>CM030020.1:2108480-11698480 GCA_017639485.1 Pluvialis apricaria | reverse complement strand
GGGTATCTTGCTGCAGTGGGCGATGTGCTCCCTGCACTGGCTGTGTCTCTGCAGATGTGCTCCCCGGTCCCCACGGCAGTGCTGAGCTCAAGTACAGCAGCAGAGTCATTCCCGAGCTCACCCAGCCCCAGGGCCCATGGGTGGGGGTGTCCCTGGCTGTAGTGCCATTTGCTTATGAAACTGGAAACTTCCAGGGCCCTTTTTCCGTTTACACCCCTGGAAGCTGATTGTGAGACTCTCCCATACACACAACCACGCTGTTTCCTGCAGATGTGAACCCTTCTGCTGTTAAACCAGTTCCTATCACACAGCGCTCCTTACGTGGGGGAAGAAAAGAAGCCACTTACTTCTCCTTGGACACCAAAGGATGCTGCGGGGAGCTTTAGCTCCCTGGCACTGTTGATAAGCGCAGGGAGGCCGGCACGTAGCTGGGCATTGGCCACAAAGCAGAGGTGCCAGGGCAGGCTGCTGTACCCCCAAAACCCCTCACTTCGCTGCTTCACCCTTTCCCACTGAGCAAATTAAAGACGAGACGTTGCTACACAAGCTTGGCAAACCTCCCTCTACCTGGGCCGGCACACTGGGCGGGCAGGCGGCACGGGGCCCTGCTTGGCGCTGTCGGTGATGCCCGAATCCTCCTGGCAGCTGCAGCAGCCGTTGTCCAAGATCTGCAAGTGGAGCAGCTCCTCCGAGTTGCTGAAGGCCGGGTTGTCCAGCGAGCTGGCCGAGGGCAACCAGGAGCGCGACCAGTACTGGGCCGAGACATCGTCCAACCGGCAGAACCGCCGGTAGCTGCGGGACAAGGCCAGGCGGCTGCGGCAGCGGCGGGGGCACACACACACACACAGGGACACACATGCGTGGACATGCACACACCACCCCACCGACTGCGCTGCGAGCACCGATGGCAGCTTTCCACCCCAATTTCACAGCCCAGCCCCGCGCCCTGGGTGGGGACAGAGCCCGTGACCCCAAACAACATCTGGCTGCTGCTGGGGTGGTTCCTCGGGAGCAATTCCCTCCACCATTACCCCCCCCACACACCGCGACACATTCCAAAACCCCGTCCGGGAGGGCAGCACTGGAGGCGCTGGGGCGGGGGAAAGGGGTCCCTGGGACCGTGTATTTGGGGGGGGGGGGGGCACCCCCTGCGTCGCTCGGTCTCATCCAGCCCCGACGCCTCCGGCACCCCCCCCGCCCGCTGCTTCCCCGGGGCCGTGAGCATCCCCCGGGCACCGGATGGGGCGGGGGGACGGGGGAAGCTCCGCGGCACGCTGGGACCCACCGCTCCCGGTCGTCGTCGCCGGTCGTCGTCGCCGTCCGTCCGTCTGTCCGTCCCCGTCCCGTCGTCCCCCCCCCCCCCCCATCCGCCGCTATCAGCCGCCGCAGGGTGTTTTTCTTGGCAGAGCTCAGCCCCGGCTCTCCCTCACCCCCGGATGGGCTGCGCTGCCCCCGGGCACCCACCCAGCTGCTGCCCACCGCCCCCACCCCGCCCCCGGCACCGTGGGGAGGGGGGGGACACACACACTCTCCCCCCACACTTCTAGGGCCACCCCAGCCCCCCCCCGCACCCCACCTGCTGCGGGTCTGGTCGGCCCTGGCCTCCAGCAGCAGCGCCTTGAACCGGCGGATGGCGACGGCGGCGACGACAGCACCCAGGAGGACGATGCTGAGCAGGACCCCCGCCGCCACCCCCAGCAGGCTCTGCTGCGTCACGCGGTAGTCGCAGCGCAGCCCCATGAACCAAAAATCGCTGCCGACGGGGCACCTGCCACAAGGGGGGGGGGGTGGGAACGACACACATCAGCCGCCGGGGGTGGGGGGGGCACACACACGACACATGAGCGGTCACGGCAGGGCGGTGGCGGGGACACTCACTGGCAGAGGGGCCCGCGGCCGCGGGGGTGGGTGCAGATGCCGTGGTTCTTGCAGTAGTCGCGGTGGCAGAGGGAGGTGCAGGTGGCGTTCCCGTCCGCCCCGGTCACGCAGGCGAAGCCGGCCCGGCAGGCGAAGAGCGCGGCGCAGGGGTCCAGCGGCCGCTCTGCAGGGACCGAGGCGGGGGGGGGGGGATCCCGCTGTGCCACCCCCCCCCTCCCCTCCAACCCTCCCCCCCCGCCACCTCCCGGACAGCCGGGGCCAGCCCGGGAGGGGTCCGGTGGTGGCACATGCCCCGCACTCACCCAGAGCCACGTTGCGCAGGACCGGGGCAGAGCCCACCGCCAGCGCCGGCCGGGCACCGCCGGAGCCCAGTGCGGCGTTAAGCAGCGTTCCCAACCCCGGCGCCGGTACCCGCTCGGCCGCGAAGAGCGCGTCGTACTCCAGCACCACGCTGCCCTCCCTGCGAGGACACCCCCGCGACGAGTCCAGGGGGGGGGGGGGCGGCCCGGAACCCCCCCCGCCCCGTCCAGTCCCGCACCCCGGCCCCGCAGCGTGCGACGCTCCCCGTGTGCCCCCCCGCCCCGAGGGCAGGCAGCGTGGCACGCTGCGGGGCTGCACAAGCACCCACCTGATCCCCGTCACCTCCAGCCGCAGGAACCCGGGCACCGACATGAAGAGGGGTGAGACCTGGGCAGGGAGGGAGGTGAGCGCCATGCGGGGTGCCCCCAGCCCAGCCGCAGCCCCCCCCGGATGACCCCGTCCCGCGCTCACCGTCCGGTTGAAGCTGTGCAGCAGGCCCCGGCGCTCGCGGGACGCGGGGTCCTGCAGGGCAGGGATGAACCCCATGTCCAGCACCAGCTCGCAGGGGATGCGGAGGAGGGATGCTGTGAGAGGAGAGACGGGGATCAGTATGACATGGACCTCTGCTGCCCACCTCGGGGTGCTGCCGCCACTGACCCCCCTCCCATGGCTCCTGGGGCATCTCCTCCTCCCACCGTGCCCCAGCAGAGGGTCCCAGCCGCCCCCAGACCCACCTCTCAGGAGGGGCGGCTGATCCTCCACGATGAAGACGCCGGGGGCCCTGCCTGCTGCAGCCGGTGTCGCTTGCGGGGTGTCAGCATCCAGCCACCCTCTGGGGCTGCTCGACAGCCGGAGCAGGTCCGTGTCGGTGGCAGCTGGAGGGGACCCAGAGCCCCCACGGTGGCCCAGGGTCCCAGGGGGCTCAGGGGGCTGCTGGGGGGGCCCTGGCATCACAGTGGGCAGATGAGCTGGGGACTCCCACGGCAGCCCCGCAACATCACTCTGCAGTACAGCAGCACCAGGCTCCGGCGTGACAGTCCCCACGTCCCCAAGCTGGGCTGGGCTGGCAGCGGCAGCGGTGATAGTCGCGGTGGTGGTGACAGCAGTGGCAGTGACAGCAGCGGCGGTGACACCAACAGCAATGTTCGGCCCCAGGGAGGACGCAGGCTGGGATGGAGCCGGCTGCTGAGGGGGCCCAGGGGCTGAGGGGGAGGCCAGGCTGCCCGGCTGCCAGCTTGGTGGGGCAGTTGCTGCCCAGGACCCTGCAGTGCCCACAGTCCCCCCCAGGACCTGGGGGCTCTCACCAGGATCCCCCCCCGAGTTGGTGCGGGGCAGCCGAACCCCTGGGGATGGGCCTCCCGGGTGGGTGCCCACAGCGGGTCTGAACCCCAGCACACCCCAGCCGGTCCCTGGGGAGGGCTGCGGGGTCAGCAACGTGGGCACTGCAGAGCCACTGGTTGGGGCAGGCTGTGGGGACGAGGGGACCCGTGGGGACCCTGGCCTGGCATACGGCACCCTGCTCTGCGCCCCAGCGGAGCTGCCTGGGGCCATGGAGGCGGGGGGCTGCCCCAGCACGGCTGGCAGGCGCCAGGTCTGCTCCAGGGGGACTCGGCTGTGCTCAGGGGGACTCTCCTTGGCTGGTGGCCCTAAGACCCCGGTGGTCAGATCCAGGGCTCCCCCCAGGCCAGGGGATGTCACCCCTGCAGTGCTGGCTGTGGCGGTGGGGACAGGCAAACCGGACCCCTTGCCTGCAGCAGGCAGCGAGGTTGGGTGCATCCCCGCGGCTGGGTGGGCTGTGCTGGTCACAGGTCCCTCGCGGCCACCGGTCCCCAGGGATGATGGAGAGGGGCGAGGGGCAGAGCGAGGATCCTGCCAGGCAACGTCCCTCCCGTGCCACGGGCGGGAGTCAGAGCCCCGTCTTCCTGCTCGCCCCGCTGTCCCACCCAGTGGCCCTGTGGGGGTCAGCAGCCTTTGCAGCCCCCCCGCAGAGGGCAATGTCCCAATTGTCCCCGGCGCTGGGCTGTCCGTGGCCAACGCGATGCTCGAGGGTATCCCTGGGCTGCTGTCAGCGAGCGGGATGGTGGCTCCCAGGCCCTCCCCAGCCCATAGCTCCGGGGACAACGGGCTGTGTGAGCCCCTTTGGCTCTGCACGAGTGCTGTCCCCATGGGGATCCACCCCAGCAGGGTGCTGGGAGACCCCCGCTGTCCCCTGGTAGATCCGGGCACCATCACGGAGGATGGTGAATACGAGGGGGTCCCCTGTGGGGTTGTAGCACCTTCTGCCGTCACATTTCCAACAGGGTCAGTCCCGGGGGGGTATCTGGTGGTAGGCGCTGTGTCTGGCTCCACAGGGGCTGGGGACCCCACACTGGGCACCCCCAGGCTGGCAGGAGACGGTGGCTCGCTGCCTGCAGCTGCCTGCTCAGCAGTGCCTGCAGAGAGCGGGGACCCTGGGTGCTCAGTGGCTGCTCCATCCCGCACCATGGGCCCTGTCCCCTCCCTGCCTGCCCAGGGGCCTGCGGGGCTCCCCTGGAGGCTGGGGGGCTCGGCAGTCCCGACAGGGGTCCCAGGGAAGGGCAGCAGCTCAGCCTCTGTCTGCCGCTGCCCTGCGGCCTCCAGTGCCAGCCCTGTGCCGGCTCCTCGCTCCGGATCTATGGGCAGAGGCAGAAGTGGGGGGGATGCTGAGCAGGGCTGACCCACCGCCGGCACCCCACAGCCACCAGCTTGGCACCCCAGACCCCAGTGCGGCACCGGTGCAGGTGGCTGGCACGTGGTGCCACAGATGAAGGGCCATGAGTGGGATGGTCCCAGCCCCGGCAGTACCTGTCTGGCAGTGCTCCCCTGCCGTGGTCCCCGGGTGGGCGCAGGGGACGGCAGTGCCCAATGTGGAGCCCGTCCCACTGCCGAGACCAGGGCAGAGCCGTGCACAGCACTCCACGATCACTGGGGAGAGAGCAGCATGCAACGGGCATCAGGCATCGTGCCCCAGCGTTGCGCATCAGCACCGTGCCCCCGCCACCCCTGGCAGCTGCTGACACAGGTAGGGGGGCTCTGCGCCTCCCCTCCGTTAACGGTGAGCAGCGCTGCCAAAGGAGATGCTCAGGAATGACCCGAACCCAGCTGGAAGCCACCTGCCTTTGTCTCAGCAAACGAAACTGAACCCTGCCCCAACCGGCCACGCTCAGCCACGTGGTAGAAATGCCCGTTTTTGCCCTGACCCAAACCACCATCTGGCAGAGTCACCACATGCACCACCAGGTCCCTGGGCAGAGCACCACGCCAGCGCCAGGCCAGCGCCACGCCAGCCGTCACCCTGGGCAGGACTCTGGGTCCCTGCTGCTGCAGCGGCTGCTCCCTGGAGGGAACGGGCGGCTCACCGGGCATGAGGGTGGGTGGTGACCCACCTTGGTGGGCCGGGGTCACCGTGAGCCCTTCGGGCCCTGCTCTCTACCAGTGCCTCGCTGGGGCTCCCGCTTTTCCTCCCGCCCGCTGCCTTCGACGCCGCGGGGCAGCCCGGGCTAAGGGCACGGCACGTGGCCACCGCTCTCACCCCGGGCCTCCGCCCCGCTGCCCACCCGCCATGTGCCCCCGGGACGCTCCGGCTGAGCCCACCCGATGTCACCCCAGCAGCCACCACCCCCCCGCCCCCAGCGCAAACGGGGAACCCAGACCCGCCCGAGCCCGGTGCCGGTACCGCGCCCGCCACCGCCGCAGCCCCCCCGAGCCCGCCAGCCTGCACCGGCCCCGCCGCCGCCGCCGCCCGCCCCCGAGCACGGCATCCCCCGCCGAGGCACCAGCGGCGGGTCCTGAGACCCCCGGCCCGGGGCCACGGGGCGAGGGGAGCGGAGACCCTGCCCGGCCGTGCCCCCGCCCGCCGGCTCCGCGTCGGGAGAGGCGGCGGCGGGCCCCGGTTCTCACCTGCGGCGGCCAGGAGCCGCGGGAGCCGCGGGAGCCGCGGGAGCCGGAGTCGCTCCATGGCGCGGCGGCGCTGCCGGCTCTGCCGAGGCGGCGGCAGGAAGCCCCCCCCCCCCGCCCGTCCCCGCTGCGGCGGGGCGGAGGCACCGGGCGAGCCGCAGCCCCCCGGCCCGGGCCCGCCCCACCGGCACCGCCGCTCCATCCCGGGGCGGTGTCCGTCCCGCCCCGCCGCCTCTGCCCCCGGTAGAGTGTGCGGGACCCCCCGGGACGCGCTGCCCGGAGGAGCGGGCGGATCGGAAGGGCTGAGCCGGGGCTGCGGGACCCCCGGGGAGGGAAGGGGGGACACGGGGAGGGTCCGGCACCCGCGGTGACCGCTCTTCGGTGCGGAGCCGCAGGCAGGGCTGCGGGCTGCGGGGACGGGACCCCGCTCGGACCCCCGTCGCCCTGCCGTGGGCTGCAGCGCCGTGCCGGTGCCCAGGGACAGCCCAGCCTCGGCTCCTCTGCGGGAACGCGGTTTCTACTCGCCCTTCTCCAACAGGTTTAGCTCAGAAAAGCCGCCTTAGGAACTGCCAGGGCTCTGCCCCTGCCTCAGGCTGTCCCCAAGGCCACCTCCAGCCGTGCCTCGGGTTGGCTCAGGGCAAAGGCTCCTTGAGGACACATCTGGCTGCGGCTCCCTCACCGAATTGCTCAGGGCCACACCACCGAGTTAAACCAGCAACCACACCGGCACAGCTGGGTCACAATGGGATGGCTCTGCAGCCACCGTCACCCCTGCCTCCAAGCAGGCACCTCATGCCCACACCAGGGAAGATGGGAGAAACCACCATGGGCACAGTGGCCAAAACGACTGTTTCCCCCCAGTTCCACCACGCAGTCTTTTCAGAAAACGTTTCAGAACACATTTGGGGTGAAGGAGCAATGAAGGAGCTTCCAAAGGCGCGGGTCTTGCACACAACGAAAGCGAAACTTGGGCCCTGAAGGCAGAGGGTCACCCAGCTGGCCGCGCATGCAGCACCATGCCATTTTCAAAGCACAGCGCAGCTCCAGAGGAAGCCCTGAGAACACCCACACCGCGCTCAGGCACCATGTGCAGCGCCAAGAGACGCGGGTCTATTTTCCATCCTCCGCCACCCTGATTGCCAGAGGAGGATACGTTATCGAGTGACACTTTCTTGGCTCGCAGCCTAGCAGTGCCTCTTTGACATATTGAAAGTGTTTCTTGGCTCAGAGGAAAAACTGTGTAGTGTCCAGAAATAACTTGTTTCTGTCTCGGGAGAGATTTAATGCAAACCTCCCGTGCTGAGATTAGTCGAGCTTACAGAAACACTGATGCGATTCTCCTTTGCAGCAGCAGGAAAGTCGTGTCGCCCCCCCCCCCCCCCCCCCCCCCCCCCCCTTTATTTTCCATCAGGAAAGCAGAAGCCTTTCAAATAGAACTTGCTTGTTTTTAGCAGCACTGCTGAAATAAACAGTAAAGGCAGCAGAAAGGCTGTTTATTGGAAAGAGCGGACAACAGAAGCAGTGAGATCAAGGGAAGAGCGATCACGCCAGCGGCGGCGGACACAGAGCTCTGCGCTCAGCGGTATGAGCCCTGCGGGTGCTGCTAGCGCTTGCACACACGGAGGGAGGAAAAATGGCAAAACACTCTCAGCGAGATGCGCTCAGAGCCTGCCAGACCCACGAGCACCTCCCACTGTGCTTGGCAGACTGCTTTCATCCTCCCGTGGGGGTAATGGGCCTGGTCAAGCAGAGGCTGCGCCGCCGGTGAAAGCCTGGGTTAGGAAAGGGCGTTTCTAGTGAAGTCCGTTACTCATCCCTGAAGTGTCCTCACACACAGTGAGCCACCGACAGCGTGAATCAGAACAGTCATCAACGCAACAATGGTCTTATGTATTTATTCCTTTTTTTTTTTCTTGTTTTTAAAGGATAACACATTCAGACAGCTTTAAATACAACGTCCAAGTACAACTTTCCGATGAAAGCAGCAATGGTACAGCACGTGCGCTTACATTCACACCTGCTGACACCAGCCCCGTCCTAGTGGTAGAGACAGCTCCTGTTAAAAATAAAAATCCACACATTTAATATTTCATCAACCAAGAGCTACCATTTTAAGGCATAACTAGAAGTGGGTCAGGCAGAGGCAAGACAAGCTGAACACCAAAAGCAGGCACGTACTGATTCCACGGGTTTTTCGAATCGCTAAGCCCCTCGCCTTGGCTGGGAGAGCAGCACAGGGGCGCAGCCCCAGCCCGACCCAGGAGGAGAGTGTGGGGGGAGGCCAGAGGCACATGCAGGAACAAACAGGAACACGGAGGGATCCCGGCCTGAGGCCACCAGCTCATTTCCCCTGCAGCGCCACAGCACCTCAGGGCAGTCGCTCCAATAACCCTTTCCTGCCCGTTTCCTTTCCTGCCCATCTCCAGCTGCGGCTGGCGGGGAGGAAACGCTCGCTACGGGCAGCTGGGAGCTGCGTGTCACACCCCTCTGGAGGTTCCCTACCCCACACGCTCCGCACATGGCCGAGGAGCACTGACAAGATCGATTTTCATGACTAAAGTAATTTCACCATCTACTAAGAGCTCTGCAGATAATCTGAAGTGCCGCACAGGGAGACCTGAAAGGTTGCTGAGCCCCACATCCTCCCTCCAACAGCAGACGCCTCAGGAAAACACATATATTTTACCCCCCCTACTCAGAGCAGGCAGCTGGTGACAGCTCCCTCCTGGACTCCCCAAACTCCCACCGGCCATACAACCGTGTGGCATTGTCGCCTGACGCCAGACACTCCCCTCTGCAGGTGTCACACGCACGCAAGCACCCTGTGCGCACCCGTCGTTACCCGAGACACTCACAGGAGCACGTTTCTGCATTGAAGAGCTGTTTTTATTCATAAACATCCTTCTTATCTGCAATGTAATCTACAATCTCTTGTGGACACATTAACTTTTCTGCATCTCCATCAGGAATTTCAAATCCTGGAAGAAAAGTGCAATATTTAGGCCAAAGCAACGGAAACAGGAGCAAGGCTAAAGGAAGCAATTACCGCCGGCTCAGAGGCCTGCAGCTTGGCAGGGGACAAACAGGCAGGGGCTGCTGTGTCACTCAGAGCCAGCGCTTCATTACTACGCTGAGTTTCAAGCTGCGTTCTGCCTTATACCACGCTCCTTCTGGATAAGGGACAGGGCTGCTAAGCCAGCCAGCGAGTGTCCCTCACGCCTCATTAAAGCCACTAACGCCTTCCCAGAGCTCCCACAGCCACAGGTGTGCAACAGGAGAGGCATGTTTTCGGTAACTCCAGGCAAGCCAGGATGTGAAGGCTCTCAGGTTCAGAGGCTGCTGTTGAGCGCTCGTACAACCAACAGGTCATACAGAGCCGCAGCCAGGGGCAGGGAGCACAAGGGCTCTTGGCCGTGGAATCCATCATAAATACATTCCAGAAAATTTACATTCTTCTTTCTAGTCCTCATGGCCACACACTAACACTCCACCCACGGGACACTGTAAGTGTATTAAATAGCGTTAGCAAATGCTCTGAAACATCTGCCTAGGTTTTAGAGAATGGGACATGTCCTTCTGGGACATTTATGACCCACGGCACATACTCCAGAATTTGTGAGCTTTAAGTGAAAGCACAAAGAAGTCCAAAATGAAGCGAAAACAAAACTTGGAATATAAACTAATGAGGAAAAAACTCCCTTTTTTGCCTAGTGGCATCAAGTATTGAGGATGAAAAAAATTCTGGTAAGGAAAAACCTGGAATATCTGTGATTTCCCAAGCAGGAGCCAAGATCGGCTCCAGGTGCAGCCTTCATGCTAAATGCACTATCCGCTGCCCCCACTTACACGCTGCTGCCCCCACCTCTCCCCCTCCGCAGCAATGGGACGGGGGGTGCCCAGGGAGAAGAGCAGTCAGTGCTCCCAGAGGGACTGAGCTCAGAAGCAGACAGACACCTTCTCCGACTCCCGCCGGTGCCACCAGCGAATGCTCTCACTGACTGAGAACTGCACGTTTTTCTTTGAATTACATCAGAAAAACTCAATGTTACTATTCACGGAAAACAACTAATACTCGCTTGCTACAGCTGCACTTCAGGTTTAGCCTAAAAAAAGGTAGCGATGAACCCCAGCATGCACAGCTCTGAATTACCAAATTCGTCTTCCATAGCCATGATGATTTCCACTTGGTCCAAACTGTCCAAACCCAGGTCTTTCATGAAATGCGACTCAGCTGTGAGCTAAAAGGGGAAAAAAAAATAATAAATAATCGAAGATCATTTTGGCTGCAGCCACTTCGGTACGAGGGCACCCGCAGCAGGACCGCCGGGACAAACCAGACCCTTTGGCTTTCCCGACCTCCCCCCGCCCACCGGGGCCCGGCAGCGCCTCTCCCCAGCCCGCCCGGAGCTACCGGCGGCCGCGGGGGCCGGGCCCACCGCCCGCCCCGGCCCCACTCGCCTTCTCCGGGTCGATCTTGTCGTACAGCTTGAGGACGTAGAGAACGCGCTCCTTGATGTCCGCCAAGGTCAGGGGCGGCAGGTCGGAGAACCGCCGACACGGCGGCCAGGCAGCCCGCGGTACCTGCAAGAGAGCGGGGGCCCGCGGGCATTACCGGGCAGCACCGGGCCGCCCTCCCTCCCGCACCGGGCCTTACCTGCGCCAGCGGCTGCGCCGGGGCGGCGCCCGACGGTACCCCCGGGCGGCGTGGGCAGAGGGTGCCGAGCGCGGCGGGCCGCGGGGCGGCCGGGGGCGGCCGGGACAGGAGGAGGCGGCGGACGCAGGCCGAGAGGACACGGGCCGCCATGGTGACCTGTTCCCAGCGGGCACCGCGCCGCTCCCGCCGGCCCGCGCGTGCGCCGCGGGGCGGGGCCGTGCACGCCACTACCGGCGGGGAACGGCGGCGGCGACAGCGACCCCTGGCGGGCGGCGGCCGCGCAGAGCCGCGCCGCCGGGCAGAGCCCCCCGCGCCGAACCATTCCCGCCCGCCCCGGTACGGCGCGGCAGCAGGCACGGAGCCCTTGCAAAGCAAAACAGGTTTAATGGCGTTGCACACACCCGGGGGCCCGGTAGCGGCCGCCCGGTGCCCGTCCCGAGCGCACACACATCCCCGTTAAAGGCGGCAGCAGAAGCGCCAGGCTCTGCCGGTGATGGGGGCTTTCACCCCCCGCCCAGTCCTCCGTCAGGCCGCTCCTGGCTGGGGTTGCCGGTAGCGGTAGAGGTAGACGGTGCCGTCCCGCTGGCCGGCCAGCAGGCAGGCACCGGCGGTGGCCCAGCGGGCCAGGGCCCAGCTCCCCTGCGGGTCCGGGGGCAGCAGCGCCGTGCACTGCCCCAGCAGCAGGTCCCACACCGCGATGGCTCCCGACGTCAGCACGGCTGCGGCCGAAGCATCCTTCACGTCACCCTCCAGGTACCTAAGGCCGTACAGAGAAGGGTCACAACGCTGCAGTTCGCTCATCAAAACATGGGTCACATCATTTTTTTTTTTTAAATTGGCGAGTTTTTCACGTAGAAAATTAATAAGCGAATTTAAGCCGACTGTAGGAAGCCAGGTTATGTCATGTGTATCTTCAGCGCACCTGAGAACAAAGGATGTCAAGACAATCCTTCCACAGCCTCAGCACGTACGTGAAAATTGCTCCGTAAGCCGAGATCTCAATCCACTAATACTCGCATGCATCCGTCATGCTGTTTCCTACGTAAGCGCATTGCAAGACCGAGCCTTAAACAGCTTAGTCTTCAAAATGCAAGATGTAGGAAGGAAAAGGTCATCTGACTGCAAACAGCTGCCTTCACACAAATAAACCTAGCAAAGTGCTCCTTAACAGCACAAAGGCTCAGAACGTCTCATTTGCAGAGGTTTTCTCCGGGGGTTTTGCCCGGGGAGTTTGCCCAATGAACCCAGTTCCAGCATTTCCACAATGGCTTGGGGGGGGGGAAAGACAAAAGCGTACAGCCAGCAGAAAACCAACGCTGCCGTTTGTGAGCGGAGCCCCTGGCCGTGCGGTGACGCTGGGAGCTCAGAGGTCAGCGCGCAGCCTGGTGCAGGAAGCGGGCAGGAAACAGCCAACACCCTCGCCCCATTCCAGGGGCGTCTGTCCCACATACAAGGACAAACGACAGCGACAGATGCAGCCTCCTTATCATCGGCAAGATGGCAAATGGATCCTTGCCAGCAATGCTACTCAGCTCGTTAAGTGATTCTCCCCCAAAAAACAACCCGGAGGAGTCATGCAGCCAGCGCTGCAGAGTCCCCCAGATACTTGCCTTCCAGCATGCCCAGGTGGGAGGGAGGAGAACATCACTCCCGTGCTCCTGGCTGTTTTGGGGTTGAACACTATCACGCGGAACGCGGGGTTTCCACAGGTCTCGCTCTCTTTGGCATGTGGATGACTTAAAACAACAAACAGAAGGCCCTGATACAAAGAGGAAAAACACATCACTAAAAACAACAGCGAGAGGGGAAAAAACCTCAAAGAATTTTCCAAAAATTAATTGCTACATTCTCTCTATAATCAAAGCCCCACGGACAGTGATGCATTATTTTTACTGAATAAAACAGAAACGGTTTACTTTCCTTATCAAATGAGATAAAACCCAAAGCAGCTGCTGACTGATAAGGGCTGATGCAATGCAGGAGAATGACAGCTCCGTGACCCAATGGATTTATGTGCTTATCTTTCTGCCTGAAAAAGCTAAACTTGCTGTAGGATGAGGTGACATTTAAAGTAAAATTTCTGGGCCTCATTTTAATCCCTAGGAGCTTAAAATTTAACAAGAATTTCATGCAAACCAGCACAGCTGAAAAGAGCGGCTCTCAGAACAGCCACAGGCCAGCATGAAATACGTTGGAATAGATATTCCGAGGAAGACTCCAAAGAGTCTGACTCAAGCCACCATTATCGGACAAGACATTCTTGGTGCAAAAGGTTAAATGCTCACTGAGAACAATCAAATCTTTGATAAACTACAAAAATCCATCTGGAAACACAGCACAGGTGGAAGCAAGTGGGAAAGATTCATTCGTATGAATCTCGGTTTTACACAATTCATATCCTCGGGGGTACATGTCAATAACAACCACTTCACCATCAGTTTTCCGTCGCCACGCTGGCAGCTACCCACTTGTGAAAAGGAAGAGACTTACCAAGCACCAGCACTGGGGAGCAGCACTTCTGCTTCCCACGTACAAGATGCTGCTGCTTTGGAATACACTTGATGCATCACACTCATTTTATGAGCACACCGCAGAAAGCCAAGAATTCAAGGTAGCCTGTGTGGCTTATTTCTCCTAGTTCACCTGTTTAGCTTTGAAATATCTTCAGTGTATCTAAATAGAGCTGATATTTCAATCCACTCTGGAAACGGTAATCCTTTAAGTCCCCATCACAGTTAGTGCAGTCCATGCATATACTGCGTGTCATATTTCACATACGTACAGAGTCAGAATATGCTCGATGGCACATGGAAGCAGGGTAGGAATAACCAACGTGCATCTTCTTCAGGAGCTGGCCTGTTTTCAAATTCCTGCAGTTGACGAAAATACAAATTCTGACTGCATTTCCATGTTCTATCTGTTATTTTCTAATCATATTTACACCGCTATGCAGGACAGACACATTTTTGGTTTCACATAAACGAAACTTAGACAAGAGGCCACAGGAGGAGATGTAACGAATATGATGCAAGAGCAAGTGGAATTCTAGCAGCATAGTTCGTTCCACTATCTATCCGACTGTATAGAAGTTAAAGTGCCAGACTGCAGGCCCTTCACAGACAAATCAGCAGCCAACCAACACCCTGATATAACGGCTGCAGCCACCACGTACACCTACAAGCTAAACCATTTAATTGCAAAGGAAACACTGACCAAACAACAATGCTGTTCACTGCAGTGGTGCCAACCAAGGCGTCTCTCATTCCTTCTACTTCAGCAAAAGCTAGAACAGTTTCTTCGGGGGGCATCAAAGTCTGTCCATCCTTGCTCCTGAACAACAGATTAGCAAGTGAGAAAAGGCAGTCAAAATAATAAGTACGTGTTCTGTACCCAGCACACCTCCAGAAAGAAAAGGAACCTGATGCTTTTCTACATCGGAGATGTTTCCTTACTTTTCTTCCACCTGCCACACTGAGAGCACCCCAAAACCAACAGACTCACCTTCCTGTCTCCGAAAATGATACTATTTCCACTTGCTGCTCTTGCGCTGTCCTGCTGCTGCTGACCAGCCTCCTATCCTTTAGCCCAAGGACAGCTTTTATATTTCCAGTTTTCACTAGTGATTGCTTGAATAAGTCACTCTCAGAGGAATAAAGCAAGAGCCTAAATTAAGAGAAAAGTATGCATAATGACAGAAGGAAGCATAATTCAACCATGCCATAGCGTATAAAAATAAGCATATGTTCAAACAGTCTACCACCTCTAGGGGCGAATAAGCAAGTCTTTACAGTTGATTTTTAGAAATCCCTTCCATATTTTCCAACTGTTAAAGCAACTGAGAAAGTGACACATTAGTAAAAGATAATTTCAACCACCACACAAGGGGAGAGTTAAGCTGCAGCTATTCAGGGTGCAAACTGCTAGTAAGAAATAAATACACCACCTTATTTCTCCAATCTCCAGATCTCCCAATGCTATACACACAAGATTACAGGTGTCCGGCAGAGGAACGATCTGTATTACAGGAATCTAGAACAGCAAAACAAGAATTCAGTATCACCCACAACGTCCCTTTGACTTGATTGCCATTTTCTATAGTGTTTCAAGTAAAATGATATAGAGCGGAACTAATTTTCTGAAGAAGCATACTTAAATTAACAGCTGAATTCTTTGCTGACTGCTTACTTAATTAAGCAATTCCTGTTGATAAAAGAGACAAAAAGTGTCTCCAGAGAGCATAAGGGGAAAGAGCTGTCAGTGGCTGCAGCCACCATTCAGTACATGAAGTGTCAAATTCCAACAGATAACACAGAACCATAGAAGCTACTGGCCTTCTCCATCCGCAGGGCAAATCATTCTCCTCTCTTGCCTGATGGAATGAAAAATTTATGCCACCTAAAGAACTTAAGCACGACTGCAAGCTCCTTGTATTTTGGGAACTAACACACTGAGATAAGAAAGTTGCCCTAAATTCTAGAAGTAAGGATTGTGTTCATACCTCTCCGACCTGCCAAGTATAGACTTTTCCCCAGCGGTCAGATGCCAGAGGTTTCCACAAGGACACAGAACTCTCACAAGCAGTCACCACACACAGCTCTCTGCAGCCAGCGGCTTCCCACCACATGGTACTCACATCCACGGCGCAGGAACTTGAAGAATCCTGTCCAAAACAAAGCAGTACTGGTTTTCTTCTGATAGACATCGTTATCTAACTTGGAGGTTCAGACCGAGAAAAATGCCTGACATTCAGTGTGATGAGAATTTGAGGCTAAAACTTAATGCTCATGAAGTTTAATTTTGAGCAAAGTGTCAGTAAGGCTCCAAGGAAAACAAGCTGGGTAGGTTTCACCCTCAAAGCAGCAAATATCTTGTCTCACATCACAAAAATCATTTATCATTTGAAACGACAGGGACCCAGCAGAGCCCAGAGCTGGGACAGGACTGGGGGTACCATGGCACAGCCACAACAGAGCCCGAGTGCCACCTACCTGCAGTCATGCACTTGCTTCCCTTGTTGCACAAACGGGAGGGGGGACTTGCAGTAGCGCAGACTGAGTCTGGAACTGAACAAAACAAGGGCCTTCTCTTCTCCCTCGTAAAGAAGTTTTGAGCTTCAACCATATTATTGCTGGCTGGTTCTGCTAACCCCCCAGGCTTGCTTCTAGCGCAAAACTTCGCACTTTGGTTTGGCAAAGCTAGACATGACCCAGCCACCAGCAAGCTCATTTGGAGTTCAGTGGGCTTTCCCACAGATGTTGCTTCCTTGCCTGCCAACTGTTCCCTACTCGCTACGAAGACAGAGGACAGTTGGAAGGACACCACTGCAGGAGGGAGAGCCCATGGCTCAGCTGTGCAAACAGTCCTGGGCAAGATTTGCCTTGGTCATTGCATGTGCAATCAAGGCTCTGTTTTAGAAGAGTGTGAACATCAACGTGTATTTGGCATAGTGTCATAGTTCCCCACAAAATTTGTTCGTTACTGGGTTAGGTAGTGGCTGCAATGGTGACAGGAGGCCACAGGAGCCACAGTGCAGGCAACAGGGGTACGAGGGCTGAGATCATTTTACCCAGGGCTGAAGAAAAATGCAGCAGTTCTGTTTGTTAAGATATTTGCATGTGTTTAGACATTCATCATTCAGAAACAAGCACTGAAATCCTTTATCAGTCAAAATGAGATAAACAGCAATCTAACCTTTCAGCATGCTTTACGACAAGTGAAGACAGAACTGATCAAATTAGACAGCAATCTGTTTTGGTCAACTAGCCATTCTGCATTTTTTACTGCATTTTTGTTAAACTTAATATTAAAGAGCTGCTACTGACTCAGTAAACAATTATCTGATGTTATCCCACCTTTAGCTTTGAGACAAGCTGCAAGCTCTCTTCTCTCAGGCCATCAAGCAGTACCGGAGTCAACTGTTCTGCTACATCTTTTTTCTACACAAACAAGTAAAGAATGAGGATAATTCAACTTTGAAATTACATTCAGCACCTGCAAGAATGAGGCAGAAGCATGAATTCACTCTGCATGCAGTTTTTAGAGAACTATGGTAGGAGCACCTCTTTTGTACTTGCCTGTCTTTGAAAAACAAGAGATCCCAGACTCAGATCCCAAGAGATCCCAGGTTATTTCCTAGTTTCACCTGAAAATTGTCTCTTACCACCAATTCGCATGTCTCAGCCTTCAGAGACAAGTCCTTCTCTCAGTACCCATTCCACATGTGAGTCATTTTATCTCCTTTACCAAATCCTAGCTGAAAATATCCCTTAGGGTAGGCCAGCACTATGTGGGTACCAGAAACTTTTAGTTCATATACACATTTCAAACATGCACCCTGCAATAAGCATTGAAACCCACATCTCCAGTTTCATCAAACAGGATTTTAAAGAATTTGCTCTTGATGTCAAAAGACCTGAGGCAACAGACAAAAACCAACCATTTATCAAGCCAATTAAAAGCATGCCGGGCTAGCATGCAAAGAAGTCTTTCCCCTGAAGTCAGGTGAGACCCTGGAAAAGGGGATTTGCCCACAAAACCACTGGCTTAGTACCCCTGGCAAAGAGGCCAGCTTGTTACCTGTTCAGGAGAAGCCCTGCAGGATCTCTGCTGTTTGCTCTCTGACTGCTGATGCTTCTCCAATGCCGCAGCCTCATCAGGTTTATTATGAGGAACTCTTTCAGCTTCTAAATGAAACATTGTACTTTGTTCCTCCTCTTTTCTATCAGATCCTGCACCACAGCTGTCCAAGTGTAGTGGAACGGCGGAGCCTTTGCATTCCCCATCATCCACGACCTGGGCAGGTGCTCCTTTGGAGGAACGTGGGCTCGCTTGAGAGGGAGGTACAGAAGGTGTATTGGGGAAGACCTCGCTGCATACTGATGGTAAAACAGCTGGGGTTGCACCCACAACAGGGAAAACACACGAGGAAATCTGAGACTCAGGCTGAGTGGGAGCACCAGCTAAGACAGTCCCCATCGGAGTAAGGAACAATGCATGGGTGGAAAGTTCTTTCTTGGAAGCTGGGCTTTCTACGTGAGGTAACTTGGGCAATTCATTTTTGTAAGGCGAAATCAAATTACTTTTCAGCCTTTTTTCTTCTGGATTCATTTGTGCATCTTGTGTGTCCTCTGAAGCTGCACCATCTCCAAACGCAGTAGGAACAAAAACCTCCAAATCATTCACAGGGGAAGATTCTAATTTCTCAAGTTTTAGTAGTCCAAATTCCTCATCCGGTAAGTGAAAGTCTCTGATACCAAGTCTGGGGGCCAGCCACTGGGGACTGCGAAAGGAGAAGAGAGAGCTGCAAGTATCAGGGTCCATAGCAGGGAGGCCAAGAGAAGCAGGATCCTCTGAACCCGTTGGATAGCTACGCCCTCTTTTGCTTTCATCTAAACAAAGAAAAACACAATACAAGAATATCACATCATAAAATAACCAGCAACTAGACTTTTCAGAATCTCTCATCCAGAGTATCACCCTATTAAAAAAAAAAGCCATATCCATCTTAATATGCGGAAGTGGCACTTTTCTGGAAAGACATGACACTCCACAATTGCTCTGCATCGAGCCTTCAGCAATAATACCACTGCCAAAGACTGCCAGAATTGACTGTTTGGTCAGTTTGTTTTGTTTAGTGTCCTCCCAACATGTTCTCTTTTTACAATATTCACAGACCCTCAAACTATGCTCCTCTTTGTGTATCACACTTGTTAGTACTAAAAAAAGTAGATCATTAATATGCCGACTCAGCTGGAGAAACAGATTTACACCCATTTGCTGGAAAATCACCTCCAGTGTGCATAACATTCGCTCTACCAGCAACGGCAGCTTAAGAAGTTCTCAGCCCTGCTCCTCATCCATGCACAGCTGTTCACTTCCCATCACTGTGCTGAAGCAGAAGTTTCTGGAATTGCACAAGGAACATGGGCACCACAATGATCTATATTTTTAAAAAAGCTCTCATTTAAAAAAATAGTTTACCCATATAAGATTTTCTTGAATAAAAAAATACGGCAGGGCACGAACAGCAGTGCATGCACTCAGTGGGACATTTCCCTGCCTTGCTCTCGGGCTCTAGTTTTAGAGAGTGCTTGTATTTGATGAAGTACCTTTTGAGACTTGACTGGCTCTCTGTCTTGCAGAGGAACGCAGGGAACGGCGTGGAGGGACATTAATGCCTAGCAGTGGCTCAGCCCTGCAGGCTCCTTGCATATGCTCCACTGGATGTTTATCAGCCTGACACACAATCAAGTTGGCTTCCAGATCTCCTACATGGCTGGCAAAACCTGGGTTCAGAGAATCATTGTTCCAAACCGGATTTTGAACCTGTTCTAATGGAGTCTTATGGCATTTGCCAAGCACTCCTCCAGGAGGAGGATCAGCACTCGTTGACTGTATAGCCCCAGTCATTTCTGTCTCTCCAGACCCAAGAGCTGCAGCAGCAGAGAACCTTCTCTCATCTGAAGATGATTTTTCAAGATTAGCCTCACAATTTTCCTTTTCACTCTGACACTCATTTGACAGCAGACTACTGCTTTCCCTTGGTGTTATGAGATCCACACTCTCTATAAGTTCCTGTGACACTTGATGCACCGGGGGTTTGCAGGCAGACTTTCTTCTTCCTTTTTGTTTCCTCTGTGATTGTCTCTGATCTTGCTTTGTGCTAGTGATACTGTTTTGAGAAATCGATCCAAGTGATGTGCTGCTACCACTGGATGCAGGAAGAGATTTCTGAGGACTACTTGAATCTGCTGGATCATTTTCTGCAGCAAGAAAAGGGAACGGCACGACCCCTGACTCCAAATCATTTTCAACTCTTTCTTGGGAGGGCCGATCTGAATTTGCATCTTTCTGCTTACACTTACTTCGCTGACCTTTCTTGCTTCTGCCTAGCTGGCTGAGAATTACAGCATCGAGATCAACTTTCCTCTGGCAATTAGACATGCGTCGAGTTGTCCTGACATAGTACTCAACTGGAAAGAGAAGCCCTTCAACCACGGTGCAAGAGTTCAATGCACTTTCAGGAGCTGTCACCTTTTCTGGATGAGAAAGTCTTGACTGAATTTCAAGCTGTTGATTCTCCAACAGTTCTTCAACATTGCCCAGAGCAAGATCTGTAGGAAAGGGATTTAAGCTACTAGGGTCACGCTGACTTCCTTCATGGCTTTTATTCTCATTAGTTGTAGTGTTATTTCCATCAGCAGGCAATACTTCATTTTCTGACATCAAATCCAAGAGCCTATGTAACTCTCCCTGATCTTCACACATACTCTCACTGTCCGTTTGTTTTATTATACTGGAAGATTCTTTTCCTCCATCACCACTGAGGTCAAGTAAAACAGAGTCACCACTCTCTGAACATGGTCCTGCAGGCTCATGGTTATCAGATGTGGCCACAGCACCTGGGGACTCAGGCTGCCACACATCGCTGCTGTCCTTCAGCACACTCGGGAACAGCTTAGGCACTCCTGGAGGGACACTGTCTTCAAGCATGTCTTGTACAACTCCTAACGCTGCACTGGAAGGAGTGAAACTGTTTTCTTCTCTCCCCAGATGCGTTGGTCTAGATGCTCTTTGAGCATTTTCCTCAGTGTTCAAGAAACTGCTTCGCCTGAAGACTGGTGACCGAAGTTCCTCTGTATTGGCAATTTGATTTTTCACCGTTTCATCAGTGTTGATTAGATGCACATCATGCACTGACTGCCTTTCCTCCGATACCAGAGCCTTCGTCCGTCTCCTCAGCTTCATCAAGCTTCTGGAAGCTTGGGTTTTTTTCTCCTCAGAGGCAGGCCTAACAATTCCACAGCACAGGTTTTCCTGGCTAGCCTGTGTGCTTTCTGCCTGCGAGCTGTCTGGCAAGCTAACCTCATTATCGGAGAATTCCGGAACATGTTTAAACGTGACAGATGTTTTCTTCTCTGTGTCAGGGTTACAGCAGGCTTTAGTCTGTAACCGAGAGGTTTCATGTTTGTCAGCACTAGGAGACACATTATCTCCACAACCTGCAGGAAAAAATATCTCGTATGTGTAAAGTACTCCCAGCAAAGCCCCATTCAAGAAAAACATCAAACAGCAAAACTAGATGACTTTGTTAGGAGCAAAAGAGTGGGATCTTACAGTTGGAATCAGAGAGCGCTGCAGACCTGGTGAGGAGGAAAGCAGGGGAGATGTTATTGCAGATCACGAATCAGCAGCGCTGAAAAGGCTGGGTGCGGGTGTAGGGGGCAGCGGATGTGGCAGCAGCTGCAGAGAGGGGACAGCAGAGCCAGGAGGGTCAGCGGAGCTGGGGTCCGTACCCGGCTCAGCAGGACGGGCCACAGGGGCACAGAAGGACAACAGTGGCTGGGCTGGGCTGCCCCTGTGCCATCACCCGCCCGGACCCACCGCTGGACAAGGACACAGGACAGCACACCCGCGGCTGGCGGGGCCCTCCTGACACTCCCGCCCCCCCCACCCCGAAGCGGGAGGCCTTCTGCCGGCTCCTACCTACGGGGCTCCGCTCCCGCCGGTCTCCTTCCTCCGCCGTGCCCCGGCCGTTGCTCCGGGCCCGCTCGGCTCGCCGCGCCCGCTGCGGACACAACATCGGCGGAGGGCTGGGACCGGCCTCCCACCACCTCCTCCCACGCCCGGCCGGGCCGAGCCCCGCCGCCGCCGGGCCCGCCCCGGCCCGCTCACCCGCAGTCGGCTGACGGTCTCGCTGTACTCCCTCCTCAGCAGCGCCAGCTTCTCCCTCAGCTGCAAGACACAACGCACCGGGCTGGGGCCTGCACCGCCGCGCTCACCGCCCCGGGCCCCGCTCGGTCCCACCCCGGGCCACGCACCTTCTCCTTCTGGGCGCCGCTGAGGGTCCCCGCGCCCGCAGCCTCCCCCGTGGGTCCCTCCGTGTCCGCCGGTTCCTCCATGGCCGCCTCCTGCCGGAAGCGCGCGGCCCGCGGACGGTGCGTGCCCATGGCAACCGGGCCGCCATAGGCCGCGCCTGCGGCGGAAGTGCCACCTGGCGGGAGGAAGTGACGCGCCGGAAGTCGGGGGTGGCTGTGCGGAAGCGGCGACGCCATGGAGCTGAGCGAGATGCTCTACAACAAGTCCGAGTACATCGAGACGGTGCGGAGCGGGGCGGGGCTCGAGGCGGGCCGGGGGTGGCTGAGGGGGCCAAGTCGGGCTCGTTGGGGTGTCGCGGCGGGGCCCGGGAGGCGGCCGGAAGCTCTGAGCCACCTCAGTGACCCGCTCCTTCTCCCCGCAGGCGTCCGGCAATAAGGTGAGCCGACAGTCCGTGCTGTGTGGCAGCCAGAACATCGTTCTCAACGGCAAGGTAGGCGGCGGGGAAGGGGCCCCGGTATCCCCCCGCCCCGGTATCCCCCCGCCCCGGTGCCTCGTTCCGCCCAGCAGCTCGGCTGGGTGGGAGGGGAGCACGGCCAGGCCGCGGGGCCCTTGTCACCACCGCAGCAGCACCCATGCTGTTCTGTTACCCGCTGTCAACCGCTATGGGCCCCGTGGTACTGGAGCTCTGCACTCTGAGAATGCAAACAGAGCTGCTTCTGCATGTGAGCAGATCGGGGGGCTTTAATCCATGCAAAAGAGCGTTTTTGTTTGTGTTCAAGCCTCGCTTTATGTATTGGCTCGCTTTGTGCAGCTCACTGACACGATGGGAGCATGACTGGTGGTTCCAGGCTCCTTTGTCATTTGCTTTGTTCTCGCTTTTCTTTTGACTAAAAGAATCCTCTATAAGGTAACGTAATCTTGCTGGAGTGGCCTAACCTCTGCATGAGGCTGTATAATAGCTGGTAACGTAGGTAGAAATTGGAGCTTATTTATTTCTCTTTTCTTTTCCAGACCATAGTTATGAATGACTGCATCATCCGTGGTGACCTGGCAAACGTACGGGTTGGACGACACTGTGTGGTGAAAAGCCGCAGTGTCATTAGACCACCCTTCAAGAAGTTTAGTAAAGGGTAAGAGGTCCCATTCTTTTAGGGAGACAGAATTTAAACTCTAAAAATCTAAAATCTGAAGTTAAAAACCTAAAAAAAACCCCATCAGCTTGGCTGAGGTCTGTATTCAGAGGGTGTGGTCCTTGTACAGCAATTTGCAGAAACGTGTCCCTCTAAACCTGCCTTTTCCTCAAACTTTCAGCTTTGCCACGGGGGTTAGCGTTCCCTTCAGATCACAGTATGGAAAGGCTGGGATATATTAAAATGGCTAAGTGAAGAATACGTTTCACTTGTTCTTTGTTTATTCACAACATCTTCCTGTTGCTCATTGGGCCATCCTTTAGAATGAGATGAGAAAAGATCAGTTGCTCTTTAATCTTCCTTAGTATCAGATCTACCTCTGGTAACGCAGCTGGAGATGGGAGACTCCACAGTGTGATTTTGGGTCCAAGTGTCGTGGATTGGTCTGTATATTGTACAACTGAACAAATAACTCTCCTGTCACAGGGTGGCTTTTTTCCCTCTCCACATTGGTGATCATGTCTTCATAGAAGAGGACTGTGTTGTCAACGCAGCCCAGATTGGCTCCTATGTCCACATAGGCAAGAACTGTGTCATTGTGAGTACCATTTCTTGGTCTTTTCTTTAAACTCTTGAGTACCATTGAAGCTTTGTAACAACAGTGGAAAGGTATGTGCACCAAATGGCTGGAGCAAGCATACTTACTCTGTGCTGTTCCTTTCTCCTCCTTTTCCTTCTTCTCAGGAAGTGGTGCTTATAGTTTTGCTGTTCTGAGGATAGCGGGTTCAGCTAACCGATGTTGGAAAATCCGTCCCAACAATATTGTGGCTCATGGGGACTGTCCAGGAAAGACAGCCTTTCCATGAAGTCAAGTGGAATTGTGTTTCTACACGGATAATGCAAAACAGTCAAGGTTGCTGCCTGCTGAGTTACAGAAGGCCTTGCTACGTTACTGCATGGCTTGGGTTCTAGATTCCAGTTTGTGCATTGACATGTGTTAATACGCAGCTGCCCCTAGATGTGTTAGTTGAGAGCAAACAGACTTTTTTTCCCTCAAAAAAAAAAAACCAAAAGAAAAAGTGAATTTTGTTGGGAAGAGCATTCAGTCCCATGATCCCTTATACAAAATGTGTTTTGAGCAGTTAAATTTGTTGAAGTTTAGGTAACTTACCAGGAATAAACAAAAGCATACAGTATTTTAAGTATAAACTTTACCTAATCTTTGTTTTAGGGTCGTAGATGCGTTTTGAAAGACTGCTGCAAAATCTTAGACAACACAGTACTACCTCCTGAAACAGTAGTCCCACCTTTCACAGTCTTCTCAGGCTGCCCAGGTACGCTCCCTCTAACTTTACTTGCACAGAATTGTGGATAATGTGGATATTCTTATTTTAAAATGAGATTGCTATGACAAAGTTGCCTATTAGCATTTAGTGCCTAGAAATAAAGGTATAGGGCACTTGGTAAACTGAAAAGTAACAATTTTAACTTGTGAAACTCACTGCTTTAGTGTATGTTAGGTAGGTAGTATATGTTTACTCGGAATGGTATTACTAGGATGCCAGTTGTGCCCATCCTATACAGTAAGCAACACAGCTTTTCGGGCATCTGGAACCCAGCAGGCATTAGGCTCTGCCAGAGGCAGCACTCCTCCTTTCATGGTTTCTGGTTTTGCAGGTATTTCAGTGGTTCAAACTGTAGGAAGTCCACTTGGTCGTTATTCATATGTTAATAGGGAGGTAGGTACATTAAACTGAGGTATATGAATGTTTAGTTCCTGCCCATCAACCTGGCTGTGCTGGAGATCTCAATGTACAGATTGCACACTCGGCCATTTATCTTCTGACAGTGTTTTACGGGGAACAGCGGAAGCTGTGACAGGACCTAGATGCAGCAGTCTGTCTGTGCCTGTGTCTTGATGTGTCCCAGGGGGTACAATCCTACTGTATTGCTCGACATGAGAGAAGAGCCCTTTGCTGTTCTGTTAGTATTTACTTTCTCTTGCAAGAACACTGATGGTCATACTCTTATTCTTCTTCCAGGACTCTTCTCTGGGGAACTCCCGGAATGTACCCAGGAACTCATGATTGACGTTACAAAGAGCTATTACCAGAAGTTCTTGCCACTCACTCAGGTCTAGTAGCCTATTTACCATGTTTCAGAGCAGTAAAGGCATGCAGGAGTATTCTGGGGGCAGGGAGAGGGATATTGTTCAGCAAGACCAGGCCACAGCCCTCTGCTGTTCCTGAGCACTTCTGTGAGTGTTCCTCAACACTAATGGTCTGGCCAAGCAGTCCCCTGTGAAAGCTGCTGTGTCATGTTGTTTAAACTTTGTATGCTCATTTGAATGTATTTCATTCCATGTTGTCTGAACTGTGCCATTAAATGTTCTGGAGCTAGGAAAGCTGATAGAATTCCCTTTAGGACACATCTCCTCATTGCAGCTGGGGAACAAGGCAGAGTTTAACAGGGCGTGCTCTGCAGCCTACGCCTGTCTTTCATGACAATTCTGTTCCTAACCCAAAGCGAGTGGATTTACATTTGCTAGAAGCGATCTCCATCATAGAACAGAAGCGCTGTGTGGCTGATGAGCATGTTATGGGCAGTTATTTACCAGGGTTCATTAGACCTAGTGCTTTCCTTCAGAAAAATATTTGCTGCTCTATAGGCCTGTGTGTTGAGGTGGATGGCCTCTTTCTTTTCTCCCTGTGGACTGAGATTCTGTCCTGTAGGGACAGGATATCGTTCATCATCCTGGGATTGGCTTTAGGACTTTTGGCTGACATTGAAACCTGTCTTTCTGTGCCTTGGCTGACAGGACGCTTCTTAGCTTTTAGCTCTTGAAGTAAACATCAGTCCTGTGCTCTCACCCGTCACACAGGGTTAGGATTCTCATGGCTCATGCGTGTTCTGCTTCCTGAATATCGCAGACCTTAAAGAGCCAAAGGGCTTTGGAAAGAGAATTGCCATGTCGCTCACAGAATTCAGTGCAGCAGAAAGTAGGTAATGAAAGACCAAAACCAGAGGTGGGTGAGAGAATGCTGCAATTGTCCCCACTTACGACCCAGTATGTATATTTGCAGAAAACTTTTTGGTGCTTTTCTGCATTATAAAACTTAAGGAGGAGATTCAGACTTCTTGGAAAGAGTGAACGTTTCATTTTGGACGTGTAATAGAGCAGGAATAATTCTTGCTGGGAGCAGCTCTGTGAAAGCTGGAGACAGCTGACACTTGTGTGTACCTGACTTGGTACCAGACAACTGGCTAAAAGTGAATCTGCCTGCTCTGGTTGTGTTATATTCAAGATTAGCATCGTCCTTCTCTGCCTTTTAAAACTTGGGGCTCCTGCATGTTGTAGTGTAGCAGCTGAGGGCCAGGACACATAGTAGTTACATGGTGTATGGCTGTGAGATCAGCAGCCCTGGAGCCTTCAGCTGTTCTGTATAACACAAAGTACTGATACACCTTAAATAGCAAAGAGCTGTACAAGTACTAGAGTGTGTAGTAACTACTGTTAATCAAATGTAACACCACTGACTGGTTTGTTTGTATTTTTACTGTACATAAATTAAAGCCTCTTCAGTTGTTCAAGTGACTCAAGGTGTGACTCTTCAAATCAGACTTGAGACTAGAGTGAGGTTTCTGCTGTGCCTGTGCACGTGAGCTGCAGTCTCTTGTTCTGTGGCTATTACTGGCTATTACAGTGTCAGTGCATTAAAAAAGTGAAGTACAGTGTGAAACAGCTGCTTCTTTCTGCCTCTGAGCCGATGACTTTCACCCACAAATGATGCCAGTGTTGTTCTTTTATGATGGCTCTGACACAGAATGTCTGTGCTTCTGCTCTTTGTGCTGAAGTGAGAATCCTAAAGCCACCAGGATGACTGTAAAATCCTCTCCAGCACTGAAAGGTTCAGCACACCTATTTGGTACAGCAGTAGCTCTGGTAGTGTTGCTTCAAGCACTTGGAAATGGCCCACTTTTTGGATCCAGCCATCCCAGACAGCATGACTCCTTTTGCATCTGTACAAAAAAGCGGGAGCTGGAGGCAGCTTCTCGTGGCAGGGAACACAGCTGGGACAAGAAGATGAGATTCTGTGTTGAAGCTGCGACAACGGGGCTGATAACTGCTGAGCTCTCCGATGCAGTGGATCAGTCAGGTCACATCTGTCTGGTTTCAACAGAGGTGAAGTGTTTTACCAGAAGCCCAGATTCAGCGGGACTGTCGTACCACCTGGTCCCATACTGGCTAGAAATGGCTGTTCAGTTGCAGCTGCGCTCCTTGAGTCCTCCTGAAGTGGGAGTGGAGGCAAGTGCAGAAGGAAGCTGTGTTCTTCCTGTGATCTGCTATAGGTTCGGAGGGATGTCCATGTGAAGGGCCCAGGCTCGCCACTTTTTCTACCTACGTGAAAAAGGATTAAGTGTTCCTTGCATCTGCACTATGGGCAGCTTCCTAATTGTCTTCATCTTCCAAAAATGGTTAATTCCTGCTGTCCAGAACCCGAGTAGCCCTTGCAGAAGCCATTTGCAGTGATGGGCTATAGGGCGCCTCCCCCGTCATGAGACCTGACAGGTTTGGGGATTCTTGCAAGATTTCCTGCAAGTCAGATGTTTAGGAGTTTACGCTGCCGCTCACTAGTACTACTTTTCCCTGTTAACTTGCCATCAACTGTCTCTGGAAGCGTGGAAGCCGCACTGTAGCTGGTCAGGAGGGGGCTGTGTGTGCTGTGTTGCCATGGTGTCAATTCAAAGTTTCAACACCACATAGTACGTTTCACCGGGATCGCTTGAATAATGGCCACAGTTGGGCAGCGTGAAGCTGGGCTGCTGGCGTGGGAGAGGGGTGGGAAGGGGCGGCTGCCAAATTAAAGGATGTGAGTTTGAGAGCGGGGATGGGATGGCAGCTGGAGAAGTCCAAGTGACGCCTTTCCACCATCACTTAAGCAGCACAGCTGTAGTGCACAGAGGGATACGTCACTGCACAGTTACACGTTTCTTGGCCTACTCTTCCTTCTAGCAGGCCGAGCTGACCCTTCTGCCTTAATTAAAACCTCTTTTATTGTCTCTGTTAAGGTGGCCTCTGCCAGGGTCTAAAACCAAGTCGCTACTGAAGATCTCAAACACTCAGCACTGATAACATTCCTTAGATTTGGCCACTTTATCCTCCTGTCCTCTGAAGCATCCCTCTGAGCCGGGCTCACCTCTACGCCTCTGCCAGCTCTGGAAAGATGGAATGTCAGTAGGTTGCAGCGTGCTACGACTGCCCCGGGGAATTACGGGTTCCTGATGGCAATATTCAGTCTAGTGCAGTGCAATAAAACGGAACTTCCAAGGGAGGGCTTTGCTGCGTAGCCAAGGTGGAGCTGTAGGTGCATGGGGAAGCATGCCCCACAGGGATGGAAATTCCTTCTTTCAGGAATCTTGTACAAACACTGATCACTTCAAACACTAAATCGCTGTATTGCTTCATTGATCCTATGTGCTTTACTCCAGTTTGCCCTGACCAAAACTGGTGGGCCAGGGCATTCGGAGTCCTCGAGAACAGGCAGCGGGCGCTGCAGAGCCCTTTTCTCTTTCACTCTGTGTCGGCTGCGAGAGGTGCTAACGCCGGTGGCTCTTCAGATTTGCAGCTGCTTGGTGTAAGGAACGGCGAAAAGCCGTGGCAAAGGTAATGAAGTCACCAGTCGAGTGGAGGCCGTGTCGGCTTTGCATGGAGCGGGATTTCCCGAGGTGGTCTGGCTCCACCGGGGAATAACAGCTGAACGGTTGGTTGGCTGCTGACTGCAGGGATCTGCAGGGCTTGCGGCTGGGTCCGTGAGACATAGCCTGTGCACTGGACTCACCAAGTCACCCTGGAGCGGCTGTTGGCTCGTGTCAATAGTTAAAGGCTAGCTGGGTGTCACCTGCAGTGCCCGCAGGTCCAGCACATCGCAAGAGCATGGAATGTGCCAGCCGGGCCCATTTATTCTGTGTCAGCCAGGGCTGAAAGAGCCAGCTGTCATTGCTGGGGAAGGGAAGCCATGTGAGGTACAGCCACTGTCCTCACCCGTTTCAGCAGGATGGGACCACACATGCTTGGAGGGAAGAAGGGCGGTTCATGGTCTGAGGGGCTGTGAATGGGTTTTGTACTGGTTTTGGTCATTTTTTTTATTGGCGTTTCCTTCTGCGCCAGCAGGCAGCAAGAGCGGGTGAAGGGCTGAGACCATCCAGTACTGTGCCTTCTCTCGGCAAGTGGTGTTCAAGCATGGGAGCAGCCCCGCGGGCCCTGGGGCAGGAGTGGGCAGTGTGTCTGTGGGGTGCGTGGGGAGAGGAGGGTGAAAAAATCATGAACGAGGTCAGGCACAGCTACGCTTCACTGCCAATGTGTTACACGGGGTGATGGAGGGGCTGAAGATGCCACCGGGAGTGGGTGGGATTCTAGAATAAAAATCAGCTTTTAGGGTAAACGTGGGAATCTATAAACGAGCCGTGTCTGGATTTGGAAAAGTGTCACAAACATCTGCTGGGAAAAACTCTTTAGGTGTAGGGTTTTTTCCTCAAAAAAACCCCCAAAACAAAACAAAACAAAAAAAAAACAAAACACCAAAACAAACCCCAAACACCCACAGGTGGAGTATAAACCCCACCACGAATTTCCCTTCACAAAACACTTCGTGCCCCGTGCTCGGGAGTCCCGACCGTCGCCCCGGCAGCCGCCTAGGGGCGCTTCTGCCGGGACCCCACACCGCCCCGCCGTGGGCAACAACCGGAGCGGCGGCGGGGCCGCACGGAGCCCGCCCGGGCTGGCGAACCGTGTGCCCCGGGGAACCGCTGCCCGCACGCCCCACGCGTGTCCCGCTTGCCCACCGCGGGAGCGGCGAGCCGCGCCCGGCCGCCACCAACGGCCGCCCACCCCGTGTCGCCTCGCGTGGCGCGGCGCCTGTCTCTTTAAGAGGCGCTCCCATGGTGCCCCGCGGCGGGCGGCGTGGATTTTAAATCCTCTCGGCCAATAGGGAGCGGCCGCGGGCGCGTAACGTTCCGGAGCCGCGTTTGAATCGGGCAGCTCCTGCCCGTTCCTGCCGCTGCCTCCTCCCTCTCCTCTTCATCCTTCTCCCTCCGCGGCTCCGCTCCCTCAGCACTCCGCACCGGCACCGGCACCGGCACCGGCACAGCATGAGCGCGGCGGGCGGGAAGGCGGTACGGCCGGTGGCTTTGGCGGAGCCGGCCCGGACGGGCGGCTCGGCGGCGGCGGCGGCGACCTCGGGCGGGAAGGAGGTACCGAAGGTGTTGGTGGATCCGCGGACCCGGCGGAGCTTCGTGCGCGGGAGGTTCCTGGGGAAAGGCGGTTTCGCGCGGTGCTACGAGTTGGCGGAGGCGGAGAGCCGGGAGGTGTTCGCGGGCAAGGTGGTGCCCAAGTCGCTGCTGGTGAAGCCCCACCAGAAGGAGAAGATGTCCATGGAGATCGCCATCCACCGCAGCCTGGCCCACCGCCACGTCGTCGGCTTCCAGGGCTTCTTCGAGGACGCAGACTTCGTCTACGTCGTGCTGGAGCTCTGCCGCCGCAGGGTGAGGGGGGGCGGGGGGACCCACCGAGGGGGGGGGGGGGGTTGGTGTCACCCGGTACTGACCGTTCCGTGGTACTGACCGTTCTCCGCAGTCGTTGCTGGAGCTGCACAAGCGGCGGAAGGCACTGAGCGAGCCTGAGGTGCGGTACTACCTGCGCCAGACCATCCTGGGCTGCCAGTACCTGCACAGCCACCGCGTCATTCACCGGGACCTCAAGCTGGGTAACCTCTTCCTCAGTGACGACATGGAGGTGAAGATCGGTAGGTGCCCGTGACGCCATGCCCCGTCAGCTCCCTGTGGCCACCCCACAGCGCGGACCCCGGCCCTGGGGACCAGCCATCCAGGGCATCTCCGGTCACGCCCCATCTCCCTGTCTCTCCAAGGTGACTTTGGCCTGGCCACCAAAGTGGAGTACGATGGCGAGCGCAAGAAGACCCTGTGTGGGACCCCCAACTACATTGCCCCAGAGGTGCTAGGCAAGAAGGGGCACAGTTTCGAGGTGGATATCTGGTCCATTGGCTGCATCATGTGAGTCAAAATGTCTCCTGCATGGCCATGGGGCCAGGTGGTCCCTGTGGCCCAGGTCTTGTTGGCCCCTCTGGGTTTTGGTGCGAGCTGAAACTTTGTGCTGTCTCCTGCCCTGGCTGAGCCCTGCTGCCAGCCAGCAGACAATCTCCCCTGTGCTCTGCACACGCTGGTGTATGTGTCTGCAGGCTGATCTCATATGCAGCGTGACTGTCTCGAGGCATTTTCTAAAAGTCCGCACTTCCTAATTGGAAATTTCTCCAGAGGGTACTAGATCCCAGCTTCACTTTCAGGGGACAGGAACCAGGCACAGTACATGTAGCTGTTTGTGCTACTGCACGTCCCATGCCAAGCGTGTTCCCCCTGCCAGGAAAGTCCCAGGGTGTGCTTAGGATGGGGTCACTTCTGCATACAAGTCTCTTCTGCAAACTGCTTCATGCAAAACTGACACCCTTTTGTCTGTAAACGTGCAGGTACACTCTGCTGGTGGGGAAACCGCCTTTTGAAACTTCTTGTCTGAAAGAAACGTACATCCGAATCAAGAAGAACGAGTATACCATTCCCAAGGTATGGTGCTTCCCATGGGTACTTCCCATTGACCTCACCACAGCTCTTGGTCAGCCTTCTGCTGCATTGTCCTGTTTCTGGCACTTAATGGGCTCTCACGTAATGGGGAGATGGCTTTTATTGCAGAGTGCTGGGAAGGGGATGTTTCAGCTGGTGGTGGAGAGAATCTGTAGGGCCAGCTTCCTCCTGAGGAGCCATCAGCTTCTCTGTAATCTGGCAAAAATCCGAACCGGGCGGTTGGAGTTAAATGGACATGCTCAATTCCCCGAGGTCTGGGCTAGGGCCCCAGCTCATCCTGCTGCTGTTGATTCGGTCTTGCTAAAGTCAGTCGACTTTAGGCTTTGCATGCTGTCAGGAGACAGCTCTCCATACCTGCCCAATCCTGTTTTCCCAGGTTTGCAGCCTGCTTGCCAGACACAGCACAGGAGCTCTGCTCCAAGCAGAACTTCCCCTAGGTTGTATATCCAACGTATTTGCTGCTAGTGTGCGTTGTCCCCTGACCCTTGTCTGCGATCTCTGCCTGTGTCCTCTTAGCACATCAACCCTGTAGCTGCTAACCTCATCCGGAAGATGCTGAGGTCTGACCCTGCCACGCGCCCAACTATCGACGAGTTGCTGAATGACGAGTTCTTCACGTCGGGATACATCCCCAACCGCTTGCCCACCAGCTGTCTCACCGTTGCACCTAGATTTTCAATTGCTCCCAGTGGACTTGAACTGAACGGGCGAAAGCCGCTGACTGCACTCAACAAAGGTAAGTGCAAGTGTCTGGAGGTGAGACTGGGCTCCAGTGCTGGATGACAGCCTGCCTGGCCTCCAGCAACATCCAGAACCATCAATAGGGAACGTGGCGCTGCCTCGCCTCTTCTCCCAATTCTTATGAAAACCTGGAGCATCTTGTGAGTGAGAGAGAGGTCTCCTTGCCCTTTACCCAGAACCAAGACAGGGAGGAAGCGCCAGCACTAGGTTTAGCTATATGGTATACGATGTGTTTCCTATAGCTAGGGTAGAATGTAAATCTGGTGCCTCTAGAGACCTACTCCCTGATCATGCCTCCACACTCTTCTCTTTCCTGGCCCAGGACCAGACAGCCCTGCACTAGAGAACTTGCCTGAAAAGGAAGACGTAGCTGGGCTGCGGGAGCTGGGAGATGCTGTCGACTGTCACTTAGCTGACATGTTACAGCAGCTGACTGCGGTCAATTTGGCCAAGCCCTCTGAGAGAGTGGCAGTGAGACAAGGTGAGTCTGGGGACAATCCCGCAGGCACTGGCCTTCCTGGATAACTTGCTTCTCTGTCGCTGTGATGCTGTTGTCTGAAGCGAGAGACCAGCTGACCACCTCAATTTCAAACTGGAAGGCTGAGAAGCCTTTTGACCTTGCTTGCTTGCTGGGGTGCACAGGGTGCTGTGAAATGTCTTCTAACAAGCTCCTTTCCTCTTTGTAGAAGAAGCTGAAGACCCAGCCTGCATCCCCATCTTCTGGGTTAGCAAATGGGTGGACTACTCGGATAAATATGGTCTAGGTAAATAATATGAGGGGGATGCTTCAACATTTTGTAGTTTCTGAAGAGGCTGGGGGAAGTTTTGATTTGGGCATTGCATAGGTCTGGTTCTTTAATCATGGTATTCCAGTGTGTGCGTCCAAGACCACCACCAGAAACATGACTAAATACCCTGTGGATCCAGAGTAGTGGTCACCAAATATTAGTCCTGACCACTTTAAGGTTGAAAATGGCTACCTGCTGCATGAGACGGCTGCCCTCGCTCCGCAAGTGAGCACGTGTTCCCACTGTGGCAGTTAAAGCTGCTTCTGCAGCAGGTGATGCAATGAAGGAGGATAACAAATCCAGGGGAGGAAAAGTGTCACCCAGACCTCCACAAAGAGGAGGTTCTTTAGACTTGGTGGGGTGGCTGTCAGGGAACCCCTAGATGATACAGCCTTCTGCCTTTTGTATTTCACACAACCGGTGGTCCCTTGTATTTGAAGGTCTAATGGACTTCCTTTTGAATTAGGTTACCAGCTGTGTGACAACAGTGTTGGAGTTCTCTTCAACGACTCCACTCGTCTTATCATGTACAATGATGGGGACAGCTTGCAGTACATCGAGCAAAACAGCACCGAGTCCTACTTCACTGTGAGATCCTACCCCTCTGCCTTGAACAAGAAGGTCAGTCCCGGGGACAGGAGCCCTCGCTGGGGGTGGCTACTCCTGGTGAGACTTCTGCCAGCCTTGTTGGGCTTTGTTGGCAGGGTGGGTTCCAGGGAGAAGTATCTATAACTTGGGGCCACTGGCACTGTGCAGGGCTCCTCTTGGCTGGTAAAACACGGCCCCAGGGACAGACACTAGCAGCTCTCTCTATTTCTAGTTGGTATCTGAAGCTCATTTATGAGCAGCTTCACAGAAATAAGTGCTCACAAGACTTGCATGTACCAAAGTGTTCTGTAAAGTGAGTCTCAAGTACCACAGACTGAGTTAACTTTGAGTATGAGAATTTGCGCAAGCTGGTGTGGTAACATCTCAAGCTCTGGAAGCTGTAAGGAGGCTCTGGGACTGTGATAGCAGCCCCTGTGCTCCCCAAATAGTGGGGGTCACCCTTGGCCTGTCTGCTCACAGCCTTTCTTCTCTCCAGATAACACTATTAAAATACTTCCGGAACTATATGAGCGAGCACTTGCTGAAGGCGGGTGCTAATATCACACCACGGGAAGGAGACGAGCTGGCCCGTTTACCCTACCTCTGCACGTGGTTCCGGACCCGCAGCGCCATCATCCTGCACCTCAGCAACGGCACTGTGCAGATCAACTTCTTCCAGGTGAGGCTGCTACTCTGCTTTTTCTGGGGCCGCAGCTCCAGCTGCTGATAAAACCCCACCACAGGCAGTGCAGTATGTAAGGCAGCAGGAGGGTTTTTAATATAAAATTTAATATAAAATAATATAAAATATAACCATAACCCGAGCTGAAACTTTGCCCAGTGAACTGAGCACTGGGATGCTTTACCTGCCTTGCTGGTACATAAGCCACCCGGGCACTCCTCGCTTACGAAGGGGCTGTGACCTTTAGCAGGAGGGAGACTGCTGCACGGTCTTAGGTACCGTCGTCTTGAGCTGGCTGGCCAAATCGATTTGTTCCCCTTTGCTGCAAGCTATGCATGAACGCTGCAGCGTGGCGCTTTGTCAGCATGCTTCTGGGTGCAGCTGGGATGCCCCGACTACTTTAGGGGTGGTTCATCATGAGGAAATGCAGTCCCCAAAGCAGCAGAGTGCTCAGGGTGACGGTGTGTTCTCTCCCCACAGGACCACACCAAGGTCATCTTGTGCCCTCTCATGGCTGCTGTCTCATACATAGATGAGAAACGGGACTTCCGCACGTACAAGCTGAGCCTCATCGAGGAACACGGATGCTGCAAGGAGCTTGCCAGCCGGCTCCGCTATGCTCGCACCATGGTAGAGAAGCTCCTCAGTTCAAAGTCTGGCTCAGCCCGTGTGAAACCCTCTGCTTAGGCCTTGTTTTGGATGGACTCAACATCTGTGCCAAACTGTCCCAGCTGTGGATGGGGAGGTCTAGTAGCATCCCTGCTCACACTGTAACCTCCCATCACATAGCTGGGCTCCCATGTCTGAGTCTGGTCTGGTTGCCACAAGGAAGCCCCTGATGCTGTGGGAGCGGCGTTGTTGACTCTGACTGGTACCCAAAGGTTTCTTGTTCCCCACTCCTAATAGAAAATCTATTTTTTAATGGCATACCTAGTTGGTTTGGTTTTTTTTTTTCTAACTTCCAAAAACCTGACTCAAAAACCAATGCTCTTGTTTGAGGCTCCTGGGCCTTCTCTTGAGGGAACAAAGCATGGGGAGAGCAGAACTATCATGTAAGTTATTTGTACATGCCTGTGCCGATGCTCTAGGCTTTTGTTTCCTCTTGTAGTAATTCAGGTAAGATATTTAATGTGCCCCAGGTGAGACTGAGCATTCAGCCTTTTAATACTGAAATTAATCTATGTGAAACCTAAACTTTTTTGTATATTGCATAACTTGATTAAAGATTGTTTGCTGCAGCGTCCAGCCTGCTGTGGTTCCCTTTGGCTTGCTGGGAGGGAGGGAGCAGCACCTTGCCTCTGGCTTCCCCTCCAAGCAAGAGCTGTCCTCCTCTTCATGAGCTCATGCTGTCTGCCTGACTGTGCTGGTTGCCCCAGCTGTGCTGCAGGAGAGGAGACCTTGGGGCTATGACAGGAGATGTGCCCTAACCTAGGGGCTAACAGCCCTACCTTCTCATTTCCCATTTCATTGGCTCTCTTTACTACATGAAAGATGCTAAAAAGTGTGACTATAGAATTAGGAAAAGTCATTTACTGTGGTAGGCTTCAGCAGGAGTCTAGTAAGGTATGCTGGGTTTTCTCCCACTGTTGTTGACTACCGGCACCTACTGGTGCTCTCAGGTCAGTTTATTTTTAAGCAGATGAAGCTTTTTAGTGTTTTATATTTTTTTATAACATTTTTTTATAAAATGCTCTAGGCCATACAGTATTCTGAAAACTAACCAAGTGTAAACCCCTTGTTACCTGTGTAACAAAATCCCACACCCCAGCACACAGAGGAATCAGCCTGTACAAAATTATTGCTCTTCCAGAGCGGAAGCCTTGCCGAGGGGCTCCCAGGCTGCCCACGGACCCAGCGGGTGCTGTGCTCGGAGGCTGGCTCATATGAAATACATGCCCATGAGGATGCTGTGAAGCAGAAGAACATCCATAGGAAACTTGCCCCAGGGCAGCAGGAGAGGCTTTGAGAGCTGCAGGCACAGGCGTGTGTCCAGAGGGAAGGGATCCCTGGGGAGAAGGGGTTTCCCTGCTTTTGTGTCCCAAGACAACAGCTCCTGAACAGCTGCTCTGCTGTGTAAACCGCTCGGGGCTCCCAGGTGCAGGACTGACATGGGGACGGGGGGGCTCTGGCCTGGCACAATGACAGGCTGCTGGTGACCAAAAGTGAGAAAACCTTTTTTTCTCAGCCCAGCTGAGATTATAAACTTCATTATCGGGACTCTGCTGGAGGTCCCACACCTTCCTCTGGGGCTGGTAGCACCTTGCCATCAGCAGCCCTGATGCAAATAGCAGGTCTGAGCCCCCTGGGGTGGCAGCTAAAAGCTTGACCTGCTGTGTTGAAGGGCCATCTCCAGTGTCAAGACTGGTGTACCAGTCCTGGTCACAGCTATGTCGGACACACGCTCAAAGAGCAGCTTTCCCAGGCATGTGGCACGGGAGGACAAAGCACACCGATCCCTGGTGAACACCCCGTTGGGACCCAGCCCCAGCCCGGCAGCAGCACTCTGCCAGTGCATCGCTTTGCCAGCTGCCCTCAGGAAAACCCAACGTGCATTTCCTTCCTTCTTCTCAAACACCACATCCACCGCAGAGACTTTTTTTGTTCTCTGACACAAATGCCTTCAGGCCACGGAGTCTGACTGTGAGTGTTTGCAAAGGTGGGTGTCCAGAGGGTCCTCCTTGGGCTCAGGAGACCCTAGGTGAGAGCCCAGTGCCACACTATGCTCATTTCTTCTGGACTGTGCTGCTTGTGACCCACGTGTATGCTGGGCGACCAGCCGGTCCTGGGGCCTCCGCTCGCCCCAGGGACGGGGAGAAGGAGAGGGATGCCGGAGAGCCCCTGGGGCTGCTGCAAGATGGGGCTGGGGGTACAGGCAGGGCAGGGAGGAACAGCCGCAGCAGCCTGGCACTGTGGGTGCTGTCCTGGCACGTGTCCTTGTCACCTGCTGTTGCCTTCTGGCCCCTGGCAGTAGTAGGAGTGGAAAAGCCGCTCGTGGGCGCAGACCCTCATGGCCTCGTGTGTGTGCAGCAGCAGCCGTGGGAAGCGGGAGGTGAAGTACTGCACGAAGCCGTCGGGGACGGAGCCCAGGGCGGCCCGGACGTCAGCTGGCAGCTCGTGGTAGTGGTGCTTCTGCAGGAGAGAGGGTGAGGTGAGCAGGGGGCACGGGCGGCAGGGGCACGGGGGAGTCAGGGCAGCCGTACCTTGTTCCTCATGGCCCGCAGGAGGTCACGCACTGAAGCCCCCTTGTAGGTACGGAACTTCCTCAGGTCTGGGGAGAGCAGGAGAGATGCTGAGCAAGGCGGGACACGGATGGGGATGCCAGCACTGGCCCAAGCCCCCACAAGCACCGCAGCCTGCAGTGAACCGGGGCACTGCTCTGCCCTCCCAAGGAAGGGCTGGCACATTTACCCGCCCTGGTTTTTGGCTCCCGAGCACAAGCAGGTGCCTCCTGCCCAGTAAATGGCACTCACTGGACCCGGGAGCCCCATTCCCTGCCCGATTGTGCTCAGGCTGCAGCGGCGAGCCCAGCTCCTGCGCGCTCACCTGTCTGCAGCGGGAGGGAGATGCGCATCCTCCAGTTGGTCCTCACCACCAACCGCCCCCCCGCCTCCAGGGCTGAGACGATGGGCCCCTCAGCGGGCTCCTTCTCGATGCGGTCGCTGACATCCTGCGTGCCCAAGAGCGGGGACAGGGGGAATATGGCACCACCCTCACCCCACACCACCCCATCCAGCACCAGGGAACAGAGCTGGCACTGGGGGGGGGACGGGACGAAGAGGTTTTGACCCTGACTCTAAACCCAGTGACCCCCGACCCTTTGCAAAAGTAGCTCAAAATGAGCACATTGACTTAAACATGGCTGTTTCCAGCACTTGTTTTTCAAAGCACACCTACATTCACTGCCCAGTGGGACGGTGTGTGCTCACCTGGAAGAACTGCAGCTGCTTCTCCTGACTCCAGAAAAAGGGATGCATGAGGACCACAGGGGCTGAGGGTCGGTGCTGGGGCTCGGGGCTGATCATTGCCACAATCAGCTCTCTTGCAACAAGCTTGTCTGGTAGGTGAAACAACACAACGGAGAACTAACTCCCCCGAGCAGGACTGAGAGGAGCTCTGAGCAGAGGAGCACTTCCCCGCGGGGATGTGCTTGTGGGGAAGGGTCTCACCATGAGCTTCATCCTGCAGGCAGCTCAGCTGGTAAGAGCCCGATAAGATGTTGGCCTGTCGCCGCAAGCTGTCCCCAAATGGGTGCTGCCCTCCTGATACCACGTAGTAGAAGATGCAGCCCGCTGAGAAGATGTCCACAGCGCACGTCTGCAAAACACAAGGGGGCAGATGGGACCCCCGCAGCAAAGGGCGAGGAAAGCTTCTGCCTCCCCACTTTTCCATTCTTTTATAAGAATGCTTGCTCATTTGCTCCAGTGGTGCTGGGAAATGCATCGAGCCAGGGCTCCTGCCTGCCCTGCTTTCTGGAGTCAGAGACGCACCCATCACATCGGGTCCTTATCAGGGAAGAGGTTTTCAGAGGCTGACACAAGTCAGGACTCCACAGCCAGACGGACATGTCAGGGCTGCTGGTGTCTCACCCAGCTGTGCAAACTGAGCCCAGTACGACGTTATGTGGAGCATGGTGCCAGCACCAGTACATGCCCTGCCAGGGACCAGTAGAGCAACCGGCTTCCAGCAGGAACGAGATTCCCTGGACTAAAAAGACGAGCAGGACGATAACCTTTGCAGCAAGCCATGGCCCCCTCTGACCTCCTCACCCTGAATTTCCGAGAGTACCCAGATGAGACACCCTGTGCTGAGCCACAGCCGGGCACTGACCCTGCGAGGGCAGGGACAACCGCTGACTAGGAGGTCCTGACAAGGAGCGCCAGCGCTCTGCATCTGGGCTGGCCTGGGCTCTCGGAGCTTTGGTCTTAATCATGCATTTCAGCAGCATGCTGCGAGGCCGCTGCCAGCGCGGGGGACTCTGCCACAACGGGCTAAAGGAGCACCCGAGGCGGGGGAGGCATCCGCGGCTCACTGACGGGGTTCTCCTTCGGGGCCTCCTGCAGCACCTCGGGCGCGATCCAGCCCTCGGTGCCAGGGATGCCGGAGCGGAGGCTGAAGCTCTGTCGTCCCCCCTGAAGCTTCTTGCAGAGGCCAAAATCAGAGATGACAGCTCGGATCTGCCCATGGCGATTTGGGACAGAGATGAGGATGTTACAGGGCTTCAGGTCACGATGGACTGGAAGAGAGAGTGCGCTGTGTCACCTGCCAGCGCGCAGTGGGGCAGAAGCAGGGCCGGTGCTGCTGTCGGGAGCAGGGTTCTGCCTGCCACCCCCAACTCTGCCAACCCCGAGAGCTGCTGCCTGAACCCCGCAGCCTCTGCTGAGGACAGGACCGAGATAGAACACACCACCCTCCAGCCTGCACATTGCCCTCTTACCAATGCTGAGGGAGTGGAGGTGGGCCAGCCCGGACATGGTCTGACGCAGCAGAGACACCGGGTCCAGGCTGCGACGATCAAAGCTGGGGCTTTCCACATACTGGAACCACACAGAAGTACAAAGACATGAACTGAAGCCTGATTTACTGAGGCAACCAAGTCAAGGCTTGTCAGGAGACAGAGGTGGATGGAGACAAGCCCATGTAGAGGCCATTTGTGCCCAAGGCTTGCCATTTCTGGGTCTATCAGTTGGCATCTATTCCCTCTGCCAGCAAACTGCCCTCACTTGTGTCCTTGGACCTCCTCAACTGCAGCAACACTCATGATTTACAGAGCGGTAAAAGGATGCTTCTCCTCCCACATGCCGAGTTTCTTCCCAGCACATGAACAACTGCCCTGATGGATGCCAAGGCTCGGAGCTGCCCTGGTCCCTCCCAAGAGAGTAAATCGGCAGGAGAACATGGACAAGGGCTTGACTGACACAGGAGCAGTGCTGCCACTGGCTGCTCCGCCTCTCCAAAGCACCTCGCAGCCTGCCCATGCCCGATCCAACCCCTGTTCCCTCTGACTGCTGGGAAGCAGGTTCAGAGCAGGGCTGTATGCCCGTGGCCGGGCAGGAACCCCAAAGAGCGCTCCAAACCCGGGAACCGCTGGCTGCCAACCCTGCCCCCGGGCATGCACAGTGCTCTGCTCCCATGGGAGCATTGCAGGACCTCCCCAACAGTGCAGACAAAACCTCTGGGGACCAACCTACAAACATGAGGACGGGGACACCCAGGATTGATCGACAGCCCCCAGCAGCAGCCTCATGCAGCTGGCCCCGTGCCCCCAGGACCAGGCTCACCTCCTGCAGCGTGGCAGAGCAGAGCTCGATGGCGATGTAGTGGAACTGCTTGTCCTTCTCGGTGCAGAAGTAGCGGACGACGTGGGGGTGCTCATCCGACTCTCGGAGCAGCTGGACCTCACGGTCCACGAGATGGAAACACTCGGGCAGGAGGCGCTTCACAGCCACGTTCCGGCCATCAAACTGTCCCCTGAGCAGAGAACCGATGGCGACATTCATGCACGGCCCTCCCCAGCCAGAGCAGAGCCCAGCGTTGCAAATGCACAGCCCTGCCAGGCTCTGGCTGATGCTGGAAACTCGCCCCTCGGGGTCCTCAGCATGGGTCACCTTGGAGTCACTCCCAAAGACTTGTCAAAGCCATGGACAGGCAGAAATCTCTGCAGCGAGCTGGAAACTAGGGGCTCAGCCTCCCCTTTTTGTAGGAAAATAAGCTCCCCGCCTTTTGCTGTGTCTAGTGCTGGGGAAAGGGGCTCTGCCAGAGCCAGGAGAACCTTACGAGGGACTTGACCTGCCAGTGCTGAGGGCTGCCTGAAGCAGGCACAGCCCAGCTGCCTGACAGCCTGGTGCAGGCAGGAGGGGAAGGGGAGCACAGGGCGATGCTGCGAGGGGAAGACCTGCCCTGCGTAGCCGGAACCCAAGGCGCTGAGCCCAGCTCTCCAGATGGGTTTGATGAGGACCATGAGAAGTGGAAGGTAGCAACCCATTCTCAAAGGCCTCTGAACCAGTGGCCACCACCCACGGAAGGCGCTGCCTTGGTGCTGTACGTGTGGCTCCCAAGGAGAATGAGAGAGGAATGAGGGCAGGCACCCTGGGGTGCCACCCACCTGAAGACAAAGGTTCCTCCAGCTCCGTGGCCCAGCACATCTTTGGGGTTAAAAGAAACTTTCCCAACTACAATCATGTCTGGTTCTGCATCTGCGAAGGAAGACAACCACCCTTCAACCCATAAGCCTTAGTCCTACACAAAGAACATCCAGTTCTGTAACCACTTGGCCATTTCTTTGGCCCTACTACTCTTGCAATTGTTTTTGCAGCCCACGCTTATCCAGCAGCAGGTCTTCCATCTCCTCCCATTTCAGCTGGACTGCAGTGCTCTCATCTGTGGGGCACTTCTGCCCTTGCTTTGGGTGACAGCATCTATGGAGAGAGAGCCCCTCACACCTCACCCATTCCCACCTGCACACACCTTCAGCAGCCGCTGGGACAGCCGGATCCGGGCTGACCATCCCATTAGCCAGGTCCTTCAGGTGGGATGAAGGGCCAGAGCTCTGCGAGAGCTGCGATGCGCTTCCCTGGCTCAGCCCTGGCTTCCCAGACTCTGCAGGAACACCCTCCTCGGAGACCCGGCCTGGGAGCAGCATCTCCTGCTGCTGCTGCAGCAGCTGAATCTGCTTCTCCAGCTGCTGCTGCTGCACCGCATGCTGCTTCTGCAGTTTCTGGAACACAAACGACAGGAGTGCTCAGCTCCTGCGGCCAGAGCAGAGCTGGGGCATTGGCAGGGCTCGGCACAAGCCATGTGCACAGCCTGTCCCCTGCACAGATGACAGAATGCCGCGCACCACCTTGGCTCAGAGCAGCCACAGCACCACTGCTCGTACCACAAGGACGAGAAAAAAAGGGAGTCGCCAGCCCTTCAGAAGCAGCGTTTCTGTGGCAGGCAGTGGGCTCATCCAGCGGCCACCACTCACCGTGAGCAGGAGGAACAGGACTCCCCCGCCCAGCAGGGCCGTGCCGACACCAGCCATCAGCAGGTCCCAGGTGCCAGCCTCGGGGTACACCTCCACCTGCTCCCTCGGCGCAGGGTCTGGCTGGAACGGCGCTTCGCTGCGGACAGCTGGCTCCTCCGGGCTGCTCGGGGCCAGAAACTGCAACACATGCCCAGGGCTGGGTGACACCAGAGGAACAGACCACTGGGCACTTGGGTTTGGGACTCCCTCCCCACTACAGCCCTGCATGCAGGACCCTCTCCCCATCCTACTCCACAGTGGGGACCCACCACCCAGCCCCAGACAGTCCAGACCCTTCAGTGACACAGCACTGCCCGAGGTGTCCGTGTCCCCTGCCTCGGTGCAAAGGTAGGACCCAGCAGAGCTCTGCCACTCACGTCATCGAACACTGTCCTGGCAGGAGGAGCTCTGGGGATGATGGTTTCTGTTGTCTTCCTCAGGTTCTCTGGGAAGGCTCGCAGCATCGTAGTGTGGACCACGGGAGGCAGCTCGTGGTGCCCTGTGGTGGGAGGAGAACAGAGACACCCATCAGCTGGTCTCTGGTCACCGCATCAGTCCCTCATTTCCCCAGCACCAATGTGGGCTCGCCGGAGAGCTTTGGCTCTTCAGGAGAAGGGGCGTCGCTTCTCTTGGGATGCACAAAAACCATCACATCTACAACCTGCTGGCTCCGTCCCCAGAGAGGGGGACCTGGAGCAGCAGCAGCCAGCGGAGAAAGGCAGAGGGCAAGGTTCCCCGCTCTCAGCATGCAGCGGGGGCCCGACCCTGCTCCTTTGTGCCTCCCCTGCCATGACCTCGAGACACCCCCCCTCATTTCCAAACATGCCAACACAGCCATGGCACCTGTGACAGCAATCACAGAGCAGGTTAATTAACCCAGCGTCTTCATGCAGGGCTCAGTGCACAATGGCACACCCACCAGCACGGGTAATTGTCAGCCCTGCTTCAAAGCGTCCCTGCCCAGTCCCCACGCAGGCGGCCCCTCCTGGGGAGGGGACAAGGATGGGCCACAACCAGCCCCAACCCAGATTCACTGCAGTCCCCAAGGGTGAGTCACAGCCTCAGCCCTATTTGCCCCACTGAGCAAAGCAGGTTGTGCTGCCACCCCAAAACACACCGGCAGCTCGGGCTGCCCCTCCCCGGGGCACCCTCCGGGAGCGAGGACGCAGGGAAAGCCCGTGCCCCTTGTGGGTCCGCACCTATTAGGAGCCACTGGTTGTGGAGCGAGGTGATGCTGCCCTGCGGGTACTTGACATTGGTGCTAGGCGTGATCTCACACTCCCCCGACTCTCTCATGGTCACATCATCCGTGGTGGGACCGTCGATCCTGGCCAGCGTGATGCCCTGTGGCTGGAGGTCCAACAGCTCGTGGAGCACCACACAGCCGGGACATGCACCTGCCACAGCTCAACCCAAAAGGGGCCAGCAGGGAGACTCACCACCAGAGCCACACTGCCGTGGACCAGGGACTTCAGGGCGTAGAAGCTGGCTGCGTACTTCCCGACATAGAGCGCTGGTCTGCAAGGCAGGGACAAGCATCAGCCTTCCATCCGTCATGGATCAGGGTGGCCGAGCGCAAGCAACCCAAATGCCACTGGCTGCCACAGCACAGGAACCACGTACAGCAGCTGGGTCTTGGTGGTGGCAAAGTCCTTCACGGACTGGTAGCTCCACTTGAGGAGGTGGATGTCCTGCGATTGAAAGGTCAGGTAGCGCAGGGTCTCCATGGCCAGGTTGAGGTGGGGGATGCGTCGGAGGCTGTCCTGGTGCCACACGTAGATGCCGACCACGGGTGAGCCATAGTTCTGCGCCCACAGGACCTCCCCGCTCTCCTTGTCCAGCGTCACCACCAGCCCGTCCCCGCTCGAGGCGAAGTGTGCCATCTCTAGGCAGAGCCAGAGGGAGGGGGCAATGCAGCAGTGCTGGCCGTGGGGCTTTGTCCCCCCTCACCCCTGCTTAGTCCTGCCACCGGCTGTGTGCCATTGCCTGCTGCTCTGCTCCCATAAGAGCTGCAGCCGGCGCAGTAGCCATTATTCCCAGCAATCAGCCCAGCTGAGACCTGCCGGCCATGGCAGCATCTCCCCGGGGTCCCTGCACAGTCAGGATCCCACTGCAAGCAGGGCACCGCAGCAGCTGGCTCCTGTGGTGGCCACTCACGGTAGTGGTAGGACTCCTCACAGAGCGGCGCCGAGTAGTCGGAGAAGGTGGCATTCCAGCGCAGCTCCCGCGACTTGGTGTCGTACATGGTGATGACGTACTCTGGCGATGAGAGCACGGCATGAGGTGACTGCCCAGCACCCTGCTCCTGGGTCTAGACAGATGAACGGGGAGCAGGGCTGGCTTACGGGTACGGCCGATGTAGAGCAGGGGACTTGACGGGCACAGACCATCCCAGGCCTCTGTGGAGAGAGTGGTCTGCTTCTCTCCTGACTTGGGGTCCACGATGAACCAGGTGTCCTGCTTCTTCCCTGAGAATGAAAATACATTTTTCATAACTCTCTGCAGTCCTGCTGTCTGTCCCCAAAAGCCACTCGCCAGGCTGCCTCCTGTCCCTCCCTTCCATGGACACGTTCCTGGGAGGTCCCCACGCAGCCTCTCCTCCTCCCCCTGCCCTGGGTCCGGCGGAGCGGCCGGGCTCCGCATACCGGTGTAGAGCACGCCATCCGAACTGCGGCATGGAGAGGACTGGACCAGCTCCGGGATGGTGAATGGGAGTTTCTGCAACACAGATGGCAGAATGGATGCGGGGCCAGAGAAACGCCTCCCCGACCAGCAGCCGTCCTGCTTGCAGAAGTACGGTGGGAAGGAGAGGTCCCCCCGGACAGCCCCCTCCTCCTCGCCTGCCCTCACTGCTCAACCCCAAAGCAGGGCGGCGTGGCGGGGAAGGAAAGCGTCCCAGCTGTATTTGCCCCACACCCACTTGGCTGACATCTTCCACGTGCCAAGGACAAGCTGGAGCAACCAAAGGCCCCAGGCTCGCGCCGTCCAGCAGGTTCGCCCAGTCACCCCCGGCCCAGTGAACCCCCAGGGGTGCGGGCAGGCGGGATGCACGCAGCCCTGCTGCCCCACTGACCATCAAGCCTTCTTTGTTTTTTCCTCCCAGGATATACAGGCTGCCGTCATTGGGGTCCGGAAGGAATGCTGGTCTGGAAAGCAGGAGAGAGGAGGATGAGACGTGGGCTGTCCCCTGCCCCGGGCACATGCCAAGGGCTGAAGAGGAGCTGCACTAAAGAAACCTCTTCAGCAGTTTGCTCCAAGGTGATTCGCTATGGGGCTTGATCTTTCCTGGAAACCTCCAGCACTGGATTCGGTAGGAGATGAACTCCTGCTCTGGGTCAGCACCGTAACTCCACACGGCCGCCCTGCGCCGATGAGCCATGCCGGCTCGGTGCCCTGCCCGCCCCAGGGGAGCTCTCTGCTCTCCTGCCTTCCCCCTGCACTTTCAGGTACTTTTTCCTCAATTTCTCTCCTATGCTTTCGTGCGTGGTGGTGCTGAGAGCTTCTGGGCTGTGTGTAGAAAGGCTGCAATCCACCAGCAGGGAGCAGCTATTCCTCATCATCGCGCGCATGAAGCGCCAGCGCAAAGAGTCGCTTTAAGGCAATGCTATGGCACGGGCTGGCAGGTTCATTCCTCCGAGGTTCCCCTTTCTTGCTGTGAATCTGTTGGTTCCCCAGGGCAGCCGTGCCCCTCCGAAAGGCTCCCGCCCAGCGCGCAGGCCTGCAAAAGCGCACTCTGCCCCACGGCTGGAGGGGGGTGACACTCACTCTGCCACATAAACCGGCACCTGCAGAATAGGATCTGAAAAAGAGAGCGAAACGCAGACGGTCAGCAGCCTCTCCCTGCGAGCGGGGACAATGTGGCAGTGTTTACCAAGCAGAGCCACGCGCTGCCGGGCCCAGGTCCGCAGCCTATTTGCATTGCAGACCCAGAATAGGCACCGCCGGCAGCGGGGGTCTGGCCCCCCTCAGGTGCTCTGGTCTGCGCACGGCTGTGCCTGGGGCTGGAGCTGCAGCTGCAGCGTCCCCCGGGGCTGGAGGAACTGCCAGCCCAGAGCCTATGCAGCAAGAGCCAGGCTTGGGGGGGGTGCATCCCCAAACCCCGGCTAGTGACAAGCCCAGGGAGCCAGGCTGTGAGTGAGCACCCCCCGGGTCGTTACTCACCATCCTTCAGGGTCCACTTGATGTCACCGGTGCTCTTACTCACTGCATGAAGGTTTCCATCCAGAGTGGAGACAAAGAGCAGTGTTTCTGGGACAGTCACAGCACTGCCTTTGAGGCACTACGGACAGAAACACTGCCCTTAGAGAGCAGGGACAGACTTGGGGACGAGCCCCTGCGGCCCGGGCTGTCACACAGCTCAGCAGCCCCCCTGCCCCCAGCACGCCGCCGCAGCAGACTGCGGGGAAGAGCCCCAAGGTCCCTTCTGGTCCCCAGAGAAGCGAGACTGGGAAGGAAAATAATTTATTTCCTTGCATCAGCATATTAAATCTGCTTTTTCCTCCAGCTCCACCCACTACAGAATCGCTACCGGCTGTTTAGAGGTGCTGTGTTTTACAAATCCACGGCAAGAAGCCCCGGCACTAAGGTAGCTGCGCTCACAGCGAGCGGCAGCGTGTGTCGCCCACGGTCCCTGGCTCCTGCAGCACAGGTCACGTCCCACCGGTGCAGTCCCGGTGCCAACACAGCCTTTCCCCTTCTCTCTCCCAGAGCCAGCGTGGCTGCCGGCGGGGATGAGCTGCAGCACGGCTGTTCCCAGCCACGACTCCGAGGTGCCTTTCTAAAGGTGACACAAACAGCCCAGCTACTGGCTCCTTCCAGAAACAAACGAGTTGGGTGACTTTTCATGCCAGAAATGCAATTAATGCTCGCACAGGCCTTCAAAGCTACAGATTTCAGCTCCCCTGACGTCGAATTGCAAATTCAGGCTGGGAAGAGGAGCTGCTGCTTCCGTGTACGGCGTCCGTACAGCGAGGGCCAGCTCAGCCGCCGCAGGCTGGCACACACGCCGGCCTCACCCCGTCAGCAAACAGGGATCAGCAAACAGCACGGGGACCCAAACGGCTGCAGGCAGAGGCAGGGCCGGCGTGGCCATCCCCGGTGCCGGGGAGCCAGAGCGGCTCCTGGGCTCACTGCCGGCCGCGATGCAGAAGTAGATTGAGTGAGCTCCTGCTCTGGTCACTCGTGCAGGGTGGCCCAAGGACATCCCTTGCGCCTGGCATGCCGTCCACCCTGGCAGCCCCCTCACCTGCTCTGTACCAGCTCCTGGAGCCTGAGGCGGGCAGAGAGCCCGGCGTGGGGACCCGGCCAGACTAAAGAGCGGAGACCGGCCAACCGCCTGTGCCAAGACGGTGCCCTACGTGTGAGCGCGTGCCCATCTGCCGAGCAGAACCTGACGGTGGTGACAGACCAGCCATGGCACGGTGGGACCAGGAGAGACGTCATGTCCTTGGGTCACTGAAATTCCTCCAGCTCCAGCAACATCGAGAGCAGCCCCAATGGGTGCCAGGTTGCCTGTTCCCCGGCTAAACCTCCGACCAGGAGCACACACCAGCTCCGTCCCAACGCACCTCACACTAACCCATCGGCTCCAAGCCCAATTCTTTTATTTGCCCTTCATCTTGCTTAATCTTTAAGTGAGGTCAGAGCAAGTTTCCCAGCTCTTGCTTTGTCTGGAGGACGCGGTGGGGCAGGCAGAGAAGGGCGACTGCTCCCCGCTGCCGCCTCTCCAGCACCCTGAGCCACGCAGGCAGGCTCACTGCCGGCTGTGACAACAAGCCAGGCCAGCAGACACAGCTCTTGTGGTGTGGCCACCTGCACGAGGGAAACAGAACCGAGACCGCTGAGCCCTCCCAGCTGCCAGAGCTGCAGCAGCTCTGTGCTCACGGGCTCTGCTTTTCCCTCCCCCCGATACTTTGCAGTTTCTTCCATCTCTTCTGCAACTACTGTTTTTTTTTGGTGACAGGGCACTCGAACAAAGGCCAGGCTGCCCAGCCTGCTCCCTGCACATCACCATGGGCACAACTGGGAGCGCTGGGCACCTGGGAGCTAACACCCTCCGCTCCGCTCCCAGCCACCGTTCCCCCAGCAGCCATTCTGGCCAACCCTAGCCCCGAAGCACGGCTGCTGTTCCCATGGGATGCCCACGGGACCTGTGCTTTCCCGAGGCTCCCACCATGCCGGCGTGGAGTCTGCAGCGATGCCATTGGGGCCAGAGCTCAGCCGCGGGCTCGGGGCACACTCGCTCCTCCAGCGATGGAGGGGGATAGATGGGCACAGACAGAAACAGGGTGCCAGTGTCCACCGCTCCCTTTGCTGGAGCAGTGCTACTGACATGTGCCAAAACCGCCCCAACACACTGTGCTCTCTGCTTGAAATGCCACCAGCTGTGGCAGCTGCCATCCGGCTCCCGAGGGCACCACCCTGCGGGGCAGGAAAGGGCAGGAGGGGGCCGAGGGCTGCGAGGGAAGGTCCAGGGGAGGAGATGCTTTTCTGAGCAGAGAACCACCTCCACCCTGGGCGCTGTGCCTGGTCCCTCAGTGCAGATCTCCATCACACACCCGCCAACACCATTACAGCCACGGGACCCACGCACAGCTGCCCCGACCATGCAGACATCACACCCCCTTCACCCCACGAACCACACTACGCAGTCTCGAGGTGGGTGCTCAAGCCCTGGACACACAAGCTGGACACCCCTGTGGGTGTTGCCACGCACCAGCACCCACGGGCGTCCGGCGTACGCAAGGGGCTCTGCCTGCCCGCACACCCACTCCCACCCGCGGGCCGGGGCGCTCACACACGCGTGGAGTGGACACACACACACACACTCCCGAGCACTGTCGCACCCAGGGGACACGTACTCCCTTGCGCCCGTACCCCCACGCGCTCCCACCCGCGGGACACACGCCCACTCAGGGCACAGTCAAGCACAGGTCCCCACGCAGCCACCGCGCCGGCTCCCGCACCCTCCCGCCCGCAAAACGCTCCCACCCGCGGACACCGTCGCAGTGCCACGCACCCGGCTCCCACCCGCGGGCCGTGGCGCGGCCGTACCTGTGCCGGGGGCGGCGGCAGAAGCAGCAGCAGCAGCACCGGCAGCAGCCCCCGGAGCAGCCCCGGGCGCAGCGGCGCGGCGGGGCCGCCCATGTCCCGGACATACCGGGGCCGCAGCGCGCAGGGCCGGGCCGGGCCGCGGTTATCGCCGCGCCGTGAGTCAGCGGGGCCGGGGCGGATCCAGGATGCGGCTTCCTGCCCCCCCTCCTCTCCCCGGCCCGGCCCGGCCCCGAGCGTGCCCCGCCGGCCCCCCCCCCCTTTCCCCTTCCCTCCCCTCCCCGCACCGCCCCCGGCAGCGGGAGGCGGCAGAGAGCATCCCCGGACAGCCCGGTACCCCCCGTCGGGTTGCCGGTTCCTTTGCGTGAGCACAAGGAGCCCTAAGCTCGTCTTCAGCATCCTTTCCCTCCCCGCTCCCCTCGCGGGCACCATCCCCATCCCAGCGGTTTTAACACCGTTCCGGGAAAAATTCCTCTCGCTGGTAACGCGGGACAAAGCGTGAGGGCATCGAGGGAGGGGATTCTGCCCCGCTGCTCCGCTCCGGTGAGACCCCACCTGCAGTGCTGCATCCGGCTCTGGGGTCCCCAACATCAGAAGGACGCGGACCTGTTGGAGCGGGTCCAGAGGAGGCCACCAAGATGATCCGAGGGCTGGAGCACCTCTGCTGTGAGGACAGGCTGAGAGAGCTGGGGGTGTTCAGCCTGGAGAAGAGAAGGCTCTGGGGAGACCTTAGAGCCCCTTCCAGTCCCTAAAGGGGCTACAGGAAAGATGGGGAGGGACTCGTGATCAGGGAGTGTAGCAACAGGACGAGGGGTAACAGTTTTAAACTAGAAAAGAGGAGATTTAGATTAGATATTAGGAAAAAATTCTTCACTGAGAGGATGGTGAGACACTGAACAGGTTGCCCAGAGGAGCTGTGGCTGCCCCATCCCTGGAGGTGTTCAAGGCCAGGTTGGATGGGGCTTGGAGCAGCCTGGGCTGGTGGGAGGTGTCTGGAACTGGATGATCTTTAAGGTGCCTTCCAACCCAAACCATTCTATGATTCTGTGATCCCCCATCACTATCCTGCACCCAGCAGTGCCTGCTGACCCTGGCCCCACCAGTAACAGCTCCAGCACCAGCACTGGACCCAGCTCCCACCATCCCCTCTGCAGCACCCGGTCAGGTGGGGAAGTGGAGGGCTTCATTTCAAGAAAAAGCAGGGCACCAATGCTTATAAAAGAGCTCTTCCCAAAGAGACGAAATGGAGTTGAAAGGGATTTTCAGTTGGATTCAACTCCCCCCCTCCCCATCCCGTGAATTATTATATTGCCCCTCATGGTTAGGGCACACCTAGGTATTAAACTGAATGAGAACTTGCCAATTTGTACATGTGAGGTGGACCATTTATCACATATTTTGAACTTTATTTCAGTGATAACACTATTGAACTGTCTCAACGTGTTATTTTTTTTAATGGGTGGGGCAGAGAGTTTCCAAAGCCAGTAGCAAACAGGAGCAGCATCTGTTAAGCGTTAAACAGCAGAGTCGGCTGTGAGCACCAGTACGGCTGCGAGCCCCAGTACGGGTGCCTTCTGAGCACCTGCCTTTTGTGGGCTGTCACACAGAAGTGGGACTTGACATCGCAACAAGCTTCCTACACATAAAACTTAGAGCTGAGCACGCTCAGCACGACATGGACACCTACAGTTTAAAACAAGATTAAACCCGGTTTTGACAGGGAATGAGAGAATTGTCCCATAATTCACAGCCTTTTTGCATGAAGTGGTACCTGGTAGCAGTACACCCAAATCCCCACCCTGGGAGAAAGGCACTGATGGCACCAGACGTGACAAGGAGCACAGGTTCCCATAGATTTCCACCTGCATCCAGCTTTCTACACAGAAACTACAAACCACTTGCTAACAGTTGTTCCTGTGGCAGGAAGTAGCTTAGTACATACAGAATGTTGAAACACTCAAAACACGGAAATACTTAATTATCAAACTTTAATTCATAAGACTAATCTTACAGAATAAAACAATAGGATAACCAGTCAAGGTTACACTTAAAAAATCCAGCAGTGCAAATCTAAGACTAAATATTTGTCATCTCCCCCTCCCCTGAAATAGGCAATAGATTATTTAAAAATACCATAATACATGGTACTTACATATTCCATTTAAAATAAATCTGCAGTGGACACAAACATCTAAGACTTTTTTTTTTAAATATAAAACCAAAGAATGAATTAATTAGAATATGGATAAGACATAGTGAATGTCCATGAGCCACAGAAAGCGAATCCTTGGCTAGAAGGTAAAATGGCTGTATGTTTCATACAAGACTTGCTACAGCTCTCCTGGTCCCCTTCCTCCCACCCCCCAGTGACGAGGACATTAATTAACAAAACAAGATGCTAACACTCTAATCCTAACAGGTGGCGAAAGGCTGAAGTACAAAACTTAAGATGAAAACAGCTCCATTGGAAAAAAATCAAGTTACAGAGGAAGAAAAAGTAAACAAAAAGAAAAAAAGTTTGGAAACAAACCTTGCTCCACTGAGCTGGCGGAGCGAGCAACCGCAGCAGGGAGCGCGCGCTGCGCCCATGCCCGCACAGCTGCATCACCAGCAGTCGTAAGGGAACGCTGCGGGCGGGAAAGGGAGAGCATGGAACAGACCACCACAATATGGCACCTTGACAGCGTCATTGCAAGTGAATTGTTTCTCTTTGGCCCTTAAAAGTATGAAGGAGCAACGGATACGCACTGCGTCAAGTACAAAATTTAGCAGGTTGTGTGCGTGTTACCAGTTATATAGTATTGCGCGTTAACAGTTTCTTACCTAGTTCTTTGAATTCAGATAATTTTCCTCTTTCATCATCGTAACACCCTTAGTTTAGTTACACATTTCTCAAACAGCATCATTAACAGAAATTAATGATTTACTTCGATCTTAAACTTGATATGAAAAACTTGCGAGTAAGACAAGGTTTTCAGGCAAGATACGGTCTCCGTTCAAACCCAGACAAGGTTTACTGATAAACTTTTGCATTCCTAATGCAATGCTAATCCAGGAACTGTTTATGCTCGGGCCGCACAAACAGAGAAGGAAGGAACGTGCAACTCAGGACAAGGAGAGACGAAACCCACAGTGCTGGGGGTGGAGAAGGGAAAGGAACAGCATACAGGTGAGCTGCAAGACTCGATGCCAGCGAGCGGGGTATGCAGAGCTCGGAGTGCGGCAGGACTCCTCCCCGACAGGACGGCAGTGAGGAGGGAGACGCTGCCAAGGCGCTGGGAGCACCGCCGGTGCAGCGTGGGAAACACCGGCTTTGTTCTGTGGGAACCCACGTTTGCGTTACAGATGCTTTAATCCCCAATTAGTAAATCCAGCAAAGCACTTAACACAACTTCATATCCCAAAATGTTCATGGCGAATTACACATAATAATAGGGAATCAATCTCTGTTGAAAGATGATCCTTGAATTGTAATTTAACTGAAATAAACTTTCACGCAAGAATCACCAGGTATTACCATAAACTTCCTAAGGAAGATTACATGTTGGATCCCAAACCAATCTTTATCAGCCAACTCCAAATACTGATTGTATTTGCACTTTACTCACAATGCTTGTGTCTTACTGAGGACTAATTGCCAAATTCCTCCACAGGGCCATTTGTAACGCTGAATCTGCCCTGGAAGCGATCACAGATATCAGAGAGTAAAATCCAAAGTCAAGAGAGAGGCTTGCAACGGGCTCCCCAGTTAGGCAAGCTGTGATACTACGGAACTAGAGAGGTGGTGTTTTCTTAGATGTTAATGATCATTAGTTAATGTCAATAATTGCCTTGGAAAATAAGTACATACCAGAAGAAAAAGCTCCACATCATTCTGAAAGAGAAAGGATCTTAAGCATGGTGTTGCTAAGTTCAACTGGAATACTCACTTCAAAGAACTCCCAAGAAATCTACTATATTAAGCCAACAAACACCAATTAAAGCATTTTATGTAAGCATCACTTTCCTGTATTTTAATTCAAACTTTGCACATAGAACAAAAAAAAAATGAAAGTTTCATTTTTCAAATCAAATCCAACTTGAAAAGAAGCACCTAAATAGGATCACATTTGCTTAGTTTATACTGTTCTCTTCTCCATGTTTAAAACTGCTTTGTAACCAACGGTTTTGATATTCAGTTTCTTTTGAGATGATTGATTGTACCTGGCACAGGATGCAGAGTAATCGTGCCCTTGGGAAAGGAGCAGACTGGAATGTTATATACTGCCCTGTACTCCATGCCCAAGGTGCCCTTCTTGCCTCGGCAGCAGTAGATCGGGTACCTGCCCTTCCTCGGCACTAGCATCAGCAGCACAGCGTACTCACCCAGGTCACCGCACCGGGCACAGAAGCCAGAGGAACTCTGGGGATACCTGTCCTTTCAAGGAGCAAGCAAATGAGAGAATAGAAAAGGAAAAGGGAATATGAAGGGATGCACAGACAGGTCCAAGCAAGTCAAGCAGAAAGTGGGAGCTGATAATCACAGAACCAAGAAGATCACAAGTGCAAAGGTGACCCCAAGTGACAGAAAAAGCCAATGTCACCCATTTTCATTATGCTGTAGTACATACACTTTCCATCAGGTATTGAATTTTATGTTTAAGCCTTAACACCAGGATTGACAACTAGAAAACAAGAAGTGCGATAGCTGCATTTAAGTTGTAATGTTATCTCCAATTAACTCAACGCCAACGCCACTACCTGCACTCGCTCGCTCCGAGCATCGGAAGAGGGCTGTTCCCGGGAGGTGACCCAGCACTGCTGCAGGAAGGGCTCCTGTCTCAGTGCATTCATGTCAAGACACACTGCTGGTGGCTTGTATACAGAAAGGAAATATCTCAAGCTACAAGAGTAACAAGCACATCACTAGTTTATATGTAGGATATGAAACACCTTTAAAATTCGTTTTGCATGGATGTTCTAACTGAAAATACAAAACAAAAGCTGCTTATGTCGCTATCAAGAGGCTACAGGTAAATACATAACCTTAACACATACTGTAAAGTGAACGCTTTTCCCAGTCTCTAAAATAAAATAAAAATAAAATAAATACTCATTTGAGAATTTGCACCTGCTGAGTTTCAACTGGGCTGTTTCAAAGAGAGTGAAAAATGGACATGGAATATATTAAGATCAGCTACTCCTACAAGGCTATTTCTCCATGAGTTTCACAAAATGTTGAGCTACTTGCATTGAGCAATATCAAGCCTACAGTGTTAAAAAAAGAACAGCGATCTGTTAGATGCAGGTTTAACACAGAGCAAGACTGATTCAGTCTGACTGCACAATACAATCTGTTAAGGGTGTGCACCTTTTCAGGACTGAAAGGTCCATTCAGAAAACCTGAGATAAATGGCACATGAATTGCTGAGATGACACACAGAACGTCACAAACCAAGAGGCGAGGAGCATTATTTCAGACAGGACGAGATGCAACAACTTCCTGTAAACTTGACCAAGAGAAAAGCTGAAAGGTGATTTAAATTTAAAGAGATCAGTTGCTGGATAGAGATCCTAAATTTGATAAGATTCACTGAATAAGGTAACTCTAAATTTTCAAACCTAGGTCACAAAAGACTACCGCAGTTATTTGGGATCCAAAGCGGCATCTGAGCTTCTCTCTTCCCTGCTCCCCCCACCCCCAGACAAGGCAGGAAGGTCTCTTTGGGTCACTCCCTTTGCGAGATCTGTGTCACTGCTTCACGCCACTCATGCCAGACAGCATTATGCAGCGCACTCTACAGTTGGGTTTTTTTCCATCAAACAGATAAGTGTCATCGCAACAGCTGCAAAATGATTCTGGACTGCAACATGCATGATGAAGAAAATGCTCCGAAAAATGTAGCACCCCCAAGCCAGGAGGCAGAACAGGAGCAGAGAGGTATGCAGGTGGGAGAGGAACAACTAAGGTGGCATGAAAAGGGGACAGTAAGCAGCACTGGGTCATTGCGATTACAAAACATCCACAGTGGTATTCATCTGCTCCAAACATGCTACACAGAGTACCAACCCAGAGCTTCTAGTATTAAGACAAAAAAAAAAAAAAAGAAACAAAAAACCCACAACAGCAAAGGAGGGCATCTTTGGGTTACAAAAAAAAAAAAAATAAAAATTAGTTTTGCTACCAAAGATTCAAACCTGAAATAAAAGGGCCAGCAGTATATGGCTTACTAAACATCAATTTTGCATACTGTTTAAAGTTTATTTTTAAAAAACTGTTTCTGAAATTCTCAGTCATAACCAAGTAACTAAATTAAGTCTAACGCTTGTAACTGAAAGATTATGAAAATACTCGTTTTTGTTCAAACCATGTAAAAAATCCTCAATAATACATTGTAATATTTTCTTTTTCAAACTAAATTGGAAGATCAACTCTCAGCAGATTTAAGTGTATTACACACAATACTTTGTGAATTAAGATTTATTGATTTCCATTGTATTTGCTTTAAATATGGTTGAAGCTGACTGCAGAAAAGGGATGGTGAAATTTTTAAGTTAAAAGTAAACTAATGGTGAAAGAACATCACCTCTGGCTTCCATCAATGCCTCGTTTATCATATTTTATTAATAAGTTCCAGGACTATCACATCCAGGGATGTTGGAGGCCTCTCCCAGCAGTGTCCTTAGCTTTGTGTCATTTTCCTGTGCCAGAGGTGAGCGTGCTTTCAAAAATACTGCCACTTTCCCAGCACCGTGTCTTTGATTGCATCAACATATTGAGTTGGTACCCAATAGACCCAGTAGTAAGATGCTTCTGTTGGGCCCAGCTGAAACGCCTGCAAAGTTAAAAATGACAATATTTACAAATGCGAAACAGAACAGCTTATACCAGTGGACAGACACAGCTTATCCACTACAAAATCAGACAAGTCTGTTATACCTACTGCCTCCTTCAAACACTGGGTGGACACTACATTTATTCGGTAAGCAATTAAAAAAACCCAAACATTCCTCAGAGAAACAAAGAACTGAAAATCATCAATTAAAATGATGAGCTCTTTCCTTGTAAGATATCATAGCAGCAATGAAAAATCTTGGCCAGTTTCAAGAACACAAGGAAAATATTCTGGAAAACAGAATCTGAAACATAACTCAAAGTCTCTAAACAAATGAGCAGCATGCACATAGCTGAGAAGCCAAACAGGAACTAAATAAGAAAATGACCATATTTTTATAGTCATAAAATTTCACAGAATTTTATATTTAGACATAATGTCCCGTTCTCAACTTACGTCAGTATAAATAGGAGAGGAGCACCATGGCACGCCAATAACCTCTATCCTTGTTTTAGGATAAGAGTTTATTGTGTTATATTCTGACGAGGACATTTTCTTACATGAGTGATCAAAAATCAAGTACTTAGACAAGGACTAGATCAGCACCCTCCTGCAGACAATAATTTTAAGGTATAAAATTTCCCCTTTCTTCCCTTAGAGAAGGGAGCAAACTTATGTGAGCAACTTACTTCAACATTAAAAGTTAGTTACTGTACTTTAGAAAGCAAGACGTCAAAAAAACCCCACGGATTAAAAGAAACAGCCGACAATTCAGTAGAATTAGCACAGCTCTCTTCTTAAATATGTTACTTTTCTAGACCCAATACCAGTTTTTCAGAAAATCACATATGGAAAAAAAACCTACAGTATCAAATCACTACTTTTTTTCTTAACCTTCAGCAAGGACTCTTGTTTATATAATTACAACAGAAACCAGAAATTAAACTAGATATAGGAAAATATTGCTAACATTAAGAAATCAGGAGCTACACTGCTGGTATTTTTGCTGCTTTAACACTGTCACAAGACAGCAGAAGATAAGAACACTTAAGCACGAATTTTTGTGTGAAACCAGTCCAGATTTCCATAACAGCAGATACTCAATATGCTACTCAAAATATTTACACTGTGAAAGCAGACCGTGTTCATATTCCCATCTTCCACAGCCCGTGAGGCTGGCGTTACTATCAGCCTCCAACTCGCTCTGTTCTAAAGCCTTACTTCTGTGTATTGGCATGAAGTAATCAGACTGATATTATTAAAGTAGAGACATTACTTACCATCATGTGATAATCCTCGTGTCCTTCAATAGGTTCACTCACCACATTTTTAATGGACCCCATGGGTAACTTTTCTGTTCTCTCTACATTAAAATTGATCAAAGTATTATTTCTGATATATGAGGGAAGTAGTATTTCATATTAATTTCAAATACCACCTCCATTACTTCCAAAAGCTCTTCATGTCAGCAATCTCCTCTTTGGGTGAACTTTGGATACGTGGTGCTGAGAAGCCTGTCTTCCACGTTACCACATACCCCACAGCTGGCACGCTAATACTTTAAAGGGATCCAAAACTGGATCACACAGTTCCTTGCATTTTATGTCTCTGCACCACATTAAGTACTTCTGTGTACGCGATTTGGGCCTACATTGAGTAATGGGAAAACCCTGGCTTTATTTAATGTTTCGCCAGAAGCGACTCCGCTTGGACCAGCAGGATTACTCACCCAAGCAAAAGCTGGTCCAGGAGTAAGACTATTCAGGACTGGCTACCAAGGATTACACTACGCTCTAGAGAAATGACAAGGCTGAAAGCTGAATGAAGCTAGGCTAACTAACTCTTTGGAAGCCCAGTCCTGGTTTTATCCTGAGGCAGCATTCAACTGTTACTATAAAAGCACAGAGAAGGAAATACTAATGAGTAAACAGGGAAAGAAACAAAAAGACAAAATGAAAAAAAAAAAAGATTACTACAATTACATGACAGAGTAACGTCAGCAAGAGGTAACCGACAAGAATGACAAAGCGTATGGTTCATGCAGACCTTCTCTGCCTCAATTCTGTCCTCAGTTTTTTTGAGGATTTAATTCCAAGATCTTTCCTTTCAGTTCCAGCTTTCAGTGTCAGCCTAAAATTATCTTCTTGGATGTATGAAAGAGAAAAACACAAACACTCTGCAAAGGAGAAACTGACCTTTGAATTCCTTAGATAAATCTAACTAATTTGTATGATCCAGAAAAAAAGGACCGACCTAAGAAAGGCACAAAGGCACACAGGGAGATAAACTTAGCGATGTAAAGACAAATACTCTCTACCTCAGTGCAGTAGCTAAGCTGACTCCAAACTACCCCAAATCAGACTCACAATATTCATTGATTAAAATCCTACTTTGCGCTCATTTAGCATCCTGCAAATCAATTACTCTTCACAGTATCTCAGCAATAGACAAATCCATGTTATCAATGCCTCTATGAAAATAACACAGAGCAACTGAGAAACACTTGCCTACAAAAACATACAAAGTGATCTGCAAAGCACAGGAAGGCTGTGTGGGGGAAGAGTCAGTTCCAGCTTTCCAGGACTTGCAAGTGAAAAACTGCATTAACACCCAGTTGGTTTCATTCTAGCCCTTACGTGCCAGCATCTGCCATGAATTTCTCTGAGCAGGAGGGAGTTTTTCCCAACAGCAGTCAGCAATTACAACCATTCCCTAGAGGAAGCAAGCCGCTGCTAATTTTGGGAAGTAGGGAAACAGGTTACATGAGAGACAGATGACTACAAGAAGAATCAAATTTCACGGCTTAAGAAACACTAACATAGAACACTTCAGAATACTAAGCTTTAAACTCATCTAGAGGGCGAAGGGAGAGGATTAACTGCCTAAATATTAATAATGTATTTAGAACACATTATCAATAACAAAAAGATCTGGCTGCCCAACCTACAGAGGAAAAAGAACAATGTCTCACTCCATTACTTAGCCTGGGAGAAAAAAAAAAAAAAAAAAAAAAAATCACTGCAACCAGTACCAACAGAGGTTTTAAAGCCAGAAAAATCTTCACAAACAACTCTGTCCTACAAAGGAAAGGTCAAAAACTTCCGAGATTTCTGCTTACTTTGGAAATAATGTAGCAGCTGGAGGTGCCATCCAAAGCTAATATTACCATCCAATTAGGTTACTTTACTGGGACAGTGAGCAAGCACCGATATTCCTCTTGCTCATCACTATAATATTGCCCCATCCTGGTCAAACTAAAGGAGCACAGCTTCCTTTGGAGGCAGGGGGTTATCTGAGACGTCCTCAGCAATGCACGTTTTCACCACGGCACTTTCAGCTCCTCCTGGCACCACTCAAGACGGTAAACTGATTCCTCTGCACAGCAACACATGCCACAGTTTCTGCAGTTGTACATCACTGAAACAAGACACCCAACTAATTTTGGTTGAAAGGACAGATAATGACGGAGACGCCAACACTCCAAGTTTTAATCCCCATTCTAAGATTCCCTTTCGAGTCTCAGCCAAGTCATTGAGCCTCTATGTGATGCTGGCACCAGACCAATGTTTATGAAGTGCTTTTGAGATATGCTAGAAACGCCAAACATTATAATTTACATTTGGAGCTAAGAATAGCTGATTGGAACATTAGTCTACTGGCACAACTGAACTCAAGTTTTTCAAGAACAGAAGTAAAATATGAAGTAATATTCAATGATCTGGGAGAATGGCATTTGAAAAGAGGAAGCAAAATTTAGTTTTGAAGTATTACAATACCAATATCATTCCCTAAACACAATTTAGTCACACCAGAAGCTATTTCTAGGTCGCACAAGTCACTTACAGCCCAATTACCAGTTATTCATCTCAGAGTTTTGGAGTTGCTCACCTTTTGTACCAATCCATAGCTGGTCTTGCTCAAGTTTAAAGGTCAATCTTACTTTCCCCCCTGACTTGTTGTACATGCCAGATAATGGCACTGTTGGCAGGCGCTCCTACAAAGAGGCAACATAGTTAAGCCACAGTCAAAGACTTTAAGAGGAAAATCTATATTCTCTTAACTTTTCAAGCATAAGGACGATCCATCTTTCCAGTTTTTTACTAAGACAGCAAGGAACAACTGAACTACCAAAGAAAGGTCTCAAACCACAAAAGACATCTCTCTCTTCCAATTATGACAACGTCTCAAGTTCTTATTTACTTACCTGAACACCTTTAACAGAAGGCATCACATCATCAGGTTTTCCTTTATCCAGTACTTTCCTGTGTTGCTACAATAAAAACAGAAATTAGAATTTACACAAACACCACAGAGCTTTTCGATCTACTTCCAGCTGCACCCTCAACCACATCCCGACAGTATTAAGAGACAGTTAAGGACTATTCACAGTCATTTATCACACAGGAAACGGTTAATTTTCAAAGTTAACCGAGCACTTTCTATGACAGTCTAAAGAAATTAAATAAACGAATAAACCCCCAAGATAATGCAAAAGGTAACATCCCTTCTAGAATATACATATACATAAATACATCTCTATAAAAAAAATAAAGAACCCGAAGTCCCACTTTAATATCGTACATGCTGAATCACATAGTTGGCATTTGGCAAGACAGTTTTAACAGTCAAGTGTTATATCCAGTGAATGGCAGAAAACCCTCCACATTTGACAGTGCAACATACCGCAACACAGCAACAAACCAGAACAGATTAGAGCAGTAGTAACTAAGAAAACCATGCTCACAGCTTGTAACTTGCCAAGTACCTTTAAACAATGATGGAACTTACAGTGAACGTGAACTATGATAAATTATAGAAAAACAAAAGCATGTTTCATAAAGATTGCAGTTCAATGATGCAGTACTTAATTTTTAATCAAATTTATTTTGAAGAAGGCACGGGGCTGGTAATACCTTGAGCTGAAAATCCTTTATCAGCCCCACAAAACTGCAGCGCTGCCACCAAGGCAAACCTCACTGCACTGTGCTTCACTTCCTATTCAGAGGCAGCACTTCAATATGCGAGAGGAGTATTCAACATCCATGTTTCCTTCAGTGCTGGGGCAGCTGAAGAAACTGCTCTCTTGGTGCTAATTTTAAAGGTAGTTTTTGGAGATCAAATTCTTTTATGCCAACAAAAATTAGTTAGCTTTTAGATATAAGTAATTTAGACTGTGTTTGAGCTAACAACCATGAAACAACGCTATTATTTACCATTCCTTGTCTGAAATGCTAAGCTGTGCCTAGCACCAGCACAAGTGGTGTCTTGCAAAGCCCCAGCCTCCGCTAGGTTAAATGTTTCTCTGCTGCTAGAACTCCTCTGCACAGAGCCCTTCTTCTACCACTTAGCTGTGAGAAAAGAAACCCTGGCCTGCTTTGAGGAGGAACAGGACCCAAAGGTGACCACACAGCATAACAAGAGAACCGCATAAATCCAACAGCTCCCCCACACCAGGAATTACTGAGACATCAATAACCTTTTGCCTGCAAAGTGGCTCCTTTTTGTTTTCTTCAGCTTTGACCTCCTGTTGAGCAGCTTCTTTGGGTGTATTTACTGCTAAAACATCGTTGATAGTAGAGCCAACAACCATTATTTTCGCTCCATTTGTTACTTTGATTTCCCGCAACGTTTTCTCCTCTGGTAGAAGTCCCTTGAACATAACTTTCTGCATAGCAGGTGGAAGGCCTAAGAGGCAAGAATAACGATTACGAGACCGCCTGACAGCAGCGAGAAGCGGTGCGGGCTGAGGCGGGAGAGGTGGCGGCAGCCCCAACACACCTGTGAGCGAGTGGATCTTCTGCTTCAGCTCGGCCCCCGTGCTGTCCAGGCAAAATTTCACGTCGTACTTATTCTTGTTCCAGATAACCTTCAGCTCCACCAGCTCCTTCCCGCTCTCCGCATCGCCGCCGTTGCTGACAGACGCCTGCGGGGGATCCCGGCGCTCCTCGCCCTCCGGAGACCTCCCCGCCGCCGGCGAGCCGCCCTCTCCGCCGCAGCCCAACGGCAGCTCCTGCGCCTCCGCCTCCATGCCCGGCTCCTCAGCACCTGGAGGCGAGCGGACAGGAAGAGCCCAGCTAGTGGGAAGCTGCCCCGACCCCCCCGGCCCGGCCCGGCCGCTCTCCAGCCCCGGAGCGCCGCCCGGCTCCGCGCCGCTCGGCTCCGCGCCGCCCGCACACCTCCCGGGGCCGGCTCCCTGCGCCGGCGCCTCCCCGCCCCACCCCGCGCTACCGCCCGCCGCCGCGCCGCGCCTCGCCCCCGCCGCCGGGACCGCGGGCTCCTACCATCGGCGGCGGCGGAGGCGGCGGCGGCGGCCATGATGATTGTGTACAATCTGCCGCGGGGCACGCCGGGAAACGCCCGCCACCGCCTGCTGGGCCGCGCCGGCTCCCGTAGGCGTCCCGCCCACCCTCCCCGCCCCCTGCGGGCCAGCGGATTGGCTGAGCGAGCCCAGGGGCGGAAGTAGCGCCCGCGGCCACGTGGGTGGTGCGGCGGGATGGCGCGAGCGCTGCGGGCGCTGCGGGGGGCGGCGGGGCCGGAGCGGGGCACGGGGCCGGAGCGGGGGCCGCGGGTGCGGTTCGGGCCCAGCCCCACAGGTAACCCCCGGCCCCTCGCCAGGCCCGCCCCTGTTCCCTCCCGCCTCCCCCCAGGGGGTGGAGCGGCGCTTTGGGTTGGAAAACGTGAATTGAAACCATTCAGGACTCGGGGGGGGGGGGGGGGCTGCCGGTGGCGGGCCGCGGGCGCTCCGCTGAGGTAGCTGCTCGTTCTGCCGGAGTGCCGAGGGAACGGGAGTCCTGGCGGGAACTCCCCGGGTTGGAGTTGCCCTGTCAGTGTGGAAATAAATACGACTCTGAAGCAGCAGCAGCAGCGTGTCGCGTCGTTTCAGAAATAAGGGAAAGTTATTCGGGCCCTTCTCGTGAAAAACCGCGAAAATGGTATTTCCTAGCACGTGCCAGCTTATATTTGATTTCCAGATCACTTCAGGGAATGCACTCTTGGAAGGCAGTTACCGATAATTTAGTTCCATAGCAAAGACCCCCAAAGCCAGCAAGTGTCCCTGCAGCACGCCTCCCCGCCCCCAGTTAGCGTTCCATACCAATTTCCATTACGGGTGGCATTGTCCTTCCAGCTTATATTTGAAAATCTCTTTATTGGGACTTAATTATTACGATCTCTTCTGATTTCCACATGATAACAGGTTTTCTGCATTTGGGTGGCCTTCGCACTGCTTTGTACAATTATATTTTTGCCAAAAAACACCAAGGGACCTTTATTTTAAGAGTGGAGGATACAGATCAAAACCGAGTGGTACCTGGAGCTGCAGAAGGAATAGAAGATATGCTGGATTGGGCAGGTATTTACAAACGTCTTTCATCTTTTACTCACTGAAGCCGAAACACAGAGAAAGTGGCCCAATGTGCAGCTGTAACAAAGGTTGTGCACGAGAGACGTGATGGAAAGGTCAGAAGTTGGAGCTCACAGACCTCACTGTAAACTGATAAATTGTTTGCATACGGAGTATTTGCTACAGGGTATCTGGAGGTGTCAGTTTTCATTTTGAATCCTCTGCTGCTTTTTGAGCTTAAGAACTAGAAGAGAGGGTGATTTTAGAAGGAAGAATAGTCATAAAGTTAGAGCCAGATCCCACAGATGCTGCCATCAATGGGTAGGTAAGCTTTAAGGGACTGGGACTTTGCTGTTGATGAATAACTTTGGAGTAGGTGAAATAATTGGCTAAAGTGTCAACTGTATTTTTGTGGTATGAGTGTTCTTTACTATAAAAAGGGTGGATGCTACTTGGGATGTGTACACCTGACTGCATTTTGCTCTAAGTAGTGTATCAGGGCCGCTCAACTATTTACTAGGTTTTGGTGGGTTTTTTTCCTGCTTGTTGCCTCACACACAATATTCTAAATTCTGATGGTTTTGGCTGCTGTTTGTCTTCTGAGGCCAGGGGAATCTGACTCCTGTGCTGGACAGATGCCGTTAGCTGGCTGCCCTGGAGCAGAAATCGTCTTTGGATGCTCCCTAGAACCTTGCAGTTTCATCTTCATTCAGTGTGCTCCGATGGTGGGCTTCACTCCGCCTTTTTATGGTCTTTCTAAGTCCCGTCATACTGATATTTCAGGTATTCCCCCTGATGAGAGTCCTCGCCGTGGTGGTTCCTTTGGACCCTACCAGCAGTCACACAGACTTGACCTTTATAAGAGTGCCAGTGACGTGCTTTTGGAGAGAGGTGCGGCGTACCGCTGCTTTTGTACCCCTCAGCGCCTGGAGCTGCTGAAGAAGGAGGCTTTGCGGAGCCAGCAGACCCCACGGTAGGGATTCCTTGTCCCCTGGGTGGTTCCCTCTGTGCTGCATGCTTGCAAAAACTTAGGACAGCGTGCAGGGCAATAGGATTGTAATGACTCTGCCCACAGAGAGAGAAGCCAGCGTAACCCTCGGAGGCTTAGGGGAGCGACCCCCAGAGATGAGGTAGTTTGATTGGACACATAGTGGGCAGGTTACAGGTAAAATTCAGGGATCGACTCACAGTTTTGGGAATGTGAAAATGGCTGATGGCCACGCCACATGGCATGATGGCCTGTGTTGAACTGAGACCTTCATTCTCCTTTCTCAAAGCTACGACAACCGGTGCCGGCACCTGACGCCTGCAGAAGTGTCTGAGAAGCTGTCACAGGGCCTTGACTGGGTAGTCCGCTTCCGGCTGGAGAAGGGGGTGGAACCCTTCCAGGATCTGGTCTACGGCTGGAACAAGCACGAAGTGGCTGACGTGGAAGGCGACCCAGTGATTCTCAAGGGCGACGGCTTCCCCACTTACCACCTGGCAAATGTGGTGGATGACCATTACATGGGCATCAGCCATGTCCTGCGCGGAACCGAATGGCTGACTTCAACGTCCAAGCATCTCCTTCTCTACAAAGCCTTTGGCTGGGATCCCCCTCAGTTTGCTCACCTCCCGCTGCTTCTGAACAAAGACGGTGGCAAGCTGTCAAAAAGGCAGGGGGACATCTTTCTGGAGCGTTTTGCTCAGGATGGCTACTTGCCAGAGGCTCTGCTGGACATCATAACCAACTGTGGCTCTGGATTTGCAGGTAACGACAACAGGCTCGGTACTTGCTAGGACACTTCTTGGTGCTAACTTTGGGGAATGGGTTAGGTTTATTTTCATAGCCAAGAACTCTGACAGTGTTTGAAGGGATCAGGCAGTGGGTGTCAGGCGACCAGTCTGTCACTGAAACGCCACCAAGGCTTCTGCAGAGCTGCTGTGAAAGACTGGGTAGTGTGCTGGAATGGTGGGAATCTTTCTGCCTCTGTGCAGCCATTTAAATTGAGTCTGATGCTTAATGGGTTCCCACTGAGGACAACATTCATCTCAAGGTGAAGAAACTGTCTGTGAACTCTTGGGAAAACTTGTATTCTATGGTTAATAATTGCAATGTCGCGTATTACATGTGTCACACTTCTCGTTTAACCTGAAAGACCATGAGAAGCTGAGTCAATGACTCCTTTTGTTGCTGTTGCTGTGTGGGGAACAAAAATTAACTTGTGTTTTGGGAACTCTGCTTGGGAATGAAACCTTTCTTGGGCAGTGGAGCCTCCTGGCTAAGTGTTACTTCCTTTTGGCTGACTGATGCAAGGGTGTTCCACTGAAGAGCAAAGCAGAATGTCCCAGTTTCCAGTTCCCCACCAGTAGTTAGTGGAGCCTGCTCTTAGGGAGAGGGCAGCTTCTCATGCATGCCTGCTACAAGTTCCCTCCTGTTTGCTGGGGTACGTCCCTGTTAACGCAGCTCTCTTGTGTCACTTCTTCCGTGGCTGTGCTGCTGCCTGAGCCTTGAGCCTGAGGCTCGCAGTGAAAAGCAGTGACGCTAGATCCCTGCAGGAGAGTGGATGTGTGTCATTCCCTTGTTGGGTTATTTTGCAGAGAAACAGATGGGGAGGACTTTGAAGGAGCTGATCTCACAGTTTGAAATAGGCAGAATTACAACCCATTCTGCCCTCCTGGATCTTGAAAAACTCCCAGAATTCAACAGGTATTAAATATCAGTGGTAACTTTAAAATTAATAATCTGCACATCAGCGAGAATTTATTCCTAGCACTTGGCTTTGTCTGGCAATTTTGTTTTACTGGATCAAGCATGTTCCTAGCACAGTGGCTTTTTGGCTGTCCTAGAGCAAAGTATAAATTTCTACTTATGCTGTTCCTGTCCCCTCTCCCGTCCCGTGCTTGGACACTGGTGTTGGACGCACTGCAAAAGCCTGGGCCGATGGTGTGTAGCTAGGAAGATGCAAGGTTTTAAGTTTAGATTCAAAATAACATCTAAAAAGAGGCAACGCTTCTGCGAGTACACTCGTATACTACAGGGATGTTTTGCTGCTGAGAGTTACCACATCTTTTGTTCACTGTGGTGCATTAGCGCTTAAGGCTTTGTTGTAGAATGTCTGTCTGGGGTTTAGTGTTGCTTTTGTAATAGTTTTACTTCGTAAATGTTGTGAGGTCGGGATGATTAGATCCAGTCTAACCCAAAAGAGTCCAAAAGCAGTTTTCTTCTTTGTTACAGGATTCACCTCACTCGTCATATTGAGAATGAAGGGCTGCGACAGAAGCTAATTAGGGACGTGCAGTTGCTGGTGGAGCATGTCTACAGGGATCAACAAGTGCATCAAGAGGTTCTAGAAAAGGAGTATGTGGAGCGAGTCCTCCTGCTGAGAAAAGTATGACCAGGGATAGCATTGTGTCACCATTTTGGGGAGCCAAGGTTTTGTGGGATTCCTGGATGAAGACTCAGCTGAGCCATGGGCACTGCTTTGATCTGAGCTCTGAAGCTCTGCAGCCTGCAAATGGTTCTCGCTGCCAGCTCAAGTGGTTGTGTGCATGCTGAATGCTGAAATCCAATGATATAGTTAGCTGACCTGTAGGAACAGGCATGGTGAATATCTTGGTGATTTTTGCAGAGTCGTAAGCTCATCCGTACTTTGCCAAGCCAGCAGAGAGCTCCCTTAACAGAGGGAGGACACGTTCCTGCCGTGCAAGCGAATCATGGCACTGTAGGATGTTTCTTGGAAGACTTCTCAGGTTCCCGCTCAGAGCAGGACTGTCAGTAGTGCAGGTCAGGTCAGCTGTGGCATTGTCTAGATGAGTGGTGACAACCTCCAAGCTGCGCTTCTCCTCCTGTAGCCCAGGATGCAGCTGGCTTGTGGTGGAAAGGTCCAGCACCTGGTTTCCCCTGTGCCAGGAGACTGCTCACCTCTAGCTTTTGCTGACTGGGTGGCGTAAGGTGCTTCTGCTTTGCCACTGCTCCATGCTTTGGAAGCAAAGTCAGAACAACCTCCTTGCAGATGTGGATGAAGCTCTTGGTTAAACTAATGGGGTTTGTGCGTTGGGAGCTCTGGTGTTGGCTAAGTGGCAGAGTGCTGACTGTAAAGGGGAAAAAAGATACTGTGGCTCTTCCCAATGCCAGGAAGGAGGGTGAGCTGTTTCCCAGTCTACCCCTGGGATGCTGCTGTAATGTCTGGGGACTTCCTTGTGAAGAATAAAGCTTTCTTTATAAGGGCAGGAGAGACCCGACTGTTCCAGTGTGAAGGCTTCACTGTGGCAGCGGGACGGTGACTCATGTGACTTCCCACTGTCTGTGGAAAGGCGGCAGATGAACGTGGCAAGCCACTTCCCCGGGGCTAGCTCTGAGTCAGCCTGCACGTGGCTCTGCAGCACAGCCGTGGCCCTTTGGGCTTCTTCTGTGTCCCTGCTCACACCAGATGGTTCTGGGTGTGAAAAACAGCTGCCTAAATGTCAGCAATTCACATTTCCTCTGAGCAGTACGAAGGATGGGACAGTGGTGTGTTTGGACCTGCTTTAACTGTGAAGTCAAGGGAGGATGTGTTTGCTCCCCCCAAGCTTAACCCTCAGCCTTGACAGCTTTGCTTTCTTTCTCCAGGGTCACATAAGCCTCCTGAAGAATCTGGTGTCATCTGATTATTCTTACTTATGGGTTAGGCCCTCGGTGTCCCGAGAGCAGCTACAGACTATTTCTGCAGAAGTAGATGAAATAGGAAAACTAGTCTTAGGGTAAGTGTCTCTTCCCAGCTCTGTACTCACCCACCTGCCCGCCCCAGAGCATTGATGTTGGACACACTTATAGTTCTTACTTAATTTGCTCTACTTTGGAATGTGCTGTAGTTAATAACTAGTGAGAAATTCTGTGTTTTTAATTGAAAAGCAGCTTGCCAGCGGGAAAGCTCACATCAATGCTCTCAAGCAAGAATTATCACTTCTGGATTTTGTAAAGCACCAAGCACAGCAGAGTTTGTGTGCCAGCATGATGCTAGTGAAGCGGTGGTGTTAGCAGGGTTTTCCCGTGCCACCTCATCTCCTGTGGTTTTGTCTGCTGTAGCATCAACCTGGAGAAGTGCAAGGTGGTTTTCGGTCAACGCGTATTCAGATTATGTAATGAGACTTCTGGGTCTCTGGAATGAACCCAGTTTGAGTCCAGCCAGAATCACTGTCACTTCCGAAAAGCTCGTCCCTGGGGGGCTTTTCCTGCTTCCATTTCTTTGTCTCTAGCTAGCAGTCTGCACTTCTGTCTGCACAGAAACGTTGCTGGAATGGCAGACAGTCCGCCCAGTCTAGGACCTTCTTTCTACGCCAGTGAGTTTTGTGGTGTTTTTCCAATGGCTTTCATTGCTGCCCTGTGTCTCTCTGCTACTCCCCATTGTGCAGCTAGGCAGGGTGGTATGTCAGTCGCCTTTCCAGTTCAGATCTCACCTCTGGACTAAAATGAGCATTGAAAACCAGTTTCGGGAGTAATTAAGCTGGCAGTATCTACAAATTGAGCTATTCTTTCCAGCTACTTGTAAAGCTTGTTGCCCTCAGTCATTTGTCATACCTGAGTGGTAACTGAATCCAAGAGATGGTAATTTAAATGTCAGAATACTCGCTATCCTGGAGGGATAGTAGTACTGCTACCTACAGCTGAGTAGTATCGGCTGCACCTGCATCTCTAAAAATTGTATTATTAAAAAAGAAATCAGAGTTACTGCTTTTGCTGTGGTTTTCCTGGTCTGTGGCATAATTTTGTGATTTAAACTTGACGCTTGCTTTTCTGAACAAACTCTGCTTCTGGTGCTGTTGAAGTAAAGGCATGGTTTCGCAAAGCAGAGTCTTAGCAGCAGTACGGAGGTAAAGCAGTCCCACCTGCCAGCCTAGGAGGGGACCTACATACATGACCAACGCTGCAGTGCGCAGAGGGACTGCCCTGGCACAGAGCAGGAGTGAAGGGCAGGGAAGTTTACCTTGAACTGCTGCTGTTGCCAGAAGATTTTGCAAAACCAGTCTGAGGGAGCTGGCGCTCATCAAAGTCATTAGTCATTTCTGGGTAGGAATCCTGTGTTTTGTACATCCCCAGATTGTAAGGACATTTTCTTTCCTAAAGGCTTATGACAAAGCAGGCAGCTGTTTTGACTGTGGAGGAGTTGAACAAAGAGTTGAAAAGCCTCCAGAAGCAAACCAAAGAGACTAAGTACAGCAGCATGATGAAGCTCCTTCGCTTGGCTCTCAGTGGTCAGCAGGTAACAAATAAAAATTCCAAGACTGGGACCTTCTGTGGTTTTTTTTTTTTTTTTGAACAGCTATCTTCTCTGATAGCAAGATACTGATACGTGCAAGAATTGACACCAGTTTCTGTTATGAGTGAATGTACTGATATACAGCAATTCTGGAAGAAAAAGCTGTTCTGAAAGTTTCAGAAAGGCCGAAGTTGTCAAAGTATGAATATGCTGGTCACAAATCTGAAGTCAGAAAAACCTCTGGACCAGCTGTAGGGAGTGTTGGCAAGGTTGTAGGTTTTGGGCAAAACAGGGAGTTTATGTGCAATCTGCTTTTATAAAGTTCAAAACCAAGTTCTACCAAAGTTCTTCAGAGCCTTATCCTGGCTTAGGCTCTGGCATCAATCCTTCTGGGGCACTTTGACCATTCTTAGCACTTCAAGAGAAAAAAAACCCAACCCTTGTTTTGAGATTGCTAATAAAACCCCTACCCTTGGTCTAACAGCAATCTGATAGCTAATCACTCTGTCGTTTCCGCCATGATGATGCATAGCATAAGCACGTGCTGAAAAGTGTAAGTTTCCATTTGTACAATGACTTCTTATGTGTTTTCAGCATGGACCGAGCGTTGCTGAGATGATGGTGACTTTGGGACCCAAAGAAGTGTGTGGAAGAATACACAAAGCACTATCTAGTTAATGTGAGACTGAAATGACACCGACAGCCAGCCCACAGACTCAGATGGTGTAGGCAGCATGTGTCATTGTCCTAGATCTGTATTTTTGGATCTCAACATGATTATCTTTGATGAGATGAGCTGGGCTTTAAAGCAGGCAGGTGTCACCATGATGTTTCCAGGTCTGTATGTATCTGCGCCAAGCATAAGCCGGTTTGTCTGGGAGAATAACCAAATACAGATTTAGGTCCATCCTTCTGCTTTCGTCTTGTGCAAATAGCCTGGTTTCCAGGTTGGGAGAAAGAGACTTTTATCAGTGTTTAAATTCAGACCGTGTGGACAGAAATTAATGTTATTTCTGATACCAGCATGGCTCGTCTCAAGTGATTGGTCCCTTTTTGGAAAGGGCCTCACAATCGGGATGCCTACAGCTACGACTACACGGGTCTCCAAGAAATACTGTGGGGAGGGTATTTTTATAAATATGTGTGTATATATATATGATATGTATATTATAGCTGCTGCTCTGGTGTCCTGTTGGGCTGAGTGAGCTGCTTGGAGAGGGGGAGTCTCCTCCCTGTGTACTGTGTCATGCGTGTGGTTCTGCTAAAAATACCCCTGACTAGGAGACTGGGATGTTTTTTCCTCTTTTGGATGATGACCTTTTAATTATTAAATTAACGTGGTGACTTTTGATTCCGTTCTCGCCAATGCGTTGCTCGATCTGCACGCCAGTTGAGGGGAGGAGCAGTCGGAGGAGTGGTGGTGGTGGAGGAGGGGGGGGTGTTTTACCGGGTCCAGCCCACGCCCACAGTGTACGCTTCCACGCCACGAAAACTCGCGTGGGCTTCCCACGGGGGGCGAGCGGCGGCACGCAAGGAGCAACGGCGGGGTGGAACCGCTTCCTGCTCACGGCGGGGCGGAGCGGAACGAGAGTCCATGGCAGGCGCCGGGGAGCTGGAGCGGTGGCTCAGTGAGTGGGGCTGGGGGCCAGGGGCCGGGGATGGCTTCGCCGCTGGCTCTGGCGCCGCTGGAAGCAGCGCTGGAGCCAGCGGCGAAGCCATCCCCGGCCCCTGGCCCCAACTGGGTGGGCACCGGAGCAGCTTCAGCTCCGTGGGGATGGGTCCACCTCCTCCACGGACCCCCTTTAGGGTGATGTTCATGGGTACTGTCTTAACCTGCTGCATCTCTCCTGCTCCCCATCTCTCCTGTCCATCCTCAGCCCCAATCCTGCCCCTGCGGTTTATGCGCTGGAGTAGATACAGCCGAAAAAAAGACTGTTTCGCTCGATTCAGCCATGCAGGCAAAGCTTTGGGATAGGCACTCCTGCAGCCCTGTTGCAAAAGGCTAAACCGTGCCTGTGTTTCAGCGCAGCAAGGGTTGCAGTCCGGTCCTGGGAGAGCTGCCCGTAAATGCTTTTTTGCAGTTTCTCTTGCTCTGTGCTAAAAGCAACGTCGTGCCGTTGCTGCTTTCAACACCTCAGTTTATGCCTGACTTTGACTCCTTTAAGTGTGTACTCAGGACTGTATTTTTAGGCAGATTTTTAGTAACAGCTGTTTCCTGCTCGTCCTCTGTCTTCCATTTCTGCCTTTTTTACAAAAAAGTCCTAAAGCAGCTGGTAGCAGCGTGAGGTCTGAGCTGCTTCCTGCCTTGTGCTGCTCACTTGCACGCCTCTCGCACTGAGGCTTTGTTTTTTCTTTCTATCTTTCTTTGTTTTTTTTTTTTTTCTTGTGTAAGATAAGGCCACTGACCCAAGTATCCCCGAGGAAAACTGGGAATGCATCCAGCAGTTCTGTGACCAGGTGAACGCCGATGTAGAAGGGTAAGGCAGACAGACAGCTCTTTGTGTTGGCTCTGGGCGCTGTGTCCGGCTCTGAGCTTCTCTCATGGCTGGGGGGGGGTGAATGGGACCTGTAAGCCACGGTGTGGGGAGCCTGGAGAGAGAGCGAGGAGCGCTCGCTGGGCTCTGCAGCTCCTGAGAGTGCAAATAAGTTGGAAAGAAGTGTGTGCTGATGTGGTGGAGGTTGATGTCTAGGAATGGGCTCTGACATCTGTTACTGCAACCCGCAAGGCAGCAGATCCTGCTTGCTGTGCCCTCACCAGCCTCTTGGGAGACCGGCCAAGGGTACCTGCTGTGGGGTTCTGCAGGCAAGCCCTGAGCGAGCTCAGCCTCAGCTTTTGCTTTCAGAGAGGTGGGAGATCTCTGCTGGGACTTCCCCACCTTCCAGCTGACAGTCTGGGCTCTGTGGGAAGGAGCAGGAACTAATTAAGGAAATGATGTGTCAAAGCTTCGTGATCACGTGTTTCTTTAGAGCAGACCCTTGTGCATTCAGAGCCCGTAGCCTGGCACCCATCTCCCCCAGCAGCGTGCGTGCCCAGCAGCAGTCAGCAGGCTGTCACGGGCTGTGCATCAAAGCTCCTGCGACTGCAGAGGGCCAGCTCTCATGGTGTTTGCCCTGGGAGAGTCCCCAGCCTCTCCCAGCTGGCTCCCTCCCTGAGGACAGCCTCTGGGCACGGCCGGAGAACAGCACTGGGGTCGCAAAAGCTGCTTCAATTAATCTCTCACCCTTTGTGCGCGTGTGTGTGCCCCAGGCCAGTGCTCTGCCAGAGGAAGGGTGGCTGTCATGTGGCAGGTTGTGAATCCGGCGGTTGCTCTTCTCTGCAGGGCAAAATCAGCAGCATTTGTTTTTCTTGGGTACTTGTGCATTGTCTGACTTGCTTCTGCTACTCCCCAGCCCATCACTTGCGCCGAGACTGCTGGCACATAAAATACAGTCACCTCAGGAGATGGAAGCTCTCCATGCTCTCACAGTAAGTGCTTTCATCCACATGCAAAGAGAGGCAGCAGGAACTTGGAAATAGAGTTTAGGGAGTAGAGAGTATAGCTGTCTCTTCTTTTTCTCTTAGATGTCGCTCCCTTTTAACCTTCCATTGCACAAGGAATACAGAAACCAGGGTGTAATGGAGGGGGGAGCTGCTGTTGTTCCTTCCCTTGTCGCTCTGCTGAGGTGTTCCAGTGGTCTGCGGCTCTTGCTGTTTGACCTGTGGTCCCACCATAGGGTCAGGCCCAAAAGTTATTAGCGATGGGTAGAACAGAGCAGGCGGTCTTAAACGTGCCACTTAAGAAGATTGGATGATTGGATGAAGGAAAATTACATGTTCTTGCTTCACAGCTTTCTCAGTGTCTTGTGAATGCAGTGCCAGAAAGTTCTTAGATTTAGTATTATAATGGCAAAGTTTTTAAAAATTCCCCGACTTGTGTGCACAGTTTCTTTTTGATACTGTTTTGTTTTCTGCAGGTGCTAGAGACCTGTGTGAATAACTGCGGTGAAAGATTTCACCATGAAATAGCAAAATTCAGGTTTCTGAATGAGCTGATTAAAGTGCTTTCCCCGAAGGTAGGTGGTTGTGGTTACGCTGGATGGGACACACTGTTTATTTCATGCCAGATATGAAAACTTAGAATTAAGCTCACACAGAAGTACAGCAGAATTTGTTCTGCGCCTCCAAGCATAAGGACGGGATGTGAATCCCCCTGTAAAAGATGTAAGCCAGGGGCTCTTTCTGTGAAAAGCTTTTTCCTTGTGGTTTCTCCCAACTCTGCTGGGACAGTCAGGGACTCTGGAGGAGCTTGAAATTGTGCCTGTGACCCCTCAGCCTGTGGCCCTTCTGCCTCTCAATGATTTACAGAACTTTGGTCGGGGAAGTGGCAGAGGACAGAGATATCAGGAGCTGCCCAGAGCCTCTCCCATGCTTTCTTGTGCTCTGTCCTCAAACACTTGTGCTCTGGCTGCTCTCCTTCTTGCTTTCTCCTGCCAAAGGTTAGCCTGGCTTTGGGTCTGGTTCAACGGGCAGGTTCAGCTTAAGTAGCAGCAGGGGGGGACTGGACTTGAGCAGCACTGGTGCAGCACTTGCTCCACCATCGCCTGGCAGTTGTGCGTTCACACAGCCCCTTTGGGGTCCTGCCAAGGATGTCCTGAAAGCCGGGCAGAGAGCTTCCAGCCCCCGGGCGGTGACAGCCCTGAGTCAGGGGGAGGCTGGAAGGGATCAGCTGCAGCTAACGTGGAAGCTGCAAAGTCCCTTCCTGCTGCTCCACTTCCCTGGCTCGCAATATATTCATTCGATATATTCAATACATTCATTCCCGCTCCCTGCTGTGGAGCACTTTGCTTCTGAGTGCAATCTCTGCCTCCTGAGAAGAGAAGCAGCCGAGCAGCCATCGGAAATGAGAAGTTTAGTTTGAGAAGCTAAGTGAGCTGCGAGTTGAGAGTGGATGCACTGGGGTCCCCTGGCAGTGCCTCTCATGATGAAAAATGGAGACCTGTTTTATCAGAGACTGTGTGATCTTCATGCCTAGCTTCTCTCTGCATCAAATATCAAGCCTGGGACTTTCTTAAATACTCTTCTCAGCAACCTAGTAATCGATTCCCTATTTTAGCGGGTCCTGCACACATTTACCGCTTGTACAAGCTTCATTTTCCATTACATCACCTCGATGGCAGACGTGCAAAAAGCTGATTTCGGAGAAAGGTTTAACTGAACAAAAAACCCTCTTCTTTCAGTCCCAGGCTTGGTAAAGGTATTTCACTGAAGCAAAAACGTTTAAAGAATATATCACCACAGAGAGTTGTGTTTGTTGTTTTGACAGAACAGGTATCATTTAATGAGTATAAAATGCCTCGTGTTTTGTAGGTTTGTGTGTGGCTTTTATCATTCTTCCTGAAGTTTTTATAACACATTGAAGTGAGTGTTTGTAAGCAATAATGAGAGAAATCGGGGAACACATCCAGATGCTGAAAAAAGACAGTTACTTTCATTTCTCGTTTTGTTCAGTTTTCATTTTTCCGGGACGAGCTGAGGCTAGTGGTGCTATTTGCATTGCGAGCAGTTCAGGGAAGCACAAAAGTCGAAGTCGAGCACAAAACTATTTTCACTAAAATAAAACAGTCTACTTTTGGTTTCAGATTCAACTGATCAGAGAAGTTTTGAAATGGTTTCATTTTGATTGTCATATAATATTTATGTAGTTATCATATGCTTAATAGCATTCCTTGTATTAATAGCCACAGCTCTACGTGCTATTTCCTATACCACAACATACACAGTTGACAACACTGTGAATAAAGTGTTAGGAACCCATTTGCTACTTGGTCTCTGCACACAAACAGCTTGGGACTAGACCCATATGCCTTATCTGGCACTAATTCTTTGGTTTTGATCTTTTTTGTCTCACTTTACTTTCTTGTTTTGTTTTCTTTTCAGTACTATGGAACCTGGTCTTCAGAAAAAGTCAAGTCAAGAGTCACAGAAGTAATATTCAGTTGGACAGTCTGGTTTCCTCAGGAAGTTAAAATCCGGGATGCTTATCAGATGCTGAAGAAACAAGGTTTAGTTCTGTTATTTCAGTTTCCTTTTTAGCCTTCAAGTCACATTATTTCAGACCACAGATATCTGTCCTCTTTACTTTGTGACTCAGCTTTTTTCATCAAATGCTGTGTGTAAGGATAAAAGGACAAAGGCCACCCTTACAAGGCTGTCTGGGTACTTAAGGATGCGTGTAACGGCTTAAAAGAGATTTACCAAAGAACAGCCTTACTGAGTCAAAGATCAGGCTCGCCTTGTGGCCTCTGTGCTCACCACTGTTGTGCAGCGAAGAGGTACAGGACAAACTCAGACTGTTCTTTGCCCTGGAATACTCTCCCAGGATTATGAGGGATGGGTTCAGAGAGATCCTGAGCTGGATTTTTCATCCATTCCATCATACTTAATAGTCCTTGCTGCCACCCAGAAATTTGTGCAATCCCATCTCGATATCCCAGGTAATAAGTTTCAGAACTTAACTAACAAAACGCCATAACACTTTCTGTGGAAGTTCAAGGGAATTAGGGAATTTGTTTAGATGCTTCCCACCATATGTGCGTTGTGCGTCCTTCAGCATCAAATGGCTTTGCAAGCCTTCCCCCGAATCCTGCTGCAGAAAGCTTTCTCACCATCACTGCCTTTCCTTCGTGCAGCGGCTGCTGCGGGCTGGGGTGCTGAGCAGGGGTGCAGGGGTGCTGGGTGCCCTCCTGCCAGGCAGCTCTCGGGGTCCGCTGCCCATCCAGCGCCTGCGCGGTCGGCTGCTGCTGCTGCAAGTGTTGGCTGGAGAGGCAGGAGGGGAGATGTCCATAGAATCACTGCTTACGTTAAGGGCTCCTTTGGTATTCAGTTGTGTGTGTTTTGTGCCCTGCGTTTTATGGCGGTACTGATTGTGGCAATCCTGCGTGCATCAATACTGGTGTGCTCCCAGTGCTCTTGCTATGGGGGGATTTCAGCAATTCACCCAGAGGGAGCTCAGAACATCCGAATTTTGTTTTCTACCCTGAAAAATCTCATTTGGCCTGCACTTAATTCAAGGGAGAAAAGGAAATCTTTTGTCTGGGTGTGTGCTAAGGCAACTCCTTGCTTCTCCATCTCATTCTGTCAAGTTCTGGGGAGGAGTGAAAGAACTAGGTGCAAAATGCAATGTACTGTTGAGGATTGGTGTTTTAACAGTTCAGGCATCACTGAACAAATATTGTTATCCATTCCAGGGATTGTAAAAGAAGACCCCAAAGTGACAGAAGACAAAATTTTACCTCCCCCTTCCCCGAGACCTCAGAATTCTATTTTTGACACAGATGAAGAGAAATCCAAGGTAAACCGTAGGGTTTTCATGCCTATCCCCCCTCTGATTTGTACTGATGAAGAAATAGGCTCAGTCATATTTTGGGGGCTTTTGCTGTTTCAGACAGAGTATCTTCAGAATAATGCTAATATTTCTTACTGTACAACAGCTAGAGCATTCTTTGATGCTTTGTCAGAACTTTTTGCTTGGTAAAACGTGAAACTTTTTTACAGAAAAACATTAGTTTTTATTAAACTTTCCTGAGAGAGGGCTTCTCCAGGTCTTCCAGAAGTTCTGCAGAGCCAGATAGTTCCTATTCCCAAACAGCCAAGCAGTGTGTGCAAGCAGCTGTACGAGGCAGCAGTATAAACTGGATTAGATTATGGGACATGAGCCCACATATTTCCAGGATTATAGAAACTATTACGACAGTGGGTGTCTCTCGATATCTGCTCTCATGTGATGTGTGCCTGTAGTATAGTGCCTAGAGACTGCTGCTTACCACTGTCCAATGCTCTCCCCTCAACAGCTCTTAGCGAGGCTTTTAAAGAGCAACCACTCTGAAGACCTGCAGGCTGCCAACCGTCTGATCAAGAGCATGATTAAAGAGGTAGGCAGCTCTTTGGCTCAGAAGCTGTGTTTGCTGCCAGGGAGGATGGGAGGAGACTCGGCAATTCACTTTTCGACAGTGGGTCCTCTATACCTGATCTCCATAATGCTGCTCCAGAGGAGGGATGAATTTCAGTATTTGTTATTCTGAAGTTACAGTGTGGGATTGTTTTGTTTTGTTTTGTTTCCCTAAAATATGCCATTGCCAGGAAGAGGGAGTATTTATACCCAGGAGCCCGTGTGACAGGACACTTCCATGTTAGGGGGATCCTGTCAGTACTGCATTAGTGACAGAAAGTTTCCAAAAAGAAACTCAGTTCCCGGGTAGAAAAAAAGCCACACCTGTACAGAACTGCCTCTTTTCTGCATGCAGTATGTGTGCACACATCTAGTGTGTCTGATTTCATTTTCCATCTGAAAGGGCACTCTATTTCTCTGCATAAATTGGAGATTGGGTTTGGTTTAACAAAACCCCTGCTGTCATCTTGAGAGTGTCCTTCTGAATGACAGAAGCCACCAACTCCCAACTCTAATTTTGAAGTTTTACTCGTGCCTGTATTGAAATGAATTCTTATGCACCAGCACCCTGGCCAAGGTGCCCTGAGAAGGGCAGGAGGTTTCCATCTTCACCCTTGACAGGGAGGTGTGGTGCAGCACTGATCCTGGAGCTGTTGCGGGGTGAGTCCTTACTCGCGCTGCCTTGTGTCTCCTCTACCTGCAATAAGATACTAATAGGTAGCAACTTCCCAACAAGTGTGATCCAGAGTGACCCAGCAAAGCACGTGCACTGGCTGTATTAGCTCAATCATCATCTGATTTTATTTCATTTTTCATAAAAGGAACAAGAAAAGTCAGCTAAGCTGTCCAGAAGAGTGAATACTATCAGTGAGGTTTCTGAGAATGTTAAACGTATGGATGAATTACTGGAAAACTACAAGAGACAAGAATTATCCAAATCTGACCATGAGACCTTACAGGTAAACACTCGTTTTCCTGCATAAGAGGTTCTTTTGACTGACTATGGCTGGGAGGGCCCAGGGCAACAGGATTCAAAGGGCAGCACGGGGCACTTGGCTTCTGCCAGGGAAAAAGCATTACCATGGCAGAAATGGCTTCTAACATATTTGATGAATAACAGTCCCTCCTCTTACTGGAATGGAAGTTGGAATGGAACCATCTCCTGCTGTGCCTGTTTTGAGTTTCTGTCCAGTTCAGCTGCTCTTCTTGTGGTATCTTATGGGGAAATGGTTCTTCCTCCAGTAGTAGCGTAACACACGGGAATCCCCTTGATCCTGGGCATGGTTAGGTGGGTGTGATGAGATATGACCAGAGAAGCTCAAACCTCTGGATTCTTCAACTTGTGCTACAGTTTCTGTGATTCCCCTTTTTCTGCCCAGAGTTCACTGTTCTGCTGCTGCTTGTAAGTATCAGTGAATTAAGGAAACGTTTGGTGTCACTAATAGGGCTGTCAGAATAGCTTTATGGCATCCAAATACCTGAAACTCCACTAGGATGCCTACCAGACTCTCAAATTAAGAAGACTTTAGACAGCTGAATTTTTGTAGGTGAGAACTTCTCCTGTGGCTATGTGTGATGGCAGAGTTTGGAGTTAGCTCCTTTGGGAGGGCTGCTGCTGTAGATGGAAGAGACTCTACTTTCAGACTGAAAAAGTGTCTGCCTCCGTGCCTCTTCATTTCCTAAAACACCAAAAAGAGAGCCATAAACGGCTTTGCATTTTCTGAGGGTAGTTGCAACTGATGGTCATAATATTTCCCTCAGAGTACTGTGATTAATGAATTCACTCCTGAATACTTTTTCTTTTAAATGGAGTAATTTTACACTGATCTATCTTACACCTGTATGCATCGAGAGGATGTGATTGCTGAGGAGATACCAGCAAAGCCTCCTTGTTCCAGTGGCTGTACTTCCAGGCCACTGTGGATTTTTAAGAGTGCAGCAACACGCAGCATTGATACCCTGGGCGGAAAGTGCATCTTCCTCTTCTAGAGGTAGCATCGCTTACAGGTGATCACAGGGACAGAGACATGTGAGAGTGTCTGGGATCTCCTGAGCAATGATGTGAAACATTTCCTTCCACAGACTCTGTTTCAACGCTGTGAGAAGCTCAGGCCACTGCTGTTTCGCCTTGCCAGTGAGACAGTTGATGACGATGAGGCTTTAGGTAAGAGCTAACACTGTCCTTGGCTTTCTTTGTGGTTAAGTTTGTCTACCTTTCCTTTGACAAGTGGGCTATTCCCTTCCTCTGAGAGAGGGAATGCTTAGGCACATACTACTCTGCTGGCAGAGCTTTCCGCTTTCACCTTTAACCATGCCCATGGAAAGTGGCAGAGTCTCCTCCCACTCCTCTCCAAGGAAGCTATTCATTTTCACTTGGAGCCCCAAATTAAACAGTGAATCTAGTTTCTTCCAGCCAAGGTGGTTTTCAGAGTTTGGGGAGTTCTGGTGTTCACAGAACTGAAGGCTTTTGAGGTCTTTTCTCTACAGACCTGTCTATAAACACAGAAAGGAGAGTATTATTTTAATGTTGTAAGTATAATACCGAGGAGGGTCATATGAGCAGAATCTTTGAATTCCACAGCTGCGAAATTTAGCCCTTCCCAGAGGATTGCATTTCAGTCTTGTCCATACGCCTTGAAAACCTGACTGAAGTGATGCCTTGCTGAATAGACATCTTAAACAGCAACCATAAGAGCTCAGCTGTGTCTCAAACATTTCATTCATACCCACGAACGCCAGGGCTCTTCAGCTGGGGAGTGCTGGATTATAGACTCAAGTACACTCATAAAACTTGTGGAGAACAACAAAGTGCATATGAGATGGAAGGAACTGTAAGTACTTTAGAGACAGGATCAGATTTCAAAGTGATCTTGAGAAATGAGAGAGAGGCGTGAAATCGGCAGATGTATGCGCAAAATGCTGCAGTTCAGAAAATGGAATGAAAAACTAGGCAGGATCTTAAGGCAGATTGCCCCACTAGGCTTTGCTCCAGGCAAGTCCTTAGATGCACTGTACCTTTCTTATGAGCAGTTTGGAGAGTACTGTGGAACTGACCCTCGTGTTAGAACATTAATATTTTGGTTTTTCTCTTGTTTTCCAGCTGAGATACTGCAGGCCAACGACAAGCTCACACAGGCGCTCGGACAGTACAGGCAGGTTGTAACCAGCCATGAAAATGGTGGTGGAGGAGGTTCAGCTACCAGCTCTGCCGATGCAGCAGGTAAAGAGCATCCTGCAGCGTTCCATGACAGCTCTGCTCCTCCATGTCATGTATGAGCAGAGTTTGGAAGGAAAGCGCTTCTCGGAGAATAAATGTGGAGAAAATCCTATAACATAGGAAAACTATTATGTAACCATCATTTTCTTTTACATGTGGTTGATAGAAAATATTCTTGAAGTTCTTCACCTATGAGTCCTTTCGAGCATGCCTGTACCCATAAATACACTGTTCCTTTCAGGAGGTTTCTCTTTAACTCTTTCTGCTGTTTCCAAAGCATGCCGGCCAACCCCAAGACGCATGAAGAGCTATACACTGATTGACTTCTCTGAACTGGAGGCGACGTCCCACTCTCCTACAGACCAGTCTGCAGACATAACCACCGCCTCCCGCCACAGCAGCACAGCCTCTACCTGTCTGCTCGATGAGGAGTTCAAGTCATTAGGTTTGTGTGTGCAGTTCATTACAGTGTCACCCTTGTTACTAGGGTTCATGGCATTTAATAAAGATAGGAGAACTTTGACTTTAATGTCAGTTCTAAGAGAAAGTAGACCTTTTCAGCCAGTCTCTTAAATTTTCAAGAATGTAGTTTCTTTAATGGTTTTAGACTGTAGTCAAACTGCTGTTAGACAACAAAGGAAGAACCCATGGAAAGCCCTTGTTTTCTGTAACTGATCGGTGGCATTTTGGCATCTTTCTTAGGTCTCAGCAACTCTCCTGTTGTACAGGAACCACCACCTGATTTTGGCTTAGCAGAGGTGAGTGATCCTCAGGTATGTTAGTCTGTAAGGTACGAAGGACAAAAATCAGACAGGATTCTTGATCTAGCTTTCTCTGGCAGCCTCTTTTAATGCCACTCTCTTCTGAAGGGAAACTGGAACCCTCCTGCTCCGCAATGAATTTCTCAGTTGCAGTTTGCAACCAGATTACTCACATTTGTTTCTACTTTAATTAGTGTTATTAAAAAATGAGATTCTTTTCAGTGGAACAGGTCTGATTTTTGCTGATGTTGTATAGCACGAAACAGAAGCGCCCTATTTTTCAGACTGCTGTACACAATGGATATGGTGGAACTGTAAATGCTGTTCAAATACCAGGACTGCAGGAGAACTGGGAAGCCAGCTGTTCAGAGAAGAATGAATTTCAGGGCCTGGTTGATCGGCTCTCTCCAACATCCAGGACCAAGACATTATCCTTGTAAGCAAACTCTGCATAATACAGTCTGACTTTAGAGATGAGGAATACTGTTTTACAGCAGCGAGGTTTAGGAAAGCCTTTCAGCTACAACTGGTTAGTGATGGCAAGCTATCCGTCTGTGCATTGGCTCTTAAGCAGCAGTTATGCAGCTATTAATTGCACTTTGTGTAATTGCATACTATGGCCTTCCAAGGGTCAGAAATTTGGGGAGACAAATCCCATGGCTTAGTAACAAGGTGTTCTTGAGCTAAAGGAACAAAAACCTTATAGTCAGTTCTTTTGATAATAACCTGCGACTCAAAAAAACACTTCCCACAGCTTTCTTCAGGCTGTGACAAAGTAGTTTCCATCTACAGATATTCAGAGCAGGTGACCATTACGATACGCTTGTCCAGTCTGCCATAATGTAGGCCAAGAAATTTTACTGGAGATTCCCAGCTTCTTGCATTGTCTTTGAGCTAGAACTTATTTTAATCTCACTGACTGGAGCTCCAGAGAGTCTGTGCATAGGGAGAGGAGACTTCCGAAGCCCTGAGACAGTTTTGCATTAGTAACAGAAATCAAAGTCTACCTTAATTAATGCTGAAACAGCAGCTTCTTCCATATAAAATAGAGACAGTTTTCGAATTTCTCAAGAACTCAGAGAGTGTAAGCTTGTACTTTCTTTATACCTAAAAGTGATGAGGGATTGGGAACACAAAATGGACAAAGCAGAAGATGGTATATACCATGTAGTCTCCCCAGTTAATATAAGCTTTCTGCATGCTTTTCTTTCCAGGGATTTATCACCAATGAAATTGCCCTTTCCAGATCTTCCAAATAGCTCAATGGCAGATACTTCCTTCTCCAGCCTAGGCTATGAGCTGAAGCCTGCTGCCTTTTTGCATCCAGCTTCTCATGATGCTTCTCTAGAAAACCTTTTTGTCCCTTTAATTTCAATTACACCGAGTAAGTGCAATGATTTCTGTGCCCCATCTCTGCTTGCTAGAGGCTTATTAGAGCTCTTTTGTGATTTTTTTTTGCAGAGGAGCAAGCCAAAGTAGCTTCATGTTGTGTGGGTTGGCTGGAGTAAACTAATGACTGTTCTATGAAAGACTTAATGTATCTGAGAATTTGAGCAAGTGTTGTACCACAGTCTTAGCACCTTTAGTCAAGCTTCAGCCAGTTCTTTTCCAGAGGCTTAAAAGATATCCATGGGTGGAAGTTGTCCCACTTCCTAAAGCAGAGCTGTTCTTTCCACCTCTGCTTTTCGATTTAACACTGTATGGCCCGGCCCTGCAACCACTTGATGGAATGTTACTCTGTGTGAGTGGCACCCCAGCGTCTTAGAGCTGGGCATGTCCTCTTAGGAGGACTGCAGAGCCTTGGCCAACACTACTTTTGGAAGAGGATGCGTGCAAAGAACATTCTCACCTGATTGTCTTCTGACTTCAGTCTCTCAAGTGAAGGATTTACCAGATTTTGGAAGGGCTGGGTGGTGATAGCCAGGTGTGGATTTACCAGTCACTGGTGGTAAGGGCTGTATATAAGGCTCTTCTGTATGTGCTGAAGAATTATATTTTCCTTTTCCCATCATACCTGTATGGGATTCATACCTGACATCTCTAGCTGACCCTTAAAATCTGAGCTGCTAGTCTCTCCATCTCTAATTTAGACATTCAGATTTCTTTATTTGCCTTAGAGGCAAAATGTAAATCACAGGCAGGTGCTGTATGCTGCTTTGTCTGTGACTTTGTTGGAGGAAGTAAGAGTTCGTATGCATGTTTCAATTTTGCTATTCCTTATCCTGTCTTTGCTGTTCTGCCCTCAGAAGGGAGGGGAATCCATGCTTTGTTGATTCTCCTTTTGTCTCCTGCAGGCGGTATCTGTCCACTTACTGTGTACGATAGGAATGGTTTCAAGGCTATGCTCCACTTCTCCAGAGACCCAGCTCCTGGCCGACCAGATGTGCTGGTGATGGTTCTTTCCATGCTGAGCACATCACCTCAACCAATTAAGGACATAGCATTCCAGGCTGCAGTCCCAAAGGTGAGAAGCCTATGACAAGTAGCAGAGAGTAGGACTACTCAGAAATGTCCTGAGGAGAAGGTTCGCCATTTCTTGCTTAGGATTTGCCTTGCTCATTGGCAATTGCATGGCTCCCTTTCTCTGAATGGTAAACCTGTTGTATGGTGGTGCCTGTGGCCCTGGTGCCTGTTTCACAGAGTATATCCCTGGCCTTGAGACAAGAAGACAGGGCTCCAGATGTGCTGCTTTAGCCTCCTGGGTGAGGCACTTGTTCTGCCATGTGCAGCATGGAATTGCCTTTTTAGGAAACCTTTAGATGCAGGCTGTGGAAAGACATGTTTGTCATTAAACGACAAAAATCTGGCTGACGTATCTTTAACCAGCTCTGTGGCTTGGTAATACTCCCAGCTCTTTTTCAGCATGGATCAAAAAGCATTCCTTTCACTTTCTCTTTCAGACCATGAAAATAAAGTTACAGCCAGCATCTGGTTCTCAGCTGCCTGCCTTCAGCCCTCTTCTCCCCCCTGCGGTGGTATCTCAGGTCCTGCTCCTTGCCAATCCGCACAAGGTATGTGCGATGATTGAGTCTGCTGGTGGAGTGCTCTGAGTGTCACTGTAGTGGGTGGGGTATTTGTATGAAAGCTGGAGAGATGCAGGAGAGAGACTAAGCAGTCTGGGTTGTGCTGGGAAGACATCTTTCTCCCTGAAACAGCTTTTCAGAGCTATAATCTGAAGGATTGAAGAGGCAGTTGCTTGCAGGGGCCTGCACAGTTCTGCTTCAGTCTGCCTGCAGACATGGCTCCTGGTAGATACTGCGCAGATGTCTGCAGCTGATGGAACATGAGGCCACCCAAGGCACAAGCGATGGGTGGCAGTTCTGTTGCACTGATGAAGTTATGAAACCAACGACTGGTATAAAGAATCCTCTGTCACTGAGAAGGTTGGCTAGACCTGCATTGCTAAGCATGCCCTTGGGTGGCTTGCAGAGATCTCCCAGTAGCTCCCAGTCACTCCTTATATATCTTACGAACATCCAGGTCTTGTTCTGTGCAGAGCTTCTGCATGGCTGAAGTGTTACTCTGCCCTTTCAGAGGGTGATTCACTGCAGGCAGGCTGTAAGGGGTGTGGCTGAAAGGGGGCCCAGGAATCTGCAACCACGATGTGCTCCTCTCTGTTTCTTTCTCTCATAGGATCCCATCCGACTGAGATACAAACTGGCATTCACGCAAGGTGTGCAGCCCTTCAGAGAGGTGGGAGAGGTGACTGGCTTCCCAGAAGCAGAGCTCTGGGGCAGGAGCTGAAGTTCAGCAGGCTTGGACATTGCCATATTGCCTTAGCAGTGGACGGGGAGGGCCTGTGTGCCAGCAATGCCGGCCTGGACTCCATAATGGCTCCTTTCCTTGGAATCCGCCATCTCCTTCTTCCTTTTGGTTTCTGTGCAGATGTCTGGCAGGAGGAGCATAAGCTGGCTACTTCTGCCATGGCCTTTTTCTGTAGCTGACCCTGCTTTACAGGAGACTGCTGTAGAGCTTTGCAGTCTGGGAGCCTTAACGCTTCTTCCATACGAGTCTTTCCTGCTGCTTTCTGGGCCGATCTTCCCTCTTCCCCATTACTTTTAATTTTTGAATTAAAAAAAAAAAAAAAAAAAGGCAAACGTGTATCAACAATCAGTCCTTGTGGAAGACTACCTGGCGCCAGGATCTGTTCTAGGCACCTGCCCACCTTGTTCTCTCTGGGGCCTGCACCAGGAACGGTGGGAGATGGGCTATCTGGACTCGGGTGGACGTGGTTTATGTGGAAAGGTACGAAATGCAGCGGAGTAAACAGTGGGCATGCTTGGGGAGCACACGTCCTCACCTCGTCCGTCCCCAGAGGGTCTGGGAGACCCTTCCACGGCTCCAGCCGTTATTTCGGTGCTAGTTTGCCCTGCATTGGGACCACGCGCTGTTTTTTTTTTTCTCCACAGACCCCGCTGAGGGTGGCATCTCTCCGCCTTTAACCCGCCGCCTCAGCCGCGTGGCGGCCACGCCGCTCCGGGGGGAAACAAGTCCCGGGGCCTCCGTTCCGCGGGGCCGGCCGAGCTTTCCCGCCCTCGCCGAGCCGGCCGAGCTTCCCCGCCGCCGAAGGCCCGGCCCTGCCCCGCCCGTTGGGCGGGCCTTCGGCGGCGGGGAAGCTCGGCCGGCCCCGCGGAACGGTAGGCCGCCCTCAGCACCGCGGGTACGGTGGCCGGTAAGGGCCTGGCGGCGCGTTTCCGGGTTGACTGTGGGGCCGCGGCCTGTGGTGGGTCTGTCCCCGCTGGGTGCCCGCCCGCCGGCAGCGGCTGCGATGGATTTCTCCAGGTTCCTGTCGGATGACTTTGAGGTGAAAAGCTGGGTAAACGCGGCCTTTCGGGCCGTGCAGCAAGAAGCTCCCGGGAAGGTGGATGCCCACGCCGCTACCCTGGTGATGAAGTTGCAGCTGTTTATCCAGGAGGTCAACAACGCCGTGGAAGGTGAGGTGGGCTTCAGGGGCTCCATCGCCAGGCACCCTGTCCCTTTGCCGACTTGTAAACGTGTCAGGCTGGATCCATCGTGGGTTCTGTTTACTTCGGTTAACCTTTCCTCCCGCTGTTAGTACTGGCTGGTGTGCTTCTGTAATCTCTGTGTCCTGACAGATCGGTTCTAAACACTGAGAAACAGCTGCCCCTGACAGGGGAGGTTTAGATTGGATACTAGGAAAAATTTCTTTCCCAAAAGGGTTGTCAGGCATTGGAACAGGCTGCCCTGGGAAGTGGTGGAGTCACCATCCCTGGAGGTATTTAAAAGACGTATAGATGTGGCGCTTAGGGACGTGGTTTAGTGGTGGACTTGGCAGTGTTAGGTTAACAGTTGGACTCAATGATTTTAAAGGTCTTTTCCAACCTAAATGGTTATATGATAAAGTACATATTTAAACTTAAAAGATACAACTAAAGTTTTGTTGTTTGGTGTTTTGCTTTGTTGCTTGTTTTTTTCCAAGTATTGAAGATTATATTCCCTCTTTGCTGCAAGGGGTCTGGGGCCCTCCTCACTGTGCTGCTTGGTGTTTCTGCAGAAACAAGCCATCAGGCTCTCCAGAACATGCCCAGAGTCCTCCGGGAAGTGGAAGTCTTGAAACAAGAGGCAACATTCCTGAAGGAGCAAATGATCCTTGTTAAAGAAGATATAAAGAAATTTGAAGAAGACACAGCGCAGTCAATGCAGGTAGGTTCTTGTCTTACTTAGTGGTTATCTGCAGTTTGTGAAATTATAAAGTTTCCAGACTTGTTTGTATTAAACAATCTTGTGAACTCAAGATAGACAAAACCACTTCTTTTAATGTTAATAGCAGAAAAGTGGGCATGACACAGACTAGTGCAATATACATTTGCTGAGGAACAGCTGATCATGTTTCAGAGTTGCTCTTACCTGAATGGGGGCACTAATTTCTACCCAGATTTCTGCCCTGTTAGCTGGCGTACATAGCATTTTTCAGATAAAGTGGATACTAAAAGTACAAATCCAGAATTCAAACTTACCTTTTGTTGTTTGACTTTGGAAATTGATTTAAAATCTCTAGGTCTTTCAGCTGACTCCTTCCTCCTTGTAACAGCATGATCTTTTCACACATTTTTTTAAAATTCAAGCCAAAAATAATTCCCATAATAAATTTATGGCAGTCATCTTTTGTTTCAATGGGTAACATGATATTTTTTTTTTCCTTCAGGTCCTGGTAGAAATTGACCGAGTGAAATCGAGAATGCAGTTGGCTGCCGAGTCACTTCAGGAAGCAGACAAATGGAGCACGTTAAGTGCAGACATTGAAGAGACTCTTAAAACACAGGTAGGTACCCCGTTATTCTTTTTGGTCTTTGCGCCTTCAGCTTTCCAAGGAAACTGTGTTTAAAAATAGGTTTTTGAAGTGACTTTAAAACATGTACCTCTTTGTAAAATGTCATTATGAAACAGGTATTAATGCTTTCTAAGGTCATGTTCAGTAACCAGGTTGCCTTTCCCTGGTGGCAGGATGTGTCTGTGATTTCAGCCAAACTAACAAGTATGCAGAGCAGCTTGGCTATGCTTGTGGATACGCCAGATTACTCCGAGAAGTGCGTGCATCTTGAGGCTCTGAAGAACCGGCTAGAGGCCATGGCCAGTCCTCAGATTGTTGCTGCTTTTAACTCCCAGTCTGTAGGTCAGTAACTCTTGGTGTCATTTACTAACAGTGCGGAGTTTATTGTCTTTAAAAAATAAGATGTGGTTTGGGTGGGGAGTTTATGTCCTGAAGGCTCTTGGCACTGGGTTGTGTGCTTTTTCTGGTGGAGCCAGATGCCATGAAATGTTATGTGCTCCGCAGTTGCCTGAGGTCCAGTGCATCTTTGATTTTCCTACAGTTTGGTGTACCTGTGGGCACTATAGGAATTAAGGAAAATGTGACCTGGTTTTATAGGCCATGTAGATGGGTGAATTGGAGGTGCTAAGGCAGGGCTGCCCTGCTGTCATAGCTTAGTTGTGCCGTGGATGCTCTCCATGTGGGAAGTGCTGCTGAAGGAAGCAGAAGACATCTGGTTTTGTGTTATCATAGGGCTACTGGGCATTTCTCTTACAGCTTGGTGTTGTAATCATGAAGGAAATTTGTTTGGAAATGTTCTGACTCACTACTTGTAAAAGCTGTTTTATAAACTCTCCTTTAGAAGATTTGATTTTTGGACTGTTCTTTGTGCTCCTCCTTCCCTCTCCTACTGTCACAGCGCTTCTGAAAAATACTTGTTCTGGTTGTTGCTTCTCATCTGTGTGCACCTTGAGGTCCCAGTGAGAATCTGGGGCTGCGGTGCTTTTGCTGCACAACACTGTGGAGTTCTTGTCTAAGTAAAGGCAAGGCACCACAGTGCATGACTGCAGGCAGCTGGAGGGAGTGGAGGAGGGAATAAGCTCTATGTGCTGTGCTTCTAAAAGTGTGCTTAATCCTTTGATAGTTGTGTCTCTTCTCTGTCCCATTCCTCTTCTGGCTTTTCTTCTCTCCACAACCTCCTTTTTTCTTGAACTGTGCTCATCAACTTCACCATAGGTCCCATGCCTTTTTTCTACTGTTGCAGTGCGTTATCCTTTACAGACAAATTCAAGACAAAGAATGGTGGTTTGGAATATTTTCTCTGCTTAGGATGAAAATAAATTGAATATTCCTATGCTCTGAGTTCTCCACCAAAGAAGACATACAGGTGTAAGAAAGCTACTAGCAGCAGGTCTGCTGGTACGAGGTCCTTTGCTTGGGCATAGTGTTCAGAATAATTCTCTTTAAGCACTGTTTCAAAATCTGTTCTGGGCATGTGGAGACGTTGGCTTTTTTCCCATTGAAGAAAGTTTCTCTGTTTACTTTGAGGTCATGTTTTTTCCTGAAGTCCATCTCCTATAAATGTAATTACAAGTCCATAAACATATCCCTAGAGAGTCTGTATTCTGTGACTTCCACAGATGAAGAACACTTCAAGTTACTTAGTGTTCTAGTTTATCTGCCTTCTGGGTCCTGTTTGAAAAACAAGGTCTCATTACTAATTTCTCTAACTCCAGATGTATTTTGTGGGTAGAACTATATTTGTCCACCTTACAGTACAAAACGGACTTTTGAGGAACTTGGATTTCAAAGCTGTGTGTAAGAGCTAACTGTGCCATTAGTCAGTCTCGAGGCAGCTACCTTAGGTATCATTTTGAGGAGTTCTGAAAGCAAAGCTGAGTACTTTGTGAGGTGTGTTCTAGTGTTGTAGATAGCGGCTTGTTTTTGGAAAATAATTATTTCCTTCTAGGAAATGCTCTGGTTTTATCTGTCTTTAATACTAGATACATTTGGTGGTTAAGAAGTTAGATTCTTTCCTTGTGTCTACCTATTTTTCTTTGAGTGTGGGTTTTTGGCCAGTTCTGCTCGTATATGAGAAGATAAGCAGAAAGGTGAAAGTGTGTCTTTCTGTATAGGCCATCGTGCATACTCCCTTGAAAGAAGAATTCTCTTGCTCAGTTAGACTAATGTCTCGCCCTCAGCTTTGAGACTGTTAACTGTCTATTATTTTGTTTTGTTTAGATCAGGCAAAAACGTTTGTTAAAGTCTTCACTGAAATTGATCGGATGCCCCAGCTTCTTGCTTATTATTATAAATGTCACAAGGTAGGTATTTTGATAATATTTTAATATGGAGGAATAAAAATTTGCATTCTTGCTTGGCGCGGACTGTAGGGGGAGCTGCTACATCATGTATTTTACCTTTCCTGTTCGGAGGATGGAACCTGTTCTTTTCCACGTTTCATTCTCTGACTTCTTTCTGGCTCTGAATAGCTTTGGTTACCCCCTGTGTCTCAAAAGTAATTCTCCTTTTAGGGCTTTGTGTTCGTTTCTGCAATAGACATAAGATATGTGCGTTCTGCTTGATTTCTCTGTGCCTTATAGTTTTGCTTTGCTTTTCTTGGATGTGGCTATGTCAGCAATGACTTTATTGCTGCAACTTGCCAGCTGCTGACTTCTGTAAACTCTTTTCAGGTAAGATTAAAAGTTGGAATTCCAGACAGTTCTGTAGCCATAACCTGATCCTCAAATTTCTCTCATGACTGTGACTTTTGAGGATTAAGTTCAAGGCTAGGGCTTGCCAAGTATTTCAACTATGATGTGGGGGTATCAGTTACAGTCTCATCTTATGAGTAAAATACCAATGTTAATTAAATCTTTGAATGAACTAAGAAGCCTCTAGCTTCATGCTGAAAGTCTTTTCCTTCTGTGGCGCTGAATTATAGCAAAATGTTCCATTGAAATCTGGAGAGAGGAGCAAGGGTGGGCATTGTGTTTTAGCAAAAGTGCTTTGCGTGGGCAGTTCTTGGTTTGAAATAACAAAAGCTGGGTCTGTGGACTGTCAGTTCTCCTCTTAGAACGGTTCTTATTTCCTCTGCAGGTGCAGCTGGTGGCAGTGTGGCAGGATCTTTGCCAAAGTGACTTAAGCTTAAATCGCCAGTTGACTGAACTGTATGACACACTCCTTGGGACCTGGCACTCGCAACTTCAGTGGGCAACACAGGTGCAGTGACTGTTTAGTATTGATGCAGCATATGGGAGAAGATGAGATTGAGCATGCTCTTATTAAGCGCAGAATAGTTCATCGGTTCTCACTCTTTGAGTTGTACTCTGTGCCGTATCAATGCAGGACAGGGTTTGCAGCCTGCCTCCTGTTTCTGGTCCAGCTCTTGCAGACAAGATTTGATTTCTGCTGTTCTACCGATAGCAAGGTTGCTGTGTTATTGACATTAAAGCTGCTCTATCACTTTCATCTGTATCTTAAGTTAAATCTAATTTGTCGGTGTTGCAAATGTGTTCTGTTGCAAGACATTTGAAATGCCTGGACTGCTTTATCACTTGGCCTGGAGGAAGCCCTCAAGGTCATATTGGACTGATTCATGTCACTCTCTGTAAGATATCTGCGGGCTTCTGCTATCACCCCTTGGAGTCTGTGTACTTGTTTTTCCTGCCAAGAATAATGTAGGATCCAAAAAAATTATTGTCCTTTAGTGAAATGAAGAAATAAGTTCATATTGTTGAGCCTGTAAGAGTTTTTCATCCATGAAGGGTAAGAGATTCTTATCTTCGTGTTACGAAGCCTGGTGCAAGTGCTAGGCCTGTACTGCAAAGGAGCTCAGTGTTTCCTTGAAATGTATTTTTTCTGCCTAATGATTCGATGTGAATTACAGGTCAGATGTCAGCTTACATTCTAGAGATATTCTTTGAATTGGAGATTGTGAAAGGGAAATGGCACATGGGATAAAGCTCGTGTCACTCAATCTCCTGTGTTGGTTCTGCTTTCTGAAGAATTCTTGGACCTTTTTCATGCTGTTCAGTATCCATGGCGACCTTGCTGCAGGAGACTTGTGGTGATCCCAGCTCTCAAAGCAAATGAGCAAGAATAGCTGACAAAAAAGTCACAATAAAAGGCTGTAACATACTTTATGCTAGTGGAGTTGATCAAGTTCTTAGCTGATTAGTCTTTCTAGCCTTTCCAGTACTGACTTCTGCCTATCTGACCGGTAATTTGGCTTGTGATATAGTACTATTTCTTCCTATTTTACCAATATATGTGTTTTTTCCCAGCACACCTGTGTAAATGGAGTGCTCTGTTTTCAAATGCCCTTTTCTGCCAGGTGTTTTTTTGAATTACTCTAGTGTCTGTATTCTGCTGAGTTCAGTTTTTGACCTGTACCTGTCTTCTAGCTTCTTGGTTGCTGTATTCAAAGCACAGTTTCAACAGTAATAAAATATGTATTGACCCAGACTTCTGTAATGAGGCTGTCCTGCATGCTGGGTCAGCAAAGTTCTTGCAGTCTTAGCAGACCTCTTTTGGTTTCTTTACCCCTTTTCAAATTTGTTTTTGTTCCCTTTTGATTGGGAGCTCATGTCATCTGAGGAATCTGTGATCTGTTAGTGCACAAAATGTCATCGTCTTGGTCTGTATATGACTGTCTTTCACCAACAGGTAATTTTATATTAACTATTTAATAAAAAGAAGCGCACACCCAGCACAGTTTTCTGTGAAAGAGTCCAGGTCGGGCTGCTGCTGCTTTCTCTCCCAATTCTTTACTCCATGGTTATGGCAGCCTGCCTCTCTGCTGACAGCATTTGCAAACCCATCTGTTCTGCCTCTTCTGTCCCTCTGTTTCAGGAGCCCAGGTCTCTGTGGCAAGGGCGTAAGGGATACTACAGTGGGCATGATTGCTCCTGGGAAGTGGTGCTGCTTGTGTGAAGGCTGGTTCTGCCAGCAGGGCAGCAGCACGTGTTCAGGAGTGTTGAAGGTATCAGCGTCTGGATGGGCAGGACCTGCGCAGTTTGGAGTGGGACAGTTTGTCAGTGTCTTTGCTGAGATGGTCACATGTGGTTTGTACATTATGGGGCTTTCTCTGGAAGCTGTCTGCTGCCTGTTGTCTTCCTCTCAGATAACCTGCTTTTGCTAATAGCTTTCTTGTTACCACAGGTTTTCAAGAACCCCCATGAAATTGTGACTGTATTGTTGATTCAAACTCTGGGAGCGTTGGTGCCTTCCATCCCCGTCTGTCTCAGCACTGCTATGGAGAGAACGGGCCAAGAAACCAAGCTGAATAAGCTGCTGGAGCTCTATGATGCCACCATCCACTTCGCAAAAGGGCTGGAAGTAGCAATGCTGCCAAACCTGAGTATGGTTTTTGCACTGAATTTTGTCATTCTGTTCTGTCGACTCCTTTGTAAAGTTCCATTGTGGGATTTTGTTTAGTTTTACACGGAGGGAGGGATTATCTCTTCTACAGTATTGACCAGTTACCTGGCATTTGCACCTTTGTGTGTGTGTATATGTGTATATCTTACACTAAAGATATTGACACAATACTGAATGAGTTTACTGAAGCAGAACTGTTCTGAGCATGCTTGCTGTCTAGAGTAAATAATATTTAGCACTTTTCCTTTTACAAGCATTAGTATTTCTTCTGTCTAATGGATGAGGAAATGTCTGTAGGGAAGCTATCTGTAAAACCCATTGCGAAAGATCATTGATTAAAAAGCATAAAAGTCAAGGAGTTTCCTGAAATTAAGTCACACCTTACTAAACAAGAGAAAACCTGCTTGAAAGCTGCATCCATTGGATTCTTAATTTTTATTTTGTGGTTTTTCTTTTGCTACTGGCTTATGTTTTAATCAAGTGAAAATGCAGGGCCAAATATTGTTTCTGAACCATTGGTAGTTTATTCCTTAGTAGCATCCTTGGTGTTTGATTCAAGATGTAACCTGTGCTTTCCTTACCCTTTGATGTTTGTCATCTCATTTTGGTCATGACTTGATGAATAATTCCGACAAACCACAAAGTAGTGCGGTCCTGTGTTTACATAGGTTTATGCCTGACTTGAGCTGTTGTCTATTTATAGTCCTTTATTAATCTGGTAGGGCCCCTTCAAAGACTGGGCATGGGAAAATCCTAAATTAAAGCTAATGGAGCATTCCTAATGCTGTGTTTCCTGTATTTGGTTCCTCATAATATTGTCTTGAGCTATTTAAACCCAGATTCTTACTTGATCATGTAAATTATGATTATTGGGCAATTTCAGGGAGTATGACTGTCATTGTGTCTGTTTTTGTTGTCTTTGTGATTGCATACTCTTGTCAGTCATTTTCTATCCTTGGATTATCTTAATTTGTGTTTCGTAATAGCAATGATTAAAAAGAACTTGGAAAAACGATGTCAAATTCTAGAATGTTATGGAATAGGAAGACAGTTGCTGAACTGTTATCTGACTGTGTTTAGAAAAAATGTTTGATTTCCTTCTCTTTTGCTGTGGGGTAAGATGTTTGGGAAGAGAAATATCTCAAGAATGGAAGGGCCAGGTGACTCAGCAGAACAGGGTCAAACCAGTTCCTACATATGTGTATATGAGGGAGGGGTTCAGTTATGATTCATAGGATAATTCAGGTTGGAAGGGACCTCGGGAGATGATCTAGTCCAACCTCCTGCTCCAAGCAAGGTCTACTATGAGTTCAGACCATCTTGCTCAGGGTATTGTCCAGTCTGATCTTGAAAATGTCCAAGCATGGAGATAGCACAGGCTTTGGACAACCTGCTCCATCGCTTGTCTGTCCTTAGGGCATAAAAGCTTTTTCTTAAATCTGGGATTCAAAGTAATTCTGGTTTGCCGCTAGTTTGAGTTTGGTAAAACTTCACGATAACAGCTAGTGTCCAGTTCTGATTTGAAAAATAATCATTCAGACCTGTTTTTTGCTTGGGTTTGCAGCTCCCTGCTCAACACAGTGGCACTGAGATGCTGAGTTCATGGTTCATGCTCAGCTCTGGTTGATGAACACCATGAAGCAGTAGGGCTAAGTGAATTGAGTTAGTGTCAATTATTTTAAGTATGAACCAGGCTTTCTGATAAATGAGGATTGTCCCTGTTTTAAGTCGTGGGAGTAATGTGTTTCACTTCTCAAAAGGTTTCAATACCTTCCTGCTACTGTAGGCTGGAATGTTTAATAGATTTTTGTCACCCAGGCTGTTCTGGAGCAGTGAGTGATAATTTTCTTGAGGCACTTGTTGAAGTGAAACATCTTGGTTTTAGGAAGCAGGTAGGGATAATAACCTTGCTTTTAAAAAAAATGAAAAAAAATAATGTGTGTACTTGGGACTTAAAGCTGTTGGGCAACATTCCAAGCCTGTGTAGGCAGCATGCTCTAATTGAAGAACTACTGCATGTTGCTTGAAACAAGGTTTTTAGTAGCACGTTCATCTATTTGTAGACTAAACATCTGATTCTTTGTAGAGGAGCAGAATCTGGTAAAAGTGATGGAACTGGTGGAAGCGGTGTATGGTCCGTACAAGCCCTATCAACTTGAGTATGGAGACCTGGAAGAAGAAAATCTCCTCATTCAGATCAGTGCAGTGCCTTTGGTAATGTAGCAGTCTTTGTTCAACTACACAAGGAGAGGCTTGAAACATCTGCTAAATGCAAGGGTCTTTGCCATAGTTACTACTCTCTTTCCTCCGCTGTGTTTTTTGTAATGTTTCCTGTTTGCAGTATATTTTGATGCTGTTAATTAAATTTTATTTAAGAAATAAGGTTAATTTCAGCAGCGCTGTCAGGTCGGAGGTAACTTTCTTCTGCTCCTTCGCTCAGTAACTGGCACGGTGTGGATCTGCTGGAGAAAGACTTTACCAAAATATTACTATCAACCAAGAACCTGCTTCAGGTTCCATAGAATTTATTAAGAGCAAGACTAGAGGGAGGAAAGTCCTTTTTCTGGAAGATTCTGTTGTTGGCAGAACTTGCAGACTTGGTAAACACAGGATTTGTCAGACTGACTGTTATTAACAGTCACTGTGCAAGAGGGTGGAAGCAACCAGCATTGTTCTCCCTTAAATGTGGATTGGAGGATGCTGAGAGAACGATGTGTTACACAAGGTGTCTTTAATGCCTGGACACTCACTGAAAGAAGAGTCAGGCTCAACTTTGTTGTTGTTGTTATTTAGGAGCATTGGGAAGTAATTGACTGTGTCCAGGAACTGAACCATTCAGTCAACAAACTCTTCATTCTGGCTTCTGGAGCCATCGACAACTGCATTAAACTCACTGATGGACTGGGAGTGTGTGGGCTCCTTAAGGCCCTGAAAGCTCTGTTCACAAAGTAAGGTGCTTTTAGTTACACTGCTACATTTATCCTAAGGGAGTAGCAAGTATTCAGTTTGCGATCTAGGACTTTGTACTTTATGAAGAACGTCTGAGACCGGAAAGTATCTATAACCGTAATATGAATCATCTGATATCCCCTCCTATCACTTCATTCAGGCAGTGGCTATTTCTTAGGGGAAAAATGAAGCTTTTTATGGCTAATAAAATATGCCAACTGTATCCTTGGCTGCATCAGAAGAAGTGTGGCCAGCATGTCAAGGGAGGTGATTCTGCCCCTCTGCTCTGCTCTCGTGAGACCCCACCTGGAGTACTGCATTCAGCTCTGGGGCCCCCAACATAAGAAGGACATGGACCTGTTGGAGTGGGTCCAGAGGAGGGCCACGAGGATGATCTGTGGGCTGGAGCGCCTCTCCTATGAGGAGGGGCTGAGAGAGTTGGGGTTGTTCAGCCTGGAGAAGAGAAGGCTCCGGGGAGACCTTACTGCAGCCTTCCAGTACCTAAAGGGGGCCTACAGGAGAGCTGGGGAAGGACTTTTTACACGGGCATGTAGTGATAGGACGAGGGGGAATGGCTTTAAACTGGGAGAGGGCAGGTTTAGATTAAACAGTAGGAAGAAATTTTTCACTTTGAGGGTGGTAAGGCACTGGAACAGGTTGCCCAGAGAAGTTGTTCAGGCCCCATCCCTGGAGGTGTTCAAGGCCAGGCTGGATGGAGCCTTGGGCAACCTGGGCTGGTGGGAGGTGTCCCTGCCTGTGGCAGGGGGGTTGGAACTCGCTGATCTTCAAGGTCCCTTCCAGCCTAAACCGTTCTATGATTCTATGATAAATGGCAGACTTTTCTCAGCTGATTTCTGTTCTGGTTGGACTGAATTTTCATTTTTAATAAATACGTTTGGAGTGGAAAATGTTTCCCAAAACAGAATAAGACAAAGACAAATTAGGCTGATGAAAGTAGAACTCAGTGCGGAAATACATACTTACTGGGACAAGTGACCTCACATTCAGAATCTACCAGTATGTGCTACATACCATAGTGAGTGAGGTTCACTGTAAGTTTTTGTCTTAAAGTATCACTGACAGTCCACTTAGGTGGTATTCCAGTACTGATTACCTCCTTATCCTTTACTGATATCGAAAGAGCTGCTCACAAGCTATAAATTAAACTGTTACCTTGCTGCCCTGTGGGGAAGAGGGAAGAGGAAGGCACACTTCTCTGATCTCACCTTCTTTATAGGCAATTACATAGCAGTGTGCATGCCTCCAGCTTATGGGCATTATTTTCTTAAAAAAAAAAAAAAACAGGGGTGGGTGGAAAACAAAATGTTCTCCTTTTTATCCGTGTTCTCATCTGGGGAGTAGCCGAGAAAACAAATTCGTGAGATTGTTGTCACTGTGTTCCTGGAGTAAGAGCCAAGTGATGTAGTAGCAGTAGCCTTATAAACTTTTTCTGGTCTTCCCTAGGAGACATGGTTAGTGTAATGATAACAAAAATGTCTTACTCCTACCTTCTCATGGGCGTGGAGAATTCCTGGTAACCCATATGCAGCAACTTGAAGTAGCCACACAGTGTCTGTCACTCTAGGTTTCTCCCTGTCTTCTAGTGTAGGCTTGAGTGGGCTGTAGCTGATCAGTTCTTCACATCCATGTGTTTGGACTGGAACTACAGTGTCTCTTCTGAACTCCTTTTAATGTTTCTGGTTCTTAGTTGGCCCTTGTAGAGGACTGAATGAGCAAATCACAGAACATGTAGTTATGCTGCTCTCCAGCCTATTCTCTTATGCTCGTGCTTATCTCTTCTCCATTTCTCATTTCAGGTATACATCTGACTTTACAAATACATTGCAGTCTATACGAAAGAAATGTAAACTGGATGATGTGCTATCAGATTCCCTTTTCCAGGAGGACTGGACTGCATTCCAAAACTCTGTCCGGTAAAGGCGATTTTTTTTTGCCTGGCTCAGAACTGATTTTTATATCAAAGTTGGAAGGGAATTACTTGGGGTCAGTTTACATGAGTTCTTAGTGCAGAATGCAGGGCTATGCCCACTTAGCTGCAGTGCTGCAGGGACCATTAATGTTAGTGACTGGGTTTCAGGTTGCTGCTGGCACAGAAAGTGCTGTGAGGCTCCCCACCGTGTCTGAAGTGGATATGACTAAATGTCATATCACGTGAAGTATCAGAAGCTCTTAGAATTTTTCCCAGAGACACTGAGCTGGCCTTAGCCACGATGACAAGAAGTAGCATGTGGATGAGGCTGTTAGGCAAAAAAATTCAGTATGTTATCAAATGGATGCAGAGTTAATAGCCAAATTAACTCTTGACAGATGTGTCCCCTGTGGGCTGGTTATTGCATTTTATAATTACTTTACACGTGTCTGAGATGGGTTGTCTGTGGCACGGGGTGGGGGGACAGATGGACTGTCTGGCATTATCTGCCTTAAATCTCACAACACGTGTTTTTGTCTTGTTCTTTCCCAGGATAATTACTACTTGTGGTGAGCTCCTTCGTCAGTGTGGAGACTTTGAGCAGCAACTGGCCAACAGGTAAGTGTTGCTGAACTTAATTCATGAGCTGTCAACATAGGTACCAGGTTGAAAGAAAACAAACCCCAACGTGCTTTCGTTGTGTAGACCATGAAGGGAAAGCAGAGGCACTGTGATTTCCCCCCACTGCCCCTCCCCGTCTTCTGAAATGTCAGAGATGGGTCGCAGACTGTTCCGCTCAGTTGTGTGCCCTGAGACAGTCGCAAGAATCCTTTATCTTGGCTACTTGGCTGGGCACCAAATGGACTGCCAGATTGGGGTCAGGAGGGAATTTTCCACCAGATCAAATTGGCAAGATTCTCACCCCCCATGTGACATGGGGTATGAATCATTTGCTGAAATGAATCTAGGTGTGCCTTAACTGATCGATTCCTTGTAACTTGAGGAGCGTCAAGCACAGGCAGCGCGTAGATCTTTTGTTGCTTGTAAGCAGTGCACTGTTCAGCCTATTGTACAATGAAATGCTTTAGTCTGACTTGAGTGCCTGTGCTTTGTGTAGGACACAGTCAGCTGCAGTGCACAGGAGGCTGAGTTTGTTCCGTATTTACTTGTCATTCGGAGAGCGTGATCCTCTTTTTCATCCCACTATTTTTGCACTTTTTGAGTTGCGCAGTAGACGTGAGAGTAGGCTGTAATTAGTGTCTCCTACCATGAATACTGTCTCCCTTGAAGTAACATGAAGGTAGCGTTGGCCCTTGGACCAACATGAGAGCAACAATGCTGATTTCGAAGGATTTTGCTGGTGACTTTTGTGTACTTATTTTCAGGATTTTATCAACTGCTGGGAAGTATCTCTCGGACTCCTACAGCCCTTGTAGTTTTTCTGGCTTTCAGGATACCAGTTCTGTAGAAAAGAAGAGCTCTGTAAAGAATCCCTGGCAGGAATACAATTATCTTTTGAAGGAGAATCCATCTGAGTATGCCAGCCTTATGGAAACGCTTTACACTCTAAAGGTAGCTTTGGTGCTGGGGAGAGCCTGCCTCTATCACAGGATGCTGTTGGGCCCACGTTTGGCAGATGAGACCTGGATTCCCCCTACAGCCTGATTACTTTTCATCCTGAGCTGCAGCCTTTTGATGGGCTATGTTCCAAGTCTTCTACAGAGACACCGATTGATCCGCTGAGAGATGAAATGTCCAAACCCAGGAAGTTTGGGCTCATTCCATCTCTCCCCAGATCCTGGCTGTGTTTTGTGAACATGCCCTTATCAGTTCAGGCGAGGGAGATTTTGTTGCAGAAAGCATTGGGAAGATTGTGTTGGCGCCATCTCAAATTCTGGAGCCCACATACTGGCTTCTAAAGACTTTTTTTTTTTTGCCACTTAACGCTCTGCTGCCGTATCCATTCTGAAATATAATTCTACAAGATCATTCATGCATGCATCTGTGAACAGGGTAGAATGACTCTAGTTATCTTCTTGTGGATCTAAGCTATATTTGCCATTGTTGGTCACATGTAGTAGTGAAGTCAAGGTTATGAGTTCTGTCCCTTATTTCCTCAGAATGTTTTCATTTCTTTTGTGCTTATTTTACCTGCAACTTGTGCAGCTCTGCTTCAATGTTAAATGTTTGACTTTAAACCTTTGCTAAATAGTCAAGTTCCATAGGTACCTTTTATGTAAAACTTCTGCTTAATTCCATGCAGGGAATCAGTTAGTTGTGCCCTTTGAGTAAAAGGCAGTTTTGCCATCTTCTCTGCAAGTTTCTCAGTATCTAGCCTGTACTGGTGCCTGGCGTGGCCAGAATGTGATGCTGATTCTTTGTTCTACATTTCAGGGAGCAGTGGGCAGTTTCTGTCTTGAATAAGTGGTTGGAATAGGGCATCCCAAAGGAAACAAGCTGTGCCATTGCAGAGGATAACTCTTTTGTATTAGGGTGGCCTAATAAAAACCTCTTTAGGAATATTAACATAGCTTCTCTGTGGTCAGTTTAATGACTTCTGTATGTAAATATTTTTCTGTGTCTCTGTGTGTTAGGAAAAAGGTACAAGTAACCACAACCTGTTGTCTTCATCTCGATCTGCCCTAAGCCGCCTCAACCAGCTGGCACACCACTTGGCTTTTGATTCTGTTTTTCTTCGCATCAAACAACAACTCTTACTCGTTTCAAAGATGGAGGTGAGTAATGGGTACATCAGCGTGATCTGAACTGGTGAGGTTTACCCCTGGGATCCCTTAGGGTGGAGTACAAGGTTGCTCACCTTTCTCCTTTTCACAGTGTTTCCCTCTGGTATCACGTTTCTTCCATGGCCTACAGTCAGTGGAAGAGTTTGCCTCCCTTCATCCACAGCATTTGCAACAGAGCTGTTTGCAAGCTCTGCTGTTTGTTTGAGATGTTGCTTTTCTAACCTGTGTGAGCGCGTATTTCCCACAGGGAGCTGTGTGGGAAGGGTGTTCTATGTTTTGGGCCTGAGGGAGGACGAGGGTAGCAGTTTTCTCGCCATCTGTCTTCTGCTTTCTAGAAGTCCTTGGGTAGTCACAGTGCACATTGCTGGGTGACCCTTTCATAGAATACCGATAGACTTCGTGCTCCAGAAAGTCATAGATTCGTTCTGCACTTTTTGTCTTACAGGGTTGGAACTCTGGTGGCATTGGTGAGACCCTGACAGATGACCTGCCAAACTTCAGCCTGACTCCTCTGGAATATATCAGCAACGTAAGAGCATGCAAGGGTGGTTGCTGGAAGCCCACTGCTGGGGGAATTCTCTTCTGTGTTTCTCTAATTTTTTGTAAAATCGTAGTATTTGTTAAAATTGTTAGATGATGATGATAGATGCTGTCAGTGGTCCAGCCCTCATCACTTGGGTTGTGCCGTTTTTTGTAGCTTTGTGAAATCCCTGTCAAGTTCTGGAGTAGCAAAAGAACATTGGGAGCACAAAGAGAGGTTCTTCCCTATTGAATTGCACTGTTTACAGTGCTAACCCTCATAATGGGATGGGAAATGCCAACTTTTGTTTGTAGGGGTGAATACTGAGCATATCTTTATAATGCAGCCCATGTAGCCTAGAATTTCGTGCCATGTGTATTGGAGTGTTTCAATCATACTGTGAAGTTAAAAAAGTCTTGAGCTCTTGCCCTTCTAATCCCCATGTGACTCCTTGATTTCTCTTTCTGATGGAATAACAATGAAACCTTTCTGGCGGTGGGTTGTCTGAGTGGAAAAGGAGAGTGAGCGGTTCATTCCTTCTGACTAGGCTCTCCGCACTCCAGTGCTGCTGAACAGCATTCAGATTGCTCTCCTGTTCTCCTCGTTGGTGTTTCAAGTCGCTGCCAAATTTGCAGTTCAGATATTAATATTAGGTGCTATTATTACCTCAATACCAAGTATAATTTGATAAGCAAATTTTTTATGTTACTATCATTCTGGGCGTCACACAGGGAACGAATTTTTCAAGGACAGGCTGCCACCAAAAGCTTTTAATATTTTGGTTTCCTCTGGTTTGTGGCCTACAGACTGTTATACTCTGCTTTTAAAGCTTTAAAAAAGAAATTATAGAAATAGGTAGTCAATCAATTTGTGGGATAATTTTATCATGGGTAGTTTGAATTTAGCTATCTGAGAGACTCTTACGAGGTTTAGAAAGCTCATGGGCAGTATATCTGGTAAAACTTCAAGGAGAGGTTGCTACTGAATTTCTCAGTAGCTTTCTGATTAACACAGTTGACCAGGAGAGACATGCATGGTTGGTAAGAGGCTGAATATGCTCCCCTGCCACTTGAATTGAAAGTTAAAACTGAGATGTATATGGTTGTTGCTTGATTCTGCGAGGAATCAAAGGACATTTCTGCCTGTCCAAGGCAAAGAGCAACTTTTCAGATACAAAGCATTTGTTTTCTGACATCTTTTCGGATCTACCCTTTGTCCTGCTGCTGAGTGATAGGTGGGCCAAGACTAAGCAACAGCTTTGTCTTGGGTAGTCTTGAAATAACACTACTATATTGTGTAGTAAAATTGAAAACTAAAAAGCTAGAGTAGAGTTTAGAAACAAATTGATGTGGCATATGTGCTGTGTAGAAGAAAAGGCAGGTGATGTGAGCTCAGGAAAAAAGCTGTTAATGAGCATGCTCCATAATGGGGAGGCAGAGTACTCTGAGCTGTATCTGCACCTAGGAAGATTCTCTGTAGCAGCAGGTAATCACTTTATAAACAGCACGGTATTTGTTGTATGCCTGAGGTTATGTAGCTCATGTGTGTGAATTTGTGAGCATGGTCCCTGTTGGGGAGTAATACATTTCTGTAACTCATGATTATATTGTCACTTGAATCCATGTTTCCTCTTCTGTGGTTTTGTTTGGTTCAGTCCCTTAGATTCTGCTCTAGAAAACAAATTGCTGGGAACACTCCAGAGATCAAAGAGTAACAGTTCTCTGTACAGGTTTTTCTTAACGTGATTGTGTCAATGGTTGGTTCTCTGACCTCTTGAAAAATTATTTCTTGTTCAAAGTATTAACGATGAGCAAGAGACAATTTGTTTCAAACAAATGTAGGTTAGTGATTGCTGTCAAGCTCAGCTTTCTGCTTTCAGGTGCAGATTACTGCAGTTGGACTTTTTTTCTCTAGCAACGTACTTGCTTCACATTTGTTCAGTGACTCAGCTCTTTGTGTTTTTATTCTAGATTGGGCAATATATTATGTCGCTTCCTCTTCACCTTGAGCCATTTGTCACTCAAGAGGATTCTGCTTTGGAACTGGCATTACATGCTGGGAAACTGCCTTACCCCCCAGAACAAGGTAGGGTGAAATTGAGGTGTCGGGGGGAAAGCCTTCACATTTTGATATTACATAGGTGTGATGTGTTATGGTAACAAAGCTGTTTGAGATCCGTTTCCTATCGTCTAGTCATGCTCTTTCTTCCAGTAGACTCTTGGGAATACTCCGGAGGAGCCTCTAAATAATGAGTAAAACTTTTTCAGTTTCATTCAAACTGGAAGCTTTAGCTTGGTCTATTTAAGTTTAGTGTTCATTAAAACTGTGGTTTGGGATGCAGGTTCTGAAGTATTACTGTTTCAGAGTTGGAGTAGTATTTGATATCCTAGGTGCAGGGAGTGAACAGGAGGTACCTGGGGTCAGTTCCCAAACTCTGAAGGGAACCGTTGAACCATCTAGCCTGAAAGACTTCTCAAGCTAGCTTTTGCGGCTTCTGCTCCTTGTCAGCCTCTCCACTGGAGTGCACCTCACGGAACAGCCTGGTCTGTCTGATGGCTTGCTGAAGGGGGAGTCTTGCTCCAGCTTTGCACTCCTGCCTTCTCCTTTGTGCTGGTTCCATAGTAGGACCGTTCCCGTTCATTAACCCCACAGAAAAGTAGTCACTTTATCTTTTTTTGGGCTAGTTTCGCTCAAAAATATATCAATAAAGTACTTAAAATCAACTTCATAAGAGGTCTACTACGCAATAGAGCTGGCAGGAGCGCGCAGCAAGGAATAGGCAGAGGAAGCTTGTGATTACGTTTAGAAGTGGTGAGTTGTTAGGTTGGCTGAACCTCCTGTGTAAATGTGCTCGTCTACTGAAGACAACAACCCTGCATCAGTGATCATACAGTGTATTCTTATCCCCAGACAGTATCTAAGCTGGGATTCTTGCGAGAACTGCTGCCAGGAACTAATCTAGTATGAAGCTTTTCAGCTTCAGACCCTAGTGAAATCTGGAGAGAATGTCTTGTAAGCTTAATTTTGCACTAGTCACTTGTAGTATGAAATATGCAGTCCTTCATGACCTTGCTGAGAATCACAACCCCTTAATTTGTTGCTAGAAAAAGAGAAGCCCTTGAGCTCCTTTTATCAGGAATAGACATTCATTCTCAAGCAGGATAGTAATGCTGTTTACTTGTAAACAACTTTTTCCTCTGCCTCTTTTTTTTCTGTAAATCCAGGAAAAACTACTGTTACACCCTGTGTGATGTGCTAACCTGTGCCCATCTGTGACAAAGGTTAGGAGCCCGTGGTCAGAAACTAGTCTGCTGTCTGTCTGCTTTTGGACAGGTTTTGCATCTTTGGGAGTTTCTTAAGGGTTCGACCAGGTTTCTAATCTAGTCAGGTAGTCAGGTCCTTGCTCAGTAAGGACACAATTCTGGGATGCTGACGGCTTCATCTAAGTTCTTTTTTCATCCTATATTAACTCCAGCTGAAAAATATTTAGAGGTCCACTGCTACTACCAGTGCCACCTGAGTCTTTAGTGATTAGACACCAGCCACAGTGATTAATCCCCCTGTGCTGAAGGAAGTGCAGTGGGTGCTGATGGTGGCTGCTGAGACAGCTGTGGCTCAGGTGCCTCTTCAAAACTTTCTCCCCAGAATGCACAGAGTTCTTTCTGCACATCGTTCCTTAATTTCTTGCAGCAAGCTGAGTTTTGGCTCACATTCATTCTTCAGATGGCTGTCCTTACCTGTTGTGTCATTAATCCTGCTGCAGTTAACAACAGTAGCTACATAATGCTTCCCAGTAGGCTGGCAGCGCGCCATGGTTTGCTGTGGTTAATCTCTTCTCGGTGTTTATTTCCACTGACAATCAAGGAAGCGTAGAGCTTGGTATTTATAGTCTTCCTGTAGCCTTCTGAGAATACGCTCTTTAGTTTAGGTTTTAGCATTATTTTGTTGTCTTAAAACATTTACACGTTTAACAGCTTGTTAATTTTCAAAACACTTATGAACACAGAATGCCTGTAGGGCTTGGAAAAACTACCTGTGAATCCCTGTCATTGCAGTAGTTTGTAAACTCCTCCTGCAAGATGACCCAGAGAACATGCTGGGCAGTGCCCCTGATCCCAGCCTGATCACCTGTCAGCCCTTTGGAAATGACTTAACCTGGAGAAGTAGTAGAGGAGAAAGTGAAGTGTTTTGGGTCTTGTGCTAACTTTCAGTGATGTTGTGTAGTATCAGGGAGGATCTGTAACTGCTTTGATTACTCCAAAAACAGCTGATAAACTCAATCCTAATAAATACCTTAATGTCTTGTTGAAGAAACAGTTAACCATTTATGATTTATGTTTTGTTACAAAACCAGCAAGTGCAGGTGAATGAGGTTGCTGACAGCTAATGAGAATTTTCTCTCCAGGAGATGAATTACCTGAGCTGGACAACATGGCTGACTACTGGCTGGGCTCCATCGCCAGAGCTACGATGCAAACTTACTGCGAAGTCATCCTGCAAATACCAGAGCTCACAGTACATTCGACGAAGCAGCTTGCCACAGACATTGGTAAGCTCAGTGCACGCATTATCCTGAGAACTGTTGCCTTAACACATGGGCTCCTCTGTCATTACATTAGATTTGAAGAAACTACAGCCTGGGTTTCTCCTTTAATCATGAGCGTGGTGATCTGATACCCGGCATTGTGGAGCGGTTCGCAGCTTCTCCTTTGCAAAGTGTTCTGTCACATCCCTCTCTGAGGGAAGGGTGGTGTTCCGATCGGTACTCCTCCTTCTTCACTGCTTTGTGCTTCTGACTGTGGAAGTCAAAGTCCTTCTGAACTGAGAGGATTCCCTTACAAGCCAGTCTTAGCAAGAAAGATCTCTATATAATCTTTTCAAGTGTGGCACTGCTCTTTCCCTTCTCATCGAGTGCCATGTACTGCCAGTATATGCCATGCAGGAGGTACACAGCATGTGCCAGTCCTGTTGGGAAGTGCTCCAGCGGACTACGAAGGAGGCAGCTGGTTGATTTCTTCCGTTCACTTGGTAGCCAAAGTGTAGGGAAGATCAGTGAAAGGCTTTCTAAAAGTTGTTGTGGAGCACTTGACCAGCACCCTTTTTTACATAACCTGTAGGATCAGGTCCCCTGCCATAGTTAAGTTGTTGCCCTGCTGCTCTGAAGGTGCTAGGTGACTAAAGCTCTTCTCAACATGAGAAGCTTTCAGCAGCAAAGTGGGACACAGCTGACACATGCTGGTCATCTCTGCCTTCTCCCACGCCGTGCAGAGTGACTGAGACAGGACTGATGCGAGGTGTTGGGGAAGGTGTTTCTGCAGGACTCAAGGATCTTAAAGGTCTTTTCCAACCTAAAGGATTCTATGATATGGAGGAGATGGAGTTTTTCTTATCCAAAGCTGATGAAAGTGTCACCTCGACACCACTACAGCTATTGTAAATGCCAGTTAGTCCTTTCCCTGCTGTAAGTCAGGGATGCTGTCTTCCCCATGGCCAAGCTCAAAAATAAGGATACGGACAATATCTCCTCCTCAGCTCAGCTGCAAGAGTGCTTCAATGCCAGTGAACTTAGCTTGATTTTTTTTTTTTTTTTTTTTTGCATTACTTAAAAACAAACGAGTGGGTTAGAGGCTGGTTGCTCAGCATACTCCCTGCCATCCTTAATTCCCCAATTGACCTTGAATCAGTGAGCTGGAACTCCCTCCTGCCTCGACAGCCATTCACCTCTGCAGAACTTCCCAGCTTTGTTGCGAGCCTTCTAAAAGTGTGATTGCGATCCTTTATCTGTGACCGTGGCGATTGACCGCCCCGAGGGTGTCATGTGCAGATACCGAAACATGGCAGAATGTGGCTCAGTCCTCTGAACAAAACAGAAGGTTGTCTAAATTAGTGCGCGGGAAGCCAAAAGTACACACCAGTCAGTACAGTTCGATTCCAAACACGCTGCCGTTGTCTGTGTTTTTAGGCTAGCAGTGACAGGATTCTAGCTGTCATGAAGAACGCAGAATAACTTCCATTTGTGCAGTGTCTGTTCAGTGTCTGTTGCCTGTTCAAATACATGTTTATCCTTAATCTTACAGATTATCTAATAAACGTGATGGATGCCCTCGGCCTTCAGCCATCAAAAACACTACAGAATATTGTAACTCTGTTGAAAGCAAAACCAGAGGACTACCGGCAAGCCGCAAAAAGCGTGCCGCGCAGAATGGCCAGCAGCATCGCAGCAATGAGAGGCCTGGAGTGTTAGCTGTGACGTCCTCCCTGCTGCTGGACGCTCTTCAAGGGCTGAACTGTTTGGGTTGTATTTATTTCCCTATAAACTTTGCAAGGATAGTGAAAATGCCTCTGGGAATTAGGGGAATTTATTTCTGAATAACTTTTAATAAATGTATTTCTCTAGGAAAAGTTTGTTCCATTTTTCCATCTTTAGAAATGAGGAAAGATATCCTACAGCCAAATTTACCAAAAACTTATCTGGATGACCTTGAGTAGGCTGAGCAGTGCTGGCTTCTGACTAGAAATGTTCTGCTGGTCGCTGGAGAGTTCATGCTTCATGGCAGAGAGATGACTGTCTTTTTCAGAAAACTTAATCAATTCTGAATCTAAAATTATGGGGTAGGTGCAACAAAGATCGACTGATTGGGAGCTCTTCTACCTGGAGGCAATTGTTATTGCTCAAGTCTGTCATTATTCACAAAGTCAAGAAGACGGTCTCATCAGTTCGTAGATGAGGCCTGATCAAGCTCAACCCTGAGAATAAAACCAGTTTTGTAGGTTGTTCCTTGTGCGATTAATGTATTCTACTGAAAGCTGTGAAGTTTATAAGAAATTTAATGCAAGTGGTGTTTTCCTGTAAAATTTACTAAAGCTTGGTATATCGATCTTTGTAGAACAACTTGTCCAGCCTAAGTATGCTTCCCACACTCCCGCAGCTTTTTTATTAGAAGAAAACTGGACGAAATCCGAAGAGGGGCCAAAACTGGAATGCCAAAACTCTTCTCTTTTGGAGGGGGAAAAACATCTTTTTTCTCCTTAGCTGCATCTATTTCTGCAGTTTTCTCCTCTTCACCACCAGATGCCTTGGGGGGAATAATTCTTTTCCCAGTGTCCATGTCTTTGCTTCGTCTTTCCTTAACTTGGTTCAGGCTGCTCTAACCAGTGTTCAGCATCGTCCACAAATCTTTCTGCTCTCTTTGCTTTTTGGCTTCCCCCCCCCGAGGCAGCCTCTGTCTTTTGGACAGTTGTCAGTTCTCGTCCCAGTACTGTTGTGTTTGTTGTCTTCATTTTGGGACACTGATGTGTTCTCCCCTGGGTGACTGTGTGCTTAGCTGCCGCAGCTGCCAAAGCTGCCTCTTTTCTAGGCAGTTCCATATCTTGTTTTGTCACACCAACGTATTTTCTGTGTTTTATAGCACACATGCAACATGTTGATACAGGCTTATATTTTACCAGCAGTCTATTTTTTCAGTGAAATTGGATTCCTTTGCTGCTCTTAGCTGGACTTTGGTGATGTTTTACTGCCAAAACTATAGTTTGGGAAGGAAGAAGTGCTTTATAAACAGTTTTTGGGTTTTGCAAATTTTGGCACCTAAAAAAATTTCAGAGCTGGGAAGTAAAATGTGTTTTCTGGAATGTTTGGTTTTTCTTCGCAGGGTTTTCAGTTAGATGTTTACTCTTTTGTTTCAGAGTATGAAAAGTCTATTAAAAATCCCCAAATGAGTGGGAAATGTGGTACTGTGTTGAGTTGGGACTTCTCCCATGTCTCGTTTGGCTGCGATTTGTGAAGCCTTTCCCCTGGAGAGCTCTGTGCTCAGCTCTGTGCCCGGTCCTGTGCAGAGCTCAGCGGAGCCTTCCAGCGGCTGCATTGCTGCTGCAGCCGGAAAAAAAACCTCTGCGCACATACAGTTATCCGCAGTCGGTCCATTTGGGGCAGGAGGGAGACAAACTGGTAAAGAGCCGAAGCCAAGTACCTGAGACACTTCCCACTTTTATTAGTTGTCAGATGCCCTCTGTAAACCGGGAGTAACTGGGACAGTAATCTGTCTGTGTCCTGCCAAAGAACATGCTGTTCCACTTTACCCTCAGTGTGAGCTGGGTGAATCTCGCTGTTTGTGCCTCTCCCATCCTTCTCCTGCCTTGTCACTAGAAGGTGAGGATTTTTGATGCTGTTCTTTGCCTTCTGCTGTTGCGTTTTGGAGGGCAAACGGCTCCTGGGGGAGGCACACAGCTGGAGCTGGAGGTGTGAGAAGCTGGAAGGTGCAGAATGCCTGGGACCTGCCACTGTTTTCGTTTGTTACAGCTCTGTGGCAGCAGATGCCGGAGCCCACCCCAGGATGTCGGCAGCCGAGGTGCTGTGTTTCCAAGTGCCTTGGAGAAGGCTGGTCTGGGAAAACAGCTCTGCCTTCCCCCTCTTTCTGCAGCCTGTCTCATTGCAGCGAGCTCCTCATGGATACCACTGTTCCATCAGCACAAGGAACAGGCTCAGGGTGACTGATGTGCCATACAGAAAAGCATCCGATGTCTCTGCAGTTGTCTTTATGTTTGGGCAGCTATTTGGGTTCCCACACAACCCGGCTTATTGGTAGCGATGTTGACAGTGGTGTTTGTTGGTGAGAGCGTGGGAATAGATGCCCAGGTTTTTGTTCTCGGCTTTCCTAGTGTTTTAAGCAATTGTTCTATTGTGTCTTTTGCAGGGAGCAGTGTTTTTTCACTATTGTGAAATCCTTTGGAGGTCTTTGTCAAGATAAGTCTTAGCTTGCCTGCATACATTGAACACTGAATTGGGAGGGGAGGGTGGCAGGTGCTCATTTCCGAGTGCTGCGATGTGGGATGAAGTGCTGTCACTTTACAAGAAGTCTCCTCTTTGGTAAAGGAGGCTGTACTGTGGGTTTATGGTGCCCAGGGAGGGAAGCATCCCTTTCGGGAGAAGGGAGGTGAGGAGTCGGGCAGAAATAGTCTAGGACAACTTGTAAGAGCTGGATTCCTCTGTCTTTACAAGCATCCTAACTGCCTTTCGTCTGCCCTGCCACTGCTCTTGGTGGTTTTACGTGCTTGCTAAGCTCACGCCGTACCCAGGGTGAGATGGTTTCCTTTCCCAGCGTGTTCGTGGGCTGTTCGTTGTTTGCTCTTGCAAACGAGAACCAGCTGACGGATAAGCGGCTGGGGGCAGCACATGGACTTGTTGAGACAGCGTTCCCTGAATCTGGATTTTTATTCCTTATATCTTTAAATTTAGGTATTCTCTGGCTGCAGATGACTGTAAATTACCCCTATTTTTCTACTCCTCATCCCAATCAAGATCAGAGGCGAGTATGGTTGCTCACGAGCCCAGGACGGCCGGTGGTGAGGGGGGAGGTCAGTTTGCTGAGCCCTTGCTTAACTGTTCCGTTTCATAAGGAATCTGGTGCTGAAGGATGAAAGTGTCGTCTCCCTCTCGTCCTAGGCTAGTGTAGCAATTCTGTTGTTTGCTTAATGTATGAAAAATAGTCATATGTTGTCTATGAGGCAAAACTTCTGGAGGAATTGTTCCCAGTGCTAGAAAGCCTGTAAAGCGCTAGTTGGTAGAATGAGTAGGCAGTTCTGCAAATGAAACTGCTCTGCTGAGTGGCACAGAGTCACCTTCTAAATAACCCCCTTATCTTCCGATTTTCAAGCAGTGGCAACTAAAACAAACGCAGCCTCCAGCCCAGGAGGTCCATGAACCGTGGGCTGCCAGGAGGGCGAAACAGAGGAAGGGCTGTTCTGCACATGGCCTGGCTGCAGGTTTTTCCCTGCGTGTCGCTTTCTGAGCACTGTCGGAATCAAAAGCCTCGGCCTGGCGGGTTGCTCTAATGTGTGGTGTCCTGCACATGTTGAGCGAGACGCGGTGGGACTCCAGTCCCTGAGCTGAAACCCAGGAGGACGTGAAGGAGCACACCAGAGGTACGCACCAGGCTCTCCTGATCCTCACCCCTCTTTCTCAAGAGCAGAAAACCCAAGTGGGCTGAGGATGGGATTTCCAAAGCTGTTTCAGTATTTAAGAATGTGAATTTGGTCTTAAAAACGTGGTTACGCTTCTTGTTCTTACGATAACCCAGTTAAATTGGAAAATGTCTGTAAAAATTCAGATATCAGAAATAATAGAAAACGAAAACTTTAAATTGCTATTACTTCTGGAGCTAATAATAAAATTTTAAAAATTCATGAATCAAGTCATAAAATTAAGTCTGCAGATATTCTAGCATTATCATCTCGTAACTACTGCGGCAGTGTTAGAGCAGCTATATACCGGTAATTAAGGGTTTGACCTTTTCGGTGAATTTTGAACACAGAAGTTCCCCCGTGTGGGGCAGCGTCTGCCGTGCCGGCGGCATCTCATCTGGCAGATCATCCCCCAGTTCCTTGGTCCTGCTCATGGTCGTTGTCCTCAGCTAGACCCACCACTTCCACCGCCGCTGAGGGGAGGTGGAGAGATCCTTGGCACCCCAGAGCACCGTGCGCTTGGAGAGCTTCAAACGGAGAAGGACCGTGGACCCCCCTCGCCACCGCGTCTGCCCCCGCCGCCCCGTGCTCGCACCAGGCTGGGCGCCGTGCCCAGAACATCGTGTTCCCGGTCGCATGATTTAACCACACGATCGTGTTTCCTCTTGAAGTTTTGCAAAAGTACTTCAGAAAAGCAGGTGCTGGTGGGTTGCGATGGGCTCCTGGGAAAGCCGGGGGCCGGGCAAGCTCTCTGCATCGCTCAGCCCAGCCCCGCGGGGACCACCGAACCCCGCCGGCTGCCCCCACGTCAGCACGAGTGCAGTACCTCCTCATCGCAAGCCACTGCCATCAGCCTCTTGCCAGCGCTGAACTGCACCCGCTGCCAACAGGAAACTTAAAGGCAACTTTTTAATTTATTTATTGCCAGGAGTGGTCCTGTTAAACAGCCTGGCACATCCTCCCCGCTCCTGAATCTTTGTGGAGGCCCGAGTATTTCTCTCTGACACCTTAACAGCCGTGCCCACCTGCCGTGTGAGCATTAACAAACTCTGAGCTGCAAACACAGAACATCCTGGGGTCCAGAAGCAAAGGGACAGTTTTCTTTCACTCTCTTTCCGTTGGAGTTGTTTAGGGGTGGAAATACTATGCCCTGAGAAGTCAGAACTAGCTTGAGTCCCAACCCCAGGGTCCAGCCCGCGGTGCGGCACAGCTGCAGCACACACTGTGCCGTGTCTCAGCATCCACCAGGCCACGGCCGTGCATCCACCGTCGGGATGTCCTGGCCTCTCCTGACCTCAAACCAGGACACCCCAGCACCGCCTGCCATACCGATCCCTGCCGGCGCCGCCGTAGCCCTCCCTCGGACCCCTCCACAGCTGCCACCACCCCACTCCTCTCACTAAGAAGTGCTTCCCACCTGCGTGTTAAAAATAAATGGTGAGTAAGGATTATATAGCGCTACTGATGTGTACGAGCTCTACGTACTAAAGCCAGAGCCTGACACTGACTCTGTGAGGTTTATGACGAGGTTTATTAGACAGAGCTGCTTCACAGTGACCAGTCAGGGAGGGGAGGGCAGCCAGGGCTTTTTCGTTCCTAATTTTGACAGAGAGTAGAAGATTGCTCAGCGAGTGACGTACTGAGCATGGTGACGGCAGCCCGCTCACTCGGTTTCTGCGTCACTGTCAGGCCCGAGGACGTCGAGGGGCTGGACGCGCAGCGAGTCGTAGTTGGGCGGGGGGGTGCCGGGCTCGGGGGGCAGCGCCTCGTCCCTGGGGAGGGCACCGGCATCCTCGTGCTGGAAGCCCAGGTTGGTGTGAGCTTCCACCAGCTCTGACACCGTTGGGGGCGCATCCGGGTACCGTGCCTGCGCCCGCTTCTGCTTCAGGCCTTTGCACCAGCCGATGACGTTAATAATGGTGATCCACAGCGAGTCGATGATGATTTCCCCGAACTCGATGAGGCACAGCACCGAGCCCCCCATCCAGAACCCAAACTGGCCTCCCAGGCTCGACAGCAGCCAGACGATCTGCGGGGAGGAGGGCAGAGTGAGCTGAGCCGACCCTGGTGCCCGATCAGCCCCCGCCGATCACCCTGGGTGCCGGTGCCGAGCCGCGTGCTGCCCCTGCCCCCAGGACCTGCCTGCCCAGTCCCTCGCCTTGCGGGTGCTGCCCTGCAGGGGCTGCGCTCCCTGGTGCTGCTGCTCAGTGACCTGCCCCACGCCGGTGACGGGGACAGGAGGTGGAGGGGGAGAATGGACTGGGGGCTGCGAACCAGCTGGCAGAGGCGGCTTTGTCCACTTCCTCGCAGCAGCACCAAGGGACTCGGCAGGTTATCCCGGTAAGGGGCATCTCCGGATCAGTCCCGAGGAGCTGAGCCTGAGGTGTTGGAGTGTGTCCAGAGAAGGGCAACGGAGCTGGTGAGGGGTCTGGCGGAGAAGTCTTACGAGGAATGACTGAGGGAACTGGGGTTGTTCAGCCTGGAGAAGAGGAGGCTGAGAGGAGACCTTACCGCTCTCTCCAACTACCTGAAAGGAGGTTGTGGAGAGGTGGGGACTGACCTCTTCTCCCCAGCGACAAGTGATAGAATGAGAGGAAATGGGTTCAAGTTATGCCTCAGGTGAGGTTTAGATTGGATATTAGGAAATTTTTTTCACTGAAAGGGTTATCAGACATTGGAACAGACTGACCAGGGAGGTGGTGGATTTGCCATCCCTGGAGGTGTTTAAAAAAAGGGCAGATGTGGTACTTGGGGACATGGTTTCGAGGTGGTTTTGTCAGGTTAGGGTAATGGTTGGACTTGATGATCTTAAAGGTCCCTTCCAACCTCAACAATTCTATGATTGTATGACTTGTTTCTGCGTCTGCTTGCCGGGCGCTTGCAGCGCGTTGGGGCACTGGGTGGAAGGGCAGGGATGGGCACTCACCGTCGTGGCGGCAGACTCCGAGATGGTGCGGTAGTTGTACTCCTGGAAGTAAATGTTCAGCTTGATGATGCCGTTTCTGTAAGGAACAAACGGCAGCTCAGCGCAGAGCCGGGCTGGGGGCGTCCCGCACCTCCGCTCCAGGGGCTGCCTGTGGGAAGGGCTGCGCACAGCCCGGCCGGAGCTGCTCACGAATCTCCTCTGGAACTTCTGCCGGGCACGTGGAAGAAGTTAAAAAGTGCCACTGGCTGCGAAGGGAAGAGATGTGGTTCTGAAGTTCCTCCTGAAGAAGCACTTGAGCACCTGGAAGCTTCTTTGGGGCTGTTTGCTTTGTTTTTCCCAACTGCCCTAGTTGGTACAGAGGGGCCATCGCCCCTCCTCGTGTTCCTGTGTGCGCACACAGAGGGGCTCCATCAGGACCGAGCACGTTACAGGGCGCTTAACATGCACATGTGAGCCAATATCTGTGAAACCATTTCCTGCTTCTCTAGGGTTTTTTTCATTTGGGGAAAAACCTTCTGTTTTCGCCCTAATTTGGGGTTTAGGTTCTCAAAGGGTAACTCAGCAGTTCCCCTAATTTTGGTGCATCCACCCTACTGCTGCTGCTGTTGGCAGATTCAGAGAAGTACGAAGGGCTGAACATTACGATCCAGGAGCTGGACCCTGGCGGTTTGTAGCTTGAGAGCTTCCAGACTCCCACATGCAACTGATGAGAGGGGCTGCGGTTAATGTCGATTTTAACTTAACTGCACGTTTGAGTTTGTCTGACCCAGTCTGTCACTGTGGAGAGCAGAGGATACGCATGAAACGCATTTCAGATTTGCTTTACATATCTTCCAGGCAAACATGCGCCAAATCTTGTCCTCCCTTTTCATTCACACACATGTGCTCTGGCCCGTCGCCAAGGTTCAAGTTAATCTAATGTTAACAGGCTCAATAGAGAAGATAAAGTGGTTGTTCCTTTCACTTACCTGTCCAGAGTCACATTTGTTGACATATCCCTTTCATAAGACAGAATATGGAAAATCCAGTCCTAGGAAAAGAAAATTTATTCAGAACTGAGCAGAAGCACCGTCTGTGGGCAGGAACCCAAGGGAGTTGCAAGAGAGTTGCAGGACTTGGTGCAGGACCCTGTGCAGGACCCCTGGGGAGGAGGCACCGCCGAGGGGGTGTCCTTCCTCCTGTCTCATGCCCTGGCACTGGTGTTTGTTTGCATGCTGAAAATGTGTAATTTAGCAAAGAGGCACTTGCTACCTAGACATTAGCTCTGAAAATACTGAGTGATTCATGCGGTAAGAACAGGTAATTATTAATGAATGTTTCAAGACAAGAAATTGGTGTTACCTCCGAAGCTTCCGAGGGCCAGTCTGCCATGGAGATGGTCATCTTATACTGCGTGTCGCTGGAGAAAGGAAAGGAGAACATTGGTACAGAAGTTTCCGCTCCTCTGAAGTCACTGGACCGTCAGTTCTCATGCAGAAAAGCAGCCCCGTGTGATTTGCTGCTGTTCTAGAAAGGTCAGGATTGATGGGAGACGAAATGCAGGATCCCCTCCACCTTTACAGCTGCCAGAAATGGCGAATGTACTTACTTGCATGTTTCCTTACAAGAGTCAATACAAATCTGTCTGTGCCTTATACTTGATCTCAGTGATGAATAGCAATATGCTGTTTGGTGAAAACAAAAAAATCAAAGCATCTGTTTAGGTAAGGACCTCATATACTGGTTTATATCAATTTCATTTACTAAAATAAGTATTTAGGTATGAGCCTGCTCCATGGGTTTGCTGTCTTCCCCTCTAACCTTTCTTTCCTTGAGCAACTCAGGCAAAGCGGTCAGATAATTTAATAATAAATTAAAAATAAGTTTAAATTTTCTGCAGACAGTTTCTATAGAGTCACCTTGCCCGGTGCCAGCACTTTCAGCGCAGCCCTGGCCAGCCGCAGGGGTAGGGGGGCGGCTGCTGCCAGAGCCACCTGCGCAGAGCCATTCCCCCTCCGGCCATGGCGGGGGGATCCTTGCAGGACCCCATTGCCCCTGCTGGGGCCAGTTTGTCTCTGGACTCCTCAGGCACGGAGGCGTGGAGCATCACCCCTTTTTGTCTTCCTTTGGTACCCAGCGGCTCCCGTTACCTCCCCCAGCTGGAGGCAGCCGGCGGGGAGAGACCTGCGCTGGGGTAGCGTAGGAGCTGAGGCCCCTCATCCCATGGCCAGGAGCAAAATTTCGCTCCTTCCCCCCGGCACTGACACCAACGGGGGGACTGTACATAGGCCAAAGCCATTCACCTGTTGCATTTACAATAACAATAAAGCTCGTGTCCCCTCCCGCCCCTCCTGCGAGCCGGGACCCTGGGAAGGCTGTGCAATTAGTTTGGTTCGTGTTCTTACCCCAACCTGGGTCATCTTCGTTATTGCAATAATTTACCCCTTCAGGTAAAGGAAACATATAGTGACCGCATCCACAGATTTCAACCATGTGATTTTGGAAACAAGAGCGCAGGCAAGCCTGAAAAAGGGAAGAGGGAGCTGCTTAGACGTGGGCTGAACCCCCCTGCCCACCGCTGTGCTGCCGGAGTCTATGCTGGCTGTGAGAATTACTCAGCTCCGAGGTATTTTCTCTTTTTTGCACTGAACAGATGATTTTGTGGCCGCACACAGAGAAGGCCGAAGCCGCAGAGTGCTGCCAGAACCCATCCCCATGCGACGGCATGAGCCCATCCTCCAGCAGGCACTGAGCATCCCAGGCGGCACGGCAGGCTCTGGAAGCCCGGCATAAATCACACTGGCTTTACAATGGTGAGACGAGGCGGGTGGATAAGCTGCCGTGTGTAGAGCTGCACTGCAGTTAGGGTTTTCTTTATGATGCATTTTTACTGCTGTTCCTCCAGATTTTAAGGTACATCCTCGTTGTGAGCCGCCTGCGGGTAAGTCACCTCGCAGGAGCCGAAGGGAACTCAGTGCCTGCTCCCACTTGCACAAGAAACTGCTCATTTCTTAACTGTTTAGGGCTTCATGGAAGTAATACGGAGTTTCCAAAAAGGAATAAAAATGCTCTGTTAGACCCATAGACGCTGCTGTTGACTCCAGGCATGATATGGCATACTGACAAAGGGCTGGTTTCCCCTTTAAAAACGGGACTCTAAAAATACTTCAACATAAAGAGCAGATTTGAGAAAGCTGAATTATCCTATCTGTGCATCTACTTCTCCCCTTGAAAGGATTACAGCCGCAGCTTTGGCAGCCCACGAGCCGGGCTGCTGCGCTGCCATTAGCTCAGTGAGGCATGAAGTTAATCATCTGAGATTGGAGTGGGATTCTGGATGAAACAGTGCACAAAGCAATAACAAAGTCTATGAAAAGATAATTAAATTTAACAGCTCCAGCTAGATAGAACAACCAGAGAATTTCTGTGTGATACAAAATGCTTACGGAGTTCAATGCAATCAGGGAGTGACAGAAAAGCCTGATTTTGCTGAGAGGTCTCTGAAGTGACGTGAATTATGTGGACATAGAACCCCAGTCAGCATTTAGCAACTTCTAAGTAATAATGCAATCATTTCAAGTATTTGCTTAAACGTTATACAAGCATCTTAAAAAGTGGGGTAAAGTGGTCCAATTGTTATAACTATATAAAGGTAGAAATACAAAAAAAAACCCCTGCTAGACCAAAGCCCTCCCACCTGTCTGGGGTGTATTCTTCAGGCTTTTGTAAATAACCCCCAAAATGGTTTTGATGTTTTCCTTCTTGCCAGATCTCACTCTCTAGAAATGCTTCTCCCTCATGTTATAGCCTGTTACAAATTAACCAGTGCTCAGTGTTTACACTATATTTTTCTACAGATTCAAGGTTTACAAACACTCAACTTTCTCGTGCCAATTTTAAAGGGAAGAAAAGGCAGACGTCTGTCTTCATTTCCTATACAAAACAAGCAGGTGTTTTCAGGGTGAAGAATACCTTAAAGAGGAAAGGAATTAAAAGTGTAGGAGTGTTCAGGAGAGGAATCCCTCCTGTATATTCCTCTCCTGTCAGGGATAAATATTATTTGTGTATACAAAATAGGAGCTGCTCTGCACATTAGAGCAATGCCATGGCTAAACCAATAGTTCTCCAGATTTTTCCCCTCTCAGGGAGCCCCGAGCAGCAGGAGCCAGCCTGTCTCATGAAAAGTGTCACATCAACGTCTCAGCACGAGCTCCCAGCGCCGCAGTGACCGTTCATGCTGCGGGATAGTGCCTGCGGTTGCTGCGGCTGGAGCAGCTTTGCCGTCCCAGCTACAGCAGCGTACGCAGCGACGGGGATTGCTCAGTAACGCTGTGGGTGTAGACCAGTCAGCCTGCTGGACGTGGGTAATGACCACGGGTAGAGTCTACCCCTTGCCGGTCGGTCTACCTATAATTAACAGATTTCAGCCAAGCATGGAAATCGTAGGGGGAAAAGGTATTCTCGCAGCTGAAAAAGAAATTACTTGCCGTAATGACATGGCACGAGCAGTTACTCTTTTTAAAGGAGGAAAAACTGCTCTGCAGCCTCCTGTGGCTTTGGTGGGCAGCTGACGGAGGAGCGCCGGCTAACGCTGTGCCTGACGCCGGCCGGGAGCGGGTCAGGTCCCTCCGCTGCTGCCCGAGTCCCTGCGCAGACCCTGGGGGGACAGGCAGCTCCGCGCTCCCAACTGGACACGCTGGAAGATGTATTTTCCCAGTGTTTCCCACATTATTAAGGAACTGGCATTAGCCGAAGCTGCTGGGGGTTTCAGCCCCTTTCAGATGCTCTCCCCTGCACTGAAGGAGGGGGCTGCCTTCTGGCTCATCACCCTGAGGCACCAGTGGTCCCCAGCACCTCCCAGTGAAACCAGTGAGGGAGGGAGTGAGGCCGGGCAGGACGGGGGCGCGGGGTCTCCTTGGCCGGTGCTGCGGTTCTGCCCGCCGAGCCACGGCAGTACCCGACCGGTGCCTGGTGGCAACCGGGGCTGCGCGGGGAGCCAAAAGGGAAGAAAATCGAAGAACCAGCAGTTTTTAAGTGACCAAAGGGCCCAGGCACACCCTGGTTTTGCTCTGGTTTTGCCTGGTTTTCAGGATGAGGGGGAACCCTCCGCTTTGGGGAGCCAAGCTCTGAGGCAACAGGGTGCAAGGAAAGGACCAGCATTAAACGGCACTCAGATGCGGAGGTAAAAATATCTGCTTTTTTGTCTGCAAATTAGCTGGTAGGTCACGTGTGGCAGGGTCCTGTGTAACAACAGATCCTGGGAGGTTTGCTGTGTTTCGGCTTTTGAGAAAATGACAGAAAGGACCATTTTCATCCTTCTCAAAACAAAACAAAATTCATACCAGGCTAAGGGCACAATAACTGCTGATGCCCTTTGCTGGCCGTACGAGCTCTTTTGGTGTGAGAATGAAAACCGAAGATTATGCTAAACTGTGCTGCCCGCCAAAGCAATATTCCTTATCTTTTGATGCAAGTTTTAATACCTGCATCGTTAGGTCTTGCTCCTCCAATACACAGTTATTTCCACTGGATCCACTGGGATAATTTCCAAACCTGGGGCTAGTGAGTGTTCAGACACCAGTGCGGGTTTATTACCAGAAAAGAAGGTTCCTGCACTTGGGTTATGCTTTCTACTTTATCATTGCTGATGCTCCAGTAATCCCGCATGCTAGTCAAAGATTTTGACTGCCTTGATGATGTTTCCTAAACAGCTTTGTTTGATTTAAAAAATGTGTTTTACCTGTATGGAATAGGAAGTATTATATTGACTATAGAGATTTTTTACAGGGACATCAGACCCGTTCATGGTGCAGTCACTGTAGGGATAGCCCATCCGTTCCAGTTCATCCTGAAAGAAAACCGAAAGAGAAAACTTCAGCAGCTGGCGCTCCTCCCCAGGTCCCTGGTGCCTGTTTGCTAGAGACTCTGTAATTCCTGTATTCCCTGATGGCTTTGAAAAAAACCCAAAGCATCACAGGCGGCAGAGCTGAAAGAGACGCAGCCTGTTCCCCAGGGCCGGATCGCGGCAGATGGGGGTGTTCAAGAGCAGCATGTTTTAGCAAGGCACCTTCTGACATGCTAAAGGAAGAGTGAACAATGACCTGAGCTCAGTATTTAGGCTTCAATAAAGCACTTTGCCAGGACAGTTACATAAAAGTCTCCATAAACTGTTCCAGCCCACAGCTAGTGTATACCTTGACTCTTTCGGTTTGAGCCAGTTCAGCCAAGACTTAAAACAAACTTGGTTGCAGTCCCATCAGATAACATTATTCTCAGACAATCTGCTCTAGAGGAATGCCACACATACCACTAACACGCCGATGGAGGTTTCCGTCCCAGCCATTGCATAGATGCCCTGATCCTTCAGGAAGGGGAAGCTCTTCTGTTGATGCAGCATGAGCCTGGCCCCGGCAGCGGATGACAGGTAGGGGATATAGTCTTGCTGACTGATGTCCAGAATCAACTTCAGCCCTGGGACACCAGACAAAACACTCAGAACAGGAATTGTATCGAAATGTGAGTCTTTGAGAAAAAAAGGGAATCTATTTTCTTCTCACTGTGCACAGAAACCTCCGTTCTTTGGGAAAGAGCTGGGGTCTGGCTGTTGTAACAGCCTTGCACATGCATAAATACGCATGGTGGCGAAGGCACGAGATGGAAATATCTGCTTGAATATTCAGACATTGCCTCAGATATTTTAGCTATCCAGATGTTAAACTTCTGCAAAGTAACATCTGTAGTCACATTACTTGTTTCTATGTGGCGCATTTCCCTTTTGGGGCTTTATCCCCTCCTGGAAAGGTTCCTCCCTGATGTAGTGCTCCAGAGACACAGAAACCATAAATCTGTTATATCTGACAGAAATGGCCACTGAGAGACAGAATAACTCCCAGCACTTCTGCTCCTTTGGCTCCCTCCCCCTCAGCAGAGCTCTCACTTACCAAACTCGGCTCCAGGGTTGGAAGAATTCAAAGCCTCTTCCTCCATGCCCCAGTTAAAGATGTAGCAGTTACCGTGGTCTGGGTGGTAGATTTGGGTGAAATTCCTGGAAGAATCATGCACATAAAGCTGTGAATCTCAGGGAGGACTAAAGGGTTATAAAATAATGCATCTTGTAGGACCGGTGCTTGGTGGTTAGCTCTGGGATCCACTTTAAATTGCTTCATTTGTTGAATGCCTGTATAGAAATTTTAGCTGCTGTAATTTCAATCTGCCGTTGAAAAAAAGCAAAGCGAGGTACTGGTGTGTGCTGAGACACAGCCACCGGGGATAACGCTTTGTCAGAATGTAAAGGAATCATCTGTTACACAGATGAGACAGAAATAATTGCTTGATCTGAGCGATGGTAACAGGTTTTGGCTGGTGTTATATCTCGTTCTTTGATAATAATTCTCTGTTGCCCTCTTTGCAGAAGGGGCACTGCAGAAGGGGCAGGACTGCCTGCAGCCTGGGGTGCTGGTGCGCACTCGTGTTTCTCAAAACTGGATGTGAACTGGGTGTTCACAAGAAATAACGATGGCTAAAATGCATTTCTCAGAGCCTTGTGTAAAAAGAGGGGGGGCTGTAACTGGGGGCTGCACTGCTGTGCCAGCAGTATGCTGACTCAGCACCTGGGCTGGCGGCTGGTTATCACCAAATACCCTGGGAAGGTCCCATGGATGCTGTTAGTCTCGGTATGTCATGAGCAAAATGGCCCATCCAAAACTAAAACTCAAGCCAGCACTATCCCAGAATAATCTGTTTCATCCATGATCACATCCAGAAACCCTCTGGGGAATATTGTTAGAGTTAAGGACCAGCAGAAATCTCTTTATTAACTGATATACACCTTAAAAAGAGAAAAGAAAAAGGCTGTCATGCCTTTGGTGTCCTGTACTGTTCCTGATGTGGCAGAAGAGGGCACCTACTTGTAGTTGCAGGGTTCTGCTCCATAGAGACACGCCAGGATCATGTCTTCTGCCTGGTAGCCCATCCTGATTCTCTCTTGCAGCGGGACTTTGGAGAGGATGCTCGTGGACTGCAGGATGTACCACTCGGTCACCGCCTGCGCCGCACTGGTGAAGTTCCTGTAGGTGCAGTTGTCGGAGCCCTGATGGCTGCACTGGGGACACACAGCAAGCAGGTCTGAGCCCATCCTGCAGGAAGGGGGATGGCAGGAGGGACATACGGCGTGCACCCCCTGTCCCTGCGCGCTCAGCTTGATGCCAGCCCTGCCTGCTGCTCCCCGGGGAATGAAGGAGGCATGGCCAGACAGGATCTGCGGAGCCGGCTGTCACATCTGTATGTGTTTAGAGATGGGTCCCTCCCCAGGGAGATTTCCCAGCTGGGCAGATTCTCCATCGGACCCAGCGTTACCTCCACAAGCTCACAGAAAATGCCACTTTTGGCCAACTTTTTAAGGCTGGAGTTGCCCCAGCTTCCAAGGTCTAGTCAGGCAGGGTCCTTCAAGCCTCCCTGGGAGCAGAGGGTGGGGGGGGGTCGTGAGACCATTATGTGCCTCTGCGCTGAGGTCCGCAGCAGAAGAGTGGCGGGCGCAACAGCCACAGCCTCTCCCCAACATTTTGGGTGCCAGACCCAAGGAAGAGGCGAAGGCAGCGGGGAGCCTGCATGGAGCACCTCTGCCCTGGCTCTGCCCCGGGCTCAGCCCGCAGCGGGGCTGCGCTGGGCAACCCCAGAGGAGGTACAGCATTGTCCTCTGTGCTGCGGGCAGACTCCACCGACCAACGCTGTGCACAGCTGGGTTACTGCCCGCTGCCGGCCAGCATTTCCAGCATCCCTCTCGCCAGAGGCTGACGGACCCGCTGGCAGGATCCGCTCCGTATCTCTGATGCAGTGCCAGGCTGCTGCAAGCTGTCAGTCCCTTTTTCCATGAGGCACCTGCTGATCATACTGATGTTATGCAGCTACCTAAAATTCATCACAGACTAACTTAACACGACTCCTTGCTGGGTTTCCTTTCATTTAGGGAAGTATATTTAGAGTATGATCCTGCTGCAGGCCCCATACACAGAAATCCAGCAGCTTCAGCTGTGTATCCTGCATGGGATCAGACACCCCTCTGAAATTTAAAAAAAAATCTTAAAATATCTCTGTGCTGCCTTCCTCAAAAAACAAGCAAACAGCTCTGCAGCATTGAAATAACATGCCATAACTTGCAAACTGCCCATGCTGCATCCCTGCCGAGGCTCCCAGCGCTGCCCGTCCCTCATCCCTCCCCAGCTGCCTCCCCATGGGACCCCTCTCACCAGCTTCACTGCCAGCTTGTACTTCTTTTCTTCCGATGTCACATTGGCTGGGGCAGGCGGAGCAGCCGTTTGGTTGCTTGCAGCAGTTTGGTTGCCTGCAGCAGTTTGGTTGCCCACAGCAGTTTGGTCGCCCTCAGTGGTTTGGTTGCCTGCAACAGTTTGGTTATCCATAGCGGTTTCGTTGCCCACAGTGGTCTGGTTGCTCTCAAAGATGTCCAGGATGATGGGATTGTCTTTGTCGTGCTCATCGATGAGGACCAGGGGTATCTGGTGCCAGAGCTCCAGATCAAGTGGTGGGGAGGTGTTCTCGCTGCTGTTCCCTGGCGTGGGCTGCAGGATCCTCTCCAGCGCTGCTTCGATGAGCCTGTCCAGTTCTTTCAGCAGATGCTTCACCTCTGAGTATCTGCAGGACAAAGAGCAGTTACCAGGTGGTGTCAAGGCGGTGGGGACATGCAGCAGCTCGTTTGCCGCTCCACTGGCCTGGACCTTCCTGGGGACCTCAGATGTCTGCCTTAAGATTTACTGGAGAATGATGGGAGCCTCCATGCAGAGCACAGCCAGCTCGGACATGGGTATCTCAGAAGCCTGCAACCGGGTGGAAAACCAGCAGGAGGATGAACAGAGAGTGCTGCGGTGGTGAACAGTGCTCTGACAGTGCAGAACCAAATGGGTCATATTTCAGTAATTCACTCTAGTTTATGCAAAACATCTCTAGCAATCAGAAGGAAAAATAACCAAATTCCTGTGTGTTGGTTGAGAGCATCTTGCCTTCGGCTACACTATTGCGTGCATATAAATTTGAAGCAACAAAAATCAGTTACTCTGAAATTACAATCGAGTTATATCACTGCAGCTCCCAGCAGATACTACTGTTTAACCAGCTCTTAATGGCCGGAGTGTAAGCGATAAGAGGTACATTCACAGCGAGGAAGAAGGAAGAAAGGGACTGTGGGGAAAGATCGAGAGACTGATTTTGGTTGTGACAAGCGAGTTGAACTTCGAGTTTTCCCCAAGCCAGGGAAAGTTTGCAGGGAGGCAATAACCATCATTAGATTAACTGATACAGTAAGGAAAACCAGGCAAACTCACAGGCACACAAAGCCTCCTCTGGACCTGAGCCGTTCACCCCTGTATTGTTCTTTATTTGGTTTTTAGTGCCACTTTGTGAGTCAAAGGATCATTTTCATTGATTTCATTGATATCTAAGACAGGAACGGATCCACAGTACCTTATGCTAGCAATACAACTGAAGGTGTTAATGCACGACCGGGTAAATTAGGCGAAGAAAAACTTACTTGAAAGGGTTGGCATTGCAGACTGTGACTGCTGGGAACTTCATGGTCTTAAAGCCAATAGAGAGAGATGACGTGACGTTATAGGAGAGGTAGGTGTTGATGAGGATACCCCACTGCCAGAAGACCAGAGATGCAAACAGCAACGTTAGAAAGAACCAGATTAATTTCTTCTTTGGCCCCTCTTTGATGATGCGCTTCGGGCCGTGGGTGTTGGTGTTGTCACAGTACCAGACCAGCAGCTCCTTGTAGGTGTAGCCAGGGCCCTTCTGCAGGCGGTGCAGTGCCCGAATGAAGTACTTCTTCAGGTTCATGCTGCTGCCTGCAAGTGAGAGAAAAGACATCAAACCAGCTGTTCTGTGAGGCAGGGTTTGTATGGCGCCAAGTACATTTGTATCGTCAGCAAAGCAAAGCGGGAGTAGTTACGTGATGGCATGACGGTGGTTTTATTACCTGGGAGAAACTCAGAGCAGATGTTCTGCAGGGTCACACCGTGGCAGTGAAATGGCACGGAGCCCCTCAGCTCCTGAGAGGGCACGAGGGGGAGGTTTGCGCTTTGCAGTTCCAAAAATGGTGAACATTTTTGCCACATCCCTTCTGGGGTCCGTTCTGGCCTCATGGGAGTTAAATGACTTGGATGTGCTGGGCATGGCTGTGCCTGCGGTGACTTACCGAGGACTGGCCCCCAGGCCCTGCAGGTGTTGCAGTGAATAACAAGACGACTCTTTAGGAAGTCGGTGTTTTGTGTGCAAACTGGTATGTCTCTAACATCGTCTGAAACCTTTGCCAACGCTAGGTGGACCAAGCAGTACGCACAAGAGCTGGTTTCAGGTAGAATTCAGGCCAACAGTGTTCAGCATTCAAGCCAATACAGCGCTTAAGACAATTTTTCTTAAAAGTAAAAAGCACTGCAGTGCACCAGGCTATCGGAAGGGGCAGGAGAAGAGGACCTGGAACCAGCAGCGCCTTTCCCAGGACCAGGAATGCTGTTCAGTGCTGCTGCCCGCCAGAGGAAGGGAAACGGATTGGGTTTTTTTTCACCAAATTCCTCTGTCTTTCAGATACTATCGGTATGCTCCCCCTGCTCATGTGAGGGATGCTGCATATTTTACATTCATATTGTGAGTAAATAGAACATTTTGTGCTGCTATTTTAAGGTGAGAATTTGTGTTACTAAATCTTAATATCCTGAGGCAGGATTTCAAAACAAACCCCAGTCAGCTGCTTAGAACATTTTTCAGATTTAAACTGTAGAAGAACAGAATTAAAGATTAATGCTGCGTATAACTCAGCATCCTAGAAAAAAAGAGTGCTGAAATAATACAGCTATATTTCAATAATGAGCAGTACTCAGCAATGCTAAACCTAGATTAACACGAAGTTACTTGTAGATAGACTACCAAAGGTACAGAAAGAAGCTGAAGGGTGTGCACAGACCTCGTGGGGAGTGGGAGCAACTGTGTCCTTCTTACTTTTCAAAAAAAGAAAAAAAAAAGTTAATACTGATTCATTGATTTATTGGCCACATCTGCAAAATCTCCTGAGTAGTATATATAGAGTTGGATAAGAGTATAAAACCAATAGATTTTATGATGTCTTACTCCATGGTCCAAAGAGAGATGATGATTTTCATTGCACACCCTACTGCACATGGTGTTAGACGTAGCCTAACACCATGAGGTCTCGATGGGAGAGTGCTTTGGAACGAAGAAACTCCAGCTGCTTCCCTCCAAGATTTGAGGGGAGGCTCTACTCTCACGTGAAAATGTTTTGTTCTCCAAGGAACATGTTTCCTGGGACTCGGATCTCCTGGACCGCCCGGACCTCCGACCCACCAGCTCATCGCGGGTTTGTCCTCCGTGAACTCATGCCACAGAGGTTCCCACCCACAGCTGCCTGCAGAAGGGTTTATTCGCAGAAGCAGCTTACATTGCATCAGATGCTCACTGCCTTTTGGGCAGGACTATAACGAAATCAGGAGGAACGCTGTTAGCCTCTGCTTAGTTACCCATGGCTGAAGGGAAGATGTGAAACACACAGGACAGTTGCCTGAGCCTTCTGCCGCCGGCTGTGAGCACAAACCCATCTCAAGGCACAGCCTCAAGCCGGTATCGGCAAAATACATTTAAATCCAGAGAGGCTAGCGAGGCAAACTAGTAAATATTTTCCGCCTTTCAAGAAATCCAATAAAAGATTTAGATTAGATTAAAATTTAAAACACACCTACACTGCACTGGGCAAAATCCAGCCTGGCTGGACCTGACTGGCTGCATGCCCTGCAGCCTGTTTGCTCTGCTGCTTACAGACCGTGCCGGCCAAACACGGAGCATGGGCTCCTGCCGAGAGGCTGAGACCTGCCAGGGAGGGAGCCCAGTTTGTCGTACAGATCTTTGTGGGTTGCTCATCAACCTGACATTGCTGGAAGGAGTTATTATTTCTTTGTATATTGTTTCCTGAGGCTGAATTTTAGCTTTTTTTTTCTTTCCTGATGGCAACATTGAGACACGTACTTATGGGTTGAGGAGCACACATGGAATAAAAGCTCTACTTTCATATCTGAGTAAAGTTAAAAGACGCTGAACGGCCAATTTTGATGCTGCTTTGTCTTTGTTCACAGTTTTGTAGGAGTCATTGATACACTTGTTCTCCACCTTGAATTAATTTCCATTTAACCACCCAACCTGAGAGTGCTTGTTGCAAAGTCACGGTACGCTTGCTAGCAATAGCGAGGGGAAGATGCTGTGCTCGGAAAGGAAGACCAGCTCCAAATCAGTTTTAAGCAAAGACCGAAGTGCCTTCTAGCTCACTTTATCTCTTCACTTCACCAATCGTAAAAACGCTGTGCTGAAGGGCAGCATTTTCGCATTTTTAAGTTAGATTCAGGCCACACTGTGGAAAATATGATTAAACTTGGTTTTAGATATGTTTTAAACTGATTCAGAATGTTTTTTCCCCAATGTCAAAGCTACTGGACCTGTAGTTTGCAAGTGCTGCTCCATCCCACGGCCCCACAGGATGCCTGCCAGCGGGAGCACAAGCACGGGGAAGGGGATGGGGACGGGGATGGAGATGGGATCAGCTGGAAGAGCATCCTCAGACAGGATGCCTGGAGCGTCCCTGCCCCGCCATGAAAACACACAGATCCCAAAATTAAGAAACCAAGCTAGCAAAGGCGTGCTGGCAATACAGCCAAGCAGACAGTCACAGGTTTTGCAGGGGACATATTAACAAGGCAGCAGAGTGAAAGACTCGGGTTTGCTCCTCCTTTAGGCATAAGCTGTGCTTTTGAACAGGTCATTTGATAAAAGAAATGGCATTAAGCAAAAGCTGCGCTTGACCATACTTGGATGATGTTTTTCCAATCTTTTTTCTCACTTTAATAGTTTTCTTCTTACCTTTATTTCCAGAATGTTTCCAAATAAACTTCTTGTTTCTTTCTCACTGCTGAAAGCCACCCTGTGCGAGGTGCCTTGCCTGATCGGAAGCCAAAGCCCCTGTTACAGGGGGGCTCCTTGCCCTGGGCACAGAGGCTCAGTGCTCGGATGTTGTTGCTCTTCAGAGGGGGTTTGGTACCAGTTTTGGTGCCAGCCTGCAGCTTGTCCTGCTTTCCCCCATCAGCGGGCTGCACCTGGAGCAGAGAAGTGACAAATGAGGAACAAGACCCACCCTCCATTGGTACACAGATAACCATCACCCCTTCCGAAAAACCCCTCCGGAGAAAGGTAGCGGAGGCTGCGGTGGGACAGGAGCAGAGAAGGAGATCGAGATCAGGGCTGGGGATTCAGAAGGTGTTTCCCCCTTGATGGACACACAGCCCGGCTCCTGCCAGTGTGTGGCGTGCAGGGCGGTCTCAGGGTTACAAAAATCTGACCCTGCTGCCTTAGCGTGTGAAGCTCGAGGGCCTGGATATTTGGCAGCTCCCAGCTGCTGCTCACTGGTTTTGTTTCTTGTTTGGCTGCTCCACTTCCAAGGCCCCCATCAGGCAGGGGAACGTGCGTTCGTTAGGCTACCTCACTCTTCTTCTCCTTTGCATTTTTTATTGCCACACTGCTCTGTTTGTAGAACTGGTCTTTAATGTGCAGATAAGAACCGATTTTGTCTCCTTTGCAGGTGGTTCCAGGGAAACACGGCTGCTTCCCTCGCCACCTCCCCTCTGCCGTGCTTTGCTCTGGGCTGCCCCTAGTCAGCACACTGGTGTCATCTCAAATGACTGTCCAGAGCCGACCCCAGGGACACGAGACCCCTGCGGTGCACAGGGTGCCACATGCCCCTCTCCTGGCAGTACCCGCATCCCCGTGATGACCGAAGCTGTCTGAAAAGCAACCTGCTCCTGATTCTAATGTGGTTTGCTTTGTGCTGCGAAAGAGGTGTCCTCAGCTTCCCCCAGCAGCCCTGAGTCCAGCCCTGCATCATCCCAGCATCATCCCAGGTGAAACTCCTCCACCTTACGGGTGAGATCAGACTCCCACATTACGAAATGATTGCATTGACTGTGTTGAATCTCCTCTGGGGTTTTCCTAGGGCAATTGCCACTTAAAGGAAATAAAGACATAAGCAAAACTCAGCACACTCCTGGAAGCTCCAGGGTGGTACCTCGGCTGCAAAACCACTCCAACATTTCCGGGCCTGATACTGCAATTATTCAGTACTTTCCCTGCTGGGACACACAACAGTCATTCCTCTTTGATCACCTGCTGCTCATCTGCCATCTTCTCCAGAGCCTGATGAAAAGACTTTGTTTTCCTAGAGAAGACATTTATGCTATCTAGTGGTATTTTTGCAAATTAGAGGAATTTTTTTTTTAATTACATCGCAAGTTTACAGCTTGGCAGTTGAAAAAGAAAAGCGGAGCAGTAACATGTCAGCAAGCAATGAAAGCCCTTCCTGGGCCCAGGGTGACAGAGTGCCCAGCAGATGCTTTGCCTTGCTGTTGTGTGTGAAGAGAGAGTGGAGGCTGCACGCAGCTGCCAGCTCAGACGCCCATAGCTGCCCCGATCCGCGCAGGCGCCTCCGGGTCTGTAATCCCGACAGGCACGTGTACAGCACTCGAAGAGTATTTACAGTCTGGAAGTTTAGAGAACATTTGCCTGCCTCTCTGCACTGTATGTTAGACGCTCCATCCCTTCTCCCCCTGCCTGTGTTTCCTGTGATGACCCTCTCTTCTAGGACGATGACAAACCTTACTCCCCACGTGCCGGTAAGGTCACATTGCTCAGAGTTAACCCTGCTGCTTGTGCAATGAACGATGTGAATCCTGGAATGTAAGAGGAGCAAAAACCCCCCACTAGCTCCATCTGCACCCACAGGTCTCTTATTCTGCAATAAGGCCGGAGTCCCGGAGAGGGAGCATCCTCTGCCCTCACCCGGGAGGCAGCAGCCTGGGGTGGATGCTACTTTTCCCACAAATATCCAGAAAGCTGCAGTTTGCTTCCATGCCTTTTAGCAGGGAGATTAAAGGAAACCCTGCGTAAACAGAGGTTAAATAAGAATGACTACACCAGACTGCACACCGTGCACATCCCAGAATACCTGACCGGCACGAAAACCTGCACCGCTGTTGCAAAAACATGCAAAGATCGGATGACTCCCCGTCTGTATCAGTGCAGAAAGACACCAGGACCGAACTGAAGTTTTCCATTCCAATTCTCACCACCACTACCCCCCCCCCAAAAAAAAAGAATGCCAACAAAGGACTCCCCTTATTTTTCTCCCTCTATAACCATAGCTTAAAAAGCGCATCTTCCACTGCAAGAAGCAGGGGGACACACACACATAATAACACGTAAATGCTGACATTTTATCTAACCCACGCAGATCCTGCCCCATCGCTCCGGTCCCTTCGGCCCCGAGTCGCCGCCGGAGGGATGCCGGCCATCCCCGACCCCTCTCCCCCTCCCCGGGGTCCCCCCCCCGGCCATCCCCGGTCGCCCCGTACCTGCCGCCCGCGCCGCTCCGGCAGCGCTCCCCGCCGAGAGCGGGACCGGCCCCGCCGCCTCCCCCGCCCCAGTCCCGCCCCATCCCGCCCCTTTGTCGTTTCACCACGGTGCATCAAAACCCTCCCTTCCCTTCAGCCGGAGTCGCTCCCGCTTGAGTCGTGGCTCGCCCAGGCTTCGTTGAAATCTCGCTTTAATGTTTTTCTGTTGTTTGTTTGGTTTTTTTCCCCCCAGTAATTCTAATTTTCTCCTAACACCCCCCAAGGAGTTGCAGCTGCTTCTGCTGCTCCTACCCCGCTCCTACAAAGACCACCCGGCATGGGTAGCATGGGGTCAGCAGCACGAATCTCCCAGTGCCACTGCCCGCTTCCACTCCACAAGATGCTGAGGACATTGTGCCTCCATCCCATTGCTCAGAGACAAGCACACGTTCTTGGTTGGTTTTTTTTTCCCCCCAAAATAAGGAAAAGTCCTATTAGAATGGCAGGCATCAGGGAAGGAGTGTTTGGCTCATAGCTGGGATGCAGACAGTCCCTTGGAAGGTGCAGGGAGACTTTCACAGCACAACCGGGTCTTATGGCCGCTGCCCCGACTCCTGCGCTGCAGCAACTTACAGTGTGTTTCTCGATCTGGTTTGAAATGTCCCAGGCAGCAGGACATCACCTCGCTGCTTTGGCTTCCCTCATGCCAACCATCACCCGTGACAGGCCTTTGACACAGACTAAACAGCTGCAGGTGAACTGCACTAGTATTTTGAAACAGTTCTATAATCCTTTTTTTAACAGATAATATTTTTTTAAACATTTTTTTTTTCTAAAAAAAGTCTCCCTGAGCAGCTGTGTTTACTATCAAGACTGCTGCTGGGCACACTTCCCTGGCAGTGTTTTGTACACCGCGCATCTTTCAAGTGCAGACTACAGAAGATGTTGATGCTTAAATAGAAGGGGCAGAACTCTGCCTCGGTGGCAGCGGCAGGCTGAGCCTGAAAGGTGATGATCTCTTCCCAGGAGAAATGAGCTCTGCTTCCATAAAACGACAATGAAATTAAAAGACTAAGCAGTTCTTCTGTTTGCTTCTGAGGGTAGAATGCGAGTGGCTCAGGTGGGGCCGGGTGCCCTCATGTCCTATGAGGAGGGGCTGAGAGAGTCGGGGTTGTTCAGCCTGGAGAAGAGAAGGCTCTGGGGAGACCTTATAGCCTCTTCCAGTACCTAAAGGGGGCCTACAGGAGAGCTGGGGAGGGACTTTTTACAAGGGCATGTAGTGATAGGACAAGGGGGAATGGCTTCAAACTGGAAGAGGGGAGATTTAAATTAAATATTAGGAAGACATTTTTCACTCTGAGGGTGATGAGGCACTGGCCCAGGTTGCGCAGAGGAGCTGTGGCTGCCCCATCCCTGGAGGTGTTCAAGGCCAGGCTGGACGGGGCTTGGAGCAACCTGGGCTGGTGGGAGGTGTCCCTGCCCAGGGCAGGGGGTTGGAACTGGATGGTCTTTAAGGTCCCTTCCAACCCAAACCATTCTATGATTCTGTGATTCTATGAACCCTCTCGTAGCCCAGTTGTCTGTGATTTTGATGGTGCACTTTTGCATTTTATGACTTAATCACAATCTTACGTCTCTTGCACACTGATTCCTGTTGATCACACGATTATCCCTCGGGGGGACCGGAGAGACGTACCCTCCCCTCCCATTTATTTTCTGTATTTTCCTACACTGGGGCCAGCGCACCGCATGCCGTGAGGTGTGATCCCTGAACCCAGCACTACTGTACAAACGGTGTTTAGCAGTAAAACCTTGAGCATCTTGAGCGACTGTGGGAGACGTTAACTCCTCACAACAGAACAGTAAACATGTATAAACCTCCTTGGAACTATAAATCACCACAGAGCAGCAAAGCATTGTAAAAGGTAACGATTGCCTCTTGCTAGGAAAAGCAATCACAGGTTCTTGTTCAATCAGGCCTTGGTCAGACTTTCCCAAATGTCCCCGTGTTTCGTTGTTTGGGAACAAAAGGGATTTTTATTTTTAAATTGCACGAGTGTACCTTCTACCATTATGTCAGAAGTGGAATGCGGGATTGTGTTTAAACAGTATTTCCACGTGAAGCTAGAACGAACAGGTTTGATGGCGAGTACCAGGACTTACCCAGTTTCCAACCTCCCTCCTGTCAAAATAATTGCCCTTCTATCGCTACTTATTTCCCTGGAGAACAATGTCTGTTACCAGCACTGGCAGCTCTAACACTGAAAATAGAGCAGCCTGCATTTGTTCAGTGGTTTGAAACATCAGATGTGAAGCCAGTGAAGCCAAATGACCTTGAATTTGGCTTGACTTTGCGTTGTCTCTCTCACTTGCTTCATGAGAAAGTTTATTTCATAAGCAAAACCCTCCTGCTAAAAATACAGCTGAAAAACACTCTTCTGCACCCCAGGCATTGTGTTCCACGTCAGGGTGTTGTGCTGGCGTGATGCACCACTGACAGCAGCTAAATACAGCTGAGAAACTGGATACACAGGGCAAATCAGCCCAGAAACTGGCACCATTGGTCTAATCTGTAGTGTTTCGAAAACATCAACCAGTCCTAAATTAATCTGGTAAAATGAAGATATTTTAATAGTGCCCAGAGTGGATACAAAGAAGGCTGAAAAGGTTTCTGGGCTGTATTTTAGGCCTGTGTGTAAAGATGAAGATGAGTAGAGGTGCTTGTGCCGGAGCCCGATGTGGAGACCCAAGGACAGTTCTGCGGGGAGGAAATCACCCCAAAATTACAGCCCTGTTGGTAGGACCGAGTTCAGGAAAAAAACATATGACTCGTTCACATCTGTTTGTTTGTGAATCTGTATTGTTTTTGGCCAAATTATGCCCTTTGGCACGGTGGGTGGGTGAGGTCCTGGTGGGAGGTCCCAGCCCGGCGCAGCCGCGGTGGTGGCCATCAGACCCCAGGTCACTCCTTGGTGCTGAGGGATTTCATTAGGATTTGGAAAGGCTCTTTGGGATCCAGAAACAGGGGCCGTGCCATGGCTTTGCCGTCCCACATTGCCTGCCTGGCCTCTGCAGGAGACCCCCCCTGGGTGGCCAATCTCCCAGGCCGGGCGCCGGGACGGCATGGCCGGCCACCCTGCCTATGGCTGACGATAGGCACCGCCAGCGCACACTCACCCGCTAATTAGTTTGCCATTTAGCAGGAACTGCAAGATGGATGTGCTAAATATCAGTCACATCTGCAGCCTGGCTTCCAGTCGGACAGCTCTGAGGTTTGCCGGGAGGAGCGCCCCGGTCCCCGTGGCCATCGCCCACGTCGGGTTGGTGGTGGGTGCTGCAGCCCCGGCACCGGGGAGGCTGCTCCTGCTCCATCACCCGCTCCCATGCAGGGTGCAAACAGGCTCTTTAATTGCTCGGTTTATCAGGTGCACTTTCAGAGACACGCTGTCACTAAACAAAACAGAGTAATTTAGTTGTGACCAGTAAAATCACAGTCAAATGATAGCGAGCATCTCACCAGCCAACCTACACCGGTAACCGCTGTGTATAAAACCTTTTTAACTGACCTCTGTTTGCGTTACAAAGATCAGGCAGTAAAACGGAGACTGGTTTTGTTTTACAAGCAGCAGAAGAGAGAAGGGAAGTGCCCCCCCCCCTCCCTGGGCCCGGTTCCTGCACGCCTGGCACGGCGCGGTCAGCCCGCGGCTGGCGGGAGCGGGGCTCGGTCCGTACCAGGGCACACGCTCACGGGTGCGGGTACCACCGCTCTGTGTGATTCTGCGAGCCAAGCTGTCGGCTCCGGGACGGGAGGGATGGGGCAAACCCTGGCTCAGGCAGAGCTCCCTTCAACCTGGGCGTTAATGACATTGAGCACCGAGTCCCGACTCGCCCCTGACTCTGCGCTCCTCCGAGTGGCTGAAGCCGAGCAGGCCCTCGGCACAGGACCGCGGCAGGCTGCGTGCTCAGGCAGCGGTTTCTCATCGGTGGGGTTTCCCCAGACCTGCTCCATAACTAATTGGTGTGACAGGGAATTAGTTCCACTCGTTTGCCTTTTATGCCGTAGAAGTTTACTGGGACAAATAACCAGCCTGCCACTGCTCCAGCATCTAAAGATGCGGTAGCTGCGGGTGGACTCAGGCCCCAGGGATGCCACACTGCCCCAGGGCAGGCCAGGGAGTGCCAGCGCCGCGCCGGCCGGAACAGAGCACCGTAAAGATCCCCATGGGATGGTGCTTTATGGTCCTCTCCCATGTTCTGGGGGAAATGTGAAATATTTTGTGACCAATGACTTTTTATAACAAGAACAAGAGCGAGGATGATTACCTTTCGTGATTGTCCAGGGGAACAGGTTGTACCTTTCAGGATTCGTTATGTAAACTTGGGTGAGAAGGTCTTAAAACACAAGGGAGGAAGGTGCTGCAGCAAGAGGCGTTGTGAAAACAGTGTGATTCACCCATGGCTCTGGCCGGCACCTGCATCCAGCCACGCTTCATGGTGATAGCGTCTTCCCTGGGACTACGGCATGTTTTAAATTGCAGGTGAATAAATCCAGTGAACGCACATGTATTTCCATCACTAGAAACATATTTGGACAAGATACGTGAGTGGAAGGCGGCAGAAGCCATCCCGTATCAGCATGCTGGATGGGTCCAGGCTTGTTTGGCCGCCTGGAGGTTTGCCCTGGGGTGGGCAGGAGGCAGGCAGGTTGGGGATGACACCGGTTCGTGTCACTTGGCTTGACAGGGGCTTTGCTGGTGAGCGTCCCCTCCTGCGCTTTGCCTCCTGCTGCTTTTGGGACCGCCACCCTGACGGCAAGGCTGCCAGGGCGAAAATGCCATCCGGGGTGGCGCGGGGCACAGTGCCGGGAAAGCGGCACAGGGCCGAAAGCCAGACTGTGGCAGCCGGACTGCGTGCCCGGCATCACGGGGGGGGGGGCTTGACCCCCTGGGGGGATGCGACACCCACGCAGCTCCTTCTGGAAGGGAAACTGAGGCAGGAGTGTAAGGCTGGGAGAGTCAAGGTGGTGCAGGAGTATTACAGGAAAGTGCCAAAGCACGGCTGATGATACAAGAGAGGACAAAACCCAGGAACATGTTGTCCGTGGCCCCGAGGGTGGGTGTGTTTCCCTGTTTATACCTCGGGCTGTGTTGCAACCGGGCTGGGGAGCAGGCGCGGCTGCCGGGTCAGCGCCCCGAGCCTGCGGCGGCTCTCGCCTGGGCCGAAGGGAAGAGCCCCGGTGCAGCGCAGCCGGCTGCTGCAGGAACCCACCGCACAGCATTCCGCCCTGCGCCGCAGGGACGGCCGGCAGAACCCCTGCCCGCTGCCACCACCACCCCCGCTGCCACCACCGCCACCACCGCCACCATCGCCACCACCGCCACCACTGCCACCACTGCCACCACCGCCACCCCAGGGCTGGGGCATCCTGAACCCCCACTGCTCTGGAGAGGGATGAGTGGGATGAGTGAGTGGGATGTCCCCTCACGTGCTCTGGAGTGGGATGAGCAGTTGAGTGGGATGAGCAGGGTGTGGGAGAAGAGCCTTTGCTTTGGGGAAGAAGGGGGACAGATGGAGAAAGAGATTTCATAAAAAACCCCAAGGGATCGGGGTGCCCTTGCTGCTGGAAAGCGTCAGTCCCAAGAGAAAAGCTCTTCAGGAGCAATGCAGTTGGATAATTGTGGTGTTGCTTGGGAAAGCATCGAGCACCCTGTGCTGAGAGCTGCAGACCAGCACTCATTTTGGGAGCAATCGCATGGCTGAGGGCCGGCAAGCGCAGCCCGACACCCGGCAGCCTCCACCTAGCCAGTGGCTGAGCAGAGCCCGGGGTGCACGTGGGGCTCGCAGGGCTCGTGGGGCTCGCAGGGCTGGCCGGGCCGGGCTGGCAAGCGCGTGCTGGCGTGCGGGCAGACCTGGGCGGGCGCGCGTGGGTGCCTGGCAGAGGAGATGGCTGTTGCTATCACTGCCCTTGGGAGCAGAGTGGCACTGAGTCGCCAGCACGGCGTGGGGCACCAGGAGAAGTTGGGAGCAACGGGGACAACTGGGACCATCACGGCCCCATGGCCGGAGCGGCAGCTCCAGGCTTCCCCTGCACAGGAGGGAAGTCCGGTTTCTGGGATGGGATTGCCCAGCCCGGCCTGGGATTTCCTCTCTCCTTCCCCTCCTGAGGCATCCGTCACACTCAGCCCCGACTGTCACTCTTCCCGGGGTTCGTCAGCTGTGACCAGCGCCGCCGGCCCAGCCCCGCTGACGGCGTTACCCGCGTGTGCCAGCAGAAGCGAGGGGAATCGGCGATGACTCCGCACCTCCCGGTCTGTCCTGTTCGCAGGAAGATGCCGGCGTCGGGATTAGTGCCGGAGCCATGTCATGGCATGTCACTGCAGAGGACAGCTGCTGCAACCGTGGGTCAGCCTCTGACTCACGCTTGCCTGAAACCTCTCCGGCGCTGCCATGGCTCGGGCCTGTGCTTGGGGTGCTCCGGCTGTCAGCAGCTGTCCCGGGGCTGAGGCTGCTGGAAAACGCTTCTGCACTGGAGCGCAGGCTGGGCTGGTGGGGATGGCTCCAACCCGGCATCTGGCGGTGGAGAGTTGCTCCAGGGCGACGTGGTGCTCACAGCTGCGGTGTCGCCTGAGACAGGCAGTGGGACTTTCAAGCCATGGCAACGACTTTGTACAATAAAATACCTGCTGGCCAGCACCCTCCGTATCACACACCCGCCTGCCGGTCTGAGCCCCGGGACCAGCACTGGTCTGGGGCTCTCTGGCTGCAGCTCCCAACCGAGGGACTTCGCTGCTGTGCGGCGAGAATACCTGTCGCTTTAGTGTGTTGTCGATGGGTGAACTGGAGTCTGGCAGCAGCTGCGGCTGCTGCTGGTGAAGTAGTAGCGATTCCCTGGCCGGCGGGGCTTCGGCAGGGCGGGGGGCACGGGTGGGCTCTCATGGGGCTGAGCCCCTCGCTTGGGTGTTTCCTGGGAGGTCCGACTGGTGAACTGCTGTAGCCCCACGAGTCCTTTCATGGGTGTCTGGAGGAGAAACCTCCTGATGCTGACAGTTACGGAGCTGGCTCAGCCTGCCCTTAAGGTGCAAGGGTAAAATTCAGCCACCCACAACCTCCAGCCGTGTGTCCCGGCCCCCCCCAGTGCTGCGCCTCATTGCAGGGCACAAGTTGAGGCTCAGAGCCTGAAAGGGTTTTCCATAAGCATGTGCTGGAGATGCCTTTCCCTGGCCCAGCCCCATTTACATTAATGAGGCATTCAAGTCCCAAACCTGTTTGTGGCCCACTGCAATGTCACCCTGCGTGGAAGGGGGCCCGGGCAGACTTTAACCCCATCGGTGCTGCCCGGCTGCATCAGCTCTGGGGGAGGCCAGAGCTACCCCTCCAGGGTGACATCCCTGGGGCTGCTGCACCCCGCCGGGCTGGGGGCGGCTGTGCTTGTCCAGCTGGGATCGGGAGGGGGACGGGCTGCATCTCAGATGTGTTTTCCAAGGATTCCGTGACTTATTGTTGTCACATCCTGAGCAAGATTTTCATCCTGGTTGACTGAAAGACTGGATGCTCCCGTTTTTCTCTTGATTACCGGATGAAATTTTGTCTGATAGGGAATACACACATCCTTCCCGGCGGAGGCTGTCCTGTCTTTGAGTCACTTTTGTGCTGGCTGTTCATGCCAAGCAGAGAACCAGGCAGAGTCAGGGTGAGAGTCTTGTTTTCCACCTGCGAAAAACCTTTGCCCAGCAGTTTTGATTCTCGAAAGTACTACAGCAGCAAGTCCCGCTACTGCAACTGGGATTTTACTCTGCACAGCCCCTCTCTCCACAGTTTTCATGGCAGGTGTTTGCATGCTTGTTGTGTCAAAGAAGCTGGGAGCACTGGGAAAGCCACCAGCAGGCAAGGCTGGCAGCGGGACCAATTCCTGCTCTGTAAGTGCACAGCTCAGACTAAACCAATCTCCAAACCCCTCGTGGCAGGATGAGAGCCCACGTAGCCTTTGTGATGCTTCTTTGGGGGGGTAGCTCAGGACAGCTACAGAAATCGGGCGCCCCCACAAGCAAAACGCCTGAGCTATTTGGGTTAGGGTTGGTTGGGAAGACTTTGCTGAAAAAAACACAGATTTGGTCCGTGCCCCTGAAGGCTTTTATGGGGCAATCGTGTATGAAGTGAAGCAAAGCGAGTCCTGGGTATGGCCAGCAGGCTCCATACCGTGGTGTATGGAGGTGTGTCTGTTCCCCAGCAGGACGGAGAAGGGCCGGCAGGCTCCGCGTGTTTTCAAACCCTGTTTCTGTCTGGGCACCACTTGCTGGCAGAGGCATGGGTGTTTTCCTGCCATCCGGCAAACCTCTGTGCAACTGGATTTTCCTCCTCCTCGGCACCCCCACCACCTCCTGGCAGCTCCTCTGTCACCCACAACTTTCTCCCCTCCAGCAGTGGCTGCTGCTGGGGGCTGTGGAAGGGCTCCAGGTTTGCCCGCTGTGCCTCCACTGCTCCGAAGGGCCGGTCCCGGCGTGCAGGCAGCCTTTCCCCGTGAGTCACCGGCACCTGCCTGCTGCAGGTTTGTTTCAACACCTCTCCCCAGCCCGTCCTTCGCCCCAGTGCCAAGGCAGCGCTGTGCCTGTGATGCTGCCTGTGCCTTTGCCACGTTTTTGGGTACCGCAGCTGCTCCCCTGCAGACCTGTGGTGTCGGGAAGCTGAAGCTGTGGGTCATTGTCATCCCCACCTGGGAACTTAGACACCATGACCACGGCCAGGTCTGGTAGCAAGAGGCAGGTCTATCCCGCGGCCAGGAGGTGAGTGGTGGGCTGCCGGCAAGCGGGGGGCTGCCTGCTCTGAGCCCTGCCTGGGGCTGGCCGGGCTCCCACCGCTGCACCCCAAGTCTCCTGGGAATACTGTCCCCATGGGAAGAGACTGGGGTTCCCGCCTGACCCTCAGAACAGCGGCTGCAGCAGTGGAGGAGAGGATATCACCAAACCACAGATTTTACTGCCTGTTCCCATAAACTCCCGGCTGAGTTTCTCAAACGCTTTGAGTTTATGATGTTTAGCGTGTGTCAGACCTGATTCTCGTACCGTCCCAGGTAGTTTTCTGTGTTTAAGATGACTCAGGAGTTCAATAGGGTTCGGTATTTAATTTGCAATGAAGTAATCTGTTTCTGTAGCTACTCCACATCTTTCTGCCTCCTGAGGATTATTCATACAAGGAGAAAAGGGGCTGTGCCTGCCCTGAGAAGTAAATGCGAAAGCACCTGCAGAAAACCTGTGCTTTTCCAAAGAGTTTGAAGTGACTGTTCATGCCAAAAAGCACCCGGCAGGACACATGTCCTGTGTTATCGACCAGAGAGGCCATACAGGCACGCTGCAGGGAAATGCTACGCTTCAGCAGCTTTGCTCTCAATCAAATATTTCCTTATTAGAACTGCAGTTATCAGGTATAAAGTTTGACCAGTCAATACGCCTGCTTTCTTGCAGAATTGGCACCATATGGTTTATTTTAAAAGGCTTTTGTTTTGCTCTGGGAAGCCTTTAAAAATACAAGGCTTTCTAAAATTACCACTGGTTGAAGTGTCACCTGCTTTACAGCTCTCACTGAGGTCTGGCTTTGCTCTAACGAATGCTTTCCTGCAAGGCTTTGTCTGAGTTGTGAATTCCCTGGTACCCCAGGGACAGATCTGGGACCCAGCATGCAGCATCCATGTGATACCACTTCTGGTTGCCACTGTGATGGGAAGCATGGCCACTGCTGAGCACTGGGGACACAGCCACCCTCTGAGGCTGTGCCCCCTCAACCCATCCTGAGCTGCACCGGCTGCCAGCACCTTCCCTGGCTGCAGGACCCAGGTGCAATGTGATGCTCTGGGCAGCAGCTGTGGGGGGTTTCCTTTCTTTCCAGGGGGGCTGACTGCATGATTAGCGCCTGCTGATTTAACCCAGCTCCTGAGGCTGTGGGGTTGCTGGGAGAGGGTTAGAGTCACTTGAGCAGCCTGAGAGGAAGAGGAGTTTCTGTGTGAGTGATGGGGAGCATCCCATCCCATCCCATCCCATCCCATCCCATCCCATGGCTTGGCACTGCCTGCAGGCAGCAGTAAGCAAACCTTGCAGTCCCTGCGAAGAGCTGCAGTTTGTGGAGCACTGTTGCCCATGCAGGTACAGATGAGGGACAGAACAAGTGTGGTACGTCCCACTTTGCAATGCTTGCTTGCTTTTTCCCACGGAGATGTTTTGTGTTGTCTGCCCCCCCCAGCACTGTTCATAGGAGGCTGTGCTTTGTAAGAGATGGAGTCAAAACTGACCCTAGCAACTATCTGCATCTGGAAGAGTGTCCTTAGTTGGGTGTTACTGAGCCAAACCAGCTCCTAGATAAGGAAGCAACAAACTGGGAAGGAAATAGCTTATTGTAAGACACTATCTAGCTCTGAAGTTTGTTATTTCCACTGCTGCTGTAGTTGTGACAGCTCACACCTGTAACGGAAAGGGAGAGGTGGCCCTGGTGTGTGCACACCTTTTGTAGGCCACCCATGTTTTTCTCTAGGTCTGATTCCTCACTGTTTCAAATGGGGCAGATCTCGTGTAAGGAGTGCTGTTATTAGTTGATGCTGTGTTAAGAGGTGGTGGGGACAAGCAGCGGTGTGCTCTGTGCACCTTGCCTTCCTGCGTTAGAGAAGGGGCTCTGAGGCAGAGCAAACCCAGTTCTCTCTTCTCCAGTGCCCAAAGGACTGCTCAGAAGTGGAACTGCCTGGGAACACCTGAGGTTCCAGCATTTCTGGTCACATTGCTGGCTAACGCTTTCTGAAAGGCATTTTCACCATGGACCCGCTCGCACCCCTGGCTCCCCCCAGGCTGTTCCCCAGCCAGGTCTTGTAGCACAGCCTCACCTCTGCAGAGGAGCCCAGGGCACCTGGCAGCCCCAGGGCAGGCACAAGCAAGTCCCATAATCTCTTGGGATGCCTGCATGGATGTAACTTGCGTACTGCTGATTTAGAGGGAAAAAAAAAAAAAAAAGAAAGCACTTATTCAAAAATATATCTTTATTTTTTTTCAGTTTATCAGCTATTTAAATAATCCAGTTAAAATATTTTTTATTGCACATTAAAGAACCTTTCTGGATTCTCACTGTCCTATATAAAATAAGCTTACATAGAGAAAGGAAAATAGACTTTCGTACACTTAGACACACACACACATACACACTTTCAATCATTCTTGCTCTACAAAAACCCTATGCAGCCAACCCGGTGTAGGCTATGTTCATCCTCAACATCTGTGCAGTGTGCTCTAGGCAGCTAAGAATCGGCTATGGTAGGAAAGAGTCAGGTGCAGGACCAGGAGCAAGGGCAAAGGCGCTGTCACCGCAGCTGGGTGCCCTGGAGGTCTCTCCCCAAGCGCTCTGCAGCCGTGCAGGCACGGGCAGCAGCCTCTGGCCCGCCTGCGGTGCGGGGAGGGTCTGGCATGGTGGAAGTTGCTCAGCTCGGTGCACTGGAGGCAAAATGCAGGTATTGATACAGCACGGTGGAATGGAGGGGGCATAAGCAAGACGGGTGACATACCAGTGGGGCAGATGTATCCTCCAGCTGCCTCCCTTCAGGGCTGTGTGCGGAGCCCAGGGCAGCTCCAGCCTCGTGTGGCTCCGTCCCCTCCCCGGGCACCGCCAGGTCTGGGGCACGCAGCTACAGGAGGGAAGCCCTTGCCTAGGGTTGAGCAGGAAAAGAGCAGCCAGTGCCCATAGAGGCTTCTGGGAAGTCATGTGTGGCCAAGGCCACACGCTGCTTAACGAGCTCCTCTGAGGTTACACTTAATGGATGGCTTGAGCGATGTAAAATGAAACAAGCTTGCAGAGTATGCAGTTCATTACTGCAATCCGAATTAGACTTCATGCCCTTTTCAGATGACTCTTTTGGGATGACTTCAGTTCTCCTACTCAAGCTGCGTAATAACCTGCTCTACAAGCATACCTATGGCTATCCTAACTTTTCACCTCAGAATAAAAGAGCTCCTCAGGCCACCTGTGGAATCAAAATTCAGCTTGAGGGCTTTCCTTTTACCCTTTTTGTGCTCTTCCCAAATCTCTGTCATTCCCCTTCCTACAAATGTCACACTGCATTCCTGAAAGCCCTGCGTTTTCCCCACAAGTCAAGCCACACAGCAGAGAGCAATTAGCGTTAATACTCAATGTGGCATCAATCTTCTGCTGTGGAGTAATTCCTGCCCACTTACGATGGGGTGTGTGCAGGTGGTTGCTAATGTATGCCTCTGTCTGGCAAGACATCCCAGCTCAGTGCCACATCCTGCTCCAGCCATCTCCTGCAATGATTAACTTGAGAATTGATGCTGCTTGAAGTTCCTAATGTCTCTGAGCCCTTGGCTTTTGCGTCTGAGCTTTGCTCAGAGAAGCTTTGACTGCAAGTTCAATCCCTGAATAAGAGTCTGACTCAACAGCCCTTCAGTGCTCGTTTGGATGCGTGCCTTTCACCCCTGGACACGTGGGTCCAGCACCCACCTCTTATTTTGGCACCTGGATGGGTGGATAAATAAGCGTCAGTGTTGCCCAACCTCTAGCGTATCGGGCAGCTGCTCTGTGAACGCAGTCTCTAGCCGCAAAGTGCTGTAATTGGGGGGGGGAGTCCTGGGCAAGGGGTTGTCCTGGGGCAGCGGCAGGCGGAGGGCAGTGTTGAAGGTGGGCAGGTCCTCATCGATGCAGACGGGGTTGTCGTGGCCATGCCTCTCCAGATCACCAGCCTGCGGTGGCTTCCCCGACCGGTCCCTTTTTCGGTCGTTCCACCATTTCTTTGCCTTTTGCCATTGGCGCCGCATTACGATAGAAAGCGAATCGATGAAGAAGACCTCGACGATCTCAATGACGCAAACGACTGAGCAGCTCATCCAAAGGCCCAGCTGGCCTCCAAAGTTAGAAAGAAGAATGACAAGCTGGAAGAGAAGACAGCACAAGGTTATCGGCTTGTGCAGGTGCTGGACGTGTGTCCACGGCACCGTTACAGCGTGCAGGGAGGCTGCACCAAGCTGGGGCACCCAGGGTTTGCTGTGAGCGCTACCAAACGCAGCGGGCCCTTCCTCTGCTGCCTGCGTTATCCTCTCCTCCTCCGCTTTGGCAGGAGCTCAGCGCTGTGCAGACTGCGGGCAGCCTGCAGGCTACCCGGGCGCAGGGCTTGGGACTGGACAGTTTGGAAAGTGGCCCCAGATATAAGGTCTGCAAAGGACAGGACTGGGCACCCTGGGCTGCACCGTCTGTGGACGGTTTCATGCCCCTGCCTGGACTGGACCACTGCCCTGGCCAGACAAAAACTTCCAGCCTGTGTGGGAGGAAGAGCTGCATCTTCCTGGGGCTGAGTGGGGAACTGCTGCACTCACTTACCGTGTTGGCAGGATTCTCTGAAATGAATCTCTCATTCAAGTCTTTGTAAAACACCATGAGGTTTGCGAGGTCCGTCCTGACAGGAGAAACAGAAGGCAGGCTGAGGGTTTAGTAAAACAATAACATGAAACATACTGAAAAAACTATGCAAATAACCAGTTGGACCAGTAGGGCTGGGCCGCTCTAAGGGAGCTTTTTCCCCAATTGCCATCATTAGGGCTGCTGAGATTATATCTAAGCTTGAGGTGCAAGCTAGAAACACATACATGGAAACTTACTTGTTCAGCTTCTTGTTGATTTTTTGCCCTTTGTCCCAAGAGAGAACTCGAAGCATCCAGTCCTGGAAAAAATACAGAAAATACTGCTATAGTTGTGTGTGCTTGTGTAAAAATCCTGTGGAAAGGAAGCTCAGGCTCCACACCTCCTTGGACCAGCTTGGGTGCCAGAACTGAATGCGTGTGATGGGCCAGCTGTCCTCGAGGGGATGTCCCAGCCCACAAGCCAAATTTTAGTTTAATGGTGAACTCCAGGAGGGGAAGCCCTGACCTGGACACTACAGACTGAGCCTCTGGGAGGAGCACCATTGAAGTGCTAACTAATACCTCAGGGGCCCCCTGCTTCTGCGCTGAACCTCTGGGTTTATTTGTTGTGCTGTGCTGCAGTCAGGGCTGAGCGCGATTAGGAACTGACCTCTGACACGGTGGATGGCCACTGGGCGATGCTGGTGGTGAGCGCCCACTCCTTGAAGCTGGAGAGAGAGGCAGGCTGTCAATTGTGAGCTTGAACTCCCACGCACACGCAGCATTTTACCTCCAGTTGTGGGCAGGACTTACCTGCAGGCGTCTTTGCAGATTTGCTGGCAGCCCAGCTGCTCCTTCACAAACTTTTCGTGCAGTCTGTAGTAGCAGTACACTGCAAGAAGGGAGCAGGACATGTATGAGAAGCCAGAAAGAAAAGCAAAGATCTTTGCTACCTGTGCTGGAGTGGGGCTTCTGGGGTGTAGGTGGCCTTTGTGACCATCACCTACGTGGTGGGGATAGAAAGATTTACCCTATAAATATTGCAAAATACTCTGAGAAGTGGTTGTCACTTGCTATAGGCATGAACAATTGCCTCACCCGGTCAAGTCCTCCACTCGACACTTCTGTGGTGTGCACAAATGACAAGCAATTAGGACAACTGTCAGAAATAAGTCAATCTAAACAAGAGAGGCAGTTTCAGGCTCTGCATTACGGGGTCTTAAGTAGGCTAAGGCAGATTCGCCTTTTCCCAGCGCGCTGTGTGGCTGGGATGGCGCTAGATGCAGGCAGGGCTGCGCCAACCGGGGACGGTGCTGTGGAGGGATGTGGCTGGCAGCGGGCGGTTGAGACATGTGCGATGCAGGAGGTATTTGAATACTCACTCCAGTTGGGGTTTTTCTTGTAGTTGCAGTACTCTGCTCCAGCAGGTAAGGGCTGCGCGTACTGGGCACAGCCACATGAGTCTACCATGGCCTTCTGAAAGCAGGAGTGCAGGCAAATCTGGGGGAGACAAACCAAGAGCTGGTGTCTAAGAAGCACAGGCTGCTGCACTTCTGCAGTGCAAAGGTCCGGGCTTGCATGCATCTAAAAACATCCTCTGTTTATGATAATAGCAGTAAGACAGGAACCCCATTTCCCTCAGCCTTCAGGTTCTGTTGCTAGCGAATACAAATACAGGCAGAAAGTGCCGTGGAGGGTTTAGGCTCCAGGGCAAGGAATATGAATATAATCCTCCCCGAGGGGTGCGTTCTGTGAATGCCCTCACTTCCCCTATAGCCACCAAACGCTTCAGCGTTGCACTTGCTCTTTCTACAGCTAAGGAGAAGGTTTTCGGTCTGCCACGGCATGCGGTCCATGAATCAATAACTAGGTGTGGGAAGTGACTCACTGGTGAAAATGTTGACGGCTTTGACCAAATTATGTTCATGCATATTTGGAGACCTGAAGTTGTAAGGATTAATAGGGCAGTAGAGTCAGTGTTTTGTGCTAAAACACTTGATCAGTTGGAACAAGTAGGAACTGACCTTTTCTTTTTGAAATTCCAGTTCTCAAGCCTTTTGGTCCCAGTCCCAGCCCTTTGAGTCCTGAGTTTCAGTGAAGTACTGTTATTAAAAACCTGACATAATGTCTGTGTGATCCTATCTGGCAATACATCACAGCAGGTTTCAGGTATAATACCCCATAAAATAAAAATCCAGCCTAAGCACAGGCTTCGCAGTAGGCAGCTGCTAATATAATTACAATTTTTCAAGTGGAGAGTGCCAGAACAACTGACACTCTCCAAGAAGACCCAATTACAGAAACCATGCAAAATTAGTGGAAACTTACTCTGTAAACAAACATCCTGCTATCTGGATACTGATTAGATGGTATCTGTCATTCTTGGAGTCCTAAAGGTCACAATTTCTGGCTTCAAGGGTTACTAAGCTGCAACATTTACTTGGCCAATATTTTCCAGTCTCGCATTGCTTGAAAATTGCCTAATGAGCTAATGTTCTCTCTTTATCTAACAGGGTGCCTAAGGGAACTTCAAACATGAACCACTTAGGAATAAAACTTGGATTTTAAAAAGTGCTGTGGTATTTTACATCAGTGGTTAAAAGCAGTGACCCTATGGCTGGACTGTTCACAATCTCAGATCCTGAACTACAGAATATTGTAAAGCTTTTTATGAAGGTAGTTTTCAAGTGACTAATAAAAACAAATATAATAGATTTACCTGGAGTGAGTAGCTCTTGTTATAGAGATTTTCTACCGGTATGTCAGCACCAGTCTCCGTACAGTCACTGTAGGGTTTGCTCAGCTTGCGAGACCGAGTCTGAGGACCAGAAAAGAACAAATCTTGGTTTTTTGATGTTCACAGAGAAACCAAAGTATCTGGTGGCAGTTCATCAAGATTCTGAAACAGTAAGTGATGGGGGGCAGGTTTGAACAGCATGTTTACCTTTTGCCATCTCAAGTGATTTGTCAATCACTTGTCAAAACAAGGGGTTTTTCTTTGTTTGTAATATCCATTTCCCAAAACACTGCTCTGGCTGGATTATCTGCTGTCTTCCTTGAAAACCTCTGCAGGAATGCAGAGATGGTATAATAGTAAGTGAGGACTTTTCAAAGCAGAGTAATTTGTGTGTATGTTTTCTCACATTGCAAAGTCCTAGCGGCTATCCTGGATGTGTGTTTGTGTTTTGAGGGAAAAGGGGTTGTTGGTTGGGGTTTTTTTTTGTTTATTTTTTTGTTTTCTGTGAAGACCCACACCTTCCTGAGCTGTTGTTGCACTGGCTGCTCCTGTTCTGTGGGTAAAACAGCACTTCAGGCTCCGCTAGTGCTCAACAGCACCTCTCTAAAATCACTCTAAATCAAATGTTTGTATCTCCTTCAAGACTTTTCCCAGGTACTGCTTTGACCATTCTTCTCTGATGAATGCTAACACTTTTCCCTATTCCGCAATCTCTGCCTGGAGAAAAGCGCTCTGAAATGCCAAGTGCTGTGCCTGCAAGGTCTGCTGAAACCAGGGCTGGGAGCCCTCAGATTCACCAGACGTGATTCCAACTACATTGTCTGCTTCCTGCAGACTGCCTTACCCAGCTCAGCCCTAAACTCATTACTATCTTTCTGCAGTAATTATCCACTTTATAACAAAGAAAGTGGCCTGAAACCACAAGAAATGTCATCCAGTTACGTACCCATTCACCTATCTTTCTCTACAGAGTTTAAAATTAGGGGGTGATCCTACAAAGGCTCAATTTAGTAGGAACCTGAGAAATGCACGCTTACCTTTAAGACACTGACTACAGATCTACAGGTTACTGAGGTCAAACCTGATAGCGAGCATTACCATTTTTGTCTGCAGCAACAGAAGGCTGCACGGGCATGTATGGTGCAAGTCAGCTCTTTTTAGAAAGATGCTCAAATCTCTCTTCGGAGGGAACACAGAAATATGTGATTTCAATATTAGAGATGGATTACTTATGAAAACTGAATGAAACCAGCTTTTAATTAACTTCTACAGACAATCTAATGCCAGGACACCTGCCTCAGTCTGCTGCTGTATCTTCTAGCAGATGATAGATACTTTCCATAGATTTTTTTTGTCGTGGCTTATACTCCTACAAAACCTTACTTGTTCATTCAGGTACTAAAATAATTTCCAAACTAAATATTTAACTAAAGCACTGAAACTCCTACCAAGCAATGCCTTGTTTGCATTCCAAACATCTTGGAATATTTTTGGAGGGGGGGGGGGGGGGGGTGGAGGAGTCCTAGTACACAGCAGAAATACATAAGCGATAACCTAGACACTGACGTTTGCATTTGGAAAAGCGCGACTGCCATGCTCAAGCCTGTAGTAAGTGGCATTCTGTGAGCAGCACATGCCCGCTGTGTCCTCCTCCTTCATGTATTTGGATGTGAGTACAAGGGCTGATCCAGCACCTCGGCGGTGCAGTCCTGTCCTGATAATCGTGACTCCCCCTCGGCAGGGTCTCTGGAGTCTTCCATTACTGGCAGTACAGTGATCACCAGCTTTTGGGTTGAGTCCAGAAATTGCGTCCAGCTTCTATTTTGGCTGGTACATTAGGATGCAATCAGATCACCTCCTCATGCCAAATCTTTTAAACATAGCCACTGAGATACATTCAACCTTGTTTTTTATACCATATGCAACAGTCTAAATCTACTGTGCCAGGAATCTATTACATAAAATATTGAGACTGTGCCTGCAGTGACTTTCTCCTGTATGGTGTAATAGTTATAAAGGAAATAGTCCTGTGAGACTTTGCCTCCTTTACACGGTTCTGGTTTGGATACCTCCTATTCACTTTTTGTTTGTTAGGTAAGCATTTATCCCCACTGGTTAGATCAAGCAGTTGCTGCCATGGTTTTCCAGACAGCTGGAAGATAGTTAACTATTTGCACATTTTAAAACCATCGGCCCTGTTTTTCATGTCTTTTCTAATGCATGGACTATCTAGATCTGGCACACCCAGCCAGGACAGATAAGGAGGTTGACTGATGCATTTGACCCAACCATCAGTGAAGACAAGGCCGAACTAAAATGCTCACTTAACAGCCCATCCAGATGAAAGGGGAAAGTCTGGCTGGCCAGATGGCACTGCTTTCACTTCTTTACCACGGAAAGAAGCCCCTTGGGTCAAATGCCTCGTCTGCACTACACTAATTGGGGAAATCTGGAGCTGCAGCCCTCCCTGCCCCTGCTGACAGCAACGGCAAGATGCTTCACTAAGCTGACAAAGGCAGACTCACTGCCCACAAGGTTTGCTTTACAGCTGGGATAGCAAGAAACCCAGCAAAACGACTTACACCCACAAAACAGTGAAATGGGTTGTGCTGCAGTCGTCTGTACGGACCTGACCCTGATGTGGGTTACCCACTGCTCAAGCTCGTTCTCTTCCGCCCCTGGAGCCTGCGTGGGATGCAAACCCATCTGCTTATTGCTAAAGTGAAACAGGGCACTTGACAACACGTTTCTGTGGTTTGGATTTTGCTGTGAAAACAAAACCAAAAAATCCCCTGGAAAGCCAAGACGTTGGAGAAAAGGGAGAACAAACAAAATCACAGTAGCTGTTTGGTTTATAAAGACCTGATTTTCCAACAGCCGCCGCGCAAAAGAAAACTGTGTTCAGAAAAGTGCTATTGCAGGATTTTCCTTGGAATGCTTCGGCTGCTCAAGCATGAGGTGTTAGACGCCCTCCAGCTACTGGCTACCTTCAAACATTGTATGGGTTCGTATTTACATCTGCTACAAGGAAATGGCACCATGCACCTGGAAACAAGACTGCTGTCACTCACAAAGTGCATCCCTATGGAGGTGGCCGCTGCAGTCTCAATTTCTGTGCCGATGTCTTCAATGAAGGGATACTCGTTTTGGTCATGGACGATGATCTTGGCTCCTGTTGACGTCACCAGGAAGGGGTTGTAGTCTGCTTCATCTATATACAGAACAACCTGCAACCCTGAAGAACAGAGACAAGGCAGGAGCGGAGTTACACCAGAAGCCAGAGCGATTTTTTTTCTGGTCAGGAAAGGCAGCACAGTTTACTTAATATTATCTGGCCTTAAGTAGAACTGTAACAAGCAAGCAAAGCCTTTGCAGCGCTAGACTGAGACATTCGCAGCAAGCAATGTCCCTCCACAGCCCCAAGTACAGCAAACAAACAACGTCTCCATAGAACGTGGCTGAAACTTACTTAAAAAAGTTATATAACTGGGAAGCAGTAATTTCAGATGGAAAACATTAGTGATGCAATGATATTATCTTTGTATTCTCTGGCAATAGTTTGCACTAGTTCAAACAAGCATTTCCCCAATCAGCTTGCACATCTAGAGCCAACACATCAATCACTCTCCAGTAGGATCCAGTTCGCTGAACCACTTGTTATCTAATAGTTCCTCTGCAAACTGGGTTTCCTTACCGTACTCACTGCCTCCGGTGGAGGTGCTCAGGATCGTCCCGTTTTCTCCACTGTTGAAGGTATAGCAATTGCCATGCAGGGGATGATGGAAACGAGTGAAGTGCCTGAAAGAAATAAAATATTGTTACATTGCCCTCTGCAGTTTTAACCGACTGTGGGAGAAAATCAGCAGATTTAGGCTTTTTGTTTTGGCAGAGACATAGCAAGACTGCATGTTTCTTTTTTTTTTTTTTGGCAAGCAATTTGTTTTGCTGGAAAGCATGTGTCTTTTTCTTAATATCTTGAAACTACGTGGAAATATAATCTGGTTTAATACCATCGGGAAATGAAAAGTTTAGGAGGTTTTCATGTGGGAATAGGGGCTGAGGGGGTGGGGAAGCGGCTTTACAGAACTAGCAGGAAGGTGGCAGTGGAGGGGACAGGAGTCCTCTTTCATTCGACAGCCAAGCGTCTAAAGGAACACGAATCTTCATTTTTCAGAAAAGATGTCATAGCCACTGTCATGCAGGGGAGGCTGAGGACACACCCTCGTGATTCAAGCGCATTCATGTCTTTCCTGTGAACATCTCCTCCCAGTCAAACAAATGTCTTCATTCCAAGAAAAGACGTTATGCATTTGCAGGATTACAGGCACAAGCAAAATGCCTTCAGTAACGATTCAGCTATACCTCCTAAATTCAGAGTTACACTGCAGCTCACTTTGCGCACAGCGGTGGGGAAATTGCTAAACCTGCGTACAAGTGCAATCTTATCCCCGCAGCTGCACAGGGGAACTCTGCCATTATCCCCAGTATGAAGGGATGACTCCCCTGCTACCAGGACAACCAAGAATTGCACTGCCACAATCATAAGCCGGTAGATTTCATTCTGCCAAAAACCATGGGTTTATCTGAAGTGTGGATAGCAGAACTCTAAGACAAACTAAATTAAAGAGCGTAATTAAAGTTCATGAAGAAGCAAATGTTTGCCTTCATTTAAAAATTCAAACAGTTCCTGCTGGAATTCAGCAAATACCAGATATTCAATTCCTATGTATTATGTACTTGGAAATAAGCTGTTAAGCTGGCAGGTATTTTCTGTGCACTGACCTTTTGTCACAAGATAGGCCATCAAAGAAACATGTCAGTAGAAGGTCATCAGCAGAATAACTCAATTTCTCTTTAGTCTCCAGGGGAATTTGTGCCATGATGTTCATGTAATGCAGCTTGTACCATTCTTGGATGGCATTAACACCAGAACTGAATGTATAAAGTGCACACTCACTGCTGTTGTTTGCATCGCACTGATAATTACAAAGGGGAAAAAGCGTTTCAGATGAAATGAAATTATGTATTCTACAAGGTATGTGTGATACCGTTTCTCTTCCACAGCGATAACCACACATGAAGTTATAGTGGCAGCAAGGGGACAAAGGGGCATCAAAGACCTTTCGCTCAGGGCTAAGTGATATGATCAAACGTTTCAGGCCCAAAGGAAAGGTCACAGAAGGCACCAAGTCTATTTGGGTAGACTTCAGGAAGGCGTTTCTCTTCCAGAGAGCTGGAGATGAATCTGCAGGCAGCCATGGAGGCACAGCAGAACGGGCAAAAGAGCAGAGGGAGTATTACTCACTACAAAGCCACCTAAGCAAGCAGTAAAACTGGCCGGAGGGATACCAACCCAAAACACCCCTTCGTTGCCCCACAAGCAACTTGCTGACCAGGGAAGAGTCACACTCACCAGCTGAAAGCCAATGATATCATTTGAATCCCCAGAGTTCACTATGGACGAATCCTTGTGAAAGACACTGCCCTCTATTTTCCTCTTCTGGCCACTGTGAAGGTCAGTCGCTGTCTTAGAGAAGTCCTCAAACTTCAGCAGAGGGATCTGTTTGAAGAAGTCACTCCCTGTGCTGTTCCCCTCATCCACGGACCGGCGCACCTTGGACTTGCCCTCTGAAAATCCGTAGAAAGTCTCCAAAGCTTTTTTTGTCTCCTTGTCCAATTCAGATAAATAGTCTTTCATGGAACTGTACCTGCATTGAAGACAACGTGATAGAAAGTGACATCCCATCCCACCTCACCATCTAGGTGCAGCGTTTTGCCTGCTGCAGTGTGAATCTCGTCGCTCAGGACAGAATTCTTTGTCACGGACTCACATCGATCTCCCTTACTACCACATCAATTGACATCGCAGCGGGCAGACGCAGCTATACCCTCGGAGAGAAAGCAAGGACCGTCGGAAGCAAAGCAGACTGAACGACAGAGAAAGCCCTCACAGACTCCCAAGCTCCTTGAAGGTTGTGTTAGCAAGCCCGAGGAGGCAGAGCGTGTGGAAATACAACTTCTGCACCTGTGCCAAGAGACATGGGAGAGCTGGATCACCTGCAGGGACCGGGGTGGGCAGCTGGCGGCAGAACAGACATCAACGTAAAATGTAATTTGGCAGAAGAAAAAGTATTGATGATTGATAATGTCAAAGCATCCCATAAGGAAAGAAAGGGGCAACAGAGGAGTGACAGTCATTTCCTTTCCATTCTTCAGGAGACGGTGTTGTTTATAATCCTGGAACTTTGGTCCTGGGAAAAAGGGAATTTGAAGAGAACCACGGAGCCAACCAGGGACTGTCTGGAGCAGAAAACTAAATCTACTGAGTCTAGCCCAGCAGGCAGCAAGCGGAGGATGCAGTTATAACCCACGTGTGTCTGAAGAGCATCAGCACAGAGGTGGACACATTACTCAAAGTGCCGCAAAGACTGCTGCTGAGCAGCACTGCGGTGCAGCGGGATAAGCCCGCGAAGGGGGTTCGGTGCCGGGCTGGCGAGGGGACGACGAACTTGCCAGGAGTCCCCGGCGGCTGGGGACCACCCTGTCCCTCCCCGCCAGCGCCCGCCGGCCGCCCGGCACCCCGTGCCTTACTTGTAGGGGTTGATGTTGCAGATGGTGACGGCAGGGAAGGGCAGCTTCTGGAACTGGACGGTGACGGAGACCGAGGCACTGTAGTAGTTCATGAGGAGCTCGGCGCACTGCCAGAGGATGAGCCCGACGGCGCTGAGGGTCAGCAGGATCCAGATGAACCTGCGCAGGCGGCCCCGGGACACCACGATGCGGCGGCAGCCGTGGGTGTTGGTGTTCAGGCAGTACCCACCGCATCAGCTCGCTCAGCGTCGGCGCCTGCGGGCCCTTCACCGGCAGCGTCCTCTTGATCCGGGCCGTGATCTTCTTCCCGGGGGCCATGGCGCCGGCGGCACCTGCGGAGGGACAGAGCGGCCGCCTGAGCGCGGCGGGGACAGCGCGGCCACCGGCGCCCTCCCACCGCTTCGCCGCGTTACCGCTGTCACCGCCACCCTCACCGGGGCCCCGCTACCGAACCGGCATCTCCCCCCCACCAACGCCGCCTCCCGCCTCACCTCGGTCGCCCTCCGGGTCCGGCGGGGCCATGCTGCGCTCCCGGCCCCGGCACCGCTGCCGATGGCGGGGCGGGCGGCCTCCGCGGTACCTACCCTCGCTGCCCGCCCCGCCCCGGCCCGGCCCGCCCCGCCCCTCCCCTCACCGCCGTCCGCCCGCCCGCCCGTTTCCCCGCTCCGCGGCCGCGCAGCGCCGCCCCACGGCGGGGCCGACAGGAGCGGCAGGACGGGGCGGGCACCGGCGGGAGCCCCCGCGGGGTTCGCCGTGGGGGGCATGGCGCGGTGCCAGCCCGCTCCCACGCACCGCTTCCCCCCCCCCTCCCTCCCTCCCCGTTAATCCCCCCGCGGGGACCGGGAGGGGACGTTGACAGCAGTGGGGCGGGGTCTCGACCGCCGTCGTCGTCCTCCCCCGCCGCCGCCGCCCTGCCAGCAACAAAGATGGCGGCGCTGCGGCGGCGCCTGCCCGGCGTGAAGGTGGCGGCGCTGTCACGTGACCGCGCGCCCCGCCTCCGCCCGCTGCATGGCGGCGCCGTGAGGCCGGCGAGCCCCGGCGGCTGCGGCCCGGCCGGCGGGCGGGATGCGGCGGCGGCCGGCGGGCTGAGCGGCCGAGGCGGGGATGCGCGCTGCGCCGCGGAGCCATGTCGCGGGTGAGCGGCCCCGGGCCGGCCGGCAGCGCCAAGGAGAAGCGCTCCTTCAGCAAGCGGCTTTTCCGCGGGCGGGCGGCCGGCGGTGGCGCGGGCTCGGCCGCGTCCCCCGCCGCCGCCCCGGCTCCGTCCCCGTCCCCGTCCGGGCGGTCGCTCGGCGGGTTCATGAGCCGCGTGCTGAAGACCCTCTCCACCCTCTCGCACTACAGCAGCGAGCCCGAGCCCCGCGGCCCGCACGCCCCGCGCCTGCCCCCGCCGCAGGCGGCCGGCGGCCTGGGCAGCTGCTTCCCGCCGGGCCCGCCGCGCAGCCCCGAACCCCCGCCGCGGCCCACCGGCGGCCCCGAGGCCGTGCCCGGCGTGGCGGGGCTGCGCAACCACGGCAACACCTGCTTCATGAACGCCATCCTGCAGTGCCTCAGCAACACCGAGCTCTTCGCCGAGTTCCTGGCGCTGGAGCAGTTCCGCGGCGGGCCGACCCCCGCCGCCCCGGGCCCCGCCGCCACCGACGGCCCGCCGCCTGCGCCCGGCGAGGTCACCGAGCAGCTGGCACAGCTGGTGCGGGCGCTGTGGACGCTGGAGTACACCCCGCAGCACAGCCGCGACTTCAAGGTGAGCAGAGTGGCCGGGCCTGGCGGGGCCATGGCTGCTGGCGGGGATGGACGCCTCGGCTCTTCGAGGCAGGAAGGCCGAGCGTGAGGCGGCCACGCTGACCAGGCCTCGTCCGCCCGGGAGCAGCACGGAACCAGCCCTCCAGTGCCCTTCCTCCTCAGTGCGGGGATGGCACGGCGTCTTGGTGCCCCTCGCCTGGCCACCGTGCTCGGGGCTGGGCTCCGTGCGTCGCTGTGGGCATGGTGGGGCCTTGTTGCTGGTCAGGGTGTTCACACGGTGTGGAAAAGCCCTCTGGCTTTGCCAGCTGCGCACTGGTAGCTCTAGAGAGCTGCTCCAACTTCCCGGCGTCCTTCAGGAGAAGCAGACCCACAGCCATGTGCAGTCTGGCCGAGTGACGGCCTCGCAGGTCCATGCCATTGGCCGTGGCGACTGCCCCTTGGCTCCCCGGTTTTCCCCGGGCTGAGCACCCGTGGTCAGGGCACTGCTGCTCCATTCGTTACTGGCGGTGTTGAAAGCTGGCTGATGCCGCTGCTGCTTTTTACTGGTGAAAATGTCCATTTTGCTGTTTCATACCTCTGTCGTGCCGCATTTAGAAAAGTTGCGACTAATTGTTGTTGCAGCGCTGGAGTCGGGAGCTGTGCGCGTGCACAGGAGGAGGAGGTGGCTGTTGAGAGGCGCGCTTCCCAGGCTCCCGGAGCACTTTGGAATTTGGGCTGATTTAGCAGGAGTATAGGATCGTAACCTCATGCTCATACTAACTGGTGGTTAATACCATGGCATTCTGCGTGCTGGAGCCCTCGCACTGCGGTTTGATCCGGCGGGGCCATCTCCTGCCGTGCACCACTGCAGGCAATGCGGTTGCCCCAGGAGTTGTTGTAGCAGAGGGCATGGTTGTTGCACCTACGGTTTAAAAACACCCTGCAATGCTTTTGGATTCAGTGAGACACAGCTGTTTTAAAAGCGCTCCAGGCCTCCCTTGCTTCTTGAAACAGTAAGGATGTTGTGAAGTTTTATTGTAACGGCGATTCCCTGGCATATAAAACTGCTTGACTGTGCGAAAGAATGAGAGGGTAGGTGGTAGCTTCCACACCATTAACTTAAAGACCTTTGCTTTAGGGGAATTTTTCTTGCAGAGTGAGTTGGAGAGGGGATGCACAGACGCATGAAAATACAGCAAGAATGTAGTTCACACATTCTCTGGCTCTCTGTCTTCTGTTCAGATGGGGTGTGGTAGCAGGTAGAGACCGTGGGTACCAGCATCTGCGTTCCCTTGGTGTCTGTTGGATGGTGGGATGTCCAAGAGGCTCCTCTGAGGTGTCAGCAGCCTTTGGCCCCCTCAGTCGTTTGGACTGACGCACAGCCAGCACCTCCTCCCTTTGCTTCTTCTGTTTCCAGGCAGCTGCATCCACCCTCACCGCGGCTGTATGGGGGATATTCTCTGGGGAGCCCGGCTGTTTGTCTTTGGAGTGAAGATGCCTGCCCTCTCTCGAGGATGCCTGGCGCTGGGTAGGGACTGTGTGCAACTCTGGTGTTTTTGTAAGTGTTTATTGATGGAGGAGTGCTTGGAAGCTGATCCGCTCAGCTGCAGTTTCGGTGCATTCAGTCCTGGCAGTAGCAGTGGGCACTTGCCTTTATCGTAATCCTTCACCGCTCTAGAGGCGTTCTGGCAGGAGAAGAAATTGTGGATTTCTCCTGAGTAATGAAAGGAATAAAAGGTTGTGAAAGCGGAATTATCATTTGCCAGTGTAACTGATAAAATCAAAGGAGAAAGCAGACCACTTTCTAGGCCAAGAAATGCTGTTTATGCAGGCCTGCGGTAGAGGTGCTCAGATAAGAGTGACAGAAGGAGGAAGAGAAACAGGTCTGTAGATTAAATTAAGGACATGTTCCAAATTTAGGGTTTTTTTATAGTGGAACTTTCTTTGCTTATTTGCAGGCGTCACTAACGGTAAGTGAATGCTTTTCTACTTGTTGATGTAGAAGGAACCCATCAATCTTCTACCTGCCAGGTCCCCTGGAGGTTTTTAAAAAGCATCTTGCTGTGGGGGATCTTGTCCCAGTAGGTCCTGTTCACTGCTGCACAATGTCAACAGCCCGTGTCTTCCTCCGTAGGACTTTGTCATTATGTCAAGTACTCGGCTGGTTCCTTGCAGGGGTCAATTACTTTTAATAGTGAATTAACGCCTCTGAAGACAGTTAAGAAGCCTGAACCTGCTATTAAATTCAGTATTCTTAATTAAAATTTTCTTCAGCAGATTTGCACAGTTAATTTGAAGATGTAAACAACAGGCTTAGATTTGAGAAAGGTGAAGACTGGCATTTTCACTCTGGAAACTGCTGCTTCTCCTCAAAACAAGAAAAACATCCACCCAAGTTTGTTTTGGATAGAGGGTGGAACATTCCCTATCTTCATTGCTTTAACTTGTTTTTTTTTTTAAGGGTAAAAAGTGTTTTCAGGAGAGTCATTTTGTGCTTTCACTCCAACAGTAATAGCTATTGGTGGTAATATTTATTTGGTAGTCAAAAAGGTCTCTAGCCAGCATGCTTAGAAATCCATGTGTGTTGAGGTTTTTTTTGCTTTTTTCCCCCCCTTTTTTTGGCACTGAATATAATTGGGCAAAGACACTTCCTGATTCCTAAATACTTATCTGCATGCGCTAAGCGTCTTTTAGGATAAAGGATAATACTTATCGTCTTGCTCAGCCTTATATCTGTAGGCTTTTTTCTTCGGACAGAGGAAGTTCTTTTCTAAGAGGGGGTCTATCTGAGTCCTTGTAGACAGAGGCCTTTGAGGGGGAGAGTTTCTAGATGTTCTTTACCCTTGGCTGTTTTTTCTTGGTAGTATTTTCTCCATTTTTAGGTTGGTCTTCGAGAAATAACCCATCCCACGGGTTCATGAATCATGTAGTCTTGCTGCTGAAAACAAGCAAAATGCAATTAAAACAAGTGGTTTGTATAAAATGGTTTGTCTTGTAATTGTAGGGTCAAGTGAGAGCCTTGCGAGAGAGCTAACCCACGGGGAGGGGAGGTGAAGTGTTCGCCCGGCCAGCAGCTAGCATGTCATCTCTGGTCAGATCTAGTTGAAGCACGAGGATCTCTGCCAGTTTCTGCATTTTTAAATCTGACTTTTCTCTCTGCCACGAGAATTTTTTTTAATAAGTTTTTCTTCCCAGTCTGCAGTGTGAGCCTGTGCGTAGCGCTCTCTAAAGTGTTTGCAGTGGCTTGTGCTCGGGGCAAGGATCTGCTGTGGAAAGGGTTTTTTTTCCCAAGGAGGACTTTGGGAGCGCTTGTTCTGTGATTGAAGTGCAGTAGAAGTTGTGGGTCAAGCTGTGTGTGTCCTCTGCTGTTCCTCCTACTGAGGTGTTTGCTGCCCAGGGGTGCGTGCTTCGCTTTCTGCAGCGGAACTAGGAGGAGCCGAGGGCAGTGGGGAGGCACGTCTTCATGAGAGCTGAGGAGCAGAAGTTGTAGAAGGCTGTAGCAGTAGGAGAAGATCTGGGAAGGAATGGGCTGGGATGTGGAAGCAGAGGGGTTTGGTTCCTCCAGGTTCCTCCCTGGGGCTGGGAGCAGAGGGGACCCTGTGCAGCCCTTCCTGGGGAGATGACACACGAGTGCTGTGGCGGAGGTGATGGATGTTGGTTTTTTCTCTCTGCTTTGGATGACTTTCCTGTTTGTTCTGTGGTCATTTGCAGTTTGTTTTAACAATCCTTTTCTTCTGATTGCTCAGTGGTTTTTATTTTCCTGCTTAAACAGAGCTGCAGCTTTCATAACAAGGGCCAATATTGCAGCTTGCGCTTCCTCTTTCCCCTTTGTGATGGTGTGACAATGGTGACAAACATCCATTGTATAAGCAGTAGCTGTGCTTCGACTTGTTTTTTTGCAGGGAGCTGTCCCGTTGTGCCTGCAAAGTTCCTGGGAGTGTCAGAGTGAGGACAGAGCGCCCTTTGTCATGGGGAATCGGACTGTGACACTCGGAGGTGACAATGGGCGTCTTAAGCAAGAAGGGTTTTTATTTAAACTAATTTGGCTTCAAAAATTGTATATACTTAACCAAGTCCTCTACCTTTGACTTCCTTGGAGCTCTGGTCTCCTGTGCAGGATGAGGGTGTCTTCTGTTTTGAGGCTTTCTTCGTAGCTGAGCCAGTTGTGCACTGAAGCATGTCAAGTGTTTAACAAGACCCTTTGTGTGCTAGAACTGCATTGATTTTTTTTTTTTGTCCTACAAGATGAGGACTGCCTTATTTTTATGACCTGCATTGTGTACAGCAAATACAGTAAAATTATAAGAACTGGATCAAGTTGGATTATCAGAATTAGATCTGAAGCCATAATGAGTTCCTGTTAGTAGAGCAGGGATTATTGTGCCAGGTTAATAGTGCTGCTTCCATTTATGTTTATTTTTAAACCTGTGTTTAGTGAAAGGTTTTGTAGTAGCTGTGTGTAACTCTTATAGTTTCAAGGTGCCTGTGTTTTGGAAACATGCTTGGTGTAAACACTGCAGTTGGGACAAGCAATCTGTCAACTGTGCTGGTCACTTCTTTGTGAATTAATAAATAACGCCTCTGAATTATGAAGGAACTCCTGCAAGGTATTGACATAGTATCTTTACCTCCTGTTGTAGATAAAATGACAGCAGTTCTCAGCATGGGATTGCTTGGTGCAGTTTGGGCGTTGGAAGCCTTCAGGCCTGCACTTGGAGCTGTTAACCACGAGCTCTTCCGCTCGCTAGAGCCCTCGTGCTTTGCCAATGGGGCCAGTTATACGTGAGATGGGATCCCCTGCATCACGTAGAGCTCTGCCTAGCGCAGCAATCAGTTATTTTATTCTGGACAGCGTCAACTGCTTATTCCTAAAATACTTCTGTGGAGAGCTGACTGTCCTCCCTTTGCACAAGGAGATGGAAGAATGGGGCATGAAAGAAGTGCAAGACCCTTCACCCTTCCCTCCTTCACCTTTTGCTTCCTGTTGTTTCAGTTTCTTTCTTCATCTAAACGGGCTTTGAGTAGGGCTGGGTAACGTGGGATCTTGAAGTGTGTGTTCCATTTCAGTCCAGGTGCTCCCAGTGGTGGCACTGCAATGGGGAGACTTGTCCTAGAGCTGCTCTGGGATTTGGAATTGGCACGCTCTTCTTGAAACAAAAAGCAAGTTAGAAATTTTCTACATCATTATTGTGACATTTCTTGACATCATGGGAACGTGTTTCTTTCTTCACTTGGATCACAAAGGTCTTTGGCGGTCTTTCCAAGTTAGACTTTTATTTTTTTAATATTAATAATCAATAAGATGTGAGTCCGTTATTGTGTGTGGGGTGTTTTTTTTTTTTACTTCTTTCTTTGTGTAGATTTCCTTACAACCAAAGCATATTTTTCTTTACCCCCCCAACCTCCCTGTGAAAGGTTTCCTGCCCCGAGAGCCTGGTTGCCTTAAAGCAGCAGTCTGATTTGCCAGTCAAACCCAAAGAATTTTCTGGGGATTTCTGGGTTATACTTCAATCTGAATAAGAGCAGGGGAAGGCTGAGGAGCAGAGAGCTGAGCTGCAGAGTCCAGAGGTCAAACACTGTTTTGCGGAGGGGATTGTGCTGGAAGGGGAAGCAGAAATGGTGTGGCTGCACAATTCCAGGAGATGAGCGGAGGGAAAGGCGAGCGGGAGGCAGGGCAGGAGACCCCGATGTAGAGCAGCTCCGTGGCCCTGCTGCGAGGTGGCCCTGGGGGCTGATGGCTGGATGGACCCTTTGTGGGGCTGGAAGGGTGATTACGCATCGTTGCCAAAACATGTTCTCTGTCTTCTGAGCTCCGGGGTCCTTATTTCCACACTGCCTCTGCAAAAGTACAAATGGTGAAAGTAATGAAAACCACGTCACGTCTGGCAACTTGTGGAAGGGGTGAGGGATGCTTGTTCTTAGGCAGCTTAATTGGATCTGTGCGTCGCTCCGTGCCCGGCTTTGCATGCTGGCATTTATAAATGGCCACGCTTGATTGCGAGTAAACCCATTTTGTGCTTCCATCTGAACGCATGACTGCTGCAAAGCACTGCTTTAATGAACTCTTTTGCATATGGTTGCGTCACTGAAATTAATTTTGTTTTGCAGCATCCTTGAAGTGCATGGGGAGGCTGGTGTGAGCAGTAGTGATCAGATCCCCGTCTCAGGGGGCCTGTACTCTAACTTGGGACCTGAGGGAAAACCTGGAAAGAGCTGGAGAGGCACGAGTGTACATCTGGAGCACGAGCTCCTTGGGCTTTCGAGCCCAGCCCTGGGGTCTGTCCACTACACCCGCATTTCTTCACTCTACTGAACTGCTTCACACTTGTGGCATTCCCCCGCTCCTCAATCCCTCGCTCTTTTAAATCCCACCTATCGTTCTGCTAGTGTAGCAAGAAAACAAAGTGGGTTTGTAGAACAAAATTTTTTCTGCTGTTTATAAGGATGAATTCTCCTGGCAGACAGCACCGACTCCCGGCAGTGCCTTCCAGCAAGTGTGACCGTGTGTCTGGGAAGGAGCATGCCTGTTTTGGAGCACAGCACCCAACAAACCCCTTTTTCTGGGTCCCTTTCCTGTATGGGCGAGGTGTCCGGCAAATGCTGGCTCTGGCTGCGAGCCCTCTGCCCGCTCCTGCTGTGCTTTACTGTGTCGGGGAGCTGCCAGCGGCTCTGCCTGCCAGTGCCTGCCTGGAGGAGGAAGCGCAGCAATCCTGGAAGGTGTCATCTTGACAAACTTCACTCTCTCCTTGCGTGTTGAAGAAAGGTGGTTAATCAGGATTAACTAAGGCTTCAGCCTGGAAGGGTGAGAGTAGCTGCTAGCACAGGACAGATGTCAGGCAGGGGCTGGTGGGGTAATGCTTCGTGTCCGGGCTTGTTAAATGCGGTAGAGAATCCCCTCCGGTCCTGGCATGCTGCACTCTGCCATGCTCCTCATGTTTTTATTTTTTGAAGTGTTATAATAAATGGCTGTGCTTATTTCCCCCTCTGCAGCAGGCAAGGGCTCGGCTGTGCGGGGACCTGTTGTGGGCTGGTCCTGGGGATGGCTGGCTGCCTGCAGAGCCACCACGCTGTCCCATGGGGTGCTGTCTCCGGAGCCCCGGCACGTCCCTGCAGGGCCAAGGAGGAGCGTTTTGTCCCTCCCTGGCTGCTTTGACAGACATGCTGTCTTCAAAACTCCCTTTTCCCCCTGTTTGGTGAGGTGTGGTAAAGCTTAGCCAGCAGAGAACTCTTCTGTCCCAGGCTGGACCAGCACCTCATCCTCGGTGCGGGACAGGCAGCAGAGAGGTGAACCCCGGACTGATGCTGCGCTTGGGGGGCTGCGAGCCCAGCTCCCCCCCTGCAGTGGTGCTGGGCCCTGCATGCACCAGGAGATGCTACAGAGGCTTTCTGCCACAGACTCCCCGTCTCCTGGCGGTAACGGTGGGTTGTTGGCTGTGCCACTCTGCCAGTGCTGCTGCGGGGAGGCAGCCAGCGTCACTGCCAGCCTCCGTGGAGGGGGGAGACTCATTGCACTCGGTCGCCCTGGTTTTCTTTTTTTCTGCTGTGTGCAGCCTGCAGCAGCTGAGGTGATGTGTCCCGAGTGCTGGAAGCCGGGCAGGTCTGTTGGTGGCTGCCAGTGGCAGAGCCCTGGCCAGGAAAGAGCAAAATGGTCTCTGCTGGCAGCATCTCTGCTGGCGCTTTCACCTGGGCAAAGGGTCACTGCTGGCATTGGCGTTGTCCCTGGCCTGGGGAAGAACAGAAGGCCTGAACTGCGCTATTTCCCAGGTGTTACTTTCCCCAGAAAAGAACTACTCACTTCAGAGGGGAAAATTGCTGTTTCTGTGTGTGAGCGGAGGGAGTACTTGAGATCAACACTCTTCATGAGATGTCTGCTGTAGAAGTTGCACAAACAGAGAACTATGTCTGTGGGTTTAAAGGAAAAAAAAATCTGGTTGAGCATAACGTGATGATGTTCAATGAAAGATGAAGAATAGCCTTTCTTTCCTGCTCACGTGTGTCATTGTGTCAGGTCTCTAATGAGCTGGCTTCATCTGTTCATGTACAAAATCCTTTCCACAGCTGCTTCCTACCAGAGGCGCACTGGAAAGTAGCAGGCTGACATTTTTCCTTTAGTTGTCTTTGTGATCTTGAACAATAACAGCAGCAAAGGAGAGGCCAGTAGTTCATCTGTGTCTGGATTTATTTATTGCATCTATTTAGAGCAATAGATGAATGATTATTAAACTTTCAGTGGGCTGATAAAAATGATAATGCATCTTTGCTGTAAATCTGCTTTATAGATGGACAGGGACTTGTTTGGTTATAGGGTGCTTGCATTAGGGGATTAGATAAGTGTATGTGATCGATATGAAATTATGATTTTCCCCCTCTTATCTCTTCTGATGGTGCCACTTCCATTCAGGGTGCCTGTGTGCCCGTGCTCACACATCTTGGGGAAGGCAAGATTTGTTCCTTCTCCTGCCAAACTCTGAGGGGCTGAGCTGAGGAAAGGGGCTGGAGGTGCACAGCTGTACAGTCATGGAATGGTGTTGAGATGGAGCTTCAGACTCCGTACCCGCTCCTGGTGTCTCACATCGGAAAAAGCTGCACCAAAATCTTTCCTGACCCACTCTTAATACCCCGCAGTGATGGATGGAATCTGGTCAGATGTGCCACCTATACTTACAACAGAGCCAGATTAGGGGCAGAAGATTAAAGGCTATGGGGGGTTGGTAAATGTGGTGGTTTTAATGTGTCTTTGTGTTTTTGTTTTTAAAGCAATTGTTTCTTAACTCTGTATCTGCAGCCAGTTGCACTTGCTGCAATAGGTTCACCATAAGCTGTAAACAAGGCGTTGTCTTCTCTTACTTGATGAGCAAAAGAGGAGGGAAAGTTTGAGGTTATGTTTTGACTTGTGCTTGTCCTTGTGTCAAGTAATCTTTCTGCAGCCTGAATGCACCCTGGATGGCTGAGCAGGTATCTTGGGGCAGGGGTGTTGGAGTTGTGGCCTCGTCTAAACCAAGGTCGCTGCCTGAGCTGCGCAGATGTCACCTGGGTAGCACCGTCACAGACTAAGTTGAGCCACCTTCGCCCTGCATGGCTCCCCAGGGAGGGCAGCAGACCCACTGGCCCTGGGTGGCAGCTTTGCAGCTGGTGAGCTGGAAGGGGAATCTCAGAAAATAAATACGAAGAGATTCAGGGCGGACGGTGCTTAAAGATGAGATACTCGCTTGCTTTGTCTTGTTGCCCACCAAATGCTAGTGGAGCGGCTCAGGAATTGCCAGTGTGCCTTGCCAGGAGGTCGCAGTCCCCTGTTGATTGCACAGGGCAGTAGGGTCCCCACCACTTGTTTGTCCAGCCTGCTGCCCTCAGCCTGAGCAAGGGGGCTGGCTTTGGGGACAAGGAAGTGTGTGGGGCTGTATTTGATTGCCAAGCCATCTAGTTGAGCGGAGACTGTGCTTTAGGAGTTCCTGGTGTTTTTCTCAAATTGTTTATTTGTCAGTGCCTTTATCTCTTGCTCGTTTTTAATTATGTTCCTTAATACCGACTGTTCCGGACTGCTTGTCTGTTGCTCCTCCTTTACACCTTGCCTGCCTCGGATTGCTTTGCTGCCCCAGCATCTCGCAGTGTATTGGGAGGAAGGCACATAACATTTCACAGAGCAGCAGATGCAGAGATTTAAGTAATAACAAACCTACTTGTAGCAGCAATGGCAGGAAGCATGAGTAACGCTGGGAACACGCTGCTATTGCTGGAGTGTTTTTGTAGCAGAGCCTCTTGTGAGAGAATTGCATCTGATATCTTGTAGTGCTTCCTGAATCACTTCCAACATCTTGTGATCTGTCTCTACAGGCAGCTCTTTATCCTTGGTCCACTCAGGCTGTGAGACTGTTGAGGAAACCAGAACAGCTATCATGGACATGCTTCGGAGATGGGGAATGACACAGATACAGCCCAAGACACGTGGCAGTTGCAAATCCCCAGGGTTCTCTCTGCTGCAGGGTGTTATGGGCTTGCGCAGCTTTCTGTAAGACAACACATCACTGGGAACACATGCCAGTAAAAGCCAGTGAGGGTCTAGACTAGAGTGATGTGCTGGTGACACTGGGAGAGAGGTGATAAGAAACACTAGCCTGGATTCCTGAAGTCATTACTTATGTCTGTTTCCATGCAGAAACCCCCGCCCCCTTTTTTTACTTGAAATACCAGATTCGCCTCCTCCTAGCAATACTAAAGACCCTTTTATCTTCAACTCTGTCTAGACTGGGACTTAAAGTGTGGTGGTAGCACCTGTTGGCTAACTTCAGTAAAACAAACTAGACTAGATTAAGCAGCCGGCTCTTGGCATGCCGACTGAAAAGCGTTAATGCTGGCCTGATGATAGCATACCTTTTTATATCTTAGTGCGGAGAAGACCATGCGCTGCTGTTGGGGGGGGGTGGGTGTGGTGGTGTTTCAGGACCTCTCTTTATCTTGGCCCTCTTTGGTCAACTCACTGCTGAGAAGAATGGGCTTGGTCTTGCTGTGACCTGCACTGCCTTCGGAGCCCTCCTCCCTCAGTGGTGGTACCGGACATTGTCACCTTGGTGTGCTGAGCTGGGTGCAGGAGGGAATGGGAAGGAAGAATAAGGCCATTAAAAGGCGAGTGTGTTACTGTGGAGGCACGGGTAGCAGTTTTAGAGAAAAGGTATAGTGAGATAACCACTTAAGACTGGACTAAAATCTCTGCTTCGCACTTCAGTGATTGATTTTTCAGTTTGGAGCTTGACGCAGTAATTTAAGGGCTAAATTTAATTTTCAGTTTATTTTTTTTCGAACAAAGATAATGTGTGCAAAGGAGGTCTATACATGTATGCCTTAAACTCTTCCCTACACCTTTGTCTGGATGTGTTCTTCTGAACACACTGCTGTGAGTATCAGCCTTTTCTCCTTGCTACGGATGTTTTGGATGTTTTTCAATATTAATTTTTACTGATTCTAGATGACAGACTAAATCCTGTCAGCCACAGCCGACTGTTAGCTGGGACCATGGACTCAAGTCACTGAGTCATGGGGCTGGAAGGCTGACTGGCTCCAATACCCCTGCTTGAGGCAGGACCTGGGTCTGCAGAGCTGGTATCCAGCAGTGAGGAGCTGCCTTGTGAGCACCCTAAGATGGGTCAGCCTGGAGCTTTTTTAAAAATAAAAGAATGTGTGGTGTTCTTATCAAGAAACTAGTATTCCGTAAATCTAACGGGAGAAGTATAAGACCAGGAATTTAAAGTTGGTGGGAGTGGGACCCTGAGCTGTGGTATTCAGCTGAAGGATGTTTAGTGATGCGAAGGAGAGATCTGGTTATGGGAGCGTCTGTGGTCTAGGCTAGTCAGTGCCAGCTGGTGGAACGACAAGGTTGTGTCTTTAGGTGTGACTCACAGGCAGTGGGTTTCTAGCACAGTTTAACTGGGTTTCTCTAGGTTGTTGCCATCTCATCCTGCTGTCTGCTGGGTGAATGTCAAGCGTTTAGGCATCAGACCAGGATCTGCAAATATGTTGACTGTATTTTCATGGGTTAGTGTTGCATTTTGTAAACACGATTGATTCGCTAGGTTTTCTGCTGAAGGAGGGCAAAAGGTGTCAGGCTGACATGACAAGAGGCTTAAGATCGGTTTTTAGATCGTGTTTTGTCACTATTTTCCTGCCAATGGATCTTGTTTTGCTCAATGGGAACTAGAAACAGAGAGAAGGCGGTTTGGTCCCCTCAAATCATTGAGTCCCTGTAGACTAGTCCCCTGTGAATCGGCTTGCAGCAGCAGCCCACATCATGTTATGCTGGGCACCGCGCAGCAGGGTGCTGGGCTGGCACCTGTGTGGTGCAGAGGTAAGCATTTGCTGTGGGCCACTCACTTGTTTAAAACTGTTCTTACATATATTATGTGGGAGGGTGCTGGTCCCTGTGCAGGCAAGGGCAGTAAATCTGTTGTCAGAAGGGCTTGCACATATGTAATGAGAGCAGATTATTTCTGTTTTCTCTTATTTTTCTGCCTTGAGGCAGGTGGACAGATTATAGAGGATAGAGAGTATATGTTTATCAGTCCTTTCCTGACTTTTCATCACACCACCCCCCCCTCCTCTGGTGACCCCATTTTCAAGAGGGATAAAGCGAGCAGCCCAACCTCATTTCTCAAATCTGTTGCAAAGTCTGATTAGAGAAATGGAGGAGTTCCGGTACCCTGCGCGTGTGCAGCCTGACTGGCCCCTCTCGGGGCGGCTGCTCTGCCGCCGCCTTCCCGCATGGTTCTTGCCCAGCAGGTACAGTCTGGTCTCTGCTGGTGACACTGCCCCTTTTTGGGGACCCTGCTTGAACAAGTTGAGTCCTGTGTAAGCACTTTCTGTCTCTCCACACGTGTACCAACGGACGCGGGTGCAGCACTGCTAAGGTGGCGCATCTCAAGCAGGATTGCTTTTCCCGGTAGTACGCAGCACGGCGAGGTTGGGGAATTGCTGTGCCACTGATGTGAGCTTTGCTATGAGCCTGTTTCTTACAAAGAGAAGCCTGGTATTGACTTTGTGGTTAAAATTGGTAGAGTTGGGAGCATGGGGGTGGCTGACCCATGACCATGTGTTAGATGAATGTCCTACCTGTTTCTTGAGCAGGCTGGCTCTCCTGGCTGCAGCATGGTGCCTCCTCAGAGAAGCAGAACATGCTGGCTTTTCTGCAGCGGTGGTGGCATCTGCTGCTTGGGAAGGAACCCTGGCTCAGCTGCTGGGGTCAGCCTACCACGGCATGTTACTGCAGAGACTATTCCTGCTGAATACAGATGCTGGTGCCTGGCTCCTATCCTCCAGAGCCTGTGCCATGTCCCCCGGTGCACAGGGATGGGTGCTGGCCCGTCATTTGGGTTTTGTTGTGGAGGTAAAAGTGAGATCAGAGACCTGGAGCAGGGAAAGTGTTTCTTGATGTTGGTTGTTGGTGAGGAACAACCTTGCCCTGGTAAACCCTGGTGTGGGCTCCCATCAGCTTTTCAAGGAGGGGAAGGAGATGCCCTGTGAAGGGGCGTGTGTGAGGGCTCAGTGCAAACTTCAACATTATGAAAGCTGTCTGCAGAGCTGCAGGGCAAGGTTAAATCTGTGGAGAGCAGATTTTGGTTGCTGATGAACTTCAAGCCCTTCCCGTTTGTGTCCAGAAGAAAAATAAGTTTTGAGCAAATCCCTTGAGTGTGCTGGTGTCCTTCTGAGACAGCTTTTCTGGAAATTCAAGAGTAAATTAGATGCGTTCCCCAGGCTCTTAGCATGTGTCCAAAGTAGTGCTGGTTGTGCACATCACACCTGTGACTGCCCGAGTCCGTCCTTGTTTGGCGTTCACTGGTCCAGTAGCACCCGTTGGGTACCGCACTGCTCTGGCGTTGGTGGCTCTGTGACACTTGGGTTCCTTGTGTTTGCTCCAGCTAGAGGGAAAGCTGCACCTACATGGCTGGGACAGTCGCTCATAACTGTGTACAATGCCAGTGTAAACTGCGCTTTTCCTCCTGCTCAGTGGTCTGTCCTAAGCAAGTTTTCTGTTTTGGGTAGTGGCAATAGAAGACGGTACGTAGGATGAATAAGTTGCGCATAGTGGATACTTGATACCTAACGGAGAAAATTACATGGTGACTGTACTGCTTGTGTGCTTAAGAGGGTGTCTGATGCAAAGGAAGTTTGCTCTGTCTGCATATTATCGAGATGATCAGTTTGTAGAAGCATCTGTAGTTTTGATGTACTGATCTTGGCTGATTCCTGGAATTGTATACCTGTATTAGCATTGAGCACCTGCATCTAGGTTTTGGGAAATTTGTTACCTCACCAAAGCAAGAATGAGCTAGACAGCATGCGTGGATGTTAGGAGACTAAATACTTGTTTTGCTTCAGCTTACATAAATAGATTTTGAGAATTGAACAGGTTCAGACCCTGTGGTACATGGATAGGTATAATTAAAAATACCCTTTGCTCTGTGTTAGCATAGGAAATACGGCCTGTCATTGTCAGTGGATTGAAGTGAGCTTGCCTTGCTCTTGCCTTATGTGAAAGTATTGTAGGTTGATTGTTTTGGTGTTCATCACATCTAATGATTACTGGACCTAGTATTGACAAACAAAGAGGGACTGGTGGAGGATGTTAAGGTCGGGGGCAGACTTGGCTGTAGTGATCATGAGAAGATAGAGTTCAGCATTAAATGCAGTATGAACAAAATCACAAGTAGGGTTGAAATGTTGGACTTCAGGAGGGCTAACTTTGATCTCTTCAAGAAATTGATGGGAGAAATCAAATGGGAGAGGGCTCTAGAGGGTAAGGGAGCTCAAGAGAGCTGGCTGGTATTCAAGCACCAGCTCCTCCAAGCTCCGGATAGGCGCATCCCGAAGAGCAAGAAATCGGGCAAGGGAAGGAGACCTGCATGGCTGAGCAGGGATCTTCAGAAAAAGCTCAGGTGGAAGAAGGGAGTTCACAAGATGTGGAAAAGGGGGCTGACGACTTGGGATGAGTACAAGAATGCTGTCAGGGTATGCAGGGAAGAAACGAGAAAAGCCAAGGCAGCTTTGGAATTGAACCTGGCAAGGGATGTAAAGACCAATAGGAAGGGTTTCTTTAAGTATATAGGAGACTAAAGGAAAACCAGGGAAAATGTGGCCCCGCTCTTGAACGAGATGGGTGCTGTGGTGATGGATGATGCAGAGAAGGCAGAGTTGCTGAATACCTTCTTTGCTTCTGTCTTCACTGCTCGGGCCAGCTCTCAGGAGTCCCAGACTTTGCAAGTAACAGAGAAAGTCTGGAGGAAGGAAAACTTTCCCTTGGTTGAAGAGGAACAAGTTAGAGAACAATTAATTAAACTGGATACCCACAAGTCCATGGGGCCTGATGGGATGCCCCCGCGAGTGCTGAGGGAGCTGGCGGAAGTCATTGCTGGGCCGCTCTCCATCTTTGAAAGGTCCTGGAGAACAGGGGAGGTGCCTGAGGACTGCAGGAAAGTCAATGTCACTCCAGTCTTCAAGAAGGGCAAGAAGGATGACCCGGGAAACTACAGGCCAGTCAGCCTCACCTCCATCCCTGGAAAGATGATGGAACAGCTCATTCTGGGCGTCATCTCCAAGCATCTGGAGGAAAAGAAGGTTATCAGAAGCAGTCAACATGGATTCACCAAGGGGAAGTCATGTCTGACTAATCTGAGAGCCTTCTATGATGGCGTGACTGGATGGGTGGATGAGGGGAGGGCAGTGGATGTTGTCTACCTGGACTTCAGCAAGGCCTTCGACACTGTCTCCCCCATCATCCTCGCAGGCAAGCTTAGGAAGTGTGGGTTGGATGAATGGACAGTGGGGTGGATTGAACAGTGGTTGACAGACAGAGCTCAGAGGGTTGTGGTTAGTGGTGCAGAGTCCAGTTGGAAGCCAGTAACTAGTGGTGTCCCTCAGGGGTCAGTACTGGGTCCAGTCCTGTTCAATATATTCATCAATGACCTGGATGAAGGGATAGAGTGTTCCATCAGCAAGTTTGCTGATGATACAGAACTGGGAGGGGTGACTGACACGCTGGAAGGCTGTGCCGCCATACAGCGTGACCTGGACAGGCTGGAGAGTTGGGCAGAAAAAAACCTGATGAGGTTCAATAAAGGCAAGTGTAGGGTACTGCATCTGGGGAGGAATAACCCCACGCATCAGTACAGGTTGGGGGCTGACCTCCTGGAGAGCAGCTCTGTGGAAAGGGACCTGGGAGTCCTGGTGGACAACAGGATGACCATGAGCCAGCAATGTGCCCTGGTGGCCAAGAAGGCCAATGGCATCCTGGGGTGTATCAAGAAGAGTGTGGCCAGCAGGTCGAGGGAGGTCATCCTCCCCCTCTACTCTGCCCTGGTGAGGCCGCATCTGGAGTATTGTGTCCAGTTCTGGGCTCCCTGGTTCAAGAAGGACAGGGAACTGCTGGAGAGGGTCCAGCAAAGAGCTACAAAGATGTTTAGGGGACTGGAGCATCTTTCTTATGAGGAAAGTCTCAGGGACTTGGGTCTTTTTAGTCTAGAAAAAAGAAGACTCAGGGGGAATCTTATCAATACTTAAGGGGAGGGTGCCAGGGAGATGAGAATAGCCTTTTTTCAGTGGTGCCCAGTGATAGGACAAGAGGTAACGGGCACAAACTTGAGCACAGGAAGTTCCATCTGAACATGAGGAGGAACTTCTTTCCTTTGAGGGTGGCAGAGCACTGACACAGGCTGCCCAGAGAGGTTGTGGAGTCTCCCACACTGGAGACGTTCCAAACCCGCCTGGATGCCGTCCTGTGCAACTGCTGTAGGTGCCCCTGCTGTGGCAGGGGGGTTGGACTTAGATGATCTCCAGAGGTCCCTTCCAACCCTGACGATACTGTGATACTGTGTAATGAGTCCCAAGTTTGCTATAAACATTTCTGTTTAAGTGATGATGCAGTTTTTCCGCAACCATTGCCATAACCCCTCTGGTCTGTTCCGAGAGCAGGTGGCAGTTTCTCTGTCCAGCAAGGCATCAGCTTATTCTCTAACTCAGGGTGTGCATAGGGCCCCGCACGCGATGGTACATCCTGGCCTGTCCCCAGGTGGTATGGGAAGGTGGTGCCCCATCCAGAACTATCGACAGTCCCTGGTTTTGAGTGCACTGCCAACTCTGCCTGTCTGATTGTGAGGGCTTGGTAAAGGGAAAAGCTTGATTCTTGTGCTTTTGCTGTATGCTGTCTCTGTCTCTCTGCAGAACATTGTGTCCAAGAATGCTATGCAGTACCGTGGGAATGCCCAGCACGATGCGCAGGAGTTCCTGCTTTGGCTTCTAGACAGAGTCCATGAAGATCTGAACAATGTAGTGAATTACAGCGGCATGCCTCCACTCAAGGTAAGGGGTTTTGCTGGGAGCCAGCGTGGGAGAGTAGCAGTGACTTTGCCTGAAGTCTTTCTTTTTTAAATTGGATCTCCTTGTTGGCTTCTCAACTCTGATAGTTTGTATGGAATAAAAGCTTGGGTTAAAATACTGTTTGTTTCTGGCCCTGTGAACGTAACTAGCCATTTCACTAATCCCTGGCAAGTGTTCCCCAATTTGTCATTTGTGAAAGGTCACATACTGCTCTGCAGGAGCTGGGAGGCATTACAGGGGAGGGACTGCCAGACACATCATCTGGTGGGAGATCCCTGCCTTTCCTTGGGCTGCCCTAGCTACATCGCATTCCTGCATAACCGCTCGTGTGAGCAGAGCCTACTTGTTATTTAAAAACCTTGTGACCTTTTTCTGGTGGCTTTGGGCAAGGAAGGGCACAAATTCAACTGGAGACATCTGTGGTGCAACTCCATGCCTGGGTGTGCTTCTAGGGTTTATTCTTCTCTTCTAGCCACCGTTGGAGGATGATGTGCTGCTCGAGGGACCAGCCTTTCCAATCAGTAGTACTTTTGTGCAGGAACTCTTTCAAGCACAGTACAGGTATATTTTGTAAATTTTAAGGCATTGTTGCATGTGTTGGTGACCCCAGTATAATTCTACCCTGACGCTAGCTCTCAGTGCAGTTGAGACTGGTGTCACTGTGTTAACAGCTGTTTATGAATTCCTTCCAAATGAAATCTGAACAAAGATCTTGCTCCAGATGAGAGAGAGAATTGCACTACTTCACATTTGCTATATTCTGTGAAAATCTACAGTATGTACCACCTCTTCACCTGCCCTGACACATCCTGAAAGCAAGTCAGTGCTCAGTGGAGCAAAGACTCAGGACAACTCAGTGCTGTTTACTCTGCCTGTTCGGAGGCAAGAGCCTGTGGCAAGGCCTGGAGGTGCCTGGAGGCTCCCGGGGAGTTAGGGATCCCAGGCGTCTTGCAGAGTTCCTGTTATCTGGCACTTGGGAATTCCAAGCTGAATCTTTCACTGTCCCTTCAGGGCTTTCCCTTGAGTTTCCCATGCTTCCTGGGAAGTGGGCTTTCTAATTTCAGAACTAATACAAGAAAACAGCCTAATTCCAGTGCTCCTTGGTGGCTTGTATCTGTGCTGCTATAAGAATTTTAATCGCTGGGCTTTCTCCCCAGTATTTGCCAAGGCTTTCTTTGCAAAGGAGAAACCTTAAGCCTGGTATAAAACACAAAGCCAGTGTAAGGTGCAGGTTAATTCTGAATGTGAGAGGGGGATTGTCTGGAGTTTTCCCTTTCTGAGTAAGAGAGGTCTGTACATCTGCAGTGCTGATTGTCACAGTCTCTTTCCCATCACTTCCCCTCTCCTCAAAGAGAAAACCCTTCCAGGTCTTCCATGTTGGAGCTACTGTTGGTGAATAATTAATTTTGCAGTGATGTTTATTAAAAGCCAAATTCAGAGAGTGGAGCGAAGCCTTTTCCTGGCATGCCCTGTAATGAACTTTGAGACTAATTACTTTAAAAGGATCTCAAAATTGGGAGCCCATCATTTACAGCAGCTATGTCTATACAGCCTCTGTGCAGAGCTGCTCTGTATGGAGAAAGAAGACTAGAAAGGGGCAGCCAGGTTGAGATGCAAAGGCTGTTGTTTGTGATTTGATGATTTAACCATTCCTGATGAAATTAGGTATAACTCTGTCCTATTATTGATATTTGTACTAGGTCCTCTCTGACGTGCCCTCATTGCCAGAAGCAGAGTAACACCTTTGACCCTTTTCTCTGCATCTCTCTGCCGATTCCTTTGCCTCATACACGGTATGTAACTGTCTTGAACTTAACGTTGGCTGTTTCCTGTGCATATAGTGCTGTTTAATTTGCTACAGGAGGAAGAGAGATGTCAGCAAAATCTCTATGGTAAGTCTTTAAAAAAGATAGATAGGAGCATAAGGGGCTTAAATTTTTTACTCTGCAGGTAAATTGGAGAATTGAGCCTTTTATTTGTTTCAGAATGGCCCTCCACCCCCACCCTTAACTTCCTACAGAATTAATTTTTGGGAGAAAAAAAAAATGTTTGATTCAGGTAACCAAAATATTTTGCTTTTGACTTGATTTATAGCATTTTAAAGTTAAAAAGGGGAAAAGAATGAAACACTTTTATTTTTAACCTTTTTTAACTTTCTTTCGAACAGTCTCACTGATCACTCCAATTTCAAAAAGTGAAGTTAAAAGCTTTCCTGCAAAATGTTTTGCTTTTTTGAAAGACATCTATTGCCAATAAAGAAAAAATCTCTAGACAGAAAAAAAATATCCAGACAAAAAGTTCAGAGCAAAGATAAGAGATGCACAGCAAAACTACCTGTATTATAAATAAGCAGCTCCTTCACCTGATGTTTTGGATGCAGAAAACTTGTTCTGTTGCTTCTTGAACCCAGAACAAAGTAACGAAAGGATGTATTAATTGTGACTGTCACATTAGTTCAGAAGTCCCTGCTCCACCACCCACTGGAGGCTGAGTGGGCTTTCCAGGGAAGGGTCCCTGGTAGCCCTGCTGCCCCACTCTTCCCGAGGTAGTACTTGTGGTTGCTGGTGGAGGCAGGATTGAGTGTTGAGAGGCAACCTGGAGCAGCTGTTCCCAGCAGCAGCTCTCCAAGTGCTTTAAGGTGCTGCCTCGGACTGTCCTAAGCTGCATTACAGGATCCTTGTTGGAAAATTGATTGCCTTGTCATAGAGAGTTTTATTTTTAACTTTTGTGGGGTTTTTTTGAGAAGACATTCTGCTTGTGGGAGCAAGTAACACCAGTGCATGTAGTAAGAAAGGAGTCTTTGGAAATCAGGTGTACTCGCCTGGTTGTGGCCAAGCGTTAACTCCAGTGTGAGGTGGATTCGGACTGCTGGGGGGCCCTGTAGCTTACGAGCAGGCTGGATGTACCCAGGTTAGGCTGACTGTGTTCAAGGCACTCCCAAGAAGTGCTCAGTCCAGCCCCAGCAGTGCCTCCTGTGCTCTCCGCAGGCCGCTCTACGTCACTGTGGTGTACCAGGGGAAGTGCTCTCACTGCATGAGGATTGGGGTAGCGGTGCCCATCTCTGGAACGGTGGCCAGGCTGCGGGAGGCAGTCTCATCAGAGACCAAGATACCCACGGAGCAGGTAAGGGGCTGGTCTCATCACCTGTGCCCTGCCTTCAGCGGAGGCTTTCGTACCATGTTGGGTATATGGGAATTGAAATTTGCTGTCTGTGATTGAATGGGGGAAGCAGGGTAGTGGTAATCTGGATCATGCTTTTACCTGTGCATTGCCTTTTTGAAACCTAGTGATGTTGGGATAGCCCTCAGTGGAGCGTGCAGACCTTCTGCCTGATGACATGGAGACTGGTGTGTGCTGGCAGTGAGGGAACCATCGGGCACCTATGGGGAATGCCTCTGTAGGCAGAACTTCAGGAAAGCTGTCAGATCCCACAAAAAGGTCCCCGTGTGCTGCCTTTACCCCAGCTTCTCTTTCATGGCAGTCCTCTTCCCTGTTCCTTGCTCCTGGCCGATGCCAGGATGCTTTGAGGAATGCCATCCTGTAGCAGGAAAATCCAAGTTGAGAGATGGGGCAGCTCAGCTGGACCAGGCGCAGGTGGTTTAATGGGTTCTGGTTTGCTTCTGCTGACTCTAGATTGTGCTGACGGAGATGTACTATGATGGGTTTCATCGTTCCTTCTGTGATACTGATGACTTGGACACCATTCATGAAAGCGACTGTATATTTGCCTTTGAGACCCCAGAGATATTTAGGCCCGAGGGCATCCTTAGTCAGAGAGGTAAGTCAATAACTCTGCTTAATGCCTACCTCGGGTGACTAGGTGATGGAGGCTTGTTTTGGGAAAGGATATACTTGAGAATAAAAGTCCCACAAGTAGTTTATGTTTTGGTGTATTGATTTCAACTCTGACTTTGTCCAGGCTCATTCCAGCAGACTTAATGGTGTTGTCAGCCGGCAGGTTATCAAGAAGCAATGTACACTCCTTTCTTCCTCTTCCCAAGGCTGATTCTGCAGGCCAGGCTGGCTTAATGTGAAATCTGTTGTCAGGCTTAATTTAAACACCTGCTAGGGACCAGATGAAGCCACTGAAATTTGTGTTATTTAAAATCAGATTGCCAGTGATGAATAAACAGTCTCAGGAATGAACACATGCTTTCTCTTTCAAAGCTCAAAAACCTCAGCTTCTCTGTGTCTCCCTCTCAGTGAAAGGGAACAATTGCATCCTGGGTAGACAGAGTATAATCAAAGGCAAATTTTGTTATTGAAAGTAACAAGTAGGGTTTCTGTCACGTTAGCTTTTCTTGTGGGCAGACAAAGCTATGAGTGCTTGTACAAATTACTGTGAAAAATCAGTTAGGTGAGCACTTGTGTATAATTTCTTTCTGTAAAGAAATAGTCACTATGAAAAGTAATTGCTCTTTGAAGCTTTCATGCAAGTAATAAAAATGGTCTTGATTCCATATTGACCTACTCCTCTGCAGCTGAAGAAGGGTTTCTTCAGGGCACTAAAGGCAAATGACATAACAAAATGTTTCCTTTCTCCTAATTTTTCAGGAATACATGTGAACAATAACCTGAATAACTTGAAATGTGGCACTGAGCACTCCCGAACAATATCTTACTCTCAAGGAACAGTAAAGTCTGGAAAACTGGAACAGTCCTCTACTAAACCAGCAGCAAACGATAAGATTGTCTTGCTGGTGTGTAACAGGGCGTGCACTGGACAGCAGAGCAAAAGGTGACTGGCAGCTTCACAGTTAGAGTTACTCTTCTGGCTGCTTCCTTAATTGACCTGGGTTTTACTCACCGTGTAGTGAAAACACAAGGTGGAGGAGCGCCAGCTTGCCTTCACAGAATGGTCAGGGTTGGAAGGGACCTCTGGAGATCATCTAGTCCAACCCCCCTGCCAGAGCAGGTTCACCCAGAGCAGGCTGGACAGGAACGCGTCCAGATGGGTTTGGAATGTCTCCAGTGTGGGAGACTCCACCACCTCTCTGGGCAGCTGTGCCACTGCTCTGCCACCCTCAAAGGAAAGAAGTTTTCCCCAGTGTTGAGATGGAATTTCCTGTGTTCCAGTTTGTGCCCCTTGCCCCTTGTCCTGTCCCTGGGCACCACTGAGAAGAGTCTGGCCCCATCCTCTTGACACCGCCCTTTAGATATCTATAAGCATTGATGAGATCCCCTCTGTCTTGTCCAGGCTTAAAGTGTTCCTAGCTTGCTTTAGGTGCTAAAGAACATGTTGTTCAAAAAACATTAATGAATGCAGCAAAATATTCTTAAATTTGGTGAACTTCAAATAGTCCAGCGTTGCTGGAAAGTGGTGAGTGCAAACCAGTTGGAAGGATGTACTACCTCTCTACAGAGCTACCTGGTTTTAGAGAGCAGCAAGCACGTCTGACCAGATCCTGTGATGTGTGGCAGCTTTTAATTGGCATGCAAACAGAGGGTGGGGAGAAGTGAGAAACAACGACAGCAAAGGCATTTGTGCCAGCCACGGACTGAGAACTATCTCGGCCACTGAAGTTTGTTTCACAAAAAGTTGTCCCATTCAGGTGACGGTTGCAAAGCTCTGCAGCCTGAAGGAAGCCGCTTGAGCGCAGAGCAGGGCTGCAGCCCGGTAAAAAGGGCCCTTTGCGTGGGCAGCCATAACAGCGTTTCCTCAAAGTTATGCACCTCTCCTCTGGAGACAAGTTTTTAAATGCCTTGTTTTTGGGGAGTTACATCCAAAGCATGCCGAGCTCCGTAGGTGCTGAGTGAGAAGGAGAGCGAGGGGCACTGTCAGAGTTTGGGGATCTGATTGCTGAACAGAATAACCTTTTAATTCCTCCCTCAAATGCTACTTCTTCCTGTAGGTTTGGCTTGCCCTTTGTGTTGCATTTGGAAAAAACAATTGCTTGGGATATTCTGCAGAAGGAAATTTTGGAGAAGATGCAGTATTTCCTGCGGCCTGCAGCCTGCATGCAGGTGAGGCAAATGGCTCATCTGTTCTGAGACTTCCAGCTCTGTGTGACGTGAACTAAAGGGGAAGCCTCACTGGAGCGATAAACACGCTGCACGTGCTGAATTGATGGCTTCTCAATATTTCTTTGTGCAATAATGTCCGAGTCTGATATTCCACCTCTTGGGTGCTTTTGTCTATTGGCTGAAAGGTACAGGTAAGATTAGACAAATCAGGTGAAGAAATTGCATGCTTCACTCCCTTCCTTACCCCCAAGAAGTACTTGACAGGTTAGTGTTGCTGTCTGCACTGGAAATCCCCTGGTTGGTGGTGTTGGCCTAATAGAAAAGCTGAAACGTTTGCTTAGTGACTGCGTGTTTATGATGAGAGCTCCCTCTGAGAGCAGAGGGGTGAAGTGGGATGTCTTCTCTCCTCACCGTAGAGGAGTTGTTGGGTCCGAAGCCTCACTTGCTGTACCTCGCCCCTCTGTTAGCTGCTTGGTGTAGGCATATTTGAGACGTTGTGTGTTTGCGTTCTCATGTAAAACACACATTCTAGGTTAAAGTACGTGCCAGCCAGTGCTGAGAGCAGGTTTGCACATAGGTAAGTTGGGTTTGAGCTACTGAGATGCCTTCCACTCTCTGTTGCAGGTTTGCCCATTCAGTTTGCGAGTGGTCAGTGTTGTGGGCATAACGTACTTGCTACCTCAGGAGGAGCGACCCCTCTGCCATCCAACAGTGGAAAGGTGAGTTAGTCCTTGTTCCCAGGAGAGGTGAGAGGTTTGTCAGCTGGGAACTCAGTGAGTGGCCATGCAGAAAGCGACAGTCTTGGTGTGGATGTGTGGAATGGACTTCATAGGCCCGAGGAGCAGGGAAACGACTGAGCGTCCTCAAGAAGCTGTGTGAGGATTGCTCACTTGTGTGTCATGCCGTCTGGAGTCAGTCCTCCTCAGAAATGGAGAACAGAATGAAAGTATTACTTCCCCATTTTAAATTTTTTTTTTTTAGTGACTTACTCCTTAGAAATTTTTGTAGATGCCAGTTCTGTAAATAAGTGTATGTTTATTTACAGAACTAATGTACTTAGGTAAATGCAGTTTGCCAGCTTTGCCATGTTCTTTGCTGTATGGATTCCTTTTGCTCCTTTGCAAACTTGAGCTGTGCGGGAGTGGAGGAAGGATGAAGGACTAGTGGAGACAAGTTATATGCCTGTAAAAGATAACATAGGCTTCAGATTGAAAGGTGGTCTAACTTCTGTCTGCTCCTCTCTCCAGGGCATTGAAGTCATGTGGACAGGGGGGAACTGCTCATGTGAAATTAGTGGTAGAATGGGACAAAGAAACTAAAGATTAGTAAGTATGAAGTAGAAAGCCTTAAAGTGTGTTCACCTCAAGAGTGATGCTTGTGACTTGCTTGCGGGAATCGTGGACCCTTCAGCAAACATGAGACCCCTCTGAAACTCCACCCCATGCCCTGGCCCCTGTCCGCAGGGACAGACTGGGGTGCCCTAGGCTTGCTCTGAGTTGGAGTCCTTTTCTCTGTAGCCAGGGTTTTGCATTATGGAGCCGGCATCTCGCCTGTGGCTCCTTCCACCACAAATCATATTTGTGTGAGAAAGTTTGTGGGCGATGAGTAGCTTTTTCTCTCTGAGATAAACCAGAATGGGTGCCCACTGAAGCTGTTTACCCCTGTGTTCAGTTGTGTTGCCCTCATGGGATCTCTTGCCAGTCAGCTCTCTCTCACGTGTAATGGGACAAATCCAGGAAAGAGCTGCTGATTTTTTACCTTCAGAACGGCTCCTTGGCAGCGTGGGGAGCGGGTGGATGCGCTGGTAAATGTGTTTATCTCCCTGATGCAGCTTGTTTGTGAATACGGAAGAGGAGTATATTCCAGACTCTGAAAGCGTCCGCCAGCAGAGAGAGCTTCATCATCAACCTCAGACCTGCACTTTATCTCAGTGTTTCCAACTATACACCAAAGAGGAACAGGTAGGGACAAGACTGTAGAGCAGCCAAGACTCGGAAGATCTGGCTGGTCCGCGTGCTGCCTGAGCTCCCATACTCAGCAGAGTAGCTGTTTTCTGCAGACACTGATTTGTTGAGACAGGAGAATAAATTTGTAACACAACACTAGTTACCATTCCTGCTAATAGAGTTTCTCTGCAGTGAGGAGAAAGCTGTGGGAGGTACTGCCTTTGGGGTTTTTTGCCCCCCAAATGTTGATATGATATCGTCTGTTCTGCAGTTTCCTCTCTGTGAAATAGCAACGTCTTTTTCTGGTATACGTTATAAAGGGTTAGAACAATGTGGCTTCTTCATGGGAATTTACTGCTCTGTCTTGGAGCAGTTGTGTGTTTCCAAGCCCAACCAGCGCTGGGGTGGGCTCAAGGCAGCCTCCACTGAGTGGAACCCCCCAAACAGCAGCTCAGTGACTGCCGAGCTCAGTTCTCCAGAAGCGTGGTGGCTCTTCTCTTCTGGCTCAGCTATGGGTGTGAGGAAGTTGAAGTGGCAGGAGAGATGTGTGCCACAGGGTAGATCAGAGATGGGTCTCATCTGGCCCGTGCCTGGAACACGTAAGCAATCTGCATTTCTTTGCCAGAGGTCTCTAATCTGCTGTAAAAAGGGATGGTTCTAGAGGTGGACTGCAGACCCATGACTGAGCTTTAATTTTGGAGCCTCTCTTGTAGCTTCTTTCAGAGGTGAAGGAAAAGTTGTTTGACAGCTTAAAGCTCCCTGGCTTCTGAGCTTTCTGAGCACTGGGCTGTGGAGAGAAGCACATGTTGTGTTTGTGTCTTTGAAAAGACACTTGCTCCTTGGAGGACAGTGAAAATCTCTCCAGTTTGTAAGTCTGTGCCACTGGGACATAGGGAGGAAGAGGGTTTCCAGAGGGCAGTGAAGTGTCAGAGATAAAACTTGAAGTACACCTCTCTGTTCTGATTCTTTTTGTTGCTCGCTTTCTTGTGAGAATACTCTTACTAAGGCTGCCAAGCCTGCCTGCTTTTTGCCTTTGTTTTTTCTTCTCCCTCACTTCAAAGGGACTGGGGTTTATAAGGTAGAAATAGCTTTTCTGCACAGCAGCCCTAGCTGAATTCTGTCTTGCAGTGGGAACTGCGCCCTGTGTGAGGCACACGTGTCTCTTTGCTTGGCACTATTCTGAAAAGCCATATTGGAACCCTGCGTTTCCAATGAGCTCGATAAATGCTGGAGGTAGATGGGGTGCAGGGGTCAGTGTCTGCGCTGGGCCTGGGGCAGCAGAGGAACGGTGGTGTAGTGAAAGCTGCCTTGGAATTGGAAAACTAATACCCACTCATGCTGCTTCCTTGTAGCTTGCCCCAGATGATGCGTGGCGATGCCCACACTGCAAGCAGCTGCAGCAGGGTAGCATCACACTGAGCCTCTGGACCTTACCTGATGTTCTCATCATACATCTCAAAAGGTTTAGACAGGTAAGGATGTCTGCAGTGATGCTGGAGGACTGCTGCTCAGCCAGGGAGTGACCTGACTAGACCACCTCTTTGGAAGTGGCTGTTTGCCCTATGCATTCCTCTCCTGGGTTTTTGTTTTCCCCAAGCATGGTGACCTCGCTGCCACCGCAGCTCATGCTATTCTCTCTTTACACAGGAAGGAGACCGAAGGATGAAACTTCAAAACATGGTTAAATTCCCCCTGAGTGGCTTGGACATGACTCCTCATGTTGTTAAACGCAGTCAGAGCAGCTGGAGTCTGCCCTCTCACTGGTCACCCTGGAGGAGACCCTACGGTCTCGGAAGGGATCCTGAGGACTATATCTATGACCTGTATGCTGTCTGCAATCATCATGGCACCATGCAAGGGGGACACTATACAGGCAAGTATCCTGCAATATTATGTATGTTGGATCCTTTCATAAAGGAAGCAGTTATATTTTTCTATTGAGTGTCCATAACTTCATCTTTCTTGATGAAAGGAACTAACCCAGCTAACAAGGGCTGGCTATGTAATACCGGAGGGGTAACTTCTATGACTTTGAGGAATGCAATGATGTCTGACCCCAAATGTCTTACTGTATGTTTCTGTCTCTGCTATTTTTTTGTACATTACTCTTCAGAGTAATGTAACTGGCCTTTCATGTTTCAAAAATGCTTCTGGCCACTCAGTGCAGAACTTCTGTAGTTGCAAAAGGCTGTTATATATATGAAGTATTTGCACATAGCCTATGTGCACAGACAGTTTATGAACTCCTCTTTGCTTGTTTCAGAGCAGCCAGAGATAGACAAAGTTGCTTGGTGGTTCTTAGGATCTGTATCACTTCACACAGCAGCCCAGAAAATGTGTGTGTCCGGTTTTGCCCTCTGATGTATGTCTCTGGGCTGTGTTGTATTGGGTGGCCTCAAGTCAGAAGGAGATTCACTGATGGAGGCAGACTGCCACAAATAGCAGAATGTGAACTGAATGGAGCCACCCTAAATGGGGTTCTGTTCTGAGCAGCAATGTTGGACAAAGAAACTCCTGAAATGTGAGGATTGTTTATTGTATTCTGGTGGCGTCAGGCCCCCATCTTGCCATTCAGACTGGAAGAGGATGCGTTGCATGAGTAAATCTGTTCCTTTCATTCTCCTTTAAGTCCATAATAGCAGATAAGGTCGTATTTAAGTTATCATACAGCAAACCGAGAGTAGTAGGAGTGAGGAAAGCCTAATAGTAATGTATTTTCTCTCAGCATATTGCAAAAACTCGGTTGATGGCCAATGGTACTGCTTTGATGACAGTGATGTTCAGCAACTTTCTGAAAACGAAGTCTGCAAGCAGACAGCTTATATTCTTTTCTATCAGAGACGCACAGCAATCCCATCATGGTCTGCTAACAGCTCTGTGGCAGGTAAGCCCCACTGGCATTGTCGGGGAGTGGTTGTAGTTTGTCTTTCATGGATAGTTTGTCCTTCTAAAGAATTTTCTGCCCAGCTCTGCTTAAGCCCCCACTTTCTGTCCCATAACTCAGCGAGGCTTGTCTCAGTCTGCTGCTGTGCATCAGAGGCCGTGGGAGACTCCAACCTCTTCTGTTAAGGTTAGTTGTGGCAAAGAGGCTGTGGAGATGGGGGAGCCCCCTCCATCCCGTTGGGTAATTCTGCTTAGAGCTGCCTTTGTCAAAACCATGATATAAAAACGTGACCAGCTCATTCCCTCCAGTGCTGTTGGTCTCAGGTAGGCAGCCAGCAGCTGAATGTGTTGGTTAAATCTGGGGTGAGCTGGGGGCCAATGCAGGCATGGTAACTTGCCTTTGGAAAGGAAGGGATTTGCACTGTGTTTTTGTGGCAGCTTGGGGACTGCCTTCTACCTGCATACTGCACTGATTCTTTTGATTCACAGCATAATGGGACAAGTCTTTCACTTACGACCATGGCAGGGGGGGTGGAACTAGGTGATCTTTAAGGTCCCTTCCAACCTAAACCATTCTATGATAGCCACTTCAGACTTACTCCTTCAGCAGTGTCTGGATGCTGTGCCTGTGTGGGACAGGTCCCGACTCCAGGTGTCTGTCAAAGCCAGTGTAGTACATACCTGACCCTCAGTGGCCTTCCAAGGCTTCACGTGTTCTGCATTTGCGTGCTACTGGAGTGATATCTGTGCCTGATTCCTTGCAGGCTCCACAAGCTCCTCTCTCTGTGAGCACTGGGTCAGCCGTCTTCCTGGTAGCAAGCAGCCCAGCATTGCTTCGGCAGCGTCATCGCGGCGCACGTCTCTGGCTTCGCTCTCAGAATCGGTAGAGCTGACTGGGGAACGGAGTGAAGATGATGGTGTGTATCGACACTGCTGTGTGTTGGGGATACTGGGCCACTAGTCTTTCTGTTACAAGATCCCTACTAAAATAGCTGCAAAATACGTAGTCGCAAGGGACAGTTACTCTAGCAGCTGGGGGAGGCAGGCATGGTGTTGGTAGGAGCCAGTGGGTTCTGGCACAGGTGAGCTCTTATCTGATGTAAAAGGATGGAGAAGAGCAGGGCAGGAACCTTAAGGAGCCTTTCAAAGAAAGGAAATGCCATCAACGAAACCTCTCAATCAAGAACTTTTTGTGCTTGTATTTTTTTCTGGGTTTCACTACAGCATGTTTGCAGGGAGGCTGACATTGCTACAGCTTAGCATAGGTACTAATTGTCTACTGCTGTGCTGTAGACTGCTCCCAGGGAGGTGTGAGGATACACAATTTACTTGTGTGTGCAAGCAACAGTTCAGTTCATGGCTTTGCCTGGGTCCTTCACCTACTACCTTATAATGTTTGAAAATGTGGAGCTTCAGGGGTCAGCCTGAGCATTTTGAAGTGGGTAGAGAGATGTCCCTGCAGCAGTGTTGTGGTAACTGTCAGATATAGCCATGGTGGTCACATATCTAAAATGCTTATTGTGCTTTGTGTTTGTAAATACAAATACACTGCTTTATATAAAGAGGTAGGAGTCCTACTTTGCCTTTTGCAGGATGGTATGGGAACATATTCTTTGATACAGAAAAATGTATTTCTGGAAGCACAATCATAGTTGGTGAACTCATTGCTAGTTTCAAGGACTTCCAAGGTGCAAAACCTACATTTGGTCTCCTGCTGCTCAGGGATGAGAGGAAAATCTGGATTTTCAGTTATTATCTTCAGAGAATTACTTCTGGGTGACCACTAGCAAATAACAGTTGTTGAATTCCTTATTCAGCTTTTATGCAAGAAGCTGTGCCTGCAGCAGGCATGAAGAGATAGGCATACGGTGTGGTGTAGGTGGGCTGTCTGACTGTCTTAGGGAAACAGCATCTGTGGATGGGTTGGATACACCGATTGCAGGCTTGACTTTTGTACTGAGGATGTTGCTTTCTCTGCAGGAGGATTTTCAACTCGGCCCTTTGTAAGGAGTGTCCAGCGTCAGAGCTTGTCATCTAGATCTTCTGTCACCAGCCCACTGGCAGTGAGTGAAAATGGTGTCAGGCCCTCGTGGTCACTCTCCGCAAAACTGCAGTTGCGCTCCAACTCTCCATCCCGCTTCTCTGGAGATTCCCCTGTACATACCTCTGCTTCCACCCTGGAGAAGATCGGGGAGGCTGCTGATGATAAAGTCTCCACCTCTTGCTTCGGCAGCCTGAGGAATCTCTCTGGCAGCTACTTGGAGCCCTGTGATGGCAGTCGGCGAGAGCACAGGACTGCTCGCAGAGCCCCCTTGGCTGTCATGGAAGGGGCATTCAGGGAAGAGTCTGTTGTAAGGACATCTAGCTCAGATCTTTCAGATGGGTATGGTAAAAGCTCTGTGCAGCCAGACAGGAATCACCCTGCTTTGGACCCTTTTGATAACAACAATCAAATCGCCTTTGTTGATCAGAGTGATTCTGTGGATAGCTCTCCTGTCAAGGAGGTAAAAGCCCCCAATGGGGCAGGGCTGGCTGCAGAGAAGGCAGATGGCACCCCTAAGAAGGCTCACAGCTCCAAGGGAGTTTCTGAGCCAGACAAAAGTTTGAGGAAGGGAAGGACAGTCTTATCTACCCAAGAGAACAAAGCCTCTCGCTCTTCTCCTCCACTAAGGAGTTCCCAGAAAGTTTCCCGGTCTAGGAGTAAGACGGACTCGTCTAGGGCCAGTGGGCGACATGGGTCTCCTGCTCCCACTCAGGCTAGGAAGGACCATAGCACGAAGCCCCTTGAGGTGGCTGTCCCATCGGCTCAACAGAAGCAAAAGTCAGGTTCTTCTCCGTCCTCTGCAGCTGCCAAGAAAACCCCATCAGGCTCATTGACTAAGGGCTCTTCTGCTGGGAAGAGCCGGACTTCAGACCGAAGCCTCAGCAGAGAGGGCTCTAAGATAAGTCTGGGGTCAGATAAAACGAGTGTTACCAGCAGTTCAAGAACAAGCTCCCCGCGGATAAGCCACTCTAGGAGCGACAGCAGGGCAGTAGACAGCAAGCACGTACGGAGTTCCTCTATGGCCAACCTGCGGTCTCCAAATGTTGGCGTGCGTTCTGGTTTGAAGAGGGACAGCAAGTCAGAAGAGAAAGGATTGTCTTTCTTTAAATCAGCCTTAAGGCAGAAGGAGACGCGGAGGTCAGCAGACCTGGGAAAGACAACGATGCTCTCAAAAAAGGCAGGGAGTGGCAGTTCCAAGTCGGGCAGTAAAAATGTGCTGGAGGACAAATTGGAGAAAGGTGTTGTCCCACCAGCCTCTCAAACCAATGCCAACGTTACTGCAAAAGAAAAACTTGTCCCAAAAGATGCCACACCCAACAAACATTCTCTGCTATCCAGTCGCAAGTCCAAGTCTTCCCAGCTAGATCCCGGAGTCCAGTCTCCTCCTTGCAGTGGCAAGCAGTCTGCTGACAAGCCGCTGAAAAAATTACCTTCCAGCATGCAGGTGTCTGTACGGCCTTCTCTGGAACCTCAGTGAAATGCTGCAATCCAGGTGTCTTTTCTGCTGAGAAGCTAATTTATTCTGAGCTCTTGTTTTTTTTTTTTTTTTTGTTCATGTGCCTAATGTATGTTTTGAGGAGAAGATAACTGCAAGTTGTTAAAGCGCCTTTTGATTCTGCCATCAAACCAAATAGCCACAGGCAGCCAGCACTGATGCAAGTAGTCTAGCTGGAGTCGTTGTTGAACATGAATGCAGCTGTCCCATAGCACTTGTACAGGAGTCTCTTCATAGAAAATGCAACAATTTTCTTCAGATTCAAGGTTTGAAATCTGAGAGCCAGTTGCACTGACACTAGTGTGCTTTGTAGAGCTGTGAACTGATATTCCTTTGGTCTTGTTCTGAGCAGGCTGTGTCCACGCTGGTGTATAGCCTTGTTCTGAGCTGTGGAGGGTGCAAAGGAAACCGGAAAGGAGAGACTGCCGCTTCTTTATGCTCTCTCTCAACCCTCTCTCCCTGCTCCCCTCCATTTTTTTCAAGCTTTCTAAAGGGCAATATTTCAACACTAATGTTGTTTCTCAGGTATATACTCAGCCAGTATAGGAGGGACTAGCATTAGTGGATGGACAGAAAGGTACCTGTGTGTCCACGCGTACGTGTGTCTGTGTAATAGATTTCATTTTTGCATTCCAACAGCAGAATTATTTTTTATGAAGTGTAACCTGCATTTTTTTTTGTTGCCACGTCTATGAAGAGTTTTACTCTGTCCATACCTAAGGCGACCTGTACCCTGTCCTCTTTAATTGCTTTCTCTCTTCTGAAACACTATACTAAGCAACAGAAGAAATCACTAAGCAGCAGCTGCTTGCCAGCTCATACCTGTGAAAGTGCTAGGTGGGAGATGGTTGCAGTGCCGTAGGAGAGCTGTCTTCGTGCACCGGAATGGCAGTAATGCTGTTAGGACCCCTGTTCAAACTCCTGAGAAGAAGTGTTTCCTAATGTGCTCAGATGCTTAATCGTAGTGGTGTGAATATAGCATCCGTTATTTATAGGAGTAATGTTTAGATAAGCCAAGTGTTGTCTTGTCTTCTCTGCCTTCTCTGAGCATGCTTTGAACAAGCCTCTTCATGCAGGTTGGAGGGGCTGTACCAAAATACCACGGAGCAGTTTTCACGTTCTCCAGAGCGCTGCTACGTTCCTCCCTTTCAGCATGCTTCTCACCTTCCCCGGTGGGTCTGGCTACCACATGTCTCTTAGTGAAATGATCCCTGTTCTTGTTTGGATGACGGTCTCTATCAGGGTTAAAACACTACATCTAGTGACGTCTTTGTTTACATGCCTTTCTTACAAGGGAGATTCCTCAAGTTCTTTAAGATTCTTCTTAAAAGGTGGATTCCTCAAGTCCTTTTATATACATGTGGTGTAATCTTTTTTTTTTATTTCATGAGTTTTTATTAGTGTGCTGCATATCCTTTATGTACAGCAGCAATCTGTAGTGTAGGTCACGACATGCAGCAGCTGGGCAGTGTGCTGGGCACGCTTGTCTTCTGAATGAGGTCTTTGCCTGTCAGACGGTCTGTTGTGGGGCAAAGCTTCTCCAGGCTTAGCTTGTGGACAGATGTATTCGTACATCTTTTCTGTCACTGTAACAAATAGCCCTTGAACAAGTAGTGACTCTGAGCTGGTCTGTTCCACCTCCTCTCTAGAGCTGACGTGCTGATGACCCTGCAAGAAGCCTTGCCTCCGGGTCTGGGCACGATGCTGCTCTGTGATCACTTTTTATACTCGGCTCACCACACATCTGCAGCAAGCTTTGGAGAGAAGCATTTTAGGGGTAGCTGACACCTTGGAGAAAAGGCAGTGTGTGTGTGTGGAGCTGAGCTGGGGGTGCCACAGAGCCCTGGTCGGTGTGTGATGGTGAGCCCACCTGCAGTATAACCCTTGCTCTGTCCCAATGACGTTCTGCAGTACTTACCTTTTTGCAACCCAGAAGCAATGCCAGTAGCCGGCATGTTTTAACAATATGCTGGACTCTGTGCCCTGGACTATGTTTTTAAACCTGAACGTAACCATCTTCTTGATGTGTTTCTTCTCCCGGGTATTGTTCAGTCTCATTTATTGCAGCAACGAGAAGCAAAGATTGCGTTACTTGCTTCTTAAATGTATGACTTGGATTATTCTTGGATTATTTTTTGTTATATCCAGCAGAGCAGATAAGACTTGCTTCACATTGTAGTACTTAAATTACTCCCTGAAATGTTGATGTTGAAGTATTTGTTTAAGGTTTTATCTGTGTTAAGGTCTTGCACTGTGTTGGCTCTTCTCTTGTAACAAGAATGTAATTCTGGGAGCTAGTGCTAACTTGGCGTGGTATCTTTTAATAGACAGAACCTAGTTTTCCGTGCATTTTACCATGGGACATTTGTGAAAGGTTATTTTTATCAAATGACATTTTGTTTTCATGCCATTGTTCACTGAAGAAATTTAAACTGGAAGCTAATGTATGGTTTCTGAGGTGGTTTTGCTCCTGTGTTGCGTGCCTGGACTGAAGGAAATTTTGAAGCCTTGTCCAAATTCGTGTTTCCGATGAATGCCAGTTCAATATGGTTGTATTTGGGGCATGAGAATGGTCGTTAGAGCTCCCATTTGGATGACGTGGGAATTGGAGGTCCTGGTGCCAGGTATTCCACTAGCTGATGTTAAAAGCAGTCAAACCTCTGCAATCCCGTGATGTGCAATCTAGCTCTTTCTGTGTATTCCCCATAATTCCTAATGCAAGTTGCTGACAGCTTCAGCACTACCTACTCTGCGTATGCTGCCCAACTGGATTTCCTACGCGTCCCTCTGAAAACAGCAGCTCTGGTGCACAGGCTCCTCGCTCTGCAAACGAGCACGGAGTGGGCAGAAAGAGGCCTCACTGACAGTGTCCTTGTCCTACAGCGGATGAGATGCTGCTCTTCTCTGGTGGGCTGACAGCACACGGCGTGGTTTCTGGCTCAGGAGGGCTTGACTTAGGGTGTCCTCAAGCAAAATGTTTTGACTTACAAGGGTGCACTGTAGTTCTTGTTGAATGCAAGGTGCACACTGGGCGAAATATGCAAAGCGTGCCCGTGCAGGACCTGGAAGGCACAGTCCCTATTCTTGCAGCTGTGTTGATTCTGAACAAAGCAGTTGAGAAAGCAGCCCTTTGCTGCCGCTCTGTATCTCTGCTTTTTGGTATCACAGATTTCCAGTAGTATATGAACTTCTTTGCACATGAGGGGGTTGAAGGGTGTGGGTCCAGGAAACAATGTTCGTTGTGAGTGTGAAACGAAGCCCGATTGCTGTTAAAGTCATGACTCCATCAGTGATGTGGAGTAAATCTTTCTAAAACCGAGTGTAGGTTTTTGCAGGCCTTACTTGAAGTGAATTGGGGAAAAAGCAACATCTGTCTTCTCTGCCTGCTTTAAAGCAGGCTCATTTCTTAGCCCTTCCATGCATAGGAATTCCTATCCATGTGTATTGTGTTGTCCAGATGTAAGGATGTGGCACAGGACTAAGAAACGCTGCAGAAGAGGGATCTTCCAAGTCCTAGATGTCAACACCACCTTGGCTTTGTGTATTGCTCCTTAAGGCAGTGGAGGCTTGAGGCTGTTCTGAAGCAGCCGTTCGTATGTGGTCAGCTCTTTTCTTAACATTCAGGTTTGGCTTCAGAAGCACTTGTGCCGTTGGAGAAGGTGGGTTCTGCCATCTCTGAAGGTCATTGCTGGGCAGGAATCTCCACCTGCCCCTGGGTGGTAGCATGCAGGGCCTGGAGATCCTGTGGCCGCATGTCTGAGTGGGAGGAGAACGGCTGCTGTCTGGGTCTGCTTTGCTAGTCACACACAGCCAGGGCACCTGGGGAATGGCTCGTGGTATGGCTGCCTACAGGGTGAGCTGTCCTGGCTTGGGGGTGGTGGCGTTTGGGACCTCAGAGCTGATGATCTGGAAGCAAAGGTTTACAGGGCAGCCTCATGCTGGTGAGAAATGCCATGAAAGGACGAGGTGCAGCACTGTCCTGGTCCTCACGCAGCCATGCGAGCTCCAAGGGAAAGCAGACTTCAAGCCCTCTGAAGGGTTTTATGATGTGTTTCCAGTCAACTTTGCGTTGAACTCACCTGCATTGGCCACGTGTAACTCATATTTCACATCACATCTCTAGTCTGACACTTGCTCCTGTTCCTGGAATCAGCCCTCTGGGCGCAGGAAAGCAGCGCCTTCATTCCAGTGCTAGATTCCTGCTGGAGTCACCTAAAGAAATTATTTTTACCCGTTTTGGGCTGCGTCTTTTGGATAGTGTTTAGTAGTATACAAATTATAAGCACATTTTCAACGACGTGTATTAAAGAGGCACCTTTTATTTGTATTAATCACATTTGATAGACAATTTGGTGCCTGCAGTTCTCTGTAACTTGTAAGTGTCTCACTTTGGGTGTATAAATTGTTAACCCTTTCGAACTTATCAGATATGGCTAAATAAAAAAAAAAGATGCTTAGGATAGAAAAATAGCAGCTTAATTACAGTACACTTATTCCACTGTAAGTGCCCTCATCTGTCTTAGCTGCAGGGGTGTTTGCTTTTCAAAGCTGAAACTTGAGCATGATCAACCATTTTTTCTTCGGTAATAAAGGCAGTTTTGCATGGCAGTTCTCTTGCTGTACCCAAATGCATGCACTTACTAACTATGCAAGCATCTAATACAAACCATAGACCGTGCTTTCAGTATCAGAAGCTGCTAGGTAGACTCCGGAGCGCTGCTTTGAATCTGTACTTCTGTTTCTCGGTGCAGCTGCGTGTCAGCACATAGGAGCATGTCCCTGGGTTCCTGCTTTGTTTGCACATCTTTGATTCTTTCCTTTGCAGAATTCTGCATTACTGACAAGGCTGGAGTGTAGCATAACGTCAAAGGGATCTGAAATGTTGAAATGAGAACAAACTGGTTTTCTGTATTGTATTGTTTTTTTTCCTTTTTTTTTAACAGGGAAAACCTGATCAGTGTTCTGTATGTAGCCTGCCATTTCCCATGTAACTTTAATGACACGTTCTACGTTGTCAGAAGAGGCAGTCACCTGTAGCCATACGAGCACTTAAAAAAAAAAAAAGTTTTTGTTGAATTTCCGTGCTAAGAGAGCAGTTTCCACTTGTCGGTGTGCTGCCTGTACTGGTCACGGGGCTTCTGCCTGCCTTCCCGGGAAGAGCCGTGCTGGACCCCAGCTGCCTGCGGCGGTGGCTGGGAATCCTGTTCGGGCTCCAAACCCATGGTGGTGTTTGCGTTTCTGAGCCGTGCTCCTGTTGGACCGCACATCCCACTGGGGTGGTTGTACGCACAGTGCAGGGCCGACTGGGGTCGCAGCCCGTGGGGCAGAGCGGGCAGCTGGCCCAGGGGCAGGCTGGCGAGGTCTTGCGAGCGGCAAGTTTGGCTAGCAAGAACTAGGTCCTGGTCCTGGGATTCCACCTGGGCCACCTGGCTGAGCCCCTGCGAGATGCCACCTGGCAGCAGCAGTTGGAGCAGCCGGTCTGAGCAGGGGCTGGGTGTCGGGCAGGTTCTTGGTCCCGCTCCTGCTGCAGGCTCTGTGCCCGTCCCCTTCGGTCAGCTGGCACGGAGAGGGTTTGGAAACGACATTCCAAATAATTTCACTGTTTTTTTTTATTTTTTTTTTTGTATCTTTGTCATTTGCCTACTAATCCAAAAATAATTTGGCAGTATCTAATGTTATCTGTGGAGGGAACTGAAATTTAGTTTTAATCTGTGGTGAGATGAAAGTACTACATGGTTTTCTTAATAAAAGCACCGTAAAGCATTTACTATTAGGAGCTTTATTTTGTAAAATGAAAGTACCTCTGAAGACTTGTACAATATCTATATTAGGTCTAAAGGTTTAGGGAGTCTTCTATTTTTTTAAAGGCGATAGCACTCAACTTATCTGCAAATAGTGTTTTTTTTGAAAAGACACAGATTAAAACTAAGTAAACACAAATTCCGTTTCACTTTAGGCCCTGCAGCACAAACGCGTTGCAAGACAGTTAGTGTTAGGTTTGTATGGCATTTGTGCAGTGCAATAAGAAACCATTTTTAGGTGCTACATTGCCTTGGGTAGGGTGACACAAGGGAATACAGGCTACAAGTGGCTAGATTATTTTCTTGTGGCCTTCCAAGTATTAAGTTGTACAGATTTGCTCACCAACTGTGCCTCACCATTGGTTAAAATTGAATTTTAAGTCCTGTTGCAAATGCAGTCTTCTGGACACAATGTCAGATTTTACACTGGAATATCTACAGTTCTAAAAACTGCATGTCACATCACTGTACACTGATACTGGGACGTGGGGCTTGCCCACACCTTTGATATTCTCTTCTGTATTTTAATGTTTTTGAACTGTACAGTAATCTGGAAAGCAGGCTGTCTTTACTTGGGATTGAACATTGTACCATAAATTTTAAATTATTTGAGGACAAGTGCATGAGACTGTGTCAATGCCTTTTATTATTTATTTGTATGTTTTATTATTCAAGGTGTATGCACTTTTAATATGCAGAATTTATATTTTTATGTTAAAAATCATTTTCTTTCAGGAAGAAGAGTTTGAATATGAGGAATTGGAATTAAGTGCAAAAAGGGGAATATGTAATAAAATACAATAAATTTATTACTAGGCATCCTGCCTGAGTGAGTGTTTTTCCAGGTCCGCATCATCACCTGACGAAGCACACCCTGCCCGCTGCTCCAGCCTGGCTGTGTCCCCTCTCTGGCTGGGGGGACATGCCACCCTGCCCTCTCTCCTGCCGCAGGACGCGAGCGGGTCTCGGGGCAGGGTCTGTGTCTGCGTGGGGTAACCGCGGGGGGCTTCGCTGCCAGCTCTAACCACCCAGCCGTGGTGGCTCTGCCCCTGTCCCCGCGCAGGCATGGGAGCCGGGCATGGGCTCAGTAGCTGCCCTCTGCATCCTGAACAGGGCTCCTCTTGAGAAACAAAAAGCTGGAGGCCTGTTTTTTGGGCATAGACCTGTGTGCTGGGGAGGGGGAGACATGGGCCTTATCCCCCGATGTCCCTGATGCTTCTCTCTGCGCAGACTGGCAGCCCAGTCCTGCTGCTGCTCGGCCGGGGTCCCTGCTGCCGCCGTGTCCCAGGAGCGGGTGCAGGACCTGGACTGGAGCCTTTTTGTGCTGGTGAGTTTGGTCCATAAGCCCCGTGGGCAGGGGGATGCGATCTGGCTCCTCCTTAGGGTTCGGGGACTCATTTCTGGGTAGGCAGAGGTGGGGGTCTCTCCTGTCTGCCCGGCCATGCCTTGTGTCTGGGCTCAGCCCCGCTGTTCCTATCCCCAGTGCCCTGTGGGAGGCTCAGGTCTCCACTTGAAGGCTGTGACTGCTCTGACTCCTTTCTGTCCATGGTTCTCTGATCATGGCTTCCTGTCTGCATTGGCGCTGCGTCCCAGGGCCCCCGGGGCTGTGCTCCCTTCTCCGGCAGGTGAAGGACTCTGGTGGGAGCGTCCCCATGACCCCTCTCACGTGCAGTGCTGGTGCTGGCCGCGTTCCAGCCTGCTCCTTGTCCCCTGGCCACTGTAGTGATGCAGCGTGCGGCTCTGCTGCTTGAGGTTTGGTTCAATATTAGCCTTTTTTTAATGGTTCTTTATTGAACTGAGGCTTCAACTGTGCAAGAGTGATAGCAACTGAGTGTTTAATTGTGTGCTCCTCTAGCTCTGCATCCTAATTAAATATTGTTTTTCATTTAACAGGGTGTACAGCTCCAGCTGTGGAGGAGAGCGTAGAATGCAGATGGGCTGCTCCTGCCGCCTCTGCGCCTCGGCTGGGCGAGGAGGATGGATCGAGGCGGGATGAAGACTGTCCTTGCTCCCAGCTGCTGAAGGGAGGATCTCTCTGTCTACAGGGGTGGCTGTGTCGCCTACAGGTGACAACCTCGGCTGGGTGAGCTGCTCCAGTGGTGGCTGCTGCAGGCACAGCTAGGAAACCATCCCCATGGCTGCTGGGCTGCCTGGGCTCCGGTCTGGAGGACGAATGTGGTGTGAAATGCTTTAGTAATCCAGCGTGTCATCTCAGCTCAAGAACAGGAGGGAAAAATGAAAGACATTGTGGTTGGATCTGCCCAGGGCCATTTCCACTGTGGACTCTGATCTTCCTGCTTGAGTGAGCCATCAGATCGGTGTAGGGGCGGGAGCTCATGCTTCACAAACTTGCCTTTAAATGACACTTTTGATTCTTAAGGTTTCTTCCCCTCCTCTCTCTCCTCCACCCTCCTGTGTGCATATTTTTGTCTTCCCACTCTGAGATGCAGCATCACATACATGCCCAGATACACAAAAGCAGCACTCCAGCTGGAGGAGCGGGCTTGGAGGTTTGGCATCGCTGCTGGGGCTGCTTTTGTCTGGGCAGGCAGGTCCTGTCGGCCGAGAGCAGGGCTGGGATAAGGCAGCTTGGTGCACGCTGTGCCGTCTGGGCTCCCGGCCTCGGCTGTGGGGCTCTCGCGTGGGGCTGCAGAGGGATGACTCTCGTTTTCGACTCCTATTGTGGAGTCGTGGCTCCCTGCAGCTATTCAGTTGTCACCTTTGCTACGTTGCTAGAACAAATGTTCAGCTCTGCAGGGTGTGGGGCTGGATGGTCCGGCATTTCTCCTTCATTGGATTTGTTTGCAAGCTGCTGCTTGTGGGGTTGATCTGCTCCAGAAGTCAGCAAGGGTGGGTGGGGGGTAAGGTGGAAACTCTCTCCTGCTGTATTCGGGCCAGTTCTGGGGTGAGGCACTTTTCTGCAATATACTTTTGCTGTGACGAAGAGCCTCAGCCCAGCCTCCTTATGCCTCTAATAGCTGCTTTTTCCCTATAAATCTTGTTGCCTTCCTGTCTCACGGCTGTAGAATATTGTCACCTCTCCAGCCCTGAGGACAGTGGTGTGCTGCACTGTGCTGCATGGTGCACTGGTAACCTCCAGCTCTCTGGACAGAATGGGGAGAGGGCAGCCTTGCCCCGGAGCACTGGCTGGACGGGAGAGGAACCGCCGTCCTTTCAAACGAAGCCGGCAGGATCGTGCCACGGGGCTCGTCCCTGCCCCACTGAGCCGCTGGGAGCCTGGCCTTCCCTGACAGCGGAGCTCCAGCTAAAGTGAAAAATGTACATGTGAGGGACAGTTCTGCTTTTCTCTTCATTGCCCTGAGCTTTCTTAAATTACAGCGCTGGCGCCTGTGATTGCCGTGGTCTTCCAGCAGCCAGTGCTAGAACCACGGCCCAGCCCGGGGAGCTGTAGAGCTGCAGCCCGGGCTGTCCCCGCTGCACATCCCTGGGGTGTTGGGGCACCGCCGGCCGCTTCCAGAGAGGGCCGGGGAGGGGGGGGGCACTGCATCTGCCCCTGCGCCTGCAGGGGAGGGCATGGGGGTCCGCTGCTCCTGCCCCAGCCTGGGCCCACAGGGGTTCCTGGGGGGCTGTCACGGCCGGCTCTGCTCCCCGCTGGGCCCTGCCGGCTGGCGCGTTCCCCATCTCGGGACGCGGGGCACACGCTGCTCCCTGCCTGCCTGCGGTCCCCTGGCTCTGACTGCCAAGCCCAGGTCTGGGTTCGGCGCAGCAGCTGGCCCGTGTCCCCAGAAGAGAGCATAGCAGCTCCTCCAGGGGAGCCTGGCTCTCCCTGGAGCAGGACCGGTCCCAGCACTAAGAAACCAGTTCCAACCCCCTCCACCAGTGCTGTGGGGCCCAGGGGACATGGCTGGGTGCTCTGGGCTTTGTCTTGCCCGTCCAGTGGCTGAAGGTCACAGCAAGGTGGGCAGGGTGCTGCCGGCATTGGGCACTGTGTCTCAGGCAGTGGCAAGCCTTGAAGTGACGTGTTGGTTGTCGGTGCAGGCTGTGTGCCCCCTGCTGCCATGCTGACCACCTGGGGGTCACCCGTGAATCCCCCCTTGGCCCCCAAATTACAGATGTTACCAGCTGTTGCTCATCTCGCATCACCCAGCTGCAATTATAGAAATACTGAAGTTAGTTGGTTTACCAAGAGCCACGCTGCCTTACCCCTTGTCCCACTGTGTCCCTGGGGGGGACACGCGGGCACCGCCAGCCCACACCGTGGGGCCGTGTGTGCAGCTTTTGTCCGTGTTTCTGTTCATCCTGCTGGGAATGGTGAGATGGAGCCGAGCCCTCCGGGGCAGCCCGTGGGCGCTGGGTGAAGGAGCTGGTGACTATGCTGTGCAGTCACGGCGTACGAGACCCATCCTCTTATTGCATACCAGAGAGAGTAATTACTTCATGTCTTGTATGGAGATGGGGATGACAGATGTCATATTAAATCATAGGGTCATCACTTATTTATAGGTGATTACATTAAGGAGATATTAATATAGCCAAAGGCTTCGCAGAATTAGAGTTAATATATTTTTGTTTATTATATTTGCCAATATTTCTCCAATCCAGCCGGGTTTTTATGGCCACTTATTAAATAGAGAGCCCGCTGCAGTTCCCTTAACCTAGCTGGGAGGGTGGCGAGAGGACAGTTGGAAAACACTTGAGAACTTTGATCTTCGAGTGATTAAATTTTATTGCCTCCTTGTTTATGAGGGTCCGATGGCAGGTGCTTCGCGCGCTGTGAAATGAAGCGAGGGCAGGTTTGGACTCGAGCCGTTATTAAATCTGGGTCAGCAGGGGAGGCTGTGGCTGGGCGCAGAGCTGGGGCTCGCAGATGTTCAGGTCCTCGGCCGGGATTAGCGCTGTGCTAAACTGGGATTAGATTATTGCAAAACGAGGCGCAGATTTCTGACACCCCGGGGAGGCGGGGGTGTCCCCGGGGAGCGCTGGCCATGGCTTTCCGCCTTGTCCCCGTGCCCCTGCAGCCTGGTCTTGGGGCCAGCGAGGCACCTGTCCTGCAGGGACTGGGGGACATCAGCAGATGTGCAAACCAGAGGAGACAAGAAAACCACTTGTTTAGCTGGAGGACCCGACCGGGTGGCAGCAGCGGCTCCGCCGTGTGAGGACGGCTGCCGTTGTGCGGATCGCGGGGGCTGAGGGTGCGGAGGATGGATGTGCGAGGAGCCGCCCGCTCCCTGCCTGTAGGCAGCTGCTGTCTGTTGGGATATTTATTAACACCCGGCTGCCTCTGAGAGCCAGAGCAAAACCCAATCTTTGGAGGCCGTCAATAAATTATAACATATTAGGCACTGTCATCCGTACCCCTGGACTCTTAAATTTTGTTCTAATTGGAGTATCGCTTTTCCTTTCTCAGCACTTTTTCCCCTCTGCTGGGTATCGATCCTTTCTCTGCGGGGATCTGACCAACTGTTGACAATTTATGGTAACATAAAACTAGTACCTCTTATAGCAAAAACCCAGCTTTTAATAAAAACCGCTGACACCAGCCTCTCGCTGGCAGCCTAACCTGATTACCAAATGGATTTAGCAGTTAAGGCTGTGCTGATGCCCCGGTCGTTTTGCACATAGGGATTTTTACTGTAACACTTAACAGGCTTTCAATTGTCATAATATTTCATAAACACATATGTACCTAATTGAAAGCTTTGAGGCCACTAGGAAGCCCTGAGAGCGCTCCCCGAGCCTTGCCTGACTGGTGGACGCTCACAGTGGCTATCTGATGGTTAACGGGGGCAGCCGTGGGGCTGTAGGGTTGGGTCGCTGATGAAATCGCCCTTTCCATTGCCAGGGGGAAACTTATGTGTAGGTTTTTGTCGTATGCAGAGGATAGCCTGACGATATTTGGGAGCTGCGGTGCCCTCGCGGTGACACCTGAGCTCAGCGAGAGGATGCGCTCCTTGACGTGCCACCCTTGCTCGTTGGGAGCTTGCTGTGCTTTTGTGGCTGCAAAGTGGCGGCTCCCTCTCCCCTATTTTTGCACCTACAAAGCCTCTACGTGGGTTTGCAAAGGCTGCAATGCCGTCGGACACCAGCTGCCCAGTTGGGAGGCTCCGTCCCTGTGACCCACCCCCCCGGGGATGCTTGCACTGCCACCGACCCGCGCTGCTCCGCACCCTGCTGCTGCGGGGGGACGTGAGCGGCGCCCCAGGGTCTGCTCTGGAGAGTGGGGCGATGGCAGCAAACCTGGGGAGCAGGGACTGGCCCCTGCCACAAAGCCAATGATTTCGCAGCTACTGGGGTTTGCTCGCTGGTTTTCCCGTCCCACCCTGCTGGGAGCGCTTGCTGCGTTGGTGTTAGTCCTGCCACCTCTTTACCGGAGGTGTTTAAATTGGGAAAACGAGCACATCGTTGGCTGCTGGGGCAATTTATCAAGGCACCGCGTGGCCCTTTTTCCACATTAGTTTCATCCAGTGAAAAAATAATAAGAAACTGCATGTCTAACATAATGACCTGAATTTCTTAATAAACGAATGCAGTGTGGAGGGCTGTATGTTTCCACTTGGTCTGAGCCAAACTGTGATAAATTGATACTTCCTGAAGGTATTGAATATTTCTCGAACTATTCATCAGCCCCACGACAAATTCCTCTGTCGGCCCTAGCTGACATCCGATTTTAAACACCTCTTCCAGGCCCCGGTGCAGAGGAGTGGCTGCTTGGGAAGCAGGGACCTTATCATTTTTTAATGCATTGCAGTTCCCGGGCTCATGGAATATTTATAACAAAGTCGTTATTTACCAAACAAGCCGAAGCGTTTGCAGGAACCCCTGATGGGGGGGGGGGGGGGGGGGATAACCCAGGCATCTCCTGTGCCCCTCCCCTTGTGGCTGAGGGTCCTGCTGGGGTGCGTGGCCCCGAGTGCCACAGGGTCCCTGATGTCCCTCTGACTGGAGGCCCTTGCCTGGAGCTTGGTCTCGTTGCTGTGGGTGGGGAGGAGCTGGTGGCCGGTGGGCAGGCACGGGGATGGCAGGGACAGGGGGTACTGCTGTGAGCAGAGGGCTTTGATACTGCGAAGCCTCTGAACGCTTTCACTTGTCCTTGCTCCAGCTCCCCCAGCCCCTTTGCTGCTCTTCTCTGGTGACGAACACTGGTGGCTTTGCAGGTTGAAGCTGGTTGGGGCTTCTCAGACCCGTGGCAGGCGGTGTCCCTGCAGGCTTGGCTGGGGTGGGGGTGCGGGGTCCCCGGGAGCTGGCAGTGGCCATGCTCTCCTGGGAGCAGGCAGTGCGCTGCCAGTCCAGCTCCTGCTCCGGGTCTGCGTCGCTCCCTGGGCATCCTGTTAATCCCGGGCATCCCGTTAATCCCAGCCCTCCTGTGCCTTCCCTCCCAGCCCACATCCAGGGCTGAAAGCAGCGTCTCTGTCTAACACATCGCTATCAGCTTGTTCTTCTGGGTGTCACCAACACTGTAACATCTGCTCTCCCTGCTATTCGCTTCCTCTAATTCTTTTTTTATTGAAATGAGTTTAAATTGTCTGAGAATATATTAGATTACTCTTTCCCTGCGGTTAGCACACTTGTATAGATGTGAATAAACTGCACAGTTAGCAACGCTCGCACGCGCTCTCACTCCCTTTTTTAATCTAAAAGAAGCTGGCTCCCTGGAGAACTGGCGCGTTTCCTAACGACCTTAATGAGTTTCCATAGCTGGGGTCAGATTATCTAGAAAGGTGGTAATGGCGGGGCCGGGAGGTGGTTCTCCCTCCACCGCTGCGCTTCTCTGATAGCTTTGTACTCCAGACTGTAAATAAAGCAGAGTTTGATAGCTCTGCCTGGGTCCGTGATGAATACGTTTTCTCCTTTAATAGGCAGAAGTGTGTGTGTTGCAAAGCAATTCATGAAGCCCATATGACAGTCTTTAAGCATTTTAATATTTTGCAAATGATTTATCATTGGTAACGAGCAGATGATATACTCCACTTCAAGGGTATGGATTATCTATTAAAGTCCATGCGTAAAAGGCATCTGCGAATGACATACTGCTGCAGAAAACGGAAAGTACAACTTATCTTTTGTTTTACAGGAGGGGTCAACAGCTTCTGCCACAGCTCAGGAGATAACCGGCCTCCCTGCTCGCTGCTCTAATGATGTCCGTAAATATCTGCCGTGGTGGGGTCCTGTGCTGTGCCGGCACCTATCCTGCCCCTGCGGTGCCTCTGGGGCCTTCAGCCCGTGGAACCGGGGCTCATTTTGTGCCTGGTTAAGAGCGGAGGCTGGCGCTGATTCCCTCCTACCGCGGGATGAGTTTATGGGCTGTGATATCATCTCTCGGGGCTCTCTCTGCTCCAAGGAGCGCAGAAGTCTGATTTATTTATTGATGAAAGGATTCATACGGTGGGGCTGGTGGCACCGCGCGCTGCCGGGGCTGCCATGCACACGCATGTGCGGTGGGGCCGAGCCCCGGGGTGCTGCGGGGTGGGTGGGTGCCACCATGGGTGGTGGTCCTCTGTCCCTGCCTGGGGGTGGGCTGCGGAGGGGCTGTCCCCTCCGTGCTCTCCGCACACCGTGCTGGGGGGGTTGTGTGTGTATACGCGTGTCTCGTTGCCGCTGGGAGGTGCCCGTGGCCCGGGCTGCCTGCGCTGCCTGCGCTGCCTGCGCTGCCTGCACTGCCTGCGCTGCCTGCGGCTGCAGCCCCCCCGGCAGTGCCGGCCCCCCGGCTCGGGGATGCGCGGGGTAGCTGCGGCGTGGTCCGCCATGGGCTGGCGAAGCCGCGGCCAGGACTAGTGCCAGCCTGGCTCTGCTCTTGCCTGGGGGGGCCTGGGGGGCACAGGAATCGCACCAGTACAATATGCACGGGGATGGAGAACTGCCACCCCCACCCCACCCCATTTGGAAAAGAGCAGTGGGGGGTTTTGGGGTTTAAAGCTGACCCTGGGTGCCCCTTGGAGCCAAGAGCAAAACTGTGAGCACGTGGTGAGATGCTGTCGTGGTGTAATGCTGCATGGTGTGACACGTGGTGTGATGCTGTGCCCAGCCCCGCGCCCCGGCTGTTCCCTTCTGCAGAGGACGTGCAGCGTGGGGTGTCCCCCATGGGTGCACAGGGCATCCTCCGCTCCCCCTGCAAAGCCAAAGCAGCAGAAGGTGCAGCACCACGTGGTTTCGCCAAGACCTGCAGCACCCTTCTCCCTTCATGTCCCGGTGGGCTTGGCGGTCCCGAGGGAGGTGCTGGCTGCGGGACACGTAGCTCTTTGCACACCTCAGTGCTGACTTTGACCCTCTTTCCCACGTTTTGCAGTCAGTGCTGCCCATCCTGACATGGCACCACTGAGCTCCGGGGCCAAGTGGGGCCTCAGGGGCTCGGGGTGGTGGTGGCAGCAGGACGTGTCCCCCAGGCACTGGGCACCTCCCGTGTGTGCCCCTCACTTTGCTGCCACAGTGGCTTGGTGGTCACAGGTAGGACAAGGTGGGACCCTCGCTGCTGTGTGGCGGCTGCTGTTGGTGCAGGGAGGACGTGTGTGCTGCCCCATCGCTGTGCCAACTTCGTTACTGTGAGATTAATGCTGGTTATTGCGTTGGGAGTTTTATCACCTGAATGTTTCCTCTTAGCTCCTGAAACCAACTTCAGCCCAGATTTATTACCCAGCAAATAAATAAAAGTGCAGGTTTATTTTGCCTCCTTGTTCATCCGAAAGGAATGAAAATGTAAGCAAAATATTAAAAATAAAATAGACTCAGTTTTACTTTAATTGACCTTTGATTTTTAACTTAATACCTTCCCCATGTTGCTGCTTCAACCTTTAATTTCTCTTGGTGAAGTGGCTGTGTTCAATGATTCATTCTGTCCCGAGGCAAAGCACACACTGTAATTGGTTTTTAACTTCCTGGAATGTCAAAGCCAGGATTGAAATTTTACGTATCACACCACCAATTCAATACTGGCTTTAATAATAATGTTGCAGAAAGGAAGGCAGATTTACAGCTGTAGAAAAATGTAATCAAATTTTGAGCCAGAATGCAATAAGTCCAAATGCTAGTTTTCATTTGGAAGCTTGTTAGATAAATGTGGTATCACCTGAGCGGTTCCCAGATCATTTCTGCTGCTCCCTGCCACATCGAGTGTCGCCGGCAGATGTAGGGGAGCTGCTGCTTGCACCGCTGCCCTGGGCAGGGGCAACATGCAGCCCTGGGTGCAGGATGGGCTATGGGCACATGGGGCGGCTGCGCAGGTACGGGGTGCCCCTCGTCAGCCCCTGGTCCTGCAGCCTGGGGAGGGCACGGCTGAGATCTGCTCGTGATGGCATCTGTCCCCAGTGTCCACCGCGGGACAGAGCTGCTCTGCAGCCAGGGCTGCCGGCCCATGCCCCGGCGACGCTGCGGTGCCCACCACGGAGCCACTGCTGCCCTTCTGCTCCGCCAGCCCGGGTGCTTCGGGGCCGGGGGGGACACCCCTAATACACTGCAAATGCCAAATAAGTAATCGATTTTGGCCAATTAATGTCTGATAAAAACTAATAACCCTTCTCTCCCTTTCTTATTACCAAATGACCTCCAGCAATCCATTAGTTTAACAAATGATATGCGAGTGTTCAGCATGGCTAATGACTCTGGATTAAACCCGGTGACACCTAATTCATCAGTGTGCTCCTGCACCACAGTGCCCATTACGCCTTGCTCTCGTCCATCACCGCCGGTCTCTCACACCACCAGTCGCGGTGCTCCTGGCACCCTTGCATGGAGGCGGCCCTGGGGATGCTGCATGCTGGGTGCTGTGTCCCCTCGTCCTCTGCTTACTCCGGCTGGAGACACCAATACCTGCACTGGGCCAGACCCCACTTCACCCGGCAGCCTGGGGTGGCCGCCCTGCACTCCCTCAAGGGGCCGAGGCTTCAGGAAAAGGCATCTCGGGGTTCGGGGACCCTGTGGTGTCTTGTGCCAGCATGGCCAGGCAGGCGGTGCCTGTCGGCTGCAGGCTCCGTGCATCTCCCCGCTCTGCTGCCCATGCTGCTGCTTGCGGCTCTGCTGTCCCTGCTCTCTACTTACGCTGTCCTAAAAAGCTAACTAAGCTGAAATTATTTTTGCTCCTTAGAAGAGCCTTTAAATAATGTATCGCCCTCACTTGCTGTTACTGAATGTTTTAAAAATCCAAGGGACTTTTCCTTCTCGCTCGTGTGTTTGCATCTGTTTGTTGTGGGGCCACGAGTTACCCTTCTAATGACCCTGGGGTCATTAGAAATTCCCTTTCAAGGCTGCTGCCCCGGCAGCCTCACCACAGCCGGCGTGCCAGGACGCTGGGCACTGCCTGCGCCGCAGCGGGAGGTGGGCGCAGGGCAGCGCTGGGCAAAGGAGCAGCCGCTGTGGGGCGGGTGGGCGAGCAGCAGCCTGGCCGCCTTGCCGCTGGCAGGAGCACCGAGCCCGCAGCTCGTTGCTGGTCCGTGGGGCTGGGCACCAGCATCGGGCACCCACCATCCCCGGTACATCCAGCTGTGGGGTGTGCAGTGCGTCACCGCAGAGCAGTGACAGCTTCGGGGGGCACCTACGTGCTGCTCGGTGGACTTAAATAAATAGCCATGCTGGAGCTGCTGACCATCAGCTCAATTTTGATGTTGTGCATCACGCTACGTTTCCCATGTCAGAGATGCAAAGCACAGCACTGACCCGGGTCTGGATCAGGGACCTGCGTCCCCCCAGGGGGGAGAGTGGCTGCGGGAGGGTGGCATCCCCAGCTCTGAGCCGTGAGCGAGGGGACACGGCTGAGACGGGGCTGGCAGGGACCTTATCCCCCCCACACCTCTCTGAAGGCAGATGGGCGCTAAATGACCGCTGGCTATGGCAATGCCCGGAGTCCCCAGCCTGCTCCCCTGGGGACATACCCACAGCGGGGCTCGGGGGGTGCCCAAGGGCGTAGCTGTGGCTGTGGCCCCCTGAGTGCGTCCCCCGTGGGCAGCGGGAGCCTGAGCTGAAATCCAGCCCTGGCTGCTCCGGAGGAGTTGCTTCCCACCCACCCCGGTGCCTGTGGTCCTGGCTGGCCATGCAGCGCCCTGTCCTGCATTCAAATGGCAGCAAATTGCAATTAAATTTGAGCTGCTGAAAACAAAGCCCCTAAAAACATCCTCCAAAGAACCATACCTCCTGGGGACTGGCAATAAGAAGTTGCAAAAGGAAGGATAATTAAATTAGGGGAAATGTCAGCAAAGCAAAGATGTCCTGTCCAGAGCAGTGAGGGAAATGTTTTCCTTTCTGTGCTGGTGTTGGATGGATTCTCCTGTATGCTGCAAGGTTTTCAAATATTGTAATCGAAATTAACGCAAGCATTTATGAGGCTGTCAGGGCTCCGGTGCTCACATCCCGGTGTGTGATGTTCCCAGGGCCGGCGCTCTTGGTCAGTTGGAGGGAGATCACTTATTTGAGCCACTTTCCTGTCTGGCTGAGCAGCCAAACTCATTCACAACCTGAATTTCACAGGAAATTAAGCTCTCCCAAAAGGGCTAAAGAAGATATGAAACTGGGTAAATGTTAAACCTGGTAGAAATTTCTCCCATAAAGTTTCTTCCAGATCTATTCCCCTTTTCCCCGAAGTGACAGTATTTTTGAATCATGTTTCCATAAAGCGCGGGCACTCCCGGGGGAAGCCGCCCGAGTGGTGCAGTCAGCCCCAGCAGCGCAGTGGGGTCCCCTGGGGAGCCGTGGAGCGTGAGCTGCCACTCGGGCTGGTTTTAAGACCCCACAGGGGCAGGAGTGTGGAGGGGCAGGAGCCGGCAGTGCTTTGGGGACCGCAGCACCCGGGCTCGGCTGGGCACAGGCTCCCCAGGGGTTTGGGGATGGGGATGGGGACGGGGACGGTGGGGTGGGTTATCCCCACCCGCACATCGGGAGCCAGCCTGCTGCACCGCCACATCAACCACCGAGATGAGGCATGGTATAAATAATACATCAAATTCCCCAGGTTGCTTTTCATGTCGGACCACCGCCTTCCAGCTGAACCCTTTGACTGCGCTGTTGGGGTGCGTGAACAGCAATTACTTGGGGTGGCACAGGGCTGCCGAGCCGAGGTGCAGCCGGGGAGGAGGAGTTGCGTGAGGTCCTGCCTGCTGCCCACGGGTGACGAAACCTCTCCCCGCTGCTGCCAGAAGGCTGCTGTGCAGGGCAGCGGCGTTTTCCGAGCAACGGGAGCTGTTGGGCTGCAAGATGCCCCTGCGGCTCATGGCCCCGCTGCCCTGCACCGGCACCCACAGTACAGGCACCATGGGGCAGAGGTTGGCAAAGTGCTGCTGGCCAGGCCTGACGCTGTGGTGGTGGGTGCCTGGAGCAAGCCAACGGGATGGTCCGCACCGCTCGGCATCGTGCCATGCTGGCACAGGCTGAGCCCCATCTCCCCCCCGCCACCTGGGTCCCCCCAGGCCACTCGGCACCGAGGGCTTCCAGCATGGCGTTGGCTGAAGAGCATTTCCATTAGCCTTCACCCCAAAATACTGGCCCTGAGGGCAATGACTATTGCCCCAGGAGGTGCTGCAGAAAGAGAGGACCGGGTGAGGTTGTTGACCATGCAAAGCAAGGGGAAGTAAATGCCAACAGGACAGTGTGAAGCTGGTGCACAGCGTTCCCAGGGCTGCAGGGAGTGGGCTGGGGATGCGAGGTGGCCGCAGGAGGATTTTTCTTCCTGCTGGACAGGCTCTCCTCTCTGCATGGGGTTTGTCACAAACCTGGGGTGATGTGTGATCCCCTTGGAAGGTGGCGCAGCACGCAGGGCTGTTGTTTCTTCCGTGCCAGTGGCGAATCACAAGGAGCACTTTGCAGCCTTCAATTAACCTCAGCTTGAAATCTCCGTCCTTCTCCAAGGCCTTCTCCTGAGCTGGTGGAAGGGGTTTGGGAGCTGCCACGGGAGCCTTCGCTCACGCTGGCAGCGACCCCGGCGCGACTCTGCCCAGCAGGACACCGCGAGCACCGGTGCTGGTGGGGCGGGCGGCAGGAGATGCCGGCAGGAGATGCCAACTTGGACAGGGAGTGAGGACCCCCTGGTGCGGGACATGAAGAGTTTGGGAGGCCCCAGCTGGGTGATGACGCTTCCTGGGGAACCTGCGTCTCCCCAAGCCTGAGAACATGAATGTCTCACTGCCTGCCGGAGCTGGGGCTGGCTCGGGCACTGGTGCTTTCTACCAGCCTGGTGCTTTCTCCAACTGCTGCTGACGTTCAGGCTGGGGCTGGGAATACAATGAAGAACAACATAATATATGGAAATGAATCTCCAAACTCATACGGTGTCTGTTTTGCATGATTGGTTTCTATTAAATTACTGCTGTGCAAACACACTGGCAGAGCCCGGTGGGTTTGTGCGTTCTTGAGAGCGGGAGTCTCCGCGCTGGCTGCTCCGAGCTGCGTCTCCGCTGGCGCTCGCTTGATTGTCCTCTCTTTCCCTCCTTCACAGCGTATTACTTTCTGTGATGATTCAGCTTCGTGCCTCTCATTCACTTTAAGGGATCGTTTAATATTTAAATACTTGTCACCAGAGCTGGAGGCTCTGAGCGCGGTCGGCGGGGGCTCTCCTCCTCCTGTCAGCCCTCGTTACACCGATGGAGCCGCGCATGGGCACCGGTGGGGGACCAGCCCAAGCCCTTGCTGGCCCCTTGGCGGCAGCGAAAGCAGTGCTCTTAATTACCAAAAGCCCATTTTCAATTCTGTTTCTTCTCTTACTTTGTCTTTTAATCCTAATTACAAATTATCTTAGATGTCAGTGTGAGGAGCGGAGGGGCTAATCCAATGTGACGGTTCAATCGTCTCTGCTGCCGCTCACGGGTTTGGCTGCAGTTCGTGCTGGGAGCGGTGGGACCGGCTCTGGCGGTCAAGTCCTCTCTCCACCGGCTGTCCAGGGGTGGCCGGAGCGTCCGTCCGGCAGAGGCCACGGCTGAAGAGGGGGTGTGTTCTCAAGCGAACCCCAGGTCTTCCACGAGCTCATGCTCCTCTGCCCCTCAGCACCGGTGGGGCCGCGTTTGCCAGGAGACATGTGAGTCCCTGGGCAGCCTGGAGGATGCGCAGCTCAACCAGGGGGCTGGTGTGTGTCCCCCATGCTCACAGCTGGGGACAGCTCTGAGCCAAGGCAACACTCGCGGTCCCACTCCCCTCCCTGCTGTGAGGGCCTCCCAGCCCCCAGCCCAGCCAGGATCCCCCCCTGCCATCCCGGTGCTGCGGGGCTCAGCTGGGGTGAAGTCCCCTCTTGGGCCATCACCTTGTCTGCCCAGACCCCAGTGCCCGCCCTGGGCCACAGCTGCCTGCAGCGTGGCTCTGCCTGGCAGCGCCGCCGTGGCCACGGCCGAAGGACAGCCACAGCCTGCTCCTAGGCACCTTCCCCAGGGCAACTCCCCGGGCACATGGGCTCAGGCTCAGGAGCCGAGCGGGATTTGCAGAGCTGCAGGGATGGGAGGGAAGGCGGGATCTGCTCACCAGAATGATGTCTGTCTCCGCCACGCTGGTTTCCGTGCTTGCTGACATAGGGGATGATAGCAAATGAGCCTACTTTGCAGAAATTGAGGAAAATCCCATTTTGCAAATATTTTTTCATGAGGTTTGCAACATTCTGTGTTGCTTTGATGCATTTCACCCAACTCTGCCCAAGACTGAGTCACTAGAAAGTAAACCCAATGTCTTTGGAAGGTAGTAGAAAACAGCAGGGACTTGACGTGGCTCCCCACACTCATGCCAGTGCCCGCCAGGGCAGGCTGGGCACCAGCGATAACCTGGTGGCATTGGTGCAGCTTCCACTCTGCTGCTGGCTAATGCCATCGGGTCCTGCTGCGATGGCCCCAGGGCTGCCGGGGACACCAGGTTGGCTCCTGGAGCAGAGGGCTTTGGAGCAGCAGCGGCTCTTTGCGGGTGGGAGTCTGAGCAGCTGAGGGTAAAAGCTCAGTTTGTAGGATCATAGCAGTGATCAGCACAGTTCATAAGATCATAGAATGGTTTACGTTGGAAGGGACCTTAAAGACCATCTAGTTCCGACCCCCTGCCATGGGCAGGGACACCTCCCACTAGAACAGATTGCTCAAAGCCCCATCCAACCTGGCCTTGAACACTTCCAGGGATGGGGCAGCCACAGCTCCTCTGGGCAACCTGTTTCAGTGTTTCACCACCTTCAGAGTGAAAAAATTCTTCCTGATATCTAATTTAAATCTCCCCTCTTCCAGTTTGAAGCCACTCCCCCTCGTCCTATCACTTCATGCCCTTGCAAAAAGTCCCTCCCCAGCTCTCCTGTAGACCCTTTAGGTACTGGAAGAGGCTATAAGGTCTCCCCGGAGCCTTCTCTTCTCCAGGCTGAATAACTCTCTCAGCCTGTCCTCATAGGAGAGGTGCTCCAGCCCTCGGATCATCTTCGCAGCAAAAAAAGATGAACAGCCCTGAAGACCACCGGGAGAAGGATGAGAAGGGCTTCTCAGTCTTGTAGACTTCCATCCGCCAGCTCCCACCTCTCGCCCCATCACCCTGACACGTGCCCGGCAGCTCCCGCTGCCCACGCTGCTGCCCTGCTCCTCCTCCTCCCGAGGGGCTCCACCGCGAGCCGTGCCGGTCGGCTGCGTGCCCCCACCAGGATGAGCTCTCCGGGCTCGTGGCTCGTTCCTGCCCACCAGCTGCTGGTGGCGGCAGCAGGACTGCAACAATTCCTCTGATTTCAGCAAAGCTCTTTCCTGCAAGAGTTTGTGAAAGCCTAATTGGTGCTATTGCCAGCGCTGCAGCTAATTCTGGTGTTTTACAGCACCAGGGCTGCGTTTCCTATTGATTTCATAGGTTGCTAATGGTCTTTTTCGTACAATAAGAGGCTTTTGTGGGAAGAACTTAATCCAGCCCTATCGCAGGGTGAAATTGCACAGCTTACTGCTTAGATTTCCAGGACGTGATCTGCTTTAATAGCAGAAAGAGTTTTATCTAATACATTTAATGCTCTGATATTTTTATGGCACGACAGGTCCTAATTGAGCTGTGTTTCTGTACCGGGAGCGCAGGAGGCCGGGGCTGTGCCGGGGAGGGGGCAGAAGCTGTCGTGGCATATGGTGGCTCATGGGGACCTTTGTGGTATGACCGTCACCTTCACCAGCTGCTGTACCGAGCCCCGGTGCTGCCACAAATGCACTTTATTAAGGTGCTGATGAGGCTGGTGAGGAAGATGACAGAGCTGTGCAGAGAAGTGGAACTTTTTTTTCCCCAGGGTTATTTTTTTTCTTTCCTCTCTCCAGCGTTGCTGCTCCTGCCGCTGTGCGGTGAGTGCCGCTTGCTGTCGGGTCGGTGGCCGGAGTGGGCAGAGCCCCGTGCCAGGCAGGGGTGGTAGGGGCTGCAGTGCTGGTGCATGGTGCTGGTGAGCAGCGCCAGCATGAGCACGCTGTGATGGGCACTTCTTGGGGCAAGGAGGGTCCAGGGCAGGTCCAGGTCCTGGGCACTGCAGGACATGCTCTCCCGCGACGCAGGGCAGACAGGACGTGCTGGAGGCAGGCAGGGCGTGCTGACATTGCGATGCAGATGTGCTCTCCCCAGGATGCAGGACGTGCTCGTGCTCGCCTGTGATGCAAGGCACGCTCGCCCTGCCATGCACGTCAGCGTGTGCTGCCCCAGACCTATTTCAGCCGCATTTGAAGCAGTCGGGCCCATCTCCTCCCGGGCTCGCGGTGGCCGAGAGCAGAGCTCCCAGGGCAGAAACACAGAGGGGATGGAGTTGTGCTTCTGCCTTTGAATTAAGTGTGCAGGAGATATCTAAATGGATTGTGACGGCCAGGATTAAAGGTTAGGGAATTTCTCTATGTATCTTATGTAAATGAGGACTAATGAGGTTTTCATGATTACCTTTAATTAGCTTTTCCACAAGTAGTGGTGATTTATATGGTGTGAGCCTGGACGGATGACACACGCAGATACACACGCCGTGCAGCACCTTCATTAAAGCTGTTTTTAAAAATGAATCTGCAATATGCAAATTATCCATTAAATGCTCCAGAGAAAAAGATTTTAAGGGGATAAGGCACAAGCAAAGCACCAGCTCCACAAGACCTCCGGGGCCTGTGGTGTGCCGGGGTGGCAGGCTGGGCTGCGCCGCGCCTGCTGGTCACGCTGTGGGGGACACTGCCGCCCTCCCGGCCATCCTCTGCGGGTGATGGGGATGTGTTCCCTTTGCAGAGCAGCCGTCCCCAGTGCCCGGCACAGGGCATCCCCTCCATGGAGGACCAGTGGTCCCAGGGGATTTCTGCAGAGGATGCCAAACCAGCTGGGGCTGTGAGTGCTGGGTGTCCCCTCCTCCCCTGCCACATCTCGCTGGTCGGTGGCTTTGGGCTCTGGCAGCATCACCTCCTGCTCTGCTGCATGCTGGGGTCACATCTGAGGGATGCTGAGCTCCCCAGCCGGCCTGCATGCAGCTTCTTGGAGCCGTCCCGAGCGCTGCGGAGTTACCAGCAGTGCCTGGGCAGACCCTGCACCTCCGTGGTCTCCTCCAGCCTCAGCCCCTGCCCTGAGCCTCCCTTGCTGCCTCTCATCAGAAATGGGGTGGCAGGGCTGGCGTTAGACAGGCAGCAACGTCACCACCGTCTTTTCAAACTCGAAGGAAATCGGGAGATTTCCACTGCCAATAAAGGACAAGAATCATTGTTTCTTTTGGTTGCAGAGAGAAACTGGGAAATGAGGCGCCCAGAAGCTGAAACCTGTGCAGTGGGTGGGGAGAATGGAGGGAAACGTGCAGGGATGCGTCCGGAGCTGTGCCCAGCGAACCGGGCCGGGATGGGCGAGCAGCAGTGGTGGGTGCTGGGTGTGCAGCAAGCGCACTGCACGGTGCTGGTGCTGGGTGCTACCGCAGGGTACTGCAGCCTGTCCCTGAGACCCGCACAAGGGGCTTTTGGGGAGAAATAGATCTAAACCGGAGTCAGAAGCAGCTCCCCTTGGAGCTTCCCTGTTGATCCCAAAGAGCAAGAAAGTAGTGTTGGGTGGGAGGCGAACACGTCGTACCAAGAGACAGTGGAATGAGTGAGTGAGATCGCTTGGACAACTACGTCCAATTAGCCTGACATTAATCCTGGGCAAACGGGTGGAAAAACTAATGCAAGATGCAATTAATGGGAGAATTAGAGTCTGGAATATAAATTCATGCCTGTCAGTGTGACTGAAAAGTAGTAGGTCCTGTCAAACCAACCTGATTTCATTCTCTGATGAGATTACGAGTTTGGTTGACGGAGGCAGTGGCACAGAAATAACAGACTCCAGACGGTGTTTCACATGGAGCCGCGATGCCCTGGTTAAAAAGCTGGTGGAAAGTGGATTAGAAAATGAGTCTGAAGAACGTGGGAGGGAATATTGCTGCTGTCGCCGTTTTGCAGCCGGGTGGTGGTGGTAGTGGCCCCATCCTGGCCAGGGTATCAGGAGCACTGGTGCCGTGGTGCCGCGGTGCTGCGGGGGACTGATGCTCGGTGCTGTGGCAGTGTGAACAGAGGAGAGAAGTGAGTAATGTTTGCGCTGCTCTGGGGCAGTAAATCGCCTGGCTCGCGCGGGTGCCTGTGTGCTGCCTGCCCTAAGTTCCGCACCAGCTCTCCGGGGAAAACGCACATTTGCAGAAAATGTCAAGTTTGCTTTATTTTCCCAAACCGCTATCTGACGATAATTCCAAGTGTAGCAAAAGCTGCAGAAACTGTGCCGAAAGTAAGACCCAAATCCATCTGATTATGAATGGATTTAATTAACCACCATACTCCCTTTTATCAGAGCTCGAGCGAGAGACAGATTTATGCAGCTCTTGTCTCATCCCTCCTCACCACTTCAGTGCCCATTTCAAGGTGAAGGGAGAAGTCCCTGGCTGATGTAGCACCTGGCTGGAAGCCACGCTCTGTCTGTGTTGCTCATGTCTCCAGCATTGGGAGCCCTGGGCAAGGGCTTGTGCCGGCAGCCCCTGTGCCGCAGCGTCAGCTCCTCTCTCCGTGGAAGCTGCGGGTGCTGCCGAGTCTGAGCGGTCACCGGTGCTGCTGGGGGACACCATGGCTGGGGCTCGCCAGGGACGCACTGCGGCTGGGGGGGCAGCTGACTCCCACCCCACTCTGCTCTCCGGACGAGGTCCCACATCTGCTCTCCAGACCTGGTTCCTCCTCTGGGAGCTTTTGGGCAGTTTTGGGACATGCAGTCTGTCACCCACCGTGCTGGATACTGGAGGATGGCCCAGCCCCACACTTGTGGCCGTTCGCCTCGCCGGCTGCCACGCTGCCGGAGCTGTGGTGGGCACAGGCATGGTGCCCCCCAACCGGTACCCGCTGAAGGCGTGCTAGGGGCCAGCTAGCTCCCTGCTGGTGAGAACATGGGGCCTAAAGGCCTTTATTGCTACTTTTAAATACCACATTTTTCTTAAGATCCCACAGTTTCACAGCCGTGCTAGCCATACTTGCAGACAGGTATAAATAATGTCCTGCACTGGAGTGCCTGGGGGAGAGGACTGCCAAGAGCAGGAGAGCAGCAGGGACCCACGTGTGTGCACTGCTGACACACGTCCCTCCCCGCGTCCCCCCGCCGGCATGGACGCTCTCTCCGGGTGGGCTGAGCCGGCAGGGCCGTGTGGTGGCGGGGCTGCGGCTGTGCCGTGGCAGGGCTGCGCTGCCCCGTGCGTGCTCCGCCATGGCTGCTCAGCCCCCAGTAAACATTACAGACTCCACGCGTCATTCACACGCAAAGAAACCCCGTTAGGGTGCATTAGTAAGCCATGACTGATTGCCTTTCTTCTCTAAAACAGTACAACAGCTTTTCAAACACATCAGCGATGAAAATTTTATTGCAGCCAGCTTGATCTCCTGCAGGTCTGTTGTTTCAGATCAGCGCTGGCAGGTCGGAGCCCACCCAGGGCCCACAAAAGCTGTCATGAAACACCGAGGGGCCGCGGGGAATGGCTCGCCGAGCAGCGGGGACTTTGCTGGAGGTGCTGGCTGGTGTGCCTCCGGCAGCTCCCGTCCCGGCGGCATCGCTGGCAGGCTGCTGTGGGCACCGCGCTGCTGCTGGGCCTCCTCTGCCAGGAGCTGCACCGCCGGCAGGAGGGGGATGCTGTGCTCAGACTGCTGCGTTTGGGGTGCTCGTTGCATTCCCCCAGCTCCAGCAGCTCAGACGGCAAGGCAGAACCCCTGCCCTGTCCTGGAAGCACCCCACCATGCCGTGGGGCTCGTGCTCTCCATTCCATTCCACTGGGCCATTCCAGCCCAATTTCTTTCTGTTTTTCAGTCTCTTGCTGACTGGCATCTTGCTGCCTGTCCATGCATCTCGCTTCCTTTGCACTGCCCTGGGCTCCCACATCTGGAGGTGACAGGTACCCCTGGCTTCCAGGAGGCTGGAGCGAGAGCGGAGGAGCGGGTTTGCACGCTGCTGCAGGATGCTCTGTGCCGGGCTGGGGCTGCCGGCGTGGTGTGGCGTGGTGGGGTCCGATGGCCAGGGTGGGTTCAGGCCTGCGCAGTAGCCTGGGGCAGCACCTGATGGGCGCTGGGGCCAGCAGTTCCTGGGTCTCCGATGCCCGCGCAGGACAGCACAGGGAGCCTGGAGTGGTGCTGGGGCATGCCGGGAGTAATGGCCTGACTCCTGTTTCCCCGGGCTGACTTAAATAAAGTGCAGTGAAGCAGCACAGAGTGCGCTTTTACGAACTCCGTGCAGGCAGGACTAAGATGTGACGATAAAGAACAAGTAATTCACTTTATCTGTGTTATTTATTTAGAAGACAGTGAGGAAATTAGGAGTGAAATATTCCCAGCCCACCCCAGAGCCAAGCAGGGGCTGCCCAGCCCTGCCCGTGCCCTGGGGCTGCCCTGCCTTGGGGCACTGTGCTGTGGGACAGGGCAGCGTGATGCGTGCCATGGGGCAGGGCAGTGCCATGCGTGCCATGGGACAGGGCAGCGTGATGTGTGCCACGGGGCAGGGCTGCACATCGAGGCCGTGGGAACACTTCCCGGCGGTCACTGGTGCTGAGACCTCCCTGGCCACCGGCCATGGCTGGCTTCCCTCAGGCAGTGCGGCACATCCAGCCCAGAGGGGACCGTCAGGGTGGTCCTGGGATGCTTCAATGCATGAAGGCTGGAAAACCCTGATCTGCTGTGGAGTGATAAAAAAAAGTGCTGTGGAGTGGTTTAAGAACAAGGTGTCCTCTCTCTGCTGCTGCACCGAGAGAAGCGTGAAGCTGTGGCCAGGCGGTCAGTCCTGCGGCACGGAGGACCAGACTCCATGTGCCAGCGTGGTCCGCATGGCCATGCTGTGATGTGCTCCTGTGGTGCAGGCGGCACATCACGGCTGGAGCAACTTGCTGCCCACCGGTGCTGCTTGGCTGCAGTGGCTGGAGCACGCTGCCTGTCCCACACTCCTCAGGAAGACGGTGGGCAGCTGGGCTGGTGGCTGCTGAGCACCCAGCGGGAGCCGCATGGCTTCAGCAGCACCGCTAACTTTTCCAATTTCCCCCTGGAAATTGTTTCTGTCAATATTTTAATTTCATTTGGGCTGAGCAGGCGGAGTGGAGGCAGCGCATCCTAAGCAGATCATTTGTCTCCCGTTCTGGATCTCGGTGGGGGCCCAGCACGTGAGATGGTGCCAGGGGCTCCTCACTGATGGAGCCAGGGAGCCGGCTGGGCAGGACAAGCCAGGGCAGGAGGGGACCGAGCCCACCGCCCCACTCACCCAGTGCCCTGCTGCCGGGCTGGGGCTCTGGGGCACGACCTTCCCCAGTGACCGGAGGCAGGTTTGGGGTGGGGGCAGGACAGCATGGGCAGGGACCTGTCAGTCCTTCCCACCAGGCTGCGTGGGGCCGCCACACTCCACCAGCACCGCTGGAGCACCGGCGAGGCTGGAGCCCAGCTCTGCAAAGCCCTGCGTGGCAAAAGATCCCAGTGGGCTGCTGCGCTGAGTGGCACGGTGGAGCCGGAGAGCCCCTTGCTGTCTCCCCCGCTTTTCCACGTGTCCGCAGATGCCGTTTCTGCTGATGAGGTATGTTTATCTCGGGGAAAGAAACGAGGTCTTAACCAGATGGCGGGGCTAATAAATTGCTCAGGAAAGGCAAACTAGTACATGCAGCTCGCGTCTCCTCTGCCTATGTATTGCAAAGTGCCAAAAGAAATCTGTCTCAGGAATTATTTCAGAGAGGGTAATTTCTGTTTCCCAGTTGCTGTCATACATTAGAAATATCTGAAATGCCTCCAGCTGGTTACCAGTGGTGAGGAGCAGCCAGGGGCTGCCATGGATGAGAAGCACTAAAAGAAAATAAATTAGCCTCTTGCACTCAGCCCTTCCCTCAGCTGCTGAGCCACAAGTGACGAGCGGCTGTTGCTTAAGTAACGACCGGAATAATGAGGAGAAAAAGATCCGCGAGGGAATATTAACGGGGAGAAACAACATTTTCTCCCCTTTTTGAAGTGCACCCCTGTCAGCCCCTGTCCTGGCAGGTAGGTGAGCCATGTCCCGCCAGAGCTGGCAGGGAGGGGTGCCGGGGGTGCCACGTGCCGGTGCTCGTGCAGCCCCAAGGCTGTCCCGCAGCATCCTCTGCCCCACGCCTCCAGTGCCGATGCTCTTCCCTGCCTTTCCCCTCACCGGTCCTGTGCCAGTCCGTCTCCTCCTGGCTTAGCCAGGTGTAAACCCTCCCATACTCTCCATAACTACCTAAAACCAGTTGCATGCAACCAGGGGAACCAATACCCCTGATGCTGGTCACATGCAGTGCAGCTCCGCTCACACTCACGCACACACACCAGCCCTGCAATGAGGTAAAAGCCTGAGGAGATGGGAAAAGGCCAGACTGGACTATACAGCTAAACCATGTGCTTTCAAGCAAGCTGGCCCAAATTAATTTAAGCAAGTAGCTGGAGCCACCGAAAGCTCATTAATGGCCATGCCTGAGCCCTCGCTTCTAGGTGATGAGTGTGAGGGGAGCCCGCTGCTAACGAGCAGTGAGGGCAGGAGCTGCAGCATTGAGGACGAACTGCTCTGCTGGCGGTCGCAGGGTGTTTCCAGGAACTGCAGCTGAGCTGACAAACACCGAAACTGCTTGTGAGCACCTAGGGGTAAACAAGAAGATGAGGAACAGCCAACTCGGAGCTGTCACGAACAAATCATCTCACCCAATCTCATTTCCCTGCAGGACAAGGACCACTCCGGTGCCTGGGGGCTGGCAGGGCTGGGTGCAGGTGATGTGGCGTCGACTTGCCGGGCAGGCCACCACGTGTCCTCCTGGCCGGGCACCTCCTGCCCCTCCTGAGCCCCCTGCAAAGCTGCGGGTGTTCGCTGTGGCTGTTGGCAGACACAGCTGGAGAGGAGCATGCAGATGGTGGGACCTGCCCTGGCTCTCACGCCGTCTACAGGAGAAGTGGCAGTGGGACTCATTTGAGCCTGGTGTGACTGTTGGCACAGGGCTGGTGCTGCTGCTCTCTTTGCAGATGGACAGGGCAACTAGTGGAAAAACTAGGAGATTTCTACCAAGAGGCACTGATGTCTCCTGCCCAGGGCTGTGCTGTGGGCTCATTCTGCAGAGCCTGAAGTGCAGGTCCTCTGTGCAGCTGGTAAAATACAGCTCTATGTTTCCCATCACTTCTGGAGTTTGTCCCTCCTGTAGCACTGGGCGATCTCTGCTTCGGGGGCAGCCTGGCCGAGCGGGGGCAGCCGGCAGTGCTTCTGCTGCCAGGACGTGGCCGGCGGTGCGTGCACTCCTCTTATTTGGAGGCATGAAATGTCTTAATCACAGGTTCGGTAACGTGCACCCTGAGCATTGGCAAGCTGTCCCCTCTTATTTCTCTGCTTGCAGCTCACGTTGCTCTAACTGCTGGTTTCACTAATTCCAGTGAATGAGCCGCTGCGCAGGGGCCACGGTGGCTCTGGCAAAGCTGAGTGACCGCAGACAGGGACAGAGCTGGGCTGGGGGAAGTGGCAGGAGGCTGAGAATGGTGTCTCACACTATTTTGGATCTGCTTTATTGACAATAAGAGATGCTGTCATTCTGCGCAGCACCTCGGGTACCCTGCTCGCACCTGGGAATTGTAGCGGTGTGGTCCTGTCCCCACACCTTCAGTGACTCTGCCCTGTCACCTCCAGTTCCTGGGGCTCTGCTCGTGTGTCTTGAATCCATTTCTCTGGAGAATGTTCTCCAAAAGTTAGGCCCCTTGGAAACTGCTTAAAGCCGAGCACCCAAAGTTGCCAATTGCTCCTGAAAACACAGGCACGCTGTGCCAGCTGGCTGGGGAATACCCTCACCCCGCTCGCTCCTTGGTGTTTCCTCGTTATGAATAATCATCGTTATGGTATGAGCCGTTCTGCTCTGGCTGACAGTAACCCTCCGCACCACGGCTGGAAATGCACGTGAGCGCCTGGGCTCGATGCAGGTAAAGCACCCTGCCGGACACCCTCCTGGGGGCACCGAGCCTCCCCAGGGCCAAAAGGAAGCAAACTCAACCCGGAGGCTCATTGCGGCCCCTTTGCTCCAGCCACTGAGTTCCCCTGTGGCGGCTCCCTCCCAGGCTTGTCTTGCTGGGATTTCGTATTTCACAAAGCCAAGTGGGCGCGTTTGTCCGGTTCTTAAAAGGAATGACTCGGTTTTGAGCCCCGCTGTGTTGTAACCGGCATTTTAAGGAAGATCATCCCTCTGATGATGTAAGCCAGGAGCACTCCAGAATTTCAATTCCTTTATCTCCTCTGGCTGTCTGAGTCATCTGGGGAACATTACCCTGACTTGCTGCTCCTTGTTTGTATCCACTAACAATTATATGGGGGTGCAATTTTGAGAACTACCTCATTTCACAGTGTGTGATTAATGGTGGAAATCTTTCCGGTTTAGCAGTTTGTAAGATACCTGTTGCAGCTGCAGCTCTCCCCAGGAGGACGAGTGTTCACTTAATGTGTCATTGAAGGGAAAACAAGGCACTCTTCTACTGAAAAAAGGCAATGAAACAAACCTAAATGGGATTATAAGTTTTCTTTTCCTTGTTTCCCTCCAACACCCTTTTCTATCCATCCCACACGTGTGAGCAACAGGGAAGAAGTAATTTCCCTGTGTGCTCTCCCCAAGGGAATACCGGTCTGGCTTCATCTTAAACTTTCCTCTGGGTGTAATTAATCCGGTGGGGGGTTGGTGTCGTAGGGGCTGTGCTGGACACCCCTGCAGTGCCGGCAGCGCCACAGGCAGGGTGGCAGCCGCCACCTCGCCTTGCAGGTGCAGTACATCTTGCCCCGCATGGTGACAATCACTGCAGGGACTGGGTTTCCCAGTGCTTGGCTGGTCGGAGGGATGTAACCGGCCTGGCAGCCGCGCTGGCGTGCCTCCGGCTGCTCCCGCTGGGCTGTGAGGCCACAGGCGGGATGATCCCTCCGGCTGCCTCCGTGGCCGAGCTGCGGTGAGCAGCGGGGGAGGCTGTTGCATTAATAATGCAGATGTGCACTTCTGCTGGGCCTTCACCATCGGGCTGCCTTGGATTCGTGTCAAGATAAGATTTTCTTGCTCCTAATCCTCCAGGGTCAATGCACTGAGGAAGAAGCCGCCATAGCTGCCTCGACTCATAGCGGGATCACTGCCTGCCTGTGGGCTGGGGTGGGAGCCTGGGCACCCCCGGGATGGATGGGGGGCTGCCCATGTCTGGGGTCAGACCCACTTCCCGGGGTGCAGGCAGGTCCTCAGGTCTTGGCAGTGAAATTGGTGGGGCTGGAGAGGTTTTCAGCTCCCACCAGCTCTGGGGAGAGTCTGCACTGCTGCCTCTGCCAGGAGCCACGCGGCTCTGATGTCTCCCCTGCTGAGCTCCATAAACGCAGGGCTGGCTCTGAAAAATGAGGAGTCTTTTGCAGGTGCTGCCTTGTGGGATGGAAGCAGAGCATGCAGAGCCCATGGGGAGCGCACCGTCCGGCCCTGCGGAGGGTGGCAGGAGCAGGCGAGGGTCTCCAGGACGGGCTCACGGGGCCGAGCTGGCGTGTCCCATGCAGAGGGGGCACTGGCAAAAGCTGGTGCCCACGTGTGGCCTGGCGGTGGGCCATGGCCAAGCCGGGGTGCTGACAGCGCGGCGTGTCCGGCAGGCGCAGGGCTGCTGGCTGCGGCAGCGGCTGCTGGTTCCAGGGGAGACAGTTCTTGGCAGCATCTTTGCCTTGGCAGGCGGCAGCCACAGGAGCGATGACATTAAAATGCTTGTGTTGATCTGGCAGAGGCAGCTCTGGGAGATCAACAGGCGATGTTTTGCTGGGAAAAAGGAAAATGACAATACTCTCCATCAAAATTATTATAGCGTTGTCCCTTAGAGTCAACAGTCTGAGAGCTGTGAGGGAGGTTTTCTTGTTTGCTTTTCTTTCCTAACAAGGAGAGTTTTAATGGCACTTAGGGCAGCTCCAGCCACAAGTCACCTCGGCACTGAGCCATCCAGCGTGCCGGTGGTTCATGCTAATTGCACCAAAGCACATGGCATTGCTGAAATGGTCTCCCAGACCGGGGCCGGGAGCCGGCGTCGTCGTGAGGAACCCTCCCTGCTCCTCTTATTTCTACAGAGACACACATCTGAATGAGCTTGTCAAGTGAAATTTTCTGTCTGGTTAGAAATGGATTTTCGAGCTCCTCACTCACATGTAAACATTTTTAGTGGTCCCCAGCCAAAGCAGAAACAGCGAAAGCAAACATCAGCCTGAGCAATCCCAGTCCCTGCAGGGAAATCACCGGCCACAGAAGGAAACAAAATACGTGATGGCTTCAAAAGACATCCATTAAACTGTGTGCTGAAGTGATTCATGGTGCTGGTAGTTAGACTTTAATTAGATCTTAATCACGTAATTTTATCTTTGTTTTAGAAATTAGAGCTTAATGACTGTATTGCTCTCATAACAGTGCTGTGACTAAATATGGTAATATCACATGGCAGCACTGCAGAGAGCAGAGATGGGACGCAGATTATCTGCTGGTCTCGGATCATTATTTCTTAAATAAATAAATATATTTAAAATGCACAAATCCAGCAGGACCTGCCAGCACTCAGGGAAGGTGGGAGAGGTTCGGAGCTGCGTAAAGAGGAGGGGTACAGATCAAAGTCCCTGTCTCCCAAGACCAGCGATGCCCTTTCCCGTGGGGACAGGTACCTCTGCCCTCTCCCTCCTGGGGAGACCCTGAGCCCCGCAGGGCCTCGAACCCCTCATCCTCCCCAGTGCTGACCACAGAGCCGTGGTGTGAGCTCGGATGCTGGCAGCCCGGCTGCCCAGACCATGGCACGCTAGCGAGAGGAAAATGGTGTGTGTGATAATGAGAGATGAATGGTGGGCTTTCACTTCAGCTGGCAGGTTGGATCCTTCATGGGATTAGCAGCAGAGTAATTAATTTCAATCACTCCTGGGCACTTTTCCTCTCACATTGCCGTTTCGGGCATCAACACACTTGTAGCTTTCCTCACCCCACGGAGCGGAGCTGCCATGTCCCACAGTGCAAGAGGATGGACATGTGCTGAACGGCAATGGCAGTGTGGGCCATACACTCTGCAAATGCACGCAGGCGCCAGACACATCTCCCAGGAGGGGACTTTTCTCCCTTGGTGGCTGTGGGGATACATCAATACCTGTTGCAGGATAATAAGCTCTCTGCCTCACACCCTACTCTTTTTTTTTTTATTATTTTATTTTATTTTATTGACTTGAAGTCAATTCAAGCTTGTAGGGTGAGCCCGTATGGTAGGTGAGACCAGGACGATGCTGCTGAGCCACAGCCTGGCTTTGCGGGGGCACAGACCCCAGCCGGCCCCCCGGGCTGTCCTGCAGAGCCACAGGATTTGCCCTGTGCCTGGCACAAGAGCTTTGTCTGGCAGCGCATCCCCTTCTGGGGAAGCAGCAGTAGCTTCTTTTTGTCTTTCCGAGCTCGGTGAGCTCTGCCTGGACCCTGCCCAGGGCTCACTCTTGACCTTCTGCTCAGGCAGGTGAGGCAGTAGCTTTGTGTCCCATGGCCATGGTGTTACTGCGGCAGCATCAGCTCCCCAAAGCCGAGTGACTGTGCTGTCCTTGAGCCCTGCCTTGCCCTTGCTGTGGATGGCAACGGGTCCCTTCCCACCTTCCCTTTCCTGCTTATTATGCCGCATGAGCCACTTGAACTCATTACTGTGGCAGATTATAGGTCCCCAGGTAATAACGCATATTCAGATAATTACTAACAGATCCTCTAATAGGAACGAACTCAGTTGAATCCATGCAGTCGCTGGGTAAATATTTATACCTAAGCCGTCCTTATCGCCAGCCACCGGAGCGTGTAGGAGCCGGGGTTGCTGTCCTCATGGCTGCGCTCGCTGCAGGAGCTGGCTGCAGTTCGCAGGGCGCTGTGCTGACCCTGCCTACGCTGGTGCAGACCTGCCTCACGCCATGGCTCAGGACCGGCCAGGGACCCAGTGCCGTATGGTGTGAGCTCCACACCATCTTCCCTTTCCCTCCTCAGAGCCAGCAGCAGCAATCCCGCAGCCAGCCTGCCTGCTGCTGCCGCCAGCCTCTGCCGGGTGAGCTGGGCACCGACGCCGTGGCCAAGCAGGGCTCTGGGTCGGCAGGCAGCGCTGCCTGCGTGCCCTGGTGAGATGTGCCCTTCCCTGGGGCGCCTGGCACTTCCCCTCGTTTCTGGCCACGCTCACACCACCCCGTGCCATCAGGGACCTCAGGGCTGCTGCAGGAATCGGTGTTCCTGCAGGGATGTAAGCAGCAGCATCCCTCAACCAGTGCTAAAGTGCTTTTGACAGGCGCTTTCGCAGCCGTCGCTGTGTGCGGCACCCACCACCATCTGTTGGCAGCGGTTTCACCTGGCAGTTGACATCCCCATGGGCCCTGTGAACTGCTGGCACGGCTGCCTGCATGCTGGCAAGTGTCAGCCCCTTACCCCCTGCACACCTAGAGCCCTGGCTGCAGAGAAGTCACCCTAATTGGACCAGCCAGCTAATTAGCTGTCAGGTAATGAATTATGCAGTGATGCTTGGACTTCAGTGCAGTATTGATACCATCAGCTCCTCTCATTTCTACATGCTCCTGTTCGCTGGAGCGCTGAGCAGAGCTTGTAGAAGAACTTGGAAAACTTTCAAAGCAAATTAAACGTGTTAATCCGTTGTGCGCGGGAGAGCAGGCGGGCAGGCTGGCATCAGCAGCCTGGCTGGCAGCCTCAGGGGCAGACATCAGCTCCTCCTTTGCACAGCTTGTCACCCCTCTTTGTGCTGCAGGGAGGCAGGGGACAGCCGTGGGGACTCAGTGCCCATGGGCAGCTGCCTGCCCCCCTCCAAGGCTCGTGGGGCTGGGAGGAAGGAAAGCAGATTCGGGGGTCGGAGGCTGGTGGTTCCTGGGAGCTCGGTGGAGACACCTTTTCCGGGAGAAGCTGGAGGTTTCTTCCTGGGGAAGGGGAGGACAGGCAGTGGGACACAGGTCCCTGAGCCTGTGCGTGGGACCCGTGCTGCGGAGGGATGCCTGCCGGCCCCAGGGTTGTTGCGGGCACAGATCTGGCACCCCAGGCAGCCCGCGTTTTGTGTCTCCGCTGGCTCTGTGCTGCCCAGGCAGGTGGGTGCCGGCATCGCTGGGTGATGCTGCCGCTGTACCTGTCCTGGGGAGTGGTGGCAGAGCCTGGGAGTTCTGATGACAGCATGTTTCTGGCCCTTGCTGCAGCCTCATAAAATAATAAGAGGAAACTTGACATACTTGGACGTATCAGCACCCCAGCTCTTCCTGCGCGTTAATCATTTCCAAGGGGTTAGAGGTTTCTGTTAACAATCATATTTATTTGCTGCCCAGCTCCGTGTTTGGTGGAGGGAGAGGGTGTGTTGGAAATGTGTGTACCTCGGTGCAGAAGCACGGCCATGAGGGGGAACCTAACAGCCAACAGCAGCCGGGGTGGTGGTGGGGGCTGACTGCCGAGCATCGCGTTGTGGGGACAGGGCTGGGGCTGCAGCTGCAGGGCTGCCCCCACCCACTGCTCCCAGGACCTTGCTTGCATTCCCCATCCCTGCCACCGCCAACAAACACAGAGCCAGCAGCGAAACTGAATCATATTAATTAATAAGAAGTTAATAAAATTTTCTCGATGCTCACGGCGCTGTGATCCCACCTTGGTCTGAGAGACGAATGATGCTCCTTGTGCAACTGGAAATATTTGGGCTTGATTGAACGTGCAGGTCCAACACTACAACTCGAGCTTGCTGGCGTGGAGTGCATCACTGAGCCAACTCCTCCCCGCTGGGGCCGCCGGGCACTTGCCTGCTAATAAAGAATAACTGCGGTGCTCACGTCTGCGGTCAGGGTCTCCTCGTCATGAGACAGGGAACGTGAGTAACTAACAGCGAAGCTAAGTCAAAGTTAACATCTCTGACTAGGGGTTCCTGGGATGGACCCATGGAGGAGGGGGCGTTCAGGACTGTTTTGGGGAGGAGAGGCTGCTGCAAGGCAGGAGCGGTGCTGCAGCTCCTGGGGACGTGCCGGCAGCTCCGCTTTCTGCGAGGCAGGGCAGAGCACCTGCCAGCGATGTAAATGGCCCCAGGAAGGTTTCTCTTGACCCAGCACGTCTCAAGAGCTCTTCAGCATCAACAGGATCAGGAACCACTTAAGGCGCATTCATTATGTTTAAGTATTTATGAGCTAATAAATATTAAACAGCTGCTCTCTGGGGTTCAAGCCTGAGTGAACCAATCAAAACATGGTGCACGCAATGGCCGTGGCTGTGCCGCTGGGGCAGCCGGAGCCACGAGATGTGCTGTACCAGGGACGGCTTCGCACAGTCGCGTGCAGCCTCCTGCCGATTGGCAGCGGGTGTCTCTTGGCACCTCCTGGCATAGCCAGCGCCCTGTGCCTGTGCTACTGGCTTCGCTGGTGGGGCCCAAACCACGACGGGCACGAATCCCATGGGTCACCCCAACAGCCTGCATGGCTGCAGGGCAGCGCTGTGTCCCTCCACGCTCAGCTCCAGTTCTGGCGTACTGTTACTGCAGCCCAGCCCTCCTCCGCAGGCGAGCTGCGTTCAGCACGTTGAACCTGGCACACATGTTAATCAGGTCAGCAAGAGGTCCCCTTGTCCTCCTGTCTTTGGACACTTTCCTCAAGGCTTTGCAGTACACTCTCACAAGGCACTCTGTCACCCTTTACAAAGAAATGATTGCCTTAAGTTTCATACCTTCCAGGCCACTAAAAATTATACAGTGGTTGTTACAATTTACATGCTGGCTTATAAAGTTCACACTTAAAGAAAGCGTTTTCCTCCCCACTGCTACGGATGTTTAATGGCGTGGCAGCCGCTCAGGGCTGAATAAATGCAGGACAAACTTTTCACAAAGCCAGTTCCCTGTGATTGCATGGTGGGTCTCATTCCTGCTCGGGGCCGTACTGAGCGTTTTGTGAGCCGATATGAATGGTCACTGACTGCTGCGATGGAAGAGCCCGATGTGCCTGCCCCTGACATCCCTGCTCCTCCGGGGACATGGACATGGCTTTTCACCGGGACCCTCCTGCTCCCAGCAGGTGATGGTGGCAATCCCAGCACGCCGAGCACCGCTGCTAACATCTGCTTGGCCGGGGAGGCTGTGCCAGAGCCCCATGCCCTGGGCAGCTGGAAACTGTCTTCTGGTTTAGGCATTGCCAAACAAACCATGGCTGGACCTTGAGCCAGTCCCACCCTTTCACCCAACGGCTCTCCTCCCTTCCTGACCGCGGCCCTGCGTGCCTTGGCCAGATCTCACAGCACTTGTGAAGCCAGAGCGCCCAGCAGATTTGGCCACCGGGAGGGGATTAGTCCAGCTAAGCTGGTCTGCTTGAAATTGCGTTGTTGCACCCGGTGAGACCGGCTGATGTTTTGGGGCTCTCAGGCCAGCGATGCATCGTGGTGCTCACCGAGAGCCTCCGTGCTCGGAGGGCGGTGGCTGGGGCAGGACCGTGCTCGGCAGATGTCTTGCTTGTTTGCAATGTGGATGTGAGCAACTATCCTGGGAGCGAGGGCAGCACCACAGCCCTGCCTGCCGGCTCTGCCTGCCTGCCGGCTCGCAGGGGACTCGGGCTGCTCCTCCGGAGCCTCTACACTGGGGGCTGCACAGCCCCTGCCTGCGCAGAGGCTGCGGCAGGGAGGCAAGGGGTGGCATGTGGCTTGGAGGAGCTGGCACGAGGCATTTTGGGGGCCCTGGGCTCCTGAGCTGACTCTCATAACGAGGGCAGTGACCCTGGTCCCCCATGTCCCCTGGGCTGGGGGCATTCGTGGCGGGGAGGACTCAGGCTGGCCGAGCAGGGGGAGCTCCCTCTGGCAGCCCCTCCGCTCGGCATTGGCATCCCAAACCAGTGCTGCTCGATGTCCTTACCAAACTCCCCGCTCTGCCTCTTGAGGATGCAGATCGTCTACTCCAAGGCTTTTTAAGCCGTGTTTTAAGAGCTCCTAATGTGATAAGCATTTGCAGTACAGCCCTTCCTGAGCCCTCATTTGCTTACCCTTTGGAAATCTAATACTTGATTTAAGCACATTTCTGCTCCCTCTATTTGTAAGGACAAATGTAAAGTAATTGTTTGATATTGCAGCCGTTTCCTCAGGCTCCAGCTCTAATTTCCCACTAATACAGTATTGTCAGGGGGATCAATCTAACGTGGCACCTTCTGCCTCCTTGGAGTGGATTGCAAATGGCTTTTCTAGTGCGAGGCTGGAATTTGTGAGTCTCTCTGTGAATGCTTTTCTCCTTTAAAGGAAAAATCATGCAAGAAAATATCCCATCTTCCTGTAGACCGCTGTTAATCCCCTGCTCTCCCTCTGCCTGCCCACAGCTGGCTCCGGGTACCCTTGCTGCTGGTTCCCCCCCGCAGCTCCTGTGCCTGCTGCTGGATGATAGTGGAACGGATGCAGACAGGGCTCTATTAATGTCCATTAATTACCTCCAATTTTTTTCCTATTAGAACTTGCTGGACAGTAATCACTTCCAGTAAGGCCTCTCAAACTGGTCTGTGGTTGTGTTTCATCCCCGCACAGCCCCCGAGCATTGCTCTGAAGCGTCCCCCAGCCCTGTGCCAGAGGACAGAGGGTGACTGGGGCCGTGGCTCCCCACAGCCACGTGTGCCCTGGTCCTGCCAGCATGGAGCACCAGATGCGTCGACAAATCGCCTGGGGTCTCCAGCAGCCCCATGGCTGATCCCTCCCCAGGGAAGCCTCTGGTGTGTGCAGGGATCACGGGAGTGCAAGGCAGGAGGAGCAGCCTTGTCCCAAACTCAGCCTCTGGTCCCACCCAGCTGTGCCCCCTTTCCTGGGCACTTGTCGCAGCCTCCACGACAGCATGTCCCCGGGGTGCACGGAGCCAAACGGCTGCTCGGGCTGGGCTCAGGCTGATTCCCCCGTTCTGCATTTGCCTTGTGCAGCCCCAGCAGAAAGCGCGGGTTTCAGAGTGAAACCTGTCCGTAAGCCTGCTGCTGTGACCCACCAGCTCCAAGGGTGCCTGTGTCACCCACACCCTGGGGTGACACCGTGCCCTCCTGGGTCACCGCCAGCCTGGGAGGACCCCCACCCTTTTGCTGCTCTCCCCAGGCACTTTCCCTGTGGTCCTGGTGCCGCCGGAGGACAGGTCTGAGCGGGGCTGGCCAGGAATCGCCCTTGCCATGCCCAGCTCCATGCTGGCAGCAGGTGGAGGGGACCTGGGAAGGGGTTTTTGTCCCTGTCCGGTTGTATCCTGGGCTGTTCTGACACCAAACATGTGGGGATCTAACAGCCACCAGTGCCCTGAGCACTGGCCCCACCGTGGCACCCATGCTGTGCTGGCAAATGTGGTGGGAGCCTCCCAGCCCGTCCAGATGTTCCTGGGCTGCTCCCCGCCGCGGGGAGAGCCCAGCTGCAAAACGGTGCCGGCACCAGTTGGTGCAGGCATGGGGAAGAGCCTGAAGGCTCAGGCTGAGATTTAGATGCTAGTGGTAAATTGCAACCTTTGACAGAAATGCCTGAGATTTACTACGAAAATCAATAGATGATTCAAACAATCCAGCACTCGGAAAGGCAAATAACAGCACTCCAACAAGAGCCGTTATTGATATTCATGAACAGTGGTGCTCATTACAGGGCCTGCTAACAGGTTCGTAAGATGGATTGCTGCAGGATGGGATGGGGCTACGTGTGTGCATCCACAGAGCGGGTGGTCCTCCGACAGGCTGGGATCCCACGCTGCCTGGCTGTGCCAGCGTGGCGACCAGCGGCTCACCCCCGCGGCCGAGCGCTGCGGGAGCTGTCTGGACTCCCGGCTTCCCTGGCTGCTCACAAAGTGCTGAGCCGGACCCTCAGAGGCGCTGAGCTGGGAGCACAGTGATGCTGTGCCCGACTCCGAGCGCCTGAGGATGCAGCCCATCAGTCTCGGCTCCAGGCAGGGTGCTGAGCTGGGACAATTCCCGGTCCCCGAACATGCCGGCAGACAGAGGGTGGCTGGTGCCGGGATCAGCTCAGCGGGGCGCTGCGCAGTGCGGGAGCGGTGCGGTGCTCGCAGGAGGGGTAGCCACAGGGCTCACCCAGCCGCGGTGAGGGGTGCCTGCCTGCACGCTGCCGGACACCACAGCACTGCAGGGCTTGGCTGGGTTCAGGGACCAGCGGCTGGGCTGGTGATGAGGGAGGGGACCAGGGACCCTCCTGCAGGGACCCACAGGAACCAGGGCTGGCGTGCAGGCGTGGGGGAATCTGCTCCAGCCCTGTTTGGAGATGGTGCAGCAACTCCCGGCTGGCACGGTCATGCTGTGGCTGGGTGAGACCGCGTGGGACCTGCCTGGGGCATGTGCACCTCAAGGCATGTCCCCAATGCCCGGCTGCGGCTGCTGCAGCGGCTGCCCTGCTTCGTGCAGCTGAGGCAGGGCGGGAGGGGAGGGCGACTGTGCGGGCTGCCTGTCCCTGCCTGCACCCTGCCCGTGGTGCAGCACCTCCTCCGGGGCCGGCTGCAGCCGCCGGGGAGGTAAATCAAAGGACAACGGTGACTAGAGCAATGGGAGCCGCGCGCAGGCCGGGTGGGCCATCTAGCAAAGCGTGCACCACTTGACATTTCAGTGTAATCATGGGCTCCTATAGAACAGCCCATTAAGTTCAACCATAAATTACTGCTGTCTGTCGTCCACCCCCGTGCCTGGCAGGAGGCGGCATCAACCCCGGGGTCCTCTGGCACTCACGAGCAGTGCCATCACCCCTGTGAAGGGCTGTGCCACAGCTCCCCCCGCTCGCCGTGCCGGGCTGACCTACTGTCCTGCGCAGTGGGGGCTTTGCACGGCCCCTGGCAGCACTGCCCGGGCAGCGGTGCAGCGCAGGGCTGCCCAGCCTTGCCCTAAGAAAAGCCCATGCATACGGACCGGTGGTAGCCGCTTTTATTTACACAAAGGGATCACATGCTGAACAAGGAAACTAGTGCCACTAAAGTACCCGTAACAGCAGGATTCTGTGCTTTATTCACAGGACAAAATATCGGTACAACATTTTTCATAGACTTCTTTATCAAGCAGATACATCTCACTGTCCTCATGGTTACACACTGCGCTTAAGTGACGAAAGGCAAAGCGGAGCGGCCGGAGCTCTGCCTGCCCCAGCACCCTGGCAGGACGTAGCCCCACGGGGACAGCCCCACGGCCACTGCCCGCAGTCGGGGGGTCTCCGGGAGCGCCCGTTTGCTTTGGGACACAGTGGAGGGATGTGCCTTGGAGCAGCCTGTGCACAGGCTGCAGGATGGGGCCATCACTGTGGCCCCGGTGACCACGCGGCAGTAAAAGCAAATGGGAGCCCATGGAGCAAGCCACAGCACTGCTGACCTGCTGGGAGGGGCAGTGCCCGCTGGGCATGCATCCCTCAGTGGCTGTGGCGGGACTCTGTGTCTTCGGCCATCTCGGCTTGCCCTGGAGCACGTTGGCCTCCCGAGGGCCGGGGAAGCCCCTCGCCTGCCTCTGCTTGTGCATTCTGGGCAGGACAGGCTGGCTGGGGGGTCCTGGCTCCAGCCCTCCTGGGACCCCCTCATGGAAGACTGCAGCCTCACGTCACCGCAGCTCTGCTCCCAGACGCTTATTCCCACCTGAAGTCCTGCCCGACTGTTTCATAGAATTTGATATTATAAGGTCTATAAAAGTCCCGAAGCTGCTCGATCACCTCAGGGTCTATCTGCACATGAGTCCTGCCTTTGGACTTGCCCAGGCAGCGAGGCAAGCCGCTGCTCTCTGACTTTTTCAGGCAAGGAAAGCCTTTTGTCTTGTTGAAGTAGAAGTGCTTGTCCGTGATAACCCGTTTGATGCCCAGGAAGTCCTGGACTTTGCCCATCTCCCCGGCTGGGTCAGTGATCAGCTTCTCCCCGCTGACAAAGTGAATTTGGGAGAGAGGGAAGTACTGGAGCCAGCTCTCCAGGTGCACGGCGTACATCCCAATGCGGATGGCATTCCAGGATGTGTCCACCAGCCCCAGGCTGCGGTTGCGGAAGGACAGCCCTTCGAAGGTGGGGATGTCCGGCTTCTTGGAGAGCGTCTGTGTGTAGTCTGAGATGGCCCGGGTGACCGGGTTCCTCACCACCACGATCAGCTTTGTGTCCCGGGACATGTTGAAGATCCGCCGTGGTGCCTCCTTGGTGACAAAGTAGCTGGGGGTCTTCTCCACTGTGATCTGGCTGTCAAGCGTTCGTGGCATCAGGCTCCTGCAAGCGAAGCAGAAGGCGATGGTGAGGAAGGAGCCGGGCCAGGCGCAGCACCGGGAGGTGGTCTCGGCAGCGTGGGGTTGGTGGGGTGTTCCCTCCCAGCAGGACAAGGCAGGCACAGTTCCCTCCTGCAGTGCTGCAGAGGTCCCCTGGCCACAGCTGGCTCCCGGGTCTGTCCCAGCCCCAGGGGATGCCCTGCGCTGAGGATGGGGGCTCCGGCAGCCCCGCTGGCACAGCAGCAAGCGGAGGCACTCGGCTCCCAGGGAGGGCAGAGCTGGGCAGGACAGCGGGCACGGGCTCAGACAGACTACCAGGGACGTTGGGGCTGTGCGGCAGCCAGGGCTGCTCTGTCCCCGTCAGTAGTAAAGTCGTTACCAGTGTAAGGAAAGTGCCTGAGCTCAGCCTGCAGCCGGGAAGGGGAGCGGGTCCTGCCACCCGCCCCAGTCACTGGCACAGATGTGTTACCCAGCAGACAGCTTCTGCTGGAGCCTGTGCTCAACCTTTCATCCCCCGTTCCTACACCAGTTGCCATTTGCAAAAGAAATTACAGCGGCTCCTTCCGCAATTACGGCAATTACGCGGCGTCTCTCCTCCCCAATTGCATTACGGTGCACCCCGGCTCCCACGCACCCTGTGCCGCTGGCACCGCAGTGAGCACAGCGCCAGGGCAGAGGAGGGTGCCAGCCCCGGCATGTGCCAGCTGCCGGCACCCAGCGAGATGGGCAGCCCCCTCGTCCTCCTGCCTTCATCCTGGAGGTGGGCAGGAAATCAGCGCTGCCTGCACGCAACCCCTGTGCCCAGGGACGGCAAAGGCTGCCAGGGCCGGGATGCAGGAGCATGGTGGCTGTGAGATGCCACCGCCACGAGAAGCCACGGGGAGCAACGGCTGCATCCCCAGGTGCTGTGCTGCTCCTCTGGTGGGAGCCGGGAGTGAGGGGCTGCCCTGGGACACGGGGCTCATGCCCACGAGGGTATCACCCACCCCGCCATGGCTTGATGAGGCCCAGGGGCTCTGAGACAGCGTCCTGCGTACACCCGTCTGTTTCTGGCACAGGGAACTGGGCTGCAAGGCCAGGGAGGGAGCACCAGGCCGGGGGAAAATGGAACATCCCTGCAGCCCAGCTTAGCACTAATTAAATCATTCGCTTTGACATGTGAACATCCAAATCAAATAAAAACTAATGGGATGGAAAGATTTATAAATTGGGTCTTGTATTACTAGAGTAAACTATCAAATCCATCGCAGCCAGGTTCATGGCGCCGCGGGTCCCCTGGCTGGAGCGGGCAGGGAGCTGCTGCCACGACAGCTCTGGGCACGCAGGAGCCCTCCGGCAGCAGCGCCGCGGTGAGCCGGGCACCGTCCTCAGGGCCACTGCCCTCCTGCCCCAGCCCCTCAGGGAGAGGTGCCGGCTGGACGGGCACCTTCTATTGCAATTACATTCATTGCTCAGAAGCATCCATCACTTTTTCCACTTTGCGGCGCAAGTTGGTGTCTCGTGTTCATAAACTCACCGATTTGGATTCCGCTGTGCAGCAAAACACAGGCTGAGCGGCACAGTGAGGCGCTGCCCAGGGAAAGTCTTATGGGGAAGTGTGAAAAGTGCCCCCAGAATGTTTTTTTTAAACTGAGCCCACATGTTTAACGCGAGGCGCCCACACATGCCTGGCACAGAGCGGCACATTGGCTGCCCGAGAGCCCGCGGGCAGCCTGGCCACAGGGACCCCAGGGATCAGAAGGGGCGTCCCCAGGCCAGTCCCCTACTGCTGCACCTGGAGGAGCTGGTAGGTCACGTTAATAGACTGGGAGCTCTGGATGCCTGGGGAACCCAGCGAGGCCTGGGGACAGAAGCAGTCAGGGAAAGCAAACATCAGCAACCCCATCTGCAGCGATTCAGCTGGAGAGTGAGGCACTGATTTATTCATGGGCTAAACCCTGCACAAGCGCCACGGCCACGCTACAATATGGGTGTTTCCAAGAGCTGCATCAGCCCCGTGACCGACACCAGACACCTCCAGGGAAACCAGCAGTCACTGTAGGGTCCCTAAAACAAAGTCTACAGCCACCAGCTTTGGGGCTCGCTCTGTAGAGAGAAACCCGATGAAAGACCTAACTGGGAGGAGATACACCAGCAGCCCACAACCTCCTGCGTGACAAGGGAACCACGACTGAAGACCCGTGACAGTGTGCAGGGCAGCAGCATGCGTTGAGGGTGGTGGGTCCCCGGTGGACTGAGGACACTCCCTGTGAAGGTGGTGTGGGGACGCGAAGAGACCGCGGTCCAGGGGGACCAGATGAGCAGTTGGAAGAGACCCGTGGAGGGATAGTAAAGAGATGTGCCCAGAGGTCTGTGCCAGGCTGCTGGGGAGCTACAGGAGACGATGGCCAAAGCCAGCCTCGCTTCCCCCGGTGCTGGCACAGCGATGTGGTCCCCGTGCCCCACATGGCTGCAGAGCTGCCGGGCTGCTGCCCCCTCAGCGAGGGGACAGGGGCTGCCTGTCCTGGGGCAGCATGGCAGCCAGCCCACGTGCTCTCATGCACTCTTGACCAGATTCCTCATTTGAAAGAGAACAAACTAATTAGCTAGCATAAATTGAGCGCTGTTTTACAGAGGTACCTGAGCACGGACATGGCTTAATTGGCCTTTCCCACTGCTCCGCTTCAAACCCCATAAATCCAGATTACGATTCCCGTTGTTTAATGACTGTCAGGAAATGCTAATTTAGCGGCAGGCACCACGGCCGTATCTCTGTATCACAAACAAGTTTTATCATAAATCAGTGCGGGACAGCTTTATAAGTGATTCACTATTACAATATATTGGTGGAGAATCATAAAACTGCTGTTTCATTAATGGCTCATCTTCAGGCTTGTTAGACTTTCATTACGTGAGCTATTAGGTCCATGTATTCAAAAAATGAAATTACAGGTTCTAAACCGTTGTGAAAAACGCAAAATCTCTGCATAGTAAATTACTGAAATGAGACAAGAGTTGTTGTTTTTTAAATGGACTCCCAGTGTTTGCTGCTCCTGAACAACAGAGACTGCTGAGACAACAAAACACAACCCGAATAGATAAATAAATCACCAGTGAAACCATGCAAGGGGGAGAAATGTCATCCAGGCATTCATCTTTACACTAACAGCGGGATCCCCAGAGCTGCAAGAGCGGGGAAATGCATTGCAAACTTAATTACAGTTGACTTTAAAATGATATTTTTGGACTTCTGCATTCACAGACTTATTTGCATACAAATAGCATGTCACATAGTTTTAAGCCCAAGAGTTGCGTGTTTAGGTGTGAAGGCTCTCGGTAGCCAGTTGCAGCGCCGTGCAGCCAGGGCTCAGGCAGGAGCTGCTCCTGCTGCTTCGGGGACCTGTCCTGGGCGCTTGCGGCTTTGCTAAAGATCCCCAGCCAGCCCCGGCACCGCCTCCCGGCGCATGCTGAGCAAGCGGCTGCCAGGTGATACCAGAGCTGATGCCAGCACAGTGATGGTGACTGGTGATGTACCGGCAACACCGGTGGGGAGGGATGGCTGGAGCAGTCGCGAGGTGCCGAGGTTCTTGGGGGAGCTGCTGGGTGCCGAGGGATGGTCAGCAGCCACCTCCTCCAGCTCCAGGGACAAGGATGGTGCTGCTGGGATGGGACAGTGTGGCTGCCATCACGACCCCACTAGATGCGACAGTGGAGCTGGGTGGTTGCCTGTGTCACAGGAAGGGTAGGGGGTGGCTTTGGTGATCTGGGAGGGCAGCGGGAGGCTGCTTCCCTCAGCACCAGCCCTTCAGCTTCCTCCCCAGCGTGACACCGCTGCCAACGCTGGTGCCACACCAGTTGCTACCAGCACTCTCCCCATCAGTACAGCCAGGCTGGAGAAACACTGAGGCTTTCTCCACCCAGCAGTGGTGCACAAGCCATCCACACCGTGTCCTGGTGATGGGAAGCTATGATGCGGCAAAAATGGAGGTCAAAAACGCTGATGCTGAGTGAATAGCTGGGCAGCTCTGCACAGAAATCATTAGGGACATAGTGGAGCAAACTCTGGTCTTGCAGCAATGCTGTGGGCTGGAGAGCAGAGCAGCCTCTCCCTGGCCTGAACCTGGCTCCTGGGAGAGAAAACCACAAGGGAGGGTCAGGAACATGCCCGGTGTTGCCCCAGCCCTGCTGCTCTCTGCAGAGGATGCTGCGCTTTGCCCGAGCCCAGTCCCCCTGCCCAGGCGAGAGCCACTGCCGGCTTCACTGCCCGCACCCACCCGCAGCTGCAGGACCGCAGTCACGGCCTCGGGATGCGCAGGAGGGGTCCCCAAGGAGGGACAAGCCTCAGCACGAGGTGTCGGAAGCTCTTCCAGCAGTAATGGTGGGACGCAGCTCGCACTTCATTCCCCGCAGACGCCGTTCAGCAGCCACAGGCTTTTCACTTCGTTTGCTTTTCACTGCTCTTGCCAAGAAGGCCAACGCTCTGACCAACAGAGGCATTTAATTTTTGAGGGCATCACAGCTCTCCCCTCAGGCCAGCCCGTCAGTCGGGAGCTGCAGGCACATGTGCTCGACGGTGCCCATGCAAACACTCCCCTGCGGCCAGGGGCTCCCACACTGCAGGACCTGCTGGGCGTACTGGGGGGAGTGTGGGGGTGGCCCTGGCACCAGCCAAATCCCCTGCTCAACGCATTACTCTGGCTGGAGAGGCAGCATTAATTCCTCTTGAATTAGAGATTATTCTCATTATAGTTACTCAATTCTTAAAGCCCTTCAGCGCCATTTGATACGGGCTTTAACGCTCCTTTCCAACCCACAGATTTAGAGGTTGTGTTTGCCCATGTTACTGGAGCGGGGATACACATGGGGTACATCCAGCCGCTGGCACGACCCCAGGAGAGCTGCTGTCCCCTGACGTGGCTGAGCCGGTGTCGCTGTGCCCGCCAGTGCCTGGGAGCTGGCACGTCCTTGGGCAGCCCCCATGGCTGTGGGGCGGCAGCCGCGGAGAGCCTGGCCCCGGCTGCAGCTGTGCCGGTGCGAAGGCAGCACCTCACCCTGAAGGAGTTAACTTCCCACCAGCACCTTTCCTAGACCTGAATTATTAATTTTCTTATAATCTGCCTTTGGGCACCCTGCGGCCCCTACAACACTCCCACATTAAAGAAACATGCGCTCCCTTGCTGGCTGCGCTGCTTTGATGTCGAACATGCGTGAAATACTCTCCCGGGGAGGAATTTGTACAAAAATTCATCAGACGATTGAGATACTGCAGATAAGCGTGCGTGGGGAGAGTGCCCATCCGATAATCCCGTTACAGCACTGGTCCCTCCATCCCGCTTGTGGAGCGTGGGGGAGAGCGGGGCAGCTCCTGGGTCAATATTTGCCCGCTGCAGCTCGCTGTGTGCAAGGACGTGGCGGGCACATCCTGGGCTCTCCTCAGAGGCTACAGACTGACGTGTGCGTAATCCTGGACTCCATCCGCTCATCGGCATGAAAACAAACTGTTTAATTTGGCAAAAAAAATCCCAAGTGCTGGCTCTTGTGACGAGGGTTGTGCGCTTTCCCTCTTCCAGCTGACGTCGCAGGCTGAGCGGCTGCATGCAGGGATGCTGCCGGCGCACCGGCAGGGAGAGGGGAGCCCACCAGGCTGGGAGCCAAAATCTTCCAGCACAAGCAAGCACCCACTTGCCGCCCTCCTGGCAGGGCTGGACTGGCTGGGGCTCACAGGGCGTTTGGCAGCGGCGAGGGTCACCGCCTCGTGCGGCACCGGGGAGCTGGGAGAAGGGTGGGCTGCGAGCACATCTCCAGCTGCAGCTCGACGTGTTTGGAGACAAGCACAGAAACTCTTCCAAGAGCATAGACCGGCATCGGGATGGTCCTGTGGGACCACTCCACCCTGACCCGGCAGCAGGTGCCCTCCCCACACCACAGCCTGCCCCTCACCCCCCCAGCCGGAGCGGTGCGGGAGGGCTGCCCACCACACTGCCCGGGCAGGAGCTGGGGAAGGCACAGGCACAATCCCACCGGCAACGGCGCGGTGGAGGCAGCTGCTGCATGGGAGTCAGCACCCGGCCCTGAGCTCCCTGCCCACTGCAGAGGGGACTGTGCCGTGCCACGCTGTGCCATGCCACGCTGTGCCATGCCATGGGTGCATGGAGCCAACAGCCGCCACCGGCTCTCGCCTGGCAGGCAAGCGCTGCTGGGCTCAGCAGGACTGTGGATGGTGTCAGTAGATGAAAGCTCAAGCAAAGCTACTTGGAGGTTTAAGTAAAACTGGGTCAAGCACGCGAGAAACTGAGGTGTGAGGAAGATAAAAAAACTCTCCCCGGCTAAGTGACATTGCAACGAACGTCTAGGACACAGGGATACCCTGGCTGAGAGCTGCACAGCTGGTGCTTCACAGTTGAAAGACCACTGTGAGGGGTTCACGGGGCAAACAGGAATCCCCCAGCGCCGCTGCAGCGTCCCCTCCCCTGACCCGCCAGGGCTGGAGGCACTACAGTAGCGGGGTTGGGGAGAGGTCTGGCCCGGGAGCAGGGCTCCTGCAATGCTGAGCAGGGGGGACTCGCTGCGTCCTCCCAGCACGCACGGTTCAAGAGACATGTGTTGAGTCGTGTCCACCCTGGGGAAACACCACCCCAAGCGACCGTGGCTGACCTGGCCCGGCATCCCCACTGCCATCACCCCGCGGTACGGCAGCCTCAGATTTGGTGATGGGTCGGCTGCCTTTAATAAATGTTTATGTTCAAAGAATTTACATCAGTGCTCACAGACAGCTAATGAGGGACATTTCAATGCATAAAAGCAGTGTGAACACAGTAATTAACTTTGTTGCTGATTCATTTTTAATCATTTAAATGCTCCAGAGATTTGCAGTGTCCTTTAAGTCAACAAAAATCTTTTCCAAAGGGCACGCTGCCGGCGCCCTTCATGCACACAAGCTGACGTGTAACTCCCATTTTCCTAAATAACCGTCCACCGCCAACTGAGGGTCCCACAAAGCCCAAGGGCAGCGCCAAGGGGAGCGTGGCCAGGAAGCAGTGGGAGGTGGGGGCTTCCCAGCGTAGTGCTCGTGGAGCCCAGCTCACCAGTCCTGCCGCTATGGCTGGGTCAGAGTGGACAGCCCCCCCAGCAAGCGCACGCACCCCAGCCCAGTACGAGCCCCACCGCTGGGTGAGGCCCCACGGCTCATGGAGGAAGGCTGGGGTCTCCCCCTGTCCCATTTCCAGGCCAACTCCTTCCACAGGGGGAACTTTAAAAAGTGAACATTCGTTTAAAAAAATCACATACTATGCCCCAGCTGCTGCAGTGATTCCCTAATTAAAACCTGGTGTCAAAGATACATTGCCCATATCTTTCAGTGCTCAGGAGTGTGCAAAGGGATGGGACAACATGCTGGCACCAACAACAAACCACACCGACCCAGTAGCGGGTCGCACAGACCCCACGTCACACACCAGCGCTGACAAAGGGCGACTCCAGCCACATCTAACACGCTTACTGACAGGGATGGAGATGTGACATGGTCATCGTGTGGAGAATCCAGGGCTGGAGGACACCCAGCTTCAAGGGCTGGGTGCTGCCAGCTCCATGCCTGGGTGGCTGCTGTCCTGCCAGAGGGTCTCGGGCACCCCTTGCCCTGGCAGCCCGCTCTGGTCCCTGCTCCTGGCAGCAAGCAGCACACACACCCCGGCCACAGCCGTCCCCGGAGCACACACCGCATAGCACATACCATAGACAGCACCTCAGTGGACACCCAAGGTCACCAGGGACTGGCATCCTTTGCTTTTCAGCTTCATGAAGCATCCGTGCCCATGGCCATGCCAGGTTACGAGCTGGATTTTGTGCTACCGAAGCGAAGGTTAGAACAAATTGCAGCGTTTACAAACAAGGTCACGGAAGACAGAGCAAGAACACACATCATTAATATTGAAGGCCTGGCGCCCCGCGTGGATTTACCTCCCTGCGTTTCTCCCAGCACCTTGGCAGGGGGAGCCTGAGCAAGGGTCTCCGCAGCACCTGGGCCCACCCAGAGGAGAGCAGGGCAGGACCGCTGCCCGCAGACAGACGTAGACAAGGTAGTGACCAGGGAACATGCTGCCTGCAGGGCAGCTCCTCGCACAAAAGCCTCTGCCGGAGGTTTCGTACCCATTCCTCAGAGCCAGGGCACTCTCTGAAGTCAAGGAAATTTCAAAGCATCCTTGAAGCTTGCTGTCTTCCTCTCTTCTTACTAATTAACTTTAGCAAAATGCACTGTCAGTCAAGCCCACAAAACAGTCCGTGTCGTTGGGCAAAGCCTAATGGGCTCCCATTTGTGTGTGAGCCAACCTGGCCATTAGCAGAGAGCAATTAGTGAGGCGGAGTGCAGGAGCCGGGTTTGCCCGCTCCCTCCTCTCCCTCCCGCAGGCACAGCGATGCTCCCCGGCTGGCGGGGTCCGCTCTCCCAGGGCAGCCGCAGTGCCCACCGCTCAAGAGGCCGGCAGTGCTCCTTGTGCTGCCGCAGCCCTAGGAGCACCCCGAAACCAAAGGCAGCATGGGGCAGAGCCCCAGCAGCGCGGGTGCCCCCAGGGACCTGTCACACAGCCACGTGGGGAAGCCCAGGCTTGGCCCAAGTGCCCTCCCTGGGACAGGATTCCGGCAGGTGGATCCATGCGGGAGCCAGACGGGGCTCTCCCCTGTGCCAGCGCCTGGCTCCTGGCTCGGCTCCGGCAGACAGATGCGCAGCGGAGCCTGCCGGGCAGGAGCCGGGCTCAGCCTCCAGCCAAACCTGCTGGGAAAAGCCCCTCTCTGCGAAAATAATGCTGGAGCATCTGACAGGGTTACTCGGGAATCCTAGGGAGGGAAACTGCACCCCGAGATGCTGTAATCGGAGTCCCTGCTCAAAGTTAACTGCAAATTAAACGACGCTGTCTTCCCTGTGTTCTGGAAAATATTGAAGGTTATTGGCACACGCTACATGCAGCAGGAAAAAGCTCTATATTGAACATTTAGTCCAGGATTGGTAATGAATCGATATTCCCCAGTAGCTGGCTGTTCGGTTTCAGTTGTCTTAAAACAGATCTTGCTAAAAATACCTTTCCTGTAGTGTATCTGTAGCTAATGAGGTGGATTAGAGAGGCTGATGGGAATTGGAAACGGCACGGGTGTTTTGGGCCTGAAGTTGGTGAGCAGACAGCTCCTGGGTGGTGGTCTGGCGCGGAGGGGAGCAGAGGGGTCTGGCTCTGCCCCGCGTGCTCTCTGCCAGAGCAGAGGGAGCCAAGGCTGCCCCAGGCGATGGCAGGAGCTAAGACAGGAGGCACCATGAAAACAGCAGCTGTGAGCAAGCACGATATTTGCAGCCGGCAAGGACAGGCGGATCGGGCAATGTCCCCTCCCGCTGGTTCTGCCACCTCCGCGTCAGACCAACTCCAGGGCAGGGGAGAATGCGGAAAACCAGGAACTGATGTTTTCGGAGCATCAGAGGGGCTCAGCTCTCACGCTGCTCTCAACTGCATCAAAGACCTACTTGGTCCCTCTGCTCAGCTCCCCACTGGGGCACGAAATGGGAAGGATGGATCCAGATTGAGCGCTCAGCTCCTGCAGGTGGAGTCTCTGCTCATGACGGGGAAAGCCTTTGCCTTTCCGAGGGTTCTGTGTCCTGGGCTACCTTCAGAGACCCCACGGTGCTCCCCAAGCACGTGAGCATCACCTCTCCCTGGCTGGCAGCTGGGGACAGCCTCTGACTCTGGCCAGGAGCAGCCTCCCCGCCGTGGGGTCCCGGCGGGCCAGCCCTTCCCTGCCAGCCGTTCATGGCATCAGCTCTGCCCTTCCCCAGGACACGGCCGTCGGCAGGACCCTGCTCTCCTGCTCCCCAGCCTCTTGGCAGAGCGACAGGAGCTCATCACGCTGCGGGTTAGACCTGCTCCACATTTAATTGCTCCACTTGCAAGGAGGAAAATCAATTCCACGTTTTATACATTAGCAGCCTCTGTGCTTAAGTTCTGGCACATTTGTGAGGTTAAAAAAAAAAAAAAAAAGTAATAAAACCAGGGAAGTGTCATTTAATTGTTTTAGCTGAACTAATTTGGAGGCTCCGCTGCTCCGGTGTGATCTCTCCATCGATCCAGATGCAAAGCCAGGCTCCGGGCAGCATGCTGCTCACCCGGCTGCGCTCCCATCGCTGCCCCCGCCTCACTCGGCAGCTGCCCGTCACCACTGCCACTCGCTGTCACAGGCTGCATCCCTCCTGGTCATGGACGAGTCCCTTCACATGGAGGATCCCAGGCTGAACCATAGCTCAGGGCAGGAGGTCAGCTGCTCCATCCTCACTGCCGCAGCCCCTTAATGCTAAAATGTGTGTGCGGGAGGGGGACACGCCTCCCACCTCCTGGACCAGCACCACATGGGGTGCCCACAGGTGCCCCTATGTGCCCCAGGCAGGGTCTGGCCCTGCACCCAGCCCCTTCCATTCAGGCCAGGCGCTGGCAAGTGCTGCTCTGGCTGGGCTCTGTGGCCCCAGGCACCCTGCAAGGAGCCACAAGCACTTCTGCAGGAGCAGCACCGCGAGGTTTGGTCCTGCGCTGCCTGCAAGGCTCCCAGCCCCAGCATCCCCGCAGTGACCCTTTGTAGGGGAAGCACAAGAGCCTGGAGAGCTCACAGGGCGCCAAGGGCTGCATGGGGGAACACCAGCTCAGGACGGAAGGGCTGCTTCCCAGACAGACCCTGAGCACGCACAGCTTCCCTCTGAGCAAGGGGCTCAGCCAGGAGCTGTGTCCTGCTCCATCACCCGCCTGCTACTCTGGATGCCCTTTAGACAAACCACTGCTGCTCCTGTCCTTACACGCCCGTATTGCAGGGCTGCTCCCGGCTGCCTGCTTTTAGAAGATGCAGGATGGGTGACAGTGTCTGAGGTCAGGGGAGGAAGCCTGTGGGGTAGGACAGACCTGCCGAGGGGTGAGCGCAGGCAAAGGACACTGCTGCATCTGGTCTCCAAAGGTGGGAGGAATTGGGCATGCTGCAGGACAGCCTTAGGACAGGGAAACGGCAGCGTGCTCCACCCATGCCTGTCCTGACTCTCTCATCACCTGCCACCAGTACGGCTGCAAAAGAAGGCGAACACTTCCAGCTGCAGGGTCTGCTGTGACCCGAGTACTACACAAAGCAGCCAACCTGCCTACATCTGCAGGCGGCCCTCCCTGGGCAGTGCCTAAGCAGCGACCCCAGTACCAGCTACAAGGGCCGGAGCACCAGCCCAGTGCCCAGCAGGCAGGTGCTCTCAGAGCAGCTCTGCCCCGCTCATGGTCAGAAACCGGCACCCTCACACCACAGGCATGACTCATATCTGCCCAGCAAGGAGACAAACCAGGACCCCAGCAGAGCTGGCAACGAGCACCATGCCACACTGCCTCCCCACCTGCGTGGCAGCCAACGAGCACTGGCCTGCTCTGGAACAGGGGACATCTCCGCTGGGAAACTGCTGCTGAGACAGAGGGGCAAGCAAGCTTGGCGCGTGGCCCCACGGGCTGCCTCCCACCACCCACCACAATGCTCTGACACACTGACTGCACCAGACGTCCTTCCCTCTGCTGTGAGCTCGCAGGCACCCGGGGCTGGACCGAGCCCTCCACTGTCTCCCGAGGCTGATGCCCAGCACGAGCACCGTAGCCCTGCCCGGGAGCAGCCCAGAGCTCCTGCAGCCCTCCACAATGGCACCGCAAACAACCACCGCTACACTGGGTCGGACACCGTGGGCATCAGGGGGTGAACTGCTCACAGCACCGAGTGTGGGGCCACGGGCAGGGGATGAGCCCACGGGCACCGTGACCTGCTCACACGCAGTACTCACTGCCTCTCTGCGAGCACCCCGAGCTCCTCACAAAAGCCTTTACTGGAACTAAAATCGCCCCATCTCCTCCTGGAGACGCACTCACTGTTCTCTGCAAATTATTAGAGATCTCAGATAGACCCACACTTATCCGAGTTCAGAGAGACAAGACCGAGGAGAGCAGGGACTGTCCCTCTCACAGAGCCAGAGATAAAACCCGATGGCAGAAGGGCGCTGAGGCACACTGAGTGGGGCTGCAGCGAGGGTTGCCATGCCGCCCCACGGGCTAGTCGTTCACCCGCGTTTTGGAGGCCCCTATCACGCAGGCGAGCGTTTCCTCGGACGGGATGGGAAACCTGTTATTGTCTCGGCTGCGGCGCCGGTTCCCGGCAGGAGTGGGGCTCGGGCGGTCGCAGCCGCAGCGCTGCCGTGGGCTCCAGCAGCCATGTTCCCACGGCCGGGAGGGAACGAGCCGCGCAGGGCTGGGGTACGGCTGTTCTGCCCGGAGCCAGCCCGGCCCCGGCCCCGCTCCGCACTGCAGGAGGAGGAGGAGGAGGAGGAGGGAAAACTCCCCTAGTGCGGCCGGGCGACAGACTCCGCCGGCACCCCAAGGCCGCCCGCCCGTGGGGACCGGACCGCCCGCTCCCGCCCCTCCGATGCGCCGAGGGACGCGGCGGCACCGTCCGCGACAGCGGGAGCGGACCCCGAGACCCGAGTCCCCCACCGAGAGCGCCGGTGGGACCCGTCGGGGCCGCGCCGGGGATGATGGCGCTCCCGCCGGCCGGGCAGGGCAGGGGGTGCCCGGGCAGGGCAGGGGATGCCCGGGCAGGGCAGGGGCCGGTCCCGCAGCGCCACCCTCACCTGTACCACTCCAGCCCGCGGTCGTAGTTCCTGTCGAAGAAGTGGGGCTCGGTGCCCAGGGCGCGCACGTCGGGGTGCACCCGGATGAACTCCAGCACGGCGCGGGTGCCGCCTTTCTTGACGCCCACCACGATGGCCTGCGGCAGGCGCTTGGCGCCCGGGCGGGCCGATCCCGGGGGGCTGCCGGCCGGCGGGGCGGGGGGTTCCCGCGGGCGGCGGGCGGGCGCGGCGCTGCCCGGGGGCTCGGCGGGGGGCGGCCGCCCGCACGGCCTCGACTTCTGCAGAAGTTTCTTGGCGGCGGCGGCGCTGCGGGCGGGCGCGCAGCGGGCGCGGGGGGGCGGCGGGGCCGCCGCAGCAGCAGAGGAGGCTGTAGCAGAGGTAGGAGCAGGAGAGCGACAGCGTGAAAAGGACGAGGACCCTCCGCGCCAGCCGCCGGGACGGAGCCGGAGCCGCAGCCGGGGCCCGCCCGCTCGGCGCCCTATGCGCCATGGCTCCATGGGGCCGCGCCGCCGGGCATGGCGCGGCCCGGCCCGGCGCGCCGCTGCCCCCGGGGCCCCGCGGCGGCGCCCCGCACCCTGCCCGGCCGCTCCGGCATGTCCCGCGGCTACGCGGCGGCGCGGCCGGGCCGCCCCGGGGGGCTGCACCCGCCGCCCCGGTCCCTGCGCCCCCGCGGCCCCGCCGCCGCGGCTCCCATCCCCGGCGGGCGCGGCTGGGCTGGGCTCGGCGCGATGCTCGGACGGCGGCAGCGGCGGCTCCGGCTCTCGGCTCCGCGGGAAGTGCCGGGGCAGAGGCGGCTGCGCTGCTATTTAAGGGGCCGCCTGACGTCAGCTCCTCCCGGAGCCCCCGCGATCGCTCGGCGGCCGCAGCCTCCCCCGGGCCGGGCCGGGCCGCCGGTACCCGCAGCACCGAGTCTTCCCGCCCGGTTTGACGCTGCCACGGGGCTGGGGCTGGCCTCGCTCCCCCGCTGAGCGTGGCCCCCCCCTCCCCCGGCCCTGCCCGGGCGTGGCCCCGGTGCGAGCATCCCGCCCGGCCCCGCCCCGGCCGGTCCCCCGGGCTGCGCCGTGCCGCTGGGGCTGGAGGGCAGGGATGGAGGCGCCCGCTGTCCTGCCCGGCCCTGCAGGCAGCTCTGAACCCGCAGCGAGACCTCAATTACCCAGAGCAGCGGTGCGGGGCCGGTGGCACCCGCGTCTGCCCCCGCAGCCCGGGCTAGGAACGCGAACCGGCACCGGAGTGGGTGTGAGCAGGCAGCGGTTCGGGAGCCGGGCAGACAGGGCTCGGAGCACAGCTGGAAGGGTTGGGTAGCTGCTGGCAGCGAGGCAACGTGCCCAGCCGTTCCCCAGGGATCCTTCTTCCCGGGTGCCGGAGCCGCTCTGCCCCGCAGCCGGTTCCCGCCGGGGGAGGGGACGGGAGCGAGGAGGGGCGCAACGATTTCTGTCCTCAGCAAGGCCAGGGAGAGCAACCGTCGGCCTCTGTGGTTCCACCGGTAAATAAGAAGGAAAGGCTTGAAGAAGATGCAAGAATTAGATTTCTCTGCCGGGCTGGGGGTGCTCAGCCTCGCCTGCATGGTTTGCGATGCTCTGCAAGCAGGCTGACCCAGGACAACCACAAGGCTGTTGTAGAATATGGGTGAAGGTTGTTGCTCCATCCCCACCCCTCTGGCTCCCTCTGCTTGACACGGCTTCCTTCCCTCTCGCGCCCTGACATCCCAGGGCTTCTGCTTGGTTGCTCATGCTAAAGCCAAAGGCCCGTGTGCAGCACTGCTTAAACATTAGCAGTCATCGTCCCTGCTTTCTCAGCATGGAAAGCTTGTTCAGCTGCAGAAAACTACTTGTCTTGTTACTTGGGAAGAAGGATGATAATAGAGAGAGACAGGCAAAAAGTGCCAGCCCAACACAAACAAGGATGCTGCAAGCTCCCTGGCAGCCAGTCCAGGGTGGGGATGAGGTTTCCTCCTGGGCAACACCCAGGAACTCAGTGCAGATGTAAAGAAAGATGGAAAAGATAGCTGAAAAGCAGTGCTCTCTGCAGCCTCTTTCACCTCTACTGGTGTGGGAGCAGTGGGATTGGACCTCCCTGGGAGTTTAAAAATAGTTTCTTAAGGAAGAAAGAGTCTGCTGGCTCAGGAGAGCTCTGGAAGTGGAGGAGAGAGGCTGAGTCCTGGTGGAACCAACCTCATCATCCTGACGTGCTGAAGTGACCCACAGGGTTTTGCATTTGGTACCACATAGCTTCTGCCGGAGCGGGCTGGGCACCAGCACCTCTGTGCAGGTCAAGGTAGGGAAACAGAGCCGTGCATCCAGGGCCAGCCTGGAGGAGCCAGCTGGCACCGGGCTATTCCTGGCTGGTGTAAACCCATCAATGTCTGGTACTTCCACCGGGCTGTATGCCCCCTACCTGAGCTGGTGCAGCATCCAGCAGGGAGATGGCACTGACAGAGCCCATGGGGCTTCAGCCCCTCAGCCAGGACATGCTGCCCTGCTCGGGCAGTGATGGCAGGGCAGGAGCACGGGAACAGGGGTACCCGAGGGGTCAGGCATCGGTGGGCTCCCCTTCCAGCAGCAGGAGGTGTCCATCACTCAGTTCCGCTCCATGACAGACTGCCAAAATGAATCTGTGGAAAAGTTGCGTTTTCCATTTTTAGCCGTTTTATTGCCTCCATGTGGTGATCCAGCCTCGGCAGCAAACACATTGCTTAAGCATGAACATTAGAGGCGTCTGGATAAATAAAGCTGGTGTGGATGCCTAGACACCTCCAGGTTTCTCTGCTTGCAAGGGAGGAATGTTTTGTAAAGCTGACAATTTTGCTTTCAGTCTTTGTATCTTTGCAGGGCATGTCTTTTCCATGACATGTTTGCTGTTTACACCCCACTCCACATAAACAACAGCTTTCTGGCGCTTTCGACAAACTGCTGGCCTTGCCACCTGTGCTAACAGGAGCCCCAGGAGTCAGCCCCGAGTGGGATCTCCCCTGCGGCAGGGGGACCTGGGCACTGTGCCGCTGCTGGAGGTGCCCCAGCATCACAGGAGGAAGGAGCCCTTTGAATCGCTGCAGGAGATTCCCCTGTCGCCAGCCAGCACCTCGCAGCACGGGGGCTGGAGGAAATATTGCTGCGAGCTCTGGAGAAGGTCCTGCCTCCCCTTCTTGCCTCCCCTTCTGCCTCCCCTTCACCCATTCCTGAACTGAGCTGGTACTGCATTTTGCTGCCAGCCTTACACCTTCATCTCCCTTGTCTTCTTTTCTCAACCTCCATTAGCCCATTTTCAGGCTCCCACCGGTGCCCTCCTCACCTCTCGTGGGTTCCTGGCTCTCTTCGCAAGTTGATCTTTCCCATCCTTCCTCCTTCATCTCTCCCAAGCTCTCCAATCTCCCTGCTGGGGTGGGAATTTACCCAAGCAGCTCAAGACCCCACTGCCTTGCCCGGCGTTAACCCTCAAGGCCCCTCACAGAGTCCTGTCCCTCCCAGGCAGTTGCAGCTCATTGCACGGTCCTGGATGCTGGTTTGTCCCAGGACAGTTTCTCCGAATGTCCCCAGGAAGCCTCTCATGCTCCTCCCTTCCCACTCTGCCCAGAGCAGCACCCAGCTCATGGGACCACGGGGGCTGTGGCTGGACAGCACTCATGACACAAAAAACCACAGGAGGGATTTGGAGCTTGTATCTGTCCCTCAGCCCTCTCGCCCTGCTTCCCCCGCAAGGCACTGATCACCCTGGGCCATGAACTGACAGCAGCAAGAACTGCTGCCGAGGGGCTCCTGGCTCGGTGGGTTTGCCAGGGAGGACCTGGTCCGAGAGCTCATCCCAAGCAGAGGCAGCTGATGGGCGGGGAAAAAGAGAAAGGCTGCAGAAATGTAGGGATCAGAAGATTATTACAGAAATACACAAAGAAAGTCTGTGCCAGGAGCACATGAATCCTGTAGAAAAAAAAGGGAAGCAATAAAATGCATACTGGGAATAGCAAATAAGATTAAAGGTGATATTGTACCCTTGATGTCTTCAGGTTGTAGGCAGAAGAGATCAAGGTTAGAATTTATTTCCAGAGCCAAAAAAGGCCCTCAGGGCCAAAGTGTCATTGTTAATCCGTTTTTCTGTGTCTAATATGTATGTCATTAACAACCTTTTGATTCTGGGCTGCCACCTTTCTTTGTGCTGGGAATTGATGGCTGAGCAGCACATGTACCTGGACAGGGGATCTTCAGTGCCCTGGGGCAGCCGGGGCTGAGCTGCTCCAGCCTCATGGCCCCGGCAACGTCCTTGAAAGCCTGCATGAAGCCTCTACCGCAAAGTCTGCTGCTCTCAAGCATCTCCCAGTTCTCCCTGTCCTGGCAGGAAACTTGGAGCTGGAAAAAGGACATTTCAGTGTTTTGTGGGAGAGCGGAGGAGCAAGGGATGCAGTGGAGCCAGATCTGTGAGCAGCAGCAAGGGACCAGGAGGGCATGAGGACAGGGGTCGGGGCTGATGGTGCTCAGAAACCTGCTGCATGTCTCCGAGGACCACTGTGGGTGCTGTGACGGGTGCTTGCCAGTGGGACCCACCCATTCCCAAATGCTGGGAGCATGCTGGGACTGCGTCCTCTCTCCTGCTCCAGCCCATGCCGAAGGCTCTGGTATCACTGCAGTGGCTGTTGGCGCTCAGGTGGTTGTCCCTCCCTCCTCTTTGGTGCAGCCCTCACACCATCCCGGCCCTGGTGAGAGCCATAAGCTTGGTGATGTGAAAGACAGAGGTGATTTTCGGTCCCATCAGTCCTGGCCTCAGAGCTGCTTAGAATAGACTAGACTATTGCAGCTGGAAGGGACCTACAATGATCATCTAGTTCTACTGCCTGATAATTCACAGCTGACCAAGTTCAAGCATGGTATTGAGGGCATCATCCAAATGGCTTGTAAACACCAACAGGCTTGGGGCATTGACCACCTCTCTAGGAAGCCTGTTCCAGTGTTTGACCACCCTCTTGGTAAAGAAAAGCTTCCACAGGCTGATACTGGCTCTCACAGCCCCTCAGCTCATCATCACCAAACTCAACACCGGCTGGCAGGTCTCCCAGCTCTGAAGTGTGGGGTCTCCCAAGGGCAGTGGAGTCCAAAAGTGCCTGTCAGACAGCAGGATGGAAGCAGAGACTTCCTGAACTGCCTTGAATTGAGTCCGAAACGCCTATTAAGCCTCGTTAATCAGTTGTAAATGCACTGTATTCTGAATCAGGCCAGAAACAATAAATTTAATTTTGACTCTGACTCAAGCTACTTTGGTCCTAATTCTGAGCCTCTCGCCCAGCCGGAGCAGCCAGCCCTGGCCATGCTGCACAAACTCATTTGATTCTGAAATGCATTTTTAAGCAGGATGGAGCGGTGCTTAAAAGCTAAATGGCTTCCCCCAGCTGTAATCACTGCTAGCGGAGTCCTGGAATGAAAGGGATAAAGTCTGGGGGCGGGGGGAGGTTTTAGTCTCGCTGAGTAGATTACAGAGATTACTGCAATTTAATCCTTACATATCTGTCACTGACGCTGCAAAGACCATAACTGGAGGTGGGCAGGGGCATGCCGGCACCCTCCGAGCTCCCATCCCTTGTAGCGGGTGGCCATGCCGAAGCCCTGCCACCCACCGTGCCAGAGGCGATGGCTGCTCCCACCGGGACATGGTCCAGCAGACACCAACCCCAGCGCTGCAGCCAGCAGATGAAGATGCCAGGTCGGGCTGACCCTCTGTCTCCAGCCACAACTGACCGGGCAGAGGAGGCAGCTGCTGCAGGATTGTGGGCTGAATCCTGCCCACGGGGCTGGGCATCTCCCGGCTGTGCTGGGGCTGGAGACCCGCGAAGGCCTGAGAATGAGCTCCTGCTGTGAGGAGGGGAGAGAAAGGGCACACGGAGCAGGCAGTGTAGGCAGGGTGAGGATGACCCATGGGGTCCTCACACCCTGGCCCTCAAGTGCAGCTGGATCCTCCCTCTCTCCACCCTGAGCATCCTTCCTACCCTTGAAGGAGCCAGAGGCACCTCCCTGGTGTCGGAGGGCTCTGAGTGGCCGTGCTGGGTCTGTTCACATCTCGTGCTGTGGAGACACTGTGTGAACAGCACGGTGCAGAAAATGATGCAGTTGGCAGAGTTCATCTGCACGCTGCAGCAGACAGGGACCCTGTAACCATCCTCTGCTCCTCATCATTACACCATCACGCATGAAGCTCTCCGCAGCGGCTGCTTAGGTTAAATCTCATTATCATTCCTTGGGGATCACAGGGCAGGAGCTTGTTCTCCAATAACTTGAAATATCTCTTTGGCTCACAGACCTTCACAATTATATTTAACTGCAAATGAGGAATCTGTACTCAAACACAAGCTGGTAATTTTTTTTTAAAGCTTGTTTTCGGTGTCGCCTCATGTTCAGCCCAGCTCTTCTATAGCTTTATAACCTCATCCTCGCCTTACGTAAACTTTAAGGCAGAAAATAAGAAGCAAGCTGCCCCATTCACGCTGAAGGGAGAGAACTGGGTAATTCTCACTCAATCCCAGCACTGCTGTGTCCTCTGGCACCGTCGCTGGGTGGAGGAAGGCCTGCCCTCTTCTTCCTCACTGCACTGGGGAGGTCCTGTCCATGTGCCAGGAGGTGTGACTCCCCACACTGGAAGGCGTGGGCTGGCTAAAAAGCCACAAAAGACCAGAAGATCAGGGTGTGCTGGCAGAGGTCTCAGGCTGCCGGAAAGCCATTGCTCCAAGGGGAGCAACCCCCCAGCCCAGGAGGGGTCTCTGCAATCACCCCAACACCAGCATCATCCCACCTGCACCATCTCCTGGGGGCTGCTGGTCACCTGTGAGTGGTTCCCTCCTCTTCGGACCCCTCTGGGTGAGCAGCCCCATGGCTCTGGTGCTGGGGGGCCCTGGGACCATCAGGCATGGCACAGGGTACCCACCAGAGCCTGCACCTGCTGCTTATGCGCGTGGTGTGGCATGGCGTGGCGTGGCCACAGGGTCAGCCCACACAGGGGCCCCCGGCAGCACCAGCTCCACTCCTGATATAACCGCACTGCTGAAAGCTTTTAAAGTTTCACCCGCTGCGAATTTAAACGTGCCGACTAATCACCTCCCTGCTCCTCAGCTGGGGCTGTGAGGGGCCCAGAGGAGACTTGCACCCACAAGGTCTCTCCATGGGGATGCTCGTTAGGGACCCGGCTGTTGGGCTCGTTGGGCACCCATGGAGGGATGGTGCAGCCGTACCAGACATGAGAGGTTGTGACAGGCAGAACAGCAGAAGCTTCTGTGGCAGCTTTGCACTAAAATTAACTTATCTGAAATCAGTTTCTGGTGCCTTTCCACGGGAGCCCGAGCTGTGAGCGAGCGAAGAACACGGGTGGGAGTGAGCAAGTGAAGCGCTCCTCATCTCGGTGAGCAGCAAGCAGGGAAGCGTGCGGGCAGCTGCTGGGCAGAGTGTGCCGGCAGCGCGGAGTGGTGCGGTGCTGCCAGCCAGGGTGGGCAGGAGGGGGCTGCGGGGCTGGATCCATCCTTCCCTGTGCGATGGGCCATGCTGGAGCAGGGCTCCCGGTGGCTCAAGCTGCCTGTGCTCTCCTCCCTGCAAAACTACCGGCATCGACACCCCTCTCTGGCTGTTGGGAACAGCCTAAACCAGCCACTGGTGACATTGCAGCATCCTCTGACCGCACGGGAGGTGGCAAATGTGGCAGCCAGCGGAGCAGAGGCGGGAGGAAAGCGCCCGCTGTGAGAGGGCTCCCAGCCTGCGGCACTCGCAGGCTTCCCCAGCCCCGCACACCCTGCAGCTCTGCTGGGCAGCCTGGCCAGAGACTGAAAGCTCCCTCCGGCCTGACCTCCCCTGCTGCGGGTGCTAATTCCCATCACAGCCCATGCGAGCTCAGGGGTGTAAATGCACCCAAAGGAGAGGCTCTGTCGCGCTCCCTATCAGTTAATTACGCCAGGTCCTGCTGAGGGTCACAGTGGCACAGGCTGCCCTGCGCCTCCCCGCGTCAGGCGCCTGTATCAGCAAGAGCGAGCAGTAACTGCCCCAGCTGGGGCAGCACCTGGGGAACCGCGGCTTCACCGCACCGTGCCGCAAGGAGCCAGCGGGGGCTCATGCCCTGCCCGGGCTCTGGCCCGCACTCTCCCACCAGTGTGTGGTGGGACGCGTGTTGGTGTGGCCGCCATCCAACTGCACTGCAGGGCATCGCCCTGAGCCCCGATTCATGCTGGTGCCGTGGGGCTGCCCCGGCTGCCAGGGCCCGTCGTGGTGGCGCAGCACAGCAGCGCTGCACGTGCGAGGCGCGGGAGGAATCGTGTGGCCGCAGGGCTGGTGCTCTACCTGCCGGCGCAGCCGCCGGCTGCAGAAGGCGCGTTTCCCGGCGAGCGTGCATCCTTCAGATCAGAAGCGCTCTCCAGCAGGAGCACTTTGAAACACCCTGCCGTCTATTTTTAATGGGGTTGAAAAGAGAACAAAACCATTTAAGAACTTGAGGAATCAAAGCAAGCGTCCCCACGTCACACCCAGCGCTCGCAGCTATATCCTGATTAATGACAAGAAAGAGAGGGGAAACAATATTTAATCACACCCTGTTTATACTGGAGCCAAAAATCAAAGCGCTGCATTCCTCTTTCATGAGAAAAACGAGGTGGGCATTTCCCCTCTGGTGATTAAGTTTCCCACTATGAGCACATCAATTTCAGTGATTTGGCACAGGGTCCTCTATCACACCACAAACGAGGGCTTCCTTAGCAACAAAATATTACAAACACCGAGCCAGATCCATACACAAGACACCGATGTACATCTATCATTTTGTCTGGATTATCTCAATATGCTTCTCCTTGGGGAGCTGGAGATAAAGCAGTTGCAGCCAAACCACCGTTAACGATTGGCATGGCTGCAGCAGCCCTCAGCTGAGTGCTCCATCCACTGTCCCCGCGTCCCCCGGGCGCATGGCCCTGCACAGGCACTGCTGCCCGTGTGTGCATGGCCAAAGCCCGGGCGGTGCAGGGCACGAAGGCTTTGGTGGGCTGAACCCAGTGGGATGGCCAGGGGACCCTGCAGGGCCGGACCCCCACAGTGCGGGCAGCAATACCGCGGTGCTGTCACTGGCCGGACCCGCAGCAGGACCCAGGTCCTGTGTCACTGTGGCCATGCAGACCCCTGTGCCGAGGAGGCAGCAGAGTGGAGTCTCAGCCATGGCAGGGGGCGAGAGGGGTGACACAGCCCCAGGGGACCTCAGGAGCTGGCACAGGGACCCCGGCTCTGCTCCCAGCCCAGAAAAATGGGTCAGGCAGCACGTCGCCCCCGCGACACTTGCTTGCTCCCTCCCCTGCTTCCCTCCTGCCCGCATTGATTTGCTCTGGATTCCTTGATTAATTAATCTCAGAGAAATGCAAGGCCTGTTAATTACCCCTGATTAATTAGGGTGAACTTTTAATTGTATCCCTAAGCTGAGATGTGCCGTTCAATAGGCTCCGTAATTAGTGACCCAGCAATCTCTTTTAAACCAATTAGCCCAGTGTAACAAGTGAAACGAGCCGGGAGCTGCCCAGCGGGCAGGGGTGCTCCTGCGGTGCTGTGGCACGGTCGCACTCGGCTGGGCTGCGTTGGCTGTGCCACGGGGACAGCAGAGCAGGCAGAGGTGGCCGCTGGCCTCCCACAGGACCCTGTGAGCCAGCGCCATGCGTGCAAAGCTGTCCCCATGCTGTGTCCCCCACATCCCATGGGACATGGCAGCTCGTCGCAGTGGGTCTGGACCCGGGGCGCAGCGATGCTGGAAGGGTGCAGCGAGGGGCGGCTGCAGCCACCTCCACTGGCCGGGGCTGCCCCGCTCCCTCCTCGGGGACACCCGGAGGTTTCATGTCCCTGGGGAGCTCCTCTGCGAGCTGTGATGTACCCAATTAAAAAAACAACCCAGCTTCTGTCCAGAGACAGAGAGAGGCACAGACTGATGTGTTTTAAAATGTCCTTTCGCCTCTTTGATCGACTGACATCCCCCAGAGCTTGTGGCCACTGCAGAAGTGCCGTCCTGGGCAGCACTGGCAGAGCCAAGCCGATGGCCACGCCGGCTGCCCAGGGGCCCTATGGATGTCCCCAGCATTGCACCGGCAGCTCCTGGCCATGACATGGGTGCAGCACTTTGGGGTGTCCCAGTGGTGGCTGGAGTGTGGGGACACAGTGCCGGGCAGAGGGATGGCATGCATGGTCAGCCTGTTGCCCTGCTCGCCCTTCCTCACGACGTCCTTCAGTCCCTCTGCCTGGCACTTGCACACTTGAGCAAAAGGCTCTGGCAGGCAGAAGAAAACTTTCTTCCCATTGACATATTTTCATCATCTGCTGCAATTTAATATCCAGGTCAGGAAGCAGATGGAAACCAGCCCAGTTGTCCTGGCTAATGGGGACAGGAACAGTTGTTTATGAGTGCTTGTTCACTGAGTCAATTAACTGCACCAACAAAACCAGCCTCTCGCCCCCTCCTGCTCGCATCTCCTGCTGCAGCTCGGTGGGTCGGGTGACGCAGGGAGGGACGGTGCCGGCACCCTGGGCCACGCACTGCCCCGTGGGCAAAATCCCACAGGGAAACTGGGCAGCAGGGCCAGAGGAGGGTCCAGCCACGGGGATCTCCCCCCCGGCTCAAACTCCCTCTCGGGCTGGGGGGGTCGACATCTCAGATATGCCTGTTGAAATGCTCCAGCTTGTGCCAAGCAGGAGCCCCAGGTGAGGTGCTGCACGTTCCCCCCAGCCACAGCTCTGCCTGTTGGCTGGACCAGCCGCCGGTGGTCGGGCTCGGCAGCGGGACACCGCCAGCGCGGCACACAGCCCCCCCGGGAGGGTGCCGGCTGCCTGTGGGGACCAGGTCCCATCCTTCGCCTCCACACACTCATCCTGCCACCCACTGATGAACGGTCCCTTCCCTGCCTGCCCGGTGCCACGGACACTGCCGCTGCCTACCGCTGCTTGGGAGACTCATGTCAGAACCGCCTGGGGCCCAGGGAAGTCATTAGTAATTAATTTGGTTTCTAATCCTCTAATCCAGCTGCTCCTTGATTTGATAAGCGAAAAATCTGCTCTGGCCACATGGTCCTTGTTCCATCCGATATCTTCCCTTGGAGGCACTGGCAAGGACGGGTGCCACACCGTGCTCATTTCATTGCATCCCCGAGCCTGAGCGCCAGCCCACCATGCCGCTCTTCCCTGGGACAGAGGACTCCAGGGTCCTGCCCAGCCAAGCTGTGATGTCCCATGCTGTGCCATGCCATCCCATGCCACTGCTGTGCTGTGCTGTGCCGTGCCATGCCACACCGTGCTGTGCAGTGCCATGCTGTGCCATGCCACACCGTGCTGCGCAGTGCCATGCTGTGCCGTGCTGTGCCATGCTGTGCCATGCCCAGTTGCTGGAGCAGGGGCAGGGGACCACACTGTCCTCATCCTGCTGGGTGCAGGCACAGGACTAAAGGGGTCAGACCCTGATCCCAGCCCAGAGCCAAAGGGGCTGACAGGACCATGTGACCCCAGCTCTTTTTTTACTGGACCTGCAGCTGAGGCAGGATGATTCCCAGCTCTGTTTTGAGGCTACATTTGGGAGCCACCGCACACCTCGGGGCACGAGGAGAAGAGCCCTACCTGTCCCATTGTCCCACAGTCCCACTTGGGGTGGGCAGAGCCACCGATTGGCCGCACTCCAGTGGCAGCAGTTACAAAACCGGCCCTGGTGACGTGCCAGGGACTGCACTCCACCGTCTGTCCCACCCAGCGCCCTGGGCCCTATTACCGCTCTAACGAAACACAGCGAAACAGGACCCATGTGCCCGGTCTGGTCCCCCTGGCCCCACGGGCATCGTGGGCACAGGGTCACACACCGCCCGTGGGGACGCCAGCCATAAGCCGACTGACGGAGCAGTAGGCAGTGGGGCTGCGGCACACGACGGGATGAGGGAACATCACAGATGAGAGGCCAAATCCTTCATTAAATCCCACATTAATCTCTAAGAACAGCGATGTCAAAAATCTTAGCAGCAAAATTAAATTTTGTAGCTATATTTCAGCCGCACAAAATCAATATTAATTACAGTGAGAGAGACATTGCTGCACGAGGGCCTGACCCAGTATTTACTCGCTGCAGTAGAACTCCAGCTTGGTAACTTGTTTATATAAAATAACTGCACATGTTTTTGTGGCAAATGGCTTCCAATCTGGCGGGTGTCGGGGCTGAATACAGATGTGGCTGGGACAGAGAATGCTCCATGCAGAGGAGAGGCACCGGGGAGGCAACGTGGGGTCTGAGGGAGAGGAGAAGGTGGCTGTGGCTCCCCAGGGAGGGGTCTGCGGGTGGGCTCTGGTCCGGCAGCACTGTGCCAGCATCGCCGCTCGCTGCTCCTGCGCCCAGCTCCCCTGCAGCTCCCTCGCCGGGGCTGTGTGCCCTCTCTGCTGGGCTCTGCTCCTTGGGGATTTACTTTCAGCTCATGTCAGAGAGTTAAATCCTGTGTTTAAACATATTTTCACAGAATCACATAAACACAGGATGGTAGGGGTTGGAAGGGCCCTCTGGAGATCATCTATTCCAACCCCACTGCCACAGCAGGGTCACCCAGAGCCGGTTGCACAGGCCGGCATCCAGGTGGGTTTGGAATATCTCCAGAGAAGGAGACTCCACCACCTCTCTGGGCAGCCTGCGCCAGTGCTCTGCCACCCGCAAAGTAAAGAAGTTCCTCCTCATGTTTAGATGGAACTTCCTATGTTCAAGTTTGTGTCCTATCACTGGGCACCACTGAAAAAAGACTGTTCCCATCCTCCTGGCGCCCTCCCTTTAAGTATTTATAAGCATTGATAAGATCCCCCCTCAGTCTTTTCTTCTCCAGACTAAAAAGACCCAGGTCCCTCAGCCTTTCAGTTACATTAAAAATGAGACCCCAAATGCCAAGAAAACCCAAGCGGGACCTTTCGTGGTCATCAGTCCCCTGGGCAGGCTATCACCTTCCTTCAGAAATCCTGTTTTCACTTGTCCCGCTTTGGTCAGCTATAACACGAGACAAGCTGGAGTGTGGTCTGCAGCGGAGCCTGGCTGCCTGCCCTGCCTGCCCTGCCGAGGCTGGGTGCTCTCCGTGGCCCCTCTTGCCCGAAAAGCTTTGCCACCGGTGTGCAGGCAGGGTTCTGGGCTTCGCTCCTGTGCCCGGCGGACCCCGCTGGTGCTGCCTGATGCAGGCAGTGCGGCTGCCCACGCAGGGGGTGCACTGAGCTGCCAACAGGCACCTTCCTGTGGGGAGGTGGGATGCATTAAGGAAAGGGATTTGGTTTGAAAGGCTCCTATACCGTGGGGGATTTGGGAGGGGAAGGAAATCGTCGCAACTTAGTCATGAAAGCCTGACTCCCTCATGCGGGAAAAGCAGCCCCATGCTGCGCAGGTGAGGATATCCTTGGGCAGGTCACTGCAAAGGGACGCTCACCAAGAACCCAGGCACTGGACTCGCAAGGACCAGGCTGCCGCCTGTGTCCCCATGGACACAGCTGGGCTGAGCAGGCTGTGCCTGTTGCTGGGGCAGGAGCACATCTGGGGGGGGGGGGCAGGGGCACATCTGGCTGGGTAGCAGCACATCTGGCCAGGGCTGGGACACACCTGGCCAGGGCAGGGACCCAACTGCCTGCTGCGTGGGCAGCCTGTGCAGCAGGAGGGGTGGGCAGGGGTGTCCCCACACGCCCCCAGCCCGCGGCGCTGGGTCTGGGCTGCTGCACAGCTGTGCTCATTGATACCGGGGCCCTGGCCGGTCCGGGCATGGGGCATCCCTTGCTGCCTGTCACAGGCAGTTAGTGTCACTTTAGGAGATGATCCAGAACAGGGAGTTCGGGGGCAAAGGCATTAAAATGGGAGGCAGAGTTTTAATTAGAGAAAGAAGTCAGAGCCCATAATCAGCCGGCTGAGTGACTGCCCGCTGTGGGGAATTCTCCGTATGTCAAATGGCATCAATCAAAATGCCACTCCTTATAAAACCGCCTCTGTACAGGAGGAGAAGCTGCTCTGTCCCTGTGCCCAGGGCTGTGCTGTGCCCTGGGCATGGCATCCCCCCCAGCCGCAGTCCCCCGGGCTCCTGGGCACCCCACGGCACAGGGAACCAGGGGCAGGGCCAGCCTGTCCCACGCCCTGCATGGAACTGGCACCGGCAGCCCTGCACTGGGCTCCTGCGCTGGGGTGGGTGGCTGTGCCATGTCAGGGGTCCCGCTGCAACCAACCCAAGCCCCCAGCCCTGCTCCGGTCAGCCAGGCATGGGACGGCTTCTTCGAGAGCCATAAACAGCTCCTGTGCCTATCTCCAGGTTCATCACAGGTAACATTAATTGCTGCAAACCTTTTTAATTGTCAGAAATACAACAGGAGCATGTTTGCCAGTGTGCTGGGGCAGGAGGTGTCCAGTGAGCAGGAGGCTGGTAAATGGGCCCCTTTGGTCCTGCGTCCACCCACAGCATCCGCAGGGACCCTCGGCAGCCCGTGCAGGCACCCAGCAGCCTTGGTGATGCCAGTCCCGGACCTGCAGGAGCAGGGATGCGGTCTGGGAGCAGCAGGTTCTCGGCTGAGCCTGGTCTGATGGCCAGAGCACAGCGGCAGTGCCGGGGCGTGGGAGAAGGGCTCTGACGCCGGCAGGGATGAAAGGCTGGCCTTGGCCACGTCGTTCCTGCCGCATCGCGCTCTCCTGTGTGCAGGCTCCGGTGACTCACCTCCCATCCATGCCGGGCTGTGCTCAGCTAACATCTGTAGGAGTTCCTATAGAAACATATTTCATGCACCAATTATTTAACAGTGTGGAGGTAAAACGGTTCATGCTCTGCATTTCTCCAGGAGGAGAGCGGCTTTCCTGGAGATGGAGCAGTTGGAGTGGGAAGAGGAGTGCTGCCGTGCCGAAATGTCAGGAGGGACAGGGCTGAGCCGTGCAGCTTGCACAGACACAGCAGGAGCAATGCGGGATCGGGGCAGCCCCTGTGCGGATGTGCCCCTCCTGTGGCGTGGAACCATGAGCAGCTGAGGTGACGCATCTCCCAGGGTCTCCCCTGCTGTCTCTGCCATGCAGCGCCAAGGACTTGGTCCCATGGACGCCACGAAGAGCTGCGCTGCCCGCTGCCCCGGGCTCCCTGCCCCACGTCCCCACGCGCAGGGTGTTCTCACTGGGCCAGCAGCTGAGCTAAACACTTCTGACTCTATTTATTACTAAAAAATTATGCAACTGGGTCGTGTTCTTGCTATTTTTTATGCATGAGCCAAGCAGCAAATTCCATTATTTAAAAAAACTGGTTTAGCTAGTGATGCACTAGACCACGCAAGTAAATGCCCAAAATAATTCCAGCTGACACCTTTATGAAGGCAGAGTGAAGTTTAAAGTCTACACAAGCCTTTCATTTCTAATCTCGCATCCCTCCTAACTGGCTTCTGGGAGCTGCGCTTTCATCTGGCTCTCTAATCCCCTTGGCTGGCTGTGCCCGTGCCCTGGAGGGGGGCTGCAGCCCCCCGACCTCGGCACAGCACTGAGCGTCCCAGCGAACGCGGGGCTGGGCGGGCTGCTCTGCTCCAGCGCCCGCTCGCACACCCAGGGCAGGCTTTGGCCCCCAGACCCTGCTGTGACGGCAAAAAACATCTGCAAACATCTGCAAACAGCAGGCGGGGCGGAGACACAAAGCGGGAAGATCTTTAAGGGCAAAAATCATGCAAGGAAATAGGGAAAGGCTGAGCCCCAGAGGGAGCCCAGGGGAAGCTCCCGGAGGGTCCCTGCAGCCACCTGGGTGCCCTGTCAGCCCCTTGGGGGGCATGGGGGACACTGGGGACCCTTCCCAGGCATGGTGTGAGGGAGGGGAGCCAGGGGAAGGCGCTGCACCCAGCATGGATGGGATAGGAAACGCAGGCGCTTTGTCTCGCTACTGCCCATCCCCTTCTCTCTATTTACTGGCGGTTTTTAAAGACACGTCTGTGAGCGCTGGTGACCAACGCTTTGTCTCTCCGAAGGCTGGCTTTGCTGGTGGCTTGCTCCGAGAGGCAGCGAGGCCGTAGTTAATCACAGCAACCTGATTATTTCCAGCTAAATTCCACCTTTCAGCCTGACCTTGCTACTTTAATGAAGAGAACACTGAGATTTTTCTTACCATAAAAAATTTTGGTTGACCCCAAAAGTAAAAGATGACAAACAAACCATGATATAAATAACCTGGCCTCTGGAAAAAAGCATTAAAGGTAACTTATCAATTAGTCCTTTTCTCACCAATAAATCACCGTACTGTGGCATCTGACCCTGGCTAGGCTGACATTTCTATAACCCATTTGCCACCGTTCACGTATTAAATGGCTTCCAGTCACCCTAAATTTGGAGATTTTAATCTCCTATATTAAGTCAGTAGTTCTTAGTAATTCAGTGAATTTATTTTTATTGGCTTTGTAAATCAGAGTTATCCATGTCAGTGACCGTGGTCAGGGAGAGAAGCGTTTGTCTGTGAAATTGGGTTGACACAGACCATTGACTGCAATGATAACAGGTGATTTGCAGGGCTGGCTGGACAAGCCATTTACACCCAGCAGATTATAATATAACAATAAAAAAAGTTTCATTTTTGGAAAAACAGTCAAAGCTACGGCACACCTGAACGGAGGGGGCAGAGCGGGGAAGGGCTGCCCTCGCTCCGCCACGCTGGTGCTGAGCCCCTGGGAGAGGGGGGCAGGACCCTTCAGGGGCACGGCCTGGGTGCAGGATGGGCTAAACGAGGAATAATGCCTCTTACATCAGTCTGCCTGGGCGCCAGCCTGCGCCCGCTGCCCTCTGCCCAGGGGGACACACCGCTACGTGCTGCTCCTGCTGCAGGGCTGCCCTGCGCCCGGTGCGCTGCAGCATCCCCTCAGCCGCCGGGAGTGTCCTGACCTGGAAGAAAAGGAACTCCCAGACAGTGAATATGTGCCATTTTTAAGAGCTATTGTGATTATTTAATTGGCTTCAGGCTAAACATCGATTCCTGCAGAGAAGTGGCCACCCCCGGGAAAACAACCTGTAATTAATATGTTTGCCAACCCATGCCGGTGCTGCCTTTGAACTTGCTCCGGCATCAGTACCTGCTGACGGCACACGCGTGGGCTTGGCGAGCAGGCACGATGTCGCATTGGGCTCTCCCCAGCTGCCTCGTGAGCAGCACCCGAGCTGCATCGGGCTTTCCCCGGCTGCCCGGTGGGGTTTTGTCACTGGGGTCCCCGTGAGGGCAGGGCTGGGATGTGTCTGTCCCAGCAGCGTGGCTGTGCCCCAGTCCCTGTGGAGGGGATGGAGGGTGCACAACTCCACTGGCACCGTGCTTCCTGGCGGCACAGTTCGTAAATCTGAGGCTGAGCAGTGGCTGGAGAGGTGGAGGAGAGCAGTGATTAACTGAGCGTGTGGAAGGCATGGCACTCGCCTCAGCCAGCTCTGCTGGGAGCAGTCATCGAGGGCTGTCGTTAGCTGAGATTTACACACCGGGCTGGTGATAACTGGCTAATCTCCTCACACTTTTGGGATGTGCTCTGGAGGGTGCTTCGTGGATCAGGAGGGATGGACTGAGAGCTGCGAGCAGCTCAGCGCAGCTCAGGAGGAGCAGCACCAGGAGGAGAGTCTGGCTGGCCCCAGGGGACCCGAGCCGGTCTGGGCTGCGCAGGGGCTGTGGTCCCAGCCCCAGGACGGATGCTGTCCCGTGGGTTCTGCTGCAGACTCACAGATGCCCAGCTGCAACCCACTGCCCGCTCTCGGGGACCACTCTGCAGCCCACACCCCACGTGGCCCTGGGCACCGGGAGCTGGGCCCGGGCTCTCTGGGCACTCGCCTCCTGTTGGGATCAAATAGGTGTGGACCTGCCAGACATTTACTGGCCCTGTATAACGTATGTAACGTACCTCACACCTGCCTGTGACAGGAAGCACAGTCAGAGACAGTTCGTTATTTAATGGGCCTTCCCAAGAATGGGAGTGAGGGTGGCGAGGGTGGCTGTGCCACCCCGTTCTTCAGGTCTAGGTACGAGCCTTGTCTAAAGCGTTTCTTTATCTCTGTGAAAGTGCTCGGGCTGATCTGGTGCAGCTGGAGCGATGCCATGGGCTCTGTGCTGCGCAGAGCACCTTGTAGCTGCTGGTGGAGCACATCTGCGGGAATTTAGGAGTAGCAATTCCCTGGCAGAGCTGAGTAATGTCATCAGCTGTTGAACACGTGTCAGATGACCTTTCCCTGCACTCTCCACAAAATCCCATTAATCAGAAGAGCAGAGCAGAGCTAAGAACTCTTTAACAAAATTATTGTAATCTCTGGGTTTCTCATTCATCATGCAGCAGCTCAGCAGCCTCTGTACTCCCTGTGGGTGTTAGAGGATCCCCCAGTCTTCGCTTTCAAACACCCTGACCCTTTCTTTTGCTGTCCTTCAGCTCTGCAGGCTTGCGGCTCCTCTGCCTGTCACAGCTTTGCAAATTCCCACTCACCGGGCTTGCCGGTTTGCTCATCCTCAGCAGGTACCTTATGGCGCCTTCCCAAATCGCTGGCAGAGCGGCAAGAGCCGGTGGGGGGCTGTGAGCTGGCAGGTGGGGGTGACATTGCCGTCTGTCACCACAGCAGAGAAGCCGGGAGGGGAGCGGAGGCACTGTGGTGACCACGTCTTGCCGGGGCATTAGTGAACCCCTCCTGTAGCAAGTGCCTGCACGTGTGCACACGCGTATGCAAGGATGTCCTCTCAGCTCTGGTGCAGCCACCCCGACTCGTGGGGGGACGCAGAACGTGGGGCTGCAGTGCTGGGGCTGCCTGGTGCTGCGGGACCCCCGGCCTCACAGGCGGCCGCGGGACTCCAGCTCCAGCACTATGCAGAGTCCCCGTGAGCCAGTGGCTCGTGACGGGGCACGCTGAGCTCCGCAGTCACGGGTGATTCGAACTGACTTGGGTCTGTGATCCAGTGCCACCTCTGAATATTCCCAGTTTAATCAGGCTGTCCTCTGGGGAAGGGGCTTGTCAAAGTTGGTATTTTTGCTGCAAGATGAAAGAAAAAATATGTAAATGAGAGGCAAAAAGAGAGAGAAAGAGAGATGGAGCAGGTTTACAGCTGCCTGGCATGGAAATTCCTGGGAATGCTTTTGCCTGGAGCACGCTCAGACAAGTGGCTGTTAACCTCGGTGTCCATGGGACCCATAAGCAATCCCACGCTCCTCACAGGGGGACATGAGGCTGAATTAGCCCTTTTCCCCAGGAAAACGCGCGTGCTGCTGGCAGCTGCTGGCACTGGATGTCTCAGGAAGGATGAAACATGAGCCATTCATGGCACATGGGCGCGTTACTCCCCAAGCACCAGGGAATACAGCTCCACTGTGGCCCCGCATTCCCAGCGTGCCCCGGTCCCATGCCATTCTGTCAGCGCGATGCTGGGCTAGGGACCTCCATCCCTCACTGGCAGTGGTGTAAGCATCCTCAGCCGCAGCTCCCGCACACGCTCGTTTAACATGCAGGAACCTGTGACAGTGCTGAATCCCTCAGATGTGCTGCACAGATCTGGCGCCTTTGATTTGAGGAGTCTGAGCTTGTCCTGGTGTTTCTAATGAGGGTGCGTTGCAAAGCAATAGGATCTGGATTGCTGGCTGATGCTGTGTTTCCAAACTAACAAGAAAAGGAGATCAGTCGAGGTAACTATTTGCCTTTTCAAAGCTTTGCAATCAACAAATCGTGGGTCAAATGCAGACAGGAATAATTCTGGCTAGAGCTTGCCTCTTGCCCACGCGGGGAGCGTGGGGACTGCTCTGCCCAGGGCACTGCCAGCGCCCGGCAGTGGTGGGTGATGGGCAGGCAGGGTGGGAGCTCCACCACCACAGCATCTCCCACCCCATCCCATCCCATCCCGTCCCATCCCATCCCGCCTCTGCCGCCCTCCTGTGCGTGGCTGCTGGTGGTTCAGCCACTGACCCTGCCTTGCGCCCCCTCTCCTCCCATGGGCAGGGGATGTCTCCAGCCCTGCAGCAGCTCCACCAGGAGCCCTCAGCGCTGTGTGGCTGCTGTCCTGGTGAGGAACCCAAACTTCCCTTTGCGGGTTAAGATCTTTTGGTTGTTGGTAGTCACAAATCAGGACAAAGTCAAATTTTCAGGTATGTTGTGGATGGGACAGTTGGGGAGAAAGTGAGTTCAGAGGCTGTCAATGGATCCCGCTGGAAGATTTCAGTGGGATAATGTGAACGTGACAGTGTCTCACAGAAGAGAAAATACTGCAGAAAAGCTGGGACAAAACGACGAGGGAGAGCTATAAAGAAAGATGGCATTTGTACTTCAAATCATCCCCAGTTTTTCGGCTGAGAGTTTCATCAGTGCTGACACTTTCCTTCAGAACAGCGAGCCAGGGCTGGCGGGGGGAGGCATTTGGCCAAGAGGGTCTCAACCAACTCTGGTGGCAGCACCAGCCCATGTGCTTCACCCCCAAAGGGAAGGGGCTGCCTCCTGCCCGCTCCTGCCACCCTCCCGGCCAGCCTGGTGTGACGGCTCCCTGCCCTCAGTTTTGGCGGGTTGGAGCCGCCAGTGAGCAGGGCGCTGGGGACGGGGCTGTGCTGCTGGTTTGCCCGGCTCTGGTCTCGTGAGTTTGTTCATCGTGGGCACCGCATCCCATGGTGGGAACACGACTCCAGCGCCTCCCGATCTCCCTGCTGCCTTGCTGGCCAGGGCAGAGCTCCTTTCCGGGCAGATCTCTACCCCAGGAGTAGCTGCTCCTTTGGCTGCGACTGCAGGATCCCAGAGCTGCTAATTACCAGCTCCAGCCTGGCTCTGCCTTTTAATCCACGCAACATCTCAAAGAATTAATTTTCAGCTGTAGAGCAGCATTCAGAAATATCCCCCTGGCATCTCCCTTTTCAGTAAGTCCCAGCTTGCAAGGTCTGTGCTTAATTAGTGAATTAAATACTCCAGAGTTCAGACCGGCTTGTTGTAACTCAAGTCCTCTCATGCTGCGCCGTCCCTGCAGACACCCCCAAGCACAGAGGATGGCACTGGGCTCGCGGCGGGGCTGAGCTGGAAGTTTGGGGAGCTGATGGTGGCATGGACGCCCCTTGCCCATACTGCACACTGCGGGGAGGGGTCAGCCTGGCGTGGCCCTTGCTCCCCACCGGCGGCTCTGCCAGCACCGCAGGGCCTCTCACACACTATTTCAGACACGGAGAGGTCAGGAGCAGGGAGTAGCCTTTCTAGGAATGATTTTTCCCTCCCCTCAGAGAGTGGCAAAGACGGACTGAGTGGTCTCACATCCCCCCTCCCACGCCATACCTGGCTCTGGTCCCTGAGCAAAGCCGGGGTGAGCAGCCCGCCTGGCACTGGTGGCACCCGAGCCGTCGGTATTTCCAGGGTTCAGAGCAAGAAGGCGATTGCAGTGACAGAGGGGATTACTTCAGCACCAAACGGAGTCCCTGTGAGGTGTCACTGTCCCCGTGGCCGGCTGCAGCCCAGGGCTGGGCTCCGTGGCCATACTGACCCACGACGCAGAGCTGCTCGGCCAGTGGTTCACCTGGCCACAGCGGCGCAGTCACGGCCCCGCGGGGAGGAACGGGTGACCGAGGGGAGATGGGGACTTTCCTGGGACCCAAAGCCCGCTCTGAGGGCAGGGGAAGGTGCAGAGCGGTGGCGGCGGCGCAGCTCTGCGCACCATGTTTGCCAAGGCAAGCCAAGCTGACGGGGGAGCGGAAAGCAAAGGGCAGGTAACTTGCAGGTCCCATGGAGTGAAACACCGACAACTCAAATCCAGCAATTTTAAAAAGCATCTATCACAGCAGAGCAGTCTGAACTCTGGCCCCAGTGAAGGCCACTTCTTCATGAGTAATCACTAGGTATAAGTACAGCACATTAATAATGCACATATTGATTGGCTCCAATGCTGCGCCACATACGTGCGCAAATCAATAATCCTGCTTAAGTACATATACCACAAAACTTTCAAGAAACACCACCCCTACACTTTAGCACAACACTGGGCTGTCAGCTCCTAAATTTATTAATTGACAATGCTCCCACCACACCCACCTCCAGCCCCGGCCCTTCCCGCGCCGGCAGCGACCCCCCCTCTGCCCCCACTGCCAGCACCAGCCCCTGTGTGAGCGTGACACTGCCTGCGAGCCTGGCCTTGCCCCCGGCTCAGGGGAAAGGAGCCCACTCATCGCAGGCACCGAGTCTGGGGACGTGGAGAGAAGCAGGAGCGGGGCGTGGGGACGCATCTGCAGGTGCAAGGTGGGGGACACGCTTAAACACGGATGCAAACAGCTGCGCTGTCGGTAGCAGCGGATGAGATTAGCTCCCTGGACCCCATAGTTCAACAGTTTATTTCAGGGCTGTTAAACACTGTTTTACATATTTATTAAATTGAAGACAGTTTCTTCCTACGAAAGTGTATCAGCGATTACTCTGCCTGACAAGCAGCTGCCGTCGGCTGGAAGCGGTGTCTGGCTTGCGGCACTTGCATTTTCTGTATTACCCTGCGATGAAGCTGCTCAAGGCGCTCAGCAACAGCCAGGAGCGCTCGGAAGCAATGGCTGAAGGGAAGATTTAGGAAAAAAACATCACGATGATCCCGGCACCAGGGTGCTGTATTCTGCATGCCCGACATGGCACTTCTGATTGATGAGTCCTGCACTTCACTCCAATCTGTTCAGAGTTAGGCAATGGCAATCATTTTTTTTCAAGCCTTGTCATATATAAAAGCAATTGAGTCAGCAAGCACCAATTGTCTGGCACAGGAAGAGATTATATTTTTACAAAGTTTTGCAGAAGGTCTATAAAAGTTTGTTCTTTCTTTAAAAAATAAATACAGATACGTCAACGCCTCTCTGAAAAAAAAAAAAAAAGGAGAAAAAAATTAAACTTGCAGACTGAAACATTACGCCTGCAAAAGATGTGCTTAAAGAGCTTTTTTATTGCTCATATTAAATGACAAGGATTTTGAGTATAAACTGTGTTTCAGGCCAATGCCTTTGGAAAACTGGGAATTTCCCTGATAGTTCTGGTCCCAGATTGTGGAAACACTGCTGTTGCTGTATTCTTTCTCCCACAGAGGAGAGGAGATGGGCCCTTCCCCTGCCCCGGGTACCTGAGAGCAAGTGCCGGGGCTCTGTTGGGGTTCCCCCACTGCCCTGGGCAGCAGAATGCTCGCTCCGGCAGGGCTGGGAGAGCTGCAAAGCTGCTGGTGCCCCCCCAGTTGGGTGGCAATGGCCATCAAGGCAGGGACAGCCAGCCAGGGGCAGAGCTGGGGTTGGCACTGCGGTGGCACTGCAATGCCCTGGATCCGTAGGGAGTCCCCTCAGCCCCTCGCGGAGGGAATGGCTGGGATTCCCACTGGGGATTGGAGCAAGAGACAAGAGGGAGAGCGTTGCTGCTTTGCAGGCACTGCGCCCAGCAGCACCCAGCAGCACCCAGTAGCACCCAGTAGCACCCAGTAGCACCCAGCTCCTACCCCAGAGGAGGCCCCGGGGGAGCTCTGCTGTGCCGGTCCCGCCAGGGCCCGTGGCTGCTGGCATCAGTTCATTACTGCTGGCCCCTCAGCGGTTGTTGGAGCTGTAGGAAACGCCGACATGAATCTGCAGCTATGGATTTTTTTTTGACAGAAGCTGACCCCTCGGGATTGCTGTTCATTACGTGTTCGAGAAGGAGCTACTGTAGTTATAGCAAATCTTTTTATAATGATCTTTCATTGTAGATGTAGAGTATTAATTATCAGAGGGTATTAAAAAAAGCATTAGCCCTCTGACCCCTGGAGACGCACACGGGCTTTTCAAGTGTCTCCCGCAGATCTATCGGGGCCGCGGGCTGTTCATCAGGGCAGGGACGGGGGCCGCAGGTAACGGGTGCCAGCACTGCTCGTTTGCAGAGCTGAGCCTCCGCGCTGGGGGCCCATCGCCGCCGGCAGCCCCTTGCCCTGTGTGGAGCAGTAGTGCCCCCCGCTCCTGGCAGCCCCTCGGGAGCGGGCTGTGCTCAGCACCCTTTGGGATCACCTGACTCCCCTGCCCCACAGCAGCCAAAATCTACCTGGGGGCAATGATGGCTGAACCTCAGGGTCCCTCCTGCCCATCCACCCTGGGGAGGAGGTGATGGGCACTGTGGGGCTGGGACCGATCTGGCCGTGGAGGACCAGCCCTGTGCCCCCCTCGGCCCCCGGCTGCCTGCGGCACACGGCTCTGGTGGTGCCGGGGTACAGCTGGCAGCCCGGCGTGCCTCCCACCTGGACACGCTCATTCTGTGCTTGAAATGCATGTTGAAAATTTGTCTTCACCTTCATTAATGCTGGAATTTATTGCAGAAGAGAGAATTTCTTTACTTTAAAAAACCTATAGGTGGAACACAAGCAAATTGCTAGCTTTTACTAGCATATAAACTGGGAAAAACCTTTGAGATACATCTACATTACACTAAACTGCATCCATAATTCATACCTAAAGGAGAAATTTTTAGCTCCCTTGGAGGTTTGCTGGTATCTATTATTGATGGGACCATGTTAGGCAACAATAGGCTCCCTCTTATTCACACGCCATTTACTGGTTGAATCAGGCTGCAGCACCTCCGCTCAGCAGCGTGAGCTCTCAATTAGATTTTTGCAAGGATTTGGAAGGGATTTAGTTAAGAAGCTGGAGTGATGTGGACTGAGTGAGTTGGAAGAGTATTTCTAGAGGGATTCCCACTCCCGGTGGTTAATCAATAGATCAGGAATGTGAAAGACACTCAGAACAATTAGTTTCTATTCAGATCTCCGCGAGCAGCATTTGCTCAGCAAAACTCTGGGGATACAAGCGTCTTCTGAACTGGGAATGTCGTAATCCGTTAATCGTGGTGACAGAAGGGCCGGTGGCCTGCAGTGGAGCGGAGAGGCTCAGGGCGGAATCACCGAGCGTTTAACCGTGCATAATGCAGGCGGGTCTCAGCTCCCTGCCTGGCAAGTAATTACCGCCCTGATTGCACCATTTGCAGCCCTCTCAGAGCCAGCTGGATGGAGCCCAAGTGCTGCAGGGAGCAATTGTCCCTCGTGTGCCCAGGTTTGGGGCTGCCGTGGGTGGCTGGATGCCGGCATCTCCCTCCCGGCAGGTCGGCATCCAGACCTGGGTGCTGCTGGAGAGCCCGGAGCTACTGAGGTGCTGCCCGGCTGCCTGGTGGGGCTGCGGCCATCCCCAGCCCCTGCCATGCAGGGTGACCCCACCGGGTGAGGATAGACCAGCCCTGCACCCCTGGGAATGGTCCGAAAAGGCTGGGGAGGGATTGCACAGACTCTAAGCCAGGAGCATTGGCAACGCCAACCCTGACCCCCCTCTCCATCCTATCCCAAACGTGAATTTTAGCCAAAACATTCCTAAAGCGGTTCCGCGACTGGCAAAAGAGCAAGAGGGATGGTTTGTGAAAACACCTGCAAAATTTGCTTTTCTTGTGAAAATTTTTTGAGATTTTTTTTTTAAAGTCAGTCAAAAATAAAAATCAAACAGATATTGAAATGGGCCCTACCATTACGCGGCACCTCATCTCCACCGACAGAAGCCAGACAACTCCCACCCCTGCGAGCCAAGGCAGGGACAAGGTGGGGGGACAGTGCCCCGGGCAGTCCCACGGTCAGGGCAAAGCTGTGCTGCAGGACACTGAAATCACCGCTCCAATGTTGGGGTGAAAGGGAACATTTGGAAAAAGAAGAGGAACTGACAGCAGTTCTCATCATGATTATAAATTAAGGAAATGTGTCTAGCACATGCACATATTTACAGAGCACGTAGCAGTTAGCTTAAATCTAAGATAAAGGTTGCTGTTAACATAAAAATCCCATCCTTCCCGACCCATCAATTCTGAATTGAATTAGATCCAGGAACCACAATGCAAATCTCAGGGCTACAAATCTCGCTGACAATACGTTTTGTTCCACAAACAGATGCAAAGCCAAGTATAAAACCACACGACAATCCTTATCTGACAGATTTCCCTTTGATTAGCTTTTAATTGCTCATTAAGATTTGGGTGGTTTATGTCTTTTCTGCACAGCAGAGGAGCAGCATCCCTGCAGGGCCACGGTGATGTCCAGCCAGCAAACCCAGGCTCATCCCGGAGAGCAGCGCTCCGGCTGCTGGGAGAGCTCTGCCCGCTCAGCCCGCCCTGGGTGCTGCCCTCTGGCATGGCTGCTGCGCTCTGGTTCGGGTGCCGCTCTCCGTATCGCCCCCTCCCCGCTTTATTTCAGTGTTGGTTAAGGATAGTCAGCGAGGATGGAAACAAATGATTGCTGGAGGAGCTGCAAAACAAAGTCTTTCTGGAGCAAAACACATCAATCGTGGCTCAGAGCCAAGGTGGTTATTGCAGAATTTCCCCGGCACTACCCAGATGTGAGGGATTACGATTTGCCTCCATTTGCTGGCTCAGCTGGAGGAGGGCGCTCAGCGCTGGGGCAGAGCTGGCACCGTCTCTGCGCTCGGCAGAGGTCTCCAGCTGCTCTCTCGCCACCCACCCTGCCCGGGTGAGCCGGGCCCTCCGGGATGCTGCACCGCGGGCGCAGTGCTGCGGCTGCTGACTGGGAGCAGGCGGGATGCAGGGCACCAGCTGCCCGGCTCTGGGTGTGCGGGCAGCGGACCCCTCCGTGCCACCGCTGCTGGCAGTGCCCACCCTGGCAAGCTGCAGGGAGGCGGATGCTCGTTTCCTCCTCACTCCTGGAGCGAGCGGCAGGATTAGCAGAGCCTGAGCGTGGCAAGGGTCTCATGTTATTGTTTATGAGAGGTTTGCATGAAATTTTAGGATTTACAAAGTAGTCATATCATTTAATCCTCTTTAATGAGGTTTGGGGATTTATGGGCCAGACATATTCATTTGCAGCTTGCACAATTAACCTTGGTTAACCTATAAAGAAAACTTCAGGATAAGTTTGACTTCATCAATTATTAACGCCGGGGACTGGAAGAGCGGCAGGCAGCCCGCCGTGCCCCAGCTCGCTCACACTATTAAGTATCATGTACAGAGGAGCCAGCAGCATCCTGCGCGTTAGGAGCGGTCCTGCCTCCCAGCTGTGTACGTGCTTGTGTACACTCGTTCTCTGACGATTTATCCGTGGATTAAGCATCGGGGCTGAGCTGCGGCAGAGCTCGGCAGCGCTGCGGGGCCAGGAGCAGCCTTTGCTTGCACAGGGTGCCCCCTCGATGGGTCTCAGCGCCGGGTCCGTGGGCAGTGGCTCCTCTCCTCCCAAAGAGGAGCAATGGGCTGCCTGGCCACACTCTGCTCTCCAGCCGGACCCCTCGCTGCTCCCTGCACAGCCCCGGCTCTGCAGCCCCCCGTGTTCCCGCACCCCTCCTGCAGCCACGGGGCTGCTCCCCACACCGGGGCTGTGCTCAGCCAGAAGCCACGGCAGGGACAGCCACGTTGCCAGGAAAGGAGCCAAAGTGGAGCGAATCCCACCCGGGGAGCCCCAGCAGACATCGCTGCTGCAGCTGGAAGCATTTCACAGAGACAGCAGTGATGGCACGGGACATTTGGCTGCCACCAGCGTGGGAAGACAGCGAGTCGTCCTCTCCTGGGAACATCAGTGATGCAGGGCATGGATGGCACAGGGTCTGGGGTGGCGCGAGCAGCACCTCATCCTGGACCCCGGCTTTGCTGCGATGCTGACGGCCCTGAGGAGGCCACCCTCAGCTCTTGAGGGCAAGGGGGTCCCCATGGCAGGGGCCGTGCAGTCCCGGGCTCCTCCGCCTCCAGCCCCCAGCAGTCCTCATGCTGGTGGCAGTGGTTCGGGCAGCGCAGCCGGTGTCTCAGCCAGCACCCTATGCGTTGGGAGGACAAAGCAAACCCAATGCACACCATATCACGGTGAGGCATGCAGCACACGGGAGGGGAGAGCCCTCGGCGCAAGAGGGAACACCTGGGCAGTGTCCCCGGCCAGCGGGGACATCTGGGCAGTGCTGCCAGCCTTTTAAAGTTCTCGTAATTCCACAATAAATCAGTATGGTAATTTCTCTCTGCAATAAAGCCCCTTTTTCCCGTTGCAAGCTCTCATAACCAGCACCTCGATCTTTCTGTGCTCTTTGCTCTTTATTACCTTTCAATGACTTAAGCCCCTGAACTGAATAACTTCATCAAGGTGTCAACCTAAACAGATTTTTCCCTATAATGGCCCAACTCTCACAGGTTCTTAATGAAAAATATTGATTCCAAAGGATTAGTTGCAGATTTATGTGGTGGATGCTGATCCCTCTGTCACCTGATACCTTATCAGTGGATGAAGGAACTGATCCTCCCCGCATGGTTTTAAAAAAGCAATCACAGACTGTGTCAAGCAGGAGCTTATTCCCAGAGAAATGCATATAATGCTGTGTCTGGATCAGATACAATGCTTAACAGATAGCTAATAGCGGGGGCTGAGGAACTGCCAGCCTGGCCAGGCCAGTTTGAATCTCCCTGCCTGGTGTGGCTGGGCAGAGCTGGCCTTGGTGGCAGCCGGTGCCCGTCCTGCTACCAGGGGGCATGGCATGGTGGCCCTTCTACCGTCCCACGGTGGCCGCCTCTATCGTCCCTCTGCTCCAGTTTCTCGCCAGTGTCTCAGGACACATCTGCTCCTGGGCAGAACAGGTATGAGCAGTGGGCTCATGGGGCTGCGAAAGCAGCACTCCAAGCAGACCCAGGTGGCATGAGTTTGCCGGGTCTCAGCACACCCCATACAGTCACACTGCCCTGTCCCTCTGCAGCCCCCAAGCTGCCAGTGTGGCACCACAAACAACCCCATGTTCCTCATTTCCCCCCTTCCTTCTGAGAAGCAGGTGGGACTGGTCCTTAACATCCCAGCCAACCCCTCTCCTCCCTGCAGAACCCTGTTACAGCTTCTTTGATGTCATCTAAAGGAAGGTCTGATGTGTATGAAAGGGCTGCTTGTGACAGGTGAAGGAGAAGCAGTCCCCGTGAGGGCAGGAGCTCCTTGATGCTGTGTGGAGCTCACCTTGCTAGCCGCTGCCAGCCATGAGCGTCCCACACCATAGCTCTTGGCCCCAGCTGGGGACCTCCCTCGGGCTGGGTGACTCTGGGGCCATCCTGCCTCCTATTCTGGGCTGCAGAGGAGATTTAACACATGGAGAAACTCCCGAGCTGGAGCAAGTTTCCCGGCGGGTGGCTGAGAGGCTGGCGGGCAGCGCTGCGTATGCAGGGCAGCGATGGAAAGTGTCTGGCAATACCCTAAACCGACCTGTGTCACCTCTCTCGCCAGCAGCTCCGGGCTGATCGCTTGCTTTACAGACTGTCATGAGCTTCAGTCTACGAGTCGGCAGATTATACGATACATCACAGATAAGTGGTGATGAGTGGATGCTCTGCTGGCAAACCCTGGGCTGTACTGTGCTGTGCCGATGCACCAATAGCACCCTGGTGGGTCCTGCCCACTCCCTCGGAAGCTCCCGAGCCCAGGAGCACCCAGGTTGCCACGGACCCTCCCAGCACCCGTGGGGACAGCCTGCAGCCACCCTGCCAGTGGGTGCCAGGGCAGGGACTGCCCCCCCCGGTCCCCTGGGAGCAGGTCACCAGCTCTGTGGGACTTTTGGGTGTGCGCAGGGGAGCAGACACTGGCAGCCACAGCATTTAGTGGCAGCCACGGCATTTAGTGGCAGCCACACATCTGATTATTAATCTTCTTTTTTCCCTCCCTTCAGAAACTTGCAGCTGAAATTAATACATAAATTACAGCCTGGAGTGAGGCGTTATAAATAATAGCAGAAGGGCTTTGATTATTTACATTTTTATGGAATCTGAACTGATCAAATACATAGAAGTCGCCAGGCACATGGGAGAATTATGTCGTGTTCAGACATGATTTAAAGGCCGCGCAAGAGGGACCTCTCCTCGAGACGCGATCAGGCAAGGCTGGTCACTCTGGACCAGATGAGCGATGTACAAACACCACAAAATAAACCTCAGCCCTTCAAAACTTCGGGAAGAGAAGAGAAAGCAATGACTGCCTGTGACATCAGCCCCTCAAACACCCCTTTGTCTTCCCGCCATTTGCTGGGTGCGGTAATAAATGTTTTGGCAACAGCCTTGCTCAAAATCTAATAAAATTATTCAGGATTCTGTGAGGAGCCTTGGAAATAGAGGCTGTCCTACAGCAGCAGCATGCGACTCTGGCAGCAGAGCTCTGCGTTTTGGGTTGATTTAAAACCTCATTCGTTTTTCATTAGCTCAGAATTGCTGCAGACGAAGGTTCATTTTTACTACGTGCATGGAACGCGAACGAAAATCGGGATTTTGTTTCTTCTATTTACCTAGTGTATGAAGTCACCCGATTTAAGGATGAAAGGAGTTATTTACTTCCAATTACCTAAACATGACTGAGAGCAGGTATACCCCTTCCTCGCTATCAGATGACTTCCATATTGCTCATCCTGATAGGGATGCTCACCCTGCTGCCCATGGCCGGTCCTGCCGGGCAGCACTGCCCGTAGCCGGAGCTCCCCTCCACCACCAGGTCTCAGCTCGCACCCCAGGGGCACTGGGGACAGAGGTGCTCCCAGCTCCTCCCTGCATGGCAGGGCCCTTGGAGGATGGATTCGGCATCGCCCCGGGCAGCGCAGTGGTCCTGCCTCAGAGCAGTTCAGCCCCGCTGGCCAGGCGGGTGGGCCAGGAGGAGGGATGTGATTCACCTGCCCCAGGGGGAATGTGGTCCGCCTGCTCCAGAGGGATGTGATCCACCTGCCCTGGAGGGATGTGATCCACCCTTACCCAGCCCGTCTCCATCCTTGCCGGCAGCTTGGGGCGATAATTGGTGCCTGCAGTGCATCGTTCTCATTGAGCGGGTCCTGCAGCGAGCAATGGGGTGCAGCGCCCTGCAGCCCTGCCACCACCAGCCGCCCGTGGGCAGAGAGGTACACTTCCCACCAGCCTACCGAGGACGGCAGCAGGCAGAAGCTGCCTGAGTCAGAAGGCGGAGCTGGCAGAGCTCCCCAAAAAGGGGTGCAGAGGCCCCACGCCTACCCGTCACCCTGGCATATGGACAGCACCAGTGTGCCGTCCCCATTGCACCCACCCCACACAGCAGCCACCCCCCGGCCCCCTCCCAGCACCCGGTGCAGCCGAAGCACTCCTTCCCTCCCCCAGAGCAAGGAGCCTGTTTCAGGCTGGGTTGCTCTTCTGTCTGATTTTGCAATTTACACGATAATCACACTCCATTCACATTTCCAATTACTTTACCATTCAGGGGAGAAAAAAACTATTCTGCTGATTAAAACCGCAATAATTAAAATTGAGGCTTTGTGCTGCTTCTGCCTTTTAAACATTTTACAAAACTCTCCCCCAAATTCCTAATTTCAAAGCTCCCGTCAAGATCCCAATTTCATGGCTAATTTGTAGAGCCATCGCCTGTGTAATCGTTAGCGCTGCCGGTGCAGGGCTGGGCAGCGGGCAGGCAGCCCCAGCGGCTGGGACATTCCCATGGCTCGCCTCCGCCAGTTATATATTTATTTCTCCACTTTCGCATTATTATTCTGCCAGCATTGGGTTTTTGTCAGCGTGCCGGGTGGGAGGGGGGCTTGAGGGGCCTGGTGGTTTCTCACCCACCCCAGTTTCACCTGCTCTAAGGCAGCGAAGCATCCCCCATCTCCTCCCTGACACCGGGGTCCCATCCCTGCCCAGTTTCGCCCTCTGCCGCGCAGCCCCTCCATGGCAGCCGCACACGCTCTGCCGAGCCCATCCCTGCCTGGCAGGCACATGATGCCGCTGCTTATTCCCAAACTGGTGGAAATGGGTTGAGCTGTAACCACAGAAAGCTCTTTTCCAGCTGCCTACCTAAGCAGCGAGGCTGTAATGCAGTTTGATTGTGATTTTTCCTCCCAGTCTGCATTTGTCCACCAAATTCTTCCCTCAAAGCTGGGTGCACCCTGGGCCGAGATGTGCCCTTTGCTTCTAATGGAAAAAGAGGAGTAGAAAAGCAGCATATACTTTGGATGCAAGAATAAATGAGAATGGATTTTAATTACTTCTAATTGAGTCTCCAAAATTCAGACAACTTTCAAATTAACACCAATTAACATAGTATACTTGATATCCCATAACATTGAATTAAACCTCTTAAAATGAGCTCTGTAAAGCTCTCCTCCAAGTTGCTCAGAGATGATCCCATCGGATGCCGCACCTTAAAGGTATTTAAATAAAATCCTTATACAAGCAGCCATTTCAGAGCCTACTGCAGGGACGCGCACAAGCATGGCAGAGGTGATCTTCAGGTACTGCTGTTAATAAACTGGGCTGATTAATTAGCAGTTGTGCATTGAGCGGGTGTATCAGGACAAGCGGAGAGCATCTCCCGCGGTGCTGCCTGGGCGCTGAGGAGGTCCCGCACGGCTGCCGGCTGCTGTCGACGTCCCCCACCATCGCCGGGAGCCAGTGAGCACCGGGGCTGGTGCAGCAGCGCTGCCTTCGTGGCAGGGCTCGGCAGAGGTTGCCGGGGGACGCAGTGGGGCGAGGAGCTGCAGGGCAGGCGAACCCTCCTTCGTTCCCCCCGGGCTCCTGGGGCTCAGGGACCCGAGTACGGGGTGATGGAGGGACATCCTCACCGCTGCCTGGAGACCACCCAGGGTGCTGGAAAGTGACTGGACGGGTCTGGTTTACCTTGAGCCTAGTTTAGCTCAAGCCCATGCTGCCCATGCACGGGTCTGCCAGCCACATGCACACTGCTGGGGCTGCTGGCTGCATCCTGGGCATGACATGAGCTCGCTGGGTGGGGGCACCCTGCACATCGCCCAGGCTCGGATATACATCCCCTCCAGTTCCTCCTTTATTATATATGACATTGCTTGAACACTCTTCTTCCTCGTGGCATAAGCCAATTACGCAAGACCAACAAACAAGATGTGGCTTTGGAAATAAACATCTGGTTGGGAGCCAGCTGAATAACTGCTAAAAACTGGTATTTTTCTGCTTGTCACTATCACGGTCACAGCCCTTATAATTTGCTACCTACAGCTCTCTGCTGGATGTACATTTCTTGTCCCTAACCTGCATCTAAGCCAGAATCCAGCTGTGCAAAATCATATTTCTCTTTATTTAGTGTCATGGAAACCTTTGCCTAGACAACAGAGGCACAATGCCAGCCCAGTGCAAGGAGCCCGGCTCCGGTGAGGACTCGAGCTGCGGGGAGAGTGCAGTGAGTCACTGCCCGCGGCCCCCACACTGTCCTCGGCGCCTTGCTCAGCCCCTGGCCAAGGCACAAGCTCCCGCGGCACTCAAGCCCTGCCAGCGGGCCAGCCCAGCAGCTGCGCTTCAGGGGCTGCTGGCCAAAATGGGGGCAGCTCCAGCCACGGGCGTCCAACCCTGTGGGCACTGAGCTGTCACCTGGGGACACCTCCAGTGCTTGCGCCGCCCGTGCTCCATGGTCTCCCCCTGGGTCTCCCCCCCAGGTCTGCCCACAGTGGCTGACCAGGAGATCTGTGAGGTCCTGGCCCCCCGAGGCAGGGTCCATCAGTGAGGCTGCCAGAGCCCAGGGTGCAAGAGGAGGAGAAGAGAAGTCTATAAATAACAGGTAACGGAGGCAGCCAAGGGTTCTGGGAAAGGCCTGGTGTAGCATCCATAACAAATAAATTATAAAAAACTGATGAACTAATACACAGCCTCCCCTCCACTCTGACAGGATGCTGACCTCCAGCTCTCAACTGCAGCAAAGTGCCAGGAGACGAAAATAGCAAAAAACACCAATTAAATATTAAAACTCACAAATGTAATGCAGAACAGGAGAGGGGAAGGGGGCACGCGTCAGCTCCAAAGGAAGGGCTGAGCGCTCGACCCAGCGTGGACAGGTTTTCACCATCTGCAAGTAATAAGGACGATTTGTACTGGAGATTAGAGAACTTCCAAGCTCATTTGTAATGAAAACATTCAATGCTAATGACAGTGTTAAGGGTGTGACAGAAACCCACCTACCTTTGGGGTTTCTTGCGCACTTACTCCTGACATTTGTCTAGTTTGCAATTCCTCTATGCCTGAATTTGCTTCCCAGCTGCCAGAGGCAGCAGACAAGAAATGGGGAGACATACCATACCTCCTGCCACACAAGGAACTCCTGCCCCCCAGGGACCTCCTGCCCCCCCTAGGGAGCTCATCGCAGCTCTTCCCCCTTCCCCTTCCCCTTCCCCTTCCCCTTCCCCTTCCCCTTCCCCTTCCCCTTCCCCTTCCCCTTCCCCTTCCCCTTCCCCTTCCCGCTGCTGGATCGGCCTCTCTCAAGGACCGTTGAGGCAGCGTTGCCCACACGAGCGGGGCCGAGCAGAGAGCGTGCTGGCCAGCACAGCCCAGCACCACCGCTGGCAGCAGCCACAGAGCCACCGGGGACCAGTGCCGGCAGAGAATCCAGCTAACTCAAAGGCTCTTCATGGAAATGAGGCTTTAATTAGGCGAGAGGGAATCATCTTCCTCAAAGACAGAAAAGAAATCAGGGCCTTTAAAAAGGGGATTTAGCTAGGACATGTGCTTATTGAACGTGGAGATCAAATCTGCTTTGAAGAAGAGCAGATGAGAAAGTTTTGCTCCCCGAGACACACAAAGCTGTAACACCACCTCCGCCTCCCGTGGAGCCTCCAGCGGCAATGCTCACACGTGGCCCATGGCCGCATCGCCCACGCCGGGGGGGGCTGGTGCCGCTCTGCCCGGCCACACCAGAGCCCGGAGCCCTCCTAGGGTCTGCAGAGCACGGGGCCGCCCTGCTCCGGCCAACAGTGCCTGCTCCGCACAGCATCCCGCAGCCTCGGGAACACACCAGCAGCCAGGATCTGGCCCCCACTGGGGCGCAGGAGATGGCACTTGGGGAAAGCAGCCAGTGTGCCCACACACGCATCCAGCTGGAGGGACCGTGGGGTCCGGCAACGCCCCAGGGGATGTTTATCTTCCACCGGGGGGCTCTGCGCAACCCCCTTTGATGCTCCCTATACCACCCGCTTAACATTTAAATGAGAGGAAGAGGCTGGGAAACACTACCCAGGAATGAATGCTGTGGGGCCCCGTGAGACGCGTGTCCACGTTTAGTGCATAGACAAAGTGCTGAAACATGATAAATCAATGATTCGCACTGCTCTGTGGGCAGCTTTTGCAGCACCGTGCATGGTTCGGCTCCCCAAAGCTGCTGCTTGACCAGACTTCAACGGATGCTTTTCAAAGTGATTTAAAAGGTGATTTTTAAACATCACATGGCGACAAGAGAAGTACTTATGAACAAAGGCCGCTGTGGGTTATGACAGAGTGCAATGAGAGAGCTTCCCTCCAGCCTCTCCATCCCCGCTTGACTGGGGAAGTCTGTAAGGGACATTCACAAACTTCACCATAAATAATCTGGAGTTAGGCATGACCGTAGCTGTGCGGTGTTGCCATTAGACCATCACTCCCCCGGGAGCCTGGGCTGGCTGGGGCAGCGGGGGATGCCCCCAGCCGCACACCCCAAGGGGAAGGCTGGGACAGACTGGCGCCCTGGCAGCACAGCATCCCCCGGGAGGGCACTGTCAGCTCGCCCTGGCGGGCTGGGGCTGGGAACCACACGCCACCTCCTCTCCAGCCCGGCTCGCCAGCCCCTGCAGCATCCCGAGATGTCAGGAAGGACAAACCGGGGCGGAAGGGGGGCGTTCTCGGTGTTAAAATGTGGGCAAGCGCAATGCAAACTACAGGCAGATCAGTTTTGCGCGGCCTTTAAAGTGTTATCACACCTCAGGAATAAGCATAAAGGTCAAAATCATTAGTGTTTGAGTTCTGAATTAAATCCATTGCAATTAGCCCTGAAAAGATAACTGGAGATGCTGTTGAGATAACAGAGCAGGTATCTTCTGTAATTGATAATTACGAGGTGTAAAGACATGTGCACTTGCTTTGAAAAGCGTAATTGTTTCTCATCTGAAGAGATTGGTTTATTTTAATGGTCTGTCATTATTTTTATTTTAGACAGACTGGTGCCAACATCTGCAGCCTCAAACCAGCCTATTTCTACAGGAAATCACTGCAATTTGCTGCTTTCCCTCCTTTACCTACTGGGAGACCTGGTTGTTGTTGTTGTTGGAAGGGACAGAACTGGGGCTGTTTTCTAAACCTTACAAGGAAATCATACACCAAAAGCAAATTTGTGGGCATTTTTTTATTCTTGATCCAGTTCTGTGTAAGCTGCAGGTATGCCCAGGATATTTGTAAACACGGCTATTTGCTGCTCCCCTCACTTGCTGAACGCTAGCTGGGAGCCAGGAGCACCAGAGGGAGCCGGGCAAGGCACCTGAGGAAGAGGGGAAAAGGCAGAAGCACCCCCAGAGCCCAGTCCTGCCCAGCACCAGGGCAGTGCTGGGCCGTGTGCGGTGGCAGGGCAGGAGCTCAGCCCCCCCTTAAGCCCCTGGCAGGAGTCAGGCGCCGGAGATGTGGCTGCCCAAATGCATCCCTGAGGTCTGCTTTACCACCTCGTATAGCTGAGGGCGAGAGACAAAGGCTGACGAGTCCCTCCTTTCAGGAGGAGACTGCAGAGCATCCTGTGTCCAGGCAGGGAATCCCCACACGCTTTGAGGAAGAAAAATTTCCTTTCAGTGACCTCTTGAATGGCTCCTGCTTCTGCCCACCAGCAACTCACCCTGGGATGTCGATGAAGCAGGAACCTCTTTTGCCCCTTCGCTTCGCTTGGACTCCCAGCCAGGAAGGAGCACGGCACCACTCACCCAGACGGCCATGAAGTGTGGCGGCACATTCACCTGCGCAGCACAGACTGAACAATTATTTCATTGGTGCAGAATGGGACTTCTGTTATCTCTGCTTTGCACTGCGACTGCCAGAGCCACCGGGTCTCTGTGCAATTGCCACTTTGGCTGATAGCATCCTGATATTATGGCCTTGAACAATCAATGAGCATCGATCGTGTCATTAGTGCGCAGCCTGATCAGAAAGCAGGCAGGACCCGTGAAGTCTCCGCATTTCCTACAGCAAAGAGCTTATCTCCTCCGTGAGGACAGATCGCAGGCAGTCGCACCGGGGGATGAACCGTTGTCCTTGCTGTCAGGTCTGCAGAGCTGCATTGTGAGCAGCAGAAGCAGGAGCAGCGAAGGTTGTAGACCAACCTCCGGCTGCCAGCTCCCCGTGCTCTGCCCAGTGCCCTGGCTCCTCCGGCTTGTGCCCTTTGCCGCCAAGCCCTGTGGGGCCAGGAGCTCCGGCTGCCAGCAGGAGGGGGACAGCCCCATGCTGGCTCTCGGGCAGCTCCCTGGAGAGCAGCTGAAATACCATTAACCAGGAAAGCGGCAATTTGCCTAAAGTGGACATGCTTCATCAATGCTAAGAGGAACCGGTTATAATTTCATAACCTTTCATGCTGTCTGATGACAGCAAATACATCTTTGTTCATTACTGCAGATACATCAGGCGCCGCGTGCCTGGTGTGCTTCCCTCGGATAGGGGGTGAGAACAGGGCAAAGGGGCTGAAATCCACAGCCAATCACTGCTAACCCACCTGGGCACTGGGAGCTGCAGGACTGCGTTGCTGGCTGCGGGCACGATGCTGTGTGCAGGAGGGGGATTGCGGGGTCAGGGCTGCCCCGTCCCCCAGCCCGGGACAACGGCAGGCAGAGGTGCTCCCCTTCGCCCAGGAGCCGCCTCTGTGCTTAAAACCATCACCTTGAAAAGAGGGGAGAGGAGGGCATTCGTGGGCACAGGCTCACGTGCCACACACATCGCAGCAGCCCATGGGGCTCCCAGAAATGCCAGCGCAGGGACAGGCTTTGCCAGAGGTGCCATCGTGTGCAGAACTGCCCCGTCTGTTTGCAATGCACAGCAGTCAGGTCTGATTTAAATATTTGCTCTTCTTATGCCAAATAGTTGTTCAAAATCTTTGGGGACATTAATATTTATGCATGAGTTTTGAATAAATCTGTTGTGATCGAAAGGTCTCGCATAATTGTGGTTCGTTGCTGCTGTCCAGGATCCTTCAGAGCCCACACAAAGTGGCAGGATGGAGCGGTGCCATGGTGAGCCGGAGCCCTGACCTTTGCAAGAGCGCATGTAGGGCTGTCCTCCTGTCCTCCTGTCCTCCTGTCCTGCTGTCCTCCCACATCCAAAAAGAGCCAGTCGCTCTGCCACTGCAGCAGAGCCCTGGGCTCTCCATGCCACTACCCTGCCCACAGCCCTGTCCCTGCCGCTGCCCTGTGGGGTGGCACTTCACTTATGAACAGCAGCAGAAGCCCTTGGGCTGGCCAGGCCCAGTGTTTCATGGTTTCTGCTCTACACCCTTCACGCAGAAGAGCAGAGCCCGTCACCCAGCCCCTCTGCTGGGAGCTGGCGCCACATGCCAGGCGCTGACAGAGCCAGCCTGCGCACCCAGCCCCCTGTCACCCTGTCCCACCGCCCCCTCCTCTGTGCAGGGATGCTGCAGCTCCAGGGCTCCAGCACCACCCACCCAGGAGATGCTCAGGCGCTGCGGAGGGGCCGTGGTGGGATGCAGGTGGGTCCTCCAACCCATCGCTGCTCTACCCAAACCATCCAGGCTGGACTGGAGCCCTCCTCTCCCTGCCGGTACCTTGGAGCCACGCTCTTTAGCCCAGGGTAGGCTGTGATTAAAGAATGATTCATGTTTCACACGGAGGGTCCTTCCAGCAATCCGTCTCCTGAATTAGTTTCTCCTGTGCAGAGGTAAGTAAATCAGGGTACGCTGGCGGCGGGCCCGGCCGGACAGTGTCATCCAGGGGCCTCCCCCGCGGGTGATGAAAGGCTGTAATCACCGCGGCGGGGGGCTGCCTCCGCCTGGCAGGGATTTATCACCCCCGTGCTGCTGACACAAACGCAGTTCGAGGAAGCAGTGGCAATGTAATTATTCTGCAAATATAATTAGGTACAGATGTAGTGAATAAGTAATACTAAAATATATTTATTTCCCACTATTCTCCCGACTCCTGCAGCCCATTAAAATGCGTTATTATGATAATTTGTCAGGAAAATGACAACATTTATTAATGCATTAAAGTTAATTCCTAGTAAATTAGTAATTGGCTAAACAATGCCACTCAGATTACTGCACTGGGGCTTTTAGCAAAAGAGAGAAATGCAAGAGGAAAACAATTTGTTTTCCGTGGTTTCTCCCTCTCTCCTCCGTGGCGGCTGCAGCTCAGGGCAGCCGGGTGGGAGAGCGCAGCCAGCGAGGCTCCCCGAGCACCGGGGCTTCCACGACCCTGCAGGGAGCCGAGCTGCCGCTGCCGGGCACATGCCAGGGGCTCAGGGATGGTGCCTTGGTGGGACGGCAGCCCCGGCACCCGGGCGCGGGACACGGCGGGAGTAGAGCGTGCCGGGGTGGCTCAGGAGGGCAGGGGGGACCATTTCTGAACCTTCAGGAATCTGTTGTAAAACTTCATCTGAGTGCGTGGCAGGGAGAAGAAGAGAGAAGCCGGCACCGCTTGCTCAGCCTTGGCACTGGTCCCCTGTCAGTGAGCTGCTGGCACCGGGGGTGCTGCGGGGCGCGGGGAGCGGGGCCGGCTGGGTAGGTGAGAGGACATCCAGGCAGACATGAGGTCTCTTTGGCCTGGCTGTCCTGCCGCAAACAGGGTGGTAGTGCAGGAGCAGCCGGTGGAGAGTGATGGGGATGGCAGCAAAGGTGGGGCCCGGGGAGGCGCAGGAGTGCCCAGGCGAAGGAGAGGAAGGAGGTGGTCTGGTCACGGGCTTTGCTGCCCCAGAGGCATGGCAGGGTCCAGCGCCCAGGAGATGGACTCCAGCGCAGGGACAACTCCTCTCACCCCAGCAGTGACGGAGCATGGGATGGCTCCTGCTGCCACCCTGCAGAGCCAGCTGAGCCGAGCCCCCGGCCGAGTCCCTGCCAAACCCCTCGGTCCCAGGGCTGTGTCCTGGCACACAGCCCCTTTTGTGGAGACAGGCACAGCTCCGCGGGGACACGGGGTGCACGTTGTGCAGCTCCCTGGAGAGCAGCAAGGCACGGCCAGTGGGCTGTGTCCTGCTCCAGCTCCCTGCCCTCACACCCAGCCTGGGCCCCATGGCTTTGCCACTGCAGCCACTCGGTCACCCCAGCTCCCCGTCCAGGGTTAGCCGGGATCGGGCACAGCAGGGATCCCGCTGAAAGAACCGCAGCTGCAAAGTGCTTCCCGATTCCCAAACCCATTATGGAAAGGCCCAAACCGAGCAGACTGCTGATGTATGCACTGAAAGACCCAAAATGTTGAAACCCAGAAAATTATGTAATTTTTCATGTACACAACTGGAAATATTTATTGCAAAAGATAAATGCAAACTCGCATTTGCACTGTTGCTCCCGGCTGTCTGGGCCCTTTACACTGACTGCAAATGTAATCTTAGCAGGGTTGTTTGGGATTTAAATGTTGATGTCATTCCTGTTTGAATGCAAAGAGCTTCAGCTATTTGTTAAGTCCGGCTCCTCCAACCCCAGCTTTCCATCTTGTTTATTATACCGAAAGTAACAGAGTGATGTATGAGTCATCTTCCCCGGCACTGGGAAGAGAATTTCAATTACACTCCTTCTTAAAACATTCACACAAAGTAAACTCACATTCTTAGAAACATTTGTGAAATGCAGCCAGGGGAAGACCCGGCGAGAGAGGAGCTCGCTGAGGATTCCTCTCACCAGCACCTCGGCTTGTAGCTGCAGTTAATGAGCCTTTGAAAACAAAATGCTTTGTCTACATTTTGCTTTTCATGCATCTGAAACAGTTGTTTGCAACACCGAAGTGAACATTAAAGCGCTGCGTTAAGCACAGTTACCATATCCATCCAGAGCAGTCCTGTAGCAAGGCATCCGTGTGAATGCTGCCGAGCCTTTCCACCGCTTGCTCATGCACAGACATGCTTTCCCTTCCTCCTCCCAGTTGGCACAGGTATGGAAGGGCAGGCAGGCAGGCAGGCAGGGACCAGCCCCGCCACGGCCCCGGTTCCCTGCCTGGGCCTGGGGGAGAGGGCACTTGTAGGAGTTTTTCCTGATTTCACCTTTTTTGCATTGTCTTCCATATAACTCTTTTATTGTCAGAACATTTTCAGGCACTTGCATTTTTCAGAGGCAAGGTCACAAACCTCCCCTTGGCAGGCTGCTCCCTAAATACAGCACGGATTACCACCAAGCCTCTCAGCGGGTCCCCTTCACACCTCTTGAAGGTGTCCTCACCCGGCAGGGTCCTGCCATGACACACTGCACCTCATCCCCTTCTCACTTTAACCGGGACTGAGATTTCAGCCACTTCACATTGCCTAGAAATAATACAAAATAATAATAACAACAACCCTTAAATGCTGCATTGGGTTCATTTTAAGACAAGATCTGCCACAGCCACCCCAATTTTCCTGGCTGATTTTGCCCGCTCAAGGTTTTGCCCCTTTTGACCACGTGTAGCTGCAGCCACATTGTGGGGCACCCTGGGGTGGGTCTGGTGGGGCACCCTGGGATGGGACAGCCCAGTCCCTTGTGGGGTGACCCCTCAGAGCCACCAGCTGGAGAAGCATGCCTGCCTGTGTGGGTAGGCTCGTGCTGGCAGCAGAACATGCGCCTGGCAGCCTCTCTCCTTGCTCCCGGGGAGGACGCGGCGGCAGGCAGGCGTGCACCACAGGCCCAGGTGTCTACTAACTGATTAGGAATGACATTTGACTTTACCACATAATAAAAGTTTCCACTTATGACCTTTTCTACATTTATTCCACGCGCTCCAAGATTTCATTCAGAAAGGTCATCAACAATCTTTTATCCCCAGCAGCGGCGCGCAGATGCTATATTTATCATACAGAACTGGCACTGCGGGTTCAGCCAATGCCAAATTTTGGAGATGCTGAACAACTAAATTGCAAAGGTGGCTGTGAAGGCAAGAGCCCTCTCTTCACAAATTGCTTTTCCTGGCTGCTAATGCTGCCTGCTTACCGACAAACCCATGAACCACTGGAGTGCGGTGGGGATGCCAGCTGTGATGGGGGAGAGAAGCAACGGTGTCAATGGCTGCGGGTGTCCCATAGCGGGGCGAGCACGACAGCATGCCAGGGCTCCGGCCCCTGCCGACACCTGAGCCACGTTTCCCCCCTTGGGTCTTCCAGACAGAAAAAGGGACTGCGCTGTGGGGCCACCAGGTCCCCGGGGAGGCTGGGAAGCCGTGGGTGCTGAAGTCGATTCCACAGCCCACGCTAGTTCCCGGGGCAGGATCACTGCTGGGGGACCACCCCTGCCCAGGCTGCTCTCCATACACCTACATAACGAAGTACCTGAACTCGAATCATGGCTTCGGTTATCTCTGTCTGCACCCTGCGAGGTCGTGAGGGATGGACACACTGGCCCTGTTCCTCCTAATTCCGAGAGTTTCACACAACATTCAGTTTCTAAGAGCAGACACTTTTGTAGCGCACCCTGTGAAATGAAGATTACCGGACTCAAAACAAGCAGCCAACTTCATTTAATTAAAACTCCTCTTGCTGTGATGCCCAAGAAGTGGTCCTTCCCCTCCCAGCCCGCTCCCGGGCACGGCTCTCCCCTCTGTATCCCCTCGCACTGCCCTCGCACCCGGGAGCAGCGTGTGGTTTGTTTGGAGCCGCCTGTTGTTTTCTCCCCCAGTGCCCGTGAACCGCTGACACGCTGGCTGAGCAGCCCGGAGAGCAGGACCCCGTTATCCGGGCCGTGCAGCACAGCCTTGGCAGCGCTGGGCCCCGGCAGCAGTCGGGAAGAGCAGCAAACACAATCAGCGCCAGTTAATCAATTTCCCTTAATGAAAGTGCCAGTCACAGACGTGGATTTGGGCTAAATAATGATTTCCTCCCTCTCCTCTTCCTTTCATATGTGGGGGCTCATTAAACCCCCCGCCCCAGTCAGGGCGAGAGGTGGAGAGACAGGTATGAGGGAGGTTTTTCACATTTGATGTGCAAAAAAGCTAGTGAAAAATCCGAGGTGACAAGGGACTGGGCTGCGCATCTGAAATCACACAGGCTTTTAATTTGGTTAAAGCCAGACTGTGTCTGTGCAGTTACACCCTCGTTATCAAGTGTCTCTACTACTGAATGCACAGCCAGGTTAGTGTTGCCCCAGCTGCCAGAGGTTACTGTTCTCATTAAATATCAATCTGGAGTAACTCAGGTGAACTTAGAAAGCTCATTTTTCAGTCATTGACTTACCTAGGAAAATAAACACACAGCCTTTGGTAGGTGTTGGACTAATGGATCAGTGTGAAGCCACCTACAGCATCTCCCTGGTTTAATGAAACCTGCGCCACCGGGCGCTGGCGTCTCCAGTAGGGAAAGCTGAGGGTCAGGCAGGGAAAGCCAGGGACCCCTTGGAGAACCGAGCCTTGCCACGCTACATTTGCCCTGGTTTTGCTTGTCGGTGCCCCAGGGCCTGGCTGGGGCAGCAGGAGCGATTCAGGAGCTCAGAGTGGGCTGGCGGCTGGTGACACCCCGGCTGCGAGGGGGGACTCCCCATCCTCCATGTCAGGAGAGTTCTCTGCAAAACCAGGCTGGGGGAGCAGGAAGCCTGGTCAGAGAAGGGCTCCGTGCCCACTGCGCCCTGCACCGGTGGCCACAGGCAGGACCTCCCATGGGACCCGCTGGCCTGAGCCCCGCTCCCAGCCACCGTCCCCTCAAGCAGAGTTTAAGGCCGGTTTCCCGCAGGCAGGAGGGAGGATGCAGCAGTGCAGAGCCTGGGCAGGGCAGGCAGCGCCGTCCCTGCAAAAGGCCACTGCTCTCTAGTGTTCAAAGCGCGGCACTTTGCTGGCAATAACCAGTTTCAGGAGTAGTGACACGTGCTGCTGCAGGAACCCGGGGATTTACTCCCCTCTTTCTGCTACTATGGCCCACGGGCCTTGGCTGTGCCCACCCCAGCTCCAGGGCTGCAACCGCTGAAGGATCAATTTGAAGCGTTTATTAAGGGCAGGACTCCAGCTTTCCATGGCCATCAGCCAGTGCTAAGGAGCATCACATCGTGCATCGTATTCGTTTCTGTTGCAGCCTTGTCTAAAACACTGCAGCCGGCTGGGATTTCCCCTCCTGCACTGTGCTCCTCTGACCTGCACGGCAGGACCCTGCGGCCCAGCATCCCCACTACAGCTCTCCCATCCCCAGCGCTGGGTGCCTGTCTGCGAGCACCCAGACCCCAGCCCCGCAGAGACGCAGCTGGTGACTATGCCACCTGCACCGGCTGCACCCAACAGTCATTGCTGTGCTCAGCAACTGACACACCGTGGCTGTGCCCGCTCGGCGGCACCACCAGTCGCCGAGGAGCTCTCTGGCCAAAACCATGACGGAGAGATTATTTCCAGGAGGTAACCCCGGCAGGCTGCACACACTGACCATGCTGGGGGTTTTGGCTGCTTGTTTCTGGGACCAGTGCTGTGTCATCTCGCGTGGGCAGCGGGACAGGCTGGCTGTGCACGCTTGAGGGAACAGCGCTAAGTCAGTGGGAAGCCTGTGTGGTTTGTTAGGCACCGATGGCTTTGGAAGTAACAAGGAAGAATAAAGGGGATTGACTGATGGATATAGACATCAATAGCCCTGAAATATTTCATCCAAAGCCTCCTCCAGGTGACTTCAGAAAATGTTACATCTAAATCAGGTTCCCAGATGGCCCAGGAACCAATATAAGTTGTGTTGTTTGCTAGTCCCTCATGCTTTTAGACGAGGTGTGATTTAAAGGGTTTATGCTGAGAATGAAGGTGCCGAGACGTGTGAGCCTGCGTGGCGGGCAGCCGGGGAGGCACGGCAGCAGAGCTCTCCTCCAGAGCGGCAGGTATTTATAGGGCTGAGAAGGCGCTGCAGGCAGGAGGGAGGCTGAAAGGAAGGAGAAGGGAAAAGGAAAACTCCCTCTTCTGGGTACTGGCACAGAGGGAAACGCTGAGATATTTACACCAAATGTCATGAGGGACCACAGAGTGATTCGGACCTGGGTATCTGCATTCCTGAGGGCACTGGGCAGTGTGGCCTGGCACCCAGCAGAAGCAGGAGGAGGCAAAAGGCTGGGGCAAAACGCCATGGAGCAAGGGCATCCCACACCCACCAATGACATGCAGCACAAGCACCGCTGTAGTAACCTTGCTTGTGTTTCCATCTGTGCAAGACATGGTCCTGAGAGCTTGAGCCCTGACTTGGGAGCATGTCCTACACGTGCCACTGGGATAGCACGGTGGGGGTCAGTGGGGACAAGCTGCAAAGTACCATAGGTCTCTCTCAGCAATCTGAAGAGCCCAGCAAGAGCCCGGCTGGTGGGAACGTAGGCTTGATGCCCCAGTCTGGCTTTGCAACTATGAAATATTGTATGGAAATGGTGTTTCACAGAAAATGCAAAGCCCTCACCGTCCACACTGGAACAAACTGCAGTAGTTGGGTTGTAAAACCCAGAGAAAGGTTTCAGGGCAGCTGGAAGAGGTAAACAGCTGTGAGCAAAGAAGTTACTCAAGAGGAGGTCAGCAAAAGGATTTCATACAATGTGAAAGCTTCAGGGCCATGAATTCAGCTCAGCCATTCAAGAAGGCAACCTGGCCCAGCCGGTTTGGCCCAACTCTGAGCAGCTGCAGAATGCTTCGGCTCTTCTCAGGGATGGAGATACAGCAGCAAACTGCCCAGCTCTGGTGCAAAGATCTCTGTGGCACAGTCATCTCCCACTGATTTTATTTTTCCGTGTATTCAGTGCTGCAGTTTTGCTTCTGCTGCTAAAGTTTCTGGCCACAGGTCCAAACTGAACAACAAAAAGAATGTTGCCTGCTGTCACCTTAGCCAGCCTCCCTGCCTGCAGAAGCGGCAGCCACTCTCCCATGCCCCAGGGAGGGACAGAGGTCACAGAAGATGCTATCTTGTGCCCTGCAGGGCTCCATCGGACAAAACATTTTTAAAGCATCCATCAGATCCTAAGTAACGTGGGAAGGTTTTTCTATAAAAAACACATTTTTTTCAACTCATTCAGCTGTAACGTTGCAAATGTTCCAGTTACACTGTGATACATTGTGGTGTGAAGCTGTGACTCCCCCGCAGTGGTCCCCAAGATCCCAGAGCTCCTACCAATGGTGCATCCTCCTTGGAGGCTGAAAGCAGCTCGTGAGCTTTGGGCTTGTGCGTGATTTGAACCTGTCTTTTGTGCTGGCTTTTTGCAAAGCATGAACTCAGCCAAATGTTTCCAAACAAGAGCAGCAAAGGCTGCACGACTTCCAAAATTCCCTTTGCATGGCCATAGGGAGCCAACTTTTCGTAGTGGAGCTGCCATGTTCTCTTCTGATCAGCCACTGAGAAACTGCTATGTTTACCAGTGTACTCAAACACACCGTGTTCACCACCACGTTGGGGTCAAAGATGTTGGAGAGTGTCTGAGGGGATGGGGACCTCTTGGTAGGTGCCCCATAAGCACAGAGAGCAGCCAAAGGCACCATAAGTGAGCCCCGGGGCCTCACATTAGCCTTGGGAATTCACACCCTCAGCTGTGGGTGCTGCAGCAGTGAGAGCCAAGCTTCTGCCAGTGGGCAGCAGGATGGGGGTGCTGGCATATCTCTTCTGCTCTGGCCACAGAGGCAGCAGACAATCTTTTAGCAGTTTGACCAATGAACGTCGTAACCCAATGACGGATGGACCAAGTGTTTCAGTATGAATTATGGGCCTAACATGATGCTAACAGTTATCGATTATAAAATAAGTCTTTGTCACCAGGGCCTTCAGAAATCTTTGAGGGAAGAATGAAAGCTATTTTTTAAATATTAAGTGATCAATATATTGAATAAGTGACAAGGCATAACTTTTTGCCTGGCTGTCTGTGGCCGCAGGGGAGAGCAGTTCTCATGGGATACAGGCACCAGGCGTGCAGGAGTCCCCCTGTGAAATGCAGGGAAAGGTGGGTGAGTGGAGGCCCCTCCCCACACCTCTCCTCAACCCAGGCTGGGCACTTCGGATGTGGCAGGGCTCTGCCAAGGTGCCACATCCCTCCGCCAGCACGACTGGGCTTTGGCCCATCCCTGGCATGGCTTCTTCCCCCTGTGAGATCATAGAATCATAGACTCATAGAAGGGTTTGGGTTGGAAGGCACCTTAAAAATCACCTAGTTCCAACCCCCTGCTATGGGCAGGGACACCTTCCACTAAACCAGGTTGTTCAAAGCTGCATTCAGCCTGGCCTCGAACACCTCCAGGGATGGGTCATCCACAGCTTCTCTGAGCAACCTGTTCAGTGTCTCACCATCCTCACAGTGAAGAATTTTTTCCTAATATCTAATCTAAATCTACTCGCTTTCAGTTTAAAGCCATTACCCCTTGTCCTATCACTACACTCCCTGATCAAGAGTCCCTCCCCATCTTTCCTGTAGCCCTTTAGGTACTGGGAGGTCTCCTTGGAGCTTTCTCTTCTCCAGGCTAAACAGCCCCAATTCTCAGCCTGTCCTCATAGGAGATGTGCTCCAGCCCTCTGATCATCTTCATGGCCCTCCTCTGGGCACGCTCCAACAGGTCCATGTTCTTCTTATGAAGAACAGCCCCAGAGCTGGATGCAGAACTCCAGGTGGTGTCCCACCAGAGCAGAGTAGAGGGGCAGAATCCCCTCCCTCACCCTGCTGGCCACGCTGCTTTTGATGCAGCCCAGGATACGACTGGCTTTCTAGGGTGCGAGTGCACATTGCCGGCTCATGTTGAGCTTCTCATCAACCAACACCCCCAAATCCTTCTCCTCAGGGCTGCTCTCAATCCATTCTCTGCCCAGCCTGTATTTGTGCTTGAGATTGCCATGACCCACATGCAGGACCCTGCACATTGAACTTCATGAGGTTCGCACAGGCCCACCTCTCAAGTCTGTCCAGGTCCCTCTGGATGGCATCTCTTCCTTCCAGCATGTTGACCGCTGCACACGCAATGGATGGAGATGGACACAGTGCCACAACTACACCCTATCCCCGTCCAGTGGAGCAACAGCACCACGTCAATGCAATTAGCAACTGATGTCAAAAAGCATCAAGAGAGAACTGCAACTGCAGCCAGATATTTTTGTTCCCCATTCAAGCAAGATCGTTTTTTAAGTGGGTTTTGCACGGAAGAAGTCGCAATGCTGCATGAAACTTGATTAGCTGGAGGTTTCGCTTTCCTAAGCCAGAGGAAATTATTCTGATTTCCTTGTGTGTGTACCCAACCCCACAGCACAAGGCTGAGCAGCGGAGTTGGCTTCGATGAATCCCTCGGAAAACCCCCAAGATGAGTGGGACCGGCAGAAGCCCCTTGGGCCGCCCTTGCCCCCACCGCAGCCACAGGCTTCTGCCGGTCCCATGCATCTCGCCATGGTGGCCAAGGCCTACAGCAGCGTAGGGCGACCAGGCCTGTCACACGGATGAGGGCCCGGCCCCTGCCTCAGGCCCGATGGCGGAGCCCGGCCGCCCCCTCCTCCCCCGGGCTCTCCTCAGAGCTCTGCGGGCCGACACCGACCTCTGGCGGCCACCGAGCGCAGGACCGGCGGGGAACGGGGACGGGGACGGCGCAGCACGGGGGGGGAAGCAGTGCCCGGGGCCCGGGACCCGGGTCCCTGGGCCCGGGCGGGGGGTTGAGGCCCAGCGGGGTCGGCAGGCGGGGTAGGCCGCACCCGCAGCACCGGGCTGTGCTGTGGGACCCCCGGCCATGCGGGGATGCCCCCGACCTCCGGCTGTGCTGTGGAACCCCAGATGCCACAGCCTCCCAGTCACAGCTGAGCACCAGCCACCCTGTGCCTTGCCTGCGAGCCCAGCCCCGGCCCGAACTGCCCCTCAAGCTGTCCCCCGGCAGCAGGACACAGGGCTGCCAATGAGTGGGGCAGAGCTGAGGAGGTGCTGACAGAGCCCCACAGAGCACCCATGTGCCCCCCGCTGGGTGACAAGCTGGGCCCAGGTGCCCACGTTGCCTGGGGACAAATGGGCCCCTCGGAGAGGTCCCCGCAAGCCAGGCAGCTTGCCCTGCTCCAACACGGTGCCATGGCAGCCACTGCCTGCCTGTGGCTTTGGGAACACAACCCTGGGCCAGCATGTGCTGCCCTGCCTACGCCGCCCTGCCTACACTGCCCTGCCTGCACCGCCCTGCCTGCACCGCCAGCTCCTCGGAGCAGGGCCTCTCCCAGCTGCTGCCCTGCAGAGGAAGGGGGTGACATAGGGAAAGGCCTGACACTGCAGCGTCCTCCCTGGCTTCTGCTGCCACGGTCAGAGCCCCCGGGGACAGTGAGCGCACCCACAGCCCATCTGCAGGGCAGGTTTGGGGACGTGCACCGCCTGTGTGGGGACCATGTGCCCAGGCACCTTCCCCCTCACCAGGCCCTGCCATGGCCCAGGCTGCGGTGTTGCAGTGGCTCAGCAGAGTGTGCTCTCTGCTCGCACAACGCTGCCTGCGCCGCTCCTGCTGCCTCGGAGGAGGAAAGTTAGCATGTTCTTTTCCTGCAACGCTTTGAATTGAAGCGCTGTGGCCTGGCTGAAAGGAAACGGAGCCCCATCCTTCTTCACCAGCCTTTTCCATCCAGATGGGAGTCTGCAGTCCAGCTCTCTCTGATACCCTCCTGCCCAGCTCTGCGCGTGGCTCACTTGGGGAGTCCCATCACTTGGGCCACTGCAGAGCTAGCAGCTGCTTTCACTAACCATCAGACCCTCCCTCCTGGCAGTACTGAGCACCTTGTGCTCATCAGCCCCCCAGAGAGTCTCTGAAGCAGCTTCAAAGCAACAAAACCCTTCCTTCACCTTCTGCAGTAATGAGTGAAGCAGGATTAGGCTGAGCTTTAGCTGCACTGCTATCGCATGGGCTGGAGATCTCTTTGTGGGAAGGGAAAAGAAATACAGTAGAAAGATGCCTTCTGTTAACCCCGGGACAATGACAGGTTGTCCTGAAGTGGCAAGATCGCCACTTCTGCTGAATTTCAGTCTCACTTAGAAGACACATGGCTGTTTTGTAGTTAGCAAGCTCACACAGCTGGAAAAGGCAAGGGAAGTAAGGATGTGGCTTGCTCAGCCCCCAGGCAAATGCCGGCCGGGAACAGCTGAGGCTGAGTGCAAACAGACACTGCCCAATGCTGCCCGATGCTGCCCAGCACCACAGCTGCCACACGAACAAGGGCCACCACTCACAATGCCTGCTTCAGCTCCGGCTCTGCAAACCTCTTGGCCGCCCTGGGTTTTAGAGAGGCCGGAGCGACCTTGGAGATGCTGCCCATCAGTGTGGCTCTGTACCTGGCCGGTCCTGCGCCAGTCCCTTGTGCTGTGCGGCCACATGGCCTGCAGCTGGGGGCTTGGTAGGATGGGGGAGCCTGGTCCTGCCGCAGTAGTGTCACTGCCTCTCCCCAGCACCCAGGAGCTGCCTGTCCCTAAGGAAAGCAGCATGCTGCATAGCGCTTTGCAAGCAGAAAGTCCCTTGATGCCCTTGCCAGGCTGGAGCTGGACCCATTCCCTCTACAGGCTGCATGCTGCTGTCATGCTGGTGTGATTGAGCACGGTGGAATATAAGTGCCTGTCACACTACCTGGGTATATGGGCACAACGTACTCATGTGGACCAAAGCTGAGTGGCAGCAACATCTCCTTTTATCTCCTCTGCCCAAAGGAACATAAAGAAAAGCAACTTTCTGATCTGGGCTCTTTAATTTGGTGCGGTGCTTTACTACCAGGGTGAAGGTGCTGTAAAATCCCTGGAGAAGGATGGAGGGTTTCAAATCCCAGCAGCCAGGGGAGCTCCCTTGCCCCGGGCAGGACAGCGGTGACAGCAACCAGTGGGAGGGAGCTGCTGTACCCCTCCGGAGCAGTTGGGCAGCTGGATGCCCCATCCCAGCTGAGTCTCTAGTTCCCACCATTGCTGTTCCTGAGCAGCAGAAGGAGTACTGCAGCTGGATCTGCTTGCTTGAGAAAGGCTTTGCCTTGATGGTGGGCAGAAGCTTTGTGTCAGCCCAAGGCTGAGCTTTCTGCCCGCTGGGGCTGTGGGAGACTCATGCCCTGTGTGGTGCCCAGGCTGGAGAAACAAAGACTGGTCCTTGGCTAGAGGCAGCTCCACCTCTCCTGGATGCCACAGTTGGTTCTTGGGGAGCAGCTGCCTGTATTTAAGATCAGCCACTTGCCTGCTTGCCTGTTTGATTCCTGAGCAGCAGGCAACAATGTGCCTGCTGTGATAGTTCAAGTTGTGTTTGTTTCTGCCTTTCCTCCAGCTGAGAAATTCACTTCGTGAACTTTTCATCCTCTTCTCCTGGGGCAGGAGAGGCCGTGGCTGACGAGGCAGGCGGTGGTGAGCGGGTGTGTTTGCTGCCTACTCATAAAGAGGCTTTCCCAGATGAATTAACCTTGCAAACTCAAGAGACGCGCAGGTAGCTGTCGTCCCTGTCATGCACGGGCCCACAGAGGAGCAATTTCAGGGGTCCCCGCTGCTCCTTGTGGTGCCGGTGGCTTCTCAGCCTTGTCCCAGGCTGCACAGTCATCCTGGAAATGGCAATGGAGGGGATCTGGGGGGCTCAGAAAAGAGGAGGATTTGCTGCATTTGCTGCAGGGCTAGCTGGGGCAGCCTCTGTGCGGAACATCCTCATGTGGACACGAACAAGCTCAGACCAGGCTTGGAAGGAGGACATGTGGCCGGCCAACCTTCTCCATTGCCTGGATTTGTGCAGTCAGCTGGAGAAGGCGAAGGGGGGAGGAGAGCGGGTGCTATGGGACTTCCTTAGCAGGTCTGAGTGTGTGCCCCGAGCCCACGGGGAGCCAGGCCTGGAGTGCTGACCCGGAGAGCCACGTCCCTGTCAGAGCCAGAGCTGCTGCTGGGGGCACCCGCAGCTCACAGCCCGGTGGGAGAGCAGGGCTGGAGGATTAGCATTCACATCCCCTCCCTGCTAATAGATGGGACTCCGAAAAGTGCAGCGCCTGCACCTGCCATTTCATCGCACTTTGTTAAGCACCCTGTAACTATGACCGATGGCGCTTCCCCGGGTGGCTGCTGCTATGTGCGTTTCAGTAGTATTTTTGCTGTGCTGGCAGCACAGAGCTGAGCAAAGGACAAGTGTAGCTGTGTAGAGACATTCACGCAGGCTCCTGAAGTGATGCTGAGGGAAGTGCAGCAAGAAAAGCAACAGCTTTGTAGGGAAATCCGGAGGCGGGGAAAACAGCTGCTGACAAAGCCATCGCGGCGTGGCTTACCAAGCACATAATGAAGGCTGGAACTGTGCTCGGGCACCTTGCCCTGCTGACGTGCTCCTGCCCACTCCATACCCTACCTGCCAAGGAGACCTCCTGGCCTGTCCCCTTCTGTACACCAGTCACCAGGTGCTGAAGCGTGAGGTGACCTGGTCCCCCCATACATGCGTCATTCCTCCCTGTAACAGCCAGGACCATGCCTTGCTCCGGGACATGCTGTGAATCTGGCTCCTTGTGCCACGGTGCATCCATGCTGTTCCTGCCTGGGGAACAAGGTGCCAGTCCATCCCTCAAGAGCCCGAGCAAGTCCCAGAGCCACCAGCTTTGGCACAGAGGGAAGCTGCTGAAATGGCACTGGATCCCACGGGCGGTGGGCTACACTTGTACATTTAGACATGCTGAATGTGGGTAGACTCTACCAATGACACTTGATTAAATGGGGGATGGATGTCTGGTGTCCCGTGGACAGTCTCTTAACAGACAAACTGTAAATGGAGTCCTGCCCTGATTAAGTGTCTCAGGGACTTTTCTGTCTCAGAGTGAAGACAGACAGTGAAGCACCTGGTAACTCTTTGCGTGCCAAGACTTGTGGTACAAGAAGAAACAGATGGTGCTTTGCATTCACACAAGACGAGAGCAGAGAAGTCGATTCTGGCACTTAAAGTGTGAGCTAGGCGAGGAGCAGAATTTTGTATCTTCAGATAAAATCTTCCCCCAATATGTTCATGTTCTGGCAATAAATTTTAAAAAATCAAATCTTGGCTGTCCTTATTGGTGCATCAGCCTTTGCCCTCGTGGAACTGACTTGCAACCAACAAGAAAGAGCAGTTAACATCTTGGGGCAGTTAAACACTTTGCAGCCCCTTTTGAGCAACCCCGTGGCCTTTCCGAGGGCACCACAACCCTTGTAGAGCTCCAGATCTAACAACAGGGTGACTAACAGCGTGCAAGTACTGACACAAGAAACTGTTTACCCCTCGGCATGGGCCAGTGCTGTGTGAAGATCCCCAAAATTCAGTTTTCCAGTAGCGCTGGGTGTGGAGGTTGCCGGGCCAGTGCCTGTGCTGCTCTGGCTGCGCAGCTGGCCCAGTGCTGGCAGGTGCCGGGGCAGAGGTGGCTCCTTGGCCATACGGGGCTCTGTGGCTCCTGCAATGTCAAAGGAAACTTTGGAGCACATTGCTGTTTTATTTGCTCAGCAGCAACCTGCAGCCCTAAGGATGAGATCATGAACCTGTGAGAATTGTCAAGTCCTCTCTTTGCAATAAATCAGCATCTCATTGCATTTGTAACTTCTCTTATCAGCTTAATACAATCCTTATCCAAAAAGCACTAATCCAATTCCTCTAGAGAGATGTGTTTGATTAGATTAATTAATCTGTTTGCACTGGAGATTTTCCTAACACTTGAACGTCTTTGGGGCAAACTCCTCTCTGAACCCTGAGCTGTTCTGTCTGAACTGGAGAAGAAAGGGGAGAAGGGCAAAAGCATTGTTGAGGTGGAGAAAGGGCCCCGGTGCTGCAGCTGCTCCAGTCAAACCAGGAGGGGAAATGTGTGGTAGACAGGATTTTGGGAAGCAGGGTGCTGCCCAGGGATGTTGCGAGCTCTGCAGCTGGTGCAGAGCCCTGCTTCTGGCACGGCTGCCCTGGGCTCGGGGAGCCATGGCCAGTCGCCAGCCCTGTGCCCTGCGTTGCTGAACCCCGCACTGCCATACCGGCAGCGCCTGCGTTCCTCCAGTGTGGCACATCTGACCGGCGAGCTCTGCAGGGGTCTGCTGTCTGGTGTTTTTCCGAGTTGCCCCACTTTTTATATATATTTTGATGAGTAAATTTGCCACATCAAGCTAATCTAACTCCCAGCAGAACCCTCTTTGCACTAAAACATGATGGAATAAAAATGATGATGGTTTAATTGCCAGTCAGTATGGGCACACCTATTTTTAGCCATTATCTTCATAGTTGCCAAGATAAAAGCTTTGGAAAAATATTAGATTTTGCTCAGATATTTGCTTAATTACACCAAGATTATTGTGTTGGTTAATGGTGCGTAGGTGAGGAGTGGAGGGGAGGGAGTAGGAAGTGATGTGGGGGGGTCCCGTCCTGTGGCAGGGCTCTGGAGGGCAGAGCCTGCAGCGACATCTGCAGCCTGGGTCAGCCCCAGCTCCACTTGGGTCCTGCCAGCCTCTGGTCTCCTCCGGTCTCCTCCGGTCTCCTCTGGCTGCCGCTCTCTGGGGGTTGGTGGAGATGGCAACTCCTGCAACCCACTGGGAGCCAGGGCAGCCCGTGGCTTCTGGCTTGCACTCAGTGAGCCCTGTGCCCTGGGACACCGCACTGCAGAGGTGCCCCATCGCTCTCCAGCCTGCTGTGCTCGTGCCGGAGGAGGAACTGAGACACACTGCAGCCCCCTGAAATTCATGGGGACTCTGCTGTCACCCCATCAGCTGGCCTTGCAGGCACCCAGGGTGCTCCCAGCCTCCGGTGCTGGGGTGTGTGGAGGGCATCGCTCCTTCAGCCCCAATGCGGCAGCATCGGCAGTGGGTGGGCAACCTCTGCGGCGTGTGGGAGGGCGAACCTGGAGACTCTCCCCGTGAGCAACAGGAACGGTGCAAGCGTGGCTGCCCTGTCTGTGCAGAGCCTGTGCAGGCAACTGTGCCCTGATGCAGGCCAGGACACGGGATGGCCGCTGTGGCAGGCGGATCTCAGAGATGGGGACACATCGCTGAACGCCGTCCCCAGGGCTGTTCTCACTCTCTGGCAAGGACTTAAAAATGTCATTAACGTTTGTATTCAGATATGCTCTCCTTGCCCCTTCTCACATACAGCAAAAGAGGTGATTTAAAATTTATCAGCAAATGTCAAGATAACCTATGCAATTCAGAATCAAAGTGCAAAGACCAGCGTGAAATGACAGCTGCAGCATCCATGGAGTCACATGTTTTATCCCAGTAAGTACACGAAAATTGCAATGTGCTTTTCTGCTATTCAGGCTGAAGGGCTCCTTTAACACAGACCATCTCCTGATATCAAAGTGAATGATTTCTTTCATTATTCCTGGTTATGAAGCCTATTTTCATGTTATTTGTCATTTGTGAAGCAATTTGGTTTAAAGATGGCTCGCAGCTTTTGTACTGAGCAATCAAGGAGAAAGTAGGGAAGGAATAACTAAGGGGAAGATTGGGATTCTTCATCTGCTCTTGCATAACGAAACACAGAAGCTGCCCTGTTGCAGGGCAGGGATCCATTCCCTGGCAATTGGATTACGTGAGCACTCCGAGGCGCAGATGATTTCCAGGCAGGTGGGTGCACAGGAGAAGGGCTCAGCTCTGCGATTTCAGCTTCTTGAGAACTAACAGCACCTCTGGGACACACGGGGAATTTAAGCGACTTTGGAGCCAGCGACTTTCTGCAACTCACAAATTTGGACTTAAGAGCCAATCAATTGTGCAGTTGTTTTTGTACCACCAGAAATGGAGTATGGATCTGCCGACAGAATTTTAGAGGGACTTTTTATCCTCCCATCTGCAGCTGGGCTGCTATTCCTCATGCTGAAAAGCCAGCCATAAGAGCGTCCTGAAAACCAAACTTTGTGCTGCTGCAAGGCTGATATATCGCTCACCAAGGAGTAATACCGTGGCACCAGCTAGGAGGGAAACAAGGGGCAGAATCAATTCTCCAGCAAGTGTTGTTTGATTTTGTCATAAAATCCTAATATTCTATATTTAAAAACGTAGCTGCTCAGCCTTGAGATGAAAAGCTGTGGCATTAAAATGCCACGGAGGGCAGCTGCAGCCAGCCAGCACCAGTCGATTCCCACCCCAGAAGATGGGCACGTTGCCCTCCTGTGCTGCTTTGCCCAGCCAGCCCCAAGCCCTGCTCCCACCGTGACCCACACTCTGGCTGTGGGGCCGCTTCCCATCTCCATCCCCGCAGCATCCTTGTCCCCCAGTGCTCCCGCAGCCAGAGCTGGCCAGGACTCGCTCTCCTCGTGCTGCACCATGAGACATGTCCCTGCCAGCCCATGAGGGCTTTGGGGACAGCTTGCATCTCGCCTGGTTAGTGCATAGGGCTGATGGCAATCCAGCGTCCCGCCTGCACCGCGGTGCCGAGGGGGTGTCCCCATGGGGCACCGCACCCAGCCGGGGCTGCGGGGAGCACGGCCAGGGATGCCGAGAGGAGCAGGGACAGCATGCAATGGAGGCTGAGCAGCCTTTATGGGGGTGCCACGGATATTCCCAATATCAGGGGCTTGTCCTGCGGCCACAGAAGGTGCTGCTCGCCCCGGGGAACTGAAGGCACTTTCCACTCAAGACAAGCAGCTTTGCTCTAAGTACAGAGGTAAGAATGCCATCACTTCCAGGAGGATATTTTTATTGGCTGCTCACAGAGAAGTGGCATTGCAAGTCTGAAATAGCTACTGATGTAAAAGCAAATATAGGGAATGTGCCTGCAGAGGCCCCCTCTCGACGGAAACAGATTCCATCTGCTCTGGCACTGAGCACATTTCAAAAGGGTTTTAGTCCAGTTTCAGGGATTTTGTTCTTTCTTTTTGTACTCTATATTTTAAGACTGAAGTGAGATAGGGTGATGTGAGCAGGGGTTTATCACGCACACAGCAGACCCCCTCTCGTGAGCAGAGCCTGGCACAGGGGATCCTGGAGCAGCCTCGGCCAGCGCATCCGCAGCGGGTCCCTCAGGGGAGACAGGGACCTCCCCAGGGCCTTCTGCCCTTGGGGGCTCTTACCTGGAGACAGAAATCATGAGGGCTATCATGGAACAGAGCCAGAATAGGAGAAGACTCTTCCCACTGTTGGGTGCCCTCTGAGGCTTTGTGAGCTCCTGCTGCAGGGGCAGATGCTGTGCTGGCAGGGGTGCAGGCAGGGTGGGCAGGAGTGCTGCTGCAGCCATGTGCCATGGGTCCGGCAGTGCAGGCAGGAGCTTTATCACCCAGCAGACCCGTCCCTGCCCACAGAGCACCAGGCACTCGAGTCTCTTGGATCCAGCTGGAAGCAGCATCAGTGGGGCATTCACCCTGCGGTGCCTGGGTGAGAGGCAGTGGTGCAGGCAGCACGGGGCTGAGCCCTGCCTTTCCAAAACCAGCCCGCAGGAAAAACGGGCAGGATCTGTTCTGAGCCAGGGATCCGCTACAAAGCAGGGAAGAGTAATCCTGGCTCGCAGGAGGTGCATGGTTTCAGCTGAGCCTGGTTCCCGCAGCGGGGATCAGCAGTTGCCATGGTGTTTCATGTGGAAAGCGATGTGGCTGGTGCTGGCGGGGCCGGGGCTTCGGTGCCTGCTGGCCTCGGGTGGCCGATGCGGCTATGCCGCTGGCCGCAGCGCTCCAGGTGGAGGGGGGACACGCAGTGCCAGGTCAGGCACCAGGCAGCGGCTTCTGAGGGTTGTTTTGGGACCACGGGCAAATGTCTTTTGATGAAATACTGGTTTCACCAAAAAATAGTGTTTCATAAAGATGCCTTTTTTTCTTTAGCAAAAAAGTTAATTTGCTTTCAACAGAATTATGAGAAGTTGTCACTTTTAAGTAAGATCTACATGTTCCCAGTTTAACTATTTATGATCTTCAAGGCATTTTTTTCTTTAATATAAACCTTATTTTCCCCACTGAACACCCCCACCTGCCCCTGGAATGCTGTTTCCAGCCAGAGCAGCTCCGTGCTTTCCCCCTCGGTGGAGCGGGGCTCCTGAGGTGATGCCAGGGCTGCCACACCTGGGCGCTGGCCCTGCAGGATGGGGATGCAGAGGAGCCGGGGACACCCCAGAGCGGCCGGGGCTGGGGCCGGCCCCACGCCTCACCCCCTCCCAGCCTGCACCCAAAATGCAGCTTGAGGGGTCCCTTTGCTCCCTGTCCCTTGTCTCCTTGCGTTGCCATCGCACCTCCCTGTCCCTTCGCGTCTCTCCTGGTCCCCACATGAAACATTTGCTGAGAGCAACACAAATAAAATAGTCCCCTTAGAAATGCACTTTATCAAACTCACCTTTCTGCCAGCAAACCTGCAATTAATTCTGTGCTGATTAGAAGTCACTGCTAATGAAGGAAGCTGGTGGAGGTGGACTGGGGCGCAGCAGGTAATAACTGCACTGGAGCAGTTGAGAATTAATTGTAAAGGCAGCAGAAAGGTAAAAAGGCTGCAGTAAGCGTAACGAGTCAGCAAAGCAAAGTGCCCGGCTCCCCGGTGCTGCCCTACAGCCTTCCTGCTGCATCCCAGCCCTCCGCGCTCACCGGGACTCACCAGTGGGTGCTGAGTACCCCAGACAAGGGGGGGCTACGTTACGCCCAGCCCAGCAAAGGGTGCTGCTTGCCTGCCTGCTCTGGGCATGGCACCCCAGCTTGGGGCTGGCCCTCGCCTGCAGGGCTGTTACTCCCAGTTGCTGAAGCCCCAGCGTTGGCCATCAGAAGGGATAACCCCGCAGAGCGGGCAGGGGAATCTCTGCTGTCCCAGGGCTGCGGCCAGGCTGGGAACCGAGCGGCGGTCTGCACGGCGGGGCACGGCAGGAGCCTTCTCCTGTCTGGGGCGGCGAGGGGATGCTCAGCTTCTCCTGCAAGACAGGATGCTCAGCTTCTCCTGCAAGACACACACGTGTAGTGGCTCTGCTCAAGACCGCATCCTTAAAATTACAACAGTCTGGAGACGAAAAGAAAGCCGCTTCTATGACTGAAAATTAAAGATACTGCTTCCTGATCATTGTAAAATTGACTTCTAAAATAAGATACTTAATTAAATGTATCAATTCTTCTGATACTACTCAAAAGAGTTAAGTCCAGAAATGATGCAGAGATACTGTGGGATAATGTATTCATGTGGATGGTTATCTGCCTCATAAAGGCATTACGAAAGTAGCAAAAGTAATTGTATTATATTTATGTCAATTCTCTTATTTAACTTGGCTGCAAATGAAGTATTCTGTATTGAACTGCAACCCATTTTAATTTACAAAACCAGCTCTGCTTTGCTCAGTAGTATTGCAACTAATGAAAAATGACTCAAAGGAACAGATCTTTTCCATATGAATGCTTGTATAGACCCCGAACAGGCAGGCTCGATGGAAGTAGCAGCTGCCAGGGCTGAGGCAAGCTATGGGCTGAAGAAAAAAATCAACCGAGTTTTAGTGTGCTCTGAAACTTGCAGGAGTGGAGGGCTCATCCCCCTGCCAGGCCCCTCTCCTGGGTGCCGTGGCAGGGGGAGCCCCTCACCTCTCCTCGGGGCACTGCTGTCCCCTCGGCATCTGCTGCAAAGCTGCCTCTGACCTTGCCCCGCAGGGAGCAGGTCTCAGCTGCGGTCATCTCTGCTCCTTGGGGCCGGACTCTGCTCTCCCAGGGTGGAAGCGCTGCCTCCCGCTCTCCCTGCACGCCGGCATCAGCAGCACCGCTCCCCCTGCTCCTCTCTCCACCGGCAGCTCCCTGCAAGCGAAGCCATCAAGGCAGCCAAGCGCCAGCCCAGGACAGCCCCATGCTGCTGCCAGCTAACGGGGAGCATGGGGTCTGGTCCTGAATGACCTGGAAAGCCAAATCCTTGCTGACAGCGGGCCGGGTGCTCAGGCACAATGAGCGGAGCAGAGGAGGTTGGTGCTGCAGCTGGATGCAGAGCCCATCATCGGGCCTGGCAGCTGTCGGGGATGGGGCCATGGTGTCAGCAGGGGCCAAGGGACCATCCCAGGGCATGAGGGCTGTGGAGCCATCTTGCTTCGATGGACCTTGCACAGCCCTGTGGCCAGTGCAGGATGGCTTGCCTGCTCGATGCTGGCTGGCATCCAGTGCTGGCAGGGACAAGGCATCCCGTGGGTGCAGCCCCCATGGGCCTCGGTCTCTGTCTCAGGTGTGTTCAGGAGGAGTGGGGGCATCCCGCACTGCCCATCGTGTGACAATGACATCTCAGCCACAGCAGAGCTGCCACGGTGGCAGGACATGCCCTTTGCGGCAGGCAGGGAGGAGGTGGCGGCAGCACCCCTCCCGTCACCATGTCAGTGCTGTGCACTAATCCAGCCTGATGTTTCTGCACACAGAGGCATTCCTGAGTGTGCTCAGACATGGTAATTTATTATTATTTATTTACAAGCGACAGAATGTCTTCTGACCTTTCGGTCCCGCTGGGCCAGCTCTGGAGCCGTGGCTCTAATAGCGTCTTGCACATCCAAAGAATGCCAAAAGCGATGCTGTCCTGGGCTGAATCCCGATGGCGAGAGGGGCTGGCATGACCGTGGGAGATTGCATTTACTCCAGCTGGGAGGAGCACTTAGAGCTGGCAGTGCCGGCGTGGTGGGCTTGGGCAGCTGGCTCTCTGTCCCGGTGGGCAGGGAGGGCTCCTGGGGCCAGGCAGCCTCCACCAAGCGCTGGCTCCTCCTCTCTGCCATCCTCTTAAGTGCTTTATCTCATCTCTGCATCCCCTGGGCCCAGGCTCAGCCACCTCCATCAGCAGGTCCCTGCATGTCCCGATCAATCTCCAAGCCAGGCACTTTGCATAATATCCAAGGGAGAGTGAAGGGCTGTGCCTGCAGTGCCAGCTCTCCCCTGCACCAGCCTCTCCAGCCCCTGGAATAACTCCCTCCCACCTGGTGAGTGCCTCAGCACAGCATCCATCGGGCCAGCCCTCTCCTCTTCGCCAGGGGCTGGAGACATGTGTATATGTCCCCATCAGCTCTCTGCAGCCATTGCACCCTTTCCTCCTCCTCCCGCCTGCCTCTGCTGGCTCTGCAGCTCCCTGACCGCTCGGGGATGCTCTGCCCTGCTCCGTGCTTTGGCCCGGCAAAAGCTTTCCTGCACTGTGGGCAGGGCAGAGCCCAAGGCTGGGATGATGTGCAACAGGGCAAAAGCCTCTCTGCTCTTTCAAATATGTCAGAAAAGGTTTTGTTTACATAATCCCAGGGATTGCAGCTCACCCTCTAAGCCCCTGGGAGCGTTGGGTGAGCAGTGCCAGGTTTCTAGACCCTGCACAGCCCCAAGGCTATGCTTGCCCTGCACGTGTCCCGCACGCATCCGCGCCTGGCCCCGGCTCACTGCCCGCGCTCGGCTGCCTGGCAAAAGGTGCTGTGGCCCCAGCCTGCTCCGTGTCTCCCTCACCCACCCTCTGCTGTGGGCGCAGGAGCTCGGGTGCTTATTAAGCACATCTGAAGGCCACCACTCACAGGCAGGTGCGGAGATACAGAGATTTTCATTGTCAGTGACAATATTAATGTTGCATGATTTACAATCTCCTGCGCGCCCGCTCTTCTGGCAGCAAAAGCATCTGCTTCAGGCCCGTTTGGGTGGTTTAGATCTGTCCTTGAGGATGTAATAGAGTTATTGAGAGGGCACAAACATTGATTGATTCGTATCGAGTTACTTGGCAGACGGCCTTGCATGGTTGTATAGGGGGGAAGGTTTAGGACAGGGGACAGGGACCCACCCGGTGCTCGCCATGTGCCCCACAGCCGGCCTCGCTGTCCCTTCCTGGAAATGCCACTGCTTGGCCGTGGTGATGTGCTGACCTGCCATCCCTGTACGACAGCGATGTGCTGAACCACATCCCTGCCACCGGCGTTTGGTTCCTGGCTCCGAGCAGCAGCAGAGCCCATCCTGGTGCTGCCCTCCAGGACGCGTTGGCCCCCCACGCTGGGGGCAAGGGCTGGAGCTCACACTGCTGGACCCCCTGCCCCAGGGAGCTGGGCTCCTCTGCTTCTCCCCACACGCGGCTGGTCCCATGTGCCGGTCCTGTCCTGGCAGCACAGACACCCACTTGGTGCTGGGTCTCCATGTGGGACGTGCCTGGTGACATCTGTGCTCACTGAGCCCCAAGGCAGCCACGTGTGCCTGCTCCGGCCAACCCATAGCCATGCCCTGGACTGCGGGGAGGATGTCCTCGAACTGCTGCTAACAAGGTGCCAAATCCTATTTGAGCTGTGCCTGGTGCAAAGCACTCCCTGTGGAGGGGCTGCCCGGGACATGGGACATGGGTTCTGGAAACGGCACGCTGGGGTGTCCACACCTAACCCCAACAGAAAGGATGGGCAACTCCCTTCTTCCTTCAGGCCAGCCGCAGTTTGATGTCCTCTGGTTTTGTGCTCCTCCAGCTGCGTGTGCTCTGGAGACACTCGGATGAATAGAGATGAGGAGAGGAAAGAGATGTCCATAAAAATTCACCCTGTTCAATAAGCTGGAGCAGAGAGACACTGAAATCCATCATCCTGCAAAGCCACCTCTATTTTAAAGCTTGCAGTGTTTTCGAGTAGCCAGAGCCCGCTGGATCCAGCCCAAGCTGGGAAACAAGGGTGACGGTGTTCAAGATGGAAAATTCATGCAGATCCAACCAGCTGGGAGGCGATGGGTGGCAGAGACCCTGCAGCCCAGGCCTTGCCTCTGGCGTGGCTCTGCACCGCGTGGATGGGCAGGACAGGCAGCCAGGGAGGGCCAGTGTGTGCTGCCTGTGGCCACGGGGGCTCGGGCACTGGAGCCCCGAGACGGAGCCCACAGTGTGCTGGGACAGGACGACACCCCCCCCACCCTGCGGCATGACCAGCCGAGGACCCTGGGGGCTTGATTTAAAAATGCTCCTGCAATATCAGTGCTGAAGCACCCTTGGAACAGAGGCAGATTTTGCCTGTTCCCAAGCATGCAGACCGTGAGCCCACAAAGGACCCACATGGGTTTTGGAGGGGACTCCCCCCAAGCTGGCAGCAGGCACAGGTCGGGGGTCCGCAGGGGGGCAGACATTCCCCAGAGTGCCAAAAAGGGATGGCAGGTCTCCCGCCACTACAGGTGACAACCTCAGGGCTCACTGTGACCACGGGGGACAGCTGTGCAGCCCCGGGCAGGAGGTGCCACTGGCCAGTGCTGTCCCCCACCCGCAGAGTCCCCTCCTGTTCCCCATAGCACCCCGGGCGCTTCCGTGGGGCTGCCCGGGCTTGTCCCCTCTCCCCGCACAGGGGCTCTGGCACATAAACAGTCACTCTCTACAACTATCTGAAACTCTATCTACAACTCTACATCGCGCTCTACAACTACCTGAAAGGAGGGTGCAGAGAGGTGGGAGTCGACCTGTTCTGTCAAGTAACAGGTGATAGAACAAGAGGAAATGGCTTCAAGTTGTGCCAAGGGAAGTTTAGATTGGATATTACGAAGAATTTCTTTACTGAAAGGGTCATCAGGCATTGGAATGCATTACCCAGGGCAGTGGTGGAGTCCCCATCCCTGGAGATATTTAAGGGTCGTGTAGATATAGTGCTCAGGGACATGGTTTAGTGGTGGGCTGTCAGTGTTAGGTTAATGATTGGACTAGATGACCTTACAGGTCTTTTTCAATCTGGGAGATTCTGTGTGATTCTGTGATAAATGGCTCCCTGATTTCAGAGACGTTTGAGCCTCCAGCCAGGGCATCTTGGGAGACGATCAACGGGTTCTGTCCCTCTGGGGTCCCTCCCGTGAACGCCGGCAGCGGATCCATCCCCATTCCAATGGCTTTCCCTCGTTCCAGCCAGCCATCCAAGGAAATTATGGAGATTCCACCAGTGCACGGGCTGGAAGGGGCAGCGCTGGAGGAGAGGGAAAGTTGTGAACATATTTTCTGCCAGCACGGCTGACTGAATGACTAATGCTCTGCACATCCCCGACTCCCACCGCCCAGCTAATGACCAGCCAGATGCAAAGCTGCGGCTGCTGCCGGCAGTGCCGGGGCAGTGTGATGGGGCCCAGAAGGTGGGAGCTGGGGGAGCAGCTGGCCCAGCCGCGGCAGGAGCAGACAGCAAGACAAATGCCTCCTCACCCGGTATTTATAGGCGCAGGGTGCCAGTATCTGCTGGGTCCCAGCAGACCATGGCCAGGTCCTGACCCCAGCAAGGGCCTTCTGAGAGCCCCTGGGATGGGGCGAGGGGCAGGGTAGGTTCAGGGGATCCTGGCCACCGTTTCTGGCTGCCCAAGGCCTCGGGGAGCTGAAGCTCTGCGTTGCCCTGGCTGCAGCACATGGGGACCAGGGAGCTCTGCCAGCATGCAAGGTACCAACCTGCTCGGATGGGAGACAGCCCCCCGAGGGCAGCGGGAGGCCTCCCAGGCTGGCACATCGGATGCCCCCCGCACTGCTGGTGCTCCAGGCATGCGCTGCGGCAGCTCCCACCAAGCAGCACCCCGAGACATAATTGAATTCACTCTCTTGGATTTAACTTGTTATCCTGTCAAGATTTTGGCATTTCAAATGATTCTGAATTGCTTCAATTATAGGAATCGGGGTGTTTAGACAATTCTATCCACCCTGCCTTCCACCCTTCCCCTGCCTGGCGTTCCAGGCTGTCAGGCGCGTAACCCATCCCTGCTCCAGATCCCCGGTCGGAGGAGGGTCTCCTCCAGGGGCTCAGCTCTCCCTGCTGCTCCCCTCTCCTTCCCGGGCACACTTTGGCCCTTTAGGAGGTCCCTAGTGGCTGCGGTGCAGGGTGGCACTGGGGACCCTGCCCTGTGTGGTGCATCGCCCCTTTCCCCCTGAAACGAGTAGCATTTACTTAAGGCAACATCCATCCTGGAAGCACCCTGCAGACTCACAAGGAAATTAATAGCTCTGTTTCCTGCTTTTGTGGTGCAGAATTGTAATTCTTCACGGCACCGTAAAGAGCTGCACAGCGGTGCAGGGAGGGACGAACAGGAGGAAGCTCCGCAAAGGGACATTTAGACCTGACCTCTGGAAAACATTTGTTTATCAGGCTGGGACTGGCTGGAATAAAGAGTCACTATCTGAAGGCAGGTGCACAGGCAGAGGATAGGCAGAAGATGAAACTGTGTGGACAGTCCTGCACAGTGGCGGGAGGTGCTGCCGGAGCCCACAGGCAGTGGGCAGTGACAGCGTGCTGGGAGGGTGTCACCGTGCCAGGTGTAGGGATGTTGGGTGCCTCCTGCAACTGGAGCTGCCCCATCAGCCTCCTTGGCAGGACCCCCTCTCTGTCCCAGGGGGGGATCACCCCCTTACTGCCCCAGAGGGGGTCACCTCCTTCTCCTTCAGCCACCACCCTCCAGCACCCTCAAACCCCCTCCCGCCTCGCAAGGCAAAGCTTTCCTCCTCAGACCCTGTGCCTGCTGGGGCCTCCTCGAGAGCAGAAGCCTCCCACTCCCACTTTGCTCCGTGGTTAATTTACCCAAATCACCAGGTCGATGCCTGATCAATTTATAAGTACTCAGGACCAACTTTGGAGTCTTTAAATAAAGACATAAAAAAAACCCCCAAAGAATTAAAGAAGCAGTTACTTCATTTGCTACTTTTTTTGGAGGGGGGACAAGAGATATTTTAATGCAATTCCTTGAGAAGAGCTTAAACATTTCAAACCTGAACACCATCCCAGCTCGGGGCCTGGGCACTCACTGCTCCCTGTCGTCAGGTCCGCAACATCTCCCTTTCTGCAGGAGCCCGTCTTTGGATTTGAGCAGCTCCAAACCACGAATTTCCCTCGAGTGCCCCCGGAATCGCTGTGCTGGGGTCCTATCAGCCCTGGCCGCTCCCCACACCACTGCCCCAGACTGAGTGCTTTGCCGAGCTGCTAACCCACACCTGCAGGACACATGCCCCGAATGGACATCAACTGTGAACTCCGAAGGCAGTTTTAATGCCAAGGTCATTCATTTGGTTTTGTTCCTTCCTTTCCATGTTGCCCCTCCCTTTTTGTGCCCTGAAAATATAAAATAGCATGGCAACACTTAAACTGTACTCTGAAAGTCATCAGTCAGGGGCATGTAAAATATGTATTTGTAACGGGAACACAAAATTCGTCATCTTGCACACATTAAATATTTCCTATTTGGAGTTTGATGACAAAGTGCGTATCAAGACATATTATGTGAAACAGACAAGTTAAATCCAATTGAGTCTGAGTTAACATCAGTATTAGAAACTTAACTTCTGCATTTCCTAGCTCTCTGAAATTTCCAATACTTAATTTCACTGTTGAGGTAAGGTTGAAGAGATTGCTTTTGATACCTGGGGGTCCCCATACTTCACGCAGGTACTTTTAATATATTTGCTAAAATGCGTGATACATCAGCGCCCGGTGCTCCCAAACGGCTGTTTAACGGCACTCACTGGTGTATGGCATGGAATATATTCATTAGATAGATACCCACAAAAGTTACCTGCATTTGAAAGAGCCCAAGCCCTTTACAGGAAACACAAAACAATTAATATAAACGATGGCATTTACTTACAGCAGCAACCTGATGACAGCAAGGGGTTGCTCTTGGGTCTGCTGGGCAGCAGGGGTGCTGCCTGGCTCCCCGCGATGGCCAGGCAGGATCGGGGGGAGAGACCCACCTGGGGCTGTGGGGGACCTGTCCCAGCCCTGCTCAACGCCTTTCAGCAGAGACATCAATTCTTTGCTTCCCAACAACTTAATTCTTTCACCGCATCAACTCCCCCATCACTGGGCGAGCTGCTCCAGAGGCGTCGGGCACCCTCTATCCGTGGGGGCTCAGTGCTGGGGGGGGGGGGGACAGGCTCCGGGGCAGTGCCACCACTCCAGCTGCCACCTCACCTGTGGAGCGTTCCCCGCAGGGAGCTGCTCCTCCGGTGTGCCCACGGTGGCACCGGGGACCGGTGGTGGGATCCACCAGCTGGATAAGCCCAGAAAGCGTCTGAGCTGTGAGCACCAAGGACAGGCTTGCCCAGCGCAGGGGCAGCGTGTGGCAGCGTCTGCGAGGAGCCGTGCATGGCCCTTGGTGCATGTTGGCTGTGCACACACCGGCTCTGCGGAGCTCACTTCAGAGTCACGCTCAGATCTGCTCCGGGGCTGTGCAGCGTCTTGTCTTGTGTGTAATGGGAGAATCTCTCACATCCTTATAAATATTTCACTTGCTCCCTCATCCTCAGCCCCTTCCCAAAGCAAACCAGCATTGACCCTCTTTGCCGCCTTGCCTGCTCCGGCCCAGAGGGGCTCATCCCCTGGACGCGGGTGGGAGCCCTCCTCGGGAAGCCTGGCCAGGCCCTGGGGCATGAGGCAGCTCGCCCTGGGCACGCAGCCCGTTACCCCCCAACCCCTCCCCAGCATCCGAGGGCTTTGCTCCAGGCTGGGGTCCTCCTCCAGCCCCACACCTTGGGCTTTGCCAAGCGCCGCAGACCACTGGCGCCAGTGAGGGGAACCACTCCTCAGCACCCAGCAGGTGAAGAGTTTTAGCAAGATTGCTCTCTAAGACAGCAGCCCAGTAACAGCAGAACACAGGCAGGAGCAGCAGGGAAGGTTGTCAGTGTTATTTATTGTCAGGCTAAGGGCCTGATGCCCTGGCTGGGCTTTTCCTCTCCTCCTCTAACAGAGACGATGGAGAATGGGGCTAAGCCCGCGCTGGTCCCTGTGGGTGCTTGTGCAAGCCCTGGCGCAGTGCATGGGGGCCGGTGCATGCTGCGTTCCCCAGAGCCTCCCTGCTCTCGCAGAGGAGACACCTGCTTTGAAATGCTGCTCAGGCATGGCAGAGTGCTTTGAAAATGCACCCAGCCCTTGTCCCTCTGCTTTCTTTGCGTGCTGCTGGGTGCTGGCGGGAAGAGATCTTCCTCTATCACCAAACAGGTCATTGAATTACATACGGCTAATTTGCTCCGAGGTACCCACAGCTGTCCCGCTCTGTAACCCTTGTCTGTACCTGCAGAAATACATTTATACCTACATTTATTCCTCTTTGTTCTGGTAGCCAGGCTGCTGCTATCCTGGAGGGTTTCTAAATGCCAATCTGCTGAGGACAACACTTACACACAGCTGCTTAACAGTTTGTTAATATTCTGCAGATTTTTCTTAAACTGTACCTATTATTTTTCCCCAGCCCCATTCAGAAGTACGGTGCCTGCGAGGCGCGCAGCACAGAAGCACTGAATCCCACGAGCTGCTGTGCGCGGACGCGGGGAGGGAGGCAGGCTCTGCAGGAGCACTCCTCCTCATGCCCAGCGCCAGGCAGGGCCAGGGCAGTGAGAGGGCAGTGCTGCAACAGCGTGGCTGTGCTAAGCTGAACCGCGGCAGCTGGGATTCATCACGTGTGAAGCATCTTGCCTGTGGCTTTGGACTTTGCTCTGGATCTGTATTTCTCCATTAACCCCATATACTGGATGCGCTCGGAATAGAGTCTGTGGGATTTGTAGGTGGTAGCTGCTTAACTGATCAGAAATCATGCCAGAATTTCTCCCTTGTGTGGCCACCCTCATGCCGGCAGGCTGGGGCTCCCTGGGCGCCTGCCCTGTGTACTCGTATGGTGCCCCGTCCCAATAAGGTCCTGGGGACCTTCTCTGGTCCTCTGCTCTGCCAGGAGGGAGCAAGGGCACCGATGAGGGACAATCACAGATGCTGGAGCCTTTGGGTGAACATTTGTGCAGGTCATCCCCTGACCGTCCCCAGATATTTCAATGATCACCACAAGCATCCGAGTATTAACACCACAGCTCATTATGCTGAAAAGGGGAAGGCAGATGGCAATGATTTGCAGTTCCCGCTCTGAGAGCAGCGCCTAGCTTCCCTGACCACAGGCTATCCCTGCAGCCCCAGTGCCTCCAAGGAAAGGGCTGACCTCCAGTCCTCGCTCAGCAGGAGCTGCAGGCTGCACCCCGAAACCCACTGCACAAATCTCCAGTGCAAGCCCACACTGCTGGCCCTGGTCCGCCATGGCTCTGCTGCAGCCCCACGATGCCTGGCAAGGGCATTCCTCGTCATTAAACACAGATGTTTGAAAATAAGAGACCTGCTTTGGGGGATGTCTTGTAGTGCAGCCACCTCTCCATTTCTGATATCCTACTGCAGACCTGCACCTTTTACCCTCTCCCTCCACTCCTCCCAGACTTGTTTTCTTAGGGCTCCCTTGCCCCAAGGTGTTTTCTCCCCCATCCATGGCACCCAGCATCCTGCTGGACCAGTCCATCGAGGGCTTTGCTTCCCTGGCCTTCAAAGGGAATAAAGGCCATTTGTGTCTGCTGCCAGAATCTGGTGGGGCTCTGACACCGGAGCTCCCGTGGGGTGACAGGGGACAGGAATGCTGCCTGGCCCTGGGTGGACGCTGCGGGGGCAGCTATGCTGGGCTGGTCACCGCTGGAGATGAAGCACCCGCAGACCCCGCCAGCACAGCCTTGAGGTGTCAACATTATTGTTGAAGGGGGAATGTCCCCACTGTCTTCTTTCCTGCCTCTCCAAGGGAAAGCCGCCAAGTTGAGCCACCTTTGGCCACTTCACTTCCACAGCAGCAAGCACATCTTGGCTTTAGTCTGTGAAACTGCGCTGGGGAGCTGTGTGGGGTGGGGAAATGGCCTGGCTTGCTGTCTGGCAGCACTGGGTACTTCTTCACAGTATGTGATCTAGAGACTTATTCAGTCCAGTTTATTTCTCGTGCTAATGAGCCCAGAAATACTCACCTGCAAAGAGCTTTCTCCAACGCAGGCAGGAAGGGTCCCAAGCTCACAGGATGCTTTTCTCCAAGGTCACATTTCAATGGAGCCCTGTGCTCTCACTCTGTAGGCACAGGGTCACCTCAGAGGGACGTCGGGAGCTGGCTGCAGGCTGTGGGCAGGGGTGGAAAGAGGCACCTGGATCCAGAGTTCCCCCTCTGAGCTGCAATGCCACGGCTCCACACAGCGCTGGGGCCCAGCGCAGCGCCTGCTCCGGGGAAGGGTGCTCTAAGGAACACTTTCACTGGAAATGCCAAGGAAAGACTGACCCCCTCGGTAAAAGAAAGAAAGGTGGCCAAGAAAGAGCCCCTTGGTGTGCCCAGGCAGCTGCTTCCCCAGGGCAGTGGGCTGGGCACTCCCCTGCCCATAGAGCCCCTTGGAGGGGCAGCAGCTCTGAGCTGGTTCTGTCCCTGACCAGGATGAGCCAGGGATCCCCACTATCCCTGGGGGTGGCGTTTGGCCCCTCCTGGACCCCAGGGCCGAGGGGCCATCATTTCTCCCATGGTTGCGTCAGACAACTTTTTGTGCTGGTGAGAGCCCCGGTGGGGGGGATGCGCTCTCACCCCGTGCTGATAGCAGAGCAGAGATTGGTGCAGTATGTCCTGCTTCGCGAGGGAATAACAGCATACCAGAAACCGCTTTCTCCAATCACAAAGGAAAGCCTTCACCTGGAGAATATTAGCTCAGACCCCCCGATGTAAGTGTGGTCGTTGAAATCCATCTCAACTCTTTCATAGAAAAGGTAGAAATTCCTCTGCTATTCATCTGCGATATTTATATAACTAACCACAGAGCTAAGGCGTGCTCTGAGCACCGATCTCAAACAAATACTTATTCAAGACTAGAGATTTAATCATTACTTTTGAAAAGATAGTTGTTATTTTTCTTATTATATTTTAGAGAGAGACAGAGTGGCTTTTTCAGACCAGACTTGGGTTTGCTGTGGGTATGCTCCAATGCTGCGTGTCCTGCGTCTGGCTGGGGAGCAGAGGGCTGCACTCACATACCACTCCTCGGTCTTTGCAGCACCCAGATCAGCCCGCAGTGCGCGGAGTCACTTCTCACCATGCAGGTCAGTCCTTGCCTGAGCCTGGGAGAGGCTCCAAGGGAGACTTTCCATCTCCCTGATGGAAAGCTTTGCTCCCGCTGCTGATTTCAGAGCAGAGGTAGGGATGAGGCGTGGGCTGGGGCTTGCTCTAAACTGGAGAGGCTTTGGTGTGAAGGATGCTCGAACTCATGATGGCAAGGGGATTTTGGAAGAAACTTCTGAACTGCAGTTGGTCTCAGATCCCCAAGCTGGCAGATGCAGAGTGGCAAATGAGGGTGCTCCTGCTGATGTCCAGGGCTTGACTCCTGAGTCGTCTTCAGAATAACCACGTGAAGAGGCACTTTTGGAGGTCAGTGTGGCTCACTGGGAGCACTCATAGCCCTGCAATGCTGGCAATGGAGCAGTGGCTGGTTCCTTATGAGCGGCCCCACACGTTTCCCCTGCACGGCTTGCAGTGCTGTCCCCTGCGTGCAGCTGGGCTGCCAGGCTCCAACGCAGCCGCTGTGGGGCCTGGAGGCCGCCACTGACACCAGCACACTCCCTCCACGCACCCTCTCAAAGCAACAGGGCAACATAGCAGCTTATATTAATTAGGCCTTAAATTGTACCACAGCACAGACAGGAGTGCAGTTTGTTTGTTTTTAAACAGGGCACATGTCACAGTAAATGCCAGCAGTCCCAGTGCTTGGAATAATAAATGTGCAAATAGCAATTAACAGTTGCGTCTTCTGCTCACATGCAAAGGACATAATTAGCTAGTTCCATCTGTTAATTATACCTGCCATGGTTCAGATATTCATATCCCAGCCAGAACTCAGAGGAGGAAGGTGAGCTCGTGCAAGCAAAACTTGTCACCCAAACATTAGATCCAGAAAGCTTCTGCCTCCTCTCTCTTGGCTGCTGCTCGAAGGCACCACATGCTTGCAGGGTGCAAGGGTGCAGCAGCTCCAGCTCCTTCCCGCTGCTCCAGCCCCCTCGCAGGGCCTCTCCCCCATGCCCTCCTCTGGCATTTCGCTGGTTTGGGAAGCCCCCAGCAATAGCTGCCCACTGGAAACACCCGCAGCTGCAGAGCCCTTGGTAGGTGGTTTCCAGACATGACTTCCCTCAAAACCCTTCGAGGCTGAGTTTGGGCAGACCTTTGCCAGGGCAGGAGTCAGAGCACAAGTCCAGCACGGTGGGAGGTTCAGGTCAGACCTTGGGCTGGGGCTTGGTGACTGATGGGGTTGAGCCCAACGTAGACTGGGCAGAGACTTTAACACCGCACTCTGGCCATGGGCTTGGTGTTTGCACCCCACCACGTCTGAACTTTTACCTCTGAGGAGATAAAGAATGAACGCACCCATCTCACCATGCACCAGCCACGGGTAAGGGTGAAGACAACACATCACCGGGAAAGGGAATAGGGGTGGCACTGAGGCTGCAGGAGCAGAGCACGAGGGATGCTTCCAGATGGGGTGCATCAGTCGGGCTCTTGCCCCTGCCAGCTCTGCTGCTATCCACCTGAAGCGCCCCAACCTGCCCACCCCCCTTTGCCCCCAGCACCCAACCCTGCCCCCAACTGACCCCCCAGCACCAATCCTGCCCCCAACCAGCCTTGTGAGGGAAACCAACCCTGCAGCGCCTGATCCTATTGCTCACCCTTCCCTCCTGTCCCACTGCCATCCCTGTCACCCACCCTTTGCAAACACATTCCACCCATCACTGCCTGTGCCTAATGACAGCCCCTGAGGAAGCCCTGGGTGGGAGAGGGGCAGCGCACCGCGTCAAAGCCATGAGCATCTGCTTCGCCATTAAGAAGTAACTCCAAATTCAAGTGTGGAGGGTGAGGACTGAGTCCTGCCTCGCCAGACGCATTCCTGTATGCTAATTTCAAACAGACTTTCAGGATGTGCTCTCGTGGATCTAAGCAAGCAACAGAATCTTAACTATCACAGCTCCTCACTGGCTGATAAAATATGGATAAAGGAGCCATCACTTTAGAACAGCAGGAAGAAAAATAATTGCCAAGGTTGGCTCTCATTTGAATATTGTTTAAAACCCTTGTAGCATGGAGATGGCTGTTGCAGTTTCATTCTGCTTGTGTGAATAATTTTGCTCGACAAGATTTCTACTTGGCACAGCCAGAGCAGAAGTAACGAGGGGCGCTTGCTAATTGCCCCATCAGACCCAAGCGATTTGCCTTCTCCAGCCAGGTTCCCCCCCTGCCCCACGCAGGGGGGACCCTGGGTGTCACGGCCACACACACCAGCAGGGCTGCAGCCTCCTGTGCAGGGCCCAGGGAGGAGCAGCGGCAGTAAATAGTGTGAGCCGTGAAGGAATGAGCCACGGAGAGAGGAGCTGAGTCTTGGCACGATTTGGCTTGATTTTAACAGGATTTTTTTTTTTTTTTTTTTTTTTTACCCAAGCTGGTGCAGAGGCTGACAAGGACAGTAAAGTGACACTGACTAATTGAATTCTGAACTAGCAGGAGCAATGCAAATATCTGACAAATTGATTTAATTGCATTCACGTACAATAAAGCTGAGATCTAAAAGGTCAGCTAGAAAATGGAAAGGGTCCCTGGAGTGCTAACAGGAGGAAGCTGACTTTAATACACATTCATCACATTTTATCATCTAATTAGTTCACACAATGCCAGACTGATAGACAGAGACCTAAACAAAAGTATCGATTGATTATTAGCCACATATCTATCATATTGCCTCCAGCCTGCTGTCAGAGCGTGCTGGCAACTCCTGTCCAGTGTATCAGCAGAGGGGGGGGCAGTTGATAAATAGTTTTTCTATAGCGGAATTTAGACTCTGGAAAGTGTTTTACACAGACACTGAATGATAAAGATCCTGGCAAAAGCTGTCTAGCAAAACCGCGATCAAAACCCAGCCAGCCTTGCCTGCATCGAGAATATTTATGAACGTACGGGCAGCCAGCTCCGCTCCGGTGACGAGCGCCCCAGCCCTGGCATCGCCTGGCACCCACTCTGCCACCCCGGTGCTGCCCGGGCAGGCTGTCCCACTCCCCTCCCTGGTACGTACACCGTCCCGTCTGAGCCTCTCATCGAGCAGTTTTCCTTCTTTACTTTTCTAAAGCAAGATGATGTTAAGCAGGCAACGGAAAGCCTCCTTGCGAATCCACAGTGCATCCTGTTCATTGCAGCACACGGGGCTGACACAGCTGAGCCAGCGCTCCCCCGAGGAATAAACCTTGGGGATTCCCCGGTCTCTGTGCACAGGACATTGCCACCCCAGCACAAGCAGCCGCGTGAAGCCTGGCAGAAGCCTCCTCCCGCACCTGCCACTGGGCAGGGGACTCGCAGAGCCCAACCCTACCCTGGGGAATTCACCCCAAATTACACAGGTTCCCCCAAGCAGCCCCACAGTGTGGGGTCTCTCCCTGGGCTGGTGCCTGGGCTGGGGGGGCGGTGGGGGGAAGAGCAGACCCTATCCCAAGGGGCAGCCACGGTTTGGGAAGAGCCAGTCAGGGGGAGCAAGATCAGGCTCCTCCATCAACGCAGTGCCAGCCTGAGCCTGAGCCAGCAGCCGGGGGGACAGGCAGTGACAGCCAGGACCTGGTGAGTGCCTGATGTGACACCATGGACTCTGGCAGGAGGACGATGGCTTTGGTGAACCCTGTTGAGAGGCTGGGTGCTCCTGCTCCTTCTCTCACCAGCCCTCCCATGCTGGAGAAGCCTGCTCAGCCTTGACGGCTCCGCGCTGCCTGCTGAGAGCATGCGTGAGCATCCCCAGAAATGCTGTTACCTGATCAAACCCAAAATGTTCTTGGCTGTTTCACATGATGCCCAACCACCTCCTGCTCTCAGGCTGCCCACCTCTGCCATGGGGGAAGCCCATGGGTGCTCACCCTGCCAGCTCCACACGGGGCTGCCGCAGGCATCCAGGACCTGTGAGACGCACGGCAACACAGAGCGGGGAGCTGAGACGCATCTGTCCTCGACAAAGAGAAGACCCCAGCCTGTGGGAGAAGATGACTGCAAGGCCTGTGCAGTCCATGTGTCCCATTGCGGGCAGGGATGTCCAGCCTCTCCTGGGCTACTGGAGCAGCTACACACACATAAGTTCTGCACACAGGGATGCAGCCACTGCACAGGGCTTGGGACGCAGCTGGCATGCTGGGCTGGCAGCCCCGGTGTTGCTCCTGCCCGTCTCTAATTCCCCAGGGTGCCAACAAACCTCTGAGAGCTCCTCAGACGTGCTGGTTCAGAGCGTTTCACCTTTCCTGGGCCAGAGCCCTCCCTGAAGAGCCCCACAGGAGGGAAGGTCCCTGGGGGCAGCTCAGCATCCCCTGGTGCTGCGCGGGTGAGCCCAACTCGCTTCAGCTGTGCCGATGGCAGAGAGTCCTCTCTGCCCCGCTCCCCCAGCCCCGGCAAGCACATTAGCCACGCTCTTTGGGAAGGCTCAGCGTGTGCTTACTATTGATTTGTAAGACAGCAAATTTTATGAACTGTAATTTCATTAAGCGGGAAGCGGCCGTGGCTCCCCGTCACCCAGCGGCAGGGTGCGGGGTGGCCGGGATTGATCCCCGTCAGCCGGGCAGGGAGTGCCAAGCAGGGAGTGCCAGCAGCTGTCGGCCGTGTTAATAACCTGCAGCGAGGGCTCCTACCAGAGGGGAGAGACTAATTAACGACCGTCGGCTCCATGCAACTTCGCTCAATGCGCCGCTTTGCAGCTTGTACCGGAATCAGCCTGGAGCAGGCACCGCTAAAAGGGATCCCCCTTAGAGGGGGCGAGGGGAGCACCCCAAAAAGCAATGCACTGAGCACAGGCAAGCCAGCAATTTGAACTGAGTGCCACCAGGTTACACACTGGTGTTATGCCACACACCTACATCTGCATTTATTTGCATTATTTTTGTCAGAACATGTGGGATGGGCTTGTTTTTCCTTTTCCTCAAGCTTTAGTCATCTGTATTCTGGATTATCTAATCATTCGGGCTTTAAATAACTAGAGTTAGAAAACAGATATTTGAGTGTGGCCTAATTCAGAAGAATTAGCTCCTGCTAAGACTGACATGTTCAACAGCTGCCAAAATCACATTAGTTTTAAAAAGAAAATGTCCTCACTTTTTTTATTGTTAAAAAGTGAGTAGAGTTAATAACTGAAATGGAAGCATTTAATTGGTGCACAGAGTGTACTGAGTCTATTTGTTATTTAGACTGCAAATCAGGCCTTGGAAGCAATGCAGCTCTCATCAGCCAAAATATTCAGCCGGAGCTGAGGCGCTGGTCAGAGACCTGCAGGGAGCCTTGGCCAGCCCCAGCTCACCTGCAGCCGCAGCATCCCGCAGCTCTCTCCCGAACCCATCCTAACACGGGGAAAAATCTTCCCGCAGACACCTCCTCTGCCTCCTGAAGCTCTCCAGCAATGCGGGGCTGGGCATGGAGCATCCCGCAAAGACTTCAGCTCTGCACAGCCCTGACTGCCAGCACAACCTCCCTGCACTCTTCTGCCCACCGGCAGCTGCAGGCAAGGAGTCCCCTTTCCTTGGTGCTTGTACCGCACTCGGCGAAACGAGCCCTTGCCTGGCAGCCCTGCCACCGTACTGAGGCAGCAGCACGCACCAGCCTGCAGCAGCTTCATCTCCCTCCGGCATTTCTTCGTTATCCTCAAATGCCGTAGGAGGGGAGGAGAAGAGAAGGTCCCGAATGCGGTGGGATGTGCAGACTCATGCGTAGGGCTGGTCTTCAGCCTGGCTTGGCCTCAGTTAAGTCCCTGCCCTAGAGAAGACTTCTTACATTCTGGTGTTTAGCCTGACTCTAATTATCTCTCTGAACAGACTACCACAGCTAATTTATTTTGAACAAAGCTAGAAATAAAAGGATAATCAGGTTATCCCAAATGACAGCTGCAACATCTGTATTTTCTGGTACACTGGGCACATTTGATGTACAGAATATTGTAATGAGGCTGAAAAAATTGTCAATGATATTTCTTTTGTCCCTTTCTCAAAGGAGCAATGGTTAGCTCTCCAAAAGAATATTAATTGGTGCAAAATGTGGGAAACAGCATTTTTCTGCAATGATATTTGTTGTTTGCTCCTGACTTTCTGCAGAGAAACCTCTCCCTGCAGCAGTGATCACGCACGTCCCTATCCCTTCCCCAGCCAGTGGGGAGCAGCTGGAGCTGCTTTCGGGAACCTTTGCGTCCCCCTGACATGCTGAGTTTCCCCCCAGCCCCCAAGACAGGAGCCCTGCACCCGCCTTGCCCCCCGGTGACCCTACATCTCGGGTCCCTCGTGCCCAGGCTCAGGCAGAGCAGCTGGTGCCAACGTGCCTGTGGCTGGCCCAAGGTCCCACGGTCTAGCACAGGGCACACCATAAGCCATCGAGCTTGTTTATTTAATTGCAGGGAAACTGATGGGTCCCTGTAATCCGGGGCAAGGGCTCGCTCTGCCACCCGTCACGCCCCGGCTGAGCCAGCTCTGATTTTCAGATTTTCTGTTTACACTCATTTTTGCTTTCAGCTTTTTAGCTCTGCTTATTCTGCAGGGGGATTATGTGCTACTCACCGCCAGGCTATTGCTTCAGTATTTTGATTCCTCTTTTAGCTATAACCCCATTTTCCACTCTCTTTCAAGGAAAGCAGCAGCTGCCACAGGTGGCTGCTGGCAGGTTAGTCTGAAGGCAGGGCAGCTTCGTCCCCGCGGCCAGAGCCGGAGAAGGTGCTGGGTGCCCCTTGCACCAGGACGTGCCTCTTTGCTGACTGTGAAGGTGGAGACTCCTCCTTAAGCCCTGATAAAAGTCCCTATTAAGGGCTCCTGTTACAGCTTTTCTCTTTCCCAAAATCATTGCTGCTTGCATCAAAATTTTTAGTGCAGGCTTGACTGAGCCTCCGATTAAGGCTGAAACCACCACAAGAGCAAATCTATGCCTGGATTTAGTTAAAACCACAAAAAGCAGAAGCTGTTGTCTCAATAGACAGCCCCCCAAATCCAGAACACCCCCATATGCCCAAAGAGCTGGAGTACAAGCCAGCAAACCAGCAAACACAAGATGCTCCAAGGAAGGTCGTGGTGTGGTGTGGTGTGGTGTGGTGTGGTGTGGTGTGGTGTGGTGTGGTGTGGTGTGGTGTGGTGTGGTGTGGCGTGGTGTGGCGTGGTGTGGCACAGCCACTCTCCCATCCTGAACACAAGAACAGGCAGGAACAGGCAGCCATGCCTCTCTCTTTTACCCTAATTAATGGCTATTGCTTTCCCCTGTGTGCCCAGCTGCTGCTCCTCACCCTCAGTCTCAGCTAAACGCTGCTGGGGAGCAGGCTCTCCATCCCTGCGTGGCATGGGCTGGTCTGGGGACATCTCTTCCCCTGGGAGGGAAAGCTGCCTCACCCTTCCGTGTTTTATAGCTATTAAAAATACTTTGTGTGCTCCTCTCAGCTCTCTGCAGGGCAGACAGCCAGTGACAAGCTGGGACCTGGGGGGGCTCTCGTTCTTCTCACCTTTGCCTGACTCCCTGTGCCCACCCTCCCTTCCCACCCACCCCGTTGTCTCCCAGGGGCTGCACAGATGCAGCCGCAGCCGTCCCATCGCCCATCACCTCCCACTGTGGGTGCGGGGACTCCTGTGTCTGGGTTGGTGTGGCGGGGACGGGGTCACTGCTCCTGGGCAGACGTGCAGAGCCGCAGGTGGGGGTCTCCCTGCACGGAAGGGCTGTGGGAGCCCCCAGGAGCTGTGGGGTTGGCTGGGCTGGGGGGGTCATTGGGCTCGCTGAGGGACATGCTGGAGGGACACGCCACAGGTTGTGGCCAGCCATCTTCTGCCACGGGAGGAATTCCATTTGGCTGCAAGTTTACAACTCCTCTCCTGCTTTTTTTCACCTGGGTTCCCAGCAAAAGTGACTGGAGCCACCCCGGGACGGTGCTGTGGGCACAGAGCCCCCACTGTGCCACTGGGGACACTGCTAGTTCAACGGGACTGAACGGGGCGCTGGCTTGGGTAACAGTCCGTAATTCGCTAGTTTTCATTTAAATTGAGCTTTGTGCTGCTTTGATGAGGGAATGTATTAAAGCCAGCGTGGCTGACATTTTTAAAATAAATTCCAAGATGAATTCCACGCATATCCTGCATTAATGTGGAAGGTGGAGATAGAGGCCAGGGTGAGCTGAAGCAGAAAGTATACTGTAAATTGAAGCTTGGCATTGAATATAAATGGCAAAGGTTGCTGACTGCCAATAACAGTAAATCAGGTTCAAGCAGCATGTGGCGATAAGGCTGCGAGATGGATTGCCTTTTGGCCGGAGCTCGCCTGGTTGGGAGGATGGCTCAGGGCCCGGTTGGCGAAGGGGATGGTTGCTCACCTCAACCAGCGGCTCCCGGTGGGTGAGAAACCTGTGATGGCAGCCCAGCGGGCGCACAGTCTCTGCCAGCCCTGGGCAGGGGACAAGGCGGTGCTTGGGGATGCATCCGCCTGCCTGCTGCAGGGACTGGCAGGGAGCCGCTCCTCCTGCCCCGCAGGATGCAGGCTGAGACCCAGCCCTGCTTGCATGGCTCGACACCCCGTCCGGAGCTGGGGGCTCAAGGCTGTTTATGTTATGCACTTGTTAATTTGCTTGGGAGGTAACCGAGATCATTAATATTTCCTTTATGCCTGAGCTGTAACTATGCTGTCACGGGGATTCCTGCAAAGCTGCAGGGGAAAGTCTGGGGAATTCTCTCCAAGGGATAGCAGCTGACACCTTGGGGGAGCGGGAGCTTGGAAGAGCTCTGCCCCAGGGCATCGCCCCTCCCGTTCCCTGGAACAGCCGAAAATCATGCCCAAAGCTTCCGCCTGCTTACCCGCTCCCAGGGCGAGCCAGCACAGCCTCACGGGACTCCCTCCTCTCCAGAGCAGAGACTTGGCTTCACCGACGGCAACTCCCAGCCCCCTTTACCAGAGAAGGAGATGGTACCAGAGTTACAAACTGCACCATCCGTCCGGCTGGCATGTGCACACCGGGGCAGCCGTTGGGATCTGTCCCCACAGAAAACTCTGTGCCCCGTCTGTCCTGTGTCCCCAGCCTCCTTCCGTCCCTCCTGGGGAGGCACGGCGGTTAGACCGAGGAGCCGGGAGCTGGCACAGCCACGCATGGCTGATGCCCGTCTGCGCGGAGGGACGGGAGCCCGGGACGCTGGGTCCGCGGGTAGCGGCAGCTCCCAGCACAGGGAGGGCGTTGCAGCCGTTGGCAGGGGTTTGTCTGAGCGTGTGAGTGTGGGGAGAACTCGTCTGCTGCAGGGGAAGGGAATCACTTTGGTGAGCTGGTTCTGCCTGCGAGGAGGGAAGCAGGTGGGCTTGGCCGAGGGGTGGGAATTTCTTGGGGATAAAAGCTGATGGCAGTGTGTGCCACACAGCGTCGGTGGTGCCGGTGCTAGAAACCCTTGGGCTGCAGCTTTGTCAGCCCAGCTTGTGCTTCAGCTCCCTTGGGACCAGCAACGTGGCTGGCAGCAGAAAGAGACTGCGGTTTAGGGGCCTGGATGAAAATCAATGAGTGCAGGACTCCCAGGCTGGCCAGAGCGTTGAGGTGGGATTGCACAGACGCTCTCCTTCCCGTGAGCACATCAAAAGCACCAGGCAGCTTCAAAGCTCTGCAGCTGGACTTTCTGAGGGCAGAAACCCAGCAGTGTGAGTGCCATGAAAAAGAGAAAGCTCAGAGCCTGCCGGGTACAGGAGAACAGAGTCGAAAGGGTCTGCGGGCACCTCACCTGCCCAGATGTTGGGCATGAGGGAAGCCGATGGGAGGAAGCAGTGCTGGGGGAGGCCAGTCGGTGGGGCTGGGAAGCGGGGACCTCTCTTGCCCGTCCTGGCTGGGGCTGCTCTGCCCTCTCTGCCTGAGCCCACCCCAGCGCTCTCCCAGCCGCTGCCAGCTCTGGACCCACTGCAGGCGCTCTGGGCAAGCAGGAGAGATGCTGCTTTGCAGCAAACACTGCCTCATGCCTTGGCAGGAATTTTAAGTGTCTCTCCTGAGGACACGCCACATGCGCAGGGAGGAGCTCCCCATACCTCTCCTGTGGGAAGACGCAGGAGTTGAGGAGTTTCTGAGGCTTTTGCTTTCCTGGCCAGCCCATGTGGGGAAGGGTAATTTGTATCAGCAGCATGAGGGGAGGAGAGAGAGGGAAGGTGAGCACAGAGAGACAGTTTGAGAAATGAGAAGACAGACCAGAATTTTTTTATAATGAAGAAGGAACCTGTGCAAAAATTGTTTTCAATTAATCTGCAGCTAACTGAGCTCATTAAATTGAAATTATTTCATACAGGGCCATGAGAGAGCCCCTGCAAAAAGCTCTGTTAGAGAACAGAGAGGTATCAAACCCTGCATTTCTGGGAAAGTTTGGCCTCAAGTCCACCTGAGCAGGAGACATGAGTGGGAGGTCGGCTGCCTGGCCCTTGCTTAGCCCACTGTCCTGAGTGGGGCTGCTGGTGGGAGGACCGGCAGTGTTGGAGCAGGGCGCTTCGATAAATAACCTGGGGGGGCACCTCCTGCCCACCCCTTCTCCCAGGCACCGCTGTGCTGTGGGACACTGTGCGGCCATGCTCAGCCTGGCACAGGGCTCCTCTGCGTTTCAGCAGTAGAGAGGGCTGCGCAGGCAAAGCCAAGCTCGGCTGCCCTCAGGCAACACAGCTGCCAGTTGCCCAGTGTTCCGAAAGCATTTGGGCTTGCTGGGCTGACTGGTATGTGAGGGTGACCTTCTGGTAACAGCCAGATATAACAGGGTGACTCAAAAAACATAGAGAACACACTGAGAGTATATGGGCCTTAATTTAACCCCCTTTTTTCCACTTCTTGTTTCAACCCCAACCTCAGCTGGATTTAGCCGTTTCTGTAGGCTTTTTCTGAGGCAGCTGAAGAAGAGGAGCAGCAGGAAAATGCTGGAGCTCCCCACACCTGTGGGAGAGCAGGCAGGAGGACTGCTAGTCTTGGTGTCCCTGCTCTGTCCCCTGACATTGCCACTGTGGGTCCACGTGGCCGCTGCTCAGCCCAGTCCCAGCCGGGGGCCAGTCCTGGCTCAGCTCCGCAGTCTGGGGCGCTCCTCACCCCGCGGGTGGTGGGTCTCAGTGCAAAGGAGCAGAAGCATCTGGAGATAATCATCTGCTCAGGACTTGCCCAGAGCGGTTCTGCAGCCCCAGGAAAGGACGGTGATAAATGGCAGCCATGGCAGGAAGACAGCTCTCCCTGACCAGACCTGAGGATCTGAACTGGATCCAAGTTCCTTGTGGAAAACCAGCCAGATCGGGGTGCCGCGTGCGATGCTTGGCTGCAGTACTCTCTCCTCAAAGGCAAAGCAGCTTCAAGGTTACGCATGCAGAAATCTGCGTGGTTTAGCGTCAGTGCTAATCTCACGTCTGCTGCTTAGGAGCAAGTCCTGGCTTTGTAAAAGCATCCCCCAAATCATCGCTGTCTGCACTCTCTTCCCAGACCGGGTTTTGCCTTGACAGCAGCCTGATTCCTCTGACCTGGAGGATTATTCCAGATTTATGCTAGGATGTGAGAAAAAACCAGGACTGATCAGGCCTGGTGGGAACAACAGAAGGCAAATCCCAGCTGTCTTCCTAACATGTCCCTAATAATTAAAACCTTTTAACATGATAATTTCGCAAACGGATTTATCTCAAATGGGTCTGACAACCAGTCTTCTAGTGGAAATTAATCCTCCCAACCCCATCCTGGAGGAATCCACAATATAGGGGCTTTCATGATGGCGAGTCCCGGCCCCCTTGGCTTGTTGGTTCCTCTCCCAAGGAAGCAGCAGACAAACAGCCTCAGGCACTTTGGATCCACGGGATGGGAATGGTCCCAGCCTCTCATGGGGTTTGGGTGAGCAACAGCCTGCAGAAGGTGTTTTTCTCTTCCATGAAACGATGAGCATTCACTGAAACTCTGTGGAAGTGCCATTGCCTCTGCTCCTTGAGGACCAATTTCTACTCTTATCACCACAGTAATGCTCTCTGTGAGACACTATGATTTTCTTCTATGTAAACAGCAATAACTTCAGAATTACTCAGGAAAGACAGAGACCTCAAGAGATGTTTAAATTACTGGCTATCTCATTAATCAAACACAAATGCAAGACTAGCAAAGGCTCTTGTTGCTGAGCTGGAAAATGTCTAAATTCGTTTATTGAGACAGCAGGGAAAAGCGGATCCCTGCCAAGGACTGAGAGGTCTGAGAGGCAGGAGGCGACTGTGCTGATGTGCAGCTTTTGCTGCAGTTGTTTCCGGAGGCGCTGGAGCCTCTGCTGGCACAGATGCCAAATTCCTGCACCAGGGTTTGCTCCTGCCTCGCCTGGGCTGAGCTCGGCGCTTCAACCAGAGGGAATCTGAGCCCGGGTGCTGGGCAGCCGTCCCAGGAGCTGGGCCCAGCATTGCCCACAGAGTCGCTCTCTTTGGGATTTTTGCACCATCTGCCTAGATCAGCAGGAGCGCCGGCACGAAGGAGCCGGGATGTGTCTCCAGCCAAGCTGGAGAGCTGTAGCAAGGCTGTGCCATCTATCCTCCCGGGTTGCTATGCCAACGAAGAGGAGACAAGAACTGATTTAATTTGCAGAATCATCCTCTTGACACAAAATCCAAGCAGCTTGTGAAGAGTAGGGTGAAAGATGTCAAGGGAGCAGGGAGATATTCTCCGTGCCTCTCTGCATCTGGTTTGTGGCTGTGTTTCATTTCCCAGAAAGGTCTCCGACACCTCTGCTGCAGAGCTGGAAACACCAGAGCCAGACAGAAGCCCGCAGGAAGGTCAGCTGGCTGGTCTTCGGAAAGCAGCTTGGAACCCACTGGGTATCTCAGCACAAAATATGTCAGCGTGCTGCTTTGATATGGCATGGCTGGGTCACAAGTAGGAAGCACTGTCCCAGGGCATGGAAGTGCCTTTGCCTCAGATACCCCTTCCCCTTTGTAATGAGAAGTGGGAGAGAATTGGTGGAAATTGCAAAGCTCTTTCTGCTCTTCGCCCTCTTATTGTCATGCATGAGACCAGCTGGGACTGTGGGTGAGGAAGACGCTACATCATTCCTCTCTGACCAGCTTCTGTCTGGACTTGCAACCCAAGGAGGCTCTTTCCCTGGAGAGATGTCTAAAGATAATGGCCAGAAATGACTGCCTCTGCTGCATGTCTTGCTCAGAGGCTGATAGTATGCATGTAGCATGATATATCATATCTGGCCATCCCTGGAGCCCTCCAGGTCTGCCTTTCTGAGTGCTTATCACATCTATATCATACAAACTGACACTGAAGACACCAAGAGCTCCATGCTGTGCTGCCAGGAACAGGGCATGCCCCAATGTCATCCCACCGTCAGAACGACCTGTGTAGCGGGGAGCAGGTCACAGGGCTTGCTGTGCCAAGTTTCCTTGGCCCAGCTGCGGGTGTCCACATGCAGTGAGGTCACAGGTGTAAAAAAGAATAATTATTATTTCCTCAAACATCCTGTGGTGATGCTCTGTCTTCCTCTGCTCCACCATTCTGCTCCACCTCTGCATTTGCCATCCTGTGCACCCTGCTCTAACCCAGGTTAAAAGCTCATTAAAGAAACCCTGCCACCAGATGTGTTTTCAGCGTGCCCAGCGAGGGGATGGGCTCCTGCCTGTGGTTCTTTCATGCCAGTGTGATGGATGTGATAAACAAGAGTAACAGTGGACACAGTGTCCTTAACAACAGCACAACATTTAATTCTGTGTTCCTGCTTCAGCCTCTGGTGTGAAATCTGAAGAAATATAGACTGCTCTTAGAAGGGGTTTTGGAGTTTTCACAGCAGTCTGGAGCACCCAGGATCACAGGATCTGGCCAGATTATCTCAGCGTTGGACTGCCATCATCACCAATCAATATCCCGAATTACCTCTTCATACCGAAGGTGCTTTGCTAATTTTCATGGATCCCCTGTGTTTCATGCCCTTGGTGTCCTGTCATGCACTGGTAGTTTTAGTCCACAAGCTAGAGTGCAATATGCTTATGAGTAATAGCATCTTATTGGAGTGTAAAGATCTTCCTATTTCACTGATTTATCCTGCACTTAAACTAATTCAAAATTCACTTACTTCAAAAGTACTGGAAGCAAAATGCTCTCTGTAAATAGCCTAGCTTTTTCTAAACTGATATCGCTGAAAGGGAAGATGGAATAACTTGCACTATCTATTTTCTCTTGGAGGTAGCATCACTGTATTATTTTGACTGTTTTCCATAACGAGGGCCATAGTTGATTCTTCTCTGTAAAGGCAGCTCATGGGCTGGCAAGGACTATTTGACCTTTATATCTGAGTCTTTAGAAACTCTGCTCAGATGAATCTGAAGTTTGTTTAGGCAGCTAGTTAGGCAGCCACTTTATTTTCTGTTCACTGCACGGTAGATTTCTGAATCACAAAATGCCAGATATCCAAACCCAGTTCCCTTGCATTGGCGTTGTGCGGTTTCTTTGCTTTTCCTTTCCTCAAACATTTCAGACACTCTTTCAAGTTTATGAGCTGTCACTTCTTACATCATGGAAGAAAAACTGAATCCAGCCAGGACCGGTCACATTCCTCAGCTGTGAGAGAAAGCTGCACAGCTGGAAACATGGAAATGGGCAATAAGGCAGGGGATGCGAAGGCAAGCACCGGTCACCAGCACAGCTCCTGCCATCCAGAGGATGGAGGCGAGGAGAGCAGGGTGGGAAATCCTTGCAGTGAAATGGTCTGATGATCCCGGCGTAGGCATTTCCAGCTGCATCCTCCACCCTTTTTCTGCCCTGTCCCTGGTGGGAGGCAGCAGCCTTTCCTTCTCAGTCACTGCATCCAGTCTGGAGCCAGCCCAGGAGCACCCTAAAGCCACCCTGTAAATTTAAGAGGTCCTGGGAGTTGGGCTAGTGCCACAGCAAGGACAGCACTGGACCACACTGGCCATCTCCTTAGCAGTATTTGGAGGGAAAGGCCAGAGGCACAGATGGGTGATGAGGGCTGCTGGAGGCAGGCAGCCTGTGCTTGCTGCCATCCTGCTCCTGCCGCTGTGCTCCCGGGGGTACCTGGGGATTGCTGGCTCCCAGCAAGGCCAAGCCCTGGTATTCCAAGCTGGTGGGCACCAAGGGAGAAGAAGGTACAGAGAAGAGCGTGGTTGAAGTGCAGCAGCCCAGGAGATGCGAGTGCAGCCCTGCTGTGGTTCCGGACAGCCTTGAGAGGAGGCGATTTGGGGAAGCATGGGCTATTTCCCTGTGGACTGTTCTTTAGCTGCAGATAATGCCCTGTGCTGATATGCAGTGACACAAGCTCGCAAAGGTCATTCACTTGGCAGACTGCAGGGATTTTCTGCTCCCAAATGAAGCCAAATGTTTTACATGAGTCAGTTCTACCTAGAGATCGCACCTACAGCTGGACTAAATTACAGGCTGAATACATTTACTCAATTCTAGCACAGCAGAGGACAAGCTCAGATTGCAAAATTTATCAGAGAGGGTTGCATGCAAATTGGTGAATGGATGGCAAACACCCATTTTGTTTCCTGGTCCTTTTCTTAATCCCCTGATGTTCTGTAATACAGAGCAGAACTGCTCCATCACTTGCAGCTATGGGATGTGAATTGTCACCACCAGGGAATGCTTTTAGAGGCAGGAGTCCTAAGTACTTGTGAGCAATAAGGGTTTCATTTGAACTAAACTATCCAAAAAGCTTTGTCTCCCTTGCTGCTTCCTCTCTTCTCTGTTGCCTCTAACAAAGGCTCAGAAGCTCTGGGACCCCCACAGCGAAGTACAGTGATTGCCTCTCTCTTCCACCTCTGGGATATGTTCTGGTGGTGGTGAGGATTGCATCCCACCACTGATTTTGGCAAGCACTGGCAATGTCACCTCGTTTTTCTGTGGCAGGCGGTGGCGTTCCTTGGTTTGCGGCTGGTGAAGGAGGAGTAATAGGAACTGACTCTGCACCACAGTGGGCTCCCAGAAAGTCTCGGGCTGTCTCTGTGGTGCTGCTGGCCAGACAAGGCTCTGATCCCATGCCAGCAGCTAGCTGGTAGCCAGATGATGATGAAACAACAGGCAGGTTTGTAAAATTTAATATTGCAACGATATTACTAACATGAGAGAACAAGAACTTCTCATTTGTGATAGAGAAGAAATGACTTCAGACTTCGCTAAATGCCATCCCAGACTACATTAACTGCTGTCTCGCGCAGAGCCTGCTGTCTAGTTGGTCATATAGGGCGTGGAGCATAGTTCATTTCCCCACTTGAAATTCAGGTATTATTTGCATCACAGCAGTTAGGGATACATCAGCAGAGGTTTCTTTTTCTAGACTATAGAAGATACTGGAACCAAAGAAGGCAGATGTGGGATCAAAATCTGGTAAATGAATAGTCATGATCACTTATTAATCCTATTTCAATCCCAAGTAAAATCATTCAAAATCATAAAAGAAAGAGTCCCTAAGCAGTCAAGAGATCAGAGCCCTGCAGAGTAGGTGGCATGGGTGTTTCTGAAGAATAAATCTTAGCGGGAACACGCTGGGTACCTCGTTACCAGGGAGAATGATAAATTAGGCAGCTCACAGAAGAGCTACAGAAATGATGAGGGAGGTGGAGGATCCATCTAATGAGCAGAGATTAAATTACTGAAATTGGCAGGGCTTGGCTGAGTGGCAAGTGAGGAAGGGAGCAGGAACTGTGGAGGGAAAGGAAAGGATGAGTAAGAACAGGGATGATTTACAAAGACTCACAGTGGGCATTGCTCCTGCCAGTGAAGGGCAGTAGATCATGGGCAAGTCCTGGGATGCCTCATTCCTCGGTCTCTGTAAAACCTGATGCTGACACAGGGGGCAACTCTGTACCATGGCAGTAGGGTGAAAGCCCTTCCAGCTGAGCACGCAGCTACTGGCAGCGCTGAGGCGTGCAGCAATGAGCAGCAGATGCCATGTGGTCTCTGTGGCTATCCCACACTACGAGATCAAAGACGTCAGGTGCTGAGCTGTGTTTGGGGCAATTGCACCTTATGATTCAGAATCAGGTTCTGATGCCAGTACAGGTTCATCAGCTCTAATTTAATAGTTTAAACTGGCAGCATTGTTGGCTACCAGAAGATCTTCCACAGAGAAGGGATGAAGTGAGTGAGGTGACAGTGTCTTTGCTCCATGGCCCAAGCATCAGTGTGTGGTGGAGAAGGAAAGGGAGAGCATCTCAGCTGATAGGGCTCTGGCCTGGGGCACATGGGGAGCTGCACCTTGTTGGACACATGGCTGCAGAGGCTATGCTGGCCATTCCCTCTCCAGGCAGCCTATCCGATTGCTATGGTAACACATGAGGAGCACCTCAGAGCGCAGCATGAGCCGGCTACCCGAGGTGGAGCTGGGAGGCTGGCACGACTGTGCTGATTTGATGGCAGCTTGCCATAGACCATCATCCCTGGCCCGCGAGCAAGTGCAGGAGATGTCCTGCATCAGAGGGGGTGACGCTGTGCAAGGCTGCAGCACAGTGGCCCAGCACAGTCCTCGGGCAACCAAGCTGCCCAGCCAGTGCGTTCTTCTGGAGTGGACCATGCAGCTGGTGAAGGGCATTTTAGAAAGCACAGTGTATGTTGGCAAAACACTTCTAATCTGGCCTCCTGATGCAGAGCTGGCAGAAGGCCATGCTGTGGACGAGCTGTATCCAAGGCCCCGGACTCTGTGCTGTTTGGTAGGCACATCCCACTCCTTCCCAGTTCAGGATTTGCCCCAGTGCTGTAGAGACTCTTCCAGTAAGCACCAAGTGAGCAGGGCACCAGCAGCATTGGTGGATGGGCTCAGATGGCGAGGTGAGGAGGCCAGGCCATCTCCTGGCTGTCCTGCTAATCTCTCATCCTTGGCTGGCTGGCTGCGTGGTATCATGATGGCTCAGAACGAGCTCACTGCAGCCAGCAGTGTTGCAGTCCACGTCAGCATCAGGACATGTCCGTGCTCTGGTCACAGCTGCCCTGGAGGCAGCCCAGTCCACAGAGCTGCGGCATCATTAGCCGGGGCCAGGTCTCTGTGTGATGAGCTGCCAAACTCTGTGAGCCTCTGGCCCTGAGCACCGAGACAGAGCAGGGCTATGCTGCACCCAGACCAGGGCTGGGATGCGGATAATGTGCCTTCCAAGACTGAGATCAAAGTCACTCCGTCACCACAGGTGGATCTCTTCCTCCCTCCCTGCCTCGGTTTCCCCTTCTGTAGCCAAGCGGTAATGCACTCAGTCACCTTGCAAATATGAGATGGCTTCTCTGCAGCTGCTGCCTTCCCCTCTCCTACCATCATCACTACTTTAGCACAGGATGGAGACAGCCAGCTAACGCTGTGTTTCAGCGTGGCTTTGCTATGTCATCCTGTCGTGCGATCAGCGAAGGACTTCCATTGCAAGGCCTGTTCCTCATTCTGCAAGAGCCGAGATTAGAGTGGGAGATTATCCCCTGATAATGTGCAGATAGAGCCACTCACCCACTTACACTCAGTAAGTACATGACAGATGGGATAGGTCCCGCAATGCCCTCCCTACAGGGAGAACAGCCTGCTCTCGTGCTTATCAGTGAGACGGAGGGCAGCTGTAAGGGAAACTGGAGGCTTTGGTCCTGAGCAATAACTGGGGCTTGCAGCATGGGAGCAGGTTGCTCAGAAGTGGGAGGTTTGATCTTCTGGCCATGACAGGGCAAGACCTTGACGTGCAGGCCCCCTTAGCGGGACACTCATCAGGCTAAGCCCCATGTAGCCTTGCTGCTTGGGGCCATGTCTCTGGGGGTGCCAGCAGCCCCAGGCTGGGCTTGCTGTGAGCGTGGTGGCCGCAGCCTTCGTGTTTCTCCATCCGCATCTCCTGTGGACAGGCTCCTCCCCAAGGAAGAAGCAAGGCCAACTCTCCCCATAGTGCCCCACGGATTCAGGTTGACAGCAGGCTGCTTGCAGGAAAAGCGAAGGGGAGGAGGGAGAGCCCCAGCACGGGGAGGATTAGAGGGAGCAGGTATGTAATTCAGATGTTCAGCAATGAAAGGAAAATTCTTGACTTCAATCTTTTCACAGCTTTCCTAAGGGGTGGCTTAGAAACAACAGAGGCCAGAAGCCCTTGCTTCTCCCAGCATTTGCCACAACCTCTCCAGTTGCTCATACGGTTGGAGCCAGGGGCCTTTATGATCTTTGGCCATGCTGTGCATGTACAGAAACAGACTTTAAGGGCTGGTGGGACCTTGAGGGACCATCTAGTTTGTTCCTATGCCTGTGTCACCTGTGACTGTGTTTTGGCTGGGATAGAGTTAATTTTCTTCCTAGTAGCTGGTATAGTGCTGTGTTTTGGATTTAGTATGAGAATAATGTTGATTACACACTGATGGTTTTGTTGTTGCCAAGTAGTGCTTATATTAAGTCAAGGACTTTTCAGCTTCCCATGCTCTGCTAGTGAGGAGGTGCACAAGAAGGCAACACAGCCAGGACAGCTGAACCAAGGTGGCCAAAGGGGTATTCCATACCATATGACCTGGTGCTCAGCATATACACTGGGGGAGTTGCCCGGGGGGGTGTGATCGCTGCTCAGGGACAGGCTGGGCTTCAGTCAGCGGGTGTGTGCATCACTTGTTTTTTATAGCCTATTGTTGTTGTTGTTGTTGTTGTTGTTATTATTATTATCACCATTGTCATCTCTTAATTTGCTGTCCTAATTAACTGTCTTTATCTCAACCCACAAGTTTTACTTTTTTTTTCCATTCTGCTTCCTATCTCACTGGGGGGGTGGGGGGTGAGCGAGCGGCTGCGGGGTGCTTGGGTGCCGGCTGGCGTTAAACCACGACAGACTGCCCCTTGTCTAACCTCTTCTATTGTCTCTGCCAGCATGCACCTCTCAGACTGAATGGCTTTCCCTCTGGCTATGTTTTCAGGACTATCCACTGTATAAATCATGTACCACAACATGTTTGTTGCACATACACTTTTCCAAGTCTAAGAGCTATTCCCTGTTTTATAGCAACTGTGAACAATGCACCAGTGAAACAGGGGGTTTGGTTTCTGAGCAGCTTGACCAGAGATGCTCTTCTTCCACCTTTTGTTAATTTTAGGCAAGGAAGATGGATGTAGGTTCCCAGGCTGTATAGTTTAGATCACAGGAGCCGCTACTAAAAGCCATCAGAACAAACACTTATTCTAAACCTGAAGCTGTTTGCACAAAGGGGAAAATGCTTTGACAGTGTGGAATGCCATTGCAAAACATCTTGAGTGCCTTCTTGGACTAGAGTTTAAATGTCATTGCATTTTTACTGTTTGTTTTCTATTCAGTATATATTTACAAACTTCATTCATTCCCTGAAGGAGGTAGAGCACCGTCTGAATTAATCTATCTCTTTTCAAGGTGTTTCAGTGCTTCTGATGACAAGTAAATAATGAGGAGGAATTATGGGAGGTTAACCTCTGAAGTTTTCTGAAAAATGTATTTCTAGTGTTTGTAAAAGTCAGGAAATAAAGGTGGTAATCTCTAGAAGCTTACTTCTTAGCAGAAACAATAATTGGGATAGCGGCATGTAGAGGTTCACGGGCCAGAGACTTTCCTGCAGGGACTGTGTCCTCGGCTTACAGCTTGGTCCGGTAGGACCATTTCTTTCAAAAGACTTCCAGCCTCGGTGTAAAGTCACAAATTATTACAAAAGGAAATTACTGTCCCTGTTGAAATACAAACATTTCATTTCACTCAAATGTGTCTAATTCCAGTTTCCCATCAATAGGTCTTGTTAAGCCTTTGATAGATTAACGAGCCCTTTCCTGTCAGAGGTCTTCTTCTCAGATTGGCACTTGTGAATCACAACAGGAGCGTAGAACTGGAAGGGACAGCTTGGGCCATCAAATCCCATTTCCCTGCAATTGCTGGCAACCATGTTATAAAGTCCATTTCAAACTCAATCTTAAAACTAATTGCATGCCTTGCCCCCAATACTCCTCTCAGGAATCTGTTCCAGAACAACATTTCTCCCACAGTTAGAAACCATCTGATTTCCAGCCAAAATGTATTTGTGCCAATTCATACCTCTCTGTTTTTGTGCCAGCACTGCCTGTTATCTGAGGCCATTTTCCTCCTTCCTTGGTGCTCATCTGCTTGTGCATTTTGAGAGCAGCGATACGCTCTCCAGCCTTCATCTCACTTGGCTAAATATGCCTGGGTACCCTCAGATGGGCTTTTCAGCCTGGAGGTTGTCCTAGGAGTCTGGCTCTGCTCCTGTTCCTCTTCCAGTTTATGTTCCTGGAGCAGAGGTGATGAGAATGGTGGACATGCCCATGTCTAAACAGCAAATGAGCCAACCCATCCCTGCCTTGGAGCAGAGTTCTGCTTCCGCTTCATGAGCCAGACCACCAGCCTTTGCACGGCACCAACCAGGGATGAGAGACCCTGGTGCTGCTTGGAGGTGCAGCAACATCTCAGAACGGTCTCTCCAGTCTGTTATGTGGGAAAAATGGCTCTAACTAGAGTCTTGCCTTTAGTACATGCAGAGTCAGGCCCTACTAGCTGGTGCAGGGAAGGGCTTCCACCTGCCTGCCATGACTTATTGTCACACGTCCCCATAATCAAGAGTTTGGCATTAATCTCAGTGCTGATGTCCCTTTGGGGATGAGAGAATCACAGGCATGTTCGCCAGGCTGGGACAGCCACAAGTCATACTAAACGGTGGGGACTTAGAAGAAAATGTGTCTGAGGGGAGACTGCTCCATGGTGCCCGCTACAGAGTTCCTCCACCTTTCTCCAAAGCAACTGGCCTCGATCCCTGCCAAAATCTGGGGACTGGACTAGCAGATCCACCAGACTGATCTATCCTGGCAATTGCCACACAGGGCTAAGAGCACCAGTTGGCTTCACTAGGCTGGGCACTTACTGAATGCTTGAGAACCACTCTTATTGCTAATTAATGTGACTAGGAGTGCGCAGGTATGCAGTGTAAATACATAAGCCTTTAAAAGCAGAACTGTCAAATAAAGTGTTACACTCCATCAGCTCCTATTGCATCCACTGGCTGAACACCACCAAACGCTCGGCTAACACTCAGATCTGCTCATGGATGCGTTTGACATCCATGCAGGAGAAATACACATTCTATGATGAATAAAAAGAGTCAGAGCCTGGGAAGCAGGCATTTAAGGCTAAACCATTTGTTTTAGAGGGCTTTACATTCTGGTTGTAAAATTTCTTCTGGGCTGGAAGCTGGTGCCTGAGAAGAAATAGTCTTTCCGTTATGTATGATTTGCCTGCAAATCCTATTAGTCTTCTGTGCAGCACATCACAGGAGAAGAGACACGAGGATGTCAAACCAGGGCATTTTGCTAAGCACTGTGGTTTAGTTGTGTGCTCAGTATAAGAAAGACCAAAGCACTGCGACTCTTCATTAAGTGGTGTCTATTTTGAGGTTTATCTTATATTTTTGGAATTAAAAACAGTATTTGTGTGTGTGTGTGTGTGTGACATTGTGAAACTCAAGAGCAGGCTTATTGACACCGGAAGACTCTCTGTGGGTTCTCCAATTTGGAATAAATGTATCTCCATGTATAAGAAGGATTCATCTCTCTCAGGGTAGATCTATACATATTGTAATAGTTATGTGAAAGGACATATATATGAGCTAAGTAGAGCAGCAGAGCAAGTACACTCTGCTCAGGGCTTCCTGAGAACATTAGCCTGTCCTCAGTCCTGCAGCATGTGCCCCCCCCCAACAATGACCCGTGCTGCACCTACTCAGAATTTTCATTTAAGATCCAACTCTGATTGCTAAATTTGCAGCAAACTTTCTTTGGGCTCAGCCTGTCCAGGGCAGGGACCATGTGCCTCCCCACTGGGCTCCACAGAGCTCTAGGGGACACCCCCAGGCCAACTGCCTGCTGCCTGGGCAGGAACTGTACAGCCTCCTTTGAGCAGCGAGGTAGGAAGCTGTGAGTGAGGGATGCAAGGCTTTGCTTCTGTCAGTTCAAGTTAGTCCCTTAACATTCACATTACTGTAATGCAGTTGAAAAGGAATCCACGAGTTACAGGAAATGATTTACAGGACACAAGACACTGCATTTCAGAGGTCTCATGTGTACCATAAAAAATATATTATGAAGGAATAATCTCTCGGAACTAGAGCTGCACAGAGAGAGCACATGTCCAGCTGAGAGCAGCATTGAGCTTTTGTTCATTATGGGAAAAGTCTGTGCTCTTCCTCTTTTTTCAATGAATATTTTTCTCAGTTCTGGATGTCTAGTTAATATTGGCACTTATTTTTTTTTTCAAATGTTGCTTTTGCCATGAGACCAAGCATAGTTGAGACTCCAATGGCACGTTGCTCTGAGGTGTTCCCTGCTGAGCTTCACACAGTAACAGCTAGATTTGGAGCAATTCCTGGACTTTCCCTGTAAAATCTAGGCCATGGCTTGTCAGCTGGGGGAGCATGAGGGAGCTCTCTCAGGTCTCTTTCATCCAGCCCTCACCCAGAGCACCTTTGTGCAGTGGGATGCACAGGTCTGCAGTTTCCCAAAGTGGAGGCTAGCGGAGAAGGGTCACTGCTTCCAAATACTCCTCCTGCTTGCAAGCAGGATGAGGCACCCATGGCCACGTGAGGCTGGAAATGTACTCTGCACTTTTCCAGCGCTTGCTCAGAAGCCCAACTGTGTCCCTCGTATGTGTTAACATGCAGCTGCTCTGCAGCTTTTGACACCTGGGTGCTGGCTCTTTGGGTGATCTGCAGCATTCAGATGGTGCAGGTGGTTTGGAGGTAACAGTTCAGGTGCAACAGGTTAAACTGCTGCTTGTTCACCTGTGAGGGCTTTAGCAAATGACTGTGTTCCTTAATTCATCTCTGTACCATGGTGATGCCAGCACTGTTCTGCTGAGGAGGACCATGGTGGACAGGAAGCCAAAAAGCTGTGATGTGCCCCAATGCCACAGGGCAATACCTACGAGGGAGATACTCCTGGGAGACCCCAGAATGAGGGATACGAGGAAGCTGAGAGACACTAAAGCATTTCTTACCCTCACAAATCCTTGCTAAAGCCAAAGCTGAGAACTGGAGGTGGGAAGTGCCAAAATGTGGAGCTGGGAAGATGTGGTGGCTGCTCCAGAAAAACTGTGAGGAGGGAGGCTCTCGGCCCCAGCCTGTTCCACCAAGGCTGGAGACAACATTCCTAGAAGAACAGCATGAAAAGGTGTAGTTGGCCTCACCTACTAGTGCAGCTCCTGGCACCTAAACTATGAACCCTCCATGCTCTAACTGGCCCTTAACTCCACTGCACCAGCAACGTAGCTACTGCCTGCCCCTGCCCGTGGTCTGCCACTTCTCCTTAAGCTCCCAAGAGACAGCAGGATGCCCTGTGGAACCTGTCCACTCTGTTCCAGATCCCCAGAGGGCCAGAACCAGGACACCTCAGCCCTGCTGCATGGGGCTGTCCCAGAGAACCTGTCTGGCTCTTCCTCTTTGGGGAACTGGAGTATTTGGGTAGGAGCCATGGGCTGGGGGCAGTGGAGCAAGAGGGTGACAATACAGAATGCACTTGGGTGTGGGGGTTGGAGAGGAGCAGGCCAGGACAAGGGGTCAGGGAGCTGTGGCATGGTGATTTCTGCTGAGGGAAAGGAGAAGCTTTTGTAGAGGATAGTTGGCACTGCCTCCTGCTGTTGGGGGCCCACACCCTCCCTGCGGCCATGAGTGCTGCTAGGGGGTGGAGGTGGCACAGCAGGCGGATCTAGGGAGCAGATGGGGCAGGCGGGGTGTAGGGCTGCTGGGGGCTGTCCTCAGCACACCGGGGGTCAGCAGGACCGCAGCCAGCCGGGGCGTGCCCTGGCCAACGCTGCCCCCGGGGGGGGGGCTCCGGGCTCTCCCCTGCACGGCCCGCGGGCTGCTCCGGAGACGCCCGCCGCTGTCCGCGGTGCTGACCGACCGCTGTCCGCGGTGCTGACTGGCTGCTGTCCACGGTGCTGACCGACTGCCCGGCGCTGCCCCCGGCGCTGCCCCCGCCCGGCCCGGCGGTGCCGGCGCGGCGCTCGAAGGGGGCCCGGCGCGCTCCCCGCGCTCTCCGCGGCGGCGGCGGCGGGGGCGGGCCCTCCCCGCGCCGGGAGCGCGCTCCCACCTCCCACCCGGCACAAAGTTTAGCAGCAGGAACTCGGGCGGCAACAGTGCGGAGCCGGCGGCACCGGAGCGCAGCCGCGCTAAGCCCAGGCGCCCCGGTGCCCGGCGGGGGGCCGGCGGCGACCGTGCCATGCGGGGCTCCCCCCCGGCGGCGGCGGGGCGGGAGGGCAGCGGCGCCCCATGCGGCTGGGGCGGCCGGGCGGCGGCTGACACCATGTACGCCCGGTGCCCGGGGCGAGGAGCGGGGAGCAGCCATGTCCCCCCCCGCCCAGGCGGGGGTGCCGGGCGGGCGCGGCTCTAAGGTGCCCCCGGCGCGGAAGCTCCTCTGCATGTGCAGCCTCTCCCTCTGCCTCACCTACCTGTGCTACAGCCTCATGGGGGGCACCGGACCGGGCGCCTTGCGCTCCCCGGCCGCCCTCTCCGGCACTGCGGCCCCGCGCTCCCCCGCCGCGCTTCCCGGCACGGCGGTCCCCGGGGCGCCGCGGTTCCCCGCCGCGCCCCCCGGCACGGCGGCCCCGGCGGCCCCGCGCTCCCCCTCCAGCCCGCCGGGCACCTCCAGTGCCCCGGCCCCCTCCGCGGCTCCGACGCGGGCCTCCAACAGCAGCCGGGAAGGGGTGGCGGGCGCCTGGCTGCGGACGCCGCTGGCCCCTGGGGAGGTGATCACGGCGCAGAGCGGAGCCTTCGAGAGAGACCCGCAGGAGTCGAGCACCACGGACGAGGAGCTGAGCCGGGCCGGCAGCCCGGGGAGCCGCGGCGGCGGCGGCAGCAGCACCACGCCGGACTACGGAGAGAAGCGGCTGCCGCAAGCCCTCATCATCGGGGTGAAAAAGGGGGGGACGCGCGCGCTGCTGGAGGCCATACGGGCGCACCCCGACGTGCGCGCAGTGGGCACCGAGCCCCACTTCTTCGACAGGAACTACGAGAAGGGGCTGGAGTGGTACAGGTGAGGGCGCGGGGGCTCCGGCCGCGACCCGCGGGACAGCGCGGGGCCGTCCCCACCGCGGAGGGGGGGACGGGGTGGGGGAAGGATATGTGTCCGTGCGTGCCGGGGCGTGGGGTCCCGGAGGGCCGTGCGACAGGGGGGTCCCCGGTCCCCCCCGGATGGTCTCCATAGGTGGCTGGGTGGTGGGACCCGGGGGCCCGGACAATGGCGAGGTGAGGGCCACGGAGGGTCCCAGGACTGCTGTGTGGGTCTGCGGGGACACGGTGGGTGCAGAGCCCGAGAGCCGAGCCGCGCTGTCAGGGCAGGCCAGGCGATCGCGTTGGTGCCTTGCCTGACAGCTGCGGTGATTTAAAATGCGGTGTCCTGATGGAAAGGCAGAAAATGTATAAAAGCATCTCTCTTCTGTAACTCCTGTGCACAGAGTGCTTGAGCAGACCGTGGCAGTTCAGCTGTACTTGGCGTAAAACGTGTCTAAATAGGTCAGTAATTAATAATTACTGAAATAAACAAGATTGTAAGTTGTTCCAGGTGATGGTAGGGGCTTTGAAGTGAAGAAGGGTGTCTGCTTTTCGTACAAGCTGCAGGGTTTACTTCACAAATAAGATTTACTCTTTATTCAACAAGTTCCATGTCAGAAAGTTTTTTCCATTGACAAGATCTAATTCTATCCGTGAAGAAGTCTCTAAATGTTGTTGTTTGACATAGCGTAACATTTTAAGGGTATCTTATGCTGAAAGTCCTGATTATTAGAAAATACTGGACTGCAGTAATGAAGCGTTAAGTGTCTTGGCAGATTTAGCAAATCAATGAATTGTGATGGCTCAGGGTTTCTCTCTCTCTTTAAAAATTTCAAAACTAAAAAGAATGCAGCACATTAGTGGAACTTGCAAATTACTAGTAGTTCTGTAGTTTACAGTTAAAAGCAACTCATACTAGTTTCTTTATAAGAAATAGTCTGTGGCTAAGCGGATAAAAGTCCTGTCTTTTTGTTACGCTTAGTATGGTAGCTGTTTAGCTGCTCTGAAAATGAAGGAAAAAAATAAACAGAGGCAGCAAGTTAGTTACTGCTTGGATTTTCTGGTCACTCTTTATTAGAATAGCGTACACAGTCTTCATGTCAATGGCATTTAAACGTGAGGAACTCCAGGCAATTTTCTGTGGCAATTGTGGAAGCAAAGTCTTCATAACGCTTACTTGGTGTAGCATCCACTTGGCTTTGTTAAAATGCTGAGGGATTTTCTTGAGGGACTTCAATAAAGTGGAGATCAGCACTGAGAAAGTGCATTTGTCTCTGAGAGTGTTTTCAGTGTGCTGTATCAACACATATCAAGGAATAAAGGATTGACTGTGGTTATTGTGTTTATATATATAATTTCAGACACAGTATCTTATTTTATTCAATTTTCCTGCAGGAAAAGCTTACCTTGAAATATAAGTTTAGAAACTTGCTGGAAGAGGCCAGAAAGTGGCATATAAAAAGGTTGGGTTTTATTCAAAATAGGCAGAATAAGATCAAGCACTGAATATGGCAAGCAGCTGCTTTTTCATCTTTAAAGTCATGCTACAAGAAAAGGGCTAGAGAGTGTGTATAACTCCTCTTGTGGAGTAAAAGGCATACACAGGTTTTCATTTGCAGAATGCATTTTGGAATTTTTCATCCCTGCAGTAGCTCAGCGGTTTGTTTAGCTCATTTCTAGCACTGATGCTGTGCTGCACTGGTAGAGAGTTGGGAGCAGAAAAGGTTGGATCAGAGCTGAGTTGTGAGGGTCCTGGGGGATGGATTCTCTAGTCATGGGATAAATAAGTCACACTGCTTCTTAAGCACCATTGTGGCCCTGAGGATGTGCCCTGATTGTTTAACCTAAGGCCATCTTCACACCCGCCCAACTCAAACAGTTTGCTTCTCCTCTCTTCTTGCAAAAGTTTTTCAGCCTTGCTGGGACAGGACACCAGGTCGCACAGCGTTAGTGATCCTGCTCAGGAGGAGCAATAGGTTTCCCCTGGTGCTGTGCTGGTACTGATACCAGGCTGTTGTCACGGTCCAGGAGGCTGGTGTGCTTGGTGCTGTATAAATACTAAGCAAAAATGGAGAGGGGGGGAAAGATTGCCATCCACACTAGCAGCTATTTCTTCCTGACCTTCTCTGAGATTAGCTGATTGAGTGCACCAAGAAGGCTGACTCCTTGCAGCTGTGTCCCAGGTAGAGTAATCGGAGATTTTTTTCCTATTCACAGAAATGTCAATTTTCTTTAAGCAAAGAAGCAACTATTGAAGTGTTTATACCAGCATCTCCTTACAGTGACTTCTATCACTTGTTTGTATTTTGCGTATAACACTTCTTTTTATGCACTATAAACTGTTAGCTTTTAATGTTGTCAAGTTTTTTCTTATGTAGTGAAATAAGGAAACAGCAGACCCTCAGGATTCCTTGCTCTGCTATTCAGTACTGAGAATATCTTTGGGTCTGGCAGAGCTGTAGGGAAGAGAAGCAGTTTCCCCACCTTAGTTTCTCCACCTGTAAGATGGAGGCAGCACCTAAACACTATCATTTCTTTTGTGTGTGTCCCATGCTGTGTTATTCATGCCTTTGCTGCCTTGAGGTTAGTCAGCTGTAAACGCTGTGTCCAGGATCTATATCGGGACAGTAGTCAGAGGCTGAAGTTAGTGCAAATATAGCTTTCTGCCTGTTGGCTGGTGCAGTGTGGCAAGCCTGTTACACCAGCTCTCTGCAGTCTGTTCTGTTTTCCTGCTAACCTTTAGGGAAAGCTGTGCTGTCTGTGATTGCTTTAGCTCTGCAGTCAAAGTTTATGTAGAAATTGCCAAACCGAGGTCTTCCTACACACATACTGATGTGAACTGGGTCGAAGGCTTCTTTCGGTTGGTCGGTGTTATGCTGCCAGAATTGTTTATGTAACTGTAGTTCGTGATTCTGTTCACCCTGATGGAGTTTGTGATTCTGTACACCCTAAAGTTGGACTGTCTGAAGGACAAGTTCAATGATACAGCTTTCCTTCAGTGGGAAGTGACTTTTAACCTTTCTGCTTGTTAACGGTGTGGCAATACTTCTCTCTGGTGTATGTATTACTTGCATATCTTCATCTCTCTCTCTTAAGTCGGGGACACTGATAGCTGGCAGTAAATATTATCTTTGGTGATGAACTTTGCTGACTTCATCCCTTACAATATGCCAGAACTTGGTCCCGCCATGGACAAAGGTTGTGGCAAGGAGTGGGTACCTGCCTTTCCTTTGGAAGTCGCTGGCAGCTCTCTTTCACCCGCTCGTTCCGCCTGAACTACAGGATACGCCGTCCTTCCCTGTAGCAACTGCTGCTGATTTTTAGCCAGTGCCAAGTGTCCTTCTGTTCCCTCATGCGCCCAGGGCTGCTCTTCCTGCCCACTTAGCCCAGGCACAGGTAGCCCCCCTGCACGGTGCCCGTGGCTGGGCTGGACTGGAGGCCTTTGCGTGGGTGAGGCGCTCTCTCCAGTGCGGTGCTCATGCCTCAGTGGGCATGTCCCATGCCGTGAGCTCTGCCCCAAGCTATCCTGCAGTTGGAAATGAATTGTGAGAACCTTTCTGAGAGTGTAACAAGGACAGCAGAACGACGGGGAGACTTTGGAGGCCTCTGAGCATGGAAGGAATTTAGCTTACAGCTACAAATGCTCATTACCAGCACAAACAGAAGCAGCGTCTGGGATATGCCTAAGTTCTTTGCCTGGGCATGAAACAAGGGTGCAGGAGCACAAAATAATTTTGCAGATAATGGGAACTGCAAACTGCCCCCAGTGTCCAACACTTGGACAAGTTTGTCATCTTGCAGTGCTGGAGGCCTTGGTTTGGTGTCTGCTGCAACAACCTTTGGAGAGGCCATGTACCGGAGGGTTGGACCTGAGGTCTGCAGGGGAGCCCCAGATTCAGTGTGGTCCCGGGTGGCTTTATGTGACTGGAGGAGAAGGGGAAGTGATGCTCTTGGCATTACACAGCCGCTGTGCTGCCCCTCCACCAGCAGTTTCAGTGGTGGGACAGTTTCGAAAACGTGTGCAGACACTGACACCTCTGGATGCTCAGACGCTGCTGGTGACTGGTCTGGAGGTGTGGGAAGAGAAATGCTTTCGGGTGGCTGTGTGAAGAGAGTGGGGGCTCTTAGCACCGGGACAGATGGTGCTTTAGTTGGGTCATTCTGCTTGTGCTAATGCACAGTGGACCTCAGTACTTCGGCATCTCAGGAGCTCTCTGAGCTTAGTGGAACAGCCCTGTGCTCAGAGTCCACCATTCCCAGCTGCCTGCAGGCTCAGCACAGGGAGGTGGTTCAGTTTTGCCCTTCCACACTGTCAAGGCTATCTCAACATCACATGTTTAGCAGAAAACAGGAGAATCAAAACAGTATTTTGAAAACAAATTGGCCATTTTAACAAAAATATGATCTCCGAGATGCAAAAAGTGTGTCTGATAGTGGTGAACTTAAATTGTGGAGTTTTAAAGTTCACCAATTTGAATATTATTCCAAATAATCAGGAGTTAAATTCTACGTGTACATGCACACTGCTTTACCCCTTGCCTCCCTCTCAGTGGAGCCTTCACAGAGAAGCTGTCGCAATATCTCTGTAATTAGATCATGTTCCTCTCACTCTGCCCTAGGCCTCCATACGTTAAGCACTTATACAGGGGCGTAGCTTTACGTGTGGAGTGGTCCCATTGCAGCCACGGCAGGGAGCAGTCACCATGACAGGCAATGAAATGGTTTGCATGTCTAATGCTATTTTCACCGCCTGTCTGGGTTTTTTGGAGTGTTCTCCCTAACAGTCAGGCCTGTGTGTTATTGTGAGCTGCTACCCTCATACAAATAATGAATAATACCATGACAGGGAGCTCTTCTGCCAGTAATAAACATGTGCTCTCGAGCCAGCGGTTCCAAGGAGCAGCTGGCTGTGGCTGCGGCTGCGGAGCTAACGCTCCCAGTTGTGTCCCTGTGGACATTAAACTCGTCTGTATTGGGGAAGCGGCTGTCATGCACTGTTATCGCTATAACGGGCTATGGTCCTCTCAGGGGCTGCTCGCCATCTCACCTACCCTTCTGCTGTGCTGATCTGGAGGCTGGCACGGCGGGGCCGTGTCGTGCACCGGGGCTGCTTCTACCTCTGAGCGCCTGGCTCTTGCCACGGTGGCTGCTGGCAGCCGGTCGTGTCCAAGGATGTGTGATGAGACCCCCCTGCAGCATCCCTTAACAGCTGTTGGACAGCAATAGCTTGGGGCCATTTCAGCCTTGGTCCCACACAGTGGGACCCTCACTGTGAGCTGTAATTGCGTTGCTGGGTAATGCTTGTGCCTCTCCGATCGGCTCGGGATATTCAGAAAATCAAACCACTTCCATCAGCGCTGTGAGTCTGTGCTGATGGGCACTACAGGAACACCTACAGTGGTCGAATAGATTGGGGTTTGCTGCTAATGACGGGCACCGCTGCAGAAGTCTGGTAACTGCTGTATTTCTCTGCAAACGGCCTTCCCAGCGTACTGTGCCCTTTGCACTCCTGGTAACTTAGGAAAAGTGTATTGATTCTTTTTCTGGGACCTGCTGTGAGTTGGCTTTTGCTGAAATGTAGTGACTCAGCTGCCCTCCCTCCTCTCTGGATCCGATGCATTGGGATTAATCTGGGTTGAAGACTGTACGAGTATTTCCATGTAACATAGCTCTTTCAATACTGTGTCCCCTTCACTGTTCCTAAACCTTTAGGTCTGGGTTAGATCCTACGTGTGCACTGTTTTTTTCAAGCCTAAGTCTTCCATGCATCGCAAGCACGCGTGTGCAGCACTGACCTCCCACCGATGCCTGGGTCCAGCTCTCGGTAAAGCTGGTGGAGGGTCTGGGCTGACGTGGGTTGCAGGCTGGAGGCTGTGAGTGGAGGGGCCAGTCTCTTTGCTGGTCTTTTCCTGTGTTTCACCTGTCTGGGGGCAGGACAGAGGCTGCTCCAGCATCAGGCATGGATTTTCTTCTGCATCCAGAGCTACCAGTGTGAATCCACCATGTGTCAGAGCTGGGGGTCTCCTGGCCTCTGCCCCTGCCCTGTGTGCTGGACCAGGGGAGCCCACCCTGCACCCTTGCTGGGCAGCGGTCTTCTACCAGCCTTTCTGCTCCGTTTCAGCTCAAGGAGCGGGATGGAGGAATGAAGCGTGCCTCTTTGCAGTGTTTTATCACCTGATGATGGTTATCCACAGGCTTCTTGACTGTAGCCACAGGGATGGCAGCTGCTTTCAGCACCCGCAGCCCCTCCACACTGTGCTTGCTCTTCTTGCAAAGAGAGTGAGAGAAGCGCAAGGGGCAACATGCTGGCAGGGGAGAGCTCGGGAGCACCCGCTCCTGCAGAGATGGTCGCTGCTCCTGCCTCCGTGTAAAATGTATTTCTTTGCAGGCGACAGTGGGCACGTAGTGTAGAGAGAGCCGATGGGAGGGGAGGGGGAGGCAGCATGGCCACGCGCTGAAGCCCCTTGGCAGCCCTGGCAGGGACGCGGCTGGCATCACTTGCTCGGCAGGGTGAAGGGAGGGTGCACTAGGGCTATATCCCACCACTGCACCCAGCTGGGTCCTGCCCTGCTCCCCCTCTGAGCCCCGGTATATGCACGGACCCCGCGAACGGGAGCAGCCCAGCACCTCCCAGCAGAAGCACCTGGGAGGGTTATGAACCCAGGGCTCAGAAAACCAGCCAAGCCAGGCAGAGATGCCTCTTCTGATAACATTTGGAGCATCCCTTGGAACATGTAGGGAACCGTCACATGTTGCCAGGTCTGAAATAATCCAACTGTTGCACCGTATTTTCAAGAACACTCTTTCTCTAGGATTTTGCTCAATAATCTACTAAGTAAACACTACAGTGCTTTGCTGCTAATAGTTTAAGTGTTATTTGTAGTGTCAAAGTTTGTGAGCTTTGCTCCATGTGTGAATGCAGTATCGCTCAGATGAGTAGACTCTACAGAAAATCCAAAAATAGGCCTGGGGAAAAACAGCCCCCTTGGAAAAGAGAAAGGCGAAGAGTCAGTTGGTTGCATTCATGAGTTTAAATGATGAGCCTGACCCCTGCTCGGTTTCTGATTTAGCGAGGCTTGTTCTGCTCTGTTCGAAGCCCAGACTAGCAAAGAAGGAACAACAGGTTCTCAAAGAAAGTTATGGACAAAGGCTTTTGATTTTCAAAGTGAAAATTCCAGCACAAATTGGTGACACCCTGTATCGAGAGAGGTCGGAGTCTTTTGCTTTTCATGGATTTCTCTTACCTCTTGTTGTCATGGGGACTTCTTTTCCCTGAGTCATTATATCATGCACTTCAGCAGAAATTTTATTGCTTTGGGGGCTGGAGAGGCTCATGTGGGACATTTCTCACTGCTCGTGGTGTAATACACAGAGGTAATTTCTTTCAAATGATTTTTGCTTGAAGTGGTTTCAATGAATTGAGAAGCGTATGAGTATGAATGAATGGCTGAAACGTTCGTACTGAGTTCAGGTGAGGAACATGCACTATCAAACTTTCCAGAGCATTAAGTGTGGATATTATAATTTCACTGGGGTGTGTATGTAGGCAGCAGTCCATTTTATCCTCTTTATTCACTTTTTCAAAAGTATTATTTAGGTCTTGAAGTGGTTTAAATTGGTTTCCCCTCCCTTTTAAACTTTTAAAAAGAAACCCCTAAATTATGAGTCTTTTCAATCACAGTCAGAAATTACTGTTTAGATCAAAGGCATGTGGTCAGCCCCAGCAAAGCATGGTGTTGCCTTTGCTTCTGGGGTGTGGCGGGTGGAGAGGCCCGGGCAGGATCAGTCCCCGTGACCCATGCTGGGAGCAGCTCAGCCTCCCCATGGATGGCAAAGCTGGCTGGGAGCGACGGGGCTGCGGGAGCTGCTTTTCAGACCTCTGCTGTACACGTAATAGCATGTGCGCACCACTTTCCACTTCCACTTTTTTGGGGGGACACCGGTGTGTGGGAGCACCTGGCCGGGGTGCCCCTTGCCTGCCAGGGTCCTGTCCCCTGCTGTGACCCAAGGCGAGCATCCCCCAGGGAGCCCTGTGTGCCAGGTAGCTCCTTCCCACGCAGGTTGCTGCCCAGCCATCTGTTTGTTTGTTTAGGTAGCTGCTGTTTCCAAGCTGAAGGAGAGTATTTAAAAGCTAACTGTTTGGAGGTTGTGGAAAGGATTTGTATTTATGGGGAAAAAAAACCACCAAAAAACCAAACAACAAATCCAACCTCAAAAAAACCCTCCAACCTGTTTTTTCAAATCTCCTGTTTCCATCCCCAGAGTCAACACACCAATTTAGTAAATGTTGCAAGGCGCACTATTTTCCCCCTTGTCATATTATACATCCAAGCATCAAGGATGGATCATAAACTTGCTCTTTATGGCTTTAACATTTCAATTGCTAGTCACATTTTATGTAAATGAAGGTATTTACCTTGACAAGCTCTCCTGTGAAGTACAGTACTTCTTTAAAGAATTTATTTGGCAATATAAACAGGCCAAATGCTGAGGGTGGATGCAAAATTCACAATTGATTTTTACAGCTAAGTAATGTAGGATCCTCCCAAAATATACCCATGGCTGTCTGCTCCAATCTTGTCAGTGCCTTGGAGAAACTGAGGCAGGGGAACCAGGGGGAAGAGGAAATAGCGAAGGGACATCAGTTATAGCCACAGACCTACTAAACCGAACTGGCTTTGGATAAAAATAACTCCATCTGCCAGACTTTATTTTGTATTACGGAGATTGCTGTAACACATTTCAAGCCAAAATCTGATTTCCATTCCCTCCAGAGCCAGGCTGCAGTGGACTTGGCCCCCTCCTTTATTAGCGGGTAATCATTTTGGATCCGAGTGGAGCAACGTTGCTCTGGTAGCCTGAATTTACAGCTCTCCTTTGTTTTAGAGCATATTTCCTTTCATCTTGCATTGAGATGGGTACAGTAATATAATATACTTTCTATTAGTGTTCATCCACATCTGCAAATAACTTTATTTCAGCCTCAGCTCTGCCCTTTCTGTATTTGTTCTTGATGGACATTCATATAATTAAGCTGAGCAGTGAGCACGTTCATGGAAAGCTAACGTCAGCATCAGAAGCGCGTGTTAAATTCGCATTTGGATTCAGCAGCTGACAGCACGAGCCGCCATCACCCAGCCAAGGAAAAGACAAAACCACCCAATCTGCGTAACGCTCACTGCAAGGAGGCACTGGCTCTGGGGCTCCTCCAGGTTCCCCCACACCCTGGGGGGGATCAGATGCCGCCCCCACATTCAGGACCCAGATGCGGTGGGAGGAGTCGCCTCCTGGCTCACCTGTGGGTGGAAGGGGCCGCATCATTTGGGCAGGTCGTTAATTGTGAATTATTCGGCTCCAGTCCCGCTTGTTTAAAACTGACCCTTTTGCATCCAAAGCGCTGACTCATGAGGTGCCGTCAGCAGACCATGGATCCTGAAGTCATTGCTGCTGGAGGTCTTTAATTGGCCTTTGGTTCATCCCCGCTTGGTCTCTCCCCTGGGGAGTGCCAGCATTGATCCTGCTGCCGCTCGCCTGCACTGTCAGCATTCGCACCTCTGAGCTAATTTCTGGGCCATCTATTTGAACCGTGTTAATCCCAAATCTCTGCCCGCCGTCTCTGCTCTGCTGCCCAGCAGTGCTGGGGGCCTGCAGATCCAGGTGATACACGGAGGCCACAGACGTACCCCAGGAAAGGGCTCTGCCTTTTTCACCCAAGCCATTAAAATCATACAGAAAGGTGAATGGCTGCAATCAACAGCTGGGCATGAACTTGAGAGGCTCTCGGGGAGCTGGACAGTGTGGTGGGAAAGGTGCTTTGGCTGGTGTGAAGGAAGATGGGTAAACAAAAAGAGGGTACATTCAGATTAGATATTAGGAAGAAATTCTTCACTGTGAGGGTGATGAGGCGCTGGCACAGGTTGCCCAGAGGAGCTGTTGAGGCCCCATCCCTGGAGGCATTCAAGGCCAGGCTGGACGGGGCTTTGAGCAACGTGGTCTGGTGGGAGGTGTCCCTGCCCATGGCATGGCTGGAACTGGATGATCTTTAAATTTCCGTCCGCCTCTAAGCATTCTATGACTCTGTGTAAGTGTGGTGGTTGGTGCCGGGCGCTGACCTGTGGCGTGAGCAGGAGGGGATTAAACCTGCCTAGAGCCCAGCAGTGGAGGGGAGGCGCTTGGCAGTGTTCTTGCTAACCAGCCTTCATGAATGGCTACCCAAGATAAGTTAAATATCTGGCCAAACGAAAGCAATCCAAGCTAGCCCGGAATCTGCTGCAATTGCTGTTGTAACCATGTGTGCGTTCCCCCTCTTGACAGGGCAAACACTCAACGGGGGCCCAGGGGAGCCCTGGAAGTCCCTGGCCGGCAGCGTGGGCAGTGCCCACCCGCCTCTCCCTCATGAGGGCCAGAGAGCCTGGGACTGCACAGTCCCGACCCGAGACGGGGGTCTGGTCCTTCCCACAGCTGCTCTTTGGGATACTCTCTCACCCGCTGCCGCCCGGCCGGCGCTGCAGGTCAATCAGCGCAGGAGGAGGGCGCACGGGCAGTGCTGCTGGGTCTGCTACACACGCCTGGATTGGGAGCAATAAAGGTTCCTTACTCAGCTCAAAATCCTCTAGAAACCCCCCCGAAAAAAAAAACAAAGCACTGTGGAAAAATGCCTGAGGCAACAACTTCATTGGTAAACTACCGCATCTCGCTGAGAATTTCTAAGATCCAGCAAATCGTAATACAATTTCCTATGCAAAAAAAGTTTATCTCTATCTAAATATTATATTCTGCATCGTTACTCATTGTAGGGAAGCTATTGCTCTCCTAGGTTAACTGATTGAACTTTGGAAATAAAGCTGCAAGCTTATCATATAGACAGGAGCTTGACTTTTATTGCTCCTGAATTGTAGTGATATTGTTAGATGTGAGTAAATGTATACTCCATTAGAAAATATTAAAGTTTTATACTACTTTAGAATTAGAAAGATTAAAAGAAGCATTTCTGCAGTCTAGCCCACCATGAAATTGGAGTCTATTTGGTATGTAAAATGTGTAATACAAATAGCCTAACAATTAATGACAAAGGAAGAGCTGGGATGGATTTAAGGCTCAAACTATCCTGGATATCTCGAGGCTGGAGTGGCAGCAGGGGAAATGTGTTATTAGATCATTACAGGCTTTTCTGCTAGAGCCACTGCTGGTAAAGTTACATCAAAGTGTTTTATTATTACCCTGTTCCCACATAATATTCTGAAACACTCTCGTCTTGGGATGCGGTTGTCTCTGTGGGAGACCATCCCCGTCTCTGCCATGGACTGGTTCATTTGGAAAACCTGAACAGAAGTTTTTCAGCCATTTTTTGTGGTAGGCAATGGTGAGAAAGTGCTTTCCCATTGCTAGAGTGTTTAAGGAGTTCATTTATTAATGTTGAAGTTCAAAGCTGCTGACTGCAGTCGGGGTAATGTATTCAGGAGCGGGGCATCCCTGCTGGCCGAGGTCCCCGCAGGCCACCACGGTGGACGCAAGTCTTCTGCTGTCTGGTTCAGGGTCCTTCCCCGGGGTAACCCAGCGAGGCGCTTCCCAGCTCGGCTCTGCCAGTGCCCCCTATTAACTTTTGCTAATGCTTAGAGTGCATCGCAGGTGGAAGAGAGCGTGAAGTTCCTCGCTGTGCCCAGAGGGTGAGGATTTGGGATGCTGGCGTAGGGAGGGACTGCGCGGGGGGGGGGGGGGGGGGGGGGGGGGGGGGGGGGGGGGGGGGGGGGGGGGGCGCTCTGCAGGGAGGTGGATTTCATCCTGCGGCTCTGTCCTCCAGCGAGCTTGGGGAGAGCTCAGCCCCGAGTTACCACTAATGGGGGTGCAGAGTGCTCTGCAGGAGCTGGAGGGGGGAAGGCCCCCTCCTCCTGCAGCTCTGCTAGCTCCTGCCAGCCAAGGGTCCCTGTAGACCTTCCCCTCCCGCCTGTGGGTGTTGGGGGCCGGGAGGAACCTGGGCACTGTGCAACCCCACCGGCAAACCCACACAGCCTAGTTGTGCCTTGGTTTTCTTCTAGGGAGAAAAAAGCAGGTTGAGGTACACCAGGCTGCTTGTTATGCCTTTGGGATGCAGACTGGGGGCTTACAGTTGCGGTGGTGCCAAATGAATGTTGTGTGGCCCTTCAAGAGTATAAATTGCATCCCTAATCCAGTTTTTCTCCTGGAGCACCCCCTTGCACTTCATGTCACCATCATTTTGTACGTTGGTGCCTCTGTGCTTAAAGGTACAGTGCAGAATATGTAGCACCTTCTTCATTAACAGGATTTATATCCTTGGTGTTTTTTGCTGGATGACTTAGTATTGTAATGAAGAACATGAATGCTGCCTTAATTAAAATACAACCCCCTACATTAATATATATGTTGCCACTGAAAATTAAGGTTCACTGCAAACAGTGCGTTTAAAAGCTTGTGGCAGGTTTAACTGGCGGCGTGTGAAATGGGAAGTGATTTGGGATGAAGTGCCCCAGCTCTGCAGCCCAGCTGTGCAGGACTGCGCTCAGCTCGCCGCAGGAACGAGGGATCACGGCTGCCGTTGCAGCCCCCTAATCCAGCAGGCAGCTGCCCGGTCACCTGCCTGTCCCTGGCGGGCAGCAAAGCTGTCCCAGGGTGCCCACTGCCCGTGAACGCGGCACTGTGGGGGCTGGTGGAGCTCCTCCGGGTGCTGCTGCCCACCCCGGGCAGGACGCAGGCAGCGTGGGCACCTCGCCCTGCCCAGCCTGGCCCTGCGCTCAGCTGCGGGTGGGAACTGGCACCGGCCGCAGTGCTCACTCCCTGGCCGTTCTGTATTACCAGGGAGGTCCAAAGCAGCTTAATGAACCAGAGAATGTGTTCCATAATATTACTTAAAAATAAATATATTGTAAATGCAAACATTCCTGACTTCTTCTCTCCGAGCACTGTGCATGCATCGTTGTTGGCAGTATTATCAGTTATGAAGATGTTTTGCATTCAAGGATTTGCAGTTTCCAGGCCCATGAATATTCAGCCTCCAGTTTACCCTTTCTGTCTGTGCACTGCACCTATCCTTTCCTTTCCTTTGCTCTTTTTTTTTTTTTTTCTCCAGCGGATTCAATTAGTTCTATTTGCTGCTTTAGCAATAAAACAATTCCCTCTGCGGCATTAAAATGAGTTTCTTTCATTATTTCATTTGACTTCTTGTTATATGTTGAAGGAAAAGGAGGGGGCTCTGCTTATTGTCTGCCCCACTTCGCAGAGGCCGGCTGCCAAGCCGAGGAGGACACTGGATATACCTGGGGCAGCATTAAGAATTAATGAAGGGCGCTTGCTAGCACAGAGGCACGGGATCCTCACTGACAGAGCCGCTCTCGTAGCCACGGGTGAAATTTGACCGATCCCTGAGACTTTCAATAGGACTTTGGCACCCGAGTGACTGAGCTCGCCTTGAACGTGCTGGGCTTCTGAACACTTTCGGGGCGTTGGGTCTGATTGGTTCCCAAACACGCAGAGCCTTTGCGTTAGCCATCGGTAATGAAATGCAGAGACTGAGCCCATATTTGTTTTAGCTAAGGCACAAGTTAATCTGAGCTGAAACAGCAATTTAAACCCAGCAGATAAGCTCATGGAAACAGCGTGGGCAGTGGCCAGTGCGTGGTGTTGGGGACTGGGGCTGGTCAAGGGTCGTGGTCCCATGTTGTCTCAAAGCAGAGCCCAGCGTGGCGTAGGAAAGCACACAGGCATTGTGAGAGCCGGAATAACAGTGATTATGTGGGCAGGGTATACAAATAATTACATGTAATGCCAGAACTCTCCTGGCAATCTGCTCTTGGAGTGCCCTTTCGGGGGGTTGAGATGGCGTCAGGTAGCCGTGTAGTGCTAACAGACCCATAAATCATTCTCGTTTCACACTGTGCTAAACACAAATCATATTAGTTACAACACTGAAGAGCATCTAAGTAGAGAAAAGAGAAAGGCAAGGTAGAAAGAGGAAGCTAATTGCTTTTCCACGTGTGTTTCGCCGCTGTTTAGCTGGGACACGACGGAATGCTGCGACGAGGGAGCCAGGAGCTGGCACGGGACGGGAGGTGGGAGCCGTGCAGCATTCCTCCTTCACTCCTCCTGGATGGTGAACAGCCATTGCGGGTGTTAAAGGTGGATGAGAGGAGACGTGGCTTTGTGTACTCAATTTTTTTTTTTTTTTTAAATTACTTTTCCTCTTCTTTCTGTGACTAGGGTAGGTTAAAACAGTTGTGCTGGTTCCAATTCCTTTTTCATTATGAGATTAAATCTAGAACTGAATGAGAATTTCCAGGCTGGCGGAGTGGCTGCGACCCCCCTCGGGTCCGACGAGTGCCTGACTTTTTGGAGAAAGAGGTTTGCGCTTTTCCTCTCCCCACAGAAAGGCACGAGCCCCTCTGCAGCAGGAAGCAGAGTGACAAACAGTGCCTGCTGCCTCCAGAAGGAATCGCAAAATCAGAGGGGGGACGGGCAGATCCTGGGGAAACCTCGGTTGGAGGTTTTACTGGTATGGTTGGTTATTAACAGCCAGCTTCAGTGGGACAAAGTAAAGGAGCTTAAAAAGGAAATACGTCTATTTGGGATGGAAAGCCATTTTAAAAGGAAGAAAAATTAGAGCATGCAGCAGGGTAAGCAGGACTGCAAAGTTAGGTAATTAATCACACCAGTTGTAACTTGGAAAGGAAATAAACATGATAAAAGGATTTGTCTGAGTAGATTACAGGCAAATTAGAAAAAAAAAAAGGAGGGGTCATCACGGACTTGGGAATTGTGCTCTTCAGAAATCTTCAATCATCCTCACAATCAATTCTGCATTTCCTTAATAGCAGTGTGAAACACGGCTCCCTCTGCATTGTCTTAGATTAACCGCTAACTGCAAACCATACATTAAATGAGATATTGAATATTTGTCTCTCAACAATACACTTGGAAATTGTTTATTTCCCTACTAGCTCTTCTGCAATGCATTTAGGTACTGTAACCTAAATTGTAAAATACAGACTTGCAATATCTGCACTCGATACCCTGCCGGTGCCTGGCCCTGACAGCGGCTGCACCGAGGACCCACAATTATGGGAGGTTTTTTTCTCCTAAACTGATTGTTTGTTTCTGGAGACAATTACACCGACTTTATTATACAACGTATGTTTCTCTGCAACAAACAATCTGCTTTATGGGTTTTCTTAGTAAAATACCAAGTCGCTATGCTCACTAATATGATTCAATTGTATTGTGTTATCTGACCTTTAAGGAACTTGCAATCTATAATAACATGGTTCTACAGCAGATCCACTAGTAAAAAGCCTTGGCTTCTGGGAAATTCAGTCTGCAAATAAGTGGAGCCCGGGTATGAAAGGAATAACAAGGCACTTTAACCCCTCGGCTGCTGGCCTGCCTGGGGCGGTTTTGCCATCCCTGCGGCGCGGTGCTGTAGGGATGTGTGTGCATGAGGAGGCTGGAGGTGGGAGTGTGGCTCAGTGTGTCCCATTCCGGAGCACCCAGACCTGGCGCCTCCGTGTCCCTCTCCCCAGAGGTGTGGGGACATGGAGGGGACCTGCTCTCAGCCATTGGAGCCGCAACGAGTTGGCTGCGCTGAACGCGCAGCTTTTGTGCCGAGCCGGTCGCCTGTGCCTTCATCCGCCGTGCACAGTGCTTGGCAGCGGAGCGACGCAGGCTGTGCGCTGCTGCATTCATGTACGGTGGCACGGAAATGATTAACGCTGGTATCATCCCCGCCCACCCACCCGCTCCCGTCTGTTCACTTCGCTTTGGGCGCCCTGCCACGCGCGGAGGCACAGGCGAGCTCCGCTGTGGACCCGGGAGCCCGTGTGCGACCCATCACCCTGCCGGCGGTGTGGGGGTCCCATCACCACCAGTGCTGGCTCCAGGCTGCTATCGGAGAGCACGGGACTGCCCTCCTGATCCGGCACAGCCCAGCCTCTGGCCCTCCCTGCTCCCCTCCTCGTCTTCCAGAGGGACATGGTGCTGCAGCCAGTTGACCCCACAGCGTGGTGGAAGCTCAGGAGCCATGCCACCATGTGCCAACATTGTCCCTTAGCCCAGGCTGTTCTTCTCCCACCTGGAATTTATCCACAAGGTGTTTAGAAGAGGTCTGCAGATCTTGGTCTCAGCCAAGGCTGGAGTGACCCCCTGCTTGTAGGTCAAATAGCCCTGTCTTCTCGGGAAGGGATTTGCCATCCACCAGCTCATGGTGCTGGTCCCCTTCTGCATCATCTCTCCTGGCATGACTGGGAGGACCTCAGGCCCATGCAGGACACAGTCCTGCCGAGGAGCCATCGGGGAACCCCAGTGTGACGGGGCCATTGACTCCCCCGGGGCTGGAGTGGTCCTCAGGCAGCACCACCACATTGTCTCTGCCCAGCAGGCAGCTGCAGGGGGGGTCTCCATCCCTCACCCTGTTTGGATGCATTTCCAGCCCACTAATCACTCTCTAATCATTCTGATTGTTTCTGTCTGACCTCCCTCCATGGCAGTAATGCTTCTCCTAAGAGGCATTCGAGTGATTTTATTTAGCTAAGTGAAAGATGGGGGAGAGTCAGAAATCTGTTAGACCCGGGGAATTGGCAAGAGACTGGGAACTGGAACAGAGAAAGAAATACTTCAGAAGTTTTTAATGACTGCTTTCTCAGAAGCTGGAGGACAACCTGTGCCTAACTCTCGGTGTTGGGTTTTTAAGAAAGTTTTCTCAGCCCGCTGCATGGACTTTTGGCAGAGATCTTTGTGAAATAACTTTTCCACTGAGGAACAGGAGATCAGAGAACTGTTCCCTTTAACACTCGAGTGTGCGTGAACTTGCAGGGATATCGTTTGAGGCTCTGCTAACCTTGTTAAAGGTCACCTTTTGATCCCATCAAATACCCTCTTTACCTGGAGATAAGGTTTAAAAATGAAAGACGAAAGAGAAAGAGCTTAAGAAAGAAGGAGAACCTGGAAGCTCACTGAGCTCGCCCTCACCTGGCTTGCGGCAGGAGGGAGATTAAAGCGAGTGCTGGCACAGCCAGGGAAATTGTGGTGTGGGGTGGGAACTGGGGCGTCCCCAGGGCTGTCGAGCAGCCCTGTGGCACGGCCAGGGCCGGGAGCTCCGACCGCCCTGCGCCGCTGGTGCCCCCCTGCCCGCCCCCCTGCCGGAGCAGCTGCCTGTCGCCACCATCACCGCGATGCGGAGGCGCTTGCGAAGGAAACCGCGCCGGGCCAAGGTCGTGGCTGAGGTCAATAAATAATACATGACAATTAATCTTAGAAACCTGTGACTCGGGGGAGAAAGGCGAGGACACTGCGGATCCTGGGCCCGGCTGTCAGGCGGATGCTTTGGCTCCATATCAGCCCAGGCAAGTCAATGAAAAATAAGCCTCCGCCGGGATGCTGTGAGTCGGTGGTGAGTCACTCGGCACGGCTGGCACGCTCCCAGTGCCGGCGGCAGCCGGGTGCCACCCGTGCCCTCCCCAGTGTGGAGGGAGGTGGGTGGCTGTCACTGCCCAGGCGGGTGGTGCTTGTCCCCGCTCCCCAGTAGGGTCCCGGGGTGCCCACCCGTGGGAGCCACACAGCCTTCACGTGCGCCAGCTAGCCGGGAGCCCCTGGTGCTGGGGGGATTCAGCAATTGTTTGCCTTTTACAATCAATTCCCATTTGAGATGTTTTAAAATGTATAACTGTCTCCTTGAGACTACAGCATTCAGCAGGTGGTAACACTCAAAGCTTTTTTTTTAAAATCTGTAGTAAGGATTTACAAAGGAAACCTTGACTTTTAGATTGATTTTTAAATAAGCATATATTTAGCTGTTAGTGCTTGAAGTACATATTGGATTATATTCTTCTGCAAACAGAATATTCTAATTGATCTTGCTAATAAATAATGAAAGCCAGCCCTGCTACATATAATTCAAGGTTACACTGCATTTGTACCAGCAGCACTGGGAAGTTTTTTTAATGCTTAAAAGATTATTTCTTTAAAAAACGGAAAAAAAGCCTGTGTATGTTGAGGGAGGAAGACTAAATGCTGAGCTTTCCTCTAGAATTTCCTTTTGTTATTTTCTAAAATGTAATTAACAAGTGTCACCGTTTGAGACCCTCATATACATATAAAACTAAACTTGAAAGCCTTTGCTCCTCCCCGGCAGCTGCCCGCTCAGGAACGGCTGCAGGCGAGGGAGGGTGGCTCAGCCCTGGTCTTCTGTGGCGGCAGCCCCCTGGCTGGCTGGTGGGGCGTGATGGGGCCAGACCCCTCCCGTTCACGTGCGGTGTCGCCGGGTACAAGCAATAATGGCAAAGTCTGCAGAAATCATCGGGACGAGGGCGCTGCTCACTACTGGAACGTGAGATCGGCTGGAGAATCAATTTTAATGTTCAGCCTGGTATCGATCAGCTCTGTGATGGGTCGCTTGGCTGTGGCACGAGCAGCTTCAAGGAGCCTCCGCTCTGGGACGGGCACGCGCACCTTCACGCCACAGGGGCATGGAGCTGCTGGGGCTGGAGCTGAGGTCTGGCACCGCACTGGGACCCCGTGCAGAGCTCTCTGCTCCAGCCCCCGGGACTTGCCAGGGCGCTTTGTGGGGGTGTGGAGGGCAGGGCTATCCCTGCGTGCTCCCACATCTTGCCGCGGGCCAGGGACCGGGCAGCCAGTACTGTGCAAAGCACACAGCCAGCGCAGCCTAGCTGCCCGCCCCCCTGCACCCCGACCACGGCGGTAACTTTCGGGTTGGGTCGTGAGTCAGGCATAGCCACAGCTCTTGACGCTGGTGCAGAACAGCCTTTCTTTATCACAGAATCACAGAATGGTCAGGGTTGGAAGGGACCTCTGGAGATCATCTTGCGTCCTGCTGCAGATATTTTCTGGCGAGTCCGGAGGCCACCCTTTGTGTTGGCTCACCAGAGCCCAGCAAATGACCAGTGACAGAAAGGCCATGCAGAGCTCGGTAGCTCAGGGGAGCTGGGTTATTATGGTTTGCAAATGTTGTGCAGATTCTCAGCTTGTAGAGCAGGCATTAATCACTCAGTGACATTGCAATTACCATACAGGATAGGGCATTTATTTGGCATTTAACATGTAATTAGGGGAAATAACTATTTCTTCCCCGTGCTAAGGGAGTGCAAATTGCAAATGGCCAGATTTGACCTGGTGAGTTTATGTAGCTCAGCTGCATTGGCTTTGCCACAGGGCAAAGAGCTTTTTTGTCCAGCTAAGGTGAAGTCTGCTATTAAAGCTGACGTTCATAGAAGTCATCCCCGCTCTGTACCAAAGCCTCTCACCTGCTGGAGTGACAGCGGTGACCGGAGCGGTGGGGAGAGCACAACGCCTTACAAGTGGCCGTTGTGGGGGCAGGTCACCAAGCCCAGTATCCTGCCTTCTGACAGAGTGGATGCCCAGGGATGCAGACAGGACATCTCTGTATGTAGAAAGGATTTCTCCCTGATAGGTATGGTATTTCTCCCTCATAATCTCAAACGTCCTCTGCTCCAGGACGAGGCCAGAGGCCAGCTAGGCAGGGCTGTGTGCAGCTGTGTGGCTTTTATCCTTTGCTTCCCGCTGGCTGCTGGAGGAAGGGAGAGATCTCCAGGGACAGGGCAGCCGTCCCAGGCTGCCAGCTGGGCAGGGCTGGAGGGATGGTGTGATGCAGAAGGCTACATCCAGTTCCGCCTCTTTGAGACCAACAAAGCTCTTCATTTCTGAGGAAAATCCTATGTACCTTGTGGTTGGGACCTGCTGCTTCACTCCCCTTTGGGGACAGGGCAGCAATCTGTGGCTGCACACATTTGCTGCTGACCCTCTTGCTGCCATCCTGCTATCCATTGCGAGAAGCCATTCTTTTGTAGAGTCAAGAGTGGTGCTTGAGGATGAGCCAGCGCAGGTCTTCCAGGCGAGAGGAGACATTGCTATCTTCCTTTTCCTGTAGGCAGCTGGCAGCCGCTCTCCCCACCAGCTGGAGCGATGACATGATCAGCCGGCAAAGGCAGCATAATATTAAAGAGCTGCTGACACCTCATGGGAAACTCACTAAAAAATATTTCATGCCTGTGAATTTTTCTGCTTCTCTCCCTCTTGCTCCATACCACAGAGAACACCACATGGAACGCAGGCGCCTTGCTGGATGGAGTCCTGTGGCTCTTAGTGGGGAGAGGATGGGGTTGCAGAGCTGAGTGCATAGAGCATCCAGGACCACGTGATGTCTCCTACTGCCACTTCATGCCCAGCACACACCCAGCACTGGGAACAGTCTGATGTGAAGCTGCAAGGCCCCATGGGCTGCTCAGGGTGGGTGTACCAGGCAGGAGCAGAGGAATGGACACAGTGGGGGGAGTTGGGAAAAGAAGAAGGACTGACTCTGCTGGACCTGGGCAGGACAGAGGGCTGTTTATTAGCAAAACTACTCCTCATGGTTTTGCCTCATGTTTGTTCCAGAAAGCCATGATGAATATGGATGCGACTGTGCCAGGAGCTGGGATGGGTAATTAGAGTGGAGCCCTGGGAGTGGGAACTCCTGGGCTGTAATCGCACCCCAGGGAGGGAGCCGGTCCTGGGGGTGCTGCAGGATCTCCCAGGTTGTGTGTGCTGCCTCTGCGCTGCTATGCCGTGGGACCTAGGGCTACTGATTTCCCCTCTCCGTGGATCTAATTTTACCTGCCTCAGAGGCGTGTTGTATGAGTCTGAGTTAATTAACGCTCATAAAGCCACTCTACATCCTTGGAGAAGTGCAAAGTATCATAGCTGCTGTTACGATTTGCTAGGCAATGCAATTAGTTTAATTTCAGAAAGTTCCCAGCCAGCCAGCCCTTTCCCCAGCCACCGCGCCGTCCCTGTCTGCACGCTGCCATGTGCACGCTCACAGACGCCAGCTCGCACTGTCTACCAGGGAGGAGACAGCAGCACTCTGCGTCTGCTCCCTGTGACCACCTCTTCCCCCCTGCCCTGTCCCTGGTTCTTGAATCATCCCCAGTTGTTACCCTTTTGTCCCATTAACAGCCTGATGTCATCGTGACCTGTGGCTCTGGTCACAGCAGCCACCAGTGATATCATGAACAGATGAAGAATAAAAGTCATCCCATTTATCCTCAGCTGTTTACCTCGATGTGAGCTCTGGGGTTGCCCATCCCTCTTCTCCAGCGGCAGAGGGGTCTGGATTACACCCTCATGCTACAGCCCAAACCACTGGGAGCCCAGGTGAAGGTTGTGAATCTAAACTAGTCTCTACACCGGTGACAATCTCCTTTTTACATGCTGCATCTGGCCAGCAGGTATGTGGGACAAACTCCATCTCAGGCTGGCTCCAAGCTCTTTGTAGGGCTGAAATGCTCCTGTGTCCCAAAGACTGGTGAAAATCAGAGCGTACTGGGCAGCAGAGAGAGACATCCTTCCTCACAGCCACTCTGGCATCACCCTGAGTCCAGAAGAGCTGCAGGACATATCGCACGCAGATCACAATTTTTGCCAGAAAACCTAAGCGGGGTAAGGGCTGCAAACCAGCCTGTCATAAGGCCAGCTGCACACCTGCCTCAGCAGAAGTGCCCTCAGGTCAAGGAGCATTTAAAGCAGTCTGTCACGGAGAAAGAGAACAGGGTGTGCATTGCTGGGGAAGGAAGCAGCTCACAGCACTGCTTTGCAGCCGTCCAGCCCGGCCATGCGTGTTTGCAGGATGAGGCGGGTAAGGGGTGTCGTACCAGGTGTGCATGTGTTTATATAGACACATATATGTACGTACCTGTATGTGCATGCACGTATATATTTAATAGGTTAGGAACTTAAGGACCATCTGTTCCAGCTTTTGGGGAAGCTAAATGCAATTTCTGGCATATGTTGAGGCTGTTGGTAACAAAAGGACGAGGGCTCCATGGTTCACTTCCACAGACCGTGGATTTGCTCTGTGCTGGCCCTGACGCCCCGTGAGCTGCTTCGTGTGCTCTGCAGCTGGGGCAACCTCTGGGACCTGCAGCCGTCCCTGGGAGCGGTCCGGGCCAGCTCTGGGGATGGCAGCCGGGCTGCGGTGGGAGGCAGTGCCCCCCATCTGTGTGCAGCATCGCGGGGCCACCACAGACCCCCAGCCCCTGAGGAAGGGCAGAGCTCAGCCCTTCCAGTTCAGCCTGAAATAATTAGATTGCTTTCTTCTCTCCAGGCTGCTAGGGGAAGAATGCCTGGCCTTTCCCTTCGTGCCCCACCTCTTCACAAACCCATCCTTTGTTACCAGCTCTTTTTCCCTCCCAAGGCATGAAAACTGAGGCCTGTCATCTCCCTCTACCTTTGCAATAGATGAAGATGTCAGGGAGCTTGACTAGCTGTTTAAGAGATCTGCCATTACCTTTTTCCTCCTCCAATTCCTGAAATCATTTCATAGGGATCCAATTTTCTCTTTCATATTCACTCCTGCAAACAGATTTGAAAAACTCTTTGTTAGTTGAAATAGTCTCTGAAATGTGCTGCTGTATTTCTTTTTGCTATTCTAATTAGCCTTTTAACTCAGTGCTGCTTGTATTTATAGACGGCTAATCCTCCCTCTTCAGTCCTCCTCCTCCTCCATAGCAGAACATTTCCACTGTTTAAAAGCCGTTTGCTCTTTCCTGTTTTCTGTTTCCCAGTTCCTTTGCTATTGCTGTTTAAATGCTCCAGCTCTTGACTGAGCTTCCTGATCAGACGCAGGGTCTCCTTTGCTGCGGCACCTTCCCCTGAGCGAGATTCAGCTCCAGGCTGGCACACGCCTTTGAGCAGCTGCCTCGCTTCTCTCCTTCAAGATTATTTCAAGACCGCCTATTTTAGCTGTTCAGCTTGTACCATCCGCTTCTGCAAAAATGGGCAACCCAGGGTGGGCACGAACACAGATCTGATTCACTTGCACCTTTCTTGCTGTGCTAATGAGGGCAGGAGCCTCTTGCACATTTTCAGTAGCCACGATCTCTCGTCCTGCTGTTCCCCATGGCTGCGCAAGCCGCGACCATCCAGAGCAACGTCTTGTTCTGAGCATCTCAGATTCCTCCGCTCAGAACAGCTTCTACAGCTGTGCAAAGGAGGCAGCATAACCAGATTTGTGTCCCCATCCATCATCCTAATTAATCACCGTAGTTTAAAATACATTTTTACTTTTTGATGCTTTTATGTACTTAGGAGCTTGGACGAATTGGTGTGCTGTAGTTTTTCACTAAGCCCTTCAGCTTAGTGCTGGTGAGCGTGTTGCGGTTTCCCCAGGGTGGGGGGGTGTAAGCATGCACTTATCCCCCCCAAAGCCAGTGGGAGAGTACCCCATAAGAACCCTTTTTACTTTGCGCCTCTGACCCTTGACTTAGGAACAATTCCCCTGCTAATGCTTTAGCTCTGCATTTACGAAGCTTAAGATAACTCAGAGCTCTCCTGGAGCAGTGCCAAATTTGAGCATAAAATATCAAAATGTCTTGTATGGTGCAAAGCTTTATCTGTAGGCTGGAGATGTAGGGCTTTCCCTTTATGTGGCCGTCCTGCCAGAGCTTTTCATAGCATGGTTTCAAAGAGCAAATATGCAGGAGATCTGCTGGCTTAGCGCAATTCCTAAATGCAGATAAGGCTTACAGCCCTCGCACCAGGTAGGAAGATTCCAGTGACAGTTAAATGTGCTCGATTGTGCAAATCTCTGGCTGTGGCAAGGAGAGATGGGGAGCACAGACAGATGGTCTGGCACAGAAAGCGCGCTGGGAGCCTGCTAAAGCACACTTTCTAAAAGGCGTCCTGATTGCCTCGTGGCAGATCCCTTTAAAGACATGAAGGTGAGCGTAACAGGAGCCCTGACTCCCAGTCACACCGCGGGCTGGCTCCTACATTCATAGGTCATGGTTTTCACAAGTTCCTCTGGGGTGGACTCAAACAGTCTCAACGTATGGTAACCACACAAGCATAAATAACCAACGCTGCTGAGCTGGAGAGCATCTTCTACGTAGCGAGAAGTGCCCTTCGTGGCAGGGAGCAGTGGGCGCGATGCAGCATCAGGCGCAATGGGGCAATCGGAGCATGTGGGCTGGGCACTTCTGCACCTAAAGTCTACGCACGGGGTTGTCTCTATAGGTCATTGGGAGAAAGCGCTCCTCCACTTTGGAGAGCTGGAGCAACAATCCCGTCTCAACACTGCAGGCTCCAGCGGGGAGAGGAGAGTAGCTGGGGAAGGAGAAGGGCAGGGAAGAGGAGGATGTTTAAATACGAGATGATGCTGAGTGCAGGGTGAGGAGGTTGTACTTGTCAGGGACTCTGATGAGAAGTAGGAAAACCAGGACTTTCTTTCTATTACCACATTTTTAAATGTGCATATCTGTTACTAGTGAGTTATTTGCTCCACATAAAATATTAGTCCTTGTCAAGATATATCTTTCCTGTGCATAAATTGCATATTTTGATGCCTTGTTTCTTAATTCAATCTCTCTGCTCCCAAAAATTCATCTCCATTTTATCATTTGCTCAATTCTTTACGTGTTTGCGTGGCATTTATGAGATAGCCATGGCATTAATCCTCTGCCTCGGGAATCTCACCAAGCCCCAGCTGAGGAGAGGGGCTCAAAGTGTCACCAGACACGGGTGTCCCTGCTGGCATCAGGATCCACGCGGCAGGATCTAGTACCAGTAGATGCAGCACAGAGAAGCAGAAGTCGGTGGGTGGCAGCTTCCCAGGGACCCTCAGGTTTGTTCCAGAAGAGGTGCTGAGAGGCTCAAACATGGGCTCCAGCCGGAGGCACAGAGACCACCTCGCTCCAGCTCACCAGTGCATGGTGACCTACCATTTGCTTCTCAGCAGCCACGAGCCGAGGGCAAAGCACCAAAAGAGTTAGCCTGAATGAGCACGGAAAGCGTAGACTGTGCTGGCATCTCTCTTGCTGCTACATAGCTGCTGCTTCAAGGAAAGCTTGGCAGACACCAGTCACGGCCCTGAGTTTCACAGACGTTTGCTAAGGAGAAGCTAAGCGGTTTGCGAAGGACGGTGCTGCAGGAGTTGCAGTGCGAGTGGTCTGGGGAGCCCACCCTGCCTGGGGCCCACACCTCCTGTGGACACAGCCCCCATGCTTGGGACCTCTGCAACTCGTGCTCTGAACAGCCCCCTGTGACTTTTCAGAGTGCAACCTCTGCAATAATTCTCCACTCCCAGAGGGAATGAGGGTCCAGAGATCTCAGGGGAGGTTTCAGGATGAAAAATAACTTTATTCCATTTCACACTGGGACATAGCATAGGAAAAAAAATTAAAAAGATTAAGCAAGAAAGCATATTTAGCTACCAGGATTAGCCTTGGCTGCCTCAGTTTTTCAGCTATTGCAAGAATCTTCGACTCATCTCCCCGGTGTCGATGTGATGCCTCGACCTCCCCCATCCAGCCCCCATCAGATCTGCACCTTGCGTTTGGCTTTGGGGTATCACACAGACCTGGAGGAGGTGTGATAAACCTTCCCTGCCTCTCTTGCCTGGGCTCAGGCTGCTCCCAGCCCTTCCTCAGCCTCCCCAGATTTACCTTTTGATCCTTCCCTCGAATTGGCATTCCCTCAGCTGGTGTTCCCTGCTCACAGCCTCCTTAAGACCTTGCAGTAAAACTTTACACATCATTTATCATGAGATGTATTAACGGTACAAACAATCTCTTAGCTTCCTTTTATCTCAGCATGCCCACCATGTGGTCTACTCATGACTATTAGCAGCACAGATGACAGACTAGGCAGCGAGAGGATGTTTTCTAATTTGCTTTCTTCACCCCTTATGTTAGGGGGGGTTCTACCACCAGTCTAATCTGAGAATAGACTGGGAAGACATTTATAGTACGCAAGGGGTTAAAGTTTTCTGTGTCATTATGCACAGACCAAGATTTCTGTCCATTTCCCAGTCCAGTCTGTATTTTTTAAGCGTCATAAATCTGTCTCCTTGCTGCTAAAGCCAGCAAGAAATCACGCCTCACTGTGTCAGTCTCCAGTCAGTCTCTTGTCCTGATTTAAGCAAAACCATGCAACTGGTTGCTACTGTACGCGAATGCAAAAGTAAATGCCTCATCTGCTATGCTGCTGGTGGTTCTGCAATCATTAATCTAATGAAACCGATAATAACTCTTGGGGATGTGGTTCTGGGTGAAATCTCAACTCAACCAGAGACATGCTGTGCAGCCCATACATTCAGGCAGTGATTTGTCATCTGCAGGATGGAGGCACCTGTAACGAGCAAGACAATGCCTGGAAAAACTAGATGCTGCTTCCTGGGGGGAGTAAACTGGGAAATGTTTGCTGAAGGAGCTGTGCATGTAGCTGAACCTACAGATCCTGGGCAGCCCCTGGGACAGGGATGGTTAAGCAGGACATTTGCAAGAGAACCTAAAGAACCTTAAGTCTCACTGTAAAAACTGACCGGGTGCCCTGGAGCCCAGGTCGGCACTGAGCCCAGGGCCTGTGTGTCAGCACCCTTTCCCAGCAGTGCGAGATGTCTACTTCTGGTAGTTTCACCATCAGAGGCCAAAGGAAAGTGCTCATTTCCATTCTTGCTGTCAATGAAGAACTGAGGGAGAGTAGCCAGTAGAGACACAGGAGGTTTCTGTTGTCATGGAAGGGGCTTTCGATATTTTGCTCACATGGAAAGGTCTACTCGGTGCCTGGGAACGATGCAGCCAGATGTTCACGGTGGCATCTTCCTGCTGCTCAGCCTAAGATGTACTTCCACACCAGGGGTACCTGAGAGTGATGGGGGCCAGAAATGGGCCAAGCTGCCAATGCGTAACCCCAAGGACACACAGCCATAGCCAGGAGGCTGGGCTCTGTTAAACATTACACCATTTTGTCTTCTTTATGGTTGGAGGCTTTTACAAGAACATGCAGTTTTTGTCTGCACTCCAGCAAAAGAAAGAAGGATGCTTATAATCCGGTGCTGGAGAAATTGGCTGAGGATCAGAGATCTGTGCCAGCCCCCTTTGCTCTCCCAGAATCTGCAGCAGAGATGCCTGGGAGCATTTCTTAACCGTTCTTTTTGCCACAAAAAAAAGCTGCTAAGTCAAAACCTAAACAGTTTGCAAACTCAAGTTGATTTTGATGAACCTTCAGCTTTTAAAGTGTTTGGGGGAAAAGTTCCATTGTTGACAGAACACCTTCTTTCAGCTGCTCTAGTGAACAGGTTGGAAAATGAGTCAGAATTTGAAGGCTTAATTAATTAAGACCTAGCATGTGAAAAAAAACCCAGACTAACAGGGTTGAAATCTGAGAAGGCTGCATTTCTCTGGTCCCCAAATAATTCACTGAGAGATCATAACATTTTCCAAGACGTCAGTCTTTCATCCATATGGGAGGAGCTTTTTATGTTTCAAAATCTCTTCAGGAGACGAGAACCATTCCTGGCTGGTCTGTAACCAGGACTTCCTTCCAGACAGCCCTGACAAGTGTCCATACAAACTGGGCAGGCTCTGAGACAGAGAGAGCAGGAGCTGATTTGAAGCCAGTCAGCCCTTTAAAGTATCCAGAGGTACCACGCTCCCCAGCACATGCCCATCCCGGAGCATTGCCCATGGAGACCTTCCCAGATGGCAGCCGCAGTTGTGGAGAGCACATACAGGAATTCAGGCTCCCTCGCTTTGCGCTTGTCCTCCCTTCTCTTGCTCAGGCTTGTGAAGGAGGTGAGTGGTGGGGGCCAGTTTCTGGGAGCTCCCCACGCAAACTGCCCGGCTCCTGCTGCCCCATTTTAGCTGCTGCCTCTCCAGAGAGGCCTCCTGGGATGACACTGGTTATCCTGCAGGTTTTATGCACTTGCAAGGGGGCAGAGGGAGGAAAGTTTATGGCTGCATTTACGAGGAGCATGAGATTATCTGCATACGCTGAAAAAATCACAGAGGCTATATAAAGAAGGGAAAGTACCATCCTTTGGCAAACGGAGTGAATTGGTATTAGCCTGCAGTCAAAGAGGATCTTAAATTATTGTTGTCTTTTTTTTTTGTATTGCTGTACAGTAGTTTAAAGATAAAAGCCATCTGGGAAGAGTTCAGATAAGTTGTGGGGGGAGCCAGACAAGCTTAGATGCACTGACTGCAACATGCTAAAATGAACCTGCTGCCTGTAAGTGTTCCTGCTTCGCCTGCCTGGGCTCAGGCTGATAAAGCTGAGATACCCCAGGGCAGGCTAGGGTAAATCCCACCCAGGTGCTTCAGCCTCTTCCCCCACGGTGTGTCCCCTGTCCCAGCATCTGCCTCTGCAAAGCAGCATTACCTCTGCAAATCTGCTGACTGTAGCTGCCTATTGGAAACACCTGCTCATTAAGCAGCACTGGCTATAAATTGACTTTCTTTGCCTAGCATGTATTATCATTGCACTTTCCCCAAAATAGAAGCTGCGAGCCCTGATCAGAGGGCTGCCACCTTGTCTCCATCTCGCTGTTGCCTGGGACATCTTCTTCATCACTGGCACAGACCAGATGAGGTGTTTGCTCCTGGTCTCCCAGAGCTGAGGCGTCTGATTGGGCATGCAGCAAGCCCCTTCGGGCTGTCCCCAGGCCCAAATTGGTGGCTGACATCCTCTGGTGTGAAAGCAGAGGAAGAGGGGGCTGCGGGACCCCATCCCAGCCAATCTCAGGGGTACAGTCGGAGGCTTTGCCTGGCCCACAGCTGACTGTAGTAAAGCTAATGGAGTGAAAAGCTTTCAAATCAGCTGGCCCCTGCCTGGTTCTGTAATTTAAACATGGGTTTATTAGAAATAATTAATTTAGCCTGTAGCAGAACAGCATGGGGAGAGCAGCAGGGCTGTTTGTGCAGGAGCTGGCATGCGACGGGAAGGGGAGCTGGCAGCACTGCAAGCGGAGGAGCCCGGGAGTGCAGGTCTCACTGGCACCCCTGCATCCCTGCACCCTCTGCTCCCCGGCTGCTGCCTGGGCAGCCAACAGAGCCCGTGGCTCAGTCCCGCGGCAATGGCCCAGAAGCATCGCTGAGTGCATGTCCGGTGTGCGTGGCTGCGGGCGGTCCCGCAAGGGGCAGTGGTCTCTGCAGACCGGGCGTGATGTGGCAGTGCGGTGCCCAGTGTGTTCCCTTCTCCGTGGGTGAGAGGTCGTTGCCTGAGTGTGTAAATGGCATTTTGGACCTTTCCTGGGAGGAGAAGGTTTCTGGCAGTCACTTCCCAAGGCACTTTTGCACCAGTCCAGTGGAGCATTGACGGATGTGTTTGGCCTCATGAATGCCAGAACAGTTTTACTCTGCAGCACCAAGCGCGAGTGCTGCCTGTAGCGAGGGGCAAGCAGTGAAACAGCCGGGACACCATTAAGAGCAGCCACCCTCATGGCACAGCGGAAAGGCAGCCGATGAAACGCCAAAGACTCCTCTGTCAGGGGGCAAACCCCCAATGAAAGCTGTGGTGGTTGCAGAGCCCTGGCAACGCTTCGTGGCCAGGGTGATGAGGGCACTAGGAGCGCTAATTGTGTGGAGCACTCATTAAAGCTGGTGACCTGGAGCACTCTTCTTTCGAGACCTTTCCGAGAGGGAAAACCACCTGGGACCAGCCCTGGGGTGAGGTGCTCGGTTGACGGTGGCCACGCTCTGTGCAGCGCTGTGGCACTGCCCTGTGGGGCTGGGGGCTGGTAATCAGTCCTCCTGGCAAGTTGGCAAGCTGCAAGGCATTACTGTAATCTAGTCTGCAGGAGATAAAAGCGCGAACAAGCTTTGCAGAGTCAGACAAGGATAAGCATTGACAAAGTCTGGAATGTTTTTTTCAAATGATAATGGCTCCCCTTAATAAAATGCTAAATACAACACACCGGCAGGGCTGAAAGCTGCAAACAGCAAAGGTTACATGGCCAGCCCAGCCTGGGAGCGTTGCTCAGGCGGGCCAGTCACGGGCTGGCTGATTGCAGCAGCTTGTAGCTGGTCACAGCATTGACCTGGCGACCTGGAGTCTTGCTCCGGCTCTGCCACAGCCGGCGCACACCCTGGCACCAGCGTCCTCCAGCCCCTCACCAGGAGCCCGCTCCCACCCTCCCTCCAGCAGGGAGCCAGCCCTCGCGCGGATGGCACCCGTGGGGAGTCCGAGTGCCCCACTGTGCAGGTAGCATGAGGACTTTTATCCCTGCACCAGCTGCTAAATGTGGAGTGCCACGAGGGATGTTAGACCGCACTGGCCTTGCTGGGACTAAGTCACCGCCTTGGGACTAGCGGTGCTGGAGCACAAGCTTAATTCAGGCAGGACAGGCGCAGGGCAAGCGAGTCTTTGAGAAACTGTATTACTGATTCCCCGACGGCTTCAAAATCTGTCTTTGTGTGGTGCTGCTTTTTGAATTGCTTGCGTTCACACAGCAGCTTGAGGGGAGTGATAAGACTCATGAATATGGAAATTCTTCTCAGAGGGTGGGAGGGGGTTTGCTGGGACCCGGGGTGTTTTCCTGAAACACTCATGCTTGCGTCCTGGCTGTCTTCCAGCGCCACATGCCAAAGTGATGGGCGTCTCGGGTCCGAAACAGACTGCAGGGCAAGTGCCCGCGCAGGCAGCACCCAGTCCTCCCCGGGTCTGGGGAGCCAGGACAGCGCTGGAGCACAGACCGAGGGGCGGCTGGGCTGGTTCCTTCTCAAAAGGAGAAGAGCAGGGGCCCAAGGAAGCGCCTGGGGGAGCTCTCTGAGGGTGACAAGGCGTTACCCGTGCCTAATCAAAGGCACCCAGTTTTCCAGCAGTCACTGTGGGACTGGGATGGACCGTGTGGTCTGAGGAAACGGGCACGTTTCGTTCAGCACGTATTGTCCCCGCCAGCAGCACAGCCCAGCATCACGCTGTTTGCCCAACGCAAATGAAGTGATTTTCCAATTTCTTGGCATTGAACACTCCTCTCCCTGCTAATCTGCCTGCCAGGTTGAAGCTAAACTTCCCCTTGCTCCTCACAGAGGTCTGTGTGCCCACAGCCTGGCCGGGGAGCAGGCAGCAGCCAGAGCCTGTGGCTCATGACGGGCATGTGGGAACCCACCGATGCAGTTGGGGCTTAGTGTGCCCCCAGCTACAGTCCCGTGCCAGCGGGTCTTGGTGCGCCCTGGGAACCTCTGCCGCTGCTGGCTTGGCTTAGTGCTGCCCAGGTCCCCTGATGGCACCCAGACTTGGTACCAAGAGCCCCCAGTGCCTTGGGGCTCAGCGTCCCGGTACCCTGAGCCCTCCAGTGCCATGACGGTGCCTGCCAGCCCCAAGCTACAGGGGACGGTCACCACCAGCTGGTACTGGGCTCAGCACGGGTGCTTGTTGTGCTGGGAGATGCTCCTGGATGCCGCTCCAGGCTGCTCTGCATGCATCCACTGGTTATTGATCGCTTTAAAAATCTTTAAAGATTAACTTCTGGGAACAAATATAACATCTTTATGGAGCGCCGGGAACAAACTGCTTTAGCATTCGGGTGGCTGCTCTGTTGCACAGAGACATCTGTTTGCAACAGGACGCACAGAGCAAATGATCTGTCAGTGTTCGAGGGGACGCGTCCTACAAGCGTCTGCCTCCCCTGTGATGGCAGGTAAAGGTAACCTTGCCATCCATTGCAGCTGCACAAGGCACACTCCAAGACTGTGTTAGCGACACTTGTTCCTACACCGAGTTCCTGGCATATGCTGTAAAATCAGCTGGTGTCTTCTCTGCTTTCGACCTCCAGCATCACAACAGGTAGGGCACAGCCTTCTGAAGGCGCTGAGAGAGCAGCCGGCAGCAGCTGAGTATGTCCCAACCCTTTGGATTAATTTCTTTGCCACAGCTATAGAGAGCTTTTTTTTTTTGTGTTTCCGTGATTGCACAGCACACCTGGAAACGGGGGCTCTGGCTCTCCTGTGTACGGGCATCGTGGCGCGGGGTAGTGGAGTCTCCATGGCTAAAGGGAAGCTGGCAGGAACACTGGGCGCATTTTGTCATCTTGAACAATGCCCAAAGCGCAGGGTGGCGTGTACAGGCTTTGCACAGCATGGTCAGAGCCGTGCAGGTGACACAAGCAGGGAAGAGGTGGGGGTACCACGACCAGTGGGTTTCAACCTCAGCCGGTCTGTGAGTTCAGCAATGGGCTTCACTGTGCCTACAGGGGTCTCCTGGGAGGAGGTCAGTGCAGGTACAGCAGTGCCCTTGCGCTCACTACAGCGTGCCCAAGTTTCTGGGAAAGCTGCTGTAAAAATAGAATTTATGACTTGGGATAATTTTATTCCTTCACCTTGCAGTTTTTGCTCTTTCAAAGGCTGGCTAGAGCCCAGCGTCGCCGCTCGCAGCTGCCATGCAGGAGCGGGTCTCTGATGCGGAGCTGCAGGATGATCCGGGTAGCTGTCAGGCGGACGCGTGATTTCACAGAATCACGGAATGGTGGGGTTGGAAGGCACCTCTGCAGATCATCTGGTCAAACCCACCCGCTGTTTGCCTGGAACCGGTCCTGTCCCACCGCGCTTTCTCTGAGGCCCCACTCCCAGGTGAGGCTGCAGCTGTAACTCCTCTGTAGAATTGCAGTTACCCCTGTTTCTGCCCCAAAATATTAACATATGTGGAAAGAGCAATCCAAACGGAAACTGGTTTTATTCTGTGGGACTGGCAATTCCTAGGACCCAATACAGCCGGTTCCAGTGCCCTCCCAGGCAGCGCCCTGTGCTACAGTCTGCAAGCAGTGCTTGCAGGGGCTGGATCCCCGGGTGAGGGGGCTGCTGTGGGTGCGAGCTCCAGCGCTCAGCTACAGGCAGCATTTGCCATGCCCAGCCTGGGAGCAGCTGGTCCACCAGAAACCAGTGCTGGCAGCGCCTCACTCCTCTTGGGTTCAGCAAACAGTGCCTCTGGGCCACTCCTGCCGGCCTGGGGAGTACACAGGTTGATGGCATGTGCGCAGGGACTGCGTGCTGCAAAGAAATAACCTGCTGCAAACCCCAGCCTGTGGCAGGGCAGCCGAATGAGCACGGAGAGACCTGGGTAGCAAATGCTCTCACCAAGCGGGGAGACCTTGGTGAGTACATTGCTGCCTTGCCAGGCAAGCCGTGAATGAATGCGCCTTTACCCAGAGTGGTGAATCATCATTAGAAATCACTCAGTGATGGCTATTAGGAAAAGCAAGTCATATATTGGGTCGTCCTGTCCATCTCATGAGCCAGCATTTGTGTATTCCCTCTGGGATATTTGCCAGGGATCTCTGACCTGTATCATGCCGTGGAGTTCCCCCCTGTCCCTGGGATGGCAATTCTCTGATTAACACGGTTTGCTGCCAGAAAACTTTCTCCAATATTCAGCCTGTGTTTTCCTTATGTTAATTTCTTGCCATTACAGCACCCTGATTAATTACTCTGTTTATGCCTCTAGAATATTTGCAGGCTGTTGCCATTGATGCAGGAACACTTTATAGAAGAGAAATGTCTGTAGATCTGTAATTGCTTAATGAAGTGCTGATAGACAGGAATCAAGAATATTTGCTGTTATCCTGGGTTTTGTAGGCCCAATGAATGTCTTTGTGGTCTGCAAAAGATTTGGCTGTGCCCCAGCTGATGATCACCTCGTAGCCACACTGGGCTAGCTCAAGACTTCTGCTTATCCTTGTACAAGTCTCTTCCATGGCTGGTTGACTTTGCTGCCATTGCTTGGGCAAAGTCATGTCTGTAAGGACTCATGCCACAGACTCCTTGTCCCAAGGAACACTTCTTCAAAAATGCAATCCAAAAAATGGGACAGGGCTTCTGTATGGAAGTGTTCAAGGCCAGGCTGGATGGGGCTTTGAGCAACCTGGTCTAGTGGGAGGTGTCCCTGCCTGTGGCAGGGGGGTTGGAACTCGATGATCTTCAAGGTCCCTTCCAACCTAAACCATTCTATGATTCTATGACTTTATGGCTTTGCTGACTTGCAATTTAGAGCAAAAAAAATCACTGGGAAGATTCCTATCAGTGAATGCATAGGGGTCCAGATTCCTTGGCCCCACTACCCAAGTGTGCATGCATTTTGCACTTCCTACCTGTCAGCTATGTCTCTGTTTCCCCAGCTCTGGCTGTTGTTTTTGCTCTCTGGCACTCGGCAGTACCTCCTCTGCAGACACGTAACGCTGTGCGTCCCCAAGCAGGGGCTGAAATCCAGCCTGCTGTGTGTTTCCCAAATTGTCCCGTTTTTCCTTGTGGCATCACTGAAACAAAGCTCCCCACAGGCCTCTGGGCAGCAGGCATGCGATGCTGGCACCTGGCTGCCATGAGATCGATGTCGCTTGGTGTTTCTGCCTGGGCATCTCCTTGGCAGAGGGAGCTCACAGGGGCAGACACCGGCTCGGCTGATATTTCCGCAGCCTCAAAATAAAAAGATGCTCCGAAAGGTCTTCTGTCTCCCCTGCAAGGCTCCCCTGCCTTCTCAAGTGAGAAGAAAAGGATCCGTTAATGTTTAGCTTCATTTCTGTTTCTCAAAGAAAAGAAAGCTTTTGTCAAGCATCAAAGCCAGGATTTAGGACACAAAGCAAACTGCTTTTCTGTGGGCTTCTGAGAAACCAGAGGAAGAAAAACAGTTGTTTGAAATTACCAACTAAACTGGTAAATCTGAAACCTGCAGTTTGTGTTTGGCCAAACAGAAGAGGCTCCAGAAATTACCTGTCTGCTGTAAGCCTCTCCGAAGTCAGGAGCTCCATCCAGGTCTGAAATCTGGGGGCACCGAGGACACAGACTCTGCACCGAGCAGGTTTTCGAGGCCATGGGCCTGCAGCTGGTCTGCAGCTGGAGCCGGACCCAGCGGCGCCACAGAGCAGCCCTGGGCTTTGCATGGGCTGGCACCAGACGGCCCCAGAAAGCCTCAGAAAGCCCAGAACAGGGTGAAGGAACTGCAAGGAAAATGTACAATAAACGTGTGGCCTGAAGTCCGGATGTGCAGTTTATTTTAAAACCTAATAACTCCGGATAATTGATAGTGGAGTGCAGTATTTTCAACGCGTTGGATTACGAGCGTCTGTCGCTCACAAGAAGCTGTAACCTTGAGCTATGAGACATTATTGGCAGTATTTAACACAAATCTGTTTTCCATCATTGTCAAATCCCACTTCAATATGCACCACAGGAAGAAAGCCGAACACTAAATTGATTGCTTTAATGGGAAGTGTTCTTCAGGAGATACCAACCTGTGTGGAGATGCATTAATAGGATTACAATGGAACCTTCTTATTTTGCTTCATTTTTTGAATGGAGATTTTTTAGGGAGATTTCCTATCCTGACACGCCTGCGATACACTGCTTGGCCGCGGATGTTGCAAGTCAAGCCGGCATGAGGAGAACGTCTTCCTCTGGAAATTGAGCTCAGGAACTTGGGACTGTTTCTGCGGTGAGTCTGCCAAGCCATTGCTGCAGGGAAGAGCCCGGGAAACACCAAAACACCAAAGAAGAGCTCACCAGGCACTGCTGATCAGGATGAGGTGCCGCATCCCGCTGGGGCCTGGGAGCACCCGGTGTATCCCTCTCTCACCCCACCTGGAGCCTGTTTAGCCGTGGGCTGCGGGACAGCAGCCCCTGGGAAGGGTGCGGAGAAGCATCTGTAGGAAAGCGGGAGAGAACCAAGCGCGAGCACAGAGCAGAGCCAGGCATGGAGCTCGGCACAGCCTGTGCCCAGGCCTGACCCAGACCCGCCATGAGACCCCCTCGCCAGCACCCGGCGGGGCTCGTGCCGCTGCTGCGGAGCAGAGCGGGGAGTCGCACTGCGGTTCTGCTTTTCACGCTTTTCCCAATAGTTGCAGGTGCAGAAAGCCTGACCTGCCGGGGAATTGCGAGGGCTGGGGCATGCTGGTGCAGTGACTGGGGCAGCCCGCAGCCGGCAGCACCGAAATCACCTGCCATCGCCCCCGCAGGCAGTGGGGCAGTGAGGCTGGCGGTTAAGTGTGGGGATCATTTGTGCAAGGCAGGGAGGAGGAATGTTTGCCTTCTCCAGGAGTGCGGGAGGACTGTAAGTGATAAGGATAATTACCTTCTTTAGCGTACGCTAATTGACAGAGAGCTAATTGACTTTTGAAAAGTTGCTATTTCCCATCCCTGGGCGGGGTGGAAGCCCCGGGAACTTCTCTCAGCTGCTCCTGCTGACGGGGCCCGAGCTTTCCCGGGAGCACGGGGCAGAGCTGAGGCTTGGCTTTGAGTCCTGAGCCAGGGCGGCTGCAACCCCCCGGCTGCATCGGGGGGGTCCGGCAGGTGGGGTGAGGAGCCAGGGACCTACACCCACGCTGAAGGGCTCGTGGCCATGCCACAAGCTCTGCAACAGGGATTTGCGTGGCAATTGCTGACTCAGGCGTAGCTTCAGCACACAAATGGTGCCACATTAAAACGTCTATGTCAGAGTCGTGGGCTACTGTAAAGTGGTTTACAAGTCTGGCTGGCAAAGCTGAACCTTTTCTTGTGATATGCCGAGGATTTATGTCTGTAAATAGAGAGGAGATGTGTAGGAGGCGTAACTGGTAACTGGGCTGCAAAGGGTGGATCCTTCGCAGGCTGAAGGTTTGCTCCTCTCAGCAGCTGTGCATCCACCACAGGTTGTTGCATCCCAGCTGAGGGTTGCTGCGTGGAGCTGAGGCTGTGGAGCTTCCTGGGGCACTGCGCTGAAGGACAGTGTCGAGGCAGGGAAGAGCCAGCAGCTGCTGGTTACCCCTCAGCCCCACTGGGTCCAGGAGCAGCAGAGCCCAGGGACCCCCAGCTCCAGCGCAGACCCAGGCCATGGAGGTTGGATAAGGTGATCTCCAGAGGTCCCTTCCAACCCTGACCATTCTGTGATTTGGGCCAGCAGGTCAGCCGCCCTCCAGAAAACCATCGGAGACAGCTGGATTAATCAGGTGCTTCAAAGCAAGTTGGTGCACAAAAGGTCCTGCTGCCTGGGGTCTGCAGGGCCACCCCTTGCACTGCCAGTGGCGAAGCAGGGGGAGGCTGTAGCTCCGCACCCACTGGGCCAGCGGCGAGGGGAGTACGAGGGGTGCAGGGAGAGGCTCCTCCTGAAGCTGGATATGTTCCTTTGGGGACACTCTCACTACGTGCATCTTCTAGCAACTGCTGCCACTGGACTGTTTGCTCTCTCATCAGAGACAGACATACAGACACATGCAAACACGCAGACAAACACTTTCCTCTGCTGTAAAACAAGGATTCGAAACCTTCAGCCCAATATCAAAACTGTTTACTGCCTCTTTGTGGTGACACGTCTCCCCACGCGTATCTCTTGGAGTCTGACAGCCTGTTTGGCATCCCCGGTCCCCACAGCCATCCTAGGATCCAGGCTCAGCTCCTCAGACCTTGCCTAGCATGCACCATTTCCCGGCCTCAAGATTACAGTTTAACCCCTCAGGAGGTGAGATGGAGATAGCAAGCAGAGACACTGTCAACAGAAGAGCACACTGAGCACAGCATTTCTGGTCACCCCGCTAGATAACAAACAAGAATTTGTAGATTTAAAGGAAAACATTGCATGTTCCCAAAGGCAGTATGGTACATTCTTGAGCTAATCCAGCGGAAGGCGTTGAATTCAGACACATGCTGTCCCCAGGTTTGATTTCCAAAGAAAAGAAGAATCGCTGTGGAGTTTTGTTCACGTGCCCTGGGGTGCAGTGGGGCCACGCAGTGGTGCGACCTCCCCTTGCCTGCCTTGGCCTCGCCTGCCCCCTGTGCTGATACCTGCCCACATCCCACACCGCTCCTGGCAAACACAGAGTGCGAGCAGCTGTCCCCATGCCCTGGCATACCCTTCCAGCCTGTCCCCAATGTGACAGTCTGATGCTGTTGCCGTGACAACTCCCCAAATCCACTCTCCCACTCTTGGGACCCACCTGGGCCTCCTGCCACTCTGGGGGTGCATGGGGCTGGTGTTGCACCCCCTCCCTGGGGGACAGCCAGGGCCTCACCTGCGGGCACCTGCCTCTGGCTTTGGTCAGCAGGACTCATGCTAGTCCGGCTGCAGTGACAGGGAGCAGGGGATGCCCATCAGGCGCTCCCACTGCTTCCCTGCCAGCTGCCCCACTTCGCCTCTGCTCCTAGAGCAGTAGCAGGTCCCGGGCAGGTAGAAATAAGCTGCCAGTGTGATTGATAAGAAAAACACAGCAGCAGTTAGGGTGGATTATGGGTTTTTCTTCTGCGACAGGAAGGAGACGTCTCTCCATATGAGCCTGAGGTTGTCCAGGGCAGCTGACACCACCATCCATCACTGCTGGTCCCCAAGTGCTCCCAAACTGGAGGTAGAATTATAGAATCATAGAATCATTTAGGTTGGAAAAGACCTTTAAGATCGAGTCCAACCGTTAACCCAGCACTGCCAAGTCCACCACTAAACCATGTCCCTAAGCACTATGCCCGCACGTCTTTTAAATACCTCCAGGGATGGTGACTCAACCACTTCCCTGGCACCAGTGACCAGATTCGAACTGAGCATCACTAGCTGGAGTCAGCGGAGCCAGCTCTGCCTTAGAGCAAGGTATTTGTGACCGGTCAGATAGCACAGAAACATCTAATGGGATTACCTGCAACGCTCAAAGTGTTAAACATGCAGGTGGCTTTGGCCTGTGCTTAGCACAGCAATGAAAGGGCAGAGCAGCCGAGAGTCCTCCATGGCAAAGTCTCTCAGAGGGCAGGGAGTCAAACAGAAATAACGTCCTTTCTGGAAGGGCTGGGACAGTGTCGGGGTTTATCATTCCTGGCAATGAGAACACGTTTCCCCGGGAGGCTGGTGCCTTCCCAGCAGAAGCTGCGCGAGGAGAGCAGGGCAGATAAGGGGTTTCAGCGGCGCAGCGCCACGCTGGCTCTGCCACACTGGAGATGTCCCTTCCTGCAGTGCACTGGGGACATTTGGGTCATTCAGCTCTGCGAAGATGCCCTCCTCACTGGGCAGGAGCTCTCTGTGGGGCACACCGTGCCACCCCCCATTCCCTGCACAGGGGTCGGGGCACTGCAAACACCTGGCGGCACCCCTCAGCCCCATGAGCAGGCTGGCTGGGAGTGCATCGCCTGTCAGACGGCGCTGATCCAGGCTCTGTCTTATCTGAAACAGCTGCAGCCCCAACCAAGTGCAAGGAAGACACTCCACTTAACAAGCACAATTAGGGCGGCGCGGCTGTGACACAGTGGCAGGGAAGGAGCTTAGCCACGGTGATTAATTCCCTCGTACCATTGTGTTCCGCGGTGGGGCTGCACGTCTGGCTCTTGCACAGGACGGGCTGACCCCAGCCTTGCTTTACTGTAACCCCAATTTGCTGGAAACTTTCGGGAAACTTTCAAGTACAGAATGAGAAATGTTTCCTCTAGGAAAGTTTTGTGGGAACACAGTGCCTGCTTTCAGGACCAGGCCTGTTGGCGTTGTCCCTGGCTGCGGGGAACCAGGGCTGGCACGGAGGTGATGCGGTGCTGCCCTGAGATGGCAGCGTGAGAGCCACGGTGGGATGCAGTGCCCCGGGGCGGCTGCCTCGGGCAGGACAGGGCACAGGTAGGCATTCCCGGGGCACATGGCAGCACTGCCAGTCTGAATGAGGCTGCTCAGGGTACAGAACCCATTTGCTGCCGAGGCCGTGGCGATTTTCCTTCCATACAGCTTCGGGCTCCTCCTGCTCCTTCCCGGTCATGTTCCCCCGGTGCTGCCAGCGCAGCCTCTCCGCAGGCAGCACAGCGCTCGCACTCCCAGCGCCAGGCCCTCCGCTCTTGGCAAGCGCCAGAGATTTTATTGGCTGTTTGCTAACGGAGTTGGAAATTAACATGATTATTTTGCATAGTAATTGGCAGCATGTGTGGCGAGGAGATCAAAATGCAGAGAAACTAGAAGTGAAGAGGTTTAGCAAAGCAGAGCATTTGGGGAAGTTAAACGGTGCGTTTAAATGCCTTGCAATGACGGTCTGCAGCCAGGGTCCCCGTGCCGATGGTGATACCTTCTCCCTGTGCTCCCCTGGCTGGGGAGGAGGCAGGGAGGAGGGTTCTCGCTGGGTGCCGAGCAGACAGCACTGTTCAGGGGTACCGACCCGCGCAGCACCAGCCCGCTGCCGATGGCAGGCACCCAGCGCGCCGTTTGGTATCCGCCGCAGACAATGGCAGGAGGAAGCTTTCCCTCCCACGGCGCCATACGGGAAGGCTTCTGTCACCCTGCCACCATGGGAAGAGGAATTTAAATGTGACAAGGCAGGTTCCTCTGAACGGCGTCCAAATACCCACCCAAGAATAGTCTCTCCCTCCAGAAGGGCAGCTGGTTCCAGCCTCTCGGCTCCACACGCTCATCCCCATTCCTCCTCCTGACACCTGCAAACCTGCGGCTTCTTACCAGCTGCCGGTGACCAATGTGTGCAGGGCCTTGGTGAAATTTAGGAGTCACACAGGGAGCACGGTTCTTCTCCTTCAGCCTAAATCTGCACCCCACCTGCACGAAAGCAGAAGTCCTGGATTTATTCACCGGCTCCTTCCCCTGTTAATAGCAGGTCCTCTGCTCTGCCTGTAATGTCTGGGTGTAGCAGCTTTTATCAGGTGATAAACCTGGCTCAGTGACGCCAGACTTTGTGTCAAACACACTGTAATATTCTCGAAACACAGTTCCAGCTGTGCGCATCCTCGCGCCAGACATGCAGCTCTCGGGATTAGACGGCGGAGCCCCCGGTGTCCTGTCAGTCAGGATATGGCAAATCCTCTACGTGCAGCACGGGGGGAGCTTCTGTTCAAGCAGCACAGCGGCAGGAGCCTTCCTCCCCCTTTGCTTTCCATCGCAGACATTTACCTTTGGACCAATGAGCTGGGAAGTTTTTCTTGCTGATTATAAGCCCAGCATTAGTATGCAGATGAAAATGCAAATCGGCCTAGATGAGACTTCCTGGACGGCAGTGGAAGTCAAGGATTTAATCTAGCCTGATCTTGGACATAGTTTAAGCTCCTCAAAACAAGAACACATAACCCGATGCAAAGATTTCATCTCAATAAACCTCCCTGTCAACAAGCTCCAGGAGCCTTTGTTTGCCTTAGCAATGATGTTCAGGCAGAGGTGAAGTGCTTGGCGTCGGTCCCCGTGCCCGAAAGCGTTGCTGCCTGAGCAGCACCCAGCCGCTGCCTCTGCCCTGGCGTCCCTCCACGCTCCCGGGCTGTGCTGCTTCACCCCCGGCCAAACCTGCTCCTCCGAAACGCACCGGCCTGAGCCTTCTTCCAGCTCCCCCAGGCCATTGGTGATTTGGCTGGACCCTCTCCCAGGACTGTGGTCACGAGCAAGCGTGCTTGCTGCTGCCCTTCAGAGATCTCGGGCAGCATCGTCCTCTTGCTTCTGTCCACCACATGTGGCTCGTGGGAAACCCCCATTTCATGCTCTCCAAGTCCCTTTGCAGGAACCTGCCCAGCTGTCTGCTGCAAACCAGGATGCTTACCCTGAGCTGTGCTGAGGTTCTGACTTGGGCGAATGAACCGCATCCCTCTGAGTTTTAGTACTTCATCATAAGAAACTAATTGTCATCTCTGTGCCAGGTTCAGGGACTTCTTCTGCCAAATCCTGCCTGCTTCCCTTCAATACAGAGGCCAAAGCTGTGGAAGAGCCAACCAAGCCCCAAATTTTGATCTGAACTTGCAGTGGCTCGGGTTGCCAGCTACTAGTCTCCAAATCCAAACCGAATTCATGGGCTGCAAAGTCCATGAACTGCCCAACCTGACAGCACTCGGGGCAGATCCAGCAGTGACACTGAGTCCAGTGGCTACAGGGGTGAATGATTCTGCGCTCCCCATGTGAGAGGTGCAGCTCGCTGCCCACGGCTCAAATGGCTCCTTTGCCAGGCTGCAGGGGGGGACGTGATGCTCCCATCTCTGTCCCAAGGGAACTGTAGGGAAGGCACATGGGGACACCATGCACCAGCATTCAGGGATGGCATCTCCCATGCAGCAGCCTCCTGAGTGCAATCAGGCTGCTGTTCTCCAGGCAGCAGGAGAAGGGTAGGCTGAGAGGGAAAGGCTTAGGCATGGAGGAGTGGTAGACCAGCCTACTTGATAAATGAGCACTTAATTAGCCTCTATGTTAAAGGCCCAATCCTCAGGAGCTGTACGTGGGAGCTGTGGGGACAGGAAAACTTCTTCAGCAAGAACAAGCAGGGAGACTGTGGGCTTCCCAGACCTTCCTTCCAGAGCTGGAAAGCCTTCACACCGGGAGCACGAGCCAAGAAATGCTGGCAGCGCCAGGCAGCGGAGCACAGCCCTCACTGCTCCATCCTTGCGCATAAATTACCTCCAGGCTCTGAGCTAAACAAAGGGCCCTGAAATAATTCTGCATTTTAATAAAGTCAGCGTTTGTGCCACTGTCGTCCTTATGGAAAGGAATTTGCATTTCTTTCTGCCAGCTCATTCTGCACAGCCTGCTGCCACCAGAGATCAGCTGCACTCTCCTGCACTCCCCACCAAGGACTAAGTTATGTTTTGTTGCTTAATCACTGTAACACCAGAAATGCAGGGTAGTGCTGCTCTAAACCCCCAGACGAGAGAGCACATCAATATCTCAAAAGTCCTCCAATGTGCAAGTTTGAAAAGCAGCACTCTCCACAACACTTCTGCTGGTGATGGTGCATCTCCTCCAGCCTCCTCCGGCCGCTCGCCCGCACTACCAGGTGGGCAGGCTCCTGCCTGATTTACCTGGGGGCCAAGGGAGAAAGAACTGGCACTTGCACTTTTGGGTTGGGCAGAGAAAAACCTGATGAAATTCAACAAGGGCAAGTGTAGAGTACTGCATTTGGGGAGGCATAACCCCATGCATCAGTATGGGTTGGGGGCTGACCTCCTGGAGAGCAGCTCTGTGGAAAGGGACCTGGGAGTCCTGGGGGCCAACAGGGTGACCATGAGCCAGCACTGTGCCCTGGTGGCCAAGAAGGCCAATGGCATCCTGGGGTGCATCCAGCAGAGTGTGGCCAGCAGGTCGAGGGAGGTCATCCTCCCCCTCTACTCTGCCCTGGTGAGGCCGCATCTGGAGCACTGTGTGCAGTTCTGGGCTCCCCGGGTCAAGAAGGACAGGGAACTGCTGGAGAGGGTCCAGCAAAGGGCTACAAAGATGATTAGGGGACTGGAGCATCTTTCTTATGAGGAAAGGCTCAGGGACTTGGGTTTTTTTAGTCTAGAGAAAAGACGACTGAGGGGGGGATCTTATCAATACTTATAAATACTTAAAGGGAGGGTGCCAGGTAGATGAGAAGAGTCTTTTTTCAGTGGTGCCCAGTGATAGGACGAGAGGTAACGGGCACAGACATAGGAAGTTCCATCTTAACATGAAGAGGAACTTCTTCCCTTTGAGGGTGGCAGAGCACTGGCACAGGCTGCCCAGAGAGGCTGTGGAGTCTCCCACACTGGAGACATTCCAAACCCGCCTGGACGCCGTCCTGTGCAACTGCTGGAGGTGTCCCTGCTGTGGCAGGGGGGTTGGACTAGATGATCTCCAGAGGCCCCTTCCAATCTTGACCATTCTGTGATTCTGTGATTCTATTCTCAGGGCAGTGGTGGAGTCCCCATCCCCGGAGGTATTTAAGGATCGTGTAGATATAGTGCTCAGGGACATGGTTTAGTGGGGCGCTTGTCAGTGTTAGGTTAATGATTGGACTAGATGATCTTACAGGTCTTTTCCAATCTCGGAGATTCTGTGGTTCTCCCTCCTGAGGGAAAGGCAGCTTGCCTGGGCTTACAGCCTGTCCCTACCTGTGCCTACTGCAGGCAGCGTGATGTGAGCTGGGTGGGCTACGCAAGGGTGGTCCCCTGCCTGGGACCGTCTGCAGCCCCAGGGCAGGCGGACAGGGCACAGCCCATGTGCTCGTTCTCCTGTGACGGTCCCTTCACTCCTCACATTTCCATTCTCAGCCCCCCCAGACACATGGGCCATCGTGGGGGTTCGTCCAGTCTGGAGGGCACTGTCTTTCCCTGTGGGAGGTGAGATTGGGGCTAAAGCACAAGTACATCCTGCCAAAGGATCTGGGGCTGCAGCACTTGCCTGCTCCTGGGGTCATCCCCTCTTTTTTCATGGTCCAGTGAGAGTCCCCCAGCCCACAGAGCTCTCCCTCCGGCGCAGGATTGCTATGAGCTGAGCAAAGCTTTGGCTGCCTGAGTGGCAGCCATCCCCCCGAGTGGCAGCCATCCCCCCGAGCATCCCAGGCCGGGTGCGTGGGGCCGGCAGTGCCTCCTGCCCGGTCCCTCTCCTGCCTCCCACCTCCGTCCTGCTCCTCTCTGCTGCGGCAGCCGCGCCAGGGCCTCCCGCTGCGGGGGAGCACCACGATCGTAGCTTTCAGTATGTTCAATTACTGTCAGTTAATGATGATTAATTTACAATTAAGGGCCTCTAAAGGGTAGTGTGTGTGTTAAATAAATATTGATCTTTCATTTGCGGCCACAGATATATTACCCCAGTTACGGGAAACGCAGCAGTGGCAAGAGCTGGGCTGCCTGCGATCCCAGCACGGGAAAGGGGAGAGCTGCCCTGCAGCGCCCGGAGCTAATGGGGTTTGTCAGGAAACCTGGGGCTGCCGAGTGCAGGAGGGTTGGGCTCGGCTGCGTCCCAGCTGGGAGCTCTGGCTGCTCAGGGCTGGACGAGGATCACTTCGCCCGGGGTGTTTCAGTATCGACTGCGATTGCTCTGTCCGGTTGCCACTCGCAGAAAGCGTGTGAGAGCAGGGGGGTGCTGGGAGCTGGTGGTTTTCCTCTTGCATGGCCCCTAATTGGCCTTGTGAAATAAACAAACTGTCCAGACCTTGTTATGGTTTCATTAGCAGCCGGACAACTTAACAAACTTGTCACTGAATACACAATGTGTTTTTCAACCTTTTTTCAGTCATGCTCTGGAGTATTTCTGGCTGGCATGGTCACAGGTGCCACATCGTGTGCCGGTGGAAGGGCAGGTGCCCTCAGCATCCTCCGCAAAGGCACCGTCAGGGGACGTGACCTGGTGCCTGTCGGGGTCTCTGGTGGGGTTTGGCGAAGGCAGCCGGCCAGAACCCTGTCTCTGCATAGATGCTCATTAGAGGCACCACAAGGGGATGAGCAGTGTGGACTCAGGGCTTCGGCTTCCCACTGAGCCCCATCCCCTGTGTCACTGTCCCTCCTCGGCCTCCCTTGCCCAGCCAAACCACTCGGTGCCCATCTCCAAGCCGTGGCTCCTCTGCTGCCCCGGGCTTCAGCCGGGCCCTGCGGGAGCCCTCACCCTCGCTCAGCAGAACTGGCCATGTTGCGCAGCTCGTTTCAGGCCTTGGGGCACAAGAATTGCCGCCAGTCCAGATGACTGTCATTTCCTCATCCTGTCATGCACGTCTATAAAGATTTTCTTTTATGTCTATGAAGTTTCCTGACATCTGTCTGACTTTTCTGTCTGTAACGAGCGCACTCTCCAAGATGTACCTTTCTAAAAATCTTTTATCAGTTAGTTGTTAGCTGTACAGCGCTCCACATTTTCCAGTTTTGTCACCCTTTTTAACTTGCATTTGCAGCTGCTTTGGTGGGCTAGCAATGCATATCTGTCCACTATCAGTACTCCCATCAAGATCCAGACTAAGCTTCTGGAAAGCCCTTCATGCAATGGCCACCACCAGTTAAAGCACATCTGGAAATGGCAGGTAAGGCAATGCTAAGGCTCCCAAACTGAGGAACGTGCCTGAGCTGCCCTGCCTCCAAACGTGCCGTAACCAGCAGTTCTTGGTGCCGTGGCCGGCAAGTCCTGGGAACCACCACAGTGTGTTACACTGGGAGAGGGCAAAGAAAACAGCACAGGCAGAGGTGGAGCATAAAGACCAGAGATCGGCAACAGTGGGAAGATCGGCAAGAAACAGAGTTATCTCCTTTGTATTATTTTTCTCCAGAGACACAAATTTAGTGTAGTTGCTGCCATACCACACATTGCTGCATCTGATACGATGGCTGTGTGGATACAGCCATCCATGCAAATGCTTTTACATCCACTCAAATGCATGTGGAAGGACATTCAGAGGCCCTGTGCATCCTCCCACACATCAGTGAGTGATGTCCACAGAGCTGAGATTTTTTTTCTTTCAATTCCTACTGATTTCTCAATACCTGGTATTCAGGAGTCTAGAAAAATATATAAACATGGTGCAGTCCAACCCAAATAAATGAAGGCCATTTCAACAGGCACCAGAGCCAGCACGTCCTGAATGCCGGAGCTCTGTGGGGGTTTCCACAGCACCATAGCACTCTTCTTTCCCATCTGGGATTCTTTTCCACACATAGATGATTCACAGAATCACAGAATCTCCTGCATGGGAAAAGACCTGTAAGATCATCTAGTCCAATCATTAACCTAACACTGACAGCCCACCACTAAACCATGTCCCTGAGCACTATATCTACACGACCCTTAAATATCTCCAGGGATGGGGACTCCACCACTGCCCCAGGCAACATGTTCCAATGCCTGATGATCCTTTCAGTAAAGAAATTCTTCCTAATATCCAATCTAAACTTCCCTTGGCGCAACTTGAAGCCATTTCCTTTTGTTCTGTCACCTGTTACTTGATGGAATAGGTCAACTCCCACCTCTCTGCAACCTCCTTTCGGATAGTTGTAGAGAGCGATAAGGTCTCCCCTGAGCCTCCTTTTCTCCAGGAGGTGGGAACGCCATTCCACCCCACCTCCAGCCATGTCCCAGGCAGCTTCTGAGTGGTCCCTGCTCCTTTTCCCCAGCACATTCCTAGCACCATCCCCTCGCCAGGAGCTAGCCTACCTTCTCCTCTGCAGTGCATTTCTTGGAAGCAGGCTCACAAGAAGAATATTGTCTCTGGCTTTCTCTTTTATTTGAGGCATGTATTTAAAATGATGCTTTTGTTCCAAATGAATGAGTTGATTCATTCAGAAGTGCAGTTTCTGTTTTTGAATCAGCAGAGCTGTTTATGCTCATAGTGTCCATAAAACTGTTATTTTAGTCCTGACACTGATGCTTATGAATAAAATTTAGATCTCATTCAGAAGTACATTAGCTGTAGCTATTTGGCTTCTTGTTAAAGCATTAATTTTTATTGAGAAGACTACGTTGCCAAGCAGCTCCTTCTGCATCTTACAGCAAACTAAGTACTTCAAAGTACAGACTTTGGTAAGACCAAATTCCAGCACGTGCTGCCCTCTGCCCTCAGTACCCTCGGGTCTGAACGTTCAGTTTGCAGCTGTTTTTGTTCTGCTGCTGGATCACGGTGGGAATGTCCCAGGTTCCCTGAGTGAACAGGGGAGACTGGAGCAGATGCGCCATTGCTCAGGAGGAGCATTCGGGGTCTGCTGGAGCCATCAGAAGGCTGGCACTGCATTGCTTATTCATGACGGACTGGGTGTTGGGTGTACTGGAGCCAATTAGCTTTCCCATGTATTTATTGCACTTTTTTGCTTGAAGCAAGCTGTTAAATGTCAAAAATACTTTAGCATTTTAGCAGAAAGATAATTTTTTAATAGATTCCACCTACAAAAAGGAGCTGACTGGCAGAATATTAAACTCGGGGAGATTTATTTTTAATCCGTGCCTCCAAACAGCTTGAGATAACCATTTTTGCATCGCTCCTGGCTGATTAATACTGCTGTCCCTTGCCTGTCCTCCTCACTTGGTGCTGTGGCAGCTGTGGCCTCTCACATCCCATTAACCTTGTCTGCAGAAGGGACACCTGGCCAAACCTAAGAATTAGCTCTTGTAATTAGCAATGTAAACATCACGCACTGCCTGCTAACATCCACATGTCCCATCCCTGCCTTCTCCCGGTGTTCATTAGGGCAGGATAGCTCCAGCCGGGCTCTTCCCATCATCAACTTCTCACACACCAGTTTCCAATAGTTTCTAAATTAACAGCTTTATAAAACCCAAATAAAGGCACAAGTAGCTTTGGTTCTTCAAGGACTAGAATTGGTGTTTTGTCAGTGCTGGTTGCACCTGGCTGTACTCCAGAAAAGGGTACCAGCAGTCAGGGGTGTTTGCCAGGACCATGTGGTAAGTCTTGTCCTCTTCCTTAGAGGAGTTAATTTATGCCTGAGACTTGTGTCTGGTACCAGCAGAGCAATAGTATTCCTAACAGTGGCCAAGTTTCTATCCTCTCTCCGTAAGCTGATGGCACAGCGCTGGACCAGGGTGCTTGAGTGTTTCCACAGTGAAGCTCCCTGAGGTGGCACAGAGATGTCCTCTTGCCACTTATGTCTGTGGTCCTACTAGGTTTAATTTTTAGGTGAACTAATATCAGTCTGTTCTCAGTATCAGTAGTAACTCCCTGGTGCTGGATGGAGCAATTAAGTCATTGTTCATAATACAGTAGGTTCTGAAAATTAAGGTGACTTTATTTGTTTCTCAGTAATGTAATGAGCTATTTTGAGTGATGCTAGATTTAATGGCTAAATCAATATGTGTATTTAGTGTTAGGCTTTATTTTAGCACTAAGTGACATGAGATAAGCAGACTTAGAGAGTGTTAATTGGTTTGTGTTTAGCATTTTACACTAATCAGAGTGTGCAGTGCTGCCCAGGGCTCTTCAGCACTAGTAATTCTGTTTATCCAAACCAGGAATTGTTTACTCTATTGACTGGAGTGGGATCAGTCTGTTTTTTCACTTACTTGAATGTTATACTGCATGTGTGAATTTAGCAGAGAGTCCTGGCTAAATCTAAGCTGTGCTGCACATAATGTGTATGGGGAAACGATGGCTAAACAAACCCTGAAGACAACAACATTAACAGGCACCTGTACTGACAAAGTCACTACATAGAGGCTTCAGTATTGGAAGCAAACAGCATTTATTTTCCCTTCATGGCTGGCATATTTCTCTGCCTTTGTTTTGAGGGTGTGCGTAAGGGAAGATGAGCCCGTGTTCCCCTTCCCAGCTCATTGCCTGCTACAATCAAGACAGAGCTCCCATCATCCTGTTTATTGGATGAATCCACCGACCCTGCCAGGCCCCCGTCGTCAGGGTCGCAGTGCTCTGTTTTCATGAACCAGACACAGGAGACGGGGTTCATCAGCTGAGATTCAAGACACCGGCTCTGCTGCACTGCCTAAGGAAGGATCCTGCCCAGGTCTGCTGGGCAGCATGGATGTAGCCTGCGGGGTCTCTCTGGGATGCAAAAGCATATGATGTGCCAGAAGCCTCCTCTGCAGTTGTCGCGGAGCTGCCTGGCATGGGCTCATGTCTGTCTCGCGCTCATGGGAGCAGATGTCTGGGGAAGGGCACGCTGGAGCATCCTGAGAGCTGACACCAGTAGCAGCACACTATGGTCAGCCTGTACGTGCGGTACGGCTGCCTTCAAAATGGCTTGGAAACAGCTTTACCACTGCCATGTTCCCATCACCTGGCTCTTTTTTAATAGAGTTGCTTTTGGATCATTTAATTTTTATCTAAACATTTGCTTCCCAGCTGAGGTCTTGGACAGCACAGCTCTGGCTTCCAGGACCAGTGCTGAGCCCTGGAAATAGAGCTGTCTGCTGGAAGCGCTGACATCCCTTTCTGCTGCTGGAAGCTGCCTCCTGAGCCATTCCCAGGCTCCCTCCTGCTGCAGACCCAGAGCTTGCTCTCTTCCCACACTCCTTCCCCTTGCAGCAGGGCAGGTATGACTTGTACACACCGGTGACACGTGCGGGACCTGCGATGTTGTTCCCCCCAGCAAAGACGCTGCATATAAGGAAGGTCAGGCACCCCACAGGCTGCTGCTCCTGGCTGCTCTAAGCTGTACTGAGAGGCAGAACAAGATGAAATCCCTTTTATTTTGCAAAGCATGATTTTTATTGATTTCTGCCAAACAACCCCTAACTTGGCTGCAGTGCCCCTCCAGTGTTGCTGCCCGGGAGGGGAGCGTGTGGCTGCATGTGGTGGGGGACCGGGGGGGAAGCCCAGAGTCGCTGTTATCTGGAGCTGCAGCAGTATTTTGGCAGTTCCCGAGATGGACGTTAAATCACTTCTGCGAGGGAGAGTGAAGGGATGTCACTCGGGCTCAGAGTGGAAGCTCTGCTGTACCGATTGCACTGACTGTGTGATCCGAGTCAGAATGAGAATCATAAATCTTGATTATTCTCTGTCTCAGCTGATTTGAACCAAATGCCTTGGACAGGGATATAGTTCACATCTCGCTGAAAACTGCAAAAAAACTGATTAAATGTACAAACTGATATAAATAGCACTCTATCTGTGTTAATGCCCAAACTGTCACTGCTCGGGGAGAGGATCCTGCATGGATGGGGCTCTGTCCCAGCCCAGAACAGCTTCCTGGGTATTTTCAGAGGTGGCTTTTTCCCCACTGCCATTTATTTTGGTACTTTGTTCCTGTGATGCTGGCTGTTATTATGATGCTGTCAATTACAGATGGCATCTCTGATTCTGATTGCACTTTGCTTACAATTAAGCATCCTATAGAAAAATGGAAATGCTGGGTCATTAACATAAAGTAATAATAAGGTAAACCATTCAATTATGGAGGAAAAAACATTTTGAATAATAAGGATATTGTATGCCTAAAAGACATTCAGATGCCAGTGTATTACCATTTTTGCATACATAATAAATGAACTTAAACCCCAAAATAATCGACAGAAGCAAATAATAAATAGCTGTGCCCTCGGCAACAGCCTGGCTGGCATTGCTCCCTCCTGGGGCAGAAGAGCAGCTCCTGGATGGGAATGGAGGAGTCTCAGATCTGTGCAGTCCTTGGCAGTCACTTTGGGGGATGTCTTGGCCGCCATGGACTCGTCTGGTGCTGGGACCAAGATGGTGCCTCACAGTGCCTCAAGTGTGCCCTGGTGACTTGGGAAGTGATGCAGCCAGCTCACCTCTGGTGCCAAATAGGGGAGATCAGGAGCAGCAGGCAAGAAGCAGTAAGGAGGGATGGTGATCGTTGCTGTGGGGCAATGGTGAGGGAGGTCAGTGGGGCTCTGCCCAGGGCATGTGCTGGGCTGGGGTCCAGGGACTGGATGCGAACAATGCCCCACTGTACCTGTTAAAAAGTGGGGTATTGTGTTTTGGACAGCTGAGAGGTTAATGCAATTGGGAAGATCTGGCCACCCAATGTCTTTGTGGAGAGATCTAGGACTGGCTTTGCAACCTCCAGCATCTTCTGTCCCCTAGGAGCCTGTCACCTCCCTACCTGCCCCTGTGTTCAGCCTCTCTGACGGTGACACCAGTGGGCATGCGCTGACCCGTCTCGTCTACAGCTAGAAATCAAAGGAGTTATCGCACAGGTTTGAAGATGCGGAAGGGCTGTACTCCTGGCTGCCTGCCTCTGACCAGCCAGGAGATCCTATGGCAGCCTTTACTGGCGGGTTTGTGTCAAAGCTTTCCGCACCAGCGGGGTGAGAGTACTTCTCCTTTCCCTGGTCTGCTGGCAGTGCAAGAGCTCAGCAGCAGGATGCGTACAATTACTTCTGTTATTCAACCTATTCTGCAGATATCGCGCCTCTGTTGTCCCTCCATAACAATTCCCAGCCTTTTAGCTGTTGATGGCTCGCCTATTACTCTGGCACTGTGTTAGGATAACATCCAGATATATCCGAAGAGTGGAATTTATTTACTGTTTTTCCCTGAAAAGCTTTTAGCATGATACAGCAGCAGTGCTTTCACTTAGGCAGCCATTATTGTTAGGGTGTTTTTCCTGGTAGAAGTAAATTTTCCAGAACATGAAAAAGGACTCCTTGTGATGCATAGCTCCATGCTACTACATTTTAATATTCTATTTTCATGGCCTTCCTTCTCAGGAAGGGCCCATCTTTGGGGAAAAAGGGGTGGTTTGAACTGCCTAATTGAGTCAAGTCAGTGTTTAAGGTGAACTGGACTGTATGTATAGCGCTCTCTTCCTCAGCTGTATCTTATCCACATCAAACTGGCTTTTCCAGGAACTGTAGCCTGCTACATCGACAGCATGTATTATTAACAGTCTTGAAACTTCCACAGGTATTACAAACCTGGATGGAAACACTTCTGTGTGGGTCCCTGTGTGGTCCTGTGCAGATGCCTGCCAGCTGTGTTCAGGGCAGGAGGACACAGCCAGCTGTGCTGGGGCTCATCCTGCTGCATGTCCCAGGTGAGTTCCCACCTTGGGAACAGGGTTTTCCCAAGCAAGTGGGAAGGGAAGGTCTGTGATGGCCTGCTGCCAACAAGGTGCACTGGATCTAGTGTTTTGGAGAGGATTTCTGCCCTGCCAATGTAGGCCAACAGGAGTATTGGCATTTTGTATAGTTCATGCCCATTTTATCTGTGGGTGTGCTGGGGACTGGCCCGTGGGCAGACACAGCTGCGGTCCTGCAGCTTGCCCGAGGCTGACGAGTGGACTGGGACAGCCGGGGGTGTGTGTGCATGCCTGTGTGTGCCTCAGCTGAGCCGGCCTCGTGCCACTGCTCAGCCCCCCATGTGCGAGGGGAAGGCAGAGGGATCCCCGTGCCCCTGCCCAGCCCCAGTACTGACCCCCCTCCCCAGCTGCTCCTGCCCGAACTGGGGGAGCCGGGGCTGCAAGTGCCTTTCTGGGCCAGTCTGGGTGGTGGTGGCTCTGCAAGTGGACACTAGGTTTGGCTGATCTTAAATGCCGACAGTGAGGTTTGATGGCTTGTATCAGGGATTTTTCCCCTGGCAGGTTTTCATCCCGCAACAGCTGTACTGGTACTTTCCAAGCAGGTGTAGGGAAGGTGCTCCATCCTGCTCCCCTTCTGCTCTACTAATCCCCAGAGCCTGGAGGTGCAGGTGATACCCTTGGCTTGACCATGTCTTCTGAGCAGGCAGGGGAACAGGAGTGGGGAGAAACAGAAGCACCCCCATTCTTCAGAGGACCCACTCTGCAAAAATAAGCTGCCCGTGACTAAGACACGGGTATTAGGACACCCTGGGTTTGTCAGAGCTAGTTTGTATTTATTTGTTCGTTAAATAGCTGCTGTTTGCTCCCCAAACTGTCTGAACTCCTTCTGCAAGACCAAGCCTCCCTCAAGTGTGGAGCTTGACGTGGTTGCACGCAGTCCTCAGGTGGGAATGCTTCTTTCTGGGTTGGCTGCTTGCTTTCTCAGCCCTAGGATTTATACCAAGTCATGGACATCCAGGTCTTTTCCCTTCCTCCTATGGCAGTGGAAAATGAATGAGCTAGCACTTCAGGGACTTGTACGCGTGCGTTGAAGGGAAACCTGGACTCAGAACAGATTACCTTGCTTTGAACATCCTCAGTCAAAGGAGGCAGCATTCACCCTGCCTCTGTCAGCAAGTCCCTGTTCCAGCATGTGTGCGAGAGGCAGGGCACTTCGACTAGTGCTGCTTTGCTATAACTGTGATTAATACAGTAATTAAATCTGGTAGATGACATGGAGATATTCCCAGTGAATAGTATTGCAATGCCTCTGTAGAGAATGGTAGTGAGGCTTAGTCAAAACAATTTTGACTGCAGTGGGCTTAGAGATATGCATTTCCAGCCTTTTTCACAACCTGTTTCATGGCTGAGTGCTGACCAACAATAAATCTTACACTAAAATTGGAGAGATCAGGCCAAATTTATCCCTGGTAAAATGATGTCACACTGAACATGCGCCTCTGTCCACAGGACTGAGATTGCTTTGCACAGTCGAAGCCAAGTGGTGCCGAGGGCTGTGTTTGTGAGCCACCCGAGAAGGTGCGCGCTGGCGCAGAGGTGCCGAAGCACTTCCAGCCATGCCAGGAGCTTGCAGAGCTCTGGTGGCTGTCCCTAGGCGAGCTGCTGGGCCAGGCTGGGTAGCTCAGGAGTTAGCATACCCCTATGCATTTGCCATGGCTGCTGGTGAGGAAGGCAGTGATTAAGGGCATCCCCTCCATTAGGAAGGCAGTGAAATCATAGCAGCACTGTCTAATCTGAGACTGTTCAATTTGTGTGTGAGCTGTGCAGTCAGATGGGTGAGGGATTTTGGCACAAGGCAACAGCCGTACCCCAGAGGAGATCCACTTGAGGAAAGAACAGAAGAAAGCAAGATTTAGCATTAAGATCATAATTTCAGATTGCATTGTGCGAGCATCAACAATCTATATACACGAGAGTCTTTGGGGAACACAACGCTGTAATAGCTATCCAAGCCAGCCTGAACAACGAGGGTTATTTTTAATTGCAACTGAATGGATCTAACCTTGTGATGTCTGTTCACAAAGCATTGCTGGATTAATACAGGTTCCATAGTTGCTTCTGCTAAAAGACTTTAATGGATCAGCTTAGTTCTCTGCTCCATGATTATAGCATTCTTACCCGCCTATCATGCATGAGCCAGATGGTCCCAGTGAAATCAGAGCATATTTATATTTTTGTCTGCTACTCAGCCAGCTGCCCACTGATTTTGTTGCATAGTGGTAGGAGGAGAGGAGCCTTCCTGGGTGAAGTTCACCCACCTCTTCCCCTAGCCCCGGTAGCTCCCTGGCCTCCTAAAACGCATCGGAGGAAGGATGGCAGGGTTCTCTCCCCAGGGCTGGCTGGGAGGCTGGCCGGGCTGGCCGTGGAGGGCAGCCATGCTCCTGCGGCAGCAGTGCAGCTCTGTCTCCTGGCGTGGATTCAGTTGCTTCCCAGTGCGCAGGGGGATGTTTTCAGTTCTATCGGCAATGAGAGCCATTAAGAAGGTACAAGTACTAAAGAGATCCTGAGCGATGCCTATAAAACCTCTGAATCCCTGACAGAATCAATAGTGGGCTCTCAAGAGTAACTTCTTATCCAGGCCAACTTAAGCACATGCCAATGAGCCGTTAAAGATTTTGCATTTTGTGGAGATACAGAATCCTTTTCTTCGCGATTGTTGGACTCTAGACTGGATGAGATGATGAAAAATCGGAGTAGAAATAAACTGTACTCTAAAGGCATTTTCATCGGCGTCTGGGAGAGTGGCTTGAGTGATGCTCACAGGCGGCATCCTTCCTCCAGGCACATACCCAGCCAGCACCAGCAGTGCCCTGTGAGCCCAGGCTGCCTGCGCTGTTGCCGGAGGGCAGCCCTGCCTTTGGGGGTTGTTGTAATGACAGGCACAGACCCCTCTGGCCATGCCTGCGAGGAAAGCAGAGGGAGAGGAGTGGGAGAGGGAAGGAGGGGGCAGGGGAGCAGTTTCCTGTGAAATGGACGTTCCCGGGTCCGGCACCTGGGATGCAGCTGAGCATCCATGATGTCCTGAGGTGTTTCACCAGACCACAAGCAGGAGCTCCAGGCAGCCTGGGCAGGCAGCTGCCTGCTGCCCCGCTGCACACGCTTGCCTCCTCTTGGATAACTTTGCTATTGACACAATTTCCAATTTGGCATTTTGGTTACCATAGCAACTCGATGCTGCCATTCTCTGATCAGATCAGCTCGCAGTTAGTCAACACGGCGTTAGCACCTGCGTTGGTATGGCAACACAGGACTGTTCTCCATCCTGGCTGACACTGCTGCCGGAGGGATGGCTCCAGGTGGCCCCAGAGGGGAGGGAGCAGAGGGGCCATGGTTGGCCCTGCTGCGAGGCAGCGAGATGCTCCCAACCCCTGGCTGTTCCTTACTCCCCTGGCTGCAGTGGGATCCAGGGCTTCCCCTGCTCTGGCTGTATTGTTCTGGGCTCTGAGTCCCGCATGATGCAGGAGAAGCTTGGCAGGGACATGGCAGGAAAGGTGGCTGGTGCGGAGCAAGGAAGTGTCCTTGCAATCTCAAACCACCCCTCATGAGTGTTTTGTGTGGACACCAAATGGCTTTGCAAATTTGGGACAAAGGAAAGCTGCTTGTCTCAAAGAGGGAAACCAATGGTCCCAGGCAGCCTGTAATTTTAGGCATTAAGTCCTGCAAGAACAGAGCTCGAGTCACAGAGAAGGATGGTTCAGCTCCTTCTCCCACAGCCGGCAGAGGCACACCAGCTTCCAAACTGTGAAACTGTTTCAGTGAGTCTCCCGGGGGAGATTTGTTTTGCTTTAGCCCCAGTCTGAACTGGCACCCGCTTTTCTGAAAGTGCTTTACAATTTGCGTTTAATGTTTTTTAACAGACATGTGCAAGCCATTTGAATTAAAGCAGTATGAATCTATTAGGCAGCGACAGATGCAAGTTTTGTGTCTCTTATTAGAAGGGATTGGATTCTGAGGTTTAGTGATGTGCAAAGGATTGGACTTTGGAGAGATTAAAATTATTTTCAGCGTTAAGCACAATATTTCTAAGCTAATGCACTCAGTCTTGAATATAGATTCACAGACCAAAAAGATTATAAAACATTAAACCTATGTAAATTCAGCTGTAAATTTATATTTGAACAAATTCAACAAGAGATTTGACTTGGGGGCTTACAGCAAATAGGTTCTGCTTTTAATGCATATTGCAGTCTTCAGTTGCAATGCCGTTCTCCCCTTGAAAGTCCCACGCCTGCTGAATTACTGGCAGGTCACAGTTGACAGCTCAAGCAATTATACCAGAATGTGTTAATAATAAAAAGGAAAATGACTTCATGTTTGTCTTTTCAGAAGACAAAAGCGGATGTTTGCTCCACACTGAGGAGCAGCAGAGATGAGTGCAACGGGCAGGTGACACTGTTGCAGTACCTGGCCATCACCTCTTTCAGATAGCAATCGTGCAAATCCATGTCCTTCTCTGGTTCTCCAAGCCCTGGGAGTTGCTGTGAACTTTTTTTTCTCTTGTTGAGAACGTGGAAATACAGTTAACAAAGGCTCCTTTTGAGTGGGATTGCAGGAAACCTGCAACATCGTGAACAAGCTGCCTACACAGAGATAAATGACAGCTGTAACTGAAGGAATAAACAAGATAATCTGGATTTAAATAAACCACAAGGGGATTTTGGCAACATGCAAACTCACAAATTTATAAAATGTATCCTTTGAAAATAAAGAGCTTGTCTGAAGCCAGCAGTTAAGAACAATTACTACAGCACATTTTCCCAATGAGGGCTTAGAGCTGGCCTTTGCCACAAACTGGAGGAGAGCGGGAGCCAGATGTCCTGTCCATCGCTGCACAGTGGCTGGGGGGCGTTTTTATGCGCAGAGCAAAAAAAAACTCGAAGAAGTGATGGCAGCAAGTCCCCTGTCTGACTGGGGAGCTGCAGGAGCGGTGGGGGTGCCAGGGGGGCACCCAGGGCAGCCTGGCCCTCCTTAGCCTCTGGGCCACAGCCCTGGGGGGTGAGTAGGAAAGGAGAGAAACATCAAAAGCCCAAGCAAGCGCCCAAGACCACATATTTGATCATCTGCTGTGAGGGCCAGGTAATTCCTGGATCCAAGCCCAGGAATGGCACTAAAAGTTTCATTTTGCCAGTGCACAGCATGGGGATGCTGCTGCCAACAGGCGTGAGGAGATGACGCCCGTCCCTGTAACCGAGTGAAGGAGTCATTAATGCCGGATGGCGATGGAGCTCCTTCCAGGGGGAAATGGCTTCTTGTCATTGCCCCCCTTTTTCGGGTGTGTAGCGATGGAGGCAGAGGAGGGCCAGGAGGTGGGTAGAGACCAGTAGCAGAGCCATGAGCAGATGTGTCCCATTCCAGCACTTCATCTCCCGGGCTGCTCTGTGGAGGTGGTCAGCTGCACTGGTGGTGCCTCTTCATCCACCCAGCCTGGCATCGAAAGGGAAAGAAACACTGCAAGAAAAGCCAAAGTGTGTCCAAGAAGCTATGCAGTCCTCCCCAGGAGCAAAACACTGGCCCAGCATGGCAAGGAGCTCTGCAGCAACCACAGGAGGAGAGCGATCCGGAGCGTTGTGTCCTGCCCGAGCGTGTGGAGCTGGTTAGCATTCTGTTGGCATGCACACAATTAGAGCAGAGCACAGGGCAGCAGCTCTGTGAAGGTTACCTGCTCTGAGGAGTATTCCTGCCGTGCCAGAGGCTTGGCTGCTCCAGGTTTAACACCCTTGTTATTCTCGGCAACAGGAGCCGGCGGTGCCATGCTCTCTGCGACGCGCTTGGCAACAGCTACTGCGTGCAGCAGGACGCGCTGGCTCTTGGGGCTAACCAGCTCGAGCCTCCTTCACAGCTGCCTTAGCACTGTGGGAGCTCAGCAAGGCAGTCCGTATGCCCGCCCAGGAAAGGCAGCACCTAGAAAGTAACTCTGAAACAGGGCAGAGTTTGGGGAAAAAGCATTTCTGCACGTGCATCCCAGAGCTGCAGTAGTTCTGGTGCTCTCCGGGGCCAGGGGTGTCTCAAGGACACACTGCAGCTCCCAGTGTCATCCTTAAAACTGTACAGCAAAAGCTGAATCTGCTTTTCCTCCTCTTCTCCTTGATCACTACTTCCCTGCTGTCTCTCCTCAGTGCCAACCTATCTATCCATTTGTCTTTATTGTGCATGGAATTAAACACAGTCCTTAAATGTGGCAACGCTTTTAGATTATTAGCTCTGCAATTTCTTGGCTCCTGTTTATTGTGATACCATCATCTGAAGGGGCTGTTGTAATTAATAGTTTGTTCATGCTTCTTTTATAAACCCCTGGTGTGTTTGGTTTATACTTGAATATCAATCACTACAACTTGCGTCCAGTGTGTTGTCTGAAGCATCCCCACCACAGAGAAAAGGCTTAGAGGTTTGGGTTTTTTTTTTGTAACAGCTTATTGAAACCATAATTTAAAGTAAAAAGCTAAGTAAGTATAATATTAAAGGCAAGACAATTGTCTTGCCCTGACCCTAGAGCAGAGGGAACCAAAACCTTGTTTACAAAATGTCCATGAAGGGGCTATTGCCATGGCACGGCAGTGCCTGGAAGGAGAGGGAACCCCACTCCTGGCTGTCACCCAGACCTGCCAGCGACAGGGTGGGCAGGAGCGGCAGCACGGGTGAAGGAGAGCAGCAGTACTTCCTCTGAGTTCTGATTAATTTTCATCTCTTTTAAAGCATTGTCATCTAAAAACCCACAAATCACAGGCACAATCCATAATACAAAGCAAACGAAGGCTTGTGCAAGCACCGGGTCCTTGGGAACCTGCCCAAACATCACAGCGGCTGTAGAGAGCTCCCAGAGCCGGGGAGATGCTGGTCGGGGGGAGCAGGAGCAAATGCAGCACAAATACCATCAATAACACCCTTCAGTCTGATTGCACAGCCTGAGCATCGGCACAAGGGACAGGGGCCCAGCCAGCTCCCATTTGCTCTGAGCTTTTCGTTCGAGAGTCCACAGGCACTTATTTGCAGAACAGCATCTTGTCAGCTCTGAGACATTCCGGATACAAAGATATATTACAAAAAAAACCCAATAAGCCAGTGGCTGTGGCTAGACCAATTCACACTGCAGCCGAGGTGCTAAGGAGCAGTGAGTGGTGTTAACTAACCCCGGGAGCTCCCCCAGGGCTGCCCGGTCCCCCCGCTCCCAGGAGCTCTTTGATGCAGAGCAGACGTGCTGGTGGAAGCAGTGCTCCCCGTGGGCCAGGGCAGGTCTCCGCTGTGGCACGCAGACGGTCAGAGCAGACGATGGCAATGGTCCCCTCGAGCCCTATTGTCTGATAGTCCACACTGCTTGTAGTCCAGCAGAGCTTTTAGCATCTCATAATCGCCACATTTTGACATTTGACAGCCTGCTGCATGCTGCCAGGGTGTCTGACTCAGAGGAGCATACACCAGCCAAGTCTGCCTGTGCTGGTCCCTCCTTCTGCTCAGGCAACTGCACGGGAAAACAGCTTATCCTGTCTGAGGCGGCACAAACAAGTGTGCGGTGCTGCTGCGCGGGTGTCAGGCTAATTGAACACCACAGGGTAATGGTGTTTTGTGCTTGCCTGGCAGTCCAGCACCATTTGCAAGGTGGAAGGATTTTTACACGCTGCTACTTCTCCTGTTATCCAGGCCGCCGCTGTCTTCGCTGAAAAATCACTCAACAATCAGAGCTGCCTTTTGCTGTTCCCCGAAGCGCCACATGCCACAGGTTCACTGCAATCCCGTTGGTCCTATTTGACCCTCTTGTCTCGAAGCCCTGATCCAAGATCCCAGCTGGAGCAGCAGGAGCAGGAACGACTGCTGCAGGTCAGCACCCCTAGAGCATCACCCCCGTTATCAGCTCAGGATCAAACATGCCCCTGGCCGAGAAGGAATGCTTCAGGAGAACCTGCTGTGAACAGAGATCTTCAGTATTCTTGTGGAGAGGTGGCAAAGGGAGCATTGGAGCTGGTCTATCCCTTTCAGGCTTTACCACGGTATAAAATGAAGGTTGGGATAAAGGGAGAAGGTGGAGAGCTCCTTTCTCCCACCCTCGTGGAGCAGGAAAGCAGTGAATACAGAGCCAGCATGAAGGAGAAACGCTGCCCAAGCACCAAGGGACAAGTCCGTGGAGCTTGTTGCTGCTTGATGTCTTTGAGCACAGAATTTAGCAAGACACAGGAGGGACTGGACACCTCTGCGCGTATTAACCATATCCAGAGTTGCCACTAACTACAGAGGCTGAGAAGCGATATTAAAGCTTTCTGCTTCAGGACTTCATTAAGTCGTCAGTGATAGGAATCAGGAGGAAAGGAGCATGGGCAGAGTAATCCCATAGTTGGTTGGGAAATTCTCAGTTCTTCCTCAGGGACTCCCATTGCTGTTAAAGTGTGAAAGACGGGCGACCTGGCAGGAAAACTCCAAGCCACCACCCAGGCTGCCATACCTCTGTCCCTGGGGGCTGGCAGCTCTGGTACCTGGTAGCTAACGCAGGGTTAAAACAGGGTCTGTGGCTAGCTTGTCATAGAATCCCTTAGAAAGCAAACGCGTACAAATTACTACCTATAACTGATGATAAAATAAGTATTTTGTGGAGCAAGGAACAGAAGAGTAACAGATTGATTTTGGTAATTAGTGGTTCAATAGAAACCTGTTCTGGGAGCACCCTGGGCAAAGTCACTGGATTGGCAGTGCCTTTATTCCCTGGTCTCAGTTCTTTGCCTTACTTCTCCGCATGCTCTCCGAGGCCGATCGCACAGCCCCAAGGACAGCCACAGGCGCTGGCTCCTGCACGGTTTGCCTGCTGCTCCTCCTCGCAGGCTCCCACGCTGCTTCTGGAAGCTCTTCGGGGCAGGGACTGTGGCTTACTCTGTGTGCAGTGCTCGTCCCAACAGGGCTGGAAACAGCTTCCAGCCACTGCCAAAGTGGTTTGAAGTGCCAGTCCTTGCTGGGGGTGGATCACTCCCCCTCCTCAGCCACTGGCAATTGGCACCGGGGCTGCGAGAGCAGCCGTACAGAGCGGTGCTGCCTGCGGCAGCCCCTGCCAGCCGCCAGCCCTCCTCCCATTCAGCCCCCCAGCTCTCCTCCTTCCTTCCACTGCACTGTCACATCAAGACCGACACCTAATTTCCATGCAGGAATTTTTAGCATTTCAGTTCCAAGTTTGTTAAGCAATATTAAAAAAAAAATAAAAAAAATCAAACAGGCAATTTTACACAGCCACGCTTGTATTTTGTGGTCAACACAGAAGGGACCGGTGCACTGGAAGCTCGCTGCGCATGCAGAGGCAGAGCCTGCCGAGGCCAGTGAGCGGGACTCTGCAGCGGGGAGATTTCTGCAGTGGGTCACATCCTGAAATTGAGGGTTATCTTTGGCCAGTCGCTTTCAGAGACGTGCTGCTGAGACAATGCGATTTCTGTGGGAATACAAACACCGGTCAGAATCACGCAGAGACTGAGAAGTCGGGTGAGCCCTGGCGCAGCTCCAGGAGGTCGGCAGGATGCCCTTGCAGGGTCGGCTCTCAGCCACTGCTCCCTGACACCGGTGCTGCCTCTGCCCGGCTGGCCACTGCCCCCGGCCAGGGTGGCAAGCTGCAGTGTGGGTGCTGCGCAGCGCTGGGGAGGGGGAGCCCTGCTCCGGCCATCAGCAGTGCTCTGCTGTCCGTCAGCCGCTTTCAGAGAGCAGCAGGGATCACGTCTACTCCAGTCCTCCTCGGAGCAACTGCTGCCTGCCCACGTACTCGACTCCTCATCTCATTTTCTGTGCACTCTCCTCACACCGCTCCCTTACACAGTCTCACACTCAGCTGAAGGGTACCCTATTTGTACAGCAGTGAGCACCTGAGGACTCAATCCCTGATCACGCTGTGGGCTCTGCTATGATGTGGATAGCCATAGGAGATGCTGTCTTCCTACAGGACGGTTAAATCTGGGTGCTGGATGCCCCCCAGGAAAGCCAGTCTAATTCTGCAACTTCGGCAGTCCTCAAGTGCTTGCATCTCTCTTCATTTGTTCAGGCTTTTCTTAAGGTAAAATACTTCAAGATGCATCATTCTGACTAATCCTTGCTCCTTGTGTATCACTGCTACTCAAACGGCTGTTGCAAGGCAGGGTCAAAGCACTGAAGTGCTCTGGGCAGCAGGCGGGACTGCAGACAGCCCATGGCGTTGGGAAGGCAGCTCTGGTGGGACACGACAGTGGAGGGATGAGCTCCCTGGCAGGGCCTGGCCACCAACGTCCTGGCCCTGCAACGAGTGAGCTGGAGCCCTGCAGCCCCACTCCCCTACGCACCCCCATTGCCAGGACTCAGCGAGGGATTTTTCACCAGAAAGACGATGGCTGCAGGAGAAGGGGAGCCACAGGACCCCGCTGGCCTCTTCACTTAAAAATATGCTGAAGGCATGAGCAGCCCTGTGGCAGCACCAAACCCACCTTTGCTCCTGCCTTGACCAGAGACCTCGCACCTCCTCCAGCAGTGCTTTGGCAAAACAAGCCCAGCTGGATGGATTACACCAGCAGCGAATACACAGATTACAGGGAGTTTTAAAACACGGCGATGCATTTAGCAGTCACAAATACAAGGCAACACTGACAGGCAAATCTAGCTGGGCCTTGCCTGACAGCCACTTCTGCTTGCAGACTTCAGCTGCGTAGTTCCTGAAATGGCTGTTTCCTGGGGCTCAACGGTTTGACGTCAGCATCACTGTGGTCGCCGGTGCCCAAGGTGCTCTTACAGAACCATTTCCAGCCTATTCACATTGTTTCCTCACCATATGTTTGCACTAAAAATAGTTGCAATGTGAAGGGATAATCCTGCAAGACCCTGAGCATCACCATCCTCTGTGTCTGCTGCAGGAGACTTGGCCAGTGCTGCAAGTGCTTCTCTGGAGCAGTGACCCCACTCCTCCTCCGGCTCCCCAGGCAGCAGAACCATCAGGCACCATGTCTTCAGGACAAATTAGCCAACAACAGGTTAAACAAACTACGCTTCGTGTGGGTTTGCCTAGGCACGAGTATTTGAAAGGCTTAAGATAAAAATACTGTTAAAATACACTTAAGAACAGTCAATACTGTGCTTATAAAGCCTTTGAACAGCTACACTGCGGGTACGGAATTCCTTGCAGGAGCACTCCGGCAGACGTGGCTGTACATGTGGGTGCTGCGGCTCCGTGTCCATGCAGAGGGCACTGGGAAGGGCTGGGAAGGGTGGCAGGGGCTCCGTGCTGCACGGGTCAGTGCCCACACGGGGTCACTGCCGGCGGGTGAGGCAGGCCATTTCATGGCTTTCGGGATCCAACCAGTTTCGCACTTGGGCATCTCTATTGTGTATGACATAGCAGGTGGCAGAGCAGAACCCTGTGGGTTCTGCTGCGGCCACAGCACGTGCAGGAGTGGGAGGTGGCTAATGCTCGTGGCACTGTCCTCCAGCATCTCCAGCACCTGGAGGCTGAGGAAGCGTGAAAGAGGCTGTAATGCTTTTGCAGGGGACATCATTTAATACCTTCCGGCTTGCTATGATAATCTTTACCTGGGGGCAGCTGGGACAAGCATTTACCTCTTCATTTTCTTAGATATAAATGCTATCTTGCTGCAGTTTCATTTTACAATATGGTAATACGCTATCCAGGAAAGTCTTGCTACATGCTAATTTATCCAGTAGGCAAATTCCTTTTGGCTAATAAAAGTGCTTGCACAGGAAGCGCAAAACCCAGCAGCAATTAATTATTGACAGAGCATGTGAATTAGAGATAAAAGAAAAGTCATTCTTTCTCACACACAAGATAGTAAATAAATTTAATTATTGTACTAGAAGCAAGGGATCTTATTCTGTATTAAGTTTTATTAGCTGAGACATTTAAAAGCATGTCATCATAACAAAAAGGTCTGGTGTAATCCTAACTGCACCACTCTGGTACAAGGCTCTGAAGTGAATAGGCTTAATTGAGCAAATGGAAGCAGATGGCTTGCTGAACAGACAGGTATTGTACAGGTTTATTGTCAATTAACTTTTGTCTACATATGCCTATGGCGAATTGACTGTATAATGTGTTAGCAAGGCTGATTTAACACTTCAGGCGCCCACCATGTCCAGGGTCCGAGAAGAAAGCAAGCCAGAAGTGTTTTGGTCCCTGGGGCCCGCAGGTGTGGCAGCATCCCTCCTCCTGAACGTCCCACCAACATCTGCATGGGGCAGGAGGAACACCGAGGTGTCTGCCTGTGCCTGGCCCCTTGCTAATCACCCCTCTGCTTCTGCGCAGGAACGTGATGCCCAAGACGCTGGACGGTCAGATCACCATGGAGAAGACCCCCAGCTACTTTGTGACCAATGAGGCCCCCAGGCGCATTCACTCCATGGCTAAGGACACCAAGCTGATCGTGGTGGTGAGGAACCCGGTCACCCGGGCCATCTCGGACTACACGCAGACGCTCTCCAAGAAGCCAGAGATCCCCACCTTCGAGGTGCTGGCCTTCAAGAACCGGACCCTGGGTCTGATCGATGCCTCCTGGAGTGCGATCCGCATTGGGATCTACGCGCTGCACTTGGAGAACTGGCTCCAGTACTTCCCCCTCTCCCAAATCCTTTTTGTCAGTGGTGAGAGGCTCATCACTGACCCAGCTGGGGAAATGGCCAAGGTCCAGGACTTCTTAGGCCTCAAGAGGATTGTGACAGAGAAACATTTTTACTTTAACAAAACCAAGGGGTTCCCCTGTCTAAAGAAGCCAGAGGACAGCAGTGCTCCCCGGTGCTTGGGCAAGTCCAAGGGTCGAACTCACCCCAAAATAGACCCAGACGTCATCCACAGACTGCGGAAGTTTTACAAACCATTCAATGTCATGTTTTACCAAATGACGGGCCAAGATTTCCAGTGGGAGCAGGAAGAAAGTGATAAGTAGAACCACAAAATCAGGAAAAAAGCTCTTTTCTTTTGAGATGCAAATCATCGTTAGAGACCCAAAACTCACTCGGGGCTAGAGGCTCAGCCATGCGAGCGCAAGACTCTTGCGCTGTCAGGGTTGCAGCCAAAGCTGCCCTGTGTTTCCAGCTCTGAAACCTTAGTGACACGTCACCTCGGGTTGCACTTGGCCTCTCCCCCATGACGCTGAGGGATCAGAGGGTGGGTGGGAGGAGGAGAAGGCAGAGGGAGTGGGGCTCCTCGGGGTGATGGGATGCTTCGTGTTGTTCGCTGCTGATGTCCCCCCGGCAGCCAGGCAGGCAGGACCAGCGTCTCCTGCCATGGGTAGCCGAGCAGGAGAGTGGCTCACAAAACCCAGCAGCACTGGGACAAACCAATAGATTTGATTTCTCCTGCCCTGGCTTTTAGTTTTGCCCAAGCAGCAGCATCAGACCTGGTAAATTCAGGACACGTGCATTCACATGCACACTGGTATTTGTGTGTGGAAGGAATAAAGCCAGTTATGCTGCAAAGGAACTATGTACAGAAACTTCATTTGCACCAGACGTTTCAATTACTTGTTGCACTAAAACTAGCATTTACCAAGTGCCACAAAACACCTGGGCCCAATTCTCCTCCAACGGATGGGTATAACACCACTGTTGGAAGAGAGTCATTCAGGCTTTACTGGGATGCTCGGTGAGATCAGAGCCCCCCGGCTCCTCCTGGAAGCCGTACCGAAGACCGTTCCCAGGTGCCCACTCGGAGCAGGCTGGCCAGGCTGCCGAGGCACAGTGCCCATGCAATGCCTCCTGGCAAGGCCGTGCCGTGCCCTGCTCTGCGGTTTGGAGCCAGGTGTTCCTGGTGGGAACCAAGGGGGTGACTGCAGGGCGGAGGCGTGGGGGACAGCCCCAGGCTGGGGTCTGGGCAGAGCTGACCATCGGGGACCCTGGCACTGCCCTGCATTTGCACCTTGAAAGCGAGATCTCTGCTGCTTGCTGTTGGCGGCCGGGTTTGCAAAATGGGGAAGCAGCCTTCATCTTTGCTTCAAAATTACAAAAAAGCAATTAATTCCGAGGGTGAGCACTGCTCTGGGCAAAAAATGCATGCTTTCTAGTGGAAATGACCAAGTCAACCAAATTTGCAAATCCTGGTAGAAACTGTGGAATAAACCCATATTGCAACTGGATCCTCCAGCAATGTGATGGGAGCTGCATGCTGGAACCAGCGGAGAGCAGGACAGCAGCACTTTGACACAGCTGCACTGTTTCCATCTCCATAACTGAGAGAAAAACAGTAAGAGAGGGAACAAAAAGAAAAATGCAGAGCTACCGTTGCTGAAACGTTCCCTTCGCATGAGAGATTTCTAAGGGCACTCAACTATTGCTGGCCACTTTCTTTGTTTTAATGAGTGGTAAGGATGGCTCCTGGGTGGAGCAGAGCTGTGTGCGAGTCCCCCGTCCCCTTTGGGTGCCGGGGCCCTGGCTGTTGGAAAGCAGCAGAGATGCAGTGTGGGATCGCTGTGGGAGGACCAAGACTCAGTTTTGATTAAGGTGGCAAGAAATCCCTCCTGATCCAGCTAACCAAATGAAATCGCTGTTACGTTGGGTAACAAGCCGAACCTGCTTTGGGTTTCATGGCCTGTCCTGTGGTTCATTACACCATGAAGTGGTGCTGGTGCCTTGGATTAGATGAAAAAAGAGTTGAAGCCATTTGGAAAATTTACACCGTGGGCCATGCTGGAGGGGTACCGCCAGGTCCCTGCTAACGTCATGTCAGTTCCTATTAGCCTGATTAGATTTAAAAACAGCTCCTGACATAACACAGTTTTTCACAGACCCACAAATCCCAAAATTATTACATGAAAATTGGAAGTATGTAATAGGAATAATTTTACAGTGTTTCACACGTTATTAAAATGTCAGATCAGCTCCTAAGTGAAAACTCTTGTTACACAATTTGGTGCAAGCTGCTTGACAGATTCAGTTGGAGGATGAGGGGCTCATCAAGGCCCCATGTCCAGGCTCCTCACCAGAGGGATATCCAGAATTTTTTCCCTGTTCCCAGAGTGCTGCAGCCCCAACGCCACAGCAGGCTGGCCCTGACGGCGCTGAGCAGAGCCTGCCAGTGGAGATGGCGGGACCAGAAGACCTGGCTTCCTGCCGGAGGGGCTTGGCTGCGGGAGGACACCATCCCAGCTTATGGCATCCCCAGGACCTGGCAAGTTGGTGGCTGCATGTGACCGTGGTTGTTACGGCCGTCAGTGTGGTACCATGCATCACCTCCATGGCCAAAGCTTGGACTCTCTCAGCCACCATCCACAGCTTAACTAGGAGCAGTGTTTCTCCAAGCAAGGTCTTCTTGAGCTTTAAAGAGCCCCTGAGAACCCCCTTCCCCACCCAGCAGGTCTCGCTGTATACCTCGGCCTTGGTCTGGTCTGGTCCGAGTGCTGCCCCATGTCTCCCTGGGCAGCTCACGCCAGCTTCTCCCAGGAAGAGCCTCTGGTCCCCGACTGCCATCAAACCACCATCACTCTTCTCATCATGCCCACCACTGGAGGGACAGGAGATCTGAAAATGCATCTTTGAGACTTACAACCCAATGAAGCACCCCGTTAGCGAAGTCACAGGATGCGCCTGAGCTGGGCAGGAGCGTCCATCCTGCCCTGGGACGAAGCACAATCGTGCCGGGGGCTCAATCCTGCAACTGGAAGCAAGTTCTGGAGCAGGGCTCCCGGAGGAGGGCTCCTGGAGCCCGGCACAGCCGGCCCTGGCCCCCCAGCCCCTCCAGGAGGGGCCACCCGATGGTTTACAGAAGCAGGGCTGGCCACCGGAGATGCTGGGCCTGACTCGCATCCTTTCTGCCATATATTCAGAGGTTTATTTTTTATATCGGCTGCAATGTTCAGCTGGGGCAGGAGAGGAGGACCAGCTCCTCCACCCCTGAGGGGCTGCCCCACGGACACCCACCTCCCCAGCATGGCGGGACAGGACCCCCCGCCATGCTGTGTGCCCCCGCAGTGCCACCAGCCCCTTCGCAGAGCTGGGAGAGAGCGGGGACACACCAACCACCTTGGGATGGGCTGGGGGGATCATGGGGTGGGGGGGAGGGGTTGTTCTGTTTTCTGTTTTTCTGAATCGCACCCCGTGACTGCTGTGCTAATGCAGGGGCTTGACAGGGGAATTATTTTCTATCTGGCCGGAGAGTGGCCTGCCAAATGAGAGGGAGTCAGGTTAATAACACTTTTTTTTTTTAAACTATTCAAATGTCAGCATTAGAATACACAGGAAATAGAATTTTGTATTTGATTTCAATTAGCAAAGCATAAATTATATTTAATTTTATACACAGACTGGGTGATTCATTGTTCTGGAAAAGCTGGTACTTTAAGGTTCAGAGACTGGAAATGGAGAGTTAGTCTTTTTTGAAACCAAACTGCTGTGCTGTCGCCTCCTCCTGAATGCGTCTCTGTCTGTCGGTGTCACTCTGTACCTGAACAATATGAAAATCCTGAACTGAACACTTGAACCCACAGCACTAAACAATAAAATGTTGTAGCAGCCGCATTTCTCTGCTCCATTTCTCCCAGGCCCCCCCAGCAGCACCAACGCCCCACAATCAGCAGACTCATCCCCCACCATCAGCCAGTCTGCCCCGTGGACATGGCCCTACTGGTGCCAAAAGGGCCAGGGGAAGGTGCATGCCACAGCCAGGACCAGGACCGGGACCAGACCGGGACCAGACCCACTACAAGACTACCCAGGCCAGCACCCGACTTGCAGGGTCCCCGGCTTGGGGGGGTTTCCAGCCTGATGGGCAGCGTCCCCAGAGACGGGGATTGGGTCAGGGACCCACAGGCAGCACAACTTCTGCTTTCCTCTGCAGGCAGGGACCGGCCACCGGTCCCCCAGACCCAACTCTGAGGACAGCAGGATTGTCCTTGCAGTGGGAGACAGAAGGATTGTCCCTGGAGGGGGGGAACAGCTTTCCTCGCTGGCCTCGCAGCTCGGGGTGCATGGCCCAAGGTGACAAAGAACAAACCCCCGAGCAATGCCTGTGACATTTCACTTACTGCTGATTAAGGATAAATCAGTGGATAATAAAAGGAGAGAGAGGGCTGGCTGCCAGGCAAAGAAATTAGGGGAAAATTTTTTTTTTATTATTTTGTGTGCACAATTTCCTGCTAGTTTGAAAAAAGCTATTTCACAGCCCGGCCCTATTGTGTCATCTGATAAAACCACTGAAAAACTTTTATCAACAAAATTAGGAAGTAGTGAACTATAAAATTGCTAATTATTTTCTAGTAAATTTACTTTTAAATAACTTTAGACACCAATTACAGGCACCATTAAGCACCATTAACACTGGGTATATTTACCAAACAAGGATGGAATACTTATTATTCAAATCAAGATCATTTTGGTGTAGATTTTGCTGTTTGGAAAGCTGTCCCCACTTACCAGATGTTTAAAAAGTCATCAGGAGATCAATTACACCTTGAATGTAATCAGATTCCTAATATCTGACTTGTGGTATGATCTAATTCAACCCTTGAAACAAACACCTATGTGAGCTGGGACTGTAATCCCGAGGAGCTGCCCCAGCAGCGCCTGCACCTCAGCACGGGGACAGGGCCGATATGCTCCTCTCTTGCAAGCCCCAAAAGCGAGTTCCACATTTAGCTGACCCAACTGTCTCTTGCAATGTCTCCTTCCCCTGCTCCGTGTGGGGCTTCACCACCCTTTGCACACCCCTTTGTGTCAGGCCAGCGAGCATTGCTCCTCCCGGCAGCCCCCTGCCATTTTGTCTCTCCAGCGCCGTAGCCGGGCACCTTTCGCTTCCTCCAGGGATTTGCTCCCCAGAAGACCCACGCAGCTCCCTCCACCTCTGGGAGTGTGTGTGCTGCAAGCCCAGTGTCGCAGGCTGCCCTGGCACCGGCATCCCGACACCCCCGGTCCTGGTGCTGGACGTGCTCCGCGCTGGGCTGAACGGCAGCGCTCGCCTCTTAATTGGACGTTGCCAGGCGGCTGTCAGAAAGCTGGCTGCAAAGCTGTTACCTGCTCCCACTTTCCTGCTGTTATCTTTGACATCCTCATTATTTATTAACTGCCCTGTACCCAACAGGCTGCCACCGATGCGGAGACGCTCTTATTATGCAGGTTCAATATTCCACCTGCCTTCCAAGGTCACATCCTCCAGGATGTCTTGCAAACCAGATTGAAGAGGTACCAGCAAAGATGCAACATGTTCTGTATATGCCAATGCCAGGTTTCAAACAGAGCCCTTTGAATAAGGATAACATACTAGATGATGATATAAGACCCTGTTGCTTACTGCTTTTCCCTATCCTGTGTGTAGCGCTGAGCACCTACATCAGCAAATACAGGAAACCAGAGCACCAGGCGAGAGCTCCAGACATCAGCTTTCACATGCCGGAACAAAGAGTTTTCCTTTGACACCCGAGCCTGGGAGGAGAGAAACATGGGGATTATTTAGCTGGCCAGGTTACAAACCCACAATGACCTGTTACAGCTTCGTCAGCATGAATAAACTCCTTTCTCCAGCCCCCTGCCCTCTGCCGTTGCCTCCTTGGCCCGGCGCCGGGTGACCGTGACCCCCGCACAGTGCAGTGCGGTGGCTTTTGCGCCCTGTGCCAACAGGCTGCAACATCCCACTTGTTCCAGGCAGAAACATCAAAACAAACGGATGGTCTCACCTCCCCAGCTTTTGTGGTGCCTTTTGCTCGTCTTTTTTTTGGTTTTGCTGACCTCAAAAACTATCCCTCTATGAGTCACTCGCTGGGAAAAAAATCTGATTAGAAAATTCTTGGTGCCTTTTAAGAAGCTCTCTTGACTTCAGGTAAACGACTTGAAATCAGAAGAAATAATTTGAGGGTCACTTCACTATTGCTTTATACCACCAACAGGGATATTCTGGAAATTTTTAGGTGTAACGCAAGGTCTAATAGCCAATAGAGATGAGCACTTGCCCATATGAACCCCATGCAAGGCTAGAAGCTGCCAGATCAGAAAGCTTCTCCATGGAAGGATTTACCTACAGATTAACAGGAATTTCCGCTCTAACCTAGTGATGCTCTAGGATAGCAGAGGAGGAAGACATTGGGGCTTTGCAGAACAATGCAGTGAGCTCCCCGTGCTGCCAGCGCCCGGCCCCACGGCTGCTCCAGGTAGGGTAGGACACATCTCACCTGTGTCAGAGAGGCTCCACCAGACACCCCAGCAAAGGAGCTCTGTGGGATCCAGTGCCCTCAAAAGGACCGTGGCCGGAGTTTTGCCTCCTGCCAGGCTGGGAGCCTGGGCAGCGGGGGCCAGACATGGCTAAAAGACCTCAGCCACTGAGAAGACATTGATTTGCTGGTAACTCACCACGCTGCAGGACAAACAGTGCAGCCTGTGCTTGGCTCCTGTGTTGGCAGAGGAAGGCTCATGGTTAGGGTGGGCATCACCTCAGTGTGGCCAAGGAGCCCCTTGGATGGAGATGGGCATCCCCCGTCCCCCAGCAGCTGTGCAGGGAAGGGAAGGGCCTGTAGCCACTGATCCCCTCTCCTCTCCCTATCCTCAGAGGTGGGATGGAAGGAGCTCTTCCAGACTCCTCCTCGCTTTGCCCTGGAGTGGGCTGCCTGGGGGGGGGTGGGCTGCCCTGCTGCCCCCGCTGCCCCTGCTGCCCCTCGTGCTGTGGCTGGGCACGGGGCCAGGAGGGAGGCACACGGCGTGCACAGTCTCCGAGGAAATCAGAATTGAGAGGAACCAGGACTGTTTCGACAATACATTTTGTGACTAAAGTCATTATGTGCCGAGAGATGTACGGGTAGCTGAAGGACAGAATTAATATAGTAAGTAATCCTCTCCCTTTAGCAATATCTTTCTGCATGAAATAATGATTTAATGTCTAACTTTTTCTAGCATACACATTTCCTCATAACAAACACTTATATGATATGCAGCTATTTATGTTTCAAGGCAAAAAGCGTGGAGTGTAATGGACTCGACTCTGACTATCTGTCCGTGAAGAAATTTCACTGTATCATGGGAAATGAGGAAAAACATTTTATTTGGAGACAATTTCTTTCTATTTAAGCCATTCTTATCTTTCTCCCTTGTTCTGTGTTGGAAGGGGTATCTGCATGACTGAGTTGCCTCTCCTGCACATGGGGCGTCTGTGCTCTGCAGGACCCCCTGCCCAGCTGGGAGCCCCTTGCCGCTCCTGAGCGTGTCTCACAGCTGCGAATGGCCCCGTCTGGTGGGTTTCCCCCAAAGCGGCAGTGGGTGGGATGTGGTATCATAGAATCATAGAATCATAGAATGGTTTAGGTTGGAAGGGACCTTGAAGATCATCGAGTTCCAACCCCCCTGCCATAGGCAGGGACACCTCCCACCAGACCAGGTTGCCCAAGGCCACGTCCAGCCTGGCCTTGAACACCTGCAGGGACGGAGCTTCAACAACCTCTCTGGACAACCTGTTCCAGTGCCTTACTACCCTTAAAGTGAAAAACTTTTTCCTAATGTTTAATCTAAACCTGCCCTCTTCCAGCTTAAAGCCATTCCCCCTCGTCCTATCACTACATGCCCGTGTAAAAAGTCCTTCCCCAGCTCTCCTGTAGGCCCCCTTTAGGTACTGGAAGGCCGCAATAAGATCTCCCCGGAGCCTTCTCTTCTCCAGGCTGAACAGCCCCAACTCTCTCAGCCTCTCCTCATAGGAGAGGTGCTCCAGCCCTCGGATCATCCTCGTGGCTCTCCTCTGGACACACTCCAGTATCAACTCCAGGAAACAGTTACAGAAGCTTCTGCATTGAGGTAGTGCGCCCATTTGGACTTTCCAGCTCTCAAGAAGGGTAATTAATCCTGTAACCTTAAGTAGCGGTGGGGACTATCATCTGTGTTTGAGCATGGGACACAGCCCCAGGGCAGTCCCTGCCCGGGAAGCACTGACACGCAACGGCCCTGGGAAAGAGCAGCCGCTCTCCAGCCAGCCGACCTCAGCAGTGCCAGCCCCGCTCTGTGCTGGCCACTACACCCATCCTCCCCGTGCCTGGCTGTGTTCACCCAGAGCCAGCCAGCCCCCATGGCACAGAGACACACAGTCAGCCCCAGCAAGCTCACCCAAGGCGCAGGGTACTGCTTTCCGAGGCTGCAGTGCCCGAGGCAGGTGGGCTTGGTTGCTCTGGAGCCCAGTTAGGAGGCTCTCAGCTCTGCTGCTCCCTTTTTCTCCCACGAGACTAATATCCAGAGCAGGGGAGGACAGAGATCTGTCCTGTACAGAGACTCGGCTCCAGGGTGTTGCTCTCCATACTCCCTAAGGCAGATCCCACAAACATCAACACCACGCAGAAGCAATGAGCTTTTCCCTGGTACTGACACACCGCTTAGAAGCACTGATCCAGATAACACGAGAGATGTCTGTGTAATGAAGGCAAACGACACATCTGGCAATTTTCCACCCAACTGACAGAGATAAACAGTTATAAATATACCCCATTAATAGTGTAAGCATCCTTCAAAGCTTGTCTTGAGAGTCTGTGGGGCCGGCGTGCAGCGAGCGGGCTGGTGCTCCGGCTGGGCGCCTGAGCGGCAGGTACAACAGAGCTGCCAGGCTTGCAGCCCCTCATTAGCAGAGGCAAAACGAAGCATGGCAGTGGCAGAGGGAGACACTTCCCAGGAGGAGACAAAGGGGTTACAAAGCTGTAAGCGCCCCGGGCAGCACTGCCAGGGTGGCTTGCATCACCCCCTCAGGTGCCAGCCAAGCCCTGCTCCCAGCTGGTCTGATGTGGCCACCACCAGCCGGGCCCCTGGCAGGTCCTCAGGTGTCCCTCCCTGAGGACGGACATCCTTCCCCCTCCCCAGGCACCCTGCGCGGCGCCCAGCCTTGCCAAGCAGCTGGACTCAGCTGGGGTTCAGCCGTCGTTTAATGAGGAAAAGCTAATGAATGATTTTTGCCTTTATCTTAGAAAGCTACCCTCAGAGTGAGTTGCAGTTAATGAAAGGAGTGAGGAATATGCAGGTCACGGAAGGTGACCGCACTCCCCTCTTAAAGGATTTTGTCTGAGCGGAATAAGCAGCTGACAGCAAGTCCTCTGACAAATTCAGCTTTTTTCAGGGAATCTTTCCATTCACGTGACAATTCCCCAGACATCAGTCCCTCTGAGTAAGGTTTTTAAGGTTTTCGCTGGGTCTGTGACCTGTGGCTTTTAGCTTCACTGGCCAGAGCCCAGCCATGTTTCCTCCCTTATGGGAATCTCCTGCTTGTAGAAGCGATGTTTATGGCCTTGGCTCTGGCAGAGACAGGCTGTTCCCAGCAGGAACCATGCCACACGTGCGGACCCGATGTGCAGGGGCTGTGCCATGTGTGGGCACTCTCGCCCACTCCGCTCCTGCTGTGCCCCAACCCCAGCGCGCATCCAAGATGCTGAGGGCTCAGTCAGGCCAGAGATCCTGCACAGCTGTGAGAGACAAAGCAACCATGTCCTTCTGTACCCAGGACACACTGCCATCATTTCCTTCCTCGCTGACGAACAGAAGCGAGAGCAGTCCACGACCACACAGAACATCTTGCTATGGGAGATGGTGAAAGGATTCCCACCTCCCTCTGTGAGCTCTGACTACTGCAGCTGCAGGGCTCCCGGGTCCTGCGCGAATGGGTGCCCTGCTCTCACCATGTCCTGGAGCAACAGTGGTGTCCCCAGTGTCCTGCATGGCCGGGCAGGTCTGGCACTAGATGGCACCCTGATACGTCCTTCTCTGAGGAGGACCAGGGCACCCAGCCTCCAGTGCAGAGCAGGGAGGGAAAGAGGGGGTCGGCATCTTCCCTGTGCTCGGCAACCAACCCCAGGGCTGACCCAGAACATGGCCTGGCCCAGGGCACCCCGTCCCACCTGCTGGCCAAAGGGCTGCTGTGGAGACCTTGCCAGGTGGAGACCTTTCCAGCCAGACCCTGCACGACAGGCCCTGCGGGAGGGCAGAGGCAGAAGCTGAGGAAGCACCAGAGGCTGTACTGCCTCCAGCTCCCCCTCGCTCAGCAGGCTGCGAGCCGGGGGATGAAACCCAGGACGGGGGCCAGACTTCAGCCCGGCTCTGAGCTAGAGGGCTGGATGATGTGCCTGCGTAGGAAATCGCTCCCCCAGTCCAGCACCGTGGTAGAGGATGGAGAAATGCTCTATTTCCTTGGTGTTCCCCGTTTACCTGGGAAGAAGTGTCTTATCAAGGTTAATCCCTGCTAATTTAATCTAATTTCTCAGCACTGTGACTGTCTGCTCCACACCATCCCATGGCTTCGAAAGCACTTGCGGGCAACGGGCACTGCTGGAGTAACACAACTACAAGGCCTGGCAGATGAAGACGAGCCACTCTCAGCAGACGATCTCCCTGAAGGAGGTCGAGCAGTTTACAGTGTTTTGCCCAAGCACCAGTGATTTTGGCTGCCCTTTCTGGGCTGACCTGTTTGTCTAGCAACAGTCTACTGTTCAGAAGTTTGCTTTGTCTTAGAAGCCCAATGCACCTCCTGAGCCAACTGCAGCAATTTCTTAATCCTAAACACTGGCACCTCAACAGCCTCCACCTAGCGTGATACCAGTCTGCAAAGACAGTTCATTAGTGACTATGCAAAAACGCTGGCTTTATCTGGGATGCAATTTTGGCCACTTTCCAGTTCACACAATCTGTCAGAGTTCACAGAAGAGGAGGTCCTGCTGAGAGGGGCTTTGCAGTTTCTGGAGAGCTGCAGCTCCTGAGCTGGAGTGCATACACAACAGCAAATACTCAGCTCATCCTTTTGGTTGGGGGCCATCTCTACAGGGTAAGGTAGAAAAATAGTTTAACTAACATTTTCTTCTAGCAAGATTTAATAATAAAATCGTAAGTCTGGTGTTTTCCTTCCAGGTATGACAACTTATGTGGCAAAGTAGATTTGTTAGATTTACAATATGAGAATTACTCCCAGAAAGGAAAAAAAAAATAAACCCCAAGCCCGTGTTCCCAGAGACATACATTAGAAGTACTCTAACACCCTGAGAACTGTGAGTTTTATCCCCATTCTATTAGGGAAAATGTCTTTTCACGCAACTCAGAGAGGGAATGGCATATGCCACTGGCTTGTCCATCTGTCTCGCTCTGTTGCAGCAGCAGAGCTCTCAAACCAGCAAGTCAGCCATTGGTCCTGTCAAAAATTGCAGCATCCGCTTTATTCTTTTAAACACAGAAAACAAGAGCTACACAGCAATATGAGCTGGAGTGATGACCATAACACACACAGGTCAGGCATTCCCGAGGGTGCTAGGGACAAACCAGCACCCAGCGCCTGAGAAGAAGAGACAGACTCGGTGTCGACGTGAACCCTGCAGCAGAGGAGACCCTTCCTCCCATGATGTGGCGTGAACAACATGAACTGTACCTTCTTGGAGGGCGTTATACATAAAGACACAGCCTTCCCATTAAAGCCCATGCCTTGCAAGAACATGGGCGTTTTTAGGACATTCCTGTGTGCCCACACACACTGTGTGCTGCATAGCCGGTTTGGGAACCGCAGCTTTCCATCGCCCCTCTGTGCAGAGTTGTACCATTGGCCTCAGGCAGGTGGAATTCCCCTTTTCAGGTGGGAAAGGTTATTTTGCATTTTGAATATGTAAGCAAAGAGCCAGGCCAAATAATAGACTCCCAGCCCTGTGCTCATGCTGGCCTAGTGATCTCTGCAGGAGCGTAAGGTTTCTGGAGATTTAAATGTGTGTGCTTGTGCAGAGGGTATCTTAGGAGCTGGTGCTCTGCCTGCTACCGTTCCTCCTCTACCCAACCGTGTCTTTCTTTCCTTAGCTCCTTCAGTTCCTGGCCTGATTGTAGCTGTCAAAGGGTTTCTGCTAAAGCCTTTTTCTCCCAGCTTTTGAAGCAGTCTTTTTCCATCCACTCTTCCCAGCTGTGCCCAGGTGATAGCAAATGCTTCTGCCATGGGGCTTTACTGTTTTGTGTTCTGGAGAGTACCCGCAGCCCTGTCAGTCATTTTGGTAGTGCTCTTGGGTGATATTTGCAGTCCCCTTTGGATTCCTCTGGCAAGCACTGGACGGTCTGGGTCCAGACAGAGCTGTGTGCGCTGGATGTGTCAGCTCGTGCCCCAGCAGAGAAGGAGCAGGAGAAGGAGCTGCACAGCTGGAAGGCAGCAGAGAGAAGTTGTGCCCCAGGATGGTGCTTGCACACAGCTGCATTTGAGAGTGATCCCCCTATTAATGAATAAACACAATGTTATCTCCCCTCTCGCACTAAGGGCTGCTCTATCCCCATTAAATCACAGCCCCATTAAATCGCCCAGCCCAAACAGACATGACCTGGGGCTGGGGTTTCTTTTTAGATGTGAGTGTACTTTACCCCTGGCACATTCTTTAGGAGAAGCAGGTTGCGGAATCACTTTTCAGGCTTCCTGGAGAAAGACAGCTCTGTCACCCCTGTGGACGCGCTGACGGTGCTGTGCATGCGCCTGCCGCCCCAATGAGATACAGAGGGAAGGAGATGGTGCCCGTAGCCCGTGGTGCCTGGCCATGCTGGTTTCTGGGCCATTTACACTATGGGTTTCGTACGGGTTACAAATAAAACACTGTTGGCATGTTTCAGCATCACCAGGCATACACCTGCTGCTGGAACCTTCCCTGTGCCATGGAGGAATCCTGCTCTCTCTGTGGGCTCAGCTGCTCGGATTTAGCCCACACAGCACCTACAGCTTCTCCGGTATTCACCTTCTTGTTAAGTGTTTAATAAGTTTCTGTAACTTTTTGTTAAGCAGCGAGGAAATGTTTTCCAGGAGAAGCTAATTCCAGCACATCCTCCTTGTGTAGGTTTGATGTTATGGAACAGTGAGTCTGTTGAATTAATTAGCATACAGCACTTCACTTACTCAGCTAATCTGCATATTTTGCTCCAAGGATGAGGGAAACCTCCAGGTGCTGGAAGGATGCTCACCGGGTCATGGTTCCAGCCCTGAGGCAGGTGCGCACACAGAAGCATGACAGAGTGCCACTGGCTGCCCCACGCCGTGGGCTTGCCGGTGGCCTGGGGGTGCCTGCCTGACCCTGTTCTCCAGCCAAAATTGTGGCAAGTGGGACTTGCAAGAGGCAGCTATACCTCCTGCCAGAATTTGTGTTCATTCCTTCCCCGCCCTGTGCCCAAAGCAGGTGCTGCCCCGGCAAGCGGACCATGCCAGCTCGTGTCCCCACCACCCCGTCCCCCCGTGGGGGAGGATGAGCAGAGCTGCCCCGCAGCTCCCTCCTAGGGTGTGCTCACAGACAGACACACACACACTTCTGGGGTCTGGGCATTTTTTCATCTTGGCACGAAATTCTTCCAGAGATGATTATTTGAAAGATGAGTCACCAAATACAATAGCAAAGGCACATCCTTGACTTACTGGCAGAGAAGAAAGATGTGACCAGCATTAAGTCTCCATGCAATGTCTCCATCACACAGTGTCTGGCGTTTATTCTAAACAGCTCTCAGTCTTGAGCAGAATTGGTTTTTCACATCAGAAATCCAGCTACTTTTCCATAAGAAATGTTCCTTAATGAAAGGAAAGACAGACTGTGCGCACGGATGTAAAAATCATTACAGCGTAGCTCTGTGCTCTGTACAGCTGCTGTCTTTTAAAACCTGTTTGTACGAACACACATGCACGCATGGAGACGCACATTAGCATCTCTGCATTGAGGTTATGCCCTGAAATGGGGCATAAATTCCAGCTACCTTTGGGGAGCAGGAGGGTTACTTCTTACGTTTCTTGAATTTTCTCTCTCATTCTGCTTATTTCTCTTCATACGCCTTTACAGAAGTGTTTAAAGGTGGGCCCTGCGTCTGCCCTGCAGGGACCGTCACCTGCGGCCACAGCTCTGCTGTGCTGAGGGTTTGCAGGACGGGTTGATCAGAGCAAGGGCAGCCCAAGCAGAGAAACCTCCCTGGCTCGACCGGCTGCCGGGAATGGGGAAGGGGACGGCACAGCAGTGGGGTGAGAGGCGGCAGTGAGGGTGTGCACTGCCCTGAGCGGAGCTCGGTGCTGGCTGTGAGCGGACATCCGACCATGCCCGGAGTGCCTTGGAGACCCCCAGAGAGAGGGGACGTTGCTGGGGCAGTCAGCCTTGCCCAGGGGAGAGCATGACTTAAAAGCCCCGCATTTCCCTTACCCCTTGTCCAGAGCCGGGGCTGACAGAAGGGCTGGGAGCCAGGGCAGCAAACGCCGGTGCTCAGCCCCTGCCTCTGCCATGCGCCTGCCTGCGAGCGGACCCTGAGGATGCAAAGCAAAACAGCCCCCGCCTTTCCCCCCTTTACCCACAGCGCCCAGAGGCCAGTGCCCGGGGCAGAAGCCCCGTTCCTCTTTGCCGGGAGTGGGCTGGGGCAAGGACGGGCGCTCCTCGGGAGTGGAGGTCTGGTTTCTGCGCTGCCCCTGTGCCACGAGGTGGGATGCTGTCTTGTAGCCTATTCCAATTCAACAGTGCGTTCTGACCTTGATGATGTTGATTTAACTAGGATATGAAATGCAAATATAGCCTAAGCTCAACAATTCTGGCACCCAGCAGAGAGATTGAAGGGTGGAACGCTTCCCAGAAGGGTCAGCAAGAGCAGGAAAAATTATATAGAGCAAATAAACAGAATAAAAGGCTTCTCTATTATCCTGGCGCACAAGGCTGCAGCTCCAGGGGACTGCAGGAGATTGTGCTGCTCTGAGGCTTATCCTCAGGGACAAGCTGCTGATCAGGAAACAGAGAAAGGGCTAAGGGCAAGGAGACAAGTTGTTTTTAAATAACTACAACCCAGGAGGGAGTCACCCTCATTCTGCTCCTTGGCTGATTCGGCATTATCCATCACTCCACCCCACAGCCAGGGCAGTCGCCCCAGTCATTTCCTGGGGATCTGGAGCCAGACCTTAGGAGAGGGTTTAATGTGCTATCAGGGGGAAGGGGAACTGCTTCCTGACCCATAGCCGAGCAGATATCCTGCAGGAAAGGGCAGCCTCCACCAAACCAACCTCCCCGCGCTTTGGAGGAGCTGCTGTCACCAGCTTTGTAGGAAGCTGAATGTGCACAAGCTACTGCTGCAAACTTTGGATGCCACAAGGCACTTGAAAGCTTTGAATTTAATAGGTATAAATGCCTATTTTCAAATTCAAGATGGGATTTGCACATTGTCAGTAATTTTTAGCGAACCCATCCAGAGCAGCTCGCTCACCTGCTGGGAGGGTCACAGCCCTTCTTGTTTCGGCTCCACAGGGATGGAGGGACCTCGTGCCGCCGGCTCCAAGACAGATCAGAGACACCGGACCGTGCAAGTCTGCTTCGCCTGCAGGCTGGCGGGGAGCCCAGGGATGGTGCTTGTGAAGGGCAATGTCAGCCAGGGTGAGGTTGTCTCTCTTCTCCATATGCCGTTAAAGAGCTGATATCCTTGTCTGCACGGGAAGCAACTTGTAGATCAGATTCAGTTCAGACTCAGACAATCTTCCCACCTCAGGGGAATGCGAGGATTTCTCCAAGGGCTGCTGCGTCCAAATCGCTACAGGCGGATCTCATTGCCTGCTCTGCCGCGTGGCACACTCCTGTGTGCAAAGCTGGAAGGTGTTTCAAGGTGCTCTGCCAGCCCTTGGAGCAACCCAGAGTGTGCACAGTTACGACGTTGGGACGGAGCCTGCACAAGGGTGACAGTGGGGGCTGCAGCAAAGGCTGTGTGTGTGCAAGGAGCAGCTGGCACATCTGCTTTCGGTCAGGGCTGGAGGCTACCACAGCCTCAGCACCCTCGATGTCCCACCGGTGCACACCTCAGAAAGATCTGCGAGCAGCAGGTCAAGGGACACAAACCTGCAGCATCCTCACTCCCATCCAGCCCATCGCACCCAACGCTGTGACTCCTTGTAGGGGAAGCACAGAAGGAGGCATGTTTGGATTCAGACAAGACTGAGCTGATGCGGGATTACCAGAGCCCGTCATTAGGGGGTGAAGGGGTACCGTGGGTGGGGGGACAGAGCCAGAGGCCAGGGAGGATGCTGGGCAGAGACAAAACTGTGGTCCAGTGCTCCCAGACACCATGGGACAGCACCGCAGTGCACCAGCCGGGGGGACCCCAGCGGTGGCCAGAGGTTCGAGCCGAGAGGAGTACCCTCATTTAGGCATCTGCAGTGCCATCATGACTTTATTAAAAATTTAAACCACAAATTACAACATTCACCGGGGAAGAATTGCTTTCCTACCAATTACAGTTAATAGGGTAAAATTAATGTACCAATTAATATGGCTGCTTCTAAAACTCAGTCTAATATGTTAAATACTGTTCCTGCCTCTGTAAATGCAGCAAAATAAAGTGATGATCAGGATGGGAGCTAATAAAGTTTTGCTTCTCTGTACTTAAACTATTTGGCATCACTGACTTAAGGCACAGGAAAAAGGAGATTATTTAACATTTTAAGGTTTGTAAGACCCATAAATCATTTCATACATGCCATATTTGTTGAAAAGGATAGAATACATTCAATTTTACAGTATATTAAACTTCATCTAATTTGAACGTAAGAACAGACCAGCAAAATAAATGACCAATTTCTGAAGCAGAAATTACCATTTGGCTGCTGCCATTATGAAGCTGCTGGTATTTTATCATGTTCTTAACATAATATTGCTTGTCTATTGATGCATAGTTATAGTGCTAGTCCAAATTGGAAGGCGGTGAAAGAGGACAGTGCAGAGTTTTTTTTTAATAGGCATCATTTGTCAGATGTTATTTCAGAGGTCTTTGCACTGATGATAATATGCAGATTAAAGCAGAAGTAAATAGGAAAAGAGAAAAAAAAAAGAGCGAAAGAAAGGCAGAAAGGGAATGAGAATTTCAGCACATTCTGGCTGCAGCAGACAGGCAGGTGGACCGGGCCCCAGTGGGTACAGATAACAGTAATTAATCTGGGTTGAAGGGTTTCTTCTGAAACCCCGCGGTGTTTGACAAAAGGAGGCATCCTCCTCTGAATCTCAATGCTGCTGTGGACCCGCAGGGATAAAGAGCAAAAGTGCTCGGACCTCGGTCAGGATCCAGGGATGGAGCACTGGCCCCTGCCCTGCGCCATCCCTCCTCCCCACCCCACGCCCTCCCCTGCAGCAGCCACAAATCTGAGCACAAATAAAAATTATGTTTAGTTTGCAAAACAGGAGGAAGGTATCTCCATCCTCCAGAGTTCATTGTTCTGCTAGACTTGGTATTATAGTGGCAATATATTACGGAGAAGAAAAATCAGCTGGCTGCGTTGCCTCCGGAATGACAATGGAAAGCCACAAAACACGATGGAGATGCAGCTGGCTGGAGGAGATCTCTGCCGGGGCACAGCGAGGCAGCTGGGGCGACCAGGAAGGCTGCTCGCAGGGAAGGGGTCCCATGAGGCACGGTGTCCCACGGGGGCATGGCATCCCATGGGGCATAGGGGACAGCCGCGTGCCAGGACAGGGGACCCCCCAGGGTCAGGACCCAGCACCCTTAGTCCCTCCTGCTGCTCCTCAGCCTCCTCAAGCTCTTCAGGCAGCAGCTCCTCCGCCAGGGCAGGGCACTGTATTACCCCAGGGCAGGGTATCACCCCGGGACAGGACACTGCCCTGGAGAAAGGCAGCTTTGCCGGCGCAGGGATCAACTGTGCCAGCACGCTGCGGCTGCAGAGGCAACTGGCACATCTCTGACCCCAGCGATGCCCTGTAGGCACAGCTGCAGAGCTGAAAATACCTTCCTACCAATAAACCCAAACAAAAATGGCAAGGTACTTCATTTGTATCAAGGATAATCATCCGGTCCCCCCAAACCCTCATTTTCCTCCAGTGAAGGGTTTCTGCTGCTGAAAGGCTGCCAGGAGAGGGTGTGTGGTGGGGGGGGACGGACGTGCATGGGCAGTAGCACCACTGCCGCCGTGCAACCTGTGCGGGTGCTCCGCACCGATGCTTAACAAGAACACCTCAGAGCCTGGGTCTGTTTAAACCAAATGAATCGCTCGGATATTAGGGCTGAAATTGTGTTTCATGACTGCAAATCTGTGCAGGGATAGATTGTGCTATAACATAGATTTCAATTACTTTCCAACCTTCAGTGTGATGATGCGACATTACGCTCCACTGTCAGAGTTTGCCAGCATGCTCTTACTTTTATTTCTCCTGTTAAATATGGTCTTTGTTGCGCTTCATTGATCTCTGAGCATATTCTGCTGTTTACAACTTTGATAATCTTTGTGTAATCTTCAGGGGTAATTGAATTCCGACAAACATAGCTGAATTTTAAACACCACGTAGATTTAAGTACATTGAAAAGCCATGATATGAAAGTCAAACCTGGAGACGGGGAGAAGCACTTGCTCACAGCTCCTTTCTTGAAAATTGGGAGCTGAGCCAGACCCAGAGCCTGGGGATGTCACAAGCGAGTTTGGAGACATGGCTGGAGCTGGGACCAGACCTATCCCAGAATTTAATACCAAGTAGTAAATGTCAAGTCATTTAATGATTTTTGAATATGTAAAAGCAAAACACTTCTGCATTTGCGCAAAGTCCCGGGAATTCCACTGGGTCTCACTCTCCGCTAGGATGGGATACAGTCAGCAGCTATCAATCTTTGTTTAAATATCTAGGGATTTGCCCTTGTACAGATAAATTATTGTTTTTATGGGCATATTTTGTGAATTAGACAAGGGGGAAAATGATCCGGTTGGATTTTGATGTAAGAGTTTTTTTGCAGAGCCCTAGGGGCACATGCATAGTGCTTTCATTATCATTATCGCTATTTATTATTTGCCAGCAGCAGGAACGTGCCCAGCACAGTGCAGGCACAGCGTAACGTGGCTCCCGGGCTGGCACCACACTCCCAGCACCAACAGGCCCCGGGCACTGACCAAATCTCCCCCTTGCCGAGACGCAAGTGCCGCATCCCCCTCCACCCTGAGCCCAGGCAGTGCGCTTGTCCCTCCCTCCTCTCTCTGTTGACCCCCGAGTCGCTGCAGTTAGTTATAGCCTCCCTTTTGCTGCCTGCAAAAACAGATGTCTTGCTTGAGGACATCAGATTTTTGATGCATTTCCTACAAACTTTAATTTCCCAAACCATCCTTGCTCAGGATGTAGGGGGACTGTTCAAGTATGCTATAAATTAGTATGCTAGCAGAGCTTCTCCTGGAAGGGGGATAAGCTCAGCCAGACAAGAAGGAGCCTCCAGAAATCTCAGTGATGGAGGGGAAAACTTGCTAGTCTCCCGCTATTTGTGCTGAAGCTCCGTGTCTCCGGTTTATTGCAGCAGCAGCACAGGGCAGCCTCCATGCAGCAAAGATTTCCTGCCGAAGGGTCTGAGATGCACGGAAGGGTCCCCACGCAATCGAAAGAAAAGGAATTAAAGGGTTGTCTGGCTAGAGAAAAGGGATATTGAATCTAATCCGAGCTGGTGTAATTTGGAAATCCAATTGCACTTGTCCGTCAGCAAAAGCAGCAATTGGCAAAGGGAGCCCGGAGGCTGTGGGCGATAGGAACCCACAGCACCAGGGCAGGGAGAGGGGGGCTCAGCCCTGTGGGACCCCAGCCCACACCGGGCAGAAGGAGCCCCAGGGTGGTGGAAAGCCCCTGTGCCCTGCTGCGGTCTGCAGCCCTTTTCCCAGCGGGGTTTTACACAGACTGGCACTGACACGGGAGCCACGTGCAGGACAAGCGCTCCATGAGTGGGAAAGGAGAAGCGGGAGCAGGGAGGGGGAAAGCAGCTCAGCGCAAGCCCTCCCTCCCCACCTTCGCTGGCAGCACCGGGAGATGCAGGGAGGGAAATGCAAAATGCACAGCTGCCCCCACACCCCTGCACGGCTCATCCCTGTCGGGTCTGCTGGGGCACCGCACTGGTACCCCGTCCCCCAGAGAAAAGCACGGTTTCCCCTGCACCTCCTCCCTTCGAGGTTTTGCAGGAGAGATCAGACGCTGATTACAATGGATTTAAATGTTTCTGCTAGGATTTTTAACTCGGGCTCAGATACCTCCTCATATTTCGCTTGCCCTGAGTCATTACATTGATATTTTACCAGAAGCCAGACAGAGCTTTTCAAGGTCCTTGATGGACTCCGGTGATCCAACTGAGGCTCGAATCTTCTGCCACACAGCTCCAGCTCAGCCCTTTGCTGAAAGGCTCCTGCAAACCACTTGCGGCCATTTCCTACCCCGTTTCCCCCAAGGCAGGAGGCTCAGAGGGCTGATCAGTATTTCAGGTGCCAAATGTAAGCTACTTTGTACCCAGGCTTTGGTAGTAATGCAATAATCAAAGCCTGATTGCAAAGCCCATGATGCAAGATGGGATGCTGCCCCGTTCTTGGGGAGCAGGTTACCAGGCCCCTCACCGAGGAAGATGCCAGCTCGGCAGCTCTGCCTCTCACCACCCCCCTGCAGGGAATCGCAAGGTGGGAAGGACAGGACACTCATCGGGCTCGTGGAGCAGCCCCTGTCCTGGACCGTGCAGCCAGGCCCTGGTGCCTTCACAGGCAAGAAGACGAGGGCAGAGAAACAAAGAGCCATACTCTCAGGCTCAGACATGTCGCCTGTAGGACTGGGGGACCCCAAAAGAGCCCCCAGGGCTGGTCCTGTCCTGATGGGGAGGGGAAGAGCGGGCTCCAGGGGCAGCAGGGTTTGGCCGTCACCTCCCTGCAGCTGGCTCTGCAGGTCCTCCCCGCAGCACGGTGCTGAGCATCCCACCAGCAGGAGAGCTGGAACAGAGCCACTCACAGCCATTATCCCCCAACACGTGCTTTATTTCCTGAATTAAAGAGCAGAATTATAATGAGACTTGACGTTAAATTCCATAAAAAGTCAAGCTAATCAGTGACCAAACCTGTAATTGATTCTTTTGCTAGTTCAATACTTAATGCTACATGTTAAGCAATAGGATTTTACAATTTGCTAGCACTTCACTTACAGAGAATTAAGCAATAAAAATCCATTCTGAGCACAAACAGCAGGAAGGGAGCCACATCCGCTAATAAGTGAACGAGCCAATAAAGTGGCTCAATGCTTGCATTGATATCTTGTTTTTCAAAATATCTATCCCTGTACGATACATGAAGCCTCTTTAACACATGCAAGCGTGGTTTGAAACCCTCCAGGAGGTAATGCTGAGGCAGGGAATGCCACGGACGAGGTCTAGGAGGCAACTGCCAGGTCCAGGGGGGCTGGAGAACCTGCAGACCACATCACAGCAAGGGGAGCATCCTGCTCCCCCAACAGCCGCAGGGCCCAGGGAAACCCCTGGGGGTGCTCAGCCCCGCAGAGAAGCCGGCCCCGCAGAGCTCATCTGGACACAGAGCTGGAGACACGGCCATTCCCCCGGGTGCAGATTACAGTAGCAGACGGAGCAGGACACGCATCCAGCCACCGGTTCCCTGCACAGGGAGCAGAGCTCCTGCCAGCCACCCCTGCACAGCCGGCAGCACCAGAGGTTGCTTAAACACTGGAGCCACTTAAACACTGTGGCTTAAGTAATTCTGCTTTTTAGAGAAGGTGGTTTGTTTTTAAACTTCCTGCAATATTTGCTTGACTTTATTCAAGGCAATATTCAGGACAAGGAAACACAGCTTCCACAGCCGTATTCCATAGACAGATATCAGAACTCAGTTAAGAACTGCTTGGATTTTTAAATGCAAAATTGCTAGCATTTTTCTTTGCCTACTGTTCTCAAAGATGCTTTCCTCCATTGGTCTTGTATTGTTTTTCAGCACAAGTCAAATCTTTGTCTCAGAGCAGCAAGGTGCTGCTGCTGAATGATTAACCTGCAGCAGTGACAGGAGAGCCATCAGCAGCAGGTCTCGTGTGTCCCCAGGAAAGGAACACAGTCTATTCATTTCCCAACTCACGTGCTGACCCCCAGCAGAAAAAGCTCTATCGTGCCATGACTTGCTGCTTCCAGGGCATCAGTACCAGCATAAGGAGAGACAGTACACAGCAGCTTCACCACCCTCTCTTTACAAAATGACAGCATTTTATAGATCTCTAAAAAGGCTTATTTCTCCTCCAGGAGGAATGGTTAACAGGGCTTTTCTCTGCTTGATGGGATGCAGCAGCCAATGCACAAGAGCCTGTTGCAGACGTGTTGTCCTCACCCATGCCACCACAGCCCTGGTCTGCTCCCTGGGGGGACTGACCCACCCAGCTCTGGCAGGCGGTCAGGGGAGGAACTCCCCCTGCACACAGGACCCGTGCTCCCCTCAGCTCCTGCCCTCCTCCTGTCACCCTGCTGCCGCGCACAGTCCTGCTCCGGGAACACCTGGGACAAGGTGCTCTCCAGCAGCTCCAGACCCTCCATGCCCCGCTCCCCTGGGGCTCGGGGTGCAGTGGGTGCAGCATGCTCCTCGACAGATTTTACTTTGGAAATGGTCTCTGCTGGGCCCCGTGCGGTGTGGCAGGAGAGACACACTTCAGAAATACAATTATTATTGTAAGGGGAACGCCCGCGCTCCCAGTCTCCATGGGGGTTAGGCATCCTGCTGCGATGATTCAGGGAATCTGTCGAGGCACATTTTATGAATTCCACTGAAGCTGTGGAATTGCTGCATTAGGCGAATACCTCAATGGTTGTCAAGTTGGCCACGTGCTGTCAGAGCTGCTTTACATTGCCCAGACCAGAGACAGCAGATGCTCATAAATAGCAGTCATTTTCTCTGCTGCTTTCAGCACTAACCCTGTACTGCCTGTGCATCTCACCCAAAGCCTACAGCAACACATGCTGCAAACCCAGATCCATTTTCCTGGGCTCTCTTTGGGGGCACTTGTTAAATGGCTGCAGAGATGCTGCAAAGGTGCCTCTCGAGCCATGTTAGAAACAGCCAGCACCTGGACACTGCCTGGCCAGCAGACCCTTTCCGACACAGAGCCATGCCAGCCTGCGCATCACACACAAAGCTGCTCTTTGAGGAACAAAATGCCGAGCAAGGAGAGTCTGATTAGAACCAAATCTGCCCCAAGGCCGAGGGTGCACAGTCTTCCCACAACAGCCCTAAGCCAGGCACACTGTGCTGGAGGGTTGAAGTGCTGGAACACGGCAAAGGAACAGATCTATAGCTCCAGAAAAAGCTTCTGAATTAAAACTTTAAGTAGTAGTAAATCTCAGTTTTAATAATGCAGATTAACACTGCTGAGAGATGTGGCAGAACAAATCAAATTTCTCTGAGCTGGAAGAGAAAGTAGAGAAATAAAACCCTATCACAAGGCAACAGCAGCGGGCCGGGGGGGCTGCTGCTGCGCCGGAGCCCCGAGGCGGGTGAGCGGGTATGGGGCGATGGCACGGCAGCCAACAGAGTCCCAAGGAGCCAGCGTCGCTGCTGTCAGAGAGACTGCAGGCTGCACTGCTGGGTCCTGGAGATTATATCTTCAAAATATACCTGGCTAATGAATTTGTGTCTGACAGCTTCAAGCGTTAGACAATTTGTACAGTACAAGAATGTGTCTGAACACTTGTCACTAAAGACTTGTAAAGGAGCGCTGTGACCACGCGCCGGGCATGCCCCACATCTATTACAGGCACATCCATCACGTTCTGCAGGCACGTTATGTAAATAGCTGGAGTACGCAAGCGATGCGCTGCTGCCACTGCAGCCGGCGCGGTGAAGACGGCCGGTCCCAATGTCCCACATGCATCCCTTCGCCCTCCACAGCCCTGAGCCAGCTGCGTTCGAGCGGCTGGCAGGTAACCAGAGAGACAGAAAATGACAACTTTGGTTAAGAGGTTTCTGCTCTCTCCTGGGGAAGCAACTGGAAATACAGGTGTCCACACAGGTGGGAGGAAGGCAAGAGCTGTCCAGGCAAAGTCAGGAACTCTTGGAAGCAGACAAAAGTTACAGGACAGCAGAACATACTCTGACAGGGTTAAGAAAGAGGAGATTACAGACTTTTGGTGACAATATAAATTCTAACAACAGCAGATCCTATTTCTAGGGAAACAGCAACGATGCCAATTTGTACATACCTTTTCCACATACATTCAGCAGGTACTTTTATTCTGCAGCCAGAACCCTTGTACCCCTTTGTCACACACAGGTAAGTGTGTGTGTCTCAATCAGTGGCTTGCTGAGGACCTCACAATGACAGTGACTATAACAATTCTCATGTCTGAAAAATTCACATCTGTAAAACCCAGTAAGAGGCAGAAGGCAAAAGTGCCCAGCCCATTACCCGTTTCTATTCAGGCTTGGAGCTGGGGGGAGTTGCAGTGCTCTGGAAAACTATAAGGGGAGAAATAAGGACTGTGATAGTTAGAAAGGCTGAAGAGAAGAGGTACCCACAGGGGAGTTGGAGACCGCACTGGGGAGTGACTGCAGCCTCAAGGGAAAATAACAGGACACTTCGTGGGGGGACCCATTAAGATTTAGCAGGCGGGGATAAGTCCAGCTGGCATGGAGCAATGGAAAATTGGCCTTGTCGAACAATCCCCACCTCCTCCTTCGATGAGATTACAAGTTGGGCTGATTAAGGCAATTACACTGATGTAACAGGCTTCTGTGAGATGTTTGGCACCGTATCACATGCCATTCTGAGTGAAATATTGTGCTCCACAACAGACCCCGTGCTAAATGGATTAAGCAGCAGCTGAAGCATCTGTCAATAAGGAATCCCCATCAAGGAGTTGCCTCTCGGGGACAAGGATGGGTCAGATACTGCTCAGCCTTGTCACTGACACGGATGCACCGGGCAGCCCTGCCACGTGGAACGTGGGCACCAGGAGCCAGGCATGGGACCAGCTCCTGCAGGAGGAGCTGCCTCCTATACAGCACTGACCTTGCGAAGCACTCCAGATGCGCTGACAAGCAACGCGGCATAAGGGCCCAGCGTGAGGTGGTGGCCAAATGGGCTGACGTGCAAAGAGCGGCACCAATTAGGAGCGGGGAGGAGGACTTCTTCCTGCCGCTTTGGGGAGACACAGCAGGAATATCACATCTGTTTCTTCTCCCGCGTTGCTACAAGGCGTGAAAGTTGTCGAAGGGGAACAAGAGCCACAAAACACAGTTGGAAGGCTCAAGAAGACTCCTGCTATTGAAAAGCAAAGCCTGGACCAGATTAGCAAAGAGAAGCAAATGGCAGCAGCAGCCCTGGAAGTCAGCCACGATCTCAGGTTCATTCTGATGGAAATTTGGAGATTCAGTACTGCTTCAGCACCACCCTTTTCTGCCCAGGCTGGGAGAAAGAGCAGAATTCTCCAGGTGCTGGCATCGGGGGAGGCAGGCACACCATGTGGGCCACCCAGGAGACGAAGAGCTGTGAGCCCCCCAGAGCATTTCTCCAGAGAGGATCCTTGGAGCAGCAGGTCCGGCCCTGCCACTCCCAGAGCTCAGGACACAGCTTGGGGCTGAGCCTCTGCCCCAAATGCATTCAGCACTCCTCCAGTGACATTTCCCCTACAACACCAAACACCTTATCAGTGAGGTTTCTGTTGCAGCCAAGAGTCTTCAACCATGAAATTATATGACTCTACCTTGACCTCAGATTTTCTACAGTTAATATCTCTTACAGAATATACACCGCATCTCGGGGGCATTTCTCTGACTCGGCCAACAAAAAATGCAGTCTCAAAATGTGGATCTCTGCTAATTCACTTGGATGCCTTTCCCCGCTTTCAGAGCAGCCTCAGTACCAAGACCAGAAACTTGCTTGCTACAATGAGGGCTCCACCAAGGGTCCTCTCCAGCACCTAATACCAGGGCCTGTTTGCATGCCTCTGCATTTGAAGAACACGATGGGGCTGACACACCTCTGCAGATACCTGGTTTCCCTTGCCCCCATTCATATGCTGGGATTGTCCTCACCAGCCCATCCAGGCACTGATACTCTGTCAAAGTCTATTCGAGAGGGAGAGGGAGAGGGAGAGGGAGAGGGAGAGGGAGAGGGAGAGCGAGAGGGAGAGCGAGAGGGAGAGGGAGAGGGAGAGGGAGAGGGAGAGGGAGAGGGAGAGGGAGAGGGAGAGGGAGAGGGAGAGGGAGAGGGAGAGGGAGCTCCAGCTTATGTGGGACTACCTGGTGGAGTTCTGCTCCTTTTAACAATCCCCTGGGAATTGTACCACAAGCCACAGGTGATTTGGTACATCACACTCACCACGCACTTCATCCCAGGTGGCTCCAGCAAGGCTGATCCCAAAGCTCAGCTGCTTTCCCTCGCCATTCACACCAGTATCCCACGGGCCCCAAACATGGCTCTTCCTCCTGTTGTGCCTGCAGAGACAGGCACTGCAGGCAAACACCCATCCAAACACAGGCTGAGCATCTGCCAGGAGCCCAAGCGGCTGCCCCCATTTGCCCACCTTCTTCCAGATGATTTAAAAGAGACTCATGTCGTTTAAAACTAACAAAAATATACAACTGGGTGTGTTGCAGAGCATAAGGAGGTGAGGAGCTGGAGGCCTGTGCAGGGACCCCTGAGCACCCAGGGACCAGGCTCAGGACGGCTGTCAGAAAGCTCTAAGGGCACATTTGGCTGGGCTTCACACTGGGATGCTCTCCACCGGCACCTCGGCGCCAGCAACCTGACACACCTCTCACTGCCGGGGTGGGGGAGAGAAAAGCCAAGAAAAGCCCCTCCAAGTGCCCCCCACCCCCGCTGCTCCTCACCCCCGCCCTGCTGTGGGTATCCGCAGGCACTTCTGTGCACATCGCACACCCACATCAACAGAGCTCTTGGCACACTGCAGCCTCTCAGGGAGCAGCACCGAGTGCTGCTGCCTCCTGCCCAGAGCTCCTGGGAAGAAGCAGCTTTTGCCCATCGCCTTTTTCTGACCGGCTGCGGGTGGGCAGGGGGCACGCAGGACACCTCCTGCACTCCGGTGGCCTGGAGACATCAGGACCAGCTCCTCCCTGGGTGCACCTTTCCACCCTGGTCCAGGCGCGCTGCAGTCACGTGCAGCCCCAGAGCCACAGGACAGCTTCAAAAGCAATGCCCCGGCCTCCCGGGGAAAGGGAAAAACCCCTCGCTTTTCCTGCCACTCTTAAGATTGCTCTAACAATCGAGAAGCATCTGATCTTCCAGGAGACTGATAGAGAGAGGATGCTGGTGTCATTATCAAGTTAATTAGAAAAACTCAAATGGAGCTTTAAACATTTTTATAATACATTTGGGCCTTTTTGGCAGGATTATTGCATCTTTTGGGTTTCCATTTCCCATTAAAGCATTCTCAGTAGTGCATATATAAAAGCCATGTGATCTTGGCTCCTTGCTGCTTTTTTTTCTTTTTTTAAAGACATCTTTTTTCGAGTAAGATTTATTAAATATTGTAATCAGTTAAATTCTGGCAGCTTAAACATTTTCTTTAATAGCCTTGTTAAATGTGGATTAGATTTAAAATCCCTGCCTCTGAACTCTTGAGTAGCAGTATTTATATGCAATGTTAAAAAAATTAAAAGCTTTACGAAGTGGTAATTACTCCTCTGCTGCAGGAGGAAAGAGACGGACTTTCTGTGTTATTTTAAGGCAAGTTTTCCAGCCTCGCCTTTCTTGGGCAATACTACAGAAGCACAGGTTATTCTTCCTGAAGTATCCTCAGGCCAGGGTTTGGGAAGCATCCCTTGCAGTGTCCCACCATTTTAAAGCACTATCAGCTTTGGCTCTGTTTTGGAACAAGGCAAACAAGCTGCACATCCCTGCAACACCAGGGGCAGCCAGAGGCCCTTGCAGGACACTGGTCCCACTGAGCACCCCCAGCGAGCGGGACCCCTTCACCCCGTGCCGGCAACAGCCCGGGGGGAGCCTGCCCACACAGCACCCCACCTGGCGAGTGGGTCCCCAGTGCTGCTGGCTACCGGAGCGAACAAGGAGCAGCCTATCGGCAGCCCAGCAGCAGCTGGGGAGGGCACGCTCCCCTTTTATAAGCTGAGCCCAGCAGCCACCTTTCCATCCTGTCAGTTGGAGTCCATGGGGCAGCCCCCAACTCCATCAGTGCTGCACCTCTGCTCACCTGCTGTCCACCCCCCCCAGCGGCCTTCAAAAGGCCAAGCAGAAACTGGAGAAGCCAGGCTGGACGCTTGGATCACACTGTTAATGACATTTTTAAGACTTTTGCTGCATCTAAATGATGCATGCCCTGATCATCATCACCATTTCTTTGCCGTGCTTGCAGGGAGCGCTGCACAGAGACCTGATTGAGTGTTACTTGAACCCCAGGAGAACTTTCAGGTGCCATTAAGAACAGCTAAAGCAGAGAGAAAATTCCCTGTCCCAGTTTCTCCTTCCTTTCCCCCATGCAGCAGCTCCGTATTGCCGCCTGAGACAGACCGTGTGTGTGCGGACACGCAGGAGCTCCCCAACCCCAGCCCGGGGCTGCCCTGGCTCCCTCCCCGCCAGCCTCACACAGCGCAGTCCCGCATGGCTCCCCTCCTTCGTGCCGAAAATCCCCTCTGCCACCACAGGCAGCTGCCCTGCACGGCTGGCAGGGTTTTGCTGGACACAAGGCAGAGCTGAACAGTGAAAGCACAAAGCCAAGCACCCGAAATGTGCGCTCTAAGCCTGCTGGTACCGCTGACATCTCACACCCCTGTGGAGAAGTTGATCCACGCCACTGCTTCCCCATACGAAATGCACCAGCAATGCTCACCCCACTGATGGTGCCCGCTTGGCTAACCGGTGCTGGCGAGGCAGCCAGCCCTGCCGGCAGAAGGCAGTCCTGCCCTGCCTGCCCCAAGGCTGCCCGGGGAAGGCCAAAGACCGGCTGTGGCAGAAGGCAGCAGCATCCATTTCCCTGCCACTACACCTTAGTAGCAGCGGTGTCAGGGCTCTGCAGTTGGTCTTGTTTGTTAACAAACATGTTAATGAGCTGGAAAGGGCAGTGAGGGTGAGCAGTGATTTACAAAACGTGCCGGTGACACCAACTGAGGTGAGCAGAAGCAGAGCAGCACCTCAGGGGCAACCGCACTGGCCATGGAGACGGGTGCACACGGGCACCACAAGTGCAAAGCCATGAACGGGGGAGGAAAGCCTGACTGCCACCCAGACCCCTGAAATGGTCTGAAGAAACTGCCCTGGCTCGTGGAGGTGGTCAGGGTTCACAGCAGCATGTCCCGTGGGGACCTCTGAGCCCCACCACGACACGAGCACGGGCAGGGCAGGGCGAGCCCCACGCCGAGGACTGCAAGGTACATCTCAACAGCGCCGCACACCAGTCTGCAACACCTTTCTGGCCAGAAGGCAGGGCTGCTAAAAGCCCCGTCAGATGGTTTGGAAGTCAGGAGGGAGGGTCCAGAGGACTCCCAGAGGGTGCCCCGGAGTAAAGTTGCCAGGCTTGTAGGCAGCACCCAAAACTCTGGGGAAGGAAAATTACCACCATGTGCATTACGGAGGGTGGTTCCCCGAGCAGCGTGCGAGTGCAGAGCTTACCTTCACCCGCACGCCGGTGCAAGAGAGCAGAGAAGCCCACTCACTATTGCAGCCTTGCCTGGGTGGTACTGAAACTCCTCAGTTCGTGTTGTTGGAAGTATGAGTTTTGCTGGATATTTCTGAGGAACAGAAGGTACCTTTGGGAACCTTAACTGGGTTTTAATGAAGCTTTTTGCCATTGAATGTAAGTCAATTTTCTTGGAGTGATTACCCTATCTCTAGAGGGTATTGTAGGAATAGATGAGAACTAGAGAGGGACAAGAATAATATCAAGGACTGGAAAAATTCTCAAATAAGGAGAGACAGAAAAACAAGGTAGAAACAGAATGAATAAATAATAAATGGTCTTGAAGAGACAGTCTGGGAGCTCCTCTCATCCCACTCTCATAACAAAGGAAGAGAAAACATGATGTTGAATTAAAAGGTGGAATAAAGGGGAGTTACTTTTCTCATGTGAGCCGTAACAAGTGCATGAGTCTCGGAGCCGCACAAGCCCAGGAGTGCTCCCCTGGGACCGGGGTGCTCTGCTCTGCTTGACAAGTGCAGAGGAACAGCCTTGGAACCTCGTGTGGCTTTTGTCCAGGCTGCAAACCGGTTCACTTACAACTCCCTCCCTGCAGGAGAGGCATCTTTACTGAGCTGCAAAGAGACTCGGACTCGTTTTTTTTAGGGCTGAGGTCTCTGCAGCCGGACACCAGGGAAGGATGCTCTGCTGATACCCTGACAAGAAGATAATGTGGACCCTCCCACCCCCAGGTGTTAGTGTCCATCCTCTGGGTCTGCACATGGTACCCACAGGGACTGTCACCAAACCACAGGTAAAACACAGGATGTAAAATGTGATAACACAGAAAGAGGTCCATGAGCAGATTTTTCTCGTCTCACAGTCAGTCCTGTGAAGCCGGCTACCGGGGACAGGACTTCAGGGAAAAAGAAACCCTCTTCAGTTCTGCACTAGAGAATGAAGACTTTCTCCTTTTAAAATTCATAAACCAACACAGACTGTAAGTTAAAAAATAAGGATCCCCTATTTACATATATCACTGCAACAACCACAGTGCTCGTTATGAATTATTTAGCATAATGCACTTTCACATCGGCCCTGCTTGCTCAGTGGCCTCCTCTCAATTAGGTGTTTATGGCAGAGGGGTCAGTAATAACAGGTCACTTAAAATGTAAATAAAAGTGACACGGGGAGATACACTAGAGCATTTATTTATACTGTTATATTACTGTAAAAATGTGTTTATGAAGACCGATTCCTAGCATGTTTGCTTGTCATGCAAAAAAAGTGTTTAGCAAAACACACATTAAACATAATTTACCCAGAGCAGAAGCAGTGGATTTGGCTGTTCGGAGCGTTGTGGTACTGACCCCCGCTGCCGGCTGTCCTCAGCCCTGGGTACAGCGCTCTGTCCAGGCACAGCGGTCATGGACCTGTTGGAGGGAGTCCAGAGGAGGGCACAAAGATGATCCATGGGCTGGAGCACCTCTGCTATGAAACAGGCTGAGAGAGTTGGGGCTGTTCAGCCTGGAGAAGAGAAGGCTCCGGGGAGATCATAGAATCATAGAATCATAGAATGGTTTAGGTTGGAAGGGACCTTGAAGATCATCGAGTTCCAACCCCCCTGCCACAGATGTTATAGCCCCTTCCAGTACCTAAAGGGGCTACAGGAAGGATGGGGAGGGACCCTTTATCTGGAATGAGCGGTAATGGTTTTAAACTGAAAGAGGGTAGATTTAGATTAGATATTAGAAATTCTTCACTCTGAGGGTGGTGAGACAATGGCACAGGTTGCCCAGAGAAGCTGTGGCTGCCCCATCCCTAGAGGTGTTCAAGGCCAGGCTGGATGGGGCTTTGAGCAACCTGGGCTGGTGGGAGGTGTCCCTGCCCACAGCAGGGGTGGGAACTAGATGGTTTTTAAGGTCTCTTCTGACCTAAACCATTCTATGATTCTATGGTCTCCTGTGCCTGGCAATGAACCCTCCCAGCCTCCCCTCTCCCTCTCTCGCAGCAGGGATGGGAGTTGCAGCAGAGTTTGGCGGGTACGTGGGCAGCACATGAGGAGGTGCTCGCACTGCCTGGTGTGAGGCTTTCGCAGCATCATGTCTGGGCTTGGGACAGCACAGTCCCCAACAAGGTCTGCGTATCTGGAGCCGCACAGGCATGAGAAAGCAGCCAGGAGAAGTTCTTCAAATGAAACATTTTGTGGCAAAGAAACAAATTTGATGTCACTGAAACTTCTCGCAGATTGAGTTTGGTTTTGCTAATTTATTTGGCTTTTAAGAGGACAGTATTTTAAGCAGAAGTTTGAGGTCTTTTCCATCTGATTCCACTTGATGTTCTTAAAAAGTACAAATTCAGTAAGAAAACTAGGTTCTTCATTTTGGAGCAAATGCAGTACTTTGACTACATAGAAAGGTTAGCCTTTGTTTCATGTTTTACAGTGCTTTTTGCTTTGCTGAAGTTTTTGAAAAGTTGTTTAATGTCAAGCCAACGTTTCTGGGTTTTTTTGAGCCACAAGCAAACAGAAAAATCAGCTTTTTTACACCCCTCCCCTGGATGATCTCCCAGCTGGTAGCTTTTCCTCCCCTTTCTGTATGGCAACCTCCATCCCCGGCCGATCGATCTCCGCTAGCGCAGCTCCCCAGCACTGCGCCTGCTGCGGCACGGCTCCGGCTCCCCTCCTGCTGCCCGATGCCAACAGGCAGAGCCGGGCTCCCAGGGGGCCGCAGGGACCCCGCTGCCACATCCTTCAGCCGGGCAGGGATCCCACCTAAATCTGCAGTATTCCACAAATTCATTTCCCATGGGTGGGATTAACATACATTGAAAATCAAATTGCTACCTAACGGAGCTACTCGTTGGCAGGTGGTGACCCCCTGGGACAGTCAGCAGTGCAAAGGGAAGGAGCGGAGAGCGGGACAAGGTTCCCCACCACCAGCACACCCCTGTATGGGTGTGCCCCTGGTCCCTTTGTCCATGGGAGGATGTGGCTGGCCCAGCCTCACTTTTCGCTTTGCCTTTGCAAAAGAAGATTCTGAATTAAAAATCCCACGGGGAGGGACAGCATCAGAATCTGTTGCCGAGACGTCTCCTCCGCCAGTGGTTCCCTGGGCCTGTAAGCAGGGGCTGGCTGCTGCTTTCCCACCAAGGCTGGCAGGACAGTCATCCTTCCCCTCCCCGGCTCCTGCCAGCCACAGAGCGGGGCTGGGGGTCACCCTGCCACCACAGGATGGGGCCAGGGGTCCTGCATAGCCCAGCAGCCGGTGCCTTTCCTGGGCTCAGGTGTGGTTTTTCCCATGAACTGTTATTAGCCCTGTATGGGAGGTGATAATAACAAGCCATTAATGGGAATCTGTTTGAGTGCCACTGTGTGGCAAGACTGTAAATTAATGGCCGTTTCATTTATTGTCATTTTATCCATAACAAGATGCTGATTTTCCCCCCGGGATAATGAAATTGGTCTGTAAGAACCATAAATCCTCACCGCAGTGCGAGGCTGGAGGAAGGTGTTGGATTAACGGGCTAATGACAGAGATGTGAAAGCTCATGAATTGCGCGGCTGCAAGGAGAGCAGACGGCTGTGCTGGGGGAGCCCATGCCGACACCTGCGCCGGAGCATTTCTAAGGCTAACGGCGAGTTATTTCAGATGTCAGACCAGAAATCTCTACCTATCCCCTCCTGGCATGCCCTCGGCGGCTTGCACTTTCTGCTCACGGAAAATCATTTTTTAAAGGCAAACCCGTCAGACCAAAATGGCCCAGGATCTTCACTGACCTTCAGCCCCATCAGGGGTGTCCCAGGCAGATGCTGCCTGCCCTGCCTGCAGCGTGAGCGGTTCAGGGTCAGCCAGGAGGGAGAATTGATGACTTCTGCTCCTTTCACCTGAAGCATTAAACAAAAACATATGCTGGAAATTTATAGGGTCTATTGAGCTGAAATGCTTCCTTTGCTGCCGTTCGCAGGACCATCAGCCAAGGACCTTTAATCTGTGGACAAGTATGGCTTCAAAACAATGACTGCCTGGAAATAAAAATTAAGAAGTAAAAGCTTCTCATAATTAAGTTTTTAAATGGAAAAAAAGAGTTAGAGCTCTTAGGATGATGACGACACTCTCCATGCTGCTGCAGTGGTACCAGCTCCAGCTGGAAAGAAACACACCTCTCCTCCTACCTGTCCCTGCGGTGAGCCGGCTGTGGTGGTGGAGGCTCACGAACAGTAGTCTGGGTGGTGAGAAAGACTCCAGGAGGTCGTTGATCGGATCATTCTCTGCCCTGGTCACACCATTGCGACTTCTCACACCCCTCAAGTGCTTAAACCATCTGTCTGGTATTTGCTGGATCGCTCGCTCCTTCCCCGTTTCTCTCTCCTCATCTCGCTCTCCTGTTCACAAAATGATCAGACCAGGCTGCGTCAACTTCACCTAGTGCAAAGTAGGAAATCTCACCAGGGTTGGCTGGGCAGAAAGGCTTCACCTCCCCAGGACTGCCTGGAGGCAGCAAAGGGGTCCCACAGCAGAGGAGGGTGATGTGGAGGAGACCCCCCAGGATCCACCAGAGCCCTCTGCAATCCTTCACCTCCTGCAGCTGAGTGTCGAGAAGGGCTTACAGCTTTCTTTTTTTTCTCCTTGCATAATTCGACAGAGATATCATTTTAAATATTGCTATTTTTCTCACTCAGATATGAGAAATATTAACTGGCCAAACTTTGCTGTGGCTGTCACCATCCTTTTAGCAGTGTGATTGCCAGTGGGGGATTTATAGTCCTCCCCGCACCTGGGTTATTTGAGTTTTGCTTTGCTGCAGGGCCAGGGCAACAATAAATTTCCTTCTCCTCTGCAACATGCTCTAACCTCTCATTTTCTAATAAAGCGTTAAACCTTGGAGCAACCCACACTGGCCTCAGTGTTTGAGAGGAGAGGAGTTTCAGCTGAGCTGAGGAGCCGCTTGCCACAGGCTGGAGGGCACCGTTATGGGTCAGCACGGCTCTTCCTGCAGCAGTTCTCATGAATTCTGGCTTCCCTTTCCAAGGAGAGCCCCCTCCCCAGGCAGAGGCCGCATGGTGCCCATCCCCAGCAGCACTGCACCCCAGCCGGGCTGTCAGGGATGCTGGCGTGGTGATGCAGGGAGAAGCAGGCCAGGCTGCACAGCACTGCTGTGGTCAGCATCCCCTGCTCAGTGAGGGGCTGGGGGGGATCGGCTCATGTGGGCAGGGATGGTAAAAACAGCCGGAGTAAAATTGAGGGTGCTGCTGAGCAGGGGGCATCACGGGATGCTGTTCACAAACAAGCCACCTGCAAGCTGGAGGAGTGCTAGAAGGCATCAAGAAGGAAATGAAGAGAAGCCCCGAGACCTGACCAGGATGGAATGACAAGTGAGAAGCAGCTCAGGGAGTTCCCCACCCCACGGACAGCCCCACTGCCCACTCCAGCCCACATTCCTGCAGCGCATAGTTGGCTTGACCCCGGCCGTCCAGAGGCGGAGTGACCACAAGTGCCCACCAGCAGCACAGCACCCATCATCGAAACGGGGTTTGTGCTGTCAAAAAGGGTCCTAGCTGGCAGTCCGCAGCCGCCCGTGCCATCCACAGCCCCTCCCTGCTCCCTGCCGTGCCTTAGGAGAGGCTGACGGCACATGAAGGATGGATGGGCGGATGGATGGTGCATCTCCTGCTGGTCTCATTACAGTAACGGAGGCGGCCGTGGTGTCAGGCTTTTACCGGCTGAGCTGTTCGGTGAATTACGGCAAGGTTCTGCATTGTGGTAATATGATTTTTTCAATATATTCTGTTTGGATTGGCAGGTTGGTCTCACTCTTTCTCAACTGACTGATAAAGCACTAGACAGGGGATTAGTCCTCTTGGAAGCTAAAGAAAGAGGTAATTTGGGTTGTTTATAGCCTGCAGGGGTAGAATCAAAATGTACAATACTGAGAGAGTCAAACTTTTACAGCGTACGGCACAGCTATAACTCAGAGCAAGTATCAAACATTACAGTCCTGTGAAACGCATTCCCGTGACAAAAGGCTGGAAAGGCAGAAAGAATGAGAGGAATTAATCTGTTCTTGGGACAAATATTGTAATGAAGACAGGAAACACCAAGAAAATTAACCCCTGCCTGGGCCAGTTTCAGCATGGGGCTATTTGGCCCAGAAGTCTCACGTCTGCACTTCGAGCGGTGTCAGGAACAACCCAGAGACTGGCGACACTGCTGCTGGTTACACATAGGGGCAGCCCCAATCTGACCTTGGCTTTTCTGCATTAAAAGAATAACAGCTTTCTCTCAACTGGGTTTTGCTGGATTTTCGTAGCTATTAAATCTAATTGCTGAGATAGAGTTATAAAATTATAATTTTAACCATGTAATTTAGATGGAGTAACCGGTCGTCTATTTCTGTGATTATCCCTGATTATTAAATGAACAGCTGCCTCCAAATATGTTTGCAACAAACTAATTCAATGAGTGCATGTTCCTGAATATTCATGCCCCTGATTCGCAGCACAGACTTTTAAGACTTTTTCACTGTGGCTTTAAAAGTTAATTTATCCCGGCAATTTAAACAAATACACTTCCATCAGCTTTGGTTAGTGCTCCAGACTTTAACACTAAGTTTGGCAGCAAGCGAAGGTGTCCCAGCCCCTGCTTCGACACCCGCTCGCAGCAGAGCGCATTCAGTGGAGACAGACATCAGTGTTTGTGTCGATTCCAGACTTCTCCCCTGTCTTGTTTGCGGGTTTGACAACCCTTCTCCGCATAGCACTAACAAAATGTGACACTCCACAGTCTGTTTGTTTTAGCTTTTCCACTAAATTTTGCAACCACGCCAAGTAGCCGGGAAATAACCTGCCCTCCCCAAGCGCTGAAATATGGATAAGGCTGGCCGGTGCGACAGCCAGCGAGCAGCTCCCCCGGCCTGCCTGGCCGGCGCCGAGCCGAGGAATGGCTCGCAGACAGCTCTGCAGTCATCGTTTCATCAGGAATTTCATTTTCCTTCTTGCGAAGGAGATGTCCCCCCCGCCTCGCTGCCACCCAGGGTAATGGGCAGAGGGGCTGGGAGCATCCCCGAGGCAGCAGGCACAGTTCCCAGCCAGCAGGGTGCAGGGGACAGCTATGGAGCAGACCCACGGCAACAAGTTATCACCACACTGGGAGCCAAGGAAACGCAGTGGGACACAGTGTGAGTGTCCTTCACACGGCATCTGCTCACTCCCAGACGCCACTCGTCCCCAGGGCAGTGGTAGACAGCACGGACTGGGGCAAAGCTGTGCCGGGGTCTCTCTCTCTGCATGGAATAAATGCTGCTCTCCCCAGCATGGTCTGCAAGAACATTAAATGTATTTTTTCTACTTAAATTTCTGCATGCTTTTCAGAGTAAGCTGCACTTTTACTGACTAGTCGAACATTATAATAATATTCATGGCACAATACAGATTGTTTTAAAAAAAAGTATTAGCCTGTAACACAAGCAAGTGCACAAGAATAGTTCTTTCACCCAATGCTCCTCACATCATGATGCATCAGAGTTTACCCTGGGGTCTCCCAGCCCCCGTGGCAGTGTGCAGCCTCTGGAGCCTGACAGAAACCTCCTGTGCTTGGGAATGTGCTGGGATTTACATACTTACTGGAGAGAAACAGCTGCTGCTCAGAAAGAGGCACAGCTCCCAGGATGCCTTTCCGAGGTGCCTATTAGGCAAATGCTCGCAGCCGTGATGCCGGGGTTCTCCAGGCAATCCATCCTGCCGCCCCCGCGGAAACGCAGGCGGCCGCTCAGCTGGAACAGGCGAGCACCAGCCCAGAAAGTCAAGTCTAGTTTGGGGCACTGACTTGTGGAACCCCTGACTGTACTGTCTTCCTCATATCCTCATAGACATGTCCCTTGACAAGCAATCACCATTTAAAAAAAAAAAAAAAAAAAGTCTTTTAAAAGCTTTTATTAAAGATCTAAGAAAAAAAGAAGAGAAAAATCTGTTAAAGTATTTGAAATGTAAAGTAGGGCTTTCATTTTAACAGCTTCCCTGATTCCTTTTGTCTCTCTCTGTATAGAGGTTTCACAAGAATATACACGGTTTGACAGACTTTCAGATGATATTAAAGAAGGCAACATCTGATTGTGGGGGAAAAGTAACAGTTTAATTGCGATGGGCTAGAGCTATTGGACTCTGACCCGCTGCTTTGCAGAACCACCCAGAAAAATGCCGATGGAAAGGAAAGACGAAGAGAGTACCGACCGGTACTGTGCTGCAGCTGCAACCTCTGCGTCCCTCCGTCAGCGCGTCCAAGGCCCCGCAGGCGCAGGGTGTCCGGGTCTGACTGGGGGGGTCCCTCACCTCTGCAGTGTCCCATGGCTGACACAGCACCATCTCCGCAGTTTTTCCAAGGGGAGGGGTGGCTTCCAGCTCCCCCCCCTGCAGTCTACAGCCAGACAAGCCCTTGTCCCCTCTGCAGTCACTGCTCTGCAGGACCCCTGACCCAAGACAGGGAGATGGGGACACATCCCAGGAGAGGGTGCAGAGGCAGGTAGTGTGTCCCACCAGCCTGAGTCGAAGTTCAGCGTTCAGGATGACTGCCAACCCTTTCAGCAGCACAGTGCCAGCATCTGCTCGTGCTTGATGGGGAACACAAATGCGCAAGGCTGCGCAAAGGCCGTGCTGCTCTGCAGGCAACACGTGCAAGGGGAGCGAGGGAGCCGCGAGCAGATGGACGGGACCTGCCGGCTAGCCCCGCTTGTGCCACACTCTCATAAATTGCCCGTTGCCCCATCCAGAGCTGGGCACCAGAGCAGAATTTGCCCCTAAACCTTCAGTTCCCCATCGGGGGATCTTGAACAGCAGATTCAAGAGCACAGAAAATACACAGCAATGGCACAGCCAGACCAGCCCCAGGTTTGCCGTTGATGGTGCAGGTGGGGTGATGCCGCCAGGGCAGCGACCAGCACCAAGCCTCCTGCGAGCTGTGCCAGGGACACTTGTGCTGGAGCTCGTGCAGCCTCTCCCGGCAGAGCCCAAGGGCCAGGGCTTGTGCTGGAGCCAGGAGTGAGCAGAGGAACCCAGAACAGCGAGTGACTAACTGAAACACCAGCCGTGCCACAGCCCCAGCCAGCAGAGAGCTGGCAGGTCATGGTGATGCCACAGGACAGTCCTGTCTGCCGCGCTCTCTGACAGCTGCAACTTGGCCACATGCTGGGTGCTGAGGCTACAGCGCTCGAGAGATGGTTTGTGATGGGCTGGGCACAGGGACGGGTACCATCATTGGGCTCTGCTTTTCCCAGGCATCACCTAAGGGAATTTCCAAAGATCCATGTGGAAACTCGTCCCTGTGTGCCAATCACCTCGGGAGAAACCAGAGCTTCTCCTCAGCCCGCACATAACTGCTCCCAGTCCTGTGTCCCTACTGCCTACCAGCCTGTGCCACAGTGGATGGGAAGGGGAAGGGGGAGAAGGGGAAGGGGAAGGGGGAAAAGGGGAAGGGGAAGGGGAAGGGGAAGGGGAAGGGGAAGGGGAAGGGGAAGGGGAAGGGGAAGGGGAAGGGGAAGGGGAAGGGGAAGGGGAAGGGGAAAGGAACCTTTCTCAGTGTCTCAGCATCTCAGCGTCTGCCTAGAGTGCCCTGTAACAAAGCCCTTCCCCTCTTTTGGAAAATATGTTCCTTGTTTTGGTCTCCACTGGTCCTGGCAGCCTTCAAACACACTGGTTTCTCACCAGTGAATTTCTAGCAGAAAAGTAACATAACAGACAGGCATAAGGATCCAGTCACGTTGCAGGCCGGGGTATGCCTCTCCAGGACACTCTGGCAGGGGATAGATGACTGCTGAGGCAAGGGCTGGGACCAGCTCTCTGCTCCGCAGCACCCCTGAGGAACTGCAGCTGGAGCAGATCTGCTGGCCACAGCCCAGCAGGCTGCCCATGCCACGTCCTGCCATCACCCGTGCCATGCCAGAGGCCAGCACCTGCTCCCTGCTGGCCTGGGGCACCTTCTCCTCACCCCGTCTCCACCACCCCTGCGGCTGGCCTGGTGCATGGCAGCTCCCCAGGTAAATCACGGCTGGAGTCTCCGCGATGCCGTGTGGAGGACAGCCACCATGAAGGCACAGAGTGGGTTCTCAAGGTGCCCTGCTGAGCCAGAGCTTCTCCCGTCCCTGTGGTCCCCAGGGTGGCGGAGCCCTCCCCTGCCCGCAGCAGCAGCCGCCGGCTCTGCGGGGTCATCCCAGCCGGGCAGGGCAGGAGCGGGGTCCCGGCCTCGGGAGCAGGGGCTTGGCAGGGATGCCACTCTTGGAGCTGGGGAGACAAAAACAGGCACCACGAAATGCTCCTGCTGTTCTAACAAGAAGCAATAGATTAAAAAGCTAGTTAAAAATTCATCCAAGAGAGGCAGAGTTTCCCAAGCATATCAGAGTTAATATTTATAAAGGGGATTGTTGCTCAGTCTCAATTATCCTAAAAGCTTGGTACAATTGATGCATTGGAGAAACCACGAACACAGGCATGTCAAGGGAAAACCATTCCCTGTGACCGCTAACAAAATGCAATCAGATCTGCAACATGTGGAGCCAATTGATTTTCAACAAGTTATACAATGTAAACAAATGATTGATTCTCAGGCTCCTTTTATTTCCAAGCAAGCAGTCAGAAATCTCTCCAACTACTCCGAGCAGGTAAGGCTGGTGGTAAACAAGGGCTGCAGAGGGGCAGCATGCAGTCCTTTCATCAACCTGCGAACAGCAGGAGCTTTGACTTTTTTTCCCCCCAGCCCCTTAAGCAGCCACTAAATAATCAACAATTCCTCAAGTAAGCAACCCCCTGATCACGTGAAATCTTTCTGTTGCCAGTGGTCATGTCGGAGCAGCTTCTGCCTTCAATGAGAGTCAGGAGTTTTTTATTGCTTTTGCATTTTGCCTCCTCTGATGTTTCCAGCCTTACTCTGATTTACCCGAGACAGATGAGACAGGAATATCTCCAAGAGCTTTATCACTTCTCTGTCAGCAGCGGCTGCTAAGTCAACAGTGCGGTGGTGTGTGTCTGGACCGGCGGTACAGAGGTTGCTCAAATCGTTCTCCGCTCCCGGTGAAACCAATAAGCTATACTCCACTGCATCGACTCGGCTCCCGAACCGTGCCCCCTGGTTATGTCAAATTAAATCTCAGCCCATCACCGGCAGACTGCCAATATCAGCGCGCATCCCTGGGCAGCCCCGGGGATGAGGGCACATGGGAGGGGGGGTATGGGCGTCCCGGGAGTTGGGGCTGCAGCTGTGGGTGCAGCACCCACACCCCTGCTCGTGGGGCCGTGGGGAGCTGTGGGTCAGCGGGGTGCCAACTGCCAGCACATCTCACCTCCCGGCCCAGCCACCTCCACCAGTGCCAGTGCAGGGACTTGAGGAGCACAGGCACTGTCGCTCGGAGACCTGTGTGCACGGACGTGGACTGGCTCATGTGAGGGCGAAGCAGTTTCTCCACACACCTCCTGGTGACCGCACGCCTCTGCACTACCCGGCCCCGCACCGCCATGCAAAAACTGCTCTCGTCATGGGCCTGCCTGTGCAGGCACTGCTGAAGGGCTGTGCCCATCACGTCCGATAGCATCACAGCATCTACTCCTGCACCGCGCTCTGCACAGCTCCTCCTTGGCTTTGCCTGAGAGCCTCATCTCCGCACCGGTACCGAGACCCCTGGGCGAGCACTGGCCCAGCCTCCCCAGTTAGCGCTGCACACCTCTGACAGCCTGTGAGCACAGCCTGCTCGTGTTGCACCTTGTGTTTTACTTCTCCATCACTCTACTTCTCCTTTTTCCCCTTACCTACGCTCCTGGTCGCATCCTCCTCAGCCCGGCGGTGGCAGGGGCTGTTTTGGGGACACAGATGCACCAGCACCAGGCAGCTTGCTTCACCTTTGCTCTCCCGCCTTTCTGAGCCTCGCAGCACCGCTGGGGTGCTCTTGAGATTAATGATTGAGTATCTGAGGAGAAAAGAGTTACATAGCCATGAACTGTGATAATTATTGCAACAATGGCAATAAAAATGCATTTCCAGAGCTCCACCACCTGCTTGCTTATGCCCTGTTTGCAGGATGATGTGCAGTTGGGTGTTTCTGTAGCATGGTGTCCCAGGCGAGGGAAAGCCACCAACCCGTGTCCCAGATGCCCAGGGGACAATGGCCTGGAGCAGATTTACCAGCCCCTTGCAAGTGCAAAGGAGCCCCCCCGGCAGGGTGGAAAGGGCCAGCAGTGGGGCAGAGAGGGCCACCTCCTTCGTGACAACAGGCCAGGGGGTACTGAGCCACTACGGCTGGGTTCTGCAAAGAGCACGTTGTGAGTTAAGGTACAGCCTTGCTGGGTAAGAGGGAGGAGAGGGGCTGCGCTGGGGAGCGGCAACAGAAACCCAGGAGAGCATCTGGGATGGGACCAGAGGAGAAGTACGCTTCAGCCCTGGCCACGAAGTCAAGAGCTCACTCCGTACTCAGCCGAGGTACCGAGCAGGTTTGGATGCCATATGTTACCACACATAAGCTGCAATGGCATTCTTCTTGGTTTGCAGTGCTCCATGTTAGCTGTGTCTCTGCTTCGCGTGCTGCTCTGCCAGAACCAGCTCTCCTTTTTCACTTGGGATTTCACCAGGGTTCAAGGCTGACCCTGGTGAATCTGGGAGGCTGAGGGCACTCTACTCTTCCAAGGATGCCAGTGACCTTGTGGTGGGACCCAAGAGGTGCAGAGCTGCCATTCAGGCAGGGGTCCCCAGGGAGCACCAACTGGGTGGTGCAACCCCTTCCCACAGCCCGAGGACAGCACGGGGCTGCCTCCTGGGATGTCCAGCTTGCTGGGCTGCAGCTGCCTTCCCGGGCACCAGGAACTGCATCCTTCCCAGGAACAACAACCTCCGCTTTCTGGGAGCCTCTTGGGTCAGGCTGCTGTGGAAACCCCCCCAACTGGGGATTCCCAGAGGCGGCAGAGCTGTGGGGAGCCAACGCTGCAGCCGGTGCCGGCCCGCCTGCCACCACCCCCGGCACTGTTTGCGGTGCCACATATGCTGTGCAGTGGGTTTGTGGTGCCTGCGGCATGTCGCACGGCTGTCAGGCACCATGCCTGCTCCTGGTGCCAAAGTCTGGCACAGTTCCCCGCAAGTGGGCACAAATTCATCCTAAAACACAAACAAAGGAGGAGGCAGCAAAGTCGTCGCTTGCGTGGGCGCTGAGAGATTCCTGCACAAGGAGGGACTTCACCAGGGCCAGGAGTATTTCTGCTTAAAATTAAAATGGTCTTTTTGAAGCAGATTAAAACTCGTTATGAAAGCAACCATGAACATCTGTGATCTCACAGCAAAGGCTTTCCTGGCTCTTTTAGAAATTGCCCTGTTCCCATTATAATATCAGCATAATTCTGTCTCTTTATTTCAAGCTTGTAAGATATTTATATTTCAAATAATTTTTACAGAGTTCAACTGTGAATTGCAAGCTGTTTTTTCTGCTTATGTATTAATTGTATGTGTGTGTCCAGTGCTAAGCCTTATTGCCATGTAATTTGTACAACATAATTAACCATGTAGAAACCATAATACATTGCGTTTGGAGGAGTAACATCCAGTTAATCTAATTGACTAATAACATGTTTTCATTTAGCAGCACGTACTGTATTTCCAGTGATTGAATTAATGTCATGTTAACGGCTGCTTTTTGCAACAACATTTGGCATAAATTGCATTAAAAATTGATGTTCGTACAAATGTATTTTGAATACTGCTCAGCATGTGGTCTGGGAAAACACTCCGGTTGTTTATTAAATCAGCTCAGTTTGCAAGTGCACTCAGAGGAGCAGCACCATGAGTGCCCTGCCCGGTTTGCTGGTACGACTGCGGTGGGACCCCTGTGGACCACTGCCACCCCGCTCCTGCCCCGGGTCCCAGCCTCCCCCGGCTGCAGAAGGACAGACTCTTCTCGCTCCCTTGGGCTTGCAGTGCCCGAGGTTACAGCTTCCTTGTGTGGGCTCCTGAAACAGGTTTTAAAAGGAATCTCTGCTGACGGAGAGACTGTGGTTGGAAAGCTCTGGGCACCTGCTGGGAAAGAAACGGACCTGGAGACACAATTAGCCGTGTCCCTCGGTAAACTCCCCACCGCTGTGCCTGTCTAGCCTGCCTGCCTTTCTCCCACGGCGGCCACGAGGACAGAATGAAAACATGCTCCGCAGCCGCCTCCTTCCCTCCCGTCTGTATTTGCACATGGTCCCGAGGGAGGCGGATCGATGCGCCTGCAGCCGGGAGACTAACACTCGCTTTGACCTGCCGCGGGAAACAAATCAGATCACACAGGCTGGGCCCCTCTCCGGCAGCATTCCGTCTTCAGAGGAGCAAGGAGAGCAGGCATCCGCACGGCTCAGCCTGTGGACACAGCCAGAGGCCGGCAGCATCCGAGTTCCCTGCCCCCAGCACGCTGAAGGAGCCCAAAGCGCTCCCTCGCACCAAGGGTGGCTCCAGAAGCTGCTCCGTCTCGGGCGGCAGGTGGAAAGCACAATTAAAAGGAGCACTTGAAAGACGAGATCTGCTGCGCTCAAGTGAAATCTCCAGCAGGGGCTGCAGTGTCTTTGCGGGCTGGCGTGTTTGGTTTTCACGTGCATCATCAACGCCTAGCTTCACTCTAAGCCAAAAACAAAAATATGGAAATACAGGGGCAGAGGACGCGTCAGCAGCACCACAGCCCGGCCCAGCCTGGAGCTCTTGGTAGCCTGCTGGAACGGAGGGCTGCCCCACGGGGGAGGACACGCTCATCACAGCATTGCCCATGCCACCCCAGTGAGAGCGGGCAAGGACAATGCGCTGCCGGAAGCCACAACCTCTCTGCACGCTCTCGCCCACCCTGGGTGAGCAGATCCACAGCCTCGGCCCCAGCGTGTCCTGGCCAGGGGGCAGAGCCCCCCGCTGTCCTCGCCTGGACTCCCCCAGGCACCAGCCTGCCAAGATGCCTCAGGTCTAGGGGGATCTTCTGTATGCATTTCAAATGCACTTAAATAAAAAATCAGCTCCCCAGGCTGCGCAGAGGGGAGAAGGGCAGAGCTCCCGGGGCTGCCTGGGCTTGCCACCGGCGCTGGCGGGCAGGACATGCTCTTGGACCAACACACGAGGGTCCCGCTCGGCAGCACGGGGAGTGTGGCTGTGGGGTGTCTCCCATCTCTTCCACACACATGCACACCCACCCACCCCCCCTCTCTTCCTCCTCACAGTGGTGCAGGAGCTCCTTTTTCTCTGCAGTGAATAAATAACAAGAGCTGGGTTTTGATTCTGCATGGCAAAGATGCTGCTTTGAGGGCTGCCTGTGATCCCTCGGAGCCTGCTCACTCTGCCTTTGTTGTACATCACTACTAGAAAGGAAAATAACGGCTTATGAAATTCAAGGTGCAAAGTGGAGACTGTCAAGGAAAATGTTGAGCCCACACGGGCTTTTTCCTTTTGTGCCTAAATTTACATAGGGTGCCTTGGGCTTCATTATTTACACATTGCGTCTCTCCTAATTCCTTTGACAGGTCCTTGACTGGTGGTAGGGACATGCCAGCCTGAGAGGTGGCACAAACACAAAGCCATGGACTCTTTCAGATCCACTGTGCCCTTTGTCCCTCCCTCTCCCCTCTACACTGAATCATCCGCGATGCACACATTTGAAATGTAAAAGCAGAACTACCATGCTGGTGCCAGTCCCCTCCTCAGGCTGTTGTTACCTGTCAGATGGCAGTGAGGTTTCTGCCTTTGTCATCTTCAGAGTGTCTCCTCCTCAGTCACCCCAGCACCCGCTGTGCCCTGCACACTGCTACGCCGGCTCACATCGTTTCAGCACAGCTGGACAGGCCACCCAGCTCCTCTGTACGTCCTGAACTACCTGGGAACAGAGAAGATGCTATTTTCCTGCCTCAGAGGGTCAGAGGTTGCTTGCAGGTGGCAGCAAGAGCGCCCACGGCACAGTGCTGTTGTGCCGGTGGATAAGGGGAGCCCTTTCCTAGGAACAGGAGCCTGCTCTTCCCTTTCCCCAGTCCTGCCACTCTGGGCAGGGTGATAACAGGCATTTGTGTATCTCAGCTCCACTTAATCTCCAGCTCTTTCTTCACTGATCATCTGTGCTTTCACCAACAGATGTGGGCAAAAGAGGGTAATGTCAGCGCTGGGGGTCTGGCCAAGGGGGAGGTGCCCCAAGCACCTGAGAGTCAGAAGAGACCTCTGAGAGCCAAGACATGAACTTCAGATCTCTACGGTGCTGCCAGAGGACTAGAAACAAGCCTTTGAGATACTGATCCGGAGAGCCAAGAGGAACCCGGCAAGCTCACAGGATGAGCACCCTGGAACAGGGATCTGGGAAGCCCTGGCTTGTGGCCTACACCACCTTCAGCCTCAGCATCTTCAGTTTCTGCTTACACAAACCCTGTGTCTCCGCTCAGATTTAGGCTGCGGCAGGATCCTCCCTTGTGTGCCTTTCCAAGTTTAGTGCTTCTGACCAAGTCCCACAGCGCTTTGTCCCGCAGCACTGGCCCTCTATGCTCTCTGTTTCTCACTTTTTAGGTATAGGGAACAGATGAGCTGTGTTCTGTGTCTTTTCAGGAGTACACTACTCCATCTTTAAGAAACACATCAGGAAATGTTTCTTGTAAAGCCTCAGTGTTTCTGGACTCAGTGGCAAAGGCACTGCCTGCTTGCTGAGATCATGTTTATAAGGACCACAGCTCCTCTATCGATTATCATTTTTTAACAATTTAAAATCAATTAAGGAGGAACGTCTGCACATAGTTAGGAAGTAATGCTAAACTTCCCACACAGCCAGAGCAAACCACCTTCCCTGGGAAGATGGATCCGAGTTGAAAAAGCATAGCAAACACAGCGGGATGTCGGGGTTCATGGCACAGCTAAGCTCAGAGCTGGTGAATGAGATTCATAGATCTGCGCATCACACTTCCACTGAACAACTAGAAAATCTCTGGAAGATGTGACCACTGATTATCAGCCCTGCAGGTGGATAATTTACTTAATTTAAAGCAACAGTTAAAATGAGATTTATTGGAGAAAATTGTATCTAACATCAAAGTGAGTTAACTAAATGCTTAAAGGTCACTTTTTAAAGTAAGTTCAAATGGAATACATATTATAGAACTTGTGAATGGCATTTTTACCTTTTGTTTCCTTTCAGACTTGGCGAACCAATTTAGTGCTTCTAAACAGGGGCATAATAGTACTAGACTTAAGCATCTGCAGTGCAGCCAGGCAACATGCAAGATCCCCAGCAGCTCTGCTGATGCACGTGCGTCCCAACAGGCAGCCATCAGCCTGGTCACCTTGTCCTCTCCTGCCGCCTTTTAACTCTGCCTGCACGGCTCCCCGCCAGGCAGCCCGGTGGGCAGCAGTCCCTCACGCTCCTTCGGCTCTGGAAGTAAAAAGTGGGACCAGGCTGGCCAGGTGGTTAGGCTGCCGAAAGCTGCCAGCTGGCACAGTATGGCTGCCGAGCAACGTCATATAAGCACCGTGATAGCACAGGAGCCACGGGCTCTGCAGCGCCAGGCTAATCCCACAGGAGGGGTACAGATCACCTGGGGATGGGGTACCCCAGCGCCACTTGCACCGTTCTCCCTGGGCAGGCACAAAGGGTCTCTCCGCAGCCATGCCGGGTGCCCAGCCAGCACTGGCTCAACCTCACTTGTACTGCCAGGGAGCACGGGGACCATAAGACTGTGAAATAAAACCACATTCTTCTGTTTCCTCCTCCTTCCCCTGTAAAACTGCTTAAAAATTGAATTTCTCTTCTCTCTCTAAAAATATGTATTTTATTCTGGTGAAACACTATAACTTTCCCATAGGGAAATCCTGCAAGAGCACTGGCATGCTCTTACCTTCCTTTCAGAGCAGAGTGGTTCCTGACACGCGGCACAACAAGGAAACCTGCTGTATCCCTCGTGCTGCCTACACCACCCCTGGGAGGGCGCAGGGCAGCACCCCCCGGCCCCAGGAGAAAAGAGGGTTTTGGCCATGGGCGCACGGCCGGGGTAATGTGCAGGAGCTCTCCCCATCTGGCTGGGATGTTGCTGTCACAGGCGCTCCCGGCAGGGGATGGGGACACCAGCCGCTGGCTGTGGCTCCCAAAGGCAGGCAGGCATGAGAACGCTGGGAAAGCCCTCACCACCAGGGCAAGGAGAAGAGACCTGCTGCTGGCACAGCTCAGCTCCATGCTCCCGGGGTCCAAACACTGACCAGACAATTTCTCTACATTTTCTGTTGCTCTCTGATAAACATCTGACCGATATGAAAATCTCCCCAGGTCCTTCTTTGTTCAGGGATATTTGTTTATTGCAGCACTGCCAACAGAGACACATTTCTGAATGTTCCGAATAGATGGGCCAGCCAGACAACCAGGCAGAACCTATCCCAATCCCACTGCTGTCACCACCAGACAAGTGCACCCTGCACGCTCACCCCAGGGACAGGCAGTCCACTCTCGCTCCTCTGGCTCCAGCAGACAGATGTACCTCTTCTCTGCTCCCTGCAGGAGAGGGAGAGGACAAAGTCATCAGAAGCAGTTGCCAGCGCTGGCCACTTGCTCTGGCCAGGACCCATGCTCAGCCTACAGCAGTTAGGGCTAATTTAATCCCAGCACGGGACTCCATCCCACGCAACAGAGAAAGGGCAGTGATGGTCATATCACACTTTCATTCCCCACTTCACTTTTTCCCAGAGCTTGGCACGGCAGAGCTGGGACCAGCTGGAGGTCACAGCGCTGTAGGTCCAGGGCTGCTGAGCTCCTTCTCCAGGAGAAGGGGAACGGTCGCTTCCCAGCTCGGGCAGGAGCCGGTCAGGGGAATGCAGGGAGCTCAGCTGGCATCGCTTGGCTTTACATCCAACAGAAACTTTTTCCCCTGTTTCTCCTTGATGGATTTAAAATTCTGATTTTTTTTTTTTTTTTTTTATTCTATACCAAGCAGTGCATTCTGTTCCTGCTGGGAAGGAGGGGCTTGGTTTAAGATACTTGCAAAAGCAAAGGAAAAAAGGACAGGAAAATTGTTGGTTGTAGTGGTTACTTGTCCGGGAGCCCTGAAAACAGGAAAACGATGCACAGACACAATTTGCGCTGATGACAGCCTGATATCTTGTCTACTCACAGACATTTTCCATGCCTTTACACAGATGGTGAAGATATGTTTTTGTAAGCACCCTTCCTGTGTTGCAGCAAAACCCAAGGGGCTGCAAAAGACTCCACAAGTGGCCTGTGCACTGGGAGTATGTCACAGCTCTGGTGGGGACAAAGCTTCCCTTCCTTAGTTTGCTGTGTTCTTTGCAGGTTATATGGGCTTAATTTTCCATCTCCCATCCAGTTGTTGCTCATTAGCTCCATGGGCGAACATCCCTGTACGCAATCTGTACTATGGCAGAGGGATGTACAGGAGTTCAGTTACTACTACCAACATCACCAGCTTTAATCCCACGGCATCCACAGCCTACGTGGGTGTAACAAAGAGCTGCCTGCAGTGCATGTGCCGTTCAGCACAACCTACCTGCTTGTGCTGCCTCTAACTCGGTTTAATCATAGCGAGGGAAGGAGCAATGTCCTCCAGGTTACATCTGAATCGGCAGAGATGTGGTGAGAAAGGCAGAGCCAAACTGCAAGGCAAACAATGCAGCAGAGGACAGCTTTTGCCTCAGTGGGCACAACTGCTGGAAAGCAAACCGCAGTAAAATGAGGAATCAGCAGTGAGGAAGGAGGCAGAACATGGGCTGATGCCACCAGCTAGGTATGCTGCTGCCTAGGAGTCCTTGGCACACCGCAAACAGAGCCGATCTCTGCAGATTTGAAAGGCAAATCAGCGATTCCAGTTCCACCCGAGACTCAGCACAAACAGGACTGGCAGCCCCAACTCACTGGGATGTGCCGTGTTTGTCCCCAGTGTGTCATTGCAATCAGCATCCCACCTGAAATCTCTGGGAAACAAAAGCATACCCAGAAAAAGACTTAAATCACAGAACCATATAGTAATTAAAAGTCATGTTCATAACAGAGTCATTAGTGCTGATTCTCACACTCTTTACATAGGAGCGGCACGTAATAATCATTTCCAATTAAATTACGCTTCTCCAAGGCGCATTAACCACTTTTATCCATCCGATTAATTGGGCCCATCTCTGCTGCATGGAGCAGAGTTACATCACTCCAGAGGGAAAGCAGACAGTTAATAAAAAATGTCGCTGTGGTACTAACGCAGGAAGACTTTGCTATCAAACACATACACTCACACGCACACTTGCTGCAAATTGTCTACTCTAACACAGATGCGTGGCTTTACATGCGCACATGCAGTCAAGCACTTAGCAGGCAAATACACATCTGCTCTTGGAAAGAATGAAGTGCTATAGGCTTGCACATTTTGCAGCATCAACGTCTCCAGAAGACGAGTCCTCCGAGCCCTGCACTATCATCCAATTTTCCCGGCTTCCTGGGACTTCGCTCCCAGCCCGCTCCACAAGGGATAACAATGCCCCTTGCTCGGGCTGGAGCCAGTGAACCAGCATCCCCTCGTCCACCCTGAGCACCGCAGCAGCCTTGTGCGGCTGCATGCTCACTTCCCTCTGCTCTGCTAATTACTCCTGTGTAAAGGGGAAACTCACCGGTTGCCCGGACTCCACACCAACATGCTCTGATCCTGCCGCTCCCTTCCTCCTAGGACACGGTGCCTGGCAGTTCTGCTGAAAGCAAAAGCTTCGGTGAAGGAAATTGCACAGGGCCCAATTTGTGCAGGAAGAGCTGACCTGCTGCCATGACCTGGGGGTGAGGTTTTATTTACTTGAGAGGGATGAATGTTTCCATGCAAACTCTTCAGGCACTCAATTCTTCAGGTTCCTCTTGGCAAGAAATGGAGATTCCTCCCATGCAGCAAAGGAGACACGGGTGCAGAATAGCAGCAGTAAAGGAGCAGCATGTATTTAAAAATACAGTGAATGGGACATCTAGATGTGTGCATGGTGGGCAAAGCGCGTTTGCAGAGACACGAAGGCAGCTGCACATGGGATAGAGCTCCAAGGTGCATTCCCAACAAGAGGTAAGTAGACATCTTAAAGAATGTTGCCTGGGGCTTTGTGGTCAGGTCGGTATGGTTCAGTGAGCCCTCCCATTTCATCATGATTGCAGTTCCTCTGTGGGCGCAACCACCCGGACACCTCTTGGGAGTTAAAGTAATTCCTTGTGACAAGAGAGAGCGCAACACGAGAGCTGCCAAGTGCACCCGGCTAAGTAATGCCCATGTGGACTCCAGGGAGCTGAGTGAGGAAATGGTAAGACTGGGTGGGCACTGGAAGCTCACCAGGGTCCCCAAACCAGAAACACATTGAAATGAGCAGGAATAGGAGAGAGACAGCACATGCTTAAGAGGGAGAGGTCTTTTCCAGGATCCTGATCTGACCTGCACTGAAGGGAAGGTGTTGGGATGGCAGAGGCACATGCATGCTTGTATTTCTCCATGCCCATACCCATGTTGCAGGGAGGGGAGCGCTCTCATTCATTCTCTCCACAGGCACAGATGATATAGCCTCAGGAGCACACAGTTATCAAAATGTTACAAATTGCTACCTTTTAAATAGTGGGATAATTTGCTAGTCCATTACAGAAGGAGTTGTAGGATACAAGGAGCACACTATGAAAAATTATGCCTTCTGCGTCACTGCTGACCTCCACAGCTGAGGTGCTCTCAGAACCGTTCCATTATGTCAGACTACCCTGAGCAATTAGCCATCCGTCAGAGCTCGTCAGCATGTCACGGTGCCACAGAAGACACCACACGCTCCTGACAGCTCCCTTACTGGAAACGTTTGCTGCAGAGGTGCCATTTGCCATCGTGTCGGTGTAACCCGTGGTCACCAGTAGATTGCTCTCAGCAGGGAAAACCTCAGTGGCTCTCTGCAGCCACTTCTCCTGCTGTAATCAACGTATTTTTGTAGACCTCACTGTGAGCTGAGCCAGTTAATTTTAGTCCAGCAGTTTCATTCTAAGAATTCTTCAAACTTGGAGACATTCCTTTTTTGTGACCAGTAGTGGTTTTAGTGACAGTGCTGCTGCCAAACACTGGCTGTGCAGAAGCCAGCAGAAAGGCAGCCTGTTCTGGCGTGGCAGCACTGATGCTTCCCAATGGGACGTGTTCCTCTGAGGCTAGAGTGGAGATAGCCGTACTTCCCGTCTGGCGTCCTGCTGACAAGTGTTCAGGTCTCCTCTTCTCGTGACAGTTCCCCAGTGCAGTCCTATCACAGTCTCATTATCTATGAGATTCCAAAATCCTACTTTTTTGGCGCTGAAGCAAAATACAGTCTTTCTACGTAGTCTATAGTTTTTGTCCAAGCAAAATATAGTCTATTATACAGACCATCTTAAGTCTCTTTCTCTTAAAGAATTCTTGGAACTCCTACAGGGAGACGGGGATATAAACCTTCCCTCTTTTGCCCAGTAATGAAGAGACACACACAGAGGCCCCTTTTCCCAAGGTCAGAGGCAATTTCCCTTAGAGGGAACTTCTTAAGGCCAGGAAGGATGCAAGGAGCCTTTGCAGTACCACCTCTAGCACCACACAACAGCATTGCAACCAGAAGATGGGGTGAGCCACAGTGGAGCACGTTACCTCCACAAATGACCCTCCTGAAGAGCACGCAGTGTCCCATGGATGGTCACAGCCTTGGGATGGGTCCAGTCATGAGAAGCCCTTGACTGCAACAGTCCTTACACACGGCAATGGAAAAATGCAAACAAAATCATCCCAGGACAGTCCTTCACCTCCTCCGCTGCACCTACTCCTGAGCAACTCTGGGCTCTGCCTTTAGCCCCCTCTCAGGACACTGCTGTTTCATGTCCTGGCTGGCCACCTTGGCCCAAAACCCAGGGAGCAACCTCTGCACTTGGAGCCCCCGAACAGTCATAGACAGCCTTCACATGTGTCAGAGACCACCCTGGTTTGTGCCACTAAAGGCTGTTTCACATAACCAAGCTTCCAGGCAAGATCCTCCCAACCGCGAGATACAGCCAGCAAGGTTGTTTATCAGCCCAAGATTGTCTTGCAGTTTGGGGAAGGAGGTAGCTCCTGGTCTGTTCAGCTCACACCATGAGAATTATGTGCATTACACTGGTTTTGTGCAAGGCAAAGGGATATTTCTCCCAACCTGTGTTTAATTTCTGCACATAAATCCCTCTGAACCTAAACTTTCCATTTATTTTATGTGCTTAGATATTTCCTCATGAGTTGCAGGCAAAATCCATGTCCTGGCACGCACATAAAAGCAAATGCAGAAGGAATGTGTCCTGGCAATATACACATCATCCCTGGAGATAAATCTTTTCTTGCCGGGGAGGAAACCCTCAAGGCTTGCACACACCAGCTATTAATTTCTCTCAAAATATATACATTTCAGGACAAAAATAAGCATGTAAATACAGGATGCATTACTCCTAGGCTTTCTGTTCAGGAGGCAAGGTGACAATTGGCAGTTTGTAGGAAACTTGCACACAACTTACTTACAAACACCTTATTAAAAACATATCAACCATCCAACACCTGGGGAATAGTCAGCACCCTGGAAACACGCACAGCGTACTCCGATTGTATCACACGCAGAAAATACACGTGCTGTTGCCGTGCTGGTCTACAAAAACACGGCAAAACAGCAGGAAGGGGCCGCGGCAGCATGGAAACGGGTGGGGATACACTGGCGGGGGGGGGCTGGCATAGCCTGGCAGCGGGGACCCCGTCCTCCTGCAGCCGCGCACCCAGCACAGCCGCTCGCCTTCCAGGGGATGCAGCCAACACTCCCGCCGTGGGGGGCCGTTGTGGTCCCTGTTGGTGCGGGACAGCTAGGAGCAGGGGCAAACCCTCCCCGGTTCGCTCCCTCCACATCCCCGTTTCTCACAGGAAACACTATCAGGAGCTTTGTGGGATCGTGAATATGAATTGCTTTGACCTCACTTAGTCTGATATGGTGGAGTATTAAATCTCTATTTTTCAAGCATTAAGCCTGTGTAATAGAAGGATGCTGCGAGCAATTTGCAATAAGATGAAGGGATATTACTGTCCTGGGAGACAGACAATCCAACCACATCCACAAATTGATAACAGAGATAGTGGCTTAGGTTCATGCTAGCTATTAATTAAGGGCATGTTTTATGTGGAAGACAATACCAGCTTACACAGGCAGGTACTTGTTGGCCTTCCCTTCCCTGCGGTGAGCAGCATTCCCGGAGCTGGAGTGCAGCCAGGTGGGTTAGCTTACCTTGCCGAACTGCAGTTCACACACTTACATTTGAATCTCTGACAGGCAAAATTAATTTCTCAAGCCTTTAGCACCACAGCATCAGAGCTGCTGTTCTGCTGCTCACGAGCGGCTGGCGGCTGCTGGGAGCCGCTGCCGCAGGGAGCAGCGTGCAAGCCCTCCTTCCAAGGACATTCAAAGGCTTGGCCAGAGCAAAGAGCTAGCAACTGTGCAGAGAGCTCATACGTCTCTGGCTGCTAATGAGCAGCTAACCATGTTCCGAGCTCTTCCTTTGCCCTCAGAACTTGCTGCCTCATTATCCGGCTGATCCCCAGCTCTCAGGCAAAGAAATCCAAAACTGGATTTCACTCCTTCTTGCTTCTCCTTCTCTCGTCTCGGCTGCTGGCAGCATCCCACTCAGCCAAGGGATGCGCTCCCTCTCCCACTCGATGCCCTCAGCGGGTTTTGACTTCCCACCGCCTGCAGTGGGATTCTCTCAGCATCTCGCATCCATTAATTAACTCGGGCTGAACACAGGGCCACTAACTTGTGTCCTAATTACCAACAGACTGTTAGCCTTTTATAACCTTTTGCTCCTCGCCCTAGAATCTAGCAGCAAGCCTGCAACATGCCCTGAAAGCTGATCTCCACACCGGTGTGAAAGACCTACTGTTGCTCCTGCCTCGCTCAAGAAAACCTCTCCCAGGTCTCACCCTGGTTCCCTGAGCAGGGTCAGCCCACGCAGGGGGATCTCACTCTAGGGGACCCCACAGCGTGTTGCAAGGCGAAACATCACAGGAGGCAAGAACCAAGAGCCAGGGTACGCGAGAGCTCCCGGGAGCGAGGACACCAACCGGTACTTTTGGAGTCTCTCAGGCTGGTGGAGCCAAGGTACACAGGCAATCCACTGAGCACCAGCAATCCCACAGTGTCAGAGCATGCCTCTGGAGAGGGTCTTCCCTGCTGGGTGTTGCCCAAGAGGTTTTGTAGAGCTAAATAATGCAGGTCAGCAGTAGAAGTACACATATAATACTGGAGGAAATGGCATAAAAGTCTTGTGTGATGAATAAATTAAAGCATCGCTTCTTATGGACAGGCACCTATGGAGAAGCACTGAGACAGAGATAAATCAATGGGGCAGGCTAGGGAGACAGAAGAGATTTATTTTTCTCCAGATGGGATTAGAGAACAGCTGGAGAATTGATGAGGTGGTGAGGACAGGAGATCACTCCCAACAGCAGGCTCCTGCTGACACTGCTGCCCACCCCAAAACCCACAGGCAGGTCACACACACCTTTCTGGAAAACTGTTTTCAAAGATGTGGCGAACTTCTGATGGGAAGTGTGAGCCCTTACAAACCAAGACAGTTCCCTCTAGGCTCTTCAGATAAAGTGTCTCCTGGCCACTGGTTTCTCTGTCATCAGCAAAGTCATTTCACGACAAAGCAAAGCCCCTGATAATTGCCTGGAAACAAAAAATTGCAGGGTGCACGGTTTGTCCAGTGGGTCATCTTGCTGCATGCAGAGCTGAAGGAAAGAGGGGGTCCACAGCCAAGGACAATGCCAAAGCTGTATACAGCGCAGGTCTGCCCAAAACCTGGAGAAGCCACTCCAGCTTTGAACTTCTCTGTATTTCAAAGATGACAGTTGACGTGATGCGGGTATGGAGAGCCAGAGACTTCAGCTGGACCTAGGACACATCCGTGAGCTGGACAAGATGGGATTTGTCACGTGCCCAAATGCATACATCCCTCGCTGAGTGGAGGCAAGGACAGTAAGGCAGGGATCTGGGAGTGGGCTGCTGAAGAAAAGCAATCTGGTTGATGATGAGACATGCAAAACAAAGGGAAGGAAAAGACAAGCTGGAAGCCAGGCCCCTGATAACAGAAGAAGCATCCTTTGGTGTCAGAGAGCACATGTCCACAGCCTGCAGACCACATCTGGCTGCAGACTCACCCCCTGTCTCTAGCGTCTCCATTAAAAGCCTGATGCACGCATGCTTATGAAGGCAAAACTTGTCCTGGGATGGCAGTGGTCATTAGTCCAGCAAGTTTGGGAACCTTGATGCTTTTCCATGCTCTACATCCATATACACATCCTAGTCCACTCTTTGAAGGCAGTATCTGTACTGCACCTTGGCATATTATGGATTACAACATTTCAGGCTGCCTGCTGCAGCTCAGCTGTATGTCTGATCTTGGGTGAGGAATTTCTCTTTATACCAAACTGTCTATTCAAGTCATAAAAATAGGCTTTTTTTCCTTCTGTAAGTGCAACACTTTTCATATTTTTACTTCCAGCTGTCTAGATAGTATTTCACTTTTTTCATTTCTAGTGCTCGCTCTCAGTTATTTAATGTGAATTTCTAGGGCACGGTGCCCTTAGCAGACATCAGAGCAATATAACACAAGAAATCAGATATATACTGTTCCAGGAGAAGGGAGGAACAAAAAGACAAACTAGGCTCTTAATACATATGGTCCTTTTGATTCATGGAATATAGAAAATTGTATTTGATTATATCTGTAATGGATCCTCGTAACTTTAGATTAGGGTTATGCTGATGGCCCAACTAATGGACAGTTTATTGCAAGAATAGATTTCATCCTATCATATTTTTTTCCTGGTATCAATTACTTTGAATGTTTAAATGTCTCATTTCTCTGGATGTTTATTGCTCAATTTTCCTTTCTAAAAAAACCCTACACACACACACACGCGCACAATGCCCCTGGTTTTCCTCTGCTAAGTTGCAAGGAACTAAAGTTTGTGTGCTCCTGGAGTCCAGAAGCTCCTGTCATCTACTGGCTGCATAGGTCAGAATAAGATCCACATTTGTGGCTTACAGTTACTGAAATCATCACAGCACGTAAGCCATGTGGTAATAGAGTCAAAGTTCTCCTAGCAGGCATGTGGATGCTATCGGAAAAAAAAATAAATTAAAAGGCTTATTAAATTAACCTGTCTAAGAAGGAAAAGGAACTTGTGGGATTGCTGCCTGTGAGATTAACCGCAAATCTGATGATAAAAAAGATTGGAAGCAAAGAGAGTTTGGTGGAGAGCATCTCATTTTCAGTCAACTTATATTAGTAAAGCCCTGAAGAATAGAATCATTAAATTATTACTCCCTGAAGCCATGCAGAAGGACCTTGAAGGAAACGTTTGTATGCCAGTAAAGAGTTTAGGAGTCTGTGGAGGTACCAGAGATGTTACCTATTGATCTGAGGGGCAGAGGCAGGGGGAAAAGAGGCTGGTGAATTTTTTTTATTTTTTTCTTTTACTTTGCCTGGCTGTAACCATGTCTGAAATTCTCTCTAGAAAAACAAACAAACAAAACCCCAAAACACCTTGCAGAGAAAAACGCCACCTTTGTCACACTTTAAATACCAGCCAAGCTGCTCAACACCAGTGATTTCAGAATGATCTCTGCTATTTACTTTACAGAAGTATGCTCTGCCTCAATCCAGAATTGATACCTGCCAGTCAAGGGGTGTCATGACGTCGGTCTCCCTGAAGATCAACGATCCCCAATTAGGAACAGACGTTGAGCTTTTGAGGGCATTTGTCAGGGCTGTTGGCTGACACGTGTCAGGGGGAGCGTTGGGTGCACATTTCAAAGAGTGCCTGTCAATGAGAATATATATTTTATTTTTTTTTTACCTTCAGCTAAACTCTTCAATGTGTCCAGCATGCCCAGAGAAGAGGATGCAGGAGCTCTTCAGTCCTGATGCATTTTACTGCCACAGCCCTTATTTCTTGCAGAAGGAGAAGAGAAAAGCCTGACAGTCGGGATGCACGATGGCTCTGCCGAGGAGGGCAGGGCTGCATGTTGGCCACAGCAAGAGGGATTTTCCGCTGCAAGATAGGATCATTGCATCCTGCTCCTGCATTTTCCTAGAGCCTTTAACCCCGTGTTTTGGTTGAGGTCTGCATTATAGTCCCTCGCACATGTCCCTCCACAAGGAGCCAGACTGACCCCAGAGGCTTCCTCAGGGAGGCGGAGAGGAGCGGGGGTGCGTGGTGCTGGCAGGGAGCACCGCAGCCCCATCGCGCAGGTGGGAGCTCCCGGGACCGGGGAATGCAGAGCTGCCTCACCCGCTGCTCGGGCACACTCATTCACACACAGGCTGCATGTTATTGCTACTCCAAGAAGAGAGCCGGATCCACTTATTTTTTTCATTAAAATGCAAATTAATTTAATAAAAAGTGGAATTGTAAATTAATGAAGCACTTAAAAATTCTACATAATACAAGGCTAATACTTACTCTGTAGAATTTCCTCCAGTTAATATCACCACTAACTCTCCCGAGTGGGACCAGCCTGGCAGCTCCACCGATCTAAATCAGTCTCTTTGACCAGTGATGGGATCAGAGCTCACGGAACTGGCACATTGCCTTTTTACTGCTTCCCAATTACTGGGGCAGGTTGGAAGTTCTCCTCCTCTGCAGGAAACTCATCCTGCAAGTACCTGCCTGCCCCCTCACTGCTGATGCATTCAGGAGCCGGGACATTTCCTTTGCCCTTCAAATAGTAATGGAGCCCTGTAATTTACTGCAACCCAACAGTTCACATGAAGATTCTGGGGGCTGCTGCCCTAAACAGAGCTCCAGCGATGAGCTGCCCTCCCACGATGTTCAGCTGTAATAACATCACAGCTGCCTCCAGGCACTGAGCTCCCATGGAGGCTTTGGACATATTTGAGCCAGACACTGTGAATCCACAATTATTCATATTTTTTTAATTTTTGCCCTAGTACAAAGCACCAGATTCAGTTATTGACTCCAAAGCCAAAATGTTCTGCATGCAAGCTGTGGGGCTGTCTCTAACGAAGGGCTGGCAGCCAGCCCCATCTCACTGCTGTCACACTTGCGGACAGCCGAGCCACCGCACAGATCCTCCCTGCAAACAACTGGATTCACAGCAGCCCCTCCACGCTCAGCATCCTCATCCCTTTTCTGCAGGGTGGGAGCAGACAGACAGGACAAAATGCCTTACTTAAGGGGGTCAAATATTGCTCAGGTCTACCTTCAGGGCAAATCTGGCTCAAGAAAACAAAAAAAATTACCCTGAATGCACAGGTGCAAGGCTTGTTCTCTGCACCTTCCCTTTCTAACGTATACTTCTGTGGAAACACTGTAGAAAATTCATCTTTAAAATAAAGTAGAACCAGAGAAGCACACTGAGAATACGCTGGCCAAAGTGAGTAAGGTATTTCCAACAGGATCGATCCCTCCTGACTTGCAGATCCAAATCTGAGCTGATCACCTTCTGCTTTTGTATAGCAAATGGAGAGAAAAGGCAATTCTGAGAATAATTCAATTCATCCTAAAGTAAGCATCTAAAATAGGTCAAGTAAACCACACCAAAAAATTGGCCTTCCCTCTCTGCTAGCTATAAAGAGAGTCCAGGCAGACAGCTTTCATGGAGACGTGGCACTGGTGTGACCAGAGTTAGGTGACATGAATCCTCCCTCTCACCCTCCCTCGATGGGACCCAGTTCGTCCCGTGTGCATCCACCTCAGCGCTCCCAGCACCGAGCCCCTTGTCACACACGGAGCCCCACAGTCACAGTGGGGCCCCGTGGCACCCTCAGACCGTCACACATGGAGCCCATGGGACCTTCCAACCACTCAGGGACCTGCCAGGCTCCTTCTCCTCTGGCCACACAGCAGGGACCACGTAGGCTCTGTGCCGGTGTTAATCACCCGCCACACTCATTTATTGCCATCTATACACCACTGCCAGGAACATTATCCCTTAAATAAAGCTCACCCACCCTATTATTGTAATGTCAACTCTGAACCTCTCAGATAAGCCCTGCAGACAATTTATAATTACACAGAAGTAGCTCTTGTACATTGCACCGAGGGGCCATCAGGAGAGGATTTAGGTCTTTCACAGAGCCAGCGTTTGACAGGTCTTTTTGCTGTTATTTCATCTTGACAGTTCCTTGCCACCCAGCTCCTCCTGTGACTCTACACTCATGCTTTGTTGTGTGATCTCAGGTGAAGAGAGCACGTAATGGGCAATAATTGTGGGCGATTACTGTTTACTTGTTAACTTTGCTTGGCAGAGCAGCTGTGATGGATGCAGGGACTGGAATATTTCCTTTATCCCCTGCAGCACTGAGAGTGAACTGGTGCTTAATTCAAAGGCTGAAATCTATAAAAAAGAAGACGAAACCCATCATTAAATTTCTCTTAGTGGCTATGTGCATAATTCATCCAAACACCATCAAATATAAATGGCCTTGTGTCAGGATGAGCAGTACAGGCACAGCAAATCCAACCTGCTCCAGGAGACAGAAACTGCAAAGCAGCCTCTCACCACATTAATGAGATCAGGCACCAAAGTACTTCCAAGAGGTTCTTAAGCGGGACACGATAATCGAATCGAGCTGTGTGTGAGCAGCCCCTGCTCCCCGCAACCCATCAGCCCCACTGGTCACCGGGGCTGGGAACGGCTGAAGGCGGGCAGTTATTGGCCACGGTCAAGGCTGCCCCGTGGGCAGTGCCCCATGTGCCCCGGGCAGGCAGAGCGGGCAGTGTCCTGCCTGCAGAGCCCCGGGCGCACCAGGAGCCTGAGCCAGGCACTGCCGGCCCTAATCCTGCGATTACCTCTGCTCCTACAGCAAAGTTGCCTGCTTGCACTGGTATGCTATTTACTGCCTTTCTCCCCCACCCTACAGTTTAAAAGCACTTGTATAGATTATGATATCTAAATTCTGTATTGCTCTCTGCTAGTATCTGAACTTTGATTAGGAGCTGAATGACCTCAATTTCACAAGCAGCAGTCATGTACCAGTAAACAATCGTCGTTCCACACAAGCAGATGTTAATCTACAGCGGTTTAGAAAAGGCTTGCAACAAGTCTTCTAGAAAGTTTTTTTCCAATTATTTGAAAAATACCAAGTTATTTAATAAATCACAGCAAGTTGTTTTGCAAAAGTATCCTTTGAACCATTAGATATTATTGCGAATGCCAATTTTTCTTCCCACCTTGTGGCAGGATAAAGATACCCCACTCAATTTTCATCAAAAGCACATGAAAGCAATCAAGGCTCCTGTAGTTTCTATGGAAATAAGGGATGCAAATTGGGATTGCGTGGTGCCTTTTTTCTTGAATTTATCCATAAAAATGCAAATACTCTTCAACAGATACTGAAATATTTGCCTTGTTCTAAGGGAGGCAAAATATATAGATGAGGCTCTTTTGTCCACTGGCTCTCCTGGCAAAGAGATTTGACAGCTCGAGGAGCACGAGCCTATCGAAGCCAAACAAGCCCTGTCAGAGCACGAAACGGTGGCAGAGCTGGTTCTGACAGGAGCATGCCCGGCCCTAAAGGGCTGCAGCTTGCTCCTTGCAGGTCCCTCAGCCACCAGCCTTAGCAAACAGGTTCTCCTGCCCAGTCCCACGACGTGACCTACCTCACCCACAGGTACCGTGGAGATCTCTGCCCACAACGCAAGGTCATGCCAGCCGCTCTGGTGCTGAGTTAGAAGAGCAATGTCACCTCTTTGGTGTGGAAAACAGATGAGCAAAAGGAGCAGCACAAACAAATCACATTTGGGATGCATCTGCTTTACTTTCCTGCCAGCCATTTCAGAGAAGAGTATACAATGGAGGATATCCCGCTCCTCTGCTAGGTCTCATCTTGCCCTGCAGCAGGAGGTTTAATTAATTCCCTTTCAAACTGAAGGATACAGAATAGTTAATGCTAGCAAAGGTCTTTGGGTTATTCCCCTAAGTGCTCTCCTGCTTTCTCCTCTTTTTCTGTAAGCTGTATTGTGTGCTTCACACAGCACTTACCAATAAATAATCAAACAGCTCTAGGAAATGCTGGTCCGCAGCTGGGCTCCTCACCCCGAGCCAGGTGCAGGTGCCAAGTGCTGCAGCATCGCTGCCGTAGGGAGCCCTTGCAGGAAGCTGGAGCTTGTCCCGGGTGCATACACTCTGCTTACGGACTCCAGGAAATTTAAAAGGTCAAGGAATGGTATTTTGGATCACTGCTGTTTGCCGGAATTAATGACAAACCCTGGCAACTCAACTAGTAAAACTCCAAGCATGAATTAGAGCATGCTGCAGCTGCACAATTATAAACTTGCAATTAATTAATTGTGCTGTCACTATATGCACCTGAGAACAACAGCTAGATCAAAGAACTGAGCAGAGATCAAAATGATTAGTAGATCACTTTACTTACAGTTGAAAGTGCCAATTAGGTACAGCAAAGATGTAGTCTGGCTCAGTTGCTTCTATTAACAGCTCTGGAAGAGAAAAGTCACTCAATAGACTGTAGTAAAAAAAAAAATCAGGAAAGCCCAATTGCTTACAGTGTGCACAGAGAGAGAAGTCGTGATGGTCTGTCCATTGACTTTTCCTTTCCAAGGGTGCTAAACACCTCTCTGTGCCTATTACACTCTCAACACTATTCACACCTTGGGCTGTGCTGAAATGAGCCGGGTGAGTTGTATTTGCCTGTGTGGTTTTGCAGACCCAAAGGCCCCCTTTAAGCAGGTCCTGAGAGCCCCAGGAGAGCCTGGAGCAGGAGCCCAGCTGCCCGGCTTGGCAGACGGCACAGGCTCTGCTGGGGGGGGCCAGGAATGGACAACCCCTGCCCATGGTGCGCCTGCCAGGAGCCGCAGTGGCATCACGTGTTGCCGAGCCACCAGTTACACCGACGGACAGAGACTTCCCAGGGCTCGCATCCACCCGGCACCCAGCACGTGGGCAAATCTCTAAGTGATGCTGGTGACAGTGCCCGAGCTCTCGATGCTCCAGTAACCATTTCCCAAGGTGGAGAATGTGTCAGGGTTTTTGAAATACAGTAGCTTTCACTCCTGCTACTGCATTACCAAGCACCTGTACTAGCTGCTCCACACTGATTTAGTGAAGCACAGCTAAATTTATGGTGCTGATTTATAATTTTCTCTAACGTTATTAGGGAAAATACTTTCCAGCTGCACCTTGCAAGCCTCCAGAAGGGGTTTGTCCTGCTCTCTAGACAGCTTCTCCCTTCCACTAACAGGTTGAGGGGAGCAGTGAGGAACACTGTGGATTTTTTTAAGTTTTCGGTCTTGGATTTTTATCTTTCAGAGAGAAATACTGTAGCTTAACCAAACATACAAGCTCACTGGAGGAATTACTCATTGGTTCCTGGCATACATTAAGATGGATGCCGCATTTGTGACCACAAACAGTGGCTCTGGATTGCAGAGCTGGTCTGTACCATCGCTGTGCTCCAGACTGAGATGATGCACTACTGTGCGGCTGAGGGATGCTGGCCTTGCCGGAGCCAGCTCCCTGAGTCCCTCACAGTCCCCGCACTCCTCACCAAGCACCCGGCCCGTGAGGCCAGACAACATCTGCTCAAGTGCCCCAGAAGGGGCTTTGCTGGACTCCGCTGCCGGCACAGGAGAGAAGGCACCAGGAAGAGACGCCAGCCCAAGGAGGCATTGTCTCCTGAGAAATGGGTTCAGAGCAGTTACAGCTGCCAGCCCCACCATGAGATGATTCCCACTCTCTGGTAAGGTGATCCCAAAGACCTGGGGAAGGCACCGCAGCGCTGTGGCCAGACACATGTACTTGGTGTCCTTCCTTAGATGTACTTCAGCAGTGAGCTTTGTCTCCATTGTCTCCTGTTTGTCACATTGTTTAATTTCTCTTTTTAATTGACTCAGACATTGTTTAATTTCTCTGTTTAATTGGCTCAGACAGAGAGGCTGCAGGCAATGTCATTCTCGCATCATTTCTCAGAAATATCGCAGGCATGAGGGTGACATTATTGGTCATATGCAGCGAAGTTCTGCAGCATCCCTACAGATCCACCCCCAGCTGGGACCAAGGAAGCAGGAAAAGAGAGCAGATATAAATCATAGATGTTTGCAGGACAAAGGCTATTAGCAGGGTGCCATCCTGGCTTGTATGGGAACTGCTTTCACTTAACATACATGCCAACAAGTGAGACAGCAGGTAGAATGAGAATTCGGCACAGCACACAGATGACATCACTATTTACATCATTCAAATCCAGACGTTGCCTGAAGGGAGCTTCCGAGGCATCTCACAAAGTGGGGTGAAAGCAGGTAAAGATAGTGAGCAACAAAATCTTGCCACATAGGTTCAGTCTTAGAGCAACCACTGCAAGGTCTGTTTAAGCAACATGATCTTCTTTATTGATACAGATTCAAAAGATACCTGAAAAAATATTGAAAAAATGTTCGTTTGTATTTTAAAACGTCTTGCATCTAGCATGCCCTATATTTTTCCAGTCACATGAATTACTTGAACAGATGTATCTCTCTCTCTAGGTTCAACAGGTACAATACAACGGCTATTTCATCAAGCCTGGTTTGATGGCCCCAGTCCTTCAGAAAGTTATTTTCCACGCTGGTTTCTTTTGGTGGGTGCCAGACGGGACTGGAACAACTAGAAGTGAAAAATTCAAGTTCAGACTTTCCCAGGAGAGCCACAAGTGTTTGGAGATCTGTAGCACTGCTCACTGAAAACATTTTTAATAGCTTTGACCTTCGTAGGGTCTGTGCAGTCTCCTTTTGTCAAAAAGTGTATGTGGAAGAATTCTGGAAAGGAGCTGAAGATAATACAAACGTTCTGCAGACTGCTGAGGGAATTACGGAGCGCTTCTTCACGTTCTTGGCTTATTGTTCCAAAGTATAGACCATTAGCATCAGCTGCTGCAGGCGTATTGTAGTTTATAATCAGGAAGGGCAAATAATTGCTGGTCAGGAGGCAATATAAATATTTGTTATTGCAGATGACTTATAAATAAATAATTTGAAATGACAAAATTAATCAGACAATTCATTTGACAAATAAGTATTTGATCAGCTCTGCCTGAACCACAGCAGCCAGCCAGGCACTCTGTAAAGTTCCCCAAATACATGGAAATCCCTGAAATTTATGGAAAGAAATATCACTTCACCTTAGGACATGCAGGCACAGAGAGAAGTGGCCAGATCATAAATTGTCAGACTCTTGTGCTTCAGACCAGACAGATTCCAGAATGAGTGAGAGCAGCCGCGGTCCAGCCTGGCCGAACACACGTGGCTGCGGGGCACAGCTCCATCCTGCAGCACCCACAGACCCGGCAGGTACATTCGACCCCTGCACTGGCACTGCCCTGCTCAGGGCACTTGCGAGCAGACCTGGCATTTCAGCCAGTTGAGAGACTATCGCTTGCCAGGTGCCTCCCATCATTTTCAGACTACACCAGGCTGACCTGATTAGGGGTTTATTTTTTTCCCCAAAAACCACAAAATGAGTGTGTGTCATTCTAATAGCTCTATGTATATTGTGTCTCATCTGTATTCAGCACATCACCAAAATGTGAAGAAGAAAATAGCCCCTGAAAATAAAAGTATGAGAGATAGGAGGAGACACGAGCTATGAAAACAGCAAACAGCTCCCTGCCTGTATTCTGACTTCGCAGCGCCTCTGTCACTCCCACACCCTCTGAGCTGCTGTGTACGGCTTTTAGTGAGTTTGGACTCATCAATGTTCAGAAACATTAATATAATCTGCTCTGAGATGTGCACATATTATCCATACTGAAATGTAAAATAGGCAAGAAGAAATGTATTTTTGGTGATTTTTTTTTCCTTTATGCATTGTAGCTCAGAACAATCTAATATAAAAAAAACCAAAACCCAATGCTTGTCTCCAATAGCTTAAATGTCATTTTTCTATTATTTTTACAGTCTGGTCTCAAGGGACATAAAGGGCACCACCTTGCACTCAGCAGTGAAGAATCACAGAGGTTTTCCTTTACGTGATGGCAGAATGAGAAACATCATCCAAGGCAGCTGGAAGTAACACCTTTCCCACCTTTCCCCACGACAGCAGGTTGGAGCAAGAATATGACTTAGTAAGGACGGGATGATGAAGATCCTCCAACACTCAAGGATGAGATTTCCCATCAAAAAGCCTCTTTGTTTAACCAGAGTGGCTGGAAGACTTGTAAATGCTGAGGAGGATGAGGAATGTTGCCATGGCGAAAGGGGCGACCTGTCGTGAGAGTGTTAGATCTTGGTGGCGAGATCGCTGGCTGGTAAGACCCTAGATCCACGTGACATTGGTGGGTAAGGTGGGCACGGCTACTGTATAACCGCAGGCTTGTTAGATCACGACATTATCGGGAAAAAAAATGAGCATTTTCCACCAGCTGCTGCCCTCAGGTGAAGCATGGTCCCGCGGGGTGATGGCTGGTGCCTCCTCTCTGCAGGGAGAAGGGACTGGCCCGCAGCAGCCCCATGGCCCAGCAGGGTCCTACTTGTTTGCACTTCACAGCTCGGGCGCCTTTATCAGAAACACTAACTCCGTGAACTCCTCTTGGGCTGGGAGGTTTGCAAGGAAGTGAGGATCCCTTGACAAGAGAAGATGTTAATGCCTCATTTGCATATTTTAGGAGGAAGCTCTCTATGAAATCACATAAGTGTAATTTTCCTACAGTCTCCAAATCCCCAGCCACTTCCAGCTGATGCAAATAAAATCTTGTTATTCAGCTTACGCCAGAAGACTCCGGCACCTCCCCCCAGGACAGGAGGATTATCTGAAGCCAGGAGGAGAAATTGGCACGTCAAACTTCTCCTCATATCCAACAATTTCATGGTCTGATTTTTATCAAGAAGAAGTTTTAATGTCACAAACAAAACAGCAACAACCCTGCCAATAACAGTGACGCCACGATCCCTACGGCTCGTGTGACAGGGGATGCAGGCTGCGACTATGCTGGGAAGTGATGGCTAATCCTGGTGCTGGCGAGGACCAGCAGAGCAGCAATGCGGCGGAGGGACCTGTCCATCCGGAGAGGACCCTGCAGGACCAGAGTCACCCTCACCCCAGGGGCTGTGTCAGCCCAGTATGAATTCAGCAAAAGCCAGGTTTGAATATGAGTGTGCTGCTCTGCACCTCGCTCCTCTCTCTGGCTGTGTCGGGGCAGGTCCAGGCTGGCATGTAGCAGAATTTTCTGGTCTGCTGTGAATATTTTCTACTCTGTCAACCTTTTATTTAAATGACATTTGGCTGCAGTGCTAAAAGTACGATATTGAAAATCAATAAGTGGAAAGTGTTTGAAAGCCAATCTAAATCAAATATTACAATATGGTGAAGTTAATCATCTGAAATTAACCTTATAACTGCTTGAATCGCTCTAATCTATAAAGAAAATCAATATAGGCATATCAAACCCTACTCCAAGCTGCTGTCTGTTCCAGCTGACCATGCAAATGGAAAATAATAGCCAACAGATGCTTATTGCTCCTTATTATACATTAACACTTCGCATGGGGTTGAGATGGTCAGACAGGGATTCCCCGGGGAGGCTTGGCCATGAGATGCAGGCAAAGGCTCCTGCTCTAAAGAGGCCCCACAGCAGAAAAAACCCTCCAAGTTGCTCTCACGGCAGTTAATTTCAGCACGCCAGTCGGAGCCATAAGTGACTAACAGGCTGTTTCATGAGGAGAATTGATTGTCCCTGGATGAAAAACAGCTGCTCGAGCACAGCACCCTGCACCCTCCCAGGCTGCAGCTCAGTCCCAAGCTACGCCCAAGGTGTCCCCGGCATCCTGCTGATGATCGGACCCAGCTGTGGGCACCAGGCACAGACACCAGCAATACCAGTGCTGCAGGCACAGCGCCCACAGCCGCCCACCCAGCAGCACCCCTGGGCATCAGCGCAGCCGCCTGCACTGCGCAGGTGTCCCGGGCTGGGTCACAGCAGCGGTCCCAAATGTAATGACCGCTGATGTGGCCATGATGCCTCACAGGGATCCACCCCGGCAATGGCTGAAGCGCCGCTGGCTGCATCCCCATCTCCCAGTGAGCAGCTCCGAAGCCCAGGGTGTCACAAACCCGCCCCGGCGGGAGCCGCAGCCCAGCCATGAGGGGCACAGAGCCATTACCCTCCCTGTCTAGCTGCATCTCCAAAGTGGCCATCAACACAGCATTTGCTAGGAGGCTCTGGGATATGACAGTGATAAGTGCTTTGATAGCAGATAGAAATCTATAAATAACAACAGCTTCTCTCAAAAACCTCATTTTAAAATAATGAAGACATTTCTTAAAGTGACAAGTGTCTCAAACGTTGATAGTAAAAGCTGGGGGAGGATCTTTTTGAAGTCTCGGGAACAGATGCAAGGAGTGAGATCTCAGCAGCAACCTGCACAGCCTCAGGAGCCCAGGATTAGTCAGAGCCAAGCAGAGTGATCACAGGCTTTTCCAGATGCTCCTTTTGGGCCCCAAATTCAAAGGCAAATGAAGGTTTGTGAGCAGATGCTGTTGTCCAGGGAACATGGTCACTTCAAACAGGTCCTGCATGTACTCAGAATGAAGAGCAGCGCTTACCTCCAAGGTCTCCTCACTGATAGACCTCCCCGTGTGCTCCAGCTACCCCGAGGACAAAATATTTTCTTTGTTGCAATGGAAGAAGAAAATAGAGCCAATTTTCTAGCTGCCAATCTGGCGTGTGTCAGCTCCTGTCTCTTACTCTGAGGGTGCAATACCCACACAGTCCCACCAAGACCAGTAGGATTTCAGTGACCATCTCCAAGCTCAGAGAGCTTCCTCCCCCAGGGTGGTGGGCAAGATGGTTGCAAGGTGGTAGAAAACTTGTGGTGAGGGCAAGATACCAGTGGTCACTACTGGCTGCGCCAAACGCTTCTGGATGGTTTCCTTTCATCTCAGATAGGATGAAGTTGGAAGGAAACAGGAATTTTTATTTGTCATCTCAATGCAGGACTCGAGAGTGGGCTCGGGGTGGCTGTGCTTCTTCCTTTCAACCTTGTGAAGCTTGTGAGAGCACTGCTGTAACCTTGTCCCTGTTGGAGCGAAGGGACCTGCATGGCACTTGGTGCTGCCATCCTGTCCAAGCTTCTGGCAAAGGACAGGGACCTGCACAAGAGCCAAGCAGCACAGTTTGGGTCAGTTCACAGTTATTCCCAAGGGTAAGCAGGGCCCTGAGGAGTCAACCTGTGCTGGAGGAGCCCACGTCTCCCACCCCGAGAGGCCTCGGAGGAGAGCACCCTCCGCCGCAGCCGGGGCTGCCCGGCCAAGCATAGGGGCTGCCGCCTGCTGGTGCTGGGTGGCCTGGTGGTGTGAGCAGACAGCCTGCAGCAGACAGACAGACAACATGCAGCTGACAGATAGCCTGCAGCAGCAGCGGACAGACAGACAGACAGCCATGCAGCAGCAGCAGCAGGCACATCCCGGCACGGAAGTGCCGCTGCACTGGTGCAGCCCGTGGCGGCAGCTCCCCCGCTGCTCGCAATTAGCCTTTTGCTCAAAGTCTCTTTCTGAAGTTTTTCCTTCGTTTCAGATCAAGATGTAAATGATGCGTTGCTCCAGAAAGAGGGAGGAGAACAAGTACTGAACTGGGTAGAAGCCGTCCCAGAAGTGAACACGCCGGCTGAGAGGCTGGAAACGCTGTTTGAAGCAGCAGGTTGCCACAGAGCGATTAAGAATGGCCCTTTGATACTGGAAATGCGTTCTAATGAGTTTCCCGCAATACATATATCCCTCGGGTTCCCATAGAAAGGCCTTGCACAATCCTCTCTTGCCCTCACCCAAAGTCACACCAAGATGCATAAAAAATGCTTCATTTTTTAATACGTTAAGCTGAAAGGATTTTAAATAACCGGGAGCTTTTTCAGTGCTTAACAATCTCTTCATTTCTTTAAATTACAAGGAGGAACTGCATTTTCAGAATCAATACTCAGAATTTACAAACAACTCTCCAGGTAAGGAGACTCAGCAGCAGAGCTCGCACTCTGGCAGGGGAGAGCTGGCAGTAGCAGCTTTCTCTCCAAGCTGCAGCACGGGGCAGTTTTGGCTGTGACTCTCTGGCAGGCCCGCGCTCTCCACATCACAGGAGTCTATTATTTTGCATTGTAATTTATTTTAGTCTTTGAGCTTTCTGAGAAAGGGACTGTATCTAATTTAGTGTGGGCAGAGTACACAGCGGCCAGGATAGAAAATCCACGCCTGCTGAAGCCACGAGCTCCTGCCACAGTGCAAAGAGTGAAGAAATAATTATTAGAGTAATGGCAAATATTAACACCCGGGGCTCTCGCAGCGAGAGGTCAGGGAAGGATGGCACTGTGCGAGCATGAAGGGGTGCCCCAGTATGGAGATGGGGTTTGCTGCCCCCGTCCTGGCTCTGAGCCTTAGCATCTCCTTCACAGACCCTCGGAAAGGGGAGTTCAGATAAAAGCCCCCAGGGCTGGTATCGCTGTGAGCTCCTCCTCAGCACCCGCAGCAGCCCCAGTGTCTCCCAGTGACCTGTGGAGAAGGGTTAGGCTTGGCAGCCTTTCCTCCACCTCCACCCAGCCGGTTCCTACCAGCACTGAGAGGCAATGCTGAGATGAACTGGGTGGGTCAGCAATTACACAATTGTAAAACAGAAGGCAGGCTTTGCCCAATGTTGCTAAAACCATTCACAGCCTATTGGAGGGGACAGTTGTCCCATTAAGAAACCAAAAGACATTCTGGCTTTCTTCAGCCTCAGGGCTTGGAAGCAAGAAGCATTTACTGCCTAATTAAATTTTAATATACTGGCAGAGTACAGCTCTTCTTGTGGATCTGTATTGGACAGTATGCCAGATTGTGCAGAAAAACAGCAGGCTGGGGCTGCCTGAGGCCACCGGTGTCTGCTCCCGGCTGGCACGGCGGTGTCCCACGGCGCATCATGGACAGGAGCGCAGCGGTCACAGCATCAGCTCCCCAGAGCTGCCATTAGCATCCACACACGGACACGCCACCCAGGGAGTTTGAGCCTCTCCACAGCAAAAGCGCAATCAGGAAAAAAGACACCAGCTCTGTGACACTGGAGGAGAAGACCGTGACTCTGGTGGCACGGTGGAAGGACAATGCTTTCCTGAGTGAATCTGAAGGACAGAGGAGATGGAGCCAGGGACCTGGCTGATGTTTAGCAGGGCACCAGTCTGCCGCATACACACACACATGCAGTAGCTTTGCATCTGAGTGTGTTATTTATTCTCTGTTGCTAGCTAAAAGGCTACATCTGAAGCCAAGTCACTTTCCCTTCCTAGTAGTTCTGCTCTATTCTCTTGCTAACTGATGATTCCTCTGCATGTTTGACGGCTGTCAAAAGGGCTGACTCTGCCCCAGGGAGAGATTACCACCTTGCACCGGTTTGCAGTGTCCCGACACGTGCTAGGATGTTGCTCTCCTCGTGCTCCCTGTTTGGCCTCAGCAGCATCTGCTGCGCAGCATATGGCCTTCCTCCACCCGTGACCCACAGAGCCGGCACGGTCCCTCACCTGCTCCTGCTCTGCCAGGCCAGAGCTCTTCACTGGGCTGAGCCTTCCTAAAAAAAACCTGTTCCTGCCTCTCCTGCTGTCTGCTCTGCTGCTCTGTACACCGGGACACAAACAGGGAGCCCAGCAGACAGGCTCCGGGATGCCCATTGTTATTTCTGACACGACACCAGCCCTTGGCCAAATGCCTTTGATGCTTTGTGATGTGATGGGGACCAGGAGCCCAGAGTAGTCCCAGCCTGGGTGCAGCCCACTGCAGACATGCCATGGCAAGTAAGGGGCTGGGACAGCTTGCCTGTTACTAAGGGTGCCAAGGGGCTAGGGGACTCCAGCCATTACTACCTTGGTAAACAAATGCCTAAAAAGCACCCTGGTGAGAGCAGTCACTGACAGATGGCCAGGACCAAAGTCAGGTCCTCGTACTAAAAACACTATGATTTTTAAATGGGTGACTCATATGTTTGCATTGTGCCACGGCTCTCCCACCGTGAAGCTGCCTGCAAGAAATGTTCACACAAGCCTTCCAGAGCACTGTGCTGAAATAAGGTGCTGTCAAAACAGCATATATTTGTGCAGCTGCCACAAGGAGTTGTTATTATTGTATTTTTCTTTAATAGAGAGACAAGTGTGCGCTGGTGCACAGACTGGTAGCAATCGTCTGTGGCGGTGCCAGGAAGTGAGAGGGAGCTCGGAGAGAACGATGGCCCAGGCCTGCCACAGGCACGAGATGGAAACAAAAGGCTGAGTTTCAGGTCCAAAGCAGATTAAGCCAGAGCATTCCTGCTCACGGTCCAAACACCTTTGGAAATGCGTGGCTCCGACTGTGGCGGGGTGCTCAGCTGAGTTACAGACACCCCATCCCTCCGCTCCCGAACACCGGACACCGTCTCCTCCGGACACACACGTGCCTCCCTCCCTCCTGCCAGGCCGAGGAGCTTGGGCTGGATGTGGGAGAAAATCTGCTCTGTGCAAAGGGATCGGCCATCCCTCCAACTCCAGAAAATCACTGCTGGGAACGCTGGAGGGTGAAACAGAGACTGTAGCAGCCACTGCCTGCTCCCCACAACACATACATGCACACACACATGTACACACTCTCTTCATAGCTGCCTGCACACAAAGCAAAATGCCAAGCAATTGAGTAACTGTAACACTCAGTTTCAGTCCAGCCAGGCAACAGCCGGTGTTTGATCAATATTTTCCACAACAGCCACTTCCATGTGATAAATGCACTTATGGGGAAGAGGAACAAATTAACCTTCTGGTGCAGATGGCAGCTACTGCCTGGGAAAAAAGATGGCTCAATTCAGCAGGGAAGCAAGGGAAGGGCCACAGCCAGGATTCCTGCAAAACTGACCATACGAGGCAGCACCTGGGAAGCATTAATGAAAGTCAGCCCCAGTAGTGCCCACCCACCCATGCACCGGGAAGCTGAAACCGAGTCTGTCACTGCAAGTGTCATCTGTGTGTCTCGGAGAGCAGCGGGGAGCGAGAGACTCTCAGGCAGGGAGCAGGAGCAGCTGAACCAGTAGATAATATATATACTTGGGGCAGCTGATAGATGAAGACAACGGAGGAATTGTGCTGCAGCGCCATGTATGTGGGAAGATAAAAGGCATCTTGAAAAGCACTTCCCAACATCAATCCTTCCACTGGTGACAAATCGTTTAGAGTCAGGGTAATTCAGCAGCTGGCTGGATCAGAGATTCTATCAGAGATTTCTCACCCACGAGGCAATTGGATGCAAATGGCAGGGAGTGGAGACATGCTGAAGGGTGCAAGTGTGAAAGGTACCACGCACAGGAGCAGCGCAGCCCCAGGAAAACCATGAGTGAGGACGCAGAAGACTGGACAGATGGAAAAGTTATTGCCTTTGTGAGGAGAGGAAAGGCAGACAGACTCAGCACATAGTGAGTGCCTTCACTGGGCTGGCTGTGAACCAGTACCTTAGGACTGGAGAAGACAAGACAGACTTCAAGCAGGGGAAAAAAAAAAGAAAATGCTGGAGATAAAGATCAGAAACCTCATGGGGATGAAGACATCCATTTCTTTCTGACTACGTATCTCTGACCACTCAGGTTATTTTTACTCTTCTCTCAGGTGCAAGCATGGGGTGAAAATAAGCTCTTATTTCACTGCTCTCTAATCCATCATGGACTTGAATTTGTCTGTATCTGAAAGTAACCTTGTGCTGCACCAGCCGCAGCATCAAGAGTGCAGCAAATAGGATTTAGTATTGGACACTGGTCCGTAAGCTGCCCGGGAGCTCAGTTTTCCTTCTGAACCCCATCCTGCTTCTCCGTTACTGCCAGGTTGCATGGCTCTGTGTTCCCATCACCCTTGCTATGGAGACAACAACATGGGATGTTCAGGGCCCAGGTCCTATGCTGGTTGGGTTGTTTTGGTTTTTTTTCTGTAAGATCTAAACGGACCTGCTGGAACACGACAAATAGAGTTCTATATTCGCACCCCATAAATGCCTCTGCTGCTAGCAAAGTGCTCCAGGTGCTCCACAAGATATCCACAACTGTGTTTATTGTACAGTACTGCTAGAAGAAGGCCACCAGCCGGGCAGCCCAGCCTGAGCGTGCTTCCCACCCAGCAGAGCAGAGATGCTCAGTGCCTCCACTGGCACGATCAGAGGATAAACCCTGCGCTGCGGGCAGCCTCAAGACAGGGGTCTCGCTGATGGGCTGGACCAGGATGACACGCTGCCTAGCTCTAATCTGCTCTCCACACAGGGGCTCCTGACCTGCAAGGTCTAAAAACCTGCTCTGAAAAAGATGACGAAGAAAAAAAAAAAAATGGAGAACATGACCTAGTAAGGGCAAACTGCAAGGGAGAGGGGTCAAAAAATTCTGTTGAAAGAAGATGAAAGCTTGTTCATATTCTGGTTTCCTGATGAAACAAATGCACAGGGTGTGATTTTGCTGGAAATTCATTAATTTTCCACATATTCCTAGTAAGTTAATTTATCAAATAGTAACTGCATAAATAGAACAGGCAAAAATGCTGAAAGTAGATTAAACATTGATGTAAGTATATATTGATTTGAACATTCCTGTGCCTTTGCTTGTGACACATCAATAAAATTAAATAATATCTTAATAAAATGTCTTGGTAATTATGTCTTTTCCCTTGGGTAAGTATGCCCTCCAGCAATGTAATTAAAACCAAAATTACATTAACCCTTCAGTGACCATTTGACAAAAAAAAAATTAAGAGTCTAGAGAGTTCTCTGAGCTCTCATGACCAGCCAGATTACTCTTGGTGTGCTCAATCTAGCTTTCGCGCATGCCTGCCCACCCCCCCTTTCATTTGGACAATGGCTAGAAGAAAGATTGTCCTTATTCACAACATTCAAATACCGAGAAAGTCAGTCCCCTGCTCTGTCTGGGAAAACAAAGGTGGCTTGAAGGTTTGTTCTTCTGGCGCTGGGAGGACCTGACGCTCCAACCCCTGGGGACTGTCCCCTGCACAAGCATTCCCAAGGCAGTCAAGCAGTGACAAATCAGAGACAGGCCATGGGTTCCTTACCAGCACGCAGCAGGATACAGCCCATGGGCCAAGGGGCAGCTCTGCCATGCCACAGGCACAACGCTCTAGATGGACCTCTACTGTGAGGCCACCATGCTGACTTCTCCTCCCCTGGACCTGGAGAAGCGTGGTAGAGCCAGTGGTTCCCCAAGACGCCAGGGCAAGCAGCTCTGACTGGAGTCACACCTGGTGATAGCCCTGTGCTAGCACAGCACTGGTCCCTCCTGAGAGAAAACCAGCTTGCCAGTGAGATGAACAGGCCATATGGGATAAAAATGAGCATTTACCAAGAGATATTAGACAAGCGTTTTAAAATTTTGACGGCTCAAAGCAAACACAATCTCATTATGTGTCTTGCTGGCTGTGTAGTACAGACATGGAGCCAGGCTTCCCCAGATGCAGCACATCCCACAGAGACTCCAGCACAGCCCAGGGATGCTGAGGAGGCTCCCAAGCGGCATCTCAAAAGGCCACTATTTTTGTAACTGCTTCTTGCCTACAAGACACTACTCCCTTCCCTAGTTGCACCGTTTCCGAAGGGTGGCTGGATTGTTGCTGTCCTCACTTACAATTCCCAGTCAAAACCAGCCGCGAAGTGCCAGATAATCAAGGCATTGCATCTGTCTCTTTCTGCAGGATCAAGGCTACGCTCCAAATCCTGGCGTCCAGCACCTTATTCTTCACAAACCATTCCTGTTTCCTGCAAAACAGCCTCTCCTGGTTCCCTGCACTCTGCCAACACCAGCACAAAACCCTCTCTGCCTCCTGCTCCCATGCCCATCATCTGTTCCCTCCACAATGCAGGGTCACAGCCAAAAACCAGCTGCCTGGATGTGGCGAGTGACAGCCAGACATGGTCTTTCAGGTTAGGATCTGGGGAGAAGGGTGCATGTGAGCTCTTTGGGGCAGAGGTGAGACTGTCCCTCCTGTGGTGGGTTCCTGGCAGAGACAAGGCAGCCCCTGCATGGAGACCTGCTGCCCCTTTCCCCCCTGCAGCCAGCCAGGCATTCAGGCTCCCGCCTGACTGCTCGTGGCCACTGCTGTGACCTGAATAAAAACCAGCAGCTTGCTGGCACACCAGGCAGAAAGCAGCAGCTGAAGACCAGGTGCAAGGATGTGGCACTCACTACTGTTTGCAGAAGCCCTCCTCTCCATTCCCAAAGAGCCAGCTGGGCTTGCCCATCTCATGCAGGCAGCGAGCATGTGCCTGGGACCCGACAGAAGCCCTCTCCTCACACCAGCACAGTGGCACTCACCACAGCTCTGACTGAGGAGCAGCTGTTTGGAAATGTCACCAAAAAACTCTGCATGCTTTGAGCGCTCGTGTGAATTACAAGAGAGCCCATCATTAACATCCGAGGCAGCAAAGCCCCTTGTCATTTCCCGTTTGGCAGCAATGAACAGCCGCTCACCCACTGACGGAGACACTGACAGTATGACCTTTCAGGAACCACCAAGTAATCTGTTTGCTCCAACTCTGCTGTGTCACACTGTCAGCTTGTCACCAAAACTTGCCACTCACATAACCTATTAGTTGTCCAATTTGTCTTTCTGCCATGAACCTTGATGCTCAGGCCAGTGACTCTGCGCATTTTTAATGCTCTCGTTAGTTAATAAAGCACCACTTTGGAATTTGGGGGGGTTGAGAATTGTCTTTGTCACAGCACATCTCCCTTCCTGGCACGCAGCACATCCCACTATGCTGTGGCACCTCGCCGGAGTCACCCCACGAGACAGGAACACGGCAGCCACAGCCTTGACTGGGCTCTCCATGCAAAAACTCTCTTCCAGCCTGCTCAAGAGACCTGCTGAGACCAGACACAAAGGCACCTCCCTCTGCCTCATCCAGAGCTGGGCATGGTCTCCACCACCTCTTGAGCAGAGCAGAAGGTCTGGAGCCAGACAGACCCCAGTTTGGTTTTAATACCTTTTGCTTCACTTCTGAGCTGCAAACAGGAGGGCTTGCAGGTAAGTCCTGCCCGATAAACACAAGCGCAGCCGAGCACTGCTGGCTGCATGGACAGATGGAGGCAATGGGGACACAGACCAACCCCACTGACAGCTTCAGCAGGAGAAGCAGCATACAGCAAATGGGGACTTCAGGAGAGCATTACAACTGATCAGAGGCTTCTCCTCCTGTCCTGAAGCTGTGATGGAGAGTGAAGGTGGTGTTTGTGTCACACAGATGTGTCTACGTCCCAGACACCACGTCCAGGACCTTGGTGTAGCTTCATCAGGTGCTAGACCTGTAACTTCCAGGACTGGAAAGCAGAACCTTCCCCCACCCCCAGGAGATGATCATAGCTCCAGATCTGAGCTGAATCCAACAGAGCAAAGCTTTTAAGTCTTGGCTCATATCACGCAGTGTGCTTTGAGAGATGACTATACCCTGTGCTGTGCTTCTGTGGGTGTTTTCATCTGAAGGCCTCGCAGAACTTTGCAGCCATTCATTAGGAAAGAACTTCCTGGCACCATCAGCTAATGAGAGAAGGAAGCCGGATGAAAAAGCTACTCCTGAAAACCTGGATCGATCCTGTATTCACAGCAAAGCTCTTTTTTTCCTGCTTATTAGGGTTGGCACTAAAACAATCTGGCCTACTATTGTGGTACTTTGCATATCTAATAAACAGATATTTGTCTATGCAGATACAATTACAAAATGAACCTTTAGTAGTATAGTGAGGAGTCTGGAGTCTCTGCTTACTTAACTTTTCATTGAAATCCTTATAATACTGTGTGCCGTACTTTATCATGCGTTTAAACACCATAGTTAAAGCCCCAGTATGACATTTTTACACCTGACTTAACCAGCACTAGATTATCAGCTGTTGGCCTGAGAGTGCATTTTTTACAACTTGCTTTTCTCTGAACTTGCATTAAAGGGCCCTGGAAACCTACTGGGACTGAGAAGGCTCAAGACAGTAGCAATGTAACCTTACAGCTCTTGGCGTGCTAGTACAGACCATTAGCTGCAGATGTCCTTCTGAAGATCAAGAGCACTTCAAAGCCTCCTAAATTCCTTCCTAAGCTCCAGAGGCTTGGAACATTTGCACGGCTTATACCAGCTGACCTTGATTCATAAGGCAGCACTCAGATTCAGACCAAGACTTCTCCTGAAAGTAGTTTGTGTCTCCCATTCTCTGCCATGAAATAATCAGTAGACCCCATTTGCACAAATTTGCAAAGTAACATCTTCAGTAGCCTGTCTTGTACCAAAAGCAAAGCCTTGATGCTTTGTGTGTAAAATTTTCTGTCTATAAAACAAAGCACCACAAAAAGAAAGTGCTGTATGCAGCAAGAGTTAAGAATTGTAAAGATCTATTAGAATTTCTCTTGCACACAGGCTAACTGGACAGCTGTAAGTGGCCCAAACATGCCCGTCCCTCCGTATCTTTAATGCGGTACCTGGCTGGAACACCCAGATCCAAGGACGGGGAGGATCCCCCTTCTTGTCCCCAGTTCCAGCCCCCCTTCCTCCTGCTGGCATACAGACCCTATGGCCTGGCTCTCCAGCCTCTTCCTACTCATGCCCAGGGAAGGCCCTAGCAAAGGCAGAAGCAGCTGAGCTACCAGCGGAGATCACGTGTATGCCACAGGGTGAGCTGTGGGACTGGAGAGGAACAGGGGCTGCCCTACCTATCTTCAGGGAGAGGCACAGGTCAAGATCCAAGATATGGGGTCCAGAAATTTGAAGGCAGTAACACAATGGTCAAAGTAACAACCCAGCTGCTCTACTGATTTATCTTCCGGTGGGGAAATAACATTTCATTCCTGCACTGAAACACTTTTCCAGACAAAACAGATTCATCCAACTCTCAACCTACTGAATGACAAGGTTTTTCTAAGAGAAAAGCAGCAAGGTTGAAAATCCAAAGTTGCTGTTTGTTCTGCCATGAAAGCTTGAAAATTAATTTATCTGGTGAGAATTTTGTCTGTGTGCTGAAGGACTCAATTTTTTTTAACCTCTTATAGCCTAGAAAAAGTCACAACTGCTTCCTTTTGCATCAAGGCTGTGACACTCGCCTGCAAAGACAGGAGAGGCACAAGCGTGTTTCATGTGCCAGAACACTGTGCTGTAATGAAGGGATTCTTCTCCTCTACCACCACTGCATTAATGCAAAGAACTCTGAAGACAGTATGGCAGGCAAAAGCCATATGTCACAGCATTTAATGCCTCAAGGCTTCTTGCAGACAGTTGTCTTTACAATAAACTTGGGGGAGACTCCCTAGTCACCCTGTAAGACAGCAGTGGAGACGTTTCTGTTCTTCCTAACACTCTTGGGATCAGGCAACAACTTACATTAGTATTTGCAAGTTCAAAAGAAACACTGAAAATAGTCACTGATTTCCGAGGACTATTATTAGCCGATTTGCAAATGTTCCAGTGAGTGACAAGTGCTTTGGAATTTGAGGATCACTGACTGTTCCTTTTGCAAGTTCTTACTGTTGTAATATTAGTAGCAAAATAATTCAAATTCAGATAATTTAAGTGCTTCCCGAAAGAAAAAACAATCGCCTTGCATCTGCACTGTCAAAGGTCCAGGGGTACTGACATTCCCCAGGGAGGCAGACACTTAATCCATGCCTGTGAATTTGGAAGAACAGGAATCCCTGGCACACCGAGCTCATGCTACCTCTTTCATGCTACCATGGATCTCCTGATTTACTGGAGTGACAAAGATAATTCACTCCCTTGCTTTTATTGCACAAACAGGACAGTCCAAAATCCAACCAACAAACACCAGAACAACAACAAAGACCAGACGGCTTGAGCAGTGCAAGTGGCACAATGGCATTCTGTTTCAAAGGTGGAAAAAGAACACAAATAGCAATGAGTTTTCATGCCCTGGCAGCTCCTGCCAGTTACAAGTTCATAGAAGGGCATCGATCTAACAGGAGTTTGTTCAGTGTCAGCTGTGATGGTGCTATACGGGAAATTGATTTCTTCTTTAGTATGTTCTCCTCCAATGGAAGCTGGCTCTCTCCATGGTGATGGGATGTGCTGATCAGTTTAACAAGCTGCCGATGGGATTATGCAGAATCATTTCATCAGTTTTCGGTAGCTGTGTGAAATGGCATTAGTCGGAAACACAAGTCTGCACGGGCCTAACTGAAAAGGCAGTGAGATCTGAGCCCCAAAGCCTTATGCTAAAGAGGAAGAGACACACAGAACCTGAACATCTTCACTATTTCAGAGTGGAAGAGTCCCGTTTCCAGAGAAGGTGGACATCCCTGCAGCAGTTAGGTTTTCTAGGACAGGGAGGGATTTTTAGCAGTATGCATAACAGAAACTAATAGCAACACCCCAATGAGCAACTACTGCAGCAGCAGCTCTGGAAGGCTGGGCAGCCCACCTGCATCAAACACTGTGCTCCCTCCTGCAAAGACCTGTGTCTGCACCACAACAGGCACCAAGGAAAAGCAAAGGAAGGTCACTCCTTGACCTTCACTCCTGTCAGGACCCTGAAAAAAGAGCTCAGGCCCTCCTAGTGAAAGGTGAACAGCTCACCTAACTTCATTAAAAAAATAGCAACATTAGTTATTTCAGCCTTCCAGGGCAGGCATAAAGATAGATGAAAGGAATAAGGCAAGCTGGGAACATCAATAAATTACTGCAGCCTCTTATTGGCTGCAGTATTCAATAGTTTAAAATGTTTTCTGGTGCCTTAGGCAAGCAGAAGATTTGCAGAAATGCTGAGCCTGTCGCCTGTGATGTATCATTGTCACTCATCAGCTGCTAAGTTGCATTTCCTCTTCCTTTCCATGCAGTGTGCGTAACTCTGAACAGCCACAGCAGTGAATTAGAGAGATGATATCTCTAGGCTAGCACAGGCTGCCTGGTGACTAAGTGTCAGGAGGACAGTTCTGTTTCTGCTATTCAGAGTCAGATGGGTGAAAGCAATGAAGACCTGAGTGCAAAGAAAGGGACATACTTCAATTAAGAAGTCACTGATTACCCTAAAGGAATCAGAGATCTTTGTGGATGAGGTGACCTGCCTGCCCACGCACAGAGCTCCCTGACCTGCCAGGGGACAAGTGAGAAGTGGAGGAGCATGGGGAGCAGGGACCCTCATGTCCCCAAGCAATGACATGCCCTGCAGCCACATCCAGAGCCCCCTTACTCTGCAGCTGCATGGAAAAGCAGAGGTGAAGGCTCTTCATTACTAATGAGCAGATGCAAACGAGCCATAGATTCCATTTCTATGACTTGACTTGTCAAGTTCAGCAGCCCCTTGAGCAGTTTAGGGGTGGCTTGGACAAGGGCAGCATGGCCATACTGCAGCTGGGGTTGGCCACAGCTTCCAGGCACTTCAGCGGCACAGGGCTGGGAAGTACCTTCTGACCAGTGGACATGATCTTCTGCCTCGTGCAAGCATCCCTAGTGGCACCCAACACCAGGGGCCAAGGCGCCATGAGGAAGGATGCTGGCCTGGCCTGTAGGTCCTTCCTCCAGAGGAGGACAAGTGGCAGAGCAGGGATGGGGGGACGGCTCTCCGTGAGAAGGATCTGCTCCGTGGCATGTTATAGACAGGGTGTCTGCTGAGGGCAGGATGGCTGAGCCCTTGCAGAGGTGCCAAGGTCCTCATTGCCCCGCAGCGTCAAAATGGGGCTCATTTTTGTGAGGAAGAACTGGGCCTCCATTTGTATGTAAAGAGCCCATGGGAACCCCACTTGTGGCGAGGATGGTTTGTGACAGACTTGGTCTGGCCCCGGAAGGCATATGGGATGTGACAGACCCGTGAGCCTGCTAATACAGAAAGTGTTCGAAAGCATCCTTGCAGCAGCCCAGGGAGAACCTGATCCAATTAAAAGTGATTTTGGCTGGCCTGCTCCTAGCGAGTGCCATATATCTGCACTGATGATTTTCACAAATGTAGTGGACTACTCCATGTGGCTTTGACTGCTGTTGAAAATATTTAATAAACTCTGGAATATGAATCACTATCAAGGACCCTGAACATTAATTTTAGTCACAGTTGGCCACACTGTATCACCCTATAAACACCTCTCCAGTTTCAATTAACATTTCTCTATCTCCTGTCTCACTGAATATTATATTTAACTAATTTAAGAGGATTGGTAAAGATAGTTTTCACACTTCACAGGAAAGCATAATGAAATAATTATACCTGTACCTACAAAAAGCATGAGGATATTGCATAAAGAGCTTTAAAGTCATCTGAAGCAAAAACTTCTCCAGGAGACTTTCATTCTAGCTTTGGCTATTGAGGCTACCGTGCAGGCGTCTGCCACCGCCTGCTCAAGGTCTGCTCTGGACATCTGCACCACAGCATCCACTGCTGGCTCAGCCGACAGCTTCCCCAGCAGAACACGGACCTCCCACCGGCCACAAGGACATCTCTGTTCCTCCTTGCTGGGCCATCAGCAGGTGTGTTGCATCCCTCCATGGTGGACACTCCTTTACAGTGGCTGCTGTGGGGCCTTGCTCTGAGATAGGCTGGTCTCATCAGACACGTCGTTGTGGCCCTGTGGTGTTGGAAGCAGACATCTCTGGAGATGAGCTGAGGGCTCTCCTGGGACGTGGCTCCAGAGCAGGGCACCGTGGACCAGCAGACAAGAGGTTGGAGGCTCATCGCTCCTGGCTGCACCCTCTACCCTGAGGCTAGAGATGCCCGCACACCTCTGCCTCCTATCATCTCCTCTTGATCACATTTTGGAGCTTGTTGACCTTTCTGATCCGTTGCCTTAGGGCAAGCCCTGGACCATGCAGCATCAGTCAGTGTTTTCTCCAGCAAAAACTGACTTGCCAAGCATGCCCCCCAGCCACTGTGGAGGGAATTCAAATCTGCCCTGAAATGAGGGACAGCCCTGTAACCTGAACTGGCTATAGAAAGGCAAAGTAACATTTCCAAGACAAACCAGGCATTTTGGCCATCTGGGTCCAGAAGCAAAGTACCTCAGGGAGAATGTATATAGCAAAGCCTTATTCAGTCTGAGAGCAGATCACCAGGATAAGAGTCTATCTGAAACCCCAAACACATAATTTGAAGAAAGGAGTTCATTCTTGTGTCCCATGAAGGAGCTAAAGACACTGTCTTAGTCAACAAGAGCTATGCAATGCTAGGCAAGGCAACCAGGCACAAGTACCAATTACCAAACCTCTGTCTTTCACTCTAGTGCCAGGCTTTTAATCCACACATTCCCATGGGAAAAATACATTAAAAGCAGGGAAACCAAGTCATGCACATATAGCTAAATATTCCCCATTCTCTACACGTCACTAAGGCTTCTCCTGCAAGCAACACACAGGACATGTTTTCCAGAACACAGAGGTAAAATGACAACAGGACGAGGTGACTGAGCAAATTGCAAACTGCAACTGCACAAGGCTCTCAGGAGCAGACAGCATCACTCAGGAGCTCTGGGGAAAAGAATAGTGAAAATAACCTGGCTGCTAACAAGCAAGCATAATTCATTGCCAAAGCAGCTCCTCCTTCCTCAGCATGGGAGAGCAGCCAACAATAGAGCAGCCTTTTGCTGGGTGGGCAAAGAGGGTGCCTGTGTTGATTATAAACTGCTGAGGTCCATCCTGGCAATAAAGGATGAAGTTATAGCTGAAGTCAGAGTTACAGGGGACTAAGGAGCACGACATCCTGCAGGATGCGCACCTTGTCAGTGCAAGGACAGGGACACCTGCTCCTTGGGGCAGTGGGCAGCAGCCAGCTGCCTGCTTCATCAGCGCCACGGTCATGCTGGGATCTGTGCTGGGGCAGGAGAAGGGGAAATAAACACCCACTCACCCAAGAGGAGTCAGGAAGCCAGAGAAGCACAGCTTCAGCCGACAGCTCTCTGGGTAACCTGGTTAACTCCTGCTGACCACTTTACACTGCATCTCTCTCTCCCTTGATTCACAGGCTGGACGGGAGTTTGAAATAATCAGGAATTTCTCTCTCCCCCACAGGCTGCTGGAGAGGGAGGTTGTGAGGTTTGTGACTAAGGTCATAGACACACAGAAAAGCCTGTAGCAAATCAGCCTGTCCCGGTTAACAAAAGAAAAGCCCACACAAATGATGCAGCCCCTTAACAACGACAGAGAGCAGGGCACCGGAGCAGAACTACTCCCAGGCGAATCAGGGCCAAAGCTGCCATACCGTCAGATGTCTGTTTCCAAAATATAAGCCTGGTTGCTTGTACACACAGCTGCTCTTGTGCTATTTGCTTGGGGCATAGATCTGTAGCCCCAAACTCTGCTGCTCCATTCGAGAGTTCACAGCCAAAGCATCGAGCTTTCAGATGTCTGTGATCCCCAGATACGTTATATACAAGGACTAAGACACAAGAAGTTTCCCCTTCAGTGCATAGGCCTCTGTCTGTGGATTTATTTACATCCCTTTGCTCATCCCTAATAGCAAACCTCATATTTGCACTGTAGCTGCTGGTTCTGCTGCCTCTGGGCCAAGCAGAGCTCCCTCTGCCAGCAGTTCTCTTTAGCATTTCAGCACAGAGCAGCAGAATGGTTTTAAAGCAAGTTCCGCAATCCTCCCCAATCCTACCCATTGGTTTTATTTGCAGAACAGCTTTAGGACAAGATAAAAGGTTTCTTTCAGAGAAAACTAAACCAGAAACTCTTCTCCAGGTGCACATCAGACATTTCCAACCCATAATGGACCAAACAAATCCCTGGTCAGCTTCAAAGTGCCCACCTGGCCAGGGCATGTTAGGGAGGGAAAACTAAGTCTAGTCCCCAGTAAAACCTCCGGACCACACACGCAGGAGGTGTAGGGGCCCCAGCAACAACTGCCGCAACCTACGGACCCACTCCTGTCACGCACAATTGTTTGCTGGCATAGACAAACCCTGAACATGCTGACGCCAAACCCACCTATCCAGCTGGCATCCCCAGACGCTTCAAATAAAGAATCTCCCTGTAGTTGCCTTAGCACCTCCCAAATCCAGCTATAATTTCATCTCGCCCTTAGCCCTGCCGCATATCTCGCAGCGCTGTACAACCGTGTCTGGCTTTGGTCTGCCGATGTCGTCTGCTGATCTCCTAAGCTTTTTCCTTCTTGTTTCTGGTGTTGTAACAAATGCCTTCAGAATGAACAGGTTTTTCCCACAGCAGACTCAGGGGAATATTGATTATTGTTTGTCCTCATCTATAACCCCGTTTTGAAGAAACCAGGAGCCCAGTTTTTCAAAATCATAGAAATTTAAGACTGTAAAGGACAGAACACAAGTGAATATTGTTTTTTGTGTACTAACCTTTCCTGTATTTGAAGACGGTCACATTCCTTGCTCTGGTTGTCCCACATCAGACCAATGAGATTCAATTCTTTCAGCCTTTCCCTGTGAGCCACATCATTTGGATCTCTCAGCATTCCTCTTGAAATTGTCCAATGCTTCACCAATTTCTTAATATTTTTATTAGAAGTATGCATTTCATTATTTTCAAAATATTTTTATTCCCTGACATTACATGCAGAGGGAACAATTATACCCAGGCCTATACAGACAATGCTTTTGGTAATGCATCCTAAAATGATAACGCTTTTCTTTTTGGCAACAGCAGGGCGTTATCACACCCGCATCCTTTCCTGCAAAAATCTTGCCTTCCCAGATATTTCCTACCTATATATGTATTTCTGCTTTTGATTTCTCCTTCCTGTACAGAATTTGGACTTTTCTATATTGACTTTCTTTCTGCTGGTGTAGATCCCCTTTCCTATTCTAATTGTGCCTTGGGGACTACCTAGACTCTCACCTACATGACAGGGGCCAGAGTTACAAAATTTATAAGCATATGGGCTCTGCCCTCATCCACATTAGTGCTTGGTAAACCCCCCAATTTCCTATATTAAACAAACCATTTCTCCAATAATTTTCTTTTCTTAACTTTGTCTCACCTCCACTTGTGTGAAGTAGCCCACCGAGCAGAGCAGAAGTAGCATTCTCCTTGCGGGAGCGCAGCGCTGTTTCGCTGCCACGTGGCTGAGTGCCATGGGAAGCTCCATGACTGGAGGGAGATGCGGAAGACGGCTCCACACAGCAGCACTCCGATAACAGCATCCATCCACCTCCTCGTCGCAACTCCCCACCCATTCACTGCCATGGTTTGGCACCTCTCTGAAATGCGGCCGTGCCCCCCGGCTGCGTCTGGAGGGAGCCCTGCCTGGGCGATGAGGCAGGGGCAGGCAGGGCACCCTCCAGCCACACGGCCCAGGGGACGCTCCACACCACAGGCAGTCACACCGGGGCTTGTTCCCCAGCAGGAATCAGACTCACGAGCCGTTCTGTGCTGAAGGGCCAAGATGAGCCAAAAATTGTCACCGTGTCCCTTGTTTCTGCCACCACTAAGTCATACTTCCCCTTGCGAAGGTGGCAGTGGACATACATTACACGCATCGTCACTGCAGCTATTTTTACTGCACAGAAATTAGCACAGCAGGAATTCAATTCCACTAAATTCCATTATTCTGAGAAGGGAAGCTCAGTGCTGACTTCAGAGAACAGCAGCCACAAAACCTGTGGAAAGGCACAGAAAGGACAGAAGAGGAAACAGCCGCCGGGGAGGGGTGGGAGGACACCTGCGGGTGAGCTGTCCCCGGCCACCCCGACCCCTCTGCCCCAGAGAGGGGCTCCCTGCAGGGGGTTGAGCTGCCACCCTTCCTGCCTACCAGTGCCCCACGCGGCGTTTTACCCACTCTGCTGATCTCCAGATGATTTGGACGTCATTTGTGGGTCTGAGCTGCCAACATTAATGTGTCCATAATGGCACTGGAGAGGACAGCACCTGTGAGGGCTGGCAGCCCGGGGAGCAGCACCAGTGCTCAGGGTGCCCCGAGCACCTCCAGAAGCCCCTGGCCAGGGACAGCCCACTCCCTGTCCCTCCCACGCATACCCCAACCACCAAAGCCCTCAACACCTTGGACACAAGCCTTCCTGTGGTGCCTGATGGCATCTCCTCCCTGGGCACCGGCAGCAGCGTGCTGGATCCAGGCCAAGGAGGACCAGCAGCTCCAGGGCTGCCTGGCAGCCCCAGCACCACAGAGGAGCAGGCACCCAGGAGCACTTCTTGCCCCATTCCTCCCATGAGGAAAGCAGCACCCAGGGCAGAGGGGTAACAGGTCCTCAACCCCAGCTGATGGATGTGGACGGCACAAGGCTTGTGTAACACACCTGAACCTCTGGAGATGAGGGCACACGGAGATCTGCACCTTCAGCCCCCATAGCCATCATGCTGGACACCAAGGTGGGGAGAACTGGTGGTAGCTCCCCTGTGCCAGTATTCCAATGTATCGGCAGCAGTGAGACTAAAGTACTGAGACCATCTGCATGCGGAATCACACAGGGAGGAAAGGTTCTTCTTGCTCAGCTTTTCAAGGGGCTGCAGCTCCTGCAGGACTTTGGAGTTACCTGCGTAAGCAAACAGCTCAGGGACCCTGAAAAGAGCCATCCTTTCCCAGCCTGACCTCTGTCTGGGTCAAGGCTGCAGCCCTGTGATCTGTAGAAGTTTGCTTAGTAATTCAAACACTACCAAAAAAAAAAATAAAATTGCACTCTGGCACTTTGCAGCAGCAGCTCACTGATGGTAATGATTTGAACCTGAGGCACTGGCAGGGCAAAGTCAAAAGAAGGAGGTTCAGCCACAGCATTTTTTTGGGCGCACTCGACTTTGCTGGACTCATGCTATACTCGTGACTTTCTCCCCCAGCAAAATCCCCAAAGAAGTGGAAGTCCTTGCTCTGGTGTTTACATTTCCTCATTCAGCATTACTATGAATTTCCCAATTTAAACACATCATCCTTGATGAGGGTCATTGGATTTCCACTCTCCACTGCGTGATAGACTTTACTGTTGCCCTTAAAAAACAGCTTCAGAGTGCCAGATGAGTACTAACTATATGTGGTCACCTAGGAGACAAGGGAGATTCCCAAAAATCAGTGCCAGAAAATGTGGTAATCCACAACTAATTAAGAAGAAAATGACAAGAATTAGAGGAGCTCTGTGTGTTTGCAATTGTGCTATTACCAGTGCAGTCATCTGCCTGTGAGCTTTCATGGGGGCAAAATGCACAGGATAATGACACAGGACTCCCATAGCCCGCAGGGACAGTCCTGCCCATCACAGAAAAAGAAACAGCTTTTTGACCACAGCCAAGCTTTAGGTTTAGATCCTAATATGCAAGAGGTGATTCTTGTTGATGAATTTGAAATTAATTCAGTTACATGGAGCTACAGTTTGACTTCTGTGCATTACACAAAACATCATTCACTGGGAGGAACTGCTGGAGTTGATGGAGATCATTAAAAGAGAGAAAGATTGCATCCATCCTACCTGAGACACTTCCACCCTTACACATTTCTGCTGGTTAGAAGCAAAAGGTTCAGAGGCAAAAGACGAGAGCCACGCTGACCCACACATCCAGCACCCAGTGCCACCAGCATCACTATGCCTGCAGAGCTTCAACCAGCACAGAGACTTTAGCACAGCTCCTTCTGTGAGGTGTAATGGCAAATGCCTGCAAGTCTTGGGGAAGATCTATCACTTGGAGGCCCTGAGCAGCTCAGAGCACATGTGTTAAAGAGATAAAATAATATTTTCCTGGTTAGCTCCAACACTTTATTGAATAAAGTTTAAAATCTTCACCCTGACTCAATCCATCTGTGCAGGTGTCATAGTACTTTCTCATTTTTAGTTTGGAGCGGAAGGAAATGCAGGGTGAGCAGATAAAGCAGTTGCCTGATTTGAATTTCACTTCTATCCCATAACTCTTTGCAGAGGTCAAGGAGAAAGTGACAGGTGGAAAAATGTATCTTGGAATTGCCAGCTGGAGGTTTAAGAAGATTCATTTCCAAAGCGCCTTACTGCAGACAGCGAGAAGAGAAGAGCGGGACTCACCGCCTGGATCGATAGCGCAGGATGCGAACAGCGAGCACAGCCTGCCAGGACGGGAGCGAGTGGCACAGCACTCCTACTGCCAGGCTGAAAATGGTCTGTTTTAAACCTGTTTTTTAACATTATGGAGAAAGTTCCATTTCCTTGTCCAAACAGACCATCCCAGTGAGCAGTCTCCAAGACTCAGCCCTGTAGCAGCCCAGAGCTCACCCACCGTCCCTACAAATGGTCTGTGCAGACCCGTGCTGGGACCTGCTCTCTGCTCTGGAGTACCCGGGCTGAGGACATCCAGGCAGAGGTGCCCAGGAAGCTGAGCTCCTGGAGCACCCTCTCTGCTGCCTGGTACCTGGGTGACATTCATTTTCCGTGTGAACAGAGCAGTATTTTGCAGTTCAAGTTTCTGGGAACTGTAAATAAACTTGAATTTACTTGTCATCCACCTCGGAGATTTACCAAGCTCAAAAGTTTTAATTTCAGTAATTAGATAAAACTTTCTCCCTGCACAGGACTGTGGGCTGTGTATATTAATAGAACTTCCTCAAAACAAACTAGAAGTCAATGAAAGCATCACAAAAGGAGGACAGCAGCAACCAATCATTCCCCCACACCAAAAAGATTTAGGATTTAACTATGCAAACATATCACCATTACTCTGTAATCACAATATCTCTAAATGAGTGATTTGTAAGGGGAAAAAGCAGAGAGACAGCCCGCACTACTGCTTTGGGAGCACACTGCCAGCCCTTTGATAATTTCAAGGAGGACATGGCACATTGACCTCCTGTGCAGATCTGTGGGAGGGAATCCCGAGGGACGGTGCCTCATGAAAGCCGGGCAGCACGCAGCATCCCCGTGGCACACAGCAGGCTCCTCTGATACAGCAAAGATACATGAAAGGATCTGGCTTGCCAGGCCTGCAGACGGCCCAGGGTAAATTCACATGGCCCCCAGGTCTGCCCCAGCACCCTGGAGCTGATACACTGTCACTTTTCATCTCGACATCACCCAAACCCTTTCCTGTAGCAGAAAGGGCAGGAGGCTCTCAAGCCACTGTGTCATGTGTCTGCTGAACAGGTAGGTACATCCTTGGGGCACGTGGAGAGAAGTACAAGGAGTGAGCATGTCACTGAGGCCGTGGGATTAGTGTGTCCTGGAGCCTAAACAGAGGCATCCTGACCCCGAGAAGAGCCACCACTGGGGTTGTCCAAAGGAGAGACACTGGAGAGGACCATGCTAATGGTGCTTGCACACATCAGGTGCTGCATCCCCACAGAGGTCCTGCACTCCCTGCCGCCATGAGTGCCCACTGGCCCCATCCTCCCCTGTACTGGTACATCTCAGGGCGATGCAGGCTCTTGGAAAGCGAGTGCATTTCTGTGCTCGGTCGCCTGCTGGAAGCAGTTACCAGCAGCAGCTCCCTTCTGCCTTCTGGAGACAGCCAATTTTCCCATCAGCTGTGACAGGTTTCGGAGCTGCAGCTCAGCATAGACATCTTGTACTCAGCACAAGGACAGAATTCCTTTCACACATTTCAGTGCTACCAACCTGCTTATGCTGCCCTGTCATCAGCATGTCCCAGAACCTCCCCAGGATTTAGAAATAGCAATCATGAGGCCTTTTTTCCTTCCTCTTGTACAGGAACTTCCTGAGACTGTGCATACATATACATGCCTCTCTTGCTGGGGGGAGAATTGTGCCAAGGATGTTTTGCATCTATGTCTGAGTGCAGCCCTGACACCGGTCCAGTGACAGCTCTGACCCTGGCGTGTGGCAGAGTCCCGCTGGCTGCATTAGTGCTGCTGTTGCTGGGAAGACATAGTGGGGGAGCTGTCAGCAAGCTGGGACCATGCCACTGCCATCAGGGAGCATCAGAAGGGAGCCCCAGAGGAGGACCTGTGCAGATGAGCAGCTCCACCAGAGGGGACAGGCACTTCACCCCAGCCACCTCGGATGCCATTGCACCCTTTGAGGTTTTCAGTCTGGTCTTGGACACTCCACGACACCGTTCAGTCCTTCCCTGGCAGCACATAACTGTGTAGCTACACCACTGACCATCGCCTGTTTTAGTCAAAAGCAGGCACTCTGATGGCACATTTGTCTGCAGACAGGTCAGGCTTTCCCTGGCTTTTGCAGAACTATAACACAGCACACACTCACAGATGCACATGCCAGGCATTGCTTCATCAGAAGGCATCAGCCTCTCCAGCACAGCTCAGGAGTGCCCCATCCCACCTCGCCTAAGGCTCTTCTTCAAACCTCCAGTGGCCCCATCCTTGTGCGATTGCCTGGACTGCCAGCAGCATGCATCCACACACAGACACATCTTACTGCACGACTGTCACCCCGTGCTCTTGGTCCTGGTCACCTCACCAGCATCACCAGCTCCTCCCTCATTTCAACAGAATGCTTTTGGCTTTGGTTTATTTGTGGTCACTGAGCCCTTATTGGGGGGTAAGTGACAACCATATCCCTGTTAACAAATCCTAAGTGCTCCATTCCTGAAAGGTGCAATAATTACACAGGTTTGGGTCCCTGCAAGAAGTCTCACACTAGCATAGCTCAACCTGTGAGGGTTTTTGCCCTGTCATTCCTTGAGAACTGACCATAGAGGCCAATGGTTTAATATTGTCATTTCTTTTAGATTGTAACGCTCTCATTTTAGCACAGCAACTTATTTTTAATAGAGTTTGGAAAGATTTTTTTGTGTGTCTTCACTTCTACTCCAAGGATGTTTGCTCTCAATTTATTTCTGCTCTTCTTATCTTCTCAACAACTGCATCTCTTGTTCCAAGTCCTGCTCATTTTCTGCTCCTTATTGTGATTTTCCTTTAATTTCATCTTGTTCCCACACTTCCCAATCACACATTTCATCACTTCTGCTTCCCTATTGCCAACAATATGTGATTTCTTTATCTTAATTGTATCACCCAGTCATCTGGTTCCAGGATGGCATCTCTTTACCTCACAGTGCAGTCCCTTTAATCATTACTGCTTCTGGCATGTATAATAATAGCCGAGACAAGCTGTTAGCTTTCACCTCCCAGTTACAGTCACAAGTTTTTTTCATGTAAGTCCTAATGACAACATAAACTGAAAACCCTCCAGACATCTCTTCATACAGACTGCAGAAGAAACCCACCACTCCACAAGCTCCTCTCAGCTCCCAGCTGAGCAGCAGGGCGATGTGCAAGATCAGCCCTTGGGGAAGAGAAGCCTTTCCGAAGGATCAGACCCAAGTCCTTGCAAGAAGCCCATGAGCAGAAGTCCCCGTGCACCATCCTGGCCAGCCACGCAGTCAGTTTCTGCTGTCTGCTCCCCTACTCACTCCTGGAGGTGTCTCCTTCTCACAGAGCGTGGGTTCTACCCAGTCCCCTGCCAGGGGGTCTGGCAATGGGCAGAGCTCTCCATGGGTGGGGAAAAAAGCAGCCTTCCCCCACAGCAGCTGGAACACCCTTTTTTTCTCCAATCCACCAGGCTCCACCTTTCTGATGCCCACCTACCCACAAAGAGAAAGCTCCGCATGCTTGGCAGCTAGCCCTCGCCCAGAGAGGGCTCCTCACCACCACTTCCCTTGTCTGGAGGGTCCTTCTCCCACCAGCCTGTGGGACTTAGTGCCAAATGTCTTCGATCAGTGCATGGCAGAAGTTACCTGCACCATCTGGGGTGAGATGTCCTTGCCTGGTTGTCTCTGAATACACCAAGGTCCTGGCACTACCAGGTGCTCTGGACAACCAGCTACACAGGCTGCTACATGCAGTGCCCTCCGTGTCTCAGGTCTCTATCCAGCTCCTCAGTTTATAGCACCCAAAGCCTCCACACAAAGTTTTCAAATGACTTATTCATGCTTAGAGCACCTCCAGCATTTGGGGCAGTGGGGGGATCCACTTCTCCAGCCTTAGTAGCTCCAGGAAAAGGCAAAGTGAATGCATCGCAATTTACCAGCAATAACAAGTTGTACATGTGGGTAGGAATAATATTGATACAAAGAACAGCTTAAATGCCACTGCAAAATCTAGCACAGTGTAGAAGGAGTAGCTGCACGTGTCAAACTCAGCACCTCTGTTTGTATTCTGATCCGCAAGCACTGTGCAGAAGGTTAGCGAGACCCTGGCTCATACAGAGAGGAGCATTTTACATATGTCAGAGGGTACGTATGTCAGAGCTATGAATCCGCAGAGGAGAATATCTGGTCACCTGATTTGCACAATGGTAGAATTGAATTGGAGCTTGAATAATATAGGTCAAAAAAGAGAGAATGGAGTGTGGAGGATTATACAGCAGGAAAATCTGACAAAAGGAGTTATTTAGTCTGGAGAAAAGCCATTTACACAAGGTAGCGTATTTTGTATTTGTCAATGTGAAGTGATCCTTGGTGATCTATCAGAGGTCTCTAGACAGGTCCACGCAAAAGGTCAGCAGCTCAACTGGGGAAGGAATGTGCCCCGTCAGCTCTCCAGGGTGAGGGCTGTGCTCATGCTCTGTGCTCCTGTCATACCCTGTGCAACGAGGCTGCAACCACAGCATCCAGGCATGATGGTGCTGCAGGTCAACAAAATTAACTGGTGTATAAAAACTGCTATATAAAGAGAAGTAGTCAGAAAAGAACCACTCTGTCCCTTGGCATTGGTGTAGGGTTGATTTATCCTCTAAAGCAACTGTATTTTTAGGGTTCAAAAGTTTAAAATATTAATAGGCATAACCACTCCAAAACCTGGGCAGCGACAGAGCACAGAGCAGGCGCCAAGCATTTCCAGAGCTAACAAGTCCATCAGCTGCTTCAGGATGAAGAACTGCATGTAGGAGACAAAAGGAGAGGAAGTTTTTATTAAGTGGTAAGAAAGCAAGCAGATGCTGTGCAGTAGCTGGAACAGAAGGACGGCACTGACTGACCCAGATGTCTGTGCCTTTATGTACAGGGAAGGAAAATGCACAAAGAACCAAACAAGACTCCAGAGTAGTGGCAAATTTGTTTAATGGCCCTGGAAGTCTCACTGCCTCTGCGCCTGCCAAAGCAAGAGAAGAAGCATGCATAGGGTGTGCAGATTTGGAGGACAGTGCCACAGACTGGTACTGAGCCTCTGTCTGAAAGGTTTTTACAAACCAAGGCAAGTACAGTCCAGTGTGAGTGAAAAGGAGAAGTACAAGTACTGACAAAGATGTACAAGAGGACTATCAAAAGAGACCATCAGCAACTGGTACTGGCAGAAACAAGGGGAAGGTGCTGGACCGGTCCCTGCGATGCACCAGCTATGTGGACACCCACCAAGTGCCAAACCCAGATCTCCACAGGCTGGTCTAGAGACCTCGGTTTCATGGTGCCAAGACCAGGGAATCCTGGGTCAAGGCATGTCCTGACTCAGGGTACAAGGACAAGGTGCAATTTATTTAGAATGCACGATCACAGGGAGCAGAGAAGTCGTGGGAGCAGGAAAGCACTGCTTCCCAAACGTTAAGATTAACACTGAAACAGTCGTCGTCCTTCACGGTCCTTCTGATGCATCAAGGGACTGCCAGGACAGAGAGACTTAAGAGCCTGCCGGGCTTTCAGGGAGCAAGGCATGACACAGGACAGTGACAAGCCACCAGAGAAGCACAGCTACTGGCAGGAAAGCCCCTGCTCCAGCACACCCCTGTAGCAAATCTGGACTCTGCTTCCTACTGCTTTAGAGAAAACCCCTGCGTTTTTTCTGCTGGGACCTGCCAAGGCAAGAGGAGCCGACAGGGTGCTCGGAGCTCCAGTGGTCTCGGGGAAGGAGCAACAGGCAGCAAGTGCACAAGTGGGAACCTTCTGTTTGCAAGTCCCTGAGGCTCGACTCTGCTGAACATGACTGAAAGGGCTGTGTGGCAATAACACCGTTTTTATTCCTCCTTATTCCCATACATTGAACCTGCATACTCATGTGGTTTAAATCTTAAGCATTCAAGACATGTTGATGTATTCAAATATTTCTTCCGTGCAAATAAGACTCTATATAATCCATTCTAGGCAGCCATAACTTAAACTGACAGCTACTAAAAACGGGGGGAGACTGCCATGGGCATGACAAACACAGATAACAATACTTAAATGCAAAGTGAAACGCACCAATAGGCAGCCCTAGAAACAGATGGGGAAAGTCCTCTTGGGCACTCAAAGGTAAATGAAACGGTGATTCACCTGCACAGGTCTAGAGCTCAGTGAATAGGTCAGAGTGCTGGCACTTTAGTTTCTTCCCATAAAAAGAAGTTGCCAGAGGCAGGGGAGGAAAAAAGAAAATCAACAAGGGATGCTATCTGAAGCAAAGTTAGAGTCCTCTCAGAGAGGAGCAATTCAAGAGCACATTTTTCCCCGAGAAAGAGCTGCCCTCCCAGCAGGCCCCCGCAGCCAGGCGAGGTGCCCCCACACACCGCCCCAGACAGGCGGCACGGGCAGAGCCCGCTGCTCTCCCCGTCTCCGCAACTGCTTAAAGACCCTCGTATCTGGCATTGACCTTCTGCTGTCTTCCACCCTCCCTGCTTCCCCAAACCCCTCTCCACCCCTGCTAAGCACACCGCCAGGACCAGAGCAGCTCTCTGCCACGGTCCCTGAGCCATTTCATCCTGACACAGCCCTACTCCAGCTGCCTATCCAGAGCTTCCCCTGGGCTCAGGCTTGGCCAAGCTGACTTTTTAGGGAACCATCTGTATCCTACCTGCGTATACATTTGTGGGTAATGAGGGCAGGAGAGACTTGATGATCACCCAGCCTGACCTTGTGCTAAGCACAGGCCATCAGACTGGCCTGGATTAATTCCAGTTTGAACAACTACAAGTCTTTTTAGAAAGAAAACATTTGATCCTCACTGCAGTATTTCTAGTGAGGAAGAGATCCTAGGTGCATTGCTCCAGTGCTTAATTACACTCAGTTTCCATTGTGTAGCTTCTTTCTAATCTGGACTTGTCTGTCTTCAGCTGCATCTAGTTAGGCAGACCTTTATCTGCCAGAGAACAGAGCTGTCTGCTGTCAGATCTGCATTCCCTACTTAAGTACTTATGGGCAGAAGTAAGTTGCTTCTGCAGCCTGCCTCTGATAGAATATAAGGGATCTCTCTCCTGCAGGCTCTTACCTCACCACATGATTTCATTCTTTGTAATCATCTCACAGCTCTTCCTAGCTCTTCTCTTAGATGTCAGCTTCCACCTTAGCATAGCTAGTAGAACTGGGCACATTGCCACACCAATAGGAGATAACCCCCAACTTCTACATATTCTCTACTGCATCCCTGGAAGGAGTTAGCCCTTCAAGCCCAGCTGAAAGCACCTCTTCCTCCCTTGCAGGGTCACCAGCTACCAGCAAAGCTTTTTCCTCCCTGTTATCAACATTCTGTAAGACTTGGCTTTTCATTTACATTTATTATCTTCAGCTGTTTTCTTTCACTCATTTACACCTCTTTCCTAAAATCCTTGCTCCCAAATGATATGCTTCATAATTATTTTCAACTTTGTGAAATTAGCCCTTTTAAAATACTGTGTACATCCATATATGGTTCTGGATTTTACTGTGTTCCTACATAAGAAACATAGTTGAGTCACAACCCCCTGCATCAAAGCTACATCGAAGGTTTAGTTCAGTGACCAGTCCCTCTTGGTCCAAACGAGGGCTAATGCAGAACTCTTGGATACAACTGCTAAGTCAGGGAACTATCGTATATGGTTTTTGGAAATGTCAAGGCCATTTTAGTTCTGGTAGCATGGTACCTCCAGCACACATCAGTCCAAGCAAAATATCCCATGCAAACCTGGTCTTTTCTCCCTCTTTCTGTAGATTCGCATGGAGCTGATCCTCCTGCTCTATCACATGTTCTGTTTTCCACAGCAAATACCCACTACCATCCCACCTCATGCTCTGCACACCAGGACATCCATCGCCACGTATCTGAGTTCACTGGCTGCTGAGCTGTCTGCAGCAGAATCACAGAATGGCAGGGGTTGGAAGGGACCTCTGGAGATCATCTAGTCCAACCCCCCTGCCAAAGCAGGTTCACCCAGAGCAGGCTGGACAGGAATACATCCAGGCGAGTTTTGAATATCTCCAGAGAAGGAGACTCCACCACCTCTCTGGGCAGCCTGCGCCAGTGCTCCATTACCCTCCAAATTAAAGAAGTTTTTCTTCACGTTCAGATGGAATTCCCTGTGTTCCAGTTTGTGCCCCTTGTCCTGTCCCTGGGCACCACTGAGAAGAGTTTGGCCCCATCCTCTTGGCACCGCCCTTTAGATATTGATAAGCATTGATAAGATCCCCTCTCAGTTTTCTTCAGGCTAAACAGACCCAGGTCTCTCAGCCTTTCCTCATAGGAAAGATGCTCCAGCCTATTTATGACAGAGACTGACCTCCCACCACCTTTGCCCCACAGTCCTTCCCAGAGAGGTATGACCTGACAGTTTTCTGGTTATAAGCTTTCCAATGTTAACTTTCCAGTTAACTTTCCCAGCAGGTCTCAGCAACAACAAATAGTTCAAATTGGCTCTCATAAATGAGCAATTCTGAATCTTCTTGTTTATTACCCAAGCTCCTGGCACTGATGCATAGCAATTAAATAACTTTGTTAATGTATCTTTCCTAATGCCTTACTGCACAGACAGGAATGCCTCAAGATCTTATCACCCCTGCTCACAGTCAGGGATTTATAAGCACAGGCAGTGACTCAGATAAAGACATTCCAACTGGTGCATGAAATCATACCAAAGCTCTCCCCAGTCCCCCCACAACAGGCTACTGCAGCCTGTGGGATAAAAAAACTACTGCTTCAGAGGGAGACATTGCCCCTAGGTAGAGAACCAAAGTTCCCTTCTAATCAAATTGTCATGCCAATGACTGTCTTTACCATCATTGTAATTAACCTCCTCACGCATAAAATGCAAATGATCAAAATGTTTCTCTTCTCCAGGGCTCTGTGTGGCTTACGCATCTGAGAGGAGCAGTGGCTGGTCCATCCCTGCTACTGGATGTTTCCATATCTTCTCCCCTCAATGTGCACTGCACAACCACCAGCACCACCTAAGCCTAATGTCCCCTACTCTGCCTTTTATCTCTTCTTATGGAAGGATGAAAGGGGGAAAAAAAAAAAAAAAAGAAAAAAGAAAAAACTGCAACCCCTCACAAGCCATTGGTCACTGGTCTCAGGAGTGGTGAGGCCAATGATTAGGACATCAGCAGCATCACCTGCCCCAATTAAGCCTGCAGAAATGGGCACAAGCCCGGTGAAGTGCAAAAGCTGCTCCAGGGCAGACCCAAGTGCACCCTGCTGATGGGTGCTACCCACCCTTGCTGTGGGCAGGGTTTGCTGGGGAGGCAAAGCACATCTCCCCTTCTGCCTCTGCTTTTGATAAAGTTCTCCTTTGGTATGATACCTGCTGAGGTTACTCGGAGCCTTGCTTATCCAAGATAGCCCAAAGATTTTTTTTCTGGCTGATGCTGCTTTGCTTTCCCCTGGGAACTGTCCCTCGTGTGGGATGGTGAATAGCCCCCGAGAGAACCACTGAGGAAGAAAGTGAGACAGAAATGTGATTTCTTTTTTTCATCCCAGACCAAGGCACTAACACTGCCACATAACGTGGAGGAAATTAACTCCGAATCTGCCTGGTGAAAGCTATTTGTTTCCAGGTGACATCTACCCAGAGGTCAGCCTACATGGTCAGCTTTCAGTTTTGGTGTCTGGAAAAGAAAACACACAAAATACTCGTGCTTTTCTCTGGCACCTAGCAACAGCGCTCAGTGCTGTGAATAAAACCAGCCCGGGAGCTCTGCAGGAAGAGTACAGGAGGAGGACAAGCCCTTGGGCTAATTTACAAGGAATGAAAACACTTTCTACACAATGTCCTGACACTGTGGCAGCCATTTTCTCTACACAAAACAAATCCAATATTTGTTGTTCTTCCAGCCAGGCTTTTCCTGCCCTAGAAACAGTTCTGAATTGCTCTTAAGCATCCCCTGTGCTGCTAAATTACTTGTGGCTGCTGAAGCATCCCCTCTGCAGGGACGTTCAAGTGGAGGTCCCTGCTGGGCCCCAACCTGGTGGGCAAGGAGCTGGTCAGGCCGTGCATGAGGTGCCATCCTCACGGGGCCATGCGGCATGCATTTGCCTCCTGAGCCTCAACAGCCTCTCCTGGAGACCGCAAGCCCCAGCCAGCAGGCTCCTTTAGCGTCCTGGGCAGAGCTGTCACCAGGTGGACACGGGGCACTGCTGGCTCTGCAACCAGGTGGGCATGAGGCACTGCTCGCTCCATGGGGTGCAGGGAGGCAGCATGTCACCTGCTCGCCAGGGAGAGGAGCCGGCCAGAGGCTTCTGCCAGCTGCACGTCCCTGCCGGTCAGGGTCTTGCAGGATGGGTCCCTGCTGGGGAGGCAGCTCCAGGGAGCTCCAGCCTCCCTGCCCTTGCCTGACTCTCCGGCCCCTGCTCTCCTCTTCTGGCCATGGTCCCATAGAGGTAGAGGAGAGCGTGAGCCCAAATCTGCAGGAGGCAGCTGCCTTACAAAGCCGTGAGAGCTGCTGGAGTTCACGCTCAGCGCTGGTGACCCATTGAGAGAAGATCAAAAAAGCCCTTTTCTCACGCTTCAGCTGGCAGCAGTCACCGTCTCCGCACAGGACTCAGAGCTGCAGCTCCCACCCGTCCAGCCTCAACAGCACCCTCCTGCACCCCCCCGGCTTATGGTAGCTCCTGTGCACATCCCTGAGGAGCCCAGCACTCCCTGTACACCAGCGCTTCTCGGACGAGGGATTGTCGGAGGCTGCGGGGCCCCAGCTCAGCAAGCTGACATCATGTGCCTGATGTTGCCAAACAAGGATGAGCTGTTGCTAGAACAATCTATTTTTAAATATCTCTCTGCCTGTTACCCTCAGCCCTGCAGTAACTATAGTAACAGTGCTCCGGGCTCCCCTTCTTCAAAGGCGCTGCAGCTGCGCCCGGGGCTGGGGGGGCTGCGGGGGCTGCAGGGGCTGGTGCCTCCTGGGCTCTGCCCTGGGACGCACTGCAGGTCACCTGGGAGTAGCCCACCTTTCCTGCCCCGCTGGCACCATCCTGGGCTGCCGGCTGCCACCTCCAGGCCCTGGCACAGGGACTCTGCAGACGTCAGGCAGCTCTGGCCTCCCGGGCTCCAGGGGAAGTGTTCCCGCTGCCAGTGGTCCACCCCAGCACCCTGGGAACAGGGAATCCCCCAGGATGGCCCATGGGGCTTCCACGGGGCTCTACCCCAAACAACAGGATCCGCCATGGTCCTGCAAAGCAGATGTCCTCTGGCACACGTGGCTTTTGACAGTAACTCGACAGCTTTGGCACCTGGGCAGAGCCCATGTGTCTCAGTGCACGAGCCCGGGAGGAGCGCTGGCAGGCGGGTGCTGCGCCAGCGCCCCATCCATCCCGAGCAGTGCCGCCTCCGGCGCCGGTGCTCACAGAGAGACCGTGCGTGTCACAAAGCAAGAGTGAAGAGTAAACCACACTTAGCTTGTTTGCTGAGCTGAATTGAACGATTGAACAATTGATACCAGGATCAGAAGCATGAAAAAGAAGGAACAGCGATGTGCATTGCCAGTATCGGGCACTCTGGCTGCTGGGCTCCCCTCCGGCATGCACAGCGCTGCAGCGGCTGGTGCGGGTGCAGCAGACCTCTCTTTCCAGAGTGGGTGCAGAGACACAGCTTTCAGGGTGCGCTCTTGTCCATTAAAAGCGTGGTTCAGATGGTGATCCCATCCTCAAAGCACTGCTTGCACACAGCCTGGTCCGGAGCGCGGCCTCCCGCCATCTGCACGGCAGGATCACGTCTCCCTGGCTGTGTGTGTGGGCCCCTCTCCAGGAACCCCCCTCCCCGGCGCAGGAAAACACATCACCCTATGATCTATTTTACCCAGCACGCATGTGAAAGTACACATCTGGGGGGATGTTTACCTTGTTGCTCGCCCTACCTCCATTCTGCTCAGCAAAAATGCAAATGAAGTGTTGTCATTAAGTTCACTCTTTCTGCAATGCAAATGATTTGTGTGTTCCCTCTGTACCTGCCTGCCTCCCAGATTTAGGAGGTGGAGAACAAGGAGGGAGGTGGGTTGGCTGAATTGCAACCTTAATTGGACTCCTCCCCAGACAACATACACTGTGTATTTTTCAAAATCATATAAATCCTGTAATATCAATTATTCAATCATTCTGCTAATCTCAAGGCTTCCAGGAGACCTCTTGCTTTGTATAAAAGCTATACATGAAGTACCAATTATTGACAGCCTTGTCATGAGAGGATTAACACCCAAGAACATATCCCTCCTGAATGCAAGTGGAGCATGCAGTGCTCCCCTAGGAGGTATTACCTCTGCTAGTCAAAGTGCTTTTGGAGAGGCTTCATCACACCAAATTCCATCACTGCATTTTATAAATCCTGTACCATTAGATGCATTTATCCTGCTAACAACTTTGCAGTATAATTCCTAGGGTTTTTTTACTGACATTACTGAGGTCCACATAACCAAGGTACATAAACTTAAGAGATTAACACAGAAAGCACATTTAGCAATTACGTACACAGCGAATTTCTGGAGTGTCCCATGGGATTAACCTCTCTGCATACACACGCTGTATCAAGAAGGATCTCATCTTTTGCAGAGTGCAAGTTGAGAGGGAGCAGCCCATATCACATGTGATGATAACCATGTCCTCTACTAGCCTCTTCTTTCCCTTCCCCTGGCCCAAAAATGCACAGTTGCATCCTCCATCTGAGCAGAGCGGGTGTCGAACTTTAATCTTCTCCCATAAACCGGGTTTTTCCTTCCACAATCTTTCCCACACACTGCTCCCACAGGGCAATTCCTCTGGCAGCTATTTCCCCCCGCCAGGGATGCTCTCCTGGCCCTCTGCTGCTGTGGGGATGGTTTGCTGCGGAGGCAGCCCTGCAGCTGGGCTGGCACCTTCCCCAGCGCAGGGTGCATGGCAGAGAGGGGCTAAGGCAGATGTTTTTCACTCGTTCTGAAAGCATTCGATGCAGCTGCTGCAGGCTGCGAAAAGCCAGGAGCCTGCCAGCACCATGCAGAGGGTTTGGATGCCTCCCACAGGCAGGAGGGGCAGGGAGAGTTAATTAAAATGCACGGAGTAAGTGTAAAGTTTTATTACAAGACACAAAGGTAGGCTGGTTTCTTTCTCCAACAGACACATCTGCATAATCCAGCCTGGGCTCCTGCAGCCGCACTGCACTGTGCATGCTGCTGCCGCCGATATTGTTTTCATCTATTTTATTGAAAAAACACTATCCAAGGTTTAAGCTGCATCACAAGCCCTGCTGCGTGGTAATGTCTTTACTTTCTTTCCGCAGACAAATCTAACTGGAAGCTCCCAGGTAGTAAGTGACCATCCTGCAGACAGGCATGCCCATCTTCTGCCACCGGCTTTTCTGCAGAACCGGGAAACCTCAGGAACAGGCAACACGATGGCAGGAGGGGAATTCCAGCTCCATGGCAGGCTGCAGTTATTCTCCACGCTCCCAAGCCATGCCGGCACTGTGTTTGCTGAGCACAGGAGCATCACTAGGAGAAGTGAGGTGGGTACAACTCTCCTGCATGGGTAACCAGATACACTTGCCCTGGTGGCAAGCACCAATTACCGCAGGGAGATGAGTCCCACATGAGATGGAGCCAAGAAAATACGTCAGCACCAGCAGGCTGAGACTTACTCCAGCCCAGCCAGGCGCAGGAGCTGGGATGCATCTGGGGCTGTCTGGTAGCTCCATCAGCACTGCTGGGTGGGTTCCTGTCCCTCTGCCCTGGCCAGGGCAGACTGTCGGGGTATTTTCCAGCAGGAAGCAAAGATGGGAGGATCAAAGGGCACTGGCATGGGCAAGGAGCAACCCAAGCTCTGGAAGCGTGAGCAGTGTGGAGTTCGGGGCAATGCTCAGCCCTGAACTCTGCTCATGCCTTCACTGCCAAGCAGGGAGGAGGGGACCAGCAGGAGGCAGGGCTGTGGATCTCACTCTGGGAGGACAGAAGATTGCGTAAAGGGGGAAGGAGATGGTGCTGCCTCATTAGTCACGATAAAGAACAGGCTTAAAGAGAGACTAGCTTTCAGCATAGTAATTAATGAGCTCTTTAATTTTAGGCTGTAACATCCAAACTACCCCATTAGGCAAAGAGCAGCTCAAAGTGTCCTTCCGTGTGATGTCAGGGAGATGCATGGGGAGTTCTGGAGTACAGAGCACAAGGGGCTTCTCCTGCAGTGCCAGAGGTGCGCTGGGCCGCGGTCTCAGCATGTCAGAGATTTAAAGCCCTCCTTATTACCAGATCAGCCATTCTGCTGGCCTGGAAGAGGCCAGGGATGCCCCGTGCCTTCCTGCACTGAGCTGCCAGCCTGCCCTGTCCTTCTACAGGGACTCTGAGAGTCTGCGCCTCTGGGGATTGCCAGGCTGTGGGAATCAAGATGGGAGTGCTGGAGCAAGGAGGCAACTGTCGTCTCTGCCTCTGGTCCCAAACAGACCTCGGTGGCACCTGTATCGCTCTGAAGGGAGGACGCTAGCCCCATGTCTGAGAGCAGCCCAGAAGACAGCATATGGCACAGGGGACTGAGCATCTACATGTACAACCTGCACGTTGGCTGGTGACATGGCTGAGCCCAGGGAACCTCCAAAACCTCAGGTGGTGGCAGGGATTGCAGCAGACTGGAGCGTGTCCAAGATCTGTCCTCCCATTGCAGCTCATTTCCCCAGGAAAGCATTTGCAAAAATATTTCTGGTTCCCTGGCTGAAACCCAGCCCAGCCTGCCCTGTTCTGGAGCGTGAATATACTGTATATGTGAACTGGAGATTTGTCCCACATATTTTACTCAAAGACTGTATGTCTTTTCTTTTTTTTTTTTTTTAAATAATGCCAGTCATAAATGTCACGTGTTGGAGCCCAGATCTCATTATTGTGAGCAGAGAAATGTATGCCATGCAATAAATTCTTTTGTGGGAAATAACCCTGGTGACTAGAGGAATTTATGAATTTATTACTCTTTGTTGGAGCCTTTCCTCCTATGACTTAAGGAGAGATCTATCATCCTACAGGAGACCTTGCTGGTTCTCTGTTTGGAAACCTTTATAAGGCTTTATGTCGCATTCCCTGCCTTCATGTCCTAAGGATTCATTCCACATGAATCACTTGTTATAAACAAGGCGTTCTGAAACCGGGCATCAGCACGTCAGCACCATTGGGGCCAGCTGTACCGACACCACTCCTGCATGGACCTCCTACCGTGGCCATGGCAGGGTGACTCGGTTGTCCACTCGGAATGGCTGAGAGGTGGCAGGAGCTCTTGGCAGGGCAGAGCCTGCACAGCCCCACCGCTCCAGAGGGAGCAATCTGGGCAGTACAGAGTGGATTTCCCACGCCCTGCCACGCAGGACTCGTGCGTGATGCTCCAGGAGAATCACTTAAAACAAAGCCCAAAAGCAGAGAAAATCTCACTTCTTGCTGCAAGGATTCTTTGGCAGTGGTGATGGCCGCGGGAAAGGGTCACACAACCCTTGTCTTGTTGCACTGTGAGCTGAGGACAGATAGACCTGCCACATGTCGCCATCCATCACCCTTGAGCAGCCGGAGGAGAGAAGCTCAGCTGCAGCCACAGCCATTCTTCAGGGCCTCATCAGCTCTGGAGAGGAAGCCCCTGGAATAATGCAAAGAGCATCACCTCTGCCCCCTTCTCCTAAAACCTCCCTGGCCTGCATCCTGCCTCTCCCCGCATCCTCCTCCACCGCCACACGCCGCCTCCCAGACCTGCTTGCTGGCAGAAAGCAGGACAAACTCAGCTCTTCCAGTGCTGCATGACAGCACGGGCTGCCCAGACACGCTGGGCAGAGACCCCCCAGCCCGAGAAGCACAATCCGGATGCTGGAGCCTGGAACCAGACCCCTGTGTGCTGCAAGGCACCCTGCCCCTGTCAGGGGCTGCCTCTGCCCGGCATGGAAGGGTGCGGGGTTGCCAGTGCCGCACTGCGGAGCTGCGTCCCCACAGCCCCTGTAGATGCCCAGGGATGGGGCTGTGCAGCTGGGACAGGGCTCAGGCTGCCTCCCGGTGACCACTGATGTGTCACCGTCCCGGAAAGACTGGGACTCCTGGCAGAAACTACATCATTTTGATCTAGTGGGAAAACACTCACTTTCTGGGGACACACGGCTCGCCTCCTGCGTGGGGACTGAAGCCACCAGCGCTGGCCCTGTGCCCCAACCAGGGCAGGCGTTGGGCAGTCATGGGATGCGCTAACGAAGCTTTGCCCTGGCTCCAGCGCCAGCCCTCGGGAGTGCTGCAGCCTCCTCTCCCTCCCGATGTCGGCAGCCACAGCATCGCAGGGCACCACGGAGCTGGCTGCCCAGCCGGGCTTGTGAGAGCAGGCTGAAACCCACGGCACGGGCACTGCAGGGCTCGCGTGCCCCGTCCGGGGAGCTGCCCCGCAGGAGGGCTGCGGGCCCCCTTCTCCTGCCCAAGTGTTAGATACTCTGCTGGCTTCGCAGTGAACGGGCGAGCGTGCCATAGCGGTGGTGAGACGGGGCTGGCGAATGTGGAACATCGGAGGAGTAAATTGCATCGGTTCAGCTCCAGATAGCGCGTTAGAGAGAGAACACTGCCGGCAGGACACCGCCTCAGTGCACAGGTACGGGTGCGTGCTCACTTAATGACAGAGCCGCTGTAAAATTATGCCTTGTTATCTCATTGTCAATTTTACTTTAATATACGTTTGAAATACTCAGAATACAAACCTTTTCTGTAAGATTACAAAACGCTCGAGCGCTCCGGCAATTTGGATGGCAGGGGATCAATTATTTGGGCATGGTTTTGCATATAATGGCCTGCAACAGATTGTAAAGTTTCTCAGTTAGCGAAGCAATTATGAATACTGAATACAAACTAATGGCTAGAGAGTGGTGGAACGGGGCCATCTGGACTCGGAGACACGCTTCTGGCTACAAGGGGAAGGAGTGCGGGGAGGGGACTCCTTCAGCTGAATGCCGTAAGTGCTTGGATAAGCGTGTGATCTTCACAGAGCCTGCTGTAGCAGAAAAGATGTGGTGTAACAGTGTCCAAGAACAAAAATAAACGCAAACATAAATACAAATACAAATGTAAAAATAAGAAAGAGAGAGAAGCGTTGGAAATTGTTTTGCCAAGAAAGAAGTTCAGACTTCACTTCCACGTGATTACTGTTTATTCCAGAAGACCAGATCACTTCGTTCGTTTAATGATTCAAAACAGATTATTTTCAAAAATCCTTGAAAGCTTTCACAAACAGACTCCCATCCAGCCAAAACCCAGCTGGCAAAGCTCCTGGGAGTGAGGACAGATTTATTTATCACTTCTCAGCAATGAATATTCGGGTTTATTTTGTTGAAAAGGGAAATAAGTCAGGGGTTTGACCATCCAAAGTGGCCATCACCGCCCTAAAACAACAGAACTGAGAGTGATTGCCGTGAAGGGCTCCAGAAACCGCCTTCTTTACAGCATGTTCCCAACACAGGGCTCGGGTGCGCTGTTCCCGGGCTGTCTCCAGCTGTTAGCTGATCAATCCCAGGGTCCCCGGCACGTCCAGGCTCCCATTCTGCTCCCTGCCACCGTGCCCAGGGCATCGTGCCACCTGCACCCCTCCAGTGCCATGCAGACCTGCCGGTCTGGGGCTTCTCCACAGCATTTTACCACCGTCACGCCTGCGCCCGAGCCCGGCACAGCTGGAAGCATCTCTGCATGAGAGCCCCTTGGAACCTGGAGCGGCCTCGTGCACAGGGGCACTGCCCTGCTCTGCTCACAGCAACGTGACTTGGAGCTACAGGTTTTATTTCTTGCCTTTTTCAATCCATTCATAAAAAATGCATGTGGGATGAAAGGTTTTACACAGCAAACAGACCCGAGATTTAGGGCTACAAATGTCAGGTTTCACAATGCTCTGTCCGTGGAACTCCTTGGAAGAAAGTCACGTCACCAGTAGCATGAGCCAGGGGATGGGACTACAGATTTCCTAAACGTAAATGAAAATGACATCAGGAGTTATTTTTCTCCTACTTTTAAAAATTAGCCTAGCAGGAACATCAAAGTAATCCATGAGTCTGGTCATTCCTGTAACACATTGGTATAAATCAAAAACAAAACCGCGGTCGAGTCAGGTAGAAAATCATCTTCCAGAGACATCCGACTGAGCTCAGCAAAGGAGAAAAGGCTGACACAACATCTTTAAACATTTTTAATTACCCTGTCAAACTGACAATTATAGAGCTAATTATTAGGAAGACAATACCAGATATACTGAATAGCACATCAACAGTGTTTTTATGTAATTATGCAATTTAATGAATTGAAGGCTACAGTAATGGACTATATCTGGTTAATTAGGGACTCCCTTTCTGCTAATAATGCCATTTATTTTCAATTCACTATATTTGTTTTTTCTGTAAAACCAGGCATATTTCCGCAGATGATGAAGGATTCTTCACAGCAGTTCATATGCCCCTGCCGTTATTTGCGGTACGCAGATTTTTTCAGGGGGTGGACGATGAACTCCAGCTGGCTTCTCTTTCATTTCCAACTTTGCCATATTCCCTAGGGGTTAATTAAGTCCCGGGACTGGGCTCCTGCCGCTTTGCTGCTGTTGGCACCCAGCCTGCCCAAAGCCACGCAGCGCCCTGGGAACAGCATCCCTCCTCCCCCAAGACCCCCAGTCCAAGCCCCTGCCGCAAACCCAGCCCTGTGCCACTGTGCGGCCGGAGGGACAGACCCCTTCCCAGGCCAGGAGGTCCCCCGTGGCACACGGACTGGTCGAGGTCGCCCGTCTCTGGAGCTCTTGCGGGATGTGTGGGGGTCCGGTGAGCAGATTCCCAGGTGGACCCTGCCCAGCAGCACCCTCTGGGCCCTGCACCCACCCCTGCAGCAGCACCCAGCTCCCAGCCCCGCTCCCGCAGCCGCTGGGAAACGTGCACTGGTACGTGGGGCTGGCCGGCGGGGCTGCTCCCCCGGCACTAGCCATGGGAAGGAAAATAAATAATTTAAACATTTTGCCTTGCAGAAAAAAATTTGGAGGGTTTGAAGCCTCCTAATTCCTCATTGTTGAGTGAAAATTGTCTGATAAATTATTGATTGTATTTTAAATGTACCCACAGAAACCATTTTAATTCTTTTTTTCTCTTTTTGGAAATAATTAACCTGTTTAAATTTTTTAATCACTTGAAGATATTTCCCGTTAATTGTTACCTGGAGGGGAGGGGCCCTGCCTGCCACACAAGCCCACCAGCTTCGGGAGACTCCAAAGGGAGGATTCGGCTGTGGGAAACCTCATGGCCACACTCCACCGCTAGACCAGACCCTCACATCCCAGCTCCCTGGCATCCCTGGGTGGGATCTGCCATGCCAGCCTGTCCCCAGGGAGAAGAGGCTCTAAAGAACAGGAATGGTCCCCTTATTTGTACGTGTCAGCTTGGAGTCACATCACCTCCTTCCTTTCACAGGTCCTTACCACCGAGGCTGTTCTGCGTTAGTTTGCATCCCGTTTTTCCCCTCTAAAAGCAGGGCTGCCTGGCACCAGAACAGATCCCTGAGCCCCGTGCTGCGAGTGCGGCAGAAGCAATGGGGAGCAGCTGGTGGATGCCAACCTTCCCATCCCTCCAGAGCCCCTGAGCATGGGCAGATTGCAGGTGAAGGGCAGAAGAACACTCTGGAACCAAACCAGAGTGGAAATGGGTCTCTCCTGCGCTGAAGCAAACCTTCAGCCCCATTGCTGCTGGCTCGGCTCTGCTCCAGCCATCCCTGGTACAGAGCTGTTGGTGATACCCAGCACAGGAACTGGGTTGCCTCTCTCTGTCACCTGCTCCTCCACAGCTGGCTGGGAAATGCTGAGTGGACCCAGCCTGATTGTTCAGGAGTACAAATGAGAAGCACTGGGAACATTATTCTTGCCATAAACGTGAGCTGGGATGTGCAGCCTGCAGTCTGTGATAACCCCTGGTAGCCTACTCCAGTGGGGACCACAATGCAGCAGTAAAGGAAAATACAAGAGGAAAATATTGCTAAAAAACCCTGTAACATTTCAGAAGGAAAAAGGAAAACAACACTATCTTAGTAACCCTGTCCCTAATCAGAACAGCAACAGTAAAGGCAGTGCAAGAGCCCTCCCGAGTCCTAGTTCAGCTCCAGTCAACGATTCTTGCCTGGCCGCCCTGTGGGAAGGGGGATTTGTGCGGAGAGATGTCCCTAGGCTGGGAGGGGACCAGGTCATGGCATGCTCCCATCAGCCGCTCCTCGTTACCCGGCCACTGATGCTCAGACACTCGGCACCAAGGGTTGGCCCCAGCCAGTTGCACCAGCACATCACAGCATCGACCACTAGCAGAAAACAACACAGGATTAACAAGCAGCTCTACAGAGACCCATCTCAGGGAACAAGACGTGCTCCCGGACACACATCACGGCAGGATGGACCACTGCTCGTGGTTTCGGCATGGAGAGGACACTGTGTGCAGAGTGAGGCAGCCTGTGAAGGCACTAACTGTCCTTGTGGGCTTGTTGCAGAACATGGAATCTCAGTGAGAGCACCACTGAGGATGAACGTGCTATCAAAAATGTGGGCCAGGAAAAGACAGCAGTGGTGGAGACCAGGGCCAGGAAAAAGTGAGATTTGGAGAAGGTATTCCTTAAGGACAAGAGAAGGTAAACTAGATGCTAAGAATGAAAAAGATATCTGGGACAGCAGCTCTTGATGGATAGAAAAACAGCTTAAAAATTGCATTTGCCCCACCACTTCTGCAGAGAAAGTTGCTGAGCCACATCTGCTGCCCCTTGCTCTCCCGCAGAGGCACAGCAGCAGGAGCTGTGGCTGACACAACACCCACAACCGAGGAGCAGCTGGGACTGGATGGTCTCCTTCTGGCTGTGCACAGGGGAGACACCTACCACTGCTGAAAGGCCCCAGATGGGAACACAGATACAAGCTAAATTTGGGGAATATTGTTGCGCACCTTGACTAAGTGGGCAATAGAAAGAAACTCGGTTAAGAGGCTGGGTAGAGCCGCTAGCAAAGGGCGTGCTTGGCTCCTAGGCACAAAACTGCAGCGCTGCTCACTGCAGGGGACGCAGCAACCCACCAAAGGTGGGTTTGAAAATGTGGGTGGTGAGGCTTCTGCTGTCTCTCTGAGTCAGACGGAGCCGTTGTCACCACAGGTTATCGCAGGCACAGCTTTATGTGCTGCCCACCTCCGAGGGGAAAGCTCAGCTCCTGGCTTTTCACCCCTCCTTAAGGCAGAGGTGCACCTCCACAGGCAAGGACTGTAATCCCGATGGTCGGCGCCCACACACCATCTGCCAGGCTGAAACACCCCTGCTCTTTTGCTTTGGTCTCAGTAGCTCATTTAACTCTTGTTATGGAATGGGTTGGTAGATCCCAAAACATAGATAAAAACAGTAGTGTTTCACCCCAGAAGCAGTGGGAAATGTTATAGCAATGTATCAGCTTGCTCAGTTTCTGGGGGCACTTGGGTCCTATCAATGGAGGTGCCAGTATGTAGCTAAAGTGGGTCATACTATAGAGCAGGAAAAGGCAAAGATGCCAAATTAACTTCTCTAGTGGCCAGAAACACAAAGAACTTAAAGAGAACGGGATGAAGGAAGAGCCTCTTTTTGCACTCTTCTGTTGTTGTTGGAACTTGCAGACTGTGAGAGCCTCGTGCCCCACAAGCTGGGTGGCACAGGCCAGCTCCCCTCCCCAGGCCAGGGCTCTCCCGGGGTAGGGGGGGGCAGGCAGTCCCCCTTCTACAAAGTGCTGCAAGACCTGACAAATGAAAGCACCAAATGAAGGTACCAAATCTGTCATTGCTTTGCAGTTTACTGGCATTAAAGGCACAAATATTTGGCAGGTGACTTCCCTGCCGAGTTTTACTGGCTTTGCCTACCGTGCACACCCAAACACACTAAAGGACTCCCCATCTAAGTGAAAGCTGTTGTTAGGAAGGAAAAAATTCAATAATGTACTTGTAAATTAATAAAATCCTGGCAATTGTGAAAACATCCTGGGCTTTTGTTGGCCTGGAGATTTATTCAGTCCTGCTGGCTTCCCAGCTGAGGCAGAAAAGATCATAAACCTGCCAAGAGAAATGCCTCTGCAAAATGTTCCAGGCTCAGCTATAACATTCCTCTACCTGCTGGCACAGCAGCCAAGGTGCCCCAAAAAGTCTAAGAGCTGAACTTGCAAACCCCATCCCCTTTGTCCTTGCCAGTGGCTGCTCAGCGGCATTAACACTGACAAGAGCTGACCATTCTGCGGTTTGGATTTGGTTTGGGGCGATCTTTCAAAGCCTCATTCTTTCTAGGAATAGAATAAGCCTCAAAGTGTGTAACGTACCCATCAAAATCAGCACAGTCCACGAGGGAGTGCTGGGAAAGCTGTTACAGGGATCTGGGCTGTGCACCAGCTCCTCCTGTTCGCAGCCAGTCCAGTTTCCTCGCTGTGCTGGTTCCCCGCTCGCTCAGGCAGCAGGAGCTTTTGTCAAGTGCTTCCAGGACGCACTGATCTCACCCCCGAGCTGCCATTTGGCTCCTGGTTTCGCTTCAGGTTGCATCTTCAGATGGCCAGACGGCTGCGTGAGCTGGGACTGGTGGCAGTATCCCACTTCCCTATCATCAGCCCTGCATCAGAAACGAGGGAACTATGGAGACTTGGCCAAACAAAGCTTCTTCTCGGAGCTGCCCCATCCCAGCTGTGTACGAGAACCCTTCATAAGTTTAGGTAGAATCAAAACATTTTCTCTTTGAAGATACATCAGCATGAAAGTCAGACCATGAGGAGAGCAATGGTATCGGGCACCCACGCCACTGCAGTGCACCGTTGCCTCCATGGCAATGGGGTCCAGGAGCAAAAGCTGCACCCAGACGCCTCTCAGAGGACCGCTGGCAGCAATCGCAGCTTTGAGCTGCCCCAAGAAGAGCCTCTGCTGAGTTGTAATAGAAACAGCACAGGGATAAGCGACGCTACATGCCGCGTTAAGAGCAGGAGCACAGAGGGCAGGGAGACCAGGCTCCCCTGCACCGTGCTGGGAGCTGACGGCGAGGGCAGGCGGGGAAGGGAACGGTCGTGCTCTGCGAGAGCGCAGCAGCACCAGGAGTGGCTGTCTGGAGTGACATCCGCGTTCCTGCTCCTGCCTGTTAAACAGGCCAGACACAGCTCTCTTGCCCTCACTCCCCCAGCGCTGCTTTGAGACAGCAGAACATTTTGCTCCTGCAGTACGAGTCAAACGCATTAACTGCAACCCTCCGGGGAGTCTCTGAGCACTGTACCTACCTCTGCCACTTCCCCAGGGGTCAGCAGCTGATCCAACATCCTTCTGACTAGCCGTCAATGCAGCAGGATTCACAGCATTTTCCTTGGGTTTATAAACGCTCCAGAGCCCCTGAACCCAGGCAGATGAGATTCGTGCTCTCTATGAGTAGCATCCTTACAGGATGGACCGCAGTCGAGATGACAGGGCTGCTGGCGGGATCTCTGCCGTGCAGACTTGCAGCCCAGATCCCAGTGGAGAGGGAGAACCCCGCTGTCCCGCCCCACGCGTGGCTGGCTCTGCAGACTCCCCGTTTCAGTGAAGCCCTGCCCCTGCAAAGCCAAACACATCCACCAGCACAAATTCAAACTGCCCAGCTCTGGTGGCAAGAAAGATCTGGCAGCACAGAGTCCAGCACAGGGTGCTTTGCCTTTAAAGGTACGGGAATGGGGCTGCGCCCAGGGACTCGCAAGGGCTGAGCAGCAGGAGGATGACACCAGGGCTGCAGTCAGACTTCACCAAATATTTAATAGACAAATGATCCAGAACCAGCACTTCTTCTGAGGAGCTGCAGCATTTCATTTTCACTGGGGAATGCTCAGCTAGCTGATTTTATGACAGTATGTCTTTTATATATACATATATATAAAATTTGTGAGTGAATTTAGTGCTTGTGAAACCACAGGAGTAATAGCACTAGCAAGAGATAGGGATAATGTGGAAAGATAGGCCAGCGTCCTGTGGCCATGAGGCAGCACAGCACCGTGTGCGAGACCACCCGTACCACGCCGAGGAAAGCAGCTGCCCTGGTCTTCCAGCTCTCCCGACCAGACACCAGTCGTTTCCTGGGACTCAAGTGCTCAGTCCCCCAGCAGGAAAATCTCCACCAGTCTCAGCATGACACTCACGAAAGCAGAAGTTGCTTATGCCAGTCCTTGTGTGGTGCAAGCGATACCAACAAAGCTTTGTGCAGCTCTGCCTGCCAGAGATTCATACCGGCTGTCTCCAGAGTGATTTCCCGAAGTGTCCCGAGAAGTAGCAAAAGAGAAAGGAGTAACTTATTTAATTTTCCTCCAAACTAGGCATAAGAAGAACTGAGCTTCTCCTCCTCCTGCATCGCAGAGCGCTTTCCCTGCTGTGGTCTCTGCCCTCCCACTGCTCCTCACTTCCAGGGGGGGTCCAGTACTGGGGACCCCTGGGAAGCACCTCAGACACACCACCCCTTCCCACAGCATCACTCCCTGCTTCCAACTCTGTCCTCAGCCTCCACTGGTTTTGTGCACGTTAATACCAAACTGCCTGTAAAGCTGCCCAGGCCTTTTGTAACATCCCACTATCGGTACAACCAGTAATGACCATGTTGATGCAACAGGTACTTTCCTCTGCAGTATGAAAATGCGCTGCCTCAGCCCTGGGCCCCCACCCCTCTCGCTTTACTCAGCTTCTCTCCTGCATTCTTCCACTGCCTTATCAGCTGCGCTGACGCTCGGTCTTCATCTCTCTTCATCTCCCTTTCATGCAATGACACAGGCAGATTTTTTTTCCACTCATTTACACATTTTTGCTACTTACAGTCTAAGATTTTCGGGCTGATAACAAAAGAATCATCAGGAGGGACATCCCCATCGCTTTGTTCAATTGACTGCCTCTTGCATCTGCTGGGCTTTTGAATATCCAGGGTGCACTCAAAGAACCAGCTGCACTTTCCCTTCTAGCTCTTTCTGCTGCAGACCCTCCTGGGCAGCTGCTTCCTCTTGCTCTGGCAGGTTTTTGGCAGGAGGTCAGATTGGATAAGCAGAGCCGTCCCCTCTGGTCTGGAACCTGTGAAATGCCAGATTTTGCATCCGAGCTCTGTATCCATCTAGTGATCAACCATCCATTAGCTAGCGGTACAGGCTGTGTGGGACCACACAGAGCCCACGGGGCAAGGCAAGGGGCCAGCAGCACTGTGAGGGCAGGAGAGGTGGTCATGGCACAGCAAGGCAGAAACTGCTCAGGCACAAAGGTACCACCAGTCTACAGCAAACATCCATTTTTCTTCTGATGCCATCATCCCATGGTCCCTGGAGCACAACCCCCTGATGCCAGAGAGAGACTGGTGTGCTGGAAGGCACTCACAGAAAGGACGAGGGGGAAACCTGGTGTCGAGGAGCTGACAAAATAAAAGCCGATCCCCCTGCTCGTTCTGCAAGCTGAGGGGAGGGAGAGGAGAGGAAGAAAGCGGGGTGGCACCGTAGGCTTCAGGGAAACAGTCCTAGTACTGAGGAACTGCCCCAGCGTCCCCAGGGCCAGGGCAAGCACTCAGAGGCACGGCCAGCACATAGAGCGCTGCGCTGGCCCACAGAGCTGATCCACTGGTAGGGAACAGCCCAGTCCTGGCCACTTCCAGCACCGGCTCCTCTTGGCCGATGCTGCTCAGCAGCCGGTGCCACGCAGCCGTTACCCACGGAGGCAGCCGCCCCGCAGCGCCCACCCGGCTGTCACCCCACCACGGGCGCCTGGCTGCCCCATCCCAGCCTCGCCTGCTGGCCATGGCATCACCTCCTTCCCACCCCAGCACAAAGGTCAAACCCAAGATTTTTCTGATGACCGGTGGGGAGGGGGCTGCAGGGCAACAGGAGACTTCTGCTTTCTGGCTTTCAAATGTTTTTGCAGAGCTCCATCTAGGGGGGATGCTGCCGGACAAGGCTGCAGAGCAAGGTAGGTACCAGTAAACAAGTAAATGGCTCCTTCCCCTGGCCCGAGGCCTCTTGCCACACACTTACGGTGCTAATTAAAAAGGGAGGGAACAGCCCATAAATTTTACAGTTTATTCTAACTTCAGTTCCAGCTGGTTTTAAAAGAGCTGATGAAGGTAAGTGCATCTGTGCAGATCACTGGTGCATCACAGACAGAGAGCCAGAGTGCTTAATTAAATGTTATTCTAGGTATAAAATTTAGCCCTCATCGGATGAGACTGAATATTAAAGCATCAATTTCCTGAAGGAGACCGGCTGTAATCAGAGTCTCCTGCTATCGGAAAGCAAAAATAATCCCAGCTACTGACACCAACATCCCTCAGACAATGGCAGAAAAAAGTACCACGGCTGCAGAGATGCACACAGCCCTGCGAAGGACAGAGCTGCCCCATGGAGGCGGGCAGCTCCTCGCAAGGTCCCACGGGCACACTCCACTCGCGGCTGGCGCCAGCAGCAGGGACCCCAAATCCTGCAGGTAACAGTGGCTCCAAAAGTGTTCCTCCTGGCAGTACCAACCAGTACCCTGGTGCAGCACGGGGGGCTCCCGGGAGCTATTGTACCATTTCAGGCAGTTCTGAGGCTCCTGATGGGCACAGGAAATCTCCACCTGCACGGCGTCGCAGGAAGGAGGGATCCATCCCTCATCTGCAGACGTGCCTGCCCATGTCTGGGAGAAATGCTGCTGCTGGGCTGCGTCCACTGGCTGCTGCCCGTACGCAGATGTGAAGTAAGGTGTACCCTCACTCTGATCTATCCCATCTCTGCACCCACCCAGCCACCCCGAGCTTCTCCCACCGCCTTTCCAGCAATGGCCGGCCGTTGTTGTGCCTTTCTGCTGGCGCTCGAGGCACTGCTCCCTGCCGCTCCCCCGCTGCTGCTCTCCCCACTTTGCTGGGGTCCCCGACCATCCTGAGAGCTGACAAGTAAGAGCAGCACGGGCTGCTGAAAGCAAATTGGGCACCTCCCCAGTCCTGCTGCACCCTGAGCTACTGGGGGCTGTGCTGGGGAAAGATCCCAGCGTCAGAGCTGCAGCAACAAACAGCAGTTCAGGTAGTGGAAGGTCCCCCTGGGGAGGGGATACTACAGATCTACCCACATCCTCCACGTATTTTTATTTCCAAGTGAATCATGGTGTCTCATTTTATGGCATCAGCCCCGGGATGAAAGAATAGCGTTAAACTTCACAAATCCTGTAATATTGCTGTGCCTACAGTTGGAGGCCTTCACATATGCAGATATTACTTCTCCTTTGCTCAGAGGTCTCTTTCTAATTTAATACTTCCCCAATATTGCAAAAGTCATAACATGGGCTTCTCCAGAGGAACATAGCTTATCTCCTAGGAAAGGGCAGTCTGTCATTGTAGACGATGCTCCGAAATTCTGCCACATTCCTGCATCAGGACAGCAGGACGATGACACCTTTGCACCCGAGACGGGCAGTCAGTGCCTGGTCCAGCCCCAAAAGCAGCCGCAGAGAGCACAGGGCAAAGGCTCTGCCTGCAGGCCCTTCCACTCCTCCAATGGTTCCCACCACCTCCCCACCCACAGCCTTGACAAACCTCTAATCTTAACGATATTAGCCAAGGGGGGCGGCAGCTGGATCTGCCCTTTGCTGGTACTGTCAGATCAAATAGTCGCTAATTGACCAATGTGTCTCCTTTTGCTGAGCTATTAGCAACAGCACCATGGCAGCTTTCTGACATTAATTATCTGTGAGTTAGCAGTATTTGAAAGCGTAAATAATAGTTTGGCACAATGGCAGGGTGAGCTCAGGGCTCCAAGCACACTGGGGCGGGCTGATGTGGCCACCATGCCCTGGTGCAGCCCAGCTCCTGAGCTGCGGGTGCCGTCGTTGGGCCCTGCAGCCAGGAGGCTGTCGGGCAGCACACAGGAATAGCCAGTTCTCCCCCAAAAGCACAAAGAGTTTGGTCAGACTGTTACAGTCCAGGGATGTCCTACTTCTCGGGCCACTTTCATCAGTGACAACAGTATGAGAGGCAACAGCGATCTGGCGTGAGCTAGACTGGCTGCACTTGGCCCTGGTTTTGAAGCGTGGTCTTACAGCCAACGCGAACACGAAAGGCAGCAAGAAAACAGCCTGCGCAAAGCCCACAAGGGACATTCCTCCAGCAGACCACCACCAAAGAGAGAAAAGGATCAAACACAGCAAACCTCAGCACACGTTCCCGTTCCTGGCAGCTCTAAGATGTTCCCATTAACCCAACCACCCTTGGTTAGAGAGGCCGACTGTCCCCACAACAGCTACCTCTGAGATTAGCTGAGCTCAACAGTCAGCAAGTGAAGGAGCCGCAGCAAAGCAAACAGGCTCCAGGCACTTCACACCGCTGAGAGGGCTGGGATAGGTTTAATACACACTTATCTGCATTTCACACACACATTTGCATTTAGCAAACACTCATCTCAAAGACTCTGAACGCTTGTCGCCTCATTGTAACACAGCTCCTGCACAAATCCCTCAGCCTGGCCCTTCTGGCTCCTCTTGAGGGCTCGAACCCTTACACTGCTGCATCCCCCCATGTCCAGGCACCCTCCAGGAGAGGTTTCCTCCTGCCTGGGCACTGGGGGATGGAAGTGGCCCCAAACACCGCTTCCCGACGCAGAATCCTGCGGTCTGAGGGAGGCAGACCAAGCCCCCTCATCTGGAGCAGCACCCACCAGCCCCTACATCCAGAGAGGGGACCGGCTGGAGAGCGGCATGGGTTGGTGGTGACGAGGGACAGGGGCTCTCTCCGAGGGCATCTCCCTTGGCCAGGAGGAGCTAGACTATCTCCCTCCCTCCAGGAGTGACTGGTTTGAGACTACGTCATCATCCCCTTTTTGCATAACGCAATCGATACACAATACAAAGGCTGAGATTAAGTGAGGAATAACTAATTGATTTTCACGGGTTAATCCAAAGGCTGGGCCCCAAATTGTCTGCAACGACCACTGTGGACATTGCACGAGGGCCAGCCAGAGGACTCCAGAAATGTGCTTAATGAAGACTCCCTGTCACTCAGAAGCTTGTTTGCTAACACCAGCTCAGAATCACCTGACATTTATGCCAAAGTCAATTTTTTATGTAGTACGACAGAGCCATGCAGGACACACTCATGTAAGTGGGCAGCGTACTGCCTGCCCTGGTGTCACCTGTGTGTCCTCACTGACCCCAGCATCCTCATCAAAACCTCCCGTCCGGGACCATCAGCACCCGCTCATTGTGCCCTCTTTCCTCTGCCTTGAGCTGGCCCAGCCGCTCCGCACCAGCCGGCACAGCCTGTGCCAGCGCTGCCAGCCCGGGGCTGCCAGTGCCCCTCACTTCTCCCATCTCATCCCAGCTCTCTGTGCCAAGCCACATGGCAGGCACTCCGGGAAGTCACATCCAGGAGGAAATGCAGGCAGTCTCAAACCCACACTTCACTCCTGCCAGTGCCAAGCTCGAACGTGGAAAGGATCTGGCTGTCATCCATCCCCCGGCTCTGTTCCTGCATCTGCTCTGTCCCGGGGAGTCTGGAGACTCCTCAGCCTGCTGGGGACAGACAGGGCTGCCTGCAGCATCCACAACTTTTCTCCTACTTTCCTGTGGGCGCTGGCACCTTTGGTGTCCCTGCGCTCTGCCACAGTAGCTGTCCCAGGCAGCTTTTCTCTAGCAGCTTTGTCTAATTCCTGCAGGGATGAACCGGGGTGTCACAGCCCACGGGGCCGGCTCTGACCATGGGTCACACACAGGCAGGGAAGAACATCCCCTTGCCACGCTCCCCCTCTCCCTGCCCACGGCCCCACAGTTCTGTGGGCCCCCCTCTCTTCCTGCCTTTTCTGCCAGGGGGGAAGTGTCCCCAGTCCACCGTTTCGGGCCTGCCATGAGCCTGCTCCTCCAGCTGTGGCTGTCCCCTAGCTGTGGCTGTCCCCTGGCGTCGCAAGCGGGATCGCAGCGGCAGCCCCCCATGTGCTCACCCCGACATAGCCCTGGCAGGAGCCAGCCCCTGGCACAGCTGTGCCCTCCAGTGTGCACGCAGCAAGTGTGCCAGGGCACGATGGTCACAGCTGGACCCCATGACACTTGCTTTCCAGTCCCTCTGTCTCTCTGACGCTTGCCAGCTCCTCTCCTCACATCTGGGACACGTCACTGTGCCCGGCAGGTGCCGCAGCTCAGGAAGGGTCGGTGGGCAGCGGAGCCCACTGTCAGCATGGCAGCGGTGCGGAGCCTTCTGGTGCAGCACCAGGAGGGCTCTGCAGAGATCGCCTCTGCCCAGGAAAAGCGTGAGAGGCTCCAGCATGTGGACTGGGGCTCTTTTGCCATATGTGTGCATGGTGTGTTACATGGTCACAAGGACTGAGCAGTTCCCAAGGCTTTTAAACTGGGACTAACCTCAGATTTCCAACTGGGAACCCACTGCCAAAAATGCAACCAGTCAAAACAGCATTTACCTGGGGAAGAGATGAGTGTGCCTACCTTCTGTCTTGCTCAAGCCATGACAGACGCAACCAGACCTCTTACAAAACCACTACCATGAACTGTCCGTATACCGTTTTCCCTAGTGCCAACACCCAGCTGCGTCCTGTTAGCGCTAGCAAGACAAGGATGTTGCTAAAGAAAAAGGAGAGGCAGAGAAAAATCACCTTCCAACTCCAAAAGAAGCTCCAAGGAAGCCCAGCTGGGCTGTGAAATCACAGCCTGAGCAGCTGTGGGGCAGGACACAACGGTATGGGGCACAGAGCTGGGCACCGGCCCCTGGGCACCGGCCCCCGGGCAGCTGCAGGGACGAGGTGGCGGGACAGTCTGCAGGAGATTTCTGGAAGTTTCCACTAACATGGAGCGAATCCTCTGGCTGCGGGGCCGTGTGAGCTTCCCCTGTGCCCACTCCCCTTGTGTATTTAACCCTGTCCTTGGGAGCCATTATATTACTGCTCGGTTGAAATAACCAGTGGGTTCAGACGTGAGAAAATGGAGCGTGGTCGGTTTCCATCCCCTCAGGGCAAGCTGATACCCACCAGCCGGTGGCCAGGACCGTGAAACATCATACCCTCCCTGGGATTTCACCAATTATCCACCTGGGCAAGGCGTGCAGCAAGTTAAACAAGCTGGGCTCATCTTCTGCTGTATGGGGGTGGCTTTGAGGGAATTCAGACCTTTAGCCAAAGGTAGATGGATATGACCTTCTGGAGTGTAACTGTAACAATCTTGCCATTTTTATTCCCTAGTAGTTGAAATATTTCAAAAACCAAATGACCCAAGGTCATTAAACTTTGTAAGGAAATTGCTGCAGGTATTTCCAGACATCTATCAAAAACTAAGTCACCGTGACTGCCTATGACTAGAGGAGAGCACAGATCGGCAAACAGTAAATTGTCCTGTTTTATACCCCTTCGGAATTTTTGCTGAGGCTTCCTAATTTTTCATATCCAATTTGATGACCATATTAATTAAAATTAGAGTTGAGTAAGAGGTACCTTTATCCTCTTATCACCTTATCCGATATGAAGAATGAGTCTAACTGTTGAAAAATAGCATGAAGATAGATACCTATATAATGCAGGATTTTTAACCAGTTTCTGATTTAAGGCGGGTTACTTTTGGGGACTACTTCTGCTTGCCTGTGATATTTGAGAAAGACATGCAAAGTTTCCATGTTTTTGCTTTCTCTGATCATAGCTGCGCAAGCTGTGGCTGTATCCATATGTGGAGATGCAGGTCTGGGATACCTTCATCGCATTTCTGGTACTCTTAGTGTCTAGCACTATACTTATTGTAAGAATAAAAGCAACGCAAACAATGAGATGCTTTTAAGTCCCTCAAGCTCAGAGATCCAGCGTCTGGCTGTCACCTGCCTGGGCAAGCCCATCGGTGGCAGGGAAGTGTACTGCCTGGCGCCTGCCGCAGTGACCATCCGCTCCGCGGATGCCTGCCTCTGGCAGGGTTAGACCAGGCTGCTGTCTGTGACTCCGTGATACCCCCGCCTCCTCGTGGGCACTGGTTGTTGGCGGACGAAAGTCAAGATTGTTTAAGAAGTTTTATGTTGCACCAGGACAACATCATACATCACTTCATGCAAGGGCCACTATAGAGCATCCCTGCTACCCGCTTTGGACATCAGTGACATCACTGATGTGCTCTGAGTGATGGGCACGATGCAGGGAATAGAATCCTCGTTGGCCAGTGTCCCCACGGGGTTTCCCGAAGCCAGCGGCTCATGTGGTGTGCAGGATGAGGCCAGCATGGTCAATGCAGGAGTGAGCATCTGCTCCCAGGAGGACCCTGTCTGCAAAAGCAGCAGCACCAGCCACTCTGCTGCTCATTTTAGAAGTGTGACACAAACTTATATCACAAGATTAGATTGTTTTTTTCTTGCCATTCTTTTTGCTTTGTTTCAGTGGGGGAGAGAAAAAAAAAAATTAAGACACAGCTAACATGATCAGGGTTTGCACGGTGAGTAGCCCAGAATGCTGTGAAATCACATAAAAGCTTTGATCAGAGTCAATATCAGCTGCTGAGATGTAATAGCTTTTGTGATTCTCCTAACAGGATTTTAATTTTATGTTTATTATTTGGGGACTAGCAAAGCACAGGAACTGCCTGTGTGGTGGTGCAGGCCCCCTTTTCCTCTGTTGTCTGGAAGGCTGGGAAGACTCCAGCGCAAAGCAAGCTGACTTCCAGTATTTTTAATTTTTGCTTGTGTTCCCCAGGCTTGGCAGGAGAGAGTGAACTTAATTAAAATCAATGGAGAAAAAGAATGGGATAAATCACAATATGAATATTCTCAGTGTCTGTATGCAAGCGCAGCGCACAGCTCCTACCTGCGTTCCAACAGCGACTCCTCCAAGGCGCGGAGGAGCCTCCCTGCCCTCTATTGTCTCCAACAGCAGCAGCTCTTTGGAGCATTGCAGCTCCACTTTGGAGGGCTGCTCCCTCCCTCCCTTGCTCGCTCTTTGCCAGGATAGGAGATGGTTGGAAGCAGCTGGGAAGATGCTTCTGCAGAGTCTGCTGGCGCGCGCGCTGTGCTGGGCAAACAGCACATTCCCCAGGCAGCCCCTCGGGCCGGCAGAGCCAGTCCACCCTCGCTGGCCAGCACTGCCCTTACGCAGAGGGCTACCACCCCTGCCTGACAGACCCCAGCTCTGCCACGGAGGCAGTCTCACAAGCCATTTTTCCTTTTGTTCTGGTTTTGGCATTTTCCAGGGGTGAAGGGGAGTTGTCTGAGTCTTTTTCTCAGCCAGGACACTTCACAGAATGGTCAGGGTTGGAAGGGCCCTCTGGAGCTCCCCCAGTCCAACCCCCCTGCCACAGCAGGGACACCTACAGCAGTTGCACAGGACGGCGTCCAGGCAGGTTTGGAATGTCTCCAGTGTGGGAGACTCCACCACCTCTCCGGGCAGCCTGTGCCACTGCTCTGCCACCCTCAGAGTACAGAAGTTCCTCCTCATGTTAAGATGGAACTTCCTGTGCTCAAGTTTGTGCCCATTACCTCTTGTCCTGTCACTGGGCACCACTGAAAAAAGACTGGTCCCATCCCCCTGGCACCCTCCCTTTAAGTATTTATAAGTATTGATAAGATCCACCCTCAGTCTTCTTTTCTCCAGAATAAAAAGCCCCAAGTCCCTGAGCCTTTCCTCGTAAGAAAGATGCTCCAATCCCTCAGTCATCTTAGTAGCACATTGCTGGACCCTCTCCAGCAGTTCCCTGTCCTTCTTGAACCAGGGAGCCCAGAACTGGACACAGTACTCCAGATGCAGCCTTACCAAGGCAGATTAGAGGGGGAGGATGACCTCCCTTGACCTGCACTTGGTTTGGAAGCGTGTGCTTCCCGCAGCAACATACAGCATCGTCCCTCAGCCACCTGCAAGCCAGCCGCCCAGCGCCTCCCTGCCACAGAGCAAGAGCTGGGGACAAGCCTGGGACACAAATGGCAGGGGCAGGAGAGGGGCTGCTCCCTAAAGCGGTTCAGCTTTTGCAAGACCCGTCAAAGACCACGAACCATCACAGGTCAGAAAATGGGAGCAAAAGAATAGGGGAGAGGAGCTGTGGGAAGAGCAGATGTCAGGAGGGAAACTGCCAGACGCAGCACCCTGCTCATCCCCAGAAGCGCTGTTTAAGGGTGATCTCTGATTGCTTTTCAGAAGCAAATAACAGCTTTTTAGAGTCACCTGCCAGCAGATGTTGACGGACTTTAAAGCTTTTACCATATCTAGGACATATTTACCATATTTAGGACAAGAGGTAATGGGCACAAACTTGAACATAGGAAGCTCCATCTTAACATGAGGAGGAACTTCTTTCCTTTGAGGGTGGCAGAGCACTGGCACAGGCTGCCCAGAGAGGTTGTGGAGTCTCCCACACTGGAGACATTCCAAACCCGCCTGGACGCCGTCCTGTGCAACTGCTGTAGGTGTCCCTGCTGTGGCAGGGGGGTTGGACTAGATGATCTCCAGAGGTCCCTTCCAACCCTGACCATTCTATGATTCTGTGATCTGTCAGAATTTAATTGCCATTTGTAGTATGGTAAGCTCTCCAGAGGGTTAATGAAGTGCCAGGAGTGCCTCACCCCACACCCACCAGGCTCCACAGCCCCGCATGGGCGGCCGCAGCACCAACCGGCCCTCGCGCCCTCCGGGGCCAGGGAGGCACCAGGCTGTGCCGGTGGTGCGGCTGTGCCAGAGCATAGCGGGGACAGCCCGGGCAGCCCTGACCCTGTGCCCAGCAGCAGCACTATGCTGGAGCTTGGATGGGGGCACCCAGGTGTTCCTCCCCTGCTGAGAGCAGACACTGCATCGGTGCTCTGCAGCCTCCCGAAGCGCCACTTTTTTAGCCACTCTGGATGTTACAAGCATTCTATGGGGCTACAAAGCAGAGAGGTTGGCGACCTGAGCCCTGCAGGGCTGGCTGAGTCTCCGTGGTGGCTGGAGGGCTGACAGAGCCCGCAGCCGGCAGAGAGACCTGCCGTAGGGAGCCCTGCAATGCTGCAGTGGGCCAGGGCAGCCCGACCTCCTCGCCTCTGCAAAGTCCCTGCTGTCCTGACCTGCCTCCTGCCCGCCCTGCCAACCCGCAACAGGCACCGTACTGGGGCTCGGTCCTCCCACCACATCGAGCTGCTGCTGTAGCCATCATGCATGAGCTACGGGGCTTCCTCTCTCCACGCAGCCAGGGATTCAGCCTTAATAAAAAAAAAATCATTATTCCATTGTTTAGCACCGCATGCCAATCCCTTCCAGATGAATTAATTTCTTAATCACACTTTTAATGGGGGAGACTGTTAGAGCCCATGCGGGAGTGGTTAATATTAGTACTATTTAACTGTCGAAAGCTTTTCATATCGTAAACCAGGCTCACGGTCGAACAATAAGACTCACAGTTTAATTGGTGGGTAACAGGCCTCCAGGCACTCGTAGCTTATAACGGCTGACAGCAGCAAAGCTACGTGCCGGACCAGGACTGCCGGCTGCTTCCGCAGCCTGAGAGCGGCTCTGCCACGTCCCCCGTCCCGGCAGCACCCCGGCCCTGCTCCCCCTGGCACGGTGTGGCGGGGTGACCCCCCCGAATGGCTGTGGGGGGCATTCACCCCCTCCAGGCTGGATCGCTGCCTGTAGCGGGTATGCGCGAGTGGGTGTGCAGCGCGAGCGAGCGCTCAGCATGTATGTGGGCTGTTCATGACTGCATTTTTCTTCCAGTCAATCTTTCAGAGATTTATGCTGGAGAAATGGGAGCATTAAATATCCCCTCGCTGTAATTCAGCATGCAGCAAGAGATACAGATTTAAATATTTAGTAGCACATAACTGGCTAAAAGCCTCAGCAACATTTTTAAAAATCACTTCTTAATAAAACTGGACTGAAATATTCCCCACAGTTAGAATTTATGGCTGGTAACTGGTGTTCTTGTGATAAATAGGAGTGAATATATATTTATGAACAACAAATATTAATGAAGAAATAATACGGGAGCCCAACTTTAGGCTGTGCAGCTTGCTATTAGTCTGCAGTATTCCCCAAGGAATGCCAACATTAAGCAAACACAAAGGCCAGATCAACAGTGCTGCTTGACTGAAAAATCCAGGAGAAAGGGAGCGTGGTCCTGGGGCACACAGGCCAGCTCCAGGGGCGGCCGCATTCAACAAGAGTCTCTGCTCACAGCTGTACAGGCACGCTTGCATCCGATGTGAACTCTGCTCCCTCGGCTATGTATCAGATCCATCGCGTATCTGAGTCGCAGCCTGCAAACACTCCAGCGCTATTGATTCTTATCATAGGTGAGCCATTAATTTGCATGTGTTCCCCCATGATTAAAAACCTGGGGGCAAAGCCCATAGTAACTGCTCCTCTTCTTCTATGTGATGGCAGGAAGAGATTTATCTCCAGGTGATGATCTTGATTACTGCTTAGGCACGGCACAAGCAGGAGCAGCATGTTGATTTCTCTTCATTTTTCACCCAGCAGGAGTGGTTTTTAATGCCTGCTGCCTCTTGCACCAGAATCTTGAATTAACGCGTGAGCCAGACAGAGGAATCCCAGAGAACACCATCCACCAGCTGATGGGTCCTCACCTGAGCACAACAGTGCTCTGAGCCAGTGAGAGGCTCTGCCTGAGCCCGAGCTGGGCGGGGAGGCAGAGGGAAGCCTGGCTGACGTTTGCAGCATGCTGGGCACCACCAACACGCCTACAGAGTGAGCCATCAGGCTTCCCAAGGTTCGTGGAGGGTACCAGACCCCACAGGCAAGGCAGGCAGAAACAAGGCACTGACACAATCCCAGGGGACCGGCTGCAGGGAGCTAACGCTGCAGCGTGAGCAGTCGGAGCAGCCATCATGCCCCAAACTTGGCTGTTCCCCTGCCCGCTGCCGTAACTGCCCTCCTGTGGAGGTTGGCACTCTCTACCATGCTCCAACAGCGCACAAGAGCCACACTGTCTGCGAAAGCTGCAGCAGGCAAAGGAAACATTTCTAGCGTTAAATAAAAGAGACATTTTTATTCCGCAATAGAAGCTCTGTGATCTTGGAACACAATTTGCATAAACAGACAATTTGGCTATAAACAATTTCAACATTAACTGGTATTTACATATAGAGCAACTCACTCAAAATACAATTAAAGGCCTTGATGGATTGGAAAATGTCAAAACATTTAAAAGGCTTCAACACACGTGTTTGATTTACATCTCCTTGGTCAGACATAAAACTGGAGTTTGTTTACATTTTCCCTGCCAGAGCCCAGAGCACATGGAGATTCTGGCTCCCTGCATCAGCAAGTGCAGGGATCGATTTACCGGTTATTCCTCCACATAGGGAATTATCTGTGTTTTCTCTAAGGACAAATTTAAAATAAGAAGCATCCGGCTTGGATCCCTAGGCTCATCTCACAGCTGTCTCTGCTCGCTCAGTATCCTTAAAGGAATCTGCAGGGCCACTGTTTTTCATATTGTCCAGAAAACAGAGGCTGGGAGGATGCCATTCATCCTTCAGAAAGGCTGAGCTATTCCAGCAGAAGACAAGACCTGGATCTCACCCTGAGCTGCCTAAAAACAGAAGCATCCCAAAGCAGCAGCTGCTTTTGCCAGTTTGGGCCACAACTTCTGCCTGTCTAGAGAAGGCATCTTACTCCTCAGCGTTCCCTGAAACAAAATCCGAAACCTGTCTCTCCCCACTCCTGACCGAGTCCCCTGCTCAAGAGCTCTTTCCTTCTCCCCACCAAAAAGCTGACTACCCTACACGAAGTGGAACAGCTCCAGTCACAGAAGAAAGCCCATCTCACCCCAAACAGGCGGCTGCTGCTGCTGCAGACAGGGCACTGACACAGGAGGTGGGAGATACATGTTCAACCGCCCTTGGAGGGGAGGTACAGCACAGCCCAGGCCACCGCATCCTAGAAGATGCCGTACCCAAACAAGGGGTGAAGGCAGGAGCCTTGCTGGCACTGCACACCCGCACAGCGGAGCTTGCCAGGCAAGAGCTCTGCAGCACAGGAGGGCCGAGCGAGGTGGTGGGAACCAGGCTGTGTGCTGCTGTCTGGTTCAGTTCCACACCATCAGAGCTTGTCTGCGCAGGACCAGCACGCGAAGCAACCCAGCCGAGACTGTTCTGACTGCCAGGAGTTAAGGATTCCTGGAAATCTCATCAGAAACTTGGTATTTTTACCCCCAAGTTCTCAGCCTGAGGTTATCTGATAGCAAAAGGAGTCCTGGAGCTTGAGTTACCTCCCCAAACCACACCAGCCTATCAAGGCCTCAAACCACACCAGCCTAACAAGGCTCACCTGTTGCCAAAATAACAAGCAAGAGTGCTTGTTCTGTCTGTCTGTTCCCAGAACATTTCGAAGGCTGCTCACAGATGTATTTCGTCTCTTCAAGGTCAGATTCCTTAAGGGTTACAGGCTGAACAATTCCGCATACATCCTAAAAATACAGAGCTTTATTTATAAACCACCTAATATATTTTAAAGGGCAGGCAATCCACATTTTACTTTTTATTGCCACTTATCTTCCATCTCTGCTGCTGTGTTTATCCTCTGCTATGCAAAGGCGCATATCCACAGCCCTCTGTTGCTGTAAGGCTGACACGGCAGAACACCGCGAGCTCAGTCAAGTGCAGCCCTTGTAATCTGTCAGAGAGCTCACAGAGGAGATCCGCACGCTTTCCGAAATACCACCGAGCATATAAAGCAAAGCAAAAACCCATAAGCGATCATTGACCATGGAGCTCAAAGGAGGTAAAGACTGAGAGCTACGCTCGTGAAAACCGCAAAATTAGCTCGGGAATGCGGTGCACGAGCAGCTCCAGAAGGGAACACGCTTTGCTGCTGGCAGAGCAACGCCCTTGGCATAGGGAGCTTGTTCAGCTTACAGGGAGCCATTTGCCTCGTAACGCTCTTTGACGCTTCCCTTATGGTTACAGCAAGAACCTGACAACCTCTGTGCCTGCCTGCGGGGACAGGCTCCCTGCCCGCTCCAGGTTAGCCCAGGCTCATGCAGCGCACTCTGTGAGCCCCGCATGGCTTTGCTCGAGAGCCCGAGGCAGCCAGCAACGCTCACGCGTGCGGCGCAGAAGCTCTGGGCCGCGGCGGCTGGCTGGAGAGGGGAAAGGTGCCGCACAGAGGCCACCCGCTCTGCTCCCCAACGCTCCCGTCTGGGCGATGCTACTGGAAATGCCCCTCTGCCCGCAGCCAGCTCCCAGCTGCGCTTGACCCACTGGGCCAGCACTCAGCCCCATGGCCGGCGAGGGGCAATTGGCAGGACGAAGTGCTCATTTACTCCACCAAGGTGATCAGCACTGTATTAATTGGGCTTGCAGAGGGTTCTCATCCTTCATTAGCCTGCCACCCAACATCCATTAGCTCCTGGCAGGGCCATCCCTCAGCAAATCCTCAGCCTGAGCCCTCCTTCCCAGGCCGTGGTGGAGCCCTTCGTTAGAGCTTCTACTGCCCGGCAAGTTGCAAGCTGTAATTTATTCCAGTGCAGCATATGGATGCTCTCTTTTTCCATTTGTCTGCATTAAATAATTATTTAAGCTATATTAGGTATTTATCAAGTAAACTGTCAGCATCTGAAGTTTCCTTATTGTAGCTGGAGATTTAGAGCAGCAATTTGTATGCATCCCGGCCCTTGCACGGAAAAGGCTTTCTGCAGGCTGAAATTATGATACGAACATGATGTTTTATGAGATACTAGAACTTAACCTCAAAATTTTGGGAGGGGGGAGAAAGCAGGTGAGGGGAAGCAGGCTCGACAGACAGGTTGCCTGGCATAGCGAGAGGCTCCCACCTGTGCTTCTGGATACTCAGGGGCAGCAGCCCATGGTGGGGCAGCAGCAGACAAACCAGTGCCACTGCCACCCCAGTCACACTGAATGTGACTCCACAGGGCTCCTCCACTCCTCCCTCCTGGCTCAGGGCTGGATCCCTCTGATCCCAGCCCTCCCATCCCCCATCTCTCCTGGGATCTCAGAGGCCTCCATGAGGGTGCCACAACAGTGAACTCGAAGCTCCCTGCAAGCCAAGCGCCTCCTCAGAGGGTCCTGCCCACAGCCCCTACCCGTGGGGCAGGAGGGGGGTCCTGGTCACCAAACCTCCTGGGCAGCACTGCCTCCAGCTCCATGCAGGGATAACGCATGCACGCCCCAGACGGTCCCTGCACCGCTGGGGTTCTCTGCCCACCGATCACCCCAGTGTTCCTGTCCATCTGGCACTCCAACACTCCTGACTTGGGAGCAAAAAGGGGGGGGGGGCCTGTGTGGAGTGTGCTGTGTGCATCGTGCCCCCTGAAGCCCCAGGAAGGCCGGTGAAGAGGCCCGGGCTGGGAGAAGTGCTGCAACAGCTCCTCTTCCTCACCTCCAGTTTCGGCATTTCTCCCTCCCTCCCCAGCTCTGATGATTTCCACAGCAGGAACCCTGTGTGCTGGAAGCTGCATCCTTTAATTTCCCAGATGTCTCAGGCTGCTCCTTTCCTTTCCCTCCCTCCCCAGGCTCAGCTGTAGGTGCCCTCCTCCATGCCTTGTCCAAGCTGGACATCCACATGGAGAAACTGAGAAGATGCTGTTTAGAAAAGATGTCAGCTCTTGGCAACCTGCATATTTGAGGGATTTAGCAGCTCTCCACAGGAGCAGCAACCTCAGCCACACTCCAGCCATCACCATAACTACAGCCTATGTCAGCCTCTCACAGCAGGTCTTTCAACAGATTAATTTAAAAGGTTTCAGTTTGGCTGATTGCATCTAATTTGCCTTGAACCACTGTCGGGATGCTGTGGCAGAGCTGTAGCTCTTGTCCTGGCAGCTTCCTCTCACTTCACCAGATGGCTGCCTTGGCAATTGCTCATCAAGTGAAGAGGCTCAACACATAGAGTGCACACCAGGCGAGTCCTAGGAGATGGCACAGTGCTCCTACCCATCCTCAGCTGATGCTTTGGTCTGTATGGAAGCAGTCGGGGAGCTCTGGGCAGTGCCTCAGCCCTTTGATGATGCCTGGCACAGCCACAAATCAGTCCTGAAGAAATCGTCAGCAGGTTAGCTGTTCTGGGATCAGAGAGGTACGGAGAGCCTACAGGTGGGTGCTCACATGGGTGAGGATACCAGGTCCCAGCAGTGCCACCACTCCCTGGTGGGAAGGGAAGGGTGCAGGGGTGCAGCAGAGCCCAAGCAGCAGAAGTCCTGGTGCTTTGCATGCACCCCCAAGCCTGGCATCAGCTCTGGGACAGGGTCGGTATTTGGGCCTCTTGGAGGTGCCAGTTGCCCCTCTGCTGTAGGAGAGCCTGCACAGGCAAGGGCTGCTGGCCTGCATTTTGCTCGGTGTGTTTCATCTGGTTTGTGTGTCTAAGCATAGCAGCCACAAGAGTCACGTAGCATTCCACCAGCAGCTTCACCCCATGAAAAAACAGGAACTACAAAGGCTGAGGGATGAGTTACTTCTGACACACACAGTGTGCAGCAGACGCCAGCACTCGGCACATTCAGACTAGGACCTCATCGTGAGCTGATTAGTACAGAGGTGGAAACCCGTCCAGTTTTCAATTCCTCCAAGAAAGCACATAAGCCATTTTTTCCTTTATAGATTCTTGACACTTAACCTACTCAATGCTTTTTATTTGCATTGATCACATTTTATAGTATGATTAAATTTGTATGGAAGAGAACCAATTAGTTTTGTTTTACACTTATTGAATCCACTTTATGGTCAGACAAATTAACTCTCAGCAGTTAGTTTGATTTATCCAACAGCATAAAGCTTGACAATCTGTACTCTCAGATAATCAGTTTTAAGAGAATTATCTTTATTGTTATTTTTCCTGCTTGGGAGAAACCATTGAACATGGAAGTAGGTATGAAGAGGAAGCAAACACTGTCAGCAGACTGGCCCTGTCTGGAGATTTCAAAACCAAACATGCCTGTTTGCCTCCTAACAAAAGCCTCTGCCGAGAGGCACCACCATGTTCTGCACAGTGACTGTCTCTCAGCAGAGAGAGAGTGTTGGCACAGTGACTTTCTCTTGAGAAGCGAGTGCTGGTCTGTTTTAGAAAGGTGTCTTTACCCACCATCAGGGAATTGTATGTAGGCACAGGATGTAACAGAAGAGTGGGTGTCCAAGCTGCTGCCCAGGGAGCAGCTGGAAATGCTGAGCTAAGAGGGTGCTAGCCAGGGAAAATAACCAACAGGAGAGCTAGCAGAAGGCCTTCAGGAAAGCAACCAGTCTGGGCACCCTGTCTAGACCTGCCAAGGATGGATACCTGCCAATAGACACCCCTTCTCCCTCAGCCTCCACCTGGGGTCTGCCTGTCCTGGCCCACCTCTGGTCTGTCCTGAGGATGGGATCTGTCCCCGCTGCTGCAGCAGATGCTGTGCCACAGCTTGGCGGTGCCCAAGGCATCCACCCAGTAGAGCCGTGGGGCTCACCACCCTGCTCCAAGTGGGCAGCTGGAGTCAGAGGGGACAGCCCCTACAGGCTGCACTTAGTGGGCTGCCGGGTCAAGGGAAAGCCAGCTCTGGCTATGAATGACCAGAGCAGCCACCCTCTGGCTGCGTGGGCAGCTGGCTTCGCTAGCCCAGGCACTGGCAGACCTGGATGCCAGGACAGACGCCCAGCACAACCCTTGCACTGCAGCAAGAATCCTGCTTCCTCCTGATCCCCCTGTGCCAGGGAAGGGCTCCCAAAGTGGGTGGGGGAATGCAGGGAAAGACATGGCTGAGAGTGCTGCAGGAGGAGGAGTTAAGTGACCACAAACCATGAAACCCTCTCCTGAGACAGGGATGGAAATACTGTTGCTTGGACCAGGAGCAGTAGAGCGGATGGCCTTCATCAGAAGCAGGTATAACTGGGGCAATTCTCGCTGTGCCCAGCACACAGCTCAAAGAGCATCGCCCTTCTCCATTGCTATGTCATTACAGATATGCCTGTCAGGACTGGGCACAGGGCATGGCTGATGGCCACCCTTAGGAAGTTGTGTGCTCCAAGGCTGACCCTTCTCTCTCTGCTACTTGGGCAGAGCACACAGTTTGGAAGAAATGATTGCCAGTGCTGGTAATGTGGTCCTCTGAGCAGGGATAGACCAACTCAGCACACAGAGATGGGTCTCCCAGTGAGTCTGGTCTTCCTTCATGAAGTTGGGCTCAGCAACCCGCTCATGTCTAGCAGTGCCCATCAGAAGAGAGGTTTATTACTGGCAGAGTGACACTGCCATTGACACAAGGACAAATGGGCTAAGGAAGCTGCCCAGCACCTGGGCAGCTCTGAAGCCCAATCTCATTTGCATTCGGCAGCTACAAGTAAAAGGAATTTGTCCCCAGTTAGTAAATGAGATTTAGTTAATAAATTGGCTCATATGAGCAGGCTGCCAGTGGTTCTCATGCAATGCAATAAATGAAGAGATGAAAGCTTATTATTTCACAAGAAGGAGCTGTTTTCTTACAGGACTAGGTGCTGGAGAGATGTTTTTTGGCAGACAGTGGCTGTGTTTTATGATCATTCATTTCAAGGATCTTCGCAAGGCAGTCGGGATGCTTCCCAAGTCCACTGAACTCTTGAGGGCTCCCCCTCCTTCCTTCCTGGCAGCTCTGTTGCCACCAGACTCTCCCCGCCTCCTTGGCATCCTCAGCCAGGAGGCCACAGAGGGCTCCTGTCGCTGATGCAGGGCCCACATACAGAAGGGATAGAAGGAGCCCAATCAAGCCACCCTGTACAGTAGCTAGAGGTCCACTTAGGCTTGCAGGTCCAACACAGATAACAAAACCTGATATGGTGGAGCTGAAAACTGTCCCAGGAAAAAGGAGATCTGGAAATCCAGGGAGCAAACCCATTATCAGGCCTCTGTAGGCTCTCCATTCCTTTGCTCTTTTGCTCACAACCTCTAACCAATGCTAGTCCCCTGCTAAACCCGTGTAGACAGACACCAACATAGTCTAGCCATTTGTTGGCAAACACAGAATGGTTCTTCTCTTCATGACAGAAAAAGACCTCCTTGTCTGGTTCTGACAAAGGTCTTGCGGTCATCTGTTCCGCAACCATACAGAGTGTTGGTCCTATAACATAAAATCCAAAAGTAGTATCTCTTATGAGACGTAACACTCTCTAAAATACAGAGCCCAAATATGACATTGACAGCATATCAGCAACAGACTCGTAAGCTGGGGGACAAAACTGTAGTTTGGAGGACTGCATCCAACACACAAAACAATCCCAGCACTCTTCTAAAGTGGATACTAACTTTGCAGGGTCCTCAGAGGACACAGTTGCTCCTCTCCCTTTGCAAGGATCCCCTTGAGAAGCTTCACATGTATAGACTACACAACTGCCGTTTGGCCAAGCCATGGAAGTACTATGAAAGTCAAAGCTTGCACTGGGAGTAGCATGCCATCTGTTCAGGCTTGAAAGACAGGAAACAACTATCAAAACTACAGTCTAATCATGATCAGCTGGCTGGCAGCTAACAAGCGCACACGCTGTCTGGCGAAGAGCTAATATGCTTATCAGCTGAGCATCTTGCAAGAGAAAAATGAAGTATCTGATGGGCTGAGGGAGAAATACAACAAGAGCAAGCAGCTAAAACAAGGGTAATTAAAGAGGGGAGTCATGTGGTCCAGTGAAAATTAGGGAGCATCTACACAAGGTTCCTCTAGTTGCACCTATACATCTCTGATTAAATCTATATCCACTATTAAACAGTACGGAATATGTGTAGGCCAGGAAGCAGTCAAACATATCTGCATGAATGAAACTAAAGTCTACAACAGAGATGGGAACAGAGTACTACATGTGAGCCAAGAAGCACAGGAACTAAAATATGCACTGGATAAAAAAGCCTAATCGATGGGAAAGTACGTAACATGTTCTGTGAAAAAGGACACTGACAGCTCTTGATCAGTGAAGTTGGGTTGCTGGTCTGCTTGACCCTAAGAGGGATGTTACAGTGACTAGTAGTAATGTGTTGTTGCTTGGTATTCGTAATTTAACCCAATAAGGAAGTGACAAATTCAATAAGGAGTTAAATCTTTGCTCAGAGAACTGTTCTGGGGTCCATTCCCCAGTATGTCTGGAGCATCTAGAGCCCTAACGGCTGGTGGGTGAACAGATGCTCCTGGGATAACAAGGCTCTGGAAGGAGATAAACACAGCAAATGCATTTGAACCCAAGGAGATGACAAATTTTAAATCAGTCAGCAATGAGAGAGAGTCTCATCCTCACCAACCTGTCTGAATTTCCAGCGAATTGACAGTCCCCAGGGAGCACACACCCATTCACACTCTGTGCATCCAAACCAGCAGTCCATAATTGTCTGTATGAAGAAGCATCAAAGGATTTTGCATGGACAAACCAATCAGCAGCCTGAAAAAAATGAAAGCGAAGAACACCACACTCATCCTTCAACAAAGCACACTCAGGGGCAGGCAGCAGATCTTCAGAAACAGCAACACTCCACCTGCTCTCCCTGTGAGCTGCAGCAAGCTGTCACTATCGGCCATGAGAGGAGGGGCCAGGTGGGACTTTTGGAACATGTTCAACCCACACCACGGATGTAGAAGGAGGAGAAAGAAATATGTGATTATTACAAAAACCATGGGGCCTCATCACTATAATACCCATGGACAGAGATGTTGTGGAAAGGAGAATGATAAATTGACCTGCTGCAGAGCTGTCCTCTTTCAACACCTTGCTGAAAGCCCCACCTGAATAACACCGATATTTAATTTTGGGCAAACGGGAAGATAAAGAAGGCAAAAAACTTAACAGAGACATATTCACTGCAAGAGCTGTGACAGCTATTCCTCAAGCACCACAAAGCACAGCCCTGCCTGTGCTCAGCTCTGCAGAGTAAATGGTAATTAGAGTTTGCCAATCATTGTTGCTTCCTTATTGATGACAATGGGGAGATGAAGGATCTGTGATAGACAGAGATTCTCCTGAAGGTTCTCTCTCCCATTTGTCACTTCAAGCTTGCAGTTTGAATCAAAGGATTTGCTCAAAATGTGTTTCAAGGATTTTTCACATTTCTGTTGTGTTTGTTAAAATCGTTTCTGAAATGACCTTGTTTCAGTTGTCTTCAGCACACAGCAAAGTGCAGCAACGCAGACGCCATAAAATAATTGGTGCTGGATCACACCTACAGCATCCTACCAGCAAACTTATGAATCTCCAACACTGGTCTTGACTATTTTAAGATGACTATGAAGTCACTAACATGGAAATCAAGACCTACCTTTAGGCACAGTCTGGCACAGCCTGTCCTTAGAGAAACAGAAAGCATGTTGCATTTGATTATGATGAAGGGCTAACTCCAGGATCACAGAACATCCCGCATGAACCCACGGCAAATGGGAAAGAGTACCAGGGAGGACAGGCAGGAAAAACTCCTCTTCATCTGGTCCAGACCCACGGCCCGTTAGAGCTGCTGCTCCTGCAGACTGCTCATGTGCTCAGGGTCTGAAATACAAGACAATATTGATTGCCCTGTCACTTGTTGCTTAATCGAAACAACTCAGTAAGCCAAAGGTAGCTGAGCGCAGTCGAGGCTGGGTACATGGAAGAGGACGTGCACGGCGTCTGCACAGCACGGTGCAGGGAGCAGGGGGTCTGGTCTGGGAGCCAGAGGCAGGGCCAGTCCCCACTCCCCATCTCCTGCAGGCAGATGGAAGCAGAGCCCAGGCCAGCAGGGCACTCCGCAGAGAAGGTGGTGGCAAGGTGACAACCCCGTTTTCATGTCAGATGAAGGAGCAGGCAGCCCACCCCCAAAAACTGAGGCACTTTCTTCAAGAGCTGTTGCTCCAAAAATGCAAGACATTGAAGTGCTGGAGCGTGTTCAGAGAAGGGCAATGAAGCTGGTGAGGGGTCTAGAGCACAAGTCTTATGAGGAGCAGGTGAGGAAACTGGGGTGGTTTAGCCTGGAAAAACAAGGCTGAGGGGAGACCTTATCGCTCTCTACAACTACCTGAAAGGAGGTTGTAGTGAGGTGGGGGTCAGTCTCTTCTCCCAAGTAACAGGTGATGGGACAAGAGGAAATGGCCTCGAGTTGCGCCAGGGGAGGTTTAGAATGGATATTAGGAAAAATTTCTTCACTGAAAGGGTTATCAAACATGGGAACAGGCTGCCCAGGGAAGTGGCTGAATCACCATCGCTGGAGGTATTTAAAAGACGTGTAGATGTGGTGCTGAGGGACATGGTTTAGTGGTAACTTGGCAGTGCTAGGTTAAGGGTTGGACTTGATGATCTTAAAGGTCTCTTCCAATCATTATGATTCTGTGACTCTACGAAACAATCCAGGACATGCATCTCTTTAACCATGACTAATTGCAGACAGGGAGCAGCTCAAAGCCCTGGCCCCACCCAAGTGCTCCCACAGTCACAGTGCTCCAGAGGAGGTAACGCACTGTCTGCAGCTCCACCACCCCAGGAACCTTCTTCCAGGTGCACGGAGCCCATTTCAGAGAAGGAATTAAACTCAGGAAGTTTTCAGGCTGATATGAGGCATCGAATTTTGCTTTTTAACATTTGCTTTTCTTTTTCTTTTGCTCCCATCTTTGGTGTCTGCATTTCTTCCTGGAACAATAACAGAAGCAGATAAGCATGCTTTAATCTGCTCCCAGTGAAAAGGTGGAATGCTGATTGCTTGCTCTGCCTCTTTTGGCCAAGCATTTTTATCCTGCATTGCTATGGGGAAAGGTCTTGGCTCTTCAGGCTGCAGCTTTTGTCTTTTTGTAAGCTGAAGGGTTTTTCCCAAAGTGAGTACTGAAATGCTTCAATGATCTTTAAAAAAAAGTTGTGCAGATTTTGTGAGATTTTGGACTGCAGTAAAAGAAAAATCTAACAAGCTGAATGTCATTTTTTTTAAGAAGATAAGAAAAAGGCTACTGGAGCTGTCAGAGTTTAAGCTTCAACCTTTATGTTTACAAAGCAAAAAGGGCAATTAAATGTGGAAAAATAAATCTTTCCAGGACTCTGCCAGTGGTTCTTCTGGTTTGTACTCAGACTGCTGAATGACAGGCTAGTTTAGTGCCTTAGGCAGGGACTCAGAATAGAGCAGCCCTGACATTTCTTTGATGCTAAGTAGTGTACCCTAATAAAGATGTTCTTTAAAGCCATTCCCTCTTGCCTGGAAACCAGGTGTTACAGAGCATCCTGACTGCAACTGGACTGCCTACCTGCTCCGTGCCTCCCGGCGCCTGGCACTCTTCTTCCCTTCCTCCTGGAACTGCGGCTGCTTCATACCTCCTGTACCTTTTTTGCCACTGAATCTGAGGAAGAAATTGCTGGAATAAACCAAGGATACAGCTAATAGGCAAATTCTGTGCTTTTTCCTGGCTATTTCACAAAGCTTGTTTTCACAAAGGTGTTGATGGATAGAAAACATCACGGTCCTGCAAGCAGAGTCAATAAACAAGCACAGACCACCACGCGGCAAGGACTCCTGCCCATACTTGCAACAAGCTGCAGCCCTCCTAGCGTTTAAAAGAGCAGCTGGAGAAAGACCTGCTTTCTCAGTACACGGAGTAAGCTGCTCTCAGATCTCTGCCCCTGCACCCAGTCAGTTATGAGCCCGTGGGCACACCAGCACAGCTCCCTGGTGCAAGGCAGGGCAGGGCATGGGCTGCAGATCGGAGCACCCTTGATGCCAGCTGTGAGGTGCTGGCTGCTGTTCAGGGAAGGGCTGCGTTCCCTTCCTGTTCCCTTCCCGTAAGCCTCCAGCTCTTCACACATTTCTACTCCCTGCAAAGACCAAAATGCAAAAAGAGAGATGAACAGAAGTGGAGGAAAGGCACTGGGAAGCCCATCTCCGAGTGTTAAGTGACAGCAGATGGCAGAGGCGCTGCTCTATGACAGATGAAGAAATCAGTAACGTATGTGTCAAAGGCAATGTCATTATCAAGCAGCCTGCCTGGCTGTCTTAGCTCCCAGAGCTGCCAACCCCCATTGGACTTGGATGTCCCAGGGACACAGCATGTCCTTGCACCTTCTCCCACAAAGCTGCATGCACTGGCACTGGCACAGCCTGCAAGGGCAGCTCCTTGCCTCCTTGGGAAGGATGCACCAGTGTGGGGTGAGATGATGTCCCTGCAGCACGGATTTGCTCAGCATTGCCTGGGTGTTAAATGTTCCTCACATGCTCAGCAAAGTCACGTTGTTCCCTCTGCCATTTACCACCTGGGACATCAGTGATTAAAAGCGAAGAATGGCTTTTGGCATGCGTCCATATACAGTCTGATGCCTGGGCATACAGTGCTGGGAGGGAGCCAGCCAGAGCAACGGCAGCACGTGGCTTCCAGATGAACAGAAGATCAAGGTCCTACCTCCAGAGCTGGAGCAGGGCATCCCACGGTGTCTGCATGCCCTGCTCTGCAGAGAGCTGTAGTCCTACACATCAGGACTGGCGCAATGCAAGAAAAGGAGAAGATGATCAGAGTAAACTGTGAATGGAACGGGGGCAGGCAGTGAACCTTGGGAGGCTCCAAATTTCCTCTTCATTTAGGGGCAGATTCTTCTTTCTTGGTTTTGTGTTCCTGCACTCACACGGCAGTCAGTGGTAATACGACGCAGCCCTGGTGTTCGCCCTCTGAATCTGTTCCTTCATTCGCTGGCTCAACACTCCAAGCCTCACCTTCCCTGCATCTCCTGGCTTGCCTGCCACTTCAGCCCATTAAAAGTTGGGTGTGATTAACACACACTTTCCCAGTTGCTTATGCAGAAAAGCATCAGATTTGCAGTGTTTGTGAGGAGGTCTCCAGCAGTGACAAATACTGTGTCATCACCTCCCCCCCTAGGTTCATCAGCCTGGGAAGAAGAGTGCCCGCTGCTTACTGACCCAGAGCATTATAAACCGTGCAGAAGCATATGTCTGGGAGACAGAATTCAAATTGAATTAACTTGTTGAACAAGCGTGGAAAATCCTGCTCTCATTATTTACCCAAATAAATGTACAGACCAGAGAAGTTTCTATCTGCTAATAAATACAGTTAGTTTCCTATCTCTCTGCTCTTTTGCAGAGCAGGAGTACACTGAGGTTGCAATGTCCCTGTTGGAAGTGGTTGTGTGGCAAGCTCACCAGCCTTCCAGGCTTTAAGAAAAACCCCTTGGATCCTGTGGGAAATACCAGGCATATGTAGAAGACAGCAAAATAGCAAAATACCAGCTTTTCAATGAATGGATGGCTAGTAATTTGCCTCCTTTGCTGTTTAAAAAAGAATAAGAATCTGGATAAGTTATTCCAAGGAACTGCTGAATTGGTGTTGAGCAGCTCCATAGACAAGACAGAGTAAAGAAAATTAGAAAGATGAAAGGTAGCTTTTAATTCTTTGCAGTATTTATTATTCACAGTGGGTGGTATGGATTTCTTATTGCACTATGTAAATAAAGAGGTCATCATAGTTCCTAGGAGTTGCTTCAGCCTTTTCAAGCTATTTATGCTGATCCACAGGAAATACATGTATTAAAAAGTTTCACATACTGCAAATTTGCACAGGAACTACTGCGCCTAGATGACACCCAAATGCAGAATCCACATGTGCCCTTCCTAACAGCTGCCACAGACAGCTAAAAGAGACAAACGAGACAGCAATTACCGTTTTCATGTTGGGCCCTCTGACAGCACAACTTGTGTTTACATTTATATACAGTTAACGGCATCAGGCAATAATCCTAAATCTTCCATGCCCAAATAGCCCAAGTACATACACAAACCACCCTAGGACACAAGCCAAAAGCAGGGTTTGCCGGAGCCCCAAGGAAAGACTTCAGGTGGTCTTCCAGGCAATAAGCACGAGAGCAGCAATGGGATGACAGTGCAGCAAGGCAGTGGGGTCTGCCGCAAGGCTGGTGCCATCACACCCCCATCCTCCTGCTGCCTCCCCCCCAGCCCCACCATGTCCCCATGGAGTCTCTAAACCAGGAGGCATTCATCCCAGCACACAGCTACGCTGAGAACCAGCCTTTGCAGCATCCAGATGAGTTTGGAGGAAATGAATAAGCAGTAATAGGCACCAACACAACACAAAGACTTTTGTTCCCCTGGAATTTCCAGCTAAGATTGTTCAGGGATCTTCCACTCAGGTCACCAGTTTCATGTGGTTTGCTCTAAGATCTAAGTAGGGTCTTCATGCAGAACGGCAAGATAAATACCTGTATATCACACAGCACTGCCACTGTGCTCATTACCTTTGGTTTGTGACCTGGGAAGTCACAGAAGCAGCTGGCTGCGGACGAGGACTGTGTCGCCTGGTGCGCTGACCCTCTGCAGGCGCCAGGAGCTCTTCCCAAAGGCAGCAGCTGGAGCCCTGGAGTCCAGATCTGACTCCATAGCACAGCCAGGTCTGAACTGTGGGCAGGAGCTCCAAGGCCTCCTGTAACAGGGTTCCACACCACCCTGCAACAGCTGGGCACTGTCTTGCACCGCATGCTGTGGGCACAGGAGACGGGCTGCAGAGGGACCGGCTCCCACCCACCCGCTGGCAGCGACGCAAGGCACAGCCAGGACATGTGTGGTTTCAAACCTGAGCTCTACCATCAGCCCTGCTGCTGACCTGCTCCATGGTCGTGACCGTGTCTCTCACACTGTCCACAGCCTGTCCCATCTGCTGTAGCGTCCTCAGAAGACGGGCACAGTCACATCACACCCCACCCCACCACCATCACCCACAGCCCGTGGTGGGACCCACACGTTATTCGCTCCTGTGCAGCTTGTGAGCCAGGATGCATTCAGCAGAACCGGAAAACTAAATGCTTGGCATTGCTGTTGGCCATAATGAATCTTACAAATAGTGAAAACTTAATTAATAATAACACTTAGCACTGCTATGCCACCTTTATATTTACACAGCACTGTGTAAACACTAACTAATTAATCTACTGTACTTAGCAATTATATAGTGCTTTATATTTTCCAGGTCCTGTGCAAACATTAGCTAATTAATCTACTTAATTATTTCCATGTTTTATATTCTGGAGCACTACATACCGACAGCACAAGGAGGAGGCCTTAGCAGGGATACTCCTGAGTGGCTCTTCTGCACTCTTAGCATTTACAGTGCTCGCCACGTCTTGGGGAGACACCTCCAGCAGGCGCAAACACTGCCAGCCGGGCCAAGGATACAGGAGGCCTCCAGGGAGCAGAGGCAGAGCCTTCTCCAGTTATTTAAAACTGAAAGGGGTTCAGTGAACAGCAAGAATGATTTCACGTCTACAAAACCTGCTGTGCAGTGAAAGACTAAAGTTGCTCCGCAGATTCAGCACATCAAAGGGAAATTTAAGAGGTGACTTGATCACAGTCTGTGAGCCCCTGTACAGGGACAACACATGAGATACTCAAATAATGTCTAATTAGATTTGATACCTGGAAGAGAACGGTAGGAAACTGGAAATGAAATGCACTTTTCTAAAAGTGAATGTGAGTGACGCCTGGCCAGGAAAGACCATGCTGAGGGGCAGCTGGGATGAAATTTGGGAATTGTGATTCTAATACTTCTGTACTTCTGTGTACTTCTCTAATTTCTGTGGGCTTTACTGTTGCCCCAGGGTTGACCACTTACAAGAATGCACACTGATCGAGGTAAAGCACCCAGGTTTGACAAAAGACATGTGCAGGTAGGAAGCATTTGCCTCCTGGGTAAGTGAGGGCTGATCCCCAGTCGCACATCGTGGGTGGCAGCAGCCACTGCCTCTCCCCCTGCACTGACCAGGGAACCGGATTGTCCTGCCTTTTTCCTGACTTTCCAGGGTGCCCAGGAAATTAGACAAGCCACCCCAACAGCCAGACTACAGAAATATGAAGCATTTGCATCAGAAAAGTCCTAAAAGAACTAGGTCTGCCAATCAAACACTCTCTAAACAAGTATTAATGTACACCCACTCATGCAGAGCTGCATCTCTCTGCTGTTTATTGCATTTTAACATTGTCAACAGAGCTTGCTGAAGCACTCACAGTGCTCTGCTGACCTCCATTATTTATGATGGCATGTGAAATTGATTGTGGTTGAAAGATCCTTACTGGAATAAAATGAGCTTCTCAATTATTGCCACACAAATAAATCTCTGTTTTCCAGTGATCCCCCCTAGGGAGCACTTGCATAACCCTGAGTTCATGACAACAGATATCTCCAGCTGGCAAAATACAGGTGACTGCATTATAATCATTGTCAAGTTACAGGACACAGAGGTCAAGCGATTCTCCGTATGACCACAGGGAAGGGAGACTGTGGGGATGATGTAGGGCTTACTGGTGTTTCTAGATGGATAAATGATAAACTCTCCGGCAAAGCAGGTTGTGATCATTTTTTATACTTTCTGTCAAACACAGGGCAGAAAATATGCACAAAGTATTAATGGGATTATGAACAGATGAACAAGCCGAACAAGCCTTTCAGAGACCCAACCTCCTACTTGCCTTTCCTCTCTCAGAAGAACCTCAGCTAGATGTAATTTAATAAAAGAACTTAACCTGTTACAGCAATCCTAAGAGAAATCTTACCTCCGGTTTTCCCTCTCTCTTCCCCGAGAAATGCAAAGCTTTACATATGCAATAGCAATATTGCATGGAGCATCCCCATCTGTCTGCCTCCTCCATCTCCTGCTCGGGCAGCAGCATGGGACCACAGGGCAGACCCCCGCCCTGCACCTGCACAAACTCCCAGCACACGCTGTCCTGCCCAGAAACACTGCTTCTCCACAAAGCTAAGCCCTGGCAGGGCTGACTTCAAACTACTGGACTTCCTTCCCAGCACAGGATATCAATGGGCCACTAAAACGGAAAGAGGTAGGCATGGAAGAAAAAGAGCTGTGGAGGGTCCTGCCCACACCATCCTGCAACAGGAGTGTGAGCAGAGCCGAGAGAGGGCAGCTGAGCCTGGGAAACCATACACAGGCAAGCCTTGGGGAGACATGGCCTGTGCCGCTCAGAACTTCATGGGAACAGAGATCCGCTGGGGACGGGGCTTCAGCCCCCATTTCCACATGTCCAGCAACCCCACAGTGAACCAAGGATCCCTCTTGCACCAGTTAGCACTGTTTTTCTGTTCTTCCAGTTCTTTTACAATCCCTTGTTCCAAGTCTCCTGGGGGGATTTGCTGTTCAGAGCATTCTGTTGTACTTCCTTAGTGACCTTTAATATTAAGGAACATTATTAATTCTTCACTTATTTAAAACACTCCGTTTTGACAAGATTGCAGGAGAAAACACCTCCCTGTTGAAGGATTACAGACTGTCTATTAATTAAATGCCAACGACAGAGCACTGAAAGCTTTCCAAACATCCACTAAGGAATCTCTCTCCCTGCTCCCTTCTCCCTCTCTTTGTTAGAGACCTTTATGTGAGGTCTGGAAACCGGACACACTCGAAGGAGACAGGAGATCTCTCCTCTCTGCGTTGACCTCCCTGAGCCTTCACTCTCTGGTTAACTGGGCATTGAGCAGCCTCTCACTATGTGTTCACCTACATCCATTTGCAAATGGACAAGGCCTGCTCTCAGTCTCAAAACTGTCTTCACAAGGATCAGCAGACCGGATCAGCCCAAGTCCTGTCTCTGGACATCAGTTTGGACACCACATGGTGCACACTCCTGGAAATTCATCCTTCCTGTTCCTCCACCTGCTCAATGCTCCTCCGCCAGGTAGCACAGCACAACCTTTGGGTGCAAGAACACACAGGAATACCGAAATCCTGCTTAACCCTTATCCACACTAACAGGGCAACTCTGTGTGCTGGGAGCATCCATGTTACAATGACTCACAAACTAGTTGTTTCCTTATTGTGCTTCTTTATGGCACTGTCACACAGGCATATATGCATAATTATTAAAAAATGTAATTTGGCCACAAAAAACATTGTTTCTCTATAATAAAAGGGCGTGCAGTAGAAATGAACTCCAAATCTTCTGCAGAATTATCCTGAAGAGGCTCCACATACACATTTGCTTCTAGCAAGACACATCCTGTACTGAAATAGAGGTAACTTTACGTCTTTCATTAGCTGTTGAAAGCACACATACACTCTCTAAATACGCAAACCAATAGAGCATTGCAGTGACAATATCTGCTATGAAACAGCATCCTCAGGTGGAAAGGAAAACAGTGAGGTTCCCCTCTTTAATCCAGATGTGCTTGGTATACTCACTAGGAAGCAGACTGAGATTAGGACTCTGCCAGCCTTCCTGAAAGGGATTTCCTGTGCTCATCATGCAAGATGGTGAAAAACAAGTAAATGAGTGCAATATTTTGCTGGTGATGACATAAAAATGATTGATAATACTGAAAATGAGGCATCTTGCTGTGACAGAGTAAACGGCAACAACTTTCTACAAGTCTGGTCTTGAATAGGATATTACAATTTGCTCCAGTTTTCTTGGAGAAATCATGGACTCCATGTAGAGAAGGTGCTGGTGCATTTTCCCCAGGCTATGAGAAGTTTTCAGTTTGATAGCAGAGGAGAAGAATGAAGAACATCAGATAAACTGGCTACATGTCATGATGGATAAGACAATGTTTGGACAGCAATTTGCAAAAGCTTTATGTTCCTAGAGCAGATTTCATTGCTTAGAAATAACTAGTGCCTTTCAGAGGCCAATTTCTCTTTAGACAGTGTATCTAGGAAAAATCTGCTAAATACACTATCTATATCGTGCGGTATTGTGATGCTGGGACATTCTATCCTCTGAACAGAGATGCTTGTCTCTTCTTTCATGTCCTCTTTTATACTTGTCCCTGCCCATGTCAGCCAAAATGCATTTATCTTGCATCAGTTTTGATGTCCATCTCTCCCTCTTCACTCTACCTGCAGTGAGTGCCTTTTGCAGAGGGAAATGATCAAGGACTTGGACAGTATGCAAAGCAAGAGTGGAGGAGCCATTTACATGAAGGTGTGATGCACCAAATATTGTTTCTTATCACATTTCCTGTGAATTCTTACATAATGTTTTGTATTTTGACTACTGGTACACACTGAACAGTTTCCTTGGCTTGCCTGCAACAATGCTGCACTTAATTCAGAACCTGTAAGACACATGAATAATTCAGATATTGTTCGTTCCAGTGTGCCTTGCTCTACGTTTGTTAGTAGTGGATAACACTCCACTTCATGTTGCTTTCAGCTGCCACTTCCACGATGAGAACTACATACACAAACTCCTGGCTGAATTCTCTGCTGCACATGTTTATCCACTGCTGGATGCACTGGCTTTGTTGGGGTGACCCTCACCACACATGGCCTCTCAGACTGACACTCCAGGAGATGGATAGCCAGCCAAGGAAGCAAGGTACGCGTCTTGCAATTCAAATGTTATCCAATTTTCAGATGGTCTGCACCAGCCTAGATCACTGAATCACCTTCTCGTGTCTCAGACTATTTTGCTGCAGCCAAGGTCATCCCCACCAGCTGCTGCACATGAGGTGCTGCACCGTTGCTGCTTTTTTTCTGAGCAGGGTTTTCCATGATGAAGGGCTCTTGTCTCCTTGAAAAAGTATGGGGTGGGAAGCAGGTCCCTGAGCACCACAAGCTTGACCTCTATAAGCTGCTAAACCAAGCACCTAATCTAGTCCATAAACACTTAGTGTTTTATATCTCCATTCAATGAGAAAATGTTTTTAATAATCCTATTCTCACCTTTGTGCCTGAAGACTGGCAGCACGCATGTCCCTTCTTCCCAAAGCATGTCCAGGAGGGCTGGCTTCTCTCTGCAGACTACAGACTGGGGTGCCAGCCAGCTGCATCATCATGCTGTGCCATCCTGTCCTGGCAGCCTGGCTCTTCCAAAACCAGTCCTCGGGGAGCACTGGAAGTATCCCATTGTAAAGTTGAGGACCTCCACATGCAACACAGCTGTGGTAAGCCAGCAGACCTTGAGACCTCAGGAGAAGCAGGCAGCCACTCAAACACTTGTGGTGCGGGGAAGGGAGGCAAGGCACCGCTGGAGGCACTGACCACAAGCTGCCTGCCCCAGGGAACCCAGCCTGAGCACGGTCCCCTGAGCACACCGTGTCAAGGGCAGGTCTGGGCACATTTCTGGCAGTGGAGCAGCAGCCCCTCTATACACTGGCCTTAGTCTGAAGGCACCGTGTGCCACAACTGTCATATAAATGATCAAAAATCACCTCAGACGCATGTGAAACACTCCCAGCTTTGCAGGAAGAGCCGCATGTCCAGCATGGAGTGCCTGGCTCACCAGTGAAGCTGTCATGGGCCAAAGAAGGAAATGTTTCCCTTGTCAGAGTCGCCTTTTTAATATTCTTTTTCTGTGATTAATTCAGCTTCACGTCAATGTCTCTTGCAAATCAATTGGTTAGAAAAATGGAAAGTATTAAAAACATTAGTTTCTTCCATGTTCCCCTGAAGCAAAACACTGCAATGCTGTCCGGGCCTGCTGTGCTCCTCATGAGCAGGACAAAGCATAGCCCAAGGTCTGGACTGTACCAGGTCCTCATGGGTGTACAGGCACCAGCCTTGTTCTTAAGCTCATCTGTGTTTTCTTATTTACTTCTGGCATTTCTTGGTGAAATGCATTTTAAAATTGCACAGAACATAAGGGCACACACCATTTAGGAACTTGGAGCCAACGCATGCATGAAGCTGAACTCCCCAAGGGGCTGCAGGGATTTTTGTCCAGTGAGCCAGGTCCTGCTGGAATCACACGCAGTACTGGGGGTGCTTCCCTGTGGGCAGGGGCAGCCCTAAACTCCACGGGGAATCCAGCCCAGGCCAGCTACCCAAGGAACACAGTGAGGAAGGAGCTAATCACACAAGCTACACCACTGGTGAGCTGCCCCAGTGCTAAGCCCAGGACAGTCAAGGGACCTTGCCCTGTTGCACTCCTAACATGAAGCAGCACAGGGTACCAAGTCAGCACAGAGGCAGGCACTGGGGCCGCGTTATCGGCATCCTTCCCCATGCAGTCACTGCCTGTGTTGGAAACACGCAGCACTGAGGGCTTTGGACTGTTGCAGCCCACACGGCAGGCTGGCAGGAGTTCACATCTGGGTTTTGCAGTTCTCCATGCAGACAGATACTTCCTTGGGAACGGCTGACCTTGCCCCAATTAACTCAAGGGTCTCCTCACCACAATAACTGTGGAGGGCCAGATTGCAGTGGCATAAATCAGCGTTGCCCCCAACCCAGAGCAGAACTCACAGGCTGCAGGTGAAACCAACACAGGCTGCCCCACCATTGCGCAAAACTTGCGAGCAGGGCTGCAGATCTAGGGTTAATTGCCAAAGACTGGGGACAAGAGGGATTGCGTAAATTAGGAGACATGATGGCCAGAATATGGCTACTTACAGCCCATGCACCTTGGGCTGCTGGGAACCCTCGGGAGACTTGCCAGCCTTGATAGGGGCTCCCAGGTGGTGGTCACTACAGCAAAGGTGCACATGCCCTGCCAGGGTACCAAAAGAGAAGTTACAGCAGCAGTGTTACAATTTAAGGTGGTTTCATTCACATGGATCTCCTGGGACTTCATTCCCTTTGCCTGCTTTGTACCTAACAGAAGCTCATGCCAGTAAGCATGGTAAGTACCTTGCCCATGTATCTGGCAATTATTTAGTTAAATTAACACAGATCTAGCAGACAGCTTAATATACATAACATTTAAATTTTCATCATAATCTATTAAAGATGGATTCTCTCAAGTTGCAGTAATAGAAGAAAGATTTCTGAAAAGCTGATTTAAATACGACTACTCAAATGGACAAAAATCAGGTATTCAACAAGCTGTTTCTGTTTACCTGAAAAGATATTTATTCTGACTGATACAGTAAACATTGCCCATGGTCACCGGTAATTGGAATTCTGTTGGAGTTTGCATTGGCATTTTAACACCAATTAATAACCGTTTTTTAAATTTGCATTTATTAGATTTTATGTGTCTGGGAGGAAAAAAAAAAACCCACCCACCAAAACACTGAAATGTTCATGAAACATTTACCCATGCTTGTACTTGCAAGCCATGGACTTATTCTGAAGAATAATAAGTATTCATTTGCATCTTGACTCTGTCCCACAAGTGACAGCAGCGTTGCTCTCAGATGAGCACTCAGGCCAGGCAGACAAGCACACCGGTGCCCCGACTCTTCCAATAGCTACATCCACATCCATCCATGGGGAACTAGGGTATGGGAACTCTGCAAAAGGGAGCGAGTGGGGTGAGGCAGGGCTGGGATCAGGAACTCTTATTTGCCATGCTATCCTGCTTAGAGCAAGAGACTGAAAAAGGAGAAAGGCAACAGAATGTGGCTGGCTGCAGCTCTGGCTGGGAAGCACCAGCCAGCGGGGTACCACTGCCACAGACCTCCAGAGCATCTCAGCATTGCCCTCCTCACAGCAGGGAAAAGCACGCAGGACACAGGATAAGTAAACAGATTTTAGAGAAAGCTTTGTTCCTAGAGGAAGACCTAAGAGGACATTTTAACCAGCAAGTGCAAACAGATGACAAAAACGGTACTGACATTATCAAACAGCAGTGCAGGGTGGCAGCATTCACAGAGGGCTCTGCTCCCTGTCATGCACAGTCTTCCCAGCAGCAGCATCCCCACCACCCTGTAAGAAGGAGTGGAGGAGCAAGAAGCAGGATGACTCCAAGCAGCAGTCCCACTATAAAATGCCAGCACAGAGGAGAGCCACATGTTTGCAAAATGAGGTAAGTCTAGCAGAGGAGAGAGGAGCTGTGTTGGGGTGAGGGTCAGTGTCCAAAGGACGACAAGGCCAAAGAAGGAAGATGGGCATCCTGTGCTTCTCTGCATGTCTGCTTGGTTGGGAGTCAGGGAGATATTCAGGATCAGTCATGGCCCCTTGGTAAGATCAAATCAGCCAGGGAGGGGAGCAAGGGGCAAAGAGACACACTGTTTCCCAAGGCCTCCTGAGCCTTCACCACAGCTGGATAGAATGAGCACAAGATTTGAAGGTGTCCACATGTCCTCTGCCCTGAGCAGCACCAGCACGAGCAGCAGCTGTGACATGGCAGAGCAGAAAACTATTATGTTGTCCTGGGGACAAAGGCAGGACAGCTGGGCTGCAGCACAAGCCAAGGACTGATGCTCATAGCAGCCTGTTTTCAGCATCACTCTGCAGCTGAATCTGCTACATCATCCCCAGCCTGCTTGCCTGGGCCGGCATCCTATGAACCTGTGCAGTCCTGCAGTCCCACTGCTTGCTCACGCAGGAAGCCCAAGGTTAAAACCGTGCTCAGCAGCTGCTGCCTGCCCTCTGTTCTTGGGGCTTCCCTTCTGCCGTGCCAGGTGGAAAGGAAAGCAAGCGAGCGCAGCTGGATGAGAGATAAGCAACCCATGGTGCTGTGACTGCTGCTCTTGGGGGAGTCAGGGGTGAATCATAACTTCATCAGCCTACAAGGAAAAGAACCAATTACCTGGCAATTGCATGCAGTCCATTTCAGTGGGAGGCTCATAACCTAACCAGCCCTTGTAGTCAAGGGGAATAAAATATATGCTGACATCAGTACACAGAGGTTCCCATTGGAAGCCACTTTCACTGCAGTGTCGTGAATCTTTTCAGAAACAGCTTGAGAAGATTCATTCTGTGTATCAATCTTCCTGGGTAGCAGAGCTGACGATGGTTGTACATAATAATGCTTAAGTCAATTCACATGCACAGTCAGTGGCTGTCTACGAGTCTTGGCCCTAATCAGTACATTAAATAGAAACTTATGACTAATAACTCTGAAAGGGCCTCTCCAGGGGCAGTGAAACGCTCCGCTTTGGCCACTATTGGCTCCTCAGGCGTGTGCTATAGTGGCACACTCTCCCCTTGGCTCCAGGAAGGGAGAATGGCAAGTCATAACTCTTCTTCTGTTTGTTCGGGTAACACATTTTTTATGAGCCGAATTCTTTACTTTAAGTTTTGACAGTGATTCTGTGACTTTATGTTCGTCCTGTAATCACAGTACTGCTCTGGAGCGGGAACAGAGCCCATAAAAGCTGCTGGCTTAGCCAGCTCCACGCTGGAGGAGAAGTGGGTGCCCCACCACCACCCCTCCAAAACTGCTCCGACTGCCCTCTGCTCGGGCACCACGTGTGCCGGGGCAGCTGGGTCTCCTCCGGCAGCACTCCAGCCTGGGCAGGTGGACCCACACTATGCTGCACCTGATGCCACGGGGACCCTGGAAACTGGGAGCTGAGCAGCAGTCCAGGCTGGGAAAGGACTGGGCTATCAAGTGAGACACATTCATTTTCTCAGCTCTGGGCATGCTGCTTGCTTCCAGCTCAGCTGTGCTCACGACAGACGCACCTCCCGACAGCCCCTGCATCCACAGCTTTGGAGGGAAAGTACCACGCAGCTGCTCTGCTTCCAACAGAGTCTGCTGGGCAAGCTCGGCCTTCCTCTGCGGGCAGAGGCAACCTCGCTGCTCTGCAGGAGCCAGCGTACGGAGCATTCATTCAGCTCCCCGCCAGCCAGGAGGGCTCCAGCCACCCCTCTGCAAAGCCAATTTCCATGCACGCCCCACGGAGCTGCAGCTGAGCTGAGCTGGGTCAGGGCAGAGTGGGTCCCAGGGGCCAAACAACCTGAGCAATCGCTGGGGGTGAAGACGGAAAGGGCAGAGGAGAAGACCATACCATGTGCAGGTAAGAGGAGCCCGGGGCCCCTGCAGCTCCAGCACAGGCAGTACTTTCAGGTTTTCTCCCTAACCAGAAATGTCTAATAAGAATAGAACTAAAGAAATGTGTTTTCTAGACTTCCACATGCAAATGCCCAGAGCAGATCTATCCCTGCTACTCAGTTGTGTGGCTTTTATTGCTTGAAAAAAAAAATTGGGATAAGGAAAGCTTTTTCTCTCTTGAACAAAACACAGTGGAGTTCTTTTCCTTACACTTTCTCTTCTCCTTCCAGGTCCCTTGCTTCACTGGTCAGTTGACTCGAGGGATCAGCACCTTTGTTAGGGCTAACAGAAGAGCCCATCTCTTTTAAGCATCTAAAAATGACCACATACACCAGTGCTTTCTGGCTGGTGGGAGTTGAGATGAGCTGAGTATCATTACAGAGCTGAGCCCACAAACCCAATTAACTGACCCAGAACTATCTGCGAAGAGAGCTGGTGGCTCTAGAGGAAACAGAGCAGACAGAGCATGGACAGAGATGGACAGAGACACTGAGCAGTCCTGTGAGACAGGGGACGTGACAGAAAGCCCAAGGCAGCCGCTCTGGAATGCACCCATGAGTGTGGAAGTCAAAAGACCCCATGTTCAGGCAAAAAACTCACAGAGAAGATGTGGCTGTTTCAGCTTTTTGTTGCTGGCGTGACACTGCTCTTAGTTTGGAGTGGCCGAGGTCCACGGAAAAGCAGGCAGGCCAGGGCTTTCCCAGGACAGGGCTGCGGAGGCCAACACTGAGCACTGCAGGCTGCCAGGTCAGAGCAGAAGTAAGGACCCATCCTTCCTCATCTCCACCAACAGGTACCTCCTCATGTAGGGGCACACCAAGCTCAGCAACCTGCCACAGGATTCCAGGTCCTATGAGCCACATGCAAGAGAGAAGAAACCTGAGGTCCATCCCGGCCGGTGGCAGGAAACATTCCTGTTGACTCCCTGGCTCGTCCAAACCAGCTTTGTGCAGCTGCCCAGAGAGGCCGTGTCCAGCCCAGGCCCCAGATATTTGGCATAAGGCAGGCCATGATGTCCCCACCCCAGTGCAGTACTGCCGGCAGGGCACTGAGCCCACCCTGAAGGGCACCCTGAGGAGCAGAGGGTGTGCTCCACCACCGCAGCGAGGGGCTGGCCAGCACAGCCAACGTAGTGTCCGGTGGGAGGCAGCCCAGGAGAGGACCTCTGCTCTGCCCCGCACAGCTGCACGTCCCCTCACCATAGCCCCTGGTGACTTCCATGGCCCAGCCGGGTGCAAAGCAAACCCATCGGCCAGGGATACCTGGAAACATACTGCCCTCCAGAAACCATTCTCTGCCGTGTTCTCAAGTTGAGCTGTCAGGGACAAGCGATTGGGCTCCCGACACACTCAGAGTTTTCTCTGACAAAGGTCCATCTTCCCCATGTTGCTCTCTGCTCCTTCAAGCAAGAAGCTGAGGGAGAACCACAGTGACCACAGTGACCATCCCGACACCGGCTACGGGAGATTCTGCAGGTGAACCCACAACCAGAAACCTGACTCACAGGTTGAAAACCTTTCAGGGGAAATGGGGTGGAAAGAAAAAGAGAAAGAGAGAAATGCAGACAAAGAGGAAGGAGAGCTGAGGTGGCAAGGAGTAAAAAGAGAATAGAGATTCATCAACTTTGTTTATTTACTTACTTCACTGAAGGTTATTTCAACTTCCCTATCCTTGACAGCAGAATAAAACCTCTCTGAATTCCCCAAGGGCCAACCCGTCATTCCCCACAGAAACAGCATGCACAACAGGTCATTTTTAAAACAACGCTGTGCTAAAACATGGGTGAGAGTTGTAGCATCACCACCACTTCTGCACAGCTTCAGAGCAGCGGCAGCAGCCAGCCAGGCAGCAGCCCCTCGGCCAAGCTAGTGCCTGAGCCACTCCAAGCGCACGTCAGGGGGCCGACGGCTGTGGGCAGCACTCTCCCAGGGAGCCCTGCGCAGCTCTGCTGGATGCAACTGCTCTTCAGGCTGCAGCATCTCTGCTAGGGGCAATTCTCCAATGCCCTGGAGTGTAACGCAGCTCATGCTCAGCATTACCTCAGTCCCTCCTGGTCCACCATGCAACATAGAACCATAGAATCATAGAATGGTTTAGGTTGGAAGGGACCTTGAAGATCATCGAGTTCCAACCCCCCTGCCATAGGCAGGGACACCTCCCCCTAGACCAGGTTGCCCAAGGCCATGTCCAGCCTGGCCTTGAACACCTCCAGGGACGGGGCTTCAACAACCTCTCTAGGCAACCTGTGCCAGTGCCTTACCCCATTCGCTGCACATGCCACAGGGAGGATTTGTAGCCCTTCTGCTGGAGGCCTGGAACAAACGAACCTATCTCCCTAGGCCCTCCCATCACTGCTGCCATCTACCACCTCTTTCTTCCGTATGACAATGAAAGGAGTTGTGAAGAAAAGTACTTGCAAAATTCCTATAGAAGCATCTCAAGCTAGCAAATCCTCAGAAGGCAGAGTTCCCCACTGAGGAAGAAGGCTCACCACAGCCCAGGGCAACAGCCAAGGAAAAGGAGGACGTACAAACATGGAAACGCACACGTACACTTCATATGCAGGCACAAGGAGGAGACAGCAAACCTGGCACCTGATGCCAGCACAAGTGGGATTCAGTCCTCTGTTTATGCAGTATGCCCTGGGAAACAACCATCTGCACGGCATCACCAAAGCACTGAGGAAGCACAGGTTGATGTTTAGCAGAAGTTTTGTCTAGGTTTCTAGAAAACCTCCCACCCCTGAGGTCTCTAGGTGCTTCCCTAGAAAGACAACAAAATACAGCTAGATAATGGCAGGTCTTAAAATAAAACCAAATAGCTCTTCCCTACTTTTCCACAATGCTCCCTCCTGTTTAACATCTCACTTCCTACCTCATCTGGGACATCTCATGCCTTTCTCTCACATTGGAGATGCACCAGGAATGGACTTGCTAAATGCATTTGGCTCTTCCTTCACTTGTTTTTCTCCACTGCTGCACGTAACAGTATTTTCTGCTCCTCAAGGTACAGAAATTTACACTGAGAATACACTGCAAGGCAAACACTTGAGGACCAGTGAAACCCTGCACTGTACTCCCCCGAGTCCTTCTTGGGACTACTGATGTGAGACACACTCTGTAATAAGCACCCTGATCTCTGTTCACCCTTGCAGCTCAAAACTGCCCACCCGAGAATATCCCCTTTTCCCATGCAGTACCTGGGCAGTCCTGGAGTGCACGAGGGCAAGAGTCTGAAAACTATTATTCAATAGCAGGGGCAGTTCATTATGGGAAGAGTTTCCCCAGGAAGGAAGGGACTACTCCAACACTGAACAACTTTTTCCTTTTGGCTATAAAGCCCTCTAATCTGTGCAGGAAGACCTATCACCAGGCCTATGCAAGACATCAGGCTAGGCAACTGCTGTGTCTTCTGGCCTCAAAGTCCATAAACTGGACCTCATAAATTTTCATAATCCATGAGAGACATCGCACAGAGACACACTGTGATTCTCAGGATTCCTGCAAGGAGCAGGTGGCTCGGAGCTCTCTGGTTCAGAGCCTCCCATGCAGTCAGGATTTCTGGATCAGTATTTGTAAGGCTATACCAGTTACAACCCATCCCTCTTGAACGTGGCTCATGAGCAAGGATGGAATAACTTTAAATCCCACATCTTCTGCAGAAAGCATCTGATGCGTCCTCACCAGACATCCAGGTGGGCATCATATGCTCCAGTACTGCTGGGAGCATTCACTACATGTGCAGGGAAATCCCTCTAGAAGAAACATACTGCTGTTTGTAGATTTTCCCACATAAACAGCTCTTGTGTGTCCTTTTCTCTCTTTGAGATTATCATGGGGTTTTTTAACAGGTAGCAGACCACCTTAAAACTCCTCCTTTCATCAACAAAGAAAATCTGACTGTTAATCTCCTGTTCACCCCCTGTGCACAGATACCACTCATTAAAGTGGCTCTGGGAGTCACCCATTTAATTAATGAAGTAAGCCAGTGCCTATTTTCTGCTGCCAGAGGAATGTAGCATTTGAGAGAGAGCTTAGTATTCACCCCTCTTTACCTCGGTGTGTGCTCTACTGCGTGACTCACAGGCGGGCACTGCATTGCGGGGCCACTGACGAGGTTACGCAGGATGCTGAAGAGGTAGGCAGCACCGGAGCAAGCCGTGAGCTTGACTCGGGGGGAGAGTGCCATGACGTGCGGGCAGGTTTGTAGGAGTGAAGTGTCATCCTAGATCAAAGTCTTCTGAATGATTCCCTGTGAAGACGGGGAATAGAAAGAAAAGCAAAAGATCAAAGCACAGCCTGGCTGCCTCCACCATCCCCACCTTCGTGTGGCTGCCATGCAGCTCCTGGTGCAAGCACACGGAGGATTGCCGGCTATGCCCAGATCACATGGACAGCGGCTCTGAGCTAGGAGCCTCCGTGGCATCCTCCGTGACACCACACCAAGGACAGGAGAGCCCAGAAGGGGTGCCCGGGCTAGACTACATCCAAAGCCAGTGTAAAGAGCTCTCTATACGTTGTTTTCTACAACAGCTGAATCACAGATGGTGCTTCATTAAGCTTGAGATTCATCAGCCATTGTTAGTGTTGCACTCGGTAATAAAATAATCATTTAAAGAAAGCAGTCATCAGAACTAAGCAAGCCCACTGGCTGCTGGGTTTGACTTCCCCCACCAAGGCCTGGCAGACAGCCTGCTGCCTGCCAGTTCTGACAGGCAGGGCAGCGATGGGAAAACCCCGGACGGCTCTTTTTATTGTGAAAGTACTCTATGAAGCTGCAAACATATCTGTCACCTTCCAGCACATTGTTTACCAGCTCTCCTCAACATTCCCCAAACAATATTTTCTAGAGACTGTAATTCAATACCTCACACCCCAGAGCTGTAGCATCAGCCCAGAGAGCAACGTGATGAATGTATCCCGTTCCTCCAGGGCTTGGGCTAGGGAACTGGTTTGCGGTGTTCCAGCTGTTAATTATCCCTCCGCTTTTTGCTATTCTCATCCCAGCTGTGCCTCTGTATTTATCATATGGGTCTACATGCACTAAAAGCATTCCAATTGTTTTAAAGTATAAGGAGCAATTTAGCCCTTTTGTGCAACACTAGGCAGCTCATGGGATCAAATGGCAAGACTTGATCAATAAGGGGCTCACTAGATTAGAGGCACCAGGGCTCACACCTCAAAGTGCTTGTTTAGAAGAAGTGCAAGCGAGAGAACGCACCACGAATGTTAAACACAGACACAAATATGATTTCCATCCCTCTCCCTTCCCCACCCCTTCCCCAGCCTGTGTCCCAGAGACATCCTCAGATTAATCCCTGTGCCAAGACGAATGCTGAAGAGACCATCCAGAGCCAGGACGGCCCAGGCCAGGCTGTTCGCTGGGAAGAGCCTTTCCCGCTTTTCCAGCCACAGCAGTGTTGGCTTCACTGGCAGCTGGTGCGTGGGGGGCAATGCCCAGGTGACACCTGTGCTTTTCTGCTGGGGAGCACCATGCCATCCCCAATCTGCTTCAGCTCCCCGGCACCTGCGCAGCACAGGGCAGTGCCCGTGGCACCTCTGGCCCCAGCACCATGCCAGCCCCAAGCCACCCAGGCTTTCCCCCAGGAGAGCCGGGGCGGCAGCGTCCTGCTCTGCCACTCTTTCGGCTGTTACCCTGCTGTCACACAGGGCGTCTCAGCCATTGCCCAGGACACTTCTGCTCACTCCGTATTCCCACCACTGCTCACTCGCACTCCCAAACCTTTTGCTAAGCAGTTAAGGGCTGCACGCATGCATTTTCACAGCCTGCATTCCAGATGACTAACCAGCAATACTGACATGTAAATCAAAAGATGCAAACACCAGTCCTTCATGTATTTCTAGTGAGTGTGTCTTATACCTTCATATACACTGTAATGCACCCTCCTCTTTCTCACCACTCCATTACTGCTGCAGGGCTTTTTCACACCTGCACTGAAGTATTTTTTGTTGTTGTTTATAATGACAGCTCGGGTTCCCTGTGAAATCTGAGGCCTGCGAAAACAGTTGTGATATACCCAACTCGGGATCCCTGACATGGTCTCTGTCCTGCTCCCCTCCAGCAGCCAGGAGGCTTCCTCCTGCTGAGGCACCACACAACATCTTGCTCCTTCCAGAAGCGAGGGGTAGTTGCTGCCCACTGTGCAACTGCTGTAGGTGTCCCTGCTCTGCCGGGGGGGTGGAGTAGATGATCTCCAGAGGTCCCTTCCAACCCTGACCATTCTGTGATTCTGTGATGCTCTCAACATTGTAGAAACGTTACTCCTCACAGCCCCCCAGGAAACAGCAAAGCAAATACTATTATCCCCACCTTGCTTCCAAGAACCTCATGCTGGTAATTAAGACCCGTGCTGCCACTTCTTGAGCTGTGAATTGCTGATATTTAATGACATTTTCCAAATATTTTTAATAGAAATTTCAGGTCTTGTTCCTAATCTGACATTTATCTTCTATTAGCATGAAAACAAATAGAAGGGCCTGAGAATCATTGCTTATATTATAAATGACTTTATTGTTGGTTTTATTACCTTCCCCATTAAGCTGTCACAATCTGTGCCTCTTCCCATTTTTGTGATGACCAGCCAGTGAAATCTGTCATCTTTTCCATGTGATTTATACAGGACCCTAGTGATAACTTTATTCATGTGGAAGATAATTATCAGCTATATTATTAAGGTTGCTCAGTTGCCCTAGGGGATAATGTGTCAGAAAGGTTAAAATATTGACAAGCAATAAAGCATGTATTATAATTACACAAGTGCCAGGATAGATAACCGGCTGTGAGCAAGGAGCTGAGCCACAGTTTTGCATCTGCCCAGCAGACAGTAATGACATGGTCACATCTTACACCTCCCACTAGGACTGCAGAAGTCTAGGCCAATTATTTAGAGTGGACTCCAACAAACAATATGCCCCCTCCCATTCATATATATTGATCACTTAAACCCTGATGACCATGCCCTACGCTGAGCTGCTCTATTATTCATAATTGAACGGGATGCGGTAGCTGAAGTAGACAAGGTTTTTCCCCCATCCCTCTGTATTTCTTCCCATGTCCCCTAAAAAAGTTTGTCTTCATAACAATGGCAAAAGCAGGGAGAGCAAAGAATTGGCATCTCTGAAATGAAACATTGATTTCTTCTGGGATTGGAGCAGCAGGTGCATGCCTTATTGGTAAAATGGTATATAGGTATAATCTGAAGGACATTGCTGAGATAAATTGCCCTTTGGTTCAGGCACTAACAAAACGAAGCACTGAATAACTTGGCACTACATCTGAAGTGAGACTATAAACCTAACCTTGGTCATTCCTCCAGATCTACTATTGTTACATCAAGAAGAGTAGACGAGGGACTGAGGAGCTCATAAATAATTTCTCATGGAAAGCACGTACACTAGCCAGACGAAATCTCTCTCTGAGAAAATGTGGAAAAGTGGTAGATTTAACCTACTTCAAAATGTCATTTTTTGAAGAAAAAAAACCCAGATGCACATCTCTTTCTTGATGCTTAAAGGATGTGTCTGTACTGCAGCAGCATGTTAAGCACCAAGCCCTAGACTGGGCTTTGAGCAGCTGAAGGAATTTGCTGCAGCAAACCCTGCCAGTTCCCTCCAGTATAATCATATTGAATATAGATGGTCAACTATGGATAAACATGACCAAACAAGAGCTGTAAGACACTTAATAAACTGCATAGGTTAACTTTCTTCTGCTAAGAAAATGCCAAGGACTATAGAAACCGTATTTATTTCAGGATCATCTACATCTTGCTGGATTTGTCCAGGGAAACTGTAGAGGACTGAGGTTCTGCAGACAAGGGTCAGAGCTCTAGCCAGCCAGTGTGAGACACCCGGCAGTGTTTCCCTGGAATATGGGCTTGCACCATTCTTTCACTGGCCCTTTGAATGGGCACTGCAGGAATCATCTAAGTGCTATTAGAATTAATTCTATAAAATACCGTTTCTCTGCTTGCCACGAGTACCCAAGTGAGAGCCTATGGCTTTCTTCTCTTACTCAGAACCAAGAAGCCTGATGCTGTAGATGCAGCCTTGTGCTCATAAGCAAGTCTTCCAATGCAAGAAGTGCAAGACGCTCCCCTGGGGTAATAAGCAGATTTAAGAGCCTCCTCTGCCCTACTGTGATTACAAATCGTGCCAAGAATTATCTATAGCAAGTCTGTGAGGCACTCCAGCTCCCCTCTGCAGGCTCTCTGGAGTCCCACAGGTGATGCTTAAGGCAGTTCTGCAGGAGAAGCTTGTTAGGTACCCACAACCACATCTGTCTCCAGGCTTAACACTTACTCGAGTTGGACAACCTATTTGTGCAGCACACTGCCCTGGTCCCCAAATGACAAGACCTCTGCAAGGGCCACCTGGGAGCTTGCTTTCCTGCCCGCTCCCCACATTTTTCATCCTCCTTCAAAGGAGCTGGCTGGCACTCAGCAAAGTGGCAGGCCCAAGCCTGACTTGACTTAAGGACCTAGTTGTGTCATCCCCAACGCCAGCTCCAGCACAACCACATGAAAGTCATCAGAGCATGCAGTCTGTTCCCCATGCAAGTGGGTTCCCAGGATGAGGCATTACTGAAGTCAGTGCTTTCATTAGGCAGGAAGGCAGTCTGACCCCCTGGAAAGGCTGCTTTTCTCTGAAAACTTGTTGATAATTTCCCCCATGACCCGCACAGCTTACGCTGCAGGAGGTGGAAGAACACGGCTAGATGACCAAGATTTTCCTCAGATGACAGCTTTGTGGAACTGGCTTGGAACATCTGGTTCTCTTGAGGAGAGGTACTGGTCCATAGAGGGGCTCAACCTGTACGCAGATGGTGCTGCCCAACACATGGTGAAAGGATGAGCAGGACACGAGCAACAAGAGCTGCAACAGGAACTCATTTGGTCCATAGGTACCTTGGGAGCTGCGCGCATTTTACCGTGTCACACCAGCACACAGGGAACAGATGACATAAACAGAGGTGAATTAAAACCGACAATCTCAGGAGGGCAATGGCTGCAGCACGCAGCATCTGCTTAGCCTCCAGCTTCAAAGCAGCAGGAACTTTAAGTGTTACCATTTACAAAAGGTTCATCTCCAATTTTTGTTGCACTGTAAATCTCTGAAACTCCCTTTGTTACAGAAAGGTGTGAGATGGCAGGAGGAGTATGGTACCTCTGTCACACCTCTCTATATACGTCCCCCTCTGATGTGTTACAGATCATCTCCATGAAAGAATACATCTGCGTTACAAAGCATGAATACTCCTTTCAAATAAGTAACAGACATGTGCCCACTACATGTGTGTGACAGCAGGAGACGGAGTCCTTGATTTGCAGTCACCTGCTCCCGCCATTAGCTGAGCCTGCCCCATCTTGCCTGCAGTCCCCCTTAATGGTCCTACAAAGTCCCGGCAGAGCACCCCGCGCTGAGCAGCCCAGGAGTCTGGATGTGCCCTCTCTGCGCTGTGGGTGAACTTGTGCTGCAGCGAGGGAAGAGACAGTACCTGCCACGGTGCCCTCCCTGCCCTCGCTCGGGTGGTTACCTCCCGCCCACCTTTCCCTCCAGTCCTAACACTGTTCAACCAGTGTCGGCAGCAGAGTGTTTGGTCTCCTGTCTGAATGTGGCACATCTCCTGAACTCCCGTCCTAGATTTACTTCAGATCAGGCTGTCCCAGCCCCTTTGGGAATTTGCTTTATCAGCCTGGACAGTCTGGAGTGCCCTGTTCCCTTCAGGACAGCCCTCTCCAGTGTACAGACATCCAAACACTTTTCCAAACGCGTTGAAAGCCGCTGTTGCAAGGCCGACACTGTCTCTCCATAGGTCTCTGCTACGGAGCTGTAGCTGATTCTGTAATACCAGTGATCTACTGATTCTTGACTGCCAGTGTAGTCACAGGGAAGACTTGTCCAAGTCTGCATATTCTGAAATACCTGCACAGTCTAATTTACAGAAGCCAGGTTAAATGCCGGTCCTAGAGAAGGGCTGGAAGACAGACAGAAACTAAACATGGAGTGCAGGCGAACACCCCAGAACCTGTTTGGGGCTCCAGGTGGGTGTTTCCCATAGCCCACATGGGCAGGCACTGTGTTTGGGGGCCTGCCCTCCCATGTCCCCTTCTTCCCATGGGGCAGCATCTCTCCTGAGTCTCCACCCTGCCTCAGGCAGCTCCAAGCAGAGCCTCGGGAAGGGATTCCCACTGCTGGGCTGCAGGAAAGGAGGCGCAGAGAGCTTGCGCCACGCTTGGGGTACGCAAGCATCCAGCAGGTTCATAGACCTGAGGTAGTGCCTAGGGTAGGACACAGCACAGAGACTGGATGGACCACCGTTAACTTAAACACAGCAGGAAAAAATGCCTCTTTAAGAAATGCATGTGAGATGATAAACGTCAAGTCAAATTAAGAGGCTGCTCTGCTGGCCAACTGTAAATGTTATTTCCGCTTTCTTTCAGGCAATTTTTGGAATGGCATGCACACACTTCACACATAAACGTAAACTCCTTTCCTCCCCCTGTGCCCTAACAGTGTTAACCCACAGCCGCAGCGCAAACAAAATGCACGTCCAGAGGTGCAGGCTGCCGGTGTGAGAAGGGGGCAGCCTCAGGCTCCCAACCCACTGCCACTGCAGAACCAGAGGGATGTCTCAGGTGACAGCCCTGCGGCTGCTCGGCAAAGCCAGACACAGGAGGTGTTTCCTGGGTGCGCTACAGGGAGCGAGAGCACAGGGCATGCTACTCAGTAGGAGCTTTCCTGTGCTTGTCTTCGCCCTGTTATTAAAACGTCCGGACAAAAACAAGGAGTGAGAGGGACTGGTGTCAGCCTGGAGAAGGCACAGGGAGATGGTCTATATAACCTCTCTCCTACCAGAACCACTGAAGGGTGAACTCCCTCCTCATTTGGAAGAAACCCTTCTAAGACACGTACTGACAGAGAATTAGAGAATACAGACTCTTGGAGGAAAGCATGTTTAAATAACATACCATTCCTTGCACAACGCATACAAATGCCTACTTTGGCTCTCAGCGCTAACATCTAGCATCACAATACTTTGCAGAGCACCAGAAGACTGTCTCCACAGGACTATTACCTCTGACTTGATAAAACCTCTCCTGGAGTATTTTCTTCCCATTGTGCCTTGCAGATGCTTCCCGTTTTAATTTGTCAGAGACAAGCAGCTGCACCTCTGAAAATAACATTCTTCAATAATGCTCTGTTTACTGCCAGATCTCCTTTCTCAGCTAGTGCCAGTTCTGGTTATCCTTGTTTATCAGAAGGGCAAACTGCAGCCCAGGCCCATGGTTTAGGTTCATCCCACAAATATGTTCAAATAAAAATTGGCTTTACACTACTGAAAGCTCTGTAGCTATGAAAGGATGGGAAACATGAAGTCTTAATTTAGCTATGTATCATAGCTTTGCAATTGTGAGATCTTCTCTGAGCACAAAGGAGTTTCCTACTCCTTACCAATAAAAAACAGATGGCACCAATTTTGATTGTCACCTTCTCAGAGCTGAGAACGTTTTTGTTGTGCTGGATCTATTGTAAGCTAGTTAGCTTCAAAGGTCATCAGATATTTAACATATCAGTAATTCAATGTGAAGTGCCCGGGATGAATGTAGTAACAAGCTTGTTAATTGTCAGCTGTTTAGCCTAAAAGCAGTGCAGGGAGCTAGTTGAAGCTATGAACACAGTATCTGCCTTTCGGGGCAGAACGTCATTACCAGAGGCAGGGTCCTGTCCCCGTTCGCTCACGGCGGGGTGACACCCAGTCCCTCCAGCCCACCTCTCACTGTTGAAAGTCATCCCACCCTCTGCAGGGCCATGCCACGGAGCAGTGCCACACGCGGGGCATCAGGCACGGCACGTGAGCCGAGCTGGTCCTCGCTGGCTTGCCCACCTGCCTCCCGCCTCCGCATCAACCCATGCCGGCAGGCAGGAAACATCCAGGGGCTGTCCCTGCATTAGAAAAACGGGAATGCCACAAAAGCCTGAGGGCCCCTGACACCAGGTTATAACAGAGGAAAACTAGAGAGCACTGATGGTACAAAGCTGGTTCCCCGCCCAGCTTCTGCCACAGAAATTGCAGCTAGGATGTATCTGACAGCACGCAGGTCACAAGCATTACCAGATTATAGCTGCTGGGAACATACAAATCACTTGGCATCTTCAGGGAACCCTATACAGCAGGGTGAGGAAATTCCTCCTACCTGTTGCTGTCCATTTGTGTTACAGTCAGCACAGCCCCAGGAATCAATATTACTGCTCATAGAAATTACAAGCATTAAGGATGTTAGATAGAATGTGAACTTGTCCTTTCTTAGAACTAAATGTCTTTTAATGGCACTTGAAGCAGCCTAGAAGTAATCTGCCCTTATTGGATATACAATTGCAGCTGCTCTGCCAGCACGCTATGAAAGGATGGCACAACCAGCGCTTCAGAAAGCGGCACGGCAGCAGGGCAGGTGCAGATGTGACCAAAGGAAGCCTGAGAAAAGGAGCTCCGTCTCCTAGAGCCGAACACGGAGCTAGGCTCCACGGGGACACAGCAAAGCAGAGACGGTGCGGAGCCACATCAGAGGAGATGTGGTTTGCTACGTCACCATTAGCAGCTATCACCTGCATCTTCTCTAGGGACTACTGCTAGCAGGGACAAGAAGCACCTTCCTGGCAGGACCAGGCAGCTCTAACCTCTACCAGCATGGCTGGGCGACCCAGACAAGATTTCCATCCCAGTGTGCTGTGTACCCAGTACAGATTCCTTCAACAAGAAAGAGAAAGGCATCTCAAAGGCTTAGCACTCCGGGGCCCTTACTTCCTCCTCTTCTGACAGCACACAAAATCCCCTGCTGCAGGCTCCAGAGGGTTACAGCACGGCTCTCTGCAAACCTCTTCCACCCACTGCTCTGCTTCCCAAGCCCAGCTCACTTACCTTCCTTTCCCAATCTCAGACCAGTCCCTGCTGGTATGTATTCCTGTATCTCTCAGCCAGTTCTGCTCCTGCTCTCTTGCCCCACAGCATGCAATGTTTAGGAAACATTGCTCCACGCTGCCTGCCCCACATCTGCACCACTCCTGCTGCAAACCCTCCTGCTGGCATCAGCCTCCCCTTACACCCCCTCAGACCTGGCTCCCGCTCCCCTGCTCCCACCCCATGCTCTCGGGCTGACACCCGGAGAGGATTTCTTCAGCTCCAGAGGACACTAAATGCAGCGTTCCCTTGAGATGCAGCCCAAACACGCATAGAAGGAGGAGTTCTTAAACACACAATTTGTGGGGAAGCAACTTCTTTATCTGCGTATTTTCCTGGCAACACTATCAGCCTCACCAGCCCACAGCTCCTGGCCTCCTCCTTTACCTTCCCGATACACTGGTAACAATCACTGTTACTGGCCTTTTAAACTTCTCTAGTGCTCCACATTTTGTTCAAAACCAACATTAGTGGTTCAAATAACTCTTTCACACCATCTTTCAAATTTAAACATTTAGCAGTCCCAGTTTATCATCCCCCCCCTAGTTTCCAGCAGAATAAAGTATTCCGTGTTTACTGCAGGATGCGAGTGGCTCGCCCATTTATTTCCAAATACAGATTACGAATATTTCAGCCTTTCCTACACTGTGACTGCCGATCAGAACCTAGTCCTCAGCATAACTGTGGCTAATATCTCATTTGCTCCTGTCCCTAACCCAAAGATTCTTCACTGATACCAGTGCCTTCTCTCAGATGAACAGCCAAGTAGGTGTCATTTACCGAGTTTCTCATTTTCCCAATGAGATACATATTTGTATCTTTTTATGCTTTAATTGCTACTTTCATAAGCTCTCTCTTGATCAAGAGGCTTTTTAACTGGAGATGCCTTCTTCATGACTGTGAGGTTATGAACATTGGGGTATCTGCTAAAGCACCTTAAACAATCCCAGTGTTCATTCATGTTTATGTTTACCTTCTTCCTTTCTCACAGTTTTCTTATGACAGTATACATTTTGCAAAACTGCCCCTGATGCATGTGCCACACCAGGATTATGTTCTTAGTAAAAAGGCCCTGATCTGGTTTTTCCTGCCGGGGCAGGACTGTGGTGTTATTATCAAAAAGGTGGTTCCTTTAGGCCACTTTACCCTTTTAGGAGCAATCCTGTGTGGCCCTGGAGAGGTCAGTGGTCCCCATGCCCTTCCCACAACCAGTGTACCAAAATGAAATACCGGATCTGGTCTTGTATAATGAATGAGTCGGACCCAGAAGCCTAATTAAACCTCTCCCACTATTGCCGGCTCCAGCCAAGTCCTTCTGACATTCGAACACCAGAGCCTCACATCTCTTCAAAGGAAGATGCAGGGCTGTACAAGCCAGACAGCTCTCCTCTGTTCCCACGCTCTCTGCAGCAGCCGTTGTTCCCGTGTTGAACCTAAACATCACCTTAGTCCCCTTCCTCGCATCTGTGATTCTGTGCATGAACTTTTGCCTTCATAATGCAGCAAGTTCTAATGTTTGATGACTCAGAGTAGGGTGAGGAGACAGGCAGGTACCAGTCAGAAAGCTAATAAACCCCACACTCAACGCAGCTTGTTATTTACATTGGGAACATGAAGTTCAGGAGAGAGTATCTCGTGCCTCCTCCTAATAGCAATTTTGAGAATCCACCAGGGATCAGTTTAATGCTTTGGAAAAGGTTAATGTTGTTAGGGATTTACAACTATATTTGAAACAGTTTAAACTATTATTTTTATTTCCTTGAGTAAAATGGAATCTCAGTGAATCGTGCAAAGTTAGACGGTCAGTTTGTGTCTGAAAGAGGTCATTAAAAGCTTGGGTGGTTTTACATAGCACCTAATTCTGTCTGTTGGGCAGTGAGTGAGGAACCGCCATTAGCTCGGGGTTAGCTGCTACAAGTTGTTCCAACCATGTCCTAAAAGTGCCTTCCTACACTCTCAGAGCAATGAGACTGAGCACAGCCAGCACGCCGCTGGAGTGCACAGCCACTCCTGTCCCTCTCCCAGACCAACTGGCCTCTCCCATCCACGGCAAGGAGCTGTCAGGAAAGCGGGAGCTGCCCCCTGTGTCCCAGCAGCCGTCCCGGTGCGGGGGGAGCGCAGCACGCTCAGCAGCCAGCCCCGCTGCAAGCCCTCCCCAGCTCCAGAGCCGGCTGGTGCATCTCAGCGTGAGAGCAGGCATTTGCTGTCCCGTGGATGTCCTGCCTCCTGGAGCTGTATGCTCCAAGCAGAAGTAATTTCCACCCCAGTTTTACGTTGTTGGCCCTGTGAGCATCCCGTGTGCCTGTGCCGTGAGCGAGCACAGGTGTCTGCAATGCCTCCGCTGCTCTTCCTACTACTTAACTCGCATCCGAGGCATTTCGTCTCCCAGCACTGCACCCCACCGGAGGTGCTGCCATCCCTCTTCATAGAGAAGTGTTTGCTAGCGCCCTGACAGCCTGCCACTCTCCCACACTAAATACCCGGGGAGTGACAGAGTTTTCCTTTTCAGCGAGGGCACACACCTCCACAGAGCCTGGGACAGTCCCCGGTCCCTCACCCTCTGCACCTGACGGTGCCTGCTGGCACTTGTATCGAGGGGCAGAGAGGAGGCAAAGCACTTCATCCCCTCCTCAGTTGTCTGAAACTCTGCTGCCTACTGCCAATGCAGTTACTCTCATGGGTTGCAGGTGGTGTCTCGTGGCCAAAAACGCTGACAGGGAAAGTCCACGTGCAGGCTGTGCAAGAGTGGAGTGCTTCTTGCACACAACCAGCTGAAAAGCGTTTGCTTTAAAAACCTGACACTGGCCACGTGTTACCCCGAGAGCCAGCAACTCTTTCCTGTGGAGGAAGTTTAGGGCATTAATGTCTCCTGCTGCTCATTTCAGGGGTCATCTGCTAGCCTGCAATTGAAGGCATTTGTGCAAAATGCTGTGACAATGTCAGCTGTAATTGCATCAGTCATGCCACACAACAAGACAAATGTGACTGGAGATGGCGTGTCAACCTCAGAAATTGCTTAAGAATGAAAAGCAAGTGGAGGAAACAGCAAGTGTTCAGAAACAATTATTTCACTGTAGTAGGAATAATAACAGCTCTCATTTCCTACATAAAGTTCTCCTGGGAGACGGTGCAGAAAGCTGCCAGTCTCCTCCCTTCCCCATGGGACACCGTCAGACTGAAATAAAAAACACAGAGCAAAGGTGTCACATTTTCTTAAGGGAGGCTGAAATTGCAAGATTCACCTACCCTGGACACAGAAGCATCCCTGTTGCAATGTCCAGTCTTCACAGCCCACAGATATCTGCCTCTGCAGAAAGTCTATTTCTGCTAAGATATATAATGAGGTATTTTGCTCCGCCAAACCCATTTGTAAGAAAGAACACAATGACTTGTCCTTGTTTCCTTCAGCGAGCTGTGGACACACATCTCATGCAGCCCTGTGACAATGGCATCCTGACTGCATGTGAGACTGGCAAGCCTGTGCTAAAACGACCTCGCATTACTCCCAAGGGAAAGGACAGGGCAGGTTTCCACCTCAGCAGACTGTTAACCTTGTACCAGCACTGCCTAGACCAAGCAGAAGGTGTGGGAGGGATTCTTCCTCCTAAAATTAAATAAACCTTATGTGAAAAATGCCGTTTTCAATGTCTTGAGCTGTCAATTGCAGGAGAAAGTGATATTGATTTCTACAGAAACTTTATTTAAGTGAGTGACCTATTAAATGAAACTTATTTGACACCAGATGACTCTTGCAATTTAATTCCTGAATGAAGTGATGTCTCTAAGGCTTTGTGATGCTCTTTATCTTGAACGATGAAAGGCATTTTCCTTACAGCCATTTGCTCATGTATCCCAGGGTCTTTGCAAACAAAGTCCTCCAAAGAATCCAGAATGCTTATACCTTCATTAGCAAACTCCAGCTGATAAACAGCCCAGCACACACCAGTCCTTAGGAGCAAATCTAAAAGGTGCAAAGAGCCCGAGAAGAACGGCCTGGCACTTGAACGAAGGCGCTAAGGAAAGCAGGAGGATCCAGGACCTCAGCTGAGGCAAGCTCTGCACTTCTGGTCCCGGCCAACGCTCACGCCAGGGAAGTCAGCTCAGTGCTGAAGGGCCAGGGTGACCTCTCAGCCCAGGGCACAGAGCTCTTCTGGTCAACAGCACCCTGAGGGGATGGAGCCTGCTGCTCTCACCACAGCCATTCCCAAGAGAGGTGTGCAAGAGGCAGTAGGGGCTCCCTGGCCCCACCGAGCTCCCTCCTCCCACCCTGGGGGCATGGCATGGCACCCAGCCCCCTGAGCCCGGTCCTGACACACGCAGTCCTTATCATCACTGCTCCAGATGCAGCCCCCGCACTTTCTGTCAGCCTGTTTAACGTCAGGGTAACTGCTCTCCTGGCTCTTCCGTCTGCACCAAGGTTAACTCCCACAAGTGCCAGCAAGCAGCTCCTGGGGACGTGCACCAAACTCTTCCCCTGCAGGCAGGCTGCACCCAGGGGCCTGGCGGTCACCTTGCCCTTCCCCAGCACCTGCTGCCAGCCCCGGCTTGGGCACAGCATCCCCCATCACCACCCGGGCTTGGCAGTCTGCAGAGGCTACCAGTCCTGCAGAGGAGATGTCAGCAGGACTCTGCCTGGAGGGCAGTGACAGGCCCGTGATCTATAAAAGCAGCAGATAAACCTCCTAAGCCAGCAGTTCCTCCTCAATGCAAACTGAACACGACACAGCGCCGGTGGATGTGCTGCTCCTCAGATGCCTTGCAGCAGCCTCTGTGGAAAGCAGTCTCACAAAGGGGATGGGGGTCCAGGAGGCGTCCAAACAGACCCACTCTGCTACCAACTCCACCAGTAAGTCTGCCACAGGCAGCCCTGGGAATGCCAGCACCCATGGAGCGCCCTTCCAGAGACTCCAGCTCACACAGCCCCATGCCTGCCCTCGAGAGGGAGGCACCCCAGCAACAAAGAACGCACCCTTGGAAAGTCCAAGGAGTTCACCCCTCTCACTGCCTCCTTGCTTCATCCTTGCAGTCTCACCCTGAGCCTGTCAGCCCCGCAGGGCAGCAACCATGTCTCCCAGAACGTTTGGCCTCCTGCACCCACTGCAACACAAACGGCAAACGAAGACTGTGCCAGCTTCACACAGGCTTTCCTTGCTTCGTCTGCAAGAAGCGCCCTGCCACTGGGGCTGGGAGGCATTGGCGGGCGCTCACCAGTGCCAGCAGTGTGCTCTCTGCAATGCTGTTGTGATGGTGCTGGGGATGAGCCTGCCCTCTGGGGGATGCTCAGGCTCTAAAACCTCCTCCCCTTCCTCCCGGGCATTTCTTTCCCCAAGAGCCTCAAGGCAAAGCTAGAGCTGAGAAGAGGCATTTGCTTTTCAGTCTAGCCCCCTCTGCAATGGGCCTTGAAGAGCTTGTTAGCTGGCTGTGAATACAGAGCTGTCTGCCATGCTTCAGAGACCACTCACTTCTGCTTACAAAAGCTTTTCCACAGTTTGTTCTTCTAAAAGAAGCCAATTTATTTTTATTTGAAATCTATAAGAAACAACTGAATAGTAAAACTGTCAGATTCCATGTCTTTCATCAAAATGGGTTAGTCATGTCTGGAATGTCAGCACTGAGTAACAACCCAGGTCCTTTTCGTGCTCACACCCCCAAATGCTCCTGCTGCAGGCATCAGGCAGGCAAGGGGCCACTTTTGCAGAGAGAGATAAGTCCTATTGGTCCTTCTCACTCAGAAGCTGTTCCCAAGGGCCCTTCATGGGCAGAGACCCACAGTAACTTTGCGATTTTAACCTGTCTGTTCCCAAAGACCACGAGTTATGACTGTCCCAAGTTTCAGGAACTGTGTGCCGCATAGCATTCACAGGAGGATGAGGCAGAGCACCTTGCCTGTGTACAGGCAGACCCTTCTATCGTGCTCTGAACCATGTGTGGAACAGGCAAAGCCACAACTTGGTTGTGCCTATGCTCATGGGACTGCTCCAGGAAATTCTGGAGTTCAGCAAACTCCTCAAGCAAGGCTAAGGAGGGGGACAGAAGCCATGCCCACGGGTCTGGGCTAGATGGCAAAATCTCTCACTGGTACTGCTTCCTTCTGGGAGGCCTCAGACCAAGGCACTGGATCCTGGGCAGCCCTAGGAAGGTAAAGGTGCGATCAACAAGCCAACAACACATTTAAAATGAGAACCATGCTCCGAGCAAGAAGCCATCCGATGAGCTGCTCCTTCCCAGTAGGTCTCAGCAAACATCCCAGGGGCAGGAACGGCAAGGTCACTTGTCCCCCACTCAGGTCCCCCACGACCATCAGTGCAGCATTACAGCCTCAAGACCGCGCAGCTGTGTCCCCCCTTCTTTCCGCAAGCCCGCTGTCCCGTTCCAGGGACAGTACAGCCCAGGCACGAAGTGCTTCCCCAGGCAGGCAGCCATCCAAACGGTTTCTATAAAACTACTTTGTATATCTCCCCTAATTTCAGTTTAGTCACGGCAGAGCAGCCCACAGGATTTGAATGCAATTTTCTCATTGTGTTATACTAAATCCTTCGGGGAACCAGCCAAAATTATGTAGAACCCATAAAAACTAAAACAACATTTCTATTCTGCATTTTAACTTTTTATTATTATTTAGAGTTAACCTTTTCTACTTCTAAATCATAAACTTATTTTACATTCCACTATCAGATATGGGCCATAAGCTACAGGAAACATGAGATGACTCTTTGTTTCATACCCACATGAGCTAAAAGATAATAGGGCACCCAGTGGTCATTGCTCCTCAGAACAAGACCCAGAGCAATAAATTCACTCAGACACACTAAACCATAGTCCTCTTGTTAAAAGACGATGAAATTATGCAGATGAGATATGGATTATACTGCAACTCACCCAGCACAGCTCAGAGTGCTTCACTGGCAGTGGACAGCCAAAGCAGTTTCACCCCAGCAGAGATTCTCCCTCTGCTCCCAGGGTCATCTCCATCAGATTTAAACACAACAGCCGGAAATCTGGGACATAAGAATTTGGACAGTAAATACTACAGCACATAAAAATCAGAAGACCACATTTAAAACAGATCTGCTTTCTGCTAAGATGCACAGGGCACCACTGCCTATAAGTAGCACTGGAGGCTGGAAGGAACTGCTCTCTTCCAAAGCATCACGTATGAGTTGTCATTCCAGGGACGGAAATCGGGCTTGACGGATGGAGAGTTAAATTAATTACGACCCTTTCCATGTTAGCTGCCTGCAGGACCAAGTTACTGAGGGCTGGCAAGCAGCTGCCGGGGTCACCGCTCTCGTGCCCAGCCTGTCTGCTGGAGAGCAGCACAGTGCTTCCCACACTCAGTCCAGCCAGACCCAGCCCCACCACTCCAGCCCACCGCACCTATCCAGCTCTGGGGATGTGCTCCTGAGACTTCCCATACCACAAGAGTTAACGTAAGATCATTCCAGCCTTCTGGAGGGAGGAACTGGAACACCTATAGCCTCAACTATAGCCTCAGATGGAACAACAAAGGGGACCAGTTTGTCAGTGTAGAATCATAGAATTGTCCAGGTTGGAAGAGACCCTTGCGATCATTGAGTCCAACCATCTACCCTACTCTACAAATTTCTCCCCTACACCATATCCCCCAACACCACATCTAAACGTCTCTTAAACACATCCAGGGATGGTGACTCAACCCACCTCCCTGGGCAGCCTATTCCAATGCCCGACCACTCTTTCTGTGAAAAATTGTTTCCTAATGTTCAGTCTAACAGTCAGTGTATGCTGATGGTAGTTTGATTTTCCCAGGAACCACAGCCTCGCCTCTCCTCCTGGTAGCGCACCTGCACAGACAGTGCAGGCACGGCATCCTTTTGCAGGATCCTTTTTGCAGGATCCTTTTTGTTAAGCTCTGGTGGTATCCGTATCTAAACTGCTTTGAAGCAGAATGAGGTTTTCCTGGTAGCGCACAGGGCATGCGCTCTCTCACAGAAAGGAGCAACTAGTTTAATCACCCTGTCAGTTCAAAGCAGCAGCTCGTGCCACAGACCAGCAATTGGCCACCAAAACCGACTCATGCCAAAGGTGTTGGTATGCTGCTGGAGTCTCTTGCACTCTCCACATACAGCTGATGCGCTGCCACACCGATCTCACACAGCTGTCTACTGGTAGCTGATGAAGGACATCCTTAAAGACAAGTTTCCCTCATCTTGTGTGTTTGTTTTCCGTTCCCGCACCAAGCCTTCTTTAAAAAGAAAGCACACAAATCAGAGTTTAATTTATAAAACACTGTTTTCTTTCTGAAATTTCAGCAAAGCTGAAACTTGACTTGAAAATTAACATCAGCTGCATTTACTCTGCATGTAATTAACTCCCTTCATGCCAAGCGTTACCTTGGGAAAGAGAACAAGTCATAAATGTATTCACCTGTCATTAAAAAAAGGCAGATAAAGTAAATAATTCAAGAAATTTAAAAATAAATTCACACTTTCATGGAAATAGACTTCCAAGCTTCTTTTCATCTCATCTCTGCAGCACCTTGCTGTAATAGATACAAATATAAAGGGAGAGAACACAAAGCAGGTCCTGGGCCTGACTAGCTTGAAAACCAAAGGAGTCTGTTTGCAGGGACAGAAACCTGTGAAAAACACACAAAGGCCTCCTGGATTTGCAGTCGGGTCCAAAGAAACCAAACTCTTGATATTCTGGAAAAAATACAGGCTTTCAAAGCAAACAAGGCTCCTTTGAATGGGATGAGGGAGGGAATCTGCGGTGCCTCCTCAGAGCTCTACGAAATGGGATATACAGCTGAGTTAACAGGGAACCCCATCAGCTTCGCTGCTGCATTTATGATGTAATTTCGTTACTATTTTGGTCCCGACTGGCACTTTCAAGCCCTCCATCTATTAACAGCCCCCTTACTAGAATGGGATAGCACACAGGTTCAAGACCGTCCCAGTATCAACAAGGAGGGTGGTTGCATCTGCTCTTCACTAGGTTTTGTGTGCATCTGAAGGAAGCCAGGAGAGGGACGCCTGCGCCCAGCTCCACTGCTGTGCACCTCTGTTGACTGGGCAATCACGGGCAGAATGATCCCCACAGTGCGCACCAGCAGCTGACCCAGGGCAGTTAGCTATGTTCCCTTCACAAGGAAATAGGGGGTGGCCCACCACATATAGGCTATAAAATACTAACTAATCTCTATCGACAAGAAGGCAAAGATGACAATGGACACAGGCAAGTACATTGGCACGGCATTGGCACGTCTTTGCACAAATGCCACATCTTGCACTCGCTCTATGTGCATGCTGCACTAACTGGTGACGGTCTGCATGCCAAGGGCAGCCCAAGTGCTGTGCTAGACCCATCTCCTGTGGCAGGATGGTCCAGTGCCAAGGGTGATACATGCTTCGTGTCCTTCTGGCTAGATGTAAAAGCAGGTGACTGGTTGGTGTGGCCATTAAAGCCTTCCCCAGCTACAGAACTGTGGGCTATTGCCACTGAGGTCCTGACCAAGCCACCAGGTAGAGCCTGGGTCTGTCTGGGGCTTGGGTGTTGGCAGAGCTCATCACTGCCCATTGCCCAGAAGGACCCTGCTCAGAGACTTGTCCCAGACAGAACTGGCCCTGCAGTATTTAAAAGGCATTTCAGGAATGACAGGATTGGAGATTATCCCTCTGGGGTCCCTAAAAAGAAGGAGGAAGAGTCTTTCCTGACTCCATTTTACCCCAGGATATTCTGAACCAAGGCACTAAGGCTACATAGGATTGCTGCTCCTTCCACCTACCAGCATGTGCCTGACTTTTCTACACAGAATTAGGAAAAATAACTCCTAATACCAGGTAATAATGATCCGTCACTTTTAGTATCTTCAAGATCTGTAGAAAATTTTTTCCTGGAGTATTTGAAAATTACTCTTTGCTATTGGCTAGCTAAATAATGTCTTTGATGCTAAACAGCTTTCCAAGGGCGTTGCAGGTAGTTCAGATCAGTAATTATCCTTTGGGGTAGCAGTCATATAATTAAGCATTCCTCTGCAGCTCTCGCAGTCTCAGATCAGAGGAGTTCCCAGTTCAGCACTCACAGACTGAGGCAGGGAGCTGTGCAGGGTCTGCAACTTTTTCCAGTAAAGAACTGGCTTTTAAGCAGACAGAAATCAGGTGGTATTTAGCCTGTACCTTTCCCAGTGCCTGATCCCTCAATTCTTCCCTAGCCATCTGCCAAGCTATGCTCTCTGCTTACAGGTCAAATGTGGTTTATTTTTGAGAAATTCTTTTTTTTTTTTTCTTTTTCATAGGAGCAGCAACAAGAGTGGGAAGTTCTGTGGCCTCTAAGCCGGAGTTGTCTGCAGTGCCTTCCTTCTGAAGTCAAGAGGCTTCTTGTCAAGTGAACTTAAATATACCAATCTCATACAATAAAAAGAGCGAAGCCACATTCCAGCCAAGAGCAAGAAGCAGCAATTTCTGGTAGCTCCATCCAGAACAATGATAGCATAATGTTCTTTAATGCAGTTTCTGTGCCCAAAAGAGCATCCCATTCTTACTAACCCACAAAAAGTCAGATACTTCCACAGCACAAAGGAGCCACATGGACATTATTAAATGCTGCCCAATGACTTTGTGCTGAGTCCCCTAGTTGTGCAGCTCTGTGGCAAGATGCTTTCAACTCCTCATCAACTACAGGAGCATGTGGCCTCCTGAAAAGGCTGCATTTCATTCCTCACTACATGAAAAGCTCCTGTTATCTCTTAGTTCAGCACAGAGTACACATATCCATATTGAACAGCACCTTGCTCAAATGCTACCTCAGCCAAACCTCCCCATAGCCTGCCTGCTTTCCCAAAGTCTTTCAAAAAATGCTTCCAGCGTGTACTGGCAAGAGGCAGGCTCACAGCAGGTTCGGTGTCAAATACTCAGACTTTGTGATGCAGGCCTGGTAGAGCAGACGGACAGCATTCAGACTGGTCCGCAGAGGGATCCTGCCAGCATCGCTTGCTGGAACTGTGTGGGACATCAGTGTTCTCTGGGCCCATGAAAACTGGCTCACTGCCGGCTGTGACAGGGAGGAAAAAACTGTCTTACAATCCCAGTTCCCTGAAAGTGTTTCTCCTTGCAGTGGTTCTTGGGGAAGGTGACAAGGAGACCAGGCAACAGCAGGTGTGAGCTATTGCTACACCTCCTGGGGTGTGCTGCAGGAGAAGGAGAGCTCAGGCCATACTCCTGAATGGCCTGTAACGCTGTGCTGAATTCTGCAGATACCCCAGGAGGTGATTGACCAAAGACTGAAAGAGGGGTTGGGAAAAATGTGCTCGGGATCTAGCATGGAGGTGAGATGGATGTGGATCTGGAAGCCTGGCACAGAGCACTTTGGTCATCTGCTGGGGGTGAGGGAATAGGAGCCCCATCTCAGCACAGGTTCTGTCAGAGCTGCTCTTGGTCTGCCTCAGTAGCTGCCACTCCTCTGCTTGGGAGGAGGGAGAAGAGCTTCTCTTTGATAGAATTTCATTTGTTCTCTTTTGCAATCTCAACAGCAGGATGGAAGCAGATAATGTGCAATTTGTTTTAACTCAGCTTTATCTTGTCAGTCCTCACTACAATATTGCAGCAAGCACCATTCTGAAGAATAAAGATGCGATGGTGCAGGGTGAGATTCTGCAAACCCTATTGATTACATCACAAGTCATCACTATAAATATTTGAAGGAGAGAAAAACCCTTGTTCTATCTAAACATGTTCATGTAACAAAATGTGCAATTGAGAGTGAGTGAGAGATGGCTCTAACAGGACACAGATACTAGAAAGCAAAGCATTTAAGCTGCTTACCTTTCAACCTAAATAACATCCATTAAATGGAGCATCGTGGGACTCACACTGTGAAGACAGAAATACAAAGGGCTCAGTGTGCAGGAGCCTCAGAAGCACAGACAGCACATCGTGAAGGAAGCACTGTGTTTCTAATCACTACAGACAAATTAAAGCACTTTCTACAGCTCCTTTTGGGGCCAAGAACTGCTACAAAAATAGGAGGATGAAACCTAGAATTTCTGGGTGCATCTGCACTGAGTGGTGGAAGGCGCTGACAGCATTTACAGACACCAGGACACCAGTGCAGCAGAGCAGCTTGTTTACACCCTGCTCATTATTCCAGGTTTGTCCTTGTGCCAAGACTGCTCTCGCTGTGGAGGAAGCAGAGAGAACAGGGTTGTCTGGCAGTCCCTGGCCTGTCAGCTCTCACGAAGGACCCTGGGCTCCTGCTTTTCTCCAGAATAAAATTCAAATCCTGGGAGAAGACAACGCAGGCAGTCAACACTGGCATTTAGGAGCTGAGGGCTCCTGCCAGGTCCGCCTGGCCCCGGGTGATTTGCACGGCCAGTGGGCTGCCCTCCCAAAGCCAGCACCTGTGGTCGCAAACCCTGTTTCTCTCCTTGTCTATAGGAGGCAACCCTGATTTATTCGTTCAGCTTGCATTGATTCTCTTTTCTTTATTTTTATGAGAAATGAATTGTGAGGAGCTTTTTCTCCATTTAAACTTGAGGAGATATTGTTCAAGGACTTGCTGTGATGTTTCTCTATCTGACAGCTTTATTGGGTAATAGCCACTGATGGTATACGTGTGCACAGACAGTCAGACCTTTTATACTATGTGTGTTCCCATAAAAATGATTGGTTTTCAGGTGCTATTCTAGCATTGTTGTGATTGTACCACAGGATCAAGCAGCCTACGAGGCAGAAGTGAACCGAAGGCAGATTAGTAGGCGTGCATTGATTCTCCCTGTCCTCCACGCCCCAGCAGGGAGACGCCAGGCTGCTATCCGCCTGCTAAAGACAGACAGCACAGAAAGGGAAAGCACGGCTCCATCAATGTTCAATCAGCAAATAATATTCAGACATCCCAGTTCCCCCGGTTAATGGCCACATCATATTTCCCTGCCATCCTGAACCAAGCTGGAGGGACTGGTTTGGGACTAATGAGCCAAACATGGCTCTTCTGTCACCTGAGGCACATTCTGCCCATGACAGTGTCCCTGCCACAAGCCACAGAAGTGCCCGGGCAGAGAGTGCTGGGGCTGTTCTTCAGCAGGGAAACAACCAGAGCCCACTGCCCTCCAGGGCCTCGGGAAGCCCATCTCTTCCCCTGGCTCTCCCAAAACAGCGTTCCAGTAGCCCGTGCACTGCTGCAACGAGAGCAGCCATTTACCCAGACAGTAGCTCTGCTTATGGTGTGGCTCGAGGGGAAGGTCACTAAGGGCTCTTGTACTTACTAACATGTTTTAAGAGTCTATCCACTGTGCTCAGCTTGTTGGAGGGGCTTCCATCCTGCTGTTCCTGTTCCTAAAGCAATAGACATTCCCCCTTAAGAGCAAGACTGAAGGCATAATTGATGCTACTAGCATCCCCATTAACTCTAATTCCAAAAGAGAAACTAGGATTCTGTTAATTTATTAGCCAGTGCCATTAACTACCATTAGTTAATTATCACACATTAATTGTAATTGGGATTTCAGATAATTTATAGTTTTGATTGCTTATTTTCTTGTCAGTGTTTTCAAAATCCCATCCAGCCAGAAGTGAAAAAGTTTAAATGTTATGCCAGGGATGGCTGGCTCACTTTGGCACTGGTAAGTGAAGGTAACGAGGAAGAGTCACTGATTATTTCAAAAACGAAGAACAGATGTTCCACATATTAAGGAGCTATTATGCTAAGTGTCATTCCAGTGACTTGTGGGAGTGGCACACTCATTTGACTAAGATTAGCTGTTCCAACAAGGTCATTTATGCTTTAATGTAATTAGTTATGCCAGTATTGATAAAGAAGAAAAAAAATACAACCTGGCAATGAAGCACCATTATCTCATCACAAAACTATCTCCTTGAGTTCAAGCTTCCTCAAAAATCCCAGTAGAGTTCCTTCCTTTTCTGTGCTGCAGGACAAAAGGGGATGTGTTTGTTGAACCCAACAAGAAACCAGAGAGTTTCAGGAAAAATGTTGGCATGCCACCCCTCCTGGGAAGCAACAGAATGGCTGCAGAGCCATTCTGCATCTAGGAGAAACAGCTCCATGCACTTAGTGACTGAAATGATATTGACTGTAATTACCCCTACTGTAACTTGGTTAACTTTTCCTTTGGCTGCACCAGGCAGGACTTTGGTCCAGTAACTAAAAAATAAAATCTCATCAGATTTGGCACTGGTTTTCTGGGCTTGAGCCGATACAGCTGTCATGATAAGGGGCTAGGTGTTCCTGGGAGCTGCTGAAAGGACACAGACATTTTTTTCTATGTACATATTATTATTATTAAGGTATAACCAGAAGCCTGGTGATGGTATCAGTTTTTGTAAGCCATGCCAGCTGGCTATGCTCCAGAGGCGCGTTTTTGTTGGTGTCACTAGGTCACCATAGGAAATACCAATGCAAAGTCTTGACATCTGCAGACTGTGCAACCAGGCATCTCCCGAGCGCTGCCTGTCCTGCAGCGTGCTGCGGCAGCCTCACCCGCTCTCTCGCTTCTCAGCCGCTGCCTTGCAGCAGCACCTTCAGCAACAGAGAGTGAGGAAGCCTCTGCCTATCCTGCCCTGGTCTGCACAGAGCCCAGTGGGCGACGAAAGGCTTTCCATCCTAACACTGGGCAAGATGAGCACCCAGGGCCCTCTGGCTGCAGTGGGAACAGTCGGTCTTGTAACTTGGGGTGGCACGGGGCAGGCAGTACCTCACTGGGGGTAAGGCAGCCCAGTCCGTGGGAAGCCACTGCTGGAGTGGGACGGAGCCAGTGGGAAGGAGCGCGGCCGCCCAGGAGCAGGCTCCCCAGGCCCCCCGGCCATCATCCATGTGCTGCCACTGGCCACCAGCCCCTGCCCACCACCACCTGCACCCATCGGCACCACACCGCTGCCCTGCTAGCCCATGGGCAAGCCAGCCCCTGCCCCACCTGGAGCGCGCTGCCGCCAGCCACCCCCAGCCCACGCCACGCACTTGCGGGCAGCAAACTTGTGGGGTGACCCTTCTCTTGCACTCCAGAAGTGTGCCATAACGGAAAGAAGAAATGAGACTTCTGAGTGCATGCAAACGGCTCACGAAATCTGCAGAAAACACGTTTTAAAAGCTTGCAACATATTCAAATAGTCCAGCAATAAGTTTTCAAACAAACAGCTGTTTCAAGAAACCCAGCTCCGAATCCACCCTCTCTTCTCCACAACGCGTGTCAAATCTCCATCAGAGGCTTGCCACCTGTTTCCACTTCCCAGGCGACCAATCCTTGTTCATCAAAGTAACAAAGCTGTTTTCAATTTGAAAGCAACAAATCAAAGTTTAATTATTTTGTCCTTCAGAGCTTAATGCTATCTTTTACGAAAGCTTTTTCAGATATGAAGAACTATCATTGGCTGGCTCAAAAAGGGAATAATTGACTGACAGCTGAAAAAACACTTCTAAGGACAATAGTATTTGTCAGTCTGGTATTTTTCACTCTGAAGACAAAACGCATTTTATCAACACCCTGAAATTATTTTGTCAACAAAATTCATTTTGTAGCATTACCTTCATCTGTCAAGCTGGCAGAACATTCGCCGGAGTGTTTTAAAAACCATTTTGCTAACACAATTAATTTCTGCAAAATTAAGTTTTGCCTTTTAATCGTATGTGTGGGAAGGTGTTGCAATACATGCACAGGAAGGTGTGAACAGCAGCGCCCTCAGCTCGTGCGCAACCAGAAAGGGGCCGCGCGTGCAAAACACCCACCAGTAAAACATCACACCAGCCCCACACAAGTTGAAAAGAGGAGTTGCAACAAACGACCAGCTACACGTAGACAAGAATCCTGCCTGAGTAAATCATGCTTTTTCAAGTTATTTGATCTCACTGAAAACATTTCAAGGAGCTTTATGTAAAATATTGCACAGCAATTAGAGAAATGCGTGTGTGCATACACTAAACAAAGCATTATCACCCTAAAACAAGTGGCGTGGGTGACATGGAAGAAGTACCAGTATCCCACACGACAGCAGTATGTGTGGCTAATGGAGAAGGACTTGATACATTAATGCTGGTAGTAAACAAGTGCTGTGATTCTATGCCCTATAGGGGATTTTCCACAAGAATTTTTCCAAATGCCTCCCCGTGACTCGGACACCAAATTCTCAAACATTTTCTACATTTCTTCTCAAAATTTCTACTTGAATTTAGACTTCCAGTGGATACGCAAATGGACAATTTTCCTCGTGCCCATTTTGTTTTATGAGAAAATGATCCACAAAGAGGTCAAATAACTTTCCCAAGGCCATGCATTCAATCAGCACCAGGTAAGGGAATAAAACCTAAGCTCCCTGCCTGGCAGTGCAACCCCTTAGGCAACAACACCAGGGAAAGTTACTCACACATTGCCAGAATTACACATGCATGTGTCTAGATGAATAATGAATAAGCTCAGATGTTCTCAAACACGATTATGTCTGCGTTTGTAGGGATAGAAAGCATCCCCTTCTTCACACATGTTGCATTTTGGAACACTGAAAAGGTGAAAGGAAAAGGCATTTCTGAAGCTTTAGAAATGAATTTATGGGCAACTGAAATACATTCCCCAAGAGCTGTATAACTGTGGGACATGCTCTGAAATCAGCTGGTAACTGGAGAAAAGGCTTGAACTGAAGTGTGGGTGTCCCCAGACTTGCCGCCCTCTATTCACGAGCACAAACCCACAGATGCTCACACATATAAATATGACAGTTGATCAACAAAGTCAGACATGCAAATTTATACTGTACGCTAAGAAATGCTGATAACTGGTACTTCCTGGAAACAAAATGTTCCATCAAAAGTCTCACTTGAACCTTGTTTCTAAATCTTTTACCAGTTCCTGTCACAAGCCTCAGTCTCAAAAGGCGAAGTCGGGGTGTAAGTTTCTGCCTCTCACTTTGGTTACATTTTTCTAGTCTTCTGCAATGCTCTTTCTGATTTCCTGGATGCGAATTCAGGCTGAAACGAGGAAAAGCTGCTCAGCTTCAGTAAGGAAAAGCCAGAACACCTGCACAGGCTCCAGAGCAAACACAAATTCTTTCTAGGTGTGGCAGTGTCTGTGCAGTTCCTTCTTTATGACATGCCGTTGCTGTTGTATTGGGTTTACATGGCCAGGTTTTGGTAGCAGGGGGGCTGCAGGGGTGGCCTCGGTGAGAAGATGCCAGGAACTGTCCCCATGTTGGACAGAGACAGTTCCAGCCAGCTCCAAGACGGACCCATCACTGGCCAAAGCTGAGCCTACCAGTGACGGTGGTAGCACCTCTGTGATAACACATTTAAGAAAGGGGAAAACATGCTGTACAAAAGCTGGGGAGAGAGGAGTGAGAACATGTGAGAGAAACAACTCTGCAGACACCAGGTCAGTGAAGAAGAAGGGGAAGGAGATGCTCCAGGCGCTGGAGCAGATTCCCCTGCAACCTGTGGCGAAGACCATGGTGAGGCAGGCTGTCCCCCTGCAGCCCATGGAGGTTAACGGTGGAGCAGATATCCACCTTCAGCCCACGGAGGACGCCATGCTGGAGCAGGTGGATATGCCTGAAGGAAGCTGTGCCCCATGGAGAGCCCATGCTGGAGCAGGCTCCTGGAAAGACCTGCATCTATGGAGGACCCATGCTGGAGCAGTCTGTTCCTGAAGGACTGTCTCCTGTGGGAGGGACCACAAGCTGAAGCAGGGGAAGAGCATGATGGGGAAGGAGCAGCAAAACCAACTGACCGCAACCCCCACTCCCCATCCCCGTGCACCGCTCAGAGGGAGGAGGGAGAGGAGTTGGGAGTGAAGGAGTAAAGTTGTGCCTGGGAGGAAGGGAGGGTGGAGGGAAGGTGTTTTTAGAGTTGTTTTTCTTTTTCACTATCCTATTCTATTTTTAATTCACAATAAATTAAATTAATCTTCCCCAAGTCTAGTCTGTTTTGCCTGTGATGGTAATTGGTGAGTGATCTTCCCATCCTTATCTTTATACAGGCGCTTTTTCATATTATTTTCTCTGTCTGCTGAGAGGCGAGAGTGTGAGAGCGGCTTGGTGGGTGCCTGCAGCCAGCCAGGGTTAACCCACCACATCTGTTAATGGCTGAGCCAGAAAACTTGAACCTCAACCCAGTGGGTGGTACAGCTGGTTATCTCTTACCTCTGTGCTGCCTGCTGTGTGCCCCGAGAACCACAGTATCACAGTATCGTCAGGGTTGGAAGGGACCTCTGGAGATATCTAAGTCCAACCCCCCTGCCACAGCAGGGACACCTCCAGCAGTTGCACAGGACGGCATCCAGGCGGGTTTTGAATGTCTCCAGTGTGGGAGACTCCACAACCTCCCTGGGCAGCCTGTTCCAGTGCTCCACCACCCTCAGAGTAAAGAAGTTCCTCCTCATGTTAAGATGGAACTTCCTGTGCTCCAGTTTGTGCCCGTTACCTCTTGCCCTATCACTGGGCACAACTGAAGAAAGGCTATTCTCATCTACCTGGCACCCTCCCCTTAAGTACTTATAAGTATTGATAAGATCCCCCCTGAGTCGTCTTTTTTCTAGACTAAAAAGCCCCAAGTCCCTGAGCCTTTCTTCATAAGAAAGATGCTCCAGTCCCCTAATCATCTTTGTAGCTCTTTGCTGGACCCTCTCCAGCAGTTCCCTGTCCTTCTTGAACCGGGGAGCCCAGAACTGGACACAGTGCTCCAGGTGTGGCCTCACCAAGGCAGAGTAGAGGGGGAGGATGACCTCCCTCGACCTGCTGGCCACACTCTTCTTGATACACCCCAGGATGCCACTGGCCTTCTTGGCCACCAGGGCACACTGCTGGCTCATGGTCACCCTGTTGTCCACCAGGACTCCCAGGTCCCTTTCCACAGAGCTGCTCTCCAGGAGGTCAGCCCCCAACCTGTACTGATGCGTGGGGTTATTCCTCCCCAGATGCAGTACCCTACACTTGCCTTTATTGAACCTCATCAGGTTTTTTTCTGCCCAACTCTCCAGCCTGTCCAGGTCACGCTGTATGGCAGCACAGCCTTCCCCGACCTTCAATGCTCATTCACCGCCATGGAGTTAAAATCTGGTATGTCCCTTCCCTGCCCTGTCTGTGCTGGGGTTCTGTAACCACTGACACTCAGCTCCTCTCCCATTGCAGTCTTCTTAACAGCTCCCGGCGGTGCTGAGGTTTTTACAGTCACAGTCACATGACTTAAATAGACTTGCTTGCTCTGGGTCCCTTTTTGACACTGAATCATTAATTCATTAATCTGTTTTTCATATTTCTAAATAGAAACAGACATGACTGGTGTGGATAATCAATACCGTGTTCTCTCATTCCTCTCAGTTCCCATCATTTTAGAATCTACCCTGCTTTTAATCTTAGGTCTTTTTAATAGGAATTGGGTTTGTGAAGAATTTGACACTTCATTATGACAGCCCCATGCTAATAGATTTAATAATTCATTCATATCTGCATTGGTCACTTTTAACTGATATTACACATTCCAGGGCTGCTTCATGACTTGTGTTCTTGTAAGCCAGTAATAGCTTTGGCCTTCCCCAGTGATCTCCCATTGCATTACCAACACACAGGGACCGCATCTGTCAAGACTCCAGACATGGCCTGGAAAAAGAGTGAAGATCTCCTTACACCGATCTGAGAGCATTAGGAAACAGACTGTGGGTAAAGAGTGAAATCCAACAGACTGCTCGAGCAAGACGTAACAGACCTACCAACGCAGTCAAGCAATAAAGCACACAGAGACGTTGGGAACACAGACAGTGCTGTGCCAGAGAAGCATGGCTATGACCCATCTACTGAGTCCTTAGAAATGTCCAGCATGGCACACTGTGGGGCCTTCTGCTGAAAAAACAATGGTAATCCTGATAGTAGCTCGTCACAGCAAGAGAAGAGGCAAATGCAAGTCCCACCCTCAGAACAGACTGATCAGGCTATATTTCTGGCTGAGTTCATAATTGTTAACAGCATCTTTATAAATCGTTACTATTATTTAATTTATGTAACGTTTTCTGCAAGTCTGATGGCCTTACAGTATTACCGTTGGTGCAGGGTCACTTTACCCACATTTGAAATGGGAAGAAGCAGCTGTTTGCAGCTAGTAGATTAGGGAAGCATTGAGGAGAGATATCCTATCCATCAAAACTGCAGTAGAGCTTCAGACAGAATGTAAAGCACTGTCTCAACACCCAGCCTAGACACCGCACCCCCCAGCCTGACTCGTCTAGCAAGCGGACCAAGAAGCCCTAATGGCTGTGACCAGCCAGCATTTTGCAGATCGGCTCCATCCAGAACATGGAGTTTCTGCTGCTGCAATGCACACACAAGGAGCACTCGCAGGGTTTCTGATCGCAGATCTCCACTGGGTAAGCGTACCCAGCTGTCCAGCTTGTGAGGTCAAAGCAACTGCAGAGTTAAGGCAAGAAAGCCCCACGCTGCCAGTGCTGTAGATACAGTGCCCGTGCACACGCTGAGAGCATATCCCAGCATGGCACGCAAATAGCAATGACCAGTGCTTTGTCATGGAAGAAGCAGCACTTTCATCTTGTATGAGAAGTTTGGATATTGACTGTCAGGTGGACTTGACTTAAAGGAGCAATTCAAAGGGGTCCTAGTGGTCCTCAAGAAATGAGGACACCCGAGTATGACCAAGGACAAAAATGAGAGCACTGGGTGTTGTTTGCATCTCAGGAAAAGCACTTCCACAAAGCCAAACCATCACACAGTACTTTACAAGTTGTTCTTCAGCACGTCTCCATAGTCTCTGCAACCTGGAAAGGCAAAGAGGCCCAAAGGCTACAGAGGAATAAGATGGAAAGCTCTGAGGCTGCCAAGCACCCTGTCCATTTGACAAAGAGATTCCTGATGCCAAGAGGAGGATTCAGTGGAATTAGACAACAAGCATACCAAAACACAGATATGAGATGCAAAGCAACAGCACTAAGAGAAAATAGCTTCAACAACTGCACAGCATTAAGTAGTCCAAAGGCAAAAATCACAGAAGGCCACAGGACTCGATACACGTCTGTGGGGTGACTCACTCCAATGGCTATGGGGGTTTCCCCAGTGACAATTCTGGCCACGTTGCACGCACATATCCGTAGCACAAGAAGCCACCAGAGTCCAGAGTGCTTTCTATCGTGATCTATTTGTTCATTTTGCAAGTCAGTCTTGTGTTTTCGCATGTTACCACTATAAGCCCTGTTAGGCCTGTGAGATGAGACCAGTCTGGGAACAAAGCCCAGAGGAGTGACCAAACCTCAGAAGTCAAAGGTATGGACTGCACTGGGTGTCAGCAGATGCGCTCAGCGATGCTGACCTGCCCAGGTGCTGGGTGGCCAAACCGAAAGATGCCATCAAAGAGAAAAGGGACTTAAAAACCACTGAGAGCCTGAAGCCCCACCACTGTACTCTCTGGGCACACACACATTGTGACCTTATAGCATCTCTGCACTCCAAAATCGTTGGTCACAGAGGACATATCGGGAGACAAGCGCAGAGACACTTTTTTTGGAGCAGGAAAAGAAGGCACCAAGCTCTCAGAAATCAAGTGCCAATCTGCATTTTTCCTTTACTGTGAAGATTCATCTGAGCCAGAACCACTTCCGTTACTGCCATGCAGGGGGCAGATATGCACACAATTCATCATGGGCATAGGTATGCAAAGGGCTTAGGTCTCTTACTAGGGCTGCGAAATATTCTCCACACTCACTCAGAGGTAGCCCAGGTCTGCTGGCCCGGCAGCATAACAGACTTGCCCTGGCTAAAAAAGCTATGCTAAAGCCTGCTTACCACAAGCATCTGCATTGTGCTGTATAATTAGCCTGTAATGTGGAGCCTGATGAAAGCTCCTACATGCCAGGCATGGTAGGGTGGAGGAAGTTCAGAGACTGGGGCAGAGTCACTTGAATGCATAAATGCAGCAGGAAACAGTGAGATGACATGCAGGAATGAGGTTCACGGTCCCTGTCTTTGAGGTGAAACCCCATGCCGTTACAACGGAGGCATCTTTTCCTGGCAGGCAGCCTAACTCTTGCACAGACCCTCAGCACAACAGCTCCCAGTTTTACCCCTTGCAACTGTAGAGAGCTGTTTTACCCCTGAACTCTGTGATTTCTCTTGAAACCAACTGTCCTTCTAGCAGAAAATAGTTTGTGTTATTTACAAAATGGAAGTTCACAAAATTGACTTCAAACAGCCCTGACAAAAAAAGCAGATGACATATTTGCTGCAAATTCCAAAGAAAGAAAACCACATCTCTTGCTTTTACGGTAACAGGAAAACCTAAAAGAGACATTAACAGCCCCTTTAATCATGATTACAGTAGATGTCATCCTCTTTTCCTGAAATGAATGAACACATTGGTAGTTGGCCCTCAAACCCTCCTTAGCTGAATTACAATTGCTCCATACTGGATTTCAAACCAGACTGCACAATGCCTGCATTTCCTTTTGTTGTTGCTACAGTAAAAGCCTAATGACCAGGGCTGCTCCTCTTGGCACAGGAATTGCTCTGTATAAAAGGTTATAAACCAGCCCAGGTTCAGCTCACCCAAAGAGAAGGCTGCAAAAGATGAGCTAGACACCCCTACCCTGCACTTCTCACTCTGTCCTGAGGGGAATATACTGCAACTTAAGAGGTCTTTCCCAGCTTTTACTTTGGTGGCTTTGGAAAGGGAATATTTTACCCAGAGTCACGAAGAAGCTACTCCATGGCAGAACATCATAGCAAGTTCTGTTTACTCACTCCTGCCTGTGTTTCCAGGGAGTACAACTCATCCCGGACCCTGCAACACTGCCTCTGCAGCGCAACAGGCTCCCTACGGTACCATGCGAAGATGAAGGCAGAGAGCCAGGGATGGCACACGGACTTGCTGCACCCAGCAGGGATTTCTGGTGCGAGCCAGAGGCTGAGAGGAAGCAGCACCCACCTGACTGGCACTGAAGGGCTTATACCTTCCTGCAGCATGACACTGTGGTGGGTTGACCTCGGCTGGCTGCCAGGTGCCCACCCAGCCGCTCCATCACTCCCCTCCTCAACAGGAACAGGGGGAGAAAATACAACGAAAGGCTCGTGGGTGGAGATAAGGACAGGGAAATCACTCAGTAATTACCGTCATGGGCAAAACAGATTTGACTTGGGGAAATTAATTTAATTTATTGCAAATCAAAATAGAATAGGATGATGAGAAATAGGAACAAATCTAAAAACACCTTTCCCCCCCTCCTCCCTCCTTCTCAGGCTCAACTTCACTTCCGATTTCTGTACCTCCTCCCCCCAGCAGCACAGGGGGATGGGGAATGGGAGTTGCAGTCAGTTCATCACACGTTATCTTTGCTGCTCCTTCCTCCTCGTGCTCTTTTCCTTTCTTTTACCCCTTCTTAAATATGTTATCACAGAGGCACTACCACCATTGCTGATGGGTTCAGCTTCGGCCAGTTGGCGGGTGCGTCTTGGAGCCGGCTGGAACTGTCTCTGTCCAACAAGGGGGCAGATTCTGTCATCTTCTCACAGATGCCACCCTCACAGCCCCCCCATTACAAAAACCTTGCCATGTAAACCCAATACAGATCCCAGTACAGATACCAATAAAGCAACACAGCCCAAGCTGTCTGCTCTGTGCTCCTTCTGGCCCCTGCTCCCTCCACAGAAGACCACGGAGGAGAATATGGGACCCACCAGGTAAGCAAAGGGGCTGAGAGGTGGATCACACAGGATAAGTGCCTTTAACTGTTACACACACCCCTGGCACTAGCTCCCTTGTCACCTAACCCCAGCAAGTATTTATTAATGAAACTCTCCTGACTGTTGATTCATTTGATTGTTAAAGCTTGTGGAACTCGTACCGTTATTATTCATTGTTATTAATGTTCACAGCTCAGCCTCTCTCTTTCCAATACGCTCCACAGAGGAAATCGAAGGCTGAAGCCAATCGTTACAGTAAATGAATGATGGGGCCGCTTGAGGATAGGAGTAAGCCTACTGCTCTGGGACTGTTGCAGGTTATTGGGAGTAAGTTAATCTTCACACACAAGGACTGCAAAATGAGACGCTGTTTCAGGTGGGTTCTCTGATCTGTGCACTGCTTCCTCAGTCAAGTTGTCAGTGAACATCACCCTAACGAAGCTGTCTATGCACAGGGCCAGTGACCCAGGCCAGGTTTTGATCTATGTGCGAAAACAGGTCTGAGTTCAACAGGAGCATGACCCCTGCTAGACGCATTCGACACAAAGACTCAGACAGATGCTACAGGCAACTTGGCATAGCCTTGCAGAAAACACATCTCCATATGAATGCACGTACTGAATAGAATCATAGAATCATAGAATTGTCTAGGTTGGAAGGGACCTTTAAAATCATCAAGTCCAACCATCAACATAACCCCGCCAAACCCACCACTAAACCATGTCCCTCAGCACCACATCTACACGTCGTTTAAAAACCTCCAGGGATGGTGATTCCACCACTTCCCTGGGCAGCCTGTTCCAATGTTTGATAACACTTTCAGTGAAGAAATTTTTCCTAATATCCATTCTAAACCTCCCCTGGCGCAACTTGAGGCCATTTCCTCTTGTCCCATCGCCTGTTACTTGGGAGAAGAGACTGACCCCCACCTCTCCACAACCTCCTTTCAGGTAGTTGTAGCAAGCAATAAGGTCTCCCCTCAGCCTCCTCTTCTCCAGGCTGAACAACCCCAGTTCCCTCAGGCGCTCCTCATAAGACTTGTGCTCTAGACCCCTCACCAGCTTCGTTGCCCTTCTCTGGACATGCTCCATATATAAATTAAGACATTAATAATAATAATAATAATAAAAGCAGAGCTGGCTATCCTCAGAAAGTTTGCTCCTCCCCACTCCTCTACAACTGCTCACTCCTCATAGGCGGCCTAGGACAACACCAGCAGGTCACAGCGGGTGGTAGACTGGAGCTCAGGAGTGCAACACCTGAATGTGCTGTGTAGAGGGGGAACAGCACACTGCTTGCTTCAGTACTCTCCCTCTCCTCCCCTTCTCCAAATCTCCTCCACCTTTCCACAGCCTCTTTGCTACATGATGTTTGCCAATTCCTGCACCACATACAAACTCCCCCAGGCCAGAACGGTAGTGCTCCTACCTGTCTGGTAGTCGCGATCCTTCTAAGTCCTCAGTAGTGTTCCTATGCCAGCTTTCCAGAACAATATATTCGTTCATGTTATATCTTCACAGCCTACAGAGCCGTCACATACCATATTCGACCTATTATTCATCTCAAAGAGAGAATTCTGCAAAGCAAAAGGAAATAAAAGAGAGCTTAATACAGCTTTACTAAAATGGAATTTGCCAAAGACTCATAGAAAAATGGATTTAATTAGGGCTGCTAATGGGGAACAGTTTGTTCCTGTGATTTAAAGCAGAAGTTAGATAGTGTCTATAATTTCAACACTTTAAATTATATATAGGGGGTTATTTCTCATTTCTACCTTAATTATAAAAATCCATCTTTATGAATCACAATCTTGAGGCAAATAAAGCAAAGGCAGCAAAAATGATGTTTTACTTAATAAAACTTGTAAGAACTCACAAAAGAACCAAAAGGCACTTCAGTATAGATAAAATAGACTTCCCATAGCAAATAATAGTTGCAGGCAGTGCCCTGTACTCTACTTAAGGACAGCACAACAAGGTTACTTTTTCACTTGGGAAAAGGCATGTAAAAGAAGAAGATGTGTTCTGTTATAAAAAATGAAAGTGGGTATGTTTTTTATACAATAATGGGAACGTCCTCCATTTAATTTTGCAGCTAAGCAGTCTATTAGAGTTGCAGGCATTAATTGGCCTAACGTGCTCCAGCTAGTAATCCCGTATTCTAGAAGTCTCTGCTACCTCTTCTTACATTGATTACTGTCAGAATCTCTGAATTGCCTGAAAATTGCTTCTCCAGATAAAAGGACCAATAGATCTTGTTAGAACCACTCCTCCCGAGCCTCCTCTGTAGCCTTTGATTTTATTTAAAACTAACAAACGTCACTTTTGTGAAATTCCTCCTGTTAGCTGGCTCTGACCAGATGACCTAAGTAAATGAGTCCCAGCGTTGTAAAGCACTGATTAATTTAATAACAAATAGCCCAGACAACTGACTAGCACGCTAGGCCTAGCTGCTGTCACTGATGCAGATTCTGCACCCACTGTAATGCATTTTAATACTGCACCTCGGATCAGAATGGAATCAATGAGTGAAGTTCAAATGTGGCACATTTCCTATTTCCCTGACAGCTTATTTCATGGATCACAGGGACCAAAGTACAGCTGCTTATTCAACAGAGGAAAGAATGAATCAATTTTCATTCTTTAATACACTGTGTGACCTATTCTCTGATGCTCTATCCTTTACAATGGCTCTAGTCTTTTCAAGGCCTTCAATTTTGTCAGATAGAGAAAATTTAAAATAATGACAAAATGCCCTGCCCTAGGTCTGCTTCCAACTGACTAACTGCTCTGCTGGTAATAAGTCCAAATGAAAGATATTATGTCACTCAGGTTGAATTAAACAGACAAACTATAATCCTTATATCATTAAAAATGAACCAATCATCTCCTGGAAGATTTCTGTGATTTCACTCCAAATTCCCCACGAAAGGTGCTGGACACCACAAAGATTTTGTTCCTCATCTGCTCCAGTTTCTTCCTCTCCTTCAAAACATGAAGGAATAAAATGACAAAATGGCAGGCACAGCAGCAGCAGCTGGCTGAAAGAGCAGGCACTTTGCTGGGGAAATCCTGCGCCCGCCTGCTCCCTTCCCACCCGCACCGAGAGCTGAGGACCCGGCGCAGGGAGCTGTAGGGCAGCAGGGAAGCCAGACACAGCAATGCAGCATCTCCTCCCCATCCATGGTCCCAAAGACCAAGCCACGCCCGACGGGAAGACCAAAGCTCTGTTGCTCTGCTCACCTCATCAGACTCTCCGAAGTGAGCAGAATCTGTCAACAGTTCTTTAGGCACTGCTAATTTGGACAGAATTAAGACAGCGAGACACACTATTTTGCAATTTCAGTGGGAAGATTATTTTTTTCATTTAGAAATATCCCCGGGTATTGTGGTTTTAATCACCCTCTGTGTGCCTTATGTTTGTCTTGCCTTATTATTTATCCCCAGTTCACAGGTGATATTCGTATTGTTCTTGTCATTGGTAACTTGGGTTCAGCCTGGGCTTTCTTGCCGTAATAATTTTTCCAAGGAGGAAAGTCGGATTCTGCAAAGGAGAACAGCGCACAAGGGTGAGTGCTACAGCCACCCTGGGCAGCCACGGGCACCATGCCCTGGAGATGCTGGCACCCCAGAGCCACATGCCAATGGCTCCAAGACAGAGAGGGACAGCTGACGTGCCAGCGAACTGATGAACGAGACAGCACTGCGTCAATTGGAAAGCTTGGAAAGGAAGCGTTCGGAGATCTCCACAGGCAAATAGGATTTCTGGCTCTCCTTTCTCAAACTCTCCTCCTCCTGCCTCATTGTACTTTATGACTGGGACAAAGGTGAGACCCCATGAGGCTTGCCTGGCCTTAAAACATAAAGGTAATAAATCAGGCCTTATCAGAATATTATCTAGATGAAATGGACATATCACGTCTGGCTTTATTTGCTTTTCTCTTTACATATCCAGTAGTTCAAGTCTAGGGCTTTCGAAGCATGTGAATTTAACAAAATATCAGTACTTCAGGGCACATGGGCAGACAAATTGCTTTTTCCAGTTCATAAGATGAATCTGGGAAGAGCATGGGTCACTAAATGGTTGCAACAAATGTTCTAGTCCAGACTTGTGTTTAAGAAGGCTACGAGCTGTAGCAGAGATTGCTGGTTTGATTTGTTTGTCCTGAGAGATTAATTTTCTTTTTTTTATTTTTCTGCCTTTCATGAAGGCAGTCCAGAGACAGGTCACAGCTCAGAACATCCCATCATCCGCATGTTCCACTTGCTGCTTCGGTCTAGAAGCAAACAGGACACTCAGCTTGTGGGAGCCGGTGGGCTGAGCTGTGAGCTCTGCAGTATTTGCCATCCCTCCTTCCCAGAGCTCTCCAGGGGCAGCTCTTCAGATGATGAAAAGTAACTTGGAAAAGCTGAGAATAGCAAGTGTCCTGGCTCAGACATACAGCCCTACTCCTTCGCCTCTCCCCAGATTATCCAGCTTCAATACAAAGAAAATCTGCTCTAGTTGCTCGATAATGGAGCAGTTCTGAACATTAATCAATTCTCCTTTCCATCATTAAGCTGCTCTTGAACTCAACAGCCCTCTGGTGTGAGGAGATGTGAGGTGACAGACCTGAGGGTGCTGCCTGACCTGCTTTCCCTGAGCTCCACAAGAAGCCGGCTCTGCATGGGCACGGCACACCTCCCACTTTGCCCTTTCACACACGGAATTGAGGTGTGATGCATCTCAGCAAGAATATTACTGGAGAAGGTTCTTGACCCAGCACTCCTCAGGTGGTGGGGACACAACAGGAACCTTATAGCTGGCATGAAATGGTCTACCCTTCTCACCACAGACATATTCCCTCCACACCAGCCTGCAGACTTGTGGCTATCTTCACCTTTTCCATATAAGAAGATCAACTTTTCCTTCCTAGTTTTACCAGACTTATCCCTCGTATCTCCCATTCCTCTCCTAAGCAGACCAGCTGCCCATGGACTGGCTACTACCAGTGCTCAGTTCATTGTGGCACTAGCCCGGTGCTTTTCTCACCCGGCCAGGACTGTACTGCAGCAAAACAAAATATCGGAATTTCTCATTGATCAAGTTTTGGCAGACAGTTCTGGAGGACAGTGATGAGGGATGGAGGCTGAGTAGCCAACAGCTATTATAAAGTCAGCTGCTGAACAAGTGGATTTTGATGAGGCTCACCTGATTAGCTTTGGGTGCACGAACGAGAACTGTGTATGCGGCACTGGGCACATACTGCCATAGAGGTTAGCGCTCTGCATCCCTGTCACCAGCACCCATTTGTCCCCTAGCTATCAGGAAGGATGTCAAAACTGCCCCCTATGCTCTGTCAAAGTAATGCTCAAAATGGAGTTCTAACAAGACCTTTTCCCTTCAAACAATGTACAAATTAACAGTCAGCAGCATTTGAAAAATGGCCCTAATCCCTGTCCGCATGGGGAGTTTGTTCCCAGTGCAATGTGCCATATTATGACAACGATATATTCTTCAAGTGAGTGAAAACTAATGAATAACTAACACCCTGACAGTCTTGCTATTACTGAGTGCTTAGGAGTTGGGTAAAACTGACAGTGCAAGATGAATGTGGCACTAAGACGAGATGTTACTTTGCATGACTGGTCAGGGGAATCCAGACTTAATGGACAGTACAGATGGGTTAATTCTAAAGGCTGAATTTCTGAGCCATAGTTGCTCTCTGAGCAAATAAGGAAGGCTTAATCACTTGGACGACTGAGTCTCAGGTCGTAGTCCCATTTGTGAAGGAAGCATTCGGACCGTGGTCCTGGGAACAAGGGATGCGAGTTTGCCTGTTGCCTCTGCCTCCACAAGAGCAGGCAGAGCCCTCCGCCTGCCTTGGCAGGGTCCAGCAAAACTCCGGCAGTCAACTCGCCTACAAATGCAGTCAGGAAGGCAGGACTGTCCCTAGCAGGAGGGATCACCAGAGCACACCGTAAGTGCACCAGCCCCTGGTTTCACAAGGCAGGAATCACGAGGTGCCGGTGAAATTATGTGATACCAGGCTGAAAGAGGAAGGGCAGTATGACCCCAGAATTGAATGTGGCTCTTTGCCCAGAACACTGTGGAGCCCAGATGTATTCATGGGTTTCAAGAGGCTTTTAGAGATGCTCCTGGAGCACAGCCCCACCTGGTAGTTCAGTGCTACGGTCAGATACAACCACCACTCCAGACTGACCATGAGCGGGATCTCTGAGGACCACAGGCAAATAATCATGTAATCCATTCCCTGTCTGCTATAGGCTTTTCACAAGCATCTTCTAATGACTGTGGCCAAAGAGAGGCCCCGAGCTAGCCAGCCCTCCATGCCACACTGAGCTTTCTCTCAGAGTGTCTCCATGGTGGTGCCGGAGGCTGTCCAACGGCTTGTCCCTGGCAGCACCTGCCTGTGGCATTCCCCAGGCTCAGCAGAGGACCACCATCAAGGGGGGATCTCCTGTGTCTCGGTTAGCTCTGCCCATCCCCAGTGTAAGACCAACTGTAGTGCTGCGGGGTCTCCTCTACGCCTGCAGCGCCAGATGGGCTGTGTCACCAAGTAAGGCTTGGCTTGCAGCAGCAGGCAAATATCACGCATTCTTTGAGACTTGACATGGCTGCACTCTGTTTCCACGCTCTTTCCCTTCAGTTTAAATGTAATCAAGGACAGATCCTGTCTGTCCTCAGAAGATATGGAGCATGTCCCAGTCTGTACCTCTTTCCAGGAGCTGAGATTTCAGATGACAACAACCTCGCAGTGCGTGAAATCGTGGTCACAGTGATGTCAGGACATCTCTGAGCCTTTTACCCCAGGCACAAACCAGGAGGAGCCAGTTCCTGTAATTACAAAGTTGAGCCATATCAGAGGAAAACTAATCAGCTTGCTGGATGCCAGCAAATTAAATATTAATCTAACTATTGTGAACACAAAAATGTTAATCTTCAGATATTTCCTGGCACAAGTGTCAAAATCAGAGTGGAACTAAGGCTTTATTCATTTTCCATTATCAACTTAAATAAAAACACTCAGAAAAATGGCAATGATGTGCAGAAGCCACTCAGCACAGATAATTACAGTGTAAGTTTAGGCAGCTAATCACTCCTAGAATATGCTTCAGATCGAGATAACTCAGACTGGCTTGTTTCCCCGCTTTGTTAAATCAGACAGATCCTCAGCTTCGCCTGACGGGGATGAAGCTCCCAGAGTCAGCATCTTTAACTAACAACAGGGCTGTCTGGCAGGCATGGAAGCTCATCCTGCCAGCCAGCAGCAGGACGGATAGAAGGCCTCTGCACCAGGAAAGAACGGCAGCAAGAGGGAGGGACACAGCAAAAGCAAGGCTGGGAGGTGGGGCGGGCAGGAGCAGGGAGAGGTGAAGGAAGGCAGGAGAGGGTTCAGAGCGGGGCAGGAGTGGAAGCAGAGGTACAGAGCCACACGCACGGACACACCGAGGAACCGAGGAACAGCTGCAGCAGCGGGATGGGGAGGAATGGCTCCGGGAAGGTCCAGTCTCGCAACCAGCCTCTCCCCGCAGGGCAGCAGCTCTGCCCTTCGTGGCGCTCAGACAGAAGAGCTTCCAAGGCTGCCCACGTAGCAGCCATCCCGCACGGCACTCACAGCCCATCCCGACCACCGCAGCTGGCCACGCACGGCTCTTCCCTGTGTCCCTTTTCCCAGCCGGGCCCAAACAGGGGCTGGGCGATACGGCCTGAGGAGAGGAACGGCAATGCAGTCAAGAGGAAATAACGGCACTGAAACCAGAGGATTCTTCTTTTCAAGGAAATCCACTTCTTTGGACTGCGGGCAAGAGGTGATTTTCCACAACCCTTTCTCTGCCCTGTCACGCCAGACCTTCCCAGTGGGTGCCAGCCCACGTGCTTTACGTTCCAGTTCCAGCAAGGGTCTGACTTTGCTGCCAGTGGTCACAGCAGGCACGGGCCACCGCAGCAAGCAGGAACGGTGAGCTCTTGCTCAGCACAGATGCAATGAATGCCATCCATGTACCAGGGAATGGTACCAGGGCATCTACCTGAGACAGAACACACTCAGCTGCAACTTGGATAATTTTGCATTCACCGGTATGTTGAGGCAATGTCTGACCACTGCATTTACGTTATCTGGAATGGAAAAAATGAACTCCCCTTTATAGTTGTAGAGGATCACCCTTGTGTTCTCAATCACTAGTTTACATGGGCTTTTTGCTAGGAACTAGGGCGAGAATTATTTTTATAACAGCATTCATGGATATTCTCTCTTCTGCTTAATTATTAACTTTGCTGTAGTAAATAAAGGGTGTTTATGAATTCCATCAATCTCAACAAACCTTTTGCATGTAAAGCACTGAGACATTCATAATGAAGAAGCAGCATTCACTTTTGTTTTAGTTAAAGGAATGAAATGATAAACATAGTTCTGTGGATGCTCTTGTGCAGTTTCTTAAATTAGAATGCCTGCCAGCAATCATGCCTGAATTACTAGCTGCTTCATTATAACAACCTAAAAGATAGGAGTGGACTGGAATAAATCGGGACTTTAAAAAGCTCGTATGCCCTTCAGCAACACACAGGTTTTCAGAGATGGCAGAAACTCTCTTAGTTAACACGGTGCTCAGTATTCTGTTTTGAAACTACTGTGTGTCTCCCTGTCAGGAGCTGTGCATCAGCCGATCTCTTCAGCCGTGCCTCTGAACGCTGCTTCTCCCAGGCTCTGCTCACAGCAGTGGTAGAGAGCTGCTTTGGAGGGAAATGCAGAAATTCTGTATTTATTTCCTTTAGCACATTCTATGTCCAGCCTTTCTTTAGTCATACTGATGGGCTTGTATTCTGTGGAATGCTGCGTTGCTCTATTTATTGTCCTTAAGATCCTCGTCAGATAGAATGCACAGGGGAAGTGCCAGCCACTGAATTATTCAGTGTAGTCCCCAAGATTGGCCTCACCATTGAAAATGCATCTCTCTGGAGACACACAAACTAAAGCAGTAGCTGTTCCTGGGTGTTACACATCCCAAGGCACCTCTCCCAGTCATTTATGCATCATACTGCTAAACTGGCATTGCCAAGGTTTCTTCTTCTGATCCAGTTGGACCCTGACAAACAGTAGTTTCCCTGAAACAGACATGTTCTCTTCTGTTTTTGAAATAATCATCAATCTTTTTTCCCCTCTTGATTTAAGAAAGCTATGATCTTTGGGTATGTGCTACTTAGGATCCTAGGGGCTCAGCACAAGCAACTGACAGAGAAGCCAGTAAATTATTCCAGCTGAGCAGCATAAACAAGTAGAGCTTTTGTCGATACAAAATGAAAATGACCATGTTCTCATTCTGGAAGAAACTGTGGTATTAGAAAGCATAGGTTTGACAAGACAAGCTAAAATCTACACTCTTCAGATTCCAGTAGGCCTATGCCATATTAATTATTTATCAAGATGTTTTCTTAAAGTAGTGTCTTTGTGCCTTTAATTTTCAATTCCCTTAATGCTATGAGGATCTCTGCTGGCAACGCATCAATTATTAATAGAGTTAAAACAATATTTGTTTTCCCCAAATACATTTTTGAATGCTGTCCTCATACCAGTTAGGTTTTTCTGAAATTTTAATGAGGGTCTCTGATTTCCTCCAGACTCATAGCTGAGGCACAGACTTGGCTGGGCCTTTGATTTGGCTGTCAGAGAATGCATGGCACTGCATCCTTCACACTGTTTGTCCCACCGGGGCTGGGGGAGTGATCAAGCTAAACAGCTGTGATGAGGTAGGAGAAACAGCAGCACGTCTGTAATTGAGAATTTCAGTTGCCGAGTTCAGAGGTTCTGTTGTTCTAGTGACTGTTTTGCATTTTCTTATTCCAGCAGCTGTCCCCAGGCTCAATAGAGAGAGGCTGTGCTTTTCTCGGTTTGGAATACTTTTCTCCTAACAAAGAAAACAACAGTGCAGTTCCTTTAATCTACGAGAAAGCCATTTCAATTCAGCAAAAGGATACTTGAAACATCATGGGTTTAAGAATTTTATGCAATCTCAGCCACTTCTTTCTCTGCCAGGGAGCATATAAAAATTTAAAACCCCAAATACTGCTTCTTGCTTTTCTAGGCCCTAATTATAAATATATTTTCACAAGGAGGAGTCAACTTAAGCCTAATATTGTGTGAAATCTCATAATTTCTATACAGTCTTCACTTGATGTGGATTGGTAATTGGAGCTGTGGAATCAATTTTTCCCATACTTGAAACACCCAAATGAGTATAAAATGTGTTGCATTTGTTCCACGCACGTCTACAGTTCTGCATTTTGCTTGGAGTGGAATGATCATTCTGATGTATTTTTTATAACAGAGCAACGTTTCCTCAGACTTTGATGTTTCACGTATGGGGCTATTATAACCATTTGCCATTTAGATGCATGATCCGTGGCTAATCTCCAAAGCTTTGATGCATGCAATAATTATTACTATTGATGTCATTGCACCATATTTAAAATATGAACATCTCTTGTAAGTCTACAGTTAAGACAAGAGGGAGGCAACCAGTCCACACCAAGGCTGGAAATTTCCTGTTGGTAAAGAGTAAAGCTGTGAAACAGTGTAAGATGACATCCTATAACCTTCAGCGAGGCACTGACGATGATGAATGCAAGGGCTCAGAGAGTAGGAAGGTGATGCAATGTGTGCTCTGGTCTCTGTGCACCGAGAACAGCTCTAGGAAATTGAGCCCTGGGGTCTCCGGATGCCACATTTTGACAATCTGCTCTTGATGCTTGACCCTGAACTCAGCCGTATGGCATGTTTCAAGCAACTCCTGCACCTAGGGCTCTTAGTAATTTTATCTGTGCAGCGTGTCACTGGCATTCCGGAGCCTGGTGTTCATTCAAACCCTGGTTTTCAGACCTGGCTAAGCAGAACAGCTAGAAGTTCCCCAGAGCTCTCCACTGCCCTGTCATGAAACATGGGGCTGGACAGATTGTTAATTGGGGCATTGTCAGGACTGTTTTTCATGAGGGCTGCAAAGTACTGCGATTCAAACAGCATCTCTCTTGGTCTAGTTGCTTTCACACATTGGCATTTAACCAGAACTGCCTGTCCTGCACAGATGCACAGGAACATGGGCATGAGGAGAAAGTGAAAATCTCCAGAGAAGTTTGCTACTTGTGCATAAATTTGGGGTGTGGGTTTTGGAGGACCAAATGTCATGCTTGTAAAGTTTAAAACATGCCTTGACTTGGTTTTGATATGCTGCAGTGGAGTCAAGGTTTCTCATGAATTTCATCAAAAAGTTCACTTCTATTCTCCTGGAAACTCTTCTTACTCTTTGCCTGCTTCTTCAGCTTTTTGGAGACCATCTTTGCAACAACAAAAGCCAAAATGGTCAACAGCAGTAGCCTGTGATGATCTGGGGACCAGTGGAGAGAAAGAAGTAGCTGCTGGACTACAACAGGGGAAACACCCTGGAGAATCCTTCTGATGCAGGAGGCAGAGGGAGAAAGTTGGAGTCCCAAAAGACTGTGGTGCACCAGTAGCAGAGGAGTTCAGGACAGTTTGTCAGGCCAGTACCATACAGTGGAGAAAGCTGCATTTCCAAGCACAAATGTCTCTAGGCAGGGAGCAGTCTGACATATTTGCATTGTAGAAGTCACTGAGACGGGGACACTTTAATGAACACCTTCTCCAGTACCTTGATTAGACTGTGCAGAATTGTGGCCTGCAGAGAGACCTGTACTGCTACCCCAATGCGCACAGGCAGGGTACACTGGCAGCCTGGACACCTACTGTGTGCACTCGTGGCTGTGTGGCCAATCTCCCACAGATCGCCTGGGGATGCCTTGCTTTTCTGTGCAAGTGGTGACAGGAGTGGATGTTTTTCATGGAGACGAAGATAAAACTACTTTGGGAAGCAGTTACTGTGACACCGCTGCAGAGGAAAAACCAGAGAGCCTCCCCCGCCAGACTCCTGTGCATAGCCTAGAGCCTCTGGCCGTGCTGGAACCTCTGCTGGAGAGGGATCTCCAGTCCCACCAGGCAGACACTGCCAAACCGCACCACATTCCTCAGCCTGGAGTCTCAGGGAGAGCCCCTGCTGCTGTAAAAGCCTCTCATGCAAACGCTGGCTAGTTTTAGCAGGCTGAGTCTGAAAAGCAGAAGTGCAGTCACCTCTTCAGCCTAAGTCCTGTTATCCAGGACAGCAGCCGCACTGCCCAAGACGCAGATTGCAAAGGAGAGGATTGGGAAAACGGAGCACCGCCCACTGTAGATGAAGATAAAGTGAGAGACCACCTGAGGAACCTGAAGGTGCACAAGTCCATGGGACCTGATGAGATACATCCGCGGGTCCTGAGGGAACTGGCAGATCAAGTCGCGAAGCCACTAGCCATCATATTTGAGAAGTCGTGGCGGTCTGGCGAGGTTCCTGCCGACTGGAAAAGGGGAAACATAACCCCTATTTTCAAAAAGGGAAACAAGGAAGACCCGGGGAACTACAGGCCAGTCAGTCTCACCTCTGTGCCTGGCAAGATCATGGAGCAGATCCTCCTGGAAACTCTGCTGAGGCACACAGAAAACAAGGAGGTGATTGGCGAGAGCCAACATGGCTTCACCAAGGGCAAGTCATGCCTGACAAATTTGGTGGCCTTCTATGAAGGGGTTACAGTGGCAGTGGACAAGGGAAGATCTGCTGATGTCATCTACCTGGACTTGTGCAAAGCGTTTGACACTGTCCCACACGATATCCTGGTCTCTAAATTGAAGAGACATGGATTCGATAAATGGACCACTCGGTGGATAAAGAACTGGCTGGATGGTCGCACTCAAAGGGTTGCGGTCAACGGCTCGGTGTCCAAGTGGAAAGCAGTGACGAGTGGCGTTCCTCAGGGGTCGGTACTGGGACCCGTACTGTTCAACATCTTTGTTAGCGACATGGACAGTGGGGTACAGTGTACCCTCAGCAAGTTTGCTGATGATACCAAACTGTTTGGCGAGGCAGACACGTTGGAGGGGAGGGATGCCATCCAGAGGGACCTGGACAGGCTGGAGAGGTGGGCCCAAGCCAACCTCATGCAGTTCAACAAGGCCAAGTGCAAGGTCCTACATCTGGGTCGGGGCAATCCCAAGCACAAATACAGGCTCGGCGGAGAATGGCTGGAGAGCAGCCCTGTGGAGAAGGACCTGGGAGTGATGATTGATGAGAAGCTCGACATGAGCAAGCAGTGTGTGATCGCAGCCCAGAAGGCCAACCGTATCCTGGGCTGCATCAAAAGAAGTGTGGCCAGCAGGTCAAGGGAGGTGATTCTGCCCCTCTACTCCGCTCTCGTGAGACCCCACCTGGAGTACTGCATCCAGCTGTGGAGTCCCCAACATAAGAAGGACATGGACCTGCTGGAGCGCGTCCAGAGGAGAGCCACGAGGATGATCCGAGGGCTGGAGCACCTCTCCTATGAGGAGAGGCTGAGAGAGTTGGGGCTGTTCAGCCTGGAGAAGAGAAGGCTCCGGGGAGATCTTATTGCGGCCTTCCAGTACCTAAAGGGGGCCTACAGGAGAGCTGGGGAAGGACTTTTTACTAGGGCATGTAGTGATAGGATGAGGGGGAACGGCTTTAAGCTGGAAGAGGGCAGGTTTAGATTAAACATTAGGAAGAAGTTTTTCACTTTAAGGGTGGTGAGGCACTGGAACAGGTTGCCCAGAGAGGTTGTTGAAGCCCCATCCCTGGAGGTGTTCAAGGCCAGGCTGGACGTGGCCTTGGGCAACCTGGTCTAGTGAGAGGTATCCCTGCCTGTGGCAGGGGGGTTGGAACTCGATGATCTTTAAGGTCCCTTCCAACCTAAACCATTCTATGATTCTATGATTCTATGATCCTCTGTCTCTCCTACACAATCTCACAACAGAAGTGCCGGTCTGCTCACAAGTCTGGGAGTATTTCATTCTGAGATGGTAACAGCCAGTCAGGGCCAACCAGCTAACCAACTGGCCCACTTGCTAACTGGCCCTCGCATGCCACACACAGAGATGCTGAGTGGATGTGCCATGTCTGAGGTTCCACAGAGTGCTGACCGTGCAGGCGGATTCAGCCCCGTAATGAACACCTTTTTCAAGTTTCAGCTGAATTACAAGATAAGGAAAACTAACAATGCTCACAGTTCCCATGGTCTTATTTTCTGCAGTAGCCTGAACATATGTTTATCATTAGAATATATCTAGAGCTCTTCTGTTCTTGCAGAGGAAATGCAATGTAAAGCAAAGACATTTAACAGGCTGCAGGAAAACATCACAGCTCCCACGGCACTACCCCAGACTGGGGAAGGTGAGTCCCTGCTGGGGGAACACATGCGAGGCAGCCATGCAACTTGCTGCCGAATTACTTCTGATGCAGAACTGGCTCCGCACCCCTGCCACAGCCAGGCACAACTTCAGCCAACTCTGCACTCAGGAGCGCGCAACCACGAGTTCGGCCCATGGGTGGGTTCATCTTCTAAACCAACCAACAGTTCTCCAACATGGATTACAAAGTGGTTGGAGCCTGCAGAGCTTAAATCATCCGGTACTTTATTTGCTATGTTAAAATACAACTTGTCCCACCAACCCTCCCCAAAGCAGGTGTGAATCCTTGGTTTGTTCTAAGAGCACTGGGAGGTTTAGCCTTGGTCGCCACATTCCAGTGGCCTAGGTAATGTTAGAAAGCCAAAAATGCGCAAATGTGTGGGCCTGTATTAACACTTTCAACTTGCTACAATGTACTTTATAGGTCTCTAATTACACCAAGGCAAACTGCATTAATATATTTAGTTAACTGTTCAATTATGCTACTGGCAATCATTTCTGAAAAGTCAAATTTAACAACTCTGAACAACTAACTAGTAGGAAAAAAGTTGTGTTTTGATTGCACATGGTTAACGGTTAATAAATTCTCAAAACTTCTGTATTGGAATAATTTTGGTGTGCAAAGGCTCATTTTTGTACCAAGAACCAATATTTGCTTTAATTATCTTAGTGTAATGCTGTATCTACAGAAAAACGTATTAGAAAATAACAACAGACGGAAAATAGACCAAGCCCTTCAGCCTAAAAAGTCACATGGGTCTGAATGCACTGGGAAGAGTCTGCTTTGAGCACACAGGGCAAGACTTGTTTGATTCTGAGAAGTGGATGGCTTAAGCTGCTAAGCTCAGCCTCTTCCCGAGGATGCCTGGAAGCAGCCTGCAGTGTAGCCTGGCTTAAAACAGCCAGCTGACACCAAGCTGAGGTTGTTACCCCGCATCTCCTTACAAAGAAAGATGTGCAACGAACAAAACTCTGGCTCCTGCAAGCCAAGCCAAGTGCTGGGGAGCCAGCCTGCCTGGACAGGGCATGCCCTTGTGCCTGGGTGCAGTGAGACCTTTCCGCACTTCCATAAGAGGTGTTAATTATAAGCTGCCTTTGCCTTGCTCAGACTCCACTGGTTGATCTGACATGTCACGTCTGAGTAGAAATTTCATTGATTTTACTATGTACAGCCAGTGTTTTACATGGCAGGATCAAGAGACAGAAGACAGAGAGTGATTAGTTGAGAAAGAGAACAAAAGCAGAAGGCCAGCAAGGGCAGATGCAAGGATCAGGAGTCGAGGGCAGATAAGAGCACCAACAGTTAGGGAAGAGGCTCTTCGGAGCCACAAGCCAACTACACATAGCAAAGACATTCACTGTTCACTGGCTGGACAGTCTCACCTTGCCTCCCAGCCTTACTCAGCCATTATGATCAGAGCCATGGCCCTCACTGCCTCTGCCTCCTACGAGGTGCATGTGGTTGCCCTGCTCAGGTGGTCTTGACCTGCTCTGTTGGCTGCAGAACCTCTCCTCCCTGGGGACCCCGGTGACTTAGGCAGCTGCCGGTAATTCAGGAGCTGAGCCCTGCTATGCAAACAAGCTATAAAAATTGCTCCCAAAGACATTGGATGTAGACAGCTATCTGGAAGAAAATGTGAATCCATGCAGAGAAGTGGCACCAGAACTCTACGCAGGTCCTGACTGAGGAAAACCTCTCGCCTGGCAGGCAGAAATTCCTTTGCTGGCTTCCAAAGGCAGAGCTCTGCATAGCTCCTGGAGACCCCAGTGGACACCATGGTGCTCCCAGGATCCATCACCCCCTTCTCAATTGCTTTTAAGATGATCAGTGTACATACCCTTCCCTTCCTTTTCTTTAATCTGCCAAACTAGAAAGATTGTCAGTGTCACGGTTAGTACAGCTGTGCTGTATTGTCATTTTATCCCAGGGGCACAAATCAGGGAGAGACAAGTGTAACTTACTCCTGTATGAACACTGTCTAATGTCCACGCCTGGTAAACTGACAGCACAGAAGACAGGCATGACAAGAGCTTGCTTTACAGATCACTTTCTAGTTAATGCGGTTCTGGTGGCAAAATTATTGAACTCTCCAGTTCCAGCTCCTCGGCAGTACTGCTGCTCTCTTAATCCAAGACTGAGCAAAATTAGCAAATTTGACATACTCCCTGGCAAATGCTCAACTGCTCACCTTACCACCGTGCAGAGCACAAAAAAAGTGAGCGCAGGGAAACAGATTCAATGCTGGTGTAAATCATACTAGCTCGACTCTGGTCTGTGGGGTTGCTCACTGTGGAGCTAGCCCAGCACCATGGAAAGGCCTTGGCAGTGTTCATGTATTCCTATTTTACTTCCCAAACAAATGAGCTGAATGCAGCATCTTGATCTTCAGCTGGTGACAAGAGACACAACGCGCTTCAGCAGGATGACACAAAATGTTCCCAGATGTCTTTATCACCTGCCAGGGCACTCCATTTGGTTTACCCTGCAGAAATCCTTAGTAAATCTACATTGTGAAGGAGAGACCAAGTTAATCTAGAACTGAATCAGGCATTTTATTCTGCAATACAGCAACACAGATCAGAAAGCACTAGGAAGGAGGTTAAGCAAAGACAGAATCTCTCTGAAGGGGCAATATCAAGTCCCAAGGCTGTCAAGACTGAGTGTTGCCTATTCCGAACACCCCGTGGTCACAGCAGGCGTGCTTCTGCTGGGAACCACCACCTCACAGAAGCTCTCCTTGGGTGTGAGGCTACTTCCCAGCCCGACATTTGCATATCAGCGAGATATCTGCAAAGTCTAATCACAGTCTTAAAAATAGATGAATTCAAGCATCAAACAGAGTAAGTTCAGAATGCAGGTAATTAGTAATCAAGTCTGGCCTGCATTCCTTCCCATTCTGGACCTGGGCAAGCGACCCTCAGAGCTGCATGCAAAGATGACATGGTCACCTAAGCAAATTTGCAAAAGAACCTCTGGGGTATTTAAGCATTCAAGTGGCAACGTAGCACAGCACAGCCTTACTTTAATGTAGATTACCAGCTGCCCTTTTCTTTAAAATATAACAGAAGTACCAATGGGGAGCACTTTTCATAAAAATATATGTGTGTATCTAAACAGCATGTAACAATGTTCTCTGGTATAACACTGATAACACATTAACCCTAGGTGTATGTGCCTAGGGTTACATACATTTCCAAACTAACACTCCCAAACCAACACTTCATGTAGATTGCTCCGAACTCACTGAAATAAGCAGCACAACCAGCACAAGGTCACACCAGCCCCATCCCCTCATGTACAGTCCTCCTGCATGTATCAGCAGTTCCCGCATGGAGTGTGGGCGCGCAAGCAGCTCTGGCTCAGGACACTACCTCTCTGCCAGACTGCAATCTGAACACAGCATCTCTTCTGAACAGGGCTCTAACAAGCCCATTGTCACTTGAGGGTTAAGGATTATGGTGACAGGAAAGGAATTACAGTATTTTCAAAGAAAAAAAGAGCCTATTAACCTGCTGCAGAGCACAGAGCTCTTTCCAGTGGCAGACAGTGCTGTCCCTGCTTAAGAATCACAAAAATGATGGGAAAATCCCAGGAATTTTTTGGCTGCTTTCATCTGGAAACTTGTCCCAAAGTCATTTCTCAATGTGAAAACAAAAGTACACACAGGACTTTATCACCTGAAAGATACTGCCTCTGATTTCACTCTACCCCAAAACAAGAACAGTTGAAACACATGACGCTTAATTTTTAGGCAGCAGTGTCAGCCTTGGCTTTTTAACTCACTATTCAACCTTAACCTGGTGCAGAAATCAGACTGAACAAGGCTTGCTCACAGTCTATGGCATTCGCTCACTTACTAGCTGTCCAGGTCTTACTGAGCAAAGTACACAGCAGTAGGAACAAATGAACAATCCTCGCTGAGAGGGAAGCAGCTGAAATACGCGTAATGAAAATTCAAAGTTGAAAATGCTCTGAACTTATTTTCATGTTTTCAGGCTTACATTGAAAATCATCATTGTTGTTATTATTATTATTACCAAACATTTGACTTAATTTTTAAAAGTGATTATAAAACTGAGAATAATGGTGATACTGTGTTACCTTCAAAGGTAGAAAGTTCTGTATTTAACTAATGAGGCTGCAGACGGGACGCAGGTACCCACATAGCTTCTTAAGTCCAAAACGGGTCTCTGGAAAGGATCCAAGTATCTCTCAACTCGAGAGAAGAGAGGAGAAAAAAGAATTTCAGCTGTTGCTGCCCTGGTCACTCTGTCAACAAACCAATAAAAGAGCTTCAGTATCTACCACGAGACCTTCAAATGCTGCATCATTTCTGCATCCTCAACGAGCTACTGGGTAGCTTCCCTGTCCTCTCATTTCAGCTCCAGAGAAGAAATTTCTTCCAAACAACGTGACAACACATTGGCAGAATAGGCTTTGCACAGGAATACCATAACTCGTTATCTCTTGCCAGCGTACAGACATGGTGGAAAGCCTATAGAGAAGTGACTGTGCATCCTAGATGGCAACAATTACAGTCGGTGCTTAGCAGAGTCACAGAACAAATGGTGAAGGATGAAATGCCACGCATGGAAAATTGCAACTACCTTTTCTTACTACCCAAGGTTCCTCATTTTTTCTGCACAATCACTATTACACATGACAGTGACTTCTAGCACAGTTAGATCATGGCCTTCTGTGGCCAAACACCACACACATACACACCGTGTGAAACTGTCATTACCACTGAGGTTTATATTCCACTGGATACATTTCTTCTGAATACCAGAAAAGAAAGCAGCCGATGCCTGTATAGCAGAAAGGTAGAGCTTGGTGATAAACCAGCAGTCAGACCTTCATCACCTTACTGCCTATGACTACTTTGGTGCTTGCAAAACTGTCCCTGCATCACATACACAGACAGAGCTCTCCTCATTTTCCCCAGTGATGCCAGAAAATGTCCCAAGGCTAGGTTCACAGCAGCTCTCTCCAATCAGTTAAGAAATGAAACACCAGCATCCTCTTCCTCTGCCCAGACCCCCTACATTCCTGCCCAGGATCTTTTTGGCCAACTAACTAGTTAGAAGGGAGCCACATTCTGGGCAACTTCAGGAATAAGGAAAAGTCACAACTTCTTGTAGTAAAGTGCCAGAGTTGCTTATCATCTGGATACACAGAAGAAATACCTGTACAGTATATAAATCACCTGTCATCATCCTCCCTGGAAAACTCATTATTATAATAGTCTAATCATTGTGATATCCACTGGTATTACTCCCACTAACATTAATCCTGATTAGTTCATCTGGTATTAATGTGTATGTCACAAGTACTTCCGCGTGCTTTTCCAGGCTTGTTGTGTGCTTTAGACCATCCTGGTTTCTGCTTGAAGGAAAACAGCTGTTTGTTCATCACCTGTAAGACAGTCAGGCACCAAAGTCCCAGCATTCATTAACTAAGCTGACCCCTTCCCTTAGGTCTCCCAGTGTCTTCCTCTTAGTGAAAAAAGTACTTCATACCCTGCCATTGTGCAAGCTCCTTGGTGTAGGGGATTTGTGTTTTCATTTTGTTATTTTGTGTACATTTCACAGACCTGAGTGCAACATCAGTGCTCAACAATTAACAACAACCTGTCCACAACTCTGGAGTCTCAAAATCCATCTGATATGTAGGGTCAGTCTTTCAAAGACAGGGGAGCAGCCGGGGTTTCCTACATGTGCTCTTGTGCATCTGTGCCCTCCCCTGGACAGCAGAGTGGGACCAGCCTGCAGGCAGGTCCACCAGGCACCAGGCATTTCACGTCTGCCTGCAGCAGGCAGCACAACTGCTGGTGAGGGCCATATTCGCCTGTAGTAACTGGAATGGGGATAACTCTGTCTGCTCAGCCCAGGCATCTTATCACAGAGCCAAGAGTTTTACTACCAATTCCTTCAATGCTCTTTTACATTTCACTAGCTCTGCCTTAGACATGGCTGGAATATAAAGCACAACTCCGCGTGAAGGAGCATCAGCTAACCCATGCTGCCCTCTTCAGGAGCTGCTATTAAATCATTACTAGGGTGCAGCACAACCCTGCCGGGCAGGGAATAATTTGGACTGGTTTTCACAAATAGGCACATCAAGAACTTCGTTTTAGCAAAGATAAAGCGCTTCTCAAAAGGAAGGACTTTTTCTATGGCACTAAATGTGCTCCTCTTTGGCTCAGGGTCTTAGAAGCAAGAATCAGCTTTTCTTCAGGAAGAACATACACCCAGGAGATGCAAAGGAAGATGAAGAGTAGGGCAGTAGTGGCAGTACCCTCACCCATTGCCTGTAACTAGGGGAACGAACAGATGGAAGGAGATGAAGGGTAGCAAAACCCATACTTCCTGCTTCACTGCTTATGATGCAGTGGATGGGACACACATGGGGATTCCCTGATGGCACATGCCATCGCACCCACACCACAGTGAGCTCAGCTGCTTGATCAGTCACAGACTTGAAACACTGGTGCCGTCCTACTTCAACAGAGGACTTCATAGCTCAGGAAGCAAAGCAGCCAGTGACAAAGAAGGTGCTCCACCCAGTGACAGGAATAACTGCCCCAGAACCAAAAGGATGGGCATGTCATGCACAGGAGAGGACGAATGCCAGGCACTGATGTGCACACTCCTCTGGGGCTTGTCCAGTCATAAACTCCTGAAGAAGGTGTGGAGATAGGGTCAGTATCAAACAGCAGGGACATAGCAATCAAAATGCAGATGCGAACAGATCACATGAAGTGGGAACAAGGGAGGACTTTAGCATTACATGAGTATGGGGACAGACCAGAAAGAAAGTCATTGAGAGAATTTCAACTAGTTATGCTTCATTAAAGAGCTCGAATTCAGCACAATAAGGCTGTGTTTGAAAGGTGCAACTCCATATGGGAAGGTCATGGTCTAGCATGTGCTGCAAAGGCCTGCCAATAATGCTGTCTCAGTAAAGGGCTTTTAGCTTGCTTTCCTCACAAGAGGAAAAAGCCAGACCCATCATATCCAGAGCAGCTATCTGGAGGCAAGCTATGGCACATTTCAGAGATTGCGTGTTTATAGTCCAACGATGTTTAAATCTTTTGCTCCCATCTGCCACCCAGGGACATCTTTGCATTTTGCTTTTATTTATCACCAAAGTCTATTCTCATTCCAGCCCACAGAGGCTGGTGAACAGTGTTTCTTTATTTTTCATTCCAGAGGATTATTACTTATGTTGAACCCATTTGTCCCTAACAGAGATGTAAGATGTAGTTCCCTAGGAATACAGATGTTATTTAAAGTTCTTTTCCAATATCCAATTTGCCTTTTATTTATTTAGGGAGCTATTTCAGCAGGAACCTTGCTGTTGAGAGACACCATGACTTGTTTACAGCGCTGGTCCTGAAGGCGCCCAGGAGCTGGGGGAGTCAGGCAGGCGACAACATTACAGATTAAAGAAGTAATTACAACAGAGAATACAACATTAAATAAAAGCAAAAATAGCGAAGACAAGGGAGGAAAAGGAAACATAAATTGGGAAAAATAGACTGTTGCTTAGGATAATCACAGTGCAGGGACTGGAGTGTGCCCCTGAGCAAGTACTTCCCAGCCAGACGGCACCTCGCTTCAGAGCAGTTCTCCTCGCACGTGTTTTGATCATGTATGTGGCTGCTAGCCAGGCAGGCATGTCACCTTTCCAGAGGCTACCAGCCAGGCCTGCAGTGATGAGGCGGCTCCTGGACCACCATTCAGCAGAAGCGCTTGCCTGGCTGCAGCAGAGCATGGGCCTGGTAGCTCCCAGAAAGACACATGAAGTCCTGACCCTGCTGTGCTGCAGACGTACTGTGCAGAACTGAGCAAGCCTCTTCACCTTCTCTTCTGTCAAAGGGTGGCAATGACACTCCTCACTGTCTCACCAGAAAGTGATATACTTGTGACCATCTGGAGCTGCTCTGAGCCTGCCTGAGAGGAGAAGAGGGACCAAAAAAATCTTGCAGCCAGGCATTCCCATGCCCCTTCGCAATACAGCTCGTAGCCAGGCATGCAGCGAGGAAAGGGACTGGACTCGGTCAGGTACCAGTGGCTGAGCAGTCTCATTCACATGGAACTTCTCTGGGAAGAAGGCTCCTTGTACAAAGAACTAGCCAGGTCCCTCTGCACAGCACCACGCTGCCACACTCCCTCTGCGGCACGTGCTTGGCAGCACCAAAAAACTGCATTCTTCTTAACTGGAGGGGTTTCTGAAGGAGCATTACAAAAGTACGTTGGTGTCTCAGACACTAAGTAGCTGCCAGTTATTCCTGCTGCTGTTAGTTTCCTTTGGTCTCACTCTCTGATCATTTAATGGAAAGTAGATTATGCAATAATTGAATGTTGGAACCAGCAGACCCCCACACACAGCAGGGGATGCACATTATTTACCCATAAAAAATATTCCAAGGGTTATTACCATGTAAACCATGATTAATTAAATTCACAGGAATTATTTCTGAGGCATGTAAAAGGGAAGATTCCTGCAGAGGAAAAGCTGGGGAGCTGGCTCCATCCTGACAGCAACACAGCCATGGAGTGAGAGGAAGCCCTGAACTCTATTCCTGTGACAGTCTATTCCCATGACTCTTGTGCTACACATTGAGCAACAAAGCGTGCAAAGGAATGGGAATGGTGGAAACTGGAGCCAGTATCTGCTTAACTCGTTCAAAATCTCCACCTAGAAAGGCCACAACCTCCTGACCATCTGGGCTCCTCCATGCTAGCAGGCTGCTCCATCCCCTTGCACAGGCATTAAGAACACTCACCAAAAAGTGCATAGACTTAGATCACCATCCGCTGCACAGAAGCCTCCACAAACATTCTCGGGGCCTCACTGACTGTCTCACAGAGAACTCAGAATGGATCCTAGATGCTGACTGAACCTCTTCTGATTCTTTCTTCCTCCACATCAGTCAATCAGCAAAACATCACCAGACCAGGGGCTCACCTACCAATCTTCAGTGGAATCTGACATCCTTGCAACCAGGCGCTCATCTCCTGTCTTTAGATCTGACTTCTACTGCTGGCAATACAACTTTCCCTGCAGGAACCAAACACATCGCAGCCTAATTTATCTCTGATGGCAAATTTTAGATGTAAATAAAACAAGAGTAAAAAATACTGGCCCTAAGTGCAAACCTATGTCATATGCAATTTCTTACCTAAAATTTGTCAAATTTAGGATAACATAGACATGTAAGAGTGGCCACATGAGTTCAAACCTAAAGCCCATTCAGCCAAATATCCTGCTTTTGGCAACAGACAGGAGAAGAATGTTTGGAGAAGAGTAAAAGAATTAGGAAAGCACATGGCAGCACATCCCCAACCTCTAGTGATGTGCATACAGTTTGGAAACTTTCTGAGTTGGACTGGGGTGGGTCTTTGGTATTTAATATTCAGAAATGGATTTTTCTTCCACAATTTTACACTTTCATTTTTTGAAATGTTTAGCACCTACAACATCCTGGCACAAGGAGTTCCACATTTCCAGTATGCACAGTGTGAATGAGTATCTCCCTTTTTTTTTGGTTCAAGTTTGACATATATATTGTCTCGTCCTTCCCTCCACCCCCAGCTCCTTCATGAACAGAGGCAGTGAACAATCATTCCTTCCTTATCCTTCCTATTCCATACTATTTTATCCACATATATTCCATATAATTCTCTCTTTTCCAAGGCAAATCCCTCCTCATAAAGAAGACATCCCAGATTTCTGATCATCTTTGCCTGTCTTGTCTAATATTTTCTAGTTCAATCCTTTGCGTTCTGAAAAGGGGGAACAGCACTGCATAGAGTATGGCACAACACCAGGAATTTATGCAGGGACATAATCTTGTTACCTGTTTTGTTCCTTCTCTAAGAACTCCTAACATGTTATTTACTTTTATGACTGAGTGCTACGCCAGCATTTCTGTATGAGTATTTATTACAGTGCCAAGTCTCATTCATGACTTAACAATCACCCTTGTACTCACCACTGCATACACAAAATTAGGATTGTTCCTCCTGCTCATCACTTTCTGTTTCTCTACACTGAATTATATCAGGTCAGTCACTCACTATATAGAAGAGTTTTCACAGCACTTTGCAGTGGACTCCTATTTTTACTACATTGAACAGCTGAGAATTGTCAGCAAACACACAGTCATAATACGTCCTTTTCTCCAGACCATGTATGAGCATGCGAAACAGCTGAAGCACGGATCCCACAGGATTCCTCTGGTGACCCCCCTTCACTGTGAAAACTGGCCATTTACTCCTATACTCTTTTTTAAGTTATGTGGCCATCTGGGGACCTGTCCTCTCATCCCATAGCTGCTTGCTTTATTTTGAAGTCTTTCACAAGGGATCTTGCTAAATTCCTTTTGGAAATCCAAGCGGAATATATAAATCCAGTTCTGTCCCACATGTTTGCTGCCTTCTCCAGAGAACTCAAGAGATTTGTGACACATGCCTTTCTCTACAGGAGTCCTAAGTCTTCAGTGTGTCACATTTACTCACATGCTACAGACTTCTTGCATACCTAAAAGAACAAGACACTGATTCCTCCCCCACCCTGTGCTGTCTCCAGGTTGTCCCTGATGAGGTTACGACTGGTGCACAGGGAGTCTTCCCAAGTGCTAGCATTGACATACCCTGGGAAGGAGTATTCAGCCAAATGCTCCCATGAAATCCTGCCTGAAGCTGCACTGAGCAGCACAGGACAGCTGGGAGAGGTGCCCCCACTGTGGAGATGTGTATCAGCAAAGTCAGAAGTGGTGCAACAAGGGGAAGGTGAGCACTCGCATCCCATTTGCATGATGCTGCTCCTTCTCCGCAGGGCAAAGGAAAGCTCCCTGGCTCTAGGGTGCCAGTCCGCAGCTTGCCGTCGGCAATGGGCAGTTCACCTGTGTCCACTCACAGCTCTTAACATCCCCTGTCACAGGGACTCCTGAAACCAGCTTCAAAACAAGGGGTTCAGTTCCACAGTCAGAATAGCGGCACAGGTGCAGCAGAGAGCAGACTGAAATAGCATGTGCAACTTGGGAGCCATTTGTCACAGACTTTGTTTAATTTCTTAGAGTGAAGAAGACAGAAGAATATAGGATTCATCACTTTAAATTCTATATAGTGACAAACCAGCAAGTACATTTAACAACCGAAATATACTTTATAGACAGTAATGGATACTGTTAAAGTGTAACCTGGTATTTGGATTATCAAAGGCAGAGTCTATCAGTTTTTGGTTTTGTATTAAAGTTGTTTTTTCCATCTGTTGAAAGTGGCTCTTTGTGATTTCACAGGGCATTACACTTTATGTTTCTCATTTGCTGCACCCAAAGGAATTTCATTCTGCTACATTAAAAAATACCTTGGGACGCTGGCTAAGCTTTTAACTTTCCAGAACGCGCTGTTCCATGTCTGTCTCCATCCCCGCACTTACCTTCTTTGAATGTCTAATTTATACATACATACATATATGTATATAATGTAATTCACATGTCATATTGCCTTTGTCACAATGAGGATTCTGTCTCTATCCCTATGTGCCAAATCCACAGGCAGCAGCCCAGCGTCTACCAGACTTCTCTGGAAGGGATACACCTGATCCCTGAAGCACACTTGGATCTGTACCAATGGTTTTGCTTTCCTGTGCACCACACACAGGTGGAGAAATAGTAAACTACATCGAAGTTCATTTTGCTGCAGATGTCATACAGAGGCATACTGGACACACAGATACCCGTGGGTATGCTTTCACTCTCACGTTAAAATTACTTTTTTCTTTTAAGACAAAGTACAGGTTATCCTAGCTGAGTGTTACCATGCCAAAGCAGGACTACCATCCATTAGAAGTGCCATCGCAAAACCCACTTCCAAATGCATCATCTAGCCTTCCTTTAAAACCACGGCAACCAAACACCAGCAATTTTGCCTCAGTAGTTAGCCTGGACTCACATTTGTCCCAAGCTCTCAATGCCTCTAGCTCCCTGCACACTTGCCCTTCCTGTTATCGTCACTATATTGCAGTGGCTTAGATCTCGCTGTCATTAGATCCTTATTCTGAAGGATCTTGGTGCAAAGTAAATTTGTGGAAGGCTTAGCATATTGCTGAATCTAAGCCTCCTACTGGGTCTTGCCCAGCTGCACTATCGCTTCACAAAGCTGTCAACGGGAACTGATGGTTTAGCTTGGTAGGTGACTTGAACCTGCTGTGCGACACTCACTGGCAGAAGCAGAGAAGGGGCTAGGTCCTGCACAGTTGTGCAGTCTGGTGGACTACCTTTTTAGAGCACCGCTATAGTCCACTGTTTCCAAACACAAGCCATGTGTAAGCACAGCTAGGTGACTCATTGTGAAATGTAGCCTACTCCCACACTGATGCATATGACATTCCTTTTAAAATCATTATGGAGAGGATTTCCAGGGCAGAGGAAGCTGCACAGCATTTTCGTGGTTTGTTACAACATGAAGGCATCCTGAGTGCATGCCGCTTCTCATATCTTCACTGCAGTGACCCAGAAAGTTCTCCTCCCAGGAGCTCCAGCCTGCTTGAACCAGAAAGCTGCTCACAAATAAATGGAGGATGTTCCATCTCAGAATGTGGAAATACGCCCTTAACTTTTCTATCAGTTCTCCTCACCATGGCAAGCAGCTGCCCATTTCCAGAGCACAATGAGAGCACGACCTGACTTTGCAGGATGCCAAGCACCCCCACCCTGGCCAGACTCTCTGTATGCTCTGTGAAGAGCTTTGCTACCACCAGCACCATACAAGGTGGGTACGCAGCTGCTCGAGAAGAGTCAAAACCAAAATTCCACTCTCTGTCAAGTGCCACATCTTGGAACCAGCCAGGAGGAGACAGCAGAGCAGCGGGGGCTTCTGCCACTGCAGCAAGTGTCCATCTGCAAGCTGTCCGTATGGAGAAAGACAAAAACCTGTCCAGTCTGGGAAGAACAACAGAGAACAATGCTCAGAAGCAGCCCCCGATTCCTGCTGGGCACACACAGAGCCACAACAGAGGGGAGCTTCAGTTCTTCTGCCACGATTCAAGCAGTGACACCAAGCTATTTACAAAACAGGGAGATGCTGGGCATCACAGGCAAAACTGAGAATCATAGAATCACAGAATCACAGAATGGTTTAGGTTGGAAGTGACCTTGAAGATCATCGAGTTCCAACCCCCCTGCCATAGGGGATTCCACTAGACCAGGTTGCCCAAGGCCACGTCCAGCCTGGCCTTGAACACCTCCAGGGATGGGGCTTCAACAATCCCTCTGAGCTTGATGTGTTTCTCTCCTGCATTTTCTCACAACCTCCAATATTATTATAGTGACGCACAACACCAGAGAATATAATTGCTGTAGTGATTACTTACAGCCATTACATTAAGCTTTAAAATGCTCCTTTCAAATTGAACAATGTTTTTTCAAAGTCAACAGCTGGTTCACAGCTTGAAAGCAACAGTTAAGATAAATTAAATAAAAAGGGTAATAAAATCACAGACTAAATTTAATTTCTGAAGCACATGCAAACTCCAGCAAAGCCTTTAAAACATCTTTTAAAAACATCCACAGAAACAAAAGTCAATACAACCAACAATTATACTGTGCTCATTAATAAGAATGTGATGTATGAACACAAATAACTCTGTACACTTCTAAATATGCTTAAAACAGAGCACAAAACCAAATTCATGAAGCATTTATAGCCCCAGTTTGGGGGATAAATCAAACAGAAGTTTCAAATGAGATTTGTAAATCTTGGGAGGAAGAAAAAAATGTTTTTATATATATTCTTCCTCTTAAGGTACATACATATATATAAAGTGTGGCTAATGAAAATGACACTTCCCTACCCTTAGGATAAAAAGGTGATCTGGTGTGCACTCAAGATCAGCACAATGCCAGGAGCCTTTATCAGCTCTTGAAATGCACTACTGGCACGACAGGCAAGACTTACATTTCTAGAGTATACGACTTCATTTAAATGCCAGGAGACTTTTCTCTGGCCTGATCTCCTGTTTGCCATTGGGAGAACACTATTCACAATTCAAATGGCCTCTGCTTGGCTAGCGATGAAGTGCCGAAGCTACACATCCACTCGGATGAGGCAGAGAAACGTAAAGGAGCCATGCCCTGGCTTTCTTCCACACTTCTGTCAGGAAAGCTTTCCACCTACCACACCATTCCAAACAGGCCGACTAGCGAGCAAGCTGTCTCTCTGCCTCCACCCTTTATATTGCTGATCAGCTGTTCAGCATTTTACATCCTATCGCACTTGAAAAAGAAAATGAGACAAGAATCAAGAACAAATATTCCACCTTCTTTACCACAATTGGGTTTTTTACCATATCAGAAAGGCTGTTTTATCATCAATGCTCATTAGCAAGAAGAAATATCCCAAATCAGTTTTCCTTGTAAACCTTTCCAGTAGGCAGACAGATGCGGTGTTGCAGTTTTACAACAGACGTGCATGAGACAGGTATATTGCAACAGGCAGGTGTATTTTCTGAGTTAGACACCATTTTCCTTCCTTCCTTGCTGTTTGTCCCTTGCAAGCAGCAATAGGGACTATGACAGAAAGAAGAGATTAGCCAGCCACTTGCTCTAGAAATCACTGGGACTACCTGTGCAGTCTAAACTGCACTAAGAACACAGCCAGAAGAATGAGATGAATCTGTAAAAGAGGATGTACCTCATCACTTTTAAGGAGAGGCATCTCTGTGAAGGTGGATTACACCAAATATTTTCCTACGCTTGGTGCACAAGCAAGATTTTGGCAGGCACTCAGAACAAGAGGACGTGTTGGCATATATTCAGTATGTGATTTGCCTCACCTACATTCATCTGCCGAAAAGGCAAGAAGGTCGTCTAAGCTAGTCTTTTAGCTTCCTTCTGTAGCCTGAGGAGAGAAACAGACACCCACAGAGAACAATTTATTGCCCTGGCTTGCCAACCCTAAGTATCCCATCTCGGACTGGGATGGATGCCTCTCAAAAGACTTCTCTCTCTCAAACAACTCAAGAGAGCCCAGAGCATCGGCTCAGGCTGGATACCTAGTGGAATCTGGCCTAGTCAAAAATTAAATCTCCTACCTCAGGTCCGGCGGAGACAACAGAGAGAGTACTTACTGCCATAAAGATTTTTTTAAAGATCTGTTGTAAAGATTTTTTGTTTCTTTTAACGTTAAAGGAGCTGTCTGCACATGTTTGCAAATATGAAGGAGATTCAAGTTGATATAAGAAAAAAAAAAAAGAAATAACTAAATTTTAAAAATAGCCTAACTTACATAATTTCCATCCAGCAAAGGTAACTAAGGCTACATATGTAAGCAATACTAATACTGACTGGGTCGCAGTTGCATCTCAGCACTGACACATATGTCCCAGATGGATATTACATAATGTTTTTGGAAAAATAAGCGTTTTCCAGTGATTTCTGAAAGTAGAACTGGGTGTGCTGTTATAGCCTGCTCCAGAAAGAACATTGTGTGTCCTACACACACTGCAATGAAACACATTCCAAAGTGCCATGCAAAATGTCACCTTATCTCGCTTAAAGTTATTCCATCTAGTAATATCAGAGAAATTATGACAATATGTTGTTCTACATGAAAGTACATGACAGCGCTATTTGTGAGACCTGGCAGCTGCCACTCTCGGCAGAGCAGATGGCAGTGATAAAAACACAATGCAGGGAACAGGTTGATAAAGACATATCCGTCATTACACTTTCGCTGTACAATTACACTCAACTCCAAGATACAATCAGAATGCATGGCTGTGTCACTCTCCAGCAGGAAGACCTTGCCTATCTGAGGAAAATAACTCTTGTATAACAATTAATTTTTTACATATTATTAATCAGAATTGTTCATCTCCTGTCCACAGGAGCAGAAAAAGCAGCCAGGAAAGACACCTGAAGTCTTTAAAGCCTTATGTGTTCACACTTTTATTGTTCCAGAGAGACAGAGAACTATTCATCCCCTGTAATGGAAAACCACAGCCAGCCATGATAACAAACACTCTCATGGCAATCATCAATTTACACTCCCAACTAAGGACCAGAGGGCATGTTACCTCCCATTTTCACTTTTTTTCCCCCATTTCTTCTTTTTTTTTTACAGGGGGGGTGGTGGTACAAGCATTAAATGAGTGTAGTGTTCATGGAAGGTACCAACTACTTCTGGAAGCAGAAACAGTCTACTTGCGCACATGGCAGGGCAGCAGCAGTACCAGCCTTTCCTCCTCTTCATACCTGCCCCAGGCAGAGAGGACCACTGCTAACACAGACAGGCACTTCTCTGCTGCGATGGCCAGGAAAGGCATCCACCACCCAGGCCAAACATGAGAGCATCTTCCTGACGCAGACGACTGGAGGGGAATTGATGCCATCATCTCATAGAAGCAGCAGTCACCACCGGCATGGAGCCAGTGACCCTGACGTGGCAGAGCTTCAGGTGCCCTCAGCAGCACAGCAACTGGACATCAGTCCTGCAAGGAGACTCTCAGAGCACCAAAATCACACCAAACAGCTTTCTCTCACTTTGCAGAATGAAGAATCTACAGATGCCAGTTCAGATGAGATCAACCACTGGAAATACTGATTCAGAGAACAAGGATGCTAAACAATATTCATAGCCTGTTAACTCCATTAAGATACTTGGTATCTTAATGGCTTTCTTTTTAAATGGGCAGACTAATAAAATCAACCAGAATTTTAAGTTGTACCTGAAAATCTGTTGGCTTTTGTAACAGAGAATCTAGACCCGGGGCACGAAGATAAAGTGCGTAGGTAATGTTTACTTTAATAGATGACCTCCAACTATACCTTTTCGATGTTGACTCCATTCTTGCTTATTAAGTAATCAGAGTAATTAACCTTGCAGTAGTTTTGAAATGTCTGTAAAATAAACAATAAGAGTGGGTTTAGTACTGTATATGTTCTTACAGGACGTTAGTGGAGACCACTTGTCTTTTCCAAGATAAACAAAAATTAATTTCTAACAACACAATAATTAATGATATGCAATGTAAGACTAATGTACTGGTAATTAACATGATAAAATATAACATGGCATATATAATTGAAATAGTTAGGAATAAAGATTAGCAGGTTTTAAACCTGTGTATCATCAGAGAAAGAGCTGGTTTCCTAGGAAAATAGTGCTCATATCTGTCACTCATGTTGCTTCTACCAGAACAAAAGATAGTAAGCCTGATAAGAACCTGTTAAGATATCCTATTTGAAATTCTTATATAAGATTAGCTATACTATTACATTTAAATCTTGTGTGGTTTACTGTGCAAGTACACCTTATATCCTGACACAATTTCAAAAACTGGAGTTAGTTTAGGAAGCAAATTATTAAAAAACTGCCATCTAACTAGCTCGTTTCATGTAGCAGTATACAAGTCTAATAAAGGACAGCAGAGCTGACAAGAGATGGAGCCCCAAAAGACGGTTATGAGGTATAAATTAGCCGAAGATATTATTCAGCTGCCCCATCTTACTCCTGCAGCGCTCAGAACTTGGCAGTTCCCACGGAAGTTGGCAACACCGATCTTAAATGCAACTGCCTACACTAATACACAAAGGGTCTTAGTCCTATGATGGTCTCAGAAGCGAAGTCAGTTTATACCAAAAGCTTGACAGCCCTTAACGCCAACTCACAACTGCAATTAATAAATTGCATCATAAAAATACCTGGTGGTTAAAAATGTGGCTCTAAACCCTGGATCTCTGCAAGGTCCGCCTCACTCCCCATGCCCTGAACTGGATAGGCTCCATTTTGCAGGTCATTTTTGAACTTTTATGCTTTCCACTTGCGAAGGCATCGTGAAATTCTGCATCTATGCTCACCTGACATGACTACAGAGTCCTTTTCTTTAATAGCCCACTATGGTTACTGCTAGACCCTCTTTCCTTTGTACAAATAATTGGCAAAATAATACCATTCAGAGGTTAATGTGTTTTAGGGTCCCACCCTTACATACAACAGTGACACAATTTATGCCAGCCTAATGGCAAGCTAGAGTAAGCTTACTAAGACGTATATAAAAATCATATTTCTGAAGATACAGGATTTATAAAATATTGTGACAGCCATCCAAATATTATGAAGTGTTAGGAAAGTTTCAATGTAACTTCACAGAATCACAGAATGGTCAGGGTTGGAAGGGACCTCTGGAGATCATCTAGTCCAACACTTCCATAGTTTCATCTTGGCTTATCTTCTTCTTTACAAAATGGGAAGGAGATACACCAAGAACGTAATTTTTTTATTTGTTGTCATAAATTTGTTTGTATTTAAAAGCAACTGCAGTAACTCTAATGAGCACAACCTAAGTTCCAGCTTAGGAAACCATCACTGCCGAAAGCCACAGTGGAAGGAAACACTAATTCTTGGGACTGGCTTTCCCCATCAGGCTGCAACAGTCACTTCAGGGCTGGTCTCATCAACTGTCAGGATAAGGGCAGAAGTCCCACAGAAAGCATCTTCCGATGACTCTTTCGCGAAGCACAGGTACTGATGAAACAGACCACGTCCCTCTGTAACTCCAGAGTGCCAGGCTGCCAAAAGGGACACGGAGTTCCTGAGGAGCTGAGCAGCAGCCTGAAGTCCTGAGGAGACGGAAAACCTTTGGTGCTGCTGTTGTGCACCTGTGATGATCCTCCAAGAAATTACTCAGTATAAGAACACACCTAAGAGCACCAGAGCATAAGAGCACCAGAAAGCACCTGAGTCACAGCGCACCCGGGATCTGAGACAAGGCGGTCCAACAGCAGTTTCTTCACACTCGGATCCCTTTCTGCCTATTCTGCTAATATATCGGAGAGGCAACTGACAGAAGGACAGGACAGAAGAGAGGACAACTCATGCTGGCCGAGCACTGGAGCAGTGCTAGAATTAGACCTGGGATGCTCTCCGGATCGCTGTATGTGACGGGGTGGTGGAGAGGGTTTCATCTCTGATAAAAACTCCAGACAAAGTCAACACATCTGACACTATTTTGCCCATCAGCAGTGCAAGTAATTTACAAGTCCATACTTGGGTTTATGTATTTGGGGCATCTGTTTAGTTTTTATTACTTCTGGCCTTGGCTTCCACACTCCTTCACAGATCAAATAACTGCTTTCCCTATTTGCTAATTCCAACAGCTGGTTATTACTCACCAGACTCCTGCTACACTCGCCTGGGGAAGAATCATAAATAAATGTGTACAAGCAAGCAGATGCTGTCATTTTAAAAATTGATCCACCTAGTAAAAATGTCCTACTTAGGACTCAAGTGGTGAATCATTGAGCATGTGTCTTGATGTCATTTTAATAAGACCCAAAAACAATCGCAGGACTTTGTTCATTAATTCAAATTAGTAAAGGAGGAAAGAGTGTAATAAAAGAGAATATTACTACAAATAAATAATTAAACTCTGAACAGGCCAAACACCTGCTCTTTCCAATGAAGACAATGGCAAGATAAGATACAGAGCATTTTTTTTTTATTTTTGGTATAACTAATCACTTTTTCACCAGTGGCAGACAAGGTAACATCAAGTAACCATGGGTCCTGGAATCTATGACTGTAAACAGAAGAGAGAAATACAGACGGTTTATCAAACTTTATCATCTCTCTTAATTGTGTGCCTGTTTATTTGGGTTTTTTTAAATAGCTAATTTCTTTCTGAATGTCAGTGCTAGGAGAAAGTGAGCTGCCTGGAGCATATTTTAAAAATACACAGAATATAAAAGAGAACAAAAAGTGCTTTGCAGACTATACCGCAGGAAGCAGCAGGGAAAAAATCCTGGTACCAACTTTTCCTCCGTGTTTTAAAAGGGACATCATTCTGCACGGTTAGGCAGTTTGGCTTCCACAATCTTTAAAAAATTTACTTCTGATAAAAACAGCACAAGTTTCAGTGATGGCAGCATAACCCACAGGGAAATCAATTTCTGCAGGTTACACAAATGACAATAATCTCTGTTCACGGGCAGCAGGAATTAAATTCTCTCTTGTTGACTTAAAATGGAAACGTCTAGCACTGAAGTCATCCACTTCCTTGATCAGACAGCTCACCAAAAAAAAAAGCTCCACTAGTTTACAGGCATTTCAAATCCAGTACACAAATACTGCAAGGTTAATTACTCTGATAGCAAAACTTCCCAATTCCCAGATTTTGCAAATCTGCTGGGCTTTTTTCCGATGAGAACAATTTCAACCAAACTGCTAAGATGCAGTATATTATGAGCTTTTAGTGGATTTTCCTCCGAGACTAAAGGCCAAACACACTACAACAAGACTTAATACACACCTGAAAACCTATCTTTAGTACCTTAGCAGATATACGGCTCAGCCGTTTCAAGACTATTGATGCTGTATCAGCATTCAAACCATTGTATCAAAATACAACTGACTAGAAATAACTGTCTTCCAGTGTGTGCTCAAAGAGAAACAGTGAACCTCCCTGAATACCCAAAAACTAAAAATCTACCCCCGAGTAGTTCTTCACCTATAGTAAAACTGATAAAGCTCACCATGGCCTTAATGCCCCATAATTGCACTTGAGATTACATGTACAGAATTTGGTGTTATTTAAAATACCAGGAAGACAATCCAAATCTTCAAAACATAATTTGTGAAAATATTCCTAATATTTAAATTACGAAAACTATGATTTAGTGAGAATTGTACTAACCAACTTAAAGAGGAATAAAAGTTAATATAAATGGCAATAAAAATGGGCCAGTCTATAAGCACAAGAGTAGCAACACTTGCTAGCATCAGAAATTACAAATATTGAACACAAGGTCTAACAAGAAGTTTCCCTTGCCAGTTAAATACTTTCTCCTATAACAGCATACATTAACATTTAAGCAATCAAGGAGGAGAAAATTCTAAATGAAGGTGCTAAAATCACACAGTCACAGGACGAATTTAAGGTGCCAAAAGAAAGGCAGTTAGATGACGGAGAATAGACGGGCCAGCATGATAAGCCAATGCAGCAAGACTAAAGTGTGACAGAAGAAGAGGAACTCATTCAAACAAGACAGCTGGGGAATGGGGAATGGGGTAGAGGAGAATCACAAGCAGCAGCAGCGACAGGACTCAAATCAACTTTTTTTTTTTTTTTTAAAGCACTAGTGACGGAGCATGGGACAAAGAAGGAGGGTTCTCTCAGTACAAAAGGTGACGATTTTAACTTTTTCTGTAAACGCAAGACTTTGCACCAAGTCTGAACATTTCAACCAAGAGAAGCAACACTTTTAAAACTTTTCATGAGATACCAATTCCTCATTTCTTGTTATGTTGCTTTAGTTTTGGTTTGTGATGTTAAGGCATTCCTCAGAGCTGCTGAATTTTAAGTAAAATAGTACTTTCTTTGCAGTTAAGTACTGAGAACACGTTCAAGGCACATTACCAAAGCAAGCTGGGGCTGGAAGATGCCACGCAAAGTGTGTTTGAAGACCGAGGTGCGCATCCCACACATGAAGCAGGTATTGGGCACAGATCAACCCAAGCAGCACAAACCACCCGCAGGACACCGCCTCACGGCAGCCTCCGTCCCCGACGCTTCCAGGCCCCTCGTGTTACTCAGGTCAGCGCACAATGTCCCCGGTAGGCTTTATTTCTAACAGTTAACATTGATTAGAGTATCTCCCCGTCTTCCAGGACTCATCTACTCGTTCATAGCTGTCCCGCTTTCGGAACAGAGAGATTTGTGAAGCGGAACAGCTATCGTCCCCATACCATCGCTGTACGGTTAACGCGTAGGCTACGGTATGCAGAAAACTGGACTGGATGTATGCATTCCCCTAATGCAAACAGCACCGTCCACCATACAACGCCCAAACGCCAGCGGACCCGCTGGTCGAGGCCCCGGGGGGCACTGTCTGGACTGAGTCATGGCCACGTTACATCGCCCGTGGAGACCACCTGGGCTACCGTTCCCCGGCGCACGGAGCCGGCCAGAAGGCGCCGAGAGCCACGGCCCCGCTTCCTCCACCCGCCTCAACCCCCTCTCGCCCCCTTCTGTAACAGCACACGCAGTTCCGTGAGGGACCCGGTGACGAGGCTGATCTGGGCTAAAACTAACCTGTGAAAACGGGTATTTTTTTTTTTTTTTTTTTTTTTTACTCTAGAGGAGGTTTCCATTCCGTTTCGTCACGCGGCTGCGCGCAGACTTGGAGCGGCTTAAGGCCGCCAACGCAGGACCGAGCGGCCCGGCCGGTACAGGCCCCGCACCGCGGGGAGGCAAACCGCCCCGCCGCGGCCTGCCCCCCGCTCCCCGCCCGGGCCCGCCCCGCGGAGGCCGGCAGCCGGCGGAGGCGCTGCCATGGCGGCGCCCGGCGAGGCGGAGGGCCCGGCGGCGGCGGAGGAGGAGGAGGAGGCGGGCGCGCTGTGGGCCGAGGTGCGGGCGCTGCTGCCCGCGGCCGAGGAGGGGCTGAGCTTGGAGCTGAGCGGCGAGGTGGAGGACTGCGTCCCGCCGCTGCTGCAGCGGGGCCGCCGGCTGCTCTACGGCGAGGCGGGCCGGCCCTGCGAGGCGGAGGCGCTGAGGCGGCTGAGCGACGTCCTGCGGGACTACTCCTGGGAGAGGCTGAACGCGGGGCCGTGGCGGGAGGTGAGCAAGGCCTGGCGGCAGGTCTACGCCTACGGCTGCCTCTTCGGGGCGCTGGCCGAGGTCGCCGCCGGTCGCCCGCTGCCGCCCGCCGTCCGCCTCTGCGACATGGGGCTGCTCATGGGCGCCTCCGTCCTGGACAACGTCCTCGCCCGCCTCGTCCGCGTCCTGCAGGCGCACCTGCCCCGCGGGGAGCGGCGGGCCGCCGCCGAGGGCAGCGCCAAGGTACCGCCCGGCCCCCGCGCCCCCCGCCCGGCTCCCCCTCTTCCTCCCCTCCCGCCGCCGCGGCGAGGCCGGGCTCCCTCGGGTTCCCCCCGCCCCGTCTGAGCCCCCGCCGCCCCGGGGCCGGCGTTCCCCGGCGTCCCTCCCGTCCCCGCCGGGAGTGCCCGGGCCGGGCCGCCGGGGGGGTACGGGGGTGGCTGCGGAGGCCTTCGCTGGCAGCTGGTGAAGGAGGACGTCTCCATTCCAGAGGGTCCGGATTGAGCCCCCTCATGTCCCCGACGTGCAGCCAGAAGATGCGCTTCCACACCTCCGCTGCCCTTCGCTGGAGCACTTCAGAGACAACTACCTCATTCCACAGAAGCCCGTGGTCTTAGAGGGGATTATTGACCACTGGCCGTGTATGAAGAAGTGGAGGTGAGAAATAGGAGTTTCTTCCCTGTCCTAGCAAGGGTGAGGATTATCTTCTGTGTCGGGTATCTTGATGCTCAGTAGAGACTTCCACAGAAGACAGGTGCCGTTGGGAGTGACTTGTTGGCAGCACCGTCCTGCTGTGATGTTGTCTTTGCTCTGTAGAAGTTGCTCCATAGATAAGGGAGGCGCAGCGAACTATCCAGAGCATTGCACGGTGAGTGCTGCATCAAACCATCCAGAGCATTGCACGGTGAGCGCTCCGGTGCACCGGGGAGAGCCGGTGTTGGCCAGGACGGTTCTGGCCGGCAGCCCTCAGCCCAGCCTCCTGGGGCTGTGCCCGGGCGCGCTCGGGCGAGTTGCTGACACTGTGTGTTGCTCAGCTGGAAACTAGCAGCGAGCTTGCATTGCTGACTGTCCCAGGGAGCTGCTTACATCTCAAATGGGTCTGTGTCAGACACAGATCAGTGATTTTTACATCTCTGAACTTGCTGATAATTAGTGCAATGGAGAATGAATTTCAGAGATGCACGAGGAAGCAGGATTGGCTTTTTCATTCACAAATATTGATGTTTGTTCAGTGCCCTGTTTGAGTGTTGAGTTTCAGACACCGCCATTCAGGAGTGAGTAGTAACATTGTGCTGCTTGTGTAACATAAGCAATGGAGCCAATGTTTCCAGTACTGAGAATCAAATATTTGTGAGATAAAGCTCATGATTCCTTAGAAAAGGGGAAAAAAACCGCTCAGACTTAGTTCGAGCAATTGCTTTTGTTCCACAGTCAAAGGTAAAATTGACATTAATGGAAGACACTTGTTATTTCATAGGGGTTTTGTTCTTTTTTGAGGGAAGGTACTCCACTGCTTAACTTCACACACTTTAAAAGATGAACTTCATTTAGTTCTTATCGTTGTCAATGGAGAGATGTATACCACCTGTCAAAGACATTAGCCAGGATGGTTATTATTGGCACCTGTATACAGAATTTGGCACTGACAGAGAGCTGATTTGCATTAATGATAAAAAGGTACAACATTTTATTTAGCAAATATGGCAGCAGGCAGCAAAAAGATTAGCCATCCCTCATCAAGAGAGACTAGCAGCTTAAATCTCCTTAGCTCCTAAGGAAACAATAGTTTACTGAGGTAAACAGGGTTTTAAAACAACAGACATTGTGGCATAATATATGCACGATCTTGACTGCTTGTTTCCTTGCTGCTTGCATCCTTTTCTGCTGCCTTTTCTCTCTGGCTGGTTGGTTTGAGAGAGAAGAAACTTGTGGTAGTAGGGTTTTGCTACTTTAAAAGATTGATTTTGATTGATTGCCTTACGTTCAACATTAGTAAGAGGAGCAGTATTAAAGGGTAATGGAACTTTCTTTATTTCAGTGTGGACTATTTTTGTCAAGTCGCAGGGTGCCGCACAGTCCCCGTGGAATTGGGAACCCGATACACAGATGAGGAATGGTCTCAGCAGCTTATGACTGTTGGTGACTTCATCAACCAGTACATTGTGAATGAGGTCTGTTACTCTCCTTTTGTTTCATCTCCAAATACAGCAGTGTGTCACTGGTACAGAGCTGCTGCTTAGAACAAACATGCTTAGAGGTGATGTCAAGGGAGGGGGTGTGCTGTAAGCACAACTCTGAATTAAAAGGTTTGATATATTTTCAAGATCTGGAGCTACAAATACTTACTGCAACAATAGCTAGGTTTGATTTTTGTATATAATCAAATGTACAGCAGCTGGAATCTGATGAACAGATAGACACCTGCAGCAGAAGCCTGAATGGTGGGGTCTAAGGATATGGGATCTTCAGCCACCAGTTTTGTTCCTCTTGATAATTAAACTGCTTAGTGAGATCTAGGATCAAGATCCAAATTCACGCGCCACCAGGTAAAAAAAAATAAAAAGTTGATTAGCAGTTGCATTTCCATTTACTTTCACAGCTGAGGATCTAAAGCCCTCATCTCTGTTTCCTAGTCTTCTGGCAGGAGGGACCACGTGCCATTGCACATTGGTCTGCGGTGCAGCCTGGAATAGGATATCGAGATACTTAGAGGGAGTGAAGGTGAACTAGTCCGTGCCCCAGCAGGGTCTAGCTATAAAGATGCAGAGCACTGTCACAGACGGAGCTGTTGAGACTCCGTAGGATTATAGTGAGGCTTTTTCCAGTAACTTGAGCTAGATAATTTGTTGATTGTGGGGATATGTCTGCACTCTTACCATTTCAATAAAGACCCCTTATACTAGTCAACTGTTGAAACAGTTCAATACTCTGAAATGGGACATTGGAAATGGATGTTACCTAGAAGTAAATTCTGCTCACCTGTATAAGTCAATTAACTGACTGAAAAGTCTTACCCTATATGTCACTATGCATATTTTTTTTTTCTTTCTCTGCTGTAATTTCAGAACAGTATAGGATACCTTGCCCAGCACCAGCTTTTTGATCAGGTAAAAACCAAGTGAATGTTTTTATCTTTCTGCAGTCAAGTGTTCCCTTTGTAGCACAAGTCATCTCTGAGGATGTCAACTCTACAGATAGATGGAAAGGCATACAGAGAATTCTGAGTATTTCTTAAGTTTCTATTCTCACAATTTGAAGGAACAAGGGGAGGGTTTTTTCTGTTTGGCTGAAAGGCATGGAAACAAAACGCTTTCGGGGGTGAAGACTCAGTCTTAGTGCTGTTTTGGTACAATGTAGCATACACTTACAGGGATATCACCTAGAAAGCAGCATTTTCCCAGAGAATATGTAAGTCAGGAAGGAGATTTGGACTGGAAACAGTCTTCAGTGGTGATATGTTCACCATATTCTGAAATGTCATTCCAGTTAACCAGAGATTAGGTTGGTGGGAGACGTAAAAAGGAATCTCGGGGAGAAGGAAGCTTACCGTATAAAAGATCAGCTGCTCCTTTTCCATGAACAGCAAACCTACTTATTCGTGTGGGTTTCTCTGGTTTCTGCTAAAGCAAAGGGTCTCTGAAGAATGAGAAACCCCTCTCTTTTTCCCACCTCTCCTTCCAACAGAATCTGCTTGCTAGGACAGAAAGTGCGAGGACAGTTCCTGCAGATTCCCAGCAGTTCAGCTACTTCTATCCTGCCTTTGCTGGACAAGCAGGTCATTTGTTTTCTTTGTGTCAGGCCTTGTTCCTCTGTTTTATTAACTGCATACCTTTGGCAAGTCAGCACTTACCCTTTTTAATGTATATTTCTTTACGGGAGTAGATCCCAGAATTGAAAGAGGATATCAGCATCCCCGACTACTGCTGCCTGGGGGAAGGGGAAGAAGATGACATCACCATTAACGCTTGGTTCGGTCCAGAAGGCACTATCTCACCTCTTCATCAGGATCCCCAGCAAAATTTTTTAGCCCAGGTCTGTACTCTACTTATTCTACATGTGCCATTAATGCTATAGATAGAAAAAATAGTTACGTTAAGTATTAGAGACAAGGGTGGCAGACAACTTGATGAACAACTGAAGGATAGAGAATATGCAGATATTATTTTGCTGTTCTACTGCATTTGTCACTACCACAGCTTAATAATGTAATCTTGTAGGCCACAAGTGCTCCTCATTGAGATAGACCATTACTTACCCTCATTTTACAGATGATAAATGGAAATCACAAGAAGCCGTTTTTCCAAGGTCACACAAGGAATTTGTAGTAGAGTTGGGAAGAACCTGGATCCTGTCACAGTGTACCAAGGAACTTCCTTTTCTGGACCAGCACCATTTTTGGGGTGGACTTAGGTGCATACTTTAACCCACTTCAGGTCACCCAGTAAAATATCTACTCGTGCATGCATTGAGAGTCAGATAAAGTAATATTTGCACTGTGACTTCATTGCTGCTGAGTTACTGTTGGTAGGCTTCTTGATGACGACTTTTAGTGCAGAGTAACAGTGAAATACTGGGGCCCTTTGTGGTGAGCACTATGCAAGCGCAAAGACATATTCCCGGTCCAAGCAGTTGACAACTGTACATCTTCAAACACTGAGGGGCTTTTTGCTTACTGGAAGGAGATTGCCATTTCTTCCTGTAAAGCTTGAGGGGAATTTTTTGGGGTGGAAGTCCATTATAGGAGTTGTTGGACTGGAAAAGATAGTTCCCTTAATAAATTTCGGAACTTGTATTCTTCTGCCTGAAGAATGGGAGAGAACCTGCAAGTGCTGTAAAAAAAAGTTGTTGTAATTTGAACAGCAGGTGATCTGGCTGTTTTCAATTAAAACTGCCCCGCCCCTTGATGCCATTTAAACTGTGGCTGTGGAGAACAGGAGGGCACAAGTACAAGTAACGGAGTGGAAGGATCCCTACTGGCTAGGTGATAGCTGCTGCAGAGATCGCAGTATTTCCATTAATGACAAAAGCAGTGTCTGGAGATGCAGGGTGTTGGCCATTAACTTGTGCGTTCGACCTTGCAACGTACAATGCCTTAACCCAGCGAGGCAAGTGATGGAAGGAGCTGTTAATAGCTCATGGCAGTCCAGGTAACACCCACCCCTCCAAAAAATTCAAGGATTCAGAAAATGTGCTGTTGGAGCAATAGCCAACATTTTCTTTACTTCCATACATCACCAAAAATATCACTTAAGACTTGGTTCTTTAGAGAGCTAATTAATATCCATAATCCCTTTGGGGTATGGAAGGCATCCTAAAAACACACGGACAGGAACAGTTACTTATATCAATGCTCTGCTCGTTTAACCAGTGACAGTGAAGAGTAGGACAGGGCAGGAATACTTGTCTGGCCTCTACAATGCATTTATGTGCTGTCCTTGACGCAACAAACTCTAAACATCTAGAACCACAGCTTGGGTGTTGATAAGATTATCAGGAAATTCTGTTATATTGGAAGAGATGTAAAGACAGAGGAAAAGCAGCTTGGTTAGGAATAGTTTGGTAGCATAATGCCAGTCCAGGGTACTGTGGGTAGTCCTTAATGTGATAGTTCCAAACAAACACCTGTCCCTTGAGGAAATCTTGAATCCTGGCACAAGCGGCATCAATATTCACCCTGTGCCTTCTGTGGGCATTCCAGTGGTGTCAGTGCAGGAATCGGCTTTGAGTTGTTTATTCTGCCCCTTCATTCTAGGCACCGATGGCTTGCAGTTGAGTGTCGTGTTCGGGTCAGTCAGTCCACTTGCCTTACGCATGTCTTTCGATTAAGAACTCCGATGAAATAACTGATTTAATGATGACACAAAAATAAACTAAAGCAGTATATGGAAGTTTAGCAGTCACTCTGTGTGTGTGCCTCTGCCTGCTGATGTGAACTGCACTGAAGACTCAGCCTCCTTATTCTCAGTTCTTCTAATTACTTTCTAGTGACGTAGAGCCCAAATAACATTGTATAAATTGGGTGCCATACACTTTGAATTTAAAGTAATTTGGCTAAAGGCATTTTCTGGTACTTCAAATTCTTACCTGCTTCAAGGGAACAGGTACTTGAATTCCAATTGTCTGATTTGTTTTAACTTTTTATTATAGCAGTGTCTGCTTGTTACTAACAAAGATAATGATGTTTCTTGTAATCTGGTATATTTTACTGTTAAATGCCAGCTATGACCCACAGTTTCCAGTAATGTGCAGGTTAATGACAGATGGAAAACATTTTTTGTAATATATGCAGGTATTTGGAAGAAAGTATATCCGTCTATATTCACCACAAGAATCAGAAAACCTGTACCCACATGAAAGCCAAATTCTTCACAACACTAGTCAGGTAAATAGTTGCCTGAAATATTAATATCAGTAATGTTACTTTATCAAATTATATTTGAGTAAAGACATTCTAGTGATGATTGTTTTGGGTTTTTTTATAGGTTGATGTGGAAGATCCTGACTTACTTAAGTTTCCCAATTTCAGAAAGGCTGCATTTCGGTCCTGTATTCTGATGCCTGGACAGGTTCTGTTTATTCCAGTTAAATATTGGCATTATGTACGATCGCTTGATATCAGCTTCTCTGTCAGTTTCTGGTGGTCATAACTCTGAAATACCCATAGACTGTTAGCATTGCAATAGGAATTAAAAATCTGAAAAAGTAGCATCTGGCATCTTCTCACAAGAGAATTCTTTTTTAAGCATGAGAATGTTCTTTTCTATCCAGAGGTTAGAGGTGGATTTAAAAAAAAAACAAAAACCAAACAAAAACCCAAAACCCAACAAACTCTTGCTTCAGCATGGTGAAAGAATCTGGATGGGTAAATGGAAAGATGCTACAGCCACTTTTATTTTTGTGGATGTTTCTCATATGAATGCTTCTTAAAGAGGCATGTTAGGTCACCATCTTGTATGTGTGTGTACATCTGAAACAACTCTATATATGGGCACTGCCAGGACTCTGCTTCAAGCTATATTTGGAACATCAGGTTAGTGTTATCTTCTACTCAGATTTAATAACAGTAAAAACTGGAGTTACATAAACAATGAGGGATGGTGCTACCCAAAGGTTCAACACGTTACACAAAAAAAAAAAGCTAATGCAAAGCAAGACATCAATCTCCTATACAGAAAAACTTACTAGTGTTAAGGCCTAGAAACATAATAAATTTCAGTTAATCCATAGTTTAATTGCAGCTAAGTAAACTGAAGCTTAATCATACTTTGATTAACCATCAGCTTAACTGGTGACACTGCATTCTGTAGCGTCACACGCTTCTACCGAGGAAAGATACACTGCCATTCCATTCTGGTACCTGGCAGCATCTAGTCCTTGTCTTTTTTTTCAAGTCACTCTTACGGGAAAAAGCATTCTTACATAAAACTCGAGAGTTAAGTGCTAATACTAAATCTTAAGATGATTGTTTTTTTCAACACTTTGCAGACATAAGCTGGCATTGCCCCCAAAGTCTTGTCCCGCTCCTTCCCAATTGGGAAGGAATATTCCCTCTCATCAAGTGCAGCTGCTTCTGACCTTGCCTTATTTTGGATGAACTCTTCTGCATCCAAAGAAGGGACAAACCCCAAGCAACAGTGCTAACTGAAAGTGTTCAAACTCTAGTCCTAGATCAGATACTCAGCCAGCTGCCTTAGAGAGGAGACCACAAGTGCTGCATTGATTTTTTGACCTACTTAAAGCCCTGTGGTGCTAGTAACAGGTTTCATTTTCAGTTGTGCAACTAGAACTGGACAAATAGGGAACACTGTTGCTGAGAAAGGATTCTTTTAATAGTTCACCTGCAGGATTGACTAGAAACATTTGCATCTTTCATTCCCAAACACACACTGAGAGTCCCAACCCAAGGATATGGAGAACTACATATTTAAAACAGCCTCCAAGAAAGCTATGCAGGCATGACTGTGAAGCACAGGAAAGTCATTGATAGCTTTATTTTAAGATTCTTGAAACTTCAGTAAAAAAATAAGTATACTGAACAATGCACTGTTAGTAATGAATACAATACAGTCTGGCTATTCTGCAGGAGTGGGAAAAAAGATTTCACCAAAAGCAAGTTTTACTATCATCGTCTGGTGCTGGGAGTGAAGCTCTTGTCTGCTCTCCCTGTTTTTGATGGTGACTGGGAGTCTGACTCAATAGCTGTTAAGAAAACAAAAGGAAGGTTAATGAACGACATACAAAAAAAGGATGATACTGTTTAACTTCCAGATTTTGAAAATGCTTTCTATATTTTATATATTCTTGCATTCCTGTTCAGAATGTCCAGTTCCCCTAGCTAAATAAAGAAGTTCTGAAGAGATTGTGCTCTTCTTAGAAGCTTAGTATTTCCAGTTGTCATGTGTTGCGTCTGTTCCCTATTCCCCGCCCCCCACTTGAATGTTGTTTAAAAAAAAATATGCACGGGATCTGCTAGTTACCATAAGGCATAATTCTTGCACTTTCAGGGCTCAGTGTTCCCCATGTATTGTGTACTGTCTGAAAGGTACAACTGAAGTCAGAAATAACTTATGTTCAACTACAGTTATAAATAATACAGGCAGTGCCACTCAATATCACAATCCATTCTGTAGTATTATTACACTCAATTGTTTTCAAAATAGGATGCTTGGTACCTGGAATGTCATAAGACCAGAAATCATTACACTGTGGACAGCGTGGTTCAGTCTGAGCTCTAAAGTACTTTCTGACACAAGGTAAATGCATTCCAGTTCCACAGGATTCACATACTTGGCTCTGAAATCAGAAGTGTTGATAAAAAGAAGTCTTTCTAACCTGTCCTTCAGTTTCAGATAAAGTTGTTACAAATGGCAGCAGATATGCAATGCTTTATTCCAAAGAATGGTTCACACAGTACAGTTGGTGGATACGCAAAAGTCAAAGCTGGTAAAGGATAAAAGGATTTATTTTCCTGGAAACTAGGAAATAACCATTTCCTTAAATGGACAAAATTTAGCTTGAAAGACAAACAACACTGAGCTATTTGGGTGTAATAAAGGAGACCAGTTGGGATGGAAAAAGTAACATAGAAGCATGTTACTTGGGGAGATGAGATGATGCAGGATCAAGGAGCAAGAGAATGCAGTAGTTTTGGAATAGGAGTTCAGGCTGTAACCACTTATGCAAGACTAAACTGGTAACTTACCAGCTATCAAAACACAGAACTTCAGCATGCTAAATATAAGCATACACGTTCATTCTGAAGTCCAAGACACCAGCAATTTCTGAACTAAAGTCCCAGGACCAAAGATGAACGTATGTCACATGAAGACTGCTTTTTATAAGGTTCAAAGATAAGATAGCTAACGCTTCACTGCTATGCCTATTTAAGGATAAGGAGTTCATCTCTAGCCTGCTGGCTTTGGAAAGCAAGACAGCACAATAATGTTCCTTACTGGCTGAGTTTGCTTTCTCCAAGTTTATACTTGGACGTACTGCTCCAAGACAAGATTTTTTTCCAAACACAGAAGATAAAATACCTACACTGAAAAAAAAAAAAAAAAAGGTATTTTCTTTATATACATGGGCAGAATTACCAGATTACAAGACCAAAATTTTTCAGTGCCTGCCTAATACCCAAAGGAAAGTATCACAAACTTTCAGCTACAACAACATAAGTACATCAGCAGATGCCTACTGGGGTGATAAAACAAGTGTTACCTGGATGGCAAGGCTGTGACAGATGTTACACTTCCTTGCCACATCTTGGTAGTTGCTGAGAATGTATTGTTCCATCTCAATTATGCAGCGAGTATGCAGAGTATATTCTCCATTTCTCTAAGGAAACAAGTGGGGAGATGAGGAATTTCTTTTAATTCCTTTTACCTTTTTTGACTTTTCTAACCACCTGCTAGCAAGCATTTGACATGCACTTTTTTCTGCCATCGTGAAACTAACGTGCTGACACTGATATAATGCAAAACCGAAATACTTTTGAAGTAGCAGAATTAATTTGTTTAGAGGATCAGACTAAAGATCTCACACCTTTAACAAAGGTCTAGTCATTGGAAGGTACAGGTGAACAGGCATGCTCTCCTTAACAAAGACATGCGGGTTTGGGACCTTCCATTTGCACATTAGCAGAAATTCTACTGGCTTTCAGCAAAATCTAGGCATTTATTGCTTGAGGTGTCTTTGAAAATCTCTGCTAAATCACTCTAACATAACTAAATGTCTAACAGCAAGTTGGAGATCTATGACGCAGTCAATCCAGGAGAAAAGGGATTGAGGTCTCACTTGTCTTGGGAAGCAACTGCAGTGTCCACATGGTAAAGTAATCTCAATTTCTGCCTCACGAAGTAGAAGAGATTTAAAAATGTGCACAGTGGCCCCTGCATTTCTGGTACAGGAGTTTTCAACATGTTTGGCCTCACTGCTTTTCAGGCTATTCTAAATGAAAGTAGGTGCACTGATCACCCTGAAGAGCTGAAGTTTAAGTATGCCATGCTGTTGTGTACAAAGGATGTCTGTATGTCGCAATGCAAGGCTCTACACACATACCCACCCCGCTCTGGTACAAGCAACTGAAACCACATTGTACTGTACAGACCTACCCAAGGACTTTTCCCTCGTGAAAGTACTACTTTTCCCGCAAAAATCACTGGAGCAGCAATAAGCACAGGCCCCACAAAACCATTTTTGCCGTCATTCATTAAAGAACAGCTCCGGTTTCAGCCATCACATCCATGAGAAAATAATAGCTGGACCTATTAAAATACAAACACTTGAAAAGATACAGCAGTTACCTCAGAGAGCCACTTATCCTCCACAAAAACTTTCAGCACTTGTTCCGCTTCCTTTTTCTTCATTTTCTTTGTCTTAAGTTGGTCAGCCAAGTTTAAAATATCTGTAGAAGCGGCAAAGCCATTTTCTGATGAAATGATTAGGTCCATCTACAGAAAGAAATATTTTCAACTATTAAAAAAACCATGCAGTTACATAGACACACCTTATAGTAATATGCAGCTTTTTAGCATCCATACATATGAGATATACTACAGTACATGGCTTGAACCAAAACTGTGAAACAAAGGCCAAAAGCTGAAACAGTCATTGTTACCTTGCCAGTTTTAATCTTTGCCAAGGAAACATTTCCACAAATAGAACTGTACAGTGCTGCCTAAATGAAGCTGCATTCAGGGACCCTTGAACATACTCGGGTGACAAATCTGTTTCTTTTTATCTGCTCTTTGTCAAGGTTCTTTTGAGGAAAAACCTCTACTAAAGATTGTCCACTCTGGAGTCATTAGTCCTGCTGAACCTACCTAGCACTTGAAGGTCATAGCAGTATTGCCAATCTTCAGAAAATCTCTCCTTGGAAACATTCCTGCTGCTCATCATCACAGAGCAGCATGCAGAGTTTTTATGCCGGTACTAACACATGCCACGACAATGCCAACTCTGCAGTGCTGACGCGGCTGCATAGGTGCTTCACCAATAATGGGGGAGGGCAGGGAAACCTCTGGGAAATCCATGTAAATTAGACTTTTGCAGCTGTCACAGAATAGTCAGTACAGCGCTCTTTCCAGTTTATGCAGAAAATTTTATTTTAATGAGTGCGCAAAACAAATTTAAAGCTCTAGTGGCTGGAGAAATTAAGTCCTCAAGACACTATGAGGACAACTCACTAAAACATGCAAGATATAGCTATGATCACAACTCACATTAATGGTTGTTCATAAGAAATTAGACATAAAATTTCCTGGAATCTCACCCCAATAGTTCTATTTAGAACTTCAGAAAATTATCAAGTGTATGTTTTCTTGTTTAAAAAGCAGCATTCTGACTAGTTTATGAAATGTAGAATTAATTGGCTAAGCAATAACAACAGACAAATGTTTCTATTCAAATCAGCAAACCCAACTTGTATGTTATTAGCATTAAAATCTACTGTATATTACTAGATTACTGAAGCCATTGAAAAATTCAGCAATCAATCACAACTGAAAATGCTGAAGGTGTTTGTTTAACTAAAAGCAGGTATGTCAAGTCACTGACTGCAAGGAGCACTGCCCTGTTGCTGATTTCAGTTTACCGGTAACTGACTTTCAACAATCATTACTTGCCTATATTTCCATCACCACCCCCCCCAACCCTCTTCCATTTGGGATAAACTTAGGTAAGATGGCAACTAATTCCTGAACCACATCTCCATTCATTTCCTTCTCTATTCATTTTAAGATGGTATCTTCACAAATAATGTGATTTACTAACTAATAACACATACTTACTGTTTTTCTGAACAATTCTAATTCATTTTCTGTATAGTCAGATGCCATTTTAGTTATTTCAGTTTCTGCCAAATTCACCTACAAAAAAAAAATATATATACTTAAACTGAAATCAAAGTGCCTTTGTATTTCTACACAATAAGTTGTAAAAGACCCTCTGGGTAAATAATACATCATCTTACAATTAACAAAAATGTCATTTCTTTAAGTAGCATAAAAGAGGCTGTTCCTTAAACATGGCACTCAATGGTACTCGAGTCCTTTCTTTACAACCCCTGATCTTCCAGCCACGTATACTCCACAGCTGCCTCTGCCCAGTCCAAGCTCTTAAACAATCCCACCTTGCCCCTATAGAACTAATACAGACTATTAGTTCCATATAGTAGAACTAATATATTACACCGGGATACTGTGCTGGACAGTAGCAGTAACTATGTTATAATACACATTTTTGTTTCACTGTGAAACACAGTTACTGCTTTTCATATTGTTATTGCACATGCTACTGCTATTTATTATTAGCTCAACGTAACTTGGCAAAATGACCCAGAAAGGTTAAAGCAGGAGCTAATGTTAGAATACCTCCTGTATGGTCTTTTGAAATTACTATATAACCTTCCCTCTATGACATGCACATTTCAGAGCATCTAGGGAAACTTTATAGGCCATTCCTTAGGAACCCTTTTATGCTAGGTTTATTTTTGAGTAAGAGAAAAGGAAAACTAAAGTTGGAGGGCTCTCTGTGTTTTGTAGCTTAAAAATTCCTCTTGAGAAAGAAAGTCTCCTGTGAAAAAGGACTCTTACTTCAGCACTTAAGCAATGTTTATTTTAAATAAATGAGATGCTGCTGTAGTCCTTGCTGTTCCATTTCCACACACCTAGGCTGCTGGCAGTTTATCCTCCCCCTTCCCTGTTCTAGAAGTAGCTTCTACAGCCCCTGCCAGCGTAAGGGGAACAGCCCCACATAAACCACATAAGACACTGCTAAGAGTAAGAAGCCTGCTGGCACACAGTGTTCAGTTCTAGGTTCTCTGTTTTCTCTAAATAGCAGTTGTATTATAGATACACTGGAGGAAAAGGACCTGAGGTAACTCAATGTTTCTAACATCCAAAGCAGGCACTTAGGGCAGCCTTACGTTTATTACGCACAGATACAGCTAGATTTTTTTTTGCCCGTTTACAAACGGAAGGCATGCAGACCTTTTATTGGCATGCGATTAAAAGGTTAATTTTACGCTGGAGACGGGAGGCTCCCTCTGCTAGCCACCAACTGGCCATGAGAAGCCAAACCACACGATGGCAGCACATTGCATACTTACTAAAGCATAATGTGCTCTCCCATCACCTTCCGACATTCCTTTCCGGATCTGCATAAACAAAGGCTGGAGATGGCTGTTAATGGTACTGATGAAATCATCCAGTTTATCATGCGCATAGTAGACTGAAAGTAAACAAGATAAAGCACATGCACAAAAAACCCAAACAACATGAAGCAGATCTTTTCATGTTTTATCAGCCGAGGCGTTTTTTTCCTAGGTAAAAGAGCTAAAAGTTAGAGAGGCAGATTTCAAACAGGTCTGTTATACTCGGCAGACGTATAATCTTCTGGTGCTGCTGACTACTAGCCTTCAGAGAAGCTCAGCTCCCTGCAAGTCAGAGTTTAGAGAGAGAGTCCAGATGTTCTGCCTCGCTGTATGGAACTCACCACATTAATCCATTAATTACAGTGACTTGCACAAAGTTGAATTGAAAATAAAACATGACCAGGAAAAATTACTACACACAATACAAAAACACAGTTGCTTTCTCTCATTTACACACAAGGGATTCCTTGTTTCTTTGTGTTCCATTTCACAAATTAGTGGCACGTAAATGATCACATTACATACCAAAAAACCTTAAAATTCTAGCTTTGTAGGAATACAGGTAATATCTTCTGTCATGTTCTACAAACAAATTAAATACTAGCAGAAGTTCTATCATGTACATAATTAAGGCGGACTTTGGAGTCATTCTGTAGAAGCAGGTGCTATGGCTTTTGCCGGCAGAGCAACACCACACGCCCTCACAAGTTTCCATCCAAAACCAAATGATGTCAGTGGCAAAACTCTTGACTTCATCAGGCTAGGGTTTCATAACCAGAGCTAAGTAACACCTCGTAAGTTTAGAAAAATGATTGATGTCTCAAAAATACTACCAGTTATCACTAACTTAATACTATTCTCGGTTATAAGCATCAATTACTTGTGTAACAGCATCAGACAGAGGTCCCACTCTCAAAATGCCACTATATAGCACAGGACAATGCAAAAACATCAGTCACAGGATGTTCCTGCCCAGAAAGTTCGTGATTCTGACATATGACTCCTTAAGCGAACAAAAGAAACAAACAGGAAGAACAATAATAAAGTATAACATTAAAGAAGTATAATTTTGTCAAGTTGTCGTGCCACCTGCCTGGCACCTGTCAGCAGGAAACACTGCATACATCAAAGCCAGGGACCATTAGTGACAGATCGAAAAGAGGGTAAGATGCAAGATAACAGAAGAACATTCTTTTGTAAAACGGCTGTAACATTTTAATGCGAGATGAATGACTGCTCAAGTAGATCTTCTGTGAAAAAAAGGGATATAAGCTCTCCACAAAAAATGAACAGGGGACCAACCACACCAAAATCTACAATTCCAGACTCAGGAGAAATGATAAATGCCCTTCACTATTTGCAAAAGCTTATAGCTTACCTCTACAAAACAGTTCTTGTACGGGCAGCCATAGCAACTGATCGTATAGGAACTGTTTATTCAAATACATTATTGTTGAAAACAAGTTACTTACTGTCAACAGATTTGGTAAGAAATTAGACAAACTAATGCAACCTTCATTAAGTATCCACAATCTCTGTATTCTGACTATGCGTGTACAGGAATCTCTTTGTCCTTTCTTCTTCTGGTAAAATATCTCAGAGGTGTCCATAGTACCTCTACTAAAGACTGTATTTAAGAAGACCTGGTTGTAACCTGAGTATGTCAGATGCATACTGGAGCCAGGACTGCCCTACTTCCAAAATACTGGATTAAACTTTGAAAAGTCTTAATTTCCAGTAACTTCCCCTGTAAAGTGTAGTACCTTTAAAAAAAAATAATCTAAGACTTAGTTACAATTGCTGTAAATTATTTTTTGTAACAGAAAAATTATTTCCTTCTCGTGGGCATAAAATGCAATCTCAACTAATAGTATATCACAGATGTACTTACTGTAATCTGTTTTCAGTCAAATAAAATTAAAACAAATTGCTATTCCAGTACCCAATTATGACACAACAAAGTTGCTCATAAAATTTAAAACTAAGTATATGCAGGAACCAGCTATTATTCTTTCTGCCAATAAACAATTCTCAGCTCTGAACACTTAATAAAGTTAACACGTGACAGCATCAGAAAAAGAGCTCATTATGTGTTACCCTAGAACACTGCTTGGAAGCATTTTATTTAGAAAACATTATTTCCGTTCAATGACAGATAGCAGATAAGCAAATAGGAAACAGCGAACAGTATATACATGGAACACAAATATTCTGGGGGGTTGGGTTGGTTTTTTCCTAAATTCAAACAAACTCTTAATAATAAACTCAAATATTTTCCACAGAAAAGCTGAACAGATCACTCAATGAAGATAAAGCGGAGGTGCTCAGAGAAACCAGAAACTTTTCTGAATGTGTCTGTATGCAAACTATAAACAGCAGGCAGCATAACAAACAAACTTACACTCTTGGTTAATTATCACTTTTCAACACAGTTTTAAACTTTCTTTTCTAAAGACAAATGAACAACAGGAATTTTTATTCCTTAGTCTGAGATGCCACAGCTTCATGATAAATTTAAAAATATACTGGCACTGTTACAAAATTAGAGCTCCCATATCTACAGCAAAAGACTATAAATAAGCTGAGTGAATGCTTTAAAAGAAAAGAGATAGGACCTTTACTCATATAAAACCTAAACACATAGTTATCATATCTAGGTACTTCAGCTTCCATCTTCCGTGCAACCAGAAGATTAAGCAGAAGATTAAGTACAATTTTAGTTTGCAAAGTAGCATTATGAAAGTGTCGTGTTTTTCTTCTACTTTGATGACACTGAGCAGATATAATATAAGCGACTGGTGTTATTTATGGCCAATTTTCAAACCCTATTTAAAAAACTAATATACTCAACCAAAATAAAAACTATACAACAGCTTTTGGCATAATCAGTTTGCAAACTTCAGAATTAAACAAAAAGCTAGAACAAACCATAAAGAATAACAAGACAAATTACTTTGGATTTTAAGTCAGTGACGCTCACTTTTCATTTCACAGAAGAATAAAAGAGGAATTAAACATTCAGAAAGTTAATTTCTTTGAGAAAAAAAAAACATGGTGGGATTTGGGCTTCTTTTCCTATTTCCTTCTATTACTTTGTTAGTACTAAGATGATTAATACAATAAGAAGCTCCCTATCAAGATTTGAAAATGCTTCCATCTAACTTTATTATAGCTAGAAAATAATGAAGCAACAAAACCATTACTGGTAACAGAATCTAAAAGCTTTTAGATTTTTTTTAGATAAGTTTACAAAGTTCTTTAAAAACAAAGCATTCTTAATTACACTTTGCAGCAACATGTTGTATAATATCTTTTTTTTTTTTCTTCTGTTTAACAACATGAAAAACAAGTCAGAACACTTCCTTGTAACAGCACATGGTATTATATACATAAATACATGAAACCAGGCAATCCCCACCTTGGACAGCTTAATGACATTTGAACTATGGACTAGACTACATGATTCACTGTTAATTTTTTTCTATGTATCCTGCTTTACATTATTTTAAACTCACATGAAAACATTCACATTAAACCTCTTTCTACACATACATCTACAATATGTATTTCAGCCTTTCCATGAAAAATAGAACCACTGGGAAGAAGAAAAAGTTGCTGCTTCTAGTAGCATACCGCAACAACAATCTAGAACAAAAACAGACCGCAAAGGAGTTTAGGGAGGGAAAATAGTTATTCAAACGGCGCAGATGGATTTTCACCAGCACTGCAATGCTGATACACTTGAAAAGTTGTAATGAACTTCAGTAAGGACTCGTAGCCAAGACTTTAGTTTTAAAGTGTTAACCACTAACCCGCTACCAGAGTGATGACTAACACCAACACTCTGCGACAGAGCTGGTCCAGTACAACTGGAGACTGGCACATCCAATCTTTTTTCAGCCTTCTTGACCCAAGGGATACAGTCAGTCTTCGTTACCAGAACAGCCAAATGAGTAATTGATAAGCTTCGCTGCATTTTATGATTCAGTCCAGCATCAAGGCATCTGATATGCAGCAAAAAATATTTAACAGAAAATATGGTCTGCGTTACACAGGACGCAAAAACAGATTACTTCATTCTGACCTTAAATTCTATAGAAAGTAGATACAATCCACAGTAAAAACAGAAGAGCCCCTGAAGAATGGGTAGCATTGGGACAAGATACAAGAATACTACTGAGCCTGGCAGGAGCTTGGCTTCCACAACTAGTCATGGGCAATATGATGCAGATGAGATGGGAGAAAGTACAGCCATCCACCAGAAAACCTCATCTTATCCTCACCAAAACGTTTCCTCACCATTCACTAAAAAGCATTCACTATGCTATAGCAAACTACTGCTGGGGAATTGTGTGATCTCGCTGTCCGTACTCCCATTGATCTTCCCCAGTCCCTTTTCTGTCGGTGACTTGTGATATTCTTCATTGTCTACACAAAAACGCTAGTTTGAGGAGCCAAGAGCCATGTTTTCTTCTTCTAGTTTTGACATATTTGATGCACTATAAAGCAAAATATCAAAACAACAGTACAGTGGATTTTTCTGTTGTTTTGCAATGCAAACACTTCTCTGGTATACATATATGACTTCAAACAGATGGTTATCTGCAAATTTCACCGCAGATAGGAAAAATTCCTCTAAGCTCTAGCTGAACTTTGCAGACAAGACACAAGCATAATGAGCACACTGGGTCACACACAGAAGCAACTGCTGGGGCTCTTCCTAGAGTACTAAATACTAAAAGACATACAAACCATGTAAAGCAAAAATGCTTGTCTGTTCTATGAATCCCTGCTTTTATATATACAATTTATTTAGTGGGTCTTTCAACAGCCAAGCACGAAATATAATACGCTTAAGAAATTGGTATGACTGTAGACTAAAGTTGACACCAGCAGTTATTTTCTTCTGAGTTCAGCTACCAAGCCAGTTAAATAAAATACAAAACACATTTAGACAAAAGCCAGTCTGATACAATGAATATTAATGAATGGTTAATCCATATACTCCTTCTGTAAATCCAAATAGGCAGGAAAAAAGCAGGTTTCTCTCATTCTTCCATTTTTCTAAACATCCTTTCATATATGGACTGCATCAGCCATTTTTCTAATGAACTTCACTGTAACTTAATATACAGTTACATTTTATAATTAACTGTATAAACGTTACCTTCAGTAAATATGGCCATCAGTTTGAAAGGCAACCTGATTTTGTCCCTCCAAATTATCCTTAGTTTCATCAAAAATACAGGAAAAGAAAATGGATCCGTGTTTTCTGTTAACTTTCTGGCCTTGAAGAATATGGCAAAGAAAACGCTTATGAATGACCATGCCTTTGGAAAATAAAATGCTGGTCATGAAAAAGCCCAATGTTGTTATATCTAAATAGTCATCAAATGAAGATGTGCTGAATCCAAGAAAAACTGACAAACTTGGAAATCTATCAAGGGACAGAGAGCACATGAATCTCAATATTTATTCCATGATCCGTAAAAAAAAAAAAAACCCAAACAAAAGTTGTGCTATTACAGAGAGATATGTTTTCCAGGGGAGAGGCACCATCTTTCTAACTGTACTATTTATAGCAGTGTGAGCCCAGAGCTTGTTATTAAAGCACTTCAGTTAGCTTGGAAGATGGCAGGAAAAATAACTACAAACTCTCCCATTTTTAGCGTTTCCTGATTTCAGGCTGGGGTCAGGGTCAGAATAATATTCTACGTATTCTCCTCCCACAGACAGTGTCTTGTAAAGGGATCCAAAAATAGCCAACTCAGATACTACCATTTCCCTGACTGCACAAACAAAGGAAACACCAGCTTGAACCCACAGACAACACACAGAGCCACCCCAGAAAGGATGCCGCCTTAGCTATTATAGAATGCTAGGGATCTGCAAGATGTCTTAAACTTTGCCCTGAAGTTTTTACTATAATGTTCCATAACATTTAGGACTAGAGGTAACAATACTTGAGCACAGGAAGTTCCATCTTAACATGAGGAGGAACTTCTTTACTTTGCGGGTGGCCGAGCACTGGCACAGCTGCCCAGAGAGGTGGGGGAGTCTCCCACGCTGGAGACATTCCAAACCCGCCTGGATGCCGTCCTGTGCAACTGCTGTAGGTGCCCCTGATGTGGCAGGGGGGTTGGACTGCGGAAGGTCCAGAGGTCCCCTCCAACCCTGACAATACTGTGATACTGTGATAACTGGAGAAGCCATAACACAATGCAGACAGAAACAGCACACATTCAGGGATTCCAGTAAAGAAGTATTAGCAATTATAATAACCTTTTTCAACAAGCCTGCAATTTGTACCCTAGCTGATAGTAAGTGTTAATCCTAACATTTTCCAGTGGTTCTACACAGCACTTTGATAGATGTTTGGAGCTTTTGCTTCAGAGCTGTGTGCAGATTTTAGCATAGACACGTGTCTGCTAACAGGGAACACGCAGGTGATACACAAAAAATAAGACGATGTCTCCTGGCCAAAAGGTTTAAGATTTTGAAATAAACCAGAATAAGAAAATGTGCCAAACACCAAGAGGGAAAGTTTTCAGATCACTTTGCTCAGAAGCTGCACAGCCTGGTTACTATATGACCTGACTTCATTTGACAGTGGCATTTGCTCTGGCAGGGGGGTTGGACTAGATGATCTCCAGAGGTCCCTTCCAACCCTGACCATTCTGTGATTCTGTGACACAGCTTTTTTACCCTTTTGTATTTAAAGAAACCAATGTCAGAGAGAGCAGACAGCCTTGTTATGTAATGCTTACAACCTGCAGGAGAAAGGAATTAATTCAAATCGGTTAGTTTTAGTAACATTAGCTTTGATACGATTTGAAAATTATTGTTCAGATTGCACTAAGCAGTATTAAGATGTATTTGAAGAAACTACATCAAAATAAGAACTTAATCTAGAAACAGTCTAATCAGGCTGAGTTTCTTCATAAAAATGCTATTACCATGTTCTCGTAAATTGCCATACCGTTAACTTTGCCCCTAGCAAGGATGGGTTTGTCAAACCACTGGTTCTTTTGTTCATAAAACAAATGTGGGGGGAAGTGTTCCATTCAGTGAGTCAAGTTCAACATCCTCTTACCTCCCAATGGGACAAAAAGCTTTCCTAGGTAGAGCATTTAATAAAACTGTAACAGTTAAAACTCCCACACTGTATCTGTGTAATTTCACAAACTTTTCCATTACACATCAACTGTCACTATGCAGAAAAAATATCAAGTACTCGGTAGGCAGCAGTTGCAACGGAGTCATTTTTTTTCTAAATCCTTCTACTAAATAAACCTTCCTAATGAATAATAACTCTATCAGCTCTTATTGCAGCACGGCTCACTGATCCTGCATACGGAAAACACAATCTAGCCATAACGTTCTTTTTCTTAAGGTTCTTTGTTCTGAACACACAACAAACTCATTATAGCCATGCTACTGGCTTAGGCCATCTCTAGCATTTATGATAAATCTTTTTACAAATCCGAGTGGCTTGGTTGTCACAAACACAGGAGTAAACCTGTAATAAGCAACATTATTTTTCCACACTTCCATTTTTTTCAATCAGAAATTTGGGGAGGTGCTGAAATAAGCTCTTTTGGCTCAGGAGAGTTTGAAAACCTATGGAGTCTGGTTGACTCCTTTTAACATAAACACAAAGTAGTGCCATCGCCCAGAAAGAACTCCACTTGTGGCAACAAAGCAAGATGGAGTTCACAACAGGTTGTGCGCATCAGTGATTACAATCTCCTCTCTCTTAACAGAGAGAACAGTTAGCGATGGAGATGTAAAGTTATCATCCCAGTTAGCCACCGGCAACTGAATAGTTCAGTTCCCCTGCAGTTACTGGTTCAGCTCTCAACAGATTCACACAGATATCCTGAAGTAAACCCCTCAAATAACTGTTAAGACAGCTTTTACTTTTAAAGTCATAAATACTAGAGAACTAGAAAATAACTTGAGACACACATTCAGTGCATATTAGATCTCAGAATGTAATTTAAACAACATTTTCTGGAGTTATCTGCCTTTCAATAGTAACGGTTTAAAATCATTAATTTGAACAGCATTTGGGTGTTCCCTTTTAAATGGCACTTTTTGTTCTTACACATTCCTTGTCCTTTTTCAATTTTGTTCATAAATAAGGAAAAAGACAAAAATAGAGGAATTTTATTCTTTCACTATTTTCTGGGAACCAGCAACTGACACATCTAATACCTACTGATTAATTAGTGCTAAACACATTACTCATTATAGCTTTCTTTCAGTTTGTGTCCACCACATTTTCAAAATTAGTGAAGATGATATACAGATCTCTGATCTGCATTCAGATATCTAAAAAAAAAATCCTATCAAGTTGATTATACATTTTTGTACTATTTAAGTTTGAACATGAACTTCAAACAGATTTGATAGTATACAACCAAATTTTGGTTGCATGTGCCACAAAATTCAGCTTGATATAGCATATATTAAAACTAACCAGCTGACCATGTAACTGGTCAGAAGCAATAGATTTACTCAAGATGGATAACAGCATAAACTTCATATTATATTGCAAGGGAAATATTTCCAAATAAGTATGAAGGAAAACATTCTGGAAATTTCAGCACTGTCAATGTCAAAAATGGGGTTTTTTAAACGTATAAAAACCTATCTTTGCTAGAATAAAGAGTGCTCTGTATGAGTCTGACCTGATTAAAACTTAGTTTCCTCATTGCTGTGTTATTTTATCTTTTAGGAAAGAGAGAGAACACTCACATCATTAAAGTTTTTTAACTTTTTTTTTCTGGATGGTGTAGGCTTTCCAGAAATCTAATTATTTGTAAGCTGCACCAGGAAAAAAAAAAAATAGTTCTTCCATCTCCCTACTTTTTCTCCAAAAGAGACACACCTTTATGGATTTCACAGCAGCGCCTGTGTAATTTCCTAGCCTCTGATCCTTCCATTATCCCATGAGACATCAGGACCTGCAAGAACCGTCGATGAGCATCCGTCATCTGAGCTGCCATCGCAATATTCCACCAGGCTTCAAATGCTGCAAGAGGTGTAAGCTGGAATTAATGCACGTGTTTACGCAAATTACACAGTCCAAGCACACATAAGATTTTAATTAAACTCTCTAACACCGAATCAGGGCAAAAAAGCAGATCCCCCAGGTTGTTCTCAGGATACAGATGGTGACTAACTTCAAGGTTCTACAAGAAGGATGCAGGTCATTTCCAACTAATTTTAGCTACAGAATAAAATGACGTAGGCGTCACGCTATCATGCCCCCAAACTGAAAAGTGTTGTATGTGTAACCATCAGCAGAACACCTCGCATAGTTTTGTGTTAGATGCTTCTGCTTACTACATATCCTAGTAACTTGTCTAGAGCGTAACTTTGGACAGAAAATCCTGCTCTAAATGTTCTGAGGAACATCAGAACTAAATAAAAGCGTCTCAAGGAATTCCTTGGGCCAAATAATCGTAAACAGTTCCCAAGAAAAAAAAGAAGCTTCCAGACTCCTCCAAGCCAAAGGATCCAGTCAACGGACCAAACTTGAGGAATGCCGGCGTGCGCTCGGATTTGAGGGGCTCGCAACCTCCACCCGCCCCGCCACACAGGGCTCTCTGAGGGGCCGCGCTCGGTCACTCCGCTCCCCCCGGCACAGCTCCCGGCCTCAACCCCGACCGCCTCCCAGGCGCCCGGAGCTGCCGACGGGGACACGCTGGAAGCTACTGAAGGGAAAACGCGAAAAAGTTTCCTCATCAGCTTTCCTCCTTTCCTCAGACCCACGGAGCGACCCACCGCCTCTGGCCGAGCCCCGGCCTGCCCCGGCCACCGCCGCTTCACCGCCCGCTCGGCCTCGGGCCTCAGGCCTCAGGCCTGCCGTCAACCTCGGCCCGCGGGTGAAGCCACGGGAGAAACTGCCCCATCCCCGCCCTCAGCCTTCGCCCCCGCGCCGAGGCCCACGCCGCCCTGCCCCGCCGGTCCCCGCTCCCCGGCGCCGCCTCACCCGCCGGTCTGTGGCGCCGCTGCCCGCCGTCCCCCCCCCCCCCGCTCGATAGCTCGGCGATGGCTGCAGCCGCCTGCCATCGATGGGCTCGGCAGCAGGCGGGGCCGCGGCCCGGCGCTTCCCACCCGGTGACGAGCCGGTTGTGGGGGCGGCCCCGACACGGGACGGGGGGAGCGGCGGGACCGGCTGCGCCCGCGCCGCCGACAGCCGATTCTGCCGGGCCGGGTGGCGGTGCCGGGGTCGGGACCGGCACCGCCCCGCTCCGGACCGGAACCCGCCGCGCCGCTCCGACCGGCAGCCGGACGGGGCAAGGTACCTCGGGCGGCTGCCCCTTGGCCTCCCCGCTCGGCGGGAGGAAGGTCTCCTTCTTTTTACTAACTATGGCCGCAGCTGAATTTGTACGGTTGGTGCTTGGCGGCTGACGCGCTGCCTGCCCTGCCGTCCCCTCGGCTTTTCCGTGCTCCCGGCGCGGCGGCGGTGCCCGAGGAGGCGCCGGGCTTGCGCTGGCGGGTCGAGTTGGCCGGCGGCGAGACGGGACGCGTCGGGCAGAACCCCAGGTACGGCTCTGAACCGGCCCTTGGCCTCCTCGGGGTCCTGGGTGGCCTTTGCCGGGAGGGGGGGGGCGGCGGTCCCGGGGAGGAGGGGGCGGCGGTCCCGGGGAGGAGGGGGCGGCGGTCCCGGAGCAGCCCCGGCGGCTCCCGGCGCGGCTCAGCCCCGGCGGCTCTCGGCGTGGAACGGCCCGGGGGGGCGGCCGGCCGGCTGGCCGGTGAAAGCGTTGGCAGAAATACATTTTTCCTTCCTTGGGGTTATTTAACTGAGGCGCTCTTTTTGAAATAATGGAAGGCCAAACCGGTGTCATTCCCAGAAATTTCCTTCCTGCGGGCAGCCCCGGGCGGCGGGAGGCCTGCGGCGTGTGGAGTTAGCCGGGACCCCCGTGTTCCGCCGCCGGGGAGTCCCCCGCGCTGAACCGGCGCCGAACGGCAGAGCCCTTCCGCAATCTCGGGTTCCGCTCTTCAAAAACGATTCCCGGTGTGTATGGATTCGAAGAGAACTCACGACGGATTTACGCTGAACTCTCCGAACCGGGGGTTCGGAAAGTGTCGGGTCAGAAGTGAGCCGTTCTAGTCATTTTAGTCGAGACGGTTTGTATTTTTGGCTCTTTTTCTGGGTATTTTTGGCTCTTCCCCTCTCCCCCCCCCCCCCCCCCCCCCCCCCAAGTCCAACTTCAGCAGTTTCCACAGTTTCTGTCAGTTCGAAGTTAGAAAATACCTGAAGTTATCTTGCTGCTTGCAGACTATGATTTGCAGTTTATCAAATTATGTGAAAGTACTGTGTTCCTTATAGCCCAAATGATGTGTTACTATGCCCTTTGCTGACTTCTGTCATCTCAACATGGAATTATGTTGGAATGCAGAAACCTCGTCTCAAGTCAATAAAGACTGATCAGTTTCAAGTTTTTTAAAGAGAAGCCATCTGCTCATTTTGAGAGGCTCTTTTCGTGTTTATGAGGTTTATCCAGATGTGCCCTGTCCTGCTCCAGAAATGCAGATATCATTTGTATGTTGTTGCATAAAATGCCATTACTGGTAAGTGTCCCAAATAATATTAAGGAATTTGTGGAACGAGGATGACATTAAAATATTATTAAAATTACTCATTTAAAAAGAATCAAAAAGAATGTCGTGGTCCTTTAAAATCTACCATTCTGAAGTTAAATTCCTTCTTTAGTGATCATACAATGATGCAGGAAATACTGTGTTAGATAAGCAATAATATGTGTATTATGCCCTTTAAGATAAAAAAAAAGGGACAAAGCGTCCTCATTAAAGAATCTGTAATCTAAGGGCCTGGGCATGGGTATGAGTTTCTGCTTACCCAGGGCTTTCCACCGTCATAGTCTCAGCAAGAAGAGATAATGTTAACACAATGATGTCTTAATTGGATGGCAAAGCAGCATATGGGAATGGTTTACCATTCGGTTTAGATATCACAAAGTGGGAACTATTGAGTTTTATCTTTTTGCCCTTCATTGACCAAAGCTGCTGTCCTTAATTATTGGAACTTCTAAATATCTTCCAGTCTACCCATACCTCTGAACCTCCTCCTTAACATAGTGTACAGGACTCACTCCTCAGCTTCCAAATTCTTGTGAAAACCCACTTTGTCTGAGACGCCTACACTTTTCACCATACACATACTTTTTGCGGTTGCCTCTGACAGTCACGTTGCGTGTCAAAGAATAGGTACTACGAGTTACGTTCCTATAGGTCTGCCATTTTGTTTAGGCACTTAGAAAAAAAAATCAATTGAAAGCAGCAATAAAAAAGATGGAAATGACTCCCTATTTTTTTTCTTTTCAAATTTTGATAGAAAATCCATTGATAAACTTTGGCTTTGCTTAGCTATATACTGATTATCTCATTTTAGTCTGCAGTTACAGCCAATGTTTTAAACCAGAAAAAATAAGACAAGATGTACTTTAATTTTTAAAAGAGACAGTTTTAAAATAGGGAGTAGTCCTTTACCTGTACAATTGCAGCAAAGGTTAACTAAGCAGTTGTGTAGAAATTATCACCTGTCTTTTGGGCGTGAGTTACTCTTTGAGCATAACAGTTTTGCAAATTATGCCTGTAGATTAAATGTGACCCTAATTTATTTAGAAGCCCAGACCAGAAGTTATTATTGCTTTTCTTGATAGTGAATTTCAGTCATATCTTTTTTTTTTTTCCAAGAGACAGAAATGATAAATGATGAAAGCATGTAACTTTTGCCAGTAATCACATAGACGTGCTTCTAGTCCCAAGAGAGATTTCTTTCATAGTTTTAGGGAAGTCGCTTATGTCTTTTACACCTTACTTTCCTCAAGTATATTGGTATTAGCAGGTTTGCTGTGATTTTAGTATTCTCTATATGTTACATACTTTATTTCATTATCTGATATAAAGAAAACCTTAAGAGCTAACAGACAGGGAAGCTATTGGCATTTTTAAATTTTCTCCCTTTGCATTGGATTTATAGTCCACTACCGTTATTTAATAAAAAAAAAAGTTCGCAGTTTCCTTAGATCTATGGCTTAACTTCATTTTCATCAACGTGTGTAGATTTTTTCTCCTATGAGGGGGATATTTTTGCTCTGCCATCTGCTGATTCATCCGTGCTTATGAGCTACAGGATTCTCTGCCAAAGTTTTAGGAGTTTCTTGGAACGCCAGTCATACGACAGTATTACTTAACAATGAGCTGGAAAGCAAACTTCCTCTTTTGAGAATTCCGGGAAAGAGGAGGAAAAGAAGAAGGATTTTCTTTACGCTGGAGCAGATTGCTCTTTTTTTTTTCCTTGAGCAGCAGCAAAGGCACTTGTGTTCTTTTCAAAAAAATTAATTACTGTGCTCAGTCACATTTTGTCTGTTCCCAAAATGTGAAAAGCTCAGCTCTTGAGTAATAGTTTTCTTGAGCATGTGTGAGAAAATAGTCTTTCAAGTGTGTCCTTTATTACTAGATGAGCAGTAACTGCCTCAGAGAAGGTCACAAAGGAGTTTCCAGTCTAATCTTCTGTTTTCACTAACAACATTCATATCCCTTAACCTCTAAGATTGAAATTTCCCATGTTTAATCTTTAGAAGTTTGTTTTAAAGAGTGGTCAGTCGTGCATGTGAGAATGGAAGAAACACAGTATCATTAAATGTGACTTTTCTGGCAAGTGCAGAAACTTGGATTACAGGGTAATTCCCTTGGGGCAGAATCTGACGTTCTGAAGTAAAGACTGATCATAAGTGCAGTGCTAATACTTCTAAATATATTGACAAAAATAAGATTCTGTTGCTGTATTTCTGAGTGGTTTGATTTATGTAGATATATTTATCAATAAAAAGTGTGGTCATCTTTATAAAAAAAGTGATTTTTCTGACCCTTACTCAACTGAGGAGGAGTCTGGCTGTTGCCTACCTTGTGTTTATTCTATTTGAATTTTTGACAACAAATATTCAGCAGCTGTGCTTGAGAATCTGCCCAGTTTTAGAGAGGAGTTATTTGAGGGGACATGGCTTTGGTAGCTTGCCTTTGAGGCTGCACATCCTTACATGTACACGGTGCCCACAAGCATACTTCTAAAAGGTCATTAAATTTTTCCTAAGCTAATCACTTAATAAGTTTATACCGCAGCAGAGTTGCTGATCCCTTGCCAGTTCCATTTCTCTTGTGTGCTGGCGAAACTCAAATCTGTTAGAAGCATCAAAGGTTGTTCTACTGCTGTAGTTGGAGCAGAGGGTATTGAACCACCATCAACAAACACATTTGAATGGTCTCTTCTACTTCAAAATCTAACAAAACTTCTGCAGAAAGCCCAAGAGCACTCTCCTGCTAAAGGAGATCACCTGAGAATTTCTCTCCTCCTTACTCAATCGGGAGAATCAGGGGGGTTTGAAATGGAGAATAACGTGCCACCTGGGAACTTTGCAGATGTAAGCAGAGCAACTGTAGCACAGAGGTAGTAAGAATACTGCATCCAGACTCGGAGATTAGAAAATAAGCGAGAACGTGAGAGGAGGGGGCAAAAGAGTTCTGTATTAAGAGACAGTGTGCTACTGAGCAAGTTTTATCCCTCTTTATACTGAATGCAAAGTCATGGTTATTCCATATTAGTTAGCATGACTTTACCTACAAGATTACCAGAATTTTAAATGCGTAGTACGTGTCTACTGGTATGAAAGCTGGTAGCCATATCTAATCCAGAATATGATTTTCCACAAAGTGGCTACGTTGCATCAGCAAAAGAATCTTGGGGAAATAAGTTTTTTGGAAGTCTTAAGTTAATTATTTCATCTGTTTTAATTTTACTTAAGCAGCTTCGCTATGCTTAAAGAATTCTAATACGTAGAAGCTGCATAATTTTCCTTCTCTGAAGTGCTGGTTATATCATGATTAGGTATGTGTTTGACAATTTCTTTCTAATTATTTACTGTTCTAATGGATTAATGCATTCTGTTGAAGCAAGGCTCAGCGGTCTTTGCTAAAATATTTTTCAAGAGGATGATACGATCTAGGGTACTGGTGATAGGACTTGGGGAAAGCATTTTAGTCAATAGATCAGATGCTTCGTTCTTAAATTCTTTCAGGTATCTGAGTGGAATCATAGGGCTTTGGTGACATGTTGATTGTCAGTGGTTTTGGTCTAGTGCTTACCCTTTTAATATCTCACATACTATCAGCTTTGCTTTTCTAGTAGCTAAAAGAGTACGTCCACTGCCAATGTCGGTGTAGTATCCTCTGTAATTAAAACTTTGCAAAAAAATCTTCTAGCTCATTTGTCTTCTCCTTACTCTTCTACACTTCTCGTTATTCCATGAGCTAACTTCAGGGGGATCAGGCACTGCAAGGAATCTGAATCCTAACATCTAGCAGAGTGGTAGGAGGAACTACACTCTTACCTTAACTGGACACCGATGTCAGCTTATAATAATGTTTTCTGTTGGCAGAATTTCAGTACAGCTTGTCCTGTTGAACCTGGCTAGTGTCAATGATGGCAAGACTACCAAGTGCTGCACTGCTTAGCTTGTGGATCCTTTTATTTTCGTATACAACAAATGAAGGTACGTTTGTCAATATTTTAAATTATTATACTGAAGTTTCTATCAACAACATTTTCCCATGACTAGTAGGCAACACAATTACCATTAATTAGCTAATGTAAAATGTAAATGTAAAAACTTCAAATGTCAGAAATATCTGTTTAGTAGAATAAATTCTTAGATTTTATCATTTTTATTGACCTTTTCCACGTGGGCAAGGAAAAAAAGGAATTTGCAGGAAGGAGAAACTGAGTTTTGGAAAGTCATCTCCTTGCTTCCCCGTTATCTAATCTCTGTCAGACACCTTGCTGCAAACAAGGTGCTCAGCAATCACAGAATCACACAGAATCACAGAATGGTGGGGGTTGGAAGGGACCTCTGGAGATCATCTAGTCCAACCTCCCCGCCAAAGCAGGGTCACCCAGAGCAGGCTGTACAGGAATGCATCCAGGCGGGTTTTGAATATCCAGAGAAGGAGACTCCACAACCTCTTTGGGCAGCCTGTGCCAGTGCTCTGTCACCTTCAAAGTAAAAAAGCTTTTCCTCATGTTTTCCACATGTTCCGTGTGTTCCAGATTATGCCTGTTGCCCCTTGTCCTGTCCCTGGGCACCACTGAGAAGAGTCTGGCCCCATCCTCTTGACACTGCCCTTTAGATATTGATAAGCATTGATGAGATCCCCTCTCAGTCTTCTCTTCTCCAGGCTAAACAGACCCAGGTCTCTCGGCCTTTCCTCATATGAGAGGTGCTCCGGTCTCTTCATCATCTTTGTAGCCCTCCACTGGACCCTCTCCAGTAGTTCCTTGTCTTTCTTGAACTGGGGAGCCCAGAACAATAACCCAGGGACATCTCTAGAAATCCCATATGAGTAGAAAGCACTAGTCTCTCATTTGCTTATTTTCATAGCTGCCACTGTTGGCCGTGCGGGACCTTGCGGGAGCTATGCTTATGAAATGGAGTCTGTAGATCTGCTGTTAAAGGTCATCTGCCAATTTGTGTTTTCCGAAGTCTGCAGAGTTACTAAATTGGAAAATTTAGTTGACTTGATGCAAACAAATTTTGCAGGCACTTGCTGTCAGACGTTACGTGCTGTGACTTGTGCCTGTACAGGGGCAGGTGTCCTATGTGGTCTTCACTACTCCATTCTTTTTGTCTGGCAGGACGTGTAGCTGCATTAAGTCTTAATGCTGCTTGTTAGCTAATGATTATATTCCGAAGTTCAACTGGCAGGGGCTGAATATGAAAATGGTTTTTTCCTTGTATCTTTTATGATATTTGATTATAAAGGAGAGTTACATATATAAAATCATGTTTTCTGACAATGCATTTTTATTCTCTGGAAAGTGAATCTTACGTTTTGCTTTCTGTATTCTTTAAGTAGTTCCACAGTAGTCTACAGTTTTTTGGGTTTGTTGTTTTTGGGTTTTTTTTAAGCAAACCAAAATAGTTAAAAGAAAATTTAAAATAGCCTGTCTCTAAAAAAGAAGGTTTACTAGCTACTTTTTTATGTACTATCAATTTGAATTAATGAGAAGGATCAAGGTCTGTGAGAGCACGTTAGCTGGGTCATCTGACCTACATAATCCCACATTTTCCATTTTCTGTAAATGATCTTTATCAAGGTTTAATTTTACAGATTTTTTTTTTTTGCCCCTAGTTAACTACATGTTTTAAGTTTCTTCAGCATGGTGCTCTAGCTGAGGATTAAAAAAGAAATCCAGTATTTCAGTTCCCTTTTTTAACTACATGAACTGAAAACAAACCGTGTACTGTATGTGGTTTCAAAAGGAAATTCTCAAATATCTGAGGTTTTAAAAAAATACATTGTACCAGAGATGGAAAAGGGAGAAGATCACAGGAAAAGAATACAGAAGATAATTTAGAGTTCTGGAAAGACACAAGGACAGTGAAAGGCAAGATAAAGTAAAGCTGCTAATCATCATAGCTTAACACAGCAGGAAGAGCTTCGTTTAACTGAAGTATTCTTGAAAGTGTAAGACCATTAATGCATTGAAAAATAATGATGCTCATCTTTAAAGGGCTTAAAATGTTAGTACTTCTTTTAAAAGTGCATCTTAAAGTGGGAAAAGAAACTAACAGTAAAAATACAAATTGCAACCAAATATAAACAGCAACAGGATAAATAGGTAATGTTTCTTTTAAAATAAATGAGCAGTATGACTGTTACAGTATTGCAGAAGTTTAATCTTTAACTTGCTGCTCTTCTGATGATTCTTGGGTGGTTGGATTTTTTTTTTATTTTTTTTTTGAAGAATCAGGGATTGTGGAGAACAAAACAGAGCTAAATGTGGTGCTGCCATCCAGAAGGCGTATGAGTGATAGTTCTTATCTACAGGATAAATATCTAGCCTTAGTAACTAAAACAAAACATTTTCTAAATATTTGAACACTAATGGCACCATGACCTGCAGTTGGTTCTAGGTTTATAAACAGTCGATATACCAGACAATTTAGATTATGATTTTGATAGAATTTTTAAATGGTTCCTTGACATTGCCATAATTCCTCATTTGTGTAAGTCACCCTCACTAAGGTTATTGAGCTTGCTTAAGTGATCCAGGACTGCTTGGTAGTCAAGTTTTGTGGGAGGCCTTTTACAAAGGCAAGTGAAGGTGATGCGTGGATTTTAATGAGGGTGAAAGACCATACATACACTGACAGTACTAAACCATTAAATGTTTCTTTGAATCAGGTTTTTATTGAAGTATGGAGGGTCTGGTGGTAGATCCCGTTGTACGTAGTGTATCATGTCCAGTAAAAGGCATCTATCATGTTTATTACATTTGGAGATACTGTACTTTATCAGATTATGCAGAAGTTAAATCAGAATAAATAACACAAGCGGACTACAGAAAAAACAGAAATGTAGGGGGCATAAAATGAAATTATGTATTTTTGAAAACAAAAGTTTTTGCTTGGAAGGAATAATCTGAAACTTAGGTACTCATTGGAAAGAATAAGCCTGTGAAGCAGCAGTGGCTGAAGGACAAGGACCTTACAGGATGTGAATTGTTGGCAACTTAATCTTGAATTTGCAATGTAAATGAAAAGAATGGAGAGTTAGTAATGTGCTGGGCCATGTAAACAAAATTATTTACGTACTACAGAGAAATGAAAATCATGTCTTTATATGGCCCTTGTATAATCGCTGCAGGAAACCTTCTAGCAGAATCCCTTAGGAAACTATCAGAATAATATCAATTAATAGGATTCTAAAAACCAGCCAAACCTATTCCAAATTTTTACAGAGAATTGAGATGTAGAGCAGGAGAGAAGGACTTAGATCTGTACATCTTGTGCAAGAAAAAGGAGTTATTGTTAATATTTACCAATAACAGAGAAGTCAAACATCAACGGCAGCAAAGAATTGTTTGGCGTGATAAAAGTATTAGCTATTTCTGACTGCTTCATTTAGAAATGATCACTTTCCAGTATCACGTTTGGCACACTGTTAGTCCTAATAACAGCATGACCTTACCGTCACATAGCTCCTCCTCTTCTGTTCCTTGTTTCACTGATGTGGAGTGCATTGAAATAATGGAAAATGAGGCTGGAAGGGATACTGAGGATTGTGTGTTCTGTGTCCCTTTCCAGTTCTAACAAAAATATTTTGGCCAATGTTTTCTATTTTTTTCTTAAATACTGCCAGTGAAAGAGACTGTAGATGCGAACATTGGCAGCGCAGAGACTTTGGGCTTTTCTGTACCCTCAGCACCTGGAACAATGTGACTAAATCATCTCTCCAGGTCTGTGAACACTATCATAGCAATGAAAAGTAGAAGACAGAAGAGGAAATACTGACTGAAATTGAGAAAAGGTTTACACTAGAAGAAAGCCTGTGACAGGAAGATCTTCTAGGCAATGGGGAACTGCTCTGGGGAGGCAGAAGGCATGCATTTGGGAAGCTTAGACCATTGTAGATAAAGCACAAGTACACACCTGTAGGCAGCGATCTTGGTCTGACTGTTAATTATCTTCATTTTGGCTTTTGAACATTTTGTATTTAACACATAGGACGATGCTGTTTTATAATTAAATGTTGATGTGTTTTAGATAGAGCTATCAGAATCAGATTTTCTATGCTTGGAAGACTGTGTTGGATGAGTTGTGCCTTTCTATTTCAATATTACTACTGCAGACCTTCTTCCTCTCCAAGACCATAGATTTTGTCTCCAAAAAGGTGGAGACATTTGGTGATATGCCTCTCTTTCCATTTACCCAGAACACAAAAAATAACAATGCACGAAAAATAGCAATGCTTTCACTTAATTTATAGGAGGTTGGTAATTCTGTTTAGATGGAAGAGTTAATGTTTCTGCTTAGTCCAATTTAGCTTCTTATTGTGTGCTGCTTCTCCCTAGTTATGGCTGCAGGACATGTACAGGAATTTGCATGCTTCACTGACTATGACAAAGAGCTGGTTTGTCACTGGAAGGTGCCTGCACAAACAAATTGCTCCAAAGAATTCCAACTGTACTACACGAAAGCATTACTTTCTCAGCCGTAAGTGTTTAATAAGATGTTACATTATCATTGTTGGAACCTCATATATCCTATAGCCATTATCAGCTTTGATTCCCTTCCTCTACCGTGGGTGTCTGGGGAAAAATGTAATCCAGATTATTCTTCTTGCCAGGAGGAAAATGGGTTGCTGCAATTAACAGCACGCTCTGTTCAGTGGGCTGCTCTTCTGCAGACCTCTTTGCACTTTTAGTACAGAGGAGTGATCAAGTCCTACTTGTAGGAGTGGTAGGGCTCTCATCAGTTTGCCCAACCTTCATTTCATGTGAAATTTTACCTCCTTCAGGAGAAATCTTACCTGATTTACCAGTCTGTGACCCGTGTAAAAGGTACTCTCCCCTGGAGCCCGGGTGATTATTTCTGCATACAGTCTAACTCTGTATGCAGGGTTCTGCAGCAGGGCCAGTCATTGTCTCCTACAAAGTAAGATGCATCTGGGCTCTCCTGTTCCTCTCCATATGACTTCTCCACACTGATGTCCAGTCTAAATAACCTCACTTTGTACACTGTAGTAAACCTGTTCCTATACTAGCAAGATGTCAGTCTGCTGCTTCAGAGGCTGAAGTGTGATGAAGGGTGTTAATTTTTCCTCTTGGGATCAATCCTTAGCCTTTCTGTCAAGTTTTTCGTACAGATATCCAAGAGGTGTTTGGGGAAGGTGGGTTGTTTGGGGGAGCTCAGTTTTGGTTTGGATTTGGTTTGGATTTGGGCTAAACGTTTCTAGGCACTGAGGTTGTTTGTCTCAGATTTGGTTAGCTCTACACATTGGGAAGCTTGATTTCACCTTTTCAAGAAATAGTGTGCCACACTCTCTAAACATCACATAATTTTTCTGCTCTTTTTTCAGAAATGATGTGTGTGTCCCTGAGAATGGAAAAGACAGTTTAAGGTGCACTTGCACAATATATCCGGATTATTTTGTATCAGCCCTCACATATATTCTAACTCTACAGTTCAATGAGACTGATACGTGGAATACCAGTGTTACACCAGCCCGGGTTGGTAAGAAACTGTTTACTTTGTCACCAGGATATCTGGCTCCAGGCTTTGCAATCGTAGCTAACTCCTCATTCACGTCACTGGAACAGTTTTTCCTTGTCAGAGGTGAAAGGTGCCATGGTGGCTTAAATGTGAAATCGATTTGGCTTAGAAACCTGATTCTTAAGGAAACCGTGTAAGTAATGGGGCAAGCAGAGTGATTCTTCCTCTAGCTGTACCCGCTCAGCTGCCAGCCAGCAGCAGTTTGGGGGTTTAGACATGTCTTTTGTGCATTTTACTTGTGCCTGTAGAATTCAAGGATGAAGAGGAATGTGCTACTTCCAGTTTCTAGAAAGACACTAGGCTATCCCTACTGAAATTTCTTCCATTCCTGTCTCTGTCATCCTCTTAATTTTTCATGCTAGTTGAATCATCCTCCTCCACAGAGATTTTTACAGTAATTGCTGTTGGATTATAACAACCAGTGATAAAAAGTTAATGACTCTGCTCTTTCACCGGACAGAGTGTAGATACAGTTTATGTCTCTCCATAGGCACTTAGTTTGTTTAGAACAGTGTGCTTGTTCATACATTTGTCACCTCAAACACTCAGAGAAATCATTCACATACCTTGGGCAGGCATTCCTCTGCAGCCATGAGCTGGTTCTTTTCAGAGTACTTGATTGTCACTGCTGCTTACCAGCAGAATAAGCAGGAGCCTCCATGGGTTTCTAAGAGACAGGTAGCCAGGACAGCCTGGCTGCGAAGTTGTCAGAAGCTCTGTGCTTACCCCACGGCAGAGCATACTATTGTGAGAGTGTGCAGGTTGTTCCCGTTTTTCCAGGCTGAAAGCTGCACCCAGTGCACCAAAAGGTTGAACTTGCAGTTTGTTCAGACAGCTTGAAGATTCAGTGCTTATTAATGAATACCTTGCAGTTGCTCTGTTTTTGGCCTCTATATCCTTGTGCTACAGCATAGTGAAAAGAGCTAAGTGCATTGACTGCAATGAGAGATTCTGGTCTCCAGTTAATGTTTGTCTCTCTGCTTCTCTCGATCAGTGCTTTTCCATTGTCACGTTATCCTTAATTGTATTTTTTAACATACAGTTAAGCCAAGGGCCCCCAAAAATCTTGCCATTGAGAAAGTTGAAAGTGGTAATTTCAATCTGAGCTGGGAGGAGAGCTATTCTCCTTCATCCATGCTCTCTGGACAGCCGGTCATCTATGAAGTGAAATACTGGAGGAAGCAGCACCCGACAGAGGTAAGAGACAGGCAGTCTCTTCATTTTCTGTCTCTCTGGAGCTTTCAGGTTTAAAAAGTCTTCTGAAAAGTCTTGAAGCCATTTCATGAATAATAATGTAAGGGCCAGCAAGGGCAAGTCCCACAACATTCCTGATCACACACTTGCCACAGGACGTATTGCCCCAAGGTGGTTCAGCTGGGCTTTAAAGGATTGAAACTCTTCTGACTGCCACCCCAAAATGGTCTGCTGCTCACAGTAGACAGGGCAGAGATTGAAAATACAATGCTTCTGTTCCCTGAACTTCATTTGCTTCTTAGACATCAGGAAGCTGGAGATTGTTCATGACTCCATGGTGCATTCGAGGCATTTCAGACGCCTTCCTGAACATTCCAGCACTTTAGGACTAGGCTTCTTCTGGTAGGGGAAGAACATGCATGGTGACATGTCACAAATACCACCAGCTCATGACAACAAAATGCAGTCTTACACACAGCAGATTAAGTATACAGTCATTCATTTGCTCATTTGTGAAAGGTCACTGAAACACATAACGCTGTTGTTATTTAATTGCTGTCACTAAACCTTCACCCCACAGAGAAATCAAAGTGAACTTTCTCACTTTCTTTTCAGGTTTCTGTAAAAGCAATTAACTACCAGGCAAAAAGCTTTGAAATTACTGCAAGCTCCTTGAGGGGAGGCTATGATTACGTTGCAAGCGTAAGGTGTAACTATACAGAATACCCGGCCTACTGGAGTGAATGGAGTGAAGAAGTTGAATTTCACTATGGTAAGTATTGTAGCAAATAGCAGCTTGATAAAAGGATGTTATAGTTTTATAAACCGTGTCATATATACCCCACTGCTCTCCTCTCAGAGGAAAGTTATGGAATCCTCATCTTCATCCTTTTGAATGTATTGTGGATTCATCTGTAAAGGCTTCCAAAGAGACTAGACATAAAAAGGTAACTCCTGGGGAAACTAAGGCAGAGAAGACGAAGGGAAGTTGGATCGTTTTGCCTTGTGAAAAAAAGGCTAAAAGGGGATGTGTTTATTCTCTATAAATATTTCATGAAGTAGACACCAGGGAAGAAGAAGAGATATTTAAACTCAAGAAAAACATTGACGTAAGAGCAAGTAGGTATAAATGAACAAGAGAGATTTAGCCTGCAAATTAAGCAATACTTTAACCATCAGAGGACAGGGTTTATAAAAATCTCTGAAGAGCAACAGAGAGGGAAAGAAGCATAGCTGCACTACAGTGGAGATCATAATGCCATTTTAGGAACTGTGTAGAGGGTTTGTCCCCAGGAGCTGACAAATCACCTTACAGTACATGTTGGCTCTTCCAGCTCCTAACGCTCGCAGTAACTGGCTGCAGTACCTGCATTGATCTTTCAGACATGCCACACACCATCGCCACTGGTAGCTATGTATGTTCTGTTGTTTATCTGCTGGAGGCTTTATTTTACATCCTCTAAAGGAGCGTTTTTTAAGGCACAAAAGAAGAGCAATGAATTTGGTATTGCCAGTACTTGTATTTATATGCACATACAAGTGTAAATGTATATGTTTATTTAACAGATTACCAAGTAACAGCTGAAGACATTCTGCAGATGGTTGTTCCCGTATCCTGCATACTGATCATGGCAGTATCTGCTATTTGTTACTTCTGTTTTACCAAGTATGTATCGTACTGTTGACAGGTTTTATAGAGTAGCAGTTTGCACAGATGTCAGTATTGCTATTGATTAGCTGAATATCTAGTAGTACAGGAGCCTAATGTTTTGTTTTTCCTCAGCACCTTTGTCTGGCTCTCTGAGCAAATGTTTTAAAAACATGAATCAATTGGACTCTGTCATTTTCTGAATAGGTAACTGAATATTGTCTGTTAATCTTACTAGAATGGGCTTGTTATGGCATCCAAAACAGGCTGTAGTTATGGGTTTGTCAGTTTCATCCCCCACTCTTTGCTGAAGTTCCAGTAATGAGGGTTAAATATCTGTATTTCTTCTAAAGTTTTTTTAGTGGTAATGTGAAATGGGATCCTATCTGTTTTGCACATTATTTCAAACATGATTAGAGGAACATGTGACTGTGGTTGTGCAGAGCAGTCATGCACCAAATATATAAACATCTTTGCACTAGTTTAATGAAAAGCAGCACTTGGACATGCACAGAACAAGTGACTTCCTGTTGCTGCAATGCAGATGGCTGAGAAGGAGAGGGAAGTGTACGCTGATGAAGACAAAATGCAGTCAAAGCAAACAATTTTAATTCTTCCCTTGCAGAGTGAAGAAAGAATGGTGGGATCAAATCCCAAATCCAGCAAAGAGCCATTTGGTCGTCAAAAATGTCAAGGTAATTAAAGGGCTTTGCAAAAAATACTTTTTCCTGATCGCCAGAAGTAGACTATGTAATAAATGCTATTGTCTGGCTAGTGCAGAAGATACCAAATGCAAATCACATGTGTTCTAAATCTCATTTGTATCTTTATTAGTTTTCAGTTTTGTGCTACATTGATGAAATTAAGTTCCCTTTCCATGACTTAAAGCAGAGTCATATGGAAAACCAAATGTAAGTAAGATAAAGGGGAAAAAAAATCTCTGCTTTAAAGCATGAAATAGTTTCATATTACATAAACATTAACTGTCCTTTCCTTTTGACTTCCAAAAACAGAAGTTGCAAGAACTGTCTGGCTCAAAGTTTGTCAAGCCAAAACTTCAAGAGAAAAGATAACATCAGAAATGTTGAGAAATCTTGCAATTGCTACAGCAAGTCTGGAGAGTGGTTTCCAAAAGGCACCAGTGCAGTTTTAACCCCTGAGACAATTCTGGTTGAAGAGTCTATAGAAATCTGTGAATGTTTAACAGACATTGAGGCTGAGAGCCAGGAAGAGACTAGTGACCAGGTCACCTTGTTTGAACCCTGTGAGAGCAGTGTCAGTGCTTTCAGAGAGCACACTGAACACAATGATGCACTGGCTAGCATGTTTATTGAGCTGCTGGCAGATGAAAACAACATGCAGGACAATAAAGACCGAGACTTCATTATAGGTGAGAATAAAACCTTTGAGAAACTTAAGTCAGAAAATCCATCACAGCGAAATCCAAAAGAAAGTGCAACCCAGAGTCAGCAGCCATGTGATATTTCTCATGCAGTCTCCCTTTTCACCAAAGCCTCTCAAGATGACTACAATTGCAGCACCTCCAGCAAGAAGTCAGAAGAATCCTTTGAATCTGGCTATCAGAGCTCCAGCATAAATTCTGCTTCTCTGGATGCAAGTGATCTTCAACATATGGTTCATGAAAGCCTTTTTCCGTGCAGTTCTGAAAGTCAGCATGACTCGTGCATCCTGATCCAGGAATCTCCAAATAAACTGTCCTTCGGGACCAAAAAAGACAGAATAAGCAACTCTGCAGACAAGAATTTTGATACTCTTGTGTCTCCATCCATGGGGCTATGTAGCTCTGCATATAAGAGCTTTGACACCCTTATCTCTCCATCCATGGAGCCCTGTGGTTCTGCTTACAAGAGCTGTGACACTCTTATCTCTCCATCCGTGGAGCCCTGTGGTTCTGCCTACAAGAGCTGTGACACCCTTATGTCTCCATCTGTGGAGACCTGTGGTTCTGCCTACAAGAGCTTTGATATTCTTGTGTCTGCGTTCAAGGAACCAAGTAGCTCTGGATATAAGAGCTTTGATACCCTTGTATCTCAGTCTATGGCTAACAGTAGCCTGACTCCGTGTTTTGAAAATGCGTGCTCCTCACCACCTTTGACACAGTTTTCAGAGACACCAGAACATAGCTGCAGAGATCAAATTTATCGACCCCCTAGCAATCAGACGTGTTACACCTACTACAAATCTCCCTGCACTGAGATTGATTTTCAGAACACCTGTTCAGAACATACTGATTTTCCATCTTCTTCTACACATGCAAATGACAGTGCTTCAGCCTTCCTACCAGAGGAGGAAATACATAAGCAAGTAACATATCAAAATGTTGAAAAGAAAGCCAATATAATTCCTTGCCCCACTGGACCTCCACCATCTGGTTATCAGCCCTTTGATAATGCAGTTAAATGTAGTGGTACATACTGTGACAGTGACAGTGAGGTCATGTCTAGCTCACTGTATAAACCCTTCATTCATCTTTTGTACAACAACCTGAGAGAAACACCTGCAGGTACCATAACCTGTCAACCTGACCAGAGGACAGATGATCACCTGTGTTTGACTGTACAGGGTTTTGACTGCAGCGCTGTCCCGGGTTTAATGTCTAGGGAGGAAGTCGCACAGAGCAGCGATGGCAGCCTTTGGATCATCAACTCTAGTGAGCTGTCTAGCGATAGCACAGATGAAATTGGCAGCAGAGACGAACAGCTGTTGCACTTGTTAGAGCTGAACTGTCAAGATTTTAACAGCAGAGAAAGAACTATAAAGGGGACAAAACCTAACAGCTTTAACTGTACTGCTAAAGGAATGCAAGAGAGCAGCAGTAACAGACTAAGTACCAACTTTAACTGCCACACGCACAGCCACTTGAGGAAACTTGGAAATGCAGAGGAAAACAGAGAGGTGATAAAGCTTGCAGGAGGCAGGAGGGGTGGCTCAGCGGGTAGCTTACCAGAAGAATCACTGGACAGCATCGGGCTAAACTTAGAAAGAAAAACTGCAGAGCCCCTGGAGTTCCTGGTCTCGGACAAGTTGTCACCTGCTCTTTTTGTGGATAACTCCTGTCCTGATTCTCACACCCTTCACAGTGAGGGTTCCAGACTGGCACCCGCAGTTAAAAAAACACCAGTAGAACTATTGAGGGAAAACAACAGGAAAAATGAGAAAAAAATGAAACTTGTACAAGCCCTTGCTGAGGAGGACAACTGCTACATGAAGGTGGCCTAGCCACACTTGCTGAGACTGAACCAAACCAGTCTTTGGAAATAAACTATATCACAAATTGAGATGTTGCTTGTTCTTCCAATCTTGCCTGAAGTGAGGGCTGCTGCAGTTCAGACGTGGATTCAGTGGGTTGTAACACTCATGCCTGCTGCGGGGCTGGCAGCCGGTGTGTGATGCAGGCCCCGGGGGACAGCAGGGTTAGCACCTAACAGTTGCACCTACATCTCTGTTGGGGGCGAAGCCAGAGCTAAAGTTTCCCTGGCTGTGATGGTTTTCCAAAAGTGAGCAGCAGCTGCATAAAGTAGGAGTTCTTAGTACAGCTCCTGTGGCCGTTGCCCTGGCTCTGTATGTTGCTTGGGAAGCGCACAAAGGTGATGTGGAAGGTGTGGACACACCTGGAAGTGGGACATAGGTGCAGGTCAGAGGGGAAGTAACTGATTTGCACTGATGGCATCACATGGCTTCCATAATTTATTTAGTGGGAGGGGAAGGAGGGAGGTCATGTGTGCCTAGCCCCAGCATGGGGTATATGTTTCTATACTCACTCAATCAAGACCTGAAATAAAGATTTCTGTCATTTGGACTTAAGCAATGGTATTATTGATGATTACTCTGTAGAAACAAGCAGAGTTATTTCATACTTCTACAGCTGTAAATGGAATCAGACATTTCTAAGCAGTGCTTTCCCAGAAAGTTTATCCAGTTTGTGGTCAGACTCCCTAAATTGATGGAGCATTTTTTTTGGCTTCTTGTTCTTGTCCGGTCAGAATGGGAATTATGCCTGCAGCTTTAAGGCAGCATATACTTCTTGTTGGATTATTGTTCCAAAAGTTTTACTCATGACTCTGAACTTTGTTAAGGCGTTATGGTATATTTTTGATATGGTAAATTCCACCCTAGTTTGCTGGCAGTGGCACAGAAGAGTTAAGAACCGTTAAGTAATTTTAAGTGTATTAAAATATATATGTGTGTTCTCATTATTTAGAAAACCCTATTTGCATTGGCATTCGTAAGGAAGGAAACCATAATGCTGAGCACAGAAACTGGTTTAACGTGTTTTGTAAGATGTTTGTGCTGCAAATCTCTCCAGAGTTCAGGTTGGCCACGTAGTAGAGGTATCCATGCATCAATTTTGCAGTGGTGAAAGAGGGTATGTAAGCCCTGGAAGGAGACTCGCAGTGAAGTGTCTGTATTTAGAGGTGATAGTTAATATTTGTATAAGCACTGGTTTGTAGCTCACTTTGACAAAGGTGGTGGTGGTTAGTGAACGATCTTACTGCTTGTAGCTAAGGTGCTGGTGAATGTGTTACTTGTTTTTATTGAAAATATGAAGTTGAATTGTATTTTCACTCAGGTGAGGTTTAATTCTATCAGAAATACTCTGTCTTTGCATGAGGGCAGTCACTACCGTCAGCGCAAATTCTGTGAGGTGGGAGGGCTGTGAGGCAGATGGAAGAAGAGGCTTTCCAGGACCCATCAACCAAACCTGCACTGAAGTGATGGAACAGGAAGATGCATAGAGGCCATGGTCTGCCTCATGAGTAAGCTGCCTCACTTCCCTAAATCCAAGCAAAGTCAAGTTTAAGCAATATCCCACAGCTAGTTATTGCAGCTACCCAGAATGGGTTGCTCACTGATTGCTGTAGTGGCACAGGGCTGCTAAAGGAGGCACAGGGTCACCAGTGGTGTTTTCTTCCCGGTCTGCTGCTGCACTCTCCCTTGTGCTCTCTCTGAAATCCTTCTGGAAGGCTTGCACTCACCTGGAGCAGCCAGGAGAGCTCTGCTTGGGCCAGGATTGGAAAGCTCTTTGCTGCAGCACTTCTCTGCTGAGCCCCGACTTCACTCTGCTTTTCCCTGGCTTTTTGTCTTTTACACAGCTGTGCCCTCCAGTCTGCTGATTTCCACTGGATGGCTTTCTGCACGTGGGCATTCTTCCCCTTCTCTCCCTTCGGTATTTCTCTGGTGAATTCAAACTGTAACTCTTTGAAAAGGGAAAGCTCCATTCCTATGCCTTTGCCTAACCCAGAACTGGCGATAAACACCGGGGCTGGCTGGGCGGCCGGCAGGCTCACCCCGTCCTGCGATAGGCACGGTGCCTGCCCGCAGTGGGACTTAGGTTCGTGCTCCGTCCTCCACTGCCTCTGCTTTTGCCACCTGGAGCTTTTGCCAGGCTATAAAACGCCAGTAGGTTTCAAATGACAGATTTTTGGCCTAAGATGATGATCTGCCCGGAGTGTGTGGGAGCTGTGACTGTGGGCTGGCTCCCAGGGCTGCCGGCGAGGTGAGCTGGCCTGAGGCACACCACCGGGGACCAGCTTGTGCCTGCAAAGGCACCGTGCCCTCCTGAGAGAGGAGTGTCATGCCTGAGGGCTGGGAGCCTCCAAGGATGTCCTTTTTAGCTAGTGGTGGGCTCCTACCAAGCCAGAGAATTACTGATGGCAGTAAGTGTATTTTCAGTGTTTCTCAGTTTGTTTTGTAAGACTGCAGTGCAAGTGGAGGCTTGTGCCAAGCTTTAGCCTGGTTGTAACGCCAGGTATTGCTCGCTCGCAGTCACTGCACCGCCACATCTCCCTCACCTGGCTGCCTACCGGGTGTTAGCAACCTGACTCACCGTGAGTGAAACGGGTTCCTGAGAAAAGCAGGCATATTCCCAGTTCTTGAGAAGCTTGTTCTGATACGTTGCTTTTCCTTTGCAGAGAGTGCCACGGTTTTGCCTGTTTTTCTTTCTCTTCTTTCTGAACAGTGTTAGCTTCTTGGAACTATGCACCTGTACAGAACAGCTGCTGGCAAATTCCTATCAATCACAAGGTTTGTCATTGCCTGTGGAAAACTAATGATAACTGCAAGATGAGGGTGTGACTAGTATGGAGCAGCAGCGTGAGGATGTGGGGTCAAGTTCTTGGGGTAGGGACAAGTTAATTTAGAGTTGAAGGAGGGGTCAGCTTTCTAAATAACTTGTCTCTGCATCTTGCTTTGGGACCCTGCATTGTTCAGGCAGGGTGCAAGGATGTCGAAGTGCTTACGTGTCCATCATGAGCGACCAACTTTATCTAAGAAAACAAGTTCTTTTAGGTGTTGCATTCTAGCAGTGACGTGCCCAAAGGAACAAAGGGTGAGAGAACCAAACGAGGGTGTTGGTACTTCCAAAACCTGCTCCCTGATGTTTACCTCTGACTGGAATTATGTGAGAAAACCCCTTAGTGAATAGAGACTGAGAGGACAGTTTGCTTTCTCCTAGCCATGTCTTTTCTGTAGAGAACTCCTGAGGGAGCGTGGTTTGTGGAGGTTGTATTCTAGCTCTGACAGAGGTGCTCCCAAAGTGTGTAGTTTTGCATACAGTTGCTTTCACAAAGAACAGGTGTTTTTTTGACTAATTCTCAGGGGAACTGTGCCTGTGCAATGCACAGGCGTGTGCATGTGCACACACACATACACACCCAGAGAGATCATTTCCCCGCCTCTGCAGATTGCTGAGCACAAGGTCTACCCCAGGCTCCCACATGGTGATGTAACATAATCACAGGTTACCCGGAATTTTAATTTTTTTCACCACGCTGCTGTGGCTGAGGCAGCCGGGTTGTGCTGTCAGCTTTTCATCAGGTATTGTAGTTGCGGCACGCAGCCCTCAAGGTCCCTCTGACTAAACTGCGGTGACAAGGTGGGAAGCCAAGCAACAGCTCAGCGTAACCTCGCTGAGAATCAGAGCAATGAGAGCAATGCACCGGTCTGGTTTTCAGCTGCGGGACTATCGTCTCTCAAAGCAGATTTCTCCAAAGCAAAGGAAAAAGACAGCCAGGTGAGGAAGAGGGCACTTTCCAGGTACCTCACTAACACGCTTAACCAAAGTGAAAGCTTACTAAATTGCCATACCTCGGTGCATTTTTCCCCAGGTACCTAATAACAGCCATCAGCAGTACCACTGGTTTGCTGAGTCCTGACTATTCTCATTCCTTCACAAGCTGAGAAAGCAATGGCGAGAGGAACTTTACATCTCTGCTGTACTCCGGCCAAAGGTGCTTTGCTCTGTTTGTCCCTCTTGCTGTCCTGCTTCCATCCTGTCCCTCCTGTGGCTTTCTACAGCATGGACATTTCCCCACAGCCACTTTCTACCCCTCCAGCAAGACTGCAAGCTGAAAGAGAAGAAAAACTGGCTGCAGCCCAAGATGAACCGAGTGGGGAACTGACTGCTGTGGCACATTTAGCTGCATAGGGGGGGAAGAACAGCTGTTTTCTTCTTTCTTTTTTTTTTTTTTTTGGCTCTTAGTCAGAGTATATTCTATAAAACTCTGACTATCTGTGCAGGAGACTTAAAATTCTTTATTCTGAATGCAGAGAGGCAGTTGTTAGGGCAAGGGTTGGTTTGGTGCCAGCCTGTGACCCGCAGCCTGTCTGATAGAGGGACGGCTGCGCTAGACCTGCCCCGGTCCGTGGAGCGTGGCAGGCGTCCTATGGAGCTCCCCTCTCAGTTCAGCAATGGATCAGCTGCTTCCGTGGTCCTCTGTGTGCTCCATTGTGTAAGAGCAGGGCGTTCACAGCAGCGTGGTGTTTGTCCTCTGCTTGAAAGTTACTGAGTCGGTGACTACCATGTCACTGGGACTTTCCTACTTGCTGCTGTTTCCCCAGCTCTTAGACATGGGGGAATTTGCCATAAGCTGAAGAGTTTGAGGTTGGCTGCTTCTCCCCAGCTCAGCCACTGCTGGTTTCACTTGCAGTGAGCCACCCACACAGCAACAAGAATTATAACAGGGTGAGAAAGCACTGGACTGCCTTCTGGGTGTAGAATTTCCACGCCGGGCTCAGGGTTGTAACCAGTCCCCGGTTCTTGTCCTGATGCTCTGGAGAGTTGCTGTGAGAACCAGGTCTGCACTGGCGGTGGTGGCCCTGAAGTCAGCGCTCGTGGCCCTTGGTGAGTAGCCAGCAGAGGTCTGGAGGAGCTGGCTCCGGCAGGCTCATGCTGTGCTGCGTTCACCAACCAGCGCGTGTGTCTGACAGGCTCTGGGCTTGAAGGTTATGCTGGGTAGCTCGTTGCTGGGGTGGTCTGCTCCCCCACTGCCTAGCTGAGGCGCTCCAGAAGCACACTGTATGCTCCTCCACAACACAAGGGAGGCAATGGAGTCATCAAGTGCCTTGTTTCCTCAACAAGGGCAGGAATTAAGACCAATAGTTTAGCCTGTGCTAACCGATTCCATGGCCTCATTCTGAGCTGTGCTGGGCCCCTGCAACAGACACTCATCTGGAAGCATCGGGGATTCTTCCCACTTCTGGTCTGGCCACCTTTGCTGTTCTTATGACTTCTCTTAAAACCCTCCAGCTATGCTCCCCAGAGTGAAGGACCAACACATTCAACCACTGTCCATATTGTCTTTATTTTGCACGTTATCTGTCATTGTTTCAGCTTCTTGCTGCTCTCAGCACATCACTTTCCAACTTCTGCACAATCACAGCGGCAGGGTAAGGGCTGTGGAAGCTAGGCTATGCGGAGCTGGTGGCAGAACAGCAACCAGGGGATCCAAGCAGCTTCCTTGTTCGAGCAAGAGCCTCACACCACAACCAAAGCCACCGTGGAGCGTGGAATCCCCCGGCCCCCACATTTTGTAGGAACAACCTTCAGACTCCTTCTCTTCTTGCGGAGCACTGTAAATGTTTACCAGTGCTGATTTGGCTGCAGATGCACTGATGTGACACAATTTCATCGCTTTAGTCCCTGTGCCAACACCACCATGTTTTGGCCTTTTTAACCTCAAACAAAACAAGCGCCTGCCGTCTGCCACCTTACAATGAACTCCTACCAGCATCAGAGCAAAGCCACAGCTTCACAAAACTTGGACTGCCCCAAGGAAGTCTCACGAAGCCTTTTCGCTTCTCTACACAGAAATGTATTTTGAATTTTTGGAAACATTGGTTACTTTGGAGCAATCTGGTTCCAGGAAAATCCTGTTTATCTCTAACATTCTTAATATGCGCCAACATATTGCAAGGTGCTTCTCATAACTCTGCTTCTTTTTCCATCCTGCACGCCCATCCCGCCTTCTCACCTAAAGACATGGTACATATGTGCCAGTGACATGAGAAGCCACTGACGGTGCTGGGGATGGAGCCAGCAATGCTGCTGGAGTCTGTGGTCTGCCATGCGACCGTCTCCTGCAGCTCACTGCTTGCCACGTGGAGGCAGCATGCGATGTGAGCCATTAGCTTTTGCTTTGAAAGTGCTTCCACAGTCAGAGGTTGAAAACAGCTGGTGTGTTTTTCACGCTATTAGAGATGCCAGAAGCTGTCCAAGGCACATTCAATTGCGGTACCTAGCCCCAGGTGTGGAAAAAGCTGTATAAGCTTGTGGCCAGGCAGCGTGGGTCGGGCATGCTGATTTTTGGCAGCTGTGGTAAAACAAAGATCCAAGAGGCTCAGGTGAGGCTCTTGCCGAAAAGAACTGTACGCCAGCAGCAGGGCTCTGGTCTGGGTGCATCCCTTCGAGCGGAGATCTGGGGACAAGCTGATGGATGTTGGCTCTAAATGGGTCCGTTTCTGCCAACCTGCATGAAAGGAGCAGGGAGTTGTGCCGGCACCGCTGCCTCAGGTGAGCACTGTGGGAATGTGTGACGGACTTGCTGACCTCGTGCAGAGTCAGTGCTCTTTGGAAGCACAAACACGGGAGGTGTGACTCAGGACCGGTCTGAGAATGGCTGTGATAGGGGAGGGTGCAGAGGATGGGACACATCAGCTGAACAGACAAGAAAAGGCTGATGCTTAGTTTGTGAAGCTGCAGGGACCCAGCTGTGGCGCAGGGCTCTGACACACGTATGGAGGGAGAGTACTGCCTGTGGGCTACCCAAAGGGGTCTGGGCTTCCAGAGGAGGGTGGTGTGGAGGCTGTCTTGGGGAGAGCATGCTTTCCCGTGCGCTGAATGTATACAGTGTAGTGAGGCACCTGGGGAGATGCTCTGGGCATGTTTTGCATGGTGCAGATGAAGGTGGTGGGTTTGAGCCTGAGCAGAGCTGTAGGTTTCTGTTCCAGATGGTCAGGGTGAGTTCACAGGCACAGTCATTCCTGTTTCTGTTTACCAGCATGTGTCTGGTGATTTCCTAAGAGAAGATACGAGCCTCTGTGCGGTCCCCTCGGTGTGAGCAAGACGTCTATGGTCTCAGCTCTGTGAAGGTAAGCCCTTTTCCTCTGGCAGGAGCCAAAGTGATGTCCCCCTACTACAGCCTTCACGCAGAATGGGTTCAGACTTGATGTATGTCGGGGAAAACGAAAGGCTGAGCCCAATGTTGGGCTACAAAGAGACAACTGGCAAAGGCAAAAGGGGGGCAGGAGGGCTGGGTGCTGGGGTCTCTGTAGGTGGCACTCGGCGTTCCCCAGGCAGAAGGCAATGCACTCTCCCTCCTCTGTGCAGCATCCTGTGGCACCTCACGGGCCGCCAGCTGGGGGGCTGTGTTGTTTTTCAACCTGCTGCTTTGCTGACTAACACCTCCGCTTTCTGCCTGGCTCATTCATATTTTACCCCATTTCCTGAGCTTTGAGGTGGTTTCTTATATTGCTTTCCCTTCCAGTAGAACACTGTTACTCATGTCTCAGCTGTTCTCCTGCCATTTTTTACTCATTACTTATCGTAATGTATGATTATCTTCCTCCTAAATGTCACCAGCCAGTAAAGGTACCTTTGACCCTAGAGTTATACCAGGTCTGTATCCTTGACAATGCTGAGGATATTGTTTCAATTCCATTGCGACAGGAGGAAAATACAGGGGTAGGACTGTTTGTGTGGGGTTTTTTCCCCACATCATGAACTTGATAACTGCCAGTGTCACCAATTCTCTCTTCTAGACAAAGGAATTTTCAGCTCTGATTGTTATTTCCTCTGAATGCATTTACTCTTCCTGACAAATACATACAGATGTTGTCCATCTTCCAGATATAGCAAAGTGCTTTTGGGTCATCAATAACTTTAGCAGAATCTACTAAACCTTCCCTGGTGTGCCCTTCACACTTGCTTCTTGGTGAATATTGCTACTGCAGGCTGGGCTGAGATTACACCTGGTAAGTAGTTGCCTCTTATCTCAAATCAACATAAATCCATGGCAATTGAACTGCTTCAGGTGTCCAAGTGCTTTGCTTTGGGGGCTGAACTCAACTGCCCTGAAGTGCCGTGAAGCCTCAGGTGTAGAGGAGCCAGTGCCCACACAGCACAGAGTATCTCTAGAGCTGTGTGCTCTTGGAGATGGTCGTTGCACACTGAGCGCACTGACTTGCGGTGTTCCATGCAGGAGACATGTCTGTGTACTGTGCTCCAGGTGGCAACAAGTACCAGGGCTCCTAGAGACCCTGCATGTGTGTCCTACATCATGGCTCTTTCCAGGCTGGATATGGTGGATGCAGTCCCTCGCAGTCCCTGAGAGAGATCTGGGGGGGTCACACTGTGCTGGGCTTCCCAGGACTGGAGAGTTATGCGTGTGTTAAGCATTTGCTCTGCAGGGACAAGACTACTTGTTGCTCTTCACATTGCAGCACTTGCACAGTTTCACACGTGCACATGCGTGTACTTGCACATGCACACACATATGGGCACAGTGCTAGATGACAGAAGAGAATCAATCATTAAGTTTCAACACATCTATGTGTGATGAGGTATTCCAGCCTTCTGACAGGCCCTTCGTGCTCCTCTTGGCTTTTTGCCTCACCAGCAGCAAGCATCACAGAAGGGAAACAGCGCACATCTGAGTTCTGGCAGTCAGCGAAGGGTAAACTTTCTCAAATTAAAATTAACTATCTTGGAAAAAGAAGTTCCAACTGCCACTGCTGCCTTCTCTTAGGGCTCATTACCTACCTTCAGTCCTACCTCTCTTTCCTTGTCTCTATACAGTAAACACCTCCATGCCCCTGACACCCTGGGAGAAACAGATGATGTGGACCATCGGGGCTAGGGCAGGTGGCTCTTGACCATGCTCGCCAGGTAGTTGCTGATAACTGGCTGGCCCATGTGCTGGTTGTGCGCTGTTATAACACGCATGGAGAAGATCCCATTACTTAGCCCAACAACTATTCCTCATGGTGTTTGGAGCAGTCTCCGCAAGAGAGACCAGCTCTTCCTTCTGCACGCTTTGTGGATCACTTCCAGGCATGGTATCAGACCCAAGCTTCTCGAAAAGACTTGTCTCAGCTGATGCTGCCTATGTGTTGTGGAGATTGCCACTGTGGGGTGCAGTGTGAGATAGCACAGGGTCAGTTAGGCTGAGCTGCTAAGCTAGGCGTTTCCCAGGCAGTTAGTAACAGCTCTCTTGTGATGGTAGCAGACCAGCGCAGTCATGCAGCTTTTGCCCCGTGGTTACACAGGACTCTCCAAGGTTTGCTAGCACCATTATTTGTGCAAAAGAGGGAAGGGGTAGCACGTGTGATCAGTCCAAAGAGTGGTAGTCTGGCAGGTACAAGCCACATAACTCTTAAAACATGCAATAATACGCATTTGATATTACACAGCTAATTTTTAAAACAAGAATACTGGTGGTACTCTAAGACTAACTGCTTTATAAATTTTAAACATATTGCATCTAAATGCCTGTTTTTTTCTATACTTAAGTTATTGAAAATGAAAAATCACTTGTGCTATTTTCTGTATAACTGCTTAGGCTGCAATTGTTCTGTATTATTATCCTTTTGTTGTATATTAACTGAATCCCATGTTAGCTTTTCTAGTAGTTTAGTTTAGACCTGCTGGCCTGTTTTATGGCCGAGGCCACCCTACTTCCTTTTATAAAAACTCTGGCATGTTGTTAACACTCTTACAGTCTTCTGGGAACATCCCCTGCCATAGTGACACCTCACCTTGTTGCTGCCTATATATCAGCATAGGAATCAGAGCCACTCTCTTTTTGCACTGTCACTAGCAGCTTCCCTGTGGCTGTGTGTTCATTGCTCCAGACTGGGAGCAGCAGCCTTTTAAGTCTGGACTTCTCCATTTCAAACAGATGTTATGTATGATGGAAGCAGTAAGCTCCTGATTTTATTATTTTTTTTTTTCAACTATCTTATCAGTACATGAGAGAGAGAGACGGCTGCTACTGCTGAATATGGAGCTGGGACCCTCCATCTTGAGCATCTTCTGACAATCTTATGCCTCTATTGCCTGCGATTGCTGTGTCCTTGCTTATGTGCAGGGTGGGATTTATTTTGTTCGTTAACTACTATAAAAATGTATTGTACTTAGACTGACCAGCCATGACTCTCCCATGGCTATAAGGGAAATTGGAGATATCTGAGGAGCCCTGAGGTCTGGGTAGGAGCTGGCCCCGTCTGGCTGTGTACCTGCTGTCCCTGGCTGCCGGGCTGGGCTGGGCTGTGCTATGCCAAGTCTTTGGGTCTCCTCTCACTGAGCGGTGGATGCAGTAGGGGCAGTGGGCTCAGCAGGTCTCAGGGCTGAACACAGAGCCCGCTCACCCTGCACCCAGCTGCTTTGTGCCCGCTTCGCTGCTGCAGCCTCCTTGGGTTATTCCTGCTGCAGCCTCCTTGGGTTATTCCAGTTCCTTGTTCTTTACCCTCCTACCACCACACTATGCTGTGTGTGCCAAGTCCCCTCCACAGTGCTGCTTTCCCTCTTGCCCAAGGACACAAGGAGCATGCATTGGGCTCCTTGCAGCCCCTTTAAGGTAAGCGGAGGTGAGTTGACCAACCCTCCCGCAGTGTCAGCCTTGCAATCTGCAGAGCCCCAGCCCAGACACAAGCTGCAAGCAGATGATCAGGGTAGGGGTGAGCCCCTCCGCCACGCAGGAGCCAGACCACCTCCCTGCCTGTGGTCTGAGGATGGGTGCTGTTGCCCTGGTCCCAGGGGCTGTTTTGGGGACGGCTGGAAGCAGAGCGCAGTAGTACTTGGCTCTCTCCGGTGTTATACACACTGTACTATATAGCTAGGCTTAACCATTTAATGCTGTGGCACTGATGCCTCCCCACTCCAAGGCTTGAACTCCACCAGCCCCACTATGACCTTTTAGGTCTGAAGCTTCTGAATTTTGATCTGCTCTCCCACCTTTTTCTCACATAAGAGTAAGAGAGCAGAGCAATACAGTAACAAACGTTGTGTGGGTGTTTGGACCCGAATTCATTGCCTCCTCTGCTCACCACATCCTTCTATCGGCACAGTAATACTGATACAGTGGTGACGTCAACCGCCATTTATCACTGTATATTCCAATACACTACAGCCCTTGGTCGTGAACAAGTAGGCTTTACTCTTACTCAGTGCTGATGAGACCCACCTGCTTTCCAGCTCCTGCGCATGCAGTGTGTGCAGTCGCAATAATGATTTAGCCAGGCCAGCCATGGAAGTGTTGGAGGGCTGAAACAGACGGCTGAAAGGATGAGGCAAGGTAATGTCCATGTTTCCACCAATTTTCCCTGCTGCCGGTTTGTTACTGCTTGATATCTGTGACTTCACTGTAAAATCTTTCTTATAGTTGATGTGGTGCTTGCGCCCCTGCTGTCATTGCTGTTGGCCTCTGCTGGACAGCTAGAGAATCCTCCTGCTTTAGCTTTGTGATTAGATGGCAGTGTACAGTAATAATTAATCTTTTTCAAGAACAAAGCTTGGTTTTGCACATAACTGGTGGATTGAGAGACTTCCACTATTTTTTTTTTGCTTGGATGTAGCTATGACATTTATTTTCTCATGCTTGGAAATACTAGATTTTTTTATTTTATTATTAAACTGAGTTCTTAATTAGGCTTTTTTTTTTCTGTTGAAGTTTTGTAAGTACATACATTTCCTGGAGACACTTCACATTGTGAGCTTAGACTGAATCCATCTTTGGCAACTTATAGCACCATAGTTCCAGATCCTTAACAAAAATAATCTTTATAAATGTCTGTGTCTGTATTGGTCCTGTTTCTTATTCTCTGGTATATTAAAACCTTGTAGCATCATTTACATATACACATCTATATGTATGGCTAATCAACTTTATTACTGTGCTCTCACACGCTGTTCTCTAGGATGCTACAGAGTTTGCAGCAATGGTGCTTAGCATCCGTACAATGCTTGACATTTTATAAGAACTAAGTAACTGTCTTTCAAGACTGCATGAAGCTGTCTCAGAGTCCCCATTTCACAGACAGAGAAACTGAAATGAAATGGTAGAAAGGACTTTTCTAATACCAGACAGGGAATAAGTTCCCGCCTCTGCTCATTGCCCACTGGCATTCTTCCCTCCAAGTGAACAAGCTCAGGAGCAGGGTGCTGACAGATGGAAGCAAATGTGAAGGCTGTAACAAATGGAGGGATGTAGGACAGTTGGGGGTCTTAATCATAGACTGGGATTGAGGTTTGCAGAGGGCCTAACTGGAGGAAGCTTCAGAACAGGGGCTGCTCTGCATCTCTGTGAAGCCATGAGGTCTTCCAGCCATCAAAGACCACAGAGATGCTGCTGCAGAGCTGCATCTTTCCCATGGCACATCCATGTCTTGTCATAACAACCTGGAGCACAGCCAGGAGGTCAGACACACAGAGCACTGACACTTTCTGTCCTGCTCTCAGAGGTAGCGGTCCTTCCCCACCACAATGAGGTGGGAGAACTGTGTAAGAAGAGAAGGAGATAAGCGTTGGACTAATCTGTGGGCACTGGCAAGGGTAAGAGATGGGACAGGGGAGTCCCAAGTGAGGAAGTACTGTCTCCTTGCTTCACCTGTGTTAGCAGATCCTACTGCTTTCTGCCTTATTTTTGCTACCGTGCTCTTATTCAGGAAGCTTTCTTCTAGATTAATTACAACCTTGTATGTTAACCTCTCTCCAGTGTGTAATGGCAGCCTCTGATACCTCCATGAGACATCTTCCCGATGAGCTACCTGGGCTTGTTACTTTGACTTTTTCCTGTTCAACCCTTCCTGTCCCATTGGATTAATGTTACTATTCTCTAAGTAGAGAAAGGAAAATAGGGAAGGCACTTTAAAGAAACCACAGTCCAGCAGCAAAGTCTTCCCTTGCATTGCTCTGCCCATTTAGGCAGGAATAGGGGTAAAATGAGGGAGCTACAGAAATATCATGAATGTGAAACACTGTGGGCACTGCCAGCTGGATTCTGAAACAAGCACTGGGTCTGCAGAGCTCTCCGAGTGCCCAACCCTTCCTTCCTCTGCTGAAGAAGAGGCAGCGAGTTGCCTTTCTTGGCCGAACAGGGTGGCCGAGACTGTGAAGTGTGACAGTCACAAAGCAAAGTGATGCTGAGATGGGCCTCTGCAGCAGGGCACAGTACTAGATGGCACTAGTCCGATCTGCAGTCCAGAGCCTGTGCTGGGTTGCAGTCAGTGGGAGGGCATGAAGGCCTGAGGAAGAACAGCAGCAGCCCTGGGGACTGTGCGCTCTCTTGGGCTTGGAACAGGCCCTTTCGAGCAGGTTGTTGGCATCCTAAGCTGGGGGACCCCTGAATATTCTGAGCCCAGCATCAATAGGTTCTAGGTATTTTACAGGGAGAAGGATGACTTAAAAAGGCGGTGGACAATGGCGTGTATCATGTCTCTAAGGCTAGAGACCTCTGGGCCCCAGTGGTCAGTTCATTCAGCACAGCTCTTCTATTAAAAATGCTGCAAGGAATAGGGCCCTCAATGCTAGGACGTTGGGTGAGCAGGGTTCAGATGGCGGGATAACAGGGTCCCTTCCCCAAAGGAATGAGGATTTGGAGAAGAGCAGTGGAAGGATAAGTGAGAGCACAAGGTGGGGTTAGACAGTGAGCTGTGTCTTAGTAATTGGGGACTGCACCACCAGAAGTAGTGGTAATGACAATAGTCGTTATACAGAGAAAACTTGGAGAACTGGGACCAGGGTAGTCAAGAAAAGGTGTTTCCTCAAGGAAATGTATGATGCAGAAAGAAGGGATGGAGTGTGGGGAAAGAGATTTTCTGCCCTGCCACTCGCAGCAGGCGAGGGAGACTTGCAGGGTGCTGCCTGGGGCTCCTTGCTGAGCTGGAGCATGTGCTTCATCTGCAGGATATGCTTGGCAGGAAAGGAGGGGCAGCAACAGCATGGCTGCTCCCACCGCAGGGCTGAGGTGCTGCAGCCATGAGGTGTTTGTGGCACCTCTTGAGCGAGCCTTGCTGATCTCATCTGGACACTGTGGTGCCTTGAGAGCAAGTCTCTGAGCTCACATGGGGCTGCAGGGGCTTTTTGGTGGCTGCTAAATTTATTTTGCTTTCATTATTTGAGTAAACCTGGGAAATTTTTAAACACCACAGATGTTCCCCAAGTGGGAGAGGCCTCACTGGCACTCTCTCTGCTGAGTGACTGTCTGGGTGTTTGCTGCTGGTGGGGGCGGCACAGGCATCCCAGGACGTGGGTCCTGCACCTGGGTCGGGGGCAACCCCTGGTATCAATACAGGCTGGGGGATGAAGGGGCAGAGAGAAGCCCTGCCAAGAAGGACTTGGGGGGGTACTGGTGGATGAAAAGCTGGGCATGAGCCTCCAATGTGCATTCGCAGCCCAGAAAGCCAACTGTATCCTGGGCTGCATCAAAAGCAGCATGGTCAGCAGGTCAAGGGAGGTGGTAAGGTCTCCCCAGCGCCTTCTCTTCTCCATGCTGAACAACCCCAACTTTCTTCGCCTGTCCTCATAGGAGAGGTTCTCTAGCCCACTGATTGTCTTTGGGTCCAGAGGAGGGCCACGAAGATGATAAGAGGGCTGGAGCACCTCTCCTATGACGACAGGCTGAGAGAATTGGGGTTGTTCAGCCTGGAGAAGAGAAGGCTCCGGGGCAGACATTATAACAGCCTTCCAGTATCTGAAGGGGGCTTATAAGGAAGATGGGGACAGACTTTTTAGTAGGGCCTGTTGCAATAGGACAAGGGGTAATGGTTTTAAACTTAAAAAGGGTAGATTCAGACTAGATATAAGGAGGAAATTCTTCACTCTGAGGGTGCTGAAACACTGGCACAGGTTGCCCAGAGAGGTGGTAGATGCCCTGTCCCTGAAGATTGGACGGGGCTCCGAGCGACATGATCTAATTGAAGATGTCCCTGCTCATTGCAGGGGGGTTGGACTAGATGACCTTTAAAGGTCCCTTCCCACCCAAACTATTCTGTGATTCTGTGACCCGCGCCAGGCCCTGCCAGGAGCTCTGGGTATCTTTTGGTGGCTGCAGCTTCCTGCCCAGTCTTCATCCATATCACTTTCACAGGTGCCTCTGTGCAATCTCGTGCAGGGGGTTTTGCAGAGCTCTGGGGCTCTGCAGAGACACTCCTGTGTGCCCGGTCACTGACAGTGTTGGCATGGCACGTGGGCCCTCCCTGCTGTCTATGCATCCTTGCAACTTGCTGCCAACAGAAGTATGTCCCCAAAATAATACAGGTTGCTTCTCCAAAGTCTTGTCCCCAGGCAGCCTAGCCCATTTCAGAACAGCTTGAGAAACAGTGCTGAAATCTGTAGTGGGTATCAACAGCCGATACTCTGCAGGGAGCTCATTCTAAGTCTTCCTATGCACATCTGTGTGTTTCTGTAAATGTTAAATACTGTGAAAACACAGCCTTAATATGTTATGTGGCTTGAGGCCTGGTTTTGGAGCAGGGGCTGTGGGCTGAGCAGTCATTTGTATGTGATGCTGTTTCCTCTGCTCTGAAGACTTTCCTGTAGGTTCTCTTCACCAAACTGCATCAGAACAGCCTTCCCCTGAAGTGAGTGCTGTACATCATTCTCTTCTGTGCCACGTGGGAGGCTCTTTTTTTTTTTTTCTGTCTGGTCTCTCTCCCTGGAGTCCCTTAACTAGATATTCCATGTTTATTTGACCAAGGGTAGGCCAAATCAATGAGTCTCATAAACCTTGCTCATACAAACCCACAGTGACATTCAGACTCTATTGGACTAATTTACTGTACAGTTGTTTAAGCCACAGCAATGTCACTTCTCCTAGTTGAAAGCCATTTCTAGTTGCAGGAAACCAATGAAGAAAAAATGGGTTAGCACTTAACCCAAGTGCCTTCCTGTAGCATGGATAGACTGAGGCTGCACTCACTTTGCTGCCTTCTCTCTGCACATGCTGCTGGCGAGGAGGGGAGATTTCACTGACCTGGTTTATAGCCAGTTGGCAGGAGTGTTGGTTGCCCCCCCCTTAGCTCACGGAGTAGATCCATACTGAGCTGAGATGATTTGCCTGAATTAGGCATTTTACTTTTAGACATGTAAATGAAAGCAAGATTAATTCCACCTCAACCTTTGGTGGACAGCCGGCTGAATATGAGCCAGCAGTGTGCCCAGGTGGCCAAGAAGGCCAACAGCATCCTGGCCTGCATCAGGAATAGTGTGGTGAGCCAGACTAGGGAACTGATCATCCCCCTGTACTCGGCACTGGTGAGGCCCCCCCTCGAGTACTGCGTTCAGTTTTGGGCCCCTCAATACAAGAAGCACATTGAGGTGTTGGAGCGTGTCCAGAGAAGGGCAACGAAGCTGGTAAGGGGTCTGGAGGACAAATCTTACGAGGAACAACTGAGGGAACTGGGATTGTTTAGCCTGGAGAAGAGGAGGCTGAGGGGAGACCTTATCACCCTCTACAACTACCTGAAAGGAGGTTGTAGAGAGGTGGGGGCTGACCTCTTCTCCCGGGTGACAAGTGAAAGGACAAGAGGAAATGGGTTTAAGTTATGTCAGGGGAGGTTTAGACTGGATATTAGGAAACATTTTTTCACGGAAAGGGTTATTAAACATTGGAATAGGTTGCCCAGGGAGGTGGTGGATTCAGGAGGTGTTTAAAAAAAGGGTAGATATGGTACTTAGGAACATGGTTTAGAAGTGGGTTTTGTCAGGGTAGGTTAATGGTTGGACTTGATGATCTTAAAGGTCCCTTCCAACCTCAGCAATTCTATGATTCTATGATTCAGCATATGGCTGAGCTGAGGTCTTAATTGGTTGTTTGGTTGGTGTTTTTTTTAAGTTAGTTTGGTTTTTCTTTTCCAGGACATCCAGTCAGAACCAACATGAGGAACAAACTGTGGCTCCAGAGTATTTCCTTCTTCCTTTTATTCCAGTACAGTAAGTTCCCAGATATCTCTTCCGGGCCATACACCCACAGGGTTTATCTTGGTGGCTGTTGGCGCAGGCTCTGCTGAGATGTGCAAGGCAAAAGGTTGCCATGGGGCAGCAATCACAAGATAGGGTACCAGGGGAGAGGGTTCCATGGGATAACAAGTTATGGAAGAGGCTCCGTGGGCAGTGGAGGACAGACACAAGAAGGTGCAGAGCTCAGCCAGACTGGATACCACTCCAGAGAGCTGCACCAGTGGGGAGAGTGCAGAGGTAGTGTCTGCTTTGCATTGAAATGTCTCCTGTTGACATTAGAGTAGGATTCCACCCCCTCACCCTCACCCAAAAAAAACAGACTTTGCTATAGGAAAGGTTCTGGTGGCCAAGACCAGGATATCCCCAGGGCTTATGGCCGCTGTTGGCAGGCCAGCCAGGGACAGTGGAGTGAATCGCTCCTGGTCTGAGCCCCTTTGCTCAGGACTGCGCTGTGCAGTCAGTCACTCCCCCTTTCTTGCTGGTTCTTACCCACCGCGCAAGCTTTAGCTGACTCAGAGCTGACTTTCTGAACAGGTCAGCTGGACAGAAAAAGGCAGCGACAACAGTGTCTGCAGGGAACAGGTGCAAGTTTAGCATTTTACACGCTGCTTCTAGGCAGAGCATTGGACCTGCTCCAAACCAAAATTAGCAGAAAAGATGAATTCAGAGATGTATCTTCCTGCTGTACAGGACCATTGTGATGCCTGGTCTGAATTTTGTGTAATGCAAGCCAGGGAATTACCCTGTACTAATTTCAGTTTGGACCAAACTAGATCTTATTGTTAAAAGTATTTGATTTCTGTTTCTGAAGCTGCCAAGGATAGACAATTCATCCTAGATCTAACTGGGTTTAGGACACTGAATTATTCCTTTCCCCATAAAAAGCTGTCCTCTACCTAATTTTGTTAACAGATTCTTGCCCAGAGATATACTTGCAGCTTACCAGCTGCCAGGGAATAGTAGTCCATTTGACTGATTAACAGAAGAATGCTGATTAGCAATGCTGATTAGCTTATTAATACTTGCTGCCCCCTCTAAAGGAAAGCAAGGGTTTTATAACCCCATTTCTGTAGGACAATAAGTATGTTGTTCAGGACTCTGGAATAAACAGTGCTTGTACCAGGGCCCTCAGTAGAGCCTATTGAGGGTTCAAAATGAAAAGTTAAAACTTAATGAAAATTTTAGAGCAAAATTCTGAAATCAGTGTGAAACGAAAAAGTCAAAATGAAACAAAGTGAGAACCACATAATTTGAATCACTTACCATTTAGTAAAGCATATGTACACCCTTGGGGCCAGTCTGTTGCAAGCATCCCCAAATTTCTTCTGTCGCCATCCTGACTCTTTGTGGGGTGGGGGGTCTTGTACACAAATTCGAGTGCTGCCCACAGCTCATGCAGGGAGAGCAGTGTGTGCTCTGATGCAACAGGACTAGGAAGAAGCTTTTGTGATGAGTGAAGTCAGTGGGAAATGGTTGGACTTTGTTTTCCTTTGAACTTACTCTGGTCTAGAATTAGGCTGCACCCTCCACTGGACATGCCTGCTGTGCATTGTGACTGTAAAAGCAGAGACAACCTGTTCATGAGGACTGTCATTTAACCTGGAGGGTGGAACAGATGTTTCTGGTCCATCAATGCATGTTTCCTACATTCCATGTTGATTGTTCTCTGTACAGAGCATTCTCTTTAACTGTAAAATCAGGCATTGTGGTTGTTGACCATATCACGTAGGCCTGCTTTCATCTTATGCAAACAACTCTTCTGAACACAAAGCATGTTCAACAAAGGGAAGGTAGGAGCAGGCAGTGCAGCTTCTCTAGCCAGGCGAGCAGCAGAAGGACAAAGGGAGGTGAACTCGCAACATGGTTAGCATCAGAGGATTTGGGTGCCTGATGGCTGTGAAGTAACATGTTCCCATCAGGTTGGGGGCAGTCCTGATGGTAGGGGAGGACCCATGCTTGACTTAAGCATGGATGTAACAACCTTGAGATCTTCTCGATGATGATGACAGTTTTATTGCCATCAACAAGGGGTGATACTGTATGTGTAAGAGATGAATAGTCACTGTAGCAGGCACGGTTTGCACCAGCACAGCAGGCTGCGTCTCCCACAGGCCTTTGCTCGCTGTCATTTCTAGTGTAGTAGCGGTGGCTCTTGTCAGCCCAAGATGCTGTCAGGACAGGACTCACGAATGCAGACATTTCTCTCTGTACTGCCCTCTTCCCTGCCTCCCAGGGAGATAACTTATGTGTGTTATGCATAGAACAACAGTGCTTTTGTACAGGACTTATCAGATACTGATACGTGAGCAGAGCTCCTGCAGAACAATTAGAAGAGCATAAATGCTGCTTTGTGGCCAGTTTCAAATTAGCTAATTTTCTTAATGACCAGTGCAAAATCTACAATTGCCTCTCAAGTTCTCTTTAGAAGTCTGTTTCAGTTTAAGTGATTAATAAATTGTGCCTATCACTTTAGTAACATAATGATTTGTGGAAATTATAGTAACTACAAATTTGCAATTTTTTTTTGCTGAAATTCCATGAAAAGCACATTCCAAGCCTCTGGAGCTGGACATGAAAAGTATTGATGCTCCAGATATCAAGCTGTAGAAAATAGTAAGCAGAGAGAATAGTAAAGAAAGAATTCCTGAAGTACCACTTTTTTTAAATGTGCAAAGTGCTGTGGAGATTTCATAAAATGAAAACTAGACTAGCAAAGAGCAGTACTCAATTTAGGAAGTGGCATCATTAAAATGTTTGAATATGCTACTGTTTCTGATTGGGTAATCATGCCTCTCATTTGCTAGATAAGCTTGGACTCTTGCAGAAACAATATGTGACCATATAAGAGGAGACAGAGATAAGTTTGAAAATTCAGTCACGGTTTGGGCATTTCCTGATATTTTGGCATGCCCTTTGCTGCCACAGCATTTCTAATAGATTTTTTTTTTCCCTGACGCTTATCTTACTGTCGATGACTTGCCTCCCTGTAGAGATGGAACACATCTTACACTCCGAGACCGGAGACTTTCGGGGAGGCTGGCACAGAGTGGTCTGTTCCCTTCAGTGGGAGGCCTGAGGACTGTATATTTTGATATATATATAAAATCCTGCTTGCTTCATCATGGAAGTTGATATTATGTTTTCTCTTTCCAAACCTACAGCTACATGTTGTGAAAACCTCACTTGTTTTGTGGACTATGTACAGACCCTGTCCTGTATCCTGCGAAATGACTTGGGTGCCAGTTCGTACAACCTCACTGCAACATGGTACGTCTCAGTAGGATGAGCAAAGTGCAGTCAGCAGGAACTTCTAACGTGGCCATAGCACAGTGGTGTCCTTCTGTCCTCTTTGCTAGGTAGAAAAATTTCTTGTTAGAGAAATAGATTTCTTGTTCTTGCTGCCATGCTGATTTTTACTCGGTACTTCACACTCCAGTTATCAACTGGTTTCTCCCCTAGTAAAGGATCCCTGGTTCCTGTGCCCACTCACTGCTACGCTGACTCTGGCTTCCTTGGCATTGTTTTCTTTCCTGCCCTGGGAATACCTTGCCCTTTGCTGCTGCTAACAATGGATTTGTGTGTGCTGGCAGGGCTCACGCAGCTTGTCCGAGCCCCATATGGCTGCTGTTCTGCCCCAGCAAGGAAGCTGGGCTGTGCAGCACTGGTGAGCACCTTTCCTTTCCACAAATACCTCAGCATCACTTTCCTACTTCTCTCGAAGATGCTAAGCTGAGCAAATAGAAGGAAAAAAAATACCTGTCAAAGTTCAAAGATAAATTTTTATTTGAATGTGTTGCCTCTTTTTTTTTTTTTTTCTTATTAACTTCTATGCCTGGTGGTTCAGCACCAGATTAGTCCAACTACATCATGTGGTAGATGTGGACTTGTTTGTTTGTTTTGGTGGTTTTAGGGTTCCTGAGGAAGAACCAGAAAATACTGTGGCTGCCTGTAATCTCCTGCAATTGTCCAGGAACACCAGTCACACACAGTACATGTGCACTGTGGACATGACTGTACTTCTGGCAGATTTCAAAGTCCAGGTGGATGTTACAGAGATACCTGATAGGCAGCGTGTGATTTCCAAAGACTTTTATATGGCAGATAACAGTAAGTACAAAAATGGTGGATTTGATAAATACTGTCTGACCATATGTCTATCTCCTGGGATAGTCTGGGCAAGGAGTGAGCGCGGCAGCCAGTGGTGGGGGGCTATGTTTGGTATGCACTCATCTAAACAGAGCACTGTGCTCTTATGGTTGCTATTGTAAACCATAGAAACATTTATGCTTGAGGCTGAGCTTAGAGCAAGCTTGGCCCCAGCCTTTTCATGGGGAAATTCCTTTTCCCCATGAAGCAGTAGGTAAGAAATTTCCACCTTAGATCAGTCTCATACCTAGTCTATGCAAGTGTTCGTTCTTGGCTAGAATCCAAAGGGCAGGAGGAATTGCTTTAATTGCAAATGCCACAAATGTCCTCGCTGGAGTCCCAGGAGGCTTTTGCAGTGGAAACCTGAACCAACATGACATTATTGTGGGTGGCACAAGGTGTCCCAGACACAATGGAGGGGGCACTTCCTAATCATTTCTTCTGCATGACAGGAAGACTGAGTGCAATCATACAGTTGACATGGTGGAATGCTGGTGTGTTCTGATTTGTGCAGCAAACTGTGAAGAACAGGGGTGGTTAGCCAGGCACACAGGTACCATGTGGGCATATGAAAAAGGATTTTTCTACTTGGATTCTTCTGAAATTAAACTTTACATGAGAAGTGTCATCTTTTTGACAAATGCCATAACGCTTTAGGAAAGTGCCCCCACTGACAGACTATATATTGGGTAGCGGCGCTTTGCACGTCTCCTAGATGTCCCCATACAGAGGTGTCATAGTTCAGTGACGGACCCTGCAGACTAGTGCTGGAGTTTGTGAATGACTGCTTTTCGGTATGTGAAAGCACCCTGCAGCAGATACAAAAGCTTGTGTTTTAGGCACTTATGACACCAGCATGTGCACTGGGTTATGCAGTGTCCACTAGCCTCAGCTTTTCCTGATGCCTCTGTTACATTGAGGGGTATTTCCCTAACTGTGCAAGTGACCATGACTACACAGAGCCTTCCTATGTCATGAGAAGAGCAAGGTGCTCTACTCTTTACATCTCCCAGGAGGTATTAGCCCCTTGTGCTGTCTTCTCCTGCTCCTTAGGTGATGAGGAGGTTCAGAGACAGGCTGAAAGCATATTCAGAGAAATGTGGGCCTGACTTCACTATGCTGCTGAGGCGTGAGGTTCTGTGCATGGCTCAGGACCGCTCAGCCTGAGAGGCAGGAATGTTGTGGATGTTGTCCCAGGTAGGAGGGCCCACCCCTGCTAGGGCAGTTTTGTTCCCTACCTGCTCTGTGTTGCTGATACCATGCTGGGCCACCTCTTGCCTGCAGTAATGTTATGAAGGGTAACACCATCCTGTCTTTCAGTCAAACCACAGCCTCCCTTCAATCTGACCGCTGTGTTCTCAGAGGGTTACAATATTTCTTGGGAAACCATCTACCAGAACCCTGCTTTCTACTTTTTGAATGAGGAGCTGGAATATCAACTGCGTTATAAGAGAAGGACCGACACCTGGGAGGTAAGTGAGTGTCAGTTTACCATCAAGTAGGATGTACCAGCAAAGAGGAGGCCAGCACAACCAGGACAGGAGCGCTGGTGTGAAAGAAGGGTTTTCATTAGTTTAGAAAAGGTGTCTCTTTGCTTGCCTGGCCTGTAAACAGGCAAAACTGAAAAAAGAATTGAGAAGCAGAAGCTGTTTGAGAAGTACTAGATCCTGTGGGGAAGGCTAATGGTTTGTTTGCTTCTCATGCTGCCCTGCACGCAAGGATCCCCAGGGTCCCATGCAGCTACTGACCAGCCTTGCAGAAAACAACACGAAAGCAGAGGAGATTACTTTGCAGGGCTCCTCAGTGTGCAGGAGTCGGGGTAAGGTGGGAGCAGTCACTCCAGCCCTGAGTGTTTGGTGTTTAATTGTTCACAGACCCAGAAGACTAAAGCTGTCCATGAAGATAAACGGACACTGGTGATCCTGCCATGGGAACTTCAGGCGAACACTGATTATGAATTCCAAGTGAGAGCCAGGCCCCGAGAACACACTGGCTACAATGGATTTTGGAGTGAATGGAGTCCTCCGCTGACATTGAAAACCAGCCCTGCCGGTACATACTGCCAGCTCTCCTTGCCCTTCCAGTTGGTCCAATGTCAGAGAATGCTTCCAAAACTCTAACCAAATCTAATTAAGTAGAACAAATTCTGAATAGTCTAGCAAAGACAGGCATGTCTGGCTTGCTTACTGAGTACATGAACCCCAGGCCTGGGCTGATATGTGCTGTCTGCATTGACCTCACTGTGCTGCAAAGCCCACCTTGCAGCACGGCCCACGGGAAGGGGATTTGGTGGGGTTGGCCCTAGGTTTGGGTGCCACGGCAGGAGTGCAGCCTCTAGCTTCCTTTCCAGCATCAAACATCCAGGATCCTGCCTGCAGCTTTCAGAAATGGGGGAAGATCTAGTAGAGATGCCTCCACTACTGGGGCTTGGTATTGACTTGAGCTGAGGGGACAGGGGATCCTGCTCTCAGGGCTAAGTTCCATGTCTGGACTCTGATGTTTGACCATGCTGGGCATGGGTGTTTTGTTTGGTAGCCACCACTCCCACTCCACAGGGAGTGCACAGTACCTTATGCACAGAAGTACAGCGGTGCTTGTCATGGTGGAACAGAGGCTATGAAAAAAGGGAGTCTTTGTTCAAATAGAGCACGGCAGGATGACTGTGGTCAATGTCAGCAGCATGTGCTGAGCTTCCCTGCTCTCACTGATCTGCAGCTCAAACTGAAGTGTTACATGGTGCTGTGGCAGCAGGGTCAGGCTCCATTTGCTAAGGGTTATTTGAGTTCTGGGTCTCAAAGGTGCTCCTTTCCACCACAGGCAGAGAGCAGCCCACGTGCACTCATGAAGTCCACACCTTTTCCTCATATGTCTCTGGCCAGTTGCACTCTCTTTTCACTTCATGGATCAATCACCTGTGGAGGTGTCCCTAAACCAGGAGGAGTCGGAAACACCAGGGGTCTTTGTAGCAGGGACCTGTCGTGCCCCAAACATGTTTGCTGTCACACCAGGCCGTAAGGCAGCTGATGCACTGCTCCTTTCATTGATGCAGTCTTCTCTGAGCATCCGCATTCAGACCTTGTGTCTGGAGCGCTGGGCCCCAGGTGACAGCCTCGGTGTTCCTAAGAGAAAATCTGGGGTAGAAATTGAGGGTGTCTCCTCATGATCTCCTGCTTATTGACCAGGGTAGAAATGCAAGGTGAGCCTGAATGACCCTGTCTCTTTCTCCAGCAGTGACACTGACAGCAGGCACGGGATGGCTGCTGCTGTTTGGTGCTGTCGTGGCAATCACTGCTTCAATCACAACATTTCTGGCCAAACAGCGGAGGTAAGAATGCTTCAGGAAGCCAAAGTAAATGCTCTGGGAAATTCTGTCTGAACATAAGGAAAAAATTCTTTACTTTGAGGGTGACAGAGCTGGCACAGGCTGCATAGAGAGGTTGTGGAGTCTCCTTCTCTGGAGATATTGAAAACCCGCCTGGATGCATTCCTGTCCAACCTGCTCCAGGTGAACCTGCTTTGGCAGGGAGGTTGGACTAGATGATCTCCAAAGGTCCCTTCCAATCCCTGTGATTCTGTGATTCCTATTCTGTCTTGTTAAAGATGGGGCATTCACATGCAGCCTTCTTTGGATCTTATATATCCACGCACAGATACAGCTATGGGCCTGTGAGGGCCAGCAAAGTATGGTCCCCAGCTGGTGTACTGCCAAGAGCACCTTGCATTCCTCTGGGGCTCTGCTGCCATTCAGCTGGTTGGGACAAGACAATGGCACATGGGGACTGACTGGGGGCCACCCAGCCTCCTAGGCTGTTCTCCTGGTCCTGTCTGTGCTCTGCAGTTGCCAGATGAGAGCCCCTTTCCAAAGCTGACACAAGCCTCTCAATGCTGGCTGTGTGTCTCTCCCCCTTTTGGAGGGCCACGTGCCCTTGCAGAGGGATGGGGCGCACGCTGCTACCGAGGAGGGCACTGGGCTGGTGCAGCAACAGGGCTGGCAGAGCCCATGGCCACAGAAAAAGTGCACAGGGCAGAGTTCTGGCCTGCAGGTGCAGACCACGAGCCAGCCCAGCCTGAGGGGAAATGCATTTCCAGTACTTGGTGCTTTTCCAGGAAGGAAAAAATTGGAACGCCTTTCCTTAGCATGAATATTGTGTGTGCAAGCCCTGAGGGCTGGGGCCCCACCTTCTGTGAGGATCACAAGAAAGGCCATTAGGTGGCTCTGACAGAACAAGACATCCTTGGATCCTCAGCCACTTGCTAGCTTGTGAGGCCAGCGAGGCTGGGCAGGCGATTTCAGCTGCTTGAACTGGATCCAGAGATGCCTTGCTTTGCATCTGTAATGTGTGCTTAACCCCAAAGCTTTTTTCTCTTCCAGCTTGTGGAAGAAGATGGCTTGCATCCCAGACCCTGCTCCCTTTTTCAAACCTCTCTACCTGGTGCATAATGGAGACTTCAAGGTACAAATGGGCTACACAAGCGGGTGGAGCACATGACAAAGTTAAACTAAAGGGCTCATCATGCTCTCCTGGGCAAGGGATTCTCATTAGGGCAGTGGGAGGGGGAATCTATCTCAAGGGAAGGCCAAACAGCTCCAGATATAAGGACCAGAACTCTCCAGTGTCTCTTCTGTGCCATGAAGGCCTTTGTCATGTCTGTGCTGCTTATTCGCTGTAGGTGCTGTCTCAGTGGGTGAGCTGAGCTCCTATGTGACCTGTGAAGCCTGGGAACCTGAAGGGAGTGGACAAAGGGATACTGGGACAGTAACTGGGATTTTTCCAAAGCTCCAGTTCCATGCTGCCATCAAGGCCATGGAGCAGACTTCATTATAGAGCCAGATCTCCCACTCCAACATCTGCAGTGACATGAGTTCAACATTAAGCCTTGTAGTTCTCTCTGAAGAGTCACTCATATGGAAAATAGCTATGCATATCATCCTGGAAAGATGGCTAGAGCTCTGGGGGCAAATAACTGCTGTGTGAGGGGACAGTGCAGCTGTCTCCCTATGAAGGAAGTGTCTTTGAGTAATTTTGCCTAGCCCTCCCAAATTCTCTTCTCATTTAACACCAGTCAAACTTGCTCATGTGACAAAATGGCTTGCAAAGACTGCAGAGTTTGCTGGAGTTCTCAGGATACAAAAGTAAAAGAACATTGAGCTTCCATAAATAATGGTTATATTAAGCTGAAGAGCAACTCACAACACCATTGTCACACTGTAAAAGTGCTGGCATGTGAGTGCAGACACCACTGCCTCTTTCTGAACAAGTTCCTGTTGTTACAGCAGCACTGATCAGAGACACTTCAGTGTCTGCTTTTTGTTTCTGCTTTTTCTTAGACCCTCTGGGAGAGGGACACCAGCTGGGCCCTAATGATCTTCATGTGCTTTCCCACTGCTGCATGGCTGATGCTTGCAATTAGGTTAAGCAAGTAGCGTTGGAGGGGTGCCCTTCAAGCTGAAGCCTGCAGTGACTGTTTCACTTCCTTCCTGCCTTCTTCCTTCAGCTATTATGGCTTCCCATATCTGCACCAGAGGAGTACTTGCATCCTCTTGTGAGGCAGGTGGCATTTTCCTCAGGGAAAGGAACCAGGACCAGGTGGACTCTGTGTGGGAATTCCTGAGAGTCACGGGGTAGTGCTCACAGTGGAAGTGAAAGCACCCTGCGTGCCAAGAGCCATGCTCCTCTTGGGGTGAAGCCGTGGGCTTCTGTGTTCTGTGGCAACTACATTCTTGCTGGTTTCTAGTTAGGCTGTTCAGTGCTGCTGGGAAGGGAATAAGCCTCAGTTGCTAAAGCTCAGTTACTTCTTGATAAATTTGCAGATTAAAGCAGCAGTTGCCCACGCAGCCTCAGCACAAGATGCACAGACAGGGGTGTCAAGAGGATGTGGTGACATCACTAGTATGTGAACAGACTCGTCATTTTTGGCTGGCAAGAAACCAATTGATATAGGGCTCATTCAGCTGCATCCTGCCTGCATCAAAGCAAGTGGTTAGGTTATGTCCGTGAATAATGATCAGCAAATTACACTAGTAATGCTCTGCAGACAACAGTCCTGGATTGGGTAGGAAGCAGTGAAAATGTCAGAGGAAAAGTTAAGACATGAAAAGAGAAGGAAAAGCAGAGGAACATCACTCACTCTTGTGTGTACATGGGTCCTTAGATTCACGTTGGGCAGGAATTTGCAAAGAACTGTCAAGACGGAATAGGAAATATTCTGCCTACTCAATTCTAAGAAAGGGATTTCCTGCTGTTTCTTCAAATAGCCTGTTGCACCTCAGATGCCTTTCTGTCCATTACAGCTTTAATAATAAGCTCTTTGTAGCTTAGGTTAAAAATAACTTAAAATAGACTTGGTGCTTCCTCCTGTAATGAAGATCTTTTTTCCATGTTCTGTGTCAGAGGGTAATAAGCTCTGTGGCTACAGCTCTTTGAGGTCCTCATCCCCTGCCTACCTCTGCTTCCTTCTTGTCACTGTGGGAGAAAAGGCTGGTCTGGGGCATGGTTGCATACAGAAGATTGTGAGAAGCCTTGCTCTGACCCCTTCCCAGGGAACTGAGGTGAGGGAAGTGGCAGAGCAGGGCTATGCGTGTGTTGGGTGCAGATGCAACACACTGGGAGAAGCCAACTATCCTTCCTGAGAGAAGCAGCATCCAGAACAAGATGGCAGGGGAGACTTGGTGGTTTGGCTTGGGACCTCTGGCTGATGGACAAAGGAATGCTGCTATGGGCAGTGGCATTCCTTGCAGCATAAAGAAAACTGCAAAGCCATGCAAACCTCTCAGAGCTAATTATTTTCAATTACTTGAGTCAGTTCTCCTGCAGCTGCCTGTGTCTGGTAATAACAGGATCTCATACCCTGCTATTTTGGATGAGTCAGTGATTTTAGAGTTTGACTTTGCCTCCAAAAGCATAAGAGCTTTGGTCATTTCTGTGAAACCGCAAACCTGATGACACTAACCCGTCTCTCTCTCTCTCTCTTCCCCTACCCTCCCTGTACATCCTTTTATGTAGAAGTGGGTTGGCGCATCCCATACGAAAATGACCCTCGATTTCTTTGAATGGGGAATAGTCCTTCCAGAAGTTCTAGAAGTTTACACCATGCGTCCTTCCAATGGCACCTCACAGGAGGAGCTGCGTGAGCTGAGGAAAGATCTGCCTTGTAAGCCCTGTGTGTCTTGCCTGACTGCCCCAGGCCAGGATAGCCAGTCCCTGCTGTCTAGCGTGAACAGTAGCAGTGCGACTCGGGACCGGTCGTACGGGCATTTGTCCATTGATACTGTGACCGTGGCTGATGAATTTACACCTTGTAACTGCCAGTGCAACTGTAACCGTGTGTACAGGGGACATGAGCATACCAGCGAGGAAGATAGAAGTGCTGGAGAAACTGGTTACCCCAAGGTTAACATTGATGGTGAAGACAGAAAGATATCTAGTGACTTGCATCTGGCTGACCTGAGCACACAGGACAAAATACTTGCTTCGGGCTCTGTGTCCACAGACCATCTGAGGAGTACAAGTGTCCTAGCCCACCAGCAAGTAGAAAGGACTTTGGAAGGAGGAATGGGGAGCATCCTAGAAGCCCTTTGCTTGCAGCCTAATCAGTGGGATTTGGAAAATCCAGGTTCTCTACCTTCTCCTGATGGTGAAAGTGTTTCCTACAGTGAAGGCTCCTATGACTTCTTCCCTCACGCTGCAAGGCCTGGTGACAGTTACCCTATGATCTGCGTAGATTTGGACACTATTGACAGTGGCTTTGTGGACTCAGACTGTGGGAGTCCAGTTGACTGTGAATTTGAGCAGAACAGTCAGACCAACTGTGGGTCCCTCCCGCTTGAGCAGGAGGGGGAGGACTTTCCACGGAGCTACGTCAAGCAGTGGGTCTCCTGTCGCTCTGACAGCCCTGTCAATGGGACACAGGCAAATTGAGGACTTGATGTTGCCTTGCAGAGCACAGGGCCTTTTCCATACTGTGCCAGGAGCAAAGTGTTAGCAAAATTCAGAAGAGAAACAAAGTTTACTTTATGTAAGCTCTACTGCATATATGGACTGTTAGGTCCATAGAAATATATGCCTAATTTTATTGCCACTTATCCTGTTGATGTCTGGTACTTGATGTGATTGATTTTTTTCCTTTTTTTTTTTTTTTTTTTTTTAATTCTAGGTCAAACTGCCTTATAATGGCAGAAAAAGCAACTGTACCTTGAAAATTACCCTTTAGCGTATGTAGATGTGCAAATTTTTTTGACAGTAACCTTATAAAAAGTACAAAACTTTAAATTATTTTCCCTGGTATTCTCACATGACTTGAGAGTTTGAATGTATGTGGAACCTTAGAAGCATAACCCATGGCAAGCATGTTTGTTACATTAAAGTTCCCCATACCCTTTCCAAGCAACACGGGTGGTGTTACTTTTCCTACTAATATCTTTGGCTCTTTAAACCCAGCTGTAATAGTTTGTTAATTATGGAGAGTCCCAGCCCTGTCCATGGGATATGATCAAAAACAATTCTCATAAAATCATCACAGAAGTGTGTGTCTGCGAGACCAAACACAGCTCTGGTCTCAGAAAGACTTTGCCTTTCCAGGTGGAGTCTGCAAAGAAAAAGTCTTCAAAACACATATAATTCCAGACCAGCTTTTGCTACCAAGGCTTTCTACTGAATCAGCATCTCTCCCAGCATTTTTTCCAACCATGTTAACTGAAACATTGAGCAGCTTTTAGAACTATACAGAAATTTCAGAAATGTCCTACCTGGATGTGCCTGCAACTCCATCTTCTGCCTTGGACCTGGTCTGCTGTAGTTAAGAGGTCAGTAGCACAAAGTTTGGGCAATTTCTGCTAGCTAGTAAAGCCAATCATGAAACTCCTATTTGCACTGTAACTGTGAATATGTTTCCCTCTGAAATCTCTGCATCTCTGTTTTGTTTAGGATAATAGGATAATTGTCTTTAAAAGTTACTGTAGTACTGATACTGAATGCGATGACCTACACCTTATGTAGGCATAGTGCTACTAAGCCATGGGCTGCTTGTCCAGAAGATCTTATACTGAGAGAACCCTTGTGGCGAATGATGTATGTTTCCAGTGCAGTAATAATCTGTTGTTGCTGTGATACCAATAAACTCTCTTCCCTCTCCCTCACCTTCCCCCCAAGACTTTAGCCAACCCCCCAGCTCCCTAAACAAGAGGGAGCACTGTAATGAAGAGAAGCTGTTTCTTTTGCAGGTGAGTGTTAGGAGAGTTTTTCTGTGCATCCACATCCCTGGTTTGATTGTTCAGAACAGCCGTGGACTCTGCTACGTTGATTTTGAACCTACAGGGCTTAGCTTTGATTATGTTATTACTCCCTCAATATACCCCTAGCTCAGGGGCTTCCTGGGCACTGCTCCAAGATACCAGTTTTTTTGGTTCCTTCCCTCCTTATTTTCCATTTTTCTTGTAATTTTCTGTGGTAAGTCGTGAGAGGTATTGCCTTAGCCTGCTCATGCACCCTCCCTGCTGTGCCACAAGTACCCTGTGCGCCCTCCGTGAGGCAGCAAAGGATCGAGCCAACTCTGCTGCCCCGCTGATGAGCTGAGCCTGCCCTGCACTGTCCTTCCAGGTCTGCTTGTATCGTCCTTATGTCTGCGAATGTGTACTGAGCAGAAGCATCGCTGACGGCCTGTAACACGGTCTTCTGCAGCTTCATCTTGCAGCTATTTGCCTTCAGAAAGTACACTGTGGTAACTGGCCCCAGGCTGCCTAAGAGAGGACGGGAAACTTGCCTATCTTTCTCGGGCCCTTTCACGTCTCAGTTCTGCGCACTTCTTGTTTCTGTTAGTATCATTGGCCCCAGAACTGCTGAAGGAGCTGTTTCTGTTGTTGCTGCTCTATCTAGCTGCACGTCTGGTAGAAGGTGGTGGTTTGCTGCTGTGTTGGGCTAGAAGTTGCCTCTGGTCACCCCTGGAGAAGGGGCAGAGAAGAGCTTGCTTTGATATGTGGTATAAGGATATTAAAATAAGGGACACTGTTCCCTTTGAAGCAAGCTGTAACAATTAAACTTTTGGCCAATGAGTTGTTGACACTGTGGATATAGAGGGGTTTGAGGTGTTGTTTTTTTTTTCTGTGGCTCCTAGCAGGAAACTGGAAACATCCCTGACCTAGTAATATCTAACTTGAAAAAACTGTATTTCCACAGGAAAGCTAGGGCCACTGGTAGCATTGCAAGACCACGTTTTGTTGGGGTTTGGGAGGCCTTCCCTGGTCTCAAACAAGCTGACTCTAAAAGGTCTCACTCCACCCTTCCGTGACCTCAGTAACCCACAGCGGCTGATTCCTGAACAGCAGTGTGAAGAACAGGAAGGAGTTACGATAATAGTGTGGTAAAGTCATTTGATATTTAAGTGCTTGGCCAAGCAGGTCTGCTTAAAAGAACAGAGTTTGCACTAGGCTGCCTAAGCCCTTCACTGCGGGGAATCTGCTTAGCCACTCCTGCCATGCTCAGGTAACCAGGTGATCTAACTTCAGCCTACCTTGCAAAGGTGATGTTAGTCATGCACTGAGCAGCTGGATGAGGTAGTAAGAAGATGCCAGCAGCACCGCCCATGCAGACAAAGCCCCTAGATGGCTGTGGTCTGCTGCACTTTGCACAGTATTCATGACAACCAGGGACATGATAGCAGGCTTAAGATATTGCACTGACCAGAACAGTGTCCTTTTACTGGGGGACTTGATGAGCAGAGGAAAGGAGGGAGGTCAAATCTCACAGATTCTTGAGTGACAGCATGACTGGGATGCAGAAGTGGTCCTGACTGATAGACTAACAGTGTGTTCACTAGCCAAGCACACAAGAAGGTAGACACAGAACTCCTAGGCTGAGTCTATCTGAGGCTAACTCAGGCTCATAAGTGTGCATTATTGTACAAGCCATGCAGCACAAACAGATCAAGTACTGCATGTCCCTGTAGCTTCCACTGTAATGTGATGCTTCCCCTGTTTACTATGTTTGCCTCTACAGTGATCCAAAACCAGAGGAGACAGCAAAGCATATGGGTTGACCGTAGTAGAATTTGTCTACTGGGCTGACAGTAGACAAATCCACAAACAGTGGATGTCTATCCAAATGGAGCACTTTGAACAGAACAAAACAAAACACAAAAAAAAAAAAAAAAACCAACCCAAACTTTCTGGGTAGATACAACTTCAAACAAATCACCTGTTGAGAGACACGGTTTGCCTGATGGGAGCTCATTGTGGGACAGGTGTAAATGGGTACTAGAAAGCATGAAAGAAGGGTCTGAGGGGTCTTTGGAGAGCAGGAGTTCAGTTAATGGTCTTTGGGCTGAGTGGCCCTTAGGTTACAGGGGAAACATGAAAAAAGGCAACCCGCAGAGAGCTGTGATGTTCTTGTCAGAACTACTGCTCTGTATTTTGGAATAGTAATATGAAAGGAAACTGGGAAAAGCAGCTTGTGTTTGCTGTTTGAGCCAAACTGCTGCTGAACTTTTGTACTGATTTTTCTGTTTGCCCTGTAGGCAGAATACAGTAAAAGCTGTGGGTCTTACACGGCAGTAGCATCTTTATGGTGACCCGCGGCAGTTGGCTGGGAAGATCCAGAGATACAGTTTGCCTCTACAGGAGACAAGATGTTTTCTGCTGCATCGGCAAACTACAACCATCTGGAGATTTCTGAGGCAGCAGGTGTTATTTGCTTAAATGACACTCTGAAGGCTGCTTGCTTTTTAGGGGCTTTCTGCTCCTGTTCAGGACTGCTTAACTATGAAAAGTGTAATATACATTTAGGTGGGTAACCATGGGGTCTCATGGGAGTTGACAGGAGTCTTACTGGATGGGAAGACCCAAAAGCAGGTACTGGGAGAGCACAATACCTCAATCTGTAGTACCAATTTGGAACCATCTGTCTCCATTTCTGCATGGCCCTGCTTTCCTGTCTCTTGGCCCCTAAAGCTAACACTGTCAGACTGTTACTCAGCCTGTGCTTTGCCATCTTCCCCTTCGCTGGCAGTAGACCCACGTACATGACTGACTTGATGGATCCTGACTGTAACACTACCACTGCAGCATTGCAGCCAGGTATGGAAAGATCTGTTCCTTATACACTCTGGGATTTGGACATGGAAGCACCGCAGTGCTTGTTTGCCTTTGGTTCCAGAGTTGCCCCTTTGAGCACAGTGCAGCAAAGGGCTGTGGAGAAAGTACAGGACAGGGCAGCTCAGGGACACCTCAGGTGTCTGAGCACCGTTGGGCAGAGGCCTCGGATGGAAGCGGTCTCACCTCACATCCAGACAGAGCTAGGAAATGGCTTTAGGTCACTTAGTTCTTCTGTTGGCCTTTTTTTATATAAATGTTGCAAGAAGGTACTTTTATATTCAGCCAATTACTTGGCCTCTTAAATGTTAACCCTTTAACAGAAATTCCTCCGTTTCTCCATCACTAATGAGTAATTGCAGATGCAGCTACTTTAACACAATCTGATAATCTGAGCGGTTTTTCATTGGTTCTTGAGATTATCTTTAAAATCGGGCACAGTAAGCTCTGCTTTATTATGCCACTGCTGCTACTGCCTGATCATCAACCACACAGCCTAAACTGTCTAAGGGACAGAAGTAGCGCAAAAAGTGAAGTTTCCTTTGAGCTGGTAAGACCATTTAACATATTTCTGTGCTATGCATGCCAGTAAATAATGATAGGATACATCTACTGAGCTAAGATATTGAAAAATAATTTCTTTACCTAAATGTGGAATTCTATATTGTTTCTTATACTCAGAACCTAGAACAATAAAATCACCAGAAAGATCTTTGTACTTTTGTTCTGCTAGTTTGCTGAGCACAAAACCACACTATTGCGTTAATTCTGATATGGATCGTGCTAAAAAGAAGCACCATCTTGAACAAATGATTTTTAGGTACTCCTCTCTGACTGAAACAGATGAATGTAAATGAATCCAGCCAAAATAGCCCCTAGTGTTTGGGACTTTGCAGACAAAAATATGATATTTTTTTTTATGTATGTGTATATATAGATGTATGAATATCACTTTATTGCACTAATCATCCTTTGTAGCAGCTTTTTTTCAGCTTCTGGGATCCAAGTCTGTCAAATCTAAAGTATATACCTGTTTGTGAGCATCAAATTGTAGAAAATTGGCCCTCCCAAGGTAAAGGGAGAAAAAGACTGGTTAGATGGGGTTCTCTCTGGTAATCTGTACAGATGAGGAAATCCTGCTACTTCTTCCTTATTCTCCAGCAGTTCGCGTGCTGATCATGTGAGTCTACTGTGTGCATTTGACATGCTTCTGTCAGACATGCGCTTAGAGGCCTAGGTATACAGGAGGTAGACAATCTATCATTAATTTTTCTTAAAGGACCTACAAAATATCTTCTTGTAGGCAGGGATGATTGAAGGAGTGCCCATGATAAACAATCACACTTAATAGCACAATGGATCGCTCTGGAGAATGTGCACTTGGGGCTAATCTTAATGGATGGAGAATGTGCATGTTGGCACAGACACACTACTGCCTGTCGCTGTTTTACTTCATAGGTGCGAGCCAGCATCCTGCCTTTCTTTAGTACCTGTTGGTGCTGCCTCTGGAAGAGACTGAAGCAAAGGAAGGGATTATAGCCAAGGGAGAGCAGGTCATTTATGATTAATTGTATGATGTAAGGAATGGAAACAGAGTGTTCAAGGTCCAGGTCTGCTGTGCCTGCTCCCACTGTGCACCACTCATATCTTGCTGTGGGGGACAGAGCAAGCAGAGCATATTTTGGAACAGTTCAGAGCCACTGCCAAATCAGAGCCTGAAGCTTCTGACTTTCTCTAATATTTAGGTGAGCATAGCAGACCAGATGAGTGACCTGCAGCAAGAAAAACTGCACTGACAAAACAATCTATATAAAAGTTGATGGCAGAGGTGGGATAGAACCTAGGAGTCCTGGCTGGCTGCTGTGGGCTGGCATATATCACTGCACGTATCAAAGGGTATTCAAGCATGTTGAAGAATCTTATGCACACACCTCCACATGACATCCTTGCTTGTGCTCTTGTATGACACTTCAATTTCGTGCTTTCTCAGGGCTTTGTAAAGGTGATTGTGCCTTACTTGTAGTTGTGCAAAGATAAGAGATGCAAAGGTCCTCTTTTGTGTCTGTCACTTTGAACCCACTACATTTCTCTAGGCAATTCTTCTATCTCCCTTTCTCTATCACATCAAACATAAGCTCCTTGTCCCCACTTTCAGAGTGACTGACAGTCTCTCCTTGTCCTCGTCATCCTTCACTTCCATATCAAGAAGTCAGCTCTTTCTATAATGTCAGCTTATATCTCCCACTAGATCATCAAATCATCTCTTCCTAACCTTCCTCCCTACTACTGCTTACACACTGAAGGTGAAACTCTCTTGAGCCACCTCAACCTCATTCTTCAAGTCTCTCCCTGAAGTTCTGCTTTGCTGAGTTGCTAAAACCCAAACGGTATCTTGCCTACCCACGTGCTGAGACTGTGCTGTCACCTTCTTGTATTACTTCCCCTCTCAATGGTATCTATCAAATAATTTATTTTACTTTACAAATTCTTAAAAGCAAAGGCCATGTTTTTATTGCGTGTTCTACTGGACCCCAAACATGGGGGTTAGCCAGAACTTTCAATATTGATTTCTGGTAACACAAACAGATACAGCAATAACAGCCGATCACCTGTCTTTCTGTTGATAAGCAGTTGAGAGTGTTTGGAAAATCTGTGTTATACAAATTCTGGTTAAAATTACTTGAATTGATTTTTGGGAAGTGGAGACAGCTGATGGAACCACAGGAGGGAAGGGGAAAGGCATGGCTGCAAGGCCTCATTTCCTGAAGCAGACAACAGGCAGAACGACTCTGCCCTGGAAACATACAGAAAGGACGGAAACACCATTGCAGCTAGCTTGAGACCACCTGGGAACTCGACGTCACTAGTCAGCTTCTGGTGCTGAACCAAAACCTGCATTGGTGGCAGCATGCCTACTGTATCATTTCAGGGCTTTCTCTCAGACGTGAGATCTCTTTTTTTCCTGCAGAGTGAAGGTGGTGGTTCTTCTTTCCTCTGACACCTCCCACACCTACAGTTTTCACAGGGCTTTTCTGCCTTCACTCACAACTCAACAGTGTTGCAGAAACTGGGCATTAGAAAAAAAGAGAAAAGCATCATGCAGCCTGGCTGGGAAGTTGATTTGTCTTCCAGTCCCCAAGCTACTGTAACAGTGCCCTTGCTGCTAGCACTGGACATAGGGCATGCCAACGAGATGGTGCCTTGCAATGGTGCTGGCACCTTATCAGTTTCTGCTTGGTTCCTGGCTTGATAATCAGCTTCTTGCTTTCCTCCTGTTGCAGAAAGAACTGGCAGTGTTCAGATATGATGGTCACTGGAAAGAATGATGAACGCCTGCTATATCACCAAGAATCCCTTCACCCATCTGTTCTCACTGAAATTGAAAAGTGCTTTTGCACTTATCTCATTTTTGTCTCATGCTGTGGCTGTCTGCTGTCCAGCACCAAGAGGAGCTGAGGTCTGAATTGACCATGTCCATTTTGCTACATGGCCTACCATAACCTTCATATTGACCTACATAAGAGGAAGAGAGTTTCACCAAAACAATCACTTTGTCCTGGGACTTGCCGAGACAGTTCATCCATGGTCAGGCTGGGCTACCATCAGCTCAACCTGCCTTAGGGTAATGTGGGCAATTCTTTTCCCACAGCTGAGTAACTTGAACCAGGTGGGAAGCATAGTGAGTATGAAAGATGAGAAAAGGCATCGGAGCATCTCTAGGATTCTAGCAAAGTTTGCACCTATTTTCTTGCAAGGCCAAACTCATTGCGAGCATCAGCAGACATTACTCAAATGACCTCATTAATATGTCGCTATGCTTGCAATTAGTATTTCCCCTGAACATTACAAAATGTACAATTATTTCCTTTCTTCATAAGTGGGAGTGTCTGGCAGTTACTGAGAAGTGATAGGACCTGTTTGTGAACCAGCTTTTTAGGATGTACTACAGGTTTACCTCTGCAAGGCTGAGGATTGCCAATGTTAAGAGGAGAAACACTGTCATGATCGCTTTAGGACAGACAATTATAACTAAGTCCTGCATCAATTTCATGACTTCCATGTGAGCTAAGGATTATTTTTTTTAGGATACCTAACCAAGATTTATAGACCGCAAGTCTTGGATCATATTTTATCATGTTTAGGCAAGAGATTCCAGCAATAAAGGTAGTTCCCCTTTGTACAAATTCTGCACTTTGTTTCTGTCTAATTGTATCTACCTTCAGTGTCCAACTACTGAATTCTTTCCATCTTTCTCTAGTAGATTAAAAAAAAAAACAAAAAGACTTTTCTCATACCTGAAATCTCCTTCCCATGTAAGGTACTTATGGCTGGTGTGAAATTACTACTTAACCTTTCCTTCAGTTAAGTTAAAGAGATTTAGCTGGTCTTTAGTTGTTCATTTGTGAGGAAAGTTATCCAAGATTAAGTCATTCTTATAGCCTTTTTCAGAACTATTTTCATCTTTTCAGCAACTCTTTGTTTAAAGTGTGGATCCCAACAGAAGAAATGAACTAATAATGGTGTTATGGATGCTACATATAGCTGCAATAACATTTCTTTTAATTGATATGCATCCACAGTCTGTATGTTAGCTCCTCTAATTGCATTAATGTACTGCAGAATCTCGTTCAGCTGGTTATGTGCTATTTCCCCAAATCATTTTCTGATAAGCCTTTCAGAATTCAGTGTTCCATGACCTACTTATGACTAATATTCATGGCTTCTAGCACACAAATTTGCATTTAAACATGCTGTATTTGTTTCCAGGTGAGCTAGAAAGCCAGGGAATGTCTGTCACGTTTCAAACATTGTCAAACTGAACAAAGAATATCTTGCAGGGGGAGTTTATCAAATCAGCAGCAACTACCTGGAAATATTCTGTCCTTGTTTGGTTATCTTGACCTATGTTTATTTGTTTGCGTGCGTGCGTGAAGAAGTTCGTGTAAGCACATGTATAATTCTACTTAATGCAGCTCTCTCTATTTCATATTTAGTCAGTCTTACTGTATTTATCACAGGGATCATATGCAGCCCTGATTAGAATGATAAGCAGGAGAGACTTCATGCCTCCCAGCCTCCCTCAGCTAGAATCAGCTAATGGTGACATTTCCTTTCGACAACCCCCACTCTGAAGAAGGTCGGCAGCAAAACAGGATATTTACAAAAAAACCATAAATGAAGAGGTGGTGAAGTGGAAGCCAGAAAGATTCCTTTTTTTTCTTGATCAGTTTCTGGAACATTGTAATTATTTTACCATTTAATTTAGAAAAGGGTCACCATAAGCAGGCATAATTACAGGAAAGAGGTTCATATGTGGATGCTGCTGTCTAGCTTTGTGAAATCTGGGACTGGAACGATGCTATTGGTCATGGAGTCCACGTCCTGCTACTGTACCCATCAGATCATTTAATCCCTTCAGTAAAACAATCCTAATGATTGAAACATCACAGTCCTTGCTAAACATAGGCTGTTCTCATTCATTCCTATTCAAGACTAGTTCAGGCCCTTTGTTGGTTAGAAACCACGATGTTATTCTATAACCTGGCTATACCCATTTGGTCTTGTGCTAATGCTGTACTTAGTATTTCTCCTGTCCTGACACTTCTCTCTCACTTTTCCCCAACTTCTTCTGAAAGAGAGATCATAACCCCAGCAAGTTCTTTCAATATTTTTTGAATTTTTCAAGTAACTGGTTTTGTCTATACTTATCAGTGGTCTCTGTCTACAAACTCACTCCATGTTTTCTGGGTTCCAGGCTGAGTCATGGGCTCCTTAGAGGTGCTCATCTTGTTTGCTGTGTTAAGGTAACAGCAAATACTGCAAATTGGAAGCATCTTAAAAAAACACCATATATTGCTGAGTGGGTCAGGTCAGGATTCTTCATATTAAACTTTGTTTGCTGGAAAATCATCAAATCGGAAACTTTTTATGAAAAAGTATCATTTTAAATGAAAACTTCATCAGGAAAGAATTCACAGAATGGAATTTCTGGTTAAAAAGAAAGAGAGAGAGTCCAGCATAACCTCGTAGAGAGACGATTTTCCATACTGCAGAAGATACACTTCAAATATCCTTACACAACCCTTCAGTACATTGGGGTGATGACTAGGCCCTATTCTATATCCCCAATGAGTGCTTTAACTGGGAGCATATCGGCTATTCTCTCTGTTTCTGCCTTTTGGAGTTTTCTTTTACAGCAAGGAAATACTTATGCACAGGAAATATGATCCCAAGACTCCCACACTGCAGATTAGCAACTGGAATTGTAACTTCTTATGTATGTGAGTTTGTGTGTCTAAGAGAGAGAAGACTATGATAGGTCTTAGTTTTGTTCAGATATGAAATGAATGAATTTCTAAAACAAAAAGTTTGTAGGCCAGAACGCTCATTTCTATCCCAGCTTTTGTTCTTAACCTCAAACCTGTTCACACTAGCTCAGGAAAACTCCAAGTGGCTTGAAGAAAGGCTCCCTCAAAAGTTTTGTGGCATCAAGCAGGTCAAGCAAGTGCTCCTCTAGTGAAGAGAAAGAGAAGGGGCAGAAGACCAGTTACTCAACTGCCTCAAGGAAAAAATGAACCATCATTAAAGGCAGGCAGCAGTGTTTGTGGTGTAGATGGCTTTCAGCAGGTGACTACTGCTGACGGACAAGCTCATGAGAGAAAAATTTATTGAAGCCTCGAATATGCAGAAATTATGTCTGCTCCAGGAAGCCCCTGAGCTGCAGATGTCTGGAGGCTGAGAATGTTCTCAGAGAAGAACATCTATGCTTCCTCTAGTGCTATGGTTTTCTCAAAGCATCTGGTTTTGGTTACTGTCAGAAACAGGATACAGGGAAACATGAACATTTGTTCCAACCCACTGTGGCTCTCTGCTGCTCTTAAATTGTCATTAACCAGATGCCAAAAAATGCAGGAAGAAGAAAAGATTGAACACCCCTGACCCCTGATCAAATGGCAGGAATTAAAGATTTCGTTTCAGGCAGCTGGTGCTTTAGATTCCTGTGCAAGGTACCATTTACAACCATAAGAAGGACAGTTCCTATAGAAGAAATGATATAGCTAAATTGGTGCCCTGTCTGACATAGTCAAGGTCAGCTTGTGTCAGGGCTGGCAGAAGCACGTAGCTAAAGCTTCAATCTGCTGGTACAAACACTGACAAAACTCTTCTAACAATTGTTCTATTTTAGATACTGTCTGGAATGGGAGGAGATGTGTGGCAGCTGGGCCTCCGGCTGTGCATTGCTGCTGTGCTGCTCTTTGGCGGAGGAAGTGGGAGAGGTAAGAGGAGATCTGGAATAGGGCCACTGTGGGAAGAGAGGCACGTGCATGTGCTCATTTTCATTCACAGACCCTAAAGTATGCAACACGACCTCGTGGCTGCCCTTTCCCTGGTCCCGGGAACCGGTACAGCTGGCAATTCCAGGCCTAGGGAACTGAGCACATGCTGGGCAGCAGAAAAAAACGTAGCCACTGCCCAGGGTCCCTGCCCTAAGATCTTACACTCATCTCATGCAGTGAAGTGCGGTACAAGAGAGGAAGAACATCATAAGGAAGGATAGATGAGGTGTCAGTAAAGGAAGCACTATCAAGTAATGCATTTGATATACTGAACGAGGCCTCATCAGGTGAGACACAAATGCAGCTCTGGTCTCCTTCCTCTGCAGAGTTCCCTGGCAGCCTGAGCTGCCTGAATAACTACGTGACTACCGTGAGCTGCACGTGGGCAACAGAGGAGCCTGTGGGCGATGGACCTTTCTACCTGCATTTCACCAAGTAAGAGCTGCACACCAAGAGCTGTCCATGGCAGCCCCCGGCCCTGGCATGGACAGGACAGTGCAGAGGAGCAGAGATGGGGTCCGGCCATGGGCTTTGCTCTCTCCACAGCAGGAGACCTGTGGCACAGCTGGCTCTGCCACCTCATCACCCCATACCTGGGCTGCCTCAGAAGCTGCTCCCTTCGCACCCTTTTGTGGGCCCACAGCCCCAGGGGGTGCAGCAGAGGTCCAGCACACATGGCTGCATGATCTCGTTCTGGCTCAGGGCAGTCCATCCATCCAGTGTCCCCTTCCGGTAGGGGTCTCTCAGCGCAGAGAGCCTTCCCATCCCAGCCTCCGCTCCCCATGATCTGGGGACTCCCACAGACCATCCTACATGAAGCTGCCTAATCAATTTCTAATCACTTCTTGTCTTGTTGCCTAGAAATTAAACTCCTAGTGGTTTAATCTCAATTAGTTAATATATATACACAAAAGGATTTTGAAAGTCTTGTGAGCTATAAGCTTTAATAACAGATTTAGAATATTATGTGAATAATTTTTCGTCTAACAGAAGAAATCAGGTGAATAGTTTGCTAGGTCATAAGATAATAAGCATTGTGATATGCTAATTTGAGATTAATTTGTTTATGTAATAACGTCTTGACTACCAATACCTAGTGAACTGTGACATGAGGGTAAGCTACTCTGACATGAGATGCCTCATATATTCTGCTAAGGTTAAGTCAAAAATAGGCTAACTCTTAATGAGACTGGATTTTAAATCTATGAAAAAATGCCAAACTGATAAACTGTGGTATCCTGGTTTATTGTGGGGTCACAGGCAAAATGAAAAATTTGCTAATAAATGGCTACATTAGATAATTTAATAATAGAAGGCTGTTCTTTGGACCTATTTCCCCAAGGTGATGTTTTCTGTCATTCATCCTGTTATGCTGTGCTGAGGCTTGTGAATACATAAAAAAAAAAACACCAAACAAACCAACCTCTGACATGTTTTGCTGTCAGTACCGATTTGTTCATAGCAAAAGAGGCTTTAACGTACAACTTGTTAGCTCTGTGCTGTGCACTTGTAACTAACTGTCCGCCCACTCCTACCCCCCTACACCAGCTGCTTTCCTGGCAGCAAGACATAGCAGCCCTCTCACTTTCAGAGGGAGTGGGGGACAGGTACTGGCCTCTCTGTGCAGCTCCTGGGAGATATGGTGCTCTCAGCAGTGAGGTTATGAAGGTCCTCCCTCTTCAGGCCTGCCATCCAGCCAGCTTTAGCATTGCTTTCTCTGCTGTCTGCACTAAAGAGGTTCATGTTCTTCCAGAATGTGGTGCTGTGCTAAGCTGCCACCCATCTTTCATAAACTGAAAAACGCTTAATCATATCACTTAAATGAAACTTTCAGCCTTTATATTCTTCTAGCCTCTGGTCAAAGGGACACAACGCCAGCTGCATACTGACTGCCAGCCAGAGCACGCAGAATCAGTACCACTGCACAATCCATTTAGCCAGCGAGATCTTGGAAACAGATGGTTATAGAGTCTCTCTCCAAGGCAACTTCTTTGGACATAATCACACGTACATTACCTTTCCAGAGTACAATCCCCGCGAGCACAGTAAGTATGAACCAGGGAAGCTGTGGGCTGAGGCTCTGTTTAGCAGCTTTGGAGTAGGACTGATGTGCTCTCTAACAAAGGGTGTCTCAAAGGCAGCACAAGTGAAAAGAATGGAAACAAGCCAGACTGCCCAACCCTGGAGAGTGCACTATGTGGACTTCATCAGTAAGAACGCAGTCCCAGTGTCTATCCATTCTGACTTTTCCAGGACTTCAGAGAGGGCTGTCTCTGGAGCACCTTTCAAGTGTACTTCTCATCTGCATCATGTTTTCTTGTGCCATGGATAATGTACAGTTGGATTGCCTCTATAGTTGGGGTTTTGTTTCTAAGAAATTAAGTCGTGAGGAATCAAAGTCATGGATCTAATTCAATGTCCCATGGCCTGGTACTTCAGAGAAATGTTCTAGTATTTGAAATCTCAGAGTCTGTCTATATTAGTGGTATGTTGGAAGAGCAGAACGTGACACCCAGAGTGGTTCTTTGCTTGCAGGACTATCCCCAGGGGCTATTTGCGTTATAATTAGTTTATGTCAGTTCTGTAGCTGTTACATAAGCTAATTTGGTCTACTGCTGGTCTTAGTATCAACTATCTTTAGACCCAGCTTTATCTTCCAAGACATTAGTCAGTCTAGTATCATGCATCTCCTTCTGTGGTGTTCATGTCCCAAATATTGTGAAAAAACTACCTCTCTATTTGCAGTAAAACTTGATCCACCTTTGAACATCCAGAGCAACGCCACTGCCAGCAAGTGTCAGATATGGTGGAGTGTGCCTTGGTACCTCGCTGAAATTCTTCAATATGAGTTGCAGTATAAGGAGTACAGCATGTCCTGGGAGGTAACTGGATGAGGCAGACCCTGATACTGCTTTGATCTTTGGGCACAACGGCCTTACCACTCAGCTCAGAGCCTTCTGGCAGCTGACTGTTTTAAGCTAGCCTTTCTGGTTTCCCACATCAAGGCTGAAAGATTTTATAAAAGCCATCAATATTGAAGATCAATAAATCTTCTCCTGAACCCTGTATTCAGAAGTCATACATCATCATGCACGCATTCTTCTTGCATCCAACAAAAAAGAATTTGGAAAAGGGAAAAAAAAGGAGTATTTAAAAGACCATCCCTTTGCCCAGCCTTGTTAACAGAAATTCTTTGTAATACTTTGCAGATTGCATTGAACAAGACACCATCCAGCTCACTGCCACAGATAGAAATTGAAGCCACAGAGCTTCGCAGTGGCATCACTTACATTGCAAGAGTTCGCTGCAAAGTTTCTGAAAATGAGGATTCATACCATAGTCAGTGGAGTGAGTGGAGCCAGACAACAGTATTTCAAAGAGCAGGTACAAAAAATGTTGTTTTTACCTTAATTCATGCCTTTTCAAGTCTATGTTCCCAAAAAAGGAAGACACCTGGTAAAATTAAGCTTTTCAAATCAGTACTAGCTTCCTTCAAGTTTTCATAGCCAAATCACTTTCCTTGCGGTCTTCAGCAGTCTGTTTAATTTGCATTGCTTGGCTATTTGGGGTTCTATCTTGACTTCCAGACTCTTTTATCAACTATTTTTGTGCTGATTCTTTTCCTAGGTGTACCAAAACTGTCTGAAAAGATCCTAAATACCAGAACTATGCAGTTCTTGTTCATTCCTCTGAGTTTTGTCACTCTACTCTATTTATTTTGGAACTGCAAGCTTTCTTCAAGGTACATTATAGTTTTTCATTAAGTTCCCCTTGATCTTTATAGCCTGAAGAAGGTAAACCAAGTGTCCTTATATCCCTTTTGCTTCCTGTTTCTGCTGCACAGACTCAATTGTTTTCAAAAGCACTTTTGACAATCTTGGGATGTGACATGTTCTTTGGCTGATGATAGTTAATGACCCACTACACAATCCTTAAGGAGACCAAAGTGCCTCTGTGGCACCCAAGCTCAGCTAAAGCTCAAGGTTGCGGGTCTCTTGGAGTTAAAGAAATTTAAACACATGGAAATTTTTTGTTAAGTTTCATGTAGATAAATTAAAAGTGCAAGCACACAACAATCCATAAAGGTGGTTAAACCAACGCCAACGTCAAGCTACTTGTGACGTATCTGGCAGGAGTCAGTATGTAAAATACCAACATAGGCAAACTACACTGACTCAGATTCAGTGTTTCTTAGCTTCTGGGACCAAGTTGTACAGATAAAATGTATCTCTAGAACCTTGGTGCAACCATCCTCTGCAATTTTTTATGCTTGCAAAGCAAACGTAAATCTCTTCCTTTTCTACCTTGACATACATTATTGTGCTCCATACACATGTCACTCTTAGAGAAACAGAATACATGATGTACATATGATAAAATATATATACAGGATAGACTCTAATAAAGGGACTAGGATGTCTCCAAAATTTGTCTGTCTAAATGTAATGAAACTAAAACTCTCTAAAACACCTCCAGAAACAGTGGTTTAGATCAAATAAGTTGCTAAACAAATGCATAAATAGCTCAGTGCATATAATGAGTAATAGAGTTCGCAGCATATAACATTCCTCAGAAACTTTTAAGACTGCGCTCAAGGCTGGAAACATTAAATGCATGCACAGGAGGCAGATGAACAATTGCACAAGATGTCAGAAACCATGTGAAATGGGTTTCTCGTGCAATCTTTCTAACATGTGTGGGGCTTTAATCTAATCAGTGTGCTATATCATTGAGACAGAATAGAGAAAACTTGTCTGTTTTTTTATTTTAAGTGTTGTTTTCTCACTTCAGGGCAAAAAGCCTCTCCTGCTTTAACATTCCCACGCCAGCTGCTTTCTTTCATCCACTCTATAATTTGCACAATGGGAATTTTAAGGTAAGAAGTAAGTTTCATTTCTTTCTTATGATGCCCAGTTCATGAGGGGAGGATTTTTCTTCCTTGGGATTAATCATTCTAGTTCCTGAGCAGACTTACTGACACATGGTTCTGGTCTTCCTGGGAGTTTATAATTTCTCAGTTTTCTGCCTCCACGTCCTACCTACACCACCAGAGCTTCTGTCCAGCTTCTCTCTCCTTAGAAGTAAAACCCCTCCAGTCACTCACTCCCTATCCATGCTGAATACAAAAGGTGCACCCTGTCTTTGCAAAGCCAAAGCAATACAAGCAGCTTGCAGTATGTTCTGGAGGCAAAATCTTGACAATTTCTTGTGAAATCTTGTGAAATTAGCAGCTGGCTTCTCTACCCTATTACTCTAACTTTGCCTAGTAGATTTGCACTAAACCTCTGGATTATTGTGCCAAAACCATATAGAAAGAACAGTTATTTTGCAAATTCCAACTCTAAGCAAACAGTCCTGAACTTACTGATCCTTTCACTAGGACTGGGTTGGACCTAATGAGGCTTGTAGTCAACTCAGAAAAGAAGAGGCCAGCAACTCAAACAAAGTAACTGCAGATGGAGTTTCTGATCTAAACACCCAAGAACTAATTTCCCAGATCTCCTTGAAACCTCTGGAAAGCACAAATCTGGTTGCTGCAGAAGAAAACTTTGCATTTGCTTCAGGTCCAAGCCAGCAGTATGTCCCCAGCAAGTATGTAAGAGCAGAAGAGATAGAAGTGAAGCTGGAACTATTGTTTGCACAAAAGCATGCTGATGATAGAGTTGGCCTGAAAATCTCTGAAATAATTAAAGCCAACCTTGAGAGCCCTGGCATGGAAAGGAATTATCCCTCTCACTCACAGCATGGAAAAGGTGACTTCCTTGTGCTTCAGGAAGCTTTTGAGATAGCAAATGTGTCCTTTAGCAGTAGTGACTATTGTACCTTGTGTGACAATGATATCACAGGAGGTTTGATTCCTGCTGAACTACTGGAGCTCTCCAATGGTAACAGTCTTGTCAAACATCAGAGTGATCCGAGTGACCTTCCCTGAGGAATACTGCCTGCAAAGATTCTTTGTGCTGTCCTCTCACCTCCCAACACTGTCTTCCCAAGTGGCTTAAATGGTGACTGCGCAGACAACTACAAACGTGTATGGTTTTTAGTTAAATCCCCAATTTCTGTACTTCTAAAGAAGATTGTAACCAACTCGTCTGGCTAGCAAATACTACCCCTAGAGGCATGGCAAGGCCTGACTCCAGCAACATCTGCTGTCTCAGGAGGCACATAATCATGCCCTTTCCCAAATTAACCTCCTGGCAGTAGCAGAAGTCCAGCAACCCCCTAATCTAAGGAAGTAGCAGCAGACCTGCTGGTTTTCCTCAGGAAGAGCTATTGGAATTGTGTGTCTCTCAGAAGCAGCAATATTTGCAATGTGCTGAACCATGATTTAAACTCCATCATTATTTTAAAACGATGTACGATTCTTCATAAAACCATGATAAATAATTTTTGCTAAAGAGGGTAATTTTGCTTCTTAATATGATATTGATGACTTCAAACGGTTCCTGATTACATCAGAATTTATAATTGCACTATTTAAAGATAATCAGGCAGTGGGCCTTGTTCTTATTATCCTGAATAACTGTAACTTTTTATTTTGCAGCGACTAAGCCCCATGTAGTGCTTTGATTTTAAGAAAAATTTATTCCAAGGTTAAGTGGCTGGGCTGATCTAATGGAAAAAGGTGAAAAGCAATAATAGCACAAATGAGCTTTAGCTAATCACAAAACAGGCCAGGCCCACTGCCTCTCCAGGGCTTTTATCATGTCTGCAGAATTGATGAGTCCTTTGCCTAACTGCTCAACAGGTACAGCCTTTCTGAGCCAAATCTCTGGAGGTTTACTTTCTGCCCTAGACACAGAAAATCCTATATATGATTGATTACCCACCAAGCAGATTCCTGGAGTCTTAGTTACATCTCCTAGATTTAAAGGGCTAGACAGTTTTAGCAAGCATACTGAGATGTGTACATGTGCATCTACACTAGCTGGCACGTGCATACATACAGTCACACACATTCATTCTGTCTTCTTTGGGAGTGCTTCCCTTGTGTCGTGGGCTAACCCCAGCCAGCACCTAGGACCACGCAGCTGCTCACTCAGTCCCCCTTCTCCCTCCAGAAGGGTAGGGAGAAGAGGGAGAAAAGGAGGGGAAAGGTAAAAAAACCTACTTGTGGACTGAGATAAAGACAGCTTAATAGAACAATGATGGAAAAGGAAAATAATAATAATGGTAAAAGACAATGGTATACAAGACACAAGTCACTCTCACCGCTTGGTGGATTGGTTGCCCAGCTGGACCCAAGCAGTGATTGCAGACTCCAGCCCCACAAGCCACCCCTCAATTATATACCGAGCATGATGTCTATGGTATGGAATATTCCTTTGGCAATTCCGTTGTTCTGTCTATGCTCCTTCTCAGCTTCTATGAGAAGCTGAAAAAGTCCTTGAATACTATAAACATCACCTAGCAACAACTAAACCAATATGCATTATTGACATTCCTTTCATACAAATCTGAAACATAGCAGCCACTAGAAAGAAAATTAATTCTATCCCAGCTGAAATCAGGACACCTTGTCCTCTGGTGACTGTTAGCACTGATTAGTTTTGACAATGCAAAGAAAGATTTCAGTTATAAGTAACAAAGTAGATTGAGACACCCTTCCCAAAAAAGTGTGCTAAGCCAAAGAACTATTGTGGAAAGTCTTCATCTGGGAGAAAAGCAGCAACAGAATGAGGAGTTCATATCCAACTTGTGTGACAGACACAGGAGGTGCCAGCAGTGATTTGTTTTCAGTGTGGTAAGCAAAGGGCTTTTCTGATATCTGAAAAAATATCCCCTTTCTAGTCCTTTGTGCTTTTTATCTTGTAAAAACTATATTCAAGGGTGCTTTTCATATGATACCACAACCTAATGGCAGGAGAAGAATGCGATGTTACTGTCATTAATAGTTGCTATCATTTCCTCTGGAGAAGAAAATCTGTAAAACAAGACCACATGCCTGAAGGATTTTGGTAATGCCCAAACTTTTAGACCCCCTAGTGTGGCTTGATGTAGTGACCCAAATTTCAAATCTTCAGAATCAGAGGGATGCTTCCTGAAATTGTCAGATCAACTGTATCTTAAATCTCTCAGATTTGACAGCCCTTGCTTATGAATGTCTGCACAGAAATTGAATTAGTTTCACAAAATCTTGTTCAGTTAACAAGGTGTTCTGTACTGGTAATATTAGAAAAAGGTGAATGGGAACAATTATATTCAGGTATGAGTAAGAAGCAGCAGGTCAGGCTATGGAAGGGAGAGCACAAAACACAATGAGATAGAGAAGCAAAAGGAAACAGAGAGATTGAATGTAGTAGGAAATTACTTGAGAGAAATGAAAAGTCAAAGATGATGCTGCTTGTGTCCATCAGGCCAGGACAGGAAGACTATAAGAACTGAGTTTGGAGATGATGACAGGCTGACAGTTCAAGGGCTAAAATGATATTGCAGCATCAGCGGTTCTCCAGGTGAAACGCTAGCAACTGCTTTTATGCAGCTACTAATAAAATGGGAAAAGTGCAAAGAGGAAAGGTACCATAGAAAATGTTAGTTGTTGTAGCTAGAAAAAAAAGAACAAAATGCCTCAGCTTTACAATTAGGTCTTTGGAACAATCAAAGCCACATTTTTATTCAGCCAATGAAAAACTACATTTTTTTTCTAGAAAAGCAGTGCATAAAAGCCCATTTTTCTGTCCTTTTGCTTTGTGGTTTTGTTTTTGGTTTTGTGTGTCATGTTTGAGACTGGTATTAGGTTCAAGCTATAGCTTTTCACAGCATCTCCCAGAATTTCTGAACTATTCTAAGGCTGACTTTTTCCTCTAAGTGTGATATATATCCTTCCAGTGGAAGACAGAGAACTACCATCTAGTAAGGAGACATAACGTGGGCTCTGGTCAAGCCGTTGAAGCCTTTCATTTCCTGGGACTACCAAGTGCATGCTATGTGTATCATCTCTAACCAGAGCAAAGTGGCCAGTATTTTCCCCTCTCTTTTTTCCCTATTGAGTTTTGCCAGAGGAAACAATTTCAGAAGATATTCAAGTAATGCTTGTAAGCTACTAAGGAGTTGAAAATGTTCTGTGACAAAGGTTTTTTTTACTTGTGGGTTTATTTTTTGAGTTTTTAATTTTTTTTTTCCTTAAAGTGAATAAAGTAAAAGAACTAACACTGTATGATTATTCAGAAGTAAATAAAGCAGAGGAATTAATGCAAATTTTGATTTTTCAGAAGTTAGTATCTGACACCTTTGGAAAGAACTTTAGTTTAGAAAACACTGACTATATGAATCATTAGTAAAAGCTGGTTTGAAAACATTGTAGAAGAAGTAGGAGAGGGAAGAACTAAATGCTCTCCCTAGTTTGCAGACCAAAGCACTAAGCCAGTCCTGCTGCTACAACCATCAACAGAAAAAGGGATAAGAAGGCTCCAGACTGAAGACGTATTTTACAGCTCATAAAGCCAAGGGGGACCAGGATGGTGAACTATCCCATGGTGTCTCACTGTGAGCACCAGTATAGTTCTGCTAGTACCCACTCAATAGCTATACCTCTGGTGAAGTATTGGTGTTCGCAGTAATATGTGATAGAAGTTCTATCTCCATCAGATATTCTCCTGTTTAGTCATCTGCACGCTCATTTCAAGAGGGGTAAGAAGATCAGACTGCATGTTTCTCAACAGCATAGGTATCACAGGACTGACACAAACTCATTTTGAAAGAGCACCAAACAAGTCACAAACATTAAGATATCACACTCAACCTGTTGAGCCCTCTCAGTTAGGATGACTTGTCTCCACAGTGTGGCTTTTAATGCATCAAAGCAAAACGCAAGTGTCAAATAGTGGTGTTTGGCATGCTGAAACACTCCCTGCAGCCCTGAGCTTCAGGGCTTAAGATCATTGATCTGCAAACTCCTGCTCAAAGGCGCAGAAGCCTAGCCTGTGAAAGCAATCTTTTTCCTGAGACTGCCATTAGTCAATGGCCAAATAACACCATAAATCTTCTCCTAGTTAAGTAAGCAGATAGGAGGCGAGTAATTCCAGAGGCAAGAGAAATAAGTTTGCTCCTTTTAGTTTACTTTTGTTAAATTTGATCATTGTGTAAACAAAGTACAGTGAATGTTGGTTAGACTCAGAGCAGCACCATCTTACAAACCGCCTGATGTGAACTCTGTCAGTTCCAGCTTCACAGCCCTATCACTCCATCTTTCCTACATTCTTGTGCTCCTCGAGTCACGAATCCTGTGCTGCAGAAGTCTGTCTCTATCACCGCAGGCCTTTCCAGACAAGCATAGCCCCTTGAATCTCCCAGCATCCCTCAGCAGAGTGTATTCTCTTTCACAGAGCCATCCACATGTTCACTCATCTAGCCAGTAAAAACACCAAAAATTAAAAATAGTCTGTTTAATCTTCAGCAACTTAATCTAATCTGCAGATCTGTTCCTGCTAGAGGCACACCAATTCTGAAGACAGAGGCACTAATCAAGTGCAGAGATCTAAACTATCAGTTCTAAAGCAAGAAGCATAGTATTTGACGACATATATATTTATGTACTGGTGATCATAATTGAAAAAGAGGAGGGGATATTCTTTTTATGCGAGGAAAGGGAATGAACACAGAGGGGGTTTTGTTTGTTGTTAACAATATGCAAGCCGAGGATTAAGTTGCCACACAAAACTACAGCACTTGGATTGCTTCTCCCTTGATGCTCACAGAGCCAAGTTAGTTGACAAAATACAAAATCCCAGCATCAAACCTTATCATTTTAGGGCTGGTGAACAGATTGCTTTGATGAACACACTTCCTATTTTCAGTGCATATTGAAGTGCAGCACAGAAACTGCTGGGACAGTATCAGCTCTAGATATCATATGCATGTACAACAGCCCAGTATTATGCAGTATTTGCCTCTGTCTAGAAGTAGTATATTTATATTCATACAATACTGCAGGCCCAACACAATATGGCTTCTTGAGCCAAGCTGATTCACATGAATAGACAGTGCCAGCGTGCAGCAGTAACAGTCATTACAGTCTAAATGCAAGCAATGAGTTCTCTTTTGCTAAAATGGCGTGCCAAATGCTGAAAAAGTTGTAAACCATAGGCAAGTCTAAATAAAGCACTAGTTTAAGAAAGGAATCAGGGCATCAATGTGGACAGCTCAGTGAAGACTTTTTTATAACATATCTTTACATTCAAAACCGGACAATAGATGTATTCAGAATGAGATTCACTGTACTAGAGAAAAAAATTAAGAATGCTTTCACATAAATCAATAGTATGCCTCACCTGGTTCCAGTGTGCAGAACTAGCTACCCATCTTTATAACGGGATCATGGGTTTCAATAGCTTGCACAGTGCTTCCCTCAGCTCAATATATTGCAATACGAGGTAAACACATAGGTAGTACAACCTTTTGACTCCTAATACCACTTTCTTCTTTATATACTTAAAGATCATATATGCTATTTAAAGACTACAGATCCCTCCCATCACCTTCCCTTAACTTCATGTCCTAAAATCTGCACTGCTGCTACCACCAAACTGAGATATTTTTGTATGCTGGAGATAAGGATGAAGTTAGTTATTTAATCAGCATTCTAGCTGGAACAACATGAGGAAAGGCTCAGGGACTTGGGTCTTTTTAGTCTAGAAAAAAGAAGACTGAGGGGGGATCTTATCAATACTTGCAAATACTTAAGGGGAGGGTGCCAGGTAGATGAGAAGTCTTTTTTCAGTGGTGCCCAGTGATAGGACAAGAGGTAATGGGCACAAACTTGAACATAGGAAGCTCCATCTTAACATGAGGAGGAACTTCTTCCCTGTGAGGGTGGCAGAGCACTGGCACAGGCTGCCCAGAGAGGTGGGGGAGTCTCCCACACTGCAAACATTCCAAACCCGCCTGGACGCCGTCCTGTGCAACTGCTGTAGGTGTCCCTGCTGTGGCAGGGGGTTGGACTACATGATCTCCAGAGGTCCCTTCCAACCCTGACCATTCTGTGATTCTGTGGGAGGGAGAAGACAGGATGCATTCTTCCTTGCCTGGGAAATCCTGGACCAGCTCTGAGCAAATAAATGCAGTCAGCTCAGTGATATTGCTGGGGCTGGATAGTCCAGTGACATGGAACTCACCTGCCAATCTGAATGGAACTTGTGTATATGAACTGAGGGAAGGTTTAGGGTGTGTTTATTATATGCCTGTCTCAGATTTTCTGATATTTGTTATAGTTGAAGTTTTCCCATTGCTGCAATATAGTTGCTTGCATTTGCAAACTGTGTATAAAAAATTAATTTATCTCTCTGGGTCTAAAACTCAGAGAGCTACATGTGATTTTGCACCTGTACAGTCAGTTATACAAATGCTTTCCATAGCCACATGATTCAGAGATTTAAGTTAGAACACAGCTGGAATAAATGTCTCTGTAAAGAGAATTGCTGTGTGTAGTCTTTCATAGTGTCATGGCCTAAAGTGCACCAATAGGCCTTAACTGGCCTAACCAGTCTCACCTGGGACTTCCACCCACATCCTCTGCCCAGGGCCTGGGAGCTCCATTTAACCTCCATTTACGCCTGAGTGACATCATTTTGTCTTCAGTTCTGTCTCTGTGTCATTTCCTGGATGGCCTCTGGACCTAGGTGTCAGGTAGGTTGTATTTCGGATGGACCCCTTGGGTGGAGGTTGTAGCTTGTCTCCAGTCCTCACTCTGTCCCTGACTCCTGGATGGACCCTGGACCTATGCTGTAGCCTTGCTTCCACCTCTACCTCCTAGAGAAACCTTGGACCTATGTTAGAACTTTGTCTCCAGGCCCACCTCCATTCCTGCTGCTCCTGGACTCTCTGCTTGGACCCTAGACCCAGTTCATCATGTCACCTCGTCTGGCGTGTCAACAAACCTTGTTACCAGCACCAGGCTCTGCCAACTTCCTTCAGAGCCTGCAGAACTGCCCTCAGGGTGGTAAGGGACTGCCCCTGCTGGGGTCACCTGCCTAGCTGCCCCACCACCAAGGGGGCAGCCCGGTCTCTCAAAGAATAGAGTCATAGAATCATTTTGATTGGAAGAGACCTTTAAGATCATCAAGTCGAACTGCCAAGTCCACCACTAAACCATGTCCCTGAGCACCACATCTACCTGCCTTTTAAATACCTCCAGGGATGGTGATTCAACCACTTCCCTGAGCAGCCTGTTCCAATACTTGACAGCCCTTTCAGTGAATAAATTTTTCCTAATATCCATCCTAAGCCTCCCCTGGTGCAACTTGAGGCCACTTCCTCTTGTCCTATTGCCTGTTACTTGGGAGACGAGATCAACGCCCACCTCACTACAACCTCCTTTCAGGTAGTTGTAGAGAGTGATAAGGTCTCCCTCCAGCCTCCTTTTCTCCAGGCTAAACCACCCCAGTTTCCTCACCCGTTCCTCGTAAGACTTGTATTCTAGACCCCTCACCAGCTTCGTTGCCCTTCTCTGGACATGCTCCAGCACCTCTATGTCTCTCTTATAGTGAGGGGCCCAAAACTGAACACAGTACTCAAGGTGCGGCCTCACCAGTGCTGAGTACAGGGGGACAATCCCTGCCCTAGTCCTGCTGGCCACGCTATTTCTGCTACAAGGCAGGATGCTGGTGGCCTTCTTGGCCACCTGGGCACACTGCTGGCTCACGTTCAGCCGGCTGTTGGCCAACACCCCCGGGTCCTTTTCCGTCGGGCAGCTTTCCAGCCACGCTTCCCGCCGCCGCTGCCCGGCGGGGTGCGGGTGCCCGGGCAGCAGCGCCCCGTCCCGCAGCGCGCCATTGCCATCTGCTGGGGGAGCCCCGCGCTCGCAGGGCGCCTGCCTGTAAAGCGCAACACAGATCTCACTGGTGCTTCCAAAATGTTTTTGTTGGGCCACTCTAATCTACTAAATTACTTCTACGTTTTCCCTCAGCTTGGTAGTTAAACGCCTGTCACCAGGTGGATAGCAAAGATACACACAATCCTTAAAAAAATCACTGCCGCAACTCATGCCACAGCGTAGAGGAGGTACAGTCCACCTCTCTGAATACGGCAGTAGACTAGTTTACCCAAGACATCACATTACTTCCTCTAGGAAGGCAGTTCTTCCTTATAGCTGTATTGTTTTGAAATTCTTTGTATTTAAAAAATCTGGTCAACCATGTTCAGGAAATTAACTAAGGCTGCAATAGGTACTGGAAGAGGACAGGTGTGACTGCTTCTACATACTGGTAAGAAACGTGACAGGGTAGAGCTACTTAAACAGAATGACAGGTTTAGAAGTTTAAATGTTGTCATTGTGTAAAATTCAACTTACTCATAAGCCATCGTATACTAAACATGGAGTGCAGAAAGATTTGCAGAATATGTCTTCCATAAATTAAGATTAGACAACATAGATGAATGTTACTGATCAAACACAGAAATGAGGTTCTCAAAACATTTTGTACTAGAAGTAGGTGGAGAAAAAAACATCTAAGCAGCCTTAAAACGTGTATCAGTGTATGAAGGGAATTCTATATCCACATTCACGTCTGGGGACCGTGGAAATTAGATTTAAATTATGCTTAAAATAGGATCTCTACGGTCAGAGACAGAAAAGGAAAGATATTTTAGACACCTAATTTAATTGTCTAGATTTTACAAGTGCTAGAGAGTTCTCTCTTCTGTTACTGTTGTTAGTGAAAGGCTACATCAGTTACACCTGCTTTGTGAATTACATTTATACTACTGCTGTTACTTCTGTTGATTTCATTTTTCCCTGCATTTTGTGTAGAACTACCCTCCTGTTTTAATTCTCTTTATATGGATTGCTGCACACTTTTTATTTTCCAAAGATAATATCTTTTTCTTAAAATAAAACTACATTCAAAAAGTAGTAGAGAGATCTGGTAACATGGCCTCCACAGCTTCTACTGCTTGCACTGTGAAATGCAAACTCCCGCATCACATAGCAAAAATGCTACAGCAGAAATTAACTGCAGTTGCAAATCACCAGTTTACTTTTTTGACAGGAGTAATGGTTTGGTCATATCTAAAACTAGAGCAGGCTTTTTCCAAGCTGTCTCAATTTAGAGGTCATGTGACAGGAGAAGGTTAGCACCCAGGACGGCAGAGGAACGTATTTGCACTTGAATTTGGTTCTTGGAAAATTACAAAGACATTTTCTGAGTGATGCTGTTGAGGTCATACAACCTTGCAGAGTAGGAAGATACTTGTACCTTTAGTAGGCAAAAGCATAACATCCTCTTATCAAGAAAGGGTAGGCAGATTTGTTGCATTATTTTTTAATTTTGGTAAATAAGCTGGGATCGTGGAAAATAAAGATTTTTAGGAAAACACCAATCCTGAATTATGGTAAGGAAAGCAGGATAAACTCTGCCAAGTAGCAAAAAGCTTTTGTGTAGCTTAGGGCATTAATGCTGGAACAGTGTTTGTGGCTACTGAATGTTTTGTTGCTCTGCTGGTTTTCACATGTGTGAATTCAAACAGATCCTCCTGGCCGAAAGGCAGATTCTTTTCCATTTGATCTGGCAAAATTTTTCTCTCATCTGTTCACAGTTTTGGCTCTATAACTAGACAGTATCATCATGGCCCACAAAACTGATTGAACAATTGGATTTTTGTTTGTTTACGTCCTTGCATAATTTTATAAGGCTCAAAAAGTATCAGGCTTGTCACAGAACTATTAAAATTTATGGATCGCACAGAGCAAAGTTTACAGCTATTTCAAATGTTACACAGCTGAGAGTTGTGAACACAAAGAAAAGGAAGGAATGAAGAAGGGCAGACTCATAATAATATTACATGACTGCTCAATTAAGCTGTGTGCGTCAAGACAGCTCAGACTCACTTCCTATTCCAGTAGGGCTAACTTGGGCAGACACGATATTCTGACTCATTTGTATCCCTGTTTACCTGGGATGTGGATCAGCCGTACAGACTATACATGTATCTCACCACGTATGAGCTGAGGCAAACACAAATCAGGCAACAGCATCACTATAGGCGATTCGCTAGGTTCTGCTGCTTAACATCAGACAAACTGTCGCATTTTCCTTTATAGAAAAACAAAGAATGGTGCCATCACAACACAGGTAGTAAAGCACACAGTAGCATCTAAAGCTGTTTCATAAAACACCAGTATGTCATAGCAATTAAAGCCTTTCAGCATGGAAACCATTCATTGATGCTGTAAAGAGAAGCTTTGCTGGGTCACCCTTTGAGATGAAGACAATGCTGCAGAGTACAATGGCTTCATCTCGCAGAGTTTAGGGTACCAGACCTGCTGGAAAACTTGTACAGTAGATATTTTTATCTCTTGCTAAATTGAAAAACTGAGAAACTAAAATAAAATAGAAATGGGGGCAACGACAAAATTCATGAGTTTGTCAGCAGTCTGAGGAAAAAGGGAGAGTAGAAGAGAAGCCCATTACTGAGCAGAAAAAGGAGTGAATAATAGACGATGTGTAATGGATTGAAGGATAGAGCACCCTCTTTTTGTTTCAGCAGAAAAATATAGTTCTACAATGAAGATAATTAATATGATTCACTTTAACAAGATGATAATAGCGCACACAAAATTTGAGTTAAACCCCTTAACAAGTATGTTAAATCCTGCAGGACCAGATGGGATTCGCCCTAAAGTATTTTTTTGCAAAAACAAACAAATAAACAAAAAAAACCTCAAACCCAAGCAAAACATACATAACTACCCGAAGCAGTCTCTGCAACGTTGAAAGTTATTTCTGAGAACAGAACAAGAAACCTAGAGGACTTTTGAAAGACAAACAGTCTCATCTGTAAATGTAGGAAAAATAGGGCCTAAAATAATGATAAACCAACTAGCCTAACTTCCTTCTTTAAAGGAGTCTCAAATAAATTACTAAAAAATATTTTTTTAAATATCTGCAGGATTAAAAATTAAGAAACAATATAAATCAATTAATCAACTTCTGTCTTTGACAAGAGAGTTTAATTGCTGATGATGGGGAAGAAGTAGATATGTAATTTGACTTTGGTAAGATTTTTGACAAAGTTCAGTTTTAAAGGCATACTAAGGAAGCTGGTTGGCCTAAATGGTACAACCTAGACTTATGAATGAATGATTACACTTTTTGAAAATGCATTTAAGTCTAATCATTAATAGTTCCCCATTAAATTGAAATGGCATTTTGAGTGGTATTCCAGGAGTCTATCCTGGCTCAGTCTTGGTCTGATTCAATATTTTCATTAATTTTGGTGACGAAATCAAAAGTATGCACACAAGATTTGTGATGTTATTCTAGGAAGGATTTTAGTCATTTGGGGAGAAAAAACTATTTTGACAAATTTTAAATACAGTCTAAGTAACATAAAAATCCATAAAGCGCAAAGTATTACAACTTTGAAAGCGCAAGCAAATGTAATATAAACTGCGAAGTAATAGGTTACTAGCAATATATTGATATAGGATGTGAGCTGCACTGTACCATAATATAAATAATGAATTAACAGTGAGATGTCGCTGCAAACAGACAAATACTGTTACAGCACATAAGAGATGTAATTTGAGAATGGTAGCAAGTTCACTCTACTTGTAACAAATGAGGCCACAGTTGAATAGTATATCCAAGCATAGGCATGATCCTTTTAGGAAGATGTAAATCAGTTGGAAAGAGTCCGGGGAAGAAGAAACTGCCTACGAGAGGCCAAGAATTTGGTTACAGTCTGAAAAAGAGCGAAGGTATACTTACAGCAAAAATGCACACCCCCCTCACCACCACACACACGCGCGGACCCAACCTATTAGACGTCGATCAGTAGTTCTACTTGTCTGCTAAAGAAAAGGAAGAGAAAATCATCACATAGGAATTTAGGCTGGTTTAGGCTGGCTATTGCAAAATCTTTCTAAAGAAAGTAGTTCAACTCTGGGACACTGCAGCTGCCCTGGCCCTCCACCCCATCCCCTGTTTGAAGCTAGGTATCTGCATCTTGTAGATTCTGGTGCAGTTCACTGAACCAGATGGCCCTTTCCTGCATCATCCTTTCGAGTAACGCCTCACAATCCCTTGACAAATTCCAGTTGTTTGCTGCAAAGTGCCGCGCACGAAGGCCCCATCCCTCCCAGCCGTGATCCAGGTGGTGGTCGGCCCTGCAGAGGAAAGCCCTGTCACGAACACTGCCTGTCAGAATCGGTGAATTCATACTCATGGGGCACGGGGAACGTGTATTTTTCCCAGAGAAGGCAGATTTTTAGGAGTGAACATCTGGACCGAAATTGCATTTATGACGCAGCTGAGGTCACGGCTGCAGCAAGGGCTCGGTACTCGCAGCGGGCCTCCACAAGGTGAGGCGCCGGCAGGGCCGTGCGCCCACAAACACCCTCCAGCCACGCCGTGCACCGCTCCGCCATCATCCGCCCACCTCCCTAACGTCACCACGCCGTCGCTCCCACAGCACTCTTGCGTCGTGGCACGAACCCGGATGTGAGTGCAAGGCGGAGGCCGCGCTGCCCGGCTGCCCTACCCCCTTCCGCCCTCACCCAGCTCCGCGCCCTGACAGGAACTGAGGAAGCCGGCAGCGTCACCCTCCACAACTGCGCCTGCGCACCGTGGCGGAGGGCGCTGCGCCGGGCGGGGGGGCGGTCGTTCTGTGAGCAGCAGGCGGCGCCACCAATGAACGAGCGGAGTGAGGGGAAGTCCTGCCCACGGCGGAGGGGGGGGCATTGTTGTGGGTGACGTCACGGGCGGAGGATGCGGGCGCCCCATTGGCTCGGGCTGGGCGGCCGTGCGCTGGGATCTTAAAGGGCGACCGGAGCGCGGGCCGCGCCGGCCGGGCGGGGCCCATGGCCAGCACCAGCAGCCACCTGGTGAGTGCGGGGCGCCCGGGCCGGCGCCGGGGCTGCCGGTGGCCGCGGCCCACCGTGTGCTGAGGGGTAAGAAGTTAGGCCCGGGCGGCGGGGCCGGCCCGTGAGGGGGTGGGTGGCGGCGGCGGCGGCCACCCGTGCCCGACACGCTGCCGGGCGGCGGGGTCGTGGTGGGGTTTGGCTCGGGCAGGGGGTCGGCCGGGCGGGCGAGCGCTGCCCTGCGTGGGGCCGGCCTCGGCGCTGCTGCTCCCGGTCCTCGTTCCGCTCCATACACCACCCCCCTCCCGCCCCTCTCCTGGGTCGCCGCGGGCCTGGCGGTAGGGCCCCGCTCCCCCCGCCCCGGGGGCCCTGAGGCGGGAGGCCAGCGCGGCGGCGGGCGGCCCGGGCTCGGCCCGGCGGCGGGAGGAAGCGAGGCCGGGGCCGAGGCTGAAGTAGCCGCCCCGCGGCCTCTGGCGGAGCTTCGCTCTCGGTTCCGGGTACGGGGCGTTGGCGTGGCTCTGCCGGGCCGTGTCCCAGCGGGAGAGCCGGCGTTGTTGCCCTGGGGGAGGCACCTGTTACTCTGTAATCGGTTTCTTTTGTAGTGGGAACGGGCGCGGGAGGAAGACCGTGAGGGTCGCAGTAGGCCGTTTCCAACACGGTTGTTTACGTTCGCCCGGCAGCGTAAAACCCTCAGGTTTTGTGAGCGCTGACTAAGGGAGTTGTAGCTGATGCACAGAAGTGGTAATGGTAAATCTAAGTTTGCATTGTAGGTTATGCCGGTTAGTTAGTGTAGAAATTCCCTTAGGAAAAGAGTGTTTTTTTCAAAAAAATTACTACCAGCTTTCACTGGTGTCGGTGTAACTAACTGATATGTTCCTTATCCTTGCGTGCGTGGTGCTGTGCCTTTGGGTCTTGTATTCTTTCTATGGGTTGCAAGCTGTCAAACTCCACTCTGCAGCACTTAAAACTTTTTCATCAGTTGGAACTGACTAAGGAGGGTCTTCTGCGTGGTGACTGGCATAGCTGCGTTGATTCTTGAAGTCCTATTTCAGTGCGCTCTCCTCTTCATGCTCAGTGCTTTTCTCAGCAGGGTGTTACACATAATCATATTTGTTGACTGAAGATGAGAATTATTATGTGGAGTAGCCCTACAGGGGAGGGCATGAAATACTGCATCAAGGGTTATGAAATAAAGCAATGTTTGATTGTTACAGGAATTAGTTTTGCTTTCCTGCCACTTGATAGAGCTCCATATGGCTGCTTCTCAGCATCAGAGATGAATTCTGTTTACTTAGACCCTTTTAAACAGGGAGTGTGCTTCCCTTTGTGCTTCTGTCCTTGCTTGTTGCCTCTCTTTCCAGGTTTTTCTCTCCAAAATACTTCTATTTCTGTTCCTTTTCTAGATACAGTTTAGGTCCCTGCCTGTAAGGGAAACATAGAGAGAGAGAATGAATGAAGAACAAAGTTGACAACTATTTTTGTTAAAACTGAAATATTTTTTCAGGGTAACTTATTTTTAATTTCTTCTCTTCCATCCTGTTTAATATTTCTCTGGTCAGATGAGTGTATTGACTGGCAGTAGCAGATAGAGGTGGCTTGATTCAGCTAGCCTTTTTGTAAAACAGATGGTATGAAATATGAGAAATCAGTATTTCTGAGACTCTGAGCAAGTTTCTGTTAAAGTTTGTGTGATGGAACTAATGACATCAATGAATTCTGCGATTATTTTATTATAAATGCAAAAGACTGGGGTAGGAAATGGAGCACACCTTTGAAAGGAATATTCCAGCATTCTTCTGCCAAAACAGTTAATTTTTGAATTCATGTATGTGGGGACAAATCCCAAAACATTCTACTATTTTCCTGAGACATAGTACTAAGGAGAGAATTTAACTTTTTAAGAAGGAAACTGTAGTGCTGCTTTAGTTGCAGGTGTCAGTGTGGTCTTAGTTATTTGCTGTTAATGCCTTCATTATAAGCATATTGGGTCTCGTATCAAGAAGTGCTCTCCCTCTCAAAATGAAGAGTCTGGAAGAATCGTTATTTACGTCTTCATTTTCAGCAACATCTTCACTGGAAGGTTTACCTGCTCTAGCAATTATTAGATTCTGCCAGTGTTTCTGACCTGATAAAACCTATAGTACAGTCACAGATACGTCTGAAAAAAACTGCTAGCTTTTTTTTTTCTTTCCCCCTGTGGAGCTGATACAAACTATACTTTTCAAAGAACTGGGTTCTTAATAGAGTAAGTTCTGCATCTATGTGAGGAATTAGGCTAGGCTATGGTAAGAGTTCTGTTTGTAGTTATTTGTAGGTGTAAAACTTTCAGACAGGCTTGGGGGATTTTCCCTACGTACCTATCTACTTAATATTCTCTTCTCTTGGGTTTTCAGTGTAAGGCTATGACTAGTCTTTATCGCTCATGCATAGGCTTTTAACTGAGGTAAGTTTTCTGTAAATCTGTTACCAAAGCAGGCTGCGGCAATAGAAAATAGTAAAAGATACAGAAGTTGAGATGGTGCTCAAAGGTGAAGAAATGAAAGCAGCTTAAGAGGAGCAATTTTGTATACATTCATATTTCTAACATAGGAAGTGCTGGTAGCTAGTGGAAAGGAGACAATCCAGAGAATAATATGGATATAATAGTGATGTTCAACTAAGCAATGAATCCACTGAGTTGGTAAGCTCTTTTTTTTCAAAGCAAGCTATTCTTTGGATTGTTGGTCTGTTGCCTACAGTGCTAGAAGTAATGTCTGTTTCATATAGCTTTTGAAACTCTACAAGTAGATCGCTGTAGCTGGACACCATAAGACACCGTGCAGATTCAGGTTCATTTTACTTTCCAAAAGCAGATCAGTTGGAAGGCAGCATTGCAGGAAAAACTTGGAAAGGGATGCTGACTATTGAAGTACTTGCAGAAATTTTGTTGCAGAAGGCATGAAATCAGGGGTACAGTCGCATTGTTAGACCGAAAAAAGTAACAAACTGGCAAAGTAATAAAAATAGGTTTGATCTGTGAAGATGTGGAATATTTTACTTATCCGTTTTTAACAGTAAACTTGTATTTTATCTACTTCTTTTTTTCTAGAAAAGCTATATGGATTGCTGTAGAACCAGCACATTTATAGCATCAGAGAATATGCAAGCAAGACATTACTTTTTAATATGGAAAGATAAAAACTTTATTTGGAAAACACTCTGTTTGAAAGATAAAATCATTCTCCAAGTTCCTCATATTGGAGCTTCCTGAAGAATTTGTATGAAGCCAAGAAATTATTGTTTCTGGTACTTCAAATGGAAAATTTTTTTTGCAGGTAGCCAAGTTAGGTTGTGTATGTGTAATAAAGAAGCAAAAAAGGGGAAGGAGCTGATTTTTCTCCCTCCCCACTTCCCTTTCTGACATGTTATTTGCAGGTAAGCTTGTGGAAAGTTACTGAGGTCTAACTAAAGTGTATGAAAGGCCTGAACACAACATGCACAAAGTTAGCTGTTTGGTCTAGAACCTTATTTTTCACACCTTATAGATTCTACTCAACAGTGTGTAGGAAATAACTTGTTTGTTGTGTGAATAAATATTGAAGTTGAGGCTTGCATTCTGCTTTGAAAGACAAGCTGTAAATATGTCACCTGACAAATAGTCTATAATTCTTTATGGTGAAAAATTGCAAGGATTAACTTCCTTAGAACGTTCTTCTGAAAAGAAAGCGTTGAATTTGATGTTCAGTTCTTTAGTAATCCTCCAGGAATTTAATTTGCAGTTCTTGACTGTGCTGTCCAACCTTTGTACACTCCATCTGTGTACTGCCACCTCTGTGTGGCTGCTTCTCTGCTCTTCACCCAAAACTGTTCTCTTTGCCTCCTAGAATTGCTAGCAAGGAGCCTAGCGTAGGAAGTTTTTGTGTTAGTTAGCATGAGCCCCCATCCACGCTGTGCAGCACCTCTTAATATTGGTGTGCTTCATGAGATAACTGATGATGTAGAGTGTGATCTAGACTATTGCAATTACAGATGGCTTTTGTTTTCTTGTGAGCTGGCCTGGATCTGTTTGTGTGAAATGAATTCTCAATGGCTTGTTTACATATATAGCTATTTGGGCCATAGGCTGACTTTAGGTTCTTAGAGATTTTTGTGGTTTCCTGTTTCTGATCTGTTTTGAGGCTCAGGGTTGGGCGGGGGGGGCAGGCAGGCAGTGGAAGGAGGCCTTAAATAGTCTCTGCCCCTGAAGGTGCTTGGAACTTAAGTGCTTTGCTTAGCAGTAAGAGGAGGTTAGAGGGTAACTGGCTGATATGCAGGTTCTTACAAATCCTTTCATTAGCTTTAATCCCTACCTGAATTTGGAATTAGAATCCTGGAAATTAGTGGCAGGAAGTACCACCGTATGTGTAAGACTGTAAAATTTAGAAAAAGGCATAAAATGTTTGGGTCAAAAAACATGTATGTGAGAAATTAATTTCTGTAGAAACGTAATCAGTCTTGTGCATAAAATACCTTTATTCTCTCAATGAAAAGTCAAACAATCTAGCAATGTAGAGGTGTTCTCTGTGCTTCCAAATCCTTGAGCCTATTGGTTATATTTTTGCTAATATAACACGAATCTGATTTCCTCATTACTCACTTATGAATAAAACGTGCTACAGATTTACTGCAGAAAGTAAGGAACTGGTGGTAGGCGATCAGTTCAGTTATGAAGGAGGTAGAGTGTCAAAGCTGAGCTTTGTTTCTGGTGTTTTGAGATTATTTTATATGAACAATACAGTATGTCTCCCAAACTTTAAAACACTCCTTTGTATACCATTAACTTTGTGAGGATGTGCATCCAGAAAGCTTAAGAAGAAAAATCAATTCATTTTGATTGTTCTTCAAGGTTAATCTTGGTTATGTTTTTAAGATAGGACTTGCATCTTTGGTAATTGATTTTGAACATAAGGCAAACAACTGCCATCTAGATACTAGAGTCTTTTTAACAACCTACTTGTGCCTTACAGTAATACAAGGAAAAATCCCTGAAAAAAACAATTTTACTAATCAAATTCTCATAGGTTATTAGAGCATGGCATTATGTCAGGCTTAGCAGGGCTTTATACAAATTTCCTCTGAAATAACTGTATCTTATGATGATTTATTGCAAGTATTTTCAATGTTACCTTCATCTTACTGTAATTTTTCATTAAATTGCATTAGGGCTGTTAATATGTCAAGCAGACTACATCAACTAGAATTCTTTTCATACTTCTGTTTCCCACTATCGCAAAGGTCCTAGTCGGTTTAGGTAGTGTCTTTGAAGAATTATCTGCTCCAAGCTTTCTCCTTCCATTAACACTTACGATCTTTTATCTTGAAATGGATTACCAGAGCAGTATTTTTAAAGAAGTCTTCTTTTCCTTTAAGTGATGGTCATTTCTGTCAAGATACTTCAAGAGGTTTTTTAGGGGAACAGTTTTATGCAATGCTTCAAGGAATGCTTACCTTCCAGCATTTGAGAAGTTTCAAATACCACTGTGTGTGAAGGTGAGCATAGTTGTTTTGGTGGGTCAGAGCTTAGACTCCTTTAATCAGTTAGCATGGCAGTCTTTTAAACAACAAAAGAGTCCTCCTTTTACACAACTGAATGTTTTTGAAATTTGCATGGTTTATTCATAAAAATGGTCTATTAAGCAACATGTGGCAACTTCTGAGATGAAAAAAATTCACTCCAGATAGATGTATGACTTCAGATTCTTTCACAAAACAAAGTAGTTTTAAAATAGCTTTTATAGCTGAAATACAAGATTTCAGTCTGTTCTTTTAAATGTGGTAATCAGTAACCATTTATGAACCTTGAGCAAAATATAAATTTTGACAAATTGTTTGGCTTCAGACTGTTTTGCTGACTGTAATGGTTGGTTTCTTCAAGACATGTGGGGTTGCTGGGCAATTTGTTGGGTTATCTAGATCTTAAGTTCTAGTGTTAGCCAGATCTTAAGTTCTCTACAGTAATCTTTGCATACCATTTGATGATGAGGTTTGAAAGAGTGCTGATGCAGCTCTACACAACATAAATGCAAACCACTGTGCTACAGAAGATTAATGTTTTATGTTAATGCTTTTTTAATATCTACAAATAACTAATACTTGGAGTGGGGTTTGTTTACTGCAATTTGAAGAAAATGACTTACTGTGATCTTCAAATAACTTCTCTGTAGAAAAAAACATCCTGTTGTCCCGGGAAAATATCTTCGGCATCTTTGTAACCTAGTACAGTTTTTAATAAGCGCCTCGTTTGTTTTTTGGAGAGGAGTGTTCTTAGAAATGCCTGTTGATTTTTATTTGTTATGATTTTGTGTTAGACATTTGAATTATCTGCCTTAAGAAAGGTTGAACAAGATCTATCATTTCAATATAAACTTCTTGTGATATGCTGAAGATTAGCCAGCTTGTTTAATTAACTTCTTTGTATAGTACCTAAAAACAGGAGATTTTTTTAATGCTTTAGTATCACTGCTTTTGATTGTATTTTTTTGACTAGGTGTTTGAACACTATGTTTTGCACTCTGCTGCACAGAGATAAGTCATTAAAGTATGATCTAATGTTTTCATCCCGGAGAAGACTAGGTATTTGCCAATGTAGTATCCAGTTACAATGTATTTTTTAATGTAGTCTTTCTTTTCAGTGAATGAATGTTGAGTGTGGATCTTTAAAGCCTTTGGCAATTTTTTTTCCTCAGATTTCAGAATCTGAAAGCATACTTCTAAGTTTGTTTTCCTTACTGTTCTGCTCTAGTGGTATTCCTTCCTGATTGGGGAGATATGTGATCTTCTAGCAAGCTGAAAGTGTGAGCAGACTACATGTTTTTAAATACCTCCCAATTACTATGGTGTTTTACTTTTTTTTAATATGGCTGTATGTATTCGAGTGTCAAAGTTAACTTGTTAGGTGGGTGAGCAGTTTACTAGTTATGTAGTGCATTCAGAAGTACTGCTGAGGCTTGGCTTAATCTGAGTTTTGTCCTGTCAATTACATGCTTGATTTTCTTAGAATGATAAGACAGTCTGACAGCATCTAGTGATACTTTTTAAGCCATATGAATGGATTTTCTCTTTTTCTTTAGACAAATATTTTAATTCCTTAAAGGTAATAATAATGTTGTCAAATTATTAAATTCTTTAAATTATCTGACAAACTTATAAGCATATGTAAATGGAAACTGGCATGCAGTGGAATTTCATGAATCATTTGGTATATTGTTTCTCTCTATATACACACATATGTACAATTGGTTAGTAGAAAGAGGATGCTGTTGGTCACTTAGCAGAAAGTCTGACAGTCCATTTTTAGACAGAATTCCAGAACATAAAAAGACATGAGGATGTAAGGTATGAGAATTGATGTTCACTGCAGTTTATGAAAGCACACCATCTATTATCGTTCTGGGTTGCCTTCATTCATGGCAGTTGCTCTGGTGTAGCAGTGTACAGACTTTGTGAAAGGAAAACAGGTGTTGAATATTGATAGGGATCATATGATAATCATTATGCTTCCTGCAAATCACTCCTGGATGAAATTGGTGTGTAATGGGAAGTGCCACCTGTACTGTGCTCTCTTCACTGGAAGGTGAGGCTTTTAGTTGGATTTTGTTATTCTGAATCAGTGTTTCTTTGTATCTTATGTTTCTTGTAGCTGAACTACCCTGCTTTTGCCTATATTCTCTTTTTAGGCACTATGAGGAATAGTTTCAGGACATATATGCAGGCCCATCTTAGTATCTGACCTGATGAGTTGCTTTTTTTTCTTATCGGAATATGCTGGAAGTTCCAGGGTGTGTTGCACTATAGCCTTTGAGGTGGAGGCTGTCACAAATAGGTATTGGAGAACCTGGAGAAGGTAAATGTTTTCACTGTGGGATATGAGGGGGGAGGAGGCCAATGGGACAGCTGTGCATAAAATTTGTTAATTGCCCCTTATGCTCTTTTTCAGATACAAGATGTATGTCGGATGCAGTTGCTGCATCTTTGTCAACCCTCTGAAACACCAGTGTGCCGTGAAAAGAATATATTAAATATAACTGCCTAGCTGTTCATTTTTTCCCCTTGCATTTTGCAGATAAATCCTTAGGAGACCCCTAGGTTGACAAAGTTTAAATTATAAGCAACACAAAATCTCAATTTCAGAGTTTTTGGCTCGTATGAACAATGTCAGAATAATTTACAGAACCTCTTAGGCCAAGCCTATCTAACTTAAACTGTCTTTAGCAGAATCACAGTATTGATAAATAGTATCAAGTGAGCTTTATCTCTAAAACTATGAAACACCTGTCCGATGAAAGCAATTACCTTCTCTCAATGTGAAATAAAGGCCTTTTCTTCCTTAATTGCACAGATAAATAGATGGACTCCATATTTTTACTTGAAGACAAGTGTATTAATTTGGACATTGAATCTGAGATTCACGTATTTTGGAAGATCTTTCTGTTTCTGTATGAAGGGACTATGTTTGGCAGAAATGTAAAAGCTGTGATTGGATACTATGACAGAAGGGGAAGGTATCTTATACTGTGTCATGTCGTATCTGTTTTGAAAGCCTCTCAAACTCCATTTGCAACTGAAAAGATTAATTCACAGATATCCTAGAATGCTGCTATATGTTGCTTTCTGAATCTTACCATTTATTAAGCAGGCTTTGCTGATGTAAGGCATACATGTTTGTATTGGCTTATCTTCATGATAGTCTGTGAACTTCTTATCATAATTTAGTCTAACACTTATGACATACACCACTCAGTAATTTTATATGTATATACTTTCAGAGTTCTGTATTCTCTGGTAATACAAGGCTAAACCAGTCAGATTCTTTAACAAACACAGATCTCAGGGCCTTAATATTGTCAGATGATTAGATGTTTTTCCAGGGGTTCAGTGTCCTGATTTTCTCCTGAAACTGGTTTTAGTTTTCTCCTTAATATTTGCATAGTACTAGTGGCAGTAAGACTTTGCTTCTCCTAGTTCATGGTTTCTAGTTCTATATATTTAGGTATGGACTAGCTTAAGTTTTTTGCTCACTTGTTTCCCACCACTATGCCTAAATTCTTGGACCATATTTTATTTTGTACTAATGTTTTGATAGAGGCAAAAGCAAGGTCTCACTGTCTGTAATTTACCAAAAGCTGTAGATTGCTTTAAGAAAGATACACGCTTTTTTGCCAAATGGTGTGTGTTGGTTTTTTCCCCTCAGTCTTTAAATGTATGCAGTTATTCTTTTTCTTTCAACCTTTTTGGTTTGAGAGTCAATCCAGGTGTGAACTAGAGGAGATCCTTGTTTGGGGATGGCTATTAATTATAAGGTGTTTAAGAATTTGACCAGCTTTACTTAGAATATGTCCTATATTCATTTTCTTCAACAGTATTCTGTATTTCAGGAGTTACGTAATGCCAAGTCAAATGTTTTATGAATGTCTGTCTGCATTATTTCATTTAGTAGACCTGTTATACAGTTTACCATAAAAAGCATTCATAAGAGGCTTGTGCCAGTGTTCTAGCTTGTACAGTCCCATCGACATTGTTTATAATCAAAACAATGGGACCAGTTGAGGTGCAGAGCTCATGTTGCTTTGTGTAAATAATACTTTCTGTTAGCAAGGTCTGCTTCCAAAAAAATTGACCTTATAGGTAAGTGGATGGAAGAGCTCTTGTGATCATGCCTGCCTTCTGTATTAATGCAGCTGGAGATTCAGTAATACAGTCAGCAGGTAGACTCAGGGTTACCAGAGAAGTGATAGGTTAGCACCCTGTTCACCCTGACTGTAACAGAAAAGAGATTTTGCTAGTAGAGTTTCAGTGGTAGCAAAGATATTCTCAGTCATCTTCAGGGTTCAGTATCACGTCAGTTAGGATAGAAGTAAAAGATACTGAAAGCTGCAGAAGGCCCGGTTTCTACAAGTTTTTTGCTTCCATTAGTGTTGATAGAACTGTATCAGCAAAGCAGTGTTACAGATTTTGTGGTGGGAGAAAGCTAGTAGAGATGCAGTTGTTGTGGTTGTACTTGCTTTAGAGCAGTGTGGTATTTGTTTAATGCATATGGTGTGCTTAGATATATTAGAAGTTGTAGTGGTAGTGCTGTTGTCAAAAAGCGGAATTGCAAAAAAAGATTCTGAAAGGTGTAGGTCCTTTCAGATAGCTGGGAGCTTTGCCTGTGACTGACTTGTCATAAAAAGGAGAGCAAGGAAAGTATGAAAGGAAGAATGTAGTCATATCTAGTGGGCGTTTTGCATTGATTCAAGTTTTATTCTCTTAAGGTTATTTCTACTGTTTGCAGGCAAGAGGAGAAAAGAACAATATAAGGCCTTACTTTGCATGGCACATAAATAAAAGGAAGCCTGTTTCTAGTGATTTAGTGAAAATTAGTTAATGAAGATTTTGGTATGTTTGCTGATCTATAATTCCACTTACCTTCAGCAGATTTGTTATTTTCTTTCTTATTAGGTTTTCAAACTCAGCGTGTTGCACTAAGAAGCAGTTTCTATATGGAAGTAAATTAGAAACAGCATCTTTAAGAGCTTGGGAAAGTAGGTAATGTTAGAGACTAGTTTTTAAAACCAGAGGTAGAATGATGAGATCAGTGGCTATCAGTATGGTCCACAGTGATCTGTGACACATAGTAGATAAGTTAGTTGTCACTGTGTAAGGGTCTGTGCTTTCACTGGCTTGCTAGCTGAGAAATGTTGATAATTGCTGGAAGGAGAGCATCCTCAAGCTTCTGAGAACTCCAGACACAGTTTAAAGGCTTTTAAATTCTTCAGTGATTGACTTTATATCTCATTAAAAGAAGTCTGTATCTAGCAGAAGCAGAATCTTAACTCTAATTTTTGCAGAAGAGTGGCTGTACGAGGTTAGACAAGATGAGCTAGCCTGTACTCTCTCTGGCATTTGTGAAGACGTGTATGTAGAAATATGTATAGTCTCTGCAGATGTGTGTTTTGGTATCTTTCAAAATAAAACTGAGAAGGTAAATAACACAGGATGCAAAATACTAAACAAGAATATGTGGAGTGCGGAAAGGCAAGTGTAGGAGTGACCTTTGCTATAAATGTTGAGGTGCAACATACCTAGTGGCATAGTTCTGTCACTTCTTAGATAACTGATACTTTAAATCTATTGCATCTTCCTCTGTCCTTCTTGTTCTTAATCTTGACTTTCCTTTGAGAAAGTCAGGGGACTAATTGACGTTATACCTTGGCTGGAAATAACCTTCTCTTTCTACAAAGTCCTTTACTCCTGTTTCTTCCTCCCTTAGGACTTTTCTATACTTGATATTCATTGTGACTTAGTTTCAGATACTGTGCAAGGAAATATACTGCATCCAACACCTTTTCCCTCCCCTTTCTCTGTGTTCTCTGGTGCTTTTGTAGTGGTGGCTTTTTCTTGTTTGTTTTTCAAGGTGATCTTGCTAGCTGCAAAATCTGATCAGATCCCCCACAATGCTGCTGCTTTATTTACCTGTAAACCCTTAGTTGGTCTAGAATAGCCTGACTGGAGCCAGTTCATCGTTTAAATCCTAATATTTAGTCTGTTGGGTTTTTTATTTACTATATTTGAATTAATAGGACGCTTCTTATATTGTCATCGCTTCAGTTGTTGAGCAGTCATGCTTGGGTCAGCCTTGCTGCACTCTTGTTAGGAAAGGTTACCATCTGCTTTTAATTCTAGCTACTGTGTATCTTTGTACAAGCTGCTGTTTGAGTAGCTGTGGAAGGAAAGGTGATTCAGCCGGGCTGTGAGAACATTAGGAACAATACCTGGTCTGGGGAAGGTGTCTGCTAAAATATCTGCATAGAAGGCATAAAAGGAACCATGACCTAGAGCACATGTACTTTAGTGTGTACGTGCTGTTTTCATAATAGCATCAATATACTTTCCTGTCTTCAAAGGGAAGACAGCTGCATAACTGATTCTGAGTAGGGGCATATACTGCTCTCTGGGGGAGTTAGCGAACTTTCCGAAAAGCAAAATTCTCCCATCTGTCTCCAAATCTTCTGCCAGCCTCCCCCCCCCCCCCCGCTTTGTCCTCACAAAAGCTGTGCAAAATACAGCAAATAGCTATCATTCTAGGCAGATTCCTCATTAGTCTCTGCTGTATCATGAAGCTCAGACAGAGGTATAACAAGAGAAGCTGTTACCTGTTCTTGATTTGCTGCCCTGTCAGAGTAGTCATAGTTCTTGGAAAACGCCCTAAGGAGCAATAGGGATCCTGGAGCAAGTAGGCTGAGCTCAGATTGGAAAGGGAATCTTCCCTTACGCTTCTTGGAAGATACTGTTCAAAACAGTTGCTTAATAATAGTTAATTTTCAATCTTGTGGGAACTGATATTTATATATCAATTATGGAGAGTGGAGAAAATGGTGAGTTGTAGCTGTACTCTTTTTGACCTTGTTACCCTTGTCGCAATTTAGAAAGTATAGATTTGCATGCTTAGAAATATATTTGTGTCTTGTTGCTCTCTAATGCCACTAAATGTGTAAGTAAAGTGTATTTCTGAATTGTATCTTATTTTTGAAAGAAGTTTAGCAGTAAATAAGGGCTGCTTTTCCCTAATGCATAGAGCACAGCCAAGTGAGTAATTGCTAATTTGGGAGCTAGGTGCTTTAAGCCCATATGCATGATTGAATGCAAGTCCAATTCCCTTCTAAAGTGGTTTCTGATAGAAATGCAGAAAATTGTTCTGAATCAAAATGAAATTCATGAGATAGAAAATTCTTGTTGTCAGAAGTAGTGTTTATTTGATTATTAACATGAGGTATGTTACAGACTAGGTCAGGGTTGTATAATACGTCTGTTTTGAGGTTAGGAGGTTTTCATTAAGTCGTAGTTTCATTCTGCTGGATGTATGTTAGAATACTGAGATTAAAAAAGAATGCTCAGACACAGGTTTAATTTTCTTAAATATTCCCTTTGTTTGCATACCATTTTGGTTTTTATTGTCAGAAGTAGTTCATCAGAGCTCTCCTATTGTCTGCGTTTTCTGGACAGTTTCAAGTGATACATTTGAAGCAGATACCTGGCAGACTGATGGAGGTATATTACCAACAGGAAGGGAAAGCAGCTTGACAAGTTTCCTTGGTCTTACTTGGGAAAAATTGATAAAAGGGTACCAAATGATGATTTGCTTTGTATGTTACAAGCATCAGTAGTTGGGGTGCATCTTCTTGTACTTGCTGTTTTCTGGGCTGTATCTGATTCTTGGTTTTGGAATTGGGGTGTCTTTATGTGACCATATGTACAATTTAAATAGTGTAATGACCTTTGTCTTAAAAGGTCTTGGATCAGAGCATTCTTCAGAAAAAAAGTATTAGATATTGCTGATTATTAAACCCTCCAGTTGATCTGCATTTTTTGTGTTGTTCTCTCTTTTCTTCCTGTCTTTCTCCAATGTGTATTAAAGAGAAATACTATTGGAGAAAGTGAGATTCCAAGTAAAAATGTAGGAATGTATCCTTTGTCTCCATTAAAGTTTTCAAGCTTTACTTGTTCATTTACAATTCATTGTAACTTGGATCTCTAAACTAATGTTACTCATGAATACAGGTGTTCATTGCATAACCAGATAATTCTTTTAGTTTCAGGAAAACTGCTACTTGTTAAGATTGGATGGATGGCTCTGTCTCTAAGCATGACGTAAAGTTTAAAGATAATGTTATTTGTAGGACAATATACCATGAAATTTGATGCCTTGGTGTTAAGGAACATTTATTTGAGTTTGGAAAAAACATTCTTGAATTAAAGTCTTCAGACACTTGACTCATGGCTATATGTATGTGTGGAGCATGAGCTAAACAGAGTTTAACAAATTAAGAGCTGCCATTTCCAAAGCAAATACCAACATTTGCTTCTTAGGATGTTTTAATGATAACCCTTTCAAACAGGACTTTATACGATGCTCATATGGAACTGAAGTGCAGATGTGCGTGGTAATTATTTGATGGTATGGGAATAACACTTTCTTTTCTCTTTTCAGTATGATGCTGTTCCAATCCAGTCTAGCGTAGTGTTATGCTCCTGTTCATCCCCATCAATGGTGAGGAACCAAGCAGATTCCAGCACTCCATCTGTCATTTCCACCTGTGGCAGCAGACAGGGATCTAACATGGAGGGCACTGCAGCTGAATCAAGATCTAGTTCAAATTCCTTGCAGCAACATACAGGACAGCAGCCTCCACAGCCTCGAAAGAAACGACCTGATGACTTCAAATTTGGGAAAATTCTGGGTGAAGGATCTTTTTCAACGGTAAATTTACTTTTTATAAGAAGTGCCAAATAGCTTAGATTCTCTTCAAAATTCGTTGTGCAAGTAATATTGCTGAGATTTAAATCTAGAGAGAACCGCTTGAAGAGTAAATGAGCAAGACATAGTAGTTTTAAGTTTTACCATAAAACTTAAGTGTTGCACTAAATATGAGTGCTGATTTTTGAAGTATCTTTTGAACTCATTGGAAGTTCCTTTGTATCCTGATGACTTGATGCTTGGATTTTTAGGAGACATTCCTTTCTAATGTAAATTTGATAGCGTAATGGGTTATGTTAAAATTTTATGATATAAATGATTAGAACTGGGCTAGGAGTTTGTCATGGTAAGAAATTCTACAGAGTGTCCTGTCTGTGGCAGGAGCTACTGCCAGACGCTTAGGGAAGAAAGTAAGAACAGGGATACTTCTCCAGTGTTCTTCCTTATCTTCTACTGGAGGAGAGTCAGTCTGTGGAGCTATACAGCTTAATTCGAGTTTGAGACATATTAGCCAAGATATATTTTCACCTGTGCAAGTTGATCACTACTGCCATCTGACTATGGACTCAGTATGTGTGTATATATAGGCAAGGCTGCCTACTGGATTTTTGTTTTACTGATGGCCCTTAATTGTTTTATGAAAATGTAGAAGTATCAATTTCCAAAATGCAGAAAGTTAGCACTATATATCTGGGTATTTATTTAACAACTGACTTTTAAAGTGACCTGCTTTCAGTAGCTTTAATTATAGACTTGATTGATGAAACCTAGCAAGAAAAATTAGGAAAGTTAAGAAGATTTCTCATTTGATTGCACAGCTTTAAATAATATTACCTGTGTACACAGAAAGGTCTCAAAAATTCCCTGTGCAGAGATGCAGCTTGTAACAGAGTGTTTGTTTCTAGTGGAAATTTTCATTGATCAAATACTGTGAAAGAGAGCAACTGCATGCACTCCTTTCACCTGAAAAAGTGCCTTATTTAGAAGCTCTTTTTTCCTAAACGCCTAACATTTAGTATCAGGTGTATGTAATAATATTTTGGAGTACTCTGTTATAACTGATTTTGCAAGAGGTTAGAATATGAGAAGTGGGTTAGAAGCAAGCCTGGTGCAGTGATTTAAAAAGCGATTTAAAAAAAATAAATCAGTATAATGTTGAGATTCTAGCAAGGTATTGGAATGGATATAAACTTAAAATGAGAAAAACACAAACTGTAGTCAACTATTGTTACAAGGTTATTGCTTGTTTTCATGCAAGAGAACTTTTCAGATTGTCTTAAAAGTGGCCTTTTATAGAAGTTCTTTCTTGAATATGAGCTTTAATTTGTGCTCCTCCAAAAGCTTTTCTCTTTAAAAATGTAGGACTACTTGCCTGAAACTTCATGCCTTGCTTCTACTAATTGGAAATCTCTCATTCTTTTTCTTTAAATGTTTTTCCTAACAACCAGTAAGTAGTTGAAAGCTCTGTCTCACTTCTTACTTTTGATCTTTCAAATAACATTTATCTTTCAATTTTTGCCATTTATGTTAAGAAGTACTGTGGTGGATTTCTATAAATATTTGTTAGTGCGCTTGTTTGGTTTTTACCACCCTCTTAAGAAGATTTGGCAATTTACTATGACTTTCATTACAATCTTCAGAATTCTTCTAAAAAAAAAATTATAAATTGGTGATTACCCAGTGAGGTCTATAAGTCTTTTAGCAAAACAAGTGTTGTGATGCTTCTGAATCTCTGATTTTCTGAAATTTCTCCTGAGGTCTTGGTGAAGGCAGCATAATATGAACACACGCTTAAATATTTTGCTTGACTGCAGATGTGATAGCTTATTTTGGACAATCAGTATTCTAAATACTTGCTGGAAGATCAAAATCAATGTTAGCGTATGTCTTCAATGACTGGTTACAATATCTTTTCTCTCCTCCGGCAACAGGTTGTCTTGGCTCGAGAATTGGCAAGTTCTAGAGAATATGCCAGTAAGTATTGACTCTTTCAACATGAACTCTTTAAAAATACAATATTAATGTAGTCCTGTTACAAAACACCTGTTCAAAAGACAGAATTAGTGGTTTTATGATAATTTTATCTAACCAAAAAAAAAAACCCCAAGCAAATTACTTAGATGGACGTCATTTGGTTATAACACCTGCATTTTCACTCTGTCTTTTTTAATTAAGTTAAAATTCTAGAAAAACGTCATATCATAAAAGAAAACAAGGTGCCATATGTGACACGAGAGAGAGATGTAATGTCCCGCCTGGATCACCCTTTTTTTGTGAAACTCTACTTCACCTTTCAGGATGATGAAAAGCTATGTATCCTTTGTGTTTTAAAACTTGCTGTAACACTTTCTTAAAAGTAACAATCCCCAATTTTGGTTCCTTTGAAACATTGTCTAACATGAATGATGAATATACCTTGAGGTATTTAAAATATCTTAATGTTTGCGATGCAATTTTTGCAGTCATGCTTTTAATAGAAGTTAAGCAAATAGAATGAGTGTGCCCCCTCAAAGAGAACAGTGGGTGATTTGCGGGACAGGGAGATGAATAAACCAGTAACTTGTATTGTCCATGTGGTAAATGCTGATGGGCGACTTGCAACAATCTGTTTAAAATACAATTAAAAAAAATTGGGTATATGAGAAATGTTTTATTTCTGATATGTACAGTAAAACACCACAATTCCTGTGTTTTAAAATATAGGGGTAGCCAACTTTATTTACTAATATTTCTTATTTGAACAATTAGATATGTTAAAAATTTTAATGTAAAAGTGCTTACAGAATAATCTGAATGATAGAAAGCTGAAACTCTTCTGTTTGGGCCACTGTTTCCCAAGTTTTCTTTCTGGCAGTAATTGCGAAGTGGAGTTTCATCTTGAAAGCTCATTGGTTTGCATTTGGCTTTTTTGTTCTTGTGAAGAAAACCTTAATCATGTGAATTTCCTCCGAAACTTCCTGCTTCGAATTGGCTGTGCCAAGGGTAAAAGGATAGATCGGTCCATTTCTGGGCTCAGTAAGTAGCTGTGTTTTTCACAGAGGCTGCTAGCAGTGCTGACAGGCCCTGTGCCGTGTGTGTACATACATACGTTGTACACGCATGCAGCAACAGAACTTACAGGGGCTCTTTTGTAATGTAAAAACTTTCTCATTGAACACTGGGCTGACTTTGGAACTTTCCAGATGATGGGGCAATTTTAAACTTAAGTTGAATGCTCGTTATGACTGTAAATAGTTCTCTTTGAGGGCAATTATGTATACAGTTTAAATGAATTATTCAGGTGACTGTCTGGAAAAAGTACAAATTTAACCCTTTAAGTAGGCTTTGCTATGCTAAGAAATTGGGGCCTGTGTCCTAGGTTGTTAATATATTTAAGAAGTTGTTTTATGTTGCTGCCATGTAAAGTTTCAAACTAACTGACTTCACTTCTTCCCCATTGTTCATGTATTTTTAGTATTATCTTGTCTTTGAGGTGTGGGTTTTTTTTGTTTTAGAATGGTTTAGTGATAGACCTTAACTATACTTAAATTCAGATTTTGGGCTTAGCTATGCCAAAAATGGAGAGCTGCTAAAGTATATACGCAAAATTGGCTCATTTGATGAGACCTGTACCAGGTTTTATACTGCTGAAATTGTATCAGCCCTGGAGTATTTGCATGGGAAAGGAATAATTCACAGGTAATACAAAGTTGAGATCAACATGCATTTGATTATGCACAAAGTGCTTTTTCTAGAAATGTTCTTTGTGAAGTCTAAAGTAAACGTGGATTTTATGGAAAGCTAATGAAAGCATAAAAGCATTTTATTAGCATTAGTACTGCTGTTAACATAGGGAGATAAAAAAAACCTTTAGGAGTAGAGCTAATCTCTGTTATTAGACCAACTGGTCTAGTGGGGAAAAAGTAAGAAAACTTTTTGGCCTAGAATTAACATTACCAAAAGCTTGTCTTTTTCAAGCCTGATCAGTTGGTTCAAAAACAGAAACTGACCCTTTGGTTAACCATACTTTTTTTTCTGTGGTGTTACGTACCTAAAGTAACCAGAATTCTGCTGGTGTGTGAATTAGTGTGCAGCATGTTAATTTTACTTTTCTTGATAATGTATGTCAGTTTTCACTGAGTGAACATTTTCCACAAAGCTGAACAATAACTAGGTAAATGGTGAAATTTAGCAAAGTTTTTAATAGGACCTTCGTAGTTGTTCTTGATGTAATTATATTGTCTGGATAAGCATGTTTTGTCATTCATGTTTATTAAACAAATTAAAGCTGTAAGTGTGAGAAATCTGAGCTGCAGAACTTCTTTTTGGGTAAGAAATCTATTGTGTCCGTAGGTTCCCGAGCAGCTGTTCATGGAACAGTAGATGCTAGTTGGCGAAAAGCTGGCTGATTATAATTCTGACAGCATTATTACGTCTTTCAGTTATGTTTAAAAGGACAATGTATTCTCCTAATACTTTTCTGTGAAATAGTTGGGAATAGAATCTAAGGGGGCTAGATGTGTAGAGTACTAAAAGCATAAAATTTTCTATAGGGGGGGAAGGAGAAGTTCAAGAACTCCCAGTTTCACTATGATTGTATAGTCCATGTGTTAGGCTGGGAGAACGCTTATAAAATGAATATAGTATGATTTTCAATACAGGCTTAGTAATACTGACAATCTTGTATTATACAAGAGCTGCCTTCTATTTGTCTTCATATGAAGGCCGCTATGAGAAGCTTCAAAGAAAACAGTGAATTTGTGCAATTAGAGAACTTAGTATAAAGTTTATTTCATTAAAAGTTCGTAGCTCTACTGGTGCCTGAAAGCTTTTGGGATTTTCAGCTGCCTGAAGAAATATGGCATGAAATTGAACTACTTTAAGATGCCAGTCTGCTCTGGGAAAGTTACTGCAGATATATCTCTCCGTGTATCTAGATATATAGATACATCCTAGATCATAATATACTATTAATATGTAATACGGGTATGGAATGTATTACATAAACTGTGTATAGAATACTATATACACACATATGTATATGTAAGAAAACTCATGCAGAACTGTTAAAAAGGTCTGTTTCATTCATTTACTTTCTACTTCTCTCTGAGAATAGTTACAGGAAAATGAACAGGATTTTTATGGCTTGTTTGTCATAATTAGTTCATACCAATTGCTCTCAGTGCTAGTTCATAGACTTTAAACTGTCCAACTGCACAACCCATGCTTTTTCATAATAGGGGGCTCTAATCTGAGGAAAACAATGCTGCACAGTGGTTGATGGAAACAGCTTTGCATTTGCACTGTTTTTTCTTACAAGTCAATCAAAACAACTCCTATGCTTCTAGATTTCTTTGTGAGCATCCAAAGATACTTCTTAGGAGGGAAGTATGTCAGCTTTTCTTGTCGACTGAAGAAACTTGGTGCAAAGTAAATAGTATTATAACTGTGTAGCCCAATGCTATTTTTTATGTTGTTGATAAATTAACTTCTTGACATCTAACTCTGTATTGCTGTATATTGTGTGTGTGATACTGTGAGGTCTGGTTTTATTTAGAATTGGAGACAGTGTCCATACAAACAGTACGCATATCTTTGAAATACAGGTTATACATGGATTTGAATGTGACAGATGTAAACATGCCATTCCTAAAGAGTGGAGGCGCTTTACAGTTTTTCTGTTCTGGACATTTAGCTGGGGGGTGAATAGGCCTAGAAGATCTTACTGCCATATCAATCTGTCAGATGGTATTTAAATTAAGGCTTGGGAGTGAAAGTGGGGTTTTTTATTTTTATTGAACAAGTGAGATGCGCCATAGCTTAGTTTTGAGATTATTCATTACTTCAGGTCTTTTTAGAAAAAATGTTAGTTAACAGGCTTTTCAAAGTCCTTTAGAAGTCTGCATGTTGACAGCTACAAGTTAGCGGAAAGTTGACAGAACAATGTTTATAGAATGCCTGCATCATTTATGATAGCACCATGTACATGTCACTAAACAGTTTTGCAAATTTAATTTGTGTGCTGTTTAAATATAAAAATCTGCCTTTTGCAGGGATCTTAAGCCAGAGAACATCTTGCTAAATGAAGATATGCACATTCAAATAACAGACTTTGGAACAGCAAAAGTATTATCTGCAGATAGCAGACAAGGTATGCTGTTACTTCATCACATGACACAATAACTAGACAAGTGGTCCTTTGAAAATGTACGTGTGTTGTAATTACCAAATTGTATCCTTCAAATATCATTACCTCTTATCTAACAAAAGTACTGAGAGATCTTGAAAGAGTTTTGACTGTCACTTAGATGGTGTCAGAAGAGGTAATATTTGGTGTAGTGGTATAACCAGCTAGATCACGAAATACAGTAGGAAGGTAAACTACTTCAAATTACTTTTAATTTGCAAAAGAAGAATACAAACTAATAGTTACTGTGGCTCAGCTGAAACAGTAAGTTGTTACTCTGCTTATATATTTAACCCCAGTGACTACCAGCGTTGCTCAAATGTGAAGGTTATAGAATTCTTGTGTCACTGGTTGCTTAGAATTAACCTGTGAATCAATGATGCTGCACACAACACCTGAAAAAAGCACTAGGCTGAAATGAATTCGATAAACTTAATTTTTTACTTGAAAATAGTAAGCTTGCATTGGTAGATTTTATACCTAACAAAGTTCCTAAATGCCTAGCTTCTTGAACTAATTAGATGTCACTGAGATTTATTGATTTATCTCTTCCAAGAAGGTTTTGTGGATGGGTAGAGAAATGAAATTCCCATGGGTTCTCAAAACTTGCAATAGTAGATTGTCTTTGGGGATTTTTTTAGTGGGTGGGGGCAGTGGGGAAGGGGTAGATTGGCTTCTCCATAAGTATGCATTTCTTATTTCTTTCAATTTTATTACCAGCGCGGGCAAACTCATTTGTAGGGACAGCACAGTATGTTTCTCCAGAGCTGCTGACAGAGAAATCTGCCTGTAAAAGGTGAGGACTTCATTGTATTTCAGAACTTTACTGACTCTGTCAGGATACTGTCAAATGGGGGGAAGGGATAAATAAGGCAGGCAAACTTAGTATTTCAAGGAAGCAAGATGCTTGAGTATAAAGGGTTTTTTTAAGAGAGTGAGTTTGAAATATTTTTTTCTTAACAAGTATTGCTGCTTGTCTGAGTGCCGATTTCCTCATTCAGTTCACTTGCCTTCTGGAGTTCTACAGGCAGGATTAGGTGTTGTCAGGAGAAAGTGTGTAATGCGAAATTGGATTTCTCCTACCCATAAATAAATCAGTTATATTTGGATAACAGAAAAAAGTTTTCTATTTTAATTCTGTTGTATATAAGCTTGCTCTAATATGGTAATTCCTGCTGTAAAAGCAACAGAATGCCACATTCTGTCAGTTAGGGGAAGGGCTGCAGCTTTCTTTGACTTGTATTTAGATCAACTTGCAGTTATCTTTGCCAAGCTTTGCTTGGGGTTTGCAGTGGTTTAAAGCTCATCTCTGTGCCTGCTATGAGTGATAACCTTAAGAAATTTCTTATCTCGTTTAAATTGGTTCTTGATGGTAACCTACAGACTGTTGTATATCTATTTTATTACACTGATGGAAGAATATTCAAAGTAATCACTGACAAATCATAGGCAAAAGAGATCTCTTACATGAACAACTGTGGTAACTTGCGCTAGTGTGTCTTAAAATTATAGAAATACCATTAGACTTTCCACTTTTACTTCTAATAAAGAGCTTTTGACAGGTTTGGCTAATGGAAAGACTTCATCAAGCTATCATCCCCTTGTAGAAGTTACATAATGCTTCATCTTTACAAAAAACTTAGTTTGTGTAGTTTTGAGTCTTTGTTAGTATTTTAGTATTCCATGAGGATTTTTAAAGCTTTAATCAAATCTATGTATAGTTTACCAGGCCAACACACTAAAACTTAAGACTTTCCCTCACCTGTTTACCTTATACCCTGCCTTTTTGTTTGTGTCTTAAGAAAAGCTTTAAGTGAAGAAGCTATATTGTGACTTTTTCTTTTTTTGCATAAAATATTTAGAGGAAGGGATTTTAATTCTGAAGGAGCATGTATTGCATTAAGTTGAATGCATTTCTGAACTGCGGTAGTGGATAAGTATTCTTTTTAGTCTCCTTACATACCCATTAATTATTTTGACTGAGAACTCAGCTGTCTTTCACATGTGCTTGTAGTCAGTTGTTATGGGATGGTTACTGTATACTTTTTTTTTTAAAGTTCTGTTGCTAGCCTACTCTTCTGTCAAGGAATGAAGTGATGAAAATAGTGTGGAAATTATGCTAGGCAGGTTTGTCTAATGTGTTCATGCTGTGTTCTAACTAGCAGAAGCTTAAATTTTCTTAAATTAGTTTAAAGACCTCTTATAGGAAAATATGCTATATGTTTTTTTACTTTCTTTTGAAGCTCTGACCTCTGGGCTCTGGGATGTATAATATATCAGCTGGTAGCTGGATTGCCTCCATTTAGAGCTGGGTAAGAGATTTAAGCTAATTCTTTACATGTGGATCATAAACATACTGACTTGGTTTTGGCTTTTTCCTTACTACCAATTCTGAAGTACAACTTTTTATGGTGCAGTGTTTGTGTTAATGTCATGCCTGCTTTTATTTGTTCATTCTGATGTCATAAAGATGCTTAGACAGTTATAACTAGAGTTCCTGAGAGAGATTCCTTAATTTATCCTAGGATTTCACGTGTAATTTGTATCATACATGAAGAGGGTATGAGGCACCTCTGTACTGAGCCATTTCAACTTTTCTTGTTATTATTCAAGTATCTGGTGTTTACAGGATCATAGATACTTGGAAGAGTGTACCCCTTCGCCCTAGAAAGATTTATGGAAATGTGACTTAACTTGTAGATCTCCTGTTTAATATTTGTCCAGGTTATGCACTGTTAAGCTGAAAGAACTATGAAGAACTAATAACAAGAGCTAATGTCTTTCTCTTTTGCAGAAATGAGTATCTTATATTCCAGAAGATAATAAAGTTGGAATATGACTTTCCAGAAAAATTTTTTCCCAAGGCAAAAGACCTTGTTGAAAAGCTATTGGTAAATATTTGCTGCTGTTAAATGATTTGATGACATTGGTAACATTCATTTTTTTCCTAAAGTTTCTATGCACTCTATTGCAAACCTTATAATAAGAATAACTGTGAGCATTATTGACTGCGTAGAGGAGCGTCTTGAAAATCAACACCCATTATTAAACAGCACTTAAATTATTATTTGGTTATTATTTTAAGTCTGAATTCTAAAGCATGGACAAGGAATGTCTCTCAGTGAAATGGAAGCAAAAGGTTCTAAATACTGTGCATTACACTCAGAAGTTAAGGTTCAAATACTTAGGTTCAGATAATACTCAGATTAATTCTTGTTGAGTTGTATAATGTATAGAACAGTTTTCAACTAAATGATTCATCACAGAGATATTCATTACAATGTAAATCAACTTACCTTGCATTTTAGCATGCGCTTACCTTGCACTTAATGCATGTCTTGACAGTATCAGCCAAAGAATTACTGTGCATGTGAACGTCTGACAGATAGGAAGAAAAAATAGCTCTATCTTAGCAGTGAGATACAGTCATGACACTAAAATGAATATGCAGAGAATATTTTGGGGGTGGTATAAGCTTTTTGAAGTTCAGTAGTCTAGCATATTAGCATGGGGCAGGGGATGAGGAGGAAACTCTGTTTTATGTTTGTGGATGATGATGAGTGCAACCTTTGTAAAGGGCCTGGCAGCATGTTCCCATGTCCAGGCCAGCTCTGTGGCCAAGCCAGTGCCTGCTGAATGGTAAGGTCTAGGTTGCATCAACATCCTGAGAACTGTGCAGTTTTAGGGTGCTTGAGAGGTTGAAGTTTGACACCGGCTATAGCTTCCACAGCTTCTTGCATCACTAGAATGTGATGCTGGACTATACTTAAATCAGCTATGCTCCATCAGGCCTTGTTTGCTTGGTTTTGTTTCTGTCTTTATGAAAAAACAAAGCCAAAAAATTGTGTGGACCCAAAGTAGTGCTCCTTTCTTTAGATCTGTGAGCTGGTCTAATACAAAATGTTGCTGATAAGACATACTGACAAATAACTTATTGTATTATAAGCAGTCTCCTTATATTCTAGATACGTATGCTTAGGGCGGCGAGACCAACTCAGCTTAAGTTTTTGCATGCTGCTGTACAAATGTGAATTGTGCTTGCCTCTTCCTTGTCATTATTTTATGCATATTAACTTAATTGTAATTTGCACAGGTTCTAGATGCTACCAACAGATTAGGTTGTGAAGAAATGGGAGGATATGGACCTCTTAAGGCTCACCCCTTCTTTGAATCCATTGTGTGGGAGAATCTACATCTTCAGACACCCCCAAAACTTACAGCGTATTTACCTGCTATGTCAGAGGATGATGAAGACTGTTATGGAAATGTATGTTTGTCTATTGCTATATTCAGCTCTGATGCTGCCTGAGACTTTCATTAAAGCATAATTATTGCATATGAAATATTTTTATTGAAACTACTGATTAGTTATATTTTAATGCATATGCAGTCATTAAGAATCTAATGTAAAAATGCTGGTTAAAATTTGAACTAGTCAGCATTTTTTTCTGATAAAGTAAGTGTTTGGGGAAAAAAAATGGTTGCCCTGCTTTTGACCAAGCATACTTTTTTGGATAAGTGCCTGTTAATCTGTAGAGAGTAGGCTGTCGTCTTGTCCAAAAGCATAACAACAAAAGCATGCTTAAACTAAAAGCCTGCATTTAGTGCAAAATAAGCTTTTTAATCAAAGAAATTTCTTTACTTCATTTTGTTTCCTCCTTTAGTATGACAATCTCCTGAGTCAGTTTGGTTGCATGCAAGTTTCTGGTTCTGCCTCTTCCCATTCACTGTCTGCCCCAGAGACGAGTACACCACAGACATCAGGAGGAAATATTGAGCAGTATATTCATGATCTGGACAACAATTCCTTTGAGCTGGACTTACAGTTTTCTGAGGATGAAAAGAGGTTACTTCTGGCAAAACAAGCTGGTGGAAATCCCTGGTAAGATCTCTGAATATAGAATCATAGAATGGCTTAGGTTGGAAGGGACCTTAAAGATCATGTAGTTCCAGCCCCCCTGCCATGGGCAGGGACACCTCCCACCAGACCAGGTTGCTCAAAGCCCCGTCCAGCCTGGCCTTGAACACCTCCAGGGATGGACTCATCTGTTACTTGCACAGAAGTAAGGAATCCAGAATATCTTCACACAAATAATTAGCAACTAGATTTTTCTTGACTTCTATTTTTAAAGCAATAGCAGTAAAAACCTAACACTATGTTTCTAAAATTTACAAGGTCTAAAGATGATGTGAAGTATGTTTATAAGACAGGCAGAAATGGTGCTATACCAGTGGTGAAAAGTCTTCCCTCTACAGAGTACTGGAACTAGAAAAGGTTCCTTCTTTCTTACAGTTGCTATAAGTTGTTTTGGTTTTTTTAATTATAATATTCTGTTGATAGCTAACCAAAATACCTCCAGACCAAGTACTTATTAGTATTTCTTTTCACTCTTGAGAGGAGTTTCTCATTTGTGATTTTTTTTTTTCCCTCCCTGTCAGATTTTAGAAAAAACTCTTTGGCGTCAAATGAGGAAGAGTCCAAAATTCATCTATTAAAGTTGTTCAGGACTCTGTGGCGGAAAAGGAGACGCTAGGGAGAGACGTGAAAAATTGCTTGATAATAATAATAAAAGCTGTTTCTGTGGAAGAATTACTTCTGGAGTAATAGTTATTTTTCTCTTTTTTAAGGCATCAGTTTGTAGAAAATAACTTAATCCTAAAAATGGGTCCAGTGGACAAACGAAAGGTATGGGCTTTTTTTAATTCCCTGTAACAAGATTCATCTGTCACATTTTTGCACAGTTGCAGCATAGATAAGGAGCCTGTTTTAGAGCTTCCTTGTTGAATTTATTTGTGTTACATTGTTTTTAAAATGTAGTGTTTTCTTGTGAATAGGTTGTTTTTTCTTAATTTAGTGGTGTGCTCTTGATTTTTGGCAAAGGCTAAAAGTAAATGTGCTGTTGATGCTTCCATGTTGAGACTGTAGTAAATGAGTGTGTTTTCCCCGTCCTCCTCCCAATCTCATATAGCCCACTAAATGTTTGTCTTGATGCATGTCTGTGTGTGGATTGAGCCACAAATATCAGAAAATAAAATATAGGCCCATATTGTTCCTTAACTGTGGTGTTTTTCCTGGATCTGACTAGTGCCTGTATCCTAAGAGAGGCAGAGGTGACATTAAAACAGCTTTAAGTTATAACTTAACATAATACAGATGAGCAACAATAGTTTGTGCCAGCTTTACAGGAATGTAGGTTCTCTGTCGTCTAACTTACTACCTGCTTGTTCCAAATTTTCTCAACAAAATCGTGCATATTGATTAATGTGCTGGAATCTGACAAATAGATTTTGCTTCATTCTGTACCGCTAGTTGTTTTATATTTTGTTGGAACTTTTAAGATGCTTTCTTAAAATAGTACTTGTGTTTTTCCGTGTAGTAGAAATGCACTGCAACCCCCTAAAGAAGGAGTGAGGTCAAATAAGTAAAGCAAAAGGAAAGCAAAAGAAGTCACCTGAACTCAAACATATTGTCCTATCACTGAGCTGTTTTAATTCTACCTCTGTTGTTAAATTCGGAGACCTACACACTTACGTTTTTTTTCCCCTCATGCTTTTTTTGCATTGCTGCTTCTACTTTTCTTGTTAGGGATTGTTTGCACGTCGGCGCCAATTGCTGCTCACAGAAGGGCCCCACCTGTATTATGTGGATCCTGTCAACAAAGTTCTAAAAGGAGAAATTCCGTGGTCTTTAGAGTTGCGGCCAGAAGCCAAGAATTTTAAGACATTTTTTGTTCACACAGTAAGTGACTTTCTTTAATTCCTTTGTAAGTTGTACTAAGGTCCTTGGACAATTGTTGTAAGTTGTTAACACATAAATATTTCCTGGAGGAAAATATAATTCCTTAAATACAAGTGTTGATAGTTTTACTTTAAAAAAAAAAAAAAGCAAAAGCCAAACCAAAACACCAACAAAAAAACCCTGACATACATGTTTCCCACAAAAATACAAGTGTATTTTTTATTATTCATGTATAAATAAACCATAAGTGGATTTGGGGATTTTAAGGAAGTTCTTAAGAAGGACTTTTAAAATTTAGCCCTCTTTGTAAATAGTGGATCACAAGGAGTGTACCAACAATATATTGTCAGTTGACTTGACTGCTTAACAGTATTGAGATGCCAGATGCATGGTTATTCAGTAATAGATAATGTTATATAATTGTAATTGAATTTATCTTCTGGAAAAGTTATGAAATGATTGAGTAATTACTTTATTGGTAGGTGCAAAATAATTACTGCTTTTTGGTTAAACTGTGTTTGGAGTACTCATTAAAATGTTGTTCACTTATAGCCAAACAGGACATATTACCTGATGGACCCAAGTGGGAATGCTCATAAATGGTGCAAAAAGATACACGAAGTGTGGCGGCACAGATACCACCAGAATGCTGCTAAATAGTAAAGCTCATCCAAAATTTCCCAGTTTCCCTACTTGCTGCTAGAACTCCGTGTGCAGCCGATCAGAGGAATCTTTCCAACCCACCTATTACCATCTCAAGGGGAAGCATATGTCTGAAATGTTCTGTTTTTTGTTTGTTTTTTTTTTTTAAAGAAAGAAAAAAAGAAGCAAAAACCTAATGGAATTCAGGGTCGCTTTGCTCGCTCTTTGTGCTTCTGTTGAGGCTTCCACATGCATATCATTGCAGTGAAGATCTTGCTTTTGTGCACTTCAGCTCAATTTCTGCTGCAGACTAGTGGATAGACCTTGCATTACCAGCTTCACTTAAGATGAGTTAAAACCAATCCACACGCACACATGCCGAATCATGTACCAGCCTTGCATTTTATGGGGCTGGAGTTTTCTGTGACTTTCAGATTATCATTAAACTGTATTTCATCAGGGAGCTTTTATATGCCTCTCCTAAGCACCACCTCTTTGTTTTCTCTTCCTTTCCTCACAGTCCCCCAGCTTATTGGTATATGGCATTTGTCGCCAGGTCAGTTGCACCCTTGTGTAATTCCTAATATAGTTCTGGTTGCAGGATTTATGTGGTACTTTAGTAATTATGTGAATGAATCGGATGTATGTGTCTGGCAGACAGGCTCCAGTGATACAGGTTGTGAGAGAGTAAAATGCAGAACGTGGCACTGAAAGTTTTCTAAAATTGAAATGTTGGCTTCTGAAGCATATAAGATTTTAAACATTCAATTTAAATTTTAATATGAATTGTATGTGTGTTTAATCAAGGGACAATAAACTTACCAGCATGCTTTTAACTAATGCTAACTAAAAAAATAACTAGTTAGTATGGGGGGGAAAAGGTTACTATTGAAGTAGTAAATAGTTTTTCACCTTTTCAGGAGATGAGGGCTAGGAGCTTTCTTTCCAGGGTGTGCATGTATTGTGCATTTTAGTGGGGCCAACCTATTTACCTGGGTAGAGAAGGAAGTGTGAAAGCTTTGTACAATTGATTACTTGACTTTCTTTTGTCTCATTGTATAATGAGATGTACAAATAATCCTATTTTTGGTCCTTGGCCAAATATTTAGCAACTCTGAAAAAAAACTTAAGCAATTGAAATATTAGATCCATAAAGTAATCTCGTTAAAAATTCAAATGAAAATACTGATACAAAGGGGAAAATGTATGGTACTTAAGGCATATCTGTAAAATGAAAATATTTTTCATATCGATCTCCTTTATCCTCTTCAAATTAAGGCTTTTTTTGTGGTCAAACATTTCTTGTAATGTTGCAAAGACATAACTTTCTATGTGCTAAAAACAACTGCCCTAATGGTATTTTCAACGTGCCCGTGTTCCTGAACCTTGCAGAGAAGAATGACCTAGGTCTGGACAAAGGCATTCCTTCCTCGTTTTAAAAGCAGTATAAAAATCACACCTATTTATTCACCTTATACGCATACCATCTCTTTGCATTTTGAGGTCTTGTACTATGATGTGCTTCTCCTTCCACCAAAGAAAGGAATGTTCCACTGCAATGTTGAAAAAAAAAAAAAAACAAAACAAAACCTCATGGGCTACTGTTCTAGAAGCAGTATTTTAAAAGCAGTGGCTTATCAGATTTCTCAGAAAACGCATGAATGTTGGCTATTTTGTTTTTTCACAGAGTGAAGGAGATTTATTATTGATCTCTTAAAAGCTGTGTTATGTAGTTGAACTTGATGACAGTTCAGCTTTTCCAGTATCTTTCAGTCTTTAAAGGGGAGAGTGCAGTTGCCTTTTCTTTTGAGGAAATCCGTTCTTGCAGTCTGTTAACCCACTGTGTGCACAGATTTGACAGAAGTAAATTGCTGGCTTACAGTGCCTGCTGTTAAGGGAGCTAAGGTGTCCTGTAAATGGCTGTATGAGAAAAACAGAACACCATTCCCTCTGCATCGTGAGAAATTTCATCACATACAAGGTACACTTCTTGTCACTAAAATTTGGAATAGCACAGTACACCTTTCTATCTGTGCCTGTATTAATCCAATATTTACCATTCTAACCAAGATGATGTGTATTGTAATTTTGTTGCAGTGCTATCTGTTTGTTCTCTGGCTGTCAAATTCCAGCTGTATGTTGGGTCCACTGGGGGCAACCCTACTGTTTTTGGATTTGGTCTTTGGTGTAGAGATGTAGACATATTCCCAACTTTATACAGGAGACTTTGGCGGTGATGGAGATTCATGATGCCACTGCTGTTTGTGACAAAACCTGTCACACACAAAGTCTGGCAAAGTTGTTCCGCTAATAGCGAACACCTTGGCTTCATCAGGAGATGGAGTGATCTTCATTGGCTTGTTCACTAGGTGGAAATCTAGGAATGCTTAAACATGTTTTCTGTAATACTTAGGCTTGTGGTTGTTTTGCCGTAATGAAGTGATTACTGTGCTTTTTCACACATTGAAAATCCTCTCTCAGTAGACTTCCGTCCTGCCCACCAAAAGCTTTCAGCCAAAGAAATCTCGATAGCAGTAAGCTATCAAGAAGCTGTCTGGAAGGCCAATTTCTGCATTCTAGTGTTCTTTTTTTTTTTTCTTTTGACAATGCTACCAGTAGAAAACTGCGAGCATCTCTTACAGGCATCCCTCCCCTTAGAACTTCAGTGTTCCAAATCAAGTCTTCCTTAGCTGCCACTTTTTGGGGAAGGGACTAGAACTTTTCTGGGAGAGGTATTTGTCTGTCTTGGACTGTAAGTGAAATCTGTGGTTTTGAAAGATTGCAGAAGAATAGTGAGGCAAGACAAAGCAATCATGTGGATTTAAGTATGTTTCACCAGTTTGTCCACTTAAATGTGTATTGGCAGGTGCTGCATACTGTGAAGGGCTGGTTCCTCTTTTAAATGCTTATACCTGAAGTGGGATAGCTTCAGATCTTTGTCCTGAAGATCACTCCTGTGGTTCATGGGAGTTCACGGAATGAACTGTATATTCTTCAGAGCTGCAGATAAGCCAGTTCATTCCTCTGCTCTTTATCCAAGGTTTTTCAAAGTACAAAAAGGGTTGTTAGGCACTTGAAGACTCTTCTTCAGACTCCTCGCTGCAAACCTACTGAAAATCCAATCTGTTGATTGGGTTCCATCTTTTTCATTTTGAACAATTGCCAATCATTTCTAAAGAATCTGGTCAGTAATGTTGTAATTTTGGTTTGCTTGGGATTTAAGCTTCAGGAAGGTGTTCATTCCAACTGTTTTCTATGGGGTGGAGCTTAAGAAAGCATGAAGTACTATTGCTAGAAAGGATTTCTGAATCGCACTGTTCTATTCAGTGTCCAGCTCAGTCACAGGCAATTTAAAACTACTTTGATAAACTTGGAGACATTAATTTATTCCCATTGGTTTTAAAGCCCATTTCTGAGGAGGATATCTATTAAGGAAGACTTGCTTCGGGTGCGAGGCTGAGGCACTGTAAGCAGACTGATATTACCTATTAAGATTTGCTAAGCACTTGGATGCTGAAGACCTCAAACTATCAGATAGTACTGTGCTCCACTTACATTTCTCCTTCTGCGTGATTTAGTTGTGAAGTATCTGCTATATGTAAGCCTGGAAAAAACTCTGAAACAAAGATGTGATAATTGTAATCCATTTTCATAGTTCAAGATGCTTAATTTAATGTGTTTATCCTTACATTTTGTGCTGGAACTTTGAAGAATCCTGAGGATTTCCCACATGTACACTTCACAGTTTCTTTCAAATGATTTAGTAAAGTCAATGCAATTATGTCATTTGGCCTGTGGACAAAACATTCCATTCTGACACCTTGCTGAGGAGAACTTGTGTATTAATAGTGCCTAAAGATGTGGTCTATGGATTCTGATCATTCTTTCTGCTAGTGAATTACACAAATAGGTGTGGTATTTATATCTGAAATTTTGCTGAATGCCTGTAATATTTTATGCAAATATTTTATTAATCGAATGGAAGTGCTCCTGCAAAGCTTCGTGACACAAATTGTCCATCAGTTGATCAAGTGAGCTTACAGACAAGTAATTCTCTGACCCAAAACGGCATGCTTTCAGTTAAGATAAGACTGGTAATTTAAGAATGTTTCCTCTTCCAGAGAAGAAATGAGACTTATACAGCAAACAATTGGAGAGGTTCTTAAGCACCCAATAACCTGGTCTGTCTGTCAGCATGGCAGTGAATGTAGATGGTTGCCATTTGACAAAGCTTCCGATGACCATGTACTAACTCTGATTGGATGTGGCAAATGTTCTAAATTGTAGCAGAACATAAGATTACTGTATCTGACAAAAGAGAGAAAAAAAATATAGGAACCAGGAACCATAATCAGTTTCGATAGTTGTATGCTAGCTGTTTTCAGGTTGGTGGCAGTCAGTTACGTGTGTAATATTCTCTACCTGGTTTGTAGCTGTAACTGTGATGTACAGATAAAAGCAAATAAAAAAAAAAAGACAAAAACAAAAAAAAAAACCACCACCACCCCAACCCCGAGACCCTCTCAATGACCACCACAAAACAATCTCCTCTCCTTCAAGAACTCGTGAAAACAGAAGCAAATAATGCAATGATATAAGATACACACTTTTGTATTTTTATTCTTATAAGGTTATTTGCTGGCTCTTGTTGGCCTCTAGTTCAGTCTGTGTTATTTAAATTCTAATATATGAATTATTTGGATTGAATTCATGTTCGGGGCCATGGTGTTGTATGTATTGATGTACAGCCTTGAATGTGAATAATTATTGTAAACTATATTTTACACCTTTTTTCTGGCTTTATTATATAAATTTTCTATTGGTCGATGATTTAATCATATCTCATAATTTAATGACTGTTTATTCTCCTCTCGACAGATCTCTGTGCTGTAGATGTGTAGTTAGTGACTGGATGATGGATTTCACTTATGCTTGGTAGTCTGTAATAAAGGCATGTAGGGTCCTGGCCCGGCCTCTGCCTCTTCCTTCCGCCGCCGGCACTGGGGGGGGGGGGGGGGGGGGGGGGCGGGCGGCAGCGGGACCTCCGGCCCGCGGGCGGCGCTGTGGGGAGACGCGGGGCCCGCGGCCTCGGGGGCGGCGGCGGACGGGTCGCCCGCTGAGGCGGTCGCTCGCCCCTCGTGGCGCAGGCCCCTTCGGCGGACTGGGCCTCTGCGGCGGCGCAGGCGCCGGGCGGGCGGGAAGGGGGAAGGGAGCGTGCCGGAGCGCGCCGCTTCCGGTGGGAGGTGCGCGCGGGGACCTGTAGCTGGGGCGGACCCTTCCGGCGGCGGCGGTGGTGGCGGTGAGGATGGCGGCGGAGAACCACTGCGATTTCCCGGTTCCCCCCATCGGCGGCCTCGGCCTGGGAGGCCCCGGCGGGCCTTGCCGCCGGTGCAGCTCAGCGCCGCCGCCCGGCGCGGTGCCCGGCAAGTGGGTGCGGCTGAACGTGGGGGGCACCTGCTTCCTGACCACTCGGCAGACGCTCTGCAGGGACCCCAAGTCCTTCCTCTTCCGCCTCTGCCAGGCCGACCCCGACCTGGACTCGGACAAGGTGAGCGCGGGCCGCCGCCCCGCGGGTGGGTGTGCTGCGGGGGAGGCCGCCGGTGGGCCCTGGCGGAGGGGGCACTGCCACGGCGGCGGTGGGCCCGGGCCTCCCCGGGGGCGGGGTGGGGGGGGTGTTCTGCGGGGTCCCTGTGCGGTCCCTGTGCTTCCAGGGGGGGCTCTTGGTGGGGGTGGGCTGATGCCGTGCCCGGCGGTCGGGTCGGTGAGTCGCCCAACTGTAAACACAGCAGAGAGCGCGCAGGGTCCTCCCTACGTTCGTCCAAATTTTTATGTTGTCCGAACGGGTTTAGTTTGAGCGTTTTAATGGTCTCTCTCTCTGCACCGGTGCCGTGTTATTTCTGCACTGTCATCACGCTCTTGTTCGGTTTCAAGAACCAGATGAAGCTACTTTTGATAATAACCTCCCTCACTGAGCCAGAGCCTTCTGTGCTTCGGCGGCTCTTTGAGTAAAATGTTACTTATTCTGTATGGACGGCAAATGGTGGGTGATGCTGAATATTCGGGTATTCATTCTGACTCACTTTGAGTAGGGAAAGAAAAGTTACCGGTTAAGATTTTATTTATGGAGTGGCATGTAGTAATGGATATAAAGTATTTGTATGTAGTGCTGACTCTGAAAGAGATTTTGGAGCATAATGGACAAAAATAGACTTCCATTACGGTACACTTAGGGAAAAGAAGGAAACAGCTTATAACCCTTGAATACGTAACCAACAGGTTGAAAATAAAGAGTTGATTTTTAAATATCAATTCTTAATTTTGTTTTTTTCAGTGAGCCTAGTAGTAAACTTCTTTATTTTCTTATGCATAATTCCAGAAAGGACGTTTAAATGCTTGAGAAGATGGAGAACAGAACCTGATAGTGTTGCAGGGTTGGGAAAAAAATTACCTTAAAGTGTGGTAGTGTGAGGATTGTTTTTTGTTGTCTTTGGTTTGGTTTGGGGTTAGTTTTTTTGAGAGGATTAGCTTAAACTGATCTATAAAAATAAATTTTAAAAAGTTGGTGGCTTGCTGATAGGTTAGAAACTGCCTTTACTTGGGAGGGGGTAGGAAAGATTTCTTCTAAGGTTTCTTAAATAAAAGATAAGGCACACTTAATAATTAAGGCACCTGTTTCAGTTGTTCCACTGAAAAAAAGTTGCTTACTTGCTATCTCTCAGTGTCATCAGAGAGGGAGTGAGAGAAGGCGCATTTTTAGAAGAAATGCTTTAGTTCTAAATGGGTATTTGGCTGCCTTTCTTCACCAATTGATGAAATCAATAATCTTTCACAAGCACAATCAGTGAGGTGTTGCTATCTTGCAAACATTTCATGAGACTACTAATCTAAACATTTTCTTTTACTGTGCTTGCATTTTTGGGTTGTAGCAGCATATCATACATTAATGCTAAGGTTATTTAGCTGTTTGGTAGGATATGGAGAGACCTGATGTATTTTTTTTCACGTTTCTAGACTTAAACGTAGTTATAGTTGTTAATAGCGTGCATGACAATTTAAAGCTAGCTGCAGTCCCAGCTATAGAAAGATACCCCTTGCATACAAGGAACATGCCTATATGTTATCTGAGCTGTTTAGATATTACTAAGTGTTGGCCTTTTTTGCCAATGTAGAAGTCTGATGGAAACCCCTTTAGCAAGATGCAAACAAATTGCATTGTCCTGTCACTGTGAGTAGCCTTTTTTATAAAATTATAGTTGCTGTAGTTATCTTTAATAGATTATCATGCAAATCAGTAACGTGAGGCAAGCCGTAGGTATAGAGAGAACTACAAATTGTTGTGGAACATCTGGATTTAGAGAAAATCCTCTTATTCAGAGATTCATTCTCTAAGCTTATGAACCTGGATATCTTCAATTTGACATAAAAAAGCAAAGCCTTTCCTGGTTAAATACGCACTATGGTCTACTTTTCAGTACAACGTTTGTCAGAGTTTCTTGTCCTTTTGTCTTGACCATCAGTAGTCATTGATTTTCACTTCAACCATTCAGAGCCTGGTTTCTGCAGTCACCCGTCATCTTGGATTTTGCAGAAGTGGCCTACCTCTTAGATTACCCAGCAAAGTTTATTAATTACAGTACCTAAGATTACTTAAACACATAGAGCCTTTCTTCTGGGGATTTGATTCAGAATCTTTAGATTTGTCATCTCCAGTAAACAGCAAAACATAATCCAAGCAGTTCCTTTTTCTGAATGATAACAGAAATCATAGATGTCCTTTTAAAAGGGGAAAAAATCCTTCCCTGACATCTCACCGGTTTGTGAATGTACCATCTTGAGACAATAGCACATCGATAGATTGTTTGTGTGGTTTAATTTTGAAATATCAGATGCCCTTAACTGACGAGCACAGATATTTCAAGGGAATAATTAGTGATATTTGTGTTACCATCCTGCACGCTGCTTCTTCTCCTTTGCCACATATATGTAAATCAAAATCTAATAGTAATAGATTTGTTTTTTTCCCCTCATGGTTTTACTTTTTGGGGTCCCGTTGTGAGCTGTAAACTGATACTAAGTTGACATCTTTTTCTTAATCATATTCTAAAGATTATTTACAATGCCTACTCTGCAGCGCAATTTTGTGCTCATAAAACAGTTGTTCTTACAAGGTGCGGCTAAGAGATAAAGATACTGCCCTCTTAAAGCTTGGAGTGTTAGAGCTGGTCTTTGACCTGTAATTCCCTGGGTTTGATTCCACTGTGTTTTCCTCCTAAAAATCACATGGGTTTTAAACATGCAGTTTTAAATGTTCAGGTGAGAGAGAATGTGTATTTGAGCTCATATGTGGGCCGCTGCCTGTTACACCCAGCCCAGATGTACTCATCCCTACCTCCAGGTGAGGATGTGGGGGAGGTGGGGCGGGGAGAATCCTGAGGGATGAGCCAGCAGATGAGATTATGAAAACTGATAGCCACAGCCCTCTCTTTGAAAGAACTATGAAAAATCTCGTCTTAACAAGGCATATCATGTTTCCTGTATGGGGAATTTGTCTGGGATGCACTTCAGTAACTCACTTTGGGAAGTTTTAGATGTATTTTCAGCAGATTAATACTGAATTGTGCTCACAGTAAAAAACACATTTTATAGTTCATAGGCGCATTTCATATTCCTCTGATCGTGCTCCATCCGATAAGTATGTAACTCAGCAAAAATGAAGGAGGAGGTGTATTTTTTTATAACTTCAGTGAGTTAAACCAGCTTGTGGAAAGCTCTAAGGTTGTCCCAACTGACAAAAGGGAGCAGAGCAGATTGCGCATCTAGAAGCAAGGCCAGGCAGAAGAGCCAATAATTAAGCTCATACACCAGTAAATATGTGTCTTTGAAGAAAAAAGTTTAGTTCACGTTCTTTCTTGGTTTGCAAGATTGCCAAATCAGAATCTTTAGAAAATGAAGGCATAAGCAATGCTCATCTCAGACGATAACAGACCTACAAGCAAAACCAAAAATGAATAATTGAGTTGTTTCTGCCTAAGCTCACCAAGTGAGGCATATGGAAGTTAACCATGTTGATATATTAGGAAGTTCTGAAAGAGGTTAACTGGATGAGTTTATTAGAAATGAGAATAATAAACTAAAATAGCTCATGTGTTGTACTTTACAAATATAAGTTGCATACATACTGATTTTCCTCTAATTTCTACACCAACATGGCTTTTTGTTATTTAACTACATAAATCATAAGATTTCCTTAATGCTTGCTATTAAAAAGAATTGAAAGGCTTCAAGAAAGGTAGCATGTTTGCCTTCAAATTGTTTTCAGGTGCTAACGTTGAACAAGCAACGCAACCTGTCTCTTGGTATCAAATGTGTTTCCAGTTGCAACAGAAGAAAGATTAACCACGGCACACCCTGTGGCAAAACTAGTGTTGAATGGAATGAGATAGTGACATTAATTCTCTGAATTTAGTATGTTTCACAATGAGAGATGCATCTTTGTATTTAAGACTCTTTTTTGTCTTTAAGACTATTTGAGAATCATTTCAGCAAATGAATGAGTGGTGATGGTCATACCTACTGTTCACAGTAGGATTTGTTTTCTGGAGTATTTAGATCTTGCTTTAGAGATTAATATTTAAAAATAGACAAGCAGAGTCTTGCTCACTTTTTCATCCTTGTTTAACTTATTTAATACTTGTATTGTAAGTTTTGTTGTCAGATATTTCCTGATTTCAGCACCTTCCTATTGTATCTATATACCAATTTTTCTTTTATAAAGTGTTTTATCATTCTTTAAACTTTCCCCTAGGTGAGAAGATTGTCAGCCTTCCTTAATAAGGTTTTTGGCAACAGTATTCATGCTTGACTTTTAATGCCTTTCTAAAGTTAAGCGTAGTTGTACTGAGGTGGAATCTGTTAAGGAAGGAAGGAAGCAAGCAAGCACTGAATGTTTTAGAAAAATCAAAATCTTCCTGGCAGCAGAGCCTTAACTGTCAGCACTAAAAAGTGTCTTAATTCTAGTCACAATTCTAAGGTATAACTGAGAGAGACTTTATTTGTCCATGAGATTCCTGACTAGTTAGGTGGGCTGTGTTGTTAACGTAGTTTTGATTAGTACTGGCATTCAGCTGATGCTCAAACTTTTTAGGTCAAGTAGTTTGAGAAAAATGTGTTCTGGACATCTAGCTCAAGATTTAAAAAACATAGGGCATAGGGGAGAAAATTATTTCTAAATCCAGATTTAGTGCCAAATATTACTGTATTTCTGTGCATGTTGCTGCCTTTAGCAGACTTGTGGTTGCTCAGTATATGCAAAGGATGTCAGTTTTTTAGATACCCGTGTCAGAGCACACAGCTTTGAGCCAAGGGCTTGGCAGTGTGGATTCTGACCATGTCCGTTCTGGAAAAGTATTTGAGGAGAAGTCTTTGGACTAGTTTTGACCTCGATGAAGATAATTAACTGGAAATAAATTTCTGACATTTCAACTAGTGTATTAATGCAATTATTGGGGAGAATGTGAAATGGAATTAGGAAGATATACGTATTTGGTCCTACTTTTGTGTCTTACTGGAATCCTGTACCTCATTCCAGTATCCACAATTCAAGGTCACTTCAAAAATTGGAGAACTTGGAGGGTAGTTACAAGATGAAATATGATTTGGCAAAAGGTTAAAAACAGAAAAACTGTTTTCTTGGCAAGGAGTTTAAGGAGTGACTTCTCAGTCCAGAAGTAAATACACGGAGAACGAGAACTCTGGTAGTGAAGCCTGTTCAGTTTAGGAAAGGTATTGTGAGATCCAGCTGGTGAAGTGTTAAGCTACAGATGTCCAGACTAGAAAGTACGTATTTTTCACAGCGATAGTAATCAGTTACTGGAATGGCTTGCACAAAATGGTTAGGTTTCACCACTGCTTTCTAGATGTTAAATTTCACTGTAAATAAATTGAGTCCTGTGTATGTTTTAAATGAAGATCAGGCCAAGTATTCATTATGATTCCTTTCAGTCTCTATAAAGATTGAAGTGGAAATGTTTGAGACTGGAATACATGATCATTTAAATATTTTGGGCAATATTTTTCAAATTCTTTGAAAATACATGTGCATTTTGAGGCTCCTGTCTCCATGAATACTAGATTGCAGATATGCTTTAGGGTTAATTCTTAAGGAAGAAGGAATATGTGAGTTACACTGACTTTTCATTGGTACGCTGAACCAGGTGATTGAAAATTTAAGAGCAAGTTATTAGATTTCCTCTAAAATTCCATGGTATTCGTAACTTGGACTAAACATTGGTGTGGGAGAGTGGTAATAAAGAAATGCAGCCTTCACAGCAACGTTGTCTTTTAAATAGTGTCCTCATAAAAAGGAGTGGGTATGTAAAAGGTCTAGGACTTACGGACAAGGAAGGAGAAACTCTTGGTAGAGAGAAGAATGTAATGCAAAAATAGAACTGGGTAAAGATACAAACACCCGTGTCATTAATTAGCACTTTTGTGTTGGGTGTGCAAAGACAACTGGAGCATTTGCTTTGAGTGTCCTTACAAGGAGTAGCAAAATTTGTATGGAATACCTATGGGGTGAAAACGTGGGGTGATGTGACTATACTGAATAGAGAGGAAACTTGAGTTTCAGCTGCTGGTCTGATAAATATTAACACTTGTTTGTATAAAATACATGTTTACGAGAGAGAAAACTGAGACCTTATTAGACTATAGATTTGTCTGGCATTTGTGGTATTCACCTGAAACTTTGGAAATGGTTTCAAAATACCCACACTAGTTATGTCAGTGAAGATTCAAACTTGCTCAAAGCTTGTAGAAACCTAATTAAGTAGTTAGCAGAGGAAGTACCATGGCTGGGACAACACAGTCTATTGATATTCAAGCTATCAAGCTTAAAGCTAGTTCAGTTTTGTCTGTGCAGGCTGTAGCTACACCTTTAAGCTGTCACATTTGAAGTGCAATTTATTATTCTTTCAATAAAACAAAAATGTTTCTTTTAGAAAGAGTGTCCAAAAAGCTAATTACACATGAGGATACAATGTGGTTTCATGTACATGTGGATGAAGCCAATCCTGACAATATTCTGAAAGCGTGGAAAGACTTAACGACCCATATTTTGAGAGTTCGAGGTGGAGCAGATGACTACATTGCTGTGTCAGCTTTTATTGGATGTATGTTTACATAAATATCCTTAAAGATCTAGTGTAATCGGCTTTTAGTGATTTCAACATGAAGTGCTTAGTGCACATTGAAGGATAATCAGGCAGCTCACTCTAAAGGAGGAGTGAGAAGGCATTTTCTGTAGGAAGGTGCCTAGGAAGTCAATTTTGTGCCTCTTTTGCCTGTGCATTCTTTGCATATTGTTACAGTATTCTTCACTGAATGGTCTACATTTTGGGTCTTGACTCCCTGGCACTAGTCTGTACCGTACCTGGGTTGCAAGGTCAAAGTCCAAGACACACATCTTGCTCTTTGGAAGAACATTAATTAATGCATGTTTATCATATGTGTAATCTGGGTAAGCAAGTGGCCAGTTACTCCAAATTCTTCAGTCTATTCAGAATTTTGCTTGGAATTTACATACTGAAGTGAATCCTATTGACAGAATTTGGATTGTTCACTGGTAGAATTTATCCAGTGTTCTTTAACTATTGATATCTACTAATGTAAAAAAAGAAAAAAGTTACTATTACACCATGAATTATAAGACTTTTGGGTTCCTTTTTTGTCGTCTTTATTATTTTTGAAGACACATTGTTGCCTGAAAGGCTTCATAGAGTAAACTATGACACTAGTGAGATGGGAGTTTATTCGTGTGTGTTATATTATACATATGTTTGGTATGGTACTTGTATTTATCAATGTGAAGATTAAGCTTTCTTGTAGATTCTAGATGGTAATTTGGTGAGGAGGAAAACTTGATAGTGGCTAGGAAAGGAGTGAGTATAACAGGAAAAAAATGAGATAAGAAACGATAGAATGAAAAAAAAAGTTTGTGGATGGTGAGGAAAATTGTTAAAAACGGGTATAAGACAAAAACAATTCTATCTTATGTTTCCCATAGTGGATGCTGACAATATGCGTAAAGCATGTTTGGTACAAATGCTAATAATAAGCTCTGATGTGCATGCTAGACTAACAAATTCAGGTAATGCAGGTTGCTGGTGACCTCTCACTAGGCAGAAGTTGAAAGAGAAACCCTGACATAGCTTATTCCCTTTGTATTTTTGTTGGAAGCTTGTTTAGTATATAGAAATCTACTCAGGTAAGAGTAATTTCAGATACCAGAGTCTATTAAAAAAGAAATTCATTTTTTTGAGGCCTTTTCTGTAAGGAGTGAAGTAACTGTCATTACATGAGATTTCTTGTAGAGCTTTTAGTAATTTTGCTTCTGTGACCCACCTGTCTATCTCTAATGGTGTAGAGCTGGTGGTCAGTATTGCTTCAGAGGGTGATGTGAGAAAACACCATAGTGTAAAAGAATAGAGTAATCGTATTGAAGAAACTTGTTTCTAGAGACTTATTTCCCTTAACTGGGAGGACTTACAGTTTTGTAAGCCCATGTATTTCTTAATTCAGTTCAACTGATGGCCAAAGACTGTGCTTTTTTCTTTAAAACAGTGTTTCTTTTTATCAGTTTTAGATCTTCCTTTCCAACTTCACTGGTTTCTGTTCCTGTATTAAATAATACTTTTCAGTTTGTAATTCATACAGTTGTCAGCTAATTTAATTTCTTTGGGTTGTATCTGTAGATTGTTCATTTTTGAAGTGTTTTGCTAATGTAAATATATTTAAATGTGAAACAGTAAAAATGTACCATTTTATGCACTTCATCTATCTACTGTTTTTGGTGCATAGTCTTGCTTCTGTGAGACCATGAGTTTAGGTCAGAAGAACCTAAGGTGATTAGACTTCATCAAGTACTGTCTGCTCTGAGTGTAGGTTAACTGGCAGCACATTTTAATATATTAGCATTTTCTTGAACAGGTAATTTTATAGAAAGTATAACACCCCTTCCCTTCTTTTAAAATGACAGTGTGTCTAAGTGTGTAAAGCATTTAGCTTGTAATTATAAAAAGAATCATAGAATACCAGGTTGGAAGGGACCTCAAGGATCATCTGGTCCCACCTTTCTTGGCAAAAGCATGGTCTAGACAAGATGGCCCAGCACCCTGTCCATCTGAATCTTAGAATTGTCCAATGTTGGGGAATCCACCACTTCCCTGAGGAGATTGTTCTTATTGTGAAAAATTCTCCTCTTGTGTCCAAACAGAATCTCCCCTGGAGTAACTTGTACCCATTACCCCTCATCTTTCCCATGTGACTCCTTGAAAAAGGGCTTCTCCATTTTCTTCGTGGCCACTGTTTAAATACTGGAACATGGTGATAAGGTCTCCCCTATGCCTTCTTTTCTCAAGGCTGAACAAACCCAGTTGTCTCAGCCTTTCCTCATATGGCGGGTTTCCCAATCATCTTGATGCCCCTTCTCTGGACCCTCTCCAGCCTGTCCACATCTTCTTTGCATAGCAGGGACCAAAAACTGAACACAGTATTCCAAGTATGTCCTGAAAAGTGCTGAGTAGAGTGGGGTAATGACTTCTCTGTCTCTGCTGGTGATGCCCTTGTTGATGCACCCCAGCACCCTGCTGGCTTTCTTAGCCACTGCAGCCCGCTGTTCACTCATATTGAGCTTGTTGTCCACCAAGACCCCCAGGTCCCTTTCCACAGAGCTGCTCCCCAGCCAGGTAGATCCCAGCCTGTGCTGCACTCCTGGATTATGTTTTCCCAGGTGCAAAACCTTATGCTTGTCCTTGTTGAACTTGATAAGGTTCTTGTTAGCCCACTCTTCCAGCCTATCCAGACCTTCCTGCAGGGTGGTTCTCCCTTCTGAAGTGTCCACTCCCCCACTCAGTTTGATATCATCAGCAAGCTTTGTCAGGCTACACTTGATCCCATCATCCAGATCACTTGTGAAGTTATTAACCAGCATTGGGCCCAGTATCGATCCCTGGGGGACCCCACTTGTGACAGGTTGCCAGTATGAGAGGGAGCATCTGGGTGCAGCCTGTCAGCCAGTTCCCAGCCACCACACAGACCACTTCTCTAGACCGTAACGCATCGGTTTCTCAGGGCGGAGGCTGTGGGGAACCATGTCAAAGGCCTTGGAGAAATCCAGGTAGACAATGTCCACTGCTCGCCCCACATCAACCGAGTTGTTTACTTAGTCATAGAAGGCGATCAGGTTTGTCAAGCACGAGTTGCCCTTGGTGAATTCGTGCTGGCTTTTCCCAATCACGTGCTTCATTTGACTTGTGGTAGCCACCAGGAGGATTCATTCCATAACTTTCCTAAGGGACTGAAGTAAAACTGATGGGTGTATGATTTCCTGGATCCTCCTTTAGGATCTTCGTGTAGATGGGGGTGACATTAGCCTTCTTCTAGCCTTCTGGGATGTCCCTCCAATCTCCATGACTTCCCAAAGCTTATGGAGAATGTCAGTCACTTTGATCTGTCCCTTCTTTGTCAGCACGAGGTAGGTAGGAACTGCATCTTCAGTATACATTTTTTTTTTTTAGAAGATGCACTTACAACCCTTTCTTGGTACACAGCCGTTCTCAATACCCTGTGAGTATTTGTACATCTGAGCTAAGACAAAACCAAAAGTTCTTAGAACAAAGTGTTGAGGTTAAAGAGGAGGTAGGTTGGTTTGCCTTTAATTAAAAAAAAAAAAAGAAAAAAAAAAAGAAGAGCTCGTATTTGAACCTCACTGGAATGTAGCCTTTGTTCTGATTCTTCAGGTTACCAAACAAAATGATAGTTTCCTGTTTCTAAGTGTTATTTTTAACCTTAATTTTCTGTGTTCTTATTGCTTAGATTTTTCATGCTAACAATGTTGATAAACTTTTGATAAGGGGTTAGGGAGAATTGATCAGGTAAGAAAAGTTGTGTAGTACATGATTGAGTTGAGTGATCAGTCTGATACAATTATAACTACATTATTGAATTCCTTTTAATGTCTTTAATAAATTTGGCTTTAAGGGATGTGGCTATGTCTGAATACCTGCTTGCTATTCAGATGCCAAGCTGAATATTAGCTTGCAATTCCTGCGTGGATATTCAAATCATTGTGGGGTTTTTTGGCTTTTTTGGGTTTTTTTTGTTTGGGGTTTTTTGGTGGTGTTTTGGTTTGGTTTGGGTTTTGTTTGGTTTTTTTGTGTGTTTTTCTTTTCTAATCTAGGATGAAACAGGTGCCTATTTAATAGACAGAGACCCGACCTACTTTGGGCCAGTGCTGAACTATCTCAGACATGGGAAGCTGGTTATTAACAAGGACCTAGCTGAGGAAGGTAAGATGTTACTAAATCTCTTGCTTTCTCACCACTTGCTTATTATTTTCACTGCTTTTGAGTCACGAGTAGTAATTTACAAGTAGATGGTAAATCTTGATCAGTGTAGCATTTCGATCTGTTTCAAGCGAAGCTGATAGGTATCATGCAGTTATAGTATATGCTGTTGTTTGAGTGTTTTGAGTATGATCCTGATTTCACAACCCCCATCCCCAGTAAGAAATGGAACATAAATATTGAAACATGAGGGGAGATGCCTTTTATTGCATAATCTTGCATCTTTCCTGTATGACTGTGTGAAATATTTGGGTTTAATCCTCTTCGAGCAAAAGAATACTGGCTGTGAAGCAAGCTTTAGAAAGATGTAAAGCAAAGTAAGAGTGAAGTTCTGGGATGTTCAGATGTGTGGGATATGCTTTTGAAGAGTAAATTCTGCCCCAGCTTCTCCCTCCTGGTCCCCAGTTCATACCAGTTTTACCCTAATGGAGGATGACTGTTTTAAACATAATTAATCTTAGGAACTGGTTGGTAGTTTTGGTCTGGAATCTTTGGTTACACTCTCTTTCCAAAAAATGTTCTCATACTAGGTGTACTGGAAGAGGCTGAATTCTACAATATCACATCGCTAATAAAACTGGTAAAGGACAAAATAAGAGAAAGAGACAGCAAAATCTCACAGGTGAGGGTGTTTTCTGGTGTGGTTTTGATTATTTGTTCTGTGGCAAGTAGTGGGTGGGTTCCATTTTTTTTCCTTAACTGCTCATTTCCCCAGTAAGATGCTTGAACGGCTGCCTCCATCACTGGCTGAGCTGGAACCGTTAGTACGCAAAGATTAATATTCTTAACTGCCAGTACGTGCTAGTCTGCTTACAAAGGGCACAGGCATATGGTTCCAATTCTTGTTCAAAAACTGAAAAGGAATAGTAGAATTTGTCGTAATATCATTCCTGGAAATAGTTATTTCAGAAAACAACTTTTGTAGAATATGTTTTTCTCGTATACATGTAAATACTCTGAGTATGATGAGATTGCATAACTACAGTATAATTGCTATTTATACAGTATGTTTATACAGCATGCATACGAGATGCTGTTTAGTTCCTGTCATACACTTTTGTAGCAAAGTTAGTTTCATTTGTAGTGCTCTGTAGTTGAGAAGACACTGCCTCTTCTCATAGCAGCTCATAAATATTTCTTTATGAAAGTGAATATGATAGAGAAACTGTTAAATAAAGAAAGTATTCAAGTTTGTTCTTTAACTCTGCTACTCTGTCCTTCCCTGATAACTGAGTCTTCATGAAGCTTTTACAAAATCTTGTTGCCAAATTTCTCTTGCAGCCGGGTTGTGGAATAGCAGAGTTGCTCTGATAGCATTTTCTAAAGGGTTTCAGCTGAAATGGTCCTCGTTATTCATTGCCTTTGACAGGGAAATAAAGACATTTTTTAATGTGGACAGACCTTCCTTAAAGTTAGGTAGGCCTCTGCAGAACCTCAACCTTGATTTTGAATGATGTGGTTTGCTGCCATATGGAACGATAGGTAAGTCTTAAGATTGTTTTGTTATAACTGTTAAGCAGCACTTTTAGTCTCTGAAACATTAATGAAGCGTTGAGTCTTCTGCAAGGTGATTCTGAAGAGATGAGATTTCTTTTTGAAAAAAAAAAAAAAGCAAGGTATTCAAGGTGGTGTTGCTTACCATTTCTAAAGAATAAGGGCAACTTTAGACAAGTGACAAACATAGCGAATGCCATGCTGTATTGAACGTCTTATATTTCTTCTTGAAGGTGCCAGTCAAACATGTGTACAGGGTGCTGCAGTGCCAGGAAGAGGAACTCACTCAAATGGTTTCCACAATGTCCGATGGCTGGAAATTTGAACAGGTAAAAAAACCATACGGGATATAATTACAAAATCTTCTAAAAATTCAGTTATGTGAAAGAGGAGTTTAAAGTCAATTCTATGCATCTTTTTAAGTACGTTCTTTTTTTTTAAGTTAAGATTTGGTATTTGTATTCTTATTTGTCAGAGAGTATGATGTAGCTTTCCAGGAGGTAAATTGTGCTGACTTGCTATAAAAACATCTACATCAGGTTTGAAATTTAGTTCTTCGGTGTTTACACATGAGCATTTGAAGGCTGAGTAAACCAAAATTAATTAATACAAGTTTATACGAATGGTAAGTCAGATATAAAAAGCTCTGGCTAAAAGAGATGAGCTTGGGAGATAAATTTTTGTCAGGCCCGAACAATGGTTCTTCAGATAAAGGACTGATACACATAGGAGGGTGACCTTAACCAGCGTGGATGTGAAGCTGGATAGGTGTGAGCTACATGAATGCTTTCGTTCTTTGCACTGCATAAACATAGCTTTATGTGTAGATTCAAGAATACATTGTAAAATTGCAAAAAGATCTTTCTGTTATCTTTGCTAATCTCTGTAAATAAAGAAACTAACTTCATGGCCTCTTCATCCTTCACGTTCTTAACCTACCAGAATATTTAAACTGCATTGGAGCAATGAATCCGTTAGCTCTGGAGTGAGACACAAGTGCATAGCCGCCAGCATCTTTTTCAGTGTCTGGTGTCAACTGTAGGAGAGATTGGAATAAGCACAAGCCTCTTATCCTGTGCAGTCTCACTCTAATAACACAACAAAGCAACATTTTTTAAAAAGTACGGCACACAAAGGTAGAAGAGAACATTTTGTTTATATTTGATGAAATGTTAAAGATTCTGGTGTCATGCAGACAACCATGATCAAATAAACTAAACCAGCACAGAGAAAGGTTCTTATGCTTCAGTTCTCCGGCTCAAGTATTACCAGGTCTATTTGACATGCCAGAAGCTGAATGTTGTTTAAGTCCCTGAAAAAAAGCTCTCACTTAATGCACATGACTCTTTTTTGACCAGTGCATTGACAAAGTTTTTTGATGTTCTTCTTTGTCATGAGAAACTAGCTTTCATTACAAATAGAGATTCTTTACTTTTTAACAGATTAAATGATACTATGGCTTTTACCTGTCCTAAAGCCTTGTATTCTTTGGGGATATTGTATTTGGGAGTAATACTGCTTTGACAGTGCAACTGCTAAAAGAACTTTTAGAATCTGTTAGAATTTAGAATCTCTTTTAGAACTGGAGAATTCCAGTGGTTTTCTTGAGCGTTATGTCCTTGTTTCATCCAGCTTTCTCCCTACTTCCTCCTTCCCCCATGTTGCTCTCTCTTGGACACATAGTTTGAAGTAGATAATCACAAGAGCTGTATGGTCTCATAATACTCAGCTTTTCATTACTTCAGACTAGGCCATTTTCTCCTGTGGTTGTATTGCAGACCTGCTTTTAGCAGACATCGTTCACTTGAAACATGATTAGAACATTCTGTATAATCTAAACAGTTTTATTGTTAAGATTTGAGAACACTGTAGCATTTCTGTATTTTTTTATCTTTTCTAAACCTGTGTTGCTCAGCAGCATGCTTTCTTCAGAAGCAGTCTTTGGGTTGGCACCTACCACACTTCGTACATATTAGCATTGGTGGGACAGAAATCATCAGCTTTTTCAGAGGAGCAGTATTCCTATGGGTCGAGAGTCCTTGTGCTCTCTGCCCTATATAACATGTTTAAGGGGTTGGTTTTGATCAAAAATATTTCTTTCCCCTTAACATTTCAAAATTTTCTTGTAAAATACAATTGGATGTGGTGATTAAATTGGAGTGGAAGGTGTTAAACTTCTGGTGCATTTACGCAGATGTATTGATGCACTTTTCCAAAGAATAGGAGTGAAAGCACTGCTCGAATACTGCAATTATGTATCAGTCCTGGTCCAAAAACTACTGCCACTAGTTGTGCTGACTGACTTTTGTGATTTCTGTGCGTTATTCTGTAGATGATTTTTAGCTTCAATTGTTAACCTCTTCAGGCAATCAGAAAAACCAATATTTTGGCAATACTGCATAATGAGAAACTTTGGCCCATACAAAATTACTACATACAAAGGCTTTAGAGAGCAGTGGTGTGTCAGTCATGTAAATTTTAATGATTAATGTAACCTGAGTCTGTCACCATAATGCTGTCTAAAATATGTTGACTGTGTGAGGATGGTATTTAGCTGCTGCCTTAAAAATTATTCACATAACAATAGCAGGATAAAAACAAATTTACTGTTCATGAGCCTTCTCATCAGTAGTAATCTCCAGTTTACTCAGAATAGGTAGTTGTTGTCTAGTTCTTCACACTTAATTTAAAGCTCTAATCTTCCTCAAGTGCACTGACAGGCTGTGCTTTCATTTAAATGGGATAGGAATTGCCATGTATTATTAAGATAAAATATTTTTTGTCATAACAAGTTGAGAAATTTAGCTGAGGTTGTTCTGAACTTCTGAATTATTAGATATTTGGCAAGTGTGAACAAGAGTTCTTGGTACTGATTTTTACGGGAACAAGACAGACAATTTTTTCTACTCCAGCTATTTTCTTGGATCTTCTGTAAGTTACCCCTTCTAAAACCAACTTAGAGCACTCAATTTTTTTTCCTCCAGTTGACTTCACATGTTTCCTTAGATGTATTTTGTTTATCAATATCTGGAACAAGATGAAATTCTTTCATACCCAGGTTTGATGTGTCATTTTACATAACACCTTCCAGTCTTTTATCCACGTTACCTTCTACACTTGGCAAGTATGACAGGAAAATAACGCTCACTTTCATAATGCACCAAACTTTGTTTATGTTTTTCCCAGTAGTTGGTTACACCGCAGTGATCTGGGGAAGTTTTCTGACTTGCTATCAGTAACTCTTAACTTCCCTTGAAATTACAAAGGGCTTTGCAACTGCCTCCATAAATTTTAAGAATGTTGAAATGAAAGTTGTAGCTTGATAGCAACTTGTTCTAGTGGCAAGTAAATGTTACCTGAACGTTTGAGTTGATCTGTTATTTGTACAATTTGGATAACAGTATGTGCTTCAGCTTTACAAAGGTTTCTTTTTGTGTTTTGCTTTGATTGGTTATTTCAGCTTGTCAGTATAGGTTCCCAGTACAGCTGTGGCCGGGCCCAGCAGTCAGAGTATCTGCTGATAGTGTCACGGGAAGTGAAAGGGGAAGAGAGATGCTTCCAGAAATGCTGCAGTGAGGTGTGTCACACCATTCTTTTTGCCCTCACACTGATATGCTTGGCCTCCTTGCGTTTCTGCTGCTTTCAAATCATTCCACTTTATTCCTGGATGTACAGCACATAGTAATTTGTGTGTATTTGTGACTGGCTTTTATTTATATTCACGGTATTTCATTATACATTATGAATGTTCATATTGTAAAAATAATAAAAAAGCAAGCAAACAAAAACCCCTTAGTTATTTAGTTAACCATTTTTCTTAAGAAGAGTTGTTACCTTCTCAATAGGTAACTTCTTTTCCTTAAATCTTCCTCCAAAGTTAACAGCCTTTGATCCATACTTGTTAAGTAGAAGTGGTACAATTTAAACATTAGAAGCCGTGTAAATTAAGTTTTGAGTTCACTGGGTTCAGAAGGGACATTTCTGTGTTAATCATTGTTCCAATCTGAGTGTATTTCATCCACCTAATAGCCAGTTAAGTTCTGAGTTCAAACCTTTTATTTCTGATAACTCAGAACTTAACTGGTTTTTTTAGGTGGATGAATTATATTTAAACTGGAACAATGAATAACAGAATTTTTCAGAGATAAAATATAGAGGAGTGAGGGGAGAACCAAACCAGCAGTTTTAAATCTTGTCTCAAGTGGAAAGAATATCCTGGGGGTTTTTTGCTTTATTTTTTTGTTGTTTGATATTTTTTTTTCCCCCTCCTTGGGAAATTTTCTTGAAACCCAAATGAAGAATCATAGCTTCACCGTTGGCTTTTTAGGCTGTCTCATCCTTCCTGTTCCCCTTGCCCTCAGGTCACTGCTTTTTTAATTGCTGTGTTACTTCCCAGTGTTTAAGAGTTTGGGAAGGATTTTTTGCTAACCAGTAACATTGGAGGCAGTTCCCAGTTCTTTACATAGCTATACTCCATTTTGAAGTCTTATGTGAATTGATTTGGGAACCTGGTGTTCTGTACTATTTTTCATCAATAAAATACTTGTTCTTTTCCTTGCTGGTTATTAATTCTGAAAGAACAGTATAACATCATGAAGGTAACAGGACAGTAAAGTGACTTGATATGGGCAGAACCTTGCCTATGACATGGACACTTAGCCATGCAATTCTACATTTTAAACCTGGACTGTTGCCTAGCTGTATTCCAGAATCTGCTTTCGATGTACCAAGCTCTGTCTGTTTCTTGCAATTGTATAGGTAACATTTGGAATGTAGAATTAATGCACTGGGATTGCAGACTTTCTGGAACTAAGTAGGAAATGTGGCCTGTTGTCAAGGATGTGTAGGGTACAGGCAGCATGATGTTGTTCATGTTCGTGTCCTAGATAGCTCAAAGTAAAAATCAGCATGACAAAATGGGAGATGGAGGAAGGCAGTGAAGAAATGAAGGCATGTATAAAATTTAAAATAAAAAAAAAATCTAGACGGGAATGAATTTTCCTTCCTCATGGATTTGAAGTCTGACAGTTGCATTAAGAGACCTGAAATAAGTATCTTGTAATCCTGGTGTCAGTCATCAGTGCTGAGCCTTAATGGCTGATGTGTATGTATCTTTATAGCCTTTTGCAAATCCTTTGAGAAGGCAGTAGGATGAACACATTATAACTCTAAGAGGCGTAGAGGCCATTCTTACGTTCATACAACTTGATTCTGTAAAAAAAAAAATTGAGGGGAGGACTTTCTTTTATTCTGTCAACTATTAGTAGAATAATAAAAAAAAAAGACAAGCTTTCCACGACAAGCTTTCTAGTGTACAAGGAATTCACCATGTCTGAAATAGAAGCATTAATATTCAAAGTATAAGAATATTTAAAATAGAATTCGAGAATAATTGTTATGAAATTTACTCAGTTTCGAGGATCAGACCATCACAGAAAGAGAAGGAAATTGGTAGTCATTAAGTAGAAGAGTTAATTAATATGAGTAACTGCAGTGGGAAGCAGAGAAAGACAGGGATGCTGTTTGTGTGAGTTGGAGCGGTTGTCTGTGATGGTAATACTATTGCTGATTTGTCCTGTAAATATACTGTATAGATTCTGAATCAATATTGTTAAAGCAGTATAGCAAACCTGTATAGGCAAGTTATTGCAATGTGGCTGGTTTTGAGATCTGTCTCAATTCAGTTAGGCATGAGGTTTGTTTACTTAAAAAATAAGGTTTCTAAAAGCGATGCACCAACCATTTTCCCTATTCATAGGAATATTTTTAGGTGTACAGTCATTGATTTAAGACAGGAAGAGATTCATATATTTTGCTGCCGTTGAGTAACTTGATGCAGGAGTCATTTGACCTATTCTCTCAGCTATACCACTTTTATCATCTGTTTTTCTTAAATAGTCTTTTTTGAAAGACACAGCCTCTCACAGAGCTGCAGACTTAGGAAAAGTTCTTCAGAAAGTTACTTTGTTATTGTCCCTGAAATCATTCTTAAATTTTCTGTCTTTGAAAGCAAGCCTGACGATAGCTAGGCATCAGGTAGTCTCTGTCCACCTTTACTTATGCCAAATTGTTGGGTTTTTTTAACTTTGCCCTTCCTGATTGTCATCTTTTATCTTGCATAAAAGTTCAGGCTTTATAAGACAGGAACTTCCCTGTTGTTATTTCTTTGGTTTTTTTCAGGAAAATCCTGACCTATATTGTCACATGAAGAAATAGAATGCAAATAACTGTATTTCTATTGAAGGAATAATAATAGCAATAATAATAACGACAACAACAATAATAATAGTAACGCTTTCCATTCCTGTGTTTTATAGTTGCAGCTGACAGCCTACTAGCATCAGCACCCTTATTCCATGCAAACAGTGAATGGATCATGATCTAATGAATTTTCTGTGATAAGTAACATTGGCATTTTCCTATGCTTGGTTATGACACCGTTGGGGCTCACAGGGACACTCAAGCAGGATCACACTGCTTTAGTAAGGAGTGTAATGAAACAAGTCATGGAAGGAAAAAAACAATGAGGAAAAATACATACATGCATGTATACATACATATATATAATCACACAAATATATGAAATTCAGAGTTTCAAAATGCTCTTTTTTACCTTCCTTAAGTTCTTGGGTATTAAAACTCTCTCTTCTGTTTAAGCCCCATGAGCCAAAAAGAGTTTGTCCTTTCAGAAAATCTGAGAAACAGTAGGCTGGATAATCAGAAATCCTTTTCCTATGCATTGTAACACATGCTTTGCAGACCTCAGATTACTCTGACTTCTTGTGGGTTCTTTTTTTCGGGGTGGGGGGAGGACAGACACGCATGGGGTGAGGGAGTTTAACAATTCCTTCCAGCGTATCAGCATCCTTCTTAAAGTGTTGCCACCAACACTGGGAACAATGGGACTTTTGGAATGCAAGTACTAAATCATTGCTTTATTTCTGATCATACTTTCTGTCACAACAGTTCAGTTATAATCTGCAATCATTTTCCATTGTTTCTTTTTCTGCCATCACCCTTATTGCTGCTGATGCATCTCAAAAAGCTACAGTGAAGTTTCTAGCATGCTATGGATACTATGCAAATAACACATTCTTAGTTGCACACATATGGAACTGCTTACAAGAGTATCATGTGCTGGAGTTTTGAAGAACTTGTGTTTAATGTTGCAAAAGTGACTAAATTGATAAGCCCTGTGCAACTAGTAGTCACTCTCCCATGTCTCCTAAGAAGACTTACGTGCAAAAGGTCAATTTATTTGGATTATGAGGCATTAGTGGGGGATGTAAGTAGCTATCAACTGAGGACCTGTCAATCTTGTTGAACCAGGATTGATGATTTGGCTGATGTTTGGATCTTGTATCGTATCTGCTTTCAGAGAGGTCATTTATTTCTTTTGAGTGTCAATGAGTAAAGAAGTACTTTTACTCCTGGTAGTTGTTATCATAGCTTATCTGCTATCAAGTTATTGCCATTTTGCAAGAAGAAAAGTTGACTGAATACTGAGTGAAATCATATGCTTGAATTTTATTCTGCAAATTTCTCTTCAGAGAAGGTGAATTATGTGTGGCTTTATTTAAACTTGTATCCAACTTTTTGAATGTTTTCTAGCCTTAAAGTGGGTTAAAAATACTGTTTAAAATAGTCCTACATTTTACCTCAATAATTGAAGCAGTTACTGCATTTGTATTATATGGTTTGTAATGGCTGTATAATATATAGCAATATATATAAAATATAACTTTTCACCACTTCAACAGGCTTAGAGCCAACTTAATTGCTTTATTTTTTCTGAAAATTTGTGCATGACATTTTTTGCTGGGGAAAGAGAATCAACAGATCATCTCTCTATGTGCAGTAAGCCTGGGTTGATTTTCCAGCTTTTCAGTGGACTGTCTTAGTCCATTTTGTGCAGCTAAGCAACTAGTTACTTTAAGGATTTTTTGATTGTATATTACACAAATATGTTATGGTGCAGACTGCAGAGTATCCGTTGTGAAAGACTAGCTGACTTAACGTCTCAAGATAAATGGTGCCTTTGTATTCCAGTGAGGGTGTATTAGTGCTTCAGAAAAAACTTGAGGTTCTCTAACTTCATTACATAGTTTTGGTGGAAAAAATGTCTTTATCACATTCATTTTTGATCAGCCTGTGTTCATTACTGACCATGTATGTCTTTTGCAGAACTAGAGTGATGTTAGGAGTGGAGGAGGGAGGGAAAGGTTTCTGGTGATCACACCCAGACAGTGTAGTTATAGTAGGTAGCTTGAGAGTGCCGAGTGTTGATTGCCAGTACTGTCCATTGGAGGCTGAGCCTTGTATGCTGTAATACCGTCAGGGTCCAAAAACTGTGACATTGCCTAGGCCTGGCATCGAGTCGGTTCCTTGCGCAGACAAACTGCCTGCTGCTTTTTGTAGACGTTGGCTCTGTCTGTGGAGGTGCTTGCTTGGCTGTCTTACCACAGTGCTGAAACATCTGAGCATCGCTCTCCTCTCTCTCCTTAAAAGTACAAGGAGGCTTTATTTTCTCCTGATAGTGCTATACGGAAGCTGCTTTTAACCTTGGTCTACCCTCCACTTTTGTTGGGGGAATACTCTTATCCCTCAAGTACAGATTCTAGACCAAGATTTTATCTTGGCTGCATCTTCCCTGCTTTAACAAGGCTTTTACTGTCTTTGGTGCTCTGCTAGACTAATGGCAGTACACAGTTTGTTTTTAGACAGATAATTACAGTGTTTAAAGTGCTGTTGCCCTAAAAAACAAGTGAAACCTTTGCTATGGGGCCATTACCAGGGCACTTAGGACAGCCTTATCATGTGTGTGGTGATTTGGTAGGTAGATTTAATATAGTTCTGGTAATGACATTTAGATATGGTTTATCTGTGCAACAGGTTGATTTTTAGGAGTTTGATCTGTGTCAGTAGTAATAGCGCCATACATTATCTTGTCATGCTTTTGAAATAAACCTTTAAAATAAATGAACGAGCTACGTCTGAATTGATTCTGTCTTGGAAAGGCAGGCTATATAAAGCTTGTAGCATTGGTAAGCGTACTGTGTGTAAGGTAAGATAAGTCACATGAAATTTCTGCCATTTGATAAACATGCTGCATATGAGGTAGTACTGATGTTGAGCATATCCTTCTTTCTCAGTAAATTGTCATTTATCATCCAATATCAAGACTTGTAGAAGCTTGTAAAAATGTCACATTTCATTATACATGGCTTCTGCTTGTAGCGCTTCCTTAATTAACTTCCTTGTAGCAGTACCTATGAATTTTAGATGTTAATCTTGGTGTCCCACCATGCCATGTCTTGCTGTTTTCCAATCAAATGCAAATTTTGTCTTTGTCCACTCAAAATATGTTGTAATAGAAGTACCGTTATTCTGCAAGCGAAGTGGTGGGTATCCCTTCAGGCTAAAGTGCTTCCTGCATGCAGCCATTTACATGTTAAATCGTGCCATGTTAAGATACCACATAAAAACTTTTTAAAAATTAACTTTGGAGGATGGGAAGGTTTCCAGTAAATAAGAGAAACAGGGAACAGGCTACTTTTCCACTGGCCTGCCTCTGTAGTCTTTTCTTTCACAGTATAATTGTAACCGTAAATCATTAATTCTGTAAATGTTTGAAAAGAAAAGCTATATTTATCTTATCATCAGAGTGTCGGTGTATCTGTCAACATCAAAATGTATTTGCATTGAAGTGGAGAATCATGCTTCAGGCACAACCAACAGTCTGAAGAGTGAGGAATGTTGGTACGAATGATAAGAATTTATGGAATTTGTTTTATGTGGAAATGCAATTGACTTCTTTTTTTTCTTTTCCCTCTTTCAGCTGGTCAGTATTGGTTCTTCCTATAACTATGGCAATGAAGATCAGGCTGAATTTCTGTGTGTTGTCTCAAAGGAATTGCATAACACTCCCTATGGCACAACCAGTGAACCCAGTGAAAAAGCAAAGGTAAGTTACTAGACATTGGGCTAAAGAAATGGTGTCAAATTGGGTGGGCTTCACTAAGTTGTGCTAGGCCTGCCTCCGTTCTGGACCATTATTTAATTGCCTTTTGTCGCCTCAGTCATGACTAATAATGGTTCCCTGTCCATTGTATGAGAGACTGTAAATGGTACAGTCAGCATGCATTTGTTATACCAGAGGGGTTCTTTAAATGCAGTACTCTATTCTTTTAATGCAGTACTCTGTACTGTTCCTGATACCTGTCCTTTTTTTTTTGAGTATTGGCAGGTATTTGTTGTTTACAGTTGAGAATCTAGATTTTGTTTCTTATGCATTTGAATACTTACTTATTCTGTCACTGGTTCAGTTGAAAACTGCTTTTCGTGCTTAAGTTCAACTGAAGAAATCTTACTGTCAAGAATGGAGATTGCTCTCTCTGAAAAACATAGTCATGTGTGATATGTTATAAAATAAAGGCATTTGTTAGCTTAATATTTTCAGGTTTCTACCTAGTTTACCTTCTGTAACCAGGTTTACAAAAAGATTGTAATGGGCACTATATCTTAGCATTTTCCTCAGCTGTCTTTCACAGTTTGTACAAGGGAAAATGTAAAACCACAACTGAATAGTAATAAGGCAGACAAGTTATGTATGTAAGTGTATTCGTCTTTTCTGTGCATATTGAACAGTTTTTATCATTGTATTGTTGCTTTGTGTGAGAAGATGAATACAGACAAACTGGACACTTCTGTAGTTGGCTTAAAAGCTTTTCATTTAATATATGTAGATGGAAAACAATTGATAAAATATCAAAGGTTGCTTTTTCAAGAATCATCTTGAGAGGAATTAATTTTGAAATAATGTTAAGAATTGATCTGGGTTGTGGCACTGAGGCCTTAGGTAAAACTTTACTGCTTTCTGTGCCTTGTAACTTGGTTATGCAGCTATGCATATGGAGACATTTTTGTAAATTGCACTGTAAAAATACACTTTATGTTAGATTCTTAGTGCAATGATTAATTTATGCTCTTTTGTCACTGTTGTGATAAAAATTCCAAAGAGTTTTAAGGTATTAATGTAGTCAAGGGTAAACAGTGAACCTGGGTAAGCCACAGCTCACTCTTTCCAAAAACCTAGTCAAGGTCTGCTTTTGCCAGGATGCTTCAGGAAAACTTTAAAAGTTGACAAGGTAAATAGGTGTGTAGTAATAGTTTAGGGCTGAGATATGTACCTGAAATAAAGCTTGGAATTCTGGAACCTAATAAACATCTTCATGAGGAATGGTAGTACATCTTCAGGGAACTTCAGAAGTTGCCAGAGTTACATTGCGTCCTTAATGTAAAAGAAAATACAGATCAAATGAAACTATTAAATCCTAAATACAAAAGCTAGTTCAGAGTGCAGTACAACTCTGTAAATTCAGTCACTCTGAGAGAAGCTAAGTCTTAGACCTCTCCATTGAAGTGCTTCTTGGTCATTGTTTCAGAGAAGAGAGTGGAGCATAATTTGATCAGGCTGATGAATAAGAATTACTGTTAATTTTGGTTGGAGATAGAAACGTTCACTCCTTTTGTCCTGGAAGAGTTGAGCTGTTGCTAGCAATTAATGACAATACTTGAAGAATCATTTTTTATATAATGTGTTTCTAATAGATCGAATTTTATTTATAGGTATATGGTGTGCCTGGGGAAAAAAAAAAGAAAAACCAAAAACTTTCTTTTTGCTTGAGGGGTTTTTGACAGCTGTGTTCAGGAATCTTGACTGGACCTTGGGAGCTGTTGTCTCAATAGTTCCCTCCTAGCCAGCGTTGGTCCTCTAGTCTGCAACCTGCTCATCAGTGTCTGAGTTGGTCTTCATGACGTTCATATGACTGAAATTCTGGTATCCAGTGATATATACAGAATAATGTCTTCATGTACTGGGACTGACTTTTAGAAGCCATGAGAAAATCTTCCTATTACTTTTACAGCAGGTTGAGTTAAAGAAAGTACTGGACTTTCAGAATAGGAAAAAGCATTTTTTGACAGCCCATCTAATCAAGCTTCACCTTCATTCCTTCTTAGAGACTTTTTTCTTGTGTTTTCTTTTTCTGGAAAACAGTTTGCATAATAAGTTAGTAGTTGACTTCTGCGTAACTTTCTAATACACCTAAGTGAAGGAAATGAACAGCATTTGGGACATTGACTTAAGTGGTTCCAGTGGCTTTTACTGGTAGCCATGGCACTACTGAAAGATAACCTGTATTCCCATGAGTATTCTTCTCTTTCATACCACTTTATTGAGCGGTCACTTTTGAGACAAATAACCACAGCTTGTTCGTAACGTCTGCATCCAAAGTTAGCTTCTCAAGTGCTATCCTTTCCCATCCATGGCAAAGAGCACATGGAGTTAAGGTACTAGCTTTACAGATTAATTTAAATTTTCTCTATACTTGTGCTCCGTGTTGTTATGTTGCATGGTATTATTGGCTTCTATCTGCTTTAAGACATTTGAAAAAGGAAATTTTCATTAAATCTGTAATGTTCCTGCTGGAAATTGTCTGCTGTCATACTTTCTTACAAAGAGTGTGGGTCCCAGATAAAAGTAAATAGATGTCATTCCCAATGCTTCAAGTGTAAGTGGACTGTACTTTGTTGCAGCTCTGACTCACTTGCAATCTCTTCTTTTCCCTTCCTTTCTCTATACTTGCTGCATGCTGCATGCCACTCAGAGTGAGGATGAAGAAACGGATTACGATATGAATGACTCAGATTAAGTGTAAATGTCATGGTGAGCACTAGCTGCCCTAGGATTTTACCCAGATGCTTTTCTGCCCCATCCAATTCCTACCCCAACTAGTGCTGTCCTTTGGCTAGTCCTGGTGGTGTGTGTGTTTGTGATTATAGTTGTGGCATGGTTAGTGAAGAAAGAATTCCTGTTCTGGATATTGCTTCCTTGACAGAATAATTAGTGTTGCTGTTACAAGGTGTTTTGTGATTAGTTCCTTTAAAGCTTTGCCGAGAAGAAAAGTTCTTCACGTAGATTCTAGGGTCAGAATTGCTTTTCATTTTTATTTTCCATGCACCAGCTTTTCTGTCAAATGTTTTTTTACATGTACAGGCATCTGATACAAACTTACAGTATACATTTTCAGTAAATGTCTGATTTGGCAGTAAATTAGCAAACTTGACTGCAGTGCAACATAGTCAAAAGATGGTCTTATCTGATAATTTTGAAACAATTGATTTTTTTTGAATCAAGACCTGACAAATAAAAGTAAATAGTGTGATCTCAATGCTACAGTTCTATTTATCACAGGAAACAACTCTCTCCGGGGAGGGATCATGTCCTTTCCACTGTAGTTTGACATCTTACTGAAGATCAAGGTACTTCAAAAGTCACAAGTGGAAGAATACGAAAGCTGCATCAGAAAGAACAACTTTTGCAACCTTTTCCCAATGTGTCTGCAAACACTGCTCATATTTATTCTGCTATCCGCTTTCTAGAAGATAAATTATCATTGAATATTCAGTGATACAGTGGTGCGAGTAGTCACTTGAGCCTGTATAAACTGAAGATATTTACCATTGCATGAGATTGAAGTCCACCTTCTCACCTATACACCTGAACTTTTTAGCTGTAAAGCAGCCTTATACTTATCTCTGAAGTGTTGCTTCTGCATGGCTGAAGAAGAACCTACATTATTTTACTAATTAATGCTAACAGAAGCTGCTGCTGAGATAGAAAAAGGTCTTTTGCCATGTCTTCAGGAATGGCTGCAAGGAATGGATCAAATCTGAAGCTTTATAGAAAAAAATAAACTGGCACTGTGCTGGAATTGAATTCGAGAATCTTAAGCTGCCTGAGAGTCGAACAGTCCTGAAAATGCTATTCTATCTGCAGCAGATTTATTTTGAGTTGGAGAAAACAGTTCTCATGTTCTGCTTCCCTAAGAAGCAATCACATTGAGGCCCCTAGGATATGAGAGTTCATTCAGCATTGTTTAGACTCTATAAGTTAACTTTGGATCTGGTGCACCCAGAAGAAAACCAGAACAGAAACATGAAAAGAAAGAAAATTCTAAACACAGCAGATCTGCGCCAGGGTCGGGACAGTCCCCAGTATCAGTACAGACTGGGTGATGAATGGATTGAGAGCAGCGCTGCAGAGAAGGACTTGGGGACACTGGTGGGTGGAAAACTGGATATGAGCCAGCAGGTACACTTGCAGCCCAGAAAGCCAATTATCCAGGGCTGCATCAAAAGAAGCGTGGCCACCAGGTCGAGGGAAGTGGCTCTCCCTCTCTGCTCTGCTTTCGTGAGACTCTACCTGGAGCACTGCGTCCAGCTCTGGAGTTCCCTGTGCAAGAAAGACACGGACCTGTTAGAGTGGGTCCAGAGGAGGGACACAAAAATGAGCAGAAAGAGAGAGAGGGCTGGAACACCTCTATGAAGAAAGGCTGAGAGAGTTGATGTTGTTTGGCCTGGAGAAACGAAGGCTCCAGGGAGATGTTATTGTGACCTTCCAATGCTTAAAAGGAGCCTATAAGAAAGACAGAGAAAGACTTTTTACTGGGGCCTGTAGTGACAGGAGAAGGCGCAATGTTTTTAAACTGAAAGAGGGTGGATGTAGATTGGATATAATGATGAAATTCTTTACTCTGAGGGTGGTGTGACCCTGGAACAGGTTGCCCAGGGAAGTTGTGGCTGCCCCATCCCTGGAAGTGTTCAAGGTCAGGCTGGGTGGGGCTTTGAGCACCATTTCAAGCATTTCATCTAGTGAAAGGTGTCCCTGCCCATGGCGGGGGGGTTGGACTAGATGATCTTTAAAGGTCCCTTCCAACCCAAACCGTTGAATGATTCTGTAATCTAAAGTGTGCAGACAGAGGAGCATTATCAGTGAAGTCACCTGTTCAGCCAGTAAAGCATGTTCTTAAATGAAAACTTCCTCCATGCCTGGTTCTGCTCCAGACATACTCCTCAATCCTGGAGAAGACCTGCCGTAACTGTTCTCAGATTTTATTGACCTCTGTTAGTGTTGAGACATCTTCTATCAGCATTTTTGCCCAGTAAGCCAATGAATTTCTTAGTAATACTCTTATTAAAGGGTTTTTCAGCAAAAAAACCTGAGGAATTTCGAATTGCAGAACAGTCATCCTTTCAGTATGTAGCAAGTAAGTACAATTTTGATAGAATTCCTGATAATTGAAATTCAGTTTATTCTTTGAACAAAGTCACTGCCCATGACTGCAAGAGATCTTCTTTCACACAGTTTCTGAACAGAGTTGAATGGAACACCTCTCCTGAGAGCTTGCTGGTCAGAAATTGTTTCCCCTTTAGGGAATTACAGAAAAAATACTTAGCAAAGTGTGTTAAAACATTGCCTGATCTGAAAGAATTTTCTGCTTTACATTGGGTTTACTGGTTCAGTCAAGTGTGCAATGTTCAGCGTCCAGATCTGGCTTAACTTTATCTTATTGTATGTGTTCCTGAAGCTACAGAAAATAGAATCATAGAATCATAGAATGGTTTAGGTTGGAAGGGACCTTGAAGATCATCGAGTTCCAACCCCCCTGCCACAGGCAGGGATACCTCTCACCAGACCAGGTTGCCCAAGGCCACGTCCAGCCTGGCCTTGAACACCTCCAGGGATGGGGCTTCAACAACCTCTCTGGGCAACCTGTTCCAGTGCCTCACCACCCTTAAAGTGAAAAACTTCTTCCTAATGTTTAATCTAAACCTGCCCTGTTCCAGCTTAAAATAGTTAAAGTAACTTAAAATAGTTCGAAGGCTATTAATCTTAGAAGTAATTTTTATCTTCTAGGAAAGAATAAAATGAAATGTTTCTTTTTCAATTGGAAAGATTCTCAAAATTAATAGATCCAGTATTATTTTGTAACTGCACAGGTGCTTGTTTCAGCCATGGTTTTGTCTCTTGGAGATTGTTTCGCTTACTGACTACATTGGCTGGATCGGACTGTTATCCGCTGTGTGGACATGTGCCCCAGCGCTTTGTTCTCAGCTGTAGTTCTCAGCAAGTAGTCAAGGAGAGAGTTTAAGTACGACGCATGTATAAAATTAATTCCTGATATATTTCCCCACCTCAATTTAGGCATTTTGGCTTCAAGCCTGCATCCAGATCATTGTGTGAAAGCTACAGCGACACTATGATACCATGAGTAGGTGTCAGTGGCACTGTCTTCCATAAGTTTGCCTAACCCCTTCTGAATATATTATACTAGCAGTTGGTGAGCAGTTTTCAGGGCCTGGCTTTTCCTCACAGAATTCACTTGTAGCTTTCCTACAGTTTCATATGAAATGCTTTTTGCCTAGTACACACAGTAAATGATCTTCATGAAATAAGCAATGTTTGCATCCAAAATATACCCTAAAGCATGTCATCACCCATGGGAAACATCCTTCTGTATTTTGGAATTTATCAAAGTAGCTGCAGTGGCATCTGGCTTCATAACTTCTAAATAATGATACTGAATTTGAAATGAAAAAGAACTTTGTATGCACAAAGGGAGGTCCAGGAATTGCAGTGAGCAAGTGATAAAACTGATATTTTATTTTTTTTTAAGCTAACGCTGAACTGTTACTGAACTGTCCCTGAGGCACACAAATGGTGACGGGTTCTTTATGAACTCCAGTCCTTAAAAAATCCCATGGAGTTGTGCAAAGCAGGGGAGACCCTACTTGACTACAGTCACTATCAAAGACATACGAGGCTTGACGACTGATAGAAGCTGATTGGTTAAATACCAACATTTTAATATTAAAAAGAAACCAAATACCTACCTAAACTGCTTTTTTATTTAAAACCATACATGAAACTGCTGTGCTGTGTTAAATGGTTGCCAACCTTCACCCTACAAGCACAAAGGTTGAAGTGTTTGTGTGTACTGTCAGATTCTGTGGGTCCTCTGGGCTGAAATGTCCTACTGAGTACTAGCATCAGGTGTTCGTCTTTATATCAGACTACACTGAAATCGTCATAGAAGGAAATTCTGCATTGAAGACAGCTATGTCATTGTCCAGTGATTTTGCCTTTGCTTTCTTTCAGCTTTTGAAATCAAGAGCCCTTCCCAGTACTTAGGAAAACTGCCAAGAAGCAAAAGAAAATGAAGTATCATTAGAGATACTTTTGCTTACAGATTAACATTGTTAAGTACTTGTGCTCAGTACATTTGAAGCTTTGCTTAGTGCTTTATTTGGCTACTGTCACGATTGGTTCTACAGTTTGCTTTAAGGCTTCCCTGCAGTACTGCGCAGCCTGAGAGCTGACCTCATTATTGCTGATTGCCATTTGGATTAGAGATGCAACGTGAGAAACGTTGTTGCTTGGACAGTCAATCCTAAGACTTGGAGCCTTTCCTCACTGGAGGAACCAAAGAGAATTGAAACAGAAAACGAAAAAAAAGTAGTCAATTCAGAGGTTGTATAGGTGGTCTTCATGTTCTAAGATGCTATAGACAAGGATTGCTAAGTTTTTCAGGGGTAGGTGTTTTATTTCCGTTAGACTTCAGTCCCTATGTTTAATATATGCCTTTTAAAGTGAATGTTAAACAAACCAACTGCTTTTAGGGGAAAAAAAATATCCTTTTACTCACTGGAATGGGAATCTCAGTTCCTTGCTAACAGTGGGAAAATCAAATTCCTTAGATAGAATTTTTGAGAAATATGTTCCTCCTCATGAAGTCAGAGCCTGCATTGCCTCTCAGCTGCCTGGCTTGGGCCTTTCAAAGGATAATGATGTATAAGGTAATGCATGAAAAGTTCAATGTGCTCTGTCCTGTGTCCACAGAAACAATTTTCATGTAGACAGGTATGCCTAAAAATCTTGTGAGATCTTGTATGAGCAAATAATATTAATGTAAAACTATTTTAGAACTGCTGTCAGAGTAGTACTTATTTTCATACAGCTGGTCAGTCCAGCTGATAAGCTTTGCATGTCTGAACAGCATAGTAAAAATCTGTGAAGAAATGTAGTTGGTTGACTTTAGTTCATGCAAAAGACCAAGCTTGGGCATCTATTTCAGATTTTAAATCAGCCTGTTTATTTAAATCTTGCCAGCTCGTACTCTTGGCTTTTGAAAACTTCCTGCATCATGTCACTCAGTGTACCATTTCCGCACATTTTCAGCTGCTGGTTCATGTTTTCAGTACTAATTTATGGGACACAATTTGCAGCTGAAAGTTCAGAGAGTTAAGGACGTTTCACTGAAATGGGAAAAATGAAGATTAAATTCAATTTCTAATAAACTACCCGAGTTCATTTACCACACAGGACTTTTTACATCTACCACCCCTTAAGCTTTGGTTTTACTAATCATACTCAATTCCTAGCAGTGACTTACATGTGTTTTCGTTATGTTTGATAATAGATATTCTACGTATCAATCTGTCTTTTTTCAGCCTTAAAGCACAGACTTCGGGAATGTTCTTGAACCAGCTCCCTGACACTTTACCAGTTGTTTGAAATAGTCATTATGTTGCTCTTTGACCTCCATGCTTTAGGAATGACATTGAGCGAATTTTCATTTATAGAATTTTTATTGGTCTGTTTCAGATTTTGCAAGAACGAGGTTCCAGGATGTGAAGACAGTATTGAACGGTGACAATTTTTTCTCTTTTATTCCAAGACACAGTGAATTGTCACACTGAAGAGGCTCGGCTGCAAAAGAAAAAATCCGATTTAGACAATTTTCTGTTGATCTGGGTTCAACTATTTTTGCCTATAAGCTGGTGTCAACCAGCTGAAAGCATTGCAAGATTACGTAACGGGAATAGATGGTGTGGGAGTGTGTGTTAAGTTTTGGTTGTAGTGCATGGTTGTACTTTCTTGTGGGCTGACTGACACTGGTCATTTGAAAAGAAATGACCATGCACTCATATTTTCCTCTGAGACATGTAGCACTTAATGTCTGGTGCTGGATGACCCAATGTTGATCAGTTCGGAGACATTTTCCTACTAAGCATTGTAAACTTTTAAGGACAATGTAATTGGTGCTACACACACACACACACACACACACACACGTTACAGCCCACAAATGCAAATATTTGGGCCTACATTGTTTCCGAATCAGCGGCAGCCCCAGTTGACTGTGTTATACTGCACATTCCTTACGGCTCTGTGACATACTCTATTGTGTAATAACAGCCTAGGAGATCAACTGAAACTAGCACGTAAAAAGTTACACAACAGACAAAAGGTTTCTCTAAAGGAAGGGTGTATATATTGACTGGATTTATAGCATATTTTAATACCCAAAGGGAAGACTAAACTCAGAGAAAATGGCCTTCATCTGAGTTATTCTTGATGTTCCTTCTGTTAAAACAGTCTCCTCCTGCAAAAGTTATGCTCCAGTCTTAGCCAGATGTTTGGAAGGGGAATCAAAATTTACTTAAAATGAACAACTGAACATTCTGTTTCTTTTGAGATATTTGTACTCATATGTGTGTTTGTGCTTTTATAAAATGCCTATAAGCGTTGAAATCTGTGGATTATGGTAGAGATTTTTCAAGAGCTGGAGGTTGTACAGAAATATGGCTGGCTAGTCCTAGATCCCTGTCTCTATGACTGGGATTAAAATCAACCTTGAGTGTGAACACAAGCTCATCCAATTGAAAAACTTGATTACTTCAGACATTCAGGATACCTGTAATCAATCTTTCTCTTTCTATACTGTTTCAACTATGCAGTTAAAGAACATGGTTTGAAAACATCTGGTGCGGCTTTATTAGTTTGTCCTTGGTGAAGGCTAATGCACAAGACTGGAGCTTTTTAATACACTATGTTTTGAGCAAAATCTTTAGCACATCTTTAAAACACTTAATGCAATTGACAGTATAAAACTCGGCTTCGTTGACTTATGAAAGCAGTGGGAGTTTCAAAAATGCTACAAGATTGTTTTGAATTCTAAAGACATTACAGTTTTCATTCTCAGTAACTTCAGAATTTATGCACATACTCTAGGTAATCCTTTACACAAAAGCCTGATTTTCAAACACCCAGGGTCTACTCTATTTTTTTCTTTTTTTTTTTAAGGACTTATTATACATTGATAAAAGTTTGGCAGAAAATTTGTAAAAACCATTTCTACTAAGCAGGTTAAGCAATGGGCTAAATGTTTTGTCCATGCGTCTAATGCTTGAAAGGGTTTGTAATGCATTTTGCGACTTGGATGTGGTCTGCACAGGAAGCTGCTGGCCCCTCCACAACAACACACAAAATGTTTGTCTTTTTTTAAGATGTTAAAACTTAATTGAATTTACTAAAAATGTAATTGTGTAGGGGGAAATGTTTATACTTTTATACTTTTTTAGGCACCCATATTTTATCAGCTTAAATTTAGCACCCAAATTTCCCCTAAATAGTAACAGATTATCTTGTGTAACTGAAAATAAGCATAACAGTTGTCTGTGTTAACTGCATATTAAAACATTTCCTCTGCTGCAGTAGTCACTGTGTCTCTAAACAGTATGACTCCACCGAATTCTCTGAGCTCCCTAGCTCATGGAATTGCAGACAACCATGTTTCTTGTTGTTTTCTTGATGTGCTCTACGGAGTCACTCGGCATTGGCCTAAGTGGATTTTAATGCCTAAAATACCTGTTTTACAATGATCCTTCTGAATCAGCATTTCCCTTGTCTCTCTTATTTAACCCAAAAAAGACAGAATATTTTATTTCATAAAATGAAATTTTCAAGAATGACAGCAGCACAGCATGAGTAACAAACTGAGCAAACTGAACAAATTTAGAATATGTAAAAAGAGTGGGTTTTTCCAAGTATGTTTTTCCACTGGAGCATTTGCAGTTTAAAAACATGCTTTTATGGTGAGATTACCTGCAATCTAGTTAACATTGTATCCCTGTTGTAGCAAATTTTGGAGAAATGAGTGGGTAATCATTTTGCACTTTGTTTCCAATACCTCATAAAGATTTTAAGAAAGGAAAAAAAACCAGGAGAGAACTTTATAGGCAGGTACCTTGTAAATTATTTTAAATATGCTGTTGTTTGAGGCCACCTAAACTAACTCCTTTCCTGTTCTTGCTAATGTCATTATTGCTTTAATTTTTGTGAATATGTGAGGCTTTCAGATAGATGGAAGTGCTACCATATGCCTTTTTCAAGGCATTAAGACTTGGTCCCTAAATAAGTTTGGTTTCTTTTTATTTGACTCTTGTAATTTCAAATAAAGTTAGCTACAGTAACAAGGTAATTGCATTAGAGTCCAATCTACATCACCAGGTTTTGCAAACATTGCTTCGTCTGTTAAGATCTTGCAGGATGAGGTAATGTACAAATACGGTTTAAACTGGAGTCCGTTGTCTGATTCTTTTCTGTCATTTGGAGAGTATTGACCTCAAGAGAACTGCCTGTGACTATGTAAAGCTGATGGGTTCACTCAGGGGCTGTAGTTGAAAAGCTGTGCTGCAAAAGCCTTTGACATGAACTCTGGATTTACACAGCTTCTCTATTCTTAAATCAAAACTATATTTCAGGTAGGAATTTAAGATCCTGAGCATAAAGAGATCATAGCAGAAAGCAATAAAGCAGGAAGGGAGAGATACCAAAACATAACAGTTAATCAAAGGGACCTCTCATGAAGATGTAAATTATGTGACAGATTTAACTTTCTACCCTTTTGCTATGCGAATATTCAGTGGAGTTGTTTGGTGTGCCGTCCATGGAACGGGAGGTTACTTCAGAAGATGATTAGTAAATTTTCAGTGAAATTCTTTAAAGGCTTTTACATGACAAACTTTTTGCAAAACTCATTTAAAAACTGAGAAGTTCAAATTTACCATAGCAATCTCTTGCTTTGAGTTAGGAAACAGCATAGTTGGCCTTAAGTTTCATCAGAGGCTAATTTTCTGTATTGGAGATGACATTTTTATATTAAAAGCTTTTGTCTTCTTCAAGCAGCAATTAAATCGGAGTTTATCTGCAATGAACAAGTCATTCTGAGGCCTCTAAGATGTGAATGTTACCTGGTCCATAATAATTGTCCAGAAGTATAGTCTGACTCAGCAGCTCCCACAGTAAATGGGAAATAGATGTGGGGTTTTGTTTGGTGTGGGGTTTTTTTAATGAAAGACAGAAGGTTACCTGGAATTTTCTCCCACTTACTGTGGAGCTTTCATGGATTATGGCTAATTGCAGTTTGTTATCCCACAGTAATTTAATTGTGCATCAAAGGCCTGACTGTATCTAGAAGCTTACATTGATTCTTTACTAAACTTTCAGTCTTCAGAATCATATACTCAGAAAATTTGGAAAATGTATTTGTTTTTTTCAAACTCAGCTAGGTTTCTTGTAATGATAAAAGCTCCTTTCATCTTTCATTGTAGCATTAGTAAAAGATATTTCTTAAGAAATTGAGCTTGATGTATCCAGCCAACTTTTTTGTCTTCAGATTTTCTTTAGCGGTGTAGCTCCATTTCTAGCAATGTGAATGCACAGTTACGATTGATTAGAAACAGGACTATTTCCTGAAAATACCAAAATTGAATCAATCTCTTTCTCTGAGAGAGCTGGGATTTTTTTCAGGAGAGAAATGAGAACTTCTAGCAGATTAAACAAAAGAAAACTTGATTGCAGGGATGCTTAGGGAGTAGGTCTGTTGCATAGGATGACAGTGTTTTCAGAAAACCGCTTCTCAGAACAGAACACTGGATTCTGTGAGTGTCTGTTGAGGTAGTTGAGAGTTGTCAGGCTCTTTTTGAGCAGTAGAGAGCTACCACCAGCAAAGTAACACATGTTAATTACAAATTACTATTTTTATTAGTATTACAAAAATTAACTTGGATTGCAAAAAACGGAATGGTATCTGATTGAATGAAATGACCTAGAAACTGGATTGTAATGTGTATTGTCCAATCATTCAGGTATACTGGAATACATTCCTTGAGAAGTACTGATGGAAAAGTATACTGGGATTTTCATGGAGATCAAAGTCAAGTGAAAGAGAGTCTGGAGGTGAAGCCTGGGATTTTTTCACCTGAGATGTGATAAAATCAGAAAGCGTCATTCTCCTACTTTATTCTCTCTCTCACCACATCAAAAGCATCTTTCAAGTTTTTCAAATTAACTTCTTCAATCAGCCCTGAAAGGTGGGGCCCTCGAGAAGAGAGGAGATTTTGTTATGCCTTTAACAGTACCTGTTAGCTCAGGACAGGATTAAAACTTCCAGTGGTCATTGGAGAAGTGTCTTTTCTAACACAACAATTTTGAAATACGTACAGCCTGAGGATGCTGCCTGTTACTTCATTACAGTTTAGACTGCAGTTATCTCCAGCATTAAGGACAATCTCAGGATCTTACCTGGGTTTGTGTGTAGAATTACTGATTCTTAAAATAGTATAAATATTCAGTTTGAAAAAAAAAATGTGGAAGGCTCTCTGAACTCAGTGTCATATAACTTTTCTTTCTTTTGGCTTACAACAATCAGGAGTGGTCTTTAAAGGTTTCTTACTGAACTCTGAGGCTTTAAAGGGCTAAATAGATCTTACTGTTCAGTTTGCGTAAATGAGTGTTAGACAGAAGGAACTCTTTCCATTTTCAGTGCAGAAATGCTAAGGGCTAAAATCCTTTCCAGGGCTAATTTGAAGTTCTGGAGACGTATAACGTTTAAAAAGCAGCTAGTCTGTTTTTCTTTCAACTCTGGACTCTAAAATAATTTTTACAAATGGCTGAACCAACTGAAGTTATGTGTTCATATATGACTTGCAATTTCAGTATGCAGCTTGGTGAGGAATACAGTAGAGAAGACAGTACGCTTGCCCACCACTTCACTATTGCCTATGCTGAAATCTAACAGCTTTTATGAACAGCACTGGCAATAGAGTCTTTGAGGAAGATTCTGCCCCAGGAAATTGTCGTGAATATTTCGTTGCAACTTAGCTGTCCTTCACTTTAGCAAGGTCTACCGAGGCATAAACTTCTCAAAAGTTCAGTGTATAGATACTGCTGCAAACAGAGCTTTCTGGGCACGACAAAGGGTTCTCTTTAGGATGCTGTGTGTTAATAGCTACTATAATGGGAGAAACTTTTTAGAAAGTTATTTTGCTACTTTGGGTGTGGGTGGAACGGGAGGAGGTTGTGTGACAGTGCTCTCCTTGCCTTAGAAAGCTGAGCCTAAATTTTGACCTGACTTCAAACCTGTCGAGATTTCCAGGCCTGGTCATCTGAAATGTACAAGTTAATGTATTTATGTACGTGATTCTTGCTCCTTTTCAAGATTTTCCCAAAGCTTATGCACAACTTTACTCAAACTTAACTTGGCTCATGCGTACTTGCTAGGACGGAGCAAGTGCCACGGCGCTGTAAGAGAAATGTTGCCAGCCTGTCTTCCTGGAACTGAAACAAGATCACCAGACTGAAGGAGGATCAAGTGGCAACTATTTCCAATATTCCAGTTTCATAACACTGCTGCTGTCCTGAGCCTCATCTGAGCCTAACGATGAAAAATCTATTTCTCATGGACTCTCTAGGCCCACCTACCCAATTCAACACATGTTCTTTTTTTTTTTTCTTTTTCTCCCAAATCACTGGTCTCAAAATTAGTTGTGCATCAGCTGTTTGTGTTAATATCCAAGTGGCCATACTTGCAACATGTTATTTCCTGGATAGTGGATTAGCAATAACACTTTATTTTGTGCCAATTCATTATCTCTGAAGTGTTCTTACTGCAGCAAAGTTTGAGTTTTGATCTGGTTTTAATGCTTTTGCATTAGCCAAAACTCTTAGCACAGACATAGACAAGAAACTGAATCCATGGAATTTCCCTGGATAAAAATCTGCTAGGGCTTCCCAAATCATTTGAAGATGGTTACAGTTAACCATCATTTTTAAAACAAACATACAATTAAAATGTGTGTGGGTATTTTTTTAACCTCCTTTTCATAACACTAGCGTATTGTAAACTGCATGAAATAAACCTGTTTTTTCCCTTTTGAAGTCTGATGTCTTAAATCTTTCTTTTCTAAATCCATTGATGTTGACATTAAGAGTGTAACATTACTGATATTCCTAGTTTAGCACTTCAGGTATAAAATGAGTCGCATTTTCGTGCAGTGATTCAAAGCAGTAATACTTTTTCCTTTGTAAAGGAGACATGTCTTTTTCTGCTGCCCCGAAGGCTTTGTCACAAAAAACTCATGTTTATTCAGACAAATATCCACTGGGAAATTAAGGTATTCTCCTTTGTGTTTACCATGACTGTTGCTGATCATTATAGTAGGAAATGGTCCCCTCTGGTATGGATATATAATTGCACAAAAAAATGTACCAGGTTTTAAATAATCACTTTGCATACATTTTCTTTCACACAACGCACAAATCACCCTGCCTAACAGCACAGGTTTATTTTAGAATCCAGTACTTTGCTTTTTAATATAAATGCTTCTTTTCTCTGAAAAAATTAAGGTGAAATTGACACTTTGTGATAAGGCCAGCATATAGTGGAAGAAATGTAAATAAGAAGCCACGTAGTACGTTCGCTGCAAAAGTTTTGAAGATAGACATGGCCGAAGGGAGTAAATGATTAAGTACCACGTACAGGTTGCTGAAATTATCCAGGCAGTTTGACAGCTGTGCCCTCTACAAGTATAGAAAAGTTCATAATGCAGTATTAGTATTGAAAAGACCACTGGACTGCTCTGATTTTCCAAATTGCTAGTAAGAGTTAAGTGTGAGAAGCTAAGACCTGTGAGTTCTAAAATCTTAGAGGCTGTACAGTTACGTATGAGGTGAATTTCATCTTAGTTTAATCAGTCTGAAATGTAAAGTACATTCTAAATCTTTCCTTATATATCCAGCAACTTCGGTAAGATGGTGTCATTTTACTCAACTGATTTCCTGCATTTTAATTGCATTGCCTAGTGTTGTAGTATCTTTGCCAGTAGAAGGATTTTTTTAATACCTCACCTCCATTTTTTCTTACTGCAGTTTAAACTGATGACATCTTGCCCCCTCCGTTACGGACATGAATCGTAGATTATTGCCCTACCCTGTGCAACAGCCTTTCATTTTCTCAAGGATGGTTCAAAGCTCCATATTAGGTTCATCATGTTTGAAGTGATACAAAAAGAAAAAAAAAATAACAATTTTAAGTGGGAATTTTAAAAGCCACATAGAACAAAGCATAAACTTGGGGGTGTTGGTTGATGAGAATCTTAATGTGAGCTGCAATGTGTGCTGGCAGCCCAGAAAGCCAGTCCCATCCAGGGCTGCATCAAAAGCAGTGTGGCCAGCAGGGTGAGGGAGGGGATTCTGCCCCTCTGCTCCGCTCTGGTGAGACCTCACCTGGAGTACTGCATGCAGCTCCGGGGCCCCAACGTAGGAAGGACATGGACCTGTTGGAGCGGGTCCAGAGGAGGCCACGAAGATGATCAGAAGGCTGGAGCGCCTCCTACAAGGAAGGGCTGAGAGAGCTGGGGGTGTTCAGCCTGGAGAAGAGAAGGCTCCGGGGAGACCTTAGAGCCCCTTCCAATCCCTAAAGGGGCTACAGGAAAGATGGGGAGGGACTCGTGATCAGGGAGTGTAGTGATAGGACAAGGGGCAACAGTTTTAAACTGGAAGAGGGTAGATTTAGATTAGATATTAGGAAGAAATTCTTTACTATGAGGGTGATGAGACATCGGCCCAGGTTGCCCAGAGAAGCTGTGGCTGCCCCATCCCTGGAGGTGTTTAAGGCCAGGTTGGACGGGGCTTGGAGCAGCCTGGGCTGGTGGGAGGTGTCCCTGCCCAGGGCAGGGGGGTTGGAACTGGATGATCTTCAAGGTCCCTTCCAACCCAAACCATTCTATGATAAACAAAAACATCCAGCAATGCCTGGATTCATTCTGCCAGCTTTAGGTGCCAGCTGTAACTGACTCCCAGTCCCTGGGGTTGTGAAGAAACAGAATTCCTCCAGTAGGTGTTTCAATGTGCCGAAGATGAGTCACTCTTGCAGGTGCCTGCTCACTAGTTGGGATGTTGGGCAACAACGTTCCTAACTTCAGCACGTATTTTGATTAGGGCCATTTCAAATCTAAGTGATTGTTTGTTGAAATAGTTAATTCTAGAGTTCCCAAGAAGATAAACCATTTTGAACTTTAGTTTTGAACATAGTTCAAGAAACATGAACAAACACAGAGCAGTGCAAGGCATGGCTAAGCGGAAATTTCAGGACTGAAATTTCTTGTGTTTCATTAAAATGAGAAAAAAAAAAAAAAGTCAAACATGAGAACAGAATGTGATTCATCCCCTACGTGCCACTAAAAATGCATTCTTAGAAACCAAACAACACCCCCACCCCCCCCCAAAAAAGGGGGAAACAAAAACCAGAGCATAAAGCGTGCTGCCTCTTAAAATTAAGTAAAACAAAAGCAGATTTGGGGCAAACACACAACTATAGACTGCACCAGAGGCAGCGACGGTCACGAAGGCCGGCCGGCAGCAGCAGCCCTCCGCTGCGGCTCCTCCACCAGCCCCGAGCTTCCCACAGCCCCGGAGCGGGGGGGGAACCAAGCGGGCCGCGACAGCGGGGGACGGGCGGACAGAAGGACGGACGGACTGACAGCCCCGCCGCCCGCAGCCGCCGCTTGCTCCCGGCCCCGCCCCGCCCCGCCCCCCGCTCCCTCTGACAGGCTCTCCCGCCTGCCCATCACCTCGCTAAAGCCCCGCCAGGGGCGGAGCCTCCATCCTCCAATCAGAAGCCGAGCTGGGCACAGAGGGCGGGGCTCGACCAGGCTCGAGCGCGTCCCGGGGCAGGCGCGGCCTGCCAGACCCGCGCTAGCGCCCGTGGAGGGAGCAGGTCTTTCCGGGGCGCGGGTGGCTCTCGGCGCCCGAGGTAAAGATTCACTCAGCTTCTCGCCGGGGGCTTGCGGGAGCCGAGGGGCGCGAGTAAGCGACTGGCCTTGGGAGAGCCCGGCTGGGATTCCTTCCTGCGCCCCGTGCCTCAGGCATTGTTCTGGTCACCTCTGGGTCCTGTGTCGCGAGGATGCGTAAAGCGTGGCGGACGGATCGCGCGTAGGGTCACACCGCGCCGGCGCAGCGGTGGGGACGGGTCGGGCCGAGGGACACACGGCAGCGCCGCGCTGCGCGCCCAGGAGAGAGGGAGGGAGGGAGGGAAACTCCGGCCCGGAGACAAAGGGGGGGAGCCGAGCTGGGAACATCCGGGTCATTCGCTGCCGCTTCAATCCGGGACACGCGCGGGTGCTGCGGCCGATCACGGTGAGGCCTGGCCGGGCGAGGGGCCTGGGGCGGCGGGGCTTAACGCGGCGCGCGGGCGGCCCCGGGCCCCGGGAGGAGGAGGAGGAGCGGGGGGGCCGGGCTGGCGCTCGCCGCCGGGAGCGTGAAGGGGCGGGGGGCGCGGGCCTGGCGGCTCCTGCCGCGCCGTTGGGCCCGTTAGCGCATCGTTGGCCGCCTGAGGCGGGCTCCGCGTCTCCCGCGGTCCGCCCCCGGAGGTCTCGGTCGCCGCGGGCCGAGTTCGCCGAGGAGGTGTGGGTAGCAGCGGGCCTGCGCGAAGCCCTCCCCGCCCCGGCGAGCGCTTGCCCCGGAGCCGGCGGGCGGGCGGGCGGCGGGGTGCCCTGTGCAGGCCTCGGACGTTGGCCCCGGCCCCGTCGCAGGGCCCGCGAGGCCAGCGGCCCGCGGCGGAGGCAGGCGGTGCTCGGCTCTGCCGCGGCTGCTCCGGGCCGGGTTTCTCGGCTGGTCGGGCACCGAGACCTATTGCCGCGCGGCTCCTTTTGTTGTTCTCCTTGCGACTGTGGTAGCCGCTCGGCTAGTCCGCCTCTTCTACCCTTTTCAGGCCGCAGGCAGAAGGAGACTTTCTGTTCCAGTCCAGAGTTAGCGTGCTTTGATTAAACCTCAGCTCTTGGCTTTCTCCACCCTCTGAAAAGTAAAGTTTATATAGTTTTGGGGCAAACTACTCTAACTGATAATTTCTCTCTGTGTCAGTATTTAACCTGCAAAGTGAAAATGTGAGGCTTAGCAATCTTAATGATTTTTTTTTTTTTTTTTTTGCTCATGCTGCTTGGAATTAATAAGAGCTATTGAAAGTTCTTGAGACTTCAAGAGCACGTTGTTGATGTATTTAGAGACTTGTCATGGGTCAGAATTGTGGATGTGATTGCTGTTCCTGTGGCACAGGAGCGCTTCTTTGTAAGACTTGCATGTTGTGTTTGGAAGTAGGTTCCCTTCTCTCCTCCCCCCCATCAGAGGGTATAGATGGGTGAGATAATCTGTAATGGAACATAAAGTTTGCGCCTGTGATGAGTGGGTTGGTTTTATGCTTTTTTTCCGAAACAGGTAGTAGTAACAGCAGTAAAAGCAGGCTACTTAGTAAATTTGGAAGCTTCTGTGAATTTTCTAATGAGTTGATAGCAGTAAAAGGGACATTGCACCTTCTTAATGCTGGGGTGTGTTTGGGGGGATTAAAACAAAATGTGAAGACTGGTCTCTAGCTTGTGTGGCCTCTGCAAGGTAGGGTTGATACACTTTCTTGGGTACAAAAGTTAGTGTTCTTTCCAGTGATGCAGCGCGTAAATATGTTGGGACTTTGATTCTGTTCATTAGCACTAAATTTCTCAGGTGAATAAGACTAATTAGATGTGATATTAAAAAAAAAGAGAACCTGAAGAACTGTGGTGTTTGGGGGTTGTTTGTGTGGATTTGGTGGTGTTTGGGGGGGGGGGGGGGGGGGTGTTTTGTGTTTTAATTTTGACTGTATCAGGTTAATGGAGAGGTCTTGCATTTGCGAGGTATTTCAAAAGCTTACAAGAGCTAAACTTAACATACAGATTATTTGGGCCAAACTACTGTTCCAAAGGAGAGAGGAGGGCAAAACGATAATCAAACAAACAAACCATGCACATAAATCACTGAAGAAGATAAAACTTAGCAGTGAGGATATCGTATCTTCAGGTTTAATACCCACTTAGTATCTCACACCTTCTTGCTATTCCATAGTTTCTGAGACCAAAATATGTATAATTTCTGTTTGTCCTGTCTTAAGCTCCAGCAGAACTAAAATTAAAATCTTTTACAGAAGAGCTGCTAGAGAATATATAGTGGCAATTTGTTAATACAGTTATTTGCTTTTGAGGGGGTGCTGACCTAACAAGATCTTAATTTTTGAAGTGGGCATTCAGTCGTCTTTGTCCCTAATCTCTACTTGGTAGTAGTTTGTGATGAGGCTTTAGACGCTTGTCTGCCCTTGTCAGGGTAGCTGAAGCCTGTGGAGACCATATACACAAAGCCTGTGATCTCTTGTATGCACTGAAATTTTGGATGTAGTCTATCAGTGCTTAACTAAGTCAAATGCCTCAAGACTTGAAAAGGTGTTTATAGAACATAAGAAAATCTTTAATTTACTAGGGCACAGTATAGTGCATAACCAGTTGCAAAAGCAAGCAGGATACGGAACCTGAAAACTTGGTCTTTTTTCTGTTGAAAAGTTAATTGATTGGCAATGTTCTGTAGGACATACGTTGTTTATATGCCCTCTGAGAAGTTGGCATTTCCCTTGAGGTGCATGTAATTAATTGGCTGTTAGCCACAGGAGATAGAATTCAGGTATTTGAAAGCATCCTGTAATACATTTCTTGGCAGAAAAGGTAGCTGAGTTACTAAACTATCTAAGAATATTTGAATGGTTTATAAGCACAAATAATTTTCGCAAATTATTATGGGCAGGTTAGTATTATTACAGTGGACCACCATGTACTAACAGCACAACTGAAATCCTGCCATATATTCCATTGTTCATTTACATCTGTTGCCAGCGCATGGATTCACAAAATATTTTAAATGACTTGCTGTATAATTTGGTTAAGTGGGAGGGTTTTTTTTTGTTCTGAGGGTATCTTTTCAGTGGCTCCGCATCTCCTGCATGCGACCAGACTAAAAACTGAAGTGGTATGTACAGTTTGTGTTGACTAAGTCCTGCAAATCTTCTGATGTAACCAAGATACAGATGCATGTGTTGGGGATACTAGAGGAATATTGGAGTGAATATAGGACTTCTTGTGTGTGTGTTTACTGAGTGTTAATTTTCCCTTTTAAAAAACTTTATCTGATGTGAATTTAATTGCTAGTTTGAAGTTGAAATTATGGATTGTGGCCATCCATGCAAAACTGACTTTGAAAAAAAGCTACGAGGAGGGATTTGAAATATCAGCTGTCCTAGGAACTGCGTAAAAATCTGGTGTTTTTAAAAACTTGTAGTTAAGGTGTCTGCACTGTAAGCCACTTCTGATCTGTAAATACTTAAATTGGAAGCTTGCTGTCTTCTAATCGTTAAAGGGTATAGCAGATGAACATGAGATGAACATATCTTACGTGGAATAGGTCAGTGCCTGGTAAATCTATTCAGCATGAACATCATGCTAAAGGGCATAGCAGGAACGTGTGAGATCTTTAAAACAAGGATTTCTGTGAGCTCCAATTCGTATGGTTATAGTTGTATACTCTTACAAGTAATTGCATATTAATGGCATGTGTATCTTGCATAATTCTTAACCAGTGCTTAAATGTTTAATAGAGTGCTAACACTCCTTTCATTAATTCCGTGAACTTGTTTAGTGGAAGAATTCTACTCTCCTGGCTGTCATAAAGGCTTGTTAGCTATGTGTGGAGTTGAGAACAAGTTGGCCTGACTTCTGCAACTGCCAAGTATCAGCTCTTATTTAAAATGGGTAGAAGTACATTAGGGAGGAGGATTAAAAACCTTCATTGGAGTTTGTTTTGACCACGTGGCTAACAAAACCCTGAGTTTAGGTACAGTTTGACAATGAAAAATAAATTCTTGCTTTGACTACTGTTCTGGGTGAATGGAGAATCCTCTCTTGAATTTGAAAGCACCATGCTGTTGCAAACATAGTGGCTAGAACTGTTCTTGCATCATGTGCAGTAGTGACCTGTGCTCTACATGTTTCTTCTGCAGTCTCAGTCACCATGCTTGGCTGTTACTAAGGCAATGAAGGTGCAGAAAGATTGTTCAGTTTATGCTGGAATTGAAAACCTGCCTTGTGGAATGAGTGGGGCACTGGCTGTTCCTTAGCTCAGTTCAATATTGCTGTCTGTCCTGCTGCTGTCTAGAAGTTGTATAGTGGCATCACTGCAAAACTGAGGTGGTTTTGTTAAGTTCTGTGGCTGTATTGCTTTTGTGTAGAATACTGGCTTTCAACAGGAATTTACAGTCTAAAAATAATATCTTTCGTGGTGTAGTAAGGAGATAGATAGGTGTTTATCAATCGCACAAGTAGGAAGTCTGAGCCCTCTTCCCGTAACTAATAGTGTTTCTGTTTTCAAGCTACTGTCAAAGTAGCTTCTAAGATGTGGTTCAAACATAAAACAAGGTGGGGATAGTATTTTGTAGGTCAAGTCTAGTAACTAAGAGTTGTTGACATAGGGAAATGATGTTATTCCTGATGTTAACTTCTGCAGGGTGTGCAAAAATGTGTGTCTTGGCTATAGTAGTGAAAATCAGAGGCCAAAATATTTCCTGAGTAAGCAGCACTTGTAAACAGATAATATAATGTGTTGTTTGCACTATAAGTAAAAGTTTATACTAAAAGCAGTTATTTTTGTTTTAGAGGAGCTCTGAATATGTCTGGCATAGCTCTTAGCAGACTTGCACAGGAGAGAAAAGCCTGGAGAAAAGATCATCCATTTGTAAGTATGAGAACTGTCAAATTTCTGAATCTGCAGTTATTTTGGTGTTCTGATGATGACTTTTTTCTTTACCCTGATGTGATTTCTTTATTAAATTATTTTTTCAAATAAAAAGCTGCTTAAAACTACGTAGTGCAAAAATAAATAACTCTCTGTAAAGATAAAATGTCATGAAGTATTCTAAATACATCTTCTGAAATCCTCACCCTTTGGCTTTTTGCCTTAATTCAGGGATTTGTAGCAGTACCTACAAAAAATCCAGATGGCACAATGAATCTAATGAACTGGGAGTGTGCTATTCCAGGAAAGAAAGGGGTAAGACTTAATTGTTGTCCTAACATCTTACTTACGGTGAAAAGTAACATAGGCCTGCTCATGGCATTACACTGACAACTGAGAGTATATTTTACATGTAGTTTAATAGAAATGTGTGGATGCAGCTGCTACTTTAGAATCCAGGTGGAGTGGGCCAAGAACGATACTGGACAAAATATACCATAAGCCTGTTCAGCTGTTGGCAATGACCACCTTAAGAATAAAAGTTTTCAGAGGAGTGTGTAAGAATCCTGCATTGAGCAAACTTGAGATTGTCTTCTGCTTCATGCTGCAGTGACTTCTGTTCTTACTACGTGCTTATTGTGACTTCTGTTCTTACTAAATGCTGGTTTAAGCCCTAAAGCTTGAAAATTAATACTACCAAAATGTTGCCTCAGCTGGTTAAGTGCTGTCACCTCTTTTGTCCATAAAATAGTGAGAGCCTTCAGTCCTAGAGAAGTGCTGTAGCACTGTTTTTAACTTTTTGGATTTCATGGAAAATCATTCTGTTATCAATATGGAATCTCATTGCTGGCCGTTTTATGGGATTTTCTTTTTGTATTAGGGAAAGAAGAATAGAACTCTCTAGCACTGTTCCTTCTTAATCTGATTTCACTTGTGCTTCTGTGTCCCTTAAAATAACAAGGAAAAGTCTGTAGAGACCAGAATTGCTTATTTTTAACAGCTTCATCTGGTTCTACGGGATAGGACAAATGCAAACTTTTAAGTGGAAATAACCCTTAATGCATGAAACGTCTTTGATTTTGTAGACTGACATAACATCTTATTCTGAACAGAATCTTGTTTCTATTTTTCAAGATGTTACTTAGTATGTAGAGATTATTCTTGAATTCATTGGACACAGTTGTTTCTTCTGAGATAATAGTATTAATTACTTGGTGGTTTTCATTCTTTTGGGTCTTCAGTGTTTTGCATTGGACGTGGGACTTATTTTTGTCTTACCTGTTCTACTGCCTCTTGCCAACTTGCTTAAGTCCCCTTAAGATCTCATTTTTTAGATTCTGATAAGACAAAGTATGTAGGCAAAAGCTACAGAGTCTGTACTACTGCCTCAGTTTAATGCTGAACATGGCATTGCTGTTATGGTTATAACTTAGCTCAGTACTTTGGTAAGTGTCTGCACTGCCCAAGTTAGTTCTTAAAGAAGCACCTAAAAATAATGTAACAGTGTAAGGAAAAACTCATCCCCTTGTGTTCTGCCAAAACAAGATTATCCCTCATAATAGCCAGTTATGTATCTTATCAAGATGACACCTTTTAATACATATGTAAAATCTTCATGCCACTGCTCTGAAGTTTTGTAAACCACAAAATGGAGCGAACAAGACCCTTAAAGCCAACTTCTTGCCTCCTAGAAAATGCATCACACCGGGAGAAGATCAGTTATGCTCATGTAATTCTTGGTAGAGGTTTATTTAAAAAAAAATCAGGGTTTTTTACTCAAGTAAAAATGCTGTCTCTTTAACAAGAAGCATCATGCCCTTCATCTCTACCAGACCAACCAGTTGCTCTCTCTTGCCTTTGTGTTTGGAGGCATGCTGTACTGCAGCTGCTTCCCCTGAGACACATTGGTTGAAACCACCAAAATGCTTTCTTGTCAGCCAGATCAAAAACTGAAGTAAAGTGCTGTTAGTCCTGGGTTGGATATCTCCATTCATTTTTTTTTGGACAGTAAATCACTTGTTAACTACCTAGAATTTGACCTGAACGTCTGCAACCTGTCCAGTAACACAATATGAACTTGATGATACTGCTGTCATACTATTATCTTAGTAAAGCTTTTGAATGTCTGCTATCTTTCACCTGTAAGTTATGTTGCTCTATCAGAAAGGCAGTAAAAGCTTTTTGTTGACCATTCTGGTGTTCTACTTGAAGAAATTATTAAAAGCTATTTGTCTTCCCCTATGACTGAAAGCAAACAAAATAGAAAAAAGTTTATTCTATCAAAAAGCTCCTGTCTTCTAAAAATGAAAAAGTTTTGTCTCCTGAGAAGGTATGGAGAATAGATATTTCTAGTTGTTGACAACTGACTACAGCTGTTCAGAACAAGTTCTTTAAATACACTGTAGCAAATGTAATCAGACTCATTTGCTTTTTAAAACACGGTTATCTTAGTATTCCATAGCACATTCTTTTCCTATTCAAGCTTGAGACTTTGCACAGTAAATACTAATGATAGTGGAATGCTTTTTTCTTTTATGGGGTGGGGTTTTTGTTTTCTTTTTTCTTTTTCCTTCTGCTAAAAATCATGTAATTCAGGTAGGAAAGAATTAGGTTCCTCCTAAGGTGGTCTTCAAACATACCTGTCTGTCCCTGAGGATAACATTTGATCATTTATGCTGATAAGATGTGAGACCATCTTTACTCCAGTTTGTTTTAAAGAATGAACCCAACGCTTACTTTCTCTGCAGTGTTTTCCATAGCAAGGGCAAGTTACAGAGAAGTGATCTGAATTTTACCTATATAATAAATTTTCTGTATTTCTACCCTTGTTACCAGAAATCAGTTTGTCAGAAGATAGGCTTTTTTCCTTATTTCCAAGTAGGATGACAAGGAAGTATATATTTGAGACAGGCTTTTTGTCCTTTGCTAGATGTTTTTCCTTGTTTGTATGACCCTTTTGAGTAGTGCTGTCTTATTTGGTCTGCTCTGTAGCATGAGAACTGCTCTTCAGTGCTCATCGCAGTTTCTGATGGGGATAAAAAGCTGCTTAGAATTTCTTTCACACAAAAAGATGGAATCTGAGAGACTACTTGCTACCAAATGCAGGCAAGGTTAGTTTAGGCTAGTGAACCTCATGTTACTGTAGCAGTACTACAGTGCTGTCCAATTTTTTTCTGTCGTTTGTGGTATTCTTAGCCACATTCTTGTGAGGCAAAATAGAAGCCGTTTACATCCACATGCTTAAGGGGTGTATCCATATCCTACCTTCTCAGACTTATTTTAAGTGGGGGTATAATGGCCCCTTCCTCATTGTATATGTATCATGTAAAACTGCAGAAGTAATCTGTTGTTCTATCTACTGTGAAAATTTTACTTGTATAGAGAATTATTTGTGATGATCCTGACTCCGTTGATGACTCAGCAACACTTACTAGCTGTAACGGAGTGGAAAAGCAGGGTTTTCTTTCTTCACCTCCTTTATAGGTAGGATAACTTGGCCCAGTCTAGACAGCGTACTACAGTATAGGACAGCTGTTTTCTACTGCATAGCAGAAGGATGTCTTGTGCTTTGCCTGAGAAACTGTATTATTGATAAGTTTTTTCCACAAGTTTGAGTTTTCCTTGCTGTAATCTAAGCTCTACCTTAACTTTATATAGACACCATGGGAAGGAGGTTTATTTAAACTACGAATGCTTTTCAAGGATGACTACCCGTCTTCGCCCCCAAAATGTAAGTAAAATGACTAAAAACCCACAGGTTTATGAGAACAATGTTAAACTAGTCCATAAGGTTCTATGAATGGTTATTACTTTCTTGCAGTTGTTTTTTTTTTTTTTTAAGGAAGGTTGCTTTTTTTTATTTTTCCTCTTTTTCTCCACCTACGACTTCATATTTAGAAAGTTGTGATGAAATGAGTTAAGTGCTCAATATAACAAAATTGGGAGGGGGGGTTGCTGTGTGGGTTTCCTCAAAGTTTGACAAAAGCACCACTTAAAGCATTCACTCCTTGATCACCACTCTTTGGGAACTAATAGGTAGGCATGGTTAAACCAAATCGCTCTGCGTGTTCTTGCTGTTAGTTAAAGTTAGTTTTCTAAGCCAAGAACTCAGAAGGCAAGAAATTTGAAAAAAAAAAGTTTAAAAAAGAAAAAAAAATCCATGGACTTGCTCTAAAATATGGATCTGTTCTTTTTCTGGTACTATGTATGATGGGTATCTTCATATACCTAGCTTCCTTGTTAAGTTTTTTGAATTTTCCTTATCCCATCTCACACTTACCTGCTTTAGAAATCTGAAGACATCTATTGCCTTGCCTAGTTTCTTGGTTCTTGAGTTGGCTACTATCTCAAATTAATGACAGTGATTACAAATGGCTGTTTTGACGGTGGTTCATTTCTCATTTCATTTTAGTGTTTCAGCTGTATCAGTTTTCTTGGCTACTCCTTTTGTTTGTCACCACCTAAATACATATGATACAAGGGGAAACATATTTCTTAACTAGAAAATATTTAACATGAATATCTTGAGAAATACCAACTAGCACATCCTGCAAGTGTTAAGTGAACTGTCATGCCTTAAAATAAGATGTATATGGGACTAGTAACCAATGCAGCTTCTGAGTTCCTACTGAACTTCATTGAGCAGCTCATAAGCAAGACTTACTTGTCATGTCAAATGGATTAGAAAACTGCACAAACGTGTAGATATTTCATATATTGGTAAACAGGCGTTCATTACATAAATGCAACAGCCACCAGCTTGAGTAAAGTCCTGTAAAGGTGAAAGAAATGCCAGAATATAGATTGAGTGGCAGGAGGAGAGCTGCACAAGCTTACTCCTTGAGTCAGTCTTGCAACTTAAACTTGTTTCCTCTTCAGTCAGTCTTGATTATGCATAAAGGAAAAGTGAAACTGGAAAAAAATGCTAGAAACTTAGTAGTCTTTGTATGGAACTTTCAGTATTTTAAAGTGAGGAGAGAAGAGATGAGTGAAGGGCAGTATCTTTATGTAGTAGTATGTGAGGCTGTAAAGACAGAATTAGTTTAAGAAGGTCTTGATCACAAAGTTACTACAAACTATTTTGTCAGTTTCCATTCCTAAACCAAAAGATTACTGGTCACGATGATAGTGTTACATTGTCTGGATTGATACTACAGATGTGATAGAGTTCCTGCTTTAGGTGCAGGCTGAGCCAAGAAAACCGGTATTAAGAGCTTTAGAAATCTGTGTGGGTTTGGTTTTTTGGGGGGGGGGGTGTCTTTGGCCACTTCTGGTTTTTTTTCACTGATCTAAACCAACTCTCTGATCTTAATCTTAGCGCTGCATGCAAATAATTCTCTCTTCTTCATCAGGTAAATTTGAACCACCGTTATTCCACCCAAACGTGTATCCTTCAGGCACAGTGTGTCTCTCCATCTTAGAGGAGGATAAGGACTGGAGGCCAGCAATCACAATTAAACAGGTCATTAGTTGTACTTAGATATATCTTTAGCCCTTTGCTTTGCTTTGCTTGCTTATCTGATGTGAATGTAAGATGTTCTTTGTTTCTACAGTTGGTTTCTAAGGGAATGTCTCTTAATAGTATCCATGCCTACATTACTTCTACTCCTTCTTCCACAGATCTTGTTAGGAATACAAGAACTTCTAAATGAACCAAATATTCAAGACCCAGCTCAAGCAGAGGCTTACACAATTTACTGGTAAGTATCTTTGCGTATCAGCTTGAAAGCTGTCATATTGCCTAGAGCTGTCTGTTACTTATACTATAAAAAGCAAATGTTTTTAGGAATGATCAGGGGAATTTTCTTGCCTTCATGGCTGTACCCTGTGGAGATGCCTAGCTTGTGCTAAACTTGAACAAAATAGTAACTTCACTGCTAATAGGCTAGTGGAGCTTTTAGTAGCATCGCAACAGCAATAAAGTGTGAAGACTCTTCAGTTAGACCATGATTGTCATCCTGGTTCTAGCCCAGCATAGAATCCTTTCCCCTAAAGGCTAACTGAGTAGTAGTGATGAGGAATAAGGATTTCATGAGACCAGGGATAGAAGAGACTGAGGTGACAAGTCCTATTTATCAGAATAGGAGTAACTTACTTCTCTCCAGTGGTGGGTACTTATAAACACTTGTGCCTGAAGGATGAAGAAGAGCTGCTGCAATTGCTGTAGGAAGTATGTGGCATTTTGTGAAAACTAAATCTTCTAAAAGAATAGGTTAAAAAGTACAGAAAGCTTGTAGCTTTAGCAGAAAAGTACTCTTTTTTTCTTAAGGCTTAATCTTAAAATTTTCCCACCATTAAAAATGGATGGCTGATCTATAATCCTCAGGGGAGCAAAACACTCTAAACAAATGCTTTTGGCACTGACAGCTATTGAAATAATGACCCAGACAGAAATGTGGAATTACCATTCTGGACAGAAGAACAAGTTTCCAGGAGAGTGCCAAGTTTGAAAAATGGCGTTTTATGAGACTGCACATGCAAGCTATGTCAAAAATAGGATCCTAGTGAATGTTATAGGATCCTAGTGAAAAGAAAACTTAGGGATGAGAAATACTATGTCTTGGATTTAATTAAAGGCTTCACTCAGTGTTGTTTTTTTTAAAGTACCTACTGAAGACTTGATGGGACTGACTGCATATGGAGGACAGTTAGGCAGCACCTTTAGGAGCCAGTAATTATGAGGCAGGGCTCCCCTTTTTTTTTTTTTAAAGCCACACTGGGGCAATATGGGGTATACTTCTATACACATGTAAGTATTCTGTGTGTTTTATTTTTTATCACCTCCCACACGTGTGTATGTGCAAAAAGTCTTTGCTAGTCTTGTTCCTGCTTTATTGCAAGTGCTCCTAGGAAAAAAAAATTCTATTAAAAATAAACTATTACATATGTCTCTTGTTACTTCAAATGTATATAGTCTCCCACTTATCCTCTCCTCTTCGTGTCTTTTTGACATGCGCAGTATTTCAAATGGGTTACTATATTTCTTCAGCCTGAGAGTGTGTCTCTTACTATTTAATGAGTAACTGGTAGAAGCAGCTCAACAGAGCAGGATTGTGTATGCATGTGTAATTTGGCATAGGTGATAAATACTGGGGAAGATGCAGTGTTGTTTAAATAGATGCCTTGTAGTTAAGTTGTTAAACTTCAAGAATAAACTTTGTGTTGAAAACAAGAATAATTATTCTCATTCTCAGGATTGCTTTGGTACTGTTGCTCTGTAACTTTAGCACTCCTGATGTGCTAACCTACTTCCTCTCCGCTGTAGGCATGCAGTCTACTATGGCAGGCATTCTTTCGTGTGGATTCTGAGGGTGTGAGACTTAACAGCTAGGTTGTGTTCTCATGTGACAATGCAATATAACTTAACGAAAAATTTTAGAATAAAGTTTGTAAATGTGTTTATGAGGAGAAACGAGAGTATTTTCAGTCTGTTTGGTAATTGTTCATAGGATGTGACCAAAATTGGCTTCATTTCTTGTTCCCCCCAAACTGTCAACTTCTGAGGATATAATTTGCTGCTTTTTTCTTTTTTACTGCAGCAAGCCTTCATAGCTGAAAGTAAGTTAAGTTAACTGCAAAGCTGTCTGCAAAATCTAGTCACTGTAAACTACCCTTGGCACAAGAGTAATGGTAACAAATTTTTGTTTAGCTCTTGACTGACACTTCTGACAGCTAATACAAAATATGGTGTTGAATGTAAATCGATGCTCTACTAAGCTACTACCATCCCTTGTTGGCCCAAGAATAGAAAACACCGAGCTTGCCCTTTTGTGTTGAGTCTGAGGCTTAATGACTGGTCATAGTTCCTTGAAGTAGTACTTGCTTGTTTAATCAGTCTGTAGCAAGTATGCTAGACTGTGTGAAACATAGTGTTTTTTCAAAATGTCAAGCTAGGTGTTTTTTTTCAACTGAAGGTTAGGATAACCCTAACACTGTGAGTAAGGGTCTGCAGAGATAAAGGCTGAATCTACCATACCGTTATCATTTTCCTCTTTCTTAAAGAGCACTTCCTCTCTCTTCCCAAAGCAGTAAAGATGATACTTTAAAATTGTATGAAGTCCGAAGTCCAACTGTTAGTGAACTGCTCTCATCAACCACTGTACTGTTCAGATACTGGAATTTATTATTAATGACCTCAGGTCTTAACATGGGGAGTGGAAAACTTATGTTCAGATGAATAAGAATGCTTGCACGTAAGGTACAGCTGGCCTCGAGAAAGAGCAGGCACAAACCTGTTTATAGAGACTGGTATGGTATGGAGTCAGATAGTAAAATCATTTGACAACAGGTGAAGTTTTGGAAGTAACTAGTTAAATGGTACCTCACTTCCTTCCAAAGGAAATGATGAGAGTAATGGTCTAGAAAAGCCTTTAATATATTGTAGCGTTCAGTGAATTCCTATCTAATGGTTTTGCCTTCAGCAGTGACTTAGTGTCATATTGAAGAGAAATAGAAGAACAGTAACTCTATAATATGGCCTCTGATTTCTCAAGCTGTAATTACCCTTTCTCTCTCTTCTATTCAGCCAAAACAGAGTGGAATATGAAAAGAGGGTTCGAGCACAAGCCAAGAAGTTTGCACCATCATAAGCATCTGTCATGCAGCATCTTAAAAAGGAAGGGATTGGTTTGGCAAGAACTTGTTTACAAAACTTTTGCAAAATCTAATGTTGCTATGTACAATTAATATCCACTTAGGGGAGGGGGTTGTATGTGTGCCATTTTCCATATTCGCCACTTGTATACAGTTCTAAATTTGCTGAATTGCCCCCAGTTTTTTCATACAGGGTCTCTTCCTTCAGTCTTTTGTATTTTTGATTGTTATGTAAAACTTGCTTTTATTTTAATATTGATGTCAGTATTTCAACTGCTGTAAAATTATAAACTTTTATACTTCTATAAATTCACTAGTATCTCTAGTTACTTTGCTATCTGATGCAGGCATGCTTTAAAATGTTAGAACTATATTTAGCCTCTAGCTGGCTGTATGAAAAAAAAAAAATCATGCCCTCCACCCCCTTCCCTCCCTGAATTTGTTTTTCTATCTTTCAGAAACTAGGTTGTTATTGCTTAAGAGCCTCTGAGATCCAAAGTCAGCCAGCATCCTTATTCTGCATCACTTCCTTTGTGTTTATATGGCGTTCTGTCTGTGTTGCTGTTTAGAGTAAATAAACTGTTTATATAAAGGGCTTTGTTTCATTTATCTTCATTAAAATGATTAAAAGACTGCCATTTAAATGGCTCTGAACACAATTCAGTGCAAGTCCTGTTTTTAAGGCCTGTGATGCTGCACTGACCTTTAGATGTTGCCTTCACTGCTTTTCCCCGCCCCGACTCCCAGCATGAATGCGGCCCTTTTCTGGGCCCTGAGTGGTACCTGCAACTATTAAACTTTGATCAGTTCCCTAAACTGCTTACTAGCTGGAGACCAGTCGCTTACTGTGCGTAACGGGATCAACATACTGGTGTGACCATGTTAACATAAAATAGCAGAAGCATTAGACTGATATGAACAATAACGAAGCTGCCCAAGGAATGCAAGGGGACCTACAGCTACTGGGGATTTTAAATGGTACTTGTTTATCAGAAATACTTCTGTGCCTTCTTCCATATGTCAATGTATATAGCTCTTAGGAAAAGGACGTGCTCTATGCAATTACAGTTTCCTTCTGTAAAGGAAATCAGTTAAATTATGTAAGTTATTTTCATGTATGTCAAGCTGATATGCCCTCTATTAAACTTTCACTGATTTTTTTAATTGTATTTTTTAATCAAAATCATTCTGCAAAACAAATGAAGTGTGAAAAGGTTTGTTCCATCTGAGCTGTAGCTTCAGTGCTTTTGTTATTAAACAATGGCTACTGCTAGAGACTTTAAGTTATCGAAGTGTGATACAGCTCTGTTCTCAGATCTGTTTTCCTTGTCGGCATTTGATTATGATAGCTTTGTAATACAAGAGCATTCCCCCAAAGTAGAATAGCTAACACCCTCATGCTATTCTCAGTCCTCTTAAAAATTGTTTGTGTAGGATTGCTTCCTTGTCACTATCTAGAAATCCCTATTAGAACAGCTGATTTGGGAAAGACTTCATATGCTTGGGGTGGGAAAGTAACTGCAAAACTGAGTTAAAGATTCCCTGTCAAATTCATTTACTTGAGCTTTTTTTCTTTTTAAAGGGAAATGGAGTATTTGTACCACTAAAACTGCTGCTGGGGCTCCCAGTTCTAGCTCCAGTAGGGCTGGCCTTTGATCGCTCTAGTAGAAGAGGGTTAAGAGGTGAAAAATCTTGCTGTGACTTGAACTTGTATATATGAAGGTAACACTATGAATTGTCCTCAGTATCTCCAATTCTACTGAAGGGTTGCTGAAGTTTAGGTTTAAATAAGTTCCAATTGGGTGCTGGAAACTCAAAAGAGCGTTCTATTTAAATGTACAGAAAACAGCTGCTGACAGCTGCTCTTTCACTATATAAACTGGCAGGCATATGGAGAAGTGAACTAAGTAAGATACTAGCGCTGGTGAGAGTCTCTGACTCAAATCTTTAAGGGCCAGAGAATGCATATTTCTGAGTTGGAGTGCTGCGTCAAGTAATGTGAATGCAGGTAGATAGCACTGCTGAACCTCTCGCCTGAAACTTCATGGTACGCTTCTGAAGGAAGTGCCAAAATGTTTTATGTTATGTTGCTTAGGACTGTTTATCAGAGTAAATTTAAAAAATAGCATGTGAAGTTATTGAAAGGACATACTGAGACGTTAAAACAATTCTAGGAAGCATCTTTTCCTTTTAAGCTCAGGTAGTCAGTTTACCCTAAACTAGATGAAGTAGGTTCAAGCCTGCAGGAAGTCAGAGGCTCCTTGTGTAGCAGGTACTCTGAACAGGGCAATAACTTAGTCATGTTTTCCAGTTGAAATATATAACCCAGAAATTAGGAGGGTTTACTTTAAGTGCTATTAGGTAAAAATAATCCCTATAAACCATTTTGCAGGCACATTGATTAGAATACTGGGGTTTTTTTAACTTGTAACTAAGCTTCAGGCTCTTTACATAATAATTCCATAAACATCTAAAAATTAAATAACCTAAAGCCTTTATGTGCATAAATAGACTTATAAACCCACATATAGCCTGAGCTTCACCTAAAGAAAGGCATTTGCTAAGCACCAAGTTCCAGATCAACAAGCCACACTGTTAACTGTTCACAAGAAGACTTCTTTACACAAGATGTTATTACAACTCTTTGAGATTGTCGGGGGGTTATGTACTTGTGGTATGCGGGGTTGTTTGTTGGGGGTTTGGGGTTTTTTTTACTTTCCAAGTAGTTGATTTGTTGGCTGTTGTTACAGCTACTTTACAGTACCATCATCTTCTGGACTGCTCTCCTCACTGCTTTCAGTGGCATCATCTGGAGGGCTCACGCTGTCCTCCTCAGAGTCTTCATTACTTTCTGCTAGTCTGGAAACATTTTTCAGGATTTTAAAACCAAAACAACTTATAATAAGAAAAACAATATTTAAGTTAAATTTCATTACCTTGGGGAATTGATTGGTCTGTTGGGATTAGAAAATTCTTTTCCTGAGTCAACATCAAATGGGTCTGGAAAAAGAAGGAAAAAACCCACATGCATCAATGAAGAAGCCATATTCTAATGGTGTGCCTTACTTTTAATTTTAAGAGAAGACTGGCAGGGAGAGGAAAGCATAGGAAGTTTGGTTCAGCTTTCTGATAAGTTTACCATAGTTCTTTGGTCAGAAACTAGGGGAGGTGAGAAACAACAGCCAAGTCCTGCCCCCGGTTCTAGTCTTTTCACTCTTTTCCACACCCTTTGTGCCCTCACCCCTCCTGCCCCAAGGGGTTCAGTAGCTCTTTAGGGGTAGTCCGACTGTACACACAGGTTTCTAAGGCTTTTGGTAAGAAAATGTGGATATTTTTAGAATGGTTGAGTTTTAAAAGGGCCATATAGTGAGTTCATGTCTACTGAGAAGTCCGAGTTTAGCTCTTGCTGAGCAAGGGTAGGGTTAGATTTACTTTGGCTTATGCAGCTGGGGAGAACTGCTACCTCAGAAAAGTCAAACAAGGCACGACAGCTTTGGTACTACAGCCCACTCAGAAAATACATAGGATTGTGGGTGAAAGCGTGCTTTATTTGGCATAGTAGCATTGCCCCTTAAGAACTGTCTTCAGTTTCGTGTAACAGTAGTTAGGCTTCCACCAGACCACAGGACGGCTTCATTCAGCCGAGCATGCCATGGCAAAGAGATCAAAGTTCAGAGAAACTAAAGGCTGTCTACCCCCTCCTTACAGTGTGGTTTCCTGGCCAAATTTTATGGGACTTAACCACTGTGAAAGGAAAACATTAATTAGGAGCATCTCTCTCTTTTCATATGTTTGTGATCATTTCATTTGGCTTCTCTATTTTTTTGGTTTTTTTGCTGTCTTGAATGAGACCAGGCAGTCACCTGTGAATATAGCCTGAAATACTGAGATACCAGTAAGTTTCAGGATGAATTTGGGAATAAACTACTGTACTTATTGTAAGCTACTTTCATTATTTTTATAGGTCTGATTTTAAACATCTTGATTAGGGACTATATAAACATGTCCATTAAAGGTCTTCCTTTGGTTTATGCATAACTCACTTGCTGTCAGACTGTATGCCTCTATTTCTCTTCTACTCCTCCTGAATGACTAATCTTTTTACTCACACTTTGCTTTTAACATCTGTAGATAAAATGAGAAAGCCTTGTATTTTCTTTTTACTCCATAGTTCTCCAATATCCTTAATTTAATCAGGGTAGCCACTCCACAGTTCAGCTGTGAGTACACTACTGTATGCATTAAATTGCTTCAGTCATTTTCATCTTTTTGAGTTGAAAAAAAATAGGCAAACTTGCTTATAAGAATACACAGTATAAAGACAGAACAACACATCTCAACACAGCTCTTCTACATTGCCAATATTTTCATGAGAATAAAGGAAAAGATTGTGAGGAAACTAGTTAGGAGAAGGGGGTTGTGGTGTGTCTGTTTTTTCTTACCTATTTCTTCGTCCTTTGTTTCGTGGACACTGGCGAAAAAGTCCTTTTCAACTCTCAGCACTTCTTCCTGGCAGTGACAGGCTGCGTATTTTTCCAAGAGACTTTTGTTCAAGTCGATAAATGCCTTACCCCATTTAAATTTCCTTAGAAGAATGGTGGCTAGGTCTGGGAATCCTAAAACAGAAAATAAATGATCAGTTTTCTTTTTCAGATTTCACTCAGTTTACACATTTCTAAGTTCAGTATATACCCGTGTGTCACTACAATAGTGAGATGTGTGCCAGCATATTTTCAGTGTTCAGGGATTCAGACTTTTTCAAATTTCAATTTAACTTGAAATATCTAACCAAATCCGAGAAAAGTTCATAGTCTTTTAGTGAGTGTTATATAAAAATATCTTGTATAGGTAATGAATGATTTGGGCTCTAGCTGCCACAGTCCTTCAGTAAGACAGCAGTTGTACATACAGTATTTTCAGGGTAAGATTTGTCCGCAGTATAGTAGAGCATGTCTCTTCAATTGTCAACGAAGTTCTGTGGTGAGTTTGCAAAACATTACAAGAGGGGTCAATTTCTTTTGTTCTTAACCAGAACCCACCCAATTAACAGGCAGCTGTTGCCTCTCTTTGAGACAAAGGTGCCTAAGGACTCACACTCTGACTTCTCTGGCTCTTTTTAACAGTTTTTCTAACGTTTTCTGACATCAGTTTATGTGTCCTGTTTAGTAGCTGACCTGAACACCCCAGAGATACCTCGATGCTACCAGGTACAAGTATTTGGAAGAAAGCCAGACAATCTGGTTCCAAACCCAGCACTGGGATGACCAAGTGGGGCAGCATCACGATTTATTCTATCGCGGGTCATCTCTTCTGATCTATTAGGGAGGTGAGAATTGCCGATAACGCGTTTCACATCAGATGCATTACAGCCTACCAACAATGCAAAACGCTGCAGCAAAAGCTTCCACGCAGGACAGCTTGCACGGGCGACCATAGTTTATGGGGTTTGCAGCCACCAGGTACGGCAGCAGCCGCAGATGACCTCCTCTCATTCTCTGAAAGGGAGTTTCTTCTAGTTTGGCCCATGAGCAATCTATGACTGCAATTCCACTCTGAGCAACGATGTGCCTGAAAAAACAAACATCACTGTAGTTGAAAAATTGTTATCGTTGTATTAATAAAATAAGTTAAAGTGTGAATTACAATTGCCACTTCATACTGGCAACAAATTTGCATACAACCTCCCCTTTTGTCAATCAAAAAGCATGCGTTTTACAATGATCTAAAATACAGATGCAATGAGAGAGAGTAACAACATGCTTTTCTGCCAAACATGCATGTAGCAAAAAAGGTTTATCCATACATTTCAAACGGAAAGTGCAAAATTCTAGGTTTGAAAATGTGACAGAAGAGTGCGGTCAATAGCAACATTCATATTCTTCAAAGTACACCGGAGTTCAGATTCGGGTTCTCCACTACCTTCTAAAGGCTAATCTTTTTGCTGGGTAAAAACGTCTTAATAAAAATTCTGCAGGCACATTTGAAGAAAATTCTCAACGTTTCTCCCAAATAAGTTTTCTAGTTAATGCATTGCGTCGCCTACCTGAAGAACTTCAAATATGGAATCATGAAAGATACAGTAGCTCTAAGCCCGCGATTCTGAACAAATTCACCTACGAACCACATACTTCGATTTCTCACTGGGATCTACAGATGCTTTTTTTGCCCCATACCGGCTGTGTACAAACGCCAACCTGACTGAACGAGACGCCTCTATTTCTCACGTTCAGGCATCAACGTAACGTAACAGGAAGGTCACATTTACCCCGCAGCACGGGGCGGGCCACGAAGGGGCGGTTAAAACGTTCTCCCCACCACACCCGTCCCCGCAGCGCTTGGGCCGAGCGCTCCCCCGGCCCCGGCGCGGCGCGGGCACCCACCTGTCCGCGGGGGAGAGGCACTGCGTGGCCGCCGGGCTGAGGACCAGGCCCGGGAAGCGCTGGCGGAGGCGCAGGGGTCGCAGCAGCCCTTTTCGAGCCAGTTTCCTCCCGCTGCATTTCTTGGGATCGCAATGTCCCAGCTCCCACATGGCGAGAGGACAGGGGAACTTGGCCTCCGGGCCGCCCTCCTCCGCGGCCCCCTCGCCCTCCAGGCAAGCTGAAAACAGCAGCCGCGAATCAGTCACCGGCCGGAGGCCGCCGGGTCCCACACGGTGCGGAGACCGGAGACCGCCCCCGCCGCCCCCGTCCCCCCCGCGGGCTCCCGCACCTCTCAGCGCGGCCTCCGCTTCCGCCGCGAAGGTGTCGAGGCCGCCACGGCCGCCCCTCCGCCGGGCAGCGCGCCGGCCCCGCTCCATGTCGCCGCCGCTGGGCGGAGCGGCCGCCCCCGCCGCCCCGCTGCCTTCCGTTTCCCGCGGAAGAGGCGATGGCGGCGGCGGTGCTGCTGGCGGCGGCGCTGGGTGAGCGCGGGGGACGGACGGACGGACGGACGGACCGGGGGTGGGGGGGTGGGTGTCTCGGCGGGTCGGTCCGCCCGCAGCCAACCGGTGTGTGCTCGGCAGGTCTGTGCGCCTCGGCGGGGAAGATGAAGATCGTGGAGGAGCCGAACACCTTCGGGTAGGCGGCCGCCCGCTCGCCGTGTGCCCGCGGGGGCCGCCGTGCGTGGCCGGGGGGGGGGGGGACCGGCGGGGGGGGGCGTGGGGGCGGGTGTGGGCACGGCCGGCTGCACAGCTCCGTCTTAAACGTTTAACTCTCCTTCTTTTGAAAGGTTGAATAACCCGTTCTTGCCTCAGACAAACAGGCTGCAGCCCAAGGTGTCCCCGTCGGCGGTATCAGGTGTGTGCGTTACCTGTTCTGTACAGTTCTCGCCATTTGGCGACACTCGTCTGCCAGACGGCCTGCCTGGGCTCTGTGCTGACAAAGACTGTTTTTACTGGTCGTTTTATGAGCATCGTGGAAAATAAGCACGGGCAAATATATTTCATTGTGGTTCTGGAGGGTTATAAACCCAGATTAACCTCTTTGGTGTTCCCCACCCCGCTGCTGTTTGGACTGTTTTTGTCACAGTGTTATCCATATGTTTTTTTCTGTGTTTTCTGAGACAGTCGCAGATCCTTCCAGTCCTTACTAAACCCCTTTTTTCTTCTTGAAACAATCCCTGACATCCTTGAGACTGTCATGTAAAAGTCATCCCATCATCTGAGAGTGCTTAATACTCAAAAAATGTTTTTTAAAAAAGCCCTAAGAGTAGTCTTGGAACAAGTCACAGAGGCTCAGTTTCACACACGAAGCCTGGGTGCTGCGATGTAAATCCACCACTTTAGCAAAATAAACAGGAATCTGAAACATTCTAGACCATATGTGGAGGGAAGTAGATAAAATAAACACTGAATGCAAAGAGTAAGCAAAAGGAAATAAGTCTTGTCTCTCCTAACCTTAGGCACGGACCTAAGCCTTGTTCAGATTCAATAAGGGCATTTTGGTATGGTGACATCGAACGGGTTTATGCTTAATGTCTTCTGTCACGTTTTGTAAACCCAAATCAAGTGTATAAATTCTGTGTGTACTGCATGTGAAAAGTGAAATAGTGAGAAATGGGATTAGTAATAGTCAGAACGCTGGATGGAAAGATGCCAAAAATAGCAGGAAAAAAGTTAAAAGGTCAGTACACTAGAAATCCTGCTTTCCTGAACGTGGGAACTGCTGTGTAGCCAAAAATTGGGAATGTCTGTGGAACTGGCATCTAGGGCGTGGAACCCTGTCTTGCATGGTTACTGCTTTAGCATGGAAACCTTGCTCAGTCTCTTCTTTTACAAGACGGTAGGGGTAATAGTTCCTATACAGAAATGGAGGCATGAGTCTAATGCATTCCTCGGGGATGTTCAGATTTGCTTCTCCTCCTCTGTGGGTTAAGCATCCTCATCACTAAGGCACAGACTGCGTGTAGTTAGTAGAGGGGCAAACCCTTTGGCCAAGCCTATGATCATCTGTAGAACGAAACGCAAGATTATACAGTCAGAAAAATCCCCTGGGAAAGAGAACCTGCCTGTATGCCCATGGTTAGGGCGTTCCGGAGGGCGTGATTCTGGTGGTCTGCTCTTTGTTTCTAGGATTGCTTGTCTAGGTCTTTGCAAAAAGTACATAGGTGATCCTGGCAGTGGGGAATTAGAATCCAGCATGGGGTTTTATTTTATTTGCTTTGTAATCTCTTTTCTTCTCCTTTCCTCACAAATATTTAATCGTTCCATGCAAAATTACCTCAAACAAGGGATGCCGAAATACCCCTGTAGCCCATCGTTCAGAGCTTTTGGCCTTTAGTTACCTGTCTTGGGTTCCTTTGACAGCACGGCTGGAATGGTCAAATCTACAAGAGCAGAACTGTAACTGCTGACCTGTCTGACAGTAAAAGGTTTCTCTTGTTGAACGCTAACCAGATCAGACCGCGAAGGCAAACTGTGAAAAGGAATGTCTAGTTAGAGAATCTTGGCAAAACTTAAATATGCAGCACTGTCAACGTTCTGAGCAAATGGGCTTTACCAGTATAAACTTGAGGAGTTTGGATGACTTTGGGGACAGACAGCTGCCAAGCAAGAGTTCTGGTCGTTTCCATGTTAGATCTCTGGCAAGGTCTGCACCGATGATTCCTTCTATGGACCTGGCCTCCAAATAGCTGTTTGTATACAGCTTTCTTACTGCATTGTAGAAAGAGGCTGATCTATTTCACTGAGTATTGAAGATAAAAAATGTTAAAGATCATGATGCAAACCAGTATAGCACTAGTGGGAACTTGCAGTAATCCATATGGAAGATATAAATTTCCTTATGTACAGCAGAAAACTAAATTTGTCACATAGTCCTTTGCAGTTTTGTCACCGCAGTAACTTGCTTAAATGTAACCAAAACATTATTCTTCCTTTATGCCGTTTTGTGGTGGTTTTAGGCCCTGCACATCTCTTCAGGCTTGCTGGCAAGTGTTTCAGTTTTGTGGAGTCCACGTGAGTAATGGATTTGGATATTTGATTCTGTATATTTATTAGGAATAAACTAGTTTTTTGTTTCAGTCTGAAACATTTCTTATTTTCTTTTTCTTTTTTTTTTTCTTTTAAGGTACAAGTATGAGTTTTGTCCTTTCCATAACGTCACTCAGCATGAGCAGACTTTTCGATGGAATGCCTATAGTGGGATTTTAGGGTGAGGCTTTTAGACCTTACGCGTTACCTATGTTGTTAGCAGACCATTTTATAGATTGTCAAAAAAGCAGGCAGTTGTACAATTTAAGATTTTTTGTTGATAAATACTAACCTCCGATTTTAGCTGGAGGCTGATTAATAACCGGTGGCAACTGCGAGTCTGACATGTTCGTGTGAGAAATTCAGTAACGTATAACTACAGCTTATATTAACAAAGATTTCATGTCTCCTAACTATTTCCACTTTGAGTTGAATATAACCTTACAAACTTAAATGAGTGCTTTATGCCTAGTTGTTGTGTTAAACGTATTTAATAAAAGGTAATAAAAGACTCAGTGTAGACCCCCAAAAGTGTCCGAAAGTATTCAAAGACCCCCAGAGTATCCAAATCATAAGACCTAAAATAAATTTAATTATAAACCAGAGCACTGCTTTAAAACTACTGCCTTTCTAAATATTTTCTATATAGATGTCTCTTTTTTTTCCTGTGTGCACAACAATTAGCGAGCCAATATGAGAGGAAAGGGGCACCTCAAGATGCTGAGAGTGTCACTGGCTTTAGGACTAGCAGCAGTAGAGACTAGTTTTTGTAGGTGCTCTCACCAGCACTAAAAATCCTGTGAGCAATCTGAGTTGCACAGGGTACTTAGCATCATGGAATCTGTTGTGGGATTGATTTATAAGCCGTATTTTATTGGATTTAAATATGGATTTGTAAGTGCAAATGGTTTGCAAACTGAAAGCTGATCCAAAACTGTGCTCTCAAAGTGCCCCATAGAGCAGCCTGGGTAACAAAGTGCACCATTTATAAGGTCTTGGCTGTAAGAACTGGAAAGACTAAGACAACAAAAATTAAATATATACAGTTAAATTGGACACAGCGTAAGGGTATTCCTGTTTTTCTTCCTGACTGTTCACCTTTTTCTTTCCAGTAACTTAAACTAAAACGATGTCCTGTTTTTTTCAGAATCTGGCATGAATGGGAAATTGACAACAACACATTTGTTGGAATGTGGATGAGGGAAGGAGACTCGTGTGAAACTAAGAGCCGTCAGACAAAGGTATCGTGACCTAGGCTATGCTAATGCCCACAGCATGACTCATGACGCTCTACAGACTGAAACATTCCTACCTCGAAGAAGTCACCATTTAAGATGAGATATAAAACATAACGATGGATTCCTGTAGGAGCTAGGTGAATGGATGGAAGAGGGAAGCTAAAATCAGGATAAAATTTTGAAGAAGTTTACTTATGTATTCTCACTGGTTACTTTTAACTCCTTTTTTTCCTTGGTGTTATCACTACCATAGGAACATACGGCGCTTTGTAATTTGTGTCAGGAAAAATAAGGAAAAAGAGCTATTTGTTGAATTCAAGATGGCAGCGTATTGTGCTAAGAACATCCAGGAAAAAGGAGGGAAAAGAATTAGGCAGTTAACAGCAGCATGCTGAGAAGCTGAAAGTAAGGCATTAAAAGAAGAGCAGAGGGTATGTGAGGAGAATTAAGGAAGGAATCAAGTATATGGGAGTGGCAGAAGAGCCAACACAAGAGAAACAGATTCTGGTGTGAGTACGTTTTAAAGAAAATGTAAAAATTCTTATTTTGTGGAGTGGTTAAAATGTTCCTTTTCACATTCAAACAGCCTCCGTGCCAAGTAACTATTCAACTAGAAGGGTAAGGAAGGGTCTGTGAGGCTTGCCCAATGTGTGGCACATGATTTGCACACATCCTTTATTCTTTTATTCGTTAGTGTTTTTCTCTTTCCACCTGCCATTTCAGTGTGTTATGCAGTTTTACAGATACAATTAACTAAACCTCACATTCCCTGGTGACATCGATCGCTATCGTGAAGAAGGGTTAATGATGCCGTATGGTTCACAACAGGCTGCTTATCGTGTAGAAGATGCTTGGCTATTACAGTGATGGGTGATGATACAGTACTTGAGAGAGAGGGAGATATAGCTGGAATAATAACTAATGTGAAGATGGGATAAGGGACAAAATATCTTGGCCGAGGTGAAAATTTTCTGTACTGTAATGGTGGTGCCTTGTTCACATCTTTATCTCCTACAGGGGCTGCAGAAAGAGTTGGTGTTCTTGTATGGCCTTTGATATTGTGATTCAAATCTTTCACTGGCGTTTAGTTTTAAACAGACAGAAAATACCGGGGCTGCAAATTTAGAGATGAAAGCAAATTTCTACAGGCTGGATGTGTATTGTTCTCTTTATTTAGCACATTGGTCAGAACTAAAATCATGTTAAGGTTCTAAAGGGTGTCCTGTTCGCCCTCCTTTTTACTGTCATTCTTGCCGGAAATACGGTGCTTGGCAGTCCAAAGAGCAATGATAGGCGGGGGGATCATTTTCCATTAGGAAGCAATTTTCACCTTTGATAAAATAATTTGAAGATGTGCTTGCTATGATTCGTCTTCTGCGGGTGACAGCACTGGAAGCTTTGACATGACGGTATGTACAGAAATGCACTTGCTAGCGTTGGAAGACAGCAAGTTGATCATTAGTCCCGTTTCGTGTGGAGGTGTTTCGCTCATCTTTGTTTTTACTAATGTTTAGGTTCATCTTGTTTGTGGAAAGAGCAATAAATTGGCTTATGTGTCTGAGCCGAGTACTTGTGTTTACTCTCTGACATTTGAGACTCCTCTCGTGTGCCATCCCCACTCTCTTTTAGGTAAGACCTAGAAAATCATTTGTGTGTGGAGCAGCTCAGTGTGTAACGCCAACCTCAGAGTTTACATTTTTAGGTTCTTTAAGTTGGTAACCTGATATAAGTTAGTATTAAATGTAACACAGAATATGAAGTGTATTTTGAATCCCAGTCATTATAACACATAGGTATTTCTCAAATAAATTGGCATTGCTAGTATAGACCCAGTGACTGGTTTTTTGCTGTTTTCTTGGACTGATCGTAGGAATCAGCCCTGCAGTATCTGCTCATTTACTTACATTACAAAAAGGGAGAGGTCAGTTAGAATTACAGTCAACAAAGAAATATGAGGCCTTCTGGCTGAAAATAAGACAAAAATTTTTGGTCGGTGGCATTCTCCAGAAACTTTAAATGTGTGAAGCGGCATTTAAATTTAACCCCAGCTCTTAAAAGCAGTGGAGACTATGTACTGTATAGAAATGCTGAGTTCTTAAAACAAATACGCTTGCATGCTACTAGAGGGGCATTTAGCTAATGCAGGACAGTGCTGTTGGTTTTTACATGGTTTGTCTTCCATTTTTCAGTTTATCCGACTCTGACTGAAGCACTACAAAGGAAGTGGGATGAAGCAGAGCAGCTTCTCTATGATGAATTAATAACTGACCAGGTTTGTTAATGTCATCCAACTCTATTTGGTAAAGAACAATTACTGTCAAACAGCCAAACCTGGTTTCTGTGGTTTCTCCTCTTGGAATGGATACATTTGTTCTGCAGTTGGCAAATAGTAATTTTTGTGCTCTGTACCTGCTGTATCAGCTGGTAATTGTAATGTTTTCTACAGTGAAGCTTGAGGAAGTGGAGTGGCCAATGCAAATTACAAGCAGAGATGAGAGTCAGGTCTATTGTCTTTTGGAAACTTTCTTTTTTAGGGGTACAAAAAAATACTGAAAGAGATTTTTGAGGAAGCAGGACTTCTAAAAGCAACAGAAGAAAAGGAAGTTGAGAAACAGAATAAGAAAATAAGTCTGGAATTTGAAACAGTGGAGAAGTGCACTAAAGTAAGTAAAGAAGTAAAGTAAGCGTAATATTTACAATGTTGAATTAAATTGCCACTTTTTTATTGTATGACAGTGTCAGTGTGACAGGATTATGTAAATACTCTCTGGATTCAGCTGAAATCTGTTTATGGGATTATCTTTTCTGGTTTCAATATGTAACAGTCTGCATACAGAGTGATTTGATGTCTTTATTCTAGCCCTTAAGTCAAAACCAAACCACCACACCTGAATGCCCAATAAGAAGACGGAGGGGGGGAGGTATGTAGGAATTGGTGTAGGCACTTGGGTTACGGAGACCTCGTAAGTACTCTTTCAGTCTGGAAATAGGAAGGAATTCCTAGGGAAAATAAATGTGTAACCAGCCTTGGGAATGTTGACACTTCTCTCTGTGGATAATCACCCCAGACTTGTGTCAGAATGCGTTGGCTGTTACACAGGCAAAAGGCTGAATGCTCTATGCTGTGTCCATTTCTGAGTGGCTTTTATGTGCGCGAACAGCCCTTCCGCAACAGAACTGAAACAGGGGAAGTAGAGGTAGAAGGTGTGCTCAGCTTAAAAGAGTGCAAGCTGCACATCAGAAAAAGAGCATGGAAGGGAATTAATCCATTGTAACGCAGAGAAGAAGCTGCTGTTGTCATTTTATTTGAAAACGTAGCAAAGACAAAACACCACATAGTAATTCCTGAATATAACCAAATAAACTGTGGTTAAGCTGAATATACTTATATAAAGATTGCCATTTGGATGTGGTACTGTTAGGAGCTGGAATATTCCACCTTTTTTTTTTTCAATAGTTAACAATACAGTATGTAATAATTTGTACTTCTTTATGTCAATTAAGCTATGATGAAGCCAGAAAAAGTTGGTTGTTTTGGTAACCACAGAATCTCAAGTCATTAATCTTTTGCTCTTTCTTGATTTGTGTAAAGACCAAAACAATAAAAAATTGGGGCTTATTTGCGATTTCAGATATGTGGTTTGAGTCTCAAAAGTACTAAGCAATCCATGGCTCTGTAAATTGACAGAAACTGCTGAAAGTGAGAACATGAAGTTTCTAGGGCAAGAGTTGAGGAGGTGAGGATTTCCAGGCATTATGATGTAAAATAAGGCCGGTCCTGTAGGAAACTTATGAATGCAATTTTGTGCTGTGATAAAATGCTAGTTAGAGGATAGGTCCCAAATAGTTACAGAAAGCACTCCTAATTTTTACTCTTAAGCTTGGAAAAAGCTGGGTCCTGTTTTGGCAACATAGAAGTACATCTTTTTATAAAATTTACAGCTTGTTCTTGGAATAAGCAGTTTAAGATCTTTTAAGTCAAAAGCTGTACCAGCTGTGCACAGACCCATTGTTTTTTATAAACTCCCATTTTATGCATGCATTTGGAGAGTGGGAGAGCCATTTTAAATATATTTCTTTCTTAGGAATACCAGCAACTTTCAAAAGAAATAAAAAGACTTCAAGATTTATTAAGTCAGCATGGTATTGCATACAAAGGAAATTCTGGTGAGTTTTTTGGTACAGTTTTGCTGTTGGTGTTTTTTTTTTGTCATCCCCCCCCCCCCATTTCTTCCAGTCCCTCCTGCCCATTATTACATGAACTGTTTGTCTAAGGAGGATTTAATCTCCTTGAATATATGTTTATACGTTTTATGTTTAGAATTGGCACAAGAAAACAATTAACCTTTGAGATAATTAAATTAGCTTAAGATCAGTGACATAATTTTTTCTTTTTGTTCTGAGAACCTTTCTTCTCTGTTTTTTTAAATTGGTGACTTTCTTTTCTAGGGAAATCTCATCATATTAGAATTCTTGTGAAACATTTTATCTGCATGTTTAAACTATTAACTATGTAACTTGCACAGTATTTCTGCCTGTATTTAATTATGCATTTAATTATTGCAGGTTAGAACTGTATAATCAAAAGCGGAATTCACAGCTTACTCTAGATGACTTATTTCAAAAACTATTTAGTGAATTCTGTGACAAAAATGTTTTGGTGTTTAAAAGCAGAATTAGCTGATGTCTTAAACTAAATATTACAGCTGAAAATACCAGTGTTGAATATCGAAGTCACAAACCGGCAACGGCAGTGACAACAGTTCTTAATGGGTCAAAGGATGATGAGCACCTGCACGGCGATACAGGAGTTTGGAATGATGCTGTGTGAAGAAACCTGGGTGGTAAACAGCAAGTTCATACGGAATGTCATAATGTGTGTCGTGACACTAAGATGATTTACCTTCTGCGAGTACTCTTTACTCTGAATTTCTGCCCTAAAGCAAAGGGGACATAATAGAGCAAGGGCTCACCATCACTGAGAACAGACAGCTAGTTTCTGAGAACATTTGTAAAACTTCTTTGCTAAGGCCAGTATTGGGCATAGGTTTACAGATTCTGCGTCTCCAGTCCCAGCTTTGTTATTTTCATTGATCAAGCATGGTAACAGGTGGTATAAATACAAAATAGTTCAAGATCAATGCTGTCAGATGTTGTATGAAAGGTAGTAAATACAGTATTAAGAACATGTTACTTCATCTGTATGCTAAAATGTTTTCTGTGCACGCTTTAGCAGAAAAAGAAATGTTTTCTGCCACAGCAGTGCATGATGTGCGACCCCACCCACCTGTGCGCAGGGGTTGATGTCATCTTTGGGTAGTGGGTGGGTAAAACGAAAGCTGTTCAGGGTCTGATGGAAAGGTCCTGTTAAAACATCAAATTGTTATAAGAAAATAGTTGTGTCAAGAGAATACATGGCAATTCTCTGTATGTAATATGGAATAAAATGGGCTCTTCCAACACCAGCTGTGGAAATGTTACTGTAGGAGCTGGTGGAGGCCAAGAACGCTGTTTTCATAGAATCATAGAATGGTTTAGGTTGGAAGCGACCTCAAAGACCATCCAGTTCCAACCTCCCCTGCCATGGGCAGGGACACCTCCCACTAGACCACGTTGCTCAAAGCCCCATCCAGCCTGGCCTTGAACACCTCCAGGGATGGGGCAGCCACAGCTCCTCTGGGCAACCTCTTCCAGTGCCTCATCACCCTCAGAGTAAAGAATTTCTTCCATATATCTAATCTAAATCGACCTTCTTTCAGTTTAAAACCATTACCCCTCGTCCTATCACTTCACGCCCTCATCACGAGTCCCTCCCCATCTTTCCTGTAGGCCCCCTTTAGGTACCGGAAGGGGCTCTAAGGTCTCCCCGGAGCCTTCTCTTCTCCAGGCTGAACACCCCCCGCTCTCTCAGCCTGTCCCCACAGCAGAGGGGCTCCAGCCCTCACATCCCGTGAGCCCTCCTCTGGCCCCGCTCCAACAGGTCCATGTCCTTCCCATCCTGGGTGCCCCGGAGCTGCATGCAGCACTTGCCGGGGGCGGGTGTCTCACCAGCGCTGCGGTCCGGTTCGTCAGCGCGCAGGTGCCTTTGTCCCGGCCGCCCTCCACCGCGGCGGCAGGGCCCGGGCAGGCCGCCCCCTCAGCCGGCGGGACCCCGCCGGTGCCACCGCGCTTCCGCTTCCGGGCGGCGCGGGACGGCGGCGGGCGGCGCGGCGGCATGAGCGGGGCGCTGGGCCGCTGGCGGTGAGGCGGCGGGCGCGGGGCCCCCGGGGGTGCTGGCGGGGCCGGGGCGGGCTCCGCCGCCCCCTGACGCGTGTGTCTTTGCAGGGCGCTGGGCTCCCTGCGCCTGCCCGGGCCCCGGAGGTGGCTGTCGCGGCGGCGGGAGCCGGAGGAGGGCGCGGAGGACGAAGGGGCCATCCCCTTCTCCACCAGCAAGGCCAGCCCGCGGGTGTGGAGCGTCGGCCGGTCCATGGGGAGCGACTACGAGAGGTCGTGGCTGAAGGTGCTGCCGGTGAGCCTGCTGTGCAGCGGGCTGCTGCTCTGGTGCGCCTTTCGGGAAAAAACGGAGATCGACGAGCGGCTGGAAGCGATTTTCTCCGGTCAGGTCACGGACTCGCTCGATGCGGCCCAAAAAAGCGCCGCTCCCTTGGCAGCGCCGCAGGAGAAGTGAGGGCAGGAGCGCGGCGGCATTCGCCTGGTTAGAAGCTGTGCTGAGGCTTGACTGGGGAAAACTGGTTTTCCAGCCTGTTGATCGGCAGCCTTACCTTGCAACCTTCACGCCTTCGTGTGTGGAGGCTGCGTTCTGCGCCGGTCCCGGGTTGGTAATTCACACTGGTAGCTTGCGCGAGGAGTGCGCTACGTTGAACGGTAGGGATGGACAGGGTGTCCTGCAAACCAACGTGCATTTGAAGACACCTTTTATACAACCTCTCTCTTTTCCATGGATTATTTTTCTTAGATGCACAGGGTATTAAAATATCAAAGCTGTAAGTCTGTAAAATTGCTGCTGAAAGTGACCTTCATTTGACATTTTGCTAGTCCCAGAGTGTGCTCAGCTTTTATTGAAGACAAATGTAAGTGTATGATTCATTAATATACAATTCTTTGCATTGTGATTTTTTTTCTAATTCTACTAAACACCGTAGAAATTGCCTTCTTCAACTCTTAATGCATAGTTGGCTCTTGCTTGCTGGACTGGAACTTTTTAGGCATGCCTGGTTTAGGTGATCATTACCGGTAGGAGAGATTTTTGCAGGGAATCAAAGTGATTGGCTTGCATTGTATTGGGGAGGAAAGCCCCAGTTTCACTCAATGATGTAGTATGTAATTTTCCCTACAGATTCATAGACATACAAACCTGCAGATGCTGGAAACTTTTCTTGGAGGGGAAGAATCTAAGCTACTAATACAGCTTCATTCCCTTCAAAGTTAAAGGCACCTTTTTTAAGCTTTCAGATGTAGAAATGCGAAACTGCGTTTGTGCCGTTAAAATTCCTTATTAAAAAAAAAACAAACAAAAACCCCTGAAACACCAAAGGTGGCGGTGGCTAGTGAGACAGGCCGGGGCTGCAGAGCAAAGTGATGTAACATCGTGTTTGCCTGATGCTGCCGACGCGTCTCGGAGCAGCGCGCAGCCCCGCGGCGTTGGATTGCGCTGTGGGGTCCCCATGGTTGAACCAGGCGACGCCAGGTGACGCAGCGCGGCCGCTTTGGTCCTGCCACAAGGGTCGCTTTGTCTCGGGGGTTCAGCTGTTACGGCAGCGGCGCGTGGCCAGGGAGGTGAGGCATGCGGGGGCGTCCTGGCGAAGGCAGCGGTGACCCTGGATGTTACTGACGTTGGCCGAAGGCGCGGTGCTGTGCCTGTGACGGGCCGGCCGCCTCCCCGGCAGGCCGCAGCTCCCCAACGCTTTCTTTACGGACACGACTCCGACTGCGCCTCATCCCCGGGGGACGTGACAGGCGTTTAATAAAGACTCTGCTATAAAACTGCCCTCACGCTCACGCTTTCAAAGTGTCGGAAAGCGCGCGGACCGCTTCCCCGCAGCGCGTGGTCGTTAGGAGGCGCGTCATGCATCACCGCTGACGCAGCTCTGCGCCCTCTTCCCAAGTCACCCCTTCTCCAGCCCGCCGGAGGACGCGGGCTGTGCCGGCGGGGGTGGGGGCACCGTGTCCCAGCACGCCCGGCGACAGACGGACACCGGCGTAAGGCAGGGCGGCCGGCGCGCGCCTGCACCCTTCAGTAGGCGGGGCCGCGCCGCCGCGCATTGCCTCCTGGGCGGGCGCGCGCGCGCGCGGGCGGGGCGGGGCGGGGCCGGTGTCGCAGGGGGCGGGGCCGGCGGGAGCGGGCCGCGCATGCGCTCTGCCTGAGCCGGCGGAGAAGATGCCGTCGGTTTCCAAAGCGGTGTCGCGGGGCGGAGGGTCCCCGCAGACCGAGCAGCCGACGCATTATACGTAGGTACCGCGTCCTGGAGGCGCCCCCGCTCCTCGGGATCCCGCGCCGCGCCGGGAGGGCCCCGAGGACCCGAGGCGGAGGGCCCGCTCGTGCGCCAGGCCTGCTCCGCGCGGCCTCCCGTACCGGCGGCAGGTCTGTGAGGAGACGGCCCGGGCCCGGGCCCGGCCGGCCGCCGCCGCGCCGCCTTTGCGGCCGCAGGGAGGAAGCCGCGTTCTGAGGCGGCCCGGGCCCGGCTGGCTGCGGAGCGCCCGCCGCCGTTCTCCGCTCCCGCTGTCGTGGCTCTCTGGTCCGCGCCGTGACCCGCCGGCGCGGCCCGGCGTGCCGACCCCCCTCTGGCACTCCGAGGCCGCTCTCTGCCAGCTAGGACAGCGGCCCTTCTTCCCTCCGCTCCTCCGGAGCGTTGGCGCCGCTCGAGTCCGTGGGACGTTTCCGGGAGGATTTTTGCAGACCTTCCCGTAGTGAAAGATGGGTCCCGGGTGCTCGCCGTCCTCTCTGCACGCCCGCCCGCTTTCTTCTGATACGGTCTATAAAGTCCCTGCAGCCCGCGAGCGCTGCTGGCAGCCCGGCTCGTGTAGGACCCTTTGCTCCCCACAAATGCAGAATAATGTATGACTTAATTGTGGCATTCCTTCGCTCCCATCCCCTGTATCATCACTTATATAATGTTGTGTATCCAGCACTCAGAAAGACCACAAGAATGTAGCTGCTTACCCAGATACTGCTACAGCCCATCCTACAGCCCTTAAGATCCAGAAATTCTATTCCTTTTTTTTTTTTTTTTCCTTCTTCCCACAGTCCTGGATAGTTTAGAGATCCTTCTCTAAACTGAAAGACGTGCTTCATAACTCTATGTCATTACATGCCCCATGTGCCTATTTAAGCAACTGAGAATGAAAAGATACCCTTTATTCCTCTTTCTAATACTTTCCTTTCCCTGTATCTTCAGTTTCCTTGTAGCCTCTTACACATCTTGCACCCTTTTAAGAGACCTCTGGGAACTCTAAGGTTCTTCTGCAAGGCAGAAGTTTTTCTGCATATACCCTGTTCTCTGCAAATACTTCTTTAGTGGCATAATGGACTTGCTAAATTGGCTAAGACATAAGCTGAGACAGGAAGATGTGCTGTCTTACATGCTTTGACAAATGCCACAGTAGTGCCCAGTCTGGCGTGATCTTGTTCTCCCGTGGAAAGAAGCATCAGACTTCTGAACTAGCTCCTGTGCCCTGCATGCTAATGAAGGACTGCCTTACTAACACCTAAGTAACCTTCAAAGACCCCAGACTGTCTCAACACAAATGTAACAGTAGCTAAAATAAGTTTGCTGAACTCCTCTCATAGCCCCTGATAACCTTCATAAACCTCTTTTAACCCTCTGGCTCTCTATATATAGTGTGTCCACATTTTGTGAATATTGTGATTAAGGACTAATGTTTAAATTACATGTGGTATTTAGCTAAAATAGCCTTTGTAGGACTATTTTGTATGGTAGAAAGCAATATGAATACTCATTCAAGTAACTTGTTGGATTTATAATCTCTGTTTGGTGGTTTCTTAGGACAATATTCTAAATACTGTGCTTTTTAAATTAATGTATTTATTTGATTTTAGTTTAGCTACAAAACAGTATAATTTGTCAGGTATTCCACCGTATTTTATTAGTAATGCATCTGTCATAAAAAATGAAGTCACTTGTATTCAACACCTAAACAATAAATTGTGCATAGGAACTAAAACTGTATGCAGGTACATTTGTACAATTTTTCATGGGCTATGTGCACTGAATTGTCAAGTGCCCTGTTACTACTGTAAAAATGTGCCTCCAATAAGATAAACTTGTAACACAGTTTAATTTTTTTAGGTATCTAAAGGAATTTAGGACAGAACAGTGCCCCCTATTTTTGCAGCACAAGTGTACCCAGCACAGACCATTTACCTGTTTTCATTGGCATTTCCTAAATCAGCGTCGTCGTAGACCTATACGAAGGCGTGATGGGACTTTTAACTACAGTCCAGATGTTTATTGTACAAAATATGATGAGACTACAGGAATCTGCCCAGATGGAGATGAGTAAGTGATTTCTTTCAGTCCTAGGTGTTTATAGTATTATCAATGACATTAAGGAAAGATGCTAATTTCTCCTCAGCGAAAATGATTGATAGAATCCTGCTGCAGTTTATTTGAAAACAGATTTCTGTGATTTGTTAATTTTTGGCACATATACTTTTATATAACCATGTATTCTTTAGGCTATCGTAGAGTTAGAACTATGATTTTACATTGTGACTATCTTTAAAGCATAACATAAGAAACTTTTTTTTCTGCACATTTGTGCTAGTATTGGGTTTTGGGTTTTTTTCAGTTGTTTCCCTTTTTCTCCTAACAACTTTGAAAGTGATCAGTCGGTGCAAACCGTACTGTATAGAGGTGGCTTTATGTAAGTTTTGTGAAGATTGATGGGTAGTAGAGGAGAATGGCTGTTTCGTGATGCTTCTGGTGAGAAGCAGCAAAGGAGAGAGTTCACTGTTGTCTGGCTGGCCCGTTAGTGTTTGCATTTCCATGGACATGTGTCTCTTTTAGATAAAGGCTACAGAGGGCCTTCTATGAACTTGGGGAGGGGTAGAGGCTTTGTGGAAATGAGAATGAGCAAATGGTATGGTATGGCAGGCAAGCATATATAGAGGAGGTGGGTATATTGTGGTCGTATGTCAGAGGAGCTACCTTCATCCGCAGTGATGAAAGCAAGGAAGGACTTCTGACCAAAAAAAAAAAAGCAGGAAAACAGCCAGGAAATATGTAGTTATGCTGATCACCTGTTTTAAAAATTGAAGATTAATTATTTTTGTTACTCTAGTGTATAGCAGCGCTTGTCACGGATCAGGTATCTTTTGTGTTATAGGCGGTAGTCACCGAAGAAAAAGGTTGATTTTTCCCAGCTGCTTTATAAACTAAATGACAGAGATAAGAGAAGGTAAACAACAAAAATGCACTAGGCAGCGTGACAATATTGAGTACCATGCCTAAGCAATATAAACAGCAAGAAGTGTCTCTGAGGGATGTTTTTAAAGAGAGCAATTAATTACCTTTTCAGGTGTTTGTAAAGCACTCCTGACAATCCTGGGGCAGCATGATAAGTTCTTCTTTGAAAATCAACGAACAAAGATAATAGATGCTCATGTCATGGATTGCCTGGGGACAAAAAATGACCTTTCATTATTGCGTGATAGATACTGATTCTAAAGGAGAAAAAGGGAAGTAGTGTTTTAAAAGGGTATTAACTAGGCACGATTGAGTTGTTAAAAGCAAATAAGAGGAGATGTGAGATGGAAACCTTTTTGCTGCAATTGGATTGGAAAGGTTGTCCCTTACAGTTGCTAAAGGTCACTCCCTGGTTAGGAGCCTAAATGACAAACAGAGTGATTATATTGTCTGGCATAATGGAAGTGCAGAGGGCTTGCCAGAAAGAAGACCAGTAGTGAGACTCATACCTCTGTTTTAGCATGTTGTGCTTACAGTTTGAATTTAATGGATAGGTTTAGGAGTTATCAGCAAAGGAGTGATAGTTTTCAAGTTTGTGTTCTGCAGTGAAGTTGCCCAGATGTAGAAGGATAAGAGCAGGGACCAAGGTTGGAGTCCTGTGAGACCCCTCACCAGAGGCATAAGCGAATGTTGAAGTTGGAAGGTATGCTGCAGGAGAGATTGAGAGGAAAATGAATGTAACTGAATTCCCATAAACAAATGAGAACAATGTTTCAAGAGAAGAAAAACTGAGTGAAGCAGACAGTAAATTAAGAAAATGAGGATAGCTGTGAGTATACAAAATGGAGCCTGTTTTCTTTGCCTCAGTTATAAGGTGAGCTTATTGGAGACATTTGTGAGAGGAGTTTCAGCTGAACTGTGGAGGCCTTATTTTAGATCTAACCCTGAGAACTGGTGGCTAGAAATGGCAGTCAGCTATTGTAAGTTGATAGCTCATTGAAGTTGAGGTAGAAGAGAAAAGGCATACAGAGCAAATAGTTGGGAAAGGTAAGAGAAGTCAAAGGTAACTTTCTTGAAGATAGAAGACGCTGCAGCATGTCTGTAGTGTCAGGATAAAAAAATGGAGGAAAACACCAGCATTTCTGAGGACATGCTTACAGTGTGGCGGCATTCCTGTTTCAGAACTCAGCAAAAGAGTATTTTTTTGACCCTGTTTTGTCTTCTGCCTAAAATTTAGCCTTTTATTTGGAGTAACTTAAAATTCTTATAGAAATAGGTTACAAACAGTGCCAGGACACCTTCGTTTTAAGCTGTCTGTGACAATATACTGGTGCTTTTTTGGCTCTTATCTGTTTCTGTTTCTCTGTTCTGCTCATCTGAGTACATGGTTAAGTTAATGCAGTTTGTGAGTGGATAGAGAGCTAGCGAGAAGGGTGGAGTGATGACACCTATAATTGCTCTCAGGAACATACTTTTCAGAGAGTTAAAGTAGAAATTGTTGGTTTCAACCAGGCTTGACTGTGATACTTCTTTCCAAAGTTCAGCTCGGAATGAAAAGAGGCCCAAAATTTTAAAGCTGTTTAGAAAAGGGCTTTTCTAAGGGTAGCAAATTAAACCAATCTGTTCTAAGGAATGGCCTGTGAGAAAGACTAGATTACTTGCAGAGTTAGAGGGGTAGGTTTTAAGCAGTGAGTAGTGTTCTTCCCAATTTCACAAGTGAGGATAGAAGTGATACTTCTTTTTTTTTAATCATCTGATGTGTTTTTCAACTGTTGTAGTCAACTGATGTCAGATGCTAAAAGAGAAGATTATTTTGGGTATGTTAGTATCTGTAACGTAAGACTGCTCTAAGAGTGAATGAATTACATAAGCCTACTACAGAAGAGTACTTCAAGTAATCATAGGAAGAAATATGTCAGTGCCTCAAGGTTGAACAGAAGTAGAACTGTAGTTGTTTTCATACACTTAAGAACATCTAGCATTACCCTTTAAACTGGAATTGTTTAACTGTTTTATTCTTGAAGGATATCTTTGGAATGTTTGTGATGTGAATTAAGAAGAATGTGAAAAGGAAATATACATTTCAGTAATCAGTTAACCTTTTAAGCTTTTGTGAACATATGTTCTGTTTCATGGTTTATACATCTACTTACTTTGAATAATGTCTGAGCAACCTTAGTACTAACCTATGGTACATAAAAACAAGTTTATCAGTTTGCAGCCATGTAATCCAATGATAATTAAAATCAGCCATTCTAAATCAAAATACTAGTCTTGTTTAAAGCTATGGATTACAATGGTTTATGCTCCATTAAAATATTTCATAAATAAATTGAAGGTGAGATATAACATCCATCTAGTTCATTAAAGGTTGAGTAGAACATCTGTTCTGTGCATATTTCAGTGCATTGGCTTAGTTTGATACTATGTGTGAATAAGTACTATCTACTGTCTAAAAGCTGCTTTAATTAGGGGGTTCTGCCTTTCTGACTAATGATCCTATAGTGAACTACAGCGGATAAAGAAAGATGTCTGTGATTAATAGCATATGTATTATTGTGGTATTGTATGAATAACACACTTTTACGTAAAACATACACATGCAAAATTCATGCCATCGGTTTTGCTCTTTGAGGTTTGCATGCTGTTTAGTGTCCCTGAGTCACCTTTAGAACTAGCCCTTATCTAGTTCTGTACAAGTCTTGAACAAAATTTGGATAACAAACTGCCCCAGTCCCACTGGATAGCCACATTAAACCATTCTGTTAGTTTCTGGAGGAGGGCTTCACCTGTTATGGGACTCTTCAGGCAGCTAGCAAAATGTGCAGTAAGAAAGCTGTGTTTTCAATAAAATTCAGATTTCATTAGCTATTGATGACACAAGTATTGATTCTTAGGGCAAACAAACCTAGGTTTAATTTAGCAGAAGTAAGAGCCTTGTGACACGGTTTTTATTTTTTTTCCAGCTTGTTTTTGGAATCCGTGTTGTCTTTTTATGGGAATAATTGTGACCCAAGTATTTCTCCCTCTCTCACATTGCACACAACAAGTTGTGCCTACCTTATCTGATAAGCTATGTCTATATTCCATTGAATTATCTTTTCTCTTTTTTTATAAGTTATTTAAAAATAATTGAAGGCTGTAATATTTTTTGAGGGACCTCCACTGATAAGGCGATTTCACAAGGGAAAAACTGCAGATATTTAAGCAAAAATCACAGTATCACAGTATCGTCAGGGTTGGAAGGGACCTCTGGAGATATCTAAGTCCAACCCCCTGCCACAGCAGGGACACCTACAGCAGTTGCAGAGGACGGCGTCCAGGCGGGTTTGGGATGTCTCCAGTGTGGGAGACTCCACAACCTCTCTGGGCAGCTGTGCCACTGCTCTGCCACCCTCACAGGGAAGAAGTTCCTCCTCATGTTAAGATGGAACTTCCTGTGCTCCAGTTTGTGCCCGTTACCTCTAGTCCTATCACTGGGCACAACTGAATATTTTCCTTCTGTTAAGGAACCACAGATTTAGAGACAAGTGATAAGATGTAAACGCCTGTACACTTCTTGCATGGAAGATAAGACTAATTCTTGTTTCCAACAGGAGCGAAAAATCTTAAGTAGATGAAAATGGAGGCATGAACATTATGCATAAGAATATGGCAGAGTATTCTCACCTTTGTGAGGTGTACATCTATGAGTGAAAGATTAGTGTTTGTGGTGAATAGTCTGCTGGGAAAATGGAAACATTTGACCTCTGCAAAGATTCTGCTAGCGGTGGTACAGTTAGCAATAACAAAAATACAGCCTCAGATTGCTTTTCTTCCTGTTTAGAGCTCTGTACAGGACTAGTGCTGGCAAAAGGATCTGATTGACTCTTGTAGGTTTTCTGATTTCTCCATATCAGTAGCAATTCTATCAGAACAGGACGGTGGCTATTCACACATCACAAAGAATTTCTCACAAAGTTCAGCAGAGGCACTGTAATGGGTCCAACAAAGATTGCATCCTGTCTGTCTTCCCACATCAAGCCAAGTGTGAAAGAACTACTTTCAGATTCTGAGTGTTGACTGTGCTCCATCTTACACTGACAAAATGAGATGTAGCAACTGAATTTGGTATACCTAGTCATCCCACTAATTAATTCTTTTGGGATTTAAAGAGATAGGTACAAATCACTAGCTGCTGCCCATTTATCTTGTTTAACAGAATGCTCGTTTTAAATTCCTACAAGGAAGCAACTTGATTCTCAGAAATCATAAACAGTGTCAGTTCCTGGAAATGCAGCACAAGCTGCAAGTGTTTAGCACAGCAGGAAAAAAATGAATGATTTTGGTGTAAAGATATAAATACCAGACCTGTAAATGTTTACAAACAATTGCATTTGTTTAGTCGTTTCTAAATAACCTTTTTAGAATATAGGAAATAAAGCTTAAGCCAGCAAAAATTCTTATGAGTGTTAAAGTCTACTTACTGCTTCGCTATTGTTCCACCATTCAAAGTAAAATATTTCTGTGGGACTTTTCATTTTTTGTTCTGTATCACTTTCTAAGCTTTTTGGTGCAGTTTCTTTTCACTTTGGGATGGGGGAAAGTAGTTTTTGGAGATAAATATTTTTTTAAAACCAGCAGAGAACAAAATTAATTACACTGAAATAAACTGGGAGAGAACAGACATTTCTGTGTATATATTTTTGTGGGTTTTTTTAAATTTGTTTACTATTGGTAGTTGGAATCCATACATGATGCTAGCCATTTTTAAGTGTAAACTGTAACTCATATAGTTGTGTCTGAAAAATGGTTAGTATATGTACGAAGATGTGTTGCTGATGTAAAAATGTTTGTCTTCCTTTAAATAGAAGAGTCATTTTAGATTTCCTCTGAGATTGTTCAATAAATTCCATGTCTATAAAGATCAGGCAGCAAAAAAAAAAATCACTGTGCTTCAAGTACCCCTTGATTTTAGACAATGATAACATTAAAAAAAATTCTTGTACCTCTTAGTGTGGAAATGATTTGAGCTTGTATCAGTATGGAAGATGTCATTCCTCAGCTCAGATGATGATGTTGCTTGCAGGTGTGCTTACTAGATTTATTAATAGTATCTTTGTGAGCCAGCCTGCTATAAATTCTTACAGGTTTAGTAGAGACTAAGAAACAGATAAATGTTTTTTATTTTGAAGCTGATTTGTGATGGTGGTTTGTTTGGGACAATTTTCCTTTGAAGAATCCTGCAAAGTTACTTGTTATAAGTTAATAAGAGATAGACCGTAATTCAGAATTAAATTATTAAAAAAAAAACTTCAAAGCAATGCACTAACTTTCCTCTTTTTATTATGTAGTTGCCCTTACCTGCATCGAACAACAGGGGATACAGAAAGGAAGTATCATCTCAGATATTACAAGACTGGAACATGCATTCATGAAACAGATGCCCGGGGTCACTGTGTGAAGAATGGAATTCACTGTGCCTTTGCTCATGGTCCACATGACCTTAGACCACCAGTGTATGATATAAGGTAGTCTTGTTTCAAATTCTTCATCCTAATTAGCAGAAAATACCATGTATTGTTATCACCACATACCAGAAAATGCAGTGTGCTTTGCGTGAAAATTATACTTACTTCTGTAACTGTTAACACAGGAATACAATTCACTGTGCATCACGATAGCGGATAGAAGCACACTGGGAAATACAAATACTAAGGTTTTCTAACTTGCAATTTCAAGAGTCATATATATAATTCTTATGACTGATAAAAGACCAGATACTCTGCCTTTTGTCATTTATGCCTTGTAAATTTGCATGTGGTTTTTACATTCACAAATTTATAATTTTGTTAAGCCATCTTTCAGGTTCTCTGCTTGTATGTTTGACATTTTACCTACTGATGTTGCATTTTTTCAAATTATATTAATTTTTTCATGTATAAGATATCAGTATTATTTTCTGCCTCTCTAATGTATACTCAAGTTACTGTCAAAAGAAGGTGCTTTGTGAATCAGGGTAGGTAGTGGTAGGTATGAGCTTTAGCTGTGGCCAAAGCTGGGAGATAAGCGCGTTGTTGGGAGGTGTTATAAATGGGTGGAAGGGGAACTCTTGCTACAGAAAGTAGTCTGTATATATTCAAGAGGAAAGGATAACAATTCCTAGAGAACTTTGAAGCCTTAGAGGATCACAAGTATCTCTTACTGGACACTGGAAGAGCATTCTGGGGAGGTATCACTATACGCTTGCCCTATTCTTATACTCTTCCCTAGGCATCTGCTCTTGGCCACTGTTGGAGACAGGATTCCAGGCTAGATGAACCTTTGATCTGAGCTGGTATGGCTGCTATCTTACATTCTTACCTTTGTTATCCCTTACTCTGAACCATCTGTTGGGAGATGATACCTCTCCCTTCACAATAATTTTAGTAAAGTTAGTGCCTTTTCAGTAATTTCATAATTAAATAATTATTTTTAAAAAATCATATTTTGCCACAGAATTCACTGCTCCATTGCCTGGTCGCATACTGTTCAGTTATATATAGCTTTTCTTTCCAGAAGACTTTCTTCAATTAGCTAGCTGATGCTTCTTCTGCAAGACATCTATTTTTTTTTTCTTTTTAACTTTCCTCATTTAGCATACGCAGCATGATGCCATGTCAGTCCAAATACAGACTGCTTAGTATCTTTGTAATCTTTTGTATTGTATTAGAATGAGGAACCAACGTATAGCAAGACTGAAACCAAGCTCCATTCTCTAAATGTCTTTTAATGTGTTAGATGATTGTTGGTGACTGGCTGCATATAGAGTATCAGCAGGAGCTGAAGACGTTTGTGGTAGGAATTTATGTTTAACGGCTTGAACCTACGAGTGGGCTGCCTCAAACTTTTTTGGTGTTTGCAAAAAACAGTCGTGTGCTGTTGCTTCTTCTGATTTCAGGCATGCAGCATTCATAAGGAATTCCAAAAAATCAGGTCTTATTTTTTCTTTGGTGGTCTTTTTGCTCTACAATGGACACAGATATTAGGGTTTCTTCATTTTAAGTGAAGAGCAGAGAAATAACAGTATAATCAGTGATGCAGACAATTTTGTTCCCCTTTAATAGCCTTTCTCTTCTACACATCCACCTAAAAGAAGCAGCACTCTCTAGGAACTAGCTGTTTTCCTTCTTATTGCCTGCATCTTTTCTGCATCTGTAATATTTTGAGCGTTTGAAAGGTTTTAGACCTGGCTTTGGGTCTCTCTTGTCTTCCTTTCCCTTTGAGATTTTCTTTCTTGGAGGATAATTGGGTTGTGGGAAGATCTTGAAATGATATGTAAATGATATCATAATTAGTTACATTGTAAACCACCACACCTTTTAAACTTCTCTTCAGAGATCCTGAGTAGGAGTATTTTGGTATAGGAGGTAAGCTTCTTGAATATTTGTGTCTAGAGAAAGCAGTGCCAATTGAAGGTAGAGGCCTTTGATTCTCATAGATTACTATAGATCCATGTCTGGTATTTGATACGTCACCTTGTTTCTCCATTTCTTCAAAGTTTGCCTAATATAATTATGCTGTAGTATCTTTTTTTTATTATTATTTTACCTTTTGTACTGATTTGCCATTGTTGAATCTCTGTACAGCCTAATTTTACTAAAATGGTGTAATAATATTGTCTCATTTTTGGTAGAAGTTTCATACCACTAATAGAATACCTTTTAGTTTGGTAGTAGTCATTCTTATCTTTCAGCTTTCAACCACAAGCTTGTGGTTGCTTACTTGAAAAGCAGTTGTAAATTCTTGCAGAAGAGGTTCCATTTCCTCAATATGATTGTAGTTTGTTATTAGGTCTCCTGAATGTCTTGACAAGCTGTTCTTGCAAAATCTTACAGTGAGCCAAAAGTACTTTGGCTACTTTTATATGATGTAGTATTCGATAGCTGTATTTTGTACCTTCCTTCAGTCATAAATTTTCCAAGACAAAGAGTCTTATGGTATTTAATTCTCCCTCACAGAGGAGTTCTGTATGTCTGATCACCCTTACTGCCCTTTCTATATCTTTTTTAGTTCTACCATGTCCTATGTGGCAGTGGAATATCAGAAATTAACAGTATATTCAAAATGTCAGCACACCAGCATACAGAGGTACAGATGGGCACTGCTGGTACAAACATTGTCTGTGTACGTAATGCCAGCATTCCTTCATGTGTTCTCTTTGATTTGTATGGCAAGGTTATCGCTTATGATTGTTTGCCAGCTTCAGCACAAGTAATGGTTTGAAATACACTAAATTTATTTTATTTTTTTTTTACTATTTAGGCTTGTTAAGAAGTGGAATAAAAGACAGAATTTTGATAGACTTGGACAGGGTTATACCTGCGACAGATGGGGTTACTGTATCTATACAGTTTAGCAGTGTTGTTTTATTTTCCCTATTTCAGAGAACTTCAGGCACAGGAAACCTTACAGAATGGGCAGCTAGGATGCGGTGAAGGCATTCCAGATCTGCAACCAGGAATTTTAGCAAGCCAGGCAATGATTGAGAAGATCCTTAGTGAAGATCCAAGATGGCAGGGTAACGTTACCCTGCCTCCTTTTTCTGTTTCTTTATTGGTGTTTGATCCAATTTTGTTGATCCTGGGTCTTCATCTGGGAGAAGTTCAAAAGCCTTTTTTAACAGCGTAAAGAATTCATTAATACAAAATAATACGGATATTTGTGAACAAGTTGTACTGTCTGTTACATTTATATTCAGACTGCATTTTGAAAGTGTTTTGTTTTGAAAACGTTTAATAGGTCTTTTTCAGTTTACTTGATACAAGTGTTGCTAATCTGTGTCAGTTGAATAAATGTTCTTAAAAGTCAGTAGGAGCTCTGTCTTGTGCTAAGTAGTAGTAATGATTAGAGTCTTCGTTTTCTGAGTCGTTAATAGACTAGTTAACGGATCATTATTCTTTGCTGAGCTTGACTAACAGGAATGAAGTAGAATATTAAGCAGAAAATTGGAGCAGAATATTAAAAATACAAGAATGTCTTGAAAGCATTATATTAGATCTCTTACAGTAAATCCAATTGCCCTAGTTTTCTGAAGGCTTTCAAATTTGACTCTCATGTTCTTGGTTTAGACTTGTTTGTTATGTAGCCAAAGTTGTTAGTATCAATTGGATATTGTTAGTGCTCTTGCCCAAATTTTACTTTAGAAAAGACTGCCCAGTACAATTACTTTCACAAAATTAATGTGGGCACAGTAACACAGGAAGAGGTCACATGAAGACTCTGTCTATAAAGAATTCAAGGGGAGATAATTGTATGATACTTGTCCCTTCTGTATTTTTTAAATCTGCTATAGGGTGAGTTCCAACCATTTAAGTACTAATAATGTGTAGAGCTTAATTGTCATCTCTAGATAAAAAAAATATTCGATGTTCAATGTAAAAAAACAGCAAAATTGACCAACTACAAGCACTATGATTGCGTTCCTTGCAATTCCTTGCACAGATCTGTGGTATATGATGTTGTATGGTTTCTGTCAATCCCTGTAAATATGGTAAGATTGCGCATAGTTTCTGGGGATTGAAAATCATCCAACTAGTGATTTTAGCCTTATTTTTCTAAGGCTTTAACAAAACTATTGAAAAGGACTGAACAAAGAAGAGACTCTGTGTGATACTCTGATTAATAGTTTTGCTATTTGAAAGTACATCATTAATGACTCTTTGAGAATGTTTCTTCAGCTAGTTTTCCAGAAATCCTACAGGAGTCTTGTAGTATTGTGCAGTTCGTTTTTGAGAACATCTCAGGCTAAAAGGTTTGCTGAAGTCAAGATACATGACATTGCCTGCTTCTGGTTTACCTACATCCATTTTCCCACCTTAGGAAGGAGTTAGATTGGTTTGACATGATTTACTCCTCGCAAACCCATGCTTGCCGTTAGCTAAATTGTACCTTCTAATTTATTTACTTGCTCCATTGTTTTTCTGAATTTTTCTGTTTCTAGACAGAACCTTGTTTGTCATCTCCTAGTTCCTCCTTCCTGGAACCAAAGATGTAGACACAGAGGCAAAGGTAGAGAAGAGGCTCTAGAATTTGTCCAGGAAGATTTTACTGGACAGCCTAAACATGCCTTAACATGAAAGCAGTTTTGGTGAAATAAGGACTGTCAACACTAAACTTAAGAGAAATCCGAATATAAAATTTTATAAGTTTTTAGTGTTTGTCATACTAAAATGAATAATGTATTTTCAGGTATTCATTCTCAAAATGTTAAATGTATATAATGAGAATTTCGGGATAGTTTCTCTGCCCATAGATTGCTAGTGCTTGATTTGTGTACATTATTGTGATGTTGCTATTGAATATAAAAGCAATGAAGATTGCTTTGCATGTAAATGTGTTAGACTTTTATTTTGAAAAATGCAGGACTCAGTCTAAGTTTATAAGAATGGAATGGTCTGTGAATCATAATTTTTTTACAAAATGCAGTGTGATACCTAAGCTCGCTAAAGACACTCTGAATGCAAAAATTAGTTGTTTATTTCTCTTAATTGTTGACCTGTTTACAGACACAAATTTTGTATTAGCTGGCTACAAGACAGAACAATGTACCAAGCCACCCAGACTCTGCCGCCAGGGTTATGCGTGTCCACACTATCACAATAGCCGAGATAGAAGACGAAATCCCAGAAAATTCAAATACAGGTACATAAATACATATTAAGAATAGACTTTTTGGTCAGTCAGACAGTTGTTAATAGACTGATTTGTTTGGGTTCTTCTATAATGCAGTTGGATATTCCTAATGGAATAAAAACACATCTTTCCCAAAGCCTTGCTAATTTTTTAGGGGGAAAAAAAGCATCTGTTCAGAATGGTCAGACAGTTCTAAAGACAAAAACGATGAAGCTGTAATGGAAATATCCTTCTTTCCTGTGAAGAATGAAAACTTATATAATTCTTAGCAGAAGTTGAATCACTACATCAAACCTCCTTTGTTATGAAAAGTTCAATTATAATTTCTGGATTTTTTTTCTGGTTTTGTTCTATAATTTTCCGTTTCTGAGCAATATTTTTAGGACCAAAATTTAATGCATCACCTCTCTTACTTTTTATCATTACGTCACTCATCATTACATCATTTTACATCATTCCCATACACTGTGGTTTCTTCATTGCTTTTGGTGTTTTTTTTCGTGCGGTGGTACAAGGTTTAGAATTGATGGGCTTTACTTGACAGTCTCAGAACTGTGAATAAATGTCATTAGACAAGAGAGAGAGAGAATCCTACTAGCTCATCTTACTGTCAAAGAATTTCCAAAAAGTCAGTGTGTCTCAGAATTTGCACCTTTATAGGTCCCAGAGTCTAAGATTCTGAGATTTAGTGGGAAATTCTTTAAGACTTTTGCTAAGAAGTAGATACAAACATGCTCTGGACATCACTTTTTTCTAGGTCCACTCCTTGCCCCAATGTAAAACATGCAGATGAATGGGGTGAACCTTCAAGGTGTGAAAGTGGGGATAGCTGTCAATATTGTCATTCTCGTACAGAGCAGCAGTTTCATCCTGAGGTAAGAACTATGTTTCTACTTATTTTTAGCAATTTCAAATTTATTATGGATTAGATTATTGATTAAAGACATTATTTATGAAGAAACGTGACATTTCATTCAACATTTCCAGTTGTTGAAGTATTTGCTTAAGCAAAACAAAATTTGCTAAGAAATAGTTATTTGTACTGCTGTGATTTTCACTGATAGGCATTTTTATTGTACTGCTTATGAAAAAGTAATTTATATTCTCTGGATTTGGGCATAAATAAATGTATTCTCTTTTTTACCTAATTTGGATTAGTAATGAAGTCACAGTAGTAATTGCTACTCAAAAGCTTGGGACAAATTTCTATTTTAAGTATAGTTAAATGTCCTGGTTTGAGGTGGAACAGAACCAATTTTCTTTTCCGTGATTTTACTTTTCACTTAAGCCTCTTCTAACTGACTGAAATGATTCGCATATTATTCAGACAGTGTCTGCTTCTAGCAGATAAAGCCTGATGTTTATAATTAATACCAAGGGATGGTATGCAAAGAGGCTTTTGCTTATACTTATTGCAATAATAACCAAGGTCAGCTGACTTTGTTATGTGCCAAGTTGGAGGGTCAGAAGCAGAAAAGCGTAGAGGGGTCGCACTTGTGGGGAGGAGCGGACAGGACAAGTGACCCAAAACTGACCAACAGTGTATTCCATCCCATCAGCATCATGCTCAGTAGAAAAGCTGAGGGATGAAAGGGCCGGCTCTCTTTCTTCAGTGGACAGTGTCTGAGGAGGACTCTGTCTGTTCACCTGCCTTTGATCCCGATCCGTGCATTCCTGAATCCAGGTCCAGAATCTAGTTCCCATCCGTCGCTGAGTCCAGTCTGGGACTTTCCCAGTGCTAGCTGGTGACGTGGTCGTCATCCTGTGAGCTTGATACTGCTTTTGTGTATATTGTATATATTTCATTATTTTCTTACTGATATTACTATCTTTTCTTTTTAGTATTAATATTTCATTAAAGTAGTTTTAGTTTTCAACCCATAAGTCTCTCTCCTTTATTCTCTGTCCCTTCTCTTCTGAGGAGGGAGAAGGAGGTTAAAGAGAGCATCTGTCGTTCATTTAGTGGTGAGCCCAGCCTAAACCATGACATTAAAAGAGCTTTATTGCAAATAATTAAGAGAAACTGAATAGGTCAGAAGGAGGTAGAAAGAGAAGAAAGCTTTCCTAGTGGATGAAGTAAGACACTCCAGCAAAACAAGGTGATTTTAGATTCCTCTGGAGGCAAAATTGTCATAACTGTTGGGATGCTTGAGCGTAATAGTAAAATGCTAGGGAAGAGTGCAATGCCATGCAATCTGCTGAGATTTAATTCTTATGTGACACTATGAAAGTATTAAATATGCCAGTTAATGGAAACAAACATGATACTGAAAAGACATGTTATGCTAGAAGCTGCTTGTAAAACATTGGATATCTGTTTTCATTTTGGGACCTTTGAATTAACATGAGGAATTCACGGCAGGATGTAATTTCTTCCATTAGAAAGCTCAATACTTAGTAAGGTATAACCAAAGATCATTCAAGCAATTGCTAATTTCTCTTCCAATTATGAAGATTATAGAAGGCATCTCAAGACCATACTGTGTAAGGAATTCTTAGAATACTGACTCCAGGATTGTTGCAAGCTTCATATCACACATTCCCTATCATAAACTGACCAGCTACATCCTTATATTAAATAGGTGTCAGCTATCTCTACTCTTGAGACGCTGCTCCAGAATTTCAGTGTCCTGATTACTGGAGATTTTACAGTCCAGATTTATTTCAGATCATCTAATTTCTTCTGCATGATATTCCAACCCTTTTTTTTGTAGTAAGGATGTCTTCCTGCTTTTATTTATGACAAAGCTATGAATGAAAGTGCTAAAATAAGTCACAAGGCTGAGCCTTGAATTCTGCTACTAATTTTGTCTGCTGCCTTCCTCTTTCATACTATCCATTGTCATCTCTCCATTAGTCAATTTAACACAGGTATGTAACATTGGTAAGAGTCATGTTCTTCATTATCTTAATTAATGAACCTTACCACATCCTTTATTGAAGTCCATACTAGAACGACCACATTTCCATTTTAGAGAAGGACCTTTGATTTATCAAAGTTGTATGGTGAGTCTACCATAGTGTGCTTTTGCCAAATGTACTTTTAATTTTATCCCATTTCTTTCTGTCTTTTCTATCTGGTGACAGACAGAATAATTAGTGGACATGCACTGGCCTGAATCAGCTATTTTTGCTCTTTTCAAACATATGTGAGATATACTTAATATACCTCAGTTACATGTGTTACTTCTGATGTGATGGCTTTATTAAAAGTACTTGCTAACTGCATCTGTCTTATTTGCCATGTTTTTAAAAATTCTGACTTAGCAATTACCTAATTAATTTCCTATTCCTGAACTGATGGTGATTTGCTTCCATGTCAGCTGGAGTCACCTCAGTCTTTGCTTGTTTCCATTAGCTGTGCTGCCTTTGTTGTCATGTTGACATAATTTCTGCTTATAATCAAGGAAGTTTGGTGGGGATAATGTTATCACCTCACCTAATTTTAGGTCTAGTATTTAATTTCACAGAAACTAGCAATGTGCCTGCACTGAAAGAGGAGTTTTGTTCAGCATCATACCCTGTTGATCTTTTCCCTCCTTTGCTCCAGCTCTGACTTTCATCCAGTTGTGTGGTTAGAATGGAAATTCCATACAGCTTTTGTACCTCTGACTTGAGGATTCAAAGCACTCACTCAGTTCATGAAATTCAGTCTATTTAATGGTGGTAATCAGCTGCCTTCATTCCTCAGTTTGCTTATTTGATGTCAATAACAGTAGTTCAGCCTTACCTTTTTATGTCCTTTAATTTGAATTAATACTCACTTTATCCAACGTTACCGTCTCTTTTTGGATGTTTTCAGGCGCTTGTTCCAAATTCGAATAAAGAATATTGTCATTGCCTCTTCGCTTAGTGACTTTTTTGAAGAAATCTTTTGGTTATCACATTCAGGAATAGCTCGATTCTGCTGTTAAATAGTTAGCAATCACGTTCTTTTCTATAGCTGGAAAGTTAGTCTTCTGTAATGATTTAGTTCTTTGAGTTTCCTCTCTGTCTTGTAATATCCATATGTGTAGATGGTGTGGCCATCTCCAGAATCAGTCTTTGAGGTGCAAGCTCTGCCCCAATAGTATTTTGGTATTATCTATATTATCACTTCTTGTATCTGTAGCATTTACCACAAGGCATTACGCACCATCTGGGTAGCTCATAGGATCAGGAAGGCTACTTTTTGGCTACAACCTCAAACTAAGACCAAACTTTCAATTACGTCTTTTGTTGAAACCATTTGGAAGTCAGCTCTTATTTTTTTTCTTCTGCAGCATTAGCATCATGTATACAGCATTGGGGGTTTATATTTAACTAATAAACAGAGAACAGGAAAGAAATGAGATGGGCCCAGCTTAATTTCCTAGTTGGGGTGTGGTATCCACAAATGACTCCTTCGTTTTTTGCAATGTCTGTGATAGCTCCTCGTGAAATTGATGGAAAGAGCAGTCCCACTGTTTTGTAAGTGTGTCATTTGGGTGAATACTTGTCTACAGCATGGATGTTTTGTTGCTTTTTCAGTGTTCAAGGGAAAATAAATTATTTGTAGAGTGTTAAGCATCAGTAATAATTTTGTGATTTAGCATTTTACTATAGTTTCTTGGATGATCTTTGGGTTATGCATGAACTAGTAGTGAATATAGCAACTAAATTTTCACCCTCAATTCAAAATCACTTATGAGAGGGAAATTCATCTAAGATGCTTAAAATAGGTCTAAAATAAAAAGCTTACAGAACTACTTGTTGATTATTTTTAATACGTAGTGTAATTTTTCATGTTTGCTCTAAGGCGGGAGTCCAAGGTAAACATTTTTTTACAAAGCATATGCAAAAGTGCCAAAGAAGTGGCATTCTGAACTAAGAATTATTAGTTATCAAGCAATGAATCACTCAACTGGCACTGAAAGCCAAAGAACACAGTACCAAGATTGGGCGAACCAAAAAATCCCTCTGCTATTTGCCACAGACTTGCAAATCACCAGAATTAGTTTTCTGAAGTATCTATGTGCTTTTAAATAGATTCTTAATATTGTTCTAATATGATAGTGTGTCAGCCCCTCCTCCCAGCCTTGTGAGATCCAAAGATCATCAAGATCCTGATAGAGCAATAAACTGAATCTGGATCTTACTAGCAACTTACATAAACATTGGTGTCATGAGCAGTCAGTATTACTTCAGTTCTCACACGCCCCAGCCAGGTTAGAGAAAGACATTTGAATGTTAGGATGATTCAAATATTGGAGGTGTCCTAACAAAGGAACTGTGTTCAAAAAAGCATATTGATTTTATTTTTTTTTTTCATCTGCATGAGCTGACTTTGAACGTTTTATTCCTGATGTTTGGCTTGTTTCTATACAACGTGGAAAACCAAAGCAGTTTAAACACTGTTTTTCTAAAATATTCTTGTTACTTACTATTTATTAGTATACAGAATAATACAGAAGAATACAGAATTATACAGAAGAGGGTTAAGATTCTTGTCTCAGATTTGCTTCTCTTAAAATTCTGCTCTTCTGTTTGATTTTTAGAAATTAGCATAAGAACTAGATTTTCTGAGAAAAATGTAATACATATTGTTAGTAAATATTCAGAACTTTTCATTTAAAGGTTTTAAAATTTTTTAAGTATTTTGTCATTATGTAACAAATATGTTTAGGTTAACCAGCCTTCTGTTTTGTTTAGATATATAAATCTACAAAGTGCAATGACATGCGCCAAACAGGCTACTGCCCACGTGGTCCATTTTGTGCGTTTGCACATGTTGAAAGTAAGTAAAAGACCTGTTATTTTGTATCAGTGTTCATAAAAGTGAACTGTCATTTCTAAGCATCAGTAACAGAAGTGACTTAACATCATTAATTTTAACGCATAAATGGCATTTGATGTCTCTTGTTTTTAGAAATTCATTCCACATTTTCTAATACCGTATATTGCTATGGGAGCTTGCTGCATTTGCATCAAATTTGCATCAGCAGTAAAACAAGACGTGCTTTTCTTTACAAATGCAGCTTGTCCTTGTAACTTTTTGAGCTTGATTTGGCAATTTTCTACACACACATGCTTGACTTATTTTAAGATATATTAGCTGTCCTATTGAAACCTATAGTAAACTTCTCAGGCAAAAGTTAAACATCCTTGCAAGTATTTGCAGAACTAGGGCCTTAGCTAAACTGAAAAAGAACGCAGAGAAAATTATGTCAGCTGTCTTCTTTCCTCCACTTACATCTTCACTGCACTCAAACTGCTATATCCAGAAAAAGTGAAAAGGGACCATTTTTTTCCAAGAGAGCATTCAATTCTTCGATATGCATCTACACAAATTAATTCTGGGTATGCATCATAAGATTTTTTTAATAGTAGTATTAACCTTTTCAGCTTAGGTTACCCTGCACTCTTCCTGCACTCTAGTATGTCAAGTGTGCAGTTGCTGCAACAACTATTCATGCCTTCTTTTCGGTTGTGATGCAAGGCAGAACTTGAAGCATTTCTATATAACTGGTTTTTTATAGGTGATAAATCTTTTCTTTTTTGATTATGTAGGTTTTGCTTGATTACATAATCAGTAAAACCTCATATTTATACTTCAGAAAGAAATAAAAAAAAAAAAGGTCTGCACCTATCTTATTTTTTGTCTTCTGCTTCTAGAGCTGGAAAGAGGGATGAGAGACCCTACCTATTTTCGAAAGCTCCAAATTTCTGCAATTCAGTAGTTTTTATCTTATGATTCTCTGATGATAAGTAATGGGAGTGTCCTCTCTCTGTCTAACTTGTCTAGGCAAATGTGATGTTCTGTACAACGGTGTATTGTGTCACTTGCTTACCTAAAAGACTTTCAGTGAATAGAGTCATTCTTGCTGCCCACAGCGCTTGTTTCTGAGAATCTGTTGTATGGTCAACTTGTCTTTTAACTTCTGCGGGATGATCGATTTTAATTTTCCATGGTTTTGTTACTCAGAGAAGAGAAAAGATAAATAACGTCCTGTATTTATTTCAAGCTCCTTATTCCAAAACCTAGCAATTCTTCAAAACATTATGGCAATGAAGTCAGTATTGACTGTTTATTCACATCAAAAGTAGCTCGCTGCCTTTGCTTTTGTGCTGTTTTGAACTGAATGCCGCCTCCCTTCTTGCCTCTCCAGCAGGGACAGCATACAGGATAAACTCAGCAGAGCTCTTGGAGTTTGTAGTTCTTTTGAGACCCCATCATGATCTACTTCTGTGTGTCTTCATCATTAGTAACTTTAACAGTCCAGTTGATGCTTGATTCCTATGAGATGATTAATTCTCACAGAAGGTGTCATTGACAATAAACAAGATTTCCATCTCTAAGGAAAAGTTAAGCATTACGCACACTAGAGATAAAGAGGGCTGAAGGAACGTCCAAACTTAACAATTTGCTGATGTTGTTCTCCTTAAGGGATATCTTTCTAATCTGTTGCTAATACTTCTACCCCAGCCCCATCGTTTCTTCTGCTCTGTAGGATGAATTCTTGTACTCTTCATAAATCTCCAGAACTTTGAGAGTATTCCTGAGACTTTGAACATATTAGCATTGCTAATTGAGAAGCAGCAGCTTAATTTTATCCACGTAGTTGCATTAGACAGAATTTTATGTCCATCAGAAGAGACTTACCTGGCTCAACCAGCATGCTCTGGATGTCTTGGGTTTGCATCATCTGGAATGAAGACTGTGTAAGCAGGAAATCTTGACAAATAAACTTGAAATCTTGCAACAGTACCCACCCCTAGTCCATCAGAAATTAGATGTTTGGTTACTGTCAGGAGGGGTGCCTTTCTGCTGTTGGCAACAGCTTTAAGCTTAGTTCAGCAGCTCTGCCTCCTGTGTTCATAGAATAAAATGATTTCTGTTCCTTTGTATTAGGGAAGGGGGAGAGAATGGTTTCAGAGCTGTGGATCTTGACATCAGTATGAAAAGCATGAAACTCTTGGTTCATGGATCTCTTTGAATCACAAATTATGGGTGTTCTGCACCCAACTTCAGTGATGACCTAGCTATGTGGAACAGGTAGCGGAAGATTTCCCACTATTCATATATGTATCTCAGCAATTTTTATCATTCTATGCGAAATAATTTGTGGAAGCACACGCTCTCTATAATAGCATTCCTCGTCTTCCCTCAATGACTTCCTCAGAACCAGCCGGCCATTTCTTTTTCCCTTTTCTCCCTCCTTTGTGAAGATTGTGAGGAATATTGAAGACTGCTTTTCCCTTTGGGCCCTGGCTGCAGACAGTATTGTCTTGTAAATGTCACTCATTGTTTTTTTTCCCCCACTGGCTGAAGCCCTCGGTGCAGTGTAGTCCCAAAGACACTTTGTGATGACAGGAGGGAGGGTACCTGATCCTGAAAAGTAGAGAAGTAGTGGGATCTGATGTATCTCCCTGGCAGCCTTCGTAGAACAGAGAGTAGCTAGGGTGTGTTGGGACACCTCAGTAACGGACTCTCTTAAAATAATGAACACCTTTGTGTGTGGTTTGTCCACTGACTGCCCGACGACTACTGGAACCTTAACAATAAAGGTATTATTTTTTTGAAACAGAAACACAGGCAGACTGAAATTCCGCTGACAAGAATTTGGAAACACTTCAAAGAACACATCTCCTGTATAACAGCTTCTGTTACTGAAGGCATTTGCCTTCAGATTGTTCATCTAAGACTGTTCTCTTCTGTTGGTGCCAAGAGTGCAATAATTAAAAAACTTACTTCTGGCTTCATGAAGGATGGGATTCCCCAGGCCAGGCCTAGCCTGACCATGGTAACTCTTATATTCATAAACCCCAAGCCTTGTTAGTGCAAATTCTAAGGAGGCTATATGGCTGAAAAAGTTGTATCTCATAAAGAGTACAACCCTATTTCTACATAACGTCCTAGGCTACTGATACGTAATCCCTGAAGCACTGCTGCACTGGGATTAGATAGCTGAAGTTCTTTCTGAAGGCCCTGTCCTCTTCTCCGTGAGCTTCAGTGATCCCCATGAGATAGGCCACCACATGAGACAGTTGCTTTTCTGTCAGCTGCAACCTCCTACAACAGCTATAGGTCTTGGAGAAAAATATGGTTAGACTGGGGGAGGCTTACACTGTAGGATTTGTACGTTTTGTGCAGCTGGCCACAAACTATGATCTTCACTCTTGGAAGAAATTAAAATGATGTAGAAGCACACATTCTGAATGTAGTGTGTCTGTCTGACTTACTATCAATAAGCAGAATAGCAAAAACTAATCATGCTATTCTCCCTACGTACCTTGGAAAGAGAAAGGAGAGATTATTTCTCTTTGAAATGTTTGGAAAGCAGTCTTATATCACCCTTTTAGAGTGGTATGACTACTTACACTCATTTATAGAATATTGGACAAGTATGTCACATCAGGGAAAAAAGCTAATGTAAGATTTAAGGGACAGCATGGATCAGAAAGTGCTGTTCCTGTGACAGTGTGAGGGTTGACTGGACAAAGCTGGCTGACTGGACTTGCTCTGGGCAAGCAGCTATACAGTGAGATGGTATGTAGCGAAAGTGAGAGTAACTTACAAAAAGTCAGCACATCTGTTTCTGTCTTCCCAACTGTTCTTTGCACTCCCATTCTGTAGGAGGAACAGCAGAGGTCAAGTGACATCATCTTTGCAATTCCTATGGTTCTTTTTTTTCTTTTCTTTTGTTTTTTTAGGGGGGGTGGCTGGACTGGACTTGTGTGTATAGTGGTACTTACTAACAGCTTTTTCCTTTCTCTTTTGTGAGCCACATCCCTATTTTTGTAATTTATACAATAATAGAAATATTTGGTAAAGCATTGGACCGTGGAGTGAGAAGGCCATGGAGTTGTGATAAATCAAATGCTAGCCAGAAAAAACTCACATCATTAGAAACATTCCTCAGCTATGCTATCTCCACTGAAGAGAGGTGTCTTCGTGCCTCATACTCATTTTGTTTCCTACTATGGCTTGTACTTTCGTATATTCTATCTGAGCTGCTTATTGTTTCTAGTAGAGAGAAATGTTTACATTTGATTTTTAACTGTAGTTTATCATTACCCCTTCAGAAATGCAGTAGTGGCTAGAGATGAAAAAAATCTTGCTGTACCTGTAGAATTTATTAAGAGATTTTATTTTCAGTTCTGACTTGCTTAATTTGATGTGTTGTGTGCATGGATTATGAGGTGAGGAATGTTATTAACTGTAATTGCTTACTAAAGTAACCACTTTTTATTAACTCATCATTTGCCTGTAAAACTGGAAGTCTAAATCTCCTTAATATATTGCACATTTAGATAATCAAATATCTCAGATGTTTAATAGTTTACCAAAGTAGTCTTTGGGGAATTGCAAAGTAATTGTTCAGTCACCTCGAGCTGAATTTTCTGGTATGGAAATTAACAAGTCATTGGTCACAATTTACTAAAAGTTAATAATGAACTTTATCAAAGGTTATTGTTCCTTTTTAAGTTAAATAGTACAAGTCCCATATTCTCTTCAAATTGTTTTATGATTAAGTCAGTTGGTTCTAGACTGGAAAAAGAAAACGTAGAACCCTATAATTATGATGCCATTGTTACCTTTCCAGTCAGGAGTTCTAAAAATGTTGTCTTTAAACCCTGGTGTGATAGAGATTCTGGAAAATAAAGCAAAATCTAGCGTACTTTAAATATATGAATTTCAATCTACCTCCCACCAATTTTTGATGGAGCAAGTAAATAAGAGTATCAAATTTGTTAGTAGCCACAAATACATAATGGTGAATTATATTATTCTTACCTTGCCTTTATGCTTATATTTAAAGAAAAAGCGAGAGATTTCTTGTGTGTGATTGGTGTTTCCATGTGACAGGTGCTGTGTTTGGTACTAGGTATGTAATTGTTAAATTCACACAGCTAACTATCAAATCTGTGTGTAATTTGTTGGGGATTCCTTCAACAGAGGACACCATGAATGTAGTCATACTGCAAACTGGTTGTCAATCAAAGCCAGGCGCTCACCTGTTTTCAACAGACAGCATAGGAATTGCAAATGAATGGAGCAGCAGTCTTAACTCCACAAACAGCATTACAAATAGCAGTGGGCAGTCTGGAAATGTAAGTGTAAATAATTCTGGAAGTGTTACTAATAATAATCACTATGCCAATATACAATGTTTATTTTACTTCTTAAACGTCTGTTTTTTATTTCTTTGTACTTCGTCAAATGAGAAAAAAACCACAGCTATAGTAACTGTCAGGCAGTAATATTTAACTTGTACTGTAAGCCTAAATGGAATGTCTGCCTTTGGCACCAGATTTAACTATGTATTATTTGTGTTCTCTGCTCTTGTTTTTTGTCTTTAGATGCGGTATTTTGAATGCTACAGTGAGGAACATCATTGTTAATCAAATATACAGCTACAGGACAGCTTAATTTACATATGTCTCTTTTTTCTATAGGAAAGGTTTCATTCATGGAAGATCTTGCCTGATCCCAGCCCTCTTCTCTGCCCTAATTTGTTAACATTAGGAATGAATTGATGTCCTACCTGAACATGCTTTATACTTTAAGCTTCTTACACTGGTGCAGTACATGCAGTGTTTGGTAGTAGAGAGTTGTTTGATTACAAGGGTGATAAATGTAGTTTATATTAGCAAATTTTATCAGTTAAGGGTGGGAGAGAAGGAGAAAGATAGTGCAGGGCTTTTATTATCTTCCTTTTAGGATTAGTTGGAATAGATCCTTTTGTTAGGTTTTATGTTTGTTGCAAAATAATATATAAAGATAGTGGCATCTCTCTTGTTCTCTCCTGGCTTGTGTTTTTCTTACCTCATTTGCAGTGCCGAGTCATAAGTACATACACATTTGATCCCAGAATTTTTACTTCTAGCTTTCCAGTGCTGTTGATCTATACCTTTTGGTTAGAAAACAGATAAAAGGACATACTTTAAATAATGTTTAAAAGGAATTGCCAACAAATAGCGCAGTTGTTAAAACTCCTGGGTTTCTTTCCTGTACCTTCATATTGCTATCCTGTAGATTGAGAATAAAGATAACCAATATGCCTACGTTTTATCTTAGGTTCCCAGTGCAGAAGTCTGCTTCTGTATATAAAAGGTTCTGAGAGAGGGTCTGCCTTTTTGTTTAGGAAGCTAATTTTGTTGTGACTAAGGTTCTGAAGCTTTCAGGAGAGGCCCATAAAAGCATCTCTTCTCCCAGAAGCTTTTTAGCCTTTCATGAATAATTTAGGTACAGCTGAAAACACTAACTATTCTAATATCCCTTCCAGTAATGGGGAATCTTCTTCCATACACATGTATTTTTCTGTTGGTCAGTAGGAGTCTGATGAACATTGTGTACATTTTTCATTCAGTGCTCAGTGAGTCTCTGCCTGTGCTACTGTTCAAGTGTGAAAATGGAAGAGTTGACCCTGCTCCCCTCCCTGTACTTTATACTTGAAGTTTTATTGCAAGTGGCCACCCTTATTCTGATGCCTGGCAGAATGTTCTGCCTTTCCTTCACTTGACTACTTACCTGCAGCATTGGTGATGCACTTCCATTATTAATTTTTCTGGATATTCAGTTCCTGATTTTTCTTAAGTAGGTTGGTCTTCTGTTTTTCCATGTTTTATTCCTGAGTTTTGTTACTTGCTTGCTTTCACCTTCTCCATCTGCTGTAAACTGCTTAGTTTTAGTATTTAAGTAGTAAGTCTGTTTTCCTCCCCTCATTTTCCGTATCCCAGCAACTTATTTACATTCATGGTTTGTGTTTTTCTCTCTGTTCCCATAACCTATCTGTCTTTCTGTACCCTCCTTCGTCTTTGTTCACATCACTGTTAGACACTGGCCCCAAGTAAACTTAATTTTAGTGGTTTTTATCATGATGAAATTAGGCTTTCTATGCTTCTCTTCCTTTGTGTCTTCAAAACAAAATCTCCCTATTCATCTTCCAAAACTTCTTTCACATACGGTCTGTGCAAGGTGTCCCTGCCTATGGCAGGGAAGGTGGAACTAGATGATCTTTAAGGTCCCTTCCAACCCAAACCATTCAATGATTCTATGATATCCTGTTGTAGTATGCTGGGAGAGTATCCTACTGTTTTATTTGTTTCTACAGGAAAAGGATGATGTAGTACTTGAGAGACCTAAACTCAGTTCTCTGCTTGATGATAAAATTCCTCTATGACTGTGAGCAAGTTGCTTAGGTCCCCATTTCTAGAATGTGGTAGTACTGTTGCCCTATCTATAAGTGTTGTTGGAAGAATGAGTCCATTACAATTCTGTATGATCCAGGTTGATAGTGAGGGAGGCTGTATAACTGTTTTAAATATAGACCTTCTTATCTCACCTATACTGCATTCTTATGCCCTCATCTAAGTTGCCTTGTCAGTTGGACTGTCATCAGTCATTTCTCTGCTGTATCTTTCCTTAACGTGTCAGTCAGGAAATAATCTACTCGTCAGCCTATTTTGGTAAGTGTGAGTTCATTTTTGATGAGGAACTTCTACATCTATGTTTCTTTACCTCCATGTTCTGCCTTCTGGTTTGAAGCATCTAACTTTATACTTTTGTCAGTCCCTTCACCTGATCTTCGATAGTACTGTTTTTCTCCAGTCTGTCTTTGCAGTTCCCTTTGCTTTATACTCTACCAGTTGTATTATCTAAATGTACTTAACCTCCACAATCCAGTTTACCCAACATGGTACAGTTTTTCCCGTGATTGTAATTTTTCATTTCATTTAGTACTACTTGTTTCTCCACACTTGCCATCACCTCTTATCTTTCTTTTTGATGTGTTGTTCTACCAGGTCCTAGATTGACTTTCTTGGCATACCCTTTTTTTCTCATATTGCATTAGAGCTGTGAAGTGCCTTAAGTAAGATTCGGAGTCTTTGTATGCATTGTAGCAACAAATTCACTCATCCTTTTCCCAGTCCTATGTGACTTCTTTAGGAGCTGCATTTACACCAGCAACTTTTGCTTTCAGCTCTTACTGCTTGTTCTTAATTGTTACTACTCTTTTGTGCTCTGTTCAGTGTCATCTAATTGCCAGAAGGAAAACTCCTTTTTACTCATTCTCCTACTGCCCTTTTTTAATGACATACATTTCTTTCAGTCTTTATTTATCTTTAAGAGGGTCTTTCTTATCATTTCTTCTGTTGCACTGGTAAAATTAATGTATCTGAATTCCTTGGTTATGGAAAATGATAGTAAAGTACCTTTCTTGACTATTTCTGTGCATACAAGTCTTGAAATGGCTTGATCCATGTTTCAGATACGTTGCTTGCACCGTTTAAACTTTGATGCCCTACTTGCTTAATAACCTAGGTTATGTTACCACTTTTTTACATTTACTCATATTTCCATTACTCCTTGCATGTCCTTCCATGAATCTTCAGCTATGTCATGGTTCATCATCCAATATGCTGTGGACCCCTTTTCCTCAGTCACTTTTGCTATTTACCCCTTACCTCAGTCACCTTTGCCAAAATAATCTCTCTGGCATGCAGCCCTCTGCATCCCATGCATATGCATCATTCTCAGCCGTAAGCTTCTGCCTCACCTGAATTTCATCCCTTCATTTCAGCCGTTGTCATTTATATCCTGCAAATTTGTTGTAATTTAACATACCTAAATGGTCTTCTCCTGAGGAGAAGTTGGATTAACTAGGCTGTCTCAGTGCATGCAACCATAGTCATAGTTGATGCTTTCTATGCTTGCTCTAGCTGGTTGATTAGCTTTCCAGTGTTACTGCATCCACACAAAATGCGTATTCTTTTGAGCAGCTTTTCAGCCAAAAACTATCAAGAATCTTATCACCTCTCCTTAAAACACGCTCAGCTCACACTTTAGGATTATACTGCTGATCTTCTGCATCCATCAGGTTTTACCTAATTGCAGTGTACCTAGTGAGGTGACGATAGAGAGCAAAGGCCTAGCTGTGGGATAAAATTTGTTTAGTTTGTAAAGTTTGTGGCACTGCAAAATTACTAGTAAAACTTGCTGTTTGTTCTGGAGATGAAAGAGGAGATACATCAAAGATTAATTGCATTTATCAACTACAGAATATTTATGTTCGCCCTTTTAGGCTCAGAGACGTAAATCATAGTTTCATTTTGAAGTATAAAAGGATAGAAATGGTGGCCATGATGTCACTGTGGCCACAGTCCGTGATGTATTTAAGATTGAATATTTGCATTCAGTATATGTTGATCACAATGGATGAAGATAGGATAAACCAGCACCATCTTTGTTTTATCGGGTTTATCAAAGATGTATAAGTACTTGATCGCACATTCGAGTTAGCACAGTTAGGAAGTCAGTGCTTGTCATCCAGTCGCAGTGAAGGTTGTGTGCCTTCATAGCTCATCCTGATGGCAGACTTAGTGCTAGCATTCTGCTGCCTTCAATAAGCGTAAAGTTGTTTTTTTTAATTCATTACTAAGATGGCTTGACCATGTGCACATGATCAGTTACCACACTCATCTGGTAAATAATAATTTATTATGCTGTGATAATGCAACTGAGTTTGATTATGTGTGCATAAGTCTGAGCAATGGTGGTGAGTCATGCTTCCTTTACTGTGGAATTAGTGTTCTGAGACAGTGAGGGACGTAGGAAGGAAATAAGTTACTTGAGAGCAAAATTACAGCTTAATTAAAAATACCTCCATGTTTCCTCTTCCTGTCATCTTCCCCGCCACCTCCCCCCCCCAAATGTAGGCAATATAACAGTACGTGTAAAGCCACAAAATACAATGCAAATCAAGAAACTCAAGAAGCTGCTATTTTCATAGGAAATATAACTAGTTTTATAGGTGTATGTTTCCTTATTTTCTTTATAGAAGTTTAGCTGTAAGCAAAGGCCCAGAGTAGGCAAGAACCAAGGGAAAGAATGTATCACTTGTTCTACATGCTCTTTTTCTAAGCAATTTAGCTGCAAGTGAAGAGTAATGGCAAATGATTTTTTTGTAAGAATCTAAGAGGCCAAAGCGTGCAGCTACAACGTTATGAGGATGTCACCCTTGTTAAGGCAAGCTTGGCATCTTTTGACTGGTGGTGTGTCAGAAATGTTCAGGTGTCCTCCTATCACCTTGAGCAAAGATGGGAAATTGAAAAGTTGTTCTTTTGTAACCTCTGTGAAAGTGAGAGGTAATCTGAAATGTATCCAACTGCAGTGTTTAATTAAGCTTAAAAATTTACAGCTGAGCCTTTGTAAAGTAAAGAATGTCACCAAGTGCTGGTCTTTAACTAAAGTAGACTCTAAATCCTTAGGGGTTGAACTGTGTTCTTCCTGTGCTTATGTCTTCGACTACACAGCACAGCAGATTTCCATTTTTAGGAGGGAAGCATTCCTGAAGGGTACTTAAATCTGTTGGGCCTCTTTATCCCGCACTCAGAAAATCAAATGCCACAAATCTTCAGTTACATTTGTAGAGCAGTTTCCAAAGATCATGTTGAAGGCTTCCTCCAGACTTGAGGCAAGTGTATGAATTCTAGCTTGTGTTGTTTGTGTGCCTGTCTTAATAAAGAAGAAAAAGCCTAAAAAAATAAATTTAATACTAACAATTGGCAGTAGAATTCCTGGCATCAGTAGTGCTGAGGACATTGCCATTCATGCCAACACTGCTACCAAAACGTAAATTCTGCAGCATCAAGGAACAGAAACTAAGCATTGATAGTTTCACTTCCCCCCTCTTGCACTCTTTTTGCCTATACTACTAACGTCACACTCATTTTATGTTGGTACTGACATTTGACTTCATGTTAACTGTGACTCACAAGTCCCTCTTGATACAAAATAGGTGTTTGCTCACCATCTTGGCATCAATACTGCACTAAGTTGTATGGCATTTTCTAGTGACAGGTTTCTTGACATTTCTCAGATGTTCTTTGTATCTTACTCTGTGCAGAGAGCATGAGAGATACAGGAGCAGTGGTCTTGCGGGTATACTGTAGCAAGTCATAAGGGATGAATGAATATTTGAGGATAGATTATTTCTGGTCATGTGAGTGGCAATGTAATCTATCATGGTTTCTCTGTGGAGTCCACCTAGCTTTGAGTTGTAGACGAGATGCTTCTTAGAAGCCTGGGCAAAAAGGAAGTGGGTCCTGATCAATGTTGGTATTTTGGGCTAGAGCATCTTCACCAGATCTGGAGGAATCTCTCACAGAGCGAAGGGAGGTGGTCCAAAAAATCCTCCGTTTACTTTCTCCGCCTCAAGAATTATTTTTGATGACCACAGATAATGACCAGGATCAGATATTCTCCCTAAATATCATCTCCTCTTGCCTTTTTTGGTAACAGGATAGTAGTCTGGGTCTAACCCAACAGGGCATTTCTTATGTTCTTGTTAGGGGGATAAACTTACAGTGTGGGGGCAGACAGGAGATAAAGGGGAATAAATTCTAAATAATAACTTCAGACCAAAAAGAGTGATTTTTCTATGTAGTTGTCTTGTAAATTAAGGCTAGGTTTGAAATTTTTTTTTCTTACTTGTGTATTTAACCTTCCATGGATATTACATGACCCATTTTCTTTTCCTGCTTTATTTGCATGAGTTCTTTATTTTCTTTGCAAATTGAGTCACAACAAATCTGTGATACTGTGTAATCCAGTTACTAAAACTTAATTAACTTTTCTTTTCTGAAAAATACAAAAGACAGAGTAGAGGCTATCTCTGTCTATTGTCATCCTGGTGGACTCTTCAGAGATTTAAGACCAAAAGCCTAAACATGAATGTAATCAGATAATACTGCCTGCATCTTAGGGGGCTGAGTGATTGTTTTAGTTGAGTTTAGTTTTTCAGAGCAAAACTACACAAAATTGTATTGTAAGCTCATAATCCTTACAGATATATATATATACACCACCATTGATATCTACTGTAGCCAGAAGGATCACAAGTGGCACGTTGTGGTCTTATCTGATGGTCTACCTACCTGATGTCATCTGATCTTGACCAGTAAGTCTGTACCTCAAGCTTAGTACTTCTGAGTGAACAAGGGCATCGTTCCCCACTTATGGCTCTGTTGTCTGCAGGCAGCCCTCCAGGACAAATAACCCATAATGGCGATGTTCCCTCCTCCCTCTTCCCCTGGTCTTCATTAGGTCACATTCTAGGGGAGCAGCCATGATGTACATCTTCCTGTGTTGGTAAAATAATCTGTGTTGCTTGCCTAGCAGAAAGAGTGGGCATGAAATATGTATCTGAGAAACATTCTGTCCAGATTAGGGAACTCATCCTTAAATTGAGTCAGTAGTTTATCTAAATTAGTATCTTACTTTGGGTGTTAGTCTGCCTTTGCTGTCTAGTCATTTTATCTTAACTGTTTGTCTGCTGCATTAAGCAGTCTTGTGCTACCAGAAGTATGTTTTAAGTGTACTTACAAGAGGTAATTGTGTTATTAACAAAAACTTTTCAAAATCTTTTGTTATGGAACTGAATACCTTAGCATGTTTTTATTACCAAAAAAACCAAAGTATTAAAGTATTTATTTTTTTTTAAATTTCACTTAAGAACAGTGGTTTTTTTTCCTGGCAGTGTCCTTTTATTTTCTTTTTCTCTGTAGCATTCAGTATTTTGGAGCTGAAAAAACATGCAAACTTAGCATCGCCATGCACAGGGGCAATCCTCTGGTTTGGATTCAGAGTAAATGGTACCAGAAAGAGAAACATTGTGTGTTGTAGCAAGCTTGTGGTCGAAACATAAATTCTTCAGCCTTTGACTTCAGAAGGAATTTTGTCTTAGTACACTTTGGTTATCAATTTAATTATTTTTGCTATGGTGCCCACTCTTCTACTTCTGTCAGCTCTCAGGGTACATGTACATTTCAGGCTGCTGTGTAGAGAAGCTGTCTTTGGATTTCAGAAGCAGTCTAATTACAGAACTCCACACAGATAAGGTTTGTGACAGGAGATTTTCTGTAGGGATGGGAGTGAGTGAATGCATAGGTAATAATCTTCAGAGAGTAGGGGGCTTACATTTGTTGGAGGTAGGTTTTTTTGGTCAAGGGTTAAGACCTCATCTAGGTTTATGTCTGCCCTCTACCTGATTTACAGGAATTTGAATCTGAAGTTCCTGCTGCTCAGAGGGGACATTTTGAGGTTATACTATTCTGGGGAGAGAAGTGTCTCCTGTTAAAATCCTGATTTGCTTAAAATACTTTCACATTCTTCAGAGCATAGGGTAAAATTAAGGGTTAGGTTTAACACTAAGGTGAGAGTTTAACAGTAAACTATATAGTTATTCTTGTTTAGTCTGTCTGATTCAGTGTGTATTTTGTATTTAAACAAACAAAAACAACTTTGGCAGAATTTCACTCCATTATTGTATTGACTAGTTCAGCTATTTGAGAGCTAGCGGACGCAGTTCTGAAACAAGCACAGAAGGGGTTGAAATGCGTATCAGCACTGAGTGTTCTCAGCACTGGGCTGTTAGGCATAAATGTAGGATGCAACTATTTCCATACTAGCTTTGTGAGTCTAGTTATAAATCTAGTTGAAGAAAATGGAACAGTTTACTTAAAAAATGTAGAAACAAGCAATGCCCACAATTCCACTCAAACGTATTACGGCGGCATGCTGGCACCTTAGTTCATAAATTTCAGGTTGATCAGAATTGTACTTTTGGCAAAAAAATTGTCCAGACCTACTTACAGATTGTACCTTCACCTTAAGCCTTTTACTTTAGCAGTTTAAAACTCTCTGGAAAATATACAGCAGAACTAAACATTATAAATTCAGTAATGATTTTTAAATATTAAAATGTTAATTTACTAATCAATAAACATTTTAATATTTAAGAATATCAGAAAACAGCCTTTTGAGATTTACAAACAAGCATTGAAATGCTTTTTGCCAAGATTCTACTGTCTTTTTCTTTTTGAACTGCTTGGCTTGATCCAGATGAGCACTTTTAAAAGAGTGAAATATTGCATCAAACTGTAAATTAAGAAATATATGAATGAATGGAAATCAGGGTTGTCAGAAACCAAGTACTCCTTTATTGTAAATTAATATCCATTAAGTAGAGTAATCTCCACCTGTGATTCATTTTGTGGATAGGAACCAAACAAGGCTTTATTCTGGTGTGTACAAATACATCTCCTTTTGAAGTCTGCATATTTAAAATAACTCCATGTTACTTTTGTCATCTGCTACTTTTTTAAGGTAATACCAAAAATATATACAAATAAACCAAAGTTAGTGTTGTATTTACGTAAGACTGAAATGAATTTATAATTTCAACTGACTGTGTTACAGAGGGAGGCTATAGCTGTAAAAATATATCATAGAGTATATTAGACACTGTTTTCTGTCTTCTGCAGATTTGCTGTTCTTCAAGTCCAACTGTAACATCAAGTTCTGGTAGCAGTAGTTCTTTATCACCCCTTGGACCTCTTTGTAGACAGAGATCATTAGCAAATGGCATTTTGTGTTCTGAGTCTAGCACATCAGGTGTTTCTTCACCAACATCTAGCTATCCAAAAGCACCAGGCTTTGAACGAGAAGATCAGGTATGTGAACAATGTGGGTCTAGAAGTACAAATGCAATCTTAAGTTGAATTAGATTCAGCAGAAAATGTTGTCTTTCTTGTGTATCAGCACCGATGTTTGATAATTTAGAGCACAGAGTTTGGAACCCTCCTCTTTAGTGAGCTAAGCTGCATCAAATTCCTTTACAGCTGTCACAGCCAGGAACACGCATGCAAACAGTCACTGCAGCTCAGCTGACATGCAGTAAATTCTAACCTTGCAGAAATGTTGTGATTGTCATTTTGAGCCCGTGTTGCCAAGAACAGAGCAAGATAACAATGGAAAAATTCATAACTAGTCTCGGTAGGATTCAGTTTTAATTATTATTGAAAATTGATGGTGAAAAGATGTATCAACAGCCAGAAATTAATGCTATTTATTAGTTCTGATCTTCGATGAATTTCAGTCTGTTTCTTCTCCCACCTTCAGCTGCCTCTCTCCTTGGACAAATGCATTGCTGAGACAGACATAGATGATGAAATATAACAAACCTCTTCAAGAGAGAGACATCTGTAGCATTAGCAAGGAGAGGAGAGTGGTTGAAATTGAAGCTGGTGAGGAGTTATAATCCTTTAGTCGGGGAGTAGGGAGAAAACAGGCAATGCTAGAGACGGTTGGGAGAAGGGAAGACTGGTATTTTTCAGGGATGTGAAACAGCTCTGTTGGCCTGCAAGGAAAAAGCTGAAAGGCCAGGATGTACCTGTTAAAGTTTTTTTTCTCACTCTATTGTAATACTGATTACACTTCTAAATGGTCAGAAAGGAACTGTTTAAAAAAAGAAGCTCCAATGGCACATATAAAGAAGCTGCAGCCAAGGTGATCGGCCTTCTTGCAAAGCTGTGACTTGTCAGAATTGATTTCTATAATCTGAGATGCACAGAGAAGTGCAGAAGTAAAAGACAGAAAAAGAATGAAAGGAAGGAAAGTGGGTTTTGAAACTGTAACTTGTTGTAGGTGCTGGCAAGATCATTACTCTACAATAAAGTTCTCTGGGCAGGATTGCTTTCTTACATGTATGTGTTCAGACAGACTATAGGTTAGAGACCTGGTCATTGCGACAGGAAAGATTTCCATCTCCCAATATAGAGATCAAGTGATCATTGATCAAATGTCACGGAAGCAAGGCACTTAGTGTCAAATGGCTGCTTTCTGGCCATAAGGCAGCAATCATTGAGAAATGATGTAACCGTTGGTGAAGATCTGTTTTGCTGTTTTGGTGACAATTAGTGAGTAGTGTACTGCTACAAAGAATGTGTCTCAGCAGCAGAAACATCGTGTGCTTGCCTTTTAGTGGCCGCATTGAACCTGTCCAGAGAGAAACCTGTGATGGATTTTGCAATTAATAAAAAAGTATCAAGAGAGGTGGGAGGCATATAAAGAGGAAAGTTGTTACTGCTAGGGAGCTTTCACTACAAGGCAGATCAGGAATCTCCCAAAGGAAACAAGGAACCGACACAGCAAGACTGCTCGAAGGCAGCAGAAAGAACCATTTTTCCTAAGGAGACGGAGAGCACCTTGCAGAGTTTACTGCAATTCAGGAAGTCACTGAAAATTACTGGCCTGAAAAGAACAGAGATCCTTTGATCCAGCTCTGCAGGAACACAGTGGGCAAAGGGAGATTGCTTAGAATTCCCTTTTATTTATGTATGCCTCATTTGTTTCAAGAGTCACCATATTACAAAATGGTGTTCAAAGAAAATCTGCCCTTATATTTGATTTTTTTTTTTTTTTGTTATTTGTAGTATGATCACTTTAAGGGAAAATCTAGGCAGTTCCACTCAAACTTTTGGCTACCTCAGGCTTCTATCCCACCAGCCTCTTGGAGAAGTATTCCCCAGCTGGTGAGCATTTGGGATGTGTTATTTTTGTCACAGCATAGCGTTAACATGGCTACTCAGTTTTTGGACCAGAAATAAATTGCACGTGCTCAATTATGCATATAAGTGGAACAATTGTAACTGCTGTTCCTTTTCCATGTAGATTTACCCTATGATAATTAAAATGGAATTATCCATGTGGGTCTGCAGTGAGGGAAATGAAGTCAGCCTGTTGAAGATATCATTACAAAGATGCCACTGACCCTTCATAAACTACTAATATGTTTTAACAGCAATGACTCTTTAAGTTCATATATTACAGAAATTTTTCTTCTTTCAGGCAAAGCATCGAAGCTTCCCGGCTGAGAATCAGCAGAAAATAAATGAACAAGACAGCAAGCAGGTATTGCCAAAAGCTAAACACTGTAAATATTTTGCCCTTTTTGATAATTTTTTGATGCAGTATCAAAGTTACATGGCACTTTACAACATAGTCTAAGGAAAATTTGTGCCCAGTGACAGGACAAGAGGCAACGGGCACAAACTGAAACACAGGAGGTTCCATCTAAATGTATGGAAATACTTTTTTACTGTGCATGTGAGACTGAGCCTTGGAACAGGTTGCCCAGAGAGGTTGTGGAGTCTGCCGCAAGTGTATCTGTCTGTAGATAGGGGGTGGGACCAGGAGCTTGCTGTGTGTAAATACATTAGGGAGAAAAAAGAGACTAAAAAGTCTAGTAGATGTAGGTATTTATGCTGGGGAGAAAGAGAACTTACTGAAGATATCCATCAGCTTTGTGGGGGTTTGTGAAATTTTTTCACTTCCCTCTCACCAAGAGGCCTAGCTTAAGATGGGGCAGGCCAAAAGGGGATATATCTTGAGTCTGATAATTTTTCAGTATTATGAAAAGCTTGTATTACCTCTCCTACTTGTGTTAACTTTGATATCATGTTTCTCCAACAAAAGGGATCATGATCAGGCTTATAACCTAAGAATCCCCCTGTGCCTTGTCATTTCTTTGTTTTACTTTTTTAATTTACAGCTGTTCTTTATGGTTTAATGTATATTGCTAGTTCAGAGATTACTTCTTTTTTCAGCTCAGACATTTACCAAAACAGAAAGCAGCAAAGAAATGTTCCATTTAACATGTTGCATTGGGATATTAGAGAATGTGTTCTGAATTCAGTGTAAATTACAATATTGGAACAAAGTTTGGAAAAGCATATCATAAGATCATAGAGTAGTTGAGCTTGGAAGGGACCTCTGTTGAAGTTCAAGAAGTGTGAGCACCAGGGTTGGGACAGTCCCCAGTATCAGTACAGACTGGGTGATGAATGGATTGAGAGCAGCGCTGCAGAGAAGGACTTGGGGGACACTGGTGGGTGGAAAACTGGATATGAGCCAGCAGGTACACTTGCAGCCCAGAAAGCCAATTATCCAGGGCTGCATCAAAAGAAGCGTGGCCACCAGGTCGAGGGAAGTGGCTCTCCCCCTCTGCTCTGCTTTCGTGAGACTCTACCTGGAGCACTGCGTCCAGCTCTGGAGTTCCCTGTGCAAGAAAGACACGGACCTGTTAGAGTGGGTCCAGAGGAGGGACACAAAAATGAGCAGAGAGAGAGAGAGGGCTGGAACACCTCTATGAAGAAAGGCTGAGAGGGTTGATGTTGTTTGGCCTGGAGAAACGAAGGCTCCAGGGAGATGTTATTGTGGCCTTCCAATGCTTAAAAGGAGCCTATAAGAAAGACAGAGAAAGACTTTTTACTGGGGCCTGTAGTGACAGGAGAAGGCGCAATGTTTTTAAACTAAAAGAGGGTGGATGTAGATTGGATATAATGATGAAATTCTTTACTCTGAGGGTGGTGTGACCCTGGAACAGGTTGCCCAGAGAAGTTGTGGCTGCCCCATCCCTGGAAGTGTTCAAGGTCAGGCTGGGTGGGGCTTTGAGCACCATTTCAAGCATTTCATCTAGTGAAAGGTGTCCCTGCCCATGGCGGGGGGGTTGGATTAGATGATCTTTAAAGGTCCCTTCCAACCCAAACCATTCAATGATTCTCTGGAGGTCTGCAGTCCATCTCTCCCCATGTCAAAGTGGGGTCAGCTAGAGCAGGTTGCTCAGTGCCTTGCCTAATAGTGTTTTGAATATCTCCAAAAATGAAGACTTCACAGCCTCTTTGGGCAACATGTACCAGTGTCTGGCCACCATTGCAGTAAAAAAAATTTTTTGTCTAAGTGAAACTTCCTGTATTCCAGTTTGTTCCCATTTTTAAAGAAAAAAAATTCATTCTCATGGTCATTATCAGCCTCAATCTTGCACTATATCTAGCTTTGAAATAGAAATTTTCTGTGGTATTGGTAGAAATCAGGAGAGTAGATACTGCACGATCACTGCTCTTCACACAGAAGGCAGTGAGAGGATGTGTGGGTTGATTCAGTTACAGTTAAATGTTATTTTATTTAAAAGATTGAGGGAATAAATAAACAATAAAAGGGATCGATATACTGGAAACTCTGCACCAAGTCCCTGTAGACTTTGTGAAGTTATTTTCCAGTTTTGAATGTTACATGGCAATATTTTGTTTGCATTTCTTACATTTTAGAGTTTAAATTTATGATTTGTATGAAAAAAATGTTCAACTAGAAAGAAGTAGCACAAGTATAGGTCATTATATAGGGTGACATATGTGTGCAGTGCAGTCATGTTCTCAACTATCTAAACTGAAGATCAGTTTATGCACCAATTACATTTAGATTAAATGAGAAAATTTGCAGATCAGAAAAATAATATAGAATATAATTTGTGTACGAATGCATAATGTAATGGTACAATTCCTCAACAGGTATTTTCCTTTTGAAAAGGAGCATCAGACTTCAGCTAACTAATTATGTTTGTAGAGCTTATTTGCAATACCTTATTATTTAAATACCTTTTTTCTGAAAGCCAAATTCCCTCGTATGGTAGTGATGTCCAGGCACATTGGAGAAATGCACTTGCTTGTAAATGATAAGGAAAATTATCCTAATGTGTTCATTCAGAGGGTTCTTCTGGATTTCTTTCTGGTTGAATTAAAATAACTACTTTTTAAAATACATTCTGTTTATTTTATATGTTTGTACATACATCTCTGTAAGTGTGTTTGTGTGTGTATATATATATGTTGGTTGTTGTTGGTTTTTTTAACAGAACCATCTCAGTGTTTTTTCAGCAGTTAACCCACTTGCTTCAAGTATAACTTCCAGTCTGGCCTCCAGTGTTGGATCGGATAGTTCATCTCCTACAACTGTCTCTGCTATCAGTGCCAAAGCTCTCCCATTCTACTCCGGCAGTAACACAGTTGAATCAGTAATAGGTAAGTCTTAACATTTAATCTCTGATTGTACACGTTTCATTGCATTATTCAAGTTGTTCATGTTTCAGTGTAGGTTCAAAGAGCTTACTGGTAAAGACAGTAATGTTGTACACACCTGCTTTATTATATGTGGTTAAAAGCAATATCTGAAATTTAATGTAAACGTTTTCACCCCAAATCATTATTTTTCACAAGATCTCCAGTGTGAGTGTAGGAATGAGTGAATGGGACATTTAAACTGGAATTTTGGCATTGGTATTGGACAGCGATTTTAAAAAAATGTGTAAAACCTTTGTAATTCAACTCACTGTGTTGCTAGAAGTAGAAGTACTGTCTCTTCAACTTCTGTTGGTGGGCGGAGGAGATGACTTTTTTTTTTTTTAATGTTACCATAGCAGGTGCAATTACAGATCTTACCATGTTCACATGAAAATGGGAGATTTTTCTTTGGCTGACTGCATGTTCTCCAGTCTGCTTATTTGTATGTTCAAGGAGAAAATCTTTTGTTCACACTACGTGGACCAGATCTGAAAGGACACATGGAGGAGGAACCCTCGCTTTGTGGGTGCTCAAGACAGATTCTGGGACATACATGCTTCCAAAATTTGTCATTAGCCCAGAGCCTTTCCCACGCTTCCAACCAGCTAGGCTGTTTATGTGCAAAGTGGTAAAAGGAGATAGATATTTCAATAATACTTAGACACTGGGAATTTCGAAACTGGTCATGATATTCCTACTATGGTCTTACAGGTGCTGGATAGAGAGGAATAATCACTTCCCCCGGCCTGCTGGCTATACTTTTACTAATGCAGGCCAATATGCTATTAGTTTTTATTGCCACAGAACATTCTGAATGTGTTGTTCATCAGAATTCCTAGATCTTTTTCTGCGATGCTGCTTTCTGATCATTTAGCCCCCAGCCTGTACTGTTGCAAGGGATTAATCTGTCCCAGGTGCAGCAGTATTGTATTTGCCTTTGTTGAACTTCATGAGGTTTCTGTCAGTCCTGCCATCAAGTGTATCAGCTGGTCCCCTTAATTTAGTGTTATCCACAAACGTGTTGAAATTTGTGGCGCTTTTACACTGAATGTGGTTTATTCAGGAGGCCGTGGCAGAGAATGTTGTGATTTGAAAGATGCTGTATTTCACGTTCGGTGGTGTAAGTCACGTGATCAGGGAGCCGCTGTGATTAGCTGGTGTACTTGAAGCTTTCTGTGTTTAAATCGATGTGTAGCAGCGAGCAGGAGACTGCAGGCAGTGAGTCAGCACTTCGGCATGGTAAGTTAGGCATTCGCTCTTTGAATTTTTTTAGGAAAGAAGTCTATGCAGAATATTAAATGATGGATCTTTTTCTGCAGTCTCACAAGCATATAGCTTGCTTTCTTTAAAGGTTTGTTTGATGATCTCTGTGTTAGAAGAGAAAATCAATTTTAAATTCTTTTTAAATTTCAGAACTAGAATGAGCAGAATTTTAGTTTTTATTCTATGCAAGTAATATAATTTCATCGGCTTACAGATAATATTTTAAGATATACTATGGAACGAAATCACATTTTTGTCAAGATAAACATTGCTTCTGGAATAAGTAGAGGCTAGTTGGCTGTAACAAGTTACGCATATAAGAATAAAAACCATGGTCTAATTTCTGTATACGAGATGTGGTGCTAATTCAGTGTAATTTTTAAATTGTGATATACTACACAAGCGTTGCAAAGTCATTTAAACAGTGATATGCTATGTTTCCCATATCCTGGTATGATTATATTATTGAGCATAAGAGAATTTTGATTCCTCTGAGTTAGAATATACCTCTGCTTCTACAGATGTTTTTTTAAACCATTTTTCAGTATGCTATGTTTGTTAATAGAATATGAATCATAAAATACATGTCTCGTGTATGTATAAGTTAGTGTACTTTATGGTAACTGTGTAGATTTTGGGTTTTTTCCTTAAAAGAATTTCATATATATATAAATTCTTTTTCCAGAGTTCTACTTCATGGATATACAGGATGGCATTAAAAATAAAGTGCTGCACGTAATCAGAATAGAATCTGAATAGAGCAGAAAATTAAGACATTATTATAGAACAGAAAATAAATGCATACTGTTCTTGTAGGAAGTGGTGGATTGAAGAAGCATTAAAAAAAAAGGATAGAAAAAGAGCTGCAGCCAGGGAAGGGTGTAGGTGATTATGGGAAAAGGGGATGAATGGATTTCGGTAAAGGATTAGGGGAAATGCAGGAGAGCTACATTAGTAAGGACTGAGGAAGCTTTGTCAGACAGTGGGGTCTGTAGCCCTTTCTGTGGCCCTTTATCTTGATCTCACAGGGAGTTTCAAGCTCTTTCTGCTCCCTGAGTAATAGTCTCCAAGAGCTGGGGAAGAGAAGGGTGCAGCGCGGTTGGGAATAAGCATACCAATTAAAACTAGTATTTAGCATTGAGGCTTGGACAACATGTTGAAAACTGAGGAATGAGAGAGTGGAAGAAGGTATTTTGTTGCAGTCTGCTCCTGTCAGAGTCAAGGGACATCGCTTCGGTTGTCTGGTTTTGTAAAAAAGAGAAAATGTTTTTTAAGAGAATAGAGAAATTAGGTAAGCAAAGTGTCAAAGGAGGCAGTGTTGGAGAGGAATAAATAGGAATGGGCAGCAGTGAAGGGAAACGACTCAAGTGGTAGTAGGGAGAAGGTGGAACCTTAACATTAGGGGACATCTGCTAGCCTGATACTCCATCCATCCTGTTGTCTGTGTTAGGTTCTGGGTGGACCTCGCTTGGGAATGTTTTGGTTGCTTGCCTTGCTTTCAGTTGGATACTCAAGCTTGGGGATGTTGCCTGTCTGGGAGACTTGCCACTCAAGGAAAATTGGTGTCTCTCCTTTTGCTTCCCATATAAGTTGTGATCTTAAGATGCTGTCTGTGTTCTCTCCCCACACTCCGCTGGCTTTCCACCATGTGAGGTGGAATCTGAGAGCCGGAAGGTATCAGAAATTAAGCTTTGAAAATGTAGATAATAAGCAGTAAGGAGACATGTCAGTCCTTTTTGTGGTGGGGGAGGATGAGTGTGGCAGAATGAGTTAAGGCCTCACATGAGGAGAACATGACAGGTTAGTGATTTAGGAAGGGTGCAGGCTTAAATGTGATCTACTGTTTGAGCAGTATGATTTATGTCAGCTTCATTTAGTGGTGGGCTTGTCAGTGTTAGGTTAATGATTGGACTAGATGATCTTACAGGTCTTTTCCAATCTAGGAGATTCTGTGATTCTGTGATCCATTGTGTTTTGCTCCTGCTCTGTTGTACTGAGCCAGACACTGCAAATAAGTTCAAATGTTAGTAACATCTGGGTGATGCGGGGAATTGCAAGAGGTTGAAAAAAACAGTTTGTTTAAAGATGATAATGCTAATGGGATTTTAAGGCCTTTCTCTCTCTTTTCATGATTGAGAGAATTTTGAATTTTTTGAAAGTGGAACAAGCTTCACTTGGTGAAAGTGAGAAGGACCTCTCAGAATATCCTGCAGCATAGAGAGGAATCAATCTAATTCCAAAGGGATCAAGAGATCCGTTTTGGATCTTCTGGAAACTTTTACGCCAGCCAGTGTGTCTTTTATTTCTGTTTGTTCCTTTTCAACTCATTTAGGCTTCGTGCTAGTTTTTAATAACAATTTTCAACATAAAACCTAAAAATTCTTTACAAAGGTGATCACTATCACTGACCACAGTGACTGGGATAGTCACTATAGTCACTTCTCTACTTGTAAAATCAGTGTTTATGCAGGCTTCTCTCCTGTTTTCTTGACTGTGCAGTTGTTCAACGTTAGTTAAAGTATAGGTACAGAGGGGTAAATTCCTTGATTACACCCCTTTCTGTGCAGAAAAGAAGTTAAGAGGAAGAAGGGAAAAATACCCATCTTGTAACACTTTATAACCACTGGACCTAATAAGAAGTATACTGATAAGAACTTTTTCATAACATTGCCCAGAGAAATTTTACACTGAATGTCCTGGTTTTGGCTGGGACAGAGTTAATTTTCTTACTAGCAGCTGGTATAGTGCTGTGTTTTGAATTTAGGATGAGAATAATGTTGATAACACACTAATATTTTAGTTGTTGCTGAGTGGTCAAGGACTTCTCAGCTTCTCATATTGGCCTGCCAACAAGAAGGTGAGGGGCGCACAAGAAGCTGGGAGGCGACACAGCCAGTACCGCTGACCCCAGCTGCCAAAGGGGCATTCCATACCATATGACATTATGCTCAGAATATAAACTGGAGGAATTGGCCAGGGGGCATAGATTGCTGCTCGGGGACAAGCTGGCCACAGATTGTGGGGTGGTGAGCCATTGTATTGTGAATCACTCATTTTGTATATTCTTCTGCTATGATGATGATGATTATTTTTTTTCTCTCTATCGTTGTTGTCCTATTAAACTGTCTTTATCTCAACCCACGAGTTTTCCTTATTTTGCCGATTCTTCTCTCCATCCTGGTGGGGGGGCAGAGAAGTGAGGAAGCGGCTGTGCGGTCCTGGTTGCTGGCTGGAGTTAAACCACAACACTGACATAAGCCTTAAAATGAAAGGCAGTCTAACTGTTGAGTCTAAATGAAATATTGATTTTTATTTTATTTATTTTAAAATATTGCACATTCTCATTTGAATATTCTGACATTCCTTACAACTGTATGCCCTGATAACTCAGTTAGTTACCCCAAGGGCTAACTGTTGTAAGGGGCATTTACAGTGCCTTTCTTCAGGTATAATACTTGGTTTTATTCAATTATAATAAAAATATATTTACATAGGTATCCAAATTTTATTTTCCCGCTTTTTCTGTTGACCTACCTCTAAGCATAGCAGGTGACATATATTTATTGAAAATCCAGATAGATAGCCACTTCCCCATTATCCGCTGTTCATCTCACCATCTTAAAGAGCTGTAGTAGGTTTTATATGAAAGTTTTCCCTTTTAGAAAATACAGAGGATATCCTTCACTGTGTCTGTAGTATGCTTAAGATGCAAAAGAGTTCTATGATGGAAGCACTAAGAGAAATAGTCAAAGTTTCCTCATTTCAGCCATCATGATAGTTTTATGGATAATTCATTGATACAATGTTTTGTTTTACAGGTTCTGCTTTAGATTTGCATTTTAATGATGTGAACGTCGCATCCATAGATAGAGAATTAGAAGATCAAGAAGGCAGTGACCTCGGATTAGCAAGTAAGAGGTCCAATTTGTAAAATTATACTAGTTTAAAATATCTTTCTTTCTTACCTTTCTAAACTTTTACTCATCAAAATAGTTACAGACAGCAAAGACTTTGAAAAAAAGTCCTCAGTTTTGTTACTGCTGTTTAACTTTGTGGTTTACACCACTTTGTGGTGGATTGCACTACTATCGTGCTGTCTGTATTTTGCAAGGGATCGGTCTAGTAAATGTTTTGGGTTTTGTTTTTTACCACGCTTAATGACTGGGGCCCATGGACATACTAGTCGATGGAAGGACTTCCACGCATTTACAGGAAGGCATTACGCTTGAGCTGGAGTGCCTGCATGTTGAGTGCTGCAAAGCCTGGCAGCAGGCAGAGTGTGCTGTGGGGACCGACAAGTACTTCCATGGTTAGGTGGCTGCTGAGAGGGGGGAGTGGGGACAATTCTTGAGGAGAAGGAGCTAAAAGCTTTAGGACTTTTAATACTTGCAAGTTAGGGACTTTATCTTTCCATGAATCTAACCTGGAAGGAGCAATTTAGTTGAAGGTCTGTTGGGAAGTATTCAGTCATTTGGCCTCTTCTGCGAAAGGAGAGGAGAGGAAGATATAGCAAAGGAGAGCGGTGCAAGGGAGAGACAGCAGGGAGGAAGGATGAAGGGGGGGAACAGCAAGAAATTAAAATGCCACCTTTACTTTGGGATAGTAGAAAAGGGAAAATAATTGAGAGAAAAAAAATAGAAAAATAGGAAGTGAAAACTGAGAAACTATAATTCCATTATCATATTCCTTTGAGAGTCATAGAGCAAGAGAACAGACACAGTTTTACAATACTTCCATTTATTTTCTGATGCCTGTTTTGCTAGCATTTCTTTGAAGGACGTCTATGGTGATTATTAAGTTGGTTGTGCATACCTGTTAAGCTTCCACTTGTGCAAACAAAACTGTATTCTTGGATGGCAGACGAGTTCCTCCCTTCTTGCCTTGGGGCTCTAGATGCAAAGAGTAAAACAACTATAGCTATGCCCCTATTGCTGACTGTTGCTCCAAGAAGAAAAGCTTGCACTTAACATCTCTATACACTATGCAATTTTTCTTCTTTTAAGATAATTATTATGGTTTTAGTTCACTGGCCTTAATAAATATACAGATATATTTGATGTTGGAATACGTAAGCTGTCTCTGGGACCGCACTGGATAGGACAGTACCCAAGTACTACAGATTCAAGACTTTGTCGTAAGGCATGGAAATCGTTTTGACCCAAGTGAACATCAAGTGCCCTCACTCCCTCCGGAAAGCATGTATTATAAGCAAATGTAAGATGCTTCGTTTCAGAAATAACACAGATGTCAAGAGAGATTCTGCTTCAAACTTTTCCTCCTCCAAGTGCTTCCTTTGCAGTGAAAGGGGACAGTTTTAGGCAGGATCACTAATTTTATCACCCCTAGTAGCATGTGGATACATGAAGCTTCAGAGCAACCACAGAATTCAGGGAAGTCACTTGGTTTGAAATGGCCTCTCTCACTTCAGCAGCTCACTCATTCGAAGGTGGGCAGAAGGTGCCTCACATAAAGTGACTGGTGACGCACTTCTGTCTTCAGACCTGAGCAGAGCATTTGGGGAGCACTTTACAATTCACATTTGGTGGTGTTCATGTTTTGGCATCAAGTAGATGGAGGTAGATTGTAGCAGTGGCTTCATTATTGATAGCAAGAGCTAGAAGAAACCAGTGCTGCATTGCACTGATTAAGAAGTTTCTTACACCAAATATTAATTTCTGAGATCTTGACAACAGTGCTACAAGCTGTGGTGCCCCTCCCACCTTGACTGTGTTTTCTCCCTGCTCCAGCGTGGGTCCTCTCCAGGGGGGCTGCAGTTCCTGTCAGGAGAACCTGTGCCAGCATGCGCTCTCCAGGCTGTGGTTCCTTCAGGCAATATCCACCTGCTCCAACCTGGCCCTGTCCGTAGTCTGCAGGGAAATCCCTGCTTGTACTGTAGCCTCTTCCACGGGGTCTCTTTCAAACCTTCCACGGTCTGCAGGGGAATCTCTGCTCCAGAGGAATATTTGCTCTGGTGACTGGAGCATCTCCTCCCCTTCCTTCTTTCCTGACCTTGCTGTTCACAGAGCTGTTTCTCACACCTTTTGTTCCCTCTTCCTCTGCCTGTGTGGCATTTTTTTTTTGTCCTTTCTTAAATATGATCTCCCAGAGGTGCCATCAGTGTGGCTGAAGGGCATAGCTGTGTCCTGCAGCAGGTCCACTGGGACCAGCCGTGTCTGGCCTGGGGTAGCCCTGGCCTCTACTGGCCACCCCTGCAGCCCGCCCCCCGCTACCAAAACCTTGCCCTGTAAACTCAAGACATGCGGGCAGATTGTATTTGCCAAAATTCAACTGGATTTGAAGACTACCTTAAGAACCAGAAACAAGATGGTTCTTCTGCTACCATTTCATACAATGTTTGTCTGGGGGCCTTCCTTTGGCTCTTAATTTTTAAGAGAATTCTAACTTGGCCAGATTTTATAACTAAACTCCCTTGACTTTGTTGCTTCCTTGCTCCTCTTGCCAAGAGCAGTGCAGGTTTATTGCCTGGTCTGTTATGTATGCCTGTGATTATATGTCCATCCCGTATTTTCCTCATATAGCTGGTCATGAGGCTGACCTTGGTTAACATTTGCTGAGTATTTCAGGATATATTTTTTTGAAGACATTGTGGCAATGCAGCTTATAATGAACGTCCCTGGTTTTTTGTTTTGAAATACTTCTAAAAGGAATGATGTTTTCTCTGATAACATGAATTCAGCTGTTGTAAGCAAACCCAGAAAACTAGAATGACGGCCCTTGCTTTAAGTATAATCACTTGACTGCTGCATTATTTTTTTTTAAAGAAAACGTGATGTGATTTTTTTTATTGCTATTCAAACATATTGATGAATAAAATCTTCACAGTAAATATTGAACTGACCAGGAAAATGCACTGCATCTGTGCATGTTTATTTAAGTAATTGCATGATTGAACATCTTTTTTTTTAATACCTATTTTTAATTATTATCATTATTTTAGGAAATTATGAACAATGCATTTATTTGACTAGATTATTATTAATTTTTACTTTGTTTCAAACTCAGTTTTTATAGAGAGTTAAGTACATTTGACATTTAAAATCTGCTGAAGTATGTAGAGGAAAGGAATTGAGCTATGTCTGATTATTATGCTGTGTATTATTTTCAGGGTATATAGCCTCACTTGCTTAACTCCGGTTTATATATTAAAATAAAACCCAAATTTTTCTTAATCTTTTAAGTTTCAGTTTCTCCACTTGTGTTAGTTGCTGGCTGTGAAAATGAGTAAGTCGAATAACTTGATCTGAAAAGTGTTCTCTCTTTCTTTGTAGCTGCAGATGAGGCCACTGCTGTGTAAAACTACAAATTCTGTTTTCAGGCACTTGGAAAACTACTTTCAAGTGTTCAATTTAAAAAATATTTTTGCAATAGGAGATAAATAAAGTTGGGGCTTTTAATGGAAGGCATTTGAATATATAATTTAATTTACATTTGATACATTTTTCAGAAAAATACTTACAGAGAGCCGTGTACTGCTTTGGAACAAATTATTGGTGTTTTTTTTTTTTCTTCCCTAACACATACATAGGTCAAAGATTACTGGGAAGTTCAGCGCCTGTCAATATTCCAGGTTCTCTTGTTCGTTCCTCATCTTTACATTCATCATCATCCCTTTCAACCTCTCCACTCAGTTCTCTTTCACAATCGCTGTCTCAGTCTTTTGTTTCATCGACTACGGCTCCTCACCACCAGCAGCCTCAGTCTGTGAAGACAGAACATAGTATGTTAGGCACCTCAGCCTCTTCTCACAACTCTTTAGGTAAGTAAGTTGAAGGCTGCACTTTGTGTATTGTAAGAGGGAACCCAATGGCAGGTAAGAAATGTTCAGTTCAGGGATTTGCATGTTTCTTGTGACGTAATCTGGACGACAAAGCCTAGCTGTTGTAATTGATCACACTGCTGATAATGGAGTTCTGTGTAGTATGTGGGAGAAAGTTCAAGGAGTGAACTTCCATTCCTAGTGAAGGGGAAAAAAAGAATTCTTGGAAGAGGAGATATTTACAGAGGCGTTTGAAAGGGGTAAAATATAGCAGTTGGCATACAGGCAGCAGGAATGCATTTTAGCTGCAGCCTTTTGCTAAAGGAAAATACAAAACAGAGAAAGAGGAAGAATTAAAGTGATGTATGAGCTGCTAGGAACAAAGCTTTTTGTATATAAATGAATTCCCACTCTTCCTTCTCCTTTTGTGGACTCTACTGTCTTTTAATAAAAGCAGCAAGAAAGAAACCATATGGTAAGTCTCCTGAATTGTTCTAAATACTGTAAACATTTTCCAGACTGTCACATTTCTGAAGGTAGTGAAATAATGTTATGAGTCTTGCAGATAAAAGTATAAATTTTGTGTATGTGGCACATCTGTTTTGTTCTGCCTGTGAAATATTTTGCAGCAGTGAGTGCAGAATGACTGTTTTTTCTGCTTTTGTTTTACAGGTTTAAATGGTGTTACAGGGAGCATTTGGGACTTTGTAACTGGGAGTTTCTCTCCTAGTCCATCCCCAGTACTAAGCAGTGGCACTACCCCCTCAATAAGTTCAAACACCAGTGGGAATGAACTAACTCAAGTTAGACAGGAACTTGATGATGCCAAGAGAAAACTAAAGCAATGGGAAGAATCTTGGCAACAAGTAAAACAGGTATGCTAATTTATGGTAATTTAAAAAAAAACCCAACACAAAACCAAAAAAAACTAGCAGCTCCTACTGTTTTTCTTTTTTACATATCTTCTTATTTCGGACCCAGAGTTTTATTACAGTCTGTTAAAGAAACGTTTTATCCATCCTCAAAATGAGCTAGCAGCATAAAGGAAACTGAGCTTTTTAAAGGGCAACTAATTTTCTGAAAGCTGATCTGCCTCTCTGGACAGGGAAACTTACACGTACTCAGGATGGGGCTGAACAGCAACCTATCTTGATGTGTCAGTAACTGAAGACATACATTCCCTCCCGTACCTCTTTCAGATGATAAGCACAGAAAAAAAAGTAGAGGTTTTCCAGCAGCTGTGGTTGTTTAGCTTACCTGGACAGTATCTACCCATCTCAGCAGTCAAACAGGTGGTTGGTAACTGCCAGTTTTAGTACATTTTCTGTAGTCCTTTCCTTCCCCTCATGTTGTTCTTTCTGTGATGTGGAGTGGCTAAGTATCTGTACTAGATTTTGATAGTTTTTGATGTCTCTTGACATTGAATTATGAATTTAACATTTAAAATATGTTCCATTTATAGAGCTCCAAAAAGGCTTCTAGCTATTTACAGACAAGTAACAGTGACATACCTAAAAATTTCATTAAGACAAAATGAGTTGTTAATTAGAAGGTAGGATAAGTAGGGAGAAGTGTTAAATTGAGAGTAAATGCATTGTTGTGTCTAAAATTAGAGATTACCTGCATCTTTGAAGGCTTTTGAATTTGTGCTTCTGTTGATAATCTTAAAAAATTATTTTTTTATATTCTGGAAATCTTTTTCTCCCAGGCATGTGATGCATGGCAGAAGGAGGCTCAAGAAGCAAAAGAACGTGCTAACATCGCAGATGCGGACAAACAACTTGCTCTTCAAAAGAAGGAGGAAGTGGAAAATAAATTAAAAACGCTGAAGGCACAACTAGCTGCTTGTCTATCTACTACATTACCTTATATGAAAAACTATGGAGATATAGAAAAGATATCCTTGCCAAAGCTTCGTTCCTTACAAAATCGGCTGCACTTAGATTTAGAAACAATAGATGAGGTGAGTTTCTTCATCTGCATAACTATTTTTGATTAACTGAAACTGGCAGCTCAGTAAGGTTCAATGACATATTTATGCTAGGTTTCATTTCAAAGAGCAACATTGCTCTCAGTGTTAAGTCTTTCTTTTCTGAATAGATTTCACAACCTAATATCTGCTATCAGAACAAGTTACAAGTGATTCACAAGAATTCTTCAGGGAATTAAAGAAAAGATTTAAAGCCAGCTTTTACTCCCAACATTTTGGGCACTACCTATATAAATAAAAATAGTTGCCCTAAATAAATGAAAATAGTTACATGCTTTTCACTTGTTTCAAAGGTAGGTGGTGAGGTTCCCTGCTAGGAGTTTGTGTAGTCAGAGGGGCTGGTACAGACTTGTGGAGCATAGAATCATTGACATTAGAAGGGACCTCTGGAGATCATCCAGTCCAACCCTCTGCTCAAAGCAGGGTCAACTTGAGCAGGTTGCTCAGGGCCTTGCCCAGTAGTGTTTTGAGTATCTCCAAAGATGGAGAGTCCACCACCTCTGTGGGAAACCTTTTCCAGTGTTCGACCATCCTCACAGTAAGAAAAGTTTTTTTCTTATGGTCTATAAAACCCCGTTATAAACAGGGATGGGGGGGACGGGAATCTGTGATCACTGCTCGGGACAGGCTGGGCAACCGATCATTGGGTGGTGAACAGTTGTATTGGATCACTTATTTTGTATATTCTTTCACCATTTTTTTATTATTATTGTTTTTATTATTTCTTCTTCCCTTGCTGTTCTATTAAACTGTCTTTATCTCAACCTAAGAGTTTTTTCTCTTCTCACTTCTTCCTACCCCACGGGGCGGGGCAGGGGGTGAGTGGATGGCTGCATGGTCATAGTTGCCGTCTGCCTAGTTAAACCACGACACTGTCGTAAAAACATTGTCCTTTGTATTGTTAAATTAGAAGTTTATTTGGAACAGCTAAGTGTAAAGCTGCTAGAACGCAACTGGATACTTTGGAATAGTTTTTACTGAGTGCAACAATCTTTTTACAGGTGATTTTTCAGCTTCAGTCAAAGAAGTGTATCGTATGTCAGGAAGGTGATCGTAGCATTGTCCTGAATCCATGTCAACATTATGTACTGTGTGATCACTGTGCAGCTGCACAAGAAGAATGTCCTTGCTGCAAGAAAAAAAAAAATCTGTGGTAACATACAGGCATAGTACTCATATCATGTTCATGAATTAAATAATTTTATGGGTTTGTATTTTGTATAAGAATTATATCACTCATACTTAATCCATTTAATAGTGCTAGACTGATTTCCATTTTGATGTGAGAAACTTAGTTGCTTTAAGATAGAGAAGAAGGCTTGCTTGCCTTCAGTCACGTGATGAGGTTCTGTCATTCCCCCCAGTCCCATCGCAGCCTTTTCTGACTTCCACTTACATTCCAAGTGCACAAGCTACTTAGGTTCATTTGCACTGTAATCACTTTGTATAAATCTTACCATAATGCCTGAATGAAGTGTTTATACCTGTTATTTTCATTAACAGAAGACGGATACGTAGATGCAGTAACCACACGCTCAACAGTACAAATGGTCCCTTGGCCATGTCTGGTGTGTGTGTGGAACGCCAGAGCCAGTATTTTGGAATCGGTCTAACACTATGTTTACTTGGATGTTTGAAAAACTCTGATTAATATAAAAGCACTTTTTAATTATTGTGTTTTGTTAGAAGATATGTTGTAAATTGCTTCAAGCTGCTTTCTAGGTCTTATGTTTATTTTTTAATATGCAATAATATGATGTGTTATATGTGTACTGTGAATTTGAAATATTTCACATGGTTTTACTGTTAAATCACAATATGATTAAATAGAAATGACAACTTACCTAGGTTTTTTACAATTTATAAGTTAACTGCATACTGTAGTATTTATAAATGTACCAGCAGAGACAAAAACAGTGAGGCACATATGCTTTCATATTCAATTTTGTGAAACAGATCAGTTTTAGTAAACAGCTGTGCATTTGTGTATTTCCCTCAGTTTGGATGTTTGTAGTCTTAAAGTTTTTGTACATCTCCTAACCTGTGTGGTACTCATCGGGAACAGATATGATATATATAGTATTACCAAGTGCCTATGCCCAATATCCTATAAAATGGCAGAAGACATAAAAAAAGAATTTTGCAAATAATTTCTATTGCTTAATTTTGTATTGAACAATTTGAAAATAATTAGAATACATCTTTTGCTTTTATAAATATTTAAAAATACACTTTTTTCCAGTAATGAAGTAATGCATGTTTGAAAGGAGCTACAAAATTATTTAAGAATGAAATCAGGCAGTGGCACTTTGACACAGTGATTCTTTTAAAAGGTGGTAATATCCTTCCTTCATCCTGGTAGTTGGGAACATGCAATTCAGGAGAAGTAAGTTAATTACTGCATGTCAACACTGTGTATTTTTACTTTTCTTACATGGAATAATTGCCTGCATTACTCCTTTTTCTGTTAGTCAGGTGTGACTCTAGTACAACTCAGATTGAGATGACCTACTACTGTGTTACATGATTTGTATCTCTGTATTACTGTATTCAGTACAAGAAGTGAGTTCACACAGGCAGCAAAGAGTTAAATCTATTCAAAGTTCAGTCATACTAAATCAAAACCCAAGATGTATACTAAAGTTATTATTGTTGAAATAGAGCTTTTAGAACTGTGTCAGCTTTAAATAAAGGGCCCAAGCCAATAGTACTGAAATCACTATCTCCTTTGGGTTTTAGCGTTCTTTGTACAGAGGCTTGAGTTAGCAAAAAATCATTACACATTTTCTGTGAGAACTAAATGTACAGACTTGTCGCTGGTTTCCTAAGACATGTCCATCTGCAGGAACGCTCGAGAACTTTTGGGAAGGGAGAACTAGGATAAAGTATTAAATACATTTCTACTTGCTTCTGTTTCAGAATTTTGTCCGAAGGTCACTTCAAAGACCAAAGTTGGGTTTAATAATGTGATTTTGTTGACCTTAACACAGTTTGTCTAAAATGTTTTTACTGAGAAAAGTATAAAATGGGACTGTATTTGCATTTACAAACACACTTTTCTGTCCTAAAATAAGATACTGCCATTTTAAAGGTGTAGCCAGCTTTGGACTTTTTAAAAAAGGAACTTGGATCACCAAGTTTGGCTGTAGGTATTAACGTATTTTTTGCATCTGTACAGTCTATGACAAAGACTGCTTTTTTTTGAACGTTAACAGCATTTTGGACTAAAGCAAACTTAGTTATGTAAGGGTTTTTGGTTTTTTTAAAACAGTGAGCAAATCAAAGAATAATGTGTAAGTATAGTTTGAAATGATGTTACATCTTTTTCAAACAAGCAGTTATTTTGGACACCGGTTTACTAATATTTATCTAGTGTGGAACAGCATTCTGCAACCATTGTGCTCACAAAAATGTTTAGAAATATCTTAGTGAAAATTTTTGCTTTGGTATTTTAGAAGAAACCAGTGTAGGCCACATTTAGCTGTCCATATGCAGCAATGTGACATTTGTTGCCCACAAGATACGGAAGCGTGGTTTTGTGCTGTCTTGTCAAAGTTTATAGTTCTTCATGTGTATTTTAGTGCATTTGCCTATGTCCTAGAGCTAATTTTTGGTCCCTTTCTTTGGTAGTAACAGGTGATTTTCCTAATCTCGCGACACCAACAAAAAAGGAATGTAAAACAGCACTTGCGGTGTGAATTGTCACATTGACATTCATAGTTTATATGTGCTGCATTTTTAGAGCAAATAAACTAATATGTTTAGTCTGTTGCTTTTTAAGGTTGTATGTTTTGTGTTTTACAGTGATGAATCTTGAAAACAATGATGCGTGTCCTATAGTAATATCAGTACTGCAAATTTAGCAGGTATTCCCTGTAAGTTTCTTTGGTGCTGATTTACAGACGCATTTAAAAACTATCAACAATCTGTCTTGTGGAGAAGGAAAAAATGCATACCAAAGAAAGATACCTATGTGTGAAATTATTACACTAGACAACTTGCTATAATTATAGACAAATCCTTAGGTAATCACTTGAACCATACATTATCATACACAGCAGTCATATGAAAATAATACAGTTGCTCTTCACAAAATTCTTTTTGTGAGGAATTACAAGCCAATTTTTCTGTATCTTATTAACGCAAGTCAACTGCAAATACAAATGAATATGTACATTTACACCAGTACTTTAAAATGGAGGATAATCAAATACATGCAGTTGACTTGAGACGACTGTTCAGAAGAAGTCAGAAGTGAAACCTGACCTTTGTAAGTATTTGTTCTTGTACTATATACACTGTCTAGAAACTGGGTATGTTAAAATTATATTTAGCAAGACTACGGTGATTTGCTGAATTCACAAAATACATAAAAGCAAACTAAATAGATTTTCAAGATTCATTTTGGTATTTGACAAAGTTCTGTGTTAATTTATGTAAGAATATAATTTTTAATGTGAATGCCATTATGTTGTCACAATTATTTTAGCCTGGGGAATAATAGATTAAAATTGTGATTTCTCAGGGTTTTTACAGTTAGGAGCTGTAATTTAACCGGAAGTATGCTAATTACAGATAGATCCCAAGCTGCATGTTATAGGCTTATTATTAGTCTTCTTTGAATAGCAGATTATTGAAGACATACTTGTTTTGTTCTGTATTGCCATTCAGAGTATCCTAGTATTAAATATAGGTAGTAATATTATTACTGTCACACTATGCTTGTGTAACTGTGGTCATCATCAGACCCTAAATAAATACGGAATTTTTACTCATCTTAATTTATGGAAGCCGTTAATGTTTTGAGTGGACAGACAGAAATGATTTTGTGAATGAAATTGTTCTTGATACAAAACATATTATTTATAATGCATACTCATTTACTTGTAGTGAACTGTTTAAAATTGTTAACACTTGTTAAAACTTTTCTACACTATAGCGTTTATGCAATGGTTTACAGAAGTCATGGAATTATTTTTATTACCAACATGGAAATAAAATTTTGATCTTTATTTCTGAGCTATACTGTGTTTAGAGACTCAAAAATTTACAGATATGTTGTCCTCTGCAATCTAATTGTGGCAATCCTAATCATTTCAGGGTTTCAACCACGGGGATTGGCACTTACTGTTTCAGCGGAGAAAGAGGTCTAGCTATGATAGAAAGAAACGGATTCAGCAGAACAATCTACAAGACAGAGGCTGTGAAAGTAATTAAAACTTAATCACTTTTCCTATCCATTCTTCTCTCTAACACATGTCCTAAGAACATACGAAGCAACCTACTGGGCGGGAGCTGTCATCAGAAGTCTATACCAGTATTCTGTCCCTAACAGTGGCAACAGGTGATGCCATTTAGGAGGAGCGTGTAAGTCTCACCTCTTTCTGCAGTCCCTGCCTCTCATATCTATCCTCCGGTGTTAAAGATGTTAGAAACTGCAGCTGATTTACGCTCACCTTATACAAGATGGCAGCTTTGTACCTGTCCAACTCAAAACTTTGTGCTTCATAAGATGCAGAGAATGTGACAGCATACAGGACTGGGTATGTGGATTCACAAAGGGTTCCTGGAGCTTCTTGTCCTGTCATCCATATCCCTCCTGGTAATGCCCCGGACTTTTCCAGACTTACTTTTTTTCCCCAGCAGCCACTACCCATCCAGCAAGGCAAGTAAATTAAAGCCAGTTACTAAAAAGTCTCAGCTTACATGCTGGCCTTGCGTGAGAAATTCAATACTGATGGTGAGGATAGAGTGGTGGGAACAATCCCAACAAGGTGGAAGGGAAAGACAGATGCACATGGTGACTTACTCCCAAGAAGCCTGATGACAAAGATGTAGCGACGTGTGCCTTATGGTCAAACTGAAACAGGGTAGGTTTAGACTGGATATTAGAAAGAAATTCTTTAATCTGAGGGTGGTGAGACACTGGTCCAGGTTGCCCAGAGAAGCTGTGGCTGCCCCATCCCTGGAGGTGTTCAAGGCCAGGCTGGATGGGGCTTGGAGCAACCTGGGCTGGTGGGAGGTGTCCCTGCCCCTGGCAGGGGGGCTGGAACTAGATGGTCTTTAAGGCCCCTTCCAACCTAAACCATTCTGTGGTTCTATGATACAGTTCCATTCTAAAAATATACTGCAAAATTAAAGTTACCTTTCTGCTGTCCTGCAATAGCCACTGCACTCGGTGCTGATAAAGTTCAATGACTGACAAAAGGCAGAGCGCATGTTTAGCTAAGGCATTCTCTTGCCTGGTGTATCAATGTAACATTCAACCATTTGTCTTCTTCACGTCCTTTTTCTCACAGATGCAACAATCACCTTTTAAAAATACCGTTCGGTGTTCTCATACAACTGGTGGTTGCAGGGCTAAACATTTAAAATACTTCTTCCCCTAAAGCTGTTTGACTGATTAGATACAGAGCTGTCTGAAAATCTGGATCACTGAAAAGTTTTCTCATCAGTTGCTGGCTTATTCTGCTCAGAGGTAGGAGAGGGGTATTCACCGTGTGTGTGTGTGACCAACAGAAGCTCAGGCAAAACTGAGTTTAGTTCATCACACACGGATTATTGTCAGGAGATGTATTTAATAGACTGCACTATTGCTCAAGACACTCATGAAATACAACCTTATGATTGAAAGGCAGCACACTCACTAAAGTGCCGGACTAACTGCAGCACAACTTTCAATAATTTAATTTTACAGTAGGTATAACCTGAGGTAAAACAAAGTGCTCGCTGTCCTCCAAAATTGTTTTACTTCAACCAACTTATTTTTAATACCATGTGCATAATTTTTATAATTTGGCAAACAGAAAGTTTAAATCAACATTTCAAAGGGGAAAAACCTTTTGCTTTTTCAAAATACAAAAGCTACTTCTTTTTTAAACCAGATTTGCAGACAGTTTGCTTAGATGGCACAGGGCCCACGTGCTGAAGGTGGACCTTCTGAAGTCTGGATCTTCACGACTGACAAAGTGAGGTATGCTGAAGAAGTTGCACTCCTACGAACAGTCTAACAAGTATTGTGAAGACCAGCAAAAACATTATGCTTGCTCTACAGCTTACTGAACCTATTCATTACAAGTTTTCCTCAATTCAAGTTTCCTTGATTTTATACATTTAAAATTCACTTAGGAAACTTTTAACTTCCGCATGTCATGACTAGATCCCGAGTTACAGTAAACATAACCCACAAATATGCAGTATTACCTGTGAAAACCCAACCGTTCACTGGCTGCCTTTTTAAAATGAGCTAACTGCTTCAATTGAAAGCTTGGTTGGTAGGCATCTTCATTAAAAAAAATAAAAAAACTCAGCTGTAGTGACATATAATTATCACCTACCCTAAATCTCAGCAGAAAGGATTTGATGCTGAGATACTCTGAAGTTCCCAGAGATGACAAATTAAGATTTAAGGCAGTACCTGTAGTCATGGGGGATGGGGATATAGAATCAGTTACACATCAAAAAAATCATACACAAGATGGATACTTACGCAGAAAGTCTGGACTCAAAATTGCTAACAGTCTCTTCTGTAAAATCTCTCTCTTCAACACCATTTCTTGAATTCCTGGGAAACTTTGCATAATTAACATCAGAGATGCCCACAAATTAGGCCTGACTGAAGAAAGGGCAGTGTTGCACGCACTTACTTACAAAATAATATTGCCTTCATTTATCAGATGCTCTAATGTTAATTGTAAGGATTCTAAACTGTAGTTTCTTAGTCATTTTCTTCTGTGTTTTGCACCTTTTTAGATTGTATTTTCTTCATTTGTACTGTCTATGGATCAAGTAAGAAAAAATCAAATGCAGTATGAGAAATTAAATGTCCTGTTCAAATGTGACAAAATATAAGTCCTAAAGATAGCTGCTGGTAGGCAGCGCATATCCAAGCACAACAAAATTTTAGGTACTGGCATACTCTTTTGGATGTGGGATGCAAAGGAAAAGAAGGTTTCAGAATACCCTCAGATTGTGAGCTAAAGGAAGGGGAAGGAGAGCTTAATTTAGAGGAGACAGGAAGGAAAACAACAGGAGAGTTTAGTAAAAGAAATACCCCAGTGATTTACCAGAGAGGAAGAAAAATTAAGCATCTCCAAAACCTGCCTCACAGAGTTTGAAGTTGTCTTCTGCTTTTCCAAAGTAAAATGCAGTATTAGCAGTTGGTCTTTATTGTTTTGCCCCATTTGTTCACAGACCAATTCATTTCTGCAGAGAAATTATTTGCAGTTTCATGACTTACTTTAGTGAAATTGCCTGTGTGTATATGCAGACATATGTAAGGACACATTTCAGTTGTCTATCATCAGCTTATTTATTCCCTACTCTGTATTTATAGTGGGTATGTGTTACTTCTCTAGTTGCTCCATTTAGCAGGAAAACTTGCCTACCAGCAGATCCTGTGTCCTGTTGATATGGATTACCAGCCATCCATTATCTGGTCTGGATCAGATATAGTAAAATCTTGCCATGGCGGATGATGACCCTGTAGACTGTATTTCGTGATCACCCTACAAGACAATTAATTTTATGGGATGACTTTATTACCCATAAAATTTCTGTATTGATATAAAGTCTTTACAAGTTTTTTTTTCTGTAGGAAGTATTTTATACTTTGATATTTGTTTACACATTCCATTTGATATATGAGAAGTGTTTTGAAGCAACATAGTTTTATGTAAGCTGCAGTTATTTACTCTATATCTACTTATGAAGTCCCAACACAGTTTTGTAACAGTAACCTTACCCAACTTTTTCCAAAAAACGATCATTGTCCAACAACTGTGCCATTTTCCTGATGGGTGTATCCATTACATGAATAGACTTAGCCTTGTTAAAAAAAGCAAAAAGACAAAGTATTAGAGTAAAAAGTTTAAATCCCCAGGAATACACCCTATTAAAAAAGGTATTGTTAGCAATTATATAATAATTACATTGCATGTGGGACAACAGCAATTTAAAAAATAACTGCAAGTAGAATTTACAATTATCCATCTATAGAAAACACATTTGGGAACTATTCTGCAAGTTATTTGTTAAGGGATTTTATGCAGTAATTGTATGTATGCACAGCTGCTGGGAGAGCAGCTACACAGCTCAACCAGACAAAAAGATTAACCAAAGCAAACGCGGAGCCGCAGGGCTGAGTGTGGAGCAGGGGGGAGCAGGAGGGCAGGCAGCTGGAGACAGCCAGGCTGCGATGGAGGTATGCAGGTGAGCCAACCCTCGCATTTAGGCAATAAAACTAGAGCAAAAACGATCATAAAATCCTGCTTTTCGCTTTGCTGGGCTCCTCCACCTCAATCCGTTCCCAGCTCCATGCCCTTCGGCTCAGCAGTGGGTGTCGAGCAGCCCTCTCCCCGTGCCATCCCATCCCCAGAGACTCTCCTCACCTCAGGGGAAAGGCCCCTCAGCCCCTGACCCCGCACCATCCCGTCCCCAGAGACTCACCTCACTGGGGGAGAGGCTCCCCCGTTCCCCATCCTTCCCCCCCGCCGCCCCCAGCCTGGGCACGTCCCCATCCCAGGCAGCCACCACCACGCCGGGGACACGGTGACAGGGATCCCCAGGTCCCCTCAGCATCCTCAGGCCAAGGCTCCTCCAGGCACTCACCAGACCCGTTCCAGTCAGCGCAGCCAGGGCCAGTCGCTTTAGTAGACAATTTATTTTGATAAACTTGCTCAATAACAAAAATACAAGTGAAGAAAATTATGTTCATTTTATACAGTTTGTATTAACATTTGTTTGGAAATCATTAATTGAAAAATGTTCTAACCAATTAGAAAACAATCCTCAGTAAAGGCCGGGGCGGGGGACGCAGATGGTCAGGCCTCGAGCGGGGAGTGACGCAACGCCCAGGCAGGACAACCATTTCCTTCATTATTTTCATCCTTCACAAAGGTTTTAAAGGACAGCTTTCTCTTATTTTTGTGTGTGTGGCGGGGCAAACAGTAACCTACAGTTGTGTTCTGAAGTGGTTAAACAACGGCTCTGAAACACAGGCATGACAGGAGGGCCCGAATCCAGCGGCTTTACTGCAGCCAGAGGATGGGGCTGAGGTGGTGGTGCACACTACCATTGCTATCAGCATCTTCAGGAAACTGGTATCACTCGCCAGCAAGATTAACAGTGGGGAAACAATGTTAAATGGTTGGACTGGAGTGTTCGGGGAAGCACACCCTCCCCAGGTCCCAGACAAACAGCTTCCAGGTGATTATTTCAGCTGAGCTCAACGGTAAGATTTATACAGACAAATTAACTAATTTTCCTTCTGAAGGTATTTTAAGTTTCTGATCTTACATTTTGTCAGCCAAATAAATGACAAAGCGTGCACAAATTACTTATGATGGGATATCAAACCTTTGGGGGAATTTTGAAGCAAAAGACTAAATAAGGATTTCTAGTGACGTGTGAAATGAGCTGTCCTTCAAAAAGTTAAAAATAATGGCTGGCAGAATTAGAAAAGTTTATGTAAACACTCAACACAAATACGGGATCACCTTTGGAGAAGATTCATATGGAAACGCTTGCTTTTCATGAACTGAAAAAGTCTACAGATGTTTAGGCATGTTCAATACGAACTTCCTGTAGTTTAAAACAAAACCTTGTGCAAATAAAACCTATAAATAGTCTTCAGCAGATTTTACAGTGATGCTCTTAGGTATGAAAAGAACGCACACAACTTTAAAACAAAAGTAACAGACATAAGTTTGACAAATGATTGCACCATAAAAACAGTGTTTTATATACAGTTTACAAGATATGATTTTCTGCTATAAATTAATACTGTACTATATAGTACTTAGTGACCTTATTAAAAGCAACTGTTGACAGCTGTCTCTTCAATTACTGGATGAGGTTTTTTTAAATGCAGATGGCTGCATCTATTTCTGGACTTAAAATGCTCAAATATTTAATCAGACAATCTACTCATTAAATCTCTGCTATCATTTAATAATTCATAGCAATAGCACTGGCAGATCAGATAAATTTCCAGCCAGCCAGCCACAGTCTGGGTATGCTCCAAGACAAGTGTTTATATTTTTTTATTAAATGATGATCCATTTAATCTAAGCCTAAATCCACTGTATACATGATGTCACTATAACTGAAATAAGTAAGCTGGGGGGGCAGAAATGTTAGCAGCTGAGAAACTCCCCCCCACCACCACCTGTGTTCCAGTTACAAAAATCTCCTAGAACTATTTACAAGAGTGACGTTTCTGGAAAATAGAGCACTTTTTTTTTCCCCAACATAATTTATGACCTAAGTTTTAGTGAATACTTCAGCTTAGGATACAGCAGTGATAACACCAAAAATTCAGATACACATCCAGCCATTGAACCTTGCATTTTATCTATCATCTCCACCAACATCACTGCGGACCTCAGACTACCCATGCAGATGGAAGCTTAAATTAGGAACCAAATCATATTTAAACTGTTACTTCCAAGTAGGTGCCTCGCTCTATTTACAGATTAGTATACTTTAGAAAAATTCAGTGATCCATAAACACTCCCTTCTACCTGTGAATGAGCTGACTGGAAAAAAAGTAGCTTATAGACCATTCCAGTGACAAAATTGTTCAAAAATGCCAAAAGAAAAAATACTTAATCCAGCAAATAACCCTTTTGTATTAAAATACATTGGGAGGGGGAAAGGGAAGAGGTGGAGAAGGACGACAGGGACCCACACTAGGGTCTGAATGGCACACAGTTTAAAAGAATTGTGCAAAAACTGTCTTATTTTCAAACACTTAAGCTTATCTGATAAGTGATTATTTTGGAAACTGCTGATTATATTTTAAAAACCACCTTATTCTAAAATACACTTTCACTAACATTTTAGAAAAGTGTCTATTCAGTAATACAGTTCTTCTGATAAGCTCAATGAAACAGCACTTGAAACATACAATTTTTTTGTTTTCATAATGAATCTCAGGTAAACCACATAGTAACTGGAAAATAAATACTGATCATGCAAGCAGCTTTCCTGGGACACTAAACTACTTTCTGCAAGGTTAGACTGAGGAGTGAATTCCTCATAGTGAGGAGTCTATGGATTCAAAGGTTTATACTTGTGTTGAAAAATAAAACTACCTTTAGTAAGGAATATTTACTCCAAATTTGGATGGCCCTTAAATCCACATTTAAAGTAACAACTTTAGTAAACAAGGCATATATTATTTAAACAATTATATTGCTCCTTTTTTTTTAAAGATGAATTAATAACTAAAATGAAAATAAGTTCGTCCATGTTTGCAGTGGAATAGTGTTTGCATTACTTTAAACATTGCATTTCACATGTGCTAGAAAAATGCTTACCTACGGTAAAATGCTGTGCTTGAACATGTGTGAACAATGCAGTAGAAAAAGAGACTTTCTGTACAACAGTTGCTAATAATTTAAATAGTGTCAGTTTCCCAAAATTAGGACTTTAACTTTAAGGTATGACATGATCTCAACCTTCTACCCTCATATACAAATAAATTACCATAAAAAGAATTTTAGCTTAACTTAAAATTGCACCTAGAAAGGCATGGGATCGTTTGTACCTATTACAAAAACTGTTAAAATCAAGGGCTGCTACAAAGAATGAGGTAAACTGAAGACTCTCAGCTATGTGGCCTTCAGAGAAATGGCTTTTTTCTATTGAGTTCTAGTTTTGCACACCACAGTGTTTTGCTAGCAAAGCGTTCTGAGTTCTTTTCCAGGAACCATTTGTGTGTATATACATATATACATATATGTGTATATACACACACACACACATACACACACACTGTATACTGCATCAGCAAAATATATATATATTTATATATATATTTATATAAATATAAGGAAGAAATCCCCCTCTAAAATGTTCCTTAGTGTTTTTCTAGAGCTTGTGGGGGAGGAGGGGATGTATGTCTTCTTGCTGTTACATACATTTAGAGAACGTGTTTTGATCTATTGGCTTCTTGGTGCAGTAATGCAAGATTGATCCACATTGGTGCCAAAGGCTTTGCTCATCAGAAGGAAGATGTAAAATACTAATCTCCTATACAGCGAGGCCAGCCTCACTTGAATTCCTCTGCAACCCTCTGGTCTACCACAAAGTTCATAAATACTTTGACTTCCAAATCGTTAGACGTTAAAAACAGGAACAGTACAGTAACATTGGGCATTATGCTTCTCAGTGTAAAGCATTCTTCACTAGTTCCTATCACAGTGCAGACCTGACTGCATTAAGTATGCTCAGGAGATTAGTCAACGTTGTCTGTATTTGGTTATGGGAAAGGCTCTCCTTTTTTTCATCCAAAGTGCATAGTGAGAACAAGTCAAAGCATTCCTCTATTCAGTAAGTGTTTGATAGTCTGATCTAGGCATCCTCCTGAGAATGCCATTCTGATGTCTTGCTCTTTTCCAAAATAAAGTCCTGCAGTTCAGACATTCATCAGCCAGGTAAACAAACTTTGCCAGCAAATAGAAGTCCCACTATTGTAAAGAAAATGGATAAGACAAACAGTACATACGAAGACCCAACCACTGTGTTATTGGGTAATTTATATGGTTGACCTCCAACTTCATTGATGTAAAATCCTATTGGAAATATTAGGGCTGCCATACAGAATAGAATCACTGCAAAGAAAAGAGAAAATAAAAAATGGTCACTGCTGTGTTGAAGTCAAAATATTTACCAGTTCATAGAGCAGTCCAGAAAAGCAAGCAAAGTATTATGACCAAACTGGAGAGCTGAGATACTCCAGAATCTAACTTGCTTGAAATCACTGAGTAGGCTGTACCTTGCTTTTAAAACATTCCTCATCTACTCCCAAGAAAGACTGAAAGCCCCCATTTTGACTGTAATTTCAGTCCTGCTCACTAGATCATGAACTGTCTTTACAGAATAAAAATTTGGGGGATATACTTCTACCACCATCCACAAGTTTAGTCACAGAGTTCATTATTTCTCCAGTTATTTTACAGTCATTTTCCCCCAAAGTCAAGATAAACTAATATTCAACATTGAAGAAACTCCTTTTCTATTATCAGAATTGTTTTTTTCCAACTGTCGTTCCCCTCTCCTATTCTTCCACATAAACTCCTCTTCTGTAAGACCAGTTTTGCTAAAAATAGAAAACACAGATTGTCATTACAGATTCTTTTACATTAAAATATACCAGTTTTCTAAAGTTACATGAGTGTTTCCTTAAGTAATGAAATATCCTTAAGATTTTCCATCGGAATACAAAGAAAGTTTTCTGATGCAGTTTAATCTAAGATTCTTGGTGAAAAACTTCAAATTCAGACTCCATGAACAAAGAGAACCAAGCAATGAGGATTTTTTTTCACCTGAACCATTAGACTTGTATACATGGCTCGTGCTTACAACTGACTCTGTATGGATGTACAAAAAAGAAACCAGAACTCCCATTAAAGCCATTCATTAGAATTACATTATGGATTTCACAGGCCTTTTTAATCAGTATTAGAATAACACAGAATTTTATCTGATTCTACCAGTCCAAGTAAACTATTAGTGCTTTACTCTTATTTCACTTTTATGTATATCAACTTTGTTTCAAACATTATTATTTTTGAGTGGAACATGGCATCCCCATCCCCATTATTCAACCAAATCTAAATTATATCTGGGGGGAGAGAGGGGCTGAGCCTGCTCTGTTCTCCCACCAACCCTACAAAGCCACATACCACCATCTCCTAGCATGATGCACAGCCAACACTGAAGCCTCTCCTACTCCTCAAAGTCTACCTATAAACCTAGCCACAAGAAAAAGAAAATTCAAGCCAAGTTACAATGCTCCTGCCTGAATAAAGTGCATTACATACTATTTTTTCAGTCTTCTCTTAGTTAACACAGACTGCTGCTTTTTGTTTGTTAGTAAGGGACATGGGTGCTGCCCTTCTCTCCCCTTTCTCTTCTCCACCACTAAGAGACACAACAAACTCGGGGGGGGGGGATGCTTTTCCCTACTTGAGCTTCCCCACAAGTCAAACTTAAAAAAGCAACAGTAAAAATCACTGGCAACAGTAATAGCCATCATCTTGTCAGCAGTACTGCAGCTGCTTTTGTTTCCAAAGGTACCTGAAAGAAATTCAGAAGCTCGCCTGTACCCTTTGGCCTTACCAGGACAAAGTCTGTAGTCTTTCCAAATGAGGAAATGATGGGCTGGAGCAGCCTCAATATTTTTTAATGTTACTTCACTACTGCTCTTCCTGACTAAATACACATGCTCCGCTTTCCCCAGCTACAGTGTTGCATGCCCATACTAAAACCTGTTTTTTTATGGACTCCATGTTTACCCACGATGAATAGTTTATCACATATCTTAATGCTCAAAGCTTATGATTTGCACAGTACAGGTCTCAGCGTTGAGGAAAAACCACTTGTGTTCTAAAGAAGAGAATAGCTATGGGCATGATAAATCTGAATTCAAAAAACAAACAAAAAAAGGATGGTTTCATAAACCATGATCCACATCAGAACATCCACTGCTCCTTGCTTTCCGAAACGCATGAAGCAGCTTACACAACACCTTGAGTCAAGAGCAGTGCCACCAGGATGAGCCTATCTTTCAGCTGGCAATACCGAGCAGGAAAAAAATCAAGTGTTCCACTGGAGGGAGCTTCTGTCTTGCATTAAATGTTGTTTAAAGGGGAAGAAAAAGAGCACAAACAAAACACATCTGGCAACTGCATAGTTACTATATTCTTGCTCAGTGCTACCTCATTAGGCCGTCTATTAAAACAAAACCAAAGAACCAGCAACCAGACGTTAAACATTAAGTAATCTAGAAGGTCTTAATCTACATTGGTCCATGTAATTTCACGCTACACAATCTAATCCTTAAAGAATGTTTCCCTTTATTTAACCGTATCATAACCAACAGCTGGTCCATCTGAGGAGAGAAAGCTTGGGTGTGTGTTTCTTGAGTAGACCTGTGCAAGCACAGAAGAGCTCTATACTAGAGTGGTCCAGAAAACAGTGGTTGATGTGTGATTAGTAACGCAACATTCAATTAGTAACAATTTGAACAATATTCTGAGGATGAATCACATTATCATAAATCAGCACGCTTCCTATTACATCCAGTTTGTCCCTGATGAGCATTCCAGTTATTTACAAAGGTTCTATTATATTTTAACAATAACACACTTATAGGAAATAGCTTTAGGATTCCGAAAACAACCTGCACATTCAAGATTAAATCTCCTTTATTACATTCAAGAACTACACAGCTGGAAAAGTTCTGATGGTCTCATGGATACGGTTAAAGAATAGATCTTTATCCCTCTCTACTAAACAACTGTTCTTTGGGGTGTGTTGTACATACATGCAGCAGTACTCCTAGGTCTGAGACCTGCTAGCACCACTGTACCACAAAGCAGTGTGCCTGCTGTCTCCTTGTGTTCCTGCCCCAGGACAGAAGGGCACAGGTACCTCAACTCCACCTCAGTTCACAGCAGGAGAAAAAGTAAATTCTGCACATGCAGGCAGTGTGCAGACTGCTGACGTGCATGCACATTTCAAACATCTACTACAGAAGTAACCAGCCATCTTTTCTCTTCCACTGTGCACGCACGCAGTGCACATGTGCTGCTGTGACGGTGTCCAAGGAATTTTTCTTAGTGTGGTCTGGATTTTCAGTCTACTGAAATAGCAAATGAAAAACGGATTCATCAAAGTCTCTGTCAGATCAGGAAGCCTAAATCATGGCAAAGTTTTGAGAAGTCATTAAGAAAAGACTGCATGATAAATTTATTTTTAAAAAAGAAGAAACTAAGGAGAAAAATCCAATACACTAAGTGCTCAGTTAACTTAGTGTGTTATTCTTTTAGAAGGAGATTTGTAAGCTAGAAGATAAGAATTTCTTATACAAGCTGTGACCCAAATATAACTCTCCATATCTGGTAGTATCAACTTGGTGAATTTCCAGCAACACTTCCAGCAACCCATGAAGAACTTCTCTCTCAAGAGTACTTGCTTTTGATTTCAAATTCTTCATTGGGTAGGAAAATTTGCAGAAAGGACACTTAATGACTACATTTTCTATGAACAAATATATTTAGGTAACAAAACACAATAATTTCCAGTCTGCTTCTGAATGGTGGATGTCAAAAATATAAGAAAGATTTAGCTTCTGCAATTCTTTAGCTTGAAATTTTTTTCAGCATCCAATGACAACTTCAAAAAATCCAGGATACAGCATATGAAAAAAAAGGAAAAAGCTATGGTCTTGTCTTTACAGGGCTCATTGTAGTACCTGCTTGCCTCTTTAGAGATGCATAACATAGAAAGCAGCACCTGGTACAAATTTTTAATAATGCAAGAAGCACTTTATTCACTGGGGAACATCAGGATAGCTACTGTTAGTTAAGAACGTGATTATCCTGCCCCATTTTTACTTGCATTCCAAAAAGCAAGTCCATTATACTCATAAGCATTTAAATCCTGAAGCAAAAAGAATAACAGACTCTCTGGTAACTGCTGGGAAAAAAGGTAGAGTTATGATTTTTCTGTCCAGCATCTCCTCCCTTGATACATCTCAGAGAAGCACCCAATTCAGTGGTAGCAGACACAGAATTAATTCCCTTTCTACTTGTAGCAGATGGTGAGAGACCTGAATTGTGTAAGATGTAAACAGATCTTGTAGGAGCTCTGTGAATTCCTGCAATAGCCAAGATTGTTATAATATACATAAGACCACCTAGATGGCCTCCGCAGAGAATAAGCTCTGGACATTGTTTCTAATTATGAAACCTCACAGTATCTGTCCTAAGGACCATGGAAATTACATTTGAGATTTATCACAGGTCTACCACATCCTATCTTCTAAACCAGAAGATGACATAACAAGCACCCTGAAAAGGCAAGGGGTTTACATAAATTTGATGTAGGGCTAGCAAAAAAGGAGCCGTTTCAGAGATACATGGAACAACACCAAATTCAGGTTGCTTTTTTGCTACCAGCTTATGCCACTATGTCACAGGACATAATTAGGGATGAAGTGGTACAGAAGCTGGGATGGTAATAGGCAGTTAGCTCACACTGGAGCAACCAGTAAATACCATGCAAAGGAATAGCTGATCAGATCTTTGGCTGCCATCGACACATGAGGCACAGCTATAAGTTTGCAATACCTCCTTCACTGAAGAACCACACAAACACCCAGGCAGTGCACAAACAAACACCAAGAAGGAATCCACTCTCCATTACATTGTACAAATTTGGTACTACAGTTAACAGGACTCAAACATCAGTGATAGCTTTGGTAGTATCTATGCCCAAAGTGACAATACCTATCACATCACTAGGAATACTGTAATTCTTAAAAGACTCTTCTCTACAGAAAGCAAAGAACTTTCACACTTGCCTTTAGAAGACTTGTGTCACTTACGTAGTATGACCTGAAGGAGGGACATATCTCTCCTTTCCACAAAGCTGTTTTGCAGAGAAGCCAGAAAGACAAGTTTATGTGCAGTAAAACCACCAATGGCTGGGGAAGGATGCAAACACCGTGCTAGTAAATACTCTCTCGGGTGTATCACTTTAGAAGTGTATACAGGAAAGAGAATTGACAGATCAAACTTTTGTCCTTCGTGTGTCCCTTAGCTAAACAAGATAGACAAGACCACTCTCAGCAATAATTCATATTTATAGGTACACGGTTGAAAAAATCTGGAGTCATCCAAGATGACAAGATTACATGCAAAAATTCCATGAAAAACAAAAGCTATATATTTATACATAAATTCCAGACTGAACTGAGCAAGAGCGACCTCTTACCAGGCTCTCCTTGCTGCTGTCAGAGTTGCAAGGAAAAGGCTGGGCAAGAGGACTCCTTTGCCCTTAGACAATTTACTCTAGACCCTCTTGCATTTGAAGAGAATGGAGCTGCCAGGCCCAGAGCTGCCCTTGGCAGTCCCAGCAGACTTCCCTGCCTGTCTGGGATAGCATGTCCTACACAGTGTTCAGAAAGTTCTGTGAGAAGAATATCTGCTAGCAGCCTGTGCTAGGCTGTTGAGTCTTGAAGTTGCTTGCAGAAGAGATATAACACAACTATGAAGTTTTCCCTGCTCCCTTCTAACGAGTTACACGTTTTCATCTTATAGCACTGGCACTTCACAGGAAGGACCTGTTCATGGTATTCCAAATTGATTCCACATGGTTACATGTTTCCTAATACTAATGTACAAATAAGTCACTAATTTGTGTTGCCATCCAATGAACCACAGAAGTCACTCTCATCAATTTTTTGAAAAATACAGAACTCTTCCTCCCATTCACTTCTTTTTTTCAAAAGTGATTTTTCTTACAAGTGAGTTAAGCAATAAAATTTCCCCCCATTATTGTTAACAGGAATGCAAAGGTCGCAGAGTCATATGTATTGGAGATGAATACCAAAGACGTTGAATTTTAGAATTTCAGCAGTGAAGCAATCATATCTTAATAGAATTATGAACAATTCTGACTTGCAAAAGAACAAATTAGTATGCTTCATTATTAAACATCTCATAACAAAAAGGCAAGCACTGAAAGAAAAGAATGTCCTTCTATATTTAGACCTCTAATATTGGACCTGTTGCAAGCCTAAAAAAATCTACAGAAAAAACGAACAGCTTAGGGTATCAGATTTTTTGGCTGAACTCACCATCACAGTTGTAGAAAACTAAAGATGCAGGGATGTGACCATTGGAGATATTTAAAAAAACATTAAAATATGTAAAGCCCCAAATACAAGCTCTGAAATAAGACAAAAACCTCAGTAAATAAATTGTGGTATCAACTATTAATATATACTATTCCAAAAACCCTCTTTACCCTAGAGCTTTGACTTCAGCTTACTGTAAGCATCTTAATTTTATATGGCACTTTGAGTTTAAACCCTCCCTGCATAAATTAGATATACATGAAATATGTATAGATAAACAAGGGCACTGGAAAAGTTGGGATGGAATATTCAGTAATACTCATCTTTGCTATTTTAATCATTCACTGGAAAATAAATAAAAGTCAATCACAACGGATACAGCATTTCAATAGCTCCATTGTCTGCAAGAGCTGCACCATTAATTTAATATGCTGTGTAGCAAAGTTGTCAGAAGGATGGCTTTCATTGTACAAGTGCCTCAGTGAAGTACCTTTGTTGAAGCTGAGTGCTTTTTTGTATTATTCCCTTCCCCAAACCAAGGTTATATCTCATTCATATCAGATATCATTACACGTCACAAAGTTCCATTAAAGCTTATTTATGCCTGTGTAAACCACAAACTTGCATATCCTAGTTAGTGTTCACACTACGTTTAGTGGTATGTCATAATTCAAGTAAATTTAAAAGCCCTCAGGTTTTGAGTTTTTTGATGCTGTCATCCCCACCATTAAGGCACCATTTCACAGTTGGGCTAAGCCTGTAACACACCAAGAAAAGGAAGTTTGAAAGTTATTCCCCTTACTCATTATAATTGTTTTTCTTTTGCACCAAAGTAGCCATAGGATACGTTTCCCTGTGCGGAAACACAGGGCTGCTAGAGAAGGCTCAGCTGTGAGGAGTTACGTTGGTGCTCATACGGAGCAGAACTGAGGGAGACAGAAAAACACAGGCACTCCTCCCTCCAGCTAAAGCACTGCTGCGGGTCACTTATGGAAGCAAAAGTCTCAGCACTGTGAAGCACAGCAGATGCGCTGCAGTGGGCAATCCTCCTGCATAGCCAATTAGGATGCAGATATTCTGAATAAAACACCTGCTGCGAGCATGAAGCAGGACTGAAGCAACATCAACCCTGATTGAGGTATTCATGAGACACCTGAAGCAGGGACGGATTTCAGACTGTAGCAAGTCTCAATTGTATCAACTGCCTCCTCTTCCTCAGGGAGGGAATTTTCAGTCATTCCATTCTGCTAGGAATAAGTCCTGTACATATGGAAGTGGGGAAGTATGAAAGACCATCAGACACTCAATTCAGGACTGACCTCTTCTAACCCTGCTCATTTTCTTAGGTCAATTAATGGCACTGCCATGAAAGGTAAGGGGGTCAGGCCTTCCTTTCTCTCACCTTGGGCCACAGACTATTATTCCCTCTCAATTATAGTCACTTAAGATACCAACCCCTTGATTTTTGAATAATTTTATTTTTCCCCCAGATGCAGTATTTAAAGAGGAGGAATGTTTTGTACAGTAAGAGCCCTAAGCACTGCTCCTTGACAACACTGTAGTGTTATTTTAGACTCCACCAGTTTATCCTGCATACAGGTCAACTGTGTAGTTGAGGTCACTTACTTCCAGTGAAAGCTATCCAGCGGGCATATTTAGTAGCTTCTCTTCGCCAGTGGGAAGCCACCAGCAAACCACATGTGACAGTTAGTGAAATGATTCCCATAATGATGAAAAATAACGTAGTGACCCACTCAGGAGGCAGCCGTGGAGGAATACAGGTCCTGTCACGTCCATGGATGGTTTGACACTGTCGCACAAGGCCAACTGTGAGAGCACCTGAAAATACACAGCAGAGAGGCAAGTAAACTTTCAAAATCCTCTCTGAGGGGCGCTCAATTGCAAACTAAAGCTCAAAATTGTCCAAAAAGAAGGGATTCTCTCTTTGATGAACCTTAGTAAGCCTTTCAAGCACAGAGGATGGGGGGGAAAATGCTTTAAACATCTATCTTCATGTTCTTTCATCATATGCTTGTATAAGTTGAAGTGAGGTGGCTGCAAACTGTATCTGGTTCTTGAGTGGCAATCAAGGTCTAATCAAAGGGCTAAAGCACTCCTATAAAGCCTGCCAATATCAGCTAAAGTGGTAGCTGAGTTGGACAGAGCATCATTCCCTCATCTGTGCAAGATTAAATACTTACAATCTAACAAAATGAGCTGCAGCCCCCTAAAATGCCTTTAATTATCTAATGCCTTTTCCCCTCATCTGTAAATACAGCTTTAATCCTCGAAGTCTTGCAGTAGAAACTGCATTTAATTCATACCAAGATTTTAAGAACAAAAAAACCCCAACCACTTCTTGACAATAAAAAGAGTCCCTCTATGCAAGAGACTGGTCAATCCTTTTGACAGCTAAAAAGAGATACTACACACACAAACTGGGATATCTACACAAAAGATGTATCAAAAAGATCCTAGAAAAAGGACAAGACTGGTACAGAAGCCATAAAGTTTTACACAAACTGAGGTATTTTCTGTTAAATAAAAAATCCAATTTAAAATCCAGCTCAGTACTTTTGAGACTCATAAAGAAGCTTTTAGTAAGCTTTAATAGTTAAGTTCTTTTCATTTGCAAAATTTTAACCCATAATTAACATGCAAGATTAAAATCCATTTCTTCCAGTGTCTTAAACATTAAGAACATTCTGTGTTCTTAAACATTAAGTCCTATACTTCTCAATTTTGTCCCTTCTTCCAAACTGTTTTCTTAAATAATCAAAATTGTCCTTTATCTAAATTAGAAGCAAAAAACAACAGTTGATAATGTTAGAGTCAACATCTTCCTTCACAAATTATTTCAAGTAAATATAGCTCTAGTGTTGACCTGTTTAAAATAACAAGAGGGAAACTTAGAAACAATTACCGTAAGACTTGGAAGCTTAGGTTTAGTGTGTCTTTTGGAGGGAGAAACAACTGTCATATTTTTTAGCTTCTTTTTGGAACAAACAAACAAACAGAAAAGCATGAAACAAAGAAGTAAGCCGATAGTCAAAAGGGTAACCAGTCCTAGCACGCACCTCCTAGCACCCTGAAGCCAATTTCTACAAGTGTTCAGATCCTGCCTGCTTACACCTCAGCAATGAGTACCAGCAGAATCAGCTTCTGAGCTTAGAGACATTGGGTTAGGAGGCAGAATATCATGTTTTTATTAGATGCAGCGCTTCTGATATGCTCCTAGAGGATGAGGACAACCACAAGCAACACCATTACTGAATCAGTTCTGTTGAAGCATTCCTATAACCTTTGCTTAGACTATAAATTTTTAGCCCTATTCAAATTCATCCTTTTAATTACATATTCATCAACTGAAAGATCCAGAGATGAATTTTCAGCTAAAAGTTGAAGTAAAATCCCTTTAAAAAGAGTCAGTTACAAAACCAATAAAATTGGCATTTTCTACTCCAGAGACACAGCAATCACTCCATTCCTGTGCACCACAGTTACACATAACTGAGCCAGAATTACACAAGCAATCTTGCACAGCTCACATACCTGCACAGCACAGTTTTACATGAACTGCTTCTCAGTTACTTTTTCACAGCCTGCAATGTTTTCATTTTACATCAGCTGCTGCGGCAGAGGGAGACACGCATGTGTCCTTAAATGTCAAGCTTCCCGAAACACACACATTGCAGAATCTCATACAAAACACTAAGCAGTTTCCTGTAGTTTCGGGATAAAGAGGCTATTCACTGCAGTGTCATAGAACAGGAAATTAATCCCAATCATACTGCGAGACTAGGATTTAACAACAATTTTACTATATTTATAATAGAAGTCAGGTTTTTTCTAAACTGCATTTCTAATCTAAAGAATGACTTCATAAAAATTATATCACACACTCAATAGATGTTTTCTGAATTCAGAGACCTCTCCTGAATCCAGTGGCAATAATTTAGTGCATTTTTAACTTTGGCAAAAGCAACAGTGATAAGAACCACTGTGCTGGACTCCATTCCATTTTGTGTGTTAAACGAAACTGAAGAACAGTTGCTATACATGAGCATGTATTAGAAAGAGACAACTAACTGATCTTTCAAATGCAATTTGCAGTTTATATTGAAGATATTTTTCAATTAATGAGCATATTTAAAATGTTAGATTCAGAGAGGACCAAAGCTAAGCACAGCAGTGCCGTATCTCGAGGAAACAGAAGAGAACTCCACCTTGAACTACTATTTTTCAGTGCAATTTTTTTTTTGCTGTCAACATCTACTTCTCTAAAGGCTGATTTTCTCAAAAAAAAAACCTAACCAAACACACAACTGAAAATGAAAAAAAAAAAAAAAAGAGATCAACCAGTTAAATCTCTGAATTGTACCAGGGTAGCACCCCTTTTGAAGACACAAGGATAGTTGTAAGAAACTATTCAGAGTAGGGTTTCCTGAATGTCACTTCTCATGCCCAAGTGTGTTGTTCCACTCGTTTGGGGGTTTTTTTTTGCATTTTTCCTTTTTTTTTTTTTTTTTTTAAATCAGAGTTTTAAAGCATCAGCAAATAAATTTCAGGATCTGCCATTCTGGAGGAAAAATATTGAACTTTAGTTTATGGTTAAGCTTTTGCTAGCACATACACAGTATTTTCTCTTAACTGCTTCACAGATTACAAATTTGAAGTAGATGTACTCCATATTGAAGGTTTTGAACCTTGAGTCTGCAGACTCGAGGGAGGCAAATGGAGGGCAAGAGAATGTCTGTGAACTAGTTCTAAAGGTTTCACAAAGGTAACTGGGAGAAACAACCTCATTACGTGCTCATAAATTTAGTTAAAGTTTAAGTTCACTATATAGGGACACCTCAATTGTGTACATAAACTGGGCAGAAGGAAATTAAACCTCATAGCTTCGTCCCATAGTGACAAATCTGTTGAATGCAGACTTCAAAAGAAGTCTCTGGTGGGGAAAAGAGTATTTATTTGCCACAGAATTCAAAAGAAGAGTGGGTTTACAAGGTATTTTATTTTTACAATAAAATGGTCTTGGTACCATTCTAAAGGAATCAAGCAAACAGTTGCCAGGCAGCTGACAACACACTAACTTGTTACAGAAAATCTTGTTTAACTTTATGTAGTCTATCATTGAAAGGAGTGACAGAGATATTGAAACAAACGGTCTCCTTCTGTCTGTAGTTAGAGAATAGCCCAACAGTCCATCTCAAGCCGGTCACCAAGTTCCACTCTGATCTCTAGGTAAAAGAGGTTTTTAGTCATTCCCTCAGAAGAATTCCAGCATAATTGCTGAAAATCTAAGCACCTAACACAGGTATAAAACAAACAGCACAGCTAATGCTAGTAGATTAGGGAGCTTAAAGATGGATACAGCCCTAAAACATGTGCAGTGGAGTAACCACACCTGCCCATCCTGCTCCTCCCAACGCCCGCACTGCACAGCCGTCGGGAGGTACAATGGCAACCTGGATCCCTTGCTCTCGCACGCTTCTCCCTCCATAGCTTCCCAGACTGGCATTATGCAGGTCAGTACAGCTAATGCAAGAGGTGATTAGGATATATATTTCTAATTACTAAAAATGAGATTCAGCCTTGATCAAAATAGAGAATACTGCACTGAGCAAATGTCAGTGAAGTGGTCCTTAGTCTTTTCCAGTAAATCTATTCCCTGAAGTGCCAGTGCATTTCAAACATGTTAAACAACCTTCCAGTAGTGACAGTCTGACTATAACCAGGACTCCACTTTATTCAAGTGAAAGATTTCATGATTGTTTTCCTACACTACCTCACCCAACTCCTCCAGATCACCAGTAATGATCATTTTCTGACGCTGCATATTTTTACTAGAATAAGTAATAAAAAGACTCTTTAACAAATACACCAACATTTGGGAGCATCACCTGTTTAAAAATTAAGTTTCACAAAACCATTGAGGGAAAGAGGGGAAAAGGCACCAAGCCGAAGAAAGGAAGCCCTAGTTCTTCCCCTTTGTACAGATGTGCGGCTGCCACCGAGCCGACCCAAAAGTCCCACTCCAGCCCCTCTGGTGCTGTGCCATCCCTCTCCCGTTTCCGTGGTAACTACAGAGCCACCAAGGAGGAATCACCCGCTACAGAGAGAAACAAAGATTGCTGCAGCCCTTTCACTCCCCCACCTCTCCATCACTTCTGAATTATTAAAAGTGGCACAGCAATACCGCAGCTGGAAAGCAGTAGCATAATAATGGCTATTCAGATGTTTGCTGTTCATCTATTATTTGATTGCCAGAACACATGGGATCAAGCATGCCAGATGGACACAGGAGAGGTGCCACTGCTGTAACGAGCTTACCATAACATAAGAAGCAATTAATGTGGTAAAAGCACAATGCAGTCAACAAGGTGGGGCTCAAACATTAGAAGGTTTCACATCACAGAGCTCAGCAGCTATACTGTCACATGAACATACAAACCACAAATCCTCAGAACTGCTCTTGCTTATACATCTTGGGGTACCTGACCGTCCTCTGCCCTCCCTTACCGTCCCCACTTGAAAATGTCCTTACTTTTCCCCATCATTTTAGAGAAAATGCTATTCCTTGGGTTTAAATGTGCCTGCAACCCTTTATATTCCTTGAAAACGGCTTCCTCGCTTTTACCTTCCATACATCAACCACATCCTTAGCAAAATCCTTATTACTAACATTAAATAAATATTACGGGCCAATATGCCTAGTGAGGAGGCTGACACATCCAACCGCTGCCAGGCAGCTCGCCGGCCCTCCCTCGCTGTCCTGGTGAGGTGGCACGGTTCTCCTGGAAACCCCAGTTGTGACTGCCAGACAATTTCATGTACTGTGGACTTCTTAAGCCATCTTTGCTAAGCGAAAAGCACAGTTAACAGGCTTCCTAATGAGGTGTTGGTGACGTAAATCTTAGAGCACCGCCAATGCGGCAAAGACACTGATAAGTTTTATGTTTTAGTAATGAGCACAGTACATGGAGCTATGTTATTTGGGCACACTAAAACATTCATTGCTGCTGGTTAGGTAACAGTCACATGCCAGAGAATGACAAATGTAAAGTAAGGGCAGCTCAGTTAAGCCACTCCCTGTAACTCTTATTGGGCCACAGACAAGGACAGGAGGAAATGAAGTTTTTCTTGGAAAGTTTCTAAGTTCTATGCAATTAATAAACTTAAATGTAAAAAAGTCTAGGTCCATCTAAGAGGAGGAACAGGCTGCAGCTGTGTAGTGCGCAGCTGTATCTTGCTACCCAATCCAAGTGGAAGCTTTAAAGGTCTAAACAGAATGCAGTGATTTGGCCACAGCAGACTAATTCCCTGTACCAATGTTAAGGATAACTATCAAGCTGACTTTGGCCATCTTGCCTTTAACATGCCTTGCTGCTCCTTGCCCGCAACCAAGCCTCTCTGACAGAAGACCACTTTCAAAGTGAGTGAAGCATAGCCGGCGAATTCCTGAGAGGAACAAACAATACAGCACGGTAAGAATAGTTCCAACGCAACTGCCCATAACAGCAAACAAGGAGGCGATATTTCCAAGAAGAAAATTTTTCTAAGTCATCCAAGGAATTTGGCAGTTTAAGTGGGATATTTCCCAGTCCTACATATGGAATTTATTTTCCTGCAATGGGCACTTTAAGTGATGTTACTGTACAAAGAGGGAAGAGAGAATGACTTATTTAGGATTATTTATATGTATTTTCTTTTGAAGAAGACTTCTATTAATTCCATATTCCAGGTATTAGTTCCTTGGAAACAAAGTACTCTCCCTTCTGCCTTTGCCAAAATCCAGGGAACTGACACTGCCGATCCTTCCCTACCATAGCCTAGGAGGTCACTCCAGGGCACATATAGTTAGTTCTACTTATTCCAGTGTAAAACTCCGTAAGAAATCAGGCCCTGTACCCTCTCCTATGAGAAGATTAATCATGCCTACAGTAAGCAATGCAGAAGGTTAGGGAAAAAGCTATGCTTTTGCAGGATAGGCACCACCTCTGGTGCGAAGAGGAAAAAGACACAGTACCCTGCTGGTTTGTTTGCAAAGCATTTCAAAACCAGGGAGGAAAAAAGGAGTAACAATGCTGGGAAGACCTCTTGATTTTAAAAGGCACGGTCTGTGTTGTAATAGTTAAACAGAATCACAGGGTCTCCGTATGTAAGGTCCCACTGAATGACATCCCTGTACGGGCACAGCTCATAGAATTTTTTGGTATCTACAACTGCTCAGAATTATAGCCCTGTAAAAGGAAACTTATTTCATCCTCAACTGAATTTTCAGCCATTGACCCACTAAAGCAATTTAAAGATGTTTACAATCTCAAATAATGTCATATGAAAGCATTTTGCATAACAGCACATACACATAATTAACTGCAGCTAAGTAACTACAAGCAAGTCAGACACCCTTTCCTCCTCTTTTTTGCTTAGGTCACTGTTGTAGGACAATACAAGAATTGGGTTATATCTAAATAACTATAAACAGTATATAAAAGGATCAAAGTACAAGATAGGACCAACTGCCAGTTTCTTATCAAGTATGAGAATACCTTATCTGTTACTGTTTTTATATAAATAATTACTTCTTTTGTGAGGGATAGGGGGTAGTTTGAATAGATGCTCTTTAGCACTTATGCCACTAAAATAACTTTGAGGTTACCATGCAAGTACAGTATTCAGGATGTGGCATGACAGATTGATTCTCTTACTGCGGATGTTCCAGTATGCTGTTCAGTTAGTAGATTAAGAGACAACCAAGTTCAGACTTACTAAAATAAGATTTATGAATGTTAAAGTATGAGCTAGAGAAAGGCTTAAAAGAATGGCAGAGGATTAACTGCAAAGGCAGAGAACATAAAGGAGTCCAAAACAAAGGCATTATGAATTATCTTTCCTGTCCTTTGTACGCCAGATCTTATGTTTTTGGCATTCACTCCAACTTTGTCTCTCAAATCATCTAATAGGTATTGTAACGCTGGAAGAAAAGCTTCAGAGTTTCTCACTTTAAAGCAGACTAGATGCAAGACCAATTCGTATGCCCACTGGATATTCATTGGTATGAAACAAACACCTAAAAATTTATACAATGTTAAAAGATCAGCTTTATTAAAGACCTAGATTTACTTTCAAAGTCCTTGTTATATCTAGAGTGCATTTTTTTAAGAGCAATTCAAATCACTATTGTAAGAGAGAGCATGTTATTATATAAGCTGCTATTTCTCTTCTACTCCATTTATCTCCTCCTCTGGAATCAGAATATTCTCTCCCTTTCAAACCAGTTGTGAAACGCACCATCCTTCTTGCTCTACAATTGTAAAGGGTGTTTCCTTGTTTCAGGAACTAAGTGCCTTTCTTAAAAATACTCATATTGGTCTCTAGATTCAAACCCAGCTTATGCTAGCTATGATGAACCTACCAATTGAATTCTATTTAACAATCTAACGTCCAGAGAATTTAATTTATTAGGTACCATTTTTGGCACTCTTTAGAACTCCAAAGCTTACTGGCTTTTAAACAGAAGAATTCTCATTTTTTTAGTCTAAATGTTAAAAGAGTTGTGGTATATTAGCAGAAAAGCCTGCCTTGCTGCTGAAGACCATCTGTTGCCTGAGTTGCCTCAAAAGTTTTTAATTCAGTGTTTGTATCATTCCTAATTCAAACCAAATCCCCCCTCCACAAAAACCACAGTCTTCTCCCTCCTTCCTCCCACCCCCAAAGAGAAAAATAAAATCAGGGGCCATCTATTGGGAAAGATCCTTATGACTTACACATATTAGAAAAGTTTATTACTACAGATGACAATCATTATGATATACGAGTTGTAAGTGATGTTTAAATTGCAGACATTTGGACCAAAAAAAAGCACATTTATTTCTGAATTCCAACACACAAGTTTCAATGCTGTACTGCTTGTGTATTGGGGTGGGGGTTTTTCAATGTTTGGGTTTTGTTTTGCCCCCCCCCCCCCCCTTTTTTTTTCTTTTACAAGAGATGGACCACCACACACTGAAAGAGCTATCCTCAAGCAACAACGCAGGAACAACTCTCCCGAGGACATAACAAAGGCTCTGTGTGTTCTCATGTATCAGAGCCAAGAAATCTACCCACGCTGAAGGTATTCTTTCCTACTTCAGAAGACAGCATTAATTAAGTGTTGGTAAACAGGATCTCTAATAAGTTGCATCCTTCTGGTTGTTTATTTTCTGACACTTCAAGCATTTTCACAATAGTATAGTGTTGTCAGTGACTAGAATCTTTACAAGTTCTGAAGTGGCAAGGGCCTGAAAAAAGAGAGAACATAAAAAAAATAAAACATTGTTTTATTTAGCTTAAAAAACAAACAAAAAAATCCATAGTTTTTTCCATTCCCCCCCCAACCAAAATAGAGCTACTCAAAGTTGACAAAATTCACTGCCTAAAAAAAGAAAGATCAAAGGCAGTGTCAATATTTAAAAGTGATTTTTCTAGTCAGCTACACCAGTTTTATGCCATATGTTCAGTTGAAAGCCAGCAGCTATGACACCTACAGCTGTTCTGCCATTTAACATCTGATGAGCTTGTGCTCTTTTTAAGAGTTATATTTGGCGGCAGACAGAGCTGTAAAACGATACCTCCATCCAATACACCACACAACCCTACCCAAACCTTCTCAGAAATGGTCTGCTAATCACTTTGCAATCGTATGGTTGATGTGCAAACTCTTCGAGGCTGGTCACCATCTACAGGAGCTAGTGACATGAGGTGGCCATGCTGGGTCAGTAATGGCAGCACCAGAGTTTGCTACATGGTACAAACACAACGCAACCGGCAAGAACACAGACATTCTGGACCTTCACAGTTTAGTGGGTCACCTTCCACATAGGTGTCTTATAAGGTGGTCTGTTCAAAGACTGGCAACAACTGGACTTCAGAGCTCTCCATTTTTAACTCCTGCATATCTAAAAGCACCATTTGACCACGTCAGTTGAGCTGCAAACTTAACAGATGTCCAAGCAGATCAGGACAGATATACCAAACCCCCCAAATCACACCAAGTAAAGTAGCCTATTGCTCTCTCTCTCTTTATTCATGAAGACAAAATACCTGTCAACGTTCCTGTTTACAATCTAAAGCAATTTCTCCAGCCTGGTGACAAGGGCATTCAAGGGCAGGGAGAAAATTCAGGTTCTGGCCCTGCCCTCAAGATTACTTGTGCATTTTATCAAATGAAATTCAGAAGAAATAAGGAACATCTTCCTCTGTCAGCCGTAACTGTTGTGCTTTGCGCTCATCTCAGCTTGCATCAGACATGCTCCAAGGACACCCACTGATCTGGCTCTTCCACGGCCTTATGAATCACCCAGTGGTGTAAGGTGAAAAGAGAAGCGTTGAAATGCCTTTTAGGCATTGATCTGGTTAGAAACATATTTGCAAGTTTCAGGTGTCTGCTCAGCAAACACTCAGCCTAAATACACCTTATGTGCTTGAATGCTTTCTTGCAGCTGAGCTAACTGTCTCCTGGTCCACTGCTGAGAGCAAGTTTTAGGCCCAGATTGCCAGAAAGTACAAAGACACCTTGCTAAATAAAGAACAAAATATTCAAAAAGCAAGTAAAATGTACTACCATTTTGGTGGCAATTTCTTTAAAACACGTAACCAATGACAGGATTGTATTTATAGTAATGAGGACCTGAGAAAGGAAGTTTGCAGGTAGAAGTAATACCTTTTATTAGAACAACTAGAATAATTGGAAAGATTAAGCACATTTCTGGTCTTGCAAGCCCTTGCTTGGACACAGAAATTTCCCCCACTCTACTAATTGGGGATATAAAAGATACTACCTCTGTCCACTAGACTTGCTTTATTCTGTAAGGCACCTTTGTCAATTGAGGAATGGCATCTAAATGTCCCAAGATGTATTTCATTGCAACTAGAGAAATATTTCAAGTAGAATAAAACCTAACCTTAGTTTTCATTACCACAGGCTCTTTTTAACTGTTGCCAAATCTGTGTATTACATGCTTGTAACAACTGGCAATACAGGTTAAACTGCACTTTAAATAGGTATTAGGTACAGGGCCAAGGAAGAATTTATTCTCTACAAGTAACACTTCACGTGCTGACAGACTGACATAGAGCTTAGCTACATACAGTCTGTCCTCAAGGACAGCCAGCACATAGTTTCCTGGTTGACTAACATTTTAAGCCCCTACCAGTATAAAAAGTAGCTTTAATTTTTCAGGCAAATTGGGGAAAAAAAAAAACAACCCACAACTCAACTTTCTTCTGCAGTAATAACTCTAAAATGTAGGTATTTATTTGTTGTTCCCATCACAACAAAAAAAATTAAAACCAAAGAACAGGAAGGCAAGGAGCACACTCAGGATTTATCCTGAAGTTTTTTCTTATCCCTTTTGCTTGGGCAAGTCCTTGTTTTAGAATGCTGCATAATTTAAGCAATTAACAGGTGCTGTCTGTGTGGTGATAACACTTTCTCCCTTACCACAAATCGGCATCTACAAAAATAGACTGTAAGAGTCTGGAGACTTTTTTTTTTTTTGCTAGAATAAGAGAAGACAGACCACTCCTGAACAGTTAAATTTTCACTTTACTTAAATAAAATATGACTTTATCTTAACAGCAGGGCTCAGTCCTTTCTGAACAAGTGGGACTATTCTTAAAAAGCAATCAGATGCTACATAGTGCTCCAAAGAGCATATCTGTTAACATACTTTATACAGTTGTTATACTGACATTCTGGAACAGAATTCTCTCTAATTTTAGATTCAATATAAACAGGCAAGAAATGCTCTGTGTTTATCACCAACTTCATCTTACTGAACATAGACTTACAGAGAGCGTTTACTTCGGATTACATTGGGGATAAGTCAACAGACTTCTATTTGTAAATCAGCAATTACTACTTCCAACCTTTACTGTCTTTATTTCACCATTTTTCATGTATTAAGCTTCAGGGTGCTTCTCGTAATTGCTGAGTGACCCAATAATATTCCACAGAAAGAATTTATGAGACCACATTAGAAACTCTTGGCTATTCAATCTTTTCAGGTTTCCTGTACAATCTTGTTGCAAGTTTTTAAATTAAGTGCCGGTTTAAAAAACAAAGCGAAACATGCTTCTTACCACACGAGTTTCTACAATGGAGAACTACATCATTAACACATGAATTTAGGTGCATGATTAGTTTCAGAATGGAATTCAACCTAAGGAAAAAAAAAAGTTCTTTCTTCACCCTTGTGACTTCTCTTCTCCCACAGCATGCAACGCCTACAACGCTCCTCGCATCAACAGGCACAGAAGCTGCAATGCATTTTCTACTTTACGAGTAAGGAGATCAGAATCTTCCACTGTGGCGGTTCTGCAGCTGACACTTCCACTGACTGCAGGAATACTGTTTGTTACTATCTATGCTTAAGAAAAGATACCTCTTCATACTGTAATTTATAATGTCTCTATTTTGTACAGAGAAGACTGAACATTAAAGCAAATTTTCAAGTCAAACAAGTCACCTTCTATACAAAGTCAACCTTCAGGGAAACTTGAGGTCCATGACAACCTCTTATCAGTTTTCGTCACTTCACTTTGATATAAAGACATTACAATTAAAGGTTGTGTATGCTCAATGCATTAGGCTCATACTGATGAAGCCACAGAAAAAATGTTCCCCCTTACTTGTACATTTGCCCCACCTATCATGGAAGTCAGGATCCATCTCATTTCATACATATACAAAGATTTTATTGTAGAAAGCAAACAGCTTCACTGAGACATCCTAATAACATTAGTATGTATGCCATCAATTTGAGAAGTGCAGAAAGAATCTAGATTCAAAGCAGTTCTTTTGAAGTATTCACAGCAAAGCAGTTCTCAGGCACAATGAACACTCACTTTGTTCCATTCTCTCTAATTCTGATCTCATACCTATTCTTTAAAATACAACTAAATCAGTTGTATCTTGCAGTCACAGCAAGAGAAGTGGAAACAAGGCAAGAAGAACCTGGGCAATGATTGGAGAGCAAGAGAAGAAGAAATCCAGGAGTAAGAACTGCAACACTATAAACAGGGAGGATGGCTCAATGATGAGCACTACAAAAGTAAACTACTTGACTTGACTGCCCACGACCACTGTAATTTGATTATTAAATTCTTGGCTGTACCAAGCTCAGAGACAGCTCAGCCCTACTAATGCAGTGTCCAAACAACTGCACAAACAATTGCGCACGGTCAAGTTCAAGGCCTAATGTGAACCGTCTTCAAGTGGACAAATATTTAAACATCTAAGTGGGTTATTAATCATTACACCTTGAGAGACTGTCATCCTTAATAATCCCAAAGTGCTTTGTAATTTATGGCACAGAACTGCAGCTACCATGAGGCTCTTGGGTAGCAGCCAACTGTTGCTTATCGCACTACGTTGCGCGGATAGGAAATGCTGGCTGCAGTAAATCCCTGGGAGGCTTTTGATGCCTTCGCAAGGGAGCATTTTAGTTCATCCCAAGGACCCAAACATAATAGACTGAGTACGTTTTGCTCAAAGAGAGCAACTAGACTCTACATCCTCTGTGGAATTTTGAGCCTCTAACTCTTAGCAGCTAGTGTTTCATACTCAATTAGCTCATCCTGCAGACAAACCATCACAATCAGGCTACATTCCCTAAGGTACCCAAGACAGACCAAACTCTCCTAATCAACATAATTTACATAGTTTAAAAAAAATATACAAAAATCATGCATCAAATAGGAAATCAAATATGATATAATAGGAAGAAACGAAGAACTTCACCCTGAGAAAGGATGTAACCTATGACAGTTAATTCCATACGGTTTCCTATGGAATTAGGCCAATATAAGTGCTTTGCCAGTCAAATGCTCTAGCTTGTTTCCCCACTCCTTAAAATTGGCACCTACCCTGCACAGATCCTCCTCTTGGCCATATCTCCAGTTTTTCAGATCTGTGTATATCTCCATCAGTCAGAGGCTTGGGGAAGAAAAGTGAGATTGAGAAGAGCAGCTGGAGCACACATACAGGGATTGCTGCAAAATTACCACAGAACTTTTCCTGCACATAGCCCTCAAAAATAGACTCTGTCCATTACTAAATTTGTAGGCACTATGGATTGCAATAAAAATTCATAATTATGTAATAGTAAATTGATTTTAAATTTTAAAATTTTACAGACTGTAAGTTTATAATAATTTGTACTTTTCCCAAATTAATTTGTAGGAGGAAAAAATTGCCTCCGTATTGTATTTGTTCCACCATACTATAAAAGCTATTTCATATTTAAGTTTAAAATAGATAGCAACATTTAACGTCTTCAGAGGTCAACAATCCTCCTCATCCACGAGTCACTCTAGTTACCATCTTCTGAAATACATAGATACCAACCATTGCCACCAACTTGGTGGAGAAGAACTGCGCAAGATGAAAATCCTACATCCTCTACTGCAGCAGGCAAGAAAAGTTAGTTCTCTCTACTTTGTTTCAAGACTAGCAAGAAAGTAAGTGGGGAAAAGTTGACCTGTTGTGAGGAACCTGTAAAAAAAAAAAAAAAAAGTAGGTCAAGCTTAAAAGTTTGACCTACTGATCTTCTTTGCTTTGGCAAAAGTACAAGTGGAGTTTACATAATGCTGCTCACGTAAGCACTGGCTGGAAACTAAATGATACAAGTGTTTTTAATAAGCCTCAGCCATTAACAGAATCCCATTTTTGGGGTTTCAGTTAATTTTAAATCCTTGTTTTGTGGTACATACTATTGAATCCTTACTTTTCAGATTCATATATTCAAGTCGCTCGTGTTAATCTCAGTGTCATACTGTGTCAACAAATGTAATACACACGCCTAAATCAGCTCTAAGTTGATTTTAAAGAGTCATCACTATTAGTGAAACACAGATAGTTCCCGAAGCCAGAAAGCTGAAGCCTCAACAAGGCACCTTTTCTTCCCACAATTTGTACTGTCTATAAAACAGATACAACTATGTACTTCTTGAGAAAAGCATAGGATAGACAAGATCTGTATCTGTACCTACCAAATATAATTTAGTTCTATAGTAACTGTACATACTGCTGTGAAGTAAATATTTTAAAGAAAAAAAAAACTTATTCCAAATACCTGAAACTCAAGTACCTTAGGCAAAACACCTACTAACAGAAAAGACCAATGAAATACCTGCTATTCTTAGATCTTTTTTCCCCTCTGTTTAATAAAGTAAAACCATGACAGGAAAAAAAAGTTTAAGAAAATCAAATTAAGCTTTGCTGCCAATGCTTAAAGGGCATTAAAGGTTTCTGTGATGAAGATACCACCTCTTTTTTACAGAAACAGTAGCTGAGGCATTACCACAATAACTTTCCAACATCCAAAGTTAGTTGTGCCAGATGCTAGATTTGAAAAGAAAATACAAGTTACTAGCTCCTAGATCTGTAGCCTATAATATTATCAGGTATTTCTTACCTAATTCTTTAAGACTAATTAGAGAATGAGGAATTTAACCGGATTTGGTGGGAGGCAAACTAATAATTTTGTATGTTCACATACTAAAGAGAAAACAAAACATTCACCTAACAGAAGCTGTATTAATTTTTATTTGTTAAAAAGCAGATGTAAAATATCAGTTCCTCTACAGACAAAAACAATCAGCTCCCTCATCTCTGGTCTGGCAGGCTCACATAACCAGGCTGACACAGCTCTCTTTCATGAGATTCTTCCTACACATAAAATAGTTCCATATGTTTAAATGTTGAGTGGTTGAGCAAGCACAAAATTAATTAATTACAACAATGGCTTACTATTAATTTTTCTTGTGCCTTAAGGCCTGGTCAATTACAGAACCCAAGCACAATTCAAGCACTCTGCTTTGTCAGATTTTTACATTCACTTGAAAGACGTCTATAGTCACGAAGTGGAATGGAAATGTTAATTTTAAAGATGGCACTGACACTCCCAGTCCAGGCACACCTATTAACAGACTGCTCTTGTTAGAGTATTCAGACGATTTGGGATTTAGATTCTTTGCTAGTCATTACTAGTTCTTATTTGGTTTTTTTGTTTGTTTGTTTTGTGTTGTTGTTTTCAAGGCACTGGCAACATCTCTAAAATGCAAGTACTGTTAGCAGTGCCTCCACCTTACAGCGGGTCCCAACTCCCTCGTTGTCCAGATCAGCAATGAATCACAGATCACCACCGTTCCCTCCTTGCTCACGCACCTGGCGGCATCTACCACAAGGAAAATGTCTTCCTAGAAATTATGTTCCAGAACCTAATTTTAATACTCCGATGTTCAGATGGCTTTGGAGATTGCTCTTCAGCAGTCACTTCTTTCTAGGACATGATGGTACGTAAGTCTTCGTTTTCTGTATCATCACCCCATTTTTTTCTTTTTTTGTATTCTCAGCATGCAATCCAAACAGGTCTATGAAAGGGCAAATAAGTTCTCCGGTTACAGTCACTATGACACAATACAAAAAAACATTAGCAAAAAGTAATTTTGTAGAATTGCTTCCTATTGTGTCCCATCATTCCCTACTGAGAAGACCCGAGAAGCAGCATGCTGTTTTGAGTATATTTCAAGGTGCTTAACAAATGATCACCAGAACCCAGTTTTTGAAAAGCCAACTATCCATACAAAGAAACAAAACAGTATCTATTCCAGTGGACAGCACAATGATTGCTCTATACCATGATTCCTCCGCAGAGAAGCACTGTAGATTAACAGGTTCTCAGCATAGGCCCTAAAGGGCCAAAGAAAATGGTAATATGCCATAGTGATTTTCACATATCACCACTTTTTGAGCAGACAACTGCATTTAGAATAATAGTGCTAGCTGGAACTCAAGTTTACACACTCTTTTAAGTTATTAATGCTTTATTTACTCTATTCTATCTGTCCTATCCTATTCAGAAATACTTTATATTAATACCTTCCCGTGGTCTTGGGTTTATTCCATGTCTAGTCAGTGCTTCCAGTAGATAAAAATATTTCAGCGGCAATAAGGTCTCAAGCTCAGCAGGAGCTGGGAATCACTGCTTGGTAATATCACCTGTGATAGTTCACTAAGCTGATCACAACAAAGCTACAGTTTCTGTTGGAACTGTGGAGCAAAATTCCTCAGGAAGAGCTATCGCACGCAGAGGAATAACACTGAGCAGCAGTAATTTGCCACTGAGTACTCGACAGCTTACTTCACAGGAGCAGGGAGTTAACTGCCTCAGGAGGAACGGCCTACTGCGTATAGCTTGCTCTTCCATAAGACCATAGATACCACTGAATCTGGAATCATATTTCGCAAATAAAAAAGCAACTGAGTATGCAAAGCCAAGAACTACACATAATACTTTGGAAGATGCATGGAAAGGCAGCATTTGTAAACAAAACAGACAATTTAAAGTAAGTGGTATGTTGTAGATTGACCATTTACTGTGTTACACCACAGCATGGCACAGCAGGCAGTTTAAATGAAAAGTGTAATTCCTAACATATGTGACCTTGATGCTTATGTCACAGATGCAAGATGAAATTGGAAGCTCTGCTGAACTCTAATATCACCCAAGTCAGCACTGTTGTGCATACGCTGAGTGGCCTGGCCATAACATTATACTGTATGCCCAGCTGTGATAAATGCGTCAAAATAAGATGATGTGCTAAATGCTTGCTTTAGATGTTACCCATCAGAGTTTAGCAGCCTTAAATTCTGACATCCATATTAACTTAATGACTACTATAAAAAAGGGTACACGTTGTTCTGTAAATTGGAATCAAATGAACAGTCATGCTACATAGGAAGGGATGACTAAGTCACATAAACAAACTTATAGCTTAGCTTTCTGAAGGAGGATTTGATTTGATTACATTCTCCCCTTGAATTATTTGACCTATCCTAAAAGCATTTCAAATTGTCAACCCCCCCACATGAACAGGTTTTAACACGTCTAATTTCAACCGTGCACACAATTCATACCCTGTTCCCTACAAAAGGTTTGAGAGATGAAGCTAGAGCAACTTATATCCCCCCCCCCTCCTCTACTGAAGACAAAATATCAAGATCATTAGAGACCCTCCCACACAAAAAAGGAATATATGGAGACAAAACTATCAGCTTTTAAAGTTCATCTCAAAAGAAGTGTAGCGATACAGGAGCAAAATTCGTTACGACTGAAATCAGTGGGAGCTTAGGCATTGGCTTAAACTAAAGCCAACTCTGTCCTTATTTCTCACATGGAACATCGGTTTGATAAGAAAAGGATGTCAGTGCAAGAACACATAGAAGCCACTCGTTTCCAGACTGGAGTTACCAGTGTTCTGTACTTGGCACACCATGAATAACTAAACCTCACTGAGAACTCTCTGAAAGAAAAGTCCATTTAATTTTCATCTTCCCTTTAAGAGCTGAAAGACATATGAAATACCTGAAACCAAGCTAATGAACAATTCTTACAAAACTACATAAAGAAAAAGCACCCAATGGAGATTTGGACCCACATGCACAAAGGTGTAATACCTCTGACCTAAAGACAGATGAGCATCTGAAACCTTCAGTGACCTCATAACTACAATGCTGGAGAGGAATTTTTATAGCCAACATTCTTCAAATTACTACAAAATTCATCTTTAAGAGTAAGATTTAGGAGACTAATCAGCCCTTCCCCTAAATCAATTTCCCCAGAACGTAAGCTCCTTTAAAAAAATACTAAAAGCAATCTAGATTTTTCAGAGAAGCATTAAAGTCACTGCTTTATTTTGCTACCCAATTTAGCAGAAAATCATCATTATCTCTGGAGTAAGATGTACATACTGTCTAGCATTAAAATCAGAACACTTTTTTTTTTTTTTTTTTGCTGAAACGTAAGCTCAGGTTCCCAACCTTAATGGCTGTAAACAGCCCTGAACGAGCCAATGCAGTGCTGCCTTCCCAGGTTTGCCAAGACCTCTGCTCTATGCAATTCTCAAACAGCTGCAGTATTGAGAAGACCAGGCTGTTCCATGCTGCCTTTCAGAACCCCGAGGACAGCAGCCAAGCAGAGAAACAGTATTACTCCCCTTTCGCCTTGGTACTAGGCTGACTTGTAGAAGCAGAATCTAGAATAATTCCCACAGGAGATGAACCTAAGAGCACAGAGACAAAGCAAAGAAATATTTTCTTTCACCAAATAGTTTCTTTCACCAGCTGAGAGCAGGATGCTTCAAAAAAACCCCTACTTTTTAGTGGCACATATGGGAGTTGGATGGCTTGAATGTGGTCCAAGTACGGTACTCTGCTGAGAGTGCCTGAAATCTCGCTAGCAGCTGGGACGGGGTTTTACCATCAGGGCTGTGTCCTCCTGTGCCATACTTCTCCACAGCAGTCTCTGGGTAATGAATGGCACTCATAAAAGCATTTCTCTCGTAATTCAACACTACAGTGTTTGCTACAGGAAGTCCTTGATTCAATGGGCATCCTCACACTTCCTTTCTTTGCAGTTTGGGCAAAATGCTCATTTTGGAAGGTCTAAGTACTAGAAATATACATTTAAATTGCTTTTTACCAGAAGTCTTATAATAGAGTGCATCAAATCCCATATCAATAAAAATCTACAAAGGAGACATTAAGGAAGGATAACAGCTAGCTCTCCTTTATGATTTTATCAAGTCAACAATTTGTTAGGCTTCACAATATAGCAAAAAAAGGCTTAGACCTGTCAAAACATTATCTGACTAGTGAAGTCCTTCAGAAAAATCCATACAGATTTCACATTTGCTAGCTTAATTGAAAGTAAAACTGTTATTTGCATCTCTAAAAGGAGCACAGGACAGAAAAGGCAGATGATTCTTAAGTAATCATCAATAAGAATTAATGATTCCTAGTTATAATATTTCAGGAAACAATTTTTGTATTATAAAGAGATAGTAAACATTTTTCTTTAATGAAAAATGTAATGGACTGCACTTAGTTCCCAAAAGACCCTTCTTTCCATTGGCAGTTTCTTCAGAATAGTTTTTATTATCTCATTTCTATACAGGCAGAGAATCCAACATCTCACACATCGCATAGGATCTGTTAACATGAGGCAGGACTTAAGAAAGCCATACTTAAATATTTAAAATGAAGATTATTTTATTTGACTGTAAGCCCCTGAAGAAGGGCTCATTACTGTAGCACTGCTGCTAGGTGGAATTGTAAGAGGAAAGAACCAACTATTTTATGTAGCCATAGGCAGGAAGATCACCACAATTAGCTACAGGAGGAACGGTAAAGTCATCTAGGGAGTTCCTGAATGCCACACTTTAGGAAGGGAAGTGACTCTTTCCTCTCCTCTGGACCATGTAGGAAAGACCAGGTTCTAGACTAGATAACTAGAAGCAATTCAAACAAACCATAAAGACAGCCTGGTCAGAGGGAATGCCCAGTCATCAATCCCTAACAGCCAACACTTTTAATACACTAGTTCATCAGAATAAAGGACATATGGTTGCATTGGAACCACTTCAGTCCTCTTACATGCACCAAACATGAGACATGGAAGATGCAAGACAGACGAAGAAATTTCCTTAAACCGTCTGCAAGAATTTATGACAGAAGCCTTTACCTCAAGACCCCTTTTCTCTATTCTATACCTGTGGTTTGCGTGGAAATTATAAGTTTAGGGAAAGGTGGTTAAGTTAGTTTCATCTGTTTGGAGTAAGGACAGCTTCCTTTCTTGACACAGAGATTTGGGTTCCTCTGGGACATGAGATCAAAGAGCAGCCCTCCTCCTATTATCTCTCCCTGCTCCACTCATCAGAACACGCCGGTCCTTATCAACAGGCTGAAATAAATTGTTTGTACAATTACATCATTAGTAAAAAGACAGATGCACAAATCCTTGTTCTTTTAAAGAAAACAACGTCATATTCTAAAATAAAAAACACATGTGAACACATAGGCTTAAAAACTGATAAAAATCAGCATGCAGGAATGATTCTGGGGGGAAAAAAGAAAAAAAAAACAGATGAAGGAAAGCAAGATCTTCCCTACAACAAAGGAACCATCAGTATAGCACGAAAGATCCAAAACCTGCCACAAACTCTGCAGAGCGGCTGATCTACGTCCCCTGTCCAAGGTGAGGGACCCTCCAGACGCCGGCGGGGATGCCGCCCTGCCGCTGCGGCTCTACAGAGAGCGAGGGGGGGATCGGGGCGTCCGCAGGACCCCTTGGGGGGCAGGGAACGAGACAGGGCTCCGCAGAGCTCAGCACCCCCCGCCCCCCCCGACGCACCGCCGGGGGAGGAAGGTCCCGCCAGCCCCGACGCGGCGCTTCGCCCCTCTCCGCACCGCGGGGGTATCGGCCCCGGGAGCTCCCCCCAGCCCCCGGGGGCAAGGCCAGCCCCCCTGGCTTTCCTCCTTCCCGGCCCCACCGCGACAGCGCCAGGCCCCGCGTCCCCCGCCTGAGGAGCGGCCCCTCAGGGGGAGCCTGCCCGGCCCCCTCCGCCACCTCGGGCCCGCACCCCGCCCGCCGCCGCGCCCCCCGGCCACCTGCCGCCCCCCCGGCGGGTCCCCGCCGCCGCCCCCCCGCCTCACCCGCGGACTCGCCGGTGTTGATCCAGTCCGGGTTCGCCAGGCTGGCGATGGCGAAGATGTCGGCGGCCAGGAAGAGGCATCCTGAGATGATGGTCAGTTTGTCCATCTCCTCCGGCTCCGGCGGCTCCCGGCTCCGGCCTCCGCCCGGCTCCCGCAGCGGGCCCGGGCCGGGGGCGCCTCACAGCCGCGGCTCCATGGGCTCCGCGCTCCCCTCGGCAGCGGCGCCAGGAACGGGCCCCCCCCCGGACGGAGCCGGAAGCGAACCCGGCGGGCGGGGGGGGGGCGGCGGTTACTCCGGAAGGGAAACCCACTCTCCCCGGCGTTCTCCCCCGGGCGGGGCGGGGCTTCCCACCGAGGGGGCGGGACAACCCCTGCGGCCGCGGCGCCGTTTCTCTAGGGAGCGGGGCGCGGCGAGGCGGGGCTTGCCGCTGGTGGGCGGGGCGTAAGGCGGGGCTGGCGCTAAAGGGGCGGGCAGGGGGGCGGGGCGCGGAGGTGGGGGGTTGCCTGCGCGAATTGTGCAGCGGGGCGAGGGGCGGGGCGCAGCGCCGCCGGTGGGAGGGGCCTAGGGGAAGGGGTGGGGCATGCCGCCGCCGCGGGGCTTGACGGGAGGGGGGGGGGGCGGCGCGCGCGGGGAGGTGGTTCCGCGCGGGTGCGCTGTGAGGGGCGGGCGGTTGCCGGGGCGGCGGCTCCGTCGCGTCCCCTCACGGCTTCGCCCTGGAGGGGCCGCGACAGCTGCCCCGCGGCGTGATCCTTCGCTGCCCTCACGCATCCCTGTCCCCAAGGGTGGTTTTTAACCGAGGCACGGTTGCAGTTTGGCAAGGGAAGGGATCCTTCCCTTCTCCCGGCCCTCAGGCTGGGTGCAGCCGCGGCTGCCCCTCCTCAGCGGCCTCCGGCAGGGCCTGCCGCCCCCCGCGGGAAGCAAGGCGCAGGGAGAGACGAGAGCGAGCAACGTAGTCAGCACTGTGTAAAAGGGGGCTGAGGAACGATCGTAGACCTGTTTTCGCCACAAAAATTACCTCATGTTTCCCGAGCCGCTCTCAGTCCCCGTGAAGCGCTGGGCGTTAGCTTAAATTTCAGAGCTGCTTCTGTAGCAATGGTAAAAGCAGAGGAAGTGGAAGGACTGACTGATGGAGGTTTCTCCAGACGTTACTCGACTGTGGAGCGCCGCAGAAGTGCTACGTTGCGTTGCTGTCTGTGCTGTGCGTTTGGGAGAAAACTGAACTAATCTTGACTAGAAAACTCATCCACATACAGCAATTTTTGGTGATGTGCTTTTCCATGGATTCAGCTAGATTGAAGCGTAGGGGAATCTGTAACCAATAAATGAACAATGCACCCAATGTGGGGAACCAGCCTGGTTTTGCCCACAATAGCTCTGTGCCTTCGATGTTGTCACTCTGCCATGGGAATGCTGAACTAAATTAGTCTAGTGGCCCCCACATCTACAGGTGCTTGAAAAATACCTAATTGCTTACATATTTGTTCCTTCTACCAGCAAACACCCACTTATTTTTTCCAGAACAGCGTAACTGGCCTGTACAAGATGTATCGGGAAGCCAAGCAGGCGATTGTCCGTGCTGTTCGTTTTTATGTAAGTCTTTTATGTAGATGGGAGACTATACAAACAAAATGGAGATATTAGTAATCTGAAAGTGTTCAACAACAATCAGTAGGACTTACTGTTTGGAGGACCGGGAGCTGTACTTGGGTTCTATTGAAATCGCCAATTCTTGACAGATTTTCTTAAGGGTGGAGTAAATAGTAAGGCTTTTGATGAAAAACAGCTGAAATTGTTCCCTTTAAACAGGAAACAATTGGTGCGTGGAAGAAATGGGACAATTGATTTTTTATTTAAAAGATTTTAAAATTACATTGCACTAACAAAGGGAAGCCAGCAGCCTTGAAAAGAAGTTATTTCCAAGAATCATCTGCAACTGTCCTATAAACCAGCTTTAAGTGGTATTGAAATAGCTTTTAATACAAGCATTATGTAAAAGTCTGCCTCAAGATGCGTTTGTCTCCAAATAACTCAGCTTCACGGCAAAGGGAATAAAGGAAGGAGGAGTGGAGAGGGTACACAAAGGGAGGGTATGGTTTTCATTGGCTTTGGATATGCAGGCAAATCTGCAGTCAGAAATAGTGACAGAATCCAGTCTTCATACCCTGCAGGCTGCGTCGTCAGTTATTTAATCTTGCCCAGGTTTATTAGGAGATGAGTACATGCGTAAAGATGCTGTGTGGGAGGACGCCGCTAGCTACAAGTTCTCCAGAAAGCTTTGGGGCCTCAGACAGAGCTGCGGTATTGATGGACAGGCAGCCTGAATCAAAATACTCTTCTTGGACTGAAACATTGCCCTAGATGCAGACACCTCATCTGCCCAACGCCAGGCTTCCCTATGGCCGTGTTACTGGTGTGGTGCTGGGGGTGCTCAGAACCCGCCTGCCGTGGCATTCTGAGCAGTGGCTAGGGGTTGTCGCCTCCTCACCTGCTGGTAGACTTCCTCCAGAGGCCATCATGGAGCAGTAGCACATTCCCAAGAGGCTCGTCTAGGATACACCTGCCCAGGGGTTTTGAATCCATAGAAAAAACTTCCTCTGGACTCGATGGGACATACACAGTCTTCACCAGCGGTTGGGGATGAGACTAAGAGTAAGTTTCCATCTCTTTTGGTCATTTCTTCCTCTTCATTTTCATCTCCTCGCTGCTGCCCCAGCACTACTTTTCCAGTCCTGTATTTCAGTATCTTAAACTTTTTAAGTTCTGTGTTACTAGACAGTTTATCTTCTTCACAGAGCCCCCAGTGCCCCAAATTTTCTTAGTATCAGGAGCCATTCCAGCTCTCGATGTTGAGTGTTTGGAACAGAATAATAGGCAGATGACAAGAGGAAAAGGACATTTCTTCAGCAGAAGAGGATTGGATGAGATCCTATGCTGCTGCCTGCAGAAACTGCAGAACTGAAAGGTGACCTTGGAGAAAATCAGAACAGTATTAGGGGAACTGTAATGTCAGTTCTGTCAAGTGTCTAAACATTCTGTAGCATAGAACAAAGACAAAAATCCACCTTCCTTGGAGACTATATAAACTGATATCAGGTATAGTAAAAAGACAAGAGTCTCATCTAAAATTGTGAATCTTAGCATTCCTCCTAAATGTTTTGTAGGCTTTGGATTTGTCACAGCTTCCATGGTTTTAAATCTCTCGTGTCCAGCAAGATAAATTCATGCAATAAGAAGCAGCTCACAATCAGGATTCTGGCTTCTAATTGAAGTTAGCCAGATTTGTTATTAGTGTATTTTTTTTTTGCTGTTTCCCTGCTGATCATTTGCTGACCTACAACTGCTCATGAATTTCAGTGGAATTTGCTGAATAATTTTGGCTAGAAAATAATATAAAATAACCTTAGTTCATATCATCTGTTTACATTTATTGGCCTGGGAATTTATTGGCCTGAGTACTTACTCATTCTGGAAGTAGGAAACTAGGATTCAGTTCCCCCTTCTGGCTGAAAAAGATGGAAACACACATTTTTTGAAAAGTGACCAAGGACACCACAGGAAAGGTTTCAATCCCTTCTACTGATCCTGTTCCACTTTGCATAAATTCCTGAGCCAGAGAAAGAGTCGCAGGTCAGACATCCAACCACTCAGAATCAACACATGAAAGTGTGTTCCAGAGTGGGTCTTCCTTTGCTTTTCTTGCATGACCATGAAAATTAAGTATTTCATCCAAGTGAAATGTAGTATTCAACAACAACAAAATCCTGCATTTTTCATTGGGAAGGAAAAAAAATTAAAACCATTCCTGCTTCCTTCCCTATTTTTCAGTTCAGCAGCCAAACTGAAAATCAAATGTTCACATTGCTATACTTTCAATATTAATTCTTCTATTGACATTCTGTGTTGTCGTTTAGAGCCTGATCCAAAGCTTTACTGAAGCCATTGGAAAGATGACCAAGTTTCCATATTTTAAAGAGGGGTAAAGTGGTGGGAATTTTCATTAAGTGATTCCAGACTGTTTGAGATGGTCTCAAGCAGTCAAATTATTCCTACCCTACCATCAGAAGTTACATTTAGAGGTTACATCTTAAAACAGACAAGAAAGTAATTTTTAACAGAATACAGTTTGTTTTAGGAGTCTCAAGCACTCGTGTGACAGTCTTAATTTTTCCTGGCCCTTGATGAGGAGAACAGGCTTGAGAGATGAAGGGTTTACTTTATTACCCTATTATATTTCTTGGTGGAGACACTGAGATAATGTCATTTATATTGTATTACTTGTATTATGCATTTTAATGGATAGTGGATGCTCAAGAGTATTTTATTTCTCTAGGTGCTAAATATGGCAACTACAGTCCCTTCCCTCATGTCAGCCAGTAGGGTGTGAAACCAATCTGCTGGAAATTTAGAAATTAATCTCCTCTATAAATATTGATTTGAAAAATCATTTTTTTATAGGAATTCAATTTTTTCTTGAAGTCCTTAACAGCTGACAAATCCTCTGTTATGTTATTCAGTACGCTGTTCTCTACCTTCCCTGAATATATCACCATTTGTAATGAATACTTAACAGCAGTATTGCTTTTTCTCTTGGTAAAAACTAAGTAAAAACTACCTTCAGTATATTTATTTGCAGAAAGTTAGTTTATGTACTACACTAACTTTTTATAAGTATTGTTATTATGGCTTTTTGGCAGCAACTCAGCGGGCAATGCCTATCTAGAGAAGCAATTAAGGATGGGGGACTTAACTGTATGGACAATTAACAATGGGTACAGCACCTGCTGGAATGTCTCCTTAAACATTTTATTGAAGAATGATATCACACTTTGAACTAGGAAAATTTTCATCTGAGTTTTTGAAGGGCAATTGCCAGCACTGGAAAACGTCTCTCAGCACATACTGATTGCAACATTAAAGGCAAATACTAGGATGAGTGAACAAGGATTGGGTCTCATAATCATACAGAATGGGCCATATCTCCAGATAACAAGCCTTGTTGAGAAAAGCTCTGCAGCTAACGATGGAAAGCTAAAACCAGGTAAAAAGAAACAGTGATACTCAAATTTAATAGCATTGAAAATATTCTTGTTCTGCATTTATGCTTTGAGCCTGTCTCTGATTTATTTACACTTACATAGATCAAAAGAAACTCAATTTAAAATTACAGGGAAAAGAAACTAGCACAAACTGTATAAAGCTCAGTGCCAGCATTCCATTGTAATGAAATACCTGTGATCTTAAAATAGTTGATATGGGTGACTTTTTCATAATCAGACCAAGATTTAAGTCTATATATTGTTCTCCAGCAAAAACAGATTTCCTATTCATCAGCAGGTTTGTCCAAAAATAGTTTGACTATTACCTTTATATGGCAACTAACTTGAATAATATCAGTCTTTGTTCAGTGCATTGTTGTTCGAGTAATTTCACTCCACAAGTAACACAAAACTTCCCAAAGGCTTGAAATTCATTTGTTTCATTGTTTGCTTTTTATTTCTCTTTATTATACAGAATAGTTACTAAGTGGCAATGGACTAATGTCTGTGCTCTAACAATCTATGCAGGTGTGCATTTGCTAAATGCTTTAAACCTGAAATGTGCCATATCAGTACCAACAGACTATTACTAGTTATTAGGGTTTCTTATGGAACATCAGACTCCTATATAAAGCTTGTAATTGAAAGCTCTGTAAATTTGGCTGCTTCGTATGGGTCCCTAGACCAATTACATTAGACTCATGAACTACAGTTTGGGAACGATAGTGTACTATGTTATTACCATTTATTAAATTGTCTGTAACAGAAATCTATGAAGCTAAGACTTGAGTGTAATGAAGTAATTTAGAAATTTACTGGCTCTATATTGAAAAATCATATCTTTAAATTGGAACACTTTTCCCAGCACTGCCTTTGTAGTTTCAGCAGACCTTTCTTCTTGCACCTTTCAGAGAGAATTAGAATTCCAAGCACTGGGAAGAAAGATCTGCTTGTTTGATGCAATAAAACCTATCAAGTGGAGTTCTTAACCTCTTTTTAGACAAGGCTTTGCACTTTTGATCCAAGTATAAAAATCAGTGGAGAAATCCTGAGTACAAAATAGAAATGGATTTGGATTTGAACGAGTACTTTTTAATTTATTATTATCTGAGGAGCTGATAATTTTCATCTATTCCCTAAAAAAGCCCCCAATGGTATGCAAAAGCATATATATGATACTGATTTGCTTGGTTTGGGTTTTTTTTTACATCCCTAAGGTCAAAATTACAGAGTATGAATGACTGAATCTAAATAGTTCTATTTGCAACAGTTTGAAAAAGGCAAGCTCCAAAAGCATTTTCAATAAAGGCTACAAGAACAAGGAGTCAAATTATTTGTGGCATGTCATGCATGTCATGTTTGATTCACTGCAGCAAGTACCGAACAGTTTAAAGGGGGTTGAGGACTGGTAACAAACATTGTCCCTTTGTAGCTGATCCTAGTTTTTGGAGCCAAAAGAGACAATTTGAGCATGCTTCATGGAGCACCTGGATCTAACTCAGCACATTCCAAACACACAAAAAAAGCAAACAGCTAAATTTGTTCAATTCGTGTTTAGAGTGAACTTACAAATACTTTGCGTTTAAGACCAAAGCTGCAAAATTTTGCAGAAAATATGGTATTTTGTAGACGTTCTGTCTCTTAATGATACCAGAGGCAGCACGCTTATTTTTGGGAGGCACTAATGTCTTAAAATCCCACAGTTAGACTCACCAAACTCATATGTCTATATGCATGTCTTATTCTCCATGCCAGCAAGAAGAAACAGGACTGCTTAATACCTGTGTTTCCTCAAAATACCTTCATAGTGCAAGAGGCTGTCTCCATGTAAATCTTCAGTGGCCGCTGAATGATATCAATCACAAAGCTGATAGGTAAACTGAAAAGCCAGGTGATTCAGACTCCAGATGCTGGAGCAGAGGAGCAAAATTATCTATGTCTGCCGTTCAGAGATGGCTTTGACTTGCTACGACAGTGTTATCAGCACAGTATGGGCAGAAAAAAACAGAATTCTGCAAGAATCTGTTAAAAGCCAAGAGTGTCTTGCAGATGTTTTAAAGCATGAGTACATTTGTATCTATGCATTTTGAAACATGTAATTTGGGTGATTTACCTTTCTGTTTGAGGCTGAGAATTTACATAAATCTGTTGGTAAAATGTTTTCTGTTGCTTTTTTGTTATCTGCTATCCTGGTACTTGTTCTGGAACTTTTTGTCTGCACCCCAGTAGCACCAGTATCTTGTGATAAGCTAGAGTGGATAGAGGGTGTGATGATGATAGAGTAGAAGGAGCAGTTAGTGGAAAAAGTGATTGAAAAAATGGTAGTCAGTAGTTCAGGTAAACAGTTTTAAAGCCTGTCAGTTTTTGCTACAGGCATTTTTAACCCAAAAGGGTTAAGAAGAAAATAGAGCAGATGGAGAGCGGCTCCTTGCTCTCTAATATGGCAGCAGACAGCTGTACTGTTTGTTTAAATCCCCTATGCTGTTCTGTTGCAGTTCAGTACATAATGTTTACTGATACTGCTCCTCTGTGCAACTGTTTCTGCCAGGCTGCTGATAGAGCTGTAGTCTGCTGCAGATGGATTCTGCTTGCCTTTTGCAGTCTCCAAAATTACAGGTTTACCCAGTAATTGCAACTCCCTCCAACCCCTCAAAGCCTATCTTGTTATACCCCATGGCATATATAGGTCCTGGGGCTTCCGTCCTCTGTTGTTCTTGGATGCAATACTGCTTTTTGCAAAACTGCATCTCAGTGCTTTCCACTGGCACCAGGTAACAAGAACATTATTTGCAGACTTATCCCTTAAAACAAACAAACAAAACATCACCACTGCTTTCTGCTGGAACCCTTCAGTTAGATTCTGCACCAGCTCTTGCAGGAGTCTCCTTCTTCTCCCCCAGCCTCGCTTGACATTGTGTGGCCGTGTGCCCACATGTTGGTTGTTTTCAGAACAGAGGGACAGCCACAAGCCACAGAGAAGAGTGAAACCCTGGAATCCTCCAGGGGCCCAGACAAACACAAGGTGACACGGCTGTTACACAGATTCTCCAGCATCCACCTAGGTAAACTTAGCCACCGTGCAGGAAGGGGTACGCTTGGCTCCGTACCAACAGATGAACAGAAGGGTGGCATACACAGGTAGGCAGCAGATATGTACAGACAGGGTATAGGGTATTCCAGCTGTGAAAAGGTACAGGGACGCAGTGGAAAGATGCCAGCAGAACTGTTCAGAGTGCAGCTATATAACCTCAGCTCAGCCTTGCTGGAGTCTGGTCCCAAATAGCGGTCCTGATCAGAGTATTCAACATTGTACCTTCATCTTGCCTAACCCCACCCCCCCGGCCCCGAAATGAAAGGTAGCACTGAATAGGCAATCTAAAGTCTAGCACATTCATTAAAAAAATTCCCCAAAGTAACTAAGTGAACTGCAGCTTTCCTTAGTGTTGTGAAAAGGTTAGTTCTTAACAGAGCTAAAAAAACTTTCATTAAAAAAGGAAGCAAAACCAAAATTGCATCCAGTTGGTTTGAAGAGCTACTAAAACACATGCTTGTACATAAAAATGTGGAAGTATACTGGTTAAGACTACATATTTTGTAATATGAACATTAAAAAAACTGAAAAAGTCTCTTAAACTGATTGCTGTCAATTTTCTTCCTTGGCGGTGATTTTCCAACAAAACTTGGACATGCTAATGTTTTGGGATGGACTCTGCAAGAGTTTAGGCAACTCCTGCACAATATTCCTATAGGAACTACTCTACAAATCAGACTTTGCAGAGATTTTGCTGAAGTACCTCAGCACTGGCAAAGTGCAGTTGACTTAATTCCTGAAGTAGAGCTTCCTGTGATGACAGCAGAGTAAGAAATTAATATGGTACGTAATTAGAATTTCACACCTTGCTTATTATTCTAGCAAGAAACAAGAAATTAGCGTAAGAGCTTTTTCATTTTAGGATAAAATGTTAGTCTAAGGATTTGCATTCATTTGTTTTTCTGAAATAGAAAACTGCGATTTGAAATGAATACCAAAAGAAAAGTTTACTTTTCTAGTTACAGTGAAGACAGGGTTAGGACAAACATTCATTTTAGACATGCCCCTTCCCACCTCCACGGGGACTGTGGAGTCTGGCTGGCAATAACGGCACTGAAGTCAAAGATGCCATGTCGATGTGTAATGGCCCAAGATGTAGGCAATGACAAGAGCTGATGATACCAAGATGGAGGTCTTGCTACAACCACGTAAAAAGCTTATCTGTTTCTTAATCAGTCTAACTACTGACAGTGGTTAATGATTATGGCTTTTTAAATTAAACTTCAGGAAAAATAAACTCTTCTTGTGAAAGCCTCTGCATACAGAAGCTTTTAAAAAAATATTGCTCTCAATCCTAAAGGTGGCTCTTATTGCAAGTATAATTAATCTAGATGGGATATAAGGCAGTTACAAGTTTTCCTGAGGCACAAAGTGTTAATAGAAATGAAACCTCAGAGATAGGGGAAGGAACAGAAGTAGTGAAAGGAGATAATTAGGCTAGAACAGCAGAAAGGAAGCTCACGCAGCAAAGGGCTTTCCAAGAGATTAAACCTCTAAGCTTATGTTTAAATTAATCAAATTATTTGCTATTCTGGGAGAAGGATGGCTTGCTTTTCTGTTGACCAAATTGCAACTTAGCTCTTACTCTAGAGTCCAAAGAAAAGAGCGCGCAAAGGACTATGGATAATAGTATTAGTTTGATATTAGAGAAGCTTCAGAACTAATGAACTTGTCTTAAGAACAAGTATTTGCAAAAAACTTAAGACCCTGTGATTAGTTAACTAAATGGCTATGGGAATTACTGCATGTTGAAGTAATACCGTGCTATGTATTTTCAGCACAAGTGAAGATGCTGAGGATGAGGACAACACAGGATCCAGCAGCGATGGTGACGTAGACTTGGAAACTTTTCAGTATAAATCTTCCCAGTCATACTGTTGTGAGTTCACACAGAAGTTACCATCAGTACCTGATACAGGCCAGACACTCAAGAGTAGGCACAGACAATGGTTGTGATGCTGTACATCACAATGATGTTGATGCATTGTGCAATCCGAAGTTTGATGCTAGTGGTGATAGACCTCCTTCATACTGGGCTATGGAAAACAATGAGACCAGTTCCTCTTCCTCCTGCTCTTCCGCATCAGATACAAAGGCAAATTCTTCCAGATAGCTTTCAGAATAGCTCAAAACGTGACTTTTTCAAAACATAGATTTCCAAAATTGTATTGTATGTTTTCTTTTAATACATGCCTAGACTTCCAAAAAAAAAAAAATCTAAGTGTCCTAAGATATTTGAAACAATATGTTAGCTATATACAGCTGTTTTAGCAATGCCCTCCCTCCCCTCAAAGATGTGTATCAATGCTACTTGTGGAGAAGACATTCAGGAACAGTGGCTCTGGTAGTCCCAAACAAGTAGCAGTTGCAAGCTCTAAGGAAGTCTAACATATCTTTGTTGGAAGGTAAGTTTCTTCATTTACTTGATATAAGGATGGCACAGACAGTTTATCAAGAACTTCCTAAACATACAAGAATACATGGACAACTAGTGGCAATTACAGTATTTGTCTGCACCACAGCGATAATTTTTGATATATCTATGTTCAACTAAGTCACCTTATTTTCTCACTGTAGTTTTACCTTCAGTGTACAGAGCCAGACTTACCAGCATTAGATACCATTTTCAGTGGAAAAAACTAAACACAAAATGTATGAACTCAGCACTTTATTTGATCAGTGCAAGCCCACAATTACTCTAAATTAATTTTCTGAAAGAACTGAATTCATAAATAACAAGTTACTAGTAATTTATTTAGAACATGGGTGACTTAGAGCTCAGGTCCATCTTGAATCTGCATCCCAGTTTTGTTTTTACAACTCATCAAGAAAAGGAGTATTTCCCAAATCCCCACTAGCTGCCATTGATTTCTTCCCATTGACAAACTTCTTTGCAGCCTGAAAATAAATCAGAAAGATGGATATAAGGAAATATTCGCTACAACAGAGTTTACCTTGCTGTTCATAGCCTCAGCTTCAAGTTATTAAAACAAACAAATCCCAATGCTACTGTAGTACACAATCAAGTAAATAATTTTCCTTTTGCTGTCTAAACTTACTTGTTTCTAATACAGCGCCTCGTTACTTTATAATCTAAACAGGAGTGGAAGAATGACCGTTGGATATAAAAGGCATAAACTCTTTGAAAATGGTTATTCCTAAAATAATTACTACACCACAAGATACAGTGGATCTCTCCTTACTATTAAATCTATTGCAACACAAATCAGTGGTGACTGTGAAAAACAAGTTTGCTATCTTAGAATTTCTCTTTCTGATGGGTTTCTGTATGAAGTTTGCTTCAAGTATAAACAAGATAATTTGGAACAGCAATGCAGTTATGTCAATTTATCATTAAGCACACTAAATATTCTAGACTCAAGAATCCTAAAAGCCTTGACACAGAAGTGCCTGCACTGGAACTAAGATCAAGTTTTCCATGAATACTGTAGTTGGCAGTTTTGGTAAATTTAAGTGAAGTAGATGAGAATTTCACATCCTCCCAGCTATACTAGTTTTACAGTGTAATGGATTAAAAACAGTAAAAACATCAAAAGATAGACAGCTGGGATTTATAAATGAGTTGCTTTTTTTGAACAAAGTATATGTGTGTGTTTACAAACACACACAAATGAGTACCAGTTTTGTATAAAAAAAACAACCCACAACTTACACAGTGATTAAGGAACACCTGTAGATGCCAACACATACTTACATTCACAACATCGGCAGTGGCTACAGAGTCGATTTTTTGAGCAACAACAGATGGTGATGTGTGTGTGCCAGAAACCAATGACTCGGAGCCAATTTCATTCAGTAGCCCTTCTGCAGTCTCCACTGACATCAGGTAGGTGGCTTTCAGCTGATTTCTGCCATCAAACAAAGCATTAAGGATAAGTGAGCACGTAAGTCCTGTTACTACCTTTCCCACGGCCCCCCTAACTGCAATGAGGTTTTGGTGCTTTTTAAGTTTTCAAGATTCCTCTCCAGTTTGAAATGTTTTCCTTTTCAAATATGGAAGGGGTCTGTAGTTAGAAAAGAGGCACCACAAATAGGCCGAGCATGATAAATGACAGGCTATTTGAACACCTACTGCCTTGGAATGATCAGCCACCCCGCACCATCAAAAAGTCTCTAGCTCAGACTTTCTTTCTGTTTGAGGTAACTAATGCAGGTACCCCAGGAATTAGGCAAACTAATCTATCAAGTTTAAAAATTAGGTTTAAAATTTATTCCAGTTTCTCATCAAGAACAGACGTATGCACAGCAATTTTGTTGTAAGCGACAAAGAAGCGATGAATGTAACTGGTTAAGCTCCTTGTGCAATAGTTCCATGTTCTGTTAAAAGACAGCAAGTTTATACAGAATCACAGAATGGTCAGGGTTGGAAGGGCGCTCTGGAGATCATCTAGTCCAACCCCCCTGCCACAGCAGGGACACCTACAACAGTTGCACAGGACGGCGTCCAGGCGGGTTTGGAATGTCTCCAGTGAGGGAGACTCCACCACCTCTCTGGGCAGCCTGTGCCACTGCTCTGCCGCCCTCAAAGGAAAGAAGTTCCTCCTCATGTTAAGACGGAACTTCCTGTGCTCCAGTTTGTGCCCGTTACCTCCAGTCCTATCACTGGGCACCACTGAAAAAAAAGACTCTTCTCATCTACCTGGCACCCCCCCTTTAAGTATTTATAAGTATTGATAAGATCCCCCCTCAGTCTTTTTTTTTTCTAGACTAAAAAGCCCCAAGTCCCTGAGCCTTTCTTCGTAAGAAAGATGCTCCAATCCCCTAATCATCCTAGTAGCCCTTTGCTGGACTCTCTCCAGCAGTTCCCTGTCCCTCCTGAACCGGGGAGCCCAGAACTGCACACAGTGCTCCAGGTGTGGCCTCACCAGGGCAGAGCAGAGGGGGAGGATGACCTCCCTCGACCTGCTGGCCACACTCTGCTGGGTGCACCCCAGGATGCCATTGGCCTTCTTGGCCACCAGGGCACATTGCTGGCTCATGGTCACCCTGTTGTCCACCAGGACTCCCAGGTCCCTTTCCACAGAGCTGCTCTCCAGGAGGTCAGCCCCCAACCTGTACTGATGCATGGGGTTATTCCTCCCCAGGTGCAGTACCCTACACTTGCATTTGTTGAATTTCATCAGGTTTTTCTCTGCCCAACTCTCCAGCCTGTCCAGGTCACGCTGTATGGCGGCACAGCCTTCCGGCGTGTCAGCCACCCCTCCCAGTTTTGTGTCATCAGCAAACTGGCTGATGGAACACTCTATCCCTTCATCCAGGTCATTGATGAATATATTGAACAGGACTGGACCCAGTACTGACCCCTGAGGGACACCACTTGTTACTGGCCTCCAACTGGACTCAGCACCACTAACCACAACCCTCTGAGCTCTGTCTGTCAGCCACGTATGGCTGTTTCTTCTGTTTCACACAGTCTCACTGCTATGTGTGAAAGTCGTATTTTTATAAGCTAGTCCTATTATTTTTTAAAAGGCAAAATGGTAGAAAATAGTTTATTCCAATAGAATATGATTAAGTAGCCTAGTATTTTTGACTGAATTGCAAGACTCTGCAAATATCACTGACTTTGATTTTGGTTTTTGGGGTTGGTTTTTTTTTGGTCACTAAAGGAAAAAGGGCAATATAGAAAATATGTGAAGCCACTCCAGATGGGAAACTCAAAAAAAACCAACAGTGTAACAACACTGTGTGTTTTTTTACAAAAAAAAACCACCCCAAACACCACAAAACAAACTCACAACACACAAAACTGATAATGCCTAATATAAAGGTCCAGAATTCACCATTTAGCTACTAGTCACTATGGCACAGCCAATCATGTCTAGGTTAACATGTTTTGTGTCATCAAGCTTTACATGGAGTCTTGTAAGTATTCTATGTACGCAACAGACAATATTTTAATATTGCTCCTTGAGTGAATTTGTACTATATTGTTGTATTGCACAACTAAAGTTTCAGAGGGTCAGTGCAGCTTAACACTGCTTGGAGACCAAGCACCAACTAATGTGCACAACCCTTTATAAATTACAAATCCTAAAACTTTGTTGGTATTACTGCATCTCTAATAATAATTTTCTCTCATCTCAAATATTCCTCGGGGCACGTATTTCAAGCACTTGGATGTAACATCACTAATTCAGTGCTTTACACTTGCAGACCTTCATTACTACTATTCTTTGAAGATGCAGAAAATTGCTTAATATAATTGTTTTGGGAATTGCTGCAGTGCAACTGTAAAGGGAATTACCTAAATAATGCAATTTAGGATTCTAATTTAAATACATCTTAATACTACAGAGTACGATTAAAATGACAGCATCTGCTGATACTTGCTAATTTCTTACATTGAAACAGTTTTCAGAAGACACTAACACTTGTCTAACAAGTTTCTATTAGGAAATACCACTAGCAGAGAATCAGTATAGCTTTGAAAAAAAAAAAAGAGTGTTTACAGTGCTTCAATTTTAACGCAGGAAAGCAAGCAGTTCCTCATGCAAATAATTACAGGACAGTGACAAGCTTTGCTGTACAGAATAGTCTAAGTGTTTGACAAGTAGCTACATGGTAAGAAACTTCTCTTTACAACACATGACAGTTCTTTACACACTTACTTTGCCTTTGTGACATCATCATCGGTGACACTGCCCTGAGCAACTGCCTTTATCTGGTTCAAAGCAGCTTTAATGACCTGAGGAAAATTAAATCATTTAAGGCTTCTTCCCACATTAAACTTCAACATGTTATTTCTATTATCTGACATGTTAGGAACTCCAGGGAGAGCAGTTTATATGTTAAGATTGTCTGCTTGAACTCAATTCTGAACAGCTTTGTAACAAAACACTGTAATAAATGCCCAAGCGAGACACAAAACCCAGTGTGGATTTAAACTGCAACACCACATTAATTTGCATCGTCTCCCCATTCTTCATGAGACTATTCAGTTCTGCCAGCTTCAAGAGCCAGCACTTCTTCATGATATGCTTAGGCTTATACATCTAAATCGGCAATTACAGGCAGCAATTCAAGGTATTTTACTAGCTCTCGTTCATATTAGGTATTTGTATTTCCCAGAAAGCAAGTCTCCTTCCCAGCTTACAGAGCTAAGTCATAACTGAACATGCAGCATTCTTATACAAGAAACCAGATAAATGGACTTTTTTTAGATGAATCGGTCACCGTCTCAAATCAAAACACTAGGTCGGAGGGTTATGTTGTTAATACTTAAATTCTAATCAGCAACTCACCTCCCCAGCATTTGGAGCCTGGGATATGGTATAAATCCCGAAGAGCCCAGAATCAGAGTAATTAACATTAAATGCGGAAGCCTGCAAAACAAGCATCATCGTTATGAACTGTTTCAAGTAGCAGAACAACCAAGCATCAAGCATAGGAAAACTATTAGGATCCAAAATACTGTAATTCAGGAAGCTGAGCTCGCTCTATGCAGAGGAAGATCAGATTCGAAGGCTTTCTCTGAAATATTGTAACTTGTGCAAGAATGAACTAATTAGGATTCTAGTTGGAGGATTAAGCCTCTCAAAGGATAACACGCATTTTACTTAAAATACTAGAGTACAGCAACCCTTTGAACTTACGTCAAATGGTTGGGTAGTTGCTTTAGCAATACCCTGGGACAATTTGCTGGTAACATTGCTTCCCCTCTTGATAAGGGGTCCGGCACCTAAAACATGCTGAAGAACACTGAACGCGTTTGCTTCTGCACTTCCAACGGCAGCTCCTTCTGTTACAATAGCAGCATGGACGAGGCTATCGCCATTCTGCTCTCTGACTTCTCCTAAAAATACAACAACAGAATAGAAGGTAATGCAGTGTTCAGTTAGAAACTACTGTACGTTCAGAGGTATGGAAAGGAAACATTTCTAGCCAGGAGCTAGCTTCATGAGAGAGAAGCCAGGGTGTGAAGTTACTGCATGTCCACTCAGGAAGACAGCAAGAAGCTGTTAGTAGTCTGTAAGTCATTTTAAAAAGTCCTTTCCATTCAAAACTGTTCTTGCAACCACAAAACCAAGTACCTTACTGTGCCTTATTCGAACCTGACCCTAAACCATACATAGTATCAGATGATAAAACTCAGTGAGTCTCCAGGTAACAAATACCCAGAAAAGGAGCGTACCTTCTGTTCATAGTAATATTTGTTATGTTTTATAGAAGTTACTCTAGTCAAATATTGAACGCTGGAAACTGTTTCCTCCCCATCTGTTTACAGAGTGATCCAATACTCCAACTAAAGAATAGTTATCGGCATTCGTACAACATACTGCTCTGAAAGAGCTAAGCATTGCTTTGTCATTTTTGAAAGACTTATGGTGTTCTAACAGATCTTCCCTAAAAATAAAGCTTGCCACCAGTTCTAGAGAGTCCTTCATCTATTCTTAAGGGAATCTTCCCAAAAATACTGAGAGAAACCATATGCCAGCTTGTTTTTCACTTCATGGAATAAAAGATCTTGCAGGTAAAGCTTTGTTGGAGATATGGGTTCAGTTTTATCTGAGAACTTTCCATGGCGGGGAATAATCCGCTGCTTATTTAGATGGGAGATGCCTCTGAACTGTGACTTCCCAGGTACAGCATTAAGTATGACTATAGTTTTTGGTTGCAACTTTGAATAATGCCACATTTATAATAAACAGAAAATCAGTAATTCAGAACAGGTACAAGAAACATGCTTACCCCCTCGATAGACAGCCTTTGCACTAGAAATACCAGCTCCGCTTCGGATATTTAGAAAGTGCTCTGCAACTTGCTTTAAGTCAGAGTGCTTTACACCTGCAATACAACAGTTTATTCCAAGTAACGTAATGGCATTGAAAAGCTACAGCAGTTACATGAAAGTGTGTTAAGTGTACTGTAACATTTTACTTCTACAGACAACTCAAATTTCTACAGTAGTTTTCCCTTATGAATTGCAGTGTCCATTAAAGAACATACATACCTATTCCTACAAGAGCCATTCTTGCACTTGTGAAATTGTTCTGTACAAAATGGTGAAGCTGCAACAGTAAATTCACATTTTAGGGTATTTTGTACAAAGAACAAAAATGGCAAGTGTGTTTCTGACATCCACTGTTCAGCCTTATAATTCTTAATGCAGCAAACTCCCATGCTTCCAAAAGGAACTGTCTATAGGATAGCATTTTGCGCATTCTCCAGTGACAACTACAAAACCCTTTTAGACAAGAAAACTTGCATTTCATTGACAGCCTTCCTATCAACAAAAAGCCACTGATATTAACCTCTCCAAACATGAATGCGAGTTCTGTATCCAATCGTAAAAGCTGCATGGAAATAAAACTATTTTAACGCAAGACTAATATGATAGTAAATACCGACTGTATATTTACTAAGTTAATTTTCTCTCTCATCTATCCTTGATAAAGAAACTGAAACAGATTTATAACACAACACAAATAAACCTACCTGCTCAGATGTAATTTTTCCAATTGTGTAATCTGGACAATACAAGGGGTTTGCCAGAGCATTCTTATAAGCTGCAGCATGCAAGTTTTCCAGCACTCCTAAGAGGAACAAAGTTTCAGCGATGATGGTTAACAAAAGAGCCACGTTTAATGAAGAGTCTCAATGAAACTAAACGTTACCCCAGTGAAACAGAGCTGTGGCCCACTTTAAGGACTACATGATCTGCAAAAGCAGGTCTGGAATTGTCCAATACACATGGAAGTTTCATCCAAATCCTTGGGCAACAGAATCTGGTCTGAGGGCTTCTATTCTTTTGTAACTCATTAAAAAAAAAAAAATCTAATAACTTGCATACACTGAACACATTTTGGCCTCAACAGCAAGCTATAAATGCAATCACTGGGGGGGGGGGGGGGGGGGGGGGGGGGGGGGGGGCGGGAGCAGTAGAAAACAACAAACCCCAACATCCTTTTAATTAGTTTCAAAAACATCGTCATCATCTTCACTGTAAGCACCCCTTGTTCTTGAGGTTGAGAAAGAACAGGCTGTTTATAATACTATTTGTAGCTTTGTGTGATGTCTCATCTATCTCCCTATGCAGATGAAGGATGCTAGTGTCTTCAATTCCCTTCTTATCAGCTTCTTCTTGCAGCCAATAGCATTCTACTCATTCCTGCTTGATATTCTCAAAATATTCTCAAGAGAAAGATGACACTCATTTCTTCAGAGTTCTGATTCTGAACATAACTGTAACTGAAAATATTAAATTACTATGAAGCCAACCTGTAGTTGACACAAGTTTAAAAACCAAAGATTGTTCTTGATTCTGATTTAAAAAAAAAATCTTTGTGTTTCAATATAAGCCCAAGATTTTCCAAAGCCCAACACTGTGTTGACACCTTTAATGGGTTATGAAGGTGATCATGCTTCACAGAGTAGTACAAATGATGTTTATTGTGCCGAACTACCTGGGTGAACTTGGATGACTAAAGTACCATGAACTATATTGGAATAGGCTTGGTTTGGCTGAGGCTTTGTGTTTGTTTTTTGTGTTTTTTTAAATCCACAAAGATAAATTTATAAACCTAAAACTGGTACCCATTTTCAGTGTGATGAAGATACATATTTTTTATACCAAAATACCCATACAAATTCAAGAAGTCTTTTGTAGAACACTGTTTCCACATTGATGAGTAATACCTAAAAATTGTTTTCAGAACACAAGCCGCTGCAAATATATTGCCAAAAACAATCATGACTTGCACGTTCTTTGGTTGTACTTCAAAAAAACTAAACAGGTAAAATGGAAGCTGTCAAGAACAGTGTAAGCTGTCTTCAGCATGTTATTTGCTAAACATTGTTATGCACAGGCTGGAAAAATGTGTAGATTTATAAAAAAAAATTCCATAACAACAGAAAGACCGTACCTATCTATGAGGATGGAGCAAAAGGGAAACTATTTTTTCCAGAGTTTTTAGTTTTTAAGAAACTCCCATTAAGCGAATGCAGTAGGTCAGAAAATACACTTACCAACTTGAGGATTCTGAAAAGCGATTGCTTTGTCAACTTTTAATCGTGGCTGAAGATCAGTTACTTCCCATGGTCTGAACTCTGGTGCTGTGGTGACATTAAGAAGGTACTCCATTACTGTATCACTAGATAAAAAATGTTACAAAGGCATTAAACACAATAGAAGCAGTATGTATTTCTTTTGAAGCTAAAAGGAATTCAAATTAATCTGTAAGTAATACATTAGCAACAAAATAGATCACTCGAGCCAGAGTAGTTATCAGCACAGCTGTACAAAGTATAAGAATTCAACCTCAGTTCCATAGTATTTGTATGCTCGATAACATGATAGAGAAGCTGAATATTGATACAGTAATTTATTGATTTATTACAAAGACGTGAAAATAGGTATTACTCCTACCCTGTCAAATGATAGGTCTCTACTTTCTTACAGAGCAGTTAGTAAAGAATGCAATAATTCAGTTTACAGCATATCTAGATACCTACACATAGTTACGCAGGCATTCAACGGAGTAAGTCATTTTCTCTCTTGTTGAGTACACGCTAAATGAGAAAAAATACAGAATCCATTTCAGCAGAGAACATGGAATTGGATTTTCCCACATATTCCCCATTGATTGAATTCATCAGCAAGATATTGACTAGAATATCTAGCTAACCTTAAATCTGCTTCAGATGACTGTTTAAAGGAGTGGTAACACACACAGAGCAGAAACAGACATAACTAAAACTCTTATCTTAGGTATTCAAGTAATAACAAGTATCTTGTGACCATCAGAATTTAAGATACCATGATAATTCAAGGTAAATCAACAAATAAGGCTAAATAGCAAAACTTGAATAAAAATGTGTATACGTATTACACAAGGCAATTTAGAAATTATTCTCTTTGGGCAGAAAACATAGTTGGTCTTTTCCACTTGCTTCAACACATTTGTGATTAACAGAAACAAAAAAGGGTAGAGTCTCAAGTTACATAAAACACTGCTTTTAACCAAATTCTATATAAAACAATCTTATTGGAAGATTTCAAGATACATTGCAAGAAAGCAGGTACAGCAAGATCCCTCTTTTATTTCTCTTAGGCTTGTTTTCTAGGCTTTAAACTCTCAAATTGAGAAAGCCAACTACTGTCCGAATTGTTTCCAGAATTGCAGTGTGATGAGTGGTATCTATTGACAAAGGATGGAGAAAAAAAATAAATAAATACTGACTTCAGGAAGTTTAATCTCGAAGCTTGAAAAGGCAGAAAGAACATTAAGCTTTCTGGACAAATTGTATTTCTTCCAGGTACACAACATTTATATTTTGTTAACTGAAAAGTGTTTTCAAAATACCAATCACGGGTGCACTTTTGAACCTTAAGAGAAGTACAAAAGACATTCCTTCTCAAAGTTCACCATTCAAGTACCATCACCACACTGAGCTTATCCACTTACATATTGTTAAGATTATTGTTTTAAGTTTCCCTTAGTCATACAGCTTGTTTGCATTTTACCAAGGCAGATTATCTTTGCATGTGGTTACAAACCTTAGGCTACCCCCAACAGCTTCAATGCCACGAGTAATCCGGAAAGAAGATGCTCCTTTAGTAGTCTATTTAAAAAAAAAAAAAAAAAGTTTAAATTCTAGCTATTTTAAGAACAGGTTTGCCTGAGGTTGTTCCGTGCTCAGGCACAGTTGAAACAGTATCTGTTTATTCATTTATACAGAAGTGATTTTGAAAAGTTGAGCCAGCTTACTGCATCCCTACTCCCAATTATTTCTATCACCCTCTCTGATTTTCCACCATAATTGCTCACATATTTGCTCACCAGCCCCACTCTAGAATGATCCAGGTTTGCTTGAATATTTAATAGGATTCCTTGAATCAGATAAGCTTGACAAAACCAGGGCAAGGAATGCCTATACATACTATTAGCTGGCAGTTATCTGGGAAAAGTAAGCCAGGCAGCAGTTGGGAAGGAGGTAATAAGCAGCTGGTATGTTGTTTGGTTTTTTTCCTGCCTGAAACTGATGTGGATTGAGCCCGTGCAACAGCAGTCAAGGGCATGTCAATGGCCCTGCGCAGCTGATCTTCACAGCCTGGCTGGTGTGCCAGAGAGCTCGTATTTACATCTGCAGCTACAGCAGACAGCAACAGAGAACAGCCACAGTGGGTCAAGCCCATGGGACATCTAGCCCAACGTTTTGTACCTGACTGTGGCAACAGACAAGGCTGTTTAAATGGAACATCCCACAACCCATTCAATGGTATTCCTGCAATACTGACAGGAGTTACTCCTATCAGCAACTGTTTAAAGACCTGCTATCAGTGAATTTGTCTGATTCTTTTTTGAACCTGCTGATATGCATCTGCCTTCACAGCATCTTGTATAACCGCAGCTAACCAGAAAAGAAGAAGGAAAAACAAGGAGCTTAAAATATCTTGATGGCAGTAGTAAGAAAACTATTCAGAAATACTACACACACAAAAAAAATTGAGTTTGTATCAGCAACCCAAATTAACTTTTACTGAAGCTTAAATAAAATGAGTTATGTGCATAGCTTCATATATATATATATATAGTTTAAAACACCACTGGAGAGCATTAACTCTAAATAAAAGTAATGTCATTTCTTCTGCACTTGAACCAGGTAACCAAGAATTGAACACTGCACATTGTTTTCCACTTTATAAGATCTCTTACATTAAATTTTACTGTATTGCTTCTCTTTGAGATCATAAACCTTCCACCACTTCATCTACTGCCAACATAATAACAAAGAGAATAAACACCTACCAAATTAGATGCAAGACGAAGCAAGTGAGCAGTTCCCAAGTTACTAGCGGTTTCGTATCTGCTGCCCGCTTTAATAAACACACCAATTCTTGAAGCTGGAGAAAAGTTTTCCAGAGATGCAATAACTAAGCCATTTGGTAGTTTTGTAATCTGTATTAAAAAGAAAAAAAATGGTTAAGTGATCCAGTGGAAGTACTCTCAGGGTTCCGCTTTGACTGAGTTTTAAAAGATGAATAAAAAGGAAAGAGGAAAAAAATACCCGTATTCATACTGACCTCAAGATCCTCAGTCTCTGGAGATAATTTCACTCGTTCTGCAGTTGCCGAGGTTGCAACTTTAGGAGCAACCTTAAGTGAGTAAAGTCTCTTCTAGAGCAGAAAACATAAGAGAATGCTTTTCCTTAATTAGTTCATCACATATTCCATTAAATATTGAAAACGCAACTAACATGCAACAAATGCAACAAACAACTTCAAGCCCCAAAGTAAAAACAGCGATTCCCTTGTAATTCCTCTGATTGTTTTTCACATCCCTGTTGGAACCTTTGCAATGACTTACATGAAGTCTCTGGAGTTCAAGAGATACCCACTGCACAACAGCAAAGAGGAAAAACTTGAACTTTTTTTTTCCTCTTTACTGTTATGCAGTGGGTATCTCTACTGATACTACATAGCCTGTAGGACTAATGTACAGCAATTAACGGAACAAACAGCTACAGCAATCTACATATGCAGAACACAACTCTGAGATAACTTTCTAATTTGTTAGGTGTAGACAGTTCAACTCCTAAAGAACCACCTCTCAGACCATCAACCTGTCTAGACTGACTGCTGCATACAAACAGGACACACACACAAGTTCCCACACCGCACAGTTAATGACCAGAAACAGGCCTTCAAATTGAAGAGGTGAACATGGCAAGAGCCTTCCCTTCAGTAGCTGCCAACGGAAACAACAAGACTATTGATTTAGAATCTGAAATGCTTCCACCCTTTTCAGAAGTTTCTTATACTTGCAAAATAAATTTATTTATTACTATTTTTTTCACATTAAAAAGGTAACTTCATTCCCATACATCTCAAAGTAAAAACTGAGTGAAACGTGGCTGTGCTCAGTAGTAGGGAAACCAATGACATAATTCCCCTTGATTTGCAACAGACTCTGTTCAATGCATGAGTCTAAGAAAAACTCCTTTCTTCCCCCACCACAAATTCGTTAAGGCACCTAATCTTAACCTTTAAGCCAACTTATTTATGAATTACTACTGCACGTCTAAAATTGACTTACAAGCATACTGTGACTCAGAAGACACCATCCCACCCAAGAGAATATTTCCAGCAGAGACCGAACGCAAATTATATTCCAGCTGCCCGCCAGCTCAAGGAGATTTGTTGCAGCTGAACAAGCCCTCTGCCCCCTCCACGCCCCCGGGACAAGCCGAGCCCCACTTGCCAAGGGCACCACCTCGCCACAAACAGCTGAAGCGTCCCCAGCGAGAAAGGACCCCCTGGGAGACCGCTTCTCCCCTCTCCGGCCATACGGGCGGCGCTGCCTCATCGGTCGCTGCCGGGAGAGGCCTCGGGAGAAGCCCCCAGGGAGCCCCGCGCCCCGGCTGGAGCTCCCAGCCACGGAGCTGCGCGCAGGCCGCCCCAGGCCCGGCCCGCGGCCTGTCTGACCTTCACCCCCGCCGCACAGCTCCGCCACCCGCACGGCCGGCTCGACCCCGACCCCAGCCCTGGCCCCGACTCGTGCCCTTCACTGACAGCCCCACAGCCACGGACACAGCCCGCTCGCTCGCCCGTCCACCCGCTGCCGGCCAGCCCGGCTCGCCGCCCCTTGGGCTGGCTAGGGTCAGGCCCGCCCGCAGCCGCCGGTGTCAGGACAACCGCTGTCACCGCTGTCTGTGCCTCTCCCTCCCTTCACACACAACGCCTCCGGGTCGCACTCACTGAGAGAGAACGCGCGACCACCGGGAACCCCTTCATCCTTCCGCGCCCCTCAGCTCGGCCCTGGCGAGGAGAACAAGATGGCTGTCCCGGAGGAAGACTCTGCCTTCCCGGCACGCCCTGCGCCGCGTTGACTGTCTAGCGAGCGAATGGCCCAAACTCTACTGCTCGTGCTTGGAATCACGCTTTGAGGAGAGAGCGACCCCTGGTGGGCTGCCCGGGGGGGGGCGCGCATGCGCAGAGTGCCACGGCCACTTCCCCTCCCCCGGGTGGGGGTGACCGGGGGGGACGGCTGTTCCCCCACTCGGGGCGCGGAGCTCCCGGTGGTGCCCCCGGGCTGTGCCGAACCGTCAGCACATCATCACGGCAGACCCATTCCGCGGCGTTCGCGGCCGCGCTTGAGGCGGGGTGGCGGCGGGGGTGACCGGCGGTGCCTGAAAGGGGGCGGCCGTTCCGCTGAGGGGAGCGCGGCGGCCCGCAGCGCGGGTGCGGGGTGGGCCGCGGGGCGGTGCCGCCGCGGGGCGGGCGGCAGCGGGGCCGGGCCGGGGGGCGGGGGCGCCCCGCCGAGTACTTAGCGGCGGTGTGGGGCGGTACGCGGTACTGTAGCTCCGTCTCGCTCGGCTGGTGTTCGCCATGGGCTCCACTCCGCCCGTCTTCATCGGCGCCGAGGAGGTGGAGAAGCACCTGCACCGCGCCAGCCTCCTGCTGCCGGCGCTGGAGGCCGCCCTGGCCAACTTCTCGGCCGGCGCGGCGGGAGGCGTCGTGCAGCCCGTGCGCACCGTGGTGCCGGTGCACCGGCACGGCGGGTGAGGCGGGCGGTGGGGCTGCCCTCCCGGCGCCGGGGCAGGCGGGGTGGGCGCTGCGAGGGGCGGCCTGGCGGAGCCCCGGGGTGGGATGGCGGCGGGGACGGCACCGGCGGGAGGAGGTGCGGTCCCTCCGGAGTGAGGAACGGGGGTAGCAGCAACGGGGGGGCTGGGCTGCGGCGGGGAGGGGACGGGGTGGAAGGAATTGGAGCATCAGAAAAAGTCGTTGGTGCCGAGTTACCGATTAACTGGTCGGTAGCGGTGTGATGTTAACCACTGCAGTGGCTGTGGGCTCCCGTGCTAAAGGTACTGAGTAACATAGGTAATTCTCCCACAAGGTTCCTAGGAGTCATGCCTGCTTACAGTGCCGCAGACGATGCTCTGACAACCAAGCTGGTGACTTTTTATGAGCATAAGAAGGATTCCTCTGTCCCTTCTCACCAAGCGACAGTCCTCTTATTTGACCCAAGAAATGGTTCTTTAAAAGCTGTGAGTTTCACGTGTGCTTCTGCATTCTTCTCTGTTCATGTTCTGTCAGTTCTCCCTTCTGATTCCTAGATGCTGGAGCTGGTATAAATTGGCCTGAGTTTACCCACATCATCACTGACAATGTGTTTGTGCCAAATGAGGATTTGGCCTAAAGCATTATATCTTCCATATGTGTTAAACCGCACTCCCTCTGCTCTTTGCTTCTACTTGTGATTTGAAGGCAATCTGATGGCTCACAGGGTGACTGGAAGAGAGAAATTGTCAGGAAAAGTTCACCTTACATCTGAAAGGAAAACAACCTTTACTGAATAAAAAATTGATCTTCAACCATCTTAAGTCTTAATTGAAGGAGATTTACAGTGGGGATTGCAAGGAATAGTATTCAGAGTCTGATTATTTTTTTTTCTTTCTTTAAGGAATTTAAGCATGATGACTTGCATTATACTTTAGCAATAATGATTATTAAAGGGCCAAAACTGGTCAAGAAAATTATATTGGGCTTTTATTCCAAAACTGTGTCGTTTTTTTAACCCTTGTAGTTCACTTGTGTGCAATAACTAATACACATTGAGACAGGAGTGCCCCACTGTGTGATACAGACTAAAGGGATTCTATGGTTCCCTGTCATCCCTTTGTACAGACCAAGACAGTGCAGACTAGTGAACCACTGCCAGCTTGCACTGGTCACTGGTTTTACTGGAGCGCAGAGTATTGCCCTCATAGTGATCTGCTCCCTGTGTTGGAGATCCAGGGTAGTGCAGTGCACAAAGAGCTGTGGGGGTTAGGGGTGGCTCAGCTCTGACCAGTTTTCACTCCATTTGTGCTGATGGAATGACGTGGAAGAACTGGAATAGACAGAGAATCTACCCAGTTTAAATGTGATTTTTATATGGTTTTTGGTTGCTATAATAGTAATTACCAGCTCTTGTATTTTTATCTGTGCCCTGTAATATCACATAATTCACAAATTGGATGAAAATTTTTGGTATCTACATGTTTTCAGTGTTCACTTCAGTCAGTTTGAACCTTTTGGTTTTTTTAAAAAGGTCCTAGATGGCAGTGTCATTACAGCAAAACGAACAGCTGCAGTTTCTGCAATTGCTACCAAGGTATGTCTTCTGTTTCCCAAATCAGGACTGAATCAGTTAGTGGTGTTATATATAAAATAACTAGAGGGAATGATGTAAATGACTTCCAGTGCATGTGAATTTTCATTAAATACAGCTTTAAATTAGATTTATGTTAACACTTATATCTTCAGGGAAAACTCAAATGCAGTTTTCTGTTTTGATTGAGTCATGTCTGACTTTAACACTTTGTGTGTGATTGGGGAAGGAATCTGAGCTATGTTTTTGTGGTTCCTTCTGCATGCTCTTCTGGGAATTTACTGAGATGTCTTCCTCTAATTTTCTTTCTTTTGTGCTTGTCTTAACATGTTCCTTTACAGCCTTCAGTGATGCAGCTGTGGTGATAAACTCAGTTTTGCTTAGATGTATATTTTCTGCTGTTGGGCCAGGACAGGTGGGTTGTACTGGACCTGGAAAAAGAGGAAAATGTCACTTTTCTGGGGGGCAATGTGGGTATTCCTAAGATAGATGATGCCCAGCATAGATGGATGACTTGTCCAGAGGTGGGTGTCTGTCAGTTTCTCTGTTGTCACTGGAAGTTGTCCAGATGACTGTCCCTGACTACAGCCATACATTTCAGTGTCTGAAGACAGGTGAGGTATGTCTTGCTATATGTTGCTTTACATCATTTCAATTTCATTTGGAAATTGTTGGTTTTGAATTCTTTTTAAAAACTATACTTGGCTGGGCTGCTAATAGTGGGAAGAGAGCAAGTCACCGTGCATTGCACAGCAGGGATTTAGCCCTCACCTCAAAGGATGAGGCAATAAGAGAGCCAGAGTTGAAAAATACTTCTGTTTTTCACGCATCAGCTTTGCATCAGAATGAAGGGTGATCTCACCACTTCGTTAGTGGCAGTCTTCATGCCAGCACAACTTTATCTGTGGCAATAGAGCTAAACTGACATAAAATTGGAGTGAAGAACCTGTCCCCACGAGCTTCCCCTGGTCCAAGGGACAGAACAATTTACAATGGATGCCTCGGACATGAGGTTATAGGACCTCATTCATCTCAGCCGTTTTATACTTGGGCAGTTCTGACAGTCAAGGGTCTGCTGGCCTCAAAGGAGCTTGGCTGCTGAAGGGACTTCAAGATCAGATCCTTCATTGTCGTATGTTGTTTTGGGAAATTTTCAGGAGTGTTTGAGTTTAGCTAATAGTTGTCATCTTGTCCTCTTTATGGCATTTGCTTTTCAAAGACTCATGCTTTTATGCAAGGAACCTTTGAAATCAGTGCTTCAGTGTCTTTGAAAGGAGCGTTAAAAAGAGTTCTTGCTACTGAAAAATGGGATCAATGAGATTTTTTTCAATTTATTTGCAGCAGGATAAGTTTTGCAAGCCTAGACAATTCTAAAGCTTTTTATACAGAAGTGAGGGCCACAGCAAATGCATAAACAAGACACAAGGATAGCTTAGGTCTGGACTCCAGCAGCGCGCTCTTCCCCTTTGCCAAGTACTGGTGAATCACAGGCAAGAACTAAACCAGAAACCCAAAAGCAACTATAGAACTGAATTTTAATGTTTGTTCCTCAAGACCATCCCTATTTTTACAATGCTTGATGCATACATATTATGACTCTTATGATGCCAAGATATGCTTGTGGTATGATTTATGGCTTCAGTGAATTGAAAAAGAAGCTTTAGTGTGGGGCTACCAAGACCAGTTTACCCACGCAACTACCACTTTCAGTACTGATAGCTTTTGGTATTATAAGCCCTGTTTTCAGCCAGTGCAGAGCATCAACACTATGGTTTTACACTTAATTAGTCACATAGGGGTAATATGTTATACTAACAGAGTGTGCCAAGGCCCCAGAATTTGCGTTGGCTCATGCTGTTGCATGTTAAGCCTGAATTTCAAGAGTTGGACAATTCAAAAGCAGAATTAAGCCAAGCTGTACTTTGGTGCTATTGACACTAGCTTTTGCATTAAAAAAACCCCAAACATATACAGTGGTAAATGAGTTGGTTTATATTAATATGAATCAATACTAGCTTTTGCATAAAAACATTATTTTTTTGTTTAAAAGGACTAAGGATGCTGCTTTCTTAACGTTTTTACATATATTTGTCATGTGTTAATATATTGTCCTTGCATTTTATTTTTTTATATTTGATACTTTTTAGTTGTTAATGCCACCTTTTGCGGAAGTGCTGTGCATTTTGGGAGCTGGTGTTCAAGCATATAGCCATTATGATATCTTCACAGAGCTGTTCACATTTAAAGAGGTAATGGACACATCTTAACAGGATACGTTTATTTCTCCCTATTATGTTTCAGGAGCACTTATTATGAATAAAGTACAGCCAATGAAGTTGTATTTGGTCTGGCTGAGATGGACTTAATTTTCCCTATAGCGCTGTGCTTTATGTTGGTAGCTAGAAAGGTGTTGATAACCCACCAGTGTTCTGGCTACTGCTAAGCAGTGCTGGCACAGCATCAAGGCTGTCTCTCCAACATTCTCCCATCACCAACGGGCTGGGGGTGGGCAAGATCTTGGGAGGGGACATAGCCAGGACAGCTGACCCAAACTGACCAAAGGGATATTCTGTACCGTATGATGTCTGCTCAGCAATAAAAGCTAAGAGAAAGTAGGAGGGGGGCATTCGTTATTATGTTGTTTGTCTTCTGCTTTTGCTTTATTAAACTATCTTTATCTTGACCTACAAGTTTTTCCATCTTATTTTTTCCCCCTACCCCTGGCCTGCTGAGGAGGGGAGTGATAGTGTGGCTTGGTGGGCACCTGGTGTGCAGCCAAGGTCAACCCACCACAGAAGTTATGGGATTAATCATTTTGATTCTGTTTCTACAGAACCCAAGAATCCTGTGAACAGCTGTAGAATTTCTTGCTCAAATGTTGATCTTAAAAAAAAAAAAAAAAAGAAGTTGGAAACAAAGTTGTTTCAGATGATTTTTTTCTCTGTCTGAGAAAATCCTGCTATGTATGCCATACTTGGATAAGCTTTCTATGACTTTACCTTAAATATATTTATTGGAAATACTTGGATTTTATAAACACAACTCTACAAGGAGCTGTTATTTTAGCATCACAGAACAGTCATTCAAATGTAGCTGCACACGGGTGAAATCTAGTCATTTGTATGATGAGAACATTAAAGGGGAAAAACCCCACGTTTAGGATATGAGTAACTATCTATTGAAAACTGAAACAGTGTTATCTTTCAGCAAGGAGAAATTCTCCAAGCTAATCTGTTTGTCTTTTTTTCCTTGAAGGTCAGGATATGGAATCGCACCAAAGAGAAAGCAGTGAAGTTTGCTAATTCAGTTAATGGTCCAGTGCAGGTCTGCTCTTCTGCTCAGGAGGCAGTTACTGGGGCTGATGTGATTATAACAGTCACTATGGCAACAACACCAATTTTATTTGGAGAGTGGGTAAAACCAGGTGCCCACATCAATGGTATGCTACATTCTCATTGATACAATGATACATCTAGCATCACATTGTTTAGCATCAAAAACTGTTGAAAAGCAGTACTCTGTGCTTCTCAGAATGAATGTTTTTTTTCTGTTTTGGCTTTTCGTCTTTAGTGAGGACCACTTTTCCCTTCCTGGTTGCCTGGAGCCAGATCTCCTGCATATTCCAGCACTGGATGTTTGCAAGAGCACGGAATATGCTTTTTAACCTAGTGGTGCATCATCTTTGCCACCATGTTGTCAACTTGATGCTCACCTCGCTCTTTTTAAATAACCCATACAGACGTTCTTTCCAAAGTGATTGCTGCTCGTTGTAGTGTTCCCCTGGTAGTTGTCATCTTTCCTTCACCCAGTTTTGTTAGCCTCTCTATTTGTTCCTTTTTGGTCTGATCACATTGATTTATTTTTTTACTTGAGTTAAAAAGATGCAATAACTGAGGTAAGAACTTAATAATTTGACCTCCAGTTATAGTGAGGTTTGGGGGCCGCCTTTTTTTTTGCCTGCCTTGTAATGATGTTGCCACACTATTGTTTGGAGTATCTGGACATGCCCACATTTGTTTATTTTATTAATTGTGGGCCTGGTTCAGATGACCTTGTGCACTTTCCAAATAGCATCGTAATAAGACAAAAGCGACTTGTCAAAGGGAACAATTTAAAGAAAAGTCCCACATTCCTGCAGCATTCTACCAATTTTTCAAACTCAATTTAGCCCTTTGTCATTGAATGTTGTTGTCTGTGTTATGTCACGGCACGGAAGCCAGAAGTACAACCAGAATCAATTAAGGTCTACAGTCACTGAGGCGACACATACACAAAGACCCCGCTCCTTTCTTTGCCTCTTCTTTTTTTTCCTTCCATTGAGGCATTTGTGCTGTTTGAAGAGGCATTCAGGCAACATGGAATTTATTATTCCATAACAGTTGGACACTTTTAAAAAACGTTTGGCTATAGTATAACTGTTTTTTTGGATTTTTTAGCTCATAACAAGTTCATAGTGGTCTTGCTGTATTTAAAATTAAGCTCCTTGATTTGTTTTCAGTTTCTCCAGGTAAGTGAAAATCCATAATCTGCTCAAATTGTGCTACTGAAAGGGTTAGAAGGAAATAATAGAAGGCTATAGGTTTAAAAATCCTACTTAGTAACATTGCATGTCTGCATGTGCAAGTCTTTGTTGCACAATACTTTAGTTCTCATCTGTTCAGGGTAATTGAGGGATTCTTCAAATCTTATGTTTCTCTATAGACACATAACAAACAACGTGAACCAAATAAAAGGACTAGAAGACTCAGGGAATTTGGTAATGATCTGATGAAATACAAGGGTACAAGAGATAACAAACAAATGGTGACTTTATTATGCTTCAGCTACTCAGAGTCTGCTGACAAGGATATTCTACTGACAAATCAAATACTGAATGTTGTAGAGAAGCTGTATTAGATGCTAGCTAACCCTGTTTAAAAAAATAAAAAGCAATAAACCCCTGTTAATTTGGCAGTCACAGAAACAGGTTACTTTTTATCTGCAGAAGAGTTGTAGTCTGTATAACCTTAAGATTATCTTCTTTGAGTTGTGTCACTAAATGATCAAAGCTTAGTCTAACAGTGCATCTGTAAGCAGAAAAGAGTAATTATGTCACATATTTGTCAGTGTCCTTTTCAAAGCTGCTGGCAAAGGCTTGTTTTCTACCTAAACATAGTTACACAAATCTTAACGTGTCTTGTGTAGATAGGAGATGATGAAGGGCTAAGCAGTTCTACTTCTTCTCTGTCAGCGTTACTTGGAAGGAGCAGTTTGACTAGCGTACCAAAGAGGTGGAAGCAGTGCCAGCAAAGAATCTCACTTCTGCTTCCTGAAGAGTTGTAGTTTAATGCTTCAGTAGGCTGAAATGCAAAGGCCAGTTGATTCCAGTTGTTCTGGCTGTGTTATGGGGAATGTAAGGCTCTTGTCAGCAGCAGCATCTGCATAACTAGAGGTCAAGGATGCTGTACATTTTAATGAGCTGTAATTTGGAGGGTTGGCCACAGTGTCGTCCTTCATTGACATCAGTGGAAATTCAGGGGGTTAGCACCTTACAGAAACAGGCCGTATATACATCGGAGTTACAGCTGAGGCCGGGTTGAGAGAAATCCAGGCATTTTCCCAGTTGCTCAAGCGCATCCTATTTTTTTTGTTATTTTATCAATCAGCATGTCTCCAGTGCTAACATCAGATTGTTTGTATATTACACTTCTGCAATAATGTCCATTGTTACTTCACACACGTCTTTTGGACAAAATGTGTTTTGAAATTTTTTAAACATTCCTCCTAAATTCATCAGTTTTGTTGTCTTAGCTGTTGGAGCAAGCAGACCAGACTGGAGAGAACTGGACGATGAACTGATGAAGAATTCCATTTTGTTTGTGGATTCCAGAGAGGCTGCTCTTACAGAATCGGGAGATGTTATATTATCAGGGGTAAGACTTCTTAAATTAGGACTTTATTTTTGTGGCAATTGGCTGGCATTTAAAATGAGTTGGTACAATTATGTGCTGCACTGAAACTTTTTAGAGCATCAAATCTAGCTGTTAATGCTTTACAGGCACAGGCTTAAAAGATAAACTGGTTTCAAACTGAGACTTCTGTATGTCTATGCCAAAGCCATGCAGCCTCTGTATCAGTCATTACATGACACTGTATTACAGTACCATGTTTTCAGCATTGGCCTTTGTGCACAATAACAATGTATTGTTTTTGAAAGACGTACATTTCCTGCAATGTTTGGTAGTTATGCTAAATATTTTTCAAATCTATTTGTTAAAACCTGTGACTTCTCATAAGATTTCAGTGCAATTAACACAAATCAGGCCTCTAGAGAATGGATGACAGAAACCAAGCAGAAAGTGATCTGCAGAAATTTGATGTCAGGGACTCTTAGGTTTAATGGAGTGGGTTTTTTGTCTTTTAATGTTTTTGCAGAACAAATATGGTTTCCACTTTTGAGGTTTAAAGCAAGAGGTCCAGATACGGTAATATGTGTGGAACCCCATGTGTTCTGTTGGATGAGTAACAAGCTATCCACCATAACTTACTGACTGAGGAAGGTCTGACAGCTTTTCTCTGAAAACCATTCCACTCCTCTGTGATTTCTGTCCAGTTTCTGTATCGTTTGTCTGAATACTGATCTGCTTCAACATGGAAAAGAATCAGTTCTGGGATGGCAGAACTGGAGGAGTTAGTTATTTTGAAGTCACTTGGGGAAAAATGTTTTTCTGTTAATGTATGGATGGATATTATGTTTTTGTATAAATACATATTTGTTTTACAGGCAGAGATTTTTGCTGAGCTGGGAGAGGTAGTGAAGGGTACAAAACCAGCCCTGCCTGAGAAAACAACAGTGTTTAAATCGCTGGGTAAGAACAACCCCTCCTGTGTACAAGTCTGACAGAAAACAATGCCTTGTTATTTACGAGGTCCCCCATGCGTGGGAAAGCTGTTGATCATCTTCAAAACTGCTGTGGCAATGCACTGTCCAGAAGAAACTAGAATGTGATTTGCATTTTCCTTTTTTATTTCCCTTTTCATTTATCTAGCAGGACTGATGTAATGAAAAGTGATGGGAAAGCAAACAAACAATAGGAAGAAGTACATTTTTCATTTCACAATTGTTCAACACATGACTGCAGTGTGTATTAATACAGCTCCAACCCAAATGCTGTGCTGTTATGCCCCTGGAGTCTCTGACCTACAGACAATGTGGCAGTGTGCTGTGGGGTTGGAGTTGATGTTTGGGGGAGAAGGAGGTCTGAAAGGGCCAAGTTGTCATATGAACACTGAAAATTAGATTCGTACTATTATGTTAACTTCATATAGCACACCTAACAGTTACATGATGGCTGTAAACCTTGAATGTAACACTGGAGATGTTTGGAATGAGGAATGATTCCTGTTCCTGTCCAGTTAGATAATTCCTGAGTCCTTCTGTTCCCTTCTGAAGCTAAATTATTTTGTACAGCTGAAGAACTGTTTGAAGGTGACTTTAATTCTTTTTCAGGGATGGCGGTTGAAGATACAGTAGCAGCAAAATTTGTTTATGACTCGTGGTCAGCTGGTAACTAAAGAGAGAAGTCTACAGTGACAACGAGGCCAAGAAAACTTTTTGCACTTAGTTTCCTTGGATCTTTTGTTAACAAGAAAGGCACCAATCCTGTCTGAATGTGGGCCTTCTAGAACATTCAAGAATGAAAAGTAAAATTTCAGCAATAGATTAATTTCTATTAGTTTTCTAATGGCAAGTATTAGATACCTGCAGTATTATTAATAAATGTATCTCATGTAATGGCAAGTATTAGGTGTTTGAAGTGATAGTAACAGGGGTATTTTTACATATTTTGGTATAATTCTGGAATCAATGCCTTTCTTTCCTAATTATTTATGTAGCAGAAGTCTGTTGGTAGATTTCGTCTTTTTTAGAGAGGTAGTTCATACTGGTGTAAAATACATCAGTTTGGAGAATGGACTCTGGCATCGTATTTACCTGTGATAGTACTGCAAATGCAACTGTGGGTTTCAGTGCTACACTGACAGTAACCTAGTCTTCAGTCTTCTGGGAACACAGCCCACCTCTGACTCCTCGACATCCCTTCTCTTCCAACTCAGACTGGGATCTGAAGGTCACCATCCTTACTTTCGCCCCCAACAATCCCCCTTCAGACTCAACTGGTTTTCCTTTAAGAGCACACTGCCGAGTGGGAGTTTATATAAATAGTGATGCCTCCGTACAATTGGATTTTTGTCTGTTTATGTAAAAGACCTGGCTCAGGAAGGCTCAGAGTGCAAAAAAAAAAATCAGAGCTAATATTATATAAATCTTAACTGGGAGGAAACTATACTCAATACCTCCCTTAGTACATTCCTGGGTGGCATATTGCCAGTTCCATATTGCAAGGAATCACCCAAAACGTGAGCACAAAAAAACGTTTTGATTTAACTTTTATCTCTATTCTGTGGGGAGATTTTTTTATTAATCTATGCGTTTGTAAGTTCTTTTTGTAAGCTGCTTTGAAGGTTGGAATTGTGCAAACTGAATTCAGTAGGATAAACTTCAAGTATACAGGCAAATATTTTTCACCTTGGCTGTACTATGAATCAATTGGTAATTGTTCTTTTATCCCAGTGGGTATTTGCTGGGGCGAGAATTTCCATGATCCTTTCTTGGCAGAGGAACCCAGTGATGTTCTACACAAGGAAAAGTTCCAGTTTTGTGCTGTTATGCAACTGCCTTACAAAAGATTGACCATCTGCTGAAAAATAGCTATTGCCCTGGAAACAAATTCCTGTCTCAGGCTAGGGTTGTGCCTTATGAAATTTTATTTCTACTTACATATTATTTCATGCAGGCTATTAAGTGTTTCTTCACTCTGTGGAAGGATTAGATGACATGGTCGTTCTATATTGATGCCAGAAGAATACAGCAGAGCAACAGGAAGGAGGTTCAGAAGCAGTTAGCTTTAAAGCCCTTGATGGTGCATGAGTAAGTATAGAAGAGTTTAATGAGTACGGTGCAGGTGTGATGTAAGTAATACTCTAAGTTATAAGCCTTGTGTAAGCTAGTTGGAAAATGTCATAATTGGCAGAGTTTGTAATTTGCAGAGTTCTAGCGTGGAAGAGTACCAGACCAGTAAGTGAATAGGGCGAAAGGATGCATTTGTGTGGATAGAAATCTAACTCTAATGACCTTGTTTATATCAGCAGAAACAAGAACAAACATTCTCTATAAGCTTTTGCATTTCTTAATTGTAGTAAAAGTACCCTGCTATTTCTACGTGTGTTTTCTTCTGTGTCATTTCTGAAGTGTATGCGTTGACTTAGCCTGTTACTTCAGCAATGGAGAACTCCGCTAGTGTGAGACAAAAGTGACTGCCGTCGATGTTCTGTAATTCAAGAACTATATGGAAACTTGCACTTACTACTTATGACAATATTATCCCAGTTTTGTGCCTGTGTAAAACAAGGTTTGTAATTTGAAGTAAGACATAGTGTTTGGGAAAAAGACAAATACAGCTTATTTTTCACATGTACGCTTCTACAGATTATGCACTTTAAAAGTAGATGGAACTAGTCCAAAAACCTGGTTCTGAAAACCCACAGTGTTCTCAACTTTCATTGGCAATAGGAGGTTCTGGGAGCCTGTCTTCAGCATTGTACCTCTGAATTAATGAAGAGGACTTGATTCAATTACAATGGGAGTTGCTTGGATGCCATGTTTAGATTTTTTTGAGGGGGAAATAATAGTCTTAATTTCCATGTTTCCTTCTCTTACAAATCAAGGTCTCAAGAAATTGTGTAACTTGCATTTATTTTAAAATTAAATAGATACTGCTGGTTTTCTTTGACTTCCATTTTGTTGTCCATTACTTTCATTTTGGGTCGTTTCTTTTTGTGGTGGTGGCTTTTTTTTTTTTAAGATGAGGAAGAAAGTATTCAAGTTGTTGTAGTGACTACTCTCTTGGTAAATGTGATCACTGAATCTAAAGGGGAAAATAAATTGAGACTGCTCTGTTCCACTGTGATACTCAGTTTTGCCATCACTATCCCATGCTGCACATTCCCTCTTGATGTCTGTCCAGTGCACAGTATTAAATCCTTAAGGAAGGAGAATCTTGTGCTTGGCAGGACTGTGATCATGTGAGATCCTGTGGCTGTATGATTTGGGTTTGGATTGGGCTATAAGATTGCATGTGTGATACATGAAGCGTCTCCAACTGAACTGCACTGTACAAATGTTACTAAGGAGTCAGATCTGGGATTCACTAATTTAAATACTTCAAATTATAAAAGAAACAAAGGGGTTGGTGCAAAAAAGATTTGGAAAACAGCAAAGCACATAAGTGGAAAAAGCTGAAATCTGACTGTTCCTTTTTATATTTTTCCCCGATTGTTCCACATGGCTGCTTTATACCAGAGGCCAGTTTCCAGGACCACCCTGCAAGAAAAGGACTAGTGCTATTGCCTTTCTTTTTTATTTTAATTTACTATAAAAGGGGGTTTATATATATATGGAGGTTGATTCAGTTGCCTAAAAATAAGTATCATGTGGGGTGCTCTGGGGCTTCTTATTTAGTCTCTAGATGTAGTTTCATTCCAGAAGGACAAGGAACTCCTTCCTATAGATCTTGTGCTGTATCTGCTTGCTCTGCAGAGTTACTGTGGGTACCTAAGGACATACCAAAACACGCTGGATGCTTGTGACAACCAAGTCAATCAGTTGCTGTGCAGATAGTCTATGCCATTACCTCTGCTTGTCAGAGGTCGCAGCAGTCCAGCAGATTTACAGATGAGTATGAAGAGAGGCAGATTTTCAGTGCACTTTAGAGATACTTTGGGCACATTGCAGAACTGCTGAGGCTGTTCTGTGGTCATGGCAGTTACTAGGCAGGTCCTCTGTGAGTGACATCACCTGCTGATGTTTTGATGGTGTGTTGTGGGCAGGTCATAAGCATTTGCGCAGGTTAAAAAAAACAGCAAATACATCAGTTATGTGACCAAGAATGATAAGATTTGACTCTTCAAAATCCACTCATCATATGCCTTCAAATATGTAAGATTCATAATTTCCTTCTTGCTTTGTTAAACGTTTGGGAGTTTCTTAGCTAAAATGAAGAAAACCCCAGCAGGTTAATACGACAGATTCTGGGGTGGTGCTGTCTGATTTAATTACTGTGCTAAGCACAGCAGTCACTTAAAGTTGCACAGAAGGTGGCTGACATGATTGCATAACAGAAGAAAATATCAACCTGGTGAAGTACAGGAATCCAAGGAGGAAAGAATGCAGTATAAAGTCCAGGCAAGAAAAGGAATTATAATATGCAAATCAAAGTAACAAGAAGAAGATGTGGAAAGAAGGCAGCGTGAAAAAAATAGATTATTAACTGGGGTTAGTGTCCACAAATGCAGTGTACCCCTAAGGAAAAAATGATAGCTGACTAATGGAAAGCTATAAAAAGAGATTTAAAGATAAAAGTCCTGCTAATAATTGTGCCTCTAAAATCTGAGATCTTAGCCAGCACAAAACTGCTACAAGCACCTTATTAGAGTCACAAAACTCAACAGGAGTGATTAATTCATGTCGGATAGTGCTGTCTTCCCAAGGGAACAGGCCTGAGAGAGATGAAGGGAACCCTGCTGTGAATGCCTCTGGATAGACTGTAAACAACAGGAGCTTCCAGAGAAGCACAGTCTCATTTTCTTTCTGTCTTCATGAGCTGGGGGTGTGTGTTACATGCAGTTTTCAGGCTGAGGCTGACAACAACCAACAGAAAATGCCAGGTGATAAGAGTCCTGGTTTCTGGGACTTGACATGGCAAATGCACCCTACAGGAAAGATGCTGAGCATATACCAAAACAGGTCAAAAGTATTGACGATAAAACCTCAGCTTCTTGCAGTTAAAAGTATTGCAGCCTTGGTGCCATTTAGGACATGATGGGTGCTGGCAACTGGGTCCAGTCTAATGAGACAAGAGAAAAGAATGCACAACACACCGAACATCTGGCAAGATATTTCATGTATTTTTAAATTAATATCAATACAGTAGCAAAACACTTCACTGACAAGAACACAAAACTTGCTGTAAATTAGTCTCGTTTACGTTCATTCAGAGGCTATTAGAATGAATAAGCTATAGCTGAAATCAAGATTCGGATGCTATTTCTAACATATCAGTACCAGGAAGAGTGGTTTGTAGCAATCTAACAGAAGCGAATGGAGAAAACTCAAAGCTCTCAGGCTTTGGGAATGCTCTTTGCATTGCGGTTTTGGAGAAGAAGGAAGGGCTTTATTAAGGAATGTAGTGTGGCTGGCCTTCACTAATATTTTAAGTTATTCCGATGAGAAGAAATCCAATCCCCATAAACAGTTCAGGGAGACAGAGGCTTAAATCTATAGCTTTTGGGTTTTTTACCTTCACATTCTTTCTTTTTGGCAGAATATGCTTGAATTAATATCCTGCGCACTGTGGCTGTCTATGCAGAGAGAAAAATCTTTGTCCTTGCTGTACATTCTAAAGCAATTAGTAACCTCTCTGCCTGTTGCTTTAGCAGATGTCTGAAAAGAATTGTGTGCTCTTTGGAGAGAGGAAAAGATAATATATCAGTGTGCAGGTTACAGCAATCAGTATGTTAATTTATAAGCAAGTATCTACAGTCTTTCCAGGGTTCTTTAGTGCTTCTTTTCTTTTAGTCACAGCATTCAGGACTTTCTTTCTTGGCCCAAGCTCCATCTGAATGCTCTGTAGATCTTCATCAGAACATAGCATCAGGGCATCTAAATCAATTTTTTCCCTCATGAAGACTGGAAGGAACTCATCCAGCATCTGTGATGCCAGAAATACCTCAAGGGGTGTGTTGTCTGCTTCCTCATCATCCCAAATGATTTCTTCATGCCAAGGGATATCAGCACCATTTTCAGCATCATCTTCCCTGCCATTCTCAGCATTGTCATACAGAAAGAGCTCGCTGGACATTTTAAAGCTTATGCTTTCTGTATCAGAAGACATGGTTCCAGGATTTACATCCGCAGCCAAATTCCTTCCAAATACAATCTTGCCAAGACCTGGCCGCTGAAAAATGGAGTGCTGACTGTCATTGTCAGAAAAGTTTTTCTCTCCGAGGTCATTCAGTAATTCATCCTCCTCTTTCTCATCAAATAAATGCATCACAGTTCTCCTACCTGTACCATCCCCTTGGCCATTGCTTTGTGTTTCCTGGCTTCTTGTGCTGTCAGCTGTCTTTTTTGCTTTAAGTTTGAAGGTATCTTTCAGATTTTTGGAGAAAGGACTTGTTGCATTTGAAGCGAAGAGACTAGGCAGCTTTACTCTGGAGTGTGTCCCTTGGGAAGAACTTACTGTACCAAGCTTTTCTTTCATATAATTCCGGTTCATTTCATGCTGGTGTTTCTCTTGCCGCTTCTCGCATTCCTTGATTTGTTTCTCCACATTCCTCTGGGCCTGCGCTTTGAGTTTGGAGACCTTCTTTGGATTCAGCACGTTCTGCTCAGTGGCGGCTTTGTCCAGGATTCGGACACATTCATTGCGGTCTCTGCTGGCAGCCACCTCCAGGGGAGTGCGGAGGTCATTGTCCAGAGCAAAGATATTGGCACCGAAGTTGATCAAAAAAGTAACACAGTGGATGTGACCGTTGCAAGCAGCGTGGTGGAGAGGCGTGTTCCCCCAGATGTCACATTTGTCTGGATCACCTCTGAGAAGGAAAATAGCATATGGTGAGCTGAACATACCCAAGCATAGCACTGCAGTGGGATTGAGCAGATACTAAACGTTTAGCTCAGCTTTGCTAAGGGGAGCACAGCCCAATGAAAACGAGTCAGCTTAGCTCCATCCTCTAGAACGGCGCTGCACCTACTTACACAAGCACTGAGTTTGGCTGCAGGTGTGGCATAAGCTCTGGTTCCTGCCTGGCTGTGAATTAAGCAAGCTTGTTGAGGCTGACTGTGGCGGCATACGTGACTCCCCATAACGGAGCCAGGGTATATCCTTTGAGTCACCCCAGGGTCTGGCAGGGCTTGCTTTTCTCCCTGCCAGTCTCACCCACCTCCTGCGACCGGGCAGAAATAAGCAGCCACCCGTGCGCAGGCGAGGGGCTGCAGCTCCGACTGCTTCACTGCTGACAACTCAAAGTGGGCTCTGGCTTCAACTTACACTCATTGGAATTCATGGCAAAACTGTTTCAAGAGCTTTTGCGTGGAATATTTTAAAGGCTTTTTGGTGACTCTTCGCTTTTGCATGTCAAATGTAGGGGCAATGTTAGGAAGATTCTTCACTAGCCACAGGGATACATATTTAATGAGCTCATGCAGTAACTTTTTTGGTAGGTAATAGGTAAATGATTAAGAATAAAGCCCTGATTACACATTTGTCTCCATTGCTATTAGATAAGGCTCAGATAGATGCCGTTGGTTTTCTCCAGCTCTTTTGTTCTCCTTAAGCTGCTTTTGCTCATGGGGTTTGAAAAGCAGAAGCTCATTTGAAAATAAAATACCACATCTTTTCAATTGAATTTAAAGCCAGTGAAAAGTATTGCTTTCTTTTTAACTCTTGCACTGAATTCACACTGAACTGCTGCCTGCAGATGAGATTTGTCTTGAATCTTTTATTCCATAATTGGCAGGATCAACATTAGCAGTGGTTCAGAACAGCACTTGCGTCATCTGCAACCAATAACCAAGGCAGCCACAGTAACCCAAAACCTCTAATAACTTCAGAGCCAGGGGCCAAATTCACAAGGAGAATTTCTGCTTTTGGGGGTTTGAGCATTTCAGTGCCTTGGAGATCTGTTCCATGGCAGCTGTACTGGAATGAAATGGTATATCCCATCACAAAATCTCCTTCAGGCATTGATCTCTGTCTTTGAGTATCTCTGAAGCAAAGCAGTAACATATATATTGAGGCCCAAATCTGAAAACATCCTTCAGCCTGAAATGCCACAGGCCAGAGAGAGGTCGAGGGTCCCCGCAGAGCTGAGACACAGAACTGCTTGCGCTGAGAAACAATGGCAAGCCTGAGCGTGCCAGGCTACGAGAGTGCAGGCAGTTCTGCAAGGAGGTGGCAGCTGAGGATCAAAGTTTCTCCACTGAGACATATGGAAACCATGTGTACGTATTTCTGCTTTTGTGGCTCTGCCCTGGGGAACTGCCTGACTGTGGCCAAGCGTGCCAGATTCCTTAATTCCCACATTAGCAAACAGGCTGCATTATCCGGAGCTTTGGGAGTGCCGGGTCATCCATCCTCCCCCAGGTCCCTTCACAGCTGTTTGTGGTCTCTTTTACCCCTGGAGCCTGCCAGCCTTTGAGCCTCAAACAATTCACAAACCAGAGGGTCTGGTCCCAGCTCAGTGGGACTCTGGAAAAGGTTTGACATCTACTTTGGGTTCTCATACTCCTCTTTTCCCTGCTTTCCCAAGAAAGAGGATCACACAAAAGAGAGCAGATCTGCTACTTGGTCTTGCCTTTATTCATGTACCTGCAAAGCAAGAGGAGAAAATGTCTCTTGATGCCTGGGAAGAGAAACTCTTTCAAGATTAAAGGGGTTTATTGTCAGTATTGCTACATTTTCCAAGGGCTGAGTGTGTTGCAAGCTTCACAGTCCGAAAATCTGTAACCACGCTAAAGAAAGCCATCCTGTATCTCAGTGCCTTTTTCAGAAAACCTCTTCAAGGAAAGGATGAAACTGTTAAAAATAATTAGAATAATTTCTCACAAGAAAACATTGACTGCAGAACAGATTGAACACCTTCAAAAATTCAGCTTCTCCCATGGGAAGCAGTGAGACTACAGCCATATCTGTGACAGCCCCAACCTGCTGATTGCATCAAGAAATCTTGGATTAAAATAGAGGTGAATGCGTGTTTGAAGATTTTGAGGACAATACTGTCCCAAAGCTGTCCTTTACCAAGAAAAACAGTTAGAAATATATTAAATAACAGAGACAGAAATTCTGATCTTTGTGTCATCTGCTGTAACTTCTGTCAGCTTATATGGTAGAAGACATGTTTTTCACTCAAATTTAAAAAAAAAAAAAGATATTGTTATTTCTTTGTTAGCTAGTTGATCTCTCTTCTAGGTGTTCACGGACAAACCTGTATTGATTCTAGATATTTCCTTGGAGCTGCCTTAATTATACGAGTTGAAAAACTGTCAATCTATTTTTGCTTCTCCTGAGGACACAGCAATAACCACATAGTCCAAAGGTCTTTTTTATTGTGTTATTACTGCCGCACCTAAACTCAATGAGCTGTAAAGCAAATCTATGAAAATCCTATTTTTATTCCATATTTTCAATTTTATTTTTAATAAAAGAAAACTCAGATACATCCAAATAGTTATTCAACTTTTCCTTGCAATCTTCTTTAAACTATTATGATTGAAAATACAGGTCAACTTAATCTTCATCTCAGACCAGAACGAACATTTTATTAACTGTATCTCTACACAAAAGCAGATTTTCTTTTAAGAGGTCTTATTACAGAATCACAGCTTAAAAGGTAGGCTCCAAGCAAGAGAGTACAGAGGGTGGGGATGCAATTACTATTTCAATAATATATTTTAAGCATGTAGTACATTTAAATGATATCAAACAGAAATTTTACTATTAGAAAATAAACCTGTAGAAAACTTTGCTTTACTTGTTTCTTTTTTGTTCCGGTTTGCAAGTATTGTACCCCAACTTCTGAAACAGTATTATAATTTTTAGCATGATGGTAGCTGCTAACATTATAAAAAGCAGAGAAATAACAATTTTAGATGTTACCGTCTCAAAACTATTTGTTGCTACTTGCCCCTGGAAAACATTAAACTTTCACGGGTGTCTACTAACTGCACTTCCAAAGCAAATGGGAGAGATCTTTTGCTAAGAATGTTTCAAACTGCATTTCTCTAGAGCCAGTTTCAAATATATGTTATCATCAAAGGTTGTTGGCCAACTTCTCCTCCATTACAGCGAGGCGAGATCCCAGGGCCCTGCTCCCACTAACCACTCCCTGCAGACTCCATATACGAGACGGTCCCGCTGATGTCGATGCGGCTTCACCGACCGCACCTACAGACCTGCTGGCAGGTTCTGAGCCTAAACCATTGCAAATGAAGAGAAACAATTCTTGGCAATGCATTGAAAGAAATGACCATGATTTTCAGCCTTTTGAGTCTGAGGTCATCAGGGTGTTAGAAAGATGACGCGCTAATTATAGTTTTAAGCCACAAGCTTTAAGCAATGGAGGCTGATTGACTTACCCTCTCCGGCATATGATTTCCAGAGCTTCTAGATATCCATGGTATGCTGCCAGAAGGGTGGGCGTCATCCCATCTTCATCTGAAGTATTGAGGTCTTTCTTAGTGGCTTCTTTCAAGAGGTCCAAGTTGCCATCGGCTGCTGCTTTGTGATACCTGCTCGACATTTTCAGTAACTTCTGGTTTCCCAAGGCGGTTCTGAACGATATCCAGACTGTACAGTCACCCTTCCATTACAGGGATAGTTCATTAATGATTACAAGTTAAGACGTCCCTGTGAGGATGGAAATGAGGGGGCAAAGTCCATCCTAGCAGTCAACTTATCTGGAGCTCTGCGTAGGTAGTAAGGCGATGGTGTTATGAATGCTTTCATTTTCTGGAAGGTGGCTCTGCCATTTACCACTTGTTGCATATTTGACTACTTAAACATAGAGGGGATTCACTCATCTTCTCTGTGTCTTTGCCTAACTGTTCTGGGAAAGCTTCAAAAGGACTTTGACCTTCAAAAAAAACTTCAAAAACTTAAAAAAAAATCTTCAAAAGGCCATGAACATCAGTGGGACCAGATTTCACCCCAAGTATCCCTGAGTTTTGATAGCATGAAATGCATAAGCAGTTACCTTTACTGGTGAAGTCCTTTGTAACCTGTCATTTACTGGGTCACTGCATTTAAAAACAGGCCTCTGCCCCGCCAAACCAGGCACGACCACGAAGCTGTTTCGTGTACACAGATTGATGTGCAGATGGAAATGGGCCTGCTGGGACCAGGGTGGTGTTTGGATAAAACCACCAGCAGGTCCACAAGTCACAGCAGGCAAAACCACAGCCTCATGTGTGATCTTTTTAACTGCAAATTTGCATTTAATCAGAGGATCTTAAGGCACTCGGCAAATATATCTTCACCTGACAAGTACTGTAATCTCTCTTTTAGATACAAAAAATGTGCAGGATTTCCTCAGGATAGCACAGGGAATTCAAGAAATGGAAACATGATGGGCCCGCACCCACTGCCCCAGGCTGGGAACTGTGGTCCTTGCCTCGGAACAGATGGGTCCAGTCCCCATCCTCACATAACCACTCTTTGCTTTAGAAATTATTTCCCCTGATTTCAGTGGTACTAAAGGCTACCTCTACAAGTAGAAGCTTACAGAATTAGACCGTAATTCTGATTTTTAGGTTCAAAAGAATTACCAAGAGAAAACCATGTAAAAGGTCAGTTTTAAAACAGTCGCTGAGAAGAAAACAGTAAGAGACTATCTGCTGCGTAATAAAATGCTGCAAGCTATCTGTTATTCTGGTCACACTCACAACAGCTGCCAGATAAATGTTACTTTTTTGTCAAGCTGTTTTCTATGAGTAACTGAATTAACCTGTAGCTTAGAGAATCTACCCTCAGCAATTAGCAGTGAAGTTTTGTTGCTTATTATGCCCATGTTACAGAAGCAGTAGCAATTGCAAACCAACTCATTGTCCAGAGTTGGTGCAGTTACTGAATGGAGTGCCACCTCATTTACTTCCCATAATGCTGCCCATGTAATACACCGGAGACCTCTCCAAATGGGCTTTCTCTCTTAATTATTTTCTCAGACAGGGACTGAAGAGCTCTTCAGGAATAAACTTGTACCAACATTTTCCCCCATGAGGACAAGGAGAGTCAGTCAGATCCTGTGACAAGTTTGAATTTCAAATAAACAAGTCTAGCTAGGAGTAAACTAAAGCCCTGTTTTTCCTTTGTGTTGTCCACAGACACAGCCATCCCCGGTGCTATCCTGCCATCTCAGGGCAGTGAGGAAGGGCTGTGCTTCGCCTAGGCCACCTCCATCCCTGCTTTAGAAGACAGTTTTACCATCAGCCCTTTTTCAAGTTCCCTAGACTGCCATTAATACTTTTCTAATAAAAAAGGCATTAATTTATGTAATTTTCTGTTTAACCAGGCTCAGCACTGACTTACATTTACAGCAACTACAAAAAATTGTCTATTGCAGAACACAGACAGGTAATACACATATACTTTTGTTATGTATGCATTAGATTAGCTGTTTCTTCATGCCATTGAATTTTACATCCTTTACTGGGTAGTATAATCTTTTTTACTCTCAAGACTGTAAAATGTTAACCAAGGCATGTACTGTGTATACCACCAGTGCCTGGTAGAAGAGAGGAGACAGCATTTTTCTTGTACGATGACATTTCACATTGTGAGCTATACCCATGAAAGTGAGTTGGTGGCAAAAGAGACCTTTTCGTTTTTCAAGATTATTGATTTATACTACAGAAGTACATTCATTTGCTTTTGTGTTAATTAATTCAGCACACAAAGTGTTGATCTCAGAGTGATTTTTATCATCTAGGATCTGAAAATGTTGCTTTTAACTCTCACTCTGTGTGATGCTAAGTGGGAAACTATTATTTCAAGTTTTAATTAGAGGTAAAGCAAAACCCACGTCAATTGGAGAGAAGCTCCAGGACTTTGCAAGCTTTAGGATTATTTATGTCACAAAAATGGGCATCACGAAAAAGAAAGAAAAAGTAAAAGACCAAACAAAATCTCCATTTGTTTCTAAACTCCTGGTATTTGTTCACCTTTGTTCCATTTGAAAAGCCCAACTTAAAATGCAATAAATGATTCAACATCAAATGAGCTAAATTTCTCAGCCTGAATGGAGATTTTTCTTTTCAGACTAAAGCTCAAAATTGTGAACTTTTAAAATTCCCTGAGTAGTTAGAAAGAAGCTTTTCTTTTTGGGTTTGAAAAGAACTTCAAAACCATTCCACTTCCAATTGAAATGTCTTACCAGGCTGAGGAGAAACTCTGTTGTGATGATACATGGTGTTGTAAGCTAATGAATTATTTAACTAGCAGTTTTGATTTGTTACTGGATTTTGCTATGTCTCTGATTATTGCTCTATTTTTTTGAGAACAATCTTAAATAAAATATTACCAGTTAAACAAACTATTTAGACTAAAAGACTACAGTACCATTAGTTATGTTGTTCTACATAACACAGAGCCCGGTCTGAACAGCGATGTTGTTGTGCCACCTGTTTTGCATGGGGTATTATTCAGCACAACATTTCCTCATTGCAACTTTTATAAGCGCCAAATGTGGTATGGTAAAGGCCATACGAGGGGAGGCAAGTAAGTCTCTGCTTGTCTAATGAGATCCTTGGACCTAATGGGCTTAGAGAAGAATGAAATTAGTCACATGGGGTAATTGTGGCTACACAATTCAGAGATGACGACAACATTTAAACAACAATAAAAGCTTATTTCTTCACTACTTGGAGAGGTAAAACTGCTGTGCCCACGGACACTGTTGCTGGATGTCCTCTTGAGCAGCCCAGTTCCCACAGTGAGGTTGAGTGTGACCCACGCCGGTGCTGCCCGAGACCCATCCTGATGTGATATTTGTTCAGGTGTAACCGTGCTCAAGTCGGGGGTCCAAGGGCAGCCCTCACAGTGTGCCTGCACACTTCATTTCAGGAGCGGGGCCCTAATCAATAGGGAAATATGCTTAAAATTGAAAGGCAATAAAGCCAACTGTACCAAAGCCCCATCTCTTCTCACAGGCGCACCTCGATGCCTGGCCATACTGGGCATATAAAAGCAGACTGGGGGACTTTTGTAGAGCTGTATTCGGTTTGCATAGGAAGGTTTTGGTAGCAGGGGGGCTACAGGGGTGGCTTCTGTGAGAAGATGCTAGAAGTTGCCCCTGTGTCTGATAGAGCCAATGCCAGCCAGCTCCAAGAGGGACCCAGTGCTGGCCAAGATCGAGCCCATCAGCAATAGCGGTTGTGCCTCTGGGATAACATATTTAAGAAGGGAGAAAAAACCATCTGGGTGGCAGCAGTCAGAAGAGAGGAGTGAGAATATGTGGGAGAAACAACTCTGCAGACACCAGGTCAGTGAAGAATGAGGGGGAAGAGATGCTCCAGGCGCTGGAGCAGAGATTCCTCTGCAGCCTGTGGTGACCAGACCATGGTGAGGCAGGCTGTCCCTCTTCAGCCCATGGAGGTTAGCAGTGGAGCAGATATCCACCTGCAGCCCACGGAGGACCCCATGCTGGAGCAGGTGGATATGCCTGAAGGAAGCTGTGACCCCATGGAGAGCCCGTGCTGGAGCAGGCTCCTGGCAGGACCTGTGGGCCCATGGAGAGAGAAGCCCACGCTGGAGCAGGTTTGCTGGCAGGACTTGTGACCCCATGGGGGACCCACTGGAGCAGTCTGTTCTTGAAGGATGGCACCCTGTTGAAATGACCCATGCTGGAGCAGTTTGTGGAGAACTGTCTCCTGTGGGTGGGACCCCACGCTGGAGCAGGGGAAGAGTGTGAGGAGTCCTCCTGCTGAGGATGAAGGAGCAGCAGAAACAATGTGTGATGAACTGACCGCAATGCCTATTCCCCGTCCCCCTGCGCTGCTCGGGGAAGGAAGGAGAGAAATGGGAGTGAAGTTGAGCCCGGGAAGAAGGGAGGGGTGGGGGTAGGTGTTTTTAGGTTTAGTTTTTATTTCTCATTACCCTACTCTGATTGGATTGGTAATAAATTAAATTAATTTTCCCCAAGTCGAATCTGTTTTGCCTGTGATAGTAGTTGCTGAGTGATCTCTCTGTCCTTATCTTGACCCACGAGTCTTTCGTTGTACTTTCTCTCCCCTGTCCTGCTGAGGAGGAGAGTGATGGAGTGGCTTTGGTGGCCACCTGGCAGCCAGCTGAGGTCAACTCACCACAAGGGCTACAAGCAGTGACATTATCTGTTGTATCATAGTGAAATTTGTGATAAGTGCTTTTGCTGTGAATGCTCAAAAGCAGGAGTCCTGACCTGGCATTTGGGATCTTTGCATTGCTAAAGGCTTTTTCTTGGTTTTGTGGTTTGTTTTTTTTCTCCATGGTATCATCATCAGCGCTACAAACAGTCCCAAGCAAAGCCACATTGAGCTCACAGGTGTCTCAAATGCCGTCCTGCTGCCAGTGTGTGAGGGACAGGGACAGCCAAAGCCCATAGGAAGGTGGATCTGTGCTGAGGTGATCTGTGCTCTCTGGAGATGGTATGCAATGCCCCAGTGCTCGGGGTGTTCAGCACCACTCTTGAGCAATGCCTTTTTTTCCCGAAAGTTAGAAAATCAAACAAGTGAAAGAGAAAAGAGGAGGATTGGAAAAGGAGACCTTGCAGGGTTTTTTTTTTCAGCAGAAAAGAAAAAAAAGAAAGCCATGGAGATAGTTTTGTGTTTCAGGGCGTGAATTAGCTCTTTACCTGTAACTCAGGCCATAGTTATTGTCACAGGCTTAACAACTTGGACAGGTGGAACTGAATTTTTTGAAAGGAGAAATGACCATGCTTTCTCTGTATCTTAAGCTGCAAATTCAGACACGTTGAGTGAAGCAACAACTAATTATTTTAGCACATGCTGATGAATTACATCCTACCAACCTACATACTCAACACTTGATATTAGGAGCTGCTAACTTGCACCGCAGGGCATACCCAGTTGTGGTGACTGTGACAATGGTGTTGCTCTAACTGTTAAATGTTGTCTGGCCCAACATTACCTTTTGGCTACACAAGCCACAACCTGTTACAAGGCATTTGGGAGTTGGCAAACCCCTGAGTTAACTCCAGCAGGTGAGGACAGGCTGTCCTGCAAAGGGACCATGCGTTGCCGCTGCGCAGCCCTCTGCAGGTTTCCTCCACGCTAGCTGCACCACTCTGGCATGATGTGAGATCCAGCTTTTACCAGCCCAGCGTCAGCCAAACTCCAGGAGCATGATCCAAAGCTCCCTGGGACTTACAGCTTTTCCACCAACTTAATGAAGCTGGGAATCAGGGGCAGGGAAGTTACAAGTTTGACTTTACGTTGAATTTGACTGCCTGAAAGTACCTCATTTGTGTAATTCTTTAAGGGATGTCTACTTTGAAACACTTTCCCCCCCCCCTGCTGTGCTAGTTAAACCCAAGCTAAATAATAATAGATAGATAATACAATAAACTTGTGTATGGCTTCGGAGTTTGTTTAATCAGTTTTCTGTATAATCATTGCTTTTGAAAACAGTGACTGATTAAAAAAAAAGGAGAGAGAAAAAAAAGGTACATGTTGTATGTTTGTGAATTCAGGAGTCTCTGGGAAGTTAATTTCTTGCCAAAGGTTATCCGCATGCTAATCCTACTGACGGCAAAAACAGAAGTGCAATTTCTTTTTTTGCTAGTAACATCAGGTGCTATTTACTCTGGTGTGGTCATGGATCCAAGCTAATGCCTGCTTATTGCTGTGAGTGGCATCGTGCACACTTGGCATCCCCACTTGCATAATAGCTTTAACTCTGCATTTGCCATGTTCTTACAAGGATAAGAGTTAAAGAGATGCTTCTCAAGAATGTACATTTTTAAATTACTTACACTAGTCATCTGCTCTGCCTGCATGGATCATATTGCTTTGCTACAAAGCATGCTGATGGCAACCACACGCTCTGCAGCCACCTGCCTCCACCCATGCTGTTGTCCCAGCCAAGTTCCCAGCGCTTCGGTACCTACCAGCAGTTGATAGACAAGCTCTTTCTCACAACTCACAATCTCTAAGAGAAATGAGGCCACTGTCACTTGGGATGAGAAACTCTAAAATCTGCTCTAGGCACAGGTCTATAACTGTAAAAAGAAATATAAATGAATATATTTTACATGAATACATGGTACATTAATACAAAATTTATTATTCCCTGAAGCCCAATTTTACATCCCATTCCTAAATTACTATTCCATAATATTAATTTTTCTCTCTTCCTATGATCTATATTTTTGCTTTCTCACGTCTCAAGAATTCAATTACTTTTAAAAATATGAGTCTTTGGTTTTTTTTACAAATCTGTCTGAATTCAAAAGCATTGGGGAAGCTGAAAGATAACATAAATCAGAGATTTTTTCTTCCCAGGCCTCTTCCCCAGAGGTTTGAACAATTACAGTCCGATCCAAGTCTCCAGAGATCTTCCAGTCTAAAGATCTGATCTAGGACATCTCTTCCTTAACCTGCCACTCGTGTCTTCCTCCTAATTAGATCTATATCAGCATTGCAGAATTGCTCATACAGGGGAACAAAATATTCTCAGTTGCATACAAATCTACCTGTGGAATTGCTTTAAACTATCAAAAATCAAAGTGGCACAGAAACCTCCTTTTTAAAAAATGACTGCCCAAAGATGTGTATTTTTCTGTGTGACATCTGACAAGGGAATAAAGGGAGTAAACTATCAGAGCAAGAAAAAAATATCTTAAAAATAGAAGGAAACAACAACCCATGCCAAAGTATTGCCTTAAGGTCTCCTGCAAGTCCTCCTCTTCACAGCAAGGAGAGGACATCTCAACGAGAGGCAGGTGCAAGCTCTCAGTCCCCAGGCAGCAGAAAGGCTCCACCTGTGTGGAGCCTGCATCAGGTCCTATATAATCCTCCCCAGGCAGTCAAGGAGTGAGCTTGTGGTGGCAGTGAGAAGATGGGACTGTTTGTGGAGCAGCAGTGCTTGAGCACCTCAAGGATGTGGTGAGTGGGGTTTGGGCATGGAATGGGGGTCTGGGTCCTTTTCTTGTTACTTTCTCATTTGGACCTGTTCTTCTTGCAGGTTGCTGCTCCTGTTTGGCTTTTTGCTGCCCTTGGCCCCTTGTGCTCATGACCTGGGGGATCAGGATCTCTTGGGTAATGAGGCCTCTCTGGGCTGGTAGTGGTGTGGATGTCGACTTTGGGTTTGCTTGGAGTTGCTTCCCCCTCTGCCTTTTTGTGGAAGGGGTCTCTGAAGCAGGGCTGGCTAGCTGGAGGGCTCACAGGGTGTGTGCCTCCAGCAGGGTGAAGGTGGAGCTGACTGTGGTTTTCCCTCTGCAGAGAGTGTGACCTGTCACAAGGATGGGATGGAAGTTGAGTTTTCAGGAGAGCTTGGCAACTACTCCTGGCATGTGTGTGTTGTGGGTAGGTATTGCTATTGCCCTGGCCTCTTCAGCTGTAGCTTGAAAGCAGGTGCCTGTGTGTAGAATTAACCTTCCATTTTCTCCCTAGATGTGAGCGGTGAGGAGATGGTGTCCTGCAACAACACTGTGGATTATGACAGGCTGTTGCTCAGTGCCCCATTTGTGAACTGCACTAGCCTGGAGGTAAAGGGGTCTCTATTCTGGGAAGGTGCTGTGATGGAGTGTGCTTTTTTTTTTCCTGGTCAGGACTGGGTTTAATAGGGTTTCTAGCTTTAACTTTCTTCAAGAGTGGAAATGCTTAAACTCTTCTGTAAGAGCAGTTCATGCCAGAAGTAGTTAAAAAAACCTAAACCTAGACTGTTACCTGAATAGTTGTGCTTTCAACTGTGGATTAAACCCACTCAGACACAGCCATAAACGTTGTGTTCTCCTGCAAAGGAATTGAGAGCTACTTCAAAGAACATCTTGTAGGGAAGTGGGTAAGGTCTAAGGGTTTCATAGCATCACTTTATTTACATGTGTATTGATAGACCAATTAACAATGCATTGCTATTGAGGTAGAGAAGTAAGGGGGAGACTAGCCTCAAAAATAGAGGCTTCACTGGTATCTTTTAGGCATTTGAAATACCACAAGATTCTTGGTTTGGACACTTTCTAACTTGTTTCTTGAATGACTGACTCTGGCACTACATTCTGCAAGTCCTTGAAGGCTTTCTTCCTCACTCCTGCAGTTCTCTTGGTACCTTCTGCTCTTTGACCCTATGTTTTCCTAGAGAACTCATCCTTTTCCGTAGGGCTTTTAAAATGGCTATTCATCTTATCCTTGCACTGGGACAAATACTTAAAGTAACTCTGAAGTTTGAGTTTAGTCTCAATGGCTTTTAGTTGTCCTCATGCTGCAGTGATGATTGCTGCCTTTTTCTAATTAATATATCTCTTTCTGTAGCATGGTCAGCACCAGCTAAGGTTGAGGCTGATGGTGAATGACACGGTGGGAGAGGAGAAGAATGTAACCTACAGCACTCACTGCAATACTGTTCACAAGGATGAAATCATTACTCCTTTCTTTGTTGGTGCAACAGACTGTACAAAAGACTTTATGGCAGTAAGTAGAGGAATGGGAGTGCTATAGATCCTGTTTACAGGCTTGTGAGACAGGATGTCTGTCTCCTGGATCTGCAGGAAGATGCAGAAAGCTTCAGGGAGGTCTGTTGGCTCCATGTCCATCTTGGCATGACCACTAGCTCTTTGAAGAGCTAGTTTGAAATTGGTCACTAATGATGTATGTGGTCTGGCTCCAGCCCTATTACAGGGGAAACAGGAATGCTGGTGCCAGCTCTCTGCTTTAGAAAACTGTAGTGGAGATTTTTCTTAGAAAGTTGTAGGGTTGTGACCACTGTCTGTTCCTGTGTTCTAACCCTTGTGCTGTGTTCCAGGCTACTTTCCCAAGACTCATTTCGAGCTTCAGTGATGAGCATATGGTATGTGCCTACTGTCTTGCAAAGGGAGGGTGTGGTGGGAATACATGGCTTTTGGATCTAAACTGAGTCTTATCTCCAAGCCGGAGTGGTTCCCTCTTCTGGGGTAATTGCATCTTGTTGGGAAGCTTAGTTCTACCCTATCAATATAGGGAGCTTGAATGTAAAACCTGCAAGGTGGCAGCCCTGCTGGATGAGGAACTGGAATGCCTTGCTGTTTGTGTGGCTATGCCTTCCCTTCCTAAGGAAGGATCTCCTGCTTTGCAGGTTCCGGCAGCTCTGATGGCCTGGACTCTGTCAATTGATGATGGAACTAGAATACATCAGCTGAGCCTTGGGCAAGCCATGCAGCAAGGTTATAACTTTCTAGCTGATGGCCACAACCTGATCTTTCAGGTGGCCTTTACTGCCACTGGAGTTGTTTCCTACAAGGTAGGTGAACAAAGAATTGGCACTGAGGAGACAGTGCTGCTTTAACAGAGGCTAGGTAACTCCCTCCTGTGGATCTGTGGAAACCTATGAACTGATTAGCTCAAAATGGGGAAGCACAGTGTGCACCTGAGCAGCACAGCTGACATGCATCTAGTAAGTGGTATCCTAGCTATAGCATGTTGTGTGAACTTCTGACTGGCAGTCCCATGAGCACATCCCCTTTTTGAAAGGGTGTTGAGATAGAAAGAAACTGCTGTTGTGAACATGAATAGCAGCAGTTCTGAGCTAGACATAGTGTGTGGCCCTGCAGGGTTGGTCTTATGATGGAACATGAGCTGAGTACTCTCTAATAGACCTCTATCTTCTTTGTCAGCACAATGATAAGGTGCTCTACACTGTGGCACTCAAGCTCATGTATGGCCCTCCTGAAAATAAACTGACAGTGGAGTCAAGAATGCTTTGTGCACCAGGTAATGCATGGAGAAAGTCAGAGCCTGGCCTGCCTCTGCCCTGAGGAAACTGGTGTTATATTTAATAAAGATGTTGTTGCAGGTCCGGCTATCTGTAATGCGACACACATGACAGTTGCCATCCCAGCCTTCCCAGGGACCCTCATGGCTGTGGGCATAGAGGATAAGACCATCCCCATGGACCAGCTTCAGGAAAATGGGATTGCTCTGGACACAAAGAGAGGGGTTAAGCTGTATTTTAGCAGGGGAGTCCTGAAGTCCAGGGTGAGTTCTAATTTTCAAGTCACAGGAGCTGGTGTGATCACAACTCCTTGGTGCTTACTGAGAACCAGAGCACAGCAGCTTTGACCTTGGCTAAGCACCTGTGAAGTTAGCCACGTGCCCTGTGGCTGGCTGAGGGCAGTTGTGATTAAGATGAATGCAAATTGACTTTATAATAGATGGGCATCACTCAAAGGTAGCTTGGGTTGCATGAAGTCCCTTGGCAAAAACAACTGGAGTTGAAAATATTCCTCTTGGAGTGGGTTGGTGTTTGGCATGCCTGGAGCAATGCAAATTAACAAACTAGCTGAGTTTGAAGAACACCAGGGCAAGTGAAACACTGTGTTAAAATGAGCTCTTGTAGTTACACTCCAGGAGGGTAACCTTTTGTCTTTCAGCTACATAGGGAGAGCTGCTCAGGACTTCAGTCCTACATGTCCTCTTTGAAACTGTCTTTTCACTTCCATGGGGAGACTGTGGCAATGGTGATGCACCCAGAGTGCCCCTGTGACCAGAATGCACCAATAGGTAAGTGACCGACTTCTGCAATGGACTCAGCCTGTGTGCTGCTCAGATGGTAATCCTTCAGCATGGCTTGTTCCTGAACTAGTCCCTCACAGGAAATTGTATCTCTAGCCAGAACAAAACACAACAGCTCTTGGCAGACTGAGCTGTCAATGACTGGCATGACAACTTACATGAATTTCTGTTACAGCTGCTGCATGCACCCAGGATGGGTACATGGATTTTGAGATCCTTGCTGACAGTACTACACCACCACTAGACTTGAATGGACTTAGGCTTAGAGATCCTGCATGCCGGCCAGCCTTTAAGTCATCTTTGAATGACAGGGTTTGGTTTCATGTCCCACTGAATGGATGTGGGACCAGGTATTGGGTAAGTGTGTAGCCAGGATTGGTGGGAAGGGCTTCATGCATTGAGAATACCCTCATAATGCTGTTATTTCTCTGCAGTTTGACGGGGAGAAGATTGTTTATGAGAATGAGGTGAGGGCATTATGGGCAGACCTTCCACTGCACAGGATCTCAAGGGACAGTGAACTCAGGTGTGTCTGGAAACCTCTTGGTACTACTTAGTCCTGGATATCCTGTATATGAACATAAGACTTACCTGCTCCTTCCTTATTACAGGCTAACAGTCCTGTGCTCCTTCAGCAACGGTGATGCCTCCCTCACTATAAGGGTGGACAACCATCCTACTCTGGCTTCTTCAATGAACCGAGGTCCCCTCTCCTTAGTTCTTCTAAGCTACCCAGGTAGAGCTGACTCTGGGCTCAAGGAAGCAACTGAGCTTGATGGGGAGAGGATGTAGGAGTGAACTGTTCTGGTGCATGGGCTTCTAGTGACCTGATGTGCTTCCTTCCATCCCACCCATGCTACTTGAGGCAGATGCCTTAAATCTGTGACTCTAGAACAAACTGCAGCTGGTGGACTGGCTGCTGTTTAAGAGCTCTAGACCAGAATTTCTTCAGGACTTTTTTTTTTTTACACTGACTTATCTAATGAGGCTTTGGTTTTTGTAGAGGGCTCATACAGGCAGCCGTACCGTGATGATCAGTACCCAATAGTAAGGTACCTACGGCAGCCCATCTTCCTGGAAGTTCAGGTCCTGAACCGCAATGATCCCAATCTCCAGCTGGTATTGGATGACTGTTGGGCAACAGCTTCACAAGATCCAAGCTCACTTCCCCAGTGGAATATTGTTGTTGATGGGTGAGTGCCCTGCCACAGAAATGGAAACACTTTTGGTGGTGGGTGGGAGGACTTATTTCTCCCCTCCCCTCCCTCCAGCTTTTTAGGAAAAGAGCCTCAGGTATAAGGGCTTCACTTAAGGTGGCCTTCCAGGTACTGCCCTGGTATGCTGGAACTTGTAGGAGGATGGCAGCACTACTACCTTGAACTCCAGCCTGCTGCTTAAAAAAAAAAAAAACAAACCAGCCCGAACTTTTTCTATCCTGCTGTTCTGACTTGCTTCTTGCCTATTGGCAGGTGTGAGTATGACCTGGACAGCTACAGGACTGTGTTTCATCCTGTGGGGCACGGTGTCAGCTATGCTAACTATCGCCAAAGGCTGGAAGTGAAGACTTTTGCTTTTGTTTCTGGTGACAAAGCCCTCCCTGGCCTAGTAGGTGACATTCTCCTTCTACCTAGAGTAGCAAGTAGGAGCAGCTGTTGTCTCAAAATGAACGGACCTCTCACTCTTTGTCCTAGGTATACTTCCATTGCAGTGTTCTGATTTGTGACCGCTTTCAACCAGACTCCCCTCTGTGTATGACAAGATGCCCTAGACCATCTAGAAGCAAACGAGGTAATGTCTAAGCAGATATTAGACTGTACTGGTCCAAGATGACCCACTGTGCTGGGGGGGGTCACCTCTACTATGTTACTGTTGTAGAGAGCGGAATGCCAGGTGTGAACTCTGCAGTGGTGAGCTTGTGGGGTCCTGTCCTCCTTGTCCCAGAAGGATGGTCTGCAACCCAAGGTACTAAGCCAGTGTGGTGCTAATGTATGTTGCTTAGGTTTAGCTAAGAGCTGTCTCTGCAAACTACTTTTCTGCTTGCTTTGTAGGGAGCACTCCCTTGAGCAAGGAGGCATGGGCTGGCATTACAATGACTGCTGTTGGTATTCTCTCTCTGGTGGCCACAATGCTACTATTTTTGGCTCTTCTTAAATGCCTGAAGAGAAGAGCATCTATGGTAAATGTGACATGTTAGTGTATCTTTTACAAATAAACTTGGAGTAGAAACATGACTGAAAGTCTTCTGGATGAGTTGTGTGGCTCTGGAGTTGTTGCTGTATAACACTGAAGGAACTAGGCTGGACAAAGATGGCTGTCTGTCATTGAGGGTAGTGGCACTGCTCAGCAAGTCTTTGGTCAGAATGCTCCAGCTGAAACTAGACCTGAAGCTTTTAAAAGCTCAGGTTTTTTGGGTAACAATCAAGTGACAATGGCAGCTTCCCCTACACTGAATAGCTCTTCACCTCCTTAGTTCACATTATGGGGGTGACGGATGGGTACTAATTTCTTCTTATAAGATGGTTCTTGCAGTATTGGAAGATTCCATAGAGTTCTCCTGTCCTTTCCTAGGCTTGTAGAAGAGGATTTAACTGAAGAAAAACACTAGTTTAAGGCAAAGCAGTGCTTCTTAACAACTGTGCAGTCAACTTGCGGTGTTTAGGCCTAATGTTGGTAACTCAGTGTCTAGACTCATTACAGCAGTAACCAAATACTCAGCATAAATTTACTGCTAGTTTAGCTGAGGGTATGAAAAGAAGCAGTGTTTTATGACACCAACCTAGTGGAATCAAAGCCCTGCTGTGAATTGCACTTCATGCTAGTTGTCTACATTACAAAAACCTCTAGATTCAATCTTGGGTGAGCAAAAGGCTTTAATAGGGGCACATAGTCACTGCTCAGTGACTACTTTCTGGTACTTAAGTAAAAGTACACTGAGATATGTATTCTGGTTAGTAGCTTCACTCTAATTGCTAGAGATCAGTCTGTGCAGTAGTACTCAATGCCATGTTGCCCTTTATGGTAAAAGTAAAGTCATAATCTCACTTGGTTCTGGCTTGTCATAATCAAGTCTCCACATTGCAGGGGTGGGGAGGGCAAGGTGTAGGTTATGGCCTGTAACCAGCCTCAAGCTTACTGATAGTGAAAGTGGAATTGATTCAACTAGCTATAAAAGACAAGCAAGTCTCTTGCTGAGACTTTTAAAGACCAAGACAGCTGTCACATTGAGGGATGTCAGGGTGCATGGTTCTGCTTTTGCTCTTCAGCTTAAAATGTTTTCAGGAGGTGCCTCTGGCACAGGCTGATATGCTCTGGCCCACGGAGGCTTGGAGACCTTTAGTTGACTGAAACTCAAGCTTAGTTTCAATGTATAAAACGAAGTTCCCCATAAGAGAAACTTGAGGGCAACATTGAGGTGATTACAGAGGACTTGACTGATAGAGATGGGAAATATGTTGTTACCTGTGTAGCTTTAGGTATGCTGTTTCTAACAATAGCAAAACCCTTCAGAGTAGTGATTTTTCTTTTAATTTAGTTTCATGCCTCACTACTACAGGCGGATAGGACTAAATGTGGCAGAAAGCTGTCTTAGTATAATTTAACTTCATATACTTGTATCTCTAGGACTAGAAAGTAACCATAGAAAAGTAGCCCCTTAATCAGCTTTTGTGCTTCGAATTGGTTGTAGTGCTCTAACTCTGTGTTCCTGAGGAGCTAAAGACTGTAATATAGCTTTTAAGTTCACTGGCTGATTTCTAGCTATGCTTGAGTCAAAGATCATAAGCTTCTTGAGGATGAATGAAGCTGAGCAGTGGTATGTTAAACCCCTGACTACTTAGATGTGGTCTGGGGCTGCCCTTCTGTAGCTTAGGATTAGAAGCCCTGTTCTTTGTTCTGGCATTGGTGTGCTGCTCTTGAGCACAGCTGCCCTTCCTACTGGCCATGCTTGCCTTGTGTTGGACTGCTGTGGCTGCATCAGTTACCCCTTAGACAGCCAACAGCCCACCTGTGGCATGGGAACATGAGCACCTGAAGGAGATGGAGCTGTAGCTAGTAATAGCCTGGTCCAGTCCTCTCATACTCAACAACTCAGACCAGGATATCTAATCATCTCACTACTCAGCAGCTGCTTGGCATCTGCTTCTCTCTAATTGGCACTAAGCTCTTGAAAGAAACTATCTCATGATGCAAATGTGTCGCTGATTGCTACCTTCTATTGTGTTGCAGTTAGCAGTGGTTTCTGTTGTTTGGCCGTCTCTGCCTTTTGTAGGTCTGGTTCTCGTTTTCAGATATTGCTGTGAGTAATATATCTTACCAGGTTTTTTAATGCCTCATTTTCTTGTTCCATTCCCTGTAGACCAATTAATGGCTTATTTTAGAGATTCCAGCAGTTGATAACAAAACCAAGAACACTTCTCTGAAGTGGGAGAATCTCACTCTTGCCAGAACAGATCTTGTGTTCTGCTGTCACTTAAACATCTTATAAATGAGGTATCTGTATTGTAGCTGTCTTGGTAACAGACAGGTTTTCCCAAAGGGAGCAAGAACAGTCCCCAGTATTGCCTGGCTCTCTGTCAACCTTGAATTTCCCTACAAAAAAGGAAATAGTTATTAGTGTTTCTGGGGAAATGGGGAGCCTGATCTTGATTACTGGTAAGCAAATAAATGCAGTTTTATGCTTGGAGTTTAGAGGTTAAAATTCAGGCTGCTTGAGCCCTTGTCTAATGCTTTTTATTCTGCTAGATTATACTGTATTGCAGTAGTGGTCAGCCAGGGATAATGGGATGCTTTGAAAAATAATAGTTTACAACTAATGCTCTGCCTTGTTTGTTGCTTGTTACTAACAAATTATTTCTGGTTCTACTACTCTCTTAGTCTCTCTGTCATATTGCATGATAAATACTTCAGCCTAATCATGGATTGTAGAAAAACGTTTCTTTGTTTCCTGGATCCGTTTTGGGTTTGCCTTTACTTTTCTTGTGACTTTCCACTACCTCTCTGGGTAGAGAGCATTCCATGAAGGATGCTTAATTATTTATGTCTACCATGTGTTCCCTCTCCTGCATCTATTTACCAAGCTGAATACTGCTAGTCCTCTTAATACCTCCTCACAGAAGATTTGGCTTTAATGACTATAACACTGAATTTCCTAAGTCTCTTTGTTCTTAAACCTCCCATTGCTGTTACATTCCTGTTGGACTTTGCAGCCATTTTCCCTTTTGAAATGCTTATCAAATGCTTTTGGTCACAATTGTGATTCCATTCAATTTTTGTCTTTTAAAAAATTAATGTTGTGTCAATATGTGCAGCTCTTCCAGCTAGCTGCTCTTGTAACTGAGCTCTGTGCTGCAGCTAGGGAATAAAACCTGGCTCTCTAAAAAGCGGTTAGCAACACCCAGCACTTGTTTTAAAACATTACTGTGGGGGGGAAAAACCAAACAAACTTCCCCTTACTACCTGATTCAGATAAATATGAGATGTCTTTGGAGGAGTACTTCCAGCAAAGCTGGAGCCTGCCTTTTCTAAACAGAGCAGGCTGAAAGGATACTAGGAAAACTCTTACGAAGTGAAACAGAACATCAGCTCTGGCAGCAGGAAGAGTCTAGTGGCCAAAAGCTCCATGGCTATTTAATAGGAGCACCAGGAGTATGTAGTTTTGGGGTCTCTGAAAACTGAGGGAGGAAAAAGGGGTGTTTCTTGAAAAGAAAAGGGTTGTGAGTACCAGATAAAGCTGTTATGCCTGCAATACATACTGAAACAAAATAGGGTTGTGTTGACACTCATTATACCTGTTGTTTTTTCTCCCCTCTTGCTGAAGAGGCACTTGATTATAAAGAAGTGTGTAGCAATAAATCACTTCTGTAGCTTTTTAATAAGTTTTCTTTACATGCAAACTTTCTGAATCTGTACAAAAATTGGAAAAGTTTTCCAGTTTACTGTGCCAGAAGCTGCTATGAAGATTCACCATGTCACCTTTTGGTGTTACTTGCACTACTGACATTCTTTCCTATCAAAAAGTCAGACTCTGGGTTTGATATGTTATCACTTCTTTCTCTAAAGGAATGTTTCCCAAATTCAAGCAAGTCTGGAGGGACTCACCATGTAACCATGTGAACCAAACACTCTTGGGTTATAGGCAGCCAACCAGGGTTTAACAGTATGTTTAGCTTGCCAGCAGAGATATTGGAGGGTATTAATGCTGCCTCTGCATTAATACAATCTCTTTTGAAGACTGGTTGTACCATGCTAACTTCATTAGGTGGGTTTGTTATGTTCTGCTAGGTTACAACAACTGATCTCTGCTCCTCTAGGACTTGATAATTGGGACAGTTCTGTTAACTGATTGTGGATTTGCTACACTATTGCCTACTCCTGCTGGCATCACCAGTATCAGAGTTTTTGTGCCTTCACTTGTATGATGTAGCTTCCTTTGCCTTCATTTTGTACCAAAATACTAATTTTCAGGGGAAACTCCTCTCTTGTAGCCATATGTGAATAATATCACTTGTACTAGCAGTTACTCTTTGGCACTAAATCAACTAGTGCCAGGATCCTGAAGTGCTGGGGTTAGCAAGGTTCAGTTGTACTTCACTTTGAAACACACAAGTGTTTGGAATTGCCTCCAAAGCAAATGTATTAGAAGCAAAAGCACTGAGTCACTAAAGATTTACTACACACAAACATTGGATCTAAATTTACTGTCCCCTAAATGGAGCCTAAACCCTCCCTTTGTTAGGGATTAACACCAGCTGGCAACTAGGACCACACTGCCACTTGTGCAGTTCTCCTATTTCCCTACAGAAGGGTAGGGAGAAAGGTGGGGGGACAAACCACCCCCCCCCAACCTTACTTGTGGGTTGAGATAAGACAGTTTAATAGAACAATATCAAAAAAGGAAAATGATAACAACAATAATGACACAAGTCACGCAAAATTGAGTAAACTGGTGAATTTGCACCCTCCTGAGCAGTGGTCATGAATTCCTGTCCCCCAGGCAACCTCCGTTAATACACTGAGTATGATGTCTACAGTACAGAATATTCCATTGCTCATTCTGGTTTTTGTCTATGCTTCTTCACAACCTCCATGGGAAGCTGAAAGAAAGTCCTTGAAAAGTATAAACATTGCTTAGCAACAACTAAATATGCATTATTGACATTCCTTTCACAGTAATCACTAGAAAGAAAATTAACTCGTTCCCTGCTGAAACTGGGACGTTTATGTAACCTGGCATGAAAGGTGGTTGCACTTAGAACTTTAGCAGGGCGAGAAATACAGTAATGAGTATATGTTTTTAAAATGTCACTGCAGTTGTTCACTGCAGCTTTTGGTATAGACAAGGACAGTGATATCTGTAGGCATAGCAGAGTCCATTTGAAGCGAGGCAGTTTGTCATGCAGTTATGCTTTTTACTTTGTGTTCCGCATACCTTGCCTTGCAGGCTCAAGGAAATGAGGCATAAAAATACAATTGCATGTGACAGAATGAAAAGGGATGAAAGTGCTCTGTTGCACTATGGGTGCAACAGCCTTAGGTTAAACATTGTCTGGCAACTTTGTGTAAACAGTGATCATCACAAGTCCACTCTGTTCTCTGGGCATGCGGGACTTAGATGAAGTCAGTGGACAGCCTCTGCTAGTTGCCAAGCATGCTGTGCATAAATAGCACAGGGCTGAGGGTCCATCTGCCACCGCCCCTACTTCACTTAATAAGCATTATTAATGAGCTGTTTTTCATACAACAGATTTCAGGGTACCTTTTCTAAATATTAATGTAAATTCCTTCTGCAAGGGGAGCATGGAGTACTGAACATGATCATTAGGAAAGCTTTGTGCTGTTGTTAATCACAGTTATAGAGTCAATAGAAGTACAGTGAAACTGTGGATTTCGTATTGGAGCCATTTATTTGCAAGTCACTTTTGCCATCTATTATCAGTCTGATAGGGCTTAGGGATGAAATGATTGCTTAGGCTATTGTCCAGCTAACCACCTACTAGACTGAAGTCCTGTTGACTTAGAACTTCGATGGAATATGAAGTATTTCTGTAAAAGCTAGGGAAGTGGTGCTTGATGGAGAGGGTTTATGTACTTAAGAGTGTTTTATACTTAACTATCTGGGCGCTTTTAGCTCTTCTGAGCCAAACAAGGCTGACATTCTTAATATTTCCCCCCTCTCCATCTTTTTCCTTATTACTAAGTGTGGGAAAAGATTGGTGCACGTTCAGGCAGAGAAGTGTTTCCTTGTTTCCTATTGCTGGATGGAGTTTGAACCTCCACTCTGGGATGATTGGAAGGTACTAAATAACACTACGCTGGCTGCGATGTGAATGCTCTGTAAGAGAAACGTTAGGTAACATCCCCATAAATTAAGACATTTCTCATGTACTTTATGTATATATGAATCTGGAGATTTGTACTAGTGAGTGTATTTAAAATACCTCATTTGTTTTTAGTAAGGGCATAGATAAGAGCTTTACTTCTGTCTTTTGTACTATTCTCACTAGCTGGGGAGGCGAGACAAAGAGGGTGTATGCAGTGACACCCATCCAGGTCAAAAAGAAGGTTGTTCTTGTCTGGTTCCTGTCCCTGGCTAATATTGTCTGCTGTGGGGAAAACTGTCAGACATGGCACATGGGAAGGAAAAGCGTGAATGACCGTGCAGCAAGAGGAGGTATAGGAAAAGAGTCAATGAACCATGTGGGGTCAGCACTGGGGTTTGTGCAGCTTGAGCTCAAGCATCTGCTTCAGGAACCATAGCAAAGTTGGTTACTTCAAATCTTCTTGAAAGGTCTCAGGTGGCTTGGGGGTCCCCCAGGATGTGGGGATTACGGCCACAGGGGTGGCTACCCATTGAGGCATATTTTTTTCTGAAACAGGGCAAGTGAACCAGGTCCTTGTGGTTGGGCAGGCTGAGGACCCAGCTGGGAATGCTGCCACCAGGGTGGGAAACGCTCCTGCTGTTTCCCTGCTGGGCTGGTGGTGTTCTGCAGGAAGCCAAGAGTGGCTGAGAATACAAGGCCTTGGCACCATCATCCCAGCCTCTCTTGCTAAGGACTGCTCAGCTCTGCTGCAGCATTTAATAATTAAAAAACAAAGCTACCAATCTACACGCTCATTTGAGGGATGGCTTTACTGTCTCCAGCAAAAACATCTGGTCTGTGCTGACCTAGTTTTTTTTTTCTTCAGTGTATCCCTGTCAAAAACCATGCTAATGTGGTGATGGCACAGCACTGGAAGTGGTCTTTTTTAAAAAGGTACTGTGAGGAGCTTTGAAATGACAGTGACCGATAAACATGCAAAGGTCAGGGCAGCAGGAGTGAAACTGCTCCATGTTTACCTGCTCGTAATTGAGAATTCACAGCTTTAGCTCCTGATAAGTGCTGATGAGAGAATGAATTACATAATGAAAAATCAATTTAAAATGCAGAAGGAAATGGTTCATGGGAGGCCAGACACTGAGCTGGAATAAATTCACTTGCTTCAGTGTCTGCTGAGCTTATTAAGCACTGCCTGCTTTCTTCAGCAAAGGATGAAGGTATAAAGGAAATCCAGGGGAAAAGATTAGATCCCTTCAGCTGCGTATCTGCATATGAGCTGCAGTCTAAAGCTTTGAGTGCTGTCACTTGACAGAGGTGTAAGGGTTTTATTGCTCTGTCTTTGCAAGTGCCTCCTGAAGCTATTGGAGACAGCCTTGCCTCAGGGGTTGCTAGCTATGTGGTTTTGCAATAGTTGTTTGCTGAATTAATGTGTCGTTAAAATAAAATAAATAGTTCCTGAAAATCTAAAGAGTTGGAGATAAGGAGCCTTCAGGCTACAGAGTGCATATAAATACCCATGGGTACACTTCTTCTTTTCAGTGTTGATGTTTGGTTACTTAGTAGGAACAGGAATCAATCAAGGTAGTGATGAAATTTGTAACTTTAATTTATTAAAATTGAAGTAGGTTGTATGTTCTAGCAACTAGGTATTCCTCATAAAGAATTCAATCTGGTCTTCATGACCTTTTGAAATACAACAGCACTTTTTAAGCAGCTTTGACTGATCTACCATAAAGAGGCAAATATTCCTTTAAAACTCAAGTGTGTAGAACCTTTACTTTCGCCCATTTTTCTGGATTTAGGTGCCTGCTGTTAGTAGAATAACAGCATTTTAAAACTGAAGCCCAGTGATTTTTGGTTGTCACATGCAGCAAAGTGGTTTGACTGTCAGAGAACGGGTGCTCTGTGGTTTCTCCTGTCAAGTCTTTTCAAAATGGCTCAAGATGAGTACATGAAAACTGAGCCACCTACAATTGCGCAGGAAACCTGAGAAATGCACTTCAAGATGTGTATTTAGTAAAGACTTGCTGCCAGCTGAGGAAATACCACAATAATATGCATGTGCACATGGCACACTGCCAATGGTAAGAAACTAGTCTCTCTTCTTTTTTTTTTAACATAGAATCTAATCATTACTTTTCACTGCAAAGCAACTTGGTGACTTAGCGACAGCTACTGTTTAACTTGGGTTGCTGTTGTCTCCTAACAAGATGGTACAGAACTGTCAGAGTGATTGTGAATAAGTCAATCTGGTTACTTCTAAATACATTTGAGAGTAGTTACTGGACTTCTTGACAATTGCCGATTCTAGAAAATGGGTAGTTTTGCTGACTTTAAAGTGATGGAAAATTATTGATGTCTCGCTGTTGTGATTTAACTCCAGCTGGCGACTAGGACTATGCAGCTGTTCACTCCTCCCCTCCCGCTGCTTCCCCCCCACCTCCACTAGGGTAGGGAGAAAAAGGAAAAAAAAAAAAGTCGTGGGTTGAGATAAAAGCAGTTTAATAGAACAGTAATGGAAGAGAAGATAACAATAATGGTAAAAGAATATACAAAACTGTGATGCGATACAATTGCTCACCACCTGATGATTGGTTGCCTAGCCCGTCCCGAGCAGTGATCATGGATTTCTGCTCCCTCCAGCCAACCCCCGTTTACTGAGCATGATGTTTCTGGTATGGAATATTCCTTTGGCCAGCTTGTCCTGTCTGTGCTCCCTCTCAGCTTCTATGGGAAGTCGAAAAAGTCCTTGACTAATGTAAACATTACTTAGTAACAACTAAAACTAGATGTGTTATCAACATTATTCTCACCTTAAATCCAAATCACAGCAGCTACTAGGAAGAAAATTAACTCTATCCCAGCTGAAACCAGGACACTCACCCACTGCTAAAGGTGTCATGGAGCAGGTGTGTTAGAAAGGAGATGAAAACATGATTGGCCTATTGTTTAAAATCTTTATAAAGTGTGTTATGCTCCTGAACCATGTTTTGAGGGGGGGGAAATGATCCAGAACAGTCCAAATTCCTTCTCTCCTGCTTAAAGCAAGAAATAAACTTGAAACTCCCTAAATTTCAAGGGGTTGCAGTATCTCAGCTGTGGGCCCTGGGTTGCTGCTTGTCTGGGGTTTTGCACCAAAATATTGTTAGTATGTGGGTTAATCTAAAAAAATGCCTGAAAGCTTTTCATCCTCTGGGGAGACCAAAATTCATAGCTGTCAGGGAAGGCATAAATAATGCTGCCACTACTTTGTTTCCAGGTCAGGTAAAGATCCACCCCACAGGAGATGTGGTGCATGGTGCTCACCTGCCTGCCACTGCCAGTGTGTTTGGTTGGGAATGGAGAGTGGCTGGCTTGTGGGTCGTACCCTAATTACTGCAAGTCTTGCTACCTGCCAGAGAGGGACACCAAATGCAGCAGTGGCTGCCCTAACTCAATTGCATCCTCCCGAATGCTTTTGCTCCCATGCAGGGAAGCCTGCCCTGCGGCTGCTGGCCTTACAGGGACCCCAAGCTGCCTCCGGAAGTTTTGGCCCAGCAAGATGTAGATGAAGGGGTTCAGACAACTGTTGGCATAACCCAGGCTGATAGCCACATTGTAGGCATAGTAGAAAGGCAGGGTGGGGTGAGTCATGGCAAGCTGGACCAGTTGCAGGATGTGGAAAGGTGCCCAGCAAATGAAGAAGGCCACACAAATAGCGATTGCTGTACGGGTCAGTTTTTTTGTTCGCGCGCTGGTGCTTCTTTGGCTCATCAGTGCTTCTGAGGACCTGGCCATCTTGAGCAGGATCCTCCTGTAGGCCACTGTGATGAGGACAAAAGGGATGGCAAATACCAGGAAGAATTGGTAGAGAGTGTACCAATAGATATCCCTCTGGGGGTCTGGCAGACAAATCCCGCAGCCTAGTAGACCTCCGGGCAAAGGGATGAGCTGAGCATACATCCACACAGGTGTAATGCTGAGGAAGGAAAGGGCCCATAGCACACAGATGACAAGGATCGCCACAGGGGGCTTTCTGAAGCGAGTGGAGGTGAAGGGGTAGACAGTGGCCAGGTAGCGGTCGATGGACATAGCGGTGAGGATGTAGGTGCTGGTGAACTGGCTGTTGGCATCCAGGGCAGTGATGATTGTGCACATTGTCTCCCCAAAGCGCCAGGCTCCGTTCCCCAGCAGCTGGTGGATGAGGAAGGGCATGCCCAGGAGGAAGAGCAGGTCCACCATGGAGAGGCTGATGATGAAGATATCTGGGACACTACTGCTAGGGCCAGATTTCTTTAAGACTGTACAGATAACCAGGCTGTTACCGATAACACCCAACAGGCAGATAATGCCAAACAGGGTGGGCATGATGAAGCTGCCATAGCTCATCCTGCTGGGGTCACCTGCAGAGACAAGTGTAGGCAGGAAAAAGTCAGCTGTGCTAGGACCAGTGCTAAGGACACATCTTGAGGATATTCTGGCTTCTAACAGACAATGAGTGCGCTGAACGCAAACAGTAACAGATTTCTTAGGCACATGTAAGGTAAGACAGTGCTTTGTGTGTGCGGCTGTGTCTAACCACACACAGGCACTTTCTCAGCAGCTTTCACAAATGTATACATTAAAACATGTCTAATCAAATGTGCATACATACACTCTTCCCTTCATATATGTAGGAACGCACATATTAGCATTACAACGAAACAGCACCAGTGTTTATCATTCCAAGTATGTGCATTTAGACACTTTCAAATGCATACAGATATAATGAACATATTTCAATACATATATTCATATCTCTGATGCATGTTGTTCAACTGTATGGATATTAATATCCCTATTCAGGCTTTCTTCAAAACCATTTCACATAAGTGATTTTTTTTTTCTCCCCCTGCCTACACCTATTGTATACAAAGGTGTATTTTCACTTACCTGTTTATTGCACTTACCTGACAGAGAAAAGTTTTGAATAGCCTTGGAGCTGTTGGGGATGCAGCTGTTCAAACTTTCAGTGTGATTTGCTTTAAAATCCATCCTTCAGGAAAAATTGGTCCCCATCAGCAGCTTGAAGATGTTAGCGTTTCATGTGGAAAGAATAAAGGTTGCTGATTCCTTGGCGATCTGTGGGGCTGCTCAGAAAGCCGCTGCTCTAAGCATCAGCAGAAGCTGTTAATGCAGGTTAAAAAGCAGCTCCTCTGCTCCCTGCACCACCACCAGGCAAAAGTGACACCAGGATGTAAGGAGGCAGCGCCTGTCACCAGGCTGGCAGCAGAGTGCTGGAAACACGCTTGCAGGGAGAGCAGAATTTCATTATAGTGCTGAAGGCAGTGATCAGGGTCCACTGATGGAATGAGCAATGAACTTGTACTCTGGGGAGGCAAATGGAAGTAAATAAAAACCTCTAAATAAAAAGATGGGAAGCCACCACTGAGAGCACACTTTGCTTTTAGGGTCTAATTGACTATAAATATCTCAATAGAATTCTGCAAAGAACTATGTTAACCTAAAGTCAAGTTTGTGGCAAGATTTTCAAGTATAGATTGGGATTAATCTCTTTAGATTCTGAAGGAAGATCAGAAAGCTAGTATTTTCTGGCTGTGCCTGGTAAATTGCAGCACAGATGATAAACAGCATCATTATTTCCCTCCTGTGAAGTGCTTTCTCCATTTCAATTCATTTTGAGGTCTCAGGCACAGTAATGAAGTTACATATGTTTCATTTTAGGCAGACTGATAGAAGAGAATAGGAGATAAACGCGGGATTTATTTTCAAGGTGTATTTGAAATTACAACAGTTTGGTGCGTCAAAAAGGCAAAACACTGGAAATGTTAAATGAATGAGGTGGTAACTGTGTTATAATCAAGTCACACTAATCTCTGTTTTATTTCCCTCAAAACCATTAGTCTGCTCTTTGCAGCCAGTAAACTCCTAGAGTGAAGGCATTAATGCCTTGAAAAAGCAAGATTTGGAAAGTAAGATTAGATCAAACTGTATCCTGATGATGGGGGCCAGTAGTTTGGTGAAAGGCAGGAAGGATTCTGTAATGACTAGAATGCTATTTCAAGGCTTGCTTTTTGCTAGGCTAGCAAGGATTTTTAACACTTGGAAATAGTTCTTTCTTCTGTACTTCATAGCTCTTAAAAGCAGGCACCAGTCCATTTGCACATGAGATAACATATTCCACTTCCCAGCCAGTGCAAAGTGCCTCCTTCACCTCAATGCCTCCAACATACCACCCTGAGTTGGAGTCTTTTCATTTGCACACATCGGTATCTTTCCTTTCAGTTTTTTGCAGTCCAGTGTATTCACTGGGGAATTTGCTTTTAGGTTGCATTACCTACAGCTGTGATGTGCATCACTGAGCAGCACCACACAATTGTTAAAAACAGCATTCTATTTGTTTTCTCCTCACTGATATTCACCTGCTGTAAACCAGCACCAGCTGCAGATTTGATTCTAAAGTGGGGATAACAGCAATGTAAAAAAAAAAAAAAAAAGTACATATATTCATGTTAAATCTTTATTCCATCTTTTAGATGGATTTCTCCAGGCTGTATGTCATGTAAACAGTGTCACAGCACTAGTTTTTCTCACAAGGAAAGTAGAGAAAGTACTTTTCCTGTTTATTTTTTTTTTCCTTCCTATCACTTGTATACTAGTATCAACTGGAAGTTAAAAGAAAATAAATAATCTGGTTGAGATAAAGCTTTGCAGCACCTGAAAAAACCAAACATTTTATCTACTTAGTAAATTATGAAAGAAATCTCCTGTTATGGTCTCTATTCTGTAAATCCTTCACATTCAACTGGAATTTAGTAAATACTAGAGCCCTTTATGAACCAGCATGAGCTCCTGTCTGTCTCCTGCAGACTGTAACACAGAGTAGGGCTAAGGATAATTTCACTCTACTGCTGAAGCGTGGGACGAGCTTATCCCTGCAGCTGAAAATGTTACCACCAATACAATGTGGAACACGTTATGGCTCAGATAAACTTTGACTCCGTGTTGGTTCGTGCAAAACTGGAGTATTACACTAATTTAGTCCTTAGGATCCTGCATTTCCTTTACAGGCATGAGAATGGGAGTAATCTGCAGTTTGTGGCTCAGCAATATCAGCCAATCAAAATACTTTAACTAAGGAGAAAAAAGTCAGCTCCAAATGTAGTCTTCCTAAAAGCAGACCTGAAAAAGTTGTGTTTACTGTAGAATGAACAGAATAAGACAACCTGGTTAAACAAACAGCACTTTATTAAACTAATATAGTTAGATACTTTCTTAATGCTTAAAAATATTATAGCATTTGCAAAAATGAAAAAGTTTAAATAATATACAAGAAGTTACAACTGAGAAGCAAAACAGGCAATTTAAATACCTAGACAAACATGACAAAAAGCAAGACCTAACTGCATACCGTTGATGTGATGAGGCAATGAGAACAAGGAAAATATCCCTTCAGAATCATGCAACATCTAAAGCTATATTAAAGCTTATACCATGACTTAACATACGATAAACCCCCATTTTCCTTGTATAATAAATATAAAGCATTAGCATGGTGTGCTCATATTATTTTAACAAAGGCTGTTAAGGCTTAAAAATATTTTTAAACATTCAAAACACATTTCTGGTGTTCTGAGCTTTGACACTTATGTATCAAAATGACCAACTGCTGCATACAAATTTCAAAAGGGAGTCCGTCTAGAACTCCAGTAGCAAGTGGGAAGTCCAATACCTACCTACTCTGCCTTTCACCTAATTGTTACTGACTTATCAGCACCTGTTATCATTACATCTCTTTACCAAATTCAGTGGAACATTCCATCATGCATGTAGACTTAATATCGCAATGCACTGCCGCTTAATGGTTATTCTTAATATTAGTTTTACAGTGAAAATGTAAGATGCATATAGATTTTTTCAGTTCCCATAAGGAGTGCAAAAAGGCTGAATGCTCAATGAGTAAACAATTACATTGCAAAGGTCAGAATAGTACAGTTAAGTGCCTGTGAAGGACTGTGGGGAGAAACCCACTTATTCGTTTTTTCCATTATTGGCAGAAAGATCCAAGACAGAACTCTTCTGTGGCAAACTTCCATTAACTTCTTGCTTCCTTATCTGATCCCTGTATGCATGAGAAAAGAATGGTTTTACAGTTTGTTCTTTTGTGAGATTATTGTCTTTTAACTTTCAAAAAGGCTGAGCACCGAGAGACGTAAGCCTGTCTGAGACTCCTAGAACATCCACTGCCAGTCTACCAGAGCTTCTCTCAAAACACACAGAACACAAGAAGAACAGATGTTACCTGTTTTAACATCAAAGCTGTAAGTCAGTATGACTGGTCTGTAGGCTGGGCTGTGTATTTGGATATGCTATGGAAAAAGCAAGTCTTTTCTGGAATTGGTGGGCAATGTTATGGATCTGGCAGCATGCCCTGGAGGAGTGGTACGGAGCCCTGGAATAAATACAAGCACACTGGGCCTTGCACCATGGTCTTGTCAACCTGACGATATCACGGGCACCACAGGCAGTTTTGTGTCTCCTTGAGAGCTGTGCAAGAACACAGCTGTGACGAAGGAGCAAACTGAGAAAGTCTAGGAGGGACCAGCTGTAATTTTTATTCTTGCTCTTCCCTACGCTTAAGAAATGATTGTAACTATTCGTTCCCTGGTAGATATTTAAGCGGGCAATAGGTGGCACTCCAGCACAACCTGCTACTGCCTCTTACTCCTAGCCAGATGCTTCGTAAAAGCACAGCTAAGGCAACCCTGACTGAAATAGGCCTCCAGGCCTGGAGCACCGGGAGACACGACTGGCAAACAGCACGAGCAGTATCCAGCGAAACCTCTAATTTCTATTTTTGCCACACTGTCTCTTTTAAGTACCTCTCTGCCTATCCCAAATCTACAACTAGTTTTGGTCCTACAAACCTCTACAAACGCAGGCAAGCAGAGATAGCTGGGTCATCATGCAGAAAGAACTGCAAAAGGTTCACCCTCTAGGCCAAGCCCAATTTGGAAATATGTTTTAATGACACTTAAAGCAACAAATACTCTGAGTGAGACAAAGCTGCATTTTACTGCTTGATGTCATGTTATGTTAGCACATGCACATTTAAAGACTCTTTACATTTCCTCTTTCCTAAGTCGGAAAGAGGGCATGTATTAACTCTAATTAAAATATATATTTATGGCTAAACATTTATATGCCACACATTAAGTCACCAGGATAGCCAAAGATGCTCTAGCGTTCAAGCAACTTCTGTTAAACTAAGCAACAGTGGCCCACTTAGAATATGAGGTGATCAATGCAAAAATACAGTTGCAAAGTTTCAAAAATCCAAGAATTTCAAAAATCCAGGCATGGATAAAGACAGTAATACTTACCTTGAAGCATACCAGTAGTTGACCAGACTTGAAAGAACGATGTAACAAATACTCAGTACTCCAGAAACTCCCAGTGAAAGTGCACCCAGGCCACACAGCACACAAAGGAGGGATATGCCACCTATGGCTATTACAACACCTAACAAAAGAAATCAGTTTGTTATTTAAACAAGTTTATATGCAAGTAAATTAAAAGAGTTGACATTCTACTGCAACCCCAAATTCAAACCATTTAGGAAAACAATCTTCCGCAATCAACTAGCTAGCCACTATAAAAGCTATGTATGGTCAAGGTAACTGGCTTAGCCATATCCTGGTGGCTGAGTTTAGAAAGGGAAATTAATGACAGTTAATCAGATTACTATTCTTGTATTAAGAGTTTCACTACTGCTAAGAGTTGAGGACTACATACAGAAATACTCAACTGCTTGGGAACTCCAGAAGGAAGAAGAAAAAAAGGAAAAGACATCATGCCTTAAAAAGGAATAAGTAAATGCATACATGCATGCACACAATACCTTCCATGACTATCACACCAATACAGGCCATTATGGCAGTTACAACAATAAAAATCAGGAAAAACGCAACGGGAATAGCAGACACGGCAATAAACACCAGGAGTGATAAGGCAATGAAAGGATGGTCATCTAAGTATTGCCCAACACGAGAGTTCATAAATGCAACAACCTGTGGATTAAAGAAAAATATTTTAGATTTTGTTTCTCTCTTGTCACAGACAACTTTTAAAGATAACTCTGCAGCTTGAACAGAGGGCACCTGTTGCCTCTGTACTTCAAAAGCATGAGGACTTAACTGTAAATTTAGAGAACTGCATAGTAGATATAATTCTACCAACACCAGACGTGTTTCTCTTGGGACTTCCCAGTTCCATTCTTGCACAAATTAAAAAAAAAACAAACACCACAAAACCCACCCCACACCCCCCTCCCCCAAAACAAGTAAAAAAACCCAAATCACAGTTTAGCTGCACAGACTTCACTGAGGTCTCAACAGCTATGATTTTGATCTAAAGAACTGTCTTTGTGAAAAAAAAAAAACAACCAAAAGCTAACATTTAAAAATAATGATGATTCTTCTTTTTTTCCATGTGTCAGTAATATCTGCAACCTGCTCATTTATTGAGCATAACTACAGTGCAGGCATGTCTGTATCACACAGTTATGAATTTAATTATAATGTTACTGGTAGAAAAAAAATCCTTTTTACAGAGACAGTGATACCTATATACTGGAATTTTACTGTAGTAGAAACATTTCGCTTCCCTTAAGGAAATATGTATTGTAGGTTTAGGTTTTTTTATAGCAGCAAAACCATTTCACTAAAATGCCACTCTACTATCTCAAATGGTTATACCAGTAAGCCACAGAAAGCAGAACAGGCTTCCCCTTTTCTTGATTGCCGAGGGTGTGGGAGAACCCTCCTTCCCACAGGCTCCTCAGTGTTCACTTAAATAGGGAGTGCCAATTTTCTCAAAAAAAAAAAAAGAGTTTTGAAATTGCATTTAAATAAATTGAGGTGTGATATTTCAAGAGTTACGAAAGCAGTATCTCTACAAATATATTATATAAAATTATAGTCCAGACCCACATTTGAGTTGCTGTGCATGGACTGCACTATGGAGTGCCATTGCTTCTGCAGCTCTTGCATTTCTTTAGACATGTTGGAATTCTCAGCAACGACTGTGAAACTTCTGAACATCCAGTTCTCCCCCAGCCATCCAATTTCCTTTAAAATGAAGGAATAATTAGTAACGGCCTCATGAAAATGGTTTGTGAAAACGAAGTATTTATTTTGCAAAGACAGAGGACAGATTTCAGATGTTATGTGATCCAGAGTCTAAAACATTACTTTTCCAAAAGCAAAGCAAACGTAGGGTGCTCAGCCCTGAAAGGTCTTCCTGGACTCCCAAAGCCAAGTATCAAGACGCAAGGTGACTCTCACCTTCTTCCTTTTATAACATTAACCCCATATTGAACAGAGAGGGCACTGAATTACCAGTAAAAAGGTCAATTCTAACTATGCGCACAGACAACTTATGGCTACTGGAGCTCGAAACTTATAACACATTAATGAGATTTGGGGTTTTTTTGAGTAGCTTCACGCTCAGAATTGAAACCATGCCCTGCAGAGCTTCAAAACTCTGCATATAAAGGCAAAACGCTTTCAAACGCTCTGAACATTGTGGCAGTTTAAAGGCCACATCACCTCAAAAATCTCCCTTCCTCCACGAAAATTTGATCTGCTGTTGCCAGGGAGACCCTTGCCAGGGGAAGATTGAAAGCGGCAGTTTCCCGCTTGTAGATCTAAACACTCACCGTGTCAGTATTACTATTTTATACTCCCCCCTTTGCCTGCCCGCTGTTTTCACCCGGCGGTGTCCGGCTCCCCGCTCGTCGCCGCGCAGGCCCGCAGGCTGACGGCGGGCAGCTCCCGCCCGCCCCCCGCAACGCTCGCTCCGAGCCGGGCAGCGCCCCCGCCCCAAAACGTTACCTCTACCGCCACCACACCGCCGCCCGCGGCCTCCGCCGGACACTTAAATTCGAGGTCAGGAGCCGATTAATGCCACCCCGCCGTGCTGCCGGCGCCGCCACACGGCCGGCACGGAGGAGCGCTGCCGTTGCCCGTACAGCGGGTCCCCGGGCAGCAGCCGCTCAAAGGCGGCGGTCGGGCCGCGGCCTCCCCGACCTGTAGCGCCGGGGCATAGCACGGGTTTCCCCGCCAGGCTCCGCACCAAGCCGCGGCGCGGAGACAAGGCGGGGCGGGCGGAGGCCGCGCAGGGCTGAGGGGGCCGCGCTGCCCCGCCGCGGGGCTCGGCGCTGGCGGCTGGGAGGCCCCGTCGCGGCGGGCTTGGGGGGAGCTGCCCGTCCGAGCTGAGGGAGGTAAAGGGGGGACACGGCTCCCACTCCTGCGGGGTTGCGCCGCGCTGCTGGCGCCGGCCCTCCCGCTGCGGCCGAGCGGCGGGTAGGGCTGACAGGCCGCCCCGCGGTGCCCGGCCAGACGGAGTGGGGCGGCGCCGCTCTCCGCCCTCCTTCCCTCCCTCCCGCTGCCCAGCCGGGGCCGTCCTTCTCACCTCCTGCGGCTGCTGCCCGCTGGGCCGCAGCCCTTCTCAGCGGCTCGCCCTTCGGATGCGACGCCCGGCGCGGCCCGGGCTGGGCCTGCCGCGGCTGAGGGAAGCGCCGCCGCCCGCCCGCCGCTGTCTCCTCCCCGCGGGGGCCGGCGGCGCGGCGGGCAGGGCCGGGCGCCTGGGGAGGCTGAAGCAGAGAGAGGGTCCGGGGCAGGGCCACCCTTGGCGTGGCACGGGCACCGCAGTGGGATGTTTAGCGATAGAAGGGACTAGGAAGGCTTCTACAGACCGCCCAGGGTTTTAGGGACTTTTATTTATTTTCTCGTTGTGCGCTTTCATGTCTCCCTTCTTGTTCCGCCTTTCACCCCCTACCCGCCCTGGGCCTTGCCTCAGCTGCTGATGTCTGGGTGCCCTCAGGGAGGGACGCAGGGTTTTGTGTGGCTGGAGGACTCGCAGCCTTGAGCTTTTATTAATTAAGGGTAGAAAAATTGAGTATATCTGTGATAGGCGTGCAGGGGCATGCCCAGCCCCAAGAGACTGGGGGTGCTGCCAGCTGGGTGCTGCTCACCCCACTCGGGGCAGCCCCTCACAGCTCCCTGTGCCAGGCCGCGCTCAGGCCGGTACCCGTAACCCCACCGGGCCCAGCGAGGGGGGCTGCTGCTGTGGGAGTGGGAGGCTGCAGAGGGGGCTCTCAGTGAGTTGTGGCTGTCACAGCCATTGCACCGTGTGGTATAGTGGGACAGCAGCCGTGAAACACTTCACCTGGCATAGACCACCTTCCCCTGTCTCTGGTTACTTGTTCCCACACATTCCCACCCTCTTCTGCTGCCTCCACGGGTGTTTGGGGTGGCCACGTGGCAAACCTGTTTGGGGAGATGCTCCATGTGAGGAGTAATTAATTTAAAAATTCAGCTGGCTTTTCGGCAAGATCAGTGTGTCCTATGGTGTCCCAGCATTTGGATGGGACTGTCCATCTCGGAAGTGATGTTCGGTGAGGTGTGTTGCACAGTGGTGTGGCCTGGCTGATTTCCAGAGCCATCATGGTGGTGTTACATGCAAGCGTGAAACTTCAATGAATTCCCAGCTTTTACTACATTTTTCATTCTGTAAATTTGTTATGGTTTGAGAAACCCATGACAATTTATTGTCGTTTAGACAATTATTTTCTCACCTGATGGCCCCTCCCCACCCGGGAAGGGGAATCAGGGGGAAAAACAAGGAAACACGAGGGTTGAAATATAAATAGATTTAATAGGATAAGACTAAATGATTAACATTAATAATACTAAAGAACCAGTATTGATCCCAATACCAATATAAAATATACAAGGATTGTACTCAGCCAATTCTGTCAGTAGAAAGCTGTATGCTCCTACAGTGACAGCAAATGTCAGACACTGCGAGTGCTGCAGTTTGGGAAGGAAGGGAAGGCCTCAGGGGTCTGGCACTGGGGCAAGAAGTTCTCTGGACCTCTGCCATTAAGGAAGAGAGAGCACTTTGCAGCAGACTTCCTAATTTATATTGAATGTGGCGTTCATGGTATGAAATAATCCCGTTGGCCAGCTTGGGTCAACTGCCTGGGTCTCACTCCTCCTCATCCCTGCACCTGGCGAGTTCAAAAACACTAAGACCTTGAAACCCACATAGCATAGCTGGTTATGAAGTAAATATTTTCACAAATTCAGACATTAGAGTCTTCTAGAAGTGCAGTTTTCCCAGGCATTACAAGAGAAATTAGTCCTGTGTTGCTCAAACCAGGACAAAATTACAGTCAGAAATTAGTAAAATATTCATGTTTCTCATGACTGGTTTAATCACTCATTTTGATTGGTGCCACCCACGAGGGTATTGCAAAACTGAACATTAATGGTTTCATGATTATTTTTAAAGGCAACGAAATAAATAACATGTTTAATTTGGAGTGTGCTGGTCTTATAATACAAAGAGAGGTTTATAATGTATGGGGTTTTTAACCTATCAGACTGTCCGAGCTCTGCATCTTTGAGGTGCTGATTCCAATGAGATCTGCAGATACAAGGATCTTTGTAGACAGAAGACGTAACAGAGATATTTGCATATTAATGCAAATTTGGACCATGGGCTCTAAAAGCCCAACACAAGATGCCTGCAAGAAGAGCATGGCAAGTTTATCTTGCTTGAACTGTTAAAGTGTTTATATCTCATGTTATTGAAGTGCATAGTGTGCTGATATTCCTAGTAGACTAGTGTATATGAAATTAAATTTCAATTTGTTGTTTTTGCATAATTTTTTTTTTTAAAGTGAGCATAGGGAAAAGCTAACTGGGAGAATTATTGTGTGGCATAATCCAGTGATAATGGCACTATAAAGTTTAATGCCTCCACTGAGTTTAGAAGTATATTGGAGATTTTAAATTTCTGGCTGTTTTCAAAACATGCCGTAGCTGCCGTTTTGGAGATAGTCTTGTACATCTTAGTAAATTATTTTCCTGCTATGCATAATTATTTCTTCTGCTAAAAATTCACATATAATCTCTTTCTATATGAAATAACTTTTTTTCATGTTTCCTAAGCAGCGCAAGTTTTAATTTAACTTCAAAGGGCGTGCATATATAAGCACCCAAGTTGTTGTGCGCAGAGGAACAGTAACTGTTGCTTAATTGAGCTTGTCTTCATGCCAGCGTCAGCTCGAATTAGCAGGAAAATACTCATATTGCAAACCAGCACTGAAATATTTGGAGAGTTACCGCACATGCTAGCCAAGTAACTGCCAGCTCCAGCAATAGCAGCGCTCATTCTGTACTCCATGCTGCTGGCTTGTGTTTAAAGAGCAGCTTAGTTTATGGTAGGAACTTTCACGTGTGGTCAGGCAGGAACAATGTTCCACTTGTTGTTGGTTTTAGGTCAAGATATAAGGAAAACAGTGCTGTTAACTGGGGGATATCAGCCATTCTCATAGTTTACAGGAAATAGGATGAAAAATAGCATCCAAAGATGCTGGAAAAGGGTTTAAGTTAAAGTGGAAGTCTCGCTGTGTTGACAAAACATGTACAAGGCCTCTCTTGAGGGTAGGTATAAGGAGACTATGCTAGGTTTCATGTTGGATGGTAATAATTCCCATTTGTGAATAAATGTAATGGAGCACTCTTTCAGGACCTAATGATGACTCTGAGTGGGAGGCAAATGCGTACAAGCAGACTTAGAGGAATTGGGAGTACAAGTATCCCACTTGCTGTCATTGTATCTTCAGGGAGTTTGATTCTGAATGGTGGAAAAGTGGTGGAGATGTTTGGGTTCAAGATTTTGAGTCTTTAATATTACTATTTTTTTAATTCTTCCTAAGAAAAATAGGAGTTATATAGCCTTTATTGCCCTGGGAGCTCCCTTGCTGTGTGCAGTGTTTTCATAAAAATGTCAGAATATCTCAGATGTCTCAGGACTTCATTTCTAGTAGCTTTCAGAGGTAAAAGTGAACCTGTACAGTTGCTCATTGGTTCCACAACTGAATCTCCCTGACCACAGTTTGGCTAACACTGCTGAAAGGGGCTGCTTTCTCTCAGCTCAGGGAAAAGAGGGAGGAGGGAATTCCTGTCTCCAAGCACCAGCTATGCTGTAACTGAGGCAACAAAGCTGAGGACTGAAAGGCAGAGTGTCAGAGAAGTTCACCAAGCTGGAACAAGCAGAGGGACTGGTAACAAGGGCGCCTGCAGGTAGTACCTGCTCTTACCCTGCTCGCTCATGCACTCTGTGGATGTATTAGGCATGCTGGGCATCTCTTTGTCTTTTCCCATTCCTTTTGACGGGTGCTTGTTTCTCATGGCACTGTGTGGCTCCATCTGCTGTAAACAACAATTAGGGGCCCAGAGTCTCCAGGACATTAGAAGAGAACAGGCAGTGGGGAGGAAACTGGTTTTGGAGAAAGCGGAAAGAGCAGGGTCAAAAAAATCTTGCTTAAAAGATGCCTGGAGAGAGTTAGAAAGATTAAAGTGAAAAGTGAGCTTGAAGAGGAATGGGAAAAAAGAGAGCATGTGGTTTGGAGGGGAAGAAAGCTTAGTGTTAGTGTTGTAAACAAGGAAGGGGAGAGCTGGGATTTTTCTTCTTCCTGGCCGTTGGGATAGGAAGCTGAGTGTTTTTGACACTTTGTGTGGTACCTGAAAGGAGTCTTTAATTTTTTTCCAGTGCACGTAATTAAAAGGATGCTTATATTGAGGGGGAGTACCAAAAACTTCTAAGCAAACAAAAAACAAAGGCAAAATGAAGCCAACAAAGAGCCCAAGGCTCCTGAGGGTAAGTTCTTTCTGCAGTGACTGTGAAAGATCGGTAACTTGTTTAAAACCTCAGATTAAATTGTCCATTACTGGTGTCTAGTGGTTTGACATTGGTAGAACTCTTATTTGAAGATGCTCAGTCTTTTTGAATCTTCTTTGGATCTAAGCCTCTGTAATATTAAGAATTCCTTTGCTCAAGTGCTTAACTTTTCGAAAGATTAGGTGACCTATAAATCAAAAGTTGCTTCAGAATGAACGATGGCTTTCTTAATAACTCTTGTACCTTTAAGAATGAACAAATCTCCTAATAAACTGCATGGTTTATTCATTTTTAAAGTACCCTAAGGCCCAATCCTTTAGTCATTAATAATGAGCAATTCATGTTGTCTTTAGTGAAATATGCCTGGTAGTGATAATGTCCTGATTTCTGTGTGTCTGTGTGCAGGCACGCTGGGGAATACTGAAGAGGTAAATCAGATCAGTCTTTTCTCAAATTTTATTTCTAAATGGTTTCTACTTTGATATTCAGGAGGGCACAATTTTGTCTGCTGGAAAACTAGGTTCAAGCAGCCTAGTTTTCCAGTCATGTATTAGAAAGCAATAACCACGTGCTCAAAATGTATTAAATACTATGTAAAAAATTATTATATGTTATTCATACGTAATTGTATTGGGTAAGAACTTTCTCTTTCATGGTGCTTTAATTCACTGGCATTCAGATACCACATACCCCTACCTTCTTTTTCTGGTAGTGTTACTATGCATTTGGGAATCTATTCCTCATGAATCTCCTAAACAAATTTGATTTAGGAAACTCAGAGCAGACTAAGGGTGAGGTTTTGGCCTACAGTAAGGAAAGTTGCCATTCAGAACCATCTTAAAGCACTGTAAGGCCAAATAATTCTAAGAAAACATCCTTAGAAAACTATATGGAGTCCTAGAAGGCCACCTCAAATTATTGTCAACTTAAGGAAGTGGAACATAGTCCGAAGACATATTAGGTGTTATGGCATTTGTATTGAAACACTTTGCAGAGTTCTTGAAAGCAATCTGTTCTTCCAGCGGTATCCTGGCAATATAGCTTTTTCTGGAACTGGGTCATTATAGACATGAAAAAATCCAGTGTTTTTTTTTCTCCCCAGTAACACAGTTCACACAGCTTGGACTGTTTCACTGTCAATTGGGCAGTCTGGTAGGCTTTAGTATTTTAATATCCAGTGTTTATACCATTACAAACTCCCCACGATATGTGGAGTTTTTAGTATAACTAAAAATATTTAAAACAATTTGAATTGTTTTCAGTGATATAAAAACATTGTGTTTTTTTTTTAATCTGACATTTATCGGTGATTTATCAAATCACCAAATCATTTTATGAAATGACTACAAAGAACAGTGCAATCTGAAAACCTGTTTTTCTCTCTGTTTCCTTAAAACTAAAAAAGTTGCAATATGTCATTTTCAGTGAAAACTGAAAGTCTCTGTTCTTTCTGAATGAATCTTTTTCAAAACAGTGTATTTCATAAATGTCTTTGAAGTTGTTTTTCATTTCTATCTAGTCACAAAACGATTCTGTGTATAACATGAGTCATGCAGAACGGTTACCGGAGTTACCGCCCCTACATGCTTCTGCTTCAGCTGCACCTTCAGAATTGTATCAGGTATGTGCTCTTTCCCCTTCTGTCAGGGTATACAATAAATTATGTGTGTCATCATATACTACCTGGCCTTAGGCAGATGACGTGAAGATAGGAAAAACTATTTAAATTACTAAGTTAAAGTACTAAGCAGATTGTCAGGTACTTCATTAGAGCTGCTGTTATTTACAAAAGTGTTGATATAACTTATATTATGATTTGAGTATTAAACCGTGGCAGTTTAAACCTGTTCTTTAAATTTATAGTTAATTATTTGCTGTTAAATTTTGGATTAAATATTTTGAGTTTAATTTTCTGGGGAAGGGACCAAATAGTAAAAATATTTTTCTAACAAACAAATTGTGATTCTCCCCTTCCCCACCCCCCCAATACTTTATGGCAGAGCACAAAACCCCCTGAGTTAGACTGCTGTTCCAAAACCAGCTGAGAGCTTGACAGGTGCAGCATTGATCAGAACAGATAGCTTGTACAGCTGCATGACTACAGCCTCTGCTGTGTGACACAAATAAAAATTACATATGACAACACTTAAGGGGAAGAAGAAGAGAGAGCTGGCTTTCCCCACTGTAAGTGCCTCACAGTTGCTCATTTGGCTTGTTTGTGTCAGCACTTCAGTTCATCTGAGATGTCTTTCTTTAGAAAGATATTGTTTGTGAAGAAATTGAGGTAGTTTCTGATGGAAAATGGGTTATTTTGGACTTTGTTTGAAAATAGGAAATTTTAAGTGAAACATATACTCTAAAATAATGTTAAAAAAATGAAAATTATTCAATGAAAATTTACATTAAAAAATTTTATTTTAATCCAAAAATCAGTTGGGCTTCTGGGGATGTGTTATGGGTTTATATAAGACATGGGAGCTGATTTAGCCAGTCCTGAAATTTTTGTGTCGCATAAGCAGTAGATTTTTGCCAGGCGACTTTCTTCTCTAGAAACAGCTGTTCCTCTCTGACCAACTTTTTGCCCAAGGGGTTCCCATGGGTATCGTGGCAAGGTGCCAGCACTGCACCCAGAAAGTTATTCTACCTAGTGGGGAAGAAAGAACATAGTTTACAAAGCGGGCCTAATTAAGAGAGGAGATGAGATGAGAATTCAGAGTTTATGCTGACTTCAGCAGTTCCTAAAGACACAGTGACTTTGTGGGGAAAATTTCTCAGTTATTTTTAATTCTTGTATCAGTTCATCCCCCAAAACTGTAATTCAGGGACCTACCCACCTGTCCAGTGTGTGCAGTGGAATAAATTGAACTGAAAAGATTCTATGAACTTTCAGAAGCTAATTTAAGGAATATGATTGCAGCAGTAGTGTGAATACTTTTTTTTTTGTCGGTAAGATTAGCCCTATCAGTCAGAAGAAAAAATGCAGTACAGAGGTTATAATCTTGCCTTAGCTCGTATTTCAGATTAACAAACTGTATTGTTGTTCTCACTAAAGCTCATGATACACTAAAAAAAATAATTCATAGCTGCATCTACAGGTTAAATTAAAAGAAGCTGGTTTATGCTTTAGTATGCTGTCCTCTTGGAGGTCATAAAATGCTGAGAAGATGATCTTAACTGCATCTCCTATGGGAAAGGCAAGAGAAATGAGGGAACCAAAGATGGGATGTCATGAAAGTATTTAGAAGCTCTTTTTAAGAATGATCTAAAACTGACGATGGCAATGCTGTGTTGTAAAGAGGATGAACTGGGTAATAGGGTTATGGTTGTGTTACTTCAATGAAGTAAAAAATCATTAAACAAGATGTAATACAGAAACAAGCTAAATATGAATTTAGACTTAAGAACTTTAGGAACCACGGTATGAAGTACATTCATGATGCTGTCTTACATACATTTTCTCTCTGAGGGTTTCTTGATAAGAAACATACTTCTTATTCCTGCATCCCTTATGCCTGTGAGCTGTCTCATTAAAGTTTAGACATCAGGACCGATGACAAGCCAATCAATAGTTACCAAGTCACCTGAGAAAACATGGAATGAACAGATAGAAGGAATCTATCACAAATCCTGTATTGATGTGGAGAAGAGAGAAAGATGAAAGCGGAATTTGTTAACCTGTATTACTGTTCAACTATTACAAGGATTGAGTGTTAAAAGTAGACAAGTCATTAAGAAAGGCTTGAGGAATAAAGATTTTCTAAAACAAATGTAAGGAGAAGAAGAAAAGAAGCAAGATGGAGATGTGGGGGAGTAAAGAGTACTAGATAATGTACTAATACCTTCTCTTATTTATAAAAAAGACCTCGATTATGCAAAAAAATGCACAAGTACACCTACTGAAACATGTAAAATTATTCTTATGCACGTGTAGAACATCAGAATCTAAAAATAGATCGGTGGTCAAATGACTCTAATTCAGACTTACGTATTTGCTCTTTATATTAATTGATCTTTAACCCAGTTCTAGCTCTAAGAAGACTCTTTTAATTACTGTGCTGTGTAAAACTATTGTTTTGTTGTTTTTTTGTTTCCAATTTCAGCTTTTCCTTAAGAGCAGCTGTTATCCTCCTTTGATGCAACGAGCATCGCGGACTTCAGCAGCTCCATTCAAAGAGCAGAGTTACTACCGAAGCCCAAGTGACTCCATAGCTAATAACTATACCCTTACTGCACGGGATTTAAAATTGAAAAATGTGCACAAATTAAAGTCCTCTTCAATGACAGGGTCATCACTGAGTTCAGCAGAGCAGAGAACAGCCTCACCGCGTATCCATATTTGAGTGTGTTCATAAGTTTAGCCTTGCTTGTACTATACATTTTTATTTCTAATTGCTTACCTATTAAAGCATTGTCCCTGGAAAAATCACTTATCCCTAATAAACGCCTACAAGCTTATCAACTCAGGGTCAGTATAGACAAATATCCAAAAGCATGCATAACTTCATTAAAGGTAAGGCCAGTTTCTGATTAGTTAGTTATGTTCGTCCCTCCAAGTAATCACGTGCAATTATGTGGAGGGAATTGTTTGCAAAGTAGAAAATGAACAAAAAACAAGTTAGCTCTTATTATTGCTAGAAGTAAAAGTTAGTACCAACAGAAAAAAAGAGAAACAAATTCAATGTGCACCCCTCTTATGCTCATATTCATGAGTCTTGCATAGCAAAACAAGAGGGGGGACAGGGATTAAAATGTTTACCTGAGGATCAAATCCAAGAAATGTTGCTTAATACACTATTTACATCTAAAACACATAATTGATGTATTTTTTAGCAAACTATGCATGCATGTGTAAACCCTACAATATGAGATATTATATGCTGTTGATTCAACATCACGTGATATAAAGCAAATAAGGTTGAGTTGTAATAGTCTTGCTATTTAAGTTTACCAATATGTATATATCAAACATTTTATGAAAACAACTTGTTTAGGATTTAGGTATCTTACTAGTTACGGGTGTCAAATTAACTCCATTACTTAGTCTGAAAATTCCAAAGTAAGTTATTAATGAGCTTTATTTCCTAATTAGCTATATAAATGTGCTCTGTATCAAGGGTAAGACAGTCATAAACCATAGTTTTCTACATACTGTCAGTCTGTCTGTGAATATACTCATCCTGTATTGTTGCTTTTCTTCCCTGAAGTGTTAGAAATTGTTTCGTTTCCCTGGGATAGATGAGACGTAATAGCTTCAATATCTGTTTAGTCCCCTTGTATGCTACTTAAGATACTTGGTTTTGTTCATTGGGTCTCTTTAACAGTTTCTTTATCATACACTTGATTCTTCTATTCCGTGTACTTCTCCAGCACACAGGTGGGGTGTGGGAAGAAGGTCATGGTACCTTTCATGGTGAAAAGGCATGATGTATCAATTTTGTTGAAAGGCCTGTTTATTTGTGCTCTGAAAAGCACATGATAATAGTTTGTAGTTCTCAGACTTTTCTTGTGCAGTACATTTGGTTGAACTATACTTCTTACAGGAGTGCTTTTATATTCAGAATATAAAGTCCCAGTACAGAAAGTATGATTCGTGCAGGGAGCTAAGCAAGCATTGAAGTCTTAAGCATGAGCTGAATGCTTTCCTGAAGCTATTTTGTAGTCCCAGAATCAGCAAGATTATTTAACACATGATTTTAACGTCTTGCTAAATGCAAAGTCAAAGGTAAAGGCTTCTTTGTGACATTGTAGTTTTCTGTTATTTCATTATCTGATTAATTTACTTGCCTCTGTTTTTCACCAATCTGAAATAATATCTTATTTGAAAAATACTCCTGTATGTGATTTTCTTAACTGGTACTTAAAGCTTCAAAAGAATTTGATCCTTCTGGGAAAAAGCTCAAACTTACACAAAGATGTCAATGGAACTCTGATAGGTAATGTACTGTAGTGTTATAAAGATGTAGGTTATTATGATCAGTCTAGATATCTGAGTTGTGATTTTATATTTCTTTTTACTTGGATGCTATGTTAAGCATCCAAGCATGAGACATTAAGTGTCTACAAAAAAAAAAAAAAGTATGTTCATCAAGACTGAAATACCATGGTGTGCTAAGCGAGCATGCTTAGCTGCTGCTTTGTGGCAGGACAAATGTCAGCCTCAGGCATGCTAAAGGAAAGGTCTTTCATGATTATTGACTTGAGAACCCAGAGTTTAGTTAATAGAGGTGCAGATTGTAGAAATGAAGTCTCTCAGTTTTGCTGTGTGTGTTTAAATACTCTGTAATGCTCACAGAGTTGTGTCAAATTGGGTGCCCTGCTGTAGTGAATATTTCTTTTTATCTTCTTGTGCTTGCACTCTTCATCTGTAAAACAATGAAATAGTCCTCTTTGGAAGCTCTATGACAGTAACTTTCTTACTCCTTGTTAAGATAACATGGTGATGAGTACCATAAAAAAGACAAAAGGCATATTTAAATTCTCTTCAACTAAGGACTTGATAATGTAAAGTAAATCAAGTGTGGAGAGACAGCTTGTTGGCTGAGTATTGGTCATCCTGAGCAGTGTGGACAAAGGCCCTATAGAAAACAGCATATAATTGTTAAAAAGAGGTCTGTAGTGTAACATTTATGCAAATGAGCCAATTTGAACTTTTGGCTCAGATTATTAACATTTTGGTAAGATAATCACCTGAAAATAGGTGGAGATCTCGGACAATCTAAATAATAGTGCTAGTAGGGCTGTCTGATAGAATTGCTCCCTGTCAGTGTGATACTGTGCAGTTGTAAGGTTTACATGATTGTATTCTTTCTGTTAAAGTAGTATGCTATGTTATGAATTTTACTGAAGGTTTTTTATGAGTAACTGAAGTACTTCATAGGTCATGCTTGTCCTCAGTGCAGTGTAAGTGGTTTATATAATGCTTGTCATTTGTCCATATTGATTTAAGAATCTAGTACTGCTTCTTTATTCACTAAACTTGTGTTCTTTTTTTTTTTTTTCAGAAGTATACCAACTTTGTTAAACAGTCTGGATCCCATTTCACTGTGCACATCTGCTCATATGCCAGAATTACATGTCATACGTTATACAGACAACCAGCCATTGACCCCGGAAGAACAATTTGTTATCATGCACTTACATGAGAAGGAGATAAGTAAGCAAGAGAAGCCACCTTCAAGAAATGATATAGAGGTATTTATATAATTTCTTTTAAAGATAAAAGTAGCAGCACTAATCATCTACAATATATGTCTGTAAAATGTTTACTTAAAAGTAGTTGAGAAAAGAAAACAGTACATGAGGTTTAGAAGATGTAAATATTCAGTATAGCAAACTGCTGTTAAATATTGTCAGCTCCTTTCCCATTTGTTTCTCTTTCTAGCTACTCAGTCTGATTTTTATTCTAATGGGTTTGCAAGTAGAAGTATCCTCCCAAATTCTTAACCTCTCACATTGTTGGCTAGTACGTCAGAGACCAGTAATTTATTATGCTGCACTCAGTTCTATTGGTATATACACTTATACCAAAACAGATAGAAGTATTGTAAAAATGTCAAGCATTGGCAGTGCTTTAAAAAAACCCAAGAGCTAGATAGCCAAAATCCATTATATTCAAGCATGTTTCAATTGCGGAAAAGGTTCAAGTGATAGACAAGGTGAAAATATTTTGTAGCAATTCATTATCTGTCAGAAAAATCTTACAATAAGCATAATATTTTTAACATTTTTTAGCGGTACTGTTACTACATATATAATGGAGTGCAGGAAGACATGCTGGCACCTCAGGATAAGGAAGTGATGAATGTAATATTAAAGCATATTCCAACTCACATTCTTGCTAACACAGACCTGGAGAATGTACTTGCAAGTTTAAAAGAAGAGATTAAGGCAGACTATCGTATCAGCCTCATGAAAGCCATTGGTAAGACTCAAAATCTCTTAGCAATTCAGAGTATGTAGACATTCATTGCACTTTGAAAGCAAGTCTGCATTCTATTTTTAGCACCCATGGAGAATTCCTTTGGGGTCAGTAGAACTGCAGTAGATATCTGAGAGAATGTAATCTGTGATTGTGCTACATAACATTCCACTTTCAACAAATACCTATTTACTAAACCCTACATCCTGTTACTTAAATAGAGTAATTTCCAAGTTCAGTAGTTCTGGGTGCACAGAATCATTTTGTCCATACTTATGCAGTTCCCCATTCGTAATTAAAATCCAAATCACATTCAAAATGCGTGATTCTGCATCATCTCATCAGATGTATAAAGAGGGGGTTGATCAAATGATGGTGGGCAAGGAGTAATCATCTTAATTTGTAGCAAAAGAAATTAGATAAGAAATTAGAAAGACATTGTTACTATAAAGATAGTGAAGCACTGCAGCAGATCATTCCTTGATGGAGGCTTTGAAGTTCATGATAGACAAGTATCTGTCAACAGCATTCTAAGTGTATTTGATCCTGATGTGGGGAGAGAGTAAACTAGGATATTTTAATAGATACTTCCCAGACTAACATTTTTGTTATTGTGATATTTTTATATTGTGATATTGTGATAAATATTTATTATTTGTAAGTGAATGATACCCATTAACAGCCAAATTCATCTGTCTCAACTCCTGTGAAGTCAGATGTTACCCGGGGATCATGTCACCAGTTCAAAGGATTTCATTTAAAACATTACAGGATTAAGGAAAATTAGATGATACATCAATCTGCATGATTACGCTGCTCATGTTCAACAAATAGAAGTTCATCATATATAAATAAATACGAAAGAATGTCATAATCCTTGAAAATCAGTAGTGCCCATGTGAAAATGAATGTGAAAGAGACTATTCTGTAGAACATGAGGTTTTTTATTTGCTTTCCAGTAGTCTTACAATTTTCTTGGGTTTTCTGCATGTTAAATAATTCCTTTCCATTTTCTTAAATATGTGGACCATTAAGTAGGTGTGGCCTACTTAATTATTCATGACAGCATAAAAAGAAGAGATTGCACAGTTTTTACTCTGCCTTCTGTAGTCTCTGATGTCTTTCTAAGTACCCTTTAGTTTGCCTTTTATCAGTGTCACAATTTTAGTGTTTGTAGTCCCTTTTTGCCGTAATGTTAGCATCAACAAGGGATAGTGAGGGTGCTTCCCAGCTTTTGTTAATCTTCTGTGTAATGGGCCACTGGTTGGACCTGGTAGCATGTGAATTTTGGCATTTAGCAGATCATAGATCAGTCCTTTGAATGTTATATCCTTTCTAGATGCAACAGATGATTCATAACATTCCTGTGTTTCACAAACATTCAAGAGGCCTTCTAAAAATCATCCTTGAAAGAGGTATTTCCACCCCTGGTTTATGGATGAGGAATTGAAGCACAAAATAAATATGCTTCAACTGGAAAGACAGAATGAAAAGCCATTTCTCCTGCCTCCTATTTTTAGAACCACAACCAAGTCTTGTTTCCTGTTTCTGAAATAATGTTATGGTCAAATTGGTAATTTGATTATTGTGCTGTATTTCATCCTAAAAACATGCAAGTAACTATATGACAATGTATGAGTTTTAAATGCGCAGAATTCTATGACTTCCCAAACTATGGAGATACTGTGTTTTCATGTGTAGGTTTTAACCGTACATGCAATCTCACCATGACATATATGATTTATTCTAGTTGATTATATCTTGATGGATCCAGCTGAGAGAGAGAGACTCGTTATTGGAAGTACCCCACGCCCTTTTCCCCAGAGAGTTATCCGTGCGCCAGTCCCATGGCGTAGCTCTTACGAAGAAGTGAAAAGCTGGAATGAAAGGAATCTATTCATAGTGAATCCATTGATGCCCACTTTGCAACAGCTCTGGCTTTCTGAGTAAGAGGTCTTGTTCATGGGATCTTAGTTAAATTCAGAATGTTTTTATTTTATGGCTCAGTTAGAGAGTGCCTCTGCTGACTTCTCTATGTATGCCATGGAGATCCTGGGGGAGCCAGTAGAGAGAGTGGGAAAACCTGTTCTGTTTTCTAAAGATTTTTTTTTCTGAGCCCGTAAGAATTTCAACAAAAACTGGTTGTTTCCTGCAGAGTGCAAGCATGAACGTGTTTTACATGTCCACAGTGAAGAATGGATAACTTTCTGATAGGAAAAGATCATCCCCTTTGTTAAAAGATGTTATCCCTAAATTAAGAATCAATGCTCAAGCAAATAGTGATTTGGAATTCTCATCTTGATTCTGGAAACTAACAAAATTAACTCTTAAAATTGAGTCTCTTTCAATTGTCTGTAGTTGGAAGTTGTTCTGGGGACTTCTGAGAACTGAGTGTTTTCTTATGAAGGTAAATATGGTAGTGAGTAATCCTGAGAACTGTTTTTGCATTTAAGTAGCATTTGTAGGAATTTAAGCTCTTATGTTACAGTATGTTACAGACTGTGGTATATGCCATGCTGATGAAATTTTACTTTTTTTCCCCTCAGGGTAGCCAGGATAGGTACTTGCATTAATATTCCATTATATTCCATTAATATGGAATAGAACCCGTAGGTGTCATTCTGTATGATCTTTAATGCCTGGATACACTAATGAATCTAGGAAAAGGACAAGAAATTATTCTGACCATTTTAGCAAAAATGTAACACAATTTTAAATATAACAAGTACAAAATGAAATTTGTGAAGCCTTTTATGTTTGTCAATAGCAAAAAAAACCATTAGAAGTGCACTTGTTGGACAGCTTATCAATGAAGTGATATGCATCAATGAAATTGTATTATTAATGTTTATAAATACATGCGAGACCTTCCTGACTATGTGTCATGGGTTTTTTTAAACAGAATTCCATAAAAGATCTACTATTTGTTTTACTTCCATAGGTATAGTAATCTAAGGTTTGTTCGCACTGAAGAAATGCTTTGTAGAGACCTGCCACTGTTGCCTGCTGAATTTGAGGAGGTCATTCGAAGACACTGTGTGGAAGCTCACAATATTCTTCAGAACAAGTCAGTGCAAAATGTAGTAACAGTAGATAAATAGAGTGTCTTAGGATCTGATTTACGTGAACCTCCATTTTTTTAAAACAGATCTTACTCTGAGATGACACTAGTCCCAAACACAAGGCTGCCAAAACAAAGGGGAAAATAGTGAAGAAGGATAAACATCTGGATGCTAAAAGAGCTATTGAAACTGCAAGGGAGCAGTTTCAGTAGCTCGCATAAGAGCAAATGGGAATAAACTGGATATGAATAAATGTAGACTGGAAATTAAAAGGTTTCTAACCATGAGAAGATTGGAGTCTAAATCTATAAAAATGGTGACAGAAAACCTAACTTTTCTAATTATGGAAATCGACCAATGTAAGGAAGAAATTATAAGAGCTAATAGCCCATGATATTAGGTGACTGCATTCTGTCACCTGAGATCTCTTCCAGGCTCAAGGTTCCCATTTAATGCTAATAATTTAATATTGTCACTAGTATTTTTTCTATTAATATGAATTTGAACTATTAGTAGGGGCCCACTGTAACAAGAATCCTTAGTTTAAATACTCAGGTTTCCTCTGAGTCCTGGTAGGTGCAGTGTTGTTTGACATGTAATTAACAATTCTCTCCTAGCCCTTTGGATTTTGCTTATTCTTTGGGTAATTTCTGAGCTTACATTTCATTGCAAGGAGCAAAGTAAGACTAACACGCTTTTAAAAACGTTGTCTCCATATTATTTCATTATAGATGGATCCCAACTTGTGCATCCATTTTCCTTGATCAAAAAAGGAAATGGCTTCATTTTGCTCCTGAAAATGACTGTGATTCCTCTCAGCAAGTTGAAAGCTATTTTCGTTCAGTGGCAACATTAATGTCATTACAATTACGTGAGATGGTTGTTAACTCCTTAGAAGATCTTCTTGCATTTTTTATGATCCACAAGGTATATGCTGTGCAGTATATCTATAGTTTTCATTGTTACATAGAGATAATAATTTATATAGCCATAAAATGTAATGTTCTTTGAAGGCTAAAATATCCCATATAGCTCTAGCTTCCATAAAAAATGGCTGGGTCCTTCAAACAGTTGTGCATACTCAGTGGAATTTTCTTTGCATTGTCAAGAACTGCTCACTTGAATAATCATTTTGCAGGCTTAGGGTTACAACTAGCAGTTTATAGGAGTTTTCAACTCTGTCTTGAGGGAGGGGGTTGGGTTTTGTTTTGTTTGTTTTTAGTTTTATTTTTCTTAGCCTTAACCAGGCAAAACACTTAAGCATGTTTTTCTGAAAGCACATGAATAATCCTCTTTAAAGTCAAAAGTGTGCATAGTGATGTATATAATCCTTTGCAGAGGTAATTTATATATGTGGTGTCTCGCTGTATACAAAATGAGTGCCCTGTATTATTTCAGGTAATGCACATAATTATAATAAACATTACACCATGAGAGTTTTTACCACTGTTTTGACTATGATAAAGTTGCCTTTTAGTGTAAATGAGTTACTTAAATATCAGATCACCCAGTATCTACCATGATAAGACAAAATGAAACATATTTAAACAGAATAAATGTGGCAGATTAAACACTGTGTTGCAGCCAGAGGACAGAGGGTCACACTTAATACAATATGCTGTCAAACATGCTAAGCCTTTCGTCTGGGTGATGATGGTGTTGCTGATGGTTGGGGGTTTTTTTTAGGTTTATTTATTCCTGTCAGTTGGTTTGGGTTTGGGTTTTGTTGCATGTTTGGATTTTTGTTTTGTGGTTTTTTTTTTTAAATCATTATAGTATCTACCTTGTGAGTAGTCCATGGATTAGGACTCCATTACTGTAAAGGCAATTTAGGGGTAGGGCAGTTCTTACTAACCATAGAAGGCAATTAAAAAACCAGGATCTTGTATTTGTTGCTAGATTTTATTTCTGATAGGCATTATGGAAACTTTTTTTGAGCTTTTGTTCTGTACAGTAATTAGTGCTTTACTTCTGTTACTTAAGGGAAAATCAAGGCAATTGGGCTTAAATCCAGTTTCCTAGTTCCAACTTCCACAGATTCATTTGGAGTTGGCACCTTTTGTATTGGGGCATTAGTGTTTTGAACAAAAATCGGGGACGAAGATCCCATTGGTGCTGTGTAGTTAAAGAGACTTGGGGGAGCTGACACGCCTGAGGGACGGGATGCCATCCAGAGGGACCTGGACAGGCTTGAGAAGTGGGCCTGTATGAACCTCCTGAGGTTCAACAAGGCTAAGTGCAGGGTCCTGCATCTGGGTCAGGGCAAACCCCAGTATCAATATGGGCTGGGGGATGAAGGGGTCGAGAGCAGCCCTGTGAAGAAGGACTTGGGGGTACTGGTGGATGAAAAGCTGGATGTGAGCTGACAATGTGTGCTTGCAGGCCAGAAAGCCAACCATATCCTGGGCTGCATCAAAAGCAGCGTGGCCAGCAGGTCGAAGGAGGTGATTCGGCCCCTCTACTCCACTTTTGTGAGACCCCACCTGGAGTACTGCATCCAGCTCTGGAGTCCTCAGCACAGGAAAGACATGGACCTGTTGGAGCGGACCCAGAGGAGGGCCACAAAAATTATCAGAGGGCTGTAGCACCTCTCCTATGAGAACAGGCCACGAGAATGTTGGGGTTGTTCAGCCTGGAGAAGAGAAGGCTCTGGGGAGACCTTATTGTGGCCTTACTTAAAGGGGACCGACAGGAAAGATGGGGGCAAACTTTTTAGCAGGGCCTGTTGCGATAGGTCAAGGGGTAATGATTTTAAACTAAAAGAGGGAAGATTTAGACTAGATATAAGGTAAAATTTTTTACAATAAGGTTGGTGAAACACTGGCACAGGTTTCCCAGAGAGGTGGTGGATAGCCCATCCCTGGAAACGTTCAAGGTCAGGTTGGACAGGGCTCTGAGCAAGCTGATCTAGTTGAAGATGTCCCTGCTTGTTGCAGGGGAGGTTGGACTAGATGACCTTTAAAGGTCCCTTCCAACCCAAACTATGGGTTCTGTGGTTCTATGAGTCTTTTAAAAATTATTATAGTTATAGTTGATTTCTTTGTCATGTAGAACTTTCATTCTTTTCCCAAAGGATGGAAGTGATTTTACAGAACCATATCAAGAAATGCAGTTCTTCTTACCTCAGATACTAACAGTGAAACTCAGTGTGGAAGAACCGAAGATTGTCTTTGAGCCACCTTTGAAAGACTGTTGGGATTTAATCAGTCATTGCTTCAGGGAGATCCTGCACAGTGCTGAGGAACTTCCAAAGGTACTGGATAAGTTATAGCTGCCTACAAAATATAAAATGAATAAAACCTGTCTATGATATAAAAAGTTATAAATGAGGCAGAAAACTCACAAATAGAAGATAAAGTTGAGGGTTGTGTATCACAAACTGTGTGAACTCTTGTGATTATAGAAGATAGCATGGGAACTGTTCATTTTCAGATTCAAGTTATATTAAAGCCCTGGTTTGATTTTCGTACAGTTTTCGCAAGCAAACTATGTGCGTAACCCAAGTGTTAACTATGAATCAGAGCCTTTTCACATTGCAGTGTTTTTACCAAATAATACATTGTTTTGAAGTGGTGGGTGAATAGGTAATAGAATACCTTGTTTCCTCTATTGTATGTGTTATTACAGTATTTGCAATGGTTTCCTTTAGGTAGAAAGATTTCTATTTCCAGAATTAAAGAGAGATGATCTCACTCTCAGTACAGTCAAACCAGATGAATCATTGTTTTCAGAGTGTGTGAACAAACTTGAAAAGATCTTTGAGAGCAACATACTTGGTCCACAGAAGTAAGTTTTGGCCATTAGCTCCATTGCCCATCCAAACCCTCAGATTGATAACACCATCCATTTGACTCAAACAAACAGTTTGAGTTTATTTGTTTCTTATTATAGAGAATCTTCACATTGAAATCTTACATTTTTTTTCGTGATCTTCTGTGTTTAAGGTATTTAAACGCGTACAGGAAATACAGCAGTCTTTTGAACAACAATGCACAGCAAGATGTCACAGATTTCTTGAAAGAAGGTCATTCTTTAGAAGCTTTAACAGAGGTAGTATGTAACTGACAACTGCTACATGTTCATACAGCAGCTAACGCATCACACGACTTCCCATTATACTGCCTAAAGAACTTCTATTCAAATAACTTGTTTTACCCTTGGGAATACTAGGGAAGCCATCTTAATTTACATAGCCCCTTACTGTAGGGCTGCTGTGCAAATGTAGAGGGAGGTTTCTTTATGGCCACCTTTTGTGGGTTTTGTTGGGTCTTAGAAGTCCAATGGAAGGCTGCCCAGAGTATTTGGTGAATCTGCAGCTTGCTGGTCTTTTGACTGTCTTGCCCTTAGTCAGCCCTGTCTACTTTTCTCTCTGCATTCCTGAGTTAGCCTATAGCTAAATACTTCTCTAGGCAACTTGTGGTGTTCCCTAATATGCCATATTACTGTGCAAACCTTACAGCCCTGGAGTCTGTGAATAGGAGCTGAGCTCTGGAAAGATAAAAAATAGTTGTTCCTAATATATTTGGAACATATTATCCATTTTCTGGATGGGAACTAATTAGCCTTGTTGTTTAGCATTTTTCATCTATGAACTTCAAGGAAAAATAACAAATTTGTTATTTTCCATTTGTAGAAGATTGACAGTTTAACAAAACTGAAAAGAGAGATTGCTTCTATGCATGTCACTGTCCCTCTGGCCATGTTCTGTCTGGATGCTGTACAACTGAATGAGGAACTCTGCAATCGGACCCAAAATCTTAAAGATAGATTGATTGAATTTGAAGTGATGGAAAACAGAAATTTAAATAAAAGGTACATGTTGTTAGCATGCATGATTCTTGCTGTCTGTGTGGACTGATGTTGTTTATCTGTGGATGAGATAACTTTGATAACTTTATTCATCTACTGGGTTTTAAAGTGCTTACCAGACATGTGCAAAGACACCAAAGCGAGTATTTAAAATTAACAGGAACAGAAATACTTGTAAATAAATATCTAACCTAGTCTATATATGGTGTACACAGAGATTAGTCTGGAAATACGCCAGTATTCTTTCCTCCTTTACTGACCTTCTAGGATTTGGGTTGAGGTCCTTGCTTCCCCTGCTGGTGTCCATCTAAAGCAACATGAAGAATGTACTATGCAGCTCTGTGTTTGTCTTGTCCCTGACTTTTTTTTTTTCTTAGGGAAGTAATGGTCCCAATTACTTCATGTCAGTCTTTAGCAGTGGAACTAGCTGTTCCCTGGACACCCAGCCTCATGAGATAGGAGACAGGGAGGGGAAGCAGAATGAGAGCATCATGATTAAAGAGGAAGAGATCAGTGACCTGCTATGCCGCTTGGATGCACACGGGTCTATGGGACAGGATGGGCTACACCCAAGAGTGCTGAAGGAGTTGGCAAATGTGCTCGCCAAAACCGCTTTCCATCATTTACAGGAAGTCATGGCTGACTGGGGAGGTCCCAATGGACTGGAGCGTGGCAAATGTAACACCCATCTACAAGAAAGGCAAAAAGGAGGATCCAGGAAACTGTAGACCTTTCAGTCTAACCTCGCTACCAGGGAAGGTCATGGAGCAGGTCATCCTGAGTGTCATCAAAACCCACATAATGGGCAACCAGGGGATCAGGCCTAGTCAGCATGGGTTTATGGAAGGCAGGTCCTGCTAGACGAACCTGATCTCCTTCTATGACAAGATAACCAGATTATTGGACAAGGGAAAGGCTATTGATATTGTATACCTGGACTTTCGAAAAGCATTCGATACTGTTCCCCATACAATTCTCGTGGAAAAACTGGCTTCACATGGCCTGGATGAGCATACGATCTGCTGGATCAAGCAATGGCTGACTGGAAGGTCCCAAAGAGTGGTCCTCAATGGATTTAAATCCAGCTGGCGGCCAGTCACAAGTGGTGTGCCTCAGGGCTCAGTGTTAGGACCATTTCTGTTTAACGTCTCTATTGATGATCTCAATAAGGACATAGGGTGTATCATCAGCAAGTTCGCAGATGACACCAAGTTAAGCAGGAGTGTTGATTCCCAGGAGGATAGGGAAGCTCTGCAGAGAGACTTAGATAGATTGGATCGTTGAGCCAACATCAATGGTATGAGTTTCAACAAGGGCAAGTGTCGGGTCCTGCACTTGGGCCACAATAACCCCATGCAGCGCTACAGGCTTGGGGAAGTGTGGCTGGAAAGCTGCCCGGCAGAAAGAGACCTGGGGGTTCTAATTGACAAGCGGCTGAATATGAGCCGGCAGTGTGCCCAGGTGGCCAAGAAAGCCAACGGCATCCTGGCTTGTATTAGAAATAGTGTGGCCAGCAGAAGTAGGGAGGTGATTGTGCCCCTATACTCAGCACTGGTGAGGCCACACCTCGAGTATTGTGTCCAGTTTTGGGCACCTCAATACAAGAGAGATATTGAGGTGCTGGAGCGAGTGCAGAGGAGGGCAACAAAGGTGGTGAAGGGCCTAGAAAACAAATCATATGAAGAGTGGTTGAAGGAGCTGGGACTGTTTAGTTTGAGGAAGAGGAGGCTGAGGGGAGACCTCATCACTCTCTACAACTACTTGAAAGGACACTGTAGAGAGGTTGGTGCTGGTCTCTTCTCACAGGTAATTAATGACCGAACGAGAGGGAATGGCTTCAAGCTCCAACAGGGTAGATTTAGACTGAACATTAGGAAATAATTTTTCACAGAAAGAGTGGTCGGGCATTGGAATAGGCTGCCCAGGGAGGTGGTTGAGTCACCATCCCTGGACGTGTTTAAGAGCCGTTTAGATGTGGTGTTGGGGGATATGGTGTAGGGGAGAACTTTGTAGAGTAGGGTAGATGGTTGGACTCGATGATCCCAAGGGTCTCTTCCAACCTGGACAATTCTATGATTCTATGACTCTATGATTACATATCTTGCAAGTTTAAAGAAAAAAAAAAAGGACCTTGAAAATATAATTTGAGTCCAGTGTAATGGGATAATCCTGGTTCTGTGAATTAAAAACGCTTCCACCTCACCCCCCACAAACACCAAAAATCCCCAACAAAAAACCCCAACACTCTGGCAATTAAAGAATACTTCCACAGTGAATGGAGAAATGTACCATAAATAAATTATTCAACCCACTTATCTAAAAAGCATCTCTAGGTGGAGATGAACTACAGTCTAGAGGGGCCTCTCTGCCTCCGCTCACTGTGGAGGGGATCCACTTGGAAGGCTTGAGTTGGTTTAAATAAACCTATCCTTTGTGTATGGTTGCTGTTTGTGTGCCTGCTGTCTGCATAGCTATTTATAGTACTGAACTGGAATCTGGAACAAGAAAATGTATCACTATGAAGAAGGAAAATAAGAGCATTTTTTTCCTTTTGGGATTTCCTGTTCTCACATACAATATAAAATAAATGTGATTGTTTCAGAATTTTTTTCTCTATAACTTTGTTTCATACCATGCGCTTAATTTTATTTTTGTGGGGTGATTAAGGGAGCTCTTGCTTATTGCGTTCAAGCATTTCTTTCTGAAGCAGATTGGGTCTTGAAAAGGAAATTCTAAATGTATATGAAGAAAACTGTTAGTGTGCTGTTAACTGTAATTTGGAACCAATGTAGCAATCAATTCTTGTAAGCATAGTAGGACAATAGAACTGATTGTACAGAATGAAATGGCATCCTTAATAAATGCTTATCTGCTGTCTGTATTAAATCTGAATACTTAATTTATGAAGAAATTTGATATTCTTGTTTAAAAGGCAAACTTAATTAACAAGATCTTGCATCTCTCTTCACTACAGTTGCAGTGATATGTCTCTCTTCTTTTTGTTGTAGAATTTGCGATGAATACAACTTCATTGCAAAGAGAATAAGTGAGGTGCCTCTGAACACTGAAGAGCTAGTGGAATTTGATGCATACTTAAAGAAATCCAGTGAAGTTACTGTTTGTAAACTGAGACAGGAGGTGGCTGAAGCAGCACACAGACTGGAATTCCTCATGGACTATGCTGATCTTTCTTGTATGTCTCAATTACAGAACATTAAAGTCTCCGCATGAAAATATTTGTATATAGATATTGGGCTCTTCATGGATAGATGTTACATCTTCTAGAATGCTAATGGAAAGCTCCATAAGATACCAAAAGGAAATAAAAATAATTTAGTAGAGGCTAAAATGTACCAATGCAGGAAGGAGTGGTTAGGAAAATGTCATACAGCACAGACAGTGCTTTTTTCTGTGTTTTAGAGAATGTCTTAGGCATTATCAGATTAATTGCGTGTGATCTGGCCAAATAATGTTACACTTCTATGTTATTCAATAAAAAGTCTACAGTGAAAAACCACCTAAAAAGCAATGTCTCAAAGGCTCTGTGGCAGCTTTTGGAAAGTGTGAGGACTTGCATCTCTGCAGTTGAATATTATATCAGTGGAGGCTTTTTGCCATTTTGCTGTTCGTAGTTAATATAAAGGCTGTTCTCCAAGACAGAAGAAACATCTGGACAAGTTGCTTTTAGTTTGCATTTCTATTCAAAGCAAAAAATGTGCTGTACATAAAAACAAAGAGGAATTATATGAATGCATACCCATTTCAGCGGCAGGATGATCCTTTCTCCCTAGAGCAGAATACACTCTCAGATCAGACAGTGATAGAAATAACTAGGATATGTCATGTTTATTAGCATTTATTTCTGATAAAAATGAGGATGCCTATGGAAGCCAGGAGATTTTTCTGTTACATTTTGGACTGGAGAGTTTGTGTGTGCAGTATTTCATAATTGCTTATTCTTTGTAGCTAGGTTTATAAGTATGTGTCCTGCAGTTACTTATAATGAGCTAAGTGCACTGAACAAATAGACAAATATGGAGATGGAGATGTCTGCTCATTGTAGTTATTATGCTCTAGCTTTTGTGAATAATTCAGTATTTACAAATTGTGGACTAAAAGTGGTTTAAACTTTACTTTTATCCACCTTATGTAGGTATGTTATATATATTTAGTTAGGAGTGGTCTGTCTCTTTGTGTAGTTGAATGGAGTTTATATTCTGGAATAGCTGTTCTTACTAATTTTTTCTACCTAACTAAGGTCTTATTCAGAGAATTTCACATTCTTAAATTGATTCTAGAGTTTTGCTATCAATCTAACTTGGTTAGAGAACAGTTCTCTTTGCAGTGAAGATAATTCAGCCAGCAGCTTGAAATACATAGCTTCTTAGACAGCTTATTCCTAAATGTAGTTTTAGCTATTTTGCTTACTCTTCACAACAGCCACTCTATTAGATCATTCGTTAAAAGGTATTTTCTTAAAGATCTCTCTATATTTTTTATTTTAGATGATGACATAAACCTGAATAGCACAGTTTTCCATTGGCCTGATCAGATTGAGATAATCTTTGAAAAGAGTAGAGATCAGTTATACAACAGCAGGAATCATGCAGAGATGGCTTTGCTTGAAAGGTACGGTGTTAAAACATTTTCTTTCACTGAGTATTTTCAAAGAAAAGAAAAATCTCATTATCAATAAGAGGGAGATAATGTCAAAGAAGGAAAACTTGGAAGGGAGCTGAGGAAGAAACCTGTTTTTTTATTATGGAGATTTTAGAAAAATCCCGTTGATGAGGGTGGATTAGAATATTCCATTGCTTAAACAGGTCTGAAAGGAGGAATGAAGGGTGTTGCTAGAATATTCATAATTTTATCTTGTTATATTGCTTAGTACAGCATTACGCATAATTTTGTTACATTGTTTTCACTCTTCCTTTCTTTCTTCCGAGTAGTAAAGGTAGCAAACGTTAAGTGAACTAAATCAATTGGGAGGTTTGAAAATGAATTCTAATCCTGTGAACTGCATAGTACTGATATAACTGATTAATGGGTTTTCACTGGCATCTGTATTTACTTTACATTAGTATTGAGATCAGCTTTCATTTGACAGGGACTGTTAAAATTAATAAAATAATTGAAACCTGAAAAGGAATGAAACAGAACATCATATTACCCTAGCTATCTTTACCTCAGGTGTTCTCAGTTTGAGGAAACTCTTGAAGGTTATAATAGAGAAGTAGAAAGCTACAAAAAGCGGGATGTCATGACCATAGAAGAAATGAAGAACAACGCTGAGAAATTTAAGGAGTTAAATAAGAATCTAGATCATGCACTAACAGAATTTGAGGTTAGTATTTATTAGTCAAGTATGGAGTGAGTTGCAATGTGCTGGATAAGCAAAAGTTTGGTTCCTATCCCTGTTTTTTTCAGGGTTATGGCCATATATTGTCAAGATGGTTTTAAAATTTCCAAATTCACCAACATGTGCCAAATGTCTTCTTGTCCCTGTATGCTGAGTTGTCCCTGCTGCTGACTTGAAGAGCATATTTTTTGGGGAAAAAAAGTTTAGGGAGTTTTTCAAATTGAAATACTGAATTTCAGTGTTTTCAAGAAGTTAGTAGTAGCAGAATGGTATCCACAGAAAACAGAATTTTTCTGGCGGTGTTGGCAGGAGCAGAATGTTAGGGAGGTGGCATTTTCCCTGAACCGTGGTTTGTGCTGCTGGAGCTGTGTTTTCAGTTCCTCTGCTTGTCCTCTAATTAAAACCAAATGTTTCTCAGCTCTTTGTGTTGTTTCCAGAAGTTGCTTATAGGCATTAATGTGTGTTGTATCACAGAAAGGGAAGTTTCAAATGCTAGAAGGAAACTGAAAACCAAGATTCCCAGATTCTATACAGGGCTCTCCATCCAGTGTACTGTGTGGTTCTAGGATGAATAGTTTGCCTTCACTGTGCCTCTGCTGGGGTATGAGAATGGTTACTTTGGAGAGATCTCACAGGCATTGTGAGCCTTAATTAATCTTCTAAATCACAGTGAGACAGTGAGATTTCTGCATATATGAAGCCTTAAGGATCAAGATTTTAATTAAGTCGCACTCAAAAGAGAAAATTGAACCAATTAAATGAGTTTGGGGTTTAGATAAATTGCTAGTCCTTCATATCAACACTCTTGATCTGATTTAAAGGCATCTGGTGTATTTAATTAGTGTGAGTTATCAGCTCCAATATGTTGTTATAGGTAGATCAGAACAAGTAATTAAATTGAAGTTTCTTAATGCCTGATCACAATGAGGGGCATATCCACAGAATTTAAATGACATGACAATCAGCTTAGTGAATACGTGAAGTTTAAAATTATCTTGGAATGGGGATCTTTAAGTTTCTCTGCCTGCATGTCACATTGAATGTTTAAAAGTTTTATGAAAGGTCTGTTGGCATCATAAAAACACAGACTTGGGAGTCGGTCTGAATTCAGTGTCTGCTTTTCAGACAGCATTTCTTTGTGCTTCACCTCCCTAACTGTAAAATGAAGAAGGTAATACTTTTTTCTTTAATCTTAATGTTTGCACAGTGATTTATACTGCAAGGTCTTTTGGACAAAGACAATATCTTGCCATGAAAAAGCACAGCAATTAATACCTGTTTTCGTTGGAACTCCCAGATGTTTCTGTAATAGAAAGAAATAATTACAAGCAAAAAAAAAAATCCTGTAAGCCTATGTGACTGAGGAGCTTACATGCAGGTTTCAAAGTGGGTTGGTAACTTGTGAGCCTTGGTTTCACTGAATGCCATGGTGCATTATCTACTTCTAAAATAGATATAGAATTTTAAAATTATTTGAGTAGTAAATGTTATCAACAAATAACTAGGGGAATTTTCAAGAACACAGTTACCTTATTTGCCTAAAATCCACAGACCTAAATCTACAAATCTCATTGACTTTGACATGTAAAAAAATTGTATTCAATATTACCTACTTAAAAGTTTAAACAACAGTAGGAATTTTTGTTGGAAATAAGATTATTTTTTTTTCTTAAAGGCTATTAATAAAGAAGAGGAGTTACTTGAGCGGGAGAAGAGTCAATTTCCTCTACTGCAAGCTATAATTGCAAACAAACAGCCCTTTGAGCAACTTTGGATAACAGCATACAACTTCCATACCAAATCTGAGGAATGGATGAATGGTGAGGCTTTGGTGTTCATTTGCCGAAATGTGTCATTTTCAGTTAGTTAAGTAGAAGCTGAAAGGGTTAATTAGTTGTGAGAAAATAATTTTAAAGAAATAAATGCTGCTAAGCAGTGTGAAGTACAGTTGTTGACTTGGATTTTGGGTTAAGATAATTTTTTGTAACATAACCGATTTCCAGTTAAAGGAGAATTATTACAACTATGTGTAAATAAACTACCCTGGCAATCTCCTTGAGCTGATGTGCCTGCTGTGCTTTTTTTTTTATACTGTTGTATTCAGGATCTCTCCAGAAGTTAAATGCTGATGAAATTACTGAAGAAATTGGAAATATGTGGAGGACTATGTACAAGCTCAGTAAGAGTTTTCCAGATTTGGCTGGGCCTAGACGCTTAGCAGAAACTATGAAATATAAGCTTGATAAATTTAAACAGCATCTTCCTGTCCTGTCAATTGCCTGCAATCGTGGAATGAAGGAGAGACATTGGGAGCAGGTACTTTAAACTCTGCTTTAACTGGGGGAGTATTCTACTACAGAAACTGACAGTTGAACATACTACTCCGTGTATTCCATACTGTCAAATACAGTAATAGTTCTGTATTTCACAATAAGAAGATCCTTTATCCTGTCACATGATAGATCCAGTTTTGAAATTTGTAATGGTACAGGCAGGAGCTTCTTTGAATTAATAATTTATGGAGAAAAGGCAAATTAGGGGGTTGCATTAATACTTCTTCAGCATTTATTTCTTGCTGTTTGAAAAGTCTGTTACAAACATGCGTCTTGATAATAGATTTTATTTCGTACTTTATTTTCAGATTAGTGAAATTGTAGGATGTGAGATCAGACCTGATGAAACTGCTACTCTTAAAGACATACTGGAATTTGGACTCTCAAAATATATTGATCAGTAAGAAGCTTAGTCTATTCTCTTTTTCTTAGACAATCACTGTATTTCATATGTCAGATACCAAATATTAGTTTTTTGGGGTTTTTTGTGTGCTGTAGACCCTGCTGTAAAATCAGCTGTGTTTTATCAAGCTATGGATGGAACTGTGAGTTGTTCTTGTAGCACAAAGGCGCCAAAAACCAGTCATATTCCTAAACCATTTAATTTGCACATTCAGAATTTTCTGTCTGCATTTATCTCCAAATTAATATTAATATCTCTAACTTGGTGAGCCTGAAATTGCAAAAATATTCCCTGAAATAAGAGTCCATGATATTATTAACAAATCCATATGAAAGGTAGCCTGATATGCAACTCTACCTACAACTGCTTTTTTTTTACACTTCAGCTATGTTGCAAAAACATTTCAAAGATATATTTCATTTCAATTTAGACTGGAACCTATTGGAGCAGCTGCAAGTAAGGAGTATTCTTTAGAGAAATCAATAGAGAAAATGAAATCAGAGTGGGTCAACACGCAGTTCAGTCTGGTGAAATACAGGGATACTGTGAGTAAACATCAAACCAATATATATAATGTTGAAAAGAATTACTTTGATGCTGAATACTAGTTGAGAAATACAAGAGGGAAGTTACTGCTGTTTCATTGTGGCATGATGGAAAGTGGTATCATATCCCAGAGCCTGGGCAAATGTCTCCATTATTATATATCCTTATATATCGACCTTAGTATCTGGATAACTTGTGAGCTCAACGTATTCATCCTGGCAAATCTGTAAGCCTGAGAGCCTTTTCAGCGTTGTATGGAAAGCTGGACAGTAGTGCAATTTTAACTTACCCAGAAGATACAGGAAATCACATGCAGTCCAAAAGATTGAGTTAGAAGTCACTAGCATCCCCGTCTAGCTTCCCACTCACAAACCAGTCTGTCTCTTGACCTTTGAAACAGAGATGTACAGTGGAGATTATCTTCAAACACATTGCAGGCTTTCTCAATGCCTTGCTACTTTCTTACCTTCAACCATCATAGAGAAGGGGGAAACAGGAATCTGAATGAGGGCTAGGTTGAAGCGCGGTGAAATAGAGCAACTTCTATTTTCCTTATCAAAATATGATGTATTTACAGAACACCAGCATCCTGTCAGCAATTGATGACATCCAGCTTTTGCTGGATGATCACATTGTTAAAACTCAGACAATGTGTGGCTCTCCCTTCATCAAACCAATAGAAGCTGAATGCCGGGTAAGGAAAAGCTGGTTTGGCTGAGCTTATGTGTCTCATGGTATGCTTCCCCTAAGTGCTTTAAAGTATTTTGGCATAATAAGGAGTTATATGGTTTTTAACTGTTTATAAGAACACACGTTCGTATTTTTCTTCAAGAGCGTTAAACTAATGGTTTCCAGGCAAAGGTATGCAAAACTTGCTTTACAGCTAAAGAAATTGTAATTGCATTGCTAATCTAGTCATCATAAGCATGGGTTTTTAGTTGAATGTCTTGGGAATGTGTCACTTGATTTAAACAAATCCTGCTGCATTGAGTAAAAAGATACGGGTGTGTCAGTTATGAGAGATAATTTATTTGTAATCTGGTATTAGCATGATCCATAAGGGTTTCAAAGTCTTTTTTGTTAGCTGTCCTACTATTTTGTAAAGATGATGAATTTCTAATAGGAATATTATGTGGAACGCAGAGACTTCTTTCCCACCAGTATTTAACATCACTTTTTCTGGCCTAATAGTGATGATGTGTAAGCAATGCTAAGACCTAAATTCTATCCATTCCTGTGGACTTTAGCTGAATTGTAGGTAAAGCTGAGTACTGCTTTCCAGTAGAGCTGGTGAAATGAAAGGGAATGATTAATATAGAGCTATCATAACAATCTCCACGTACCTCTTGCAGAGTAATGAACAATACAGGCTGGCTGCAATACAGTCTCTTGCATATCCCTTACACTGTAGACTGTCAAAGTCACAAAAGTAATGCTGTCTGAAATTCTTTATTCAAAAATAATCTCTCTCTGGTTTTAAAACTGATTGGTACTGCTAGAGTTGCATGAAATAGCTTTTTTGGCAGAGCCAAATATTGAACTCACTTTGTGTAGGGCTTGTGAATTGACATTTACTCAGTCTGCTGGATATCTTATTAAGCTTTTATCCTTTCATTGATAAGATAGAAAGTACACGAGTAGAATTAAAAGAAGAGATTCTGGATTGCCATGCTAGTGATCTCTGCACTTCTTAAGCAGTTCTCTCACAAATTGCTGTAAAAAGTGCTAGTGAAAGAATATGTCTATTGTTTATAAGAAATATTTGGATGTTTATTGGTGTTTGTTTTTTAAAAGAAAGTTTCTCCCTCTTTTAAAATTGTTCAATTGTTTGTGTTTCTTTCATATTTTTTTCCCTGAAGCCAAGGAACTCATGCTATTTGATTCCTCAGTGTGGATTAATTCTTGATAAAATTTTGCTTAAATATTAAATGTTTTCATTACAGGCTTGGGAAGATAAGCTGTATTTAATGCAAGATATTCTAGATAGCTGGTTAAAATGTCAGGCAACATGGTTGTATTTGGAACCAATTTTTAGTTCAGAAGACATTATAGCTCAAATGCCTGAAGAGGGCAGAAAATTTGGGGTTGTGGATACATACTGGAAGGACATTATGGCACAAGTGGTAAGTGCTTGCATTTAATAAATCTTGTATTTTTATGCACATCTGGTGACATGATTATTACTATCATGAAGATATACTAGCTTTTCTGGAGTTAGAAATTTATGTTTAAGTCACAAGAAAGTATATGGAGTGAAAAATCCTTTACTAAAAGGATTTTAGTCTTGCAGTAGAAGTGGTAGATTATATCATTATTGCTTTGAGATTTCTGTAAAGGCTGGATATTGCAGGATGAATTAGAGCTCAATTAACATTTTAATTCTAAATTTTCTGCCTTTTGTATGGTTAAATGATCAGAATTAGTTAGAAAGATGAATGATTTGTGCTTTCAGGGTCTGCTTCATAGTTCAGTGACAATCTGTACAAAGTCTTCTCTGGATACAATTAGATTTTGCATTAGACTTTTAAGGCGTACACATTATTAGAGCAACTAAATGGATTTTTTTGCATATGATTGTTCTCTAGTATGTGGTGGCATGGTTATTTAAAACTTTGGTGAATACGTACTGAGATGGTAGTGTGTCAGGATAAGATAATGGGCGTAGTAAGTGCAATTGGGTATGCTGTTCGGTTCCTTATAACTAAGAAGTTGGGTAAGAGCCCACATACTTAGTGGTAGTGTGAGCTGAGATGTTTGTCAAAAACGTTGGGAGTGTGTGATTGTGTGATAAAGATTTTGAAATAATCAGTATAACAAAGTAGAAGTTGAGACCTGTCTAACAGCTCAGACTCTGTGAATGATGAAGCCTCTTCTGAAATAGGTGTATCCTTTCAAGTTAAGAGGAGTTTTATCAGAGAGAAAAAATGCGACCTAGATGGCAAGAACAGAGAATAGTTGCATGTACTGTGGCTCTGTTTGACAAAACTTATTTGTGAATGGAAAAAAATGTAGCAAGCTCAAGACACAAGAGCAAGTACCAAAGATTTTAACTCCTGTGGATATTTCCTTGTTGCGTTATTGTCTGTAAAGTTCAAACTGGTAAAACTGACAGTCTGAAAAGAAAAACTATCAAATAATGCATACATATTTAATAACATGAAGGCACACGACAGAGAATATATAGCTATTTAGCCTCCTGCAACATACGTGATTGATGATAACAATTTTAATGTACAAACCTATTGCAACTTTTGCAGTTTCTGCTGTGTATTTGTTTTTACAAAGGTGAAAGACACAAAGGTACTCGTAGCAACAGAACAACCCATGATGTTAGACAGACTTCAGGAAGCAAATACTCTCTTAGAAGACATTCAAAAGGGGTTGAATACTTACTTGGAGAAGAAAAGATTATTTTTCCCAAGGTAAATTAATTAATTAAATTAATTAAACAGGCCTAAGTTAGAGACAAAAAGCCATAAGCTCTTTCAAACCATTTCTAGTGAACTGAAAGTCTCATTTTATAAACACATGGGGACACAGTCCCATGCAACAAAAAATGAAAACCTGTTCTTTTCTCCAGACATCATTCATTTTCCTAAGCTCCAGTTAAATTTGCAATGCCAGGGACAGGCAGAAGTGGGGATGCAAAATCTGTCTAGCACAGTGTAAACTTATGATTAGCAAGATATTATCAATTACAGAGTATTTTTGAAGGAACTTGCTACCTTCCCATGGCTGATCTGTAATTACGTCTCTGCCCTGCCATCTTTAGTTGTGCAGAGGTGTGTGATTCATTGGAGTTATATATGATTATGAGGCACAGGATTCTGTGTTTTTACAAGGTACTTACTGGCTGCATAGATATATTTGGTCTTTCCTGCCTGAGTTTGAGAACCGTTCTTTCTTCCTCTGCATAAAAGGATGGTCACATTGAAATTCTGAAAAGCCAAGTGCGATGAGTTTTATAATGTTAAACATTGCTTAAGAAAAGGGATTTGAGATAATAATTTCCTCTGTTATGCTAGTGTCCTAAGCAACAATAAAACCAATTCCATCTATCTTGCATTAATAGATTATTAATGACGATTTTCATGATTGGAAAGTGCATGTTCATTAACTGTATTTTTGTAACAGATTCTTTTTCCTGTCTAATGATGAGCTGCTTGAAATACTGTCTGAAACAAAGGATCCCCTTAGAGTACAACCACATTTAAAGAAGTGTTTTGAAGGAATTTCTAAACTGGAGTTCACAGAAGATCTGGAGATTGTAGGCATGATCAGTTCAGAGAAAGAAATTGTTCCTTTCATAGATAAAATCTGTCCAGCGAATGCAAAAGTAATTTTTTATTCTTTTTTACTATATGAGATTACATTAATACTGTGTATGTTTTTGGGGGAATGAGGTTTAAAACATGTAGAATCAGATCATGAAATGTGTTTAGGAAGTGAGAGTGCAGACTGGTACTCTAGGACAAAAAGGATTTCCTACAAAAAGGAGTAAGATGTACCGATTTTGGGGTAAATTTCTCTAGGCACTTTTCTGCAGCTTTGCACACCTACTACTTTTAAGATGCAGATAGACAGATATCAGCCAAGCTCTCTATATACCTGTGTATGTAACATTGCACAGCATGGCTGAAACAGAAAGGAACGGGGGAAATAATGAACGGCTGGCAGTGAAGAATCAGAGCATTAGTTCAAAAGGGGTCTGGGTAAAAATAGTAGCATTATAAGTTTTGAAAAGTATCTCAGTTCCAGCTTTTTCTGCTATACTCAACATGAAAGTACGGAGCTGAATTGCTGTATGGTAACCAAGAAGAGATGAAAGGCAGAGCATGTTGTAAGCTACAGATACCATTTTCCCCTTAATCCTCCAGGGACAAAACATGCCCTGGGTTTACATGACTAAGCTTAACTGACCATGTAAGCTGTGATCTGCATTTTTTGTTTGTGCTTATATGAAACATATCCCGCTGTTTCTTCAGCTGGATTGTCTTTAGAGTTAACTTGATTTACCTGTCTTCAGACAGTGTTACACTGCCTGTCAGAATTTGGAAGAGTCCTACCTTTCTTCCTCCTGTGTACCACACCCAGATCAGAAGAAAGCATATTTAAGCCTAATACATTTCAAAGAATTTGTCCTTTAAGAAGAATATAATCAGGAAATGTGTATTGACTTTTAACTGTTTTTCAATTTTGAAGGGCATGGTAGAAAAATGGCTTTTGCAAGTAGAGGAAATGATGCTGGCCAGTGTAAGACAAGTTCTTCAAGATGGCATAAGAGGATATAACAAGGTAATTATTCCTGAATTATAGTATAAAATAGATTTCACAAGCAACTGTACATGAACAGCTTGCTCAAATTGTTAACCAGAGAAACACATTTGAAGCGGAATCCAGCTCTCCTTGTTCAGTAGCACCAGTCTGAAGTTTTAACTCTGAATTTCTTGAAGAAAAAGTATCAAAGCTTTCCATGCTGATTCTTATTTATTTACAGCATGAGACAAAAGAAATTTGGGGAAAGTAATTGTTATAAGTGCCATAATCTAATCTGTTTATATGACTTTATGTGCCTGGAATGGATCTTTTTGTTTAAGGTTCCTCGAAAAACGTGGGTACTTCAGTGGCCTGGACAGGTGGTTATTTGCGTTTCATCCATTTACTGGACAGAAGAAGTGTCTGAGGCTATAAGGAAAGGAACTTTGCTAGTAAGATTTTCTTCTACTTTCCTATTTTTAAGCACTAAACTCTGATTAATTAATAAAAAGCTCCTTCTAGCAAAGAAGATCCTCAGTCAACAACATATTACAATTTACTCATGCACTGTGCTTTATTTTCTATTTCATTTTTTCTTTTATCTTAGCAGGAGCTTGTTCTCATTTACTTTGTGTATCAAGAGAAATCCCTCCCAGTGAAGAAAATTGTATTACTTTTTTTTACAAGTGATATTGGTGTAAATGAAAGTACCAAGCAAAAAGTTGGTTTGGTTGTTAAACACTATGTATTTTTATTTCTAACTCCTGTCTTTACAATGTGAAGCCCCAGGGAAACGTGCAGGCAGAAATCTCTCCTTACAGAATGGTGCAGTTATTTGTCTGGTTATTGCTAGATTCTCCTGATAATAAAGGTGCAGGAGCCAAGTTTGTTATTTCATACAAGAGACTTTACTTACATGTTTATAGTGCCTCTGTCATCACAACGGTTTTAAGTGTCACTTCATTGAGGCTAATCAAATCATGCTCAAGTAATGGAAATAATTTGTGATTAATTCAGTGGGCTTTTGTCTGATCCTAATTGAGCTAGGTGGATGAGGATGTATTTGGGGAATAATTCTGTCAACAGAGTGTTTGAGCTGCTTTTTAAATGTGGAAATAATAAAGTTTTAATAAACTTTACACCGAATGCTACCTTTTAATATTAGCTCTTTGTTTCAGTATCCTGAATATCTTAGGTTTAATTTGCATGTGTTGTTTAATACCAGTTGAAGATCTTATTCCACATATCCTTTCAGAACAGTCAGAACTGAAAATATTTATTGCTTTCAAAGAACATATCCTGAATGATCCACAGGTTAAGAAAAAGAGAAGGAATCATAGAACAGTGAATCACAGAATATAAAGGACCTCTGGACATCATGTAGTCCAACCCCTGTTGAAAGCAGAGCCAACTAAACCAGGTTGCCAATGGACTTGCTCCTGCATGCCCACGCCTGTCTTCTATGAGGGAGCTGAAAACTGACACAGCACTCCAGATGTGGTGTTAGCAGTGCCAACTAGAGGGGAAGGATCACGTCCCTTGACCTGCTTGTAATGTTCTTCCTAATGCAGCCAGGCATGCTGTTGCTCTTCTTTGCCTCAAGGGCACACTGATGGCTTTTGTTCGATTTGGTGTCCACCACCATCCAGGTCCCATTCTGTAGAGCTGCTTTCCAGCTGATTGGTCACCAGCATGTACTGGCACATGGGTTTATCCTTTCCCAGATACAGGACTTTCCCCTTTGTTGAACTTCATGAGGTTCCTGTCTGCCTATTTCTCTGGTCTTTTGAGGTCTCTCTGAATGACAGCACACCATGGAGTGGTCTGTCAACCATGCCTCCCAGTTTTGTGTCATCTGCAGACTTGCTGAGGGTGCACTCTGTCCTGTTTTCTAGGTCATTAATGAAAACTTCATTAATCTTTCATTTCATTAAACTTTCTCATTGAATAATGAGAAAATAATTTAAAATGTTTATAGTAATGTTAGGAGAATCTTAGGTTTCTAGTAATTTTATTAATTTACAATTCACTACTAATTTACAGAAGAAATCTAATCCAAATTTCCCCAACAGAGAGAATCTGCTTATCTCCTAGCATAGAATTTTGTCATTTCTGTCATGAAGAAAGTTAAGTGGACTTCTGCTTACACTATTTTCAGGCCATAAAGCTTTTTGAAGTGTTCATAGTAAAATAAAATGCCAGTATATGAAAGAGAATTTTAAATGTTTGTGTAGTGCCAGGACTTCCATTATTATATTTTTTTGGAAGGTCTCTCTCCAATGCCTGCACTTAGGGAGCTTAGGAACTGCTAGCGTTACGTTAATGCCTGTGTTCTGTTTCTGTGACAGGATTTCTTGGAGAAAAGTAATCTACAAATAGGGGACATTGTTGAGTTAGTGAGAGGAAAGCTGTCCAGTGGAGCCCGGCTGACACTTGGAGCTCTTACTGTCATTGATGTGCATGGTAAATGTTCAGTTGCTGGTACTCTTGTTAAATCTGGGGCATTGCTGCTATCATTAGTTGGGTGAACTATTTTAAAGAGGCAGCTAAAATGGTTTCTCTAAATTCAAACAACCTTTACAGAGTTATTGCACAGTGTCTTTGGGCAAATGCAGATTGTTCAGTCCTGCACAACTATCTCCCATCTACTTAGAATGGACAATGGAATCTAGATCAAATTAAGCTCATTCCTTATGCAAAACAGATCCAGATTCCTTTCTGACATGAAAGCTGGCCTACTACTCTAAATGTTGATTTACTATTACATAGCTATGGGTAAGTATTAGTTTACTTACACATTGTTTTAAGTAAACTAACATAGAAGTGTTTAGATTTTTTCAAATAATCTGTCTCTTACTCTGCAGCTCGTGATGTCGTTGCAAAATTGGTTGAAGACAAAATCACTGATCTGAATGACTTCCAGTGGATTTCTCAGCTGAGATACTACTGGGAAGAGAAGGATGTAATAGTGCGAATGATTACAACAGAAGCCAAATATGGTTATGAGTATCTGGGCAATTCTCTACGTCTGGTTATAACCCCACTAACAGATCGATGTTATAGGTAAAGCCATGTTGTCTATGAATAATGTTTTCATTTTCTGGATTGATCTGTATTTGCTTTCATTTGTTATAGTTAATAATAACAGTAACCTCAGCAGCTAAGATTTTCCTCTAGCTTTTGCAGGCAAATTTTATATATCTTCTTTGCCCAAATATGGTAAAATACTTACAGTGTATAGGTTTCTACACCAGTAGAGTAATAGTCTTTGTTGTATCCAAGAATGTGCTTCTGAAAAAGGTTGGCAGCTCAGGGTGCTGTAACTGTAAAGAACTTTACAGTAGCACTGGTCAATTAATTTCTTTGCAATAAGACATGCAGGTAGGGTATGCCTGCCTGTAAAATAGATGAGATAATTATAGAGCCCTTCACGGGTGTTTGAATGCAGTTAACTTTCTGTTCCTCTGCTTGCTTGCAAGAGGTTGAAATGGAAATACTTCATCCCCCAAGGTTGAAGTATTCAAGGGCATTTGGTATTTCACTTCTGGGGAGCCTTGAAGACACAGGTCATCTCAGCAGGTAGTTTTAGGTCTAAGGTTTAGAGACCTTTCTCTATAGTATCTCCAGGCAAATACATGGTGAGGCTATAAAGATCTTACTTCAGCACTGAGCTGTGAACTCACAATCATGTAGAAGGCACTTGTAGTACAGTGCCTATGTTAATGCCGATGCCAGCAAATGCTTAATCTTCTGACATTCACACTGGTGTTGAAAGAACCATGTGGCTGGTGCATTAGCTGTAAACTGGAGTTGTTGTCATTGGCATTATCTCAATCTAAACTAAGACTCCTCAGTCAGCTGTGCCAGATGTAATTTCAGTGCAAGCAGTGAGCAAGCAGACTCTATTCAGCACAAGTTAACAACTGCTTTTGGTGGCAAAGCCTTTGAATGAGGCTTTTGTGAAATAATTGGATCACTCCAATGTTAACAGGGATCTCATTTTTAGTATGAAAATCACTTGGAGAGCAATGGGATTCCCAGGTTTATGAAACAACCTTTATGCTTTCTCAACCATTTCTAAAGATTGACTTCAAACATATAAAAAGCCAGCTTCAAATTCTTATCATGAGGAGTGCCACTTGATGAAAATGTATGTTTTTGCGATCTCTGCCATTTTGCTTATGGCACTGTGCATTTGCTTGTGTAATTGAGGCTATACAGGGTGGATGCGTGTAGTAAAAAGCCTTGACATTCCACGTAGGCCAAGCGGGTGAATGTGAGCTTCCACAATTCGCAATCAGTTATGAGACAATACTGTTTTTTTAGGACAAGCTGCAAAGTCAGTAGCGAATAAATAAATTGTTTCCAGGGGAACCTGCATAGGAAAATACTTATCCATCCCTTCAGAAACAGTCTGCCATTGAATATCACTGTTTCTAATGCCTGTGTTCCTGTTTATGTAGGACATTAATGGGTGCCTTGAAATTAAATCTTGGTGGTGCTCCAGAAGGACCCGCTGGGACTGGCAAAACGGAAACAACAAAAGATCTAGCAAAAGCACTAGCTAAGCAGGTACCCAAATACAACCTTTTTTTCTTTGCATTGTTTTATGTTTGAATATGTAGATATTTCTTGAAATGCCATTCCTAAGCAAGTACTGCTTGTTCTGTACCTATTCTTTATTCACAGAAATAGTTGGTAAGAAGAAGCACACGTTTAAGACTGTGTCTATATGGCAAGGAAGTATTGTAATCCAAAATTAGCAATAATAATCCTTTTCCATTTTAGATGCTAAGAATTTTACAATGGGCTTTGTGTTAAAACTGAGAGATGTTCTCTGTGTGTTTTTTGTTGTAGTGTGTGGTCTTTAATTGCTCCGATGGTCTTGATTACAAGGCAATGGGCAAGTTCTTTAAGGGGCTGGCACAATCTGGTGCATGGTCCTGCTTTGATGAGTTCAACAGAATTGAGGTAATGTTTTAACTCAGGGAAATAAAATGATAAAGCTTTAATTTAAGACACAAGAAGTTTTAGATTTAGACATGACAGCATTATTGCCAATTTTCTACTTTTATTTGTGGTATAGCCTCTTTTTCGATAGTCACTGACACAGAAATAGGTACTCAGCTGCCTGCTGTAGGAGCACATGCCTACCTGTGCTGTGTTGCAGAAATCTTGTGTTCTGGGTTATTTTAGCTGAAAAAATTGTTCCTGTGCAATTTCCTCTTTTGCATGTGACGCTCATTTGTTGGGAAAGAACTGTCCTTCTCTTCTTGAGAAATCAGGCTACAGCTGTGTGGCTGTATTTATCTATGTTCAGCACAAGACAGACAAATCGCAGTGGAGGGATTCCTGTGATGACTAGTTGAGTGTCACTAGCTGAGTGACCTGGTTAACTAGCTGTGTAACCAGACACATCTAATCCCGTCCTTGATCTTACTCTGATTTTTTTTTTTTTTTTCATTTGGTCACTAATGACTTTGGGAAAGTTCTATTGTTATTTTGATGGAGTTAGATTTAAGTAAATACTACTAAATGTGGAAATTCCATTAAGTTCTATTTTGTATGTTTTAGTATCCTTAACAACTTAATTTCTCCATTTGTCTGCTGTAACTTGTTTTTTAATGAATTTAAGTGTTATCATTCTCATTTTCCAATATTCTGTTACCTTGATACTTTAAAGCACTGAGGATTGGTGCTAGGCTGCCTTACCCATTTTTGCATTTACTCTCAATTTTGGGGCATTGAGTGAATCAGACTTTCTGAAGAGCTTAAATTCTTTATGCTGTCTGAGGTGAAAGGAAAGTGCTCTTGGAGGCCTCCAGAGGGAGTTCATGTCCGCCTAACTTAGATGTCTACCTTCAGGCACATAATATTTCCCGATGGAGGTTTTTAGAAGCCTCTGTTCATCTGTCTACGTTGATTGAGTAGGGAATGGTGGCACTAACTTTCAGAGGATCACTTCAATAGACATTTAATACTTAGGCTGAATTATCAGACACAGGGTGATTTTCACCTGGAGGAATGCAAATATAGCCATCAAAATATATAAACAAAAACGTTTTATATTGTCTCTAAGTGCCTTATGTTTTCCAATCTGTTCTGTCTGTATTAGGTTGAAGTATTATCTGTAGTTGCCCAACAAATACTTAGCATCCAGCAAGCTATTATTCGCAAACTCAAAACATTCATCTTTGAAGGGACAGAGATCTCTCTTAATCCTGCATGTGCTGTGTTTATCACAATGAATCCTGGGTATGCTGGACGGGCAGAGCTACCTGATAATCTGAAGGTAAATCTGGAAGCCTGATTTCTTGTAGAACAGAATTTGCAACTTCTGGTCTATTGTAATAAGAAAAGGAAGGCAGCAATTAAATAATACACCGATAGTCTATTCAAGTGTATTCTGCTGTGCTTTTCACTAAGCTTTAATAAGTGTGTAGGATTGTACGAAATACACAGATGAAAGATCTCAGTCTAATCATACTGATAACAGTTCACAGCTTTAACTGTACTCTAAGTGGAAATTCTCCTGGTTTACAATGGCTTGGTAATCCAAATCCCCATATGAATTTATTATAACTTTGTAGGTGGCTGAAACACTGCAGAGAGACTGATACAGTCCTAGTTCTTCTAGCTTTGCCACAATTTTTTGCATGGTCTTTTACAAGACATTAATCACACCATGAGCTAGTTTGTCTATTATGAAAGTGAGATGAATGACACCTCCTTTTCCTCTATTAATAGTTCTTTAGGATTGTGACTCTTTCTAAACATTTGTTCCTGTAGTGTTTAGCACAGACCTCTTGAACCTCTTGATAAAATACAATAGAACTCTAATGCAATCTTGTAGATTTCAGATGATTCCTGAATTCTAGAAGTGCATGAATTTATGGAGAGATGCTATTCTTACAAAACAGGCACAAGTTATTACCATATTCCATAGTCTAAGCTTATATCTTACTTTTTTTCTTACAGGCACTGTTCCGAACAGTTGCCATGATGGTTCCAGATTATGCTTTGATTGGAGAAATTTCACTTTATTCAATGGGATTTCTGGACTCTCGGAGGTAAGACATGCTGAATTTTCTGCCTTTGGAAAATGGATCATAATATCAAACAGAATTCCTAAATGGTGCACACATTCTCTGGCATGGCATAATCTACAGTTTTACTTCCTAGGTATTTTGGGTCATCTTGTCAGCTGATATGTCTGATAATCACTGCAGTTACTTTGTGTATATAGGTACTTAAATTATTTTCTTTGCATGGTGAGATATTTTCATTCTTCATGTGATATTTTGATATCCACAGTCTTGCCCAGAAAATTGTTGCCACTTACCGTTTGTGCTCTGAGCAGCTGTCATCTCAGCATCACTATGATTATGGAATGCGTGCTGTTAAATCTGTCCTGACAGCAGCAGGAAACTTAAAACTGAAGTACCCAGCTGAAAATGAAAGCGTATTGTTACTTCGGGCTTTGCTGGATGTTAACTTGGCCAAATTCTTGTCACAGGATGTGCCATTGTTTCAGGTAAGCTGTCAGGCCTGTGCGTTTAAGTTTTGTGATGATGAGGTCCATTATAAGAACCTACAGAAACAGGTCAGTATCTTAATTTAGAACAGTTTGATCTAAATGCTGCCATATTAGTGTAGAGTTATTTCAGTCCAATGATCTGGATGCACTCTGGTTCTTGTTAGGGTTATCTTGAAAAACAAAGTTTCAGTGGTGCCTTTTAAGTTATTCTATAAAATGTTTTATAAGATATCTTGCTAAAAGTCACTCTGTGCTGTTTCATTTGTGGAAACCATTCGTTGAAGTTTGCATTCTGGCTTTGTGCTGCAAAAGAGATGTGGACAACTAAATTAAGGTCAATTAGAAATCTGAAGCCAGAATGAAAACGATGAAGTTTCTGTTTGTGTGCTGCTTGGATAGAAAATAAAGACTATGTTAAGCTACAAAGCAATCAATATTAAAGACCTAAAAGCTAGGGTACAAGCACACACAGAGTCATTGCTCTGAAACTTCAGAACACGTACCCTTCTATTTAATCACTGAAATTCTTTCAACCACTTTCACATGCTTTGCTGTAATACTTTTTGGGGCAAATTTGCAGAAGGTTAAGCTTCCTTTTACAATACCAGTGTGTGTATGAAAAGTGCAGGCACCTGTTTCTGTCTCATGCATACAGACTACTTTCATGGCTACAGTTTGCCCAGAAGTTAGTTTTGTCCAGATGAGGACATTTCCTCTTAAGCTGCTGTTATCTGTATGAATGTTGTTTTACTTGTGTGTTTAATGCTTTGGGAATTCTCCCTTTTTGTAATCTTGTACTGATTTGCCCAAACCATGACAAATCTGTGTTTAAGTAGTGTTCTATTCTGTCTTTCCTTAACAGGGCATCATATCTGACCTGTTTCCTGGAGTGGTTCTTCCTACACCCGACTATGACCTGTTTGTCAAGGCATTAACTGAAAACATTAAAAAAATGGATCTTCAACCAGTTACATGGTTCATTGGAAAAATTATTCAGGTTTATTTTCACATAATTCTGGGGAAGAAAAGTGCAAGAGCAGAAACACTCTTCATTCACTGTCTGTCATGAATGAATAGCTAATTGTTTCCATGATCAATTAATAGAATATTACAGTGTATTTTTACTGAGAAAAAAATCGCAGAGTAAAAGCCTGCTTTGCTCATAGCCATTTTTTAATTCAGCCAGCCTGTGGAGGAGCTAACATGTGCAGCCACATCGTAGGTGTGGGAGAAGGGAGGATGTCTGGGGGCAATGACTTCTTAAATTATATCAGTGAGAATTGCCATAATAATATGACTGCCTTCTGATTTGGGTTAATGCTTCGGTTAGCCTTAACAGAGTGCAGATATTTGGCTGATATTTTGTCCTGTCGCGTCTGAGTGCAGGAGGGAGACCTCTAGTTTCATGCACATAATGCTTGCTTTTGTGCTATGTTAGAGTCAGTCTCTTGTTGCTGATACAGATATACGAAATGATGCTGGTGCGCCATGGTTTCATGATTGTTGGAGATCCTTTGAGTGGGAAGACTTGTGCGTACAAAGTGCTAGCTGGAGCCCTTGGTGATTTGTGTGCAGGTAACATTGTTCTGCCACAACCTTCTCATTAAATTAAGTTAATTCTATGACTAATGTTTTTCCTTTGCAGAGATATGCTCAGGTTGTTAGTTGTCCTATAATCTGCTTTCTTGACTGGAAAGTTTCTATTAATTGAACTATTTTTGTCTGGTATATTTGTCTGGAAGTATTTTTGTCTGTATTTACTGGAATAGTGAAACATACTAATGTGTTTATGCTTTTGTGAATTTTGTTAAGTATTGTATTTATAAATAATGCTCTTGAAAAAACTAGCTCTGATAGGGAGATTGTAAGTAGCTCCTGTAAACATATAAAATCTATTCTGCTCTGCTTGTTCTTTTTTTAAATGTGCTTTTGCACGTAGGACTTTGTACTTTCCTTGTACAAGTAACAGGATTTTTTATTTCCTGCTGCCTAGCTGCCAAATGTCTGGGTTTTTTTGCCTTGGGCAGCTAAAGTAGGATCCTCAGGAATCTTCTTGTTCTGTTCTTAAGTTGTTGAATGAAATTAACCTATCAAATTCTCAAGCTCATCTATTTGTCTTTTTTATGCAGCAAAATCCATGGATGAATTTGCTGTTGAATACAAAGTTATTAATCCCAAAGCAATTACCATGGGACAGTTGTATGGCAGTTTTGATCCTGTAAGCCATGAGTGGTCAGATGGAGTTCTTGCAAATGCCTTCAGGGAACAAGCATCTTCTACCACAGATGATCGGAAGTGGATTATTTTCGATGGCCCAGTGGATGCAGTTTGGATAGAGAACATGAACACTGTGCTAGATGATAATAAAAAGGTAGCCTAATTTTTGCCAGTAAGCTCATCCTTAAATACACATACTTTATTTTAGTAGTAGCAATATTGTTACCATGTTAGTCAAAGAAGGTATGAGACTCAGGAAAGGCTGATGTGCTTAAAAGCATTGCTTTTTTCTCCAATTACACGAGTGGGTTTAGTAGATGACATTAAGCTGTTACTTCTTCCTAGAAGCCTTGGCTTGCTCCTACTTTATTGAAATAAGGTTGCTTACTGAGGCTTTTTTATCGACCCTTTTAGGAAACTGAAATACATAAACTCCGTTCTGTAACTGAAAACTGAACTTGTTTACTTAGAGTATACATTAATTTAAAAAAAGCTGCAGGTCATAACTGCTTTTCCTTACAAAGTTATTTAAAGAGCATTGTTCTCTCTGTCTCTGCAAGCCATTACAGTAACACATGGAAAAGTTGAGACAAGGTCAGAAAATATCATGTGTTGTGAGAATACGAATGAGTGAATGAGGAGCGACACTAAGTAGAATGTTCAGTGATTTTATGACAGGCGTTGCTTTGACTGAATGATCAGCACTGACGTGACTAGATCTTGTTTATGTGATGCTCTTCTTCTAGCTATGTTTAATGAGTGGTGAAATAATCCAGATGAATTCAAAAATGAGTTTAATTTTTGAGCCAGCAGACTTAGAGGAGGCATCTCCAGCAACTGTCAGCAGGTAATGTGAAAGCATTCAAACTTGAACTGTCCCACCTTGCACATCTATTCCTGTACCATAGCTGTTTGTTCTTCCCAGGTGTGGTATGATCTATATGGACCCGCAACAGTTAGGTTGGAAGCCACTGAAGGATTCCTACATGAAAACACTGCCTCCAAACCTGCAGGAAGAACACCGAGACCTGGTGCGAGACTTAATTTTTACATAGGTCTAATTTAGAAAAATAACTTTAAGGTGATGTTCACAGTTTGCCCACTTGAAGGCAGGCATGCAGAATCAAAACTTTTTGAAGTACTTTCATGATTTAGAGGGTCCCAGATCTCTTAGAGGCTCCTGTAAATTGTTTGTGGTGATGCATGTCAAATGTTGTTGCAAGCAAAATGCCTGACAGCTGGAGATGCCATGAGTATTAGAAATGCAATGAAGACTCAAAATGTGTTGAACACATCCTTCTTCTGTCTAACACATCTATAGTTTAGCTTCAGAAATGCTTATAATAATGTTATTATAATTAGCAGCTTGATCTTCAAAGCCTTAGTCACCTCATGAATCCTTGCTAAATAGTCTTTTGTGAACTGGATTGCTTGCATGAGTGAGCGCTCTTTGTGTTGTGTGTTGTAGTATATCTTCAGCGTAGATGCAAATAAAAGTAGGTGTTGGTGGGAATCAGCTTTTAATCTTATCAAAATTAAAATTCCCTTTTATTGGGCATTAAAATTGAGTAAAAGATCAGAATAAGATCTGTCCACAATAGGATTAGAGCTGGAGCAATCTTTGATTTCTGTGATTTGTCAAATCCAAGACCCCGTTTGAGTTTTTGCAGGAAATGGGGACCAAAGTCAAAAGAAGTACCAAGACTAGAAGAGCTCTTTATTGACAGTTTTCTTAGTTCATCAAAGCAAAATAATTATTCCTTAACCAGCAGATAGCTTGACCCTTTAGTGCATCTTCTTGAGTACTAGTCCCTGGGAAAAGGCTAGGTTATGATTCCTCTCCTGTTTTCCTACTTGGGTTCATGGAGCAGATACCACCAGCCATGGTCATTGTCTACCTGCATGCTGTGACACTCCCACAGGTACTAGGCAGTTCCAGCTTTCTGGAATTTCTGCTGTGGCAGAGTGTCTGTGCTGGGTCCTCAATGGGGGCCTGTCCTTTCTAAGGGAGGATGAAGCCTTTATCTTTGTTTCTGTTGGAATAGTTTTATTGTTGCCTAAGCAAAGCGGTGGTCTCCCTTGGCTGAGCTACTGCTCTGCTGTCTGGATTAGTAACTGGGTAACAAATTCCTGCTGAAAACTTCTCTGTGGTAGAAGCAACTTGTTTTCACCATCAGGTAATGATGGTGTGACTTTGTGATCACTTAAGTACTGCCTCACACAGGTCCTTTCCTGATCTTCCGTCTGCCAACTTGGAGAATTTCTGATGCCTTATGTGTTATTGAGAGAGAATTGAGGGACAGTGGGAAGTGTGGCAACTCCTGCATTGTTTTAAAGCCATTTCCTTTTCTTCTGGTAGGTCAATGATATGTTTATGTGGCTAGTCCAGCCCTGTTTAGAGTTTATTCACCTTCATTGCAAAGTCATTGTACAAACGTCCTCTATTCATCTGAGTTATAGCTTGATGAAACTCTATACTTGTCTGCTTGGTAAGTACCCTAAGCCTTATGCTTTTTCTTTCTTTTTTTTTTTTCCCTGCTGGGTTCCATGACAAGGTGCAGGTTATCGGATGCAAGGAAATACCAAAGGAATTCCTTACTGTTGAGATCATAGAACACAAGTCCTTTCTTCTCACTGATCAGTATTAATAGTAGCTCTAGCATACAGAGCTTTCGCGTTTGGACACTGGTGTCATTACAAAACTGAACATGGTCTTGTGAGTGTATTCCATATGTTTTGCTTGCTGTTTGCTAGCATCTGAAGAAAAGAATTAGGATCCTTTGTAAATATTTTTTCTTCTTGTTTATTTTTATTTGTAAACAGTATTTTACACAGACAAGATCCTCACTCTGTAGATTGGCTTTGTTCCACTGAAGACAATGCTCTAAGTTTGTCTCAGAATACTTTTGCAAAAATGCATGTTGAATTGGGATTTATGATTATTACCGGCACTTAACTAAAATTCAAAATACGTGTTTTAGATGAAATAACGCAATCCAAAGAAGAAGAGAAGGAAAGCATGTCTAGTCAGCAGATCATCTTGTGGCTGCAGGGTCTCTTCCTTTTTGCTTTGGTTTGGACAGTTGGTGGGATCATCGATGCAGACAGCAGAAAGAAATTTGATTTGTTTTACCGCAACTTGCTAATGGGAATGAATGATGAAAACCCACGCCCTAAAAGTGTGAAGCTTACCCGAAGCAATATCTTCCCAGAAAAAGGTACTTCTTCATAACTGTGTTTGCCTGGCCTTTTATAAAGCAGTAAGAACTCAGTACGTTAAGGGAGAATAGAGTGCCTGGCAGATGTTAAGTTTGCAGCAGAGCTACCATCTGCCAAGCCTTGGGCTGCACAGTTGGGTGCTCTTTCCTGGCTCTTTTAACCAGGAGTAGCATATGCCTCGTGTTGTACTCAAACAATGTAGCTGAATCTGACCTAAAATAATTTGGTGATGATAATGGCGGGGGTAGGGGGTGGGGGGGGTGGGGTGTCTTATGTGCTAGAAAGCCTCCATTATCTCAGTGTTGGATGTCTCACACTAAAATGATTCAAGTTTATTTTTATTCTTTAATCAGTGGGTTTTCCTATCTTGTGTTTTTCAATTAACAGGGAGTGTTTATGACTTCTATTTTTACAAGCATGGTAGTGGGCAGTGGAACACGTGGACGGAGTACATCACAAAAGAAGAGCAGGTTATCTCCCCGGAGGCTAAGGTTCTCATTGATATCTTTCATTATAGAAAATAACTATTTGACTAAATGATTTAGTGGTATAAATCAACTACCTTAGCTAGCTCTGATTCTACTATATTAGGCTGTTTAATGTTTGATCTGCAACATGCCATTAATCTCTGTAGGCGCCTTTTCATGCTTATGTTTCAATTTTGGTACCATCAATATTGAACGTTCAGCACTGCAGGTGAACGTGGAGCCCAGAGGTTGGCTGGTGGTTAAAATTTTTGGTTCTGCTTTAATCTCTGTAATAGCATCTGATGTTGGGGAAATCATGGCCAAAGCCTGAATTTCCGTTTCTTCATTTTTGTTTTCTGTGGTTGATACCATAATATTACAGTATGAGTTAATCACAGAGAGCAAGCAAAGGGTGATATGGGGAGCAGTACTGAGAGTCCTGGATCCCCTCCATTTCCAAATAGGGGCACTCACATTTTGATGGCAGCTGTGAAATCAAGAGAGGTGTAGCACAGCAGAGATCTGTAAAAAGTACCTGTTCTGCAGATGAAATTTCAAGGTAACTTAAGCGATGTTTGCTCAGCTTTTCATTCCATTGTGGTTGCAACTATTAAGTACACGAGATATGTAAGGTTACATTTCATTCTGCTGTCTCAAATCTTTTATTGATATCTAGTGCACAGCTGCTAATGATAAGTGGAAGATGAGGAAGAGAAAACAACTTCCACAGCACTGTTCCTTTCCCTTTGTACAGTAGGGGAATGGAATTAAGCCATACTTAGCTCTACAGTTTTCCTTCTGGGCTTTATATAGTGTGTAATACAGATAACGCTAGTTGTGCTATGTATTGTATAAACACTGAAGAAGAAGTGGGGCCATGCTATCTACCAGAATCTTGTTATAGTCTAGGTTTTCAGAGAAAAAAATTTTTTAAAAAATGCATTTGTGCTACAGGCTTCCTGTAGTTGCTTGCAAATATTCATGTTGATTAAGGTATTAGATATTTGATTTTCATGTGCTGTTTTACTTTCCTGTGTAATAGGTATCTGAGCTGATCATTCCAACAATGGAAACAGCCAGACAAATGTTTTTTCTTAAAACATATGTGGAGCACAATGTCCCTTTGCTTTTTGTGGGTCCCACTGGCACTGGAAAATCAGCTATAACAAATAACTTTCTACTACAACTTCCAAAGCAAAAATACATCCCAAGCTTCATCAACTTCTCTGCAAGAACCTCTGCTAACCAAACCCAGGATATTATCATGTCCAAGCTGGACAGAAGAAGAAAGGGATTATTTGGACCTCCTTCAGGGAAAAAAGCTATAATATTTGTGGGTAAGATTTTTTTCAGTGTTTTCATATAATTTTAATTCTGCCTTTGGGCAAAGGAAGTGATTCACTGAGGCTAGTAATTTTGGATTGCCTCAGTGCTCTCTGGCTTTTTTCAGGCATCCAAAGAAGGATTAGCACTGCCCCCTGCTGAAAGGTTTCTACCTGTTTAAGTGGTGGCTGTCTTCAGGATACTCCATAGTGTTGCAGTGTGACACAAAATAAAATAAAACAAAATCACCAACCACACTAAATTAAACCATCACCCTAAGTATGCCCACAAAATATAATGTCATTTGATTCTGGTTAGTTTAATCAGAAACAGGAATAACAAGACACAATCTCTTTCTACCTTTATTTCAGGTATTTTTTCTTCTTAGCTTTGAAAGAAAACTGTAATTCCTAAACACTGAGGCTTTTTTATTCAATGTCTATGTTCTCCATAGATGACCTAAATATGCCTGCAAAGGAAGTGTATGGAGCCCAGCCACCTATTGAGCTTCTCAGACAATGGATTGATCATGGTCATTGGTATGACAAGAAAGATACATCCAAGATTAATATCATAGATGTGCTGCTTGTTTCAGCTATGGGTCCACCTGGGGGAGGCAGGAATGATATTACAGGTAGGAAATATATTACTATGGCAAGTAGTTACCTAATTGACTGAAGTGAAGAGACAGGTTCAGTTTTGATAGTGGCAAATTCTACATTTCTCTATTACTTGTAGACTTACAGATACTCTCACTGGCTGGGTCATTCCAAATAGAAGTCTGTATGTTCAAGGTCAAATCTGTACCTGTTCCCAGGGGAGTTTATTCAACATTAGAAACAATGTTGTTAATGTTGATTAAACTGTCAATGATGAAAATAATTTTAAAATTAGAGAATTGGACACTTTTTCCATTTTCTTTTCTTTGGAAAAGGGAGGGAATACATCTTCCTGCCAAGTCTTTCTGGCAGTTTTCTTCTGAAATTTTATCTCCTGCTGCTAAGATAGGCTGCCTGCATTTACTTACAAGCATGTTGCCTGTAAGTCCATGATTCCTGTTATATCGCCATGAGGCAGGTGATATTTTCTAATGAAAAAGTTGTCAGTAAGAGCCCTAATGTTGCTACAGCTACACCGTTATAAGGCACTTTATGCTACTTTGCCTCATTTAAACACTCTAATACAGGTATTACTGTATGTGCTCTGAGGAGGCTTTATTAAAATAACTATTCCGATACAACTAAATTTGTAAAATTTGCTAGTGTATAGACTGAATTTTTTTAGATGAAAGTCGATAACAAGATACTTGATTTTGTAAAATTTTACTGTGACATAACACAATCAACAAGGCTAACGTCAGCTGAAATTTAAATTTGGGTAATAGTGGCCTTGTTGTAATGGAGATTCATGTTTTTCATATTAAAAACAGTTTTTCTAAGTGAAATACTGATATAAAATATAAACCAGGTTATATTTCTTTTGCATCACTGCTGGGGCAGAAATTTGCCAGAAACAAAATCATGGAGCTGGAGCCATATTCAAATATTGTTGTTTGAGTGACAGTCAATCCTAGAATAAGCTAGCTGAAAGGTGGAAAAATGTTTGGACATTCCTAAATCTTTCTGCGTCTTTTTGTGTGAATTACAGGACGTTTCACACGGCACTTGAATATTGTATCTATCTGTTCTTTTGATGATGACATATTAACCAAGATTTTTACTGCAGTTGCTGATTGGCACTTCAGCAAAGGCTTTGAGCCTGTGTTTCTAAGGTAATGTGATATATTTCCTTTGTAACCTTTGTAACACCTTTGTAACCTTTTCTGCTGTGATTTATCTGCGGAAGTTAAAATCGTATCTCTCTTCCTTCTTAAGGCTGGGTAAGATGATGGTCCAAGCGACAATGGTGATTTATAAAATGGCAGTTGATAATTTTCTCCCAACTCCTTCAAAATCCCACTATGTCTTTAATCTACGGGATTTTTCCAGGGTTATTAAAGGAGTGCTGCTCTGTCCACACACTCATTTGCAAGTAAGTTGTAGTTTAATTATGTTGCTGTAAGAAAGAACAATGAAAAAAGTAAATTATTTTTGTAACATCAGTAAGTAAACATCTCAAAATATATGAACTGTGGTTTCAATAGATTTATGAGGTTTAAAATCAGGATACCTTGTTATATATTTTCTGTCTGTCTCTGAAGGAGGCAGCTGTCATTTTTATTAATATTCTTTACATGTATTACAGTTGGGCCCAGATGTCCAAGGCCTGTACATCAAGTCAGACAATCCCTTTTCTTGAACTTGCAAACTAAATATACAAAAGAAACAAACATGGGAAAAGACTCAGTCTCTCTTACAAATTGTAAGCTCATCAGTGAACAAGACTGAGTATTTTAACCCTGAGTTTGCCTGTTGTCACAAACTACAAATGAATACTGATAGATGTGTATGATTTTCATCCTTCTACCTTTTTCATTCATTTTCAGTAAAATCTCAGGTTGAAGGAGTATTAAATTTTTGTTTCTGTTGGGGGTATGTTTTTGGTGCAGAAACAGAAAACATCTCCAAGCTATTCAGGGGAAATCGTACCCAGCAACACTTTTGAGCAGGGCTTGGGTTACAGCCCATGAGCCATATCTTTGAAAGATTTATTCTTTATGTTGGAAGGGTGGGGAGATTTGATAACAGTAGAGAAAAATGCTTTCACATAAGAGTCCCAGTTTGTATTGGCAGGAAGGACAAGATGATAACTAGGTAAGGAAGCCATTTAAGTTAGCAGGTGCTGAGCCATGTGCTGAATGGCTTGGAATTGAAAGATTCCTACTGAGTTTAATACAAGATATAGCGGGGTCCAGATGGACACTTCTATGTTTACCTGTTTTCTTGTATTTACATTTTTCAGGATGGAGATAAACTGATCAGACTTTGGATTCATGAAGTTTACCGAGTTTTCTATGATCGCTTAGTTGATGAGGAGGACAGGAACGTATTCTTTCAGATGGTACAAGAGACAACATCAAATGGTTTCAAGCAGAGCTTTAATAAGGTATTTATGGGTAGTGTGCTGGGACCAAGAATGAGACTGATGCATTTTCAGAAATACTTAGACACTGAGGTTACATTAGTATTGGACACATTTTGAATTACTTCGATCAGTGCATTTAAAAAGTATGGATGGTCTTCTATTCAGTATCAAGTATTATACATACTCTTAGCCAAGTTAATACAAATTACTTTGTACCAGAATGATTCATAACTTCAAAACGACTCTGTGTTAGTATAGAGGACTATCTGGAACAAATGTCTTACACAATATTGATTTGTGCTTTTGCTTAAGTTAATATTTGGATGAGCCAATGAGGGTAGTGGGTACTTCTCTGAGAAACCTTTTGGAAACTTGTCCTATATTTGACAGCAAAATCTCTCTATGAAGTATGCATACGTAGAAACTTGTATGTCAACCTACAGCATATTCCTCATTGAGGTGTTTTTTGTGGTTTTGTTTTTTTTTTTTCCAGACTAAGGTAATAACTAGAATAGCTGGAAAACAGTGCTTCCCACAGTATTATTACTATGTAGATAAGAATGATTATGGCTTTAAGGAAAATAATTTCCTAATAGTTTGAATTATCTGGTGATTCTTGTCTTTTCCCTAGGTACTGAGTCATCTCTCACCTACTGGAAAAATATCTGATGATGATATTCGCAGCCTGTTCTTTGGAGACTATTTGAATCCGGACAGTAATGTAAAAGTATATGATGAAATTACAGACTTAAAGCAACTGACAGCTGTGATGGAATACTACCTTGAGGAATACAACAATATCAGCAAAGCACCGATGTCCTTGGTCATGTTCAAGTTTGCTATTGAGCATATCTCAAGAATATGCAGGGTATTGAAACAGGATAATGGACATCTGTTGCTGGTGGGGGTTGGTGGGAGTGGTCGACAAAGTGCTACCAAGCTAGCCACCTACATGAATACCTTTGAACTCTTTCAAATTGAAATTACGAAATCCTATGGCATCAGCGAATGGAAAGAAGATGTTAAACGGGTCATGCTGAAAGCAGGTGTTGGTAACAAGAATGTGTCCTTTTTGTTCTGTGATAACCAAATAAAGGACGAAGCATTTGTAGAAGATATCAACATGCTTTTAAATACCGGTGATGTGCCTAATATCTTTGCAACAGACGAGAAAGCTGAAATTGTTGAGAAAATGCAAGGTGCAGCAAGGATGGAGAACAGGAAAATTGAAGCCACTCCCCTTGCTATGTACAATTTCTTTATTGAAAGGGTGAAGAAAAATTTGCATATTGTCTTAGGTTTGTATACAATGTGTTATTTTGTAGAATGGTTTTTCTTAGGTTTATTTTTTTCTGCTTCCTAGCTGCAAACAAACTTAGGTAACAATCATGATTTTTTTTTTTTTTCTAGCCATGAGTCCTGTTGGAGATGCATTTCGGAATCGATTACGGATGTTCCCTTCACTGATAAACTGCTGCACCATTGATTGGTTCCAAACCTGGCCGACAGATGCTTTGGAAATGGTTGCTAACAAGTTTTTAGAGGATGTTGAACTCGAAGATGGCATTAGAAAAGAGTATGAGTTTATCTGTCAAGAAACATACGAAACAAATATTTGTTCCCCCCCTCCTCACACCCCCAACATACTTGATCAGGAAACTGTCCTTGTAAATGGACAAAGCTAAGCCAACTCTGGGATTTCAGTGCAAGTCAAAGATACCTAGATATATGTATCTGATGTTCTGAAAATCAGGCCACTCTTCAAAAGGAGTCTAAAATATTTCTTATTATGGGTATAAAACAATTCTGCCTTGACTAACACTAATATAATTTCATCATCTTAGAGTAATTTCCTCATAATTAACATAAAGACAGATTGTATTTTCATAGTAATGTGGAAAAATTTTCTCTAGGGTTGTGTCAATGTGCAAATATTTCCAAGAAAGTGTGAGAGAGCTCTCCATCAGCTATTACACTACACTGCGAAGACACAACTATGTGACACCAACTTCATACCTAGAACTGATTCTTACCTTTAAGACTCTGCTGAATAGCAAAAGGCAAGAAGTTGACATGATGAGAACTCGTTATCTTACAGGACTTCAAAAACTTGATTTTGCATCTTCACAAGTAAGTTTCAGATGAAAACACTGAATATGTGCTATATGCATGCTTTAGTCTGTATAAGCTGATTAAAACTTACAAAAATACAACTTATTAAATTCCCTCTTCACTATATTCATGATGCTATTGATAATTTTCTATAGAAAACCAGCAAGAAAAGTTAGATTACTGCTTAGTTGTTTTAAGAAATTGTGGTATTTAAGTCTGGATTATAGCACATAATAGAAAGCTAAATGAAATTGATGCTACACATTAAATGTTGAAGGAATAAACCTTACGTATTTCATTATTTTTTCAAAACCTTGGATGGAGAATCCATGCCTCAGCATCCTAGTACCTATTACCCTTTTCGAAATAGGGGAGAAGTTGAAGAATGTTGTAAGACAGTAACAAACATCAATTCCTGAGTAGATTCCCAGTAAGAAATTGATCAGGTTCTAGGTAAATAACCCTTTTTTTTAAACCCATGTGATCCAGGGATTGATCTTTCCAAGGTGCAAGGTAAAGAGGCTTCCAGATACTTGCTGAATGAAGAAGAACATCCAATTTTCAACTGTTTCTATCTAATTCTGTGTTTCCTTCCAAGTTTCTTTTGGATTTTGTTTTCCAGCTGTGCAATAAAGGATTACTTATGGTTCCATAAACTGAAACTGTGAGGAAGCAATTACAATTAAGTGGATCATAAAAAAGCAAGTGTATTGCATGGATGATAAACAAATCCTTTTAAAAAATCTATTAGTTAAATAAAACAGCTCTTGGTAAAAACAGGCTAGAGAACTATTTTAATAATTATTTAGATCAAATGTCCATTTTTATATTGTATTAATATAGTGTCTTCTGATCTTTCTTCATAAGACATCAAGATATGAAATGCATGCAGTGTTTACAGAAATTTTTTCTTGATTTCCCATTATGTTCATCAGGTTGCAGAGATGCAGAAAGAACTGACTGCCCTTCAGCCTGAACTGATTCGAACTTCTGCAGAAACAGACAAAATGATGATCCAGATTGAAAAGGAAACAACTGAAGTAGATGCGAAGAAGGAACTAGTGTCAGCAGATGAAAAAGAGGCTAATGAAGCAGCAGCTGTTTCTAAAGCTATTAAGGTAGTGTACAAGGGCTTGAGCCTGGAGCAGGATGGGTTCTGAGTCTTTCCAAGTAAACAGGAGTTGTGATGATGTGTTAATGGTATGATCCAAGCTCTTAAAGTAAAAAAATTTGAAGAGATGATGAATGAGATGTTCCTAATACAAAAAAGGTAAATTTTGGCTGTTTGGAGTATGACTGTATCTCACAGTACTGCAAAGCTTCCCTTTCTAGTTCACATCCCAAAAGCTGTATAGCTCTTATTTCTGTGCTAATATATTCTCCTTCTCAACAGATTGAGTAATGAGGTTATACTGTTTCTCATTGAGAGTTAGCTGAGATAATCTGGCACAGCAACTTGCATGGAGCCCTATTAGGCATAACCTGAAAGATACTGCCATAGCCAGACATCTGTAGCACAGAATTTCCTGTGGGAAGCTGCAGGATTCCTCAATATTTCTTTTGGTAACTAGTTGGAAATGTCAGTAATAGATAAGACAGATAATTAGATAGATAGATCTGAGTACATGGTAAAGAATTTAAGCTACACAGTGTGTATTTTTACCTGATCAGCTTGCCTGGCTTTTTCAGCTATCAGTTCAGCTTACAGAAGTTACTAATTTCTCTACTGACCTTCCCTCTTTAAAATGCTTAGACAAATTGTGGAAGTAGTTTTCTCTACAAGAAACACAATGTCGTGAAGAGTCTTTTTATAAGGTACTTCTAAGCAGAGAAGGATCTGTGAGGCTGTGGTGGAGTGGGGTGATGAGGTTGCAGGCCTGGCGTTTTGTGGACGTTTACAGGCTTCTACCCAATGTCTTAACAGGACGAATGTGAAGGAGACCTTGCTGAGGCCATGCCAGCTTTGGAGGCAGCACTTGCAGCTCTTGATACCCTGAATCCTTCAGACATCTCTCTTGTGAAATCCATGCAGAATCCACCTGGTCCTGTTAAGCTCGTCATGGAGAGTATCTGTGTCATGAAGGGAACTAAACCAGAGAGAAAGCCTGATCCAAGTGGCAGTGGTAATGATGCGGTATTTGTTATCCCTGCCCAAGGAATGCTTGGGGTACTGCTGTGTTGTACTAGTGGAGTGCTTCTGGCGTGAGTGGAGCCATGTGCACTAAAAGTGCATTTTGCTAGCAATGACTTATAATGACACTGAATAGCTAAGAGTTGCTTTTGCCATTGTAATATATTGCACTTGCTTGACACTGTTGTACAAGCTTTGTAAATATGATCCCAGTCACCAGTACAAAGTCACCTCTTCAACTTGCTTTGACCCAATCTTGAGATTTGCATTGCCTTGAGGAACTCAGGGAGCTGGAGATGTGCTGTGCACCATTCACCTGTATTTTCCCCTCTAATCCCTGCTACCAAACTCTATCAGTTATACTGGGAGACAGAATTCTAGCTATACCCCTGTCATAGGTGATTACTCTAACAAGCTCTTTCTGCGTGGGTTATGTTGTGGGATTGCACAGGATTTGTGAGGTAGGAAAGAGACCTTTTTCTTTCACTTTTCTTCTACCTTATGCCCGCACAGTTCAACTCTTCATAGTTGAAAATAAGAATTCTATGAATGTCTTTCATCCAAAAATGCTACTTAGATTAGGAAGGAATGCTTTCACATAGTTACTGATTTATCTAATAAATTATGCTACGAAAGACTGTATAGTAATTTGTTCCCCTTATTTTGTTTGGTTGATTTAGGATTAATATCTAATTAATAAATATGATATAGGTTAGTGATGCTGAAGTTCCTGTCTGAATTTCTTTAGGTATTGACTTTCCCAAACTAGTCAACAGCAGTTGCACAGTAAAATTCTGTTGCAAAATCATTGATGTTAGTTCTTCATATTATGTTTCAAGTATTTTTTCAGTTTGAACATGCATGTTTTAAGCCTGATTTTAGTATTATTTGCAATATAGGTAAAATAGTAGAAGACTACTGGGGACCATCTAGAAAAATTCTTGGAGATCTGAAATTCCTTGAGAGCTTAAAGATGTACGACAAGGATAATATTCCTCCCGCTATAATGAAGAGAATTAGAGAGAGGTTTATTGATCATCCAGATTTTCAGCCAGCTGTCATAAAAAATATCTCATCTGCCTGTGAAGGACTATGCAAGTGGGTGCGAGCCATGGAGGTATATGACCGTGTTGCAAAAGTGGTTGCCCCAAAACGTGAACGATTGAGAGCTGCAGAAGGATTACTGGACGTTCAAATGCAGAAGCTAAAAACAAAACAAGCAGAACTTAAGGAGGTAGTGGATCGCCTTCAAGCTTTGAATGATGAGTTTGACAACATGAATGACCGGAAGAGAGAATTAGAAAATAATATTGAACTCTGTTCACAAAAGCTTGTGAGAGCTGAACAGCTAATTAGTGGTCTTGGTGGAGAGAAAGAAAGGTGGACAGAAGCTGCTCGATTATTAGGAATCCGGTACATAGACCTTATAGGAGATGTGTTATTATCATCAGGAACCGTGGCTTATTTGGGAGCCTTTACTGTAGATTACCGCCTAAAATGTCAAAAGCAATGGCAGGTCCTCTGCCATGAAAAGAACATACCATGCTCCAGTGATTTTAGCTTAAGTAATACATTAGGGGATCCAGTCAAAATCCGTGCATGGCATATTGCTGGACTGCCAATCGATTCTTTTTCCATTGACAATGGCATAATTGTTTCTAACTCAAGAAGATGGGCTTTAATGATAGATCCTCAAAGGCAAGCCAACAAGTGGGTAAAAAATATGGAGAAAACTAACAGGCTGTCAGTTATCAAATTATCTGACACAAATTATGTGAGGACATTAGAAAATGCTATTCAGCTTGGAACACCAGTCTTGCTAGAAAATATTGGTGAAGAACTAGATGCTTTCATAGAACCCATTTTGTTAAAATTAACATTCAAACAGCAAGGAGTAGAATACATGAAATTAGGGGAAAATGTAATTGAATATTCAAGAGATTTCAGGTTCTACATAACAACTCGCTTAAGAAATCCTCATTATCTTCCTGAAGTGGCTGTGAAAGTTTGTCTACTCAACTTCATGATTACACCTTTGGGTCTTCAGGACCAACTTCTTGGAATTGTAGCTGCAGAGGAAAAGCCTGAGCTAGAAGAAAAGAAAAATAAACTGATTATAGAAAGCGCGGCCAACAAGAAACAACTAAAGGAAATAGAAGATAAAATCCTAGAGATCCTTTCCAAATCAGAAGGAAACATCTTAGAAGATGAAACAGCAATTAATATTTTGTCTTCATCCAAAGAGTTATCTGAAGAAATCTCTGAAAAGCAAAAAATTGCCTCTGTAACTGAGATGCAAATAGATTCTACTCGAATGGGGTATAAGCCAGTTGCTATTCATTCAGCTGTTGTCTTCTTCTGCATCTCTGATCTGGAAAACATTGAACCTATGTACCAGTATTCATTGATTTGGTTCATTAACTTGTATGTTCAATCTATTGCTAAAAGCAAAAAGAGTGAAGACCTAGAAGAGAGAATTAAAAATATAACTGAGCATTTCACAATAAGCATCTATAATAATGTCTGTCGTTCACTGTTTGAAAAGGATAAGCTGTTATTCTCCTTCCTTCTGACAGTAGGCATTATGAAAGGAAAAGACCAAATAGATGATAAGGTTTGGCGTTTCCTACTGACAGGAGGTGTTGCTCTTGATAATCCTCACCCCAATCCAGCTCCAGATTGGCTATCTGACAAATCATGGGCTGAGCTTGTACGTGCATCTAGTCTGACAAACCTCCACGGACTAATGGAACATGTAAAAGAGAATTTTTCAAAGTGGAAGCTAATATATGACTCTGTAAGACCCCACGAAGAAGCCTTCCCAGATGTGTGGAGCACACTGATGGGGTTAGATCGCATGGTTATTCTCAGATGTTTGAGACCTGACAAAATTATTCCGGCAGTGCAGGAATTCATTGTGGAAAATATGGGAATAACATTTATTGAACCACCTACTTTTGATCTTGGGAGAAGTTACAGTGATTCAAATTGTTGTGCCCCTTTGATTTTTGTATTATCACCAGGTGCTGATCCTATGGCAGGTGAGATTGGTATTAAAAGATCTTTTTTTTAGCTGGTTAAATGTCACTAAGCATGACTAAACTCATAATAGTATAGGCCCCTTCATTTGATCTTTGAAGTGTTTTTAAAGTACAATACAGCAATGATGGAATAGCAAACATTTGCATCTGCCCATATAAATACAATGATAGTAAAATTGCTAGAGGGCGGAATGAATGTAGTGGTGATGAAATGTCTGGGGCTCTGAGCAGCAATTTAGGGATCTAACAGCTTGTAACATCCAGACCAGTTTATAATTTATGCTTGCGTTACAATTCTTTCAGTGGGTGTTTGGGACTTGCCCCAGTCTTTGTTACAACCCCTCCTCCAGAAAGCTTTCTCCCTCTCAGTTACTGATTAAACGGTGTATATGACCACACTTAAAAACACATCTGTTAAATGTCCTTTAAAAAATAACCACCCAGATTATTTTTAAACCTGATTTTCTGCCAAAAGAATTGTAATATGGAGCCACACTGTAAGGACGTATTTCCAGGACGTACTGGTTTTGATGGCAAAGCTGGAGGGTTATTTTTAACCAGATCTAAAGATCCAATTTACAGCTCAAACCCTATAAACAATTGTACCCATGCAACAGAGAGAGGAGAGAGCTGTAGTGCAGGCTGGAACTGAGCACTCGGGGCTAAAGGAAAGGACAGGCATTTAACCTGGCTAGTATTGTTGGGTTTGGTTTTTTTTTTCTTTTAGTATTAACTTTATACACCTAAATTTTAGCATATGCCTCAGAAACACAGTGACTGGTACAGCATTTGATAGTACTTCTGGGTTGTTGAGGTGGTTTATTTTTTTTCAATTCAGTAAAATATTTGTTGACTTTTGCCCCTTTAATTACTTTTTGCATTATAAAAAAGATGAATATAACATAGATCTACTTTCTAATAGACTTTGTCTTTGTTTACGTGTGAAACTTACCATCATAGGTCTGCTAAAATTTGCTGATGATGTTGGCATGGGAGGCACAAGCATTCGGACGATTTCGCTTGGACAGGGCCAGGGCCCAATAGCAGCAAAAATGATTTATCAGGCTATTACTGATGGAACCTGGGTAGTGTTACAAAACTGTCATCTTGCAACTAGCTGGATGCCTGCTTTGGAAAAAATCTGTGAGGAAGTTATAGTCCCTGAGAATACCAATGATAAATTCAGGTAGGAGTTTTAATATTTTGCTCTTTTTAATGGGAGTATTTCTTGTTTGTAAAAAGTAGTAAAAAGAAATGAAACTTCTTTTGTGTGAACAACTAAGTAGAACATTCATATCATTTATGTGCAGTGATAAAATAAAGATACCTAATTAAGATGTCATTTTTTCAACCTGTCCAATATAATCTACTTTATGCCTGCACTTTAGAACAAATTTAGATGTTATCATTATAGTTAAGCACGTAATAAAACTTAGTCTTCTGCAGATCGATACTGAGGATTTATCAATATTGATGATTTTTTGATAATGTGCTTTTTAAAATTATTTTCAGGTTGTGGTTAACTAGTTATCCATCAGAAAAGTTTCCTGTTAGTATCCTCCAGAATGGCATCAAAATGACGAATGAACCTCCAAAAGGAGTTAGAGCAAACCTTCTTCGATCATATCTTAATGACCCCATCTCCGATCCTGTGTTCTTTAGCAGTTGCCAAAAGCCAGAAATGTGGCAAAAACTGCTGTTTGGCCTTTGCTTTTTTCATGCTATTGTGCAGGAAAGGAGAAACTTTGGCCCACTGGGTAAGGTTTAGATTATTTTGCAGGTTGTTTCAAAAAGATTAGTAGTTTTGAAATGCATTATTGGAGCTTCTCTGTAAAAAGGCAGTATTGTTGTTAGCAGTATTACAAGAGTGCAATCTGTATTGCACAGAACATAATGAAGTTTAAAAGCTATTATTTGCAGGGATTCTTATTCAGGCAAAGCTACTCTTGAAGCTACTAAAAGTATAACCCTGGGGGAGGACTAAAAAGTACCAGTTTTCCAAGTAAATATATTATACTATAGTTACATTAAATTATCGTTTACTTACTAAATTATTAATTTATTACTGTAGTTCTTACTGACTAACCAACATATCAAGTTCCATTTTAACTTTTCATAGTTAAAGATGTGACTTCAATTCTGCTTTTGTTATTTATGTGTATACTTCATTTTTGTCAAAGCTAGTGCATATGTTTACTTGGTGTGAAACAAATTTATGTAGCTGTAGTGTGTTCATAACACAGCAATGAAAATATATGTATTAGTAAGATTTGTGCTTCAGCTTTTTCTATAATCTTGAAATATTTAGAAAACTATATAAAAATTCTACATAAAATGTAGAAATGTATGGAATCATAGATTCCATTTTTATAACTATATAAAGCTTATACTCGCCACTGGTGTACGTGAAATTCTCAGCCTGCCATTCTGACTGAGTCTGTCTTTGTCATAACAGGTTACTGTTATGAAATGTTATATTTTGACTGAAAGCCACTGTCCTTATTTTAACAGGCAGCTATTTAAATAAACGCTAGACTGCCAGTATGAAGATACTCATTTTTATAAGTGACAAAGAGATCATTTTCAAAAGCAACATCTACTGCTTATTGTGACCAGCTGTCCGGGGGAAGAAGTGTAGTTACAGCAACAGTCCTGTTTTTTGGTTTGCACTAGGAGTATAGGTTTTCTGAAGGATTCTCTTATTTGGAGTATGCTCTTGTGTAGGTTTTTGTTTGGATTTTTTTGGTACTGTTACTCTGAATGTCATATACAAACAGCATTAATAGATGGGCAGATTGATTAAAAATGAAAATAAATCCATGAATTAAAACTTCTGTTCTCATTGTGTCCAGATAGCAACAGATTAGCTGAAAGTACTGAGCAGGTCTGTGTTCTACTTCAGGTAAAATACAATTTTTCAGGAATGTGTGATACCAAAATGCCTATGCTTATGTTTTAATTATACAGAATGATGGTAATAGTGCCTTAGGATACAATATTATTATGGAGTGATGTTCTCCCTTGTGCAATAAACAGCCTGGTAAATTCCAGGGCTTCTTCTAGGTACTGTTTGGCAGCTGTTATATTCAGCTCTGTAGTAAGGGTATAGTACCAATACCATCATTTCCTGAGCACCTTTATCAGTACAGCGCGCCATTGCCCTGTATATCTTTTCTGAATCGAACAGGTTGGAATATTCCATATGAGTTCAATGAATCTGATCTCCGAATCAGTATGCAACAGATCCAGATGTTTCTGAATGCATATGAAGAAATCCCATTTGAAGCTCTGACATACCTAACAGGTACAGGTGTTGCACTCTCTAATGTGTTGACTCTGCTACGCACTTTCAGCTGGTACAGTGATGAGTTCTTGACAAATCGAGTGGATTCCATTCAGGTTTACTTTCTTGGCCTTCCACATGCAGACAAGTTGGATCCCAAACCCTCAGATGTCATTGCTCTTGGCTCATATATAGCTAGAAGAATTACTAATGGTCCAGCAAACCTCCTGGTCTTTGTTTCATATATGTCAAATAAAAACGTCAATGGCCTGTTTCACTTTAGCTGATCAATATGATCTTGACACAGTAAGCATTGGCAGTTTACCGGAGGATGTGATAATACTCATTAGTTTAAAGCAGGAGGTGTTGACTTGTGTAAATAACCTGGTTGCTGTGGCTATTCAGTTCTCTTTCTCAGATGGTTGCTTCTTGGCATGTCCTTTGTCAACCTTATAAAGATAATTCCTAATTTTTGCTGATACTATGATTAGCTTTACGAAAAAGAATTTTGGGAGTCGGGATTAAAGGACTAACTGTGAGCTTTTAGCTTTTTCCTGTATTTTATATCAGTATAAACGTACCCTCATTGCTTTCCCAATAGTGTAAACTAATTTATTTGTTCATTAACTTTCAGTTTTTCATCCTGGTTTTCTTTGTCCTTTCCCAGGGGAATGTAACTATGGAGGTAGAGTAACAGATGATAAAGACAGGCGTCTTCTCCTGTCCCTTCTTTCCATAGTCTATACCAAGGATATAGAGCAGGACAAGTATATGCTTGCACCTGGAGATGACTACTACATACCACCACATGGTCCATATGAGGTGAGAAGATAAGAGATGTAAATTCTCTCTGAGTTATTGGGGAAAACCTTATCTACACTGTACTTTGGTATGCCAAATACAACAAATAGAAAATACAAAACACAAGATCACAAAGCCATGGCAGAATATATCTTATGTATGAAAAATGTATCTGGTACTTAGTATCTAACACACCCCAATGGAGATGTAGATCATCCAATATTCTGAGGTTTGTTGATGCAAAGTGCCACCCCTGTGCAGGTTTCCAGTATAGTTCTAGAAAGCCAACAGGAGTCAGACTTCAGGAATTTACAGGGTACTTCTGCACCATCTTGCAACCATTATTGCCTTGAAAACAATGATCAGGATGAGGAGGCGGAATGGCAGGTATATAGTCAAGTTTCATCCCCTTTTTCCTGTCTACCAGCTGCATAGAGATAACGAATGTGCTCAAATCCCACCTATTTGTGTAGCCTGCAGTTGTAGGGGTGACACATACCGTATCCTACCCTCATCTGTGACTCCTACCAACATTCCTTGTATGTTTCTAATGCACATTCCTTTCTCTTTCTACTTACATGAAGGTGGTAAGAACAACTCCCCAGTGAGTCTTTGAACCATTCAAAACTTTTATATTTATCTCTGTGGACTAAGTCAATTCCTGGATTCAGTTAACTGGGAACTTATGTGTTTGGTTGTAAATGGGAATGTTCTGTTTAAGTTAGGTTTACTGATCGTTTATGAACTGGTATCTAAATGTTTCTTTTACAGTCTTACATTGAGTACCTACGAAGTTTACCAATTACAACACACCCTGAAGTGTTTGGACTTCATGAAAATGCAGACATCACGAAGGATAACCAGGAAACTAACCAGCTTTTCAGTGGAGTGCTTCTGACTTTGCCTAGAGAAGCAGGGGGAGGTGGGAAGTCCCCTCAGGTAACTGGGGAAAGAAAGATCAACTTGCAGTCTGGAACAGTCCCCTTTTCCTGTCATGTCCTAGGTCTCAGAGTAATCCAACACCTCTCATCACATGACTGTGGCGTTTGGAGTAGATCTGAATGTCCCTGTAGAGAAGCAGACAGATTTGGCATAGAACAACCTTTAAAGATGGAAGATACCCTAATGACTTTGAATTCAAATAGGTTAATACCACAAAACTCCACCTTGTTGAGTAGAACATGCAGTTTGAATAGGAATGTTTCTTTCATATTGCATGTTTTAAAATAACAGTGAAGGCTTCACTTCAGTCATGAATTCTAGTTAGAGCACAGTTAACAATCACAGTTGATAAAGCATCTCAAATCACATCCATCTCTAGCCAATTTTAAAGTATGGCATTTAATTCCAGTTTACAAACTCCAGTGATGGAGGGTTACGCACTGGCCTGACTTCATCAAAACAGTGGTTGTGTGACCATCCCTGCCATTCTCACTAGGGGGCAGACTCCAGAGTGACAGGAAATATCAAGTCATTCAGCCATCAGGCAAGCAATATAAGCCCATTAGAGGCAAAAGTTGTCTTCCTGGTGAAGTCTGCTATAATGGCACTTCGGGTCTGTTATTACTCATTGAGTGCTTGCGTTTTGAGATGCGATTTTTTGCTTCCCTTTGGCTGCTTCAGTTTCTACAGTCCCAAATGTGTAACTGTGTTTGTGACTTGTGTGGCACAAAGAAAGGGGCGGTTTGGCAGAATGAAATCACTTGGACACGGACCTCACTGTCATCTACCCTTCCATGGGAGCCGGTTGTGAAGATGCTGGGAATTTCTTTCCTTCATCCTATCCTGGCAGCTCAGGTTACTCAGGCCAATTCCATGCCCCTTTGAGACATAAATGATCTAACAATCCCCTCAGATCTGACATCCTATATTTTATACACAAGTGGATTCTTGAAAAGTGGAATTGGTGGAGCCTCATTTCCTGCGGGGATGTCTAGTGATCATATTCTCTGATGTCTAATATGCTGTAAGTAAAGCTGCTCTCATGGCTGGGGTATTCATATGGTCTTCCCATCATTTTCCCCATGCTGCATACTTTGTCTTTTCCTTCATTGTGGCAGTAGTAGGATTATGCTTGTCTGCCCTGCTGCCTGTTTCCTTAGAAGTTGCCTAAAACTTTTTTGCAATTTAAACCAAAATTACCAACAAATTTAAAATCATTGAGAAGGGAAAAGGAGCAAGCAGGCACATGCAGAGACAGACAGGATGATGGGCAAACAGTAAGAGCATGTAAGCATTACGTCTTTAGGAAAATGGACCGAAATACCTAGGTGGTTATACAGAAAAAATATGAAATCTATAGTGTTTTGTGGAATTTATTGAATAAAAGTAGGTGACAAAAAGGGAAATTCCTCATTCACTGCAAACTTGTGATTTCAGGAAACTGTTGAAGATTTGGCGCAGGACATCCTATCCAAATTACCGAGTGGCTTTGATATTAAAGAGGTTATGAAGGCATACCCAGTACTTTATGAAGAGTCCATGAATACCGTTCTTAGGCAAGAACTAATTCGATTTAACAGGTATGGCTCAATGTTTTGTGTAGTATGACTAATACTGAAGTATGCTTGTGTTCATCAGTGCTAGCCACTTGCAAGCCTTAAACAGTTACAAGCCTTTTGCAATACATTGTTCTTAATGTGATACATTCTGCTTTGGATGAGCCTTTTAAAAAGACTTGAAAAGCTGCAGCTGGCTGTCTGAATATAGAAATAGTACCTATATTCTCAGAGTGTGAACTTATATCAGATTTGAGTTTGTTGTGTTGAGGTAGGGCAGCCTATTTCATTCTCTTTAAGTCACCCAGGTCCCAGTATTCACAGCACACTATGTTAATTAGTGTTACAGTCTTTAAAGCTCTTGCCACTTGATTTTCCTTGTCTGGAATGGGAATTTTCACTCTCTTTCATTTCTCTGTGTGTGCTTTTTCCTTGTTTGCTCTTCCAAAGTTAAGTTAAGAGTTTTGATAACTAGAGGTGAGATAAGGAATTTCTGACAGGATATTTACCCTTTGATTGACGCTTTATTCAAGTTGGACTTAAGAGGTCTTTAGCCAGATAGTAAGTAAATAATGAGACGACAATTTCTTTGTTTTATCTGAAGGCTTACTGAAGTTGTTCGGAGCAGCCTCATTAATTTAGGCAAAGCCATTAAAGGCCAAGTGTTGATGTCATCTGAACTTGAAGATGTTTTCAACAGCATGCTAATGGGAAAAGTACCATCAATGTGGGCTGCCAAATCGTATCCATCACTGAAGCCACTGGGAAGTTATGTGTCCGATCTCCTCAGTCGTTTGGTCTTCTTCCAGGTATGCTAAACTGAGACCTGACAGATTTAAGGACTGGTAGTTGAAAGCTGAATGGGTAAAATGTGTATCAGTACTGTTAGGAGATTGGTGTTTACAAGAGTGGAAAAGAGGGTATATTGATGAAAGTGTCCAAAGTCAATCATCTTTTTTTTTTTGCTGGCTAGTATCTAGATTTACCAAAATATGCTTATACTACTTTCTGAAATTTCTTTCTCAGTAGTACTGAGTTCTGGTTGTTTCAGAGTGATTATTTTTGTTGTCATAAATAACTGACTTCTGTGATTTGTTGTCTCTAAAAAATATAGAACTAATGGTAGTATCCAGATGGTCCCATCAAGGTTGAGATCTCATTGTGCTGTTTGAGTGTATCTGAAAAGACATCCCATTTCTGGTGAATTGGCACAGTGAAGCCACAGAATGTATCTTTTCTTACATTTGTTTTTTCTCTCCATATTCAGGATTGGGTCATCAATGGGCCGCCCACAGTCTTTTGGCTGTCAGGATTCTTCTTCACTCAGTCTTTTTTGACTGGTGTGTTACAAAACTATGCCAGAAAATACACCATCCCAATTGACCATATTGGATTTGAATTTGAGGTAAGAAAATGCAGAGGAATTTTGTTTTTCTTGAACAGCTTGAAACATGTTATGGGCCAACAAGGAATAGAGTTTTCAAGTGAAAAGAAATTTTATTTACAGGAATAATTTCAGACTATCACTTATAGGATTTAATATACTCCAGGTAAAAATAAAATCAAGCAATGGTTTAATCATTCTAGGTGATGAAACAGGAGCACACGATGGAGAAAATGCCAGAAGATGGGGCTTATGTGAGAGGCCTTTTTTTGGAAGGTGCACGATGGGATAGAGAATCTTTGGTAATTGGAGAATCACTTCCAAAAATCCTTTATGATTCTTTGCCCGTAATTTGGCTGAAACCTGGAGAAAATTCCAGGTTTCTTCATAGGAACATCTACTCATGCCCTGTATACAAGACAAGTGCAAGAAGAGGTGTCTTGTCCACTACTGGCCACTCAACCAACTATGTTCTCTCAATTGAACTCCCTTCAGACAAGCCCCAGAAACACTGGATAAATCGAGGTGTGGCAGCACTATGCCAGTTAGATGACTGAGAGTATGCAAGTCAAAACACTCGTATTTTGTTATTAAAAGATATACTTTATTCCCCAATGGCTGCAATTTTTTTTTTATGTTGGGATTTACTGCTGACTTCAAAGCGCCTCTCAATTTCCTTTGGTTTTTAGCCATTATGAGCCACTGAGTAAGAGTGAGTGAAAAAAGAACACTACAAACAGAAACTTATTTTAAAGGCCTGGGCTTTATCTTGCAATATATCAGAATGAACAGAACTCAAATCAAACTGGGTGCCACTCACATCATTACAATTCTTGTGAAATCCTAATATTACCACCTAGCTGCTACTGTAGGGCTTTTTTTTTTCATTAAATTGGACCCAAAGAGTTTTGCTGCTGATTTTAATGGGAATCTAATCCATAACTCTTGCAAATAAGACTCTGTGGATTTGCCTACCACTTTGGTGTCCCAGGAGTATGTAGGGCAAGGAGGGAGGAGATGAGAATAGTCTGATGTCAACATGTGAAACCAATTCTCAGTTAGCATGATCTGCCAGAGCTGTATTATAAAACTACAGTAACTGACACTCCTTGAAGATGTGCCTCAGAATTTCCATGGAAAACTTCTAGACAGCACATGCATTGGGAGCCTGCCATTTCTCAGAGCAGTATGCTTGTCTCATCATTTTTTAACTTTTTTTATTTCAGTATTATTTACCTAGGTATCCCAAGTGCCTGATAAATGGACCTGTTTCCTTTCTCCCATAGTCTCATTTTACTTCCATATCTTGTCCTCTTGCGTGTTGGACTAATAACCACCTGAAATTTTGTACTTGTTTAAGCCCTTTCATCAGAGAAGCTCAAAGTAGCTCGCAAACATTAATTAAAAATAAAATCGCCTGAACATCTTCAAAGAGCTGTGCAGTCATTAACTAATCCCCACAGCATGCCAAGAAGGTACTAAAGATGGATCATTAGATTTGTTGTGTACACAGTACAAGAGAAGCACAAAGATCAAGGCAAACATTTTAAAAAAAAACAAAAAAAACCCACTGCATAAATACCCACTAATTTGGGGTCTTGTATTTTTTTTCATTGCCCACATTGCAGCATTTTAATGATTTGCTTGAGGCCTCACAAAGTGAGAGATGCAGCTATAATCCAGCAATTCCCAGTATCCTGCTACAATCATTAAATGATGCTGCTACAACTCATTAAAACATATGGTTCTTGCTGTAGGATTTATTTGTTGTGTCGTGCCTAGCTGTTATAAGTGAAAACAGTGTACGTTATTGTTTTATTAACCTCTGGTTTGGTTTATATAGATATTCATAAAATAGTAACTTTTAAGAATGGTAACATACAGGTAAGCAAGAAGTGTTACAGGTATGTTGTACATTTTGAATGACTGCATCTAATTGTGGTTGCATCTAATCTAGTTGTGGTGATCACTTCAACAATTCAGATCACTTATTAGGTCACTGTGGCATCGGAGATGACAAACCAGTCATGACCCTCCTCTTATAGATGCTTTGTGTGCAGGCCAAAGAGGCTGGACCTGGCTGTTGGATCCTTCCCTAGAGATGGATCAGTTCATTTGCTGCTCTCAAAAGGATCTTTCTATTTAGATTTGAGCTTATGCATGTGAGTGACTGGTGACTGCTTACCTGTCGCTGCTGAGGCACTGCTGAAAGAGAAGCTGGGGCAACAATAGAGTAATCATTCTTAAAACACTAAAATTAAGAGAAGTTGAAATTTGAGGATTGAGTTTTTCCATCCTTCTTCAGATAATGCTAGTCTTGCAAAAACCGTCCTCTAAATTAAAACATTGTAAATTAAAAGCCAGATTCACTAGTATATGCTAGCTAAATTACGTTTTATGGATATAAATGACTTTTAAACTGTTGGAAAATACTGTGGGATAGCTTGCCAAGTGGTTTTCTTGTTAATGCCTTTTTGTGAACAAACAGTAATGGGTAGTTTATTAAATGACACAGTTGTGGTTCTTGTGAATATATAGTGGCTTTGCTACTGCATTGTGTGCAATGTCCTTGTTACTGTGTTGATTTTCTAAATGCTTCTGTGTTAATGTTTAGATTTGAGATGAAGGCATCTCTTAGAATGTAATTAAAGACATATTTCAAGCTTTTGTAGATGTGACCGAAATATAGAGACAAGAGAGAAGTCTATAAAAGAGAGGTTGTGCATTTGATGGTTGCTATGTCCCCCTTTGCCAGGGATCAGGCGTGGCTGAGTTGCTTTAGTTGATGATTTCTGAAGTACGTGATTCCCTGGGCTGCCCTTACTATTAGAGAAAAAGTAATGGAATATACTGTTGAGGGATATCTGTGTTAGAGATATTTTTCTGTGGTTCTTTGAAATGAGCTTCCCAACCTTATTTCCTGAGCGTTGTCTAGAACTTTCTGAAGAATGATAAGCTGGCTAAACATTAAAATTCACAACCTTCCCTGGCTGAGATGCATTAAAACAAGAAAAAGGCAACTCAGCTGTTAGTTGGACATGATAAAAATGTGAAAAATTTTTGGACAAATGAAGTACCTTGTAATAGTAGTATTGTTACAGGTTTAGTATTTCTGCTTCTTAATTAGAAGGTCTCATTAAACAAACCACAAAACCCACCTGTAATTACTGCAAATCATAGATTCACAGCCTTGCTAGTAACTCAAAGCAGATGGAAAAAAAAATGCAGTATGCAGACATTACGGAGCAAGGAATATTTTTTCCTTAGAAATTGCCGAGACATTTTCAGCAAGGGATGCTGTAAGACAGATATGGCTAGTACATTTTCTTAGGAGATGGAAACCTTTCTCTTATCTCATCTTTACAAAAATCCATTTCAGAAACAGAAAGTACTATCTCTGTTGATTTTAACGCTGTTGGGCTGTTAAAGGGAAAATTATATAATGAAAAAGCAAAAGACAATACAAAGGCCCTGAATTGTTCTACTTATGAGTTCCTATAAGCTAGAATGTTTTGTCACATAGGATTAGAAGAAGTAGTGAAAGGCACAGGTCTCTCCTGTAATTAGCATTCTTGAAAATGAATTTATAGGTATGATCAAATAAGGGACCTTTCTGTCTGTGGATAAAATATGGATGTAACTGATACAATTTCTGATGGATATCTAGAAGGGCCCCAAGAGAGTGCCTTATTTTCTCCAGATCTAAAAGGTATTACAAGAACTAACTTATATGTATTAGTAGGAAGGTAGATAAAATAATTTAACTTAATCTGTCTTAACCTGTTTCAGTTCTGTAATACTTCCCTTGGAATAGATTGGGTCACTGCTGCAACTTAATGAGTGTTTCCTCACCCCTAGACAACACTGAGGGGGTATATTTAGTGAGCAGGTGCTGAGTCCGTCTTCTTAAATGATTGTGTGCTTGCTAATGTTAGTGTTAAATTTGGTTTCATAAGTGCAGGGCTTAATAAATTACAACCTTACTAATGATGGAGTTAGGGATAGGATTTCCAGAGAGGACGTGTTACTTAGATATTCAAGGCCAAATATTGTGTCAACAAATTACTACTGCATTGCCTACCGGTTAGCTTGCAAGAGAGTTCATGCAACTGACTCAGGATTTTTATTTCTAAAGAATATAAAATTAATGTCATCTTTTTATTCTAAATTATTCTACAGCATCTCCTGACTGGTGTGATAAATTGAAAAGAGACAGTATTTACTGGAAGAGGAGTAAGAGAAAGTTAAGGAAGTATAGGACAGAGTATATGCTGACTGATTGAATCCAGTGCATTACAAACTCTTGAGAACTCAGAGGCATTTTAGGATAACATCTTTTTGCAAGTAAAATCAATGTGTAGGAATGAGATATTGTACCATTGTTGGGATACTTCTTGACAGAAGTTATATGGTCCTTGGAATTTAATACACTGAGTACCAGTTGAGACATCTGCTTACCTGTTGGACTGAGCTGCAGATGATTTTTTTTTTAAGAAACTCCCTCAGAATGGTATTTGCCAGTTTGACTTCCAAAAACAAAGGACTGTCTTTAAGGCAGATTCTCTTTTCCATACAGAGTTTAACTTAAGCTGTGAAAGAAGGATTTTGCTCTCCAGACTTGACAAAAGAGTTGCTCTAATCCCTCCTTTAGCTGAACAGCCTCAAGTTTTAACAAATTTCAGTCTTTGCCTTCTGGTGCTGGAAAGTAATGAGGGTCAGACACTAGTTAATAATTTCTCAAACACTTACTTTGAAAAATTAAAGCATCTCAAATAACTTGATGCTGTTACTGCAACTCAACTTACTTGGTTTTCAGTTAAGCAAGTGGATACTCATTGGAGTTACTTAAGGCTACTTGAGCCTTTTTAAAATTGCATATTTATATTTCCCTTCAGAAATAAAATCATATTGTTATTTCAATTTAGTGTAAATCTTCTATAATTTTAGGGATGTTCTTTTGAAATAATCTACATCTTACAGTGTGTGCTCAGGAAAGAGTTGTGACTATAACACAGGCAGCAAATTTAGACTGCTCATTTACATAGCTGTTTATTCACCTGATGAGTCACAGCAGCAGTACCTTCATTAGCCACATGAATTTTAACAATTAAAAAGATTCAAATGATAGTTTAATGACAAAGAATGAGCCTAAACTTCCATTTAAAATCCTTGTCTTTACACATTTTGGTTTGGCTCATTTGACACACCTCTACACTGGTGTATCAGAATGAGGATAAGAAAAGACTGTATTTGGAATTCTTTCAATGAAGGATTAAGCAATATGTATAATCATGTTAGTTTTTACTGTCTTTATTCCATCCCCCTTTTCCTAGGCTAAAGTAGTTTTGTCTTGTGTCTTTCTGGCAGCAGTAAAATTGCAAAGCTCCCACTGACAGGCAGAACAATGGCATTTTACATGTTACTTCCCACATGAGGCATTCCCAGGAAATAATTATATGGGAATAGATACCTTTGGGGACTGGAGCCATAAAGGGTAGTGAGAAATTGGGCTAGCCAGTACCTGTCATGCTGACTCGGTCTTCTCATTGTTTCCTTGTACTTTCTCATCCGCTTGTATTTTTTTCACTCTTACAAGTATATTCTTGGGAGAGGAACTGTCATTCTGTTCTGCACAAGACCAGTTTTAACTTTTTTTTAAGGTGGACAAGAATATTTCTTTGCCATTGTGTGTTAGAGCTTGGAGAGTTTAGGATGAGTTGGAGAGCTCAGAAAATAAGATTTAATTTATTTTGCTGACTTTAATAGGAAATAATATACATTGCATTTTTCAAGTTTGCTGTTTTGTGACCATTAACTTCTGGCTGGAATAGGTCGCTGCTTATACCCTCCATCCTTAAAGCAGCTGTGGGCTGTGCTTATGTACTCTCCCAGTACAGTGTGGCTCTTGTCCACAGCTTGATCTCATTGGTACTTCTAGCCTGAAGGACAGCAAGCTCCAGTAACTTTCCTGAAGAGAATTTGTGAACACCCAGCGAGAGGGGAAATTAATTTCATTTCACTTCCATTCATGAGGCATCTGCGAAACAGAAATAAATACTCCTCAAATTTAAGAGACTGAAGAGATAGTTGTAGATACTTTCTTTTAACAAAGTTGGAGTTCTGTCCATAATGTAAGAGTTAAAACCTAACACTAAAATAACTGTTGAGAAAGCCAGTGTGCTGAGAAGCTAACCATGTAAAAATGCACAGCAAAGACACCCAAAGCATCTTAAGCTTGCTCCTATAGTGATACCCTGAAGGGAAAGTTTTCAGTCAGTCCATACATGGGAACCTGAGGAACCCAACAGTGGAATGTTTTACTCTGAGTTGTGTCATGGAATTCCAAACTTTGCATTTCACATCCACACCCTCTCCAAAGGAAGGGGGTGTGGAAAGCTGACATAGAGGCTCTAGGCTACTTCTCTGCACTTTGCAAAAAGGAAAAAGCAGGAGTGGTGGCATTTCTGATGTCTCTCTGCTACTTTCCGTTTAGAAACAGTACTTCACCATAAGGATACTGTGAAACTGGAACTTTTCTCCAGCGACAACAGGCAGAGCAGGGACAGGAAAGGAAGGAGTGCAGCTGCATGATGCGGTCACTGTATTCCCACTTGCATTCAGAAGCTCTGGAAGCACTATGCTTGATTCTTCTGGACTTTCTTGATTTTTGCTGACCCTTACACAAGGCACTGCCTTGAACTGCAGTCGAGCATATATAATCCTCAAACCACCAGAGAACCCTGCTAGAGACTGAGTTTGAAAACCTGCTGTAATTTGTCCTGATGTCAAAGTAATCTTCGTATCACACCTCACTCCTTGAAAAGCGTTACTTTTATTGATGAGTCAGTGGTTGAGATGTAATAAATACTAGATCAAACTTACCCATCATGTGCGATGTATCGGTTAGCTTTTTGGCCTCAGCAAATTTGTAAGCAAGTGACCAAAAGAGCTTCATTCACAGTTGTGCACATAAATCACCTGGATTACAGTCCACATCTTAAATTATGTGATTACACATCACAGTTTAAATGATGGGTTATGAAACTTCATCATGGGATTTCAGGTATATGGGTTTAGAAATCTTCCTTAACTTTTCCTGGTGACGCAACGTTCGGCCTTGTTTATGGGCAAGACCCATAGGAGGCAGATGGATCTGGAAAAGAAAATTATACCAGTTAGGTGCAAATTGAGAAGCTACAAGGAAAAGAAGGCATATATACAGACTAGGTTTCACTGAGTTTTAATAATTTCTTCACATTCTGGAGAGGGTAACTGTACTGTCTCAAACCAGGTTATTAGATTTCTAGGAGGAGCGCTCTCTGAGGAGTGATTAGCGGTGTAACTTTCAGGCCCTAAATGTTGTGTTTATTAAAATCCTATATATTTTAGGCTTTAGTAACCTTGTTTTGTAGCTTGATATCAGACTGTAATGATGAAATACTTTTTTGAAATAGGACTGCTGACAATGTTCCAGAACAGTAAGACCTAGAAAACCCTAAAATTCCTGAGTAGATGTCTTAAAGCACTGTGTGCTTTATTCATACCTACCTAGTAAGTCACAAAATAATCCCAAACTGTATGTATTGAAATACTGCCTTCTTATTGTCATGATTATATATACCATATTAAAATGATCAATCAATGTCATTGACTGTATAAGCACAAGGAGCAATAGGTGACAGGCTCTTCCTTTGATTGACAAAGTCTTTATATTTTGTAAGACTGCTAGTGGGAGTCATGCAGCTGTATCCCCCTAAGTTACTGAAAATGTAGGTGTTAGTAGTTAGATGTTATTGTTGCTGAGGCCGTCATCCTGTAAGATAGCTGTTTAGGTGCAAATAGTAGTAAAAGCACTGACTAAAGCAGCAATAGAGATTTCTAGAATCTGAAAAATAACAATCATCCAGTTTGTCTGAGAGTGCTGATCTAGGACCGATCCTTTGGGATTTCGAAGCCACTGAAGAGTATACATTTTAAGCCCATTTCTAGGAGCACTGCTTGCCAGATGTGCATTGTTATTCTGTATACTGGAGAAAAAGAAAAAGCTATATGTGAAACGGATGCTAACAGTGACCATACTCTAGGCAAGCATGTGATGAAGATACAATTCAATTTTGACCATGACCGCCTTGATAAGGAAACTATAGATGTGAAAATGTAAGCTAGAGGAAGTCTCTATGGGAGGCAGCATAAAGTACTACAGACAGACGTGACTAGGCAGTGAGGAAATGATATTGAATGGTGCAATAGAAGACATTGCTGCAATTTGCAGCATTTTGGTAATCTTGGACATGTTTTTCTCTAGGAACAGGGGAAAAGAAGCAGCAACATAGGCAGGTGTTTTATAAGACCTGATCTGTGACTAAAAGAACAGTTACGATTAATGTAGGCTATGAAAATTATTGTATCTATGGCAGATTGCACTGGTTTGAGTATTTTTATTCTCTCATTTTATTTCCGTTACTCTCTTTTTCTATGTAGTATGATTTATTGGTCGGTCAAGACTGCTTAAATATTTGCAGGCCTTGGAAGTTTAGCTGATGCAATTCCATTTGGGTTTTGACTCCTTATTTTGAGAAGAAATTAGCCAATTTACAGTGAAATAAGATAGATGGAAAACATTTCAATATACATTTGGCTTATTTGGCTCTGATTTAGCATAGCATTTAAATACCGGCTTATCTAAAAATGCAGTGTGGTGAAAGTGATGTGAACTTATGGTTTTATTGTCCAGTGAGAGCTAAGTGGGTATAGTTGAAGACTTTGTAACTAGATTTATACTCACAGGTCTCGGGTAGGGGATGTTATAGTGAAGTCCAATTTCTATTCTTGCCTCACATTCTTCCATACACTGCTTAATCAACTTTGGATCCATTACCTAAGATCATACAAACAATTGCTTTGTACAAGTATAACAATTAGCAATTGGAAGCTCAAGCATAAATGATGCACAGCCACATGACTTTCTTTAGCTTTTTTTGGCAATCCCAAGGAGACAATAATTGTTATTTTTCACATCCATAAAAGGTAACATTAGTATTTGCCTTGACTCAAAAGTTCTGGGCTTGATGGCACTGGATATTAAGGCTCAGAGGCTGTCACGACTGAGGCTATAGAAGGAGGTTTTTACCCAAACATGGTATTTTCTCTGTAAAAAGACAACACACATATAAACTACTAATACATCTATGAAAAAAACCCACACTCACCCATTTGTCACTCTGCAAGGTAGCTAGAGGAGAAAGAGAAGAGACTCCTTGGTCTACATTCTGTTATCATCTTATCCAGAAACTCCCTTTGAAGTCAGAAATGTGGTGTAAACTGTGACTTAAATTCATTTTTTGATTTTTGCATTACCTGAATTTAGTCCCAGACCAAAATGGGATATAAATGAGTATTGTGATCTTGAATTACAAGAAGATCTTTTGATTACCATGGAGTCTGTATCGCCTCTTTCAAAAGGGGTTGGAAATTTCTTCCTTACGAAAAAAATGAAAGTGCTTCTTTTAAAAGAAGTGCCAATAGTTACTGCTTTGAAAAGAAAAAAAGAAGTGTAAGAAGCTACTGAGCTCTCTTTGCCATTGCATGGGTAATGATACACTTAGCTAGCTTTCTAAAAGATCAAACGCTGTTTCAATTACATAGGCAGTATCTTTGGAATTTAATTTTTCTTGGCCTTTTTTTAGTGAAAGCTTTAGGCCTTTTAGACTTCTACAGTTGTTAATGAAGAGCTGAAATAGCTGGAGTTTTATTATTACTATTTCAGGGGTGAAATTTAAACTATAACCCGAATACACCAGCATTTAAGGTGAATGAAATTTTGGGAAATCAAGTCTTATATTCGTATCTTAGCATCCAATCACTGAGACAGTGCAAAGAGCAAGAGGACAATCATTCAGAAATTCAAAACTGTAAGGACACTCACGTTTTTGTTTTTTCGGAATAATGTTTTGGCTTCATTTTTAATGTACTCTTTCTCTTTAATAGTTTCTTCTATCTGTCCTGATGCCGATTGCCATTTTTTGGCTATTCGGAATATCTTGCGGTAAAGGCCAAGAACTTCTTGTCGAGTAACTGGTGTCATCTAAAAAACAACACAAAACCCCAAACATACGCATGAACATTTGAGTTGCTAAAAGGCCAGCAAGCAGTATAGTTTTCCATACAATTGAATTCTTTTAAAAATATTTCTACCATCTAAAGATATGCCGAGCTATATGAAAAAAACCTGAAATAGCTCCAAACAATTAGCTGTTAGAAGCTGAAGACCCAGTCTGGCAAAGTATTTAAACTGATACTTAAATCAGTCTCCATGCAAACAGCTTGAGCTCTTGCTCCAAGTTAAGCACTTGCCTTAGCGTTTTGCTGAATCACAAGCCTGGTACAAGAATGCCTGGGTTGTATTTCACTGCTATTTTGCAACAGACATTGGGCAAGTCACCGAAACTCTGAGCGTCCCCCTTCCTGTGAAATTGTCGTACCAATACTGACCCTATCTTTGCAAAGCATCTTGAAATCTGTGAATAAAATACATGATAAAACCACCATGATATTGCCGAAAACCGGTATAGGTTTCAGAGGCTGAGAAGCTTATTTGTGATACCACTACAGTATGTAGTAATGATTCTGGATTTTGATGTGATGAAAAGGTGATGAAAGCTATTTTATCTAAGCACTGCAGGAGAGGCAGACTAACTGTGGATTTAGGAAAGTCCTGAATGTCTTGATTTTCAGAGCACTGTGTACCTGCTGAGCCCACTGAATCAGTCTCCAGGTGTGATAATAATCTTTGTCAGAAATCGAGAATGAAATCCTATTCTTATTCTATGTAAATGAGTATTTTATCATGTGAGTGGTGCCACCATTTCATGTCAGACCACAAATATCCCCAAGACAAAACCACTACTGGAACAACAGCACTTCTGACATGGATTAGATTCGCAGAAACAATGACTTCTGCTTTGGGGACACTGCAACTGTCAAAGGTAACTTACTGTCCAAAAGGAAGATGCAGCTGCACTGCGAAGTAAGTATATGGATGCAAAGAGGAACAAGTGTCAGGAACAGGACATTATCTGAGTGTCTCAGGATCCATTTGCCAACCTGGAGCTCTAGTTGCTGTGGCTGAATCTACCCTGAAATCAGACCTGTGCGCTGGGAATAGCTTCTCCAGAGGACAATTTGCAGCAGGGCAATTCAGACAGCCTGAACTGGCCTCTGGAGGGAGCGCTCTCTCCCTTCCTGACAGAGGAAAAGCCGCTTCCTAATGCATACACCCAAATTACTGTGGAACGTTTGGCAACGTGGCTACCACTCATCTCCTTGCAGTCTGTGGCAATCCCTATTATTGTGGAGAGAAGAGGGTTTTGCACCAAAGTCTTCTCAGGCCATACAGTTCTCCAGTGGCTGCATCCACCACAGCAGCTAACCTTCACTAATAGTGCAGTACGGTCCTACTGTGGCTTCAGACAGTCACACTGTCTTTTCCTCACCGAAGTCAGAGTTACAGGTGCAAACCTGAAGACAGGATTTCACCTGTAGTTCTTTTTGCTAAAAAATCCCAAACTATTAAATCCTAGCCTTTTTTGTCTTAACTGTTGCGATGACCTAAAGACTTTTGTTGTTTCATGAACTCTGTTAGGGATCTTAAGAAGTACAGACATAAAACTGATTTTCTCTGATTCTTAAGAGAGAACATTTTTAATTTGCTATCTGTATTTTAAAATGTTTAAGCAATCATATATTTTTCCCCCAGATATAAAAATGATTCTTGCTATCCAGCAGAAAGTATTTCTAATAAATGTTTATTGTATTTCTAGGAAACAAATATCCAGAATGAAACAGCTAGGCAGTCCCAGCTCGTCAAACGCTTTGGAATAAATGCTTCACTTTATCCACTTTACAGCTCCATTTCAAGCAATAAAATTAGTCATACACGAAGCTACGCATGTACATGTATCTGAAAAATCATTGCTTCCCTCTGTCAAGTGCATATTTTGTACAGAAAATAAGCAGTTCAATTACAAGAGCTGACCTGGCACAAGCTGAGTCCTAACTCACGTCCTCACCTAGAGCCCCTCCTGGCCTCACTCCTCTACTTTTATTTGAAGGTGTCACCTCTGGTGGAGCTGGTAATACTCTTTGTTCCCTGTTGACAGCTAATAAAAGGTAGTACTGCACTAGAAGCTTTCAGCTTAGGTTTTCATGTAATCCATAAAGAAAATAGGAGGAATAATGTCAGAGGAAAAAAATGTTTAAAATACAGGTTTAAATTCTGATCTATGCCTTGGACAATTTCCAAGGCCACAACTTGGGACAGTGCCCTTTGCTCAGAGCTGCAATCACACCTGTTGCTTTTGGATTTTAAACATACTAAAAATCTGTTTATAAAGATTTTGTTTAAAAGTTTAGAACCAACAATTATTTTTTTTCCCCCACTAGTTGCTTCCCCTCCCCCACCTAGAACCTATTTTTTCTTTCTTTAATTTCTTGGTGTTGGAATTGATACAGAACTGTGTAGCCCCTCATCTAGGTATGGGCTGCATTATTGCTCTCCTTCGACATATGCTGCATGGTGTAAAAGGCATTAAGCAGTTTTTCATATATACTTAGCAACCAGTTGGTCCTGTGGCTCATTTTAGTCAACAATTTCTAACATTACAGACCTGCTCGTAAACCATTTCTGCAAAGATACATAAATGAAGGTGTGAGGAGCCCTTCAATGATACAGGACCCCTGTCTATCATGGGAAAGGATGAGAGCAAGTAGTACAAAATTCAAAGCCTCGGTCAGATTCTGATCTGAGTGGGAGTGTAAATAGAGAATAATTCCACTGAGAGCAAAATTACTTCCAACTTAAAATGTTGTAAATGAGATTGGAGTTTTTTTCTTTGGTATGAACAGAGCCCACACTGACAGTGACGGTACAAGTCATGTATCAGGTGTAATTTCATCAAGTGACGCTACTTGTATTAGTTTTGTGGGTGTGCAAAATAATTCTGAGTGGGACAGAAAGGAAGATAAGGGAGGCTTTCATGTCCTTGTAGTTACTCATCTTGCAATTTACATCTTTGGCATTTAAGTCATAATTACATTTCACATCTCTGGAATGCTAAGTGGATGTTACACCACTTTCCCACTAACACTCATCTTGTGGTAGTCACGCCCATTGTTTAACTTCTACTACCCTTCATTTCATTGCAGAATGCAGCCCACAGAGGTTAACCACAGGTGTTTTTGTCAAAAAGTACAGGGCTACTGTATTAGCTGAGCAAATTTCAGGTGTTTACTGCAACAAAACAAACCGGGAGGTCAAAGGTAGGTCTGTACGCACAGACCTATCAATGGGAAAAGTGGTAGGTTGCAGGCTGGCTTTGAGCTGATTGTTAGAATTAAGCCTTTGGAGGGAAGCCAAGCGTTGCCTTCCAAATACGCATTTGCTGGATGCTGTGGCAGGGTTCTGACAATGCAGGGTTGTATCATTCTTTTGATCTACATGCAAACCCCTGTTATCAACATGCAGATCAAGCACATGAAATATCCCATTGTATCCAAACTTGCAAAGGAGGCCTGAGCAGTTAATGAGTTACTGCATGATGAAGACGCAAACTTTTTTCATTGTTAATTAAAACAAACAATCCTTTAGACTATAAAATGTAATAACAAGTTTTTCTTTTAGGAACCAAATACACATTCCTTTGGATTTTTAGATGGTTGACACAAGAGTTCAATAATCTGAATAATCAGTGAAACACCAGTTGTCTTTTGCTATTTACAGGTTTGTTTAGAATTTAAAGTTTGTATAAAAATAAGGAAAGAAATCTGTCAACTGCACTGCAAAGTGACCCCAATAGTGTAGTCAAAGCAAAGTTAGGACTGAGAGCTAGCTGCATGGAGACTGACTACTTATATACGAGCAGCTAAATTACAGCTGCTTCCCAGCGAGGGATGCTTGGCTAAGAATGCATGTCCAGCACTCTCCTCCTGTCTGCACAGCTCCTTTGCTGAAGTTGTAAGTCTATTTTATTTCATCCTTTCTTTTCAAGTCAAGCATTAGCTACTCACTTTAAGCATGATATCTGCCACTAGCGAGTACATAGAAGATTTTAGGAAACAAAGGGTGAAAGTAATAGCCCATGGGGAAAAAAAAAAAGGGTATTTTAAAACAATAGATTTCTTCTTTTACATCCCAGCTAACTAGGGCACGCATTAGTAACACATACTTAGCACTGATGCTGAAACCATATTTGCTCAGGGGAGGAGGTGGTGGGGAACAGAACTCTGCCTGAAATAATTTGGAAAAGCAGCTTTGAACTTCTCAGATGTAAAATGTTTTATTTAGGAATAACACAACTTCTATTTGACAGCTGGTTTGCTACTGGCAAGGAGTCCTAAAGACGCAATGACAAACCACTGGGCTGCTTACCTTCTGAATCAAGCTACGATCACATTTCTGTTACAGAAATAAATGACATAATTCAAAAGCATAGCATATCGACATTATAGTATGGAACATCACCAGCTTCAGCCTGTATGGCAATCTATATCGCATATTTTCAAACACGCTCTTTGGCTACCGCTTATATAAAAAGATGCAAAAAACTGCACATATCTGGCTTTTTTTTTTTAAGAGCTAAATTATACCACTTAGCTAAAGAGTGACCTGCAGTTTCTCTCCTGCTGCTAATGCAACAGATAATCAATCATTCCTTTCACAGCTATCCACAGCAACTGGAGCTCAGTAATCTATATTCATCTTTCGTGCAAGTGTGCCAAAATGAGTCTGCGGTTCTTAAGGCAGCAATGAATTTGGCCTGTCATTTCCTTGAGGGACAACAACTGAAACAGTAAGTTCCTGTGGCACAGAGAGAAGGGGTCACAGATTCCTGTGATAACTGGGCAGGTCATGTGCCTTCCAGTGATACGAAATTTCAAAATTCAGTTTCCACAAAGTAATTTTATCTTCTTTTACTCAAATCAATGACTTAGTGGCCTGTGGCAGCTAGTACACTGCAAACATCGACCACATGTGGCTGCAGCAGGTACCCAACAAAGTGAAAACTTCATTTGATTTTCAGTCTTGATTGAACATTCATACCTTTTTTTAAGACTCAGCAAAAACCAAATCATAGCAAAATTTCAATCACCACTAAAATATTCCATCTCCACATGGTGAAAAACAAACTAAAATGAAAGATCATATTCTTCCATGATGGTGTTATATCCTCATTTCTACCAGTGACTCAAGCCTGTAAATTTCAAGAATTAATTTGACTCCAAGTATTTCTGTTTCCATCTACAAGCTGCAATCATAAATCTCTGATTTGGTGAAAAAGAACCAACTTACTACACTGTTACAATAACGATATCTGAAAGCAAGGTGACTTTCATACAGTTTTAGATTTTGTCATGCAAGTATCTTTCTGCTGGCAAACTGAAGTGATCTGAAACACTGATGAACACCTTTGAACCAGCCTCTCTAAGTTTTGTACTTCCACTGTTCATCAGCTGGGATGAGAACTCTGCCATCCCATTTGTGCCTCGGATTTCTGACTGAACTTGGATCTCTTTTAAGCTTTCATTTACATATGGAGCGGTCTTTTGATCAGAAAAAGGAAACTTCATGCAAAGAGACTGTAATTAAATAGTAAAAGCAAGGACTTGGATTTTATCACTGGTTTTCCTATGTAATTTCAGATAAGTGAAATTGTAGAAAATGAGGATTCTACAACATTCTCTTCATTGGAGTAAATGAAAGCGGAAACCCTTAACTAGTCCCTTTTGATCACACAGTTTTCATCTTCTGAGGTGGTCAAGGCATTATCTGGTTTTAGTAGGACATACAGACTAGGCTCTGGGAGTGCCTCCTGTGCCGTGGTCACCTCAGGAAGAACAGAAATGCTGACTTAGCATAGAGGAGGAGAGGAAACAAAAAAAATTGCTTTACGTATTTCTTAGTTTTCTTCTGAAAAGCATGCAGTGTCCAGGTAAACTTTAAAGCAATATGAACTCATGCAACCCTGTCACTCATGCTTTCATACATTTAGAACCATTTTCTCGTCCTTTGTGTTGAGTTGCCTATTAGTCACAAGCAGAGAAAGGTTTTAATGCAGTGCAACAAATTTAGCAGGGAAAATGAAGTCTCAGCTATCCTTGGATGGCCTTACTTATATAATATAGAAGCATACAGAAATATAACAACATGGACACAAAACCCAGTATGGATTTATGCACCTTATTCATACCTTGGCTTTGAGCCAAATGCAACTGAACGCATGAATAGAAATATTGCCCAGCATTGCAACCACTCCCAAACTTGAGAACAGGTATAAATATTAATGCTAGCAGAGAAGCAATCCTCCCTGCCCCCTTTCTTCCTTCGTTCTGTGGGCCATTTAATAAAACTCCTTTCATGAACCCTCTGCTTCAGTTTCCAAATGCTCCAGTCCCAGGACATTGATAGATACAATTTTTAGTCACAATGTGAGAACTATAGCAGGATGTTATTTTGAAAAAAATATTTGATTTTTTGGAAATTAAGTGTATAAATCTCATTCAAATTCAAAGCCTCACACGGTGCTTGCACTAGACTCTGCTGTATGGCGTATGGATCAGTCTTTGGGGCCTCCTGCCTCTGAGAGCAGAAGGGCAGAGGAACGCGGGGCCGGGGGAAGTGCTGCTCTCTGTCCCACAGTCATCTCTTGGTATCTGTGGGGAGAGGGCCCTCCGGCCTGGCGGTGACAGGACAGAAGGACACCTCCCTGACATGGGCTCCATGTCAGCAGCAACTGCAGGCCCAGGTGAGAGGTTCAGGACTCATTACACACAAGGACCTTCTCCACACCACCTGGGCCATCCCACGGCCATTCCTGCAGCCACTGGTGCCATCAGGCAGGCATGGGGACTGGCTGGGCAGTGAGGCCATCACATTCCTCCCTCTGGGGGTCAGGCCTAGCCCAGCAAAGGCCACGACCACGCAGCAAGGGCAGTGGCACTGCGGATGGACGCAGGGTGGCTGTGGAGCTCGGTTGTCCTCAGTCCCACACGGGGCTGCTGCCGGTGCTAAGATGGCGCTGACCGCCCCCACCCTTGCCCGGAGCCGCCCGGCCGGCAGGGGGCGCTGCAGGCGCGGGCGCCCTTCTGCCCCCTGGCGGCCGGGACGGCGCTGCCCCCACAACCGGGCGGAACCAACGCGTGAAGCGGGGTGTGTGTGGGGGTGTCGGCTAACCCTCCAAACCTCCAGCCTCTCCCTCCCCTCCTTCTTCCCTACATGTCAGCTTGTCCGCCCTCCACCCCCTCGGTTTACCTTCGGGAAGGAGCGCGCTGGGACCTCGCTCCCCGCCTTCGTGCGGCGGTTCCGCCCCGCTAAGCCCGGTTCCCCCGGTCCCCCACTCCGGTGGGCGAGGGAGGCGGTGGCCCGTTGCTGTCCCCTGCCCTCACCGTGCGTGCGGCGTCGCGCACGTCGCTGTACGTCACGGCGCGGCGCCGCTGCCGCCAGCTGACTGCTCACCCCCGGAAGTGATGCAGGGAGGGGGAGGCAGCCTCACAGGGAGCCGCGGAGGTGAGTGAATTGGACCGTGTCTCTTCCCGTCCGCGCCGGGCTGCGGGCGGGGGGGGACGGCGGCGGCGGGAGCGGCGCGGGGCTCGGCTCGGCGAGCGGCGCGGGCGGCGAGGTTCGGCCGGCAGCCTCGGCGGTGGCGGGGGCCGCCGCTCTGCCCCTCAGCCCCGCCAGGGCCGGTTGGGCGCTGGGGGCCACGCGCCGCCGCCGCCCCCTCACGGCGGACCCCCTCTCCGGAGCCGCAGCCCACCCGGCCCCCGGGGCTGGCAGCCGTCGGGACGGCCTCCGGTACCGGCGTGCCCGGCCGGCAGCCGCAGCCTCCCTCGGCGGCGCGGCGCGGCGCGGGGCGGTCCCGGCCGGGCGCTTCTCTGGTGGGTGTTTGCGGGGTCTCGCTCCGTGCAGGCCGGTGCGGCGGTTGGGCAAACGCCGAGCCCAGCCTGCCCGTCTCTAACGCGTGTGCCCCGAGTAACGGTGCTGGGTCACTTCGCGGTTGTTTTCTTTTTTTTTTTTTTTTTTTTTTATTATTATTATTTCGGTGTGTGCTATCTGCAGGATCCTAAAACGTTTCTCGACGAGCCGCCTCTGCGTTCAGCACCGCGTCCCCTCCAGGGCTGAGGGGATCGGCCGCTTTGTTCGGGTCCTCTTCGTGCCCAACCTTTACACGTGTAACACGAGAAGGTGTATATGTGTGGTGTTTTCAGTACAAAGGTAGAGAGGCAAAACGTAGAGCAATTTATTTCCAAGATAGTTTTCGTAATTTGAACATACCACCTTTGCATAGCCACTTTTCTTCTTACTTTAGCTTTCACTCCCTCTCCTGAATATGCTTACCATTCCTGTGAAAGCTGCAGTCTGCGTTAATCGCTCTTACTCTTTGGGGCTATGGTGGTACTAATAAGCCACTCATAACAACTTGAACTGTAACTTGCATAATCAGTGTTTCAAGCAAATATTGGTTGAAAGAATATGCCTTTCCTGTTAGTGCTGTGGTTGCTGGAAAGAATCATTGATTATCTTTTAAATAGTTAACATGCGGATATGCTGTCCTTCAAAATGTTACATTGATAACTGAACAGTCTGATGCCAAGTATCGGAATACAGCATTGATCCACAGCTGGTAACTTTTTTTAAATGGTAATGTCTGCCGCATAATTTAAAGGGGTAATAGGTTAAGTGCTCTGAAAAAGGGGTATAGCTATGCAAACAAAAACCACAGAGATGCCTTACCTTTCTGAAAATTACAGACAGGCCTCACTGGCAGTTGCAGTTTTGCTGCATGCTTTGTCTTCTTGGGGAAAACAGTTGATCAAAGGACATCTCTTCTAAATGCATTCTTATTATCTGTTTAAGAGCATCTTTTTAAAAGTTAATGTATAACTATGGTATTAGTGTTTTATTTGGGCTAGCAATGGGAAGAGAATGTCAGTACTGGTGTTTCTTAGGCACATCTGAACACTGCTGCATGTTTCTTTGGTGAAAGATAATCCTCAGAAAAGGAAACATGGTCCCTTGGTTAAGACTGCATGTAAAAGTGGAGAGATCTGACTTTTATTGTTCTTGTCAGTTCTGTAGTTTGTCTTTAAAATCTTACGCTTTCCCTGCGCAGGTGTGTGTTAGTGGTCTGTGGAAAACCTTCATAGTCATTTACATGAACGGCAGCACCCAGTCTAAAGCAAAGATTTTCTGCACATCAGCAGGAAAAGGAGAGCTTGTGATCTGTGTTGAATTAGTTCAGATTCCCAAAGTACAACTGGCTTTGCAAACTTACTGCAAATATGAGCTGTTGTAATGATTTCTAAAATTCTGATTATTTCCTAATAGCAAGTTCTATGCAGGCATGAATGATTATAACCCTTAAACAATTTTATACAACTCCTAAGGGAGATCTTATAGTTTTGATACTACTTGGCTGCTCAATGTGATGCTTTTGAAATTGCTTTCATCTTGAGACTGATAGCCTGCAATATCTCCTGTAATCTGCTCCTGCATCTTTAAGGCTGGGTTCGGTACCTTCTCTGCACAGTTCCTTGATATATTTTGGAGTTGAACATTGTCATGTTCATAGCAAATTCTAAGTGATTTGCGTCAGTAATTCTTATAATTTGTTGATCTTGGAAATTCATTCATAATTACGTCTTGCTTCCATTTAGCGTGGATTGTATTTAAAAAAGGTGATCAGATGAACTGAAGGGGTGGCTTTGAGAGGAAACTAAGAACACCTCTTTCATCATTGAAATTAGTTAAAGTATCTATTGAGCAAGAGGGGCTGCCAGAGGGTTTGACAGAATTCTAAGACAAAGGGACTTGTTCTGACAAATTTGTGTGTAGGTAAGGAAGAGGCTTAGTTCTGCTGCTTTCTTTGGTTCAGCTTAAGGAACAGGAAAAAATCCTGTACGTTGTGTGTATGTGTATTGGGCAGGGGAATATAAAGTAGATGGAAAGGGTGTGGAAGAATGGGGGATAGATGTGACTCTTCTAAACATGCATTTCCTCGAGGCAGAAAATGATGTAAAGGTGGTTTGGATATAAAAAGATGTACAGCAGCAAGTTGGTAGGAGTGTGAGTCCCTCAGTACTGCTCAGAACTGTCCTGCAGCATAGCAGTCTGTTCTCTTTACTGGTGCTGGGGAACTGTTGATGAATTTAATGTAAAGCCTTGGAACACTATAGAACCCATTGTCATGGGGTTTTGGCAGTTTGTAAGAACTTGCGAGGTGCAGACACGATGTTATTGTTCCATTAAGGCACATGGGTCTGCAGTAGCGAATATAACAGGAAAACTCTGCTCCGAGTAAGGAGAGACTGTAAAAATAGAGGCATGCGATGTTAGAAAAACAGTCATTTCTTTCATCCTCATTCTTAAAAGTAAAGAAAGAGCTGAAAATTGGTAGCCAGAATTCTTGGAGACTGAAAGAACAATCTGTAAACACTTGAGGGACTTGGTAGTCACAAGAAGATAAGAGGGAACCCCCTTAATAGTGTTCATCAGAATTCCCCAACTGGGCTCCTTTTCTCTAGCTGCTTCTCCCTAGGGGTCTGCGTCTTATCTCGCTGGCTTCCTTTCCTTTATTTTACTCTGACTAATGGGCTTTGTCTTCTGGTTACTGGAAGTCTAATAACTTCTTTTGTCTCTTCCCCCTTCCTCCTTTTAAAAATACTAGATTAAATGGCTGTAATGTTTTGCAGATTATCTGCATTGGTGACATGGATTAATTGTATACTTGACTCTAAGTTATTCAGCAGTAATGACATAGTAACTTGACTTGAAACAATGGTAATTTCAAGGCAAATGTTGCCTTCTGGTAAAAAGCCACCTGCAATTTACCCCCTGTAAACATATGACACAAGTAAACTGTGCTAGTTTTTTCAGTGTCTTCTGTACAGTAAGTTGTCTCAAGTGTGTCTTTTGAAACAGTCAGCTATCTCTTCTTCTCCCCCCCTCCAACTTATTTAACTCTAGTTTGAGTGAGGTAATTACAGATCTGGGTTGAAGCCTTCCCAGGGAGTGATCAGAAAAGCCAAGCCTTGCAGACCTGCTCCCATCGTTCACTTGTACCATGACTTCACCCTTTCATAAAAAGGTTTTGTGGAACGGCTCAGCTATCGGTAACTGGCTGTGGGTGAGCAAGTCTGAGAGTCCCAGGGGTGGCTGGCAAACCGAAGGGGAGCTCTGCTTTCCCTCAATGCTGGTATTCTTTAAAGGTGACATAAGGAGACTCTCCCTGTCGCATGTGGCTTTGGTGTGAGACTTCGGTGATGTTTTTGCATTCTGATCTCAGTGTTAACAAGAACAGAGCAAACAGGGGAAGAGAAAGTGAATCAAAGCTGCTTGCCTAAAAGATGATCTGAGAACTAACCTGTTTAGGCTCATTATGTCTCCATTTTATCCATTTATGTTGGGGGGCAGCTTTCCGGTTCAATGATTTGCATCTTGAAGCAGAAAATCTGGATTTTAGGTAAAGGTTATTTAATTGCAGTATTTCACTACTAGAAGAGTGATGGTTAGGGGACTGCTTACTTGTAAATATTAAAGAATTCTTTTACAGAAGTAGGAATACTGTAGAGAAACCAACGAAAGCAAAGGTGGTGAGACAGGATTCCAGTAAAGAGGGTGAGCTAGTATAATCTTCTGGTGTCTCAGAAAGAATAGTTATAAATGCTGTTTTGTCTGTGACATCTATTTTGTGAAAGACAAAACTTAGCAAAATGTGAGAATGCTGTTACTGACCCCCTGTCACAGTTTTATTCCCAGAAAGTCAGACTGCCAGAAGCAGTCATAGTTATTTGTTGTCTTGCTTTTTGTATTTAGTGAACGTGTGGTGTTTTTTAAACCAAAAGGCTTGTGTGCTCCTGAAGAATACCAGTCTTATTTTTGCATCCACGTATTAGCAGCAAGTGACAGTTTTTAGTTCTTACTCTGAAATTTTTTAGTGTAATACAACTTCTCCTTCTGCAATTTTGAAACACCTAATGCAGTCAGTCTTATCCTTTTGTTTTAAAATTGAAAGGGAGGGAGAAAAGTCACCTTAACTCCTATGATTATGGGAGGTGTGTGTAGCTTAGTAATAGACTCACAAACACAAATGTCCTAGAACTTGGTTTTGGTCATATGCTGACTGTTTAATGTTTTCATTACAGATGAGTCTGTACAGAAAGCCTCGAGTACTCTGGATCAGCACATAAATGGGCAGTCTGGAAATGCCAAAGGTCTGATGTATACCAGCTTCAACCACAGTTACCTGTGCTTGGAGTTAGTGATTATGTCTTGTGAGGCACAGGATAGATACCTACACACCTTTCTTCTCTTGTGAGACACAGGACATCAAGTGAAATCAAGGATATGTGAAAACTTATTAACAAAATGTGTATGTTGGTTGAAGCTGCCACTGGATTTCTCAAGGAGAGCTGAGAGTCTTTGTTATAAGTGATGACCTAAGTTCAAGTACTCAAAGGACCTCCCTTGAAACTGTTGATACAGTTAACATCTAAATACTGCAGCATCCTTTGTACAGTGTAAAGGGTTAGTGTCATTCACTGTTATAGGGAAGTCTGGACTCAAATCAGTAGAGAGAACTAGGGTCTCTGCAGGTGGCTTTGTGTGTTTTCTCCTTTAGAAACTGCAGTCAGTTTAAAAATCCAAGCGCATGCTCTTAAAGCGCTTTCGGGTGTCAGTCCTTTCACTTAGAACAATTCTTTGTACGTAACTTAAATATGATTCCAGTATTTACGTGGTCAGCTGGTAATGAAGTTCCTACACAACTGCATGAAATCAGTGATTCTTTCGTCTGGCGGCCTGTAAACTGTGTTACACTTACCAAGATGGCTAGCGTGCCTTCTGTAAACTCCTTATGAGCATCTGCTGCCAGAAGTGATCTTATGAGGTGGTCTGGCTCTTGTCTTTAGACTTGTCCCTTCCCTGCCCTGTTTGGCTGTATGGGCCATGGTTCTTACAGCTGCTTTGAAATGTGCTGGGGATAGGACACTGTTAACCAGAGCTGCTGCGAGGACTTCTTTTGTGTGATTAGCGCGGTTTCCTCATTGTTGAGAGCAGTAAGAAATATAAAGTTATTCACTTATTACAGTTAGTTTAAAGGATATCATATTATTACAGAAATCACTTGATATCTACCTGAATTATATTCAGCTGAGCATAATGTATGAAGGTGCCTCGGCTGCTTCAGGGTGAAGTCTGCTAGCTAAACTCAGTGCAAAACAGAATCTGTGCACACTTAGCTCAGTTTAAAAGTAAATGTTTTTCTCCATTGCAGAGCGGAGTGTAGACCGAGGTGGTTTTTCAAAGTTATTCTGGTTTGGCTACAGGATAGTTGCAGTTTTCCGCAGATTAATTTACAGAATTGACTGAGAGTAAGATAAATATTTGTAGCACAGCTACATTCAGATGCTTGCAGCAGGATGCATCTGTGTCAAATATCTGAGGGTCATGGTTTCTGTTGGTCCATAATCTGCAGTTTTGCTGTAGAGATGTGAACCGGTTGTGTCTGAGCACAGAGTAGCTCTTCCCCTGGCATGTGCAGCTTTAATTAGTCATAATACATACTGAGGTGCTAAAGGTCTATCATGCTGTTCAAAAGTTACAGTGTACCCTGGAAAAATACTGAAGGATTATCCTTTTACAACCCTTTGCACGTTAAAGGGGAAAAACCCACAAACCCTCATTAGATGATTATTTGCTTTTTTGTAAGTACTGGACCTTGAGAGTTGTATGGCCTTTGATGAGGATCTCAGGGGAGAGAGGGAAGATTGATAGTTTTTTAAATGGATGAAGATTAATTGCTCAGTGACCGAATCCTTGTTTTTTGAAAGTGGTAGATTCAAACTCATCCAGGGTTTGAATTATGTGCGGTGAAATAAACGAGTTTGTTCACGTCTAAGTATGTACAAGGTCAGGAATCGGATGAAATCTGGTCAGGGTTCTGGTTTCAGCTTTACTGAAAACTGATGGTGTGTTCTTGAACAGCCACGTTGTTTGGCTGTCTTGCTTTTCCTTCTGCCCTTTGTCTTCCTCATAGACTGAATAGACTTCTCAAAACAAGTACTGCTGCTGTGTGAATTAGTTCATTAATTTATTTACATTAGAGAAGCACCTGAAGGCACCCTTCTAAGATTATATGCTATTCAGCTAACTGGACTTGGGTTTGCTCTGTGAAAATACAATAATCCAAACAAATCATTCCACCCACCTAATAAAGTAGGATGAAGTACATAATAGCAAAGGATTTAAAACTTTTTAATGGGACCAAGTGGAAAAGGCAATGAGAAGTAATCGGTAAGTAAGGTATTGTGTGGTTAGAGTGTAAAAGAAAGGGAGAGATTCAAGGATGATGCATGTGTGGTGGCTGAAAAAGCTGCTTAAGGAATGTGTCTTCCATCGAAAAAGTACTAAAATGCCTTCAGTCTCTCTTTCCCTATCATTTTTCACATTATTATTCCTTTTTTGTTAAGCTAACTTTGCATAGTTAGCCGCACACAGTGAACTACAGATCTGAAACATTTATTCCATTTTTTTTAAGACTACTTGTTGCAGTTTGAACATGAAGTGTGTTGTCATGCCCTGTGTCTTAGTAGGTTGAGTTCTTTAAGAGTGCAGAACGCAGGTTTCTTCTGCCCAGAGTCTTGAATGGAAAAATCCCGCTTGATGTTCACACCGCTTAGGTGTTCAAGGCCAGGCTGGACGTGGCCTTGGGCAACCTGGTCTAGTGAGAGGTATCCCTGCCTGTGGCAGGGGGGTTGGAACTCGATGATCTTCAAGGTCCCTTCCAACCTAAACCATTCTATGATTCTATGTCCCAGCCCTGGACTTGAAATGACAGCACACCATGTAGAGGTGCAGTTGTTTAACAGGTTTTTGCCTGCTTTTCGGCGACTGTGGGGCTTCTTCTGGGAAGAGGTTTGGTGATAGCTCTGGTTCTTGGCACTGAGAGCTGGCCCAGTGTTATGGACTGTAGACATGGTAAAGCAGTTTCTGAATCTATTGTTACTTGAATTTTTTTTTAGATACTTGCCTCTCTCTTCCGTTCCAGACAAGTTAAGCTTTTCCAGTATGGTCTTTCTCAAAGAAGTCCACATCTTGTTTGAGACAAAGTATTCAGGCTTCTAACATTATGTGTAGTCGGGCTAGTAACTGCTTGGTTTTCCCATTGACTGCCATTTAGCCTTCTGCCAAGTGGCAGCCAAAACTCTATGCGGTCCCTTTTTATGTGTCCGTAAAACTAGCTTCTACTCTGATACAGGTGTGTTCTGTAAAGACAAACTTTACCCACTTTGATCAGATTTCTAAATACTCCGGTTTGATTCCAAAGCTCGAAGAGAGGTTAATCGGAAGTAGCTTGTTACCCTGATTTGGAACAGGTCGACAAAGTTCCCGTCTGTACACCCCCAAAATCATAATCTGGCTGTAGTTCACTGAAAGGTGCTTGAACTGCAGGAAGCCTGACAAACTAATAATTCATTTTAACTAATTGCAGCAGGACTTTCCTGCTTTTAGACTTCCTCTTAAGTAACTTTGCATAAATGTATTTCTGTAGTAGAGGTGCAAAGCAGATCGGTGTGACAGACTAGTGCTAGCACAGCGCTTCGTTAGGGATGTGGTGAGGTGGCCTAATGAAAGCCCGTAACGTGCCCGTTGTGCTGCAGTCAGAGTGCTTTTGCTGAGAAAGTTTCATTGCAGGTTATGACTTGAAATAAGCAGTTTCCATAATGTCATGGCTTTGCTGACCGAAGCTTCGTTTATGCTTTAACACTTAATGCACCAAGTGCTTTGGTGCTGTAGTATAAAACTCTTAACTGCACAGTAAAATCTCCCACATGCAGAGTTAATCCTCTCAATTTCTGTCTGCTGAAAAGGGAAACGGTATTACTAATTCTTCACTGGTTCCCCATAGAAAAGCAAGGAAAGTTGCCTTTTGTGAGAACTCTTATAAGCTTTTACCCCTGGAAAAGCTGCTGAGGACGAGCGTCGAGGGCGAAAGCGGCTTTGGCTCTGCAGTGTGATCCTCCGTGCACCGGTGCTCAGGAGAGCCTAGGTCACAGGGGACAGTCAGACACAGGTGCAGAAAGAGGCAGGTGAGCAAAACAAAGGTCTCCATAATCCTGAGGGTGCACACCATTTACTTACTTATTTTCCCAGTGGACTGCTGAGTGGGATTGCTAGCAAAGGATGCAGGCTGTTTTCGGAGTTACTGTTGCGTGACGCTCCTCCTGTACCAGCAAGGGGGAATGCTTGGTGATTGTAGCATACGGCTGTACCTTGCAACCCTGACCCAAGGACTGAATTAAAACCTGTGCCATGGAAGTGTTGATATTCCTTTCCACCAGCGCTGCAGTCACTTGCGTGATTTAGGATGAAGTCAGCCACAACGCATTGCTGTGCTATGATAGCCTTTAAATACAGACTTGAAGAGCTTGTTTTTTTTAACTGCTAGCACATACTAACTTTTTATTCCACATCCCATAATTGTGTTGTCACAGAGGTTTAGACTTGCTACTACATTAAAAATTTAAAAAAGGTGAAATGGGCAACTTGGTTGAAAAAAAGTACTAAGAATGGGGGAAGAATTGTAGCTCGCTGTTCTAACAGTTGTTAAAATTTCTGTCTCCAGACAGTGTGTGTGTACAGGTCAGCCAACACGGAAACTGCTTCAAACAACCTGAAAAGTTTGGCTATTGCTGGGTAGGGCTGAACTCCATCAGATTCCGCTTCTTTTGAACTTGAAATAAGCATTTGCTCCCTGTATGTGCTGTAGTCAACTGAAGTGTAGATTTGGTGGATCATAGGTTTCTTCCAAAGAAATACAAATCTGTTTGAGAAGTAGTTAGTTTGTTGCATAAAGTTGCCATGACAATGGCTTTCAAAATGTGAAGTGTAAGATGTTGCCTCTCCTCTACTTAAGCAGACTCCTGGGGGAATGAGGCTGCACAGCGCCCTATCCCTCCTGTCTCTTCTTTCCTCCCCCAATGACTTATAAAAGGAGTTATTTAGTTGCAGGGTGCCGAAAGAAATTAACATAGAAGTGCCAGATGTTACATTTGCTTAAATTCTTGAAATTCATGGGATGCTATGGTCAAATAGAAAGAAATCCAAGCTAGTACTTCCACCACAAGAGAGGCAGGAATTCCTCTGTGCCTGCACACATATAAGCTGGCTGGTGGCTGTGCACCCACCCGGGGCGGCCCTTTCAGCAGGGGTGTGTGCTAAAAGAGCTGAGAGACCGTCGAGGGGGCAAAAGGGTGGTTGGTTGTGTGGAAGATGAGGTTTGGAAGTGGAAGTTGTAAATACAGTGTGAAGTAGGCTTTTTGGACTATCCATCTCAAAAGTAAATGCCTAAAAATGGTTCAGTGGAGATATATTTTTGCTCTGTGTGTGCATATTACGGGCTAAAGTACCACTCCACAGTTTCTAGGGGGTTTGGAGCATTTTGGATGCCTGTTTCCCTGGGCTTTTAAAAACTTTTAAGAAAGCTTTTATCTGAACTAGGTTTTATTTGTCAGTCAAATTTGTCCTAATACACATATAGGACTAAAGTTTGAGGAAAACTCAACTTATGCAGAGATTGGCATATGTGATAAGAACTTGTTTCATGGTTGTCTTTCTACATCCATTCCCTACTTTCTACTGAAGAAAGCACTGAACAAGCTAATGTTCCCACTTGTTTCCTAAGAAGTAGGTCTCATGTAAAAAGTAAGTATGCTCCCTAGATGTACTACGAACCGTAAAAACAAGATGTTCTAGTGTTTCTGTTAGTATGGTAGAGGAGAGGAGCTTTGCCAGAGCTTTCCTGTTGTTTTTTTTGTTTGTTTGTTTGTTTTTCTAGATCAGATACAAACAGAGGTGTTGAACTAGGTGCTGTGGTTGTAGCTCTTGCTACACAAAGCAGACATACCTTTGTCATATTAAGTTCAGAGCCTTGTAGTTATATAGCAGAGCTGGGAATTTAAGAGAAGTGAAGTTGAGCCGGCTCAACTGAACATGGGAAAACAAACATGGAAAAGAATGTGCTAGAGAATGAAAAAAGAGAATCACTTTCTAGATCCAAATTATGCTTTGCTAGGTAGCAGCTGTCTGGCATTCACAGATTAAACAGGCGCTTAGCTAACATGCATTGACAATGATAGCATGTCCTCAGTTTTGCTTTGAGTGCATGAAATGAGGAATTAACTCTCCCGTGCTGAAAGCCATAAAAGTATCCGGAAGCGTGTGTTTACTCCTAACAAACATTTGAACTTGTCTGTTGTATTCAGTACCTGATCTATGCTTTATATGACAATGCAGTGTTAGTGGTGTTAATGCCACTTAATATGTAAAAAAAGTGAAGTAGTTTTTATAAAACTACTCTTTCAACAAATGTATTTTGGCTATGAAGGGTTTTATTAAATGCATAGTCACTTTTGAGCAGTTTGGTGCATGTTATGGTTTTCATAGCCTATTCTAAGTGTAAAGATTTGCGTGGTCTTTTGTCTTACAGCGTTCCATGTGGAACCAAGGGAGCCTGAAGGAAGCTGTGAAAGCTTGTGGAATGATTCCCTGTGTAGCTGAAACTATGTAAGTATTAGATGTTTGCTTACAAGATCACTTGCCCAGCATCAACAGTTAGAGCAGCGATTGCTTCTGGTTCAGCAGTTGCAATGATCCTCCTTGTGCCTCCCCAGTGGAAAGCTGTGTGTATCTCTTCAGAGCTGGAAAAAGACGGGACACCCGTGATACTGTTGCCTACTGTCAGCTATTTTAGAAGTCATGTATCCTTGTTCACTAAAAGGTAGATAATGCATAGTGAAAATCTGTAAAATTCCTACAGACTATGCTCAAGTCTTTGCCAGAAGTTCAGGCTGAATTGAGGCTTAGTTAAGCTCTAGCAATGTTGTCTTTGCCTTAGCTAGTGAACGGCTGCTTGGGAAGGGATTTAATGGTTGGCTGAGCTGTGTCCCCTTTTGTCATGAGATTTCCTAAATTTGTCTTTGAGGTGTTCTTGAATGTATAGAGAGTTTTTTTCCTCTTTCTCTTGATACTTTCTGCATTTTGAAACTTGTTGTGAATACCTTCTGATGCAACACTTTATTAAACAACATAATGTTTGGCTGTGTTTTGTTATTCTCTAGATGTATCCAATAATTTCTATTACTACAATAACGTTGGTCATTAAAGAAAAATACAGGGTTACTTAAATATCTCCTTTGCATCTTCTCTCCCCCACTTCAGTGCTGCTCTTTTCAATTGTACCATGGTGTGCTTGTGTGACACAGAATTATTACTGAGTCACTTTGTTGTTTTGCTCCCTTCAAATCTCATGTTATGGGTGATCTGGTCACTTGAAAATGGAGGAAAAACTTACAGTACTTAAACCCAACAAACAAACAAAAACCCCAAAACCCAAACAAACAAACAAAAAGCCCCACCAAGCATTAGCAAGGTCTTTCCAATCTTCTCTAGGCTTTGTGTTTAATGTATGGGGCAATATGGTTCCACACATCCTTTGTTCTTAGAGGGTGGCTTTCCTTTTGCAGGCTGTATTCACCAGCGCTAGTCTTCCTGTGTTTCCACAGGAGTTGCTTACTGCCTTTTAGAAAGGAGCAGAGAACATTGTCGATCTCTGCTTTGCAGTTCCTGTTCTGTGGAAGACGGCCTCAGCCTCTTGGGCATCTTGGTGATTCATATTTACTGTAGGTTATTGCTCAATTCTTGTCTGAGTAATCAAACTTCTTTGGGAGTACCGTGTCCTGTGGCGCTGAGTATGTTCCAACCTTAGCCCTGAATTTTGATCTTTTTTTAGCAGAATGGCAAAACTAGTGGTCAGTGCTGCCTTTTGTGTCTCACTGTTAGATTGTACAAGCTTGTTACAGTAATTTTGCTCTTGGGAACTGATCCTTTTGGGAATTGGTGCTTTGCCACCAATCCGGTATAACCTTTGGGTGTGCGAGAACTTTATACTTGTAGTTCCTGATCCAGCTGGGAGAAATATCTCTGCACGTCCTTGTGCTCACTTAACTGTAATCGGTGTGACCTAGACGTGACATTTGCTTTGCTCTACAGTTAACTGAGTAGCTCCCTTCGCTTTCCTGAGAGCACTGTTTCATACTTCTTGAACACTGAGTTTGGTGCGGCTCCTGATGCTGCAACTGGATCCTCTCTCCTGCCTTCCTGAACAAAAGGGCCGAGTTCTCCCACTTGTTTCAGTCTCCTGCTGAGGCTCTTGTTCCTTTCATGCCTTGAAACCTGAGTCATGTAGGAAGCGGAGGTGACTAGTAAGTGAAGTGGATCCAGCTAGGTGAAGGCATTTTGTAAAAGGGTAACTGATGGAGCGCCAAAAGATTTGTCTCTTACAAAACCAGATACATGCACAAACTGCCAGCGGATGCAGTCTGACTTTTTTTTTAAGCTGGTTTTGCTATTTTTGGGGTAGAAAGCTTCAAAGTATCTGGCACGTGGCATCAAGTTTCATGTAGTAGAAAAGTGAGGAATTGCAGCAACCATACTTCAGTATCTTCTCGTGTTTGTTCACAACGAGTAGGATTGTGCTCTGAAAACCTCCTTGGCAGGGAAGAGGAAGGAAGAGCTTCGTTACTGCGGGGAAGAGCAGTGCAGGCAGAGCCCAGGCAGTGGCTGCTCGGGAGCAGCAGTCAGCTCCTTGTAAGGCAAGTAGGTTGGAGTACAGAAAACGCGTTTGTTGGAGGGGTGTGCTGCGGGGGACATGGTTAACTTGCACTCTATGGGTTAATGTTACTGTGCTCTCCAGTGGTTTTTGGAAACAGCTGTCAGACACTTTCTCACATACAGGTGTTTAATAATGCTGGCTGATCTTCCCTCTGTGTATTGTAGTGCTATCTTTTCATGACAGCAAACCCTGTCTGTTTCATCATACTGGTGATGTCGCTTTGTAGACTTGAATATTAGATTATCATCGTTAATACAAGCTGTTGCTTAGGAAACGTGACAGCATGAGTCACTTGTGTTAGGAAAATTTATGGACAGGGTATGTAAGTTAGTCTTGCAAACTGTCTTTTTTTTTTTTAACTTTAAATTGGGATTCCTAAAGTGAATTGGATTCATCTCTGTCCATTGTGCTGTGTCTGGTTTGACTACTACCAGCTACTTTAGAGGAAAGCACCATTCACTAATAGGCAGCTATTTTTTGACCTGCCTATAAGGAAAAGCTGTTCCCAGTCCCTAAGAGCTAATAATTGCTGTTATGTGTTTGAGCAGAAAGTTTTATAAACTAGCTAAACTCTACTTTATACTGTAATACTAGTTTTCACTCAGGATTTTCTAATTCCGTTCCTCTACTTGTGTGCTTCTCTAATTAAAAACTTAGCCAAAGTAGTGCTAACTGTTTATGTGTCAATGCGTATTTTAATGAATCCTTTAAAATACAAATGAATAACAAATTATTCTTGAATACATTAAATTGAACTTTACTTGCCTATACAAAGTTCATCTTTAAAGCAGTTTGAAAGGATGTACTGGATGTTTGTTCCTTTTGCTACTTAAAAATAGGTTTTTGTTAGTTTTGTGGGTTATGGGCTTAAGAAAAGGGATTGGGGAGGGGAGGGGGAAGGGAAGCCAGGTCGTTGAAACCAGCATCTTGGCTATTGTAGTTGTGCTGGCAAAAAGATATTTTATTTTATTTTTCTCATGAAACTCCATACATGCTGCTTTGCCAAAATGGGTGTAATGGCTGAGAGTAGATTTATGTTTGTAATCCTAATTTCTGGAGAATTTATATGCACTTGGTGCTGCTGCTCCAAGTTGGTTTACAGCTTAAAATAGGAATTCAGTCTGAGAAAAGCTTTACTCAAGAAAGAATACAGAAAAACTGACATGACATCTATTTTATTTCTTAATTTTTAATTTTTATCTCTTTTTTTTTCTTGTTCTAATTCTGTAACCTGGAAGCAGTAAACAAAGACAGGGTAAACCCAATTTTTATGTTTGAGGCTTTTGCCTAACTGACAGTGGAGATGAAATGCAAGTAAATGGGTAAACGAGGAATATGATAAGCAGATGCTTTCTTGGAGTTGATGTTTCTGCGAAAAGGACTGTCCACAGCGTGGCTGCGTGCTGATAGGATAGTGTCAGAGTGTTACTTTGGTTTTAACAGGGAAAATTTAAGAACCCTTTTCTGTGAGTAAAATATCTTTTCCCAATAGTCAAGGCTTTAACATTGTGATTTATGAAAACAGAGTGTGATGAAATCATTTTGGCATTTTAATTTTTATTTTTCTAAAAAACCGAACTGGAATTACTACTTCTTATCTGCATGTGTGTCTGTCTGAAAAAGTTTCATTAAAAAGGCCCCCACCCCCTGTCTGTCTCGTTACCTGAAGGGAGGCACCCACTTGAAACAATGATTCCTAAACACCATCTTGCATGAAAAGTGAGCGTTGCCTCCTTTCTGCAAACATGATCTTGGTATGTTTTAAGAACAAAAATCTAGATTCCAAACTCTGTTTAAAAAAACCAATCCCACAATTACTCTCCCCCCCCCCCCAACCAAACCCAAACGAAAACCAACCCCTTTTGCCCATTTGCTGAAGGTACAGTCTAAATCTACTGCTTCAGTCTCTGCTAGGTTGTCCCATCAGTGTCCCCATCCCCCCTGCTGCTTTGTTTCAGTGTTTTATTATTCTATATATAAAATGTGTGTATACTTTTAAAAACCATTTCCTTTAAAATATTTCTGGGTTCGAGTAGTCTGTCTTGATGAAGCCTGTACATGAATCAACCTCTTTGTAACATAGGTTACAGTAAGAATTTTAGGAATTTCCTTTATTAGGACCCGTTAGTATACTGCAGCCACTGAGTGAGCTGCATTGATTTCTAGGTAAAACAGCCTGAAATTTATGGCATATGCCAACCTTCTGTACACTACTCCTTTTCAGTACGCAAAACTTAAATATCCTGAAGTTGGTCTCTTACTGGCAAATGTTATCCCACATTTAATATTTACAATATTCTTTGTGGAGAAACAGCAATTTGACTCTGAATCTGTTTTTCAGGTTAGTTGACTGCCGCTAATGGCATGGTGAGATGTGTTGAAGAGCAGCTGCGAGGGTGTCTGACGGCAAGGGGACTGCTCTAGAAGCTGGGCTTGCAACATCATGGGCCAGTGTGTCACAAAGTGCAAGAATCCTTCTTCTACCCTTGGCAGCAAAAATGGGGAAAGGGAATCCAGCAGCAAGTCACATAGTAAGAGAAGTACAGTCCACAAAGATGACCATGGTTCAGCTTGCGGGAAGTCTTCAGGAGATATACTTGTGAATGGGACAAAGAAAACAGATGCTGCTGTAGAGTCTAGTCAGCCTCCAACGTTCTCTGGAGATACAAAGAAAGACTCTGTTTCCAGCACAGAAGAATCTTCGCTCCAAAGGATTGGAGAATTATTTAGGAGGTATAAGGATGAACGGGAAGATGCCATACTGGAAGAAGGAATGGAACGATTTTGCAATGACCTCTGTGTTGATCCCACTGAATTTAAAGTGCTAGTTTTGGCTTGGAAATTCCAGGCTGCTACCATGTGCAAATTTACAAGGTTAGTTCTTGTAGAACTCGTAATTATTTTCATATGTTAAAATATATCCTGTCATCTGTATGTTGGATAGACAGCCTCATTAGCTTCACTTACTTATTTCTTCTAATGCTCGCATTTTGATCAAATTAATTCCGGCCACTGCAAAAGGTAGGCTTTGTATTGTCCTTTTTCCCCCTTCCCCTCACAGTGGGTTTCAGAACAAAAAATTTGGTTTGGGACATAATCTGCTAACGATGAACAGTGTAGTGAGATTCTGTAGACATTCATTTATTCTTCATTTACCAAAAGCAGTTTTACTGTGTTCAGCATTATCTTGGTGACAAGATCAGACACTGAAATTAATTTTCACTTTAATGTGAGATTCCTTAGTAGTTGTTACCAGCTCTGTTACCATTCTGTGAAAGAATGACAGACAGCTTCCTAAAAATTGTTCCTGCCCAAGCAGTGTTACACTTAATGTCTTTTTCCAAGAGTAATCCTATTAAAGCATAGAGAGGGAAGGAAACGCAAGGTTTTTTTGACACTGGTAGCTGTTTCATATTGGCTGACAAGTGATTGGTGTTTAAAGTGTTGGCTGTCCTTCTGGACAAGGCAGTCAGTCAGCAGGCTTATAGCACGTGTGATGCTACAGGAAAAGACTGAATGGCTAAAACTTACTAGAGAGGGGGGAAAAAGCCCCAAAAAAACGAACAACCCAAAATTACAACAGCTTTACCCAAACTTGATTATCAATGTCCAGGTAAGAGCAAGTAAAGACTTCCTACAGGGACTTGCTGAGAGAGAATGATTTTTTTTTTACTTTTTGGTCTGTCTTGATTAGTTTGAGTAACGCTACCTATTTCTACTCCGCTAATAACTTTCAAAATTACTTTGGTGTTCTGAGCCTTGAACCAAGCCTCTGCTGTGCACTGAACACAGGTAACTTTTCCAGCATCTTCAGAGTCTTTGTGGATGTGGGTGTGTGTCAAATGGATGGGTTATTCTGGAATGCAAATGTGGATTTACCAGTGGCTGATGGCACAGGTATTTGCTAGCGTGGTAAAGGAATTGCAAGTAGTGTCTGTGATTTGGCACAGCCACCATGAGTTTTATTTAGATTGTTTTGATTTTCTTGGAAAGAGGGCAAATCTAGCAGTGAGAGGTTATCTCTGTTTAATGGCATACTCCGCGATACGAGCGCTGATCAACTTCTTCCGTCAAGGAAAGCAAAGTGGTATTCTGTTCTCCTGAGCGCTGCCCCATCTCCTGTCTTCTCTCCAGCCCATCCCATGTCACAGTCTGCTGGCTTTGGTTAATACTGGCTGGTTATAACACTTGCTCACAAGCATTAGAGAAATCAGAGCTAACCATCTACCCATTGGCTAGATTATTAGTAGGCTAATTAGTATAGGACTGGTGCTTTGAGCAGTGTTTACATGTTGCATTGTAGCCTGTGTTGCGTGATGCTGTGCTCTCTTCCGCTCTCTTGGCAGGTGCCTTTGCTGACCATCGCCATTGGCACCCTTTTTATTCTGCAGGCTGGAAGAGCAACCAAAAACCACAGGAAAGCCACCAGTGAACTGCTGTGTCCCTTGAGAACAGCTCGCCCAGAGTATGGGTGTTTAGACGTGGGCAGTATTGAATCTAGCTGGTTTATATATGGCACTCTAGTGCGTAAATGTGGTGTTTTCAAACATTTGGCATTTGTTCTGTGGTAAATTTTATTCACGTTTTAATGTGAAAGGTGCTAGATGTGGTATTATCGAGTAGTCAGAAAGCCAGACTGCAAAATCTCTTTCGAGTGCACCAGCAGATCTGAGTGGTGTCTGTGGTTCTCCAGGCCATGAGAAATTTATTGGAAATGTCTCCCCTTCCAGTAGCTCCCATTGCCAAGATCTTTGTGCCACCTGGGCTGAGAGCACACCTTGTCTTGTCTGAATAACCCTCTTCCGATTTGGCGTAGCTGAACAGAGATGGGAAGCGTTCAGCGCGTGAGGTCAGTGGGAAGTGCTCACACTAATTTCTCTTTCTTGCTTAATAGGAAGGAGTTTTTTGAAGGCTGCAAAGCAATAAACGCAGACAGCATTGACGGCATTTGTGCAAGGTTCCCCAGCCTCTTAAACGAAGCCAAGCAGGAAGATAAATTCAAGGATCTCTATCGATTCACCTTCCAGTTCGGCCTGGACTCTGAAGAAGGACAGAGGTCGCTACATCGGGAAATAGCCATTGCCCTTTGGAAATTAGTCTTCACCCAAAACAAGCCCCCCATTTTGGACCAGTGGTTACACTTCCTAATCGAGAACCCCTCAGGAATCAAGGGAATCTCCCGGGACACGTGGAACATGTTTCTAAATTTTACTCAGGTGATTGGACCGGACCTTAGCAACTACAGCGAGGACGAGGCCTGGCCGAGTCTCTTCGATACCTTTGTGGAGTGGGAAATGGAGCGAAGGAAAAAGGAAGAGGAAACCAAATGTATTACGTCTTCGGACACAGAGGGCCTGTGTGCGGAGGAACAGACTTAGCGGCATCGAAGCAGCAGTGACAGAAGCAACCTGTTGCCCTTCATGAAATGTAAACTCTGGATGTTTCTGGAAATTACCGAGGCTCCAGACTTTTCTACTTTACACCTTTTTCTGCCTTGTCTTTGAAAGGGCTCTAAAATGCTGTATCATGTTTTAGGCACTTTCTTAATTTTGGTTATTCCTTTTATTCTTGCCCTGAAATATTTGACCCTGGCTACAAGTTAAGCGTTTTTGGGGTTGGTTTTTTTTTAAGACTTCAGATTAGTATAAGTCTGATATTTCTTGCACAATGTAGATCTTTTTAGTTAGATTAAATTAACATTGCTAAATTATACAGTGCCAGATTAAGTTTTTCATACTACATCTGTCAGGGCAGGTCTGTACTGTGTGTAGTGCTGTTTACATTGTTGAAATTTTAGGCTGTAATAATTTTAAGGTTTTATACCAAGATGAACAGCAGTGTTAACTGTTAACTATAAATGCATTAATCCCCCCAGTAATAAGGCTCTAAAGACCAACGTCAGCAAAAGCTTTTTGTAATATGGCTAATTCCCATTTTAAAGCTAACTCTTAGTGAATGAGTCCAGATCATTCCTTTTTTTGGAGTTTCAAACTAAATGTTGGGATTGTTTTATAAAATTACTGTACCTGTCAGTCAACTGAGTGGTAGATGATGATTTGTACCTAAATCTCTTACACATCATGTAATAAAAGAGCAGTACTACCTCAGTTTTATTGAAAGTGGACTTCTTGATGGACTTCCATTTTCTCTGGAAGTTGTATTTTTGTGGTTACATGAGAATATTTTTACTTGACTAAAAGAACCAAAGGTTCTGCTTCTTAAGTTTGTTAAACATTGACAGAAGCAACACACAAACCCTAAGTCTTCAAGGAAAACTGTGGTATAATTCTGCTTTAATTTGTTTGATTTATACCTAAAGTATTATCTTACTTGTCTGGCAAGCACAGTACTTCTATGTAAGGAACTATCTTTTGCATTAATATCAATGAACCAATTTTTTAAAACCTATGTTTAATTGCTAAATCGCAGTTAATACTCCACACTTTCTGGAGCAACAATATCGGCATCTGATGACAAAGTGAATTCTTAATGTGTTCTTAATGACAACAGTGTAGATGAGTCATTTTTAGACTGATTTGATAATATTTGGATAGGCGTCAATTTATTATTTTACAATGCCTGTATTGGGACTATTTGCCTGTTGAAACTGTTGTGACTTAAAGGGAGTTTTATTAACACTGGTTGAAACTTTTTTGGTTATTGATGCTACCTTTTTTAATTTTAGTATGTCAACTTTTTTACACCTTTTGGTAAAAGGGATGATTGCCAAGGCTTTCTATAGAGCTAAGTACTGGCTTAATGAATTTGATACACTTCCATTACACACCTTTTATTTTCAGAGCTGCGTTTCAGGATCATAAAATGCCTTCAATTAAAAAAAAACAAACCGAAACAAAAAAACCCTGGACAGTCATCCATAACATCTAACGACTTTTGTGATTTAAGAGTTTTAAAGGGAAACAGATTTTAAGTGGCGAGCTTGGCACTGCATCCAGGATGGCATGCTTTGCACATCTGCTGTGCCCCAGAGGGGTTGGCAGAGAGAGGAGGAGGAGGAGGAGGATCTGCCTGAATTCTGTCACTGGCTTTGCTGGTGCACAGCCTATGCAATAGCTTGGGTCTGAGATCATAAATCACTAACAAAATGTGGGTATTGAAAACTGTTTAAAAACAAACCCACAGGCCACAGATAGCATCTCTTTCATCTAATAAAAGGAGAGTTTGGTCCGTGCTGCTTCTGCAGGCTCTTGCTGGGAGACATATTAAGCTGTGGAAAACAAATGCAGTTGTTCCAGATGCAGCTGAGTCAGTCCCTTTGCATGAGGGAGCCCTGGACTTGCTGTATTATAGGGAAATATACCCAAAGCTTTGTCCTTGCTACCATAACCTTCCAAGCTACCATGGCACAAGCACTGTTTGGCAGCAAAATCTTATTCTGATTTGGTGAGCAAAGCAGGCCAAAGCACTTGTGTTGTAATAATTGAATTTGTGTTGAGACTTTTGCTGGTGCTGTTATTTTAAAAAAAAAAAAAAATTAAATTTCCCTGACAGAGGCTGCTTTGTTAGCAAAAGTTCCAAATGGAGACTGATTTGATAGTAAACGAAGACTGTATTTATAAGTTTGAGACTACTCATTCATTCAGCTATTAAATGCTTTGTTCATCACTTCATATTTTTTTTTCCTAAATGGAATTTAAAAGGTCCAGAGTGTGAAAACTAAGTATTCAAATGGATAGCCAGTGCATGCGCACAAAATCGTGGCAGTGGCTGCTACTGATTTATACGCTGAACTGGAGCAGCTCCAAAGGATGAGGGATAGAGCTCTTTAAGGAAGGCGTTTATCTTGTGGTCTGAATGTGGATTGCAGTAAGGAAATCAATTTGTAGCGCATCAAGGCTCAGCCCGTTTTAGTGCATCAAATGTAATACAGCTTCTTTTTAAAGATGGTGGTGGTGAATATACAGGAAGGAAAGAATCTTGTTGCCTTTTGGGGAAAGGACATACAGTTCCCAGTGGCTTAAGTCCTGTGCTTTCAGTATGAGAGGAAAGCCTTACTCTTGTTCTGCTGCTTTCAGCTGAGCAGGAACTACTCCACTCATTGGGTAGAATACTTGCAAAAATAGCCAAATGATCTATCTAGCAAAGAACCATTTATTTTTAGCCTAACTTCAATTTTTTTTAATTACCATTTACAGAATGCGAGCCAGACCTGTGTCAGTTTTAAACTCCTGAACCAGGAGCTGGAGGTACAACTCTTTGGCAGTGGTGAAAGTGAGAGAGCGCAGCAGACCTTCCCTTGGATTGCCTGGGGATTTTATGATCCTAAACGAGACCAGACGGTACTCTGTAATGCTGGTGTACCTGTGTGGGAGTGGGGTTTCGTACATGTTTCTGAGAAGTCTTTAACAATATTGGAGCCTCTGAAAATATGCTTGTTTAGTGGTTAAACTGTGAATATCTGTGGAACAGGCCAAATATGTTCACTTTTCATTTTTACATAATTTAAATCTTTATCGTGTAGGGCACAGGACCATAGTGAGCGGTAATGCTGATGGGATCCTTGAAACCATTGCAACTATTTATTTATTTTTTTTTAATTAGAGTATGCAGTAGAAAACTTGATGCATGTAGTGAATCTCCTGCAACTTGGGATAAATAACTATAGATAACAGTATAGATAGTTTTAGTAATATACTGGAAAACTGGTCTGACATCCACACGCTGTGGCATTTTATTGCCTTCCCTTATATGCAGAGAAATACAACTCCTGTAAACTTTACTCCTGAGTAATAAAACACTGACCACCTGCACCACATTATAGTTTGCAACACCTTTAAAATTTGGCTCCCAGATCAACTGGAGGTTCCGTTGTGCTAATTTTTACTTGTGTGGGTGCGTTTCTGAGGTCAAAGACTATTTATTGATTCAAGCAAGGATTTGAAAGTATTCTGCCCATAGCTGGCCATGAAACATGACTGAGGAGATTAGTTGAAATTGAATACTGAATTGTGAGTTTACTTGCTGCTGGTGCTATTGTATATGGAGAATTACAGCTTCTTTAATACCGTGCAATTGTAATGAAAGAACCACAGGAAAAATAAATGAAGGTGTGGCAGGTGGCATCAAATCAGAAAGCTGAAGCCTGTGGCAGTTCGGTCCACCCTGGAGGAGCGCTGGCTTCCCCTGGCTGGCAGGACAGATCTGCTGGTGAATCAACCTCCGAACCACTAGAGCTTTTCAGCCAAGCACATTTAAGAGCATGAAACGAGCTCACCCTGCTCTGCTGATGAGTGAGTGACTCGGGGTTGGTTGCAAATAGATGCAGCCCCGCTTCCTGAGGGCAGTGTGGCTGTCAGGTGGGGGCAGAGTGCTGGGGACAGCAGCAGCTTTGCCTGTGTGACTTTTATTTCACTCCTTGCATGTCTGTCAGAGCCTGAAGAACCCTGGGATCCCAGGACAGGTACTAGCCTGTCACCCGTGGCTCCCAGACATGGCCATACACTGACTAGTGACCTTAGTATTTTTGTGACACTGTCAACATAAGTATCTTCCTTACAGTTCTAAGCCTTTTTTCCCAAAAAAAAAAAAAAAAAAAAAAAAAAAAATCAGTAAAGTTAAAGAAACACCACGTAGTTAATAGCCACCTCAGTTGTGATGTAATTTGTTGGCTGAGGTTACATCATTCCCATTCATCGGAAAATAATAGTCATTGTGAGTTTCTGGGTCTTGCAGCCTTGTGTTCTGCAGTGTGATCCTTTTTTTAGAAGATCCTCAGTAAACTGGGCACCCAGTTCTTCCCTTGAGCTCACTCTGCTCAAAATGTGTGCATGTGAATTTAGCCTTTCATATTAAAAAGGAAGATGCTTAGCCTGAAAGTCCAAGTTCTTCAGGGTAGTGTTTGAATAACATAAATATTTTTCAAATAAGTATTGAAAGCTAAGTGTCTGCTTAAATTTTGTTATGTGCAAACAAAACCACCAGTGTTAAAACCTTCTCTCTGGACTATTGAAGATCGAATCTTTGGTTTTATGTTGTCAACTGAAGTGAAATACATGAGACTGTAAGATGGAAGGCTGTAACTCCTTCATCATGAAGTACATAGGTATCTCTACCTCTTGTTCTTAGACTTGAATAGTTTAAGGTTGCCATCCTTTGCTCCCAGGATTTTATGCCTGGATGAGTAATCTATTTTTTTTTAATTGACCTGAGTTAAGTATTATCTATTTACCATGCTTTTTGGTATACCGCTTTTAATCTGCATGCAGTTGGCCCTTTGAAAGGGAGCCAAGTCCAGCTGCAAACAAAAGCGTCGGTCCTCCTGGGTGCTGGTTTTGGAGTGCAATAGAGTGACCGACTGGAGCTACATCGCATGTGGCTCAGGGCCTTTTATCATCACGCATCCTCTTCCCCGGTCCGGCTACCCGTACTGACAATAAATTGAAGATGGAGCAGCTGCTCCCCAGGAGGGAGCCATCAGCCTTTTCATTTACCCTTGAAAAACTTTAGGAACCCACCGAATGCAGTGCCATGAGTGTATTTTTCTTTTGATGAAAAATGCTGTGTTTTTATAGGTCCATTGGGCCAGACCTGTAACAACCAGCAAAGATGGGAGCTGCAAAGTGTAACAGCTACACACATCCTTTTCCTCACGGAGGTCAGAATCTTGCTCAGGCTAAAACCCTTACACTTGAGCAAAGCTGGAGAGTTCTCGAGTGTATTGGAGGTGCCGGAGTGCTGTCAGTGCTCAGTTGTATTCATTAATGTGTTTAGGTGGTATCTCTTTTTCATGCAACACATCTGGGTCCCTTGCTTTCCTCCTGCAAAGAAAACTACAAGACAATTACTGTCATTTCAAATCCCAAATAGATGCTGTGCTGTAGCAACTGTTGCTACAAGATTCTTCCAGTTTGAGGGCTGCTTTTGGGGTGTGACCTCTTGCACTACCTGTACAGGCACATATTCCGAGAGCACGGCGGGACGTGTGAGACGATAGGTACAAGGAGCATGAACGTACTAGTCCTGCTAACAGCTTGCCTTAAATCACTGAAATTACGGCGGTTCCTCGCTAATACTGCAATCCTCAGTCTTTCTGTAGTTAGGTTTTAAAATCCAACAGGTTCTAGAGGTTATACAACTCTCTTTATTTTTTAAAAAGTTTCTATATTTGCGTAATTGCACTCTTCAGATTAGCCCTTTCTGGATGGCATGTCATTTCACACGCAGCCAGAAAAAAACATCTGTCTCTGATGTTCTTGCTGTAAAATGTTTTTGGGTTGTTTCTTCCTGCCCCTACACCCCCCCCCACCCCATCCCGTAAATTATAGTTGGACTAAAGGTTGCCTACTGTTGAATCAGTGTGTTTACTTGAATGTTGCCATTTTATGCAGTTGCAGCTGCTGACTCTTGCTCGTCTCTGGGCCCATGAGAGGGGAGATCGTGTGACCAGAGGTGGCAAACCCGCACAGAGGATCAGTGGAGCTGAAGGCTGGCTGCTGTTTTTATACTCCCATATGTATTACATATTAGATGGCTTAACAGAATAGTGCTTAATATTTTGAAGTTGTGACTTTTTAAGTCACGCTAAACATAGTTATCTTAGAAATATGCTTGCTTTCTTATCTATAGGTTTAAAACGGTCTTTAAACAAGGAGATGTGTTGGCAGGAGTGGTGGAGGGCCTGGTGCTGTTGGTTGTCGAGTAACTCGAGTTCCAAGAGACATAGATGAAGCTGGCAGGATGAGGTCCCGACCCAACGCTCTGGGGTCTGTACTGGCTGGTCGTGAGGGCATGAAGCAACTGCAAGGCCTTGAGAGGCTGCATGGAGGAGAAGGGTCAGCCTGGGAGAGCTACTTGATGCAGCTGGATTTCTTGGAATACTTGCTTTTGGATCTTGGCCCCAATTTAGCCTCAAGTCACCCTTTATGGAAGGAATATTCGGATAGCGTTTGCTCACAGAGAGGTAACTAATTCTAACTGAGGAAATAATGAGAGCACACCCTTGTGCAGCTTGCTTTGACTCACGTGTGAATGCAACGAGCTGATCAATCTCTCAGTTCCTCAGTAAACCAGCAAGGGTAGGTAGGATCAAATCTGCCGTTCTTCATATTGGGAGTGGTTTTTGCCTTTTCAGACATACTCAAGAGATAACCATGTATGATCCCATTTTCTCGCTCTGGGAAACGATGAATGTATTGCGTGTCACGGAGCAGACCCGTGCTTCCTCTTTTAGACAGCAGTATCAGAAGTGCTGTGTAAATGTAATGCTTGAAAACGGCTGGAGTAAATTCTGTTTCACGTAGGATCTTTTCTTAAAGGGATGTGGCCAAATTTGAAATGATGATCTGGAGGCAAAGTGAGAGAAGTCTGAGATGATGCATCTATCGAGTCCCATTTGGTTTGTAGTTTTACAGTTACTTTTCTTACACCAAATTTTGCTCACCATTGTTGTCTGGAACAGAATGGAAACAGCATCTTACAGAACGTGCAATCTAAGGCACAATGCAAATAGGTTGTAATAAGAAGGTTGTCTTTACTTGATAGCAATCCTGAGTGCAATGTTTTTGTCGTGTCCCTTTTGGAAGAGCATTAAGTGCAGTCTGAGGTTTTTCTTTTCTTATAAGCAAAGCATTGGTTTGTCCATTACTGACTTCTTGTGGAATTTGTGCCAGATGTATATTAAATATTTTGGTGCTTTTTCTAATCCAAGCTGCCATTCATTTACCTGTGAGATTATTGTATTTCTGTATATTTAAATGACCAATCCCTTAAAGAAAAAAGAAAATCCTTTAGTCACAATGTATCCTGACTACTGTAGCTTTGTAAATGTTCCAAAGCTCCTGGGTTTCCTGTATTCCAGTAAGGTCTGAGGGGAGGGAGGGGAACGGCTACAGAAATCTAATCCACTGGAAAGGGAACGTGCACGCTGTTCTGTGCATTACTGAACAAATGAGTAACATTTGTGGTGTTTACATGACACGTTGGTGTTCACTTTTTTGTGCTCAAGCTTTGTACAAAATGTCTTATTTAAAGCTGAAGTCCTTTTTACATTTTGAATTAAAAGGGGACAAATTAATTATTTTTTCATGCCTATAAATAGGACTCTTGCTACTTTTATTTGTCATCTCCAGAGTTTCTCAAGCAGGAATCCTGGATGCCTACTGAATCCTGCCTAGTCCTTCCAGGGAGGTGACCACATCATTTTTAAGTGCATGGAATGAAAACTAGCTGGGGTTTTTTTCACCTTTGCAGTGCAAGTATCTACAACAAGGAGCCGCTGGATGTTTACACTCTTAACAGGAGTATGTTCTCAGAGGGATGAGCGCTGAGGTCAGTCTGCCCTTCACCCCCTTCCCCTGAGCTGCCTGACCCCTGGTCTCTGCTGGGCTGGGGCCAGCAGTGGGGACTGGCAGTGCTGGGACAAGGGACCCACTCCCTTTCACATTTTGTAGTAGCGCTGGCGTTGATGCTTATCCCAGTTTGCAAAAGCTACAGCCAAAGGATGCCAGGCTCACTGGCAGTCGATTAAGTACCTTTTTAAAAGAAAAAAATTGGCTGCATTCATCTTCCTTAATAATATACATAATTTCAGAAGTTTTTGAGGCTTTTAATTTAGGTATGAAAGACACTGACGTGAGCATCTACTGCCTGCTCACTAGTGCTGCATTTGCCTTTCTCTCCCTTGCTTTTATTTTTGCCTGCTCCTCCACACAGCAGCTCCCAAATTCTGCTCCATAAGCTGCTCTTTGCTCAAGAGCCCAGTGCAGTGAACTTGGGGTTGGAAAGTAGGATGGTGTAAATATGCTGTCAGATGTATTTAATAATTTCTGGAATAATAACCATTTCAACTTTATCTCAGCCTATTCTAATTCATATCAAGAAATCCTTCGTCTCACGTTCAAACCTTGTAAGACATTTCCTTTTAATTTTTCTTTTTTTTTCTGAGTGCCGAAAGCTTTCCTAGGCATCCTAGTGCTTGGAAATTCACCACGTTAACGGGAGATGGTCAAGCACCTTTTATTTTAGATGACAATGGCTGCAAAACACAGGTCTGAAGCTGTCAGGTTGCAAATCAGCTCATCCTGCTGCTGGTAGCGCACTGCGTGTTACTGCAACTCCACGCTTCCAGCTCCCTGCTGTAAGCGATGATGTGTGAAGTTCCGTGCAGACATGTGCTTGCCTTAAAATGGCCCTCGCCCCTCCCACAGCCACACTGCAACTTCTTTTTTCCTCTTTTTTGTGTGTGAGGGGTGTGGGGGGTGGTCAGGGAGGGAGGAGAAAGTGAAGATTGTCCAAGAAGTATGAATCACCAATTCCTCTTTTTTATGGACTAAGCAGAGTACTTTCCCGGAAAGGAGGCGGCGACTCTGCTTCAGACCTGGCAGAGCACATTTCCAGAAATCCACACAATTCCTGAGAATAGCTGTTAACCGCTGAGCAGCTGCTGCAGGTACTACATTAACTTGGCTTGCTGGTTTCGGGCCTGCAATGTTTCAGTAAAGACAACCCAGCTGGTAGGTCAGTCTCTGGCAATGAACAACTTGCTGAGTTATGTCTTACAGGAAAATGGCCACAGCCAGAAGGGTTAATGGAAAAGGTTTTGTGCTTTTAAGATGTTTTGAATAGCTTTTATTTTTAGACTTTGTAAAAGATACAGAGTGAAAGCCTATTGTTCTTATGGTAAGAGATCTTTACAAAGACATCAATATTTAAAGTAATTAAAAATATCTTAACAAAAGACTTTGCTTAAAAACTTGGCGGTTTAACAAGCACTCCTCCCTCCGTCATCTTTTATTCCCATCAGACCAAGGCCGGGTTGTGATCCGTGCGTGCTGCAACATAAACAAGAGGTGTGTTATTTCTGGTCAGGGTAGCCTTGATGCACACACGCGTGTTGGTCTGGTAGCGGGAAGCCTGCAACCCTCAGGGTCAGCAAGCTGAAAAAAACGTATTTTATTTTTTTCACCCAACTTTTTTTTTTTTGGCATTCTTCTTACCCAAGAAGCCTTCTCTGCATTGTCAGTCCTCTGGGAAACAGTAATGCAGGAATATCGCTTGGCAAGAATCCTCTTCCAAGCCTGGGATGGAGCTCCCTTCCAAACCCCCTCAGCAGCCTGAGAAACGTGAGCCCAGGCTCTGTGGGCTTCTACGGGCTCCTTATGGCTGCAAACTCCTGACTCCACCTGTTCTGCTCGTGGGCTTCATACCCCTTGGTGATGCCAGACAACAGGCAAGCTTGTGCCAAGTGAGGCTGGTTTGAGATGGCCCTCGAGAAGGAAATTTGGACCTGTTGAGCTCAGTGAATCTGCTGCAGAAGACACACGGTGTGGGCTGTAACTCCACAGCCATCCTCTCCTCAAACCTTTCTGGGGGCTGACAGGGTAGCATGCGGAGTAGCTGAGGTGACACAGTGCTGTAGAGACGAGGCAAAGGATTGCTGAGAAATGTATAAACTGACTCAGCTATGGCCCAGAAGGCAGCAGATGATCAAGGGACCACGTGCGTGACTAAACTGCCCGCAGAGGTTTGCCCTCAGTCCAGGCCCCCTCCGTGGCTGATTTAAACTGAGGCAGTGTTTGATACTGGCTCGTGCAAGAAACCATTTACCCATGGCTACATGCGATCAGCACGTCTCTAATAAGGTAGGAATTGTTGCTGTCTCATTTTGTATGCTGTTATTCTTTGGTGTAGGGGGAAACAGCTTAATGAGCTTTATTTACGAAGACAAATTATTTAAAAAAAAAAAAAAAATTTTAAAACAATTATTACAAACTGAACACAGAGCAAATTACACCAAGAGCAGCCCTTGGCATGCAACCTTGCTGAAATGGTTTGTCACTGGCATTAAGCCGAAACGTACTCTTGGCTTGGGCTGCACCTCCCTTCTAGAGACACAGTTTGGTCCAGCATCGTGATTCTTCGCAGGAAGCTTTGCAAGTAGGAGAGGGGAACCTGGGCTGGCTGCCTAGTCAGGCTGAAGAGATGCTGCTGAGCAGCTCTGTCTCCCTGCTTCTAGTTCAGGGTATGGCTTCTGTCTCCACAAGGAATGGTACCCCCTCTGTTGAAGGGAAACTGAAGAAAAGCAAGGATACATGTGACCTTTATTTGACTGTCTGAACAGTGACACAGTGAGAATGGAAAGAAGACTGCTGAAATAAGTATGTACTCAGTAACTAGGGCCTTTCCTGGGAAAGATTTAACCTTTCCAGTTAATAATTAAGCAGTGAATGACTGTGGCAGTTCAGGACCCAGGGTGTGAAATGCAGGAAGCCCACCTCGTCTGGAAGCATCCCTAATATTAGCACTGAAGCCCAACTCGTCTGGAAGCATCCCTAATATTAGCACTGAAGCCCAACTCAACTCTAGGGCTTGCCCCTTCCTATGAAAACTTAAGGACTCAGTGAACGTGTTCTTTTTTCCCACTTGTGTCCCTCTCCTGTAAGAATGAGGACATGAACCACCTCCTTGATTGGCTATGGCTGAAACACGTGTATCAGGGTACCACAAGACAACAACTGGTAGATGGTGCCTTGGCTGCAGCAATTAGGTGGTTTTAAAAAACAAACCAACCCCCACTAAAACCACTTAAAAAAACTGGCTGCTGTGGAAACTCTGCTTGATCCTCTCATGGGCACATAAAACTTACCTTGTCAATAAGGATGAAACATCCAATAGGGGAAGGTAGATGAACTGAGAAGACCTGTATAATTAATCAACACTGTACTTCAGCCTTGCTAATCTGGACCATCAGCTACATAAGTGCTTTCAGCACTTGTGCTTGTTCTGGATGAGGCATGGCTTATGAGCAGAACTTACTGTTCAGGTTTTATTGGCCTAACATGAAAGTCAGACTGAGTAAGTACAACAGCTTCTTCAGGCCTCCTCTCAGGCTTTCACTTCCTTGTGCAGGATTTTAATTTTTAATAGATTAAGATAAAAATATTTGGCTATGTATTTTTCCTTGGGTCTTTGCAAAATAGGTGGCAAGTTACCTGTTCACTCCAGGAAAGAGGACAACGCACAGGGTGTTATTCTGCAGACTTCTATAAAGCTTTTTGATATGGTGGTCTAACTTCTTCACCTTTTTCCTTAGATCCTGCTCCTGCATAACAGAATATAAGCATTAAAATCCCCAATTCATCTGCAGAGCTGCAGCAATCACTTAGAAGTGCGTGTGGTGAGACTAACCCTCGGGCAGCATCAGGGATCGAACAGGTGAGGACAGCAGTGATTCTGTTACTGGCTGGCATTTGGCAGTGCTGGGGCTCAGCAGCAGGCAGAACCACATGCCCTACTCAAACGGCACTGCAGCTTCCACCAGTAAAAATGAGAGCTCTAACTAGAGCTGTTCTCTCCTGTACAGCTACACAACCAGTCACCTCTCCCGCTGCCTCCCATACCACTTGCTACACCCGTACCTGGCTCTGTCTGCTCTCAAGTGGTAGGCTGCAGTTCCTGTGTGCCATCACTCACTGCCCTGAGCAGCTGTGCTGGTTTTAAGGTTATAAGGTACCCTGCAAACATCACATTATTTCATGTGATATTACCTCTCCAAACCGCCTTGCGGGAACTGATCCTTGGCAGCCTCTCTGCTCCAGCACAAGGAGACCCTTCTGTTGCATGCAGCTCTGTGCCTAAGGTTGCTCAAAGTTACCACTCCTGGTTCCCAGGGCAGTACCACCTCACCGACTGCAACAAACATCAGCATAGTCTTAAACTCACAAAGTCAGACAGTTGCTCCATTTTCTTATGTAAGAAATTTCGTCCTTGCTTCCCACTGCTGTGATTCGTTTGCCAAATCCATCTCCAGAGGTGACCTGAAGCAAGAGCATTCCTACTTCTTAGTTTGCTGCCCTTCATGGTCCAGCCATTTATAACTTCAAGGGCATCCACAGCACTCTGTGATTTCTGGAATTCTGAAACACAAAGAGAAGGGGAACATACTTTGGCAGTGATGTTGCTGCCCTGTCCCTTGGCACCTGTAGGGCAGGGCTAAAGGTGCGGAGCAGGAGGGAAACAAGAAACTGAAATCACAATAGCAAGCAGATCCTCCTCTTGCTACAGGTAAACATCAGACTAGTCACCTGCAACACCACTCATCCAGTTCTCCTCACCTTTTTAGAGGTCATTACTTGCCTGTGTGCAGCTGCACAGTGGCCAGCCCTCACGTTGAGATACTGGAGTCAATGAACTATCCTAGAACTTTTCTAAGTAAAGATCATCTTTTTTAAGCAGGTTTTTTCCTTTTAAATATTTAGCTGTAAACTGCTCCTCCAAACAATACATGCTTTCACTGGAGTACTTCAAATACCATCACTTAGAGCATACATGAGTTTTAGTGGCTCTTGCTGTGTCTGTGCAAAGTCCCAAGGGCTGCTGAATGAACTTATTTGAAGGAAATAAGGAGGCCGTAGTGAAGCTACTTACTGAGGAAACAGCAGTTCCTGTGCTTTCCACTCTGGCGATCCTTTGGCAGGAACAGCGTTTCCAGGTCCTTCAGCTGGCTGAATTCTTCTTGCAAGTCCGTCTCTGTTAATGACTTCTTTAGACCCGCCACATAAATAACACCTTCGTTTTCTACATCCAGTTCTAGTTCCTTTATCAAAACATCACAGTCCAGCATTGCTGCAGTGACAGGTCTCTGGACCTGGGGTGGATTCAGCAGGAACAAACACAGCACCTCAGCGTAAGCAGCTCTGTGTTCTAAGCCTCTATTTTAAATTATTTACTCCCATTACCAAAAGTTGACAAGCTATTTTCCCTCCCTTGAAAAAAACATGACCAATGAAGGCTAACTTAATTAGTCATGAAAAAGGAAGAGATACCATGTTTGTAATGCAGAAACACTGTAAAATTAAGAACACCACACTTTGTGTAAGGTATTTTAACACCCTGTTACTTGGCTCTTCCTTTTAAAGCTGCAGTTGGAGGTCAGAATGCTTTCTAACCCCCTTCTGCTGACAGGCAGAAAGGAAAAAAAGAACGCCGTAACCTTTTCCTTTCTGCCAGTGGCTCTAAATTGTCCAGGGACAGGGAGATGGTAACAGCACAACCAGCCAGCGTTTGCCCAGATGCTATGCTGTGAGCAGATGTTAGAAGAGACTTATTGGATGCTGTTCCTACACTCAACATAACTTAGGCTTTTGCTGTTTGCATTGTTTACCTTAATGCAGGATCCCGCTACCTCAGCTCCATTCAGGCTTTCCACAGCAAGCTGGGCAGCTTCCAGCACTTCGTATTGGATACAGACATAGGGCTTGAAACAGAACAGTAAGATACTTCAGGCTTATCAATAAGACACATTAACCCTCCCGTTTTAAAAATCAGGTGTCAATAAAGTTGTGTTTTCTTTTAAAAATAGAATATAAAAAAGTTTGGGGTAATATATGTAACACGCCATATACCGTAGCTGTTAAAAACAACCTTCAAGTAGCTCGTCAAGTAGTAACAACCTTTTTGCCATTAAAGGCCTTAGCATATCAGCTCTCTTGAGAGGGACAAAGAGCATCTCAGTTTCTCCAGTGCTCAAAGTCCTCAAGCTTGAACAGCACAGTTAAGCCACATGAGCTGTGTTTATTCTTGTCATTGTACGTAGCAGCTTTTAGATACCCTGAACTGTTGTAGCCGATGACTAAACCACCAGAAAAAAAACCCCAAACAGAATAACTGGGATTTCAGTGGTTCTAATCCATATCTTTCCAAGAGATTACTCAGGCCTTCCATGCCTGCCAGCAATCTTAGTGCTTTGAGTGCTCCTCACCTGGTACGTTTCAGTTACCACTCTAAGAGACTGGATGGGTCCACACCGCCCAAATTCTTTTTTCACAGACTTCAGGCAAAAGCTTTCTTCAAAAGGACCTGCGTAAATTGTCAGCATGTCAGTCAGCTTGCTTCCCACCTGTAGGAACACAGATTAAAGAAGGAACTTCACAAAGCAAAGGAACTAACTACTTGGTGCCTCCAGATAACTAACATCTCTTTCTGAGCTCAGCAATGAAGACTATTCTCAAAAAAAATAGTACCTTTTCACAAAGAAGGTGAGATGTAATGTTCTCTGGACCCAAACTGAACTGGATGATACTGAATGTGGACAGAGGAACATCTTCTAAGGCTTTCTGAAGAATCTGGAGGGAAAAGGAGTGTAAAGTCTCAAAGAGGTACAAGACAATTGTACTGCAAAGGATCAGAAACAAAGCTATTGAACTTAATTCCCAACTTTAATTTTCATTATTGTCCAAGGAAGCCCTCAGGCAGAAATTCTTCTTTAGTGAGTCATGAGAGGATGTAGAGGATCAAAGCTTATTTCCGAAATGTTAAAATGGATTTAGCTAGCCTAGTATTAACACTATTGCTAACAGTACTGTCAGTCAGCTTTTTAAAATAGGACTCATCTACCCACCCCCAGAACAAGACCTTTGAACTACTTTGATGCTTCCTTAGACAAACCCACTCAAAGTCCATTCACCTGTTTGTTTGAAGCGCTCAGGTTACTCTGACACAGGCCAGAAGAGTCTAGTTCCTGTCTGCCCAAAAGGAGGGGTTTTTGGCCAGTCACCTGCAAGCATTCTAAAAAACTAGCAGATAGAAGAAAGCTGTGAATCACAGTACTTATCAATATGGTGAATTAAAAGCTTTCAAGAAGTGCTTGTCAGAGAAAAATGATACAGTTCATTAAAGAAATGTCAAAGAATATTCTTGTCCTCAACATCAAAAGCAGCCTAGAAAATGCTCTGTGAAATTTAAGATGCAACTTCTGAAAGTTCTTCACTGCTATGCTACAATTATTTGTGTCTCTCTCTGAAGATCCCGATGGCTTCTGAAAAACATAACATACTTCTTTGATTTTATTGAGGATTAAACTGAAGGAAAAACGTGCATATTTGAGAATCTTATTACCATGGTTTGGATAAATGTGGAGGCTCATTCAGCTGTGTCTGGACCCTACATCCTTGTGGCTTTAACGCAGGTTTTTTCTGTGAGACCTCAGCCAGTTTTTCAGTTGTCAGAAGCATCTCCAAGTTTAGTTCTGCTACCTTGGGGAACGAAGAAGATTAGTAGTTGGCTTTCATCTCAGGTAATTGTAGCTAACCAAAAAGCATGTGCTTTCTCTATGAGTCACCTAGGCACACTCCACAGTAGTGAAGAAACACAGGCATTAATTTCTTGCCTTATTATTTTCAGTTGTCATTTTCAAGCATACAGCACTCACAGCATCAACCAGCAATCATCTCCAAAAAAGTTCTCTCAGAAATCAACGACACAAGCAAGAGACTCGTAAAACCAGCTGAATCACTACCACAACATACAAGGTCTCTCACTTCTTTCATCTGGAAAAACAACAGGCATTCCTGTAGGCTGGAAGTGTCTCAATCCTTTACCCAATGCCCCTCGTCAAGATCAGCAGCAATGCTGATTCATGTCAGTGTTTGAGTACTGAAACACTGGTAATACTCAGGTTATTAAGATACCTGGATATATGCTGAAAGTAACAAGCTGTCAAAACTGAGGCCTCTATCACAGCTCCATTTTCTCTTTTAAATCAACAAAAGGATGGGCAGGGATGGTGGGGTTTTTTTTTTCTCCTTCATAAGCACAACAACTTGTATGTTCTGCGATTAAGGACAGAAATCTTAATTAGATATAGCTACCTTTGCTGGTCCTTGCTCAATAAAGAACTGAGCCAATTCCAAAGCAGCTCTAGCATCTTCTGAAGGATCATGCCCAATCTTCTGTTCACACTGAATCTGCTTCCTAGGGCATCAAAATTAGGTGTACAGGCAGGTTATCTATTTTTCCACACTGACCAACATCCTGGCTTTTCTAAACTGAGTCCTTTTCAGGCAAACTAGCCTTCCCCTCTCCAAAAAGGAATTCAGTTCTGTGCAGCAGCATTCTTCTGAAATATTCCCCAAAAGTCACCGCAAGAAATGTTTTTGCAATGTTGAGCAAAACACTGTTCACCAGGTTTGACAGAAGCAGTGCTAAAACTTGGTACTTTAATGCGTGATTATTTTTAATTTTACTTCTTCCTTGACCAATGACCCAACTCACAGTTTGCACACAGACAGGGAGGCAACCTCGAACTCAGGGAAGACTGGCGCTGCAGAGTATTAATATTCCCTATGCCACTGGTGAGAACTGTGTTGCTAAGACGTACTACCGAGTGGTAGCTAGTATGCTGAGGAGTATGATTTAAGTCAGTACATCATACTTTCATACGTTAATCTTTCTTTCTTGCTAACTGCAACAGATCTCATTTCTGTGAACCAGAGTGTCTTTGTTGCTCTACAATTCAATAAACTGGTACTGCTACAGACCTGCAGAAAAGCTAGTGTTGTGAGGACTCAAATCTGGTTGGGTCACAGCGTCCCTGCTTGCTCAAAGACAAGCCAATTTATTATGCTGCCTGATGTTTCAAGCAGGCAGTAAATTCTTCATTACCATGTCTATTTGCACAGCCTGCTCCTTTCTTTTGAATTTTAGTGAAAAAAATAATAATTCTGATGCTACTAGTGGAAGAGCAAGACCCTATGACCCACCATGACAGTTTCTAATATTTCCCATGACAATACGGTAATAAGCTTACCCTAAAACAGCTTTGGCTAGAAATTTTAGCTTAAATCTTCGACCTTCATTTCTGGCAAAAAGCAATGAAGTATCAATAACACTGGGGTGGATCATCTGGAGGAGACAAAACATCACCAGTTTAATTTAAGAACAGCAGTCATATAGAATTGGGCAGTAGCTCCATTGTTATCTGTTCCTCTGCCTTTTCATTTCAGTTGCCAGTTTCTTACTGATAAATAACTGGTCCACAACAAGAGAGCAGATGGGAATAATTAAAGAAGCCCACCTCTCTTTTCTAACACTCTATTGGGAAGATCTCAACTGGGTTAGAAAGATTAATTGCTTCAAGCATTTTAGGTTGGTTAAATTAAACACAGGAAGGACTTCAGTTCTTCCCATGACAGCACTATCAGAAGCATCTGGCTGAAGCAGAGAGGTAAAGCTTCTGTTGCAACTGTTGTCTATGTCTGGACAGACTCCTCCCTTCCTTTGGGTTCTGAACAGCCCCTTGCAAGTTTTATAGATGTAAGGAAAGTCCTTCTCTTTTAAATCCTTACAGACATAAGACTATTCATAATAAAAAGCAATTAACAAGTGTTCACTAATAAAAAGAGGAAGTGTTTAGAGTTTTCAGGTCTGAAGTAAGTATCACAGGCTTGGGGAAAATACTCTTAAAAGCATACTCACTTCCAAAGCCTGAAGATCAGCATTTAGAGAATGACCCACCAATACTGCATCACGGGGAAGCAGTTTTTTTAATCTGGTTTGGATGTCTGACAGTCTTGTTTTCACTGGAAGAAGCATTTTCTCTGTGATTCCTGAGAATCTTCAAAACAAAAGTTGAATGAGGTAAAAGCAACACGTTAGCAACAGCGCCTACTGGAGAATATTACAAGCAGAGCATGTAGAATATGAACTCAGTGTAACTAATGACAGGATGCTATTTACTGCTTGCTGTTCCAACATAAGAGGATATACTGCAGGTATATTAAACTGCTCTGAGTGCTACCTCATCTGTTTCAAAAGTTTATCTCTCTCAAGTATAACTTGCAGTTCTCAGCATCAGCTAGCACAGGTGAGGAAATACTGCAAGACTCATGGTGGAAGGAGATGCTTCCAAGTAACCTGAGGGGACTGGCATGTCACCTTCTGGACAAAGCCGGGCAAAGTTTTGGAGAAGACAAGGCTTGAGTTTTCCCTGCTTTTGTTACAATACTGAGCCCAGCCCTAGAGGCGTGTACAAGCTGATGAGCTGCTCTATTCAGTTTTTACAGATGAGCAAGCTTAGCTATGGAGCAGAGAGAGACGCAGCCTCCTCAGTCCTGTACTCTTACCCTCCATCTTATTTTGTAGCCAGCAGTAAAGATAACTTGCACTGTGTATCATTAATTTGTAACAGAACTTTTCCTAGAACACTGCAGAATGGTAATGCCTCTGCCTAGTAGCCACACAGGCACTATGTAGCACAGAGTGTGTTCATAATGTTGGTTGTTCTAATCACATAGCAAGAACTGTATTCTTAACACTAAGTGAAACACAGCAGGCGTCTGTGTAAACCAAAGTCTTCTGAAAGGTCCTGTGTAACAGGCTTAGTTTGAAAGGGCTGCAGCTCTTAAAGACAAAGAGATAAGAAACTTATGTGCAAGTCACCTGGTGCGGTAGTGCACTACTGTGCTTTCAGGTTTGACTAGTTCATTCAAGAGGCATCGGCCCTGTGCATCCACCAAAGACACATGAGTGACTTCATTCCCTTTCGCAGTCAGGCACTGTCAGGAAGAAGCAGAGGCAGCTGTTGAATCAGCATGATGCTGCCATTCAAAAACCTAAGCCAACATCTGATTTGGCTGCAGCCAGCATCAATACTAAGGAGTTACTCAACTTGGAGATCTACCACTCATAGCTAGCTGTTTTATACTGTAGCATGTTTCACTTTAATTGCCCACCGTAAGCACAGCAAACACAAAGAAAACCATTATAAAGAGGCACTGACTTCACAGAATCAGTCTGTGCTCCCCACTGCAGAGCTGCCACTGAGAGCATCTTCACCGGAGAAGATGCACAATTTAAGAGCAGAGCCCAGGTTGCATCATTAGTTACGCAACGCTGATGCCAAACAGGCATCTCTGCAAGGTCGTAACTGCACTGAAGGAGGAATCTTCACCACAGCATGCTGCCAGAACAACTGTGACGGCTAAAGGAAAGATGTGTGATAGGGAAGTATCTTTCCCAAACCTTGGGGAGGGCTGCAAGGAGGAATTCCACAGCAGTCTCAGGGATTACTGCAGCATTGTTGATGGGCCTGGCAAATCCAGCTGCTGTTCTGATAGCCAACGCACAACTGAGCTCTCTGCTGCACTGCTCAAGGTAACATTTCTGTCTTGTCACCAGAACCACCTCCCGAGTCTTTGCTATGGTTGCATTTAGCACTGGTACCATCAAGGGACTGGCAGCACACATTATCAGAAGTGGTTTAGCAAATACACAGGATGCTTGGCTTGGGAACAGCTGGTAGGACTCTGGTTGCTTGACTATATTTTGTGAGGCCACGCATTTATTTTTACCATTTCACAATCCAGACCAAAGAGGGGGCTGCTGTCCGTCCTCTGCTGATTACACTCTGTATCTATATAGCCCTTGCATTTAGGGGAACCTAGAATAAAAAGATACCCATGAATAAGAAACAGACCTCCCTCTTCTAAAACTCATCATTTATCTTATATGATGAAACATATCACTAACTGTGAAAATTAAAAAAAAAAAACACCACAACAAAACAACCAAACAAATGCCCTCAAAAACTGACCTTTTATGGGATAATCATTTTTTTTCTGCTCTTCTACCGTTAGAGTATAGCTAGTAAGGCCTCGTTTTTTCTCTCCGTATTTTCGAATGATGGGATCACATCGCAAGTCTGAGCTCTTAGGAATACATTCACTGCTAGCGGAAGTCAAACCTGTAAAATACAGACGCATCTGTCAAGCTCAGATAGCACTCCCTACTTGCAGTCAGTTTTCTGCAGTAGTATGCACACTAAGAGGCTACACCATTTCAAAGGAAAACACCACCTGGAACAATAAACTGGCGAGATAGATAGATAGATTATCTCCAGTTTATATCTATCTCATTTATTGTGTGCATATATATTCACACACTATATGAATTATACACACATAATTATATATATGCAATACTATCTATAATGTATATAGTGTATATACTATATATATAATATGACTGATATTCAGAATACTTGAATATTACTCCCAGTCCAGCTACTGAAACTGCTGGCTGATTCAGAAGCAAGTCACATCACAAGTCTCTGTCTCACATTCCTTTCAGAAATAGAGAGAACAAACTTGCCTCGTAAGCATGACAACATAATCATCTGTTACTTCATGTAAGCTGTAAAAGAAGTTCTCTTTTCTTTTCTGCCTTCTCTGTGGAATTCTTTCCTGTAACTATTATCAGGAGAAAATGTGCTTTAAGTGTGGCTCACAAAGAAGCAAGCTCTGAACTGACACCAGAATCCACAACTCTATAAAGTTAAATTATCCTGTGGGTGATGCTCTGCAGATTACATTTAAAAGAAAATATACCTGACATCTCAGATCTGTGACTGCGCAGTACGTTTACAGTCATGATGCTAGAGGGCTTTGTCAATACACTGAAAGTAACAACTGTTCATTCTCCCATTTAGGACTTGAATTCAAGATTCTTTGTTACACTTCTAACAATTTCAGTTTTGTACATGCCTGCTGGATTACAATCACTTCTATAAATGGGAAATCTGTTGTCAACACACCCGTTTTTTACCTTGATTTGCTGCTCAGTATAACAAAGAAAACCAAGAAGAAATGAGTAACTAATTAGCTTGAATCTAATTTATATTTCTGTATCTTTTATTAGATACATTTTAGAATAAAATAATCACAAAATGGGTAACGAATCAGAATTCTGGATTAAACATGTTTAAAACTTTCTCTCTGCTTTTTGCATTTACTTGTGACAATAAGCCCAAGAGAGAGTTACTGAACCAGTTAGGGTAACTAGTCTTATGGTTTAAGCCGTTGTATGTTTTCCTTTGTAAACAAGTTTACCATAGCAGCACGCTGGGATTGAACAGGATGCAAAGTCATAAACTAATGTCGAACCTGAATCACTGTGGTTGAAAGAAATGATGCAAAACCAAGCAAGATACCTTGTGCAGTGTTTTGAGGTTTCAGGTTTGCTCCTTCTCCATACAGGCTGGCTAGGAAGTTGGCAGAAGGTGTTAAAGTGAATCTCTGAAAAAAGAGATGTGTTACAGACTTTGAAACAGAATTATCAAGCAAATGAGGTGTCTCTTGATCCCTAAACCAGCCAAATTTAGAGAAGGATGGATAAAGAAGTAGTGGAAATATGTCCGGTGTTTTCCCAAGGCAGAATAAAAACCCAACACAAACCAAACCTGTTTTAATGACAGACAATATAGAAGTCTTTGTACAAGGGGACAGAGATTTGCCTTGCCGGTACAATCAAGAAGGCAAATCTTAAGTCTTTCCTTGATAGAAACTAAAGCAACTTCCAGAGTTTCCAGTTAAGTTGTGATTTGCATTTGCTGCAGTTCAGGGAGAATTCTCTGTCTGAATCGAAATGCTTCTTTCTTTCTTTCTTCCTTCAAAAGTGTTGATTGTAACTCAGAAAATTAAAATAATTCTTTTAATAATCTTTTTGGGAAATGGGAGAAACTTGACATAAAGTGGGATTTTCCAACCGGTGGGAATAGCATAACTATTGAGAGTCTCCTCACTTAGTCACAGTAAATTCCAAATTAACAGAGATATTTTTAATCTCACTAGCATCCTGAAGATGCAGGAAGCGTAACAGTCAGAGAACTGAAACATCAATACACGTTTCACCTGGTAAGGCTTCAAAGACATAAGTCTTGAAAACCTGTTTCTAATATCAAAGCCTTAGCCTTTGGTCGGAGCTGACAAAGGCTACAAATAGATCCTCTCATTAGTTTGCTTTGAGAGTCAAAGATGGCCACTTCCTATTGGAAAAGGCAGTAATTTCATCGCAGTGATTAATCCCTGGGACATAGGGTCAGGACTGGAAGAAGTTTAGAAGACAGCAATACAGTTAGGGGACTTACATGCCGGAACACTTTTCTGAGATGTTTGAACTGCAAATAGAATTTGTAGAAATGGAGTTGGCTCATTTCATGTAGAACAATAACCACAACCCCAGCCAGGTGGCTTTGGTGATAAATACGGCACCAGCTGCAGTTAAAAAAAAAAATCATTAAAAAAGAAAAAATCAAAGCAAAACAATTATCAAGAACTCCTAAAAACAAACTTGGAACCAGGCCAGCTTTTAAGTCAGTGAATGGCAAAGTGTCAAATGACTTCAATGAGGAAAGGCTTTATAGCTTATCTCAAACAGCCATATATTCCTGAAAGCAACATAATATGGGAGACACAGAAAGAATGAGTTATAGCAAAATTCTGCTGCAGTACCATTTCAAGACATTTATAACATTTATATGCATCAGAATGAGTAACTTCAGTTGTAGTGATGCAGTCTAGTGAATTAATGCATCAAAAAGTTTCACAAAATCATTTTCTATTCACTACTAAGAATCTAAAGTAGGATCATTCTTGCCTTGAGTTTCATTGCAGGATTCATTACATTTCACCATATTTTTGCCATCTGAGGTTGTATACCCTCCTCAGCCTTTCCCTTCCATTGCTGAGAAGTCGCCCTGAAAAAGGGCGAACACTCTAGAACACTGTTTCAATTATACCTGACGTGAAAACTGTTAATGTTTTTTGTGTTGTGTTAATACTTTTAACATGGTGTTTCATTTCTCCGTGTGTGAAGCTTCCTCTGTTCCATAAAATTGTTTAGGTTTTGATAACTGCATGAAACAAAACTATGAAATGGTAGAATTTTTGTCAGAAGAGGAATTCTGGTCTCTGGCCAAGTCTGACAACAACCGTATCTATGTAATACAGGCTGTCATTATGGTAACTGTGTTGCACGGATTCAAAAACCAGCATGGCCAATATGCCTTTAGGCAGGTTTTCACAACACGTGAGGACACACGACAGGGTTGATTCCCGAATACGAATGTGTTATACCTGGGCTGTGTTGCGTTGTGGCATTTTCCCAAAGCTGCATACTTTAACAACTCATACAGCTGGTCACGGCTGATTTCACAGTCCTCGCCAAATAAAGCTGCTGACAAGCAAGATGACTTTTCCTGTAAAAAGGGAAACGTTAGTAAAGAAAGATTTTATGTAATCACACAAGTTCATGGAAAATGAAGTGAATTATACAGTAAAAGGAAACTATTTACTTTTTGGATACAATCAACTACATTTAAAATAACTCTTCCAGTCATTACGGGCAAAAGTTTCCTTTCAGATCACGCTTTAATATTAAATTTACTATCAATATTTCAGTAACCCAGATATTCTAACTTCAAAGATTTATTTAATAAACATTAATGTAAGTAGATGCACGTAGTAAGGAAACTTAAAGTTATGTGATTTGCAAACATGATGTTCTGCTATCTCAACTAATTCACCCACTCGTTGCTGTAGAGCTTTGGACATTTATGCGTGTGTTCTATGTATCCATTTCACGCACGGTTTTGCTGTAACCCATTGAATTAATTTACGTTTTGTGATCTGTTTTGGCAGATGGGTTTGCTGACCCCTGCAGGAAAAAAAAAGTGTTTCATCCAAGGAAACTGCAGGAAGTGAGGACATGGAGCGAAGACAGTATCACACAGTTTAGCTCAATAGTTCTTTAAGCCTAAATGTACAAATTTTTCTAAAAGCTAATCAGCAAGTCAATGCGTGATTTTGGAGACCACCACTGACCACATGGCCTGTTCCGATAGAGCTCCTTTGATCTGTAAGATTTTTAAAGATAGTCTTTTTTTTTACGTGATGAAAAGACATCACAGCATACAGAGGAAAAAATATGATAGAACACTACAGAATATCAAATCCCACAGGATAAACGGGATGTGCCTGCGCATTGCAGGAGAGTTGGACTAGATGACCTTTAAAGGTCCCTTCCAACCCACACTGTTGCACGATTCTATGAAACCACAAGTTGTGTTTTCCCCACCACGCTAACAAGCCTTGTGCTCATTAATTTTGACAGAACCTACCCATGTGGGACTGGGCCGGTGAACTTTTGAAGCCATTTGTCATTGAGTAAGAAAGCTAAGCAGAGATGACAACCTTTGAGATTCAAGTGGTTAAGAATAAACCGGTAATAATAACACAGGGTGGTGTAATTGCTAGTCCCTCATCTCTCATGCTAAATTAGACTAATTAGTAATGATACCGTTGTTTTCAATACAGCCCCTAATTCGACCTTTGCAAAAAAAAAAAAAACCAACCAAACAGCAGGAGTTTCATTTCACCAAGCAAAGGCCACCTGCCAAGCACAGGAATTGCAGTCTCTGATGGGGTACAAATAAGCCGAACCTCACAGGTCAGACAGACGTACTCTCGTCCCGTACCGGGCACTGAGTACGTCGCAACCTGGGTGACCATGGTGTTACCGTGAGGTTGAAACTTCGGGTTCATTCGCATCCTCCAGGTGTGAATGTGCTGAGCAGACACATGGTCCTTTCAAGATCTACCTTGTTTAGGAAAAAACTATATTGGAGAGTTCATTCCTGTTTTAACTAAATTCCTTAAATGTAAATGCGTAACACTCTAAATGAGTTAATCTCCATATTTTTTGGAGCAGAAATGAAGCCACTATCTGTAGGTATCATATTGAGCCAACCCTCCAGCTAGGCTGCCAGTACAACACGTTCCTGCCGCACTTCCAGCATCCCAACGTGCGCTGCGATAAACCCACAAACGGGGCTGTGAGAGGGAAACGCCGCACCCCCACGGGCCCTCACAGCGCCCGGCCGCGCTCTGCTCCTCACCTTAGGGCCCGCGCCCGGGCTCCGGCCGTCGCCGTCCGCCTTCCTCCTCTTCCGAGCTGCCTGCCGTGCCCCCGCGCCCTCGCCGGCTCCGGCCGGCCTTTTGCGCCCGTTTACGCAGACCGCCTTCGCCATGGCCTGGAGGAAAGCACCGCGGGGTGAGGGCGGACCGGGGCGATGCCGACACGGCCCCTCGCAGCGGCCTGACGGCCCCTCCGGGCCAGGCCCCAGCGCCTGCTCAACCGCCGGGGCTCGCCGGGCAGCACCGGGAGGAGGGGATCGCCCGCAGCCCTGCCGCCGTGGGGCCGATCCTCCTCCGCCGCCGCCTCCTTCCCCGGTCCCCCGAGGCGGATCCCACCTCAGCCACGCCGCGCTCTCCGGCCGCCGGCGAGCACGCCGTCTCTCGGCACGCGGCTACCTGCGCCTGCCGGCGGGCAAGGCCAGAGCAGCCGATCCGCCGACAGCGCGGATGGGGGCGGGCCACTGCCGCCGGCGGGAGGTTTGAAATGGCCACCGCGGCGCCGAGGCCGCTCCGGGGGGTTGATTGCTGCCCGCCCGCCCGCGGCTGAGGGCGGAGATGGCCACCAAGCGCCTGGCCAGGTGCGGGCCGCGGGGGCCAGGCGCTGGCGGGGGGGATCCCTCCCGCTGAGGCCGCCGCAGAGACCGGGGGGTGGGTGGTGTCCGGGCGGGCGAGGCCCTGAGGGTGGGCGGGGGCGTCCGCCCGTCCCGGGCGCGGAGGGGCAGGGGGAGCGCGGCGCCCTCAGCGCGGGGAATGCTGAGGCGGCGCCGCTGCCGTCCGCAGGCAGCTGGGCCTGGCGCGGAGCAGCGGGCGGGCGCGGAGCAGCGGGCGGGCGGCGGCGGCGGCGGGGCAGCGGTTCGGGTACCTGATCGTCCTCGACTTCGAGGCGACCTGCTGGCGGGAGGCGGGGCGGCGCCCCCCCGAGATCGGGGAGTGCCGCGGGGCGGGGGGGAACGCACCGGGGGCGGCAGCCCGGGGAGGGGGGGGGGGGGGCGTTCATCGGCGGCAGCTCGGAACGCCGCGTCTTCGCGTCACTGTGCTCCTTCCCGCTCCTGACATTTCAACCCCAGTTTAAAGCAACTGGAATGATTTCTGTGAACAGCTTTAACCTTTCTGGCTTTGGGGTTTGGGGTGGGGTGGGTTTGTTGGGGTTTTTTTTTTTGTTTGTTTGTTTTTTTGTTGTTCTTTTTTCTCCTTTTTGTTTTTGGCACAGTTGAATTTCCAGCGGTCCTGTTAAACACTTCCACAGGAGAGACTGAATCTGAATTCCACACATACGTCCAGCCCCAGGAGCATCCTATTCTCTCTGAATTTTGTACAGAACTAACTGGCATAACACAGGTATAATTGCTACTTAGTATTATTTTACACCGTTATAATTGCTATTTAATGTTTTTTAAGCATGCCTTTAAAGGGCTAAAGAACAACAAATCTCAGATGAATTTCTGTGCATACTAACACATACACACTTCTTGTTCTGTTTCATAAAGAATCAGGTTGATGAGGGCGTCCCTCTAAACATTTGTTTATCACAGTTTTTGAAATGGATTCAAAAGATACAAAAGGAGAAGAAAATTATATTCAGTTCAGATACTCCAAGTCATTCTACTGCAGAGGCAAAACCATGTACCTTTGTTACTTGGACAGGTAAAGAAAATTTGTTTGCTTTTTCTCCAGAATACTACACACAAAAAATGAACATTTGGTGGTGCTAGTGAGATTGCGTCTTCACTTTTAGGGAGCGAAAATCCTGGTTTTGGGTATTAAAGATGTGCAATATTGGGATAAAACTGCAAATAGGAAATCCATTGAATCCTGATGCGTTCATGACATCTTTGTCTCCAGGGTCTGACATCATTACATTGTTCTGCTTTACATATAGTGAACTGTGTCACCCTCCTTAATGTGTCTGAATGATGTAATGAGGTGTTTGAGATCTTTACCCATCATGAAGTCATTCTTTACCAACAATAGGCATTCACTTACCCTGCTGTCCCATGGCAGCAACCTGAGTGCTTTTCATGTACAAAGACTTCGTTGGCCTGTGCTAACGAAGCTGGTTAGCCTATGCTTCCTGTCCTGCAGTACAGGACGCTACTAGTATGTTGATGGTATGTCCCTTTATGTAGATTTTAAGCCATGTTTATGTAGATTTCAGGCCAGTTCTTCAGTGATGGATTACTTGTGGTTTTTTTTTTTTTCTGTGCAGACTGGGACCTGGGGGTGTGTTTGCAGTATGAGTGTAAAAGGAAGCAGCTGCGAAAACCTGACATTTTAAATTCCTGGATTGATCTCAAAGCAACATACAGGGTGAGCAGATCAATAGACTGTGAAACATTTATACCCATATTATCATCTCAAAGGCTAACAGTATCTGAGGTTATGAGCCAATATTGTATGTTCCAGTGACTAGAGTAACCCATTTGTTTTCTTTTCATGTTGTTATTGCTCAATAACAAATTGCATGTCCTAGAACTGTGTGAATTTTAATAGAAATCTTAATGCTAGGAAAATAACCTGGTGTTATTGTTGATAAATGAACGAAAATCCTAGAAGAATTTCTTGAGCTGCTCTTCCTTTCCTGACATCTTTTGCTCTCCTTGCTGCCTAACTTCCCTAGTTTTTTGTGCTCTTATTGCTGCCTTACATTGGTGTGTAGAAAAGAGTCATCATCACCTGTTTAGAGGTACTTAAAGGTCTAGCATGTGAACTGCCCTTGGACCAGCAAGTATATTCTGAATAGCATGAAAAATACTGAAAAAATAAATGTATATTTTATTACACAGTCTACACTGCAGTAGAGTTCTAACCTGGGGGCTCACAGCACCTCAGTGTACCTTCCCCTCTGCAGTCAAGGAAACTTTCAGAGAGTGACCCAGGAGTCTACCTGTCCCAACACTGGGAGCTTAGGCTCTGCACCTGGGTAGCAGAATCAGGTCTCTAAAGATAAACGGTGTGAATATTCCCCCCTTTCTTGTGATCAAATGAGATACTGGGAGTGAGTAGCAATACTCGCTTCTTCTCATTTAAAAAGAATTTATACCTATGCCAAATACATTAATGCCCATGCCTTTGCAATACACAACACTTTAAACATCTCAAGATATTATTTATAGTTGTATTCTTCAATACTGCGCTGTTAAGGCCTTCATCAATGTAAGCCATAAAATGCAAATGAATGACTCCAGAGCTAAGACAGAATGGATTAGTTTAAGTCTGAGTGAAGGGATTCATGGTTCTTTCCATTCTTTCCATTCTAATTTGCTACAGGATAAGTCACCTGTGGTCTTGCGCTTATTTATCCTGACTGTAAAATGAAGATACTCGACTTGCACAATTGCCTTGTGAGATTTATTAGTCATAATATTTCTGAAATGGCTTTCACTTTGCTGTGAAGAGGTTTTGAAATGCTTTATGTTAAGCATCTGTGTTTTTTTTCTGTAGGCCTTCTACAACAGGAAGCCTAAAGGCCTAAGTGGTGCTTTGCAGGATTTGGGGATAGCTTTTGCAGGACGGGAACATTCTGGTAAGTATGATATGATGATCCTCACTTTAATACATATTTTTTTATAAAGCTAAATAGCTACTATTTAGCCTTAGTTAGCTAAACTAAAGCAGCTAGTAATAGCTAGTCTTTACTCTAAATAGTAACTATTGTTTCTAGATTATGCAATGTTCTGTCCAACAAAAACATCAAAACAAGAAAGGCTAGATGGTTCAAAGATCAGAGTTTGTTATTTCTAACCTTATGCGCTATTTCTGAAATCTCTCCTAGTGCTATTGAGTGCATGTTCAACAAGATCAATTGCTAAGGTGCAAAAGAAAAGAGGTGGAGGAAGGATAAGGAAACTTGATTTTACCTGATAGCTCTGGACAGCATATTAGTGTAAGAGAATACCAGCACAATATGATTTTTTTTGGACATGATTAATAAAACAGAGCAAGGATTTTAAGAACTGTGGATATATATTCCGCTCTATGGATTGGTCCTTCAGGTGTTTCAGGACAGGGAATTTTTTGTAGTTTTTTACTTCTGCTTCCCTTTTTCAAACTAGGTAACTATATGTCAGAGTTCTGTGAATCCCTGTCATTTATGTAAGGCTTACCTAGATTACATTTTTCCTCTAATGAGAGCTAACCCCAGTAGTTTAAAAAGAAGACATTAATATAACCATACTTTTGAAGGGTTGGATGATTCTCGGAATACTGCCCGTCTTGCTTGGAGGCTGATTTGCGACGGCTGTGTGCTAAAGGTTACTAAGTCTTTGGATAAGGTTAGTAACTACTTCATATCTTCCCTTCTACTTGCTTTAACCACAGAATGATTTGGGTTGAAAGGGACCTTTAAGACCATCTAGTTCCAACCCCCCTGCCATGGGCAGGGACACCTACAATGCCAGGTTGCTCAAAGCCCCGTCCAACCTGGCCTTTGTAGCCTGGAAAACAGATGAAAAGTAAGCTATTCAAATAATAAACCCAGCATCTTGACTATGAATTGAACAGAACATCCCTAGGCTGATATGCTTATTAATTTTGTGCATTGATTCCTAAAATTTCTGGGTATTCACTTTCCAAACTATCCTTTTGTTTACGGACTCCCTAGGCACATCTAAAGAATAATTTAATTTCCAGAACATCGACTATAAACTTCACTGACAAGACTCCACTGGGAAGTAACAGCAGACCTGAAACATCTAGAGATGGAACTTGCAAAACAAACTCTCTGGCTGAGAAAAAACATAATAATATTGCTGGAATTAAGATAAATTCTAATGTACAAACTGAGGAACAACAGACCACTTGCATTGATTCCTCTGCAGATGTCCACGTTGTACCTCACAGCAGCTCAAGGACTGAGTTACACGCTCGAGCCCGAAGCTCTTTAACAGCATCCACTGACAGATTTCCTGTTCCTCTTGAGCAGGCACAGCAATCTCACAGTACTGTATCAGCAGGCATTTGGCAAGGACTGAGCAACAGGCAACTTCTGAGTACAGCCAGATATAGCCCTGCAGTGCAGGGATCGGGACTAGTGCTCGTCTCCACTACCATCTCCTCAGTTAATATCTCCAGTGAGGATATCAGTACTAGCTCTGATTGCTTATCTCTGCTGACTGACTGGGAAGATGTCGCTTTAATACCAGAATCTCAATATGAACAAAATTCAGACTCTGTTCAAGTCAAAGATGACTCAAGTACAGATATTTTAACAGTGTTTGACGAGAAAACAATTTCAAAACAATCGACTGTGGTGAGCTCAGATAATCAAAGTTTGGAGAAAACTGTAGTACCTGTGGAACCTCTGAAACCTATCGTTTACAAAAGTCCCGATACTACTATCTATAATGTAGAAACAGTACAAAGGCAGACTTCAAATTTTTCAGTTTTTAAGTTACCGTCTGCAAAGGTAAATGCTATTTCAGCACAATCAGCATTAACTGGAAATTATTCTACTCCTTCGGAGGTTCATAAAAGAAAGCCAACTAGTCCAAAACTGTTCCCGCCAGCAAAAAAACAGTCTTTTGCGATATATCAAGAGAAAACTGCATCTTTTGATCATTCCTTACCTTTAAGAAGTTCAAATTTGCCCAACGTGTCTCCTGCCATTCTGAACTCCACAGCCAATTTGAATCAGTCTGTAAGAGCTGTGAAAAATGGAAAACCAACTCCCCCTCTGTGTAACTGCGGTCGAAGAGCTAAAAAACTGTATGTGTCAAATGGTGGTCCAAATCACGGCAAAGCATTTTTTTGTTGTCCTGTTGGGAAGCAGGAAGGTAATAAGAAAGGCTGTGGATACTTCAAGTGGGAATATACGCTCCTGAAAGAGAAATCTAATGGTGTCACCCTGAATGCAGATGCCTTGACCTCTCTTGGGACTTACGCTAATAATTTAGGAAATTCTTCCAACAAAAAATATTTGTGTCTTAGACCCTCTATGAGAACTTGAAAATTGATAATTTTTTGTGTCCGCCTCAAACTCAGTAAGTTGATCATGCTTAATATAATCAGGACAGTCAAATGATGTCAGATATATGTTCTGAGAGTGGGACAAAAATGACACTCCTTGGTTAACATAGACAGAAATGGAAATTTCTCAAGCATACAAAAATACCAATATATCATAAAGTATCTCGTTAATGAAGTGTGAGAGAATAGATAAAATCATTAAGTGCTACAATTAAAGTATGAGCAGTTGTTGCTATAAATCTTAATTTCTACTTTACGTGTTTTAAATTCTTTACTAGTCCAGTCCTTAAAGAACAGTTTAATGATACAAACTTTATTTACTTTTTTCTCAATATACTTGTAATGATTATAACTCAATTTTTAAAATTTATTTAGAAGTTGTCCTTCTCAGAAGTGATTCTTGAAGCAATAGTGTTCTCTTAAACTCTTACTATTTTTTTAATCCTTTAAATTAAGTAACAATAAAGATAAAATACTGGTGACAGTTCATTAAATAGTTTATTTAACACACATCACTATCACGCTCTTGACTACATGAGTTTCCCATTTCATTTATATTGGTCCACCTGCTTTTGTACTACTAGCTAGCCATGTGGAACCTGGGACAGCCAAACGCTGGGAATCAGCTAAGAATTTATTCAGACCTAACCTAAGAAGGACACGGTACAATGTCTTTTACTCTAAGTTACTCTGTAAATCTGCAATATCTTACTCTAAAAAAATACTGTGAAAAAGCACCAGGTACTTTTAATCTTTTCTCCACTCCTTCTGGCGCAGTTCATTTCTTCTGATCTTACCACTAATAGTTTTTGGCAGCTGTTGAACAAACTCCATCTATTGGGAAAGAGAGGAAATTGCAATACAAAAATAAGATACAGTTTACTTTTTCTTAACCTCAGTGGCATAGGCTTGTAAGCCACAGAACAGTTAACACCCACTGTCTTATGGTAGTGAAAATTATTTGGGTATTTGAGCACTTACCTTCCTGGGATACTTGTATGGAGCAGTAACTTTCTTAACGTGGTCTTGTAGCTCTTTCATCATTTTTTCTGGATCATGTGAAGCATAGTCAGATGTCAAAACAACAAAGGCTTTCACTACCTAAAGAAGTTACAGCAGCAATGGTTTAAATGCCAGTGAAACAGTATTACGCAACAGAAAGATTTGAAATTTTAACCAAACATTTGCTGACAAACTGCAGAGTAATGTATAGGGCAGCTACAGAAAGCTTTGCTAAAGTCTGTGGGTGCTCACTACTAATCTGGACTGCTCAGGCTATTTATTTACATTTGATAAAGAAAAAAAATGTAAGTATTTGAATGACAGGGAAAGCTTCAGACAGTGCTTTTGTTATATCGGATTTGGGGCAATTGCCTTGGTCTGTTTTTTCCTGTGTGGGTTCTCCAGTGTCTGATAGAGTCGAAATACTGACTTGAATTTATTTAGTTTTAATTTTAAAAAGAAAACCAAATCCCTGGATAGACAAATCCCTTGGAAGTTGGGCTTTATTAGCTCTGATAAGCACAAACCTACTTAAATATATAAGCTTGCTTAACTTGTTTACCTCTCCTCTGATGGGGTCTGGACTGCTGACGACCGCTGCTTCCACCACTGCAGGATGCTCTACTAGGGCACTTTCTACTTCAAATGGTCCAATACGGTATCTTTGAAATGGAGGAAAGGGCTTTTAGTTGTATTTGATAACACATAAACATAACTTCATATCTGAATCATCTATGATCAACAATAAATCATTAAACTTGAATAACAATCAGGCTTAAATTACCCAGCAGAATTAATGACATCATCAGCTCTTCCAACAAACCAGAAGTATCCTTCCTCATCCATAATCCCCCTGTCTCCAGTGACATAGAAGTCCCCACGTATTGTTGCCTCTGTTTTCTCTGGATCATCCTAGGACAAATTAAATTACATTTTACATGAAAACTACCTGAAAAATGCATGCAATTGCATTCTAACATATTTAGCATATGTTGTGGTGCAGTCAAATATAAAAAAATTTTAGCTTTTCAGACTGGTCCATGCTGTGGTCATGTGCATCAGATTCAAGTGGGACATTAATAATAGAGAATTATTAATTCACCATTACTAAGCTACAAAACTAGATATAAAATTCATAAATTGCAACAAATGTGACTGACTTAAAATTTTAATCTTATATTATGCCCCATGGCTTTAGGAACCACTGAAGGTTGCAAAAACATGCAGGCTCATGGCACTGAGACTTTGCTTTTAGGTGATTATCCTTTAATGATTTTTTCCTTTGTATTTCTAGCATCTCCTAGCCCTAGATTTTTTTTTTCACCCCCAGAAAAGTTTTGGCTCAGCACAGCACAATTAATAAGAGCAACTGATATGTGTTCTTTCTACAGCAAACGCAACTGATTTCTGCAAGAATTTTTCTAGGCAGTATGCATGGTGTTCCTTTCCCGCATGCTCACTACTGCTCAGGAGACCTGATTATAGGCTGATACATCCATAAAATTTAATGAGGTTTCCTGGTGTCAGAACTGAAAGCACTGTTATCATTTGTTCTGCTGGTTGTTGGACTGAAAATTCTAACCAACGTGGAAAAAAACTGAAAAAATTTGTTGTGCGTGAAACATTCCACGAAGCTCAAATCTGCAGGGAAGGGATCTGAACAGTGTCCTGCTTCTCAGATGGGGGCTCTAGTCCTCAGGCCAAAGAGTATTTTGTGATTAAGGGGGTCCATCAAATGTTTTCCTTTATATCAAGGAAGTAACAATCAAAAGTGGATTTTAACTTGCTAGGCAGGACAATCTCATCGAACATGTAATTGTTTGTATAAGTAGACCAAGCATCTGCAGGAAAAAAACGTAAATCCCTCTTTTTTTTAGACCAGTTTTTAGACTGGTTTTTAGACCGGTAAGCAGAGTAAATGAAATGGGCACCAGATTCCTCGTGACAGAGAACAGGATATCTACTTTCACTGTAGAAGTATTCTTACAGCATAACACGTAAAAAGAAAAAGTGATCTCGTAGGTTTTACTCTGATGGCAATATCTCCTTCTTTTCCAGGAGGCAGAATATTACTGTTTTCATCTATAATCTAAAAATAAACAAAACAGTTTTATTATCTTGGAGTCAAATTAAAAAGCATTATAGAATCTTGGTGTGCATTTAAAATACATAATCAAAGTATTTTTTTAATTGGAAAATGATTTGGAGCAGTAGGGGGTCTTACTCTGACAACTGAAGTGTAAGATTATTACTAATCCACTGTACTTTGCACTATGCCTTTTATCTGAGGAGCGCCAAGTACCATGCAGACACGTAATGAAGTTAGTAAGAGCCCAGGGAGGATTATAAGTAACGGAGTGAGAAAACTTAAGAACTGAAAGAAAGATATTCAAAATCTTAACCCATATTGCAAATTGATCTGGTGCTAGAATCTGCTTCAGCAGTTTTGTTATCACCAGGAAACAACACTCACTCCAACTCTTCCTTAACTCAGCAATTTCATTTCTATCATTGCCTTAATGTTTGATATCAACTGTCGGTGAGCAGCGGGCTGCCACCTATGCTGGTGAGGATGGTGCAACAGGGAAGTCCAATTTCTTATTTTGCACACTCAGTTTAGGCAGTAACATGCACTTCTTCACTCTTTCATTCACTGCTGAATGATGGTACATGGTACAACTCTTGTGTTAGAGCTTTCAAACCTCGTTAATGGCAAGCGATTATGCAAGCGAGAGAGACTGAGTCACCAGATGTACAATACCTTGACATCATACCCTGGAGATGGCTTTCCCATAGAGCCAGGTTTGATTTTCATTCCTTTAAAATTTCCACAGATCAGCACCTGTAAAAAGTGTTGTTGGGTTTGGGTTTGGTTTGTTGTGGTTTTTTTTTAATTAAATCGTGGCTTGTATATTCAGTCTTTAGCTTAGGTTTAAAATACTCAGCTAATATTGTGTATTTCTATGAGAAATATTAATTGTCTTCATTATAATCATACATCCAACGATTAAACTTCTAGAAATAAACTATGCCCTCAGAATCATGCCCATAGCCCCAAATAATATTAGTGAGCACTCTACAGATAGATTCTAAAGCAGAATTTGGAAAACACTAACGAGGAATATACCCCTTTTGTGTTAGTTCCCAATGCAAAGCCCACAGGAATGAAAAACGGCCCTTGGATTTTAGGTGAAGCTGTTACGATTGTTCTATGACTTAATTTTGACTTACATATTACTACATTTTTCCAGTGTTGCTTATTGCAATTGACTTTTCCCTTGGAAGTCATAACTGCATATAAATGATTTTAATCACTTTTTCTCGGCAACCTGAATTGAATTTATTGCTGTATCTGTAAAGCATACATTTTCACATTTGTAAAGCAGAACATACTGTTTCTGTCTGTCCATAGCCTTCGTGAATATCCAGCCCAGTCTGGGCTTTCCATTCTTCCATCACCTCAGGGTTGATTGGCTCCCCAGCACTCACACAGTGCCGCAGGCTTTTGAATGTATAGCTTAGTGGGAAAGAGAAAACAAGTAATTGGCAGTCATTTATCTGCTATGTTCCATTCACTACTGTATTCCTGTACTGTGGGGTCCTTTCTACAGAAACCAACATTTTTTACCAATTCCTATTCATTCCATTTGAACTGTGTAGTGTGAAACAAAAACAAATCTGAAAAAAACCACAAATAAAAAAGAAAAAACTGCTGGTTTATTTCTGTATTATTTTAGAAAATCTAATGATCAATATACTGTTTCTAACCCTAGAATCTGAACTGGGATCTAAACCGAAGAGGAAAAACAAAGTTCACCCTAATGACAATAAAAACTCACAGTAGAGTTAAATGAGGCTGAGCAGTCTTTCAGACATTTCACCAAGTTGTGCTGATGCATTCATTTCTTGTAGCTTATAGTATTGGAGGAACAAGTGGAAAAACAAAAGGAGACGGAATGTGATTATAAAACCACTTCTGAAGATACATTAATTATGATTTCATGGGTATCCTAGTACATCCTGAGCTAAACTGCTTTTCAAAGTCTTATGCAAGTTCACTGTAATTTATGAAACCTGAGATGGTTAAGCCATCCCTAAATCTTTATTCTGACTTTGCTCCTAATACTTAAGATTCAAAATATTGAGAAATACATGAGCTGTGTTACTGTTATGCCATTGTAAATTTGGAATAAAATCAAGGTGACATGAGCATTTGGTCTACTGTTTTGATCAAATACACCACCAAGGATACTCTGCTTTTGCTTACCTGGACAGTTTATGTTGTACAAACATTCGATAGGCAGTTGGAGCAGAACAGAAGACAGTTATGGGAAATCTTGACAGACTCTAGAGAATTTAGAATAAGAAAAAAAAGTAAATGTTGCCAATATACTGAAACCTGTGAGGTCTCATCTTCATTGTAAGAGATAATATAATGATCTCTGCATCCAGCTCATGAAACACACAAACAAAACATTTAAGTGTCCTAAAAGCAGTTAGCAATATACTTGCCAACACCAACACACAGCAGATACATTTAATTAGCTTCTTCTTCAAAACAGAATGTACATCATTTTACAATTAGTTCCACACACCAAAGTTTGTTGCTCTCGAAAGCTTTACAGTTTCTCTTGCAGAATTTCTTCATAATTGCAGTTTAGGTAGAAAACAAGTGAAACCATAAGGCTACTTTTTTAGATGCTCTGTAGGTGTACAACTAGCAATTTCCAGCCATCTCATTAACTTGGATACGATGATAAAGTCATGTTAAAATGAAACATGGTAGTCTTTTTTCAAATTATTAAGAGTTGTGTGTGGAGGATGTAGGAGAATATAATGTTGGTTTCTTAAAGAAATGTAACCTTGCTGCCTCTTCACTCCTTAACTTTGAATTACACTGTGCAGGCAACTGAAATTCTCATTCATCTCTTATTGTTACTTATTTTAATAACACCACCAAAGCGCTCCACAAATCCCAGAATAGTTCCTTGTGTACTTCACTTTTAGGCCAATAATGGATGTTTGCAGGTTTGCGGAGTCAAATAGAGAGTAGTGTATGATGAAACTCTTCGGATGTCTAATATGCTCTTGTTTTGGGGTACGTATTTGCAGCACTCACTACTTAACTAATCGGTTGGTTACCACCTGGTGAAGGTTATAACTATGCTGTGTGCTGCCCCTGTGCAGTGCCAGGGGAAAGGAAAACCTGGACAAGACCAGCCAGAGAGAACAGTGCTGTTTACTGCTGGGCTCTCCTTACTTACCTCGAAGATAATGCTTGGGTCAAAGTGTGGCATCTTATGTACAAATACACACGCCCCTTGTATCCATGGCGAAAAAATGCTGCTCCAAGCTGACTTTGCCCAGCCCGTGTCCGACGTATTCCAAAATATATCTGAGGAAGTCAAGTCCAGCCAGTACCTGGTAACACAAGGAAATGGTTCACAGTCTCTATTTGGCAGGGACAAGGAAAATATTAACATATCAAGAGATGTGCTAGTGAAGCAAATCCATCACTGGTTGTCTTGGGTAAATGGCAATTAGAAAAGGCGGAATTTCTGAGCAAGAGTAAGTCACAGCATAGTGAGGATGTCATTGGGATAGGCTGATGTTGCATTTTTCTAAGGGAAAAATTATAGTGATGGACAAGCTAACACCACCTCAGAACGTGATGTTGTATGAGTATGTATGAGACTGCTAGGGTTTTGTTAAACTCATTTTCAGGGATGAGGACTTTTTGTTTATTTCTAGTTTGGTAATTTCTTTTTTGTTATTCTTTGCGTGTTAGAGTGAAGTGCACAGCCATATCAATTTTATAAACAACATTGCTTTATAAATTTAAAGATTCTGAACTATCAACATTTTGTTCCTGCAGGAGCTGTGTCTAATCCAGACACACATGAATTCAGAAGCCTAACAGACCCATGTTTTTTTCCTGTTTATGGTACAGAGTTCGCTCACTAAAAGTTAAAGAAAACGTTAAAAAGAAGTTAGTGACTATATGACTGCTACATGCTCTATACACTAAGGTAGTTGGACTCAAACTGCCTTGTTTTATGAAAAAAACCCCTACCACTTTTAGGGATGTAAAACAACTGCTGTTGTTTAAACTATTGAAACAAAAGCTTCCAGTAAAAATCTTGTAGTTTTCTTCCTTCTGCTATGTGACCAGCTACAGAAATATGTCTGATTTAAAGTGATATCTGTACCTTCCACTTACTGTGAGGCCAATACCATAGCTGCTGTGGGAATGTTCAGTCATTTTTGGAGATCCTGTAGTTCCACTGGTAAAATAGATGGCCATTGGATCTTGACACTTCGTGGCGACACAGTGGTGATCAGAAGGAGCATTTCTTAAAATAAGCAAAATGATGAATAAAGTGATTTGAAAGTATGCCTTGCACATTTTTGAAAATATGTAACCAAAACAACTGTAGCAATCAAAAGTGTCATAAACATTGGTATTTTTCCACTGTGCAGTCTGAAAAGGGTGAAAATATATTGGTGTGTGCCAACATTCCCTATTGAAAACAAACCACTGTGCTTTTCTTTCACTACTGCTGTGGTGCTTTCACAGCAGTATTTACTCACTTCAGGAGATCTTTAAAGTTCAGCCATCCTTCTCTGTGGCCCTCTGACACAAGCAACTTGAATTTCAGAGACTGGCATTCAGTCCCAACTGAGTCTACAGCTGGTGCCACAGAATCATCAGTGATGATACACTTTGCCTTGGATTTCTGTAGTCGATGAAGAATGTCCTTCGCTGTCAATTGCTGTGTGCCAGGAATCAGGACAGTTCCTAAAGGGAAGGAAGGGGAATGGAAAAACAGTCTCAATGTTTAAGAATAACACTTGTACATACAAGCAGACTTCAGCTTACTTAGCTCTTTTGAGTGGGACAGGCAGGGCTGTACTAAAAGAGGATTTGGCCTCATGTTTGTAAATATGCTAATTTCTTTGATGGATGAAGTACTATGTGAGGATTAGCACAAGTTAGCAAACACTGTACTGATCATGGGACAGTAAAAGAAATCAACAGAATAACTGTTCTTGTTCTGAAAAACACTGCCCCTGGGACATTCCACCTCTCTGGACTTGACTTCTTTACTGGTAAACGTAGCCTTTGCCTCACAAGGCATACCGCTAGTGTTTGTGAGGCACCAAGACATTCTGGATTGTAAATATTGGGATGCTGAGTATTTAACAGATCCTACAGGGGAACATGTGAAACACCTTATTAAGTGTGGGCTAATTTCACTGCAAGTTAGCACAGCGGGAGTGCTGGAAAGAGGAGAATGACAGAAGCACATAGAATCACAGAGTTCCTTAACAGCTAGAGCACGAGCAAAAGTCCTAAAAGCACCACGAAGAAAAAACTTGGCATAAAGAATGGTTTTGACCAGCATGACACTAGATCATCCTCATTAGCATGTTGGTAGTTCTGAGCGCATTAAATAGCAAGAATTGGTTTAAGTCACAATTTCTGTACCTATGTAACCATTTCTATGCTTTTACTAACCTGTTCTCATGCAAGCCACATTCACCAGCCACCACTCTGGGATCCGGGGCAGAATGAGAATAACTCTGTCTCCCCGTTGCAGACCGCAGGCATCAGAGAGTACATTTGCCACTTTCCTGGACAGCACTCCCAGCTCCTCAAAGCTCCACCTCACCTCTTCTCCAGCACCATCTACCCACCATAATGCAGGGTTTTTAGACTTTTTTCCCTCCTATAGAACAACAGGGTACAGTACAAATGCTTCATTTTAGAAACACATTGCCTTTACCTTAAGTCTGAGGAAGAAAAAACATTCATCACTTATTCAGTGCTGGAGAAACCTGGGGATGCAACAGAAATTTGCCACTGATTCCAAAGGAGGCAGAGAACACTCCCTTACAAAGAACAGCCTATAAATGTAATTAAGGAAATTAAATTCATATTCCTTTCCCGCGAGTTCTTCATCTTACACTCTGAAGAAGTTTACAGTAATCAGCAGAGAAAGGAGAATCTTTTTGGTTCAGGTCACACCAACAAAGCAGTTGATGAATGTGGGTACCTCTGGGCTGTGCCCCAGAGTCCCCTGAGCTGTCACACCTCATTTTCAACTTCATCTGGAATTGGGCCTGTCTGATACTTCTGAAAATTAAATCAAAGTTTCAAAAGCATAGGCCCACGCAGTGTGACCTTTAATCAATGCACACCTAACTGATGTGTGAAGTGCTTTAAAATGTATGTATACAATGTGTTTTAAAAGAGGCCAATGCATTTAGCAGTAGCAGTATAGTAAGACCTCCCGAGCAAAAAATTCACTGGAGCAGCAAGAATATGACACCTTATTATCTATATGAGGATACAATAACGCTAAGGTTCATTTTCAGGGGAGCAGATTTTATCTGTGCACCTCAGAGGGCAAAACCTCTTCTCCAGAGGCTGTGCCTTGCTCCATTTGCAGCCTGCCAAAACCTGCTTTTCCTGCAAAAGGAACAATTGTGTCAGACAGGTGATACCTCTGCTTTCTTCTTGCTGCCAGGCTGGACATAACTGTGTTTAGTCCCTCATTACGAACAGCCTGAGCCTGCAAAACCAGTCCTACATCCATAGAGACCAGACCTGCGTAGTAAGAAAAGTGATAGACCTCTGCTCCATGGTTTTTTTTCTATATTCCCTTTCCTTGCGTAAAGCTCATGTCTGGTTTGGGGTTCAAAGTTGTTCAGTTTTGTAGATTCCAAGTCCCTGGATGCAAAAGATTTCACATTTGGGATAGGTGGGTGAGGTTTGACATTACGCTGTATTTATGATTCATTTTATAGGCAGGGAATGAACACACAGAGGTCAAGCGATTTCCCCGGCACATCCAGGTAGGGTGCATGTCACAGCTGATGGGGGAACTGATGCAAGATTTAGAGTGGTTCAGTTAAAAGTCTCACTTATGAGGCACCTATTTACTCACACTCAATCTCACTGGAGTTACTGATTAAAAGAAAGAACAATTCGGACTCGTGGACAGGACAGTGCGTGGCTTAAGGGATCTACATGTTCAACCTACATGAGATGATCACCAGATTATAATCATTAAATACTTAATATTTAATACTTAATACTTAAATACATTATAAGCATTAAATACTTTGGCATCTAACATACTAACAGCCAAGTAACTGATAGAGAGAACTAACATTTAAGGGCTAATAGCAGGAGGGAACATGCTTGACGCAAAACATATAACATTGTAGCCATTGCATTGCTTAACCCATATCTATAACCTTGGCCATCGTGTAAGACGTTTTATCAGGAAATAGCAGAACAGAACAGCCATGGCCGGCAGAACAGAACAGCCATGGCCGGCCTTGCTAAAGAAACTTGCTGGAACTGACCTTGCGGTTGCGGAGTCTGATAAAAGAGAGACTGAGCTTACACAGGAATAAAGAGTCACTTGTGGTGATGAAGAAGAGAGGGTTTGCCTTCATCCTCTCGACCCTCAACGACCACCACCAGAAGAAACCGCGCATGCTCGGCGGGGAGGAGACCACGGAAATGGCTCATTTGCATACGAAGCGGGAATAGATAGTTAATATGTATAGGCGTATTGCGAAACTTTATGAATATGTAACACTTTGCTGTATAAATATGATACGAGCTGCCGCGTTAGGCGCGCACGAATTTGGTGGGATGACCCCCCGTGCTGCCCAGCGCTGAATAAAGCATACCTACTTTACAACCTTGGGGTTGTGGAGTCTGATTTCCGCACGTCAGTTTTGGCGAGCCAGCCAGGAGGTTCTCTGCTCAGCTGCGGGATCGACTGTGGAGCGGACGCCCCTAGGCGCGCCCTGAGTACTTTCCTCGGAGGAGCCTCCACTCCCAGCCGCTCACCATGGGAGTAGACAACAACCTCCTGAAGCTGCGGACAAACGGTATGTTTAATGAGGGGGCCAGTAAGTCGTAGGGGACGCCCACGCGTGGCCGGGGCTGCTGGTAAAGCGCGCAGAGACGTCTGGCGTGCAGCATAGTCCCCGTATGGGAAGAGGGTACCCTGTATTATAGTAAGGGGATTCGCTGACCGATAGAGCGGCCGCTAGCGATCTTGGGAGTAGATCGAGTGAATCCGAGGTTATCGCTGCATCCCGGCATCGGGAGCCAGGACGGACCTGCTAATGACTGTATAAGAAGCAGGTGAAGGGTAAGCGAGCCTCCGAGGTTATCGCTGCATCCCGGCATCGGGAGCCAGGACGGACCTGCTAATGACTGTTTGAGAAGCAGGAGAAGGGTAAGCGAGCCTCTCACAATTGTGATATGTCAACTAATTAATATTTGCAGCTGCTGGAGGGATACTAACTGGAGTGATAATTTCATGTCTCATTTGTAACTGCCCGGGTATTTTGTGTTAAAAGCACTTGTGTGTGTGTGTGTGTGTGTGTGTGTTTAAGACGCAGCGTTGTTGTAAAGTGAGGGGGAGTCCTGAGTTGCGGTTTCGTGACTCTCCAAGGAACTCCGAGACGGGCAAAACATCTGACATTCTGTAAAAGTTTTTTTCTGATATATGTGCTGTGGTGCTTAGTCGCTCTCCTATCAGGGGTTTGGCTAATCATCGAAGTGGCAGAACAGAGGGAGTCACTCCTTCGGTGGTTTGGGTTCGAACCTTGGGACAATTTAAACGTGTGGGAAAGAGTTAAAACAGTTTGCAAAAAGAGGTTTGCGTGGAAATTGAAGCGCAGCAGAAATAGAAAATAGTTGAAAAAAAAAAATAAATAAAATTAAAGAAACTTAAAGATGGGTAATACTCAAGGGGGTATCCTCAAGAAAAGTCCTTTGGGTTGTGTGCTTGCTCATTGGAAAGAAATTGTGGGAAATGGAGGTACTGAAAGTAAGAAAATTCTTGTTAAGTATTGTAATCAGTGGTGGCCGTTATATAAGTTGGAAGATGGGGCCAAGTGGCCATTAAATGGATCACTAGATTATAATACTATGTTGCAGTTAATGTTATTTTTAAGAAGAGAAGGGAAATGGGATGAGGTCTCATACGCAGATATGTTTTTTACCCTCCGAAACCATCCGGAGTGGCAGAGGGATTGTGGAATAGTGCCACCGCAGGACCCTATGGTACTCGCCCTCGAGCGAGAGAATAAAGGATTAAAGGGAAAACTAAGGCGGTGCTGCTCAGCATGTAGTATTGGACAAAGATGCACTAAGATCAGTAAAAATTATCAAGCGTCAGAACAGGATTTAACTGATCTGTTTAAGTCTCCCCCTCGGTCACAGGAACGATATGTGGACTCGGATAGAACTCCTACTCCTCCGGACAGCCCCGTAGCCTCCCGGACTCGGGGGAAACATATGGTTTTGCAGGCACCGCTTCGAGAGGCAGTAGGACCAGAGGGAGGGACAATGTTGATTAAGATACCTTTTACCACTACTGATTTGGAGGCGTGGAAAAAGGTTGCCAAGGATTATAGGAATGATCCTGTGGGCGTAGCCAAACATTTTCAGTTTATCATAAAGCAACATAACCCTGATTGGAATGATATGCAGCTACTATTGGAATATATGACAGAAACGGAAAAACAACAGATTTTAAAGGTTGCTGGGGATTTAGCTGAAGATCATTATAAGATCGCAGGAGGGGACGTTAAAGAATATTTCCCCCTGCAGGATCCAAAGTGGGATCCAAATAAATCAGCACATATGGAAAGATTACGAGCATATCAAGGATGGATTTCAAAAGGAATGGAGAGAGCCATTCCTAAGACCATCAATTGGTCAGCATTATATGCAATTAAACAAGGTCCCTCCGAGTCACCATCTGAGTTCCTGGACCGACTGAGAGATGTAATGCGCCGCCACACACCGCTGGACCCTGGGTCTGAGGTAGGAGTACAGCAACTAGTCTCTCTGTTTTAGGACAGTCTACAGGAGATATTAGACGGAAACTCCAAAAGCTGCGTCCCACAGAAAGCAGAAGTCTGGAAGTGTTACTGGATGAGGCGTGGAGAGTGTTCAGTAATAGAGAGGATGATTGTAAACGGGGGCAAAGAAGGGTGGTGGCAGTCATCAGGGAGGGGGAAGAGAGAAAACCTAGACAAGGACTGCCTCGATTAGGCAAGGATCAATGTGCGTGGTGCAAAAGATCTGGACACTGGAAAAACAATTGTCCGGAAAGGTGGAAAAATAAGGAAAAGGCATGGAACAACCAAAAGGGAAGAGTGTTGGCTCACATGAAGGTAGACTGACGGGGACCAGAGGAATCTACCCTAGCGGATCCACTGGTTATAATGAAGCTAGGGGAGGAACAAAAGAAAGTAGAATTTTTGGTTGATACAGGGGCTACATATTCGGTTTTAAATCAAGCTTTGATGCCCCTGGGAAATGAATATATCATGGTAAAAGGGGCAACTGGCCAAAGTGAAAAGGCATATTTTTGCGAACCTCTGAGATATAAATTGGGAAAACAATGGGGCATTCACAGGTTCCTGTACATGCCCAACTCCCCAAAGGCACTTTTGGGGAGAGACTTATTGGAACAATTGGGTGCAATAATTAAATTTGAAAAAGGAGAGATTACTCTGGAGGTAAATGACCAGCAGTATATTCAGATAATGAGCTTATCCCTAGCTAGTGTCCCCGTGGGAGGAAAAATCAGCGAAGAAATCATGAATGAGGTATATCCCGGGGTATGGGCCACAGATATACCAGGAAAAGCAAAAAATGCTACACCTGTTGAGGTCAAACTTAAAGAGGGACAACCACCGGTAAGAATCAAACAATATCCCTTAAGGAAGGAGGATAGGGAGGGAATTCAACCAATAATAGAAAAATTTTTACAACTGGGGTTGCTAAGAGAATGTGAATCTGATTTTAACACTCCCATATTACCTATCCGTAAACCTGACGGGTCATACCGGATAGTCCAGGACCTGCAAGCTATAAATAAAATAACTGAAGACCTATACCCGGTAGTGGCGAATCCATACACCCTACTGACTGTATTGACACCTGAACTAGCCTGGTTTACAGTCTTAGATTTGAAGGATGCCTTCTTTTGCCTCCCTCTCCATAAAGCCAGCCAGAAAATATTTGCATTCGAATGGGAAAATCCTAAAAGTGGACGTAAGACTCAGCTCACCTGGACAGTGTTGCCACAAGGGTTCAAAAACAGCCCCACCATATTTGGTAACCAACTCACAAAAGATTTAGAGTCTTGGGAAGCCCCACCCGAGGAAGGGAAACTGTTACAATATGTAGATGATCTCTTGATTGCCACCAAGACAGAGGATGCTTGTATAACCTGGATGGTGAGTCTGCTGAATTTTTTAGGACTCCAAGGATACCGGGTATCTAAGAAGAAGGCCCAAGTGGCGCAGTGTAAGGTGATATATTTGGGCTATGAGATCAGTGCCGGACAAAGGACTTTGGGACGGGCCCGAAAAGAGACAATATGCCAAACCCCAAGACCGCAGACAGTGAAGGAACTACGAACTTTTCTGGGAATGACTGGGTGGTGTCGGCTGTGGATTTATAATTATGGGCTGCTTGTCAAACCCCTGTATACCCTAATGACTACGGAACAGAAACCCCTTGAATGGACTAAAGAGACCATACAGGCCTTCGAGTCGTTAAAAAAGGCCTTGATGTCAGCTCCAGCCTTGGGACTCCCAGACGTGAGTAAACCGTTTATCCTTTTCTCTCACGAAAAACAGGGAATTGCCTTAGGGATATTGGCACAAGATCTAGGCCCGTATCGGCAAGCAGTTGCATATTTCTCCAAGCAATTGGATACAACTGCGAAAGGCTGGCCTGGATGCTTGCGGGCAGTTGCGGCTGTAGTATTAAACATCCAGGAAGCCCGAAAGTTCACCTTGGGCCAGAAAATGACTGTGTTAGTGTCCCATACAGTATCCTCAGTACTGGAAGCGAAAGGAGGACACTGGCTGTCCCCACAAAGATTCTTGAGATATCAGGCCATACTGGTGGAACAAGATGATGTGGAAATGAAATTGTAATCACTAACATTGTCAATCCAGCCTCTTTCCTCAGTGGGAACACAGGAGAACCAGTGCATCACGATTGTCTGGAAACCATTGAAGCAACATATTCGAGCCGTCTGGACCTGAGAGACAGTCCTATGGAGAACACAGAGAATTGGTTCACGGATGGAAGCAGCTATGTCCTAAATGGTAAAAGGTTGGCCAGAGGCGTTCCCTACCAGGACGGCCAAAGCTCGGGAGCAATCAAAATCAAAGAACAGAGCGCCTGGATCCATCACACCAGAGTAAAAAGAGCACATGAATCTCCATGGAAGGTCACGCAAGTTCAGCCAGGAAAATTACTTTTCTCACGATCCTAATTATAATTCAGGGACAGGAGAGCACTTCTAGTCAGAATAATGTTGGGTGGCCTTGGTCCCAAGCCTATATAGAGTATACTGGATCCATGGGGGGATATTTTGCTCAAAAGGATTTAAACTTATCCACTGTAGTCATGCATGGAAGTCAAGTATACATAAAGGAAGAATGGAGCAAGGATGTGAAGGGGATTTATCAACTTCAAGGAACTGTAGGGGAAGAAATCAAAGTGGGATGCCGATTGGTTAATGGCACCACCTATAAAAAGGTATCCCAAATCACTGTTTCAGATGTTCTTACAAAGAACAAAACGGTCTGTACTTCCAGGGAATTAGATTGCTGGCATAACTTTACATTAGAACGGACCAGTGAAGTGGTTTGTCTCTGGGCCTATGATACTATTGGACTCTCATTCAAATTTAAAATAAATGTCGTAGCTAGGCCCGTTACAACAGTGCCTGCTACAACAGTGAAAGATATATTTACCACGCGACCTACGCCAGCACCCAGGCTCGAACCCAAAATATATGAGAATGGCCCATATGTAATAAAAAAACACAGGCCAACAGCAAATGCTGTTTAAACCAGAATGGTCTCTTAAACACATTGAGTTGTCAATGCAAAACAACATCACAGAGATTCAACCAGCCTGTTCTCCCTTTTTACGAACCTCTTTCGAGGGATGGACCACCTGGTTACATAGAAGGGCACCAGCAACTTCCCATAGGCGAATATCAAGAGACCTGACTGGTGCTATAGGAACAGGGCTAAGCGTTCTGAATAGCATTGACTCAGAAATAATAATGAATAAGTTGGCCGCCTCCACTGCCGATTTCACAAAATTACAACAGCCTTTAAGATCTTCCCTAGTGGCTTTGGGAACTCATCAGTGGCTAGTGTCGAAAGTATTACCAAATTGGGAAAGAATAAACATAAGAGATCACAAATTAATTATAGACGCACTGGGTGGGCTCCAAAGTAACGTCTCTTTGGCTCTCAGCTGTATCCAGGCTCAGTTATGGATGCAATCAGTGACTGCTTCAATCATAAGAGAAGGTGAGGAAGGGATTTTTCCCACTGAAATCCGGAAAATAATCTGGGACAATGCTAACCACTTCGAAAGGAAACTCCAGGCCTGGTGGAATTTGGTAAACTTTACCTATGATCCCACTACAGACATAGTTACAACTTTTGTGTTAACTATTCGTAATGCTTCAATATATGTGATTCATCCCATTATAGCATTAGGATTAAATTACAATGGGATTTTACTCTATCCTTTTGAGCATAAGACATGGGCCTGGAAGGTAAAGGATAAATGGCAAACAGTAGACCTAGAATCCTGTATTGTGCGAGAACAACAAGGATTCATTTGTGAAAGTAACGCCATCAGTGCACAAGACATTTGTCTTGACACTGATCAGAAAGTTTGCCAGTATGAAGTTCGTCCCAATGCTGACCTTAAAACCATATTAATATACATTGGCAAAGGTTGTGTGTGTCTGAGAACTGCCTGTAGTTTCATATCTGTAGAGGACATAGAAGTAGATACTAGAAATCACTCAAATTTCTGTGTTTGTAATTTTACTAACATCAACGGATGTGACTTTAATTATACAGCTCCAGTCATATCCCATCAGCTTTTTAAATCTAATCATACGTTACTCCACGAATTGGCGCCTACACCCATTGGGACAGACATAACTCTCACAAAGAAATTACTACAGCATCAGGGGTTAATGCGAATATTAGAGGAAATCAAAACCAAGGGACAGGAAACTTTGATAACGGTTCATCATGACACAGATAAAATAATAGAGGTTCTAAAAAGGGTAGAAAAGGATGGAGAACATAAATGGTGGGAAGTACTCTTCGGCTGGTCACCCACTGCTACAGGAATCCTTAATAACTTATGCCACCCTATTGTTGTTCTCCTGGGCTTGTCCCTGATTAGCATTGTTTTATCCATAGTGTTATATGTTTTAAACTTGAGAATGATAAAACAAATGAGGCAATTGATATATGCTCAACAACGCCGACAACAGGTCGAAATAGGCAAAAATCTTATAAAGAACCTAGAAAAGAATGGAATAATATAAAGGGCACTAACATAAAGTAAATGAATTTACTTACTTTTTAGAAAAGGGGGGGATTGATAGAGAGAACTAACATTTAAGGGCTAATAGCAGGAGGGAACATGCTTGACGCAAAACATATAACATTGTAGCCATTGCATTGCTTAACCCATATCTATAACCTTGGCCATCGTGTAAGACGTTTTATCAGGAAATAGCAGAACAGAACAGCCATGGCCGGCAGAACAGAACAGCCATGGCCGGCCTTGCTAAAGAAACTTGCTGGAACTGACCTTGCGGTTGCGGAGTCTGATAAAAGAGAGACTGAGCTTACACAGGAATAAAGAGTCACTTGTGGTGATGAAGAAGAGAGGGTTTGCCTTCATCCTCTCGACCCTCAACGACCACCACCAGAAGAAACCGCGCATGCTCGGCGGGGAGGAGACCACGGAAATGGCTCATTTGCATACGAAGCGGGAATAGATAGTTAATATGTATAGGCGTATTGCGAAACTTTATGAATATGTAACACTTTGCTGTATAAATATGATACGAGCTGCCGCGTTAGGCGCGCACGAATTTGGTGGGATGACCCCCCGTGCTGCCCAGCGCTGAATAAAGCATACCTACTTTACAACCTTGGGGTTGTGGAGTCTGATTTCCGCACGTCATAACTGTTACCTTTTCCACCTCAGTCCATCTATCCAGCACATCTCTTGCAAAGTTGAAGTACTCTGGCACCTCTGGTCTGTACTGTTGTTTTATGGCTTCGTAACTCAAAGAGGCATGAATGGGGTAGCACCGGCTGCAAAGTTGGAGAGATCTTCTCAGAGGAGCCCGCAGGGACACAGCACTTGGGATCTTCAGTAAAAAATGCACAGCGGCAAGAGCCATAATAGTCTCTTCAAGGTTATTCCTTACTGATTACCAGCTCTCCTAGAAATGCTACAGTGATACAGATACAAATCTGGTATTAGCCATGTGGTTTCAGAACAGCTTTTACTACTATACAGTGGAATACACTGGAATAACAATTCCAACTATTAATTGCAGTAACTACTGAGGGCAGCTCCAGTTCAGCCCCTGCTCTCCAGCCACCATCATGCAGCTGAGATCCTGATCCTGCATTCACCCAGCAGCACTCAGCTCTGTCACTGTGGCAGTTTCCTGTAATTCACGTTCCTTTCCTTCCCACAAGCCCCACTAATCCTGTAGATCACATTTCAGTTGCCTTATACAGCAGAGAGGCATTGAATGCTACCCAAGCACTTCAACTCTGACTTCTGTAAATGAAATGTCTGCTACGGACTGACAATACAGAAGTAACAGCGTAGACCAAGATGCTGCACTGATAATCCAGCAATCATGTGTTAATCACTGGCTGACCACAGTGTCACTTGGTACAAAGTTATTTACAGTTTTTCTAGTTTACAAGCACCAGGGATATATTTGCCAGGAATTAAATTAATGTAGCAAAGCCCTGAAAAGATACTAAATATTGATGCTTTAAACATTATTTTGGTGTGTGGTCAGCAAGAAGCATCACTTCATGAGACAGGGTAAAAGATACCCTGAAAAAGGATCCAAAATGCAAAGCCTTACTTGTCAAAAAGAGTCAACTTACAGGAAGTCTGACAACTCTGAAGTCATTATCTTCATGCATTGTCAACTGTCTTTTATTTACAAAATAATATAAACACTGCTAGTTCCTTATGGAATTAATAACTATCCAGCTGTAAAATCATGTGATTTTAGTTATTCAGTGCAGCAAAGAGATGTTTTTTGGATCTGTAACATTCAGTCTGCGTACGACAAACACAGGAGAGAAACCCAGCCAAATGAAAGACAGAGAGGGACAGGGAGAAAAGGGAACGTGGACAGACAAGAGGCAAATCAGTACTGATCCAGTGCCAGAGAATCTCCTGACCAGCAGCTTGCAGGGGTGGGTGGAGGGTCAGTTACCTTGTCACAAGGCTGTCAATCCCAACTTACTGCCTCTCTGCCTCGCACCAAAGTGGAGCCCTCTCAGTGCTGGGATGTGTCACAGTTTTGACTCCTTACACAGATCTCACACTCTGGCTGTGTGCCTGCTCTTGCACCATTGTTGTGTCCAGTGACCGACTCCTGTGTTCCTTACATGTACTTTGGACTCACACAAGGGTCAGCCAAGTCCAGCACAGTGAGAATTGCTGATAGGTTTCTGCAGTGCTCAGTGGAGGTAGAAAGTGTGAGTCCCAAATCTCTCCTGTTTCCTTCTCCTCCTTTATTCCCACACACCAACCCATGGAAGAACACAGTTGTCAGGTCTTGCTACAGACAAATTACATGTTATGCTCTGGCTAGGGCCACACAGGAGCAACAGCCTTGCGATTGACTTTGCAACTACACCGCTCAGCGGCTAGCTTGGGGCTCCTCAGGTATCCGCAGCAGTTCAGCCATGACAACAGTGAGCATCGATTTCTGGGATGCTGCAGCTGGTGCCTGGACCAGCTTTGTTAATACCTGGAGACTTGTGAGGTTCTGTAAGGGCTCTGCCTCATGTTCAGAGAGCACACAGTTCTGTGGTGCTCCAGCACTGCTGCCTCCTCTGCTCTGCTCCTATGGGAGAGGCAGGAGGGAACGCGTGCCATCCCCTCTGCCATCCAGGCCACAGCCCAGCATCACTGTGGGCACGGCTGTGGCACTGGTGCATGCCTCTACCTTAGCCTCTCCTGAGAGGAAGCCACTCACTAGGGAGCTAGTGACAGCCATAGCTTAAATGGGGACATCAAGATTCATAAGAGTTTGTCTGCCAGAGCCCTAAATCGCTCCTGCTGTATCTCCATCCTCAAACCATGGCTCTAAGGACAGCAGAGAGATTTCTAACACCCATCTAGGTCTTTGGGGCACAACAGTCCTCTGGGTGCTGATCAGAGGAGGTGATGCTGTGGTCTTTCCTGGCACATGGCTCCTGTAGTTTTGCCAGAACCCCTTCCTGGGGCTCTGCCCACGTCTGTTTGTAAACAGCATACTCAAAGGGGATGTTAACCAGCTCCCTGAAATGTTCACTGCAGCAGAAAGAAACTGATTCAAAACACATCCCCCCAAACAACAAAGCTGCCTTCTGCCTAGCGTAAAGAGAGACCTACAATCAAGTCTGCAGTAGTGACATTTTAAACAGCTCTCTGAAATGCATGTGACACAATGCTCCCAGAGGAAGGGCAGAGGAACAGCCTTAAAGGGATTCCCTACCGGGAAGATCACATCATGAATGTTAAGAGAAAATGACAGCAAAGGCTTGTGATAAGAGTCAGTGAGTGTGTCAGGAATATGTAGGCAAGAAGGCTTCCAGTTTAGGAAGAAAATCTTAACTTCCAGACCTAAAATGCAACCTATTCTTTTGGTAGGGCATATAACTAATTTCCAGAGCACTGATGGGTATTTCCAAGTCTCCCAGCGCTTTTCACCATAGAAGTATCCTAGCTATGTTCTGAGTGGTTAATTGTTTTTCCTCTGTACCACTCACAGCTGCCTGTCGAAATTCTTCCTCATGTTTCAAACATGTCCTGACATGCTCAGCTCCAGAGACTATTACTAGAATTCACCAGAACTTTGAGTCTTTCACACAACCCCAGCCGTGCAAAGATATAGTGACTTTTAATCTGTATGGTCAATAATCCCACTGATGTCTAACAATTGCTGTAGACTTGAATGAGCCTCAAAGGCTTTGCAGTGAGAGTTTCAGGTAAGATGTAAACACCACCTCCTTTGTGGTTGTAACTGATAAATACTTCCACGAATTCATGTAGTTTCCTTTCCTCCTATTTTAGCCCAACTAGATTCTCTGGATGTAAATAATATGATAGTCCTGTAGGATATCATATTATCATATGGATATTCATATCATACTGGATAGCGAGGCCTCCTTAACTGTCTTCTCTGCTTGTTTTCACAAAATGTCATAGAATCGTAGAATCTACAGGCAAGGACACCTCCCACCAGACCAGGCTGCCCAAGGCCACGTCCAGCCTGGCCTTAAACACCTCCAGGGATGGGGCCTCAACAACCTCTCTGGGCAACCTGGGCCAGTGCCTTACCACCCTTAAAGTGAAAAACTTCTTCCTAATGATTAATCTAAACCTGCCCTCTTCCAGCTTAAAGCCGTTCCCCCTCGTCCTATCACTACATGCCCTTGTAAAAAGTCCTTCCCCAGCTCTCCTGTAGGCCCCCTTTAGGTACTGGAAGGCTGCAATAAGGCCTCCCCGGAACCTTCTTATGTCAAGGAACTTAATTTTGTCCCCCACCCCTTGATTGTCCAAGAAGCACAACAGTTCCTGCAGGGAGACAAAGCTTTTAAAGACAGGGATGCGTACAGACACCTTCCTTTAGAAACTATGCTACGGACCACATTTTTTTTCTATCATCAACACATGGTCTCTAGTATCTCAAGCCTAAATTTACCTGTATAAAGAGTTTCTGTTTCAGCTGGTCCCTCTACGCCAGGACACCTCCAGGAGCCGGACAGGACGCCGGGGGAGCAGCGGAGGCTGGGCTGTCCCCCTGCCGGGGGTACGTACGGGTCAGCGTTGGACGCACCACTGCCCGGCAGGACTGCCGTCTGCTTGCTCCCCCGCGCTCCGGCCAGCGTCCGTCCTCTCCTCTCCTCTCCTCTCCCCGGCCCACCGCGTCTCTCAGCGCTGGAATCATTAACACAAACCCAGACTTTAATCCTGGAACTGAAGTTTGGGGCACGACAAAGCACCAAGGGCTACGAGCGACTGCGTTTGGCCACAGCCGAGCGCGCTGAGTCCAGAGTACCGTGTCTGGCACAATGCTCAACCTCCCCCCTGGCGCGGGTCAGTCTGAGGCGAATGCTCATTTTCAAGAGTAGGGGTTTTTTTGCCTTTTTTTTTTTTTTTTTTACCTCCAAGGGCATTGCGCTGCCAACAGCCACACCGGCCGTGAGAGGAGCCTGGAAGCCGGCTGAGGGCCTCACCGGGGATCCCACCTGGTGCCGGGGCCAGCACGGCAGCACCGGACCCTGCGCCCCGGCGCCGCCCCGGGCCCGGCGTGAGGTGCGGGTGCGCCGCGCCCGCCGCCTCCCTCAGCGCTCGCCGGCAGAGCTGCGCGGGGACGGCCGCCGGGGCCGCCAGGGGGCGCTCTCCGCCGGCCAGCGGGAGCTGGAGCCGGGCGCGGCGCTGACGCTATCGCGGCGCGGCGGCAGCGGCGGCGGGTGGCGGTCGATGGCCGCGGCGGAGCCGGCGGCGCGGAAGCGGCGGCCCAAGGGGCACTTCGCGGCGGCGGCGGGGCGGGCCAAGCGGCCCCGCGGCGGCGGGCGGCAGCTGGAGGCCGGCATGCGCGGCATCCTCATCACCTGCAACATGAACGAGCGCAAGTGCGTGGGGGAGGCCTACAGCCTCCTCGGCGAGTACGGGGACCTGCTCTACGGGCCCGAGCAGGTGCGTGGCGGCGGCCCGGCCGGTCGCTCGGTGCGGGGCGGGAGGCGGCCCTGAGGCCGGGGAGCGCGGCCCTCCCTCTCGGTTTCTGCCTACCGTAGCCTGGCAGCACTGTCGCCGGCCGGGCGGGGAGAGCAGCGCCGTGAGGGCGTCTCTCCCTTTCTGTATGTAAAACAAACCTGTTTGTGTTAACCACACACGCGAAAATGCCAGTTTGTGTAAGCAAACGCCAGCACGGCCCCGCGGGCTGGCTGGAGAAAAGGCCCTTGCCCGTCACCGCCAGGCCCCGGGGTGTAGTGGTGCCTTGCTGCTGGGTTTTGAGTCGTGGGCACTGCTGCTCGGTACTCGCCAAACGAGAGATGTGCCTTGTGTGAAGTTTTCAGATCACGAGGAGCGGCTGTCTGGAAGCGAGAGGGAGGAAGATGAGGACGATGTGGAGGCGGCCTTGAAGAAGGAGGTCGGCCAGATCCGTGCCTCGACAGAACAGAAGCTGCGGCGGTTCCAGTCGGTGGAGAGTGGTGCCAACAACGTGGTCTTCATTAGAACCCGGGGCATAGGTGGGACATCAGCCGGCTCTGTGTAATGCTATGGGAATACACTGCTCTGAACGGTGTTAGTAACAGGCTGCAGAGCATGACTTCCAAGAAACTCGTGTATACCAAACAAATACAGTGTTTCCTCTTTCCTTTGGCATTGCCACTGAATTTTATCATTACCGGAGTCGCCAAAGGTAGACAAATCCACTTTGACCAAATAACCTTTGACTATCCGAGGTCTGGTATAGTAAAAGAACTCTACAGAAAAAGATTTGAGACTCTCAGCAGTGCAGCCAAGCGTGCATTTCCCCATCTTATTAGTTAGACGGGGGGAAGAAGGGAGAAAATGCCATCCTTTTGTTTCTCATACCTAGTTGTTTTTCTTGTAGAACCCGAGAACCTGGTGCACCATATATTAAAGGATATGCATACCACTAAAAAGAAGAAAACAAGAGTCATTCTGCGCATGCTACCCATTTCTGGAACTTGCAAGGCTTTTATGGAGGATATGAAAAAATACACGGAAACATTTTTTGAACCTTGGTTCAAAGCCCCTAATAAGGGTACTTTTCAGATAGTTTACAAAGCTCGTAATAACAGTCATATGAGTAGGGAAGAAGTAATTAAGGAATTGGCAGGTATGTATGGATTTCACACAACACTAAGAACAAGTATATAAGCAGCCCACAGCTGCACGCATAACATAGGTCAGATTATTAAAAGTGGTCTTAATGGCCTTACGTATATGTTGCTTAAAATCTGTATGTTGAATTACAAAAGCTTCTCCAAGACCTAAAAAGCTTGACATCAGTATTCCTTGTTGATGTTGATGTCTTAAGAGACAACAAGCAGACGAGAGTACAGCGTTGATTATGGTTTGGGGGGTCAGTTATACGTGCTTTGACGTGACTGCTATCAGGCTTTCTCTGTGGATGCTATATTGAAATACCATGTTACTGTTTCCACTGAATATATGACTCAGAACATAGCTCCACCTTACTCGAGTATTTTGGTTCTTGGTAATTGCAGTGGGATAGTTTTTCAGTTGCTTCAGTCCTACTGGTGGTATATTCTGAGAATCCCACCCTGTTCTGCTATTTCAAGCAATTAAAAAAACGAGTAATTGGTTACAACTAAGGGGGATGTTGCCTTCTCTCTCTTAACTTTTATTCTTTCAATAGGGCATGCTTATGCTCCGAAACAGTTTTTCCAGCATCTTTTAAACTACATCTTGTTTTACAGGAATTGTGGGAAGCCTCAATCCAGAAAACAAAGTCGATCTTAATAACCCACAATATACAATTGTGGTGGAAATAATAAAAAATGTCTGTTGCTTGAGTGTGGTGAGAGACTATGTTCTGTTCAGAAAATACAATCTACAGGAGGTGGTGAAGAGCAACAAAGATGACACACAACAAAACCCATCAAGTCTGACAGAAGATCAGAACTCCAAGGTAGTAAAACCAGAAACCGAGGAGGAGAAGAGCGCAAAAGAAGTAAAACAAGAAAACAAGAATCAAGGTGAAATAGAAGCTGAGCCCAAAGGGAATGATGCACTGACAGTGTAGAAAATGTGGTAGAAGGGAAAGATAAACACAATTGAAACCTGTTAAAAAAAGGTGCCCTAGAGTTCTGAAAGGGCGTTTTAAAGAGGATAGTGGGTTTTGTTTTGAAATCTTGGTTTTAAAATCCACATGTTTAAGAATTTTAATGCTCATTGAAGGTGGAGCTGACATTACAGCAGATGTAAGAGCGCTCAAAGAGTGCGTCACCTTTCTGGTGAAGCTTGCCGTCATTCTTCTGGGGCTTTGTTCTGCATTGCCTTTACCTAGCACAAAAAGCAGGAGTGTGGACACGCATATGTAAATGTGGCCATCCTGACATATATTGACTCTACTTTGTTATATGTGATGGCTACAGAAATCAAGGGCAGTGCAGAATCAGCTCTATCAGGAAGAATTGGCAGAAGTGAGAGATCTGAAAAAGACAGTTGCTTGCAGAGGGTTTTTAAGGAAGTGATTTGACAACTTGTGTGACTGCAGAACTTGGATACATTTTTCTATGTGAACAACATAATGAGCTAAAAATTATCATTTCCTGTACGATGGAGGGTTTTATGTAAATATATATACATGTCGCTTTACAAGGATATGCGAAGTCTTGAAAGTGAATGGAAAGAACTGCTATGATCAGAGTACTTGAATACTATAAGTCAAGTTAGAGTAATAGATTTGACTGTTCTAGAACAGAAGTACAGTGCAGGCATTGCAGATGGTTTTAGCAAAAACTACATGTGTGTTTACATTAGCTGTGCATACAGCAGTTACTGGTTTATAGCAAATTCTGTAGTCACTGAACAGAATCCTTTTGAGTAATTTCCTGCAAATAGCCTTTTGCTGCTCTTTCCAAAGACTTAATCCTTGAGGGGTTTTATAGAGTCTTTTTTTTTTGTTTGTTTTTATTTTTTTCTGAGGTCTCAAAATTCGGAAACTTCTTATGAAGGAAGTTCTCCGTTATACCGTATTGGATAAGGGGAATTAAGTTTAATTTTTGATAGTTTCAGCTTTACAGTATTAATTTTGTTTCAGATTGAAAGTAATGTTAGTGAGTCTTTCTGTTGCCTGTTTGTTACAGGAACTCTTTTGATATCCCGGTGATTTTTAAAAGACAACCAAAACCAGTGCAGCTATACCCTGCTTTCCAGTAGGGTTTTGAGTATGCTTCCTGTGCAACTGTCTAGCTTTAATATTTCTTTTCTAGCATAAAAGCCTGTGGGTTGCTAATGGGAAAAAAGACTAATCTTGAAGAACACCACTTGTTATGTGTCTTGGTTTAATGAAAAGGATGTGTTCAAGTCTCTCAACAGTGTTTAATTTATATTTTGTTCTTCTCTCAAAATTGTTTTAGAAGTTGGAAGACTAAGACCACTTTTTTCCCTAGTGCTATCTCCCTTACCACCCATTTATTAAAACTCTGCTTTCTTACCTCTATTGGTGTTGTCTTTAAATTTTAAAGCTTTTTCTGTGTGGATTAAAACCAGTAATGTCTAAGTCACAGGTAGGAAAGAACCATTTGAGACCAGACACAAAGGCCAACAATGAATGTTTATTGGTGGCTGATGTCGGTGATCACCATTCAAGACAGCCTACCTATCTTAATAAGGACAAAGACAGACTCATGGCTAGCTTGTAGCTTTTTTTTTTTCTTCTGCCGCTCACTCATCTGTGTGTCTACAGGATCTACAGCTCTTCAGAAAAAACTGCTGAATCGCTACCATCCATTTGTCAAGCCTATTTCTGACATTTAGATGCTGCCTATGCTGCAGTCTTAAAGATGTCTGCATTCTTTTACTTCTGATTTTTCATAATTTGCACTTAGTGAACATTCACTGTCAACAGATTAGTTCCTAAATCTTGAGGCTTTCAAGATTCATACAAGCAGCATGCTTAATTTGGATGCATGCAAGATCTATGTCCGTTTCTGGGAACTTCATTACACACTATCATGATTTCCTCATTACTAAGCCTCTTGTGAGTTAAAATACTTGATCTCAAACAATGAATGTGCTGCTCCTTCACCTGGTAATCACTCACTTCTACTTGTACGGTAATTCTGAAAAGCATTAGGTGGCTGGAAGATGTGTTTGCCTCTGCCTTGCTAAGTAGGCTTGATTTTTGTTAAGCAAGAACCCAAGCATTTAAAAGCAGCTGGAGTTTTTAAACCTTGTGCATTATTACACAATCACTGCCTAACGGGTGAAATACTATCCTATGTTGGTGCTTACAGTTGTAATAGAAAAGCTTCATTATGAATGAAATTGATAGGGATAGGCTTTTTTAGACTGCTTATCAAAACTAAAGCTGCCCCCACTCCTTGTTCCTCAGTTCATTCCGTCTGATTTTCCCAGTGATTGTCTTTGGCAGCTGCTGGACAAATTCAATCTGATTCAAAAGAGGAAAAAAGTAAAATGAGTAGATTTAATTTCTAAAATTTTTTTTCAGAATAACCAAGGTCTCCATTGTACTTAATTTAAATAAGAATTTGGTGACTGGGGAAGCAACTCCAATTTGGTTTTAGATTGTGTTGTATCCATTATTTTCCAAAATCACCTTTAAAATAATTGTCATTTTTCTTGCACAGCACATATTTGGGCGTTTTTTGTTACTGAGTTTGAACTGAGTCTAATCTTTCTGTTTCTTGCCTCTCCACAGTTAAAACAGGTGTTGGGGATTATTTTTTTTTAATGTAGTCATGTTTACTTGCCTTTCTGGGGTACTTGTATGGAGCAGTGACTTTCTTGACATGATCTTGCAGTTCACACGCCAGTTTCTTTGGATCTTGTGACTTAAAGGAAGGAGACAAGACCACAAAAGCTTTTACCACCTACAAAGGGAAAATAAACAAGAAATACAGCATTAATTAAGCTACAGCAACCTAACAAATGAGGCAATTAATTGAGAATAAGTGAGTGTTGCCTGCAGTACAGGCTTGCTTTATCACACCTGTGTTGTAGAGCAAAATTCACTTTTGTGTAAGCAAATTTAAAATTGTGATGAAAGACTGTTTCTACTTTACATTAGTAAAGGTCAGAAGTAATACATGACAAAAGTTTAAAACTCTGCTTCCAAATTTGTACTTCTGTAAAGGACTGTTCTAAAGTTCTCAGATGCTGGGGCCTTTTCTGTAATTTTCCAGGCCAAAGTGTACGTCAGTTCTTACCAGAGTCACCTTTATATTCAGTGTCGTCTTCTTTAGGAAACTAAGGATTATATTTTCATTTAAAAAAAAAAAAGGAATATGGGATACACAAACTACTGCTCCCCTCGCTTTGGGTAAAGCGATGGAAAAGTTTGTATAGCTACATTAAGAGTCTGATGAATTCGATGGAAGTTGAATGTAAGCTCTGCCACACAAGGCACTTTATGAATAGGAAAGTGACCACTAATTACCTCTCCTCTGATGGGATCTGGGCTGCTGACAACAGCCGACTCAATGACAGCGGGGTGCTGTATCAGGGCACTCTCTATTTCAAATGGTCCGATACGATACCTAGGAAAGAGAAACTAAATGCTTAGTAAGTGAAAGGTATATGGTTAGTTTTTAGACATTTCTTGGCATTTTAACTGAAATCTACAAACCCAGAGGAGATGATGACATCATCAGATCTCCCCATAAACCATATGTATCCATCCTCATCCATGCTCCCTCTGTCTCCAGTGATATAGAAGTTCCCACGGATTGTAGAAGCAGTTTTCACTGGATCATCCTGTTGAACAAGCAACAATTAATTAAATGCTCTAATTATTGAGAAGCCTTAAGCTAAGAGATGAGTTTTGCCTCTTTGAGCACCACCCATAGTATCTTTCATTGCTTGTTTTCTGTTTCAAGAATGTAAGAGCTTGTGCTTGCTTTTTCCAAAGGGGAAAACTGATCACAAGGGCAGATACAGAACTGAAGACCACACAATAGGTCTGCAGAAGAATGGGGGAGAGAATGGAAGTTTCATAAGTCAGAACACTGTCAAGTCAAGAAGAGCCACAGCTCTTTGGTTTTGCACCTGCTCCTGTTGATATAAATACATACCATGCCGCAGGCCTGAACTGGCTCTCTGGAAATGCACTTTTGGCTTACCAGGTATCGAGTGAAAAACGTAAATGGCCGCTTGGCACCCATTTTGATAGCAATATCTCCTTCTTTCCCAGGAGGCAGAACGCTGCCATTTTCATCTATAATCTGCAATAGGAAAAGCAAATGGGTGATTATAACTTCCCATTTTAAGAGAACCATGTTCTAAACAGCTTAACCAAAAAAAGTCAGCCTGCCCTGTACAGTACCGAAATACCACTGTATAGTCCCGAAATGTGCACAGTATGTTGTACTCTCTTGTATTTTACTTCCTATGAAATCAACAGAAAAGGCAACCACCATACCTGAACATCGTAGGGGGGAGCTGCCTTTCCCAAGGAACCTGGCTTAATTTTCGTTCCTTTCATATTTGCACATATCATTCCCTGTTGGAAAAGAAAAACAACCAGCCCAGGTATTTTTCACTGTCATTCCTGAGGCCAGTTCTGTTCTTTTACTATGCCTACTGTTGAGCTAGCATAAGATCTAAATCTTCCATCTGTATGAGCCAAAACATTTGTGAACTTCACTGACAGTCTTGGACAAAAAGTTCCAAGGTATTTTACAGCTTAAGTAGTCTTAGAAGCAGTATCATAACCAAGCTGTAATTCTAAGCAAAACAATAAAACAAAAAAATAGGCATTTGCTACGTATTTTAGTGCCATCATTCTTTTTAGTCAAATATATACGGCCAAGTTCCAGATTTACCAAGAGGAATGAGATATTTAGTCCCCTAAGAGACAGCTGAGTTGGTAACCCTTTACAAAAAAGCTGAACGTACAGTTTCGGTTTGGCCGTAGCCTTCATAGATAGTCAGTCCTGTTTGGCTTTTCCACTGTGCCATCACTTCTGGGTTGAGTGGTTCCCCTCCAGTCAAACAGTGCTTCAGTGTCTTGAATGCATACCTTCGTAGACAGAGGACATTGCTGAGTATGAGGACAGAAAGGGACACATTCTGCACTCCCAGACATCCCTATGTCCAACCCCATGACTTCAGGACACATCGGACTCTCTTAGAGTTAGGGTTAGGGTTGAAAGAAAGCCTATAGCTCCAGTTGGAGTGGGGCTGGAAAGGGACTGCCAAAGCAGTCAGCTGCAAAGTTGCACAGCACTGATGGCAGTGCAGCCACACATGTGCCTTCAAGGGCTGAATACTGGCCTCTGTATATATCTGGTCTGTAGCACCTCAGGGCAAAATTTGCTCTGGGTTGGAGGTGCCTAAGGGGTGGATTTTGTCACCTCTCTCTGCAGTGCTAAGGAAAAGGCTCTATCTCCTCACAGCCGCTGCATACAACACAGAATTTCCACCACTCAGAGGGTTTAAGTGGCTATGACAGCCTGTAGAAAACATTGTTAAAGAGCCTGGCAATAGCTTGAACAGACACGGCACAGTCACTTGTTAACAGACGCGCGGTACCTGGTGAGGTCATGCTGCACCAGCATGCGGTAGGCAGTTGGGGCGCTGCAGAGAGTGGTCACTGGGTATTTGCACAAGGTCTGACAAATTAAAAAAAAAAAAAAAAAAAAGAGGGTTAAACAATATTGTTTTGGTAAAAAAGCTGCTGCTAACTATTCCTTTCATTCCATACTAGGGCACAAATTACAAGACCTGATTGTAACCTCACTTACATGGAAAGCAAAGTAATTGCCATCACTGTTCAGGAAATACGTTACAGTGCTCCAAACACCAGTTGAAGAGGTGATACATTGACTGTGGTAAATCACTGATGTACCTAATTTGTCCTGATGCTCACTTGAAGCACAAGGACCATCCCTTGGTATGAAACCTCTGCCCTGGAGGTGCAACGTAAGTTTTGCAGGCTATTTCAGTAAAGCTCACGTCTCACCCACAGACAGTGTCAGGCACCTCAAAATGGAGGTACCTAACTTTACAGGTTTCTTTTGAACACTTTGGCTGTGTCAGTCTTTTATCTAGCCCCACACTTTCTGAAACGAACTGTCGCAAATCTGTAGACATGCTGCAATTCCCTCAGCTGTCCTGACAAAGGGCCTGACACGCAAAGCCAAGTCTCCATGAGCCCTGGCTGAGTTGCGAGTAATGCTGTATTAAAAGGCTGGTTTGGACTGGCAAATTTATATATCCTTTACCTGGGACAGAACACAGGACATCAGTGCCTTGCTAGGAAAATAAAGATCTCAGCTGAGCCTCTGTTTTCTGACACATCTTTATTTCTCACCCGTAACACCAGCAGATTGTTCACAGTCACGCAGGTAGAGTGAAGCCTTACTTTTTTTTTTTTTTAACCTCACTTTTTTTTTTTTTTCTGCCTGCAATGAAAATCTGCTCAGAGAGGGGGACAGGTAGTGATAAATAGAAACAAGGGGAAGACCTCTTATTCACCAGCCTTTACTCCAGCCACACCACGGGTAAAGCAGCCTCTACTATCAACTTCATTTTGTGCAGAGATGTGAAACCCCACGCACATTGCAAGCGGGTGTTTGCAAGGCCAAAAAAATTAAACAAAAAAGAAAACCAAACTGTCAACTACCATTTTAGAAAGGAAAATAAATGAGATTAAAATCCCCAAATAACCCCCACATGTTAGGAAAGTACACTTTTCCACATAGGTGCTTTGAGCCAGCACTCTTCCCTTTGCATTAGATTAAAACTAAAGATTGGCTTGAGAAGCTTGAAAATAAATTCTTTTAAGAACAGGTCAATCTCACAGCTTCAGTGTTTTCCAGTACTGACTTGCCTTTCTTAAGGGTCACAGCAGCGTAATTAAAATATTAATTTACATGTAATTCAGCACGTTTATCATTTCAACAGTGAAATACAGTAGGGGAGAGGTTTAAGTAATACCAGTAACTCCTAGTGATCAGAAGCAGCTGGTAATATCCTATGCCCAGAAGAGTCGTGCTGCAAAATCCTTCCTGTATTATATTCCTACTCAAAGAACAATCACCTTGTGGTTATGCTATCTTAAAACAGCTAATCCCATAAACCTAAGAGGCTTAGTTTTGTGGCCTGCCTGGAAAACAACATGAAATATGAGTATAACTGTTCATTGTGAGCATGGTGTTCTTACATTTAAGATTGCTCTTGGATCAAACTGTGGCATGGCATGTACAAAAACACACGTGCCCTGGAACCACGGACCAAAAACGCTCCCAATAGCTGCCTTTACCCAAGCAGTGTCTGACATGTTCCACATGATGTCTGAGGGAGTCAAATTCATCCAGTATCTGTTGAAGAGAAAGGTGGCCCACATAAGGGAGGCTGCAAGTGGAAATTAAGAATGTGAGGGTTTGGGTTTGGGGTTTTTTTTGGCTTAGAAAGGCATGGTAAATTTGATCTGAAATTCAAGTGCTCAAATAAATGCCTTTTGCCTAGCCTTTATACTGATGGCAAAGATAAAGAAAAATCAAATGGTACCCTAACTCATTAGTTAGCCTGGATTAACAGGCAAGTAGTTTCTTAACATGGAGCCATATACTATATTGAACAAGATCCTTGCTTCCTGGGTACAATTCAGCTGAGGAGACCAAAAGAAATGACACGTACAGTATTGCAGAAGCCTCATCATCTATCATAATTTTATCACATATAAAACCTCTTCTGTTTGCTTCACCTTTCAGAGCTGTAAAAGCATAATTAGCTGAATACTTCACCTTCCACAGAGAAAAACACCCAGACCAAAACTTCCATAGGAATGTTCAACCATTTTGGGACAGCCTGTGGTGCCACTGGTAAAATAGATTGTCATTGGATCCTGGCTTTTTGTCTTCACGCAGTTATGGACAGCAGGGGCAGCCCTTAAAAAAAAAAAAAGAAAGGTTATATGAAACAATAGCTGGTGTTATTCAGCACACTTAGCTTGGATCCTTTGTGCTCAGTATATGCAGGACTGTTTGTATAGTGAGATGTGAGGGTGTTGTGGTTTGGACCGTACTGGACACTGAAACGAACCACAGATGCTCTTCCCAACCTCTCTCTCCAAGGGGAGGAGGGAGAGAAAGAGACGTATAATAAACTACTTTAATTAAAACATTATTAATAAAATAATAAAAAGGAAATAATGGAACATATATAATATACATAAAACCAGTATCGAGCTCCCAGGATGACAATCATGTCACCAGCAGGCACTGGGAACATCCCAGACTGGAGTCAGCAATGGACAGGGACTGGACTCCAGAACACATGGATCGGGATCAAAGGCAGATGAACAGAGTCCTCCTTGGGTGCTGGGCATTGAAGAAAAAAAAAAAGAGCTGACCCTTTGATCCCTCAGCTTTTATACTGAGCATGATGCCGATGGGATGGAATACCCTGTCAGTCAGTTTTGGGTTACCTGTCCTGTCCGTTCCTCCCCACAGGTGGGACCCCTCTACACTTTTCCGCTTCTCACCTTCCAACAGGGCAAATAACAAAGTTAGCTGGCCTTGGTTGTTGTAGCAATGAGTATAAGCAAGAGCCTCTCTGCATATCATGCCTTGGCATAATTATAATTAGGTTTTACCTCTGAGAGCAAAGGGTCTACACAATACGCTGTTAATTTCACAGAGTTCAGTTAGTTAGAAGAGGCTTAGCTGCAAAGTAAAATTACTGAACAGAAAATTGGTTCTGTTTTACCTTAAACCAGGACAGAGGGATAGGAAACTACTGAGATCCCCTCACTCTTGCACTGTTAGTTCTGTATTAAAGTGTTGCTGATCTTGCTCTTTAACTATTCTCCATGTCCACCTTCTCCAGAGTAAAAATGCCAACTGGATCTCTTTTATTTGCCTCCCTTAACAACCACCAAAAGTCCCAGCATCTTGCGTTTGACCAAAGTGCCCTCCAGAAAGCATATCTGACAGCCTTAATGTGATTTGCTGAGGGAGGACTCACCATTTGCCCAGCGGTGAAGGACCTGGGGGTGTTGGTCAATAGCTGGCTGAATATGAGCCAGCAGTGTGCCCAGGTGGCCAAGAAAGCCAACGGCATTCTGGCCTGCATCAGGAATAGCGTGGCCAGCAGGACTAGGGCAGTGATTGTCCCCCTGTATTTGGCACTGGTGAGGCCCCACCTCAAGTACTATGCTCAGTTTTGGGCCGCTCACTACAAGAAAGACATTGAGGTGCTGGAGCGTGGCCAGAGAGGGACAACGAAGCTGGTGATGGGTCTGGAGAACAAGTCTTATGAGGAGCAGCTGAGGGAACTGGGGTTGTTCAGCCTGGAGAAAAGGAGGTTGAGGGGAGACCTTATCGCTCTCTACAACTACCTGAAAGGAGGTTGTAGAGAGGTGGGGGTTGGTCTCTTCTCACTAGCAACAAGGGATAGGACAAGAGGAAATGGCCTCAAGTTACACCAGGGGAGGTTTAGATTGGATATTAAGAAAAATTTCTTCACAGAAAGGGTTATTAAGCATTGGAACAGGCTGTCCAGGGAAGTGGTGGAGCTGCCATCCCTAGAGGCATTTAAAAGACAGGTAGACATCGTGCTCAGTGTCATGGTTTAGTTTTGGCAGTGTTAGGTCGATGGTAGGAGCCAATAATCTTAAAGGTCCCTTCCAACTTAGACAATTCTATGATTCTATGATCTCTTTTGGCAGGTGGTCCCACTAGTTAATTATCCTTGCTGTGTTGGGGAGGCTCAAACTCTTGTTGTCTGGCACATGAAAGGAAATATTTCTCATCTCTTACTAGGATGAGAAAGCAAAGCCGTTTCTTTTTCTCTGCCAGGACTGGTGCTCAAAAAGGTTTTGCTTGGCATGCAAACATTGCCCATGCCTGCAAGGTTGGCCATGGGAAATCTGTCTCCCCAGGCTAGCTGTCTCCCTGTGCGGGCTGGCAGGCGGACAGGCTGCCCACTAGCCCTCACTCCAGAGCCCCGCAGCCTCCTGGCCAGCTTAGCAGTCAGCTAAGGCAGCCAAGGACATGGGGAACTGGGAAGTCTGGGCAATTAGCCCACTAGGTAGGCAGACTGCCAGTGATCTGTGAGACAGTGAGCCAGGCAGGACAGCAGCCCAGCACTCTGGGAAGACTGGGAGCCTGACAGCTGAGCAACTCTGGAGCCAGACAGCCAGCACTTTCCGAGGCAGCCATTCGGAGAAACCAGACAGCCTACTGGCCCGACCGCCAGTGACAGCCTCTGCAGGACTGACACAGTGCCAGTATTTAGGTTTTATCAAATCAATTTTACCCTCTGCCATGGAACTGAACCATGGAATATTAGCCCAGCATGAAAGAAGATTCATCAAATTGACTTGACTATGTTTCAGTAGCTCTAGGAGGTTTGAGAATGCAGTGTTGCTGCTTCCTCCATCTTCCAGTTTTGTGACACTGAAATGGGCAATTGTTTGAAGGAGCAGACGGAAATGCAGTGAGACTACAGCGAGCTGCACAGGTAATGCTAGTTCAGACACCTGTGAGAATATATGGTACATCTTCTAAAGCTCTTAAAGTGACTGAAGAGCTTGGATCCCTCCTTGAAAGAATGGTGCTAGCTACACAGATGCTTTTAACAAAATATCATCTGGTAAAATCACACCTAGGGCCCTGAGCAGATTGCAGCAGGGTATCTGCTTCTCTTCCCCACTCTGCCTCTCCACCTCCTCTACAGTGCCATGCACTGCAGTGAAGAGCTGTCTGTTGGGTGCCATTTTAGTAGCTGCTTTTCAGCAGTGAGGCAGGTGGATTCCTAAACACATTAGGTTCATTTTGCAGTGCCCTTTTTTAGCCTTTCATAGTGAAAAGCTATTCACATTAGCCTCATTATAATTAAGTTGTAGGAATATGGATTGCAATAATTTGTACAGAATATTTTTCTTTGAGCTTTAGAGGGTAAATAGGCCACAGCTGTCAATAGAAGAGGCTCTCCTGTCCATTTTCCCATATTATTTCATAGTCATATATAACAAACCTAGACATCACAAGGCTGTACTTATTTTTTATTTAGCAACTTGGCTATTCCCAAATATTCCGTTTCTTCGTAGAAATGAGACTAAATTGCCTTTTCTCCCACCCCCTCAAAGATATTTAGTTCATTAATGAGACACAAGTGTGTTTAAACAACAAGAGAAATTTTCAACTAGAGATAACTATGATGGAGTTAAGGTAGAAGGCACTTACTTGAGCAAATCACCGAAGTTCAGCCACTCAGTCCTGCTACTTTCAGATACAATTAGCTTCGTTTTCAGAAACTGGCACTTGGATGCAACTGAGTCCACTGCAGGAGCAAGCACATCAGTTGTAATAATGCACTTAGCCTTGGAAGCCAGCAATCTATAGCAAATGTCTTGTGCTGTCAGTTGTGTTGTCCCTGGGATGATGATAACACCTGAAGGTGCAACAAAAGGGGAAATTTATTAGGCATTTTTCACTTTCAGTCCTGATGACTTCATAGCTTCTCTTGATTTATTGAATACCAGCACCATTCAATCCAGAAATGAGAAGCGGGTAAAACAAGTCCCACACACATGAACTTGAATAGAGATGTGCAGATCTGAAGTACAAAATAGCTTCTGTTTCTAGGAGATCCTTTGCTCCAGGCACAATGTAAATAGAAGGTATAATTTTGGGGCAGTAAACACTAGCAGCTTTAACTTAAGCCTGTTGAAGTTAAATAAAATTGATTTAACACCACAAAATTGATTTAACACAATCAACACAAGCCACAGAAAGTGAAAGAAAAATGATGATAATTACATCAGTCATAAGAGACTACCCCTGCCAGCCCCTTTGATTGTCAAATGTTCAAGGTATAAAGTCAAATAAGAAATGTAATTGTTAAATGAATCGTTAGCCAACTTTTGGCATAGAAGGTAACAAACAATCTACATACTATTAGGAACGATACAATTCACCTGTTCGCATACAAGCCACGTTCAGCAGCCACCACTCTGGGATTCGGGGTAGAATCACTAAAACTCGGTCTCCTCTTTGCAGACCACATGGGCCAGAGAGCACGTTGGCCACTTTTTGCGACAGGAAGCCCAGCTCTTCAAAGCTCCATTTCATTTCATCTCCTTTCCCATTTATCCACCAAAGAGCTGGGTTTGATGGTCCCTTTCGTTCCTATACACAACGCAAGGGTAAATAGCATGCTGGTTACTTCTGAGGCTCCTGTAGTTCTTTGCAGTGTTTTTGGGATGCTCCAGGCAGTAGAATCCGATAGTGTTACATATTCTAGGGCAGGGATATTAAGAATGTTTTGTTTAAAAGAGCCCTTTTCCAAGGCACGTATAAGTTATTGTGTATATCTACCTGATTTGCAATGCTCATAAATTACTTAGAGGCTTTTACGAACACAGCATTGCACACACTGCTGAATCAGTCACAGAGACAAAGCACCATGTCCCTTCTGATGCTAAGGCAAATTGCCTCTCCTTTCTCTACAATGTAACATTATATTAAAATAGAAATAGGTGGGGAAATTCTGGTCCCACTGAAGCCAATGGTTTTAGGCTTGACTTTGGGAATGGGAGGCACACTAAAAATACTTAATCTACAGGGTCAGAAATGCTACCTTTTCTATTTGAGACCACTTGTCCAGCACATCACTTGCAAAATTAAAGTACTCAGGTACTTCCTGTTCACAACGACTGATAGCTTCGTAATCTGAGAAATTCAAAGCTGCAAAAGTCTTGTGATACTGGTGGAATAATCTGCAGAGTTTCTGGATGCTCCATGGGGACCGCAACACTTGAAATTCAAGTAAAATCTTCATGGCACAAAAGCAGATATATGGGAGCTTTTGGAGATGATAACCATCAGAACTATTTTTTAATTATTATTTCCCTCCTACAAGAGACAGAAAAATCAATAATAGTGTTATGATGTGCACATTCCCAGATGAGCTGTTGGCTACAAATGGAACAGATGTATACAGAGCAGCAAGTCCACCTCTTTATGACATTTTATCCCACCTCTCCTTATGGATAAGCTAGAGCTCTGGTAACCCTTTTAAGTCTCCTGCTTTTTCATCTGTCCACAGGTTTCTCAGAGAATTCCCCTTGGAGCTGACAACCCCTATTCTGTCCAACCAAAGTAGGGGCTTGAAACTGTGAACAGCTTGGTGTTCAAGACAAAAAAACCCCCACCAAACAACAAGAACTTGTCAGGACTTGTAGCCGCTATTCCCATGTTTTAAGCACCACAGAAATCTCACCCAGCCCTACAAGGCTGTGGAAAACACAGATTTGGCTGCAAGATGGATGCCGTCTTCTGTTCCTGGCTTTTGCCTCAGAATCCAGGATATAACCATCACACACAACTACTCAAGACCAGGGTAGTCAGTATCAAGCAGGGGTCTGCATTTAGCCAATACAGAAGAGAGGTGATAAACATCCTTACTGTTGCTATTGTTAAAGCAATAAACATTAACCAGAAGTTTGTTCCACATTGCACCATTTGCTCTGCCTTCCTTTTGTCTGAAGAAAAGATTGTGCTCCCTCCTCTACCTGACATTTGCCTTATATTAGTTGGATAGCAAAGTACCACGAATGACTCAGAGGTGTTTTTTCCACATTCTATTACTGATTTGTTTACTGACCTGACGCTTTTGCCACATCTGCATTTGTCCTTTAATATACAGAGTTGCATATGATTTCACAAAATACCATTTGTAGTTGTGTACTACCCTGAAAACACTTTGCAAAAGAGTGAGCTTAACTAGAGCTGTATGTATGGGAACATGGTGCTCATGATACATTCAGCTTCAGAGACTAAAAGATACAGATGCAGTCTTTTTCTTTTTTCATGCAGTCTGCTTATAACATATTGCTTCTTATCTCTTTCTTTAGCAGGTCATTACAAAAAGCCTGATTCCAGAGCTCATGGTTAATCAGTGAAATCTTTGTAGAATTGGCTGCCATTTTATTTTTCCCTTAGAGCTGAGCCAGCGATTGCAGACTCAGACCTAGAAGACGTTCTTGCAGAAAGAAGCTACTTCTTCAGTCTGCTTGATAACAAAAGAGAAAAGTGTAACTACGCTCTGGTAGTCCATCCTCCTTCATAAAAGTGAGAATCATGTGAAGAACGAGGAACAAAACACGGCATTATAGATTATTTTTTTTTTTTACATTAGCAGATGGCATCTTTCATTTTTGAGAAGACTAAGTATTGGAACAACTGCTAAATAAAAACTAATTTCTCAGGGTGTTTAAATAGGTTGTGCTTACCTGGAGATGTTATTTGTGATCAGGTGAGTCTTCTTTCAACTCCTCCTCATGTACCTTGCCTAATACATCATTGGCGAGTATTGCCTCCTCCTGGCTCACTCTAGTTCTCTGAGCAGTTGTAGCGCTTCATTAGTATCACACGTCACGTTCCGTGGTGGGGATTATTTCCCCGTGAGAGCACAGATTTCATTTCTCCAATTACCGTCTAAAGAAAGGCACAATCACTGTAAAAGTTGAGAGAAGACGGAAAGAGCACTGAGTATGAATGACTGCATTTCTGGTTCACTGCCTTTGGAGAATGGATAACCCACCATACATTAATATATAACTCTATTCTATGGCACCAATGACTTTGGAAATGGCAAGAGTGGGGCTTTATTTTCAGATTCTGGAGTCAAACATAGTATGAGAATTGGTATGATAAAGATACGAAGATTTTCATAAGCCTGGTGCCAATAAATATCACCTGACATTTCTGTGGAGAAAACACACACAGTTCAGACGTGGGCCATCAGCTCTGAGGAGGACAATGAAAACTCAAACTGTGGAGTCAATGCTATGAAACAGGGCGACAAAGAGATGAGACACAAAATCCATGCTCTGGAAGGCAGCAACGTGATGCAGGAACTCCAGCTATTATGAGACAGTTGGTTTAGGTGAATCTACTACTGTCACAGTACAGTCTGCTAGTATTGTTACCGCAGGTAATAAACCCTGCAAGGGGAGAATATTTTTAAACTAAGGCCTAGATAAATAAAGGCTATACATAAGCATACATATAGACTATATAATATTTATAGACCGTTTATAAATATAGGTATTTAAAAGACATGTAGATATGGCACTTACGTGGTAGACTTGGCAGTGTTAGGCTTACAGGTGCACTCAATGATCTTAAAGGTCTTTTCCAACCTAAATGATTCTATGATTCTATATAGAGGCAATAAAGAGTATAAATAAGGATCATAGTCAGGAAACAGTCAGAGATGCTGCTAGAAACAAGCAGCACAGATAGCAGCTATGGAAGTAATGGACTATGGAGAGGCAGAACCAGGCTGTTAGAGCCCATGTGTGGAATCTCTGCAGGCATCAATGCACGGCCAATCTTCCAGAAAAACCACAGAATTGCTGTGTATTAGGGGTATCTGAAAGCTTTCGAGTCACTTTTGCAAACTGCATGTAAGCTCTGAAATTACTCATAAGTAAACTATCCAAATTGGCATCAGTGTCTTTGCACAAGTCATGTACAACCTCTCTCTCCCAGTCTTCTGTGTCTCAGTGTGGACTCAGACCCAGCTCCCCTGACCTACTGCTGAAGAGTTCACTCTTAGGAGATTACCCTCTCCAGCTTGGTAGATCACACATAATATTCTGGAAAAGCAGACACTCAAAGCTAAAGTAATTAGGCTACCTGTCTCATTTTAACACTTTTTAAAAAGGGCACACAGCAGACTGCCTGAAGTGACAATGTTTACTGATGTTAAGGTGATCTGAGAAGAGAATTAGCCCATTTTTCTGATCTGACTGCTATTTAACTGGTTCTGTTTCTCCTTTTACCATTTTTCAATCAAGATTGGGAGCAAGGATAACTATGTCTTAAGGTGCCTGGAAACCCATGTACTCAGTCAGAGAAATTAAAATGGACAGGGCAATGACAACCACATGAAATTCCCAGTGAAACCTGGAGAAAAACACAGTGCAGTGCTCAGTTCTTTGAATTTACACTTCAGGAGCACAAACAGTGAGATTCAGAGCAAGAATATTTGGGTCAGGGTTTGAGGAACTTCATGCCTCTCTAACAGGGCACAGTATCTTCCATCTGCTCTCCCCATGTTGCAAATGACTTCTCTCATTCCTCACTTTACTGTGGCTGTTCAGTGGCTTTTGAGCTATCTAATATACACCCCCCCACACAAAGCCATTCTGAACTCATGGTGTTTCTAGCATCTGTGCACGAGAGGGCATTAAGCCCATCTTCAACCCAATGTGGAGAGACTGAAATCAAGGAGTGAGTTTGCTCACAAGTTTGCAAGGCAGCCAGATTTGGCCCTTGTCCCAGGGTAAGACAGCGTAAATTCCTAAAAGCACTCAGGGATTTACAGCAACAACTCTAGTGACATCCCCCTGGCTGCCTGCGCCATGTAAATACATTTTGAGACACACAACACAGCTGCTACTGTTTGGAAATGTCATTAACCATTATTCAGTGCAATAATGATGGGTGATACACACACAGATGGATAAGCCTAATTTGTCCTCGAAGTCCTAGAACAAACAAATAAGAAGTATGACAATCCCCAAACAGTGAGTGTACTATAGCAACCTTCCACCAGCACACATGGAAAAAACAGTTGACCAGTGATTTTCATGGTAGTAGCAATGAAATCAAGAGAAGTTTCTCATTTACTCATCAAAACGTAACTACCTGCTCCCAGAAAGTAGAATTCAGAGCTGCTGTTGATGCGAATGTAGTAGAGAACCATTCAAGGCAGATGATGCAGTTCCTCTCTGGCATGTTTGTTGCTTACTTCAAGTACACTGCTTTGGACAGGAGGCAGCCTAAAGACTTTCCCTGTGGAATGAATCTCCAAAAGACTAACGAATTAAAAAAAACCAAAATCACCTCCTTTCAGTCACTTTTGTAATTTCCTTAAAAAATGTAATGCTCTCAGCATGCAAATACTCCAGAGACTGGGTTTGGTTTTGTTTGTTTTTTTTTTTATTTGAGGTCTAAGTCTGCTCCTAAAGAAATAAATTTTCAACTTTCCCCTGGTTTCGGTACTGCAAACTCAGATCTATTTAGATTGATGTAATCTACATGGATGCAGCATTTTGTGCATTTGTTTTCTCTTTGTTTTTGACCTCAGGCAATTACGTGCTTTGTAGGTGGAAAGTAAAGTAATATCCATTTCAGAGCTTAAGGGTATGAAAGAGGTGAGATCCACCTGCAGAATCCTCCTGGCACAGCCTCTCCTAGGGCTTGTGTTTGTTTGCCAGTTAATAACTCAATTAGTTGTACTGAAAGGTCATCAACAGCTTTACTACTCAGCACGTTTGCTATTTTCCCAGGCTCTTGGTACGACAGCAGATGTGTTCACGGGCACCGCATAGTGGGTTTACAGCAGAACCAGGAAATTTTGAGATAAATAACCCTGGGGTTTTTTTTGGTTCACTGGTGGTTTTGTGCTCCCAGTAAATACAGCCTTGGTCATAGAGTTCAACTACTACTTATATCTTCTGAAGCAAGAGTAAAGGGTACACAGGCTGTGCTGTAGCAGCACAGTGTGAGGTGCAAATGCTACAGAGGGGTAACAAGAAATGTGAGATGTGACCTAACAGGGATGATCTAAACCTCTGCTGCACCCATACCCACGTAACTGTGCTTGACTGTTATGGAAATATCTCACAGTTTGAACTGACTACTCAGTCCAGGAAATCCTTCATTATATTTAATTCTGAAACTATACATGACCCAGACTGGCTAAAGCTGGAAGTCTGATTATCAACAATTATTAAAAAACATTCTCACAAAATAATATTTGACACATAGTTGCATACTTTGTGGCTTTCAGTGATAACAATGCACATACAAAAATAAAGGCAAAAGCTAAAGGCAGTCTGATTTCTCCTCTTTTATCATTATTTTCAAAACAGTTTCTCCCACATACACTTAAAATTATAGGGAATATACCGCTTTAGAAACACCCCAAAGGATCAGAACAAAAATTGGTAGCTTCTACTGTTATTCAGAAGGTTGTCCAGCACCTCTTAAGGCTGACAGGAAACGGGATGCCAGAAGGCAGAAAAGCAGTCCAGGATGAGCCCGTTCTGATCAGGAGCTCAGCGGCAAAGCTAAGCTCTTCCCTATTCTTTGTTCCTTAGTTTGATCCTTTGGATTTTCCCAGAGATTTTCTTTGACAATTGTTGAACAAACTCCAACTCATCTGTAAAGAGAAAGAAGAACAATACTTTGCAGTTTGACACAGCTTGATTGCAAGTCTGCAGTTTTAAAAGCTACAGGCTCTTTTGAGGATGAAGCAGGCAGGCAGCACATCACTCCCAGTGCCCAAGATAAAGAACAAGTTACATTCCAGAGAAACAGAGCTCATCAGTTAGGTGACTCAGTAATTCCTCAAATCAGTAGTGCAGGACGATCACACGCCACTGAATTTGAGCACAACTTGGATTTCAAAGGGAGCAACTAAGGGGATTTATTTGGTTGTGTGAAACCCTGGCCGATGAGGCAGAGCTAGAACTCCTGCCCACATACCAAACAGCGAGGTTTTGATTCACCTGTTTGTTTCTTTATTTTTTTCTGGTCAGGTTCAGGTTCTGTATCGTTACAAAACTGCACTAACATGCTGGTGAGCCTGACTGACCCAATGTGTAGACTGGGAAGTCTGTGACCACAGCAGAGAGGAAAGCTCCTGAGCAGGACCTTCCCTCCTGTAATGAGCAACTTACACCATTAGAACAGGGCGCAGGGGAAAATCTAGTCAGATCTGTTTAAAGCCCAACATATACCAGTACCAAACCCCAAGAATCTGTTGCAGGATTATATTTTAAGATTGCTTTAAAAACGATTACTTCCCAAGGTCATAATTAGATTATGTTAAAAAACTTATTACTTACGTAGAATAAATGGATTACATGAACAATCTGATTACTTCAGACAAAGTAAGTGGATTACTTTGCCAAAAAGTACTCAGTCATATTTGAAATCTGAATGTGCTTAAAAAGAATCGGATTCTGAAATTGTGACTAGATTACATTTTTCAATGTTTTTATGATTGCACTTAATCTAATGCTATTTCTAGTTATTCCACTCCAAAAATGGGATTACATTTAAAATATCCAGCATGTTTTCCCTGTGTTCTGATAGAATTGAGAGAAGAATTAATCTCCCAGAACAAAGATGTTACCCAGGGAAAGGGAAGGGAAATTTAAAACCCTGTATCAGTGTTGTTGGAACCCTGTGCAGAAACAGAGGGAAGCCACAGACAGACAGTGAAGTCTTTTCTGAAGACTTTTGGTGGGAGCTGGTGCATCATTGCTTAGCCAGGTGGGACTTATCCTGCTACTCCTGATGAACTATTCATGTTTAACTCTGAATGTGGACACTCTGGGGTTCTTTCCAACCATTCTACATACTCTGCTAGTGGAGTTTGATTCCTGCCTCACCTGGAAAGGCTGTAGTACTGTTTACCTCTGCACAGCCCATTGCCACCAGTAATGAGATGTGAAAATCATGCTGAGAGTCCCCCAAACCTGCTGTACCCTTTGAATCTGATAATCTGCGACCAGTGCAAACTGTGATAATTCTGCTGAGGAACTTGACAGACTATTGATTGTCGCCAGCTGAGACTTTCGCCCACACTATAGTATTCAAACCCCCTGTTATTGTAACAGCCAAGCATTAGCTTTCTCTGTTCAGTTAGTCTTTCAAAATGTCTAGAAATACATTTAATATTTTATAACTGTATTTAATTTGTAAAATCTGATTCTTTTGTTTAAAATAATTAGGATAAATTTATGCTTATAGACACAATTTGATTAGGTGAAGGAACATTTCATTTCCCTGTACATAATCACAGTGAAATCTAATATAGGTTCATCTGTAGTTTCAATGTAAGAAGACAACATCAGATCCTATAAGGATAGGCCTATGATGTTCAGCTAAGCAGTGTTTACTTTTGTAGTTAGAATAGGCTCAGATTTTCAATGTTACATTTCAAAACCTTATTAAAAGAGGTTCCAGGAGAAAAAAAAGCAAAATTCTGCTATTCCAAAATATAACCTGATTGTATTTCTAATCTGATTATTAGGTTTGATTAGAAGAGTTTTAATTTTAGGGTGCATTGCCAGGAACTACTTGTATATTCAGAACTCAGTGATACTTGCCTTTCTCTGGTATTCATAAGGTGCAGTACCATTTTTTTCACATGCTTTTGCAGCTGAAGAATTAATTTTTCAGGATCATGAGATGTAAATTCAGGAGACAGAACAATAAAAGCTTTTACCACCTAAAGCAGAGCGCTAGAGTAAGGCAACACTCAGAAATCACTAACTTGATGAATAATGTTCAATAGAAAGACTAAGATGAATAACGCAATTTTCTACAATCAAATTTCTTTCAAGTCAGTGGAAATATTAAGTTTCCGAGCCAGACGCTGAACAACTTTCTGTTTTGCATCGCTTGTTGAGCTCCACATAAGGGCCTTAAAACTACTCATAGTGAGCACAGTGGCATTCCCAGCAGGTGGGAATTCTTCACTGGTGTCTGGGCAGCCACGTCATGTCCTCACAGTGTTCAAGGAGAGGTGACATAGGTGGGCCACATTTGCTTAATGGCTTTCCAAAGAAGAATAGCTAGGGAATGTTGCTTCAAGGCACAGGATCTCATTGGGATTCAGAGAAGCCATTGCCAGAGTTTCAAATTTTTGTCTAGGTGCCCCTAATTTTCTGAAACCAAAAGAAAAGTTAGATGCCTCTTTGTCTCCTCAAATGTATTTGAAAACACTGGTCTGCATCTTTACAATGTTAATACAAGCCAAGATTTCCCTCACAGGCATAGCTATTTCTCAATCTACACATACAATAGAAGTTTCAGGTAGCTCCTAGTACCAATGTTCTTACCTCTCCTCCAGCGGGGTCTGGGCTGGTGACAGCAGCTGGTTCAGCTCCTGCTGGATGCTCTGTCAGGGCACTCCCTCTTCTACTTCAAGCAGCCCAATGCAATACCTAGGAAATAAGAATTTGGTATGAAGAAGCAGAGCATGGCAAATAATTCTGAAATCTTTGGTTTACTGGTAAACCAAACCCAGTGCTTCTGAGATCAGTTATGATGCCTTCAGAGCTGAGTGAAAAACCCAGGTTTTCATAAGCTAAGTATACCTGTTTGGAGGGAGGCACTTCAAAAGTCACCAGTGAACTGAAAATATTCCCCAAAATGGGTTTGATTCCTTACCACATATCTAGCATAAAGACAGAAAGGCCTTGCTGGTTTGATCTGGATAGCAAGGTTGCTTTCTACTCCTGGAGGCAGAATGTTACCATTTTCATCTATTACCTAAAATGAAAGAAAGCTCACTCATGAGTAGTTAGGTGATATGCTGCTAAACAGAGAATCATCCTGGCATGACCTTATCTCATTTCAGACTGAAATAACCAGAATGCTTTACGCTCATCAAAGTACCTGAATGTCATAAGGTGGAACTGCTTTTCCTAATGCACTATGTTTAATTTGCATCCCCTCATGAGTTGCACTTGCAATACCCTGTGAAAAAAGAAACTGAGTTTATGTGGTTTGTTATTCTATACAAATGGACAACTTTGCAGCTGACTACCTAAATGATCTACAATTTTAGAAGAAATAAAAGATGTTCATTCAAAAACATGTTTTCTTACTCTGATTTTAAAGTCCATTTCTCATTTATCTAATGGTGTAAATCAGCACAGCTGAGAGAAATCCATACAACAGCATTGACCTACATCAGTGAAAGATCCTACTCAGTGGGAAAAATCCTGTTTTTATTCAACATGCTGTTCAAGATTAAATCAGTTGGGCTTGAAATGCTTCTGATTTAGATTTGCTTTACAGTAATTTGGCGCCATTTACTTCTTAGAAATGTCCTCTGATTTATATCAGTGTGAGCAAAGCAGCAGAGCAGCGTTCTTGGCTACACTGTCATTAGTGTCAGCATTCTATTGGTATTTCTTGTAGGGGGTTGAGCAGGTCCAAAAACTTGGATTTATGGGACTTGGAGTTTTTCCTCATCTGAACCACTGAAGTGGCACCATGGAACAATCTGGTCCAAGTTAAAAATTTTCTCAGGGAACTTCTACCCTAGACATTTGTAATGATATTTCCACATGATATGCACTGTATGTGAGTGGCTGCAAACATACTGATTCGGTCTGGCCATAACATTCATAGATATCTAACCCTGTCTTATTTTTCTACTCTGCCATCATATCTGTTGGGAAAAAAACCCCAAGAAATAAATGCATTAGAATCACTGAAGGAAAAAATATGGTCTGAATCTAGGGTCCAGCTGCATACAAGCAGAAATGGCAATTTTGCAGGTCTCCTTGAAGACCCCAGCTTCTGAAATTACTACACTCTGACAGTGCTCGACACAGCGTGGGATGGGACACTAAGGCGGAAAGCTCCAGCCTGCAATGTGGCTCTGGTGGAATGGATGCCTCGTAAGATGATGCTGCAACATCATGTGATAAATAGTCGATGATAAGAAACGTAGACAGACTCTGGGTATTAAAAAAGAGAGTTCTATTTGCTGTGAACTCGCTGAAACTTCTTGTCATGGGCACTCCAACAAGCAAACACCAAGTGAAAATCAAAGAGACAGTCACATCATTATTTGGTGGGAACAGAGCATGCCTCAGGATGGTTTACGGTGGAAAGGGAGATTTCATTATTCATTTTCACTAAGAAAGAATCTATGGTATTACAAAGACGTAACTTGCCCTAGATCAATCCATATGTCTGTGGGTAGTACAAAAACTGAATCTATGTTTTTGAATTTCCACTCTATTGAGAGAGCACTGTCTCCCCTCACGCCTTGCATCAACAACCCACTAATGCAACAGCTTTCGCTTTCAATTACACACCGTTTTTATTCTTACATTTAAAATAGTTGCTGCCTCAAACTATAGCTTGCTATGTGAAAAGATGCATGATCCCTGAATCCATGGAGAAAATAAGGAATAGTCAATTTTTATCCAATCTGTATCAGACAGACTCCATAGTGTATCAGAGGAATTCAAATTTATCTAAAGCTTGGTAATGATGAGGAAAAAATTATAAAGGAACTTTTTAATAGGAAAAAGAATTTTTTAAATGGGGTTAAGCAGATGCAGACATTGTGAATTTACATAATCCTCTTTCCACTCATTAACAGGCCCGATTCCTTCAGGAATCTCTCAGGAGCACAGCTTCATGTCACCTCGTAGAAGGGGTTAGTGTCATTTTGCTGCAGATCATAATCATGGGTAAGGGAAAAAGACTGTGGAAGTATTTAATTTGATTAAGGGAAGCGCGCAAAGTCCTCTCTGCTTCCTTCAAATTTCTGTTATTTCATTTACAAAGAAAATAATGCTTTCTATCCAGAACTAGCCAGTTTGACCATAATAATAATAACAGACAATGAGGTTTAAAGAATCTAGCTGTGAATGCCTGCCCCCTTACCCAGTAAATAACCTTACTTCCGCACCTGATTGCCTAGGAAGTACCACAGGAAAACAAATACTGATCTTTTATGAAAGCATCATAAAAGGCTGAGATAAAATTTTTTTTTTTACATGTATCCATATGCTGTATCACCCACTGGAAGTGTAAACATTCAAATTAAAGAGGCAAAGTGTGTTACCTTCTCCAATTGACCCATTTATCCGAAATGCGTGGCACTCACAGAGGCCTTAAAAAGCAGAGGAGTGTGGTCCCTGCAGCCTCCCACTCTCAAGGGGAACCTGACGTGAGAGCACAGAGCTGTGTGGAGCATGGGCTCCTCGGCAGACAGACCCCGCTGCAGCCAGATTTGACCACAACCTTATTTTGTTCACTTTTCTTCTGGTAGAATCCCATTAAGCAAACTTCTTGCTCTCATGGGAGAGTTAATTTTCTACACCCACTAGAAGGCTGGGAGATTGTGCCTGAAGTTAACTTTATTTGGGATTCTAGGACTGTAAAGGAATCCATTAGGAAACAAGCAGCTGCTGGACTCTGTTGCTCTGCCACAGCTGATGGGAGCTCAGACACTGATGGTGAGTTGTGGTCTGCATCTTAAATCTAACACTTGAATGCAATGGCCAAACTTGTCAAATTACCCCTTCTTTAACTGATCTTTTCAGTAGTGAACCCTTCTCACGCAGATATGCTTGCGCCCATTTAATTTATAAGTTGTGTTCTTTTTTATTGTGACAGAGGGACTATTAAAACTCAGATCAAGTAGTAGCATAATAATCAGTTTTACATTAACAATCTGAAAAGCCTAAAACCAAACTCACCTAATGGCTGCTCTGTTTTTTGTTACAGCTTTTTTCCAACTTTTTGTATTGTGGGAAAGGAGATGAAGTTGTAGATCACTTATAAAATGCTCCTGCTCAATGGACTGGCTAAAATAACATGCACAAAGTCACAAAAATCACCATCCAGTAAATCTGCGAGACCAAGTTCCAAACACATTCTGGAAATGTATTAAGGATTTCTAGACATAAAACTAAATATTAACTTTCTTACTAATGCAAGCAGAGCAATTTTATGTGCAAAATACATACACACAATATATATACACACACAGAGAATATATAGGTATACATGCAACATTAAGCACGTACTACAAATTTCTACAACTTATTAGTTTCTTATAATGTATGATAGCATCTTATATGAAAGGATTATTTGTCACATACTGAAGATAATCTCAGTTCTCATTTCATTCGCTTTGGAGGGGTTCTTAAAGCAAAAGATTAGTCTTATGTTCATACCTATTTCAAAATAGTCTTCAGTATAAATACATGTTGCTTGTACAATTTAATAGTCTTGTACTATGCATAATAACATGCCTCACAGTTTAAAAACACACCAAATACTCCCAACCTTGCATTGAGAATTCCACTTCTGGCTAGTGGCTGGAAGACAAGAGACACACCTTCAAAAGAAGCGGATACATACACATGGTTCTCATCCTAACACCCAAAATGTGGATTTTGAATCTTGCTGCAATGAAACTGCTGGTCCCTCATCTGTAGCAATGCATTTTCAGGACTTGTGCTGCCACTATCCCAAATCAGAAAAAAAATTTATATGACCACTAAAGGTCAAAAACATTGAAGAGGAAATGTGTTCCCTGTCCCAAGCTGAAACTGAAGATTTCTCTCTTCTTTATAAAACTTCAAAAGAAAGAAACAAGTCCTCTAAAAGAACTATAATCAGTTATTTTACTTGTTTGCTGTCCTTAGAACAGCTGTGTTGCCCATTCTAAACACACATAAAACACCAAAAGAAAGGGCTAATTATCTTCTGAAGCACAAGGCTGAAGACCAGAGTGTCCCAAGAACACAACTTTCTCCTTAAGATCCATTTCTGTTTCCTTGTTATCCTGACACAAGGGCGAACAGCATTGTCTTTGCAGACATTAGGTAAAACGTGCAGAAGCACCAGCAGCATTAACACCTGAGTGAGGTTATTTTACAACCTCATCATAATGTTGCACTTCCGTAATCCCTGTTGAGACCATACATACCAAAGCCACCATGTCCCTTCCATAGGCTTTGGATGAGAGGCTAAACTTTCAGGAGATAACGCATCAAAATATATTTGATACAGAATACCTTTTATGATGCAGGCATTACCTTTTCTATTGTCTCCAAGATTAACATCAAATTGAAGCTCGGCTGTAAAAGGGATGGAGAGGAGGTCTCAAAGGGAAAGGCTATTCTATTGAAAATTATATTTTTCAGCCAGAATGATACAATCCAGTCAAGTTTCAAACTTTGTGGCTCCAAAAGCAAGCCATGTGCTAGAGAGATGCATTTTGCTTTCAACTGTTTGTAGCTGCAAGCCTGTGTCTCTGAAATCATTCTGCATGGATCAGAGGAAATGTATTGGTGATTCTCTGATCCTGGGCAGAGGAGGAGAATTAAACAAACCATCTACCTTGAACACGAGGCAGAAAAGTGTACTGAATATCAATGATAAGAGGTTGCTGCAGCATGGACCAGAGCACCTCACAGACTACAGCCACTGCACATGGCATGAATAACCTGTCAGTCTGCTTGACTTTGATCGCAGCCCATTGATGCAAAAAAATGGGTACTAGAGCACAACAGAAACCCAGTTTCTAAGGTCAGCTAAGCAAGGGATCACTGTAGGTGACAGTTCCACAGTTGAAGCCTGGAGCAAATTATTCTAATGAGCCGCACTAGAATTTAGAGAGTCAAGAGTCATGACCCCACTGAGATCAGTGGTAAAACTCGTCTTCAGTGTGGTAGTTTCATTTAGACCTTTTATTTTTAAAGCCCTGAACTATCCCGACTCTGAATTTAGTTGATTTTAGGTCCTTAAATTTGGTGAGGGGGAAAAAAAATAAAAAATAACATCCTGATCCTCCGACACTATTGGAGTTTATCTGGCCAAACAGCTAACTCCAGAGACAAGGATAGTTTCCAGGGGCTCTGAATTCCAGTTTATACACTTGTTTATCATTCCACTTTTTGCCAACTTTTTGTTGTTGTGTCCACTTTTTGTTATTTTTAAATACTTTTTTGTTTGAAACCAAGCATCTAGAAGATCTTTCCCTGGAAGGTCCAGGAATACATGGCTTTTAAAGGAAACTAAACTGGGTACAGAAAAAGAGCTTGAGGCAGTGACAAATGGCATGCCCAAACAAGTGCATTCAAGAAACTAAAGATTAGTTTTATATTCATGTAATCTAATGCTCCTAGAAATCTTAGGAGTTAAATAGTGAAAAGTGTTCTGAAATCTCTGTGGAATACTAAGGAGCATTACAATAAATGAAGCTACTGTCAAAAAAGAATGAAATAAACATTGTATTTATTGACAATTGCTTTCATTTCAGCAGTTGCTAGCACAGAAATTGTTTCACTGACATAAACAAAGTGTTTAGTCTCAAGAAATAAAATATTTTACTTTCTCAAAATTAGAATTCTCCAATACTTTACAGCTGCAGTAGACACAGAACTCCAGGCAGTGACACACAGCTGTAAATGACTTTCTTTCCTGCCTAAAGATGCTAATGTTCTCCAGCAATTTCTTCTTATTTAATGAACAGAAGAGGACTCCCAGGCTTGAGATGTTTTTGTCAACTAATGAAAATTCATGCCAGAAAATGAAATCTTCTTTGAGTACACAAAATTAAAAAAAACCTGAGGACGAACAGCCAAGAACTGATACAGCCTTAAAGTTTGGCCCACTATTGCATGTGCAACTGTAAGCAGTAAGGGTGTGTACACTACAGTACATGTTTCTTCATAAAGCTAAGAGCTAATTGTTAAACAGAGATGTAATCATGCAAACTAGATCAAGGGAGTTTTTTCACTGGTTTCAGCTCTAAGTGGCTGCAGAAATAGACTGGTCCTGTAGCAATCGTGTACTATGGCAAAGAACCATGGTCTGTTCTACAAATTGGGTCACCTGCCCAACAGCAAACTTCATTTTAAAGACCACCAGAAGTGGTACAGGAGCTTTGTCTATTGTGTGCAAAGATCAGAACAGAGGGTGAGCAACACGGCTACTGTATGAGAGAGTATTTGTTGAAAAAGCATGGGAGAAGCTGGCACTGTTTGTCATCAGCACATGTATTAAACGAGAAGGTTTATGAAGGTCATATGGTGGGATCAATAAACAGGAGTCTTTCCATCTTCTGCAAATGATAGGAGGGCTGCACTTAGTTTAAACATGCTGCATTTAAGGAGAAAGCATTTGAACCACTCAAATCCATGCCTGCCTTTTCTGCAGCTTGGAGCTAGACAATCGCTATCAACAATATCCCTTCACTGATCTTGGATGTTATCTAAAAGAGATGGGTTACCAGCAAAATTCTGGTGAATTCGTGGACATTCAGGATTAGAATGGAGTTGTATGGTTTGTTCCCTTTCCCAGCAGTGCTTCAGGAACTGCAACCGTGGTACCGACATTAGAAGCTTTGCAAGCAGGTGCAAACATCATATCTCAGTGTTATCTAGAGTTCTTGATGCTCAGGCATTTAACAAAAATAGATCAGAAGAAGGGCAGTTATATCAAAGAAATTTATATATGGAATGACAGAAGTTCTGTTAAATTCCAACAATCCTACATCCGTCCCCACTCTTTGTTTCTTAATTCATTCCTCTTGATCTTCCCAGTGACTGTCTTTGGCAGCTCTTGGACAAATTCCACCTAAATAAAATAAGACAGAAAACAATGTAGCATGTTCCACGGAGGTGGTTTTCCAAGACCGGCTCTCAGCATATGTGGAAAACTAAGAGGACACCCACCAGTAAGAACTGCTTGCCTAAAGAATCAAGTCCAAGCCAAATCAAGTTAGCACATTGTGCCACTTGTGAAACAATTTATTTGGCTGCCTAGATGGCCAAACATCTGTGTAGCTGCCTCCCAGCTAACTAAACTGAGTAGTGTAACATGAGTACTGTAACAGAAGGATGAATACCAAAATGGTATCAGAGTTCAAAGATGAATGACAAAAAGAAGAGCAAAGGGATGTTATTGGCACAGTCTTTAATGGTCCTTTTTTCCTTTGAGTTCTGCACAACTGAACTAAAGAACTGCCAGTAGCTCTTTTCCTGCAGTGCTGGGATTACTGAGAAACACCAAGTGTATCCTCCTGGGCTTTCCTCTTATTTATTAACTGTGAGGATCAGTAGATAAAAACTTATTCAGTCAGGTACTACCCCCTAAGGTCACCAGAGAGTGCTTGGTTGAAGATTAAATACAAAATGGAGAATTACGATTGTGAGCCTGACTTAGAACACACAGATTTAACTGGGATATCGTATGAAGCCTAGAAATTTTTGAGAGATTTAAACAAGCACTTTACTCAAATACATGAAAAACAATGTAAACTAACATTATTTAGGAAAGATTTTCTGGAGCCAGTGCTCTAGCTGAATGTTTACCACTGTCTCTTTCAGGTGAACCATGAAAATCCAAATAGTAATTTTCCTGAGATTTATGGAAGGGTGCCCTAGTTTAAAGTTTCTCCTCAGAAGCATTTACCTTTCTAGGATATTTATACGGAGCAGTAGTTTTCTTGACATGTTCCTGCAAGTCACAGGTTAAGCCCTCCAGGTCAGTGGATGAAAAGGTGGGGGACAGGACCACAAATGCTTTCACAACCTGTGAGGCAAGGTCAACAAAAGTGATCTGACACCATCCATCCACCAACCACCAGAGGTTACCAGTGAGCAGTACTGCTCAGAAACATGACATGCTTCTGCACACGTATGTGCGGAAGGAAAAGCTGAAAGCACAGTTTTCCTGCCCTCATTACAAATCATGAGCATTTGCTCTATCTTCTCAGCTGGGGTCAAGAAGAAGGAGTAATAAGAGGTGTCTCTGCAGAGTTCTCCCTGAAGCTGAGGGACATTTTGTTTCTCTGAAGTTTACTCTGAGGACAGTAGGCCCATATGAGCCCAGCACAGGACTGTGCTTTTGTCCATAGGTGTAGCCCAAGTCTAATGCTAAGGCAGTTACACTATAACTTTGGCTACACCAAGACAGCCAGAAAAGGCAATTTCAGTGTATAGACAAGTGCTTAACAACAAGGGGAAAGTAAACATCACTGTAATGTTCTCCACAGAGAAGATCTTCTTGGGATGAAAAGAAACTAGGAAGAGCAAAGGCATGTAAATAGGAAGGGATTTTACCTTTCACCACAAGTAAGATTATCCATGATGACATGACAGCCTTAGAGCTTTACACTATTCAGTAAAGTAGGAACTGCTTTATATTGTTACATATTTAAACAAACATATTGCTTCCCCCACCACTGTTCAGCATCATTACCTCTCCTCTGAGGGGATCTGGGCTGCTGACAACAGCGGTTTCTGCTACTGCTGGGTGCTCTATCAGGGCACTCTCTACCTCAAATGGCCCAATGCGGTATCTAGGTAAGGAAATAAAAATGTAGGATTTGGCTTGATGAGCTGGAAAACTAATACCAAATGTTTTTTAATTGTCATATTTAAGAAAAAAAAACCCCACAAAACAAACCAACAACCAACTGCAGAAACTTTAGACAGAATGGGAAAGTTGGCTGTGTTAGAAGGTAGCAGCATTTCATGGTGGTCATGTGGTAGAGGACTGCTGGGGCTGTGGATACCTCTACATCTCTCCCCTTTCCTCATGGTTCCTAAGCTGGAGCTCCATCCCGCCCTGATAGCTGGGGTCTGCAGTATCAGCTGATGCCACATTATAGTATCACATCACACAATATCAAATAATTTCATTTCAACGTGTTAAAAATAAAATGTTTCAATGCTCTTTGAGTCTAATGGAGATATCACAGAATCACAGAATGGTCAGGGTTGGAAGGGACCTCTGGAGATCATCTAGTCCAACCCCCCTGCCACAGCAGGGACACCTACAGCAGTTGCACAGGATGGCGTCCAGGCGGGTTTGGAATGTTTCCAGTGTGGGAGACCCCACCACCTCTCTGGGCAGCTGTGCCAGTGCTCTGCCGCCCTCAAAGGAAAGAAGTTCCTCCTCATGTTAAGATGGAACTTCCTGTGCTCCAGTTTGTGCCCGTTACCTCTTGTCCTATCACTGGGCACACTGAAAAAAGACTCTTCTCATCTACTTGGCACCCTCCCTTTAAGTATTTATAAGTATTGATAAGATCCCCCCTCAGTCTTCTTTTCTCTAGACTAAAAAGACCCAAGTGCCTAAGCCTTTCCTCATAAAAAAGATGCTCCAAGGTGTCCTTCAATTTTAGTCAAAAAACTAACTAGATTAAAATCCCTCCTCTGCCAATGGAAGTCTCCACTCTTTGTTGAAGCAGATGAGATGTTGCACAGGAAATGTATACCGAGATGCCACTGACATCACCAAGATGATATGCAGGTCTATGAAAAGCTAATAATAAAAGCAAGTATTCCTAAGTCAAGAGGTCAATACATTCATCACAGCACTATGATGTCAGAAGCTCACCAGGAACACAACATGTAAGTTTATAGAATGGCATATTTAGGAAGGAAGCATGCAAACTGACCCTGAAGAAATGATTATGTCATCGTCTCTTCCAATAAACCGAAAATATCCATCTTCATCCATAGTCCCTCTGTCTCCAGTGACATAAAAATCACCACGTTCACTTTCTGCAGTTTTCTTAGGGTTATCCTCAAAGTGGTTTACAAACAGTAGTTTAGATTTTGAGCATGCATTAGCTATACATTATGCTATAATGCACATAATATTAAATGCACTGGAACGTTATTTTTCGGTCAAGGATATTCAAGAATTGTACTGACATTGCTCTAAAATACAATAAAATAGGTTTAAAAAACAAAAACATTTTGATTATTTAAAAAACATTTTAACTCAATCTTGAGCAAATTCTTCTCTTCCCTTTTCTAACATGCGGCAATCCAAACAATTTACTCTGTTAGTAAATAATAAACTGGTGAAAAATATTCAGCATTTTGAACCACCATGCAATTGGAGAGATTCTGGGGAGACTGTTGGTGGTGAGGAAGAAAATAAAGTCCTTACTACATATTCAGAGAATAAACCAAGTGGTCTTATAGGTTTGCTTCTGACAGCAATTTCCCCCTGTTGTCCTGGAAGCAGAATATTAGCACTTTTGTCTATGATCTAGAATGAAAAACAACATGTATTTTAGTCCAATGGGGAAAAAAAAACCCAAAATAAACCAAATAAAAAAAAAAACCAATGAAAGAATCTAAAGAGCTGCCAACAAACCTGAACATCATAAAGGGGAGCTGCCTTCCCCATTGATCCAGGTTTAATCTTCATTCCTTTAAAAACAGAGCAGATTATTCCCTGTAAAAATAAAAATAAAAACAAAGTTTCGCAACAGAAAACTGCTACATTCACATTCAATTCATTAAATGTATTTTTTAGAGTAATTTCAAAGTGGTGAATTAGGATTCATAGGATCCTATATGCCAGTGCTGTATGGACAGATAAGCAAAATGCAGAAGTACCGTTTCAGTCTGGCCATATACTTCATGGATGTCCAGCCCAGTCTTGCTTTTCCACTGCTCCATGACTTCTGGGTTGAGTGGCTCCCCTCCACTCACGCAGTGCTTCAGGTTCATGAATTTGTACCTTCACAGGGAGTTAAAAAACAAGAGAGGCAGCAATTAAATCTATTGGGCAAGGCAAGGAGCATGCAACTATAAACAAATAATACTGGAGAGCTGTTTACTGGGAGAGTTAGTCCCATGAAGTGGGAAAATGAGAGGACTCCTGATCCTTTGGCTCCTGATCCAGCAAGGATATCAGTCTATGCTTAACACTATATATATGAGTACTAGTAGTCAGTTAAACACACGTGAAAAATAAAGTAAAATTTTTGCTGAAGTCAGCTGGGATTTAAAGACATGTCTATAACTAACCACAGAGCAATTTGCTGAGCCAGGGCCCTGATCACGGACCCTCTGCAATAGCCCAAGTGAGAAAGTGCAAGAGGGGAGGAAGGAACAGTGGCAGGCGGTGAGAACTGGAGCAAGGGATGATGTACAACTGACACAAGTCACTCCCTCACAGTTAGGTTGACACTGACTTTCTAAGATGACAATCCTTCCCAAAGCATGGGCAATTAAAGTGGTAATTGAAAATTATGATAAAGAATTTAACCGGCGCTCAGTTTCATACCCTCAGGGATTTGCTCACAAGTTCAGTAATGAAAGTCTCAAATTTCTGAGGCAAGTTTGTTTATGTTTGATCATAAAACTCAGCAAAACTCACAAATTTGGTATGACCGTCTATTCATGAAGGATATTTTAAACTAAATTACTACCCTATTTTGGACCAAGCAGCTAGATCTGGGAGATCACTAAAGTTTAGTTAGGGTAAATTAGACATTAGTAAATAATTTCTTGACCTACTTGGACAGATCACTTTGCACCAGCATGCGGAACAATGTTGGAGCACCAATCAGCGCGTCAATAGGGAATCTGCAGAGAGTCTAGTGAGTTAAACAACAAGACGGACTTATGAAGCTCAGACGAAAAACTGCTTTGTGGATGTACAGTAAACAGGTGATATAGCGGGGAACTGTAGCTCTCCTTTCTATGTAAAAGCACTGCATGCTGTCTGTTGGGTAAGAAACCCTCCTACAGTTGGTGTAATATGCAGAGATTCACAATATATTTGATTGGACAAAATCCCATACTAACATGGCACCCAGACCGCACAGCTTTGAGCATGGCCAGAATAAGTCTGTCTCTGTTTACATTATAGGGAGGTTTTCACTTTCATCTTGGCCAGCGTAGGCAGAGAAATGCTTCAGTTTCAGTCTGCCTTAATACCAGCTGAAATTATTTCCACAGTCACTCCAACAAAAGGCAAGTAATTAGTGCTGGTTTTGGATGATTTTCATTCACGTGCTCACCAGCTATGAGCAAAATGTATGAATGAGCCACAGGTTTGGCCCCTTCCGTGTACACTAAAAATGCTAATAGGGGCTTTATGCAACAGATACAGCATCTCAAACACAACTATGGACACAACCCTCATGAAATCTATGGATGATGTCAAGATGATGTTAAGAATTATCTTTTCTGCAGATTAACACATATCTTGAGTTTTTCCTCACATTTAGGATGGTTGCTGAGTCAATCTGTGGTAGCTTATGTATAAAGATGCATGATCCAAAAACCCAGGGATCAAAAACAGATGCCAGTGAAGCTAGTATCCATCCTGTGTCTGCTGTGCTCCATATCATGTCTGAGGGAGTCAAATCCAACCAGTACCTGATAGAGCAGAAAAAAATGAATGACAAGATAATGAAAATTTTTTGCTCAATGCCCCCCCCAAATCACAAAGAAAACAAAAAAACCCAACAAGCCCAAGATTTCTGACAAGATACACGGGCACTGGGCACTCTGAGTAAGTTTATTTTATAAACTAGCTCTAGGATAAAAGGGTACCCAACTGTATGTTTGCTTAAACATACACACACACATACACACGTATCATACATATACGATGTCAGTCATAATACAAGACAGAGTAAGGGAAAGAGAGGAGTCTGAATTTCAATAAAGTGACTTTCCACTAGGTAGGAAGATAGGGCTGAAGTGGCAGCATTCATGGATGCTGGTGTTGGACACCAGGCATTTCAGTTCTAAGGCTGCTGAAGGACCAGGGTTATCTGTGCAACCAACACAATAAACTCTGCCTCTGCTCATCTACACATCACAAAGCTTTCTGCAGCCCAAACAGCATGGTATCTCTTGGTTCTTTGTGCTAAAGTATTCCCAGCTGATGGCTGTCCTTTCGTCCTCTGAACCACTTTAAAGAAAGGGTAAGAGATATTCATAGAACAATGGAAACACTGGGGGTGATCCTAATCTCCTAGAAATCCGCTGGAGATTCTAGTCTGATTTCAGAGGGAGAAGGATTAGGGCCATACATTGGTATTTCTTATTCAGCAATTTTTCATCAGTCCTACTATGCAGCTTCAACTATGCCATGTTCAACCAGGCTCAAACCTTTCATACCTTTCACTTAAAAGGGGTCTGAAACCAAGACTACCCTGGGAATGTTCGGTCATCTTTGGAGAACCTGTGGTTCCACTGGTAAAGAAGATACTTATTGAGTCTTGAATCCTGGTTTTGACGCAGGAATGGTCAGCAGATTGGTTTCTTTAAAACAGAGAATGCAATTGTGACTTCAATATTTACTTTACACAGGCTTCAGAATGCAATGAAGTATTGCATATTGCAGAACTCCTACCCCAAATACGCTTCACAGAAGCTTTTCACCAAATTAGACTAAAATAATGTGGAATTACACTTCCTTAAAGACAAACTTCCCCTTAAGAACAACACGATAGAAACTTCCCAGAACAAGACCACTATTAATAAACAACTCTGATGTGGATCAGCAATCAAGTAGTCATGATTAACACCTTAATGTTGGCATTTGACGAGTATTTGTAGTCGATGAATACTTGTAAATGAGGACTTGTGAAGAACAGGTCTGCTGCCTGCATCATGAGTGCAGCATCACTAACTCATACTCACTTGTACAGGTCAGTGAAGTTCAGCCATCCCTCCCTACTGCCTTTGGACACCATTAGCTTGGTTTTCAGAAACTGACACTCAGATGCCACTGAGTCCACGGCAGGAGCCAGTGTGTCATCGGTAATGATGCACGTGGCCTTTGACGCCTGGAGTCGATATAATATGTCTTTGGCTGATAATTGGGATATTCCTGGAATTAAGACAATTCCTGGAAGAGCAATAAAGTTAGTTTGGGATAGCATTTTTTACACCTTATTGTTTTCTAAGAAACTGAACTATTAACTATTCCCAAACTGACCTCTGAGATCAATTTGCCCTGGCATTGCCAAGCCAAACAGTTATAGTAGAGTAATTCAGCTGCTTGTGCTCTCTGCAAGGAATGAAATGTGGACCTGTCTGGTGACTTTCATGGCTCTTCCCTGCCTTCTATCATCTCCAAGCCTGCTGCACAGGCCACCTGTCCTATGGCACCTAGTGCAAATCCTTCAGGACTGCCTGTGTAATTGGTAGCTAGGCTACGCACTAGATTATTACATTACTTTTCCTTTATAAACCATATAAATTCTTGATATTCTCAACTGATTTGCATTAACCAGTTTTACCAGTCTCAGATACGCTCACTGACCTGCTCGCATGCAAGCCACATTCACCAGCCACCATTCTGGGACTCGAGGCAGAATCACAACAATTCTGTCCCCCTTCTGCAGTCCACATACTTTTGTCAGCACATTGGCCACTTTCCGAGACAGGAACCCCAGCTCCTCAAAGCTCCACTTCACTTCTTCTCCTTTTCCATTTATCCACCAAAAGGCAGGGTTCGATGGTCTCTTTCCAGCCTACAAAACACAGGTATTCAAAACCAAAACATTTCCTTCTGAAAGACCATGAAATTATAATGCATAAATATCTGCAAATTATGGAAGATCTGAGTATTTCACAACTGGCATATAAGCTATTATTTTTCCCTTGTCCTTAATGGACAGAGATTTGCTATGGATCAAGCTCAGATATTCCCAATAAATTCTCCTTTTCTGAACCTGAAATGTTTACCAGCCCAGTTGTGTCCAGACCCAATTCCTAGTCTGGGTCTTATTTCAGTTTAAGCCTTATGCTGAGCATTAATGCTTCTACAAAGTAACAGATAACGTGAAATACTGCACATAATACTCCTCATAATCTGGATGGAGTTGTGGAATACTATTAAAAGGAAGCAGCACAGGCAGAGGACAAAATAAAACAGGACAACAAGGTGTCCCAGGACTCCTCCTAGTCTGATTGCTCAGGAAGAGGGCAGTTAAATGCTCTGTAACCACAAGGCATCTGGACAAATATAGAATGCACTTTGGAGCAAGGCAATTAAACATTAGTGGGAGAATTCTGCCTGTCATGCAATGTTACTGTTGCGCTACCTGTCTTTTTATGATGTGAATATCTAATATTATAGAATCCAGAAGGAATAAGCACAGCCATTCCAAGGTTAATTCAAAGTCAAAAGGGATTTATCATTGCTTTTTCTACCTATACAGGGAAGCCCAAGGGTCAGAAACACTTTTAAAATAAAGCAAGAAACAATGAGATTTTGTATCATTTCCTAATGCAAATTGGCTTTGGGAAGTGATTTTTTTAAATTAAAAAAAAACACCCCACAACTTATTTCAAATGACATTTTAAATTAAATATCTCATCTGCACAACAAAAGATCATCTACCTTTTCAATCTCAGACCATTTGTCCAGTACATCACTTGCAAAGTTAAAGTACTGCGGTATTTCCTGTTCGCCTCGCCTGACTGACTCATACTGTGAGTATACATCACAGGCGAGCAGCCTAGGCTGTCCATGGAAAGTCCTATTAGGAGGCTTCAGAGTCCACAAGGATTTTAGAGTCTGTAATTTAAACAACAGCTTCATGGCAGAAGATGATGTACGTAGATGCTGAAGACTATATAAGAAAATTTGCAGAGTTGTTGCTATGAATCCTGCAACAACAAAAACAACAACAACAAAAAGGAAAATAACCTTGAGATTATCCAAAGACAATTTAGTTATGAATTGATGACTTAGTAATTGAAGTCACTTAGGTTAGCCACAGCCAAACCGATGTTTTTAACAGTTCAATTAAATGTGAAGTTCCCCATTCTGCTTGCTTATATTTTTTACCACCAGCTTTTAAAGGACTTAATGTAATGTACTGATCTGGCATCTTGTCTGTAGCTCAGCTGATCCTTACAGGTTCTTGATGTGTCTTTGGGGCTGCTAATTGCTCACAATCCTCCTTAGTCAAACACAACATCAAATGTTATTGTTTGCATTATAAGAAGATTACTGGTTCTTACACCAAAGCATTCAGTAGATGATTCTCTATTCCTTTTCCTTCATGTGGAGTGAATATATCCATTCAGATTGATGTATCCACTCACCACATATATCCCAAGAACCTTCACTTCAGTAATCCCTTACATAGGCCCCCAAATTTAGATTTAGACATTTCTACATTTGCTCACTGTAAATGCCCGTTTCCATATGTACTCACCACGACCCTAAAAGCTCTCAAGTCCAATTACTTTCTTCCTTTCCATTGCTACCTTTTTCTTTCTCTTTTTATATTACTATTATTATTACTACTATTATTATGACTATTATTTTCAGCAGTCTAGAAGATTGCTTCAGAACTGTGCTAAACTCTAAAAATTTTAATGCTATTTGGAGGCTTCTCATAAGTGCACATGAAGATCATCAAACATGGAAAAAAAATTGCCTCACGTCTGGAAGAGCCCGCAGTCAGAGCAGGAGCCAGTGGAGTCCTGGAGGTCTATGATGATTCTAAAACCTGAGTCCATCTATTGATTTTCCTTCTTCAACCACTAAACACAAGCTACTAAATACAAAGTTAGGTGAATGACTGTTGAAATACAGGTAATTTTCTTTTCTCTTCCTACAGATGATCAATCTATCCACAAACTATGAACAAAATTATAGATAAACTCAATTAAATTCTTTTCCATGTGGAACTTCTGTGGCCTGAATAAAGCTGCAAAGTTTTGCCCTTTGTCCCAGGTTTTTAAGTTCATTTTGTGCTCATTTACCTCTTATCCCGTGTCTTCAACCATGACCTCTTATCCTTACATCTCCGATGCATGGGTCTCAGTTTTGGTCAAATATTATTCCTCAAGAAAAAGTAACTTATTTAACATTGGAATTTTGTCCTTATTCCTTAGCAGGACCTTTTACAGTAATATTTAATCTGTCTATCAGGTGAATAAACTCAAATACCTAGAACTTGCACAACTTAGTCTTTTCAGTGATATCTGACAGCATAAACAATCTGGATGCAGATTTCCCCCCCCGAACAGATATTTCAGATATTTTGTCAAAACCAACAGTAATTCACAGTGTTCTCCATGCTACATGGAGACTGTGGTAGAGAAATACTGATCAGCTGTAAATAATCCTATAGGATATCATTTGCTCCTGAGAAAGAATCACATGGATATAAAATTAAATATTATTATGTCTCTAAGTGCCACCCACCTCAGAATCAGGGTAACAGAGCAGAAACTTACTTAGATGGTATTTCCATTTTAAATCAAAACTCTATTAACAGGACCTGGTGGAAAAAAATCAATCTAAAAAGGTTTTACTGGTGAAAATGGTCTTTTAAATATTCCCTAAATAGGTCATCTTTGAGGTTGTGACCTCCACTGCTAATGCTAAAAACCTATGGATCCATTTTCATTTAACACAAAAGTTAATAATTTTGATTATTCTTTTTAATAACATAGTAAGATATTACTTATTCCTTCCATCTGCTCTATGATTTAGCTATAATCTTCAGATTTCAGAGCATTGCAATGACAAAATCTACACAATAGCCTGTAAAGAAAAGAGGAGAGAAAGAACATTCAGGAACAGTATTCAAGATTGGAAATTGCATTCAAGACTGGTAAGTTGAAAAACATTTTAAATCCAGGATTCCCTAGTGGTCTACAAAAATGTCTGCAAAGTTTTGTTGTGGCAGCCTTCAACAGTTTTTAGCACTTTCTCACCTGCAAACTTAGAGGTGAAAATGAAGTAAGAAAATTGAGGAAAAGACTCAGTAATGGCAAAGGCCTCTGAACTGCTGCAAGAATCAGAAATTATTTTTCCCAATTTAGTACCATCTGCTTCTTCTTAATCATCAGCAACACTAGGAATTCAGACAAACATTTTCCTGACCTGTTTGCTGTGGACAGTACAGACTGAGAACTGGCTGGTGTAGATCCTCTTCATCCGGTTCATTCAGCTTTCAGGACATGTTTCCCAAATGAGGCACTGTAAAGATTAGCCTTTCATGTCTCCAGATAAACCTGGACGTTCTGTCAAAAAGGATTTGGAGTGAAACCCTTTCTACTTTATCATTTGCTTCTTTTGAAGTAATGAGAACAGAACATAGCACAAAATAGACCAGGCAGCACAATTCTTTCTGTGGAATAACCTTTTTCTTGTAATCATTTACAGCATTGTTAATTGTGCATAATTTGCACCTTAACCTAAAGCACTTTGTATCTTCTCTTTTCCCTCACTTTAACCATTTAAGTAGATCACAAATCCATCAAGCTGAAGAGAAGCAGTTAAAGAATATGTCTTTCTCCTTCCACTCAGAAAGAATTTGGGAATGTTACAGTAATAGTTTTTGAAGAGAGAATATCACTTCACTGCTGATACCCACTACAGGACAAAGATTATTTTTATTAATTTCTCATTTATTTGTAATTATCAAAATGTTGTAGTTACACTTTTTTATTTTTAAAGGAAGCTGTTTATACTAATTCCAGTAAAAGAATTAAACCTTTGTAAGCTCCCAGATCTATCCCTTCTCTCTCTCATTCCTCATTCTTAATTACTTGCACCTTCTCGCTTCTGAAAATTTGTAGGTCAATGGCAAAAGTGGTTCTAATACCACACATCCTCAAGCCATAAGTGTTAACTCCTTTTTTTCCCCCGTAGCTTGTTTTTCCATATGTTCTCCTAGTGCTCTGGGACATGACCACATGCCAATGATGTGCTATGGCTGGTATGGATGATGGAAATTTTCTTTCCTCAGTTTCCAGATCATGTTATACTCTTCCCCACTCTTTGTTCCTCAGAACCTTTCTCTGGATTTTCCCAGTAGCCGTCTTTGGCAGATCCTGAACAAACTCCACCTGAAAGGCAAAAATGCTCACTTTTAGCTAAATACATTCTGACTAATCTCCCAGGTGCAAGGAAAGACACTTTTACTGTGGCTGGGGTAAAGAGATGGGAAGCTGCACAGCTTGGAGCTGGGACGGTAAAACTCCTCACTACACATCTTGGCAGACTGCACAGGCAGTACTTGCAGGGAGAAGTACCACAATTCTGAAGAGATGTGTGCTTCAGCTGCCAGGACAGGGAGTTACTGGTGTCTTTTCCGTTGTAAGGGATGGATTCCAACTCCTCTGATGTCAGCAGAAATTTTCCCTTTGCTTTGGCTGAGAGTTTGAACAGAGCTCAAGGGAGGAATTGGTAAGCACTGAATGCCTTGCCCATTTGAGTCGCTGTGAAAACTCCAGTATTTCATGAAAGGAAGACTGGACCCTGATAAATATAAGTTATATTACCATTTCCTCCCTTTGGGTCCTTTCCAGCACATACAGTGAACCCAAGGCTACAGCTGCAACAGACCATGTAATTTACTTTTATTTTATTTTATTTAACTATGGTTGCAGTATTTGTCAGAATGCAATTGAAAATAACCTGAGGCAGGACAAAAGCCATTTAATTTTTTATACAATTAGAAGACCCATCTTTTTGTCATGTACTTACCTTCCTTGGATACTTGTAAGGTGCAGTCACCTTCTTGACATGTTGCTGAAGCTCATGAGTTAATTTTTCTGGATCGTGTGATACAAAACCAGGAGCTAAAACAATGAAGGCTTTGACTACCTGTGCCAGAAAAGTTAAGGGACTCCATTAACTTCCAGACTTGGGAATAAAGGGATACATTTGTTGCCAAAACTGAGTATCAAAATTCAGAAATGTTTTTCCTTTAATTTCCCTTTTTTCTTGGTTGTTTATTACAGAATGCAATGTTATGAAAGACATATTCTTCAGCGTAGGATTTTTTTTATTTTTCCACTTTTTTTTCTTCTTAAATTTATACACTACTAAACTTTAAAAAAGTTGTAGAACAGAGAAAAAGACAGTTGAAAATCTCACCCCAGGGCTCAAAGAAAGTTGCAACATTGAAAAACATAAAAAGAAAATTAAACATTCCGGATATCATTGCCACCATGTGCTTAGTGACAAAAAGAGAAATAATCTGAATTCTATTTCTTATACAAAAAGATGCCACAATAAGTCTGAAGAACCAGACTTTTTTTCCCCATCAAACCCTGCAAACAGGGAAATAATTCTGAAATTCCAAGATCTGTCAAGGTATGGTTTTAAAATTTTTTAAGCCATCTTAATTTCAAAAATCTGCAACATACTTAATTCCAAGGAAGCCTAGTACATGTAGGGAACTTGACACTTAGAATAAAGTGCATTCCTTTTTTTTTCTTTTTACCTCCCCTCGAATTGGATCAGGACTGCTGACAACAGCTGACTCTGAGACTGCAGGGTGTTGTATTAATGCACTTTCAACTTCAAATGGGCCAATACGATACCTAGGACAAAATGCAGATAGGACAGCCATAGCAAGATAGCCGTTCAATCGTCTTTCCAGATTGAATTTTAACAAGCAAATGAGCAAAACTAAAAGCAACTGACTTACCCAGAAGAATTAATTATATCATCAGACCTTCCAACAAATGAGACATATCCTTCTTCATCCATAATCCCTCTGTCCCCAGTGACATAAAAATTTCCACACACAGAGGCAGCAGTTTTCTCTGGATTATCCTGACAACAATCAGACATTTCAAAAAATGTACCCTGGTACAGGTTTGGAACAAGTTACACCTTACCCGTCAGTCTGATCCTGGAACAGTGGAATAATGTACTGATTAGGCTAAAATGTTAGTGAAATGTAATGCATTTACTTTGCAGTGGTGCTAAAATTGAGCACGACAATTTTTTAAGTTGTTCTCAAAATGAGTATGTTCAATACTGTTTATGCCTTCAATTAAAAAAAAACAGAGCCGCGTCAATTAGCAGTTTTGTGGTGGAAATATCTGAAAGGTGGAAAAGAGCATTTGTATATGTATGGATTCATGTTCTAGGGAAGAAAGGGTGTGCTCTATCAAAATGCTCATCCATCACAGCAAATTACTAGAATGTATAACCCACTCTTCAGAGAAAAGATTTATCATTGTAGGGCGTTGCCACAACAACCTCCTGTCAATGGAAACTTTTCACCTCTAACCTTCAAGACCAAAATACAAATGAGGTGACCTACAGGAAAAACTTCATAATCTACATTGATCTATTGGGTCTAGATTACACAGGAAAACCACCTTGACAACTGAAAATACAATGAAAAAATGAAGTAATAGTACTGAACCAAAAGAAGGTTTTTTTATCACGTAGTGAGCAATTACTTTGTGCAAGTTGTTGTTTGGGGTTGCTACAAATATCCAAACATTATGGAGATTCAGAAAAGAATTAAACACACAGGTAGTTTCCCCAAAGCTTTTCCAACTTGATGATTCAAATGCAGTGGAGAATATCTTTACATTTGCCTGATTCTAGTGTTTTCTTAAGTATATACTACAACTCAGCACCACCACAGACAGAATGGTGGACGTTTGACCTGAACCAAAATGGCCATCCTTCTGACACGTTTTTTTAAGCCTGTTCTGCTTTCAGTGGGTAGAGCATTCCCATTCAAATAGTAATGTTATATTACATATGCCGCTGCCACAAAGCCATGTGATCATCTATGCTTGAGGGTTTGTGCTGTGACTTGGTTTTGTGCTGTTGACCTTGCGCACACCATCTGTGTGACAGGCAACTGCACAAAGAGTTTCCCTGACACCAGCAATAAATGCATGCTGCAATGTGTAATTTTTAAATATTTACAAGATCAATTTGTGGGTATCTCTGACAGTGATATGAGGGAATACCTGTGCTCTTTGGAAAGCCTCCCTGAGCTCATGGCATATTACAGCAGCCTTTATGGGCTTCCTTCGTTAATCCATAACTAATGATAGGAGTTGAATGGTAGGGAAGGAGTGATGTACTGAACGTAAAGCCCATGCTAACTGCCTGGTACAGGTTTGGAACAAGTTACACCTTACCCGTCAGTCTGATCCTGGAACAGTGGAATAATGTACTGATTAGGCTAAAACTATCAAGCAAACCAGAGAGACCTTGTGAAGATGCTGGATGAAATTATGCTCCTCAGTAAGTCAACAGTACTTTGCCCTGGGTCTCTCTAAAGCTTTTCACCAGGCACAGAAGGCCAACTCAAACTTACCAAGTACTCAGAGAACAGACAGAATGGTCGCGTAGGTTGAATTCGGACAGCAATGTTGCCTTCTTCTCCTGCAGGCAGAATAGCCCCTTGGTCATCTATGATCTGCAGAGAGGACGTATCACCACTGCTTTGATTTGCTCAGTGAAACATGTGCGTTATAGCACAGTGAAGGACACAGAGGGACACAAGACAGTAGTCCGTTATTCATGTACCCACAACTGCAGCTGAGCTCAGATGTAACATATCAACATACCTGCACATCATAAGGGGGAACAGCTTTTCCCAAAGAGCCAGGTTTAATTTCCATTCCTTTCATAGTGGCACATATTGCTACCTGCATAATAGATATTTTTTTTTTTCAGTTTGTGCAACATCTTGTAGACTTTATTATTGGCTTGCATTAGGCACAACACCTCTTCATGACTTTGTCATGACAAGGACTAAATTAGGACTAAAGCACTGTGGTTCTCCAGCACATCAGAGAGGGGCTGAGAAGCATTTTAGGTCAGTCCTGTGGAATGAGGTTGCTTGTGCTCAGTCTGAGTCAGTGGGTTCTTCTGCGAACACTTGAATTTGCAAGACAGCAGATGTGAAATTATTACAGATCTTATTTCAATAATGGGACAATTAATTTGGGACCATATCAAGGGTTAGAGGAGAGAATGCCTGAAAACTGACTCCTAATAGCTTCGTTAACATTCACTTACAGAGAAGTCCAGGATGTGAACTGATTTCATATTTTTCATTAAAACCTAGGACAGGGCAAATTGATACCCAGAACAATTATTTTTTTTTTTTTTTTGCCTTTTGAGTAAAGATGATGAAGGTATCTACCACAAGTTATTTGATCCAAGGCAATCTCTGGCATGATTTTTGCAGAGGGCTGAACTCTGTAGTCACAGTATTTCCTATAAACATTAAAATATGCAGCTAGTTGATTCTGAAACTATGTAATCATAATTATATACAGCCTCTTTATAATAAAGTTCATTTAAGTGATTCTTACCTTTTCCAGTGATTTATCAAGCACATTGTGCCTCTGGTATTGTTACCTTTGAAAGAGCATACTGCAAGAATTAATGCAAACGTACCGTTTCAGTCTGGCCATAACCTTCATGGATATCCAGCCCTGTCTGGCGTTTCCACTTTGCCATCACTTCAGGATTGAGTGGCTCCCCTCCAGATAAACAGTGTTTCAGACTCATGAACTTGTAGCTTGAGAGGAATAGCAAACGAAATAATTTTCTTAATTTCTGAAAAGAGCAGTGAATGGTCTTAACTGAGCAGCCTCCCTCAACTTTCAAAGTACGCCTAAAGCTTCAGAATCTACTTTGGGAAATGACAATAATTATCCTGTTACACAGTCCTGGACTGAACTCCTAGATTGCTTGTGTTACCACTGAGGATAATGTAGTTTATCTCTGTGTCGCTGGAAGTAGGTATTTTTGCTGGAAAAAGACTGAGCAAAGGTGTTTTCTTGGAAATCTGAACGAGCACATCAGATGTTCGTGGAAAGCCGAGTTATGTGCTGACATCCAAGATCAAATAAGACACTGAGAATTTTCTAGAGCAAAAGGAAGGCTGAATAGGAACACAGATCCTGAGCTCTCTGCTAAACCAGGGTTGGCTTTTGTCAGGATAAAAGACCTATGTGAGAAGAATAAGTACCTTACTGAAGGTGTGAAAACTCCTTACAAATCACACTGACTACTTCTCATAAGCTGAGTATTTTACAGGGTAACAAACTGGTGGGAACAGCTGCCAAATAACCCAGCATGTGAAAGTCCTCTAACTGCTCACTTCATTCTCAAGTATATGGGAACAACTCCACTGTACTCCAGTAATTCCCTGATCCAGCGCTGCCTGAAACCTTGACTTAAATTTAACTGTGAACCATAAGTTCAGAGGAAGTGTCAGCTTAAAAAAAACACCTCACCTGTTTCCTCTGTGTTGTCTTTTCAAAGACCCATTCCTAAAGCCTGACTGGCCTAAGGTGTGACTAGTTAGTCTCATATTTCAGAACATAGCTTTCTTTTCTGAAAGCAAATTTTGCTAATTAGATTTCTTTTAAGTGAAGAAAAATAGGCACCATAAGGAACTAAACAGCCAGAGCTGTCACAGCATTATATCCCAGCCTCCCTCTGCTAACCCTGCAACAGACAAATGTGCGGTACCTGCTCAAATCATGTTGGACCAGCATGCGATAGGCAGTGGGAGCAGTACAAAAGACAGTGATGGGGTATCTTGAGAGAGTCTAGAAAAATAGAAACTTATTTTGTTGAAAAGAAAATTTAATGGTGGGTCTGACCTTGTAAAAGTGCAGCTGATTAACACAACTTACGTGCTCAAATGTCTGCAAAATGAAAATCATAAAAATGCAACACACGTTCAACACAGAGCACGACTATGGATTAGTGACTATGAATCCGGACTGTGGAGTGGCTGGACCAGTCAGTCCCACTGCTGTAGAAAATATAGTACTTTCTGTCCAACAAAAATCACTCATGTAAATGAATGACCACTGAGAGTACTAGTTTCAATTAAGATTGTTTTCTGCTTCCCAAAGCAACTGTGTCCCAGGCTCAAGACTAAGTGACAATAGTGAACTAGACCAAAGTTTTTCCAATTTTGTTCTTGGGAAAGTCTGGGTCTCCTCTCCACACAAGAGGCCAATGTTGAGGAGAATAAGCCAGCTGACTGGTTTTGCAAAATGTCAGAGACGAGGAATAGGCATTCTGGCGACTCATTGAAAATTTAGGATAACAGGACCCTGATTCAGGTCTATGCCATACTCCGATTACTGGCTCATGCTCACCCTGAGCCCAAAGTAGCTGGAAGTCCGTACTTGAAGTGACCTTTATGCTTAGTATGGGACAAGACAGCAGTGATCCTAAGTTCTTTTTGTCTTGCGTCTTTCACCATATCTCCTCTACACTGTAGCTATGTCACATGGCCTAGCCAGGAGGAAAACACTTGTTCCTCTAGCTTACTCAGCACCAAAGGGAGGGATGATTGCTTGGGATGTGGGAAATACTATGCCTGCTGCTACAGAGTAGTGGGTACCCATGCACTGGAGCCCAGTTTGTTTGCTTTATTTACACAACATGGAGATAAAATTCACAGTATAAAATGTTACACTTACCTCTGCAATAACTGCTGATTTAAACTTTGGCATATTGTGTACAAAGACACACGATCCACAGATCCATGGTGCAAAAACACTGCTCCAAGCTGATTTTACCCAGCCAGTATCAGAGGTATTCCACATTATATCTGAAGGAGTCAAGTTCATCCAGTACCTGATGATAAAGCAGAGATGAAAAAAATGCTTCATAGAGCGTGACAGACTCAGGCACAGGTCACAGCATAATTAAAGGAAAGGGCAGGAGGCTTCCATTAGAAGATGCGGTGTCAGCAAGTGGGGCTCTTTAGACGTTTGTAAGAGTTGAAGAGAATCTTGAATATTCTCTTATTTTCCCTTCATTCTCTTGTGTTTAATGTTTCTAGCACTTGCTTGGTTCCTGAACAGTGCAAAACATCCTTGGCTTGAGTTGTGGTATCTGGATCTAGAGCAAAAACCAAACAGATCATTTGGAGTAGGCTTCCCCCACCTTATGGATTAGAGACATCAGGTAAATCATATCTTATTTCCTTAGGAAACTAACCAAATTAGTTCTATGGACTCTACACCAACCTCCAACTCAGAATGCCTTGGGAAATGTATCCTTTGATTTTCTCACTCCTTGGGAAGTATAAATAAAAGATGTTCAATGAAAGCAAATCAGTACCAAGCCACAGATTCAAACTGAACTGTAACTTTTAAGGTATAATGCTGTGATCCAAGGTTGCTTTGGTTCTCAAGGAAGGTTTACATAATACTAAAGCATTCAACTTTATCTGGTTTTGCTGTAAGGAGGCTATCCTTATTGCTACTCCGCAGTCAGCGTTCTGAGTGACAGAACACTGTGTTTGATGATCTCAATTGAGTCTTCAAGAAGCTTTTAATAATGAGGGTTTCACCGTGAGAGGGGAAAGGTGAGGAAGAAGCAAGATCCTACACTCATGAAATGCCTATATTTACTGGAGTTTTTACAGTCACATTTTCAATTCAACTGTGATCATGTCACAATCAGGACACTGGGAGCAACTGCAAGGTATACCTGCCACTGGTTGCAAATCCAATGCCGTAACTGCTGTGGGACTGCACCACCATTTTTGGAGAGCCTGTACTTCCACTAGTAAAATAGATCAGCATTGGGTCTTGACTCCTTGTCTTGACACATTTATGGTCAGCAGATGTCAACCTTCAGAAGAAAGAGTATATAATGGTTACTACATGTAGTTTTTCACAAAAGAAGCTGTATTTTTTTAAGGTTTAGGTGATAAACAGGAAAATAGCCCAAAACTATATGATCTCACTAAATAAATAATTGCAATGGATACCAGAGATAAGAATTAGAGAGTGTATTTTGCTCATCACAAGCATGCCCTGTATGCCATAACTTTCAAGATGTGAGCACCTACAGCGTATTCCAGCGACTTTGTGTACAGCTATTTGGCAAGAGCACTCAGGGTGCTTGTTATGGAACAGCAGGTAGATGCAAAACCAACTTCTGCCTCAACACATATTGTCTCCCAATCTGAAGTCAATGGGGACCATATTCAGGCTATTATGCCAGGTAAGGTAGTCTTAGACACTTATTATACCATTTATGTTCAAGAGACTGATGAACAATGCAAATTGTCTGGGCGACCCAGATAGTCAAGGAAAGAAATAATTGATGCCATGTTAGCTGAGCACCGAGAGCTGGCAACGGGTATCTTCTCATTGAATTCAAGAGGCATTAGGCTGGGCTCTAGAAGACAAGAACAAAACAACTGCAAAATTAGTACTCCATGTGCTTGTCTTGTGATCACAGTTGAAGCAAAGAGCTTTTAAAAGCTGGCAGGCTGCTAAGTAAAGAGAAACTGAAAGACCTGAATATAGCTCCCAAAAAGTGTGTTGGAGAGATTTGTACTTAATGCAGTGATTACAGTGAGTTGGCAGAGTGATGCAAAAATGTATTTTGGAAATTAATCCCAAAACTCAGCAATGCCACCTGACTGATACAGCTTCCTTCACCTCACAGGGATGATGGTAAAACAGCTGGATACTCACGCAAAGAGTTCTTTGAGGTTCAGCCACCCATCTCTGCTTCCTTTGGCTACAATTAGTTTGCTTTTCAGAAACTGGCAGTCAGGCATGACAGATTCCACTGCAGGTGCCAGCGTATCATTGGTAATGATGCACTTGGCCTTTGAAGCTTGGAGTCGGTATAAGATGTCTTTGGCTGTTAATTGGGATGTTCCTGGAATAAAGACAATTCCTGGAAAAAAGCAACAAGCAATTTAGAAAATTGACCATTTCTCTTTATTATGTTCACAGGACATGACCCCAGCCATAGAAAAGCTGAGCTACTTGACAAAACCTTATTCTTTGAGAAACAGGAGTCAGATATAACTCATGTTTGAAGGCAGAGCTTGGGTAAACTTGTGGCCTAGGAATGACCTGGAATCACCTAGCTCTGAAAGACCTCCAAACCCTGCAACACTGATGCACCTCATATCACCTTTTGTGTCATCTATATTAAAGGTATCTAGATCATGACTAAGACGTAGATTTAAAGTGTTTTTGAGCACTTCCTTCCTGATTCATAACTCAGGAAAGAAGTGTTGAGATTATCAATGCCTTAAGTATATGAATAAGGTCAGCATTTGGATTACACTTACACCTGAAATAAAGCCATTATTCATTTCAATAGGAATTAATACCTCTGATATGGGATAAATAGACTGAGGTCTGGTAGCTTACATACATTGCTCAGTCAACATATCCCTCAAGCTTGGATTCATTTTGTAATGGGAACAAACGTAGAGTTTGAATACTGAGTACAATGTGACTGAAATCACATTTTCAGAGCCGGGGGCTGGGGGCAAATCAATTTAGTGCATATCTATACCTACTTTTACCAAGTATTTCAATAGACTTGACCTACAGACTGATTTCAGTCTTGGACCTTTAGAGGTGTCTAACAAATTTTACAATTGGGAAACTGAGGCACTGAGATACTGAATAATATTCCCATGTCATAGTCCAGAAAATCTTGGATGCAATAGAATTGGATTCCCTGAGTCTTAGCCCCATTTACAACCTGCAAGAATCACAGAGCTTAAAAGTGGGATAAAAATACTTGATCATGTCCCTATCGATGCTGAATTTTTCCACCATGGATGTTTAGCAGTCTAAAAATGCAATGGGTCAAATTCTTCCTAGGAATTTGTAATTTGTAACAGCAGAGCAAAAAAATATTGTATTGAATTATTAACCAGTCTAGTCATATAACTTACTGCATTAAAACTCTCCACACTGATAAGGTATCTGGTCAAATTTGGCCTTGGATTGTAACCATTCAACGTTCACCGGCTTCAACCGAGGATGCTGTTTAACCGGACCGTGTCTGTTTGGCACCTAGTATGATGTCACTTTGGTTCCTGTGTGGGTGCTGCCAATTCTCCTATGCAAAAGCTGAAGTGTACAGGGCATAGTAGCATATTCCTCCTTACATTTTCTTCACATTAATTTAGCATATTTTTCATATCTTCTATTTATTTTCTTTCTGCATCCAAGAGATCAGTAAGGTTACTCACCTGTTCGGATACAGGCTACATTCATTAGCCACCATTCAGGAACACGAGGCAGAACTGCTATAACCCTGTCTCCTCTCTGCAAACCACACGCCTCAGAAAGTATATTAGCTGCTTTCCTGGACAGAATTCCCAGTTCTTCAAAGCTCCACTTCACTTCCTCTCCCTCATCATTTACCCACCAAAAAGCTGGATTTGCTGGTCGTCTTCCATCCTAGAATGCAACAGAAGATATTAAAATAAGACGACAATCCTTGAAAGGTTTAATTTCAATCAAAAATAACTCCAGACTAAGCAAATAATCCCTGGCAATTAGTCTCTTAAAGTGATACCTATATTTCTGACAAAGAAAATAAAATAGTACATTCTACTCTGCAGCTAATATTATCCAGTATCCGTCAGGAAAATTGATTTGTATCATCTGAGATTTGTTCCAATGTGTACAAAGTAAAAGAAAAAATACTACCTTTTCCAGTTGTGACCACTCATCTAAGACATCACTTGCAAAGTTGAAATATTCTGGCAGTTCCTTTTTACACTGGTTTATAGAGTCATAATATGAAATAATCTGAGATGTAAGAACCCTGTTGCATCCATGTAATAGTCTGCAAGGCGACCTGAGAATCCGCAAACACTGAGGAATCCATGATTTAATAAATGTTCTCATGATAAATGGTGTTTTATCAGACAGTGGGGAAAAAATCAGATGCACGCCTACAGGAATCAGTCATCTGAAACGAAAGAAAATACATTTAAAAACAGCCAGCTATTGGATGCTGTCCAGTTTGTGATGTTGGATAAATTAATGCAAACCAGCTTGAACAAAGAGACCGTTTGTGTGCCTCCCTGTTTTTCCCCATTATTTTATGTGGTTCTTAAAGCAAGAGTTCCTCCTTTTCTGGCAAAGAATTTGTGTACTGTTTTTTTGTTGTAATCTTTGTCCTCTACTTTGTCAGCTGATGAATGAATCTCATATCGCCTCTCTAAACTTTCACTTGCCAGTCCTTCTCTAAATATCTCTCTCTTGATTCCTTTAAATTTTGTATTTTACTTTGCTTACTTCCAGAAATAAAATGCCACTAGTTAGAAAGTGCTTTGAGGACACTTTGTTTATCCTCTTGATTTAAAGAAGCCTCTGTAATTATGCTATGTCTAAAATATACACTAGATGGCGATTCACGCTGAACTTACACACCAGTAAAACTGACGAATCTCTGATTTATTTCCTTGTGAGTTCTGTTTTCACTGAGGGCATGGAATGAACACTAGGCAAGCAAAGGTGAAATGCCAAAGACTTCCATTTGCTTTGCACCTCAGCTGCAGTGTGCAACTTCGAAAAAGATACATATTGTAAAACCAACTTGCAAAGAAAATTCCAGCACTTCCAGTTTCTCCTAGTATTTCCTACACAACACACAGGTAGTGTGGAAGATGTGGAAGAGACAGAATGGATGATACTCCTGTTATTTAAAGCCCAGCCTTGGAAGTCAAGAAAACTGGATCTTTACTCATAGATGCAGAATCTTCTGATAAACTTGTTTTGAGTGTAATCAAGTCCTTAAGAATCTACCCACCACATTAAACCTACGGGAGTTTTTCCCTCAATTCAGTGGAGCCAGCTTTGCGTTTGAATCCTTCTGTGCCATGACTTTCTCCTTGTTTGATAGTCAACAGTATGTACCTATCTCACAGGGATACTACACAGTTACTTTCACCTTTGCATTATGTATTGCAAGTGTACATGTAGTGACAGCTTAAAGTGTTCAATGCCAACAAAAAACAGTAACTGACATCACTCTAAAATCACTGTATTTGCGAGGCAAAACAGAGAAATGCAAACAGAAGGTGCTCACATGTGAGGCATATGTCAATGGCTCTCGACCACATAACAATTTCCAGGGTGTGAGTGGTAACAAAGTAGAAGGCTCAAGAATTGTATTTATCCTGCATCCAACGTTTCCTGCTGACTGGCCTGTGACTTCTGCAGAAGGCAGATTTTCCATAGCTCTCAAACTGCAAAGCACAAAATGAAAGAGCCAGAACTAGTTAGCACTGATGAAGAAATGTGCAGAAATGCACATACACCTAATGTGCTGTATGGCTAAGAGAAAACACTGTACTCCACCAGTTTCATTCTTCTGTTCAGTTCTGCTAAATCCCACTCCACTGCTCATTACAAATCTGTCATGGCAGGACTGACTGCTGTGTGATCCTCCTCTTACTCCAGTTTCCTTTCAGGACATAGAGGTTACAGCCCTTTCCAAAATGGTGCCTCCTCCCTGGTAGGAGGTTTCCAGGAGGGATCTGAATTGACTGCTATTTGTTTCAGTGGCAGATGGTGGAAAAACAGCTCTCTAAGCAAATGGTTTTGTCATTCTACCTGTGCTCTGGGAGCCTTAGGCTGCATTCTGAGCTTACAACACAGCCTGTTCAGATCAAACAGGCCTTGTTAGTTTTTCCCTGTTCTTCTGAAAGATGCTTTTTAAGCCTCCTAGGATGTTACTTGAAAGACATCTTTGGAAAACAGCCTGTTATGAAAAGAAAAAGACCACAAAGTCAAACCGGAGACTCTTATCTTACAGCTTTTTTTTTTCTTTAGTACCTGATTGCTGCGTCTGTATTTACGTGTGATCTTATCTTGCAACCAGCCTGAACACACAGCTCCCTCTGATTTCATTATGCACCCTGTACAAGAGCTAATAGAACACGTCTCAAGGTGCATTACAATCCAACGCCTTTGAGATTGATAGGAAAGAGTTCACTTGAAACCCAGCCCTGCTCACATCAGCCATGAAAACAACCTAAATTGAAGCAATCTGCCACCCAAGATCCTTCACTGCCAAGAAAATGGAGGCTACCATATCAACCACCATTACAAACTTTCCTTCCTTTCAGCAGTACCCTCCTGATACCAGATTTTTCATCCTTTAGTCTAAGGGCATGAAAGAGCAAAGCAGAACTTCCTCAAGCAGAAGGAAGAGTCATTATTGGAGGCAATTTCTTTAACTATAAGTTCGGTTCTACTAATCTGAATACACCCATCCTCAAGTCAGCTCGTTCCTTGCCTGTGCCAACAGAACAACCACCAGAACACCTGGTCTCCTCCAGAGAGGCCAAAGCTTTGGGTGTACAGTTCATAAATTTCAGCACCGTTTAAGGGTCAAAGATGTTTCTGCTACAATTACAGACTGGCAGATATTTATAGAAATAACCATTTCTTAGTAAATGGCAACTTCTTAATCTTTTTGTAAGATATTTCTTAACATGTTCTGCAAAGACTATCTAGCGACGCCTCATAGTTCACAGACACAGTTGATAGCTATCCTAAAGATGAAATAGTATATCTGGTACCTTAAGTTTACTGTATGGATATTAGCTGCATGAAATTGTGCTACCACTGAAAATCAATGGCAAAAACTTCTGGTTTAACCTACAAGCATTATCTTACTTGAGCTACAATTTGGCACTTAAGCAGAGATGGGAGCCTCACCGACAAGGCACTGAAGAAATACAGACATTAAAATTACATATGCAAAGCAATGAGAGTTTTTCCCTGACTTCAGCATGCTCTAAATCAAATCCATAATAAGTATCTCTGTAAGTGCAACAGACAACCAAATATTAAGCAGAGGAGCAGCTCTCAAATACTTTCCCAGATACCTCACTTACCGTTTTGTCTGCAGCTCTGCGCTGGGTAACGGTGACAAGAGCAGGCTGTCTAATTAGAGAAGTGCACTATAAATTGACTGGTGCTTCCGTGGGCAAGTGTTTCCTCCTGTGCTCTCTCACCCCCTCCCCAGGGTTCTGATTATTTACAGAAACAGTAAACTCACCTTCTCCACAGATACTTTTTTTCTAAACACTGCTAAAGATGAGGAAGTAATTAACTACATTAATCTTCCAGTGGAAAGATGCAGTTGGCTCCACTAGTGGTAGCTCTGTTATCAACCTTATCAGCCTCAGTTTAGCTGATACAACAGCAGCCATTTAGGCAGCAAACCCTGCTGCTTAGTGCTCCTTTGCTTCTTTCTCAGTAACTGGATAAAGGCAGGGCAAGATGAAGACACATCGGTTTTTCTTTCTGCCATTATTGTTTCTCACAGGCTTCCCAGCAGCAGACAGCATAAGCCCAAATGAAACAAAGCCAAAGAAAGCCAAACTCCCTCAAATAAAAAAGGAGAACAACGTACTCTTGCTGAAAAAAAGCAACTTTGACAGAGCATTGAAGGAAACTAAGTACCTGCTGGTGGAGTTCTGTGAGTATCAATTTCAGCTGTCTCTTACCCTGATGGCTCTGCAGAGCATGACTGATGCTGGGGCACTCAGGTACGCCTGTTTTGCTGTTTCTTTCTCCTCCAGTAGTCCTTGTTTGTTTTGATTTTCTCCATGTATCTATTTCTAACCATGACTACTGCAACTTATTCCTTTTTGGTGTGGTTAAATACCAGTCTGCTACATAACACGGATACCGATAGTAAGACGGGTTCCCACATGCACAGTGTTAAGTTGACATTCTCTGCTTCCACTGACTAATTTTGCAAATATGTGTTTCACAGCAGTGATGGGTGAAACTCTTAGGTGTTAAAAAAAGAATCGGAGAGGGCTTTTCTTTTTACAACATTTTGGTGTCTGTAATTGCATTATACAGGACTGCGAGACTCCCTGAAATTAGCACTTGGTTAGGTGGAAGCTGGTCTGTGGTTTTTCTATTAGGTTCGTGTTCATTCCTCATGGGGAGGAAACTAGCGGGACCTTTTGAGTAACTAACTTTGTTAGAAGGTCTGGCTATCTGAGCCTTACAGAAAGTAAATCACAAAAGCAAAAGCCAAACAGTATATTCTCGTGATGCTACCCATCTAAAAGTTCAGACGCTGCATAATTTCCCACTCCACAAACATGGAGCTGCATTTCCTAGCAGCTTGCTGGTAGCAGAAACTCTTCAGTCTACATAAGACAGCAAAAGCTTTGTCTCTGTTGCTTGGGCTTGACCCTGCTTCACTGTGCCATTCTCACCGAGCTCAGTGCACACATCCACTTAGCCTTAAATTATTCAAACACCTTGCAAACTAGCCCTCCTTTGGAGGCAGGCATTAGAGACAGGCGTAAGCTGAAAACCCCAATATATTCCATATTTGGAAGGGATATTTGAAATTAAGGCAATATCCTAACTTTGCAGAAGTGCAGGTAATTTGTTCTTTTGCCTCACTACCAAATGTGGAGGAGGAGGAGGAGGAGGAGGAGGATGATAATAAGTAGTAGTGCAGGTCACTCTGAAATGAACGCACTTGCATTTTTCCAACAACAAAACCTAAAATACACTAACAGATTAATGAAACTAAGAATATGTTTGGATCATACCAAACATTTCATTAATTCTGAAACAATGTTATAAAACTTTAAATATTTTTAAAATTTTCAAAACAATCACCTTAGAAATTTCTTTAAAACTTAACGTTTAAGACTTTTAAACAGTTTTGAAAGTGTTGAAATTTAGCTAGATTTTATTTTTTAATTGTAGACGGTCTAAAGCTATTTGCCAAATTCAGTCTATTGTTGTGAACTGTTTTGACGTCTCTGAAGAGGCATTATTTTAGTGAAAAAATAATTTATTAGAAAAAAATTATTAAAGCTCTATTCTCAGCTTTGTAAGACTAATTCAAAGCTCAGAACCTAAACATCCAGGTCAGAGAAGAGTGTGCAGTCAAACCTCCTTAGTACTGGCAGAGCTGATCAACTATGAAGTATTTTAACCTAATACCAAATGGAAAGAAGGCACGTGAAAAGTTTCATAAAGAAATGAGAGACGAAGAAAGAATTGTTCAGAATACAGTAGCCCAGGGACTTGGGCACTCAAAGGATGTGAGTTCTAAATCAGGATTTCTTCCTGAAACACTCAGAGCAGAGTGTTGGACACCTCTCTCTGATATCCCACCACCCTCACAACTGGCGTTCTTCAGAAGGGAAGGACAAACGCACTCTTCCATTTCACTCCACATCTTCCAAAAAAGTCAGAGACGAAACACTGCTCCCCCAACCACACCTTGCTTCAGTGATCCTCACTGCCTTCTGGTTTGGACTCAAGGTCACCATGTCTACCTGGAGAGCTTACTGAGACCTCATGGATTGCCTTTCCCCCCACAGACCGTAAAGGAATCTACAGTTCCTGCAAAGAATTATGGAGTGATGAGCTCCACAGCCCAGATACATTATCTGGAAATCACTGGCCTCAATCTCAATAGCTCCTTTTGAAGACATGTCACTAAACAGCCTCTGGGGCAGTGCAAAACCATCCTGCAGAGCAAGGCACTGCCCCGGGATGTAGGAAACCTTAGTCCGCAATGCTGAACCAGATGGTTCATTTACTGTAATCATTTGCACTGCCACAGCACAAAGAGGCTAAAAATGGGACACGCACATATGCCTGCATGGAGAGGTCATAAAGCCCTCCTATTTTATGTCCTACTCCTTAAAACAGACTATCTAAATAAACAATCTATGTGAACATGGAACTATCGAGGGCACTTAGATAATGCGAGACAAAGCAATATTCCCCAGATCACACAGGAAATCTGTGGGGCTGCCAGGAATTAGCTTCAGAAATCCAGAATGAATGCAAGACCTGAGACCTTTCTCTTCTTGACCCCATTCTCAACCACAGAGATGCAGTCAGAGAATGGGGAGGAATCCCATGCTTCCCAGAAAGTGGGATTTGTTCTGTTGCTGTACCAACATGGGGAGAAGTTCGATTCAGCCCTCTAGGATCTGCCTTAGGCCTATCTATTACGAGAAAACCGCAATGCTTTCCCTGTTGTATACCATTATCTACTTACCAGTCCCACAATATTTATCAGGAGAGGCCTGCTTTGATATCTTCAGCCCAGCAACTCCCAAGTCCTCCTAATGCCCTTCAGTTCCACCCTCACTGTGTCCCAGGTCTGCCTTCTTTCAGGCAAGGCTTACTATAAAAACATATGCTGACTTTCTGCCAAGCAGTATCAGGCTACCCTTGTGAGCTGAGCAAAGTACACAGGGCAAGCACCCAGCATGGAAACAAAGTAATGACCCAGAAATCTGGCGCTCTTCTGCCCTCATTCCAACTGCGTTGTGCAACAAGAAAGTAACTGAAGGGGCACCGTAATGAAGGCAAGGAAGGACATAAGAACAGAGGTTGCAGTTCCTCTTTGGTTTTTGGGAAACGCAGCGAGAACAATGTCTGACAACACTGTTGAGCAGCACACAGCAATGTGCCTACTCTCCCATGGATGCAAGCCCTGCTGCCGGCCCAGCTGAATTACGCGCGCTCTGTACGCGCCACGAGCTCCTGATCTCATTGCTCACGTGAAAGGGCTCTTCTGCTGCAGTCTGTGGCATCTCGCCATCCACGTTAAACCGATCTAAGTATCACTCAAATGCCTATAAGAACAGGGTATATAGAGCACTTGCCACCAGCAGAAGGTAGATCTTATACCAGTGTTGCCTACGTGGGAGAGTTTTACTGTTTATGCTATAGGTAAGCTCAATATAAGTACCTGTGCTGATTTTCATTGCAGAATACTGTTGCTTCGAAAAAAAAAAATAAATCCCCAGCACTCTTGACAAAAATGCTCACCACAGGGATGATAAACTTTGTACTCTTATAAGCACAAACACTACAAGCACTGCTGCACACCACTGCAGACTGTAACCAGCTGAACTCATGTATCAGCTTACTCTAGTTGTCCCAAGGACAGCAACTGAATCAACACAGTAAGCTGCCTGAACACAGTAAAATGCACCTCCTATTTAATTTCTCTTCAAAAGCCTTTCATAAACCTTTCCAACTTTCTGTTGTCAGAATGGTTTTCACAGGACTTTGCAACTATCCCATATCTCTCTGTGCAAGAATAATCCTCAGATCTCCTAAACAGTATGGTGAAGACCATTCACATTTAAGGCTTTCCCCAGGCCAGAGAGGCAGAAATAGCCCACAACATGCTCCAGCCCAGGGGTAAAATATAGTGCATCAGCCCACATCAGCAACTGACCATCTTGTGACTGAGACATGTTGAATGTTCCCAAGTACACTCTCCCTGCAAAGAAGCAGGCATGAAACTGTTCTTTATTTTCATAGACAATACAATGGGTTAAACACAGGAGACACATTATGATCAGGGATAAAGACCACCATTTAGCTGGAAGCCTAATGATGCACTGGAGGAACATGCCTAGGGTAGCTCTGGTATCTCCATTCATGGCAATATTTAAAGCCAGATTCATCAAATAGCTGTTAAGAATGGTTCAGATGTCATTTAACTTGCTTTAAGCCAGACCAATGACCTCTCCAAGTCCCTTACAGCTCTAGTTCTGTAATCCTTTAACATGCTAACACCACTTTCCCCCACCTACAGAAGAATACAGGAAAAGGCCCAGACCCCAGTGAATGTTTGACTTCCCAGATCTCTGAGAATGCTTGCTCCTGTCCTTTCCAGTGAAAAGCTTTCAGTTCCTAGATAAACACAGGGATAACCTAAGCACAAGCATACAAGCGGTGCAGACCTTGTGCTGCACCTTTGTGTGCCAAGTGCACTCTCATTTATGAAAAAGTGATGTTTACCTTTTCTAGCAGAACATTTGTATATCCAGCGAGACACCAGGTCAGCTGCAGGATTCCTGTAGCCTGTGACTGACAATCCATGCTGAGATAATGACATGTAATAGTCAAGATGGGGATTACTCTTAAAGACAAACATCTCCTTTTCAGCACAAAAGCTCAAGGTGATGTTATTGAACAAAACAACAAATTGCTGCCCATGTATACATACAGTTCATAAAAAGGGGGATTTCTAGGAAGCAGGGGAGGCATGACTGATTGTAAATCAATTATATAGATCAGATAGTCAGTTCATTCATAAAGCCAACATCCAAAGCATACTTACTCCTCTGCTAATATCTGATTTCAGTGCACAGCAGTCTCCTCACCACAGGAGGTGAAAGCAAACAGTTCAAAACCACCCAGAACAGGTATTTCTTACAACTAAGCTTCCCACAGGGACTTAGTGCAGTGTGAAAGGTAGTGGTACATGGGTGCCCCATTCCTGTAGGCTTCATCAGAAATCTGTGTCAGTCTTTTAGGAGTAAGTCTTCTGAAAAGAGTCACTTGAATTGTTTGCAAAATATGTGTACAAAAATGAGCAGGTGTCATGGTTTGGGCTGGACTGGACACTGACATGAAGGACAGATGTGCTCCCCCACCTCTCTCTCCACGGAGAGGAAGGAGAGAGAAGGAGACTTATGAATTTAGAATAAACTAAGAACAGGGCAGTGGAAACACATGCCTGCACAGGTACAAGAGTCACTAGATTATGTTCTAGTTGCCTGCTGCAGAGACTTACCGATTAACGTGGGTCCCTTATGTAGGTGCCTCTTACACATGCTTATTTAATTGAATGCTTTGAATAAGGATCCAAACTGTAGAACAACCCTCAAGAATCCAAATTGTAGAATAATCCTCAATGTTTTCATAGCAGAAGAACTCAAGTGAACTGCAAACTGCAAACATTAGCTTAGCTCAGTTTAAAAGTACAGAGGTCAGCACAGGAGACGATGGGCTGTATCTCGCTCCAGAAGAGAATGGAAGAATTCAAGGTCACGCAAGAAAGTTTGCAACTGCAGCAAGATTAACAACCTTCTACTCTGATATGTTAAACACGAATCCATCCTTCACCTCAAGAGTCTTCTACAGAGAAAATTATGTAACTGTAGTGAAACTGTAAAAGCAGCCTACACAGAAGATGAAAAGTGGAACTGCTAAAATGACTTTCTGACCATGCAACTAACATCAAGGAAATAAGTATTTAGCATGACAACAGGCATATTCACAATGACTGCAGCAATCACTAGACCATCAATATAGACTGCAGAATGAAACCGGAGGCCACCAGCAATTAGCTAAAGGAGGAGGAACTCATCATCCTTTCATGTATACTCACTTCAAGAATGCTTTAGGGTCATTAAACACATCTATGTATCAGCAAAAATTTTCTCTGTCTACATTTCAATCTATTTTAGTTCAGTAACCTGCACTATGAAAAAAAAGTATAAGCTTACTCAGGTTATTGATGTGCTCAAGAGAAAGAGTCTCTCAAAGTAAAAGATTTCTGGTTCACTTCCTACTTTTGCCATATCCATTTGGTGTGGCTTTGAGCAAAATACACTGTGACTTTTTAAGACAGATGATGACATGTGATGATACCCACCTTGTTCTTCATTCTTATGCAGTCACGCTGTAAGTTCTTCAGAGAGGCAGGACTGGTTTCTCACAAAATGTTTTACATTGCCTAGAACAAGACTGCTAGCAGCTCGAGCTGTAAAGATCAGGATTTTTGACGGTCTGATTAAAAATCTGTATTCCTTTCCAGTTTGTCAGGCTTTCCTTTCAATGTACATGCAATTTCACATTAATCTAGTTCGCTGGTTGTCCATGGAAAGCAAAACTGACAAAATTTGGGTTGCTGACATATGAGACAGGTAAAATATAAAAAGGCATTTAAATCCTCAAATACTTTATTATAGCTCATGAAATAGAAAATGTGGCAATTCTCCCTCACCCAACACCCTTCCTTGGGGGAATCAGGGTGTGTATAAGATTTGCTCTTTACAGCCTTTAGAGGGAGGCATTCTTACAGCAGCTCCTAAAATAAGGGAAACTTTAGTGATCAGGGAAGGTGCTGAAAAATGGGATGTTCTTCAGTGTGGGCCCTTCTCACAAAGACAACACGCCAATACTGTCTGAGCAAAGTGGCTGCAGAAAAGGTGCTACAGTCTGCCCCCTGCAAGTGATTTAAAAAGGTGACTGGTTGCAGCTCAATTGTTATCAAAAAGAAAAGAGAGAGTAGAAATTCAAAAGGACACCACACAGGTGCTTTTAACTCTCATACTTCTGTGGCCCTTTTTAATTCTTCCCATACCTGAGCCAAAGAGCTTGAGCTGTTCTCAGATGCTGGATAATTTATTTTCAGGATCTTCTGTACCCATGATCACATGGTGGCAATCTGTTAAGATGCTCCTTCAGAGGTTCACATCTGTTTTGAAAACGACACTTCACAAAACAGCAATGACACAGGGTGGGAGGGAATTCAGTGATATTTCCAAAAGACAGGTAAAAAAAACTATCTAGGAAAAAAATTAAAAATCTCAACAAACCCTTAAATTATCCTTCCTTTTATTTACAACACAACTAAAACTACTGATAATGAAGACATTCTCCCATTGTTAACACAATGCTGTTCCTGAGCTGACAGCCTTTGAAGGGCCTCTCGCTTCTGGCAGCTGTGGCACAGCACACTGGTTTACATGGGCATCTCATCACCACGCATGTCTTCCCCGGTGATCTTGCCAGCAACTCGGTTACCTCTCCTCTGTGTCTGCCCTTCAGCTCTGCTGGTGCTCAGCTCTCCTTGAGCCTGGAGCCTGTGACGCTGTGTTAGCCTCAGCAGCTGCTTCCTCACCCCAATGCCTGAAACGATCGGTGTCAATAAAAATCTAAAACAGAGAAGAGAAACAAAACTCAAGAAAAGGCTCCAAATAAAAGGAGTGATGATTTCCTGCAACACTCAAGCAACTTGAAAAATAAAGCACCTGGGAGGCAAACAGAGAATGAGTGGAATGAAAAGGAATTGATGGAAAGCTGAAGAGGAGTCTAATCACTCAGGAAAGCAGTGGAAAGGTGCGTGATGGATGTTTCCACATGCTTTCTGGGTAGTCAAGGAAACAGTTTCTATCTGTCTGATGAAAAAGGCTGTTCACTCACTGAACTTCTGTCTCGCAGTCATCAGGTTAATGGTACCGGGATTTCTCCTGGTCTCTGAGTACAGTGAATACTTTTTACAGGATGGAGTCATGTACTTTTCCCAGGTCCAGCCAGGAGCTGACAAATCTACCAACTCTCATCTAAGCACGCTAGTTACATTACTAGTTAGCTGCAACTCTGCCTATTCAGGTCATTCAGTGATAAGAGATCATTCGTAAAATATCTGTTTGGAATTTAAATATTTCAGAGAAAAATGGATCCTAAAATCCCCCAATCTACATACATGTCTAATGTCCAGAAAGCTTATTATTCCCTGTATATTTGGAAAGCCTCTAAGTGGCTTCAGCTTCTGTGTCTGGGTTTCACCAACAGTTTCTTCTGGCCCTTCCCAAGAGAGTCATGTTTCACTGTGCAAAAAGCATTTGGATCTTCCAAATTCCCAGTTGTGGTAAAACAGCTGTGCAACCTTAGGTTATTAGGAAAAAGTCCTTGTATTGAAATTGCCTCTGGTGTAAAACATTGCCTTGGAATCAGAATCATAGAATCGTTTTGCTTGGAAGAAACCTTTGAGATCATCGAGTCCAACTGTTAACTCAGCACTGCAAGCTACCACTAAACCACGTCCCTCAGCACTGCATCTACACATCTTTTAAACACCTCCAGAGATGGTGACTCCACCACTTCCCTGGGCAGCCTGTTCCAATGCTTGAAAACCCTTTCAGTGAAGAATTTTTTCCTAATATCCAATCTAAACCTCCCCTGGTGCAACTGGAGGCGGTTTCCTCTTGTCCTATCGCCTGTTACTCGGGAGAAGAGACCGACTCCCACCTCGCTACACCCTCCTTTCAGGTAGTTGTAGAGAACGATAAGGTCTCCCCTCAGCCTCCTTTTCTCCAGGCTGAACAACCCCAGTTCCCTCAGCCAGAAGAATTAGTTAGAAGGTGCTGGATCCCTAATGGCTATGTGGCTTACTGCTCCTTATTCCAACAGCACTCTGACCAGAGCAATATGCCCTTCCTCTTGGAAAGCCCAATAACTCGGTCTAACTGTTCTGGGCTAACCCTGCCACATGCAGTTATTGGTATCAGCACTCTTAAATTGCATAGCAGGTACCTCATGTTTTATTTAAAAGTCCACATATCTTTGCCGTAATTTTAAGCAAAGATACTTCCTAAAGGCTCAGCACACACTGTCCCTAGAAACAGCAGTATTTTGATAGGGTAAACATGCCAATTCTTATGTTGACAGGTCAGAACTTCTAATAGATATCATTGTTTTCTGCAGTTACATCTAGACCATATTGAAATACAATTGGTGACACTACTATTTTTTTTATGCTGGGAGATAACACATTACAAACTTGTTGGGGAAAATGTTCGTAAGACCATTTTTATAACTAGGAAAAAGGAAATTAAAGCTAGGATCAAATCTCTCTAACATTAAAATAAATTTATTTGATGAAACAGTAATTTTACAGGCAATTAGAACACAATTTGCTTTGGACTGATGCCTTAAAGTTCATTTACTTTATTTAGAGAAGTACCTTCTATTCATCACCATGGTATCTGAGTGCCCCCTGAATAGACACTAAGCTTTGTTCTACTAACAAGAACCCCGCCTTTGGCATGTTAGCAGCTGGAGCAGCTGCTCCAGTGCCAGGGTTTCTGTGAGCCTAAGCCAAGGTGGGTTTCTATGTGGAAGAATTTGGAAGGGCCTATCAGGTTAATATTTTGAGAAAATAACATTATTCAATGCTACTCTTCATGCTCCTCACTGTAGCAGTTAGGTAGAAGAAAATGATTGATGGCTGGGATTCAGAGCAAGGGTAATGATGAATAATACAAAAAATGTAACTCAGCACTGAGTTAGATCAGTGGTTTTATCTTTCATATGTCTCACACAGAAATGTTCATTCACATTTTGGTTATAATTATGTTGGGCAATGTCTTCACCAGCTAGGCTGTAGACAAGCACATTTGTAATTCTGTAAAAGAACAAAAGACAGTTACTTTGTTAGATTTATGCTTTGGTGCGTGTGTGTGTGCGCTTGTGTAAGTATAGATCTGAATGTGTGTATATAACACATATATACATACAAGAACACATATAAATGTATGAAATCAAGATTAACTGAATGTTTTTCATCTGTTCCTATTTGAAAAGTATATTGACGAAACTAAAAATTTTCTGTGCAGAATGTAAAGAAAAAGGTTTTGCTCTTTGTAATAAAAAAAATCTAACAAGATAGAGTATCTCAATTTTATCAAAAGAAAGTCAAATTCATTTTCTTTTCAACCAAGTTACAAAACTGTAAAGCTCCAGGGCTCTACCTCTTATTTGACTTTGAATACAGAGCAGCGATGTGTGACTAGTTTCTTTCTCTTATCCTTTTTTCATGTTAATATAACTTGTAACTCCAGGGCCCAGGTTAGGATGGCACTTCTTCCTCCTAATACACAACTGCCATTTGAGCTAGAGAGGGGCTGGCACACAGCATGGCGTGCAGAAATAGACCTCCAGTGTCTAAAAGACCATACTCTATCGGGTCTCCTTCCCTCCTCCATATCTTATCTGGAAAAGTAGCTGCTGCATTGCAAAGGTTTGCCTCAGTGAAGTGCTTACAAAAATGGTATCTTATCAAAGAGCCCTAATGTGAGTAAAATCTAACTACCCTTGACCTCCCTTTAACTCATAGCCAGAACAGTCAGTCAGTCAAACTATTTTTAGTTCCACATCATTTCTTCCCAACAGAAAACTGTTGCAATCCTCCTAGTTTTTCACTGTGACTGGTCCAAGGACACATGGAGTAGTGAACAATCAGCATCAACGCAAAGTAAAAAGTAAAGATAATTTCTCATTTATTTCTGAGTTATAAAAGATCTTATTCAACACCTTCAGCTACTACTTGACACAACAACCTCCACTAGAAAGCTTCACGCTGCGGCCTATGTAATCCATTCTCTTCTGATTGACCCTTTCCAGATGTTTCTTTATCTCAGTCATCTCAGAATTTGTCTGACGAATTTGCTGAGGCTGCACGACAGCTTAAGAAAGAAGCTCCAAGAATCCAATTTGGCAAAATAGATGTCACGCACGAACATGATTTGAGAAAAGAATTTAATATTCGAGAGTTTCCTACTGTGAAATTTTTTGTGGATGGCAGCAGGGAAGATCCCATAGACTGCAAAGGTAAACTGTCTTACGCACTGATAAGATAATGATATGTAATGATAGGATGTACTCATCTATTATGCTGCTGAGAAGAAAAATATAGATGCTCAGATAAAGAATATGAAAGGTAGCAAACTGGTTTTGCCCATAGCTTTAAACATACAATTACCTCTGTACCAATACAAGAACTAGGATTTGAATTCATCTTCCAAGTGTATAACTGAACTGTATGTTTAGTTCACACAGCTAAATTCATTGCTGGCATAATTCCACCGAGTACAGAGAATCACCCCAACAAGATGACTTACTCCCATTTACTACAAAAACCATAAATAAATTCGTTAAGCCAAACAAGAATTTGGTCCCGAACCTGCTCTGTTTACACTTCTAGTTCACTGCAATTCCCATGGGTAGCATGCCTACAGAAGTAGGCTGGAGCAATACTCCGTGCATTTAACAATGAATTGCAAATCCCTCAGTTCACACTAAGTATACAGATATAATTCCTAAACCAAAGAAAAGAATTTTGCAATTTAGCCATCAGAGGGAGCTCATATGTGGCTCAGAAAAACCATGGAACAATTTGAAATCTTTGATAAAAAGTTATTAAGCAAAGACAACAATATTGGAATAGGACTGACTTGAGCAATCCAGGTCTTATTAGAGTTTTTCTTTCACTGAATGTATTAACAAGAAAGATATTTAAACATTTTTTTTCCTAAAATGATGAACTTTTACAGAGTTGACAAAAATTGCATGACTTGGTCAAGAGTCTGTTAGTGTACTCTAAGCAGATACAGTTGAGTCGCAAGTTTAATGCAACCAACAAAACCAGAAACCTAAAGTTTGCTTTACACACAACCGAGCACAACCGAGTGCTCCGACTTTAACTGCTAAGCTCCCTGTAGCTGCTGCTGCTGAAAGCTTGTCTTCAGTATTTTTAGTAACTTGCTCTTCCTCACTATTGAATTTCTTACGAAGTTCCCATCATCTAGACTTGTGCAAACAGCAGCTTCTGCACAAATACCACTGAAAGCGTGATTTGCCATACTGAACTTCTATTAGAAGTGCTGATACATGATAGCGAAAGCACCTACTTTCAGTCTTTAATTAAATCCATAACATTGACAAGAAAACCTCTTTTAAACTGGCAAACCTATTTGACAGGTATGCTTGTGAGAACCAGCAGAGTATCATAACACAACATACACATAGTCACCCTTCAGCAGCGAGCTGCTATTTAAAACACACTAGCAAGACACAAGAAGTTAGGAAACTGTTTTCTGCTCTGTGATTTGTACAAGCCAACATCAACTGTTCAGAGCACATGTGCCACCAATAATGACTTAAATTGCATTTTGTTGACTGGTAAATGCTTATGTACAACAACTAGTAAAATCTCATGTATCAAGTATGACTTAAACCATTGAGAACTGGCAACTGAAAATGTGCAGTGACCACCAAATGACTTCTCATACAGAACTTGGCATACTTCATACCACAAAAGAAACTGCAGCCTCACTTAAGTCAAGAAATTAACTCAAATACTTTATGGAAGAGAGAACTTTTGAATGGTTGTCCTGGCAATGGTCATAGCATGAAAGCCAAATCCTACGCTTTGTAAAATCATCATTTACAACTGCAAGGCCAGAATTTGGCCAGTAGAAACAAGCTACACAGGCTGTTTAAAGCAACCCAATAGAAAGATTAACCACGTGAAAAATACGCTGAGGGGTTATATCGCTGCCATAATCTGCAAGAGCTCAATTCTGCATTCAGAAAGCAGAAGTCAAGCAATGTGTGGCCACTAGATACTGCTCTGTGCTTTGCTCTGCCGCCTATACACTCCAGAGCAGATGCCTGCTTCACCTTAAAAAAAATAATATTTTAAACTAGTTACAGTGCAGCCTGCTGCAAAATGACTTGATGGCAGTAAAATGGTCTGACTCAATTTTGATCTTGTCATATTGTTAAAATGCACAGCCCCAGGACTTGCATCTTTGATAATCCACTTGTACTGTACATCTTGACTCTAGCACTTCACAGCATACAGGCATTTTCTTTTTCATATACAATTTTCATTAACCCTTCGCTGGACTCTTGCTCTGGTCCAACAAGGATGTCATACTCACAAAGATGAAAGGGCTATTTTATGGCTGAGATTTTCACCTCCTGAGCCTCAATTTGTGGATCCAATTCTCTCTGAAAACATGATAGCTAGAAAATGCATTTTTTAAAGAGACTCAAGATTCCTAAAACTGTTGAAAGCTTGAAGAGAATTTACCAAATAAACAGACTGATTGTAATCTTAATAAAACTGGTAGCAGTAATTTGGAACCCAAAAGATGGAAAGATCCAGAATTAAAAGATAACTTTGACACTTCAGCTTTGTTTCTTATGTCTAAACTGAAAAGTGAAGCTGCAGCAGCACAGAGGAATTTTAACATGTCTCTGTGCTATCAGATCCCTTCTGCAGCACCAGAGGAACAATTTTGACACCTAATTTAATTGAACAGACAGTTCAATAAAATCTGCAATTGGTTTGAAGTCATTTTGGATTAAACCTCAGGTCGATAGCTCTTTATAGCTTACTGTGATTTTGGGGCACATGAAACCTTGCAGAACAGGTTTTCTACTTGTCTGAGTTTCCTCACCTCTGTTCTCCATCTGTGATTAAGGAGTTAATTGGACATACAGCCATTTGCAGAGGTCCCAGAAAACACAATACTGACCTATTGGTGATCTTCTAGAGCCAGCAACATTTTAAATGGTGACTAGAATCTGAGGTTGAATTTGGATGCCCCAAGCCCACTTTGAATCTGCTTTGACCTCAGTCCTAAGGAGCCCAAGTTCATTTGTATTCAGCATCCTTCTGCACCTGCACTGCCTCTATCTTGATTGCACAGAAATTTGTCATTCATTTTGCTGGTCATTTTAACTCTCTTTTCCTTCCACAGGAGTCAGACAGGCCTCAGCCTTTATTACATGGGTGAAAAGAAGAACAGGACCTAGCACTGTTTTAATCAACTCTACTGATCAGGCTGAAGCCATCATACATGCTGACGATTTGGCAGTGATTGGCTTTTTTAAGGTAATTCACTGGAGAACTCAAAAGGCTGGTTTCTGTTCCCACTTTGGGATATACTGCTTGCCATCGCCACCAAATCCCATACATCCAACAGACCTAGAACTCACCTGAAAAAAACAGGCCCTCAGTTTTCTCTGCATTTTTTTTTATCTGTTTCTATCTACATTTTCACACTTCTAGATAAGCAGCCCAGGCAGAGACAAGAACATCTCACACCACAGCAATTTTCCTGAATAGGTACCCAGGCCCAGAAACCTATCACTTTGAGGGCAGCTTCTGAGAACGTGATGCTAGAGCACAGCCCTGGTGACAGCAGACTTTCCTATACCCTCAGACAAAGAGCTTCTGCCAAACCATCCCAAATTTGATGGCTGATGGGAAGAGGGCAGAACTATTTACCTACCTATCCTGACTTAACTCTATCCTTTTCTTTGGAGAGACTTAACCTATTGCTGGTGTGGGTTATACTGCTACTGGAGTCTCCAAATGCAAAAAGTTGTAAACCCTGCCCAGAGCTTTAACTGATCTAAAAATCTAGGGTTACCTGATCACTGCATTTCTATTCAAACATGGTGTAAAATCATAGACATGAGTAGTTGCAGGCTGTTCTGATGAAGGAATGTTCCCTTCCTGCTTAGGTCCATTAAAAAAGCAATAAATATTGTCTAATATACTGGAGTGCCTTTTCTTCATCTTTCCATTTGAGGATTTAAACAACTTCAGTGAAACTCAGGGGGGCAGAACACAGCTCCATGAATATCACGCTAATTGTGGGTTTTAGCTCCTGCCAGCTAAGAAATCTGCATGGATAGGAAGTCATAAAATGTTACACTGTATATAATCCAACTCATGTAGTCCTTTCTCAAGCAAATTCCTACTAGTTTCCAGAGCTGAATAAGGTTCTTAGGATTTGGGGCTGAATGATACCAAACTATAGTAAAATAGTGCAAAATAAATTGCAGCTGTCAAGGCATGCAGACAGAAGTCAGTAAAATAGGAATATTTTTTTCCTGCTTTTTCAATGTATCCTGGAGATCTTTAATACCTGAAACATTCAATCAAGGATTTTCTCTAACTAAAGAGACTTTTATTCTGGTATCTCTCTGCCCAGTTAAAAGCAGTGTCTGGACTCATACCTGAACTGATAAGGTTCCAAATGTGCTGGCTACAGTGGATAGTCCAAGTTTTATGGATGTGGAAAACAGGATTCATGACCAAAATGCCCCATAGTAACAGAGCTGATGAACACATACAGCATAATAGGACAAACTGTGAAAATGCTCAGAGTGCCCAGAATTTTGCTTTGCAACAATCTGCTTGCAGCCGTTTATGAAGGAAGGCAGTGTTCCAGTGCCAGGCCAGATTGAGAAGCCCTTGCTATTGCTGTGATGCTGGAGAGTTCCCTGAACCATGCTGATAGCAGACAATGCCTGCAGATGTGTTTGACTGGACTTCGTGATTTCACTTGGGGGCTGAAATGACAATAGATGAGCATGAGCTAGGGCATGTCAGAAATTTAATGGGTGGAAGCCAACAAAACAGCGTCCAAGTAAATAAAGAGCTGTATTTGGTCTTCTATTAGTCACAGATTGCTCACAAATGCGAGTGCCAGGATGTGTTGGGAGGTCTCAGCATATAAATTACTATTCATCTAGCATGAAATAATTGTCTGATTAAATCAAATCCGGAAGCGCTGCTGCCTTTCATCATGCTTGTTTACTATTAGTTTGAGGGTGGACAGCACAGTGACTATTTGACAGATGTAGGAGTCAAGGTCCCTGTCTTGAAGAGCACTCAGTCAAAGCACCAAACACATCAGTCAGGTCCTCTTGCAAGCGGAGAGCCCTCCTCTCTAATCCATCACATCCTCCCGACCGCGCAGACGAGCTGCAGCAGGGGAACAGCTGTTGGCATGATCCTTCCCCATCTGCAGAAGTCTTTGCAGAGTGTGGAAATGCCAGGGGAGTGCAGGGCAGATGAAAGTAGTGCAGAAAGGACATAGGGGGCCATACACCATCTGTATTGACCCAGCCCAACACTAGCTGGAAAGATGAACGTATTAGTGGTGTCACAGCACTCCTAGGATCTCCCCTGTTGTGAAGATCTCCCCTTGCAGGTGATCATGGGGAGCTATACCCACTTTACAATTACATGCTCTTCTCTACCTCAAAAGCCTTTGGGGGTGTGCCTCACCTGTAGTTCTCACTCCTACACATCCTAGCAGGATGCAGGACACAGTCTTGATAACTACTCTTTCTGGGACTAGGAACTTCACAATGACAGCGTGGAAATTTTCTGTGAGACAGCAAGAGATGTGCCAGAGATGCCTTTTGGGATGACAGCCAGCGAGGACACCTGTGCGAAATACGGCATCCAAAAGAACACTCTTGTTGTGTTTAAGAAGGTAGGAGTGCAAGCCTAGCAGGCAAGGTGCAGTGAGCTGCCGTAGCAGCTTCGGACTACAAAAAGGCAGATTGGGAGTTTTTCAGGTTAAATAATTTTCTAGTTGAAATTCAAACAGCTTAACACAAAAAATACTGCACTTACAGACAAGCAGGAGGCAAACAGCAACCTTTGGACAACTGACCTTTTCAATCTGTCTGCCTACATTCAGGCTCCTAATTTATAGTTAAGGATCTGGATAAAATGGCTTTATTTTCCAACCCGTGTTCTAACAACATGTGCTGCCAGGTTCAGTAAGTTTTGCAGATGTTCACCTTTCTTTGTGTTGCCTTTGGCCAGGAATCTTCTTTTCTTCCAATCCACAACAGAAGTCGCCAACAACAAGAACAGAACTCCACAGAAGTAGCACCAATGTTTAGGCTATGAAATAGTCAGACCAAGGACATCCTGAGTGAGCCTATGTCACAGATAGTGTGTATAGATATAGAAAAGATCTTTCAGTATGTTAAGATCACTGAACAAATTAAAACTGTCAGCTGCATCTTGAATTTTAGCTATAATCTTGTTCAGTAATCTAGCTTTGCCATTTATTTTACAAGTTATGGAATTTCAGTCACTGAAGATCATAAAATAACAAAGCTGAGAACAACAATTTAAAGTAAAGACAGTCTCTTTGCTCCTATGCTCGATAAGGCCAACAACCTCACAAACTTCACTATTTGTCCAAGGGAAAACCTGTACATTATGAAGTGCTTGAAGTTGGCAGACAGAACAAACTGGATCTAACGAGGCTGATCAAAACCTTTACCTTGGATTTGGTCACTGAATATAATCTTGAGGTATGTATATTTCATTGTATTAACAAAAGCCACAGGAGAAAGACAGGAATCCATGCAGAAAGAGACCTAGGGAGCTATTCTGCTCCTTAGTGTTTGAGAATTTTGTTTACTTGTTTCACTAGGCCAGCCCTGAACACATCCAGAAACACCAGCAGAACCCAAAAGGCTCTTGGTCTAACCCAGGCCAAAGGCTGCTTCCCTCTGGCAAGATGTTGTTTCTTAGAGGAGATGGGGAACGGCTGGCCAAAGAGCGAACTTGCCTGAACATGCAAACACCTCCCTCCTGTGGAGCCAACACAAAGGCCTGGGCTGCTCCTGCAGCAGACTAGATGGGGTGGGAGCTTGGAAGGTCAGTCCCTATCCTGGCTCCAACCCTTCCACTCCCATGCAGCAACCAGGTCCTCTTGGCCAAGACAAGGAAGAAAGAAACCAGCAAACTGTTGGTAGTGCAGATAGGAATGGAAAGACATGGAAATACCTGCTTGCCTGGGGGACACCCCGTTGCCTCTAATCGTGGGGTGGGGCATGAGAAAAAGGGCAGCTCTATGCAGGGAAGGAGACGTAAGCTGCTGATGCCACCCAGAAGCGAAGGAAGTACCCCAACCAGGTCTAGCTCCTGCAGCTGGACCTCCTTGGGTAACACTGCCTTTTACTTTCAGCACATCTTTAATTCTTCAGTATATGTTATAAAGGAGGTCAGACTAGATGATCATAACAGTCCCTTCTGACTGTAAGAATCTATGAATAATGATGAGGTTTTTCCTGGAACAGAGAAAACACTCAGCAGCTGCTGATTTTTCTCACTATCTTCTTTAAAACAATGAAAAAAATCCAATGATTATGGAAATGATTGGGAACTGAGTCTTAAAAGTAAAATTTGCAATAGCAGAACTGAATGATACTGATACTCTGAGCCTCTGATTCACTGTTCTGCTTACAAAGAGTGGAACAGATGTTGAGTCTTTTGTTTCCCAGACATCTGTGAAGATTTTTGATGTCCCTGTTGAAAATCATATCCTGCTGTTCACCCCAACGAACTCGGAGACATTCAATGCGATTTATGAAAACTACAAGTCTGCTGCTGCTGAATTTAGAGGAAAGGTTTGTAATGCTGAATCCTGCTTTGCAAATATGAATGTTGAAAGATCAATGGAAAAACACTCACCAATGTTACTAGTAAAACTACACAGTTGTCAGTCCACCTTCTAAGTCTACTAAACCATTTAAAAACAGTTTCAGTAACTTTTCTTTGAATTTAAGGATATAAGCTGAAAAATAAACTTCACTTGAAAATTATTCTTTAAAACACAAAGATCACACAAACCAACACTAATTCCACCTGCTCCCAATAAACCTGTTTCTGATTTTACAAATACGCCTTTCTAGGAGCAACTTCCAACCAAAGATAGTTTTAGCAAGGTTCTGACAATTTCTGCCACCACCAGGAAATGCCATGAGGATCGCAGGGCATTGTCTGAACCAAGAGCTGAAACCAGCTACAAAACCTGGGAAATATTGCAAGGCATCTGCATAGCCTGGTGTGCAGCACAAGTGTTTGCATGTATATAAATAGGTATAGGTAGTCGTACATAGAAATATTTCAGTTTCCCATTGTCAATCACTGTGGTGCTGCTACTGCTCCAAATACATGAGACACTGAAGAATGTCACCTTCTAATAAAGTATCACACATTAGTATTTATAAAGACATACAGATTACAGGTGTTTCAGCTCTTCTGTCCACTTAAGATTTATTAGGAAGAGCAATAAGAGTTTTGAGAGGTAATTTAGAAGTGTTACTAAACTAGATGATAGCAAACCACTCTAAAAGGACAGAGGGAAAAGCTCCATTCCTTCTGGCTGCTTTAGCATTTGTTATTAACTAGGATCAAGGTATGATAAAGTCCACAGAGCTGCTGGTTGTTGGACTGAGACCAAAAAATGGTCCTACACAATCCCTTGCATTTACGTTTAGATCCTAATCCACTGCCAAGCTCCACGGTCCTTTTCTCTGAAACGGCTAAACCAAAGTTGGAAACCAGATATCTGTCTCTCTTTTTATTATCAGATAATGTTTGTCTTGGTGGATACTAATGAAACAAGGAATGGACGAGTTTTTGAGTATTTTCGCATCAGGGAGGTTGATGTTCCTGCTGTGAGAATCCTAAATCTGACAAGCGATGCAAAGTACAAAATGCCTGCAGACGAGGTGACTGTGGAGAACCTAAAAGAATTTTGCCAGAGCTACCTAGATGGAAAAGCAAAGGTATGTCCATTACTAACGAGATGCACCTCCACTACACCAGCGAAACACTAACAAATTTGCAAAACATCCCTTTTTTAATTAGAACAGTGTGCTGTTCAGATCACCAGTTTATTAATTGCCTCTCACTCTGATGTATTCATCTACAGTTGTTGACAGAGAATTCCTCTGTATTTAACAACTGAGGCGGATAACAAAGTTCTCCAGTCTTCCTGTGTAAAAACTGGATAAAACATTTATGGCCCAATATTGTAGTGATTTCAGCTGATGTATTTTAGTGGTTTAAAAACTCCTTAGGTCTCAATCTTTCCAATATAGCAAATATTAATAGGGACATTTCACTCCCTTAGTTGGGAGAGATGCAAACAATGATTACAATGGATTTTGAGGTTACAGAGAAGTCCAGTAAATAGAAAATTGACAGTTTCAGAGTGGAGTAAGATTTGATATTTGTTGTAAATGAGTTTAGCAGAGTGAATCTTTACAGGGGGGATCATTCCCAATGGTAAATACAGTATTTGTTGTCATAATGAGGCATCATCCTCAACACTCGTGAAAAATACATTAAAATGTTTTGCTTATTCAGTGCTGTCTTACTTATTCAGGGGGATTTACTTTTGTTTGCATCACGAGGAAAAAAGATTAAATAGTCAGTCTGACAGCAGGCAGAATTAAAAAGATTTGAGGAGCAGATCCTGATTTCAATGTTGAAGGGGGGCAGAAGAGGTGGGGATGTCTCCTCTTCTCCACCAAGATCTGCTTGAGTGGCACACTCCCCACAGGGAACAGCTTCCATGGGGAATGTGTGCCTTTCTACTACTGCACTGTAGTGTAAAAGAAAAGAAATTGGCAGTTAATACACTGTAGGAGTCATGTGGGGACTATGATTGGCGGTGAAGGCAAAGATTTAAGCAGCAATGCACACTTTCTTGTGTGTTTTACATCACTTTTGAGAGCCCACAGTAGGTAAGTTTTCCAGTAGTCTAGCTTCTGAAGATTGGGCAACAAGAATTCAGGACAACTGCATACAAATGTGTTCCAAAGGGTCATTTTCAGACCATCTACCATGGAGTTCATATTGAAGTGAGGACAAGTAATTCTGACTACCAACTATGCAGGCATGCAAGACCCCAGCTCCTCGCTGAAGGGAGAGAAGGTGAAGGCTGGCTAGGATGTAGAGATATAAAAAAATAACGTAGAGTAATACTGCACATTAGGTAGGAGACACATGCCATTGGTTGCACATTAACTTGAGCTGGAGTACAGTTTCTCAATGCTCCCTGCACTTCACAGCAGTGTTTCTGTTTCTGCTTAGCTACATCTTTCTAGTGAAGAAATTCCAGAGGACTGGGACAAGAGGCCTGTCAAAGTGCTCGTTGGGAAAAATTTCAACAAGATTGTCTTCAATAAGACCATGACTGTGTTCGTTATGTTTTGTAAGTGTTATTGTTGTATTCAGATTTTAAGTTGCTTTAACATGATCAATCAGAAGTGAAAAACAAAAGCTCATGCTTATATACCAAGTTAATCTTTGCACTTCACAGAAGCCAAACTAAAGGAATTTTTGTTATCTGATGAAAGCATTGAAGAAAAATTTGTGTCAAATCTAAGGAAACACTGTGATACCTTTGCTGACTTAGGGTTGCACTGAATAACACCGGATCCCTTAAGTAAACATTTGTCAAGGCCATATCAGATCTCAGTATTGAAAGACAAAATGACACTAGAACGTCATGTTGTACAATGGAACATTACAGCGTGCTGTACAGTATGAGTCAGGCTGTCTTCCAAGGACAGAGGGAGAGTTAAGTGAGGTTGTCTGGTTATAATGCTCTAGGATTGAATCCCAGAGAGAAGCTGTGGTTTAGCAAATCGTAACTCCTTTTTCCCTCCTCTGTCTGCCGGGGAAGTGGCTTTCCTGCTTGACTCTACCCAGTAAGAAACCACTGCCCTATCCCTGTACCAGCCAGCAGGGATTAGTTTATGCCTTAAGTTACTTCAGTCGAGCAAACGTGCAGCATTAACACAGACAACTAACTGTACTGCCCTGAATTCCAGAAATTCTTAAAGGTAGCATGTTCCTGCAATCCTCCTCGTTGGCTGCAGCCATTTCATTCACGCAAGTCACTTTTACATTTCAGTATCATGAGCAAACTGATCTAAGCAGGAATTGAATCCAGTCCCGTGGAAAATAAAGGCTGGTAAATGGGATGTAGAACATTCAGTAAAGTGTCCTAGAAATTGTAATTCCATCTAAACTGAGTATAAGCATTGTTCTTATGACTAAAGGATTGCGACCATGCTGTATGCTATTTAACGGGATACTGGTGACATGGTATAACTGGTGAGAACTGGGTTCTCAGCAGTTTGCCTTTCTGCTAACCTGCATGAGTGCAGTGCTCAGAGTCAAAACACCACCATACCTCAAACTCCTCCTTTTAGTGTAAATATAGCATAGTTTATGAACACAGTTAATTTTAGTATGCAGAAAGCATTTTGTGCTTCTGGCAAGTATTTCACCATGGGAAAGATGCAAGACTTACTTGGGTCACATTGGTTATCGGGCACACCTCTCCAGCAAAGTCATACGAGAAGTGCTGTGTATTTGTTATAGTCATAACAGGCTAAACACAGCTAAAGCAGCATTGCTATCAGAAATGCATTAGTGAATAGCTAGTCATCACTAAATGAAAACTCAGGAAATTCATGAAGGGTGCATGGCTCAAGTAGAGACTGACCACAACTGAAATCAAAAACCCTGTTTACTTTAAGGGCTAAATAGGTCCCAGTGATTGCACCAGCACATGCTCTTCTGCCAGACAGTATTCTTCTACTTTTATTTTTAAATTTGCAGATGCTCCTTGGTCCTACGACTGCAGAAAACTCCTGCCAATCTGGGATAAGCTAGGAGAGCAATATGAAAATCACAAAGACATAATCATTGCAAAGATAGATGTCACAGCAAATGATATCCTGTCCGTTGAATTAGATCGCTATCCGTTCTTCAGACTCTTTCCTGCTGGACCAGATTACCAGGTGAGAAGCTGTTGGGGAAGAACGTGGAGACACAGCTGCACGCCAAGGGGGTGTGTATTTGGGTGGCCGTGTGTTTGCATGCACGGATGTCACAGTGAGAAAGGAGTCCTTTAAGCAAGAAAGCTTTGGTTCTTATCTACTCAACACTGGGTTCATTGCCATCAAAAATCTATATTAGAGGAGAAACTCTTCTATCATCTTCCCCTGTATGCGAGGCTGTGGCAAGAGTCCATATATCATCTACCGACTTGGACCTACAAGTCATTACAGCCTTATATTCTGCTGCTTAACAACCTCCAATCTGCCTATTGGGTTCTAGCAACAGTTTCAACTCAGAGTGAACTTACAGATACCTCCTAAGCATTGCAGTGCCTTTTTTACTTCAAACAATGAGAAGAGATATACTGTCACAGAACTACCCTATGCCAGTTGTTTCTAAAGCAGATATGACTGTAGCCTCTAAAATGCCAGCGCTACTCCTTATATCCTCTACGTTTTCACAAAATCCAAAACTTTCTTCTATACACCTATGCCAGTAACTTCACTTCATTCCAGTATCACAGCCTCAACTGGGAATAAATATTTGTTGTCGAGACAAATGATCTCTACAACACGCTACCTAATGCATCAGCTATTTTAAACAAAAACCAGAAAATACTGCTGAAAGAGGAGGCAAAGAACAATATTAAACAGTTAAATTCCTCCATCTACGTAGATGATCTAATTAAACATAAAATATCTCAAAGAAAAAAAAAATATAAGATACCGTTATAATTAAGACATTACTAAGCTTTTCATTTTTCTTCTTAGTCCTAAACTTAAATTAAATTCTAAGATATTTGCCCATGTCCTCATTTAATCTTTAAGGGGGAGATTTTCCTCTTGGATGTGCATGCACAGCTTCTAATGAATTGAACTGCAGTCCTGCACACTCGCATAGTGTTTAGTCTTTATGCGGAAAAGCAGAAACCCATTAAATGCTCATAATAAATGTCAGTTTGTCAAAAACTATCAGTAACAACTTTCATTAACTATTAAGGGATTGTTTCATACTTACAAATACCCTGGAATTAAAGAGTATTTGAAATCTCGAGTTCTTCCTTGTGCACCATGTTTCCCTCAACTTCAGAGATTTTAACTTGTACTTGACTACCAGTGCAGGTGCCCTGTAGATGTCTGTAGTCATGCAGACCCAGGTTTTCTGGCCTTCTTTCTTACAGCACTATACAGACAGCTGGCCACAGACATCTTTACTCACTACAGACAATCATAAATTATCTGAGACACACTCAAACTGTTAATACAGTCACTGCAACAGCTCTCAGTCATTTCCTACCCAACCTGCAGTTATACTGGGAATTCTCCCACGTATACGTGTCCTTTTCTAGAAGTTAGCGAAAGTCAGAGCACAGGATACAAATGTAATCTCACAACGTGGCAAGGCTTAGAGTATCTACTGTGCTTTTCACTGTATAGGCACTGCTCCAAAATTACAAACCCTACCCTCAAACTACCTATTCTGGCCATGAAAAGAGCCGTAGAAGGGGCTTGGAGCTGAAGAGAAACTGGTATGTTCAGAATGAAGAAAAAGAGGAACAGGAAATGCATACAGTCGAACAACGCCACCTGATGCAACCTTGATTTAACACAGACATCTTTTCTAGCTTTTAGTATTTTGCTGGTGTTAAAAACACTAACACATGATCTTTCCAATTACCTCTACCAATCCTTTACATTGTTTAAGACTAAGGATGAATTGAACACTAGCACGGAAACAGTAAGAACTCTAAAGATGAAATAACTATCAGAAGACTCTAAAAAGCACATCAAAATACATGTAAAGAAGTCCGAACCTGATCCTGATAAACAAAGGGAAATGTGGCTAACATAACATGACCCAAAGCTGTTTTCTAGAACTGGGTTATGTTCTCTGGCCACCACAGACACCCTTACACCTCCATAAAGGCAAAGCCATTTGGACACATTACTACGCAGTCTTAAGCACTCTCACCTGATGAGATCATATTAGATACTTCTGTTTGGAGGAGGGTAGTGTCTGCTAGATCTTCAGGCTATAAACTGCTTACTTCCCAGTGGACTGTCACTCTTTAGTCTCTTTAAGAACAGTTTCAGCTTTTCCCGAAGTTAATGACAAATCACCCTCTTACAGTGGATGCAAAACTAGAGGCATGACAACATTTTTAAATAAGGAGCCACTTCAGGTTAACTGGAGCTGGATGAGCTAAGAGACCTAGATCTATAGCTGGGTGTTTAAGCATGTGTCCAGTTTATCAAAGGACCAACTGAGTGTTTCTGTGCTGGGGAACAGTTATAGTCAGAGCTGAAAGAACAAGAGCGAATCTGATGAATTACATGGAGGAGGGAGTGACCAGGCATCATCTGAGCTCCATCTGTGAAGCTGATGAACAACTCATCCGCTGCATCATCCACTCCAAATTTAAGAGAAAAACATGCTGTGTTTCAGACGGATTTTAAGATTATTCTATTTGTTTCTATGGATTAAGTGAGAAAAATAACATTTACATACTCTCATGCACTGATTACTCTGATGAGACGCGTTGACACATATCCTCAGTAACCAGTGCAGGGATCAGCTTCTTCTCTGACTTTACAGATCTTCAGGCTCTGAAAAATTGCTGTTCCAGCCATCAGAGTCGGTAAAAAAAAATAAATCAAGACTCATCTGAGAATATTAATCATTTCTGGAGGAATCCAATAATCTTTCTTAAGAAACTTAAGCTAGCAAACATTAAAGAAAAAAATTTCAAGGTTGCCACACTTTTTATTACAATAAATTACTGAACAGAAATATCAAACCTATGTATACTTTTAGTGAATTCACCAGACAATGGAGGTGTTTTGTTTACAGTCCTTTGAACTCAAACACAGCATTATTGGTCTCAGTGGGAGTAAGTCAGCTTAACCCAAGTGAGAAGAGCCATCTGCCTATTTCTAAATCCACTCGGGTAACAGCAAATAATTCCCAATGTCATGCACAAGAGCTTCTACAAATTTTTGGCAAAAGACTTGTGCAAGATCATTTTATCCCTCCAGAGAGCAAACGTATTGGGAAGGGGCGGCACAGGAAGCAGGGGGAATCTTTAAAATACAGTATGGTGCCTAGACCTACTCAGAGAATTTTAAAGTTCTAAACTGAAAGTGCTTCTTCCATTAGACTTCCTCAGAAGAAAATCCTCAGTAAACCCTTAATTTAAGGTGAAGTATAAGAAAATTAATGTCATTGCTCATCTTCCTCCGGTTCATACTGAACATTCAAGCTGTGCAACAGCTGGTACTTCTGGATTGTGTGTATTTCAAAACTTTTTCAGAATTTGAATTTTCATCAAAATCTTTAGACAGCTTTGAATATCATGGCTGGACACTTACAAGACTCTGCTCTTCAAAATATCTTGCAAATGTTTATTGTTAAACACAGAAAAGACACTGATGTCAGTAGCTGGCAGGATCCCAGATGGTACACAATAATGGTTATAGTTTTTATACAAATCCTTTTCTTCTCAGGGATATACATCTATTTCTTCTTTACTCTTGAGTTTCGGATGATGTTGGAACCTGCTGTGCCTCTGCCCTTGTTTCTAAACTGAGCACAAAAGTCTAGAGTTTGTTCAGTCTGAAGAACTGAAATCCTCCAGGTGATTAAGCTGTTATTTCCAGCATTTTGTATATAGAGTTAAATACTTAACCTTAAAACTCTTTTCAGGAGGTGGCCTATGCTGGGGAGCATACCTTGCAGGCATTTTCTGAATTCTTAGAAGAACAAAGCAAGACAAAAGCAGAATCAGGACAGAAGGTAGGCATTTGATCCAGACACTGACTGATCTGCTGTGCAATTCAAGGCACATTCACCTTGTATAGGCATACCTGAACTGGCTATAGCACAGCCACACATATGGGCTTCAGCCACTGCTCATGTCAATGCTTGGGCAGTTCTTGCCAGCTCTTAGCTGGTTTCAAGCTGACTAGCTTGGCATGACCATACTAGCTGCAGTCATATACCACTGCCTGGCAGGCACACGCCCACTCACATCCTTGTTTTCATCACACAAAAACCTCTTCTCCCACTGCTCATGTTATCACTGAGTCACTATGTTAGCACTCTGGTAGTAAGTACTGCATGGCAGAAAGGAAATTGCACCTGGACAGGTGTAAGCAAAACTTTGTCAGGATTTTAGCTGGACAAAAGAAGCCCCAGCTAAGTTAGTTTCAGCTATACCTGGAGTGGTTCAAATATCCATTGCCCATCTCACCCTGCTACATTTTGTGGCTTATCTTCTTCCTAAAGCAAGGGCACAACTGAGAGCAGACATTGTCCCCTCTCTTGGCAATCTGGTTTTGATTATTGTCCAATTCCTCAACCCTTTCTCCTCCACTGCAAATCAGATGAGATAAGCATTAGCTGTCCCAGATCAGCCTGTTATTTAATAATCCCAGACACCTCGCTGCAAAAAGACATACTGCAAGTGAATGTGATTAAGCTCCATACAGACAGCTCCAAGCAACAGAAAAAAACTGTCATAGAGATGGAGACACTGTCCACCCAGTATAAGAATCATGGGCCCATTGCGCCTGGAAGCAAAGTAGATCCACAGGGTATCAATAGTTGTCATTAACACTCTCTTCAACTAGTAGGGAAACTGTCTGTGGGTGGATAAACAGTTTGGGTTTCCAGACTTATTTCCACCAGGGGCCTTGATTTACTTCTGAATTCACTGCTCAAATATGTGGTTACAGACAGAGATGACTAAACTAGTAGTTGGACACAGAAGTCTGCAATGAAGGATCAGACACCCAGCTCTGCCCAGTCATTGCACAAGTCTGTTACCCAATACCCAAAGCCTACACTTGGTGTCTGCCCCTGCTGCATGTTCTTTAGTAATGTGTTTGACGCAGATCTGTTGAGTTCTACACACAGTCTTTTACATACAATGTGAGAGCTGTGTATATTCTGTCATCTCTTCTTCATGTTTTATTTCATGTTAAAGAATAAGCAAAAAAAGCCAATTTAGGAAACTTCATTCAAAAACATGTTCTGTGTAGCAAAAGGGGTAAGTAATTGGCATATTCTCATCTGTTCACATTCTCCGTCCTTACCTGACACCCACCAAATTTTCCAAGAAGACTGCAGTATTAGATCATTTGCAGTACAGTGCCTGATATGAAGTCCCCTGTCGGAATAATTCTTCATCCTCACCTCAAGACATTCACAAACACACAAACAAGATAAATAAGAAGATAATAAGTTTCTTTTGAGGTTGCCTAGGAAAGACTGTCTTATGCCCATCAGCTTACCAAACACAGTTTTCCAAGTTCTTATTAAACCTTCACAGAAAGCCTCATCTAAGCTTTGCCATAAACCAGTGTAAAGCTTTGAAAACAAAACCGACTTTAGCAACAGCTGCTCTACTTTTGACCTCATTAACAAGCCCTCAAGTTCCTTTGTTGAAAAGATGAAAATCTGCATTTCATATAATCTTAAAATTTTGGGGGGAAGTAAAGAATTACTAGAACAATTCTCTTTGTGAATATCAGTAATAAGCAGCCTTGCTCTCACATTTCATTTTTTAGAAGGATCCTTCAGAAGGAATCAAAGACGATCTCAGCCAAAAAGAGACTGTAATAACAGAGAAAGAAGAACTTTAATAGTACAAAGAAGAGCAAAATTCTGAGGATTGTGGGGAATCCTTCCTGGAAAGAACTCACTGGAAGAATGAATCATCTCAAGTGAACACAGAGCTGGATCAAAAAATAAAAGTAAAGAATTAAGTATCAATGGCTCATTATGTGTGACCTCTCTTCTGAATCCAATTTAGTTTCACTGGGATCAGTTGTCATGGGTTCTTAAAATATTGTCAATTTTGCTTAAATAATGCCTTTATTATCAATAAAACTTCTCTCATTTAGAAAGGTATATGTGCCATGGCAAACAGAACAAGATATAAAACTATTCTTTCCTAACAAAATCTGCAACAGGTTTGCAACCAGTTGCTCTCCAATTTACCCAAGACAGACCTATTGTTTTCAAAGAAGATTAACTGCTCCCAGAAGGATGGCAGTAACATTGCAAAGAGCATTTCTATAGTGATCTTCAAAAGTAATTGAAGCTAAGGGCTACGCCCAAAGGGGCACCAAGGGGCAGTTCATGATTTTTTTCTTACCAAGCAGTAGAAAACGCAAAAATCAAGATCTAATTTAATTTCAGTAAGGAAAATATTATACCTAATACACAAAGTCACAGGTATGATTCACACTTTAGTTTACGCTAGGTCCCCTAACCACCCCACACGTTATAAAAGTGCAGCTGGTGAAACTGCTGGACAATAGTAATTTCTTCCCGCAAGGGTCAGATAAAGCAGAAGTAATTCTGAAAATGTGAAACCTTTTCTTACACAATTAGAGAAGGAAGATTATTTTTTTTTTTTAAATATTTCATTTCAAAAGCAGATTTCCAAAGTCTTTGTTCCCAACTTGTTAATGCTAATAAGTTACTTTCCTATGTAAGCAGAGGAAGAAAAATGAAAACATAAAAATGAAGGAACAACCATTTGAATGGAAGGAGGATTCATCACTGCAGTGAAGAATACAGCACTGAAAGAACAGTGGAAATCCAACTCTCACCTGTCATGCAAGGCAACAAGAGATGGACAATTTTAAAGTATTGGACCTCTTACATTTTACAATTATTTGCTAAAAACTGCAGTTCATGACAGATGGCTTGTTTGCTATCCAGGCTGCAATGTGTAATTAAATACCCGCACTTAGATATTTAAGATGAAATATTAACGTCTCTACTTCAGAGTTCTTGTAAATAAATAGCACTCAACATGTAACACACTCACCTCATGAGGCTATCAGCTGGCCTTCATTGATGAGGAGTTTACAAGAAGACACAGAAAGTAAACCAGTTTATGTTGATACTTCATGGGCACAGTTTAATCTCTGCTGGGGCTAACATTCATTGGGACTGCAATTAAATCCTGCTAATGGGAGAGAATTCTTGTGGAAGCACGTTCAGTGCTAGATCACCATTCCTAATATGATCTGCCTGGGTTTTGTATGTCTTGGACCTAGTTTCTTGAGCAGTTTATTTAGACTGTCTGAAACTGGGGAAGACCACTGATCAGATGGGCTCCACACATTCAGGTTTCTGCCAGCTGCAGCTCCCGCCTTTGTCCCAGCAACATCACCTACCAAGGGAGAAGGGGCTTAAAGCTACACAGGGAAACGTAGCTTAAAAGTCAGCACAGTAGATCCGAGAGATGCAGTCCACTCCTTCACCTGTAATCGTGAACAACAGCTGAGCTATTATTATTTAAAGCAAAATTCTTCTTTGAAGATAACAAGTAGAGCTTAATTCTCATGTTTTTAGGACAGAACAAATTTTTGATAAAACTTCCAAACAGTGCAACTGAAATCAGAGTCTCATTTAGCAGCAAGAGGAAAATATGGGATCTCAGATACCAGGGTACTGGGTTTACAGAGACCAAGCTAAGTTTGCTCTGGGTGGAAACTCCCACTCCAGCTGGACAGCATAGGATGCAGTTAATAGCAAGTGTTTCTCAACACCATTGTTAAGAGGACTATTTCCAAATACCACACAGAAACAAAGACTTGTCAATTCAAACACTGAAATATGCCAAAACTGTTTCTCTTGTACACAAGTGAAGAAGTCAATTCTCCTTTGGACATCAAACACTAGTTCTCTGGGACACTGCCAGAAGGGCCTTGCACAAAGTAAACCTGATCACTGTTGGATATTGGGCTTCATTTAACTTTCATTTAACATTGGGCATTCATTAACAAACAGAAGTCCTCATTTGATATCCCAGGAGATCAGATTAGAAAGCAAATGAGATGAACTGAATCCCAAAGAGAGGGAAGTGTCAGCATGCTTTCCCTTTGCTGCTTGCAACATGATGAAATTTGAATGGCAAGCAGTGCCACCAATATATTTTGAACAACTATTAAACACAGAAGCTATAATCTTTTAATTAGTTTCCTCACAGAAAAATGGAGCAAGCAATGTTCAGCACCACTCTGTATCTGGCAGATGGGTTTACCATTCAAGATAATGAAAAAAAATTAATTTTCACTGCGCCTACCCACTGTATACGAGGCTCAATCCTGAAACTGCTATCTATCCTATTATAAGGTGCAAGATTACATATTAATGAAAACATGTGCCATCTCGGCAAATGATGTTCTCATTTCTATTCCAGCCACTCTCAGATGTTGTGTCAAGACAAGGGGCCAAGAGCAGACTCACATGCCATGCTCTGACGCATGACAAGAGTTGCAAATCTACTTTATAAAGCATCTGGTAAAAGCCTGCCTGAAAGGCAAGTCTTCCCGTGGTTAAGCCTTGTTACTGGCTGGGTTGGGTTGGGTTCCTCCAACACTTGATCATGGCAGGACATGTCCCCCACGCCAGGCAAGTGACCTTGCACATTGCCTCATTTTCCTTCTGATCAGCTCAGTTCCAGAGTATTTTCACGGAACAAAAATTTAAAAGGGTTTTAACCACATTCAGGTAACTCACCACCAACTCACTTTCCCTATTGTGCCAACTTGTGTCAGTTTAATAAACAAAACTCGTAACACTCTGTACTGGCCCCTCAACTGTCACAAGCAGAATTGAGGCCTAAATGTCTGAAACGGAATCATTTCCTCAAGCTTTGCTAAGTCAAACACTACTTCTTTTATTTGAGTCTAAACATGAAGTGAATGTTTAATTTTAAAGAGTATATCATTGTAACTGTGCTCAGACATTCTAAATCCACACAAAAAGACCCTAAAAGTCAATGTTTATTAGTCAAATTTTTTCCTGTAAATGAATACCAACATTCTGAACGCACCAATATCACTGGGTTTTAATAATCTGAAAAATCTCCTCATGCACCTAAATAAGCCCTATCAATTAAGGCCAACAGGACTAAGTAAAGAGATATCAATGTGCACCAACTGCAGACCTGGTCTAATTGGCAGTGTCAAGATGGTTTGGTTATTAATATGGAGCAGTGGAAGCAACAGTCCCAGCTAGGAATCTTATTTAGAAAAAAACCTCACAAACAAGATGTGAAGCATAGCAAAACTTAATACAAAAAAAGGGGGTTAACCTGAACCATACCAAGAAATGCTGACTTGTTTTTTACTGAATAGCAGACTATTCTGCCTTAAAATACAAGCTTTGAGCACCTTGCAAATAGCAATTCATCTCATTAAGTTCTTTTCTTAAATCTTGGGGAAGAAAAACATGATTCAGAATTGACTATGATTCATAAACGCTCAGATGCACAAGAAAAATAATCAATCCTAAAGAGAAATGCAATAATTCTTTTCGTCTTTACAACTTCATCCTTGCTTAACTCCCCTGGAATTACTCTCAGCTGGCATCAGCATTATAACAGAAACAGAATCACAATACATTAAAAGAGATTAATGCAAATGCACAACAAATGCATTGACTGATCAAAAAACCCTGATGTGCAGAAGTGGCATAATTGATATAAATCAAAAGGTCTGACTTGCAGGTCAGAAGTTTGGTTTTGGTACAGTTATATATATGCTATATGATTGAAAACTGATGGGATGGCCAGGGGGAGGTGGCTAAATCCAGCATTTCAGGCATTCAATTCAAAGACTTGGATTGTCAAACTTCACATGCTAGGAAGCCTTTAACTCTGTCTTGCCTTTCTCTCACACTCACTCCCGAGAGCAAAGACAGGGCACTGTGCTCCAAGGTCACAATGATTTTTAAACAGAAATATTAACAAAAAGGAACAATTCACACTTTAATAAAAACTTACTATTGTGTTAACTCAAGTGGAGTTTGACTGATAGAAATTACTCAGCTCAGATATTTGAAAACCATCCTTGGTATAATCAACTGTGACAGGGGAAGGAGGTTGTGTTCATTTCAACTTTGATTTGGAAAATGCTTTAAACCCATCTGTCCCCTGGGCTTGTGGCCATGCTGTTGCATCTGTGCATCAAGAGTTCCACACAAGCTGACAGTCATTCACTCAAGTTAATTTCCAGTTCAGAGGGCTTCCAGGTGGATTTCACTTCTCACACTTCATACTCGATTCACTACATTTGGGAACTACTGTGACTGAAAGGCCAAGCCAAATTCAGCTTTTTCATCAGTCTCAGAGGCGGCTGCTGTTTCTCGTGGCACAGTACTGGACCAAAAGGAACACGCATTGCCCAACGTGCCCTTAGTTTCCAGTTTCTGAGAATCACCTCTGGAAATATTTGCTCTATGTAAAACATTGACAGAACTAAAGCCGTGCCAGCCCTGCTGCCCACCCCTCTTGCTGCTGAACAAACACGCAGTGGTTGCCTTTTCAGCAGAGCCTGGCAGCCGCACTACACCGGGTCCTGGGTGGGGAATTTACTGAACATGGACTCTCGCCATTCACACGCTGGATCTGTATCAGCACTTACAACCACACAATGAACACAAACAACTAAAGAATCATTTTGTCCCCCTCCCCAGCAAGTAACACCTTGCTGCATTTCATTCAAGCTCTCCTGGGCAAATGCATGTTACCAACAACTGCAACCAGTGAATAATAAATATTAATAAAGTGCTTAACTGGAATCTTATCGAAAAGCACTTCCATGAGCACAGCTGGCAAGAGCCCCCTTGAACAAATGCTGTCTGTTTGCCAAGTACAACGTAGGTAGAATCATAATTAGTCAGCAGAGGCTAAGGACCATACATGTGTAAACATCACTGCTGAAGTCTGAGCTTTTCAAAGCATGCATTTAATAGACTGAAATAATTTGGGAATTCTACCTAAATTCCATTTCTCTGGCCTTGTCATTTTTGAGCAGGTGCTGGTTATTTCTTAGCACACACACTACATGCTAACAGACTCAGATACTGTTCCTGAGCTAAACCAGCACCCTGGAAAAGCATTCTCTCCAGCTGCTACATCCCGGGTCACGTCATCTAGGGTTGTCAGAAAAACAGTTAAGAGCAGTAATGGATGGAAGGGTTCATAAATAGTGGTTAACTACCATTTCTCTTTTCTTAGTTTGACACTGATGGGTGTCTGCCGTGCCTCACTCTTTTCCTCCAAAGCATTGCTCTTTGCTGAGTCAGGAAAAAAATCCACCCTCTTCCACCACGCCCTGATCCTTTTCTTAAATAGCCATTTCTAAAGTCTAGTAACTTCAACAGACCAAGACATTTGCCCAGAAATCGCATTTGCTTGGACGACTCCGAGCACATTGCAAAAACTTCTATCACTGTTTTACACTGGCTGCAAAGCATCAGGTGCCTCTAGGAATACTTGGTTTATGGGTGGCAATTACAGCCTTTTTAAGAGCTAAGTATGGGATTTAACAACACTCCCACTGGCGTTAAATACATGCCTCTAGTCTAAACTATTTTTGTTCTAGTCCCTAGTAATCTCCCATGTAATCCTTTATCAAGGCTCACTGAAAGAAGAGACTAGACTGGACACTTTTTATTGTGCACCTAATCAACAATCTTTGCTGTAAATTCATCTGTGTCTTTTCCAACTTGAAACCCTTGCACTAAAATGCTGTTCGGCACAAGAATTCTTTGGACAATTTCCTCACAGAACACATTGATGTGGAAACGTGATGAATGTGCTCCCTCAGCAACCGGAGGACTTCATACAGGACAAGGAAGATGGCCTTCTTTTGAACACTCACTGGTGAAAGTGAACCATAATTTGCGATACATGAAAAGAACATCCATTTGGTTAAATGAATGCCTTAATTTTAAAATTAATATCATTTTGCACACTGAAATCTTCTCTTCCAACTGACAGCCACTGCGGTTTTGAAGAGAACAAATTCTCATTTATATTGGGAGCACACAAAATACTTTTCCAAGTATGTTGATTCATTTACAACCTTGTTCCTAGTAATGTATTCAAACCTAGTATGACAACATATTTCAATCATAGGGTCAGAGATAAGAAATAAGGCCATATGACTTAGGAAAAAATCATACTGAGTGGTAAAACCCCGAAACTTCCACACAAGATTTAAAAGTGTCAGAAAAGCTACCCAGGCACAGTCTAAGGGGATGAGCTGGCAAGTAAAAAGGTAACAAGAATAAGCCAAGCTTCCCAGGAAGCCAGTACCACTAATTTCTCCATTAGCAACGCCCACAGTACATCTCTCTCTGCTCCGTTAATGCCACCTGCTGGTAAATCAAAAGATCTTATTCTCTGTGTTGGCTCCTTGGGGAAGTTACTGATCTCGGGGACAGAACACGGAGCACCAACAGGGACAAACATCATATTTGGGAGAGAAAAGACCTCATGTGCAACGTCCCTAAGGATCACAGTATCCTCATGAAAGAGAACAGTGGAATGAAGATCTACTAGATCCTTCATACCTCTATGTAACACATTCACCAAGCTCTAGGGCTGCTAGAAAGACCAGCTAAGTGCCAGTGCATTTTCAAATGAAAGCAATTAACAGGGACTTTCAGTTAAGTAACACTGACATCAAGCTATTCAGAACAGGAGTAACTTTGGCCTCTTGGAATTGGCCTGACAGATCAGACATTTTTTTGCAAAACAAAACATCAAGGAAAAAAAAGTCCAAAATTTCTGAAACCAAGAAAAAGGCTCAACCTAGAAAGTTAAAAAATAAAATCTCTCGACCTCCATCCAAAGCCTTACTATGTCAAAGTTATGTCAATGCATAAAATCACAGCAATGTCTTTTTCGAGAGTATCAAAATATTTTGCCCTATTCTACAAATTTGAAACAACTGACTGAAACCGAATGCATCAAAATGTGTTATATAGGACATGCCAACTGATTCTAACATTGGCTGAATTGAACTCCTCAGGTGAAAACACAACTCTACAACAGAGCTACCACATTAATACGCATTGAGAAGCTTCAAACACAGCATTGCTATGTCTATCATGAGACAAGACTGCAGTGTAAAGAATGTCTCCCTGGAAATACAATGACACGGGTTAGTGATGTTTACAGAAAAGATAGAGTTCAGCCACCTATACTGAACCACAGTCCCAACAAAACAAATTCACAGCAAAGGTAATATCCCAAGATAGCTTCCTGATCGTACTAAACCAGCCATTATGCATGATCTTGATTTTAGCTCTTTTTAATATTGCACTGGTCTATTCCTCCAAGATGTTCCTATTTTGGATGACTTCCAAGATCTGCCCAGTTCTTTACCATATCTTCATTACCATTATTTCCTCAAACACTTCTTTAGCATTCTGGCTCTAGTTTCTTCCACTCTCTCTGTTCATACAGATCACTCAAGACTTTGTCCTCTCCTTTTTTTCAGCGGCTAAAACTGTTGTCTCTGAAGGACTATGCACTAGTGCTTTCAGAAAGGTGATCTTTAGAGACAGTGATGTACTGATGCAAGTGTAGAGTATGTTACAGGTGACCAAAGATCACTGCTGTACAAAACAAACTCTTCGTAGGTGGAGAAAAATCAAGTCCAGGCAGCAAAGTACCAGTTGATTTTTGATCTCTGCACTTTTCAAAGCTAGGTCCAAAATGCAAGAATTTGTCCCCAACCAATTAACTGATTGACTGAAAGTGTTGAAACACCATCTGCATTCAGTATCAGGTTGGGAACCTCCCATCGCCACCACTGTCATTTTAATGTCATACTCAAATGCATTTACACATTTGCCAAGAAGGCTGACACACAGCCATTCTTCCCTCAGCGTAATTCAACAAGTATTTGAACTAACACTTGCTTGAACTGATTAAAAATAAAACCTTTACAAGTTTACATAAACACTATTAAACTGTTGTATTTTCAACTGTTGTATTTTCCTTAGCTTGTACTATGACAGTTCCTCATGCACTTCACTTCTACAGCAGCTGTGGTGGCCAGGAATTGCATGGAATCCCCATCCTAGGCCACTTCCAAGAGAGTTTTAAAGCATGGGAAAAAGTGTCTTCACAGTCCTGTATTTTGTGAGATCTGCATTTCGTAACTAAAAAGAATATAGGCATTTTTTTAAGCAGTAATTTCAAAATCCCCTAAAAATACAGTCAAATGAAAAGTGACACGAAATAGCAAAATATGAACTATGATGTATAATGACTGAAAGTGTAATGGAAATGCCATGTATTCAAAATGCTATCTATTCCTTCTAAGGTCTGTATTTTCAATGACATACCATTTCAGTGATCCTCTGTGCAGAAGCAGTACTGTTCTATCAAGCTCAAATGAGTAACACTTCTTATTTGGAGGGTTGCTGGCAATATTAGCTTTGTTACTTATGAGCAACTTTTTGCATGTGGCTAACATTGCTAGGGAAGCTTCAAGAATTAAAGACAGTGTCTTTAAAAGATAGATATTTCCCCAGTGGATCTCAACCCACTTTTCATGAAGAATTGCTCTAGAGTTTCTCACTGCCTCAGAAAGCTGGAAGTGAAAACTGAGGTTGGCGGAGAGTGAAGCGTGGCGTAGCCCACAGCGTGGTAATCACTTTGAACTGCCTGGCTTTTGATGGCTGCATTTACATTTCTGCCCCTGACCACACCACCAGTCCTCAGCACACACCTGCAATGCCTGCACCTGATGAAAGTCACTTTCCTATCACAAGTCAATAGACCTGACATGGACTCCCCTCACACTGAAAGACATTTTTATACGTACATGGTACCTTTATGTACTTTCAGGTACTGACTTGTGACCTCTCTATACATTACTGTATAGCTATATATAGATATATATCTCTCTATATATACATTACTGTACAGCAGCGCCGCTGGTGTAGTGGTATCATGCAAGATTCCCATTCTTGCGACCCGGGTTCGATTCCCGGGCGGCGCAAAACCTTTTAGGACAAGAGGTAACAGGCACAAACTTGAACATAGGAAGTTCCATCTTAACATGAGGAGGAACTTCTTTCCTTTGAGGGTGGCAGAGCACTGGCACAGCTGCCCAGAGAGGTTGTGGAGTCTCCCACACTGCAGACATCCCAAACCCAACTGGACACCGTCCTGTGCAACTGCTGTAGGTGTCCCTGCTGTGGCAGGGGGGTTGGACTAGATGATCTCCAGAGGTCCCTTCCAACCCTGACCATTCTGTGATACTGGATCATTCGTTTACTCATTTCTGAGCTACTTCTGTTATACAAATATGGATACACTACTGCGTAAGACTTTTTGGAGCTTCCAGGAGCAGCAGGGTTCCTGCGGCCATTCTTTTCCATTCTCATTGATTTGTTGATTTTCATGTTCCAGTTGCAGAAGAGCTTTGATGACAACAGCAACATGCTCTTCAACTAACGGAGCTAAGCTGACTGATACATATTGAGGATCAAATCATTATTTAAAGTTAATTTTACTGATACTGTCCTAATTTGAATTTTTATTTGCTCATAAACATGAATGGCATACTAAACTACTCAATTAAAAGTTGTTCAAGTTCCTGCATTGGACCAACTCTTTCAATTTCTCCGAGTACATTTTTGACTAAAGAAGTAGGTTTTCTTCTCCTTTCCCCTCTCTGAGGAGGCAAGAGGGAAAAAGGGTATGTTACAGTTTTACACTCACTCTCTGTCATGGAAATGAAGGAGGCAGAGTTTGTGTTTTCCCTGCACAAATCAGCTTTTTCTGTACACAAACACCACTAATTACCTTCTCTTCATGTCTGAATATCAGAAAAATTATCTATATTTAGCAGACTGAATATAACATTAGGAGTAGGATAAGGCTTCGGAGCAAGACACAATGAACATCTTGAACAAGAGAATCCAGCATTTCTCAAAGCTTAATGCTACCAATGCATTTGCTTATAGAGAGAAGAGAATGAATTTGATTGAAATATTTGCCACCCTTTCAATCTTATGGGTTCTCAGCAGGAATGTTTTAGAGGACAACAGGAAAGACTTGTGTTCTGCGCCTGTTATTGCTTCTGCAGATACTACTTTTCCACATATACTACATCATACTCAAACAGATAACAAGTGACACAATCTCTTATCTTCACCATGTTGTATCCCTCCTTCCCTCCCGTTTTTCTAGTGTCACAAAAAATACAGAGGGAAGGGCAAAGTGCAAGAAAGGTGAGGGAGATTTGTAAAATGAAGAGATACCATGGGAGCGGTGGGAGAGAGGGCCACTGACTAAATATGAGACTCGCAAAGGCAGAAAACCTAAAAACGTAAGTAGTTCAGGCCAAGAAAAGATCATGAGAGGATATACCTATAAGCATGAAGAACTGAAGAAAAGGAACTAGTTTTATAAGAGGGGAGAAGCTCTGCCGGTGACTACTGCTACTGCACGCAGTCCTAAATACACAGCCATATCAGACCTAAGACACCTCATACACAAAAGATCAACTATCAGTGCAAGTCTCCCCATCCCATTTCTGAGAAGAGCCTTTGGATTCCACAATGGAATTATTTGGGTTTGATTTACAAAGCATCTACTTTGGGGAAACAGTTTTAGTGCAGTTTTATTGAACTCCAGCAGAGTGCCAGACAGTGGAGAACATTCCAGCTAAACCTAAAGTGAAGACTGTCAATATGATATAAAACCAGTTCACTGAAACTTTTCTGATCATGAGGTTTCCATTAAAACTGTGCAGTATACACTGTGGATGTGTTACACCAGGCTGTGCTAAGTTATTTTTCCAAGTACATCAGTTATCATGTTGTCAGGAAAAAGACAAAGTACAGATGAGAGATTAGGACATCCCATGATGGCACTCACCTCGTCTCAAGCCATGACGGGTAAAACACGCGTTTCAGGAGTGGGAAAACAGCCCTCATTCACATTCTGGAAGACACAGACAAGTGAGTTTTAGTTAGAAGTACCGTAATTATCCACTTTGCAATATATAATTATCAGTGTTTCTAATTAAAGATAGGTAACCATACAGGACTTTGTAATTACATGAGATAACCTTTGCATCAAAATTAGACACGGCCCACACCTCCTTATTTGTGTTGCACAGCCATGTATGTTCAAAGCATACCAAAACCATTTCACCCATATCCAGCCATACCAAAAGCAGAGGTACAGACCTAAATGAAGAGGATCCTACCCTTTGTAAAACTTATTTCACTCAGAGGACTAGCACACATATGTTAATTTGAGTGATGTAAGTAGTATCTGTGAGGAGAGTTTGCCAGGCTGGTTGCCATCAAGCATTTTCTCTACAGACTCTTCAAAGATCAGCAGCTACATAACTGAAGCTTCAACCACATGGGACAAGCCTATTTCAACAAATTTATTGAGCATCCCTTTGAAGAATAGAGCCTCTGGGAACTGGCAGTGCCGGCATTTCATCTTAACCCCCTTCACAATAGTTTCTACGGTCTCGAGCCAGCCTGCTTTCTGTGACAAACCCTTCACCAGATGACCTTTAGCTTGGCCTAGTGGCCAACCGTAACCCAGGCAGAGAAATCCCAGGCAATCACTTTCCTAAACAATCCCAAATTTCAGAGGCACAAGTGAAAGCAGCTATGCCAGAGAACGATCTGTGTGACTCTCAACATAAAAGTTATGCAGTGAATTACTTGATGAGAACCAGAGCTGCACTTTCCAATCAACGATTTGTTCTTCATTCTCCGACTAGCCTGTCCTTAGGGCTAATCACTTTGGTGGCTTTATACCCAGAATGAACCTGCCCTTGTGTGCTTATGGCCATTCCTTCAGTTTCTATGCAATTTCTTTCCTTGCTTCAGTGCAGCAATAGGAAAAGACAATGATTGCTTCGACAGCGGTAGAACAAGGTAATAGTGAGCAGTGATGAAGGAATGTGGATGGGAGGTGTTACCATGGCAACAGGGGGACAGAGAGCTTTCCAGGTTTGGGAAAGCAAGTGATTTTTTCATCACACTGAAAACGCCCAGCTTCGATTCTACCCTGAGCTCTGAGCAGCTGTTGTGACTTTGGGGTGGGGGGGCAAGAATTAAAACAGCATTTGGCCCCAGGAAGCTGTCACATTATGGCAAAGGGTAAAGGATAAGGAGCAGCTGAGCAAATAACGAAGGAATTAAAACCGGTGTTCAGGTCAATGTCTTCAGCAAAAATTCATGCTACTGAATTTTACAGTGGATCCATAAATGCACTAAGTTTCAGAAGAACTTACAAAAATCTCATTCCTTTTCTTTTCTGAAACAAAATGTTTAACATCACATTCCCAAGCACTGGCTATACATGTCATGTAGGCACTGTATGGTAAGTATTTCCTTGCCAAAACTGACTCCAAGAAGCAAGAGCAATACGTGACTATAGCCATGAAAGAATCACATTAAAAGCAAGGAACACAACAGGTCTGTGGCTAATTAGAGCATCTATTGATAGTCTTTTAGCAGTAATAGCTTTACCCCTTTTGGTTGGCATAGGTTTTTTGGAAGAAAAGCATTGGGTGTGGCACGCGCAGACAAGCTACACATGTGCAATTATGGCACAGTATAGTTTGAGCACAATGTATTCCCTATCTTTAACAAACATAACAATGATTATATATGTTAGTCACACCAGCTGTCATTTACATTAACTGTTGTTCCTAAAGAGCCCAGCATAAGCACAGAGAAGGCCAAAATTAGAACCCCATTTTCCCCACTAAAGTTACCAAAAGATCAAACATAGTGGCTGACTAGCTAATGTAGCTGTACTACAAAAGGGAGCACCAATTTTTGTTTAAATGTATAAGGAAATAGCAAGAAGGCTGTAATGCTCTTCTGAGTTAAGATGAAACACTCGCTGCGAGGGTGAGTGTATGTGTGTGCTTAAATATAAAGAAGCTGTTAGCCTAACGGATGAACCACATGAACTCTGCAAGTTGGCAGAAGATTTACAGAGAGGCAAAGCTGCCAATTTACAGAGATCACCTCCTGGGGCATGCAGGCTACAGCAGTTATAATTTCTGAAAGAGACTGTGGGAGTGCTATTAGAGGGAAGTGTCATTTAGAGTAAAGGAACAAAATGCAAGAAATTATATTTGAATATGTAGGTCTGCTGATGGTAGATGTCTCTGCTGGTCAATACAAATACATTTTGGAGGAAATAATGGTAGTTCTAATGTCAAAGTAAAGGCTGGTAATAACAGCAAGAAGATGCAAATCTTTCACCTTCTGAGGGGCATGATACAGCTGACAGTGATACATGATATAATCCCTCCCTCTGCTGCTTGGGGAAGCCAAGCATGACAGATAATCTTGTACTTTTTTTTGGAGGAGTAGATAAATTCACCTGGTGAGCCATGCAGACCCTTGTTGAGGTCACAGCAGTTTTTGCAGAATGTCACATCACAACTGCAGTCATCTGCACTTTCCAATTTGTTTCTGACGCCCTCCTCAACCAGACCTCAGCAGCACACAGAATACAGTCCAGATCACTTTTAAAACAATGGCCTAGGAGCAGGTATTAACCCACCTTCAGTAGTGCTCAGTAAGGCATGCAGACTGCGGGTTGCATCAAATGGAAGCCTATAGATACACCTATGCTATTCTAATCCAAACATGACCTGCCTCTGGCCCACAACGCAACCAGGGCAGAAAACAAATAAGCCCTTCCAAACCTGTAGCCATATAGTACTTCACTCTTGTGGGATGGGGAGCATTAAAGGACTGAACTGATCCCTTCACCCACTGACACTGAACACAGCTGTGATCTCCAGGTTTTCTAGGAGCAAAGGATGATCCCTCCAAGCTGTCCCTTAAACAAGTACAGCAAATGCCTCCCCCCACCTGTTTCGTTTGCCTCCTCAGCTGCTCTCAACCATGCAAAGCCTGGAGACTCTGCAGGTCTTTAGAGCAAACTCTACAGATGCAAGTGCCCTATTAATTAACATCACATATTCAGAGAAGCTCTGTTATCAGAGGCACGCAGTACCTTCCCAGGCAACTTATATATCAGACTACTGCGGGCTCTGGGGACAAGAGATTTATGTTTAACCTCTCATTTCCCATATCTAGCCTTTGATATATTCCACTTGCTGGTAAATGTGTAACACAGCCAGGGGAATGGCCACTGCCAGTCAAATATGCAGGAAAAAGTCTGACGTTTCCTGGCAGGACCAGGAATCCACTCATCTAAGGTGGGGGAAAATCCAGAATGACAGATTTGTCTCAGTCAGATGATATGGCGACACTTCTATGTGAGCCTAGATGTGCATCTGGGAAAATGAGAGGGCACAAGCAGAGCAGCTGTAGGCAAACAGATAAGATCACGAGCTTTGTGTCTCCCACTTAAACCCCGAGAGCTGTTTTCTGTCTCTGTATTAACTCCCAGGAAGACTGAAATTACGTGGATTGAACTGTTACAAGCAACCTTAACAGAAATAACTCCCATCATACCTGAAATGACAACTTTCTTAGACAAGCAGGAAACTCCTCTCCCCTTCCTCTATCACCTCAAATGGTAATCCTACAATTTAACAGATGATAGCTTTGCAGAAGCAGCTGTTTTCACTTATAAAACAGTCCCTGACAGTTCCTGCACTCTCATTAAGAGCATGTTTATATTCACAGTGGGCTGGGTACCTCCTAAACCGGCAGGACCTCTCTAAATCAAGATTTCACTTTTCCTTATTCAAATCTGAGTCCCAAAGGGGATTTTCTATTACCAGCCTGTTAACAGTGGTCTGGATCAAAATAATGTGGTGACTGCAGCCAGATGGTCTGACAGGAGAATTTCAATCAGCACACCCACCAGTTTCTGTGGAGCGAGGACTCCACTTACACATTGCAGTCACAGGAAGGAATGCTACTATGCTGTCTAAATGTATGCATTTTGGGTAGGATACAGGTGAGGTAACATTGGCTGAGATAAAGAACAAATCAGAACACAACACTATAGATTAGCGTTGGCCAGCAGCCGTATTAGCATTGGTTTGTCTCCAGCTGTATTACACTTAGAGTACACGTACACCCCAAACCAAGTACACTACAGTGATGTCTGAACAAGTAGCCACCACCCAAGGGCCAAAACCAGACACCACATGATGGTATGCATGGTGCTGGGCCTGAAATCATGAAGACCTGCTGACTGCAGCTGGTTTAACTAAATGAGTGCAAGGGGACAAGGCACCACAATCCACCTTGACTCCTCCGCGTTTCAAGCCACTGTGAGTTAGTCTGGTTTGCAAGGTGGGGGGCACTGATGGACTGGATCCTCACTTCTCCAAGACGGACTTCTTGGCAGCACTGCAGTGGCCACAAGGCTTCCCAGAATGCAAGAATTACTCCTGCCAAAGGCTTCCCTGCAGAAAGACCACACTGAGGATTAATATTTGCTAGACTTAACCCCTACAGCTCAGAGTGGATGTCTCCAGGACACAGCACTGCATATTACTGCTGGTATGGCTTTCCTCCCATCTAGGATCACCGGACCAAAGATGCCCTGTCTAACATCTAACATCTGTGCTACAGAAGAAGCCCTTCAACAACTGACAACTGTCCTCAGCACAGCAAGATGGGGAAGCAGTCCCTTTACAGTCTGGAAAACGTCCAAGAAGCAAACTCCTAGGGAGCCTTTGGGGACAGTGTTACAGTGGCAAAATGCAAGCAGAATGCAGAAGTTTTACATGAGGGATTATGGTAAGGGCAGGGGAGCAGCAAAGAGGTCCAGAAAGCACTTTCTGGAGACTGCTTTGCAGGACAAAGAAGAGGGACAGATAGCTGGAAGTGGGGAAAAGTTCATCAACTCTAGTTCTGAACCTGAGCTCCATTTCTAACTTTTATCCACATGGCAATTATGAACACTGACCACAAGGCACCAGGAGACTCTATCCTCCAGCTAGCAACCTGATCAAGCCATTGCTTAAGGTGCGTTGGAGGTCTGAATACCTCAGACCTGAACAAACAGATGGTTCCCAGGTGCTTTACTACCTTTTCAGCTGGGATGAAAAAGAAAGGAGAACTGGTTCTCACTTATCCAGGCTACACTGAGTCACACTTCCAAGCAAAACTAGTCATGTTGAATACATTTCTTAAATGCCTCCCTAGCTGTTCCAAATGATACCATGACAGCAAATCAAAGTAAAATATAAATTATGGTTGCGGAACTCTTTCATGCAACTATCACCCTCTGTCTTGCTACAGAAAAACAAACAAACACTATCATTTCTGTTTGGGCGAAAAATACAAAAAGTGAAAGGAACCAAACAGAACAGATACAGGCAAACTCTGCCATACACTCTTCAAGACTTTTGGGGCTTAACTTGGAACAAACACCTTACTGAAAGCAGAACCACAAATTGTGAATTTCTGCATTTTCTTTCAATTTTTCTTAAAACACTATCCATCACACCTCGGCAGACAAACATGCTTCTAGCAGCTTCACCTTACCACAAGGATCATCTCCTTCTTGAGCCAACAGAGGTGAGTAAATGTTTTGCTTTTGCAGTGCTTTGGAAAATCTTGTAGATCTACTGGGAGAGGAAAATTCCCAGCTCAGGTGTCCCTCAAGCCATAAGCAAGCAGGAAAGCCTCAATAGAAGGGGCTCACTCCGAGCTGTTCACACCAAATGCTGCGGCAACACTTTCAGGGCTGCACAACAGAAGTTTGGGCCAAGCAACTGAAATGCCCTATGGTTCAGATTCCAGCTTGTTCAGTTAACACAAAGGTCAGGCCAGCAGAGAGATGCACTTTCTATCTCATGGCCTTCAATCCACTCTAATATTCTGGGAATTCTAGGCCTCAGGAAAAAAAGCAGAAATTATTCAATTTAAGAGCGTGATGTCCAATCTTTGCTGGCCCACGGGCAGTAGTACTGACCAGTAACTGATGAGTTGTTGCTACCTGTAACAACATGCCTTCTCTCCTTTTTAACCTACGCGGGGCATCAGCACCAGTCTCCTATGGCCACAGGCAGTGGCTGACAACAAGAGACTGGGAAAACACTCAGGTGGGAGCTGAAAGGAGGACTGGGGCTACGTTTGGTGCAAGCCTATTGACATGTCTTCTCCTCCCGGGCTGATCCAACAACAAAAACATACACATAAATTGTTTTGATTAATATCTGGGAATCAAGGGCAGGAAGGTTAAAGTTCATATTTGCTCTGCACCACAGCTGCACCCTATTACTGATGCAGAATACACTTACAGAGTAATCTTGAGGAGGCTGCAAGTAGTTCTTTTTCACGCCACTAAGTTAAGGAGGAGGATGATCTGTAACGGAGTCAGCCAGGGACAGAGTATTTTTCATGAAGCAGTTATGAAAAATGCACTGTAGCTTGGTAGGAAGAAAAACCCTCCAGAAGCACGAAACTAGTTCCTACTGCCTTTCCTGCTTCATTCCAAAGACACACACCAGCCAGGCTGGCAGTTCCTTCCCCTTCCACCATTAAATAAGCCTCCAGGTAAGAAGACACAACAGTGCAACAGAGCAGCATGCTGAAAGAATTGATTCCTCCCAGCCTTCAAGCTGACTTCTTGACTTTGCTTTATTCACTTACTGCCTATGACTATTACAGCACAGTTACAATGTGTATTCTCTTTTGATCTAAACTTCTCTACATAATGGTGAATTTAGGCTACTTGATGGGGGAAGAAAAAAGAACAACAGCAAATAATTTTATTCTTACAGAGGAATCTATTTGCAGGAGAAAAGAGCTGGTAAATTGCTGCCATTTTACTGTTTTGTTTGAGTAATTTTCTGTAGGAGAATTTTAAATGCCTTGTGTATCAGGAAGGGGCAGCTGTTCCTTTTTCCAGATGGGTATTATGGTTACGAGGCACTGATACAATTTGGAAGATGGACTATTGACTGTTGTGAAATGATGCTGAAAATGATGCAATCAATTTAATTCTCTAATGGCCTAAGGAAAGGAGGGGAAACTTTCTGGGCATTGTTTGACCTGCCTTATGAGAGGCTGAAAATCCTGTTCTGAGTAATCAGAAGATGGATCTCATTTTATACAAATTTTTTTTGATTCAGTAGCTGAAGGAGGAAGAACTGAATCCCAATTTATAGTTCTAGTTCCTTCCACTATTACTCCAAATGAATGAAGAGGACAGCTTTCATTCCAAAACCCGAAGTGCTTCAAGCCTTTAGATGACCTTCAAGAGAACTGCAAGGTAGTCTGACTATAGTAATCAAAACTCTTCTGGTTCAACTGGATTTTCTAGAAGCATGCCATTTTATCAAATATTTTGTGGCAATGAACTAGTGTGAGCGTCTCTTCTTAAAAAAAAAAAAAAGATCGAGTGAGATGGCTGTATTGTAGGATGAAGGGAGACATCAGTTCAATCCCGTTCCGACCAAGTCAGGGATATCTGGGATGAAAAATGACCTGATCACATGAACCTCTGTGTGCGAGTTAAAAGAGCACATGCATCTTGGTGTCCCACACAAAACTGAACTTTTGTCCCGAAAATAAAAGTTATCGCAATTCCACATTCACATAAAAAAAGGATTCATATTGCTCCACAGCAGAATTAACACGTGTTTCAAAACGTGAAAAGCTGCTGAAATTGGAATTGCTTGCCTTTCGTCAAATATTGACATCAAAAAACAGGGAAATTGTCACATCTTCTTGATCAATACAGGTTGCTCCAGAGTGTGCTACAGAAACAATAATTTCTGTTGCATCATTCTGTACAGTAGAAGCCAAAGATCATGCTCCTCTTTAAAAAAAAAAAATTTTTTAAACAAACAGGAAAACTACAAAAGATAGTTTTACCTCACACCTGCTGAACTGAGGTTCCATGGACACATTTGAAACAGGTAACATTCAAACAACCCAGCCCTAAGTTCAGAGCATTGTCTGATGCTCTGTATCCGAAGAGCTCCTATGCAACTACAAGGTCTCTCCTGAACCATATCCTGGGCAATACTATTGGGATGGCCATGGTATTTCTCTCCGTTTGTATCACAAATTATCACTTCGTAACAGTCTTCTGACCCTAGACACATTGACCTGAGCTGCTCTGAATCACAGCAATGTTCAGGGAGCAATTCTAATCCAAAGTCTGTTTGCCTGCATTAGCTTGGTGCTGTCTATAGAGGACAGCTTGGCTATAAAGGTATGCGACTAGGATTCATGAGATCTGTTTCCAACTCTTAGTTCAACTACAAGTTTCTTGAGCAGGTCATTTATTTTCATTAGAGCTTTCACCTACTCTAAGCATACACTAACTGCTTGAACTGTAAACTACCCAAGAGCAGGACCACCTAACACTGTAAGAGCTGGCAAAGAGTGGGGAATAAGCTGCAGCTGGACTCCAGTGCAATATTGCATTACAAACATTAAGACACAAAGCAAGATCCTCCCAGCCAGTGCACCTCAACTGGGCATTTCTCCCAGTGTTTCACTTGTAGTCACAGGCTGAACATGCAGTGAGAGGCTCTGAACAAAAAGTCAGGCTTGCAGCTTAAGGAACCAGCTTTTTGCATGAGGACATACAAGGAAAGTGTCCAGGACCTGATGCAACCTTGCTGGTTCAGCCTGCCTCCCCTGTATCCACCACATACTCCCTCTATAACGAGCCTTCGGGATAAACAATGCCTCAACATTTTTGATTAAATGCTTTTCAAGCTCTTAAAGTCCCTAGCAAACGAGTTAGTGTGGTCTGTGATATTACATTATACAACAAGAATGATTGATTGAAACAAACCTTTTCCCCTTTCACTCCACAGCTATTTCCACAAGTATTTTGATTCTGGCAAGAAGTATGACATTATTGATTTGCTCTGCACTGCTTGGTCTGGAGCCTCATCTGCAAAAGCATTATTCTTTATTGCTTCAATAATTTCACTGAGTGCAGAGAACTCCATTGTATTTTTTTTTACTTAGCGTTTAGTGATTCTTTAAATTTTTTATGTGCTCTGAAGCTGAATATCAGCCATTTGCAGAAATGCACTGGAAGGTAACCAGAAATTCAGATGTCTCCATAGACATAGGACTACTACTCTTGCTGATACAAAGTTCCCCACAAAGGTTTTTCTTGGTCTGGGACACCAATAGCACACTGCATTGATGCAAGATTTAAAGTGATAAGGAGGACTGGCCAGGGAAGGGAAACTGATTCTGAACTCAGGACAACACTGATTTCTGTGCTCAAATGGCTCCTGGTCAGTAGAAGTAAAAGTAGTGCTTGATGCCTGCGCCAGACCCCCAGCAGATCCTAACAACGGATCTCTGAAAGCACCTTCATTTTACCCCTTTTCCTCCAAAGCCTTCTGGTTATGGTGCTCGGTGCACAGCAAATTCCAGACCATTGAAAGATCCAAGGGTGCCTTGAGTGTACATTTTTGGCAGACTTCCAGCTGTGGATCTGTCCACGTAGCCTGTGAACATGCGGGGACTCTCCTAACACAAAATTCGCACTTTGACATAATATGGAGTTTGGTTGTCTGCTGTCCCGTTGGGTCTCCACATCGAGATAAAAGTCTCATGAGAAGACAAGACTGCAGCTGACACACTGACAGCAAAAGCTGCCAAAAGGGTGCCACTTGTTTGCTCAGATAGAGGAGTTTACTATAACACCTTAAACCTGCATGATTTGAGCATTTTCTGCTCTGTGAGAGGTGAATTGTAGACCCAATGGGACTGGAAAATGGGTGCTGGGAAAAGGAGCATCTACAAAGTCAGGCTAAGAGGCATTCACCCTAGGAGCCACTTCTACATGGAGTAGATAAAAAGGCTAACATTGGGCTCAGAAGCATGCTTGAGGCTCCAAGGAAAGGCAGTGCTGTAGCCCACTCAAACTAAGGGAAGCCCAAGAAAACACAAATATAGCGTGGCATGACTTGAAGGAGCTTTGTTCCAGTGGTTTTGTAATGGGCCAAGACCTACCTGGAGAACCACTGATCACTGCTTTCTTTCACAAGCTGTTTCCTTGTGTTTCAGCTACATGCTGTAACCCAGCTTGCCGGCTTAGGACCAAAATGATTACAATAAGACAGAAAACCTCCCACTCTCATTAGAGATGAGAATGAGCTGTGATCTTCACATTAAGTACCATTTTAAAGTTTCCAGGATACTGCAACATACAGAGCTATTTAGCAGCCTGAAAAGGTCACATCTACTCTGCCTCCCACCACTGTTTACAGAGCACAGTAGGCATCAAAAACAACAGGTCATGCATTTTCATGCTATAGATTTTGGGGGAACAGGAATTAGAAAAAGAATGTGCTTGCAAAATAACAAAACTGTGAATGGGGCAAGCCATCCTCTGTCACGAGAAAGTTCCCTTTTGCTTGTCTTAGGGGAAACACTGAACATTTTCCACACCTGAGGAATCATACTCAAGCCTTGAATACTGAGACAAGAATGAATCCCTAAACTAAGATTTCATTACACACAACATCTGCCCAGAAGCCATTTTGCACCTCAGTCTTTGCTTTATGACTTAAGAAATTAATGTGAGGTGTCAGGCAAAGGGTTCATAAAATCGAAACCCCAAAGCTTCTCTCTCTTTGGCAAGCTGCTAACTTGTCTATTTTGGATACCAAAGGGTGTTCCAAAGATAACGACAATATTATACCCCAAGATATTGCATTATAACACTTTAAAGATGTATAGTCTTATAACAGATTGTGTGCTAATTTTCCCATGTAGAAGATAAATATCTTTAGTGGATATGTTTAGAGGAAGGAGAAAACTGTAAAATGTGCAATGCTGCAAGCGTATACTGAAACTCAACATATAAAACCTTTTCACATGTTTTCTCTCTCTCCCAGCAGCTGGATGATCTGATGCAAAACAGCTGACTCATTCCCATCCCCACTGCCCTGGACTGTATTTCCACACAGGGTGGAGGCAGAACATCGTCCTAATAATCAACCTTACTCACTTCTGGAAGTGCTTCACTAAACACCTCTTTCCCTACTTCAAAAGTAAGGCATCTCTTTACAGAGCAACCAAAATTCCACCCCAAATCCTCAAACAAGCAACTCTCCCATGAAGGCACACAGACCTGATCCTGCTTGAACGTGCAGAGCCTGGACTGCCAGTGTATCGCTCCGTTGCATCACTCGCTGCAAACGCACACATGGACATGCTACTGAAAGGTTCAGAACAAAGCTACATTAAAACACTAAGTTCTGGTTTTGTACGAGTGAAAACTGGGTCAGCTCCATTGAAATCAGTAGAATGCTGCCTCTCTACACCAGTGAAGAATTAGGCTCAAACCTAATTTTGTCATGTTTTTAAAGATTGTCCCAGAGGTTTTAAACCTATTTCTTTGGTTGTACATTTACTGACCTTATTTAAGAGACTTTTCAGTAGTTCTAATCTGCACATCTGTTCAATGCAACAACAGGACAATTACAAAAGCAATTTCAAAAGATACATCTAGTATTTAGGACTGACAGATTCTTGCAGGTGACAGCTGTTTTGCCACACTGCCAAGTCCACGGCAAGCTTTGTATCACACCCAGAATGGCTCCAGGAAAACAATACACAAGCCACAAGTCGCTGTAGTGAAGTGGAGACTTTGTCAATGGCTAAAACATCACATGGGCCTGCCAGGGCACACTGAAAGCTCACCTCACCTCACCTCCAGCACTGCAAGCTCCATGGCACCGTCTTCCTCACATGCCAGCACCTCCATGCTTTCTGGATGCAGAAAGCAAGTCCTTTCTTCCAGACACGTTTACCGCATACAGCATCTTTCCAGACACCATTGGGAGAAATTGAAAGGAGGGTATAAGGGAAGAGGGTGTTATTTTTGTCTTGCTTGTATCTTTACAGACTTAGCCTAAGCCTTTAGTTTAAGGGGTACACTTCTGCTGATTTCAGGGAAATTGGGGCCAGTTTAAATGCTGAGGTTTTTTTTTCTTTAAATTAACACCTACATTTCTTTTTCAGCATTTAATGCAAACCTTGCTGATAACAGCTGGATACTAACTGCCATCCTGCAGGCCATCAGCCAATATCGAATTAGGTGGGAGAAGACACTGCCTGCACTACGGCAGTATGTGGTACTGAGTAGACCACACCAACAAATTGGAGGAAAAGAAGGTTCTCAGAAGTAGTCAACATGGATTCACCAAGGGGAAGTCATGTCTGACTAATCTGATAGCCTTCTATGATGGCATGACTGGATGGGTGGATGAGGGGAGGGCAGTGGATGTTGTCTACCTTGACTTCAGCAAGGCCTTCGACACTGTCTCCCACATCATCCTCACAGGCAAGCTTAGGAAGTATGGATTAGATGAATGGACAGTGGGGTGGATTGAACAGTGGTTGACAGATAGAGCTCAGAGGGTTGTGGTTAGCGGTGCAGAGTCCAGTTGGAGGTCAGTAACAAGTGGTGTCCCTCAGGGGTCAGTATTGGATCCAGTCCTGTTCATCATATTCATCAATGACCTGGATGAAGGGATAGAGTGTTCCATCAGCCAGTTTGCTGATGACACAAAACTGGGAGGGGTGGCTGACACGTTGGAAGGCTGTGCCGCCATACAGCATGACCTGGACAGGCTGGAGAGTTGGGCAGAGAAAAACCTGATGAGGTTCAATAAAGGCAAGTGCAGGGTACTGCATCTGGGGAGGAATAACCTCATGCATCAGTACAGGTTGGGGGCTGACCTCCTGGAGAGCAGCTCTGTGGAAAGCGACCTGGGAGTCCTGGTGGACAACAGGATGACCATGAGCCAGCAATGTGCCCTGGTGGCCAAGAAGGCCAACGGCATCCTGGGGTGTATCAAGAAGAGTGTGGCCAGCAGGGCGAGGGAGGTCATCCTCCCCCTCTGCTCTGCCCTGGTGAGGCCGCATCTGGAGTACTGTGTCCAGTTCTGGGCTCCCCAGTTCAGGAGGGACAGGGAACTGCTGGAGAGGGTCCAGCAAAGAGCTACAAAGATGATTAGGGGACTGGAGCATCTTTCTTACAAGGAAAGGCTCAGGGACTTGGGGCTTTTTAGTCTAGAAAAAAGAAGACTGAGGGGGGATCTTATCAATACTTACAAGTACTTAAGGGGAGGGTGCCAGGTAGATGAGAATAGCCTTTTTTCAGTGGTGCCCAGTGATAGGACAAGAGGTAACGGGCACAAACCTGAGCACAGGAAGTTCCATCTTAACATGAGGAGGAACTTCTTTACTCTGAGGGTGGCAGAGCACTGGCACAGGCTGCCCGGAGAGGTTGTGGAGTCTCCCACACTGGAGACATTCAAAACCCGCCTGGATGCCGTCCTGTGCAACTGCTGTAGGTGTCCCTGCTGTGGCAGGGGGGTTGGACTTAGATGATCTCCAGAGGTCCCTTCCAACCCTGACGATACTGTGATATGACAGCTGCTCTTCAATGGTCCATTAAGATCTTCACTACTTTAAACCCTCTCTTCTGATTTTAATCCTTAGGACAGTCAATGTCATTATGGTAAGTGGCCTCCCTGTCCCCAACCCTGCTTGCACTGTACTGAATTATGAACTTTAAGAAATCTCTCCCACTGACTGACCAAACCTTTCTTTGCTGAGTGAGCTCTGGCTCTTAATTTTGTATCAGAAACAGGTTAAGTCCTTAGCCTGTTGTGAATAAACTAAGTTTACTGAAATATTGTAAGGGGTTCTCCTCTAAGAGGTCATTAGAATGAATCACTTTCTTTGTAAGTATAGGCCACCTATGAAATACTAAAACATTTCCTGCTTTCATTACTGCAGTACAAAAAGTGTGAAAAATATAAGCTTTCTAAGCTAAGAGGTCAGTTTGAAGGTCTACATGAATCTCCGATGTTGTAAGGCTCCCATATCTAATTTAATATTTACCACTACTGCAAATGTTGTTCACACGTTATTTTGACTTCGCATGTCAAAGAAACTTACCTGCTCATTGTTTGCAAAGTTTAACCCCTCCACAGTGCAGGACTGGTATCTAATATATTTAGCAAAAATTGGAATACACAGAGTGAAGTTAAGTGGAAATTTGCCTCCCTCTTTGTTGCCATTTTCCTAATGGCAACCCCCCCCATCCTACACAGTACCAGCCGTAGGTACCTGTCAGACTCACTTCTAGAGGTCTCCACTACTGCCAGTCACAGAAAACTGACTTTGTTTGTTGACTGCTAAGTTCTGTAAAAAAGAACAGCTCCACAGCTAACAGTACCATCTCTTCAAAATATGACTGCCAATACAGTGACTTGAAGAGCTCTTGCCTGAATTATTTCATATGGTCCAGAATACACACTTTCCTTGTTATTTCAATATGGTTTTAAAATGAAGAAAGAAAAGAAATTAATTACTAGAGGGAGATTATATAGGGGACCTGTTTACAGGAACACAGAAAATCGCTGCACAGCACTGGAGAATAATACAGCCACTCTCCTCCCTTACAACAGCAAGTCAGTTGACTGAATACACCATTTATTATTCCATTTGCATCATCTGAAATGAAGCAATGTATTAATATTCTTTGTCAAATAAGACATGGTGGAGATCTGTTTAGCACTTCAACAAAAAGATGAGGCATGTGTTGACTTCTGAATTCAGTATGCAGGTAGTATTCAGTATTTTCCCCTGCTCTGCAGCAGGAGGGCAGGCTGGGGACTCTTCTCTCTATCTCCTGCCAAAAATCTTCTCTGGCAGTCGCTCATTTCTCATAGAAGCTCATTACCTTTAATAAGAGAGAAACAACATTATTAGAAGACTGTGCAGATTCGTCACCCTCTTTGCCAGCCTGTTTTCCCCACAGCCTGTCCTCATTTCATTGTTTTTCCCCCTAGTAAAGGATAGTAAATGAAGTCCATCAGAAAAACAGCAGCCCTTGGATTTTTCTTTTTGTTTTGACACTTAGACTATTTTTTAAGAAGGTCTACTTTCACCAGTTCAGTTCATTCCCATTACACTTGTGGTTTTACTCACAAGTACAGCACAAGCCCCTTCAACCTCTGTGTTTTATCTTACTTCACGTGTCATTTAGTTAGGAAGAGGTGCCAAGTGTTACATTTTCCATGGCTAAATATTTTACAAAGTCTGTATTTCACCTAGCCAGGACACACTCGTCAATCCAAAACAGAACCTCTCTCTTTTGAATGGTCTCTGTTAGTAAAACAGGAACAGGAGACCTCAAAACTACACTAATGTAGCATCGAACACATTGACTGCAGAGTGTTTTGGGGGCTTGCACAGCCTCTTCGTTCTATTTAGACTTCAAATTAAGTAAGGGCATCTGGTCCCTCGATCAAAACTCTTTACAGTCATTTATACTAATCTGATCTGGGAGGAGTAACAACTAGGACACAGCTATGGTGGATGACAGAACTTGGCCCTAAGAATACAATGAGGTTTTCCAGGATGTTTTCTGTACTGATTTTCTCCAACAAGTTTGCCTGATGGTTTGAAGCAATTGAGCCTTTTTTTTTTTTTAAGCGGAGGTCAAAACAGAGGATTAACATATTTTCTGTCAACAGTTTATGTGCATTTACTGCATATCTAACTTCTTACTAGATTTGGGTAGTGTTCTACCCAATCTACCAATGTCTGATTTTCTGTCTGGATTTGTGAAGGAACATAAGTCTGGCAAATGATCACAGACCCATTTTTATTGAAAAATCCAATTTTATTCTCAGAGATTAGTGCTGATTCACATAGTAACTGAATTTTAAAAAGCACATTTTCAAATGTTTCGCTCTTACAAGTGTTTTTAAATTCAAGAGCTTCATCCACACTGGAAAAACATTCAGAGAATAAATACAAAAAGGGAATATGAATTAATTAGGGTTCAGTTCCTGACAGAAGCTGAGCACACAGATCCAGTTTCCACTGGGAAATAAATAAATTAAAATCAAACCCTAAATTAAATCAATTGTATTACAGGCACTCAGAACCATTCAGGACTGAGCATTTGTGACCTAACTTTAACATAAAGATAACACTAAAGAAGTTCAGAGTTAACTGTTGTAAGCAGCTTTTTCACACGAGTATTAACATCAGTATATAGCGTTAGCACTGAGGAGTTTGGGACTACTTCAGAGGAAGCAGGGGCTGCCTGTTAGCAGTAACCTGTATCATGCCGAGCTTTGATGAAGGACTCGGGATGTTCTATAGTATCCCATACCATAAATAGATCAAAGTATGATAACTAGTATTAAATGCAGCTGTTTTCATCACAGAATTTACTTCCTTGTCAAAACACAAATTATGGTAAGTTTTTAGTACAATCCTCAGTGATTTAGCTTTGTGATTCATTAAAAGTCCCTTTCCTTAAAGCCTTCTATGTTGACTGTGACATTTTCACTGTTGCTCGAGACTTTCCTGTCATCTCTCCACAGCTGATGTCAACAAATCCCTTGGAACACTACCTTTGTGTTTTATGCTGTGTATTAAGGACACTCTCCCACCTGGGCCACTCAGCATTCAGGGGACTCTGCCACTGCACATATTCTTCTCTCCCCCTCTCTTAACCTCCACAGAAGTATCCTGATGCGCCTTACAAAAGATGGTAGCACAAATCCATGCATGAATGGGTCTTAGAAGCTCATTTAAGGAAACAGTTTTCTAGTACAGATGATTAATTGTTAAATAGACCTTTGTGACAATATATATTTTATACATATGGGACATACAATAGTCCATGCAAGAACCATTCTTTGTAAAAACCAGGTTCTCAAAGACAACAGTTATCCAAAAAGGTGTAAATATGAAAGCTTTGATTTCAGAGGGTGACTAGTTCTTAAAAGCAGGAAAGAACAGACACAGTCTTTAAGGGTGATCAACCTGGCAATGCACATGTGAGCCTGCAGATAGGCTGGTGCTCCAGATCAACGCACCACGCTAATTGTGCTGTTAGCATGGTGCCAATACCAAAGTTATTGATAATTTAAAGTGTCATTATTGCTAACTAGGTTCTCATTTTCCTAAAAATGCCAGCAACTATTTAAGACACATTCAATATGATAATCGAGTCTACTTGTGATATACTAGCAGGGCAGATCTTGATTTATGTGCAGAGCTTGGAAAAGAATTATTTCTCCAAAGCCCTGATCTTCAAAATTCTGTCCTGGATGGACAGCCTTTGCTTGTAACATGGAAGCCATGTCTCGGGAGAGAGAAACATGAATAAATTACACAGCTCTTACTGCTTTAGGATGCTACTGTTGCGTATTCATCCTTTCACCCTCTCCGTTTTTTTAAAAGAGAAAATCTCTCACTAGCAGTCTGTTCATAATCTTTTGGCATATTCCAATACGGAATCAGAAAACAAAACCAACAGGGAAATATACACCATTTGTAACTGATAATTAAAAAGAAGGACCAGTTAAAGTCTAAAACTAAATTTATCATGCGACTGAACCGTACAGGAGGGTAATTAATAGCAAACTGCAACATTATTACAACACTAATGCAATGCAATTGTATGGGCATACCGAAATCCCTGGGACACGAGAAGAATTTAAAAGCCAGCTGATATGACTGTAAATCATCACTCAGTGAGTGGGGCTGCAGGTATGAACTGTGCTGAAAAACTGGAGAGTGGCAGAACTCCATCGTTCATTTCATTACCTTCTTTCCCCTTCCACCTCTCCCTCTTACCAATTCAATTTTCCATCAGATTTCTGGCAAAATCCATGTCCTTCTCCATCTAAATAGTGGGCTATTCTCTTATAGCTAGCACTAACCCTTTGGTATGAGAATTGCCTTCTTGCTTTTTCACTGCCTTTAATAATATACAATACTACTTATTTTGCAACAGATTAATTTGCAACTAGAATACAGCAAAGATACAGTGCATGCCATCTTGCCAAAAAGAGAAGTTAACAGTAAAGATGATGATCAGTTGACATGGCCAGGGACAGGCCCACAATTTAGAGTAACATTTATTACCCTTCCTTTGTTAATCAACCATGACTACCGATTAATATGTAAAATGGATCCAAGAGCTTCACAAAGGTACATTATTTTATCTGGATTTGGTCAGAAGTAAGAAGTTGAATCAAGTCACTGTTTTGTGAAGGTTAGAAAAATCTCACCTGAGCCACAAAACGAAGATAAAGTACTGAAATGTCAGCTGGACTGGGAGATCCTGTTCTTTGCAAAATTAAATAACTGTAAGCTTCAATGAATTTTTAAGTGACTAAGTTGGGCCTACTTCAATACAGTTCTGCCTTTCTAGCCTGCACTCCTGTACTTATCTATTTCCAGAAGGTCATAAAATAACTCCAAAGTAGGAGGACAAACAGCCATCTGGGAAGTTAGTGCTTGCAAGAAGTACCTAGAATTCTGGAAGGTCTTCTCTGAAAAAGTGAATACATAAAAAAAGGTCTTATGCAACAAATCTACTCCTACTATACACCAAATTATTTCCACACCCTCTTCTGTACTGCCTTAATGAAAGCTTTCATTTCAGAACATCATTAGCTCTTAAGAGCAGGAAGGATGCTCTTGGACTTAGACAGGAGTTACAGACTAACAAGCTGGTGATGGTATGTTAGACCTGGTGTCCATGATCATCTGTCTACAAGGAATCTGCAGCTGGCAGCCAATAGCATGGCAATGACCAGAGGCACTGTAGCCAGTTTTGACTTCCATTGCTACCTGACACCTCCCCACTTGTCAAGACCAGCTTCTTATATGTAAAAATTCTTCATTCCACTAACTGACAAGCTCTGTGCCAGTCTTTTGCTCTCTATACAGGGTATTCTTTGCCCACCACAGCTAAAAGTGTCTTCTCCTTTGTCTGTTTCAGGAGCATAATTAACATGGGGCAGAGATCAAATCATCATCTACACAATAAAAAAAGAGAGGAAGTATTTTCTCAACACGAGGCCCTAGCTGTATTATTTACCAAGACACAACCAACACCTTGAGAGGTTACTAACTATAAGCCAATGAAAAAAAAATCACTTTCCAGAAGTCACATTTTGCCAGGATAAGTGCCATCTATAGCAAGGTTTTGCACAGGTACTTGCAATCAGTGAATAATGTTCTGCAGACATACAATCTTTTCTGAAATTAGGACATAAATAACTTCAGAAATACAGAGGGAAACATCCACTGGACTACTGATGTCTCAGACAACGCTGAGTACACTTTAAGATGCTCTTGTTTTCTACCAGCATTGTATGAACACACACACGCTATTCATAAGATGAAAGCACAGCAGAATCATGGTTTTATTCATAAGTTTAGTGGCATTGTAGTACACTACCAAATACACGTTCCCACCGGATCAAACATACCACACTTTAGATTGGCATTTAATACAGATATTTGTAGCCTGCAGGAATAAGAAATGAAACTAATTAAGTTTAATAATTCACGAGAACCTGGCATGCTCGATTGCTACATAAATGTTAATTATCTTTCTCCTTCTCTTCCAAATCTCTCCACTCTTCCCACCCCCCCAAAATCATTCTGGAAACTTCATAAAATGTAAATACATTAAGAAAAAAAACACCAAACCCCGTTTCAACACACAGAAAACACCCTGGGACAGATTTACAGCTGATGCACACTTGACTGAAATCCTACAGACTTTTAAAAGAGTAATGCCCATTTTCACAAGGAGTCAGCTTAGTCATAAAGGAGCTTTATTTTATTATAAGTCCCCTCATCACAGAAACAGGACCCAAAAAGCTACTAAATTCAAGTCATCAGCTACACTGCAGCACAAACTTCAAATACTGCAATATCTGTAGCATTTGGTTCATGTGTGTTGGCATACAGTAACTTTTAATGAAGATCTACTTCATTCAGTAGAGGAACGTTTAAAAACATGAATATTTCTAGAAAATTACTGCTCTCTTCTTTCCCACATTTCCCAGTAAGGGCTATTATCAAAACACAAGTATAAATTAACTATTTAAAACCTGTAATAGTATCTTAGACTGACAAAAAAAGAATTCATCAGTTAAGATAAAATTGAGAGAAGGTTTTATCAGAAACACTGGACTCATAAGGGAAAGTATTTATGTGAAGAGTTTGCCCTGGATACACGTTACTCAGCATGAAGCACTCCAGACCAGCAGGTACCCATACAGGAAGCAATATGCACGGTGTTTCTTTCTAATAAGGAATGTACCACCAAATTACAAAAAATAAAAGAAACAATCCCAGCTGCACCTATTCATTTTCTTCCAAAATCCACTTTGAGCCAATACTCTTTTGCCAAGGTGAAGAGTTACAGAAAATACTCTTTAACAGATGATTAATTTCCTTTGCGGTACAGTGAAAATCTTTAGAGCCAGAGGTTGACTTAGATTACCTTGCTAACTAATAAAGAGAGCAGGTTTTTAATTAGGTTGCCTAAAGCTCATTCTTCCTTCATTATTTATGATTCTTCTTTTGCACAGTGTAATTACTACCACTAACATATATATATAAAAAATAAAAAAAACACAAACGCGCACACATATATATAGGTATACAGAAAGAACGTCATGTCAGTGAGAAGTAGAGACATTTCCTCCTCCCGCACAGGCATTTCTACCTAACAGTAACTGTGCAAAAAGAGACTTGCTATGTGCAAACACCAGCTCTGCCTTTCTTCAGATCCCTCTTTTCCCGGGACATCTACAAGATACATTTAATAGGCAGGTTGCTGGGGCACCCCGTGTAACTATGACCATAGCATTTCTTCTCATTGCCTATATCCATTTGGCATCCATTATTTGACTGGAAGCTCTTCCAGGCAAGGCTGTTTTCTCTCGTACAGTGCCTAGCAGTGATGGATTCTCAGCAGCATCATTAAAACCACCATTTTTGTTTGAAAAATATGTAGAACATTTGCCTGATAGAGTAACATTGAAGAAGGTTGGCTCCCGCACTCATGTTTGAAATTAATGGAGATGGTAGGTTTCACATGTATATAGCGTGGGATGTGCAGAGAGCTGCGTAAAGGCTGTGAATTATTTACACATTTATCATTATTCATTTCAGACGAGTTGCCTTTGCTCACTAAATCCCACACCTGCTCATTTACTATGAGCATTGGGGAGACTGTGTTAAGCCAGCAAACATCAACCCAAAGCACGTGTTAGACTTGCATCTCACAGAGGACTGAATGTACGGCAGCACTGAGGATCAGGCTGGGGGAAACAGTGCTGTGACATGCAAGAGAGGTACCAAAGCCAAGCAGCTCATCTTGAATTTCAAGCTGTCAGTATTTTCAGGCAAAGACGGCTACTGAATACAGGCAAGTAGAATATAAGTCTACATGCCACTAAAACAAATTTACTTCCCAGGCTAAAAGGCTTGTTTGCCAAGTCTTCAATTGTTGCAACCACTGCTTATCCCAAAACCTGCAAAGCCTGCACACTTTCCACAATATTCAGTTTTGTGAGAATCTTCGTTGTTTTATGTATTTCACCTCACTGTAGTTCTGTTGTGCAGGTTTCTTCCTTTTCTCAGCAGTGGCCGCAGGGAGCATTTAAGGCCAATAATTACATATGCATAGCACATCCTCCTTCTATTGTATACCATGTTTTTTCAAAGTTTAATATGCCTCTGGAAAAAAATGAGTATTCCTGTTCAGTCCCATCTGGGTGTAATGAAGTTGGGGTGGGTTTTTTGTTTGTTTTTTCAAGGGTTGAATTAATTCACTCTAGCACCCTGCCTATGCAGATATACTGCTATCTCTGTTTGGGCACGCAGAAAAAAAAGCTTGTGACATCGTTCATTTGCATTATCGCAGTCCTAAAAGCCCTGTCATTGACCAAGCAATGCCTTTGTATCCAAACAGATGAAGAAGAGCATCTCCAGCCAGTGAGCTCATAATCTAATCTCACAGGGAAGTTTTTATTGTTTGGGGTTTTTTTTAATATTTGGTTTGGGGGAAAAAAGCTTATTAGGTTCAGGAATTACTTTCCTCCATGTAGTTTGCATGCACAAATCAAAAAACCTGATGCCAGTCTGCAGAAAAAGAATGCCCGGGGGGGGAAAAAAATATAAACAAAACCACATTTGCTTTTCACTTTAAAGCACATAAAAGGGGGAGTAGCAGGCAGGCGGGAAGGCTATTTGAGTAGCTTATAAACATATGGTACAGCAGCTTCCCAGTAGGAACGCACAAGTTCAGTTCTCGGCTCAGATACACTAGCACACAAGGTCTCTGCTGCAGGAGGAAGGACACCGCTAAGGGCCATTTCTTTGCAGCATGGATGCAGAGAAGCAACTTAGGATAATCAACCCCACAAAGCAGGCAGCTTCATAGCTACAGTGAAAAATATATTGAGTGGCTTTTCTGCCACATATCCACCAAAATCCATGCTCAGGGACCCACACAACATTCTCATGGCTCTGGCTATCTGCAACAGAAGTAAAGACCTCTGGGGCCACAGGTACAGGAATAAATTAGCACAGATCTGTGCCTGCTTTGGTGCAGAGCCTCTCTTTTGTTCAGATCAGCATATTTAGGCAAATTGTGAGCAAAACTGGACAACAGAGAGGTCAGACTGTGAGGACAAACATACTGTTTCCAGGAAATGCAGGGAATTGCTAGAGATCCCCCTGGCTCACTCAAGAGAGCCTTCTCCCCATTGGGTTGATAAGATTTAAATTATCTAATTCTCAAATGATTCCTGTTAACAGCCTGGTTACTTGCCTTTTGTGAAACTCTGATAGGAGGTTTCACTGCTTGAAGTGGGTCAGATCTTCATGCAGAAGGTTTTATGTTTCTACAGGGAATTACTCAGAAGTTTGGATTCTCAACAGAATTATAGTACACTCAGATTCTCCCTAGTGGATTCTATAACAACAGGAGCCCTTGCCCTCCTTTTGGCAGCTTGCCTTATCTGGATAGTGGATCCTCAAACATTTGAATTTTGTATTCCTAGAAATCTGGTATTCAAGTCCTCAAAATATGCCATCTCCCCAGAACATGGAATGTATTTCTGAGACAGCAACAAGAGCCTTCTCTACTTAAGCCTGATATGCCCAAGCATAAATTCTTGTCACAGATACTTACAACCATCTGTTGCAGGCACACTTCAAAAAACCAGATGCGAAAACAGTTAACCCAGAATTGTATGACCCACTAAGATACCTCCTATTTTATTTTGCTCATGAGGGGCCCTGATACAGAGCTTGTGATGACCAGCGAGTCTTTCCTTCCTCAGTGAGCAGAGATAACTAATACAGAAATTTACACATGTACACACAAGGCTTTAAAGCAGGAAAGACCTACCTGCACTGCTGAACTCCATGGACATTCAATGCACAGTATGTTCTTGCCTACAAACATTCAGTCATGTGCTTGCAGCGCTCCTGGCAATGCTTATAATTGCCCTTAGTTGATTTACATGTCGCATTTTAAGCACTAGAGATGAGCGCAGAAGTTGCCTGCAGGTCTGAATCCTTTTGAAAACATTGTATATCATGGCAGGGGAGGTAGATGAAACAGTTCTCTGACAATATAACAGCAGGATGAAAGTTCCCTCCAGTAGTTCTGCAGCTTCTATTCCATACATCAATGACTAATTTGGACTACTATAACTTCACTTAGGCCAATACAGTTGCATGGGGAGGAAAAATTATGCCATTGTGTCTATATAAAGGCCTACTCCCTGCTTGTTGCAAAAACAGATGCCTTTTAAATATATATATATAGCTGAATTCAGATTAGGCATGAAGAACATTGATATTCTCAGGCAGCCAACAATAACGGGACAGATTCTAATAGCATTGCTGATACGGTTTTGATAGCCTATTACTTCAGCGGTGCTATTCTATCAAGTAGTGCACGCCTCATACAAGACTACCCCAAAGCTAACCCTATATTAGTTATTCACCTGTTAAATTTTGTGAAGTGACATCCCTTAAGCTGCTAAAGGTATATTCAAAAGTAAGTAAGTATGCACAGTTACGGGTACGATCCTGCCAAATACTGGCATACAGGATTCACTCCCTAGTCAGGATTATCATTTGTAATATCTGCTTAACTTTATATACACATGCTTAAGTTTCAAAGAAATTAGTGAGAACTAAACGCCCCCCTTTGAATAGATGCTTCTGTCCAGCAAGTCTGTTGCATCAGAGCTCTAATATTTACCAAAATGCATGTTACTACTTGTCGACTCACCAGAAAAAAATTTAATTCCTGCAATACCTCTTCATGTAAATTTTAACCACTTTTTCAATGTCAAACCTTTAATTAGGCCATTCCTAGGAAGCAGGGTGAACAGGCCATTAGCAATGCAGTCATAGAACAAAACTCTATTAGGAAAATGACACTTCCACTTCAGTAGACTCAGACATATACCAACGTAGTTAATCTGACTCTTATATTCTAAGAGAAAACAAGCAGATACTGCAACACCTCTGAGTTCTGAATGCCCTTGATGATTGTTCATCAGAGCTGTAATTTGAACATGTATGCTACAGTAAAATTGTACAGAAATGCTGAGGAGAAAGTCTAAGTTTACTGTAAGGAAGATGTGAAACTATATCATTTTTGCTACTGTTATGAAGTTTCTGTCAGAAGCAGCACTTTATTCATTTGCATCCACCACAAGGAAACAGACATTTTGTCATTTTATTTAGGAGAACACGGGCAACTTGTGGAACAATGAACCTGTCCAGTGTTTCAGTGCTGCAAGCTGATGAACCATGATAACAATACTTTACATTAATTACAAAGTTGACAGCCAAGGAACTGGACTCATTTAATGCATACACTAGTTTGTAGTACCTAGCAAATCTATCAAGTACTATAAATAGTGCTGTCCTCTTGGGTATTGGGAACTGCTATCCTCTTACACCTTTCTTCAAACACACTCATGCAGTCTCCAGGGTTCAAGCTGGACTGCAGAGAACTCAAGCAATATACACCATCATAAGGGTATGGCAAAGCAAGAAAGATGGCAAGCATGGAGAACAATGATGAAAAGAGGAGAAATAGCATTACATTCAAGTTATATAAGGGTAAACGGAAAACATTTGAAACAGTAAGTGGAAAACATAAGAAAGTTATAGCTAGAGATTGAAAGAGTACAGTGGCTAAGCCTTGATGACTTGAAGAGAGTTTACTTGAAGAGCTTGAATTGAAACAAAAGCTCCTCCATTTGTATTAGTAATGGAACAATAATCAAGCCTCCGGGCAAAATATGAGAGCAAGACACATCAGTGCTGAAGTGCAAGACGTGAAAATTTTATGCTCAATCTTAGAAGTGAAATGTTTTTATCTGAGGAGGTTATTGTAAACAGTTTTATTTTAGCAGTTGTCCTTTGAGAAGCTACTACACGAAAATGCACACACCAGAACGCAAGATGCTTTTCTCTATTTGAACTTTGCCTTACCTGAAAAAAAGCTGTGTGCTATTTATAAAAAAAAAGCCAGAGAGCCAACAGCTCTTAAAGCATGCCCACACATTTTAATTCTTTTATACTTTTAAAAAGCCAAAAAAATCAACTGATGCTCCTATGAAACTTATAAAGAGCTGCTTAGTCTCTTACTGTAAAGCTGTAACTACAACCCATGAGAGTTCATCTTTGCTTTACACATTCAGGAATATGGATGAGTTCAATTCCAATCTTAATACCCATGGTCAAAGAAGTCTGTGAATATCTCAGGCACAAGAAGAAACAGTCTCTCTGAATCTTCCATCTCTTCAATACGCAACAAAACGCACCTTAATTTTTTTGGAGATTGATAATACTTACTATTTAAAATGGCAATGTGGAAATTGCCAAGTGGCAGAAGTGCAGAGACACCAGACAACTGGGTGCAGTGAATTTTATGGGTGATGGCGATTGTCATTTTTAGGAATATTAAATTTCACAAGCATCAGTGATCTGCTGTGACTTTGAGGCTAGCTGGAACAACAAACTAGCTCTTGCTAAAGACAACAATACAGAAGGTTAACCCAAGTTCATCTTAGCTGTTCATGTGACTCCAGTACAGAAGTTGCTCATGCTCAGCTCTGATATTCAGGAATCACCCCAAACCTAAACCACTAGTAGAAGAAGATAAACTCTCCTTATTTAATGACCATTTTAAGCTCACAAAACAGACTTCTGGAGTCCCACTCCCCTCTGCTTCCCACCTCTGATACCAACTCACCTAATGTGGTATTGGGATCTGCAATATGGCTTGAGGCATAGGCCCAGGGACACACTTTCTCTAATGTATCACTTTCTCTAAACTACCACCTGGTATGTTTCTCCTCTTCAGCAGGTTATTTGACCAAGCTGAATTGCATCACAGGAGAAATACTGTTCATGGTTGGGTTGTTGTTTTTTTCCCCCACAGTATTTAATAATTAATTCCTTTTTTTTGCCATATAGACCTGCAAAAATGCTCCACCACCAACTCCCCCCTTCCCCACCAGCTGCTCTAACTCTAGCTTCTTGGTTTAATCCAGCTAAGTCCAGGAAATCAAACAAGAGCTAAATATCATCACCCTCAAACACTGACATATGGAAAATGCCCATTAGAACGAAGAAAAGACTCAGACTCCTTCCTTCCACCCGGGCGATGGAAGCAGGTACACACCACCAGACACAGCCAAGCTCTGCCCAACAGCCACCTGTGGCTCACCCCACCGGGCTGTGAAGGTGGGGACAGCTGGGATGGCGGGGGAGAGCCGGGATGGCTCAGACATCACGATAAGGCTCTCACCACTGACAGAAGTCCTCTGGGCAGCAAGTGCCAGCGGAGGCTTGTTAATGATTTGTTGTATAAATTGCATTTGGCTTTTCCTCTCATGTAAGGTAAACATCCCAAGGGGAAAACAACTTGCGTAGAACACCGACTTCAGGGTGGCTGGTGCCCACGTACAGCACAGCACCTCATGAGGCGGTACCTGACGGCACCACCGATGGCCACCGATGCGAGCGAGGCCGCCTTACCTCCACCGTGCCGACGAGCCCTCGGTTCAACAGCTGGAGCAGGCTGCTGCCTCCACACGAGGCGCCTGCTCCTCACCCGGCAGAGACACACACCAAAGCACCTGCCCCACCTCAGCCTGGGCAGCGCCTCCATGGCCGGGCCCTTCCCGCCATGCACCGCCCCCGCCCGCCCCGCCCCGCCCTTACTCGCCGGTAGAGGTGGGTGCGGCCGCTGAGGCGATGGCCGCGGCCGGTGGTGTCCCGTCAGTGGGGGGCGGCGATTACCGGCGATTGTACATCCTTGTCTCCGCCCAGCGTTTTCTTTACATCCCCCTTTCAGCCCTTAATGGGCTCTGTTGTCCTCCTGTTACCACGTTTCCTTTACCCTGTTGACACCTTTTTGGTTTCAAACAGCCCAGGAAAAGCAACTAGCTGAAGGGAATTGAGAAAAAGAACAAGCAAACAAAGAGCTTGGTCAGACTGTCCTAAAGCTTAAAAAAAAAAACACAACAAAAACCAACCGACCAAATGTAGTGATACATAGCCATTTCCTCTTAACTGCCAGAGTTCTGGCCACCTTCCTCATTTCTGCGCTCCTGATAAACTGCCCCCTAAGCACCGGTGCTGGTGGGTGCTGAGAACCTTACCTGTCATCGAATGAATAGCCCTAGTCCCCAAACCAGGCCGAAAAGGGAGCAGAAACAGGTGTATGTTGATCTACCCTCCGGGCCCTGATGCACCCATCATTTTCTCAGAAGGACAAGCAGACGCCAGTAACTACAGCTCTCCTTGGAGAGGTCTCCTCCACGTACTTACAGACTGGCATTATGCAGAAGGCTTGCTGACCCCGAACACTGACGGGGATTTAATGACACCATCCAGCTAACCTTTCCCATGGACCCTGGGGGATGCCGGTGTTCCGCCCTTGCCAGTTCTCCTCACAGAAACGTCTCAGTTGCTCTATAGGAGACAGCAATAAAATCAGTGACATACTCAGCTCCTGGACCAAGTGTAATTTTACTGACGTGCATGAAGTTACATCAGAATTGATTCACCCCAGTAAGTTAGACTTCAGCTGTCTGCATCCCTGTTGCCCTTTGAAAGTGCGTGCGCAGTCAGCCCACAAGGACACACTCACCACTCGCTCAAACTCAAGCCCCAAAATATGCTTCCACGGTCAGGCAGAGCAGGCCCATGTGCCCAAGTTCACCTGGTGCCTTGGGAGGTTGTAAATACTGTGTTGAGGGGCTCAACACCCCACCACAGCATGTCCAGGCAGGCTAGGCAGAGCCTCCAGCCTGCCGTAGAAGGGCAGAGAGCGCATTTCAGCTATTCCTGCATATGAACTGCAAAGAAATAAACTCTGGATTAGATCTGGCACTCTTACATCACGTAGAGTAGAAACTAGGGACCCAAAGGATCTAAATAATTTTGGTGGGAATGCGCCTGAGAATCACTGGTTGTTGTGGTGTTTTTTTTTTTTAAAGAGGAGGGATATTGACTTTCCAGAAGCGCTTTTCTTGTTGGCGGTGAGGCAGTGTGCCCTTGGCTTCTTGTCATCAGTGGGACATTCAGCAGCAAGCACTCTCTGTGAGTTTCATCGATATTTTCAAGGGTAGGAGAGAACTTCACCCCTTTCAAGCACCACTCAGACAAAGATGAAAAGCTTGTGAGGGTGCCAATTATATAACCTGACTGAGCTGCCTTGTCAGGGAAGAGCTTTGCAGGATGCGTTCTGGCTTCACAGGATGGAAATTCAGCTTTTATCCAAGTAGCTTGATTTGGTGACTCCACTGTTTAATCCATGTAGCCGCTGTGATCAGTCAGAAGCAATAACTGAAAGGGAGGTTGCTCAAATTAATTCTACCAGGATTTTACAGTGTTGACTATTCTGTATCTCTCGGGTTGCATGCCAGTGAGACCATTTCAAGACAAGTGTTGATGCATGCTGCACTGGAGACGACATATGCTTACACTGCATGACAGAGCCCAAAGCTGACATATTGGACAGGCCCCAGGTAGGTTCCCACAGTTCAGTGGGCACGCCAGGTCTGGCCTGGAAGTTGCATAGCCACATTTGTGCTGAATTACATCCAGATCAGTAAAACCTATCTCCTGGCTTATTGCAGTGGGCCCTGTACCAAGTCCTGTACAGCCATACTGTTTCCCAGCCTAAAATGGCTTGTGTGCAGCTGGCTGCATCACTCAGAGACAGCATTTCTCCTCTCCCTGATCTATGGATACGTGGGCTGTATTGGAGTGCTTGAGATTGCCAGGCCTCTGGGAGAGGGACAGTCCTTTGCTTACAGGTCTGGGTGATACCTTCTATCTTGCAGTCTCACTCTCGAACATGAATGCACGAGTGCTCCTGCAGTCTGAGTAATGACAGCTCTTCCTTCTGTAGCAGGAGGACAATAAAGCTGCTGCTCTTGTAGAAACAGAAAGAGAGAAAAACTATCAGCAAAATGCATCTAAAGGAAAACCAATGTTGAGTTTATTAGCCAAGTTGCATGTGAGCCTAAAAATGTATCAGTCTAAACCTGAAATTTTATGTTCAAAGCCACGAATTCACAGTTAATTTATTATGCAGTAGATTTCCAGCTCCACTGAGCTTAATAGGATTTGTTATTCTGTTAAATGGGCTTTTCCCTCAAAGCACCTTGTTTCATTAGACCATTTAAGAGAGGTTTGGGTGAATGAGGGGTGTAAACACAAGACAGGCACAACAGCTGCCCCTTTGTTTTGCACAGTGAAGTGCTAATTCCTGTGACAGGCTGTGAGTGCACATGTAAGCACTCCATGCACAAGGGTATGCATGTACTGTGGTCCTGGAGGCAAGGGGAGGCAGTAGGATTTCTCTTTACTGAAAGCCAAAGAGAAACTGCAGGAAATTTCACAGATCCCTTGAGAGATGCCTTTGACTTGCTAATGGTCTCCTGTGTGTTTAGAGTTCAAAATTGGGACTATCTTACTTGCACTGACAGTGTTGACAACAGGTTCTCCAAGAGCCAACTAGCACTTTGGGACGTGACAGAACTGCCTATAATTAATAACACTTTGATTCATAGCAGGACTAAATGGACCTGATAAAATCAAGGCCCCGAGACTCTCTGTTTCCTGGAAAGCATCTAAAACCTAAGCGTCAACACAGAAAAAAAACCACAAGGAAGGCAAAAGATCAAGCTCCATGTCATGAAAGTGAAACCAAGGCATGGAAGCAGCATGTGACCCTGACGACAAACCCAGGAGTGGATTGGAGCCCTGCTTGTTCATTCAACACCTGAATAAAACTCCTTTTCTGATGATCCTCACAGGGTCCTACCCCAGTGTGCCCAAACCACACGCTGTTCTTAATGTCCATCTCTCTGATGAGAAATGAGATCCTTCCACTTCAGGGCTAATTGGAACATTAATTTTCTATCAACTTTATTTTTTTTAAATGAGAGTTCTTTGCCATTCTGAGCAGCAAGTTGACAGTAAATGCTATAACCCTTAGTTAAGCAATGCATCCATTAAGAAGACATTTTGCAACTTTTCATGATACAATCTTACACTATACAACTGACTGACCTCCATATTCCCACTGTTTACAATAATTTAATTTTTAGATATAATATTATGATGTTTCCCAAGGAAAACTTAAAAGCAATTTCAACAGCTATTAGGCATTGTCAGTGAAACTTCATTTATGGTGACAAACAGAATAAACCCCACAAAACTGTCAAGAATAACACGAAAGTCAATGTCTAAATTCCTGACAGCATCAGTAACAACAAGTCTAGTGTGAAATGGCATGAGTTTTCCCCAGATATTCATTTTGTAACTTGTATAGAATAGAAATCTTGTTGAAAATAAAATTAATGTACAGAACAAGGACTGAACAAATTAATAAAAGCTGTGGGACTTGAAAATAATTGGTTTCTTTCTCTGTCGCTTTCATTTGTGTGTGTATTCATGACTGTGTGTAAATCTAAATACATTCCCAAGCCTGAGGGCAATGTTGGTTCAGAAACACAGAACAAAAATTAAAGAATCAATGACCTGTTGAAATAAATGGCAAAACTCCCTCGACTTCAGCGGAGACAGAATTTTGACCCAGATATTTGGGCCAAACTTAGCAGCAGCCAGAAGGTAGTAAATGTGACCTTTGAAATCCAGTGAACGGGAGGAGAAAAATGGGTTTTGGATTGTCCATCTGTTCTGTAAAATTTTCCTGAAAATGTATCAGACAATACTCAAAACTTGCTTCCTTACCCTCACCTCGTCATAATCTGGTGACTTCTCTTTCTCCACTACCTCAGGGGTAGTGTAAGCTCCTTAAGTAGCTGTGTCAGTCTAGATTTAGGTGGAGTAATTACATAGCTTCATGTGAGATAGGCCAGATCAGAATTTACTTTCAAGATGTGACAGATGACCTCATGCTTACGTTGTGTTAGAGTGTGCAGCGGGGGGATCAGTGCAGACTAGCTCGTGTGGTATATACATCCATGGTACCATGTACTGCTTACTCACTTGCATGTGGAGACAAGCCTATGCTGGTTACCGTGATTCCATCCCTGAAGTTTCTCATCTTCTCACACTTACCATTGCAGCTGCCATCCTGAGATATAGAGAACAACTCTTGTCTCTCATTTCCACATGGAGGCACTGAGAAAATGAAGGACCATAATTCAACCTCTTTAATGTATTTAAACTGTTTTCAGAGCCTGAGTTACAGAGAATGTAGATGCCATGAAGCGTTCAGCGAGGCCTGCCAAGATATCTGTTGATCTCCCTTGGTGGCCCACCAAAGCCTGAATGACAATGGTGTCCTTGCAATTTCTGTTGCTGGACCATGCATTGAAAAACAATCTGGATGTCATCAGCAACTCCCTTGGAGACCAAGAAGCCTGGGCAATTTCACTGATGTCGCCTTTGCATATTGTTAAAGGACTGTGTTTGGAAGATGGCCTCAGAGGTCTCAGTCACTGCCTTGACTCTGAGGACTTGACCACCCCAAGTAATCTAACCACAGACTGACTGGGGCGGGAGGCTGCGAGGCTGCGTGGTGACAGCCATTCTCTTGAACCTGGGTATGTTCCTGAAGTGTCCTGTGAGAATGGTGGTGGCATGGCATCAGCTTCCCACAGACCCTATATGCTGCCCTTGCATTTCTAGAAGTTTTGTACCCACTGCTGGTGGTCCAGTGGTCCCTGTCCAAGCTTGTCTACTGCACCCATACCCTCTGGCTGACTGGGGCAGAGTGGCTGTAGCAGCACGGCATAGCAAAAGGCTACTCCATCTCAGCTGCATTGGGGAAAATGAGGAGCGGTGGGACAGGCAGTGGCTCATTCCAGGAGGCTGCCTGATCCGACAAATGAACCTTCTTTCTATTGGCATGAGCCCAGCTCTCCTCTCTCCTTGTTACTGTGATGCAAAGCAGCAGTAACACCCAACAGCCACCAGACAGGTAGGACTGGACACTGACATCATAATAACAACAGTCTTCAGGCAGAGTGGAAGTCACAAAGCCCCAGCTTAAGGTGGGACAACCCCCTACTGCTCTAATTTTTCTTGTATTTATGTTTCATTAGCTAGTGGTTCAGAACGGCTCTGGGAGTAAATCCCTCCTGGATGAGTCTCAAGGTCACTTCCATAGCTGCAGGATGGAGAAATGCATGGAAGCCTGGCCAGCTGATAATCCTTTGCCTTGCTCATGCCAATTGAATCCTTTCTTCTCTTGGACGAAGTTATCCTGGAGCTAGCTAAACTGTAGGCCCCTGTTAAATAATGATGATTATGTTCTTTTTGCTCACTGCCGACAAAGAATTATAGCCCCTCATTTAGAGCTCATTTCAAAACCATGAGATTCTGTAATTGAAAGTGGCTGAAGCTAATTTGATAACCCAGTTCTGAACACAGCTGACTAACTACTTTCCCTTTGTCCTTTCAACAGTAATGGCCTTGTCAGGAAAGTCTTCTGTGCTACTTTTAAGAGGGCAATTATGACTGAGGTTGAAAACTATTGTTCCATGACAGGCTGCAATTTCAACATCGTCTTCAGGTTCCCAGCAAGGCCAGGGGCATGGCAGTGGGTTCAAATGCCCTCCAGCCACATCTGCCCTCTGAAACACCCACCCAGTGCTCACTCCATGCAGAGCTCGGGTCCGGGTCCAGGACAGCGTCTGAGACTTCCCAAGCAGATATTTGCTGGGTTCCCCAGGACGTCAGGGAGAAAAACGTCTTGGTGCCCGTATCCTGCCTGGCAGCTCCCTCAGGGGCACCAGACCATCAACGCTTGCTAAATAAAATCCTGTTACTGTATCAGGACACCCCAAAGGCTGCTCCTCGCTTACAGCTGCCATCAGCTGACTGTACAGGGAGGCTGCACTGGTGACCAGATATAGAGAATCCCCCTCTTTTGCTTAAGAGGTGGGTAAAATTTCTGCAGCACAGATAGGAAGGAGAGGAACTCTTTACCTCAATGAACTGCCACGTGTGGACAGAATACAGCAGGGGCACACACGCACACACTGTTGACTGCACTGGCAAAACACTTTCTGTTAGGAACACACTCACACAAGCAGGATACCTTGGCCTCGGAAAGGTCGAAGCAGTGTAAACAGGCAATACAACAAAAGCTAGAAAATAAAGCCTGAATGTGATGCTCACCTGCTGCTCTATCTGCCGAAGTGCTGTTTCCCGGACTGCTTTGCTCATGTGATTAACAGCCCTGATCCCCAAGCACATACTGTAGCACAGGCAGCACTGCAAGAAGCACTTTTTACCTCTAATTCCTGGCTCTCTCGTGTTCACCCCTGCACCCAGGAGTGCGGTGGGTTCTGGAGATGAGAGCAGCTTTCCGTAAGCCTCCTTTGCAGTCATCACAGAGGGGAAACTTAAAACTTGCTGATTACAAGATACATATCTTCGGTATCTAAATAAAATTTTCTCGTGTTTTCTTGATTCTGGGTCTTCCCCATGGAAAACAGAGGAAATGTAAATAACATGGCAAACATTTCTCTAGCCATAGCCTGGAGCTGTGCTCAGAACTGCTGTGGCGGTTGTAGTAATTAGCATAAGCAAATTGCTAAATTGTGTGCTGTGATAAAATGATGGATTACAGCATGGAAGAAATCATTAACACATTGATTAGCAGCACATGCCTTCAAAATCACTACCTAAGCAAATTCTGAGGATTGTGGGAGCTTTGTAAATGTTACAAGCACTGCCTTCCATAAGCAAGAATCAAGAAATATTATTATATAAATCACTGAAGTACTGAAATTAAATTTTAACTATTAAAGTTGGTTCTCAAATGGTTTCTAATATTTCATGTGGGGTTCCTGTTCTGTGTCTCCCTGTACTCACAGGGAGAGGGCTGTAATGGTATCTGCTGGAGGCAGGGTCTGACACTCTGGGAACTGCGTCCGGGTTTACTGGTGCATGTACCCTCCTTTTGTATCTCTGTCTCTCCTGCATGTGTTTTAAGCATTACACAGCAGTGGATGGTGCAATGGTGTGGTCATACCATGCAATGTATACCTCCCAGCATAGAAAAAAGATCATTTATAAGTTAGAGCATGGATAGTACCATTATTTTTATGGCAGAATAGTTTTGCTTTGAATGTAGTGGGAATTTGGTTTTCTTCTTTTTTTTTTTTTTTTTTTTTTTTTAATTAAAGGAAATGTTTTCCTGCACTTACATGTTGAAGGGATCTCCTGTCCAAAGTCTATGTGGTTCACTGGCAGCGTCTGCTGCTAGGTATTCCCTCACGGTGGCTTTAATAATCAAAGCAGCCTGTTGTTGCCAAAGCTAATAGTAGTAGGCTTCACTTCTTATTCAGCACAAGTGCTCAGTAGTTTATAAAATTACTCATTTGAATGGGTTTCCTTTTATTAGTATTAGCAGGCCAATCCCATCCCTCCTCCCCACATCTCCCCTCCTCTTGTTTTAAATAAGACGAGACACACATATTGAATTTTAATACATCATTGTAACAAAAATGTGTGTGTCAATAGTGGGTAGTTGCTGTGAAAACAGTATACAGGAGCCTACCCCATAGCTCTGTGTCAGTGTGTTTACCCAATCCCAGAGAATTCCCAAATTCATTATCAGCAGAACATAAAATCAATACAAGGCTGTGATTTCACTTACTGACTCAGGTACTGCAATGCTAGAGAAGATTATACCTATAGTCCTTGCTGTGGTGCTTACTGCCAGACAATATGAACACTCACAACCACCGGTGCTGAGGAGGATAAATCCATGTGCAGAGTGCCGAGGTGCAGGGACACCAAAGGTCTGGGTTGCAGAAATGCTCAGCTCAGTCCCTCCACACCTCTAACCACACTCAGCGCTCCTAACCAGTGCAGCTCAGAGAACAACCCCACCTCAAAAAGGCTCGGTTATCACAGCTTGGACCTGGGGAGGTCTCCGTTTGCTCCCGTGCATCCCTCTGCCTGTGTCTTCTGGCATTTCTAACACTTCCCTCCCTATGCACACAGAATGCTCTGTGCCAGCTCCTGTGCCTGCCTGTGCTTTTTTCTGTATCTCCGACACCATTTCTGCCTTCTAAAATGTATTGGTCTCTCCTATCAGCTGTTAGCCCAGCAGGACCAAAGGTTTAGCTATTCTGATTATTTTACAGATCCCACAGCACACAGCCAGGTCATTAAATACGTTGCTGGGTCCTACGGTGAACTGGATGGGAAGAAGAGAAAGAGATCTGAAAAACGTTCACATTTGTTTTGCCAGAAGTGAATATCAGGGATTCCCTCTGTTTCACTGTCAGATTAAATCATGGACATGGAAACTAATGACCAGTGATTTCAGGGTATGCATCTGTAAATGAAAGAGAGTTTCAATAACAGGGTAATTTATTTCACTTAATTAAACCCACTGATTTGCTGTATGAGTCCATTCAGTAAAATGCCCTTTTAATAAGCAAAAGAATACCTTTCAAAATTGAAAGATTTGCAGATGTGATCTTCAGTTCTTACTTCAGTTCCTGCTGCAAGGCAGTTCTCAGGAATCAGAGACAAAGCATTCTTCTCCAAGGAGAATCCATTTTATGAGTGCCTGGTGGTGTACTTAACTGCTCACTGTTTCTCTCCAAAAATCTAGCATCTCATTGGAATTCTTTTTTTTTTAAACTAATTAGGCAATTTTATACATAGTTCCAAGAGTACCTCTCAATACAGTATCAATTTTAATAGCATCTTAAAATGACAAATTCAAGATATGCCATTAACAGTGAATATACGTAGGTAATAGATTTTCTTCTTGCTGCACTCTCCTGGCACTACATTTGTCATAGCAGTAGTCCTGTTTTGGCACTATTCTCATCCATTCCTCAGCCACTGATTTTTGTATCATAACATATCTTTCACTAGCAGTATAATTTCTGCATTACCATACAGGCAATGTTACATACTTAACAAACTCTTCATAAACATTTACATCAGCAGCTGTCTGTGTTAGACATCAAATGTTCTTTTCTGGAGGAGTCTGCAGTTTCACCTACTATTATGGTAAATCATCTCCCAGAAACAGTCTCAGAAATATCCCTAACAAATTTAAGTGTCATAACTTCCACGAACAGCTTTCACCTAAACAGATGTAGGAAATTGTCCCGGTTCTTCGTCAGCCATAAGGAATGCGCAGGCTGCAGGCAATGCTGATGAATAACCCAGCAGCCAGCCCCTCCGATAGATGATAGCCCCTCTCAGACCAGCCAGACTAACGGTCTAATAGCACAATGTTTTCCTATTTTTGGCAGGATCTTCCCATTTTTGTCTTTCTTCGGGGAGTCTGGGCCACCTGACATTGTGGCTGTTTGAAGAATACCTGCTGTTTTGCAGTGACACAAAGCAGCGCAGTACTTCTTAAATTTGTCTTCCATTCCCTTTGAATTAGGAGAGTTGGTTTGTTAAGACTAGACTTTTGGGTACTAATTCAAATGGAGTTTGCACCTAAAAGCTATGCAAGAGCAGAAACAAAGTTTGCTGCCATTAGTCCCAGAACAATGTAGACCTTGAAAATCTGAAACCCAGCAAGAACAGTTATATTTTCCAGTAACATTTGAGTGGTTTCATTTGAGTACCTACACACCTTTTTGGTACTTCATGCTGGCAGTAGCCAAGAACAGCATAAGACCGTGGAGTTAAAACTACTTGCAGCACTCCAGCACACTGTAACTATTTGGTTATCTGCTAAACCACAACACTTGTGTTCCTTCTACGGCTATCCAGAATTTGATCAATTGAAGAAGAGGAAACAAAGCCATTGCTAAGTCCTTTACAAAGCAATTGCTTCAGTGTTTTACTTAGGGCTGTCTCTCACTGGAGGCTAGTAATAAAGACTACAGCTGAAGACGTTATGCTACCCAGCCGGGGCAAGGAGCAGGTATGAACAAGGATGGAGGCTGCAAAAGGGCTCATGTTTTTTGGCCTATCTTCTCACCACTAAAAGAGCATGGGGACAGTGACTTGGAGTGAAGAGGGGAAGAAAAGCTGATTTGGCAGGTCTGGGAATTAGCCCTCAGGAGGGCCTGGTGAGAGAAGCTGTCCTAGGGGTCCTTGGAGAAACCAGAGTGGAGGACCTCATGTACAGAAAGAGAACATCTCTGTATCTTTCAAGATGAGGAACAAAAGAGATGGCTTGGATGCAGAAAACGGGAGGAATGCAAGGCAGTAAAGACTCCCACTGTCACACAGATTTCCCCTTCCCGGGCTGTTTGCACCACTTCCCAGCCAGCACCTGACAGCAGCTAGCTACCAGGAGCCAGCTAACACCTACGGCAAAGAGAAGGATTTCAAGTCACAGCATCCTCCTCAGGCACAAGGCTACAACATTGTGGTGTATTAAACATTACAGTTGGTGAAATCCTCATTCCATTGAAGGCAATGCCAAAACTACCTCTGACTTCAATGGAGCATGTATTTTTCCCATCCCACTGTCTCTCCGATCAGATCTCTGTTTCCTGTTGTTGCCCATTCTGTTTTTCTGAAGCTCTTCCAAACGTTTTCAGAGGAAATGAACTGATTTCATCTCTTCTAGTTTTAACATTTCTGTAGTATGGTTGTATTCTTTGTCCTAAAAGGAAACTCTGACAGTATACTTTTCAGGTTTTCCAGCTTGCACAGTTCATTTTTTGTAAGAATCAATAAAGGTCACGCTATTTAAAAATGCACAGCCTGAGCAGAGTGCAGAAGAGACCACAGAACTGCTCAGTGTTTCCACAGCGATGCACGTTTGTTTTTTTTTCATCAGCAGATCGTATGGCTGACATCTGCAAAAGCAAAGGGCACAGCTGGGTTACATCTCAGGTTATGGAAAGCAACAACATCTACTGTGTGTCACCTGTTTGGACTACATAATTCATCTTTCTCTGAGAACAAAGTGCTTCCCCTATGCATAGAAAATGACTGCGTGTTTCCTATTTATGACAAAAGTGATGCCTCATACCCCAGTGGGGACAGAAGAGCGAGAGCCTATAGTATTAACAATCAGGTATGACATTCATAACAAAAAGCAAAGCAACCAAACTTCAAGGTGTTTTCTACATTCTGGAATTAAAACCCTTTCCATGAAAGATGTTAACCTTAAAGCAATAATCCGTATTTTGACAAAAAAGGCAAGACCTTTTTCTGTGTATGTGTTTCAGTTCTGTGCCATTTTTTAAAGCAGTGGTGATGTTTGCATTGAGGATATCGGCTGATGTGGTGTTGGCGTGGCTGACACACTGTAGGGGCAGTGAGGGCTGGGGGAAAGGGGTGCCCACATGCCACATGTCCAGGTGGCACCAGCAAAGTGCCACCACGGCTCTCCCTCCCCAGCTGGCTGCAGGCACTGAGGGTCATTTGACCCAAATGGAGAGGAAAACAGCTTTCGGTCCTGGGAAAATTTAGCAAGCAAACCCAAAGAAAGCATACAGTAAGTTTCCAACCACTGAGCAGAAACTGGTGAATTTTAGATCACACTAATTGTATTCTTTCTGGCTTTACTGTCCCACATTGCTGAAAAGGGCTCTTTGTACCTCTGTTGTGATTCAGACTGTGCCAAGTGCTTCCCCGTCTGGATTCCACCCCAGGTATTCTACTTCTGTGCGTTACTCGAAGGTACTGACCGAAAATACAATATTACAGATAAGGGATATCTGTGGAGAATTATATTCTTGAATGCAGAACAAATAGTTGATGCTGTCAGATGCTGTAATCTCTGCAGCAGTTCTGTGCATCCAGGGCAGCTGATAATGCAATTTGGTGTTTCCCTGGAAGCAGGCAGAGGGCATGCACTTTCAGAGGGATAGATGGCATGACTGCAAGAGCACCCCAAAGTTCAGTCCCACCCCCTTATTTGTACTGTATTAAAGATACTCTGAATGTGTGCTTTCTGTCAGGGACTTTTCTGCATGCGGGTGATAATGTTGCCTTGTTCAGAGGGGTCAGCAAGAACAGTACAGAGTATTTTCCAATTAAATGGTCAGAATGACTTGGCTGAATCCTTTTATTTAAAAAATAAAAAAAAGTTGCTTAACATCTCAGCAAAACAAGATCTCTTTGGCTTGATTCAGGCTTGCATCTAAAAACAAAAAGGGCAAGAGTGCAAATGGCATCCTGCCCTTGGAGCGGGAAATAAACCCAAAAGTGCGGTTATGCCTTTCTAACTATCTCCAGCTTTTAACTCCTGATATCACAGTTCAGCACTGAGGTGCTTGTGCCCTGAGCATTTTTGATTTTTCTTCTGATACATAGCATAGTCTCAACAGTATAGCACTTCACAGCTTGATGTGAAACTGTGGGACTGTTCAAGAAGGTCCAGAAAATCCTACAAAATAATGATGAGATTGAATACAAGCAATACGATATAAATAAATTACACTAAGGCAGTCCAATCACTGTCTTGTTATCATTTTATATATAGCTAATACTAGTAACTATCAAAAAGGTTATACTATACTATTAGACAATTGATCTCTATCCCCTAAATCAGAGAGGCAGTTGACACCCAGCTCATGGAGGGTACTGATTAGGAGAAACGACAACAAGGAACAACAAAACAGGATTTTCATGCATAACTCGTGCCTAGGGGTGTCCTTGGCCTCTAGAAATTGGGAAAACTCTCCCCATTCTTACTTGTCAAAACAAGACCTCTGTGATTACAACATTGAAAGCTGGGCTGGGGGCACCCTGGGCACCCTTCTCACACAACAAATCAAGCTACGGGCTTGTAATTTCACAAGAAAAATGGGATCTTTATTAGCAAGTCACTATAATTACCATTGAGAGCATCTCAAAACCAAAAGGGAAATACATATATTTTAACAGTCCAGTGACTTCAGAGCCAGCACTATCTCCAGCAGTACCAGGAGGAACGGCTCCAGGACTGCGTCCTCTGCAGTTAGAGCAAGACCCTGAATCCCTGGGGACAGGACAGTGGAGTGACTGACACTACAAAGCGTGTGGGGAACTGCAGAGTAGTCTACCTGTTTTTCCTGTTTTCTCTATTGGACGGAGAAACTCTTCCAGAGCAACCAACTCTGTGCAGTATATGGATGATGGCTTACAGGGTGGGGTAAGAGCAGGAAGCAATAAACTGGCTGGCTGGATTAATATTATCATTAAATAATAGCAATATGTATTTCAGAGACTCATTTTGCAGGGCTCCAGACCTCTCATTTTGTGCTCTTGATTCACTCTCTTATAACAAGCCTTTACCTTACCTTGTGCTACCCTGTATGATGTTCTTGAACACACCTCTTCCTGCTGGTTAAGGATGAGGAATAATGGACAACTAAGTGTAACTATCTAGTGTGATGCTATCAGGCACAGCATGGATTTAGCAATAAGCATTATGTGCCATCAGCATTCATTCTGTTTGAAAGGCAGTTTCTGCATTTGCGCGCTCCTTGCGTGCACTCCTGCAAGAAGCCTGCCAGCACGGCTATGGGAGGAAGGCATGGGAGACTTCACCTGATATCAACACTTTGTTTGCAGAACAGTTTGCTGCTGAAGGTAGAAAGGCTGTTTCATTGAGGACGCCACCCTCTGCCTTGCTTTGAAGAGAAGGCGGCACTCTTGCTCAGCTGGGACGTAGCAGCTCCTGGGCTGCAGCCGCTGTGTATTGCAGTGCATAGGCGAACAGGGACAGTCAAAAGCACCTTCGAGGACTGCAGCAGGAGCTTTCTTCAACCTTGTCCTCACCCAGGTGGGATGCAGAAGTGGCCTCCTGTGTCCAAGCAACTCTGTGATCTAAAGGTAATTTTTCAGCTGAAATCAGTGCAATAGTGGCTCCTGGTCTCTACCTCTCCCTAAAATAGCCAGCAAACCCATCCTGAGGGGAAATGTGTGCAGCACCCTCGGACATTTGCCTCCTGGGCAGACTTAACTGGACTTGAGATGTCCATCATCCTTCCTCCTTAGCTCCCTGTAAAAGGCAGGGAAGCGCTCCTGACTCTGAGCACCACATAATCATAATAAATGCATTTGCTGGAAGAAATTAAACAACAGGTGTCCTTCAGAGCCCTCAATGACTGTTAAAGGAATTTACATTTGTGAATAAACAACAGTAGAAGTTATTTGTCTGACAGCTTCTCATTATTAAAATTAAGACCCCGCTTAATCCTGCCAATGTCAGTGGGACCCAAGATGACCTGCTAAGTGCTGGTCACAAAAGCTAATGTTGCTTAAGGGAAGTTTTAATGGAAGGAGCCCATTTTTTTAAAAAAATATAGTGTAAAGATATTTTGGAGCTGTCTTTGTGGCTGTTGAAGTCAATGGCAAAATCCCATGGCTTTCAGTGAAGTAACAAAGCAGAATTTCTAGAGACTGTCTGCAAGGAGTGCCCTGTGCGACATCGCAGTTTTGGGAACTTACACTGGAAGGAAGTTTGGTCCCATAGTCAGATGTCCTCCACTAAATAGTTCCCAAGGCAGAAGCTGCACATCCACTTGGAGAAAATTCCTTACCTGCTACACGGTCTTCCTATCACCTTGACTTTTTTTCCTCTGCCTGCAAAATGAGGATACTAGCAGTCAACTGTACTTCTAATGTGCTTTTAAAGTTTAATACACTTGTAAAGTTTCTACCTAGCATTTTTGTTAAATTACCCAATTTGAGGTATAAGATATCCCACAACGCCATAATTTCGAGTGAGACCTTCAATTCAAACCCTGATCACTTAGCAGAGAGCGTATACCACATATGCTCAATGAGGCTTACTGTGAGCAATGTTAAGTAAGACAGGGAAGGTTTTATGCTGACTAGCTTTCCTTTTTCTTTTTTTTCCCTATATTTTATTGCTACTCACAAGTCAAGGATTGATAGGTAAAACAATGCATTTGCAGCAGAATTGTCAAAATGTAAAAATATTGATTTTTGAAGAAGCTTGCCCACAGTGTAAAAGTCAAAGTTAAATCAATAGGGATAAATTAAGACTTCTCTCGCTATATAAATGTTACAATAACAGAGCCTTTAATGCATAAAAATCCTGTACATTAGATGACAGAAATAGCTTAAATTTACTTTTTACTTCCATTTTAAAAGGCAAGGTAAAACATCAATTATCTGCTGTTTTAAATTTTGAACAGTAGAGTATGTTATTTTTCCAGAAATATTCTTTTCCAGAGATACTATTTTTCTAAAGTACCAAGAGTGCTATTGATGCTCATCATCCTCACATGATTGCACTCAGCCTCCACTGTACTGAATAGGACTGCGCAGCTCCTTCTTGGGGGAGACACTCTTGTCCCAGGAGCATGGAGAAACACCAGTCTGACAAATTTTATAACCTGTTTTGTAGCCACCTCTAAATGCTTTCCACCTGCCTGTAGGCCATTAGCCCAAACTCCAGAGCCACAGCCCGCACATATAAATGCCTCTGAAAAGGGTGGAAGGTGTGAGAGACCAGGGCTCAGCCCTCCTGATGGAGTTTCTCACCTAGCGTTGTTCACCACTGTGGTTTAGCAATGGGATAACTCTGTTCTAGGGCTTTTTGCTAAATTAGATGCCACCATTTGGATGATATGTTCTTATTTACTTTTTCCCTCCAGACTACATGAGATATTGTCCTGCAATAACATCTTTGCTACTCCTGGACCCATATTACACCTGTTCCCATCTTGTCTTCTCCTTCTTGTTTTTCAATTCCAGCAAGTTCCTAGCATAGCTCCTTGCTTGGTCGAGTTGTCCTGCTGCATTTCTCTCCAATTATTTTATCTTTGTGATGTCTGGCTGAGTTAGGCTACAGGTAATAGAAGAGTATGATTTCCTGGGGAGCAGCAGACACAGTCACTACTTTGACTTTACCCCACGTTTTCTGCAGATTTTGACCTGGTGGCTTTAAATGTCTTCTCCTTCTCAGATCAGTAAACAGCTACCTCTCAGGCACCTTTTTGTACCAATATGAATTATATGAGTATTTTTTTATTTACAATATTCTGCTTGTGACCTGGCGAAACACTCTGGATTGTTGGGAATATCCCATGACGGGCCACAGAAAGGGAACAGGCAGGCGATCAGCCTCATAGTTGGTCCGAGAGCTCAGGCGTGGCGGGTGTTTGCGGGAAGAGAAAGGACAAAAGTTCATCTTCCAAGTGGCTGACTGTCTTACCGGCAACCCCACATTTGGCCAGAACTTGCTTGTGAGAGAAGGTTGGCAACTATTCCCCTTGGGTCTGAGAAAAGATTGTTTTAAATACGTATGATGGGCTTTCAGACCATACATTTTTTGCAACATTTACACTATTCATGAGAAGTTGCTCAAATGAGACTTTTCAATTGCTTATGTAGGAGGAAGCATTTGGCAACTGGACAGAGAAAAACAGATTTTTTTAGGAGATGCTTTATCCCCAAAGTGCAATTGTTTTGTCACACATTTCTTTCACTCTCTCAAGGTTGAAAAGTTTTTGGCAGCAATAACTGTAGAGCTTGCAAAAGACACAGTTTCCAGCACAGCGTGTCAGATGAACCTAATGAGACAGATCCTTGGTGGCTGTAAGCGGGTACAGCTCCATTGACAACGGTACAGCAAGACTGATTTACACCTGCAGAAGATAAGACCCAATACGTTTTAAACTTGGAGGCTGCAATTATAGCTCTGAATACAGCTTAATGGCTCATGCCTTCACTCTGTTTCGATATTGTGTATGATGCCATTTCCATGAACTGTGGTAATGGGATATTATACCACTACTATAGTTTTGGTTGGCTTCTTCTTTCTCTTCCTCTTTTTATTGGAAGCATTCATGCAATTGCATGTAAATAGATTTCTTTTACAGCTCTTGATGTAAAATGACTTTTTAATGGTATTTTTGTTGCGTCTGCTCCAGTTGATGATCAGGCCTGAGAACAGGAAATTTTCTGTACTACACTTTCTTGACTTGAGGCTGGTAATGGTTATGGTGCTCAAAGGACTGGACATATGGGAACATTGAGACCATCAGCCTGATCTGTATAACTGCAAGAGTATGATTACAAATGCAAAAAATACATTCTCAGTTGCATGCAAACTGCACTCTCTTAAGCAGCACAGAAGAATATTTCTCTCTGTAGTAAATGAGGTTTTACAGCCTGTGTCGTACTGGATGTGACATCATGTGACTATTGGTACATCTTGACCTGATAGATGGAGAGTCTAAATATTTTACTTAATATACTCGACATTCATACCCAGGAGCATTCACATACATATATATATGTAAAACTGGGAATTTCCCATGCAGGCAAATTTCTGCATGCAGGCAAACGCAGAATTTAACAATGCAGCTTTGTGCTCACTTCTGCTTTTAAAAATATACACAAACAGTTGTAAACAATCCTAAACTGACAGGCATGAACAGTATATGCAGAGCTTTTACATAACCAATAAGAGATCTGGAGACATACTGTATGGGTTCAGTAATCCTATGTTACTCCCCGGTAATATATGCCGAGGAAAAGTGGACTCTATGGCCTATTCTGTTTACCTGAGAAGGCAGGTCTCCATTTTCATAGCTTTTCCTTAGTAGCAAGGTAATAATCAGGTCCTGAGTGTTAAGCAGAAACCAAAAAATCTATTTTTCATATTTATTAAAATTCCACAGGGTGTAGGCTCTCTAAAGAGTCATTAAGTGATGTGTTCTTTACACAAAATTTAACTAATTTCCTTATAAAGTGCTCCATACAGAGCTTCCCAAAATGTTTATCAGTGCAATAAACCATGACAGGGATTGTTTTAAGTCATTTGCTTCCAGACAAAATAGACATTTTGGAACGTTTTGATTTCTGCTGTCTAATAAATGAAGTGCTACAATTCTAAACTTAATATCTGGCATCACCATTATTTTTCCTTGCTTTACATCCTTCCTAGAGGTTCACCATGACATAAAAAGATAAATTGTTGTAATATTTTCTGCACGTAGGGAAACATTTATTTTTTCCTCCAAGTTTGTCTTTCAAGATGACTTACTGTAGGTTGCCTTTTTTTATTTTCCCAAGTATGTTTAGTTTATAAAAGCTTGTTGTCTAATTAGAGGCTAATTCACTGGAGCTGAGAAATGTTCTGTAATAAATGAGAAGTGTGGATTTTTGGACAGGACCCCACTGACTGTGAATGGACCTTGTCCTTGGAGAGCCTAACAGACTTGACATTTCTTAGTTTATTTAAAACATTGATGCTTTTAAATTTGAGCTAATTTATAGTTTTTCTTGTATTTGTGATTATTCTAAATGAAAACTTGCCAATGTCTTATACTATAGTATAAACACTCCCAATCATAACCAAGAATATTTTAATTGATGCAATTGAGAATCATGTCAGCTCTTTTCAGACTGGACACTCTGGCAGCTCATCATTATTTTACAATTTACCAAAGTACTCAAGTTTACTGTCTCCAACTGCTAAATCTGCAGTTTGTAGCAAAACTCCTTGTAGTCTCTGACACTACATCCTTCCATGGGACACAGATGCTAACGCCTGGGACACATCCTCATGCCTCCTTTGGAAAGGACCCCAGTTTTTATCATTCATCCCTTATTTCACTCCACCCCTTAGTTGCCATTGCCAGCACCAACTCTGCCAATGTTAAAAGATATTTCAGCTGGCATCACCAGCCACTGTCAGTGCCAAGACACGTAAGGTGTCTTTGACCTTAAACGAGGGTTAAGAGAAGTCCATTTCATGATCTGATCACCTCATCTCAGTTTTGCCATCTAAATGCCAGCAAAAATGGATGCTTTACCTCAGACATGGTTCCTGTGTCTCTCTGTGAAGACCTATTGCTATAGAGCTGTTTAACCATTCTGGCTGCATTCATTCATTCATTCATCACGTATTATATCACTTATCTCTTGGCTTCTTGAAGCATTACAATTTTAAGACTCATCTTGTACGAGCTGCAAATACATTTGATGCAGTTTCCCAGCTATTGAAAATAAAACTAAGAGTTTGGAAATGGAAAAACACTAAGCCCAAGCACACTTTGTATAAATAATATCATACTATACCAATGATACTCTGGGAAAAAAATAAATGCAAAAGTTAACTGAGTTTCAATGCGTGCCCACTAGGTACATACAATTTAAGACTTTTCCTTTACAGGGAATGCCATATTTCAAAACATCAGTTAAATAAAGTTAGAATATTTTATATTCTTAAAACCTAGTTTATACCTAGTGCAGTCTATTTACATCATCCCTCACCAAAAGTTCCCACACGAAGATTTAAGACTGCTATGCGCAGAACAGGAAAAGCACCCTGGTTACCCAGGATCCCAGCCTGACGGGAGGTTACGCCAGGCTTTCTGCGGTCACACCTACACCTTGCAAAATAGTTGGCAAAATACTTCACAAGAATATGCAAATCCTGCTTCCTGATCTGTTGCCTCCTCCAGTACCATCTTCAGTTTTAAGCACATTTTTATAACTCAACAAGAGCTGTGTTAAGCCAAAGAAACCTCGCCGAGTCTGCTGTGATTCTTGCTCCAAAATGCTCCTGGATATCCAATACTGTTATAGACATTATATAGACATCTCAAAGGAGGGAATGGATGTTTAGCTCTACCCCAGTCCTTTCCTAGTATCTATAAGATGCCTTCACTGCCATTTAGCTCAAGCCTAAGCCTGCTCTTAAACCTAGAGTCACTTACCGTCCACCCTTTGTATGCCAGCATGCACTGAGACGCAAACTCGGCCTGAGCTCTCTGGAGGGATCAGCCTGATCACCTCTGCCATCTCTGTGTGGGCTCAAGCACTCATTCTTGCAATCCAGGAGTAGGCACAGAGAGACATGCCAGTTTCAGCTCTTCCTAAGCCCAGATGTAAAGGCAAATCGGGAACAGAAAACACACAAGCTGTTGGGCTTGGCACACCTGAGTCTGCCTGCACACCCACTCCCCACTTAGTGTTCTCCAAGGGCCACATTGACAAGAGAATCCCAAGGACTATCTCGTCCTTGCCACTGATCCCTTTGCTGCCTCTCCCCTATGTACATTCGGTGTTTTTCCAAGCGCTCAAATTCTCGTGGTTATCCAAACTCTCATACCTCTGACCAGCTCACCCTAAGCAGAACTTACTGGTTTCTAACATTTCAATGTCCACAAAATCCTGTGACATGTTTTAAGACTTAAAATCACTTTTTCTGAAAATCCCTCCATGCAAGGCAGCAAACATCACTTCAGCCACTGTTCCCAAGACAGACCCAAAGTGCCCAAAGAGTAAGTAATTTGCCTGAAATTCTCTCGTGAGTCAGGAGCAAATCTGGCACCTGAAACCAGAGCTGCCAAGTTCTCCTGCACTGCCATAACAACCCGCTAACACTGCTTGATCTGTCATTGCTCTCAAATCTGGTTTGCTCTCCAAAATGGAATGCCAGCGCAACTCTGACCTCCTAGAAGTACCAAAGAGCCTGCTGAGCTCAGGCTGATAACCCGTTTCTGGGGCTGTAGGACTTGAGCAGAAGAATCAGAAAAATCAATTCTTTCTCCTGTCCTGTCCTCCTCTTCAGAATTACAAGGATTTTCCAGTCTCTTGGTTAACAGAGGCAATGTACATCAACCCAAACACCCATCAGGCAATAAAAGCAGCTCAAACAAGACAAAACCTATTTATCTGCAAGGAAGATAAGTGTCTGGAAGAATCATGAATTATATATATTGAAACCATGAAGACTTGCTCATCTACATCAATGCTTCCTGAAGGTACCCAAGTCTTCATTTTGTTCAGGATTAATACGATAACCCTGGCTATTCCAGGCTCTGAGCAGAAGTTCCTCCCTAGCCACAAAGCCAGCTGAGCTCCTGAGTAACACAGCTGAGGAAAACCAAGGCTCTCTCAGCTCTCCTCCTGACATCTGTACGTGCACCAGGCCGAGCAAACACTGCAGCAATAGGGAGCAGAGATGAGGGACAAGCCCTTCAAAAGGCATCCACTGTGGTACAGGCAAGATACGGACACCCAGACAGGGAGGTAAGACCTAAACTTCACTTTTACTGCTGTGAAAGGTCCGGGTGTGCCACTTGTGCCTGGAGATATGATAAAGGTGGAGAGCACCTAATGGGAAGGGATCTTGCCAAGTCACATGCACACTGTACTGCTGCTTCTCCCGAGCTGCGGCATGGCAGCAGTGCTGTTGGAGCAGAAATGTACTGTAATCAATAATAAACTTCAAGAAACCTTTAAACACAGCAATTAGTTACCAAATTAGAGCCATTCTTGATCTTTCCAGAAGCCATTTGCCTTTCTGGAAAGTCTCAACTTTTAAATCCTGCCAGAGTACATGCCAAAAAAGCTTCTCTCTCCCTAACATGCTGTAGTCCTGAAACTGATACTAGAAATCACTCATTACTACCAGTTTCAGAGCAGCTACATCAGCATTTCGTAACTTCAACAAAATCTAACCCTTCTTCATGAAATGTCCCTCCTATGCTTACCCCTAACAATGTCAGCTCTCTCAGCAATCTTTTAATTCAAAATGGATCTTCTGTCTCTATATTTTGGTATTAGCTTGACTACACACATCAACATTATCAATGCATAATCATGGATTATGAAGCCAATTTGCCAAAAAGTGACTTTATACAAACAAAGTTAATGCTTGTGTGTCTCTGGTATGTGCTCAGCTGCACTGACAGTGGGTTCTGAATAAACGTGGGGAGGAGATAGCAAGAGCACCAGTGCCTTGGTGCTTGCAAGCCCTAATTGTGTTTGCATAAAATCTACCTGATTGGCTCCCTAATGACGTACACCTCTAGTTTCCACTGATTGTATCCCCTTCTGCATTTGAATCAGAATATGCAACCTCAACACCCATATTTAGAAACATTTCGACAGGACCTCTAGGATAGGATATGCACAACTTGTTAAAAATGTGAGTTTCTTGTGGGAGTGTCTGGGTCAGAAACCCAGGGATGTTCCTGTTCCTTCATGCTGGAAACTCTCCACCCCTACTCTGCCCCCCTTCCCCTTTAAAAGCTCAGTCACAGTACCATCAGTTAGGATGTTTTTTGTAGGTTTGTCTTAACCAAAGGTCCCTGCAAATACTGCAGCTCGCTCTGAGGACCAAAGACATCCTGAAAAGTTTTGCACGTTCACTCTAAAGGCTATTCCCACACTTTGCAATATCTGAAAGAGCTGCTCTTCCCTTTGCCTCTGTATGCAAGGAGACTAAATAAAAGTTAAGAGAAAAAAAATTCTTCAAAGCTCCATTTGGATCTCAACTGTGGTGTTTTGCTGTTGGTGGTTGAGCTAGTGCAGAAAAATTATATCAGACTCAAGGTCTACCTTATCTATAAGAAAGAGGAACCTTTGTATTGCAGCTGTGTAATGAATAGAAGAAAATATGTACAGAAGAAATTAACTTGAGCCTGTGGATTTTATTTTATTCAAGACTTGATTTAACTCACTGCTTTCTAAATAGTTTATGGTACTGTTCTTGTATCTAGCTTTGTTTTGCTTTTTATTTGTTTGGTTTTTTTAACAAGTCTTTCCACTATCAGTAACTATGAAGTAGTCCTGGATTACATAGGAAACCTGTCTCAGCAGAACACTAATAAAATGATGCAGTGAAGTATTTGGAGACAAGAGTGTACCTTTATATGGATAGCTGGGATTAGCTTCACGTTATGTGACAGGAAAATGCGTGCAAATAACAAACTCGCTGTTGTGTGCTTTTTCCTACTTTAGTCATATTGCTAAAAATTCATTAATACAGGGATCTCTGAGAAAGTCAACACTCTCCCCAAGAAAGGAAAGGTGAAGGCATCAGAATTAGCCAGTTACTATTATTTCTGCTTGATTAAGGGCCGAAGATCTTGCAGTGCATCATAACAGGGCTCCATAATTTCTATTTCTGCAAGTTATATCTGACATTTACAGTCTGCTGAAGTACAGGACCCAGCTCTCGTCAACTGTAAACTGGTACAGCTCCGCTGACTGCAGTGGAAAGTACTGGTTTATACCACTGGAGCGCTGGCTACGGAAGTCAGGATAGGTGCTCATTGGAATCCCCACCTGTTCTTTTCAAAGACTGCGCTAGTCATGTCCAATTTTGTAATCTTCTCATTAGTACTGGACAGCTTTACGTAAAGTGGATGCTTCCAGGTTTTTCTGGCTTTGAAAGTCTCTCTTCCAGCTAGCAATATATCATCAAGGCTATAAAATCTCTTTGAAGAGTAGCAGTACTCTTGCTCAGGATTTAGAATTCCACCAGGTCAGTCAGACTTTAGTTTAGGAAACTTAATAGAACAAATATTAGTTATTAATGAATTTTATCCTTGAGAACCCCATTGCAAATCTGATACAAGTGCCTGGATGGATCATTAATCAGCACCTTCATTTTAACACTGTTTGAAAACCACTGCTAGAGTGGAAACACAGAAAAAGAGATATGCAGAGCATCATTCCTCACTTTCACTAACATTATTTACCAGCCCATTATGCCATCAAAACACCATCCAGATGTTATTGCTGCCCTTTCAGATCTTTATACATGTACCTCAATTCAGAGAAACTCAAGCTGCATATGTAACAGCAATTCCAAGACACATCTGCAGCACTCCTTATTCCATTTGAAAATTCTTCAGCTATTCTGTCTCGGGTTTTTCCATGTTCTTTAAACATGATTTGGCAAAACAAATACAATCAGAGATCAGATCATCACTCTTTGTCGAAATGCACTGCCTTTTATTTATTTGAAGGTATACATTGCTCCCGCTTCATTGGATTTCATTTCCGTCTTAGTGAGTGTTTGTGGTATTCATTCAAATCTTGTACTTCACATCTTGGTAATAATCTTTATTTCTTCTGTCCTCGATCAGGAATCCCAGAGTTAAAAGATTCTCTAATCTCGGCAGCACAGTCTCCTCGTGCTTGTCATATGTATTAGGCTGATATCTGAGAAATACAAAATGCTCCTCCCCAGCAGAAGGCTGATGGTGAAGTTACTTCTCCCTTCTGCTCATCACTAGGGCTCTTCCCAGGAGAGAGGGACTCCTTCGGTACATATTCAAACTTTGTAGATTTGATTCTCATTCATACTCCCAGAATACATATCAAAGCAATCGGTTGGGTCAAAGATACAGAGCGACACAGAGTCCCCTCCCACAGAGCCAGGAGATAGCAGTGATATCCCACAGCCTCCCAGGGGACAGCTTGCAGCACTGAAGTGATGCTCCCCACATGCTGGGGTTTCACAGGCATCCACAACCCAGTGGGAGCAACAGCGTAAACACAGCCCACTCCTCCGTCCTACACCAACCCAGCACAGTCAGCTATCCACGTGCCTGTGCACGCTGCTACTCAGTACTGTTTACTGGGAGGGGTGGGGGGTGTAGAAGCAAGGGATACAGCAATAGGCCAGAAAGAAGGCAGCTGAGTTCAGGAGATGGAGAACTACACTGGATCTGGCTTCAGACATCAAGCAGAGGAGGTAACACTCTGGTGGTGAAGTTAATGAAAGACACAAATTCCTCTTCTTTCAATTGGCTACTGCACAGTCTATTTGCTATACTCCAAAATGGGCTGCAAACTTTTTGACACACCAAGGGCTTAATTGAGAACATAAAATACTCCTGAACAAGGTAAACTGAGATCTGTCTGCCCTAGATGGACACTGGGGAGAATCTACTTGCAGAGAATCATAATACAATCAATGAGAAGAGGTAGACTTCTGCACCTACATTTAATCTGACCAAGGAGTTCAGACTACAGAGCCGTCAGGTAGCAATGAGAAGGGGCCTTAGCAGAGCTTAACTTAAAAGTAACCCTAACTCTAAGTTAACCCTAACTCTTAAGAGAGGCAAGTTAGGTTGCATTCGGCTCATTTCACTGGAATCACAAACCTGTAGGGCATGCCTTGATGTTGTTGACAAAGGGATCACGAACACAGGAATCAAAGAACAGAGCCCTCAACTAGAACAAGTCCTAAAATACTCTCTAAAAAAGGACCCGCATAGTCTACATTTCGAGGATAGCAATACCCTTCCCTTCTCCAGTCTCTTCATTACCCTTTATCCGTGACTCTTTCTACCCTGGTCTCAGCTACAAAGATACGTCGGGTTGGGTTTGTCCTCCTCCGCATTCTCCCATTTGGAACCGTGACATTTGACATTTTAGAGTACTCAAAACAGAATTAAAAAGAACAACAACTTGGTTTAAACGCAACAGTGGAAACGACACAGAACAATCATGACTGCTGTAGCCAGCCTAAGCGAATGTGGGTCTTTCCAGCAGCCCTCCAACAACCTATACACCAGCAACTAGGTTTCAGTCTGCTTCCTAGTAGCACCCTCTGCTCTGGCAGTTTCTTAGATGCTCGTTGTTCCCTTTTTCCCTCACCTAAACTCTCCCGTTTGCAGGTATGAGCTCAATAACAAAACATGGCTCACTCAGAGCTAACCCTTGCAGAGGAACAAACCCCTTTCCCTGGTGAACAGGGGATTTGCCTAGTCCGTCTTCAGCATAATGTGGGAACAGCACGGCTGTCATTCTAAAAAGAGCCTGGTAACAAATCTACAGGCAGAACATACAATATTACAGGCAGCTCCACAAACTTCATTAAGTTTCTAAAAGCTTATTGTCTAACACAAATACCCACCTGATGCCTCATTCTTGATGTCCAGTTTTCAAAACATCATCTTTGGGAAAGTCTGTGGAAGATAATAAGAGGTGAAAAGAAACCACTACCCATCCAAAGCTTTCTGAAAGCAGGCAGTTTGTCAGTATTGAAAGCAGCTGTGGGTACTTTCAAGTGCTTTTTGGTGTGTTTGTGGTGCTAAGGCCCATGTACTGTAAATCACACAATGAGATTAGCTAATTAGAATGAGACTAGCTAACATGTATTTTCTTCACAAGCACAGTGCCATGGAAGTATGCAGTACCTCTATGGTCCGAAGTCCTGCAACAAAATCATAGCCTGTAGGGCATTACTTTTCTATAAGCATGTAGAATAATTGCTTTGTAGCCAGAATCTCTGATTTGAAAATGAGTTTTTTCTTCTCGTTTCATCATTCCTTTTATTAGGACACACACTAATCCTTGTCCCAGCAGGCAAAATCATGCATTCACCAGAAGACCTTTGGGGAGTGACCGCATTTACTTATCTATCTGTCGTACAGGATATAAGAACTGGGGAGCCTGCCTGCTCTTTTACAGAAAATAGCATTCATCCTTCAAAAGAGAGTCTTACTATGCTTATATTAGACTATGTTAATAGCACCTAAATGGGGGGAACAGAGACAGCAGGTAATGTCCTCAGCCGAAAGCTGGGGAGCTGAACCTGATTTGCAATTCGATCACTCGTAGGGCGAAACTTTATCATTGAAACATACAACTTGAGTGACTTGGCTCTCGGGACAAGCAGCAACATATCTTTATGCTGTCTAGTCATTTTGACCATAATGACAAGTGAATGACATTATCTGGTGATGATCACACTTTCTTCTAGACAAATCTGAGCACTCGGATGAACATTAAGCTAATTTGATACACATTGATTGAGAACGAGGCTAGAGACAGTCATCTAGCTTCTCTGGGCTTCAGCTTGCCATTTGTAAAATGGATATAATATTACTTCAGGGGTGATGCAAGGACAAGTGAGTTCAAATTTGCAAAGGTCTTCATAACTGTTACTGATGGGGAATAGGAACAACTCTGATACAGCTGTGATCCTCATCGGGACAGCACACAGCGCAACCTTCCCCACACCACCACATGCAGTACGCTTTCAAGTGCTCCGTGCCAATGCGGTAGGCTACAACCCCATAAGCCCCACAAAAGAATACATATCAAAGAGTTCTTCTCTATACAATGTTCTTATTTTTTCTTAATGCTGTATATATAACTATACCTGAGAGCTGCAGATATAGGCAACTCCAAAACCCACAGCCACCTTTGTTGTATAGCACAAATTGATCTTGAATTTAATCTCTGGTGCTACCTTAATCCAGCAAACCATCACAGTTCACATAATCGCATGTTGGGGTTCTCCATCTAGATAGGTTTTCAGATTAAAATTAGGCTCCATTCCTAGCTAGTGCTAGAAGAATAGATCCATATTTACTGGTTGGTTTACTCATTCTCATGAAGATTTGATAACGTGATTTACCTCTTGATCTCCTAAAACAATATTTAGCATCGAACTAACACCACCCATCCAACTAAAAAGGTAAATATATCAACATATAGACACGTAAATGTGCCTATAAAAATCTGTGTTATTAGATCAGTGGTAACCTACCGATACAGAGTATTTTTGTGGTATGTGAAGACCCTTAACATACACTTAGATCTGCACAGAGTGAATCAAGAATTAATTCCTACAAGTAACCGGGCAACTGTAACACAGGAATTATTTCAGTGATTTCAGTGGAGCTGTCCTGAGCTGCACCAGCTGATGCATCAACTCACTGCAGTTACTCATGGCTGTAAAACTGCTGCATAAAAGGCTCCAGAGAAAAATGTCCCAGAGCATTACTCAATGATTTCAAAAGTTCCACTGTAAATCAGCAAGGCTGTCTACACTGGATTTTAGACTGACCAGATTCTTAGCTTTGTGCTAGTTCATTAATGCCAGGGAACAGCTGGGCTGTGACTACTCTGTGTATTTACTACACTGTTTGGAAAGGCATCTTACATGCTGCAGATAATGTTGCTCTGTAGCTAGGCTTTCTAATAACCAGTTTTGCTTTGCAAAGATATATGACAGCTATAAACAATGATAATACCTGCAGGTTCATCTTTTATTATTTTTCCTTCATAGCAAAGCAAACTCAGGTATATGAGTATATACAAGAGCCAATAAAAAAATGGGGACCAGAATACAGGAGGTTTTTATGAATCAAATTAATAAATTCACGTAAATCTATGCCTACATTGTTATGCTGATGTATGCAGATTTCTTTTGTTCGTTTACGATGACACCAGATTACTTGTTGGTACCCACGCTAGAGTATCACCCCCCAGCAGGCATTATTGATTTGCTTGGGTACGTGTCGCAATCTAAACACAGGCCACTGCAGCGATGCTCACATCTACTTACTCAGGAGCGCAGACTTCATTTTGAACTCCTGTCCCAACAATGTCTCCTCACCACAGCACTCGCCCGTTGGGTGTTACAATCGGTGCCACCTCCAAACGTCCCAGCAATGGAGGCAAGATTCAGCTTTGCCTTGGTGGCAGGTGGGTGGGGTGAGATGTCTCACTGGGAGACAGAGAGTCTGTTCGGAGAGAATTTGGGATGTGACAGAGGAGATGAGCAAGGGAAGCAAGTGATGGTGGTAAGAGCAGGAGGGGAGACGCTGGGGCATTCAGGAAGCTGTTGGGAAAGGAGGGCTGGGAGGGGTGAGTGGGATTTTGAGGGGAGCTGCTGAAGTGTTTGGAAATGAGTAAGGCGTAGCCCTTCCCTGTTTCCAGATCCTCTCTTCCTTCCCCACTGTCCTAGCCCTGGTCAGGCACTGTCTGCCAGAACCCTCTGTGGGGAGACTGCAGGAAAAGACACAGCCAGGAGGGGACAAAAACCCAGAGATTTCTATCCCTGCTGCCAGAGAGGATGGGGAAGAGGATGAAGCCAGCACTGGTGAGAGCCTCCCACTTCTCCCTCCTCCCTGGCAGAGGGCTGTGGGATCTGAGAGCAGGGCTGAGGTCTTCCCAACCCTCCCTACGGCCCGTTCCCCTTAGCCCGAGACGAGGAGAGGTGTCCCCTGCAGCCTGCCAGGCCCGGCTCCTGCCTCCTTTGCCTGAGCATTGGACCAGCTCTGTTCTCAGTTCAATCTCAAAATATTATATTCAGAATTGCATAACTGAATTCATGTCTAATTTAGCCTAACCTCATCAATGATTAAACAATTAAACTTATTATTGCTCTTCTATCTAATCCAGGAGGCATCGTAATGAAATAGCGCGTCTGGAAGAAATGGAAACAATTGAGCAGTTGCAGACAGAGTTCCAGAGGAAGGATGAAAACCCAACAAGGGCGTTTAATGAGCGTCTGGCTTACCACTTCAAAGAGCGTCACTCTTTCAGGCTTCTTGGCTCCCTTGGCATCTTGCAGACAAGATCATTATTATCAGTTACCAAATGCTGGTTGTAAGCGTGAAGTACAAATTAATGCAAACCTACCAGAGAAGCTGAGGTGCTGGATCCTTTCTGTCTGCAGGTAACGGACACCCCAGTGTGGTGGAACTGATGGTGGTGTGGGACCTGGGTAGCGGAGAGATGGTCCTTCCTCCAGAGCTGCTCAGCTGTGACCCAAGGACGTCAGTAGAAGGATTCAGCTTTCGGAGCCACCAGAGCACACCTACATCACTGCAGTCGAGATCCGTATGGGAGCTGCTTTGATGTAACCGAGAATATTCAGTGATAAGTGAAACAGTGAAAACACTTCACCTATGGAGGATGCTTTCCTCCTTTTTCTGCCAGTTTTTCTTGGCATGCCATAACTCCTGTCTTTTCTCCCAGACATTTTGGAGAGTTGGTCATTTAAGGACAAGGAGGAAAAAGCTGTAATGTGCTACTTTGGCAAGGCTCTGAAGCTCACCTTCGCTTAAAAGCTGCCAATAATCCAACCAAATACAATAAAGTTTTCATTAAAATATTGCCAAAATGACATTCTTTGTTTTAAAAGATCATATCCATGTTAAGGAAAAAAAAAAAAAAAGATTCAGAATTCATGAAATGTAAAACTAACATGCCTTTTTCAAATTTTCTAGAAATTTGGAGGATGTTGAATTAAAATTCCTGGACCAAAATCCCTCTTTAAATCTGTTAGTCTGGGTAGCATTCAAACCACAGGCTCTGATCACCAGCTATGACTAGATGCAGCTCAGGCAACAAGTATTATTTGCATAGTTAGCATCAACAAAACCTGAACCTTTTCCTCTAGCTCACAGTTAATGCCATCTAAAGCTACTGCAGAGCACAAGGTTCCTTTCTCTACATATCTGGTTTGTTTTGGTTAAGTTTCATCCTATTATTTCCTGCAGTCATATAGTATAATTATCTGATCTATAATTTACGCTATTATTCAGAGCAGTATAAATAGTTTACTTTGTTGCTGCAGGAGCACAGTATGTCCAGATAACACCAATATTTTATTTATCTCTGTTTATGTATGTATTTGGTTATCTAGGTGCTCATTAAGAATGGAATTATTATAATATCTGAGCATAAATAGCAACTGAAAAGAAACAAAAATAAGACTGGAAACAAAATGTGTCCGAAATGGTGTCTGCTCACTCTTTCCCTCTCCTGCCTGCCAAGTATCTTAAAAAGAGAACGTTTTCAGGGCGTTTCCACACAGCTATACCCACCTCTGTGATATCAGAGAGCAGACGCGTTGTTCTCATTAGTGGTGTCTCTCACACTTCCAGAAACTGTAATGACTTTGTCTTAACTGGCAGGTCTGAATTGAACCACTTGTATTTTCAGGGTTCTTAAAAGCAAATGAGATCCTTAAGGGTGTCGTTTTTAATCACCAATTTAAATTTCATCATCTTGACAGTGATAAAAAGTGACACCCAAAATTCAAGCAAGAAAGACGGTTTGACAGGTTCCCTTGAGTTTAAAGGAGCTTCATGAAAATAGACATGTTTACAAGAAGTGAAACAACTTCCTAATTTATTAAAAAGTAACTCGGGTAATTAAACAAAAATTGGAAAATTCTGTTTTGGCTCAATTTTATCTTAATACAGCCAGAGTATTAACAACTCCAGTCTTCTGACACATTATATAGAGGTGGTAGCTTCTGAAGCATTTCGTTTTTAATGTGGATTCCAAGTTAAGTGGGCTAAATACATGCAGAAAGTAGCAGAAAATTTCAGAAAGTTTATGAGCCTGATCCTGCATTGCTTGTGCTTCATGAATTTGAGCAGATTAAATTCCGTGTACAAATATATTATATGAATTGTTCAATTATATTTACTTTGGAGAGCACAGAAGGAAAAATAAAGATTATTCTCTGATAGATGGGAGAAAGAAGATATAATCAGCACTGATAACTTGCTATTCAGTTGTTCAGTTGTCTTATCAACAGAAAAAAATGAAAATACATTAATTATAATGCAGGTACAGAATATAAACCTAATCATAAACATATGATTATGTTACAATCATATACCTTTGACAAAAATTGTGTAATTTTTCCCTTTCACGTATAGAAATACTTTCTGAAACCTAACGATACTCAGTATATAATGATATATATAGTATATATATACACTCATATATATAGTGTGTGTGTATATATACTCATGCAGTGTATATAATGATACTCATATAGCAATGGGTGATTTCAACTAAACTCTTACCCTGCAGCTGCTCAAATTTTGTCAAGTTTTAAGAGAAAGTCTACAGTTTTTTTTCACTTTTACAGCTAATAGAGAAATACAGGAGGAAAAGATGCAGATTCAACATTTAATGACAAAGTGTACTGAAAATTTTGGAGTTGCTTGCTTAGCCATGGAGTTGGTTGAAATTTTGAGCAATTATTTTAAAAAAAATCTAAATAGCTAGTAAAGAAATGCAAAAAATTAATTTCTTTTCAAATAATTTTTCCCTGGGTCTTTTACCTTCCACATCATTTTCACAAGCTTCCCAAAACCCAATTCACTTCCCTAGCTCTCCAGGTACTGTAATACATTGTCACAGCTCTCCTCTAACAGTACATCATCTTTCATGCCACTATACAACCACCATAAAGACAGCATCCCTTAGTGGGACTGCTGTCATGATGTGATATAAATAATTATGAGGATTGCTTGGAAAGGAAAATTCAACTCTCACAGCCCCTTACTTTCTCTTCAAGAAAGAAAGGTGGTTCTGAAAAGGGAGTAATATGATTTATATGCAATTTTATGCATTTGATTTTTTTTTGCATTTCCCCCTAATTTTTCTAATATTAAATTGTGATGTTACTATAGCCTATGTAATATAAGGTACTTAAAGAACAAATGAGTACCAAAGGGAGCAGTTTTCTGGGATGTATATATAGACTTGTGCGGGTAGCCCATCATTACTACAGTTAGCATTACACAGTTCCCATCCCACTAGAATATTCAAGTACAAAGTACTGTAGGCAGCAAAATAGCCGGCCTGCCAGCAGGCCATTAGTTAGCTCATGCCAGACACTACATACATTATTTGTGGCAGGCTTCTACTTTAAGAATAATGATCAAAAAGCTTGTAATGAGAATAAGCCCCAAATGGTCCATCACGAGGAACTGCATGGCTTTTGCAAATACTTTGGTCAGCCAGCCTGATGTGCTGGATTAAACCTGATACCAGCTGGACAAAATACTGAGGTCTCAGGCAAAACAACGTGATTTATTTAAAGAAAGATAATGTTCAACTTCTCTAATGTCAGAAAGCTTCAGAGTAGAGGACCTCTTTGAACCCGAGGTTGAAAGACTTCATCCCTACGAGCTGCACCTTGTTCTGTGAGTAGATTAATTCAAATTGTTCTTACCTGTAGGCTGGGCATACCCAGGAGCCCCAGCCATGAACAAATCCTTTGTGCAGTAGGTCCTACAGAAATACACAGAGGGCAGAGGGACCCGAGCCCATTCTGCCTAGATTCACCCAAAACCCAGAAGTGTTGGTGCAAAACCAGCCCAGTAGGAATTAATTACTTAGGTTGGGAAGTTGTGTGATGGCATCCATAAAGTCCCCCGCACCTACATGCACTGTGCACATAGATACAGAAGCACATGTTGAAAACCAAAATCTTAAAATTTGAATACGGAAAATGGGCCAGGGAAGTGAATTACAGGCTCTTAAAATGGTTATGGGGGGTGTTCTATTACAGAAAACTGAGAATGTGTAGAAAAGCAAAACCCAAGCTTCACACTTAAAGGACTTTTTCAGTTGCCCAAGCGGAGCTCAGCCTCTGCACAAAACAATGGTGTTCAGACTGCAGCAACAACGGCCACACAATGGATGGGCTCAAGAATAACAAGCTGACGAGTAGATTTGGCATCCCCACAGCCACAGCCTGAAGATTTATCGCGCTGGAGTGGTGCACGTCAGTTTTCTTTATCACTGGAGTCCCACAGCAGATTTATACATGATGACGTTAATTGAAAAGGAATAAAGCCGCACATTCTCCTAACAACTGGGGCTCACTCAGCATCTCGCTGCCCAGCCTGACTGGCAGCCCGGCAGTCACCGCTCTCGTCGGGGGCAGGCACCTGGTGATGAGAATAGCCCCACAGAGAAACAGGGTCACAGCTGGGCTCTTTGTTGAAGGATGCTCTAACCCAAATGCCAGCTATTTCCAAGGAATCTATTAATCTTCCACAGCTCTAACGCAGAGTCATTAAATGCATCCCTTTCCTCGCTTCTCATGACCCAAATGGTTAATGATGTCTTCTTTATATGCCTAGGAGAAGATGGGCTTCCTCCTTGTAATTCAGACTAATGTTTACTCTGCAGAGAAATAAGAGATCCCTTCCCCTGCTTTACAGCAGTCCTTGTTTCTGTAACATAACCTGGCTCTGGTCCGGTTGTTTGAGCCTTCCCACTGTCATTTCCATTACTACCAGACAGCCGCTCCATGTGCTTTGTTTTCTGGGTCGTTTGCCAAGTTTGTGGTGGCACTGACTGCCAGAAAGAAAACCCTAAAACCAAGCAGAGTAGAGTAAATAACCAGCAAACTGTTGGCTCTCCTGCCTGTTCAAAAATAAGTGGTAGTTGTGCTTGACAATCTTTCCCGACGGCCAGTGCTTCAGCAGGACCATAGAGCGTGCTTGCATAAAACACTATTTCAGTCTTGGAAACGGGCTAAAACTTTGGCCTGCGCTCTGTCATCGAGTTAATCCTGTCCTTAGCAAAGGCGACATTAGGAAGCATCTCTGCAGAGGTGGCCCCAAAGGAGGGGCTCTGGGCTCCTGCTCCCCACCACCACCACTGCCTGGCCCGGGAAGCAGGTCCCCAGGGTGGGACACGCTGGCCTCACTCTGCTCCCTTTGAAGCCGCAGAGATTCGTCGGGGAGCAGAGAGAAGGCAGCTCCATCACTGCTGAAAATCCCACCGTTCGGGACCTGTCTGGCTAAGGGGTGGGCTCACGGGCTCTCCTGGAAGAGGCTGCTTTCCCAAGCTCCTCTACAAATTCCTGACCTCGAGGGTAAGCAGCTGCTCATGGCTTCTGAGAGGTTTTTCAGGGTTATTCTGTCCTGATGGATACCTGCGAGTCCTGCCACTGACTCAGCCTTCCTCCCCCGGTGCCAGGGACTGGCTGGCTCCCCGCAGAGAGGAACAGAAAACGCCATCCCAGGCAAAGGTAGTTTTATTAAGGAGAGAAACCTTGTTATTTCTCCCCCAGATCTTACTGGCTTTTTGTTGTTTCCATTAAATTTTATGAGTTTAATAAACATACCCAATTTTAAAAAATAAAGTATTTTCCCAGCCTTGGAAATTGGATTTTCCATCTAGTCCAAACGCGACAGCTGTTTTAAACTGCTCACCAAGAGAAATCACTGAAACAACGCTTTTGAGTATTTTGTATTATTTCACTGTGAGTAACATGTAGGTAACTTGGAATGTAGCCACTAAATTAATTGTGTTCATTGTTGTATAAACCCAGCAAAAGAGCAAAAATAGTGAAGTAAAAACATCTTTACCTATGTGATGACTTTAAAGTCTTTTCTGCCCAGTTGCTCATTGGCCAAATCTTAAACATAGTGACTCCATTTGTTAGTGCATTAAATCTCTTCTGTGATGAGAAAAGTCAGACTTAAAAATAATAAGACTAATGCAGTGACTTGATAAGTCTTTACATAAAATCAGCTGGAAGTGTTAATGGTGCCCCTGTCTTAGAAACATGTAAATGATGGCACAGAAAAGATATCATGTCCAGACATAATCTAGTTTCCCTTCCAGTTTTCCTTCAGAGCTCACCAATCTCACAATTACTGGAGCACAGTAGTAGTTCAAAGTCACCTTTGTTAAACCAGCCAAGCTTCAATATACGCATGTCCCTGCAGCCCCAGTTCTGCACCAACGTCTGGCTGAATTAAAATAGGTGTGAACCCTTCCAAGAACTTGAAAGGTCTTTGCAAGGACTAAAAGTGTTACTTGATTACAAGTAAGATGGCAGCTGAGAAAAAAAATCAAGCTAATTTAAGGATTGCAGGACCTGAAAGGCAGTCCAGTTGTCCAGAGGGTTCTAGAAAACGAGGTCAGATACAGCACACTGCATAATTACTCACACTGGGCTAAATGCAGCCATGAACACTGGGTCACTATTAAAAGGCAGCTCCACTGACTTCCAATAGGGCCAGAAGTGAAATAGGAAATTGCTAAAAACCTGCCTTCCTTTCTGAAAATGCAGCACATCTTTGAATACCTTTCCAGTGATCCCAAAATTATCATTTAGGAATACCTGGATTTTTATTTAGCTTCTGTGGAATCCTACTTTATCTAGCCTACTCCAAAACAAACCTCATCTGTTTACAGCTACTGCAAGCCCCAAGAAAAAAAACACCAAGTCTTTGATAGAAATTGAGCTGCCTTTCCCGATGATTCCCATATTACTGCATTGGGGTAAGTTGTAATGAGATACGGGCAGTGAGATGAAGGCCTTCCCCTCTCATCAGCTCATGTTCAAATTATTATTATAAAACCATTTTCCAGCAAAACCATATTTATTTGGCCCAGGCCCTAGGGCAAAAATTCTCTATCTGATGTTTAAATAATGACAACCAATTTGCAGGATACTGGTAATCTTAGATCAATTGCCCACAAGCTGTTTAAAAAAAAATATTAAAAACCCTTCTCTGAACGCTACTCAGCAGAATGTGAGCGGGCTGCAAAGCAGCAGGAAAACTGCAGAGCAGGGAGAAAACGGAGAATCAGACCAACTGGCTTCGTGACATCGTGCAATCAGCAGCTGCAATCCAGAAAAAAAAAGCTATTTAAAAGTCTACTTCCAATGAAAACATTTGTCTTTACACCTGTAAGCGATACACAGTAACTAGCTTTCTCCCACTATATTCTTCCTTTGTTTTTTCCTCTTCTGGCTGAAATGCTCAGATTTCAGCTCAGCAGGAACACATCTCCCTTCAATCCACTTCTTCAGTAAAACAGGACATGGAGTGGGAAAAGTGGCTCTGAAGTGGACCCTGAATGGCGCAGCTCAGCCTCCCTCGGAGGCAATGGGACCAGCAACAGCCATACCTGCAGTGATTAGGTCAAGACAGCACCCGTAGGTCTGTAAGGTCGGATATGGTTGATTACATAGGAGACAATCCTCGCACAAGACAAAAAAACCCAGATGGAGAGACACTGCTCCAAGTCTCAGATGCCCCCACCCAGCGTGGCCAGCCCCCACCTGCCCCTCAGGGCGCTGCCTCCCGCGGCACAGTCCTCAGCTCTGCCCTGTGCGTGCTCAACAGCAGGCAGTACCAGCAGGACCCAGGCGTTTATATGAAGCTCTTGAAGAAATAATAGTAATCTTTCCCCAGAACTGTAAAACCATCCAGCACAGTTCCAGCGCAGACAAAATTCTCCGTCAAAATCTATATGGCATCAAAGTCATCTCTACAGAGCCTTCTTCTCTTCAAGCTCATTCCAGTTTACAAGCTGGGTACTTACAAATAAAAAAAAAGAGCAAAGTAATTTGGTTTTACTTCATAAGCAGGAGTTAGTTACAGAAATATTTAGTATTTTTAGTACAATCTGGGATACTGTAACTGGGCTACACAAAATATCTCATTTTCTAACTTCCATTTCTCAGTGTTAAGATTAACTCTGTCCTTCACCCTTGCTGTACATTTCTGTGGCCAGTGGGCCATTTCTGAATCCTTTGGAAACTGGACACTTTGGGTTTTTTCTTTCTGATCACACCTGATCAACTTAGGGTTCTGAATTTCAAAATATTCCGGTGACAAACATATCACTCCATATTCTCAACAGGTGACGATAAAGCGGCATTACACAACTACTATTGCTGTCATCTGCCTACACACCCAGCTAACAAGAGCCTTCTACCATAAAACCACACTGAAAGGACTTGATCAGACCTCAGCTGCAGGGAAGAAAATTTGAAACAAACCTGCTGATTTCAGTGACATTTCAGTGACTGAGCATAAACAAGACACGAGTGTGGCACCATCTCCTTCTGATGGCCCACAGCTTTCCTTCATCACTAGCAAGTAAGACACGGAGCTACATCAGGCAAGGTGGCCTCTGCAAAGGCTTTTTTCCTTCTTGCTGCACGTCCCAGCCAAAGACGGACCCTTAACTTGGGGAATATAAAAGCCCCGAGCACAGAGCTGTAGGGTCCCTTCCAGCAATAATTCAGCCTCGCTGGAGACAGTCAACTTAATGCAATCTTAATGTGACAAACCGCTAACTTGATTGGATTCAATGAGATGTAAATTATTAGATTCAATAAGTACACAGAGACCATTTCACCTTCCATTCTGCTCAGGAGGATTCTGCCTCCAGTCTCTTCATCATTCCTGTTAATTAGATGCAATGCATCACAGAGACGGGAACAGTTTGGGACTTAAGTTTTCCTCTGACTCCTCAGAAGCCACCACAGTGTTCCCTTCTGTAGTAATGTGTCTTTTATCGATAAAGAACTTCTTTCAGAATAGCTGCAATCACTTACTGACACAGGTTGATCTTCAACATGGTCAAATTTGAACTAAAAAAGCTATTCATCCAGATTTCTGCAAAATTCCCGTATGCTTAAGCCAGAGAATGTCTTCTCATGTGGATTTATTTTTAGTAACTTAAAACTTTGTGGCAACAAGTGGATGTCTATAGCTGCTCATTCACTGAAAGATTCTTTAAAATCTGTTCTGCTGAACACAGAAATCAGTGCTACCATTCCAAAAAAGGGGAAAAAAACAAGGGACGCTATGAAATATGTACAAAGATATTAACAAAATACGAGTCCAAACCAGTGTCTCTGGGCTTGTAAAACTCAAGTGGGATTTACATTCTCCTGCAGTTTGTAAACATTTTGAAAAGATTTCTTCTTATAACCTTTTTCAGATTCTGACTCACACAAGTGATGTTTCTTAATTTTATTTAGCTGGCGTATTTCTAATCAGAAAAAAGCACTGGTTTACACTTTGAGCACTCTGCGATGCTCACCACCTCTTCACCTAAAATTTCCCATCTGCCATTTGGCAGGTGTTTTACTACCCAACCTCCTTACACAGTATTTTCAGATGTTTCCAATTTACCATAACTACCACCCTTTTTTGACAATTAATCTTTGCTGTGATGAAGGCACACTTCCACTTTACAGATGTTGGTTTTTTTAATTGAACAAGTTTCACAGGCTTTTCTTCTTTAATATATAGTCCTTCATTTTAAAAGCCTTTGAGAAAATAACTTGAAATATATAACACATAACCTCTTAGTCCTATCCTATCATGAACATCATGCTGTACTGCTTAGCAGAGGTTGTAGGTATTCCTCCACTTCAGGCATCTCTGAAAGGAATTCTTTAAACAAAACACTCCTACTTGAATTTGTTCAATAGTTTTATACTGAATAATGCTCTGTCAAAATCAAAATTCTGATTGATGCTTTCAAAGGATTTGTTTAAGAGTTCAAAACCAAATCAGAACAGTTAATTTCAGACTCCGCATCTCATGTTGAATTTTTCTTTTTGCCTTAGAGGAGCGTTTTAGTTCCTTGCAGGATCAGATCCCAAGTCATATTAAGAAATGTTACCCTATAATTCCCCAAACACAGCCGCTCAGTATGACATTCTTCATGTCCTGAATGATGTTATTATATTTCTATGACAAATGGTAACCAAAGAATTACCTATGCAGAACAGATCTCCTGGGAGAACATCCAGTGAACAGAGCAAGGGATTTCCAGTTCACCTGTAACTCAATAGCTCTCAGAGAAGCCGCACAAAGCCTAAGCAGCCCCTCCTGCTAGCCTGCAGCAGCCAGCCCCCTCGCACCAACATTTTCCTAGGTTAATTTTCTCCTGGCTTGGTATGGATCAGAGCTGGTCAAGGACTGCCATCACTGAAGCCAGTTTTTCAGAGCCCCGGTTGACACCACACCAGGGACTACAACAGCATCACAGCTGCCACGGAATAGCCCTGTAAATGTTTTCCAGCCTGATGAGAAAGTGGATTTGTCTCTTCCATCTGCAAAGAATCCAGTTGAGGTGGGAGACGTGGCTGCTGGGTTGATCATCTGGCCCTAGATGACTGGAGTATGACATATGGTCCTTCTCATGCACTTTTCAAACTGATGCTTAAGGCACTGATGCCTCCCACTTCGAAGTTATCATCTATGTTTCTCCTCTTTCAACTTAACACTGAGTTTTTGGACATTTTAATGTGCAGTTGCTAAGCAGTAGCATGGCTAAGAAGCCAGTAATATCAGCGGTACCTTTAAAATGACACTTCTGGGCACGTAAGAGCTTCTCGCGCTGCTCTTTCTGCTCAGATAGAACTGAGTTTCACACTCCCTGCAATTCTTAAAAATGCAACCTGCTGGCTGGCTTTGTGGGCATTATTCATCTCATTTATTTTCCTACGCTTGCACAGACAGGTGAGTTATTTCTAGCTTATTACCAGTAAATAATGAGCAACTGCATCCCAGATTAGAAAATCCCTTTGGGATCCAAAGCCACAAATGCTGCAGTATGGACATACAGATAATTAAAGACTGGTTCAATGCAAAATCCACTGAAATCAAGAGACAAGGGAGGAGGAGGTATAATGAGTAATTGCTGCCCAAGAATACAGGTGCAACTTCTGCAGGGAACTTGTTGAAGTGCCTCTAAAATATTTGTGGTACTGGATTTGGAAAAAGAAGGCACAAAACCAAGGAAGAGATTGGGAAATGTCTTCAGCTTTCCACCAGGACCTCTACAGTCATCATCTCATCTGATGGCGAAGGAGAACGTGAACCTCTTGAGGACAACATGATTTGGGGAAGCAGTGCGGAGCATTTTGGGGTGTGAGGTAGCTTCAGAAAGAAGTAAAGCCTGAGTGGGCCTTTAGCAGGCAGTATCTTTACAGGCTTTGCCTACAGAAAATTAAATTCTTGTCCAGAACTGTGTATTTCTTGCCTGACTCCATGCTGCCATGTGATACTCTGAAAGGTCAGGTAGAAGCATTAGAGTGTTTTCCCACAAATTGTTAATAGTCAGTCTTAGAAACCCAAAAGGAAGGCATAAAGCTCATTCTGCTACATTAATACGAATAAGGACCTTTATTTTCCATTGACTTAGGTGTACTTAGCCTTATTATCACCAGGTGTCAATGCGTAGCCCAAAGGATAAGATTTGAGTCCGGCTTTAATTAGTTTACTGTAATGAGGTAAACCACATTTCACCTTTCCAAGGAAGTCATTATTTGCACTCTTCCTGCTTTTCAGTACTTGCATCACCTTCTTCATTTACAATGGGGGTGAAGCTACAGCCTAGTTTATTCAGAAACACAGCAGAACCAGTAGATACGGTATATACAGAAAGGATGAGGAAATGCTCCTGAAAATGACACAATGGACCACAGGTAAGCAAAGGGTCAAATCCAGTGACAAGACAAACTGCTTTTAAGACATGTCACCTTATTAGTGTCCAGCCTTGGCAGTGAAGCAGCCAGTCAGCTGCCCTCTGATCCTTCGGCCGTGGCCTCCTGTGTCCCTGATGCACTTTGCCTATTGAACTTGACATAATCATTTCCAGCACAGGTGACACAAGCCGGGGCACAGCGAGCTCTGCACCACGTGGAGAGGCTGGTGGGGGATGTTCCTGGGGCAGAGCTCATCTAGCACCGCAGTCCAGGGACCGCTCCGGTGGACAGGACCAGCTTAACACCGCAGCTCTGCTGGCCTGGGAGGAACGCAGCTGGGCTGGAAGGAAGAGTGAAATGGGTCTACAGTAGAGCTGGTGAAAATTAAACTAACAAAAATGTTGCTTTTGAAGTTGTTTCCGCTTCATGTGGGAATGAATCAGGGCAGTTTCCCGTAGCCGGGAATTCTTCACCTAGCTGTTTTTACGCTTGGATCCAGAGTACAGGAATACGTTCCCTCTTCTGAACACAATAACATAAAGGATCCCCAGGCTGGGGCTTCTCCCCATTGCTTTCCCTCGACTCGGCTTACCCAGTTTAAAAACAAAATAAAGTAATAAACTCAGATCTTCAAAAAATTATTTGTGTATCAATTAATATAGGACATTCAAGGGAGTTAGGGAAGAAGTCTGCTAAGGGGGAAGTTTTCAGTTTTTACAAAAGAACAGGCAAACAAAACATTTCTTTTTAAAAAGGGAGAATCTTTCTTTCAAAGTGGTTTAGACCTTGCTTTCACGCAATGCTAGTGCCCGCAGGTGCTAAGGCGGAGCAGCTCCTGCTCTCAGGGGAGCAGAGACCGTGGCTGCTTTCTTAATAGGGATTTTTGTCTCCATATGAAATAAGGGCCTGTTTTCAAAAAGTATTCAAGGGGCGGCTATTGCCTAAGTGATTCTGAAAATCCCAGTTGTCAGTTTCCTCTACAGACACCTCAATATCTTCAAAAATTTTGCTGTAAGTTAATATTGTGTAAGACAAGACTGCTCTGGCTAAGTATACACTAAATAAGCTGTTCCTAGAGATTTGCATTTTTCTTTTTAGAAAATGTATTGCTGCTGCAAAAATTTATCTCAGGTTTTCAAACCACCTCAGCTATAAAAAAGGATAATATTAAGCAAGAGAGTCATGAAATAAGAATGATCAAATACTTCCAAGCCTTATCATCAATAAAACTGTAAAGTTAGCCACACCAGTTCACTTCAGGGCATCTGCTCACATTTAATTGAATGATTGTTTTAATTTTTCATTGTTTAAAACCACTCAACCACTTATCAAAAGCCAGTGCTGCTCTTAGAGCCGAGTATAAAAACTTCTCACTCAGCTCCACTGAAAAGTCCGTATTTTTTTAGGAATCCTGGACTCTGTGAGAGCCGCAGAAATACAACCACCAGCCCAGCCCCTGAGGTTCCCCAGGCAGAATGCCCTGAGTGGGATCAGGTCCTTAGACGTCTCCTATGGGCCGATTACTTGCTTTTATCAGAGGGAAGCGGGGTGCTATTTCCTCCCCCAAACTTTGAAGAGGCTGTTTTCGTCTCAAGCATTTTTCTCCTTTAAGGAATCTCAGAGGTTCAGCTTTGCATGAAATAACGCAAGTAAAGGATAGGCGTCCTTCTCCAAACAGGTTTAGTACATGGATCATTTTCTCTGGGGTCAAATGTTTCTGGAAAGCCTGGGATAACAGTTTAAGCGACATGTACCACTACTGGCACTGGAAACATACCCATTATCTCATTAATACAAATGATACCACCACTCGACATCTATGAGGTCTGAAGTCCTCAGCTCATAGTGGGCACTGTACAAATAGAAAACTGACCATCCCTGCCCCAAAAGACCTTTGGCTCTATAAAATCATAGCAAAGCTTTTCCTACACACAACTAATATCAAAGATGTCCCCTCTTCTACTAGCTGGCCAGGTTAGGCAAGGGGGACGCCATCACGGTGGTGCTAGCAGAGCCACACAGTGGCCTCTTCCCTGCCACATACTGAGGAGCACCAGCTGTGCTGCAGGAAGGGGGGCACAGTCCTGCGCCCCGCTCCTGTCCCTCAACTCCAAATACAACCCTGGCTAAAGCCTGCAGGGGCTGACAGCCCACGGGAGAGCACATGAGAAGCAGCAAGAAGCAGCAGTTGGAAGAGGAGCCGGATTCCAAGTCAGCATCGCTGTGCTTGACAAAGTGATTCAATATAACCTCAAAACTTCGTTTGAACTAAGGCTTAGATGCGTATTTTAACACCCTGCTAATTACACCCAGGAAGGTTAGGCATTCAGGTGAACTCAGTTTGTGGCAAGACAAGAAAGCAAAAGGAAAGGAAGTCCATAATATTCGTACATGTGCCAAAAAAGCTTCTGCTGTCTTTAAGAAAGAGAAGGTGAGATTCTGAGGAGCGCTGGATTTTTCTCCATTGGTACTAAGGGCACAAACCAGTGCAGCACGTTTAAGGTCCAGGCTCAATTTATTTTTCCCAGGGCAGCTTTCCCTGCAGCATTCATCCCCCACAGACCAAAAGCTTGCCAGCCAGATCTCCATAATAAGAGTTGTGCGTACAATGGGTGTATAATTTGTAAAATCAAAATGTCTGTACCTTCCAATTTTTTTTAATCATCCCCTATTGTTTCGTTTATCTTCTTTGTTTAATTTACTTTTTTAATAACAGCTCAATTCTGGAATGTAAACACCATGTCAAAGCAAAAGCTAGAATGCTTGAGAAAAATAATTCAGCTTCTCCAAAGCAAATGTCTCCAGTTTCCCTCCTGAAGTATTTGCTAAATATCATCTGAATTCACAGAAAGCTTCAGATCTGCTAAAACTGCCGTTGTTAGGTTTGGGGCTTTTTTGAAATAATGAAACTTAGCATTCACTGAAAGCAACTTCCCATTATGAGATTGGCTCTATTGTGAGATGGATTCTAAAATCATGAAATGTTGAACAACAAATGTCGGACTCTTTAGTCCGCTGGACTGTGAGCCTTCCCTAGTCCCTCAGCTCATCTGTGCAAGCTAATCTTTGCTGCTCTGCAGTACAGAAACTTATTTTTTCTTTTAAACGAAACTGAGAATCTTGTGTAATTGAATGACTCCAGCATCAAATATTGTGATACAATCTCAATTTGGAAGACTTGCAATTGCAGATGTCTTAGGGCTAAAACTCCTCATTTTCCTGAATCTGGACTGAATGTGTAGAATTACTGTGAGCTTTCCTCAGTACAGTAAATGGTGGAGGCTCCAGGGAATTGATTCCAGGCCCCCAATTCTCCTTCCTATCCATGCCCTGTCCTACATTTAGTAGTCCACTATTTTGCCACTGGCAAGGAAACTACCAAGGATATATACAGAGGAAATGAATCCTCTCATGCCACGTTCCCATGCGTGCAATTCACCTTATACTCAGCAAAAACATGAGCAGGAGCACAAGGGTCAATTCTCATACAGATGCTCACCACAGCCTTCCTTACATCATGGAAACTTGCTGGGGTCAACCTGCAAACAAAAATTAGACACTTGCCCTTCCCCATCCCTGTGTGGCACACACGTTGGAATCACAGGCAACAGCCCACTGGAGATGACAGCAGGGGCTGAGAGGCCCCCACATTACACCAGAAGGATGGCAAAATTGAGGCGAGCTGCAAATTCATAAAATTATGAAATCCCTAGGGCCCAGTGCAAGGCTAATTGTCTACGTTAAGTCTTTCAGTGCAATTACCAGCACTAATGGTTGCAGGGACAGATTCCAAAAGAATGCTATTTAAAACTTTCGGAACTGTAGGGTTTGGGATAATGCTAAGGCCAAGCAGATAATCTCTAGAAAAGAAGAAAACAAAATTGTGATTACAACTGGGCCATGCTCACTCGGTATTTTAAATTAAGTGAATGTTATACCAGGACACACAACCTTGAGAAGGAACAATCTGGATTTTTTTTTTTTTTTTTGCAAATGCTGTTGGTGGTTGATATCCAGACATTGGTCATTAGATCTAGTTTTATTACAGCCATAAAAGAAGTGAGTCAACAGCTTAGTCACATCAGGCAGGATATGCTTCAAGCACAGCCTGAATGAAAGAATAAAGTTAAACACTGAGAAATACAAGGTAATTAAAAAAAGAACTCTAATAGTTTCTTTCCTAAGACAGCAAGAGGTAACATACAGGACAGTCTTCCAGTAAGACTGCACGGTGTACTGGGAGGCAGCAGGGTATGGATTTAAAGGAACTAAACCAGACGTATCAGCACGTATATCAGGATGGCTGTTTGTAAGCTGTCACTACCAACCGGCCTTCTAGTTTTCAAGAGTATCAGGTATCTTCATCTTGTAAAAGAAATGCAAAGAAAGATATAGAATCTGGTTCTTGTCCTACATCAGCAAAAAATCTGCTGCCTGTTGACTCCATTTGTGCAGATTATCTAATTACTAAAGGCAGACGCTGCCGGTGTGAAGGCTGTAGGATAAATAAGAGAAACAGGTCAGCAGTGAGTATGGAGTGACCTTTCAAGAGTGATCCAGAAGAGAGACTGATGGATACTGTGGAGCATTATTTATTTATTTATTTTAAATTAAACCAGTAGCTAAGCACTGTGCCCACAGGAAGAGAGAAGAAAGAAACGGCGAGTGGGATGGGAAGAGAGCAAGGAAGGAAATCTTTGCAGATAAGTCAAAAAGATTGTGTTACTGCAGCACTAGAAATAAGTCTCTCACAGACAGCATGGCAGATTTATGCCACTCCAGGCCTGACTCCAGGAGGCTGGAAAGTTGGAGTGAGCTTTTTAGAATGTCATTTTATTTCAGTGTGGGTACACAGCTAAGACTCAACACTGAAGGAGTTTAATGACACTACATTCTTAAGGGAAACATTAAATATATAGACACAGTCACATATGCCCTCCTATCTGATAGCGAGAACTAGCATTTTCTATTGCAACAGAAAACACGAATAGGATTAGTGTTTTGTGGTTAATATATTGAAGAGCACCTCTCACAGTAGGCGGGGAGGGAGCCAGGAGGCTGCGGATCTACTCCCGAACCCCTGGGGGCCACCAAAGGCCTGGATGCTGCTGACGTTACTGTAGGTAACTAACAAGGTCTCCGCACATCTGGTTTGTGCCATGCACAAATAATAACATTAACTTCTCCTTTGGGATCCACCGATTAAATGGATGATGTATTTGTACACAAGAAGGATTAATATGATGAAAAGTGAATATGCCACCAGAGGGCAGTGCATGAAATAGGTTAGTTTTTGTTTGTAAGAGACAAGTTACAAGGATACAACAACTAAACCAGCTAAATTCTACACACGTGTGCTTACAGACACACCTCATGGCCTGATTCACTGATGGTTTCTATCAGTTTGGTGCCTGAAAGGCTTGGTGAGAGTCAGTGGAGCGGAGCTGACGTAAAATTGCTTTAAGGAAGTGCCTAGTCAGTGCCGTTGTGTTGGTAACTGAACATGCATGAGGCAGTGAAACCATGACCTAGGGGAGAAACCTTCACCTAAATACACACAAAGCCAAAAGCTTCCAGCAGAGGGAAAGCTTCCTCAGACACCCACCACATGTTATCTCAGTCATGTAGCCAGGGACCCATGTGAAGTAGTCTTAATTCTCACAAATCCTTGGCCAAACTCAGAGGACAACCATCTCCTCCCAGGGCCAGAGGCATTCCACCACCAAGCTTGCCCCTGCAAGGGAGGAGCGGGTAGGGCTGCAGGACACACCGCGATTGACCCCAACAGCTCTTCTGCATCCGGATTCTGTTTGTGCCTGTGGAACACGATGACTACAATCACTGCTCCACCTCTCCAGTCCTCCCTTGCTGTCAAAGCATCCTCCACCCAAAGGAATATCCTTCCTATGAACTGGGAGAAGGTGGAGGCTGCTGCTGCAGCTCTGCTGCATTACTCTGCTTTGTCCTCAGAGTGCAATTACCCGAAACATAGAGTCATAAGACGCAATTTACAATCCCTGCAGCTTTTTGGCATCCCAGTGTATTGGCTTACAGATAGAATTTGTAGTAGGATGCAGCAGATAGACAGAGCACTCTAATTACAGATTTACATTAAGAGGAAGGTTTAAAAGCTAATAGGACGTCATTAGAATAATGATCCCTAGATGTTCTTCCAGCTGAACATCTGCCATTACTAATTAAAAACAAGTTAAATTCAACCTGTTTAAAGAGAAATCAATATTTACAGAAACTAGATACTACCCTAATGTTAAATGTGGTGCCGACCTACAAGAACCTTCCCACATGCCATACCAAATCAAGGACTTCAAAAAGCACATTGGTTATAAATTGATGCCTGCGCAAAAGCGGCCTTTGTAAAACCAAGTGAGAAATTTGACTCATGTACAGCTTGTTTGTCTCCTTCATTAGTCAACTGCCCAGCAGTTTTAAATGATTGCCACATAAAATGATACGTTACCCACTTTCTAAGATTGGGGTGTCATTTTTTTCCAAAAGCAGGTTAGAAATTACATTTTGAGTGGCAGATAAAAATAATCTTCTTGCAGCCTCTGTCTCCTCCGTCTGCATCCCTGATTGCTATTGAACAGAGTGTCATTTTGTGGAAGTGCACAGAATCTGCATCAATCTAACTACATGGGAATGTAAGAGTAAATCCTGGAAGTGAAGGCATACAGTTACAGAGACAAAACAATTAGGCAAAAAATTACAATAGTAAATAGCTTTGAAATCCATTAGCTACCTCAAACTGAAAACCAAATGCTTATTTCATCGGTCATTGTACAACCATCACAAAACAGAACAAACCCCTGAAAATGAGGAAGCACTTGGCTGTCTGATCCAAGGCGTATTTTAAGATATACCACCAGTATCGTGCAAGAGAAGCAAAGTTCAGAAATATGCAAGTTCATTCAAAGACTAAAAGGAGAGTATCCGACCCATGGCTGCAGGCAACTCATTGCTAGCACAGTACTCCATCAATGCTTGCATGCATCCACAGGAACTTAACAAAATTAACAGGGGAGTCACCTGCACCATCTGGGCCAGGAGCACTGGCCAGCACAAAGAGAGGAAAAAGAAAGGGGTGAAGTCCTCCTGATGGCTTGCCTTTCCCCTCTCACATAAACCCAAATCTACTGAAAAAAAAATTAAAGCCAAGTCTGACTCTGGAATTTAATTCTGCCATTGATCTGACAAAGCCCTTGCATATCAACTGTCAGGAGAAGGCACACGACTATTAACTTCAGGCCTCGCATGGGAAACGTTGACCACTGACAGCTTCCCCTGACTTTAGGTGAGGATCAGCGGCCCCTTTGAAAAATACCGTTCTGTTTGTGACGGATCTGGGAGAACAGGTCTGTAGCCTAGTAAGTGCTCTAGTGTTCCCAGGCCAACAGCGGTGCAGGAGAAGAGTCAATGGCAGAGGAGTCTCTGCTTTTATAGCAGTGCCCAAGTTGGACTTCAGGGGCCAATAGCAAGCACTGTGTGACCCTGCGTTTGTGATTTCCATAGACTGTATTATTAGAGACTTCAGTTTGGTGTATGTTTTTGCAGTGTGGGAGCAATAAAGAGCAAAGGCAAGAAATAAAGAGCCTCCGGGTGCTGACATAAAATTAAATCCTGACTTCTCTTTCAAGTTCAAGGTAGGAAAATCACAGCCGTATGTCTTTGTCAAAAGTGTGCCCAAGCACTAATATCATCAAGGACAGCCACTTTTGCCATGTAATCTTACCACAGTCTCTATATCACCCAGAGCCTTTGTGGACTTAGGTATAAAATAAACTACTAACCCTCCCTAAAACATGCCGGCAAGCAGGATTTGGCCCCATGTAAGTAACTTTAGATTACCGCTGCCTGATCCACAGGGAGACCAAAGCTCCCTTCAGGGCAACATCTGATTAGAGGAGAAACAGTTGTCGGCCTCTAGGAAACTGCAAATCATTTTTTGTTCAAACCCACAGGGATTTTTGCAAGGCCTGCTGAGCCAATTTAAACAGGGAAAAAAATCTGAGAACCCTGCAATAATATTCTCTGCAGTTTTCTAAAAGCCAAGTCCTGCTCATCCTACTCAGTGAAGCAATCTTACTGAAGTTAATGAAACTGGTCCCCACCTAGAAGACAGGCTTACTGCAGCTCTGCCGCTGCACAGGGAATCGCTCAATTGTCTCTGCTGAGTTGAACCACATCAGAGAGTTTGCGGTTACATCCCTCTCCCTGCTAATACTGACAAGTTCAATTTTCGGTTTGTTTTCTTTCTTCAGTGATGTGTTCCAACATCTTTTCCTCCTGCCATAGACAGAGCTAGGTGAGCAGCGGAATAAACATAAGGATATCAGAGCGCTGCACCTGCCTGTAAAATGACATGAATTTAATCAAAACCGTTTCTAGTCTCGGGGCTCAGACACACGACTGGTCTTGTTGCTCTTCCCCTAGGCAACTGCTTGTTGTGCCTCTAGTGTAGGCTCGGACATAAGTTTGATATCACCAGCAAGCGACTAAGCGGAGATGTAGGGAGACTCCATTATTTGATTTCTGATTATGTAGAGCTCCTTCTTTCTGTGCTCTCATTGGCCTTATGCATTACAGTAAAGCTGTGGCTAATCTGAGCCGGATCCTGCTTATGCCTCACTTCTGCCGAGGTACATCAAGCGAAATTGTGGCACAGTCAGTGGTACTACATGAGAGTAACACTGGGTACAAAGCTCATTAACATTTTTAATGGGATTACATTTTGAATAAGCAGTAACTCTTTTTATCCAGAACAATAACAACAAGCCCAAAGCAGGAAAATAGATGTCCGCTGACAGACAAATTACTCTTGCTGAAAATTCAAAGTAAGAATATTTACATCAAGGAAATAAAGCCAGAGGGACAGTGGGTTTTATGGCACTTACAACATCCACCTGCAGGAAGGTATTTTTGCTGTATCTGCTAAGTGCGGTACCTAAAAATACCCACAATACTTAGAAAGTGAGAAAAAATTAGTCTTTTGCTTCTGATACATTTTTCAATGGTTACATCTAATTCAAAGTGTATCAGACAAGAAAAGAGAAGTTCAAGGAAGCCAGAACCTTTAATCTAATTAATTAATAGTGGGGATAGCATGTGAAAGCCTTATGTAAAATGAGAAAGTAATCTTATTCTGCTCAGGCTGGCTGCTCATTTGGTAGATGGGCAGAAGTTAACAAGGGGCCTTGAAATCTATTTAATTGGCCACAAGATCAGAGTCTGCATCTGCCTTTCGTCCACAGAGTTGCACACTTTTATGCCTCCTGTCCCTCCCCATGGAACATGAAGGTGATGCTGCAAGATCTTCCTTCAGTTCCACCAGGCTGCCAGAAATAAGCTGCACACAAGTCGGTGGAAAAGCTGCCTTCAGCGCTCCGGCTCCCGCAGCTGCGGGGATGGCTGCTGTGCATGCCCGTGACAAGCACGCCAACGGCAGAGCCACAACTTCTGACAAGACACTCTCTGTAGGCACCTCGTTACCAGCCAGTGACGACTGCTCCGTACAGAAACCGTCCCCAGCTCTCGTGAAGAGGCGCATTGATTTTGCTGGCACTCGTTACGTTCCAGCAACGCAAAGGCATCAACGAGTAAATATGGGGAAGGATGATATATTTTCTTAAAGTGAGGAAAAGCTCCAAATCTAAATGAAAATCAAGTAGCTTTACCTTGAGATACGCAGGCAGGATTTAACCAAACCAGCTAAACATGGCATTTGCATGGGAAACCCTAAACTACAGAAAAAAGTACACAACGTTGTGACTTGATCCTGAAATTAGGAGGTTTAGCATGACTACTATGAATGCACTGTTATGTTGTAATGATAATATTTTTTGCAATAATTAGTATAAATAATTAGTACAATGATTTTAAAATAAGATATGATCTAACCTGTTTTCACCCTTTTTCTTTGCGTTCATAGGCTGGACTTGATTTCTGCTCATTAATAGAGTAAGAAAGTTTCACCTCTGTTTGTCAGCATTCCACTGCGAGGTCTGTGCACACCCTACCTTTTCTACAGTTAAACCACGTGGAATTTCCAGCCAAAATGAAAACTTAAATATTTAAGTACTTTATTATTCGGCTTTTAAAAATCCCAGTAGAGGAAATGCAGAAAATCTCTGTGACGTGAATCTCATGTGCTTTCTTTTCACCTTGGGGAGAGGATAAATTAGCCTCCGTCTTTAGAAGCATTTGTCGAGTAGTTACATTTTAATCCTAATTTATTTATGCCTGAATCCAGCAAAGCACTTAAGCATATGCTTATGCTAAACATATGAATTAGCCCATTAGCTCTACAGTTAAGCATCATACAAGTACATCATATAAGCTCTGATGGATTCTCCTCAATTCCTTATCTTGCAGCAAGAGTTTATTTCTATTGTGAGTAGTGGATTAATTTTATCTGAAATCCCACCTATATGCCAACTCTTGCAAAAATAGTAAAAAAAAATTGTCATAACCACTGCAAACTGGACAGGTCAAATGAGTTTATCTCAATGCACGTTTCTGCCACATGTTTTCAATGTAACCTGAAAAGAGTACCATGGAAAATCAGGTGTATCACCTACTAGTTAAACGCAAACAAAACACGGTTACCCTCCTTTGTTTTCCAATGCTTCTTTAAAACAACAGATGCTAGGTTAAATCTCATGTTCAGGCATTTATCACATCTGTTTTCTGTTCCCTTGGAAAGTATACTCACCATAGTGCTCAAATGAATTACAATGAGATCTGTCAGTTGAAAACTAAAAGGGAGGTCAGGGAATAAACATTTATTTTTAGGAGAAAAAAAAAAGGTGTTTAAAAGCTTTAAACATGTTTTCAGATGGTTCAAATAGGCAAAGCTCCATTGCAGCCACCAGTTGAGACATATCATAACCTTGATGAAGTCTCTAAGGAGATATGAGGCCAAACAAAGAAGAGATGAAAAGAAATCTACAGGGGTGTGGAGCCTGAGGGTGCAGGCGAGGAACCTGCAGCACAAGCTGGAAGAGCCATGACACACATTGGCATTCTGGCCCCACAGCCTTCCCCAGCAATCACCACCAGCACAAGAAAAACTTTTCACCTTAAAAATGAATAAATTTTCACTGTTCTGTTGTAAAACTGGAGCCTGCCTATTCAGAGGTTCCGAGGAGGCTCCAGTAAAGAACTTTCATAATCACATTTTTTTCCTAACAGCTTTTATGAGAATGCAGAAAGTTTCCCCTCCCCATGCAAGCCTGGAGAGACCTGCAGAACAGTATTGACAAAGACAGTCCTTTAACTCAGAAGGAGTAGAATTTGACTCAATTATTCTGCAGGCTAACAGTAAGGAAAGATAAAAATATTGCTTTGAAGAGAAGAGTTTCATTGCAGCAAAATTACACATAAGCATCTAATAAGGCATAATCTAAGACTTGTCATTCTTACAGGTATTATTTTCTCTGCAGCAGCTCTAAGATGAATACCTCCGGCTCTGCCACGCAGGTAAGACAACCTTGATCAGGCCATAAAACAGTTCTCTTGCCAATGCCCCTTGCAACTATGAACCCCCCTTTTTTTTGGCCAAATCACGACTCATATTTTGAGAGACTTCTCCACCTTTCACGCTGCCTCTCCCAATCCCTCACGCACACTCCATGCATTCATCTTCCAATTTCTTTGCTATCTTCCAGGCACGTTACTCATGCCAGTGCCTTGCAACAACACAACATCTAGTTTTTCCAGACTCCTTGAGTCAATGACTCTTTTCTCTTGAAGTCACCATTGCTTTGTTCCATGGCCCAAGTGGATGGGGGTGTATGTGTCACTCTATCTTCTTTCCCCCAGGATCACTGCCTAACAGTTTATAGGAAGGCTCGGTTCCTCTGAAAAACAGAAAGCTAACCAAGTTCAAGTAGCTCTGGAATTTTAAAAGCAAAGTACACCCACCGCTTACGTAGCATTTCATACAAAGAATAAACTGCTCTTTGGAAAAGAATAAATGTCATTCACTGTCTGAGCATGTGGCTGTTTATGAGATGAGATTCAGAAACCATCCTCCTCAAAGCTCCCAAGGCATTCTGTCTTCACCGTTAATTCAGGAGAAGACCAGCACTCTTCTCACTGCGGCCCTGATGTTACACGTAAACGTCATCCACTTAGAAAGTAGCTAGAAAATAGCGAGAAGTTTAAAAATAAACAGCTTTAAGTAGAAGCAAGCATTGTGGTTAGTTTTGAAATGGCTTTATTGAAATTTCTTTATGTCTAAAGTTCTATTACTGCACAATTCAGAGCATGGAATAACCAAATTCATTTCATTTAGGCCAAAATCTTTTTTGAGGGACAAAACCCCCTCAAAATATCTTTTATACACCGAACACAAGAGCAATCTTCAGATTTACTTTGAGACTTTAATTTTGCTATATTACCAAGTATTTCATTAATTTCACTTCAGTGAAGCAAAAGCAAATCAGACCTGGAAACCTGGTCCATTCTGCGTTAGAAGCTCTTGGCTCACTGTGTAACGCATCTGTTTCTGCATAGAGTCACACGTAGTGAGGCAGAAAAGTTCTTCTATAAGCTTTAAGCAAGCTCACCAGGAGCAGATTAATTTTCTCTGGTCTCTCCATCTGCAGGGCAGGCCAGACGAAGTGTTAGTGAACGTGACCAAATTTTCCATTTTTTCCCCTCGTTCAGCAGGAACACATGAGATGCAGCAGAGCCTCTTGCAGCTGTGATGCTCTGGTGAGAGCTCCAGAGGGGAAGATGGGAAAAGATTCTTTCTCTTATGACCAAAAGCTCTTCTCGGCACACGAGCAGCTACCTGAACAGCGCCCTGGAGACAACGCCAACTCTGAGGAAACGAACGCTACTATTATAGAAACCTCTCCGGGGAAGTCCTATTGCTCAGGATGGTTAAAACTAGGCCAGACAGAACAGCAGCAGCACAACAGAAAATGGATGGCAGAGGTGCTTCCTTAGCCTCCAGCTTCTGCAGGATTTCAGTGTTGTTAATCGGGAAGTTGAGAGACCCACGGCAAATTGGATGTGAGGCTCTTTAACCATCGCTTGCCAAGCCGCTGCTCCACTGCCGCCTCCTTCTTTTGTGCGTCGCTTTGCTGATAAACTTCACTTAGCTTTGAAACAGCGAGTCATGCTTTCAGTGCTGCTGATACATTTACCCCGCCCAAAAAAAGGTTCCAGGAATTACCGCTTCTCTTTTGGGAGGCAATAGAAGACATCAGCTCTGTTGCAGGAACAGGAGAAGAAATTACGCTTTTTAAAATAACAAGAAGAAAATCCTGTAGGTTAAATATCTGGAAAAAACACAGGCAGGGTTGAATTCACAGGGCTTTGTACTGTATAACCGCACACACCTCACCACTTTATGCAATTCTGTTGGTTATTTGAATGAACGGTTTCAAAAGATTTCTTTTTAAAAGGAACACATCCACTTAAAGCCATACTAGAAGACTCTAACCATCTTTAAGGCTACATTCACAAAGACGTCAGTTAAAAAAGCACAGGAAAAACATGTTTTTTTCCAGCACGTTTAACCCGGGAAGCTCGACGGCAGTTTTGGTACAGTTCAAAAAGACCTCTTCTGTTAAACATTTAAGCAGGTGAATAATTTCATTGAGTCTCCTGGCAAAGTAACCCACTCAAGTCCTTGCAGAGCCAGAGCCTCACTTGCTCCTTCTTGTGTTAGACAGAAGCTAAACTATTTTTCGAACAAGATCATGAAAACCCAAAGATATGGATGTCCTTGCTTAGTAACCTGATGGTCTGTGTCGTGGTTTAGTGTGGTCAGGTGTTTCTGGCGAGCAAGGACCACATCTTTATTTAGTTTTGTAATCCACCCAATGTATCCTTGTGCGTATCCCAACAGATGGGTCTCATTGACCACCCTGACAGGCATTGCACAAGTAAGTCCCTCCTTGGCCTGCTCCGGCAGCCGCAGAATCCCAGGGGATTCTTCCCACGCACAGTGCTGGGCTGTGGGCTCAACCCTACGCACTTCTGTTGAAACAAAGTCCTGTTTTCTGCTCAGTAGAAGCACACTGTAATCAAACACCTATTTTAACACTAAACTGTGACCCCCCCCTGAACGTATCGATGTCCTGTTATCTGTCCAGCCTGCCGGTCAGTAGCACAAAGCACAGGGCTCCATCACCTTAATGTAACGAGCCTAACTGAATCATTTATTGGTTATGCCTGAGACTATGTACTGAAACGCACAAACGTTAAGGCATGGGTGGAGGTTGTTGAACCCCCGATTTCCCTCACGGGGATCACACGCACGCCCGTCCATCCCGGACGGGCACCCCGGCCGCTCGCCCCGCAGCGCTGCGGGGAGCAGAGCGCGATTAACCCCGGGGTTGTCCATCAGTTCTGCAGGTGCAAACCCTCGCACTTGGACCGGCTGTCTCCTCCCAGCCTGTTTCGAGGGCTAACACAGGGCGGAGGCGCGGGCACGGCGCTCGTTGAGCCCTGCCCGGGGGATCCCACCGACCCGAGTGCCAACTTGGAGACAAATTCCCTCTTCCCACCGCTGGCTGTGGGAGAAGCCCTCTGGGAAGGCGGCGCTTCACCCGTGGAGGTTCACCCGCGGAGCTCACCCTCACCGGCTCCACGGCCGGGGGGGTACGAGCCGCGCACCGCGAAGAGGGTCCTGAGGGGCCGCCCCGCCGCAGGGTCTCCTCCGGCCCTTCCCCGCCGGGCTTCCCCTCCTCCTCGGGGCGCCGGACCTGCCTCCGCCGCCCAGGGGCTCCCAGGGCAGCCGCCATCGCGCCAGGGGCGGCGGGTACCGGCGGCGGGGGCTGCCCCGCCCCGCCGGCGGCCACCGGGCTGGTCCGGTCCCGCCCCGCCGCGCCGCGCCCCGCACCGCCGGGGGCCGCGCCATGTGCCGCCGCCCGCCGCGGGGGCCGCGCCGCCTTCGCCGCCGCTGAACGTGCGAGGGGCGGCGCGGCGCGGCGGCGGAACCAGCGCCGGCAGCGCGGCCGCGGGGAGAGCGGGGTCCATGGAGCACAACCACCTCCACCTCCACAACGGCTCCCTCCTGGCGCACCACCGCTATGGCTGCGGCTTGGGATACGCACCTGTCGTCTACTACAGCCTGCTGCTCTGCCTCGGGCTGCCGGGTGAGTGCCGCGCCGCCTCCCGGGCAGCCGGCGGGGACGGGGCGCCGTGCCCGGGATGCCCCGGCGGGGTTCCCGCAGCGCTGCGGTGCGGGCGGAGCGCCCTGCGGCGTCCGCCGGCTGCGAACGGCACCGGCATTCGCGCACTCGGAGGGGGGGCGAAGGCGGCCGTTTCTCGGACGGGCACCGTCCGTCCGTCCCTGCCCGAGGCGCCGCCGTCCCCCGCGGTCGCTCTGTCGCCGGGGTTTGTCCCTGCCTGCCCTCGCGTCCGCCGCGGTCGCTTTCCCACCCGGACTCGGGCGCTCGCTGACTCGACATACAAAGTCTCAGCCCGTCCTGAAGTTTCTGCCGTTGGCAATTGGGCCGTTTAAGAACAAAGCGGTACCGAGGACGGCCGGGTCTGTCCCCTGTCAATCGCGTGGCGGGGCCGGCGGTAATCTAAAGTGTGGCTGCCCCCGGTTTGTCTGGGGCAAATGGGCTTTGGGAGCGACATGCCGCCAGTAAGGAACTCGGCTGGGGAAGGAGCACACTGCCAGAAGTTGTCTTACTCGGGAGTCTGTCCCCGCGGCTGATGGAGCAGGACAGTATCTAGGAAGTCCGGTCTTGGGGTCAGTGCCCTGCAGAGGCGATGGCAATGCTGACACTGGGATCCCTGAGTGCAGGTACAGGGCTCGGAAGAAAGTCCCAGCTCACAGGCACCAGCCTCCAGCCTATATTAACCCTCAGTGCAATTTCCTACTTAAAAAGGGGGACAAAGACAATACAGAGATGCTGAGAATGAGAAAAGCAAGAGAGACCCCAAACGGGGAAGGAAAGGATGTTTCACGCTTGGGTGTGAACCCCTGTGAGGCACTGTTTCCAGCATGCAGGTATCCAGAGCTCAAAAGGCACAGATGGCACTTGAACATCACATCGGTGTCACCATCTCAGCCAAGACAGAGAACTGAGCAGGTTTTTCCTCCCGGAGGGGCTGTCTGAGGCTGTCAGTGAGACGCCTTGGCACACAAGACCGCAGGGAGCTGCTTGTGCAGCACCACTTCTGCCGTTACAGACTGGGCTTCGGCAGGCAGAGCTGCCATCCCAGCACAGCCCGGGTGGGCAAGCATCACGGCTTGCTCCCTGGCTTAGCACCTCCAGCCTCGGAGTAACTTACAGCCATCCCAAGGACAGGCAGAATTAGTCAGGGAAAAGTTAGAGCAATCTGATGCCCTAAGGTGAATCGGTATTTTAAGGGTGCAATGCAAGAGAGTTTGGTTGTGTCTATGTACAGCTACACATTTAAAGTGCCACGTAAAATGGCAAGCAGCAATGATAATTAATAGTCTACAATTTCTAGATGTTTTGTTCACCTTAATTCCTCCTCCAAGCAATTAATTCATACAAAAATTTTTAATCAGACATGAAGGGAAGCCTGCCTCCAAACACCACACATGCTATTACCACTCTGCATATGAATTGATGTTCTTTGTGTTGTTGGTTCATTGGTTTTTGGGGTTTTTTTCCTCCCTGGCTTATAATTAAAATTTGAAGATTGGGTAATAGTTCAGAGAACTGGAAAGTTAAGTCCTGTATTTACCCACAGAGGATGCAGGGCACAGGCAAGTGTCTGTGCTCCACAGCATTGATGGGTCTCAGCCCTGACCTGAAGAGACCCAGCCAGCAGGGATGAGGAGGTCGTTTCCTCTTCATTAATTCCTTAGGGGCTGCTTAGATCTCCACAGTAATGACAAGCTCTGATTTCAACACCTGTCCCCTAGGAACTGACCAAGACCCTCTCAATATTATCAGGTGAAGAAGTAGTTACAAGTAGTCTGTGGCTAAGCTTGCCTTTCTACATCTCTCAAACAGGGAAAAAGTCTTACACGCACAGACAAGAATCGTTCTAAGAACGTGGTTAAAATGGGTGCACGATCCAAATTAGCAACAGTGACACGCATTTCTCAAGAAATCGTTAGAGCAGTGGCATCAGCGATAGCACATAACAGAACCAGCCAAAGCATTTGGTGGTGCGACACTGCTGAGTTCAGTGGCCTTACAGCCTGTTCAGTGCACGTTATTCTGAAGATAGCATTGGCACCAACACCTGTAAACGCTGCACACGTACAGTATGCTGAGCAAATACACAGTATGCCCAGTGCATGAGAAATTTATGATGCTCACCCTGAGACTGCACAGAAATGAGAACAAGCTGGATATGTTTAGGGGAAGACCCACATGGCCGAGCTTCATTGAGAATGTGGTACGGGGTGAGAGCAGTGCTAAAGAGAGCTTTTCATGTTTTAATTTGAAGCTGCTCTTCAGTTTTCTAACATTAGAAAATTGTAAAGGTAGCACACGTATTACCTGTTAGAAGAAGAACCCTGAAGCCTGTGGGATCTGAGCAATTAGCTTTTCATGGTGCCAAGAATTTAAGAGAAACGCTGTCTAGGATCTGTCCTCACATACAGCACTACAGCAGTGTTTTGCTGAAATGGAAACAGTTAACTCCTTGCCACAAATCTTGGAGAAAGACTGATGAGAGGAGAAACCCGTTAACTGTTTCGGCCTTTCCTGTTGTAGTGTCTGAAGGAAATTTCACTAACTCAACAACTCCACTTTGAGGCCAAGCGATGCCAGGCCTGACTGTGCGTGCAGAGAAAGCATCCTTTCCCCTCCCTTGTAGAACCCGGGCATCTCGGCAGATCCTCCTCTCAGCCGCGGCTCTTTCTCCCTCCCTCTTCAACCAGGCACCAGAAAGTCTGAAAAAGGCAGAGAGGAGAGAGGGCAAAGTGAACTCCCTTCACGTTGCTCTGGCAGTAGCACACAGGGGCAACGTGCCAGGCTGTGCCCTGCAAAGAGGGGCAACCGCCGAGGCACAGCCGCATGCCGACCCTGCCGCAGCAGGTACTGCGCGCCAAGGCGGTGACAGCTCTGCCAGAGACGATTGTGCCTTCCCATCAGCTGGGATGGGAGGTTTCCTTTGCCTCTAAGCAGAGGCTGGCAAGACAGAGACTCTTTTCCAAAACTTGTTTTGAGTGCAGATGTGCAAAGGTGTCCCACAAGCGCGCAGTCCCGCTGGCAGGAGCAGGCTGCGTGGGACAGGGAGAAGCTGCCAGTGCGAGGGCGGGGAGCAGAGTGAGGCAGCAGCACTGGAAACAGGGTCATGTTCCCATTTAGAGGGGGGGAGTATAATTTACAGAGCTGTTCTGCAGCCCCTGCTCTGCCATCCCTGTGCTCCCCTTGTCTGTCAGTCAGAGAGGACCTCTGAAGCACCTCCAGCTCGTGGGGAGGCGAGAGAGGGGCTGCAGGAAGGCTTAATGGAAGCATTTCTTGATTTAGTGAGAGAAAATGTCAGAGAAGAGGTGTTGTTGGATGTGGGGGAGGGATGAAATTGCTCTGATTCAATCCAGGAGGGGGCTGGTAAGGTGAGGAAGCAAAGCGCAACAGGTACCAACTCTCAGGCCGTCCCTTTGCCAGCGAGAGCTGCACAAAGCAGCTGCACCAAAGAGCTCCTGCTATGGTGGTGCCACCAAACGTGACCAGGAGGGTCAGGCAGAGAAGCAGCAACGCTCACTGCAGATATCTGGCTTTGACCTTGATTCCTGCTTCAACAGAAGGCGCAGCAGCAACTGAGTTGCCTTGCTGCATCTCAGCCTTAGGGGTCATCACATCCCAGTGACACAGTACAGGCATGTACCCAGCACCCGTACAGGATCCTCAGGAGGTAACAGACTCACACCGGTGCCCCAGGGAGGTGCCACTCCAAACTTTTGAGAGCCTGGTCTACAAACATTTGTTTTATTCACGCTTTGGGCTTCTACTTAAAATCCAGCACACTGATTTAAGTGCAGATTCAGGACTTTGCAATCTTGGGAAAACAGCCTGGACACACTTGCATGCTCCCAGCTAGAGGGTGGGAACAGGTCGCTTTCGTGTCAGACCTGCTGCTGAACAAGGTGTTGTGGAGATGGGGACAATCCAGGTCATTCAAAGCCCAGCCATGCACAGAGTGCACTCAGCAGGCTCCACGCAGAGGCAGAGAGGCTGTAGTCCTGACCTAGAGGAAAGCATACGCTCAGCAGGGGTGCCTAACCTTTCTAACGTGCTCTCAGGAGCGTGCTACATGTTATGGACCTTCTCCTGACAGATTGGCTGTCCTCGCACAGCCAGCCAGGTGCTTCCTAGGGTGTTGGATTGACACACAGGTGCGTAACATTTGCACTGTGCCCGTGCAAACTGCAGTACAGTCACAGGCAAACTGAGACGATGGAGAACTGGTCCTTCTGGAGCCTTCTCCCCGTATGCAGCTTAGAATAAGGAGGCACTTTGGGAGGGATGCAAGCTAGGGTCATCACCCTGGCGAGACAGGTGCTGCCGGTGGGCTGCAGGCTGAGCACCCCTGAGCTAAGAGACCACCACCACGCAACAGCCCATCTGTGCTCCCACCATTCCCCAGCAGCGCAGGGGGAATGAGACCTGAAGAGCGTTGCCATCTCTGCTTACAGCCGTGACCTGGTTAGTACCATGAGTGGAGGAAGGGGGACAGGTAGCGATGTTTGTTGATGACTCACATGGCATGTAATACCCTGTAAATACCAAAGCAGGCAGAAGGTAGGTGTACGTACAGCACACAGCAGTACAGAAGTGTGTCTGACCCGTTTTGGACTCGTGCCATCTACTGCCTAGTATATTCTTCTGCAGTCACAGTACAGGGTTCTGATTAAAGAGAGCATTTCCAACACCTGAATAAATAGCCTCTCTCATAACAGCACACCTGACCAAGAGAAGTGCTAAAGGAAGACCTGAAAATATGAGTGGGAGAATTGTTACATGCAGAGTTATGACCTTGAAAAAACCGCACTCTTCAGCTGCCGCTCATTAGATAGAGTTCATACAATGAGTAAGAACCCTCCTGAGGCCTGATTCAACCCCCCTTTTATTCAAACACCATACTTTCTCTGACTTAAAACCTGAATTGGACGCAAAGACAGTACATTGCATCCTGCTTAAAGGAGGATAAATAAATTGGCAGAACTTTAGCTCAGCTATCGGAGCAACCGAAGGGCACTTCATCACATTATGGTAGCGCTACTGGCCAGAGGGGAACAAAACTGCTGCTAACATACTTAAAATAAGTCATTTTCCATTGTAAAATGAATGCTTTTTCTTTAAGGAGAGAAAAATCGTTATGAAAAAGAATAGATTCATTACAGTGTCGCTGCACAGAACCAGTGACAGCAAGGCATGCAGATGGGAGCGATTTAGTTTGGTCAGTATGTCTGGAGGCTGTGGCCACTACAGCCTTGCAGCCTGAAAGGCAGCGTGTGCCTGAATCCATGCTAATGCAGAAGAAGACATGTCTGTGTGTCTCTGAATGCCACTGCAGAGTACAACTGCTAACTTTGGTTTTCTTCTGCCACATCAGTAGGAAACAACACTGTCAGGGCTGTAATGATAACGAGGTGCAGTATTTGGGAGGCTCAGTAGACTATGAAGTGCACAACCTTGCATGGCAGGCTGCTAAAATGGATTGGGAAGGAAAAACTCCAAAGGATATTTTTCCTTGAAATGACAAGGACACAAAAGAGAGAGCACAGCCAGTTTTCACGGTAGGTGGGTAATGCAGAGCCCCCAGTTGTTAAGAAGTCAAGCCATTCAGAAGCACTAGGCAGTCTAATATCCTGCTGTTCTTCATCCACCCCCTTACTTAGTTCTCTCCTCCTCCTCCTCTTTCTGCTCCCCTCCGTAAAATGGGTGTGAATCAGCAGAAATGAGCCAGCGGGAGAAGGCCTTCATCCGCATACGTCAAAACAATTTGCTGTAGGCAAACAAACAACACCGAGATGTCCTGATGTGGTGCACACTCTGCATTCACACGCCAAGTGCAAAGCAGTCCCTGGCCACAAAAGCTTTCACCTTCTGTTTCAGGTGGTCTTTTTGGGCCTTTAATCTCTTTTCCCATTAACCTTGAGACATCAGAAAAGGAAACAAAGCCAAAATTAACCCCTTGAGCACAGGACACCTTGCACACCATTCTCTTTTCATTCTGCAGAAAAAAGATACCTACACACGTAAAGATCCTAAACTCCAATGTCTGGAGCACTGTTGGTACCATCCTGGGGGTGACACGATGGGAGAAGATAGTGTTGGGTTGCCTCTGAGGACACCAGTATGGTTGTGCAGAGGGAATGAAGTAGAGGCAACCAAGTAGGACCAGAATTAGCAGATAACCAAACGGAGTTTTATCCCTTTATCCATGGAAGAGGAGAAAAGCCTGCCTATTGGAACACTGAACCCATCTTTTTCACTGAAATTGTTCTACTCCCTGAAACAGAGAGTCCCTGGAACATACAGTCATTTAACTTCTCCATCTTTTCAATCGTATGGTGCATTGACTGCGTGGATAGGTGCACTAGAGGTTGCTTTTGGTCTCAAGACAAATTACCTGTCAGTCAGTTACATCAGACTAGGATATTTCACAAATATTTGTTCATTCCAGGTGTGTTTTCTTCAATGTCCAGACTAGCACACCAAAGAGTGATATCTCTAGCGTGGATGCAGTATATTCTCCGCAGGGAAATAAAGCCAAACTGTGATGGTTTTACATAGTCTGCAATTTCCTGCATATTGTGTAAAATTGGCATACTGTCTGAGAAAGCTTGGCCATGGGGTTTGCAAGCATGAGCTCCTATTGCATTAGCTAATGCTTTAGGAAGACATAAAGACTTCGGGTTTTTTTAGCAAAACCACAATCAAAGGTAAAATCCTCTTAATTATTCATGTTCAGTAAAGAATTCGTGCCAGTGCCCTTATGAAATCACATCCTCCCTCCATCCTAGTAATCCCATCAAATACCTTTGGCATCTGCCTCAGTGCTTTGGTGCTCAGTATCAAAAGGGTAGAATGGTTTTGTCATCCTCGAGCTCAAGTTACTCAGCTTGAGACCTCTTAAACTTCGCTGACAGCCCACATTTAGAAGCCACAGACACCTGCCAAATGAGACACCCAAATTGCCTTGAAAATCTCTGTATGTCCAGATACGTTGCACGAATAACCAAATTCCTCTTATGATTTCTGCACTGTTCTGCAGATTGCTTTTTCTCCTCCCAGCACCGAAATTTCCATTAGAAAGCTGTGCTGCTTTGGTAGCAAGATACAAGGCTAGATTTTGAGAGGCGAGTTTTACACATTTTTATCCTTGTGTGGGTGCCTCTAAGAAAGGTGCTGTGGGGAGGAATGTCCCAGAGTCCTTAGAGGCTTTCTGCACTGTAGGCTCAGCTCAGGAAAGGTGGACAAGGAGGGTGAAGACAACAAGAGGAGAACCAGATCCCTATCACATTTACACACGTGTCACCGGTGAGTGTGTACCGGGCTTCCCCGCATCTTAACCTAGCATTCCTTCTGGGCTGTTCTCATATGGCAGAAACAGCCCTATTATATCAAGACTAGTGAGAAAAGCCTACTCCAAGGGTCTAGGAAAGCCAAAAGCAATGCAATGTAGTTGCACCCATCTGCCAGACAAGTTACTGCACTTAAGCCTGAGTGGTTGGCAAGGCTCAAAGTGAATAGCGGCCATTGGCATCTTCACACCATTACCGTGTCCGTGCCCTCCAACAGCATGGAAGTGCTTTTGGCTGGATTTAAGTCCCTCTCTGGCCTCCATGACGCACTGACGGCTAGTGCCAGCCAAGGAGCAGACTACTCCATTCACTGCATCCTTCCCCAGGAGCTGCCTCACCTCAGCTAATAAACACCATCTGTGAGAAAAATGGCCCTGGAGGCCAGATTTCATCCTCAGAGTCTGGCCTCTGACACTAATTCTTTAATTCACTTGTGACTTGTAAGTGCAAGGCCTTTCCGCGTTTTCTCTGGCAGTCACTAACCTGGTCTTCTGCATATGGAGGGGAGTTTGGGTTGTCTTGGGCAGGAGCTTGATCATCCTCTACCTCCAGGTTCACTTTTGCCCTCAGAGCTGGCGTGGTCTCTCCCTGTACATGGGATTTCTAAGCTCAAACCACACGAGAGCCTTCCTACAGGTTGTGAAACCTCCTCCAGTGGCAGTCCTGTATCTGTGCTGGCCGTAGCTTTTGCTCATTTTTTTGCTTATACCCTCGCTAGCCCCTTGGAGATGATGCAGACACCAGCAGGGGGGGCTGACAGCTCTTCCCCCCTACCCGAGGCTGAGTAGGTTCCTGCCCTTTGACAGCACTCAGACAATTGAACAACAAATAAATCAGTTTTTAAAATTAATCCTCACAGGAACACCCAGGGAAGGAAAAACTTGTATTACACTAACTATATTCTATACAGTATCTCTTTACACTTCACAATGGTTTAAAGAAGGATCTCAGGATGCGATAATAAAAAAGAACAAATTATGTTAGCCATGAGCAGGCACCATTCACAGAGGTTGTCCCCATCTGCAAAGTGTTGAGTTTGACCCATACCCTCTGTAAGAGGAAAACATGAACCTGTTCTTTTTTTAAGGGGCGAACAGCATCCAGGGGTCATTTTAAAAGACCACGTAACCAGCTATAGCTAACATCAGTAATAAACACTTTTACATTGCCACGGCGTGTTTTTTTTCTTTTTAAATAATTCCTGTTACATGACCTCGGTCAGAAATCAACCATCAGCATCACCTTCTCCAGAGAGCTCCCACACAAAGTAAGCGCTGAATGCCATCCTTATTTCCAATGTGGTAACTATTGGCAAACATCATGGTCAGATCTGGCTGCTGGACACAGCACATGTTTACATTTTAATATTGCCTCCTAGCTTAGAGAAAATAATCTATTCCCATCAAGCCAAAACATCACTTTTTTTTCACCATATAGTTTTCGCATATTGTACTTACAGTCTCAGAATTTCTAAATCTAAGAAGGAGGCGTTACTAGCATATTTTCTAAAGCAATTTAAAATTTCCCGTTAGTAAACCATCTCTCTCTGTGCCAGTCAGGTGACTAATGCAGGGCCTGCAGAGTAGTTTCATACATTGCACAATAATTTGTAGGGATCCTAGCAACAACTGTATTCGGTAAAAGGTGTCCATTATACACAGTGACCTAATGTTTATCACGCTCAGTAAGCGACACTCATGGCTACTTCATTTAGGTAGTTTATGATGCTGAACTACTGAACCACACAGCGGGCCTTATTCCCAACGCAGCGGCACTACCACTTGTGTTATAAAGGCTATTTCACTGCATGGGCTGCTGTGTACGTGCAAAATGCTCTCAATAAAAAAACCAAAGCCCAGAAAACATGCCTATTTCTTCTGTAGACAGATACAATTCCTCCTGCTTAAGCTCACACGCGGTGATAATAGTCAGTGGAAGGAGCTGTGCAAATCCCCCGCAAAGGCCGTGGTTAGACACTATTTAATCTACGACTGCAATCCATGAAACAAGAACTGGGCCTTTGGGTCACTTTGAGGAGGCACAGAAGACTGCCTGGACTCTGCAGGCAAGGCAGCATGGCTTTGGTACAGGAAGCAAACCCAAATCCACATGAAAACCAAGGTTACGCCTAAAGAATGATCCCTCTCAGATACATAGGCCCTCCAATGGCATGAGTTTCAGTGCTACAATTTGTACTTAGAAGCCTGTAAAGTCAGAAGATATGTCAAAGGAGAGATGTAAATGTCCCATGACGAAGCCTGGCTGAGTTAGAAAGTTGCCGTATTTTAAGCAGCACGGACTGATGGTGTTTGGATGTCAGAGACCTTCAGATGCTGTGCCTCAAAGGCATCCTCGTGACTGAAGGGAAAGAACTGAGACTGCTATTTCTTACAGTTGCTTCTCAGCATCTGCTAGTGGCACCTCAAGGCTTCTGCCAGCTAGTCCCTAATCAAGCCCTGGGTCTCAACCAGATATTTATAAATTCAGAATACTGCACTGCAGCAAGTGACACTGGCATAAATTCCCATCTGTCATTTCCTAATCAACTCCCAGCACAGTGATCAATCTCTTTCAAATTCAGATGATCTTAACTACTTAGTATCTAGAAAAAACACTGCAAGAAATGGGCAGTACACAATCCAGGACAATTTAGAGGCATTGACCTAATTCAGCAGCTGTAGCTCCACGTATGTTACAGTAGAGACAAGTATTTTTATATCTCCGTCATCATCTCTACCATAGGCCTCATCACTGACTACAATATCAATGCAAGAATTAGGGTAAACAAGGTTAAAATGTGGTTGCAAATGCTCTTCCATCACCTTCCACCCGCCCTAGGTAATTTTTGCCCACAGGAGAGCTGAGCCTACTGAGTAGGCACCCAGGAGTCACTGAGATGCTGGCTCAAGGACACAGTTGGTCACACAGAGCAGTGTTCTCACCCGTTTCCCATTTTACTGAGCTTTAGATAGCGTCTGAGGACACACCAAGAACCACCTTAACACTGGCTAGGAAATGGGTGGAAGACTGAGACATCCACAGCTCAGCTTCACTTCCCCCTATACAGTATGCAGCAGGAAAAATACTCTCAGACCCCGTGCTAAGACGCTGTCATACTGGCAACTTTCTGCTGCACCCCAGTATATATATCTGTTTTCACAAAGTAAATGATATTACTATATGTTATATCATCCAGTCAGAAAAAAGCCCTAATGTGATCCCAGGAAAAGCATTTCCAACACAAGATACTGTAACCTGTGCAGAAAAATTGGATAGAGCTTGCATGTACTTTGTCAGATCAATTTTCTAATCCTGCTCACCAAGCAAAGCTCACTGGCATTAGATGAATAACTTGCATTTCAGTACATGTTATTACTGCCGTTGCTGGGAACCCTGAGAAAGGCTGGGGGAGAGGGTACAGAGGTCATAAATCTGGTCCTGTAGGAAAATGGGAGTGGGGTTGGAACCAAACAGCAGGACCCCCACAGTGGGTAGAAGCGGGGGGGAGCAGGGCTGCCGTGCCTGGACATGGTGTGGCTTCAGCATCCCTGCAGGACCTCCTCTGAGTCAGGCCAAAGTTACCAGCAGGAACCAACATCCTCAAGCATCCCCCTTGCTGCACGCTGGCTCCAGCTGCTGCCGCTGGAGTCAGTCAAATCCAGAGGATTTAAAGAGAAGATGAACCCCATGGGTCACATCCAGTATCAGTGAAGCCGAGCCACTCAGCCTGGCTAGCCAAAACCAACAGTGGCTGCAGAATCATGATAAAACACAGCAGCTTAAGGATTTCCTTGACAGTACATCACTCACTGTACCTCTAGGGCTCATCAGCAGGGCACAACGTAAGCAAGGAAGTGAAAAATGACACAGCAGTTCTGACTATGTCACCCCCTGTTTCCCCACGTCTGCTGTGAGCTGAAATCAGTGCAGTTGCATTCATGTTAACGGAGGGCAGCCTTGGGAAAATTTCCCTGAAGGTGATTTGAGACAATACTGTTGGATAGACCATGCTTTTTTTTTTATTTAGGGAAGGAGGCAGTTGATTGTCATGTTTGGTTTAGTTTGTTCCAAGATACAAAATTAATATATTAATACAAAAATAGGTGACACTTATGAGGGCTATTACTCAAGATCATTCACTCTGCTGCAGTTCATTTCCCCAGTGGCAGAAGTCTACTCCCAGACAGCAGGCTTGGAAGGCATTTATGAAGGAGGAAATTTTCTCCAGTGCCAAGTAAAACCATTAAAAAAAAAAAAAAAGGCATTTTCAGTTGTAGGATGTATGTCCTAGGTCATCATTACCTTAATGTCAGCAACTTCCTTTCTCTCTGATTTAAAGGAATCCGTACAATTATTGTTGATTTGGGAAATCCATCAAAGCTGGCAGAAACATTTGAAGCACTGAATGCACAGAAGGGGTGATTTATAGAACACTTACAAAAATGTCAAATATAAACATTTGGCAGTCTCTTGTACAGTAAACCAGATCTCTGATTTTTAAGCGCTGCTTCAGGTATTCTAGCCAAGTGATATAAACTTCTGATGGGAACAATCTCGCCTGTCTTATTCCAGCTACACAGCTAGTAAGAATAATAGGATTATTCCCTGTGCTTTTTCAAGACTACACAGTAAGCTCTACCAAACATGAGCAAGTAGTTAAAGTTTGGCTACAACTTAGTGCTCCAGGAAAGCTCTCAAGGGCTGTTTGTATCCATGGCGGGGAGCTCTGCGGGGCCAGGGGCTGTAGGACTGAGCCCTTCCTATAGCATCCCTTAGCGCTGGTTCCAGCAGTCACTAAAGTGTATCTTTAAGTTGAATCACAGCTTTTGAAGACTGAAGCAAACCAGACAGTGAAACAGCAGAGACAAGACACTTGAGCACTTCACCACAATATTATTTAGGTGTCACGTAATACATCTAGGTGTGGTTTAGGTGATGGGTCTGTGTTGTGGCCAGAGTTGCAAGCAGATGCTTTTTTAGAAAAAAGGTGATGTTTACACTAGGGCTGAATCAGAACATCCCTTGTGTCTGATGTGACCAGCAGGACTTCCTTAAAGATTCAACTGTATCACTCCAGAGGAAAAGTGAGTTGTAGTTGGAGAAGGACTTCTAAAGAGCCGCTGTGGATAAGCGAGCAGATAATTTCAGTGGTGAGAAGGGAGATGCTTCCCCAGAGCCTGTCTGTAGGGGAGCGGGTCAGACAGGACTGGATTACAGGAGACTCATCCTGAGCAGAGCTGAAAACTTCAAGTGCTGTGAAGCACCTCCAGCTTTCACATGGAGCTGAGGACACGTTTCCCTAGAAGTCCTCTCAATTGGGATTCCACTTTGTCAAGAGAAAATTACCTAATCCAGGTGGCTTTGATTTCAGTTCTTTTTAGATGGAGTTCAGAATTAAAACAGGTGGGCACCATAAGCTAGGATGAGGAACAAAACACCTCTCCAAAGCCCACCCCACCCTTCTCATTTGTCACTTGTGGAAAAAAAGTGAAAAAAGCAAGGAGGGAAATAAGAGCATGTGTGAGATTAGTTTTTTCTCCTGCTGCTCCCTCCTGCTACCCCTGCCTCCTTGCGCACAGGCAGGGGTCCCAGCACCCGCTGCTTGGGATGCTGCTGCCATGCCTGCAGCAGCAACAGAGCCAGGGGCATAACTCTACCTCTACATCCACTCCAAGGAGATACTGAAGGGCTGCTGGACACCACCTAACCTGTGTTCTGGGGCAAGAGTCCCTACTTTCTCTGTCCCTCATCCTGTTCTGCCAGGACACTGCATGTCAGTGTATCCCACAGCTGGGAGCAGGGCCACGTGCTCCTCTCATTGCAACAGCTTTTCTGAGGGACCCAACTGTAGTTTTTTCCTTTTGGTTTCTTGAACTTTATTAAAGGTGGTCGTGTTGTCAAGTGCTTGTACAGAGCTACTGCTCCAAGCAAGTGCTCAGAAAAGCTAGTGTTACATCTTAATAGCCTAACTCTGTGTTTCTGTCTCCACAGCAAACATCTTGACAGTCATCATCCTTTCCCAGCTCGTGGCTCGCAGGCAGAAGTCCTCCTATAACTATCTTCTAGCTCTAGCTGCTGCTGACATCCTGGTTCTCTTCTTCATTGTCTTTGTTGACTTCCTCATGGAAGACTTCATCTTAAACAAACAGATGCCTCAGGTATTGGACAAAATAATTGAGGTCTTGGAATTTTCTTCCATCCACACCTCCATTTGGATTACGGTTCCACTAACGATCGACAGGTATATAGCTGTGTGCCATCCACTGAAGTATCACACAGTTTCCTACCCTGCTCGTACTCGAAAAGTCATTGTAAGTGTTTATATCACCTGCTTTTTGACCAGCATCCCCTACTACTGGTGGCCCAACATTTGGATCGAAGACTACATAAGCACATCAATGCATCACGTCCTCATCTGGATCCACTGCTTTACTGTTTACTTAGTGCCCTGCTCCATCTTCTTCATCCTGAATTCCATCATTGTGTACAAGCTGCGGCGAAAGAGCAATTTCCGACTGCGAGGGTACTCCACAGGGAAAACAACAGCCATTTTGTTTACTATAACTTCTATTTTTGCCATACTTTGGGCACCAAGAATAATCATGATTTTGTATCACCTCTACGTATCGCCTATAAACAACAGCTGGGTGGTACATATTGTGTCAGACATCGCCAATATGCTAGCACTGCTGAACACTGCAATTAATTTCTTCCTCTACTGTTTTATTAGCAAAAGATTTCGCACAATGGCAGCTGCCACGCTAAAAGCCTTCTTTAAGTGTCAGAAGCAACCTGTGCAATTCTATACAAACCATAACTTTTCCATAACAAGCAGCCCTTGGATTTCCCCAGCCAACTCTCACTGCATCAAAATGCTTGTTTACCAATATGATAAGAATGGAAAGCCTATAAAAATATCACCATGAAAAGGGCAATAGTTGGAGTTTCTGGGTGCAAGTTCTTTTCAAGCGGTTACATCTTCAGGATGTAATTTGCCAAAATGGCTGTTTTGAAGAGTGGTCATTTGATTTCATTTCCCTGCGAGACCAAGGGCAGATCAGACTGTTAAGAGGGAACAGGAGCACTTGATTTTAGGAGCAAGAGTGAGAAAGCAGACGCCTCCGTCTCTTACATAGCATTTTGAATATGCTTCAGAGTTCAAGTCTTAGTGTTCAGTCGCACTCAAACGTTTTGCATCCCAGCACCAGTGCAGTCCAAAGTCATTGGAGGGGGGAAGCCACAACAGTGTTTAATTACAACCTTTTAAAACACAACAACAAAACCTTACGTGACCCTGCAGTTCGCTATCAACAGAGCAAACGGATGCTTTTTCGTACTGTGGAAGGTGCCGTTTCTGGTGTGTGCACTTGCCAAAAATGATGTGTTGTTTCTAACATGAAATACCACCAGAGTCTTGCTGTCAAGACCTCGTTGCAGGAGGCAGCCTGTAAGACACGAACTGTGACAAGCCCCTTTTGGCTCATTTGAACAAGGCTTGAAGGACCGATGCAGTACCTGTTGCAGCCTTGGCATGGAAAGCAATCCTGCAAGCTGCCAATATTCAAGTGTTTTAAATTGTTATTTAAGAATGTGACCAAGACAAGGGAGCTGGAGGGAGGGAGGTTTCTAAAGCCAAGAACAAAAGCAGCATCTTTTCCCAGCTATTTCAGTTATGGTGTCTAAAGACTTTCAAACGTGAGGCCAAGTCCTGCCTGATGCAGAGCTCCCACCAAAGCTGCTCCTGCAAGATTTGGAGTGATCACAGCCTTCAGGTTCCTTCTTAATCAACAGATTCTCAGTTATTCCCCATGTTCAGGTATTTAGGGATTAACACATGAAAACCTCAACCTAAGATTTCCTCCTGACAGATTATGCCATCCTATTGCAGATTTGCCATTTAATTGTTAAAAAAAAACCCTATTTGTGAAAGAAATCCATTAAATACCCAACAGCAGTAAAAACATAGATCAGCTTGGACTAAGGCTTTTAAATATTTACCTTATTTAAAGTAGCTTAACTTCTCTTCCTTCACACTCAAAAACCAGCATCCCAGCAATGCTGAGTGTAGAAAATGAGGAGAGAGGAGATTTACAGGAAGGCTGAAAATGCGTTTCTTTTAATTTCTCTCCTTTTCAGTCCTTGGCATGTGGTCTCTTAGAGCCACGTACCACAACCTTTCTACTGTATTGGGCACTTAGTGCAGCCTTACTGATCGTGACAGCAGACTTCCTTGCCTGGTGAACACAAGCACAATGTGATCACAGCAGCTTCTCAGTAACTCCAAATAAGAAGTAGCCCGGTGCTAGCACTGCGTTTGTGCCTGTGCCCATCTGCGTTGCCAGTGGGGAGCTCGTGGTGGTCTAACATAGTGAAGTCCCCTGAGAAGGGACCCAGTCAGTCCCACTTGGTGGGATCTGAGGGCTGAAAGCATCTCTCTAAAACCCATGGGTGGATCAGCTTTGGTACATTTTCCCTAACAACCACCAAGACTGCCAAAGTCCTTCTGAGGACAACTGCCTGGTTCCCTTCTGCCACAAAGGTTGCATTTGCACACTGACTCGTCCTGCAAGAGCAAAACCCATGCCAAACCTGAGCACACCTTCCCCAGGAGGGAACGGCAGCAGAAGGCACAAGCCATGAAGACCAGGACCCCAGGCAAAGGCTGGGCCGTGCGTCGGGGGGCTTTCTCAGGAGAGATTGAGGCTACTCAGGGTCAGTCAGGAGCACAGAAACAGGATGCCCAGCGCCTTGGGGAGCACACACCACCCCATCCTCTCCCACCAGCAGAGCAGTTGGGAGAGCTGCCCATCAGTCCTCTGCGAGGTGAGGGAGCACCCCAGGGACAACGCTGGTTACAGCAAGGAGAAGGGCACGTCTGGGGAAAGGGGGAGCTGAGCGCAAAAGCTGACCCTCCCCACCCCCACCCACCGAAGGGACGCTACCCACCTAAATCTCCCCGGATTCAGAGGGAAACAAGGAGCCCCCTCATCCTGTAGGCTGTTTGTCCCTGTGATCTCAACAAAACTTCACACTTAACTTGCAATAATAAAGCATAAGAGGGATGCTCAGCCTTGCTGTGTGTGTCACAGCAAGGTTAAAATTATTGCTCCCTTTACCAGTGTTTTACAGAAATTCAGTTTTGTGGCCATGCCTTCTACCCTCCTCTTAGAAACCTCTCTCTGGTCTTTGTCAGTTGATAGTAACCAAAGTTACCTTATGAAAAAGGTACTGTATGTTTAATTTTGGGAAAACACTGTATTTATAACTTATTTTTATTCTAAATTTGTTATGAGGAATGCTTGTCTGAGTTACATGTGAACGAGTCTGAAGTGCAATATCTCTATAGATAAGTGGTTCATTTTTTGAGAATGTATCTATTAAAAAATTATTTATACAAGAAATTCACTATTCTACTTAATATAATAGTAACCTTACAGAAAATAGTGAATGTTTAGGGCTTTTATTTATTAAAAAAAATTCAATTAAGTGCATGGCATATGCTGCCATTCACATGGTGTGATTTATTAGTTTTTGTAACATAATGTTTATCCTGCAAACTACCAGTGTCATCTGATTTTTCCTGTCCTGATGATGTATTTTTGTAAGTTACCATATTTAAAAACAAAATCTTTCTGTGTGAATATTTTATTTCCCACTAAAACCAACCCATTAAGTTGTTGTATCTTCATTTGATAAGAACTCACAACCCTTTTCCATATAATTTTAGAAATGACAAGGTGCAATTTTCATGTACAGTGAATGGGTTATTTAATTTCTGATAATTTAGGGCTTTAAGAGCTTACTTCCAAAGCCCCTTGAAATCAAAGGGAAGGTTGCTTGTGGGGCTTGTGGTTGGTTTTTCCAATCCGCATCAATTTAGGAGGGCTTTGGATCAAGCCGTATCTTGTTAACAGACATTTGAAGCCTTTTTAGAGTCCAGTTTGGATAATAAAGCCTTGACTTTTTAGTCTGCCATATGGGAACTGCTGTTGATAATACTTGCCTTATTTTTGGTTGTGTGAAGCATCTTGCAATGACTGTTGCTAACTAGCCAATGTCTTGCTGTATTATTCGTACCTCCTCATTTTCCAGTAGTAAAAACTTAACCAAGCACATATAGTGTCATTATTTAGGGAAATGTATCCTGGAGACAAAACCGTCTTTGTTGTGGAGATGGTCTTTTGTACTCTATTTAATTTATATTTCAAATATCTACAAATAGAAACAATAAGCTGTGAATGGACAGTTTTACAGTTCCTTATAGGTGTATGTCCTTGAAGACCACAGCTAGGAACAAAATACTTTTTAGATGAGTTGCTGGTATATAAAACTATGGGACCTATCACCTATTTAAATTGTGAATATTGATATTTTCATAAGTAGACAATATATTGTGTTTGACAAACTTGTTTGTACTACAATAAATTATGAGATGGTGCATAACTTACTACTGTGTTTGGAGCTATTGTTTGATTTATAGATTCTTACGATATACTTTTGATTTATAGGTACTTGTGATATACTACAAATAAGACCAGGCATTGGCAACCATGACTCAGTAAAACATGGCCTTGGATTATGGGTCTTCATTCATGTGTTGAAGAAAAAAAATCTGAAGTATAAGATGTATAAATTATCACTGGCCCAATTCTTCATTTTGAACCAAAGCCTAAGCTGTTATAAGTTAAGTTTAGCTGTTAGAGTCAATGAATCCCTATCCCTAATACCAGTGGAAAGTTGGACCTGAGATCATTTACACCTATCCACAGCAGGTGTGATCCCAGGAAATCAGACTGATGCCCCCGGTCACTGCAAGCGACGACTCACCCAGACAGTCGGGCCCAGGAGAGCAAAACACACAACCCTAATTCCCACCATCAATCAATGACAGAATTAATGGCATAAGCTTCCCTGCAAATAGGCTCTACTCAGTCAGAGGAGCTGGGGAAAATGGGACAAATGGCAGTTTGATTCAAATTTGAGAACAAAATGGGGGCATTAAAAAGGAAACCCTCCCAATCCACTCTCTCTGTGGATGCACAGGGTCCACGTGTTTTACAGGCTGGTCACCTTCTGTCTTTGCGAGTCCTCTCATTTTGCAAAGACAGAAGGGGACCAGAATTCTGACAGAAAGCTCATCTGGAGATAAGCGTCTAGAACCCTCGCTCCATGAGCTGGTCCCAAACATTTTTTGTTTCATGTGTTACTGTAGGTTATTTCAATCTGTTGCATAGATAAGGATCCCTCATGAAACACTGCACTTACAGATCTAGATATCGTTAAATATCTGAACATAAATATATTATACCTGTTGCCAGAAACAGAAAGTTAAAAAATCCAACCTATGACGAGAAAATACAAAATACCAGAGATAAGACAAGTAGATTCAGGACCTCAGGGGATGGCATGTGGACGAAGCCCAACATTTCTTCAAATGAAAAACACTAACGCTTTGCAGAATTCATACCCCAGTGAAACGTAAAACTTTGTGGGATCAAGCTCCCAGCTCCTCTGGAGAAGTAATAGGACATTAAAAGAATAATAAAAAAATATTAAAAGTAAGCACTGTGGAGTAGAGAAGGAACTGATCAGAAAAGTCCAGTGTCTTAACGATCGAGAAATGTAGGGTTAAATGCACAAGAGGAAAGGGCAATCCAGGTAATGCCGGACCTGCTCATCAGATCTCTCTGCTGTGAAAGGCTTGGGAACAGATTTTAAAGGACAGCATCAGAGAGACACAAACAAGAGGGAAGGGGGCACTGCTGAAAGGGCCAGTGTCAGATTTGACGGAGCTTATCAGAGTTGTTCCTTATGGAGGGAGTCTGGGATCTGCCTGTCTCTACTTTTCATTAACGCCGCAGCATGCGAAGTACCGATGAAGCGTACAGATTATTAAAAAAGGCATTGTACTGCTGGCGGAGGACTGAAGGAAAGGTATTTCATGCAAGAACCAGATGACCTTGAAGATTCCAGTGATAAAAATGGGATGAATTCAGTAGTAATAGATACAAGGCTCTCCACTTGTCTGCCTGTAACAATACATTTGCTATAAAACCTCAGTAGTCAGAAACAACCAAGAACCCAGTTGTGCCAGCTGGGCTTGAATGATGATGAGTCACCAGCAGACAGCAGCTGAGAAAAATCCCAGAATTTGATCACAGACATTTCTAAAGATACAGCATAGCATTAATTGCATTTTGCAAGACTTCGTGTGCCTTACGCATATACATACACATCTCAAGGGGTAAACAGCAGTAGTTAAGAGAAGAACTTGATAAAGAAACAGAGCTGGAACAAGAATAAGTTGTTTTTAACTTTCCTCAGGTAAATGTATCCTTAGAAGAGAGTCTTCAACTACCAAAGCAGGAAGGCTCAGCAAAAGCCTTTCCAGCAGCCCAGATCTCCCCTGTGGGTTTAAACTGAGCTCAAGGGGTTGACAAACAGGATTATGAGACAAGGCAGGCAGCAGGATGGGACCATGCATCCTCGGAGCTGGCAGTCCCACAACCCTAACCTGCACCAGACCCCTGTACCTCGGCAGGTCCCCAGCTCGGCTCAAAGGACAGCAGAGGTGTCCCCCAAGCCCCTTCACCCCACTGGGGCTGCTCCAAGGGAGATGGCCAGCACAAGAGCCACTACCTGTTCAAAGCGGTTCCTGCATGTGGCCACAATTCACTTGGCAGCACTCGCTGAGGATGCTGCTGAGAGGGGACCACTGCTAATGCATTCCCTGTTGAACTCACACTGACTTCTGCCTCCACCATTCAGTTCTTTGAAAACCTCTTTAAAGCCACCAAGCAGAGTAGAATAAAAAGCAGCCTCACACAGTCTTGAACTGTTAAATAACAATCCCACTATTAGCAGGCTAGGGCTGGGTTTGTGAGATCTGCCTTTCTGACAGCATGCAATTAATCCCCAGGAGTTGCCAGACACAACAAGGGGGTTGAAAGGCTCCAGCCTTTTGTAATAAATAGGCATCACAAATGAGTTTACTATTAGCCTGCTACAGTGGACCAAAGACACATAAATATTTATTGCAATTACAAAATTGGGTCCAAAAAAACTATTAAAGGCTCATGTTTTCCTGCCTTACTTACTTCTAGCAGGCTGGAAACCCTGCTCCACCTATTCCTCACTCAGCACCTTCTTTTAGCAGCCTAAACAGACACGATGAAACACAGGCAAAAGTATGATATTGAGTATTATAGTCAGAAGATTAATTTGCTGTAACACAGCAGTACCAGAGAGACCTTCAGCTGAACATGGCACCTCTCATTGGCTGGTGCTGTACAACAGCACAATGAAACAGCGCCTGGCCTGAGGATGTTGCAGGGACACACCATGTCCAGGCAGACAGCCTGCTGCTCCAGGAGGTCCATCAGGTGCAGGTAAGCCTTGGAAACTGGTCGTGGGAAAGGCAATAAAATAACCTGGAACAGACAGAGGCATCCTATGATGCTGTCCTTGCTGTGGCGAGGAGAGAGACCCCAGGACAGGTCCTGCTGCCAGAGCCCAACTCCTAATGGGGCTGTAACCCCCAGGTGCAGGCAACATCACTGCAGATGAACAACGGCCTTCACACATCCCGAAATGAAAAGCAAAGGGTTAGTGTCATCGGATGGATCAGTTTCTGGTGGTGGCTCCCACCTTCGCAGTGCCACAGCACAGCGAGGCAGGCCAGCCGTGGGAGAAGTGCCTGGTCCCCTCGCCATCCCCACAGATCTGCCTCGCAGGTGGGATTCCCCTTGCAAGAATGAGATGCCTGTCATGTAGACAGGTCCCCATCAGCCACTCATCCTGACCAGCAGGGAGAAATTAATCTCAGCCTCTGGAAGTGCCCAAAGTGCAGCAGAGGAGTACCACATGCCATAGCCCCAAGTTGCTGCCTTCTTTCTACAAGTGAGGGCAAACGAGCCCTGCTTCCACCAGCCACGCTGCCTGCTTGGAAAAGGGCCTACAAAAAGGGTACGGAATTTACATGAGTCAGGACCTTTCCCTGCTGGATTTTATAACGGAGTTTGCAGTGCAGCCTCGGGACAGCCAGGCTTTCCAACAACAGGATTGGAGACATTCAACCTTGTGAATTAAATATCACTATAAACCTGGTGATGGGCGGTGTTTTCCAGCAGTACTTTCCTAGTCATTTGTTACAGTCATCTTTGTAAATGTCACTGATTCTGGTGGACTGAGCTCTCACAGGTTAGTCTCACAGGCAGGTACAGGCCTTCAGCATTGCTATGTTTCTGGGATAAAAAAGTAAAATAAAAGTCTGAGATGTTGTGTTCATGAGGAAACCCACCAGAGCATTTGACTACCACACATCTGGGGTGTTGGAGTACTTGGGACCACACAGGACACTAATATCACACAGGGATGCAGCCAGACCAAATTGTGCATTTTAGCAAATGTTGCTTAAAATGGCCTTTAACAAAGATCGCTTTCCCTGATCTTCCAATATGTTTTTCTATATGTTCTTAAGGGAACCCCCTCCTCCACTAAATCCTCTAACGAATAAAAAGAGCATGCACTGTGGAGGTTTTTTTCTCCTTTTTCTTTCTTTTATCTACTTAGGAGTTCCACAAAAGGCTACCTAATTGAACTGCAGGCAGTTTCAAGGAAGGGATAATTATGCCCAATAACATAGGAGCAGTAGCAGAGCCATCATTTGTATTGCCTCATCTGTTAGCTCTGTCACCAGGGGGCTCGATTTAAACAGAAACAACCCAACAGCCCCCCCCCCCATCATCCCATCATGCTATGAATCCTAAACAGGTCCTACTGAACATGGGTCGAACAATGTTAGATAAATGCTTTGCTTGTGTTTAAGACAAGAAATCCACATTGGTGATGAACCATAACATGTAAAATGCTCCATTTACCCCAGCAGCTCCTGCTCTCTCTGAGCTACCAGCCCTGGGCTGGCGCTTGGGCTCATCCCCAGCCGCCCGCTCTCCAGTCCTCTTCCCTTTGCCTGCACAGCCCCAACGCCCCCCGCTCGCACCCCCTTTCCCTTCCCACCCCGTCCTCCCGCTCAGAGCCAGGCAGGGCTGCTCCATTGGTGCAGAGCTGCTGGGTTTGTCCACAGCACGTCCCCCCGTCCGGCCACCACCTGGCAGGGACACTGCACGAGTTTGCCACATGACACATATTCATGTCAGGGAAAATGGGGGAGTTTGGGGAGATGCTGCTACGAGCAACCCCTCATCACTAAACTGGAAAGCACAGAGCACTACACAGAGCCCTGGGGTGCAGAAACCAAGACCAGAAGACGCTACTATTTTTATTTTAAGTTGTAGATGTCTACATCTTTCTGATCTGATCAAATAGTCTCTTTAAAATAGCATCTGTTATTTATCACAAGTATTAATAGAGATTATGTGGGGGGAAATTAGCTGAAAGCTGCTTTAAAGATTGCAGCTGACAGGTTAGAAAAGTACAGTCCTAGTAAAGAGAACCAAGATACTTATAGTTCTTGCTCTTGATATATCCGGATAGATAAAAGTGTTTGAAAAGAGTCCCCCCTCTGCCCAGCACAGCCCATGCACTCCAAGTGAACCAGAGGTGGTTCCTCCCCTCCTGACGCTCTGCACATCAGCAGCATGAGTGACAAGCAGCCCCGCACACTGGTGAGGAGCACTGTGCCCAACTGTGATAAAAAGTACCACGAGTCCGACTGAACCGATAAACAGGCTCAACTACAAGTCATCCAAACCATCTTTTAAAGCTGCATGCATCCCAGATCTCCAGCAGGCATCCGGCCACAGCTGGCTGCTAAATCAGCTGCCTCCAGGAAGAGCCAAATGCATATTAAACCAATTTTCATTTAAGCCAGTATTGCACTGGTGTGACCTTTTCCAGGAGCGCATGTGTAAACTCCAGCAATCCTCAGCACTAAAGCTCAGCAGCTGCATGCAGGAAGGCTCACGCCTGACAATTCACCGCTCACAGCCGAACCCGGCGTACACCGATGAGGAGAACAGCGCTTTGTGTTTGTGTCTGCGAGCACCGAGAGGGTAGCAGCACTTGCGGGGTGAAGATGAGGATACACATCTGCAGACTAGCTGAAGAAGAGACCTGCTTAACATGCAAAACCACCACGCTGTATGTGAGCAACTGCACCAGTGATTCAGAGAGGAGAATGAATAGGGAAGGGATGAAATTTGCAGTTTAATTATACTACTAGGAATTATGAAAGTGCAGGAAAGGGAGAAACAGCACCAGGGAATCCAGGGGCAGGAGGCAGTGGCCAGTTTGCTAAGCTGTCACCTAATACAGGAGTACATTAGTATAAATAAATCTAAATCTCAAAAGTATCAGTAGGTCTCTGGAGGGAGGAATCCAGGAGGCACAAAGGCAAGAATTAGGCCACCATAGAATCATTTCAGTTGGAAAAGACCCTTAATATCATTGAGTCCAACCGTAGTCCAGAGCAGAAAGCCCAGCGTTCCTCCAGATCCCCAACTCTGAGGAGTCCTACCAGATCCCCACAGAGACCGAGGGCAATGCAGACTGCACAGGAGCAGCTCTCCCTCAGGGGCTGCCCTATAACCTGCAATCCACTGCGATGTGACCGTGCTCAGTTGGACCCTGCCTCTGCACCGAGGCAGTTACCTGCGCTACTGCAGGTTGGTAGCTATAGCAATGAATGAGTTGAAGAATCAATAGCTGTAATTATAATGACTAAAACTGCTGGAGTTAACCAGACAGTCCTAAGATTGGAGTCTGGTATTTGCTGCTGCCATTCGTTTTGCTGCTTGGTAAAGCAGGTGTCCTGTTTATTTATTTATTCCATCTTTATTCTGACTTCAGTATCATTTACTTTCCTTCTGTCTGAACCAGTCCAGGCTCCCCAGAGTCCAGGTATACATGGGCATAGCCAGTCTCTGGTTTGGACAACACTGGAAATAGTCACATCACCAGTTACCACAAATATCCTCGCACAAGTCGAGATTTCAAGCTCTCATTTTACAGGCCTCCCAGGGCTACCACGGGATTCCTGCTCCACGTTCACCACTATGCTCCTTCCACTTTACCGGTTCACATCCGACAGCTCTGCCCCGTGAAGGGGCACCAATGCTTGCTCACCTCCCCACATCCCACCTGGGCCAAAGTCCTCTGGTCCGTCCTGGGCTGGCAGGGGTCAGCCCGTTAAAATGCCCAAGACCTAAAGGCCACAAACATGTCAGAAAACCGATAACCTGGAGAAAAGCAGGTGTGTTAGAACACCCTCACTGGGAGCTCTGGAAAGCGAGCCATAGTCCATACTCACAATCTACAGCCTTTCAATGCCTGACCAACCCTTTCTCAGCATCCTCTACATAGGGGTCTTGTCTGGACTGAGGTTTTTTTGGCGCTTTCCCTTGGGAACAACCCCACAAGCAGCACAATATATGGCAGCTTCTAGCAACTGCCACGCAACCTGTCCTGCCCTGGAAAGACTGTTCAATAGGCATTGGACAAGGCCATCAGTCAGGTATGCATTTGGGTGCAGTCCCTGCTGGAACAAACACCAAGCAAGCAGCCCCAGCATCCTGCCAAAAAGGGGAAAATCCATGTAAAACTCCCCCCAGCTCTGCTGTTCTGGCCTGGGACCTCCACAGCAATGCCGGGTGCCGCAGCCGCTCAGCCAGCACAGGCAGTGGGATTTCAGGGAAGCCGTAGAGGTGCGTTATGTGATACTTCTGTCCAGCAAAACCTGTCCCATTGCAGGGTAACCTGCAGCCAACAGCTCAAAGGAGCCCTTTATTCCCCCATATTTTCAATGTTTCACTATTCTGTTTTATTAACCATAAAAAGAGAAACAATCCGAAATGAAACATGCGCCAAAAGGAAAATGTTGGGACCAAATACCCATAATTCTCCCTGAAGTGACGGCCAGCGGGAGATGTGCCAAAAGAGGTTTTGTTCTTCTCCAGGTCAGAAGAAACCTTGGGAAGGGACAGCAGTTTTGGAGACCAGCATAGCAAATAGGCACATGCAAGCATGCCTCGATTCCCTGCTGCTGCATGTTGCCGCTAACAGACTCCGTTCCCACAAAACCAGCCCTGAGCAAAGGCAGCCCAAGCCCACACACACACTGGCAGCACCACCTGTGTCTGCGGGGAGCAAGAGAGGAGAAATGGACATATCTCCTCCCTCTGCACCCACCAAGGCTCAGGGCCACCCAGCAGCACAGCCTCCCACGGCCACAGCCACCCTCCCCTGCTCCTCTCCCAAAGCAGAGGGAGCTGCCCGTGAGCACACCACCTCCCAAGAGAAAAGCACACCATCGCATCAATGTTAGGGCTTTGTGTATAATCAGACATTAACGGCATCACTTAATAAAGAGAGAGAAACTGGCACTCGCTCAGTAACCACCCTGCGTCTGCCAAATGGTACAATTACTGCATCGCACCAAGCTGACATGCTGCAAGGTACCCCCCAAGCACAGATTCAGCCACAATCTAGCAGGGAAAGACAGTGGCAGAGATGACAACTAATCAGTGCTGCTAACGTACGTTAAACAAAACCAAACCATTCACCACTCCGGCCTCTCTGCACTAGTTGTCGTCTTGAACTCCATAAAGCAGCAAAGAAGGAATATAAGACTCCTCCCTTCCCCCTCGCCCCCCCCCCCCTTTTTTTTTAACAGCCAAGTTTGTCATCATCTTTACCTGTCTGTCAAAGTCTTTGGGATATTTATGAGGACAAGTTATTTTTCTCTGCAGCAAGTCATCGCTAGTCATGGCCACTTAGAGAATTCTTTGATTTCTGTCAGAGAGAAAGCCCCAGATGGTGGAAAATGCTGCCCACCAGCACCCACACTGTGCCCCACTTCAGCAATGCAGGACCGGCCTGCGGAGACCCACGATCAGGTTTCTGAACACCAAGAAGTCGCCAGGCTTTGCTCCCATCAGAGCCCACGGGTAAACTCCAGCAGAGCTGCGCGGGGCTGCAGCTGTAGCAGCAGCTCATTGCCCTGCGCAGGTGAGCACTGCTGGGCAAAGCGCTGCACTGCACGCTCACCGCAAAGGCAAGCCCAGCACAAGATGTGTTTGCTCTCCAACCCAACTGCAGATTGAAAACTCTTGGCATCTTCCCCCCAAGCCAGCCCTACTCAGGAACATCAGTAGACGGTTTGATCTGCACCATGTGTCCAGGGCTTGTCAAGGAAAAACCCCCCAAACTGGGTGAGATTCCCACCTCTCAGGTTCAGACAGGGTGGAAATGCTGCTGACTCAGCACTAAGGTTTGCCTCTGAGTCTGGGTGTGACAGCGCTCCCCTGCACCAAAAAAAGCTCATAAACCTAATTGTGAAGGGAAATTGCTTCTCCAGCCCCACGCACGCTCCAACGCCTCTAAGAAATCAGTCACATATAATGGCTAGACTGAGGGGCAGCTGGAGAATTTTAACACTTCTTTCATGCCCAAAAGTACATAGAAACTTCATGTAATGGATTGTCTCCCCTATCTGCCCTTTACAGGTTGGTCACCTCCAGTTTATAAGCTTCTGAAGTCCATGACCCTGTCCTAACACACCAGCACTCTGTTTGTGCAGCAGACTGCCAAAACCCTGTTTTCAGAATCAGCACATGCACCCACATAACCGACAAATCCGTGTGGGTCCAGACCTGCTTCGAGTCTCTGGGTACTCCATTGACAGGGCCCTCAAGCACAAAGGGCCCACTCAGGTGCTGCCACAGGGCATCAGCACAGCAAGGAGGTGGCCACAGCCTTGATTTTGTAGCTGCCGCTGAACAGCAGACATCAATACAAGACCTTGCAGGACAACAAATTTAGACAAACTGCCCTTTACTGTACACATTCCCTGTGAAAAGGCTCAGTGTTTACACCAATTATTATTTTAATGTCTGCTAACATCTGGGCTTCTATGCTTAGAAGGAAGCCAGGGCTGTACTGAATTATCACTAAGGAAAAAAAAAAATCTTACTCCTTTTCTGTGTTGAATACATTCAGGTGAATAGCTCCTTTCCAAAGATGAAATTGCAAGTTGGGCTTGAAAATACAGCAGTTTTCCTGCTTCTGTCCTAGCATTTACAATGTCTGATACCCATTTTTAAAGCTTTAAATCTTCCAGGAGATGAAATTATTAACTACTAAATGGATTCAACAAAACTCATCTTTACATGCTCACAAGAGACTGAGCATTTAAAATTTACATTGTGCACATTTTCTAGTAAATTTCTGGAAAACAAACAAACTCTGAGTTAAAAGAGTTTGCTATGCCTTCTTTCAATTTAACAGGCAAAGCTCAGTGTGCAGCTAGTTTCCACCATATTTTCCTTCCATGTCTGCAGCCATCATTCCTTCTCCCCAGGCCATCGGACACCCTTCTCTGTTCATGAGCCACACACCTACCCGCAGCGCGTTCCTCCACATCCATTTCTAATGCATCAGTGGTTCACAAAGAGGAACGCGAACCCCTTTCTTGTTAATCAATTGCTTATGACAGTAGGTATTAGATAAGGGAAGTCCAGCTTTTGCACTCTTACAGAAGATATTCTGACCTTGTCCTTAAGAGCCAATTTTACATCCAGCACTCCCAGTGCTTTACATCCAGCTACTAGTCTTCGTAGGAGCCACACCGGCCTTTAGTATCAAACTGTTAACTGACTCAACATGAATCTCACGGGCCATGAGAATTTAGCAGCCTCAAACACAGCTCTCGCATTATGGGGAGATTAAGCGAAGAAGTGAATGTTCCTGTGGGTTCTCACACCGGCATACTGGTTATAAGTGTCACCAGCCCGACCTCGCCTCCTGGCAAAGCCATTTCCTGCACCTGCAAAGCCCCATCTCCTCAGACAGCACTAGCACATTCCCACCGGCCACGTGATGCTCGATGATAAAGTTTGTGACGCAGCTCAAACACGCAGGGGCTCAGAAATGCGAGCTGGTAATGTCCGGTGAGCTCCCAGCTAAGCAATGGGTGATGAGAGCATCTATCCATCAAAATGATATTTCAGAAGGAGCTCATCTGCATCAGCCTTTTCAATCACATTGTCCTTGCCAAGACATCTCAATTTTACAATTCCTAAGACCAAACTTTCCTTCACATAAGCAAACAAGCAGGAGCTGAAGGCTGAGTTAGCACAGAGTCAGACAAAGGACCGGCCGATATCCACGGGCACGCTAACACGTTGTGAGCACCGTTTATAACAAATTGTGCATACTATTGAGGTGTCGCTGGCCAGGCTGGCCTCTCAGCAGGTGTAGAGATGTGCTTCCAGACCTGGGGTTAGGAGAAACAGCTGCTTTCCAGGACAGTGTGGATTTATAAATACTTCATTTTGAGAACTGCACAGATGTAGAAACCTGCTGTAAGGATTACTGCAAATAGATGATCCGGAATTAAACATAAAGCCATTTTAAAGCCAATGCATGATTTCCAGAAGACCCCTGCCCTCCATCCCAATACCATGATGTACGACCTGCATGCAGGGACAGCTGTGCTAAAGCCAGGGTTATCTGGCACAGCTGGACCAAGTTGAACATGGCTCCATCAATAGCAAATGCTGCTAGCACCGTGTCTGGTCACTTGGGACAAGTTTCTGTGACAAACACACTTCCCTTCATCACTTAACTGCAGAGGAAAAGCTGGGTGGTTGGGTTTTTTTTCTCAACGATTTAAAGATTCAGGAACAAGAAATCTGCATATTTCCAGGGAACACCTGCCAACATCCAGGTCAGCAATTTAGGTCATGCTGGCTTTGTTACGTTGCTGTCTTCTACTCTGAAACAAGCAGCCAGCTCCAGAGGACAGCGCCTTAATACACAAACCAGGTCATTAGCAGGGAGAGGCCAAGAACTTCATGCTATCCTTTTTGCACTGAGAATGCATGTGAAAGATAAATATGAAACATTGAGAGAAGTTACAAATGGACAGAAGGTTACCACCTGTGAAAACGGAGCCAGGGCTATAAAATCCAGGAGAACAGGACACGGTGTACTTTTCCAAGATGGCTATTAGCACATTCTAGCAGTTTCTACCATCTTGAAATCCCTGGGGACATGGGGGTGGGGTGGGGGGGAACAACCTTGCAAGTCCTGAACAAACATAACATTCAAGCACAAAAATAAGGTCTACAGTTTCTTGCCATCCTAAAGCACCATTATGCTTATAGGGAAAGCCAAGGAAACAAACTGCAGTTTGAAATGTTAATAGGGTAATTATAAGTTCTCACACATTAAAAAGGAGTGCTTGAGCTTTGCCTCATATCAAATAAGAGCTGTAGTCCCCCTCTGCTGCTGCACCCCAACAGAGGTGACAATGGTAAAAATGGCAGGTGAACAAGGAAGATCGGTTGCCCTTAGGGGACCATCTACCATCAAAAAGACAGGTGACAGTATTCAATTCCCACTTTACCTTTGAAAAAAAAAAAGGCAAAAACAAACCACCAACCTCTGTTTGAGCACAACATAAGCTTGTTCAATTCCAAGAACCAATGCTTCACCTTACTGTAATTACACCGTGTGAACAACTTGCATGGAGAAAAGCCGCTTTCTGCCTCGAGTTTGGCAAGTGTCAGTAACTGGAGCAAATTCTCTCTAGTATCGCTACATGTAAAACGATGAAGGAATACCAACTTAAAGGTGCCAATGAGGATTTCTGTCTCCAGTCAGTGCCCAGCTCTGCCACTGACTTCTCAGATAATCATGAACATATCCCTTGAGCTCTTTCCCTCCACAGAAGCCTTTCAGGACACTACAGTTTTCTTCACACACTCAAGTATTTCACTTCTGAGAGGCAAGTACCCTAGACATGAAAAAGAGGCAGGAAATTAGCCTGAATTAAGTCTCTCAATCATCAGTGACTTTGCCTCCTGGCTTCTCAGGACCTTTAAGGCACTCCAGTGCTGTTACTTATCACTGACATTCCTGGCTGTGTTTTCTCAGCAGATTTCCCCATACATTATAATATTTTGATGACCTACCTATGGAGCAGTCTGCTTCCCAACATAGGAAATTGTTGACTGACTGCTGATGAGATACATACAGATATTCAAATATTGCTTCTACAGGTGTTTCAACAAACACAGGCTAGAAATTCTTCTGGGCAAATACAGTCTTATTTTTCATTACATTTCTGTTGCCTGTCTGAAACCACTACCAGGCTATTATTTGGAAATACTTTAATGTCTGCTGAAGTGAACCTGATCAATTCCCCAAAAATAAGTGGCCTGAAAACAAAGGAATGAACTTGCAGTTTAAGTACTCAGGAGTTACAGCAATAGAAGAAGCAGAAACACGAGAAGGTCACACCAGTCCAAAAACAGGACAGCATGGTGTTTCCCACCAGCATCTGGGACTAGCACTGGATGCCTCTTGTCCTCCTGCTGACCTTTAAGGTGTCAGTTGGGATTTTTAAGCCTCCACTAAGACTTCTGCATATCCCTTCACCACATTTCACATACATTTTACCAAAAATCAGTTTTCAGTGCCAAGAAGAGATTGTGCTGGCATGTCTTGCAGCCCAGCACAACACGGGAGATCCACAAGCATGTATGGGACTTCTCAGCCGCCCAGCAGCAGAGTGGTGACACCAATGGCAGCTCTCAGCCTGGACCATGTCCCAGACTTGGCACCTCACCCAGCTCTTGGCACACAGGCAGTCAGATAATCTTGTAATCCACATAACCAGAAGTTATGATAACTCTGCTGTCCTGTGAATAGCCGCAGCTATAGCAGATGTTCCCCCACATCTGCATTTACTAGCTACCTGCCTGCAGCTAGTGCATGCAGAAGCTTACCGCTATGCTTTATGGATGTATATGTGCATATACACATATATGCTTGTGTGTGTCCATACACATTTAGGAAAGTTGTGTTGCCAAGTGCACTGTCAGTGACTGCTACAGTAATGAAGTCAAATATGAGACAGTCACATTGCAGATCTGATCCTCCACACGGCTGTTGGAGCCAAGTGCTCCAGAGAGCCTCCAGATGGTACTTCTGGCACTGTTTTATTTTATTTGCCAAGGCCATGCCAGAAAACAGTATGCAGGCATTGAGTTAATAAAACTAGCTGCTAGGCATGAAGGGTTAACTGTTCATCTAGAAAGATTAATTTATGCTCAAAACCCATTCTGTTGTCACTTACTGAGAGAAAAAACTTAAGCACTGTAAAATGGGCAGCAATAATTGCATTTCCTTAAGAACGTGTCTGGCAAGAGGTTGCTATCTGTTCCATGAAGTACGTGACCATGATACTGTCATTTTGACAGCATCAATGTATGTAGCCATTAATCTTACAAGTTAAAAACCCATAAATCTCTGCTAAACCCACTGTCATTGATTAGGAATTACATTACCACAATACACAGAAGCCTTTTAATTTTGTTTTTCCTCCAAAATGAATAAACAGGTCTGTTCAGTTTATCTGCTCCTATGCTGGAGTGATAAAGGGCAAAGCCATTTCATGGCTATGCATCATTGTTTAGGAACAAAAATCATACCTAAGAAGCTTAGGAGAGGGGGGAATGAAGAAGAAAAATAGGTTTCCAGGGATATAATTTAGCCCAGCCACTTACTATCACTTTTCAAGAGTATCAAACACTGAGGCAGAATTTGTCAAACCTTGAATCTTGTGAATTTGGGTGAAATAAACCCAGTGAATAATCCAGCAAGTCTCCTTCTGAGAAAGATAAGCACATTTAGCACATTTGTTGTGTTGGATCTTTATCTGCTTGCCTTTCTTTTTTTAATGCTCCTAGCTATTGGAAATATTCCAGATTGATCAGTTATCCAGTGAATCAGCCTTCCAAGGCAAGGTAGATAATTACTCCTCGTTAAAGTAATGACTCAATAATTCACACAAATGACTAGGAAATCCACTGCTTTCTACTCAATTTTGACATCTGGGTGCTGCTCTATAACGTAAAAGCAGATGTGAACTTCAGCATACAGATAATTCTGTTAGGGTTAGGGATTGACGTGCTGATAGTTCAGCACACAAATGCTTTACTAGACCAGCCAGACTATCTTCGCTACAAAACATCTACAGTTTCGGTGTGATCAGGTCACCACTTCATCTTGTTCATATTTGATGAGTGTGGGGAAAGGGAGGGAGGGAAGCAAAGCAAGGTCTTTTTCGTAAGTAACTATAAAATTGGGAACTGCTCAGAACTAACCATCTGTTGGTTTTATTCTTGGGAGGGTACGAACAAAAGAAAGCTTCTGAGAATAAGGACTCATTGACCTTATGAGCTTTCTGGATGATGTTTTTGTGAACAGCCAGTGGGTACAAGAATGGGAGAGCAAGCGCCCATGGGTACACTCCCAAAGGAAAACAAATGTCCCAGCTGCATTCTAGTAGTTCCAGCAGGAAAGAAGAGGAACTAAAGGACTGAAACTTGTTGAACTCTTCTGCCTTCTTCATTCATCTTTTCTCGCAATGCCCATCTCCTTTCACTACCCATTGCTTCATACAAGGGGAAAAGAAAGTCAACCAGCTTGTCAGAGTTTGGATACAAGCACCTCAATGGAGGGTAATTAAATATAGCATATGTTCTCTTTTAGTAGCTGTTTACAGCTGGAAGATCAAATGGTTCTCTCAGACTTTGATCTTGATGCTTCTCCTTGAACAAACACACAGGCAAGTTCAATGGACCCCAGTTGCAACTTCTTAGGGATGATGTTGATTGGACGCAGTTCCCCTTAAGAGCTACACGTCTTCAGGATGGGGAAAAAGTCTTTTTCCCAGTCTGTAAGGGGAACATACTACCAGTTAAACTAAAAGGGAGTGAAAGTTCAGGGTGCAAACCCCGCAAAGGCACCTTAGGAGCAGAAGTTAAAGCAACAGCCATTCAGCACCTCATCCAAACTTCAGGGTTGTTCTTACTGGTGTGCTGAGAACTGCTTCGTCCCATTCCTGCTCTGAAGCGCTGGCTGACCTGGGAAGGGACCGACCACACCGTCATCACTACAACAGCCACTAAGTACAGTAGCACTTTTTTTTTTTAATAGCAAGGGACAGATATTTTGTGTAGGAAAACTTTTATTGGCAGAAATGAGCCTTATGTAAGAATTTCGTAATGGTTTTATATAGTTACCATCAGGAAGTTTTTCCTGATTTTCTGGCTAAGCTCTTGCTCTAAGGACACAAGGCAGGTTGTGTAACTTAAATAGTCCCCAGGACCCAGCCCAGCCAAAGGAAACTATGGGAGACTGACAATAGTCAACAATTTAATTTGCCTGAGGGCTAGAAAGTCAGAGTAGCACAAGACCTCTGAACACCAAGTGGTCTTAATAAATAGCCCCCTTCAGAATCATTACAGCTGAATCTTGCTTTTTGCTGTATTACACAGACACCAGGAGTCACTTAGGAGCTTGCCAGCTCTCAAATTGGCCAGCAAACCAAAGTCAATCCAATTGGAATAGGAATAGAAACATTTGCCAGTGAAGTGGACCACGCAAGATCAATACTATAGATCCTGGGACAAGGGAAAATTACTGTGTCTGAAGAAGGAAACAAATGAGAAAAAAGTCCCAAATCAATTATTGCTAGGATCTGGGGAAAAATGAAGTAGAACATGGAATAGCAAAACAGTAGCTATGTGTGTGTATGCACGAAATGAGTAGACAAGGGGAAAAATACATATTTACTATTTACATGCAGAAGACTAACTCTTACTCCACATTCACACAGCTCATTCCATGGCTGTACCTATGTGTAAAGAGGACACATGGCTTGGATTCAAAGGGAAAACAGTAAAAACCACAATAAAAGATGGGAAGGTTCATTCTTGCAAATGCACCTTTCCAAAGAGCACAGAATGAGTAACCTGAGCAATCACCACGGGACTTTGAAGAGAAACACTACCTCCATTTGCTGAGTCGACTTCAAATGCAAAATACAGGATTTGATAACCCATTCCTTACAAAAAGATACAGATAACCGGTAACAAAAGCAACAACTAATGGCTCAATCAACTACTAGCCAGCAACAGTAACAGGTTGCCAAAAGATGGACTTTTGGTATGGTTCAAAATAGTAACCCCTGTAAAAATGGGATATGAGTAAGAATTGCAACTCCACGATGAGGCCAGACAGATTGTCAGGGATATACACACACGCATTCAAGACAAATCCTTAATCACCCAGCTACGATTTATAGTGTTCAGGGTGGTATCTACTGTTGTGGTTCCGCATCTACAGGATCAAATTTCAATAGTTTATCTTTCAAATCACCTAATGATGACATCTCAGATACCAGAGAAGAGGGGAGGGAAATACCATTTTGAACACTGTCCAATTTAGACCACAAAAGAATTATGCATTTTATGGCTTATTGCAGTAGGTTCAGAAATTTTTCTATAGGTATCATCCAAGACCTGCTCTTTCAGTCATAGCAACAAGCAAAAAGGCTTCATTTGCTCTTTCCGTGTTCTTGAGTTAAACTTACTGAAGTGATGGGGTGTCTTAAAGATTGCAGTATGGTTTGGAAGCAATCCTGGCAAACTAATGTTTTGCCAGTGACTAAAGCCAGAGTTTCTTTGTCTTTGTGGATTAGTCAGCTGCTAAAGATAATTCCTCTATGAAGCTTAGATTGCCAAGGACCCCACCATTTGTAAGTCAGACTAACCTTGCTAACATTCCATAGCCAGATTTCTAATGACTGCAACTTCAAGAAATCCCATGAACTCTCTCTTCCTATTCAGGCAATTCCCAGATTACCTGCATGCCAAATTCAAGTCTTCACAGTCTTGTTCACAGCGGAGTACAGATTACAGGCCAACAGCTATCAACTGGCACAGCCTGTGCTGCATACGGTGCACTCCTTGTATTTTCCTGTGCATGTTCACTGAGGTAACAGCATTAATGGATGCTTTCCCCATATCAAGTATGATTTCCATGCAACAAGGCACATGTTTAGCAAGCATTCTGGTAACACCTATTCATCATTGGTCCTGTCAGTGCAGAGACAAGAATCCTTCTTCAAACACACTCAACTGAAATGCTGACATCAGCAAGACTGCATTGTTTTGTCCATAGCCATTTGCTCAGTTCCTAATTTCATTTACATAAAGTTCAAAAATTTCAGACCATTTTTATATAACAGGATTTATTAGAGCATAAAGTTGCTGCTAAAAAAACCCAATGCAGCAAAAGTTGGAAATAACGGATGCTCTGAAATAAGAGTACCAACTAGTAAGTTAGTCAATGTACAGCCAACTAGTAATAAAGAAGGGTCTGTGACATGAAACACCACACCATTTGCTGACACAAAGCACAACAACTCTATGGAAGAAGCGCTAATGCAGCTGATTAAAGGCAGTTGAACATTTGAACAAAGACTTGTGTCTAGGGGTAGCTTTCAAAGGTGGAGAAAGACTCCTGGTGGAATTAAGAGCTTATGCTATTTTAGCATGGCAAAAGAAAAATATTTTAGAGCAGTGGCCCACATAGAAATGCAATGCAGTACAACATCTTTTGTGTCTGTTAGTTCTGATATGATGTTAATATAATTATTTGGACAAATAAGGACTAATTCAAGTCCCTGAAAACAGAAAGGAATAAGGTTTGAAACTAGTAGAAGTTACCTGAAACAGAGAAGCTGCCCTGGAGAAGGTACAGCGCACCTGAGACATCGTTCAGCACCTCTCGGGCAGTGTCACTAGCAGTCCCCTCTGCTCTCAGCAGAGCAAGCAAGCTGCCTCCCGAGCTGAGCCCTTCCAGGGAGGGCAGCATCAGCCTCTCCCCTGTCCTGGGAGAGGACTTCTCTGCCAGGACAGTGCAAGGAAACAGGAACGAGACATCTCCTCTAACATGCACCGCTGTTCCCCAGTGTAGCCTGGGGTCACATCCACCGCCCTGCAGCACTGGGACACACCGAGGGTTTATAGCATTCACCCCCTTCTGTCTCAGAAATAACATGAAAAGGAGATGGAGAGCTAGTCAAGCCTGGCTGTTTGAAGGAGGGGTGGTATGGGGCAGTGCTAGGGAAGGTAGGAAGCCAGTGCCCGAATCAAGACTCCTGAACCAGAGTCAGAGCTCTGCCTTCAACCCACCCCATATCAAGGGCCGGGGGAATATCTCAGCCAGCACAGTCTGCAGCACATATTTTGCCATGACATGCTCCTGCTCTAATCCTGACCTATGCAAATGTTGTTCTGGGATTGATTACTAGGACAAACTGCTTATTGGTGTCTCTCCAAATCAATATTTCACTACCTTCAAACCGCTCAGTTGTCCTTCCCCAGAGCAAAAGCCCATGTGAAGTGCCTGGTAACTTCAGCAGGGTTTTTGTGAAGGCCAGTAGTGCAGATCCTCTGACAGTCAGTTAATAAATCTTTATGGATTTCAGTGGAGTTGCACTGGTTTGCGCTAGCTGAAGATTTGGACCAGCATCTTTCCCCAGTAGGAGCCTAAACAAGCTTTTATATTATTGTCAAGTCATCTAATAAAGCAAGACATATGCACCAAGCAGATCTGCAGCGGTTCCCTCCAAGTAGTTAACGGCCCACACAGCAGCAAATCACCACTACCACTTGGTTTTCACACTGCACAGGGCTGTAAGATGCACCTCAATCAAGAGAGTTGCATTCAGAAGTGCTGCAGCTGGCACCTCAAGTCATGCCCACAGAGGTCAACTCAATATTGTCTCCAAATCCCCCCTCGCCTCCCCTTTGAGATTCTGCTTTGGAGCAGAAGTAGGTGCCCCTTCTTAGCAGAGGGGTGCAGTGGTGGTGGTAGTCATGCAGACAGGACAGGAGAGTATTTCCCACCTCCATCTGTGGAGCCAGTGGCTTTATAGGTATTTCCCCTCATGCCAGTGCCTGGGATGAGCAGGAGGTACTGAGCTGTTCTGGGCCTCCTGCATCCCTGTGCCATCACGCGGAGCAGAAAAAAAACCACATAACTCTGCCTTTACCACTCTTGTTTAAAACCTGTGTAAAAGAGAATCTCTTGTCTCCTCAAAACAGACATTTGTGGGGTTGAATAAAAAAAGGTTCAACAATGACCTAAAGATAATTTTGGCAGGAAAATAGAAAAGACAGAAGGACATTATTTTTCTTTTGCTCTGGCAAGTCTTGTCTTCCAGTGGTTACCCTGGCAGACAGCGCACAAGACCTCTGTCATGGCCAAATGATTTCCAGCAAATTGGACCTTGGCACTTTGAGCTTTAAGCTGGGAATACATATATCATTTCTCCACTGCAGTTCTCCATGGGTTTTATAGCTCTATGGAGACTGGTTGAGAAAGCGTGAGCTTCTGCTAGCAGCTTTGATGCATTTAATTCCTTTTTTCAGGCTGTCAAGCTGACTTGAGCGAGCATTTTGGGAAATGGGAACAGTTATTGTTTCCTGTCCAAAAGAAAACAGCTATGGGAAAGCCAAGCACCCCTGTCAGAGCTAGCAAAGGGCAGCCCAGAGCCAGCCTGCACAAGTCCTGGGCTGCAGTCACTGCTGTCACCTGCTCTGTGTGCCACCCACTTCCACCTGTGACTACACCATGCAGTCAGACCATGGGACACCTTCCCTGCACACCATGTCACCTCACTACTGATCTCCAGCAGCCCTGCCAGGTCTGTCTTCAAAGGAGACCATCCATCCCATTGCTCACACAGGGGCTTAAAGACAGCCTAAGCACCCCACAGAAGAGGAAAACTATCAAAGTCAGCGATACCCTCACCGTTAACAGCCATTACACCCTTCTGTGTCACCTCAAGCTTCTTCCAGCTACTCCAACCCCAACTTGGGGCAAAAGAGCTCTCTTGCCCCAAGAGACAAACATTTCACAGGCTTTTTCACAGACAAAACAATGGCATATCTACAGGCAGTCCCTCCTGGCCAACAACTCAAAAGGAGTGAGGACAGCCAGCCCTGCTAGGCTAGTTTAATGTACAGAAGTAATATTCAGTCACTGTAAGTCAAGACTTCCGTCGTCTATCACACCCCTGTCTGGCTGAAGCATTATTCTACAGTCTAAGCATCCATCATGGCAAAAACAACAAACCTTTTCCCGACAGAAGTGCAGAAGGAGCTGTATTCTCCAGTGGAGGTTTGCAACCAGGCAGATTTTTAATTAAGTGGAAAGGGCAGAATCCACAAAATGATTAAACATCTGCCAGGTGCTCACCCACTTGCCTGCAATTCCCTGCAGATGGCCAGCTTTTAACCATGACTCGCACTGAAGGCGGGGGATCGGCTTTGTCTCTTCAGCTGACACTTAAAAGACATTACTGAAACACACCCAAGCTTGTTTTCTCTCCTACTATGCATCATTAGATATCCTTACAAGCATTCATACTTTAAGAAGTTAATCGCAAAATGGACATATACACTGGAAGAAGACAGCGGTACCCAGCTGCAGCCCCAGCCATGCCCAGCTTTGCTGTGGGTGCCCATGGGTGCCAGTCCCAGCTCACACCCTCAGATCTATATTGTCTCTGGCTGTGCCCAGATAGCCTAGCCTCATTAAAAGAACAATTCATTTCAGGTCAACAAATCTGTCCGTGTGCTGAACACCAGTGCATTACGGGTCAGACCTAGCGCCCCATCTTAGCTTGCTCACAGCCGTGGCGGAAACAGCAGGAGGTCCCCTGAAGTGGCAGGTCTGGCCATGGTGCAGCCAGAAGCACAACGCATTGCTGCCCCCAGGACAAGCCTTTCACCCTGACGTAGGCATCAGCAGAACAAGTCAAAGGGTCAGGCTGTGTCCCCTTCATACTTACCCAGCACCCCAGCCAAACCCACACAGCACTGGGCAGCCGAGCTGGATTCCAGTGACACCAGGGACCTCCGAGGATTACACAATCATTTTGAACATAACAAATACTCAGAACATACCCACCTCAGGGCAGCACACCATTAGATTTGTTCTCCTCTATTTGTCCAAGTTACTCGTCTGCCCGGTCTCCGAAATACCAGGAGGTATTGCAGACCCCTCTGCAGGTCTGTTTGCTCCTGAGCACAGACTGTACCGGAGCACTCCTTGTACTGCATTAGCGCTCATCACAATATTTGCCTTTAGCACCCTAGCCTGTCTTAAACCACACTGGCTGTGCCTCCGTCTGCCGAGCGGTCTTGTTACACATTATTCTGTTTACACACAAGCTGTTAGTTCTTCGTGCTGCTCAGTGCTGTCTTTGCAGAGCCTCTTCCCTGGGGACTGAGGCATACCATACGAACTGCTTCTGGTTTATACCGCCTCTTCTTTTTGCATTCGGTATCACACACTGCCCTATCGTCTGCTAAGAAAGGACTTATTCAGGCCAAGATACTCTTATCGCACCAACTCTACACCAACACAGCAGCATTTACCACTCTTGGTTTGCACCAGACCCAATGTTTTAACTTCAGGCAAAACCACCTCAGCAGCAGCTCAGAAACCGGGTCCAGAAGGATGATGCTGGAGTGACCCTGCTGCATTGACAGATGAGGGCTGACCACTGGAGGTAGGGGGACAGCCTGGCTCTCCTCTCTTTGTGAAGGCTGGCACAAGTTTCACAGCTAGATAAGCTGGCTATGTAGATGACTGCCACACCTCCCCCCAGAAACAGGCATCACCGGTGGAGACCTAGCTCGACACTGAAACCCTGTTTCCTCCCAATACCGTATTCCTCATCCTTTTCAAGGAGTTGACAATTTAGCACCAAAGACTCATTTAAACATAAAGCCTTTTGAACATTCAAGGGCTTCTCTGTACTTCAGTTTTTAATCCTAATTTCTCACACTCTGCAGCTGACAAAAGCAATGTGATTTGCTGCCCAACCACACTGGCACATCACCACTTACCTGAAGGGTCTGGATGAAGGGTGGTGAAGGAGAAGAACAGCATTTCTGGGTATAGCTGTGGTTAGCATGCTCCCCTCCCTCTGCTCCCAAGACAAAAAAGCCCTGACCTCTGTGGCCCTGCAGGGTGACCAGCCTGGGCAAAGGATGGCAACTTCTCCCTGGTTTTTGTGCTCTGAGTCTGAACATCCACTGTACATAAACAAGATTGACTCATTCGTTCTTCCCCTTCACCAAGCAATGAGATAAGAGCACTGGTCAGTGTCAAGTGCTCCTGAGTAACAAATGCAGTTGGCATTGGGATTGCTAAGGCTAGTAAAGAAGAATTTGTTCACTCGGCAAATGTATTCTCAATCAGCACAGGTCAAGCACTGGAAAACACATTTCCAAAGGGGAATGCTTTTAGTGTTCAAGCCTTATTATTTCTTCACACAGAGATAGCCAGAGGATGCCATCAAGAGGCTTCAAAAGCATAGAAGAGGCTCTTAAGCACTGTTCTTTCTATTTGCTTTAGAAGGGAAAGCGATAATTAAAGCTTCTCCCAGAGATGCCCTGAGCTTCAGAAGGTGAGCTGTAATAAACCATGGGTCTGCTGAGCACCCCATTCCCCTCCCTGGCAGGGCCACGCAGTGGGACCTCACCTCCCCACCCACTGCTCGGCTCACTCTGGGAACAGAGAACCAGCACAGCGTCACACACCCAACATTTGTGTCCCAACTAAGACCCGGGTGCTCTCTCATCTGTGCCAGCCTGTCCCCAAGGTTTGGAAGAGATGGGAAGCAAGAAAGAGTTAAGTGAGAAAGAACCAAGTGCTGAGCAGTGCCAGGAATCCCTTTGCCAGGCTGTGCTGGCCCAAGCCCATACACATAGCTAAAGCCTTTGAAGGAAGCCTGGTGTGCAACTGAACAGCTCTGGAAGGAGTCACCACATTTTACACATCCCTCTCAGCCAGAAAAATATTCCATTGAAAACAAGTGTTGTTTGTGAGCGCCATGTAACATCCACATCTCTCTTGAAAACCCATGGTGGTTGTGGATTCCCCCAATCAGCATAAAAAACATCCCTCTCCGTTGTGAGGCGCTTGGGTTGGAAGCTGCACCCTAAAACTGTTGCTGAAGAGAAAGGATAGAGCCTATGTATTGCGGAGGACTTCTGCTGCTTTTTTTATTGCTTTAATTCAGTAAAGTCATCTCTATTAGGTAAAGTACATAGATATGCACCTAAATACTTTTCCAATTTAGGTCATTATAAAGAAAGTGAAGGTCTCTTCCAACCAAAACGATTCTATGATTCACAGACCTACAGGTGAGTGAGTTGTGTTCAAGGATCTGTCCTACCCAATGGACACATAGGTGCGGGTCCTACAGCAAGCTTATTTCTCCCACACATGATGTGGCTGGTCCTGAAGCCAACTACTTTAGTACATATATCATGCTAATACTTCGGTCAGAAGCAATCAAGTTATACAAATTCAAACTTCATTTGAATTTTTAGTCTCTATTGTGGTTGTGTATTTGCCTTAAAAGAAGTCTGGTTCTCAGAAAGTCCCAGGCACCAACTCAATAAATTGTGGCACTCAGTCTCAAGCTGGGCACTCAAAAAAGCAAGAAGAAAGCCATGAGCACTGCTGCTGAGCAGAGGTCTGGTCAGAAAGCAAATGCTCCCCACCTCCCAAACTGTAGAGAATTTGGGTAGAGTTCCTTATTTTGTAAAAGTGAATTTATTTTAATTAAAAAATCGTTTGACATGATTTCAGCTATACACAGAGTTCATGTTATATGCCCCGCTTAAATCATTTAGACCAAACTAGTAAATCTGATAATTCAGGACTGGATATAACCAATTAGATTTACTGTATGATACACCATAATCTGATCAAGCAGTCTCAAATGATTTGACTTGTTAGCATTTCAAAAGCATAGGAGGTTTTTGAATAATTTATTACATTTCTTTCAAGCTCATATTTGTTAATTCATTATGTAAAGATAAGGCAGATGTTTTACAGAGACTTGTGGCATATCTATCTTAACTTGTATTAATCTGTTTCCAAAGACCCAACTTTGACAAACAGCTCAGCTGAAAGTAACAGGTACTGAAAAACCTTTAGGAGGAGCTGAGGGTCGTGGCCTTCAAACTCCAGTCCAGAGATACGGGGATTTCCACCTCACACCCTCCACTTTCCGAGAAATAAGTTTCTTCTCATTTGCTTGTCCCTGGTTTCCTGTCTCTGGCCTCTCTACCAAGTTTAGGTTTAACACATCCACCCATGCTTCTGCTAGAAAATACAGCAACATTTCTTGCATCAGAATATCTAGAAGTAGAACCATGAGCTTGATTAAACAGATCTACACAACCACAGTTCAATCTGATGCAGGCATTTTCCTCCCTGCCCACTAAGGTGACTCGCAGGCTGGCATTTGCTCGCCCTGTTAAATACCAGACAGTACAACCTCCTTTGCTACAAGGGCAGCTCTTCCTGGGGAGGTGGCTTGCTCCCTCACCTGCATCCCAGGAGGACACCTTCTCCCCCAGGTTATTTTTGCTTTGTTCTCATTCTGCCCAGGAATAAGTTATTCCCCAGAGGTTCGAATTCCTGGGAGCAAGCTTTACTGAGTTTGTTTGGAAAAGGGCACACATTCGTTACGTGATCTCTTCTCTGGAGCTCAAGGCAGAAGAATAACCCCCAAGGGCTGCAAAACCCCATCTTCCAGCACACATCCCTCTTCTACTCTGAACTGAGCAATGGCACCAGAGTGGTGCTGTGCCCAAAGGTATAGGGATGCAGAATATATGCATATGCATAACCTTCTCTTCCTTCACTGAAAGGATGCTAACTTTCGCAATGCACACAGATCTGACCACTCACTGTAAAACATTTTTACTTGGATTTCTTTTGCAGCTTAAACCAGGTACAAAGGGTATTTTTGTCTCACTAAATTGTTTCAAAGCATGCTTACCCCAAATGTTAACTGCATTTTTGGTAAATAGGTTATTTCTTTTCATAGTGACCTTTGTCCAGGAGAATGTGCCCATAGTATCACCTCCACATCTGCATTATCACTCCCTATATATATTATTATTTACATATGCTGTTATTCTGATTTTACTCCAGAGAACCAGCTGCCTTGGGTAGTACAGCTAAGTGTTGCACACACTGAGACTGACCATAAAGTAGGTCTCAGAACAGAAAAGGAGGTCAGCACCAGGAACCAACCCCATGCAACTCACAGCACGCTCCTCGGCGAGAGGCACTGTGCCCCACGCAGCCAACTGAAATTACTTGGTACGTGAAAGGAGGATTAAGAGTCAAATATACTCATATCAGGAAATAGATACGAGCATCCTTCTGAGACACACATTCTACCTCAAGAAAAGATTCCAATTGTGAATTTTAAGACATTTCTCATGCTAGGAGCCCACTTCAGTCTTTGGGATTTCCTGATGAGCTAAGCTGACAATGACTGAAATAAATGTGCAGAGTCACTCTGCAAATACAGAGCTCTGATTCTCAAGACAGACTCTAACAAGCAGCCTGCTTTCAAGCACAATGTCTGAAGAGCCCTATCTACCTAGAGTGCTCCTCCGTGTTTCCTTACTGCCAGCACAAGAAGAGATACGATATTCCTCAGCTGCACTGAGAGGGGGTTTGTCTCCCAGTAACAAGGACTTCATGACAAACACTCAAGTCTCCTAACAGCAGGTTTCCTCACCTTTCTTGGCTGGCACAGAGTGACAGAGAACACCAGGTAACACAGGGTTTCCATTCCCATCCCTGCACCCCCTCAAAGAAAGGCATCATTAGGCTCTGGTATAAACTCCAAGCTCACCACTGTAGCATATTAACCAAAACAGAACCAAGTTATTTCAAGTCTATGTTTAGATACCAACTAGTCACCAGCTGGGGTCACCTGGAAATCTATGGTGAAATTTATCTCATTTAACTAAGTAGCAAATAGTTATCACAGTCTAAGCAAGTAGCTACAACTCAGATACTTCTCTTGGGATATAATAGATCTGGAGCTGTTTCTCTCTACACTCCTACAGCCGGTAGACACCTATCCCTAAACTTATCAGGTGTCTAAAGTTAGGCTGATATGAAACCCACTGTTCATCAGTTAGAACAGTGATTAAATTCTGCACATTTGCAGTGCAAATAGCCCTATGATGTATGCAAATCAAGATTATAGTCTTGCCCATGGGGACAAAAAGGGAAAGAAGAAATTACTTGGAAATTTCCTAGAAGACTGAGCACTTCTGCGGCAAAAGATGTCCGAGTATGCCAGGTCAAGAAATTCAGCCAACTTGTAGAGACGTTTGCTGGAACTGAAGGCTACTTGAAAGCTAAATTGTATTAGCAAAAGCTACAGACATGTAAATGAGAACACTGTGACCCAGCAAGCACGCTTCATGAATAAGCATTACTTCTTTAAGTGAGGGTTAGGCAAATCTGAGGAAGTTCCTGCTGTTTCCAGTTCAATACTGTGCCACCCAGCAATCTTTCCCAGGAAAACAGCTATTTAAGCATGCTTCGAACCAAGGCTGATAGCACTTCCTATCACAGAACACGTCAAATGTCTTCTCCATTTTAAGTCATTGGTAACTTTTGCAGGTCAGCAGTCAGAGTTTGGCAAGACTACATGGTGAGCATCAGCACCAAGCAGAAAAATTTTTGTATGCAGGCACATAGTAAAGTGGCATTATAGCACATACCAGCACATACCAGTGGCACACCGCTCATGTGCGATACTGATCTAAGGAAATCCAATGATAAAGCTGGTATGATCCCAACATTTAATAGTATTCCTTAGTAATGTAGAATATTTTTCTTAAACAATAATGAGCTTTGAATTAACTCATTAACTAGGAAGCAAATTCTGATCCAGGAAGTTGTATTTTATCTTGATTCCATTTTCAAAACCATCTGGGCGTAAATCACGCAGATAAACTACTGTCAAAAATACGTGGCTATTACTAATTATGGTATGCTGTGCCGTTTCTTCCCACCACCTGCTAATGATGACACAATATTACTCAAGAATAAAGCTTGATAAGCTTGATGAATAATTTTTAGACTATTTTCTTCAGCTTATAAATTATCTGAGCAGATTTTTCTCCCCCCCTCATCTAACTTGTTATTTAAAATTAGTCACAATGGTTTTGGTGACTAATTCCTGATCTGTAACTTGTTTATGAGCACTGCATTGCAAGTGTTTGAGATTTGAAATTCAAATCTTCGGTGCACAGTTTATATTTGACATGTAACTCAGTAGCGGTTTACCCGCTGACTAAATAACACCACAATCACCATCTCAGGATTAATATTTGCGTTTGTGGACTCAAAGCTCGCTTTCTACCAACTTTAATGGTTGCTTACAGTTTTCTGCACCTTCACAGACCATCCAAAGAACACAGAAACAGTGCAAACATTAAGGATGCTTGCAGTTGCGGGTCAGAGAAAAAGGTGGAAGAGGTAAGGAATTGCCCGAGATCACTGCTGGTTTTGAGGATGCTCCTGTAAAGCCAGAAACGGAGACAGCTATTCCTAGCAGTCCTTCCAAACAATATGTTCACCACTGGATCAATGTAACATGAGCCTTCATGAGCACTTGCAGACAAAGGCAGAGACCTTCTGAAAGCAACTGTTCTCAGCACCATTCACCTCAGCCATCTTCCTGCGTAGGTGAGAGTGGCCTTGTTAAAAGCACTAATGCCGTAAGTAGTCACACATATGCACCGTTCACTGGATGAGGGCTTCAGGTTCCTCACATCTCCCATCTTTTAACCTACATGACATGCACCAATTTTGAAGATAGACATGTTTGAAAGCACAACATATATAAGCAAGGCACATTCCACATGGGAGACAGCCCACCAATTATTCAATCCCCACAGCTGTTCAGACCCAAGCTTTCATTTTGGAAGTCTGTGGGTCAAAAGAGACAACACATCCCCCCTCCTCTGTAAGCCCCTTCCAGTGCAGCATGAGATGTCTCCCAGTTTTGATCCCACTCTCAGTTCCATCCAGTCCTGCGCAACCAGAACTATAGCCCCGCACCTCCTAAATTTCTAGGCATTTCTCTTGTTTTACCTTTTTTTTTAAACAAGATATTTGCTTCCTCTCAGTCAGGCTCCCATGGAAGGGTTTCAAATCAGCAGTCAGGAGAGCAAAGACCACTACAACTTCTGCAATTTCAGAATCATGCCTTATTATCTGACCAACTCCCTAACCCACGTTTTTGGGATAGCGTGCTCCGTGTCAAGGAGCAGTCAGCACAGGGCTGCTCCCTAAGGGAAGGATGAGCTGGGAGCCAAGGGTGACCTCAGGGCAGCAGCTCCCTCACCCACCATCATGTTCCACTGGCTCCAAACACAGTGGGCAGAACCAGGTGCTGATATCAGCATCCCACAGCAGTCCCAGAGAAACAGCAGCCATCAAATACACTTTGCTGTCACTAATATCAGCCAGCCCAACTACGCAGCATCAGAGATTTGGAGCAGAGGTCTTAGAAATAAAAGTTGCCATCTTCTAACTGCTTTTCCCTTCCAAGCCATCAGCTTTGCCCATGGGCTTCCCATCCATCCTCAGACTGCATTGTAGAATTTGTTCATTACAACACCCAGTGCTACAGATCTACTTGGAACTTCTGGGCACCCAGCAGCTTTGGGCACACATTCACCTACTCTTCTTGTTTCCCAGGTACAGTCTGAAGGAATTTTAAAGCCAAGAGACAGGCACCCCTAGGAGAAGTACTTTCAACATATCCCTGTGGAAAAGAAAGCTGGGAGAAGGAGGTGCTCTGCCTGGGATCAGGGAGCTGGGCATTAAGAAGCAGCACAGCCACTGCAAACCACGCGGGATCACACCTGCTGCCACCCAAGCTCCACAGGCAGTGACACTATCTTACAATCAAATATTTGTGGAAACTAGCCTGTAGCTCAAGGTGGATAAAAAAATAAATCACCAGACAGCATCCTCTGGCCTATATTTCGCAGGATGACTGCAGTGCTTTAAAGGGACAATAAATTAAACTTAGGAGAAATAGCTTGCACTTTTAATACAAAACAAATTGGCTGAACAGTACAAGAAATACCTTGTGAAGCAACTGCAGCATCTGCCCCATCAGACTAACTACACCTTGTTTAACAACACACTGCACCCGAGAGCTCCATGCCATGTTTCACCTCAGCCCACTGCTTATAGGACTGGTTATTTATACAGGAGGGCACAAGCTGATCCGAACAGTCCCTCCAGCCTAAAGTTTGTGAATGTGGTGTTGTAGATGTTTCTAGAACTGCTATGTTATCCTGACTGCCCTGCCACAGGTACTTCAGAGGATGCAAAGATGCACCATAACCAATATTAAGCTAAATTATTAATTAAAACACCAGAGAAGAGTTCAAGTTCAGTTTTAATTTTGTCCTATTAATTATGATTAAAGCACTTTTCACAACTTGCTAGTAGCATTTTCTTCATTAATGCAGTAATTTCACTCATTAGTTTTCATCTGCAAGTCAGCCTCACTTACACACTAGCACTTGGTCTTGCCTGGTAAAAACAGATGAATAAAAAAGAGCAACCAAAGCCACACTTTCCAATGAGAAGTTATCCTGTGACTCTACTCAGGAGGTTAATTCAGCCATATGGTCCCAATTTGCAGTTCTGTTCTAGGGAGATGAAATGCATGGTCAAATTTCTTGCAAGTTTAATTGAATAAGACAGGACTACATCGATGGAAGATTTGACTGATAAAGAGGGAGACCGCTTAGCACTCCAGTGGTTGCTTCAGATTTCAGATTGAGCCAGTAATGTGTCCTGGTGGCCAAGAAGGCCAATGGCATCCTGGGGTGCATCCAGCAGAGTGTGGCCAGCAGGTCGAGGGAGGTCATCCTCCCCCTCTACTCTGCCCTGGTGAGGCCGCATCTGGAGCACTGTGCCCAGTTCTGGGCTCCCCGGGTCAAGAAGGACAGGGAACTGCTGGAGAGAGTCCAGCAAAGGGCTACAAAGATGAGGGGACTGAAGCATCTTTCTTATGAGGAAAGGCTCAGGGACTTGGGGCTTTTTAGTCTAGAAAAAAGACGACTCAGGGGGATCTTATCAATACTTATAAATACTTAAAGGAAGGGTGCCAGGTGTATGAGAAGAGTCTTTTTTCAGTGGTGCCCAGTGATAGGACAAGAGGTAACGGGCACAAACTTGAGCGTAGGAAGTTCCATCTTAACATGAGGAGGAACTTCTTTCCTTTGAGGGTGGCAGAGCACTGGCACAGGCTGCCCAGAGAGGTTGTGGAGTCTCCCACACTGGAGACATTCCAAATCTGCCTGGACACCATCCTGTGCAACTGCTGTAGGTGTCCCTGCTGTGGCAGGGGGGTTGGACTTAGATGATCTCCAGAGGTCCCTTCCAACCCTGACCATTCTGTGATTCACTCACACATTCTGCCTGTTTCTCAACTATGGAAAATAGTTTGTGCTTGCAAGTTGCTTGGAAAAAAAAAAAGTCAAGCAAGTCTTTTGTCATAGTGTTCCTGGGGTGAAGTGCTCAGGTTTCCGCCTTCATGGTGATGTTTCCCAGCAGTGCAGTAGATCTTTAGCTATCTGTCAGGGGGACTCCAATTTAGACTTCTGTACCCAACTCAGCCAAGGGAAGCTTTCAGGATGGCAGGTCCAGGGCAGGATTGTCTGTCTCATCTGTTAACCCACTCAAAGGATATGGCAGAGGCAGCTGAGCACAGCATGGAGAATACAGCTAAGAATCCTCCACGCTCATCTCATTAAACCCAAAGTTTAGAGTGGGGGAAATACCCTAGATCAACAAAAACTAGCTCAAGAGAAGACATGTTGATCTAATGTCTAAGCAAGAGAACAAGGGAACGTAGGGCTTACTGAGACTGGCTGCTTGTCCCGTAACGGCCCAGCGGGAACAGAGAGCACTGGGCTAGCTTCTGTTGGATGTTACTCACCAAGAAACGCAGAACTTTTTCCTTCCTTTGTACAACCTCTTTATCTCCAGATAATAATTTATTTTGTCCTCCTTATCAAGAAAAAATTTTATTTAACAGAGAATGAAACAAACTAGGTTTTAAAATAACTTTGAAAATAAAATGCTACAATCCACACAGACAGACACCGACAGCACGCATTTTACTGGCAGCAGCAAGGATAACAAATGGGAAGGGATAAGACCCAAAAGGTGGAAGAAGGACCTTGGGATTAGGTCCACAGGCTGTAAGTGTGTTTCCTGTTGCTGTGTTTAAGCCCAAGAGAAATGTGAAAGTGAAGAACTGGGGCTTGGGTGACACTGTGGGGCTGGGAATAGGACCCAAACTGTTGCCTCCGGATAAAGGCTTGCCCTCAACACCAGAGCAGCAGTCACAGGTTTTACTCCATGCAGCGCTGGGGGAATAGAAGTCATGGGGCTTTTCTGGTCCCAGCTCAGCTTCTTGCTTACACACCTGTCATTAACACCACTGCTGTTAGGGGTTACCAAGACCTGCTCTGTACCTTCCCAGACAGTCCTTGCCACCCACTGCTTATCCCCGGGGGAATGAGGACCCAGGCATCAGCACCAGTAACTGCTTTAAATAAACACTGCATTAGTTTAAATCATTAGGGAGGGGCTGGGTTTCAATTGCTTTATTTCCTTTCCTACTTGTCCCTGCCACCCCATATTTATTCCCCCCCCCCCTCTATTTTGCTCTTTTTATGTTGGTATGAAACATGTTTTATCATCTCATTTGCTAGTTTCCATTTCTCTGGGAAAACTGAACTGTGCCGAAATATCTCCCCATTCTCATGATCTGTTTCATACAGTCAAAGCAGCCAGATGACAAAGTGCATGGGGTACCATACATCTTGGGCAAAGACATCCTCATGAGGAACAAGGTGAAAGGCTCTGGTCTTCACTATAAATTGAAAACTACTGTAAAAGGGCCTGAGGGGAGAAGGAAAGAGAAGGAGAGACTCATCTAATTTGCTAGACCTCTGCCACAGCTGCCTAACTGTTATTGGCTTGGGAAATTACCGTCAACCCACCCAGCTCTCCAGCCAAACTCCTTCAGTGATGTTACTCCTACTCAGTGTTTCTCACATTGCTCAGGAAGAAAGTTTGTGTGCAGACCGCTGTGCCACATACCTGCCACCAGCATCTGGCCTGCAAGACAGACTGGTTGCTTCAGCAAGCTAAAGGCAAAGCAGAGTATCATTGGCTATCAGCAGAGAAAAATCACCAAGTAACTGGCTTAAGAAATCCTTCACCATTCAGAGCCAGTAACTCGACAGTAATGACAGCCTAGAGGAGATGCTCCTGTTCCAGCACAGGTTAGGCAAGAGCAGTGCAGGGCATGCTAGTGCAGGTCAGACTAGGTGCCCCTTCTGTTCTCAGCAGAAGGATCCACCAAGACACAGAACTGGACCTAATCTTTGTGCGACACCATCTTCATTTCCATAAATTCCTCCTTTTGTGCCGGCACACAAGCCCCCTGCAGCTTATCCTTTGCCCACAGACCCTACCACCAGTTAGTCTTAACCTGCAGGGCCACTGAAACTGATGGGAAGAGAGTCCCACACAAGAGCTATGGCAAGTGTGGGACAGAAAAATATAAATAAAAAAATCAGTTCTTAAAGTACTGTGGCTCCAGTTGCCAGAGCAACAAAAGCCCACCGCTTCACAAAGTAGCTTAGGAATTGAATTGAAAGACAGAAAAGAAGGGAAAGTAAAAAGCTGCAGATAACAGCAGTTGAGTTTGGAAAAGTCAGATGAGCAGGTCTTCAGCAAAGGAGGTCTCAGCTTATCTCTGCATGAGCCAGCTCCTGCTGATGGAGTAAAGAAACATGTCTTTTGGAAAAAGGAGGGAATGGGAAGAGCAGGAGACCACAAATCATGCAACAGAAAGCCTTAGTGAGTCCAGACACCTTGTTGATGCCCCCCAACTTCAAGGACAACTAACACACAGGACAGGAAATATTACAAAGAGATACCTACAGATCCACCCACCAACATCCACTCTCTGCTTCTCCCCTCCTAATTACATGTCTCTCCTCAAGCTGAAAATGGCCACTTTAACAAGCTGACACACACCAACATGCTAGATTGAATATATATGTTTTCCCTGTGATCATGAACTAGTAATCACATACAACATGTACGATCTTAAGTTGTGCATGAAGCACATACAATACACCACAAAAAGTTACACCTCTGTATTTTACCTGCATGTTATACATCTCAAGCTGTACAAAAATTGTCCTGTACCAGAGACACCAACTGATCACTTGCACGTCAAGACTATAAAAACAGGGTCTTTCCCTCAAAGCACATGCTCAGAATCAACCTAATTAAAGTGTCTTATTTTCAAAGTAGTTGGGTCCCCACACACACCTTTAAATATGAACCTGGACTTTTCCAGGGCTTTACCCAGAGAGGGCATCTGAAGAGCCAGAAAGTCATCAGAACAATTTGTTCTTGGGGAGAACAGCCCCCATGCCATAGGAGCATCCACATTTCATTAGTGCAACTCCCATTCAGTTAAGAGCACAACTGACCACCAATCTATAAACCACACACCCATGGTCTAAAGACAGTAACAAAGCTTATAGCGCTTACAAGCCACAAACACCAAATTGTATATATTGCTTATTTAAAAGCATCACAAGATTCTCATTTGTGTGATTAACTACCTGCTCAGTGCTATAATCAAATGCAAAGCCCGGATCTCTGCTGACCCCAAAACACTTAAAACAATCAGTAACAGCTAAAAAAGAACTGTGCTCTGTTTTACTTTCCATTTTACCTTTCCATATAGCTTTCTCCCCTACACAGCCCCCAGTGCCCCAGCAAGATGACATAAGTCTTTCCAGGTCCTTAAAAGCATTTTCACAGACCTATTTTTAAGTCTTCTAAAGTCACCTTGTTAATTGTGTCTTCTTGGCTTCCTCAGATGACCACTGCTGAGGATGACTTCACTTCAAGGAGGGATTTGACTGTTTATATGGATATCCACACAGCAAAGATTAGCAGAACAAACACCTCACAGCTGACTGATGGTTTATTACACATGGTGTTAACACCAGCAAGGATGTATTTTGGGGTTCAGGAGTCAGTGAGCACCTCTGTTGATAAAGAAGGCTAAATAAGCTGCACATGCTTAAGGTGATACTGCAAACATGGCATTTTAACCTCCTTACCATCTTCCCTAACAGCCAGGGAAATGCTACGGCAAGACTCAGGTGTAAGAGTCAAGCATTGTACCTGAGATAATTTTAAACTACTTTGAGCTGGAATTAATATGCACCAGCCAGAGCAGTCGGGAGCCCGGCTGGCAAAGCCCACCTGGGGAGCAGGATCTGTACCTGACAAGTTACCCTATGCCGGTCTCTGCTGCCGCAGCCGTGCTGCTGGCAATAAATTAGTTGGCCCAGACAGAGCCTGCTCAGGGAGGACATCACAAGCCGCACTCACGCCTCAGCAGGTCCTGCAATGGCACTGTTTCTTAGTCACCCTCAGACCCACCACCCTGATTCATCGTGTCAGCTCTCCATTCATCATGGCAGCAGAAGAGGAGAATGTATTAGCTCTGTTTGCACACTCTCATCTTACCTACTCCTCTGGGAAAGTTTTGAGCCTCCTGACTCTTGCTGTCAGCTGTCAAGATAATTAGAGTTATTGTTTATTGCAACAAAGCAGTTTGACTGACATCCTTATAAGAGTGCAGAGCTACTGTCCTGTGGCAGAACTGGAGAAAAGCATATTAGTGCCATTAATTTCAAGGCAGATAGAGAAGAGCAGGGATGTTATTCCTCCTTTGGCTTCCCTTTTACAGGTTTTATTTAACAGAAGACAATGCATTTTCTTGGGTTTAGCCTAATCTTACGTGGGTCAGAGAGTCACTGACTGCTGTTTCTTGATGTGGTGTTACAACCAGAGAGGCAAGAACAAAGCCAAGCAAAGCTTGGTAGGAAGATGCATTTAGCACATCCTTATAAAGGGCCCCAGCACCAGTTTTGGGAAGTGTCACCAGAACTCTGACTCCAGCCTCAGGAGTTTTGCTAGGTCATTGCTTCTCAGTCATACATATTACAAAGCAAGAACAGACACAAATGGCTTAAAAATACCTTTCCACAGGTCAGCATTGCTCCTTCCTCCGGGTTACATCAAAGCTTTCCTGTTTTCTAGCTGTAGAATCTACTCTCCAGCTAATGTTTTGCTATGACACAAAACCCCCAAGAATACAATAAGAACAAGTCTGCAGTAATGCGGACAGACCTGCTTATGTAAGAAAATGCAAGATCACAAGAACAAAACTTGCTTTTTTGGCTAAGAAAATAACATTCTGAAAGACTGTGCTTGGAACCAAAGCTGCAGTACCTGCTGCAGTTTAAAGAATGCTTAAGGTGATGTGAGATACCATCAGGTGGTTGTGTTCATCCAGAATGGGCATGATTTTACTTTAATCTCAGTTTTTTTCTCCTCCATGCAGAAAATTATTACCTTTCCCAAAGCGCAAAGCTGACATGGGAAGTTTCACCTGAAATGGCTCAGCTTTTATAAAATTACAATGAACCAAAACCCTACCCAATAAAGCAGCAAGTGTTTGGTAACCCCACAGAGTTCTGCGTTTCCATAGACGTTGTGGCACACAGTGTCTGACCCCTGAGGCCAGGATCAGGCTCTCACAAAGACACCGTCTTGAAAAAGTCACAACCCTGCTCTGCACTGTATTTCCAACATGCAGTAACAGGAAAACAACGCACAGCATCTGACCTCTCCAGATAAATTGTTCTAATTTGAACACACTGTAAATCTCCAGCCTGGATGCATTTAGCCTGAAGGCCTGTCTTAAACAGCTGCTCTTCTACCATCTTTTTTCCCCACCCACTTAGTACAAGGCTGATGGAAGTGCATCTCCTAAGTATTTTTCACCCTAGCAAGATATGGAGGAAAAAATGGATCTCATTTTAAGAGGCATCCCCATCAGCAACAAAAAGATCTATGTTCAATAGATATTTACTGTTTATAAAGAAAAAAATAATTGGATGGTCTGCACCATGCAGATTAGAGATTTATTTCAAAGGTTTAAAACTAAAACTGGCACAAGCCCAAAGACACTGTAGTTAAAATTCTTCCTACTTCTTGCCTTTTAACTAACAGAGACACACTGGTCTATTCCTAATTAACACGATGGGGTTCATGCTACAGCAGCATGACTTTGGGAAGGGGTGGGGAAAACAATATTAATAGTAAATAAGTATTTATATTTTGTGTTTACACTTAGGCTCAGCATAGAACAGCACACTCGGAACACACAAAAGGAATGCCAGAGTTCATTAATGCTCCAGCAGTTTCTGCACTCCCCATTTTCTCCCATTCCTCCACAAGGTAACCCAGACCTCTGATGCAGCACCATCAGCCGTAAGCTCTACACGTCCCCAGGGTTTCAGAAGGACTGCCAGCACACAGAGCTGAACTTCTGCCCGGCGGCTCTGCAGGTGGCCTACTTCCCAGCCACAGCCCCAGAAGCATCTGAGCCCTCTCGACATTCACACCAAACTCTTCCTATAATAAAAAAATAAAGCGAGCCACATTACAGCTAGCAACAGTCAAAGCTCCTCCAGCACTTTTTGCTACACAAGGAGAACAGGGATGCAGAAATCTTCTGCTTAATTGCATCTCCATGCTACAGTGACCTGCCATGCCCTGCCCACATTGAAGGCAGTGGGGTGGCTTGATCCCTTAAAAGATATCAAGCTCTCAGTGCAAGATGAGCATCTGCAATTAGCAGCACATATCGGTTTCATCTGTCTCCAGTGCCCAGGGGAGCCAACTGTCAGAATAGCTCCAGCTGTTTTAATAAAGCTCAAACCTGCTGTCTAAAGATTAGTCCCCTTCTAAACACTTCAGGTGGCCTGGCTTTGTGGGCCACTTGCACAAAGGACTCTGCTTCCCTTGTCCCTTTGTGATTCAATGGGGGAAAGCGAACAGAGAAAGAGGCAGAGCTGGTGAGGGCAGTCCTGCAGCCCTCAGAGGGGATGGCTCAGCAGCAAGGAGCACCCCTGCCAAAAGCCCTCCAGCAGCCTGGGAACACGTGTGGCAAGCGCTCTGAGCCAGGATACAGAGAGCAGGATTGATAACACACTAAAGGGCAACTTACACACTGCAGAGGGAGGTGGAGACATGAAGGACATGATATGCACTCAATAGTGAAAGCTACTGAACACCTCCATGCACCTCCAGTGGAGTGGGGAGCAGCTGTACAGGCCACCTTCCCTCTGCCTTCCACCCGGGGAGGCCAACCCCAGCTCCCACATCCCTCTCAGTCCTCCAGCTCTGTCATACAACATCCATGGACCACGGGACAATGACTTGCAGCAGGGCCAGCAGTTGCATTGCCATGGGTCTGTCCACCTGCTCAGGACCAACTCCCCATTTGGCTCTTCCATTCGTGACCAGAGAAGCAAAAAAGGAGTGTTATGTGTCTGTGTACCTCAGCTAGACCCGGCCTGGAGAGCTCAGAGTGAGAGACTGAGACTCCACTCCTGGAGCTAGATCACCTACTGTCTTTGATGTGTCTGTCTGCAGGAGGTCAGATCAGGGCAGCACAGGCAGTAGTCCCTCCCTTTACAGAAGGCAGCAGTTTCTTTTTCTATCAAGAAACTTCATTAGCATAACATCATGCCACTTCATTAATGTATGATTTAATGCCATCAAAATCACCCTTTAATGATTTCTGCCAGCAACTGCCCTCCAGCACACATCTCAACAGGATCCTTTGCCATCTTCCCTCTAGATAGTTCCTCACCACTCTTCTAGTCATTGTCATCTTTAGGTAAGCTTATAGTTTGTTACTAGCCCTGAATAAAACACCCACCTGAATGAAACTTGAAGAAAACACCCTTGCTGTACTGTAAGGGAAGGCCCATCAGGCTGCAACAGCCACCATTCATCCTCTGGAAGCATTTCACAGCAGCTCAGGGTGACCCTTGAAGCACCACACTTGGCCCTGGATTTGTAGAAACAGGGCAGGTTAACACAGCCACAGGGAAGGCTGAGCTGGGAAGTCCATTTGCACTTGCTAATTATTGACCCAGCACCACAGCAGGAAAAGAGCACAGACACCTGAGGCTGGCACTGTCTGTACTGGGACCAAACCCAGCAGTATTGAAAACCGCTCTCATGCAGAGTACTTCTTGCATATATACATTGGCTTGGGGCAACAAAGCTTCCACTGATTTCTGACTGAATAGAGGGTCAGGGCTGAATTTTAAAAAAGTATAATCAAATCACTCACACTGTAGCATTCTATAAAGAATATCTCAGTGGATAAAAAAAATCAGAAGACAATACTGCAGTTAATACTAATCTAATGATGGACTGTACAACACTGAACAATACTTGGCAAATTGGTGTGCATTGTAACAATGGAAAGTGTAACCAAGTTAGATTAGAAGGGAGGGGGGGTGCCAATCATAAGACAATAACTGAATTGGGTGCAGGCTCTCAATGAAGCACCATCCTCCCAAAGATGGGCAGCCCGTCTCGCACATCAAGCACAGAGCGTTCATCCTAGTTCAGGCCAGACTGACAGGCCCTTACTGCAGCATTTACACTTCTCAAGGTCTTTTCACCTATTTCCCATCTTTCTGATCTGAAAACAGGCACTATTCAAAAGGAAAGGAGGTAAAAATGGGACAGCATCTTAATGCAGAGAAAGGGGAACATTTGCATAAAATGACATTGGAGAGGCTTTCAGCGGCACGGGCTGTTTCTGGGTAGATCAGGGTGGCTGCTCGATTTCAGTGCATCAGAGCCTAAATGGAGCAAGACTGGATGTTTTTGAGACAGTGGCCTTGACAAGATCATTATTTCTTTTTCCTTTATCCTGAGACACCAGGACATACGTGCTGTGCAACACCCTGCTGAGGCTAATGCAGCTGCCAGACGCCAACATCAGCACTCTATGGGGAAGCTGAACCATTCGTGCTCTCCTTGGAGCATCCATTGCCACACTGGGACAAGCGCCTGGTGTTTTCCATGGTTTTGGTGAAGTACCACCCCCTGTCAAACCTACCACTCTCAAGCAAGTCCCTGGGGACCTCAGGATCAGCTCCTTTAACTCAAGCCCCTTTTGTACAGACCGCCGAGTGCGCCTCCAGTAACAAACCAGTATCCGCCACCGCACACTGGCTCCTTAAGAGTGACATTCAAGAATGGTATCTTCTACATGCTCCATGCCTCACCATGCTAGAAGATCACCTTCCACTCTGTGATGAGGAGATACATTTCCTTGGTCTACAGACCATCCTTTGATAAATCTCACCCTGCTTCTCTGAAAACACAGCAACGAGGAAGCATTCCCAAGTGCCAGTCTTTCCTCGGGGTCTCGTTTGAGTGCTGGCTGCCCTGAAGCTACAGTTCATACCTAGCAATGTGTTGGTAAAGCACAGCAGACAGGCGAGCTCGGACAAGGAGGCAACACCCAGCAAGCTGGAATTCCCGTGGAAAGCAGAAGATGCAAAAAGAAGCGTTACGACACCAATGCAGCGCTAAATACTGCCACCGGCACGCACAAATTAACAGAGTTCTGACTTTGGTGCCTCTTCTCTGCTTTTTAGATGAAATAACCTCTTGGTACAAGGACGGGTCAGTCTGTATAACCAATTAGGGGTTAGGCAAAGAGCAAAATGGGAAAAAAGGACAAATAGTGCCAATTATTTTTTCAGCTCATTCAGATTCGCTCCCTTCCCGCCCAGGTCTCCAGCTCTATCCCTTGCAGCTCCTAGCATTTTTTCCCCCACCATCATGCATCACTTTTTATCAGTCCCGCCATTTGCTTTCTCAAGCCCTCCTCGTCTAACCTGTGAAAACTTTATCTGTTTCTCCCCAAAATGAAGCCTCAGTGAACTATTTCGGAAGAGATGCCAAGAGCATATCTTTCTGCTGACAGGCGAAGTCTGAGAAAACTGCCAAATCATGGTCCTGATACCCTATATGACAGTCTATTCAGTGCATTAACTGATATTTTATGGCATTAAAGAGATAACAAATTTTTAAAAAAGCTCCCTATGCCAAATCTCAGGTGACATCTTTAACTCCAACTGCCAAAACTTGTGCTTACTCATCCATTGTTATTCCCCATCACGTGTTTTCTGAATGGGAAGTCAAAATGCTAAACACATTTTAACTTAAATAATCATGTGCTGACATCAACAGTAACAACTGCTCTAAATCACTGACATGGTTTATATTTTAGGGGGAAATGAGATTTATTTTTTTTTTTCTTTCCACTGCATTTCAGCTGGTGCCCTTCCCAGGGAGAGGAACCAGGACAGGAGTCAGGCAAGGCTGGGGTTGGTGCCAGGCAGGCAGACCAGGAGGGAAGAACCCAGGGTGATTTTCCATAGAGGGACAGGCTTGGGTCAGAGGTAGAAAAGCTTACCTAAGCATATAATGCCATATTATCGGTACATACTTACAGTGTTATAATGGATAACAGGATAATGTATTTACGTAATAAATATAATAACCACCTAAGCTTTGAGTATTATATTAGCAGTAACAATAGGGTTTTCACACTGCATTCTCTGAGTCAGCCCAAGGTCCCCCCCGGGCAGCTCTGGGGCTGGTCCAGCTCAGGCTGCAGCCAGCAGCATAGGCGGGGAGGATGAATAGCATCTCCCCCCTTCAGGCCACCTTGGGTTTCCCAGCTTGATGGCCACTCAGCACTGCTGCAGAGAGTATCTATGGGGGCAGCTAGGCACAAACAGACTGCTAGATCCATCAGAGAAATGCCTAATCCTGCCACCTCCACACTCCTGTCTGCCACATGGCCTCAGTGGGTCCCTTTTGCCAGAGCCCCTCCTGCCACCAGGACACTGGGAGCAGCTGGCAGATTCCCCAAGGTTTAGAAGCCCTAAATATCCACCATAAGGAAACTATTCCTAGCTGAGACAGTCTAGCAGGTCCTGTGGCACTGGACACCAGCAGTTCATAACAGACACCATGCTCTGCTAGGTGGAGCACACCATACAGGTCAACAGCAATCCTTGTCAAAACACAGCCGCATGCGCAAAGAGAACATCAACTTGGACAAACCCAGACACCGGGAAAAGCTCAGCCCTGAACTTTGCAGCTCATTTCCACCTGGGTTGTCAATGTAGAGCTCCTCTGCACTCCAGAGCCACCACTTACCCTTGAGTCAGCCCACGAGCACTCCCAGGCTTGAATGCAAACAGCACAGGAGCAGGGCAGACTCACTGGCTGTGAGCCCCTGCACAAGCCACCTGCTCTCCCACCATTCTTAGGCTGGGATTATATCCAGGCCGAAAAGCTGTTCTTAGTTTCCACCAGTACAAGTCAGAGGATGCTGAGCCCCACCACCTGACAGGACTCTCATCAGCACAATCTTTGAGCCAGCACTGAAGAGCAGCATTTTAAAGACGTGTACAGCAACAAAAGCTGCAGCTGACTCTGAAATAAGGATGCTCATCAATGTGCAGAGCTACAAGGCCACGCTGCCCCCCCCCACTGCTGCTGCCACCAGCCCCAGGACTCACTGCAGGCTGTGTGCGCTTCCCGAAGGAGCTGTGCCTAGTCCTACCCCCTGCCATAGCATCCTCCAGAAACAGGAGCCCCGTTCTGCTCCAGCAGCAGGCTAGCACAGCCCTGCTCTGCTGGGTCTGCTCCCCATCATTGCAACGTTAGCAAGGGGGAACAAGTGGGCAACGATCAATTTTCCTGCAACAAAAGAATGTCCTACATGTTTGTTTTCATAATATAATAGCAAATTTTAATCAATCCCTATTCAGTTTTAGCAACTTATTTTAATTAGTTGTGACGATTAGTCTCAAATTTTCCACCCATAGTCTATTATCCCTTCCAACTCCAAACACTATTTTTCCATTACTTTACATTTGGGTTCTACAGCAGAAGTGTGACGCTAAATATTTACAACCAAAATACTCCCAGAAAGTATTGGTTTCCAATTTAAAAAACTAGATGTTCCAGTGAATCTTTTGATTAAGATTTTATTTTAATAAAAATCTTGTATGAAAAAAATCTTTTTGGAGTAGCTCTTGCAGTTATTGCTTACATCATTGTCAGTACACCCACAGCAAGTTCTCTGAGTAGACATTGGCTTTGAGCAAAGCAGTAGTTTATAGCAAAGACCCTGTAATGCTGGACAAGAACAAGACAAAAGGGTGGAAATGCAAATATGATAAAGTCAAACAGGTGAAAGGAAAAACATCTCCTTCCCACTGCCAGCAAAAGTGCTAATCACTCCAGAAGAGCACAGGGGTGCTGGTGGGGGATGAAGAGGCAGCACTGATATTCAGCAGTTGTGTTTTACTCCTGCTCAGATGAACCCACAGCTCCTCCAGATGTGCTGGGACCTGTATGCATGCTTCTCACCAGGGCAGAAGCTCCAAGGGCCAACAGCACAGGGAGGCCAAGGTGAAATGCAGCTCTGGTGTTCAATTATTCTGAGCATGAGGGGTGCACATACCCTCAGTGCTAGGAAGAGACACACGCTGAAGCTGTGGCAGAAGATACCCCAGCAGAAGATAACCCTGAGCAGCTCTCCCGGGATCCCTTGGGAGACAATCGCTGGCTCCCAAGTCCTGCATGTCCCATTCTCCTCGCTCCTTAATTCAATGGTGCCACCTAGTGCCACCAGCCCCGGCGTGGGACCGCACAGGACTCGCTGCAAAGCGACACTTTGCTTCCATCCTCTTGGACAAACTGGCATCTAGCTGGGGCCCAGCCCAGGCCAGTTGTTAGCATGGGTCTTCTGCAGACAATCTGTAGTGGGATGGGGTTTGTCACCCATTGTCACGCTGGTGAAGGTGGTGCTCAAGCAAAGGAGCCATCAGGAGCAAAACTCCTCCTGAGCTTTGGGGTTCTCAGGGACATGCTCTGGAGAGGACAGCTCTGGAGGTGCTCCTGCTCACCGCGAGGGCTGTCTGTAACTTGACTTCCCATCACCTCCCTTCACCATCCTTTTCCCAGGGCAGGAGAAGGGGATCATGTCCCATCACTACAACTTGGCGGAGCTTCCTCCTCACAGAGCCCTGCACTCCCAGGAGGGCCGGCCACCACTCACAGACCTCCAGGAGGACTGCAACTCAGGAGTTGCCAGAAATCAGATCAGACACACACAACAGGCTAAAATCCTACCTTACAGGCCTGAAAACCTGCAGAATGTAATTTAGCTGTCAGACCTCCCTGAATCAGAGGTTTACCATCTCTAACAGGGGCTGCAGGGCTGGAATTTCAGGACCAGTGCAGACAAGGTCAAAAGGAGGTGAGCTCATGGTGACACTAGCAGAGATGAGAATCTCCAAGGGACCCATCCGTGGGAGGTCTGTGTGTGACAGAGTCATCCACTCGGATGACTGCAGCAGAGCTACATGAATAATGACGCAGTTGCTCCAGGATTGCAAACAACATCAATCCTGGACACATTAGCCAAGATTCCAACCACCAAAGTCTGCACAGAGCACCAGGTGTGCAGGCAAGCCCCAAGCCTTCAGTGCTTTGCGTGAGCAAGACCCTGTGCAGAGACCCGCCAGATTTCAGTGTTTCCCTGTGCAGGTGCAGGCAGGGGCCAAATTCTGAAAACCAGGAGGCAGAGTGAAACCTCAGCCCCACTGAGACCAGAGACGTGGCCCACCAATGCTGCTGTAAGGGCAGGATGCAAGAAACAAGGTCAGATGAGGCAGCCTGCTTCTCCTGAAAGCCGTGGTATGTGACAAAGGCTGGCTTTGGCGTAAATTACTGCTCCATACCCCGCTGAGCAGATATTTTCCTCTGGTCTCATTGTGCTACAAGCTGGAGCTCAAAGGCCAAAGGCAGAAGAAAGGAGACTGGCTGCCTTGCTGAGCTTTTCACCTGCCACACAAAAGTACAATAAAACCATCACCACTGCCAGGGCTCTCCCTCCAGGATGGTACTTCAGCTCAAGAAATTAAGGGTAATTCTAACAGACATTTGTTTAAAGGGATACAGTATTCAAAAGTCTTTTTCTGAATGCAGTGAGACTGCATCCACTGGGAAAATATTCACGCCAAAATATTGAATATATATACAGCCAAAATATTCTTACTATTCCAAAGTGCAACCACGCACACATCCAGGTAATTTCAACTAAATTAGGGTGAACTGATCTCTGCATCATTTCCTCTACGGGGAGGCAGGGATCAAATGTTACTGTCAGCATTAATTAGGGGAACCGGTCACTTGATTGAACATTTATTCAAGGGTTCCCTTGGGTTTCTGGAAAATGAGCCAAGTCTCTGCTCTTCAGGGGTGCATATGACATGAAAAGAAATCAGTTTCATAGTCTTGAGATACAGAAGTGCAATTTCTGGTTTTGGCAAGAGAATGAAGTTGGACCTGAAGGATGGGGTGCTCATTTAGATCAAAGTCCTGGGCCAACCAGCGCACTGTTGTCAGCTCACAGATCAATGCCCAGGCTGCTTTTTGGATCTCTTAATTGGATTTGATTGATGCTTTGAGATTCATGGCTCCAGCACACCTCATCTCAGCAGTGTTTCCCAGTGACGGGAGCCACGCAGGCTTTGCAGGGGGCTGGGTAGTGACATAATGAACTACTGTAAAGGGGATTTGAATATTCAATTCTTTATTTGGATGTATTTTCATATTTTCCCTATTGTCTTCTTTAATCACTGCTACTGTTCAACAACAGCAAATTGTTCAAACAAACAGCAAAAACAGCGCAGGCAGACTGCAAGGACGTACTGCCCCCCGAACTGGCACACAGGGAGCACACGGAAGCCGTGTGAGCAGGCTGGAGTGTTTGTGCAGGTCTGCACTCAGGCAAACAGCAACCCGAGCAAGGCAGGAAGCATCCCTCCGCTGCTGCTCCCAGCACCACCCCCTTCACACCCCTGCCCCATCTGCTGTCTCTGCATCACCACCTCTCCAGGATTAATGTCACCATAACCGAGCATCACACCATGGCAAGACTGGACACCAGGATGTTCCAGACACGTGTTTGGGGCTACAGAGTGGGGAACAGACCTGCCAATCCCACCCACGGGAGGACCAGGAGTACTTCTAGGGCCAAGTGGATGTCACAGCGCCACGTGCCACAGCACACCACTGACCCTGCTAGACACAGGCTTTGCCCAAATCACGCACAGCATGTCTGCAGTGCGCTCCCTGGGCACACACCTTCCTCTCCACCCCCCGAGGCATCCTCAGGCTGCAGATACTCCTGAGCAGGGCTGTACCAAAAGCAGGCATGATGCCAGCGTGCAGGGAGAAAGGTGTCCCCCCCTCTCTGAGCCTGGGCGAGGGAGCACCTCGCTGCCAGGGCAGGCTGAAGGGAGCGGGGACAGAAAGGTCCACACACCCCTTCCTAGACCAGGGCCAGCTTCACCTGGCCATGCCGCAGTCCCGGTGTTTCAGCGTTAAGCGCAGCATGACTGTAAATCCCCCAGGATGTAGCAGTGTAATTGCATTCTTGAAGACACGTTGTCCCCTCCACCACCGAGGCCATGTGTCAGGAGGTGGCACTCGCCGCCCTCTCCAGCCCATGGTCCTAGCCCCGCACCCACAGCAACTTCTTGCTCCAGACACTTCACGGCAAAACCACCTTTGTTGCTTAAAGTTTACCGACTTCTTTTGTTATTTAAGTGGCCCTTCCCCTTTGGGGAGCTGCTAGCCCCCCTGCCTGCTGCCATGCAGGCCAGCTCTCCCCAGACCCTCCCACAGCCGTGAGGTGCAGAGCATTTCACACAACTGCACGTCTCTGTGTTCAAGCATGAGAACATAGGCTCTGTGTAAGACCATGGGAATTAGCAGGTGCCTACTTGCTTACACTAATGCCAGCAGTAACACTCAGTGTAGCTACAAAATTCCCGCTAGGCAAAGCTGTAGAAATATCACATAGCAGCATTAAACCACTGCTGATTTTGCCTGTGTGCTCGCTGAGACCGAGGCAAGAAGCAGAGTTTCCAGCCCTTATCAAAACAGCTCAGTTTCAGTTCAGTTTCCTAGGGTTGATTTTTGGCAGCCCCTAAAGATTACTTGATTTGTTTGTGAAGTGCTTTGAAAGTATCAAATCTTTTAGAGGAAGGGGGGATAGAAGAAGGATATCAGTTTTAAATTAAGAAGATAAGAAGCAAACTTACACATGTTGACCCCAACAGTCTTTCAAAAAAAAAAAAGCTGATGTCACACCAAAGCTTTCATGTGGCACTCCAGCAGGTTCCCGGTGTAATGCTGAGTGCTCAGCCCAGAGCACATCCCTGAAGCAATTCCCCCACTGCCAAGGGGTAAGCCCTCCACCACTCACAAATTCTTTGTGAGCTTTACTCCCTGGTGCAAATTTGTCAGAGCACATCAAAGGGAAACTGAGTTTCTAAAGCCATGCAGAAACGGCAGCAGACAGGCACCTTGTGCCTCCAGCGAGGCCAACAGCAAGGAGACACAAAGCTGCCCAAGCACAGCTCCCATGAGTAAGGACAGCAAAGAGCAGGTAGGTACTAACAGCACACGCATGGATGGACTTTTCTCACCTTCCCCAAGTGCTCATTAAATCAAACCACCTCCTCCCCACATAAATAGCTTCTTCCCTTTCCTGAAGCACTTGCAGCATCTCTTGAGTTCAGAGGTAGAACACAAGCAGTAGCAGGGCACAGTGAGGGCCAGCTGCACCCTCAGGACCAAGCACAAAAAGAACCAGCAGGGCAGGGGGACCACCCCACAGTACCTGAGCACGGTGAGCAAGGCAGGTGCAGAGACCACAGCCAGGTTCCAGCAAGAGTTGAGATCACCAGGCAAGTTCACAACAATGAAGCAGCTCCTTCACCGGGCAGGGCATGGCTGGGGCTGAGCTAGAGACCACCACCCTTACAACACAGCTCAAGAAGATACTAAGCCCCCTGGGCTGAGCTTAAATAGAAGTCCTAGCCTGCAGCTGGAAGAAGGGGAAGCCCCAGGTGAGGGTGGTCAGGGCCAACGAAGACCTATTACAGTGCTCAGGCCCTGACAAGCAGCTGGCAGGGGAGACAGCCTTCCCACAGGCTGCAGGTGGTACGTGACCTTTATTGTTCCCCAGTGGTTGCAGAGCTAGAGAAATGTCTCCTGGGGAAGGTCCGTGCAACAGGATCTTACCACTCCTCCATTATGAGCAGGGGGTCAGAAGATTTAAAGGAGTCAGGAAAGAAAAGCTAGGACACAAGAAACACCCCTCCATGAGCCAAACCATCCGGGCAAGGATGGCTCCCTTTCCAACATAACTGCTCATCACAGCTTGACATGAAGACCCCACTGCTCTCAACCCTAAAACCCATCAGTCTTCAAAGCCCTGGGACATCAAACGCCCTGCCACTATCTCAAGAAAGAAAAGACTCAACAACACGAATAACGTTTTGACAGAAGGAGGGGTGCAATGCCAAAACACAGCCACGCAGTGTGACAAGGGGCTGGTTGAAGCCCCCATGCTGATGGTATGTGGCACAGCTGCTCCCACATCACTGGGTGCAGACTGCAGCAGTGATGTTCACATCAAGCTTGCTGCAAGTCTATGGTGGGTCACAGCTCGTCTGCGAAAGCAGGTGAATTAGACGGAGTGACCAGAAAGGTGGAGTATCTGCAGGCCAGCTCCTGCTAGGCAGTGTCCTGTTGGGCTGTTAGGGATAAACACTGAAGCCAGGGAAAGTATCTGCAGATTGTTGTGGGGAAAGCAAAAACCACTGCAATTCAACTGGGAAACTGGGGGGGAAAGCATGGGGAGTAGGGAACCCTCTCTAAAACCTCTCCTCTGTGAGTGCATTTAGCTTTCAGTGGCATCGTAGCACCATCTGTTGGAAATGCACTAAAATTGGCCAGCTTGCACTTCACGTTCTCAGCTGATGCTGAGACAGACACAGACCGTGTCACGCTTACATGCATGAGCAGGCAGTTTGGGCATAGAAGCCCCGATGCCTCAGTTCACCCCGGTGGTTACCAACCAAAAGCTGGTAAACATGTGTTTCCCTGGGGCAGGCAACCTCTTGAAGCCCCAGCAAATCTGATGTCCACCCCACAACTGGGTGCTCTTTCCTGCTGCTGAACCTGGTGACTGCATCAATACGAAGACATAAATGTGGTCCTCAGCAGTGAACTGTGAAACCAAGGAGTCTCTGAAGAAGAGCTGTGTCACAGAGCGGTCACTACGCCCCAAGCCCCTGCTGCAAGCTGCACAGACAGCATGGCTCATTGGAAACTGCACAGCAGACAATGGTATATTTGCTCTAGGGACAAAATTTAGCCCTTTGTGACCCTTTGGTTGGTCACAGTGCTGGACTTTACACCTGGAAAGGTTGACATAGGTTAAAACACACAAAGTATGTGTGCGTCATGCCTTTCTCATGGGAGATCTCTGATTTCTTGCCTGCAATACGGTAGGACAGGCCAAGTGGCACAAAACCTCCATCCTCTCTCCCTTCTCGCCAGCAGGCACGGTGCCATCTCACCGCGGAGGCAGCGGTGATGCCAGAGCGAGAGTGTTACCTACAGAGAAAAGTGAGCATGCTCTAGTGGTGAAGCCCTCCTTGTATGCTGAGAGGATTCCACGTTTGGATTTGGGCTGATCACCTACTGCCTGCTCAGACAAGTCTGAACTTCATTTTCACTGGGAAAAACCTTTCTTAATCCCATGTGCCAGCTCTGGGGATTTCAGAGCTGTGGATCCTACCCTGGGGGCTGAGCTCCCACAGCCGGAGCATATGCTTCACTGGGCATTCCTGCGTGTCCCCTCTGTGCTGTGCACACGCTGCATCATTAAACAAGCACTGCCACTTCTCCCCCCTCCCACCGCTGCAGAACCGGCCATGCCATGTGTCCTGCAGCTCGGGGAGGACCTTTCTCTTAAAAACGTAATGAAAGAAACAGCTTTCCAAAGATTGCATCTTATTAATTGGGATGCTTCATGGCCTTGTTCCTCCCCAGTGCTTGCAGCGGCATTACCATATGGTGGCCGATGGCCACCCAAGGCAGAGGCTGCAGCAGGAGGGCTCCCGCTTTGTTCGCTCAAAGTCACAGCACCTGGGGATTACTGGACAGGCCTAACCACGATGAACCTGGTGACCCTTCTTCAGCTTCATTCCCGTCACCTGCGGCGATGCAGGCCGTGTTGCTACAAACAGATTCCTTCTCTACGTTCATCTACTGCCTTCCTTTCCAGTATTACCATTTTATGTAACTGGCCATGTCAAAAGAGCCCTTATATAACCACAGCCACCCCAGGCACATGTCTTCACGCACATGCCTGCCTGCCCTCCCTGTCAATTGCAATCTTTTGCACATGGATGGATTCAGCCCTTCTCCAGGAAATACTAAAAATAAAGAAAACGGACTTGCAAGCATCAGGGACTCACTGAGCTTGGTGTAAGTGTTTTTCACGTCCCTCACAGACAATATCTGTATGCTACAACATAAAGGGACATGGAACAACACATGCCAGTAGGAAAATAATAACTTGCTTTACTCATAGTCACCTTTTCTGTATTCCAGCCGAACAAGTTCTCTTAATGAAAAAGTATTTTTTTTTAATCTTTGCACGTGCGCAGATCTGTGTACCAGCCACCCCTACAGACCAAGGACCTATGCAGAGGCTAGAAACACTTTGGACAAAGTAATTTTAATCATCTAAGTGATTCCATTGATTTTCCTGCGCTACTTGCATACCTAAATGAATCTGAACATTTGCATGACTGCTGCACAAAAGTTTACTGGCTAAAAGCACTCTCTTCCCGTGAGATCAGCTGTATCACTGGCACAGGGAACCGGACTGACTTGCTCACCCCGCTGCCCGCACGGGTCACTTGCAAGGGCCAGAGTATCGCTCACGGACAAAACAGGCTGCAGCCTCTTGTGCAATGGGGAAGTCAAGGAACACTTTGGCACTGACTTCAGGGAAAGCAAGATCGGGGCACGGATAACTAAGGTCAGGATTTGTTTGCAAAGCGAAGAGACACTTTTTCCACCTGATTAGTCATTGCAACCTTACTTCACTCTGACAGCAAGACTTTGTAGTTTCTTTTTCTCTTCATCTCCTTACTGTGCTACCATGCGTCCTAGGCAGGTGTCTCTTCTCACCCCTACCATCGGTAACTGCAAAGCTATTAACTCCAGGTACACGCTAAAAGGAGATGGGGTATGATCATATCTGTTAAGCTGATTTTGGCTCCATACATGCTCCTGAATGCTGAAGGCAACCAGTTGTTTCCTCCCTTTTATAGTCAGCATTTTGTTTTACAAGACTTATTATGACAGCCCTTCAATGCCCACGTAGACTACTAAAGTGTTGTCTGGCTTAAAAATCTTCCTAATTTATGAGATGATGTCAAAGCCTTGGAGTTGTGAGGCTGTGCTGACATCAGTCCAGCTAATGATGGTCTTTTTGGAAGGAAATTGTTCTATTTTCTCTTGGGCTATGATCACAAATTGTGTTAGGGTTATTGATGGTGACCATGGAGCCAGCAGATAGAGGCCAATCGTTTACTAATCATTTACTTACGGGAATGACTTTTCCAGCCCAGCAGCTCAGCTGGCACAGAAATGACAGTGGCTTTCTCCAGCCTGAATTTGGGTAGAGCTGGGCTTTAGCCAGGCCGGGACATCAGCTCAGTGTCAGCCCCTGAGGCATGACTCCCGCTCGGCCAGCAGCGAGACTGCAGTGCCCAGCAGGTCACACCGGCTGGGCCAGTGGAGATACCCGGCACTTACACCAGCAGAAAGGCCAGGAGAGCAGGGAATTTGGAGACAGGAGATGCACTGTTCTGTGCAGAGATGTTTTGTTTTGCTATTTTTACTTTTTAAACTGAAAGGATGTGATTTGGGTAGAACTAAGTCAAAACATTTAATTTAGATTGTCCGCGCTAGAAAAGTCACCACATTTGTGCAGAACTGTTGTGTTCCTGGTGGAAAAATTCAGCCAACCGTGTGTTCACCACCCTACCTCAAACATGCGGCTACCTGGCTTGGCACCTGTGGCTGATCCCCGGCTCCTGACTGTGCAGACGTGACAAAAATCCACTTACTCAGGGTAATAAATGGCTGAGAGGAGGAATGCCTAACCCCAGCCCTGGCTCTGAGAGAAACCACACCAGTTAGTATTTTGACAGAAAGTTTTCAGCCAGCTCTAATGAAAATTCAGGAATCCCCACGAGCAGCACTTGGCTGTCATTTCTCCACCCCCTCAAAGCTTTTTTTCCCGGGAGAGCTCACTGTCTTACAAGTATTAATTAATTAAGCCTCTCACACACTTCAAATGCTTGCTGTGAGGTAAGCGAGAGATTTCTGGATCACTTCACTCACGGCTGAAGCGTGGTCAGCCGTCCGGAGAGGAGCGCGGTGGCTGCACAGCACCTGCAGAGCCGCTCCTGGCAGGAGGCGGCCGTCGGGGACCGTCTGCTCCCGCTGCAGCAACCCGAAACACCTCACGGAAGCCACGGCAGTCACTCCAGCAGGGACGGTGGGAAAATGTGGGTCTGCAACCTGCTGTACGTGCTGGGGAATTTGGAGACAGGTGATGCAGCCACTCAGGCTGTGCATAAGCCGAGTACTGTCCTCCTGTTGAGAAAAGTGAACAGGATTTCTCTAAACCAGCTGAGATTCCCAGCATGTATTTCATCTGGACTCCACTGCAACATGTCGGTAGTCTGAGATGAGACATTTGCTGGAAGCTTTAGAAGTTCATTGCTCAGGCCCAGCAGTAAGTTTGTCTGATAAATTCTGACAAAGTTATTTTCCTTAAGAAGTTAAACTCTCTGGAGAGAGTTCCTCATTCTGAAGGACTGGCAGGCTAAGCACTGATCTAAGCATTTTCTTCTGCTGTTAACACTGAGAGAAGGTACTGCACATAATTTTCTTTTACATTTTTCCAAAGACATAATTTGTTCACACGAGGTCTCGGTTAGAGCAAAGCAAACCTTGGGCAGGGCTCGGGAAGTGCAACAGAGTGCACACAAAGCAAAACTCAACACAAACTGAATCCCGCTTCTTTCAGAAAGTCTCCTGACTTCCCACAGGTCCTCCGCACCTCTGCTCCCAAATGCACAGGACTGCCATGGCAATAAATGCACGAAGACTGCACATGCTGAAATGAGGTGGTAGGCAGGACCACACAAGCAGAGCAAATGCCTTGCCGTATTTGTATTTCCTATTTTGCATAGAATTGCTCATACGAGAGAAAGCTGGGCTCATTTAGTTTCAAATAGCATACAAGTGAGTTATCTCCCACTTCTTCCTGAGCCACGACAACCTCACATACCAAGCATGAGCTGCAAGCTCTGGTCTCAAATCTGAGTCCCTCTTTGGAGAGGACGTGCTTGCATGGGGGAGCTCCAACCAGCACAGGTCTGTGGAGACAATGACCCAGCTCTAAGTCCTCCCTGGGGACATCTGGTGACATTAGCACAGTGAAGCACCGAAGCTCTTTCCCTACCAGAGAGGGGACTCCTTGCAGAGGGGATGCTATTTAAGACATTTATTCATTTCTGACCCCACCACAAAAGGAGTTTCTAACCAACTGAATAATGCTTATCATGTAACCTTGCTCATGTGGGACCTTCTCTACTGAGGCTTACAAAGATGAGACGAAGGCTCACAAACAGCTCTGGTGGGGAGCAGCATTAATCCCGTGTCACAAAGGACAGGCAAGGAGCAGAGCTACAAAGTGCCTTGGGTGGAGCTTGCCGAGCTGCAAGCAAAAAAAGGACTGAATTTTTGTTTTACGTTAAAATATTTAATTCACATCATTTTTTTTGTGTGTGTTTCGGTATGAAAAAGTCTCTTTGGGTTGAATAAAAAACTCCAACATTTTAACAAACAAACTAACCATCTTTTGTGGACAGTCACCAGCTTTCCCATTTACCCTACAAACACCACCTGCTTAATCAACCCTGCTCTTAAATGTTGCTGTGGGATTTTTAAGTCTGCACTTGGGCATTTTATTTTTATATCTTTATTTCCCACCTTCCTTTCCTTTCTCGTGTAATCGATATCCTTAGATCAAAGCATTGCGATGCTTTGTGGAGCTGCACTTTTGTGAAATCAAAAGCCAGCTGGCTCGAAGTCTTCCTCAGGAAGCTTTGCCAGCTTCCCCGATTCTGGGAAAGTAAAGCTGGGTCAAGCCAACAGCACAGCTTGGTACAGCACAAAGCATCCCTCTCCAAGGATAAACAAGTTATTTGCATGCTTTTTCACTCTTACAGCATCATGCTCTCCAGCCAAATGTAACACTGTAAATAGTAAAACAAAGCAACACTTCATCCTGCTGGCTAAAGACCTTTATCTTCTGAGGTTACAATGACAAGCAGGCAAATGAAAATACCCTCCCAAACACAAACAAAATAAGGGCTAAACCCAGATGTTTTTTCTAGATGGGTATACAAATCCACCTGCCAGATTAGAAAAGCATAAATATTATGCCTGTACATAGCTGCGTGCAGCACCTGGAGCTGTATGTGTAGTTCAGGTCCAGCTGGAGGCCCCCCCCCTCCAGCTCAAAATCCAGATCGGCACTCTGCAGTTTACCAGGATGTAAAGTCAGATTCTGAAAATACTTGAAGTGCGGTGACACCTAAGGGGCTTGCTAACTAAACACAATGCTACTTGTATAAATATTTGCAAAACCAAGATATCTTAAACACACTTAAAGATTCTGACCTACTGGTTTGTGACAGCCCAACTCCTGCCCTGCTGCAGAGCTCCCAGTCCTGCCTGCCAGCTGAAAGCAGTCTGAGTCTGGGGTACATGGCCCGACAAATGCCCCCTTCCAGGGGTGCTACAGAGACAGTCTGTGTGCACATATCTGATTTAAACCAGAGACTTTCTGCATGTGCAACACCTATTTGGATATCATTCTTTAAGGCCAAGAAGTTCACGAAACTTAACCACTAATATTTCTAAAACTAAGTTTATCATTTTCTTCCTCCTCAGTTCCATCATCTTACATCCTAAAGATGGAAAGGGCCTTTTATTCCTCGCTACTGCAATATAAAACCCAAAGGAGGCTTGAAACCAGATGGAACCTGGAGAAATGTGGCCCTCTGTGGCCAGGACCCTCAGAAACATCAGATGTCCTCCAAAGCCCCTTTGAGTGTTAGCCAGATTTGCAGCCTAAGCCTGAACCTTAACAAAATAAAACTCCTCTGTACCATGTAGGAGGCACACCAGCTGGCCAAAGGGAGGAAAAGAAAAAGGCCACATTTTCACAGCTGTATTTGATAGGTAGCTTTGCTAATAATTATTTAATAAATAGCCTGACCGGTCTGGCCATGTCTGGTGGTACCGAGTGACCCTTCAGAAGCTGCTGTCTCCTGGCAGGCTTCAGGCTCTTCACTTTACTGACTGGCTGCAGCAGAGGACAACCTGCCCTACCATAACTCCAGGGGAGGCAGAGGAAAGACCACGAAGTGTTGCCCAGGGGGCAGGAGGGAGCACTCTCAGGCCGCCTCTTGTCAGCGGGGCTGTGGCTCCTACAAAGACATCCTGCCAAATGAATGTCCCTGGCCTTTCACTGCCTTCCAGAGTCTGACAGCAGTAGCATCCTGCACCAAAAAAAAAAGGGGGTGGAAGGTCCAGGGCTTTGAATTAGGTACGCCTGAACCTCTCCCTCGTGGTGTGCTCCCTCAAGAAGATCAAAAAGCTTATGACCTCAAACAGCCAGGCTTTATCTGAAAAAAAAAAAAAAATAAAATCAGGAAACTTAACTTTCTAAAGAAATTCAAAGTCAAACTATCAGTGACTGAACACGCAGCTCTCTGCCTACCCTATTTCAAGGCTTGGCTGCAAGTCAGTGACTGAGCTGCAGCCAGCTGTGCCTGTCCAAACGGATCCCTGGGGAGCCCGGCTGCCTTCTGCCCACTGCTCTGCAGTGTCTTGATCTCTGTGCCCGAGCTGTTCCTGCTCCTGGGCTGTGTTCCCTGTCTTCAGTCCCCTGCCCAGGTCTCAGATCCTCCCCCGGAATGCGCTCGGTAGCACCCCAGAGAAAGGGCAGCCTACCTCTGCTTCCAGAGGTAACACCTCATCCAGTCCCTCCCTTAAGGAACACAAATGTAACTGCAGGGAAAAAAAAAAAAAAAAACAACAGAAAAAAAGATACTGTTTGTGACAAAGGGCATGAAGGATCCCCCTTTGAATCTCATGACTTCTCCTGCACTAACTGCAGTCCAGTCCCACTCATGATGTGAGGTGGAGGTGAGTTCTAACGATGGGCTGGATGCTTTGCTGCACGTTCCTAGGCATGGCTGATTCTGCCCGGCAGACAGCACCTTCTTCCAAGCTGCACAGCTCTGCTTGTGTGGTTCCCCCCTCTCCTCCCCAGCCCAAGGCAACGCTTCTAAGGACCTCTGCAAAGGGACCATCCTGCATCCTGCAGAGGTGCTGCCATTACACAAAAGCTCTCCTTCCTCAGCAACCTCAGTCAAAAATACTTTGCCTTGACCAAGTTCCAACAACAACTGTGTCAGCCCCAAGCAGTGAGCAAATGTTCATCATCATCATGACACTGAAATACAAGGTCCAGGAAGGAGTCCTGTTAACTCCCCAGGGGAGGGACAAGAGCAGGATCTGCTCTTCTGACTGTGGTGGGCCTGTCACCAGATCACTGAATCCAGACAAGCTTCAGGTGATGAAAACTCTTAACGCAGCACAAGGAATTTCTTTTTTCACCTTTGATTCTCCCTTCTGCTGAGATACATCATTGCATTTTCACAGCTTGAGGAGTCTCTCTTTGCTGGATCCATTTGAGACAGATAATGTTTTTGCCCAAACTCCATTTCCTCCCTTCCAAAGCAGTAAGATCTGCTTATGACTCAGCCTTCAATAAAACACACAGCAAGGACCATTAAAATGAATGCGCAGTGCAGGGATAAAATTCATAGGCTACATTTTTTAGGCTAGAATATTCATTGCCCTTTATTTACCCTCAAAAAAAATATTAACTCATGTTATGTCTTGGTGCAAAGTAAATCTACCAGCAAAAGAGCAGTTTTAAAGGGAATCTTTCTCCAGTGGTGAGAGAGTATCTCCATGCGATAAATAAAGTGATAGATGGGACTGAGGAGGCTGCGTGATGGCTCCCGGAAAGCCCACGCTCCCAAACCTCCACGATACTTACAGAGACAACACTCCCCAACCATCTTCTGCCTGAATAAAGATCCCACCAGCCCCAAGGAAATGACTTACTGAGAAGTGTGGGTGGATATCAGAGAAGGAAGCCAGGGGGATTTTTTTTCTTATTTTGCATTCACAAATTTGAAAAGAGATCATTTCAGGCAAAGGCTGCTATTCTGAATGAAATGGGAAAGAGTGTGTTTTTTCCCCGTTGATGTCTGTGAGAGCTGGCCCCAGGGTCTACCTGGCTGTGAGCCAGAGGTTTCCAAGTCCTCTTGACACTGAATGGCCTTGAAGTGTTTTACTCTTTTCCAACAGCGCACAAGAAGTGAGTAGTGAGGTAACCTATAGGGGAGGTAAATACCATTATCCTTCCTGTGCACTGGGGGGGACTGAGACTCAGCATCCTACATTAATCCACCAGTTCAAAGCCTCTCATGAAATGCATTTGAAATCTGATCCTAAATTCTTTGAAATGACCCTTTTCACTGAATTTAGTGGAATTTCACACAGACTCTAATCTCTCAGATTTTCTTTTAAACCAGCCACTTGTTTTCATAAGAGACATATCCAGGCACCCCGTGTTCTCTGACAACAATTAAAGGTTATAAGTGTCCAAACACAGGAATGAAGGGAAGGGAAGTAAAGAGAAATAATGTGCCAATTTCACAGAAAAATCTAGTAAGAAATAAAAATATGGCCACTTTGCACAGATTCAGTGCTAGGGATTTACTCCAGACACAGTGAAAAAAGTATTCCTAAAGTACATGATATCTATTTTTTACAGATGTGAACTAAGAGGCATATGACAAACATCCAGAAAAAAAAATCTCCTCTTTAAAGTTTCAGTACAACATACGGCAGTGAGCTTGAGGGTTACTTTAGATGTGCTTTCAGGCAGCAATACCCTTGTGTAACACCAAGTGAGCTGAGGATACTTGTCATGAAACAACCTCTCTGGAACTAGCTTTCCTTTCCTACCAGCAGTCCTGCAGAACGCCAGTAATACTGCTCAATTATATATAAGAAAAAAATACAGATTTTAGGAAAAGCCATAGAGAGTGATGCTCTGTTGGAATAACTGGTAAAGACGCAGTTTTGCAGTTTGGCACCTGTTGTCCAGCTCAGCAACTCATTTCTGTGTCTTAAACAGAAAAAATCCCAGCTGAACAGTGCATTTCAGGCTGTACATTAACCTGCCCTGAGGTTTGGGGAGGAACGGGGCGGGGAGGGCACTCCTAAAATGGGGACAGTAAAACACCCCACAGTTCCGTATTCTAGCTATGAATTCAGATACTCTTGTTTACACCAGTTGAGGTTCTGGCCCCAAAACTGGCAGAAAATGAGCTAGCAGTGACAACAGACGTGAGAGCAGGACAAGGGCAGGGCTAAAAGAGCTTTTTAGAGCAATTCTTCTCCTCTCCTGTAAAACCTTAAGCATCGATCTTCAGTACAGGTCCTTTGCTTCCTGTCAAGCTCTGCTGGTCAATGCTAAGATGTGGTCCTTTCTTAAGCTTGTCTCGTATCCACGGTCTAAGACAATGAAAAATCCACCACAGACAGAAGAGCTGGTTGGTTCTCTTTGTTTGTTTGTTTGGTTGGTTTTTTGCCTTGCCCTTGAGCGTTGGTTTTGGCTTATTTTGCTTCCATTGCGTTTACTGGAACTAGCGTTTTACACCATATCCACTGCAATGAGATCCTGGTTTCCTTTGCATTAAAACTCCATGAATCCGGGCATTTCATAAATGAAGAAGCTTTCTAGGTTCTCGATCTAGATCCATTTACAGAATTACCGCCCTGTTTAGAGTTAGATAAAACAGGACCATCTCAGTGGTTTAATTTCTAAAGGCAAAGCTGCATGTTTAATCCTGACTCTGACTTTGTTCCCGAGATCCTGGAGAGCTGCTCCGTGGCCAGTAGGTGACAGTCTCAGCAACAGGAAAACCCGGGCAGCTCACGAAAAGGGCGTTTGTTCAGTATTCTGCCAGGATGTAAATGTTACTTATTTATTGTTAGACACATAGACCGTCCACAACAGGGGGCAACGTTTTTCAGCAAACATGTCAATAAAGAGGAAGGCCAGCAAAGTTCCTGAGTGTGGTTTCCTACCTCCCCAGAGGAGATATTACACATGAGCACACTCATGACCCTGCGCTGGAGGTACCAGCTCGGTTCTCAGCAGCATTCAGAAAAAAAACCTTAACATCTCAGAGTAGGTGTGAAACTAGCAGACACAAATAAAAGCACTTATAAATCAAGCCCATTTGAAACACGAGTACATTCAAGCGTGACACAGTTACACTGGCTGAAACCTTTAACATTTCGAGGAGGGAACGGGACGTGGAAAACTTCTGTGTGCACTTCAGGTGATTGCAACGTTTTCCTTGCAGCAGCCCTGGACGGGGCTGTGCGCACAGCTCGGAGCACAATCGCCTGCTGTGAATACAGGCGCGCGCTTACAGCACGACTGCTCGCGATGGCCAAGACGACCTTTGTAGCAAAAGCTAAGAAAACATTTCCTTTGTTCATTTAGACACACACGTTACTTACTGGAATGGCTGCATCTCATTTAAAATCTAAAGGAATACAAGAAGTGCTTGTGTGGATCAATCAGAACCGGGATGCGTGATTTAAGGGAAACCCGAGAACCCATAGTGGGTAGAGGGAGGTTTGCTACTTCACAACCATTTCATGTTATTCCCTACTGCAGAGCTGTCACGGAGAAACCTCACTGCTCCCACCATCATCCACAGCTACTCACTAGAAAGAAGCTCTACGTTCTCAAGCAGAAGTTGCCAGTTTTGGCCAGGGTCACTAGCACCCCAACATATGCAGTTTTAAGGAAATGTTCATGTCAGGAACAGAAAGTCACAAATCATTTGCCAGATCAAATTTATTTTAACCCAACTGGGACGTTGCCTGAGCAAAGGCCAAGTATAAACTTTTAAAATCAAAGTGGTTTGGCCAGTTTGAGAGGTATCTAGCTAGCTAGAGCCTCAGAGAGTGTGTAACAATAATTCAATAAACCAGAGATATGCTGATTTGAATATCTATCTCTGGCAGTTTTCCTTGTGAAATGAGGATTTGAAGGCGTGAAAATTCCCAGTCATAAGAATTTTAATCACATATGCCTGGTGTCATAGACCATCTTGATCCAAATAGTGTTTTAATCAAATTCTACCAACTGCATTAGATCTCAAAACATGCCCACGTTTCTCTACTGTTTAAAGTAAGCATTTATGAATTACTAGTGTGGTACAGAGATGCATATATTCACTGCATTGTGAATATTCCCTGCGTTGGTACTCTGTTGTCCTGGTGTTTATCACTGTGACCAATAAGTGGAGAAGACTCTCTGCCTTTCCACGCAGCGTATGTCAAGACAAGTGATGAGGTGAACTGCAGGAGAGGTTGTATTTATTACCGAACAGTCAAAGAGTTATTAGTACGTGCAATGCTATAAAAGGTGTGTTCTTACCTTGGTTTGTCTAACCCAAGTTGAAAAACAGGTATAATTTGGATCTGAACATGGATATGACATCCAACACTATGGCCTTTTACCCATACTATCCATCCTGAGAGCATCTTTCTTTTGTGCCACAGATATTGGAAGTTCTTCTGGATTACATTTCTCTTAAATATTTCAATAATTCTTTCTTTCCCTCTCCTCCATGTATCCATCTGCTTCTTGCCATCCATCTTTTGCTTTATATTGATTTCAAGACTCTTTCCTTCTTTCATTTCCCCTTCTCCCCTTCTCCTCACTAACCACATTTGTCCACTCAGACCCATTTAACAGAGAACTGTCGATAGCGGACTCTGCCTTTGGCAGGGCAGGGCACAACGTGTGAAACCCTCTGCAGTTATAGAGGAATCATCTTGCAGTGGTCACACAAATCTCACTGCCTCCTTGATGCTGCCAACCAATGGGAGCACCGAGATTTGTATCCTGCCCTGAGAAAAAGCAGGGCAAGTATTAGGCAAACTAATCACGCTGCAGGGATTTGTGTAATGAAAAGTACCTCTGCTTGTGGGTCAGAAATTGTGTAAATCAACTGCACACCATTGGTTGGGCCAAATCCATCCAGTAGCTCTTTATTCTCTTCTAGCACATCCATTATCGGGATCTCTGAACATTCAGGAAGAGATACCACAGCCTGGTCACCCTCTGATTAAGGCGCATGGTTTGTCTCAGGGTATTCTTTCAGAGATCGCTGGGTTCACGGACTGCACTGCGCGCAGAGGGCTGGCTTCATCTCCCGCTGTGCAGCCCTGTCTCTGCCCGGGGCCTTTACGTGCTCCCTAATGCAAACAATACTGATGCAGACTTAATGATCGCTGTCATTTCCATGTGCCTACCGCTGATCTCTTAATGAAATATTCTATTTAAATTGCACTGGCACAAGCACAGTTCCATGCTGGCAGGAGCCGTAAAATCAGTCTACCAAGTGAAAAGGTTCTGCAGGACCTGCCGTACAGTATGGGAAGCTGTTGGTGAAACACTGTTTGACAGTTTTTCCGCCAGCTCCTGCAGCAAGCGTGACACCTTCCTGGCATCCTGGGGGGAAAGAAAAGAACAGAGGATGGAAATTGCCTTTATCTCAGGTTGAGGTACAGAAGAAACTCTGAAACGAGGATGACAGTCTGTGGCAATATGGATTTGGTAGTTGTTGATGAGTGAGTGCTAGCCACTGAGTGCTGCTGTAACACGCTCGCGCTCTGCTGTCAAATCCTGCTAGGAGCGCTGCTGCAGAAGAGAAAAAAATGGGGACATGCAGCATCACACGGACTCTTTGTTTACCTATTGTCATAAGCAGGAAACCAAATATTGGAAAAAAAGCTAAAAATCTGTTCAATGACCAAATGTGCAGCATTGTAGGAAACAGGAAGAGTAAAATTACTGAAAAGTGGTGGGTTTTTAAAGTTGAGCATACTATACGCCCAGTCTAAAATAAAGACAAATCGGTAACACATGTATTCTTCACTATTTCAGAGGTGAACAAAAGCATTGATCTTACATCTTTTGAAGTCATCAGCTCTGGGGAGTATTGCATGGCATAAGCAGAGCTCGCTAAATTTCACCTTTATTTTGGCCTTGCACACCTCGCCCCTTCCCCAGTCTCCTCCGAGCAGTGCTCACGCACAGGCACTCGCTGGCTGCAGCCGCTGCGGGGTCCCAGGAGGTGTTGCAGGAGCTGGGAGCACCATGTAAAAGCAGGGAATTCACAGTCTGCCTGGGTCATAGCACCTACTCCATCCTTCTACCAGCTCTCCCGAGGCGAGGAAATGCTGAAGTTGCTGGTGAATCAGTGGTTGACTGATGGAAATGCTTTTCCCCTTAATAAAAGCATATTTTCAGAGCACATTTTCAAAATTAACTACTAAGAAAAGTAATGCAACAGGAGTTGTAATTTAGTCCAGCTACTCTACAAAGTCCTCCTATAATTTCCTTGATGATTTTGTGTTCTGTACTATACCTTTTCATGGTAGCTAACACTAAAAACTGCTTCAGGAGGACAGAAATCAGCCTTATTTGTTAATGATCCTCTAGTGATGGTTGAGAGGGGCATTATCTTCCCTGCTCTATCAGTAAAAGGCAAATGGGGGAGGCCATTTCCTTTACTGGTGCCACCGGTTGTGTTAGAGACACACAGAAAGAAGGGAACAATGACCAAGATTTGCATTTGCTGAAGAGCGCAGTACATTGCTCCGTTGTGAGCGGGCCAAGACCTTCAGCACATGAATTCTTGCGATTCATCCTTCCCTCCTGTCTACCTCTCTGTATCCAGCACGGTACAGAGAACTCTATGTGTTTATTTATACACAAAAAGGTCTTTGCTTGTTACTTTAGTATTTGGGTGCTTGGCTCAGGCTCCCAAGCCGGAGGGGGGGTACAGACTGATCTGGTGAATCAGTATTTTTCGCTCTGCTGCCAGACCGCGGAGTGACCTTGGGCAGTTTACAGCTGCTTCACCTCTTACCACCTCAGTTTCTGTAAAATTATCCTGTTTTACTTTGAATAGCACGTAGATATCGACTGATGCAAGGGCAGGGTATTATTGCTTATGTACGACTCAAATAAAGCCAATGCCTAAAACCCAGGATCAGCAAGGCAGAGAAATTGAGAGAGAAAAGAGCAGAAATGCGAAATTGTTCCTCTGCTTCAGCTGTTCTGCCCCCACTGCCCTGCCTAATCACAGGCAATTACAGCCCAACTGCACCATCCGATTTACTGCATGTCAGCCACGCTGAGAAGTTCGGGTAACCCCCGCAAGGCATAAGTGACATCTAAATAAACCCACGCAGGTGAGGTTGGGTCGGTTTAAAGGTTACCGTTCTTCTGTGCTGAGGAATGCATGTTTGAGAGCAGTCGTTTCCCTTTGGAAGGCTCCGATATGGAAACCTGGCGAGAAGGGCGGCGTGCTGCTCGCGTTCAGGAAGGACAGGAGTCAGTCGCTCCCCGCCAATAATGCCAGTTTCTCGTTAGCGGTTTAAGTGAAAGCATAAAACCACAGATGCACGACACAGGGTGGCTGTCTGTCACAGGGGCATCACACAAACGGCCTCTAACCCGTCGAAAAGGCGAGCAAGTTTCTGCTGTTCATGAGCGTTATAGGCTGAAGCTGCTGCGAATAACTCCTCAAGTTTGCAGGAAGCCCTGTCCTGTGCAGGAGGGTTACCGCTGTCTTAGAGTTGAACTGCGGAGAAGCTGGAAAGCGGGAGGTTCGCTGCACGTCGGGAGGTAGGAGGCAGATACCGAACGGTTCTCAGCATCGCCCTTGCAGGGCCTCATGCGCTCACAGGGCCTGCTCCCAAATTTTGCTGCATAAGCAGACTGTAATATGTCACTCACACAATAAAGAGGCACTTAACGTTTTTTTTCTTCCAAATGTTTAGCTGCTGTCTAAAGTAGCAGCAGGTTGGACGCGTGCATTCGGGGTGGATTTGGCAAACAGCATCCAGCCCATTGCAAAATCCCCACCGCTACCGGGCTGCAGAACTTCCCACCTCTGAAACACCCCCCCCCCCCCCCCCCCCAAAATTGGCCGTAGCAGTGCGTACCCAGCTAACGTGCCTGGGCGGCGTTATCCTAATCCACACTGCCCGCACTTCCCCCGCCCGGGAAGCGCGCAGGATTGCCGGTGCTCCCGCCTTTCCCCGTGTCCTGCCTCCCCATCCTCACCTTGGAGGAGCACGTAGGGCTGCGACCGCGCCGGGCTGCGCAGGCGGCTCTGTGCCCCCCTCTCCGCGGGGGTGCGGAGCCGGGACGCCCCGCTGCCGGGGGTTGCGCTGCCTTCTCCCCCCCCCCCCCTCCCCGTTCCGTGCCGCTCCGCTCCGCTCCGTGCCGAGCCCGGCGCCGCCGTGCCGGGGCGGGGCGGTGGGAGGGGGCTGTCCGCGGGGCCGCAGCGGCAGCGGGGCGGCGGGGGGCAGAGCGCGGCGGGCACCGCACCGCACCGCAGCGCAGCGCAGCGCAGGGGGGGAACCGGCGCTCCATGAGCCGCCGCCGCCGCGGGGGGGCTCGGCGCTGCGCTCGCTCCCCGCCGGTGCCGGGATGTGAGGAGTTGCGGCGGGCTGGCGGACAGAGCTGCCCCGCCGCCCCCGGCCGCAGCGGACAGAGGGTGAGTGAGCGAGCGGGAGCGGAGCGGGGGGATCAGCCGCCGGTCCCCGGTCCCGGCTCCGCGGGGCTGTCCCGGAGCTGCGGTGCTCCCGGGGCAGCGCTGCGGGCGGAGGAAGGGGGGGGGGCGAAGTGGAGTGTGAGTGTGTGTATGTGTGCGTGTGTGCAATGGAGCCGCTCGCCCGGCTCTGCCGGCTGAATTAGCCCGCTGGCCGCGGGCAGACAACAGGCTGGATGCAGGAGTCCGGGAGGGGGATTAGACGGGATATAGGGCAGGACGGGGGGTGGGGGGGTGGAGCGGGGGAGAGGGCTGGCGAGGAGGGTAGAGGAGTTCGGAGAGAGGATGGGGAAGGAGCGGGGACAGGTTGGGGGGGGGGGGGGAGAGAGACCGGAGAAAGAAACCAAAGAGAGAAATGAGCGAAGGGACAAAAGAGAGGAGGCTGGAGCGGGATAGACAGCGTACGGCGGGAGGAGGAGGAGGAGGTGGTTGCGGGCGGATTAAGCGGAGAGGAGGCAGCTGCGTAGCGGCCTGCAAGGAGGGGGCTGTTGGGCTCCGCAGCCGCGCAGCTCCGCGGGCGCGGGGCAGTCGCAGCGCGGTCGGGCGCCTTCGCGCCGTTCCCCGGCTCACTCCCGCGGGGGGGCCGAAGGGCGGCGGTGCCGGGGTCGGGGAAGAGCCGTGTGTTGGCCCCTCGCCGCTTGCCCGCCGTCCCCGGGGCCGGGGGAGCCCCCGGCGGGGCCGTGGGTGCGCGGTGCCGCCCCGCGGGAGGGCTGCGCGGCGTCAGCGGTTTTCGCGGCAGTTCGGGAAAAGCGCCGTCTCCGCAGCACCTCTGCCCAGCGCCCGACGGCGATAGGATTTAGCACTTAGGTGAACCCTTTGTTTACACCTGACCTAATGGTTATCCCGAGGCTAACGGGATTTCCTGCGCGGGTGGTTATCATCGCCGCCGTACCGCGCCTCGGTTTGCCGGGGCCACGCTCGGTACTCACTGGAGCGGGTATCGGGTGCTCTCGCTGCAGCAGAGGAAATCAGGTGAAGGGAAACCCATCTGTCGCGAGGCTGTGACATGAATAGAAACAGCCTCAGAATTAGCAAAGAAGGGAAAAACATTGATGGCTGTCATTGTTTGCTGTCAGGAGTATAACGAACATCAGGCAGGCACAGTCAGAAGGCGCTATACAGAGTGGGCGCGGGCGATATACAGTGTGCCCGAGGGGAATTGTGAGCACCGAGAACATTAGAAAGATCATTTCGTATTATATTCAGCATCGCAAAGTATTTCTAACGGAAAAAAGTACTTTTTCTGTGTGTCCTTTTTGGAGCGGGGTCTTGCTTCCTATAACCGTGCGGCTGTGTATTGTATAGCACGGTATGTGTTATTCTAATGCAGAGGATGTCTACATCGCTGCTGTATTTTTGCATACAAAGCACAATTGCACTATTAATTATTATTCTGGAAATACATCTCTTCAGTAGTCAGATCTCGGCTTGGCTGTTGCTGCTCTGTTATCAGTCCTGAAGCTTATCCTTCAGATCTGATCAAAAGGAGCTGGCAGAGATCCCGTGCTGTGATTAATTCCTCACTCACTAGCATCTCTCCACAACACTTCGTGGTGGGGGCGGTTTTCTTTCGGAAATTGTACAGTGAACCAGTCTCCTGCCTATGTGTGGCAGAGCAGGTTACTATTTGTGCTACTATTGCTTTTATTTACGAGATTGTTTTCCTCCGCTGTGATTGGATGCATCTTCCTGTATCAGTTGATTAACATTAGGACTCTGAAAAGGGGAACCGATTAATACATCCAACCATGAATAGCCTAACCTTAAATCTTTGCATGGTTACAGATTTATTCTTTATACATATTCTCTTGCAGCATTCAGCAGTATCTTTTTGACCAGATAAGAGATATTTGCAATCTTTGGTCAGAAGACTTTAGTTATTGAAAGCCTCATTGATTTTTAACCGTGACAACTTTTTGATGACAGCTGTGATATTTTCTTTTTCTGCTTAGTTGCTTGTAATTGTACTTTGTACCTGCTGGGGCAGCTTTCTGTCTGCCATTTCTGTAGTGATTCTACACCAGATAATGTAGGGGACCTCACTCTGTTGAAAACTGTGGAGTTATTACTGTTGTCATTGAGAGCAGATTTTGGACCAAAAATTGAGGGCTGGATTTGCAAGCTGTCCTGTAAATTTTTTGCTGCTTTTGCCTGGAATGTGTAAGGCTTATTGATTCATATTAAGTGCTCGTGATTGCTCTGTGCTCAGGTATGTTGGCTTAATAGTTTTAATGAAATATAATTTTGGAGGGGGATCTGGGGAAAAAAAAAACCCTCAAGTTGATTTCCTTCTGTATGACGAGTTCCATTCAGCTGTGCAGGGGATACTGTATCTGTGCTGGAGCGTTTCTGTGCCATTTCTGTATTACTATTGCTGTAGCTCTCCGGTAGTAGAAGTGAAGTGCCAGTCAAATAGAGTGTTATTGTTACAACTGTGAGGTTGCATAACTTTGCTAAGAGCTAATCTAGACATAAAGAGGTAAAAATACTATTCCTCCCCAGTTACTGATTTAGGTAACTACTGGAGATAATGTGCAGACAGAAGATTTTACTACAAGATCTCGAGAGACGCAGGACTCTGCCATTCTACCCACAGCACAGGCTTGAGGAAGACACTGTTTTAATTAAAAAAACATATTGATATGCTTTGCCTTTCCAAAACAACTTTTCTGGCAAAAAGACTTTCTAGTTTTCCCTTAAATTTATTGACTCTATGGTTTCAGTTAAAGTTGTGGTATTCCCTTGCCAAACTTGTATGTTGTAATGCAGTGTTTTCCCTTGTCTCTACAGCTGTTTGAGTTCAGTGCTGAGTACCAGTGCTAGAAAGAGGATTTTGGCTGGGAGCGTCACAGGGGTTGATTATTAACGTTGCCAGTTTTTACCTAGTCAGGCAGAAATACATAGTAAACAAGTTGTACACGTGGCTATATTGATAGCAGCGGTGGGGAAAAAGATTCTTTGTTTGGAGATCTCAAGCCCTGCTTGCAAGCTTAGGTGTGGAGAGGCTCTACTGTTGAGCGAGACTTGCTGACGTTTGGTGGGACTCTGATTTCACACCAAGGATACCTGTCAGCAGTCCTAGAGATTTCTTGGTCAATACTGTAGCTGTCTAGGAGCTTTCTCAGAGAACCACTGTTTACCTCCATCAGCTCTCCCAAAAGTAATTTCACAAATGGAAGTAACTTGGGAAAACTCTTGAGTTGAACATCTCTGCATTTCTGAATATATATTTTTGCCTGAATTCCCAATATATTTTGTCACAGCTTAATTCCCCCTTTCCAAAAGAAACTACTTCTTCGTGGAGGGGGAAATACTCAACAGTTATTAACCCTCCCTTCCCCCCTCCCAAACACTTCCAAAGAGGAAGAGGAAACAAATGATGGGCTGACAATATGACTGCTTACCCATGCAGCACAATCTCCATGGAAACAGACTGTCCTAGAATAGCTCAATCACATGAGGGTTACATGACATGAATAAAGTAACCAGAAAACTGGAAAAAAAATCTTAGAACTGGAGATACTTGCACTTAATTCATTACCCCCCAGGTCTTTGGAGAGTAGCTAACAAAGCTAGCATTGAAACCAATTTAGTACATGCATATCATAATTTGTAAGGGATAGGATGGTGGAAAATTAACGTGATCCTCACTTAAGGGCCGTTTATTGTTTCCAGTTTGGGAGACATTTAGAATGAATTTTGAATAATTTTCCACATGACCTCCTACTGCTTGAAATTGGTACCAGTGGTTTGCAGCATTGCCTTAGTAGATCCTAGTGGATTTCCTCCCTTTGTATCAGCAGGTACCGACCATTTCACACTTTTTAGGACGTTTTGGGTATTCTGAAGAGTAAATGCACTAGTTGAAGGAGGAACCGCCTGTGCATAGAAGGAATTGCAAAATTACCTTCAGAATGTTTCCTTCTAGTTAATTATGTACTCATAGGGCAAGGAGCTTTACTGAGCGTAACCATAGTCAATCCAAAAATGAGTATATTTCACTGATGATTAGTTTTCTGTCCGTACAGTCAGTGTTTTTAATGTGGGCATTGTGACAGAGTAATTGGGAAACCTGTTATACAAATCAGATATAAACAAGTAAATGTTCTACCAATTCACCATAAAGTAAATTACAGCTAGGTAGGAAAAAAAAATCATTAGTCATTAACTGCAGGTCATTGCATCGTTAGGACATTGTAGCCTTTTCAACAGTGCCAGGATACTGTAATTTCTACAGGCAGGCAAAGATCATCAATTACGCTTTTCCTGTTTGTCCAGTCCCAGATCACATTCTTTGTCACAGGTTCCACTTCTGAGATGAAGTTTTGTAATAAGCTTTTTTGTCTGTTGTACGAATGAAGACCGTAAAGCCATTACGCATTTATATTAGCACATTTGCTGTCTTGGTGCCTCTAATAGGAAACAGCATAATTTCCATCATCTGTCTCCTGGCAGAGGCCGAAAATTGGCATTGGTCATTACTCAGTGAAAGGGGAACGAACATTAGTTTGAAGATTGAGATCCTCAAGATTTGACTTTGATCATTACAGGGCTGTAATGCACAAGAAGAAAAGCCATAGTTCTCAGCTGTAAGAGACTCTGTACTGTTTCAGAGAGTCTATGTAAATAGTTTTTGTATTGGTTATGACTGCTCACGTTCAATACAACAACATTGCACTGTTACTTTAAACCATTTTCAACTCTCATTAAACTTTTTGATGTTTTCATTAAATGCATTTCTGGTTTATGAAATATCTTTAGATGGGTAATCATTTAGGGCTCTTACAAAAGAGCTACTGATAGTGTCTCTGCTTCTCGCTTTATATCTTAAACATGTCACATGAGCTATATGACTAATATTATTGCCTGTTTATATGGTGCTTTTCTTCCATATGGTCATAGCATACAAATGGAAGTCTTACTCTGAACATTTTCATGCAAGTGAAGGTTAACAGCATCAGGTTTCAGAGCTGGTACGTGTAGTGTTTACTTCAGGCTGCCCTTACAGGGCAGCTATCGCTGGGGCGGACCGTTCATTTAAAGGTTACATTTTTAACAATCTCCTTTGCCTTGTTTTGCTTCATAAAGCAAAAGCCGTAACATATATCTTCTTACAGCACCTAACCCGTGTTCTTCCTAAAACTTAAGTTGGGATTTGTCCAGGTTTTTGGTCCTGATGGTGGAATGGGATGTGTTGTGTTCCTGGAGAGTTTACCATTGTTCACTGTCTTGATGGGGGAAAGTGATGCTCTGTTTCTTGTTGTTTGTTTCCTTTGAATGGCTTTCGACTTGCTAAGAAGCACAATAAGTCATTCATTTTTGATTAGTTGATTGATGACACTGCATGTGTGCACCATTGTCACAGAATATGGGATCTCTCTAGCCAACCATTCCCATTTGCAAATGCAATCTAATACCTGGGCTTTGGAAGAGGATGAAAGGAGTGAATGTTGTAACTGCCTATTGACCGAGCATGAAAACAAGATTTTCCTTTTAAAAAAAAGCACAATGTTTATTTTCCTGAGACTGCTCTATGCTTTAAAAAAAAAAAAAAAAGGGGCAGGGGGGTTGACTCTGCCTTTATTCCAGTAAAAGAAGCAAGGCTGTGAAACAGTCCAATTCTGACATAACTTACACTTGCATGAGGCCCAGTGCAACTTACACATTCTTTAAGCACCTGAATTTGAACAATAAAATACTGTAGATAATGTATTATTTTGCAACAGGATACATAACTTCTTCTGGTTGTGTTTTAGGATATTTGCACGGGGCAGTGTTTGGAAATGTTGTTTTCAATCTGTGCAAACACAGAAACGAGTCGGTTTGCATTCTGAGTACAACAGGCAGAAGCAGCTTTCTGGGAGGGCAGCAGAGGGGACGAGGGGTGGGCTATGCCGGCTGGAAATCCAGTGCAAAAAATGAGCAAACATGGGCTATTGAAACAAGCTGTACTGCCAATTGCTGTGAAATCCTCCGAAGTGAACTGTAGCTAAATAAACAAATATTTTGTTGTCTCAGACAGAAAAATGAAAACCCACCCAGCCATTGGTTTCTTTCTCCTCTTCGTGATCAGCTATGGCTCTTCTGAAAACTCGAGTACGTCTAGAGGGTGCGGACTGGATCTTCTCCCTCAGTATGTTTACCTGTGCGACCTGGATGCCATTTGGGGAATAGTTGTGGAGGCAGTTGCGGGGGCAGGTGTGCTGACCACATTATTGCTGATGCTGATTTTGCTGGTGAGGCTGCCCTTCATCAAGGACAAGGAGAAGAAGAGCCCCCTGGGAATGCACTTCCTCTTCCTCTTTGGGACTCTGGGACTGTTTGGGCTGACGTTTGCTTTCATTATACAAGAAGACGAAACGGTGTGCTCTACCCGAAGATTCCTCTGGGGAGTTATCTTTGCTTTGTGCTTCTCGTGCTTGCTAGCTCAAGCCTGGAGACTTCGTAGACTAGTTCGACATGGGAAGAGTCCATCTGGCTGGCATCTAGCCGGTGTGGCAATCTGCCTGATGCTCGTGCAGGTCATTATTGCAACCGAGTGGTTAGTACTGACAATTGTCAGAGATAACAAGTTGGCCTGCAGCTACGAACCAATGGATTTTGCTATGGCTTTGATTTACGTTATGTTCCTGATGGTTTTTACCATGGGATTTTCTCTTTTCACTCTGTGTGGAAAGTTTAAGAAATGGAAGAAAAATGGAGTATGCCTCATTATAACACTCTTTTTTTCCATTCTGATTTGGGTGGCCTGGATGACTATGTACCTCTTTGGTAACGCTGAGCTAAAGAGAAGAGACAAATGGAGTGATCCCACTCTTGCTATTGCACTGGTGTCCAGTGGTTGGGTGTTTGTTATTTTTCATGCCATCCCAGAGGTCCACTGTACCATCCTTCCATCGCAGCAGGAAAACACTCCCAATTATTTTGATACTTCACAGCCAAGGATGCGTGAAACTGCTTTTGAGGAAGATATACAGCTTCCTCGGAGCTACATGGAAAATAAAGCCTTTTCAATGGATGAGCATAATGCAGGTAAGAATTTACTGTAGAGGACTACATTTTTCTGTAGTAGCCAAGAAAATGATCTGTATGAGACGTTTTTCAGGTGTTCAGAACAAGGGTCATTACAAATGCCATATTTTTCACACTACATATTGTTCCATTTTACAGTTTTCATTAAGGTATGACCTGGGGGGAGGGTGAAAAAAATGCAGTACAGAAAATACGTCTTTGGTTAAAATGATTCTTCTGCGTGGTGTTTTTTTTTTTTTTCATTGAAAAACTGAACAATTTCAAATGCAAAGCCAACACTGAAAGCCAAAAAAAGTCATTGTGGAAAAATAGCCTCTATTTTAAAATAGTTTAAATGACATTTTTGGGTCATTTAACAAGTTAACAACATTTAATAGGAAATATTTTCCAAAAACCCAAGAAAAAAATCAAGTAAGTGCTCTGTGTTACAAAATGCTCAGCCTCTTGAGCAGCAAAATAATTATTATTAATTATATTTCCATTAAAATGGAATTTAGTTCCACTTTGTGACACTGTGGGGGGAAAAAATGCAAAGTGGCATATAGACAAGTTCAAAGACAGTCTTTGTTCTGATGGCTGTAACATCTGAAGAGAGTACGCACAGACAGAGGTTTCAAGGTAATGGTTGCTTTCCTTGTCATAGCTGTTTGGTGACATAGAACAATGTGTGATGACACATCATTAAGATCTGCAATGAAAATGTTTTTGAGCGATTACTGAAAGGTCCGGCGACAACTGTTAGCTTCAGAGATCCAAACCACTGCCGAACATTGAACCCATATCCGAAAACACGCAGGGATGCTTATCTGACCGGCAATGGGAAGCATGAGCCCAATGGTGTTCGGTAGTGCAGGTTGCGGTCTGGTGCTGTCCCACAGTTGGATAAAAGATTGCAGTACTAGTTACACTGCTTTTTATTCGCTGTAATTGAGAAGAGGACTTTGGTATCCCAACCAATAGTTGCTGCATTGCTTTGGCAGCCCCCATAAGGTGGCTTGGGGCATGTTGTCCAGGCACTTCACCTTCCTGTTCATCTTTATGTATCTTTGATTTCCTCTGGATATAGACCACACATGGAGGAAGACAGCACTCTTGTTTGGCACAGTTTTGGGTCAGGAAGGCATTTTCCCTCTAAGTGTTTTAGCAGGAACTTTAAAGGTCTCCTCGTATGAAAGATTTGAACAGAAAGGAGTTAAGATCCTGTGAGCGTCTACCAAGCTCAGTGGTAAAACAAACAAAAAATCACATGGATAAAAGAATGGTTGTGTATTTCTAATGTTCCAGAGCAGCAGAGGCAGCTTCACAATGGACTGTGAAAGTACTTGTCTCTTTGGTTTGTGGTTTTTGTTTGTTTGTTTTTGTTGGTTTTTTTTTCTGTCCTCCATCCCCCATTAAATGAATTTCATAATAAGGTAACTGCCATGGCTTGAGTGGAGCTATTTCTGACTAAGGCAGATCTAAGAACAGAACTGGATCTTTCACTCTGTATTATTTCCATTCATAGATACATTTTAAAAAAAGAACGGGAAGCTCCTTTTTGATCTAATCATGCAGTGATTAAGTTTTTTTGTGAAATGGATAGACATATGATAGCTATAAAATCATTACAGTATCTATTATAATGCAATTTATGTTCTGTTTTAATCTATCTGAATCTTATGCAGTACAATACAAAATAGATTTCCTTATCTGATGCCCTTATTAATATTTATCATAATAAATGCATGTCATTCCTATTCCTATGGCATGTGGGAGAAGGATACATACATTTTTAATAAATCAAAACAGATTCATTATTCCTTTGCAGCAGTTCTTTAAGTACAGACTTATGACAGCAGAGTTTGGAGACAAAACTTACCAGTGTGATAGACACTTAAAGTAAATACAGGTAATAATATTCAGCTCACGTATTATGGCTGCTGAAGTGTTAATTTAAGTCAGATCACTGTACTGGTGGTTGTCAGTGGCTGAGCACCTGGAATCTATTAGCAATTGGCTCTCTGCAGGTATGTAGAGTATGTTCTCTTCTTTTATTCATCTAATTAAGCTCAATTCAAGAATTCATCATTAAGAGTTTAGAAATTAAAGGAAGGGTACTTTCTTCAAGTATACTTAAGAATGATGCTTAAGAATATAAGATCTACTAGTTGTAAAATTCCGGCAGACATGATCCCCAGAAAACACCTCTTAGTTCCCTGACTGTAATACTCGGTTTAGTAAGTAGTTAGCTTTAAATAGAAAACATGCTTGGATAAACATATTTTCCATTAATTCTTGTTATTTCCATTAATGCTCGTATAAAGTGATTTAGTAATTCTGCTGTTTTTTCTTTTTGTTTTTTATTTTTAAAAAGATTTTAAGCAGCATCTTAAGAATCTGAACAACCTTTAAACTATAGGTTCAAACAAGCATACGTTCTCCTAGTTTCTCTCCTTCTTAGCAAAATGCAGCTCCAAGTTATACATAACAACAAGAGTTGTTCTATTCCAGGAATATCATTAAGCCTTAATAAAACGACAATATTTTAAAGTCAGTTGCTTAAACATCATTTAAACAACATGCTAACCTGGGATTTTAATATTCATATGATAGATAAGTTGAAATAAGTACTTAAAAGAGTTACTTTCATACCTATGTCTTGTAAAAATGTTAGTAAAGTATTTAGAAACCCTGGAAAAAGGCAACTTGAATGAGTTTTCAGTGCTCTCTGGTAGGGCAACTTCTGTAAGGCAAAGAGAATTTGCCTTGTACATGAAAAATGTGGATGTGAAACGTAGAGTGCTACAGCTGTCAAGAAACTCAAGCCTAAGCAGCTCTGGTACTCACTGAATTTCATTTAATAGCTTTCAGTGCTACAAGTCACTCTCAGAGCCAATGCCTAAAACCAAAATTTAAAATATGTGTTAAAAGGAGACTTTGATGTGAGATTTGCTCAAATCTTCTTGGCACTATGTTGGTTTTTACCTATACATCCTCCATGCAAGTAGATGTATTTAATAGTAATGGAAAAATTATAAGGAAAAATGGTAAAACTGGTATGAGGAAAAAAATTCCAAAGTGAGTCTTTTGTCCACAAGCTTTGTCTCTGATTCTCATGTTAAAAGAAGTTTAGACATTGCATTAATAGGGAAGAAAACTTCACAATATGAAATTGAATTTACTGTCTCTTTAAGATAACTTTGAAATTACCATGGAAATTTTGTGCAAATATTTTGTGTAAATGTGTAAATATTTTAATGACAGTATGTATTATAAAGAGATTTTTTTTTCTTTATGTGTACTAGTAAATACCAGTGCAATCATTTGTGTTTAATACACAATAAGAAGCCAAACTACAAAGAAAGAATAATACTGGCCCTGAGATGGTTAAATATAAAATAAAAACTACATAATTCTAGTTTAGGCATTTTGATCTTTTGTTCTCCCAGTGTTCAGCAAAAATACCTAACTTCAAAATACAGAGCAAGTGAAGGTCTGTGTGTATCTGAAGTCAACAACTGAGCATTTGCAGGGCTGGATTTTGAAGTTTCTGTGCTAAATCAATACTGTTCTTCATGTCTGAGCACAACTCCCAAAGAGGGGAGTAGCAACTATATTAAATCCTGGCCTCATTACAGTCTGTGCTAAAATTCTTGTAAACTTCAGCTCATTCACAACTTCAGCCAGAGAGCGGAGAATTGTAATTTGAATTAAACCTAACAAATTCTTGCCCCAGGTGCCTGAACTAGGTGTGTTTCGATTTACCAGCTCACAGATGAGTATTGCCCGTTGTAACTACGCAAGTTGCATGGATAAATGAGCTCTGTTCCCTGCTCACATCTGAATTCAGTGAAGCTGCTACTTACCCCCCCAAAGTAAAAAGAGAGTTTGTATGTGCCGATTCCTGGACTGGTTTAGAGAGAAAGAAGCATATCCCTAATCATGCATATCTCTCAGTCAGAATATACATCTTGAAACCAAACTTGTGCTAAAGTTAATGGAGAGACTGATGTATTTCTGGTATAAACATTAAGGAGGACAATCAGTATCTTCTCTTTTGCTTCAGTCATTTGCCATGTTTAAGCTATTCAAAAGCAATATTTACTTCATATTTCTAGTTTCTCAGAGTAAATATAATCGGAAACATCTGGAAAATCCTTATACGCTAGTCATGCTGAAGTAATGCTCAGGGGGGTTGTGAGCTTGCTTACTGGCTCGAGCAATGTTTTGGATCCCTGTCCTCTCAATTTGATAGAAAGCAAAATGCAGTATCATTTTACTTAACCCCACAGTATCCAGACCAATACGGTAAGCACTTTGCAAAATACATTGTGCGAGATCAAAGGTTTGGCGATCGAAGACACTTAGCTCCTATTGAAATGAAACTAAGCAAACTTTAGAAATTTGGTTCCAATAAATTTTTTCCCATTCCACAGCAAACATTAATTTTATGTAAAACTGCTTCTGAGATCCATCCCCAACTATATAAGAAAAACTGCTGTTCAAAAGCAATGTGAAAACTGGTATGGCAGCATGAAAGTTAAAATTAATGGCAAAGTTCCCAATAACTAAACTGGAAGCAAGATGCTTTTATGATTTCAAAGGAGATGCACAGCATTAATTGTGTTCCTAAGAACGATCTCTCTTTTCTAAACACAGCGCTAAGAACGGCAGGATTTCGAAACGGCAGTTTGGGAAGCCGACCTAGTGCTCCTTTTAGAAGCAATGTTTATCAGCCAACTGAGATGGCAGTTGTGCTAAATGGTGGGACTGTAAGTATCAAAATGTGATGATTTAAGAAATCTTTGATATGCACGGATATATACAACCACTGCTAATTGAAAAACCTGCTTTTAGCTTATTCACAGCAGGGGGGAAAGCCATAAATGAAAATTCGGGCAGCAAGTATGCATGTAATGCTTCCCTTCCCTCTAGAAAAGATGTAATTACAAAGTATTTTGCATTTCTTTACTTGGCCGTTCACATTTAGCAGTGTAGCTTGAGTGAACCAAGTTTTTTGGTGACTCTACATATTTAGTGGCCCTTTCAAAATAAATTTGTTAAGGTATTTAGCATAACTATTAAGTGACACAATTTCTAACCTGATTTTTTTTCAAGATGATGCAAGTCACACATGTTTACAGGCCAGTACTTTACTTTAAATAAGAATCATTGTTGCAGATAGCGGTGGTCTCTAGCATATCTTCCATTTTCTTGTAAAATGTATGTAATTCTTTCTAAGTAAGTTACAGATGTGTACATCTCTGGGAAAGGCATTAATAAGAGAGGAATATAGACTATTTTAATGTTAATAGCATTGATTTTTCTTTCTTAGACAGTAGTTTGGCATGCCATTCTTTGAAAGACCTGTTTTGCTGCAGCCCGGTTGTTGTAAGAATGGCTTAGTGTCTGATGCCAAACAGACTTTCCAAATGTTTTTCACATGATGTGCAATTTGCACTTGAAGACATATCATGTAGCAGGCATAGTGGTGAAAAAGAAGAATTTTCATCCCCATATTTTCCATGCACACCTACATGCTTCTTAAAAGTCTACCCATGAGCCAGTTTATACTCATGTGAGTTGGGTTTTCTTTATTTTGAATCATGAGCTGATTCCATAACTCAACCACTACATTTAAAACCAAGTAATGTGAACTGATTGCGGGTCTCTCTTGTTTTTGAATAAGTAAAGTTTTGGTTGACTTTAGTGAACAAGAGGGACTAGATACAAGGGTTCTCCTGTGTGGGTAAGACATTGGGAAACGTATCAACTTGAATAAAATGAAAAGGTTTGTGCTTTGCTGTCAGTAATGAATAGCATCCTCCTGATGTTTGGATTCACCTGGGCCTGATGCTTGGATTCATCTATGCCTATGTTTTCTGATACCAGAATGTGCAGCTCAGGAAAAGGCAGTTTAAGGATGAGAAGCTAGAGAATTTGGTTTGGGTATTTTTTTGTTTGTTTTTTTGCTTTGTTTTGAGGTAGATGCAAAGCTTAATGGAGAACATCAGGTAGTAAAACGAGAGATTAATGTGTATATATAGTCATGGTTTTTACAGGGAGGTAAATGGGTGGAAGATGAGTTTCTTTCTATCACTCTGCTGTGGAACTGTCTGGAAAGCTGTCATGTACATGTAGCATGATAACACTGATTTTTGAACAGACTAGATCTCTCAGTTACGGGTTTATTATCCTTATTTCCAGATACCAACTGCTCCGCCAAGTTACACTGGACGACACCTCTGGTGAAAGGCTGTAGGCTGTAGAGAATAAGAATCCTTGTTGCAGATGTTGTTCCCTGGCAGTGTGTCTTTGAGGGAGGAATCCGTAACAGTACCAGAACAAAGCAACAAAACATCCAGGAGCTTTTGAAATCCTACAGAGGATTTTGTCTAAATGTGAACACCTTTGAACTGATAAGATAATTGCAAAAACAAAATTGTAAAACTGAAGCTGAATCTAATTTAAAATAGAAGTAGGCACACCTTAAATTGGAAGAGGGGGAGATTGTATTCGGAAATGTAAGATACTCTCTTGTCTGTAACTCGTGTGCGAGGCAAGCCTGTTTTTGTTGGTTGCCAGTTGCTTGCAAAATACCCTCCTCTCACCTAAACTTAATTCATGTTGCCACAAGAGATTGCCACTACAGTGTGAAAACACGCAGGATTTCTTTCCGATTTGCTCCTTTTCCCTTCATTTCAAATGTCATGAAAAGTACTGTTTGCTTCATTATCTAGCTGTACTGTGAAGTCACATAGCATCGTGTGTAGTCAAGCATCCTCACTCTGTGGCAACGAGATTACCATGACACCATAGGTTGATACTTTTCTCTTTTAAAAGCTGGTGTAGGACATGGTGTAGGGCATGCCGTTCTGGAGGGATGAAGGGCCTATGTGTGTTTCATGTGAGTTATGGAGCTTCTTGAGGCAGAGAGAAAAAGCTTAGGTCCAGCACAGAGGCAGCTCTCCTCGGCCGCGTGGGATGGATTCCCCGTTATTCCAGCCTCAACGCCGGGTGCGAGTGAAGAGGTGCGTGCTCTCCCGTCTCCTAGAGATGAAGCTGTTAAGTGAAACTTTGGAGGGAAATACTTTTGCAAAGACTTAGCTGGGGAGAGAACGTGCCTCAAGTTTGCCAGGAGGAATTTGTTGTGATGGTGGACGAAAGGCAGCCCGCTGTGCAGCCGGAGCCCGTCCGTTCTGTTGGGCTGACCTGGCCAAGCAGGAAAGCGGTGGCAGCTGGGCAGCGCTGACCACCTCTCAGGAGAAAGGCAGCAGCAGATAGGGTGAAGACCTCCCTTTCTAATCCCTGTTCATATGAGTAGTCCCCTTGACTGCAGTTGTTTGTGCATTTAAATGTGGTTGTGCATTTTAGTGCCTAGCTAGTAGAATCTCCGTGCTGGAGGTGGTTTGTTGTTGTTTTTGTTTCTTTTTTAAGGTGGTTTCTTCCCTACTCCTCCTCCTCCCCTCCACTTTTTTGAGTTCATATAAGGCAGACTTTCTCAAAGCTTTTTATCTTTGTTTTCTCCGGGTTATTTAAAAGGTTCCCATTGCCCATTGTTTGTGCCATGGTTTTTTCATTATGTTTAAGCAATCATTCCTTTATTTAACATTTAATACATATCGGACATTGAAAACATCATTGTATCCTCACTGTTTGGCCAATGTTAATCTTAGCTTTCCTCGATACTAAAAGCTAATTGTTTTTACTTGAGGGCATAGGAAACTTATAACAATTAAACATTGCATATGCTGTAATAAAAATATATATTTTCAAACTAAAAAAGTATAATGTACAAATAACTGAATAGCTTAGTAGCTTCGCAGAAAGAAGTTACTTGCTGTATACTGCAAAAGAAAGACAAGCTTTTTATTTTTCAAGAGTCTTCCTGATTCTTCATGTACCTCCATTTCTACTGAATTAGGAACCTAGTCCTGCAGACCTGTACTCCCATGAGTAGTCCCATTGACACCAGTAGGTCTACCTACAGGTACAGAGGCTGCAAGACCAGTCCCTAAGTGTTGCACACAGATATATATGCATATATATATATGGAAAAAATATATATTGCCATTCTTGCCATGATCATCTTATAGGGTTTTATTTCAAAGTCCTTCTCTTCCAGAAGCGATGTTTTTCTGTCATGCATGAGTAAAGGAGCATGTTAGCTCCCCCCTGCCCTTTCCTCCTCGAGGCAAAGGAAGCATGTGCTTGTTTTAGGGATTGCTTATTTTATTTTATAAGTAACTAGGTGGCCTTAGCAACCAAGTAGGGTAGGGGTGGATATTGCATGCTATCCAGCGACTTAGAAATACATTTTGCTTGTTCTAAGCAAAATTTTGATCAAATAAGATAGTATTTAAGATAATGATAGTTACCCAGAAGATGCATCATTTGAAACAATAAAAAAACTCTTATCTCTTGCCTGCAGAATTTTGCTTTTAAAAACCAATTTAAAAAAAAACTCATAAAACTCTATTGTAAAAACATGTAAGATGACCATGGCATGAATGGTAGGACAGCTTTCTTTTACAAAGTTTATTGTGCTACAACCAAGATTTATGAATTATAATACACATTTTACAGACCTTGGACAAAATACTGTACAAGATATAGTTACCTTAAGGAAACCTTTATTTCTTTTTCTAGATGTGACTGAATTGATAAATAGAGTTCCCAATCCTGCTCCTGATGAAGTTGTTTGGAATTTGAGGCCGTATGCAAACATATGGCCAGATCCTGCAAACTGCTACTCACATGACTAGCCTCATTGGGTTAGTCATGTGGACTATTCACAAAACTAAAAAGTAGCAGGATTGGGTTTAATTTGTGGTGGTGAAGGTGTGGCAATAGATTAGGAGGGTCTTTATTTTCCAACTTTATACAATTACTAATAAGCAACTCTTTTTTTGTAAGTCACTAGTCTGTGATGTAAAATGCCCCAAAAAACCCTGCAATTGAAGAAAGGCGCCTTCATGTTAACTTATATTTTTGTTACAGTAAACAAATTGTTTACTTTTGCCTTTTATGAAAGTTACCTAGAATGTAGAGCATCTGTGAACAATGTAATAAGTAAGTAAGCACAAGCCTTTCACAGTTCAGTTAATTATAATTAGCTTTTATACTATAAAAGCTACTGTGTTGTCCCTTGATGGTTATGTGTTTCCATGCAGAAAAATGAAATCGTAAAGCATCTGAAAAAACTATTACCAAAATGAGATTTATAATAACTGGCTTTTGATCAATGGCTGGAAAAAAGTTCAAAGCCATACTTTACAGATCCTGTCCTGCTTTCAGATGAGTTGAGGGTGTTTGACACTTGCCAGAAAATATGTAGCATCTTCAGAAGAACACTCTCAATACATACAGTTGTTTCGATAAACAAGGTACATGAAATACTATAGAACTAGGTGTTTCTGCTTTTATTCTAAACACAGGCATCTTGGTTGGCTTTGTTTGAGCTCGATGCCTTGGGTCTAACCAAAGGCCACGCAAAAGGGAGCATTGTAGCTTTTATAATAAAACAATTGGACTATTCTACCAACTTACAGGATTACAAAGCAGGTGCTTTTTATTAATTGATGAGAGCTAAAGCTCACTTTTGATAGATAATATATATTTATTAAATGTATTAATGTGTGTTTTATAACGTACCCTTTTTTCCGCTGATTGTTGCATACTGGTATCTTATTAAGTACATCTTTAAAGGATTTTCAGGACAATCAATGTGTACCATGATGACTGTACATAAGTATACAAAACTTCAAAGGTTGTAAAGCATGGGCAAATGTTTTATTTTCAAAATGCTGTTCTTAACGAGAATAAAGGCTTTACTATTTACTTACAATGCTTGTGTTAACTTGGTGTTAAAATCCACCTGAAATTTTTCCCTTACAGTAAACTAATGGTGCTACAGACAGCATTGTCCTGCGGTGATACCGTGGGTGCAATTCTGCAATATAAGCTAAGTTGAACTAAAGGAAACCGGCTTCTTGAGTTTAGGGCCACATTCTTCCACCTTTGGCCACGTTCCCACATCTACCCTTAGCTCTGGCATCTATCAAACCCACAGTGAGCCAGTCAAGGAACTGAGCAGCCAAACTCTTAACACTACAAATTATACTTTTTTTTTTCCAGTTGGCTCAGCAGTTTCCTGTACTGGCTCAGTTGCTAGTGCTTGTGAAAAGGAGGGCGTAGGATCATACAGCTGGGGTTGAAGAATGCAGGTTGAGTGGTTTTTCTTCAAATGGTTTGTTTTTCCTCATCTGGCGCAACAACCAGCATCGCCAACGAGGAAAAAAAAAAGGGGGTGGGTGGGTACTGGTATAACAGTGAAGACAAAGTCTGTGTAAGTGATGGGAGAAATCCACGCTGAACCACAGCAGGAGCTAGAGAGTATCTGTGTTTTATCGTGCTTTCATTCAAAACAACTAGACCTTTGTTTGACTTGTATGGAATTAGTAGTAGAACTGCAAATATCTTCTCTAATTGTGAAATTATAAAGACCTAAATAGGACTATGCTTGACAAGAGTGAACTAAAAAAAAATAATGAGGGCTCTCTAGCAGGGGGCCCAATCTGATTTTTATTCTGCTTGCACCTTAAGTAAGTACACATACACAAGATCACTGAAAATGCTATCACTGTGATCTTAATTTTACACTTTCTCAGCACATGTGCTAAGTGGTAACAAAAGGGCCTTTCACTTTTTTCCCCTGCAGAAATGCAGAGCAACCCTAGCTCTCATTGCCTTCAATTGGAATTGCAGAGGCACAGAGTTTCTGAAAATTAGACCATTATGAACAGAGCCTGGATTTGTGTAAATTGCCACAGCTCTGCATAAGTCAGTGAAGCTACTCCAGTTTATACTAAATGAAGATTTTTGCCTTAGTTTTAACACTTGGCTACATATGGGTGTAACCCCATTTATTTCATCCAGACTTTTGTCCCTGTCAGAAAAGCTTGCAAGTGAGCATTCAGAAACACAAGATAAACACGGAGTCAAAAATTTTGGTTAAATGTGCACCGTTCCATCTATTTTAACAGAATTGTGCTCGCTTACAGTAGGACTGAATTTTGTCTTGGCATGCTGGGTCCTTACGTAACCTCCCTTTGATTGACAACACCTCACATGTAAAACTGTAACGTTAAGAGTGTTTCTAAATCAGTACCACAAAGTTTAGTCCATGAGCTCTGTGTTTTGTGATACTGGTGAGAAAATTAAAATCGAGATGTTGAATGATTTTGTATATGTTCTTCTGAGTCTTCCGATTTGCTTCCCACTGCAACCATACAAAATAAAACATTAAATACTTCCCAAAACATCCACAGAAACAAAAAAAAAAGTAAACATCCATACTTCCATAGCAAATACTCTGTTGTTCAATAAATAAATAAAAATCCCCCACCCAAGCCAAAAGACATATTTCTTCTATGCATGGCATTTTTTTGTTTTTACACAGCTTCAGCACTCAGATAGTTGTACACAGTTCTCAGTGCCATCTGTGGGAGTTGTGCATGTGTAGCTGAGGGCAGAGTTGTTTGCTAATAAGTTACTGGGTTGTTAAAAAAAAATGAATCCAGTTCTTTGAGATTTTTGCTTTGAAGAATTTTCAATTAAAAGTCAGTGATGAAATCATACAGTTCACCTAGTATATAAATATATTTTTGTCATTTAGGACAACAAGCAAGGTCAATAAAGAATAGTTTTTCTATGTCTCAGTGGAAAGAAGAATGTTATCCATGTGATAGCAAAGGGTCTGCCAAATGGAAAAAATCAGTCAAACAAAGAGCACAGGGTTGCTTGCTGGAGTAAACAATTCTAAATGAACAAAAGCTCTACATAAAAGTAAAATGTCCCACCCCCTAGTGAAAGCTGTTTTCAAAGCTCTGTATTCTTTCAGAGTGCTGTAATACAGATTAACCTAATGTTTTTCTTCTGCTGATAGAACAGTCTGGTTCCTCAGTCTGCTTCTGTGATTTCAGCTGTCATATTCTGTTCTTAGTATTTCCATATTTTACAAACTGCCTTTCAACTTATAAAGATAAAAATTTGGTTTTCTACTCTCTACACGTCAGAAGATACACCTGTACTGTACACCTTTCACATCAAGCAAGTTTGGTGGGAGATTTATATATAAAAGTTATGCTGGAGGCGAAGAAGGCCAAATAAGCCCAAAAAATCCCCTTCTGTACATACAGTTTCAGGAGAGCTCAGTTACCCTTCCAAGGTATGCAACTGAAAACCACCAAACCAAATCCTCTTGGTACGTACCCCGAATACCGGGCTGTAATAGGCCCTTGTGCTAATTTAAGGTGCTCAGTTGTGCTACCAATCTGGAAGATCTCAGCTCACAGAAAACATACAGGAAAAGGGATGTATGATGATGAGGAACACAGACAATACCTTAGAAACCCAAAATACGACTGCAGTGGTGGGATACGCCCTGTGTTCTGCAACGGTCAAGGCAGTATTTGCCCAGTGCCTTGCTGGCAGAAGACCCTCCTGTGTTTTAGGGCTTTTGTTTGTACAGCTGGTAAGGAGAAAAATCGGAGTGGATTAAATGTCCTGTGTGACTATACAAAATACTATTGTGTTGAATTTTATCTAATATTCCTTGATGTGATGAGGCTGGCCTTTGCAAATACTTCATAAAAACTGCAACAAGTTCAAAAACTCCAGGGCTCACATGCACAGTTTCACGTTAAAATGAGCAGGTGTTTTAGGTAGCTGCTAGCAGTGCTTTTAGTCAGTGGCGTCCATGTTTTATCATAACCTCTGTTACTTAAGCATAACAATTTCAAATCACATCACGCTAACCAGGAAGCACAGGTTGTCAGCATGAATCTGGATTTCAGGCAGTTATTTAAATAGCTCTCGACACATACTTGCTTCCTATGCAGATACAAAAGTACGATGTCCTCAGGATTCAGATAAGCTGGAAAGATGGAGAAAGAAGCTGCCTGGCTAAGTCCTTCCACTAGAAATTTCCATTGGAAAAAATGTACTTTTCAGGCTGTGACACCTCGAACTAAACTAACTTCCTTAAAATATTGTGGCACGCCTAAGGAAGATGTTTAGTTCATGTATTACCATAGCTCCCATGAAGTTCAGAAGAACTTAACACTAGTTGATAATCCAGCCCATTTCTTTCAGACAACATATATCTAAAAGCAATGAATAGTGTAAATGTCAGTATGACCAACTATCTTACAATCCATGCCATTCATACGCTGAATTTTAACCACTTCAGTCTTGGGAGTCCTAAAATGTGTTCAATAGAGCAAGAGAAAGACCCCTTTCTATTTTCAGTTGCGTTTAAAAAAAATAATAAAACTTGAACTATAACACCACAGTTCCCATTTTATCCCTCTGGCAGATTCCTACCATTGCAGAACTGTGATTCTACTGCAATGGAGACCATCTCTTTTTCTTTACAGAGATTTCCTGCATGCTGGGGAAAGGCGTACGGACATAACTGGGCAGAACAAACTGCCCGAGGATGCCAGTTACGCAGTGGCAATTGCAACTGTGCACTGCTGCCAGCCTGAGGGCAGTGCCAAGAAAACCATTCTCACAGAAGGCTGGATTCAGCTCCCATTAAAATTACAAACACCTTAACTCCCAAGATGTTTGGGTAACAGAATGTGTGAAAATTACCTACAGAGAATGCATAATCACTAATTTAAGGAGGTGCAACATAAGATTTAAATAGAAGTAACACAATCACAATCATTTGTAGCATGATCACAGTATTTCATACAGTTTTAAAACTTCAGCTCCTGTTTTAAGTCCTAAGACAGAGCAACTGAGGCCCTTAAGTGCTATGACAGTGTTAAATTAAAAAAAAAAATAATCTCACATCTCACTTATTTCCAGTATTACGGTTTCTATCTATATAGGTCATATGGTTTCTACTGTCAGGACAGGTGAATTTGTTAGCACTAAGTTTCAGTCTCGTTACTCTTATTTTTTAATACAGAGCGAACCTGATTAAACTATGCTTTAGTCACATGCACGTTCTAAATCATAGGACACTAAACACAGGACTTGTTGGAGCAGGTCCAGAGGTGGGGCACGAAGATGATCAGAGGGCTGGAGCACCTCTCTAATGAAGACAGGCTGAGAGAGTTGGGGTTTTTCAGCCTCGAGAAGAGAAGGGTCCTGGGAGACCTTATAGTCCCTTCCAGTACCTGAAGGGGGCCTGCAGGAAAGCTGGAGAGGAACTTTTTACAAGGGCATGTAGTGACAGGACGAGGAGTAATGGCTTCACACTGGAAGAGGGGAGATTTAGATTAGATATCAGGAAGAAATTTTTCACTGTGAGGGTGGTGAGACACAGGAACAGGTTGCCCAGGGAAGCTCTGGATGCCGCATCCCCAGAGGTGTCCAAGGCCAGGCTGGATGGGGCTTTGAGCAACCCGCTCTAGCAGAACGTGTCCCTGCCCATGGCAGAGGGGTTGGAACTAGATGATCTTTAAGGCCCCTTCCAACTCAAACCCTTCTATCATTCTAAGATAAGCATCACTGCAATAATAAGCACTAGTGGAGACTGTGATTAATTTCCTTGGAAGTGAGGTGGGGGTTGCTCTGTTAGCACAACTGTTATTTTTGACTTGACTCCTACTATAATAAAGTTATCTCTTAGTTAGTCTGCCACGTTCCTTGGAAACGTGGCTCCTTTGACATAGTTTATCACGTATGTGTTGCAATGTCGAGGCACAGATGATGGCTAAAGGAAGCACTGGCTGTGAATGTATTTGGATTTACTGTTTTGGTCAGCTCCTGGGAGTGGAATACTCAAAAATCTGCAAAACTCCTGTTAGACATCTGAGGATTAGCCTTTGTCCTATTTATATATGCATGAAGTTCAAACATCTTTACCGTCTATTTTGGATAACAGGCAATTTTCCCTCATCTTAATGCACTAATACAGAATCAGAACTGATGTTCTGGTTTGAGACTTGGTTGTTTCAGCATAACAGCGAACAAACTATGACCTACTTTATACACCACTGTATAATACAGTTTGTGACAGTAGCTTATGAAAGGTTTATACACCCACACTCTTTATTTTGTTTAAATCATAAGAACTATGAGAATTACATTTAGTAATTTAAACAGTTGAAAACAGTAATAAAAAATACCATTGACTCATGCTGTAAGAAGATGAAAATCCATTAAAGAAAATCTATTGGAATAACTTATTAGCAGGGGCTTAGAGTAAAATATATATATAGAAAGGAGTTTCACCCTAGCCTCCCAATGAAATGCCAGAGAAGCCTGAACATGAAATTGGAGCCACCAGCAATCTGTCTGAAATAAGACCTGACTTTTAAAGAGACAGCTCTTTATAAAGTGTGTATAATTTTAGCCTCTTACTATTGGAAGTCAACATGTACGCAATTATTAGTGAAACCTTTCACTTCAGGAAATCTTTAGTCACTAGCAATAGGAAAATGATATATTGAAAAAAGATACGCTAAACAAACAAACAAAAAATAAACCAGAAATTATGCCCATAGACATGCCTGCTACTCACGAATCTGAAATGGAACTGTCAGAGGATCACTCATCAGAAGAGGCTTCTGCAAAATGGATATATAAAAGTGACAGGACAAACCTTATTCTCCAAATCAACACTGGAGTTTGTAAAATGCTTAGTCTTGCCTCCATGACTTTAGAGAACAAACAATTTCAGGGCATTTTTAAAATTCACTTAGGATTAGATTAGGGAAGCAAGAGCTGACATACAGGAGACTCCCAAACACCAACATCCAGTAATGGACATGAGAAAACAGGGCTGAAAGATCTCTAGCAGAATCTGTTTGTGCAATGCACCATGCTTTCCTAATATTTTGACAGAAAGATTAAGAATTCATTTGGATATATCTGGATGGCATTTTTACTATTCAAGATGTAGAAAGAGAAGCAAAATATTGGAAGACACAAGCATTAGCCTAGATGAAGAACTGATATGAACACCCAAGTTTAGGAGAGAACAAACTACACAGAATTAGATATACTGGAGACTGTATTGCTATTAATTATGTAAGTGTCCTCCAAATCATTCAGTGACCTGAGAGTCACGAAGAGACAGCCACGGAAACACAACAGTTTAGGGAAGAAGGCACTGGACTGAGAGAAAAATCCAGAATGAAGGCAACCAGTGCATCTTCAATGCATCTGATTAATGCCATTTTTTTCCATGTCAAGATACAAAACCAGAATGGCGAAAATAGAAAGAATGGACCAGAAACAGAGAGAAATAATTTCGGAGTGCCAGGTCCCCAGCAAAAAGTGTTTTGGAATTTGCAGGCAGAAGCCAACATGGGCAGAAAACTTGAATGCCAGATTTGCTGGGCAGCTTCATGAAAACTGCATTTACACTTATTAGCCCCTCTTATTTCTGAAATGTTTCCTCCTTGCAAAACACGATAGGTTCTGTAAAGTCACCAAATTTAAATCCTTACACAGACTAAAACAAATGATCAGGGGAAAAAAAAAGACAGTTACACCGAAAAAGACATCCAAGTGACTAATACCGCAGTCTGCGTTTAAAGGGAAGTCTGGGGCAAGTAGCTTGTATGTTCTGCAATCTGTCACCCACTTTGCTAATCTCTGCCTCATATTTTAAAACTCCATTAACAGTTTGTGGTCTTTCTTTCCCTGCCTTTCCCCTGCCCCTTTGTCTTTTTTAATCAAAAGAGTCCCAAGTCTAGTTTTGCTGCAGGACTATTTGGAAGCTTTGCTTTTTAACTGGTGACAGCCTTTTCTCCAGGCTTTTAATGCATCTCACAGTTATAAACAGAAATTTTGGTTTTGCATATCTAAATGACCAACAAAAAACACCAACAGAATGTTCAATAAAAATGCTCCCATTTTTTTCACTGTTATCTTGAAAAAGGTTAAAAGAAAAAAAAAAGATTGCAAAACCCATGAAGAATTTCTCCTCTCCTTTAAAACAGAAAAACAAACCAAAAAAAGGTATGTTTATATAATCACAGAAAAAACCACCAAATTGCAATTGTCTTTTTTCCATTACAGATCATTATTAACAACTGCAGAGTGATGGGTAAAAATACAGCTTTGGTACTGGATTAGTTCAGACTTGTGCTAGCAGATACACTGCTGTGCCTGTCTAAGCACAGTTCAGCAGATCACGTATTTTGTAGCTTATCTAAATGATCATCTTTCCCTTTTTTTTTTTTCCCAAACATTCCCAACGTGGTTTCAGAAATTAAATGTTACTGTAATCTTTGTAACTTTTCAAAGACGTCTGAGTCTGGGGTGTGGACCAATAAAGCAGAATCTGCATCATGAGTCTTATGACTTTTATCACTACATTCTCAGCTGTTAGTGCCAAGATTAAACTTTCAGAAACATCTCAAGCATCTTGAATTAGGCTTGATGAAAACCACCACATATTCAGCTATCGGCACTGCTTTGTTCTTGGTTTTTCTTTTGAAAAAAAAAATAATAATTTAAGGTCTTTTGTGTAAATGAAACCTTATACATGTGCTTTTAAAGCAAAAGCAATCAATCACATATACGAATCAATTTTAAACCATTTTAACTGCAGCACTGTTGTTTTCAGAAAGAAACAACTGACTACATGTGAATACAGAAACATTTCAAAAAGAAGCGGAGTCAAACTCTTTTAATTGCAGTGTCCTACTGACAGCAAGCAGCCTTCCACTTTAAACCTGTTTATGTGGCTCAGTTTGAAACAATTTGTGGAAATACCTTCAACATGTCAGATCTTAACATATATGTGTATATATATGTTATATAATATAACAGATATATTTAAAGTGTAAAACCATGGAATATGCGGACGTAACCATTTACAGGACCTCCATAATGAGATTAATTAAAGAATTACAGCTACAGTAAAAGGAGGGCAGATGAAATTAGAAACAAATTATTTTGTTTAAAATCTTCCTAAAACATGACTACATTTCAACCCTCTGGTGAAAGTAGGAAAAAAAAAAAGGAAAGAAACTGTCACATGTGATGAATTCCTTACAGTTTACTGAGCTGAATTTTCCTAAATAAACCACAGAGGTGCAGTCTTTAAGAAATCCATTAGCTATTCAGACCATGTCTTTTCCTAATCCAGCATTATTTCCTACAGTACATTTTAAATATTTTTTAAGCCCAGTATAAGATGTCCCATTTATATATATCCCATATTCAGTATTTTCCTTGGGAAACTACTCAGTCCTGCAAACAAGCATGTGATTGTAGCTTAATTTATGGCCCCATTAATAAGGATCCATTAGAGCACATGACTATACTCATATGTTTATTTGTTTATGGAATGAATTCCAAGAAGTTCCACAGCATAGCCATTTTTTTGGGGTACTGAATTTAACATTTTTCCCTTCCTCAATTCATTCTGCTTTGATGTGATATGATTATTTACTTTGATATGATTACATACAGCCATCCATCAAAAGTACACAGACTAGACTTCCCCTCTTCAACTTAACTTGGTAAGCATATTTAGCTTTCGAATCCTTGCACATAATTCAGGTGGAGACCCATCACAGCTGTGTAAGGAGTGACTGACTGCATTTCCTTGCTTCTTGACAGTACGCATCTGATCCTGCTCTAGCGCTCCTAAAATATGCAGCCTGTTCTCCCCTTTATCTGCAATCTCATTCATATTTTCAAGGATTTTCCAGTGACAGAACACCTACATTTTGATTTCTTCAGCATGTTGCTGGTTGCACCTTCCCAAGGGAAAAGCTTCTTTCTATGAAAGAAGGATTTTTAAAATCTCTCAGTATAGGTGAGTAATAACTTCTACTGCCAAAGGAGAAATACAGCTTGAAAATTGAATGGAATGGAAAGGAATATTCCCTCCTGCATCTGGAAATCAACCCCCTCACCTGCTGTGAAGATTACTTTCTGTCTCAGTTTGGTTTAACTAGATTTTCCACACACTCTGTACATTCACTGTTACAGAAGTACCTTCCAAAGCCGAGACTATGGTTGATCTGTAAGAACCACTAGCTTATAGGGTCACAACAGTTTTTGTCGTAAAACCAGGAATATTTCTTTCTTTTACTATTTTCCCTAAGAACAATGCTTTTTAAACACAAAATTTTACAAATTTTACGCAGGTAAGAAGAAAAGGAAGCCCTTAGGAAATAAAATAGCTGAAAGTACTACATAGTGTATACAGAACCAATTGTCTTTCTGACCGCACACAGCAGAGAAATAACCATTGTAACAGACAGTGTCAGTTGGGTGTTTTGTTCACGTAAGTGATGAATGAAGATTAGGTATTTTCATTAAAAAGGTCAACTGTTTTCAAATTCCTTCAAGTCCCTACTTGAAAAAAAACCAAACACCAAAGTGTTTCGTTCTGGTTATGTTCTAAAGAAAACTAAAACTTCACTATTTGTTTCAATAATAATGAACATGTTTTAACACACTTTATGACAACAGAAAAATAAATTAAGAATGCCTTTGGAGTTTTTAATTACAATCAGTTTACGTTTCTAACTTCCTTTTAATATCCTTTTTAAATATCACACTGGTCACGATTCCACAAATATACATTCCTAAAATTATACACCTTTGCCTCAAACATACCCATGAAATAACGTATTCATAGCATTGTGCTGAGAGCCCCAACAAAGCAGAATCTGACTGTTAGCTCACATTAACTGAGTCTTTGGCTGATATTTTCATGGAAGGTATGCTGATCTTTCTAGTAGTGTCAGTAGAATCACATTACTGCTCGAGTCAGCATTTTCTAAAAGCTATTTGGCAGCTCACCATTCATCCCCTACAGTTAGATTCAACACTGTTTACAGCATCTAATAAACAGGGTTAGAGTCATACACAAATTTAAGAGATACTTCATTGTTATTCTTAATGTAGTTAACTTTGTAATAAATTGCTGTATCTATTTAAAAATGTTTTTCTTCTTTTTCTTTTGATGAAGACTCTTAATGCTTTATTTGTGACAACTGAGTTTTTAGTAACAATAAATGCTTTGTCCTGCTTGATGTGAAGAGCTCAGTGGTTTAATTAATGGGGATTAATTGAATTAACTGGATGAATTAATTCAGTTAAACCAAATAGAAAGATAAAGAAGTAGTTGCATTATGCTATTCATTATTAGATGAGCGCTCACAATCCACTTCAGCGCAAAGTCAGCTGTGTTAGATTGAAACACTGGTAAAAGCAGTTTAAACTAACCTTGCTGATTTTACAATGAAATAGGGTTTAATGACATTAATAAACAGCAGAATAATAACAGCAGAAATAAGAGCAGCTGGAGCACTAACAAAATTAATTATGGCATCACAGCTGAGATTGATAATGAAAACCCCTGGACAGTAACTTCTCAAACTAGTACAGCTGTTTCCAAATAGCCATCTGTCTGGGCCCCAAGGCTATTTTATGTATGGATACTCTTAAATTAACTTAGCAGGGCTCAGTTAAGGTATTACAGAAACAATGTGATAATATTGAAAGCTAATGTGATATAAGAAATACGAACTTGCACTGGTTTAAGAAAAAAATTGAAAAGGAGAACTTTTACAACTTTCTTTGAAGTGGTGAAACAGCTGTGTGTCCTAGAGTCCTAAAATTATTGATGTGATGACAGGAAAGGTCTATGAGAGTGATTAAAAAGAAATTTGTTTTTCCTTTTGAAACAATGGGCAAAGAAGGCAAAGGAAATCTTATTGCTACATTACTCTCCAAAACAACATAAATACAGTTTATGGAAAGACTAAATTTCTTCAGACAGGAGTTTTTTTAATCAATTCAACTGCCAAATGACACAGTCCACTCCACCCTTAGCCCCTACTTTTCTTAGTTGCAACACTTGAAAATGGTTTCATTTCATCCTCTGAAAATGCACTTGTAATTTTCACCTTTAAGATTTTACATGCATGAAGACTATGATTGTATAATCATCTAATATCATATACATCATTTTTCACAGTGGTATATTGTAAGTATATAGGTTTATTTCTTAGAAACAAGTGGGAAACATATACATTTGTAACTCTTACTGGTATTTTAGGCAATGGAACATGTGAAAAAACCTTGATGAGATGATGTAAATGCTAACAAATTGAAAACAGAGACTCCAAAACACAAACATTAAACTGCAATCATTTAAAATGAATTAGCAAGCCTACTAGGTCAAATTCTATCATCACCTTCAGGAATGCAATTTTTCAACAATTAACACTGACAGAATTAAACATGTATTACAAAGAGAAGAATTTGTCTTTTATTTTTTAAATTTATAATTAGATGAATTTTATCATAGTAAATTTGAATCCTGTGGTTTCAGATCTTCAAAACCAGATGTATTTATGTTGTCTTTAAAAAAAATGCCTACTTTTTTTTCCAAAGTAAACTCTTAATAAACCATAGTAATTAGGCTATGAAATCCCACAAAGACTTGAAGAAAACCTTGGTTGCTCAGCCAGTTTTCTTTACATTTCAGTCAGGTCTGCTGGAAGACAACTTATGTCTCATGGGTTTTATTTTTCATCATTTTTATACACTGTTATTAGTTACTATTTTGTTTAATCTTCTAGCTCTAAGCTGCTCAAGCCAAGAATTCTACTTCACTTACTGCATATGAACACCCCATATGAACACACACACACGTATAAATGCAGTTTTTTCCCCGCTGTGATGTATGATTTTGCTCCTCAGAATGATTCTTTTCAGCTATAAAATATCCCTTAGGGAACTGTATGAGTTGGTAAATAAAACCTGACCTTTTGTGAATTAAAACTGCAGTACAAATAATAAATGTTTGGAAAATCTATGCAGCCCTTGTAACAAACTACTACCATGAAAAAAAATCATGACAGTCTTCTGGTTTCAGTATTTGTACTAAAACATATACTGCACTGAAGAAAATTCTTCTTGTTATGAACATTTCTTAATGAAGTGAAGCAGTGATCAAAAGGTCCTGCACATAGCACAGTGCAGACACAGAAAAGCGTGTCAGCTCATAACACCTTGCAATATATAATACTGTAATAGCAAGGCGACTGAGGAAGCCATGATACACAAAGTAAGGTTTTGAAAAAAATGTCTTTTGAAAAATTACCCTTTTATGACAGCTTTGATATCAGCTGATACTTAACTGTCTTTATGATTTAAAAAATTCTTCCCTGAGACTTCTGCAGACTGAATTCACGCTTAAGCCTTCACAGCCGAAATACAACCTGCAGGAACAGCTTTCATTGTTGTCCTGCTGGTGGTGTAGACGTGCAGAACTGCCTTTGAAGTTGTCATTCACTACTGTCTTTGTTAATTATAAGCCTGCCTCTCAATGTATCTAAATATCTACTCAAAGAAATCTATTGCTATTTGTACTGGTATCAGTACCGGTATCAATGCAGGCTACTCCTAATGATAAGAACTCTTAACACTGGGAAGGAACATCGGAAGAACATCAAGCATTTTGAACTGTACACAGAACAGCAATTAATTCTGCAATCGGAACTGGAAAAGTAGATTTCTCCACTGGATATTTTCTAATGAACCCAGAGTGTAATACATATAATATAAATCTTGCAATATTACAATGGAAGCGGATTTTGCTGGCCACATTTTGTTAAATAGCATGATGCAGCTGGAAGCTACCCTGCAGGAGCTTCAATCCAGCTCACATGTTTTCCCTGGAGGTCACAAAGAATGGCGGTTTGGGCAGGAAAAGTACCTCCAACAGGAAAACGCTTTTCCTGCACTTGCAAACATGCAAACTACAGAACTATCCAGTAGCTGCTGCTGCTGCTGCAGTCACCATCTCTCATCATAGGGAAAGCAGCAAAACTGGAGACAGACCTCCCTCTGTGCAAGAGCTTTGTGTAGTGTAGGGAAGCCAGGAGGAGTTGCTGAAGTTGTCCAGGCCCTGGGAACATGGTGGATGCAGTACCTGAATGTGCTTCTCTCCATTGCAAACATCAAATCACCCTGTGGTACCAGCTTGTGCATGTGACTGGGAGGTGAACACTGCCGAGCATTAAAGGAGGAGGCACACAGAGGCAGCTTTTTAACAGTGTACCCTGTTCGAAAGGATGAGAGTTGCCACTGATTCACTTCATGTTATGTGACAAAATATAGATTACTTCAGAAATCCAGAGAACAATTTAAAATGTTTGCTCCCAGTGCTACCTGCAGTTTGTGCAAAATTGTGTGTTGTGTGAGAATGCGTTTAAATACTGTTCCGCTTCACACAACAGAGGAGAAATTATGTTACAATAGCACCATGGATTAAGATATTTATTGGAAAGATTTATACTATAACTTCCATACCCCGTGTTCATTAGAAAATACCCAGTGGAAATACCTATTTATCCAATTCTGACTGCAAAATTAGTTGGTGTCTGCATGTACTTCAGAAGGCTTGACAGGAAACTTAACACAGTATAACTGCAACACTACCCGGACTAGATGTCCTAAAAACTAATGCCATCCAACAGATATGCAAGTACAAATAGGAAATAAAAGAAAAGAAGTTTAGGGAGCCAAAGGTTTGCCAGTGGGAGAGCTTGAAAACGTGGGGAACTTACCAATATATAACTTGGTGTTTGCTGGTACTATAAAAAGTAGCCCATCTGGAAGTGCTGCAATTTCATACAAGAAAGAGTCTAGCACTTGTTTAAAATGTTATTATTAGCCCCAAGTGCCTATTACATTTATTTTGTGTGAAGGAAAAAACATCAAAATAAGGAAAACTGAAAACAAGGGGCTATTTTGTACTCCCAGTTGTTATAATGATTGTTACTACTAACAGATTTTTCCTTTCACATGTGTGAAAGGACAAACTCCTTTCACCTTTACGCAAAAATTTCAAAAGATGATTGCAAGCAGAAAGGGAAATGTGTGGAACTTTCATGCCAACCTTTAAGCCTGATCTACTTGTAACTAATGATAGACAGAATGGATGCACAATAAAAAGTGAAAAAATAATTGCAATGCATCAGGTGAATGACCTGACTGCTGTTAATTCCTTTGGCATTTACAGAGCATGGACCATTTTATAATTAAAATGCTTCACAGGGAAGTTTCAGTTGTATCATCTATTAAAAAGCAGGATGGTTTTGAAATTAACAATAGCCACAAAAGATTTGATGACTAAAGTTACTGAAGAATTGCAAGACTCTAGTCACTTACAACAAGCTCCGATTGCTCCGATGCTAGTAAGTACTATTTCTATATGTATAATCTTACTGTAGTTTCTAAAATAAAGCATCCTGTGAGGATGTCAAACACTTAATTCCAAATACCCTATTTCATATCCATGCGTGAGTGCAGTAACTCCATTTAACTAAAAAGAATGGTTAATTTGCATAGAGAATAAGGAAGGAAAAAAACATTTGAGTGAAGACACAGCAGGACATATTCAGTCTCAGCTTAGACCTTAAATGTGTAGAAATTTGTCACCTGAAGGAGAACCAACAAAACAATGACATGGTCTATAGAGGCAACAAAGACAAACAGCTCCAAATGGTGACCCACAAATATTCAATACTGAGTGAAAGCTGCCTAGGTCATTAGGCAACACAGGACAGAGGCCTCCCATTATGATGAAGCTGCCTAAATCCAGATTGCACATCATCACTTTTCTGTCACTTGAGATGCAGAGTTGTAGGTTTTTCTGGACGGTGGGTATCTAACTGACCAGGACTCAGCATTTTAAAACCTTTCACAGAAACCTGATTCTGAACTCCCTCATCCTGCAGGGATTCAAACATAAGTCAGTCCTTTCCCAGCAAAGTCCCACAAAAACCAGGCTCAGAATAAGGGCATTGACAGATGTGCTTTTGTGTACTGAGCTGAAGAGATCTAAGCCATGACTTGCCCTTAGCTTTTAACTCCTGCCAATCACCTGGAGACTGGCACTTCCTTAGCCATGAATAGTAACCAGGTATGAGAATACCATCTCATGTTCCGCCTAATTTAACCAAGCAGTGGGCTGCTGAAAGTCATTATCCCTCTCTCTCCCCAGTTCAGTTTCTCCTCTGTGTTAGATACAGCAATCATGTGGCAACAACATTGTGGAAAACTAACCTGCCCAGTATCAAAACCCCTCACTAATCCAAACCCATGATGCAGTTACACAATCACTAAAATCAATGCATGAACTACAGAGCAGTACCAACCCTTTTGGTAGCTCCCAGTTTGATCCAATTGACTGTGTGAAACTGCACCCTGAATAGTTCAGGGCAAAGACCGTCCATCTGAGAACACATCTGTGACAGTGCCATCAGACTGAAGGACCACACAATGTTGCTGGTACAACAGAATTTTCCTTCCTTCAACACATAAACAACATAGCTGAACGACCTCCTCGCACCTCCATCTGTTGGGGTTTAGTTCACATCCCTTTGTGTATCACATTCAAGTCCAGCCCACGGAGACTGACAAAATGTGGACTGGTTGAGGAGCTAGCGAATCCTCCTGCATTAGCAGAGGAAGAGGCTGGGTGAATAGTCATAGTCACACCACTGTGTCTGAGTAAGTGAATGATAACTTTGGCCCTGTCAGTAAAGCCTTGTCCACAATCAGGGCAAAAAGGAAACGTATTACAGTGTCAGTTCTTAAAGCAATCTGGCCTCATTTCCCTTGGCAATTATATTGGGTTGTTTGGGTTTGTTTTCTTTTTTTAGAACTGTACAGGCCAACTTCTGCTATAAATAACTACAGGAAAATGCCAGTAGGACATTTACCAGAAAGAAATCCCACAGTTCAGAAGAACTGTACAACAACCCGTCTGGTAAAAATCAGTATTTACATGATGTATAGCTGGTAGCGGTCCGATCCTGCCCTGAGAAATACTGTGCCAGCATATTATCATAGTCCTGCAAAATTACTGAACTTTGGCCCTGTACTGTATTTTTAATTACTGGTTGACTTAGAGTAAGTAGTGACTGTAAAGAATCTGTAAAGAAACAGCCAGGCATTTACAACAGCCATTGCCTTCTCTTCTCACTCGTGATTCGTGTCTTACTGTGTGTCCTATTTCTTAATATAAGTTCAAATATAAAAATTAAACACTTAATGTAAAAAGAAATATAATTAAAATATACAATTTAATTCACCTACCTTTGGCTTCCTGTTTAGTCCAGAATTCTTTCACTCTTTTAGTAATGTTTTTCTCCTCTCTCAACTGCTTTTGCCACTGACGTAGCTCTTGTATTTCACTATCGCAGCGGACCTGGGAAAGGGAACATGGAAAATGCAACTAAAATTATATACATCCATGTTACCCAAGAGGATGATACAATTTTTTCGTGGGGCTGTGGCTGGGCAAAGACATGACATCCATCCTTTTTGCAGAGCCTGATATAAAAGCCCAATCCCAGAGGTTTACAGTTTTCAACTTACACAGAAATAAAACCCACATAATTGACAAACCCCATTGAAAACATAAATATACCAATTAGGGGATCATTTTGATTACCAAGGACTCCTGAGGATGTGATTGCAGTGAGACGCTTATTCTTTGAGTTAATTAAAATTTAAAGTTTTACGCTGAAGGGTATTAGTGCCTTTAGAAAACCACAACACTATAAAACCAACCCATTGACCAACATAATAGAGCAGAAGAGGAGCATGAAGGGTCATACAGCAGGAAATTTATTCCAGCAAACTGATTCACACCTGCTACCAGCTGCAAATAGGCTTACTGACAATCCCAGCCATACAATTTTCACAAACAGGAGAGCCATTAATCTGTTATTTAAAGTAATTCAAATGCATTACATGATATCTATTCTTTGTCAGTCAATCACCCCTATGAAAGGTGTAATTCTGCTTCCACATGAAACGACAGCAGTCACAGGCCTTGACTCCATTAAGATTTAAGTTGAATTTTTCTGTTACTGCTTTTGTACTGGTGTAGATCCTACTAAGAAAGAGCTAGCTTTGCATCAACAGCTTTTACCACTCTGCTACTTAAACTTGTTCTAAGCAGGATTTGATAATTAGCAGTGTGTTGCCAGTTGTTTACTTCAGCATTCACACAATTCCTACCTCCAGTCCTAGAGCAAAAATCCAGAAAAGATACCATCCTGACAATACTGGCAAGGGGACATGCTAGTATCCGCTTAGGCATTGGTAAGTGATTATTCTCTTAGAGTCATAGTCAAATTATAATCGAATTATTAAAAATGTAGTTTCTGTTTTTTCTAAATGTTATGTATATCAAATGATATTATGTTTTAGGACTTAATGTCCTCGTATTTCAGGCTGAAGTTGAGTAACATGGTAGAAACAAGCAGCAATTAGCTTGTTTTCTCCCAGCACATTTTTTCTTTCAGGAAGCCGACTACTTAGTTCTCTAGACAATGCCTTATATTTATTTTATTCTTACATGATATGGTAGTGAGTTTGCTCTGTGATTTGAACTCTACTACTCTACTCCATTACACTCTGGTTTTCTCCCACTTTCCTGAGATACATACAGAGCAAAAGAGCAGGACTTAGTTTTCCACTAGTTAAAAAAAAAAAAAAAAACAAACCAACCAAACCAAAAAACAAACCAACAACTTAAAGAAAACAATATAAATTATTTATCAAAAGTATCCTTTCCATCCAGAATTTCTCCTTTGTGGTTCAGCTAAGAATACAATACACAGTAGCTGAACTCCCACGGCACATCTCAGTCCACTTAGGAGAAGATAACTTGCTATATTTCAGATAGTGCACTGGCAGAGCAGAAATACAATACAAGGTTACGTGATCAATAAAGACAGGCAAGACTTTTACTCAGTGACTTGACATCAGATACCTCTTAGGCCTCTAATAATATCCCATTATATTAATATAGTTCTGTATTATCGTATATAAAAGTTATATGAAGTTCTTACAAGGTTAATATGAAATTTTAAAAATAAATACAAAATTAAATTACTGAAACTAGTGATCTTTTCAGCTATTAAAAAAAATCAAAACCATTTTCTATAAAATCCATCAAATAGTATTTCCAAAAATACAATATAATCCCAAACATGGGATAGTTTCTTTAGGCTTGCAAGAGACATTTTTTCTTTTATACTGTCATGTATGCTTTTATAGAATCCGTAATCCTCTATTACCTGAAGTCAGTTTATCTGCACAGGAAAGGGTTAAGGGAATGTTTATGGGACATTTAAATGACAGTAGCAGAAAAGAGGCAGGAAGATAGAGAAATTACTACCTCTATTTCTAACTATAAAATGTTGGAAAAAAAATGAAGTGTCCATTTATAACTGCAGCTACGTAAGACCTGTATTTTGGCCCATGACAGGGACACAGTGATCTCCGTATACTGAAAATGAAGAAATAACTCTTCATAGTTAAAAGATAAAAGGCAAGTATAGTAGGTTCTGTATACTCTCCCCTAGATAAATAAAACAGTGAAAGTATAGTGAAATACATAGCAAAATAGAGGGCTCTGAGATAAAGGCATAGTCAGATAAGACTCAAATACTCCAGACTCCAACATTAAATCCAAGCAGTGAGCATGAGCTCCCAGAACAAAGTGATTTTTTTAGAATAGTGAAAGAAAAGAAAAAGGAACACAGATACATCACCTGCAGTAAAACAGGTAACAGGAACTTAACAAAATACTATCAACATATTCCAAATATACTTAATAGATTATAATTTAGCATAGCTGTGATAATTTCTCAGAAAGTAGTCCGTATTTTTTAATCAGAGTGCAATTCTACCATGATTAAAAAGCCATGACTCAGCAGCAAAATCTCCAGGCAAATAATCAAAGGGTCAAGAGTCCTGTCCAAACAACTGATGTGTGTCTCCTGCAGACCAGCAATGCATGAAGCAGTGAAGGAGCCTTAACTTTGACGCAAGAGTTCACTACTACCCAAATCACTGGGATTGAATCTACACTTGCTGTAAAGAACAGTGAATATTTGTGTGATCTTCTGGATTTGAGCGTTTGCTAGTAGCCACAACTTGCTGAAAAGGAATATAAATTGTCATAGCAAAACCAGAACAACACTTTGTGAGAGATAAAGATAAACCTGCTTCAATTCCGATTTAACTTTTGCTCAAATGATATTTATGTATAAAATAGCACTGAATATTTCCATAATGCTGTCCAGTTTAAACTCCATGATATTAGAAGACCCAGTCAAAACAAACTGCTTTCAATGCTAGGTGAGAACATGTTGCACAACAGCAGGAGGACCACACTAAAGCTTTGACCAGAGACATTAGGGGAAATTGTAGTAATGAAAAATGCCTTCAGTCTAGAATAGTAATGCAAATTGTAAACATTAAAAAGCCCCCAAAAAGCAAATGGCACTAAGCACAGATTTTGCAGCAGAGGGGTGAAGAAATATATCTCCTTTTACTGGAAAAGTGCCTGGAAAATTGATACCTACCAATCAAGGGTTTTCATCAGATACTGAATACTGCCTCAGCCCATGACAGATGAATGGAACCTCAATAAAAGAGGAAGGTCAGAAATGAAGAGAAAGAATTCTGATGGCATAATTGTCTCAAACTTTACTTGGGTGCTCCTCCTTGCCCTCAAAGAGACCCCTCAAGAGGACATCTTCCTTTCCAATCTCCTTAGACTACTGACCAGTTGTAGCTTCCACTGCTGTTTGTTCTGGAAATTAATTCTTGATTAAACTTGAAATAATTTTCAGAGTACTCATCAATGTCTTTGTATGAAAGATTGTAGTAAGGACTTTGTTGATGGCAGCTGTTAATTATTACTACGAAAACAAGTATTTTCCTGAAATTTGCTTCAGATAAGGATGAATGTATTGCTTTGATCATGCTTTATTATCAAAAAGTTCTCAATATTCTGTACCTATAGCTGGTTTTTTTCCCCTTTACATAGAAAAATCTTTACTGCCTGATCTACTTTTGCTGATTGCCATGTGTTTTTGATACTGGCACATTTAGACAGCTCGTTGTGCAGAAACAAGTGAAGTATCATGAGAAGAGACGATGCTCCGTCAGTTATGTAACTAGATAAACTCTACTGCCCAGATCAATATGGTTAACAAAACATCTCAAAAATGGTCTGAGTCCATAGAAGATGTGTGTGAGAAAAATGATTTGTTGTGGTTTCTTACACTTTATATGACATTGTTTGAGAATAAAAAACTTAGAAGGTTCACATTTTGGATAGCGTTGTGAAAGACAAAACTATCCTGCCCAGATCTCTGAGCCTTTTACTTTTTCTGAAATCCAACAGTGTGTCCAGAATCCTTCTCCATCCATCTTTCAAACAAGTAACTATGGCATGAAATTTTATGTCCTTTAATGTGTATCTTGAGAAGACCAATGATGAAGTACATTGTTCCTTTATCGCTGTGCCATTTAAAATATGTATGTGCGCTTGTGTTTAATTATTCAGTGTTATCACAATGTGTAAGTTTTTATTTCAATAATAGTGTTTAAAAGTTCCAAATTCTGGGAATTATAAAACAAGGTTTAATGAAAAAATCAGAAAAGAGTTTAAAATACTGACACAATAATATACTTAGAATGCAAAAGGGCATTATTTGCAAGTGTTCATTTATTACCACAATAAATCAGTGTTAGCTGACAAAGCTATTTATTTTAAAAGCAAATCATCTGAGTTCTTTGGTAAATTTTCATAACATACTTTATCATTAATGTGATGAAATCCCATTTAAGCTTAGTGTTCTCTTAATTTGCAAGTCCAAGGATAACACATTGCTCTATGCAGTAACTTGTTACTAATGATTTTAATTTATATTCTGATTTTAATTTAAATTTTAATTTTTAAAAACCCAAGTTCTTTCAGCTCTAATCACAGAATCACAGAATGGTCAGGGTTGGAAGGGGCCTCTGGAGATCATCTAGTCCAACCCCCCTGCCACAGCAGGGACACCTACAGCAGTGGCACAGGACGGCGTCCAGGCGGGTTTGGAATGTTTCCAGTGTGGGAGACTCCCCCACCTCTCTGGGCAGCTGTGCCAGTGCTCTGCCGCCCTCAAAGTAAACTAAAACATGTAACAGCTAATTTTATAGACTGAATTATTTTTTATGTCTCCTACTTTTTTTATAGCTACAGTTTCTCTCTCATTTCTGGGACCTGGTTTAGAATGATAAATACTGGTGGTGCAGAGTCCAGTTGGAGGCCAGTAACAAGTGGTGTCCCTCAGGGGTCAGTACTGGGTCCAGTCCTGTTCAATGTATTCATCAATGACCTGGATGAAGGGAAGGGATAGAGCGTACCATCAGCAAGTTTGCAGATGACACAAAACTGGGCGGTGTGGCTGACATGCCGGAAGGCTGTGCCGCCATACAGCGTGACCTGGACAGGCTGGAGAGTTGGGCAGAGAGGAACCTTATGAAATTCAACAAGGGCAAGTGTAGGGTACTGCATCTGGGGAGGAATAACCCCATGCATCAGTACAGGTTGGGGGCTGACCTCCTGGAGAGCAGCTCTGTGGAAAGGGACCTGGGAGTCCTGGTGGACAACAGGATGACCATGAGCCAGCAATGTGCCCTGGTGGCCAAGAAGGCCAACGGCATCCTGGGGTGTATCAAGAAGAATGTGGCCAGCAGGTCGAGGGAGGTCATCCTCCCCCTCTACTCGGCCCTGGGGAGGCCACACCTGGAGTACTGTGCCCAGTTCTGGGCTCCCCGGTTCAGGAGGGACAGGGAACTGCTGGAGAGAGTCCAGCAAAGGGCTACAAAGATGATTAGGGGACTGGAGCATCTTTCTTATGAGGAAAGGCTCAGGGACTTGGGGCTTTTTAGTCTAGAAAAAAGAAGACTGAGGGGGGATCTTATCAAAACTTATAAGTACTTAAGGGGAGGGTGCCAGGGCGATGGGACCAGTCTTTTTTCAGTTGTCCCCAGTGACAAGAGGTAACGGGCACAAACTTGAGCGTAGGAAGTTCCATCTTAACATGAGGAGGAACTTTGCTTTGAGGGTGGCAGAGCACTGGCACAGCTGCCCAGAGAGGTTGTGGAGTCTCCCTCACTGGAGACATTGAAAACCTGCCTGGACACTGTCCTGTGCAACTGCTGTAGGTGACCCTGCTGTGGCAGGGGGGTTGGACTAGATGACCTCCAGAGGTCCCTTCCAACCCTGACCATTCTGTGATTCTGTGAATACTATTGGGACAATTTTAAAGTTTATATATAAAGCAAGGAAGGATAGTGTCCTTCAGAAGCTTTGGTGGAAGCACAAGGTATTTGAGCAATCTTGCACTGTTCGGCAAACTGTTGTTTGATAACGTTGCCTTTGCAATGCTCCACTGTAAGGATGCCTGCAGTGATATTGTCAGTGCTAATTAATGTTAGTGTCAATGTCATCTCTGTTTAAAAAAAGAAAAAGGAAAACGAACAAGCAGAAAGCATCACAAAAATCTCTCAGTCAAGAAGATCATTTCAAGGTATTTCATAATCTTTGACTGCACGGCACATTATAGTAGCCACTCATATATTCATGCTTGTTAATAGTAAAGAACCACCTAACAGGGAGCGTTTTATACTGATAGTTATTTAAACACCTGATGTACAGACAGAGATGTCTCACTGTCCATCACAATGAAATTACTTCTATACCTGGAGGCTATTTACAAGCTTAAATTTTGATAAAGGCAGTCAAAGACATTTCTTTGTCACCAAAGTCACCTGAATTTCAAGTCCATTTCTTTCCAAAGTGTGAAGGTGTTCAGACTTTCAAAGAAATATTTGACAGAATCTATTTAGGATTTCCAAAATAATTTATTTCATACCCTAAGCTTAGCATGGCTGTTACTCTCCAAAATAATAGTACAAGCCAATTTTCTTTGTATTTATTTTATGCACCTGGCTTTTCCCCCTTAAATTGGGGATTGTGTTAGTGTTGTATTACTAGTATGGCTTGCAACATCTGCTTGCCATTTTTTTTCTCTTTCCTTGAATAGCAGCCTTCATGCCTCTCGCTCAGTCTTGGTCTCAGTTTTTATTTTCTGTATGCATTTATTTTTTAACAGACCTCACCAATCCTCCTTGTGCATCTCCACACTCACTCACATATCCCTGCATGAAGCAAAATAATACTTCATCCTTTAGCAACTAGCCAAAGAACAACTAAAAAAAAATAAAATTGTTCAGTGTTAATTGTACTTTAGAAGATAAAATTTCTGCAGATTTTCTGTTGTTGAGGAAAACAGTGAGATTACATGAGTGTAAATGCCTGTGAAATAATTGTAGTCACTAGGCATAAGGCAGAGCAACATCCAAACCCAATGAACCATGGGGGTCTCAGCAGCTATTTATAGTATCTCCTACTTAAAATTTATGTAAGGATTTTCCCCGGGGCCTTCACAGTCCTACGGTTTTCAACATCAAGGGAAATAATTATAGATTACTCTTACCCGATAACCTCTCCAGAAGGACTGAATTACTATGCTTGCTTCTTCTTCTGACAGAAGGAGAGAGAGAGGAATTGGTGGCCTAGGACTTAAAAAAAAAAAAAAAAAGTTTTGTAAACACACAGCCTATAAATGTAAAATACTTTCTTCCCTAACATACTTCATATATTCTATAAAAAAGAGAGAGGTTGTTCAGGAGCTTGAAAGATACAATTTCTTATTGCTCCAAGGATAAAATGTGCAAAGAATGTCTCCTTTAAAAATACATTCTGTTATGTATACAACAATCATTTCTTCTTTAAGCAATAATATAAAAATGGCACATCAAGCGCAGTAATCTTTCTGATTTTTCTACACCGATTTCAAATTCCTACTGTTATGGTCAGGTTTGAGGTGGTGGTGGGAGAGGGGCAAGAGAAGTGGGCATGCCATTTGTAAAGCAGAGGAGCTTTTAGTGCGCATGCAACAATGAACAGACTTATGACCTAAATGTTTATAACAATTATTAAATACACAGTATGTAAAAATATTTTAGTACATTAATTTACATTATGATTTCACTTAAAATTAAAATGTACTGAAAAAAGTAATGATTATCTTATCTGCATAAGCACAGATCCATGTTTAGAATGCCTAAACAAGTTCTTAAAACACTGAAATTTTACTTTTGATAGCATGTACACAGTTTGGTGATAAACAAAAGTAATAACATTGTGAAGTCAACAGTTTTCAGCCAAAATATACAGTAATTTGAAAGCATGTTTGGTGATTCTGTTGCTAGCAATTTTAATGGAAAACACTCTAAACTATAATTACAACTCAGCCATCACTAACAAAGACTCAAATCACTGTATCAAATCTTGCTTCTCAAAAGCCATTTTCCATGTATGTTGATTTATTTCTCACACACAAGATCAGAAAGCTTCCATTGGAAAGGACAAGACAAAATTAATTTGTATAGTTTCTTTTATAATAAATGTAATTTAAAGCTAATGAACTAAGGGCAATAATGTTGCAACTCATGCAAGTACCAGTTATAAACAGTAGACTTGGCACGGTGGTAGAATGGCTGCTCAGAGCGCCTCTCCCTGCGTGGGACACAGACTGAACGCAGCTTTGACTTGGAAGACTACAACACTATGAATTTGGATGCAGCAATCATCTACAGACACGTGCAACCCCTGTGGGAACGTTGTTTAGAGTATTTCTAATATGAAGACACATATACTGCAAAGACCATCAATTAACAAGCTATTCATGCAGTCTTAGATTTTTGGGTTAAAACATTACTTCTGCCATTTCTTTTGCAAATTTATTTTACAGTATATTACAGCTCAAGCTAGGAAGCTTGACAGCTTACATTTTCCTTTCACTTAATTTCATTCATATTAGTCTCTGCCCTAGTGAGCTTCCTATGCTCTCTGACGTCTTTCTCTTAAGGCTTGTCTGAAGGAGCATTTCAACTTAGAGCACAATCTTAACTATTATCTAATGCCGCACTGCCTACACCGTTTGAGTCTGTGTACTCAGCTAAACTGGTCTCATCGTCATGTCAGCTGCATTTTGGCCTACATTTATTTTAATGTGAAAGAAAACCTTGGTCTGTTTGGAGGAGCAGAAATAACACAAAAAGAAAAAGAAGTCTCTCCATTAAGCTGAACAGTTTTAGCGCTGTGAACATTAATTAGCATTTGTGCTGCTCAAGGGAAATCCTAAGTGCTGGACAAGCAAGGCTTCCCAAGCTAACTGCTTCTTATAATCAGATTTAAAAATATGAAGTTGGACTGTGCTGGTTTGGCTGATAGGCTTTCATCCACTGTTCTATTTTTGATCTTTTTGAAACCCAAAACTTAGAGTGGGAAAATCACAGAAAGACCTACATATTTTACAGCAGTTATATCAAAGACATTGAACTTTCTCCAAAGAACAAACTGAGATTTCTTCTAACCTGCAAGGCTGACTCTAGCATTAATTTGCTTTCATTTTCAAATGATAAAAATGTCTAGTTTGCAATCCAACACTAAATGTGAGAAACCAATATAAAATGAAGCAAGAAACGGGACTTAATTTTTAGCATGACAGTCACTGGCAAGTATCAATCATTACAGCAGGGCAGCTATAAAGAACAGAAGTCATGCCAGGTCCGGTTTTGTCTAAGAGAATATACGCGATTGGCTTCAGGTCAAATAAAAATAGAATCTGAGCAGAGGCAATCACCACTCCGCAGTGAACTAGGAAAAGAGGGAATATGTCATTTGTGGCAGAAGACAGCTGTATGCCTCCGAGAAGATTAAAACTGACAGTAAAATGTAAACTAACTATATTCTGCTTATTTAGTCTTTGATTATGGACAATGTTAGAAGCACATGCATTAAACATATTGATATCTATTTTGATATATTTATCAGATATATTAATGTAAGTTGTACCTGTAAAAGCGCATCAGTAAAATGATTTTTCTTAAGTATTGTGTTTTACCAAAGCAGCGTAAAGCAGACACTGACCAGAGGAATCTTAAATTCCAGAAACATGTTTCTTGCTTTCTGAGCAAACTTGTACAGATCCTGATTATGTGAGATACTTACTAATTATATTACATTATGCAGGTGGAATTTGGCACCCAGAAGATATAAAGCAGACTTACATTAAATAAACGTATGAGGTGTTGAAGATGTGTATCTCATTTCCTCATGGACAGAAGCTGGGTTTCTCAATGACTCTCAAGAATGGGGGGAAAAAGGCCCTCCATTATCCTGTCACCAAAATAGATAAGCTAACCTATAGGGGTTCATAGTCACGCCGATGGACACTGTATACTGTCAATATTCTTACGCAGTAATGTCTAGAAACCCCAATTGTCACTAAGTTCCCAATCTGTCCTACAAATAGAAGGTCTGATGCCTTCCTTGAAAAAGAAATAAAAGAAAAAAATTTAATCAAGCAAAATTTTCATTATGTATAATCCAGGATTTTGTAATTGCTCTTTTTATTCAAATCTGTTTCCTAACAGTAACAGACAACCACCAAATTTAACCACTAGTCTTACAGCTGGCTGCCTGCAGGACCACCGTGCTAGCTACAGCGAGCATCAGTGCCTGGGGCGGATGGTGTGCAGGTGACAGTGGAATGCCCAGGTGCGGTCAGGGTTTCTCTCTGGTTTTAGAAAGCTCATCTCTAGAAATATTGAAGCAACCCTAACAACAAGAGTCAGGCCTTCTGGAGGCCGGTAAGGTTCAACACGACAGCCACTGCCATACTAAACAGCCACAACCACTTCACCTTTAATTTGACTGTGATGGTTATTATTCTTGAATATTTATATCATGTATGAACACAGGCAATGACAGAGTCACTACAAAATTCATAATCTAAAAGACAAAAGAACAGACCAAAGAACAGAGATAAATGCAAGACATGCAAGTAAATGACCATGGTGATCTGTGTAACTCTTAAAAAAAGGATTCTGAAAAAGTCTTTGGTTTGGAAAGTACTCAAAAAATTCAGATGCTGGTCTGAACAACCAAAAAAACTGTTCTGGAAATTTTTCAAAGTAGTTTTCTTTTATATTTTCAGTATTTCTTATTTCCGCTCAGAGAATCTAGAAATGGTAGCAGCAACTGCATTCATTAAGTCCTTCTTCTTACTTGCCTATCCAGAGTTGAAAAAGTGTGCAACAATGAAAAAGTATTGTTTTGATTCAAAATAAACATCTCAAAAATCTCTGCTTGTAGATATTACTAAGATCATGTACCCAAAAATCAGACATTCCAGTACTGATTTATCTGACCTGGTATTAAAATCAATTAGATAGATTAATCACATACTACACTATCACTGCATGAGCCTCACAGGTTTACAGGGAACTATTCCCACAGACACTTGACAAAAATAGCCTGGAACCTTTTCACAGGTCAAACTGAGTGTGAACTGAGACCTTTCTTTGTAACATTGTAAGTATTAATACAACTATTCCACAGTCAAAAAGAAATTACTAACTACTGGTTTTCTTTTGCAGTAATCTAAATGCACTAGAATAAGAGAAAAGCATTTGGAGAAAAAAGTCCTTACAATATATATGAAAACATTTTTGTGCGTTATATGGAGGGTACATTTTTGAAGGACTGTGAATGTGGGAATAACCAGATTTAATCTTCTGAAGAAAGGAAGTGCAAACGAGCAGACATTTTGAAGTGTGACTCCTGCTAACTGTCTGAACTCTTCTTCTCTATCACCTTCTCCAAATAAAAGCTCCTTGATGTTGTCAATAGCTAAATAAAGAATAAAAAAAACATACTTTGATGCCTTTCATCCCCTCCCTTCTCTGCATCTTCCACTGCTTTGCTGGTCTTTTGAATACACTTTTTTATTTTGAATATCCTCAAACGTAAAGGCTATAGGTTGTGAACAAACAAAAAATAATTCACTCTCAAATTTCCTGTTTCTTTCTGTCTCAGCCACAATTCTAATAAAAAACACCCCCCACACACATGCAAAAGATGCAAAATATTACAGTGTAATAAAACTATAAAAATACAATCAGAATTATTATCAAAGTGTAGACAGTCATAATATGCATACAACTGCGAACACATACAAACTATTTATATACTTATTTGCCTATTTATAATGATGCAAAAACATGGTAAAAAAAAGATAGTGTGGAACTAATATGAGGAAGTTGGTCAGTGGGGAGGCAGAGTCATGTAAGGGCCAGGAGAATGAGGCAGAACAGGTGAACGGAAACAAGAATGTGAGAGGAATTAGCAAAAGCACAGCAAGAAGTCTTAGTAGTGAGCGCATGCCAAAACAATAAATGACCAACTATCTTTTGTCTTTAGCTCTGTCTGAAATATATTGTAGCTACCTTCCCCCTTAATATGCTCTCTACCTGGGGAGGACCTAACCGTTTCAGTGATAAAACTCAGTCTTCCTCCTATGCTTGCATACTTGCTGCATATTTTGCAAGTCACAATGAGTTGCCTCTGTTTTCTCTTTTGTAGGACCAGTATTTATGTAGTCTGTAAGAGTGTTTGTGGTCCTGGACTGAAGGAAACCAAACACAGACCTATTCCAAAGTCCACTCATGTCAACAGGGAAATTTCCATCTATGTTTGTGTTCTTTAGATCAGACCCTGTATCCTGTAAACATGAAAAACTAACAGCAGCAAAAATAATCTCCAATTAGGGCTTCAACAGCAACATTAGGAAGATGTCACAAACCACTAATAGGTTTTCAATTTTCTCATTGATATTTTGACAGTCTTTACATAAATTAAGGCAAGTTTCAACACTTGCATCAGGATTTCTAGCCATAAAATCTCAAAGTCATAAAACACCATTACAGAATATAAATATTTTGTACAGAAACTTTGTGCAATTTTCCAACACACAGTTGTAGTTTTTTAAGCCAAAATTTTCTCCTTCATTAACTTGAATTCTGCCACATTACTGGAATGGCAATTCTTGACTTGGATCCACATAGAGTAACATCCATACAGACATATTTGTTGGACTTTTCTGTGATTATAATTAAATATGCTCTTCATCATACTCCCTTCAAAAGATGTAAAGCTCAAATTATTAAAGAAAATGAAAGAAAAAACATAATGCAAATCAAATATACACTAAACATGGCTGGTTTAGAGACAAACCAGTGAAATATAGCAGTGTGCAGAAAGCAAAGCCTGTAGAACTGGGCACATTATGGAAGGAAAGAAATCAGTCACCCATGCAAAATTATCCCTACTGGCCATCTGAGAACTGACAATGAAGTCAACTGTAAAGGCAGCTGAGACCAGCTGACTTCACCTAATTAAAATATTGGGGGAGGGAGAAAAAAAATAATCAATGTATATATATGCGTATACAGATATTTGGCAAAAAGCCACTACTTCAGATTTAGTAATAATTTATAGACATATATATATTTATCTTAGCTATCCACTTCATTAAAGCCATGATAAATTTATTTTCTCTGTGTCTGTACATTTGTTTTGGTACACACAGATAGATAAAACCAGGAAATGTGTCCTTCTGAACAGAGTATCAAGTAAATACCTCTCTATAGAAAATAAGAAAATGCAGATGAATTACTGTGAATGAAAGTTTTATTTATGAAATACACCTTCAGTTCCTGTAACCCCTGTGAAATGTGCATACAAAGACTGATCTTCAACAGCCAGGGAAATACTTATGCTTATTTCTAACCAAGATCCATACACCATTCTCTTTCATTGAATGTAAGGGTTGGAGGTGAACTTGAGCAATGCTGTCATATTATTAAATTCATGTGACAGTAGACTTCTATGATATCAGTATTTTTCAGACCAGTGGAACTGTTTCTTATTGTTTTCTTCTTAATTCTTTCATTAATATGCTAAAGGAGGTTGGGTAATGATACTCCCATGATACTCAGAATAAAGACTCAGCCTACCTATACCAGAAAAGTAAAATTTAAGGGGGATCAGATCTCTCTCTTCCCCTGTCCCTGATTCAGTACATGGAGCTTGGTTACTTGCGATTGAGCTTCACTGCTATTCAACCAGAAACACCACTGGAAAATGCTGACAAAAGGCAACTGTGTTGCTCATTAGCATATTTATAGGAGTACAAAACATTCAAGCTCTAATTCTATTTACTTTACTTGGCTATATCAGCAGTCTTGAACATAGGAATAGGGACATCAGTATGTATCTCAGAGAGTTTCAAAAAACTTTTGTTAGTTTCTTGATAAAACTCCAGTTTCCTGTCCTCTGAAAGGTACAGCTGTCCTTTAAGACAACAGAAATGTTTTGTGTTCTCCTGGAGGTGAAATGTAGATTACCCGTCAGTGCTGAGGCTGCTCCTTCTATTGCTTTTGAAATCTGCTTCAGGAATCAAGGATTCCCAAGGGATGTAATATTTTGACAGTGCTACTGGTAATAGATAAGGTAACTATACCGCGGCTTTTATTTACTGATGTCATAGCAATTACTATAAATACTAAACCTGGAAACAAATTCAAATTTGAAAAGCTCCTTCACCTACAGCAACCAGCTTTTGAAGGTACAATGTTTGCATTTAAAATTCTGGAAACTGATGCAGCATTTGGGTCTCCTTGTAAAGGAAAAGTAGGCTGCAAGATCTCATTTAGAAACACATCATACAGAGAGTGAGGCTCATAAGACTGTGGCCTTGACTATTCTTAAAAAAAATTGAACTTCAAAGAAAAAACTGGAGGCACTGAAGGAGAGCCAAAGAAGTCATACTCAGGTATGGAATATATTAAAAAAAGCTGGATCTCTGTTAGAACAAAAATTTATCCCTCTGGGATTTTTGGTTTTGGCTTTTTTTTTTTTTTAAGCATGAAGACTGCTTTGCACTGATAAACCCTATTTTAACACAGCAAAGAAATGTATTCCTATTTAACAGACCTTCCAGAATGCTTTCCAAATTTAGACAAGTAACTGAAAAAACACAGGAGTTTGCCCATTAAATTTGCAGCAACTTCTTTTTCTTTATTATAGCACCTAAACAATTGGGATAAGGATATTTTCCATCAAAATTTGACCAGTGTTTTTTAGCATATTGCCTCTTACATATTCAAAAATGGAAATGACAATAAAAAGCGTAGAATCAATTACATTTTAAATGTGATATCTGGAAGGATATGACAATAAACTCTTTATCACATATCCAGAAGGACATAATAATACATTCTGTCATTTTCATTCTTATTTAATATTGCAATATTTCACTTTGCTCTAATAATGCTTACTTCATAAGCAATATTTAAGAAATCCGTCATTTTAAGATAAGCTCACAAAAAGTTGGTTTTTAATAATAATTTTAATAATTATTATTTTTTAAGGCCTCCTTGTTTAGAGGATTTAAGATCAAGTGTGTATCAATTTAAGTAGGACTTTGACACTTCAGTGTCCTTGTGGAGCTGTCACTACATTATTTAGGAGCACGAGTACTAACAGAAGCTATGAGTCATTCAGGCTGTGATTCCACAGTGTATTTCTCCTGTTGGCAAAGCTGACTTAAGCGGTTCGTGCCACCACCTCTATATCTTACCAGCTCATTTGTTTTCTTCACCTTGCCCTGAGCCCTTCATTATAACCCTTCGTTTCTGCCAGTACAAAGGTTTGTCAGGCTCCCAGGTGAACCAGGTTGGAGAAATTATCTATATTTTAAATAGGTATACAAACCTCCCTCACACGTTTTGGTAGAGAGATTTCTAACTCAGAGTGTGTCCCTGATCAGAATAACCAAGCATCCTACCAGACAGGGTGATATTAGGTTGCCCGCAAGCAGGTTGGAATGAAGAACAGGAAAGAGCACGGAGCCATTCATGTCAGCTTTACTTCCAGGAGAAACGTTTGTAAAACTGTGATCTTAAATATTTATCTTAGGTACAAATATCCATCCTCACAATCCAGTGGTATCAAAACTGCCTTACTAAATGATGGCGCTTCAGTATGCTTAAGAAATGAGCACGACAACCTCAGTGCAGTTCATAATCAGTTTCCAAACTACAAAATTCACTGCTTTAAACAGGAATCTTGTTGTCAAGACCTAGCAATCTACAGAAGGAAACTGTTAGAAGTGTCCCACCAGTGGTAGGTTTGAACAACAGTGACTGGAAAGTATGATGCAGTAGCAGGTACCTGGAGATATCAGAGGTGAGATAAAAACGGTCACCGTCCAAAGATATTCATCTTTCACTGCAGAAACTTCCTACAGAACTCTGACCACATGACTGCTTCTCAGATAATCAAAGTAAACAGTTAATGCCACAATCACAAGCTTGTCTCCAAAGACCTGTGAATGTCAAGGAGCTTTCCTCTTGCTGGATCAGTGACTCAAGGTTCTAAGCTTCACATGACAAGAGTTCAAGAAAGATCCATTTCCACTTACATAATGTAATGAAATAAAGATATCTATAAAGATATTAATCTCTAAGTTTTCACAGACCACCAACCTAGCCTCTAATTAAGTTTTCAAATTGAAAATTTTCTTCACAATCTGACCTCTAATCTTCTTATGCTCTCACTGTGGACTATTACTTGACTTTTCTTCTTTTCTCATACAACAGCTATGTTTTAAACCAAAATGCAGTCTCAAGAACAGTAACATTTCTTTCAAAACAACTGTGTAGCTTGGTTCTACAGGAAAAATAAAGAATATATGATTGAGGCTGCAAAAGCAAGTGTTCATTTCTCAGATGCAGTCATAAATGTCTGCAGAAATGCAGAAATGCATTCTGACGCCAAGGATTATTACAGGTATTTTTAAAACAGCTGCTTACAGTTAGAGGAAGTATTTCTAGATTGTATATATATCCTCAAAGATTTCCATAGTAGGAAGCAGCATTGAAAACACTGCTTTGCTCCTTAGTACAAAGATACTCATAATACTACCAGACTATCTGAATGCACTACACTTTACAATTAAAATGTTTCAAAATTCTAAACTGATTTATCTGTGAACAATTCTAGTACAAAATACCTTTTAACTAATACACTACCAAGTTAGAAAGCATCAAACAGTTCTTTGTTGCATGCAGTAAAAGGCATTTAGAGGGCACAATTGTAAAGCATCGAAGCTCTATTACTGTTTTGGAATAGCAGGGGAAAAAGAATAAAAGGCGAAAAGGTTACTCTGAGTACTGCAATAACTTACTGGTCCTTTAGCCAGTCGTTAACAAAAGGAATGGAAAAGAATTCTGTGAATGACTCATCTTTCCTCTTCGGGTTCTTGCTGATAAAAAAAAAAAAAAAAAAGAAAATAACTCTCATTAATTTAAATTGCAGCTATTCTATTTGCAACTTAATGCCTTTGAATCATTGAGCATAATTAATAGTAAAAACCACGATTAACTTACTTGTATAACCACTCAGTTAGGAAATCACAGGCAATAAATTTGGTCCTTTTTCTCTAAAGATAGAAGATAGGTTCAAATTATTTATTATCTTTGGATCAGTCACATGTTTTTACTACTGGAGAGGAACAGAAGGTAAATTGACTGCTTTTATTAAATAAAATATACAGTACATTAATCTGTCTACTTTAATATTGCTACTGCCAACAGCCAGTGGCTCAGCCAAAATTTTAGAAATTTTGTGGAATGCTTTCAAGTCAAGTAAAAAAATGAGAGAGAAAATTCTACATATACTATCTTGATATTTGCTGCAGTATAGCTATAATAAACGCCTCTGAATGGTGCTCCTTCTAAGTGGCAACCTCATTGCAAAGAAATTAACAGAACTCCTTTATGAAAATATGTTGTAAATTACTTGCCATTTTGTTCAAAGTTCTATCATCACACTTAAAATACTTCATTGCTTGCAAGGCACAGAAGGAACATTGATGGAATATTACTTCCTCCTGCATGGAACCAGCTTGAAGGCGTGAATACTTCAGACACACACATATAGCAGAGTATTGTATAGCTGCCTAGACAAAATCGTCTGTTTGGTAGTCCAGAAAGGAAGGCAGAAACAAGGTATATGTATACCCACAGACACAGATACCATGGACATTACAGGGAATCAGTTAAAAAGTTCAAAACCTGAAGCTTCGAAGCAAAACATTTGTGCCCCTTGCTCCCAGTTCTAAGACTTCTTCACCACCAAAGAGAATTTTGCAAAATGCTTTGCCGCAGATTATCCTTGGTGATTCATACTGCCAGTACCTGTTTAGCTGGACAGCACTGCATGCTGCAAAATACATTTTGAGTTCAAAATTAAAAGCATGAATTTTGATCAATACAGAATTGATTAGGGTCATCCTTTTCTTAGATATTTTCTCTCCACGTTCCATCTTTACAGACTGAATGTATAAATGAGTACAGGTGCTAATTCTGCTTATCACAAACCAGAGAAACCATGATATGGAGAATATAACATAGACTTCTGGTCGGAATAACAGGAGAGGTTGACTAGTATCTTCTGAACCCCTCTTACATGAGACGTGTTATGGATGTACACGGCCAGAGAGTGAACACTAAAAGCCATTAAGCCCCTGCAGAACAGAGACACTGAGTGCTTTATCAAAATAGCAGCCATTTAGCTGGAAATCTAATGCATGACGAGTGACGTTAGTCTATGCATTAAACTCATGATGTGTGTTTCTCCTTGTGCTACAACAGTATGATGGAAAAAGGACTGGGGGATGTGAACTGAGAGGCAGAAAAAAAGTGCTCTACATGGCATAATTCTTTCAGTGTGGGGTATTACCACATGGCATAATTTGGGTGTCAGTGTATTACTTCAGCCACAGGTGAAGCAGAAGAGGAACATTATGTGAGGTGCTGACTGCACAGGGAAGAATACTGGGTAGTCGTGTAGCTAGGGGATGACAAATGTGAAGTTTAGAGCTAGGCTGCACGGCATTCCTAGATGATACCCAGGAAAGCTTTTACTTTTCTAAGAGAATCTTATCCTTGGTAGCCATACTGTCTGACTCCCACAGAAAAGAAAGAGAACTTATTGTTTTGAAAACGAAGAACAACAGAAAAAGAGAACATTGTAAAACAATTATTGGTGCTGGACCCCATGTGCCTTTATGAGCCGGGTAATGACAAGAAAAGCTTTGGGGTTCATATAGCCCTCCATTAGAGTGCTTGGCTGCCAAGAAACACATCTCCTTAAGGAATTTTCACACTTGTCATGCTAATACCAGATACTGTTCTGAGAAGCCAAACACCTAAGCATTAATAGACCAACACCTTCACTGGGAAGTTTTCTACAGGTCATTTTATATGTTAAATGGACAAATTTTGACTTGAACAGAATCTGAAAACAAATAGCAGACTCTGATCACCTTTGTACAGCTATTCTCAATCACAGTATGAAACTAGGTTCCATTACTTAGTGAATTGTTTCGGAGAATAAATTCTATACTTTGACAACAAAATTCAATTTAATCTAGCAGTTGTAATTTAATCTGTTTAAGTAAATTGCTTTTTCTTTGCAATGGGAAAAAATCATCAGAACAGTGTTGTCAAAACAGTCATCACCAAAGGAATCAAATTTATCTCGCTTTATCCTTGTTAGATCCAGTGAACTTATCAGGGAGGAATTTGGTCAAACTGAGCATTTTTTTTATTTTGTTATTTTTTTTTGCCAGCAAACAGTTCACTTTGCTAGTGAATTAAATTATTAGTTGTACAGCAGTCAACATTTATAGAAGGGAAAAAATGACATAAATTGACCTGCCTTTGACACACTCCTCCTATGCTACATGAATCAGGATAAACACAGGAAATATCTGCACAATGTGCATTGTTAACCTGCAGATGTGTTTATAAACTATTAATACTCAGAATTCATTTTCCATTTTTTAGTTTAAGTATGACGTGCTTGGTAACAATCATGCAAAAATACTGGTGATCAGGAGACGGCAAAGTCATTAGGAAACCTTCTTCTATTCACTTTCCCTGATCTATCATACTTTTAAATATAATCTATTCCATTACAGAGTCTGACACAGCATTCTCTTTCTGTGATTGCTAACCAGAAAGAAAAATCAGATTTATGCTAATAAAAACATTTAAACATTACTCAGTTTTAATGCTGAAAAATGAATGCATTAGTCAGTGCTCATGAGAGAAAAGATTTAAGAAAATAGTCTTTCCTCTGGAGACATTTGACAGCAGATAGGATAAAGCACATGAGAAATTATGGTAGGGAAAAAAAAAGAATCAGCAAGGGAATACACTGGGCAACCTAATAGGTTTCTTTCATCTCTAATTTAAAAGAGAAGCTTCTGCAGACTGTTCTTAGATTTATGTGAGTTTGAAGTCTGGTGGGTTTTCTAGGTTTCTGCTTTTCAGATTTTTCATACGCACTATGTAATGGAAAAGAGCCTACTTTAAATGAAATGTTTAAATTGTTATGTTTCTATATCACCTTCCAAATAAGATCTTGCAGATTTCTTTCCTACATAAATGTCTACTTTCAGCATAACCACCTCCCTTTCCTGACTTTCCCATCTGATTCTACAGTTCTTCTGTTCCGGACATGGATGCATCTTTTCTAATCTCTTCCTTGAATTCGTCTGCTGGTCCCATGATCTGCTCTCCCTTACCACAATTTCAATTGCTAAACAACTCTCCTACTTAATTTTTCATTCTCTTCTCATTCATCTTTATTCTCCTTCAAAACATGAAAAAACCTTTAGTCCCTCTCATCAAAAACACACTCTTCATTCTCCCTCACAATTCCTTCTCTCTTCTTCCAGGCTCATTCAACGTTGACTGCAGTCAGTTTGATTATTCCGCCCTTTCTTCCAGTGTGTCTTCCATTTATCTTCCACCGGTTTATTCTATACAGCTGCCCTTTACAGGCTTTAATGACTCATGTCTAGCCAAAATTCAAACCCAATATTCTGTTCTCATCCTTCATGATTTCAGTTAGCTTAATCACAATCAGTCATGTTCCTCTCCTGTTCTCTTATGAATTCCATGAACGTTTCTACTCTTTGTTCTCCTCCTATTTTTTGAAGCTACCTTCTGGTGTGTTTATCACAAGATCCTTTCTCCCTGTCCCTCATTTCCTCTGAATTTCTAAGGGCTCTGGTTTTGATGTAAATATCAGTTCCAGTTATTGCGCTAACCATTTTAATACAAATTGTAGCGTGTTTTTTTTCTCCAAATCCATATGGAACAACATACTTCTTATGAAACAACAGCATAATTAGACATTACATATTTAAGTCAGATAAGGAAACAGAATGTCCAAGTACAAGCACCTGGACAGTAACGGAAAAGAACACAAATATTCAGTTATATGGCAAGCATAAAGAGCTATTGTTTTACTAGTTATTGTTCAAAAGGAGGAAGAAATGATGTCACAGTGGAAAATGATCATCTGACATAAATTTGCTTTCCTAAACTTGGTTCCGCAATAGCAGGACATCTCTTCACATAACAACAAAAATCACTTAGTGTCTTTTTCATAAGATGTGCTTATTTTTATGAAGCTTCCATACATGAGAAAATAATTGTTTTTATAAGTTTACTATAAAGCAACACACAGATCCATACAAAATCCATTTTCAGATCCGACACTTTCTAACCTAGATGCTATTGAAGCTCTGCAAAATTTCCCAGATTAAAAAGACAAAGTAACCTTAGTTTTGTCCTGAGTTTGAAACTTAAATATTTCTAAGAACTCTCATATTTTTGTATTAAGTGCTGTTTTATTGCCTTCAGAAATATGTAACATCTATCAGGGACTGTATTTTAAGCTAGCTGTAATACATGCCTTTTTCCTGTTAAAGGATATGTGCTTCCTTTAAAAAAACCCGAATCAATACAGATTTCATTAAAAGTGTGATGAATAATATATATGTTCAATCTGTTCTTGGCTAGGTAATGTAAATGTGATGGCAGGAATGATATACAGAGATGTCATGCCATAACAACATGTAAATGAACCATTTTCCTATTCCACCTGTATTAATCACAAATTATAAATACATATACACACATCTATAAATCAATGAGTTTATAGACACACATACAAATCTTGTGAAGACAGCAAAAATTGAAATAACTTACTGTTATTAAATGTACAGATTTGGATTTGAAATGCAAGTTTGGGGTGCCATTCAAGCACGGTAAGCTTTGTGTATTTTTAGCTGTGCCAGGCATGTATAGGCCAGTGGCAAATAGTACATGCGTGATTTTTACAAATTGTTCCACAATATCTGTTATCATATAGAGACATGCCTATAACAGGAAGTCAATGTCAGTAGCTGGAGAGGAGGTAGATCAAGCCCTAAGCTGATTAATAACCCACTATTAACACAAAGTCCTCCTCGCTTCACTATCATTTTAGTCTGTAACTCCAAGAGTACAGACTGTATTCCTCAGATGTGTATGATGTAGAAAAAAAGGATTTATTTTCATTGTCATTTATATTCATTGCTCTTTATATTGTGAAGCTGCAAGTAAGAGGAGGCTCAGTTACAGGCATAAAGATACAGAGAAGTTTTACATTGGAAAGAGTGGATAATGGGCAGAAAGCTGGAAAGAAATAGAAAAAAAATTATTTCCATGGTTGGAGAAAATGGCAGAAATGATGGAAGAACCCACAACTCCCAGGACCTAATCTATTGCTGGGAGTCTGTGAGTTAGGCTATGGTGAGCTTTAATTTGCATCACTTCTAATGCTTTTTTAAGCATTCCCTATATACAATGAGGAGTGTCTCTCTAGATATGTTTACACACACATACACTGAAAACAAATTTATAAAAATATATGTAGCAAACAATGATTTTTAAAATGTATTATTTTTATAAGCTCATTAATGCTGAATACCCTGCTTTTCAATTAAATGGAATTTACATAGAATGTTAAAGAGCTAAAATACAAAATGTACCTCTATTAGGATGCCAGACCAGCAAAAATAATTGAGTAATGATGTAAAATTCAAGTTCTTTATGTCACCCTCAAACCAGTGATGCGTATTAATCTGAAAGGAAGCCTGTTTCTCTAAAATACACCACTATTTAGGCTAGATACAACTGGATATTTCAGGATTTATTGTCAGTGAGAGATTGTCATAATGATCAAGTGTGTGTAGTGTGCAATCTGTTCTGAATTACTGGAGAACACAACACTCAAGATCAGATCCAAAACAACTCATGATATGTTATTTTATATTATTGTGGTTGGTTTTCTTGCAAAAGACCAAATAAAGAAATACTGCCTGTGAAATAAAAGGCTGCAACTTCCTGCCAATGATTTGAACTGAAAACTCAAAACTAACCTCAAAACACTTTTCCTTCTTTGCTCGATGCAGAAGTTCAGCCATTCCGGGTAAGAGTACTGGAAATATGTAATACTCTAAGTATTCTCGAGGAGAACCTGAGCAAAACAGCAGAGCCTTCACTTACAGGTACCACAGATTTCACAAAAAGACAAACATTAGACATCATAAACTAAGTATTGGTCTTTTTATCAATACCATCACAGCTTGAAGTAAACAGATGCATTCAGTTCAGATACAGCCAGGGATCTATCTTTGCTTCTCCTCAGCCAAGACAATATAAACTTGAGTAAATTTCAAACTGAAGGTGCATCAACGCTACAAACTACAGTGTGCCTCAGAGATGTCAAACTTAGTTTTAAATGAGTAAACTCAGACACCAGAAGCAGTTTAGCCACGGAAATGAAAAGCAATGTGAACTAATTTACCCCGACAGAAAGAAAAGTAAATTAGCCTGTGCTGAACTCAGTGCTGTTAGAGCTAGACCACTTTTGGTATCTATCCTCATGCCCTTTACAATCTGCAGTAACAGAGCTGGTCATAAAACTGAATTCCTAGACAGAGGAAAAAACAAAGGTTATATTTCAGTCATGCTGTGATTTCTTCCTCATAATTACTTTCTACTTGCCAGATCCTCCAGAAATTTGAACATGACTGCATATACCCAATTTTTCCACCTTAAGAGGGCTGTCTGGGTTGGCATCTCTCTATTATGTTTGACTGCACTGCCTTTACATGAGGTCTACTTACCATACTCACACACATTGGCATCACTGAGTTCCATGCAGAATAAAGCACCGCAGTCAGCATCGCCAAAAACCAGCAGTGCTATTCCCCATGCTCTACATATAGCCTGATGGTTACATGCTTGCTCAGCTGAGAGACTCAAGCTCTGTCCCCTTCCCAGCTTTTCCCCACATCTCCACCTTCCCTATCGGGACCTTTCACCATCAACTTACACACAGGGTTAAGTGGAGGAGCCTTCCACCCCTCCAATGAAGACACTGCACATGGAGGAACTCAGGTTCACTGGGCCAGAGGGAACAGGGAGCATGACCCTGTGTGAAGCCATAAGAGGAACTCCCTCAGAAAGGTGAGCAAAACAAAACCTGTTAGAATCCCAGACAAGCAGGGGTGGCTTATCGGCTGAAGTGCTGGCCTTGGTTTAAACCCAGACTGCCTGCTAGTCAGCAAATATTCGGGTTTTGGCGTGGCCAGTAAAGATTAAGTCACAGAAGTGTACTCTTCTGGCAACGCAGCTCAAACACTGAATTTATTCTCTGCTATATACCTTTAATTGGTTCATATACTGCCAGAAAACGTTCATAATTGGAAGGACATTATATATATAAAAGCCAAGGGTAACACTGCTTCTGACTAGCAACAGGAATTCCTAATGAGCAAAAATGAATGGAAGAGAACAAAAGACACAAAGGAGGGCTAAAATGCGTAATAAAAATACATTGCTACTTGGTAAATTTTATGAAGTATAGAAACTGATAAAAATGGAAGACCAAAACTTTAGAGCTGTTTCCATTTCATTTGCAATCAGACAGGCAAAGATACTATTTTGAAAGCAGTTTTCAAACTCAATTGTCTATTTAGTCTATTGATCCTAGTTTTGCATTATTAAGTTAGAGGAAGAAATGCTTGCCTTTCTCTGACTTAAGTGGCTAACTAAAAAGTCACTTATTCAGAAGAGAACAGAACTACCTTAACAGCTAGAAAATACTACTGATTCGTAATGCATCATTTGAGCTTTCTTCCATTGACCAAGCGGCCAAGCTGGCTCCCTGTTTACAGACAGGGGACTAACCATGCAAACTGCACTTAAGAAAAGTGCCTGTACCTGTTAACACTTTAAATTCAACACATGACAAAGCTTTGCCAAATGCAAGAAAAATAATCACAGCAGGGTTCAGGATCATATACTCCTACTTACATGTTTTTTGATCAGGTGGTTCTGGAAAGGGGGCTGCCTCAGCTATGGGAAGCAACTGCTGGACAACCGTATCAGCTGCAGGGGCTGAATAAAATTGTTCCATATGTAATGGCTGCAATATTCCTGCTTCCAAAGACACCTGTTCAAGATAAATGTACCCTATATAAATACCCCAATCAGACTGTAAAAAAATATAGAAGCCAATTCAACAGGAAAAATTATAAGGTCAGTTTAAAAAATACGCAATTATAATTTCTAATTTAAATATTAAATTATTTCAGTATTTTCTGAGTACTTTAAACAAAAGAATTACAATTTAAGAAATTCTGCAGTTTCCAGCACAATAAAAACATCCAAACCTAACAGAATGTATGTATCTGCTTTTAAGAGAATATGATGAGATATCACAATTTAAAAAATGTTTTAGCCAATGTAAGAAATAGTAATTCTTTGAAAAGTAAAATTAGCAACATTTTCTGAATAGGTATTTTTCCACTCAGAATCTTTTTTTTTGGGGTGTGTTCAGAAGTCCTGACACTTACCTTTCCAAGAAAACAAACTTTCCTTCTAAACAAAGCACAAACAGACAAATTCTGAGCAGATACAAATCCAAGTCTTAAGGTTCCCCATACAAAAACAATTGTGGATACCAGGAAAAAAGACAGTTCACAATTTAACATATGGTTTTTATGAGTGCGTGAACTGTTACAGTGAGCCAGCAGAATACTCCTAACAGACACTGAGGTACACCTGTTATAGAAAGGCAGATACCTCCTATTACCCCCAAGAATGCACTACCATTACAGTTTGCTATGAAAATGTGTTAAGAAAACTTTGACATCTGAACAGTTTCATTTTAAAATTCAGTTGGATTTATGAGCTACTGAAAAGCAGGCAGTGGGATCAGGCCACAACACTTATAACACACTGCATGTCAATGACTGCAGATAGACTCCTTTTTAACACATGCAAGATTCAAAAAATGATCCTTTGGAAATTAAAAAAGTGCACCAATATAAAAAGGTATATTATTTCATTTTGATCCTCAAATATGTCAATATATTATGCTCAGACTAACGCCCCAAGCAGAGTTCACTATCAAATTTAACAACAGCCTGTAATGAAGCCAGTTTCATTTGGGGAAACGGGATAGGTCTAAACAGACCAACTGTCAGACAATTTAAACTACAATATCTTAAAATAGTTTTGAAATAACAAAGTAACATAAATACAGAATAGTAAGATAAAATGTCTACAAAAATGGCTAATTTAAATGAAAGTTAACTGTGTATGTGATTCCCAAAAGAATTAATATTGCTGCTCCTAGAACTGCTGAGGACAAAGATTTAAAGTGGTTTGCCCCTCTTAAGTTTTTATGTTTGTCAAAAAAAGTCTCCCTAGACTGAATTTATTTGGTCAAAATTAGACTTCAAACAACTTTGATCAGATTTAATTCCACTAATTTCAATAATCACATCTAAGTGACTGGTCACATATGTGAAACTGAGGTGTAACTCCCTCACTGCGCTTGCTCCCCTCTCCTGCATATTTCAGTACTCCGTCTGCGGGCAACACCACCAAAAGGAGATCCTTGCACACGAAGGAGACTGTCGCAGCAAAAAGGCAGTGAGATGTACAAACCAAACACAGCTGGTAATCTAATTTTAGCCTAGCACGAGCCAAGTTGCTTTAAATAAAAGCAATGATTTGGAATATTACATTTGTTGATTCACAAAAGTTGTTTGCAAAATGTAGTTTTGTTTTCACTTTATGAATGAGTCTATTCTGTGGGTACCTAATTTTCCCATTTAGTTATTTAAAATCTTTTAAAACCAGCCCTATGCAGATTTTTTTACTTGAACTATACTCACAGATCCATGTTTTGATTCAGGAACATCTGGAAATTGAGGCTGCTCTGCTTCATACTCTAAAAGTAAAAAGTACAACATTTATCCAGAAGACATTAAAACCGTATTTATTTTTCTCCTAAATAAACATTACTTTCTAAAGGTTTGAACCTTAGAAAACCTTAGAACCTTATTCTGGTTTGAACCAATAAGAATTAGTGTATAACAAATATTTGTTTAACATGAAATCTAATGTTTTGAAACAAGAGAGAACTTTAGAGCCTCTTGGCTTGGCTTTAAGTCAAGTTCAAGGTTTTCAGTGATAAAAGAACCCTTTATTGGGAACAAGATTTTTAACCAAAATAATAGTTTAAAATACTTTAATGTAAGTAAAATGCAGATGCTTACACGGAATTAACCATTGTTTTTACTAGTATATAATAGTGCTTTTCAACTTGAATTCCCCTGTAAGCAATTAAATCCCCAGGGCATTGCTAAGTATTACTGGCTCTACTTAAAAAAAAAGGAGAAAAAAAAGTCAAAAGCAGTACATGACCCACATAGATTATTGAGTGAATCAGGATAAGAAAAATAAAGGAGGAGGACAATGAACCTGATACAAAAAAACCCTCCTTACAGATCACACAATACAGAGTACTCCTGCAGCCGAACTCAGCAGGTTTACCCTTCTACCATTATAATTAAGAGATTTACTGGCATCACTGTTTCCATGTGTAGTACAGGTGCCTCCGTTGAGCTGTATTACAATAAGCAAATTTATTCCTACATTTTAAATGGCCGTTTTAACACAAAATACCTACTATTAGGCATTATAAAGTACTAAATGAAGAGGACCCTATTTGGACACCTCAAAACTATGGTGCTGGTCTCTCAGCTTCCTGACCAGTCTCAGTGCTCTCAGATTTTAGGAAAAGACCGAGACTTTTGCCATTAGAAACAGACTCTGATGACAGAAGTTTTGTATTCATTGAAGTTGCATAAGAGCGATAACATTGTCACCTCTCTGCTTGCCCAAGGATAATCTCTCTCCATTACCAGAACAGCCCCCAAAGCTGGATCCAGACTACCGCATGGTGAACTAGAGGCCGTGACACTATGGCCATGAGCCGGACGCTTTTGGCCCTGGTGGCAGCACAAACACTCTCAAAGGTATGTTCCTGTCAGCAGATGACAACAATGAAAAGTACGGTAAAGCTCAGGAGCCGAGAGGCTTTGGGGCTTGCTCTCAGCGGTGAGCTGAGCTGTACCAGGCCGGTACAGCCAACGCCTCCGCGGGGCCTCGCAGCACTGACAGGGGACCGGCCGACGCCCGGGCAGGAGCCCGGCAGCGAGCAGCGGCCTTGAAGAGCCCCCAGTGACCCAGGCGGCGGCCCCGGCGGCCCTCCCCGGGGGTCTCTCCCCGTGAGAGCGCAGAGCCGGAGCCGGGCCGGGCCGCCCCCTTCCCCCGGAGGCCGGCAGCCCCGGCAGCCCGGCGGGGGAGGCGCTCCCACCTGCGCACACCTGCTCCCAGAGGCTCGCCGCCCTCCCGCCCGCCGCCATGGTAGGCCGCGTTACCGTGGCAACCGCTCCGCCAGGCCCCGGCGCGGGGCGGGCGCAGCCGCGTTCCCCTTCCGGGTCGGCGGGCGCCGCACGTGGGCCGCGGCAGGTAAGCGGCGGCGGGGACGGGGGCGGGCGAGGGGCACGGGCGGCCCCAGGCTGCGGCGCTCCCGGGAGGGGGGGCCCAGCCGGGCGGCCTCCGTGCGGGGCGGTGACGGGGGTCCGCCGTCCCTCCCCTGCCTCTCCCCGCCGGGTGGGTGCCCCGAAATCGGTATCGGTCGGCGGGGGTGCGGCTCCTCCGCGGGCCTGGGCGGCCCTGGGCCCGCCGGGCCCCGGCCCCGGCCGGCAGCGAGGGCAGGGGGAGCGGGCGGCGGCCCGCACACGGTTGCTGGCCGTACTCGAACCCCCGACGTACCCGCGGGTAACGGATACACGTACGCTGTGGCACACTCGGACTTTTTTAAAGGGTTTTCGCAGGGTGCCTCACAAGAGGCACTTAGAGAAATCCTGAAAATTAGTTATGGATTACAAGATGGGAAACCAAGCAGGAATAAATCGGTTTCTCGGCAAAGGCAGGGAGCGTCTCCAGGCGGGTCCCAGAGGCTCCTCTGCTGCCACCTGCGCCTAGGCACAAACGTCCCCAGAAAGGAAAGGGATCGCAAAGGTGAGAGAGGGCATACAGAAGAAAATTCAAGGAAATTCAAAGCACTCAGGTGCTTTAAAAGGCTCTTGTAATGCTAAGTGGGCAGTAAGGTCAAGTTCAGTGTTAAGTAAGTGAAAATTCATACATACATGGAAAACCACCTTAACTATACGTACCGGTTTATATATATGCGTATGTCTTGTCATTTAGTTAAGAGAGGATAGCTATTCCTGTGAAAATGTCATGCTCAGCAGCTGCCAAAAAGACAAATAGAAAGTTACTAACTAGGACAGCAATAAAGAACAAGACAAAAAAAATCAGCCCTTCACCACTCCAGTAGATGACATTTTCAGTGCTGAATGCAGTTCTGGGTCCCTCCCAGTGCAGTTCTGGTTCCCTCCTGTCACAGAAAGCAGATTGTGAAATGGGAAAAAGGGCGCCGGGGACAATGCAAGATATAGAATGGTTTCAGGATAAAAAAAGACCAAATAGACTAGGACTTGTGTCATCTTGTTGAAGCGGTGCACTAACATCTTCACTTTGTTTTTTAGAATGATAATAAAGAAAAAGAGAAAAGAAGCTCATGTGGAACATACACAGGAAAAGAAAAAGGTGAAAAGTGGTACAAGCCATACTATCATTAAAATTGAGGAAGATGTTCAAACAGTTATTAAAACTGAGGATGACGGCCAGCTTGAGACAAAAACAAAGGTAAGGAAAAAGGAAAATTTAAAAGAAGATGAGGCCTGTTTAGACCAATTAGAACTGAAGAAGAAGAAGAAGAAGAAAAACAGGAAAAGGAAAGTTGACTCTGAATTACTGGAAGAAGCCCATTCAGAAAGCTTTGCAAATGGAGGCGGCCATCTGGATTCAGAACCTCAAGAAGAATCAGGGGAAGAAATTAAAATTCTCAAAAACAAGACGAAAAAAGTTCAATGTCATTCCTCCTCATTATTGGAGAATAATGAGAGTAGTGATGCAGAGCTTTCAAATCATCGTGCAGATGGTACAAAGGAAAATGAATTTGCTTTTAAAAGAAGCAGAAAAAATACTGCTTTGAATTTGGAATTGGATGATGAAGTAACTAAAAAAAAGAAGGAAGTAAATAAGAAAAAAAAGAAGAAAGACAATTTTTCTTTTTCATTAGAGGACATCCAGGACAGTGAACATAAACAGTCTGAAAAAGTTCATAAAAACCAACACAAATATACTTCACAAGAAACAGCTTTTACTGGTGAAAACCATAGAACAGATACTACCCAGAATGATGGGGAGAGTTATGTGAGAAGAAAGAAGAGGAAGAAAAAGAAAGAGAAGTCCAACTCCTTTTTACCACTAGCAGATACTCAGGACAACATCTGTGGAGTTCCTGATAGCCCCATTGCATTGAGTGACTTCAGAAGAAGGCAAAGTGTCCAGGAAACTGCACTCACAAATAGAGAGGAAGAGGACGCTACTGAGGACTCCGGAAACATCAGAGAGACCAAGAGGAAGAAGAAGCGATGCAAAGACGTTTCTTCCTTCACATGTGAAGATGATCAAGACTACAGTCACAGAGCTCCTGATAAGCATCTGCCTGCACAGCAAGAAGGTGAGTCTGAAGATAGCGAGCTTTCTGGAAAAAAATGCAGGAAGAATATCACGGATAATAATGACGTAATTGAGAAGAAAAAGAAAAAGAACATTCAGAAAGAGGAGGAGGAAACAACATACCAAAAATTTTCTTTAAGCAATGACGGTGCATCTAAAAGCCAAAAAATAACGCTACTAGAAAGCAATAAAAAGAACAAAAAGAGTGAAATGAAGCGAGCTGAATGTGTCACAGGGGATGTTGTAGATAGGGTATTATGCACGAGCAATCATATGCTCTGTGAGAAAAAAAGGAAAAAAAGGAAAAAAGAAGTACCACAGGACTCTGGTGAAGAACCAGGTTCAAAAGCAAATACAAAAAAGAAAAAGATCAAAAGAGAAGATACAGGAAATAAGGCACTGGTAAGTGGCAAAGAAGAGTGTATCTTTGTGCCCTACTGCTAAGGAACTGAAAGCTTTTTAGGTAGGCAGTTTCCTGTTTTGCAGGCTGTTCTGCCTGTTCAGACCCTCAGGTTACATTTAGGTCAACAGGGGCCTCTGCTGGGTTTTGTGAAGCAGGATCAGCTGATCTGCTGATTTCAGCACGCAGTAGCTGTGAAACACAGATTTTTTTAATGCCTACTGCTGTAGTCACCTAGTGTTTCAATTGTGAAAATGTAAAATGCCTAAATCATGTATTAAAACTAACAGCAAGTATTGGCACAAAAAGAAAGGTACAGCATGTACAGTCATAAATGGTCTTCTATCCATCTTGAACTCGCTCTTAGCAAAGTGGCAACACTCCTATAAAATAGGGTTTTAATCCCATGTCATTTAACGGGAGCAGGTTGGTAACACTGGCAGCATGAGTGCATCTAATTGTGTTTGTTTGACTTTTCCTCAAGCTTTTGCTCCTGAACTTGCGTAGTGTTAGAAACAAGGGGGAAATTTAGCCAAAAACTGTGGTCTAACTTGGACAAAACCTTAGAGAAAATCCTAAGAATCTTAAGTGTAGATTAGGCCTTGAGCATTGATGTATAAATGCTGATAGAAAAATACCAGAGAATAACCTAAACACAAATTCTTAATTAAAAAAATAAATCCATGCAAGAAAATAAATAGATGTGAACTGCGTAAATTATAACTGAAGGTAACTGGAATTGTATCCAGACTGAGTGTTAAAGGAAATCCCATCCCAGTGCCGTGCAGGATGGCCATTTCTGAGGTGAAACATGGAGAGGAACCGATGAAAGACTTGAAATACAGAGGGTTTTTTGTCGATTTTTTTTTTTTTTAATTAGACTATTAAGATCTGGTTTTATTGCTTTAACAATTTTTTTAAACGTTCTTCTTTTTTTAATCTGATTAGGGTCATATTTTAAAGCTATTTAAGTGCCTGAAGTTCGTACCTACATGCCTAACCTCTGTTGTTGTCACGGGGAATTCAGTTGTGAGATGCTCAGAAATTCAATAGGTATCTATCTCTATTTTCAGGTGCTTAAACAACTTTGAAATCAGCTCATTGCAAGTCATTAGGAGCTTGTGTTTATTTTCATAGGTAATGGGAAATTGCAGTCCAGTTGTTTTTCATCAAGAGCTTTGAATGCTTGGCTTGTTTCAGAGTCAAGCACTAGTTAATAAAGCATCATTGGAGATTTTTGTAAACTAGGGACAGAGTGGGCCGTAGCGCTAGTTGCCTCTCAAGCACACTTCGTGGCGTGTTTTGCTTTGTTACGCAGTCACATATGCAGTTTCTTCATGTTCTATGGAAAGCTGGCAGCTTTCTGGGGTGTAGTACTAATAATTAAATACAGATTTATATAAGCAGGTTCTTCATGCGTCACGGAGACCCAGATACAGGCTTTTTCCACAAGGGTTTGTGTTGGGAGTGTGTACGCTTATCAGTCAGTAGGTGAGCAGATGTTTGGGGCTTTTTACTTAGGTTTCTCCTTTTGACCTTTCAAAAGACAAGGTGGTTTTGTTGCTGGGATATATTTTCTAATTAAATTGACATTGTCTTTTTGAGACTGTTAGGCATTATTTGGATTCTTGCACCTGCTCACATTCTGTGGAGACAAGATAAGCCTAACAACAAGTAAACTTGCATGACAGTGGTGACCAATTACAATGGAAAACACAGCAAATACCTTGCAAACAATTGAGGAGAAGGGTGTAGGATGATGCATGTTTTGTTTCTGTTCCCCGTATTTAGCTCTGTCCTTCAATAATAAAAACTACTTCAGAGAAATTCTCCTGAAGACCCGAGAAGTTTGGGTAAAGCAGTTCTAGAGAAACGTAGTTCCTGCCAGGCCAAAAGACACTGCTGTAATAAATAGCTGATAACGTTGCTCTTGCATTTTACTGTGCCATCATCCTGAACTATTTTCTAGCCTATAGTGTGTCATGCACTGATGCACGCCTTGAAAAATCCTCTGTTGGGCTTGTGCAGCAAGCAAAAGAGTAAGTTTTTAAAGACAATGTGGAGTGATTGATACCCACTTAATATCGACGATTGGTATTTTTCCCATTGGATGCCATTGCAGTCAACTTGGGCAGAGTGAGGAGGGGCGAGGACTTGGTTTACTTCTTTGAAGTTGTTCGCCTGCGATAGCGTAATCCTGCCATGCGTGACTGTGCTCCCCTTCCATGAAGCTGGGGGAAGGTTGGCACACCTCCAGAGAGGGGTCACTTTTGCCACGCAGTAGCTGTCGGCAGGTCAGCGGCATGCTGTGGACCAGCAGGGGTGGGGGTGCACCCTTCCTCCTTCCTTGTCTGCCACTTGACCTTCCAGCTAAAACAAAAAAAGTAACATTGCAGCTGTTTGCAGAATCCTGTCACAACAGTTTTCCTGCTTGGTTTAAGCGATCTGAAAAGACAGTACCAGGCCATCTAGAAGTAAGTTGGGGTTTCGTTTTAGTTTTTGTTTTTTTCTTGTCATCCCAGAGAATGAGCTGTCCTTATTGCAGAGTGTTCTCACGTTTTTAATGGCGCATGTACTTCTGTGTGTGTGTGAAATCAATGTATAAAAGGTAGCTTTGGAAAACGAGGTAAATTATTCATGGCTTTAAATAAAACTGTAAACCCTCAAAAAAGTAACAGCAGCTTCTGCTGACAGAAGTATGTTACAAATCTTTTTCTTGTCTTAGTGTTCCCTGGCTATTTCATGCTTGGAGTGTTACGTTTAGCTGTATGGATAGATCTTCGCTTGGGCCACCTTTTCCAGGCTGGTCTAAAGCTTATGGCTGTAACTTACCACTATCGTGGACTTACTACTTATCCTGTTACACTGGAGGCCCAAAAATCTTATCCTTATTACAAATTTGGAAAAGAAAGGCTGAGGGCAATGATCTAGAAACGCCAGTCAGTGGGAGCACAAGCTGCTGAAGGGCTGCACTTGTGGAAGAGTTATCAGTATCTGGCTGCTTGTGGACGCTGCCACTGATTTACCTCCTGCCATCCTGCCCGTCCGTTCCTGCTGTAGCTGCTCTGTCTCTTCACATCAGCTCCCCGGTCCTCTCTCTCCAATGTGCAACTAACGTGCAGTAGGAGACACTTTATGTATGTGTCACACCTCTCCCTGTGCTCTTTCCAGACTGGAAGCTCCTTGGGGACCACCATCTACTCTGCATTTGTACAACATGGAGCACAATGCAGCTGCCTCTCAATTGTTTAGGGTTTTTGGGAGGTTTATTTATTTATTTTAAGTGGCTAGTGGGATCAACATGCCTCAAGCTTGTTCTGTGCCTTCAGAGGGGCCATTATCTTACCACCAATTTTTTTTTTTTTTTAACTTTCACTCTTTCTGTCCCTTATTTCAAATATAAATTTAAACTTTTATAAAACAGTTTAATTGGAAATGACCCTGTCTGCAAATGTTACTATATGTGCCAGTGGTGTTGGTAGGTCCATTTTAATGTGTGAATTTAAAAAAAATCTCTTATCCTCTTTGTTAAAAAAGGATCTCTTCCTTGGGGAGAAGATCTCTCCATAGAAATACACACGTTTAATTAACATTTCCAGCTTAGATCTGACTATTTCTTTTTGCCCCAGAATAGTACTACTGTATTGTTTAGTGTTTTTACTACTGTCATGGTCAGAGCTGTGTAAATGCTAATTAACCAGAATTTAACCAGATAAAAATATTCATACAAGCTTTTTCCTGTTTTACAGGAACACATGGATGATGTAACTATTGTGCGGGAAAAAAAAGGAAACTGTGATGAAATTAACATAGACAAGGTATGCTTTGTCTTAATTGTGCAAGATTTAAAGCAAGCCAGCATTTAATGCATGCGTAGAATTTGTGACAAAAACCCCTGCTTTGTTGCTCGTCTACGCCAAGATTTCCCTAAACAGAGCTCTGCTTAAAACGTGTTTTACCTTCCATGGATTAAGTCCAAAATGTACAGCTCCAGTCAATGTCAGAAACTTTGAAGTAGCTTATTAGGTTAAATGCAGGTTTCTTTGCCTCTCATCAATGTTGGCAGTTTCAGTGTTGCTGTTACCTGCAGTTAGAAGATTAAACATACCTGATACAGCAAAATGTTGATTTAAAATACCACTAGAAAAAATCACAGTTCTTGTGTTGAGTGTGTAAAAGGATCGCATTCAACTTTTTAATTATACTTGCAAAATTCTGAAGATAACTATTTTATTCTTCCCTTATCTTTTCATTATGAATCGAATTAACTGTCATTTAACACTGCTGTTTTTTTGTGCATGCTAGGTGAGGCGGCAGGCTCTGCAAGAAGAAATTGATAGAGCATCTGGGAGAACTAAGGTTTTCAGTCCCAAAGTAGAACGGGTATGTATGAACTTAGACCTTGATCTGATGGAAATACTGTGTCCCAGAGCAAGTTCCTGAAGAAAGCACTACACTCCTTTTCGTATGTGGCTCAGGTACATGGCTTGGCACAAGTCTTCCTTCTGATTGTAAATTTAAGGTCAAGTGAGTACAATCCCAAAAGAGTCTGGGAGCTGACCAGTAAACTCCAACAGCAGTTGGCATTTTACAGAGCTCTAATTCCCATCATCAGTCCTCAAAAGCAACCTTTTCTCTGGTTCCTCTGGAGAATGAGCCACGACCAATTGCTGCAGAAGCATTTGCTGCTCACTGTAAATAATTCTAGGCTATGGATATAGCAGTCACTGAAGTGTATCTGAATTGTTATCTGGAAGAGTGCAGACACTCAGAAACAGGGGTGCACGTGGAAAGGCAGAAGGGGATGACAACTGATAATGCATGTGTGTGATACTTACAGTCAGTCCTCTCCTAACTTCTACATCTTTCCTCCACCTCTTTGAAAAATGATTCTTTATTCTTTGCTTTTGCATCGTCCTCAGCCTGCCTCCCGACAGGTTTACAGTGAGATAGTGGAGACTGCTGCAGTAGTGTAATAGCAGCAGCAGGGGTAATAAGATTGAGGAGGAGAGAAAGCTTTGCTAGTAATTCAGGATTCTTAGTTGTTTCGCAAGACTGCCAGATGCCTAGAAAGTTGGAATATACCTCAAACAAATGCCAGAATCAACTCCTGTAGGTTTTTACATAGCAGGAGGCAGACTGCAGTAGTTCTGGAACTGCAACTACCTAATAGTCTCTGGAGTCATTTAGAAAAATGACATCCTTGGCAGGGGATCTCAGTTCTTTGGTGCTGATCTGTCTCTGTTTAGTAGTGTGCAGAAGAACAGAAGCTATGGAAACTAATTCATCAGCTTCACAAAGACTGAGCTGGAAATGCTGCATCAAAAGCTATGTGTAGTGCCTGCCAGCAATTCACTTAAAAAAATTACAGGTTTTGACAAGCCATAATTATTTTTGCATCTGTGCAGATGTCTCCCATTCCAAAGTGGGGACATACATACGTGTGCGCATGCATCTGTGTCACAGACCTGGGCTTATACAGCAACTTGTCTTTGAGCAAGGTAAAAATACTAAAGTACTATGGATAGCTTTCTTTTAATGGCAGCTATTCTGGCCTGTGATAGTGAATGATACTCCAGCCTTGCGTGTTTTTTTTAACTTAAAAAAACTGCTACAGCTTGCCCACAATATTGCATAGCATGCTGTGTGTCATGTTGGCTGTCTAGTGGAGAATGAATGTTTCATGCAAACTACAACTGTTCAGTTGGAAGGATTTCAGGCTTACATAAACATGCCACTAAATTCAGGTTTTTTCCTTTGATGTAGCCAGCTCAGTCTACTTAATTAATGATCAAACATTTTTCCATTTAATATCACCCCCCATTTTAAAGAAAAAATTGGGAGTAAAAGTCCTGCCAAAAATACTTACAAATGACTGCACAGCTCCTAGCTATAGCTCAGGAGTCAAATAAGATCCACAGATAATGAAGCCTGTTCTTAGGTAAGCCAAAAGTTCATAAACTTTCTGAATCATATGATGTATCTTGGGTTATCCGCAAACAGCTGAATTCTGATTTTACTTGGACATTACTTATGTTCTCAGAAAGGAGCCAGTATCTGCAGACAAAAATCCTGGACTGAACTAGTTCAAAGAATACAGTGAAAGGCAGAGTTAAGGAATGGCAAACTGCGAGGGAGGGAGGCTTTAAGAGCCTATATTTAGATCTGTTGGATAAGGGTATGCCCTCAGTTTTTGCACCCTTGCAGTATCAGTGGTAAATAGTGGGATGAGAATGCAAGTATTACTTAAAGCATGTGAGCCAGATTGAACACCGTCTCCAAAACTAACATAACACTGCTGAAAACAACAGCTACTTAACTAGGCAGTAGAAAAAAGAAAATGGTAATGGTACGAAGTGACAGAGTGAAAGAGGATTAAGTCTGACAGTTGTCTTAGAATAAGAGAAATGATTGGGCAATGTCTGGCTCTTTGAGCCAGGTAAATATTATCCAGCGAGCAGAAAAGTCAAGATTCCTAAAGACAGAGGGAAAGGAGATTCTGAAAGTGCATTAAACCCTGTCTCCAGGTTAAGTGAATTGAAATGCTAATGAAGATGCACTCATGCAGGGTTATGCCGTTCTTTTCTCATGTCCTTTGAGAGGTACAGCCCATGGAATGACTGCTTCCCAGCTTTGTCCGCGCTGCCAGGTTTTTGTAGCTGGTTCTGTTCTCACAGTACACAGCCAGAAATTGCCTTCCTTGGTCTTGGTATTATTTCATTTTAGTGTTAACCTTGTTTTGCTTCACAGGATACAAAGTTCGGTCAGTGGAGTACAGCTGCTTTTCGAAGTTCTGAGGAAAAAATGAAGTTTTTTAGATTGATGGGTGGCTTTAAAAAGGGCTCTGCGCTGAGCCAAAATCTCTCAGCGACTACAAACAAACCGAACATGGCTCTGAACAGGGAAGGGGAGGAGAAGTTACAGCAGGCTTTGAAGATGGAATTTGATAAAGCAATGGACTTGAAGCAACATAGAGGAATTGGTCTTGGATTTCAACCTGCTGCCAACAAAAAAGTATATATAGACAAATATACAACTAGATCTATAAAATTTGAAGATTAAAACTCTGAAGTAATAAAAAGAATGAAAATCCAATAGGCAAGTTTCTTTTCACTTTCCACATCTTTTTACTTGAAATAAAATACAAAATGTTTAAGAAAATTTGATTTATGAGGCACTTTTAGTACAAGTTTTCAACTGCATACACCAGATTATGTGGAGCTGGGGCCCCACTTCAGCTAAACAGTAAGTTTTTGAAACCTTTACAATGTTTTCTTACAAGGCAAGAGAAAGCCTCCTTCAAAGGCTGAAGATATGTGGGCAACGCCTGCAACAAGTTCAAACTTTGTAATTTTTTTTTAAAATGCTGATTTCATTAACTTATATTTAGCTACATCTTAGTGATTCAAAAGGATTTTAGTGTTCTGTAAAATCTTCACATTTTTACACTTGGCAAGTTGTATAAAGTGATGGTGTTTTACTTTGAAGAAAGACTACTGGTATGCCTACAAATTTTATGAGGGGAGACTTAACTCAGTAGTTTCTTAAATATTAGCATCTTCATTATAATAATGAATAGCATTGAACATCCTCTGTATTTTAACTGAGCTCTGGTAGTTGGATTTTCAAGCAGCAGCTGTTACCTGTAAAAGAAGGTAAGTGCTTTCTGGATAGCAGCACCAAATACATGGATCTAGACTTCCTAAACTATAGAAAGCAAGGCAGTTTTAGTAATGTGTTTGTTGGGTAAGCAGAACAAGGTGACCGTCTCTTATGTCCGTACCTGCTGTAGTGTAATAGTGGCCAACTTGCAGGGAACCCTACCCCCCAGAATTAGGTTAGTATCTCTACTTACCCAGCTTATTATTTTTCTAGCGAATTACCTATCCTTTTTGGTAAGCTCACGCCAACTGACCTACTGTATTTCTTGCTCTTTTAAGGCAACCTTGCTTTCCACAAGTCTTTTCCAGTGGACTGCTCTACCTGAAAGCAGCTGCCTCCAGCAGAAAATACACTTAAGAAAACAGTAGTTGGTTCCAATGCATTTTGGGCAACTCCTGAGGGGAAGTGAAAATTATGCAGAGGCTCCAGCTCAAGGGGTTGCCACGAATCCATTCCCATACCTGGGAAGAGGGGATGCCAAACCACTTCCTGCAGGGTCTGAACTTGTCTTTGAGAAACCGTCTCTTTAAAGTGTCATTTAAAGCCACCACTACCTCAGGGTGAGTCTGTTTTGCACCAGTGCTCTCAAAGCTCAGTGACTGGCTTCAGCTGTAGCTTTACTTAAATTCAGGTAGTGGAGGTTCTGTTTTCTCATGTAAGACAGATGCTGAATTCAGGCCCTCAGCTACTTGCCTGGCAAAAAAAAAACCAACCCCAAAAAAAAGTTAAAGGAACAGGTAGGAAAATGTCAACTAGTGACTTCATTTAGGAGGAGAGGGACAGCACGCACAGCTTTCTGCTGCAGAGCCAGCCTTGGATGGGTAGTGACTGCTCTTGCACTGCCACTGTCAAAGATGCTGAAGATGATACTGGTCCTAGCCTGGCCTTTGGATAAAGGACCCTTCCCCCCCATCTAGAATTGTACAATGTACACCAGTGTGTTGCTTGACTATAGCTTTGCGGATGGCCTGGCACCTTGCTCTTGATAATATTGTGCACATGAAAGTGGTGTAGTTCGAAAAACAAGACACATACTTGGGGGAAAAACTGTCAGCTTTTGTCAAGCAGTTAAACTTGGTCTGGCCTGTGTAGTTGCTATGTACAGAAGAAAGAGGAGGTCTATAATAAGTAGAATGCTTTAACTAAAATTAATTTTGCTCCAACAGGGAAGTAAGCCAAAAGCAGTTTATTAGAGTGGTTATGTTAGCTTCTAAGCTAGCTGTTTAGAGTTTGCTCCTGATAACTAACCAGAACTTTCTGCCTGTCGTTGAGCTATTTTTGCATTAATAAAAACAGTAGTAAAACATTTGAAAGCTTTTCTCATGGCAGTCTTGCATCAATAAAGAAACTAAAGTTATACTGTGCTCAAAAGACAGCAGGCAAAAACTGGTGCCTGCATGGGGCAGAGGAACGGTTGGGACCTTTGTAAGCCTGCTGTAAGAGTTTCCATTTTATAGAATCTGGAACAACTCCACGCTGGGTTTAGAGCAGTACATTTGCCCCCGGAGGGCAATTTCTGCCATACCACAGCTGCTTAGTGTGACCCACTTGGCGGTTTAGAGAGCTCAGAGTTTAATCCCACTTACCCAGTTCGTGGTTTTTGCTTCCAAGCCCAACAGGAAGAATCATCTAAGTGCTGTTGAGAGTTGTTTTGTGCAGCTGCAGCAAGAAGGAAAGCTACATTGAAGTGGGACATGATTACATGCAGTATTATCATTTCAGTATCTGTGCACACTTTACAGGGAATTATTTAAGGAAAGTCAGTGTAATTAAAATAGCTATGTACTAAAGGTTGGAAAGGTTCTGTATCAAGTTGATACCACTTCATAATTATCTTGTATTACTTCAATTTTACTCTGCTTACATGTAGTCTGTACCAGGAGCAAAGGATCCCAGTTCAGTTCTTCACAACCTTAACACAAAATACATATCGTGGACATACCCTGCTTCAATAACCACTGAGAACATGAAAAACATGCAAGAAGAATGATTTAATTACTTAGGGGCTATTTATTATCAGCTTGCTAACTCCTTAAGTATATGATTCTAGCAAAACTGATTACTTGTTTATCCCTAATAAAATAAAACATTTTTGTGCAAAAATATATCTTAATATCCATACGAGAATAAAATTAAAACTCATTAAAATACTTACCACTAAGCAAAAGCAGCAATAGATGCAAGGTCTCAACATGGTTCCTTACCGTGGGACAGAAGTGGTGAGAGTGAAATTTATTAGGTGTAATAACAGTACGTGTAACTAAATTCCACAAGGGTAAGGTGATAAATTTGTACACGCAAAGAAACTCCCCCAGAACAAACAGATGAACTGCAAATTGTTTTATTCAGTGATACAGTGTGCTTTGTGAATATAGAGTACTTTGCATACATTTCCACTTTCCTTTGCAGACAGCACTTAAAGATTCCTTCCATTTTCCAAAACACCATTGAGATAAAATGAAAGCATAAACATGTCTGTGAAAATGTATTGTAGAAATTAGAACAGTAACACCTCGGCCATTTTTCTCGTTTACTGGAACTGACCAAACAAATGTTGGCAGCATCCCAAAGCAGAAAGATGACTTAGTAGGATTATTCTATTGAAATGCTGCTTTCTACACAGGAGAAAGACTGTTCTGCAAGTGGGATGAAGTTTGGAGGCTGTGTATTGATCTGTGCAGATTATCTTCTTCCTTTGTTGCTAAAATGACAACAGATTAGATTTGGAAAGGCTTTTGCAACCATAGAGGTTTAAAATACCCTTTACTGAATCTAAATCGGCATTTAAAATAAGAATATAGTGGTAAAACTGGAAACAAATTCAAGTTAATTTATTGCACAGAAGTTTTAATTTTACCTGTGTCCACGTAAATCTGTCACACTAAGGAAAATAAAAATACACTGAACTCCTCCAGTCAAAATCTAGATCAGTGATTTTTGGCCTCGGCTACATGCTCTCTTGTACAGATGACTCCTTGGAAAACAGGCATTCATCAGGTCCTGGACTGCAGAGGAAGCCGAAGGGCCAAGTCTGTGAAGTGACTCATTTCAGGTTGTTTGCTTCGCCTTTTGATGTATTCTAGCGTTTTCACCTGGGTATGAAAAGAAAGATATTTTGAGATTTTTAGTGTCTTTGTCTTTTCTCATTTCATAGGCCATCATTTAATCTATGTGAAGGTATTTTAATAGACACTCCCATGGTTTTCCCTAAATGTCACTGGCTACATGAGCACTTTCATTTCTTACTCCAGAGCTCGTTACCATGTGTATCTTTCTTAAAGGCTCTGGAATGCCCACTTTCCAAGCTTACACCATGCAATTCCTCCACTAAATAACAACTGCATTTCTCATAAAGATAGTTTTCTGTACTGAAAAGAAGTTATAGCTCCCAACGTTTCCAGGTTCATTAATGTATGAAATACATTCAAAAGTGCTAGAAAGATACAGACCACTTGAAATAGGAAAAGCTGCTTATTCATTAAGAAACATTTAAAAAATAAGTTGTTTGTTTTAAGCTCATTTAATTTTTTAACTTTTTTTAAGAGAGCAACTTGTAAAGAGATTAGGCTTATTCAGATCAAGAAAATGTTACCTTTTTGCAAATGAGGAGTTGAAAAAGATCTTAAGAACTAAAATTTGTCTGCATTATCTGTTTTCCTTACCATAGTCTTGGTGTCAGCAAAGCCATGTTTCTGAGCAAGATTCCAGAGATTGACTGAAAGCTGGTTTAGTTTGTTGTTTCGTAGATCTCCATGAGCTAAAATAGTGTTAAAGAAATAGAGCGCCAACTGGCTCTGTCGCTTTAGGGTCTACAATGAAAAAAAATTCCGATATTACCATATAGTCATCCCAAAACATCCAGCATAACCCCTCTGGGTTCTCTGAACTCTTAGAAGTGCAAGGGGCAGGTACTCTTTCTGTAGTACACAGCAATAATTACAGACACAAGAATATGGGCATAGTTTCCATGTTCCATTCAAAATGCAACAAGTACTGATAGTCATGAATCAACCTAAGTTGCTGTAAATAAAGTAATTACACAAGACTCCTACACCTCATACCACTTCAGCACAGCACAGTACGTAGCTCTGACACATTTTTAACCCAAGACTCCTTACAATTGCATAGAAGTCACCCTCCCACCAACCAACTTTGCACTTACATCACCACGGTTATATATTTTTTAGAGAGACCATGATCATCAGTCTAGATCAATGCAACTTCAGGCTTTTTCCAGCAGTCTATTCTACTTTCATTTATTTAACCAAAGACATTTTTCCCCCTGCTATCACTGAAACTTTGGTAATACCAACATATTCGCACCATATTTGCAGCTACGTTCCCTAAAATTTCTGAGGAGGGACCTTGAGGAAGCCCCCTGCTTCATGGTAATGTGCTCTGGAGGAGCACCATGCCCTTCAGCCTCTACGGAGCAGTTCTGGGGCACAGACAATCCTGCACTAAGCTTATGGGGTGCTACCGCCGTGATGTGGGGTGAGTGGAAAACAGAAGTAATTAAAATGCTATTGCAGATTCTATGTATTCCTGCAAGATAATTTTTAAGAGGCTAAAAGGACGAATTATTTATTGGATGCATCTGAGACAAAGTGTTTTTTTGTACTGCTTTGCTGCAGCTGTCCTCTTTGTTTTTTGCTCAATAAAGACCACTGATTAAAAGCATAGCTCCATTTTACACAAACCACAGCAGCAGAGCAGTAGTTAAAACAAAACTGTCAGCTGAGCACCTCAATTAATGAACTTAATACTTCACTTGAGCCCTCTCAGTTCAATACATGTTAGGATAGGTAATATACAGTGTCCAGATATGAAGTTACAGGAAGAATGAAGCAGAGATTAGGGTAAGAGTGCAGTGATCTCTGTGATTTGTGCTCTCCTGACACGATACCAAAGCAGCCATGCAGCCCCTGCCTTTCCCTAAGGGATTGAAAGTAAATTAATTTCCCTTCTCACTGCCAGTAAAGAGAGGTCAGATGCTATTAATCAAAGAAACGGCACACACGGAGCTATCAGTCCTCCAGATAAATATGGAAAAGGAGAAAGCCATGCCATTAAAGAATTGGCTAACTAGAAAAGAGGACACAGCATCCCCCAAACTAGAAGCATCAGACTGCCACTGTACGTATGTGACACACAGTAGATTTGTACATGCAGAACAAATCTGACACACCAGAAACCGCATGCATGCGTGCATATGCAATGCCCAGAGCTGCTTGAGGCCCCAGGAGAAGTTCCCTAAGCACTAAATTAATTACATGAAACTACCAAGAAGACAGCTCTTCCTGTACCAGTTATCTACGTTAGCAATTTCCATCCCAACAGCTGTTTATAGGCAAACACTACACCCATCGTTTGGGAGCGTTGAACTGTACTCCCTATCAGATAGAGAAATACAATTGATCAGTCTACTCCAGTAGTAGTAACACAAAGAGCAGAAATACAACTCAATAGACAATAAAAGGGAAAGTAGTTACGCTTACATGCTTAAATACTACTGTAGTATTTCTTTTGAAGGACTAACATCCTTCAGGGAAAAACAGATACAGGATACAGCCAGCTAGTCCATGTTTTGCCACATTATTGACAAGGCATACAGCCTTCCACCTGCAACATCACCATGTATCCTGGATTAGAAAAATAAGGTGTTATCTGTAATTTTTTTTCTCGTTGACCATCTAATGCCTGTGTGTCTTCTGCTGAATACAAACTTCAAAGCGGTTCCTGGGAATTGGTTGGAGGTTTCCTCACAAGAAGAGGGACAGTTACATTATTGGGCAGAATGCAAAAGCAGCAGTACTCCAGTCAGTATCTACTAGTGAGGTTCTCCAGTCAGTATCAATGCAAATAAAAAACCCATTCTTTAAAATCAGGATGACATTTTGACTAATTTGAAACACATGTACTTCAAAAAGAATCCTACTTCAAAAAAGATCTAGAAAGATTAAAAAGCTAGAAGAATGAGATGCACACTAACTCTCATTGTACTAGGGTAGGTATAACAGACAGGATTTTGGCATTTCTCATCAGTTATACAGTGCAAAGTGAAGACAGAGGGAGACTCAGGTATGCAGTAAATCCCACCACATCTGAAAATGAACAAGAGTTGTTGTAGAGCAATGTCCAAATTTCATATAGCATAACAGAAAAAAAACAGGATCTTTCATACAACGGACCATGTAACTTTGTATTTCACAAAATTCTGGCTAGCAATTCAAATATTTATTCCTGTCTTTCATTGACTTTTGCCAGCCATCTATGTCATAAGGATACCTTGAGCCTTCTGTTAGAAAAGAATTTGTGCATTTAGACACGTTGCTTCTCTGAAGGTGTGTCTAGCCTGCTGCTGCTCCCATGTACAGCTTTGAAATAACTGGCTCTGATACTTGTGGCAGCACAGAGCTCAGCGTGGGCTGTAAGGCTCCTCCAAGGTACTAAATATATCAGTCTAGGTTGAGTCTCCATGCTGATACAGCATCTGTTTGCTAGTACTACCTGAACTATCTAGCTCGAAATTAATTCCAGCAGTACTGTGATGCTGGTGGTTACATCCTTGTGATCCAAATCTAGATATTTCTAAAGAAAGCCATGACAAGCAGCCTTGTGTTTCCTTAAAACCTCTCACGTGAGACCCTTTTAACATCTGTTGGTTTGCTGGAAAAAATCACGAACTGCATGGGGCAGACCAGGTTCTCAACTCTCTCATTATACAACTGTCCTAACATGGGAAAAATGAAGAACCTAGCACCAATGGCAGTCATGCAAGTTCATTCATAATAAAAGGAAATAATGATTTGAGAAAACACCAAGAACCAAGCTGCAGCTGGGAGCTCAAATACCACACAAGAGGATGTATATCCCTCCCCTAATTCACCACTCCTCTAGCACACTGAGATTGTCAGAAAAGTGCTTTCTTTTGGATATAGCCCTTGAAAGAGCAGTCTAGAACCTCCCTCTACAATACTCAGAGTCTCAGTGACAGCTTCTGCCTGCTCAGGGTGCAGTAACACATCTCTCAGTTGAGACAGGCTGACACATTTTACTCCTAGCTCTATACTGGCACCATGGTAGGTTAATCTCTACTTCAAAGTCCTTAATCTATTTTTAAAGCTTTCAATATTCATAGCGCTGCTCACATCAGTTTGATTTCCCTCTAAAATTAATACAACAAAGATGTGCTCCATGGGGAACTTACAGTTCATGGAGGACCAGACCATGCTGTACAAAGCCATACTCAGTAATCCCGCTGTAGGCCATTAGCAGAATCCTAATTTATTTATTTTGGTTTCCACTATTTACCAAGTATCTTATAAACATGCGGAAATAATGTTCCAAACCAAACTATTTCTAATCTTTAAACTCCACCTGCATGCCAGAGACAATGGTGTAATAAAAGGATTAATCTCGGAGTTAGGACTCTCCAACTCTGAGACAAACAAGCGGAGTCGATACGCACTCAACCGGCCACAGTTCCCCATTGCAATGCACCCATCCTCCTGCTGAGCCACCAGCAGATAAGTGGCAAACGTGCCTAAACAGGCACCTGCAATGTCTTCTGGAAACTGCAGCAGGTAAATTCTCTTGCCTCCCTCCTCCCAAAGAGGAACAAAATGTTTAACTGCCTTTAGAAAATCTTGGCCAAGGACACAAAATTCTTCAGGATGAGCAACCTCTTCTCAATTTAAAACATACCCAAACGCAGAGAACTATCTCCAGTTCTGCTTCAAGTATTCAAACACATGTGAAATCAACTGAAATTTTTACAAGTTTATATAAGATTAAAAATCAGTTGTGTTGAAAGGAGAAACCTCAAAAGCACACCCAGGAATTGCTTTCTAGTGCTTACTGTAAGAAGTCCAGTATGTAATGATACATGGGAAGACTGCCATCCTAACATGGCACTGCCAAGGACACAACAACATGCTCCTAACGTTTTAGATCAAAAGTCATGTTTGAATAAAACATACTCCATCTGGACACTTATCACTGAGTAGCAAGTGGCAAGATATTTACATTTCTAAGAAACCTGGAGCGTAACATTAGTCTTCCACCCACACAAAGGCAGAGAGGATTCACTGATACAAGCTCTGATGACCAGAAACAGCTTGAACTTTACAGAACTGTCCAGAACGGAAAATTTCCATTCCAACAGTGTAACATAAATGAAGCATTCTCTAATACTGCGAAAAGACCACGCTGTGTTAACATAAGATGCATTGTTCTCTTCCAAATTGCCATTTTGGTGAAAGCATTTTATTGTGAGAAAAATTTATTTTCCTTTATAGCTTTTAAAGGAAATGAACCAATAAAAACGCAGAATCATCAGAGGCTTGTTCATTTAAATGAGCAGCCAAGCAGATGAATAATAAAAGGTCACCAACACTGAAGCAATCCAAATACCACAGTGATTTTATGATCGGTTCTACTTTAGCACAAATGGAGGTCTCTGACAATATTCTTGTCGCCTCTATTTCCTCAGCAACAACAGCTTCCTCAAAAAACTATTCAATCTTACAAAACAATTTTTATCTAAATCTCTCAAGGACTTTTATGCAACAAAGCAAAATAAATGCTCTCCCTTGGTAAATAAGGATGGACAGAGGAGTAAATCCAAGGCTGCAGAGGCAAAGGCAGGACAAGAACCTATATCCATGCTGCTTAGCTTTAAATCCAGTTTTCTATGCAACAACTGCTACAAGTGAAATAACACAGGATCTCATTACTCAAAGTATTAAGCTTGAAAGCAGGAAAAAAACCCACTAACCTTTCAGAAACCAGAGCCCTACAAAGATTCCCACCCGCATACCCCATATAGGAGTCAGATGCAAAAAGTCCTTAATCTACAACCCACAGTCCTGAAAACTCTGTTAAAATTCTCCTTCCAATACGCGCTTGGACAATTTTAGCTGTGCAAGAATGGTTGTTTTCTACTGTTATTGTTCTGAAAAAAGAACTGCTATTCACTGTGGTGATGTGTACAATGACGTAGAGGCATTTGAGCAAAGGATTTATTCATCTTGCATCTCTACAATTGCTTAAGGAAGAATAAACAGGATAGCAAAAGCGGAGAAAAGGCTAAACTTCGCATAGTGTCCTCCAAATATGTATCACTTAACACATTCTGTATTGGCAAACACTACAGTCTGCTGTGCAAACGGGCTATCTAAAAAATTCCATCAAATGAATCATCCCCTGCCCTCCCATTTCAGTCTACAAGCCACGAGACTTCTGTCATTATACAGCAGTTCAGTAAGGGGTGATTAGGAAGTTGTGGAGGGGTTCAATCTCAGAAACAGGTACATTAGCAGAACAGTAAGTTCTCATTATTTCAGTAATACTGAAAACATTAGTCACCTGCCTTTCACATACAATCCATTAAGCTATATTTGATCTCTCAGAGGCTCTGAACTCCAATCAAGAAATCCAATAAGCTGCCTAGAGCTTTCTTTATTTTATATTGATCAAATATAACCCTGTTCTAAAAACAAGGTAAAGCCAAAACACCTTTTCTCTCCCTCTGCACCTCTCTCCTGACTTCATCCTAGCATCTGGGATGCAAAACTGTTAAGAATTAAAGGTGCTTTCCACTGTATTTTAACCAGTAACAGACTAACTGCGAATTCTCACTTTGCCTGTTATAGAACTGGACATTTCAGGCTACTGTTAACTTTGCTGGCAAGAAAATACAGCTTACTTACAGAGCGAGAAAGGTGACAGCCAGGAGGAAAGAACAGGAAGGATGGACATGGAACAGATTTTAGGCATAACTATACTGCAGTCAAAGGAGCGATTGTGGCACTGTCTCCCATTCTGTAGCTTAGGCCAATAATTGCAATACCAGCACCATGGAGCTCAATACAAGAAAGACTCTCATAAGAAAAAAAGTTATCCCACACTGAGCATCAATATTTCCATCACCAAGTTTGGTGACTCAAGGACTCAAGTGACTCACCAGGACTCAAGCCAGTTAATTTAAAGCTAACTCTAACCTCATTATGCTGCTCTGCAATGATCATTCTGCACTGCAGCAGAATCCCATCCTTTGGTGCACCGCCACAATCGATACCACAGAGTACACCAGAGCAGCTTCTACTGCTTGTTGGTTCTATCAGACTACCCACATACAGCATACAGCTAAGCAGGTAACTTCAGCCTGCATCTTAAAAACGTATTATAAATGCTACATGGTCTCTTTCACATCATGAGGTCTTTCCACCACAAGCCTACCTACATGACTGACTCAATTTTTAAACAACTAAAATTACCTAATTTCCTCTCATTGTAAGGTTCCTGGAGCTTTCTAAAAGACCAATGCCTGGTCAAGAAGGCAGTCCATTTATTCAGCTCCAAAGTAATTTGGGGTTTGTATTGAATCAAGTTGAGTAAGAACATACCTCTTCTTTTCCAAGGGTTTTCAGATGATCCAGGATCTGTGCTATCACCGTTTCACACAGTTTATTGATTTCAGTCAGGAACTTGGAGTCTCCACCATACAGGGTATCATTGGAATCAACTGCAGAGATGAAATCAAGCTTAGGTCTGGCTAAAGAGCTATACGTTTGTTTGCTACTGAAAATACCAGCTATTTATAGAAGACCAGATTCGAAGTTATAAAATGACCCTTCTCCATCAAACACAAACAGAACAATCTTGTTTAAGTGCCTACCGCTTGGTTGCCTACTATGTCCTCTTGATTTTAGGAACAAAACACTTAAAAGAATCTTCTAGCTTAAAGCCAGTCCTGTATTCCCAGATGCAGCCGGGTTCAAAAATAGCTGATAGACTTAAACGCAGAGCAACATATAGTGTCAATTTTCACTTTTCCCACAGAGATAAGACTCCCTGCTCCCATCAGTTTAGAAGACTATGGCCATCACCTTCAATGGCAGCAGAACTGCACCAAACAGTTTATGTTTTACTCAGTGAAAACAAAAAGATTTTCAAAGGAAACTGCATTTTAATTTTTTTTTCCCTAAAATAAAACCTTGATTACCCCAAAGTCATGGAGAGAAATTCAGAAAGTGTATTTTTAATTTCAAAGACCTTGAAGGATTTTTTGGAGGGACAGAACTCTTGAAGTTTTTTAGAGCTTACATAATTGTGATTTTAAATGCGTATTTTGGCCTCATTTACTTATAATGTTTTACTAAGAAGTAAGTTACAAGGAATTTGTAAGTTTAAGTGTACTCTGGGTAAATCAGAGAACACATAAGACAAAAGGTGTTCCCTTGTTCCCAAGTAAACTTCATTTTAAGAAGCTAAGGTACACGGTCCACCTAGAATTAAAAAACCATCATCCAACTACAGGGGAAAAATTACTAATTTGTATTTCCCTGATTCTCTCAATTGAAATCCAATTAATTTATTTCTCATCTTGGGATGATGCAGTTATTTTGGTCATATAAAAAATGGAATGAAAGAAAAAGCAGCTAAACCACGTTTCCTTACAGAATTTGAACAGCAGATTTACTATAGAGTAGTTGTTCAACTGACAACTATTTTCTGTGCCGCTAACTGCAAGAGATATTTTGTCATGGTTGGTAAGTCTGATGGACTATTCACTAGAAGAACTGCAGAATATATTCCAGTCTGCCTCTTTGTGAAAGCCCTGTGCAACTAAAAGAAAAAGACAAACTAGCTTGGCCTCTCAGATTAACTAATCTTGCCAGTATGCTTTAAAAGACTCCATTAATACTCTACCTTAATTTAGTAACCTCTCTATGATCAGAAGGCAAGCACTCAAATTTTAGAGCAATCAAAATATTATTACAAAAAGACTACAGGCATTTTATAAAATGCAAAATCTTCGGAATTTTTTTCCTAGCTATTCTGAAGATTCTTGTAAGGTACCACCACAATTTCCAAAACTGAAAGCCTGCCTTCAAAGCACCAAATACATCACCTAAATAATGAAGACTAGGCGTTACTTTCTGAAAACTGGAGTTGTTAATAAATGTGAATGAAACACCAACGATAAGTGTAGATCAAATTGATACTTTATACTAAAAGAAAACCCTCCATACCTGTAAAGTTTTGATATTGACTTGAAAAGTTCACAGTTCTAAGTATTTGCATCAACACCACCAGGAAGAAACTAAGTAAAGCACTCTGCACAGATTCACTTGAAAGAACAGACTGTACTTTTGTTTGGCAGCCACCTCCTGTGATTATTTTAAGTTACGATATCTGGATGTGCGTAGGAAAAGGATCCATTCTGTAAGATTGACTATCATTGATCTTCATTAAGTGAGTACAGTGATAACACAATACTACAAATTGCATGGTGGAACGCAAGGATTCAGACCCACCCGTATGTATTACCTTTATCTACATGGTAGATATATGCTTCTTGAGTCATTGCAGACAGCAGATGCAAAACATTAGTGTAAATCCTGACTTTGTCATCACTGTTATCCTCCCAAGTATAATCCTGGATCACATTTAGTAATCCTCGCACAAGAAACAGCACTCCTTGTTCTGGATGGTCCTACAGAAAAGAGAAAAGATTGTCAAAAACAACAACACAACCACCCCAAACCAGAAATGGGATTATTTGTGGTCATTCAGGGGTTTAGAATCAGAATATTAGCTCTACAAAGGAAAAACTACAATATAATTAAAGCTGAAAACTACTTTTCTGGAGTGTGCTTCCCGCAAATCCTTCTAAAAATTTGTTCCAGTTTCCTTCAAAAATGTCCATTTGACCCATAATCATAAACTTGATCTAGGCAGCCTCCACAGACAAACTCTGAAATGCTGTTTTCTAGTCACAGGGGTGCAATACAAAATAAATTGTCAGCTTCTTAACAGCTAAGCCTCTAAAATTAAACACACTGGGTAGGATTTTTTTTTTTTTTGTTGTTAAAAGACTGTCAGTAAGCTATAGAAACAAGTATATTACTCATATAATTATAAGTTTCAGAAGAACACCTACACAGGGAAGTCAAAGTTACAGACAATCAACAATCTTTTAATATGAAAGGAATATAATTATAAAGACATCTGCTTTACATAAGCTACGAGTTTTTTGCAAGCAGTTTTAATACTGCACGCAGCTTATTTCAAGCTGGCAGTTGGTGCAATGATACCAACACACGTAGGACAAATCACAGTCCACAGGGGACATTTCCTTCTGATCACCTATCCTGTAAAGTAAATAGGAGAAAAAATTATGGAAGCTAATTTCTGAATCCTGGTTATTTCATTGCAAGCTTTTCTTTATTACTGAATCTGAGAGGTTGGATCTCTCTCCTTCAATTGTCTGTTAATGATCTGAGGCATTTCTTCGAGGAGTATCCAGTTCTGACACAGCCTTCCTCTTACTTCTGCAGTCAGGGGACAGCAATGACACATCACTGGGGCAACTAGCCTTTCCCTGCTGACAACACAGCACCTCCATGTTGCTAAACATGCCTACCTTGGGAGACCCCTTCCATTGGAAAAAGGAGAACACACTGCTCTATGAGGATTTGGACAGCACTGTACTGTGTGCTGCTTCATCAAACGCGTAGTCAAAGAAAAAAGGAACGAGGAAACCATAAGGAATGTTTCAGTGAGGAGGAGCAACCTACTTTCTCCAAGAACAAATGAATAAACCCCAAACTTTTTCTTTCCTTTTTTTTTTTTTTTCTTAAACACACCATTATACTAAGTCAGCTCTTGCTGGGAAAGAAGAATCTTCTCAGACAGGGCCAGAGCTGTTAACAGAGGGAGGTAAAATCTTCAAGTGTTAGGTTTCCAGTGCAGTGAAATCTTGAGTCAGAGCCCTGTCTTTCTTCTCCAAGGTCAACAAAATACCTTGGCTATATAAGCTTTATCTCAGGTGTTCCAGATTAGTTTACCATTTTCCCTCAGGTTTTAGCTATAGCTGAAAATATAGGAAGGAAAATTACATATCTCTCTATTTAAACTTGGCTATTGGTTAAAAATTGGAAGGGTGTAGAATGGTAGTATTTTGTTAAGTATTAATCCGAAGAGGAAGGTTATGCCAAAACACATCTCCTAATTATTGTTTTCAGTCAAAAGACTAGGCAACCTATAACAAAGAAACTAACTGAAATGAACAGAAACTAGAGCTCTGTATTTTTCCCCTCCTCAAGTATTAGATTTTATAAGTGCTCAGCTAAAATACCACTTTTCTGCAAGGATCTACTAAATCAGTAAATTACGTTTATGCAGTTAAATGATGGTGAGAATTCACTCTACCCCAAATGCAGTTAAGTGCTAGGTGCTAATGAGAGAGGCAATGCTGTACCACCATCTCTGATCAAATGTTCTGCCTCCCCATTCTGCATTGGGTTGAATCATTTTTGCAGCCAACGGGCAAATCAGTTCAGCTTGCTCATGGAAAACTAACCACTGCATCTCCCACTCCCCAGAGCCCAGCCTACTCTAAATTTTTTAAACAGGAAAGTCAAAATAGTCTGCTAGCCTACGTGCTATTCACACACACACAACTTACCGGAACAACTAATAATGTAGAAAAAAAATTACAAAGGAATTCCAGGAGGAAGGCATCAGAAGGTCGCATCTTTCCATCTACGCTGATCATTTTGGGCACTTCAGGAACAAGGCTCACTGCAGCTTTGAAAAAAGCATCAGCTACAAAATAAAAATATAGTTGTTGTATTATCACTCCAACTGCGATGGCAGTCATGCCTGTGATCCAATGATCACTTCGAGTTTGTTTCAAATAGACTACAGAAAATGAACGTATGCTTAACTGCAAAGAAACTCAAGACTCAGCAGTCAAAATTTGCGGTAATTCAAATGATGCTGTTTTTTCAAAAGAAGTTCCCACATCACTTGAGACTTCTAAAATTATAATTCTCCTTTGATTAACAAGGGGACACCGTTGTTTCAAATATATTGCATATATAATAAAAAAATTTGCACATAATTCAAAATTGACTTATCTAAAGAAACGTTTATGCCAGGAGAATGGGGAATCCAAAGAGGGGAGAAAAGTGTATTAGATCATGCTAACGTGTTCACGAATTCATTCACAAAAGGCTGTTAAATTTATAAGGAAGTATGGACAACTTCATTTCCCTAAGTATTTATAATCATTAAAAGTAAAATACTAATATAGTATCAGAACCCGAGGTATTGCTGGTTACCTAGATAAAATGATTCTTTCCAAGAATCACAGTACAGGAAATTACAGAAACCATCCACGATTATGACCTTGGCAAAATAGTTATTAAAAGGTTCTCCATAACTCTTTGTTAATGTCTCTAAGCCTACAAAAAAAAAAAACCCGAACGACACCAGACTATCTATTCCTCAGTTTATTAATATTCACAAATTAAAACCAACAGTATTTTCCCTCATATCCTAGAAGACCTCCTATATGCTAAGAGTTCATAAAAAGTTTTGTGAACAGCAACATTCTTTTGCATTTTCTTGGCTACATTTCAAAATATCCAATTAGCCAGATCCCATTCAAGTTGTTTAGCCATATACTTCAAAGCATCCTTCAGAATTAATACTGTATCTTTATTTTACAGGAACAGAGACTGAGGCCATGAAATAAAATTTTAGCAAAGAGAAAAAGAGAATTCTTGGTGAAAGCCAAGAGGTGTTACATGGCTGAGACGGAGATACCCCTGACAGACATGCATGGGCATTTCCAGGAGCGCAGCTTGCTCTGGAAAATTCATCTGAGCTCATGAGACTCCAAGCAAATTTGCTAAATATAGTACCAACTGATATCTAATTTAAGCTTGTGAGGAATACCAGGGAAACATGTGCTTTGGAAAAACTGTAATTCTTCTGACTCTTATTTCTTTAAAGCACACAAGTACTCAAGCGCTCCTGAACTTTTCAGTGCTTAGAACGCAGACCCCTTCAGTCAAACATCATACTTCCTTTCATTCTGCACATTTATTTTGAGGTGAAATAATGTTTTTAATTTATTTCAAACAACATATAAGTTTCCACAGCCAACCCAAAGGAAGGTAAGTAATCTTTCTCTGAGCTTTATTAGAGGAAGGAAGGCAGCAGCAGATGTTCATTCTAGCACAAGTAAATGAATTGCTGTCACTTCCACAGTTGCCTCAGCCGAAAAAAAAAAGTGCATGCCCCACATCACCATATCATCCAAACACGTGACCAGACAAATGAAAAAATGCATCTCAGCAAATAGTCTGCATACCAAAGTACCCATGTCTGTGCAGAGAATACTCCTGCCTTCTGAAGTTATTCCAAACGGGACAGGAACGACCTGTGCAGCAATCAGTCTCCTCAATGAATAAGAAGAGCTGCAAAGCGTCTCCCCTGAACTTACTGCCTGTTCTCCCAGCAATCAGCCCCAGACATTCTACTCTAAACTTCTGCCTAGCACAAACCCAAAACCTCTTATCTTTGCTATGAATAAATGCCAATTTGATCCGATTTACTCTTCTTGACCTCCTGCCGTTGCAGTGAATGAGAGCTGCCCTCTCATCTGGTTGAGCATCTTCAGAGACACGAGCCCCCTCCTGAGATCCCCCAGTAAGAGCAGTGTGCCCAGCTCCTCTTCAGGTGACTGCTGCTGGGAACAGGGAGAGACCCATCCGCACCACAGACTGCTCACAGGGCCCTGCCCTTGCTGCGACAAGATCCTCTGGGCTTCCATCTTCTCCTGCTGGCTCCCTGCCGTCGCCATGGGGCTGCTGTCCCCTCGCTGCCGCCGCAGGGCTGGGCTTGGGGGTCACCCTCCGACCCCCACGTACTGCCGCTGGCTCTGCCACAGCTGCACGGCCCTTGCCCCCACACTTTTAATTCTTCTTCCTTGCCCTGCCCCTCACGCAACACAGCAAGGCAAATTTAAAAAGCAATAGAACATAGATGCAGGTATTTGCATTCTCTGTTAAAGAGAGAGATATTTTACTTTGGTACCTCCAGAAGTACTGGCACAGGAGAATATATTCATTTTGCTACAAGTTCAGCTAATCTGTGCAAACCACAAAATGGTTATTATGCTGGAACACTAAAAGCACATTCATCCAAGGTACATGTGCTTCGTAAGAAGCAAAAATAAAAGTAAATTCACCTTAATGCAAAGGTTTTATTAGAGAGTTCACAGAAAACTAACTCCTCCAAACACTACCGCCCGATTCACTTGTAGAGAGGTGTCAGAGTATGCATCACATGCTCTGAGTTTGGAGGAAAAGTTCAATAAATAGGTTGTCACAGAAGTGCTGTTTTCTTAATAAGTATTGAATAAGCATCGGTATTTAATTCTGAAGTACACTAAATTATGAGGTTATGCAACAGTGCTTTCTCTATATCTTTTAAAAGTCAATTTATAAAGCTATTACCGTAGAGGTGTTTCAAGAGAAAAACATACAATCGCTTTTCCTGGCTTCCAAAAGGTATCAGGAACAACTTAAAAAGCCCTGAAAACCACAACAATGTTATGCTCTTGATTAAAAAAAAAAAGGAAAAAAAAGAAAAAAAAAGATAAAAAAGGCTTCTTCCAGCAAAGGATGCTGTTTTCTCATCTGCCTAAAGTACAATACTGCTTCTAAAGTGAGCCACTGTTAAGTTGGATAAGGGGAGAGCAACCTGCACATCACAACAAATCATCATGATAAAGTCTTCCCAGACTGCTGTTAATATCTTGTGCAGTGCTCCGAACATGACATACTTCATGCTTCGCTAAATATATCCTTTCACAGCAGCTCCTTCATTTTAGTTGACCATAATCCTATAAATCTTTCCCCCAAGCATACATGCTGACCTTCAGGCTACAAAAACTAACAGTCTTGGATATCCAAGTCAGCACTTCCAGTAACACCCTCCTACAGAAAAAGCAAGTGAAATTGGTGTTGAATGTTTTGCTGTTGTCAATATTCATGATGGTATGTACACACATTTAATTACACATACACACAAACATATGTACCTCCATATTTTTCTATATATCAATCTCTCTACATATAAAAATTTAGCTTACATTGTATTCACTGCATCTATGATGGTCAATTAAACTGTACTAATTTAAGATCCCAGGCAGGCAAAAAAACAAGGAGGAACAAAGCCATTAGAGATGGGAAAACAATTAAGCTTCTTAAGTCCACCTTCAAAGAGCGAAAGAGAGTGAGTTTGACATACCTACGCAAACTATTTTTAGTCACGGATACAATTACACAAGGCTAAGTCCACCCAAAGGACAAAACCAGGGACCATATGCCATCTTCTGCATTCCACATCACTTTCATGTCCTACAACGCTGTCAAGCATATTTTAATTCTCCAAAGATTCTGCTTCCACATCAGACAGATGTTGGAAATTTAATGGAGCCTCGTACTGCAGTGCAAAAAAATTAATGGGAAGCAAGTGCGGGGGTTTTTGTTGCGTTTTTTTCCCCCCCTCTGTTAAAAAACACATTGCCATGCTTGGTTGTCAAAACAGTAAACATTTGGAACTCCTTCTTCTCACATTGGTGAGGTCACTGTGAGAGTTTTGCCACACTGTTGAAATGTTTTTCCCTTGAGCTATTGAACATTCTCTGTCTTAAAACCCTCTACGCATCACTTCCAACCCAGAAACTACAAAGAGTTATTTGAAGTAACAAAGATGAAATAAGAAAATAAATGCGCTACTGCTTGGTGAACTGGAATGTAATATGTTAATTCATACTTTTTCATACTAATTCATACTAGGAATTAGCTGCAGATAAAAAGGTAATTATGTGGATGAAGCTTGCTAGTGCTAGTTTCAGGAATAGCTTGATTATAGATCATTAGCAAGGCCTTAGTACTTCCACGCGAAGGCACACAGAGGCACATGTGGAAAGGGAAGAGTCGTACAGGGAGATGATACAGTATGAGCAGAACATTGGATACGAGACATTGCCTTCTTAAGCTGTAATCACTAAATGTAACACATGCCTCCCCAAAAAATCCCAAACAAACAAACAAAAACCCAAACCAAACCAAACCACCCACACTACAAACGTCAGCCTGCCTCTCTAAATTCCATGTAATCCCTAAAGACTGTGAGGTAAAGTATCATCAGCAGTCTTCAAAGAGAGCTCCACTAGTAATATTGGAAACTTTGAAATAATAAATACTATAGTTAAATACTGTAGTTTCTTCTGATTATATGAGGTGGAGGGTATGGGGGGCAATCAAATGAGCAGACACATGGAACACCATGACACAACACTGAAGAGTCAATATGGTTTTTGCAGAAAGAAATCACTCCTCAGAAGTCTCTCAAGTTTTCCAAAGAACCAGCAAGTTTATGTTTAAAAGTGACCCGGCCAATGTAAATACTTAAATTTTTAAAATACATTCCACAATGTCCCTCATAGAAAAGGTTCTTAAAACAACTAAGTTGACAAAAGATAAGGAGGAAGGTCCTCCCAAGGATTCATAACCCAATAAAGGATGGGGCGGAGGGGGAAAGGAGCAGGAATAAAAAGTTTTCACAGTGGAGTGAAACAAGTACCACCCGCATTCCTTAAAGTTTTGCAGAGAGACACGTCCTTACAACGAGCTGGGAGGTGACAACGTCTGCAGACTAGTCTGGAACGTGACTGCACAGCATCGCAGATGGAGCTCATGATTCTGAGCAATAAAGTAGCAGATGAAATCTAATATTAGTAAGGCATGCACGGAAAGAAACAGCCCTTGCTACAACTATAGACAGATAAACTCTAAATAGGCTATTTACACTCATGACAGATTTTGGAGTCATTATAGATGGTTTCCTGAAAACTACATCCCAAACAGCTGTTGAAAAAGCAAGGCAATCGTAAGAATCATTAGGGCAGTAATGGCAAACTGAGGTGTCATTGTGTCATTTACATAGCTGTTATGCATTTATACCTGGAATACAGTCCTGATCTTCCCATTTCCAAAAGGATAAAAAGAAGGTTAAAAAGGTGCTAAGGCATGGAACCATTTCCTTATTAGAAAAGACTATACTGACACAAATTCTTCAGGAACTTAATCAACTCCATCATATCATAGGTAGCATGAAGAAGATAAACCAAGAATGACTGAATTTTTCACAGTATCACTAGCAGATCAGCTGCATGCGTTGAAACACTCAGCTAACATTTAAAAGCCAAACACAAATAAATCCCTAAGTAGTAAAATTTCCAAGTTGCATGTAACTGTACAGCTCACTGCCACACGCAGTAACAAAGGCCAAAAAGTAAAAATTGATTAAAAAATTAAATTCATAAGGATTGGTCCATCTATTTTATGCAATACCGTGGTCCATATACAACCTTTGTTGAAGGATGTATTTAGACCACCTGCAGCTGAAAGCTAGGAAGCATCGTTCTACATTATTGTTTCCTGTATGTTCCCTTTGTAGATGCTACTAGACACTTTCACAAACAGGTCATGGGCTAGACAGACTTGAAGAACTGACAAACTGAGAAGAAATGCTGGTCTGAAAAGCTTACAGAGACAGAGATGTCATCTCTCTCAAATCATATGGAAAAGCTATTGGCTGGGATAAAGAGAGGAACAAGAAAAAGCTCAGTGAATAGGAGAAGTTTCCAGGTGTGAAAATCAGTACAAGTCATAATTTTGTTCAAATAAAGCAACATTTAGTGTTACTAGGAAGGAAAACAGTGTCTCATCAGTTTCTCCCAAAGCTACTTTGCTGCCTTCAAGGAAAACAGTATTTCAAAAGATAACAAAGACAGTGTATACCAGTCTCACCAGGGAAGTGTAAGCCAAGAAGTCCCAAAATCTATAATCGCAATAACCTCTTCGGGTTCTTATTTTTCTAAATTCTTTACCTCAAATTCTCTCTATATTTATATTCTTCAGATCTATAAAGACTTTAGGAGATTAGGAAGGAATACTAAAAATTGTTATCTAATGCTACTGAGAAAATACACTAAAAAAATATTAAACTATGATTAAAAATTACTTATTAGATATTCCATACCATACTTTCTCCAAAGTCTGGCTGAAGCCTCTCATATTTAGAGAACGTTCATGGAAAAGTAACATTTTCTGAAGTAGAATAATAAATCCCTTTTGCAATCTACTAGTGAAACTGCGTTTCAGCTACATTTGAAGAACAGAACAAATATCAAGAAATACGTTGAGAATGTATGCTTCAGAATGAAAATCTGCATTTGCTAAACAAAATAAGGATCTGTGTCTGTTGATTTGGGGGACAAAGACTCTCCATTTTTATAAAGTTCTGTATTCGACAATATCCCAGTGAAATTAGTCACACAGAATCAGCTGAATTACTTTATTCACACAGCATGTTACTTCTGAAGCGAGGCAAGGATTTCACAGCCTTTAAAATAAAAATGCCACTCAACACAAGTTACCAGAAAGTTGTGTCATCTCTACCCACCTGCTGAATGCTGTGACCAACAATTGAAAAATCATGCTGTCTGTTCTTTGACAGGCAAAAGCAGCATTTCCACGGGGAGGAAATATGTGCAATTAAAATAATACCTATATCTCAAAAATCCAGAAGAGTGAAACAACAGAGTGTGTGTTTAATCTCAATTTAGTCCAAGCACTCTCTATGACAGAAAGCATGACCGATGAGAATGTATTATTCTCCTTTGGCAGCATGCAGCGTTCTGCAGCTCAGTTAAAAAAAAAAAAAAAAGAAAGAAAAGCACATCTCTCTCAAATCTAGCATCTTCCATTCTAGGGCGGGCTCCTAATAGGCTCTCCAGAGTACAAACTATGCATCCAGGACAAAATCACCTAAAACATTCCAAACGTAATTACAGATTCATTTTATTTAAAGCACCTCTTGGGAGCTGGAGACAAGAGACAATAGTCTTGTTTAATACCTGTTGAACAGCATAGCTAGACAGACATCTGTCAGTGTATTAACACCGGACTTTTTATGAGCCTACAAATTCACGTTTCTTACCCAATTTCATTGTATTAAAGAAAGTCTATTCCAAGAAAAATTACAACTACAGTTTTCTAATACTGAAGTATCTGGGTGAGTCAGCCCCACACAGTTGCTTTGATTAACACCGTGGCAAATCTCGGCAGGCAAGGCTCTGATTTGACATAGGAGACTGGAACAGTAGGACACTAGGACTGATGGTCTCTCCTGCTGGCCCTTGAGACTGGGAATGAGGCAAAACCCAAACTCCCCCAGTTATAAGCAGATCAGCTGCAGCTCTGCAGTTGTGGGTAGTTTATCAGTGCAATCCTCAGCTCAGCAAACTTTATTTACTGCTATGACCCGCACATCCTCTTTATAAAAATGCAATCTTTTAAATTCCCCTTATCTACTCCAATAGGTAATTTTACTCCTTTTTCAAGTTAGATACATTGGCAATTGAGAGAAATCTTCCTATTACCAACAGAAGTCTATTCTGCGAAATTCAATTTTCTTACATGTTTAAGTGAAAACTCAACTCCCTGAAATAGCTAACCTCCCCGTAGGAACTTAAAATTAAAAAAAATACAAGAATTTAACTTGCTAAAAACAGCAGCTGGAATCTTTAAAGAGAAACTGCATGCACATGCACACATGCATGCCCCACTACTGACTGAGCTATCAGATCAGGTACATTACCTTTCAGTTTTATTTCTCTTCCCAATTTTAAACTGATTAAACTAATTCCAATCAGCATGAAATACAGGTTACACACAAGGCACAATTTAACTTCCTAGCCTAATGCTATCATTAATTGCACACTCTTAAAACTTCACGCTGCATTGGTTTTAGTAGATCAGTGTCTAATTGGCATCAGTTGACCCAGTTAACTGACTGGACTTAAATTTGCTGTTAGGAATTAATCAGTTCTTCCTACACACATGAATTGCATTCAGTTGAGATACAGATTAAACTGTGTTAAAAGTAACTTTCAAGGACACGTTGTCTGTCTACAATACATCAGAATATGCAAAGACAGTTCGCAAAAAATATCCCAAGGCTGGTGTCACTGTTGCCTAACTGGTTAACACATTCTACATTACTCATTCAAGTGACATGTCTCTGAATACAAATTATGCCCAAAATAGCTTTTCTAAGGAAGCAAAAAAAGTGTAGAACAATAAACCCTTGGTAATCAAAGTGAATTACTGAATACCAGAGTTTTGCATATGCTTCATTTCAACAAAAGCTGAGATGGACCAAAAGCTCCTCTCTCTAGCTTGTAGGTCTAAAATTCAGGAGAGAGTGGTTAATAAATATGCATTTTAGAAACTGATTTCATAATACTTTTCATATACCTGCTAGTTTAAAAGATTCCAGAACGGGGATCCTATTCATTGTTTAGTGAGTGCACTGTGTTCACATGTCAAACAGCAGCTGTGCCCATTTATAAACTCTCACACTGAAAAATCTGGACAATTGTTGGGGCCCAGGAGTCTCACTCAGAGAAGACTTGGATCCCAAAAAGCAGTTTATAAATCAAGAGATTATTAAACCACAGAGTTGGTCCCAACATGGGCAGGGCATAATCCTCAAAGACCGAATATTACATAAAAATTGCTTTGGATTTGCTTCCAACAAGAGATGCACTGCAACACAGCAACAATAACAAAAATTGATACAAAGGGCAAGGTAAGCTGGTCAATTAAACGAAACACCATAGGAAGAAAAAGCAGTTCCATTTTTGGTAAACTCTGTTATCTACAAAGAAACTGCACAATACTAATTGCAAAACAACACAGTTCGCAGATCTTTTATTTGCACAACATACTTGGACACAACAGCCAGCTTTACTCTAAATCCCTCTGCTTTGCTCTATGTGCAGCACCAGATTCAAAACAAAGAAATACAACGGCCACCCTGTACTAAAAAGTCTTAATCAGCATCCTAAGTCAGCTTGTTTGTGCAGCTGGAACTTACTGGTTAACGCAGAGCTTGGAAAACAAGCTCTTGTGAAGAGCCACAAAGCTAAAATAAAGAATTAATAGCCACAACAAAAGATTTTGCAAAGTAATCAATTTATCACTCTCACAGCTCCACTGAAAACATGTAAAGGAAAAGCATTTACCATTGGAAAGCAGACGTTTAAAGTCAGTATTAAAATAGCAAAACAAAGTAAAATGACATCACTTTAAACGGAAAAGAAAGATACTGCAAACAGTTAAAAAGAATGAGAAGACTTTAAGAACAGGTCTTCCATTTGTGATACAAACAGGAACAAGATCGTACGAAATGGTAATACAGACTTAATGCTCATTCTAGTCCCAGAGTAGCTCCGATTTTTTTCCCCAAATCACTTTGAGTCAGAATTTCCAATTACTTAAGGACTGAGCTAACAGGATGACTAAAAACTGTACTCAGGCCCTGAATCAATAATTCAGATCAAAAAAGGAAAATATATTTTTCATTCTTCATATTATCTGGCATTACTCCATTGTTTCACTCTGATATAGTGGCATATTTTTTAGCTAAGCGTTTATCACACATGTGCTTTGACAGCAAGTTTCTGGTGTCATTGACCTAAGTTTTAATTGTTTTCCAGCTTGTTGCAGGATTTTGTCAGCCTGTGAACTACTACACAGATGAACTAGTTTCTTTTTCCATAGATATAATAAAGCACATCATTTGTGATTAGAGTGTTTGCATAATTATGCAGGAAAAAAACATTCCACGCTATAGGAATAATTTCTAAGTAATTTAGGACAACCTACCTCATAGCCATGACTATGTCAACTAGAGTCAGCTGTCTTGGTTATTTAGATCACAGGATTAGTGTTAGAATTGGTTGCTTTAACATGACAATCACTGTAACAGTGCTTGAAACAGGGCTATATTTTAATTACATCATAAATATATGACTTAGGATTTCAACCAAGTTATTATTCACAGGTAGAAATATTTTTGAAATAAGGGAACCTTTAAGTAGACAAATTTGTGCCTTACCTTGTGAAAGGCACTGATTTGCCAGCGCAACCTGTCCAGAGTGTAGATACAGATTAAGACGTGTGAAAATACTGCTCAGAGATGGAATTGTAATGAAGCAGAAGGCAACACAAGCCTAAAGCAAATAAAAAAAACTTAAACTGAAGAAAATTCCTAACTCAGTTACAGCAATCAGTATTGATTTCATACACAATTAGGGATCAAAATCTGTAAATCAGTTTTGGGAAAGACTTACAATAAAAAGCAAGTATTATGTGAATCCAAAATCAGAACTTCAAATTTCTCATTATTATTTCAATAATTATAACAGTATTTATTATTATTAATCATTGTCATTACGAGTAGATTAGCTCAAAACTTACTCTATGACTCTAGCTCAAAGAACTCCTCTCTCTCCTCAAGTAACCAGATTTTGGTCCTGAGCTGCAACCTGACTAGAAAAGCAGACTACTGGTTCTCAGGGACAATCCCTGTGTCGAACCGGTCAAAGCAGGGGCACTGTGTGTATTTGGGAGGCAGCAGATCCAGTGCAGCATGCTGCAGCTTGAGACCTACTGCAGCAGCCCAAATACCCAGCTGGAGCGAGTGGCTCCCAGGCATACAGAAGCTGGCCAGTGTCACCCTAGCTATCCTTTGTCCAGGACATCACGCACAGGTGCCGTGACCAAAAATCCATTAATTAACGGTACCATATGCAAACACCTTCACAACACATGACGCCATCTTAGTTGCTACGTTTCAGGTGAGAAGAGGGGAACACAAGCAACTTGCATGGCCTGAGCATAGTTCAAAGCTCATTTAACCATATTTGTATAGACTCAGAGGCACAAAAGCTGAAAGGAGCACTTTATATGAAATTCAAATACTGATTTCAGCATATCAACACTGATACTATGAGACAGAAGTTTAAATACATTCTTTCCCCCTATCTCCCATTCTCTCTGATTGAGTTACACAGAAATTAAGTATTTTATTTCAAATATAATTTGAAAAGCTGAGCTTTCTAGAATTCACACAAACAACTCTCCAGTGAACCTTCCTTTGGAGAGAGAGTTGATCTTGCTGCTCTTTTTTAACACAAAGCTGCTGTTAGATGCTTTATGTCTTTTTTTTTCTTAAACAGCAGCATTTATCTTTAGAGAGTAAAGATAAATGGTAACAAGAGAAAAATGAGACTACAAACAGTGTCGAAAAACACTAACATATTGTTTTTGCAAAAATTATAAACTTAGGTGGCAGTGGATAGTATTACCTGCTAAGAAGGCAGGCTTAAAGTCTATTAGAGTCAGACCTACCCTGACAAACGCAGCAGTCTTTCTGGAGTGATTTCCTTTCATCACCTTTCTTGTTTCCATTGCTAGTTGGTTCACAGACTACACATAAAAACCAAAAGCAAGTAATTAAGCAAAATGCACCGATTTATCAGGTCAGTGGCAAATAACAAGCTGCATGTTTTACTGCATGCATTTAGAGAACAGAAACTGTTAAAAGGGACCCCAATATGGTGTGCCCTCACCGTACTGTTCAGTTTTTACTTGGAGAATTTTAGTGACCGTTCCTTAAAAGCAAGTATGATTCTGAAGGTTTGTAAAGGTAGACTTATTGATTTATTCAAGGCTCCAGATCTTCCCTTGCTTCCCAGCTATAGTGCTGTCGTCACCTCCTTCCTGGCATTAAAAAAATCATGATTTCTAGCTAACACACTGATTAAAAAACCAAAATAATAAAAGGATTTAAGAGAAGATACCTTGTTGCAAAGGAATCAGATGCAGCTAATGCTCACCTGATGTGACTCAATACAGAAAAGACATTAACCTTCCCAATCTGCAGCAAGACAGAGTCTAATCTCTCCTAGATGGAGGATTACAGAAGAGAGAACCCAAATTCTGAACGCACAAAAGTGCTATTTACTTTATTAGATGTGAAATCTCTTGCAAGATAGCTGGTTTTCTTTGTTGCAATGATACCATGCATGCCTGTCAAGCAAGAACTTCAGAGAGTTTGGGGTGATAAAATGAGAGAGGAGATCAAAGTCTACTTTAAAAACACCTGATAAAAAGACTTCAGACTTATTTTGACATAGACCAATAATCTAGGCAGGGAATGGGAGAACTGCAAATATATCCCCACTTACTACGATAATGCAGACAAACTGTAGCTTACATGAATCAACTGGACTAGAACAGGCTCCAGATTGCAAAACATTGACCTGGCTTCAACATAGAAGCTCAGCTGTTGTTCAAAGTCACGGCCAAACGAAACCTACAAAAGACAAAACACCCCCTAGATTTTACCATTGTAGGCCATTAACTCTAAGCAATATAAAACTGCATGCAGATAAACCACAGATATTCACAAGTCAAAATCCCCATATACTGGTAAGAAAAATCCCCACCATTAACAACAAAACAGCACCTGGAGAACCTCTGTCCATTTAACTGTCTGCTTTCCAATATTTAACCTTCAGGCAAACGTCAAAGTTTTGCTGGTTTCTTTTTGTCCATATTCCACATGATCTTCTACTTTACAGATTTATCAAGACAACCAAATTTAAATCTAGATTTGCGAGGTGTTTTTAAAACTAGCAGAACTCTTGATTCTTTATGGAAGAGGGACAAAGGCTTGGTACAGTTCATACTTAAAAAGTTAAAGCAAAATAAATCCAGAAAAATAGAAACAGATCAGCAAATCTGTATTCAGATTCCTCTAATTTCTAGTTGCTAAAGGGCCTCCAAGAGAAATTAGCATTTTCCTAACTAGATATACCAGTAAGAAAAGCAGGTTTTCCTCGAGTTTGGCTAATAAATACATGCTTATATAGTATGGCAAAAGCCTGCAACCTTGCATAGCTGGCAGGAAATAAGAGAAATCAAAAACAACCCTTGTGTGAGAACACCCTACTTCCAACCCTCCAGATTTAAAAAAAAACAAGTGCTGTCATCTGGAGTGTCTCAGCTGTCAATTAAAAGCCTAGCAAGAGAAACAGTCTCCAGGTAGTCTACACTTATGCATTCAAATGGATTTTTTTCTAATAGAAGTAAAGGTTGCATTATTTATTTTTTCTCAAGCCACATACGAATGAAGTTTTTACAGAATTAAAATAAAAATTACATTTAATCCATACAGCGAAAGATCAAAGGAACTGCACCAGAAAACAAAGGATTTCTTCTTACATTGCAGACAACTCTCTGTGCCATTCCTTTATTTGTGCAACTGCTGATTCTTGAGTCCTAGCCTCAAGAAACCTTCTCTAAAAATATAAAATTTTCCACAAAAAAGCCTGACTGTAAGGGCGACTGTTACAACTGCTTTTCCCTCCACATCTTAATGTGCACTGGTTTAAAATTTATAACTAGCCATTTGCTGCTACGGGATTTTTTTTTCCTCCCTAAACCAAGACTATAAAGCCACATCAAATATTATTCAATGTGGGAAATCCTCCTAAAGGAAATTATACAATATTATACTGCCTATAAAGCTTAATAATGAAAAAATTATATTAAAAACATATTAAATAGCAAATTATTATAGCTGAAGAGAAAGAAACCATAGACATAACATAGACATAAATTCATAAAATTGCAACAAAGAACAAAGAGGACAAGTAGAGACAAAGCCTGTCAGCTCTGACTATGTGAAAGAAAAGCCAAGCATTGAGAGTACCTGGTTAGAGAATAAAAAAGCTTGAGAACGTCTTGCTAAAACAACTTGACATCTCAAACACAACAGACAAGAACAAAAGATTTTACTGGGATAAGAAGGAGGGAAGGGTTACAAATTAATTTCAAGAAAAAACAACTGTAATTTTTGGGGACTACTAATTTGATCATACAAATGATCTTATTTGTAAATTAATATAAACAGAGATAAGAATAACATACAAGTTATATCTATTTTGTATTTCTTAAAGCTGGTATTGGTTCCATTTAGAGCTGGGTAGTGGGACTTCATTCAGACACATCAGTGACCTCTCCGATGCTACAATATGCAAGACTTAAGCTGCTGTTTAACTTTTAAACACTTACCACGTTTTACATGAGATTTAAAGAACTAGCAGAAAATATGGTTAAATAAACAATGTGCACTTTACACTCTTACATTGCACCATATCAGCTTCAACACTGCATGATATTTCTTTCAAGACATGCATACTTCTTTCACTAAAATACACTGGTTGGGGGTTTCAACGGTCTTAAGCAAGTCAGACACACAGTCTCTGATTCAGCTACACTGGCACCTGTTTCTCATGGGGCTCTCATGAAAATCCGAGCTATAAGGTACACCCCAACAGTTGCACACAATTGTCACTCACCATTTTAATGAATCCATTTATCAAAGCTGCTAACATTCTTTTCTCATCCTCAAGTGTCAGTGCACTATAAGAGAAAATTTATACAGTAAATTTTAGGATATTGCTTATCTTATTTATCTGTAAAGGTTCAAATGATATCTACTAATTTATATGATATGTCCATATACAATATTTATTGCACACTAAGACCACTAAGCTTGTAATTTCAGATAGAAAGCAATAAAACAATTTTTAATATGAGTATCACCTAGTTAACCATGCACCAAACTATATCCCCAATTTAAAAAAAAACAAACAAAAAAACTGCTAAGAGTGTCTTTAGATTGTACAGACAGTCAGATTTTGGAATGAGGAGAAGGAAGCTAAGCTAATGTTCTTTACTGCAGTAAGAAAATGGCTTTAGTCTTGTGTTACAACATGAGAACTTGAGTAGGAACTGATTATAAAAACCTAAAGAAATTAGTGAATCTGTTCTTAGAAGAAAGTTATCCTTTAAAAGCTTTTAAAATACACTTTGAACAGTATTTGTAATAGTTCATGTATTTATTTTAGAAACAACAGCAGTTTATTGTTTTGTTTGTTGGGAGGGTTGTTTTGTTTTTTTACTAACCCTGCCACATAATTTAAAAAATAATTAATATCACCTTGTTACAGTTCTGCCTTTTTGATGTTTCAGTAAGAACTGAAGTAAACTGATATGTAAAAAGTTTCTTTCCAAGATTATCACAGATACCTATTCTATAGCAAGAGTCCAAATCTGATTTGAAACAAATTTACATCACATGAAAATCCAATAAGTCAAACCTGTTTCACTGCAAATGGATGAACAAAAAGTTAAATTACAATTAACTAATACAATTTAATCCTTTTACTGTCATATACTTGGCTCCAGCTGTGACCTTTAGTATATCAGTTACCAATTTCCTAGCTCAGACACCAGATGGGAAGAGAACAATAGTTTTATTATACAAATTCAGTAAAGGAGGAAAGAAAATCTCAGCATGATTAGCTCATTAGTGCTTTGCCAATCAAAAGAGTCAACTGATGGGCTCTGAAAGGCTCAGAAGACTTGTAATGAGATCTCCGGGTCAGTTATAGGTTTCCAGTTCAATTCTGAATCAGACCCCTACCAGGCAACAGCCTTTATCCTCCAACAGCTGTTACGGGACTCAGCGAGCCCTACACAACGGGCTGGGAGTTTCCTGAACCAGGATGTAAAAATAGATGCAGGAGTTACTTTAAGATAGTTAGAATTTATGATCATTTGCCAATAAGAGATGACACAACAGAACCAAGCTAACGATGTACACCATCTTTTAGCTGAGATAAGAACTGCTGGTTGAAGGGATTTTAAGGATCTCGGCAAACTATCAAAACTATTTTGGCAAAACGTCAGAGGAAGTACCAAATATGGATTGCCATAAACAGCTTAATTTTTTTTAATAAGCCATTTTAGCTTCAATATACTGTTCTATTTAAAGGTTGAAGTGGCTTTTAGTGCAACATACAGCCAAATAAGGTGCTCTAACCCAAAATAAAGCACTCTAGCTGGTATAATATGGAATTACATGCCAAATCTGATTTCTTTATTGGCAATAAATCTTGCATTCATGGCACATCAAGGCAGAGAAAGTTAAAAGTTCCTTTACAGCATCTGCCATACTAAGAGGCTCTGGGCTCAGAGTGCCAAATGAAACTGTTCCCTTACAATTCTACTCAACCCAAACTAGAAGGAAAAAAAAAAAAAAAAAGAGATTTTTGCTCTTAATATCTAAAATTTGCAGCCCTGTGATTCTGGCTCTATTTTCAATCAGACACAGATTTCTACGTGACTTTTGCAAGTTACCTATAAACCACAACTCTTTTTCACATTGCACAACTGAATGTGATGGAAGCTTGATTTACAAGTATCTGGCCAGTATTCTAAGACACTCTACTTCAAATTACTACAAAAATGGAAAGAAAATTATCATAGTCCAAGTTTGGTACACAACCCCCCTTTTTTCCTATTTATAAATCTGTTTAAAATAAATATTAATAGAAATTACAGGTAGACTGTCAAGTTGCAATTGCTGAGAACTTGGCATATCAGAAGGCATTTGGCACAGAAAAGAAAAAACGTCCTGACCTATACACAGCTGCTATTCAAACAGTGAGGGGGCACCAGGGCACACAGGATCCCTAACAACCTCAGCACTCAAAGTCAAGGGGAAAAGAGGAAGATTTAGGGAAAGACACAGATGGTTCAAGAGCTTTTCCTCTGTTCTAGCTTCCCCTACTCAAGTTCCTAGGGATCTTCCAGGTGTCCTTCTAAAGATTTCACACCTCCTTGTAATAGCTGAAAAAAGTGGCCCAAAAAAGGTATAATTGAGTACGGCAATCCGTGCTTTAATGGCTACTTATTCACTTAGATCTCAAAAATAGTTCATTATTCAGTGTAACTCAAAGATTACATTGGTTTCACTCTCAAAAATATTTTTAAAAGACTGGATTGTTTTGTGTTTCTGCCTCACTAAAAAACTCTAAAACACCATTGCTACTTTCCTTTTAAAATTCTGTTTCAGTATTCAAAATAAAGCAGTAATTAAAGAGCAAATGGTATGTGCTGCCACTTCACTGCACAGCTCTTCCCTCACCACTAATTGGATTCATGCCTTAATCCAACATGAAACAAACAGCCTCAGAAGTGGGAAACTGTACACTAAGCAGCCAAACTTTGCATAAATGATAGTTATTAGTATGAGTAAAGTTAATCTTACTTCACAGAATCGTGCATCGTTTTACAGATATGCAGAAGAGCATTGAGTATAACAGGATCCTTTGTAGATTCCTGCTGATGCCTATAAAATGATTTAGAAAAAGCAATGAAAAATTCTGCTCTGTCAAAATGAAAAACAATGAATAGAATAACAGCGATTTAATGTGTAATTCCAATCACCAGCACTGTATGACACTACAGAATTTTTATATTCATTTTTTAACCAACAGAACTCCAAAGATCACATGGTTAATCAACACACAATTCCAACAAATACCAGTCAAGAAATATTATCTTAATACATGGAGCTTTACTGCCAAGCCACAGAATCTGACTCCTTAAGGGACACAACACGCTAGACGCGATAAATTGAGGTAACCTAAGAATGTCAAAACAAAGCAGTCCTAGAACTAAAAAGATATAGTTTCTCATCTACTGATGGACAGACAGGAAGGATAAATGTCACGTTTATGTACAGAAGCACACGTGCAGTGGAGCATCTCTAAGATGATTAAGGAGCTGCAGCATGTCTCATTGAGCAAAGGCCAAGAGAGCTGGGACTATTTAGCCTAGAGAAGAGAAGGCTTCGGCGGGCTTAGCAGTGTATATAAATAACCTGAAGGGAAGGCGAAAAAGAAATAAACATTTCAAGAAACCTGTTAATTATTTGAGAAGAAAAGGATTGTTTGACTTTTACAATATTTGAAGATGAAGCCTCATCTTCTAAGCTCATTTTCAACTGGCAAAATACCCATTTTTCTACATAATGGAGCCTATAACAAGAGACTGTCTCTCTTCCTCCATTATACCAACGTCACAGTTCTGTGCTGTCACATCAGCTGGAATATGAAAGAAATTTCGTAAACCAACTAAGGCAACATGAATTTAAAAAAGCTCAGAGAACAACTATTCTGATAATCCACAGCAAGTCAGCATCAATATGATTACTTCAATTTAAGCTTTCTTCGTGAACAGTTAAACAGTCAATCAATAGATTAACAAAATTGACACATTTTCATTTTTTCTTCCCATAGCCTGGAACACCTTCACAAGCTAAGTAGTCTATATACTGACTCATCTTCCCCAGCAATCTTTCAATACATTCCCCAGATCCTCCAGAGTGCATTTAATCTGAATATTCTCCACTTACTTGATAAAAGATTCCATGATGCACTTGCAAACCTCCACTCTCACATTTTCTTTCTGGAACATATCCAGAAATGGCAAGAATTTCTCCTGAAATTACAAATGCATAAAAAAGTAAAATTAGGTATTTTACAAACAACACAGTAAAACAATAAATATTTTGAGTAAGTTTTATAATCATAGCTGTTTCAGTTAAAATTATTTTAATCTTTTTTGAAGACAGTAACTCATCTTGAAGGACGAACGAGTGAAACAAATGGAAAAGCACTGATGGCTGAAAGGTGTGTCAATTTACTGATAGCAGAGATCCAGGATAAAACACAAAACACAGAACTGTTTGAATGAAATGTTGCAAAATTTTTAAAAGCAATCACATGCTTGAAACAGATTAAGATCATGACAAATTCAGACATCTACGGGAACAAAAGGTAGGATATTAAAACCAATGAAAACAGGTCACAGGCCAGCAACCATTTTGCACGTATTCAGGGCAACTTATGAAGGTCCATGACATTCAAATTGTCTTCAAAGACAAGGGTTTAGGTTGTTTCAATACTGAAATACTTAGTTTCTGTATCATCTCAAGGTAGCGTAAGTTTTTCAGAATTATCTGAGCAATTTGTGAACAAGACTTGACTCCAAATCAACAGGATCAATCTTAAATTTTACTCTTCAACTGGTTTCAGCACTTTGACACCCGCTGTCTTTGTTCCTCTTTCTCCACCTCATATACAGTCTCTGATGTCTCTCAGTTTCACTTCGTTTCAATGCTAAACTTAAGCCCTATGATACAGCACGTTAAGTATATATCATAACATAGAATTACATGAACACACACACAAATAAATGGTATTTTATCTTCCATTGATTGTCACTTATGCCATAGTAACAAACAAACTTAGCGAATCTAACAGCCTAAGGAAAAAAAGCATAGAAAATTGGAGTTGGAATAAAAATTATTTAAGTAGTAAGCAGCAGAGAGCTTTCAAAACGTTTCTGCACCTATCTACTTGAAAAAACGTCCTCTCACTAAGATATTTAGATTGTTTGCAAGCTCACAAAGTCAGGTAAATTGTCTTGCAGAAATGGTGCAAAACAGTTTTTCCTAAAAATTTATTAAACAGAATATCACTTACCACTGAAAAAAGCAGAGAGAAGTCATAGATATAGGTAATAACTTTCTGAATAATTGACTGCAGCTAAAAGAAAAAAAAGAAAAAAAAAGGAGGGGAATGATTGCAATACAAGTTATATTACGACTATCCACACCACTAATTATTCTCCTCTAGTTATTCATAGAAAACTGGGCTGGAAGACACTCCAAGCATTCATTGATGTAATTTCTTTCCCCAAAGCAGGATCAACTACAGCTATGTTGTTCCTACCAGATATTTTTCCAACATGCTCTTCAGAACTCATATGAACAGAGGCTGACCAGCCTGCCTAGGCTTTATTTGTTCTTTCCTTTTTACGGTTAGGCAGATTTTTCTGACTTACAGTCTGCATGTCCTCCAGCTCTCTAAACTAAAACAAACAAACAAACAAACCCAAACCAGTTTGTTAAATCTTCTTCTGTAGGGACTTTATCTACCTTTTATCTAACCACAAAAACCTACTTCTAGAACCTCTTTAACTAAGCCATATCTCACCAGTCTCAAGAACTGGACACGATAATTCACTGAAGCCTTAAGAATGTCAAGTAGAGATGGATTATTTTGTGGTTTAATTCTGTTTAGACAGCCTGCCATGATTGCTAATTTTCTTCAGCAGAATACCACTGTTGACGTAGGAGCTAAATATTGCTAATTCTAAATACACAAATCATTCTGGTTTAACATTTCTCTGGACTGAAAGATTGATGTGCACTGAAAAAAGGAAGAACAAGTCACAGCATTACACCATTCCAAAAGGCTTCCCAAATTATAGCCAGTGTTTAAAAAAAATTATTTTGTGGTAAGAGACACCAGCAATGTTTAAGAATTAATTTCATCTAAGAAAATGCACATCAGATTTTTACAGATTTCACAAAATAAGTTCTTTACCTGTGGGTAAGCATCTTCAAATGCTCGATCAGGAGTCATGTGTTTGATAACGTCAGCCAAAACTGTATTGACCTCTCGCTTCTGTGTAGTGTAAAATGAGGTTACAAGATACAATAATGAAATCGGCACATAAATCAAGTCACTGAAGACCAGTTGGATAATTTATTTCTATTTGCTAAAGCATCAGCTTTCTACGGAGCGCTAGTTAAGCCAGGAACTTTAGCAATAGCTCAAGTAAATCCTTAAACTGGTCCATCTGCCATTAAAATAAAAGGATAAGAAACATGCAGTGCTGGGAAGCTGTGGAGACTCCTTCAAAGCTGCATCTTTTGTCCCTATTCATCTGTCATGAAAGGAAATACACTTTTTCATTCACTACTGAAGTCCTACACACTTATATTGAATAGTCACAGCTTTTCCATTTTTAATAAAACTGTTAATGTAGTCACTTCATCTGCACCAGAAAACCTTCAAAGGAAACAAAGTAATTATCACGTACCGTAAAATGTCTGCATGTATACTCCACCCACACTTCAGCACAGTTGATATAATCCTAGAAATACAGGTGCTTACGATTACCAATATTTACAGGAGGTTATAAGAAATACACTTACAAAAACTACACTTAAAAGAATAACTCCTGAGGTAGGATTCATGCAGACCTAAAGATCTAGCACTAATGACAAACCTCAAAAGTTGCTGATGTATCTAAGTAGAGCTCAGAAAAGCAGGGATCATATAAAGATATTACCAGGTATCATATTTTTTGGCAACTGCGTGTATCTAGGAAAAGTTAACCATGTCATGCTAAGCATACGCTTACTGAACAACTGGCTACAATTTTGCCCTAAACGCAGAATCAGTAGGGAAACAGAACGGACAATAACTCACCTGTGGGTTCTTCAGCTTTGTTATAACCTTCCAGGCTTCATTTAATATCTGAAGGCGATCATTTTCAGGAGGATCAGCCAATGCCAAGTTTAATCCCAAGGAGCGAAAGAGGAGATGCTGAGAGTTAATGAGAAATTTCAAATTAAAAGCGGAAGATGCGCATCTGTCTAACACTGCTCTTGCAGGTACACTGAGGAAAGATTTTTTGGATTAAACTACCTCTTACTTAAACAATGTGCAAGTTTTGTAGGCAACTAAGAGTATAAAGAACTCTATCAGACAATGAACAGGAATTGTTACAAGTTACATACAAAAAGTTACCTTTGGGAATCCAGACTCATCACACTCTTTAATCATGCCAATGAAGTCCATAGATCTTGCAGCAATAAACTCTGCTCTGAATGCTGACATTACTGAATTCAGCAGCAAAGCACTGCAATGAACATAACAAATCAATAAGCTCAACATCAACTAAAATTTTTTTGTCCCTTCAGTCACACTAATCTGAATCCCTTAGACTAACAACTGTCCAGCATCTATTCTAAATTTTAAAAAGGCAGAAGGAAGAAAAACGTCTCACACATTGAACTTGCATTGATGAGGAGTAATAGTGCATAAGCTAAACAAGAAAACATCAAGCCATCAGTGAAGGAAAAGGTAACCCAGCCTGTAGAATACTCTCTCCACACAGGTTTTTTGAAGCCATCATTTTACCAGAAGTTTGCTAGAAAGATCAAGTAAACGAGCACTAGCTGACATTTTTAGAAACTTACTCTCTTTAAGCACAGTTGAGAAGTATACTTGGGCATGGTAAATCTCTATTGAAGTTTTTTCTCACTGAATTAAAATACGTATGTGTAATAAAAGTGAGATTTCTAGCAGCTGCATTGTTAGGATTAAAATAAATCCAAGCAGTCATTATTATACAATAGCTGGCAATGACATATTTAGACATTTATGATTAATCATTTAGACCCTTATTTGTATTACTATCAAGCCAAAGTCACTGATGGAAAGTGAACTCATTGCACTAATGTAAAACCCAGTTTACTGATACTATTATGCAAACCTAAGAAACAAAACCTACTGTCATTCAAAAGGCAATTCCTTTGGGCAAACGCAGCCATGAGTTAGCTGGGAAGCTGTCTCATGTGCCACTGTGTTCTTCACTAGTCCAAGACAGACAGTCTGAATATGGGGCAGTTTACCTTGAGGGAAATTCTGTGGAGTGCTTAAAATAGCCCAGCATCCTCTGTGTTTCTGACTGAGCGTTAGTGGTCCCATCGCAATTTGACTGGAATTTGCATTTTATCATGAGGCAAGTATTTCCAGTTCACTAGATTTATACTTTGCAATACAGAGAAGCAGGCTGTCACTTTTCACTTAGATGGTTGCAACATAGTTCATGGAACATACTGAGATTATTTAAAGATTTATATACTGATGCCTCTTGCTTTGTAATATTTTGACAGTCATGAGAATACATAAAAGCACAGAACTCCACTTTAAATGAAAACTACTGTGCTTTATACATCATCTAAACCGGATTACTCTACTTCCCAATAAAAAAGACATGTCCCAAAAACATTTCTTTAACACCCCCCCCATTATACTCATTTTGTCCTTCCTTCAAAGAGCAAACAGGCAAAAAGTGGAGGCACTTAGCCCATCTTTACAATGAGAAATGCTAAAAGGCGATTCAAAAATAAGTTCCACAAAAAAATCAACACCTGTACAAAATAATTAACAGACCAGAGTATGTGGATTATTTTTACCCATATTATACACTCTGATACACTAGTATCTTCACATCATATTTTTAAAACCACACTTTCCCCACACTCGTTAGCTCAGTCACATAATGTTAATGCTGGCATTCCTCATCTAAGGGATTAACATTATTTCAGTTCCTCAGCCACTGCAGTACTGGACGGTGCAAAGCACATCAGAAGAAAATAGGCAGCTGAAAACTTTCACAGAGCTCAGCCTACCTACCCAATAAAATGAATTGAGATTAGCTCATCAGCAGGCCAAATTGCATTCACACAGCTCAGAAAGTACATCCAAAATTTTCAGACCATCTTCCTGAACTACTCACTGAAGGTGATTAACCTGCACACAGACTTCTAGGAGACATTTGGAATACTCATTTTAATATTGAAAAAAGCAGTCACCTAAATATTACCATCTTCCAAAGGTGTCAGCTGCTTTACAACTTCCCTTGCAAAATGCATGTATGGGCTGACTGTAGCCAGTGGAGGCTAGGGGGAAGGAAGGGGAGGAAAACAGAGAAAAACGAAGCACAACCAGGGATCGGAGACATGGCTGATGGAGAACACATTAAGTGTCCTAAACTTTGGCTTAAGAGCCAAAATGCAGCAACCAAGTTAATTAATTTAACTTTTGCTCTACAAGTAATCTACCATATTTTAGAATTCACCTCTGGAAAATAGATGTTCATAATCATGATTTAGTAAGTTACTGGGAGAACAAAAGCTATACTATGCATTCAAAAGTGTTTTCAAAAGGGAGACAGAGCATGTTATTACAGGGACTCACGGGTACTCATTACAGACTTGTGTCTTCTACATTGCGCAATACTTACTTGTTCCCCAGTTTTTTGCATCTCTCCATCATCTCAGTAAGCAGAACCTGGAAGAATTACTTACAAAAATTAGAGAGTAGAGACTCTGCAAATAAATTCAGCTTTAATTACTGAAGTCTACTAAAAGCTGTTTTAATTACCTACCCAATACATTCCAATAATCCTGTCTTATCCTGTATTTACAACACAAGAAAACAACAGTGTAGTACAACATAAAAGACACCTACTGGAATAGGTACAGTGACATTTTAATCAAAACCACCATTTTATGAAAGTCAAATTTGCAATCCTTCAGCCATGCCATTTCTCAAAATAATTACTATTTGCCACCAAGGTCAATTACCTCTGGCAGCAGAGGTGAAGATTACCAACTCTTTGCCACAGAACACAAAACAGACTGACTGAGATTAAAACAGCCTGCTGACTATGCTAAGCAATTACAAAGCTACAGTTTACTCAAATCATTTTTCTATCTGTATGACAGAAGAAACTAATGAATTCAGGAAATAAAGATTAAACTAGCTAAAGGACAACATGAAACAAACAGGAATACTGCCTATGAATTTAAAGTGGTCTAATTTGAGCTTCAGGGAAATTCATGTTCTTCCTGTATAGGAGAGAGAAACAAGCAGTCGTATCTAGGCTCTTTATACTCGCTTTCACACTCGTGTAAGTACTGACTCAGGGGGGGTTTTAATAGGCAAAACTAACTCTTCACCGCGACACTTCCTTTAGGATCAAGCATTACCACGCTTACTTACCTCAGGAGCACGGTACGCAATACACTGTAAAATCCAGTCTATAGCAGGAGAATAGAGAGTCAAATACAAAGGAATCTCCACACATTGTACTACCAGCTGATTCTGAACCGTATCGCCATGAATCTGTTGAAATAAAAGACAAAAACACATTGCTGTGAAAAGGTATTTAACGGGAGCTGTGATAAACTGGATGAAGTTTATGTATGAATAGAAACGACAACAGACAAGATCAAAGATACACAGATATTCTGAAACATTCCTTGCATGCTGGGGAAAAACTATCATGCTCATAGCACATATTATTAAAGTATGGAAACATGCAGAATAGAGCAGTTTCAACTTATCAGAATATATGTAGAATTTCCCATACTATATCTGGGTACAGGAACATCCCTAAATCTAGATTTAAGAACTTCAAAAGATTTTTTAAAAGTATGTGGTAGTTTGGTTAAGGAGTGTATTTATGTGATTTTGTGAATAAAACCCCTATTTGCTTACTTGTTTAAACGTTAGAAGAAAGTCAAAGAAATTTTTGTTTAGGCTTTCTTTGAGTTGTGGTGCCACTTCCATACCAACCTGTATTAAAAGAAAGACAAAGATTTCATCTGCATCTATCACCTACAATTCTCCTTCAAGTATAAGACAAAAGTGCATTTTCCAGAGAAGTACACCTAGTCACACACACCAAATCAACAAACAGTATTGAATCACATGCTTTCGACTGATTATTTCCTTGTTACATAGCCATGTCCACTAACAACTACCCTGAGGTAGTTACAGCTGCATTTAAACATGGTTCTCCTAACAGCAGCTCCAAGTATCCGTAACCAGTGAGGAAATCAATGTTTACCCCAGTGCTTGCACTGCAATAGCCTATATTCATTGTACACAGACAGGCTACAAGCAAAAAACATTTTAAAAGCCAGTCAAAGTTCAGAAATTGCTTAAAATCATGTGTACTCATTCTGTGGACAGAATGAAGCGAGGATCCCAAAGGAAAATATTAATATATAGATAGATATAGATAAAATACTGATAAATAATACAAGGTGATGCACAAACACAAGGCCTACGTAGTAAAGCTAGAACGGCAAAGGGAACTAATCAATACAGGACTGTTTTCAATAACACAGATTTAAAATATCAAAACCTAAAAATATGGCATATTACCAAAGAAAAGAAAAAGATGCAGAAGTGAATGAGAAGTTAGTAACAGATCAGGCTTAAGTCACACACAAACAAATCCGTCTCGACAGCTTAAGGTTCGCCGTTTTGGGGAGTTCCTGGGATCCCTGAGCATATGCAATTCTACCTGACTTCACAAAGCAGAGGTACCTTGCACAGACCGAAGCCAGTCATCTATCACTTTTCTTTACATATTGTCTCTTTTCAAACCACAGGGCTAATAAGAAATGTATCACCTTGCTCTGCAAGGATCTGCTTCTTTTGTTACGTGCAAGTGTTTATTCCCACATTTTACTACGCTGTGGCTTTAGACATCATTTATATCAATACTAGAGGGTTTTTATTCAAGAATTTGTATTCTTTTAAATCTATTTTCATTATCTTCATCGTAAAAGTATTAATATTGTTTCAGTAGCTGGAATACAGAAGATTTAAATGCCTTCCATTCCAGTAAGTTTTCTTATTTTAAACAGAAGTCAGGATTTTAACAGATAGTATTTATTCCAAAGAAATTTTCACTATTTATTTCATATGACCATCTTTGTGGACAAAAACGAGCATCCTAAGCTCTTCCTCACTACGTAATTGCAATTACAATTACTAGATTATTGTACCTAACTGCTCTACCATTATGCATCTCCTTTAGCTGTGTCACAAGCAGTAAAAGGTGGACTGTGCATACAAACTATTTCATAAAAAACCTTCACTATGTAGCAGGACTGATTAGGCTATAATGAAAACGCAGGCATTATTGTATTTCAAGACTGAAATAAACTAAGCAGCTCATCTATCAGAGTAAACCAGAGGTTAGTGATTACTTACAGATGCAGGAACTCATATGGACATGGCTGAATAGTATACCAAAAGCATACTGGACAGTTTATTCAAATAAAACAGATATATCAAAACTGAACAAACTCATTGCATTTCATAATGGCAGCTGATTTCATGCAAATATTGCTAATTAGCAGTCCTACCATTTTCCAATTATAGTAAAGATCTTTGCCACTACTTCTAAAATGTATTTCACAAATATTTTTCCACTATTGATGACTTTTTGAATCATTTTAGGGTCTCTTGTGTAAGTTTATCTTGGCTGAGCTGTTAAGGTAACTGCAGGAGTAGCTGAGGATAAGAACATAGCCACACTGTGCAGTCAGACAAAAATCCACTGTCTGAACACTTGATAAAGTGGCTGCTCTGCCAAGGAGCCTCTGCCTGCCACATACACTCCAGCAGTAGGAGGAGGGACATAAACTTAGGGGAAGTGCATATATTAACTATGAAAAGTAGCACCTAGCAATCAGACAACAACATGTAGTCTCCAAGTTCAAACCCTCCTTCCACTTAGCTCCCTAACATTTTGCCCTATGTGAAGATGAAAAACTGGCATACGCAGCACATAAAACTATTCTTACTGATTATAAAACACTTAAAGAAAGATTCCCCATTATTAAAACAAAAGATAATTTTTGCTCTTTTGTTTGTTAGAAGGAAGAGACGCTGCTGACTACTTCGGATAAAAACAGTAGTTAAAAGAAATTTTAATTTAGTGGCAGAGCTAGCTGCAGTAAATCCTTGATACAGATCTGGTGTGTTAAATAATAGCCTACCCTGCAAAGGTATGCTCTTGCATAGACTGCAACCAGTGGATCTCCAATTCCTCTAATCATAGATGTTAACCGTGGGAGACATTCCGAAATCCCCCTGTTAAGAATTTTCAGAAATGAAAATGAGATTTAACAACCAATAACAGAATTATATCACCTACTTCAGTAGCTGCCTTGCAGATTGACAATTAAGCGTGAGTTATAGAAACACCTACCAAAGATGAAGCGTATTAGCACAAAATGTTATTTCGGAAGTAAAATTTTATGTGTATAGAAACACATATCCTATATTCAAATTGCAGTATTTTCCATTAGGAGTAGTGCAGACAACCAGGTTGGATGCTTGGCTTGTAAAAGACAAGCACAACTAAAAAACTCCTCCTCTAGTTTGGAGAAACAGCAGAGCTCTAGAAGGGCTGTAATTCAATGTGCAGAAAGCATCCGCTTAAAGCAGAACTGGCAGAACTCCTTGTATGTCTCATTTTCCCACAGGTCCTTTTTGACAGAGTTGTACTAGCGCCTGGAGATGAGGCCCATCAGTTCCAGTAAAAGAACTGCTTTTTAAGGATAATGAAGTTGTCACTATAGTAGCAATTTGGCTTACAACGTTCATTTCAAAATATAACTGAAAAAGGACGATTACACGTGAAGGAACATTTTCAGCTCAGCAACTGACACTGTTTGGCAACATATAAAGCTTATACCAAGATTTTCAACAGATAATGGTTCATTGCTCCTAAACTGTTTCCGCAACTCCGTCTCTAGCAATACGACACGTCAGGATTTTCCTTTCAGTCTCCTATCCCACCCTTTTGCCATACTCCTCCTCTCAACAACCCTGCTTCCCCCTCCACCACCTGAAGCCACTGGTCTTTAATTTGCAAACTCCTGATGTCACAATTATACATATATTCCAAAACGGCAAGCACTATTGTATTTCAAATTGTACCACAGTTCACCCTAAATTTATTCCATGGCATTCTCACCAAAGCCTCCAAAACTCCTCAGTACCACTCTTCCTCAGACTATTAAGACCGTATCCACTATTAATCATGGAACTTGCACGTTTTAACTCCTTAAATTAGTTTATAAGCCTGCCCACTCACTTCTTTCCCACACTTAACATTTACTCTTACGTTTTGGATAGGAACTTATTGCACTTCAGTATTGCTGCTTCCACGTAACTAAAATGAAGCCAAGTTAAGGAACAAAATTAAGATATGCAGCATTTAAAAGCACAAAAACAAACTTATACACCAAATACATATTGAACAAAGTTTTTCAAGGCCTTTTGTAATTAATCTCACTACACTTTGTTGATTTTTACTATTTATCTACAAGATTGTTATTGTTTCCCAAGTTTTCACACATCAGCTCTATTTTATCACTCCCATGCTGCCCGTAGCCAGTAATTCAGCATTCAGTTTACTGTGAAACACGACTCAAAATTAAATTTACAACATACAGCCTGAAACAAGCAAAACTCAGTATAAACATCAGATTGCTGTGGGTTTTATTGAAACAAACATGTTCATTTTTGGAAAAGTCTGTGAAAAACCTGCAGACACACTCCAAGAGTCTCAGTTGACAAGGATACAATCTGGGAATGAGTTCTCTGATTGAGGCAATCTTGAAAAACCAGTTTAAGCAAGTTTCTTTAGCGGTATCGTTAACACTCTCTGGAGAAAAATTATCTGGAGAAAAAAATAACCCAGAAAAAGTTACATTCTTTCTGGTAACAAGTTACTTTTCATTCTAGGTTTAAAATTGCATTCTCTTTCCTTGCAACAAGAAATTAGGCGCTCCATAATAAAACGGCATGATGTTTGCTTCTCAGCTCTCTCTTGCAGCAGTAAGAGCTGAGTACACAGAGAGCGAGAAGAGGTAACCAGAGCTTCCCTCTTGCATTAAGTAACATTTCAGAAGCTAAAGACGGGCACTCAAAGCTAACCTCAGATCTGCTACCTGGAAATCTAACCTCTGCCTCCCCCCAAAAGCAGAAATTATTAAAAAAATAAATAAATATAGGGAATCCGTAACAAATACATGTATATAAATCTATAAAAAACGCATACATATAAAAGAGATTTAAACACGCAAATTCCTTACTTTAAAAGGCTAATATAATTTTTTAAAAAATTTAAACTATATTGCAAGTAGTAGGAAATAATAAACACTGACAGAACATTTATTTTTGTATGCTAAACATCTAACAATGCAGCGCAGTTCTCTCCTCATGAGCTCTGGGACTATTTGTGTCAGCTGCCAGCAGGAAAAAGCTGCCACCCCGGGGTGGAACAGATGGGTTATGGTGACAGTGCTCCGGTCCGGCGGGCGTGCAGTTGCATGGCTAACTGCCCCCTCTTTCTCTAGACTGCCTGGAACAGACGGCAAAAACAGGCTTCTTCGGATCTACCCAGGTCTAAGGCAAGATGGTTGGGAAGGATGGGTCCCTCTTCTCTCAGTCATAAAGGCACACAAGCAGCTTCTGCTGTGAATGTCTGCTTACAAACTCCTTGTGAAACAGTTTTACAATACCAGCGCTCTCCCATCCCTGACCCTAGAAGGCGAGAAGCTCCTGTTCCACAAGAAAGTTTCCCACTTCCAAGACTACAGAAGCCACACACTAGATGCTGATTCAGTACAGGAAGATGTTCTTTCTCACCTAGGACCACAGGAGTTCTCGTTCAACTTTGTTTGCCTGGTTGCCATGGGACAAGTATGGAGGTTGGGCCTGAAATCCCCGGGGGTTTCACACTGCCGCGCACAGCAAGCACAGCACAGATTTTCCTTCTCCCTCCCACTTTTACAGCTGATTGGGAAGTTCCCACCAGCAATGCCCACAGCAGCTCTACAGCTGCAGCATGAGCTCAGCTCTCCAGAACGGGGGCAACTGTGAGCAGTAATCGTGACATGCTATGGGAACTGTCTGCCTTCATTAATGTTTACAAGAACAGCTTACAAGAGCTGCAAAAAACAAATTTATTTAAGTATTTTCTGTAAGTTTATTTTAAATTTAAATATTTGCTGGTTTCAGGCTTCTGGCTCAAATCCTATGGATTCAATTGTAACCTAATGGTACGACTGCATTGCCAACTACAGAGTAAGAATGTCTCATATTTCAAGGACATGCACTTAATACACTCCAAATTGCAAGGAAAAGCCCACATTTCAATGGAATGTTTTGGTGCCTTCCTAAAGAAGTACTTCCATATACATTTGTACTGTAAATGTCAAATTAAACTTGTTACAGAACTTCAACTGAAAAAATTAAAAAGGCCCAAGTCAGAAAGATCATATTGACAGCCTGCTCCTCCTTCCAAAATTCTAATTAAAGCAAAACTATCAACAGTTTCCAACTTAGCAACAAAAACATCTATTTACCAAACACTGAGACTCTTAGCTTTGTCTGTATAATCTTCATAGTTAAAATGTAACCTTGCATAAACGCTGTGAATGGTGAAAGCCATAAGCAATGGATTTTACTCTGTTAAAAACGAAAAGTTATGAGAGTCAAATCAGAACTATTTTCATGGGAAATAAAGTAGCATGGGTCCTACTTAACCCTTCACAAATTAGTCCAGACGTGATTTTTCCCAGAAGCACAGTAGAAACAACCATAAATTTACCTGGCAAAGAGACACGATTGTCCATGCACATTGACAGAATTCTTTCATACACTAGTTTCCCTGTTTAAAAAAAACAACAACAAAACACAACACATTCATAACTAACTGCAAAAGACAGAATGTTGATACAAAGGTTCTCGCTCTAACATAGGTTGAAATTAGCTGGAGAGAACATCATAGAACACTAACGTTATGCTGCCCTCTAGTGAGACTGAAATTAGCACTTCTCACACTATAAAAAAAATTTATCTGGCTCTCTTCAGTGCAGAGGTAGCACACAGGTCAGATTTCTCCCAGGCCAGGAAAGGACAGCTGGTGTCCTTTTGGCTTTGCTGAGTTTGGATATTATGTTATCTTCAGCAACTTTCAGTAAGTAGGAAAGAGCACAAAGAGGAAGCAAGACCTGAAAAAACAATTGGACCTATGTCATAGCATATCCTGCTAAACATCAAAATACCCTTCAACTTTGAATGCCGTTGTAAATCTTTTCCATAACGTGGAAGAAAACCAAGAGAATCACATGAAGCGGATGACAATTTTCTTTAAAGGATAATTTTAAAATGATAAAAATAGATTAAAAAATTGAGTAACTACATTCTGATCACTGCATAGTCCCTATTCAGCTAAAGAAAACTTTCTGACTTTTGTTCTTCAAATATAAACAGAATGAAATATCGACTCAAGAGGCTGCCAAAACTAAAATATTTTCATAATAACAAGCGCGTTTTAAATTTCAAAATCCAGAGATCATGATTTTCCCCAAGGTTTTGTTCTAGATATTCACTAATACATAAAGCACATTACTACAAAATAAGATATTTTTCTTTAAAGATAAAACTCGTATGAGTTTTTGAAAATAATTACCCCATGTTTATACCACTGGTGTCCAAATATTTATGTTTGAAATACTCCATATTAAAATTGAGAGTAATTTCAGCATTTTTTTGATAACTTGGATGTTTTCTAACATTACAAAAAATTAATTTCATCTTATTAACAACTGTGTAATAAGTGGCACATTACATACTTACCAAAAGTATCAAGGATATCTGTAATTAAAACAAATTTACTTGGATAAAACTGGATTACTGTTGTGTCTGAAAGAAGCTTAGAACACTGGAAGGGGAAAAAAACAAAAAACAAAAACTTTTTTAGAGGACAATGCAAGTTTGCATTTTTACTCCAGACAGGCTGGAACAGATTAATATCTACAGATACAAAGAACCAACATGAACTACCCAGCAAAAAGCAGAAGAACCTCTAATATAACACATCATGGCAGTCTCTGTATTTTTCGGGTTACTCTTCCAGCAGAGAGAGTCACAGATCTGCTTTTCCTTTATACAAGGTAATCTACAATGCAGAATTTCAGCTGACCACGCAGATCTGTGCATTTGTTCAGACAGGACAAATTCTCCCCTGGAAGAAGCATAAAAAGGCACTTCTTTTCTAGAATAACTTTTTAAAGGGCATTTTTCAGTTTCTCACCATCTCTCTCAAGCATCCGTATAAAACACAAAATTTGATCTAGACTAAATTAAGAAACAATTTTAACAGTTTAGCTAACGAGCTTTTCAACACATCTTTGCGGCTCACATAACTAGTTCAAACATTTTAGAAACAGGCCGGCTCATCCCCAGTCAGCTCCGGGGAGGAGTCTGTAATCAATCACCACCCACAGGCACACAGCAGATCACAGCATTTGGACTATAATGATGGGTGGTGCAAAGTCACATTTGAAAATGTATTAGCCAACTTAGTTCTAGTATCATTGAGCGTTAAGTCCAAGGAGGAACATGTCCATTTATGATATGAATTCAAAATACACACTAAGAAATGAAGATCTTTTTTAAATATTCAATTAAGTTATGCTTTGTTTTCCACGATGGCGCAAAAATTGCAGACTAAACTGGAGTTAAAAACTTTGCCAGAAGTTCATTCACAAAAAAATCAACTCCCCCCCCCTCCCCCAAAGAAAACACGCAAATGACTGACTGGGGAGAGAAATTCACCTCCTCCCTACTTGAGCCAAATGTGGCCTTTGACCATGAGTCTTCTCTGGCCCCTATTAAAGACTGATCTGTACAGTATTCTGTGACCTCTGTCCATTCTCTCTCCATCAGGAGACAGTTCTTCAATCTCAGCGGAATAAATAAAGTTCAAGTTTTCAGTACATCCCAAAAAATCCAGGAAGCAATCTCATACCCCACAAGACTGTTTTATTTAAACAAGAAAATCATAACATTTGAACATACTTAAATGAGGGGCTCACTTAAGCCTTTTTGCTTTATTCACCAGGGAGGAACTTAAGAGTGCACCCAAAAGACAGGCGAGAACATTCATGTCTTACAACTGAAGCAGAATCCTCCCTACTGCATGGTAAGTCAGTCACCTTCAAAGAAAGGTAATTCAGTAGCTGTTTAGGACCTACACATACCATGAACACTTAATTACCACTTTTCTTAGAGCTCACATACATAATCAACTTACTTCAGCTTACTGTAAGCAGCTCAGCTTATTCCATCTTGACAAGTAAAGTATCTTGTAAAAAAGCACTTGAACTCACATGCTATAAATTCAGGCCCTGCCTTAACAACCAGAACTCTTCCTGCACTTCAAGCTCTGTAAAACTCTTGCACAGAGAATAACAGCTTCATCCCCAATGTCCAAATGAAAGATCTTGTGTAATTTCATCATTAGTTCTGAAATAAAGATAATTCTAGCATTCATATGAAAATCTCTTTTTCCAGCCCAGTATACATTTCTGAAAATAACAACCAAGAAAAAGGCCAAACGTACTCCTCCTATTGCATACTAATCAGTATGTGATGATAATCATGATAGACTAGATATATAATCACAGGAGGATGTCAAGAAAACTGCTTAGTTCCTTTAGGGGATACCACACTCTTAAAATGATGTTATTTACTAGGAAATACCACAACAGGGGAAGTTCAGTCAGGTTTCTACCCTATCACGCTTTATAAGTATAGAATTATTATTAGCTACTTGTAGTCCCCTTTATGAAAATTTTTTTATTCATGTTAATTTCCCAAATACCTATTTCATTCTTAACCAGTCTGTCAATTAATGGTGAGGACCTGCAGCACGAAGTTCAAGTGCAAAGTGAACAACACACAGACAACACTTCAAGAGATAAACATAGGCAATTTTGGTATCAATGTCCTAAAAGAAGTACTGAATCCCACCTTAGAAACTACCTTATCTCAAAATGGTTTGTGAAACCATTTGTAAAAGAACATATGAAAGTATTAATGCACAGATTATCACTGCGTGTCAGACACTGTGTATATATACATATTAATGTACTGTAAATACAGTACCTCCATGTCCCTTTCCTTCTCATCCAAAGACTTTTAATATTGTATTCTCTTTCACTAAAACATTCACACTTCACAATGCCATATATAGAATTATTTTTTAAAGAATAATAGTGCTGATTTCATAGTATTACAATAGAACACTTGTCATCAGAGGTCACATATAATTTTATCTCAGTTCATTCATGTTTCATTTCCTTTACTGTCTTTACCACAATTTAAGATGAAATTACTGCAAACAGTTTTCAGAAGACTATACAGCATGACAAAAAAAAAAAAATCTTGACTTTATATAACCCCACTTGATGACTATTAGCATTACATCAGTTTTACAGCTTTTAAGGATGTCATTATCTCCTCTGTCCTCTGATGCACTTTGCCTGTGGCCTTTTTAAAGGCCAAGCCAACCAAAGAGCATTTAATTGTCCTATTTCCCCCTGCCCCCCTCAAAGCCCATCATCCCAAATGAGTCAGAGGAAGGCTGTGAACAGGTTTAAAAAAACAAACAAACAAAAAAACACACAAAAAAACCCCACACGACAAAACCCAAAAAAAACATACACACACTTAAAAAATCTGGAGTTGTTTTCCGTAGCTTGCTACAGTCCTAAATCAGATTATTCAATTGCCTTAGTAAGTTTGGATGGAGAAAACACGGACATTCAAAAAGCCATTCTGGTATTATCTAAGGTGGGAAGCAAGGGGCTAGAAGGGGGAGAGGAGAGGAAAGGAAATTACATGCCCTAGGAAGAGCTGATATCATTACGTGTTATTTATTCTAATCATCCTTACACAGGTAAAATTTCCACATCTGTCATTTGGCCACTCTCTTTAATAAGAATTCCATTCCACGTACCCTACTCAAAATCTATACATAACAATGAAGTTGCAAATCCAACTGTTGTCAGAAGTCATAAAACTCTCAAAGAAATGGGTTTCAGTGAAGAACAGAAGAAAACAATAGAAAAATAACAGAAACCCTTCTTTCCCCAAGAAAGAAATCAGACAAGCCACACCACCAAACTCAACAGTTCTGTACAGAACAAAAGTGTAAAACTGACCTGGATGACTATTTTCAGAGCTTTTACTTTCTGATCGGAGGACCAAGCATCCTTTAAAGACTGGTTCAATTCTTCTATTCGGTTCATGTAGTCTTGCTGAGTCAAATTCAACAGCTCTTTCTGTGACCCCTGGCAAGAAAACACAAGCCTACTTAATAACAGAGGGAAGGAAGGAACGAACGAGAGTGCCATTATTACAGAGTCAACTCAGCAGGGGGGTGAACCCACAAAACTTACTACAGAATTCCCTGATTTTCCCTTCTTACCTTAGCAGCATTGATATTGCAGGTGTTTGACACAGGAGTGCATCACAACTGCCTTGGTTTTCAAGAGACATACATGCTGGTACCCAAAGCTGTCCGTGAGGTCAGAAATGCCAGACTATTTCAGTGGTATTCTACTCACGGTATAATTAGTGAACTAACACTATACACAAGCATACTAGCACCTATGTAGAAGCGGCATCAGAGAGAAATGAAACCTTTTGCCAGCAATATCCTAGGAAATTTCTTTACAGCAAGAAAAATCTGTCTGTGTTCACCCTCAGTAAGAAAATAGAACTATTTTCATTTCATGCTCAGTACCAGAGCATGCTTGTGATGTTTTCCTGAAGATCTTACAGACCTTATAACAAGATTACACATCCAAAATAAACCAGTGAAACACTGGAAGCAGAAAAAAATGTTTAAGCTTTAAAACCAAACTGACACAGGAATAAAGTGACTAAAAATGCATTTAGAAAAATCAGAAGGTAGTTCTGGAACAGTCTTCAATAGAAGTACGAGTTACATTAAAAACTACCTTCAGGACTAGTTTTGATGAGTTTATTAAGCTGCATTACAGAACAGATTTCATAATATCTGAGAGTCTAGAAACAACTACCAGTAAAAACAATCACAGAAGACGAGATAAAATGCAAATGCAATTACAGTTTCACAAAAGCTTACACGTTTCCTTATGATAAAGGGTACCTTACTTTTCTACTAAAAGAATCCAATCCTTTACTTGTGATGCAACTGTTAGAACTGTGCTGGCTCAGGCAACCTGAAGTTAGTTAAGAGGCAGAGGTTTCAAAACAACATTACCCAAAACAATTCTAGAAGTACCCCACAGATTCAGGTTTTAGAAAAGTTATGGAACATCTCATCTTGCACAGTAAAACACTGCAGTTTGAGAAATAACTTGAGTACTCAGTATTTCTATTGAGCACGTAAACATAACTTTAATTAAGCTCAGGTATGCAGCTTCTGCAACAGGGGCAAACAAAATTATCAGATGTTAAGACTACTAGGCTCCACGCAGTTTTATAGCAGCTGCAGACCGTACACAGTACCAAGGTAAATCAACATGGGCGGATCAGGTGAATTTTCAAATCACAATTTCTAGTGATACAAAAATATGATTCTGCCTCAATTCTATAACAATAAGGATTGCAATTACTAGAGAAATCCCACGGAAAGTATATATTTATCTAAATCCTGCATAAGCACATGCAGAATCACGACCTTTTTTAAAGGTTTCATAAAAGATTTTTATTTCACAAATTTATTTCACTTCTAAAATGGTGATGTAATTGGATCAGAAAACTTTCTCACCTCTTCCAGATCATCCAGTTCTTCTAACCTTGTCCTCACTTTTTCAGAAACTGCTGAGCCAGTAGTTGTAGCTTTTCCTGTAAAGAATTATAGGTTTGAGTTTAACATTTAAACACTTGGACTTCTAAAGGGAAACAAAGCTGAAGGAGCTTGACAGACTCAGACAACTAGTCAGTTTCCATGGCAGAAGGCAAGTTGTTTAATTCATTTGGTGGCTATTCCTGAAGACACACATTTAAATGTACCTACAATTCATTCACTTTGAGCAGGGAATGACAAATAAGCAAAAGTGAATATAAATGGATTTTCTTGCAAGTTTTGCCATTAAGGAAAGAACCACTGGGTAGAACCATAGGATAGCTTAGGTTAGAAAAGCCCTACAGAAGTCTGTGTCCAACTCTCCTCCTCAAAGCAGGTCCAATTTTGAAGTTTTAAGAGGTTGCACAGGGTTATATCCAGTCAATTTAATGATATGTAAGGATGGAGATGTCACAGTCTCCCTAGATAACCTGTTTCAGTGTTTGAGCATTCTCATTCCAAAAAAGTATTTCATTTTTTTTCAGAAGTGAAATGCTGCACGTTTACTCATGTATAAAAATTCTGATTTACTATGCAATCAGCTATAACTACTTATCCCAGATTTGCTTCGCTAGAAAACATGATAAAATATTTAACATTTGGTTCTTTTTGAACACTCAGCATACAGCTGAAATAATTTCACTTTCATGTAAAGAGAATAACTGAACAAGTTCCCAAGGGACTTGTTTGCTTTCCCTTCCAGCAAGCAGAAGACTTGATGAACATGATCCTCAAAACATCATTGCTCGCTTTAAATGGAAGAAAGTTTTAAGCTGCAGTGGAAGGCAGTGAACTCCATTTCCTTCCACAACACACAATTGCAAATTCATTAGCCTACAGGAATACAAGACAAGGTGGTTGAGTGGCTTGTTTTCAATAATTATTTTAAGTAAAAATCCAGCAGAAGTCTTATTCACAAAAAAAACATAGATGCAACCATATGCCAAAATGGGGGAGGACAGGAAAACACATTTCAACTATTCTTGACCACAAACCTGAGACTGCACACTACCTCAAGCAAAATGCGTTACCGTTAAAGAAACTGCTTACCTTTTTCAGATCCCATGTACAGATTCTGTGAAGAAACAGAAACAGCAGTCTTTTAGAAAACAGGTACTCGCTAGCATTCCAAGAATGCACAGGGTAATTACACTGCTAATTAAGCCTCTAATTGTTTAGGAGTAGACATAAGACCAGAAGTTATTTGTATTGTTACAAAAAGATAAAGTGATGGCTTCTAAGTATCAACAGACTTTTGGACTCGGCTCCAAAACAATCATTACAAGTGAGAGCTTGTGGTACAGCTTTCTACAACATTGCAACTGAAATTTAGAGGACCAGTATTTACTCATGAAATAATTACAAAACAGCAACATCCAAAATCCATTAAAGGCCTAGTACAAATAAACAAAACCAGAGAAGCTGCCACTTACAATAGAGAGCTTCTCTGTTGTTGTGTATCTAGCAAGGATTTCACCACGTTTGCTTGACCATGGTTCAAAGTCACTTCCTACTGCTGAGCTGTCATCTTTATCCCGTTTCTTTCGTGTGCTATCCTATGAGGAGAGTATGAGTGCAAATGTTAAATACAAGTCTGAAAAAAAAGAGAAGGCTGATAAAGGTCAACTTAACGGTTCACGTGCTAACTGATCCTTCCAAAAGTTACAGTATTAACAAAAAAGAAATCCGTATTTAAATAAATGTCAACATAAGCCAGATAAATATAGGTAAATAAAAAAGAATACATTATTCTATTAATACCATATATTTCCTATTTGCATTAATCTCCTAGTTGGTGAGACAAACATATTTTATGCAGGGTTGGCTCTGTAGTTTTGTTTTGGTTGTTTTTTTATTTTACTTAGTTGAGAGAACTCTCGTCCAGTCCTACCATAGTAGCAGTAGTAGTCACAGGGTCTGCAGCTGCTGCAAATAATGACAAGGGATCGGTACCATCCAATACACTGCTCAATGGATCCATCATAGAACTAGAAGAAGAAGAGGAGGTAGAAGAAGTACTTCCTTTCCGGTTCATTTTCTTGGTTTTGGATTCAGTAACCTAAAAGAAAAGTTCAAAACTGCTAAACAAAAAGGCTTTCTCTTCACCCTATTTTCTTTAATAAACCATCAGAACATCCTCTACATAAATCTTGGTGTCGCAATGAAAGCGAGGACCAACCAACCAAACTCTTTAGAATGAGCATTGGCATTTAAATTGAAGCACCTCTTTTTCCCCTGAATCTAGAGGCACTCTTCAATAGCATTTTCATTACTTGGTTGGTTTTTGTCCTCTTCCAATTCTAGGTCTACAGAACTGTAAGAACAACCACTCTAAATTTCTTTCTAGCACCCCTCCTCTACTTTATTGTCTTTCTCCCTCTCCTCCAACCTCCTTCTTGCTATTTGATTTCCTCTGCCAATCTCGTATTTACTTTTCTTGCAGAATACTCAAGCCTGGAACATCAAACCCATTCTTAAGGCCTCTGTCTTGTCTCCCTACCGACCCTTCTAAATACAAGTTGCTGACCATTTATCATTCATTAGCATATGACTATCATCCCTTTGAAGCTGGATTTTTTTGTACATCCACATTTTTAAAAGCCTCTCGTACATTAAAGAAATGATAAATGTTTTAAAGCATACAGCTGACTGGAAGTTAACCCAAAACCAAACCTTACATCAAGCAATTATGCAGGTTATTTGTAATGCAACAATTTGATTTTAAACTTATCCATTATTCAGCATTTAATGCTACCAAGAAAACCCACAAGTTGCAATGCTATATTTGTCAGAAGGAGACTGTTTTTGACACATAACAGCACCAGCAAATTTCTGTAAAGGACAAACAGAATAAACCTTGATGCCCCTAAAATAACAGGCCACTAACATAGAAAGCATCTTCACTAGTACCACCACCAACTTCAAATTCTTTTAATTTTAAAGGAATGGAAGTAAAAAAGAGGAACATAATCAGTTTAATTCATGTTCATTTTCCAAAAGCACAAAAAAGAAACTCACTGTAATGGGTTTTAGTGGATGGTAATCGCCAAAATCCAAGGGTACAGATTCCAGTTTGCACACTTCAGATTCTGAAACATAGTTTCTTGATCTTGCATGCCTTAAACAGGAAAAATAATCAGAAAGTATATATGCATATATATATAATTACATACTTGTGAACAGAGATACATATCCTATGTCTATATAGATGTAAGCATATTTACAAAGAAAAAAATGCATGTTGAAAAGTAAGTCAATGTGAAGATCAAAATTTCTCTCTCTACTGAGATACATAAAACTAAAACTGAAGAAATTTTACTTTCAGCCATTTGACTGTATTCTGCCTCTACAGCTGGATTCTCTTCCATTCCATTGGACATCAAAAGGGCAATTGAACCAAGCATTTTTATGTGTGACAGGGTGATGGAGATTATTAAACACCTCTTCTAAGATGAATACTCAGAGTGAAGGAAAAAGATTATGAAAACACAGGGAAAAAATCAAAGTGATCATGCACAGATATGTGGGACTGCACAGATTAATTTGTGTAGCTGCAAAGCTCTTCCCGGAGAAACCTGTTTCTATCTGTTCACTGTATTCATAATAAAAGTTGCAAAACTCAAATTATAAGAAAGAAACTATGAGTACTCATATGTCTGCATTGTGGATAAGCACTTGTATAAAAGCCTTGCCTTGTCTGAGAAACTTAAGTATGTCATTAAGTGAAATAAATCACAAAAATACATGTATTTCAGGTTTTATTTTTAATCTGATATTAAGAGTGAACTGTGAAAACTATGGCCTCCATCTCCAGTTAAAAGAAAGGATTTGATTCCAGAAGAGAACATAAATAAAATATTTGAATAAAACGATATTGCCACTAGGTACTAACAGTAACATACACTAATTTGTCCAACAGTTTAAGGATGCTGGTCTTTTATAAAATAGACCATTCATCCTGGGTTTAGTTGGTCAAATATAAATATAAATTTATATTTCAAAACACTTTTAAAACACGTTTCACAATGTCGAAAGGCAAAAGAGGGTGATTAAAACTTCCCTGACTAGCACCAGAAGACAATTTCAATAGAGACTTGAGTTATAAATGCTTTCTCAGACAACACATCAATATATGAAATTAATTTCTTTTAATTGCACAGAGTAGTAGTAATGGTTAAACAGGGAAATGAAAATACAAACTCACAAAAACACATAGGGTAGCTGCTTCCCAAAACAACTGCCACCATAGCTACCACATGGTACCTTCCTTTAGCAGTACCAATAGTGAAGCACTAAGAAAGGCAGAAAGAGATCCAAGCAAAATGTAGAAAAACATATTTGAAAAGTTATTCTCTGCATTCCACCCTCCATAACTTCTTGTTTTCTTTTTTAGTCTCTGAAACATGCCGAGCAGCTAATTATTCTTTCCTGTTTCATCCAGGATCCTGAGAATGTTTATAGCACAGACTAAGGCCTTAGTTGAATGAGTAAAACCAGTGGACACACAAAGGTTTCTTTAAGGAGACTTAACAAAAACAAGCAGCATTCCCCGCATATAATACGCATCTTTCCCACAAAAAATAATCCAAACTTTCAAAGAATTCCGTTCCTACTCAGAGACCTAACTCATTAGGAAGAATTTCAGCAGTGCCAAGCAGCCAGCTCTTCTACAGATACTATGTACCCCCAAAAAAACCAAATTCATTTAGAAAATATTAAGAATGAGTTTAATTTACAGTTGTGCTACTCCAAGGAGAAGCTTTGACACCTAATGAGATACAGCACAGCAAAAGAAAGAGTCCAGTAAAATCCACGTGCTTATTCCTTTTGTTTTCTTGATCTCTAGCTCCTTTTCTTTATACATGAATAGTCTCTTTCATTTACTCTTGTCCTGTGCTTCAATGATTCTCCTTGCTCACTTGCTTCATGGGTTAATTAGCATCTGGGTGAAAAATCTTTCAAACTCTTTCTGGCTGCCTAATTATAACGTTTTTATTACTCTGCTACAGTTCTGTGGGTATTTCCATACCTCTCCTTCACAGATACTTCCAAACTAGCAGCAAAGAAAAATGTCACTGACAGCTCACACTTGGCACACCACTCCCAGGCCAAAATCAGTTGTACTCTAATTATAACATAAGGCATCACTGGGCAAGTGTACACGTCTAATACACGCGTGGGAATGAAGAAGAGCTGTTCACCCTGCAAGTAAGTCTTTAAAAAGTACATTTACAACGTGGCCGCTCAGTAATAAGACAGCTTGTAACACAGCTAACACGGGGGACAAGTTCATGCTTGCTCTGACATTATGTTCCACTCACTCTCCAGGGAAAGGAGATTAAGCATTCCTATCTCGGCCACGGCAGCGCAGCCAACTTCCGAGAGTAAACAAAAATAAGACTCAGGCCAAGCCAGGGTTTCATCCCCACTGCACACTGCAAGACACAGTCCCTGCTCGCAGGTGCTGTTTTAACAGTGGGTTTCAACCTTTTTACGCACCTGAGCATCCCTGCAATCGCCACCACTCTATGCCTTCAACACTTGGCAGACTGCCGACTCTTCTCTCCTCCCAGTAAACAATCTTTTTTCCCAGGGCTGCTGTACTTCTCCCTTACCCCCACGTTACTGCAGCTCTTCCAGCGCCCAGCCCACGCTATGGCCCTGGTGCCTTCCTCACCCTCCAGGTTTAGCACAGAGACAGAACCAGCCTTCCGTGTTACAGAAAAACACGCATTAAAACATTTTACTCTGCACCATTATTTCTCCATGGCCACTTCTGCATCGGTAGTACCAGACCTGCTTATTAGCTTGCTCATTGCTGCACTACATAAAAATCAATTTGGCAGCATGCCTATCACTCTGCTTTGTGGCTGCGGTCCTTAGTCTTTCATTGTATTTTGGTACTGCTAGAAATTCAAAAGCTGTAGCCACGTTTATTCCTTTCTGTTTCTGCAAGGTCACTGACCACACTCAGAGACTCCACCGAAATTACTGCACTCAAAGTATCAACAGTTCCAACAGCCAACTAACCTGTTAGAGCCATTCTACGCGCTCAATCTCCTTAGCTACATAAATTCAAGTTTTAAAGTACTTCATACCCCAGTGAATTTGTTCTAAAAAGCATAGCTCTGATGTTCTAACAAAACTTCAACTGGTTCCATTAACAATGAAACTTCTAAATCCACAAATTATTTCCACTTTTTATTACACATAAAAGCTTGCTCATACATTAATAACAGGAAAGAGTGAGAGAGATGATTTTCAGTGTGACTATATATATATATATATATATATATATATATATATATATATATATATATATGAGGGGAGCTTTTTGGCAACCTAATGCTCCGATTTGCTCTAATTGCTGCATATTACTTTTCTTGACTCCACATTAGACTTGATTACCAGTTTGCTCAGGACTATAACCCATCGGCCACATCAAAAACCTGGAAGTTAGATATAGTCAGTGTGTTAAAAGAACATTAGCCTGGGGAGAGCAAGTCTTTCAGAAACAGAAAATCGGCTCATTTGTAAACAAGGACAAGTCTGGAGAGAAATGAACTCTGAACGTATTTCTGTCAGAGAAAGAGCACCTGTTTTATCCTTTCTTTCCATAACAAACACGACTGTAAGTTACCGCATGTCCTGTGCAGCTTCCCCAGCTCTACACCAAGTTCTCCCGTAGAAATATTTCACGTCGCCTAGAAGCCAACCCCGCCTCTTCGGTTTGTGGCTCTGAAACACCCCGTCTACTTCTAAAAAGCCCATGGAAGATAACTAGCAGAAGGTAAACCTTGCTGGTAAACTTCAGCCCACTGTAGGAAGTCATCTCCAGCCCGGCAGTGCCACCGCCCGGCCGCGGCGGGGGGAGGACGCCCTTCCCTCAGGGAACGGCGGGCCCACGGCAGCGAGAACCGCACCGAACGCCGGCTGCCCCGCGGGAACCTTCTCGCTTAGTTAGGGGGAAATAAACCCGCGGGCCTCCTCTCCCGCCCGGCCTCCCCCCGGGAACAGCGTGTTGTAGACCTGACCCGTCTGGTTTCTCCAGACACCCACCAAGGGAACGGCCGGGCTGCGCTCCCCGGCCCCCTCCCGCCGCTCCCGGAGGTTCCAACCCCTCAGGGAGCAGCCCTCCGAGCCGCCCCCGCCTCAGCGCCGCGGCCGCCGGTTGTGAGGGGCACCGGCGACGACGGCTGCCCTCACGCAGCCGCGGGAACCCGCAGGCTCCTTCGAAACCCATTCCCCGCCCTCCCCCCCCCCCCCCCCCCAGCACCGCCTCAGGGGCCGGCAGCGACGCGGCCCCCTGCCGGGACGGGGGCAGGCGGCCCCCGGGCACCCCTCCCGCAGCCTCACCAGGGGAAGGCAGCCATCTTGCCGGCCCGTCACATGACGCCGCGGCCGGGCAGCGCCTTCCGCCGCCATTTCCCGCCCCGCCCCGCGGCGGGAAGAGCCTCTCCTCAGAGCCGGCGGCCGCCGTGAGGGGCCGGTGCGGGAGGCGCCGCCTGCCGCCGCGGGGGCTCCTCTGCGGGCTTTTGGTTGGAGTCTCGCGTAAAACGCACAGCCAGAGCGGTGCGTGGACAGGGCAAAAGACCCTTATTACGAATCGCAGCGAGCTGTGAGGAAATGGCCTTGCACCACAGGGTTTGCCTTCTCCTAATTTTACATCAAGTGATTTGTCAACCCTGGAAAAGAAAAGAAGCTCAGGTCTTTTTTAAAGATTTAAAGTTTATTGTGCAGTGTGTCTTAAGTAAAAACCAAGACTGGTGAAAATGAAATAAAGTACAAAAATAAATACACTTTTATAATGATATTACAATTCCACACAAAATAAAAAAATTAAATTAAATATGTATAAATACAAAACATCAAATACAAAAACAAATTCTGGCACTTGTCAAGAGAAAGGCCTCATGAAAGTTAAAAAAAACCCTCATGCCGCAATGGTTTATTACACGTATTGGAAGCATGCTTAAAGTAAGAGGTTTAGATGTGAAACCTGAACAGAAGGTTAAGCATTCATTTTTACTAGCACTTAAGCTAAACCTATGTTTACATCAATAGCCTATGCTAACAATAATCACAGCACATAAAACACCCTTTGAAAACATCGATCTTTAGCGCTGTTCTATCAACAGCCCGTTCTGTCGCCCGTGACACGGGTTACTCCCGTCATTCCACATTCTCCCCTCTGGAGAGGTTTTCCCCTCCCGAGGAAAGCTGGGAACCCACACAGCCTCGGTGCGAGCGGGGGGAGCAGGAAGCTCACCTCCGTCATTTTCTATATTATGTCTAAATTTTAAAGAACCACAGCATTTGTGTGACGGAGGCGCGTCCTCCACTGGTGTCAACTCCTACATTTACGCCCTTAGGGGAACCGCCCCGCAAGCTTTCCAATAAACGCCACAGTAGGGAGCCACTGAGCACTCTGTCTTAAAACTGTTTAGGCAGCATTTTTGCCATTTTCCAAGTACGCAATTTGGGTAACTTACTGCATGGTGTAAAACATTTGTTTTTAACAACGTCACTAGCTGCAGAGGACAGACTTGGTGGTCGATAAAAGCCACAATTAATGCCATGAGCAATGCCACTGCCCACAAAGACACTCTCCTCACCCCATCATTAATGTTCCTCTTTCATGCTACTTAACACAAAGAAATTTTCAGTCAGTCTTTTTTCTCTTATATCCATGTCAACACGGTACAAAGCTTCTGAAGTTAGGGTGTTGCATTGTACCGATACTGGGAAAGCAACAAAATATGTTTCATGTTCCAGTAGTCAGTTCTCTCCTACTGCTGGTCCAGAGCAGAAGAGCAAGCCCTGCACAGGCTCCCACAGCCAAGCCTGTCTCTGTTGGACTCTGAACGTTAACATCATGTCTCAAGTTCTTTAAAAGAAGTTACAGAATTCTGCTCCCCTCAAGTTAAAGGATAATGTCCATCAGCAGCAAGACCAAGGTAAAATATAAGTATGATCTTTTAATGTTAGATTTTCATAAATATGAGTGCGTTTTTGGGGATTTGGTAGGGACTCCCCCCCCGCCCCGGCCCCAAAATCATGGTTTCAATACAAGGGCCTGTTAGATCACGGTAGAAAAGAAACTGCTCAGAAGCACTGCAGCTATCATCAACAAAACATAAGCTAGCTGAATTATAATTATGGACAATTATTTGTAAATCTGAAACGGTAAAACAATTAAAATCTTGCCTTCTGAAATTTTTGTAGAACTTACACTTCTCTTCATCTCGGCCAAAAGTTGTTTCCATAAGAAAATGCAGTAGACAGCAAGGAAAAAAAATCCTAGGCCTCCTTCAGCACAGTGGTTTGCTCTACCACATGTATAAATGTGCAATTTCGGTACAGTCATCGAAAGTACGTCTGTCTGCCCAGCAGTTAATCTGGATCCGTGTCTGTCCAATTCAGCAGAAATGCAAAATATTTAGGCCATTAGTATTTAAATTGAGGTAATCTCATTCTTACAGAAAATACATTCAAAAAGGCTGCTGACAAATTCTGGTATAAGAGCTCAGTTTTGTTTAATTCAAACAACTTAATTCAAGTTGTTTTGTTTTTTTTTTCTCCTTATTTAACTGCTTTAATGTTATGGTATGAAACTAAAAATATATACACACAACTTATTTATGGTGGCAATCTTACACAGAAATTGCAATTTTAAGTAATGCAGAAAGCGTATGTCAGACAAGAATTAGAGAGTGAAAAAGTCACAGATTAGCTTAATGTTGCCCTCTGGTGGTCTTTAAATAAACAACATTATGAATCTTAAGTGTACACAGTAATATGAACATATAGTAAGTTTTAACATGCAATTTTTCCACAAGTATTAGAGCTTCACAGCCCTTTATTACTTCAATATGATTGTATTAATGTGTCATTGTCTGGAAATGACAAAGCGTGGGTATAATTTCTAAATATATGTATAGAAGATGCAATATTTGAATCAGTGCTGAGAATGCCATCATTAAAAAATAGCCATTTTATCCCAGTGAGTGCTGTCTTCTTAAATTGTCACAACATTTGGCTTCTTTCTTAGGGTTCTTCCTGCATATGCTCCTAAAAATGAAGTACAGACATTACCATTTTACAATAGTAGCACTGTTTTTGTAACAGGATTATCCAAAAATTTTTTTTAAAGCAGTATTATATATTGAGTGGCTACTTTTAAAATGACAGTTTTCATAATGTTACACCCAAAATGCCTCACAAAAACTACCTATAGCTTTGAAACTAACAACATTTTATAGTATTTCCTTCCTCAGTAACTATTCCATCTTCTTTTCTGCTACTCTAAAACATCTACAACTGCAATTCACAAGTTTTTAAAAGAGAAGTCTGCCACATTATCAAGACAGAGACTAAATGACTGATAAGTTTAACTATGCCATGTACTACTTTGGAGCAAACTGTAAATTAAAAAAATATTATACAAGTCAAACACTTAAGGTAACTCTTTCCTTTTCCCCAGCTGCCACATTAATAAACGAAGAGACAGTTTTAGGATTCCGTATGTCGATATACACATCCAGAATTAAAAGTGCAGCACGAATAAGGTCATCGGGCAGAGCCCTTATAAACGGAAAACTGCTAAAGTACAAAAAGAATAATTAAATAAATGAATAAATGTCTCCACATGGAACAAATATATACATATACGTCTATTTAGAAAGCCATATTGTACTATACATAGCACAAGTATCTTCCAGTAATAAGGGTTTAGCACTGCAGGCTGCTAAAGAGTAGCACAACTCAGCATTCATTAGGTTCAGGCAGTTACGAGAGTGTCCAGCAATGTGAGCAAACACTGACACACAGCAGTGAAAACCGCAGCGCGTGGTGCAGAGCAGTGGAAATGGAAGACAGCCATGGAAGAGAAATAATTACCAGGCAATTAAATGCACGTGACAAAGTAAGTGCCAGTCCTTTTTAAGATCTTCGGTTACTCTTTGTCAGAGTTGCAGTGGTTACTTACAGGTGTCCAAGGGCCACGTTCAGCACAGTGCAAAGCAGCTTTGGAAATGCCCCCAGAGGCCTTACCACAGCAGGGTCCCTCACATCTGCACACTGCTTCCCACTATACAAAAAGGCATTCTCGCTGGCCCAACACTCTCCAGTGCTGTGCTCTTCAGCTCACCTGCGATCTCATAGGACAAACAACCAGGCTGACAGGCATGATGCTTCATTAGTGATTTAACACTACCTCTTAACTCTCCTCCAGTGCACTCCAAGTTACATAAAAATCTCATATACAGAATAGGACAGTATAGGGAGGTGTAAAATGCCCCAGCAATCTACACTCAGGAACTGAAGAAGCCAAATTTTATTAAGAAGAGTTACAGTCCTTCTGAATACGATTATCACCCAACCTGTTCCAGCGGCAAGGGGAGCAATTACATGAGGCCTCTCTCCTGTGACATACGATTGCCCTGCTACTCACACGTAGCAAGTCTGATGCCTTCCTCAAGTGCCGGCCTGAATACCAACACACTCCACAGCACACACCGTCTCACACGGGCCATCTGCCCCCTGCTCAGCCTGGACAGGCATGCGGGAAAGACCGTGCCTGGCAACGTGCTGCTGCCACCCAGATACTCCATGTGCCTCATGCCCCATATTTCTTTTCCACAACACTTACTCAGCCTGGGCAGAAACAAAGGAAATTAACAGGTCTAGTTGTAGCAGTAGCCTCATCTCAACCACCTTCTTTCTAACGCCACAAGACCACATTAAACGGCCTGCCTGGCACAGCTTCCAGGCTATTCACTGAGCATCTCTGTTCCATCTAAAATAATAATTAAAAAAAATCAACAAATAAAGACTCTTTATAGATTTATTAGTTTGTACTTTTCCCTTTAGCACAGAACTCTGCATTGAAGGAGTACAAACCAACAAAAACTAAATTTAGGATCACCAGTTGATTCCTAAAATAGACACCCTCTCGCCAGAAAAAGACAACAATCAATTGGAGTGGTATTAAAGCTACAAAGCACTTTGCAGACAGAATTTAAATCAACAATCAGAAGAATTAAAAAAAAAAAAGAAGAAGAAAGTAGTTGGATGAGTATGTTATTGTTTTCTTCTGAGGGTATGTCTCACATCTAATTTGAATGCATAAGTGACATTTATATATAGTAGTTGTATTGTACTAACCCTCCTTCCCTTTTGCCTCTCCAATAAGCACAATTTAACTGTGAGTCAGAGATGAATGAAGACAAGAAATTAAAAAGAAATATTATGGGTTAGAAGTATAGCAGACTGACAGTTTCAGATATAAATAAAACTCTGTATTGCCTAGACCAAACCACTGCTACATGTCTTTATTTTCTGACATGCACAACTTCTACTAAAATAAGAGAAGCATATGCATTTGTTTGGCTTTTTAGATTTTCTTTTCAAATTGACTTGAGGTTATAGTTTCTCTGTCTATGGTCTTTCTCAGAACTTGTTGCCTCAATACAGGTCACTTTCAAGGATCTCTCTTGAAATGACACTTTGTTAAACATTTCATCTAGATATAAAGAAAACCATGTTATATTTAAATGTACTCAACTTGATGTTTTTTCATTATTGCAAAATTTGGCAGATTATTTTTTTCATGCCAAGTGTTCCCCACCTAATAATAATTTCAGAATGCACTTCTATTCATTTAGTGCAAGTGGCCTAACCTATTTACAAAAGATCATAGGGAAGTACCAGTATTACGCCATGGGAACACATGTCATGTTCAAACACTAAATGGGGTTCTGTGCAACCAGAACTAGGCAGCACACAATTGGTTAGACACATCTGCTTCTGTTCCAAGAAGGCCACTACTGAAGGCATTAAATACCTTTCCAGAGGCAAAGAGAAATTTAGAGATATATCCCAAAGGATTCTTTTCATTGCCAAGTATCAACTGTCATGACTTAGATTAATTATGAGTAAGAGACTCAGGGAGTTACTTAGCAGACCAGCATACATGGCCAACACAGCAGAGCGAGACAGAATGCTTTAATTGGATGTATGATGCCAGATGCAAAGGTAAGAAATGCTGTAGATCATTACGAGCTAAGCATAAATTATATGAGATTGGGATGGCATCCAAATCTCAAATCATTGCTAAAGACACTGGCACCACCCTTACACTACTACTCTTATACAACCTCTGTAATACTGGAACTGGTAGAGGTCCTGATTGTTGTGCTGTCTCTGTTCTTCAGCACTCTCATTTACGAGTTAATACCAGACACATTTTTGCAAACTTGCAGATGAAAACTTGCCCTAACGGCAAGAATAACTCAGATCACTACGGAAACCAGTTGAAATCCTACTACATTATAATTTGCCTTTTATGGAGCCCCAAAATTCCCAATTTTTATACTTGACTTGTGGAGCTCTCTTTTGAGAACAATGTGTAATTAAGATCTTAAACAGTTTTAAAATCTATAAATCACTTATCTTTTGATAAATTAATGTTTGTCACTAAAGAAATTTAAAATCTGATTTAAAAAATGGAAGTTTTATAAGATGTTTCATAGTGTTTTATGCCCTTCATGCCTGAACAGGCTGAAAACTGGGAGATTTGGCACTATTATCAAACCTTTTAAATAAAAGGTAATCAATTAGTAATCTCCATATTCAAGTACAGGAATACTCCACTTTTAAAATTGGGCCGTTAAGACAAACATTCTGTAAGATGCTACAGCAATATATACGATTTCAGGAGTGTATAATGACTGAACATGCACTGAGAAGTCTGGAACTGTCCTTCCTGTCATTTCAATAGGCTTCGTATTGAAGACAAGTTACACGTGTGTACAGAACTAAGAATCAAATGACATTAAGATTCTAATCCAAGTCTCTTTTGACTATTAGCTTCTCAAAGAGTTACAGTGAATATACTTGGCAAACCCTTTCATGACTGGGCATCTGGTGAGTGAAAGCAAATGAGCTGTGCAGTACATTCTATACACTATGTTTACAGAATTTGAAAGTGGATGGTTAAGTTACCAGTGCATGTTTGTTTAAAGAGATAGGTTAGATTTAAGACATAGCAAAGCAGGTGCACGAGAAAAGGAAAACAATATATTCCCCATTTACTTTTTCTAGATACTAGTAACTTATTTACTATAAGATCCAAGCACCAATTTTCTACACACCTGAAACAGCCTTGTTAGACACTCTGCTCTCTGAGGCCTTCTTTCTATTTTGCTCAACCCCCTTCATTGAGGTCTTAGGGGTTCTAATTAAATATAAAAGAGTTAATAAGTCACTTGTATCAAAGTTGAAAGGCTGTATCCAAAAATATCAAGACACTATCAAACTGTGTTTGGCATGAAAACATTTTTTTTACAGTGTCCCACAGAGCCTCCTCCTGAGTATGTGTACAATTCCTATTGACATTATTATGGCTTAAGTAGATACATTAAATAGGAGAATATCTCCCATCAACAGATTTTTAAAACTCTATTCAAGAAACCAATTCAGTTCAGATACAGCAGCATTACAGTCTACATTTAAAAATATACATATTTCATTAAGTGGAAGCAAAGCTTCATGGAATGAATGTTACAAATAGAAATGTTGGAACACAGTGTAAATGGAGACAATACACAAGAGGATGAGAACACTAAATATTTTCCTGCAGTATAAAGTAAAACAAAGCTTCATCACTCTCTCAAAATACTGTGAGAAGTAATTATTTTTACTTTGAATAACAGTTGCACCAGTATGTGTAAATATTATTCACAAATTACTGTGCTCTTGCACTTTGCATTTACTTTCATCTTTAGACTATAAAGATGCTGTGCCCTTACCCTTGTCTGCAAAGCAGTCTATGAAGCGGAGCATTCTGTCCTTGATTTGGTTGGAGTACGCTGTTAAAACACAAACTTTTATTAGCGCTTTTTCCCTTTTTTAAAGACAAACAAAAAACTCACAAGGAATACTGAATTCTGCATCATGTGTCACATAACAAATTTCAGAAACACTAACAGGTTCTGTAATGCAGATGACGTGTAGGCGAAAGTGTCAGGAATTAAAATTCCAGAATAGGATTACTACTTCTGCTATTTAAATCAAGGAAACCAAAAAGCACACAGAAAAAACTCTCTCAAGAGTGCCTTGGGTTCCTAGTCATTGATAAGGACATAGACGAAAAAAGGACTGAATTGCTTAACCTAGCCGTTGAAGATTGAACTGTATTACTAGATAGCATGTCTTCAAAGCTTTTGGGTAAACATGGGATAAAAATTGCTTAAGAGATGCCAGGTATCTGACCTTTTACACCAGAAAAAGGTGCAGACAGGCCTCATAAGAAAAGGACTGCTGTCTTCCTGAACAGCAAGTATTGAAAACCGTAACTTCTGTGATCTAAGCAAACAATGACACAATCTAGAAGCAAGAGCTTTCCTCACAACAGAAAGCCACTTCTTTCCTGACAGCTTATCAATGATTACATTGCAAAGTAAAGGGTATCAAGAAAAGTAGTAGTGTCAAACTGAAGCTTAAGAGATACTAATAGTGTATCTCAGAGAAAAAACTTGAACCTGAGCACAGAAATTTAAAGCCATAAATAATTTCTGAAGATAAAATTTCAGAACTGACTCCAAAGAAAACAAATCTTTTCTAACTTCTAGTGAGCTAATAATAATAAACCTTTCTCAGACCATGCTAAATCAGATTTCATTACTGTCCATCATAATAGTGGCAGGAATTGAGCTGACTGATGGCAAACCAACAATGCAGATCAAAGAATCTAATCATTATACGACAGTTCTTTAACAGCATCCTAATACAAGTAATCTTCACTTACCGACTTTCAGGAGTTTTTTGTTTTATGATTATTTTTTTACTTGGCATTCCCATTTCTGAAGCCCTAGTGAAACAAAAGTATTGAAACATATTTAAATTATAAAATAATCATCTACATCTTTAACAGAAACAGTAAGAGAAGTCCTACAACAGGATCTACACGTACATGTAACACTGCCAGAGCAGTACTACAGACTATCACCTTTACTCATGAGCAAGTGTAACACAACTGTTCCATCCTCTGTGTTGCAGGATAACATCTGCTACTATCCACCCAAAAAACTCTGCCAGAGATACTCTACCAAGTATGTTTATTGCTAGGCACTTTAGAAGGATTGATAAAATAACTTGGAGCACTTTTTACAATTTACAAAATCAACCATAAACTAAATGCACAAGGATTGTTTTGCTTACCTCTGAAATACAGCATAAATGCACAGTTTAAAACACACATCTTTCTCCCATACAAACAAGAAGTCTCTTAAAAGTTCGAGCCAACTACTATTAGTAAATCACCACACACCTGAAGACGTTTTAAATTCATCATTCCTAGGGGATGTATTAGCTTGCAAAGAAGCTGTTACTCCAAAACCTTCTTTTCATTACTTCCAATGCCTCGTACCCATCCTCTTGCACCACCCCCCACCCCCCTGCAAAGGGAGAATCGCACATACTTCATGTACTTTTTCCTGTCCAGAGATTTCTGTGTAGCTGTTGAAAGTGTCACTCTCTCTCTTGGGCTCTTTACTTTATCCTAAAAAAAGCAAAAGAACCAACAATAACACTAGTTATTGCTCTTATTAAGCTTAATCCCATCAGACCTGCCCCTACTTAAAAACAAACAAACAAACAAAAACCCCAACAAACAAAACCAACAGTGTTTTCAGTGCTAAGTTCACATTCAGGCTAAATTCAAGGGTTTTTTTCTTTTTTAAAATTAAAGGAACCTCCTTATGTTATCAGATTAAAAATTTGTGTGCCCTACAGTATGAATATTTTGTTATTACTTTCACCATGCTTTTAATTTTAATTTTTATATATCTACACACTAAAAGTTTCAAGACATTAATCTCCTATGCAGAGACCTCTTTTTTTAATTTGAAGAAAGCTACCTACAGAAGCATAATTAAGCAACAGTTAAGATTTAAAAAACTTTTTAGAGTGAAGAAGAATCTCTTAAAAGCAAAACAATTCAGTACTTGAAGTCTTAAAACAGTTTACATTCTCTTGAGTATAACACACCATTTGTCTGAGCATCTTCTCTTTACGCACTTCACGATCGTGACGCAGAATATTCATTCTTTCTGATGCCTCTATCGTAAAAAAGATGTCATGGATGTCGTACAGAGCAGCTCGCAGCTGGAAAGAATAATTAAAATTTTAATAACATATTCAGTCAAGTTAACATTCGCATGGTTTTGATCATCAAGCTCTTCTTGCTTTCAATCTCAACAAAACAATTGAAAAGATAAACTTTGAAATCTCAATGTGTCAGCACAAAAATGGAATCTTCTCTTCACAGTCAGTTTAAACCTTTTACTTTAAACAGTCACTGTGAAGGTCTGAGGTATTTATATTACAAAAGCAGAATAGCTAGGAAAGAAAAAAAAAAGTTTAAATTGTGTCACCTGAGCCATTACTCTTTCATGAAGGGATGCATCTTGTGCAGAAACACTTCCTCTTTTTAATGGTGCTTCAGACTGAAAATTTTTTATGAACTCCATAGTATCCTGGAGAAGACAGGAAAATAAGATTAAGCACCAGGCATAATCCTTCACAACAAAGGAATCATTACAAACTGTACGCGAGGACGTATGGTCTTTGTTTGACTCGGACCTTATGACACTAAGCAATGCAACACACTCATGTGACAGACATTCCCAAATTCTTCTGAAAGCAGAAAATGCATGATTTCACCTGTCATTTGAAGATACAAGCAAAAGCAAACAGGCGGAGAAGCTGCATAGTAAAAATGCTGATCTTACTTTCACAGTTTGCTTAAGATGTTTCAGTTTTTCCGTCTGCAGAAGTCTACGAGTGAGAAACCCCTTTGCCACAGCAGTGATCTTATCGAACTTCAGTTGTATCTCCGGACTGAAAATCTTAAAAGAAAAGAAGCATCTTCTAAGCATTCAATAAAAAAGCAAGAATTATGAATTATTTCTCAAATAACATCAATCGTGACAAATGTTTTCAAGTAAGAAACAAGCTGTTGATAAAGTTTTTGCTAGGCCAGAAGTAGCCACCATAATATTAACTTAGCAGAAGAAATATATTATTATTTTGCATATATGAACAGCAAGAAAAATATCCTATACGGTTCTCTTGTGTAATCAAAGTCGATATAAGGAAGGGATACTAGACTTTTCTGCGAGATTTATTACTACACAGCTATTATAAAGCTACCGGTGTCTTACAAAAACTAGACAGCTTTTTAAGCCATAAATAAACCTTTTTTTTACCTTACCTGAGTCCACCTAGTTTTGATCCTGTTACTCGGCCTAGATACTGAGGTTTTTATAACTCCACTACCTGACGGTCCCCAGAGGAAGAATGAAGTTTCACTTGTTGAAGCAAAGGTGTTAGGTGTCGTAGTATGAGCAAAACCTGCATGCAAAGCAGAACACACAGTTCAACACACAAACTTGTCTATAAAGTAATGGCTATGTGTGCGTATGTACACATATGTATATATACACAAATGCAACACTCCATTAAAAAAAAGAAACAAATAATGCAGATAAAAATCAAGCACCACACATAAACTTTTAACCCTAGTTGCAGTAAGGAAGCCTTGTTTGGTTTAAGAACAAAGAAGCTCCCAGTGCTGTTAGCTATTTTTATTCAATTTGCAAGTTATAATACTTGTATATTGGGAGTAAAAGTGTCCATATGTTACAGCATGAAAAATCACTTACCTAATGTAAAAATTGCTACAGAAAATCTTATTCACAAAGTACCTCAAAGAAAATGGTTTTAAAGTGTTTAACGTTGCTATCATGGATCCTAAAGATGATAAGAAATAATCATATAGTTCAGCAATTTTACTGTCACATTAAAGTTCCTTTGCTGTTTGCCTGTTAGAATACCCGATTTCCATCTGTGCTTGATGAGTGCATGTTAATACACTCAAGAAACAGAACTCAGCTCAAAGGTAGCAGCTTTGTTTACAAGGTCAATTACAGGAAAGAAGCAATCTGAATATTTCCGATTCATTTCCTAGCAAAATTTGCTAAACAGAACACAAACCAAAACATTTCATAATGTTCTGGAAAAGGTGAGAGGCATTCCATCAGCTATAGCTGTACTTCCTTGCAGTCAAGGGCAGAACCCTTCTAATCCTCCTACACAAACAAGAACACCTGGCCCACTGCTGTGAAGCTACCTGGCATAAGGATGAACCTTTTGTGAAATGATGCAAATCCATGAACTCATCCTTGATCAAATGAGTTTACCCTTAGCGTGTTTTCCTCAAATACGCTCTATAACAATTATACACAAATGCAATACAGGGAACAGTACAAGGATGGCTGAAACTGTGCTAAATGCCAGCTAGACAAAGATGCAACACAGAATTTGTTTTACATGTGCTGTCAACAGCTGAAGGCAGCAGCTGTCTGCATATCCTGACCAACAAGTGCCCCGGGACAGCTGGTCCAGTCAAGCACTGTAAAGCAAAATATACCACAACATTTAATCTATATTCTACCCTCTTGGTTTTACCAATGCTGGCAGAGTTTGCATTATGGACTGTTTCCAGTTGAGACTGCACACTTTCCAGCAAGCCACTTTCGCTTTTTTTCCTCCACTCCAACTCCATCCTACTGTTAATGTTCACTTTGGAAATTTCTATTTCCGTTGTAGCAACCTTCTTTCCTTTCAACTTTCTCTCCTGCTCTTCCAGTTCCTACAAAAGAAAAATTCAACTGTAAGACTATTTTTCTAACTCTGCAAAGCAACAGAATATACACTTTAAAACCAACTGCTTCCTGACAAACTGCATACAACACACAAAGCACATGGCCTTTGCTTAGAATTTTTCCTCTGTTTACCTTACCTTCTGCAATTTCTCCTGTTCTCTCTCTTGTTCAGCTATCAGAATCGACAGCTGTTGTGCATGCTGTTCTTCAAGTCTCTTCCTCATTTCTTCAAAGGCCAACATCTTAGTTTTTAAAATATCTTCTGAGAAGATACATTACAAAGAATCAAATATTAAATAATTTCTATATGATCTTTGCCACAGACATACATGCTTTTAACATGAGTAATTTGCGTTATCAGTAAAAAAGTACAACATATCTTTGATATCAGGTTTCCATTACTTATCGCAAAGAACCTTGATATCAAGTTTCTATTACGTATTGCAAAGAACCATCATCAGTTGCTACAGTCCTTCAAAATATTTGCACGTTCATATTTGTGGGATAAGCAATCAATGGAACAGCTGTAACACCAACCGAGCCTATATTAAAATAAGGACACAAAAAATCTAGCTCTAAGAATAGTATACCTACACTTGCTTGAGCGATTTAAAACTATTTATGCCACTTGAGCTTGATTTGGTAGAGACGCATAGAGACATAACACAGTCTTGAATTCAAAGAAAATACCTGTGTAGTGATTTGCAACCCATTAAAAGGTATTTTCATTTACACAGGCTATCTTTTCTTTTAGCAGTCTTATTTAGACCTCATGGAATAAGACATCATTTGCTTAGTAAAACTAAATTCCAATTTCTACATTCAAATGGGAAATTAGTATTTGTGCTGTCAAATTATACCCTTGAGAATACAGAATTCACAAAACTGATATATGTTTTTGTTGATGTTTCCTCATAAATTTTTCAATCAAGTATTTGTTACAAATAACTGTTACAAGACTTTTGATTCCAAGCAACTCCTAAGACAGCAGTAATACCATTCTGCAGCAGTTAAAAACAGCTCAAGTAGCAAGCTGAATTTCAGAATTTGTCCTTAACTAAAAATTAGAGAAATAATGAGGTTACTGAAAAAAAGATAACTTACACTCAATAATTAACCTCTTGATATACATACATACTTAGAAACACCAATGATTAATGATTATAAAATGAGAAGTTTAAGAAAACCCCTCAACCACAGGAAATATTTTACCTTTTGCCAGACTATCAGGGGCTGCATTCTTGGTAATGTAAACTGATCCCACAGGATAATTCTGCTCTTGCAACCACTGCTTCTCTTGTTCTTCCACTCCAACTGTTAGAACGCAGAGACTGCTTTCTTTTTGGCAGCTGTCACTGTCCAAATCAAGTCTACGTTTTACCTTTTCAAAACTATTTTCTAGAAACTGCTCATTTGCTGTGGAAACACTTGAAGTGTCCATCTGCTCTTGCATATTCTTGCTCTGCATTAGTAGTGGGGATGGGTTTTCTACATCATAAGATTTATTGAGTTCTACTGGAGAATTACATTTAGTATTTTCTAGCAAACTGGATGGTTTGGTTTCAGCTAGGAGCTTCTGTGTTACTGTAGACTGACTGATGGCAAATGGCTCATTCGATTTTGGAGCTACAATATTAGTACTAGTCTCTACTTTATATGGCCCTCTGCTGTCCATCACTACCTGTCCTTCCACTGTAGCCGATAACATTCCTTTGCTTTCCAAGTGCCCAAAGGAATGGCGATTTGGTTTGCCAACCCCCAGCCCAACACAAGGGCCTGAAGAATTCCTGTTGACACCAGGAACTCTGCTAGGGCAAACCATAGTGAAGTCCACCATGAACTTTGGCACTGACTCAGACACGTTATTTTTATCAGCAATATCTTGCATGATTAAATCCATCGCTCTACCCTTGCCTTTAGGACTTAACTCATAAGCATTCACAGGGTTATTTATAACAATGTGTCCCATTGACAAAGGTCTGGGGCGCCTTCGGTGCATTTTAGGGCTCATGCTTGGCTCTGGGCTCGGCAATTTGGCGTAAGAGCCTGTGAGGCTCCTGACAATGCTACTGTCACGATCAAACATAGAAGTCTTTTTAAATTCTTCATCTGAATCCGAATCCACCAATGGGGGGGGTGTTCCAACTCTCATAGGTATGTCCACTTTAGAAAAACTGGATAAAGTTGACATACTTGTGTTATTTGTATGAGTAGAGGCACCTTGGAGAAGTGTATTTGATTTATTAAGACTGGGTTTATCAAGTGTCAGAGCAGTGCAACTTCTGCCTGCAAGCTTTACTCTTTCTTTCACAGAGTCAGTTGTTTTAACGCCATCGTTTTCTTTATCTGAATGACTTTCACTCATACTTCTCTTTGAATTACTTTTTGAGCTACGCTTGGTTTGCTCTTTCTCTATAAACTCCCTAGATTTCTTCATCAGGTTCTGAAGACTCATGACATACGGATCCTGGACTTCCTCATCCGGTGGTGGCACTCCTACTCCCTCTTGCTTTTGCAAAGCATGTGACGCAAGCTTATTATGCACGTTGTCAGGAGATGCAGCCCTCAGACAAGGTACGTCTTTTGAGAAGTGACTCTCAGTTTGCTTTGAGAAAACATTTTCTTCTGCTGCTTTAACTACTTCTGTCACATTTGATGTCACCTGCCCAGCAGTATCTGTTGGCGTAAGTTCTGGTGTCTTTTTAAGCTCTGTGGGACCATGCCTTTCAGAAGAACATGCCAAACTGACATCTGATAGAGCTGTAAAGTCAGTCGAAGCTTTTGAATCTGAATCAGGGCAAGTAATCTCAGCCTCCCCTGCGTTCACATCACTCACACTAGGTTCCTTCCTGATCTGCAAATAAAAATTGAAAAAAATCACATATTTTCAGTGCATTCTTAGATTTCTGCAAGCTTCACCTGAATTTAAAAAGAAGAATGCTACCACCTTAAAACCAATAAAAATTTAGGGTTCGACTGTTACTGATTTCCTACAAATTATTTACAATACAGAGCTCTTTGCAATGAGAAAGAGGTTATTTGAAATAAATTTGAATAATGGTCCACTCAGCATTTTTACTGATACCAAGTATCTGAATGCAAAGATGCTCTTTATTTCGTGAGGCAATCTGGATATACTCAAATAATTTTATGGCTTCAAATTATCTTGCAAGTTTCCTCTTAAAGTATGAAAACATGTTTATATCAAATAAGAAATGTAATTGAAAAATTTCAGCATGAAATATAAACTAACCTATAGATGACTAAGAAGAAATCAACAAAATGCCTAATAAAAAAGTGGAATTATAAAATAATTTGTTCATGTCTTCACTAATCCAGGGACAATTAAATATGAGTTTTCATTTGTCAAGTACCTGGAAAACCAACTTTATTTAAGCCAGAATTAAATGCTACTTCTAGCCAGCATTCTTTAAAAGATTTTCACACTAAAATTATCCTATAGGTTATCCTATGTGTTGCAACTCAATTATCAAGCAGACACCTTTGGGGAAAAAAAACTAACTTATTTTCGTATTGAATATATGTTCCTGGTCTGCTCTTCAAATCCCCAGCCAGATGACTGTTGCCATGTACACTCCAGTAAACAATGCAAACTGGTAGGGTTTGTTTGCCACCTTAGTAACTCAACAAATTCAGCCTTAACTGTACTTGTTTAAGCAACAGGTTAATTTTAAGACTGTATTACAACTGTTTCAAAGACAAATAATACCGGTTGATTAGATGCATTTAACATTCTTTTCAATTTAAACCTCTACTAAATTCATCAATGAAGCAGCAAAGAAAACAAAATAGTTGCAGTAAAATTATAACGCATACAACAGAATTACAAGTTGTTGCGAGGTAATTTTAATTCTGTAATCGCAGGGTTGAAAACAGATTATTTTCTGTTTAAACTACAAGCTTGCAAATAAAGCAAGCTCTAACACTGGGAGTTTTGTTCATTTGTTTTTACACGCAGTTACAAAAGCAACAGTCAGTCATCTGGTGTGGTCTGTCTTTCACACGCACCAAAACAAGCAGTGAAAAGCAAGTCCCATGCATTACAATGAACGTAGATATTATCACTAAACAGTGAATTGTCAAATAACATAGCATGAAATACTAGAAAATGCTGGTTCTGGAGAGTTAGCTGCTATTAATTTCATGTTTCTATTGGTGAATACTTAAACCCCAGCACTTTCTCAAAACATCTATAAGCAGAGGTTTTCTGTAAAGCTATAAGAAGGCTTTGGACTAACACTACCTGAACATTTTCTAGAATCTCCTGGACACGATTCAATAAAGCTCTTTTCCGGGAGTTCTGTCTCCACGTCTCTAGGTCCAGCGCTTTCTGTTTATATTGCTGTATTTCCTTTTTCTTTTCAATGCTAAGCTGCAAAACAGAGTGTAAGAAACATGGTTTATATCACTAAATGCAGATTTCAATACAGAACTCCAGAAATAAATTAGGAAGAAAAAAAACCCAGAACAAAACAGTAGGTGAACAATAATTACTTAAGTTGAGACTCTGTACACATTTAAAATGCCAGCTTCTTTTTAAGCAATTATACATATTTTTTTTTAATGGAAGAAGCACAAAATGCCTTCTTGGCACACATGCAAATGAACATGAATTTAAAAGATCATTTATAAAAAATCTGCATGAACATTACATGCTACAGTACCAACTTCAAATGATACAGGACTCAGGCTGCAGGACAGGTCTTTCCCAGTCCTCTATGGAGAAGGGAGGTTTGGGCATGCTGTAGAGCGCCCTGTGACCTACCTTCCTACTGTACTCAAACTATTAAGCTCTATGAAGTACTATCTCTCTTGAACCAGAAATGAATTTCACAACATGACAGAAATGTATGCAAGCAGTCTTCTGGATCCTTTCAATAATCCGAATTTGAAAATCTTCAGAGTTACTACTTTAGAATTTGTAGTTTGGATAAAAGTCAGAACTAGATCTACAAAACTACATCTACAAGAAACGGTTTCACAAAGTTCTACAAAATTAAATAGTCTCCAGTCCAATTATGTACTTCTTCTATGAAACCTTAAAATATCGACCCACTTGTAAATGAAAAATATTACAGGATATCATTTAGTCTCCACTGTATATCTGTATCATGATTTTTGGAGATTGTTGTTACAGAGTCTCTCCATTCATACCTTCCATCACTAAACAAGGAAGTCAACTGCGTTATTACACAAGCTACCAACAGTCTTATGCTTGGCTCTGTTTGCATTAAGCATAGAATGACTTAACATAATTGATGAGCCCGTGAAATACATTAGAGGAAGCTGCAAACACAAGCGAAAAATAAATTTACTTAAAAGCTTCTTAACTATCTCAGTATTCCCTATTTGCACTTTTTTTTTTGGCACTTTTAAACAAACTCACATGTTCAATATTTGGAATGTCAACATGACTTTACATAAAGTTAAGCCCAGCAATAACATTCATCTATTTAATACCACAAATATTTTTACTCACCTTGAGAAGATAACAGATTTCAAGAAATGGAAGCAAATGTAGTCAATGTGAAAAAAAGTGCATTTCACCCCTTTACTTAGTAAAATTAAGGCTAGGAATGCTTAGAATACACTAAGCAGCAGGCAAGATGATACCTCAAACACAGCTGTATCCTCACTAGAATCATTACACGCGGACATCAAAGCTAGTGCCAATAGCACACTTAGCACACCAGGGAAGAAAAGAAAAAGGAAAAAAAAAAAAAAAAAAGAAAAGTCTTACCAGAGGGGAAAGCACAGGAACTCCATGGAATTGAATGAGGGAGATATTTTTGTGCTGAACAGTGAAAGAGGTTTCTCTTTTTATTGTCTCTTCTTGGATTCTGGAAAGATGCTTCTTACAGAATATTTCATAGTCCTCCATCTTCATGTTAACTAAGCTGCAGAGAATAATGACATTACTGTTCCATGTACTTCCAAGACCACGAAGGGAAAACAACAGAACAACTAATTCTGTATCAGTATATCCTGGGAAACGAATTATACATCAAAAAACTCAGTTAAGTGTCTCTTCTTCCTATCATTAACAAATGCTGCAAAAGCTGTTCTTTTTTTTCCATATAAAAATAGAATCTGCATATATAAGCAAAAAAAGATGATCACAGGTACTCTTGAGAAGCAACCAAGAAAGCATCGAGATAATCAAGATTGACAAAACTACACATGCTACAGATAATCTTAACAATTTCCATCAAACACTAAACCTTTAAGGTCTCCCACAACTATCAGACAGATCCTACCAACTGTAAAAAAAAAAAAAAGCAGCCAAATTTAAGAAATTAAAAGAAGAATTAAACTGGTATTAAAGCAAGAGCAGCCTTTATATTTAGGGGGCTGAGAGGAATTTGTGTCTCACTCCCATGAGCCTCCTTCTCGATACATCCCTGTATGAACAGACGCCAATACTTCCACCAAAAGAAAAACCCCAAAATTACAGGCTAGTTTCCTTAAGAGAGCCTACATATCTCCCACTGCCCAAATGGAGTGAAAATTGAGAGCCAAGCACCACCTGCCAAGGCCTGACAACGCTTTTGTTCCCCTCGCACACCCCTTCGGCCGATTCCTGCCTACCTCCTGCCCGCTCCGGCCACACCGAGCGCCCCCCAGGCCGCCCGGTAGGAGCCCTGCTCCCGGGCGCGGGCGGCAGCCTCTCCTCTCCTCGCCTCTCCCCTCGGCTGCCCGCCCCACACCCGCCCGCGGGAGGCAGGTGACACCGCCGGGCCCGGGCCCCGCGGCCCTCCCCGCACCACAGCCGCCGTCCCCCACACCCGGCTCCCGGCGCCCCCCGCCCCGAGGCCCCGGCGAACCACCCGGTACCTGCGCGGGGCTCGGAGCCCCGGCCCGGCCGCTCCCGGGAGCCCTGCGCGGCGCTGCCCCGCCGCCTCCCAGCAACCGCCCCGCGCGGCGGCCGCAGCACTACAGGCCCCGGCGCGCACCGCGGCCCCGCTCCGCTCCTCCCTCCTCGGGGCGGGCCGCGGGCGAGGCGCTGCCTTCTCTGGGGCCGAGAATTTAGGGAGGAAAGCCGCCCTGGTTTGGTGAGATCGGTGTAAAACCTCTTCAGGTAACTGAGTCCCGCGGGACGTGTCTGTCACTTTGGGGCGAACAAAGGTAGCGCCAGATCCCAGCGGGGATCGAGGGCCATCCCGCTGCCTTGATTGCCACCCGCAGGTCTCCAAGTTCCCCTGTTAGCACGGGTGAAGCCTCTTCTGCTCTATCACATTAAATACCATATGGCTGCGCAGTGGTTGTATAGTCAGGAGCACAAACGTGCCGCCAGCAGGGATCGGTTTCACCGAGCCGCCCGTGATGAGAAAGATAAACACGAGAACCTGGGAACACGCTCTTTGAGGGCAGCGTCACGGCGTCACCGCAGACACCCTACCCCTGTTCCCCGGGCGGCAGCCAGCGCTGGGCCGGCCAGCCGGAGGAGCGGGTAACACTCACCCACGGGGCAGGTCGGGCGGAAAATACACGCTTGTTCGCCAGCACTCGGCCCGGGGAAAATTAATTTAGATTTATGGAAACATCTAGCTCCCAGTGAGCATTTGGAGATGTTAAAGCTGTCGCTCCCGTTTCAAAAAAACAACTCCTTCATCTGTTACCTCCTCAACATGTTAAATGTTATTGAGCAGTTTTTTAACCTTCATCTTTAATCTTAACAAATGCTGTTGTTTATCAAAAGATTTTTGAATATGTAAGACATTTAATTACACATTCCATTATTCGTTATATGTCTGCATATATACATCTGATTTGTCTTCAGATAGACCCGACAGAAGCACAAAACCATAGACAGAACAGAATGTCTGAGGTGCTCAGAACCAGCTAGGGCGATACGCGACAAATATTTATCTCAGCTATTAAACAAAAAATGTAAAAATTAAATCCAGTTTAGAAGATTATCTGGTGCCTGTTCTACCTCTGGTTGGCAGGAGCTCCTCACTGCAGTCAGTTTCTTCCCATCCTTCCCATAAAGTACACACACAAAAAATGTCAAAAACCTCATTTATGTTACGACAAACTATTTCCTCTGCTTCACTATTCTTTTTCTAGACTAAACAAGCCCAGTTTCTTCAACCTTCACCGATTTTCCTGTCTTGTTGCTCTTTCCTCTGGATTCTTTCCAGTTGCTAAGGCTTTTCCTCACGCACAGCGGTGACGGCACGCAGCCCGCCCCGGCAGAAGCCTCTCACAGAATCGTGGAGCTGTTTTGGTTGGAAGAAACCTTTCAGATCATTGAGTCCAACCATTAACCCAGCACTGCCAAGTTACCAACCGCTCAACCATACCCCTCAGCCCTACATTTCCACGTCTTTTAAACACCTCCAGGGATGGCGACTCCACCACTTCCCTGAGCAGCCTGTTCTAGTGCGCTTGACAACCCTTTCTGTGAATAATTTTTTCCTAATATCCAATCTAAACCTACCCTGGTGCAACTTGAGGCGCAGGAGGGAGCTGCGGTCCCCGGCACGGCTCTGGGCACCTCAGCCCTCCTCACGGGATCAGGCCTCAGCTTTAGTTTGTGAGCAGGTGTGAATGAATAGTTAGCTATATAATATATACAACATATAACATTGTCTATAGAAATACACTAACTAATTGAAAAATAACTAATATTAATATGTTTAGTTAGCTGGCATAGCTGGGAAAAAGCCCTGATACAGTCTCCAGACAAACAAGTCTTCAGTGACTCTGGGCAGCAGCACCTTCCCATCAACTACCACCTTTTTTTTTTTTTTTTTTTTTTTATCTGCGCCATTTATTTATCTGAACCAATCCATATTTTCTCGCAGCGCTCCTCCCACCTTCACCTGAGGAGAGTTCCCCGCCCCGGGACCCGCCGGCCTCGCCCTCCCCGTCCCCGCCTCCGCCCGCCCCTCAGGCGGTGCCGAGCGGGGATTGGCTGGCGGTGACGGCTGCCGCGCGCTGGTTAGCAGAAGGCGGGCAAACGGCGGGCGCTGATTGGTTGCTGGCGGTTGGCGGCTGAGTGCTGGTTGGCTGGCGCTGGGCGTGGCGGTGTTGCCGTCGCCCTTGCCCTGAGGAGAGGCGTTAGGCGGTGTCGGCGGGTCGGCTGCGGTTCGGGGGGCGCCGCCGCCGCCATGTTGTGCCACGGGGAGGGCCCGCTGTGCTCCCTCACCGCTCTGCTGGTGGTGGTGCTGGCGCTGAGCCGCAGCCCGGCGCTGGCCTGCCTGCTGACGGCCGGCCTCTACCTGGCGCTGCACCTCTTCAGCCTGGAGCCCGCCGCGCCTCAGAGCGCCCAGCGCGTCCTGCGGCCCCGCGGCGCCGCCGCCCGCATCGCCCACCGCGGCGGCGCGTACGACGCGCCCGAGAACACGCTGGCGGCCATCCGACAGGTCAGCTCGGCGGGGCCTCACCGTGGCCGTGCCCGCCGCCCCTCCCCGAGCCCCTCCGAGCCCGGCCCGGCCCGGCTCGGAGCCGCGGCCGTGTCTCGGAGGGCGCTGGAAGCGCGTTTAACGCGCCCAGCCGCTAAGGGACGTGTGAGGCAAAGCTGCCAAATGCTCTTGTGGAGACAGAGGCCGCCTCGGGGAGCGTGTCTCCCCTAGGTCTGGTGGGTGAGAGGCTGAAGTCGGTGGGCAGTAATACAAGCCTGTGGGTTATGTTTGATAATCTGCCTTTTCAGCAGGCACCAAGCTCTTCTCACCCCAAATGACTCCAGCTTCTTCTGACTTGCTGCAGGAAGCTGTATTGTTTGTCAGTCCTTCATCCCTGAGCGGACTCAGAACAGTTGGAGCAGATCTGAGTCTTTCTGTGGGAACTGTATTATGTATCCTTGGTGCTGACGGATTTTTTTAGCAGTGTAGCAAAATAATGAAATGCTGTATTTTTTTTGATGTTGCAACAGAATATGGAGACCTGACAGCATGTTAGTAACAGGTTGTTTGCTTTTTAAGCCTTGAAGAGACTTAAAATGTAATGAGAATCCACAGTTCTGGAAAAAATTGATATTGTGAGAACTTCACTGCGTACAGCCCTGCTATGAAACTTATTGCTGCCTGCTCTGGGAGGTATCATGGTGCTGAGAGTCATTTGACATTGTGATTAGCAGTCTCTCAAATGTAGTGTATCTGTCATGATAAGATGTTGCTGCTCTGATGGTTTCTTACTTTGGGTGAGCCAGGGCTCTTTGTTCTGATAAATTCTGAAGCTGCACAGTAGAGATCCTTACTTGGCCCATACCTCTAGAGTAACCTTTAGTGCATACCTGGCATTTGTCTTTCTGGTGCATTGGCCCTTTTCCCAGGAAGGCATTTGACCTTCAGAACAATTCATCTTGCTTGCAGTTCACTCAGGTGCTTTTTTGAAGAGCTCCTGGGAAAGAGCCAGGGCAGGAGCAGGATGTATGAAATGTTCTAAGGCAGCCCAGCTATTTAATGCTCTCTCATATGGGGATTCCTCATGTAGGAGCTGGGATTTGGCTACGTACATCTATTGAGTACAAGCGTGGTAAGTGGTGCTTCTGGGAAGTTTTGTTTCTACAGCGTATGGTGGATCAACCATACTGCACATGAATGGTAAATCTGACTCTTAAAGGAAATATTGCACCTGTATTCTATAATAAAAACGGGATGATAGCTTTTCCTTGTGCAAGCAAAGACTGCTCTGATGGCATGCTCCGATTCTGGCTTCTAAGTGTTAATCTATAAATTATCTAAACTGTAGGTATTTGCTTCCCTTCTCTTTTAGAAAGTAACATAACTTAAGGACTCAGGAGTTACTGGACCAGAAGGAGAGAGCAGGATTCTTTTCTGCGTTTTTATCCCAAAACAGTCCCAATCCCAAGAGGGAGACATTATCGCTATGGTTTTGTCTGTAAAATAGATTGTATACTTCCAGTTGATCTACGCATGCTTCTTACAATAACTTGGATGAAACCTACTTTGTTCTGCAGATCAAGCTTATTGAAAGGAATATTAATAGTTTATTTTTTTTACCAGAATACAAACTAATTATAGCTGTACCTGTATTAAATCTATAAAGCTGTCTGTTGTGTATGTGATTTTTTTTATTTTTTTTTTTCAAGGCAGCTGAAAATGGAGCAACAGGTGTTGAGCTGGATCTTGAATTTACTGCAGATGGTGTTCCCATACTAATGCATGATGAAACAGTAGAAAGGACAACGGATGGGTCTGGAAGATTGTGTGACTTGACTTTTGATGAAATTAGGAGGCTTAATCCATCTGCAAAACATTGGCTAGGGTAAATGAGCTATTGCTATTCTGAAACTACTGTTTCAACAGTGAAAAAAAACATTCTTGATAAAATTATTGATTTGATCTATCACTGATGAAAATTTTTGTACATTTAAAACTTAAGAGTCCCATGTGTTACTTCTCATATGATTTTAGAAACGTATGGGACTTTATCTCTTTACCTGTCCTTGCAATAGGAACAGTGAAGCAGAGTCAAGGTAATTGGCTTTTAAGGACAAAATCCGCAGGCACCTAATGTGAAACGGGTTAATGTCTACATAAACTTCCCCTAAAACGACTGCAGAATGCTAAAGATACTGCGAGTATCACCATGTGTCAAAATTGGCTTCAGTAATTACTAATAAAATTAACTTTTTTCACGTGTATTTATTGACTGATTATGTCTTGGGGATTTTGTGATTTTACAGTTCCTAAACATCAGGATTATCCTGTTGAAACTAGACAGATTTCCTCAGTAGCCTCAGGTAGGAGCTGTGACCCCAGTGGCTGATTAGGTCCCTTCCAGTGGTATGCAGGGGAAAATATTTTTATACGTTACTAAAATTTTGATAACAACGCAACTTCTACAGTATCATAAGTGAATCCATTTTAGAGGAAGGACTTTTCGTGTGTGTTCCTTGTATTTCTGAGACGCTGCATTAGGGATTTCCAGACTGTTGTAAATGTACCACCTGTGAGTCTGTGGTACCAGTAGCATCTTCCCCGTCTGTTACTGGAAAGGTGATCTCCTGAGCTACTCTGTGAGAACTTCCACATAGGCAGTTACTGCTGATCAGCTGTTGTTCACTGTCACCTTATCAGGAATAATTTATTAATACGTGAAGCTGCTTCTCCCACGTCCTCAGCTTGTCTTGCTTATTCTGCCAGGATCTGCATTTCTGGCTCAGGGCTGGGGAGCACAGCCAGAGCAGGGTGAAGCGGGTGGACAGGTGGTTGGCAGTTGGGACTGAATGCCTGTTTGTGGTCCTTGAGGAAGGAGGTGAAGAACTGAGGTTAGTGTTTTGGTGTGGGACACAGGGTCAGTGAGCATCGTATTAGACCTTGAATTTGGAAGGGTATAATTGTCTAGTGGGATTCTGGGAGAAGAGGAGATGTGCACATATCCCTCTACCTGTGCAGCCTTTTGCTGGGGGAGAGAGCCACTGCTGCCATTGCTAGTGGTGCTTGATCCCACCTCTAATACTAGTGTATCAGCAAACTATGGTCAGGAATCCCTAGGAAACAGCTCTGTGTAGTTGGGGGTGTGAGTGCTCGTGTGTGTGCACATGTGTATCTTGACTGCATTCCAGTGAGGAGTTCTCTGTTTCTGCAGGAACAAATTCCAGGGTGAAAAGGTGCCAACTCTGAGAGAAGCTGTTGTGGAGTCTATGCATCACAATCTTATAATCTACTTCGATGTCAAAGGCCATGCAAATCAGGTACCGTTTGCTCTAAGACACCTTCCTTCACCCTTACTTTGAGTTTCTTACCTGCTTTTCTGTTCCCAAACTTATAAGCATGGTACAATCCCTTCTCTAATATGTATGAGACTGGGTCTGCTATTTGTGTCATCCAAAGTTGGGCTGTCAAAGCAAAGACAACATGTTCCTTCAGCCCATTCCATTGTCCTGGGAAGGTGCAACTTAAAATTAGCATGAGGGTTGAGTTCGGCTCACAGCACCACCATGAAACAAAGCAAAGTGAATTCCCTGCCTGTGCTGAGGGGAGCTAGTATCTCATCTTCAGCCTCCAACTAGGATCCTGCTTGTCTATAATCTGCATTACTGAAGGGTGATACAAGTCATCAATCATTATTAACATTTTATGCAAATTAGAATAATTTTTTCTTTAGCATAGCCGAATATGGAAATAAATTCACTTTTCCCCTTGAACTAAATCCTAGGTAGTACTTCAGAATTTTATCCACAATACATTTAAGGGTATTTCAAACACTGAGAATGCTACTCATTGCTGTAAACAGAATGTTGAAAAGGACTTCTGTTGCAAAAAACCAAAATGTCATTTCTGTGTTAATGGTATCAACAAGATGCTGTTTTTCTTCTCCCCCCCTTCCATTTCAATCTTGTTATGCAAAACAGAAAAGTGACTTTGCAGTGTAAAGTAAATAAGAGTGTATGTGTAAATCTAACATCTGTGTGTATCTAATCGGCAGGCAGTTGACGCCCTAAAACAACTCTACCTGGAATTTCCGCGTCTGTATAACAGCAGCATAGTCTGTTCTTTCATGCCAGATGTTGTTTATAAGGTGATGTTTCCTAAAAGTTTATTTTGGATTGTTTTAGTTCTGTCTGGGAATTTCAGTAAGATATACAGCTCACAGTTCCAGATCACTTTTGGGCTGCTAAAATTGTCAAGACTTTTTTTTAAAAATGAAGCATAAATCATGTCTCCTCACTGTGCTCATTAGATGCACGTGTGACTCTACAGCACTTCCCTCCATTCTGAAAGCTATGTAGAGAAAAGCACCTCACTCTTGGCATGTGGTCAGGTATCTGTGCACACAGTCCCTATGAAATAAACCTATTTTGATGTAAACGTATACTATTCTTCAAACTGTTTCTTAATTCTCATTGCCAAGTCCATCTAGTATGTATTTTTTTCCATTGCCTGACTGTTAAGCAATTTTTTAACATATGAGCAGTCGCTTATTCAGTATGTTTTAAAGAAAAAACAGTAAAACATCGTAAATAGCTTTCTAAAAGACTTAAAAAAGGATCTGGGCAGGGGGAGAGGGATTCTGGTAAAGCTGCAAGTGCAAGCTAGCGTTTTGTATCTAACCTCTCCCAATTTATGTTGCTTTTGTATGAATTAGTCTTTTCTCCTTGGTGTTCCAGATGAGACAAGCTGACAGAAATGTTGTAACAGCACTAACGCACAGGCCCTGGCACCTGAGTCATTTTGGAGATGGGACACCCCGTTTCAATTCCTCCTGGAAACATTATCTGTATATGATGATGGATGTCATCCTAGACTGGAGCCTGCACAGTTTCTTGTGGCGATTGTGTGGGGTTTCAGCTTTCCTCATACAGAAAAATTTTGTTTCTCAGTAAGTGTCAAAGCTTGCTCATCTATCAGGAGACAATATCATTCTGTTAGCATGTAAGGGCGGAGTTAACATAGTATATGTTAATCAGTATGTTCCATTTAGTGTTGGGTACATTTATTTAGATAGTTTCTTTACCACATGCTATTTTATTATTTTAAGCCTTTATCTTTTCAATCCATTTTTATCTTATGTTAGATCCTAAATTTAATCTCAAAGGGGAAGAAGACTGTTGCTTTTGCCCGTTTACAGTAATAAAACACACAAAGGTGCTGTTGCAAGAGATGACACAATGCTGATAAAAGACTAAAACTCAGTTGTAGCCTCAGCACTGTCTGTCTTAAATGTGGTAGTGTCAGCCTTCCTCTTACGGTGTCTTTGTTCCGTGCAGGGAGTATGTGAGGCACTGGGCTTCAAAAGGAATTCAAGTGGTTGCGTGGACAGTGAACACGTTTGCTGAAAAAAGCTATTACGAAACCGTCCTTGAATCCAGCTACATCACCGACAGCTTGGTGGAAGACTGTGATCCTCATTACTAGACCTGTGCTTTGGAGACACCACCAGCCCAAATTACTCTGTACTTGCCGTCTTACTCGGGCAGGTCTGAATTCATCATCGAGGGGGTATCCACTGGTGCAGAGGGGACCACTAACCACAGTTCTGGGAAAAGGAGCAGCAGTAGTTTACTTCTGCTGTATGGTCGGATCTCGAATGCAGAAAAACCCTCTGCGCGACACTGGACAAAGCTGAGGTACAGCCGTTCGCAGGCACCTGAGGAGATCGCTGTGTAATGTGAAAGGATGAGTTTTGACAAGCTAACTGGGCAATGCCCTGTATGTGCAGGGTGCTTTATAATTCCCAGGCTATTCTTTTGTTTCCTTTAAGTCTTGGTTATAAAGTCATATCAGCAATTTTTGGTGCGAAAATTTAAAATCATACCTTGATTTGAGTGATTTAAACAGTCTGCTCTATGACTGTATAATAATTTGAGGTTGATTTATGGCATCTTAAAAACATATCAGAACCTGAAAATAATGGTGCCAAAATAGCGGGTGAGTATGTTTCCCTCCTCCTGCATGGAAAGATGGCATCTTGAGAAGGAAAAGCAAGCCAGCTTTCCACGCTCAATGTGAAGACTACGAGAATTAATGAATAAAACTTGGGTATCTTCTTATCTTACAGACTTCTAAAAAGAACCAAGGGAGGATAGAAGATGATGTCTTCTAATGATACAGCACATGAATGTATTTATTTTTAAAAGAAAGCTATATATTGAGTGCCATTAGTGGTAGAACAAATAGAGCTGAAATGTCTTTTTGCTTTGCTGATTGTTTGCATGATTGAAGGGCACTCACAGGGATACGGGGAAACTGTAATCCAGGTTTAACAATAAAACCGTATCTGATAGCTCACGTGTGTGGTATTCTTTATCTGCTGTGCACCAGTATGATGTAAAATTGTCAAAATTAGTGCAGGTTGCTTGCTATTTTTCTAACGAGTGTTAGCCACCATCAGGGTGCTGTGAACAATTTTGGCTCTGCTCTGGGAGGAGCTGGTAGTTAGAGAAGACTGTCCATGATTAGCAAGAGCAGAAGACTCCTGTGGAGCCAGCCCTAATGTAAATTAGACGACCTTTTCTTAATGGCCAATACATGGGATTACTAAGTTTAGTAATTTCATTTCAGAATGTGATACTAATTTCAACAGAAATGAGGAATTTGAACATTTAACTGATTGGTTACTGCCTGCAGGTTACTCAGACATCGTCTCACAGGTTGCCTTAGACTGCCTGTATAGCAATGTGTATGTTTGACTAGAAAGTGTAATTTCTTGTGCTGACTCACCGTTTCCGTGTGCGGGGATTGCTGTGTTTCAGCGGAGGCGCTGCACCATGCGCTGGGTGATCCCTTTACGATGTGCATGGGGAAATGGAAGGGCAGACTGCGTGGATCGGTGGTGCGGTGTGGTACATTGCTTTGGAGAGAAACGTCCTTGATAGTATGCCTTGTGGTTAGAATTAGTTCTCAGGCACAGATCCGACTGAGATTTAAAAAAAAACATTTCTATAAAGGAGGCAAAAGGTAATTTAAAAAAAAAAATCAGTCATCAGTGGAAAGAACTACACAACTGTCCCAATTAAGATAAGTCCAAACTTCTGCATTAGCAGCAGATTAATGCTACCATCTGCAAGGGATGATTGATTTTTTCCTTGTAGCTTAAGCTATATGTAAGCACAAAGAAACACAGGAGTAAGGAGGCGTTTTTTCCTCTCGGGATGATGACAGCCTCTTCAGTTCATGTCCCTCATCCACCCTGCACTGCAGAACCAACAATCTCAGTCTTCTGGTGCACGTCCTACAGCATGTGTACGTTATGTCCTCAACCAGTTTCTGTCCAGCCATCTCACAAGTGCTGTCGCCTTTGCCTTCATGGCTGTGTTCTACAGGCGCTCCCAAGTGGCCACCGAAGAGCAAATGGCCCTAACTCCAAAGGTCCATTTTTTTGTTGGTGGTTGAGTCTCCGCCCTCAGTGCAAACACTGGGGGCACACTCAATATTCACAGCCACACTCCACAGCTATACATGCAGAAAAACATAATAAAATTGAATCTCTGGTCTCACCTTGTGTGTAAAGTTTGTCCTTTTTTCTGTGCCTTTGGTGGCTGGTTTTGGGTTGTCTTTAACCTATGAGGAAAAGCTGTGCCTTTGCTAAGGCGTTTTTATGTCCTCAGCAATGAGGGAGGAATAAAGCAGGCAGCAGTAGAAAATGTGCTAAAAAAGAAAAATACCATCATAGCAAAGTTGTGGCTCTGAATAAAAAGAAGTTGTATCAAGTGTCTCAAAGTCATATAATAAAAACAAACCTATGCTTTACTGGAAAAGATAACAAGCTTTTTGCTTACAAGCAGTTTACACGGATGAGAACTGTGATAAGTAGTCTTGAAAAAGAGTTCTGGTGTTACTCAAAAGCAGCTTTGATGCTGACTAATAAACTAAAAATGGCTCAGAGAAGTGGAAGTGGAATAGAAGCTTAAGCTGGCTCAGGCAAGTTACTTTGCAGCCATTAAAATGTCTGCCATTACAAACAACAGCACTTAAATTTCCTTCTATTTTTGTTTCACCAATACTTCACTTTTGGTTTAGATCAGATTAAAGCAGTTTAAAAATACAACTTATATAAAAATATTTTTAGACCAAAGGTTTTATGTACAGTGAGGGCCAAGTTTCCTTATATTGAGTCAACACGAAGCGGCCGGCTGCGGAGGGACCCTTGCTGTATTGAGGTAACGGCCAGTCCCGGGGAAGGCTGACTGTCACCAGAGTACCACTGCTTCAACACCAGACCAAATTCGCAGGATATTTCCCTTCATAATAATAAATTGCAGTCGGGATTCATTTTGTAATCTGTTCTATTTATTTTTTTTTTTCCATTGAAGGGGTAAAAAAAAGAAAAAAGATGCTTGAGTGGTTCTTTCAGTCATTAGTGCAAACGAGTATTGCTTTCTGCAGCACATAAGTCAATGACTTCACATTCATTATTGATTCTGTCTGCTCACGGTCGAAAATACTTGTCGTCATCTTCGTCTTCCCACTGAGCTGCTTCTCTAGCACGCAGAGCGAGCGCCACTGCCTCAGCCGCGCCTGGCCTGCTGCTGGGCTGCGACGGCTCCCACTCTGTTTTGCACAAAGGGAATAACGTTAACGGTGCTGCTGTCAGAAGCCCCCGTGAAAAAGCCCCACGCTGTATAAATGTCTCATCTGCCAAGTATTTGGAATGAAGTTACGTGTTTGTGTAAGCCAGGAATAGTTCAAGCTGCCACGTGAGTTTCCATAGCTTTTTTATTCCAGACACACAACGTCCTAGGGACTCTACATCGTTAATAGCCTCCTCTGAGATTCACACCAAGGTGTGAAGTGTATCTCTAATGTGATGTAATATTCTTGCCTGTGGCTGCTCGCATAAGACAAAATGGCTCATTTACCCACAGAAATTCAACTCTGGTATGCAGAAGCTTGTGATCAGTCTTCAGAGGTCACCACCAACATCACAACAAGCTACCAATAAGCATGTCCTATGGAAAACTTTTACCCCAGAAACCCGGTCTTTTTGTTTTCTCTTTATACAAGATGCTGCAGTTCTGTGTCCCTTACATCAAGCTGTTACACGCTGTGTCTGTACTATATCAAACGTTTTTACTGAGCTGAGCTAAAAGCTGCTCTCTGTGTTTAGCATTTGTTGCTCACCTTGTGGGAAGTCAGTCCCCCTCGAGGTCCCAGCAGAGTAGGGATACTGAAAACAAAATCCACAAAGCAGATTTAGGTCGATGTTTCCCTCATGTGCCTGTTATCTTGTATTTAAAAAGATACCAGTTACCTGTAACAAAACCATACTCTCCAGATCTTAAGCAGGTCTGAGAGTATGACGATTCCAACAGCTATTCTGATTGCATTTTAGTACCTGTTCAATCTTTAAAATGATTGCTATACATACAGGATGACCTCTTCGTTCAACATACACCCATTGTCTGTATCACACCCCAGGTTCTATACAGGCACATCTAGCAGCGACTGCTTTCTTTTGACCACCTCACCTCGCTGTAGGATGCATTTTGATTTCGGTCAAATGCTCTTCCTGGGTAGCCTGGCGCTTGCTGGGCAGGCTGCCGGGATGGGTGGTATGAAGAAGGGCTTCTCTGAAAGACAGAATATTTGGCATTAGCAGTAATATATTCTGGCTCCCAATCATGACTTTATGGTCAGCGCTACTCACACCCAAGGCTATTACCCTTGGTTTTTTGGGAGATGGCTCTTCTACCAGATGCACAATGAGATTATTCTGGCATCTCCTTTTGAAATCTGACCTGAACAACTACAAGAATATCCACATTTTGTAGGCTATCAAACCCTCCCCTCAGAGTCCCAGTTGTGACGCTGGACATGGCCACAGGGTTGTCTAGTGTTTGAAAAACCCAGCACACGGCAAATGCCCGTTCACTTTAAGCTCCCTTCTTTACAGTCAACATTTATTTGTATTATTTATATTATCACCAGTATGTAGGTCAAATTGTTTTCGCTCAACCCAAATAAAAACACTGCACAGCAAAATATGTGCACATCTTAACACTAATCTGATGGCTCAGCAGACAGAACTGACTCAAAAAGTAAAATCGAGTTTAAGCCGTTAGATGTCTATCTTGACATTGTATGGGATTTAATATGGGGTTAGGTCAAAGCCCTCAGTTTTACCTCAGCTGAAAAGGCTGGGCAGGGGGGCACAAAGCATAAACCTCTACGGAAACCCAGAGTCAGGAAGGAAGGCAGCCGCCTCCTTAGTGCGGGCAAGGTTCAAGTGTGGCCGAACCCTTTGGTGACCATCACTACACTCCTAGATTAGGAATGGTTTGTTGCAGTTTCATGATCATAAATAATGTCTAGCGAGGGTAAGGACTTTTCTATATACTTCCCAGGTTAAATTCCAGTCAGGAGCAAATAGTTAGGGAATTTCCGTAGTACCCTTTTGCTGTCTGGAATTACCTAGTAATAAATCAACTCAGGTGAAGTTTTAAATACAGACAGATCCCCAAATGGCAGCCTGTTTGCAAGGCTAGAAGAACACCACAAAATTGTATCGAGCACGTAATTGAAACAGCAGCATGTGAACTGTCCAACCGACCTGCTGGGGTTGTCCTCTTGGTGCAGACAGGTTTTGGTTCGCCCTTTGCAGTGCCCGTAGTTTTCCAAGTAAAAACATTTTATCTTTTCCTTCCTATGGTCAAGACACATTTGATCATTAGCTGGAATGGACTAATCATTCTTGAAAGGCTCAAGGCCTGTGAGTAACCACTGACCAGAATAATCTTTACAATTCCTTTTATTCTGAAATAATCTGCCTACAGACAGCATAGCTTGAAGGTAAAATTACGTTGCAACAACTCCATTGGTGAGCTAAGTTTCTCTGCAATTCATATGGTGGAAGGCTCCCAACCTGAGGAGGGCTCCCACCCTTCCTCGAACTGTCATAGGAAAAGCAGATTACAGCTCCCCAATAGCAGGGTAGGACAATCAAAAAGGAAAGTTTTTAAAAAATTTTTAATTTTTAAAAAGATAAAGCTGAAAGTCAACTTACATTAACAATTTGCTTACGTAAGAGTTTGGTCATGGTCTTTCTTCCTTCTATTATTTGCCAGTAAAGATAAGTAATAATTCTAAAAAAAAAAAAAAAAATAAGAAGTCCAACATATGAGCACTCATACCCATGAGTATTTCCTCCTAGTCACTGCCTAAGCAGAAAGTTATACTGTTTATTTTGTCCATTAAAAGATACAGACACATTACCTATACATGCGTGTGTGTATATATATATACACACATACATGTATGAATATAATTATACAAGGAAAGGCAAACACATGAAATTGCTTAAGACATTCTCTTGGAAGATTTATGGACTTGTATTCAAGACGAGAGGTAAAATTAAAGTAAGTCAACAATACAAGGTGTGTTTTAGATAACAAATAGGAACCTAATGCTCTTACCCAACTGTGTGTCATTTGCTTAGACACATGCGTGGACCTTAAATCACAGCACTGAATGCTTATTGCTCCCAGGCCACTCCTGGTCCCACCAGAATGAGTGGGAACTTGTCTCATGGGAACAGGTTTGGGCTCTTAGGTGTGCACGGCCCGTGCTAGAAATATCAAGCAGTACAGCTACAACATCAAACCCTACTACTGGGCACATAGCTTAACATGCACATACTGGTTTTGCCAAAATAATTTACTTCAGCCAAGGGACAGTGTGTGAATTTACCCGAGCTGGAAGCAGACTGCACCCTACTTACTAGCGTTTCCCCACATGGTGTATGGTGGGCTCACTGTGCCATACTGCTTGTGCCCCACCACGCCCTTCCACCACAGCGTCCCTACGGCAGTTCAGCTATTCTTTACACGGTATCATCTCCTCTAACAACTCCACCAATGAGAAATGGGCAGAAAAGACAAAGCAACAAAGCAACCATCTCCCAAACTTCTGCTTTTTATGTCGCTCGGGGTCCTAGTATAGATCTGGCCTGTACTCCCTGCGCTTGTGAAAGCCTGCTCTTTCCCTACAGATTTATTCACCTCTGGGGGGAAAATCTACCCTGCCATCTGTATGCAGCGTGTTCCCTTTCGCTGGTGTTCCTAAGCTAAGTGTGCCAGCAGTAGTAAGATCTGGAGCCTAGGCAGCAGTAAACTAGAAATATCTAATTAAAAGCAGTGTATCCTAGGATTAGCGTGAAGCTGGTTTGTTAAGAGCTTTGGCATCCTAACATAAAAGGAATAGGTTTAATAATTTCTTTATGTACTTCAAATACATGAATTTCCAATATATTAACCATTTCTGATGCTTTAAAATGCACTTTGTAATTTTTTTTTTTAATGAGGAATAGCTATGTCATAGCCATGTTTTTCCACTTCAGGCTTTTTTTTCCCAGTGCTTTTCATTAGCAGGTACTTACAGGACAAGAGCAGAGAGGATGAAGAAGAAGAGTTCACTTGTAATTAAGTTATGATAGATCCACACTACCCATTTTGAGGCAGTGTAATCTTCCAGTACTTTTATCCACTCAGAGACTGCAGCATACATAGAAGTCAAACCTCTGAAAGGACCGCATTCTTCTGAAGGTTTTAACCTGAAAGTGTGAGAAAACAGCTACCTAAAGCTTCATGTATTAACCAGTGATTTAGTTAATATTGTGATTTCGTACATCAAGATGCTCTTTAGTTTGCTATAGCCCTCTGCTCTCTTTGGACCCTCAGAGAACTTCCATGATCGATGTTTGATTTCTAACCTGAGTCACTCTTCAGCCATTAAAATGCGCACCCCAGCTACGCAGTGCAAGGTAAGAGACCTCGTTGCAATGGATCAGTACCAAGCCCTGCAAACACAATCTTGACCTAAGTGTAACAAGTCCATCACTGTAGCACAAGCTACAGCAAATTTTAAGTCTGGATTTTCATGGTTTCACCACAGGTGCTTAAGGGAACCATCATTTCACCTTGCCTTCGAGGATATGAGTCACTACAGATTTTCAGTAACAACAAGGTGTGGTGAAGTAAGGCAGCCCGTAGCAAGAATTAACATTTTCAGGTAGGCTGAAATAGGGAAGTGTTGTTCGCTTTGAAAGGGAACCACTCCAGACAGTCTGAAATTCTCACTTGCCATCTGGAAATGTTTGCTCTGAAATATCTCAACCCACCTGGTTTCATGTCTAGCCACCTGTCTTACTAAATATTGAAATCATGTGGCTGAGAAATGCCAAGAAAAAGAACAGGGGTATCCATGCTGCCCTCCTTACTGTGACCAGAGTAACAGGCACATAAACAAAGCAGCTTTGAAATCCTGGTAACAACCAAGACGCATTACTGCAGAGGTCAGCACTCCCTGCAAAAAGAGCCTTTGAAGTTCGTGAATAATCCAGAAGTTGACTTCAATTGAGTTTTTCCAGGTGTTTCTCCACTGCAGACCCAGTACGGCCTATAACATAAATAAGTCCAGGAACTAGGACTAGGTCACAGAAACTTTTAAGGAGGAGGAAAAGCCAAATTGCTGTGACATTTAAATAGGAACCCAAAACTTCAATGCAACTTTGTTTCTCCTCCCACTTTGTTATGGGACAAGTTACTGCGCTAATCACACTCTTGCAAATTCACTGAGCACATCTTGTTTTCAGAATACAGAACATCTCATGAACATCTGAAACCTTCCAGTAGCAAGTAATATAGCTTTATCTGTAGGAAAATGCAGATTCACCTGCCTGGTATCAGGTCACACAGCATTACATAGCAGCTTTGAATGCCAGTGCTCTTCCATACCTCCAGACAGTGACTCCGATGACAGACAAGACTCCAAGGAAGGAAGGGAAAAACAGCAGGAACATGAAGGATGTTGTCATTTGAGCAGTTCTCCAGACTTTGCGAGGGGGTTGGCAATTCATCATCAGACTGACCTTTCAAGAGATGAAGGTACAGTGACTCTTGGAACGGCGTTACCTGCCACTTCAACTCAGTTTAAGTCAATCCCACTGAAACTGCTGGTGGGAATTGCTGGGATAGCATCTATCAAAAGTTTCCACAAACTACTTTTATATGAATTTGATAGACATACTGTAGTTTTAGAAAACTTCATGAATATAATCTTTAAATAGTAAGAGGCAAAATGAGGTTCTGATGGGTTCTTCAGGACGCTGTTGGGTAGAGTTTGCTTTTGTAGCATAGGCAAACCCACAGTTCAGGGAAGTTTGAATCAGTCTTTCTAGCTATGGCTCTGTTGTTCTACATTCAACACTACCAACTGTTCAACGACGCAACAAACAATCTGTCACCTAGTCACACTACTGAAACAAAGAATTCTGAAAAGAGGAAGTTTCCACCATGAACTTTAGCTGAACCACCCTGCTTACACCTAGATAACTTGGGGGGGAGGAGCTGCTGAGCAGTACGCAAGAAGCCAAAGCCACAGCCCCAGGCTGAGTGTCTATATTGACATATGCACTTGCACACCATTAATTCCCCAGCCTTTAATTTTACTACTTCTCTCTCCCCTCTCTAACTGTGCTTTTAACCTCTCCTATAACCCTTCCACACTCTCCCCCGCCTCAAGTTTCACAGGTTTTGTAATTCAAGGGCATGCATCTAAATTCTGTTCCTTTAAAGCAACCTCCCCCCAAACCCAAATCAACCAAACTGCTCCCCTACACACAAAACCCCACAGCCTGCAGACAAAACCAGCACTTTAATGTAAGAAATTCTGCCCAGATTTCAAACACTGTAAGTTTATGATGAACACATGTAAAGCTTGTTACCTTTTTCACATAAAATATTATAGAAAATGATATAATCTGGATACCAGGCAGCAGAGGCGAGAAGAGGATACCGATCCTACAAGAAAGGATTTATAAAGTTAAATCTTCACTATTGACCACACAGCTCTCAGGGCACTGAAAGCAAAAAATATCACGCTAACTTCAGATAAAGTTAACCTTTGACTATTTGGAAAAGTAATTACATTAACATTGATCCTCTAACAGTAAGTCAACCTTCAAAAATATGCGACTTCAAACATACATATCTATGTACACATCTGCAAAACTCTCTTATAAATGGAGTAACACACTCATTCTTAGAAACAAGGCATCTTTTTCAGGGTTTAATACTGCGACTATTTCAAACAGGAACACCATTCCAAGTGGGGAAGTAAACAAAACTCTAGGATGTTCCTAGAGGTGGCCACAGGGTAAACTACTGACTAAAGCTACTGTCATTACCTGCATAATTACAAAGAGAGCTGGCAAGTCACAATCCTTGCAAAGGGAGTTAATGTATCATCTCTCTCAGGCATTTATCCTGTTCTTTCCCCCACGATGGGAAGCACCCAGAAATGTCTCAATAAAGATGTTCCATGTTATTTCTAAGTACAAAGAAAGTTTTGGCCATAAACACAGCACTCACCAGGTCAAAGTCTGTGTGTAGATCAAATCTAAAACATTTCGTCCGATATCAAATTCTGGCAGTCCCAGGCTCACACAGATTGTAGTTCCAATAATTCTGGGGGGGGGGGCAGGAAAAACACCACAGCACAATAGAATTTGCTAAATAATAAAACCCTTTGTAGAAATCTCTACAAATGACCTCCTGAACACAAGCATCAATGACAAGTTATTCAGGGGCTGCATTAACCATGTCATGCAAAGGAGCCACAGCTCGTTGATTAATGAAACAGAACTTGGCAAAAGCAGATTCCTGTAACACACAGCAGAGCTCAATAAGACCTATGATATTTTTCATGCAACTCAAAAAAAAAAAGAAAAAAAGAAAAAAGAAGATTGTAACTATATCATAAAAGTATGCTTATGCTTAAACAGTTGAAATGGCAAGTTGCCTCAGTACAAAACTGTAACAGCTTTTCAGTTCCTGAGTCCTGAGAATTTTCAGCCTCAATCAAAAACCTGAATCTTGTAGACTGATACTCTTAATATATCCTGAAGTATATCCCACTTCAAACAAACTGAGGTTGCAAGTAGCTGAGACAGGTAAGCTCAGAGACATACATTCAGAGGATTCCTTCTGAGGACCAACAATCCCTTTCTATCACCTCATTTTTCCTGAGTTAGGGAGATTCAGTTTCTGCTTGTTGTAGCAAGAACAATAAAGATTTTGGTAACTATCCCATGTTGCCTTGAATACAGGTGTTGGTACCCCCTTATCAGCTGCATCATCAACAATGTTTCAGGGCTGGGTTTTCAGGGTGTTACTCTGAACACATACAAATAAATATGAGCAATTGTACTTCTAATTTTTCAGCTGTAAGTCTGGTGCTTTTGTGCAGTTTAGTGGAGGACATTCATCACAGCTGACACTGCAGTTTTGGTACTGTGACCTTTTGCTGGGAGGTGGTTTCCTGTCTGAACAGAATGAGAACAGGAGGAGGATTAAAGTACTCTGGCAAGGGCTATGGAGGGAAAGTCTTAAAGGGCTTCTCAATCTTGTTTTGTGTTAATTTAACATAAAGTTAACAAAGTCCTACCTTGTAAAACAGTCTTGTTCACATCATGTGCAAAGGGCAAACAATGGATCTGCTACGCAGATGACCAGGAACACTAAATGCTCTGTAGAGCTGGCAAGCGCTTAAATACCTTAAGTCGTAAATAATGTTTGGCAATTGGAAGGTACGTACAGTAGAGGTCAGAAGTAAATGACTTTTTGCTTACATACTTAGCTGTATTCATGTTCAGTTAAAAATACTTTCTCACTGTGCTGTAGAACTCTACACTTGAGAGTCATAGTACATCCTTAGTAAGACTGATTAAAATAAGATTTTAAACTTGTGTGCGCTCTGTCAAGTGACAGAACTAAGAGGAAAAAAATTACAGGGGAACATACCAAGGAAAGGCAGCAGTGTGCTTATGCATACGCAGAAAAGCAAGCTTTTCTGCTTGAGACACTTGGTCCTCCTTTGTCACCCCATTCAGGAGATCCATGGGAGTACAATGTGCCTTCCTCCCTGCCTGTGTTTCCATCCCCAAAGGAAAAAAGGACACATTGGGAGAGTAGAACGGTACACACCCTGACCTCCTCCTAAGAAGGAGCTACAATATGCACAAGGCATGTATCCTGAGACTATGCCTGGTAGAGACAACTAAGAAAGCTTCAGTGGTGGCACAGTCATGCTTCTGTTAGACTTCTCCTTTTCTCACATTGGAAAAAAAGGCCATGTCTTTAGTTAATGAATAAAAACAAGATTAGAAAAGTAGTACTCACCTTCGTAAAAACTCTCCAAAGAAAGAGCCAAGCAAACAAAATATGAAGTCAACTAGAACAAGACGATATATATCTTGACCAACCAGAGTTTCCCAGCACTTTAAAAAGTAGAAGAAAAAAAATAAAAATGCATGTCTAGAAGTCAAAAATCATGCCATTCTAACATTGTTCCCAAATGCTTGGGCATCTGAAACTTGGGCTACAGATCAAAAACTTGCTAACAGCCTGACTAATCATAGTCGACCTCTCATTGAAGAATGCTGCAAACCAGCTGAGACCTGGAGTTGGGCGATTCATTTTTTCCTACAGTTTATTTCTCTAAAGATGCTAATAAAAAAACGTTGGGGTGACAAATTCAACTTTCCAAGACACTACACGTACTTCTCTTTGCTGGAGCAAGCCTCTTATCAGAGTGATTCCTAACCTGCCATTGTAAGCCAAAGATTTTTATTTCTGAAGCCTTACCTGTGACTCTGAGACAGCCACAACGTTAAGCCAGTAGTAGCACAGTATTCCAACAATTGATATTTTCAGGACAATATTTCTAAAAAGAAAAAGCAACAGTAACTGCACTGACAGCTGGTCCATAAGCTCACTGGAGTGAAGGATGGCAGGATGACCATTGGTTACACTTTATTACCTCCTCTTGTAACAACAATAGCGCTGCAGAGCGCCAGGACTAACAGGAGCTCTCCTCTGAGCTCAGTGCACCATTATTCTATTGTCCTGGCAGAAGGGGAGCTGGGCATGGCAACCTTGGCACTCGCCTCTGCTGAACAGGCTGTTGGTTGGGTGTGTGGGCTCCACAGGGAAGGAAAGTCTGTGGGGCACTGGAGGTTACGCGGTGTTAATTCCAGACCTCTGTATTTAAGTAAGACCGCCTCACTCCTCTCTCTCCCCTTCCTTTCTCTGGGCGTCCAACAGCCCAGGGGCCATTGGCAAGCTACAAACAAAACCAAGCCCAATGTCACAGTGTGCCTAATTGAGAGGTAAATCCCGTCCTCATGCAGCCATGTAACACTCCAGAAGGCTCGCAGAAGACAAACAAAACATGGAGGGAAAAGTGTGCAGAAGCCTTTAGAGAAGACAAACTCTCCTCCATAGCTCCCTCCTGTCCACCACACCACCTAGACACAGCTTGCTGCCAAAAAGAAGAATCAGACAACTTCAGGCAAAAACCACTAAGAGGTGGTAGCAACAAATACCTGGTAATAGTGACATATATGTGGTGTCCAGGAGTCTGAAATCTCTCCAGGTGTCCAAGCCATGAGTAGAAGAACGGGATGAATGTGTTGAGGAGAGATGCAACAACAGGTAGCACCAACATGGCAGCTTGGCTCTCTAGGTCATTTTTATGCCCTTTTACAAACAGCTTAGAGAGGAAAAACAAACAAACAAACAAAAAACAAAACAGCCAAACAGAGAGCTTAATCAAAATGCTGCCACAAGTTGTGTCCACAGGGAGGACACCTGGCATGCCTCCCTGTATGTTCTCAGGTTAGAGATGATCATGTTTTATGGACCCATGCCCAGCAGCACAGCGACCCTCTCCCCTTCCCCTGCATCACATGGGAGCAAGGGGGGGAGCCCCAGCTTAAATGCAGCTCCTAGGCAAAGGAGAGGCAGGCCTTGCTGAGGCTGCCTCTTGCTGTTCCTTTCAAGGTCACCAGCTGCACTATCCCTAAGCTAGCCTTGAGCCCAGGCAAGCAGCTGCTGGGGTGAGGCGGGAGATTTGCTCAGACCCCTCTGGTTCTACGCTCTTGCAATAGTCCCCAGTGGTGCAAATCTGCAAACCAGCTTTTTAGGTACAGCACAATTTGTCTTCCTTGGGAGAAACAACAGCTATGCTTCCCTGTGGTCTTAAGTAGCGAACAGACCACTGCTTGCACTCAGTGTAAGATACCCATATGGAAAAATGCATCTCCAAAAACACAATGCAAAATCTGTCCTTACCTCTAGGTTATTAACGGAGAGGAAGTAAACACCAGCACAAGCAGCTACTGCTGTTCCCAGGGAAGCAACCCAAGAAACAAGATGAATAACAATACGAACAACTCTCTCTGTTACAGAAAAATTTAGAACTTCTCGGTTTACTTCAGTGAGATCTTCCTGCAAGAAAACAATTCCTAATGAAGAATCCCTTAGTCAACAGCATAAAGCAAACCTTGTTTCAAGTAACTACTTGAGAGACTACATGAAAGATTATTTCTCTAGAAGACAAGCAGAGTAATACCCTGAGAACATTTGCTGGACAACTTTGCGTTCCTATCCTAAAACTCTTCTCTCTTGACAGTTACATTGTATTTCACAGATAATATTACAAGCCTGCCTTCTGTTTACAAAATGGTTAAATAGCAGGAAGGAAAAACAGAAGAAATATTCAGTTCGGCAAATATTTAATAGTCACAAAGATTCAATCAGTAGAAGAGAGGCATACAAATATTTATACGTAGCTTAAAGAAAAAAGAAAACCAAGTAGCTAAGCCAACTCCAGGAGTTTAAAACCAAATGAAACTTAACAGTCAGGAAGACTTAGGTCTATTAGGAACAGGACTAGCATGCTTGAGTTACTCTGCCAGAGACTTGGATACGCACACACAAATTTGCATGCACAAATTCTCTGGCAAAGTGACTCATGCTTGCTAGTTTTGTACCTTTCTACCTTTTTGTACCTCCTGTGTTTTGTACCTTTATTTGCGTGCTGAGATTCTTTTGTTTCAGCTTCACGGCTTTTTCATTTGTTATATTGAAGTCCCAAGTGCAGAGAAGTTTGCTAGCATTTCCAGAGTATGTCTGAGGGTTAATGAAGTTCCTGCAGAATGATTTTGCCATGCTGCAATGAAAATTAAATTTGTGAGATGCGTAATGGGGAAATACATGGAGTGTGTACAGCAGGGCAAGAAGGGAGATTTGTCAGTTTTTCTATCCCGTCCGAAGGCTACTGGACCTATGTCAGAGCACGTCACATAGCACAACATGGAAAATAAACTTTAATGTAAGAAACAACTCTCACATTTCCTTCTCCTAGTTGTTGCTGACAACCTTTACCTCTGGAAGGTCACATCAATACCAGAAGATATTAGGAGCAACAGCTTACAAAAGGAGGATCGTGATATTCATTGATTTGAACTGGGGTTCTCTGCATTTCTCTTACTATTTTGCAGTTATTCTTCATTTGTCTAATAAAGGTTTGATTTCTGGAGACTCTCTTTTGAGCAGAAACTTCTACTTAATCTCTACTCTGGAAATAAGGACTTACAGAAACATACTCAGGTAATTATTACTGCCAACTATTGACAGGGTAGGGTTTTTTTGGTGATGTTGGTTTGTTTTGTGGGTTTTTTTCCCCTAATATAAGTGAAATAAGAACATATAGTTATCTTACCTGAACAACAAGACAAGAAAACAGATGACAAAATATATTCCAACAGTGAAAATATAGGCCAGCTGCATGTTGTAAGATGGACCATTCTCTATTTTACTGATTGTAGCATTGGTGTAAAAGCCATAGTAGAGTACTGTTTTTTGAAAATAACCCTGAAAAGATATGGACACCATTCAGAACGTTTTCTATCACCTGCATACGGTGGGAAGTATCATCACCTGAAGCCCAATTAATGGAAGTGGGAGCTGTCCAATTTCCCACTATGAACTCACAGGTGTGATTACGTTTCTAAGGATCTGGCCCTTTATTTTCCTTCTATCAGCTAAAATCTTCCATAGTTTTGAGAGCTTCTAGAGATATAAAAATGACTTGTATCTTTCTTATGATTTATGTGGGATGGTCATGAGCATTCAACACTTTTGCAGAATTTGTTTTTTCCTGAAAATTCCTGAATAGGAAAAGGCTTAATTGCTTCTTTCTTAGGAGCAAGGTTCTGTACTGACAAATCGTATCAACTATGAAGGGAACAAGGAAGGAAACACGTGACATTCAGCACTAGAGTATAGCTGAACTTCTGCAATGGTGATGGTACTTTGCAAAATTAAACAGCATTACTACAAAACACAGCACTTTAAAAGCAATTTTAGAAGGAAAAGGCTGACTGACACCTTTGCTCTTTAAGAATACCTCTTCTCAACTAAGCATTAGTGAGAGCCAAGTCTTATTTATTAACTAGAGAAATCCTTCAACAACAATAAAATTGACACTTTTTTTTACAGCAAAGAGAGACGAAAAAGAGTCAGTAGTCTTCTCAGATCACTTAGTTGATGAATACTAGAAGAGTTAAAGCAGTGCAAAATCTTCCTTTAAAAACAGCCTGGGACTTTATTCCCTGAATGTAAAGATCTCAGCAGAATGAAAAGATCCTCCCGTTTCCAGGCCCCACTGAGCTCAGTGGGTTGCCACAGAAAGATCTGTGCGCTCCTTGGAAGAATAAAACTTTGGAAATAAGCAAAATTCACAGGATCACATATGGAAATCTGCCCTGTATTTTCAGAGGAAAATTAGCATGCGGAAAATGTTCTGCTGAAGACTATTGTAGCTATCTCTAGAAGGCCTGGCTTCCTTTGCGTCTCTTCCACTGCTTTCTGAAAGAGTGATGAAAGTCTTGAAATACGGCTGAACACAGCAATCCTTTGCACTAAGACAAATGCATGAGTTCCATTCATCTCACTCCGAGTCAATGTTTGTTGCAGCTTCTTTTTCAAATATGTACTAAATAGTCACATAAAATTCTAACTCCACCTCTCAATAAGAAATGCTACCCTTTTTATTCTATTGTGAGTTTTTAAAGTAGATCTGTTGCACACAGTACTAACACAAATCAGTTGCTATGTACTTACAGCTCCAGTGAACAGCTCCAGACCCGTGAATGAAAGGTTATTTGGTTCTGCTGCAAAAAACTGAGGGATCGTGATGAAACTGAAGTTTATGAGGAATGAGAAGATGTTGAAAGTTAGTAGCCACTTCAAGAAAATAAAATAAGAAAGAACACTTGTTCCAAACTTGGCACCAATGATCTTCAGAGTCTTGTGCCATAACTGCAGTACGTGAAAACATTCTGACAAGCTATCTCCAAATCGCCGAAATGACTAGAGTGCAAAAGAGAAGAGAGAGATTAATCTCAGCAAACCTTCTTAAATAGGACTGAAATTCACATTGAAATGGAACTGTAAAAAATGCAAGGCCTTTTTATGATAAGAACAGATTTCCCCCACTACATACACCATAAGATGTTTAACTGATGTTCCTAAGTGCTACCATAATGCAAGTCATTATTAATGAACGCTGCAGCAACTAATTGGTTCTTTGGTAGGCAACATAAAGCAAGACACCAGATACCTCTGGAGGCAATGATAACATTGCAGCTAAAGTGGTTTTCTCTGTTGTGACTGACAGAAGTTTCTGGCACTTACCACTACTGTTCCCTGAAGACACTCTGTACAGCAGGAAAGTTGAGTACTGTGGTGTCTTGATTTTTTTGTTATTTCTTTAAGAACTTTATTCCTGTGGAAGAGCAGGACAGGGGTGACAAGCATTATAGTTTAAGTTGTAATTAAAACAAGAAGCCAAAGAAGCTGCCATGAATACAGTTTCACATGTGCGCATAAACAGAGTAAATAAAACATGGAGATGTTCTGCTGGTTCTTTTTCTATTAGCTGATACCATGGCTATGACAGCATGTCCTAGCCCCTCCACTAACTCATTTTGGGAACAAAATTTAAATATATTCTGTGAGAAGACAAAAGGATGGTTGAGACCATGTGGTCTCTTCTCCATTTTCAATGGTCAACATTCAAGTTTCCTTTGAAAAGAAGTCTCAACTCATCATTCATAATCAAATCTCAAGGCCTTGATATTCTGCTTTATATTACCATGAGAGATTCTTCTCATTCAGAGAAAAGACAATAAACCACCTTTAAATTATTTTCCCTTGCGAGATGTTAACTTTTAAGTGCATTAAAAGTGCACTTCTTTCAAAGTGACAAACCAAAGCTGAGCAGATGGCAAACACCTATACTTGAAAGCTAGATGTTGAAAGTACATCGTTTGTAAAACTAAACAGATAAACTTTTATTATTACCTGATCTCTCTCTTTTTTTTCATGGACTCTGGCATCTTCTGGATTGCTTTAATCCTTTCACTGGTGGACATACTTGCAAGATTTCCAACTAAATTTTCCTCTGCATAAAACCCACAAAAAAATCCAAATTTTGAGATAGTAATAATTTGTACAAAATCTGAAATGTGTATAGTAACATTCCCCATCTGCACTGCTACCAAGGTGTGGCAAGTTCTGAGACTTAATAATACTCCCCAGAACACCCTCAGCTCCATCAGTACTCTAATACAGACGTAATTAAGTAGTACAATACTGAATGTTAAAAAATAAATACCACTTGCCTGATGCTTGTTTAATGTTAATACAAAGAGCTGCAATACAAAGGAAAACAAAACACTGACAAACTCCAAGATTCTGGTCTATTGCTCAATCACTGTTTGATAGTTACATTTCTATGGCACTACATACTGACTTGAAAACTAAACTTTTGTTTTATTTACTGTATAATTTTAGTTGATGTTAGTGCCCAAACTTAGCACTACCTATGAAATAGACAGAACTGTATTACTTGACAATCAGGCTGGTTTTGTATAGTTAGAGTTTGATGCTAATTCCACACACAGTGGCTGAAAACAATCCATTAGCTGGTCAAACAAATTCTAATAAAGAGTTTAGCTTTTCTTTCTACAACTTAACACATATTCACACTGCACTGTGCTTCATTTATCATGGGATTTTAGTGTGCTAGTAGAGTATAAAAGATTAATCACTAGCTTAACACAAAACCAAGTTGTTGTTCCCATAACCACAGGAAGACTGTACTTGCAATTCTGGTGATAAACTGAGAACAGTATCAACCACACACACTTTTGCAAGATGCTATGTAATATCAAACCATTTATCTAAATTCCTACCTTCTTTGCACGCTGGATTTGTTTCAAACAGGCTGGAAGAAGTCATGAAGATCTCATCAGGTGCTCTTCTGTTGCATCTCCGAATAAAGCTATCTAAATAACATGCACTGTTCAGTAAGCCCAGATATTCCTGAGAAATTGACTGAAGAAACTCAAATTTCACTTTTACAGAAATAACTTAAAAGTATACCCTACAATCTCACTACCTACATGCAAACATAGACTCCCTCACTCACTCCTTTCCTGGTCATGCTTGATGACCGTATGCAATTTTTCAGATACATGCTGGAAAAGAGGCACTGAGCCCAGTCTTCAGCTGTCACAGAAAACTTAGTCATTTAAGCCATTCATGAATGTGCACATTGATTGTTCAAGACTTTCTTCCCGGAAGACAGGTCCTTTCTTTAAAAATCCTTCCAGTGACTTCAGAGGGATTGTTTTAGAATCACACACAATCATGATGACTAAGTTGTAATGTGTAATATGTACCAGACTCCCATTTGCCTGGGGCCAAAATGCAACTGTTCTCTCAACCTTCTCTCATCGAATTACTCAAACACGAGTGACTATATTCCTTAAACACATCTGCCTTCAAGCTATGAAGCAGATGAGTTTAACCACAGCTTTCCTTGCCTCGCCTTCCCAGTAAGCTAATGGCCAGTCCGTGCAATGTTACAGCTCCCTTTTAACATCGACACAGGCCCCAACTGACTGATGCACCTGCTAGTTAATGCGCATGGTGCAGGCTTCTTCACCATATTTACTATTTAGATCTAATGGTCCCCTCATGATAACGTCATTTTCACTTTCAGCCAGCTTTCTTTGTAACAATTAAAAGGAATCAGAAAAAGAAAAGCATGCATGACTCCTTGTGGAGGTACTTCCTGGATTTTCAGCACCCAGATATTTATCCTCTAGTTGATTGTGTTGGAAATGCACTCTCTCCTTGCTATCATGTATTAAAAGCGATGCATGATAGTTAATGTTTGGAAATGTCCTATTTCTATGGTGACTCATGGAGCGAAGCATTTCCAGGTACCAATAAAATCATTGCTTTTTAATACAAATACAGGATTTTGCCAAATCAGATCTTAACTTAAAGACCACGTTCTTAAAGATAAGAAAAAAAGAGAAAAAAACTAAGAATCCCTCACTTTGGGGGCAGAGAGACGTTTCTTTCAATGCATCTAGGTAACAATTCCAGAAGAGAACTCTTAATTACATTCCAAAAGCAGCACACAGGAATCAAACAGCGTAACAATTACACGATATGGAAAGAACAGTTCCTACCCAGAACATGATACTATGCGACTATGCTAGCCTAAAACAGAACCCAGATTATACTATTCCAGACTCCCTGTATTATAATGGACATAAATCTCTAATTACTATTATAGTCTAGAATTTACACGGAGACAACATAGTGGACAATTTAAAAAATGCATCCTACCCTCCCCTTATTTCCTCTTACAATGAGTCTCTTCAGATAACTGCGTAAGTTTGTTTTATGTTGACTCACTTATAGGGAGTTTGGATTAAAATGGGTAGGCATTATATCTTTCATTGCTCAAGAAACAAAGCTCATCACCTGCAGAAAGATACTGAACCATTCAGCTGCAACAATGTAGGACAGTAAAAGAGAATTTATGTTTTATGATTCCTTTTACTAAGTGAACATCTTCGTACCTGAACCAGAAGGGTTTTAAATATTTACTATTCTACAGAGAGCAAGACTGACACGTAATATTCTGATGCACCACGATCATTATGTCTTACCTTCTGATACACTGGAAATTCTGTGGGTATAGGGGCGATCCAGCAGGTGGAAGGTAGAAGGTGGGGTGTACTCCAGTTCTGGCTCAGGCTCAAAGGAAAGATTATCTGTTGAAGGGAATCAGAATTATACAAAAGTTGTCTACTACTATGGATTATTTACACACGCAGAATATCAGCCCTGTTGACCAAATACAGCTCTCCTGCCAACACAGCAATATATCCCATTAACAAAACTCCTATATCTCACTCCAATGTATATCCTAGTACTTAATGACTTATGCAGTTCATACAAGTCAGTATTCACCGGTCTGGTAATATAACAAACAGTCCACGAATCTCTAAATAATATCTGAACTACTTCCAGGAAAAAAAGAAAAAAACAACAACAAACCCAGTGCTACCACATACAAATATATACATCATTGATGTATATACAGCTGCAGGACTCCCTCAGGACAGAGTGAGCCATTATTTGTTCCAGTGTTTCTGTAAGCTGTTCATATGAGAAATTACATACACGTGGAATTTCCATATGGACTTCTGCTTAGGACATTAACTCCTGGTAGATCTTCACTGTATTCAAAGTCATGTCTCATGGAGGCCATTGGTATGTCCAGAGGGTAATTCTGTCCTCTTCCACTGTGTTCTCTGTAGAAATCATGCCGTGAAGAATCATAAGGGGGTTGGTGAGAAAATAGATTCTTTTGAGAACTCCTTCTGTGTGAGTAACAAAAAGGAAAACCCAAGTGCCACAAAAACTCTCAATAGATATTCTTACTAAATTGTTACCCATTATTATAAAATTTGAGTACGTTATAAAACAGACTCTTATACTAAGAGGTATTTTGCATTTAGAACCGCAACATCAGAATTCTGATTTGGTCACAACTGAACTAGAAAGACCAGAACTTTTCTCCACCTTGGACCCTACCTAAACAGGAATAATTGCTTGGAAAATGAGGACATCCAAGGTTATAGCACATTGTGAAAATTACTGGAACTAAAAAAAATCCATGACATTATGCCATAAATCCTAAAATACAATTAGCTGATAAATTACTCTAACATGTAAAAAGCAGACATGCCATTTCTCTTGAATGCCACCTTCCTGATAATAGCTTTAAGAATTTGTGTCTGAGAATGCAAGCATAAAGGGAGGGATTAAAAGAATTCCACAAATTAAAACTCTGGAGGAAAAAGTTCTCCTGCATATAAACAGAGAATTTAATTTCTTATGGCACAGTCACAACAGCAAAATTAAATAAACTGACCTTCTATCAATTTCCAGTGTCTCTGAGAAGTGGTAGTCTGGATTTTCAAAGGCTTCATTGTAATGATAAGACATGTCAAGTCCTTGGTTTGCAAGATGAAATCTTCCTTATTTTTGTCTCTACTGCTTCATTAATATGTTCATGGGAAGACTGATTACAGACCTAATTACAAAACAGATGCATGTATACATTAAGTGAAAAGAAAGGAACTTCATTTTTGCATCTTAGAAGATTTTGCCACCTGCTAACAAATAACATGAAACAATACAAATCAGAAATGGTTCTAACAGTGCTATTTACCATTGGGAAATTAGGCTCCACAAGAAGTTGCAGGTAAAATGGGAACTAATATTTCTCTATAGGAAGCTCTAAAAAAATAAGGAACTGGAATGCCACGTGAAGCCTTCCCCAACACTGACAGTGAAGCCAGGTTTTAGAAGCGTGTCGAAACATTAAGAACAAAATAACTTCTCTCTTTCCTCCTCATACAGCAAAAGCCAAATACACAAATTTTCTTCCAAGTACTACATTTCCAAAACCAAAGACGTCTGCCCGGTTCCTTACTATCAGTGGCATCTCTAAGCCTTAGTTGTGAACAAGGGACCCACTGGACCACCACTATGTACAGAGCTGACCTTATTATGCACTCTTAATGAAGGCTCTTCTAATGACTTAATGTCTTGATTCTGTAAATAGGCTTGGGTTTAGCTTTATTTCTCACAGAGTGCTCCATTTTAGTCTTAAGCAAACCAGACTTGGTCAGAGCTTAACGAACAGAAGTCCAAGTAAGTCAGTGAAAAGGGAACCTTATATTAGACAAACAGAATCCAAATTAAACAGGCACTTCTTGCAATTAATCAAAGTCATACTAAAAATTAAAAAGGAAGCAATTTTTAGCATTTGTTCTTAAAGGCGCTATGCCAAGTTTGATCAGCTGGCAAGCTACTGAGGAATAGGGAAGGAAAAAAAAAAAAACGATAAGGGACCCATCTGGCAAAACCCATCAGACCCCACTTTTATCTCAGCTCTGCTCCTAGAAAAGCAAAGCTGAATCTCATTTAATGGTACAGTCTCAACCAACTTTTCTGTCTGCAGTGGTTTATATTTGCGATTTCTACTGCAGTAAAGGAAGTATCACCTGAAGAAAAGTATCATCAAAATGGATAATTGTACAGTATCTAGTTTCTGAAGGCTTGTCAAAATCTTCTTGTTTTGCTAAAAGAAGCTTTTAAATTACTATTGTGTCATTTACATACCTAAAGATCTTGGAAGACAGTCTTAAAATTTTGCAGTGTGACATACAGTTGTAAAACACTGCCCAGGTTTTGCACACCGACTCGCAAAGAGATTTACATATAAACACAGGTGGTTGATTGAAACCAAAGTCCTACATTTTAACCAGAACATTGTCTACACGTTCATTACAGCATGATGAAGCATGATATGAGACCCACGTCCTCAACAAACATTCAGTAAAAAAAGCATACCAGGCAATTTGAATACATGGTGCGTCACCCATCCCTTCTGTAAATAGTGGAATGTGATTACTGCCAACAAGAAACTATAAACATAGTCTCCCCTACGTGAAATTTGTGTTTTTTCAGGCAACAATTTCACAAGTACAGAGAGAGAGTGAGATTCTCTTCTATTCAGAAAAGTAATTAGCAGAGCCTCCTCCCCTTAACTCCAAAGAATACCCAAAAACACCCCAGGAATCAAAGGCTCTTACGTAAAAGTCATGGGAAGTTTAAATCTCCTGAGAGGTAGGTTTTCTTTGACAGGAACCACTTAGCTCTTGATGATCTTTTGAGAACTAGCTTGGAACATATCCAAAGTTTTATACAAACTCTTCAGGAATGAGTACATTCTGTCCTTATACTCCATTAAAAAGCACGGAAACAATTATTGAAAAAGATAATCATGGTCTTCTCCAAAGAGTTGCCTGGAAAACTAAATTTCCCCCTGTAAGTGTTTTACATTTCAAACTGTAATGAAAAGCTAGAGAGGAAAAGATAACTTTCTCAAGGGAAGAAAATGCTTAGACAATTCCCTTTGAAGACCGTGCAAAATTACATTTTTCTATTTTTTAACTGGTTTCCCAGGAACCCAACTCAGACTCAGCCATCCAGAAAGCTGGGAAGCCTGCCAGCAAGGCAGCTGGAAAGCTGACCACTGATCTAAACTGCTGTCAATTTGCCTGGTCTTCATTCAAACTGTGGAGAGAACAGATACTTTGACGGAAATGTATGGGTTGCGTAGAATCAGCATTATCCAGAAGCAAGCTCGTAGAAAGCATCAACCACTTCTATCAACCAACTTGCTAAGGGGCAACCAAATGGAATAAACAGATCAGCCGGACTAAAAAATGCATCCATCACTTCTTTCTCTCACTCATTTTAAAGACCTCTACGCACACCCCTAAAGGCTTGCTAAGACACTCAAATAAGCCGAAGACAGACTGTCTATTAGTTCCATCATTATCCACTTTATTTCCTTTGAGTCTTAAGTGCTTTATGCCAGGATTTCTATGAAAATCCACAGGGACATTTACAGTCTAACAACAACTCAACATGTGAAGCCACTCTGTTTTTTCCCCACTCCCAAAGTTTTAAAGATTTTAAATAAATTCCCTATGTCCACTGAGGCAAATCCAAATCATTGCATTTTGTTCTTGAAAAAAATAGAGATTTCCCTCCTGCTACCTGAGAGCATTAGATCCCAAACCTTGAGGCATGTGGAGTGAGCAAGAACATGAACACGGATAACCCATACATTTCTTGTTTGAGGCTGTTTCTGCTCAAAGATTACTATGCTACTTGGTACATAAATGCTGTAGGGTGGAATGGAGGTGTGTACGAGCATACATGCTCAGGGTGTATGGGTGGCACACCAATGGTGTACGGGTGGCATGCTAAGGGTACACAGGCAGCACGCCAATCTACCCACTTCCTCCACCCCAAGCCCAAAGATTGTGAGAAACTCTTCCTATCAAATCAGATGCCTACATTAGAGGTTTGGTTGGGGGTTCGGTAGACCAGCAGTTTATAAATTTCTGACCAGTCCTAGTTCATTAGAAAGAACCTGAAGCAGGCAATGCTCAAGCTGAACCATCTCTTTCTTCTTTCTGACCTATGATGGGATGAAGTAAACTATAGCTCCAGGAACAGCTATGACATTTAGACTTAGCTTTCCCTTTAAAAAGCTGTCTTCCAGAAGGGGGAAAAAAAAATAGCTGGAGAGCAGAGGTAATTTGTGAAATAAAGATAAAAAGCAGGAGCTTGATAAATCTTCCCTTTGCAGTGTGGTGTCCATTTGTTGGACAACATTTTGGACTGTAGCAAGCAACTAGACAAATCTTGTGCTCCTCCTCTGGAGGACAGAAGGGTTTAAGTTCAGTGGGTTTAATAATCATTGATATGTAAATAAGTTACAGTATAGGTGGAGAGTGAGTGCTTTCTGCTTAAATCATTCAACACACACTGTAGTGATACAGAACAGGAAACTCCAAGCAGCGCAGACTCATGCTTTTGGATCATTTCCCAGAAAAATAACTGCCTTCACATCACAGACCCACAGCCTTGACAAAATATTGCAGGTTAGTTTCATCCATTCCTGTACAGGTAATTCCCTGCTACAGACATTAATCCTCACTTAGAATATAAATCAAACAAACACGAATGTCTTGTTAAAATAGCACTTTGTCCTGGTATCAAGTTTCAGGAAAGCCACTTAGACCTTCAAGTCCTTTACCTGTAATCCCTCGGTAAAAAGGATTACATAGACTAAATTCTACTTACACAAATCTTGAAGAGGAATGGAAACAGTGAGTTCCAGAACTATATCAGCATCGACTTAACAGTGTTGAATGAAAGGAATAGAACTCATGGAAGAACTAATTCAGAAGGTTGAACGTGCTCTATTTCCATAAAGACCATCTTGTTTTGTAGGGTATGACTGGACAGGGCTTCACTGTTATCTAATTTATTTTCATTCATGAATCTCTGTCCTGTTTAATATGTCCCACACAGCTTCACACTAAAAAAAATCAGAGAGATTTCTGGAAGCCAAAAGTGAGCTCGAGAGACAAACCAGAGTTAAAACTATATTAACATGCTGCATCAGCAACTAGGTTCCAGTACTGACCGCTACTCTTCCACTGTCTCAATTCCAACAGTTCCAGCACCGCTGCAACAAACCAGGAAAGCCTCTGAGAAATTCTAAAGAGCTTGTGGATTGATGCTAATCAAACACTACACTCAAGAAAACCTGATCTTTAATTGACTTATTAGCAATGAAAAAAGCATAAACCATACACGGAAGTGAAAGTCACTTACCTTTTATACATATTACCAAAGTACCCAGTCTGCACTGACAAACACCACCTCTTAATGGCCTTCCATTGTGTTTTTATTGAAGTCAGCAGGGTCAATTACAGGAGCCAATGCCAACTTTGTTATTTTAGACCTTCAATCAATTTCAGCAATATAAATTCTGCCCCTGCTACAAAAGATCTTCCCAGTGAAAGATGACACGTGGTAGCACTAAAGACTCACCTGCTTACTACTGTATAGGCAAAAGACAGACAACCAAATTGGGAAGGGAAAGGAGAGCGACAGCATCCCCATTACAGTCACAACGCTGCTGTCTCTCCCCACAGCTTGTTGGAACTCAAGCTCGCAAAGGCAGGTATTTCCTAGTTCTATAGAGCAATGCTACCTACCAGAATTCAGACCCCGTCCTCTCTGTCCCCCCAGTCCCTCTCAGTGAGAGTGGGGCACAGAGTAGCCAGGCAGGCTGGCAGAGGCAGGCAGAATAGCGTTTGTCTAACACGGGGGAACATCCCACCATCCAACCACCTCTGCCCTCAGCTGGCTGCTCGCATCGCCTCCAGCTACTGCTTCAGCATCATAAACTCTGCTCCTTATTTGCTCTTTATCCATTTTTTGTACCTACTCACTTGTTTGCCTTGTCCTTGCCATTTAACATTCCTCTTGTAATTCCTCCTCCCAAATATAGTAAGACTACAATACTTTCATCTTGTTCACTTTGTTTGCAAGTTAAATCCCTTCTATCACCTGTGGCTGCTTAGAAAAGGCTTTTGGAGAAGGACTGACAACTACTTTGCAGTGTCTCAAGCAGGATTCTACTTCTTCGCCCAAGTTTAGACACCTTTATTATAAACATGCTCCTGAAACATTAAAAAAAATTGTTACAACAGATAGTTAAGTTTTAGTGTCCAGTACATTGCCATAAAGATGTGGCACGCACTCAGAGTTTTTGCTTAATGGTAGCAGATGAGAGTTCAGATACTTCATTAAGTCTGTGAAATTCATTGTACTCTCCCTAATCTACCACACAAATCCCTGCTTCTCTACCCAAAATGCCCCATGGGATCTCAATTCTTAGGGGTTGAGGTACATATCACAGTGATTTTGCACTATCTAACCCTTTCCCCAGAGACCCCTTTGAAAGCAAGTCTCTTTTTGTTTGCTGCTTTGTTGCTTTTATTTTCTTAACTCCGACAAGTTGCAAACTTAATCCATTGGGAAAACTATAGACACTGGGTAAAGAGGAGCAATAAGGGATCTATAACTACTAAATTAGAAATAGGGAACCGAAGAGTAAGAACAGGATACCTGGCAGAGAGAGGAAAGATTAACAACAATAAGAAACCGTGAACAGAACTCTGCATTATTTCTCTAACACTTGAAAGATGTTACCTAGCTCATAGTCTGACCATTATGGGGAAAACAAAGGCTAAGGCAAGAATCACTTCATATCGCTGCAAGCCAGTCTTGTGACTAAATTTCCAAATCACAGACTATCACGTTCTTTGCATATAGCAGGACTAGATCTTACTTTGCAAAACGAGTTTTTTAAGTCTGTCTATTAACCACCATTACCAGCTACGTGTATTTGAAGGAAATGTCTGGTTACAAAAAAAAAAAAAGGAAGCAGTTTTTGAGTACCTGTTTGGAATTAGTTTTCTGCTTTCAGTGAAAAGGCAGCCTAGCACACTAGTCTATTAGAGGCATGAGATACCATTACTAGAACAGTTCCAACGTTTTGCCTTAAAAGAAAGCTTTGTTTATTCTGTACTTGCAATGGATACCTATCCAGTTTAAATGCAACCTTCAAATTATACTTTAATGAGCAGTATCAGTTACAGGAGTCTCATTCACAAGTTCAATTGGAAAAGTTTATGAAAACTACACATATGGCCATTTTAGACAATAAGCAGGGTTTTAGAGATACACAATGTTGTTTAACTAAAAAAAGGGCATTGTTCTGTTCGTAATTTCTAGCTTAACTTCCTGTTCGGATATTGTCATCTCACTACTATTTGTACCTGAGGGAAAACAGAAGCTATTCACAATATTCTAGGAAATCAACTAAGAAGCTAGAAAATGGCTGGGGAAGAAGAAATGTCAGAAGAGAACCAGTTTTGTCAGAGGTTTCTCTTAACTCTTCAAAATCCTTACATGCAGTTTTCAAATTGTTGGACAAATAATTTCACATAAACTAAAGACTTTTTTTTCATACAAAATACAGCTACATTAAAATGCAGTGCAACATGTTAGTATGTTAGGATTCTATTCTACAATGAACATACAGAAGCTATGGACTACACAAGTCACAATTAGAGGGTTTTTCACAAAAATGTGAAATGGGACACTGCCGTAGAGCGCTAGTTCCTGTTATGTCAGCACATACCACACCAGCTGTCCCGGCTGTGTCCCCTCCCAGGTTCTTGTGCACCCCCAGCCTCCTCGCTGGCAGGGCGGTATGAGAAGCTGAAAAGTCTGTGACTTTGTATAAGCACTGCTCAGCAACAACTAAAACATCAGCATGTTATCAACATTATTCTCATCGTAAATCCAAAACACAGCACTATACCAGCTACTAGGAAGAAAATTAACTCTATCCCAGCCGAAACCAGGACACACAGGCAGCCCACGGCTATTCTTATCCCATGCCAGGGCTGTGTCACATGGGCGGGGACTGACACGACACCCACACTTGAACTATCACACCTTACACGTGGTTCTAGAGCTACCGACTGGCTGCTTCTGCTATATGGAGCCGGATCAGGCTGCTGTCGGTCCCAGGTCTGGCAGAGGAGGCCGTAGTGACACTAGGTCCGCGGAAGCAGAAGTTAGCACAGCTCCCATGCAGTACCACAGACTGCTCACAGGCTTGCTTCACTAACAGACCGTTACTAAGGGACAGAGACTTAGCAATTAAATCTTGGGTGTAAAGATTTGGCTTCTAGATGTATATTTAATCTTCTGCATAGAAACATTTCAACCGTAGTAGGTTAGGGCATAAAGGAAGAGACTGGAAAAAAAACAAAGTAGTATTTAAATAGCATGCCTGTGTGTTTTGAGGGAGTGACAAATTGACTGACCACAAAGAACATGAATACTTAAACCTGATATTTTCCCCACCTATTTAATACAAATTTATTTCCAGCTTCCTGTTACTTATTGTAACATATAAAACTCGCAACCTGCTATTTGGAAGATGCAGCACCACATTTATTCACTAGCTAGCAGACTCCAAGATGCCACCTACACCAAAGCAAAAGCAGATGTCACGGTGCAAGCTGGTGATGCCAGCAAGGCTGATGCCACGCCTCACAGACTGAAGCGTGGCACACTGGCTAAATACATCAGGGAAGAATGTGGCTGTTAATCCCCCATGGGACCAACCCTTCCCGCTGAAGACAGTGGAAGCTCGCATGTGACTAACGGGGCGATAAAGCCGTGAGGTGCCACGCAGCAGGGCTGATATCAAGGTCAGGGCGCTGCTGCGAGTGGCTATTGACTGCCCAGACAGCAGAAGGCAAGTACATCCCTGAGCACATATCCCGTCCTGCCCAAGAAGTTCTACCACTCTAAATCAACAGCGAGCATTATTAAACTGCAGCCGCCCGTCGGGCAGCTCCGGTGGCTCCTCCCGGCCGGGTGCATGGATAAGCCACCTTCCAGCCCCGCCGCCGGAGAGCCGGTGCAGACCCCGCTCGGACCCCAGCGAGCTGCAGCCCCCGCCGCCGGCCCTACCGAGCGCTGCTGAGATGGCAGAGCCGCAGCCCCGAGCCCCGGAGACGCCCGGCCCCGGCCCCGGCCCCTTACCTGCCCGCCTGCCGGGAGAGCGCTGCGCGGCCCCGGCTCGCCCGCCCCAGGTGCCTCGGCGTCCGCGGCGGGAGCCCCGGGAACCGGCTCCCCGCCCCGGCGGCGGCTCCTCCCGGCGCCCGGTCCCGCCTCCGCCCCGGTACCGGGGGGTGCCGCCGCGGCCGCCCGCTTCGCCTCGCTTCCCTTCCCCGCGAAGGGGCTGTGCACGGAACTGCACCCCCCGCAAAGGGGGAGCTCAAGTCCTGCTCTTACAGCTCAAAGAGAGAAAGGAAAACAGCAACAAAAAGTCCGTTTCGGGTTACCTGCCGTAGAACACGTCGCTTTATTTCTCTTACATCTCCGAGGTACTCAGTCTCCTTCCCTACAAGAATTAAAACGTGCGTTGCTTTTGGCCTGGATCACAATAACACCAAAATAAAAGGACAAAGAGAAATGGTTTTCAGACACATGATGTGTTACCTTTATCCCTGGATTAATCATTTGTAGAGCAGAGATAAAGAACGATCTTGACCTCACGTATTTTTATTTGTATTACAGGAAGGCTCATCTAGGGGTGAAAAAAATAGTTCACGCCAATACAGGCGGTAACTAGCAGCTCCTGGATGGGGAATTTAGTAGCAGCCCTGTCTTCCTGTACTCTGCAGGGACCAGAAGGAATTACTTCTGCTTTACTGGGACACAGAGATACTGATTTTTCTTGTCTTCCCTTCAAGCAGACATGGGCAAAACTATGGACTGGGCAAAGCTACAGCTGAACACCAGGCAGGGCGCAACACAGAGACACCAATGCAGTGCTGGGGGGTGCCTTTTGCAGGAACTCCTGTCCCAAAGCAGCTCAGTGGGGATGTCTCCGTTACCGTAACTACTCTGTAGCGGTGGGATGCTGCCAGCCGGACTCGGGGTCACCCCAGCACACCCACCACGCAACAGTCGCTGCCGGGCTGGGGCCCAGCGCCCTTCCCGAGGGCTAGCGCTGTCCTCGGAACAGAGGGGCATCCTCAAACTGCATGCGGGGCCCACGGGGACAGGCACGGGTGAAAAGGGAAACAGGGCAAGGACAAGACCGGCTCTGCTGTCCCAGACCTGTGCTCTGCCCAGTACTTTTTTTCCTTTCTGCTAGTGCTGTGCAGAATTACAGCCACTTTTCTGTTAATGTAACTGTTACGCCATTTTTGGCATATTTTATCTCCCCAGAAAAACACACATCTTAAGACTTCCAGCACCTATTCCTAAGTAATTTTTCTGGTCAGCAAGACTGAAAAACAAACAAAAAAATGAAAAATATCCCTGTCGACCTTTGGATTAAAGGTACCATCGCCAGCCAGTGGGGATTTGGTAACAAATCAGTTTGCTCTGCGTTCAGAAGCTGTGCTGTTCTAATGGCTGAGGATCCCTTTTACCAAATGGCTAATGCTTTTCCAGCTCCTAAACTGGGTAAAACATGTCTGTCCTGTACCAGACACATTCACCATAGACTTACCTGAAGTTTTCTAATACTACTTTAAGATTATATCTTGCCCAAAGCAACATTCCTGGCATGACTGCAGAGGACTTGTCTGCAGATCTCTTGCACTGATGCAGGAGCTGCCTGCACGCCGCACAGGCCACAGGCGTAGTCGAACACAAGAACACCCCCAAAATTAAAACAATCACTCGGAGCTTCCCTGAATGTTTAGAAGCATTTTTGAGCTGTGGCATTATAAAGAGAAACCATACAAAAGAAAAAGGGTCCTGGAAACACATGGTGTCACTAAATCTGATGGATGGATCTCCAGCATCATGGGAAACAGTCTATGGCACTGGTTTCCTCGCTCAGCACAGACTGAAAACTGCTGCTTTTGTGAATAAGCTACATTGGACAAATAATGCACGAGAGGAACCTACCGCACTCCCTGCATGTGACTGTCGGGCTCTGGTAGAATCATCCATTCTCTCCTCCTCAGCATTCCTGTCTTCCTGTTTTCCCACCTGGGATTGCTGTGATCCACAAAAGTCATTGAAACATTTCCAAGTGTTTTAAAAAAAGCTTTCTCAACTGGACAAAAAAAAGGGAGGGGATAATAGAGAATGTTCTCACAAAACTCCTGGGGAAGTCAATCTTGTTTCAATTCCTCCAATCTTTATTTAAATTTGTTCTCATGGGTTCATTAACCCAATACTTTTCTAGCACACAAGAGTTTCAGGAGTCTAATTAATCAGCAGTGTACTACCTTTCTTCTTTGTATTCTTAGTAGTAAGAAAATGAACATAAATAAAAGCAAAACTCACACCCCAGATGAGACCCCTAGGGAAGCGTTACACTGTAAGTATTCCTATTTAAGGCAGAACTGGCCCTGCTCTATATTTGCAGCCAAACACAAAGGCAGCCCATGCTTGGTTGGCTTCAAGGGACCAATAAAAGTGGGTACTTAGGCTCTGGTGGCGCAATACACGCTCGTATCTGGCATATGAATCGCACACTTAGCACGAACACTGAACCATACTAAATGGTTTTTCAGAAATGCTACAGAGGGGTTTCAATTTTCATCTCCTGAATCTTCAGGAATGGTGAACTGGAAGTTGTTCAAACGAAGTCCGTGAAATGTGATGCTCAACCAAGAAGCCAAAACCACCCATGTAGCAGGCTTCCCTGAGGTATCCAGCTGTTATAAACAAGCCGATCCCGCATGCTCTCAAGGTGAAGCACAGCCCAGCCTCTCAGGAGGGCAGCAGACAGGCACGCGGCACCAGCCTTTGCTATACAAAAAATCCCACCTGGGAAAAATCATCCTGGAGATCTATGAAAGGGAGAAAGGGAAAAAGCAATAGGCTTCAATTCCTGCCCTCTTGTACTAGTCTCCAGAGTGACATACTGAAGGATGAGGGCAAGTTACAGCTTATTCTCATGGAAAAATAGCTTAAAAAAAAAAAAAGTTACATTCTAGACCGATCTACCAGCACAAAGGCAAAAACACCTGCAAAGTGTTGGTTTTTTTTTAAAGTAGTTCTGTGCAATAAGGAAGTTCCTCTGCTTTAATTCCGTAACTCAGTATTTCAAAACAACTCCCCTTCAGATACACCTTTCTCCTCTGCCAGTAATACATCAACTTACTGATCATAAACAAGTTCTCAAAGTAATTTAGATATACATATGTTTCCATCAAGAACATTTTATGGTTTTATTATGAAAGCTGATTATCCACGCAAATTCTTCTTGCTAGTAAAGCAATTTGAAAAGTTACATACCTGAACTGATGACACACAGCTGAGAGAGGTGCTCACTTCTGATTCAGCATCCTGAAACCTAATGATGGCGTATTTTTAAAAGTAATGCAGAAAGTGGATGAGGAATGTTCAGAAAAATCTGGTTATCAATTTAACTACTAATTTAACTAGTAGAACACAGTAAGAAATGCTCCCCCCCTTCTATGTAAAGCTATTGAAAGTAGTGGAGGTTTCATTTTCTTTTTTGTCACTTTTGCTGTTATTTTCACGCTAAAGGCAAGAATTACTCCAAGAAAAGAAGTCTCTCGGGGATGTTCTACTACAACTTAACACAAAACACACTCTCAGATGGAAAAAGAAATCCAAGCATCTATAGGCTCCGTTAGCTCCAGTTCATACTGTTTTCACGTTTTAAGGGTAGAGTTGTGTTGTTCCCCAGCAGCCCGTGTCACCGGATCCGGTCACTCAGAACACACTAGGGATTTTGGGCCCACAACCTAACGGGAGTTGACCCAGTATCAGAGTTTGCAAGGAGTTTTTACACCACCCAACACCAGAATGGACATTTAATAGCAACAGAAGACATCAAAACAAAGCCTATTTCTAAGCCAAGTGCCTGTGAGACCCCCGGCTGCCAGAACACCCCACCGCCCTGCCCGCGGGGAGCGTGGGCCTCCCCTCATCCCGAGGGAGGGCGGTCCGCCAGCAGCGCGTTCATCCCGCTGCGCTCCCCCACGGCGTTTTCTCAAGAAAGCCCTGCGCGTAGAGGAATAAAAGGGCTCTGACGGCCCCAAATCTGAGACCCTTACTTTAAACCTACACGTTTAAGCATACAAAGCCATGCCCTGGAGGGCGGGGGGCAGGACTAAAGCCAGGGCGGCCGGTGCAGCGGGGAGCGGGCCCTGCGCGCCTCGGCCCCTCGCCTCAGCCGCTCCCCTGGCGGCGGGGCGGCACACCACAAGCCCCCGAGCAGCCCCACAGCCTCCCGGCGCCGTGCCGGGGAAGGGGCCGACCCCCGGCCGCGCTCACCCCGCCATCCCCTCGGAGAGGGCGGCTGCGGGCGCCCCCTGCGGGCGAGGCGCCCCGGGAAGGCGGCCCCAGCGGGGAGCCTCGCCTCGCCTCGCCTCGCCTCGCCTCGCCTCGCCCCCGCCCCGCCACAGCAGCCCCGGCTCTCCGGCAGTCGCCTCCTCACAACCCCGCCGGCTCCGTAACGCCCGGAAACGGCAGCACCGACGCGGGGTTGGGGCTGCTTCCCCCCGCGCAGAGATGAGCGGGTTCGGGGCCGGCGCGGAGCCGCCGGGCTGGCGGCTGGGCAGCGGCAGCAGCGGTAAGGGCGAGGGGCCACGGCAGGTACCGAGGGCGGCGGGGCGGGAGCACCCACCGCAGGGCTCACGGCAGGTGGCGAGGGGAGGGCAGCGGCGCTGCCCGCGCCTGGCCTCCCCAGGCGCTGCGGGGTGCCGCGGGGCAGGGCAGGGCGGGTGCCATGTTGCGGCGAGCCCCGCTCCGCAGCCCCCTGTGCTTTCCTCCCTCCCGCAGAGGTCTTTCTTCCTGAGGAGACGCGCGCTGCCGCACCTGTGGATTTCCTGCAGGAGCTGCCCAGTTACCGCTCGGCGCTGAGGCGCCGCGCCGCCGCCGGGGGCAGCCAGGAGCGGCGGGCGGCCCCGCCGGGCGCCGCGGGGTTCCGCGCCGCTGAGGCCCGATGGCCGGAGCAAGAGGGAGGCGAGGAGGCTGCTCGCCCCGCCAGAGAATACCCCTTGAGTATCGCGGAGAAGAGGAGATTAAGGTTAAGCTTTACACGTTATTTTCCTTCTTTTTTTTTTTTTTTCGAAAAAAGAAATTACCTTTCCGTAAACACAGCACGGGTGCGATGGAAGGCTGAAGCAACATTGGGTTCGTCTGTATCTGTTTCAGCCTGTGGCATGTGGTTTTGACAAGAAGTTGCCCACGTACTCGTGCCAAAACGCGGCAGGCCGCCTGTGGCGCAGCGCGGCCGGGGGCTCTGGGGTGGCGTGAGGGGGCGGCTGACGGGGGGCGGGAATGGGTTGAGTTGGAAGAAATGAGTCAAAACTGGGAATTACCTGCAGCAGCCAAACGCCTTTCTCGTTGGTTTCCTTTTTATTTATCTTTTTTATTTTTTTTGGCTCAGAGTTTCGTGCTCCTAAGGGTCAGTGGGTTATCCGCCATCAGCACTCTGCTCTGCCAGTGCTGCTGTTCTTGAGTCTTCTCAGCAGTTCCTCCAAAATACATTGCGCTCTCTCTGGTGTGGCTCAGTACAGGTGGAAAGAAGCTTTCCAGGAGCATTTCTTCCCCCCCCCCCCCCCCCTATATCCCTTTTTAAATTTCTCTTTGCTGTAAGCAGTTCCTGCCCCTCTGGTGGTAACCCCCAGCGGGGAGGGGATTGCAGAGAGCGGGCTTTGCACCGCTGGTATTTCTCTGCTTGTTGTCTCATGTCTTAGCGCTGGGCTGAAAGCTCCTCTCCTCAAGGAGAGAGGACGCAGGATGTGTTTTTACATTGTCAGGGAACAGCTGCACCTTTAAGTCAGGTACTTTGTGGTTGTGGTTATGAAACAGGAGAGAGGTGAAAGTACAATTAATGTCTGATGCTCCACAGAGAACAAGAGTAACTGGCTTGCAAGAGCAATGGGAAGCCATTTACAGCCTGGCCCCAGAGTTAAGTTTAACTCTACAGCCTGTGCACAAGGAACAGCAGATCTAGGTCATGGTAAAGGAAAGTGCTCAGGACATTGAATTTTTATTTGAAGTTGGGTATCTGAAGCTCAGTTCTTCAAGAAAAAGGAACTGCAGTCATGGGGCCATGGTGTGTGTTAGGGATGGGGTTAGGATGTCCCAGGCTTGTTTACATGTTTTAGCACTGAGAGATTCTGGTGGGGCTTCTTGGCACTTCTGTGGATTGGCAGTCTGTGTGTATTGTGCAGCAGCTGCCAACACAAAATGCTTGATATAAATGTCCTGAAAGCTGAACACTCAACTTCTGTAACACAGATGAAAATGCAGCCCACGCCTCTATTTAAAATGCAGGCCAAACACGGGCCAGATAGTTCTCCAAAGTGTCTGTTTAAAACACTACATGCTGCAGCCTGTAGTTTCCACAACATGAAATCTTTTGAGAGTAGCTGTATTTGCACTGAAAGATGAGATCATCTGCTGCCTGATTGATTGCTGCATAGAGGGTTTAATTTGGCTTCCTGCTGCAATGCTAATTGTACTTTCAGCTGAGAAGGATGTGGAAGCTTTGTCAACATACAGCATGCGTGGCAGTGGCATGGCATGGCAGTGAGTCACTTACGCACTTAAGTAGGGTTGTGTACAAAGTCTTTTAAAACTGAAACCTTTGTCTTCTGCTCTAGCATGGTGTCCTCATGGGTACTTAAGTGCTGCCCTTCTTCAGTGGCATCAGAGGCTGGAACAGCATTTGCTGCGCACAAGTCAATCTTCAAGCTATGTGCCTGGGAAGTTTTGTCTGTTCTTAAGGTTTATTAAAAGAAAAAATGAAATGCAAACTCTGACCCACTCAGAATTCTACTTGATGCTGTCACTGACCACGCAGCAATTTTTAAAATGCAAATGTATGCATATGGTGTGAACATCTGTGAGAAGTGATTAAAAATTATAGACAGTTTGTGGCACGTCCTTGGTGTTTGTTTGCAGCTTATTATTAGAACAGCAAACCCCCACACATGTTGGCAAAGAAATACTTTCTCAAATTCATTGAATTGGCACTTTCCAATGAATTTTTCAAAATGCTATAAAAACTGAATAATTACAAATGAATCATTTTAATAACCTTTGTTTTCTATTATGTACTGGAATGTGATATAAAAGTTAAAAGTATAAAATCTAAATGAAATATTTAAGCCTCTTTATAGCTGTCTCTATTTTGTTTACTTTTTTCCCAGAGCATATTTTGACATTTCATTCTGATTTTGAGATCTGTGAATTTTCAACAAAAATAGAATAATTTTCTATCTTGAACAGCTGCATTTACAACATTAAAAGAGGAAAGCTAAATGTTTTAGAGACATTTTTTAAGAGCCTCTTGGTGACGATGCTCTGCTCAGAAGTTTTGAGGAAAGAACCTTCTCTTCCTTTTCCAGCCCTTTGTAAATGCAAAACCATTAATGGCAACTTCCCTGAGATACCTCTGGGAAGTTCAGCTGCGTATTTTTTCTGTGTTGTGCTATTGTCAGTTGGCTATTTATTTTTTTTTCTCCAAGAGAGGCAAGTGTTTTCTGTGAGAAGACTTGCTGTACGTGAATTAACTTGATGTCGCAGTTACCGGGAGGAACAGATGGGGACAGCCGGCATGTGTTACTCCAACTTTTAGCACTGTGCTATCCCTCTGAAGGCTGCAGGCAGGCTCCGTTGTGCTAGGCCCTGTTACATGTAGTGAAAAAGTATTTCTTGTGCTCAGTAACTGTATTTCTTGATTTTTAGGGACTGTCAGCAGGCTGATATAAAATATTTATCTGGATGGAAACAGTGGAAAAGAACTAGCAGCAAATCATTGAAAAAAGTCCTCAATGAAGTCAAGGAGTTGTCATCCTACCTGGAGCTTTGGCGACACGATATTCACAGCATAGAAGGTATTTACTGTCATATGTCAATTTCTCCTCTTTCAAGTTGCTTCTGTTATTAATAGTTTTATGTGTGTGAGCATAGTTTCAGATATAACTGTATGTATTTAAGAAGTTACCTGCTTCCATTATTATTGCTGATGTAAAATTCATGATGGGCTAGAAGGAAATATATTGGAGAAAACGATTAAAAAGTCACATTTCCATTTCAGTTATATTGCTAAAAGCCTGCAGTACTTAAAACTAGCTTTAGTAATGTTTCTTCAGTTAACTCAATGTAACTGAAATGATAATCTGCTCATTCTGTGTTTTCAGTCATTTTATTGTCTTAATTATTGGCACATATTTCTTTTATTCCCAGGGAAATTTGGTACTGGCATCCAGTCCTACTTCTCCTTCCTGCGTTTTCTGGTCCTGCTGAATTTTATAATTTTTATCCTGATGTTCAGTTTTGTTACCCTTCCCAGCGTCATTTCTAAATACGGAGTATTCAACAGTAGCTTTGCTAAAATTCCTCCAAAGAACATAGGTAAACATTTTCTCTATGTACTGATGTTGCTGGTAAGATTCACCCTTTCCATCAGCTTCTACTTCACCTCCCAGGAGAAAGAAATACTTTTTTTTATAAGAACTTGCCATGTTTGAATTAACTTAATCTTGCCGTTTAATGGGTATTACCATTTGAGTGACTTTTCCTGCCTTTCTTTTGACAGAGCCTCACTGCACTTATTATAAACCTAGTGGTAATAAGGGACTTGTTTACTTCTTTACTCACCTCAAAGATTTGTTCAGTGGCACTGTAAGTAATTAGATTTTTTTTTTTAATTAAGCTTCTATGTCTCGCATGTAGAATGCAAAAACATTGGGGAATGAAGCTGTGATAATTTTGAAAGATGGTAAGGCATATGCATCGCTGGGGTAAAATTAGCCTTTATCCTTTATCTGTGAGAAGGGGAGTTTTCAAACTGACTTTTACTGAGCAAGGACTGCTTGGCTACGTGCTGCAGCCTGCGCCTCTCCTCCCCAGCAGCTAAACATTACATATTCTGAAGCACACTGCCTATTGTGCTCTCTGTGTAGCGTCTCAGTGTCCTTGTCACAGAGCTCGTTGACTGGGGAGGGGAGAGATTTTAAGCACGTAGCATCTGCATTACAGTTCGGTAGAGGCAATGGCAGTGTTTAGGAGCTACAGACTGTTGTAGCTTGTTGGGGCACCCAATAATAATTTTAAATTTACAAAATGATTGCTTAATACCAGGTTGGATTTAACTGGGCAGTTGCTGCTACTGTTACAAATTCTATTGAAACTTCATGTTTTCACAGGGGTTCCTTGAAGTGACAAGTTTGTTTTATGGCTATTACACAATAGATGCTGCATGGATCAGTATCCTGAGGTACAACTTGCCGCTAGCATATCTGCTGGCTACGTTTGCCTACCTTGCATTAAGTCTCATCTGGATAATAAAAAGGTAAAGATGTTGGTATAGTTTATTCACTGCTACCTATTGCACGGTTTACATTGCATTCTTGCTTGTAGGGAACATGCTGTATTCTAGAACTGTTTTATATGGAAATGGAGAATCTTTTGCTTGAGGATAGAGTGCCACAGTAGCTTTTGTCTCTGTTTGAGAAACTGAGGCAGCAAAATTAATAAATTTGAAGTATTAGTTTTTTATATGTACACATACACGTAAACAAAAGACCTACAACGTGGTTGTTGCAGACTTTTATTGTGGTGTGTTTTGTTTTTTTTTTCTGGGGGAGAGGGTTGCCATCTCATTTTCCTTACAGCTGTTTGATGTGTCAGAGAAGCAGTGGATGAGGTGAGGAGGTATGACTGTGGCTGAGTGCAGAGGGAGGAAGTAACCTGTGTCAGTCGTGGCTTCAGCTGACTTTGACTGCTGCAGAACCTCACGCTGAAAGCTTCCCAGAGACTTGCTGATATAAAGCAAATGTGGCTGTTTGCTGGTAGGGGTGGGTGTCATTTAGTTTTCGATGAGCCAGGTTGCTTGAGATGTAGTTTTTTGTTTTGTTTTCTGTGGATAAAACACATCTGTTCATGAATGAAGTAAAGTTGCATTTTTCTCTAGGTCTGTGGAAGGATTTAAGCAGAACTTGGTGCATGATGAAGATCAATTTCAAAGTTACTGTAACAAAGTCTTTGCAGGCTGGGACTTCTGCATTACAGATCCAAACGCAGCACGGCTAAAACAGCGCAGCTTGCAGTATGAGCTCCAAGTGAGTAATTTTCAGTTTTCTATGTTTATGGTTTCATATAGCTTAGATGGCTAAAAGAAGTGTATAATTCTGCAGATAATGGAATAAAGATAAGGAGGATTGAAGTAGTTTATATTGGGGGAAGGGCAACCCACATCCTCTTGCATGCTTTCTAGGTAGCTACAATTGTGGTTCAACATGAGAAGGCTTGGCCCCGCGTTTGACGGCCCTTCCCCCATCCACTAGGGACTGAAGCCAGCCTCTTTTCGGCTTGTTTTAGCTGCCTCTTCCTCACGCTTCAGTCCTGCTTCCTGTGTTAGTTTCTACATAATCCAACAGGAAAAGCTGTCTCAGCTGTGAGCAAAACCCTTATACTGTTGGGAATCAGTTTAGGTGTACTGGGTTATAAGTCTGCAGTGTGGTAGGCAGAAGTTTGTGGAGGAATAAAATTCAGATGCAACTCTTCATACAAGTTGAGAGCACTGTTGCAGTAAGAAGACACTGAAAGTTTTTCACTAGGTGTCTTTGATGCGCATGCACATTAGCTGATGCAGATAATAGATTTCCCAAATCATAAATCTCTGAAAAGAGAGTCTGAGAGGCCTTTCTGGTGAAACCAGTACTGCCTTTTTGCTCTCTGTACACTGGAAACAGAGATTTGTGTAGTGGAACAATTACCTTTGAAAAGATACTTCCACTTCAAACCACAAAGCTGTAATTACAGATTTCATAAATTACAGTGAGTTGCTTTCCACTCTAGTAAAATTCACAGTCATCTTTTTTTCATCACATAACCAGAGCCTCCTTCACTTACCACACTTTTGTCTCTAGAACGCACACCTTAGAAAAACTTGCCCCTTAATATTACTGTTTGATGGAAGTAAGTCCTCAGAAAATACCTGCGTAATCTGTCAGTTTGCCCAGGTTAAATTGCCTTCACAAGCAATACTGTATTTTCACGTCAGCTAAGGTGAAACATATCAAGTTTACGTGACAAGCTGCTCAAGATTGTACTTCTTTCTCTCTGTGCCATCCCCCAATTTTCTTTCACAAAGAGTAGGAGAAAGAAGTTCGAGCCATAGCGGTGAGGCTGGTTACTTACCTGCAGAAGTAAGGAGATGAGTGGGCTGATTTACCCACTTGAGAGTTCAGTACCGAGCTATCTGAGATCAGTCCCTCATGATAAACAGGCAAGTTGTCTTTCTGTCCTCAAGGATATTTGTTACTGATATATTAGAGATACGAGGATTACGAGACACTTGAATCTGGCTACAGAGCCCTCAACCTGAGGAGACTGAGCACACAGGGCCTTCCGCTCCTGCATGGACCTGTTTGGGTCAATGAAAAGGTACTCTCAGTTCAGTGTGCTTGGGCAGGCAGTGTGGTGACCCTCCTAGAACAGACTATGGATTTGCACATCACAGAGGTAGAAGACATGGTGTCAAGTATTGTATGCTGCACCAGGAAACTACGCATCCTTTTTCTTTTGTTTGTAGACAGACTTGGAGGAAGAGAGACTGAAGCGAAAAATAGCTGACAGGACAATGAAAGAAAAGATACGCATCTACTCTTTGAGAATATTTATAAATATAATCGTCATTGCAGTTTTATCAGGATGTTTTTACTCTATTTATAGAGCAACTGTCTTCTCTCAAGAAAACTCCAATGTAAGTATCAGACATGACATTGGGAGAGATTCAGTCGTGGCTGGTGATTATAGCAAGAGGAACTATTGTGAAAGAGTCAAGTATCTTAATATAGCACCTTTCATGCAAGGGATCTGAAAACGCTTTGTACAAACTTAGAATTTTTTTAGTAGGAGAGTGAGAAAGATCGAGAACCATGTGCAAAAAAACTCCCAGTGATGTCTCCATTTGATACAGAGGCTCCAGTGTCATCTGCTTTGGAGCTAAGGCAACTGACAAGAAAAGCAGCCCTCACCTTCCCAAGTAACTGTTCTCACCTTGCTGTGATCTGCTGGTACAAGTGCTTGTGTGTCTGGGCAGCGAACTGGCTCAGGGAACTGATCCTGGTTTAAACAAACTTTGTGATCAGTTTCTTGATCTGGTTTGCTGCTCAACTGCAAAAATGAACAGCAAGGAAAGGGGAGAGTAAAGATTATGATCTGTATTGTGAGTTACAGCTGTGTGGGGAAACAGGAAGGCTTTGAACACAGAGCACTTTGCAGAAGAAAAGGTTCTTGCATCAGTAGTAGAAAGAATCAGGTTGGGTGGGGTTGTTCACCCCTGGCAGGACAAGCAGATGGGAAGAGCCGTTCAGAAGCAGAACAACAAAAGCAGAGGACAGTTTCAACAGTTTCGCAACAGTAATTGACTTCTCTGTAGGACCCCAGGGTTGAATTAGCCTTATATGAATGGGGACCACACTTTTTTTCTCTCCTCTCTTCATTGGTGATGTGATGGGCACTGGTTGCATATGGGGAAAGTTGTGCTTGTGGTGGACCTAACTTGTAACTTCTGTAAACTGCCAGGATTGCAGAGGGAGAAGCAGGAAACGACGACTAAAGAAATGTTTGTGTCAGAAGTATTGTTTGAGGGCAGAGAAGCAGGATAGCACAACACTGAACAACTCAAAAAAATAACTTCACTTGCTGTCTGCTTTACGTATAAGGATTGATATCTTGACCTTGCCTAAATGAGTAGGTAGAGGAGCTCGTTAAGATGGTAGGAAAGTCAGGGGAGCTCCTTGGCACCAGTGAGAACAACTTTAAAAGTGTCTGCACTTCAGCATGGGTGTGAAAGCTGGTAGCCTTTGTGCTGGATTAGACAACGTAGTCAGGCTTTGGTGAGATGAGTCTCTTCAAACAGAAGCTTTTGGGAAGTGCTAAAATAGTCATACCTGGAGGTGGGGGGAGTTACTGGTGAAGGGAGCAGGAGAAAGCAAGGGTGTGTAGCAGCAAACTGCAGATATAGATCAGAGATAGGTCAGGCTTGTGGTTCCAAACATAGGTGGAGGATGAAGACAGAGCAAAAGATGCTACCTAAATCCTGGACAAGAGAGGCTGATGGGTAGCTGGAGAGACCACGATGTCAGGAAGCTGTGTTTTCTCTGAGTACTATTTTTCTCTCATCCCTTCTTGTACAGGATGTCAGCAATATGAACTCCCAGGCTAATCTCTTAGTGCAATATTTACCTTCTATAGTGATCACAATGGCCAACTTCATTGCTCCTCAGATCTTCTCATTTCTGATCAGACTTGAAGATTATTCTCCGGCCTTTGAAATCAGGCTGACATTGATGAGGTAAAGACATTTTTATTGTGGCCTTGAATGTTTTAACATCTTGTTCTTGGTAGGTTAGAAGTATTGTAAGCATTCAACTATGAGGAAGCAGAGAGATTGGACTCTGCACTGGAGGGTGTGGGCACTGGAAGCCAAGCAGGCAATGTTTGACTTATGTTTAGTTGGAAACTAATTTTAAATCTGGAAACAATCTCTTGATTTGATGACAGTACAGTGCAGTCGTTCAGTCTCCAAGTTTCTCAGTCCCATTTAGCTGCGTGATCTGGACATCTTCAACAACCTGAATAAATAGTAGAGAAGTTGTGGCTGCAGAGCTGTGCATTCACACTGCTTTGTGCGCAGCGGTTCCTTGAACGAGCGAACGTGTGTGTACAGCAGTGGCTGAAGCAAGGCTTTGCTCAAGGCAGCAATTAAAAGTTTTGGGGTAAAAGATACTTCAGTGTGAGAGCATGAAGAGCTAGCACTTGGCAGCTTCAGGCAGTAAGATCTGGCTTGAAGCATCTGAACTCTGTGAAGCCCTATGCTTTGTATTTCTGAGTTGGCTAAGTGTCTCTGAAGGCCTGAAGCCACCTGAGAGGGAAATGCTGCACACAGAGTTGTCACCTGGCCTCTCCAACTGTACTTAGAGAATTGCAGCCCATTGCGGGGTCAAGATCTGCAACTGAAATGACTGATCTAGGAACAATACTGTGAAAAGAAACAGGGGACTGTAGCCTAAAGCAGGGAAGATGAAAAGCAATTAATTTACTACTAAGAATGGAAATGTATTTATTATCTAGCTGGTCGTTCCGTTAAGGCTCTGTACAACTGTTTTGTGTTTTGAGCCTTCCTTGGACTCCTGTGCAAGTCGAGCCAGGTGTTAGAATGGCTCCTTTTCTGGCAGGTTTGGAACTGGGTTTTGCCTCTCTTCCAGGTGTGTCTTTGTGCGGTTGGCCAATATCGGTGTTCTCTTGTTCTCGCTGTGGAGTCAGATCTCCTACTGTGCCACTGATGAGTGTAAGGCCTGTGGATACAATTACGAACTCTATCCTGTAAGCAGATTTATCTTGGTCTTTAAACATCTGAACTTATGAATAGAGATTCATTTTGCATGAGACGTGCTTGTCTAGAGGTATTCAGAATCAGACCTGGGATTGTCGTTCATGTTATACCTGGTGCTGATTCTTACTGCTCCGTGCATACCGGTACAGTTCTTACATACGTCTTTTGTTTAGCTAAAACTTTCTTTAGAATTACTCCAGTGGCAGATTATTGTTTAGCATAGACTTTCTGACTACCGTGAGGATTGTTGGAGGTAGCTCTGTTTTGGAGACAATTGTGTTACTGCCTATTGCTCCAAAAGGACAAATGGTCTTTCCTCAAAAAAAACCCCAACAAACAAAACCAAACAAAGCCCAACAAAACAAACAAACAAACAAAAAGCTTGGGATGGAAGCTCTGAAACACTTAAATATTTTAGAAATGAGAGTTAGTACAATTTGAACTTTGTGGTGTTAACTGAGATGTTTGTTGCTTTACTGATTGACAGGTTTATTTTTCACTTGTTATTTAGACCCCTAATCTTGGTTTTCCTTACTTGTTTTTGTAGTGCTGGGAATCTGACGTTGGGCAAGAAATGTATAAACTGATGATATTTGATTTTATCATAATTCTTGCTGGGGTCCTGTTTTTGGACTTTCCTAGAAAGTAAGTATGTCTGCTTTTTGAGCATACTTTCACAAATGACGTATGAAACACATTTTCTTTTTTCTGTTATTAATTCCCCATATTTTTAACCAGATTACCAGTTTTAAAATAAAATATAAACATGTTTCTGGCAGTTTGAGCACTTGTTTGCTATTCAGATATCTGTGTAGCTTTTGATATTTGAGTTTTGGGGTTTTTTTGTCTTTCAGGCATTTTTCTGTTATGTTGTCTAATGCTTAAATGCTAAATGTCTATGTGTGCCAAATGTGTTAGAATTCAGCTAACCTCTATAACTTCAATTTAGAACTGATGATATTCTTTGGTTTTAGGTTGTTAGTTACTCATTGCTCTTGCAAGCCAGTTCAGTGGTGTGGATTGCAGGAATTTGGAATTTCTGACAATGTCCTGGAAATCATATATGGGCAGACTATCTGCTGGATTGGAACCTTCTTTTCACCACTTCTCCCTGCAATAGCGACTATAAAATACTTCATCATCTTTTACATTAAAAAGGTAATGAAGGTGTGTGGTAAACGAACAAAATTGAGCACATCTCTGGTTTTTGTAATAGAAGAATGCAGTTGATTTAAAACAAACAAAAAACCCTAAAAACCCCTAAGGATGTGGTGTACTGGAAATGAGGCAATTTTTTTTTGCTTTTAAGGGAAGGTAGAATTTTGCTTTGAAATCAAGCAAACCAACATTTTAATAACTACCTCTTCAATTATTTGTCTGGGATTTTTTAAAAATAGCATTTTATGTAATAAAGCTAGTTTATAACACTTTTCTGCAATAATCTATTTACTAGCAGCACAAGCTGCTAAAAATTTGGAAGCAAAATGGAAAATCCAAGCTGGGCTGGATGTTCAAGATGTGATTTCTGCATATCAGAAGCTTTGCTCTATGACCAGACAGCTCCTTCTGTGCATCAAATTCTTGCTGATATTTTAATTCTTACAAGAGGAATGTATCCAGTGAAGATGTGGCAGAACAAAGCTAAAGGCTGTGCCATGGTCATACACCAAATGACTGTGCCAGTTGACTCTGTGCAAGTGTATGAGGTCCCCTGGATCCAGTTCTTACTCAGAATAGGAGACGTTGACTTATACCAGAATGGAAAGTCTTCTTGTCTTAGCCCTTTTCAGTCCGTGTACATCAAAGGAGGGATGGTTACCTGGTAGCTGGTAGCATATTTGAGAATAGAAAATTCAGTTGATGGGGAAAGTATACATGAACGTATGTATATAGATGTACCGGTAACAGTCTTGCTCACTTTCCATCTTCAGATCAGTTTGATACACACACGTAAACCTGCATCTCGGCCTATCAGAGCATCAAATTCCAATTTTTTCTTCTTGGTGGTGCTGTTGATTGGGCTCGTCTTGGCTTTTATTCCTTTGGGAATCAGCATAGCACAGTAAGTGACAATTTAACTTCTATGAAGTTGACATTTGTTCTAAGGTTGTTAGTTCCCTAAAAACAGGCACACAACTTTGGAATGATAAATTGTAATAAAATATATAGCATATAATAAATCAAATTATAACTTAGTTCATATAAACAAAAATTACAGTTTTAAAGACAAAGGACACTTTTACCCCATCAGCAAAATGTGCTGGGCTTCTGTTGGATTATTTTATCTTTACATTTTCATGTAGCATCTCTTTTCTGTTCTGCTTCTTTGACAGTATCCCTTCCTCCAAGGCATGTGGGCCATTCAGAAGTTTTAACACTTCATGGGCAGTTGTTCCGTATACAATACGTGAGTTTCCAACAGGTCTGCAGCAGGTCCTTTATGGCATAGCATCAGAAGCCTTTGCAGTGCCTTTTTTTATGATCATTTGGTGAGTATTGTGGAGACCTGATTCAGTCAGGCAGCTGCATGGTTCATTTCCTTCCTTACTGAAGTGATACCAAACAACTATTGGACCAGATTTTCATCTGCAGTCAAAAGCATCAAAGCCCGTATGGATCCTCAGCTCTTATGTTGTTGCCCACGTGTTGACACTCGTTAGCTTTATTCCATTTCCACTTGCATGTGCCATATCCCACTCTTGTCTTTCTCAAAAGTGTTACCTGTGAATCATTCTGCAAATTAGTATTGTAAACCTGTGGTCACAAATCCTATCCGCAAACCTTGGTTCAAAAAAAAAAACCAACAACACAACAACAGACAAAACTTCCAAAACAGTCATTCTGTAAGATAAAATTCAGTGTAGAATCATAGAATTTTTAAGGTTGGAGGTCACCTGTAGAGGTCATCTAATCCAACCCTCTTATTCAAAATGGGGTCAAGTAGAGCAGATGCTTAGGAACCGTGTCCAGTTAGGTTTTGAATATCTCCAAAGATGGAGACTCCACAACCTCTCAGGGCAACCTGTGTCAGTGTTTGGTCACTCTTGCAGTAAAAATGTTTTGGTTGGGGTTTTTTGCCCTTATGTTTAAATGGAATTTTTTGCATTTCAGTTTAACCTGACTGTTTTCAGATCTTGGAGCCTTGTTACCTGATACTTTCTACAACATCTGTGCTTGAGAAACCATGCAGGTTTTTTTCAGACACTAGCCCTTTCTTCCATAGCACATGTTTATGTGTTCTCCTGAACTGAGCCTGTGTATTGCGTACACAGGAAATATCAAGTCCTTTTTGTTCTTTTTTTTTTTTTTCTTTTTAACTTTATCATAAAGCCTGTGTAAGAGGTGGAGGATGACTCACACTGCTACTCTACTACTTATTATTTGGAAAATGATTTATGTAGGCATTTCTGCCTTCTGGTTCTTGCTACTGCTCTTCATCACGTAATGCACCGTGGATAATTTGGCTCACAGATTGCATCTGGAACACGTGCCATAAGGAATGGCTGCAATACTGATCTGTGGCTGCTTACCATGGTTACAAACCCCAATGGGAGCAAAGAGTTACTCCAGTGAAACCTCATTAAACTTAATTTCTGCAGAGCAGAGCCCCCATACATACGCTTAGAGCAGAGCAGGAGCTGACAGTCTAGAGAGAGCTGTTGGAACACAACATTAACATCTGAAAGTGGCCGTGCCTGTTTGTCCCCTAGCACTCTGTCCCTGCCTGCTGGCAGCACAAATGTCTCAACAGATGCTGTTGAGCAGAGCTATGCCCACCTACCCCAGCTGTACATTGATCTTTTTTAAATTTTTTTTTCTTCTCCGTCAGCTTCTCATCTGAAGCAAATGCACAGACTGACAATTTCTCTAGCCCATAACAGCCTTTTTCTGACTAATTCTGTTCTGTGTGATGCTAACACATAATGTTGGTTTGTTGTTTGCAGCCTCATTATGTTCTATTTTATTGCACTGGCTGGAGCACACAAACGAGTGGTTGAGCAGCTGAGGGAGCAACTGGTTTTGGTAAGATTTGACCCACTTTTCTGCACCCCTAAAATTTTCTTTGTTGTGTCAGTAATCAGGCATGCAAAGGAACAACAGTTTTGATAGTCTTGTGGATGCTTGGTGTTTGCACAGGTGGTGAAGAATGTTTTACAGATTACGTAGGAAAAACAACCGAAACACTATGGTATTTGTTGGTCCAGTTGGTTTCCTTGGGTATCAGCTGCAGCTGCAGCAAGGTCTGGTTGTATCAGGCAACACATGTGCATGAGATACGCCCCTGAGAAGCTGTGTCCTTGTTCTTCATCTGTTGTCTTGCTTAAATCCACCCATCTGCATGGGGTTTTTTTCTGCCAAACAAGAACCTGAATCTTGTGCTTCCTGTCCCCTCCACCATCTTACACAACCCCCACTTCCATTTTCCTCTCCGCGCTCACAGACAGGCACCCAACTCCCTACCCTTCCCTCCAGGCCTGTGTTTCTACTGCCTCATGTCTGGACTTATTCCTGAGCGCAGGTCCCAGCACCACTGGCAACGGGTGCTCAAGGTGCAGCGCATCACCACTCACTAGTCCTTCGGAGAACGGTGCCAGTGCAGACAGGCTTCTTTGTGGCCATCAAAAGCTGCTGCCATGTGTGACAGTGTTCATATGCTGTGTCTGTCAAACTCTGCTCTGGTCAGAACGTAGCCGCACTAGTAAGACTTATTACTTTCTTAGGAAATAGCCCATTTCTTGCTGTGTGCTTCTTTTAGATATGGCATTTAACATCCCGTCCTTAGAAAAACACTGCTGGGGAGAGATTTTTGAAGAGTAAGGAATTTAGAGGCAAAAGCCTTCTTGCTTTTGCAAGAGTTTCCAAGTCAGTCAGGAATTCTGAAAATCCCTGTGTGCTTTTTTTTTTTCCCCACTGTTGTTAGGCTTCTTGAAAGCGTGGTTTTAAGTTTTTAGGTGTGTGAGGTGTTTTTACTAGGCTCAGTGCAGAACTGTTAATATGTGACCTAATGTGAAATGCATGAAGTCAAGACTATTGTAAACTTAAAATTGTTCAGGCAGTTGAGACTGTGCTGGGAGCCACTAATTAGAGTACAATGTGGTGAGTGCACCTATTTATTTCTAATAAAGAAATGAGCTGTTAATAGATAACTTGCACTACTTCTGTTCATCTAGAGCATACTTTTTATTCTGTCTCTCCAGGAGAGTCGTGACAAGCTGTTCCTAATCAGAAAGATAACAGAAGCTCAGACGCATCCTTGAAAACCACGAAAAGCCAGAAGAACTTGACTTCCTGAAACTCCCAGAACCACCAGATAAGAACAGAACCATCTGCAGCACCTAAAAACCGAGCAGCTGACTGGCATCCCGACACTGCTGTTCTGTGTGGTGGACGCTTATGGGCTTAGTCCTGATTATGCTAGTGAGCCTTAAAGCTTCCGAGACTGGAAATGTAGCTAATTTATACCGTTAGACCTGTCCAAAAAAATTGGGTGGTAGGACACTTTATTGCTGCTACAGTTTCAGGGTTGTTGAGGTTAAGTCCCTGTTTTTTCAGGGGTTTTGGTTAAAATGTGATCAGAACTGAAACTCTGTTTAAGAACTTTGTTCTGTTTTTACAAGTTATGCTTCAAGAATTGGGAGGGAGGGGAAAGGTGTGGTTTTACATGTTTCCAACTCATTTCTCTTCTAAAAACCAAAGCAAGTGGGAGACATACATCAGTATTTTGAAATAGTACATAGGAGGAGAAGATATACCATGGGTTTGAAATCTGTTTTCTAAATATTTTTAGAGAAGAGTTTGATGTTTATTTTGCTCCGAAATAGCAAGTGCAGTTGAACACCCGGTAGCTTCACACAGTGGGTCAGAGAAAAGGAGGTGGTGAAAGCTCCGGGGGAGGAGGGGAGCGCGTTGCAGGGGCACAGCTTTGCTGCTCCGGAGGGGCCTGGGTTTTATTTTAAATGTGATAAAGCTTTGTTATTTGTGTTTTATTCTTGTACAAACGTCTTGACTACTCCTCTCGTTGTTCTAAAATGTGAATATTTGAGAGTTAAGTTATAGTTCGGAGATGCAGCATTCCGAAACTTACGTGTCAGTACCCTTTAAAGTCATGTTTCTTCTGGCTTAAATAAGCTGCTGGAGCTGTGTGGCTCGGAGGGAGCAGTATTTCTGAGTAGACTACTTGCCGTTTCCTGCGGTTAAAGATTGTGCTTAAGGATTTTCTGTACCGAACTGTGTTTATTACTTGAAATTTGACAGTAGCACACTGTGAGTTAACATGTGAGAGGCTGTTCGTTTTGTGTCATGTTTTGGAATGATTCCTGTCATCCTTTTAAAGAAATTAACATTCAGTAAATGATTTTTTTGGTTAAATACAAAGGCGGATGTTTTCCCATTGCCTTGCCGTGACTCGCCGCGGGCCGGCCTGGGTGCTGCTCCGCCCGCCCCGCCCCCGTTCCCATGGCAACCGGAGGGCGCCGACTCTGACTGACAGCTCCTCTGTCCAGTGCGGCGGCGCTGGGGAGCCAATGGGAATGGTGATAGGGCGGGATGGTGGGGGGGGGGCGGTGCGGAGGCGGCCCGCGGTGATGACGTTGCGGCGGTGCGACGCGCCGCGCCGGAGGAGGCGTCGGGGTCAGCGGGATGGAGGTGGCCGCCGCCGTGGCTCCGGCCGTGCGGCGCTCGCTGGGGCAGCGCCGGCCCCTCCGCTGCGGGACGGGTAGGGGCTCGGGCCGGCTCCCGCGCCCGCCCACCGCTCACCTGTCGGCGCGCCGCCCGGAACGGTGGCGGTGGGCCTCGTACGGCCGCCCGGGCCCGCCTCAGGCCGCCCGGCCCCGCGGGTGGCAGCGCCCGTCCGCCTCGGACGGGGCCCGGGCGGCGGCAGAGCTCCCGTCACCTTTGTCTCTCCGGCAGGTCTCTGGGGGAGATGGCCTGTGCCCGCCGGAGCGGTGTCCCTCAGGCCGTGCAGCACGCGGGTGACTCTGGAGGGCGTCAACAGGCCCGTCATAGACCGCATCATCCGGGTGGACCATGCCGGGGAGTACGGGGCGAACCGCATCTATGCGGGGCAGATGGCCGTCCTGGGTAGATCGAGCGTGGGACCTATTATCCAGGTTAGTGGGCCTGGAAGCGGTCACGGTGTTTCTGGTTAATTCGCCTTTGATTGATACTGGTCGAATGAAGCTGTAAGATCACAGCTTTCCTAGTGAGATAAGTAAATACATCTATTTCTAAACATGCTTAAGCATGTGGGTTTATAAAGAGTGGTGGGATTAGTTGGTAAGGGAGTTACCAATACTGTAGTTGCTGTCGTATTGTCACAAAGACTCTTATTTTGTAAATGTTTTTATGTGTCCTATTTATAACTATCCTCATCTGCCCTTCCCTAACGTTTCCTCTTTGTGATGTGAACAGTGTTACCTCTGCAATCAAAGTGTGAGTGGCCTGAGTTGGTTTGTTTTTCTTTGTGTTTATTTAGTTTTATTGGAAATGTTTAATTTTTCTAGGTTTATACTTTACTGTGATCTGGTTCCTTTCCAGCAAATGTGGAATCAAGAAAAAGACCACCTGAAAAAGTTCAATGAACTAATGGTTGCGTACAGGGTTCGGCCTACTGTTTTATTGCCTTTTTGGAATGTAGCGGGTTTTGTTTTAGGTGAGTTTGTGTTATTACTACTGTTGTTGTTTTGTGAAGTCTTCAAAGGTGTAAGCTATTTGTAGTGCTTCAGCTTTCATTGTTTGTATATGTTTGGTACCACGATCACAGGGGCCGGGAGTGCTTTACTTGGAAGGAAAGGTGCAATGGCTTGCACAGTGGCGGTGGAAGAGAGTATATCAGATCACTACAACAGCCAGATCCGAACTCTTATGGAAGAAGATCCAGAAAAGTACAAAGAACTATTGCAGGTATTTAACCGTGACGTAAAAATTAGTTTAACATACTCATTGAATTATCTAATGTGACTTTAGTCTTTTAAAATAACATATTCTTCGAATTTGCAGTAGAACTCTTTTTGTTCTATTACTTAGAATGCTGAAATCAACACAAACTTCAAGTTAAAGGATATTTTTTTTCTTCAGCAGCACTAAATTGATCAAGCACCAAAATTAAAACATATGTTGGATTAGCTTCAGCATGCTTTGAGTAGTGCAGCATTTCCATTTTGGTTGGTAGAACTATGCTTTAATTTTGATTACTTTTAATTGAAAGGAAGGGTTTAGAGGGGAAACCAAAGAAGAAAATATGATTGTATAGTAACATTTTGCTTATACTGGATATGATTATGCAGTTCTAGTCTTGAATACTATTCAGAGCATGTAAGGAGCTAATGTTTGTTCCCTCTGCAAGAAAATTATTTCCAAAGTATTTTAGGCATCAAACTCAGACATGTTCCTCTAGGGATGCTTGTCAGAGACTGACCTGTTTCCACATGCAGAACATCGAGCTCATTTGTGCTGTCTTTGGTGGAGCTTGCTTTAGGGTCCATGTGTTCATTTCCATATTTGCTGAATATCTGTATGTTCCGTTGTGCTTAGTTTAACGTGTAGCCAAGTCTGGTTACTCCAAACTTGTCTTTTTGTTACAGAAATAGTATCTGAAGTCACCCAGATTTTGCTGACATGTGCACAAGGGAAATACTACCTCTGAAAATAAAGACTATAAACTGAGAAGGCACAAAATAAAGAGAAAAAGCTAAGCAGCTAAGCTATAAAACCAGAAGTGATGCGAACCTGTTGGGTAGGGACAGTGCTAGGGTGTCTCTCTGAGAATTTTATTAAGCAATCCTCATTATCTACAGGGATCTCAGGAGAAAATTCTTAAAACCTTTTTGTCCCAGTTGAAAAACTAGAAGAGAAAAATGGTATTCTTTAGAGTATGCTAGGATGGACAAAAGCCCTGTTGGCTTACAGGGAAACACACTTGCTGATTATCTGGCAAGGCAGGAACCTTAATTTCATTATTTAAATTGTCAGAATAATTTGTATGTGTGAACCTAATTAGTGTTATGAGTTGCAGTTACTGTGGCTATAGGTTTTCTTGAAAAAGTGAAAAAGATAGTGATATATTAAACAGCAGCTTAGTTTTTAAAGACTTTTTTTGAGAATACTAAAAGAACCTCAGGTTTGGGGAATGCTGTAAATAACACCCTTCTCACTGAATTGGGGATCAAGGTCTTTGAGAAGCTTTTGAGACCTGGGCATCAGATGCCTGTTCTGGTGCATATAGTTTTGTATACTGGCTGCCTTGGTTTCTCTGCCGAGTAGACTTACTAATTACTTGCTACTTTTAAAGATAATAAAGCAATTTCGGGATGATGAACGGGAGCACCATGACATCGGGCTTGAGCACGATGCAGAAGCAGTAAGTACAATGTTAACTAATTGGCACTGTTGGAGAGAATGTAGATGTGATACTCTATCTTCCTTATCCAGTGACTGCGATGTAGGTATTCATTTGAGAAATAGACAATAACGCGCTTGATATTCTTTCCCAAAGATAAATATAAGAAAACACTGCATATTACAGCTTTCATTTTTCTAGAACAGAATTGAATCTGTTGGAACTCATGTCAAGTGTTAAAGTGATTGTGTTTTCCTGAGAGGTATCCTCTGCACAGTTCTTAATTTTTTATCTACAAAAATATTTAATCTAATAAGTGCTGCCTATACAGCTGGGAACTTGAGGCATCATCTTGGTAGACAAACACAACCATGTTAAGAAATGTGAAATACTGAACTACGTGAGCAATGTGTGTCTTCTCCTTTTTTTCCTCTTGACTTACCTTTGTGGTGAAATGGAAACATTCTGCAAAGTTTTTAATTTAGTTTTCTCTAGGGTAGATTAGACTACAAATACAGGCTTTTTTTTGGTGATGTTTTTTTTTTCGTTTACAGTTTTGCTTTGTTTTGTGGGTTTTTATTCGTTTTAGATAATGCTTACTATTTCTTACCACAGTGTGGTTCAAACAAAACGCTTCATTAAATGTATTTAATCCTTTATTCTTTGTTTTACAGGCACCAGCTTATTCAGTTTTGAAGACAGCTATACAACTTGGATGCAAAGCTGCGATATTTTTATCAGAAAGGATTTAGTGATATTTTCCATAATGTTTGTGGCAATAAACTGTGACACAAAAGTGTATGGAAATTGACAAAGATTAATAGTTATTTTAAAATGTTCTTCGCTAAGCATCTGATTCAGCCGTCCTTTGTCACATGGAGTACCCGTTCAAAAAGTATCTATATTAAAGTCAGTTGAGCTAAATGTGAGTCAAGATGGCAGAGTTGGGTCTGTATGAACTAAACCTCCTTATTCAGAGACTGTTCACAAGGTGGCAGCAAAATATGTATGTATATACATGATTTATATATATAATGTGTATGTATGTATACACACACATATAAAAATGGTAAATACATTCTCTGTTGCCTTCACGTTTATATGTACTTGAAATAAGATGGAGCACATCAGCTCATTTTAAAACGGTTAATACCAAGTATGATATTTTAGAGTTCTATTTTTCAGGGTAAACAAATGAAGTACTAGTAAGTATTTCTTTTCAGTCTGTCTCAAAGATTGCTATTATAACGCTTTCATTTGAAGACTTGTTTGTATTTTTGGGGGGGGGGGGGGGGGGGCGGTGTCAGGCTCAATTCTGAATTCTTTATCTAAGTAGAATTTTTTTTCCTTTGGGTTTTGTTGTTGTGGGTTTTTTTTTTGTCCTGAATGTGTGTGTAAGGAATTGATCCCTGATATGAAGAGGTGGAGAGAGCAACTTGAAACACCTGTGGAATTGCACTTGATATTCTGTTGGAGCTTTCAAGTTTATCTTTGCTTCTAGTCTTCAGTGGCTCTTGAATAGAGATGCTCTTGCTTTCTTCATGTTCGAACAATTTCTGCACGCTTTCTGCTGGCATCCTGGCGTGGAGCAACAGAAATAAAAAAGACAAAGTTGTGCATGTCTGTTCTGTTAGACTCTAATTGGAGATGATAAAAGTACAGCAAGGGAATTAGAATGTCTAAAACTGGTAGGGATGAAAGGGACGTCGTGCAAGATTGCATCTCTTGTTCTTTATGTCTTAAGAACTTCCTGACCATTGTTTCCCTATTGCAACATTATGGAAATAGGATAACTTCCCAAATGCATATGGATAATATAGAAGATGCTGATGTTTTGATACAAACATTTAAAGTCCTTGTGAGGGACTTCCATTTTTATAGCTGAGAAGCGCAATCTTTTGACTATATGTGATGAGGGAGGGAGACCCTCTGAATGAAATTATGGGTCACATAGAAAGCATGTATCTATGCTTTCTCCTTACGTCCACGCTTTTAAAACTTTGGGGAGATGCAGCTTGTTTAACTGCCATAAGCTATCATTTTTTTCCCAATTTTACAGGTTTTCAGATTTCTACAGGTTTGTGGGTTTTATTTTGGTCGGTGGTTTGGTTTTTTTCTTAAATAAGAATAGCCAAGCTTGGCAGATCAGGGAGCATAATTTCTTGCACCTTGTTTTCTGGTTAAAAGCTATGATGTATTAGAAGTCAGCATCTCTTAGCCCAAGCAATGGGGTATAACGGATTGAACGGGTCAGCTACAGCTGTGGGATGTAATGGTTATAAACCTAGTTGAAAAGGAGAGAATTGGAAACCAAGAAATAAAACAGTAGCAAGTGTTGCCCGTTACTGCCATGAGTAACAATCCCGGCACTGCCAATCTCGAATTTTACCTTACAAGGCAAAACTACACAGTTATATTGGGGCTGGTTAAGTAATTTGATAAAAGTTTTGTTGTGTGCTTGTTCCAGTTCTGTTGTGCTGGACAAATGCTGTGTACTGACTTTGTAGCTGCTTTGAGACTGGTGGAGGATAAGAAGTGCGGAGTTGCTGCCAGGAATCCGTGACCTGTGGGGGTGTCTCAAATCCAAGCGCCTGGGAGCTTGGTGAGGCTTCAGAAAGCTTTTAGTCCAGGTACATCTGAGTCTACCTTTTTGAGTAGCTCTGTTAGCGTTTCTAGGTACTGACTGGTGTGTAATTTGACATGAAAGACTTCTTAAAGGAGATTATTTTCCCTTATTTTGTGAAGGAGCTTAGACTGAAAGCTAAATTTTAGCATAGAAACTTCTGTTCTGTATGATTTATTATGAATTGCGCTTTGTATGTTCTCTAAGAACAACTTCTGTCATTTACACCATTGCAAGGTTATATTCAAAATACTGATGTTATTTACATTGTCAAAAGTAGTGTTTAGTTCTCTCTCTGACTGGTTTGCACACCCACTGGAATAATTTGACTGGAGAAACTCAAAGTGAAAGCACAAATTTCTCATGGACTGTGTAATAAGAAGATAGCTCTGAGGGATTCTCATTTTACTTGTCTCAGCCCCAGACAGTTGTGAGCAGCGTGCATGTAAACTGGAGTTTACTAAAGGTACATCGTATTAGACTAACTATTTTCCCTAACTCGACCAATTCTCTCAACAAAACTTACATCTAGCAGATTTCTTGCCTTAATTTCTCTAAAGCAGTCGATACGCTGGCACGTGGAAAATTCCTAGGTAATTTGGAGAAGAGAGGAATCAGCACAAAAGAATGCTTAATTAAAGTGGCTAAAGGGGTAACAAGTGGTGTTGAAAGAACATTCAGTGTAGTCGAGTAAGTCACAGACTTTAATAATTGAGTAAAAAGAGGCAATAAGATTGCTTGATGAATAGTCCTTTGCGAAGTCTTTAGTAACAGGGGCAGCACGGGATGGCATCTTTTGTACGTCCAGATTAGAACCGGGGAGGGAGGGCCGCGGTGTGTTTTGACTCAAAGCTGGAAGTTGCCCACCCATGCGTACAATGGGCTTGTGATACAAACGGGAAACCGAGCCGGGCGGTTTCCTTGTCTCTTAGCCATTACATCAGGATTGAAACTGGACAAGGCAACCGTGGGGCTTTCCTTGATAGATGACACTCAGCTGAAGCCTAATGTTCCCCGAGGCGGTGGTGACAGAGGGATTCTCTGAAGATATCTGCGGTGGTGGTCAACAGTTGTGGGATTTGCTGCTGACATAGAGAAGTGTTCATGTGATCCTCCCTCCAAGATGTGGGTGGCCTCTGAGATCATCGCACACTGCTCACTTGGGGCAAGAACATTTGAGAGGCGAATCTCATTTTTAACGCATTTAGTTTGGCCAAAGGCTGGGAACGTCAAATACCAGGAAATTGTTGCATGAGGTCAGTGTGTTTGGCCATATCTGCAGTAACTGAAAGCGCTCACAGCGAGTTCTTTGTCCTCCAGCAGCTGACAACATCCTGCACATCGGAGCAGGCCGTCAGACAGTCATGCTGTCTTTAGCTGCGAGCATAAAATATGAATCAGGAGAACAACTCTGCTTTATGCTTCTGATCAGGATTTGTTCCTTCTATTTACTGGAGCAGCATATTTGCGCCCATCCATTAAGGCGTGGGTGCGTTGTTCTCATGGTGCTTCCAATGGCTCTGCATTTCCCTGCTCACTGGTGGTTACTCTTTATTTTTGTTGTTTTACATAGAAAATGGAGTTGCTTTTCATCTTCCTCATGCAACAGGGATGGTTTTTTTTTCTGTTTAAAAACCTGTTTTAGATTTTGAAAGACTACAAAAGGTGGTAGAAGGTTACAAAAGGGCTTAGAGATGCTCAAGTGCTGTGCAGAACTTCTATTGTACAGCTGCTGCAAGGCTGTAGTTTCTTTTTATGTGTTGTTTTCAGGCAGAACTAAAGCTGACTGAAGTCAGTCATTCTGGCAGGGGTTAATGGCAGGCGGAGGCCAAAGAATATAGCTTATACAAGCCTGTTATCATAGCGATTCTGGATGAACTCTGGTCGTGTTGACAGAGGAAAAGGAACTTGGATCAGACAGGGAGGCTGTGAAACGCTGCATTTTCAAAACCGAGCAGGGAAGATGACGGGGGCTGCACCGTGCCTTTGGGTGTTGGGGGTGTCTTCTGAGCCTGAAGATAAGCAGGGTCTTGTAATACGCAGTGGGACGAAATCCTTCCCCTCAAAGTAATGATGGCTTGTCCAGCTCCTGTGATAACCACGGGCTTGATCCTGATTTTTCTCCTCTAGAAGGAGAGAGAGTATCATTTTCTGGTGAGGAGGAGCAGAGGGTGTCCACCCTGTGTGTCTAGGGGGCATAGGGCTGTTATCTGCTCGGTGATCAGTGTCTCACCTCTTACTGTTTTCTCCTGCAGTCAGTGCTGGGGACGATCTGGCCCCTATCCTCTGAAGCTGCTCCGAATTGGAGACTAAGGTAATGAAGGTGCTTGGAGGCCAAGTGACACGGCCAGATGGTGTGGTCCTTGTGCTGAGCTCTGGGGGCGTTTTCTGATGCTCTGACAGCTCTGAAGCAGGATCTCCGCGCTTGCAGGCACCACTGCTGGCTCGGGAGGTGGAAAACCCAGCAAAGGAAAGCAAACAGGCAACAGCAGCTCTGTCTCACGAAGCGAGAAGGATGGTTACAAAAATTCAGAGCAGCTCTGAAGACCTGTGGCCCATGAGTAACAACTCAAGAAAGCTGCCATGGAGGCAAGGCACACGTGATGCCGCAGCAGTGTAGGTCTGGCTGTGCCAGTGCGTGTTTCAGCCTCCTGCTGCCGCAGCTAGGCTAGGCAAAAATCACATCCCCATGGCTGTGATTAATGTGGTGATGCTGACGTAAGCTGAATGGACTTATGCCACGAGTTATGTAAAATGGGACTCATAAGATTGTTTGGCAGAGAGCGAAATCATTGTCTGAGATGACAAATATTACCGATAGAAGAAATATCGGATGTAATGGGCTTGATCTTTGCCTGGAGTAAATCTGCACGTCTCACTTCAGCATAATAAAGCTAGGCTGGCTACACATCGACTGAGGATATGCTATACAATTCCTGTGCTAGGGGTGTTGTAGATTGTACCTCCCTACTCTTAGCATTTAAGGGGTTACTTAATCTCTACAGTCCCTTGTGTCTGCCAGTAATTTTTTGTTACTAGCTTCGAAGTTGTGGCATGTCACTTGCATTGAATTCCATGCATATTTTCAGCTTGGGGAGCTTAAAGGGATAGGTAAAAAAAAAAATATTGACCAGTTTAAAGGATGAATGTGTGCGATAAGGGAGGAGATGGTGTAAAGGTACTATTTTTCTACTTGTTAATTCAGTTTCCCAGAGTGGCTGAGACAAAAAAATCTGAGTGAGAGCAGCCTTGCACTTTTACTCCCAGCTGGAGCAGCTGAACTTAACTTGCATTGAAGAAAGCTTGCTGATACTTATATTTAGAGTTGGGAGGCTGATCTAGTGTTGTGTAGGTGAATTAACAGTTAATTAGAACAAGTTCAGTAGGTAACAGTTCTCTAAAACAACTTGACTGTGTTAGAAAGAAAATTCAGTTCATTGTCGTTAGGTGCTTTCAAGAAATGCAGCCTCCTGTTGACTTGAGGTGTTTTTGAGAAGTTCCACCTTATATTACAGCGTTACAGAGCAGAACCCAAACCTAAGCAGACCAGGGAATGGTACCTCTTTGCGTTCAGTAATACAGCGTACGGCAGCAGCAGCATTTCATCCTGTTAAGATGCCAATTAATATACCTATGCTAATATTAAAAAGGATTTTATTTTTGGTGCTGAATATCTTTGTTTCAAAAATTAAGGCTGTGGCCCTGCCTTTACCTGTGCTGCTTCTTGTTGGAAGTAGATGATGTTCTGATGGAAGCACAGGAATCGCACAGTGTTGCTTGGAAGGGAGCCCTGGAGGTCACCTCGTCCAACCTCCCGCTGGAGGCAGGACAGTGGCCAGCACTAAAGCAGGTCAGCCATGATTTTTGTCTAGCCAGGTGATGGAAACCTCCAAGGACAGAAATTCCACAGTCTCTATGGGCAGCGTGTTCCAGCACTGCATTACCTGACCAGTAATGCTTTTTTTATTCCCTCCCCCCGCAATGTCCATGCTAAACCTTCTGAGAACATGGCTGCTGCTGCTTGTTGTGTCACACCATGGAGAAGAGTTTGCTTCTGCTCTCTTGGTAAATATTCTTTGAGTAGTTTTAGGCAACTAAGATCACCCTGTTCTTACCTCCTCAGTGCACACGTCCTTCACTGAGCCCTGTGCTCTTCAGAGCAGCCTGGGAGGCGGTGAGCGAGGCGGTGGGAAACAAGGCACAGATTGGGGTGCACGTCCCTCCTCCTCTGCATGGCTGCACCGTTCCTGCTGTGTTTCCACTGCAGTCACGGCTTTCACAGCAAAAGATACCTGTGGGGGGACTGTGTCCCCAGGAAGGAGGGTGCCGAGCTGTAGCCTTCCTTGCACCGCCTGGTTCCTGAACTGGCACCGAGGAAAGTAAGAGATGCACCTAGTGACCACCTCGACAGTCTCATTACTTGTTTTAGGCTCCAGGCTTCATGTGAATGCCTGAAGCTGTCTTCTTTCCCTGCAGGTATTTTCTACCCAACTGCACATCAGTGATTTGTTTTTTAATGTTACCTGTGCCTAGGACAGATTGATTTGATGGTACAGATGGGCATGTGTAGACCAAGGCATTAATGAAAGCAAGCCATGCACACGCAGTGGGTTTTTTCCTATTTAAAATATCTTTTCTGGACTGCAGAATAAAAGATTGTCTGGCACTAGAAGCGATTTTCTGTTTTCTTTGCGGCCGCTGGCCAGCCACCTGCCAGGGACTGCTCGGGTGAGAGCAGAGGCAGCAGCGGGTGAGGGGGATTTGGATTTTTTTGCAGTGCATTTTGAAGGCAAGCTCTGCCAGCTGCATTTTAGCAAGCTGTCACGAATTTCTCCCAAGTTTGTGGTTTGAGGGCAGCTGTATAGTCAGAGGCTGCTAACTGTGTATGCAAATGGCTAAAACGTTTAGTGGAGTGAAAAGCATTTGCTTCTAGGAGAAGACAGTCATGCAATGCCAAGGCAGATGACTCAATCCCATTGATCTTTGTTGCTATCTCTGGAATAAAGTAAATTTCCTCTTTAAACAGCAGCCTATGTCTAATTTAAAACTGTCTTTCATCTTGCTGATAGATTGTTTCCTCGCTCCTTGGGGGCTGGGATGTACTCCAGAGCTGGCACCCAGCTTCCGAGGCAGGAAAACACACACGACTTGCTTCCCCAGGACTAGTGCCCGAATGCCGAAACACAGCGGGGCCTCTGCTCTCCAGTGTTTCATCCCAAGTCTCCCGGCACCGATGGCTGCGCGTCCCGAGGCAGGCACAGCAGAGTCCCACTCTCCTCTCTGGAGTGACCCTGCTGCGTTTAACAGATGTCTCTTCTCTGCTAGCCACAGCATTCCCGTGAGAAAGGGGCTTTAGGGCTGGATTAAGAGAAGGCTACCGGGTGCAAGTCTACTAGAGATGTAAGTTTATGCTTCGCTCTAAGCCCAAGAGGAATGGAGATAATTGGATGCTCCAGGCTAAACGTGTTTTGAGGCTTTAGCGGCTTACCTGTGGCCACCTAGCGAGTCTGTGATAGGAATACACTGGAAATACAATTTGAGAGGGGTTGAAACTCCTGGGTGTCTGCACTAACCGTCCAGCGCTCCCGGTATCTGGCAAAAATGTGCAGACTTCACTGCTTTTAAGTGTTTTCATCCAGCAAAAGAACAGCAGCAGGCAGGACTTAAAATCACTGGTGAGATTGTTCTGCAAGTATAGCTTAGTGGCTCAATTCCAGCCCTGACCTGGAAAGCTAACTGCCAGTGATGGATGAGGAGCTGTCTTCCACAGCTCATCTTGTCAGCCCTCATTGTTCTGACTTTGGCAGGAAAAATGCAGCTTACATGAAGACTTTGAAGGTGGCTGAAATGTTGTGATTTTTTAAAAAAATTATAGCAACTGTCCGCTTTTCAATTCCTCCCACCCAAGTATCGCAGCAATACTTGCTAATGAGAAATAATTATCTCTCAATTTTAAGTGACACAAGTGCTATTGTTTACACAAACTGGGAATCTAGTAAGACATTGGGCATATGTTTAGAGGGATAATGCATGAGAAATCAGTTCTCTCTTCTCAGGGAGCTGAGCCTTGCAAAGGAAGATGACAGATACATGTGTTTACAGACAAACTCTGGAGCTGGTTGTATTTGCTTATCATTTGTCATAAATTGGGAGACTTGCAGCACAAAGTGCTCATACGGCATAAGCTGGAACATACGCTGCTCTCCAAAAAATGTGGCACCAGTCCTGATGCTCGCTGGATGTTTCAGGTTGGTGACCAGCAAGAGGATTTATCCTGGTAAGCAGGTCTGAGTAACCTTGAGCCTTCCCATGGACTGTTGCCTAATCCATGGAAAAAAAAATCCCAAATGGAGCAGGCCCAGTGTGGCCTGGTTTCAGCTTTGCATCGCCGGCAATGCGTAACTGCTGAAACAGCCATCTGGGCCTACCTGATACACTGCTTGGATGCGATGCAAAGGTCCTGGGATAAAAATGCTTACTTGAAGCTATTGCTTTGAAATGACCTGTAGAGTGACCTGATTTCTTTCCAATTGACTCATCATTCTCCCTAGATGTGGTATTCAAACAAATAATTCTTTTACGACTCACAGTGGTGAAAGCCCTCTGTCTTGTTTTCAGTGGCTTTCCTATTAACAAAAAAAATCCGTGGTTATATTTTTCCCTCTTATCTTCCCTGCATTTAACAAAATACATGCGATGCTGCCTTTGTTTTTAGAAGATGTGTTATAATATACCCTCTGTATGTCATCTTGTACTGAGTACTTATTCCAGGCTGAGCTGTAGTGAGTTAAGAATGATCAGCAGAACTCGCATACACCTGTCTTTCTGATTTACTGAAAAAAAAACCCCAACCCCAAACATTTCACTTATGAAGTCTCACTGTCACAGCCCAGAGAAACTAATAGAACAAATTATGTACATGAGCTGCATGTGTTAGGCATGAAAATGTAGCATAAAGCCAAGAGAATAAGTTTATAGAGGAGATTTCCTAGAGAATATTTGTCCATGTTGTAAAACCAATGATAAATTTTGCTGCATCTGGCAATTATTATGCCACACTCTGCTCTTACTCAATGTTCACCCTGTTCATCTTAGGCAACACTTACTCATTCCTGAGTTCTCCCACATATCAAGACATTATTTTGCTTCTCATGTAAACAGTCAACAATCTCAAATTGCAATGACACCCCATCAGGGACTTGATTGAGTAGCTGGTTTTGTTTGCTTTCTTTTGTTTGTTGTTAAGGATAAAGAATCTGAAGTGGATCAAAGTCCATTTGGTCTCTGGAACTGGACCTGTGCCCCTGCTTCTCACCCTTTTGTTTAGATTTGGATGCTATGAAGTTTCAGAAGTTGTAGCCACCACCCATCTGTATTTGCCTTAAATCAAGCAGTTTCTTAAATGGGTTTTAGGTGTTTCATTTTTCTTTGCTTTGCTGGGCATAAGTAGGGCCTGATTTTTCTGCGGGCATTGCTTTCCTTGGCTTCTAAAATCATTTTATAAGGTGTTGCTCATTTGAATCATTAGGTCATGGGGTGAGTCCAGCTGTGCCCCATATCCAGCAGCTCTGGCTCAGGGGGTTACAGAAAGAATCAAACTCTTGTGCTGAAGGTAACAAATTACAAGTGCAAGTATTGCCATAAAAATTGCTTTTGATTATTGGTGGATGAAAGTTTCTATGCAAATGCACATCAGTGCATGCCTCTTCATTAGCACTATACATCTCTGAGCTGAGGAACGGGCAATGTGCCTCTTGTTCAGAGAGCGTTCACAGAGATGAGAGCTGCTACAGCCCCGCTTGCGATCACCGGCAATGAGCTGCGTTCAGGTGTGGAGGCAACTGCACCTGGGTAGATGATGAGTGGACAGGCGGTGGCTGAAACATGGCTGTAGATGGAGCCGTTTACATTTCACAGAATCACAGAATGGTCAGGGTTGGAAGGGGCCTCTGGAGATCGTCTAGTGCAACCCCCCTGCCACAGCAGGGACACCTACAGCAGTTGCACAGGATGGCGTCCAGGCGGGTTTTGAATGTCTCCAGTGTGGGAGACTCCACCACCTCTCTGGGCAGCCTGTGCCAGTGCTCTGCCACCCTCAAAGGAAAGAAGTTCTTCCTCATGTTAGGATGGAACTTCCTATGCTTAAGTTTGTGCCCGTTACCTCTTGTCCTATCACTGGGCACCACTGAAAAAAGACTCTTCTCATCTACCTGGCACCCCCCCTTTAAGTATTTATCATAGAATCATAGAATCATAGAATGGTTTAGGTTGGAAGGGACCTTGAAGATCATCGAGTTCCAACCCCCCTGCCACAGGCAGGGATACCTCCCACTAGACCAGGTTGCCCAAGGCCACGTCCAGCCTGGCCTTGAACACCTCCAGGGATGGGGCTTCAACAACCTCTCTGGGCAACCTGTTCCAGTGCCTTACTACCCTTAAAGTGAAAAACTTCTTCCTAATGTTTAATCTAAACCTGCCCTCTTCCAGCTTAAAGCCGTTCCCCCTCGTCCTATCACTACATGCCCGTGTAAAAAGTCCTTCCCCAGCTCTCCTGTAGGCCCCCTTTAGGTACTGGAAGGCCGCAATAAGATCTCCCCGGAGCCTTCTCTTCTCCAGGCTGAACAGCCCCAACTCTCTCAGCCTCTCCTCATAGGAGAGGTGCTCCAGCCCTCGGATCATCCTCGTGGCTCTCCTCTGGACGCGCTCCAGCAGGTAAAAAAAATTGGAACGCTTCACAAATTTGCGTGTCATCCTTGCGCAGGGGCCATGCTACGCTTCACGAATTTGCGTGTCATTTGCGTGCTTATTTATAAGCATTGATAAGATCCCCCCTCAGTCTTCTTTTTTCTAGACTAAAAAGACTCAAGTGCCTGAGCCTTTCCTCATGAGAGAGATGCTTCAAACCCCTAATCATCTTTGTAGCCCTTTGCTGGACCCTCTCCAGCAGTTCCCTGTCCTTCTTGACCCGGGGAGCCCAGAACTGGACACAATACTCCAGATGTGGCCTCACCAGGGCAGAGTAGAGGGGAAGAATGACCTCCCTCGACCTGCTGGCCACACTCTTCTTGATACACCCCAGGATGCCATTGGCCTTCTTGGCCACCAGGGCACATTGCTGGCTCATGGTCATCCTGTTGTCCACCAGGACTCCCAGGTCCCTTTCCACAGAGCTGCTCTCCAGGAGGTCAGCCCCCAACCTGTACTGATGCATGGGGTTATTCCTCCCCAGATGCAGTACCCTACACTTGCCCTTGTTGAATTTCATAAGGTTCCTCTCCGCCCAACTCTCCAGCCTGTCCAGGTCACGCTGTATGGCAGCACAGCCTTCCGGCGTGTCAGCCACCCCTCCCAGTTTTGTATCATCAGCAAACTGGCTGATGGAACACTCTATCCCTTCATCCAGGTCATTGATGAATATATTGAACAGGACTGGACCCAGTACTGACCCCTGAGGGACACCACTTGTTACTGGCCTCCAACTGGACTCTGCACCACTAACCACGACTTTCTGAGCTCAATTTAGGAGAGCTGGCAAGACCACTTTACTAGCCACGCCTTCAAGTCCACTGGGTGCTCTCTGCTGGCTCTCCTGGGATGCGGAGAGCGCACAGGCATTATTTATGCCTTTCCTGGACTCAAAGCCTTCCAGCCCTTCTTGGTGAGATGGTGACAAATGGTGCGTTCACACCGCCGAGCAGGAGCTGGGTTTCCCTGAAGCAGAGAAGTGGTTTCATGCTGTTACGATGACCTGAAATGTGGCTGGAGGCCAGGAGAAGACAACTTGGCTGCCATTGAGCTTCCACATACCGGGCTACCATGCCCTGGTCAGGTATATTTTGACCCGGATGGCTTGCCTTTTGCTGATGGATGAAGATGGCCACTAAAACTAAGTTATGTTTGATTCTACTCTTCCCCTCCCCCTCCCCGGCCCCTTCTTTGATCAATGGACAGGGTGTAAATGGACTTGTTGGCTGGTTGTTTGGGAGATACCTATTCTTTGTACAAATACCGGACTTCGATTGATCTTACGTTATTATTTATTCAGTCATCTAATCAGGGAGCTAAATCAATGCTGTAGCACATACGCAGCTGTATGCACAGCACAAACTAAAAATGACAGAGGATATTGGAGGCAAACGGTGTCCAAGAAACCTGCTGGTTGAAAATTGCTCATTCAAAGTATTTGGTGAAGAGCTTCAAGTAAGATAAATGTCTAAAAGTCCATGAATGATTCATTAAAACAAGGGAAATAAATCCAATGAAGCATTCAATCATCATGAATAATTCATTGTACTCTAATATATTTAGGAATGGTATTTAAAATGTATTTCCTAGGCTTATAATTCATAAACCTGACAAAAAACTGATCTAGAAAGAGGGTATATTATTTATTCCAGAGCCAAAGGCTGGTGCTGAAATGGTGTGAACTGAAATCTCTTAGTGAGTTCAGATGCAACCCTCGGTATTTCATACTTCTTAAATGACTAAAAATCTTCCCGCAGAGATGAGTTGTTAAAGCTCCCGTCAGATCAGATCCCAGAAAAGCTGTAACCACAGCAGAGCAAAAGGTATGGAAATTTCAAGTGTGTAACTTTCAATATCAAAGTGCTCTTAGAGAGAGCTTGAAATTTGTTCAGCCTGAGGCATCTCTCCCCAAGCCTCTGTCATCTGTCACACCGCGGCAGCAGACGGAGCAGAGAAAAGGGAGGGGAATAATGCATTCATCCAAGGACAATGTCGTGCCATTTAGAAGCTGTGATCTGAGCAGAAGTCTTGTATTTGGGTGGGTAACTGTTCCTATTTCATTTTCAATTCAAGCTCTTCATTCTTTGGCCACCATGGACATCCCTTTTCCCCTGCTACTGTAAGGATCAGCAAATTCTTGCAAGGGTGGCTGGTGACGTCTCTGCTCTGCAGTGCCACATCCGTGGTCCCTAATGTGTGATGCTGCAAAGGTGTCTGAGTCTGTTTCATTTTAACACTTTCTATGTGGTCTTTTACTGCTCTGTGCTTTCTCCAACATTTATGTCTTCCTTTAATTATGAGCCTGTTCTTTTCCATTCAGAGAGGACCCAGACATAAAGATCGCAGAGGCACCAGTGACCCCGCTGCTCGGGAAGGGGCTGGGTTTGGGCACCGCGACATGAGCCTGATGCTCGCGAGAAACCATCTGCAGGGAGCCAGAGTGGCCTTGTGTCAGGGCAGATCAGGTACCAGCATCCTCCTTGCCCCTCTGGAAGGTGCCCTGCTGTCCCATCTGCAGAACCTCCTGCTGGTTTCTCTGAGCACTGTAAAAGCCCCCAGAGAAGGATCCACTACCAGGAATAGCAGGACCTCAGCCACATCATGGACGTGTCGAGCTAAGGGAAAAACAACCTTTTGCATTCACCGTTCTCCTCCCCCATTTACAGGTACTGCTTCAGACATGGCAAACGGAACAGGAGACAGAATGTGTTCCTGGAGGTAAAGTAAGAAATAAAACCCAGTTGTGAGCTAGCTTCGGCTTGATTTCAGTCTCCCTCACGTGGGGCTGTGCGGTCCTTGTTGTTTCGGCGGGTTTGCTTTGCAAACCTATGTGAGATGAGAAGGTCAACTCGTATTTTACAGTTCTAGGGAGTGAATATGATGCCTTCTGTATGGTAAATCAAAACAATAGATTTAAATTGGATTAGGTAGAACATGACAGATGATCCTACCTCCGTTCAAGGAGTCGGCACTGTAATAATAAGGAAACCTCTGACACCAGATGTAAAAATCGCTGTCGTTTAATGAGCTTGTCTGACTGGCCTTAAACAAAGACAGGTGTATGCTCCACTTGCTGTCTTGCTAATGAAGTAATTGTGTTGCTTTGCATCGATCTGTGGAATGTTTAATCTTAGTTAAAGGGGCGCAGCCTGACAAATCGGTGCGGAGGGATGCTGGGAAGAGATCGGTTTAGCCTTCCTGGCGGGATTTCAGGCTCCAGCACAGTAATGGTGTCCCCCCCACAGGGCAGCCGAGCAGGGAAAGAGTTTCCCTTGGAGCAGGAGGATTGCACGGGTGAGCCGGGGGTTTTAGGCGCCATTTAAACAACTGCAAGTGCAGACACGTCCTGTAGCAGGTACTGTGCTGCAAGGGTTTCATTTCAACCGATGATGAGCAGTGCCTGCAGCATCCCCCCAACATCTTTCTACCCACATGGGGTGGGTCAGGAGCAGTGCAGAGGACACTGCCCTGCATGGGCTGGTGTCACTGGGATGGCACTGCCCAATGGAGATGCTGCCAGCCGGGGACTGCCGCCAGGCACAGCTGGGGTGAAACCTCCCTGAGCCCCAGGACCTCTGCTACAATCCCTCTGGGAACATGGGGGTGAGAAACAGTGCTGGCGCAGGCCCTTTTATCAGTATGGGGTTGACTGTCCTTCTCTACAAGCCACTTTCCTTTTAAGCCATTAGCTTTTTCCCTCTCTGTCCTTGACGGGATGAGGTAAGGGCCTAGGACAAGGCTTCCTAGAGCTACCGCTGCCCTCCAGCCCTGCAGAATGGGTGCTGTCAGCCAGAGCATCAGCTTTTCCCACCCTAATTGCCGAGTGCTGATAAGCTGGTTTCCCTGGACTGATCCTCCCTCTCTAAGGTTGCCTCCCACGCTGTTTTTTCCCTCCTTTTCCCTGGGTGAGCGATCCAGCCCAGGCTGATCAGGAGGAGTGTCAGCTCAGCCAGGATCATCTCATTACGGGAGGCTGTAAGCTGATAACAGAGCTTGTTCCCTGTTGTGTGCTCGCCTTTGATTCTGTGTGCCGTATTTCATCGCTTCGTGATGAAGCTTCATCTTTGCAGCTCGCTGCTGCAGGTTATTTGTCAGGCACAAAGGCCTTTCTCTAATTCCGTGGCAAGCTTAGGGGTACAAAAGCCCAAAGCCGAAAGACACGGCGGCCAGGCAGGCTCACAGCTGGGACCGGGTACAGAGAGTCACTGGAGGGCAGGCGGCTGCCGCCACTCTGCTGCTCTTTAAAAGCCATCAGTGACACAGACACGGCGCTGCTGAGACCAGCGGAAAGCTGTGGGATGAGCCCGAGGTCTCTTCTCTAAGTCCCTTGCACTGGTTTATGAAAAACAGAAGCTTTTTTAATTTTTGTTGTTGTGGTGAAGGTGGTATGTACCACCAAGGAGCTGTTTTCACAGTGTGACTTGAGACTCTCTGCCAGGATAAATTCACAAATGCTGGTAGAGGGAATTTATACATGTAGCGGTGAAAGTGAGGCAAGTTTTAACGTACTTTATGAAAACTTTATTTGTAAAGGTAAAAAAGAACAGGTGATTCTCTGAGCAACCAATGAGGTTTTGGCTTTTTTGCTCTCGAGTGGGATGAAATGGCCAGGCAGTGCCGACAGCCTGCTGCAGCCTGAGGACCTTAATGGGATCCTTCTCATGTAAAGTTGTGTACATAAATGCTTTGGAATCCTGCTCTCCTTCCCAATGGCCAATTTCAACCAAATTGATTGCAAAGTTCCTTGGAGGGGGAGTGCTGGACAAGCCGCAAAGTTTCCTTGGGAGGCAAAGGGAGAAGTGTGTTCCAACAACGTGAGCAGTAACTAGCAAGTTGAAACCTCTGTTAAATTCTCTTTCCTAAGTCCTCTCTTTGCTAGCAAACAGGCATTAAAGATCGAGACCTATTTAAAATGGTCCAATCTTGCTAAATTGATTTTAAAATCAATCAAATAGCACAATAACCCCAAACTGGTATAATGAAACTGTTACAATCCTCATTTAAATTACTCTGCTTGAATCAGCAAATTAGGGCTCAGCTATGCCATCAGTTTTCATTAGTTTCGCAAGTTATGGTGCAAATACATGTTTAAGTGACTTACCATTAATTAAACTAAACCATTTCAGTCAGTGATTAAATTTACATTTGAATACACACACATCCAGCTTTAATTAGATTGCTGTTAAACTGGGTTTTGTTGAACTAGTTTAACCCAAGCACGTGATGGAAGATTTGGCTGTACCCGGTGCGTGTCAAACCTGGGGGTTACCTGGCTCCATCCCGGGGGTCCTCAGACCCAGGAGCTCTGCTGGGCCCTGGGGGTGGTGGGCAAAGGGGAGGGCTGCACAGGCTCCCGCGCCCCACGGGCTGCCCTGCGCAGGGAGGGTGACATGCCGGGGCCACGTCCTGCCACCCGAGCGCTCGGGTGAGAGCCTGAACTGCAGTAAGGCACGGCCGCAGGGTTGGTTTTTGGCAGCACACTCCGGCAGGGTGCTGGGAGGACCAGCGCAGCGCGTTAACCTCCTCTGCTGCCCTAGGAGAGTTGGCAGGGCTTGTTGGCTGGAGCCTTCAGATACAGCACGGGAAGCTATACATCAGTGTGACTGGTGCCATTCACATGTGGATCACATCAAATACTGAACTCAAAGAGCAAGCACAAGACTTATGAGCGTGACCTGGAGAGTTTTCATGTTTCCATTTTCAATGTAAGAAACATCTCTGATGGAAATACCTAAGGGTGTTTCCACTCACCATTACTGCTGGTTCCCTTTCCATACGACGGTTGTATACTTGCACTCCCCCTTGCTGAAAGAGGTTTCCTTTCCATGATGCTGTTGTAGTTAGCTTTCTTCACGGTGCCAGCAACTTCAGCTTTCTGGAGGACATGTGATGGCAGTCTCCCGTGCTCACAGCTTGTCACACAGAGCTCAGCACGTCAACTGACGCAGCTAGGTTGGGGTTTTTTTTGTTCCTGTTTCGTTGCTTAGCTGGAAACATACAGGCACGGCTTCCTGAATGCCGCTGGAATGGGTAAGGATAAAGGCCCCGCTCACACAAGTTTCTGTGCAAAGTAAGTCCTTGAGGGTTTTCAAACAATATGGGACAAGCTGGAGATGAGCCAGCTGATGCTGGTACTGTTCACAGCACAGAGCCGGGGTATTTCTGGCTGCTACAAGGAGAGGCTTGAGCAAAAGATTGTTGTATGAATTACTCGGGAAGCTGTCCTTCTGCAGCAAGGAAATCCTGTATTGGGCTATATGTCACTTGTAGCAGCCAGGTCTGCTCGCAGGCTTTCTGATTAAGAAAGTGCTACACCCTGCTGATAGCTGGTGAGCAAACAGACTGGCAGAGGTGGCAAGAACATCCCACTTATTAAATAGAAAATATTTTAAGAGAGAATGTGTAGTAACACCCCTACCCCCAAACTCCTGCGTGTCCGTGCACGTGCTCTGGCAGTTGGGCTCTCCTCGGTCCTGGGCTGCTGAGGCTCCTCAGCTGTTTGTGGTAACAGGACCCTTCTCCGGTTTTCCCACCCCTAAATGGGGACTCGGTCACCCTGCTGCTGCGGCTGGCCAAGGTTCGTTAGTCCACAACACAAAATGGATTCATGTTGGTTTGTGTTGTAACAAATAGTGCCCTGTAAAAGCTCGGAGGACTGGCAGGTGAAGGATGTTGACTTTGACGATGGCATCTCCCTCACGGGACCACCCAGTGGGCTGGGGCGGGAGATGTGCCGGCACCTTTGTTTCAGGGGAAATGGTTAGAAGAGTAATGATTGGGGCATGAAGTCCAGTGACTGATCTTTCAAAATTCGTATGTTTTTTGCAATTGATTGTTGTACTTTTCTGCTATGGACTGTTTAACAGTGCGTGACACTGAGCTGGAGGTGTAACCCGCTCGCGGTGGAGGAGCAGCTGTGCATCTCTGGTGCAGGGAGGGATCCCTATATATTTCCTCCTGCACCTGCAATAGGCCATGTGCAGCTTTGGTTCACCGGGGCAGGTGCTGACCTGGAAGGAAGCCGATGGTTTGTGTCTCAGGTACATCACGAAAGCACCAGACAAATGTAACCTGTCTGTGCCTTCTGTCTTTCTGCCCCTTTCTTCTACCTGCCCAGACGGCGAGCTCACTGGCGCAGGCTGCTCTTCCTGCGTCTCAGGCAGCGAAATCCTGCTAACTGTGGAGAAACTTTAATGGACGCTATATACCCAACACTTCCTTTTGCCTCTGCAAATCTCCCCCAGAGATATCATGCAGATTGTATATACTGTGATACCTATTTTTAGCTCAGACTTGCATGTGAATAAGTATAACACTATTCCCTCTTTAGGGAACAGGATATCCTGCATATGGGGCATTCTGAAGCAAATGTTTAGATAACATCTATTTAAACAATAGGTGATTTAAACAATGGAGTAAAAATTGATGTTGTGAATTCTCTCTGGTCCTGATTTTGAGGTCATGGTTATTAGTGTACAACTTACTATTTTTCTGGAGTACGCAACTGCTATTAAAAACCTCATAAACCTTCTTTTTTTTTTAGTTTTATACAGGAACAAGAAGACTACTGCTTAAAACAAGGAGCCATCAGCATTATAAATTGCTACCAGTGGAGTTTATAGATATTTTAATCCAACCAAATGAGCTGCTACTTCTTTGGGAGACAAAGATGAAAACAAATCTGACCGTCACCACAGAAGTAAATGTATTGCACATGGTCCAGCTCCTGGAAAGTGGTGGAAGACCATGCAGGAGAGGTGAGTCACATACCAATGTGGCTTGTTCTCAAGTTCAACATATCCTTGTTTCTAGAAGTGACAAGAGGAGCAAAGTACTCCAGACACAATAAAATGGTTTATTTATTTCCCTCTGTGATGGGTTGTAAAATGCAAACTACAGATAAGCTGGGATAATGTGGAGGAATGGTATCCATTGCAAAATAAATGCAGATCCCGCAGCATGATTTCAGTGGGACTGGAATGAAGGGTAATGAGGAATGATGCTTGTTGCTATTTGATAACTGAAAGCAGTTTTGTGTTTATGAGCACTTCAATTCTGGTACAGCAGGCATCACATGCCCCTAGCTTGTGTGAGCAGATAGACGGAGTGGCTCTTAAATTGGCTCTTTCCAAGTAAGGTCCGGACAGTAAAGCTGAGCAATCGCTCACCTCTGTGAAGTCTCCCACCTTTGACGTATTCAGCATTTTGCTCAGAGACCCAGCCTATGCTCAGGGAGTCGTGAAGCAGCCAAGGACCCAGAAAATAGGCTTGTTGGCCATCTTTTATCAGCCACAGGTTCTACAGCTCTCGTCTTGCCACTGGCTGAGGAGGTGAGAAAGGACTAGCTGCTAATTTAACCAGCAGTAGTAAAAATCAGTGATGTGGATTCACTCTGGTCCCGATTTCGAGGTCACAGTTATTAGCATACAACCTGTTATTCTGCAGCCCGAGCGAGCCTGCACCAGCGCCGTCTGGTGCATGTACAAGCATGCCCTGAGCCGGCGTTTGCACTGGTGGGTCTGGTGTGGCTGGTCGAACACTTTCTGCCAGCTGGCCCCTGGGCTTGTCCCGCTAGCTGGGGTGACATCTGGGTTTTCTCCAGCCTGTGGGGCCCACAGCTGGCTGGGAAGCAGCAGCCGTTCCCCTGTACGCAGGTCCCTCAGTGATAATCGCCGTGCTGCTCAGCTCTAGGTCCCCCGTGGGCAGCAGCTGCCTGGCAGGCACGCAGCGCCGTGCCAGCTCCTGCAGATGTAGCTGTCTGTCTGCTGCGCGGGGACGTGCAGCTAATCAAATCAGCCTTGCGTGAAAAGAGAGCGCAGGCTGTCTTGAAAAATTGGTATGCCTGTAGCGAGACCTGAAGGCATGTGAAACATGCTGGGCTCCAGGGTGTAAAAAAGCACAGGTTAGTAAAGATCGCACGTATGGGCCAATGGGTTCATAGAGTTCAACGGTATTTTTCAGTAAAACATCTCGTTTAGCCTCAGTGGCCAGTCCAGCCCAGCCCAAACCTCAACAGAGGATCAGTTTCATACCAGCACAGCTGTGCTTTTTAAACATTTTTGGGTTTTAGGGGTACAGAAAAAAGTGTTTGAAGCGATGGGTCGGAGGCAATAAGCAGCACAGTGAATGTTTTTGTCTTCTTATCTGGCTTTGTGAAATACAGGAAAACATGAAACAAGGAATGGGGAAGAAAGATGCTTTTTGCTTCCTGGTTGTTTTCAAAGATACAGCTGATGTGGAATGACATTTCTGAGTAGCGAGGTTGTGGCTTCAGCTGTCCCCCAGCTGTCAGAAAACATCGGGTGTGGAATATTGTGCTGGTTGAGATGTTAAAAAATTGCCTACGGTTTTGTACCTTTATATCTGCTTTCTTTTTAATTAATAAAAAACCCCAACAACTCCTGATTATAACTCCAGGAGTCGGTGCTGGAGTGGTTAGGACCTCGTTCTGTAGCTCTCAAGTGTACTCTTGACTCTCACTCTGGTTTGGTTGCCTGTGAATTAATTCAGGCTGCTTGACCATGGTTCCCTGGTTTGACTTTGAGCATGCCATCTTGGCTATAAAACATAAGCTTCTTTCCGTGAAGGATGATTTTTATGCACTTGAAATCATGCTTTGTTTCATATAAAGACAAATAACATAACCAAACATTTGCACAGCCTTCCTCTTGCACTTGGTTCCCTGACCCATTCCTTGTTACAGCACTGTCATCTTGCTGGGTTCAGTCTCTCATATTCGAGCATGGCTCCTTCACCTTCATGCTGCCACCCATGACACCGTGCAGATGCAGCGAGTTGCAGTAACGCAGTAATAATTTGACCACCTGAAATTAAACCACAACAGAATGCTTACATAGATGGTCCTTAAACTTCAGCAAACAGCTTCAAAACTCAGTAAACATTTATTAAACAAATAGAAGCCAAGGATGACGATCCTGTCCCCATCAACACCCGAGACAGAGCTAACATGCTTCCAGCAAAATACATGTTTAAAAAGGATCTCCAGTATCTGTGCAGAAAGCAGGGGGGACGAATTCTAGAAAGAAAACAAGAGCAATACACAATCCAGCCTTATGGTCAAGAAATACAGTGACGGACAAATGCTATATAAAGAAGTCTTGTCCCAAACAGGATAAATGTCAGACCACCGTGATGACCGGATCTACGTGGTACAATTTTAATTTCCTCTAAATTTGAAATGCTGCCTTTACATCTTCAGGTAATGGGAATCTTCAAAGACTTGCAGCAGCAGGAGCTTGATATGCTCATTTCTCAGGTTTAATCATTGTCACCACTGTAGAGGACTCTTGAAGCTATAGCTAGTTGGGACACACAGACACATACAGACATACAGCTCAGCCGCAGTGAGGATGGTACAACCCATCAGGGAGACATCATATGAGAGAGAAGGAAACGCAGGTCCTAAAGACCTCTTCAGATCTGCAGTGCCCTGAAGAAGTAGGTTGGGTGAAGAAATCTCAGTGACAGACAAGTCCCAGTGATTTCTATGGGGTTTAATGTGACCGCTCAACTCTCCAGCAGCGCCCGGAGGCTTCGCATGTGCAGTGATGTTGTTGTGCCTGTCTGCTGACCTGAATGTTCGGCTCTGCTGTTCGTGGGCTTGGGACGATGCCTGAGGTAGCCCTGTGCGTGTATTTCTGATGGATCCTCAATTCTTCCATCTGGTTCGTGCTGAGGGTGATGCTGTGGCCAGAAGCATCACGACAGCTGCAGGTAACAGCAGCGGGCATGGTACCGTAGTGGCTGTCCTACAACACACAAGACCCAAAGTCCCTTTGCAACAAATTAGAAACTTCTCCCAGGGTTATGTCTTCCCTTTTGGTTTGTCCATGTCTGAATAATTTGGGCACAAGGTAAAAAAACTCAGGTTTTTGAATGATTTGACGGCAAGCAGCTGCTAGTACAGCAGCAGATCATACATACCCCAGTGAACTGATGGCAGTGACTTTACTGTCCCTTTGGCACCGAGACCCTTTGGCAGAGCTGTGGAGGGGAGAGACTCCCTTGCAGCGGGACAGACCTTCAACGCGTTTATTTGGGGTAAAACGTGCAACGTGGAGCTCGTGACGCGGCACCACTGCCCAACGCCACAGCCTTGTTAGTGTTACCGCACCCCTGATGCGGGGGATACAGAAACACTCTTGTTTTACACCAAAACCCACCCCTGCAGCGGCCTGTGGCAGCGAGGGGGCCACGGAAAGGCGCGTTTGGCGCCCAGAGAGCGGCTCAGGCTCCGCCGTCGGGGCCAGCGCAGGCGGGCGGCTGCGGGAGCCGCTGCGAGGGGCTCTGCCCTGGGGCACGGAGCTGCGGGCGAGCGGCCTCCCCCGCGGCGGGGCCCGGGGCGTCGCGCTTCGGCCCTGAGGCGCCCGGAGGCCGGGCCGCGCTCCCTCAGCGCGGCGGCGGGAAGGAGCGGGCGGCGCCGCTTCCCCGCCCCGCGGGCGGCCCCGCGCCCTCCGCCCGGCCCCCGGGGCGGACAACGCCCCCGGCCCTCACGCCGCGGCCGGGCCCGCCGCCCGTGGCATTTCCTCTGAGCTCACTCGGCGGCTGACGCGGCGCCGCTTCCCTCGGAAGAGGAAGCCTCGCAGCGGAGCGGCGGCGGCAGGCAGGGGGGGAGCCGTGCGGTGAGCGCCGTGCCGGCGGCGGGGGCGCGGGGAGGGGGGGCAGCGGCGCGGCCCGCGCTGGGGGCGGCCGGGGCGGAGGAGGGGGGGCGGCGGCGGCGGCGGGGGCGGGGCGCTCCCCGCCCGCGGGGCCGGGCGGCGGCCACCCCCGTGGCCCGAGCCCCCGCCGCGCCCTGCCCGGTTACACCCTCAACGCGCGGGTCTTCTGGCCGCTGGTGACGGGGCTCTGCACCGCGCTCCTCTGCCTCTACCAGGCCCTGCGGGGGCGGCGCGGACGGGGAGGACGCGGCGGAGGCGGGCTCCGTCCCGCTCCTCAAGGGCTCGGCGCTGCTGCTGCTGGGCTGCCTGCTGGCCCGCTGCTGCGGCGCGGCGGGCGGCGGCCCCAGGGCCGGCGGGTTCCGGGCGGCGGCGGCGGCGGCGGCGGGGTCGCGGCGCGGCGTCCTGGAGAGCTTCTACGGGCGGCAGCTGCGGCTCTCGCCCCACGTGCTGGGCCACAGCAAGGCGCACGTCGGGCGCGTCGTGGCCGAGCTGGTGCGCGCCGCCAAGGCGCAGGGGCTGCAGCCCGGCCCGCTGGCCCTCAGCCTGCGCGGGGACTTCGTGCGCATCGGCAGCGCCTACGAGCAGCACAAGGTGCGCAGCCCCGACTGCTTCGACATCCTGGTGCCCCTGCGGCTGCCGCCACACCTGGAGCCCCGGCCGCGCTCTGCCGACGGGCATGGACCCTGCGGCGCCTTCGTCTGCGGCTTGCGGGCCAGGGCTGGCTGGCCGCGCCGCTACCGGCCCTTCGCCGAGGGCTTCTGCGTGGAGCTGCAGGGCCGCAGCCACCTCTCCTCGGGGCTGGTGCTGCGCTGGTTCCAGGGCCACCTGCAGCGGTGCCTGGGTGCCGTGCGGTACCGGCTGCAGGAGCGCTGCCGCATCAGCCTCTCGGTCTGCCCCGGCCGCCCGCCCACGCTGCACATCCTGCCCTGCTCCGACTACGTCTGCTGCCACATCTCCATGGCCGTGCGCCTCATCCCCGCCATCCCCCTCGGCGACGCGCTCTACCTCACGGCCCTGCCACCCGATGGCCCACAGGCCGCCCCGGCCCCCGAGGCCCTCTGGGGCCTCAACACCTCGCGGCAGGAGCAGCGGCTGCTGAGCTGGCTGAAGGAGCAGGCCCCGGCCTCCTCCTGCCACCTCAAGTGCCTGCAGATCCTCAAGGGCCTGCGCGACCTCCGCGGGCAGGGCTTGGAGGAGCCCTTCTGCTCCCAGTGGCTCCGGGTGCTCTCCTCCTACGTGCTGAAGACGGCCCTCTTCTCCCTGCTGCTGCAGGGGCCCTTGGAGGCCTGGGACGAGCGGTTCCTGGTGGAGCGGCTGGAGGACCTGGTGCTGTACCTCAGGGGCTGCCTGCGCAAGCAGGTGCTGATGCATTTCTTCCTGGGCAACACCAGCCTCCCCGAGGCCGTGGCTGTGCCCAGGTTCCTCAAGGAATCCGCCCCCGTGAACTTACTGGCAGCCTTTGATGGGGCCACGCTGGACCTGGTTGCCTTCCAGCTGATCAACACCTGGATCCAGGCCTCGCACATCATCAGGATGTACAGCAGCCCCCCGGTACCTGCGACCAGCGCTCACCCCATGTCGGCACGTCGCCGAGGCCAGGCAGGAGCCGCTGGGAGAGTGAGCCGGCGCCCGGGTGAGCTGGTGTCACCCGTGGACACTGCCAGGGCAGCGGGTGCTCCCAGCATGCTGGTCCATTGGGAGCCTGCGTCTGCCTGTGGAAGGTGGGACCCATTTAAATGTGGTTCTGTGGTTTTGTCCCTGACCTGAGGAAACTGGGAAACCAGAGGCCAAGACTTAATGAAATTGTGATTCTTATTTTTTAATCTCGTTGGTTGTTTGTGGGAAAATTGTGAAATTTCTGGGGCCTTAGACAAGAAGCGTTACGTATAGTCGACTGTTTGCAAACCTAACTTTAACAGGCTCAAACTGACGTTTCTGGAAATCCATATTAACTTGTTGTCTTAGTGGCAAAATTGACCTTTTTCTGAGATTCGCTTTTTATGATACAAAATCCATTTGGGATTTAAAAATTCTGCAAGTGCAAACAAACCCCCTGATGTACCAAGAGGTTCTTCAAATGCCATGAGCGCTAGAGCATGGATGTTGATCACAGTTTGAAATGCTCAATGACATGCTTTAAATTTCCTGTGTAATCAAATACATTGTGCTCAGTAGAAATATATTGCGCGTGTTAATGTAAAATTGAGGGAAGACGCGAAACCTCTCCCATAACAGCATGAAAAATCTAGTTGCACGTTTCTGTGTTCAAGTGAAGGTTATACTGAAGGATTGAAATATAGATAAAAGGAAACAAATAGCACTTTATTTTCACGAAAGCTTTCTTTTTAGGTTAATTGGCTGCACTAAATACTTGCTATGGAGGAGGCATTAATATTTTGTTAAAGGGATGATGTTTGAATCATCCTGAGGAAAACCTTCTTTTAAGGAAATACTCTGAGGTTCGTTTGTTTTTGGGTTCTTGTTGAGATTTATTAATTTTTTTTCCAGCTTTTGAGTATTATTTTCTTAAAATTTGCTTTACCTCAAGGACCAACAACAAAACTAAGAAATTCTGGTTTTGTTTTTTTTTTGGTTTTGTTTATTTTTTGAACAAACCTTAAACCAGTCCAAATCTCAGTGCTGTAAGCTGGCTGCCGCACCCTCCTGCTCTCCGGTAGGAGTTTGGTGGGATTTTTGGATGACTGTCTGAGCAGTTGTCTGATTGTGGCAGTGTTTTGACCAAATAACCTGATGGGATTTTCTAGTGCTGTGCTATAGCAAATTGTTATCTTATTGTGGGGAGGAGGAAGTGAAATATTTCAGGGTACTTCAAAATTATTTAGCACTAATTCATGGTACAGTGGCAGTCTTAGGCTGTGGATTCTGGTGTCCTCTAAATAGAGACATCAGCCAGATAATTTCCACTTCTTGCCTGGTTATGTCCCTGTCGCTGGAATAACCTGGCGAGTTGTAATGCAGCCAGCTCTGCAAGTGTCCTTAGCTGCCGGTGCAGGTACCTGGGGTAGAGGAACCTGATGTGTCCCAGGGTGTCAGCAAATTCAGATTTTAAAATCCTTGCTTTATTGGGTCGCCTGCTCAAGTATTTGATGTATTAAGACCCAATAAGTGTTACTGAATTGCTGGCGCTTGGGAAGCTGCACGTGTGCCTTATTACCCACTATATGGTGTCCTAGGTGGGCAGTCTGAAGTGAATAATAAATGACCAAGTGCAACTTCTGGGAAGCTTTGGGATAACTTGAAGTTACTAATGTACTCCTCCTTTCCCTGATGTACATAGAGATACCGGTGTGCTTTATTCACAGTTCTATACATCAGAGCACAAAACAAATGTTTTCAAAATCTATGAAGCTTTATAAAAAAAAATCTATTTTTCTAAATGGAAATGCTTCCTAGGCAGATGTTTGTCTACTCCTGTCTATTTTTTAAACTGCTCTTGCAGTCTTATTTTCAGGTAATTACAGCCTAGGTCACACCCGCAAGTTGGGTTATTTTTATATACGAAGCGCTGTGCTTCTTTCTACAAATACAAATAGTGTATTTATAGGTAGCATTGATCAAATGTTCTTTGCACATGGTATTTAAGGCTAAGTGAGCTACCTTGGTGTTTTGATTTTTTTCATGGTAGTAGACCACGATACGTACTATTTTTGCAGACTTGTGTTACTTGGTATTTGAAATAAAATGCAGTTCTGCAATCCATGCCATTGAATCTTTTGCCCAAAGAAGGACTAGATGACCGGCCCGGGGTATTGTGGCTGCCTGAACTCATGACATAAAAACCCGTTAGCTGTTAATTCTGGCATCATAACCACTTCAGTCAGCTGTTGGTTTGTTTACATCACTGTGCACCCCTGTCTCTGAAAAGCGATCTTTTCTCTGAAAAGGGATGCGCATTTGGTGTGTATTTAGTATTGCTGCAATACATGGAAATCTGTAACAGACTTGATAAGGACTTTCTCACTAAAGGGTAGTAATGCCAGGAAAAGACAGTTGCATCAGGAAATGCATGATAAGGAGGGATGGTGGAGAATATAAATAGTTTAGAAAGTTGGGCTGAGGGGTGAATGAGAATGATGGTAAACTCTCAGTGAAGACGCACTGCAAACAAGCCAAAGGACTTGGGGATAAAATGGGAGGAGAGCTATTGAAAGCAAGGCACATTTGGAGCGTAGGGAAAAGAGATTTAAGTGGGTTTTCCTGTAACAATACTTCCAAATATTTTCCAGAGTGGTTGAATGCATCAGGGCTGAACAGTGAGGCAAACCCCCAGTTTAGCAGCCACATAGGCAGATCTTCAGTGTGAGTTTTTTGCTCAGCAAGGCAGTTTTGAGTTTGTGATGGCTGGTGATGAGAGAAAATGTATGCGTTTGCTGTAACCTCGGGCTTGGGCAAGCTTTCTTGAGGAGAGGGGGCTTCCTGCCAGTAAGGCAGTGTGCGCGCGGTTGGTGGGAGGTCTGAGAAAATCTCGTAGACTAACTTGTGGCTCTGTTGTACAACAGAGATGTTAAGTGTATTTTCTTTATCTGCTATAAAGCATGCATTCGTGAATATGATTGACACAAGGAGCTGATAAAAGTTGGGTTCTGTTATGGTATTAATCTTACTCCACAACAAACGTGACAGCACTGGTACCTGCAGCGTCCTGGAGCTATTACAGGGCCTATTCTGCAAGGAGGTGTACAGACAACTTGACCTACACAAGTAATCCTGTGGGCCTTTTTCCTTCTCCCTCCTCTCCCAGCCCATGGATACCGTACACAGAACAAGGTTATGAATGCGTATTTTTTAAGGTTGTAACTGTTATAATGTATCCTAGATTCAGCAGGGTTGCCTCTGTGCGTGTAAACTCAAACACCAACACAGAAGAAAGAGCGTGTTATTTAGCACTAATGTGGGTTCTTGGTTCTCTTTATCTGAAACCTATTTTTGCAAAGACTCTGTGCAAATGAAGTTGTTTTAATTGAACATTGATTTGGAAGAGGAGTCACACCTGCAAGAGAATAAGTTTATTTACAGTATCAAAATGCATATGTGACTTCATTTTGTATTGAAAAATGCTGTGTATTTCTCAAAGACATCATTATTTCTTATCTAAGTATCTCGAAAACATTCCTCTTTTGATTTTGAATCTCTGCAGAGTAATGTAAATTTTAAGTGTCTGTTTGAAATGGACATTCTTGGTACAACTATTTTTTGCTGGTTAATAATCAGACCAAAGATTAAACTAAAGTGATCAGCTGCTATTGTTTTTTTTCTTAAAAAAAAAAGTGTTTGTAGGCTCAAAGCGTCAGCCCATTTTAATGAAATGTTTAAAAATTCATTTCCTATTTAATATCAAAATACATTTGCACTTTTTATTGTTTCCATAAAAAGTTGGTGGTTTTGTTTTAATATTTCACTGTAGTAATAAACAGCTGTTGTAAAGCATCTATGCCTCAAGATTTAAATTCCTTGTTACCTTTTTTTCAGTAAAAGCTACCTGCAGCCACAAAACGGTGATTGGCAGGTTTATGTGCTCTTTAGGAGGAGACTACTACAGTGGCAAAACCATGGGAAAGCAGGAAGTCCACGCCTTGGGAGTTGTGCAGAGGGATACGGGAGGAGAGCCAGGAGAGCGCCTAGAGTGCGGCTGGCACCGTCTGTGGCGTTGCTGATGTTTGAAATGGAGCATGTTGGGGTTTGTGGCTGTCTTGCTCACAGGTCAAGAAGGTTTCCATTCTTGTTTCCCTGGCTCCAGTTTCAGGTCACTGCATAAAATGTGCTTTTTCTGGTGCTTGATGAAGAGCTAGGACTTCACCTTCATTTCACAGTGTCTGTCTGAGCTTTTCAGTGTGGCATGTACAGACACATCTCTGTTCCAAACCGCGTAGGTCACAGCTTTATTAAATACGGGAAAAGTCCTGCTGAAGCCAGCAGGAGTTGTGTGGTGGCTGGACCAGCAAGTTACCTGTCCTTTATCAGTCTTTGGTAAGGTGCCAGAACTATACACTCCTGGCTTGTGCTGATGTTCCCTATTAAAGAAAGAAATAACAGCACGACCCCTAGGTTTTTAATCGTTAAATCAAAGGTTGTCTGAAAATAACTATCTTCAGATCTTTGGTGTGCCTGCCTCTTATCTTGCAGAGAGTAGCTTCTGTAGGAGGGGCAGCGGTCGTTGGTACGGTGCTGAGGCAGCCCAGCTGGCTAACGGACTTCTTGCTGGCAAAGACTGGAAGAATGTCATTCCTTTAGTGTCAGCACTCAGTCACCCAAGTCAGTGCGGAGGAAGCATATTTAGATCTTTACATCTTTAATGGCACTATCTCGTATTAATGGCTTCCTTTAAAAGCAATGACCATCCTCCGGTCTCCATTCATTCCTTGCTCTGAAATATTTCTCAGTTTGAAGCCTGAGTTTCTATTCAGCAGAATATCATTAAAGAAACACAGGAGTTTCCTTTCAAGATAAATCTGTTAACAAAAAATTAACTGGCCTAAGGACTTGCATGCTTGGTGTTTAAAGAAAAGCCTGTTTGCATCCAAGTCATTGGATAAATTGTTTAAAATCTTTCCATCCCTGTGCAAATACCTCTCTTGTAATGCAGCCAAGGTCAGTAGTGAATTGCTGATTAAGTACTGCTAATGCAAGTTAAAGCCGCCTGGAGGGGAAGGGACTCTTATTTGTGCATCTCATTTTCATAAGGCTCCAAAAGAGTTCAAGCACAAGAAATTTGCTTTTCTAGGCTGGTTTATTTCCTGTGTCACCTCTTTAAATGTCTGCCTGGTGAGTCTTCCCTGAGGTAAGTGACATTCTGACTGGTGATAATTGTTTTGAGTAGCTGGCAGGAAAGCAGCCAGCCCTGCTTTCGTTGGGCCGATAGCGCTGGGAAGCTGGCGGTCGACGTAGGGGAAGGACCTGCACCCCTGTAAGCACGCGGTTTCACCGTCAGTGCTTGCTGATGCTTCAGAGCACAGTGCTCTGTTTATGCGAGGGGTCCGAGTGCCTCACAACTCCAAAATAAGCAGGATATGGAGGGCTGACCATACATAGATCTGCCTGTACATTATATTACCGTCGTGGGTTTCTCAAACGTATGGTATGCCTAACTAAGAGGCTACCTGTGCTCGAGTGTGTGTGCCTGCAGCGTCCTGGTTTAAATATGTAACCAAGAATTGGCATATTTGCAACCCCTTTATAAGAGATTCAAAGCCACTCAATCAGCGACAGAGCTATAGATAACGTATGTTCTGTATCTGTGCGACAGTCTGTTAGGATTCAAATAACAATTTACACGCAAAACTCTTAAAGGTTGTTACAAACACTTATGCGTTAAATGTCATCGTGTACCAGTCTTCTGTGTTAAGGAAACCTTATTTTTTCCCCTTAAAGTATAGTAGTGCTGATTGAGAGACTCAGAAATTTTCTGTGTACTCAAGCTACAGGCATGCATTTCTTGAAACGTGGGGAATATTTTTCCCCCCTAAAACCAGGACCAAAACTGCATACCGAATAATCAGTTCTTGGGGCTGGACTGAATGTAATAAGGGTTTGCTAGTGGTTTCATGATACTCATGATCCTCTGTAGGCTTCTATCCCTGCCACAAAGAGTCCACAGAATAATCTGGGTGGGAAAATGAAAAAGGGAGGTAAGGAATCAAGAAGATGGGACTGACGTGGATTATGCTGTGAAGGTTACTAGCTATCAAATTAAGGATGAAAAATTACCCTTGCGATGGATCTGTAGTGGAGAAAGTGGAAGAGTTGCTTTGAAGAGGCTCACTGTTCTGATAGAAACCTGCTAGCTGTAGGAACGGAGGAAGGACGGGAGCAAAACCCAACAAGATAGCCTACTTCTCCACTGCTGTTTCAGTCTGCGCCTTTCCAGTTTCAAGTCGGGGAGAAGAGAAACTTAGAGCTGAATTCACTCCCAAATTAGCGTGCTTACTAGCCATGCTTCAGAGGAGGGCAAGGGAGAGAGCGACTTCCTGCTCACTCTTCCAATGTTTTATTGTCTGCAAAATTAAAATACTGCAATACAATACTCCCATCAAAGGAGAGAGTGCTCAGGAACCATTTGCCCGTCTGTCTCCTCTGCTATGCCAGATGATCAGTTTGGGATCACTGGTTTTAAAGACAAGTCCCGGTTGAAATTCAGCTAGGTTTACGTATGTTGGAAACTGCTCCTGATTTTTCCCAATTCCTGCTGGCACGGCACAGGGAGCCGCTCCACTGCCTGTGCGAGTGAAGCGCCGCAGCAGCAGCTACAGAGGAAATGAGTCATTCCGCTATTTCTGTTGCAAAAGACTTCTCTGTGCTGTACAATGCATTTAGGAATATATTCTTATGGCTTCTTGGAAATTCGCCTCCTAGGACCATGTTTAGGCATGCAAACATCAGTGTATTAACAGGCACATCGTAGAGTTTCACTTGATTTTGAGTAGGTTGTGCAGGCTTGGCTTCTGCGGGGAGGCGCTGCCCACGGTCTTCCTCGAGCTGGTATTTCACACCGCTGTCAGCTCTGGGTCTGTCCGCTGGCGAGGGGCTGCTGCCAAAGAGGTGGTCATATAAGAGTATCAGTGTGTCTTCTGAGCATCTTATTTTGTCATACGCGCTTGGAGGCTTGTTTAAGTGTGTTTCAAAAAGAAGAAACTTGCTAGTCATAAGGACTGTGAATCACGGGCACTTCTCCAAAAAGTATTTCTGTATGGAGCCTGTAAGTGTTTTCCCAGAAGCTATTTGAGCTCAGCAGCCATTCAGACCCTACCAAAACTAATGTCATCTCCTGAATATTAAAAAAAAAGGGGGGGTGGTTGGGAGAAGAATAGCAGTAGACTCTGACAAACCAATAAACCCATTTCTCCCCTTTTATTTCAGTGTGGTGGTTTCCAGAGTGCTGCGACCAGACGTTAACCTGCCTGCTGGCAGGATGGCTGGTTTGAGTCACGGTGTTACCTGGTAAGAGAGCATCAGCCTCTCCCTCTGTCTCCTCACTGCTGCCCTGGCAGGCGGATGACTAAATAAAGTGGACTGGCACTCAGCTGTAACTTCTGCTGCGAGAGCGCAGGAGAGCTTGGTAAGAATTTGGCAAATTGTCTGCTGTCAAATCTCGCGGGAGTCTAAGTTGCTCAGGAACAAAGCAAGTCTTGGACAAAGCTTTATGTTTGCCTATGGATGAGTTTCTTCTAACGGTTTGCTCACCTCTTGGCTCTCTGAGTGGGCCTGCTTTGAAGTGCAGAGTCCTTGGGATGTCCTGCATGCTTCCACCCGGCTGAGAGGGCCAACTCCAGCAGAGCAGTGGCAATGTGTGGGGGCAACGCAACTGTCTCGTGGCATTTACCCCTCACATTTTATAGGTGCTCCTTAAAATGTTCCCACTTTCAGTATAAAGACATGGTGGGTACCAGGGGGAGGGAGCCTGGTAGCAAAACTTGCTGACTTGTGTGGTTTTCTCCTTGGAAGCGCTAGTAGCACTCAAAGAAACCGTGCAAATCCAGAGCTTGTGTGAGCAGCGGTGTTTTAAATGTGCCTCTTGAAATCATTCTCATTACCCGAAATGTTTATAGGGGCACGTAATGAGCTTTCAACACTCAAATAATTCCTCAAGGAAGAATCGTTATGGTCCTCCAGAATGATCCCTGTGTTAAGTGGCAATTAAGAGCTAATTATAATGAGATGCTGTGGGATGAAATTAGTATAAAACTTAGACTGACAACAGAAGCATCCACGTAGATAAGCTAGAGGGGAGATGGTGGGAGAAAGGGGAAAGTAGGGAACGCAGTGGCTACGCTGCAAGGAGGGGCAGGTGCACCACCTTGGAGCAGATGGAGACTAACTGGATGGTCATCAGAAGAGTCAGCCCTCAATGGGAAACGTGACGGCTTTGCTGAGGGCAAACTCTGGGATTTGCATGAACTTCTCTGGGCAAAGCTTTCAGGTCTTGTAGCTTTTCTGGAAGAAGATGTGGTTTGAGCGCTGCTTTCTGCCTTCTGAAATGTCAGCTGGTGAAAGTGCTGCTCACCCATCTCCGGCAGCTGGAGGCGTATGATGTCTGCTACCTGAAAAAAAGGCTGTTTTGGCGGTGAAATTTGTCTCTATGGCCAATAAAGACCTTTATAGTGAGACTTTCATATCAAAGGGCTCTAGCAGCACAAGAGTTTGAGTAACTGTTTGCCTGACTGCCATTGGAGTAGCTGCATGTGAAGTGCACAGGTATTTTATTTGAATAAAAATTCTTGCCCTCAGTGGTTAGCAAACACAGCTGCTCCAGAAACCTCCACGTTGCAGAGCAGAAGTTAATTTTGGGTGGGTAATGTGCAATTCTGATGGAACACAGGAGCGTGCACATACTGGGAGACGCTGTCCCGGCTGCTCCGGCATGTCTTTGCCCCTCGAGAGCAGCTAGAGTTTATTTTCAACAGATCTTCCCCCTCTGAAATGGGTCTGGGCTTGCAGACGAGGCAGGCCCTTGCAGCGAAGGCAGCGGATGGATAACTCCCTTCTCCCTCCCGCGCAGTATTTTCATAACCTTTTAATGGCATCCCGGCAGAACGGGGACAGGATGGCGATCGCGCGCCGGCCACGGCTGCTCTGTTTCTTCCAGTGGGGGAGGAGGCCAGGATGAGATCGGATTTACTTTTTTTTCCTTTTCTGCTTGGAAACTTATTTGTGTTGCTAACGAGGTCCCCAGTTCAACGCCGTAAAAAGGGATGCTGCAGGGAGGGGGACGAGTAAGCTTCCTCCCTTGGGAAAGGGTAAATACAGTCCTTGACTCATACAAACTGCTTTTCCGAGGTCAGTGGGCACGCAGTTGGTCGCCCGTGATGGCAGGTGGTGCTGGCTAAGCTATTGGCACAGTGGGATGAGGCGGCAGATAGGGCTGGACCCGCACCGGGACATCGCTCCGGAGCAGAGACATCTCCCCTTACAGTGCTGCTTGATCAGCTGCAAGTTGCTGAGCGCAATACGGGAGGAGGAACGTAATGTGCTGCTCCCTATGTGATATAGGGAGCAAGCCCAAGAGCAAACGTGTTACTGTCTAATCGATAAGAACAGGTTTCTTCACTCAGACGCCCAGGGGAACCCCCAGCGGCAAGGAGGAATTTTGTCACCTGGATTTGAGCAGACTTTTGCATATGAGGTTGGCTTGGTCTGTGCTGAAGCTGGGTTTGCCTTCCAAGTATGGCTCTCAACCTGAAGGGCAGAAAGCACAGTGTGTTGCTCTGTGTAGTGATTTTGGTTTCCATTAATGTCCAGAGAAGACATTTCTCATGAGAAGGAAATTTTAATTTGGGAAGGACTTGGTTCATTTATATTGCTTGCATTTAGCTGGACCTACAGACTCCATCTTCAGCAGAGCTGCGTCCCAGTAAAAGCACTGCAGGGTAAACGCATAGGAATGGGAGCAGGGAAGAAGGATCGAACAACAGAAACAGACGGGTGAAACCGAGGTCCCTACGAGGCAGAAATATTCAGTAATTCCATGTATTTCTCAGCTACAGCACTGCAGCGCTTTAGAATGCAAATTACCCCTTTAACCCACCCAGTTTAGCTCTACTGCGTAATACAGTATTTTGCACATCTGCTTAATGAGATGGGAAAACCAGATGTAACGGTCTCTGCTGCTGTGAGGGGGATGACTGGAAACGGAGTCTTTTGTAATAAAAATAGTCCTGCCCTTTAGAACCTGTTGAATTCTGAAGCTGACATGGGCAGGTTTTAGCAAATGATGATTTGATATTTGCAGCTGAACGATCCTGAACTCATCCCCATAGCTGTTCCTTCACAGCTCAGAAGTGGTTTTAGTGCTGTTGATATTGTTTTTTCCAAAAGCTTTAAGCAATCTTTATTTTTCTGTTTTGGTCATTTGTTTCGTAATTTAAAAGCTTTTCCCTTACCAGCCATATTTAAATGGTTTTGGATAACTTCTGGTACATGTTAGAGCTGCACAGCCCCGGGGCTCAGTCAGAAAGCCTCGCTGGTTTCGATGGAGGAAGTGTGCTTGACCACATCTGTTTCTGTGTTAACTTACGACTTTAGGCCACTTCTGGAAAGGAGAAAACTGTAAACGCCAATTCCTCCCCCTCCTCTTTCTAGGTTTGATATAGGTTTTAATGTTCGTATGAATAGGAAAGGAATATTTGAAAATGTGACTTATTAAATCAGTGTGGATCAAATGGGAAGAGTTGTAGCACAGTTATTGGAACAACTTCCAGGGGATGCGGCTGTTCTTCTAAAATAAGTCATCTGTGGGTTTGCAGTGCAACCAAAAGTCTCAGCATTTATCTTACAATTTTATTCCTGAGTCTCAGAGAGATGACCTTGAGTGAGTTTAAGACTGAATTTGCCATATTCTATAAAATCCCACGCTCTGACCTTTTTTAGAAGAGACCTTCTTACTTTTTAAGATGGGCACTGGAAATATCTTGAGTATCTTTATCTCTAAAGTTGTGTCAGTCTGGAGACTGGGGTTCTGTCCCCCGTTTGCTCAGCTCCCCTCGCCGGGGTCCTGCTGCATCCAGCTCCTCTTGGTGGGAATGACTCTCCTTCTGCTGGATTTTTCTTCCCGAGAAAGGGAGACGTTACTTCTCGGCTTCAGAGAGGCTGATGTTGCTCGTTTCTCAGTCATTAGATTAGAACAAATACTGAGTAGGAATTTTCTACAAAAATAGAGCTCGCTTGCTTAGGAATTTGCTTCAGTGGGGACTGTGAGATATTCTCTCTGTAATGATTTATATTACAAAAATAGCTCTGTCCTATGTCTGCAAACAGTTAGAAATGTGAGCCTGGAAAAGAAATCTAGCAGCTAACTCCTCGGCCCTACAGCTTGAATAAACCAGTCGGAAACAAGATGAATTACAAAAGCAACTGAAAAACTGAACTGCCCCTATAAATACAACATTCTCTCCTCGGAAGTCTGAAAATACTCTGGCTTTTTAGTGTGACCCAAAGCGTACCATATCCAAGTTTTTTTGGCCTAAAAGCAGGGAGCGAGTTCCAAAGCAGAAGAGTCCTCCTGGCAGTGCTGTGCCTTCTCCGGGGGACTCTCCCGCTGCTGAGACTGCACCGCGTCAGGGGGGACCCTGTGAGCGAGCGACTCCCAGGCCACAGAGGTCCCGTCGTTATTGCACAATCGGGTCGTCGAAAGAACATGACCTCAAATTCATATTTACACATGACCTAGCAGTCACCGTTTGCCTTCAGCACTGTTGATGGCGCTCGGCTCGCACTAGTGACACCTCTAGGCGTCAGGGACGGGACTAGTGCTGAGACGGGGTTAGCGTGTTGGAACCCAGCACGACTTAACCGGGCGGTGACGGCTCCCTCCGGGCACAGGGTTCCTTTGAGCAGGAACTTGGATTCGAGCGCTTGATACAATAATATGCGGTGCCCACTTCCTTGGAGGCTGCGTGCCCTTTGGCTGTGGTTTTTATCTCTGTTTACTATAGAAATAGCTTTAGTAGATTGTGCTGTGTCATTCAGTTCCCTGCCAGAATGTATGTTAAAGACAAAATAGAAAGCGTGCGAGTGCAAGAGAGTAGCTGTAATTTTTATGGCATAAGCAAGGCCATTATAAATTATATGAGGCAGTGAGGATCTGAGGATTTTAGATCAGATTTAGCCACTTCATCTGGAGACTTAAGAAAAGGGAAAAATGTGCTTTTAATGCTATTGCCAATTAGGGAGCTGCCAGGTGGCCAGTTAATAATCCAGATGCGCCGCGTAAGATGCAGCATCAGCAGAAGCTCTTTCTGAAGTGAAGCAGAAAAGCGCTTTCCAGGGCACAGTGACAAGGTGGGGGAGCGCCAGCGCTTTCCTCCGGCTACGGGCGCAAGTGGCGTACAGGGGATGTGACAAGAGGGAGATCCTGGGGTAGGTAATGCCAAACCAGAAAGGGATAAGAGCTTTGGAAAAATGCAGAGAAGGAGGATGTAATACAATACGGCAACGTAATACAGAGAACAGCTGGCTACTGAAAACGCAGAAGCCTGGGAAATAGTATCTTGGCTTCAAATCGGGCAGATTCACAGGCGTCCATGCAGTCGATGGGCTAATTTACAGACAGTTGAGACCGAAGGCTGGATGAGTCATGGAAATGGGTTGTAGCACCTTCCCCTTTTGTCACTAGCTGGACTCCGTGTCTGTCACACTGATGTCAGCCCAATTCCTGCTGGAAACTGCATCATCGCTGGCACAAGCCCTGCTGCTATGAGCCTCGCATGCCGCAAGGGGCCGGAGCTTGGGACAGAGGTGCTGGGGGCCCGGGCTTCTTGCTGACCCCTGGAGCGTAGCAGCACGGATCTGGGAGAAGGGGATAACCTTTCCCTACTCCAGAGCAAGCTGTCGGGGCACACTCCTGTGTGGGAATTCGGGAGAAGGGATTGAAGGGATCAGCACGCGAGCGCGGGCGGGCAGCCGGCGGGGTTTAGCTTGCACCTTTGCCACCTGCAGGAAGCAGAACTCCGCTCAGGTCACGTCAGGCGTTTTCTGCACTTGTAACAAAGCACAACACAGGCCCTGACACCAAGTCTGTCCTACCGCTAAAATAAATACAGGTTCCTACAGCAAAGTCAAAGCTGATCCTTGCTGCCAAAAGACTGTGAGGTGTGGGGCCAGCAAGGCAGAGCTGTCCTGCCCCAGCGCAAACGTCCCTCTCACCCGCACTGCGCGTCGGGTCTCTGCTGGGACGTGGCCGGGGGTAAAGGCAGGTGAGTAGGGTTTGCTGCTTTCTACTTCGCCAGCTGGGGTAGATCTGCTTCTCGGAGCTTGGTCTGTGCTCACAAATAAAGGTATTTACCCATTTTTTTCCCCTGTGTGTCACTCCACCGCTCAGGGTCTCTGCCTCAGTGCCCGCTGGCCCTTCATCTCTCCCAGGGGAAGGTTGCAGGGGACAGTCCTCCTCCTGGTTGCCCAGAACTTGAGTAAAACCTCATGAGCTTGCCTCTTTAGGGTACAAACCCAAGGCAGAAAAAGGCCTGAAAAACCACAGAGGGAAACTGCATTTCCAAGAAACCCACAAGGAGGCAAACACGTCGCTAGAGATGGCGCTGGAAGAGTGAATCAAAGATGCCTTTGTTGGAGGGATGACGCTGTGGGGGAACAAAGCTAATCCTATAATGACGAGAGAAGCTGGACCTTTATGGGCTGCCAACAGCGGTGGGGAAGCACCCGCTACCAATGGCTTGCCATTTATAAAAACATCTGGAGATAAGCAGTTTATTTTTAGGCAAAGTGGTAGCCAGCTATTCCAGCAGGCTCAAGTGATGATGATAAGGATTTGGCGTACGAAGAACAGAGTAAGACATCTCATCTTATCTTGCACCGCCACTGTTCTCCTCGCTTTCCCCCTTGCAGCAGACAGCACTGCCAATTGCTTTAGGAGGATTCAAATGAAAATCCCTCCAAATAGCCATCAGATTTTTTTTCTTTCCCTTCTTTCTCCACTTTTCAGAGTGATGCTCTTCTCCCTTAACTTCAAGGCAAAAGGCAGCTGCAAGCCTTTGACGAGGGCTTGGAAGACACCTGCGGACACGGCATTTTGAATACCGGCAGCCCTGGTTTTGGTTTGTCTGAGAAGCTGCTGAACTGATTTGCTATGCTGGAGGTAGATTTTGCTACTTGCTGGGCTGGTTGTAATGATTCAAGCGCATGCTCTGGATGTGGCTGATGTTATTCCCAATGTGAATTAATATCAGTAAGAACAGAAATCTATCATAAAATCACTTTCTGCAAAAGCAGTGTTAATCACCTTGTTTTCTGCATCGAAATTTTGCATTTGCAAGCCTCGCCATCTGCATTGCAGCCACTACATGTGGGAAGTATGGAATGTGTCTTATCAGACACAGAGCGTGCACAGCAAAGGACATCCAAAGGTTATGTTGTCATCATGTCAAATGGGTCTGTTTATTCTGAGTGCTGTAGAAGCAGAGCTTAATCAGAGCATCAGCCATATGCAGATTTGAAATTAGATTTTACAATAACCACCTGTCTGCTGTTTCGAATCCATCATATTCTTCGGGTTAGAGCTGTGTTTGCTTAGTGAATATATTTGCTGAGAGACTGTAATCTAAAAGCCTTCAAGCAACAGTGTAAAAGGCACTTAAATGCATGTATATGTATGAGCGTGCAAGGGAAGCACATCTATCTTATGGCTTTGTACTACAGTCTGCTACTAAAGCATGTGGGGGGAAAAAAAGCGCCATTTTTCCATGTAAAAATCAATAGTATTAGCAAACCCCCCTATAAAACTTCTTTTGCTCTTCTTTTGGGGTTCATAATACTTATATGTGCCAGCCAAAACAATAGTCGGTGACAACTGATGCAGCATTGGATCTCCCTTTCTCTGTCCAAAACGTTTTTTGAAGAAGTACAAACATGCACACAATGTTTATATAGCGAGGCATGCCACAGTTTTTGTGACTCACAGCATTCTGCCTTTAAGGAGTCAAAAAAATACGTCTGAAAAGTTTAAGCCGCTCACCACCACATCGTAACATGGGAAAAAAAAAATAATCCATGTGTTCACTTATTGCAAGCTGCATCAAGGCGGTGGTGAGTCAAGATGAAAAGAGCAACGATATTCAAAGTAAAGGCTGACATTTTAAACACTGGCACTTAGAAAGAAGTGGAATTAAAAAGAATTGCAGAGCAAAAATTGACAAACAACTTGTACCACAGTTTAATCATATGCTCAAAACTCCCTGAAACAACTAAGCACTACAGGGCTTTTTCTTGCTTATCACCACTGTGGTAATTCTTCTTCTAAAGTGGTAGCTGCTCTCCCTGGGGAAAAAGAGAATTTATTTTTTTAACTCAGAGTATGGCCCTTCCCACGGAAGTCAACGGGAGTTTTTCATTGAATTCAGTGAGAACTTAAATGGGCCGTTAAATGCGATCAGTAATGCAAGAGCTTTCCGAAGCCATCCTGCCCCAGAGCCTCCCTCCTCACCACAAGGAGCAGTAGTGACCTGTGTTTTTAGGCTGTCCGGCATCTGAAGCTGTACGTATCTCCTTCTCCAGAGCAGGAGATGGTTTTGCCATTCCCCACAGTAAACTGGAATGTAACGGGGCTGGTGTGAGCCAGGGAAGCACCCTGTAGCGCTCAACTGCTGACTGTCCAGTGGGGCTGAGCTGTAAAATGCTGCCTCTTGCTTCTCTGCCTCTATCCAGGGTTTAGTGTAAATCCATGTGCCAGGAAGGTGCCAGAGGTATAGCCAGAGAGTCTCCTCCGAAGCTGAGGGCAGGAGCCTTCGTTTGCAGCAGCACATAGGGAAGCACCAAGGTGGTGCTAAAGAGAAACAGCGCCAAATCTCCACCTTTCCCATGCTTTCCCTTTCCAAGAGTTTGACCTCAAAGGAAACCACTTTCCTACTTGAGTTCCCCAGGTCCAACCACCCATGTGGTGGGATTTGCCCGACAGGGTCTCATCACTGGTCCGCATCTCCCCTGGCTAGGACCGGAGACGCCAGCACGAGGAGGTGAAGCAAGGTGACGCTCAGTGTGGTCTGTGGGTTAAAAGCTCGCTCCTGACTCCAGCTCCTCATCTTCGCTTGGGAAGATGTGAGTATATACGTTTTAACTTCGCTCATAAGCTCATAGGACGGCCGCATCCCTGTTGGAACTCTGGTGTGCTGAGAGCATCTTCTCTCGCAGCGCGCTCTCTGGAGGAAAACACCGCTGCAGAAATGGCTTTATCAGCCCAGGCCACCGCCACCGCTCCCGCCGCTCCGCACGGACCCGACTCCGCTCCCACCGACACCTCCCGCGCTGCCGCCGCCTCCGCGGGGGCCGGGCCGGGCCGGGCCGTACCGGGCCGCCCCCGGCGGTGTCCCCCGGGAGCCCGGAGGGGTTTCCAGCCCTGAATTTCCGCGCCGGGCCCTCTGGAGGTCAGTGTTCGCCCGCGCTGCAGCGGACCTGTTGCACCCGCGGCTCACGCCGCGCAGCCCCGCGGAGGCTCCGCGGGCAGAGCCGGGCAGCAGCCGGTCTGCTCGGAGCCCCCGCCGACAGCCCCCGCCCCGTGGGGCGCAAACCCCACGCGTGTTTTTACCGACCCGATCAGCCGGGAGGAGGTGTGGGGGGGGGGGGCGGCGGGGCGCGGCGGGTCTCCCCCCGCCCTGACGGCGCCCCCCGGGCCCCCCGCGGTGCCTGCGCGGCCGCGGAGCGCCGGCGGAGCCACTCGCCCACCCGCGGGGCGCTGCAGCCGCGCCCCCGCCCCACCTTCCCCCGCCCGGGGCGGTGCCGCACCGCGGGGCGTAGCGCGGCGCGGGTGGAGCGGAGCGGAGCGGAGCAGCGCGGCGGGAGGCGCCGTGCGCGCCCCGCGGAAGATGGCGTACATCCAGGTGGGTGCGGAGCGGCGGGCACCCGGCATCACCCGCGCCCCTTTTTTTTGGGGGGGGGGGGGGGGGGGGGTGTCTCGTCTGGGGCGTGTGCGGGGGGACCCCCCGCTCCGTCTGCGGGACGGGCGCCGGTGCGGCGGCGGCGGCGGGGCCCCCCCCGAGCTCTTTGCCCGGTGCGGATGCGCAACTTCGGGTTAACTTCTGGGGAGGAGTTGGCGGCGGCGGCGGCCCCCGGCGAGGGGCGCAGGCGGGGCCGGGGCAGGAGCGGGGCTGGCGGCTGCGGTGCCCGCGGAGGCGCCGGGGTAGGAGCGGGTCCCCGCGGGGGGCGGCGGGCAGCCCTCAGCTCTCTGCCCCGGGGGGAGCGGGGTGGCCCCGGGTGCGTGCGAGCCCCAACAAGGACTTCTTTTTTTTTTGGGGGGGGGGGAGGAGGATGCTGAAGCCCGCGGGCGGACCGAGATGCGCTGGGGGCTTCGTGGGCCCCTCCAGCGCGGGCAGAGCCCGGCGGGGTGGGGGGCAGAGGCGCCCTGGGCTGCGGCGGGCCCCAGCCTTCGGCGCGATGGATGGGACACCCCCCCCCCGCCCCAGCAGTGCGGGGCTGAATTAAATTTTGGGGCTGGTTGAAACCCCGAGCGATGTTGCCCTCCGGCCCTGCAGTTCCCGGCTGCCTGTTTTCCATCTGTAGCTCCGAAGGCTGCCGCCCAGTTTTAAGATAAACCTCAACGGGGCTTTTCCAGCTGCGGGGGGAGCCCGGGTGCTGGGGCGTTGGTGGGGACACCCGCTATCCACGCCACCCGTGACCTCCCCCCGTCCCGCGGGGCCGCGTCCACCTCCGGCCGCCCTCCCACTCGGGGCAGAGCCGCCGGGGGTGGGAGCGGGGAGCGCTGCCCCCGGGGGGTGGGCTGGGGCCGCCCGCGGGTGAGTGGCTGTGGGGCTCCCGGGGACCCCCGGGTCGGTGGGGACCCCAAATGGAGCCGGGTGGGCCCTCCGGCAGCGCTGCCGTCGGGGCTCCCGTGTGTGAGGTGGGGACACCCGGGTGGGGATGAGGGCAGCAGGGATACCCCGTTGTCCCCACACTGTGGTGTCGGTGACGCTAGGGTGGTGGGAGGCCAGCCACGGGTGTGTGGCTGGGGGGACCCCCCTGTCCCTAGGCTACAGTGTCCACTGTGGTGGGGATTGTGAGCCTTCCCTGGGGCTGTAACTGCGGGGACACAACATGGTCTGTCACCAGTGGGGACCTCACCCTGCTGCAGCATCCCCCAGGGCACTGCTGTGGGAAGATGTTGTAGATGGTCCCTTGACCGGTTTGTGACCCAGTGGCCGTGCTGCTTTGGAGCGGGCAGCCCTCCCCAGGCAGACTGGGGGGATTGGGCCCCCTCAGCGAGGTGTGAAACGGGGATGCAGCCTTGCCTTGCACCCGACTCCAAGTGAGGGGATGCGCCTGGGATGGCCATGATCTGCCCGTAATGAGGGTTCACTCGTGGCTGGAGGTTCCCAGCTGGGTTGTCCTCTGCTCGGCTGGCTTGGGACAACATGGCACGGTGTGACAGTGTCTCCCCAACACACAGCCCTTCTCCTGGGTGAGCTGAGCGCCTCGCAGCAGCTTTGCTCCCCGGGATCCCCCAGTGCCTGTTGCGTCCTTCCCTAAACCTCTGCCCTTCCCCAGCCCCGACCCTGCTGCCCGCTGTGAGCCGGGAGGATGCACCCAGCTGGTGGTGTTCGCTCTCCTGTCATGGGCTCCTGCTTTTAAACCCTCTGTAGCCCTGGTTACTTGTTACCTCTTTTGCAGTTCAATGTTTAGTTCTTATTTCTGTCCTCCCATTTTCTGGTGGAGATTTGCGGGTGGTCACAGAGGCGCTTTACGATGGTGCCTGTGGGAGCGCTGTGTGTGCTCTTGGAGCTGGTGGCACACAGGAGTGGTTTCTCATCACTGGTGGCCGATTGTAACCAGGAGGGCCGCTTGACACAAGCCTACCGCGTGTCCCTGTGGGCTGTTGGGAAGTGTCACATCCTTCGCACAGCACGTGCTACAGCGTTCCATCGTGTGGCACGGGTCCAGCTGCTTCACTTCAGAGCAATTTAAATATTCTCGTTGCAGCTTTGCTAAACCACCGTAGCTTTGGCTGCAACTTTGCATTATTATGGAATGATAAAGCCCTTTAAGCCATTGAGGATTTTCTTAAGCAGTTGGTCCATGGGTATCTGGTAATCACCGTCTTGTCACATTGCACTGCAGCATTTCCAGGCTCTTAAATTGTGTTTGTAACAAGCGGTGGCCTTTTCGCCAAGCCCTGCTTTCTGAGAAGTTTGAAAGGGGAGCCTTCTGCTGAAATGTGGTCCATGGGAGAGGTCTTGTAACTAAAGGCAACATCTGCGCCCCGGCTTCTTTATAAAAGGCTGTTCGTGTCCCTGTCATGAGCATAAAGCTAGAAACCAATTTCTACATGTGGAAGAGTAGAGAAGAGTGGGGTTTTCTTGTGTGATTTGTTTTTTGTTTTGTTTGTTGGTGGGTTTTTTGGGGATTCCCTCTATAGAAAGACAGCCAGGACCGCTGGGAAACTCTTAGACATTAGACAGAAAGCGGTAGGAAAGACGTTTCAGCAGGCACCTGAAATGCTACTAAATCTCCAGTTACCAACGAAATGGATCGAGTAGAGTATTCCAAGGGTGGCTTTGTGAATAAAACGCTAGCTTGCGATAATTTCTTCCTTTCCTGTAGATTTTCTCTGTGACTTGGGGGAAGTGGCTTCAGCGCAGATTTTTGAATTGGAGTGTGTGACTCAAGTTTTAAGCACTTAACTTCTATTTTTTGTATTCTTTAAGTCGCATGTGAGGATGATACTGAAGATGCCCAGCTACCTCAAGGGATGTGTACATAATGAAGAGTATTCTGAGTTTGACCCCCTTCCTAGAAATGTTGCTTTTAATGAGTTGGCATTGAAACTGCATTTACATGGGCTGAATCTGGATGAAAGCCTTTTGTTCTACTGTGGCATCTAACTGGAAAGTTTGGATATGGTTTGCTGTCAGCAGCAAGTAGTTGCTGCAATTAAAGACAGGTTATCAAAGAAAACAAGCGGTTGCATGTGATACCCTATTAGCAAGGGGCAACGAGCAGGATTTTCATGCTCCAGGGTGGGTTTGGGAATTTGGCTCCTGGGGAAGGAGGAGCAGAGGGAGCTTGGTGGGGAAGGACTGGAAGCGGCAGAAGCTGATGCCTGCTCAGGAGACCTCTCCTTCCTCTGACATCTGCAAGGTACTGGCTTGCCAGAAATCCAAGCTCGTCCCAGGCCGGGGTGTGTCACGGCAGAAAATTTAAAGTTATTTGAGCATTGCTAACCTGTTTTTGTCTTTTTCATTTTGTTCCCCTTTGCTTCATCCTGGATGTCTAAAAGGACAGTTGGAACCAATAAATGAGGTGAGTTAATCTGATGATTCACTCTCCGCTCTGTCTCCTCGCTCCATCCTGAGGGGATTGTCTCGTATTTTCTAACTCTTTACTGATGTCCTAGATATAAGTAATGCACCGCATTTTGGGCTGGTAATTTTTTTTTTCTTGCAATGTTCAGATTTTGTTTATGGAAAAAACTGTGTGTTTTACTGGAGCAAAAAGAAATGTGCCTGTGGAACCTCCTCTGCAGATCTGCGTTCCTCAGAGGAAACCCCTTTGTGTGGTGTGGTAGTGCCCCGTGTCTGCACACTTGTGAATGCTGCAAATGTCTCAAGTATTTGGGGGGATAGCGATGGAGAAAATCTCACACACTTTATTTCTTCAGCTTCTTAGGAACATTTCAAGGTCGCATACAATCGTAAAGCGATTCAACCCTGGATGTGCACGTGCTGTGCTCTTGCAGCTGCGTGTCTCCCCCCCGCCCCGTGACTATGGAGCGATGCCCTTTATTAGCAGTGCCCTTGTGCTGCTTAATGAGCCTTCTTACGAACTGCAGAAGTTGGAGCTGGCGTGGGTGGGAAATGGGCTAAGATTTGGCTTTCTGCTGCTCTTGAAGCAAGCGCAGCTTCAAAGTGGCGGGAAGGCTGTAGGGACGGCGTGGGAATGGGGCAGCAGCCTGTTGCCCCTCCGCTGGGGTGGTTGTAACAGCAGAGGAGCACAGTTACGGGTGATGCTGCCGGTGCCACCACGGAAACCTAAGAAATGAAACACTGCCCTGGGTCAAGTAACTTCCTAAAAAAAAAAATAAAATCATGGAAGGTTCTTCATTAAATTAATCATCGTAGCAGAGGGGAGGCATGTGGATAGTGTGCTTTTGCTAATCCACTTTAGTAGCAAGTTTATTGGGCTGTATGTGTGTGGATCAGCAGTATGTGCATGGATCATACAAATACGATGTGCTGATACATCTACAGGGACGAAATGTGTTCACATTGCCGTGTTAATTAAATAGACCCTTGCCGGATTAAATCGGAGCTTTCACTTACCTTCTGTTTTTAATTCCTTTTGTTGTACATTTGCCGATCTATTAGTTTGTTGATGTGTGTGAAAGAATAAGCATGTTTCCACTCTAGCATATTGCTACGCCATAGTGTTTTGTAAATCACCCTCTTGCCAACCTACATAATAATACATCGCTACTAGAGGGAAAATACCTGCGGTGAATGCTTATTTTCCTGCCTTGTTATGGCGTCAGTGAAGTTGGGCTGGTAACTGCATAGCACTTGTCTGTTGATATAGATGGAATAAATATAGTTCTTAATGTTCTGTTGCAGAAACCCAAACATAAATACAGCTGAATGTTATTTCTCAATAGCTATGGATGGGTTGTAATCTTGTACTTTGGTTTCCAATGGCTTCAGGGGCTGCTCGCTAGAATCTCGGATCTCTTGCTGTGCCGGTGGACTTGTAGAAATTGTTGTCAGAAGTGTTTCGACTGTAGCTGTTGTCAAACAAATGAAGATGAAGTTGAAATCCTGGGACCTTTTCCTGCTCAAACTCCAGCTTGGCTGTAAGTTTAGATGCACAATTTCCTAGCTTTAACTGAGGAGTAGGGCTGCTCAGCTGTGATGAGAGTATTTGTACGAAATGGGGATAGGACATTCAGAGGATGCCACATAGAAAGGAGAAACCTCCTGCTGAGGGTGGGAATGTAGGCTACTCAACGGCGAAGTGAAAAAGGGGCAGCCCTGTTAGCTCAAATAGTAAGGCTAGTCTTTGTAAAACAGTTTTCTCATGGGTAAGACAGAAGTTATTTTGTAAGCCAGCATAGCAAGCCGATAACTGGTTTAGCTGTGCACCCTTTTCTAAAGATGCTTTTCATCTTCAGTCCTATTGCTGCTTCAAATGGACCAGCCCTTTGGAGCACTTCAACTTAGCTGAAATGCTGATGAGGTTGTTTTGAAATATTTTCTTATCCTAGCGTGAAGGTGGTTATCATATAGGCAGATGAAAGGCGTACCTTCTATGTGCTCTAAAGGGGAAATTCGTTTAAAGTTTCATTTAGCAAGACTTGATCTCCTGTATCACCTTAGTACTCTTCAGGTTTTCCTCTTGAATCATTAAAGAACAACAGAGGCAGCGCCAGGTTTTATCTGGGGCTTTGATTAGTGTATTTGCAAATCTATTGCAAAGAAAGTCAGTGAAGTCTTCCCTGTTTTACTCCCTCTCGTTTGGGAATCTGCAGCACAGAGGTGACCCTTTGGAGGCATCAGTGAAACCAAGAAGGGAGCAGAGGTCTCCTGCATTTTAGTGGTTGCTCTGGTGGCTGGGCTGAGCTGTCTTCTGTAAGAGCAGATTGTTTGGTGGACGCAGCTTCAGTGTTTCCAGAAGCTGTGGCACAGGAGATGCTTATTTAGTGCATCATATGATGCTCAGAAGTTGGTACCTAGGCACTGAGGCACTCACTTAATTTTATGTACTCCTGTGGGTACCTGCCGTTATTCTGTCTCAGGTCTGGAAGGTCCATCTCTTGGTGCTGTGTGAAATAAATTGTCTCATGTTTAAATAGCACTCTTGGCTCTATACTCTTTTGAATCCAGGTAGACTAGGATGGTAATTAATACTGAAGCAATAAAAATAGAGATGTTCAAGATGTGTTAGAGTGGGTTTTAAATGTGGAGCAGTATGTTTAAGAGTCTGATATGGAAATGAATCCAGAAATGGATTCACCTGCAATTAATGGGAAATGGAAACAAAATCAATGCTAAATAGGGAATCATTGCGCACAGGAGAACGCAGTGATGAGGTTGCAGTATTGGACGTAGAAAGATTGCTGCAGGAACAATTACATACTTGGGAACAAGTAGCTAGGCTTGTTGTGAGAGGATGCTTCAGAGTTTCTCTGGTGTGCTGAGGAGCAGAAGGGACATCATATGTGTTTGGGGCTGTGGGGGGGATTGTCCCATGGTGTAGTTTTGACTGCTGGATCCTTCTGTGTGGCTAAAGGGGCTTTGTAAGCATTGAAGCTCTTTTCGTCTTTTGATCTCGAAACTGGGATATATGGTGACTTTGCAGATGAGCTGGACTTTGCTGCAGGCAGAGAACATGGAGACCTTTGGACTCATAAAATTCTCTCTCCAGCCTGTGTTGTTTTCGCCCCAGTCCTGCTCCGTCTGAAAGCCTCTACAATTAACTTACTGGAATGGCCATAAGCAGAAGGCAATGCGTTCTTGAAAAAAAAAAAAAAAGCCCAGCTCTTCAACCATGTTGTGCTTTATGCTGCACCTACTCATGCTAGCAGCTCTGGGTAGAGTCCCTTGGGACCCCAGCCTAGGTCACATATCCATCGTTCCTTCCAGCTTCAGGCGATGTGGTGCAGTCAGGGTCTCCCTGTTCTGCTCTAGAGCTGAGAGAAGGCGAGTTCCCAGAGGTAATGCCTGAGAGGGGCAGCAGGAACCAAAGAAGAGGACACACGAGAGAAGTAGCTTTGCTTTGTGAGGAGGTGTGGGTGCTGCCGTGCCTTAGGATCACTGAACACTATCTCCTCTGGCATGTTGCAAATCCTGTGATCTGTAAGGATGCCTGTTAACACACGTTGGTGTGGAAGCTGGAGATCAGGCTTTGCTTGCTTGCAAAGGCTGTTGGCTGCTCCTCTTGAGCTGAGATGGACCCAGGGTGGTGCCCGGGAAGATGGTGATACTTTAAACTTCCAGGGTGACTTTGTTGGAAAATGGTGGGGGAACCCAGAAATGAGTCAAGTGAGGAGGGCTAAGAGAGGAGAGGAGACATGGAGAGGGAAAGGAGCCGAGGGGATGTGATTGAGAGGAGAGGGGGAGAAAATGAGCCTGTAGTGGAACGAGAGTCTGGAAGATGAAGAGGAAAGGAGAGTAAAAGGCAGGAGTCAGAAATGGTGTATTTTGTTTGCTGATCGATAGGAGGGCCATGCTTTTTGTGCGTGCAGGTTTAAGATGGAAACAATCCCATGTAGCCTCTACTGACTCAGAATTCAGAAGCCGAAGAAGATTTCTATTTTCACTGTGTTGATCTTCTACTCTTAAATCTCTGTATGCGTTTTTGGAGGTAGGAAACAATGTCTGCAGTTAGATGTGTGAGCAGAGTAAGAGTTTGGAATTGGCCTCAGCATAAGGTGTTTAATGGGTATGTTTTTAAGTGCTCGGAGGTCTGAGTATGCCAATTGATCCCTTGTCCTTTTTGTTCTTTTATTTTTGAAAAGGGGACTTTTTGGATTGAGTGGAAACCCCTAAAATGGAAGACAGATTTGACACCACCATATTCTGCGTTTAGGTGCATGTATTGAATTTGGGAGCAAATCAATTTATTGTATTCCCTGCTCGCAGCCTGGAAGTGTTTTAAAAATAGATCTAGGTTTTCAGCAGAGACCTTTCCATCTTGCCACTTCTTCGTGGCCCCAGGACAGTGGTGTAACACAGAATGCAATTTGCCCCTTCCTTGCCTCCCCACCCAGTTCCCAGGGGAAAACTGCTTTTATCATCTTCATTGCCAATGCTTAATAATCCATCCTCTAGTTTTTGCCTGTAGATTTTCCCTTTGGCAGCTCTGAGACACCTCATTGTCCTGGAAATCCCGGAGGGGATGTTAAAGCTGCAAGTTTAAGCTCTTCCTCTTGGGAGGCTGTTGATTTCTATCACTTTCTGAATTTTTTACAGTGGCAACTTAGGAAAAAAAAATTCACAACTGTAGTGAGTCTAATTGTATTGACCTGAATGCATGGTGGCTTCTTGTTATTTCATGAGGACCGGTTGCATCCTGATCTTTGCAGAAACGGGCTGGGAGCGAGGGTATATGTCAGCGCTGCCTGTTATTGAATATTCTACATAAACCCCAAAGATAAAGCGTGCATGGTCTGTGAGACTGAATTGAAATCAGGACGTGACTCCTCTTCCTAAAGGTTCAGATTGAACAGAAGCAGAGCTGCTTTAACCAGAGCCAAAGTTTATTTGAGGAAAAATTATTGTGGCTCAGTAGCAATTTCCTTACTAAAGGTCATCTGTATGTTATTAACTCACTATTACGTTTACCCGTTGTAGAACATCCTTAATGCCTCCCTTCCTGATTCCCTTTTCACCCGGCCTTCTCCTCGTTCTGTGCATTTGCTTCTCAAACACACGTATATCCAAATGCTACCTGTGATTGTGTAGACCCGCATTTAGGCATGAAAAAGCTATTTGTGTTCCAAGTACTGATTATATGTCAAACCACATGACTTGGACTACCTTTAATGGGCTGTGGAGTTGTGCAAATATTGCATGCCCCTTTTAGCATACGGTTTGGTTTTCATTATTAACAGACTTTTTTTTTTTTTTTTTAATGTGGATGAGTTGTGTGACTGTGAATTGGTGAGATTTGCATGGATCCTGCTGTGAACTTTGTGGGCTTGGATAAGAATTTCTGGTTAAAATCTATCTTATATTTGGGGGGCCTTTTCTGAGAGTTTATTGCTTTTTGCAGAATATATTTATTGCTCTGCTCCAGTCATTGGTTACTAAAGCAAATGATTCAACATATTTCGTTTATACCCAGCCGAGCCATGTGCGTAGAAGGGGTGAATCAGGAGCAAAACTCACACCGTATTCCCCTTTGCTTTGCTCATTTCACGCTGACGCTTTCCTTGTGATCTGCTGCTATTTTTTGGAGTGCTCTGTCTCATGGGTTAACCAAAAAGCTTATTTGACACGATGCGCTACACATCACGTACCATTGTGTGATTTCATTTCCACTGGCAGCCGCTCCCCTCTGGACACGCGGTTGGAGACTTTTGTCTCCCCTAGTTGTTACTGTCTGCTCTTGCTCTTCTCTCAGTCAAGGCTGGGAGGTCCTCACGGCTCTTGTGAGCCACTGCGGCTGTGACACATTGAGGTTTTTATACAGAATGTTGTTTTATATGAAAACAACTCACACACACACATATATATACACATAAACAAACTGGAATGAGAATTACATGTGGACTTCTTTACGATGCCAATCTTCTGTTGAGCCTTCTCAAAGATGCTACAGTTCTCATCGAAACTTGCTGTGGTATTTAGGTCCTGCCGACTTCCCTGCTCTCACCGGGACCACTGGGCAGTAAAATTACTCTCTTGTGAGAATCACCTCTGGTTTATAGACATGGATAAAAAGCAGCCAGTTAGTTAAAAAGGCATGTTAATAAATAGCCCTTAATGAATTGTATTTCTAAGATCGAGTTTCAAAACCTTAGTGGTGTACCTGCAAAGCAATGTTTTACTGAGAGGGTTGCGTGGTAGGTTTGAGATGTCTGAGCATGGTGGTTTCTCATGCTAGTTCGTTCCTAGTGAAGACCATGCTTCCAAAGCATAGCTGTGAATTTACAGCCATAAGCTACTGTTTGGGTTTTTGTGGTTTGTGGGTTTTTGGTTTTTCTTTCTTTTTTTCTTAAAGACAAATATAATACTTCTGATCAGGATCTTAGTCATGTGCCTGCGTGGCCTGTGTCATGCTTTAATACTGATATAACTCTGTTTGAAAGACAGGCAGAAAGATAAAGAATCTGTATTTTACATAGGTCTGAAGTCAGTTGCTCAGCCTTTTGCTTGCCAAATAGATCAGGAGATACCCTGCAGTGTCCAGGGATGTGCACCCCAAGATTAGACCCAGAGTATCAGAAGGCATTTTTATTCTGTGTATATTCCTTCTGCTGGGTTGAATCACCCAAAGGTCTCTCATTATAACAGGATAAGCAGCCAAAATGAGGACAAAGATGGAGACTCTGATAATACAATCAGTGAGCTGCCTCCCACTCTTCAGGATGTTTCCCCTGACAGACGGCGATCGTCTTCAGATGCATCACGGTCCACTTACAGCCTCACCAGGCGGATTTCAAGTAAGGTCGTCCTTCCAACTTTAATGTAATTCTTGTGGGGAAGAAAATCAAACTGTAGTGCTTGCTCTTTCATCTTTTAGACAGGGAATCAAGTCAGGTTGAAGGTACATTGATTAAAATCTCATCCTGTTCTGCAGGAACACAGTGGAAGGGGCCAGCCCTGTTTTTCTTGCTGAAGCATATGCATGATAATTGCACGTGAAAAGGGATGGGGAGGGAAAGTGTGGCTGAGCTTGCACTTCAGCGTAACTAAGGGTGCTATTAATTATTGGCAATGTAATGGTGGAAAGTCCCACTGGGGAGCCTGCTGTGCTGGGCATTGCACAGACACAGAATAGCTGTACCCAAAGAAGCACAAGTTGACTTGCACGTGTACTGGCTTCGGTTGAGTTTCTAACAATCATGTTTGTGCATTTCTCTCATTTAGGTTTAGAGTCGAGGAGGCCAAGTTCTCCGCTAATTGACATTAAACCTATCGAGTTTGGAATTATAGGAGCTAAGAAGGAAATAGTTCAGCCAACTATCCTGCGAAAAACCTATACCCCAGATGACTATTTTAGAAAATTTGAACCAAGACTGTACTCTCTTGACTCGAATAGTGATGATATGGACTCCTTGACAGATGAGGAGATCTTATCAAAGTATCAGCTGGGCATGCTGCATTTTAGCACACAGTATGATCTGTTGCATAATTATCTAATAGTGCGAGTCATTGAGGCTAAAGATCTGCCTCCTCCAATTTCTTATGATGGTTCAAGGCAAGACATGGCTCACTCCAACCCCTACGTGAAGATCTGCCTTCTTCCTGATCAGAAGAACTCCAAGCAGACCGGAGTGAAACGCAAAACGCAGAACCCGGTGTTTGAAGAGAGGTACACATTTGAAATCCCCTTTTTAGAAGCCCAGAGAAGAACTCTGCTTTTAACCGTAGTGGATTTTGACAAATTCTCACGCCATTGTGTCATTGGCAAAGTGTCAATGCCCTTGAGCGATGTAGACCTTGTGAAAGGCGGACACTGGTGGAAAGCCCTTGTGCCTAGTTCTCAGGTAACAGAATTTATCAGATTATTGCCACGATTTTTCTTGCTGTTTTTTTGTGCGGTTCCTTTGCTTGTTGGCAAGTAATGTGGTTTCTAGTTAGTCATTGTCATCATGTTAATGCAGCATCTGCTGGGTTGAAATAATGTGGGCCTATAACTGGTCTTACCTAATACTGTGAGGTAGAGGAGCTGTCTTTTGTCTTCGAAGGAGGTGGCATGACAAAAGATCCTATGTCAGCTTTAATGAGAACAACTCAAGACTGCTTTGGAGTCTGCTCCTTTTGGAAAATCTTTCTTGTCACTGCAGTGACCTGCATCCATTACCAGACGCTGCAGTGACACTGTCTTATCTGGGTCACTGCTGTGGTTGTTAACGTGACTGTGCTTTGGGGACATGAGGGGAACCACTGGTGCCAATTCAGTAATGATTTGATTAATAAAGTGCATAGAAGACAAAATCTCTACGGGCTGGTGGCATAATGCATGAGCAAAAAATTGCAAGGTTGTGATAGATTTATTTTCATCATGTCCCTGAAGGAAATAAACTTGCTATAGATTTTTGTCTGATGTAAGTGGCACATTGCATGTGTGCAAGTTTGAGCATGTGTTTTGGACTAGATCCAACCCTCTGATGGGATGGGAAGAGAAGGTGCAGAAGGTCTGTGTGCATCCACATTTGTACTCAGGAAAGGGCCCTGGTCAAGTGCCACCTCCTTCCCTGGTCAGTGCCACCTCCTTGCCAGCCACGGAGAGAGCTGTTCAATGGGAAGGTCTGAGCTTTGCAACCAGGAAAGGCAGTGGGCCACCAGATTTGCTTCTAGCAGTATCGCCCACGTAGTTACAGGCACAAGACCCTGTAAAAACCAAGCTAAGAGCGTAGCACGAGCAGCATCTCAAATGGCTGTGCTAAGTACAGGAGTACCACTCAAGGTCGGAATAGCAGGGTTGCGGGTTGCCTCTCCCAGTTCATTCCCAGCACTGGGATTGCAGTTGCTAAGTTTTAGAGCCTTTGCTGAATCAAAACCCTGTGTGAACTTGGATGGTTCACATTTTCCTTGATTTTTATGTGTTCACAAAAGGGTGATATAGCCAGAGGTGTTAGATGAGATGAACAGTAAATCATTGACCTCACTGCTGATTTACGGTGTGGGTCCGAGAGTCTGATTTGAAGTGGAAACTTGTGATCAGACACGTGTGGAAGTAAAATCCACTGAGGAGTGTTTTTACATGAAGTCAGCCAGGTCTCTGACTCTGCTTTGCCCCATCTCTGTGTGCAGAGGGACTGAGAGCACTTATACCTCTTGCTCAGACCTTCTGCAGTGTGTAAGGGAGAAGAAGATCAAGACCCCTGATAACTGCAAGAGAGACCGCTAGATTTGCTGTAGTAGAAGTAGGAGTGTTATGGGATTAGCCTGAATATTGTTCATGTGAGAAGGAAAGTTTTGAAAGTTGTGCAGAAGTCAAAATCGTGGGGTCCCTGAGCGTGTCTTTATGTAGGACATGTCTGCATGACAGTGGGATCTGCTCTGCTTGGTGGACTGGCGGTGGTGGGGCGAGGGGGCAGCTGTATTACGGAACAGTTCATAAGGAAAATGAACAAGCACAGATATTCCTGGGCTCCCTCCCCTGCCTGGGCCTTTCCCCCAAATGTTTTACAAGTGCCTGCAACAATTTTTTTCTTTTTGGTATTTGTGGTTCATCACGGGCTCTGCGTTGTGTGTCTGAGGAAAGAGCTCTCCTCTTTGCATCCTGTTATCCTCCCGTGATGCACACCATGCAGCCTTGTTTTATTCCTCTCGCTTTCTCTGCTTTTGCATGATAAATACTTCTCTGTATTATGTATCTCTTTATTAGTAACATGGATTCATTCCACAGCGAATACAAACTTTGATTAGACAAGATCATTTCTGCCTTCGTGTGCCAAGCGTGGAGCCAGCCCTGCCTCCCTTCCTCTCCAAAGTTTCACTGAAAGCTGCCGCATTCAGCAGTGCTCTCTGCTTCACCAGGATTCAAGATAAATTATTTATGCAGAAATTGGCATTTCTGATGTTTATAAAAGGGAGGGGGAAAAGGAGAAAACTTCCTTTGAAGGGAGTCACGCCTAGCCTTCCAAGCCTTGCTATCATATGGAAAAACTTAATTTAAGCCAAAAAGCCTTTGCACCTTGATTATTGAAGTGCCTTGTTTTGGTCTTCTCGTACTTCCTTGTTCTTTTTGGCTGGGCCTTGGCTGACAGACTGCAACTGCAAAGAGAACAACAGTACTTGTACTAGGATATCCAGAGAGGATGTTTGGCATCATCTTCCTGTGTTTTCTCAGTGATAAGATTTTTACAGTTCACCGAATGAGGTATATTTTCTCTTAGTAGTGATTAAAGTTGATCAAAGGGTTGAAATAAATCCTGGAAGAAGTAAAACAATAAAGCTTGTTACTTTGAAAAACTGCATTTTAAATGTCTTTCGATAACAGTGATGCTTGTGCTGGAAATTTGTGAGGGTTTTTTTTGATTGCTAGTTGGAAGATACTGCCTGTGGAACGATAGATTTGACATGTTCACAACGTTTTTTTATACTTCTCACTTTTTTGCTTGATCAGTTGAGGGGCAGACAGCCTTTACGAGTTTCTTGTTGAATTAAACCTGAGTCGGTTCTGATCATGAGTCGATTTTCCAGGCTGGGTTGGCTGCCCCGGGGCTCCGGCATGGAGCAGCAGCTGGCAGCAGCACCCCCCAGCGATAAAGATCGTGGTGGAGAAAATGCTGAAGCAGGTGCTTGGAAAACCAGTAACAGGAGGGAGAGAAAAACAGGCAGGCATAGACATGATATATAAAGATGAAAGACACAAAATATGTGATTTTTAAAATTTTTAAATTTTTTTTACTGGCATTTATAGACAGAGACATGATGAGCTGGAGAGATGGAGAAAAGTGAATCCAGATGGCAGGAGGTGTGGAGAAGGTTTTCTTTTCATACCAGTGGGAGTGGGATGGGGCAAGGTTTGTGGAAGAGCAGAGAAAGTGGCCTAAATGGTATTGGCTAAGATGAACATCTGTTTTGCACTTGCTGTATCCACCTGGAAGTCATGGCCATGCAGTGTGCTGATAAAGTCAGGTGATGAGTCCTTGTCCCGCCATCACACCGTGCCCCATCAAGCCCAGAGCTGGGACACTGTGCCAGCACGAGTGAGCCCTGCTAGAAAAGATGGGGGGTGCCAGCAATCTTTCGGTGTGTGCGGTGTCAGCAGGGATGGGTGGGTTTCTCCCAGGCTGAGGCATGGTGCAGCTTCTGCAGCCAACAACGCCGTTGACTCCACTGCGAGCTGGACCAGGATAGGCTCCTTAGGCCTGTGGGTGGGACATACAGCTCCTCAATGGGTGAAAGCCCATTGTCATTAGTAGCAGAATATCTTCATTGCCACCTCACAGAGTTGCTTGTTGGCTAACAGCCTGAGAACTTACCTCGGGTGTAACGAGGTGGGCTGTGCAGCATTGCCATGCTTGTTGTGTCAGGAGCGGGGGGTCAGAGAGAGAACCGAATACGGGTGAGCAGTGTGATGTCCTCTCAGCCTTGAGAAATCAGTGCAGTAAAGCACTTGATGCTGAGCTTCAGGCAAAAGACTGTCCCTGTGCATAAGTGCTTTTTCAGTTTGGATCGTGCATTGAGCACTTAGGGTGGTTGAGTCCAAAGCGGAGGCACGGGCGAGCTGCCGTCCAATGCGTCGTCAGAGCCAGCAACTGAGCAGAAGGACTTATTCCTTGTGGAAAATGTCAGTGCAGGTATTGCCAAATTCTTTATCCCTGGTTGTTCTGGGAGGCTTTTTCTCACAGGGTAATTAATGTGTTTCTGAAGCGCGGTAGCTGCTGGTGGAGTAGCTCTTGAGTCCAGTCCCCATAGGAACACTCTGCGCTCCTTAAATATCCCCTTAAATGTGTGTGGCTTTGCTTAATTACCATGAATGAAGTTGGCAGGCCTTGCTGTAGCTGGGCTCAGTTTCGCACATTTCGCCATTAAGATTAATTCTGAAACACATGTTCAGGACCCCAAGTTTTATTGACATATGATTCATTTCTCTTTTGGCAGATTTGAGTGGGCAGGAATAAATGTTTTAGACCAGCAGTAATGAGAGCTTGGAGATCATTCTGCAACAGAAAAAAACCCTTCCTGGTCCTGGTGGGAAAATAGCATAAAAATTCCTTCTCCCCTCAAATTATGCCATTTTTATAGTAGAGGGAGTATGTACTGGACTTGCTTTTTTAACTTTATACTATGAGTGCACTGGAATGGCAGTCATTTAAGGAGCTGTCAGCTTTCTACGTTCAAAATGGTATGTGTTCCGCAAATGGAGTGGCTTTGCTATGGCAGCTCTCTGCAATTTTTGATTCCCATCTCAGGGGTAAGCCTACAAGTACTGCACTGTTGTTCTTACAGTGCCTTGGTTGGGAACGAAAGGGGAGAAAGGAATTTGAAATTTGGGTAACGACTCATTTCGGAGCATTACCCTTGGGTAGTACGTTGAATTCCGCTGTGCAGCCGGGTGGTTATGGTGTGTGGCTTGGAGGCCTCCAGCTGTGCGTGTACCAGGTTTGTTCGTGGCACCCTTGTTCCTTGGCGTATTTGTTGCAGCCCTGAGAAGGAGCCACCCTTGGGGAACGTGGGTATGATGCCTTGCATTTGGTAGCACAGTGTGTTATTGAAAATAATGTCAGCACCCATCTCTCCTGTGGGTATAAAACATGGGACACGCAGAGACGTGGTTCAGAGTTGGCACAGCAGTTGACTCAAGACTGTGTGCATCAGTGTGGAATGGGGTACAGGTTCGTGACGGTCACGGGAAATCAAATATGAAAGTGAATGTTGTCAGGGTTTTTTCCTTCTCTTCCTTTTTTTTTTTTTTTTTTTAACGTGTCCAAAGGCTTATGGCTGCTTAATTAAAGGAATGATGCAGAATCACTGATGATGGATGTGGATTGGTTATGTGGGGCTATGCTTCCTCATTAACAGGGTGTTAAAATCAACCTGGCAGTTTATCTGTGTCTGGCGGGAGAGATGCCTTGGGCAAAGCCTGGCCAGAGGTGGGATGCCACCACCCTGCGGGTCACTGGAGTTAAGGGGACTGTGGTGGGTTGCCGTGATGGATGTTTGTCTGTCATGATGACAACATTTTTGGCTCTTAACCTGTGGTTTGTTGTCATACTTTGGCTTATGACATTCTACCATCTTTCTTTTACTTTGTATCTTTATTTTTTTTCCCCAGATTCGTTTCAGTGGTTTTTTTCCTCTTTTCTTTTCCAGTCTTAAAAGCTCCAGCACTGAGAAATTTTTCTTCTGGATCGTTTTCTCTTCTTCATCCTTACTTGTCTTTTCTGCCTCCAGCTGTCAGCCTGGTCACCTCATCGCTTTCCCTCTGTGCTGTTCTCTCCTTGCCCTTTCTGTGGAGGACCAGGATGCTGTGGGGTGTATTTTGCTGAGGAGGAGCCCGGAGGAGGGGGTGGTGGGGATCATGGGAAGGACCTCTCCATAGGAAGTCTTCTTCCCAAAGGTCTTTGTACAGGAGAGAATTTCTCATGGCCGTCTAAACTGATGCAAAACCAGTTAGACTTTAGAAGAGATTTTGTGAGTCTTTTCAGCACACATCTACTCCATGTCTGTTACGTAGGTAACACTGTTCTTATCCATTGGTAAGTATAATTTTTTTTTTCAGGTTCTGGTCCTTAATAGCTCAGCCTTCCCGAAAGGATTGCTGTGTGTCACAGGATGCTGTAGAAAGCCTGTTAGAGCAAACTGTTCTAAACCATCAGTTTTCTAATGTGCCTGGAGGTACCATCACAGATAACCTTGAGGAGGAAAATCAATCTGAAACTTCATTAGGAGCGTTGCATAGATGTCTGTGCTGATGTAATGTGCTCTGGTTCCCGTTGGGAACCGGGGAGGGTTTCAGCTGCAGAACTGTGCTGGTGGTGTAGCAATGCACAGCAAACAGTCTGGGGGGGCTACGAGGAAAGAATTGCCCTGGGCCAAACAAGATGTGCAAATGGCATTAATTAAAAAATCCTCTTCCCTTGAGGTAGCCTCTTTGTGTTTCCGAAAAGAAAAAACACAACACTTCTTATATGTGTCTGGTTCAAGCCAAACAGTGACTGCAGAAGGTTCTGGATCACAGGCGAGCCCAAGGCTGCAAATCCAACCGACTGGCTGTGTAATACAGCTGTGGAGAGGAACCGCCTGGAGGGAAATGTTAATGGGAGCTTCAGGAGAGTCTCAGACATCCCAGACTTGGTGTCACTCCTGCACCTCATCAAACAGGAAATTGCTTTTCCAGGGTCATCTGGGATCTCGGCACAAATCAGCGCGTCATCAGCATAATAATGACAACTAAAATGATGCCTCTGCACGGCGGTGCCTGAGGGGCACCTCTGCACACTGTAGTCTGTGAACAAAATATTCAAGGCAAAACCAACAGCGTTTTACTTTCCTGATGAAAAGTAAAATTGAGGCACTTCCTTTCCCTACGGTGAACGATGTGCCCGTGGTACCTCTCGTGCGTAACCTTGCGTCCCTCAGCTCAGCCCCTGCGTGAGTCTGAGGTTTGGGGAGGCTCCAGTGTGTGACAGAAGCTGTGCTCTGTGCCCGCTGCCCCCCAGCGACATGTGTCTTAATGCTGTTGCTGACAAAGATGCCTATAAACGAGGTGATGGGCATGGGGGTCAATGGTTATGGCAGCACAAGTGTTTCCAAGGTGCAGGTGAGCTCAGGGGGTCCGTGGGCTGGAGGAGTGGGCAGCTCTTGTGGCCCCACGAGCCACCTGAGACCTCTGTGGCCTCTTGTCCCTCCCTGAGCTGAGTCTCCTGCCTGATCCCGAACAAAAGTGTCCTGTTTCTCCATCTCACAGTGGACCCCGCTGTACTCCCCAGTTACCTCCGTTTTGCCCACTGAGCCAGCGAGTCTGTTAAGCCGCAGCTCTGTCTGCATCCTCATCTTCATCTCTGACACGATCTGTGCCACCAGCGTGTCTTATTAGCAAGACTGTCACATCACCAAAGGTACGCCGCGGCATGAGCTTGTCAGGGAAAGCATGGGGAATTAAAACCTGAGGAGGTCTGCCTTGTGCCTCGGGCTTCTTGGAGCAACCCGTTAATTCCGTGCTTTCTTGCTAATGATGACAAGTGACCAAAGAACAGGAGAAAGCTAGCGAGCATGGTGCAGCACAGCATGGTGGAAGCGGTGCCAGTCCGATATGCCGGGGAGGAACACGAGGTGGCTGCTGGCCATGTTTTCTTGAGTGCTTGACATCCCCTCAGGCGCTGTGGCAGGATTTGAAGCATGTTTCCTAGATCCTTGCGGCTAAGCTAGAAATAATGCATTTATAAGATCAGAGGCAGTTCACTGCTCAAGTTAAGTGCCTTGAAAAGGCTAAGTCACTTGTATGGGGAGGTGAGCAATCCACGGATCTGGGTTTCCTCCTGAAAACACCTTTTGTTATTGCTGGAAACGCTGCTGGTGCTCTGCCCACAACCGGGCTGCTGCTTTCTTGCTGGCTTTGAGCACACCCATCCTGCCGTGGCCTCTGTGGGTTGGATTGTATGTTCCTTCCCATACAATAATTAACAGAAATCTAGGCACGCTTGAAAAGCGTTAAGGGGCAGAAGGTGCTGTTGAGATTTGGGAAATCAGGCCTGATCTGAGACTCATTAAAGGCGGTGGTAGTCTGTCTTCTGACTTCAGTGGATCACACTTGCAGAGTATAGCATTTTATATCTCACCCTACTCGAACTTAAGCCCAGGTAGTCAAAAAGATTTTTCTAGAGGTGCCAGTGTCCCTGTTAGGTTAGGTCCTATGGAAAATCGGGGATTTAGTGCTACCTTTACCTATCGAAGGCTTGTGGGTTAGGCAGCAGCGTGATGGTTACGTTACACTGGCTCCTTCAATAACCTCTGCGGGAGTTGTGGACACGGTGCTGGGGAGGGTTTAGGTGGGGGTAGATCCCTGGTTCTCCTGCCTGTGCCTTGGTGGGTATTACATACCCCATCTGATTTGTCAGTGTGCAATGTGGGGCAATATTTTTTAAAACGGAGTATAAGTGTAAATGTGTGGGAAACCTGGAGATCTGCCTTCCCTCGCTGAGCTTCACCGCTGCTCCCTGACCCAGGGAAGCCCCTTAGTTCCTGCAGGTCTTGGATAAGGTCAACAGGTTCCACCAATGGACGAATCCGGAAGTAATTACCCCAAATGTTAATGTGGATTTTCAGCACTCTAAGCTGGGGGTGACTTGAACGGTCCTACATCCCTGCCCAGTGCCAGCCTGCCTCCTGGCTGTGCCAGGAGTTTGGTATTTGCAGCCGGAGCTGTTTGATTGTCTCTTCCCAGCAGGTAATAACATCACTAATTAGTTTCCTAATTTGTGCTGTCCAAATGTACCTGAATTTCTAGGAATTAAAGCCTGCATGGAACTCGGCGCAACAGTGAATGCAAGTGGAAGTAGGACTGGATATGTTAAAAATGTTGTTGATAGGTTATACAAAATGAGCTGGGGTTGAGGAGTACCTCAGGTGGATGCTGTCGTGGGCGCTGCGATGCTTCGTTACTGTCCCGGTAATAGATTTAGAAGTCACCGACTGTTCTTCACGATAAACGTGTCTTCAGGCTGTTCCAGCCACAGACCCCAGAGGAGAGGTTTTGGGGAAAGTCAAACCAAAGATCATAGTTTAAATTAGATAGATGATGTTTAAATCACCTTGGGTGTGAGACTCTCTTAGATCCTTATGTTGTGCAACCATTGGGCACAACAGTGCATGTAGGTATGGCCTGATCTTGCAAAAGTCGTGAGCATTGTGCGTGTATTGGGTCAGGTTTGTGTTGGGGAATGGCTTTCTGATGGAAAGAACTTAAAATATCATACATTGAGCAGAACTGTGGTATGGGAGTCAGCAAAAGTTGGCGGAAGAGGGGTGCCTTCTCAGTGAAGCACAAATACTGTAGCAACAGAAGAAAATGCAAGTGGTGAATGTGTGTGTTGTGTAGTCATGTGCTGCCATGTAATGTGACCCAAGAGATGCTGTGACAAAAGGAGTTTGGGGTAAGAAATCAGATGCTTTTTCTCGTGGGGGAGAGGGGCTGTGGGGAAGATCAGGCAGAAGATGGGTGAGCTTGGGGTGGATGCTGCCAGGCTGGCTCTGGAGCTGGCTCCTGGGCCAGCGGAGTGTGTGAGGAGGGCACATGGGTTTGCCTCAGTGGTGTAGATCCACGCTTTTCGCCCAGGGGCCGAGTCAGGGTGCTGCTGCACTGGCAGCCTTCACCCTCCTCCCCGCATGGTGCTCCCCTTGTCCTTTGCTCATTAAATGTGCGGGGTTAGACGCAGAGGGGTTGCTTTGCCAGCTCCCGAAACGCGGAGACCTTTGATGTGAAATCGGGCAGCCTAGTGCCATATTTTCCGTGGAAAGCCAAAAAAAAAAAAAAAAAAAAAAGGGCATTGAATTAAATTGAATTGTATTATGTAGTGTGGGAGGCACAGGACTTCCTCAGCCTGCCACCTGCTCCTGCATGCCACGCACGTCCCCCTGCCTTCGCCAGGAGTTGTCAACAGGAACGGGAGAGGAGAGAAAATGCCTCGGGGAAAACTTTTAATACCATTACCCGACTCAGCTTTAGCGCTTGGCTCATTCGGTGAGGAGCCGAGTGGCCTGCCATTAGCGGCAGCCTGTCTGTGCCGCTGGCCGGCCCGGCGAGAGGTGCTGTGCTGCTCCTGGGAGAGGGGCTTTTCCCTGAGAGCCTCCTTGGGTTGGGTCCGAGCCCTCTGGTTCATCTGCGCTCGGTGGAAATTGTGCTTTTCCATCTGCAGCTGAATAGCCGTGAACCGGTTGGGTTTCCTGGCAGCCCGAGCCTCAGCTTCCCCAGAGCCCTTGATGGCTTTGCCCTGTGTGCGGGCCCATCTGCTGATGAACCTGGTTCTTGGGGTCAGTTCAGGCTGTTACTGTGTCTCAGAGCTTTTTTCTTTATTGTCTACCCAGTCCTTTATTCTCTTATTTCTGTAATCTAATATTTGGGGCATCAGTAAAGATATTTAAGCCTTTTGTTATGATCGCAATACCACTGCATCTCCTTTTCCTTTTGGGAATGGGCTGTGACCTTCCAATCTGGGCTTGGCTTTGAGCTGTTTGGGATGAAGAACAAGCTCTGCACTCCTGCGTGGACCTGAGACGAGCCAGATGGATTGATGCCCTGCCCGGGCTGGCTGGTGTGTTTTCAGTCTCCAGAGTTGTTTCATTGTGTGTATTTTGCATCTGAGAATAACAGCATCTCGGAGCCAGGTCGTGCTCGGGGGGAGAGGTTATTTTAAGCTGTCACATCTGAGGAGCAGTGATGTCAGCTCTTTTTTTTAATTACTAGTTTTAAGCATCGTTAAGTAAAAGGAATAGAAATAATGGCTGAACAGCTATGTTGATGTGAAGCTATGGCTGTGGTACAGCCTGATAAACAGCAAGGGCACAGTTGAGCTGTGCTGTGGTCTCTGGGTAGAACGGGTGGATGCTGAGGGGACATCTCCTCTGAACTGCCTTCCTGTGACCCAGGGATGCACTAACCATCTCATGCCTGAACTTCCCAAGTGACTGGTGTGGTCCTTGGGGGCTGGGAAGGAAAGAGGATGAATTCTCCAATGGGTCTGTGTTTTGTACATTAATAAGGATGTGAGGTTGGTAAGATCAGAACCACCTGCAGCTGTTCAAAATGGAGCAGGTAGAAACTACTGACCTTGTATTCGTTCCTCCTTATAGATCCTCTTTGCATGACTGCTGAAAAGCTGGTGAAGGATCAGCAATTAAAGAACGATCTTCACCTGGAGATAGTACTCTTTCTTGTTTCTGCTCAGCACGAGGTACCACCAGATGGTTCTTGGTTGCAGTTTAGAGCATGACTGAAATTTATTTTTCAGGCACTTAGACAAATGGGATTTATTTAATTTCTCTTCCTGCTCTTCCCTTCCCCTCTGAGCTCTGTTCTGAATTTGCACATTCCCTTTTCACTGCAGAATGAAGTGGAGCTGGGAGAGCTGCTGTTGTCACTAAACTACCTACCCAGCGCGGGAAGGCTGAACGTGGACATCATTAGAGCAAAACAGCTTCTTCAGACAGACATGAGCCAAGGTTCAGGTAAAGGGCAGTGCGTTTCTCACATTACTCATGCTTTTAAAGCAGATCAGTGGTGAGGCTGCAGCTTGTGGGGGACCCAGGGGGATTTGGATGCTCAGTTCCTAGCAATACAAGGCTCTGGATATTCATTTTATATATATAGCCAACAATAGCGAAAGTATTTGGAACACTTACCCTGAGATAAAATGGAGGGTGTGAATACCTTTGCCATATTTCAAGTAAAAATCTCTGAACCAGGGTGAGGTGAGGAACCAGGAGCTCTAAGTTCCCCCCGTGTTGCGTTCTGTAAGGCAGCCCGCTTGTGGCTGCGCTGTGTTTTGCCGATGCTGCGTGCTGCCTGAGGGTTAATGTTGCGGTGGTTTCGTTTACCATATCTGGCTGCTCTGTGGATGTCGTGAGGCTTTCCCAGTGTCCCTGCATTGCTCCCTGCCGTTTCTGAGCCTGCTGGTAATTGCTTCATGCGTATGTCCTCAGGTGTTTTTCCCATGTTCCCTGCCCCAGCCGCTGCTGCCAGAACGTTGGCATTTTCCAAAAAGAGCAGTAGCTCAGCCTCTATCAAGGCTGTCATTAATTGTGGTTTTGGCAGGGAGCAGTTTTAATCCAGCTGCCTGACTTTTGTCCCCACTGCAAATCCCTGTGAGCGGCGTGGTGGAACAAGTCCCAGTCATCTCCTAATGCCCTTTTCCAGCACGGTCCGTCCCTGCAGTGCCCAGCCTTCACAAACCGGGGTACCGTCACACGACGCCTGTAACGCAGAGCCTGTGTTTTGTGGTTTTTGTCAGATCCCTTTGTGAAAATTCAGCTTGTTCATGGATTAAAATTAACGAAAACCAAGAAGACCTCCTGCATGCGGGGGACGATAGATCCCTTCTACAATGAGTCCTTCAGCTTCAAGGTTCCACAGGAAGAACTGGAGAACGCCAGCCTAGTGTTCACAGGTAAATGTGGTGGCGTTACTGACTTGGTGTGGTTGTGGTTGCCTCCAAGGTGAGCAACGAAGCAGTTGTGGGTGTGCAGATGAGCCTGTGCAGGATGGTGGCTGTCCCAGTTGCTACTCTGCAAGGGGTGACCATCGCTGGGGTCTCCAGGGAAGCTTAATTAGCACTCTGTCCTCTGCAGGAGCCCTTCCCAGAATTGCCACCTGATGGCTGGAGCTGGCTGGGAGCACACCTCATCGGTCCTGTCTTTAATTGGTGCCACTGGGAACGCTTTTGTGCAGAGGAAGATGAGGCATTAATTGCACTTCTCAGCAGCAACCAACTTGGGCTTAAAGTCAAAAATTAGAAGAATGAGCGGGAAGTATTGAACAATCCCAGAGCCCAAACACTGGCAAAGATAACTTCTGGTACTTGACATAATTTGCCGGTGAGGTGATGCAGCTGTAGGTGTTTGACACTGACATCACCTGCTCTGTAAGCAGGTTTGTTTATGCCTTTATTTTTAAAGGGCTAGGACTCAGTGCCAAGCCCTGCGTGGCACGGGTGAGATAGACCAAGACACAGATCATGCAGGCTGTGGGTCAGGAGGACTTCTGGAGCTAACCTCGCTCGAGAGCTCTGTCAGCGCTGGGGATGTTTGGCTGGGATAGAAGTTCTTATTTTCAAACAGTTTCTGAATCTCCTATTTTTGTTCTCTAGGCATGAAAACAGTCAGTAGAAGTTGGCAGTTGGGCGTGCTGCATGGAGCAGCAGGGCGCAGGGATGCGTCCCTGCCTGCGCTCTCGCCTGCAGGCTGGGCAGCAGCGGTGAGGCTGAACTGAGGCCGTGGACCGCTGTGGCTGGTGGCCTTTTCTGCCGTTCCACAGCGTGGAGGTCTTGGGCAGGGCTGCAGGGACCCCCAGAAAGTGATGGGTTCCCGTCCCGTGCCGTGACTTCACCCAGCCTGTGTGTGCTGTGGAGCTTGGGCACCGTCAGGAGCAGGGTCAGACCTTCTTGCCCTCTGGAGGAGCAGTGGGGCTGGGTGGTGGGACCCACACTCTTCCACCACACTGGGCTCCCATGATTCACAAACACATTTTTTAGCAGCTTTCCACCCATTACTTACCATCTTTTGATGAAGAAAAAGGAATCTGCATCTGAAAGAACATATTTTGAAGTATTTTTTAATTTTATTTCTTACATGGCAGATACAGGTGTCAAAGCTGGTACAAGGAGCCTAATTCCAACCCATTAGTTTGTTTCCAAACATGTTATAACAAAAGTGATGCTGATCAGCAATTTAAATTTTGCCCTTCATGCTCAGAAATTTCCTCAGCAAAAAGTCTATAATTAATCAGTGCTTTGCATGCCCGTCACCCTGACTGTACCTTGCATGTGCAATGATGAATCTGTTCTTGGAAGCTTCCATCAGGTGACCTTGCGACAGGCGTGAAATACTCTTTTCTTTGTTTTCCCCTTCTCCTCATAGAAGAAGAAAAGGCAAACAGAGTGGCAGCTCTGTGCAGTCAGAAGGGTGAGGGGAATACGCTGCTCCTCGCCGTGGCTGATGAAGTTAGCATTAATGAGTGGATGTCTGATTATTTTTTCTGTGCAAATGGATGTATTCTCAAATAACTCAAGGAAGTTAGCTGATTTATAATCATATGTAATGCAGTCGCGTTTCAGTGGCGTGCCTTTTAAGTGGTGCTTCACTTTCTAAATGACGTGTTGCTTGCTTTGAACGTTGCAATAAATAACCCCAGGCCAGAAGCGTCACCAGCAGCTCCAAAGCTGGGAAGGAGCGTGCAGAGCGTTTTGGAGGAGCGGTGGGGGCCAGGTTCTCATGGCCGCTCTGGGACTGAAGGGTGATGCACGGCTTGGGTACGGCACTGCTGCGGGTGTTGTTGGGCTTGCTGCTTCTGCTGTGGTCGGGACTCTGTTGTTTGAGAGATGTGGTTTGTGTGACCAATATATAGCTTGAGCCAGAGGTGTTGGTCACGTTGTTGTGTGTACAGTCTTCTGCTGGTTTGGTGCTTGCACTGCCTCCCCATGTTAGAGGAGCCAAGACTGTTACAGGAGCCAAGAACCCATCTTGTTGCGAGGACCTTTGCATCAGGACTCCTGCACAGGCATCTCTGGTGTCGCAGGAGTGAGGTGGTTCAGGGGACGTAGAGGTGGTGAAGATGCTGAGCCACGTTCAGTGTTCACCTAAGTGATGGAGGTGCTCTGGATGTTGGTGGAAGTGTCCCCCCAACAAGGAGTGCAGCACCAGTTTCTTTTTGTGTGCACCTATGAGGTTTTAATAAAATGAGTATCAGCATGCAGCTTGGCTGAAGTTCTGGGGTGGGGATGGTGGTATTCCCCGTGTAGCTGCCTTCTTGGCGTGTTAGTGTGTTGTGCAGCTTAAAAGCTTAAAGGGCTTTGGGATCTTCTGTTAAAAGACAATAAAGAGCAAATGGTTGCCAGCATGGAGAAACCATACCTCGCAACATGAGGATCTTATTATTTTGCATTTCTACACAGCAGGAGCATAAGCCACATTTTTTTCTCTAGGTTTTTCTGTTTTCTCTTGGGGTTGTTTTTGGCTGCAGTGGTGGTTCTTTCTGTTGTGTGTTTTGTGGGAGTTGTTTTTTATTTATTTTTTTTTTCAGTCCACAGCTCTAGTCCATTAGGTCAGTTAATTAAATTTGCTGTTGAGTCAAAGTCCAATTGAAAAGGAAAATAATCCTGCTTGAAGGGTGGGTGATGATGCTTTGAATGGAGAGAGAGCTGTAAAAAGCAGCCATGGGAGCCAGAAGTGAGTATATCTTCAATAATTTAAAGGAACCTTTTTTGTGGCTTCATATTTTGGACCTAGTCTGCAGCTGTCTTTACATTGGCTTGGCTTCACTGGAAAGCAGTGGAGCCGTGCCAGTCCCTATCAGCCGAGGCTCCTGGCTCCCTCTGTGTGGCTGGTACCACACTGCAAAGTGAGGCACTATCTAGACAAAGTAAGATTAATTTATTTTTTTTTTCTCCTGTGCATCTTGAATCAAACTGTCTGGGTTTAGTGCACTGTAGTAAGAATTTATGCACCGTTTTGCTGCGACTTTAAGAAGGACCGTGTGCGCAAACACTGCAGATGGTTTTCTGCAAAGCATCGTTCTGCTCCCTGCTTTCCTGGCGATGCTCTGGAGAGCCGGACTTCGGACCGAGCGCAGGGTTGAAGTGCAGCTGGACTAGGAGATGGGCAGTGGGTGCTTCCAAGATGGGGTGCACAGGGTGAGCCAGGCTTTGGGGAGGTTTGGGCTGGTTCTTAGATCTCTCCTCCTCCTTAGACATACTAGGATTCAACACTGTAAATTATTGGCATTTACAGGCCAGAATGCTTCTCCTTCCACATTGGGGCAGGACACCTTGTACAAGCTGTCTTTCTACCTTCCCCTCTGTTCCTACCTCAGATGCTTACTGGTGCCACCACTAACTCGCATGTCTCAGTTTAGTGCCTAAAATGAGGTGGGATGAGCTCAGGTGGAGATGTCCTCCGCAGGAAGAGGCATCCAGTGTCAGGATTGATGCTGCAAGTATTGTCTGTTCACAGCTTCTCACCAAAAGAGGCTAAAACCAGGAAAGTGACAGATATCTGTAACAAGTCTAATGTCCTGACAGGAAAAAATGATGAGTGAAGCAACAGTTAGTGGAAATGTTTTGATTTTCATTTGCTCCATCAAACGTTGTCTGGGTAATGAACATCCATGCACATACTGTAACAGAAATGCACTTTTTTTGGGTGGTTCTTTTTCCCGCTTTTTGTTTTATGGCAACTTCACCCACGTTCCCCGTGTGCCATGTTCTGCTCGAGTGCAAGTCATGGGTTCACCTATTGCAGGGAAATGGGGCAGGCTTTAAAAGACAGTATGTTCTCCTAACCAGGTATACCTGTGAAAAAAGGTGTTAATTATTCTTTGTCCCATGGTAAGGGGAAGGTGGAGTTTGGCCCCCGCAGCAGGGCTGTCAGCTGCTGCCTGAGGTCACTTCCAAGCAGAAAAAAGGATATTTGAGGTGTGACTGCAGCCGCTGCATGCAGAAGGGCTGGATGCTGGGTGCCTAGAGACCAGCATCAGCTCTCCCCGCCAATGGATTTTGGGCAGGCTGCCCTCTAAATCCCAGCCTAACCTTCGGAAAGCCTGGGCTGTGCAGGAGGAGTTGAGACGACACCTGAAATCCGAGCACTGTGGTATTTTGTTAATGATTATAATGTTGTTAATAACAATCATCGGTAATGCTGTTTGCGTTGCAGTAAAGCCCAGATGGCCCAATAAAAAACACCAGCGCTCCAGGGCAAACCGCATCTTGGTGACTCGTTAACATCTTTTGATCACTTACCATAAAAAATACAACCTGCAGCACTCACAGTTAGGGAATATATATCTCCCCGAGGTCCTGTGGTGACTGTGCATGTCTTTCTCCATCTAAATAAGCTCTTGTACGTGTTTACATGACAGGATCTTTAGGGCTTGTGGAACAAGCAAGGTCCCCAAAAAGGGAAAAATCATCTTCATGCTCTGGGTACCGTCTGTGCAAATGGAAAGCCTGCTTTGCCGTCTGACCTGGCTGAGAGCGTAGCTGGAGCTGGGACAAGCATCAGGGCTGATGGTGTCTGATGGAGAGCAGTGGTGGGGCTCATCTCACCGCACCGTTCCTGTGTGAAAGGTGGCCGTGGCTCCAGCAGGACAGGGTGCTCTGCCCAGGAGAGGGAAGTTGGTGCCGGGGCAGGGTTTGCTTGTTGATGGAGAGATCGGCCTCGATACATGTGTGACAGCTGCTGAGATCTTCATCATAAGTACTGGCTGAGGAGGCAGATCATAGGCACTCTCTCTTCGGAACCATTCGCAGGATTTTTTTTATGTGATTCTCTTCACTCTTCAGTACGTCTTAAAAACGGACCGTGTCTCTGTTTTCTGTAATGATTTAGGACCATTTTTTTAAAATTTATTTTTGTAAGTGTTCGAGTTCCTCAGGGAGCGTTGTTGAACAGTGAGACTTTGCACACCTACGCCCATGGTTTCAGTGACTACTGCACAGGGGCAGACAACACCATCAAGTGTCTCCATGCACCGAGTGCTTTAACAGCGCGTGTCTTCAGACCCCCGCATCACTTTGATGCTTTATCCCAGGGCTCTAATCAACTTCCAGTTAATAGGCAGTACTTGATTAAAATAACAGATTGCTGTTCTGTAGCAATATACCTCGTTCCTCTGCTGGCTCATTTTCCCTTTCCCTTGGCCTTTGAGAAAATTTAAGGACCATTTAATGAAGTCTGGATTTTTAGAGGGGGGAAAAGTCATTGTTGGTGTGGGTTGTTAATGGTGCAGTTCTGAGTGGTTAAGTTTGGTTTCCTTTCACTGAAATATTTTCTTTTTGAAGAAATACTGCCTGTTTGAGCATATTCATTCCTTTTCTGGCATTACAGCTTGAGAGGTGGGAAACTGGGTCTTCCTTGAAATCCTGAGGAATTGGGTTTTCTTTGAAATCCTGACTTCTTGTTGAAGGTGAATGGTTTGGGGATGTTTCTGTATCTGGAATAAATGGTCACTAGTGGCACAGACAGCCCCTGGTGAGCACAGCTCTGGTCCGCTGTCACCCTTCTCTCCTGGGGATGTTGGAGATGCTCTGGTACAGAGCAGTTTGGTTTTGTGTGTTGTCTAATGAGTATTTTTGGGATGTTTGATAGAAAATGTTTTGGGCTGCTCTTGGTCCACATAATAGAGTTTCTGGGGCAGTCAGTGGTGGTGGAGTTGGAGGGGCAGCCCTGACCTGGCAGAAAATCTCTCCATAGAGATCGGCCAAAGCTGAAGGTGGTCATCAGCTCCAGACCTCATCTTCCAAGTGAGCCCAGGTTAGGCGGAGGGGCAAACTGCTGCACCAAAGGCTTACAGCTGACGGACCCACACTTGTCCATTGCAACTTACTTGGATTCGTTCTGGGTGAGTCCTAAAGTTGGGCCTCCAGATGGGTTGAGTCCTGGTTGAAGAGAAGATGGCTGAAGCTCCTCAGGCCTTAAAACAATTTGTTTTTTCCCCGACAGCTCTGGTGGTCAGACCTGTGTAGACCTTGGAGACAAAGTGATGCTTCTGGCATTTGCTTGTGCTGCACGAGATTTGTAAAAGTCCCATGAATGGGATGCAGAGAGAGCGAGGCTTTTCAATGTTTTTTTTTTTTTAATTAACAGGCTGTTTTCCAAATGCCCCAATTAGCTGAGCAGGTTGAAGGCTGATAATGGTTTTGCCCTCAGGCTTCTCCAGAAATACACTCAGATTTTGATTTGCCTGGCTGTGTGAAAGCATGACCTTCAGATGCCAACGTCATCTTTAGGTGTCCGTTTGCAGGGATGGAAACCGCAATGTGTTTGGGGTCATTACACATCTACATTTTGACTTGCTGCTTCAGATGCTCGTCTCTCCTTTCTCCTATTGCTTCTTCTTTCTCACAAAAAAAATATTAAGGCACTTTGTCTTTTGCATGCATATATGAGGAAAAAGAATCTCCTCTAATGTCTGAGGCAACTGAAACTTTTTTTTTTTCCTCATGCTGGAACACAGGAGAAAGAAGTGGTTTCTGCTTTGAAACACCATAACATCTCTTAGATGGATAGATAATTAGGCAACTTGCTGCTAGAAAATCGTTTCTTGTTGTCTATTAGACGTGTGTTTCTGAAGTATTGGACTGTCTGTATATTCCACATATCTGGAGCTCAGAAGTGGAATCTAATCTGTGCTTAAACCTGTGTAATCCTATCTTAGCTGAAAAGGGGGGAAAAAGAAAAAAACAGTGATGTCAGCACTGGGTTTTCTGGGGATTCATACCTGTTTAATTTAGATCAGAATTTGGCCTTTGTGTCTGGTGTTATAAAATACTTCATGTATTTATGCACCCGACACCATATGGTCCGTGCTCGGGTCCGGGGACAGCAGAGTGCTCCTGGCCGGCGCCTCCCATGGTCCGGGCTGCTTTGCTCCAGGTCCTGTGGCCACATGAGGTGACCCAGCAGGTCTTGTGAGGACGTCTCCTGCTCTTGGGGCAGTGGGAGAGGGGCACAGCGAGATGCACTTGCAGCGGGAGACCTTGACCTCCTGGAGGCCACCCTGGCTGGACGAGCCTCTCCGCAGCGGGTATGACGCACGGGCCTTGAAACCCCTCTGGGAGGAGGAAGGTCCCCATTGCTCTTCATCCTCCAGATCCCCATTGGTGGCTTCTCGGTCTCCACGATAGGTGCTGTTTGTCAGCCTGGAGCAGGTGACAGCAGAGGGGACAGCGCGGGTCGGTTGGAGATGCTGAGGAGGGTCCTGCAGCCCCGATGCTGGTTTGGGGTCACTCAGGGAAGATGCTCCAGGAATGGATTTGGCTTTTTGCAGCAGACTTGCTGCTTTAACGAGGAGGAGCGAAACGCTATTAATCCTGGTGAGAGCAACAAGATGCTGACGCTTCCTGAGCCAATCTGTTGCTTGCTTAGAAGGCAAAATTAGATTCTTTAAGTGGACTGACTTAGTTAATAACTGTACCTCATTGCAGACATGGCAGAAACTGCTTGTCTTGGAGCTCTCTGGAATTTTTGGGGAATTTTTTTCTCCTAAAGAAAGGAGCAAACCCGCCTCTCTCCAGGCTGATCATCAGTGCTTGCTCATTTTGCCAAGCCCACTAATTTAAGCAGTGTCACGCCTCTCTTGACCTCGGCGTTTCATCTTGTCTGCCTCTTGCCGTCATGAAAGAAATTGTTCAAACGTCTCACAAGCTCATAATCTTTCTGTGTATCAAATGAGGAAAAACCTGGGTGGCAGTAGCTGCTCTGGGTGGCAGAGCGGTGTCTGGAGATGAAATGCCCATGCCCGTCCCCGTGGCTGTCGGAGAGGCATGAAGGTGCTGGCAGAGGCGGCTTCTCCGGCGCGGCCATCCCTGCCTTGGCTTACAGGTGCTGTACAGCACTGGAGTTGGAGCCTCTTCATGTGAGGTATATAAATATGCATGAAGCTATTCATGTGCTTTGTTGGCTCTGGGACTCATAGTGCAGAGAATTAAGATGCAATTTAAAAAAAAAAAAAAGTGGAATTGGAGGTGGAAAAAGCCAGCTGTAGATACTCCTTTTCAATATCCTCCGGGCCATTGCACTAGATGCATCCAGTCTGTTATTCCAGTTTCTCCTGATGAGATAATTTCATGAGGTGTCATCCCTGCATGTCCTTGAGATCTCTGCAAGACATGCTTGTGCATTGGCATTTCCCCTGCTCCCTGGGTCCCTGCTCTCTCCTACGGGACTTTCCTCTCCCTTTCTGTGGCCAGACCCCCATTAGCCAAATGCCCGGCTCGGGGCGCATCCGCAGGGTCCCCTTCCCAGGCTGCCCCCGCCGGAGCACAGGGGCTGCCCTCGCAGCAGGGCGAGGAGGGAAATGGTTTTCCAAAGAGAGTTTCCCTGGCATGGTGGCGTTCTCCCACGTGGAGCGGCAGCGGGATGCTGGAGCCGCGGTGGGTCTGTGCGTGGCCGGGATTCGGCCATGCGCTCCAGCGGTTCCGACCCACCGTGAGCTGGGCGGGCGCAGATGCTGCAGGGAGCAGCCTCGCGGAGGAGATGCTGGGAAGTGAGTTTTACACGCGCATCAGAGCCTGGTGGAGATTAAATTGATGAATGTGAAACCACTGCCTCTCCTCCTGTGCTTTTCTGCCTTCTCTACTAAGTATTACGGGCCACGCTCAAGGAGCAAGGGGCAGAATTTGGTCCATAGCTGTGACCTTCGCAGTGTGCATCATTAGTCCTGCTGCTGCATGCTCCCTAGCAGCACCCTTTGTGCTAAACAGCTTTTTAATATTGATGTCAAGCAGTTCAGAAGTAGTTTTCAGCCCTGCTTAACCTGACAGCTCAGACCCACTAGCTGGTGGCAGAGCGCAGAGGAGGCTGGGCACCGGTTTCTGCCCGCAGGGGACGAAGCGTGGCCTGCGTGAGAGGCGCAGGCATGCAGAACGGGGCGCTTGAGCCCCTGCCAAGCCCCGAGGCTACAGTGGGGAAGTGCAGGGAGTGTTGGTGGGTCAGTGCTAACAGGGTTGTGGTTCCTGCTGGAGAGACCCCATGGTCTCGTGAGACCTGTGTCCTCAGGGACACTGCCGCTCCATTGCCTGTGTGCAGCCTCGGGCACGTCTCTGCTTATTTTTCCCGTTTCCCCCGGTTTGGCTGTAATCAGAGGATGTGTCCAGGCACAGCGTGCTCTGTGGCCGTCGGAGCGGGACGCTGATGGCTGAAGGTTTCTGAGTGTGGGTTTTGCAGCTGCAGCATGACGCCAGCCAGCAGCAAGCGCGGCTGTGGCCCCGTCTCTGGGCTGTGGGGTTAGCTGTGCCTGTGCTGCAAAGCCCTTGCGTGAAGAACATTTACCGCGTAGGTGTTCAGTTCCTAGCCTGGTGGGCCAAGGGTGTCAGATGAAACTTCTACAGGCCGTGGCAACAGCAACTGCAAGTATACAATAGTGGGTAGGATTCTTTTTAACCACTTGCATGGCTGATGATTCACCCAGGCACCCAATATTCTCCTCTAGACCAGCTATAAAAATTAAGCTGGATTTTTGCTCTCTACTGTTTAGATTGAATAACTTTATCCTGTAGTGGAAAGGAAAAGGGCAGCGCCCTCTAATTCCTTGGGGGTTTCTTCCCCTGGGGAGCCGGTCCCTGTGGCTGTGTCTGCTGTGCTGGGAAGTGTCCCCCCCGGCGGCGGGCTGGCTCTGTAATCGCGCCGGCTGGCACGCTGTGCGGCAACGCCGTGTGTCGGAGGGCTGCACGTGAGCCACGCCAAGGGGTGCTCAATTATTTATGGCATTTTAAAACATGCAGGATGCAACCAAATTGCATTTGAAAACAACTAAATAATAAAAAAAAAAAACACCAAAAATTTTGGGGGCAATTTGTTAGAGAGCAGGTGATGGTGGGCTGTAAATAAGCTAACGGCAGACTAGTATAAACTGGGTGAAGATGTTCTGCTTGAGTAAGAAGGCAGATGAAAATCAGAGGCACATTCCTGCTTGTTATTTTTCTTCTCTCCGAGTTAAATAGTTTTAATTGCACTGCAGGTAACTGATGTAGGTGGCTGAAGAAGAGTTAAATTACTTGTGCCGGAGCTCCCACCCGCTCCAGTGCGCTGAGATTTCTCTGCCCATTACTCCAGGAGAGGCTGCCGTAGGTGCTCCGGCAGCTGCAGGCGGGAGCAGAGGTGCTGTGCGGCCGTAACTGCTGAGTAACCACTGGGCACATCTGGCAGATGGCTCACAGGAGATGCAGGTGGTTTGTGGCCCTGGCTGAGCAAGGTGCTTCTGCGTAAAGCTGGTCCCCCATCACATAAGTGGTACCGATAGCCTTAAAGTTAGCTTAAGGAAATTTTCTGAGCTAATGCTCCTTCCTGATCATTTCAAGGCTGCTAATACGTTCAATCAAAGGATGAATTAATATTTGAAACGCCAGCTTAAATTCTACTACTGCACGTAAGTCATAAATGACGATTACTTTGCAGGCATGCTCTTCACAGGTACCCGGTTTGCACGTCTCAGTGCAGAGACAGAGGGGAAGGTAAAGGGCGTTTGGGCTGGATCTGGTGCCTGGGCTGATGTGTCAGAGGCGACTGCCAGATCATGTAGCGACAAGCAGAACTGTCAACCGGTGAAAAGCAATTCTACGTGACCAAGGTTAGTAGGAGACAAGGGGAAGCCAGGGAGTTGCAGCTGGAGCCGCATGTTGGAGCTCCAAGCCCCATCACATCTCCTGGCAGCCCCTGCCACCCCTGGGGTGCAGCTGTGGGCTGTGCAGTGCCTGGTACCCACCGTGCTGTGCTGCTCGGCCCTGCGGGGACCGTGGCAGCTGGGACTGGGTGCCACCCAGCCAACCCTCCTGCGCAGGAGCCCCAGGGGGGACGTGGGCCCCTGCCCCAAAGAAAGGTTTCATGTAGCACCCAGGCCCCCGTCAGTTTGATACGGATCATTTAGGAGCGCTGTATCAATAAGTATATAACCTAAAAATGTTTTATTTGCATCGCATTGCTTGTCCTCAAGAATTCAACCCTTCAAATGGACATAAGCGAACCCAATTTTCTTTTATATTTCAGCATTTCTATTATAAAGAGATTTTTTTTTTTTTAAGAAGCCTTTCTGTTTCCAAATGCATCCCTTGGTAAAGAGCAGCTGCAGAAGGAATTGGTTTGACCTCTGCTTCCTTAATTGCTTTTTGCTCTGTGTTGGCCTGGAAATGGATGTTGCTATTGTGTAAATTACTGCAATGGTGGAAAAAGAGCTCATGAGATCAGGTGTGTAGTTTCTGTCAGGAAAATAGGTTTCTTAAATGGAAAGCAGTGTCTACCTGTCCATAGCCAGAGTCTGGGTCAGTCTGAAAACCCCAAATGATAATTACCTCATTTTCTGCTTCTGAGTAGCTCCACGGAGTTACTGTTTTTTGTGGCCAAGAGCAGATTTAATCTGAAATTTACTCTGAGCTCCTTTCAGACTCTGGAAGGGGATGCTCAGACATCAGGGAATACAGCTCAGTCTGCTTGTGCTGTAACCTGGGCTCAGAGCATGGCGCAGCGCCCAGCTGCTGTCCCATGGGCTGGACCAGAGGGGCTTCTCCATCTCTACCTCTTGTGTAAGAAGCTGAAAAGAAAGAGCCAGAGCTTTTCTCCTCCTGAGGCTGAAGACGTGAGCTTGTGTGAAGTTGGCTTCACTGCAGGTGGGACTATAGCTGTGGTAAGTGGGTGCAAAAAGCAGAGGGGCTCTGGCAGAGCCTGTGCACCCCAGGCTGGTGGCCCCTCCGCAGCTCTGCAGGGCTTTGCTGCTCAGAGGGGCTCCTGGGGCTCCCTGCGGACGCCTGCTGTGTCGGCAGGTCCCCTTCCAGCCAGAGCAGGGGTCAGCCCCAGAACGATGTGCAGCTCGCCTTTTACCTTGAAAAGTCATTTTGGGGTCGTGTCTGAGCACCCGGGAGTCCTGGTCAGTATGTGAACGGTACATACGGGGTCTGTATCGAGGGTGGGATGTTCACCGCTTCTGCTGGTGTTGGAGCAGACTGGTGTCAGACATGAGTGTAAGTGGTGTAAGAAGTGTAATGGCTAGCGCATGCTTGTTGGCATTCAAGGAAACAGTTCCTCATCTGTTTGAGAAGAGGAGTGGTTGCTGCAGCAGGGGACGGAAAGGGGGAGAGCTGCTCCCCATCCCTGCCCAGGACGGGAGCCCGTGGTGCAGAATGGCCCCAGCCCGGTGCAGCAGCACAGCCTGCCTGGGCTTATGGGCTCCTACAGTTTTCCTTTCCAAGCTGTTCTTGGAAGAACCAGTGACAGCAATAGGCAAAATTGTGCTGCTGAGTGTGAGCAAAAAAAAAAAAAAAGGGCTTATTTTCCCAATACTGACTTTAGCGGCTTCTCCTGGGTAAGGTCCACGCAACAGCTCTGTGCGCCTCAACCATCAGCAAATTTGCTCAGCAAATACTGGGCATTTTAAGAGTGGAATAAAGCAATTAGCCTCTGAGAAAGACATGTCCTTGAGTTTTAAAGGCTCGGGAACTGATGAGTGACGCTGAGTTTTTGGCACGCAAGCCAAAGCTTGCAAGTCTGTAAATCTGAGGTCGAATCTAGTGCCACTTCTTATCGTCTGTGTGTGAATAAGCATTTGGCCGTGGAAAATGTCTTCCCTGTTCTTCAGCAATAAGTCTACCTCCGTGCTATCTAAACTAGTTAACGATAGAAGCAACAATGCTTGTATAATTTATCCATTAATACCCTAAAGGAGTCAACATGCTAATTACCTGACACGATGAGATTAGCAAGATGCCTTATAAGAATTCAAAATACTCGGATCAACAGTAAAATAACAGGTACCCTTAGTTAGCACACCTACTTGTTTTACAATCCTGAGAGGGATTATTTTTGAGGAATTGGTATGCCTGGGGTACTTCCCCACTGTTAATTTATCCTGTGATTAATTGATGGCCTTTAAGACTTCTTGGTTTAAATTACTCAGTATTGTCTCCCAGGATTAGGCGTCATCTTCTGTCATTCTTGGAAGGAAAAAAAATGGAAAAAGAAGGGGAAAAAAAAATGTAGATAAAAAATTAGGGAGGCATTTGGTTTAGGGGTATTTTGATGTGATTTTATCACAATGTTTGTTTTCTCTAGGATAATAAATCATAGCAGGACATGTAGCATAGCCATGCTGTCTACACTTGTGATCCATTGCCTTGTAGGAGAACTCGTTAATAACTCTGGCAGGCTGTGTACTAGTTGGAGATGGACGGCTTAAAATTCTTCACCGCATCCTCAATAGGTGGCTTTTCCAAATAACACCAACCTGGCCTCTTGACAGGGGCACTTCCTCAGCGGCACGTCGCAGAGAGCTGATGGCATCATCCCTTAGTAACTGATGGCGACAAGCAGGAGGGATGCAGTCTTCCTAAGGGGAAGATGTAGCCCCAGTTAATTTTTTAACTGTAGTTTGAAGGTAGACTTACAATGCTCTGAGCTGCTGTGTAATTTTTTCTTAGTGCAATTATTTGGAGAAATGGTTGGGACATTTGAAGGTTTGCTATTACCAAAAATATCCCCAGGTAGTTTGACGTGGAGAAGCATCTCTGCCCATAAACTGTGCATCTGAGCTGTCGGAAGGTATAAAGTAAGATGTAACCTTCTGCAGCTTGATTTTGGGACTGCACTGGCAGGTGGCACCTGAGTCACCCAGAGCAAGATCCCATAGTGGTGCAGTAGCTGGAAACCAGCCTTTGCAGAGTATGGACATGGTAGAGATACTGAGTAGCACATTAAAATATTACTAATTAATTGTGGGATATATTATAATAGGGAATACACAGCCTTGACAAAGATGCGTGGCTAAAAGGGAAGTGCTTAGTGCTTGGTGTCCTGCCTGCCTGGAAGGGTGCGCGCTGCGTCGGGTGCTGCTGCTGCCGGGGATCCCAAGGGTGGCTTTGCTGCCAGCGCTGGTTTCCAGCAGCCCTGGAGAGCTGGTGCTGCTGGCAGGGCAGCGGCGGCGAGGCTGGGCTCCACGCCAGGCTCTCGGCTCCACGCCAGCCTGCACTCCCCTTTTGAACTCGCCTGGGTGGATTTGGAGCCCCTGTGGACATTTGTTCTTAAAAATCCCTCTCTTTCCTGGGGAGATTTTTTAATCCTTAATATTCCAGGCAGTGGCAGTGGATATTCAGGCTTCGGCTTGCACAGACTTTTTGTTCAACTTTCTAATGAGCCGAGGCAGGGCTTCAGTTCGCAGAACACAAAGTGCTTTTGCTGCTGTCCGGCGGCAGCGTGCAGCCTTTCCTGGGATCAGCCCATCATTAGAGTTTGCTGCTGTCTGTGATCTTTTGTTCCAGGAGACTGGGCTAATCCAAAGGACAGGGTGTTGGGTTGATGTCTCTCCCTTGGTTGCTTTCCTGGACTTTAACAAGGAGCTGCAGCAATAATTATGGCAAATTGTTTCTGTATAAACATCCCGCTGGCAGCCTGTACGTGTGTGATTCCTGTCTCCGAGTCGGGAAGGCTGTCGGTTAGCACTGGAACAGTGCATGAACATTTGCATTAGGAGGAGGCCAGTTTGAGATGTTGCTTGTTCATTTACCCAGGTGGGGGCCGCTTGGCTGCTTTCGTCACTTCACGATGCCCAGGCAGAGCTTACGGCATTTCTTTACGCAGTGTGATTCTACTTCAAGGCCAGGTTGGATGGGGCTTTGAGCAACCTGGTCTAGTGGAAGGTGTCCCTGCCCATGGCAGGGGGGTTGGAACTGCATGATCTTTAAGGTCCCTTCCAACCCAAACCATTCTATGATTCTACTTCATAGAATCATAGAATCATAGAATCATAGAATAAGTGAGGTTGGAAGGGACCATTAAGATCATCAAGTCCAACCGTTAACCTACCCTGATTTAAAAACACCCACTTCTAAACCATGTCCCTAAGCACCTCATCTACCCTTTTCTTAAACACCTCCAGGGATGAAATTCCTTCACCTATTCTTGCTAAATACCACTGTGGATTTGTGTTTTGTTTATTTGCATTGTATTTCTATCTGTAGTACAGCTTACCTTATTCCTCCAAACTCCTGATTCAGTCTCTTAACATTCTTGGAGTATGCCAAAACCGCTGGTGTCTGGCGTGCTGCCTGAGAGGGCACGTGCCAGACGTTGGGCTTTCCAGGGGCAGTGCTCCGGATGGACAAGGGATGCTTTTGCCTTGACCGGTCTCTGTTTCTGCTCTCCCCAGTGTACGGGCACAACGTGAAGACCAGCAATGACTTCATTGGGAGGATCGTGATCGGGCAGTACTCAACGGGTGCCCCTGAGTCCAACCACTGGCGCCGGATGCTCAACGCGCACCGGACGGCTGTGGAGCAGTGGCACAGCCTGCGGTCCCGGGAGGAGTGTGACCGCGTCTCTCCGGCATCCCTGGAGGTGACATGAGGTGGGGGACTAACAGCAGCCAGACCAAGCAGGCGGATGAGGAAAAAAAAAATAAACCACCGACTGAAACACCCCACCTCACACCCTACACGCACCCCACAGCAGCTCCGTTGGATTGAAGCGGCTGCCGGCACCCAACCGGACACGCTGGCCTCTGCGAACCATGTCCCGCCAGGTCCTGGCCGTTCCCTTGGGGCCACCAGTGGCCCGGCCGGCCGGCCCTCTCGCTGCTCACACCTGGCACCGCTCGGCTGTTTGCATCCCGCGCGGCGGAGCGCGTGGTCGGGCGGCGTGGGCTGTGTGTGGAGGTGCCGCGGGAAGCGCTGAGCGGGTGGAAGAGTTGGGAGTTGCCTGCGCTGTCCTTCCAGTCCAAATCCATGGCTCATCCGCTTGGAGATATAAGTACCCGTGTGCTCTCGTTGGTGAACGTGGTAATTAGGCTAGAATATTTTTTTAAATGGTAGAACCTGTGGTGAAATCGATTCTGACTCCAGTTTTGTCCTTGTACTAGTTTTAACAGAATTAAGCTCCTGTTAGTACGTACGCGTGCATTTGTGTGCCGGGGCATGCCCGTGCGTGTGGCCGTGCAGCCCCGCGTCAAACGGATCTGATGTCACGTCAGCGGTGAGACCTGCCACTCTCGATAGCAGTCTGTGTGCGTCAAGTAGATGCAGTGATGATATAGCAAAGTAAACATTTCCAATAGCATTTGTACTGGGAAAGCCAGCTCGTGTCATTTCAAACCTGTGTTGTGCAAAAGAAACCTGCTGCGGGGAGACTTTTGCAGTTCAGAAGACCTAAAATGCACAATTTTAATTCTCTCTCAGACTGCAGTGGCTCTTTCTGTGTTGTGTGTGTTAACCCAGGTAGTTTTCCAGGTCACCAAGTGAACTTAGCTACAGTCAAGCTGTCCTGTTGGTTGCTTCTGTACATTTTATTTTTTCACAGCACATTGTCTGGTATGAAGCAGATTGTATATTTATTGAAAATAAAATTCTATTTAATTGTGCCATGTAGACCGGGGTGATACTTGTTAGCAGAATTCAGCTTTGTGTTGAGTTCCATCAGTTATGTTTATGGCACAAGGAAAGCCAAAATGTTGGTGTTTACCCCCTTGTTACTCACTGCAGATGAACCAGGAGTAATTTTAGAGAAACTGGGAACCTGCTGATGGACATCAGTCAGGAGAGCATGTTGGTCTGGCCACGCGTGCTTCCCATCCATAAGACACCCAATGCGCTGTGGGTTGGACAAAGTCTCTGCGTGGGGCTCTGGGTGTTGGTTCTTTGCAGGAGTGGGCCCCAAATTATTACTGCTCTATTTATCACCATTGAGACTGCATAAAAATCTGTATCTTCCTTACAGCCTGTTCAAGAAATCAAACAAGCGGGACACGGCCTTGAAGAGAACTGGACGTGGCCTGTGACTCTGTCTTTCCATGTCTTCGTTTTGGAGAAGGCAGGATGGGTCCTGTCTGCAGCAGTGTTTATCCGTAGTGTTGGGCTGAAAAGCCTCGGGGTGTCATGGATGGGTCAGCTCTGCTGCCACATCAGTGCTGCTGTGACCAAGCAGAGGAGGTGGGGAAGGGCCCCGGGCTCTGGCCGTATCCGGCTCCCTCGGTCACCTGCGAAATGCTGGGCAGTAGCCTGTGGCCCCTGCAGTGGCCTGGGTCGGTGGCCCGCTCCCGCTCCATGCATGCCGTGGTGCAGAGCCTTCCCGCAGCCATGCTGGTCCCCACCGGCTGCTTGGGAGAGGAGCAAACCAACGCGCTCGCCTTCTGCCCTGGCTCAGAGCAAAGTCCCTTTTCACTGGAAGCAGGAGGGTTGCCTTGAGCAAACCAGAGGTGTTTGGGGCAGGGACCTGGGGCTGGGTGCCGTGGGAAGCTTTGCCTTTGCTGTGACTGCTCTGAAACCGGAGGTCAGAGTCCGGAGCTGGCACGCAGTGGGGCAGGCAGTGGTCATCTCCCTCCCCTCTGGTCCTCAAACACAGCCCAGAATGAACTCCTGTTACCTCCTGTGCTTTTAGTATTTTGATTTTTAAAAAGAAAACAATACATGTGTATGCCTATTTCACCTCCATTTGTTTTTTGGCTACTACAGTTAGGGACAGGTGAGTCTTAAAAAGTGGAAAAAAAAAAAAAAATATGGTGCTGAATGGTTGTTTGGGCAGATGCTGGTGTGTTGGTCAATAGTCCTTGCTGTGGTCCAGGGTGTTTGTGCTCCAGCATGAAGGTCTGCGTTGTAACTCTGATACCAGCATCCCTGCAGCACACCTTTGGTCCAGGACCTGCTCTGGTTTACATTGAGGTGTGGGTGTTTTGTTCCCTTCTGTGCTCTGAGCGTCCCTGTGCATGTTCTCCATGTGACAGCCAAGTCTGATACGGTGACCCTGCCATCGTGGAGGAGGGAATGCAGACCATACAAGGAGGCTACCAGAGATATCTCCTCTCTTCATCCAGAAGCCGTCTCTCAGCAGCTGGGGGAGTGGCACAGCGCAGACACCCTGCTCCCGAGCCGAGCGTTGCATGGCCTCGGATAAAGGATGGCAAAAAAGGCCTGAGGGACCTTATTGCCGAACCACCACCCAGTTGCTGTGGCTGGGGGTGAGCACAGGTAGGAGCTTACCCTTGGTGTGGTCGTGCTGGCTGTCTGCTGGTGAACACCTTCGCTTCTTACTGACTGCTGCATGTAGCTCCCTGCTGCTCTCCAGCACAGCTGGCATGTGTTAGTTAGCAGCACAAAGCGATGGGGAGCACGGTTGCCGCAGGGCTGTCTATGGGCATCCTCTTTCCGAGCATGTTGTGGATGGTGGGTTTCGATTCTAACCTGCTTCTCTGCAAGGTGAATTCCTCCTCTGTCCTGCAGCACAGTCAATAGCAAATCTCTGTTCTCCGGCTTCCTCCTGGTTTGTCTCATCAATAAATCATGGTGGAGAGGGAGCCCATGGGGTGTCCTGGGCAAACACGCACTGTAGGAGGCTGATCTCTTCCCATAACTTGAAAAGGCTCAGAGGGGCCATGGTTTCAGCAGTCGCTGCCATCAACGTTAATATTTTTCCATGTGGGTGTCTATGGGGAGCAGCACAAGCTCTGGGCATCCACCAAGGCTGACCTGACACCTGCCGTGTGCTTTGCTCAAGCACTGGGGATGAAATGTTAACAGAAGGCACTCTCGCCTGTGAGTCTGGCCTTGGAGCCGTGCAGTCTCTCTTTCCCAGGGAGGGGGGTGTTGTGTACGTACACTGCCAAAAATTGGTGAGGGAACCCTGAGGAAAGGTCAATAAATCACAGAATCACAGAATGGTGGGAGTTGGAAGGGACCTCTGGAGATCATCTAGTCCAACCCCCCTGCTAGAGCGGGGTCACCTACAAGTGGGCTGGACAGGAACACATCCAGGTGGGGTTTGAATGTGTCCAGGGCAGGAGACTCCACCACTGCTCTGGGCAGCCTGTGCCAATGCTCTGCCACCCTCAACGTTTTTCCTCATGTTGAGATGGAATTTCCTGTGTTCCAGTTTGTGCCTGTTGCCCCTTGTCCTGGCGCTGGGCACCACTGAGAAGAGTCTGACCCCAGGATCAAAGCCCACTGAGGAGCTGCTGGCCTAGAGGGCAATCAGAAATCAGCCTGGGGAGGGAGGGGGGCTGAATAAAGGAGACGTGGCTGTGCTCCTGGGGCTGCATCCAGCAGGTAGAACACATCTCATGCTTTGTGAGATCGGAAGGTAGCCCGAAGTGCAGCTGCAACTCCAGCCGGCTCCGCGTGCAGGACGTGCGTGTACTTTCCCAGTGCCGGGAGCGAAGCCGGTGCCCAGCTGCTGCGCCGGGCGCAGGGCCGCCGGCTCGGGGGCAGCACGGGGGGCTCGGTGCTCCTGCCAGCACTGCGGGGGGATGCTGCTGTGGTGGGTCTGTTGTTAGAAACAGGATTAAAGTTATCCTGGATCTTAGCTCTGTCTCTAAGCATAAACGTTTGTGCTTTGGGAGTAGATTAATATGGTCAGCGTTGTGTTCCGTAGTTTGCTGATAATTGCTTATAACACTGGCTTTATCTGGGGATGGTGTGCAGTTAAGAAGGGAGAGGGCATGCCTTGGCTTCTAATACTCTTGAATGTCTTCATTTTTAGTGGTCTGATATATCAATAGACTTTTCCTCGAGCTGTACAGTTTTAGACCAATGTATGGAACTGCAAATGAAAGGGGGAGGGGAGTTTTCTTAACAGGTTTTATTTAATGCAAAGAAATAACATGTGAAAATTGATCGAATGAGCTTCTGTCTCTGGGTGAGTCTGGACACTGCTGTACTGAAAGCTTTCTGTCACCCCAAATTGTTTCTACCTGGATCTTGCCTGTCAAAACAGAGGTCATCCCAACTCAAGTCCCAGAAAAGACTGAAAATTTTAATATGTAGCTAAAAATAAAAAGGGAATAGTATTGGCTGTGTTCCCAAGCAGTTCAATGCTGTTTTAAGGCATAAATTCAAAATGGAGCAGGGCCACAAAAATGTCATAGCATTTGTGCATATACCATTTCCCTACCAGTGCAACAGCTAGCAAATGACTTTATACAGTATTTTTAAAAATTTGAAGTTTATTTCCAAAAAATATTTTGACCAGAGAAAGGAGATGTGCTAGATAATATTGACCATTAATAATATTGACTGATGCTGAAGGTTTTCTGCGGTTACAGGACTGCACAGACCTGGCACGGACCCGGCAGAGGGGCATAGTGTGAGTTCCTGCAACAGCCTCGGCCCCCCTGGCACAGCTGGTGGTTTCCCTTTCCAGGCTGTTTTAGCGTGTCAAAGCACCGCCTTTGCCTGGTTAAATCACCAAATGGGGCAGGAATGGGTTAAACCCCACAGTTCCGGGCTGCAGGAAGCCTGGAACAAGGCAGTGCTCCCCTGCAGCCCTGGGGACCCTCTCCACCTGCTCGCCCCAGCTGCCGCCCGCCTTTCCCGGGGTGCCCACGCTGCGCAGGGGCCGCGTTGGCACAGCCCTCGCCTTCCAGCGGCTAACTCTGCCCTGGGCTTGAAGGGCTGCCGGCCTTGCACAGCGGGCAAAAGGGGCGCGTTCTTCAGGCACCCCAACCAAGGTCAAGGTCTGCCCCGAGCTCCCCTCCGCGCTGATGCCCGCCAGCACCCCTGCGGGGCAAGGCAGCCAGCACAGGGCACTCGGGCAGTGCTAAATTGGGGACACAAAATAATGTCTCAGGAAGCAACTGGAGGGGGTTGATAAGGGATTTCCTTGCTTGGCTGCAGTGTCCGTCGTGGGACAAAGGCTCGCTGGAAGGAGACGTGCACCCCCCCGCAGCCAGGCCCTGGGCAAAGGTCTGGGCGCAGGTCCCTCGGGGTGGGATGCAATGAGCGCGGCCGGGCTCAGCCGGCGCGGGTGGGGAGGCGTGTGTGTCACTGGGATGGGAGAGCCGCTGCTTTTGGGGGAGGGAGCAGCACAGCGCCTATATCCACCTCCGCGCCGGCAGCCTCCCTGGCACAGCCGGGAGGTCCCGGACCGAGCAGTGACCCCTGCCACCGGCTGCCCGCGGAGCCGAGGAGCGCCCCATCCTCCCTCCCTGGCGATGGGCACCGGCTGGGACGTGTGCGCGCTCCTCTCCGCGGCGTTGTTCGCTGCCCAGGCTTTCCCCCAGACAAACATAAAGATCAGCCAAGGTGAGTGCAAAATGTTCATTGCGACTTCGGGTAAAGGTAATCCTTATAACTGCAGCGGCTTTAGCGGGGAGAGGAGAGCGCGGACCTCCTGCAGGCTCAGCCGCTGGCTTTCCCCTTTCTCTGACCACTCCAGAAATCTCTGACTTTCCTTGAAATCCACTTTCTTCTTCATTTGGGGGGATGTGCAGCAGCCCCTGTCTCTCTCTCCTGGGATATTGAAGCTGTCTCTTCTCTGGCTTTGTTTCTGTGTGTAAGGCAGTGCTTTTGCCTTCAGCAACGCGCGGTCGTGTGGCACAGTGCTGTGGACATTCAGCCGTCCCTACCGTGGGTCCGGCGCGGATGGCAGGGGCAGCGGGCACAAATAACTGCCCGGAGGCACACGCGTGAGCGGTGCAGGACTGCAGGCACACAGCCCGGCAGGACAGGCAGGGGGGCACCGTGGCTCCCTGTGTATTTATTCACACTTACTGCACGTGAAAAGTGGCCATAAATAAGCGATTCTCCCTTATTCCCCCCTCTTTTTTTTTCCCCTGAGCTGTTGGTGATGGCAGCTGCTTTATGTCACTTAAGGTTCTTGCAAACTTTTTCACGGGGCTGGCGCGAGCGAGAGTCATTGCGCTGAGCTGTTTCTTCGTGCCCCGTTAGATTTGTGTGGGAATGAGAGCAGAAAGGGACTCCTTAAGTGGTGTTCAGTGAGTTCATGAGAAAAAGGATACAAGCCCAGCTTTCCAGCCAGATACCTACTCTGTGGGAGCTTCGCCAAAAGTAATTAGGGAGGAAAAAACCCCTGCAAGATAACTCCTATCTGTTAGTGCCGGCTGCAGGAGGGCTGCTGCTGGCGTCTGCCGTAGCCTCACGACTCCAGCCGTACATGGCAGAAGATTTGAAGCCGTAAAACCAGCTTGGTTTTGTCATAGGATTTAGAAAAGCAAAGCCCTCTGTGCGAAGGGATGCCACTTCCAACATGCTTCAACTGGTGTTTAAAATTTTACTTGGAAATTTGTAACATGCGCTTTAAAAATCACATCAGAGTGTGTAAAGTCTTGCCCAGTTATTAAATGAGCTTTATGTCCACCAGTGGACACCATCCCCTCCAGCTCTATACATCCTGCCAAACACAGTAAAACAGACTGAAAACCCTTCTGTCATCTGCTTTTTTTGAAAGTGGGTGCTAAGCATGAGACTTTTTCATCTGTTAATGAAAGATAAATATTGCAAATCACACAAAGGTGAGATTGTTTGTCTGTAATGACTGTGGTGTCAGGGCTTAAGGACATACTCCTAAAGCCACAGGTGACCTGAGGCACCTCAGCATCACACAGTAGCACTGCCTTAGCTCCTGCTAAATGCTCTTGCCCACCAAACCTCCTTTTTAATGCTTATTTTTTGGGTTTATTCAATAGAGGATGTGGGCTGGTGAATGTGTCGAGGCTGTGGTGGGATGGACGTCTGGCTCAGCTGACACTTTGAATCCCCTGGTCTCGCTGCAGGCTCCTTCTGCTGAAGCCGTCCTGGAGGGTCCTGGGCTCCCCTGTCCCAGCCCTGTTGTCTCACCCATCCCTCAGAATTGCCCACTGCTCCAGCAGCACCAACACAGGGTAAAGCCATGCTGTTGGTCTTCCCCATGGCCCCGAGCTGGTAAGAGGTGACTCGGTGTTGGTGAACACCAGGATGCTCGCCCTGAACCCCAGTTCTGACCGCTGGCTGGGGAACACTCCTCATCCCTTGCTCTCAGCATTGCAGCCCTCAGGTACCAGTGGAGTGGCTCTGCTGGCAGCTCTGCCCTGGGAAGGACCCAGCCTTGCATGTGACAAGGATCTCCTCAGCATTTCTCCGTTGGCATCAACTACAGAAAAGCCTCTTGGGTGTTGATGGAAACCCTCCAAACCCTGGTGCTTGCCAAGAGTTGAAGAGGTTCACTTGATTTTTCAGGTCAGGCAGCAGCATTAGCTTATGGATGTGCCAAGGCGGGGGGGTTCGAGACCATGCCTTTCAGCGAGGTGTCTCCTAACTTCTCTAAGCTCTTTGGTAAATCATCAGCTGTTGATGAAACGGGGCCCTTCAATGCTCTCCAGCAAGAAGAGCATCTGCTGCCAGCACTGACCTGATGTGATCTGCTGTCCAAAACCCTTTGATGAAGCTGCAGTCACCCCCCCAGGAGTCTTCCTTGCATGGGCATCTCTTGGCAGCCGTGTTCTAGCCCCAAACTTTGTGTCTCAAATCTGCGGATTGCTGGAGGTGAGGCAGCATTGCATCTTGGGATGAAGCTGTTCAGGGAAAAACCTGCTCTTCACCGTCTGAGTCAGTGGGAGTCATGCAGTTGTCTTTTCATCTTTTTGCAGTAGCATCCTGGAATAAAAAAAGCCCAGAAAACTTGTGGATTTGGCTGGGGTTTTCTCAATTAATTATTTCTAGGTGGAAAGTGGCCACTTGGGGAAGTGAAACTTTTTGGCAGAGCAGTGCCAGCTTCTGCAAGATTTTGATAACTGATTTTCCCGGCAGTTCTGCCGTGGGTCTCAGCTAGGAAATAAATAAAAAGGCACCAGGTTTTTTTTGGCACAGAGATAAATCCAGAGAGTGCAAAACTCTTTTTCTGACCCAAAATTCTTGTTTTCCAGCTTTTCTGAGTTAGTAACATCTGCCTGATATGAACCTTATTCATCAACCAAATCTGGACATTTATTTTGTTGGTGCTGTGTTGAAACATGGCCCTGACCTTAAAACCGTTGCACTGTAAATAAGCAAAGGGAGGAAGGATTCTTGCCATCGTTTTTGACCGAATATTTGGGGACAAACAGAGGAAATGACTTGGGGTTGGTAGGAGACCCTGTCCCACAGGCACTGGCTGTGCTGCCACTGCCGTGTGTGGAGCAGCTGATGCTGCGGGGGGTGATGTTTTGCTGGGGTGCTTAAAAGTGAGGATCTGGTCTACACAGCCCCAAGATGCTTCCCCTGTCCCCTTTTAGATCAAAATACCATCAGCAGCTGCTGGCTTGGGTTATGAGGCTCTCCTATAGAGCCATGAGTGGGCTCATACACTTGCAAACATACATCCATTTCTTATGGCCTTTCTGCTAAAAATAGCCCCCAAAGACCCCAGATAAAAGCAGCACCCCCGGTTGTTCCTGCCTGTAAAACTGGGAGTGATAGTTCTCCTGCAAAGAGACTGCCAAAGCCTCTGATCCTGACCTAACAGAAAGGATGCTAATTAAATGCTGACCTCCCATATTTTCCTTTTTGGTATGTTTAACCTTAAATTCCTTCAGGCACCTCTGGTTCACTGAAGCTCGTCAAATTAATGCTACCTAATGGGAAGCGGTATGGAATAACAAAGAAGGACTGTCTCCATCTCTGACTCGGTTTCGGCTGCTCTGAACAAAACGAGGGTGATTTTCCTGCGTGATTGGGGTGCCGGCAGACCCAGCTTGGAGCTGGGGCACCGGGACGCCTGCTGCAATTAGCACTTGGGAACGAAGGGCCCCATTTGCCGGGGATGCTGCTGGGTTAAGCCCTGTGAATTTTGCCACCGTGCTGCTAGAGGTGAAGAGTTTGTCGAGGCACTTCACAGCCTCTGTAATAAAATCACAGTTGCTGGGGGAGCTGGCGGTGCCCATCTGCCGCAGACCCCCTCCAGGTCTGACCTGGAGTCAGCGTGAGCCAGAACCAGATCCCAGCCCTGTCCTGAATGGGGAGGACATGCCAGATCTGTGACCCAGCGGTGAAGTCGAAGCCTTGTCCCGTGGGTTGGACCCTCTGCCCTTGCTCTGCTTCGCTTTGGTGGGGACAGGGACCCCCTGGCCGTTGCCACGCAGGGAGGAGGGCTTGGCTCCCGGGAAATCACTTCAGCTCTCAGCATTGAGGGTCCTTCTGCTCTATTGCTATAATAGCCACAATTTGCATTTTTTAGGGCGATTCTAAAGTTTTTCCCAATGCAAGGATGGCTGGGCGTGAATCAGAGCCGAACCCTGCATTGCCACTGAGCTGGCTGCTGCTTAGTCACCCTCCCGTAAAGCTGTTCCTCTTGTTCCCAGCCCGGCATGCCTTATCTTTTTCCCTCCGCAGCCCATAACTAGTGCTGCTGAGGGTGGGAGAGCGCCCCGCTGCTCCCCGTGGGTTTGTGCAGAGCTGTTGCCAGCCACGGCTCCGCTGGAGGGAGAAGTCGGGGGTCCCAAGGCCGGGTGATGGTGTGATAGCCCCGTGGGACTCGGCAGTCAGCTTGGCCTCCCTGCCTTGCTCAGGAGGAAAAAAAGGCGCTTTGCATTTGTGGTTTGTTGCCTGCGAGGGGTGTGAGACAGGAGGGACTGGGGGCTGGCTGGCGGGGGTTTGTAAAACGCTCAGAGATCCCTGTGTGCAAAGAGCTGATGCAATATGAAATTATTGCCTGGAGCTGCCGGGGCAGGGAAGGATTTGGCTCCACGAATGCTCCCGCAGCTGCTTTGAATTCACCTTGCCTCTCCTTTTCCCCACACCGATGCTGCCCTCGCCGCTCCTGCATCCCGTGCTGCCGCTGGCGGGGGTTTTGCTCTCCCTACCCTCAGGGAAGGCCATTGCCCCCAGCCCCTCGGTACCGCAGGCCCTGTAGCACCACCCTGACCTCTCCGGCCTTGAGCCTCTTACCTGCTTGGATAGCTTCATGGCATCTGATGTCTGCCATAACCCCCTGCTCCTCCCGCCCTGCCCGCCTCCCCCCTCGCTCCGGCAGGACCCCATGGGGATGTTGGAACTGGTGCTGGGGGAGCTGGCTGTTGCCCAAGGCTCAAAAACCAGCAGCCAAGAGAGTTAAGCCAACGTGCTACAAGATTTGGGGGTCGTGCATGCGTTCGTGTTGGGTGGTGCGTGCGCGTGGCATTCTCCCCACGTGCGACAGGGGGAGTGTGGCATGGAGGAGGTCGGAGGGAAGGGTTAATGCCGCTGCAGGATTTACACAGCGGCAACTCCAAAGGCTCCAGAAATGTGTCCTGCCCCCAACATGGCCTCTTTTGGGGTAACTTCCCCGCTGTGCTGAAAAGTGGTGAGGGAGGAGGAGCAGCCCCGCGGGCCCCAGCGCTTATCTGGCGGCGGGAGGCAGATAGGCCGGCACCGCTCCTGGCGGCACGCGTTCCTCGCCCGGCCATTTATGGGACCGAAATCCAGTGCGTGCGTACGTGCACGGCTGCATCCCGGCCTGGGGACAGGGAGGGTGGCGAGGGGGTTTGCTTGGAGGGAGGAGGTGCAGGTTGGGCTTGCAGGAGGGGAGTGTGGCCCTGACCCCGCAGCTCCCGGCCGTCAGCTCCTGTCCCAGCACGGCGGCTCCTGTAGCGCCTGACAGAGGCGAGAGGAGCCCTTATCTCGGTTCCCCCGCTATAGCAAAAGTCACTGCCTTTATTTTAAGTACCCTCTGCCTAAACTGATGTCAAATTGGCTTGAAATGTCCCTTCTGATTTAGGCAGATGCTAAAACCGAGAAACTCACGGCTTTTTGCAATATTTGTTTTGGCTTTTGCAAACTTTTCACGGAATCATGGAATCACAGAATTTTCAGAGTTGGAAGGGCCCTCTAGAGATCATCTAGCCCAACTCCCCTGCCAAAGCAGGATTGCCTAGAGCACATTACTCAGGACTGCATCCAGGAGAGTCTTGAAAATCTCCAGAGAAGGTGACTCCACAGCCTCCCTGGGCAGCCTGTGCCAGGGCTCTGGCACCCGAACCATAAATCTTTTCCTTGTGTTAGAATGGAACTTCCTATGTTCCAACTTATGCCCGTTGCCCCTCGTCCTGTCACTGGGAACCACTGAAAAGAGTCTGGCTCCATCCTCCTTCAACCCACCCTTTAGATACTTATAAGCAGTAACAAGGTCTCCCCTCAGCCTTTCCTTCTCCAGGCTAAAGAGTCCCAGCTCTCTCAGCCTTTCCTCATAAGGGAGATGCTCCAATCCCTCAGTCATCTTTGTTGCCCTACGCTGGACTTTCTTCAGTAGTTCCCTGTCTCTCTTGAACTGGGGAGCCCAGAACTGGACACAGTATTCCAGTTGTGGCCTCACCAGTGCAGAGTAGACGGGGAGAATGACATCCCTCGACCCACTGGCCACACTCTTCCCTATGCAGCCCAGGATGCCATTGGCCTTCCTGGCAACAAGGGCACATTGCAAGGGCTTCTGCAGCAGTTGGTTTTTCCATGCGTGCATTTGGCAGTTATTCGGCTGGGTGAGGTGGGGGAGCAGGGCCAGGCACTGCCACCTCAGCTGCCTGCCTGGCTACGTCGCGTCGCCCTCGGTGCTGGATGTTCTCTGCTCTGCCCCCAGCCATGCCGGAGCCCGTCCATGCCTACTCCTGCCCCCTCTTCTGGACTGAGTACGAAGGCCATTGCTACCGGTACTTCCCCATCAACAAAACTTGGGCTGAAGCTGACCTCTATTGCGCCGAGTTCTCCATTGGGATCAGGTCAGCCAAGCTGGCCTCCATCCACAGGTGAGGAGTGCAGAAACTCATCATCCCACCCTGGCACAGCCTGGCCAAGAAGGAAAACGGGGATGAAGTCCCATTCCCACAGCACATCCTCTGTGCCAGCTGCAAGCTCCCATCCCAGCCCCAGCATCCCTCTGCACCAGCTGAAGCATCTCTCTGCAGCAGCGACTGGGGCAAGTCTGATGCACTGGGCACGTGAAGGCGATGTGAAAAATTACTTTTCCTGGGCTGGCAGGAAAACTGACATAGCATTCCTTAAATTCCCCAAAACTTTATTTTTTGCTCTTAAAAAAGGGATAGAGGTGTAATGTGATTACACGGGCTTTTCCCCCTGCTGCCTCTCCCCCAGCTCTACGCTACACACCTCTTGCCCACACTATGCACCTCTTGCACAGAGCTGGGAAAGTAATCAACAGCAATTAGAAGAGGGGGACCCATTTGGCCATACTGCAGGGCGAATTCTTAGGGGCATGCCTGACCATTTGCCTGATATACCCCCTCAGCAGCTACTGCTCTGTTTTGCCAGCTGGGAAGAAAATGTCTTCGTGTACGACCTGGTGAACAGCCGTGTGCCGGGCATCCCCACTGACATCTGGACAGGACTCAACGACCTGCGGCAGGTGAGAGCTGCCCAAAACTATGTGGGAAATTGCTTTTAAAAATTCACTTCCCTGTGTTTTTGCCCTGGAAAGCCACTTGATCTTCTTCTTTGCTCTATAGCCCCATTAATCCTGTGGTGGCGTAGGGTCTGTTGTGCAGCATATGAGGGGAAAGTTGTTATTTCATCCCCTCCAGTCTGCTTTCAAAAGTGTTACTAGAATTAATAGATTAATAATTACGATTTTTTCACATCCTATTCTTTTAATGGATTAATAGAAGGACTATTGTACTGCTGGTCCGAGAAGAGCAAATAACCTGAAAACGTCTCCAATGTCAAAAATCACCAAGTTTCATTGCCTTCTTATGATACTCTACAACTTTTCAAAGGTGACATGTTGGAAATATATAGTCTGATATGTAATAAAGAAAAAATGAAAAATTGCAGATCTTGGGAAAGGAATGGAAAAGAAAAAGGAACACAGAATTGGGTGGGTGTGTTAAAAAATATGAGTTTAATTTCTGGGCTTCCCCTGGTGTGCATGGTATGAACGCTGGGGCTTTCCAGGGTAAGTTTTCAGCCATAAAACCCAAACCTGCTGTTTGGCCTTTGCTGAGTGGTGAGAGTCTCGCCCTGTGTCCTCGGGCTGTGTGGCACCAGGGATGGGGATGGGAACGGGGTCTGCACAGGAGTGGGACTCCCTCAGCAAATGCAGCTCTGTGATCGTGGCCGTTCTCCGCTCGCCCCACGCCAGGAGGGTCACTTTGAGTGGACAGACGGCTCCTCCTATGACTACCACTACTGGGACGGCAGTCAGCCCGACGACGGGATCCACTCCATCCCGGAGGAGGAGGACTGCGTGCAGATCTGGTACAGGCACAGCAGTGGTGAGTGCGCGCCGGGCATCCAGGGCACATTAACTCTTATTTGCATGTCAATAAATTCAATCTACTGCAGCTTGTGCTTTTCTGAAGAGGTTGCTGGAAGGCTGAGGATTTGCATTTTATTTTTTTATTATTATTTTATTTTTTCTTTGTAGAGAAGGGATGTGTTTTCTCTTTCACCACGTGTGCACACACACACACACACACACACACACTCTCTCTCTCTCCCCGTTTCCCTCTGCTCACAGCCCATCTCCCTCTCCCATAGCAGTGGCAGGAGGGGAGCATCACACACGCTGAAGCTTTACTGAATTTAGCCAAAGGTCAAAGTTTCTGATTTCCCCTCCGACATGCAGCCCGTGGAAACACCCCTCGGTTTGCCAGCTTTCCCCTCCCTCGCTGCAGCCAGAGGCTTTTCGTTGAAGCAGGGAGTCTCTGCGTGTGCAAAAATCTCACCTCCCACCCCCATTGCCAGTGAGACCAGTCAGGTGTATCCAGACCTCGTGGACATACATAACCACCACATCCACGTGTGACCTGGTGACATTTTGTGTGGTATGGAGCTGTGTTTGCAGCTGCCTCCCTGCTCCTGTGTTTGAGCTGGAGCCAGGCTTCCCCACCAGCATTCCCAGGACAGGCATGGGGATGCTGAGAGGGGGCCCGGCTGAGAGCAGCCCAAATGGAAGCACATCCAGCGAAAACCTCCTGCAACGGCAGGAGTCCCAGTCCCGAGGGCAGTGCATGGTTACCTCCTGGTGCCCTCTTTTTCAGCTAATGCCTTGTTTTTTTGGGAGGTAGCGCTGCGTTCCTGGAATGACAACGCCTGTGGCAGAGCCTTCCCCTTCGTCTGCAAGATCCCCTCGCTGGCCCTGGACTGAAGCTGCCGGCGCTGCCCACGCCACCCTTAATTTTGGGTCACCTCTCCAGCCGTGCCGGGGAAGAGCGGCTGGGACGTGGCACGGGTGGCGAGAGCCGCAGAGCTGTTCAGCATTCCCAGCCAGACCCCGGCTGTGAAAATTCCTCCTGGGAGCGCTGCGGGGACGAACTCAGCGCTCACCCTCCCCACAGGCAAACGGTGATGGGAGCTGTGTTAAACAGCAAAGGAGCCCCCAAGCCTGAGCTTTGGGTTTCAGATCAACTATCACAGTGTATTAGAGGAAACCCATGATTTTATCAATACACCAAACTGTTAGCACAAAAGAATAGCCGTGTATAGGAAATTATTTTGCCCGTTGATCTGTGAAGAGTGGAGGAAAAGTGTTATTTTCTGTTAAGTTATGCAAAATGCCTCTTGTGTGCATTATTTTTCTCTCCGCTACAATAAATGGCAAACAGCAGGTGGAGGCTCCTCTGTCTTTCTAGTGCTCGAGTAGCAGCGACTCCCCGGGGACGTGGGGTCTCCTGCGAAAGGAGCTGGTTTTGCCCCAGTCTGCTCTGTGTTAGAAAGGTATGCTGGGGGGAAGCAGATGCCTGGGAAAGTTTATTTTATTGATACCGGCTGTTTGTTGGGGTCCCGGGGGCAGCCGGTGTGCACACCCTGCCTTTCTCCTGGCCCCCATCAGCCACACGCATCACACATGGGGCATATGTGGCTGCTCAGCATCCCACAACACCCATGACCAGAGCAGGTGAGCAGGGTTTGGCCCTGGCTGCTTTGGGCTGAGCGAGTTAAGAAGGAAGGTGGGTGAAGGGCTGATGCACACCAGCTGGGGGTCAGTCCACCCTCACAAACCTTTCCTGGGTGGGGAGAGCTTGCAGCTCTTGGTGCAGTCCTGTTTCCTACTGGGATGATGCTTTTTCCTGCAGCCGTTGCTGATGTTCTCCTGTTATGCGCTGACAGCACAGAGGTACTTTTGTCTGCCAGGTAAATAATTTTTTTGGGGAGGTGCATGTTGTTGCGGCAGCTCCAGTGTGCCTTGTTTGGGATGCTCAGTGTGAGATGGGACATTCCTCCTTGCACGTAGGCGAATTTGCAGGGATCGGGTGTGAGTGGGGCTGTGGTGGTGCCAGCACCCAAGGGAAGGGCAGTGCTATGGAGACAAAAATGTGCTTCTCCTTTACAGCCGAATGCAGTAAATCCAGTGCTCGCTGCAGGGTGACCCCCCCTGCCCCTTTCCCCGGTCCTGCACAGCCCCGTGGCACCCAGGTGGCTTTGCAAGAAGCCCCGTGCAGAGAGGGCTGCGTCCCACTCCGGCCCCTTGCCTTCTCCTGGGAGCGATGTGTCCCTTTTGTCCCTGCTCTGGCAAAGCCCTGGGGTCCCACGGCACCAAAGCAGCCGGGACAGCCCTTGGCCACTGCCTGCAAAGATGAGTAAAAGCATTCTCATAAAACTGTCTGGTCTCCCTTGATGTCACCATCTTGGAGACATAAAATCTCAGAACGAAGACTTTCCAGAGCAACTACACTGGATACAATGAGGTAAATAACTGAGGCTCCGCTGGGAGCGTCTAGCCGCTTCCCCGGGTGTCAGCACGGCTTTCAGCTAAAATACATTTCCACACGGAGAGAAACTGCAAAACTTGGTGGGGGTAGCGGTGGTGTTGTAAGTGGACCACGTGTGTTGGAGCAGGTTTCTAAAGGAAATACTGTCATCCCTTGCGTATTTATATCTAAATATTTTTAATATAATATATAAAAATGAGTAATACATATAAATGACAATATATTGTTTTAACAGATTTATATGTGTATATATATTCCATATATTTACATGGAAATTAAGCAAGTTGCATGATTTTTGGTCCTAGGCAGGACACAGTGTTGAGTGCGGTTTCTTGAGACTTTTGCTTCATCTGAAAACAATAAATTACACATAGATGATAACTGTACGCAAAGAAACCTGCAGTAAAAAAAAAATGTTCTTGGATCCAACAAGCTAATAAAATGTTGATGTGTAGGATCTGATCTGTGGCAGAAAAAGGGCTTGAGGAACCCTTTAGATTGCTGCCCTAGAACCCATCCATGGATGAGTCCTGTGCCTGCTGCTGGCATGAGGACAGAAGGGTCGGGTGTCCGTGTGGCATGGGACATGTGTCTGACTGGCTCCTGGTGCTGACGTGTGGTCCCGTCACCATAATGGAGATCAGCTGCACCGTGGGCGACAGTAGCCAGCACACCCTGCAGAGCCATGCCTGGAGCCCGTCACCCAGACGGGAAGGGTCGGGGTGCTGGAGGGGCGGCTACTCTGCTGGGTGACGTTGCCACATGGTGCCAAGTTCTGCTCCAGGCTGTTTCTCCCCAGTTTCTTTTCCCTGCTTCTCCCATGTCCCCTGTTCAGAGGAGCCTGGATTTCCTCATGGCCGGGGTTCAGTATGCCTCGAGCCAAAAAACGTCTCTTTTCTTCCCTGCCAGCAGCATGAGAAGTTTCAAACCAAAGGTTAAAACCTTCCCTTGGGAAAGCATTTGAAGACTTGGGCCCTACTGTGGCTAAAAATATTGCTAATGGGGAAACCTATGAAAGCTGTCAGCTCCAATTAACATCTTCATTTCCAGGTAAAAAGAACTGAACATGCCTGACCTGAAAGTTGCACCAAAGTTAACAGGGGCTTTGTTTTGCAACCGCCCTCCGGCTTTCTCCCCAGGCTCCAGGATCCTTACTTAAAAAACAACCCTCTCTCCTCACTGGCGTCTTCTGTTTCACAGTAATCAAATAAAATTCAGAAAACAACAGGAGTTTTCACCTCCCTAATGAACTTTTAGTGGATCTGGTGAGGTCAGTGCTCGGTGGAAGATTGGACGTGCCCTTTCCCTTGGCACAGATGGTCCTGGGCTTTGGGTGGCCGGGAGGAGCTACAGCTCTTCAGGCTGAGTTTTTTAGTTTATCTTTCGGTACTCCTTGTCCCATAACCCCTAACTCCCCTCTTATCTTCAATTTCTCCGTCCTGCCTTGCTGTATGGTGCAGGCAGTGGGAAACCTGGTAGTGGCAGGACTCTCCCACACCTCTCCTGGTGTCACCTGCAAGCCACTGATGCTGGAGGATCCTTTTATGTCTCTGAGTTTTTTAGGAGCTGAACATCTTCCTTTGTAACGCGTGAGAGTGGGGTAAGTGTGAACAGTGTGTCATGTAGCCTGGGAGTGAACAAAAATAATTGCCTCTTGGTGACAAATGTCTTTATCCTCCTATACCCCATTTCTTGGTCTGTAGAGAAAATATTGCCCCCAGCCCTGGGCAGAGTGGCCCTGGCATGGCAGGCGGGGGGTGAGCCTGCCTGCACCATTTGGCTTTCGATTCCTTTTTTTTTTTTTTTCCCTACTATTATTATTCTTTATTTCCTGAACCACGCTGCTGGATGTCCAGGGAAGGGAGCTATGAAGACAAGTGCTGTGCTGTCAGCAGCTTGCGGGGCTGCGCTGGTGCTGCCGGCCGTAGCCTGGCGGTGATTTTCCTCCCTGCTTTCTAACCCGGACTGCTCAGCCCACGGGCTGGGATGTGCTGGGCTGAGCTGGCCTTTCCTCTATTAATTCAGTAATTATTTTTTTTTCCCCTCTGAAAATAACTGAGGGGGTAGGGCCTGCACAGCTGAATCATGAGCTTTTTCTTGTGCGTCTCCTTTTGCCCCACCCTGCCCGGTTTCCCTTGGGTTTAATCTCCCGCCCAGCCAAGCAGCCCCTGCCCTGGGGCAAGGATGCTACAGAGCGGTTCTCTTTGACAGGGAACAAAAATATACCATGGCCAAAAAAAAAAGAAAAAAAGGTTTCCAGCATCTCGATGAGTAAATTATAGATATTTACTGGCTGTGGCAGTGAGGTCCATCACCAAAAAAAAACCCCAAACCACAAAACCGTATGATAAATGATGTTACCTGCCTATGCGATGGTGTTAGCGTGAAACCCCCCAGCTTTGGTGCACCCCAAATGTGTGCTGCAGTGAGGCACAAGGAAGGTGAGCAGGATTTGGCCCCATGGTGTGTGGGTCCCAGCTGACGTTGGCTTAACTGAGATGTTCCTCCTGTTCTGAGGGGGAGGTCCAACCCCACCTGGCACCAGCTGCTCCCTGCCACTGCCGGGGAATGAGCGGGATGGCCAGAGCCAGCGGGGACAAACCTGCTGGGAAATGCATCTCCTTCTGGGCATGCCTGAGCCCCTCATGATGTCAAAAAAACAAAGTTAAAAGTTTATCAAGGCAGGGGGGTTGGAACTCGATGATCTTCAAGGCCCCTTCCAACCTAAACATTCTATGATTCTAAGTTTTTTTGGTCAGGAACACGGTTGAGGCATCAAAGAATGTACCCAACCTTGAATAGGATGTGAAACAAAATGGGTCTTATCTCTTCTTCTGTGGTTACCGACTTAGACATAAGATAGCAAAAATATAACTTCTGGACCAAATTCAAGCTGAAAGTGTACCCCAACATAACCTTGGGTAATTATAATGCTAAATACACACCCCTTTGTGAATAATGAGCATGCTAATCAGGTACCTCCCTAAATGTTTTAACCATGAGCTCAGATGTATATGTATAGTTAGGAGTGGTGAGCGAGTCGTTATTAACCAATCAATCAGCTGTATTTTATCATTATAAATATTGGGTGGTTTGAAAGGTGAGGTGTGCTGGCTGTTGTTAAATGCCCGGCACCCGATTCTGTGGAATTGAAATAAACCCAAATATCTGGACTCCGTGTGCTGACTGGCTCTTGCCCACCGGGTGACAAACCCTCGTTGAGGGACAGCCCTGGGGTGAGCAGGGGCTGGCTGAGATGGACATCAAGAGAAGGGCCACAGACGTGAGTGAAGGCACATTTATAAACCATGCAAGCTGCTGGCATGTGATGGCACCTTGATTAATTGTAAAAGCAGAGTGAAGCTTCAAGCAGTGCTGGTTTTCCTCTGGGAGAGGCTCATAGCTGCCGGGGGAACGCCGGGATGGGACTGGCTCAGCACAGGGGCTGCCTCATGCCAGCACCAGGGCCTGTTTTGCTGTAGATTGCTCCTTATCAGTACCCAGAAAGTCGCCTGTCTTTTGTGGCCAAGGATTTCCAGTCTTCCTGCGAAAACTGCCTTGATGGGGAGCAGTGGTCTGTGGGTCAGCAGCCCTGTCCCCCTTTGGCGCAGGGCTCCGGGGCACAGCCACCTTAAAAGGGTGACTGGGATTTGTATTAACTGCTGTTGCTTTGCAGGGGCCCGGTAACTTGGCTGGAAACTTTCATTCCGGGGTGCAAATCGTCAGAGACACTGCTGATCAGATGTAAAGCACAGATCTAACGAGAGCACAATCCCCGCTGTGGTTTCTGCCTGTAAAACCGGTCAGCCTTGAAGGGCACAGAGCCAAAGTGCAGGTGACGTGAGAGAGGAATGAACCGCAGCTGGCACTGTGGACACGAATCCCCTGCAGGCAGTTAGCTGGGGTGAAGCTTTTTTGGGCAGATTGCCACAAGAGCTGATGCTCCTCAGCAACATCTGGCCGGTGTCCCCGAGTGAGATCCCGGGTGCCACGCTCCTGCTGCGTCGGCAAAATGTTGGTAATATGCAAAAAAGTCTAGTCCAGCTCTTGGGGTTGCCATGGCGACTAGATATTTGCTCATTTTGTATTTCTTGACAATTATGCTGTGCTGTTGATTGCATCGTTTGTGCAGCTCTTTGTCGGGAGGCCGACAGAGCGTTGTTTGTCAGGGCTGTATGGGAGAGACTGGCACTGTGATTGAGCAGATTTCCGAATGGGAACTTTGCTGGAGAATGGTGTGTGTTATAACTGCATCCCTCCCTCAGGAAACCAGTAACATCATCCTTGGCCTAGGAAGTGTGTTCTTGCTCTGCTCATCCTCCCTGACATCCATCTGTACTCGTGCAGTTGCTTGGGACAATGCAAAATCCAAGTGAATTGCTGTGGGAGACCTTGCTAAGGACGGGACAGGGGAAGGCTTGCAGGAGAAGCTTTCTTCTTGTCCACCCTCAGCATGGAGGGGACTCAAAATATCCTCCTTTGGCCGTGCTTGGAAATGTGCCACAGGGTAATAAGGTGAGGAGGTCCAATTCGAAAGTAGGTTGAGGAATCGCCATCTCCCTGTGTGATCGGGAGAGCAGTGGGGCTGGAGGGGCTGTCCTGCTCCTGGGGGAATAACCTCCCCCTTCCGCTTCCAGAGTGTGTGGAGACTTTGAGGTTTGGGGAAAAGCCATCTTAGATTAAATGCTTTATAATTTTTGGTATTGCAAAGCTGGAACTTCTGTGGAGCACCAGGAAAGGACGGTGCTGCAGGGCTGGCTTGAATTTTCAGAGGTGGCTGTAGAAGAGGATAGGGAAAGGTTCTTTTTTTTTTTTTTTTTTATGTATGTATACTGAAGACAACATTAATTTAATCTGGATGCTGTTTAGACTCAATGGCCATGGGTTCCCAAAAGTCAATTGACCCACAATCCAGCGGTGGTTTAAGAGCTCAGCGTTCATTGTCAAGTATTTGTTTAACAGCAAAAATCCACTTGCCACTAATTCCTCTTTTAGCTTGTTGAGATAATTAAATTAGGAGGCAGGACATCGTGGCAGGTCTGCAGATAGATCTGTTTTGTGCAGCTTGTCCACGTGAGGATGTAACACCTTCGCGGGTTCCCGGTCTGCTCATCAATGCTGCCACTGGTGCCCATGTGGAGTGTGGGGGCTGCTGGACATCATCTCCTCCATCACAGCCAACCTCCTTCACTCTCCCACCACCGGCCACGGGTTGCACCCAGCAGACACCAAACGTGAGGGTCACAGGCAGAGGGAGGGGAAGGAAACGGCAGAAGTGAGGGTCAAAGCAATTAAATGTGGTATTTCATCAGTGTGGAGGGCAAGCGCTCGCAGGAATGGGCCGTGGCCTTTATTAATCTCCAAAGCATCACACAAAGTCACGGTCCAAAGTAAAAGCTGAATGCAAATGATGAATGTATTCATCTAATATGTATCGTTACCCTGGATTTAGCTGGGTTGTGAAAGCGATTATAATTTGGTAATAGCAATAAGATTAACCACTCTAATGAAATCTTAAATGCCAGCTTTGTAACCTGCCCTTTTTTCTGCATTGAGTCCATCGAGCGAGCTGCTGCAGCTGTCCGGGGGGGCTGCGTGTTGCTTGACACGTGATCCCTCCAATCCCCCGTGCATGCCTGGCCTGATTGGGATTTTGGCATTACTTATTGCCCTGTGCCCCATAACCACACAGGTAACCTGAAGTGGCTCCTGCTCTGGCAGTAATGCAGGCAGGGCACCAAAAATCCTTGCTTGGATGTGACATTTTGGGGTGTATTCTACATCTACAGTAAATTCAACCTTCGTTGCACATTATCCTTGCCCTCGGGTGCTCCCTGCATCTGCAGGAATGTCCCTTGCAGGGACAACTGCCAGGGCAATAGCCATTGGGCTCCCGAAGCATCCTGGTGCTGGTGGGTTTGGTCCCTTCAACCCTGGGTACCCCCGGGACGTGACTTTTGGGGAAGGACTGGCGAGTCTGTGACTTAGGGTGGAGCGGGGTGAGGCAGTAGGCAAGGATGCTCACTGTTTCTTCCACTCTTGGTTTTAGCGTACAACATACAAGACACAAAATGCCTGTCAGGGTGGGGTTTTTAACTTTAAAATGCCAGTGGTGACTCTCACTGCTCATATTATCTGGCAGCTACAGCCACCACATCCTCTCTCACATTACTTTCTCCATTTTTCTGGTTTAAACTGAGCAACCCCCAAAAAAGCTGCTGTTTTGTTCAGACAGCTCAGTGCAGTGAATGACCCATTTTTCTTCTTGGATGAGTCATGGATCCTCCTCTGAAAGATCTCATTATTAATATGCCATTTGGGGGATATGTCTGAATTTTCCAGCAGTGGCAGCAGCCTTGTCTGTGCTCACTGAGGGAACCTACACAATTAATGGCATATGCCAACTGGCTGCACCCTAATGCAACAGATTTAGTATCTATGTATTTTCAAAGGATATTTTGCTTTTTTTATGGGCATTTTTAGATACAACATGCTTAACGCTTTTTCCTTATTAGAAATTTGTTGAAATTCTTCTCATAAGCAGGGGAAGGGATCCCTCCCCAGATGGTACGTCTTGCAAAAGAGAAGCAGAAGAGGACGGGGGACAGGAGGGGTGGATGCTTTTCATGTGCAGGATGGTCATAGAGTGGGGTTGCAGCTCAGGGAGACAGTGATCATCTGGGACAGCGTCTGGGCTGCCAGGACAGCGCATCCCAAAGCCCTGTTCTTTGTCTTTCACACAGACCTCGTTAAGCTGTTGGAGAAAACGAACCCCTGTGACAGCTGCCCCCTACAAGGGGAAATGCAGAGTTCCTAAGGGAGGAGAACAGAGTAGACTTTATTTTTGGAAGAGGCCAAATGCACTGTCTGGGCTGTCTGAACCCCACCTTGGATAGAGGCAGTGTGCTCATTTTATGACGGTACCTTTATTTACAAGTAGATATACGTTTTCCCTTACATTTGTGGAGCTCCTGCCTCCAAAACCCACCTGAAATATAACTTTAAGCAACACCTTCGTAGTCTAGCAGATATGTTAATTCCAGGGTACCAAATGCAAGTTGAAGGAAGATTATGTCCCTCCTGTTTTCTATTTGTTGGTTTCCCCTGGGCTGCGTTTTCAAAACTTGGCTTCTCTGGAGCATCCTGCAAGTGCTCCATCTCCAGCAAGCCTAGTGAAAACATTTAACCATATCTAAATACACTTACATATGTATTCATTATATATACATGTTTAACCACATATAAGTACACACATATACATTTATGTATTGTGTTACTATTATATGTCTTTTTAGGTACAAACACATGCACGCGTCTTCTGCACGTCCCACACCTCGCTCTCCCTTTCTCCCACCCCATGCAGAGTAACCAGGACTAAGGTCTTACCCACGGACATTTCTTCTACGGCAGAGCCCAGTTACATCATTTTGAAGTTTCAAGTGACGTATTTGGTAAGATTTACACTAAAGCCTAATTTCAGGCTGATTATCTACCATAGGAAGTTGCGGTGCGTATCGCCTCATTAGCCTGATTAGCTGGCTGAGCTGAAGGACGAGCGCTCCGTGCTCTGCTGAGAACGGCTTACAGAAAAAAAGCCCAATAGTCAATAAGGGTTTTTTTGGCAGCACTGAGTATATTTACAGGTTTGGGGGTAATTCTGTTTATGGGGATTTTGGGATCAGCAAGGGGCTGGGATCGGCCCCATGGGTAAGCAGCTATTTGTGTGGCTCGGCTCTGCTGGGAGAGCGAGACATCCCCTGATTAGATTAGTTTTGCACACTGAGCTCGGCCTTTTTTTTTTTTTTTTTTTTCTTCCCCTGATCCCATGCCTATTTTTGCGGATCTGCTGAAACCTGCTGAAAATAACTGGTCTTTGCCGATTTTGGAGCTGGGCTTGTGCGGGGGCAGAGCCTGGCCATATCTCAGCCCTCCCTGTCTTGCAGCTGAGCATTTTGGCGTGCAGAGCTTCGATGCATGAGGGGGGTTGTACATGGGAGCAGGAGCCACGTAATTTAAATTATTTTAGCCTGTAGCTTAGCCACTCACTTCAGAGGCTTTTTAATTTTAAATGGAGGCTTTACACATGTGCCTGGCTGCCCCGAGGCTCTCAATGTGTGCTTAAAGTCCTGCTGATTTAGTGGACAAACACTGATTTAGTGGATTTAGCGATGGTGCTTGCTCAGGCTCCCTGAAATGTCACCAAGCAGCTTGAGCCTGTTGGGGACTCTGACCTGTTTCTGATTTGGGGGGAGCTGTGCGATGGCAGCATTACCTCTGAGATGTGCAAGAGGTTTCTAAAGTAAGTGACAAGGGAGCCAGACGTGGAGCTCTGGGGGCTGGGGCAGTTGACACCTGCCTGGGAGTGTGCTGCGGTCTGCTGAGGATCCATCCTAGCCACGTCCTGGCTCAGCCCTTCATTGCTTCTGGGAACTCAAGGACCAGCTCTCTGGGTGCAGCTCATGTCACTGGCCTCCTGTGTCTCCAGCATGGTGAAGGTCTGTCTTGCGCTTGTCCATCCTAGAAAGCAAAGCTGAGGGAATCTCACATGCAGCTTCATGAAACCTAAATGTTGGATCTGATTAAAAGATAGGAAAGAGCCTGAGAAATAAATTAGCCTCTATGGGGCTCATTGCCCTGGGAAACCCAGTGCTGGGGGTCTGCACCTCCGGTGCCTCCTGGAGTCCCAGGCAGCACTGCAGAACTGTATAACGGGCTTTACATCTCATGCTTCAGGGATCAAATCTTGGCCCGATAAATCAGAAATCCAGTCTGCCTGATCTCTGGCAGTTTCTCCAGGCCCTGCTTCGGGCGAGAGCTGTGCTGGGTCGGGGGCGGCTGCTTGCTCTGCGTGGGGCTCTGCTGTCACAAGGCTGAGTCTCCTTCTTGGAAGGGCTGTGGCTGTTGTAGGATACTGTCTTGCAAGCTATCATTGTGCAGATAGTGCAGGGACATCTCTGCTGCGTCTCTGGCAATCTCTGGCATCAGTATGATTTCCTCTGGCCACTTTTTGAATATGATTTTGAGCGGTCAGCATGGGACTCCACAATAGGAATGCTAATTAAGTCTCACTTTCCACAACCACAGGGTTGGTTTCAGCCATCACCAATGACTTATTGAATTTCTGTACTCCTGGATCCATTTTTTGCGATTTTCTTTAAATAATTTAGTCCTGAATACAATGTGGTTCCATTTAAATGGGATTTGCCCCAGCCTGGTGGGCTAATGTTGACCTTGCATTGGCACTCGCATGGGTGCCATGGTGGCAATGCTGACCCAGAGCCATACGTGTTGCAACCATAGTCCCCAGAAGAAGCTACTGTCTAACAAGGGTATGTTGTTCTTGAATTGCTTCAAAAAAAGAGGAAAAGGAGGACACAATGATATATTGATAATTCATCTGTCCCTGCCTGTGGCCTGGGCCAGCTTTCTAGTGTGCTGGAATGAACCCAGAACAACACCATTAATGGCAGTGGAATTGCTTCTAGATTTACATTTGTGTGGTTGAAACTACAGTCTGTCTGTAGTTTGGGCTAAATCTCCCTGTCGGCATCTCGGGAGAAGTGAGACCATCCAGGAGAGGAGAAGGAGCCACCCAAATACTTTTTGCAGGGTGGAATCTGATGTCTTTGAATTTGCCAAAAGATGCGCAGTTCGTTGTTGGTATCTACTGGCTTGGATTCACCATTACAAAATCAAACAGACTGAGCACCAGTAGCGCAGCTCACACGGGTGAGACAGCAGGAGGGTGGGATGCCAGGATGGAGAGCTGCTGTGGTGGCTTTCCTGGGCTCCACATGTCTCTTCCAGGCACAGAGGGATGCAGGGGCTGATCTGCAGCCACGTGCTGACTTTGTTACCAGACGGGTGCCTTGCTGTGCTCCCTGGTTTGGCACGTGCTGTCTCTCCCTCTCTCCATCCCGGATTTCTAAAAAAGCTTTGCCATATGCTGTACAAGCTATAGGCCGTAGGGGATGAATCACAGCTCCCACCACTGAAATGAGGCCGTCTCCAGCTTGGATCTTGTCATCATCAATAATATAACAACCATTTAGGGTGATGATGTGGCAGTCGGACCGATGCTGTGGGGCTGGGATCAGGCCGTGAAGGTAACTCCGAAAGAGCAGGGTCAGACTCAGAACATTCCTGGTCCTTGCGCAAGGTCTGGTGCAAGGGCAGCTGAAATCCCGTGGGCTTTGTTGGGGTTTGAGCCAGACCGCAGGGCTGGGGGTGTCCCTCAGCTGGGTGGAAATCCAGCTACTGCCCCTATTTCATGGATTACCATAGTTTGGGAGAGAAAATCCCTCTTGGGCAGCAAGTTTGCCTCTATATGAGCCTCAGCTTTTAAAACTTCACCCAGCCTTTTGATGCAAAACTGACTCTGAAACGTCCTAATTCAGGGCTATGTGGATAACGGCAGTTTTGATGAAATCTGCTTCCCCTCCCTGGTCTCCAGGGGTCTGAGAAACCAAGCGTGGAAGTTGGTGCTAAACCTGGCCCTGGATTTCACCCTGAACTTGATGTGTTTCTTTTTTGTTGGTTGTGGGTTTTTTTGTTATTTGTTTTGGTTTGTTCTTTTTTTTTTAAAGTAAAGCTGTCGTGGTTTAGGCACCAGGACAAAAGCGTGGGTTGTTTTTTTCCTATTATCGCCATTATCCTATTTACTTTCCAATTCCTTTGCCATCATCCAAATTGTTATGTGATCTGAATTTGGCCCTGTGGCATCTTTTTGCTAAGTGAAGGCTCCAAGACAAGATAAAATAAGACGCTATAGGTGGACACAGCGAAGAGGGGAAGCGGGCAGGGCTGTGGCAGGTACCTGCCCCGCACTTGCCAACCTGTGCGGCACTACCCGGGCAGCGAGGGTAGCAGAGAGCTGATTTACAGCAAGGACTTCCCGAGTGGTGGGAATGGTAATGGCTCACCATTCATTAGCATTTTCTTGCTTTCGTACAAGGATTAGTTGCTGGTGAGGGACTAGCTTTCTGGTTGAAGAAAAACAAATAGGAGTGCTTTGGATAAGACGCCCCAGGTGAGACATCGCAGCCAGGGGTACAACAAAACCAGGAGCAGCAGCAGAGCAGGGATGGGGAAAACAAACCTAAAAATAATACCTGACCAGGATCTTTCCAGAAGAGAAAGGTAAGTACATGCGAAATAGAAAGAATTGGCCATTCTGTGCGGGGAAATGTCCAAAGTGAAAAGATCCCTGTGGGACAGGGAGTACCGGCGAGCAAGCCCAGAAGGATGCAGTGCAATTGTCAGTGTGGAACTGGTGACTGAAGAACAAAAGCAGTTTCCTTTCTTGTTCTCTGAATTGCCCTTGCAGTGATTTAATTTAGTTAAATGGTTTGTCCCTGATAGCTGATTTGGGGAACTGGGTTCTCTGCTAATGACAGACTTTTCATGGAGCCAAATTCTGCACTGATTTACTTCACGCCCCTTCACTGACTTCCCTGGCGATGCCCAGGGTATAAAACAGCACAGCTCCCATATGCCAGGCAAAGAAAAATCCGTATTTTCATCATAAAATGCCTTCTGCAATACTAAATAAGCAGTTTAAAAATAAAACCTAAAATCACTGTTATTAAGCCATGACTGCCGCTGGCCTCTGCCTTTTCTTGAAGGTTATTGATTGCCACCGTGGATAACAATTTTTCCTGCTTGGGCTTTCTTTCTCCCCAGGCAGCTGAGTTCCCGGGGAGCCTGGAGTTACTGGTGGTGTCCTCGTGCCCAGGGCATGGTGCTTATCAGCTGGGGTGAAGTGTGGGGCGTCCTGGGGATGACGTGGTGGCTCCTGCGATGGCTGGTTCACCCGGTGCCACTTGCCTCCCCGCAGAGAGCTGCTCTGCAAAGCCTGAAAGGCTGCTCGATGCCTGGGGTTGCAGCAATGCTGCTCTGTGATCCGAGGGAGGCAGTTTCCATCGCTTCTAAACATCCTGTGGAGATTAGGTCTGTTGGTCCTTCTTCCTAGGAAAGCAGCTCAGCTCTCTGCTTTGTTTGAACACTTCAGCACACGCTGGGCATCGGGGGAGCCCTCGGGACGCATTATGGACGGGTACTGTGGTAATGCTCGCTCTGCTCCTCACAGCACATCTGCAAATACACTAACAATATTGCACTCTTGTTTTTCTATTATGCTCATTTTGAACCTGTGATTTCCAAACGGCTCTGGGTGTTTGGTTTTTCCGTTAATCCAGACAGGGCGTCCTCGAGTACCAGCAGAGACCAAAAGAAATGCCTGCCAGCGTAAGCAAATCCAGGAGACGTTATGCCCTGTGCTTTGCAAGAGAGACTATGAAGATCCTATTTCCACGGTGGGTCGCTGCAATGTTTGTTGCCGCTCGTCCCCTAGCGATGCTGCTGAGGTCACGCTGGGGCTGTGGGCCAAATTCAGCCTGGGTGGAAGCACCAGGCTCTCCTTAGCTTCGCAGAGGGTAAGGCAGTGCCTGCCACGTCCTTGTCACTCCTGCCAGTGCTGGACCAGTGCAGGGACCTTTGAGGAAGCCCAGAAATCAGTGGGGCTGAGATATTTCACACGCTGCAGCTTCCAGGTGTCACAGAGGGTGTCCCACTGCTGGAGATGTCTTTCTTCCCAGGCTGGTGGGTACTCCACGTTGCACCGGGGTTACACCAGGGTTACCCCAAGGTTACCCCGTGGTGAAGCTTGCCTGGCTGGCAGAGGGGTGACCCGGCTGTGCACCCCTGTGGGCTCCAGCTGGGCAACCTGAAAGGAGAGCATCAGCTCTGCTCGCCCCGAGGGGGGACAGCAGCACCCGCAGGGACGGTGCGGAGATGCTGGCCCCTGGGCAGCGTCCAGCCCCAGGACCTGCTCCGACAGCATGGAAAATACCAAGAAAAAGGAGGGGAAAGGATGTGACTGCATGGGAGCTGCAGACAGGGCGTCTGCCCCCACGGCCTGGGGACCGCTGTAATGGAAACTCATTGCATCTGTGGGAAATCAAGGGGAAGCATGTTCAGTATGTTTTCGGTCAGTTTTTATTTACAGTTGGTCCAAATCCCAGATTCCTTGTTTTGTAAAGACAGGATCTGGGCTTTCAGCACGCCTTGCTCTGGGTGCTTGTGCCAGAGAGCGGCAGCTGGAGCAGTAATGCCCTCGCGGAGCAGAGGACAGAAAGTAGTTGGGCTTAGTGAGCAGCTGGCACATGGCAAGTTTTCCAGTCTAAGGAAAACATTTGATGCATTTTCTTTAAGCCAAGATCCCCAGGGAAATGTCTCCCATTGAAGCTGGCTGTTGGAGGAGGGGGTTCCCTGCGGGAAGGTGCTGCCAGCTCGGGGCTCCCCTCCCGTGACAGGCGAGGAGGCAGTAGCACGGTGGGTGGTGTTTGAAGGCGAGGCCACCTTGCTGCTTCCAATGAATGCTGTCACTAATCAATTTTGTCCCTAATTCTCTGCCCAAATTTCCCATATTGGTGGCAGTGGGGTGTCTGCTGTGGAAACCTGAGCTAGAGGCTCCCCGGGGTGACAGAGAGGAGCTGCAGGTCTTCCCGAAACCCAATGCAAAGGAGCATCTCTGGTTGATGCTACCACCAGAGCAGACAAGGCACACCTCAGAGGCTCTTCTTTGTAAAAATTTGTCATAATTAGAACTTATTTTCCCTCCCCAGCTCCCAGAGCAACACCTTTCACTGTTGCTACTTCTGACGTGACAGCGTTTGTGGCCAAGGCAGGGTGTGCAGGAGGCATTTGGCTGGAGGTGCCAGGGGCAGGTCGGGTTGGAGCCCCCCCGGTTGCCTCGCTTGGTGGCACAGCAAACGCCAGGCAGGTCCCCGTGGGAAGGAGAAACCCAGCAGGGAGCCGGGCATGAGGCTGCAGCAGGGGCCCCTGTTAGAGCTGGCAGCACCAAGCAGCCGCAGCGTTTCCCCCCCCAAGTTTTTGCCTGCCCTGGATGCAGCACAGCATGTTGGGCTGATCAGGCCCAGAGAAATGAAGTTTTTTCTCCTTAGTTCAGCACAAGCTGACTCACAGAGCCGGGGTAGCTTCCCCGCTGCAGGCTCTCCGGATCTGCCGGACGGGCCCCTCGGGGGGCTGGAAACGCTCAGCCCTGACTTCGACCTTAATGCACTGAAGATGTGATTATCCTAACGCAGCACGGCTCCTGTTGCGCCATTACGCCCCGTTGCCGATGGGCTTCTTGATATCAAGAGGCTTCCTTTGGGTGCAGACACCCCTGTCACCCAGGGTGGGGAGGGACCGACACCTCCAGCTTTTCCCCACGTGCAAATGCCATCATCTGCTCTGCAAATCTGACTTTCCCTGCAGCTCTCCATCCCTCTTACTTCCTCCTGTTTTCATAGGGATTATAAAGCAAGTCTTTGCATCAGACTTACTGAAAGCAAATCTCAGGTTCTTCTGTTTGCAAAGTGCCAGGAGCGAAGGAGGGATGGCTGCGATCCCAGGCAGCGGCAACAGCCCGGCAGGATCCCACAGGAACGGAGCCTTCACAGGGGCACAGCGGGATCCTGGGGGTGCACACAAACGAGCTCAGCAGTGTCAGACAAAAAATATATGCAGGGCAGGAAAAAAAAAAACCCAGCAAGTGGACAGAATCACATGGTGGATTTATCATCTTGGGAAAGGCAAAAATCAAGACTGAATGTTTTCGCTGAGTTTCTCTGCTCGAGCTCTGCCAGAGCATTTGAACTGGAAGAGAAGCTGGGAGCTGCACCAGGAGGGGCGGCAGGGGAAGGAAGAGTGTTCCAGATGCAAAATTTGGCAAAGGATGCTATTAGCTTTCTTTTTTCTTTCTTTTTTCTCCTCCAAACACCACTTATTAGATGAGGAACAAGTCCTTTCTCTGACACCCATCAAGCGCCGGGATGGACAGCCCAGTGCCCGCGCAGTGCCGATGGGGACGAGCAGGCGTGTGCGAAATGATTGCTGCCATTTCTCCCACGCGTGGCAATGCTTGGCAGGGGCAAGGCCCGTGCCGTACGCGGGCAGCGGCATCGTCCCTGCCCTGCATGCTCACAGCCTGCGTGGCCACCGCCGCAGCCCCACGGCTGTGAGTCTGGCGGTGTGCTGCAGCAGACGAGACAGGAAAATATCCCTCCGATGTGCATCGCGGCTGGATTAGTTATACACATTTGTATGCATTTGTAGGGAGAGAGGGAGCTTTTTCAGCGGCGTATGTGTGAGAGAGTGCTGCCATCTTTTGGCTATGCAAATCAGGAGCGTAGAGAAGTTATAGAGGGGTCCTGTGGCAACTTGTGTTGGATGGGAAAATGTTGCTTGTGCTCTACTTTATTTTGTTCTGTGTATTTTTACCATTATTCCCATTACTATGTATTATTCCCGTTACTGTGTGAAGGGTTGCTGGGTGTGAGGGGAAAGCCCTGACCTATGCTTGGCACTGGCCGAGAGGAGACTGTGGTGGCTCCTGGCTGCCCAAGCTGAGCACGCAAGCAGCAAGTGTACTGTGTTGTGGGACACCAGCATCCCCCTGTTCTAACCAAAATGATCGATCAAGTATCTATTTTTGGTGTTTTGACACAACATAGATAAAGACTTTCTGTAAATTTGAGAATTAATTATTGAATGATGGAAAGTCTCAGGCTTATCTATTTGCCTCAGTGGCACACTGCAATAGCCACGTAATTAACACTTTCCTGGGTTTAAAAATGGAGTTTACAATCAGCAAACAAGTGAGCACTCTATTTTATATAGTGTTTACTCTGTGTGTGTTGTCCAGAATGGAATGGTAAATACTACCACTGAGCACAACAGGTTTCATAAATGAGCTTTAGAAAAGAGGATATATCTGGTCTCTCTCCAGTAAGCACCATCCAGAGCTAAGCATGACTCCATCCATCCATCCATCCATCCATCCATCACCGCTAAATCCACCAGTGTGGTTTCTCTCAAAGAAAATGGGTTATGCTTTAACAGCTCCAGGGCACCATCAGCTGTAGAGGTTATCCTTCAGTGCAGCAGCATTTCGTTTTCATTTGTGTGGCTCCAAACAGTTCATCTATGGTCCTTGGCCTCTGAAAAAGAAAAGAAAATGGAAATTATTGGAAAGACAGAAGTTAATACTCATGGCTGCCGCAGCTGGACATAGGAAATGCGACCTGAAGGCTTGCTTCCCGCGCGAGGCTGGAGCCGAGCTGCCACCCACACTGCAGTGGCATATTTTGAACCCCAGTGAGGTGGTTTTGTGTTGTGTGCTTCCTTCCCCAGCTGGGAAGCACTGGCCACTGCCGCTTGGTTTGGCTCCATCACGGCCGTGGTCCTGCCCAATGGTTTGACTGCAGCTGCGTAGCATGGGGCTAAAATACCTCCCTGGGGGCTCACCCTGATTTAAACACCTCTTTTGGGGTGAACGCTTTTGGGAGAACGGCCCTGCGAAAATGCTATCATGAGCATTTGCTCTATAGGTCACTCCTATCCTTCCTGTGGCAATAAAGCCAATATTTGAGCAGCCTTGAAAAAAGAAATAAAAATTGCCTGAGGAGATTAGAGGGTCAAACTGTGCTGGGTATTTTGTTGATGCAGATGTGATCCATTTGAATGTGACATCTCTGGCAGTGACATAAGCTGCTTTCCCGAATATAAGGCTGTCAATATATCACTTTTCCAATATAGAAAAATAAATTTCAGTGATGCAGCGCTGGAAGAAGGTGAGGGGGGGGGTGACGATGTGGACCTGCTCTGAGCTAATAGCCCTCGCTGAGAATATGAATGTTGAACTGGCGCATTTCAGGCTGTTTTTCTTGCCTCTGCCCAAATCAACAGCGGTGAGTCATCACGGCAGACGGTATCAGCTGCCATGGTGTTCGCAGCGGTTCACAGCGCAGGCTGCCCAAACCCGCTGCTTTCCTCTGCTGCTGACAGGAGCGGGACTGATCCCGGACATCCTTGGCACCAAAATGACTATCACTCAACTGAAATGTGGTTTCAGGAAACTAAACCCCTATATTTCATTTTCAGTACCTAAAGAAGAGAGACCCCGCTCCCGTGCCGGCACGGGAGACTGCGAAAGATTGGGCAGAGTCCGTCCCAGCGGGCGCTGGGGACAAGCAGCGGCGAGACGGGCGGCCCAGTGCTCCCGCCTGGCAAATCCCGCAGACGCAGCACCCCGAGAGGCTGAGCGTCCTGGTACCGTTGTGATAGTGATACGGGAACTCTGCAAAGGGCAGCAAAGCAAAGGTCTGGGTTTAGCCTCCCTCCCCCCTGTTTGCTCTTTGGCCTCCCCTATGCCGCCATGGCTGCTGCCAGAGCATCCCTGCGGACACAAGCCCAGTGTTTGCCCTACCCCAGCCCAGCTCGGCAAGGATTAAAGTGAAGGGGAGCCAGGGCCAGTGGGGCCATGCCGCAGCACCCTCGTGGTCCGTGCAGCTGAATGCCTGCCTCACGGAGACCAGGACACTGGGTGGGGACAGGGGAGTTTGGCACCTTGGTGTCCTGGCCCAGTATGAATTCAAGATACCTCCAGGGCATGTCTCCAAACCTGTCACCAGGGCTCCCCACATGCACCCACTTGCACAGAGCTGGTGCAACGTTGGTGGGGTCCAACTCCTTCCCCACATGAAAACGCGGGGTGGGGATCAGTGCCTGGGGCTCCCCGTGGCCCTACGCGTAAGAAGCACCACTCAGCACCTCCCCTGCCAAATCCACCACTGCCCACCCCAAAACCTCCTGGCTGGTGGCTGCAGGAGGGCAGTGTGGTGGCTCCAGGAGGGCAAGGCGGGCATCCCGGGGCAATGCCAGGGCTGCACAGGCCACCAAGCCCTCTCCTCCAGACCTGTACATGCACGCTGTCAGGAACAGGGGAAGACCTGGATCTCTCCAGGAACACTGCAGGACGTGGATGTCGCTGAGCAGCTTTTGCTGAGCAGCCTGATGTGGTGTAGAAGGAAGGCCTCAGCACTTGCAGTCACTCTCCAGGATTGACCAGTGTGGCTTAGCAAAAGGTCAGTCCGTAGCTGGAGCCGACCGACAGTCCTTGTGGGTGCAGGTACATACCCACAGCACCAGCAAAAAGCAAACGATGAAACTCACTGGCAGGACCTGGAGGATTTCGTTCCGTTTGCTACACAGGGAAGCATTTCAGTAGCTTTTCAAGGTCAACAGAGATGCCCTTTCGCCTCGGAAGCCCTTGTCACCACCACAGCTCCTCTCCACCTCTTGCTTGGGAATGGAAATGCAGTTGAAGTTAAGGGAGAAGAGCTGAAAGCTGCTGCTGCAGCACAGCCTAGGCTTTGCCCTGCGAAAGCCCTGGCTGTTCTGCTCAGGCTTTGGGGAGAAGACAAGCTTCTCTGCTGCCCGAGCGGCTCCCTGAGCAGAAAGCAATGGGATAAGGAAAGCGTGAGCCTGCATAATTGTCGCTATTAGTGCTGTCAGCCCGGGCCGGTCTCTGAAGGCATTCTTCCTTTAACACCGACCTCACAGACACTTAATCAACCAGCCAGGCAGATTACATTAACCGGATTTCTGCATCCAAAGCTGATTTTGATGTCCACTGATTGGAAGCCACTCCAGAGCACAAGCAGTTAAATAGGAAGGTGTTTCCTATTCCTGCACAGAGGTTGCTCAAAGGAGATAAGGATGCACAACAAGAGGAGGCAGGAGACACACAGCAAGGCTGAATTAGCAAGGAGTTTGGTATGCTTTTGGTCTGATGGTTACTACAGCCTCAGGAATTTGCTAATTAGCTATGTGGGACAACTAATTATCTTGTCAGCCAGTAAGTCAAATAGTAATTCGGTTTCAGCACACCTTCCCCCCCCCCCCCCCCTATTTGGAAGCATATTTGTCACTTTGGCATCTCTGCGCTGTTGCAGCGCTGCACAGGCTGCAGCTCGTTAACACCCCCCCCCCCGGCTCCACGGGGAGGTGGGCTCCCACCCATGGCCTCTGGGGTGACACTGTCCACAGCCTCGCTTGGCGCTGCAGCAAAGCAGCGTAAAACACTGAGTTTGGGTTGGGTTTTTGTTTGATTGTTTGTTTATCGTTTGTTTGGGGTTTTTCTTTGCATCCCACAAGACCCCAAATTACACATTAAGGATGGGACCAGAAGACAAGCCCAGAGAGAACAGGAGCTTGCAGCACAGGGGCAGCAGTCCACAAGGGCCAGAGCTAGCTGGAAAATAAAAGCCTGAACGTTTTTAATAAGTGAAGTGGGTCTGAGCCAGCAGTACAGAAAGTTTTGTCTTAAGCGGTTGGACTGGTTACCCCAGGCCCTAATTTCCTCAGTCTTGTATGCTTCTCACGTGAGTATCTGAAGCCATGTGCACTGGATGGGGCAGACACTAATAGCTGGAAAAGGCATTGTTTTCCACTTAGTTGGTAAACATTTTAGTCTGTGGGCTTAACTCTGCTCTGGGTGATGCCAGAGTAAATCTGAAGTCCATTTAATTTATTAGAATTATCCAGGTGTAACAAACTGCAGAATTCATCCCTGTGTCTGACAAGGAATCCATGTCCTGGGCAGGAGAAGAAAATCCCAGATCAAGTCTGCATTTGTTTGCAGTCAGTTTAAGAGTTATCTCCCCCACCTCCCCTGAGTCAAGGGAGAGGGTGACTTACATTATTCATGAGCTGAGTCCTAATGAGGCTAATCACCAGCTAATTAAAGTCCTCCTATTAGATATCCTGTGATGCTTTGCCCTAACATACAGCATGGGGAGTTCCTAGCTGAAGAAGCTGAAACAATTTCTTTGGAATACATTCCAAAATTAATTTAATATACGATGTCTGCTGGGACTGGGTGAGTCAGAGCGCTGTGATGGGACTGTGAATGCGCTGCAATTTATTTGTACTGAAGTTTAAATAAGATTGATGGAACCATAAAAACATTATTGAAGAGATTTCATGGTGGAGCCTTGGGGGAAAATAAAGCACAGTGACAGGTTCTTGGTTTTGTAGCTTCCTCCCACCTCACTATGGTGTTGTGATGGTGGTAGGTTATCTTCATCAGCTGGGTCTGGGTCCACAGAGAGCTGTGGATGGCTGTAGGCTGGGGTGGATGCCTGGGACTTGTGAGAGTTGCCAATGCTCTGCAAGAAGATTTCCCAGGACATGAGAGACGGCCTGTGGAGCTGTATCTAGTAGAAGTTTAAGGTCAACCTGAATTTTCTGGTCTAGATCTGAGATTTTTGTCAGAATTGGCCTTGAGGAAGAAGGCTTGCAAATCTGGTGAGGTTTGAGGCCAGCACAGTGGGGATAACCTTATGGGGATGTGGAGGTCCCAGCTGATTTGAGCTGCAGCTCCTGAACAGCTGAGATCCTCAGACTGGGCCTCTTCAACTGCAAATTCATATTCAGTTCCCTCCCAATGCCTTTTACTAGCAAACACCCAGAGCTCCGGTCCCAGGAGTATTCCCTTCTCTTTCACCCACTGAGGACCCAAACATGCCCCAATGGTTGAAAGGTAAAAATATTCTGGTCCAAAGGACACTGGCAAAAGCCTGGATTTGGCCAACTCACTGCTCCCTTGAGTCTTTTTTTTTTTAAACATCCCACAAGTGGGGAGCTCAAATCTCTTCCTGTATTCCTTGAAACAGGGATAGGAGAGTAGACCAGAAGAAGCCCTTTGGTTGCCCTGGATGAGTCAGGGCTGTGGCAGGGAAAGGTGGCTTGGAACAGAAACCAGAAAATCCAGAACTGCTGAAGTTTTTGCTAAGAGGTATTGGTGCTCAGACAGCTCAGAGGTGGCTTGGGATGCTGTAATACCTCTTGGAAAAGGGCATTTATGGCTGCGGTGCCTGGGAGAGTCTTTGCAGCAGCAGGTGACCGCAGTTAGGAAGGGAGATGCCTCGAGGGTCTGGGCACCTCTCACTGAATCTGAAGCTGTTCCTCTGCATCCCTGCTTCTCCAGGGCAGCTGAAGCTGGTTCTCCCTCCTCACTCCACTCCTTCTCAGCAGTGCCGGTGTCTCTGCCTGCGGGGCTCTGCAACGAACCCCACCAGCAAACCCCACCAGGCTGGAAACCGGAGACTGCCCATCTGCCGCAAACACTTTTGGAAGCAGAGCAAAAGAAATTGGATAGGTGGTATAATAAAACTACAAAGGATTATTGGCTTTGGTTTGCTTTTCAAAGATTAAGAAGCCCTTTCAAGTGTCTTGGGCTTCATTCATCACCTAGTTATAGGCCAGCACAGGCAAGTACATTTATGGTGCAAGATATCTTTAAAGGTCTTTCTTTATACTTCACAGCTGTGAGGTATCAAGCCCTCAGCTTTTTAATGATAACTCAGTGAAAGTAAGCTGTAAAGAGGCACGGCAAGTGTCTGTGGAGCTGTGGCAGTCTGCAACCACAGGCTGGGCATCCGTGTGCCCCGGGCAGCTCTGCTTCCCCAGTGCTTGTCTTGCTGTCACATTGCTGGCATGCTTCAGCGGCGGGGATAGCCTGGGAACCATAGAATGGTTTAGGTTGGAAGGGACCTGGAAGATCAGCAAGTTCCAACCCCCCTGACATAGGTACGGACACCTCCCACTAGACCAGGTTGCCCAAGGCCCCATCCAACCTGGCCTTGAACACCTCCAGGGATGGGGCCTCAACAACCTCTCTGGGCAACCTGTTCCAGTGCCTCACCACCCTTAAACTGAAAAATCTCTTCCTAATGTTTAACCTAAACCTCTTCCAGTTTAAAGCCATTCCCCCATGTCCTATTGCTACATGCCCTAGTAAAAAGTCCTTCCCCAGCTCTCCTGTAGGCCCCCTTTAGGTACTGGAAGGCTGCAATAAGGTCTCCCCAGAGCCTTCTCTTCTCCAGGCTGAACAGCCCCAACTCTCTCAGCCTCTCCTCATAGGAGAGGTGCTCCAGCCCTTGGATCATCTTTGTGGCCCTCCTTCAGACCCACTCCAACAGGTCCATGTCCTTCTTATATTGGGGGCTCCAGAGCTGTATGCAGGACTCCAGGTGGGATCTCACAAGAATGGAGTAGAGGGGCAGAATCCCCTCCCTCGCCCTGCTGGCCACACTTCTGATGCAGCCCAGGATACGGTTGGCCTTCTGGGCTGCGATTGCACATTGCTGGCTCATGACGAGCTTCTCATCAATCAGCACACCCAGGTGCTTCTCCTCAGGGCTGCTGAGGAAGGGTAACAAAAAGCCTGCTGTAAAATATTTACAGGCATCCTGTTTTGGCCCAAGCCTCCCCATTGGGGTTTGAAGAAAGGTTTAGTGGTGGCTGCTGCCTTGGGGTTTTCAATGCTGCACGTGTGCTGCTGACATGTATGATATTTCTCACTTGGAAATCTCTTTCCAAATGCGCTGAGACCTCAGCTTCAGGGCAAGAGCAAGAAAGACCCAGGACACACCAGGATCTCCAGCCGGGATATTTCTATCATTGCTGGATAGAAAATGCTGAAGCAGAATCCTTCTGAGTAATTCCGAGTCTCCCTTTGCAACTGGGCGTGTGAGTCATCAATATGTTGACACATACTCATTTTAGTAAAATCTGGTATTTGTTTCACTAGTGGTGTTGATGTACAAAAGGCATTGAAATTAAGTGCTGCATGTTAAAGATCAATTAGCTTTTACTCCCACTGAAAATGACATTGGTATTTAGAAGACATAGGTGCACCCACGTCCCCGCTTACGCTCCCTGGGAAATTTATGGCCCTTTCCCCCAGCTGCAGAGAGGCCATTTCCTCTGCAATGAACTCGAAACTTTGTTTTCTAGCTCTGCTCTTTCTCCATTTGAGTACGTTTTTGTGTGCAGGAAGGAAAGTCCTGGAAAGAGCGAGTGGGTTGGTGCCAGCTGGGGGCCACCTGCTGTGCTTCAGACCTTGCTCCCTTCTCCTGGGGCTTATTTTGGGTAACCAAAGGACCCGATTCACTTCATGTGTGTGGGCTGCAGATGGAAACACATCACCTGCTATGACAGCTGCACCCCCGGGGTTGTTAACAGCAGCGTAAAAAGGAGAAGGGAAAGCACCATCACAGGTACCTCTGAGGGAAGTACCATGAGACCTGATGGTCTGCAAGGCTTGTACCAAGGGCTTTGTGCTGCTCCACCAGAAGAAGAGATGAGGTAGGAGAAAATATGGTAAAGGTGCTTGCCTGGGTTACCAGAGACACTGAGCTAAGCTTGCCCCAGCCCCCAGGGGCATCCCTGTGTGGGTGGTGTGGGGCCCTGCTGATTGCCAGGGTGCTCCTCTGCTGGTTTGAACTGGGGGGCCTTGCTGCTGATTTTCTGCTCAGTCAGCTTTGTTTATCAGTTCTCTGTGATCTTGAGCCCCTGTCTTAAAAGAAAGTGGTATTTCAAGGAGTAAAACACATCTCTCAGATGCATTATTTAAAGCAACAGTCATGTCATCCTTAAAGGTGGGGTGGCACCTGCCTGGACTTTCCTGTTCCTGTGGTTGGTGTTGTGAGGAGGAGGAGGTGGCTGTTGCTCAATGCCTGTGACTAATGCACCCTCCCTGCCCACAGCACTCATTGGGAGCAGGCACCCTCGTCGCACCCAAGCCCTGGTGGGAGCCGGGGTGGCCGGCACGGGGCTCTGCATGAGCAAACGTGGGGAAAGGGGACTGGTGGGCTCTTTTCAGCCTGATTTCCCTGATGTGGTTAAGGGAGGCAGAGAGGGGCTGCTGTGCGTGGAGGGAGGGTGTGCTCAAGACATCTCTTGCTGCCAAAACAAATGCCTGAGAGGTGGTCGCAGGTGGCAGCTGTGCTGGCTTCACCCATCATTCAAGGATTATAAAATGAAAGAAACTGGCACAGAAGGGAGGTGATTCTTGCGTGGATCAGTTCCCTGGTCTGGTTTGCACTGTGCCTCCAAGAAAACGTGTAGTGGCCCAATTTGGGCAGGACTGAGCTGTTGGGGAGAGGCTCTGCCCTTGAGAGGAGGGCAATGTGCCGGGGGCCAAACAAGTAAAATGCAAGGCTCCCTCCTGCACTCCTCTCTCTTCTGGACCCAGAAATTCAAACGCTGCTGCATGGAGGATATGGGCACCTTGTCCTGTGTTTTGGCTTATTTTGTCTTCCATCCCTGTGTGAAGACAGATGCAAACCGAGTTGGGTACAGACTGGCTACAAAAGTGATTTCAAATGCCGAAAACAACAGACTGGAAAGACAGAGGGATGTGCATGTTCTGCCTCTCATTTATACCGAAGTCGTAGATGTTATTTCTCATTTCCAATCGTGTGCGTGACTTTGTCAGTTCAATCAAATAGCTCCTTTTAACACTAGATTTGCTCCTTCCATTCCTTCTTGTGCCAGGTGAGGATCCCACACGGGCAGGGCAGGGGAAGGCCACCCTGATGCCCCGCAGCCTCCCCAAAGGGCTGGTGGCCGAGGATGCTGCTGGGGGGCTCTGCCCAGCTTTGGGCGCAGGCCGGGACTGGACGCACAGGAGCAGCATGTCGGGGATCACCAGCAGTGCTGGTCCCTGCCCTGATGCTGGTCCCCAGGGAGGCCCGGAGGAGCTCGCCCGGTCATCGAAGGCGCCTGCGAGCAACGGCAGGGAGGGCAGCAGTGAGGAACCTGACGTCACCCGCTACGGCTGCTCGCTCCGTCTCGCCTGCTGGCGTCTATATTTAGCATTATCTCAAAAGTGCCTCCTCGCCGGGGTTTAGTTGCTTAGCAGCCGCCTCGCGGCTGGCGTGATTAGGGTGGGAGCAGGCGGTTATTAGTGCACACGTGCGGAGATTACCTTGCGGTTTCCACCCAAAAAACCTGGCAGCTCTTGGGCGTGCGGAGCTGGGGATGGAGGTGGTCTGCCCCCGGGGCTGATCTCCCCAGCGTGCAGCGGTGACAGCCCCCACCGGCCTCGGGGGGCTGCCCGTGTCCCCTGTCCCGGGCTCTCCCCTCCGGCACAGCGGGGCCCTTCCCTCTGGGTTTGCTCTGTCTGGGAACAGGCACCAGAAAAGGGGCTCGGGCTCAAAATATGCCTCTGTGGAAGTCCCCAGCCCGCAGCCAAGAAAATGCGGTGCACAAAAGATTGGCAGGATGCTTTGTTTATTCTTTGGTGAGCCATTTTACTTTCAGATGATCTGTTTTCTCTGACATATATAGAGTTGCACGTTTCTAAAAGTGCCTACCCGGATTGCTGCTGTCTGAGAGTGGAATTATGTTTGTCGTAAAGTCAGTGATACCCTCAGTCATAACAGGGCTCTCGGAAGACAAAGGGAGTTATTTTTTCAAATTGAAAAGTTTGGTACTTAAATTATACCTGCTCAAATTGATTAAATCAGATTGCTGAGCCACAGATAACTCTATAAATACGTTAAGCTGAAGAAAAAATTCCTTTAAGTCTCCATGCCCTGACAGGCTCCTTTTAAGCTGGAAAATCCTGAAATGAGTCACTGTAGGTACAAATACAACACACAAAAAGGACTTTTAGGGACTGATTTCCAAAATGGCAGCAGCCCAAGCCGATGCATGATTGTAAGCACATCCCAGCCACTGGCAAAGTGATGTCTGCACGTGGAGACCACTGCAGCCTTCCAACAATCAGAGTATTGTAGCTCCTCCTAGGAGTTACTACAAAAGGTTATATAGGCAGTAAAGTTGTCCCTGACTGTTCAGGGATGGTCTTTGCCCAGTGGTGGTGTTGGACAGTGCCTCTTCAGCATGGCGGCCGTGCAGAGGGGCAGCCAGCCCGGCTCAGCCAAGTGCCTGCCCCAAGGAGCCTCTATAAAGGGACAGAAAGGTCTTGGAGATTAGGTGGCAAAGACAGGGCTTTCATGGATGGGTGGAAAGGGGCTGCAGTATAGCATCCACCACCTTAATGCCATCCTTGGCCATGGTCTGGCCCTCAGCGCTCTCTCTTTTCAGCTGTTGTAGAACAAGAACTTCCCCAGCAGAGTCCCAGCTGGGGGCACCAGCCCCTTATTAGCACCTTTAATCCTTTTCAAATTCCAGGATAGTGCAAATAATATTCCTCAAGAGTGATGAAAAGCTTGCATGTGGACATGGAGCAAAACTGGAGATGGCACAAAGCGGAAAATCGAGCATAATCAAACCTGAAAACTCAGGCTGAGGCTGCACGTTCTTCCTGGGGCATATCCTACTCCTGTCTGCCCAAGACCCTCAGGGACGTGATGTAGCTCCAGTTCCTGCACTTGCATCTCTTCATCATGTATGACTGGATATGTCTGGGAGCGCATCCAAGCTGGAGAGCGGTGATGCAGAGCCACAGGTCTCTGAGCACAGGCAAAGGAGGTATTGGGAAGGGGAAGGCAGTGGGGGTGTGTGGGGAGGGCTGTTGGAGTGGGAAGGTGCTTGGTCTGGGCAGCTGAGGGAGGGAGTGGAGGTCTGGGATCTCCTCTAACCCGCTGCCAGGTTAGCAGGGAGGGAGGTGTCATTGCAAGGACAGATGCTATTTCAGGAGTGATGCTGTTTGTGAGACAGAAGGTCTCCATCAGGCACCAGGGCCTGAACGCGGCTGGCAGGAGAGGGCTTGTCCCATGTGTCAGAAGCTGCCAGGAGGATTCCTCCAGCATCCAAACCAAGGACCAGATTCCTGCTCAAGGGAAGTGATCTCTGAACATCACTCCCTGTTTAAGTCAGGGTAGGTTATACTGCTGTGTGTTTTATGCCCAGGATCTCATCTGGAGTGTCCCCATGTACCTCCTAGGCTGTGGGCAGGGATAAGAGGTGGGAGTGCTGTCTGCCAGCACGAAAGCTCTGCATGCACACCTGTAGTCTTAATGATTTAGCATGAAAGGCAGAAATCCAGCATGAATTCAGTTGTCTTTGCCAGCTTGGTCCACAGACCGTGCATTTTTAGAAAGCTATCCCACATTCTTTGCGTAACTGAGAGTTACGGGCCACCAGTAACACTAATCTTGATAAATTTCAGCCAAGAATTAAGTGGGGTATGGGAATGGGGCAGTCGCACATTTTCTGCAGGTGACAGTGACACCAAAAGCCTTCCTGGTGGCCTGTATTACTACCCAGATAGCTTGGCAGCTGGAACAGAGCTCAAACAGGTTGAGGAAAAGTAAAATATTGTACTGTACAACAGATGAGACATTTCAATCTGGTTACAGTTGGTGCCCTAGAGTAAAGTTAAATCACTTAAAGATTAAATGGCAATTCCCAAGCTACTGGAAACTCAGCGTTCCAGGACAATTGTTCTCTTAAAGCATGCTTGAGTGATGGAGCGGTTTCCTCTCCCTTTGTCCTCCTTAACTGATGTACAGTAAAGGATGCAGAGCCAGTTACTAAGCTGCTTTTCCTGACCAGCCCCTGGAGAGGTGGACCTGCCAGACAACAGCAGCAATGGCCTGGGACTCCTGGCCAAAGCAGCAAAATGCAGTTGTGTGTTTCTGCCACGGTCCCAAAAAGGCGATGGAGAGTCGGGGCCCGCTGTGCCTGTGCTCCTGTTCCTCTGCAGCTACAGCCGGCTCATTTTCACTGTCTGGCACATGTCCTGGCTGAATCAACCCGGTCATGCACCCAGCTGTCTGCTCAGGCATGCCCCGAGGTGATGCTGGAAAGGTTATTCCTTGGCTTTTTGCTCCTATTAGTCATGTTAGTTCTTGCACCCCTATTGATTATTTTCAGACGTTATACAACGTTAAAGCCCCTCCATCCTTGTGAGGCAGCGTGAGAGTGGATTTGCCTGCTTTTCTTCAAAATAGCTAAAACTATAAACCCATGCATTTGCAAAAACAACCCCTCGCTGGGCCTTTTTCTGTTTTTAATGAAACACTTTCTGCATTCAAATTCCAGTTGTCTCCCGCTCTGTGTGACAGTGCCTTCGCTCTGCCACCTGCTGCCAGCTGCTGCGAACACTGGCTTCACGGCAGCCAGGTCTAGGCCTGGGGGTTTTCTTCTTTATTGTAAAATAAATTTGAAATCAGAAATAATATTGAGGCGGTTTAGGGCAGAGCTTTATCCTGCTTCTTGTTTGCTTAATGCTCTTTCCTTTGGCAAGCATGTCAAGAGTGGGAAAGGAAATGAGTGTTAACATTTGTCACACATTTGGTAATATTGCATATAGAAAGGTAAATGCCAAATGTACATATGCCATTTTATAAATAAATGCTTCTGGCAAGGAAAGGCGTTTTCTACCCAATTATGTGGCCTTTTTGCTGTAAATGTTATGAATGTGTGGTAATATTTGGCCATCTGCTGATGATAGTAAGAATTGCACGGGCATGGCAGAACGGAGCCCCCTTCACGCCAGCTCCTGCGGGAGCTGCGGCCGGGGGATCGCGGGGACCCCAGCGCCCCGCAGAGGTACCAGGATCTGCCCTTCACAGTGGGATGGGGGTGACAGCCTTATCCGGACTTCCTGACATCAAAGGAAACCTAAATCCAGGTTTGGGATCACCACCTCGGTTTGTAATAGTATTTGTGGGTGGCAACCCGCAGATGACCCTGCTGGCCCGTGGCAAGCTTTCTCCAGGCTGTTGACACTTCCTGCTTTCGATGGCTGGAGGTGTCTCTAGAAAGGCATTTGCCTGTCTGTAACCTATAGGGCCATGGCTGCACCCGGGAACAAAACCGGGGCACAATATCTGGGTGAGAGTGGAAAAGGAGAGGTGTGAGAAGAAAGATGCAGAGATGAGAAAATACACCAAATGGAAAAGGTCTAAATAAAAAGAAGGTGGGAAAGTTTTGGTTTGCATGGTCGAGGCTGTGTGAAGGAGGAGATGGAGGTTGATACAGTAAGGAAAAGCTGATGAGGGAAGACGTGGTGACAAGAAAAGGAGAAAGGTGAGGAGCAGTGGAAGTGCTGAGCCCCTCTCAGAAGAGAGACGTTTAGTGTCTGCTCTCCAGACCATGATTTATAGAAACTCGTCCCCTGAAAGCCCCTGCGCTCCCCCTCTGCCCGCACAGGCTGTGGGGAGGGTGTGGGACTTCTCTGGTCCTGTCCAAGCCCTGCCAGCACCAGTATTTGTATTTCACAGCTTCTTGGCTCGGTGTGCCTGATGGGCAGTGGGATGCACTGTCCCTGCGTGGCAGAGTGGGGTGTTTCAGTGCCCTTCCAGCCTGATGGCTTTCCCCATGGACTGGGGAAAACCATGGGCTGAGGTCTTACACCCACGTGCTGGAGTCAGCCTGGATGGAGGAGCTGGGGCAAACAGGCAGTGTGCTGGGACATGAGACCGTGACAGAGGTAGTGTCTAACTTTGCCTCAACTCCATTTCAGAACCAAAAGAAGTTGGTTAACGGTTGCATCATTGGTTTTGTTTTCCTTTTCCTCTCTGAGAATGGCTGCCCCGTTTCGTGTGCCAGCACAGACCGGTGCTTCTGTGGCCCTGGCCAGGGTGGACACAGGGACATGGGTGCCCTGACTGTGTCACCTTGGTGAACATGATGCTAAAGCCTCCACGGTCTTTTCCTGCTCTTCCCTCATCACATGCGCATATTGTAGGATATTGGTACTGTGCTTTACGAAAAAGGTTACGTACGCGGATGTGATTTTACCATCTGCCCAGCAGAAGGCAGTCAGGTGAGCTCTGACAATATCTCATTATTTTATCCTCCTCCCATCAGAGGGAAACTCCAGATATTCTCATCCCTCACACCCCACAAAAGGTACTGAGGAGGTGTTTTAGGAGGTGAAAAAGGAGGACTTGGCTTTTAAATCCACAGCAAAGTAGTGAGTCAGGAAAGGTTTCTAGAAGAGACAGCTAAAATAATAGAACAGCCATTTTCTTTTGATCTTTCTTAAATGTGTTCTTTAAATCTCTTTCCACTGAATTATTCCTGAATTTTCTCAGCACAGCCATAGTTTGCCTTGCAAGCCCACCCCCAACAGGGACATCTGGCATCATTATAACATCAGTCCCACCTGTATCCATCAGGACCTGAGTCTCAGCTGCGGGTGGTGAGCTGGGAACAGAGGACCATTTCCTACACGGAGAGCTAGACTCAGATAAGGGAAGGTGACAAATACATGACAGAGGTGCTGAATCTGTGGGGTTCAATAGGAGTACGGTCCCCAGGCCAGCCAGCGCTGAGAGCCTCTGGTGTGAGGAGTGGTCCTCAGGGTGTGCATCACTGCTGCCCAGCTTTCATGGGGGAGGAGGAGAAATTCTCATCATCTGTCAAAAGTCATCACCTGAACCCCCCCCAGACCTTAGTTCAGCCCTGGGGTCATTCCCCTGCTACAATAAATTTGTACCAGGTAGTGACTCTGATTGCACCTGTAAAAAAGATGTATTTTTTTTTTACTTTCAGCTATCATCAGTTTGAAAACCACTTTTATATTTGACAGGCAGTGTATTGACTCGCTTCTGCTCATTTGCTTTCCAAGTCAGTTTTTCATTTTACATTTTTTAACGTCTTACCAGAAGCTATTCAAGTTTGTGGTCTTTCTGTCACAGAGCACATCCCCAAACTTGAAACTGCACACTTGGGACAGACACGTCTGTTCCATGGCTTACAGCTTGCCTTTTTACAAAGATCTGAACAATTTGCAAAATTTGGATCCAGCTGTTGTTTTAAATGAATGCAGCCAAAGCTGTGCGGTGTTCTCAGCCTCCTCTAGTACTAGGGAGCTCAAGGACAGCATTGTAGCTCTTTTGCTGCACCACTTTGGGGTTTTTTTTTTGGCCTAGAGTAAAAATAAACCTGTCATATATTGAAGAAATTGGTGGAGGTGTCGTACAGAGGAGCGAGGGACTCGTGTTAGAGCTGCAGGGACATACCTGTGCTATTGAATAGAACTGTGGGGACAAACTCCTTGTTAGGGAGAGCCTGACTCCCCGGGGTGGGATGTTCCTCTGGCCAAAAATCCCGTGCAGTTCCTTCACCCTGCTAAGTGAAATGCTTTGTTCTCTCTCTCTTACCACAGTCCTTAATCATAAATGAAAGTTTTCCCACACGTGGCTGAGGTCTGTCTGTGGCCTAACAGCGTTCATATCAATTGTATTCCAATTTTGTCTCTCATTTGATAGTATAATAATAGTCTGAGTAGCATTTAATGCTACTGCTATACCTGCCATATCGACCCCTTTCAATGCTGGAGGTTGTGATATTCATGAAAAATTTCTTTTATGTGGAGTTCATTGTTGACTTGTTTAGTGTTCCTCTTCCATATCTTCTGTTTCAATTAAAGGGGAAAAAAAAAAAAAACCCTCTGAAAAAGAAAGGGAGGAGAAAAGGCAGTTTCTGTGGGCTCACGTTAATGTTCCCGACCTACACCCCCTTGTTCCTGCTTGCCGGCAGCTTAACTGAAGTCAAGCTGGCATACAACCCCCGATGCTCTATCAGGCTGGGCCATATTGATCTTTATGTATAGATTCCCCCAACTTCAAGGAGAGTATTTGACCTCTGGAGGGCCCGAGCAACCCTCCGTAGCCTGGAGTGGGAAAGGTGTCCTCTGTGCGTTTGCCGCAGGGACTGCGGAGCCGTGGTTCGGGCTATTGCTCCCTGCTCTAGAGGCAGCTGTGCTGCAGAAACGGCGAAAGAAACCCCAGGCTGGGGAGCTGCGAGGTCAAACCGAAGCAGACACAGAGTCATTTCTTGCCACAAGACAAATGGTATTACTCACACAACGTGAACAAGATCTATCCCAGGGCTTAGGAAGACTGTCAGCTTTGCACACATGGATAAAAAGCGTTAAGGAATTCTCCCTTATTTTTCGGATGTGTTGTCCTTTCTGGGACTTGCCCGCTTGCCGGGTTTGTGCTCTCATGCTGAACGCGTTTGGAGGCTCTCTTCAAGTGCTGTGCATTTAATTGGCTTCGCAGGCAGGCACCTCGCGCGATACCGTCTGTCTTGTTGGCAGCCCGTGAAATATTTTGCCATTGTCCTTTTTCATTTGGCACACAAGTGCCTGCACACAGTGTCCAGAATAGCCGGGTCCGAGTCACTGATGACATCATGATCTCTGGAAGAAAAACTTCCTTGGGGAGCAAGGGCAGTACCGGCAGCTTTGGGCTAACTGCAAAACAAATCCACATTTTTGTGCAGAAAATGAAAAATATGTTCAGAAAGATAAAGCGAATAACAACGTTGACCCCAGCAGAGGATGTGTTGGATGAGCCCAAAGTCAGTGTGATTCTACTTTACGCTGTACCAGTGACTACATCTGTAGGATGAGCCCCAGCTCTCAGTGAATTCATCCTCATGCTGTGGTGGCCCTTTCCCTCTCACAGGGGCAAACTGTGGTCCAGAATGACCTGCCAGGATTCAGCAGCAGCTGACCTGAAGGAAGGTAGGGCTCTTCAGTGAGCCTCCTGCCTTGGGAACCCATCACTACCAGACTAGAGCCTGCTGGGCCCCAAGTTCTGACTGTGGTTTCCCTTTTTCTTCACTTTCTTTCTTTAAATTTTTTAAGCTGACTGCTGGTAGCAAACGGTGAAAGCCCTCTTTGCTGACACTGCTGCAGGAAGATTCATAGATTCCTCCTGGTTTCCAGGAAATACTGAAAACTCCAAGGCAGGGAAGAGTCAGCTGGGAGGGAGGGAGGAGGAACATGGCAGGAGCTATTCAACTGTCCTGGGAGATTTGCATCCTTCAGCTAACAACCGAAGTAGGGTATAACAATGGAATTAATTTAAAATCGCTTAAACAATCAGAGAGCAATTACTTGCTTTAATTACAAGCAAGATGGGGGAAACAATAGGATTTAATTTCAATAAAATCTCAAACAACTGAGCTATGATTTTATTTATTACAAAAGTGACAGAACTTCCTGCTTTGCAGTACTCTGCATGCCTGAAAATACTGTGCTTTATTTATCTTCACCATAGACACAATAAACCATGGTATGGACTTTGCTTAATACTCAGCACCTGACTGAAGAATAAACCAGGGCCCTACGCTCTGTTTTTAAATTATAATCCCAAATCTGTATGACAGCTCAGTGCCAACGTTCACTGGGAGAACGCAGCAGTGAGTTGAATGGTGCTGTTTGTTTTGGTTTTACTTATTAATTATATTTTTTAGACCCTCCCAAGTAACCTAGCTACATTACAGAGCGCACAGCTAACTTGCTTCTGCCTGAAGGGGCTGAGGGCTGAGCGAGGTGGCTGGGAGGGGGCCACCGGGTACTCTGGGGCTGGAAAACCTTCCCGAAATCTGGGTAAACAGAAAGAGAAATGGGAGCAAAAGTAACAGCTGGATGAGTTGGCTGCTGGAGTGCTGCAGGTGAGCTGGTGAGCGGCACAGCTGTAGAACGATTTTGGCTTGCTTCTGCCTGCTTTTTTGCCTTTGTAGTTGCAGGTTTGTTTTTTTTTTTTGCTAGTATTTTCGCATTATTCCAGTTTGGTAGCGTTTAACCTTGCTGCTATAATAACTGCTGCAGAAATTGTCATGAGAGAATTTATTCTGTCTTTGTGAATATGTTTGTACAGCATGAAATAAAGAAGGCCTGAGGCAAGCTATTGAACAACAAGGGAAAGCCAAAATATTGACTCACCAATTCTGTAAGCATCATCTGCCTAGTGTGCTGAACAAGGCAGGGGTCCTATAGGAAAATCTCTCTTGATCACGTTATTAAGGAAAATCTCATAAGGCAAAGAAACGAGAGGACTGGAGACAGCTGCATGGCCTATAGTAAGCCTGATAATTTTTGAATACTTGACTTCGCAGCATGTGAATATATAAAACTCATACATAATTCATATAGGTAGGCAAAGGAACTGATATACCCAGACATATATTTCTAATTCATGTAAATCAGTGGTAGTTTCATTCCTGGTGGTAGTGGTTCCAGCTATTCTCATCTTGGTGCTCGTTGCTTTTATTTCGAGTAGCCCGTTCTGACGTCCTGAGTCACTTCAGAAGAGGAGGACGTGAGGATCCAGCTTTAGCTTCTCCAGGCAGCGCTCTCAGTCCCATGCCTCCGTTGTTGTCAAGGAGACATATCTCTGGCATATATCTTCTCTGTGGTTTCTCTTTAGTATGCTTTTCCATTGCCATGGAGACTATCAGAAACTCATTTAGCAACTCCCAGTGCCCCACGAGGAATGTGTATTTCATAACTCACTGCTCAGAACGAGGAGTGCTGTTTAATTTTTGGCCTCTCACCTGTACTGTCCAGCGTGGCTACGCCAGGGACTGTCTGTGCTGAGACTTTCTGAACTGACCCCACACTGCTCTGAGGGCAGGGCTACTAAAAGGTGGCTTCACTGGGGACACTTCTGAAGTCAAGGCAAACTTTGCATGTGGGAGGTCAGGGACTTGCACTGACTTCTTGGCATGGCTCTCCGAGTCCAAAACCCTCTGATTCTCCAGGTCTGCAGCTTCCGTTCTGCGGAGCTCTCATGCCATTGCTGTCTCTGGTGAAGACACCATTTCAGAGCAAGGAGTAAGCATTTGCACGGTGTAGGTGAACTGTAGCTCTGGAGAACTGAAGGATTTCCTAATCATTTAGGAGACACAATTACAGGAAAGGCTATTAAGAGACAAGTCTCCAAATGGCAAGAGGGACTGACTTGCTGGCATGAGAGCAGAATAAGCTCACAGAATATGCCTAACTATAATGGTGCAAATGAGGGGGAAACAGAACCACTCTGTCGGCCACCACTGCAAGGCAGGAGAGAGGGAACCATGTATCAGGGCTAGCGGTGTGGAGGTGTGCAGTGAGATGGAGGATCTGTGGCTTGGTGTGACCAGCTCCCAGACTGTGTGTCCTGACACTGCAGATGAAGGCTGCACCCCACTCGGGGCAGGACCTGACTTTGTGCCAGTCAAGTGGTGGCATTTCAACTCCCAGCGAGCGGCAGGGTGGTTGCGCTGGAAGCGGCAGCATCCCAGCGATAGGAGTGGCACCAGCAGGCTGGAGGAACCTAACCGTGTGCTGGCACTGTGCCCTCAAACCACTTTGGCCAGTACAGAAGTTTTCTTTTACTAAGAAAACCAAGACTTAAGAGAAGTTATCATTTGGGTTTTACAACAGCTGGTACACAGAAAAGCGGTCGCTGCTGGGATGAAGGGCCAGCAAGCTGTGGGTTTGAGCACACCAGAGTATCTTCTGAGACAGGAGCGAAAAGAATCCTTGCAACCCAGTCCAACAGGGACTAAGAACCGTGGGAAGATGCCTTTCAAAGTGACTGCAAGTGAGCGTGCAAAAATTAGAAATAAATAGGGCAGCTTATAAAGTAATGAAGTTCCACATTCAAGGTGGGAGTTACAGCCTCTCTCGTGAGCTCTGCGGCTCGTGCTGAGATGGCAGCTGAGGCTGCAGTTCCCAGCTCCCTGCCCTATTTCCCCACTCCAGTGCACAGGCTAACATATTAGCATAATCCTCAATTCTAGTTTGCATTAATATGTCGGTCTAAGCACTACAGTAACTCAGGAATAGATATACTGTTATTCGACTACCAGGGCTAGAAGGCCATAGGAAGGCTCGGAGATGGGGCCCTCCCTGGGTAAATCTGAGCCCACCGGTACCCAGGAATCTGTAAGTAGCCAGATAGTCTCCAAATCACCAATCCAAATCACTTAGTGCAACGCAGAGCCATAAATATTCAGCAGGTACTAGGAACAGCTGAACCCGGATAAAGAATTCAGATATATAACTAAAATGAACTAATTAATCAATTCAGGCATTTTGCAAAAATGTACATCAAATTTACATATTTTACTAAGGCATGTGATTTGGAACGAAGCAGAGTTTGGGGAACCAAAAGGCATCGCATATACCCTGTCACTCCTGCAAATCACTCCGTAGTCACTGATGTAAAAAATCAGTTAGTTACATGTGAAGCTGCTTTAACATGCTGATGTGCATCTCCCCTATGTGTATTGGGCTGTGTTTATGTAGCCTGGACTGTAACAGCATGGTTTGGCACAGCACAGAGCTGCGCTGCTAGAGGAGGCATACCCTGAAAATATCCTGGGCGTTAGGGAGCCAGCACACTGCAGCCGGCGCACTCGCAGGCAGCGCAGAATGACAAGAGGAGGGAAACGCATTAAAAATCTACCTTGAACAATTGATTTCAGCATGTCTTAGAAGTGATAGGTAGCTTTGTAATTTGCTTCAGTGTCATTTTTAATCTTATCAAGTTTAAAATTTAAAGGATATAGTTCATTCAAACTTAGATGTTCTTCTTTTCAACTTGGATTCTGCATTTAAAGGAAATCAATTATCTTGATCCAGATAGTGTGTATGGAAAAACATGGGTATGTATGTATGCACCATAAACACAAAAGCATTTCAGAGGGGTACCTGTGCCCAAACAGCAATTATCTGTGCATCTCTGGTTCATACTGGTACATTTCTCAGTGTCACTTTTGTGTCTCATCATGGGTTTTCTTCTCAGCGTTTAAACGCTTAGCTTGTTCTTCAGCTGTGTGTTGGTGAAAGCGTACAGCCAGGATTTATGGATTTGTGAGCATGTCATTACGGGGTTGGTGGACTGGGTCTGCATGCTTGGAGCTGAATTCCATTTATCTGGAGAGTAGGTGTTTAACTAATGGGCACATCAGACATGGAATAAATGCAGGGCAGCTTCTAGTGGCAGTGTTTTACAAAAACATCTGAATGAACGAGCTGGGAGAGCAAAACATTACCTGTTTTTATATTCAGTGAACAGAAATAATAAGAAAAAGCACCACAATGAAGCACTATCCTTGTGCACTACTGATTGTTTCAAGGTTATTTTTATTCATTCTGAATGATTCCTGTATCTGCAAGAATGAAGAGCAATGAGTTCAAGGAACCGAGAGAATTAAGTAATTCCAAACCATAGGCTGAAAACAATCTAATTAACTACCTCAAATAAGAATTTGAAGGAACTTACATGAAAGACAACAATAAATTTATGTCATTTATCGATCACTTTCTAACTGAATGAAAGGCTGATCATGTTTGTTAAAAGGCCTTTGGGTTAAAGGGCTGTAACGCCACTGCGTGCATCAGCTGCGTGAGCTGTGGCCCGAAGAGGACAGCTGTGCTACAAGGAACTGGGCAAAAGCATAGCCTAAACTATGGTCTAGAAAAACAACGAAAGGGAGAAAGAGAAGGAGAAAGATGTGCCCTGTTTCAGCACTCATTCTGCTTCAAATGATGAAGCTCCCACTGACTTCAGGCTCTTGGACTCTTCCGTAGCAGAATTATTAGACTTACCTTTATGTTGTGCTCCAAGATTCCAACTAGATCAAGGTCTTGCTGTGCTAGACATAAGGAAATATGTAATTTCTGCCTAGAAAGCTTTATAATATGTAGAGTTTTATAGAATAACATGTTTTTTACAGGAGAAATCACACTTACTGGGGACTAAGGAGTATCAGTTATGTGTAAATCACAAAAAAAGAAGTTAACATGTCAGTACCGCATGATAATCTTCTGTTTATTTCTGATTAAATCCTTGGAGTTTTCTCTGTAAACATGCAAAAACTGGACTATGAGAACTTTATGAAGGCTGCAAACGCAAAACTTGCAAATTGGGAAAAAGACAGAACGCAGGTTGAGTAGGAATAGCGTATGCTTTTGATGCAGAAGAACATATACTGTTTTTTTCATTCTGGCCTGGGGATGAGTCAAAGCTGTCTACTGAAGGAAGCTGTGGTTTGTAAGGCTGTTGTTAGAGAAGCTGGAAATTGTAGTGATTTCGATAGAGCACTACAGGAAGATGATTTGGTGGTTGCAATGCATGTATGTTATTTGGGAAATCAGATTCTCTTTTACATAACGCCAGACAGCTCTCCCACACTAAGCTTTTCACAGGCTCAAATTAATACCCAGTTTTTGCACTGAGCATAGCTGGCAGTAGAAGGCAATTTATTCTCATTTGATTCAGCCTGAATTGTGCCATTATTTAGACACGGGCACAGCCTTTCTCACAAAAATAACAGGCAACAACAACTGTGCAGGTGAGATTTCCACCAAGTAGTGCCTGCGGCCTCAGCTTCCCCTGTAGAGACTTCGAACCCTCCTGGGTTTGCTCTAGATAGTGCCAGGTGACTGCGGCCACAGGGATGTCCGTCCTCCGCAGCACCAAGCAGAAGAGCCACTCTTGAGCTGGAGCGAAGCAATTCTGCTGCTGCCGCCCCTGAGTTTACCCCAGCTTTATCCACCCGCCACAAGGGAAGGAGTCCAACCCCATTTGTTTTCTGCTGATAAGTGGTTTTCTACCCTGGTAGCATGTTATCATGCAAACATCCAGTGGCGTGAAAGGCTGCCTTTATAGTTGGTCTCTTATGGTTATGTGGTCCCTGGGCCAGAAGGTGGGCCTTGGGTCCTCTGATAATAACTTTTGGTCCCATTGCCAGCTCCGTGGTCAAACACGTCAACTCGTGAGTTTCCACAAAAACACCCTTCAGAAGGACTGTGAGAAAACCCGAGCCGGACTTGAGAAACGTGTGCAGAACTGGCAGATAATCTGGTTGTATTTCACACATAAAATCAGTCCCATGGAAGACCGCCTGGGTCAGAGCAGTGAACTCTGGTGAATAAGGACCTGCTGCTTAAATCTCACTCCGAGTCTGGCCCCATGGCTCTGCCCTTTCATGCTCTGCTAATATGTTTTTCCCATAAAGGCTGGTTATCGAGCCATCACTCAAAGGATGACCCAACTGACATCTCTAGTGGTATCATCAAAGTCTTTTCCAGAGGCTTCAAGCAAGGATAGAGAGATAAGGACTTGGTAACGTTGAGACCTGGAACACATTAAAAAAACAGGTAGGAAAATAAGCCTAGAAAAAGCAGTTAAAATTCAAGAAGATTAAAGGATAAATACCTTGTGGGAGTTTACCGTATGCTTCACTTCTAATTGTACTGCACCTTTTAGACCAATTTTTCTTTTAATTTTCGTACCACTCCACTATCAGCAATAAGCACCAAACTGAGCTAAATTAACAAGTTGGATTCATTACACCATCCAAACAAATTTCCCTGGGCTTACTATGCCTTAAGGGCTTGATACTTTCCTGGCAGCCTCTTTCAAATTATCCCTTCAACAAACATGACATAAACTTGGGTCTATAGAGCATGAAAATTTATGTGAGAAAGCAGTTTTTTTAACAGATGGAAATGCTCAGATTCACTGGAAAGGTGAAGCATCAAGTACACTATTAATTTTTGAAAAGGACTTCACCATATAATAGTCTTGTACTACTGGCATCCATGGTAAAAGATAACTGCTTCTTGCTCCACCTTTGTCTTTTTCTGCAGTGCAGTACAGTGAACGCCAGCTCCATTCCAGCACTGTGCAGCATTTCATAACACGCAATTGCTCCTAAGTCCTGATTCAGCTTTTCACTCTTGTGGGATGCAGTGTTTCTCATTAAGCTTCTGCCCAGGCTCTCCAGAAATAATGCAAGCAGCACAAACCTCCCAACAGCTGCCAGTCAAAACAGCCAACTCTTGCAGCAGCATGACCTAACCTCCAGCCACGCTGTTTGGCTTGCAGATAACAGAACATCTTGGGCAAGACCTTGGGTACGTCTAATTGAACGGAAGAGAGGGAACTGCTGCTTGTGGCACACATTTTATTCAGCATGAGTAAAAGCATACTTCTCGGCCAGCGCTGCCTACCAATCAGGCATGCCATTGTTCCGTGAAGAGTTTGATTTTCAGAGATGTTGAGAATTTTTTTTTACCCGAGTTGCTATGATGCTGTCAATTTAACTACATAACACACTGCATGCAGACTATGACTTTCCTCTAAGGCATTCTGTGTGACTTCCAACGCTCACAGAAGGATTGCTGCAGTTCCTGCTCTCCTGAAGACCAGCATGGAAACTACTGCTTTGGGCTAGCTCACCGTTTTTACCCTGGCTGAAATTTAACAGATGTAATTGTAATGGCTGATTGTCTTGACAAAAAATTTACTTTTCTACAATTTTTCCTTGGACATTTCAAGACCTAAATATTTCAAGACGTACAAATACAAGGCTATGTATTTGTCAGATCAAAGTAACTCCAACGACTACTTGTTTAGGAACCAGTCATTTAAATGCAAGTGCTCACTTTATATATTATATATGACCCTTGCTGGTAATACATAAATGATGTCTAGGACATTTAAGGAAGCATATAGTTAATAAACAGAAAAGCATACTGTTAATAAACAGAAAATGAAGAAACAGCTTATACACACAACCAAGGACTTTTGCAGTCCATGATGTAATAAATCTATAATGAATGTCTCTGACAGGAACTCAAATATTTACTCATATACTGTGTATAATGCTACCTTACCTAGGAGATGTAAAATGCCTTAAAGATGTAACAGCCTTAGAGAAATTCAGTAGAGCAAAAGTGCAAGTTCTAAGAAAGTGAATGTATTGTATTTGTTGCACTCATGTAGAGGAATACTGTTCAGTAAAAGTTATCCTCTAAAAGACCTTGAAGAAATTGAGCAGATGGTTCCATGTGCTATCCCACTTACATTCAAAGTGGTTTTATAAATACTCAGAAATAGTAAAAGAATATTTTCCTTAGTATTTTCTGTAAAGAAAAGAAGATAAAAGACGATTTTTGTTAGTATTCAAATCACAATGCATTTATTATGGAATTCTAAAATGCAAGATTGACTTTTTTTGCATTAAAAAGATTTTCAGCACAAACCCCTAGAATGGCTCAATGTGCCTTGCTATTAGGACTATTTGTATGTTGGATTTCTGTATTGATACAACCCATAGGATAAGGAAAAATTCCAGTTTGGGATGCAACAAGGTAGGTCCCAATATGGACCGCACCATTTGTTCATGATAGACGGTATCTTTGCTCGGCAGTACTATCTTCATAGATCATTATACCTGCCGACATTTTTAATGAAGAAAACAGTAGGAGTCCTGAGGGACCTACTGTGCATGCGCTGACGGACTGTGTCTGCGCCACAAGTACAATATGTTCTGGACACCCAGGGCTCTCTATGCCTGCACAGATTGGCCATACAGCACATGTGCTTCAAGTCTGCTACATCCAGAAAATAGTGTACGAGGCCATTCAACTGAAAATCTGGTAGGTTCCCGATAAAAACGGGATTCTGCCATCAAAATGGTAGAATTGGGAGGTATAGGGAATAACTATTCTAGGAATCCTTTATAATTTTTAAGAGGCATCCATCTGCAACACACAGGCTACAGGATCTTGGCGTCTGGTACTTCTCTGCTGTAGTTAAATACTGTTTTGCTCCTTGGCTTCTGTCCTATTTCCAGAAGAGGAAATAGCATCTCTTTCCCTCTCGTGGTTGGTGATTGTTTTTCTCTCAATCTGTAGCTTTGTTACAAATCAGGGGGAGCCAAAGGCCAAAAGTGAGTTGTAATCCTCAGCACATGCTGTTTTTTCTAGACATACTGCTTAGTAAGGAAATAAACTAGTAAGGGGTAAGAGTTGCAATAGAAGAAGAAAAAAAGAGGTGCTTCCTGCCCTATTTCAGCACGTTAAATATATACATCTGCATTTTATTCCAACTAAAAATAACACTCAGATTAATACAGCTTTTTTTTATGTATTAAATAGAGAAATCATTAACATGAATTATAAAGCAGGAAAAGTGTGGTTCTCAGTGCCTGTCACTCCAGAGTTCTGCATTAGGATGGATGTGGACAGTTTGATGGAGTGGATCGAGCGTACGCCTGGGAGGGAGATGGCAGCCACATCTCTGCGAGTGTCATCTACTCAGTCTGAGATTTAAGACAGGTCTTTTAAGTCCATTGATTTCTATTTTGAGGGGGTCTAGATTTAGACACCTTATTTATTTATTTTTTTTAACAAGACTCAAGAATCTACAGCTCCAACTGATGTCAGTGCCGGACACTAAGTATCCAAAACTGAAGTCCCAAACTTGAGGACAGGAATATAGAAGACATTTTTGGAAATCCTGGCCTCAGCTTCCCTGGGCTTCTTCATGCACAGGGCGGTGTCTGAATGGCCTTATCCATCTTTGCAAAGTGGCTGATTGGAATCTGCAACTGAGAAAGTGCCATACAAACAATTATTGCTCGATCTCACAAATCTTGATGAGCATTTTAACTATTATCTGTAATACCATTCAAATTTCGTAATATAATCACTTGTAGAAACAGATCAGGTACGTCTTTTTGTTTGGCAACTATATAGCATTTTACAGTTTTAAGATGTGCACAACAGCAGTTTAGAAAGCTAAACCTCACTGATCCATTTCACAAATGGAGACAACTGCACTGAGAAGAGGGATCTGCGTTAGACCACACAGTCTGCAGGAAGTTCACCACTAGAATACAGGATTTCTGATACAAAATTTACTGTACCAAACACTAAATCAGGGGTCCTTAAACTCTTGCTATATGCAGACAATTGTTGGTCATGGTATGTCAGCTTGCTTTCTTGCCTCCCCTTGCTAATTTAATTTGAAGGGTAGTTAAATACACTCCTAGTGTTACCTTGCCCCTCAAGTGATTCACGTTCTGCCATTGGGATACTACTCAGTCGCGAAATAAAAAGAAAAATCATCACCTGCTGCATCACCAGGGGCAGAGGATCTCCTAGACTTTGTCGGAATGGGTGAGCAAATTTGCAGCAGGTATTGTTGCTATACTTATAAAAACCTAATTTTGCTGCATATTGTGTAATTCTGGACGTCCATCTCAATTATAAAGAAGGAAAAAAGATCTGTCGTGGCTCATGGAATTGATTGGTTTTGCAAAACCGATTCACTTAAGATACACAAGCGTATGTCAGCTGAAATGCAGCCTGATGGGCACTGGGTCATATTGCATCAAAATGGCATTATGTTGCAATGAAGCCTTGTAACATTTTTTTTTGTGTCCTGAAACTGATTTTGAAATCTGTACATGTATTGCACACATTGCTTATGGACTGTAAGCCAACAAGGCCGTATCAGCAGGATGATGGCTGTCCCGCAGAATCCAAGGGAGGCAGCAGTATGCCATCTGTCTTAGCTAAGTCACCAACAGAACCATGGCGTATCAGGCATATTTTAAAAGTCTCCTCAGGTCTTTCACTGGTCTCAAATCTAGGATATTGTAATTAAAAGAAGAGTTTGCTCTACCCAGGTGTCTCCGCTGAGAATCTGACTAAACTATTATAATTTTTCATAACTAAGGAAATATTCTGCAGTCAGGAATTGGGTTTATCAAATCGGCTAATGTAAGTTTCCAGGTCTTGCAGGTGAAACAAAAATATGCTTGAGACAGTCTTCGTATATTTTTTGGGAAATGTACTCAGAATATCTACCAAGTTGAGCGGACCTTTCCTCCCCGCAGATTTGCCTGCCTTCCTGTATACAGATAGGCTTTCCCCACAACGGGCATCAAATGCCCCTCTAGCAAATGTGGCCACTGCTTTACATAGAAAAGTCATCCAGGCTTTGAAAGACACTATTTTGCTAGTCCGCTTTTGAAATGCATTTTAGCAGCTGGGAGGAAGAAGGAGAAACCTTAGGGGTTTAGTTATAGTGTGAGATTAGCCAGCTTTTTGCAGACCCCTGCCAAACATCAGACTTGACCCTGGCAGCCACGTATGGGTGACACGTCCCAGTGGGGAGAAAGGTGGGGATGAGGATCCGGCCCGTTCAGAGGGATGCAGCTCCCACAGACACTCCAGCAAGGCTTGGGGCAGCACAGACCCCTGCGGAGGGAAGCGGCGAGGATGTCCACCTCCTCTTAACAAAGGGAGATGGGAACAGGGCAGGCGTCCTCCAGCTCTGCTCACGGCCTGGGACCATGGCTCCTCTCAGGGCTCAGGGGTCCCAGGTTCCCCTCACGCCCCCGGGGCCTTGGTCCCCTCGGTGCCCGGGGGTCCCCGGCTCCCCGCAGGACCCAGCGTTTGGCATCCCCTGGCTCCCACAGAACGGTGGGAAGGGACCTTCAGAGATCATCTCGTCCACCCCCCCCCCCCCCCGCCCCCCGCCAAAGCAGGGTCACCCAGAGCAGCCTGGACACGAACGCATCCAGGCGGGTTTTGACGATCTCCTGAGTCCCCTCACAGCTGGGGACCGGGCGCCGCCGCCTCCCCTCACGCCCCGGGGGCTCTGGTCCCCTCGGGGTGCCGGGCTGCCAGGCTCCCCTCGGGGCCCGGGACACCCCGGATCCCTTCACGCTGGCCGGGCTGGGATCCCCTGGCTGCCCTCACGCCCAGGGCCGCCGGTTCCCCTCACAGCTGAGGGGCGGAGAGCCCCTGACAGCCCAGGGGCCTCAGGCTCCCCTCAGGACCCGGCGGGCTGCGATCCCCCACTCCCCTTCACGCCGCGGGGCGGGGTGGCGACGACGGCCGCCCGCTCCCCCACGCCCGCTCACGGGGGCGACCGTCGCCCGCGGCCCCCCCCGAGGCGGGCCGCGGCGGGGACCCCGCGCTCCTCGCAGGTGGGGAAGCCCGTCCCGCAGCTGGCGGAGGCGGAGCGCCGCCGCCCCCCGCGCCCCGTCCCCCGCCCTCCCAGCCTGCCCCGCGGAGGGGGCGGGCGGCCCATGTCCGCCATCCCGGCATGCCGCGCGGTCGGGCAGCAGCCGGAGCAGCCGCGGCGGCCGCGTCCCCTCCCTCCGGTGTGAGACAGCAGCCGCCTGCCGAGCGCGAGTGAGGAGCCGCCGCCCGCCCCTCTCCCCCTCCCGCTTCCTCCTCCGCCGCCCCTGTCCCGCGCCGCTGCCCGGCCGGCCATGCCGTCTCGGGCAAGGTAATGAGCCGCAGAGCCCCGGGGTCTCGGCTGAGCGGCACCGGCAGCAGGCAGCACTACCACCCGCGGGGCTGGAATGACTGGCAACCCAGGTGGGCAGGGCTGGGGCAGGGGGCGCGGCCAGGCCGCCTGCGGGGCGCGGGGGCCGGGGCAGCGGGGCGCCGGGGTTGGCGGCTCGGCCCGGCCCCGCCGCCGGGCCTGGGGAGGGGGGGAGCGGGGCGGCGCGGGCGGCGGCGGCCCGGAGCGGCGGCGGAGCCACTTCCTGGCTGTTGGGCCTAGGGGCGGGCGGGAGGCAGCCGCCGGGCCTAGCGCGGGGCGGGTGGCGGCGGGCCGGCCGCCGGGCCTAGGCGGCGGGGAGGGGGCCGGCCGCGGCCGTGCCCTGGTGGGAGCCGGGCAGGAGGGGATTTCTGGATCCGTGCGTGCCGGCGGCTAGAGACGGGCCGGGGACAGGTCTGTCACCGCGCAGGGCTCGGTGGGACCCCGGTCTGGGCTCCGAGCTGGCGGGTGAGAGCGCGCCCTCCTCCCCGCGCTGCTCCCGGTGTCCCCTCGGTCTCTCCCGGTGCCCCCTGGGTCCCTGCGGGCTCGGGGCGGCTGTACCGTGGCTGGGTGACGGGCGGTGTGTGTCCGCGGGCAGCGGCTCCCCTCTCCCTGCCCTTCGCGGTGGGAGACGCTTGAGGGGAAGGCCGAAGCGTTGGGGGCCCCGCAGTGGGGCGGAGAGCTGGGCCGTGGGCTCCATACCTGTATTTTTTCAGTCTGCTTTGCAGCTGGCAGTCAAGCAGAGAAGAACAGAGGCGGCAGAAGGACTCGTAGCCCTTTTAAGGGTTAATAAAATAGTACAGGATTATTTTTATTTTTTTTTTTTTTAATCTGGGGAAAGTAGTTGAGCTGTAAGTAGGCTGGGGTGAGAGCTTATACAATGTATTAGGTTGTAAGGTGTGTTTACACCTGGTATTTCTTAGTAAGTGAAATTCAAAGTCTGTTAACTTATTTAGCCAAGTATAGAGAGTGTATTTCAGGTCTTAATTACTTCCAGTATACCTGATGCCAGTGTATTTGCTGTACTACTCTGCTTAGCTATTTTAATAGCCAAAATTGTCATGTAGAAATTGTAAATAAATTTGATGTTTCTTAAATTATTTTTTTTAATGTGGAAGATTTGGGGCTTTTTTAGTGTTTTTGAAACTTTAACTTACTATGGGATCCTACTTCTAAAATTTCCAGCGAAGAACAGTGTGGCACATGCTTGGGAATGTATTTACAGATGACAGTCCCAGTCACATCTGATTTGAACTAGGAAAATTGGATGGATGTGAAGGTAGATCTTATGAAACACAGATGTAACTTCAGTATTTATTGTGAAGGAAGCTTTTCTTTTGCTTGAGCAGCTAGCAGCGCAGCCTCCAGGGCTAGTGCTAGAGGCTAGTCAATTCTTAATGGCGTGTGGGGCATGGTTATTTAGGTTCTAATTTCTTCTGTATTGAACTACTCGGTCAAATAACTTACTGTTTTTCCCTCACTTAAAAACTTGCAAACCTTGTTGGTGACATCTCATAGCATCTAGATTTTTTGGGGGGAATTTAAGAAGTCTGGTCTCTCTCTTACTCCTTCACTACTACCTTGCTTCAGATTTCTGGGCTGCAGTCTGGAATTCTGGACCCTAATTCTTGACTTTCCCACCTGGAAGAAATTGGATATGCATCTTGTGCCTTTGCAGTGGGTAGCTTCTATAAATGCTTTCTGGTTGGCTATACTAATTTGTCACAAACTCTATGTTGTAGCCTGAAAAATTCATCTTACCAGGGGCTAGGAAGCTGACTTTTTCCAATATAGCATTGTCTGCAATAGGTTCAGTTGAATTAGGGGTGAAAGTAAGAGTGTAGCTGCAGAAGTGCTTTGCCTGGTGATAAGGCTGCTTGAAGAAGTTAGTCTGTTCCCTCTGTGTCTGACTCTGGTCCATTCCCCATGCCGTAGTTTGGTGCCTCCTTAGCGCTCAAGTACAGATGCCGTAAGCTGAGCTGCTAAAATAATTATCCCAAAAGCCACAGCAAAAACAAAAATCTGAAAGCAATAGAGAAAGTGTGGCAGACTAGGGGAACTTCATAGCGTGGATAGGGCCTAGTTCTGTTTCCATCACACTGTATGATTAGGGCTCCTGCTAAGAAGCAGGTAACACCTCTTTGCTGATCCTGTCACTTGCAAGAATTTAACTTTATCCTTTCCTTTAAATATTACTATTTTTTTTTCTTAATCTGGTGAGAGAGCCCAGGAATCAGAAATGTTCACACAGTCCCAAACACAGAGCACATCTTCCTTTATATGTTATGCTCAAGTTTTTTTAAAGCTCAGAGAGATAGCTTTGGCGATACGGAACCTGTGAGTCTACAGTAAGAGCTTAAAGAATGAAGCAGAGATTAAATCAGTCTTTGTTGTTTTGGCATTAACTAATTTTTAAAAGTGATTCACATGCACAGTTGAAAGGATATCTGTTATATAAAACTGGCAATGAATGTTTCTTTTTCGTTGATTGTTTTGAATATGCTCTTGGACAAACCCCACAACGCAAAATATACCCAGATATTCTTTACTTCCCCTTTCTTTTCTGTTCACTGTTAGTTTCGTTTAGCTTAGGTGATATTGCTGGTAAATGCTTTCTTCGGGGTGTGGAAGAGGGAAAGCACACAGGCAAAGTAATGAAAACTGCAAGTTCCTGAAGGGGAAAAAAGGAACTGCTGATGCACGGGTGTATTATCGGATGGATCGTGTTCTCAAACGCACATCTCTGTGTGTGTGTAAAAATGACTAGATCGAGTATCATTACTGGGTCCATATTCCTCTCCATTTTTAGTAATGCTAATCAGCATTGGGACTTGAGGTGAAAACTGTGTGAAACTGAAGGTTGGAGCCCACATCGCTCTTTAATGGAGAGTGGTTTGTAATTAGAATTTTTTTTTTTGTGCCTGCATGAATGCAGTCATATCTGTCAGATGCACGTGGACTGATTTTCCTGCAGTGTGTGTATTGATAGAGTTGTGTATTACAGAAGAAGAAGTTGTCCTGATATATGTGGTCATATTAGTGAGTTCATTGAGGTGTACCAGACTCTAAATTAACAGCAACACAAACACTTTTTAGGTAAATGTTGGATGTATGTGACAGAACAGTGAACGTTTTTGTGAGAAGGATTGATAAGACCTTGTTCCCCTTTCTTCGAATCTTTATAGCTTTCTAGACCTTTACTTCTTTTTTTTTCCTTTCCTTTTTGTTTGACAGATCTCACTGCTTTTTCCCTCATACGACTTACAGGGGAAAAATAAAATCATGTCAATGTGCAGTTCTTGCGTGTGAGCAGAGTAAATTAGGTAGAGTACTAAAGGCTAATTATATTCTGAAACACGCCAATACCTCCCTTTGAGAGGAGATGCTCTGGGTGGCAAAGCAAGTTTCACGTGCTTATGGTGGTACTAAGCAGGAGTGAGAGTGCAAGGTAGCAGGTTAGCAAGTGCAGGGTGCACTATGACTTAGGTGAAAGTGGGAAAAGGAAGGTAAGATTTTAATTAACAGGACCTCTCTGTCTCTCCTATCATAAATCTAGGTTAGCAGGAGAGTGTACGGAAAAGCAAAGAAGAAAGTCTTTCGTATCTGAGAAGCTCCTGAAGTGTCTTACTAGGTTCAGTACTAAAATTTGTTCTTGAAAATGAAGCATGTCCTTCTCATGCAATGTAAGTCAGTGTTACGAATTACTGATTTCTGTTAGCACGGTGCCTGCCAAACCAAGTTACCACCGAGGTCCCCGTGGGTGTAGACACGATGAGACAAGACAGTAAAAAATTACTCTCCTTCTAGGTAGCTTATAACCTAAACAGGAGAGCAGTATTGGCTAGTGCTTTATAATTGAGGACAAGTACCCTGTGTTTAATTAAAGACAGAATGGGAGGTATTGGCAGGGAGCAAAGAGCCTCATCAGAGCAAATGGGCTAAAAAAGTGATGGTTAGAGCAGCGCTTTTTACGTGGCTGCGAAGGGCAGAGGCATGTCTTTTACAAAAGGTGAGTGCTAGTTGTTGTGGATATTGTCTCTTCATAATGCTGGATTAACACGTTGAAAGACAAGCAGGGTGGGTGCTGTGTACAAGGAAAGTTGAGACAGAGATTCTTTCTTCCATGTTTGCATGTATCACAAGGTACACGGGAAATGTTTGTTAGAAATAGGCTGAAATCTTAGTTTGGACAGGTGTGTAACTGAGACACCTGAAAGATGACAACATAGAGATGTTTGAGGATGTTGCTGAAATTACCTGAGAATGGGTGCAGAGTCATGAAGGGTGGAAGTTGGAAAGGCTGCTCCATCTCTTCAGGGATAGTTGGGAGAGAGAGAGGAGTATGCAAAGGGTGAGAGAAAGATACGTACATGGGGGGGAGAGAGAGAGTAGAACAGTCTGCGATGCTGAAGGCAGCTTAGAGAACGAGACATGGTATCAGTTGTGAGGTGCCATTGTGTAAGAGGTCAATGGAGACCTTGGGAAGAGATTCAGTGGACTGTGCGTGGGAGATGCTGAACAGGAATGAGTGCAGTTCTGAACTGGCAACAAGTAATTCTTGATCTCCTTTCACATCTGAGTGTGCTGAATATGCTGATAAAGTTGGGAAGGTATGAGATCAAAGGGCTTTTTGTTTTTTGGTAAAATGGGGGAGCCTAAGTTTGTGATGTGAAAGCCTTTGTTTTTAACGTGAAGACAGAGGAGAGTGAGATGTGAGAAAGATGAAAGAAGATGAAAGTGTGTCAGTGGGAAGCAAAAGGAACTTGGAGTGCAGATAGTCTTCCATACAAGAACAGCCATACTAGACTGGACCAATGATTTAGGTAGCATAATATCCTGTATCCAAAAATGGCTGTCAGAAGATCCCTGTGGAAAAATAAGAACAGGATGCATATATGCGATGTGTTTCCCTGACATTCCCTCCTAATATCCATCACAGGACAGAAGGAAATTGGTGAGCTACTGTGTGAGAAGGAGATGATGCAGAATCAAGGAGATATGAAAAGCTATTGTGACCGCAGGTAGTTGTCCAGCGGTGGAGATGGCAGAATTGCAGTAGGAAAATAGTTAATTAGTTGTTATTTCACTAGTAGAAAACACAGCCACTTACACTCTCGTGCTCTCTCAACACAGGAGTAGAAACAAAAGTAGGTTTTGGGGTGGGCTCAGCCAGGCTTGGGCTTGGCGGGAGGGACCAAGTGATGGTAAAAGACCATGGCAAAAGACTGGCGTTGCTCTGCGTGCTAGTGGAAGAAAAGTTGGAAGCTTGGTGGGAAGGTGTTAATTTGAGTGGATACAGTGACTCTAAGCTTTAAATGTTTTATTGATAAAGATTTTAAGTAATGAAGGATTTATCTGCATTACAGCAAATAAACTTGGCAAATAGAGCAAGTAAAATTGACTGACTTGAACAATAATACAACTCATACAGTAGAGTTGTCTCAGAATAAATCTTCCATGTAGATCCTGTACTTGGAAATAAAATCAAATAGAATAATTAAGTGATTTTTGTCTCAAAATAATATCCATATGGCAGGGTGGTTCTGAAAGAGCTACAGATAATAAGTAGTATATACCAGATTGTTTATAACAAGTCTTTTGGACAAAAATTCTTAAGACTTCAGTATAAGTAAAGAAACATGATATATTTTTGATTGACCTATTTTTCTTTTTTCTAGATAAAAAGATATTTATTTTTTAAAAGCCAATTGTTCTCAGCCATGCTTTCTTCAGTCACACAGACTGGCTAGTCAAATCATGCTGATGCTCTTGATGGAATGAGAGTTATTTTTGGAAAACTCTAACTTTCCTTTTGTATGTCCCTGGAAAAAAAAATAAGGTAGCTTTTTTTAGGGAGAATGAGGGGCCATTTCTGCTTATTTAGGTGGGCAAACTATTTTCCTTTTCTGATGGATGAAGGCAGGTTAAAAATCACCCTGCAGAAAACTGAATGCAATCTCTTCTGTATAAATGATATTGCTAAAACAGTGTAGGCAGGAAATTGGTGCCGGTGTTGGTGATAATCAGGTAGTCTTCCAGCCAGAACCAGGCACAGATTAAACTTGTCATGGGAGCTCTTGAAGTACTTTGCTTAGTCTCCATCAATGAGCTTTTCACTACACAGAGTAGTGTCTCATAAAGTGGCAAATAAGCTTTTGAAGCTACAGTATAAAGTACTAATAGTCATGTTCATCCGTGCGATTTCCTATTCCAACTTTGTGTGATATCGCATTTGTATTTGTACTTCTGCTTATCTGTTCTTAACATTGTAGGTTGTGATTTTATTAGTATACAATGTTTGTTCAGGTCTATTACAATGTCAATGTATGAAACTGATAAATGTGTTGTTACATAGACTGCTTTTGAAAGCTGACAGTAAGCCTTACGTCTGCTGTGTAACCTCCCATCTGCCTGGCACAACGTAATTAAAATGGAAATACTGCCGGGTGAACAGTAAAAGTGCCCTCCTGAAATGCAGGCGCGAGTTGAGGTAGCTGGGGATACAGTTCTTCCCATTGCCTGGTGGAACGGCTGCAGTGTGCTGTAAAGGGCTGGAGGGAGGGGGTGGGAAAGTAATTATTTGTGAGACCTTGGCAAGTACCTGTCCGTAGAGTGGCTGCATTTTGAGTTCTAAGTGGTTCTCTTCCAAAATCATGAATGTATTTTTCAGAAACAGATTCGGAAATTAAATGTCTCCTCCTGTGCATGCAGGCTGTGCTTCGCTGTGAGCTTACGCAGCAGTGTCCTGTGTCACCCAGGCAGCTGGGTTCCTTGGTAAGGGAGTGCAGGTGACAGATACTGGGATTGTATCCCCAGGTCTTGATGAGCCCATGCCACAAACTGCCAGAGTGCTGGTGCGGGAGCCTACAGGACAATTCCTAAATGCGCTTTGCACCTGAGCAATGGTGTGCATCGCTGGACAGATGGAAATGCATGGGCCCATGAGATGGTGGGCCCTGCTTCTGGTGTGACTCTTGCTGCAAGCTTCTTTCAGTTCAAAATCCTTCAAAGCATAGGGACCATAGAACCTAGTTGGGTTTCAGAACCTAGTTCTCTGGGAACAGTGTCTTTCTATGAAGTGGTTTGTTCTTTGCCTCATAAAGGAAGGGCAGAAACTGCTGGATATCTGAGCTACATGTTTGTTGTAGTGGGAACAATATCTTCAGTGGGAACTATTGTCTCAAATTGATACAAAGGAGAAAAATTATATATTTTTAATAAAATTGTGCTCAACTTTTAGTTGGGTGATAAAGTGTGAACAGATTAGCTTGCAGAAAGCTGTTCCCAAAGACAGAACGACATGAGTGTGTGGTTCTTCCCAGGGAAACAATAGGCTTATGTATTTTACCACAATGGAAAATTTTACAAAATGTTCAAAGGCTGTGCTGCGGGAAGCAAGGTTGGCTGAGAACACATATAGTCCTTCAGTTGATTGGGATATGCAGAACAGTCTTAAAAATTGTACGTTTAATCAGCTTGCCTTCAGACTTAAGAATTTCAGACTTAATGCTTGACAATTGGAGATGATACAGTCTACAGCACATTGCCTTAAAAAAAGCGATGCTCTTTGGGGAGGTACACTGTTAAGAACCCATCAGTACTTAAATTTACCAATTGAAAATTTGTCAGTCTGTTTCATTGAAAGGCTTAAATAATTTGAATCCGCTGTAATAAATTGCTGTTCTTCAAAGGGAGCTGGAAGTCTCCTGAGGTTTCAGAACAGGAAGAAAACCTAGGGGCTCTGTAGCAGACTGGAAAACTTGCAGGTGGTGTAGGCACGCTTAAAGTTCATACCATTTGAAGGTACAGTGCAGAACTTTGTTGTTTTTCAGTTAATTTAGGTGAATGATGAAGGTCCAACTTGTGTAAGTATTTCTAGAATCCTAGCTGACTGTCATGAGCAAAGCCTTACTAATGCTTTGCCTCTTGAGTAGCATAGTCTATTTTATAAAATAGTCCAAGCAAGTGCTCGACAAAACGGTAGATGTGACACCATAGTGAATACTGGATGAGGAAAATGTCTTATTGTGTGTATCTAAAGATGAATTTGCTTATGTAGTAAAAGGGAATAATACCTGTCAAGCAAACCTAGTGTCAGCCTTTCGCTATGAGAATAGGGCAAAAGCACAATTTTCTTCTTTTGAACCCGGTCCCAAATTGATAGTATGTTGTCTTTTAACATTCTCAAGAGATCAAAACGTGTGTGTGTGTGGGGATTCTTCCGTTCCAGTTGTTTTTGCAAATATCAGCCCTCCTGGTATTACTCTTCCAGTTGTACTGAGGACAAGCTATATTTGAAAACAGCAAGCCTTCAGGACAGCTGAAGTAACAACTGCTTTTCAAAAACTTTAGCTGTGTTTTTCCCTTTTGGCCTTGAGATGTATTTAACTCCTTTTCCCTGAATTTATCTACTGGTTCTAATCACAGTGTTCTCTTGAAAAATAAAAAAGACTTTTTCCCAAGATCATGCGGTGTTTGTCCTTACACAAATCATAGTTAATTTACAGGAATGAAAAGGAATGATCTGTCCTGCTTTTTGTTAAATAAGCAGATGAACTATATAAAGCTTAAAATAAAAGCAGTACATCATTAGAATTTGCTTAGGAAAAGCCCTCTGTAAATAGTTTGAATAGTGTGATCCCAAATATACTTGAGTTGAACAAAATTTTGCTGATTTTTGTTTTGGATGGGTATTGTTTTACTGGTTTTAATGTAAAACCTCCAGTATTACTTGGAGAAATGCATTTAAAGTGATTGGTTGAATGTGGGTTCTGAAGTCTCATGCACACAAGTTACTATATTAAAGTTACTGTATTTTAAAAAATGAAATCACTTAGTATGTCCAGTGAGAAGAGTTAGTTTCATAATTTTAACCTCTTTCCTTAAAAGTTCATTCTGGGCTATAAATCAGTTTTCTGATATGAGAGTGGTTGAAACCATGCAGATTTTTTTAACTCTTTATCTGCAAAGATTTACTCTAAAGGATAACAGCTCTAAATTTACATTCCAGGTTTTTCCACAGTAAAACCTGTTTTCTGATTTTGCAATTTTTGTTTTGCAAAAACTTAATACGGGACTCCTGTATTGATTATCAGTTACATGCTAGTAACACCTCCATCTAATAATTGGTTTTACATTGCTCAATAAGGCCCATAGCATATTATGGAAATGTTCATGTGTGGATTAGTAATGACTTTCACAAATGGTAGACGCTGTATGGCCTGGCTGTGGTATACACCTATACCTAGTTGTATTTTATTTTTCACTTCTGGGAAGTAATTTTTCTGTAAATCTCGTATAGGCATCTAGCTGAAAAGAGACTTGAGAACGTTCTGAGAAAAGGCACTGGAGCGCTAGAATGCATTTCCTTTGCATGTTGCTGTAATAATTAGTCAATTCTAATCCCAGTATGAATTTAAGGTCACTTTTTAAGAAGCAGGTTAGACGTACCTAATTTTTAACACAGGAAAAGACATTTGGGATTGTCATTTAAATATGTTGCATTTATAAGTGAATGTGAATCCCACTCCTGTTGTACCCCTACATAAAAAAAATATTTTTCTCTTTATAGAACTGACAGTGCATCAGCTGACCAGGACAATTTAAAATACTCTTCATCCAGAGATCGGGGCAGTTCTGCCTCCTATGGATTACAACCCTCAAATTCAGCTGTGGTGTCTCGACAAAGACACGATGATATCAGAGTCCACACTGACATACAGAATGAAGAAAAAGGTATACAGATTGCTGTTTCATGTGCAAATTGTGAGGGGACATTCAGAGAAAGGCAGTCAACTTGAAATGGTGGAGAATATTTGTTTTTTTCCAAAAAATGGCAGTGAACTGATACAACTCATTGCCACAGTATCACTGTGTTGAGAGATTTATCAGGGATCAAAGAAATGTTGTGATTGATATGAATAGTGAGAAAAAGATGCAGTTGCAATAGGAGAAGAATGTAAGAGAAGACTTACTGTATTAAGAGATTAAGCACTTTTTCCTGAAGAATAGTTTTCTGGATGTGTCTGGTCTGCAAGTTGTTATTGTTTCCTGAATACTGTCTGGTGCTTCTGGTATTGAAAATGGACTGCCTGATTAAATGGACTACTAATCTGATAGATTCCCTATCGCAGCTCTACTGCAGCAAACTGGAATTTTAGTTTGGGAATCAAATTTATATTTTGTCATTAATGGGAATTTCTACTTTTATGTGCCTTGTCTGACTTCATATAGATTGCATGATGTATGGCTCATACCATCTTTTTTTCTGGTTTTGGTTGGGGTTTTTTTGAGAATGAAAATACTTTCTACAGAAAGTAGCTGAAAATTCAAAATTCTATCTTTTTTACCTTTATGAAAGAGAAATCTGTATTCTGAATTTTTTTAATCACCAAATGCGGATATCAAATAGGAATATTTTTTACCTGCGGAGTCACTTTTTAGACTATGTAAATTTTCTTCAGGCAGGCCAGACTCAAAAAGAATCTCACAGTAATATTAGTGTGGGAGTTTTTTCAGGAGCCTAAAAAGCCTTCGCACTCCCCCTACTTCTCTGCCCTGTAACTATCTGTAAAGAATTGCTGCATCTTAGGGGAAGTTACAGCCAGGTGTGCTGATGCAAATTTATTTTTTTTACTAGTAGATACTGTTAGTAGGAGGCAGGAGCATGAAATGGGTATTTGTTTATCTGCATAACCAAATGCAGATAATCTTAAGGTTCTCAAGGTAACTTTAACAGAGAAGCTGCTTAGACAGTGAGTATATTTGTCAGCACGCCTGCTAATGTGGAGAGTTTTACTGTGTTTTGCACAGACTGGCATAGTAGGTTGTTTTTATGTTTTGAAGCATGCTAGTATTTCAAGAACGTACTGGTAGTATAGTGAAATAGTAAGTTTTGGACAATTTCAGTAGGGTAGTTTGTGAAGTTGCTGGGAAAGTGCCATTTGAAAAGAAAAATGCACCAATCTCCCCCAAGTACTGTTTCTTACAGGGCAGGTCTTTGCGAGCTCAGCACTTTAACTGTGCTGGTTTGTTCAGATGTGACTTGAAAAGAGGTGATTAGGATATTCTGCACTACAAAACCAAATTCCAAGTATCTCTAGTTCATTTTTATTTTTGGAGAAATTTGTAAGTTACAGATGCAGACGAGTTTCTTTGTTTACTAAGATTTTTCAGTTAATCTGTTGGAGTCTGCCAGCATGGAAGTTTCATTTTAAGAACTTACAGCTTTTCTATCCTGGATAACCGTATGTCACAGGTACCTTGAATCCTTGAGAAGAGATTCCTCCCCCCCAGTTTCTAGTGTTGATCATAAAAATGACTTCCAACTTGACAATTTCTGGAAGTTGTTCAGATTTGAAAACCTCCCAAGTATGGGAGGTTCTGCAGCCTCCCTTAGCAGCCTGTTTGGTGCTTTACCACTCTCCTGGTAAATAATTGTTTTCTCATATTGAGTTCTTATTTCCCTTGCTGCAACTTATGACTGTTGACTCCTGTCCTTTTGCTCTGCATCTGTAAGATTAGTCCGGCTGTCTTTTTTTTTTTTTTTAATAACCCTTCACACTAACTAGTGGAAGACTGCAATTAGATTTCTCCCCTTTGTCATCTTTACTTTATACAACAAAACAGGGGAGTTTGCAGATCTAAGCTTTTAAAACTAAATAAAAGACTCCTGGGTTTTTACTTATAGATGAGATGTTCTGTGTTGCTGCAAAACTTTCTTCCCTTTTGATTTGTAGCTGTATGATATGCTCAGAGTCCTTACTGCTAAAAAGATACTGCACTAGTATTCATATGTCACGGTATCTTCATATTTATGCTGAAATTAATAAGTGACATAGCTGATTATATTCTTACTTGGTCTCAGATTTAACATTTGAAGGGAAGTAAATAGAATTTGTATATATTAGGATTTTGAAAAACTTTTCAGACCAGCAGATAACTGAAGAGAGTTGTAACTTAATATTTACGTCCTTATTGCTGAAAAACCTAATTGCCCTGCTGTTTTTTAATTACTCTGAATGACAATTTGCTTCATATTGTTATCAAAGATGTACCATCTATATGTCAAGTGGGAGAATATAGGTCTGTGTTTAGTTAATTTAAGACAACGTCAAATATGCTGTAGAAAATACTACATACCTTTGCAGACAACCAATAAAGCTAGGATTTTTGTGTGCTAGAGGTAAAGTATGAAATAACTTTAGTCAAATAGTATATGGTAGTATGTCTGTTTTTGATAGTTGATGTTTGTGGTCTGTATGCATGATTATCTGACACCTTCAGTTAACTGAATTTCTTTTTTGCTTTGAATTTGTGTGATATGCTTCTGTTTAGTCATAAATATAATTATTGCTGATAGAAGTAATTTTCTTCATAGGACAGTGTTGATTTGACAAAATAACATTAAGGTGGCAGACATACTAGTTTATGTTCAAAAATTTGGTTTAATGGTGTAAATTGAAATATACACAAAGTATCTTTACTGTAATTGTGATTAACTAATTACAACTGAAATTTTGCACAGGATTTTCTGTAGTGGCAGGGTAGTCCTAAGTGTATAGAAATACACAAACTTCTACTGGTAGTTCACAGCTTCATTTATCAAAAGCTTTGCCTTCAAGATGACATTCTTTACATCTACTAAGGTCCAGATTCACCTTCATGTTTGAACTTATTTTTTTTATCCATCCTGTAGTCTCAGTAGGCTGCCTCTTTTTACGGAGAGCCACCTCTCCCTTTTCCCAGGCTTCCTTTTATACACTGATGCAGGGGGAATTGTGGGAATGTCTTTTCTGATATATCTTCGGTTGTTCTGGGTTTAATTTTAGTAGTTGATTCTTCCCTGTCTCAGGCAGGGAAGGCACTTTAGAAAGCTGCCTGCACAACTGCCTCAAAAGTGAGCTCTAATACATTGAGTGAAGTGTTTGGCAGGCTCGGGGCAGCAGTTTCAGTTCTGCACAGTACTGCAGAGGAAGAACCTCTCAAAGTGGTGTGCCAGACTGGGAAAATCTTTGGTTTCAAAGATTTGGTTTCAGTATGTAAATTCTTGTGGATCTAGGAGTAAAAATAATTTCATTACTCAAAAGGACACCTTTGTTTCCGTTTTATATTGTTACCAAAAATGTACTATGTGTAACTCAAGTGGGAGAATGTAGGATTGAGTTTAATTTAAGATAATGTCAGTAGTAGTGTGTGAAAATAGTGACTGTTGTATATTTAGGGAGAGTTGTTCAATCTGTACATGATAGTACAAATAATCTGTGGTTTTTTAAAAGCTTTCTCAATTTTTTTGGCCATTTTACTGAGCCTGTGTGGTAGATTTATAACAAAAAGTGGAAACTTGATGAGCACAATCAAGGAGCAAGTAAGTGAATGCATCTAGCCATGTGTACTAGCAGTTGGACGTGAAGGGCCTTGTAAAATACAGAGTCAAAAGTAATAATGAGAGAGCCCCAAATACAACAAAATTGATGTTAAACGTCATTGCAGTAGAGTTTTTTCATATGCTTCAAAAAAAGACTAATCAGATTCTGAATATGTGACCTGGAAACTTAACAGGGTATAACACAATGTTTTTGCATATGAAAGTGAAAAAGGAAGCTAAAGAAGGTGGTAGAGGATATGCATATGAATTTGCATATGAATTGAATAACTCATAATATACTTCCCTACTAAATATATGTTCTAATCTCGTGTTGTTTTTTCCATAGGTGGCTACAGTGTCAATGGAGGATCTGGGGAAAATACTTATGGTCGGAAGTCGTTGGGGCAAGAGCTGAGAGTTAACAATGTGACCAATCCTGATTTTACCAGTGTTCCGCATGGGAATCGTGCTTTAGCCACAAAAGACATGAGGAAATCACAGGGTAAGGATACCACAGATTTTCAGGAAAAGAGGGTCTCTTTTGGCAACTTCTCTTGTGTTCAGAATACAAAAAGAAGTTCACTACGATGAGGCAATCTATATGGATTTTATTTTTTGTGATGTACAATTAGATGATGTTGATGGAAACTGTCATCTTGTATTTACTGTTCCTTGCATTGAGACTTCCTGCATAGGTTAGGCAGATCTCTCAACTATATGGCTTATGCTATCAGTCTTTCAATTTTCTTTAAATAGCTTTTGAACCCTTGTTCAAGTTAGCCAGATTTGGCAAAGAGATCAAGGGCTCCAAGAAGGAGAATTTGCTCTTGGGTTTGTTGAAAATTGATGCCTGAATAAAAAGTTGTTAATTAACAAGTCCCTGCTGTGGGAAAACCTGCAACAGTGAGCTCAACCGTTATCTGTTCTCATTCGCCTGCAGGTCAACTAGTCATCACATCATACCAGCTGATTAGTCAGTAGATGTGTACTCCTGAACCAGCCACAATTCGTGCTCCCTCTTGCTCAGCTGAGGATTAGAGGCCAGGGAGGAACTGGAGGCATCATAAGAATGTGGGCAAGGTCTTGGGAGATGCAGCGAGAGTAAATCTGGAGTTGCGAGAGCATCCAAGAATGCTGGACACGTGTTTTTAAGAAAGAAGTCTTCGCTTTTCCCAGTCTTTGGGTTTAAATCATAGTTGTTTGGTTTTTTTTTTTTAAAAGAAAGTTGTTCCAAGGATTTTTGAGTGAAAATAGAAACTTTGTTATGACTAAGCGCTGTCATGTGTTGCCTTACTTAGTGTAAGTGGTAGTTGAGCCACTGACAACACCTGACTGTTTTATGCCAGGTACATTATAAACATATGAGGACACAGTGTTTCTTCTCAGGGATTTATGTTTCAGAGGAGACAAAAGGTCAAAGGAGAGTGTTCAGTGTGCTTTGCAGATGGAAGAACTGAGGTGTGAGTGGTGACATGACTGTTGCAAAAGCCTGATCTTTGGAATGGGTTAAACTCTGACTTTATAATCCTGTTCTGGTGTCTTGATATAAAAATTATTCAGTCCTTTCAGTGTCTTAAATTATGTCTATGTAGAGGAAATAGAGAATTGTCTAATAGAAAACTGTGTAAATAATACTTCTGGTAGTGAGCTTCTGAGTGAATTTACTGTTAGTACTGGCAGAAAATTGAGACTGTTCTAGGTATATGCACACCTCTAATCCTTAAAATGTTAGGTACTATAATTTTGGATGACTGAAGTTGCTGCCTATGACTTGTATCCTTCTGTACTTGTCCTGTCCTCTAGATGTCAGATTTCAAGAGTTTCTCCTTTAACTGGGCTGTCTTTGTGGTTGTTGTAGGTTTCAGCAAGTCATTTTGTTTTTTTATACCATCTTCAAAATACGGTGTGATTATGTCGCAACAGGATCTTATTTTTTAATTATTTTATATTTTCTTGTTTGTTAGTGTGTGCATTAAGCAATTTTTTAAATAGTTGTCTTCTGTGAGTGAGTTAGCATGTGCCTGAGACCTTGCTGATTTTTCACAAAGTGGGAGTCATACAGGTATGTTAACTAGTGCTTTGATTAGAATAGCTTCAGTCATGCTCTTGGTTAGTTTATTCTTTTTTATTTTATTTTTTAGGTTATGATTATGGCTCAACAGACAGCTAACACTTACTCTCTTGGGGAGTAATGCCAATGTTCATCAGATATTAACTGAATAAAAACAAAGCAGCTTTTAGTAGAGTTCTGAACAGTATGTCTTGTTCTAGGAGCAGTTAAATGTGTGTCTCATACCAGTAACCTTGGTGGTAGTAGTTTTATTTATACATTTCTGGTTTTAGGATTTTTTTTGTATGTAGAACAGCACAACCATATTTCAAAATAAGTTAGTTTTCTGTAAAGAGATTGCAAACAAAAAGATAAATGCAGAAAAGACAACACTAAAAAGTTGCAAGTTGTGGATTTAATTAAATCAAGGCTTATACTTACTGTTCACTTTTCATCTAACACTGAAGAGTTAACCAACAATTTTAGGGACAGTAGGGGGAACTTCTTAGGGACCTTGCAAAGATTTAGAATATCTTTATAAAAAGTTATTTAGTAAAAATAACTTTCAGTGTTTTCCAGACCACCACATCCTGGTTTGCTTTTCAAGAGCAGTATCTAGTGACCTAACCCAGCTGTGCTGGTGTTGCTTTCCATGCTGAGTGGCAGAGATCAGTCCAGACTGGAAGTGACAGAAGAGAAGTGACATGTACTGTGTGTTCCTGGTCCGGGTTAGTGTTGGTAGAGTGCAGTTGTAGGAACATTGTAGAATACTTTTCTTTCTCCTGAGGCACATCTGTTGTCTTGAAAAGGACTGTGTTTAGGGGGAGGGCAATGCATTGAATTATTAAAGGACAGACGCAAATCGCTATTTTGAGAGGCTTCATATATAGGCAGTCTAGTAGTGAAGTAAGTGTGTGTAGATTTGGTTCAGCTTAAGCTTTCAAGATGCATTCAGTAGTGTAGAACACAGTACTCTTCTAGCAGAATAGGTTTCACATGGAACTATTAATGAATATCAATTGTACTTTTCTGTGTACTGTGTTAATTTCCATTGTAACCAAACTTTAAAAGAAGTTTCATTCTTGTTTGCTTATGTTTTGTTTCCAAACTATTCCACTTGAACTTTCAAAAAAAAAAAAAATTTCCCTGGTCTGAACTTCTGCTACTGCCCAGGTTTTAAAGAAAATGGCAGACACGATACGCCCCCGGGCAGGCTGCATCCTTCCTGGTAGTCCTTTTCTTTCTTCTCCAGGGCTGATTTGGGTGGGTAACTGTGCTAGGTCCCTCTTTCTGAAATTTGGCTATGTATTGACCAGTGGCAGGTAAGCCTTGAACTACAGCTGCGAGCTCAATTCAGGGCAGAAATACAAGGAGATCTTCAGATACAGGTGATCATGTAGCAGGGATTGTAGTCAGTAGTCGGGCACCATCACTCAGGAAGACCTCAGATACTACTTCAGAAAGTGTCTTCGCTGATCATGATTCCTTGTATGTTTCTCATCCAACATGGCTTTTCGTGGACCACTGAAGACTGTGGTTTCCAGAAAAGCAAGGGAAAAGAAACTTAATCCTTCCTAAATGGTTATGTATGCCTTAGTCTTCTGTAAAATCAGTAACATCTTAAAAGTGCTCTTCAAGCCTGTCAGATAACATCTCAACATGCCTTATGTAGTTGTTCTAGCTAGGAACAAAACGTAGATTTGATCCTTCAGACTCTTATTGCTATTTTAATGTTTGCTAAGCCTGCCTAATCCTTCAGAATGTCAGGTGTCTTCAAAATTAATTGCTTAAACTGATGCCTGGCAAGAAACAGATTATCAAAGCCTATTTTATTCATACCATCTTTTAAAATTCAAAAAATAAAGACATGAAAATAAGGTTGAGAATATTCTTCATGACTGTAATACAGAAGACATGCTTTCCTGTAAATGAAGTCATGACCTAGAAGAGTTACTGGTCTGTGGGTGGATTCACAGGATTCTGTAATACAGAAGGACACAAAAGTTTGTTTCTTAAGTTTTTGTTGCAAGTTACTATAAATTACCACTAATAAAGCAAGTATATACTCATGTTTAATTACTTATATGCACACTTGTATGTATTATTCAAAGTGTTACTGGTACAACACTTGCCAGACTTCTCCCAGGACTGGGGCCAATTGATGACAAAGTCTCACTTCAAAGATGATCGACATCATGGAGCCAGTCAGGTGTTCCCAGCAAGGGTCTGGTCTGTCCAGGAGATCTTGCGTGGCGAAGTTTTTGCAGGGGGAGCTCTTGGAGAGAAGCTCCATTTTGGGTAGAAAGCAAATTATTTTTGTATTGTTAGAGATGTAAGGGGGTGTAGGACACAACCACTTGCAGTCACCGGTAGCTTTTACTAACTACTGTTTTTTACCTGGAACAGCCAGTAGATGATTCTGTTTTCTGTTTCCTCAGACCAGTGTTGACTTTCCCAGTCGGTTTTTCCAGCAGGAGCAGCCAATAGCTGTTGCCGATTCCTGCTTTGTCAGGATGTTTTCCGCCATTACAGTCTATTTTTCACCTTTCCAGACAATAAGTTTGTTGCAGTTTCTTGGTTTTGTGCTTATCAAGGGTATCTCGGGATGTCTCAGATTCTTTGGTACCCAGGTGCCCTTCAAGGATGCTCCAGGTTCTCAGGCTAGCAGTTCCCAGACATCATCTTTTGTTGGTATTTTTCCATTATAACCAGGTTACCTTTATGGCTGCTCCCATCAGATGGCTGATATGTAATGTACCAGAGGAAAAAAGCTGTCTGTAGTTGTCCCGGGTGTTCTCATAAGAGTCATGGTGACTAAGAAAACCTCACCATGTGCCATGAATCCTCAAATTGTAATCACCATGAAACATCTAATGTTAAACTTTTGAAAAGAAACTTTGTTTCCTTTTTGCAAACGGGGGGGGGGGGGGGGGGGGGGGGGGAATGAGTTGTTCATATGAATTCATTGTAATTGGTACCTAAATCAGGTAAACTGAGTTGTGACCTTCACTGGTATCAATATTGCTGTTGGGCAACTTAAATGTTTTCTGAGGAAGATGCTAATTCTCCTGTATTATGATCCACTTAAATCAATAGCCACTGCACCTCTGCGCGGTGTATACTTTTGTTCCTCAATAGAGGAGGAGTAGATCCATCTCCTTTTCAAAGCAGAACCCTGCTAGCGATCAGAGGACTACTCATAGGCTTTCTTCTTGTGCCAAAATGATAGAGAAAATCTTGGGTTTTGGTAGTTGCTTGAGCTTAAATCTGCTTCTTTGCTTCAAGAAACAGCTTGTTTTTTTCACAAAGTGTTCTTTAAATACTATTTGTTAAATTATTTTTGCTTATAAATTCACTCAGAAGTCTGACTTAATCTTACCACACTCTTTTTTTTTTTTTAACTCCATTTATATAGAAGGGAACTAAATCCAGGTTTTTGTGTAGAAGTAAACCAGTTCTGCTTAGCTCTGAATCAGTTCTACCCAGGTACTGGGCTGTCCACTGGAAGAAATGAAATATTTTGGTAGCTAAATTAGACTTTACATTTAATTTTCCTTATATTAACTTCAAAACAAATCGGAATTTATTTTTTTACTTTTTTCTCAAATTACTATTATGACTTATTGAGTCCATAAATACACATTTCACACAATACAGATATTGCTGATCAAATGCTGTAGAGAAAAGAAATTACTGCCTTTTCTTTTTCAGAGCGATCGTTGTCTTATTCTGACGAGTCTCGACTGTCAAATCTTCTTCGGAGGATTACTCGGGAAGACGACAGAGACCGAAGACTGGCTACTGTAAAGCAATTGAAAGAATTCATTCAGCAACCAGAAAACAAACTGGTTAGTAATTTTTACCTTTCCATAGCACTGGAGTATTTCTTTTTTTGTAAAACTGTCTTTTAAAAAGACTAAGTATTGGGATATGTCTGTGAGGAATATCTTGTATACAAGGAATTTCCTTCCATAACAAAGGAAAGTGTATTCCTGAATTGCCTGTCTTTTTTCCAGTATTCAGGAAATTTTTTATTGCTTGATTACTTGTGACACATTGCCTTAAAGCAAACTACCAAATGCATGAGCTGTAGGAATAAATATGGCATGCATGTGGTTTTTTTTTGACTGGTCTTAGCAATATCCTCTGGATCCTTCAGCAAGCAGGTAGAGGAAAAAGGAAGTAAAACGTGTTGTTGTCTTATTCAAGAGCGGTTTCTGTATTTTAAATTTAAAATGTGCAGATATTTATAGAGTCTTGTGAATAGCTCATCTTAGAGTTGCTTGGCTTTCTAGCTGAACACCTTTGTATGTGCATTCCCTCTTATGGGAAGAGAACAAAATAAGTCTTTGTTTTCATTACATCTTTGCATTTTTTAGTGAGTGGTTGAACTCTAATATCCTCAAGTGTTTCTTAAGGATTTGGGGGTGGAGGGGGAAGTATTCCACTGTGGTTATAAGTTTTTATTGTTACTTTTTTTTAAGTGAAGTATTAAAAGTGTTGTCTGACACATCTCCGCCACTGTTTTGGAGAGCTTAGGAGCTCTCGAAGTATTGAAAAGGCAGGAAGTGATGGTTTAATACCCTGACACTCATTTACGGACAGTGCTGTGATATTTCAGTTGTGGCTTATGTGTCTATCCATATTTATAAGAAGTTGGTTCTTTCTCTCATTATAGGTTAATTAACCAGTGGTAATTGTGCTCTTTTCCAAAAGGCCCGGCACGTAAACATTGAGACTTTGTGCACCTAGGTATAAACAGACCATGCACAAGCTTAGCTATTAGTTCAGCTTTCCTCTGAAACAAAATCCTTGTTAATGTAAGGGTTTGGGCAATAAATGCTTTCCACAATTATTCCATGGTTGGGGTTTTTTTCTTATTTCCAGTATTCTCAATGCATTTCCCCCCTCCCATTTTTTTTGTAACTGTGTTTTATTTAGGTTTATTGATATCCCAGAAAATATTTGAATTGCCATTCTACTAACTCACTCACTGGTGACAAACTTTGTACTTAATGGTCAGGATGTTAAAAGTTTGTCTCTGAGAAACTTTAAACTTCTCCCAGCTCATTAATGAGAACAAGATCAGATGTCAAGTGATATCCATGATGTCAAGCCTAAAAGTTTATAATGGATGGTGTTTAACCTAGCAGTAGCTCCTGCAGTTCTTGACGCTACTAAGTGTAGTTTAACAGAGTTCTTTTCATTCTCAGGGTTGGAATGTGAGTGTTCAACAAAGTAAAGTAGTAAAAATCACTAGGCAGTGCTGTTGTCATGTAATGGCATCGTGCTCCAGCTTCTAAATTGTATAGATGCCTACTTCTGTCTCTTGTAGCCTCTTTTGCAGATACCAGGCACATTTTTAAAAAGTCCTTGAGTTCTGAGGGGCCAAGCATGTGGACCTCTTTTTTGCACCCACCAATGGGTGGTACTCAAGAAGAAAAACTAGATTACATCCACTCTGTTAAAGATTAATATATTTCTGAAGAAAAGAGAACAAACCTTTCTATTGACTCTTCAAGAAAACATCTTGTTAATATCTTATACAGTTGCAGCTAATGTATTATTTTGCAACTCAACTTACTAATGTGGTTTTATTTTCAGTGCGTATTAGGAAAACAAGTATTTCCGGTTATGTTGACTGAGGAGCACTGCTTCATCAATAGTGTTTCATTCCCCAAAATAGTGCTTCATTTCCTTGAAAGTCAGGATTGCCTAAGGAGAAATTTTAATACTTCAGAATGTATTATCTGATCAATTAAATACTCTGCTGATACAATTGATTATTAGTATCAGACTAGGCCTTCAGTAGACACTACTGATGAGCTGTATGGTGAGTCTTACATTTGTGATGTAATGTTATCAGCAAGAACTAAACTTAGAACAAACCTTGATAGCAAGCTGCCAGTGTATTTTTGTGGCTACTGTAAATAAATATGAAATATAACATGTAGGATAATATTGCAGTATTGCTTAATATAGTTCATGCTAGTCTGCAGTGGCCATGGAAAGCATAATAGCATTCTGTTAGCAAACAGAATTGGCAGTGGTGTGTTTAATGTGGGTGTAAACAGGACCTAGTTTGCAGAAGTTATGGTGCCATTATTATGCTTCTGCCTTTTTTTGTATCTTATATTATAGGTACTAGTTAAACAACTGGATAATATCCTGACTGCCATTCATGATGTACTCAATGAAAGGTAAGCTGAAAAAAACTAAGCATTTTGGAGGCTTTAAAGGGGAAAAATAATGACAGCATTGGGATTGGAATTCAGTATAGACATGGAATGGAGGGGGGAAAGGTTCAAAGAAGTTCATTCACTAATTTTGCAATAACTGGACAGAACTGGGAGAGAGGTAGGACTCTTAGGCATGTCAGCAATACTGTTAGACTGTCTAGAGTACACTTGAAACAGTGAGAATTTGAATGCCCAAGTGTAACTTTTATGTTGTAGGTAATATGAAGTCTGTCTCACCTATGTTTAATCACCTGGGTGTAGTAGTGCGCTGCTGTGGTTGTCTAGCTTGCAAATTGAACATAAGTTTTTTACAACCTGATCTAATTCATTTACCATCCAACTAAGAGCATATGTAGAGGGAGCTCAGGTGTGCGCGGGCTTTTTGGTGTTTAGTTCAGTGTTATTACCCGAAGTCAGCTGTATGTTAAGAGCTTTCTCCCTTGGATAGTGTGTTGCAAGTAGAACAGCCTATTTATTGCGTGCTCTATTCAAGTTGATTTGTTCCATAGAAATAATATTTAATAGAATTTTTCAGATTATTAGTTTTTATTTTAGCTTCATCACTGCTGCTGTTAAGTAGGGGAGAAGCAGCTTCATTCATGCATATATTTTTCTGCTTTAGAAAATGTTTTAATTTGTTCATGATTTCTTCTGTTCTGCTCTTGTGTCTGGAGATTCCACATATCTTTTTTTTTTTTTTTCTCCTCCCGAAAATACAGTAGCAAACTGCTTCAAGAACTGAGACAGGAAGGAGCTTGCTGTCTTGGCCTTCTTTGTGCTTCTCTGAGCTACGAGGCTGAGAAGATCTTTAAATGGATTTTTAGCAAATTCAGCTCATCCACAAAAGATGAAGTTAAACTTCTTTATTTGTGTGCAACCTACAAAGCACTGGAGACTGTAGGAGAAAAGAAAGCCTTTTCATCTTTAATGCAGGTAAGACTACAAGTTAAAACAGGATTATTAATGATTTTTCCAGTGCAATGCTTGAATCAACTTTTTAAACTGGAATGAACAATAAATAATGCTATGCTGACATAATAAGTAAATATAATTACAACTGGAAGGGAACTTTCTGACTGAATGGGATTCTTTGATTCTGAAAAGAATGTCAAGTGTTTGTAGAATGATATATATTTTTATGCGTCTTTTTAGTATATATTGCAGATCTAAGAGGAAGAATCTTGTTGAGACCAAAAAGAGAACTCAAGTGTAATAGTACACAAAACCCAACCTGTTGATTGCTTTGTGCTACCTCCTATTTACGATTTCTAACTTGAATTGTAATTAAATCTGAGATGGAGTAGAATGTGTGCAGACAAATCTAGTCCCCTGGTTCAAGTTTTAGGGTCTGTTATTTTGGGTGTAGAAAAACTATGTCCAGGTCTGTGCTCCAGTTTAATATTGACTTTAGAGAGCCAAAAAGCTTCAGCAGGAAAAACAGGAACTTAGAACAACTAGTTGTTCTGTGGCTAAAGAATTAAAGAAAACAGTGTTCCCAAGCCTTGAACCTGTGTCTGCCATATTTCAAGCAAATGCCCACTTGAAATGATTATTTTTGTGCAGTGTATGTGATGCTTTTTACATTTTTCCTTCCTGCGGAAAGAGTATTGAGATGTTTCTGTTGTTTGAATGAAAGCAGTTTGCTAAAAAGTGTTCAACACTGAATAAATCTGTGTGTGTCTAATATTGTAACTTTTTTACGTGTTGTTTTAGTGAAGTGAAATTTCTAGTGGCTTTGTTTTACTTTGTAGCTTGTAATGACCAGCCTGCAGTCCATTCTAGAAAATGTGGATACACCAGAACTACTGTGCAAATGTGTCAAGTGCATCCTTTTGGTGTCCCGATGCTACCCACACATTTTCAGCACCAATTTTAGGGTAAGCTTACTTTGTCCTCTGTATTTTCTTTCTCACATAGAAAAGTTGGTGCAGCAGATTGGGTGGCTAATCTTTTTTCAAAATTGCTTTGCAGGACACAGTGGACATACTGGTTGGGTGGCATATAGATCACACTCAGAAGCCTTCACTGACGCAACAGGTGTCTGGTAAGTTTGGCCAAAGAGTCACTAATGTGGTCCACTCTGGTTTGCAGATGATGTGGGTTTGCTTACACAAGTCTGGTCCTACTGACATGGAAGATGATGTAAAACCAAAATGAGTTACTGGCTGCGTAACAAGAGACTTTGTTCCTTTCTTTGTAGTAAACTTATGTTTGCCATTTTATGCTATATCTGGAAAAATGTGATGCTTTATTCAGGCTACATTTAAACATCAATCGTTTTGTGTAACTTTCCAACAATTTTAGTAAGTTTATAGATCTTAATATATTCTCTGTGAAAGAATGTATTTTCTCCTGTGTACATCTAGAAAATCTTTGTGGTAAAGGTACTGTACAGGCATTTAAGAAATTGCGAAACTTCTTCCTATAGCTATAGCAGTTGTCTTGGAGTTATTCACAGCAAGTCTGTTGTTTCCTGTGTCACAGTCCTAGGTTCTGTCCTTAATGTTTAACTGCTGTGGGACTGAACCTAAAAATGAATTTGTCAAAGGGACGAAAGAGAGAAATGCAATTTATATGTATTTTAAAAACTACTTATGTTAAAATTTTCATGCAGATGACCGTCTCTTACTTCAGCAACTTTTACCTCAACAATATGCAACTAAAATTTAATTTTTGTATGCTACCTTGTTTCCCCTGTTTTAATTGTTCTGGTATTTTTATATAGGATGGCTGCAGAGCTTGGAGCCCTTTTGGGTGGCTGATCTTACTTTTTCTACCACACTCTTGGGTCAGTTTTTAGAAGATATGGAAGCTTATGCTGAGGTAAACAAGACTTTATGGTATATACCAGAGTTTACTGTTGTGGATTTCTTAATAAATCCACAACTGTGATTCTTATGGATGTGTTATATTTTAGAAAATAAAATCATATGGTTTTCCCAGGGAAGAGAGGATCAAATTACAGAGTATACTTAAGATGTATAGAATAACAACTCTACATGAATCCTCATGAACTACTTAAATAGTATCATAGCCAGGCTTTCAGACACTGTTGAGAGTATAATTTTATAATAAAAATAAAAGCAATTAACCAAACATGAGTGCCTTCATTTTTAAAAAGCTGCAGTGAAGACACTTCGTGATCTTTCCTTGGTGTTCTCACTAATTGTCAAACTTCAGAGTTTTTCAGAAGTAGTGACTATTGGGGGAGAGGGATTCTTAATGCTTCCATAGACCAATGGTAAATCTCTTTTTTTTTTTTAAATAAAATACTGGATTATATTGTGCAGGAAATAATGCAGCAGGAACTGATAGAAGACCGAAGTACATTCATTTAACATACTTTGTTTTGACTTTGCAACTTTTGCTTAGTTAACAGGGTGTAGAGTTTTATCTGATGCTGTCATTAAAGGAAGAGTTTTGGGTTCTTGGGGGTGTGTGTCTTTTTCTTAAGTTACATGGACTCATATGTATAGATGCTAATAACTAGATTATTCTATATTAGATATGTTAACATGCAGATCCTGTAGGTGAAGTTGTACTTCTGGCATAATCTGTTTTACTCAAAGCAGAATAAATAATTTGGTTTTATTAGTGTACTTTATATGTACACCAAGGCATCTGATGGTACGGCTGTAAGAGTTAGGATTCCCAGACCTCTCTGGCAGTGCAAGCCCACAGAAACTTGCACTGCTGTGACTGTAGGCATGCGGCTGAAAGTGATTAGTTGGTGCAGTAAGTCGCTGCTTATCAGCTTGTCTGCTGAACTGGACAACGTGCGTATTCGTGGTCACGGAAGAGTTTTAAGATAACATGTGTTAACTTAAATCACGGAGGAGGTGGTTCCAGCTAGTGTGTTTTTTATCTCACAGTGGGGTAGACCAAGGCTATATCTATACTAATGAGATCAGCACTTCTGGGAATGTTCCCAGGCACTGATGCCAGCTGGCACGAAGCAGCCCGCTAGTAAACTCATGGTCTCCAGATCAAGGTAGCTGCATGTAAACAGTGTGATGGGAACGGCCACTCAAACATCCTGACTCCAGTTTGTGGGTGGGGATTGCTTGGGAGAGTGGTAAAAGTGTGCAGACAACTGTTGTAACAGTGCAGCAATACGGATGGTCATGTTCCAGGGGCCAGGAACATCATAAGCATCTGTTTTAATTTACAAGATACAGTCTGAGTACTCTGTTTCAGTGACTAAACTAATGAGCAGCAGCTTATTACTGCTCTGTGACTTGCTCGTTGTTGTGTGCCTGTATCCCATCTTTGTATGTAAGTGAAGTTAGAGATATTGGATAAATATGTCTATAATTGGATAGTATCTATAATATGCCTGGAAAATAGATATAATTAAGGATTTTCAATTTCGTATCTTGATCTTTTATGCATGTATTATAACTGTTAATGATGTGAACTGATATATAAAACTTCTGTGCTGTAGGACCTCAGCCATGTGGCTTCTGGGGAATCAGTAGATGAAGATATTCCTCCTCCTTCGGTGTCACTACCTAAACTGGCTGCACTTCTTCGGGTTTTCAGTACTGTGGTGAGGAGTATTGGGGAACGCTTCAGCCCGATTAGAGGGCCACCGATCACGGAAGCATATGTAACTGATGTAAGAGTCAAAGTTTTTGGTTTTGTTGCTGACATGATTTATCACCATATAATGATGCTATTCACTGTTGAGTTGATTTAGGTTTTATGAATTTTACATGAAAATGTATATGCTCAGCTTTGAGCAAATGTATTTTCTTGAAGAAATATGTTATGAAAATTTTACTAAATACTAAGGTGTAGATTGAGATGGTGGCACATGGGCATTATACATAGCAGAAACTAACTTTTTTAAGCGTTTTAATTTCATGCAGCTAGGTTCATGCTTGTGTTCATGTCTTGGTAACCATAATGTTGCTATTTATTCAAATTGCTATGATGCTACAAAAACTGAATGCAAATTGAGTTGGATTTTATAAAATGTAGGGGTGTTTTTATCCATGCTGAAATGATATCTATCAAATCTGATAGCAAAGTGCTCTTGTTCTGAAGTATAGTATAGGATGGTGTAAATTCAGAATAAATATTATGTAGTATGCTAAGTAGCTGCTATACTTCCATAACAGGAACTGTAGAGTGTGTGTAAATGCAATAAAAATACTTGCAGTCAGAATCTTCTTGTTGTTGCATTACCTGCACAGCTGGAATTTATGCCCCTGCAGAGTTCTGTGAGGGACAGAACTTCTTGGGTGAATAAGTGTATGGATTTCCTAATTGAAGCCAAGACAGTTATGTAACTTGTTTCTTAATCTGGAGAGGATTCTTGTGACACAAGCTCAAGAAAACAAAACTAGTCTGTCTTTTACAAGAGGAGTTCTATTGACATCAGTTGGAACTGAACAGAATTCTGAATAATGAATTTAAGTTTTAAGTCTCTGTAGGTCTCTGAGTAGGAAACCAAGCAGTTGAAGGTTCATTTTTTTTCTTATACGTCTGAAGTGTGATGCCATGATGTGCATTATTCAAAATACTCTATTGACAGAATTTAATGAGCTGCAGAGTAGGTGATGGGACAGGATATCAAATGTATGTGAAGATAATTAAATAGCATACAGTCCTTGACTCTTTTAATGGAGTTTAATTTAGGTGTGTTTTTAATTTTCCAGGTTCTGTACAGAGTAATGAGATGTGTGACTGCAGCAAACCAAGTATTCTTTTCTGAAGCCGTACTTACAGCTGCCAATGAGTGTGTTGGTGTTTTACTTGGCAGCCTAGATCCAAGTATGACCATACACTGTGACATGGTCATCACATATGGATTAGATCAAATGGAAAATTGTCAGACTTGTGGCACTGATTATATCATTTCAGTCCTGAATCTGTTGACACTGGTTTGTACTTATTTTTATTACTGCATTTTTACCACTGGAAAATATTATTTTCTAAGCAACCTTGGGTTTTTTGTGTGTGTATTAGATAAATATTTAAAACTCTTCTCTTCCTGATCACAAGGAAGAAATTCCTCTTCTAAATGCTTGTGTTCTTTTCTCTAAAGCCTATGCTGCTAGCTTGTTTATACATTTGGCTTATCAATAATGTGGTGTTTAGTTTTAGCCTGAGTGTTCATGTTTTGTTTTTGTCTGTGTTTTCTTCTTTCTCTCCTTGTCTGGCTTGACTGTTGAACAGAGCCGTTCTCTGGCAGATAACACCACCTGATGAATTTCAGAATCTTAGTGCTTAATATGTTCTAATTATCTACTTATGCTATGATCTTGGAAATCAGACTTCTTCAAAGCATAGCTCTTAATGTGTAGGCCACAAACTCTTAAACTCACATTGATCTAAATTAATCGTGCAACGTTCTCTCTCAGCTGTGCTGTAAAAGCCTGGAAATAACTAAATCTCTGAATGTGAATTTGGGAAAACAAATACAAAATACTTGTATCCCTGGGAAGCTGGTTTTGCTACATATAGTGTAAACAAGCTGGACAAAACAGTATTTTAATTTTTAATAATCTGTTCTAATAAAGATTAATTCAGGTAGTTAAAGGTGTTCATCATTTTGTTTTTTTATCCTCAGATTGTTGAACAAATAAATACAAAACTGCCATCGTCATTTGTAGAGAAATTATTTATACCAGAGTCTAAACTACTTGTTCTTCGTTATCACAAGGAGAAGGAGGTAAGAGTAGGTGACTTCTACAGGTGTATTACAACAGCCTTCATTCATTTCTTAGAATATATTTACTAAGCTGTAAAACTTTGTTCACCTTAAATGTATTTTTTTATCTAACTATGTATCTATGAAACTTCTGAAAAGGCAGAGGTAGCTAGTTCTTGGTTTTGGCATTTAGGTTTGATAAGGAATTGGTAAATTGGCCATCATACCAGATAGAGAAGTCCTTAGTTGATGTGGCTTTCATACTCAGCATGTTATGTGGATGATCCAGAAAGTAATTAATAAATTCTGTAAGTAAGTAGTACTTAATTACAGAAAACTGAAGATAGGTATGTGCGTCAGACTAGGCTATTCATAGATAAAGCAGCATAATTTTAAACTCTACGTTGGTGATTAGTATATTTTACGATTTGAGGCTAATCAATTATTACTGTAATTATTTTACATTCTTAAGGTTGTTGCAGCAGCCCTTGCTGTATACCAAGCCGTATTGAGCCTGAAGAACATTCCTGTTTTGGAGACAGCTTACAGGTTGATTCTAGGAGAAATGACCTGTGCTCTAAATAGTCTTCTCTATAGTTTACATCTTCCTGAGGCCTGTTCTGAAATCCGGCATGACTCTTTCAAGAAACGTATATTAAATGTGGATAATGCAAAGTTTGTTGTTATATTTGACCTCAGTGCTCTAAGTACTATTGGAAATGCAAAAAATTCATTAATTGGGGTGAGTAAAACTCTACAGATGAAGTTTGTGTAATAAGTATAAGAACACTCTTTTACTTAAAATATACTGCAATGTATTTCACCAGTAGTGCACATATGTGTAATTAAAATGATCATGTTTGTTTCCCAACTTAGTTATAGAAAAATTTCCAGTATTAAAACTTAGGGGAAACAGAATGGGTGGATTGTATCTTTAGTTGGTGCATAATGAAAAGCAATTTTTAGGGAAGAGCGTCTTGTCAGGGTTATTCATGGATTGTTTCTAAGATTGTCATAGTAATTCTTTTTGAAAATCAAGACAGATAAAAGCAGCTTTAGTGTGTCCTCTTTTAGTATATCTGGAACACTTGTTCCAGATAAAAACAAATTGCTTTTAACAAGTTGTTTGAAAAGGGGAAAGAAAATAGTTATGGTTAAGGTCAGAAAATTAATAGACTTAAATTATATCCCTTGGGAAGAAGCAAACCACAATAATTAATGGTATGGAAACTATACTTAAAAATAGATCTTATTTGTTGTGTTTCTTTGCTTATGTTGCACTTGTTTTATAGATGTGGGCCCTTTCACCAACTGTGTTTGCACTACTGAGTAAAAACCTGATGATTGTTCATGGTGACATAGCAGTTCATTTTCCTGCTGTCCAGTATGCAGTACTCTATACATTATATTCGCACTGTTCCAGGTATGAAGTTTACTAATTAATCAGTATCTTAAGAGCCCTAGGATGGACTGATCTGAGTAGAATATGTTTTTGGAGGGATGAATTTAAATAGGCTATTACATCTAAGTTTTTTGCCCAAACTTCCCTAATCAGCTTTTACTTTCATTAATTGCAGGGAGTCTATCTCAGCCAAGAAAGCATATCCTGGCTTAAAATTTGGCATTTTATTCAAGGGCAGATTAGAGGTCTTGTGTTTGAATAGAGATAACTGAGGGAGAACTCTACTGAAAGTAAATAAGGAAAGATTATTTACTGTTTTGCTTACTGTGAGATCTAGGAGAGGTAATGAAATGTAAACAACAGATTTAAACACATTTTGGACCTTATTACTACAAAATGTTGATCAACTAAGGGAATATACTAGTTTAACTGCTACTTAGTATGTTTCTTGCTTTTCGTGATTTTTTTCACTGAGCGTTTGATACCAGCCAGAGTTGAAACCAGGTTACTGGGCTGCACGGATGGATGTAAAATTGTAGCTTTGTTCTTTTAGGCCAGGGATCAAAATACTTGGGTTCTGATATAATGTGGTTACTGTGTGGGTGTATGTTAACTTTTGCGGCTGGGTTTTTTGGTCGGGTTTGTTTTGGGGTATTTTATTGTTTATTTTTTCCCCCTTCCTGTATACTTTAAGGAAGTATCCCTAATCTTGGGGTGTTTTTATATTTTATGTTTTTCGTTGCCTTTTCAGGCATGACCATTTCATATCCAGTAGCCTCAGTTCTTCCTCTCCCTCTCTGTTTGATGGAGCAGTTATAAGTACTGTAACCACAGCAACAAAAAAACATTTCTCAATCATACTAAACCTTTTGGGACTACTGCTTAAGAAGGATAACCTTACTCAAGATACCAGGTAACTAACGTTTTCTTATTCATCAGGAGATATTTTTTTGTGTTTCCAGTAGAATGCGTTAATTTAGAAGCCAGGATACTTTTAATTTGTAAAACTTGGGGTGAATTTAACCAGTAAAGTATTTGGTTTTTATGAAACATTAATATTGAAATACCTGTGGAAAAAGTAGCTCATTTTTATGTATGAAAACTAGAAAAATTGAAACCATCGTAACATCTATACAGTAAAAGCAGAGCTATCAAACTGTACTGAAAAACTCATAGAAAGTATCCCTTTACAATAGGTACAATCCTCTATTTCCAAAATGCTGTGAAAGCTAGGGATATTTTTAATGCTGGAAAACCTTTTGTTTCAACAATAGGAGTTATGGTATGACACTCATTTGTAACGTGAAGTAGTTTGTTGTATTGAAAGATAATCTTTCTGTAACTGTATAGAGTGACTAATAATTTTGGTTTTTCGAAGGAAACTACTTATGACGTGGGCTTTGGAAGTGGCTGTTCTGATGAAAAAATCCGAAACATACGCACCATTATTTTCACTCCCATCTTTTCATAAGTTTTGTAAAGGACTTTTAGCAAACAGTAAGATATCGCATACTTTTAATTATTAACTGTCTTTTATAGGGCATAATTAAGTACATAAGTGACCCTGTCATATACCATTGATAGCTGTAACTGTACTTGTTTCATTTACTTTTAGGGATGCTTGCATTTTTTTATTGTGCAAAAACTTACACTTCTATAATTTTTCTCAAACTAGCTATTACTTACACAAATAATTGTTTTCTTAAAGTAATATTTGTGATTGTGAAATTGATCTACCAAAAATGAGTGATGTGCCAGATCTTGTAAGATTGCATTTTATTTTATCAAAAGCAGTGGAACCGTTCCATAATGTGATGTATTGTTTTGGATTTCCAAATAACCTGGAAATAGAAATATGGGAACAAATACTTTTCATAGCCTAGTACTAGCAAAAGCATTAACTTCCCAAGGCCAGGAGTTAGTAACTTTACCGTAGTTCTTATTGAAATGTATTGTGTATAATGCCAATGTATGCAGACCGTCAGCTATCAGAAAAGACCTGTTAGTAACATGTAACACAAGTGACTTTTTGTTACTAATCATTTAACTGTTTTATAGTAAAACCAGTCAACTAAATCAAGGTAAAAGTAGTGCTTAAAGCTTGTGTCTCCTCCTACAAGCTATACTCTAAAAATGTCTTTAAATGTGCTGCCACAACCAGAATAGTGTGTAACTTACATAATTCTAGCAAGAGTAACTTTCTTACTTTTTTCTTTCTACTCCTTAATTCAGCACTTCTGGAAGATATGAATATTTGTCTTCAAGCATGTAGTAGCCTCCATGCCCTGTCTTCCTCCCTCCCAGATGACCTTTTACAAAGGTACTTGCACACAATTCTATATATTTGAATTATGCTGTTAATGGAAGTGTTATGACATTTTTTTTCCTTTTTGATCGTGCAGGTGTGTTGATGTGTGTCGTGTTCAACTAGTACACAGCGGTGCACGTGTAAGACAAACTTTTGGAAAACTTCTGAAGTCAATTCCTTTAGATGTGGTGTTGAGGTAAGTCATTCACGTTAACTTCAATATAGAGAATGGTTTGGTTTCTTCAAAGAAATTTATCTGAAGGATAATGCTAGCCAAATGTCACTGAATTTTCTTAATTTGAAATCAAAAAGCATGACAATGTCTTGCTGTATCTTCTACTGTTACAGGCTTAAGAACAGTAGATTGTACACATAGTAGTTAACAAATTTGATAAACTGTGCAGCATTTCTTGCAGCAAAATTGAATGCTTGTGTTATCCAGAGCTTCAGCAATATTACGTCGTGCAATTTGTCTCGAAGACCTGGACTCTTCAAAGTACTTTGTCTTAATACCAAAGAGTATGCTTATTTCCAGTCATTGCATATATATATACACACACATGTAATTCTTTTGCACATTTTTTGATTTATTCAAGCACATTATAGCATGGGTTGGTTTTTGTGTTGTTTTTTTTTTTCTCCTCTTCGTGCAGTAACCGTACCCACACAGAAATACAAGAAATTTCTTTGGCTATAAGAAGTCATATGAGCAAAGCTCCAAGTAATACATTCCACCCACAGGATTTCTCTGATGTCATTAGTTTTATTTTGTATGGAAACTCTCACCGAACTGGGTAAGAATTTCTTTTAAAACTGAAATTCATGGATATTGAATTCATAGTGAACAATTCCATGCTATCTCTAGTTTGAAATTTGTAATTATCTTTACGTTGCTTTACCTTCAATCTTTTTTTACACTTCTCCTAAGCATTAAATAAATATCTTTGTACGTGTTTTTGCATATTTGCATATGTGCATTGCTGATTGGAAATAATCCTATGAGAGACTTGTTTGATAGCAATAGGTAGCTGAAGTGGGTGCAGTATAAACTTGCTATCGCATGGACTTATGTTAACGTACTGATGTTTTCTTTCAGGAAGGATAATTGGTTAGAAAGATTGTTCTATAGCTGTCAAAGGCTAGATAAGAGAGATCAGCCAACCATCCCTCGTAATCTGTTGAAGACAGATGCAGTCCTTTGGCAATGGGCGGTTTGGGAAGCAGCTCAGTTTACTGTTCTTTCGAAGTTGAGAACTCCTCTGGGTAGAGCCCAAGATACATTTCAAACAATTGAAGGTAATGTGAAGAATATAATTTATTTTCGTGGGATTTTTTTGTAAGAGATTGTGCAGCAAAGAACTTCATGTCCAAGGCAAAAAGCACAATGGCTTTATTTTCCAGTAATAGATTTTTAGCTTGATTTTGTCTGACACATCAAGTGCAATGGCAGAAGAGAATTCGCATAATTATTATTAACTTCTGGGTGATTTTACTTTAGCATTGATACCCTTTGACATATTTAAATAAAATATTGTCTGGTAACTGTCATCTTCCATGTTTTGCTAAAATGTGTAGGTATTATAAGGAGTCTTGCAGCCCATACATTAAACCCTGACCAAGATGTTAGCCAGTGGACTACTGCAGACAATGACGAAGGACACAGTAGCAACCAGCTTCGGCTTGTTCTCCTTCTACAGTATCTGGAGAACTTGGAAAAACTGATGTACAATGCTTATGAAGGATGTGCCAATGCTCTCACCTCTCCACCCAAGGTTTGCCTCTTACAGTGCTGATATTTACTTGAAACAGTCAATTGAATGAACAGTGTTTTCAGGGTTGTTCAGGTCTTAGCCATGGAACTTCAGAAGAACTCAAAGTTTGAGACTTTTAGTTTGTCTGGCTTTGACTTTGGCTTATTCCTAGAGAACATGTGAAAACAGGATTTATTTCTGGAGTACCAGCTTGTATAGTGGTACAAAGCAAGCAAGCCTGTAATATCTCTAATTTGTAGTGGTCGCATATTTGTAGATAGTCAGCAGTCCTGTTATAAAGTAACACTATTATTTGAGGCTTTAAATTGCTTTTTGAGGAATATAATGATTCTTTACAAACAACATGCCCTTTTGTGTAGTTCCAACTGCAAAACGTTCTTCACTGTTGAAATAAGCTGTTTAATTACTAGACTATGACATGACAATAACATATAATTTATAGTCATTTCATTTCAAGATTTTTAGCTTGCCAGTATGCCTGGCCAGTTGCGTGCTATGCATGATTTCAGATCATCTGTTTTAATAAAATTCAAGATGCAGAATTCTATCTCTTTCTTCATCTCTCAATTGAAAACTCAACTGGAGAAAAGAAACCTTGATTATTAGAAAAGAAACTTTAATTGTTATAAATATTAAGTACTTAATGTAACAATTTTGATTCATATGGAAAAACGGTAGTGTAAAACTTAAATCTTTTCTGTCTTTAAAGGTTATCAGGACATTCTTTTATACTAATCGTCAGACGTGCCAAGATTGGCTAACACGGATTAGACTTTCCATCATGAGAGTTGGTTTGCTGGCTGGCCAGCCTGCTGTGACTGTCAGGCATGGTTTTGATTTACTCACAGAAATGAAAACTAATAATAGTATCTCTCAGGTACTGTCTTTTCAGACTCCGTAAACTATTGCAAAAATATTCCTATGATATTCTAAATGACCTAAGCTAAGGCAATCAGTGGTCTAGAAAAGACTCTGTTATTTAAGGCCGTGTTTTAAACTCATACTTCTGTATTGGCAGACTTTTGTGCTTAAGTGATACTGTAGCTTGGAGATTAGAATGTACTGTACACATGTGGTCAATACTATGTGTAAATGAATGCTATAGTTTGTTCACGGTTGAAATTGAGCAATTTCCTTTTATACATAAGGTTCTGCTTAAACCTTATGAAACTTCTCTTGTATTAGTGCAAGGCCTTCCTGAACTTGTGGTAGTGTAGTGTCTTTGCTTACCTGTGGGTATGAGCAGGAGGGGGATGTATTGAGAGGGTATCCTTCCTCTATAAGTAACTAGCAGATAAATGCAGGGGTGGGATGAATGGATATGAAGTGGTGAAGCGTTTTTAAAAAGGTTGAATAGTTTCTTCAGTACATGACTTGATTTGCTTAGATATTTTAACAAACGAGGTTTGATAGATATTTATTGCTTTCTGCTTACAAATTCCTGTATAGGTACAGACCATCACATAGTGATTGCAAACTATTGACATTCAGGCTGTGAATTCACAGCATACACTCTTCCCATAGCTCCCCTGTTTTTCCAAAAGCAGTGTAATGGGTGGATATGCAGAGCAATTCACTTGTAGATGCATATAAAGAACTCCTGCTTTACCATTTCCAAGTGTTTAACCAGGTGTATAGCTCTTAATTAATATGAGATTTGTTAAATAAAGTTTTTGGTTTGGTTTTAGGGAAATGAATTGGAAGTGACAATTATGATGCTGGTAGAAGCATTATGTGAGCTTCACTGTCCTGAAGCTATTCAGGGTATCGCTGTCTGGTCTTCTGCTGTAGTTGGAAAGAGTCTTGCCTGGATCAATTCTGTAGCTCAGCAAGCAGAGGGCCGGTAAGTTTTCTCAGATACCTGGATGTTATAAACTTCGACATTTTTTTCCTTCTTATGCATAATTCTACTTCTGACTCTTAAATTGTGGCATGAATCAAGGCTGCTGATTTAATTTCTCTGTCAATTAAAGTCATTGTGTCTTTTAGAGACACATAATGCATCCAGCACTTTTAGATATATATTTTAACCTCTAGTTTTAATTAAATTACCAAGACTTAAACATTATTGTTGTTCCTAAGCTGTTTTTTGTTGGTTTTTGTACACAGCAATGCTATTTTTGTATTGTATTTAATTTTCCATTGCAAAATATTATTAATTTAAATATTTTCTAATTAAGTTTCTGACCAATGGCGTGATCTGATTGTCTGCCACAGTTTGCCAAGAGAGGGAATCTGAGGGAGGTGCTTTGTAGTTTTAGTTCAGCTTTTCAGGCTTCTACATCTATTGAAGTAGAATCTTTGGCTGCAGATACAAATAAGTGGGTCAATGTTCCTGATAGGGTATGCCTTCATTTTGGTGCTTTCATCTCCTTAAAGGAATGAATCCTTTATTCTGTATGAAATAAAAAAGGGACACCTTTCATTACTGACATGTAAAAAACCCCAAACAAAACAAAAAAATGGGGTTTTATGTTTATAACTGTTTTTCTCGTTTTTATAAGACTCCTTAAAATAATTTGCAGCTTTGTAATACCTGAGAAGCTTCTCAGGAATGGCACGTTTAAAGTGTGCATTGTTGCCCTAGACCCAGTTTTACAATCCTCTATTAAATTATACAGAGTTAATCACTGTTCATCTTTACTCATTCAGGTAAAAAGTGCGACAGTCAAATAGAAAACTCATTCATCTCCTTCAGTCTGTACTTAAAACCTGAATGGGAAAGCTTTTATACTGTGCTATAACCTGTAAATTCAGCCAGTAAACTTGTATTCTATGTTAATGCCTTTCTTTTGCTGAAGGTGACACGTGAACTTTTTGATTGTTGTGGTAAAGAAATGTTTAAAATATAGTCTGTTTACAGAACTAGTTTTCTCTTTTGGTAAAATGCTGACTAAGATATTAAACCATTTAAGGTTTGAAAAAGCTACTGCGGAATACCAGGAGCACCTGTGCTCCATGACAGGAGTGGATTGCTGCATAACAGGCTTTGACAAAACTGTTCTGAAGTTGGCCAATTCAAACAGTGTGAATAATGCCAGCCCAAAGCATTCCTTGAATGGTCAGTATTTATTGGTTTCTTCTTAAAAGAAATACAATTTTGTAACCGTATGTACATAAAATTAGAACACTTAGTGATATAGCCACGGTAATGATAGCGTCTGATTCTTAAATCTGGAAACCTGTTTGTCTGCAGTTAAACTGAATTGTTTAATGCCATTGAAACCAATGTTATGTGTAGATATGAGGGTTTGCAGTACTGAGGTCTAGCTGGATGAAACTAAAAGTAATAGGTAAAATATTTTGTAATTTACTAATGTGATTCTAAATTATTTTAGATCTTCATAACTTAAGGCTTAGTATTTATGACATAATTGTATCATAAATGCACTAGTTCCTCAGAGTTTATTAAATACTGAGACTTTGTTTCAGTATTCCGTTTCATCTTTGAAAAGGGACCTTCTTTGTTCCTAATTTAGTTCTTCTGTGTTCCTGTTTTGATGCTTCTTTACAGATACGGACTAAATTTTTCCAACACCTCCTTTGAAAAGGTTCTTTTTTTTAAAAAAAAAAGTGTAAGTGGAAGAATAATACTGTAAATGTGTAACAATTTCATTTTCTAAAATTAAATTTTTCTTGACAAAAGACATAGAAATTACATTTGAGTAATAGAATTGCTATTTGAAAATATATAAGCATAAATATATATTTAAGTATATATACACTATTTTTTTCATTTCACAGGAGAAACTAGAAAAACTGTTCTGACTAAGCCAAGTGACTCTTCACCTGAAGTTATAAACTACTTGGGTAACAAAGCATGTGAATGTTACATTTCCATTGCTGACTGGTCTGCTGTTCAGGAGTGGCAAAACATGGTCCATGACTTGAAGAAAAGCAATAGTAATACCTCAATCAATCTGAAAGCAGACTTTAACTACATAAAGTAAGGATGTAATTAATTTATTCAATGGTACCTTAGAGTTCAGTATCTTAAAACTGAAATATTAAAGTTTTTATGGATTTTAGAAATTGGATGTCATTGAAATAGAGGTATGATAAGAAGGAAGTTGTGTTCTTGGGAGGGGGAAATCTTGGCCATGATACTTACTAGCCATACAGATAAGTAAAGAGGTAACATCGTTCTAAACAGTTACTGTAGCTTTCTGACTGCTGAGGTTTCTTACTATTCAAGAAAAACATCTTTTCACTGAAAGTAAAAGGTACCAAATTTACTCTATGATCTATTGGCAGAAGATGCATCCTTTTGCACAACTTAAATAATAGTAAAAAATAAAATGCTTGTCAGTGGTACAGTTCTTAAAAATATTTTAATTCATTAACCTAATGTAAAAAGTATATTAAGGAGGTCGTCTTGGCTACTTAAATTTTTTGGTTTGTTTAAATTGAATTTAGAATTGTAGTTGATGCATTTGTTTCCTAACCCTTTATTTGTCTGGTTCATGAAAAAATACTTGTGACATTGAAATAATCCTTCAAGGTTTAAGGGTCCTTTCTGTTTCATTTGACAACTTGATTACTTTTCCATCCCTGTACTATCGCAGTAAACATCATAAAATCCTTCTGGCTGAAATTGCTTGACTTGAAAATAAAAGCATAGGAGGAAGCTTTGAAATAAAATCTTGCAGGTCTGAAAAGGTGACTATTTCTGTCTGAGAAAGGGGCTGTCCTTTTTCTTGCTGCGGTGTTGTGCAGTTAATCCATTAGGAGAGCGAGTGCTTGTCATGAATGTGAAAATGTGTCATTTCTGAACATTCATGGTTTTTGGAAACTAAACCCACTGTACTTCTGAAAGATTGCAAGTGCTTGCTGTATTATTGCAGAGGTTTGGTCATTTTGGCTGGTTTCAGTTAGTTTTCATCCAGATAATTACTGGAAGTAAGATAATATGTCATCAGAAAAATCCTGTAAAGAGCTCCTGAGAATGCACAGCATTTTGACTCTTCTGCTCATGAGCAGGTTGAGAAGGAACTCTCTAGCAATGAGGATCGAAATAATTTAGCAGAAAGGGAAGTTATCACATGCTGAATATTTTTTTTCCTCTTTTCTAATGCGGATACTTAGATAATTCCTTCTTCAGTGGAGAATAACCAGAATATTGAACCTTTGAGTCTCCTGTATTCAGAGCCATCAAGCCTCTTAACCTTTCAGTGCCTTTTTTGTGTAGTTCTGTAAAAATCTATAATGCCCAAATTATTTTCTTAATCTAGAGCAGTAGGAAAAAAAAAGTTAGATAATACAAATTTATATTGCTTAGCAGCCTGAAGCAGCAAATTTGTGACCCGAACAATATTCCACTATTTCTGGAATTTTGGTTTCATGTAAACTGCAGAGTTGAAACCATGGCCTCATGAAATTCTGCCCCAAAACTTTTCTGTGCATAGAGGGGAGAAAAAGGTTTTAGGGTTTTCTTTGTTTTTAAACTCTTCCAAAGTCAACCTATTTCTTCCTTACTACGGTAGAAGAATATTATATATAGTGTGATGATATTATGAAAAGCTTCATAGCTGGAAAGGTGTTTTTTCCTTCCACTTTGATATTGAATTTATCTGTTCGGTGCAGTACTATTCCTTTTTATTGCTCTATATGGAAATTGGGATTTTTGCTTAGAATTAATCATAAGTGCTCTATAGCATTTTAAGTTAGGCTTGAGTCTGTCTTTCTTGCTGTATAAGATATTTAGCAACTGGAATGAAGTCAGAAATGTGAAAATAAAACTATAAACGTTGAATTGCAGATCTTTGAGCAGCTTTGAATCTGGACAACTTACTGAATGCACTGAACAACTAGAATTATTACCAGGAGAAAATATCAACCTACTTGCAGGGGGATCCAAAGAAAAAATAGGTATAAATGCATAAGTTAACATTATTTCAAGTAGAAAAGTAAATACTTATTCACGTGTTCTGCCTCTCTAAATGACAAACTGAAACTTCTGAATGCAGTTTGCTGTGTTTAGTGGACAGACTGTAACCTTTATCATTTGAGCTGCAAAATGATTGGCAGTTGTCATTCTAAATGTTGATACAAGTGTGTTTTCTGGAGTTAATGTGTTTAAGTAATCTGTCATCGGTTTCTAATATGAATACATACACATATATTATACGTATAATAAAGGGCTTTTTTTCTAAATTTCCTTGCTTTCAAGAATGCATTCTCAGACAGTTACACTTAATAAAATTTGGCAGTTCTAGTTGCTTTCAATTGTTTAATCTCCATGTAGACATGAAGAAGCTTCTTCCTAATATGCTAAGTCCTGATCCAAGAGAACTTCAAAAAGCAGTTGAAGTACAGCTTTTGAGAAGTTCAGTATGTCTGGCAACAGCTGTAAACCACATAGAACAGGAGCAAAAGTGGCAGTCAATATCTGAGTAAGTTGCAATGTGCTATGAATGAATGAATGTAATATACTGTGAAAAGCTGTTCTAGTTTGTTAAACGTAACTTTGTGAAAAGCATACTCTTATTTGTACTTCAGCATCTATGACAGTTTGCTACCAGTTTTAGCTGCTGTGAGTTATGAGCTTACTGAGGAAAAATAAGATGATTTTTAACTTGGAGATTATGCAGTTCTTTGAGCTGATAAAGTACTGCTTCTTACCAGTTTAATAATAAAGTATCATACTATAACTTGTATGTCATATTGCAAGATTTTCTCATCATCTCTTTGAAGATGTTGAATTTGCTTTTTCTTCAGTAACTTTAGTATCACTGTTTATTCTTAAAGTCTAACAAAAATGACTGTTCTGATTTTTTTTTATTATTTCAGAAATGTTATTAAGTACTTAAAGCAAACATCACGAATCGCTATTGGACCTTTAAGACTTTCCACACTCACTGTGTCTCAGTCTTTACCAGTGTTGAGCACTCTTCAGTTGTATTGTTCTTCTGCTTTGGAAAACACTGTATCCAACAGGCTGACATCAGAGGTATTTATCAGAGAGTGTTTAAAACATAAATTGGAGTAATGTCTTTCTCCATGTCATGTTGTGAAGTATTGAGTATAGAACATACGTTAATTGTTTTGACCGTTGTGAATTATACTGTAAAAAGACCTCGTTTAGTTTTCTAACATGCGGTGACCCAAGTTTTTTTTTAAGTTTACATCTCTGTTGGACTTCTTTCTATAGTTATAAATACACCATCTCTTTCAGTCACTCACAGGATTTTTAAAGTTTCATTGGTAGTTGCTTTTTAGAGAAGTGTTGATATATTTCTACATTGTAACACTTACTCCTACAACACCCACATGTAATTTACTTTAAAAGTAACTTTAAAATATTTATCAAAAAACAATTACTTCAGCAATTAAAAACTCAGTGTCAAACTTCAACCAGAATAAGTGATCTAGTTCTAACTTCTAATCCTGTTGTTCAGAAAAGAATTCTGCTTGATTTTGAGCTATTCTTAGTGTTGTCCTCTCAAAATCAAGCATGTCTTTCTAGAGTTGCATAAACTGTATTTGTGTTTTATTAGTTGACAATAAAGAGTGGCTACTATACAAATAAGAGTATTTCTCTGCACTAAAACGCTCTTTGGTTTTGATAAATGAAAATACATTTTAGTGAAGATGTCTCTGATGACAACTATGCAACTTCTATGCCTCTTTCAGGACTGTCTCATACCTCTATTCAATGATGCTTTGAGGTCATGCAAACAGCATGATGTAAGGCCATGGATGCATGCACTGAGGTACACAGTGTACCAGAATCAATTGATGGAAAAACTTAAAGGTATGTAAGCTCTCATTTTAGTGTTATGAAAGGTAAATGCAGAATTTGAACTTAAAACTTCTGCTGAAAGCAGCGACTGTGTCTTTTTCTATTATTTAGATGCATTTCGTCTTAAAAACCAAGTTTTGGTTATTTAGGTGTCTTGCTGTACAACTAGGGGTGTCAATTATCAATGTAGGCAGTGTCAAAAAGAAAAAAACTGTTCTGAAATGTTTCGCAGTTCTATACTCACTCTTCTAATAGCACTTTACTCGCTCATCTCTTCATACTTTAAATGCTTTCACTTCTGAACACTTCAACATTATCAGTAATGACTCTTTAAAAACAGTCACGAAAGCCATTTAAATGTGCAGTATGATAAGAGGTAATGGGAGAAAAAGAAGTTGTATTAGTGGATAAGTAGTTTCCTTAGTTAAGAAGAATTCTTGTAGTGAAAAATTACTTTTTGCCCAGCAGATAATCTATGGATATTTTTTTTTGTTTCGGATGGGATATATAAATATTCTAGGTAGAAATGAAGTAATCTAAATTTCTGAAGGAGGTGTTAGGCAATACAAAAGAGCTGAGCAATTTTTTACTGATGGCCGTGTACGGAATACATTGGGTAGAATTCATCTGTATACCCCAGATGCAATTATTGTTTGTTTAATAATTTTGTTTAGAATGTCCTGCTTTCTTCTTCAGAACCAACAGTCCCAATTAAAAGCCATCTAATGGAGCTGGGCTTAACAGCAGCGAAATTTGCACGGAAGCGAGGAAATATTGCCCTAGCTACACGACTGCTTGCCCAGTGCAGCGAAGTTCAGCTAGGAAAAACCACCACTGCACAAGACTTAGTCCAGCACTTTAAAAAACTGTCTGCACCTGGTCAGATAGATGAAAAATGGGGTCCTGAACTTGATATTGAGAAGACAAAGTTGTTATACACAGCAGGTGAGTATTTAGGAATTGTAGGTGCTTGGACTTCTTGTCCTTATAACCAGGCTAATTCCTGTGACTGTAAAGAAGTCGTAATAGGAAAGTATCATTAGGAATTGATGTCATCCTGTTAACTGTTGTCTCAATCTGAGTGTGTTTTCACAAGTCTCTTCTTCCTTGTAATTTTTAACTTCAAAAGAGAATTTTCTTTGTAAAAATATATTGTTACAAGCTGTATCTGAATATGCTGAATTTCAGGAGTGTGTTGAATAAAGTTAACGCACTAATGAAGATATGTTTGTCATGATATGCAGGTCAGTCAACGCATGCCATGGAAATGCTGAGTTCTTGTGCCATATCCTTTTGCAAATCTGCCAAAGCTGAATATGCAGTTGCTAAATCTATTCTCACGCTGGCTAAATGGATTCAAGCAGAATGGAAGGAGATCTCGGGCCAGTTGAAACAAGTGTATAGAGCTCGACAGCAGCAGAATCACACTGGTCTGTCTACCTTGTCTAAAAACATATATAATTTGATTGATCTTCCAGCTGTTAATACACTAGAAGAAGAATATCCTAGGATTGAAAGTGAATCTACAGGTAGAAGTGGTGTTCTTATTCATTTTTTGTTCAATTCATTATGGATGATCTCACTGAGGGATAGCACCAGTTATATTGATAAAGACTAAGTGCTCCATCACTCACGTATTTATTTTACTAATACAAATATAAGCAGTGTGTGTTTGTGCAATAGGTAACTATACAGAATTAAAAACCCAAACGCCTTAATATTGATATTTTGTATTTCTTTCACATTAAAGTGATTGTCTGAACAACAAACTGGAATGCATGTATTTTATGAGGAAGATACCAAATTTTGTCATGCTTCTGTCTGCTTTCAGCTCCTGTATTTGTTAGTTTGAATAAGATCTGTCAGGTTAAGCATCAACAAGACTTACATTTTGAAGGCCCTGATAAGTGTGAAAAGCAATTACCTCAGGTTTTCTCATGATCTTTAATCTGTGCTTAATTTGAACACTTCTGTTGTTGCTACAAAATGTACTCTAATTCTCAGTTTTTGACATTTCTCAAATATCATAAATTTCTTTCTTTGCTTAAACATGGATTTCACAAATAATTCCTACTCTGCAAGACAGGAATTATTTTAGAGCTGTTAATGGATGTTAAGTAATAGGTGCTTTTTGACTTGATGGTGAAGAAAATAAATGTATACAGAAATAAACACAAACACACTGCCCTAGGTACTTCATAGGTCTGCTTTCTGAAGCATCTTGCTCTTGATGTCATGAGTTTCTTGCCTCAGTAGTATCTTTCTGTGAAAGAGAGAACAATTGGAGAGTATAAGCAAAGGTTATTAGCAAATGAAAAACTGGTCTTTGTTTTGCAGCCAGTGTCAAAACTGAAAAATAATTGCATTTTGGAAAACTTGACACTTTTGGGTATTAACTTGACCAAAAAATATTATTATGTACTTAAAATATTTTGTTGTTTTGTATGCTGAGGAAAGTAGGTTTTACATCCTAATGCATACTGCTCTTTTTCTCCCATCACAGTAAATATTGGAGTTGGAGAACCTGACTTCATCTTGGGACAGCTGTATCATTTGTCTTCTGTACAGGCACCTGAAGTAGCCAAGTCTTGGGCTGCCCTGGCTAGTTGGGCTTATAGATGGGGCCGGAAAGTAGTTGATAATGCCAGGTAAATTCATCCTAACGTTTCAATTTATATGTCACAACTAGTTTTCTTTCTTAAGATAAATCCTAGCTTCATATTCATGATTATTGTTCTTTGTGGTCACAAGTCGCATGTGAGCAGGAAATTGTGAATATTCTCTAAATTTCTTGTGCTCTCTAAAAAGAAGTGAGTTTAATTGTGAGTTAAAGGGTGAAGGTTTCTTCCTTCGAGAAGTCATATATACACAATGTTAATAGGTTCAGTAACTCCACAGATACTAACGTATTGGGGATCAATAATTCATTAAATGTTACAGTCAGGGGGAAGGTGTTCGTCTGCTGCCCCGGGAAAAATCTGAGGTTCAGAACTTGCTTCCAGACAACATTGCAGAGGAAGATAAAGAGAAAATCTATGGGATTCTTGGGCAGGCAGTGTGCCGTCCAGCTGGGATTCAAGTAAGTCTAAATTTGCTTGCTTAAAAGAATGTTCAACTTCAGTGTGAAGCTTACTTTTCCTCTACTTCTGATTCATAGTAACTCTTGTAAATGTTTTGAAGTTAAAATTCAGATAATGTAAGAATTCTTAAAGAAAACAGCTGTTACCTAAGTGGTAACATGCCTGTTCTGTGGGCTGTGGTAATACGATCACGTAATGCAATTTCATGGGTTGCCTAGACAAAAACTGGATTAGGAACTAATACTGCTTGAAGAAGTAGTTGGAGGACTTAATCAAATACATTGTCTCTTTATTTGCCTTTAGGATGAAGATATGACCCTACAAATCACTGAAAATGAAGACAATGAAGAAGATGATATGGTGGATGTTATATGGCGTCAGTTATTAACAAGCTGTGCCTGGCTTTCAGATCTTGATGAAAATGCAACAGAAGGGCTAATTAAAGTGTGGAGGAAAGTTGTAGACAGAATCTTCAGTCTCTATAAACTCTCCTGCAGTGCATATTTTACCTTCCTCAAACTCAATGCTGGTCAGGTTAGTGTTTGTGCTTATAAGAAAATCCAGTTAAAAACTTTTCTAAATGATGATATGATCTATATACTTAGCTTAGAGGAGTATTTCTTTCTTTCAAGGTTCCACTTGATGAAGATGATCCCAGGCTGCACCTAAGAAATACTTCTGAGCAAAGCACTGATGATGTTATTGTGATGGCAACCTTAAGGCTGTTACGGTTGCTTGTGAAACATGCTGGAGAACTTAGACAGTATTTAGAGCATGGGCTAGAGACTACACCTACTGCTCCTTGGAGAGGTAAGTGTATGTTATTTAGCTGTTAAAATTAATTTTGACACATTTTTTTCTAAATACAAGCAGAAAGGTATTCATTGCTCTTTCATAAAATTTTTATTTAGGCATGATGGAAAGAGAGCCTGACTTTTACTCAGTAATTTCATTAAAGGTGTTCAAGTCTCTGCCATGCATTCTGATCTCCGAATAGAGAAGTAGCACAGATTCTGACCCCCTCCCTCCCCTGCCCTAAGACATAGAAAGGAGATGTAGGTTTTGCAGTACTACATTACATTACTGCCTTAAAAAATGAGGTGGGTTTTTTCCTATCTACAGTTTGAAATACTGTTCAGAGAAAGATGTTTCAGAAGTAGTTGTTTGTCACTACACTACTGGTTCTCATTGCTCAGGGACTTTCCCACAAAAGGTTATTGAGTTAAAGTGTGGAAGGCAGCAGAAGAGGAGGCCAGCTATTGCAAAATTCGACTTTCTTTTGAAACGTCCAGTTATGCTAACTTCAAGAACTAGTAATGTGACTCTCCTCACTTTTTAAAAATGATACAACAGATACAATGTGGAAAACTCAACTCCTAGTGCTTGACTAAAGGATTTATATATTGCATCTGATGTTCTCTGTCTTTGAATAGTGGAAGAAAGTAAGCTGTTGCCTGTACTGTGAAAGACAGTTATTTAAAACGAAATGTTTTTATTGGGAAACTAGACATTTAGGTTCTCACTGTGCAAAAGCAGCATGCTTTTAAAAATAAAATAAAATTCTACATCATTTGAAGTATACAGAAATGAATCGGCACATTTTCTTTTCCTGTTTTTGAAGGTATTATTCCTCAGCTTTTCTCCCGCCTGAATCACCCAGAAGTGTATGTTCGTCAGAGTATTTGCAACTTATTGTGTCGAGTGGCTCAAGATTCTCCTCATCTCATACTATATCCTGCAATAGTGGGTACCATTTCACTTAGCAGTGAATCCCAGACTTCAGGTATGGAGGAAAAAAATAAATGTTCAAATACACTTTATCTGATTCCTTTGATCCATTGTATAAAATGTTACTGAGTTGTTGGGGCTTTTTTTCAAGAACTCTGATACTTTCTATCTTAATGTATTTTATTTTTTTTTATGGGGCGTACTGATACCTTTCATTTGATTTACCAGTTTGGCAAATAAGTTAGTGTTTTCAATTTTATTATCATGCACTTGGCCAGTACTTAATGTAATGTGGGGACCTGATGCTAAGAGAAGTATTGAGTCATGTATCTTTCAAGCCGGAACAGTGTAAATAATACTTTAACATCTGTTTTTAATTTAGGGAACAAGCTGCCTTCTGCCATCCCTACTTTGCTAGGTAATATTCAAGGAGAAGAATTGTTGGGTGGTGAATGTGATGGAGGGAGCCCCTCAACTTCTCAAGAAAGTAGTAAAGATGACACAAAAGTTGGATTAAATGAAGATCAAGCAATGATGCAAGATTGTTACAGCAAAATTGTGGAGAAACTCTCTGCTGCAAATCCGACAATGGTATTGCAGGTAAATAATCCAAATGTGTGTTACTTGTGCTCTTATTTGAAGCACAAAATAGGGAATTTGTATACCTTGTGGGTAGGCCCACTGAAAGCTTGGTGCATCTTTTCTGTTAAGCTGTCATCTTTTTGCAAGTTGTTCATCTACAAGATAAGCGAACCTTAATTTGTTTTATACAGGTTCAGATGCTAGTGGCTGAGCTGCGGAGAGTTACAGTTCTTTGGGATGAACTTTGGTTGGGAGTTTTACTGCAACAGCACATGTATGTCCTCAGAAGGATTCAACAACTGGAAGATGAAGTCAAGAGGGTCCAAAACAACAACACTTTACGGAAGTATGTCTTTTTTGAGTAATTCAAGTGATAATCTTAACAAATGTTTGTTCTTGGGGAAGCATACAGTCAAACCAATGAACAGTGGTGGTGTTCCTGAATTCGTAGTATCCTAGCTGCTTCTTTGAGCTGGTGATCTTATTTCAAGAATGTTTTGATGCTACAGCAAGTAATCTAATCAAATGAGAAACAATAACAGTCTACCTGTGAATCCATGTTAGGATTTCCTTAGTAATAATGTGTTAAAATCCAATGCATATTAAGTTGTGGATTATGAGATTTTATAGATCTTCATTCCAAGATCTTTCTTACAAGTCAGCTGAAATGAGGACAGGCCTATTGAAGGGTGTGATCCATTTGAAGTTTACTGTAAATACAGATGTTCTGAATAAACAGAACATCTTAATCTGCTTTTGGTTTTCAGTGTTCAGCAAGTCTTTTTTTCTCTCACCTGGGTTCTCCTGTAAATGGATTCACTGGGAAGCTGGCTAAGCTTAAGAAGACTTCTTGAATTCTATAGTCAGGGCTTGTATGGAATGGGAGAACAGCATGATCTAAATAGTGCTCTTGACTTCCTTTATAGTGTGGTACACCCTAAGGAAGTAGTAGTTTAGGAGCTCTTTTATTAAAGCAAATAGTTGCTTAGGGTGGTTTGAGCTCTCTAAGATTCTCCTAAGGGTTTCCAGTGCTGAAGAACCTAGTTCAAATGTTTTGGTTTAAGAGAAAAAAAAAAAAGTGTCATGCACAGGAACATGCATTCAATGTGGAATGAAATACTTCTTTTTAATACGGTCATCCTTGAAAGACCTTATTTTAGAGATGTAAACATTTTTGTGAATTCTTAGATGTCTCATTTGCTGTCTTATTTTAATGCTTTGTGTATGAAGTAACTTGGTTTTACGGAGTTAAGAGGAAATTTTTTTTTTTAATAGAGAGGAGAAGATAGCAATCATGCGTGAAAAGCATACAGCTCTAATGAAGCCCATTGTATTTGCTTTGGAACATGTACGGAGCATCACGGCAGCTCCTGCAGAGACTCCTCACGAGAAATGGTTTCAGGATAACTATGGAGATGCAATTGAAAATGCGCTAGAGAAACTTAAAAATCCTTTGAATCCTGCTAAACCTGGAAGCAGCTGGCTCCCATTTAAAGAGGTATTATATGCACAGACTAAGAGTACAGTGTAGAGACTCTCGGTACACCGTGTGCTTGATTCTATCCTTAGTATTCTTTTGCTATTCTCTTCCCATATCAAAATTGCAGCCTGTAACTTTGTTCTCTGCAATCACCACAGGCATGTTAGACACTAAAGCAAAGTAACTGTTGCTTCTGTAACAAGTCTTACTGACTGTCTGCATTATTGTGTTTTAATGCAATGAAATTACTTTATTTTTCTTCAAATCTTGCATCTTCTGCTGTCTGAGATCCTGTCAGTTTTGGGGGCAGAGGGCTTTAAATTTTTTAAACACTGTCTTTCTGAAACTCTATGCTATTTGAGTTTAGTGGATTTAAATTCTGACAAGATGGTACTCTGCTTATCTAAGCACAGTCCTCAAGCTGTGCAGCAACCTTGAAATGATCAACTTTTTCCAAATATACTCTTGTTTCAGTTATGTGATCTTGTCCTATTAGGTTTTTTATGGGTATGAGGAGAAACAAAATATGTATTCGCTTGGATATCCAGAGCCAAGCTGGTGGTTTTTAAAAATCTTAATAGACAGAATGTAGGTTTTACAAACAAATAGACTTTTCTTTTTTAGTTCCCCTTCTGTTTTGCAGAACAAGCAAGAATGCAAATACATAAACAGGTGGCTGCTGAACGCTGCTGCTTTTGACCCCAGCTCAAATATTTATAAATGCAGGAGCAAACCTCCTGAGAAGTTTGATTTGTTGTGACTTTGGTGCTTATAACCAGGCAAGGTGTATTTCCTGCATAAAGGATGTTTTTTAGATTTTGTCATCTTCATTCTAAGCTATAAATGGATTAGTAGATGAAAGGCAGTTTAAGAAAAATCTCCATGCCTTCTGGAAGATGACTACCATTGAGTCTGCTTTGGTGTTTGTTTATTTTTTTTCTTGATGCTAGTAAGGTGAACCTCAACCTAAACCAAAAAATTTCTTTGGAATAGGTTATGCTAAGTTTGCAGCAAAGAGCACAGAAACGGGCAAGTTACCTTTTACGGCTTGAAGAAATCAGTCCTTGGTTGGCTGCTATGATGAACACTGAAATAGCACTTCCTGGAGAAGTATCTACCAGGGACACGGTCACAATTCATAGTGTGGGCAGCACCATCACAATTCTGCCTACCAAAACCAAACCTAAAAAGCTGCTTTTCCTGGGTTCAGATGGGAAGAACTACCCCTACCTGTTCAAAGGTAAGAAATTTAAGTTTTCTTATGAGTTACTGTCTTTTGTTATAAATCAGACTATATTAAAGTTGGGAAGATGCACGGTTGCAACTTTTGCTCTCTCTGCCTATGTGATACTGAGAAAGCACTGTTTGGAGCATCTGCTCCCTTTCCTCCCCGCCTCCCACCTCACCATATATTTTTGAGGAATTTTGCTCTGTGAAGCTGTAAGTCAGGGGTGTTTCAGATCCCTTCTTTATAAGGGTTGCATGAGAAACAGTGTTCTGCTTGCATACTGATAGGATTAGATGGATGTACTTTTCCAGAAGCTTAAGGTAGCACCCAGAAGAGAACTTCTGAGAATTCATGCCTTCCCTGAAAACGAAAGACCTATTAATTACGTTAGTAACTGCTGTGTGTACTACTCACAGAGAGACCTGTCATAAACTGAGGATTCTAGTAGGTAAATGCTGTGTAAACATTTAAGTTTAGGCTGAACATCTCATCCTTAATCTGCATAATTTAGAAAGCTATTCATAGTCTGAAATGAAGTAGCATTTCAAAAAAACACTAAGTTTTGGGCTTTAAGAGAATAATTGTTTTTATCTAGAAACTAAATTTTAAACAAATTAAATATATCGCAGGTTTGGAGGACTTGCATCTAGATGAAAGAATCATGCAGTTCTTATCGATTGTGAACACAATGTTTGCTACTATTAACCGTCAAGAGACACCGAGGTTCCATGCAAGGCACTACTCTGTAACACCTCTGGGAACAAGATCAGGCTTGATCCAGTGGGTGGATGGAGCTACACCTTTGTTTGGTCTTTACAAGCGGTGGCAACAGCGAGAAGCTGCTTTACAAGCACAAAAGGTAACAACTATGTTTTATGCCAGCTAGGACAATTCAAAAGGGAAATACTTAGTTTGATTTGCTTTCCCATTCTAAATAACTTAGTCTTAAAAGGATTGTGTTTTGTTCATAATCATGCAGAATGGTTCTGTGTATTCATATCTCTTGGGATTTCACCATACAGCAATGAAATTGCATATATGTGTTTATATGTGTTACAGTATGTAACATAAGTATGTTGTTCTGGCATGATAATTCAAGGAGAACTGTTTTTCAACAAAGAGTAAACCTTGGTTAAAATTATTTTAGTTCCACATCTTGTTCTCTCATTCTCATTTCATTTTGAATACAGTTTTTTTTAAATTGACCTTGGTAAGAATAAAGTTAAGCTTAAGCAATGTGTTTTCAGTTTCTTTAGGTTTTCTTAACCATTGAATTTTGAAAGAATTATCTGAGATGTAAAAGTCATCCTCGGTAGAGGAGTTGATTTCATATTATTCTCACCAAAACTGAATTTGGGATACTTTTCTGTGGTAATGAGAGTTGCAATATGTCAGTTAGCATTTTTACCTCTTCTAGGCTCAGGACTCTTACCAGACTCCTCAGAATCCTGGAATAGTGCCTAGACCCAGTGAACTTTACTACAGTAAAATTGGACCCGCTTTAAAGGCGGTTGGGCTTAGTCTTGATGTGTCACGTCGTGACTGGCCCTTGAACGTCATGAGGGCTGTTCTAGAAGAGCTCATGGAAGCAACTCCCCCAAATCTCCTAGCTAAGGAGCTCTGGTCATCGTGTACTACACCGGATGAATGGTGGAGAGTTACACAGGTGAGTTGCAATGAATATCTTTTCCCATTGAAAGGTTGTGGTTTTAATGGGATGAGGGACAAGAAATGCCTGGGGTGTGTTCAAGCACTGGTACTCCTGAGTTAGGTGAGCTAGGACTACTGAAGTTTCACGTAACAGGAAATGTTAGTGTTTAGACGGAAATGATGCAGTTGTACCACCTGGAATAAAAAAATGGGTATACACCTGATAACTCTACATTATTAAACTAGAATTATCAGCCTAAGACATGAAAAGTTTTGTAAGATATCATCAGACAACAAATAGAATACAGCTTGGAATAAGTTGGTTTTCATTTGTCTTATGCTTAAAATAATGTTTTAAGATGGTAGTCAGTCCAATGTGTTGGCAGAGGATTCCCACAAATAATTTTTTCCTGAAACTCTCTTTAAAGTCGTATGCAAGATCCACTGCAGTTATGTCCATGGTTGGCTACATCATTGGTCTTGGAGACAGACATCTGGATAATGTTCTTATAGATATGACTACAGGAGAAGTTGTCCACATAGATTATAATGTTTGCTTTGAAAAAGGTAATTTAAAAAATGCTATATGTTATTCAAATAAAAGGTTTCCCTTCTTGGCAATTAAAAGAAACAACTTAAATTTTTATCTTAAAGGGAAAAGCCTTAGGGTACCAGAGAAAGTTCCATTCCGGATGACGCACAATATTGAAACAGCACTTGGAGTGACAGGAGTAGAAGGGGTTTTCAGGCTTTCTTGTGAACAGGTAAGTTAGGAAACTTGCAGAAAACTGAGGCTGTCATTTACCAAATACTGTTTTAGAACTTTTCTTTTAAGCATTCTTCTGTTGATTTATAAAGCCTTCACCTTTTCTGGTGTGATTTTAATTGGACTTACTTTAAATAAATCCTATAGCAGATATTTAAGAAATATGAAAAAGTCAGGTAAATGCATATGCAAGTAGTGGTACAGCTACAACTCAGGGGAGATGGGGACTTGTAGCTCTAGTTCTTCCTGCAAAGCTTTTTGTGAAGTTTTGCCTACCCTCCCTCTTCAGGACTTGTCCTTTATAAATATGACAGATCGGTTTTTAAAACAAAAAGTGCTCTGAACAAAGGAGAGGTTTCTTCCTCAGGTGGCTGTTGTTAGATGATGGAGTTTGTGTGGAAGACTAGAATGCAGTCTTCAGTTTTAACGATGTTACTACAGGCTAGCTGCATTTGTACGTGTTGTGGTGTTCTTCCTGTGTTTGTGCTGGTTAGGGATAAGTTACAGGTGTCTGTACCTACTCAAATACAGTATTTTGCGTTTAAAATTCCACTATTCTACAAAGATAATGCAAGATCAGAATGGGTCTGTTTAAAATGTGATGCAGGTCCTTCATATTATGCGGCGTGGGAGAGAGACTTTGCTTACGTTGCTTGAAGCTTTTGTTTATGATCCTCTGGTGGACTGGACAGCCGGCGGTGAAGCAGGATTTGCTGGAGCGGTCTATGGTGGTGGTGGCCAGCAGGCTGAAAACAAACAAAGCAAAAGAGAAATGGAAAGAGATATAACACGTAGTCTCTTTTCTTCAAGAGTGGCTGAGATAAAGGTGAGTTTACTACAATAATCTTCTGTTTTATAACCAAAGTAGGCACTATGCTTTCACTTCATTTATTTGCATTTTGGGGTGGTGGAAGAGGTTGTCATTTATTACAAATAGTTCACAAATTTTATTGAGCTAAATTAAGTTTGTATTGAGGGAAGTTGCTTACATGGAACTTGCAAGTGTGTTTGGTTTTCATTTCCTGTGTTCTTAGTTCTAAAACATGTTATAATGTTTTGCCTGAATCTGGGCTAGAGGAATTAAAACAGAGGTTTAGAGAGCAGTCTAAATAAAGAATGTCCGTTACACTTTAGCATTTGTAGCACTGGAGGTAGTCCTAGATGAGCAACATCATTGAAGGGCTAAGTGCTGCCATATATTACTTTCTCTTACCTGCTTGAGTTAAGTCTGGTTCTATAACGCCTGTGTCTTGGTTATAGGTTAACTGGTTTAAGAACAGAGATGAAATGCTTGCTGTGCTGCCAAAATTGGACAGTAGTTTAGAAGAGTATCTGAACCTGCAAGAGCAGTTGACGGACGTAGAAAAGTTGCAGGGAAAACTACTGGAGGAGACAGAATTTCTGGAAGGTGCAGAAGGAGTGGATCACCCCTCCCATACGCTTCAGCACAGGTACAGAGGAGCCAGGAATTCTGTCAGGAATCCCGCAGATCAATATATATAGTTGGTGGTTTAGTAATGTACTTATGAGTTAAATGTTAAAAATGTGTATTTGAGAGGGATTAATAGCTGGGTAAAAGCTGTTCTTGTAGTAAGCAAGTCACTTCTTGTACAGAAGAACTATTGAAACCATTTTTCTACTGAATAATCTTATGTCCTACACTTCATAGTCCATCAATATAACCTGTGCTAGTCCGTGTTCCATGTTTGACCCGTAAGGCAAGAGGCAGAATTTGCGGAATGTGGTGTCCCATCAAGTTAATCTACATAACGCAGCTGTTGATAAATGCACAAAAATCTCTTCATCTAAGTTTCTAATTCTTATTTTTCAAGTTCATTTGAAATTAATCAAGGATTTCAGAATTGCATGAATATGCACGTGCATTCATTATTTTGTAGGAAAACAGAATTAATTGTTAACATTGTTAAGGTTTTATGCAATCGGTGAGAATATGTTCATTTTCTGGTCAACAAGGTAGTTGTATTGTTCAATATAGTTAAGTATTGTTTTTCTTGTAGTACTTACTTGATTCTGTGGCTTCAATGATTCAGGTATTCTGAGCACACGCAGTTGCAGTCTCAACAAAGAGCTGTGCAGGAAGCAATCCAGGTGAAGCTGAATGAGTTTGAGCAGTGGATAACACATTACCAAACTGCTTTCAGTAATTTAGAGGCAACGCAACTTGCAAGTCTTCTTCAAGAAATTAGCACGCAAATGGATCTAGGTATAAAACAATATTTGTAGGGTTTTTTTTTAATGGGTTAAAACTAACTAGAATTTGATATCAGGAGGCATTATGAGTATCCTCTAACTTAAAGGCAAGGACCCATATATAATAAATGAGAAGAAAGGGGATTCTTCAGAGTGATGTAGAGCACTTCAAGGTTTCTGTGCCAAGCTGCCTGAAGGAGCTTGTCTGTTTTACCCTAGTTGGGCACGAGGTTATTCTCTTACCTTGTGCTTAAAATTCTCATTGTGAGTTCTCCATGCCTCCTTTATCACAAGTAAAAGAATATTTTTGAAAAGATGTTAACGCTTAGTATTTGTATGCTATAAAATGTGTGTTCTTCAGAGAGGAGTAAAGCTTCATTTTTAACCATCTTTCTTAAAAGGTCCTCCAAGTTATGTACCAGCAACAGCATTTCTGCAAAACGCGGGCCAGGCACATTTAATCAGTCAGTGTGAACAACTGGAAGGAGAAGTTGGTGCTCTCCTCCAGCAGAGGAGATCGGTTTTACGAGGTTGTCTTGAACAATTGCACAACTATGCAACAGTAGCTCTTCAGTATCCCAAAGCTGTGTTTCAGAAGCACCGAATAGAGCAATGGAAAACCTGGATGGAAGAACTCATCTGTAACATGACAATAGAGCGTTGTCAGGATATCTTTAGGAAGTAAGTTGACGAAATAATGAATTGTTTGAAGAACTTAATTTTCAACCTACCTCAAGATTTTAATTTTCTAATTAAAATTAATACTTTTGTGAGGACCAGTCTAATTATAAAGCAAGACAAATTAAGTCGTAGTTCCAGAAGTTTGAGAAAAAGATGACAAACTGCTTTAAAAATACTGTTCCAGAGTTTAATGTGTGTACCACAAAAAGAAAACCAAGTAACGTTGCCCACTAATGAATAAATGAAGAACTGTGTTTGTGGCTTTAGGATAGTGATATTTAGGAGTTTTAGAAACTTCTGGTATTTAAAAATCATTGCAGTCAACTAAAGACTTTTTTTATTAAAGCATATTTTCAAGCAATTTTTTTCATCTTTTTCTATAAAGTCAGCCCATTTCAGTATTATTACTGCTTGGCTTACAATATCTATATTCAAATACTCAAGGTTTCACTAACCGGTTTCTTTCCTATTTCTTATTTCTTATCTTCTATTCATTCTTTACATCAAGGACTGCTGATTGTCTTCTGTCCTTGCAAATAGTTACGAAATACGGTGCATTGTAGGGCTTTATGAAAGTGTCATTAGGGTAGCCATCAACTGCTGTGGTGTTTTGGAGTTGATACAGTGTAGGTGATGTGGGAACTGTTCAAATGCGGAGTAGTCTTCCTACCCACAGAGCAGAACTCTATTTGCTAGAGCTTGAGAAGGCAGAATTTTGTTATTGTACTTTTGCTTTACAGGTATGAAATGCAATATGCTCCTCAGCCGCCTCCAAGTATGTGTCAGTTCATAACTGCTACAGAAATGACTCTACAGCGCTATGCAGCAGATATAAATAACAGACTTATCAGGCAGGTGGAGCGTTTGAAACAGGAGGCAGTTACTGTACCTGTTTGTGAAGAGCAGCTGAAAGAAATTGAACGTTGCATAAAAGTTTTCCTTCATGAAAATGGAGAGGAGGGCTCACTGAGCTTAGCAAGCGTTATCATCTCTGCTCTTTGTGCACTGACAAGGTGAGTTGGCTATTGTGAAGTTTTTTTGGATGCATTCACGTTTGAGACCACACAAAAGGACTATTCAAGTGGCATAATTATGTGGAGAATGCAATAGCAGGCAGGTTTTCTCACTAAGTGTCATAATTTGTCTAGGCGAAATCTGATGATGGAAGGTGCAGCATCTAGTGCTGGAGAACAACTCGTTGATTTGACTTCAAGAGATGGAGCCTGGTTCTTGGAGGAGCTTTGCAGCATGAGTGGGAATGTTACATGCCTTGTGCAGTTGCTGAAGCAGTGTCATCTTGTACCCCAGGACTTAGATATTCCTAACCCAATTGAAGCATCAGAAGCTGTTCACTTAGCTAATGGAGTATACATCTCGCTTCAGGTGATACTTACATTTATGTTACTTTTTCTTTCCTTATGCTCAACTTTCTAAAGCTTTAGCTAAGCCATTCTTAACAGCTTCTTCCTTAAACAGCTAAATGTTTGCTTATGATGCTGGCTACTGAGATCATTTTTGTTGGACCTTGGTCTTGGTTGTTGTATTTGGCTGAGCTGAACAGGCATTACCTCTGCCATTTACCTTTTTATTGGTTGAAAGAAACCATTTTGATCTATACATGACAAATTTTTTAAAACTGCTGTCAAGTAAGTTAGCATGAGAAAGAAGTTAGTGTCAGATTTATAGACGCATCAGCTTCATGTCTTGCTTTCATTCTTTTATTCTGTTGCTGGCAGTCCAGAACAACTTCCAAACTGTTTAATTTGTGCTTTTTCTGTTTTCTGCTCCTGCTAAGCCTTACTTATTTTCACCTGAAACAAGTAGTTTGAAACAAATTACGAAAACCTGTTTACAGGCCCCTATCTCAAAGATTGGGAAGGAGAAAAATGCATTTATAATTTTGTGGTTTAGAAATGTTTTCACTGTAACAAAATAAACAAAAAACCATTAGTGGCAGCTTGAGTAAAATACCTACTGAAGACTTAGAGGTTTATAAACTGCAGCTGGCATGAATAGCTTTGTGAGGCTTTTGGTTCCACTGTATTGCATTTGAAAAATATTTTCCTACCAACCTGTGTAAGCTCATTGAGATTTCTCGTCCCTCTGTTTCTCCACTCAAAGTATTAACGTTTTAGAAGTTTTTCAGAAACATGCATGCAATTTAATTGCATTGCAGCTGAGATCTTTCACCCACACATTGTTGTCCTCCCTGTGAGCTCTTAGGTAATATGTGTAGCTCACTGAGCAGCCGAGATAACTAGGCTATTTGGTGTATCTTGTCTCGTTTTGGAGACAGAGTGCATTGGTTGGTTCTTTCTGTAGCTGCCTTTAACCCTCTGATGCATTCTGCTGGGGAAAATTGCTTTATGCCACTTAAGGTGCTGTTTTTCTTACCTGCATTGATTTCTGTGGCATGAGTAGGACTCTAGCAAAATAATCACTATCTGGCAAGTTTTTGATTCTTTTCCCTTGCCTCATCCAATCAGTTTAGCAAATCATAAATTCAGTAAAATAATTTAACTCTTTATAGTTAATGGAGAAGAAAGGCTATGTAATTTGATCAAATTGATATGCAAAGTGTGATCTCTGTACCACTAATCCTCTGCTGAGGGTAGCTGTAAGATATTGCTGCTGATGCTGTTGAGGTAGTTGTTGGTACATTCTGCAAATGTCAAACCTTTGGGTTTGTACAGGGTTTAATGTATTCCTGATTTCTTTAAATAAAAAAAAAGTAGATTTTGACCTTTGGCTGACCACCATCATGTTATCTTTTAGACAATTTCTACCACAAGGTGGTGTAATACTAAAAAGAGAAAGACATTGCATGTGATACTTTTCGAGAGGGGAGAATTTCTTATGTCTTCATACTTCCCAACAGGAGTTGAACTCAAACTTCCGACAGATCATTTTTCCCGAAGCGCTTCGGTGCTTAATGAAAGGAGAGTATACTTTAGAAAGTATGCTCCATGAATTAGATAATCTCATTGAACAAACAACCGATGGAGTCCCTTTGCAAACATTGGTTGAATCTCTTCAAGCCTACTTACGAAATGCTGCTATGGGACTAGAGGAAGAAACACATACTCATTACATTGATGTTGCAAGGTAAGTCACTGTTTATTTCAGGTATGAGAGAATGAAAACTGGAGAACATTAGTTTGTCTAAATTTTATTTGTTTGATGTACAAACTTTTCTTGCCCAAGAATACCCTTAAGCAGAGTGCAGTGTCTAAAGAGTGCACATTTCCTTTCTGTGTGTTTGCGCGTTTATCCACATGCATACATAGAAGTACAGAGCTATAACAATTTACATTTACATCTTCTGTAAGTTGACTTTTGGTCATCAACTTTTTCCAAAATACGTAGTTGTGATTTTGTTTGAAGTTAAGGGATCCTACAAATAAGAACTGGTCCATTAGTTTGTGAGAAGAACTGAATGGGAGAGCTTGTAACCGTGGCACTCCTCTTGTCAGGAAGTTTGATGAGCAGCTTTTGCATAATGAATTAGTGACTTGATTAAAAAAAAACAAAACACAAACAAAACCACAACCAGCCAGACTTGTGCATCTGGTAATGTGGGACAGTGCCTTGCTGGGGAAGTGTTTGGTAGACGACCGAGCCAATTCAAAAGCTCCCTGCTGCGTAGAAGTGATCTTACTGCTTCCCTTGAGCCAGTTATGGTGACTCCATCAGTGGTACAATGAAGGCAGCTGTACCAGTTGAAAACAATTTACTTTTCTCTTAGGTTAATTTCCTTCCTGGTATACCCCTTTGGCAAGCTTTCTCAGCCTGTTAGTTGAGGGTCAAAAGTGATATAAAGGAGGGAGAGGATAAGATCACCCTTTCAGGAGCAGCAAGCTGTTAAACCATCTCAGCCATAACCTAAGACATCATCCTCCACCTTTTTACCTCATGCTTCATTCAGTCAGTTATATATGTTATAAAACCAGTACATGGTTTTCAAGGAAGGAAAAGTGATACCTGCATCGCTTACTATTCATAACTTTTTTTACCATGCTCATAGGAAGTACAGTCCGTATCCTCTACCTGTATTTTAAGTTAGCTTTGTAGCTGGTCCTTTAATACAATCCCGTCTTACGGTATCCTTGGCTGTTCTTAGGAGACTAGTATTAGGATTCATGTAGTAAGCAGGGCAGGGGAGGGGAGGGTAGGAATAACCTGCAAAAATGTCACCGTGTTCAGATACAACTTAACTTGAATCTGCTCTAGCTGTGATCAGTCAGTTTAAGAAAATTCTGTTTATTTCTTGTGAACTAAGCAAAAACATGTAATATTTTTTTTTGAAGAGTACTTCATGCTCAGTATGGTGAGCTGATTCAGCCAAGAAATGGCTCAGTTGATGAAACTCCCAAAATGTCTGCTGGTCAAATGCTTTTGGTAGCCTTTGATGGAATGTTTGCTCAAGTGGAAACTGCATTTGGTTTATTGATTGAAAAGGTATGGATTTGTTCTTTTTAGAGTACTCTTTGAGTCAGGAACATCAAACTTTTATAAAAACAAAACTAATTTATTTCCTTTACATTGCTCAGCTAAACAAGATGGAAATACCTGTTGCTTGGCGTAAGATTGACATAATTAGGGAAGCCCGCAGCACCCAAGTTAACTTCTTTGATGATGACAATAATCGGCAAGTTCTAGAGGAAATTTTCTTTCTGAAGAGACTGCAAACAATTAAAGAATTTTTCAGGCTCTGTGGTACCTTTTCTAAAACATTGTCAGGTAAATAAATGTTATAAAATATTCAGCATAGCTTTGTCCACTTCTCGTCCCATGTCCTTTTGAGAAGCATGTAAAATGATGGTCACTTTTACTGTAACTTACCCTTCATCTATGTCAAGTATGCAGAAATTAAAAATGAAATCTTGTAATCTTGTAATTTTGCTATGTTTATAAGTCTGATGCTTCTAGAGGAATCAAATATTTTGTTTATAACAAAAATACTATTTTCTTCCTTTTAAAGGAATCAGTTCACTTGACGACCAGAATGCAGTAAACGGACCTGTTCAGATTGTCAATGTGAAAGCCCTGTACAGAAACTCTTGTTTTAGTGAAGATCAAATGGCCAAACCAATCAAGGCTTTTACAGCTGACTTTGTGAGACAGCTTTTAATTGGCCTTCCAAATCAAGCTTTGGGACTGACTTTGTGCAGTTTCATCAGTGCTTTGGGTGTCGATATCATTGCTCAGGTAGAGGCCAAAGACTTTGGAGCAGAAAGCAAAGTTTCTGTGGATGACCTGTGCAAGAAAGCTGTGGAGCACAATATCCAAATTGGCAAGTTCTCGCAGTTGGTCATGAACAGGGCAACAGTATTAGCTAGTTCTTATGATACAGCATGGAAGAAGCATGATCTAGTGCGCAGACTTGAAACCAGTATTTCATCTTGCAAGACCAGTCTTCAGCGAGTACAGTTGCATATTGCCATGTTCCAGGTAGGACCACACCACATGTTGATTCTTTCCAAATTGCGTCTGTGGAAAGTGAGCTTTAGTTACTGTGTCTAAGCATGACAAAACTTTATATTTTGTTGAATGAGCTTCGGACTATTTTAATGGACTTGATAAAGTAGTCAGTCAAAACCCTTGACTTAGGTTTTAAATTATGCTGTAAATGTATAAGGGAAAAAAGCATTACAGCTAGCTTCTTTGAAGACTAGCTGCCTGGTAAGATGCAGAAGTGGCAATGTGTAAATTATTTTTCAAGTGATTATACATAATTCTTTTTCAATAACCATTAAATCATTTATTGAAAAGAAGTCACTCACTGTTCATCGGCTGGCTTTTTTACTAGCAATGTTGTCCCTTTCTCCCCCTTTTTTTAAACAGACTATGACTTTAAGGGAGGAGGTAGCTTAAAACAGAGGGTATGCATTGCTGACTGTAGTCTTGTACCTTTCCTTCCAAGTTTTAATGCATTATCTGTTTCCTTGCTCTGCTGTTTGCCTCATGGAAGAATATAAATAGCAGCGGTATCAATCCTGAAAATGGTCTTCCGAGGCTTTAGATTAATGCCGTCATGTACCTTGAACTGTATGCTGGTATCCAGTTGTATTGTGGTATCATTGATCTTCATTTTTTAGTGGTTTGTAGGTTAAGGGTAAAGGCTTTCTCCATATCAGTTACTAAACCATTTCATAGACTGATAAGCAAAATTGTCTTCGTTTGAATGCATCACAAGTGAATTGTTTCTGAATATTCACAGGTTTTCCTTTAGATCAAGGAAATGTGTGTAAATCACTTCTAGTAAGTTAATGACTGATGAATGGTATAAATATTTAAACCAGCAAAACATTGTTTACTTATGAAATTTAACATGCTCTAATGATTTGGAACTTGTAAGTGTGCTGGTGTCATCTTCTGACACCTAGCCCTTTTAAAGTGATCTTACTTATAAAGTGTACTGGAGTACTAGAATTGCTGTTTGTGAAGCAAAGTATTTTGTGCGGAGCAATATTGACAATCAAGTGTTCCCCTTTTTATCTTAAAGTGGCAGCATGAAGATCTCCTCATCAGTCGCCCACAAGCTATTTCTGTTACTCCTCCACCTCGTTCTGCAATTTTAGCCAGCATGAAAAAGAAACTTCATACGCTCAGTCAGATTGAAGGTTCAATTGCAACAGTCCAGGTACTACTATTTTTGGGGGGTTTATTCAGCAGCATATTGGAATATGACTCTAACACACACTGCAAAATTATCTGCCACCTCCTGATTGTTATCTCTCTTGCTGTTGAAGCACAAATTTAGTGTATTTTCATTGATCTCTTTTGTCTCTGATGTGTATCATTACATTGGTTGATTTTTGCTGTCTCATACAAAATAATCTCTGGAATATCAGTACATCTGTTTCACGAGCAAAAATACAAATATGTGAAAGTACTTATCCTTCTGAAGGCTGATCATGCTCCTGTTCTTTAAGTTTGTCTGACTTAGATCATCCTTGCCATCATTTTGCTAGCTAAGTGTCAGAAGCTTCCTTTGTAGATCTGGACAAACCAATTCTTCTGTGTGTTGAGGTTTCTGTGCACGGTGGCTTTGCTCAGCTTTTTAGACTTTTGGGTATCAGTAATATAGAATGTTTAATTGTTTAAAATAAATACTGCTTAGCTTCTTGAATTTCAATTTCCTTTCTAGTTGTGAAGCTATTGTTTGTAATCATTTTTTGAAGATTATTTGTAAAATAGTTCAGGACTCCTATGATCTCTTATAATTTTTAGTCTAGAAATGTGACTACTTCTGACTTTTGGATTATTTTTCTTCTCTGGTAGGTTAAAATCTAGACAGGTGACTTTATTTTCTTAACAGTCAAGTCCAGTTGGGATGTGTGCTGAAAACAAAAACATTTAAACAGCATAAGCTAACATTAGTCAATCATGAATACCGCTCTTTTTTATATGTATGGGTATAAGAATGTATCTGCATGTGTTATATAGTTGTAATTTTTTTGAAGTTTAGGTTTAGGCTTAAGGTGTTACATATCAGTATGGATTATCTACATCTATGTATGTTTTTTTCTTCCCCAATGCAGGAGAAACTAGCAGCACTTGAAGCAAGTATTGAGCAGCGTTTAAAATGGGCAGGAGGTGCTAATCCTGCACTGGCACCAGTCTTGCAAGATTTTGATGCCACTATTGCTGAAAGAAGAAACCTTGTACTGAAAGAAAGTCAAAGAGCAAGTCAGGTACTGTACATAAAGATAGTACTATTGACTTGATAAGTGATTTATTTCCTACTTGAGAGTTAAGTAGAAGATCTTTACATGCTGAGGGCAAAAAATGGCAAACATAGATATCCAAATACTTCTGGGAATCCCATGTTAAAAGCAATACAAATAATATCTGTGAGAATTGCTGCAGGGTTGGATGACCCTAAAATGATACTGTGGCTGTAACAGAGCGACTTTACTGCTGTATTTAAAATTCTCCCTTCTAAGCATATGGAACAAATGCAGTTTGTGTAATAGACAGTTTAATTGGAATAACTTTTCTTGCTCTTACTTTGATTTTTCAGGTCACTTTCCTCTGCAGTAATATCATTCATTTTGAAAGTTTACGTACTAGAACAGCAGAAGCCTTAAATCTTGATGCTGCATTATTTGAACTTCTCAAACGCTGTCAACAAATGTGCTCATTTGCGTCGCAGTTCAACAGTTCAGTCTCCGAACTGGAGCTTCGTCTGCTTCAGAGAGTGGTAAGTAAAAGGTCAAAGCAAAATGTGTAACATTACAGTATAGCTGTAATCACGAGTTCTCAATTTTGTCTTTCATTCTAAATTAATGTTATGTACACCTTCTAATGGGTTGTGGATTTACAGAGTTTATTCCATCAGCTGCTAAACACTTGGCAGTAGCGTCTCCACAGTAATTGAATTTTATCTCCTGATACAGATACAAAAGCGTTTCTGTTATTTTTAGGGCACTGGTCTTGAACATCCTATTGGCAGCTCTGAATGGCTTCACTCAGCTCACAAGCAGTTGACCCAGGAAATATCTACACAAAGAACAGTACAAACAGAGAAAGAACAGCAAATAGAGACAGTTTGTGAAACAATTCAGAATCTGGTGGATAGTATTAAAACTGTGCTCACGGGTCATAACAGACAACTTGGAGATGTCAAACATCTACTGAAAGCTATGGCAAAGGTATGCCTAAAACTTCATTAAATTTATTCCTCAAACCCATGTCAGTATAGTTTAAGAAAAATAACACTTGTAGCTATGCTTTTTAAAGTATCTAGAACCATTAAATGTGTTCGTGCACATGGAATTCAAGACAATTGAATTCACCTCTAAGAATTCATAAAGCTTTATTTCTAGAGTTAGGCTAATCAGGCTTTGGTTGAATTAAACCTGTTTTCTCATTTGGCAGTTGAAACATTTTCTTTGTGTTTACAAATCCTCTTGGGTTTTAATCAGTAAAACATTTGATCTTTTTCAAATTTATTTTCCTGAAATGTAACTACTGAATTACAGTTATTTGTAGTCAAATGACAAACTGAGGGGCTGAAAAGGTAGAAAGATGCTCAACTTTTATTCTCTTAGCCTAAATATATCCAGTAGTTAACCGTTTTGCACATCTTTATTACAGGATGAAGAAGCGGCTTTGGCAGATGGTGAAGATGTTCCCTATGAGAATAGTGTTAGGCAGTTCTTGGGCGAATATAAATCGTGGCAAGATAATATTCAGACAGTTTTGTTTACATTAGTTCAGGTTATGGGTCAAGTCCGCAGTCAGGAACATGTTGAAATGCTGCAGGAAATAACTCCCACCTTGAAAGAACTAAAAACACAGAGCCAAAGGTATGAAAGTCACCTTTTCTCAGGTGAAGGCATTTTGTTTATCTACTTGTACATAGCAGAAACACAGCATGGGGTACCTCCTTGGTGGTTGGCTTAGAATGCAGAAATCTTTGCAAAACTTGACTTAATTTTCATTTTGAGTTTTTGATAAGTTACGTAGTTGCATGAATATTTATCAACTCTGTTATATTTCCTAGTGTCTACAATAATCTAGTGGGTTTTGCATCGCCCTTAGTCACGGATACATCAAATGAATGTTCAAGCCCAACATCGGCTGCTACATATCAGCCAACCTTTGCTGCAGGTAATACTTGAAAAAAATACAAACATTAAAACATTGGGAATTGATATGAGAGGGGATCATTGCTTCTATTAAACTTTGAAATACAGACAATCTCTATAAGATTATAAAAGTCTATAAAATTCAAGTTATTTTGACTGCTGAATGACTGCTTGATCATAGCCTTCGAGGTCTGGATTCACTCCACAAAGCCCGGAATACATGGAACACGTGGTCATGTATATCAAGTGAACTGTCATTTCTGTTGAAATTATTAAAGTTTATGGTGACTTTGGAATTAATTCTGAAACCACAGAAATGCATTCATGTTTGCAAAATTTTCATTACTTTACAGTTAAAAACATGAGTAAAGTTTCTCATGAGCATGGATTTCTTTCTATTCAAAACTATTATTCTACTGTCAGTATTTGGACTAAGCGCAGGTTACTGATTTCTATCAAGAAACAAGAGTTGCATTTTATAACTGCCATACAAAATTATAAAGTTAGAGGTTAAGAGAGTCCATAAAAAAATAGCTTAATGTAAATAAATGTTTTGCAATGGAACAAAATCTCTTGTTTTCTAACTTCTTTCCTTTCATAAACAAAGACTGAAGAGAGAAGAACTGGTGCAGTGTTTAAAATACAAGTTTAAAATGCATTTGTACTGATGTATTGATAGCTGCATTTGATACACATTGAATTGTGCTTTTTCTTGCATCTATAATATATTGTTTTGAATACTTTAAGCGCTATTAAACTTTCTTTGCAGCTGTACGTAGCAATACAGGGCAGAAAACTCAGCCAGAGGTGATGTCGCAGAATGCAAGAAAGCTAATTCAGAAAAATCTTGCCACGTCAGCAGATACTCCTCCAAGCACAGTCCCAGGAACTGGCAAAAGTGTTGCCTGTAGTCCCAAAAAGACAGCCAGGGACCCTAAAACGGGAAAAGGTAAATACAAGGCTTAAAAAAAAACAAAAAAAACCCCAACAAAAACAAACACCAAAACAACCAAAAAACCCACCACTGACAACAAAAAACCCCAGACACCTCAGTGGGCTTCTGTGCAGGAATGTAAAATTGAATTCATTTTATTTTGTATTTTTAGCCGTGCAGGAAAGGAATTCATATGCAGTTAGTGTGTGGAAGCGGGTCAAAGCCAAGTTAGAGGGCCGAGATGTGGATCCCAACAGGAGAATGTCTGTTGCTGAACAGGTGAGTTGAAAAAAGTAAAAGTTCCAGTACAGGTCCTTGCTTTAAATTTGGGTAGTAAGCCCATGTGTATGCATGCTGAACTATGCCTTGAAGTCTAAAATCCTATAGTGAATGGGAGGTCCCTTTTGAGATGTATGATTTATATTCCAATGCTGCTGCCTCGTATTGCTGCATTCATTTTTTTAATCAAATGCTTTTGTTTTCTATATTGTAGATTTATATAAAACTCATGAATTGGATTAAATTGCCTTTTGTATATCAGTAAGTTAACATTTGTTACACAGCTGTTGATATCCAAGGAGAACATTAGATCTGTACAGCTGTCTAGAGGACAGACCTTGCCTGTGGTTACTGGCGTAACGCAACCACACTCCTGTCTCTGGGAAACTGAGTCAGGGGACCCAGATTTCCATGTAAATATGAAAATATTGTGACTATTTTCAAGATAGGGGCTACGAATGAGATGACACTTGATCTCTTTTTTTTTTTGCCCCTCCAGTACAGATTCGTATTTCGTAACTACACAAAGTTATGCAAGATTAAGTTTACAGTTACTATAGACTTTTTTCACTGAAATTTTGTATTTGCAGGTGACATTCAACAGTAAATTTTAAGATCATTTAAACGCTTTAAAAAAATCTAGCTTATTTTTAATTACTTGTTTGACCTTTTTAATAGGTTGACTTTGTGATTAAGGAAGCAACTAATCTAGATAACTTGGCTCAGCTGTATGAAGGTTGGACTGCCTGGGTATGAGTAGGGAGAAAGCAGATCAGTCTGGTTCAGCGAGGTCAGACATCCACCAGAATCAACTCGGCCTCAGGCATCCATAGCCGCACCACAGTCGGTGGTGATGCATACTGGGGCTTAATCTGAGGAAACCTAGGAAATCTCGGTGCACTGGGAAGTGAATCCTGCAGGATAGCTGCACTCAGGGATACGCTAAACACAATGGTCTGCAACCCCCGCAGTCAAGGGTGAAAGCTCACCGCTTGAACAACACGGTTTGTCTTTCTGCTACGGAAGAACTGCAAACGTGTCTGGGGGTTAGCCGCAGAAAGAAATCGGGATGCTACAAACCGCAGAGTGATTTGGAACTCAATTCCACCTGACCCTGTGAACAATTCAGGAAACACCGAACCCTGTTCAAAGAAAAACAGAAAAAATGGGGCCATGAAGAAATCACAGCAAGGGAAGATTTGATGCATTCAGATTCTTGTTACTCTTGTTGCGTGGCAACAGTGCTGGTTGAGTCGACCAGTTAGTATGGAAAAAGGCTACAAAATGTAAACTTCAGAAATGGACTGAAAGCAAAGAGCTGTACATCAGATATACGCTGCATTGGAAGAACTTCTGAGATAGAAGAAAAAGCCTTTGTTCTCTTTTCCTTTTCCTCTTTCCTTTCTCTCCTCCCTCCCAGCCTCTCCTTGCATACACCCCTCTTGGCTTATTCTTGTAGGTTAGGCGTACTTCCAATATACTTTTTATTTCAATCCTCCTACTTCACAGTTTAGTCAAATTAACAACTTAAATTTTGTTTGGTAAACAAATTTTCCAAAAGCACTGAAAATATAGAACATCAATGATTACTTATGAGTTGGATGGTCAAATGCGAAATGTAATTTTGGTTATTTCAAAGTAATTTCTGTGATTCTATTATGTACAGTTTCTCAAAATTGTCACTGTGCATTTAAAAGTAATGAATCCTACAGGCATTTGATTTCATGTGCACTTCCCTCTGCTTGCAGTGTACACTTTTTTGTAATTCAAATTGTCCCTCCAATCTCATTCTACTGTGATTGCTGTAGTTTCTTTCGTACGACGTAGCTAATCCAATGTAATCTTTACCTTTTTAAAAACCAGGATAGAGTATCTACTAGAGTTTTACATTGTTGATGACAGATAAACAATAAAGTGATGTTCTGGTGGAGGTAGAGTGATACGCTTTTTACTTCACTTTCCTAATACTTTTAGTTCACACGTGTAAATTTTAGTGCTTCAGTTCACAGGGGTATACGTATAATCCAAGAAATGAAGGACTCCTCAATTTTTGTTCAACTAGATCTGTAAAGATTTCTGCAAAGTAATTTTCCTTTGCCATATTACTCCTCTAGATGGTTGTTCAATAATGCATCCATAATGAATCTTCCACCAAGGATTTTTGGTTTTTAATCAGTTCGGCACTCAAAGTGTGATTATGGTCAGAAAAGTATCTCTAAAAATGGCATCTTCTTACTTAGATCAATGTCCTGCTTGTCTCTTGGTTGTCTAAAAGACTTCTTGCTTCCTTTTTGAAGTGGGACACCTTTAGCAAAAAGCAACTTCCTTTTCTTAGACCATATAAACCAAAGGCAGTTCAGTTACAACTACAGGATCTTACAGGTGCTGATAGCTAAAGCAGAAACGCACACTGGCGTTCTCAACCCAGATCAATTTGCATAGCTATGTATGAAGAGTTTCTCTTTTGTAAACTTGGTGAATTCATTACACACAGTTGCTGGAGAAACAATAAATGTGGGAAGATCCTTTATGCCATTTTAGTCACTTTTCAGAATCAAAACACACTTTTAAATCCAACGTTTTTTCAATGCAAATTTAAGTATTAAAGGATTTGAGCCAAGCTCGCTACTGGCGTAAAATTAATGCAATTGAATGGATTTGCAGCAGTTCATCTGAGTAGAAAGCTTGGCTAGTAATTTTCAGATAACATAAATTGACACCAGGCATAAGGAATAGGAGAACTTGTATTATTTTCAGTATTTGCACTATGCTAACTGCTCTGCCTCCTCGGTAGGTCTTAGAATTCACTTTCTCCTCTGTTGCCAATTTTTCGTGGACATGCACTTTGAAGTGTAAGAATTTTCAACAGACACACGGCCTTTTTTTTTTTTTTTGCATTTTGATTGCCTGATTAACTCTAGGGACGTCACAGGCTTTAGATCTAAGGATACCCATGCAAATGCATTCCACTACCGTTGCTTCCTGAACCCTCTGCCACGCCGGGCATTGCAAGAGAGAAGGTGTTTGAATGTTGCAGTGAAGAACATTCATATGCAGAACAAGACACTTGACACTGTTGTCCTTTTTCTTTTTCTCCAGTTAAAAATAACCTTACGAACAATCTGTTTGGAGTACCATAGGAACACGAGTGTATTGTACGTGCTGTTTTATTTCTTGGAAGCTGGGGGGAAGGGAGGGGTAATGCACTCACCTGTGGCTCATGTATTATACCTCTGCTATCCAGAAATGAAACACTTGTGTGGAGATGGGTTCTTACTGCGTAATTTAATAAAGTTTTAAAAAAAAAAACCACAAATGTATTCATAATTTCCTTGTATGCAATACTGCTTGCGGTAGTGAAAATTACAGGGGACAATAAAGTGCCTAATACAAAATGCAAACAAATACAAAACAAGTCCCTAATTAGAGCAGGATTCTACAGAGACTTAAATCTGCGTAACTAATGTGCTTTTGTGTGCATTTTTCTTGGTAAATGTTGAAAGTATGGCAACTGGATTAAACCTAAAATGCAAATTAAATAAGACTGCATTAGTTACACTATCTTTTAAAAGGTAATGTGTTTCTTCTAAAGATAGAAGGTTACCTCATTTTTTCCAATAAAACTGAGACACGCTTTCTGCAGTAAAACAGACCTAGAATAATACAAACCTAGCATAAAATCTTTGTAAATACATAATCAGCTGAAGCTATGGAAGTCAAACTGTTCAGCTGATGGCAATTTTTTTTGCATGATGCTCACCTGCAATAGATTTTAACCAAGGGATCATGCTATAAACTAATTTCTCAAGGTCAAATTGAAAGTATGCTCATCGGGTTTAAGTTGTGGCCCTCTCCCAATTATATAGGCTAGTGGTTGCAAATGCAGTTACAGTTTGCCTGCTGCCCTCTAACTCCAGGATGTGAGCACTGCTCTACCAGATGGGTTACTGGGATGTGTTAAACAAACTGGAGTCATTAGTGGTGACTTAGATTATTTTGGTGGAATGGTGGCAGTGTCAAGTTAATATAACGGAAATAAAATTGTAACAGATGTGTACAGTTAACAGAAGTTATTTTTGGTACTTTGCAGGGACTTCATAGGCTGTTCTTCCTTTGCAACACCTACTTTTGCCTTCAGTGACTAGTCTATTTAATTTTTTTAGCTATAACTTTTCATATATCTGTAAAAGACTCAAGTCTCTCATAAATCAGAGGGAGGGAACTAGTTTTCCAAGGAAAAATGCATGAGACATCTATAAAAGCATTGGCGACACTTAATGCTAGTGCGAGGTTACCTTGCCTGGGAAAGGAGGGTGCTTCACTGCACAAACCCCATTGTGGGAATTGAGCGGCCGTCAGCTCTGGCCCTGGGACACCACATAGCGCTGTCTGCCCTCGCGTAAATATTATTTGATCAGTTTAGTTTACCCAGTTAACGGCTTTGTGATATCTGAATGAAAAGCACCATATAAAAATATGCCTTTAGAAATACTAGAGGGGATGGGAGAGGTTAAAGCTCCATTTCTCTGACTGCTGTAGTCCTTAAGGTTAATGTGCTTCAGTTATTCATCAAAGTCTTCTGCACCTAGTACATTTGGCCATCCTATTTTAGCATGCTCAAGTGCTTCAAAAGTTTCTTTGCACTTTTTTTCGCTTTCTTTTTTTGCAAGCTTTTCCTAAAATTAGCGCACACTCCTGAAAAAAGTTTAAGATGACACCTGCTATCCATCTTTTGGTTTCTTAACGCAGTACCCAGTTATCACATGCGTATTTTTTCTTTGGTGGAATATAGCTTTTCATGAGTATACTGTTAGCATTTTAGTTAAAGAATTTAATTGAAAGTACAGATATTACATAAAACTACTCTTTAAGTACATACTGTTGTATGTGCTTAAATGCATAGCTGATTAGAGGAATTTTGCCATCATTTTTTATTAATAGCATAAGAAAAAAGTTTGAGATGCGTTTATTGTATTAGATGTGATGAATGGGTGGAGGCTTAACATGTAAAAATTGTGTTTCTATGTCTGTTCTAAATGCACAGAGCAGTTAAACTGCTTCTTTTAAAGGTGCTTTGAAGTCAGCTTGGGCATTTAAGTTTCTGTGCATCTGCTAAGAGAGAATCTCAGCCTAGGAAGAACGCATCACATGGCAGCATGATCTGCGTCAGACCCCGAAGCGCACAGAAAACAATGGGGCTTTCTATAGCTCAGGTAATGGATGGGAGGTGATGAATAGGTTTTCCACATTCTGAGCTACTGCTATTACCATTCTCTGCCTTCTACATTAGGACTCTGATTTTAACAACTGAATTTATAAATGTACGTGTGTATGTATACACACATCTCTCTCTCATTTTATGTTGTGCTTCCGAAGGCCTGGCTGCTCCTGGAGGGGGGTGTTGAGTAGCGCAGCAGGGCCCCATGCTGTCCTGATCTCCGTAGTGCCAGGACCCATCTCCTCTGGTGTTTCTGGGTGGGGAGGGTGTCCTGCAAGGCTTGCTTTTCCCTCTGCCCCTCCGAGCCACGGAGAAACCCTTACATGAGGGAACTGCACCTCTGTGAGTCCACTAAGGTGGGAGAAAAGTGCCAACGGCAGACTGACTTGGGAGCTGGCTGGATGATAATGAATCTTCCAGAGGTTGGAGATGATGGAAATCCTGCTTTTTTCATTGGTAAGTGCTTGTGTTTTTGCAGTGAGAATCACACACAAGGATGAAACCAGGAGCCTGCTGATCCTAGCAAATAGCCACAGAGGCGGCCTCTGCAGGACACTGCAAATACTCCTAGGAAGAGCTTCTGTGTGTGTCCAGACTTCCTCAAAAGACTCATCAGAATTATTGCTGGCATCACTTCTTTAAGAAATTAGCTTTTGTTTGAACTTTGCTGTGGTGCAATTACAGATTTTGAGGGTGGACTCTGTCATTTTTAAGTGCAAAAACAGTACACAAAGATACTCTTAGCTTTTAGCAATGTATAAATGAACTTGAAAGTTTTTCAGTAAAGTATTTATTCTTTATATGCAATCTCGAATGAGTCTGAAAAACACCCTATAAAATATCAAACAATTCAGTACAGCCATGTTTTTGCTTTTGCAGTATCATCCTTAGTCCTTTTTCCCCTCCATCAAGCTGGTGAGATGGATTGGAAAAGTATTGCAGTTTTGGTGCCAGAAATGGTAAGTCTTCTTTGCCCTCATTTTGGAATTGCACTATATCCTAGGGATTGTGATTAAGCTCATTAACATCTGTGACAAACATTTAGGAAGTTGAGTCAGAAAAAAATATTTATATCCTAGTGCATTTCTCCTGTGTTTATTCCCATGCTGCTACAGCTTCTGAAAAAAATAAAGCAAGTTGATACACAGATGGCAATTATGATAGCTAGGTCAAGCAGTGGTGGTGGTCAGAGCTGGAGAACCTTCTTGTGAAGCTAGGAGTTGTTTCATTGGTTTAGAATCATAGAGTGGTTTAGGTTGGAAGGGACCTTAAAGATCATCTAGCTCCAGCGCCCCCAGGTTGCTCCAAGCCCCATCCAGCCTGGCCTTGTTTCCTGGGTGATGATCCGGACATTCCGTACCTGTGGATGCTGCTGCCTACAGCTGACCCACCGCTGCTTCACGTTGGTCACGTGCAATAAGTAAATACCTGTGCTGGAAAAACAGCAAAATTTTAAGTTAAAATTTGTTGCTGGCTGCCTCCAGTGCTGTGTTATTTCAGCAATAACGGGCTATTTGTTAAGCCTTGAAACACTCCTGATCAGAAGGCCCTGCATGCATACGATGTGTGTCAAGAAAAGGTAACGTTTTTTTAGACAGCACATAACGTTTTTTCCTAATAATCGCACATTCAGGTTATATGGGTCAGGCTTTTTAAACTAAAAGCCTTATCCTTGTAAGCCCTGGTGGGGAGGTGACTGCGTTACCACCCCCGTGCCGCCGGCTGGGCTACGGGCTCGGCGGCTGCTGCCACCCGCGCCTCCTCACCGCCTGATAGGCAACAGCCGGCGCCACACCTCCACCAACGCTCGCCTCGGGCCCGGCCCGCCCCAGGCTACCTCGGCCCAGCCTGCCGCCCCCTCTCCCGCCAGGGCCGCCCCCCGCCGCCCGGCCCGGCCCCGCGCGCCTCAGCCCCCGCTGCTGCCGCCGTCGCACTGCGACGGAGGGCGGGGGAGGAGGCGCGGGAGCCCCACGCTGATTGGGTGGCTGTCGCGGTTCGAATCCCACCAGCCAACCGGCTGTCGATGGGGCGCGACGCGGACTCTGTGATTGGTCCGCGCTGCGTTTCGAGCAGGCCAATCAGGGCGCCGAGAAGGGCCGCGGAGCTATAAATAGCGGCGGCGCGGGAGGGCGCGGCCGGCGGCGGTCTGAGGGCGGTGCAAGATGGCGGAGGGTGACAACAACAGCGTCTACCAGCTGGTGAGGGCGGGCGGCACCGCACCGGGCGAGTGGCCTCTCCGGGGGCCGGCGGCGGGGACGTGCTCAGCCTCCCGGTGGCTGGGGAAGGGCTGGCGGCCGCTCGGCCCTCCGGGCGCTGTGGGAGGCGGGGGAGGCAGGCCTGCTCGCGGCGGTGGGTGAGGGCCGCCTCGGCCCCCCGAGCTTGGGAATGACCTCCCTGCGCCCGCTTCTGCTTCTGAAAGGTTCCCGTGGGGGGATCGGGTTATGCCTTAGGGCCTGGTGGGGGCTGGGAGCGAGGAGGCCGCTCTGGCAGCGGGCACGGCTGCTGCTCGCAGGCCGGAGCTCGGAGCAGCATGTGGCTGTACCTGATGTGCAGGGCTCGCGTTTAATATTCATGTCTTTGTGTCTCAACATCCTTTGGCTGTGTTACCGAGCGCTTCAGCGGTGCGGGAGAGTGGCAGGAGCTGGACGGTTGGCCTAACTTAGATATGTCAGGGGTGGTCTTGAACACTCAAATCAATCCAAGGAGATTTATCTCTGTGAAGAGAACGGCCGCCACGGGAAATGGGAAGATCACTGTAAAAGCATGTGAAGGGGTTGAAGAATGGAAGCTTTTGAGTGCGTTGTTGGTCGGTGCTGTTTCTTGCAGCAGGAGGCTATACAGCCTGGGAGATGCGGAGAGAAGTTGTCCATAGCACAGAGGTGGAGGGGAAGTTCGAATTTTTGCAGAGAAACTGGGCAGAACTGTATTGCTAAAAATAGGTGCGATGGGAGGGATGCCCCTTTCAGAGCAGAAGTTCATGTTTATGGAAAGCTTATGTTGTTTGGTTAATGAAAAAACACTTTTGATGGATGGGCTCTGGAATTCAGTGGTGGTGACAAAAGCTGACTTAAGCGTTCTCTGCCTGGCCTAGGGGGAAAACAACTTAGAATAGTTGTCTTCTAGGCTGCCAGAGACAGGCTGCTATTAATATACTGTTATATTCCAGTCTCTTTCCCAAGTAAATTTTCTCTGGGTTGTGGTGTTAAATGCAGACAGACAGGTAGTAAAGCAAAACAGTTTGTCATCAAACGTCTTCTAGAGAAACACACCTTATTTTTTCTCCACGTGACAGTTTGTGTTTATAACATGAAATAGATATGATAACTGGAAGGTGTTCAGCAGCATGTCAGATAGTTTTCTTCCTTTTTTTTTTTCTTTTTTTGTCCTGAACTGTAGTTTTCAGGTAGCTTTCTTGTCTAATAACATTGGAAACTATGCTTTACCATGGTAGTTACACTCAGCTATCCTTGTTAATCTAGTGGTGTCAGGCTTCTCATTTGAGATAAGTGTAGCGCACAGTTGAGACTGAAACCTGCTCTGCTATCTCTGCACAGCACATATGCAGGTCTTGATGACTTTTCACCTGTTAGTACTTGGGTAGTGATCGGTTCTGGCTGTGGTTGCCTGAATTCTGTAATCTCCGAGATCCCTTGTCCCACTGAGGGGAAACTATTAAGCCATGTTAAATGTGGAACACCTCAGGTGAACTGCTTAGCAAGCTGATGACAGAGCAGATAGGTCCTCCTTGCAGAAGATGTGTAGGGAGGAATGTAGGAATAATATAGGAAGAGGAGTTTAAAAGCTGCCTGATCGATGTCTTTGGCAACTGTGGAAAGACTTTCTTTGCAGCCCAAATGTGATCAGTTGGGTAACTTTCCTCTACTGTTGAAAATACATATATTTTAAATAGTTCATATGCTGCAATTTTCCAGATGTTAACACTGAAAACGTGAGATGTTTTAGCAAGACTTTAAAGTTTGACTTTCTACTAAGCTGGGGTGAGGGTGTACTGTAAATGGGAGACTGGGGGAAATGCCTTGGCAAAATCTGTGAGGAGGTATCATTTGGTCTAAAAACATATGCTGCTACTTTTTTAGGGATGTTGACTATTTTAAAGTATCACTGCTACAATGTGATATCTTAGTACAAAACTTATGTTATTAGCAATCTTGTTACTCAGAAAGGTTTGTGACTGGGCTCTTTAATTATGACACTTTTGTTTTAGCTACTTTGAGTGTGGGAGTTCACTTGATATTCTGGTTAGTAATTAAAGAGTTTTCTCCTCTTTTTGTCTAGGCTTCAGAAACTGCTAGCTTGGAAGAGCAATTGCAAGGATGGGGAGAAGTGATTTTGATGACCGATAAAGTTCTTCGCTGGGAGAGAGCCTGGTTTCCTCTGGCGCTGATGAGTGTTGTTTCCTTTTCTTTTCTGTAAGTAGCTTGTGGAAGGAGCCTAGAACACCACTGCACTTTCATGGCTAGTAGCAAAGCTGTTAAGTAAATTAGTAAGACATCTTTAAAAATCTGATAGGAAGGCTCTTGCTCCAGGTTCTGTTTCTGAATGCGTGTGAACTTTGTTGAAAAGAAAAACCTCCAGTATTGGGAACAGGAAGTAACACGAGTCACATCCTGTTCTGAGGGGAAGAAGTGCTTTCTGCAAAAGCTGTTCGCCAGCAGTGGTTGCTGTGGGTTTTTAGCGTGCTTACCTGTATGTTCTTCAAAGGTGTGTTCATATTCTGCCCTTATCCTTTGTATCCTGCTTCTTAGTCAAATCTGGTTATCACCTTTGGCTTTTTCCCCAAACCAACAGCAATATCATTATGGAAAACTTGTTTCCATAGGGTAGACTTTCCTATTCTGCATCTTTGGTGTGGTGTTTAGGATGGGTTCAATCAGTTTTGCATAACTTGTTTTTTACGTTCTCTCTCCTGTCCTTTGAGAAAGGAGGAGAAGGAAAGACTGCAGGTAACTTCCAGTCAACAGGATGGGAGCATGTTGCCTGTCTCTGGATTGGAGATACAAAACTGGCTTGCTGGAGGCAGTTGTACATGCTTTTCCCTAACATGGTAGTAGTCAAGGTGACCCCAGCCTGCCGTGTACAGATAAGTGTCCACGCCAGCTGTGGAGTTTGCCAGTTTAATGTGGTTTTGGGAGTAAGGAGAAGAGGGGAATTACCAAAATAAATGTTGAACCAGGTGAGGCAGGGTGATTGGTGTTCTGGCTAGTATAAATGTTACAGTCTTCAGGGGAGGTGAGGGGGATGGAAATCAAATGAAACTGAAAAGTATAATTTAAAAGAAGTAATTGCATGAACTTTAGGGTATTCTGTTATAAATTCTGTGAGTATAGCAGGAAAGATCGTGTGTTGAATAATACTTTGATGAAGTAGACAGAACTACTTCAGATTCTAACTTGGTACTTCATCAAAAATGAACTTGAACATTCAGCGCAGTAACACTGTACCAGATGTATAGAAAGACTGGCCCTCCAACAGACTGTGTCATTTCTTTTCTTTTATTACTTCAGTGTTCAGGAAGGTCTGTTAAGCGCAAATAAGTAGCGCAGGGCACAGCTGAGCATTAACTTACACTTACGAGATGAGCTAGTTCTTGTCCAGTACCCATACTGCTGTGTTTGACTGATGGCACATTTAATACGTTAAAGCACAACACTGTCCTAATTGGAGGTTTATGACTTCTTGTCCAGAACAGGTTTGGTTAGCTCTCACAGGTGAGGCAGAGTAAATGACAAACCATAGTGGGTCTGAATGCTGTGATTTATTTAAGACCCAAGATTAGAGCTTTCACCCTACCTGGTTATTTCATATGTTCACTCACTTGTCCTCATCCCTCAGTCACTGTTAAGTTCGCTAGATGTCAACTTCTGAGAGAGCAGTAGTGATGAATTTTTACTTCTAACGAACTTCATACTATGCTTGCTGTATTGTAGCATTTTGTTAACATACTAGAGATTTTTTTATCTGTATTTCTTTGTAATAGTGTTGAAGTATTTAAACCTCTTTTTATGAGTAATAGGAGAAAATTTAAAATTTTTGTTGAGGTTGGGCAAGATGGTAGGTCTACTGTTTGAAGTCTTGAGCCAGTCTGAAGAGATGACTAAATATGTCTCGTATTTTGGAGTCTGAGCATCTAGAAATCATTTCTGTTATCTTCTTTCTGCAGGATGATCTACTACTTGGACCCATCAGTTCTTTCAGGCGTCTCCTGTTTTGTTATGTTCCTCTGTTTGGCTGATTATCTTGTTCCTGCTCTTGCACCTAGAATCTTTGGCTCCAATAAATGGTAAGGAAAACTTGAATTAAAAGTTTCTTGGCTATAAATAAATTATGAACTTTATCAAAATGGATATCTGACTTGCAAATATCAAATGATTACTTTATAGAGTCATTGTAGTAAGAAATTGGCAATCTCTATAATACATGAATTGAGGACACTAGTTAGATGTCCTTCATTATTCTTTTTCTGAAAAATAACTACTACAATATATCTTTATTCCTTCTCTTCTAGAAAAATAAGACTTTTGCCAAAGGAGTGGGCACATTCTTTGCTCTCCATCAAGGTTGTTAGTTAGTTCTACTAAACTAGTTTTTGGTAATTAATGGATAATAGATACTGAGAAGTAAAATTATGAAGAAGGGTATTGGATTATATGTTTGGAGAGAGTGGCAGTAGTAAATACAGTGAAGGAGAAGGGTAATGCAGAGAGTATGAATGTGATTGTAATTGATTGAAACAAATTTGAAGAAGGGCAAGGCTTATATAAAAACAGTAAGCTGCGGAAGAACCTTATTTGGAACTAAATTTTGAGCTAAAAGTAAATTTTAGTGTAGCTGCTTTAAGATGACTAGTGGATAAATGTTCTTGTCTAATCATGAGCCAACTTTAAAAGCCAAAGTAATACACACCTGATACCAGTGTGTGTGTGATGCACTTGTGTGTGTCACACCGCTGTCAGGTTAAAATCAATGGTCTTCTGGTTTGAATGTGGTTGCTCTTTGGGAGTCAATCCAAGAGAGTCAGTGTACAGAAAAATTACATGGGCAATTGCATGACAATGCTCAATAAAGATAAAGCATAAAACTGAGCGAAGCAAATGCCAGGATAAGTAGTGGATAGATTTTTACTGCAGGAAAAATACCATGGGAGATTTTTAAAATTTCAGATGAAATCTTGAATTCTAATTTCTGGCTCTTTTCCTTTATAAAAGGACTACAGAACAGCAGCAAAGATTTCATGAGATTTGCAGCAATTTGGTGAAATCTCGTCGCCGCATTGTTGGCTGGTGGAAACGTCTCTTCACGCTGAAGGAAGAGAAGCCTAAAATGGTATTGAGTTCCAGGAGTTCATCTCTATTGTCTTAAGATTTTATTTGTTTTGTTTTCTCTTAGTATTTTAGCAAGACACATGTCTGAATTAACTAGTGCTTCAAACCAATAACCAGCAGTTCTGGCTGTGACTTAATGCCAGTCACACATCTTATTCAAATGTGGAGTGGCAAAATACATGACTTAACTGCACGTATTGCAAGTTTTATGAGCATACCCTTGGTACTAAGATAAAGCTAATCTGAGTTTCTTTGGATACGTCAGTTTTTGGAAACACAGCTTGTTTCCAGTGTACATGAACTGTCCGAAAAACTAGATCTTAGTAATGTGTCAGGTGTATGAACTACTGAGTTTACTGTCCTGAAAACAGCTTCAGGTACTGTGTGAGGCTGAAGTTGTGTCCGTGGGGATGGTGTAGTCTGACTCTAAGGGATATCTGGACAGGAAAGAACTGGCATCCTCTAAAACTGATGCTCTGATAATAGATGAGAACATACAATTGTAGACTCTAATCTCAATTTTATCAGGCCTATTCATAGGTATCACATGTGGAAGAGCCCGCAAGCTTCAAGTTAGTTTTAAACGTTGAAGTATCGCTGGATGCTGAAGGAAAGGGGGAGAATTCCCAACAGATCTGTGATAACTGTTCCCTTTTCATTTTTTTTAGTACTTCATGACCATGCTTTTTTCTCTTGCCGTGGTTGCCTGGATTGGACAGCAGGTTCATAATCTCTTTCTGACCTATCTTATTGGTAAGTGTGCAGCATGCAAAACAGAGGTAACCTTTTTGTTAGCTGCCTGAAGTGGTAGGAGGCTGGTGGAAACAAGTTCTGATTATTTGTGTGTGGTGATTTTTTTGTTGTTGTTGTTGCAGGGGTTTATTTTTCTGTTTTCAAGCAATTAATGGGGTTTAAGGGAAGCAAGGAATTGCAAGGTGACAGAACCTTGTTAAAGGAGTATTAATTAATTCCCCCCTTTTTTTTTCTCTAGTAAGTTTCTTGTTGCTGTTTCCTGGACTAAACCAGCATGGGATCATTACAAAGTATGTTGGAATGGCCAAAAGGGAGATAAACAAACTTCTCAAGCACAAGGAAAAGAAAAATGAATGAAGACAACTGCTGTTCACTCTTGTAAAAGGTTTCCTTGGGAACAGTTTTGAGAATTAACGTATAATCAAGATGATAGAAGTTGTATTGCTCACTGGCTGCTTTTTTTTTTTTATTGGCTCCCCAATGAAGTGAAAATGTCACTCTAGCAACTGCTGTGGGTTTGTGTTTCTTGCTATGCTGACTAGGGTTCTGCAGCCTGCAGCTGATCTTATAGGAAAGATCCTGACCTTTGATGTACGGAGCTTATTAAGTGTCTTCACCAAACTAAGAGGTCCCATAAATAAATACCCCAACTCAAGGAACAGCAGGATTGTAATGTGTGATAGCATTTCTGTAACTGTGGTAGTTTCACTGATCATTAATTGTAGCTACAGCAGGTATGAAAGGCAGTTCTGAAAGCTTATGCTTCTTGGGGGCTTGTTACTACTGATCCTTGTGGACGGAGGACAATTAGCTGAATAAGAATGATCATAGCTGAGGGTGCATACCCAAAATCGCTGCAGAAGGTGATCCCATTGTCTCACTGAATCTGCTTGCTTTTTTTGGTTGCATGTACCACATTATTTGTTGACTAGGGGTCTGGAATATATAAATTTATAGGTCAGTTATTTAGCTGTAGCGTAAACTTCAACTCATTGCACTGAGACTGTAGAAAATGAGTTAAGGTGTGTGTTACCTTAACGGCTGATTGTTCTAAAAACTGCTGTTGTCGTGGAGCCATGTAGCACGTTTGGTTTTATGAATGTTGTTGTCTGTATACAGAATCACCTTGGATATGCTAGGTTTGTCTCTGTAAATAAGCCTGTCTGAACTGTTTGTGCTTTTCTATGACCTCTCCCTCCTTTTTTTAAAACTGAACCTTTTTCTTTAAAAAGCTGAAACCTGTGTTAATGCATTTTAAAAGTTTACTGTTTTAAAATGAACTCTCTTCAGTGTCTGTTGTAACTGTTGAATAGGTAAATACAGACTAAAGAAAAACTTCTTTGAGTCTTGCTCTTTGTGAACATACAGAAAGTTGTGTAAACGCGTCTTTCGATTGAGAGCAGGAGTTGGGAATGGTGTGTCCTGACAGAAACACTTCTGTGGTTTGAAATAGCTCACTGTAAATAGCAACTTTTATCAGCTGTGACTGTACCCTGACAGCTCCCCCTGCGGCGGGGAAAGGCTGTTGCTTCGTTGGCAGTTGGTGAGTGCTGATAAAAGTGGCGGGTTGTGGATGAACCGGCCGCAGTCAGAAGGTGTGATGGAGCTGAGCTGTGGGGGGAGGCTGCAGTGCCCTTTGGAACTGTTACTCAGAAAACTCCGTTCTGCTTTGCTGGCACAGAGTGTCGCTGGAAGGTGACGGGGGCGGTGCTGCAGAGCTGTCCCTCTGCTCCCACACCACCCCTGCTGTTACAGTGCTGGCAGCCACCATCCTGTTTTAACTTAAAATTTGGTACCAAGCCGGCCCATGCGCTTGGTGCAGCTTGCTTCACCTCAGCCCTGCCGCTCCCTGGCGGTGCGGAGTAGTGACGCTCTGCTCCGGTGTCCGGGGCCCGTTCAAACTCCGGTGGAAACCGGCTCTATAGGGAATTCCTCCGGCTGTGTAGGGAATTCCTCCGCCGCGCCCCGTTAAACCCGGGTTTGGCTGTTGCCCCTCCGGCTCGCGGGGCGCCGCCGCCTGTTTGTCCCTCGCGCCCTGCCGTAGCGCCGCGCAGCGTTCTGGTTGCTATGGGAACCCGGGCAGGAGCGTCGCTCCGGAAGTGCGATCTGCGCCGCTGGGCCAATGGGGATGACCAGGCCTGCGACGCCAAGTCTCGCGAGAGCGCGCGGGGCGCCTCGCGCCCATGGCTCTCCCATAATCCTGCGCGGGCGCCCGGCCTCTTCCTTTTCCGCCATCTTGCTGCACCGGTGAGTGGGGGGTGCTGAGGGGTCCCGGCTGCCATCCGCCGCCTCCCGGCCCCATCCGGGCCCCGCCGCCGCCTCTGCCCGCATCGCCGGGGCCGTGAGGGTGCGCCCGACCGGTCCGGCCCGTTTTGAGCCGCCGGCGTCTCCCCTAGCGCTCTCTGGAGCCTCCGGAGTGGACGGCGGGGGGGAAGCACCCTCCTGCCTGTGGCTCCGCTCTCCACGGAGATGCGGGGCGGCAGCCGAGGGCGGGGGCTGGCACGGCAGCCGGGCCCGGGCCGGTGCGGTGGGAGGCTGGGCTGGGCAGGGCCCGGGGGAGCCGGGCCGCGTAGTCTCCGGACTGGAGGGAGTGAGGATCGTGCGGCCGAGGCCCGGGAGGAGGTAGCGGAGGGCTTTGGGAGCGGGCGGTGGGCTGGGCCCTGGGCGAGGAGGCGGCCCTCGGGACGGAGGGGCTGCGCCCCCCGGGTGGGCAGGGATTAGCCAGGCCTGCTCGCTTGGGGGTCCCTGCCTTGGTGGTAAAAGCCATCGAGTGCCGCAGGACCTGGCCAGCTCGGGAGTGGCCCCGTGGCCCAGGTCAGGAGACTTCCCTGTCCAGGCCCGGCAGTGCACTGGGTCTGTTAGTGAGTGGGGTGATGGTGCCGGGTGTTGTCATATCTTGGGGCGCTCTTGGCTTTATCACTGGGACACGAGTCGATGCCCAGTTTCCTTTTCAGGGTGCTGCGTTGCACTTGCATCCTGTAGGTTTTTTGTAGATAAGCAAGTCAAACAGCATCTGTTATACTTGATGCTATCTATGACCTAGTTTTTGAACAGGGCCAATACTGTATAATTAGGTTTTAAAGTTCAAAAAGATTCACCTGGGAAAGGTGTCATACTGATGAAATGTTGTCTAGATTGTGGTTTTTAAATCTTTGTGTATGTGTGTTGATAAGGCCAAGTTTAAATAAGTGCGTCAGACTTACTGACTTGCCATGATAGTTGTGAAGCTGCTTGAGCATACCTCAGTATGTGATTTGATCTGCTTTTTAGCCCAACAATGCTTTTTAAGGTTTAATTTAACTTTCTGTCAGTCTTTCATCTTTTAGGTCTGAAATTAGCCTTAAAAAAAGCGCACTGCTCAGTATTTCTGTGCTGAAAAGCTGGTGTACATAACTGCCTCTCCTCTTCCCTGCAGGCACCATGGTGCGCATGAATGTTCTAGCCGATGCTCTCAAAAGCATCAACAATGCAGAGAAACGTGGGAAACGCCAAGTTCTCATTAGGCCGTGCTCCAAAGTAATCGTCCGGTTTTTAACTGTGATGATGAAGCACGGTAAGTCTAGAGTGCACAGCGCTGACCTTTTTTCTCTCATGGTTTCTGTGGCTCCTCGTGTGTTAAGGTGCTTTGTGACTAAAAGTAAATCAAGATGCTTGAACTGGTTTTGTATGACATAGCTAAGTGAGTTGTATTAACGTAGCATAGTATTGTATATTTGATTTGTCTGTTAATCTTTTGTAGGTTACATTGGTGAATTTGAGATAATTGATGATCACAGAGCTGGGAAGATTGTTGTCAATCTCACAGGCAGACTCAACAAGGTAGGATTCCTTTTCGTGAATTCAGTTCTCTAGGAAAATATTTACATGAGACTTTTTTTTTCTGTTTGCTCCAGTTCTGAAAGAACTACTGGTAAAGAAGGTGGTATTTATTGAATCCATGTAAATGAGAATAGTATGGGTATTATCAGTGTTTATCAAATGCTTGTTAATTTTTCTAGATTCATAATGGTATGATTGACTAATTACATTTCTTTTAAACTCTGAATTTGTAAGACATTCTCGGAGAAGTCTGCTTGCAAGCGCTGTGTGTTTCTCTGTAAAGGCTTTCGAGCTACCTAGTGATTTCTCAGTTTCTTTGGTGTTTAAGCTATCTAGAAGACTTGTCTTAAGAGATAGAAACTGAGTTGCTTTCCAGTTGATGTTTAATACCTGTAAATGTTGAGAAGACGAGCCTTTCTCCTGTCTCTAGGTGGGCTTTGCTGGCAGTTAAAGGAAAGCTGAATGCTATGTTAATTGGTACTTTTTAAGTTCCTGGGGCATGTGAAGTATTTGTGTCTGGTTTGGACATTACTTAAATGCTTTTGTCTTAAAATAATGGAGTGTCTAGTTCTGTGATGGCTTACTGTGCATCGTTGTTTTGAGTTAAGCTATTCAAGTGAGAGGCGGCTCTTTCGTAAAGAAATTAAAAAATTACTTTTGGCCAAAATATGTTGGGGGGTATCCCCATGATTAACAAATACTGCAGCTGAAAAGTGCTTGAGTGTAGTACGCAGATAATTCTGACACCACCCAAATTACTAGTGTTATGTATCTGTAATAAAAATAATGTATGTCAGGTTTGGGTATAGTGTTCCTTGAACTCTTCCGGGATGATTTTGTAACAGATCTTCTGGGGTGCAGCTGGATATAATGTTTCTCTCAATAGTTGCAATAAGGGAATAGTTGTTTGGTTCAGAAAAATGTCCATCGGTGCAGGAAGGTGTGTTTCTGTTTTGCTCTTGGATATTTATTAAGATAATTGGGAGCCAGTGAGGTGACTGGGGGTGGTAGTAGTGGTCATGGTCAGTACATAATACGATGAACTTGAAAACTTCAGTAACTTTTGTGCATGCTAATTATTCGCTGTTTAAAATTACAGAATCACAGAATAATCAGGGTTGGAAGGGACCTCTGGAGATCACCTAGTCCAACCCCCAAAATCTACAGGGTTTTTTTGCTAACCATGTGTGATGATTAGAAGTAGAATATCCCTGAGTAATCGCAGGATTTTTGATGATACGGGATGCTTAATAATCTTCAGCGGACTGTAGTATGCGTTTATGCTCTCCTAGGTCTAGCCGTTAATTTGTTAGTTTATCTTCAGCAGCAGTTCATGCGAGGGGGAGTAGGCAAAGCTAAGGGTGTAACAGCTGAATAGCTGGGTGAGAGTCTCAGCTCACCTGAGAGGCTCTGTTTCGTATTATGGGTGCTGGAGTGTGCTTCTTGGTACTCTAATCTTTTGCTGCCAGAAATATTTTAATTGCAGTTGTTAAATTTCTTCATCCAGTGAATTAGAATGACAAATGTGCAAATCCAGTTTATAAAGTTCATCAATTTGTAATGGAATTCTGTTTTATAGTGTGGTGTAATCAGTCCCAGATTTGATGTTCAGCTGAAGGATTTGGAAAAGTGGCAGAACAACCTACTGCCTTCACGTCAGTTTGGGTGAGTATGGAGAAGAGTTAAATCTGCCTTGTGTGTAGAAATACAGGGGTTTTAATTATGCTTTCATGCTGCTTCAGTTAACTTGCCTGACACCTTTCCTTTCTGATCAATTCTGATGTGGTGAATACCAGTCTAAAAATCCATCTTCCATATAAATGCTCTTTTTAACCAGTTTCAAAGTGGCACTGCTAAGCAAGGACCTGCTTTTGCTTGGCTTTGGTAAATCCTGGTTTCACCATTTCCATCTACAGTTTTCTGGGAGAATAGGACTTTTTCTTTTACTCATTTTAATTTTATTAATATCCGTTTATAGATGGGGAGGAGTCATGTAAGTTACCAGGTCACTGGAAGTAGGTCATACTACTTTAAATTAAACTTCCTGATTGTGTGCAAGTTGTTTAGATATTAATGATGAAAGGCTCAGAGCCTCTGTTAAACAAACCTCCACACCACAGAAAGTCTTAACTATTATGCAGTATGTTTTTCCTTCCCAAAATTCACTGAGTCAAGAGTAATAAAGCTCAGTGCACCAGGATGACAAGAGTTAGAAGAGTCTTCAAGGGCTCAGCCAGTCTGTCCCGTCAAAGGCAGGATGAACAGTTCCTTGTCATTCCTGTTCTTAAAGCTCCAGTGATAAGCTGCTTGCTTTAGCTGTGCCTATATAGCTTACTAGAAGCGTGTTGTCATAGCGAGATTTTTAAGAGTATTTATAGAGTGGTGGGACAAGAGGTTTCAGACACGAAGCAGTGTGGATGAAGTATGCTGATAATCCAGACGTTGGCATTAGCAATGACTAAGGCTGTTTCAGTTGTCAGTCGGGATCCAGATACTCATCTGCATCAGTGTACAGTGTTCCAAACACTGGGAGGCAGAGCGCTCGGAGGTGAGGAGCTGTCTGGCACCATGGCAACTCTACCTGCTCTGAAGAAAAACGCTTAAAATAGAAGCAGACTTTGGCTAGATAGAGTTGCTAATGCTACGACAGCTGAACTGACTTTACAGTGGGAATGTGACAGAAAACTTCTTGCTGAGACTTATGCAAACGTTCAGAGAACGGAAGCCCATGAATGTCCTTTGTGTGCTGCAGAGCTGTGCTCGTGAGAGGAGTTTCTTTTTCATTGTCCGATAACCCAATCTTAGTTCTGTTAGGCCCGTTCTTATGGAAACAGATTTTACTGTTGTAATACAGAAGTGAAGTTAGTGCTGTCACCTGTGCACCGGCATAGAACAAAACGATAAACTGAGCATCTGTTCTTTCTTCACAGGTACATTGTACTGACAACCTCGGCTGGCATCATGGACCATGAGGAGGCTAGGCGAAAACACACAGGAGGCAAAATCCTGGGATTCTTTTTCTAAAGCTTGTAAAAAAAGAGGATGCTAATAAATCATTCAAATGGACTCTGGTGTTTCCAGTCGGTACTTTAATGCCTTCTAACACTGCCTGTGGTAGTGCTTGTCACAGACAGCTCTTCGGTAGTGCTTAAATTCCACCTTTACTGCAAATGACGTTCGGGTTCCACACCATCCCTGGTCACAGCTTTTATTTATGTTAATAATATAACATACTTTCAAGAATTACCACTTGAATGACAGTTACAGGTCACTGTACAGAATATCCTCAGCAGGGAGACTAATGTTAAGCGACATGCTCAGCTGGCATGTGGTGGGGTTGCCTCTTGGGTGTCAGATACGCGTGTCTCTGTAGTTACGTGTGTGTGACTGCTTTGCTAAATAATAGAAGTTGCCTTGCCAGGAGATACTTCCTGTTCATGGTTTAAAAAGTTATGAGGTGCAGGATTGTGAAATAACTAAGATGGTTGAAGTTTGATTTCAGATCACAGACTTGTTCCACATCTTTCAGTGTAAGGAGTAACTGAGGTAGAGAGGTGAATAATTTTTTCCATCAAATTTTTAGTTTAAAAGTCCTTTGAAACATCGGGTTTGGGTAGGCTGGTTGCTGTGCAGCTGCTTTGCATGTTGCCACGAAGACGTAACTGGCATTTTTTTAAGTTAATTTTTGGAGCGAGGAAATAGGGATATCTGAACCTACAGGTAGGGAATGTTTAGTATTGAATGAGTTGTTGGTCTTTGTTTCAGGCATCTGATGCATGACAGCATAATATATTTGAGGATGTAGAAAACCTGACATTTCTTTCAAAGCAGCGCACGGAGCAGGTGACTGTAGCTGAAGAGCTACTTTGAGGTGGCAGAGAACGGGAAGAAGCAAGCTTCTGGGCTGACTGCATTGGCCTTTAACAGCAGTTGGAAAGACCTTGGCTCATTTTGCTTTGTTTGGAGCCTTCACTGGGAAGGAGCCTATTGAAACGGGGCAGGCCTGTTTCAACACGCTTTAAAACAGCTGTTGAATTTGCAGTTCTGGTACAAGCAGTTGGAAACAGTTTTCCTTCTTGGTGACACATGCTGGTGGTTGATACGTATGGTTGTTTGAATTGGAAGTGGTGTGCCCTGAAGGTGGTACTTCATCACAAAGCTTTTCAGAGAGCCTTGGGATGGAACTGACTGCCTTCAGGCAGAAAGTCTGTAAACGCTATAGTTGATGACTATGTAAGCTGTTTCATTTCAGTCTGTTAGTTTTTATGGAGAAAAGGAGACCTGATACTGCTAAGCAAACAGGTCTTAACTCTGCAGAGAGGCAGCACAGTGTCGCCTAATGTGGCTCTTTGAGGAACAAGGAGCGCGCAACAGCTGTGAGGGCCCACAGTGCGGGTCTGGTGGAGTACACTAGCGTCCCGTAACACAGACTTGCAGCTTGACTGAGAAGAGCAGGGGAATAGTAAAAAAGGCTACATTACCTGCTCTGTCTCGGTCACGGGCAGTTTAAGGTCGCAAAGTATGAGCTGCAGGTGGCAGCAAAACATTCACATGTGATCGGTATGGTTCTTGGTTTGATTTGAAACAGATTTGCATAGCTGAAGAAAAAGATCTGTTCACTAAATTACAAAGAGGAGTTATGAAGTCAGAAGAAGTCTGTTGTGACCCCTTTTTAGTGTCAAATGAAGCTATTTTGTTACAGGTGTTTTTTTTCTATCGTAAACGGAGATAATTCTGCGGTACTAAGCGCTGATACACACACGAACTTTCATATTTGCTCAGAGTAACCCTGAAGATCATACCAAGATTCCACTGTTCCTTTTTATAAAATCTTGATTTTTATCAGTCCAGAATAGAACACCCATTTCTGATACCTGATGGAAGGCAGTCAGTGACACTTTAAGGCTTCCTTTAGATGAACTTACTATGGCTTCAAGTTCCCTGCTAGTTTGACATTCATGTTTTAAACAAATTGTATATAGGACACACAGGGTTTTTGTGAACCATTTTACTGTTCTTACTGTCTCTTACTACCACAGAGACTTCTGAAGTAAGAGTATTTCTGATATTTTCAGTTGACGGACCAGTTGGGAATAGACTCTGTTAATTTATTTCACAAGCCAGCCTGACAACTTTTGTAGAATTATTAAATGGAAATTAGAGCTCCAGCGTAAAAAGAATGACTTGGAGGGGAGCATGCAGCACCACGTGCACCTTTGCCAGGGTATATGTAACAAACGTAACTACATGCTGGCTTACCCCGCGTGGGAGCTGATGGAGCTGACCCGAGTTCAGAGGATGATCTCTGAGCTTGCACCTCGCTGACGAGAGCTTTACTCCTGTGCCATCGCTGCTGGCTGAGATCCAGGGAACTTCTGACGCGGGGCTCGGCAGCCAACACGCGGGATTATGACATGCCCTGCAATGCAACTGCTTTAAACGGGGTTGCAGAAATTCTTACTCTCAGACATGTTTAAAATCTGAAAGTGGTATTTTTTTAAGCCTCGGTGATGTTTTCTGAGCTGAAGGCACTTGCCTTAGGAAAGCAGCGTTTGTAGGTAAAAGTTAACAATCATGTAGGGTAATAAAAGGATTAACAGGGAGAGGAGAGAGGGGGAAAAAAGGCCCAGTATGGGTTGCAACGGGCGATTGAGGCACAGTGTGTTTAGAGAAGGTGTTTGGTACCTGTGGAGCAGAGGGGGACGTTCATGACAAACGAGTCCCCTATGGGACAGAGGCATCTGACCTTCACGTGGGGAGAACTGGGAGGTGGATGACACCTGAGGAAAGTTTGTGCTGCAAACCCCTGACTCGCCAAACTACTCTGCCGCCCTGGACACCTGCAGTCGGACGAACCTGGAAGGGGTTGCGTCACCTCCATACCCTTCTAGATGGAGAGAGAAGTCTCGGCCTTTTGGCTGGAGATCTGCTTCTACTGTCTAAGCCAAATTGAACACCCAGGTCCCTGTGAGTGCGGCCACTTGCCCGGCTGTTGTGCCCTGGCGAGGCCAGTCATGTTATGGTATGGATAGCGTCTGGTGATGCTGCACTGCCTATCGCCCCTTCTTACCTGCTCAGGTGATCGCAAGAAGGTCAGTGTCAGTGGTCCTAGCCACAGGTGGTAAAACAGGGTCAGAATTTAAAATTTGAGTTGTGAAAATTACTTACAAGTCAAAAGTAGTTGGGAGAGGGTTGATGACCCATCTGAGGGTACAGTCTGGTCTCACTTCTGCTGTCAGACATACGATCAGTGTTTCCAGATGTGCATTGCCATTGCTCCTTATGGCATTGTTTAATAGCAGGACAGAACGTGTTCAAACCGCCTGCCGTGCATTAAGAGAAATACCTATTTATTGTTGCAGTGGGAAGGTGTCAACAGATGGCAGCAGCCGACTTTGAATGGCCGAGCCTGAGGGCGATCTGTGTGAGAGGGGTCCCAAGAGGGCTTTGGCGCTGCTGCTGGGCTCCCTGCTCCTTCTGCAGAGCTAAACACTCGACTGCTCCTGTGCTCTCATCCACAAAGATAATTTTTTCTGTCTTTGATGCAATGGAGCCTCTTTTTAGTCTAGAGAACAGACTGAGGGGGGATCTTATCACTACTTATAAATACTTAAAGGGAGGGTGCCAGGGGGATGGGAACAGTCTTTTTTCAGTGGTGCCCAGTGACAGGACAAGAAGTAACGGGCACAAACTTGAGCATAGGAAGTTCCATCTTAACATGAGGAGGAACTTCTTCCTTTTGCGGGTGGCAGAGCACTGGCACAGCTGCCCAGAGAGGTTGTGGAGTGTCCCACACTGGAGACATTCCAAACCCGCCTGGACGCCGTCCTGTGCCACTGCTGTAGGTGTCCCTGCTGTGGCAGGGGGGTTGGACTCAGATGATCTCCAGAGGTCCCTTCCAACCCTGACCATTCTGTGATTTAAGATAATATGGGAGGTGAGAATAAGTGTGGATCTTCAAAACACAGCAACAGGGTAAAAAGCCTTTGTGACAGTGGCTTCACTGGAAATTCACTTTCTCCTCCTGGTCCTTTTCTTTGTTTCCTGCCACAGGTAACTCAGCCAGGTCCCTTCCCCGGAATGGAGCCTGTGGTTTCTTTCTCAAACTCACGTGCCAATTACTTGCACCAGAAATGCAAGCCGTAATTAAACCTTGTTCTTCAGTGTCTGAACAGTTATTTTTGTGACTCTCTCACGCCTGCTGGAGTCAAGGCGAAAGCCAGCGACGACAGACAAGTGGCGGTGTGGCAGAAAGCAGGGGAAGAAAATGGGTTGGAGTGGTGATTCAGGCTTTATAACTCGCTCCCACGGATTCGGCACCAAGGAGTTATTTCACAGCAGCGAAAGAATGAGAAGTCGCTCGTGGCTGGCATGGGGGCCCCGACGCGGGTGCGGGAACGGGGAGCACGGTGATGGTGATGAGCACATCAAGATGTGCAGGTGAGGCTGATGGTAGAGGATAGGAGACATTGTTTATTTTTGAAGGATCTGGGAGTGCCAAAGCTACTATTTTGGGGGTTTTAATTAAAATTGCAGGCTCTCAAATGACAAGTTTTTTTGTGCTTTAATGCTATTTAGCTAATTTAGATTTAAGACAAGACTACCTATTGTTCAGTGTCTTACTGCCATTAATGCAAATACCAGGCTCTGAGTGAGTATCTGGGTAGACTTAACCACAGTTTAGCCCAGAGGACTATTCTAGTAGAGCCAAGGAGTTTCAGAAGCTGGTGGCCTCTCTTCCCACTCATGCCTCTCATGCTTTCTCTGCTCAAGTGCTGCCATTTTACTCATGCAGTTCTGTTTTAAAAGAGTATTGTCTATTTTTCCCCTTAATTCTCCTGCTGTTCACCATGTCTTTGCTCTGGTACGTTGTATTTTGACTACCAGCTCATGACCTAGTTTTATTTACAAATATCTTTACAAAGAGAGAAGTGCTGACATAGCAAGTGACAAGAATAACTGGGTAAACTTTATTGCTTGATATGCAAAGGTGCATCTTCTGCTGGGGAAAAAAAGTAAATTCCATTGACCTTCTCCTGTTCTTCTCAGATGAGGTGAATGAGGATGTCTGAAGGCATAGAACTTTCCACTTAAAGTTGATCCAGTCTGGTTTATTGTGCGAGATATGTAAGAATAATCTTATAAAAACACTAGAAACAGGAGAACATGTACAAAGAAATATTGTGGTTCTGCTGTAAGTAATGAAAGTTTTGACCTTTGCTAGGACCACTCTTAATGTCACATGTAGTCCTGGTACCCACCATTACCTAGTGGTTACCTGTGGTTTTGAAAGCTCTTCTGGTGTTCTTGATCCGACTGCACTGGGTTTAGCAGCGACGAAGGGATTCCTACTCAGTGTGTGGCTGCTAACTTCAACCTATATATATTTATATAGGGAGCAGAAATTAAAATCTGTACTATTGGGGCACTGTGATGCACAGGGCATTGCGGGCGGAGCATGGGCACTGCCAAGAAGAGGTGGCAGCCACTGGGAATTTCACCATCTCCGAAAGGGTTACAGCCCCACCAGGACTGCTGTACCGACTGCATCTTTTCTCACGCAGTACCCAGAATGAAAAGATGGGCAGATATTTGATTAACAACTAAATTACAACCTGGTAAAATGTGATGCTTGTGATATGACAGTATTTTAGTCATGCTCTGTCTGTGTAACACAGGTTTCAGCTGGGTGCTGATGCTTCGGTGTGCTGACTCTTGTTGGTCTGCTAGATTTCCTTAAGCAGAGAAATGGATGTCCTTAATCACCTGATGCGTGCTCCAGCTGGAGTTTCACTGGCTGAAGGCTGGGGAAGGAAAATTGCAGGCTAAAAAATATATGTAAAGTAAAAGTGGGGAAAATAATACTTGTATTATACTATGTGTCACTAAGACAATTGTTCCACCTTCTAAAATCTCAGTTGGGAAGTAAGTCCAGCAGAGACACTCGGTTATCTTCCCTGACCTTGGTATAACAAAGCCCCAAACCTCATTCCTGTTGCATTTCATCCCGTTTAGTTCTTTCTGGGTGCAAGGGAGCAAACAGCAACAGGAGGGTATGCTCATGGTGAAGCTGCCTCTACAAGCGGAGCAAAGCTCAGACAGTTACTCCCAGTGAGCAGCAAGCAAGTTCAAACCCCTTTTGCAAAATTTCTGATGAGCTGGTGACAAGCCTCAGTCTAACAAGGTAATCAAATTCATCTCTGCTTTCTTCCATAGACTAAATGTAGCTGACTGCTACAACTTGTTACCTGTCCGATAACCCTGTTCCCCCTCCTTCATATGCCGGTTGTGACACTCAACCGTTCAAGCAAAACCCCTGGGGATGTATAATTTGTTCCTGGGTTGGTGTCAGGGCAGCAGTCATTGCGCAGCTGTAGTTGATTGAATTTTAGTGCCACGCAACAGCATAATGCAGCAGGACGCTTGAGGTCAGCCAGCCAAAAACATCCAGCAACCACCACTTACACTTTTTATAGTGACATAAAACATTGTTAAAGTGGATGCTGAATGGCCTATAAAAGCAGATGGGTCAGGTGCATATTTTAATGAAACGGGTAGCTCGTCTTACCTGTTCTGGGCTGTAATTTTCCTGATTGTCAGGACACCCCGTGTCATCAGCCTTCTGACTGAGTTGAGAATAGCGATGCTGTTGGTGCAATTTTGCTGGTGGGATGGACGCAGGCCTTTGCTTTGGGATTAAAAGGGGAGGATTCAAGTTCCAGGTGTAGCTTAGTTACATTTTATTGAGCATTTTATCTGCTAGTGCTGCACTTAATCATTGCGTACGCATTCCTGTGGTATCGTATGCTTTTGGACGGGGTGCCCTAGCAGGGTACGTGACTCACCCCACACTTTCTGTCTGCCAAGGAGGTGCTTTTCATCACAGCTTGGGGATAGTGTTGGGTGAGGGGAAGCCATGGAAATGGAGAGTGTTACTGCCACTCTATAATCCATTGCTGTTCCCTCTTGGTTCTTCATTGTTTATAACCAGGAGTTGATTTGTTTCATATTTAAACCATTTTATTCATTGTTCCCACTCTGTAAACACATCATGCTACCCATTCTACAGAAAACTTTTTTTCCAGAAGCTTGCAATCCCCTGCCTATGATCTCTAGATGTCTCTCTTGCCCCAGTATAAGTATGAAAAAGGCGGGAGTAGCAAAACACTTGGTATGTGATCTTGGATAGAAACGTGTACGTGCAACACCCCTCCACCTTCACCTCCCCAGCTAGATTAGAGTGGGATTTGCCCTTTCTATTGTGGGGAAGAAACGTGACATAACCATTCTTGTTGTCTTCCACTGATGCAAGTAAATTGTGCTTTCAGCTGGACCAGGCTGTAAGCAGGAAGGAGCAAGGATTATGTCTGGGAGCAGGAGGAGAAAAGCAGGTGACAAGTGAGGTTAAAAGAAAAGCTGCTGCTGAAACCCACCTCTGGGGTATTTTCCCAGTCTCATTAGCTCTACGGATGGAGCCTAATTGGTGTTTGGTCCACTGTTTTGTACAGTTTTAAAAAGCAAAGTCCAGGAACATCAATGAGAACTTCAGGTTTTTAGTATCTTTACAGATCAGGCCTTTAACCGTAAGAATGAAAAAAGTCAGGGGGAAAATGAAAGGGTTTTTTTTTTCCTTTTTTCCCTACACCTCTGCAATTCACATGGCTGCTTGTGTCCTCACTTGCAATAACATGCCCAGCTGTATTCTTGCATAACAGGATCCTTGACATATAATCCACAAGTCTGCGTGGGCTGGTAATTAGCGCTGGCCCTCGTTCAGTCCTTGGGATTCATTCCTTAGGGCAGCAACATTAGCCCCTCAGTTAAGTGAGCATCTGTGCTCCTCAGATTTAGAACCACTTTTACCTCACTCGGGCAGGCAGTGGGTCCCAGAGCCGACTGCATGCATCGCTTGTGTTTGTGCGAAGACCTGTGTTTGCTGTGGTGCGGACGGGCAGGTGGATCTGTCCTTCTTGGGCAGAAGTGAAAGCCTTGCTTGTTTTCCACGACTGGTGGAGGATTTCTGACTTGATTCTGTTTTCAGTTTAACGTGAAAAATAATTGTAGTTCAGCCCAGGTAGTGGGAGTTTCCGAGTTTGGTCTGCTCCTTGCTTACTGTGTTTATGAAGCATCGTCAGGTGAAAGATGAGATGTGCGTGGTAGGACCACTAAATTCATCTGCTACCTGACAGGCACACATTTGCTCTGGAAAGGAAGCAAAAATCAGGAGACTATTTTTAGCTCTGAAATACTTTTCTTGAATGACATTCAGTCCTCGCCAGCCTTTGATGAGCAGAGAAATAATCCCTCAAGGGAAACCAAAGGTGCCTGGATGAGGGCTCAGCTGCTGGCAGCTCCCGGCATGGCTGTGGCAGCGCTGGGGCAGCTCCCGGTGCAGCAGCCGCCCACAGACATCACCTAACGGCAGGCACCGGGCGAGAGCGAAACGCACGCGGGGTGGCAGGGTGCTGGAGTACAGGAACGTATCGGAGCTTGAATAAAAATGACTCTGAGCCCATTTTCCTGATAGAGACCCAGTCCCACGGTGCAGGACATGGGGCTGAGAACCACAAGCCTGTTGCACGTCAGGAGTCAGCCCTGTTCCCAGGCCCAGGTGGGAGAACCCATCTTGCAAATCAGCGAAGTACGAACCCAGTGCTGGTAGGTGGCGGCTCCAGAAATAGAAAGATACAGCGATAGCAGATAACGCTCCCTGATAGCTGAAATAAAAAGAATTAAACTGTACAAAAGTGTGCTTTAATTGCTAACTCTCTCCTGTCTGCTTAAATCACTAGAAATAAAGGTCTCCTCTTTAGTGATGAGCAGTTCCAGGCAGAACAGACGTGATGGGGGAAACATGTTTGGAATAAATACTGATGTGAATGACACTTATTAGCTACAGTGTGGCATATTTATTTCTCTGTAGTTAGCATAATAGCACAGCTTGAAATGAGAAGGGTTCTTTACTCGCGTCTGTGTGTGCGTGCGTAAAAATAACAATGGATTGTTACGGGTGGAATGCAGATGATTTTCCTGTCTCTGCAATTAGCGCCGACGTTTGGATGGCATCATTTGTTGTGGGAGATGAGCGAGTGGCCTAAGCATGGCTGTGCTTTGAGAAAACCTTCCCTTCCTTGTGTCAAACAGGAGGCAAGTGAGACAACAGTGCAAGAGGCTGGCTCTTCTCCCCTGTCTCTGTGCCGGAGAGCTGCCTGCCCACGGCAGCTCTGCTCTGGTTCGGGTGCTGCAGAGCTCCTGCGAGGGCAAGACGCCCCTCGCCAGCCCCCCTGGGACTCTTGGCAGCCTGGCCGCAGCCAGCAGTCTTAACTTGAGCTGTGGCTCAAGGAGAGGAGTGGAAACAGCCCAATTATCTCACAGGAATTTAATCACAGACGTGTGGGTGGCCCGGTGAAAGCTTTATTGTCTTCTGAGGAGTTGGGTGCTCCAGGTGGAGACTGGTGATGGAGTTAAGGTTGGTTGCTTGAATGTGCAGGTTACCTGCCTTTCTGCTGATGTGAACCTGCTCATCTTATTTTTGTCTTGCTTTTCTGTGCTTGTGCTTTGGATGCTTTCAGGTGCTCTGCATCGCTGGTGCTCTTAGCTGGGAGCGGTGTTGGAGGCTGTGCAGGAAGGTGTTTGGTGCTCGCTTGCCTAGAGCCTGCTCGGTCCTGCCGGCTTCATCGGGGTCTGGCAGTCCCACTGCTGCCCTGCCCTTTCTCATTTCGTGGGGGTTGGGGTTTCTCGCCCTTAGAGAGTGAGAGCCTGCAGTAATTTTAAAAGCATTGACCAGTTCAGTGAGGGCTTCCCACTATAGTTGCTGTTCCTTCCCCAAGTTTCTGGAGCGAGGGAAGGAAAGCTTTGCTAAGGGTCTGTGTGCTGGGCAGACGCCGGCTGGCAGCCAGCGCGGGGCGAAGGGCTCCCTTGCACCAGCTTCTGGACAAATCTCTTAGCACTTGAGTGGTGCAGTGGGCATCGTCTTTCAGATGCTACTTTGCAACAGTAGTAAGCTTTCTCCTCTCTTCTGCATATGTTTTAATGTAAGAACATGTGGAAATGGACAATCTTGAACCTTTACTGTCCTGCTTAAGGTTTGAGTGAAACTGGCTGGTGGATTGCAGAGCTGCTTGGGGAAGGGAAGACAATGGGGTGGACAGAAAAAGGGGCTGTCTGAGCTCTGTTTCCTTGTGAAAAATCATGAAGCATTTCAATTGAGGGGAGCCAAGAGCTTCTCAGGTTGGCTGTGAACGCTGAGTACTGTCTCAGAGCTGTCTTGGAAGCCTTTCTGTTAAGGGGAATAATTATACTGTGGCAAAAGTATTTACTTGCCAGGTATTTGCCTGCCTTATTTGTACTGTACTCTTCCATTGCTGAAATGTAAGATGAAAAACCTTAAGACATATGCCGGGAGTAACAAACTTTCCATTCTTTCTAAGTTTGCTTGATTGAGTGCTTGGTTTAGAAATACCATAAAAGTGCCAGGCCATAGCTTTAAATATCTCATTACCAGGTGTCAGGCTGCTTATAACTTTCACTCGGGGATTGTTGAGGGTTTTTTTTTCCTGTTGGTCTTCTAATGAAAATGCCAAAGGGGGAAAAACTATTACAAAAAATAAAAAATGCCGCTTTAATTGAAAATAAAAATGCTGAGCCAGCAGTGGCTTTCAGTAGTGCTTGCTCTATTGTATGGTTCTGACTATATATTATTTCCCAAGCCTGTGGGATGTTGTATGGTGTGAGGGTCTCATACAGGCATGGACCTGCTGGTTTGCAGCATGCTGGGAGGTGTTGCAGAGCTGAGAGATGAGCAGGTAGTTTATGTCAATAGAAGGACCCGACAAGTAGGCAGGGAGGAAAAACCACAGATGCTGACGTTACAGCACTGACTTGGCTGAAGTCTGACAAGTGTCCACCATAGTGCACAGGAAGCATGGACAGCTGAGGAGACAAGGACCTTGTTGGACCTTTTGTGGCTGCTGGTGGTCTGTGGCAATGTGGAGACACTGCTTTAATGCTCTTGCCTTCCCCTACAGGGTTGTCTGCTCCTCTAGCTTTGGGCGCTAGCACAATATGTGATGTGACAGGGCTTACGGCATTGCCAGGCCCTGTGTAATAAGTCTGTAGGACCAGCGAGGTCACTGTGGACCTGTGAAACATGGCTGAGAACTGGTGGTCTGAAGCATGAGCAGGCAGCAATGGCTGTGGGAAGAAAATGGGGGAAAGACTAATGCCGAGTGCTGCTGGAGAGGCTGGGGAGCGCATATCTCCTCTCTCTGAAAGGAAGGGAAAAGGTGCTTCTCTGGAGACCTTAGTCATGGTTGGACATTCATGTGGCATCTTCAAGCCTCCTGTCGTGGAGAAGATGATACCGTAGAAGGACAGTCTTGGCCAGCCCCAGCCTGTACCAACTTTAAAAATGGCATCAGGACCTGTCTTCAGTCCTGGACTGCTTCCCTGCTGCCTGGCCATCTCCCAGTGCCAGCAGCAGAAGTAACGGTTTGAGGATCTCCATGTCACACTGTAGAATGTGCCGTCAAGGATGCAGGTGTTACAGCTTGTGCACCAGCACCTGAATGTGCCGGCGGCTGGCAAGCCTGAGATCCTGTTACTGCCTCTCGGTGAGCCATGCCCTGGCACAGAAGGGTCTCTGCTGCCTGGGGCATGCAGACAGAGGTGCTCAGTTCCACCACAGTGCCACTGAGGGAGGTCATGGTGACCCACAGCAGCCTGCATTTGTGGGAGGGTTTTGTGGTCCTCTCCTGGGTTCAACTGATTGCTTTTTTGGGCCTCCCAGAGACTGCAGTCCCTCCTTACAGCAATGCTGGCACTTACCGCAGCAGGGAAAGGGAAACTTGGAGACGTGGCAACCAATTTGCAAATAATAAAACACTTAAAGCTATACGAAAAGCATCTTGCATGGAAAATCAGACAGGGCAGGAAAAACAGCACTTACCATCAACATAAAGCAGCTGAAATCTCTTTCTTAGAGATAATAATCTCTGACTCCAGCAGTTAAAATAAAGGACAAAAGCTGGAAGAAGCCAGAAAGCATGGTCGTGGGAGTGAATCTTGGTGAAATGAAAATTAAAAACACAATGAAAAGCATAGAATTGCCTTAAGTAAAAACAGAGCTGTCTGCCTAGAACAACAACTGAGATTATATGGGAAGCACATGGGGGTGTGGGGAACCAGGCTGAGTGTGGGGCTGCAGCGGGGCTGGTGCTGTGCCAGCACTCAGCCGTAAAGGAAAGGGGGGAAAGAGCCTCTGCCTAGACTTGAAAGATCCAGATTTCAGGTGTTCCTCGCAGTCTAGGAGACATTCAAGTCCTTGCTTTTAGCACCCGATCTGAAGGATAAAGTAATTTATGGCCTGTCTGGAGGATAATGGCTGATCCTGGCCAGTGCCCTCTCCTGCCTGGTGAAGCTCATCCCTGAACTGCTGACCTTTAATGGACAGTATGTGCTGAACTGGCCTTCCTCAGTGAATCTTGCTGAAGCTCCCATTTAAAGGCCTGTGCAAGTCAGTCCTCATCCAAAGCTCGAACAATTGAAGGGAAGATTTCCACTGGCACATATCCAAACCCCACCAGGCTGTGACGGCTCAGAGAGGCAGCACTGCCAGCTGACCGAATTGGGAGCGGCCCACGGACTTCATTATTGTCCTGGCTATTATGGAGCACCATCTCATGCAAATCAGAGCCACCAAATGGGGCTCTAGACGTTGTTTCCCACTTCAGGTTCTAAACAATCATTTGGACACCTTCATTTAAAAATAGGTATCAGTTTTTAAGTGCTACAGGAGGTGCACAGCCTTTGATCAAAGGATGCCAACGTATGGTGTGAATACCTATGTCTTGTGACTATTTTCAGGCTGACCTTGATGGATTTGTTACACTAAGTGTCATAAAAATCAAACTGCTCGATAAACTGTCTGCTATTTCCTACAACACCGAGAAGCACCTGGGGCACTTTTGCTCCTGGTAGACAATGACACACAGCGGCTTATGCAACTCTCCTGCTCTGCTGGTGGCTGCTCTTTTCCAGAACTGGCATGGTATTTTTAGATGCAAAGGAGAAGTGTCTCCTAACTATATGCTTATCACATTTTTAAAGCTTCAGCTGATATTAAAATGATTCAACCGTTGCCTGAATTCCCATACTTTTGTTTGCTTTCACAGCCTTTCTTATGCTGTGTGTAGCTTTTCATATGACCTTGCCTATTTTCTACCAAAATCATGGTATTGGAGCTGCTGTGCAAAAAAGGATGTTTTTATTCTTATTGAAGATCTTTGGAGTTATCCTTGGCCCCGGCTATCTGAAATACAGACTCATGCCCATATATTCTCTCTGCAGGCAAAGAACAGAGGCAGGAATAGACTTTATAGCTGTGGTTCTCAAATTTTATTAGTCAAAGGGCTGCCTGACCTTCAGGAAAAAAAATAAATCTGGGAACCATCATATCTGATGCTGCCACCCTGGTGTTCATTTATGGCCAAATAACTTCTTTATAAGATATATTTTTTATTAGTTTTGCTTGCCCTTTTGTTTACTTGCTTGCCTGGATGGGAATGTGCTCAGTAAATGTCTTTGTCTCTCTTCACGGGTCACTGTCTGGTGTCTCACACAGCAACCCTCGGGTCCATGCTGAATGTGGGTCTGTAGCCCTCGTGGCCTCTGCCCCGTTGCTCTTATGTGGTGTCTGCTAAGCTGAGGAAAACAGTCGCTTTTCTGCAGACGGTGTAGTGAAATTAGTCCTTTTCTTAGCAAAAAGATGCCACATGCCTGGCCCAGCCCATTGTGTGATAGTGAACAGGAGTTCTCAAATTCAGTCCATCACAGAATGTACTTACATGAATGAGGAACACAATGGGCGATTCCCGTAGCTTGTCCTGGTTTACTGGGCGCTGGTGAGGACCGCGGCTCAGAGCAGGGTCCTTGCTGGTGGGGTTCATTGGGAATGAAGGGGAGGAGATGGGAAGACCCAGCTGGGCTTTGCTGGTGTTTGTGGACCTGGGGTGCTGCTGACAGAACTGACAAGGGCTGCCAGCTAGAGCAGGATGGGGTCGTCTCTCTGCAAAGGTAGGTGAGGTTTTGGGGATCCCCATGTAGGAACTGGTGCTTCCAAAGCCAGGCCTTTCAGTGGCAAAGCAACGCCTGGGTTTACTGTTCCCAAAGGCAAGGGCTGCAGCCCTCCTGGTGCAGAGGAAGCGGGCTGGGGGGCTCTGGGCCACCCTCCCAGGCATTTTGGGATCTCCCCCCTTGCAAAACTGTTCTCCCGGTGCCCTGTCCTGGCCTCACAGCTGGGCTGGGTGCCTGAGTGCTTCCCTGATGCAGGAGGAGGCTCTGCCCGTCCCTCGCTTCCCTCTCAAAAGCCCTTGGCTGTGGTTTTCTGGGACACCATGCCTGCGGGAGGGGAATGGCCTCCTGTGGTACATGCAGCACAAGTGCCAGCAGGTGTCATGTTGATGCCCTATGCTCTTGTCACCCTGCTTCCAAGAGCACCCCACTGTCCCATCTCTCCCTCTTTCAGCCCAGTGATCACCACCGGGCTCCGAGTTTCAGGATCTTGTGTCTCCTGAAAGAGGTCGGGCTGCTGGTGTGGCTCGACTCCCAGCCCACCGAGCCCTTTAAAAGCCACAGGGCCGCCACCTGTGCCAGCTCTGGGCTCATGGGGTCCCCCCCCAGAGATGGGGCTGCTCTGGGCAGGGCAGCACTGCAGGGGAACGCTGCTGGGGATCCCTCCTTTCGCCAGAGCCCAGCCAGGCAGGGCTGCCAGCAGCCATGGCCCCGCTCCCCCACAAGCCGGGACCACCCCCCATGGCTGCCGGTCCTGCCCCAGCTGGTGTGGGCCCCCAGCTGCACCTGGCTTGGCCCAGCCCCTCCTGAGGGCCGGGGAAAGCCGACATGGAGGGCAGCTGCTGGGCTTTTCAACTGTCCCGAGTTCCCGTTGCTTTGCAGGTATTGAGTCTCCTCTTGCTTTTCAGCTGCCTTCTCCAGACCAGCGGTCTCTCAGCCCCCTCGTGTGTCCCTTCTGCTCAGCCATGAGGGCTGGTCTGGCCTGAAACCGCCACCCCAAGCGGGAACAGCCACGCTAGCATCCAGTGTCCCTGGAGGGCAGCGAACGGCTCTTGTCTGGGCTCCAGCAAGGTCCCTGCATTGAGGTGAGGCACACGTGAGGTTTTGAAAGAAACTAATCTTGTGTAATTCATGCACCAGAGGGAGCAACTTGTGCTGGCGGAGGATTTGTTCTGTGCCCCCTCTCTTCCCTGTGCCGCTTTTCTTCCCCTCCTCCTCCTCTTTAATCCCCATCTTTCTTGGATTCAACTTTTTATCCTGATCTTCAAGGACCAATGCAAAATGCTTCCACAGCTCAGGAAGCTGCCCGGATTTGCATTTAACATATTTAAATATTTAACATATTTAAGGCTGAATTAAAGCAAAGGGAGACAAAATTAGGAACAGATCGAAGAATAAGTGTGTGTGTGTGCGTGCGTGTATGAAGGAATAAAGGCGATGCTTGCAGACACACAGGGAAAATAAAACGTGGAAAAGAAGACAGAGAGAACCCGGTCCCTCTTTGTTGTCGTATCAAGCACACTGTGACTAATGGCGATAATTTTTCCCCCCCATCAGTACCGTAATAGAAGAATAAAACTAATTGTTATCTGCCACCCACTGTTTGTAAAGCAGCTTCTCTTAAATAGTTCTTATGTATTGAGTTCAGCTGTCAAAAGGAGCTGCTTTTTTCATGGTCTGCAAAATGCATTTCAGTATGAACACAGCTCGATGCAAAGGTCACCCCATCAAAAATGTTTTCCCTCAGTAGTGAGTAGAATGGCAAAAAAAGGCATTTTGCAGACTATTCTCACCATTTTATTTGATATTTCTTAAATGGTAGACAGCTGGAGATTAAATTCCCTTTGATGGGTAGAATTTGAGGAAGAATGTTTTGTAGTGTATTTTGGGTTTTCCCCTCTCTTCCATGCTGCGGTATGGGCTCTTTAATAGCTACTTATGACAGGTAGTATAAGCCATAAAAAGAGCAGGAGACAGAAGAAAATTACCTATTGTTTTTCAGATTGGCTCGTGTTCCTTAGGATATTAGTATGTGTTCCTGCGTATGTTAGTGTTTTAATGGTACTTTGGTTCCTGGATGCTTAAATTACTCTCCCTGTCAGTGTTTCCATTTACTTGACACATTTCAAATATGAAAAGACTTCGGGAGCTGACCACGACGACAGTAAATATCACTACAGACAATAGGCAGAGGTCACATAGCAGCAAGAGGAATGGTTCCTGCTAACACTTCCACAGGAGAGTCAGGGTAAAGTGGTTTGAAGCTATAATTTCAGGTGTACTCATGCAGGTGTGCCTGCTCTCTGTGTGTGCTCCCAGACCTGCTTGCAATGTAAGCTGGTGGTGGCTGGGGGGGGGAGAAAAGGTCTGACTGTCTTCTGCTAGGCATCTTCTGAAAGCAGGCGTTACACCTTCAGGGATATAACTTGCGTGTTTCACCCATGTTTTTACAACTTTATTATGTTTTGGACTTGTGGAGGGGAAGTTTGGAGAAGGCTTTAGTGACCTGGAGAGGAAATGGTTTCCACTGCTGTGCTGTCTGGATTTAACCTATGGTGACTCTTCCCCAAAGGTCTGTGTGCAGACAATGAAAACAGTGGCTCTGCATCAGTTCCTACCAAATACATGTCAAGTCATCTTCCAGCAATGGGAAAGGGAAGTTCAAGATAGTTGAGAATGTAAGTCCAGCTGTTCTCTCTGGCCTAGAAGGGGGAACCTGTCTTTCAAAGAGGCATTTCTTATAATTTCATCTGTAGTTCGATTGTGTGCATTGATTTAGGCTTCACTCTACTTACTTATGTGCACAGAGATCCTAAAGAAAAAAAATAAACCAAAAAGCAGGCACAAATGGTGCTAAGCCTTGCGATTTAAGACCTGCCATTAAAGGCAGTCATCAGGAGAAGTTCATATTTTAACCGTGGTTGGTGATCAAGTTGCCCTTGAAGAGTCAGTAGTGGTGGTAGGTCACCCTCAACAGACAAAAGGTTGTACTGCCTTGAGGATAGATGAGGATGCTGTCAGTCTGCAGGGAGAACCAGAGCCTGCCTCAATGAAAGTAATATAGTGTCACAGTAGTGCCCTTGTATGGTGGCATGGGCAGACCCTGTCCTTGAGTTTGTGTGGAAACAGGGCATAACAACAGTTTGGAGATCTTAAACATCAGTCTTCAGCTGGGGACCTGGATGCAAATTGAATCTGGAGTGTCTAAATCATTAAGACTGGGCTGTTACTGCTTGATCTGTTAGTGAGTAGCAGTAATGGATGGAAATTTCTGTTGGACCAGCTTCTGAGACAACAACGGGTGGCTGGCATAAACCACACTTTACCTGCAGGGAAGTGCTATCCAGCAAGCCTCGAAGAACTTCTCTGGTGGTAGGAGTGTTGCTTTTTCTCAGCCACCCATCAGAACAGAAAACTTCCAAGTCTCTCCAGGCCTTATTCTTCTCTTAAATGTTAGATTTCCCTTTTTCAAAGGGCAACTGTACCACATGTAAAAGATTTTAGTTCCAAGTGTGCTCTGAATGCAGCAGAACCTGTTTTGTTCTGATATGCTAGCAAAAACGTGTTGACAGGGACGGGCGTCGAAGCCCCGGGCTGAATTAACTGGCCTGGAATTAGGCAGAGGATGTTTTGCAAGAGTGTTCCAGACGGGGAAAACCGCACGCTCTGATCTCTTCTTGCTTCTATGCTACTGTGTAGTCCAGAGGGCTCCTTTGTTTTAAGTTGTGCTGTTCATGTCTGAGTAACAGGGGTGAAGGAGTCCTTCCTTCGTCTCTGGGCCCCTCCATGGGTGACAGTGCCACGAGGTGGCAGTGGCCACCAAATAATGTCTGGCCAGAAGCACAAGGTCCAGGCAGGGAATTTGTCCAGCTCTTTGCTCTCTGCTGCAAGGGTGGGAGTGCAATCCAGCCCCTAGCACTGCTCTAGCTTACACTCGTCCTTTGACTTTCAAGTAGACCCAAATTCCCATTTCTCCATTCCCATGTTTTTTGAGCACCTCAATAAAGTCACAGTGAGAGATGACTGAATTCCTGATGTATTGCTTTACTGTGTGCACACTTCCAGAGACTTACTGCCTCTGGAGGGCTCGCTCCTATTCAGGTTGCACTTTCCCTGCAGGATTATCTTGCGTGTTTTGTGTAATGGTGGTTCTGTCTCTTGTGCTAGGTATTCAGTTTTTGGCAGACATTTTGCTCTTCTACGCCTGGGTCATCTGGGATAGACAGCAGGAATTGCAGCGTGAATAAAAGCTAAATCACTTGAGTGATGATGGCTCCACTGCCTTCTCACAGGTCTCTGTGTCTGAAGAGGCTGAGAAGTTTTCCTGCAGTTTGGTGGGACAGACTTTTAGAGATGGCTGACCTTGAGGCTTTGCAATAAACCAAGGGATATATCTGCTAATCTTGGTGCTGCATGTCTGCAGGAATTTGCAACACCACAAAAAGTCCAGAAGTCCTGGTAGGCATTTGTGGTGTGCCTGAATTGCCTCACTAATCCTGGGAAATCTGCCTTCCTGGCCTGGAGGAGCTGGCCCATGCCTAAACCTGCCTGCTGTAAAGAAAAGGCCACTTACATCATGGTACGATCTGTAAGCATGGCCAGTTTAAGAACCAAACCAGAGGCAGATAGACATGTCTTTATCATCAGCTGATGGCTTTTTGCTGTCTTTGGTGTAAACAGTGTACAGCAAGAACCACAAATGCATGGTAGACATGTCAAATGTCTGATAAATGAGAATAAACATTCATGGGTGGCTCTAAGGAGAATGGCTAGGAAAGACAGGATGGCTTTCGCATTCTGCAGTCATGTCACTGAACAATCTGAAAGCAGGCCAGGAGGATGGAAAGAAGGCAGGAATCAACTCTATTCTGTTTTTCTGCTGATAAATCAAGCACGACAGCACAAACCTTAATAAAGCACTGTGACATTTTAGGCAGAACATCGTACATGGGTGAAATGTGCTTCCTACTCGTGATGGAAACTTTCCAACACGGGACTCCATTGCTGTCACACCATTGGGGCTGGTAGATAACGTGTCCCATAGCTTTCTGTAGGCCAAATGTTAAAACCTCTCATTTCAGGTTCTTCTCTATAAAAAGGATTTTGCTTCACCCAGCAGGGGTGATGAGAGGATATGTTTGTTGATATTCTTGGGGTCCTCATCTATTTTTGGGAAAGCACTGTGAAAGGCTTGAATGAGAAATTCTTTCTGTCAAAGCATACCCATAATTAAGCCGGTCTGTTTATTCATGAGTTCAGACAGGCTTATTATTGTTTTTTCTAACCTTGATCTAACAAATTGTGCAATGTGGTCTGCCACACATCTGCTGCTCCGTGCATGCTGGGGAGGGTGGACACCTGGTGTCAGTGGAGGGAGAGTAGTAGAGTGGAAACAGTGGCCTCACTGGGAATTTCCTTTGAAGATAAAACACTTGCATGGCTATTTGTGAAATGTTTCTTTTGAAGCAGCAGCATGGGTAGGTTTTTCTTCAAGCGGGAGACATTATAAAAGCAAATAACTGCAAGTTGGCCAAGTGCTTAATGAGGATCTGTGAGTTGTGACAGGTGAACTCATCTGGCAGCAGCACTGGCTGCATTGCTATGTCACACGCTTTTGAGAGACATTTGTACAGTGCACCTGGTGCAGGTGTTGCTCCTCCTTGGTGTAAGATGCAGGCTGTTTCTGTCATGTTGTCTTGTGGGTCAGATAGGAAAATTACACACGTAGTCACGTGCAAGGACCATGACTGGTTCTGCTTTCCTGAAGTTGAGGGCAGAAGGGGGAATGCCCCTTTGTGGACAGAGTTTGGTAGGAAGGGGAAGCAACCTGCTGGAGAGGGGTGGATGCCTGAGCACTGCATCTGCCAGCGTGGACACTTAAGTCTTTGCAATACATAAATCATGGAAAATGTGTGTGCTTTTCTCATTGTGACCCAGCTGGAGGAAAATAAAAATTTGAACAGAGATCTCATCAAGCAAGATATTCCAGCTCGTTAGAAAACAACCTACTGTATGCTTGAAAGGTGCCTGCAATGCATAAAAAAAATGGTTTGCTCTTGCACTGGAAAATCTAAAGTAGAATAGGCAGATATGACCTCATCTCCTCATGCTGGAAAATTCCTGCCACTTAACTTGCTGTTCTTGCCATCTTAAAGTGGTTACTGGGGAGTCAGTGATTTGGGAGCCAGTGTAAATGTGGCTTAGTTGCTTATCAAGTTGGAGCAAAGTGTCTTGGTTGGAAGTACGTATAATGAATGGAAAAGCGAGTGAACAAGCAACATTGCCTGGCTTTTTAACTGGCCTCTTCCAGGTGGCTGGAAAGCTTGGGAGGGAAGAAGTCAAAGTGAACTGTGTTGCCTGACCCTTGCATTGAAGGCAACTATGGTCTTGCTATTCACAGTGCAGACTTCTGGTCTGGTGTCCCACCATTTCATTTGGGAAGTGTGTTCCCAGTGATAGGCACTGCCACAGTGTTTAGGAAAATGAGCCAGTTCCACGATGCAGGCACAGTGTACTTTTTGGGCATGATCTAAGTGGGCTAGCGATAGATGCCACAGATGGCTGTATCAATCTGTTCTCTCCTCATGCCAGTTCAGAGTACTGGGCTTTTGCTGCGATTGCAGAGCTGGGGGGGCCCTGTCAGGCAGACTTGGAGGTGAGGTCCGCTTGCAGGCTGTGTGCTTCTAGGAGGGAGGATCATCTCTCTGTGGTGGGCTGCCATGTTAGAGGTCTTTTGACTAGAATATGGGCTTTGGGAGATGACTCTTTTACGAGCAAAAGCTAGTTAAGCCCAGCATCTCTGGTACTGCTGCCATTTCCAGAGAGTGCACCTAAAGAGAGAGAAGTTCCTAATAAAAGGAGAGAGTGGTGGCAGTGGCTGGAGGCATGTGCAGTCCGTGTGACTAATTGCTGTGTGTTTCACTCACGAGTGGTTGAATATACCTTTTTCTTCAGCAAATTCCATAGTTCTGAAAAAAGAAACAGGGTCTGTTTGTGAATGTAAGAGCTCAGGATCTCTGAGCCTGGTGTGGTTTGGAGGTCCCCAGGTTCTCATAGGCCCTGCCAGGGGAGTGAGAGCCAAGCCCTGGCTAGGGAAGGACCTCCTTGGCTTCAGGCTCTTGTGTCACAGCAGGACATATGTAAGCCAAAGGCCCTTAGCCTTGAGGCAGGCCATGTGGGGTGGGACCGCTGCAATATGTCTACTTGGCATGCTTGGATGTGTAGGGATAGTCAAAGCAGATTAAAGTGTATTACCCAGCAGTGATATACTTCCCAGTGGGGAAGTCTGCCACTTCCTCAGGGAAGCTATTACAATGGTTTAATTACTCTCAGCGCTGGGAAACAAGCTTTTATTTCAAAGCTGAATTTGTTTGACTTCAGTTTCTGCCCATTGGGTCCTATTTTGATGAGACTTACTCTTGGCTAGCTCTTCCATGTGCAAGTACCTGTGAGTATCAATTAAGTTGTCCCTTTGTTTTATTCAGACACATTAAATTCCTTATGTTTGTCTCTGCAGGAATTGTTCTCCAGGCCCTGGTTTTCTTTCAGCTCTCATTGAAAATCATTTCTGTGTCTTCCCATTCTCTGAAAGTTGACTTTTTGGTCTGGATGCGGTTCTCCTATGGACTTCTCAGGCCTACATACAAAGTTAAGGTCACTCTCATGCTGTTCGGCTCTTCAGTCATGCAAGAACGGCATCAGCACTGCAGAGATCATTACTTTCTTCTCTGAATCCTCATTTTCTGTCTTGTAAACACAACGTTGCCTTTTTGGTTCCCAAATCTACAGCCTTGCATTATATTCTGCAGCAGTAATCCAAAAAAGCCCGTGCTCACCTCTGCAGACAGTGCAGCAGGTCTGGCTGGAAGCTGGGGCTACATGAGACTCGTGGGTATTGGCACAGCCTGACAAGTTGCTGTTTTCTACTAGGTTCATTCTGTGTGTTACTAGCACGGATGGAAATAGGAAAGTTCTCCTTATCACCTTCATTTCACAACAAATTGCTTTGCAACTTAACTGATGTTTGTCCACATTAGAAAATTTCTTCAGGCTTGGCTAGGTTTCAGCAGAGTGGGGAAACAGGAACAGCTCTCACTCCTTCTGGGGTTTTGCTGTCTATCAAGGGAAAGGTGGGGAAGGGAATGTGGAGGGGAAGCTGAGTCTGATACCCACCATGAAGGCATTAGGGTACTACTGAGATGGGTTGTTTTAGGTGTATGGACTTTTATAGGCGGTTGCAGAGAGGAGCTACTGAATGTGATTCAAAGCAACCATCTGCTGTCGGCAGGCTGTGCTGCTGTCCAGAAGAGCCATCTCTGTTTATGGTGAATATTTTCCTTCACTGTGAACTCCGTCTTATTTGGCCACTTACCACAAGAATTCGTTAACTCCTTGAAAGTGCTCAGAAAGTGGGTAATGTTGCAGGGAGGTGATGTTTAATTAAAGGTTAAATTAATATGTCTGCCCCCCTGTGCAGTGTAACCCCCATGAGCAAAATCTGGGAGGACCAGAGAAGGCCTGTGAGACCCAGTTTGCACATCAGTATAGTAAATGTCTGATCATAATGAAACAGTGCTGGAATAAATAACAGGCCTTGTTCTTCCCACCTGTTCTATGTCTCTACTGTCTGCAGTGTCTGAGTCTCACTAAAACTGCTGGGATTTCAATGCAGTGCTTGGGCATATGCTTAGTTTCTAATTTCTCAGATTTAGGAGGGACTGAAATGTGCATTAAATACTTTGGTGAATGGAGATCTTTTCTCAGAAAAGTGAAGTACAGAAATCTGAACCACAAAGCCAGGTATGTTTTCTTTTTTATTAAAGAGTTTATGTTTTTCTGTTTAAAGGCAAGTATTTCTCCTTGACACCTCACTTGAGGAAAAATAAGGTGATTGCTCCTCGTGGCTATGCTGGTTTCCTCATTTGAGTCTGCTGCTATAAAAGCAGTCAGTTTAAAAGAAAATTTAAAAAAATGGCAGACGGTTGGGCGGAGTTGGGATGTTAAACGTTGCAGAGAGCATGGAAACCCTGTGTCAGCCCAGAGCTTGTAAAGGGAAAGCCATCACTTGGCAGAGACAGCTTAATAGGCTTGTAAAATCTGGCACCATCAAAACCATGATTTGGGTTTTATCAAAGCATGGCAGGGGAGCCTTGAGAAATGACAGCTGTATTATCTGTCTTCAGATCATTCTGAGAGCAACATCAGGAGCAGGCTGGAAACAGTTCAGAAAATAATTTCATATTGAGGGTTTGCTGGGGGCAGAAATGTATAGGGAAAATTGAAATGAAAGAATTAATAACAATATCAATAACCTTCCTACCGCAGCTATCAAGCGTGACGTGAAAATGACTTGAAAGTTGTCATCTACTGTGTATTTTATTCCCATCAGGAAGGTTTGAGGGGTGAGAGGAGAATCCAAACAAGGCAATTAGAAGACTAGAGTGTGTTGGGGAAAGGAGGAATGGCTGGTGTGTAGAACCTTTCAATGCAATTTTCCCTGCCAGACAAGGGCTGGGCCAAATTCTGATACAGTGGAGCAAACATTGGAGCGAGCAGATTTATGGAGTGACACCAGTGATTGCAGTGTCAGCTGGCGTGCACAAGACCGGTCCATGCAAGGTACTGATCATTGCAGCAAAAGACACAATGCAGCTCTTCCTAGAAGTGCATCCTAGAGGCAGAAGACTAGGGTTTCTCACTCACCACCAAAACCTGTGAGTCTTTGAGTATGATTCAAATTCACTGAAGTCATTGCCAAGATTTCTAGTACTTTTTCTGGGCTGTGGACCAATCCTGCTTAGTCCAGTCCAGTTAATGTGGGTGTAGGGGATGGTAAAACGTCCTACTTTTTTCCTATCGGTGTATGTTGACTCTGAGCCATTTGTACTCATTTCTTTTTCTCCAAGATGACTTGACTCAGGGCCAGGAGTTCACTGTACTTGTCTCAGGCTTTGGGACTCTGGGCCCAAAATGGGACTATCCATAACTACTGGAAAAGAGAGCCCAGCACGTAGGTTAAACCACTTATAAGTGATGGCAAGGCTGAGGCAGCCAAGCTCTATTTCTGAAAGTGACTTAGTCACTGAAGAAATTAAACCGCACTGAAAATGTTCCCCTTCCTGAGGTCCAAATGCTTTTCAGACATTACCTAAGCCATCAGGCTGTGATGGGACAGACTGGACAGACTACTGTGATCCCACTTGCCAGTTTCAGGTCATTAATGTGCAGGGGAAAAGGGACTCAATTTTCAGACTTTCCTGGAGACAGCAAGTTTATATTGCAGTTTATGTTCAAACTTAGCCTGCAAATCATTCAGATTTGACATTGTTTTTTTGACCTATATTTAGCTATATTTTTGCCACATAGCTGGCCAAACTTGCAGTGTTTCCAAGGTAAAAGGGAAGAAGTGAACCTTACAGTCTCCATTTTCTGAATTAGCAATTGTATGTCTGAGTGCTTCAGACTACTGATCAGAGAAGCCAGTGAAGAAAAGAAACCACTTGCCTGAATGCACAGTGAATGCTGAGGCACAAGCTCAGTTGCACAGGCTGAGAATGCAGTAGTGTTTATATACAGAGTAGAAAAATGGTATGAGATGAGCAAGCAAGTAATTTTAGGAAGCTGGTCATTGCTTTCTCTTTTGCTTTCAGAGCAGTCTCTCTGAAATTAATCAGTTGCTCCTTTGTAATGGAGTTAGATATAAAGAAGTTTATGCTTTCGGATGGAGCACAGGCACTAAACTGAAGCGCAGGTACTGTCTCTGCTGCAGGAGACAGGCTGAGGTCTGCCAAGCAGCTGGAAGTCACTGGGGAAGCAGGAAAGCAGTTTGACAGCTGGAGTGAGGTTGGCCGCCTGTCTGCAGCTTGGTCCCATGCTGTGCTAGTGACAGGACCATATGCTGCTCAGTCCCAAGCCTTGGTCCACACCAGGAAGCCTCTGATGTGCTGGTGCTCAGAGCTGTGATGTACACAGACCATGGTCCCTGAAGTCAAAGAATATTTGTGCTGCTGGGGTTGCTCGTAGGGTGGGAACATCCCATTCTAAAGCACAACAGTGTTTTCTCCATGTCCGTTCCTGTTCCTATAAGCTTGGCACAGAAGGAGAAAATGCCTTTTCAAGGGAAAGAAGTCAGTGTATTCACTGGTCATGGTGTTCAGTGGGTTTATTTGCCAAAATAACCTATGTGCACCCAAAGTAAGAAAAGACCTCTGGGCACTGAATCTGCGATTCTATGTCCTTTCTCCCTTTGAACATTTGTTTTTCTTCTGCAATATGTAGTTGGCTGGGAGTTATTCAAAGGTAGCTTGAAAAGATCAAAGTCAGATCCAGTCTTTATGTCATTCATGCCTTTGCCATTCAGTTTATGCAGATATTAATGAGGTGCGTTTTATATAGCCTGACATTCACATCTTCTGTTTACTCTAACGACATTGTTCTGGTGTCCCTCTTGTTCTAATAAGCAACAGAGTCTCCAAGATCATGTTCTACAAAGATATTTTTCCACTTTAGGATTAGCAGGAGCAAAACTAGGAATGATAATTTTAACAGGCATAAAACATCAGGATCTTGCGTCTGATGCCTTCAAAGCAGTGCATTCTCCTCTGCGTTGCCTACTCTGTATTATCACAGGTTTCAGGCTAGCACAAATTTCTTGCCCTTTTATCTCTCTAATTGTTTTCACAAGTTCATTAATGATTTTGCAAAAGCTGTAGTGAAACTAAATGACATGCTCATAAACCTTTAAAGGAGAATATACCCGCCTGGTGACGGGAAAAGTCTCATTAGTCTTTTCAAATCGTTCCCAGAAGGTTTTTCTGCAGATTCAAACTTGTTAGGCGCATAAATATGCTTCTCTAATTCAATCCGCTGTGCTGATTGTGTAACAACTAAAGTTTGCTCTGCTTTTACATAGCCAGTAAAATCACCTTTCTAAAGCAGATGTTCTGAGAGCCAGAACTGGGCTGAATTCTGAGTTGGTTGATGGGTTGGGTTTTTTTTTGTTTGGTTGGTTTTGGCTTTTTTTTTTTTTTTTTAATCTATGGAATTTTTGGGCCGCTGATGTCACCTATGCTTTGTTTCCAAGAAAAGCATCTGCAGTATATCTTCAGGCCAAGGCTTCAGATGGTGTGGGAGTTTTGCTGGGACAAGGACTAAATTCTGTAGGATAAATCACAAAGTGATAAGCAAGCTCCTTTGTGGTCTCTACAGACGATATGTTCTGACACGTCTGCAGGGCAGAGAGGAGAGCTGGGTACGAATGAAGGCAGCTGCAGCATCTGTAGGAAAATGTGCAGCATGTCCCATGGGAGATGGTCCAAACCTTGGTGAGCTGTGCCGGCGTCATGCCTGGCCCCAGTGAGGTTAAAGAAATCGGTCTTTCTCAGTGGTGGTGTTCAACAGTGCTTTGGGCATGTAGCAGTCGTGGGAGGGAGAGCCTGATACAACAGCATTTCAGTGCAGCAGAACATGGGGGCAAGTGCGGAGGGTTGGCCTCGATGCCGAAGCAACCATTGCAGGAGGAGGGCTGGAGACTGAGCGGCGCGGATGTCCAGGTGCAGAGGAGCTGAGGGGAACTGAGACCAGAAGGCTCACCGCTTCTGCAAAGTGCAGGGGACATCCTGAACTGCTAGAGCAGCACATTTCCACCCTCCCTCATCTCAAAGCTCTTTTTTTCTATGCTGAGATAAAGAATGAAAATGATTTTCCAAGTCTTGAGAGTGCTTTCCTTTGAGCTCATCTAGATGAGGATATTTCTACCACACAAACCTTAATTGAAGTATTTGATTTCACTTTTGTATGTGGAGTTAATTTATGTGACACAATTAAAATACATTTTATTTATACAATAGGAACTTAGAACTGGAGTAGGTGATTAAAACAACTGAACAGCCTCTTCTGAAATTTTAAATTTGCTAAAAGCATAATGATCCTTTGACATGATATTCTAGTTAAGCATTTTTGAAAGTAACTTTAAATATAAGGATGCATTTTAAATAAATACCATGCAAGCTCTAATTTATGCCTGACACTAGAGATCTTCAAAGAGTTTTAATTGGACTAGGCAGGGGATACTAATATTATGTTTTGAGCCTTATTGCTCAGAATTGCCTGAAAGAAGTTGAACTGTCTGGTAGTGTTACTTCAAAAGGGTGAAAAAACTTTTCTGGCTGTGTTCATTGTATGTCACCTCTCCATGTAAAGCTACTCAGCACCATTCTCACATTAGAAAGTGAGCAGTCCTCTGTGACACAAACAAACCACTTTCCCCAAGGAAGCAAAATAAGCACATCCAAACTCAAACTAGAAACCAAACTGCATCGAGTTGGGTTTGCTTCACTACCAGTGTCCAACAAGTCACTTTACGGAGTGCTCAGCATATAGCAGAGACCCGAGACATCCCTTTTATGTAGCAGTAAGCACAACTGTTATGTGCTTGTCTTGTACAGGCCTCTCTTGTAAAGGGCATTCAGCTGTAACTCTATTTTTAAGGCCTTGCTTTGTTTAAGACTTTGCTGAAGTTGTACACGGCTATTCTTGGTTTTTATAACTGACAGCTGTCATAACCTGCACTTTCGCACAGCGCTGGGTGGATCACAGTAAAGTGCAACCGTCAGCCCTGGCTAGCCTAGAAAACAAGATGCACATCTGCTGACATTTAACCTCGACTCTGCTGCAAAGAGCAAAGCCCTTCCCGGGGTTAATTGCTCAGCTGAAATGTCTTGGGCTGGATGCTGCACGTGTCGGACTTTCCTGACTACGGCAAGCGCTTGCTGAGCGCAGCTGGCGGCCGCTGACGGCCTGCACACCTAGCCGCAGCCTCTGCATCTTCTGCAGGGTGGCGGGAGCAGAAAGCTGGACAGGCTGTGCTCTGAACAGAGCTGGGGATCGTCCTCCTCCCCAGGGCCCACCTGTGCCGCTTTTACCATCCGTGCTGCTCCCTGCTGCAGCCCCGAGAGGGACAGATAGCTGTGGCTGTGCTCAGGCTTGCACATCCCTGTGTTAGTTTTACGAGCTGGATGGTCTCCGATTGCTTTGTGCTTTCTCTGGGATCAGAGACTGAGAGCTCAATGTTTTGCAGAAAGAGAGGTCACAGGGAAGTGCTGGTTTCTGCAAGTGTCCCAAACTGGGTTTTGTTGGGGACCATATGAAACTGCAGAAACAAGATTCTAAGTTACCATTTTAAAATATGTTTGGCAAATCTGCTTGATAAAGCATTTAGGATAAACTCCTCAAAGTCTGTTGTTCTTGCTGTTTGTTTGTTTGTGAAAATGTTGACATCTTCACCTGACTTCTTGGGATTAACTAGGAAAGGGCAAATCTTTTTTTCCTCCTCCCCCCCCCCCTTCCGCCCCCCTCCCAGAACAAAATAAAAAAATGTTTGCCACGCAATTCTTTTGAGCCTTCATTATCTGAAAGTCACAAATTTCCAGTCTTTCGTCACTTTGGCTATTTTAGTCACTTTTTTAGTGCCTATCTTTGATTTATTGTTCTCAGTTTCTGTAACAGAGCAAATTTTTCGTTTCTACAGCGTAGTTGTGCTGCTGCATTACTGTGTGCAAAGCGTTCTGAAATCTTTGCATAGGAGGTACAGTTCAGTGGAAAGTCCTTCTGTTACACATGAGAAAATAATTTGCAATTAATTAAGTTATTGGATGAATTCCTCCTTTGTTCTGTCTGAAAATGGCCTGTGAGCAGATTGCTAAATTCTCAAACGATTCATTACAACAAATTGTTTGTGAGTTTCTTCCCTAAATAATTCCTGGTCTGACCAGAACAAACAGTTCACAATGTGTAAGCAGAATTCATAATTTCATTGTTTCTTGAGTGTCTAATATATGGAGAGAGGTTCCCCATTCAATGTGAACGGCAGGTAGCACAAGACATGACTCAAAACTCGCTTTTAATCTGTGCTTTAATACTGAGATGTAGGACTGTAACCTCAGTTTTCATTGTCTTGAGGGACTGAGCCCAAAGAATCGAGGGTGGGAGGGTTTCAGGTGGATATTTGCAAAGGGGAGGTGTCTGTGTGCAAGAAGAGGCTGTGTGCTGGGGTCTTAGGGGGGTGCGATTCACCTTTGTAAATAGATAATTTTAAAACTCCCAGGTATGCTAAGTGGGAGGAAGAAAAATATGGACAATTCTTTAGTGGAGGAGGGAGAAGGCAGCAAACAAAACTGTGCTGTGTGGCTGCGATCTCAGGTATAAGTTCAGCCCAAAGATGAGGAGCTGGACACGAGAACGGGAAGCCAGGACAGACTGGCCACGTTGCTTGCGTCTGGTGGTGCTGGTAGAGGTTGTGTGGTGGAGTGCTTGATTGCCAAATCATCACCCAGCCTGTCTAGCTAGGAAGTATTACAGGAGCTGAAAAAATGAATGAGAGCATAACAGAAAATGTCGCCGACTGTGCCAGCAACTGAAAAGAGCTGGACTCAGCGGTGTGACACTGGCAGCCCTTTCCATCACTGCTGCAGCCACAACTCCTCTGTGCTCCGTGCAGGCAGCTGTCAGGTAGCTCCATCTGCATTCCTCTGCTCTTGGTATTTGGAAACAGCGCAGGATGCAGAAAAAGAGAAGCCAATTTTTGCTTTGTTGCGTTCTGTTGCTTTCTGCCTGTGGTGGTTTTGTTGCCCGACTTAGTATAAAAGCTGGCTGGAGCATTTTCTCTGCTGTTCTCTAAGTCTCGTTTTTACCCATTCTTCCTCTCGTTACAAAGAGTTGCATGTGGCCCTGCTAAAGTCTGCTTGTGCTGGCTGATGACTGGATGTTGACACAAAAATGAGCACCAGCTAATGAAGATGGAAGTGTTGGCGTTCAGACTATTGCTGATTTGCTAGTCTCTGGTCTCGATATCTTTGCTCCCCGTTAAAACCAGCTAGGTAGCATATGCCACAATGTTCACTTTGTCAAAATGTTGGCTGTCCTTCTAGATTAGTGCAGCTCCCAGACCAACTGCACTGGCATCAACAATTACTTCATTCTGCCTGTTAATTAAAATAAGCTAAGAGTATCACACGTTATCGTGGCTTTTAAAAGCATATGAGTATACTTGTGTCTATCAGCCTGTTTCCGTGGCTGATCTTTCTTGACTGATTCGTGTTGAGTCTCTGTAATGGTTGCTAAATCTGGAGTGAAACAGGAACAACAATTAGTGAAACCCAGAAGATTTCTTGCCTCTCAGCTGTCTTTGGCTCGGTGGCAGCTTATATCTCTACCATCTCTAGTGTGAAGCATTAAAATTAAAGACGTGTCCCTTGCTGCTTGGGTGGTGGAGTGAAAACTTTTGAGGCAGGAGTCAGTAGATGGCACTGTTAGACCCTGTTGGGGAGGTTACGGGGCAGGTGAACAGTGCAGGTACAGCTCTGAAAGGTGACTTAGGTTCTCTCCTGGGCACGTTTGTTTTCAGTGGCAGGTGGACCTTTTATCCTCTTAATCTCTGCTGCCAGGGTCCAGTGGTCAGGTTGGGGGAATGCGTCACTAGTGCTTTGGCAGGAGTTCCTGCTGGAAGGGTCCAACCGCTGAAAGTGTTTTGCCATCTCTGCTCAGGGACCAAGTCAGACAAGGCAGTTGGCGTTAGCTTCACAGACATCTTCCTCCACGCAAGATAACCGATCAAAGTACCCAGCTGGGCTCCGCAAGGATAGGGGTGACATTTCTGTATTGAAGTCTGTGAAGGTCATTGGGGTATTTCTGAGGGGCAGGGAGAGCCACTGCTGTTGGGGTAACTGTCACCAAGGCAGCATGATATGGAGGTCAGCACTGTGCTTTTCTGTGTAAGACTGGCTTGTTTTGTGTAGCAGTAACTCTCTAATACTTCAAAATACAATATGGCCTTACAAAGAACAGCCAGCTCTGCACTGCTGATGAGATAGCCTCATTTCCTAAGGGATGATTCCTAGAAAACTGACTAGCATTGCTGTAAAATAAGGATTTGTGGTTTAATAGTTATCATGGGAGCAGCTCCAGGAATCCCTCTGTTGCACAGTCACCATCCTGCACAGGCTTCTGTTCTCCGAGCAATGCCTTTCTTTCAGCTTCTGGAGCAGACACCGAGCTTGACATCATGTTCATCTGTCCGTGCACCGTAATATTGTCAGCGACATTCAGTACTTTGGGGATTTCTGACTGCTGACTTTCAATGACATTTGGAGCAATCTCCATGGCCAATGTGAGATACTCCTCTGTGCTAAAGAATATAACAGAGACTGTTGCATTTAATATATTGGAGTACATGAGACACAACAGCAGTTTGTGTGATTTATTGGGAAGACAACAATGCACCATAGCATGTTCTGTAAATATAAGCACAAACAAATCATGCTACATCCCGCTGTAAATTTCATGTACTACTAAAGTGTCTAAATTAATAAATGCAGCAATAATGGATTAATTAAAACAATAGGTTCTTTCACAAGCCACTTGGTCATTAAGATGGGAACATACTTGGCTGCCCTAACAAGGATATAGGACTTCAGATGATGGTGACGTGGGACAAAACAACATGTCACTTAGGGTATAGCCTGATGCCCTTGAGTCTGCAGGAGGTGGTTAGTCACAGAGAGACTGGAGAAAGGGGCTGCCTCAATTTCTGTGCTGTAGACCACCCTCTCTGAACCACTTCTGCATCTTCCAGGAAAGACAGACCTGCATCTGTCACTGGCTACCAGCCCCTGACCTCACTTCTTTGGTGTGTATCAGGCACAAGACAGGTGATTCCTACATTGTAGTGTCTGAATCCCTCTCATATTGGATTCTTATCCACTTTGGCTCTTTTCTTTATGTCTGGAGGGTGGGAACAGGGAGAATTGCTCTCAGTTTCTTTGGACAGATTCCCAAAAAGGAAGAAACAAGTAAGTAAATGCATACATTTTTAAAAACAGTATTAATTTTTACTTGCGATGAGGCTGACAGAAGAGAGAAGCTGGCTGGCAGGAGGCAGTGTGGTGTGTCTGTTATCACATCTCATACAAAGTTTGATGTAGCCAGCTGGCAAATACCAGCGGCTCTCCTGAGTTCATAGCTCACCCTGTTTGTGTTGACATTTCTGGCAAGGAAAAGTAAAGAGTTATCCCAGCTGCAATAACCTGTGAGGTCTCGCTCTGCGTTTCTCGTAATTTGCCTGAAATTAAAGTCTCACTCAGCAGGAGCGATTCACATGCCAGTGCTTCCCATCGTTACTACTGGCTGGGGGACCTGCAGTAGGAGGATGCTGTGGGAGATGGCACCTGTGGCGATCCAGTCCCAGCTCCGTAACTGCACACCAGTAGCCTCACATCTTACACCTTCCTTTCCTTCCTCTTAAAACCTGACTTTGTTTTAACCTGACTCCCCTCCAAACGCAGCACAGAGCTGGTGTGAGGTGCTGTAACCCCCAAATGAGCAGCAGGCTGAGCCCTGCCGTGTCGCTGGAGAGGCAGGCGTGGGGTTGCTCAAGGAGCTCCTGAAGAGAAGCCTTCAAAGTAGTATCGTGACCATGTGTCCTTGTACAGGGGACTTGTCGTTTTAGCAGGGAGGGCTTCATCCTCCCATGGCTAAGTCACCTTTCTCACTGTTCACAGCATGCCATGCTTATGCTGCTTACAATTTGGAGTCAGCTGGGATTGTTTTTTATTACCTGTTTAGTATTAGCTGCTGGATAACATAGAGAAGCTTTACCTGAGTTCCTGCCCAAGCACGTGAGATGTTGCTGATGGGCAAAGGCTGTATAAAACCACCTTGAACTCTAAAAAAGAAGCTGATGCTGACAGTGGGTTTCCTTTGAACTATCAGAGTCCACTTCAGCTTCAGATGCCTTCGCACAGAGCCCTTGACTTTATCATTAATATTGAAGGCTTTGGGCCTGATTCTTTTCTCCTGTCAGACTTACCCTGAGGTGACACTGGAATGATTTTCCTTTTGATTCTTATATATCAGAGCGAGACAAAAATCTGATTTCCAACATGAACCTAGAATATATATTAAAAAAAAAAACAAACAACAAAAAACCCCAAGAAAAAAACACCTAAAAAACCGATCCAAAATTAACAGGCCTTTTGAAATACAGTGGAAATGTAAGGCACACTTGAAACAAAATTGGTTGGTGTTGTTCAGAAACTTTACTTTCATTGCAGTGGTCTTTGGACATAGGGTATAATGGCATGGCATTTTGTCTTAGCACACGAAGCCTCATTAAAAATATAAAGTGGATGTGGGATATTGGACTGGTATTTTAAGTAATGATAAAAGAACCAGTGCTGAAGTCTGGCGAACATTTTCTTTCATTTGAAATAGATGCCAGAAAAAAAATCCGCTATTTTAGTAATCTAAATTTTGTGGAACATATTTCTGATTAAATACTTTGTCCTTTGAATGGCTGCTGTAGTTTAGGTGGAATATGTCAAGTAGTTCTGTCATTATCTGATGTTCTTTAGTAGACTTAACTGGAATCTTATTTATGGATTAAATCTATGGGCCAAAGAGCAGTAAGAAATCCTTTTTCTTTCTGATAAGATGATGTACGTACCCTGAGGAAGGTAGTGGTGGTATGTTATGCCAGCTCACATTCCTGTCTTGCTGGGGACCTCTGTGATGTAGGTAGACAGAAAAATAAATACAAGGGAAGGCTTTCTTGCGGCATTTTCCTCTTTTTTTTAGTTAGAATACAATTTGGTGAACACAGGTTACACCTTTGGAGGGGAGACAAATACAGTGCTGCAGATGACTGCTAAGAGGACATGATATCTATTGTGTGTACTCAGAAGAATCCTTTCTCCTCTCCCAAGCCCAGATTTTCTCCATTGAGAAAGTATAGTTATGTATACATATAAGCCGCATGTCAACCAAAAAAAGCAGGCCAGCCAGGGACCAGAAGGGAAGCCAGAGAGAGCAAGGGCATGACAGAGCATTGGCAGTCACTAGCAGGCTCCAGGTTGTCTCTTGCTGTCACACCGCTGCTTGGTTGAATTAATCAGTCATTAGGTCAACTAGATTCTGTCTTCCAGCAAGTTTTTCGTGTAAACTTTCACATCCGAATCATTACCCTCCTTGTTATTCCAAAGAGAATACTGACAGCCCTAGCAGGGATGTTTGATGTCTTCAAATTCCTTTTTGAAATACTTCTCAGTCTCTGCCCAGATTCCGAAAACCCCTAGCATCTCTTACTGAGAGGTGGCAGCAGCATATTTGACCTTTAATCCTCCTCTTCCATTTCCCCCACCCCAAGAAAGGAAAGGGTACCTGTTCTTCCTACAGTGTTGAACATGTTGCAGAGGTTGTTGGACAGTAAACTTGCTCTCACATATGTGCTCTAGTGAGGCCACGATAGTACTAACTAAAAAGTCCGCAATTAAAAGTCAACAAGAAGAAAATGCTTAAAAAGCAGTGATAAAACTATGACTGAGCCAGAGCTGATTTTTGAACCACTGCAGCAAAAGCACCAAGGCTCTGGGGAGGAAAGTTCCTTCTTAACTCTTTGGCCTTTTTAGCCTTCTGTACAAGCAGATGCTTGGGGATGGCATGTCTTCCTGAAAACTTATTAATAGGACCAGGTAAATAAATGCACATAGTTTAAAAGTAATTTTCTCTGTGCCTTTCTCCATCTCCCTTACCAAAATAGTTCTTGTTGATTTTCCTCTTATTAACCAAGATTTTCAGGAGATTAGATTCAACACAGTAGTGAATTGTCAAATTTGTTAAAAGTTAAAGCACTAGTTATCTGAATAAGAAGTTCTCCAGACAACTATTAAGGTCTGGAGAGGGTATTTTCTCACTGCATAGAAGGCAAACTTCAATTTGAATCAGTATTTAGTGTTCAGTGGCAGGGTCCCAGGAGGTATGTGAGTTATTGATAAGTGGGTTTAGATGTCTTTGTTTAAAGTATTTTGTTGTTTATATCTCCAAGTCCCCCCAAAGCAGTAAATTGTCAGACTTGGTTTAAGTGTTAGTAATTCTGCTGTCAAATCTTGTGAATCAGGTTGTATGGCTCCTAAAACATATTTGAAAGCCTTCACACCTTCCTGTGGTGCTGCTTGGAGCCTTTGTCAAAACCAACATTTTCTGATTTGGCATTGGCATTATAGTTGTAAAAGAGAAGAAACATCTCTTAATGCTCACTGCATGGGAAGCTGTGGTGCTGAAGTGATGGACTTGCAACCCAAATTTCTGGGAGGCAGAAAAAGTCTACATTGAGAAACACCAATGCCTTGTGAAGCCGCCTTTCTCTCTAACTTGATAAGCAAACACAAATCTTTCTCATCCTTAAGAGCTGACGATTTGCCTTCACAGAGAGGAGAGGAAATTACAAAATTAATGGAAACCCAAAATGATTTGACTCTCTTGCCAGCATCCTATGTTTCCTTAGGCTTTGCTCCAGTGCTTGCATTGTCTCTACGGTTAGTAACACTGTGTTTTCCCCTGGAAGCTAGCTGCTTTTATATTCTTGCCTCTTTTTGAAAATGTGACCTTTGGTTTTTGAGCTTTCATAATTACTATTAATCTGTTCAATAAGGAAAAATAATAGAAAGGGAAAAAATTATAATCTGGTCTGTCTGACTTCAGTCTTTGACCCCAGTATTTTCTCTTTTAGAAATGCGTCTCCCCCCACCCTTGGGAACGCTAACCGCTGCCTGGAGGACGGCTGCTGGGAGCACATGGCTCCTCCTGTGTACATCCATTGCAGCCTTGTGTAGAGGCAAACAGGCTTCCTCTTGTTTCTAATTAGGCCTTGGTGTCCTGCCCTTCCGACTGCCTTTTTGACCTGCTATTTGTATTCAGTAGCCACAGCCATCCTCCGGCTCAACCTCCTGTGCCCAAGAGGCCTCTCAGTGTCGTGCGTTCCCTGGAGCTGTGCCTGGGGTGTAACTTTATTATTCAAAACCTCAGACTCAGACAATGCAAGATGAGAGTCCTGTGATCAAAGCTGTCCCTAAAATACCTTGTACTTTCTTGTATGCCTTGCAATTTCAGAGCAAACATACTTTCGAACTCCAGATATCTGAGTGATGGGAAGTTGGTTTTTCAATCCTTTTCAAGTAGTTTCACTCTGTCACTGTACTTCTCTCAAGTTGGATCCAGACCAGTCTTTGTCCACTGACTGTACCCCTTCACAAAGACCTCATATTACAATACAGTATGAAGTGAACAAATATTGAAGAGAAAGCTGGAGGCCAGAACAAAATGCCTTTCCTCTTGTCTTAGCCATGTATACCATGAAAGCATCTTTCCAGCACCTAATGCTTGAATGTCTCCTCTTTAATGCCTGAAAGCTCTGCTCACCTCTGCCTTGCTGGCTGACTGAACTCATGCTGCCTGCGTCTCCTCTCAGGATGACAGCCAGGAAATTATTACAGTGCAATTTAAAGACCATAAAATACAGGACGAGCAGATGGCAGGTCACGTCTCCTTCCCATGGATAGCCTATGTCACTGTGGCACTGCTTCAGCGCGTGCTGAGCCACACTCACAAAGTCCAAACAAGAGCCATCACCAGTGGAGAAGGTATCTGTCAAGGCAACTTCCCAGCAACACAGACCTTACGACTGTGACAAAGAATTTGGGCATTGGCAAGAAGCTTTAGTGACAATGAGCTTTAAACACCTGCTGCTAAGATAATCACAATAATCTGTCTGCCAGCTTTTTCCTAATGTGCATTTTCTAATTCATTGTGGGAGGCAAAATCCTTTGACTGGTGGAATGAAGACGTGGCACTGTGACTATAATTTACATTGTTAAACAACTAGAAGGAGCAGCTATCAAAAGTTGGAAATCCTATCCAACACAGAATAGCTGCCTTCACAGATTAATTTTTTTTAAAAAAAGATGAGAAATTAGTGTTTTCATAGAAAGGAACTCCTGATGCAAGGGATCCTCAGTGCCTCAGTTCTGTGAAAGGGATTTAAAAAAGCGAACGTCCCAGTTGCAGGATTTGCTGTGGTTTTGTTCCCCTTCTGATCTTTTTGAGTCTACCCTTGGAGTAGGGGATCTTACCCTCTACTTCTCACTTACTACTCTGTGGACTACTGTGCTTTGTGGGGACAAGATGCTGGAAGAGCCATTATGGCCATTCCTGTCATCCCGAAGAGGATCTTTTCAAGCAAATTAATTTCTGTTCTCTCTAATTGGGAAACCCAAACAAAGCTCTGTCATATATTGGCCCTTGGTGCAGCAGTCAAGATGATCCCCCTTATCCTTTCAGCATTAATTACAAAACACCTCTGATCCTATGAGCAGCACTTTGCCAAAGAAATCTGTATGTTACCTATTAATCAGCAACACAGTCAGGTTTGATGCATAGAGACATACCATGGTGTAAAAATTGTCATTGTTCCTTTACTACTAGTGATACTAGAATAAAAGAAGGATCTGGGATGTGGGATTCAGCACTTTCTCGGTAGAATGGAGTTAGCAGTTTGATAGGAAAGTATCTTCTCAGAAAAATGAGGAAAACACTATACCTAAATGAGCCACTGAGCTCTAACAGCAGAGCCAGGAGGTAAGTAATGTGTACCAAGAGAAGCACAGCTATTCGGGCATCATTCCTTAGACAGTTTATTTTCAATTAATGAAGGTGATTGTTTCTCTTCCTTTCACACCCAAAGCCTCCTTCCCCCATGCCCCCCCGAGGTGAGCGAGGGTGGCAGGGAGCAAGGAGCACCTTGTCAACCTGCTGCCCAGCACAGCGGCAGCTCAGGACCGTGGTCCTGCCAGTGGCACCTGGCTTGCATGAGACCTTCTCGTGCAGATTTCATAGGGCATGAAAAACACCTATAGGTGAAATCTGCTGTAATGTCACCCTGTTCTCACGTGAATATGTCCATGCCCTGCAGAAGCTGTATTTGGCACCCTTGTTGGCAAACCCCTCTGAGAGGCAGACGTTCATGGAGCTGGGACTTGCAACTCCCTGCTCACCTCTGGAAATAGGCCTTTCAAGGACGTTTTCAAGGCGTGTTTGCAGAGGCTTGCACTGCTGCTTGCTGTTCATGCTGGGGGATAAATTGGATTTGACTATCTGCAGCTGCTTTTGGCACCTTTCACTAGTACAGAAATTCCCATTGTGATTTGTGAAAATATAACCACCAAAAATTCTTCGTTTTCTAAGAAATATTCCTAGGCAAAATGTCACCTTTCATATAGGCTGCCTGAACTTAGCCAATTGTACCGTTTATTCAACAGGGAGCATTATAGTTTGCACTTCGCATTTCTAAGAATTGAATTTGCTAAATCGAGCACTTCCCGCCGACAGAGCTGGAGTTGTGCTATGCTTTTTTTTTTTTTTTTTTTTTTTTTGCAGCTGGAAGCCATTTTTCCTTGTATCATAGAGCTGCTCAGCCCTGGTGAATCTGGCTTAGTGTTTCTCAAGGGAGGGAGGAAGGATTGCTAATAGCTTTCCAACCCACTTTAGTCTCTCTCTTCATAACGCAAGCTCTCAGCAAAGCAGGCTCGAGCAAGGCCTTTGTCCTGGATGACTTTTTGCTAAATAAGTTAGCAATGCTCTAGTTAGCAAAATCTCTTATCCCCTGTGGATGTGTTCAAACTTACTGGTACACTACATCAGAGCCAGGACAAAGATAACGTGAGAAGTGCTAAGAGAGTTGTGTCACGTTTAAACCTTAATGCGGCCAATACCCAACATGCATACTCAGATGTTTCAGGGAGATAAAGAAATATTTTGACCTGAATCAGAAAAATCTGTCATTTTCTCACAGAGAATCTGAAACTCGTCCATTTTTTCTCTCTCTCACAGACAAACAGACAGAATAAGCTGTCCCCTTTCAGAGAATGAGTTGACTTTGCCTTTCAAGAAGAATATGTTTCTTCTACGTGAAATTTATTAATAAGTGTGTTTTCCAGCACAATCTTACTTCCTAAAGATATGTATCCTTGGTTTTGTTAGATTTTTTTTTAAGACTTCTGTGGAAGTTGTATGCTGTAGGGTCATGCAAAAGGGAGCAGGTACATGTAAAAACTTATTGCAAATTCTTCCAGACCAGACTTTCTTTTATTTTGCTTTCTTTTTTTTTTTTAAATGCTTTTTCTTATTCCCGTCATACAGTAAAATGAATCTTCAGATGACAGATACTGGACTCTGACAGGCATCTCATCTTGTACTGAGGCTAGTGACAGTCTGAAAGAAATTGCTCATCTGAGTCAACAGCCAGCTTCTCCAATTGTGTTTGTCTTCAGCGCTAATTTCATTTCTTTGCTCAGTTTTCCTGGAATCTGAGCACACACACTGACCTGATAAATAACTGAAGCCGGCAATAAAGATAAAGGAAAGTTCTACACTCCAGAGGTCAAGCTAGCCTCCAAATCATATTTGCCCTAATGGAGAACAAATTCAACACTACCAAAAGTCAAATGAATGTTTAGTCACCTGAGAAAATACCATTATAAGCTGAAATGAGCTCTCATTATTTTTTCCATTTTATTTCTTTAATTTCTCTTTGGCTTCTGCTACAAAACTAAAAATAGGGGCATTAGTCACAGGGTACTTCAGAGGCACCCTCAAGGCAGTAGCAAGGTTCTAAGGTAAATCAGAGCTGGTGGCTCTTAAAATGGATGAAATCACTTGCATTAGGCCTTCAGGATGCATATTTTCATTTACTTGATTTATTCTTATTGTTTAAGCTGTGATGTGAAGTGGCACAGATGCGATGGAGCCAGGCTGATGAGGGACTTTATAGTGAGCTGTCAGGGCAGAAAATCCCATTGCAAAGGGACCCTTTCCTCAGGGCTGTTTGTGAGAATGGAGCAGCAGAAAGCTAAGTGAATGATTTAAAAGGAAAAAAGAAAAAGAGAAAAGACACATGGGGAGATAGGCAGGTAAATTATCCGACATGCTGTTAGGCACCTAGGCATTGTACAGCCTGGTGCAAACGGCTGCAGAACTGGGCAGAGGGCAGAATCAGACCTTTCTGGAGGTGAGGTGGTGATCCCTTTCTGGAGGTGAGGAGGAGCTGGTCCCTTCCTTCTCCTCCCGGCCTGGGAGAGGCTGGTAACTTGTATCCTGGTCATATCCATAAGCTTCCCTCTGCCTTCTTACATGCTTTGAGCGTGTGAATGCAAAGGCTGGTTACTGTCTAATGCAATATTTCTGACAGCCAAACCTATTGGTTTTGGAGTACAAAAGGTGGTTAGTAAATAAATTTGGGGGTTTTTTCTGTCATTGCTGATGTCGTCAGGTCCCATTCCCATGTCATTTTATCACCAGCATCCTAGAAAGAACATCCTAGGTAAAGTATCTTGGCAATAACAAGGTATTTTATTGATAGATATGCTGCCTTCTGGAGAAATAATGGAACCAGCAGGGCCGAATACTGCTTTAATAGTGTGTTCAAGAATTCCTCTTGCAGTTTATATCTTGGAAATTCCATAAACCACATTTATTTTGCAAAGCATTGAAAGAGAGAAAGGAGTTACTATGGAGGTAGATATTAGCACGGACCGGGGAAGAGTGGAGAACCTTTTTCGTATCCCACTGTGTCCCTGTAAAATCTCAGCACTGTCTTACCTCACTTGATATATGTTTTTTTACTATGGGCATATGAGTCTTAATTGGTTATGGGAACTTTTCTACTTAGTTTAAGTGCAGTTATGGAGTTCATTAAGTTTAAGTGCAGTTGCAGAGTTCATATTTGTTATAGAAATCTCTTTGCAATGGAACTTCATTTGATTTGTGTTCATGATGGCAAAAGTGATTCTAAATGATTGACTTGCATGTTAATGTAGTATATGGAAAAGGGTGGACACATCATTAATGCCTTTGTGTTTCTGCGCTACAGAAACATATGCACATCATAACAGAGCTGTTAGCAAGTTGTAATGAAGCTGACTTACCACTTAACCTGATTTTTTTTTCACCTATGTAAGATAGTTGGTGGGTTTTATTGTAAGTTACGTTGAACCAGCTTACTGAAGGATGTCTTACTGTGTTTTGTGGCTATTTTTTATCCACTTGTGCTGCCTTTGTAATGGGAATTCATTTGGTGCAAGTTTCCTGTAAATTTCAAATGCAAAATCTCCAAATAAAAATCCCCAAGCAACTCCTTACTCCTGTTTCCGCAACACCAAAATCTTTTCAGAAGAAAATTCTGATTTTTGTTAAAATTATTTTCTCTTCAGAAAAGAAACCCAGGCAATATCGTAGTTCGTTTCAATATTAACATGAGCTGCCAGAGGTGGTGTATTTTTAGTTATGGGTGTGTCCCTTCTCTTTCAGTGCCTAGGTTTCCAGCTCGTATACGGCTCTCCTGGTATTGGGACATTTCTCTTCTCATGGAGCTGGAGGATTTCTGTGTCGGTGATGCATTTGGGAGATGCAGCCCAGTGGCAGAAGCTGGGCTGAAGAGGAGACGGAGAGCAGGAGGTATGCAGCTGTATGGACACAGCCATGGGCAGTTTACAATCAGATATGTCAGTGGTTTTTTTAAGTGAAGTGTTCTGAATTTTTCTTTTAAGGCATATCCCTTTCTTTCATTCACTTTGGGATGATAACAAGTATTAATTAATCAGACACCTTAATTTTTGACCAGATGTATACAGAAGTTGGCAAGAGTTTTGGTTTTTTGCCTGTTTTCCCCGTCAAAGGGTCCAAGCCAGCTCCACGAAAGCATGTCACTTTCTAGCACAAAATATCCAGTTTTAAGGACAAAAGGACAAATTCTTTTCTGGAGGAGTCAGGTTTGATGATTCACAATTGTAATGACATATTTATTCCAGGGCTAAACTTGGCAAACTGTTTATGAGTGAGCACAATATAACAGATATAAATGCAGTATATATTGTTTGGCCGTGGGAGAAGGAGTGCTGCTCCTGGCATAAAAACAACAAAGTGCATGTATCTGAGAGCTAATATGGTATCCTAGGCGCTCCTCCATATATCAATAGAAGGAATAGTACTAAAAAGGCTGCTTCTCAGATTTTAATAAGATGGTGTCTGTGAAGATTACATTTTGGCTTATAGTACAATATTTCATTTTCCTCAGTTCCTTAGAATCTTTTTTAATAATACATCTGTGTGTACATTTTGTGGTTGCAAACATATTTTAGGTCACTCAGTCAAGTGACATTAAAAAAAAAGTGCTAACAATGAATTAAAAATGCTGCTGGTAGATGGGTGCAATAGCTTATCTGGTAAACAAGTTGTTACTGAAAAAAAGTTACTGTTACTGTGTATGACAATTATGGCAACTGAAAATGTGAGTTCAGCTCCATGTCACCAATGCCATCAGCAGGCAGATGGCTTTGAGATAACCCCAGTCAGACTGGCCACGTCTGTTCCAACAGCAAAGATAAAGTTGTTTTTCCTGTCCCTATATTTAATATAGTCCATACCAATCCAATATCCTGTTGAATAACTGGTAATAAATCTCCAGAAATCAACCATTCAAAGAAAATCCCTAGTTCTCACTCAGCCCTCTTCCTTGATCTTATAATTTGCTGTACCATTAGCAGGGCTACGTTAAGTACTGGGCTCTTATTCCAGCCATGCCTTATAACCAGATTTCCTGAAAGCTGGAGACAAAAGAAATTCTTAAATGTTGTTGATTTAATTTCCTTCCCAATATTTAGATCCTGGTTGGTCAAGTATGCATGACACCACTCTTGTGTTTACTGAAAAACACGCAACATTTGCAGTGGTGGGAAAATTGTCTATCTATACCTCATCTTAGATTCGACACCCATGTCAACACTCCCACTTGTATAAGAAAGGTATATTTCTCTACCAGTTGGCAGAAGTACAGGCAACCCAGCAAGTATAAACTGCATCTCTGAAAATTCCTGTTGCTGTATCTGGGGTGGCAAAGAGTGACATTAGTCTTTTGAACTGAAAGCTCAGAGCTGGCCGTTGCTGCTTTAACTGGAAGCATGCAGAATGGAGTAGAAAATGTCATTACTTTTATGTTAAGTGAGCGAAAACGTGCAAATCACAGAATATGCAGTGTTTTTTAAACTCTCTTGAGGACAAAATAGATCTGTATAAGCTTTGCTGTAACTTATTTGCTGGTGAGGCCAAATTTCATGAAAAGAATAGCTCACAAATTATTTGTTGATTTAAACTTCTCTAAATGATCTAACTGTCTGAGGTTCTTGTGCTGGCACATTGCAATAAGCATTTCAGTGGAAGGGTGGCTCAGAGTAAAACTTGGTGGGTATAATTAGGGATTTAATATGTTCAAGACCATTAATTGTACCTGCTATTTACTTAGTATTTTACAGTCTGAAATTGTCATCCTAACTGATTTCTGCAACAGTCAAGACCTTTTATACAGTCTAACCTCGAAGCAGGGTGGTAAAATGATATGCCTCATGTCACCCAGAAAGTCGGTAGCAGTATTAAGGTTGGTCTTGTAGTTGCCAGAGGCACCTGGGGGCTTCTTCATTCATTTTCCTGTTCATGGACACCTGTATAGCTGAATTATAATTTAGGTAATTTTTCAAGAAAAGGCAAATTCTTTCTGTGTGTCTGAAGAAAGAGAATATGTGTAAGGAGCAACCAAAAATTCTTTTAGGAATAATCAGAAATTCAGGTAAGAGAATCAATACTCAATAGCCACTGAGACACAGAGCTAAACACAGAGTACCAGACAGCCACCAACAACTTAAGTTCTCTTTTATGGCCACCTTGTGAGCAGTCTGCACTCTTGAATATATTAAGCAGCTGTGAGTAATGAAGAAACTTGTAAAAATTAATATGTTTTTTTGGAGGGACAGTTAATGAGCTGAAGAAGGGCTACATTTATTGAACAAGTAATTTATTTAATGAACAGTTTGACTCAAGAGTATGGTGCCTCTGTTGCAGCTCATAGCTGGACCTAAGGGGCCTGTATGTTTTACTTGGGTATAAACTGCCTCCTGTATATTTTAGTGCTATGGCAGATTTCTGGCCTTTCCAACGGGATGTGAACAGTTAGATAACGACAGCATGCAGAATGGAAACAGCAGAGTTAAGTCCTGGAGGAGCATCACCAAGGCCAAGACACAGCAAAATTAAAAAGGGCTTGTAACTGAACTAGCAAAAACATCCTGAAGGGTGACATTAACAAACTTTGGAAGGGAATTAGTGTATAATCCTTCAGATTGTAAAGTAAACTTTATTAGTGGCTGGGATGAGACTTTTTTGAAATAAGAAAATCATCTCCTGTGCCCTTGCTGCAGCCTCTCTCTGATGGATCTGAAGTTGTCTGGTGACCTGCGGCAGGAGCTATGCCAGCCAGAGGCTTGATGTATTTTAGCAGTTCTCATGCATCTTTTAAATCTTTTAGACACTTCCAGCACAGTCATGGTGTAGGCATGTATAGCAGAGTACGACGGAGAGGCTACTTGCCTATTCCCATGGCAGGTTGTTAATAATTAGTTTTTCCCGAGGCATCTGGGACTGGTCACTAGATGCTTGACTCAGCTGGCTGATCCCATACAGTAATTCCTATACAGTTTTCAGCCTTACTGTGCTTAAAGCTAGATCAGTCTGGGAGAAGAATTTAGTTTTCTGTATATTTGCTGATGCCTGCACTGGTGTTTGAAAGGAAATGGCTGACCATAACTCACACATACAAAACAGGGAGAGCAAATCAACAAATAAGCTGTGTGATATCATGCCAAGGAAGCCACTTCCCGGCACCTGCAGTATATGAAAGGGGATATAGCACTGCTATTTTATAGCCATGGGAATACTTGGCTCCAAGTTAGTAAACAGGATTAATGAATGATTGTTTTGTTGATGAAAACCATCTAGCATTTGTAGACTGTTGAGGGAATCAGGTGCCAAGACGAAAATGTACTAAGCCACTGCTTTTAGCCCCGAGTGAAGATGCGGCCCTTGGAACTGGGAAAGGGTATGTTAAAGAGTAGAAAACAGATCAATAAGTGGTTCTCAGGGAGGAATGTTTGGTGCTGGCTAAATGGTCAACCTGCAGGGAACTAGAGAAAGAAAAGCTGTGTATGGAAGGATGAGAAAAGCTGTTACATAAAAAGGGATTTAGTTGTTAAAAGCAGGGCTATACCCGATTCAAGATTTTTTTCATATTAAAAAAAAAAAGAAAACCTTACCCTGAGTGAATAAAGCATCAATTTTCCTACATTTTAAATGAGATCTAAAAAAGAACTCAGTAATGGCATTGGTTGCCATGGTGTTTAAAGGTGCAGCTCCACAGACACTTCAAATAACAGGAGATGCTTTTATCTGCCTATGTGGCTGAGTTAATTTTCATCTGCTGGAATTATTCATTTAGTTTGCTTTAATTATTCTATATTGGCAGCATCATGAAGGGGCCCAATCCTGCCATCTTAATACAGACAGAGCTCTTTTTTACTCCAGAGGAAGAAAGATTACATCCAAGCTGAACTAGTCAGGAGATGCAAATGGGAATGCCGCGGCTCTGGCCTTGCAGAGATGCACATAGAAACTCTGCTGATGGCACAAACATCCATTTAAATAGGGGTCAGGGCAGAACTGAGCAGAGGAACACTCAGCAGGTTCTGGGGTGTGAAGGTGCATGGAAAATCCACTGAAGAGGTGCTGTGTCCTGTTAACACAGGCACTGATGCACTCCCAGGTCTGTTCAGAGGGACTGCTGAGGTTGGAAGATTCGGTCTTGTGTCCTCTCAGGTTTTGCCCTTCTTTTGCCAGAGCAGTAATATCCCCAGCTCGGGGACCTTGGTGAAGCGGACAAAGCCTGTCCCCTCGCTTTACTCACTTCTGAACTGCTGGCGTGTTGGACCGCCCCATGCCAAACAGGCTTTTGAGCTCACTCCTTTTGCATGTCTTTTGTGGCACTGGGAATGGTTATTGACCGAATAAAGAGGTTACTAAGTAGATGGGACCTGTAGTTAGGTTTCCAAATCCCTATCGCACACTTCGGTCTGACTTTTGAAGTGCTGCATGCTTGGCTGCTCCCATGGCCTTCAGTGATACCTGCTGGGCGGTTGCTGCCGCTGATAGCAGCACCACTTGGGTGAGTGCTAAAATCCCCACTCCTGCGCTCTGTTTGCAGTAGCATCCCTGTGCCCATGAAGAGCCTGGAACTTGTTTCAGATCTTGGCTCATAGACACAGTTTATTGATCCTGTGCCTTTGTATCTCACTGTCTTAGCTCCCTCTGTCCCCTTGTATTTTGGCTAAGAACACAGCCATCAATACTGGCATTGCATCTCTAAACACAAATACCTCCTTCCTGTATTTGACTTCACTTAAAACACAGGAGCGACCTGAAAGAGGAAAAATTAGACACTGATGATGTGAGATGATGCAGCCCCGTGTAACTGTACTATGGCTGTCATTTTAAACAGGTGATCAATAAATGCATTCATCATGTTTTCTCTCCAAATATTAGTTGTCACATAATCTGCAATGAAATGGCATTCAGAGTCTCAGGATCTTTTCCAGCACCCTCTCTATGCTTTGTTTTATTGATTTTTTCCCTTGTTCCCCTTAGAAGCATGAGTCAGGAACCCTCTGTTATTAAAAGCAATCCCAGTTGCACATACCTTTCATTTTCTTTGGATTACATTAATTGCCTGACAGCTAAAAGTGATCTGGGTTTTTCAGTCTTCAGCACTGGACTGTAAGAAATATTTACCAGCTACAGCAGATTTATAAAGATGCCACTGAGATGCCTTGAGACTAACAATCAGAAAACACAGTGGCAAAACAACACTATTTTTCAAGGTTAAATGCTCAGAATGCTAAAAAGGAATTGCACATAATAAAGCCAAACAAAGACTTGGATTCAGCCCATTTTTTCCTCCACTTGTCTCACATAAAAGGAAGATGCCAGTGGTTTAAAAATGATTGCACAGCGTCATACGACGATTAGAAATTTAATAAGGGAGCTTTAATTTTAATTTGGTTTTGGTTTTGTAGTTCAAATATCCGTTAGTGTCAACCCCCTACCTCTATTGCACAGTCATTTTCTTTTCATGCATGCCTTGTTCCCTATCTTTGTAAGACTCACTTAGCTGAGAATGTCTGGATGATACTATATAAAGAGCAGCTAACGTGAAGGAGGGATTGTCCAGGCTGATGTTTAGCAATCTGGAACTCAAACATGTCCTGCATGACTTTGAACAAGTCATTTAGCCTGCCCGCACCCTGTTTCCCAAGTATAAAGTGCAGGTAATAGCACTTCTCGCTCAGCAAGGGCCAGGAGGATAACTGCTTTCGGAGGTGCTCAGGTACTATGGCAACCGGACCAGGAAAGGAGCTTCAACAGAGGAAATACCCTGTAGATGTGTACTGGGAAGACAATGATACAAAATTTGCAGTGGTGAGGAAATTGTTGAACCCTTTTCTACTCTCTGAACTACATTTTTGTAGCACCACAAGTCTGTGCTGGGAACAGGTTTGAATACCACCTTAACAGGGAAAAAGGGAGAAGAAAAGTCCCACAGTGGTATAGCCTTCCATTAATAACAATTGAGACATCACTGACAGGCCCTGCTGTCTTTCCAAGCCTTTCTTGAGATTTTAATTTCCCTTAGGAGGTGGATTAAGTTTAGTCCATTTGTCCGTAGTTTTTCTGAAAGGTGCCATTTCTGCAAAGGGAGAAGCTGATGGAGGTGAGCAGCAAGCTGCTGTTGCAGGTGGCCTGGAACAACTCAGTTTGGATGACCTGTTACCTGACAGCTTTCTGAAATTGGTTTGCAATAGGTAGGTGACCCAGGTACTTCCAGCAGACCGAAATCTGAGCTGACAGCAAATGCTGCAGGTTGCTAGCAGTTGAGCACAGCAGGATGGCTGGTGCCAGCAGCGTTTGGAGCAGGGTCAGTCCTCGCACTGTACCGTCTCCTTTACATAGGACAGAGCTGTTGGTGGCAAGGAGTTTTACAGTCTAGTTAACATCTACGCTATCTAGTGTGTGTGGGGGGAAGCTGAGGTATGTATCCTAACTATTTTAGGGAAATACATCATTATTATGAATCAGAAATACCTATGGGGGCTTCAAAGTTTGGATTAAACTCCTATATAGATTCTGTTGAAAAGTACCCTGATTTCAGTTTGTCAATCTATTTCCAAAATGAGTTAAGAAAAATAATTAAGACCATTTTTATTTAGATGAACTTCTCAATGATGTCATGTGGTTTTAACTGATCTGGTATAAATGAATATCTTCAATTTACATTATTGTTTCTGAGCACCCTTTGATAGATGAGGTCTATACATAGACTTTAAAATCTTCAATTGTTTTAGACTTAGCAGCAAGTGGAAATGCTTGTTTTGAGATCCTATCTTTGTGAGTGGTTTAACAAGCTGATTTTTTTTTCAATGCTTATAAGCTATTTTTAAAATGGGATTCTAATTTTAGAAGTAGCAGGGATTTGTTTCACAAGAAGATACTTGCTATTTCTCAGTTATTTCATATACCTGACCCTCTTTTACCAACATGGCACTGGAAGAGCTGTTTTATTTTTTCAGCCCATGAAGTACTGGATTGCAGATCTTATTAATTTTGTGTGGTTATATCATATTGTGACTCCAGATTTATTCTTCCGTAATGAATATGGAAAGATTTTCAGTTTTCAATGCACTAGAACATCACACCTGTTATTATTTCTTATTTTCCTCCCTCCGCCTTTCAAGTTGGTAGGAAGCCTTCTACCTTGGAAACGTGTCTCTTTCTCTGTGGGCCTTCAAAGTTCCTCAAAGCCTAAAGCTGGCTGCAATAATCCTGCTTTATCCTTTTTTTTAACCCCTAAGAAGAACTAGTTGTGTGAATCATTACTCATGTGAACCCGCAGTACTCATTTTGTTGTTGTTCTCAGTCCCAGCTTTCACTGCTTTTGATGATTCAACTCAAACTGTTATCACATGTTCACTTTCAGAGAAAGGCTTTGGGGGACTTAAATTCTTCTTTAATCCTACCTCCAGCTAACAAAATACTATGAACCTTTGGAACAGAGAACATGTGTGTATGTATGTGTGTGCTTGTGTTTGTGAATGTCTGTGTAGGTTGACCTGTTTGAGAGATCCTTTCTTCAGGCTTTGCCTTATCTGTTTACAGATTCGGTTAAGACCGTAGAAGGATTATGCTTAGTGATCTGTGGCTCCAAATGCTCAAGTCTTCTCTAAATTGGAGATGCCTTGGCTGTGGGCAAGGGAATTGAACCATTGCTTTTACAGACGCACTTCAATATTGTATATTTAACCCATCATTTATTGCTAAAACAAATTGCTTCCCAGATCAGGTACTCCTGGGGAGCAGGAATGGTATTTGTGTTTGTGGAAGTCTTCTCATGGGGACTTTAATTTTTGCCTTTTTTTGTTCACTTGTTCTGTTAACCTGAAATAATAAGCTAAATTGGTTAATCCCTGTGTATTGGGAGAGGATGGAGAGGAAAGGGTATATAACTTTTAAACAGTTAATCAAAAAGCCTCCAAGACTTGGACTGAACAAATCTCTAACTTTGAGGTAGCCTCCTTTTTCACCCTGCATATAACAGTATAAACAGTCTAAGCAGTTAGTTACATGCTCTTTTGCAGTTTTCAGTAGCCTCAGCAGCAGATACCTGCATCAGTTCCCCTTCTTTTAATCTGGACTATAACATGGGAGGAAAAAAGGGGAAATCATTAGAAGTGGGGGAGATGCTCGATGGAGAGGATAGGAATTGTCAGCTCTGTTACAGCAATAGGTGCAGCGATGAGGGAAGGGAGCAGTAAGGCCCTTAAGGAGCTGGGAAGACTTCCACAAGCAGAAAACACCAGCTATTTATCCAGTACATTTCCTCTACTTTAAGAAAATTAGGGAAAGGTAGGAGACTAACCTACATCCCTGTGCGAGAGGAACAATGCTCCAGGGAGAAGAGACTTAGTCTCCAGAGCAGCGCTGAGATATGAGAGCTGGCTCTGTTCTTCCCATTAGGATGAAGAAATCATTCTTCCCATTCTGCTGCAAACCAAATGAGTATCTGACTGAATGAATTTGAAGCAAACAGCTAATAAAACCTAAAATAAATGAGATTACTGAATCAAATCATAGAATGCAAAATATTTGTGTAATTGTATAATTCAAAGCTGTTGCAATATTAATGAATATTATAATACAATGATTAAACACAGGATTCATTTCCGTTTTGCAAATGTGCCTAAGCCTTTAATCTAGCAGGGTATTACAACATAGGTAAATTTTGTTAAACCTTTCTGTGAAAGCACTGTATTTAAAAAACACAACTACAAACCCCTTCCTGTTCAAAGCCCTCATCATCACTCATTGTTTCTTTTAGTCTGCTTCTTCCCATTGTTTCTGGCTCACCTACTGAAGATAAAACGAGACAATAAGCAACTAAGACGACACATTGAGCAGTGAGAAACCAAGGATATAGTTCAGCACAGCTGAAGTCCAATTGCCTAAAGCACCCTTTTATTCAAATCCTGCCTTTTCTTTTCCTGTAGTCTGATCTAGGCTCTTGTATAAAGTGTTTTTTTCTCTGAATAATCTTGCTGTTCACAGGGAACTCTTTAAGGAGTAAGGTCCTACTTAATGGCAGTAAGCATGGCAAAAAGTAGCCCCAGGAGAAACAGAAAATCTTAACTGCATCCTTATTTATCTCAACTCCTATTTATTTAAATTTTGTTTATACAGCCCAAAGAGGCAAACATAAGCCAAAAAGTGTTTTTTTTCCTGTAAGTTTTTGGATCATCTTCTTTTCAATAGCTAAAAAAAAATGATGTTCAAACACCTTTGTGCTTCTTTCGGTCCTCAGGAAAGTTGCAGAACTTCAGCCCAGGCTGAACAAAATTGATTACTCCTATTTTCTACTGTCTGGTAACTAATCTTGGCTCCTTGGAGCCTTGCTTTAAGTTGTTCTACAGAGCTTTTGTGCTGTTGTAAATCACTGCTGTTGTCAAGATGGAAAAGTTTTGAGTTTTCATCCATCCTTAATGCTCGGTAGTGCAAGGTTGTTGGCTTATCTCTGAACTCTGTTTGCTTGATCCTTGCAAGAAGAGGGGCAGATTTCTTGACTGTAACCTTTACGTTAGCACTGTGCAGGTTGGTGTTTTATGTGGGCAAGGCTAAGAGGTTGTCCAGCCCCCTGAGTACCCTTCCTGTCATTTGTGTTTGAATCTGTTCCTGGTCAAGCCACAAAACTGGAACAGTGTGGACAGTGAGGATGCTGTGATAAACAGTTCAGGGACTCCTGTCCTAAGCAAGGCAGGTGGTTTTGCTGGTTCAGTGTCCCATTCTCATGTCCCTCTCCAGGGAGCTGTGACACTGGGACCCCTCGGTGGGCAGCTCTACCTCCTGCTCTGTCCCCACATCTTCTCCATTTCCCTCCTGCAATGTACAAATGATGGTCGCACCGATGTCTGTTTACAAAAGAAGTGCCCGTCAGGTCTGATTCAGCTCCACAGGTCCCAAGCCGTAGGAACCAGGCATTTACCATTCTGTTGCTGAGTACACTGTAATATTGTTGGCCTTGAGAAAGTTTTCTTCCTCAAAAAGCTGTTCCACCAGTAGAAGCATCTTGCCTGGCTACTGGAAAAACAGTGAAGAAGGAACAGATGTATTAAGACCAGAAACAGGTGTACGTTTTTGCTGCAGGGGCAATTAATCATTTGAACAATTTACCTTGGAATGTGCTGGATTCACTGTCACGTGAAGTCTTTAAATCAAAACTGGATGCCTTCTCTATAAATTAGATCAACTTCACTCAGAAGTTATGTGTCTGGTGAAGGACTTGCTGGGTGAAATTCTGTCACGTGCAAGATAGAGAAACCAGTGACCATTCTAGTCCCTTTTAACACTAAAATTGATATGAATCAGTGCTAGGAAGGTGGGTGAACCTCTCCCACCCTCTGCGCTACCCAGCATTGAACTGTGTGGTGTTACAATGACCATGTGAGATGTCTCTGTGCTTTTCATTCCACATAATCGCACCCATCCTATACTGCGGTACTGCTGTATGTCTGCTCACGTATGTCTTTCTACACTTACAAAAATTGGTTTGGTTGTCCTTTTTGTGCACTATTCCTTCAAAAGTACTGTGTATCATAGGGGTGACTAATATCATCCCATACATCTTCATAACATTACAATCATTCTGCCATCTTAGAAAGGCGTGGGCACCTGTATCCAAGATATGCTAAACCAAAACAATGTAAATAATACTTTGAGTGCTTTGATGCAGGAGAATGAAAACCTTCCTATAGCAGCTGTAATAGGTTCTAGGAATGTTTTTTTTTCATAATGGAAAAATAACCAGTTGATTTTAATACCAGTAAGACAATGTGATAGGATCCATTATTTGCAGGATGATGAAGGGATTTGGTGAAATGACTTGATTCACAAAACAAATTGCAGAAGATATATTAGATCTAAGCTGTACATGGACCTGTGTCTCCCCTTTCACCCCTCACAGGTGGCAGAGCAGAGGGTAGCTGTTATTTTCTGCCCTACACCTACAGGCTTTCGTGCATCCTTTTGTAAACATAGACCAAGATTTAGATTCCCAGCCTCAAAACCCAAACATACCAGCATGGGCATAAGGTTCCTTGAAAGGCAGTGAATGCTATTATCATGCTATCACCTCTCATGAGGAGAGGAATAATAAAATGAATTTTTGGGGAAATGCAGCTAGTTTTATCTTTCCTATGAAAGAAAAAACTCAACATCACTCCAACCCAGTTGTTTTATTCAGCTTGAAATGAAATTCAGCTAATTTTATTTTCAAATGATCTAAGCCTTTTAATTTTTGCCTTGAAAAAAATGAAAAAAATGTTTCTGTGAAACGTAATATCAGTAATGAATCTTGAAAGTATAAAGTAATACCAGTAGGCTTTTTCAGTGTTTCTCCCTCTTTGGTTAGAGTACTTGCTGAATTAAATCCAAATTTACAAAGCATGACTTTGCTATTAATTCAGTTTTCCTTTTGCCCAGCTTACAGTACTGTCTTGGTTTAAGAGTAAGTAGTTTGATGCTTGCTACCACCAGACAGAGAGGTCAGGAATAGACTAAGATTGATCCTGGGTTCTGTAGGAAGAATACAAGGTGAGTTTGGCCACTGCAGAGGGCACTACTGTGGGGTAAAAGTATAATTTGCATCAGTTTTTAGCATCAGCCATGTAGTTTTATGCATGTATATGTTTAAGAAAGGTCTGGCAACGCATGTAAGGACTGTCCTAACTGCTTGTTGGGTAGGTTTTACTGCACAGTGATGTTTGATTTCCCTGTTCCATCACTCAAGGTGGTTGATTCCTTTACGTTACAAGCAAATTCTGTTTCCTAACAATGATTTTCTGAAATAACTTCCCCCCCCCCCACCCCCAAGCTCTGTTTGCACTAGAAACTACACATGTCCATGTCTTCAAACGTGTAAATGAATTGCGGGTGCAGATGCGGCTAATTGCACCTGTCTGACAGCACAAATTTTAGCCATCTGAGCCTTCAAAAGGCTGTGGATTCAGATTACAGTCTACAAAACAACAAATGGAAAGCCTCTCTGAAAGTCCGGTGTTTCGTGAGTATGGCTGAGGTACCCCTGAAGCTGTTAAACCAATGAGAGGTAATGAGCACTGCTGAAAATTAGGCTACAAGAATTTGTATGTCTTAACTGTGGGAACGCTTACAGAGAGGCCTCTGTAACAAGTAACCCAGCCTCAAACACAGCAGTCACCTTCTCAACGCACAAATGTTCAATTTATGTGTCTTCCTTTCCACATGCATTTTTCATCAAAAAAGTATTCGTACATTCCTGTCATTTTTTGCACTTTTGCTCATTGTGTATGCCCATATTGCCTCTGCAGTTCTGGTTGTTTTTTTTTTTTTTGTTATTCTCTCCCAAAACAGCAATCCCCTTAGGTGAGCAGTGTGGATGACAGGCTGTGACCATGAGTGCTATTAAGGTGCAGCAGAGGAGGAAAGGTGAGGTGGGAGAAGAGCTTGTGGAGGTGGCAGCTGGAGGTCTGATGGGAACCAGAGCATGGTCTGAACTGACTCAGGGACTCGGGAATGGTCTGAAGGAGCCCAGAGCAGAGTCAGGCCACAGAGCAGCAGGCATGGAAAAGGAATAGCAAAGAACAATTTGTATGCAATTCCTGTCTCTTTATGGCCAAAACAATTCTCCAGAGAGGACCTCAGCATGGATGGAGTGGTAAGCTTGAGGATAAGTTTAAAAAAGCTGTACAAAAGGGGGTGGATGGAGTCTGTGACAGCAGGACTGTCCTTAGAGTGAAGAGTTGTGTGGTCAACCTGAAGCGTGGCAAAAGAAGATAGGCCATGGAGAGGCAGAGGTAAATAGAGCATTGAAGGTGTCAAAATGAGATCACGTATGAGGTACCTGTGCATGGGGACCTCACAGGATGAAAAGAAGGAGTGATATGGTCACATCACTGGTGGCTGCCAAAGGAGCCAAACTGAGGTATAACTAAAGAGTTTTTCCCTGCGTTGGACATATCTAACTTACTTTCTTCTTGTTCTGTGGTTTCCCAGCAAGGGGACGTGTTTCTGTGTGTGTCCTCTTTTTTGTTGTGGTTTGTGTTACCATTGCTGAAATACTCCTTGGCATCCTATTCAGCTGATACTATACTGTCAGTACCTTTGTGTGATCTCCACAGCTGGGAATACTGGGCATAAATCACTGCTATGTAAGTGCTCTTTTTGTGTGTGACACTTCTGGCAGCCAAACGGTGTTCAGCTGCACACAGGGCGAGGGGGTCGCACTGTGGATGTAGCAGAAATGCAGTGACGGAGAACGAGCATCAATGTTCGCAGCCTGACCTGCCTTTACAGGCACTGTGCTGAGCTCTCCTGTAGGCTCTAATGTATCCCCATGCCTGATGCTAGCTTGGAGCCAAACTACTCATCTTGAGAGTTAGCATCCAACACAGAATTTACATTTTCTTAGTATTTGGAAAGCATGTGCTCTAAGGACGAATGCAATTTTACTGTAAACATGGCCCAGTCATCATTTTGAATGGGAAAAGAGCACCTTCAAGATGAATTGCATTATGCTGCTCCATTGAGGTGTTAAACTGTTTGATGAGCATTTCAAAGCTGAAGCCCTGCCACTGATTAATAACAGTGCACATACATCATGCACCCTACCCTGTCAGCAAAGCTGCTGGAGGGCTGCGGGGAGTGCCAGCCGCTCCCTCCTGGAGTATAGCTCTACCACCTGAAAGTTCTCAACTTACTGCTTATTGCTCATATTGCTTAGACTTAAGGGTAATTTAAGAATAACTCTGCATTTGAGTGCTTAGTTTTGAGATGGCCTCTGACATTCAGGCATACATCCTAACATATTTCTCCCCAAAGTATGAGTGCCCGTGGCTCTCTGAAAATGGAGCTGTTAGTATTTCCCAAACCTGGGAACACCCAAGCACACAAGTCACTTCAGAAAACACTGTCTGTCATCCAGCTCTCCCTACAGTCACGTTAAAATGACTAATTAGTATTTCCTTCATCCCAAAGTTTTGTGAGAAGATGCAGTTAGTTTAGCAGTACCATAACTCTGGTACCTGGTACGAGGGAGGGATTGCTTCCTGCTTGTGTTTTGTTAAAACCAGAATAGCTTACAAGAGCCAATGGGTTTGGGCAGGAGAAGAAGGTCTCAGTGATGAGAAGGAACAATGACAGCCAACCATGTCCTGACAATCAAACAGAAGCAGTGACATCCATTTTCCTTTCTGGGGACAGAAGTAAGGCTGAATGTCAGCAACTACTTGCATGAACACGGTGCTCTGTGAGAAAGAAGCAGGACTTCCAGGTAGTGAGACACCAAAGGCAGCTGCTGCAGTGACAGTGAAGCGGTGCTTAAAACTCCTGCGGCCACAGGACAGAAAATTCAACCTGCTTGCTGCAGAGTTGCTCTGCTGCCCTGGTCAAGCTCTTCTCCCTTGGAAGCATTTTGATTTTATTGCCAGCATTTTCCTAATAGTGTAAGCAACCACTTGTGTAACCACCAAAATCTGGCTGTGGGAATCATGACCCCATTTGAGATTATTTCATTTTACTAAGCAGAAACTGTGCCTTTCTACACGGCGGTACTAATTCCTGCAGAAATACTGTCCTGCAAAGATGTATTGCCTCTGCACAGACTGTGGGTTGCTTGTAACAGCTGGATTTGCTGTAAGCATTTATGTGATCATTCCCTTGTTGCCCAGGCCCTGGCCTGAATGCTGTCTTTGTCCTCCATACTCTCATTTGGTGTGAAGACTTTTTCCTCTCAATTCCCTGGTGAGATATTTACCAGTGTAACTCTGGCCACAGGAAGGTAAAATTAATGTTTCTGCTTGATGTTGCATCAGGTTATCACACAGAAAGCTGGGAGTGAAAGGCTGGAGAGTGCCCCCAGAGACCTTCTAACTCAAGGTGCTGCTCTGAGGAAGGATCAAGTCAGCCCACACAGCTCCCAAGAGATATCACAGTCTAACTATTCTCAAGAAGGGCTTTTTGCATGCTCAAAGGCAGCACATCTCAATCCCTTACTACCTTAAGAGAATTTTTTTTCTCAGTATCCAAAAAGAATCTTTGTTGCTAATAAAGAACAAATTTTTTTTCCTTATTCTTCCTTCCTGCTTCCTCAGCCACTAGGGCGGAGAATAACCTGGAACTCATCATCCTTTTATAATAACATTAAATGTATAGAAAGGCTATCAACCTACCCCATTGACTTTCTATTTTGTAGATTAAAAAAAGTGCAGCCAGTCATTAGTGCTCATTTTTCCAAATCTTTCACCATTTTGGGCTTCCCCAGAAAGTTCAGACCTCAGAAGAGACCCAAAAGATGAATGAAACACCACTTCTCCTGGTTACTGGGCCCCACCCATTTAAACTAAGACTTTTTTCTTTTCATTTTGAGATTGTTGGAACTATAAATATAAAAGGGAAAATCTGGAAATGTGAAACACTTGCAAATCAAAATCTGTCTGAATTCCTGCGGATTGTTTGACAAGCGAGTTTTGAGCAGCTCATCTCCCCATGCTCCCGCTCTGTTTCAGACACTGCAAGAAAGTTACTTAAAGCAAGAGTTATTTTCTTAGTCAACTTGCTTCTTTCTTGCAGCCTTCATCTCTGGGCAATACCATCTGCAAGAGTTATGTCTTCTTCAGTATTGCTGTTTGTTCTCAACTCTGTCCTAGGCATTAATTACCAAAGACTCTCTTTGTTTTTTTTCATGTGACCCATACACGCTCTTTTCGGAATGACAGTTTAAAAGCAAAGAACCACATCCTAGATCTGGTAAGGGCATGATTTTAACATGTTAGGTACAATATTTTCATTCTATGTGATGATATTTTGTAGGCATCCTCATTTGCAATGTAATCCTAAGTGATTTGCCAGTGTGCTGCAAACACCACACTTTCTACTTAGTGACTGCACTCTGGGGGCTCCAATGCTTCTGACTGACAGTGATAGATAGCCTTATCAGTACTCCTTCCGCTACATCCCCTGACTGGCTGGATGCACCAGAGTAGTTGGAATTTTTTTGCTGTAGAGAGAAAAAATTATAAAGCATTTTTAGAACAGTGAACCAAATGGTTTTTTGCAGCTGGCAGTTCTTATTTATGACAACTAGTAATTGCCTCAGCTGAAAAAGAAACCCTCCAAAAAGGAAAAAGACAAAGGTATCTTTAAAGTGAATTTGGTACCCTTGGATTTGTAAGCTGGATTCAGCAGGTACTGTGTAAATTTAAGCAGCTGAACACTGAGGGTGCTGAGAGGGATGGACTGCGTCTGCAACAAGGCACTGCTCCTAGGTGGTGGCGCCAGACCTACAGAGACGTGTAGCTATGCACTTGACCAGCTGAGGACTGAAATAAGTGTTGCGTTTGGTTTGGGTTTTTTTTCTTTGTGCTTTTTTTTGGGGGGGGGGGAGGGTTCTTGGGTTTTCTTTTTTTTCTTTTTTTTTTTTTTTTTGAGAGAATTGTTCTTTAGATTTCAGGAGAAAGTTTCTAAAAGCAGGCTGAGCACCCCTACATCAATGTAAGTACTTTGGAAGATGTTACCTTATGTCTACTCCTCGATCTCTGTCTAGCCTGTGGGATGGCAAAGCTCTTCAGAGCTCTCTGGTCTTAATGTTGTCCTGGATGTTTCCAGAAAGCATGTCAGGTTGAAACCTGAGCCTACACAGTGAAAAAGAAGCCCAAAACTCTGGCCAGATCCCTGACTGCCCCAAAGCTTGGCTGTAGCCCATCTGTATTCCATAGGAGAATACTACCTTTGGAGCCTACTCAGCTGGTAGAGACAACGTAAGTGGTACAGGGAGATGTGAAGAGCCCTGTGCCTGGCCAGAACGGGATTCCTCTTACACAGCCCTTGTGCAAGAAAGCTATAGGACTATATCCTGAAGACCCTTTCTCATCTGGTGGGAGGAACCGTAGAAGAAACAAAAGCAACAGTGAGCAAAGCCATCACCTGCTACTGGTGCAGTTGCACTCACTTCTCACCAGTGATGATGCAGCATACAGCCAATTAATGCACTACTTGGGTCATCTATCTTGCACATTTAGGTATAAAAGAGAACGTGTTAAACGGTAATGTATAGATCGCTAGGCTAGAGAGGGTATAATATATAGAAACTCCTCTTCTGAAATGGAAAGAACTAGACACTAGCATAATGCATTACCTTCCAAGCATGTGTTTTCTGTTAAAGAAATTCATGAGGTATGTTTGGAGCTAATTGATACTTCTTAGTCACTGACCTGCAAATATATGTTGGAATTCAAAAGAATGGAGCTCCTATGGCTTCATACAGATTTTTACTTGTAATCTTTTTTCATCTACTATTTTCCTTAAGAAATTTTAAGACAAAATATCATGGTCTTTGAATTTGGATTCTACAGAACAACCTTTTCTGTGGATTGTTTCTTAGTTGGATAGGTTCTGAGTGCTGTTCAAAATCTAATACTTTATTTAAAGTGTCCTGGCAAATACTTTTATCGAAAAATTTCCCAATGAGTCACCTAACAAGACTTGCAGCCAACAACAGGCAAAAAGGGAGATTGCTTTGCAGGGTGGAGGCAAGCTTTCTCCAGCTCTTTTGTTGAACTCACACCACTTTTCCTATTTTAGTGGGAGGACAAAATTTACTAAAAGACATTCATCTTCGCGTATTGTAAATAGTATCTATGTAACTAGTAAAGGTATTTTCCTGTATTGTAAGGAATATTTATTTTTGTGCAGAGAATGTTATATACCCATATGAAATGGACAATATACTTTTTATGGGTTTTTTTTTGCCATATGGCAAGTGTGGGTTCCATGTAACCTTGGCTGGGAAGAAAGATTCTCCAAATCCTTGCCAAGGGAGAGAGAAAAGAATTGCCAGGACAGCCCTGCAAATGTAGGATTGTTCAAGGAGTGCCTCTGCTTCGTGGCTGGAAAGCCTGCATATCTAGGCGTCACCAGTCTGACTTTCTTTCCAGTCTTCACTGTGTTTCTTCCTGTGCATGGGCTTTAACACAAAGCAGCGGGGTGGGAGAGGGACAAAGAGAAGGGAAAGATCAGTGTTTATTGCGAGTTGGCTATGGCATCTGGGTTGATAGCATCTAAGAAGTGACTGGCACGATGTGAGCACCCAGTGAGGCTTTTGGCTGGTCTTTTTATTTAGACTGTGAATTATTCTCTGCAGAAATCCTGCATCCTATCGTGTTGTATGACATTCTGGGCAGTATTTCAAGACAAATAAATAAATAGAAACAGTAATAATTCCCTTGCACTTTTCTCTCAGCTGCAGGATTTTGGGAACCCTCAGTACACATTGCTCCCAGGTCTTCATTTTTGAAAGTGCTGATAATGGGGAGAAGAAAAATAAGCAGTTGGCTCTAGAAAAAAAGGGCAGTTAAGCTTTCCATTAGATCTTGCACAGACAAAGCCCGAAGCACCCTAATTTCACATCAGTATTAGCAAACCCGTAATAGCCAATAGTTTCCTGGAATCTAAGACTCTTTGGGCTCTTTAGAAAGAAGTCAGCAGGACTTTCCACATGCTGTAACTAACATGTTTTATGTGCTTTCTTGGACTGAGGTCTCTCATCATTGTTTGCTGCTGATACCTTGGAGATTTGCTGGATCTCTGTGTTCTGTTGTACAATTAACTGCATCTAAAAAAGCCATTTTATTGATAGTCTATAGGGGCTATTCTTGGAAGAGAAATGAGTAACATATTTGAGGAAAATTTATTGTTTATCCTTCTTTCCACATGACTGTATGTAGGGTCACACAGGGACACCTGACTTTGGGCTCGACTTTTGGCTATCGAGACATATTTTCATCAGACATCTTGTGCTGAAGTCAAAGCAGAGCTATGCCTGCTCATATCAGCTGAGAATTCAGCCTTTTTAGTGAGCATAAGAAATTACTTCAAATCTCATGCTGTCACAGTAGCAGAACCGGCTCAAAGACAGTCAGGAATAATGCTCTATTGCTTTTTTGTCTTAGGCTGCACACGCCTGGGCACTGTGGTCTCAAGTAAAATAAAAGCCCATGACTCACTTCCCAGAGCTGCTTTTTCAGAGGCAAGAGGATCCCAAAACAGGCAAAACACTCTAGCAGAGTGAAGGAAAGATAAATGTGAGGGCCCAAAGGGCCTGAAACATGAACATTTTTCATACTTTGTTTTGTTTTCTTTGAGAGAAATTTCTGTTACAAAGGGGGCGCATTATAATGAAAAGTTCCCCATTGTACTGATGCGTGATTTATTATGCCCAAGCGTGCTTAGTATCTCCCTAAAAGTAGCCAGGCAATGGCTTCCGTAATTAGGATGCAAAAGTTTGAGCCTGAAAAAGAGAAGGGCCGAGACAGATTTTGGAAGAGCTTCCTTAAGCTGGAAAGCAAAAACTAACGCTGAAGGGGGTTTTGTGTGTACGAACACTGTGCAGGGGCTCAATGCCACGTGTGTTTTTGCTAAGAAAGTAAAGGGGAGGAAGCCTGCCGTGGGCAGGTCGAGCGTGGGTGGAGTGGGGAGAGAATTGCCTGGCAGCAGAAGTGCAGCTCGTGCCAGATCAGTGGTGACTTGAGTTGGGCTTTACTGCTGACTGATCCTGACCTGTGAGTATGGTGGTATTGCAAAAGGAAGATAGCAACCAGCTGTCTTAGGAATCACCTTGCTGGAGGAGAGACTGTGAAATAGTTTTAATTATACTTCAGGAACTAGGTATTATGTGCAGATATTATACGATGGCTTTATCTACTGCACCGGTATTTTCCTATTTTGCTTAACAAATACTTTTTTTTTTTGCTACGTTGTTGCTCTTTGGGAGGGGGGAAAGTAACCCACTGAACACTGCAAAGTTTTTTTCAACTTCACAGGTTCCTGGACAGAGACCTGAGCCAGTGATTTGCTTGCAACCTTTATAAACACAACCTTTTGGCAGTCAGTCAGGTCCTGGCAGAAGACTTGCAGTTGCTTATCACAAAAGTCTTTCATGTAAGCATGTCAAACTTAACTACATTACTTTTATTTGGCCTTGATTTTGAATTCTTTCCAAGTAAGATTTTTTAGCCTCTGGCTAGGAAAGACTCTTGGGTAGTTATTTGATTACCAGTTAAATATAGTATGTCATGTCAAATACGTATGGTTAATTTATACCTGATCTAAATATCTATCATGTTTTTTTCTTGCTCTTTCCTTGCTAGGGCTTGTTTCTGCCACCATACGATTTTGTGTACATTTCAGAGCCAATACCAATAATTCATCCAGAATCACAAAAACGTAAGTGTGTAAGTGATGATGCAGGCTGATACCTGGCTCTCTTGTTTGGTAAAAGGAGCATTTCCTTGGAAGGATTGTGCTAAAGTTTGGCACCCCTTTTTGCCTCCCTGTTTCTCCTGCTGCAAGTGAAAGAACATGCCTGTGCTGGACCTGGTCCTCATTCAGGACAGTCATGCCTGGTTTTGGGGGAGAGTTTGAAATGGTTGGAGCAAGGCTGTGTGTGTCACCTGTCTTGTACCGTCTGCATACTCCACCTCTAGCTGTTCAAAGGGAGAAAGCAGCATGTTGACAAATGCCAACACTTTTTTAGAGCACATTGTAAGATAAAACTTAAATATATTTGCTATTGTTTTCTGCAACCCTGGGCATAGCTCTGTGCCTGGAATATGTACCAAGAACAATTCCTCTGTTTACAGTTTAAACATGAGCTATAGAGTACTTACTCCAACTGCCAGTTTCCTGGGAAAAAAGGTTTGCAACAACCATCTATTATCTTGGCTGCAAAAAAAAAGTAAGCTCTTAACCACATATGAAATTAAGCAATTCTTTTCTAGCAATTGGATTTAGGTTTGGTGATAATAAGTGTTTGTTTGTGATTTAATAGGTCATTACCTACTTTGCCTATAATCACAAAGTAATAAATAACTATTGGCAAGATGGATAATAGCTAGGTCTGAGAAGCATGAAAAAGATAAAGCAATAGGCACAAACACACCCTTTATATTCATAGGAAATGGGTTCTAGCCAAGAAATGCAATCTAAAATTATATGACAACAGATTTGGGGGATGGCTAAATATCTACATTCACAAGAGCTAGCTATCTTTCTAGTTTATAAAATGTGTTTTGGACATGTTACATGGAGGTATCCTTTCCTGAAGAGTTAATTCCGTATCTCATGGACCTAGACTTCCCTTTGAAAGACCACACTGACTTTTTGGGCCCAATTAATCAAGTCATCCATGCTTCACTGTTCAGCTGCAGCAAGTTGTACTGACTTCTGGGGCACAAGGGGAAGTTCCTGATCCCTCCCTTCCTTTCTTGTGATATCTTACCCAGTTCATGTCAAACGAATAATGGCCTCTTGTATCCTTTTATATTTCCCCAGCCGTTCTTATTTCCTTCTGTGCAATGTAATAGTCATATTATTGCAACGTATCATATTGTATCATTGCATCATTTTTGTCATACATTCATCGTGTTGTTTTTTGTTATCCCTAGATATGCTGTGCAGAGCTCAGGGCTTGCTTTGCAGTGTGCAAGAAAGTACATGAGAAATCAAAACCCAAATGTGGCAGCAAACTTTCCCAGCACTGGCCAGGGAGGTGCTCATCGCCAACTCTTGAGCTCACCATTTATTTCTTCTGTACCTCCATTCTTCATTTGACTGGGATGAGAAAACTAAGATGCAGGTGATGTGTAGGTGCCTTTTGACACGGTCCAGTTTTGAAAATGTGAGAATAAAGTTGTGCAGTTCTGAACCTGACGTCAAGGTTATGCAGAGGCAGCTGGTGGCTGTTGTTGAAAACTTTTGGATTAATGAAGAGGATTGACTTGAAGTATCTGTCCTTTTCCTTCTCAGAAAGGTTCAAAGAGAAAATGTCTTTGCATATATTAAGGAGGTGAGGAGATGGAGGAGGAGTGAAATGCCTGCAAAAGTGCCAATGGATGTTTGTTCACTCTGAAATAGAGAGAAACAAAGAGAGCCCTTCCCTATTTCTCGCCAGCCTCCCCCATTTCCAATACGTTAGCTTTATATCAGCTAGCTTTAAGAACAAAATATGCTCAGGGAAAAGAGATTAAAATTGCAAAGCAGTTTCCTTTCCTATCAACAGAACTGACAGAAAAATGACAAAATGCTTGTGGGAATGATTAAAGCGAGTGAATGTTCTCATTCATGTCATGTCGTATATTGCTAATTTACACGTATTTGTTTTCGTACCAATCTGGCAAATTTCAAGAAAGAATCTGCCAGGAATCAATGGGAAAAACAGCCCTGTATATTTTTTGGAAATTAATAATAAGTATTTGCTGTGTTTTATTTGGATTTTAGTGACATCTGTAATGAGTGATGGATATCAGGAGTGGAAACAGCCGGTAAGAAGAGGCAGGATTGTTCACAGCAGGACTCTGGAGACTTGGGACCTCTTACTGGCTCTGCTGTTGGCCTGCTGGGTGACCTTGGTCAATCGATATACCCTCCTCTGTGCCTCCATCTGGGCAGTAGAAATACTGACGCTTGCCAGCTTTGCAAGCTAGCTAGACTGTGAGGTAGAACTGGCCAGGAACCAGGAGTTCTGCTCTGTAAAGCACTGCAAGGGAAGGGTCCAGTGTTTCATTTGTTCTACAGGAAAATGAGGAGGTGAGACCTCCAAAACTCTCCCACAAGGGAGCAAGGCTCCTTGTGGTGCAGAGTGGGAGTCTGAATCTTTGCCTTCCACACCTGATACATGTGCTGTTGGCTTTCTAGGACTTCCTTACATCCTTTCCTTTCTCTTTCCTCCTTCCTTCTTTCCTATCTCTAAAGAAGTGATAAGCATCTAATTTCCTGGGTACTCTGAGTGATACAGCAGTTAATAAATGCAAAATATGAATTAGATAGAAACATTCATTCACTTGCTAGGGCAACACTCTTTCCCTGGTCTTTTGTCCAGTCCACTTTTCAATGCATCAGTAACTGACGCTTTCATTTTCCACTATTACTCTGTTCTCCATTGCCGCTGATCTGCAAATACAAGAATCTCACTGTATACTTTGACTTTTTTCTTTCAGTTTTCCCCCATTTTTTGCTGCTGATTCCAGTGACAGGGTGTTGAAATTAAAAATCCTCCCCAAAAGAGTGAAGGGGAAAAAAAAGATTCTGGCCTGATCACCTGGCTTCTCAGAGGTATTCAGGTGCCCAAATCCCCTTGATTTCCAGGTCTTTGGAGATTTGGCCTTTAATGCTTCAATAGCCTGTAGATGTGCTGATTTAATTATCATTCAGCTTGGCTATACAGTTTTAGGTTTTTCAGTCGTTCCTTGTAAAGTAGCACCTACAGCTCCTTAATCACTTCTGTTACTGATTTTATCTCCCTTGCATGCCAACCTGAATTTTTTGGCAAGGTTGTTGCCTTCTAAGTTTTTCAGCCTGAGTGTCAGGAACATGGCATGGCCAAGAATAGACTGGGAAATATGGTTCTTGCTAGTCTGTTTCTACAGAGAGAAAATTAAATTCGATGAGAAGAAACCCTTGCTCTCCAGCAGAACTTGGTTAATGTCACGGGAAAGGGAGACAAAAATAAAATGGCTGTGAGGGATAGTAATGGGGAAGTTAATAAGAACGTGATATGGGAACTCAAGAGAAATGTCACGCAGATGGTATATCATCCCAGCAAATATTTATGCTATTTTCCTGTCTGAATCCATTGATTTGATCTGAGAAACGCATTGTATCTAATCTGTGCACTCCTTTTTCTCCGAGATCCTTTGACAATGCATCTCATCTTATGAATCAAATTGCATTTGCATATTCAGAGGCTGGGGCTCCAAGCTACTGAGGCATTTACAGTTTGCAGAAAGGATAAAGTGCTGCATGTTAAAGGACAATTCCTTGCATGACCAGTATTTATTTCAAAAGGCAAGATTTTGTCTTCATGGCTAGCCAGGCTCAGTTTCACAGAAAAAAAATATGCTGTTGGGGGTGCTCATCCTGGGGGCCTGACGGACCCAACTTTTTTCTTTTTGGACAGCAACGAGAAATGTCTTGGATAATCCAAGGGAGGGCTGGCAAGGGCCCAGGGAGCCTGGGAGAGCTGCGGGCACCAGCACATAAAGCAGGGTGGCCACTTTCCTCAGCGGAAAGTTTCTCCTTTCCAAGGGACTTAAACCTGAAAGGAATGCTTGGTCAAATGATGGAACTACTCCATCTCCCTAAACCACTCTAGGTGAGTGTTAAATCTTTGTTTTCCATTTTGTGGGTTGGTTGGGGTTTTTTGGTGTGGGTTATGTCTGGTATGATCATGTTACAGTCTGGTGTTGGAAGGAACATCAGGTCAGCGTTTTCAATGGAATCAGAAGTGGAATTAACCCAGCTTGTGTATGGGAAAGGGGTGGAGAAAAAATCTTGGTCTTGGAGAGTGGATGACTTGATTTACTGGGACTGCTTTGAAGTCTTTCTGTTTGGCCTGACTCTTCTTGGACATGGTGTAACATAGGAGTTACCAGCCAGAAGAATTAACATGTTTAGTGTAAGGGAAAGGAGATTAAGGGACAGGATCTGTGAATTTTGCCCATGTTGTTTTGGAAGAAAAAGTGATGTAAAGAGAACACAAACAATTAGGGCATATGCTGTGTTTGTTTATCTTCAGAAGCCTGTGGTAGGTGTGCCAGTACGCTGTTGTTCAGCAATTAACAATAAAGGCAGACAGCAATTAACCACATGTCTTCTGTGAGTGGTAATGCAAGTTATTTGTATTTAACCTTCATGATTCATGAACTGCTTTCATTCTGGGAACTGTGGAGAAAGGGGGAGAAAATCTTAGAGCCTGATGTCACCATGTAAAAAATGATCATATTTATTTGTCAAGAATGAAAAAACTTATATATAAAAATATATTTTTTTTGCATCATCAGCAAATGAAGTATAATCATTTATCATATATATGCTTGTATATGTTAATACATATATATACATATCCATGCACATATATATATATTTGTTGAGTGCCAATAGGATTCTATTTCTGGGAATTTCAGGCTTTGTTTACTTTTAGGATCTCAGATCAGATACACACTGAAACCAGTGGAACAGTTCTCATCAGTATCAATGGCTGTTGTATTTGGACTACCAGTAAAAACACCACTGTAAGAACTTTGGAAGGTTTCTTTCTTCCCCATGTATTTTTAAAGATATTAGACTTATTTGGGCAAATCAGCCTTTATAGGATTCAGTACTCAAATGAATGTGATGGGACACCCAAACTATTGCAGCTAAGCCTCTTCTGATGCCACATCCTTTTCAAGGATATTTGAATTGACGGACAGCCCTCATGAAGAATTGTCATTGGAACAGGTACAGAGCTTGGTCTTTTTTTAAAATATCCTAGCCACAGGGGAAGAAAAGCAAGAAAACAAAAGAATACCTGTATTATTCTCTGTTAAAGAAGAAATAACTACTGCACCAGGATTACATACACCGTAAGATCACTTTTTCTTTTTCCCTGAACCAGAGTCCAGTCACAGAGCTTGTTTTTACGGAATAAGGTTTAGCAACAACTTTGTCTCATTGTGGGTAAACAGATACATTTTGGGCAGTTTTCCATTGACCATCGTATACATTTGGGCTTAACTGTAATGAACTGGCTCCAAAATGTGTACTGGAATATTGATTTTTGTGAATTAATAAGATATTGTTTTCAGGTTTTTATGGATTAATACTTAGCTACAAGCTGTTCAGCATTTGGATAGAGAATATCCTAGTAGTAAAATGCAATTTTGTTTTGGAAACAGATGGAACAATTGGATTGGTGGACAGATTGTTTTAAAGGGTTGCAAGGGAGAGACAGAAAGTGCCTTTATTGGTCGTTCTTTCCATACAAGTCAGAAGTATTGCCAGCTTAAAAGGAATCCAATGAGGGTTGTTTTTTTTTTTAAACAGAATTTTGGGGGCTGTTATTTTTGTCTGTGCCTAAAAATGTGATTTTAGAAAAACCAATTAAAACGAGGTATTTTGGAAGGAAAACAATCATCGTTTTAGAATTAAAAAAAAATAATTTAAATTGTGTCCCCATTTATGAAAATGTATCACTTAGCTTGGAATCAAAAGCTTATTTATCACTTTGAGCAAACATGAAATAATTTCCTCCTGCTGCCCCTGTTTCCATTGGGAACTGTAAAAGATAGGAACCTTTTTGAAGGTGAATTTTCTCATGGGAATTTTCTTTCGTGGAGCATTTTGGATGTTCCACAGTGAGGTGAAAAGGGGTCACGATATTGTAAGAGGAGCTGAAGGACAAGAGAAGTGATTTAAGCTGGAGACTGTCAGACTTGTCAGACCATTTGGTCAGGGGCAGCACAGCAGTGGGCTGAGCACGTTGCAGAGGTTGACTGGCAGAAACAAGAATGTACTCTGAAATTTCCGATCACCATGGGAAGTCCACTGTGCTTCTGGTTACCTTTGAGCTACCAGTCTCTGGACCAGATGAAGTGCAATGATGTCAGCTGGCATTGGTGGGAACGCTGTTTTGAGTTGTACTGGCCCAAAAGGGTCAACAAGACAGTGTTTTGGAAAAAACAGCAGTGTCATGCATTTTGCCATACTTGACTGTGATTATTCAGCTATGCTAATGTGGATTCTGATTTCAAATGTAATGCTGGGGTAACTGCACTGGTTTCAACAGGAGTTAATCCTCAGTTGTTCGACTGAGAGCAACATCAAGGCCATAATCTCCGCTACTGAGCAGTCAAAAACACAACAAATAAACAGCCATTAGCATAGCTTCAAGAAATGTGTTCGATCAGTTATTGTTCCCATGCCATGAAAAGACCTGTAACAGAGCATTCCTGTAGGGAACAGGTTGCACTTCAAATGTAAATCAAATTCAATTTTGTCAGACTCGTTAGTACGGACTTCGGTGCTGCTTGATAAATAGACAGCACATGGAGCCTTGATATCTGGTTGTTTGGGCATTAATAAAGTACTCGGTCAGCATTTTAACTGGAAGGCATTAAGGAGAGATGCGCAAGAGTGGATGAACACTTGTTCTGTATGTACTTCAGAAAAGATGTGAAAACCTTGACTGTCCTTCGATTGTAAACAATCTTTGCTGGATCTCGAAGATAAGAGTGTGAAGGTGAATACATCTCTGTTCCTAAAGCTCAAAACACACTGTGCATTGGTATTAAAGCGTGTTGTTTCGCAGGTCTGGGAGAAGCATAGCTAAGCACAGCCCATCAGGCAGAGCGTGCGGCTGAGCTCTGGGGAAGGATTTAGTTCGTAGTCACAGGATTGCCTGTGAGATGCTTCTTGATCAGAACAGAAATATTTAATCAGGTCTGTCTCCTGTAACCGTCATGTAGAGAAAACAAGTCTCCAAATTGGATTTGTGTGATCAATGGGCAGGAAAGACCACTTTATCCACCTTAGTGGAGCTGACTTACAAAACTAGGGTTTAGTGACAGCAAGGTGTCCATATTCTGGCAAGACCGACTCTCTCCTGTCTGGGGACATGAGTTGTTCTGGAACCAAACGCTGATCACCTTTAAATTTTACCCACAATCTATACCTTCTTGTATGTCAATAGAAAACCAGCTGCTGAGTTCAGAAATAATATGATTCTTCTTTTAGCAAAATCAAAGGAAGAATTTGCACGGGTTTCTGAAGGCAACTATTGTACTCTTGTAGTCGGATACACAGAAATATTTGGGTACCTAAAGGTACATTTTGGAATTTATTCAAGTGCATCAGTGAATTAGGAACCTGTACATAGTTTTATGGAGGCCACGGCTGCAGTGGGGAGCATGGTGTGGGGACCTGACCCAAACAAAAACAGCTTCAGGGCCTGAGCAAAGCCTCTGCAGCCTGGTTTGGCACCATGAGGCCACTGTTAAATAGATCCTCCAGACCTGACACTTCACAGCTTCAAGCATTTGCAAAGCACGAGCAGCACAGCAGGTCTTGCTGAGTCTAATGACACAGTAAATCTCGTAAATAAATAAGTAACATACAGCAGAGAAGATAGGAGCCATGTCTGAAGTTTGTGTCTTACGGAGTATTGCCATGGTGACTTGGCAGAGTCTGCTGAAGGTTTTGAGTTACCTTGATGGGTAATGAAACTATTTCTTAATTTTATCTCTCTGTGCATTAGAAATGGACTTGTAAAAATAAAAGAGGGACTGTGGCAGCCGGCCACAGTCTGGCTGTGTCCCCACGAGTCTGGAAAAGGTTGATGGGATGGAGGGTGCAGCTGCTGAAACACCCCCGAGCATGAAGAGCTGTAGGATCCATTTGGAGAGGAGCAAAACTGAATCCAGGTATGAAAGGGAAATTGATCACGGGCACCAAATAACAAGTGTAGTGGCATCAGCCTCTGCTAATGACGCCATGTTTGCCTGTTCTGCAAAATCTTCTTTAAAGCAATACTCTAGCAATTAATGAACCTGTTTAAAAAAAAACAACAAACAACCAAGAAGCAGAGATTGGGATCTACAGCAACAATTCCTTACTTCAGGAAATGAAGCTTTTCTGAGCAATACCATCTTCTGTCATGCCTAATCAAGCTAATTAAAGAACACTACCACACTTTATTAATGTAATTTATCTCTTGCCTGAGGTGAACTATATTTATGCTCCAGTTACTCAAACATTACTGTTCCGTGTTTGAAGGAATGATGTTATTCAGTGATGTTTATGCTCCACAATATCAGGCGGTAATTGAACAAGTGCTTGGGAAGCTGGTTATTTCCTGTTTCAGAAAAGCTTCTTCGGGGAACGTGTTGTTTCACAGGTATATTGGTGAACAGGTTGGACCTGGGCATGTCCTTCTCTGTGCAACTGAAGGCCTACACAAGCCAAACATCCATCTGTAAGCATTAAGCATGCGAATAGCCTGTTTAACTGAATGCACATGTTCACATCATTTAATGAATCGGGGTTGGGAGGCCAAATTTATTCCAGCTGAAGATCTGGCAGAGAAAGGCTAATATGCACTGAAGGAGGAAGGAAGCTAGTTCTAGAGCTTAAAAACATTAAAGAAAATGTCAGTAGAAAAAAAATGTACTTAGTTTAAAAGATATTATTAGCTTCCATGAAGCAAGCCTTTGATGTAGCCGCAGTTGCAGGGCTAATGGGCACAGTATCCACCCGTCTTTCACACCAACTGGAAGAAGCAGTTTAACGTCATTTATGGAGTAGGACAGCCTGAGACAATGGAAAACATTGCCCAAAACTGACTGAGAGATTTTCCTGGTGATTGCTTATAAATTGTTGCTGTCTGCTTGATTAAATCAACCAGAAGATAGGAGAGAGAAAGGAGAGAAGCACAGAGCTGCTGTGGGCCTCCTGGTAGAGGGCTGAGACAGAGCTCCTGGATGTGCGAGGCTGGAGGTAAAGTGGGCTGGGAGATAGGTGGCCTCCTGCCTTCCTTACCTACCTGGCTTCATTTACAGCCTTGAGCTGAGCTGACTAAAGGCCATTTTGGCTGCCTGCCCATGCTGTTTGCCTGCATTTGAGGCTAGCCCTGGGTGGCCTGAGAGGAAACCCCAGTGGGGCTTGGTCTGGAAAGTAGACTCAGAAAGGACACTGCATATGGCCCTCATCTAACCTACCTCGTCTATGTCTTGGGAGGATAAGATGGGTCATTTCCTACAAAGGACCTGACTTTGCCTGCTTTGAGGGCAGCTGAGATTTGCAGACGTCTGAAACCTGAACTGGATCCAAGCTGCTTAGGTATGGTACGTGCAGAGTCCTGGGGGAGCCTGGGCTCACATAGCACGGGCATAGAGAAGACAGTGGGGAGCAAAGCTGGGCAGGGAGATGAAAAAGCTGACATCTCCCCTCGAGACCTGCAGGAACAATTGCTGTCAACAGTTTTCAGTGGGGCAATGCCAGCTATCTCCCAGTCTGTGCACTGGGCATTAGTGCAGTGACTATGTGATTTTGCTCAGGTTGATTTAGGGAATTTCACAGCTAAATTTAAAGCACTGTTAAGTAGGGTGATGTGCGGGGAACAGCACCATGCTGGGTTGTTTTTTTTTTTCCTTAAACTTGGCTTGTATATTTACTGCTTTCCTCAGTGGGTTCTTAAAAAATATCTGCCAAGTAGATTCTGTTTTGTAAATAGATCCGAATGATTTTTATTAAGATGTTTGCATAAGTCTTTCCTACCCTGCTCCTGAGTTGACTTTGGCAGTTTATAAAGGCTTCTATGAACAAGGAAAAAAGGAGTTTTTATCCTTTACAAATAAGTGAAATGCAAATTTGCTTGGCTAGTGGTTAAATATTTTTTGGATTTTCCTAGAAGAGAACAATGACTCACATCCATTGATAAAGTACACCTTACCTCCATACTATTAACAAGTGCAGTCGGGTGAATCAGACTGCATCTGCCATTGAGAATAGAGATACTTGTTTGGAGGACAGAGCAGGACTGAGCTCCCAGCATGTTGTGTTTATAGTTCCAAAACCAAAGTACAGATTGGAGATTTGTCCCCAGGTCAGAGTCTCCTTGACAGCCTGTGCACTGTTGCATATCAAGTGCTCCTGCCTAAAAAAGTTGGATGGCAAAAAATAAATACTGGTCCTCTAGAGTAAAAGAAAAGTCCTGATGTCTCGCACATTCTAGGAATATGCCCCTCAGACTGCCAGCTCAAAATTTAGGGTAAAAAAAACCCCAAAGCCACAGTGAAGGTGACAGGATGATGTGTAAGGTACAAACTGGCAGAGCCTGTGGTAAAAGAAGAACGGAAATTATTTTGGAATAGAAAAACATGACTGGAAAGGTAACTGAATAGACTGTTGAACCTGCTGGTTGTTTTTTTTCTAATGATAAAACAAGAAAAGTCCATGCTAAGGAGTTGATCATTAGTATAACTGTGCTTTTACTGCTATGTTGGATAATGTCTTTCAACTATGGAGAAATGGAAAGAAATATGCCAAAGACAGAGGATCTATTTACAAATAAGTCAGCTGGGGCAAACAAATTGATGTAACGTGCCATGAGCATGATGAGATCCAAAAAAGGCATAAGGACTGAAGCAAATAGTAAAATGCATGGCACAGAAAGCAGTCATTCTGTTGGAAAAAGCCATTATAGCAAACCCAAAGCTTTGGCAATTTATGCAATCAAGAATCAGCAATTAATTGAAGCTGGAAGAGACATTTTTCCAGATGTAAACCTGGATTTATATTCATAAGACTTTTTTTTTTGCTACTATCTGGAGGCTGTTTGCATACTAGGTCTACCAAGGCCCATCCTTTGCAAACAGCCCCCTCTCCTCCCTTCTCCAAGAAGTGTCTCTCTGGGGCCTGGCCAGGCACACAAATCATAGCAGAATTTAACAGGTTCAAGAGAAGCCGAGTGAAAGTGTTTGGTAACCCTGCCAGATTTATTGCTTTATTCATTATTTATGCAGCCAGCAGATGCAATACAGATTTAGGGACGGCCTACAGTAAATAAATGGCTGACACGACCCAGCCAGATGCATTGAACACTTCAGCATTCATTCCTATTGCAGCAGTATGCTAACTTTGGTTCCTCACCCCAGTGCTCACATAGTGGCATTAGAGGTAGCACCCACCCAAAGCTAATGTTCACGTTGTGGGTGACACCAGCAGAGCTGTCACGGGACAGTGCCCTTGTCCCGGTGGCTGTGCGGGGTAAGCGTACAGCGCAGACCAGGCGCTCTTCCTCCATCATCCATAAGGCGATAGAGACTGTATGGGAAATCTCTTACTTAAGAAATGGGGTAATCTCTCCCTTCCACCAGGGATCGTCCGGGGCTGATAAGACACCATGCTCCCAGTACCTCCAGGGGCTTTAGTGGTCAGTGAGCCTTAATGGGTGATTGCAGGAGCTCTGCTGCAGCTGGGGCCCTGCAGAAGGGCAGATCGCACAGGTGGTGCCTATGAGGCCTTATTAGTTGTGGGGAGGAGAGGGGGAGGTGCTAACGAGAGCTGCACTCTGCCCTGTGCCACGGCCGCTCTGAGAGGTAAGGAGTAAAGTGGCTCCTGGAGAAAAGGGGAGAGCTCTGCTCCTGAGGTTTGGTTGTTCAGCTCCATCCTTGGAGGCACGGACAGCAGAGGCTGCGGCTGGCAGGGGTGAGTACTTGGGGGCTGCTGCGGCAAAAGCTTTATGTTGGGGGAAAAGAGGAGTCAGAGAAGGCTGAGGTAGGTCTGATGGTGAGCTGGGAAGGGAAGGCACTTGCTGCTCTCTGCCTGCTTGGTTGTCTGATGCTGGCCATGAGAAGGAATGGTCTGGCTGGACAGCCTAATGTGAGACAGCTTGGGAAAGCTTTGTTCCTCTTGGTTCCATTCTGTTGATGAGCTTGCCTTTCTGGAAGACTGGAGTCTTGTTTTGTTTTGGTTTTTTTAGCAGCTGGAGGATGACTTGCTTCCTTGCATGAGCTTATTTTCAGGTGCAATTCAGTGCTGTCCTCAGGGTGGCTCAGCTCTCTGCAGGTGCCGAGGAATGGCAGGGTAGTGGGGCTTGGGATGCTCCAGTCCTGATGACAGGGTTGCAGCTTTAGTGACAGCCAGCTGTACAGGTCAGCAGTTCCCTTCTTCCTGGCTGTGCATTGCCACGGCTCTTTTGTTACTGGTGGCTTTCTTCCTCTTGGGCTTTCACAATGAGAAACTTGAATCACGGCAGCATGTAGGTGTGAAAGTACGTGGTACAGCATGGTTTTGGGGGAAGGGTGTGGAGGAGGGTTGCAATCCTTTGTGCTGTTCTGAGCAAAAAGAAAATCAAGGAGAGAAGGGTCCTTTTTTTTTTTTTTTTGATGCAGATAATGCGTTTTCTTCCAGTTGGTGTTGATGTATTTCTTACATTTGTCTTGGCCAAAACAGCTTTAATAATAGATGCGGGGAGAAAGTACTGACTGAAGGTTGCTCCGTTTGTATAAAACTGTTGCTGAACGTTCAATGATGATACAGCCTCCTGGCATGATTTAAATATTACTGCCTATGGTTATAAGAAATTTATCACATTTAAATTCCTGTCTGTCATCATTGATGTATCATCTGGCTCCTGGATGTGTACAAGCGATGGGTTTGAGGGAAAGCAGCACCCGATGTCTCTGCTCGCCCTTGGTGCAAACCCTTAACCCCATGGGAGGGGTCCTGTGGCAGAACAGGAGGCAGGTGGAGGTGCCATGCTCTGGATGAGACCTGTGGTGGGTTCCTCTGCTGTTTGCACTCATTAAGTATCCTGTGACACTTGGCAGCACTAGGGCCATTAACCCTAATGTCCTGGCTAAACTCCAGCCTGCCTAATTACATTCTGCCCATGAAGCAGTATATTCCCAATGAAGATTCAGGTGTGAAAATTATTCTTCTCTTCCTCTCCTAAACAGTGTTATACGAAGGATGGTTTAGTGCTGAAGATGGAACCTGTTTTATTCAGAAATCTAAATCTGGGTTTAGGGACGTAACAGAAAATGGAGCCTTCAAAGCAATGCCCAGGCTCCTGAGCAGACCCAGGCGCAGAATGTGGTTCTTTCTCTCTTCTGCAAATTTTTCGGATTCCTTTATTAATAACAAACCTCCTAAAATCTGTTTAAGCTCATTACTTGCAGCAACCAAAAATACTTCACACAAAAAGGAAACAGATGGTCTTGAATGTTGAAGATCTTTTTGAAATGTATTTTCAACCCACTGTCTGGAACTTGTCTTGAGTTGTAAAGGAATCGAAGTTTAATTACGAGCACTGCAACATTAACACTGTATTACTAGGGAATTCTCGTGTGTTGGCCTCTTTGCATATCAACATAACTAATTATCTTGTGGTCTACATATCCTTGCTAAAGGAAAATATTTATGCATTTGTTGGAAGGAAAAATAACTTTGGGGTTGGGGGCTTCCCCTCTGGGGCTACATTGTTCCTACATTGGAGTCGAGAAGTTTTGCTGTTAAGCTGGAGTAGACAAAAGATTTGCTTTATCTAGGCTGACCTGGCATCCTACCCATGAACGTGGTGCATGTGGATGATTCCTACTGACCTCATGTCCACGTTTCGGAGTGGAAGCTGGGTCGTGGTGCGGAGCCTCAGACTGCAGCTAGGCCCTGTGTGTACAGTACTGTAGCCTGCAGTGCCTGAGTATTTCTCATTTCTCTGAACTTAAAGCTGTATTTGGGAAAGCACAAGCTTTAAGCAGAAGCAATGGTTATGGTTTTTTTCTGTGGGGACACCTCAGGAGGTTAATTCGATCTGTGTTACTCTGACTCCACAGTTCCTGCTGGCACATCATCTGGTTTTCATAGTCAGTGTCCTGCTTCCAGCTGAAAAGCAATATGGTACTTTAAAAAAAAAAAAAAATCGCACAGCTGCTGTCATGTAGATGTTGTGCTCTTAGATGACCCATGGACATGCTTCCTGTTGGGCAGATATGATCACCCAAAATGAATGAGTGGAGGAGGAAAACCTAAAGCCAGAGCTCATGCTAACCCCAAGCAAAGGAAGGGCTGTGTGGGCGCCCCAAGGACAGCATCTGTGAGGCATGTTAGCCCATTTCTTAGAATAATAGTAATATTAATAAGTTGTCACCAAATTATTTCGGTCAAGAAAGATTTAGTGAATCTGACTGACTTTTCTGACATGCTTAAGCAATTGGCAGGTACGATGAGCGAGTAATGATGCTGCTCCTTACAGCTGGGCTGTTTAACGCTTGTGCTGAGTTTGATGACTTGGGACCTCTGATGCTTTTCTGCCTGGTTGGATGCTGGGCATCTTTGTAGCAGGACAACAGCAAATGGTGAATAACATGCATCTAGAATGAATCTCTAAATGCATAATTTCAGGAATTGCAGACCATTGAATTTATATTTGCATAACATCAGTGAACACCAGACTGGTAATCACCTATAAATAAAAAAAAGGCTGTTGAGTAAAGGGGTTTATTTTAAAAATTAATGACTTGCATGTAGGATTTTTATGTAATGTATTTTCGTAGAAATCTTATTTTTGCCTCAAATCTAGGACTTGTTTTTTCTCACTTCCTCCCCTTATCCTTTCACAGGAAGATTGGAATAGTTGTAAAAAGTGAGGGTTTACGGAGGAGGCATTCTCAGCTTCTTTCTAATAAAATTATGGAGAAAGAAAAGGTCAAACAAGGTTTCACTTATCAGATTTTCTATCAGTTTTTCTCCTTTACCTTAACTGAAAAATAATGAAAAGTGAAAGGTATTTTTAAAAATAATCAAAATGAAAACGTCTGTTTCCTACAAAAAATCACTCAGAATTTTCTCTCAAAAATGGTGAGTGACAGGTTTCTAACCTTGAAATTACTTGATGTTACCCCCCTGCCTCTTTCACCCCCAAGTCCAGCCAGTTCTGGCATCGCATTCAAGTGAATCAGTGAGAAGATGTCTCAAGGTTACTCTGTTTAGCAGACAAACGGTTCTGGATATTTTTTTTTTGTTTTGGTTCCTGCTTGTTTGTTTTTGTTTGGGACATAGAAATCACTGTTATTGCAAAATAAGCTAACATATCCTGTTTTATCCTCAAAGAAAAGAAAATCCAAACAAACTGGATAGTATTAAATGTTTGCCTAGCTGAGACCTTGAACTGCTCTTGTGTGTCTGCCTGTGGCTGTAACTATGGGCAGAGCGACGGCCGTCCTTGGGGCTGGGGTCTGGCAGGTTCCTTGGTGCATCACTCCTGCTCATCACGGGTCTGGCTGACTGTCTGCAAAGGCACTGCCATTATTCAAATGACTGGGGTGTTTTTTGGTATGTATGGTTTTTTATTCCCCCCTGCCCTGGACTGGCTTCACATTTTGGCTTTGAGGATTTTTGATGATTCAGCCTCTGTGCCTAGCTGGGAGGATTAGGAAGCCCCTTGGATCCTTAGCCTATAAGCTGCTCCAGCTGCCCCCATACAGGGGTTGGTGGCGTAACATTGTGGGGAGTTTAGCCAGAGCCATCAGCAGGGTCTCTGGGGTTAGTGTGTGCTCCTTTTCCAGGGCTCAAACACGTTTTTCAGGGGTTTTGTTCCGAAAACCACACCTGATTTTCTTATTCCATTCACAGCAAGGGCAGTCGTTTGCATACACACTTCATAGCTCTAATAATGTTCCCCTCTATTAATTTTCAATTAAGCATAAAACATGACCTTAGGAGTAGCCTAAACTTCTCCTAAGAGCAGCCACCGCTTGCCCCGCGAGCGTACAAAGCAGCGGGGCCGAGTCTTTGCCAGCCCACGGTGCAGCCCTGCTGTGGTGGTGTGGGTGCCGGAGGCTGCCCACAACGCTGCCTGGGAAGCCACAGGTGAGCAAAGTGAGAGGGGAGCAGCTCCTCTCCCTCCATGTGCTCTTCGAGCCAGGGCGCCGTAGGCAGGGTATTGCCTCTGGTTATTCTATTGCTCCTGCATGCACGTGCAATCCAGGGACATCAGCTGGGTAATCCTCACCTTTCTTTCTGGTTTGTGCTTTAACCTTATTCTCAGTAATAGTCTTCTGTTGGGACATACCTGTTAAGGAAACTCCAAGGACCAGACTCTGATTTTTGGCTGTAGAGGCTTTGATCCTGTGTGCCACGCTGAGCAGGTGAGCCTTGCCCAGCCTGGCAGCATGGGATGCCCAGCCTCCAGCCCTGCCTCCTCCCTGGACACTCAGAGTCACACACCCAAATATTCCACTCTGACTGTACACCTTGGCACAGTGCATGTGCTTTAACCTGTATGCTAAAGGTGACTCTGCTATTTGAGCTGAGAGATAACAAGTGCTTGTGGAAAAACTCGCCATCTGTCTCCCGAGAGGGCTCAGGCTCGATTTTGATCCTGGAGCGTGAGTTCGGGGGGGTCTGAGATGCTGTCGAGTGCCTGCCCAGGCAAATAAAGCCACTGGAGATGGCATGTTGGCGCCAGAATTTCTTTGAGTTAAATCAGGTTTGACAGCCTAAAACGATACCATCATCTGATGTCTAGTTTTCAGCTTGGCTGTTTCTTCATCAGAGAATCTTTTTGGTAAGAAAGCAATAAACTAGAAATCTTCCTAATTTGTCTCAGCAGAGTTTAAAAGTGTTGTTTTTTTTTTTTAAAATTTAGAAAGTGCAAAATTTACAGGAATAAGTTTTATTCCTTTCAACTTATCTACAACTTTTTTTTTATTCACTGGGAACACCTTCCTCGTTTTAACAACTTCCCTATGGTCTCTGAGGATGCTATGGCCCATGTGGGATCCTTCCAGGGTAATGCTCAGCGTGTCAGCCTGTAACGTGCTCTGTGTGTTTGTGTTCTGTGGCATTATAAAGGACCAGCTCATTGCTTCAAGCCTGCAGTTGATATCGATGACCTTCAGTGCCTTGATACTGTGGTCCCTTAATTTGGATAAGATCTATCCCACAATGTGTACTAGTGTGCTCAACATCTTGTGAAGGACCCGTAGCAATCGTTGCTGCTAGAGTCCTAGGCCCAAGTTTTACAGTGGGGACCAAAGATGCCCAGTACAATTCAGAAGGCAAGGGATGCACTAGGGGCATTGAAATGCTTTCTCATGGGTGATTAATAGACTCCTCTTTATGCATTTTCTTTTCACTTGATCCCTTCCTTGCCACTCTGCCCGCAGAGAGAATATGGTATGCAATATATATATATTCAGGATACTGATGGAAAATCAGATTTCTTTTGATGTGATATCAAGTAATGCTCCAAACCATGGGGAAAACTTTATATTCAGTCATCTCTGAGATACTGTCTTTGGTCCCAGTGCTCATATTTCGTGTGTGCATGGCTTTGTGTTTGTGTATTTTGTTTTTGTCTACCTTAGTCCTTACTCTGCCACCTTTATCCAGGATGCAAGTGTTATCTCGCTTTGCAGGCATACCCAAGTTTCTGTATCAAGAATCCAAATGAAGTCTGTTTTCCTAAGTGCCCGGCTTTGCTGCTGGTGAGAGGGTCTCCCCCTCCTCCCCACTGTCTTTTGCTTTGAGCATGTTAATGAAATGTATGTGCAGTCTCAGTACTGCTGCAAACTCAGGCATCTGGTGTCACATCAGGAAGTGTCGGTGGCTGAACCGCAATAACAGGTCTTCCCCATACTAAATGCATCTCTTGTGGACTTGCTGCTGTTCCTTTCTGCTTGGTGGTGTATGCTCCCAAACAGTCCTGCTGAAACCACTGCAGGAAGGAATGGTTCATCTCCAGTGGGTTTTGTCGTGTGAGGTTTGAAGGACGTTTTCTTTGAGGCATGAAGTTAAGCAATGTTTACGTTGCTGTACACATACTAACATTGTTACAGTTCTTGGCAAACTGCAGTGTAAAGCCTCAGCCCAAGCAGCTTTTTAGCATTTTTAACAATTCTTGAATGTGATTTGTATTCTTCAAAAAAATGGATTTTGCTCCACCACCACCCTCTACCTGCCCCCCCCATCAACATGTAATCTGAAAAGCCACTTCAGACCTTCCCTGATGTAGATTAATGCACTAGGAATGGCATTTTATAAAAATATAGAAAATTAACCAACCAAATTTTTTAATTGCAAAAGATGATGAAGCTGCTTTATACAAACATCACCAGCCCCTTCCTGGTGGTATTTGTTCTTGAATTTGGACCTGTGATCTAAGATCACACATTGCAGAGTTCTCTACCGACCTCGTTGCAGACAGTCTTCCTGAACATACAGCTTATTGTTCCCCAGATGTAATTAGACCAAGTGTTATGACAGTTGGTAGGATTACAGCACTTTGATAAATGACTTGTTTCTTAGAAGGGAAGGCTTGTGAAAACAAGACCATTCATCTCATTTCTTACTCGCTTCCTCTGCCCAACTTTCTTCTTGAAAATATGCATATGGAGTTAGATGTGTCCTCAAGGAGAGATTTTGGTGTTTCCCACAGCCTGTGGCTGTGCCTGTGGGTCTCTCTGAGTGGCAGCCTTGCCCTTGAGCATATCAGCTATTCACCAGAATATGGTGGTGTTTACAAACTTGTTAAGAGGGCTCTGGTCAGCTCCTGTGGGTCTCTGATAAAGACATGGAAGAGGACAGGTCTCAGTACAGACTTCCTGCAGTACCCTGCTTGCTACTGGCTTCCAGGTACTCATTAACTCCTACCCTCTGGAGCCCAACCACTCAACCTGTTTTTTACCCATATAATTCTCTCCTCCCCCCTTCCAGACCGATACACCTGCAGGTGTTGAAAGTGTTGTGAAAGTTGAGTTAAATGACATCCACAGCTCCAGTTGTTCTCCCATAGCAGGCAATCGGTTTGGTCAGGCACAACTTGCCTTTGTTCAATCCATGCTGACTGGTCCCAGCTGCTGCTTTCTCCTCCAAGCCCAGTCCAAGAGGACTCACTCCATGACTTTCCCACCAACCAAGGCAAAGCTGACTGTTCCCCAGACTGTCTTTTTGACCTTTTTTCAAGATGGGTGCCATGCTTGCTTTTCTTTAGTCATTGGGGACCTCCCCAATCATGACAATGTCTCAAAGATGACAAGAGTGGCCTTCTATAACACTGGTGCCTTCTCTTGGCACCCATAGGTGCAACTCATCTGGTCCTGTGAGCTTGAAATAAAGAGATGGGATGAAAAATCTTTGATTTATAATCTTGTAACTGTTACTGAAACTGCACTGTGGAGGTCAGATGGACTTGGTGCCGTGTCTCTTCCAGCTACAGCCACTGTGGTGAACCCAATAGACCTGTGCTGTGCATCAAGAGAACTCTAGTTTTGTCTCTCAGCTCAAATTAGCCTCCTTGCAGGAAGTTTTGATGACTACTTCTCATTAGTTAATGTAGGTCTTCCTGGCTATGCCGAAGCTTTGGAGTGATTGCAAGGTTGTGTGAAGATGGCTGCTTTTCCGATCTGGTTGGAGCTAAGCATGAGGGCTTTTCTGCTAAGTTCTGCACCCTAGACTTGACAATTTACCTATTTTCTGAGTAATATGTGTGTCAGAGCTCAAGACAGTAGCTTCTAGAGGCTTGAACAATGGTGACTATCCGTTCTACTTTACAGCGTATTTTTTTATCTGAAATTGGGTTTTAGGCTTTCCTCTGTTGAGCTGTGTGACTGATCTTAAAAGCTTCTTGATATATTACCCAGGCCTATTAGATTCTGCTAGACCTCTCCATCACCAAGAATTGATTTCCCCCTCTTCCCCCCCTTAATGCTTGAACTCAGAAGGCCCTTAGGGCTTCTGGCTTAATTAAAAATTAAATTTACAGATCATTTCTCAAATCATCCCTTAAGCAGCCAGTAATAATGATCACCTTTGAGTGGTGTGTGTCACTGTCATTTTAATGTGCTGTGTTGTAAATAGTAATGTGTCCCCTCTGTGAACCCTATGTGGAGCAAGCTGCCCTATGCTGCTCTGTTTGTTTATGTGTATAATACAAAAATCAGTGTGTTTTGAGTCCTGGGGATCTATACCACACTCCATCTTCAGTCTGGCTGAACATGCTGGTTAGGCTCCTTCATGTCACTTTTTTTTTCTCCTTACCATAGAGAAGGAAGGAGTAATTTGTCCTGCATTTACGAACACTTCTGTTTTGAAAACTCTTTTTATCTCACCCAATTGTTTCCCCTATAATTTGAAGATTTTTTTTTTTTTTCTCCTCACTACGATATTCAGTTTCTTAAAGTCCCTTTTCTCCCAGTTGAAAGGAAACTCGCGTTATGTGAGGGGAATGGGAAAAGCTGCCAATCCAAACTGGTACAAAAGGTTCCTGCTGTGATGCTTCACAGTAAACACACCTCTGAGAGTCTGTGGGGTACTTCAGTATTACAGGTGGCAGAGTTCATTGCAAATGGATCATCCAACAAACTGAGCCCTCTTATAAGAGCTCTCTATAAGCCAATCCACTTATGGCTTTGTGTGTAAGGGGTTTTTATTGCATAATTTGCCTGATCTTATTTAATCTGTGATGAATCTGTGAAGAGTTTTCTCTGATTATTTGCTATTCGTGCTATGCAATTGATTGCATAAAGCATTTGCTGTATCTGCCTTTTTTGTTATTTTGTGGGTTGTGTGTATGTTTTGAAATAGAGAACTAACATTAATAAACGGTGGATACTTTTGCTGATGCACAAGTCTGTCCTTGTGCAACATAGGTATTTGTATGAAGCCACTTTCAAGCATTTGAGCAATAGCACGTGGGTGATTGCTGCTCTGCTGAGTGTAGATCTGTAGACTTGTATGAATGAGACACCTATCGCCATGTTTGCTTTCTCATCAGATAGGTGTTTCTTCCCTTTGTATATTTGATTGTGCTCTCAAGTCCATATTGCATTTATTTTTATTTACTTTCTGTATCCTTTTTCTCCATCATTCTAAAAGGCACTTAATATTTGAATTTACTCTAACTTTTGAGTTAAATGTGCCTTTACCTAACCTAACCTCAGTAGTTCTTTGTGAAGCCAAAAAGGCTTGTGCTTGTTTCTTGATTTGGCCAGCTGGACCATTTTTCATTGTTCCTCACAAGCATTTTAGGAAGCTGTCTGTGCTATGTCACACCGTTTGAGCTGGCATCAGTGGACCTGTGTCCAACAGCCTCAGCTGCACTGGTTAGAGCTGTGCTGTGTTGCTCTGATCTGTGGCTCAAGAGTGCTGCTCTCTTCCCTCTCCAGGCACCCTTCTGTTCTATTTCCAGATATATTTTTATTCATTAAACTCCTAAAAGAGAGGCTGATCAGAAAGCAGTCCTAGGGAGGATTTGGCCTAGAGATGCTTTGCCAGATCCTATGCACTCAAGGTTGAATGTTGATGGGGGTGAGCATTTAACAGCTCTGCAAGTGGTCTCTGAGCTGAAGCCCTGCAGTGATGATGGAGAACAGGCTCGGGAAGAAAAAAACACCCTTTGAAGCCCTTTTTACCAGAGTAGTACATAGTTTAATAATTGTTTGAATTATTCCAATGAAAGCCCCTTGCACTCTAAGAAACATCACTAGGGAAAAATGTTAGCCCCAGCTGAGTTACCAAATCATTAACCTCAGCTACTGAAGTGACAGTGCCTGCTTGTGCCTGTGTGAAATGGCTGTTCAACTGATGGCATCCAAGCAGTGGCTATTCTGTAAATTCTTGTGGAGAAAAAAAGAGGAAATACGGTCTAAAGCATTTTGCAAAACAGTCAGGGCTGCTTTAGAATAGCAGCTTGAATCCACTGTGATTTGCAGAACCCTAAAACCTGCCCAGTGGAAGTTGGGGCTCCTGCCTAAAACAGGGACTTTGCATCACTACCTGCTGGAGATCCCCTGGAAACAGCCCGGAGAAACTCCTCCCCACCAACCCCAGTCAGTTTGAGCAATCCACAGCTCCTGATCCTGTTGCTACTGGGGCTGAGGGGATGTGGTGGAGCCACAGGGAAGGGCTGTCCTAGATCCAGGAGTTGCTGAAGCTCCTCTGACAGACCATCCCCAGGGCAAATTAGCAAAGGAGTGGTGGAGTAGCATAAGGCCAAGGAAAAATGATCCTGGTTCCTCTCTTAGAGGTGCTATTGCACTACAGCAGATGCAGGCAGAGCAGTGTCTCAGTACGCAGCCCCTGTAGAGGTTTGGGGTTTAAGAGACAGGGTGCCATTAATCTTCTGTCAGCAATTAGTCATTTTTATGTTTCCTTTCTGGACGTGCAGGATAAACTGTGTTACCGCTTCCAGCTGCAGCAGTACTTGTCTAACTGCACGCCACTGGCCTACATGCATTAGGTCCCTGATGAACACATGGACAGGTCAGCTTTCATGAAGACCGTGCGAAGGCAAGGCAGGCAAGTCAGAGTAAACTATCCCCTTCCCACCCCAAATAGCACGATAGCCCTTGAAATGAAGGGGAAGGCTCTCCCTAAGTGTTATTCTGAAGTCTGCATGTGTGTATGCCACAGATGACCTCAGGGTTTTCTCACAACTCGGGCTGTCATAACAGATAGACTCAGAGTTTAAGGCATCTCTTGCATCATTGATTTGCTTTTCCCTGTTCTGTTTTACTCACTTAAGGATGCTAGTGCATGAAAAGTCCTCACTGCTGATCCCAGCTAACTCCAGGGGGTCGTGAATTAATACTTAAGGTTATTGGGATGGCAACTTAGTTGATGTGCTGTTGTTTGCACTTACTTGATTGATTCTTCCACGTGGGAAGGCAGGAAAGTGGTGTCCCTGCAGGCAGCTGGCTTGCCTCAAGCAGGCAGGGCAAGGCAGCAATCTTCATTTTTCTCACGTGGCTCAGGCCAGTACTGCCCTTGGTTTCCCCCCCTAGGATCTCACCAAGGATGCATCTGTATCACGCGGTTGCTGTTTGCAGCAGTATCTGCCACCACCACCACACTGATCTTGGTACAAATACTTGGTGGAAGAAAGTCCTGCTCTGGGCAGTCTGTCTGCACCCATGGCAGAGGGGGAAGGGATGCTGCTGGACTTGCTTGTGTAGCCTTAAATAACAACCTGTTTATTTGCGCTCTCTGATAGTGTGTTATTTCCTAGAGTAATGTTGTGTTTCACAGTAACCCAAAACATTTGATTGCCTGCAAAAGAGAATAACTATAGATTGCAAGTGCTCTGAAGCTATTCTAAAGTAAATCTGTTCTTTGTGACTGCGGAAGATTATTATTGAACATATCTAGAAATGGTACCTGTGGGGCTCCTGTCTTACACCCGCTGAATGTTTCTGGCGTGTCTTTGGACAGGTTCAGTCCCAAGGGTGCATATATACAGCTAAAATGTCATTGTACCTGAGATGTCCCCTCTCTCGCTCTGTCTTGCAGGATTCTAGTTCCTCAAGACTGGCTGATATGAACTGACTGAAACTTTGAAGTTTGGCAAGGAACCCCCAGATTCACACAAGTTTCTCTGGGAGAAAGCTCTTTGGGGTGGGCGAGAAGAATACTTGTGTAGGATCAGTCAAAACAGTGTTTTAATTTCTGATCTGCTATCATAAGGCATAGTCCCATGCCAAACTAAAAAGGATTCCAAGTGAAAAGTAGCATAAATTAAAAAAAAAAGAGGATTTTTGCCATAATGCTTTTTTCTCACTCCTTCCACTTTTCCCTCCTCCCTCCCTGTGAAGTTCTGGTAAAATCACTAGGATCTTGCCAAGTATTTAGCAAGAAAATGGTTCAGTTCTAGTATTTTTTTTGACAGATCCATCACTGATCATTCTCTGGAGTCTGTCCTGTCTGCTCAACAGCTGGCTCTGCTCGAAGAGTCTACTTGAACTGCTTGTGCATATTTGTAAATGATGGATTTAGACAATACCCAAATTAATTGTACAGTCTTGCTGTTTTATATTTGCCTTGCGTAGGCATAAAGGATTGTCATGTACGCAGTATAGGATGTGAACTGTGTCTTCCTTCAACGTGTAGTTATGCTGCCATCTGAGGTCGTGGCAGGGCTGACTTTTCTACAGAGGGAACAGTTGGGACTTGCTGGGGTTCAGGGGAGTTTATACCTTATTGAGTGGGCGACTGAGTCTTCCAGTGCTGATTTTGAGCAGCTGTAGCCTGGGCCACTCATGATGTTCAGATACATCTTCCAGTGATGGATGCAGTAGGTGTCATTGGGACAGAAACATAATTATCCAGCTGAAATGACCTTTTTCTTTGTGGGATACAAACAAGGCTTCTGGGATTCAGAGCCTCTGGTTCAGCTCTTGCAGATAGTTGGGTTTTGTGGATGTCCCAACGCTGAAAGAATGATGTTGGCTTTAAATGTGGTACCTGTTAGATGTGTTCTTGGGTCTTTACCCCATCTCCTCAGAAGCATCTGGCTTGCACCAGCTTAGTAGCAGGAGCAACGTGGTTTTTCCTCCCTTCCCTGACTGGTTTGTGCCTGTGTCTCCTGCTAAGGCATAGCTGGTGTCCCCCTCCCTGGTTGCAGGCTGGTTACCTGTAGACAGTTTGCAGAATGCTGTGAGTACTCTGCAAGGTCTCTGCAGGCTGTCCTCTGCTCGGGTCAGTCAGAGGCACTTTGCAGCAAAGCAGCTAGTATTCTCTGTAACAATAAAAATGCAAAGAAATTAATGTATGTGTGCATATATTTAACAAATAGAATTAAACCCTATTTTTTTCCTCTGCTTTCTACTGTTTCTCCTGTCAGTCTGTGTGCCACCAGTCCCACTTGGAGACCCAATTTCACTAATGCTGTGTTGACTGTTTGTTTATAAATATTTGTGTAAACGAGGTTGTTTGATCTAGTTGTTTAAGAGGAAAACATGGAAGTAGCCTCTGTACCGTGCCTCCGTGCCCAGTGCACCTAGGCTCTGCTGGAACAAGATAAGCGGAGCAGCCCTTTCAAGCTCCTCAGCAGAGCTCAGATGGACCTCTCGGGGGACTGCTTCACCAGCAGAAGTTTGTACTTGTCCTGCTGAGCCTTGCGTCTCGCATCCAAGCTTGTTTTCTCTCTACTGACTTGAAGTAAATTAGCTTCTACTCTCTTTCTCTCTTCCCTCAGAGAGAGAGGAAAAAAAAAAAGAGAGAGGAAAGAAAGGATAAGAGCTAGCTTGGGAACTGCTGCATATGTGAACGCAATTTTAAAGTAGAGTTTATCTGTTTTTCTTGGAGGCTGCAGTTAGTCTGTGCAGCCATGCTGTTTTGCCTTCTCCTACCAAGCTCGCATGTCAGTACTCCCAACAGCCTCGTGAGGGTCCAGCTCTGTGTCCTGTCCTGCTACAGCCGAATCCTAATGCAGCAAACTGGGACAGTGTCTCTTGCTTGCTCTGTTTCTGCCAAATGCTGCTCTCAGCTTGGTTATTGCTCAGCCATGGTGATATTGCTGCTTGATTTATATGGCCTTTATCCTTCTTGCTCCTCTGCCGCTTGAGTACAGCCGTTATAAAAGCCATCTGCAGCTTGTGCCTTTATTCCTTGGGTTTCTAGGCTGGCAGATGGTATGGACAAAAAAAGAGCCTTCCTCTGTCTAAATTAAGCAATAACACATCAACTTCCAATCACATTCTTCTTATCACCTCGTGATCGCACTTTCATAAAATCCCCGTTTCCATAGCTAAGCATGATAGATATTTCTCAGCCTTATGGCTGGTGTCTGAAAGGAGCCTCTGTGCCACAAGCCCTAAAAGAGTATTTCAAGAAATTACACACCTGTCCTTGCCTCCCAATTTCCAGTTTGCAACAGCCCTGCTCAGCCAGCCATTTGTTGCTGCTGAAATAAAACATCAACAAATTCTCATGTTTGGTAGGGACTGGAGCGAGCAACAGCCTGGCTGACGTGCTGGTGGCGGAATGGGCTGTTCGCCATCTCCTGTGCTCTCATTTGGTGTGAGTTTGGGTATCATTGTGATTCAGAAATCTCATTTTAGAGGTTTTATCTTGTCACAATAAAAATAAATAATTTGATTCTCTTCAGTTACGGATTTTCTTTTTTTTTTCTTTTGACCTGCTGGTTTATTATCGTTTCCTCATTTGGCCTAATTAAAGTGCTGTGTATAGCAGCTTGTTAGTCTTAACTACGTTCCATGCATCGCCCTGGGTAGTGCATCTTCACTGATCGCTTTAGCAGCAAGATTGGCCCTGGGCAAATAATTTGTAGCAAATCACTTGACTGACTGCACATTGCCTCCTTTTTTTGGTTTATGAATCGTCTGTGGCAGATTGTTGTTCTCTCAAGCTTGTTTCTCGTAATGATTTCCCAGCTAATTCCTGGGAATAATTTTTGGGCTGGGGTTGCTCACCCATGGTTCCTTGTGACTCGGCATTTGCAGTTCAAGCTGCTCCAAATAGACCTGTAATTTGCATAAGATGCTTTGGTTTCTTGATTGAATCAGTATAACCAACTTCAACGTTAAGTATTCAATACTTCAACATTAAGTATTGACTTAATAAATTCCATATTTTGTTGGGAATTCTGGATATTTTAACAAATTTTTCAGCTTTACTAAAGACTTGCTTTGTTGCATGTGGAAGTTGAACAAAAATAATAAAGAAATTAATTACAGAAAGTGTCTGTGTTAGCCATGGCTATTTTGTGTTACAGTCTTTTTTGCAATATTCCCCTGGTTCTAGTTCCCAGCCTCCCCATTGCCCTGTGAAAGGACCTGGTTTTCTGTGACTCAAAGGGACACACCCCACATCCAAAACCTGGGGAGCAGAGCTGAGGTTTATGTATTGATGTAGCAGAGGAGACCTGTTGCCCAAGCTAGACTCTTCTGTCTTTAATCTGCAGCAGATGCTAAAATCTGTCTGCAAAAGCAGATAGCTCCTTCTTGGTTTTGCTTGAACGTGGGCAGGTTTGGAGCAGATGAGTTTTGTGGCTAGTTCCCACGAGCTGGTGATGTGCTGCGGGCTCTGTGGTTCAGCACAGTCACGCAAGGTCACGTCCAGTGCTGGGTCACTTCCAGCGCTTGCGTCCCCCCAGCCTCCTCTGGTGCCTTCATCAGCTCGGGCAGCTCTGTGCCCTCCAGGCGGGATGGTGTCTTACTCCCAGAAGGAGGCATTTACTGTGCAGCGGTGGGTTAAGTTACTCCATAAATGAAAACAAAATGCTTAGTTCCCTCTGCACAATGCTCTAATGGGAAAATATGCTGGCTATTTTCTGCTCTTCCCTCAAAAACTGATGTGTTTGTAAATTCTAAGCGAGTACTGACAGGTGACTAATTTATTTTTGTCAGCTTAGCAACAAAGGCTACCCTTTGCCACCATGTTCATTTGTTATGGCAGTGCGTTAGCTGACATTGAGATTCATTTGGGTTTTTAATATATCTCACTGATGCAGCATTGTAGCTATTCAGCTGCATCCCTCTCTTTTTCTTCCAAAACTAATTCATTTCTAATTTCTCCCCATTATTTTCTTAATCTTTCACATCTACAGACTTGTGCATCTACAGACAGGCATTTACAATTTTCTTAAGGTGGTACCTGCTATCCTAAAGCTGCAGTTTTGAGGTTCATCAGATCATTGCTGACTTTCCACCTCTTTTTTTTTTACAACCCAAAATGCAAGGAGAAATGGGAGAGAAGCAATTTGATTTTTTTAAATTTTTTTTTCTTTTCTTTTCTGGAAGATGCAATGTGCTATTGCCAAAAATGATCAAGACTGACATGCCAGCAAACATGTGACTATGTCAGTTAGCGAGTACTGTCTAAGTTAGTAAATGCCCGGACCGGTGACAACACCAAGCACTGTGCTGGCTGCTCCAGGCTGGTACGAGCCCGCGCAGTGCCACAGGAAGCACAGAGCTCACCATGGGCAAACCCTGCAGCGCATCATCCACCTGCTGGGGAGACTGGAGCTCCTATTATTGTGGAGGAACATCCAGGAACAGATCCAGCTCTGCGCTGAAAAGTAAAGAGCTGGAAAAATAATGGATGGACCTGTTGCATTTCCTGTGCATCTACTATGTAGCCCGCTGATTCCATAATATGAGTGAAAAATCCTTCTCTTGACCTGCTCCTGCTGTCACCTAATAGTGGGTGTGATCCCAGGGTTAGTAGGACTCATCAGGACCAGCCGATGCTCTGCTGGTCAGTCAGGGACTGGTTGCAGTGTTTGACCAGCAATAGTGATGCCAGGACGGGACAAAGGTGGTTCCCACAAGTCTTCTCACCACTGTGGGAACACATTCCTCACCCAGGAACACATTGCCCACCCAGAATGAGCCGGTTGTCTTGTTCATGCTTATGTGAAACAACCATTACTCCTTCAGATGGGCCTTGCTCTGCTGGTGGCTGAAGTGAGCTGTGCTGTATCTGGCCCAAAGTTTCCAGGCATCCCTTGTGCTGGGAGAGGGTAACTCACTGCCCTGCCTCCCAGTGCCTTTGTAGCACCTCATGTGGCTAAAGATCTGTTAATCTCAGGTTTGACAGGATCTCTCATTAGAGTTTTTTGTCACTGTCTGGCAGGAGCTTATGGTTGTAACACAGAAAAATCCAGGGGACTTGGCAGGCGTCGCTTTGTGCTTGTCTGTGTGCTATTTTCAGCATGTTAATGTGAATAAGCATAGTAGCAGTCTTGGAGATTATTGGTTGAGATTTTCCTGCGCACCATTCTTCAGTAAAGCAGATATGGAAATGGCTTGGACAGTTCTATGTCCTTTTACCTTCATGTGTCAGTTAAAAGCTGCTGGATCTTTTTGTTTATTTTCAACAAAGTTGCTGGGAACTTCCCCTAAAGGTTATCAACACTCACATTAAAACATATTTTTATAGCATGTTTCTAGACCCTTTAACTTCAACAAAGCATTGAATAGTTCACGGATGGCGCCGTTGCAATTAACTGTCCTCTGTGCATTCCTCTTAGCTTTCAGATGCAAACCCCGTGTTAACCATACATCATTATTAGACTGACTTCATAGCACTAATTGACACAGAATGAAATTCGGAGCAGGAAATGGAGAAGCTTTAGCATTCAGTACAAACAGACTGCAAATTAGTATTACTGCTGTAAAGGTTAACTGAGATTGAAAACTGTTCTCTTACTACCATGTAAGCTGAATGCTTCCTTTTTGGCGGGGGAAGTAGCCACGGTTGCATCCCCTCTACTCTTTAGATGCCAAAGAGGAGGAGTACCTCACCCTGAGAAAATCTTGTAGCAATATCTCACCGCTAGAAAGCGACTGTGGACATGCTAAAGAACATGTGCTGGTTGGATCAGATTAGACCCCTGTCCTACGGATGGGTTTCCTTTGTTCAAAGCAATGTGCCTGCTCGGCGTCTACCCAAAAAGGTACAAGAGGCTGGATGTGCTAAGTGAGCTATCTTTTGTCATAGTTCAGGTGTGGCAGTCTTGATGTTGTTGTCTTATTTTATGGAGAAAAATCACAATAGGTAAAATCTTACCTGACACCAATTTTTATAAGCTTCAACTGGAATAATTGAGTCCAGGTATTACTTTGTCTTCTGTATGCCTCCACAGGTCAAAAAGTCTCTTCTGGTATCTCCACCCTATTCAGAAGATGTCTCTGGGATTGCATATTAATGTCAGCCTTAGTCAAAAGTGATCATCTGAACTTCCTGGGCAGCTGTGATACTCCTGGTCTGGGAGGTCTTCAAAAAACCCAGAGTGTTATATGCCTGTGTTGAAGGGAACAAGTAAGTCCCAGCTTAGTGAGCTGAAGGCAAATTGGGGTAGGACTGAATGCCCAAGTGTTTATGGGCACAAAGTTTACTTCTGTTTCTTACTTTTAAGTCACAGCTCTGTATGACTGAGAGAAAAAGTTATAGAGCAAGTCTTGCCTTTCTGAAATTTTTCGAAGGGCCCTCTCTTTTTTTTTTTTTTTGGCAATTTTCTTGTGTTTACTGTAAACACTGGAAGTATCTATTAGGAAGTTGAGTTCACTGAAAATACTAAATTTTGGTCCAGGATGAACAGATACTGAATGTTTGCTGAAACCAGACCACAGTGGAACCATCACCTGCATTTATACAGATTTTCTCATGTTGTAACATGCCAATCTTTCCCATGATTATAATACCAAAATTCTTTAAAACTAAGTTTTACCCTTAGTAGCAGTCTACAACAGTCCAAAAACATCAATTAAAGAGTTAGCAATACATATAACAGCCAATAAAACAATTACTCCCTGACAAACAAGTTCATTAGAACAAGGTTATATATATTAAATATCTCTTTCTTACCAGTTACTGCAGTGACGGCTCATCCAAACCAACCACGCTGCCCACATTTCATCCGCAAGGTAAATTTCCATATGGCACAAGGTGCCATTTCTGATGACATACACACAGAGCCAGTAAAACCTGATAATATATTGCTTATTAGAATGCATGAAGATGCCGGAGGATGTCCAGCCACACTTTTTTGCTTACAAGGGTGTTCAGACAGAGCTTCAGAAAAGCTGAGTGGACAGTTCACTAATGACAATGTACTGTATGAGCTTATGAAAGCAGGGAAGTGCTGTGCAAATGGTTCATTAATTTCACTATAAATGAACCATATAGAATAGAAAACTGACTATTGGTGACTAGAATAATTTGACTAGGAGAAACGCGCATACAAAACCACCCTTTTCACCTTATATGAAAAAGGTACGTGCTTTAGAAAGATCAGCGTAAATGCTACCTCACCCCATGAACCCTTTTCTTCTCCAGGCTCCTTGCTTATCCATCGGCTGATGTAGTGTAGCAGGAGCCCCTCAGAGGTTGACCCCACCTTGTGAAACAAATCAAATCTGCTTTGCTTGTCTCCGAATTATACTGCTGCAGAGAGAAGGTCCAAGTCCTGGTGTGATGAGAAGTACTACTTTGTTACTCTTTCTGCTGAAAGCCAGAGTACGGTCTGAATCCCTTTTGGATTAAATTCCTGCTGCTGTCATGATCTTTAGCAGCAAGGTTTCTAAGGTATTGAACTCAACAAAAAAGTGGCCAAACTCTGTAACTTTAACTTGATGATAAGATACATCTTGTTTATAATTTTAAATTAAAAGCTCACTCTCCATCACCTGCAGAAAACATAAGAAATGCATTGGCTGCTTCCCAGTCCCCTGGGCAGGTGTCATGTCCAGGAATGGACTTAGGATACGTATTTTTCAGCTCAGAAATGCATGCATAATAGTGTTAACATCATCTTCTGTCAGCTAAAAAAAGCAAATAGAGTATGTTGCACTTAAGGTCTCATTTTTCTTGTTCTTCCTATGCATGCCATCACACCAATTAAGAAATTTCTATCTCAGTTTTAAAAATAATTTATAGGCAGATTTTCCTAAGCTTAAACATCTTTGTGAAAGATTACAGTGAAAGTATCTACCTGCACTGTGATCCGACAGCCTGACTCTGAACAGCTGTATTTCATCTAATGTGACTTCATGCTATGACTTGCTCACAGTAGTCTGTGGTGTGTGCTGTATCTGTACAATTAGCTTATCAGGAGATGTGAAAATAATATAAATATTCAGTGATGAATTTAGAATTGGCATACGCTGAATTTCAAAACCGTGAAATAAATGGTTCCCAGGGTCTGATATTAACCCCAACATTCAGAACATGTTTTGTTTTAATTCTGAATGAGAATTTTTTTTTTATTTTTTTTTTTTTTTTCCATTGTCAACATCTCCCTGGTGTGGAAAGCGCTAGCTAGGCCCAATGGCTGTGGGGGATCCTTGTCCTAGTGAGTGTCCTAATGTCAAGATTTTACTGTATCTTGCAAATTCAGATGGATGCCTTTCCAAAGGCCTAATCCTGACTAACCTTCAGCCATGGAGAAGCTGTAAGGTATGGACACCCATGAATGTGGTGGGGTTTAAACCTCGCTCCTCAAAGCAGCCACCTCCATGTGGACTACTCAGCGTGAGGCTCTTGCTTTTGAGAAGGCAAAGGCTCAGCAATCTCTAACCACCATCTTTTGGTGCTACCACATAAGGCAATAGAACCAAGTGATGGAAAAGTTGAATTTTTCAGAAACTCGGAGTATTTAGAAAAGGGGTGGAGGTGAGGAAGAGAAGACAGCCTCACCTTCCTGGAGGCTTTGGCTTTACAGCTGGGCAGCGGGTAGCGGGGCTGGCGCTGGTGAAGGGACAAAGAGCTCATAGTGCCTGGGGAGATCGGTGGGGTATATAACACTACTGTGCAGTAAGAGTCTATAGAGCTAAAAATAATAACTGAGCAAAGCTGGCTGTTGGGCAGTAAGCAAAAACAAGAGAAAAGGTCCTCTGACATCAAAACACAGAAGCCGTGCACCAGCAGGGGCTCGTTGTTCTCCGGAGGGGTGATGCTTGCTGCTGCGCCGTGGAGGGGGGGCTGCACTGGAGTCCCCCTTTCCCAGCACCCGGGACCCTTTGCAAGCTCCAGGGGGGTCCTGAGCTTTCCATATCAGTGTAACTACATTGAACACAGCACTGGTATTATATAATTATAACAAGCTATACGAACAACATCAGCATTGGCCTGTTTTCAATGTCTTGCAATGTTTCCCTCTTTAATTTAATTCCTCCTGGAGGTGCATTTAGAGGGTTTTTTTTCTAGAAATCCAGTGTTTGCACTGCACTTGTTGCTTCCTCCCCAGTGTTGTGATTTACATGGTAGCTGCATGTATACTCATTACTAGTAGATTTGTTTTTATGCAATATACAAATTCTTTTGCTAAGAACTATGTAGTAACAAATTCTGTCCCTTTGCTTTTCAGGTGGTTAATGCACTTGCCTGCCTTCCCCTCCCCAAAGAGCAGGGAAAGGGGGATTGTGCACTTTAACCAGAGTGTATGTTTAAAGCTTGTGGAAACGAGAGGAATAGGTGTATCAAATGATACACACGAGGGCCAATGAGTCTTCCCTGAGTAAATAAAAGGACAAACCAAGTCCCGTAAACTTATCTTTGTAGTCACTGGGAATAACACATCATTAAGACCCTTGCTACGGACCAAAACCCATGCGCGATGCTCCAGAAACAGCAACGAGCAGCTCTGCCCCAGGAAGCCCCCCAGACTCACAGCCCTCACACCAGGCTCCTGAACTTCAGGCACAGAAAAACATTTAACACCTTTGGCCTTAAAAAAACAAACAAACCAAAATAAAAATGCACCACTGTTCAGGTGCAGTTTTGCACTGAAGGGACATTTTTAACAAAGGGTGAAATCTGTTGTCCTTCAGAAGATGGTTTTGTTTACCTCAATCAGTGCTAAAATATTCATTAAAGACAGCAGAACTGCTTTGTATTATGCAAAGAAACTTTGTATTAGATGTTGTCTGTATGCGTTCAGCATGTGAATGCATAATGTTCTAATACTCAGACACTGCAAATAGTTGTTTTGGAAAAGGATGCAGATGACTAAAATGTGTATTTGATTAAATAAAATAAGGTCAGGATTATATCAGCCCTCTGGATAATTTTCATATGAAAGACTGGACAGAATTTCCTCCCAAGGTTTTTCAGGAGGAGTAAGTTGATCTAAACAGAAAATGTGAGATGGAAAAAAAACCCAACCAACTGCTATAACTCTTCTACTGGTTGTTCTCTCCTGTTGCTTTTACAGGCATCCCTGTTTGGTTTTGGCTTTGTTTTTGTATAATATGGACCTCCCTGCTGGGCTGGTTCTCCCCAAATGTGCTTCCTAGGAAGCAGCTTGGTTGCAGTCTTCCAATATGAAGTATTGCCATTCTGGTGGCATTAGTCAAATTTTCCACTGAAGCAACTGAAAAATGTTCTGCAAAATTCACAGAAATGATTTATAATCCTTAGCATAAGAAGCTAGGGAATTCCACGTTAAAATTGGCTTTGGATGTGTGTATTAGTAAATGTGAGATTGAGTTGGTGCCCTCTTACCCTGTACTTGTGTCCTATTGGCAATATATTGCATCTTTGAGCCTTTATAGCAAAAAATGCCTAATCTGCAATACACCACACTATTAGGTTTGTTTTTAAACATGTTGTCGTAATGTTTTAGGAAGTTTGCATTAGTTTTGTTCTCAGGAAATGAAAGCAAGATTCATGAATAAGTACAAATTAATCAGGCATAGAGATGAATCTGGTTTCTTTAACTACAGTCTTAACTGTGGAGTAACTGAGTGTAACTGACTCCTCATAGTCTGCTTCAGTTCACTGTACAGAAAAGAGCAATACTTTTGCAACTTATAGCAGTATCTAATAATTTCTGAAAGAGGAGTAAAAAGAGATGACTTGACCACTTAATAAGGCCATTTTTAGTCAAAATACTGTTTTCCCCTTGGAATTATCCCATTCCAGTTCTCTAATGTGAGTCGTCTTATTCCTCTAATAGAGGCTTAGTTATTAATAGCATTATTGAGATGAAACAGTGGTAAATTTCTAGCTATTTTTATTCATCAAGTGTCCTGAGCATATTCTTCTGCCTCTTGTTATAATCTTCTACAGAGCTACGCGCAAGTGAGCACTTTTCTATTCCCCCAACTGCTATAAGTGAATGTGATGGCTTTAAATAACAGGAAGCCATAAAATATGATGGAGTTAAGTAAATTCATGTGGAAATAACATGAAAAATATTATTTGGAGTAGATACAGATCTTAGTTTTGATTTTACCTGTCCATTGCTGCATTAAAAGATGTTCCTTTTATGGTCCAAATCAACAAAATATAAAACACCTAAAGGGAGATTTCCTCACTCTTGCCTGAGAAATGAGTCAGTGATGCTCCTCTCCATATATCTTATTAAACAAAATATCATTTTAATGTGTCTTTTATGTGAGGGCATTTAAACGTACTTGATGGCATTTGGTTTTCATTGCTACGAAGTGAGTTCACGAAGTTATGATTAAGGTTAGCCAGAATGAGCAATTGGGGAGGCTGACGTGTGAAGGTAAATTAGTGTCAGCGTGAGCCTGGCTGGTGGCTATTCATACACGGACGCGTGTGCCGTGGGTGTTATTGAGAGGAAGAACGTAGGGTGCTCACTGCAAGTGTGCAGTTGCAGTTGCATTCCTGTTCCTGGCAAAACTTCAGTGAGGAAAACTCAGGTTCTATGTCTTTTCTGTGATTTCGGGTGTATCTCTACAAGGACGTGATTATGTATCTTCATTTCTCAGGGCACTGAGGCAGCCTGTGCTGCACACGGGGTTTATTCTGGCTTTTTTTTCAGATGGAGAAACAGAGTATAAGCTGTCAGAGTAGTTTAACGGTGGGTCTAGATGGACCTTTCTCATCTTCTGCATCTGTACACTGTATATACTTTAAATACGGTATTATTGTCATTTTGCTGCACAGTAAGCTGTATTTTAAGGTATTCCCTACCCGTGGCTGCTGAGTGACTGTGCATGCATTTGTGCGCTGCTCAGCTCAGTGAGACCTCGACCTGAAGTGGCAGAGGTGACAGAGAAAACGTGCCTCTGGGAAAGGGGCACTGCACAGGGCCGCAAGTGCTGCTTAATAAGAAAAGTACGCCTGTGCCAGATTAGAGGATCTTCTGTTCAACACGCTACATAAATCAGAAGACAAGGATGAATAGCCATGATTTATATCCTGCATTACTATGCACACGATGCTTTTTGCTGGAGAAGAGGAGAGGCCAAAACAGGTGATATGTCTAAAAAGACAGTCTGATTTAACTGCTGGACTGAGGCCAGATGCATCCTTCACCGTATCACCAGCCGAAACTAGGAGCACAGCAACAGTGACATGCTTCTTAACTGGGAGGGATGCTGATCTTCCTGCTCCTCCGATGATTTGCTGTGTGATCGAAGAAAAATATAGCTTGATCCTGTATGACTATTAAAAAAATTATGGGTTTTTCATGTTGTCCAGGACAACTCTTTTACTGGAGTCTTAACCAAAAGAAGTGATGGCGCTAAGCAGGCTTCACTTGGTCCTCACCTGCATTGTCTGTACTCACTGCCTGACTCTGCGTTTCCAGTGCTTAGTGACTTTTTTGAAAAAATATCTCCAAGTAACAAGACATGCAGCAGTATTCTGTAAATTTCTGCTGTAGCCTGTCCTTCCACCGCTACTTCTACTGTTTAAATTAAGCTCCAGGTTTGCAGAGGCTCGTAATCCCACAGCAGTACCCACATCTAACACTTAACCAGGCCTATCTAAATTTTTTTTTGCAGGAAATACAGGATTGTACGTTCTTGTTTCCACAATTGAAGTACAGGTTTTGACTGAGGTTTTTAGAGTGGAAATAAAGTGACATCCACATCTTTGGACGTGCAAGGAGAAGAATTGGCGACATGATTTTTTGGGTTCTTTATTTCTCAAGCTCTGCTTTTCAAGCATTCAGGTGAACTCGCGTCTCTTTGAAGATCTGTTTCCTTAGATTTCAGAGCACTGCCGCGCCGGTGGTTCTTCATCTTCCTGTTGTATCAGAGCTCTGCGGTGAAGCAGCAACACCTTCTGTGACAGCTGTGTATACCGACAAAAGAAACTTCTTTTGTTGTGCCTCAAAAGAAGGCTCCTGAACTACACAGTCCCAGATTTGCACTTTTTAAATCAGCTGTCTGAAAACTGCTAGGCTTCTCTTGGTCAACAGCACTTTTATTTACAGCCTACCTTCCTCGAGGATAGGAGATAAAATACTCCTTTCACACCAAATATTTGTACTTCTAATCGGAACAGAAGATTTAATGAACTTGATATTTTTATATGCATACTCGGAGAAACTGGTTTCTTCTGGTTCTGCCCTGAATTACTTGTGTGCTAAGAAAGATTATTAAAAATGCCTCACTTGAAAATCAGGGTGGGAAAAGACTCTGGGGCTTGTTTCTTCTGCCCTGGGTTCAAACCTGCTGACCTGCAACTCTGCAGCTGTCCTAAGGTCAGGAATGTTTAAGGACCCTCAGAGAGGGTGGTAGAGGGAGGTGGGACCCTCTCCCATCCCACAGGGTCTTTGCAGGTTGTTTCACCATACCCTATACTCTGGTCATTTTTAGTGACAGAAGATTCAGAGCTTTTAGCTGAGTAAATGGGAGTTTTGTATGATGTAGATATGAGTATTAAATAAAAGCTTTTTACTTGGAAGGGGGGAAAAAAAACCAAACAAACCCACGAAGGAAGCTGGTAGAAGGAAAGTATCTTCAGTCTCTCTAGGATTTCTGCAAGAATAAGCAGGGAAATTATTAATTGGTGTTTTGGGAGAGGTAATAACATTTCAACAACTAAAATTAAATCCTTATCTCTTTGGCAACAGAAACAGAAGACTACAGAGGTTATATGGGGAAATACTGCCCGTGTTCTCCAAGTTCAAGTGACCTCTGAGTGCAGGAACACTTGCCAGCTCCAGTACTAAAGTTTCCAGCAGATATTTTGCTCTTGTTAAATCTGAACACTTCTCTTCCACAGCTGAAGGGTTACGGGAGGCTTTGCCGAGCCCATAGGGCTGACAGCATCCTGGGAAAGCAGAAGGAGGCCTTGGAGAGGGGCCATTTCTCACCACAGCACTATATAGTTTTAAGATGCGATGGAGTATTTCAAGGTGTCAGCCCATACCCTAGTGGATAATGGTAGTAATTGTATTTACAGTTGCCTGTAACTGGGTTTGTATGGTCCCATCAGCAATGTGGAGGAATGATGTGGTGTGGCTGCCAAATATAGCAAAGTGGGAGGTGCCATGGGGAAGCTGCAGGCGCTGTTTGAGCTTTGTAGGTGTGAAGAGTCTGCAAGCTGACAGTGTCCTTGAGTGAGAATAAAATCAAGGAGACCCTAAACTCAGTTTTTCTAAATAAAGTACACGTGGTATGTTCAAGAGAAGCCTAAACATGTACCTATTTTTAGCTGTGATGGGTGAATGTCTAAGGACGGGTTTTGTTTCCTCTCTTGATGTTTTATGTTTCACATGCTAATTCCAAGCTTTGCCAAAAGCTCTGACAAAACTTATTTTTATTAGAAATTTCCCTTTTTAGTTCTTCTCTTGTGCTTTCACAAAGCCAGTGATTTACAGACATAGCCTTGAGCAGTTTCTACAGCTTCCAGTATGTCTGCCAAACAAAGCAAGCACAGGTACTGCAGGTACAGCATTTCCCTCTGCTGTAAGCTGCCTGGCAGTGCTACAGCCCAGCCCGGAGAGGCAGCTCTATCCCTCTGGCTGTTTCTTCCCTGTGCTGCTGCTCAGCAGTGGTTCACCTCACCCTTCCATCTCTGCCCCAGTCCTTCCACCCCAGCCTCCCTTGGTGTGCATTTAATAGGTGCATCCCACCTTGTGTCTTCTTGCCAGCTCTTTGGTAGTACTGTTCAACACAGAGCAATGAATCTGGACCTTTGCTTAAGTTTTGCATCTTGCCATCTTTGAATCTAATTTTTGTAGTTCAGGTCCTGTAAACTGTATTGCTGGCTCAGAGCATTTGACTGTTTCCTGTCTCTTGCCTTCTTTAAGCTCTGATGTGGTAGTTGAGATTTTCAGCTGTTTAGCTGCAGCACCTTGTTCTAGAACTGGTGTTTGCTTCTTTCCTAGGAGACACAGATTTGGGCCGGATGTTTGGCCCAAGTTACTGAAACTCAGTGTGGGGCAGCACCTGGCTACGTGGCTGTGGGGTGGAGGGCGGTGTAGTGCAACAGCAGTAAGTTGGTGGAGCTGCACTTCCCTGAGGTCAGTGAAGGTCCCCACCAAATGAACGCCCATCAGCATGGCGCTGCCACAGGCAAAGCTGTTTTTTCTGCATTGCTCCTAAAAGGAGCCTGAAGCAAGCAGCTCAGACATACAACAGTAGGGGAGACGAAGACACCCAATCCTCCCCCAAGCAATTTTGGTCTTCCCAAGTATTCTGTTTTATATGAAAATGCATATCTCCTGAGCTGTAGAATAGGGGTGAGATGCCATCTAGAAAGGGTTTCTTGCACCTTTTTTCTGCATGTTTTCAACCGAGTATTTTGCAAAAGATCTCATTGTTACTCTACTGCAGACCAAAATCTAAAGACCCGGTATCAGCGCTTTTCAACAAGCAGAGATCTTTCCTGACATTAGTATTCCATGGAGCTATTGAAACATGCCCTGTGCACTGCTCTGTAAGGGGTGATTAAGTTCTCACGGCATAAGATGAGGGATTTTCCCACAGGTGTTCCCAGCCAGCGTGTACATGCTCCTGTACAGGGTGCAGCACAGTGTGGCTGTCTTTGATCTGGTTGTTTGCTGCCTTCTGTCCTGGAGGAAACTGCACTTCTGCAGTGCTAGGGTTATACAAAAATAATATGCTTTAGATGTCTTCAGCCAGAAAGACATGATAGACCATGCCATGAATTACTAAGATACCAGCTTGGAACCTGGAGTACTTCTTGCTCCAGACGAATATTCAGCTGTAGGTTTTTCTGTGACTGCAGTGATGGGTGCTGCAAGGGGAGGAATATCCTTCAAGCTCGTTCTCCAGTTACTCAAAAGAGAAGGGTAAAGAATATTCATAAGTGTTCCTAGAGGTTTGAGAGAGAAGAGAAGTTTGAAGGACTGCAGATACAACTGTCCTTTAATAGAAGAGTGAAGTGTAAATCATGGTCGGATGAGAACCTGTCACAGCCGTTCCCCACTGGCTTCCCCTTGCCATGAAAGGACTGTTGCAGCGAGCCTCGCTCCCCTCTCTCTGCTCTGTGTTTTGTTGAACTGTTTTCTCTGTAAATTGAAAATGGGATATCCGTAATGTGCAGACATTCTGGCAGGCAGGATGTCAGAAAATCTGTGTATGAACCTCTTATAATGATGTTTTCTAGTGGCTGCAGCTTTTGTCAGATACACACAGACATCCATCCGTGGTAATATTCCATAAATACATGTATATGGCCAAATCACTGAGCAGCGCAGCACACAAGCTGAATAGGCTTTAGCTTAGAGTTGAGCATTCAGTTTGTCTGTTTTGGCAGAAAAAGATAAATTTCTGGTATTCCTTATCTTTCTATGATGGCTCTTTCCCAGGCCGTCCTTACTTTGCTTTTATGAGCCTCAGGATGACTGGGAGGAAGTGTTTGCTTCAGATAGCCCATCCGTTGTTTGATAGTGCTTTGGGTTCTGGCTTTGTGCAAATGTTGCTGTGTTGGTTCCCATTGTCTTCGTGTCCTTGGCACCCCATTTTCTTCTCATTACTCAAGATATTCATGATACACTCTGCAGTCTGGATGAGTCCTTCTCACGTCTACTATTGCCATATGTCTAATGGCAGATGAGCAGTATGCAGCTTGTTATCTCAATGGAGAGCCAGAGTCTTACTGTGGTTGGTGGAGCCATAATAATTTATATTAGCTCTATCTAGGGCATCATCACAAGTCTTTGGTTTGCTTAATGCAGTTCCCTAAAACTGAGCTGCTGGGTGAGGGAGGTTGGGTGTTTTTTTTAGGTGGTGGTGGTGGTTTGAGCAGTTGGATTGGCAGAAGGTACTTCTGATCAGTTTTTAACTCTGGCCTCACCTTTTTTTTTTTTTTTAATTTATTTTTTTAACTGCAACTGTACCCTGGCGCTAACTGTATTGCTCTTGTCAGGAGATTAATAAAATGACACTGAAATACTGGTGTACTCAAATACAGGATAGGAGCTATGCTCATACCCTGAAGGTCTCTCTAGCTACCATCAGTTCACCAAAGCAATACGTGGTAATCTCCTAAAAGAGTATATTTCTGTGTCTCAGCTGAAAACACATTTAATCTGATCTTTTTGTGGCATCCCTATATTACAGAATGCTGAAGTTCTCTTGAGTAGATTTGTTTTGTTGTTTTCACCATCTGACTGCTCTAATCTGTCAGATTTATGATCTGATTATGTTGCTTTATTGTTAGATCCTAAATTAATTAACACTGCAATGGTGCTGGCTCATTAGCAATATTCATTGGGGTCATCCCACACAGATAAGCATATCATCAACCTAAGGACATGGACTTCCTTTTTATATTACCACATCATTCATTTGTCCTTCCTGTCTCAGTGACACTCTATGTTACTCCTTAATGCCAAAAAAGTCCACTTAACTGTCTTGCTTGCTACTTATTCTTCATCATCAGTTCCCATATGTGTTGTTTTAATGTTTGTTCGCACTGGGCAGTATAGTCTGCTGCACTCCCATTCTGCCTTTGCTGCTTATATGCAAAGCTGTATTCATGGTGTCACTGCGGGAATTATTTGATTTATTTTGTATGCAAGAGAGATACATCTTATTGAGTTCTCCTGTTTTGGCAATAACTAGGTATCAATATATCAATTGTCAGGTCGAGTCTCCTAAATAACATCTGGCTGAGCCTGCTGTTTCTTTATTTGTTAATAAAGCAATTTTTCCTCCTATCATCTTGCAAAGTGCTATTACTCAGAGGTTGTGTTTTCTTTATGTTGCGGTTCTGAGTCTCATTTCAAAACAAACCTCTAAGGCTCCGTTGTGATAGGATTGTCTGTTAGAGCCGGTGTTTATCAAACACTGTCTCTCTCCTCTTCAAAATGTTAACCTATGTTACCTTATAGTGCTGTGTGTCTCGGACACTTGGAGAGCCTCATGGCTATGTGTCGTGGTCTGAGGCAGCTACTAACTCATGTGCTGGACGATTGATATCACCTGAAATTCTGAAAAATGTCTCTCTCTGGGTGTTTTTTGATATTTTTGCCCTGTGTTAGATTACCTGAAGCAAGTGAGCAGGAGCTTTAGTGAAATACTACCATCCTGGCTTTTGTAATTGTGTTGGAGTTCCCCAGGTCACCCACTCTTTATATGAGCCTACGGGAAGCCAAAGCTTGCATGGTCCTGGAAGTGGTACTACTCTATTCATCTAGTTCAGCCCAAAGACTTCCTCAGGTTAGTTCTTGCCCGGATTAGGTCACATGCTGCAGAGTACAGGAGTCAAGCGAAGTGTGCAGAAACATATTTTTTTGCTGGAGTAGTCTAGGCTGCTCATCCTTCAGTATCTGAGAGCTGTAAACAAGCCTTTTTTCCATCATGTAATCAGACGTGTCTGCTGTACAGCCACCAAGAGTTGGGAATTGGTCAGTTAGGTGTTCCCATCACCTGGCTGGAGGTTTGGGGAGGTGTTGCAGGACAGGCAGCTGAGTCCCGCGTACAGAGCAGGGATGGGTTGGTGAGCTTTAGAATACAATATTGCTGATCTAAACTCTAAAAGAGTTCACCCCCTCTGTCAGATAAAAGTCAACAGGAATGGATTAAAATTCCCTAAAATACATTTGACCTTGTCAAAACACTTTCATCTCCTTGACCTTCATTTCACCAGTATCTTTCGTGTTTCAAGCCACAGCCAAATTTTGAAGCCTGAGAATTTCCCAGGGACGGATTTTGCTCTTTCCCATCAGCTCTCTGCCCTGCACTGGAGTCTTTTCAGTGTGAGGACATGGTGGCTTGTGGTGGCCTCCCCGAGAGCAAGGTGTCTGTCAGCAGGAGTTGCTAAGCCCAGTCCTGTGACTCTGCTTTCTTGACTCTGGTGTATAGTAAGGCAGGACCGACGCACCAGCTCCCTGAAGGAGCGGTGGGTGTGAGCAAACATATTTTAACAGTGGTACAACAGTAAAAAGGACAAGCCACAGACACTGAGAATAAAATGTGCAAATCAAAACAGGGATGCATTTTCTTTGTTGCAAGGAGTGGGAGGTCTCCTAGTAGTGTAGGTGTTGTGCAGTCAAGTACAGCCCTCTCAGTGGTGCTTTAAGGTGATGGTATAGGTAGCAGGTAAAAAGGAGGAGGCAGTGGTCCGCATTTTGGCTATGGTGCTAATCAGAATTGTCTTCATTTATCAGATCTCCCTGGTAGCTGGGATACCCAGACCTCCTTTGCCGCAGCTCCCTTGGCCTGTGCATTTTGTAAACATCAAAATGACATTTCCCCATGGCCACCAAAACAATAAAGAGGTTGACCTTCCTCCCAACTAAGAGATGCTAAGGGGAGCAGTAGCAGTTTAAAGCTGTTCAAAGCCCAAATCCTCCTAAGCCTTCCATTTAGGCTTATTTGAATTGATGTACATTGCTGTCTGAGAAGTTTCTTGCTACAGGCACTGTATTGACGTTGCCAGTATCTACTGCTTCTGCAAGAAAGAAAACAGCTTGAACAAAGGCTTTGAAAGTATCAGTCTGTTCAGAAGCCAGACAAAGTTGGCAATTGAAGCCAGTTATCACGAGTATGTTAACATTTCATTTAATCGCAAACCGTCATCTCTTTCAATGACCATCTCAGTAATGTGCCCAGAATAACCACTTTCACTGAAGTCTAAAGATTGGTATTGTATTTAGGGTTATCATTCCAGTATGCACAGAAGAGCTAGAAGAAGCCTGAAGAGAAAATAGATGTAAGAAAGTAATTCTTGATGTTAGAGATGCCAGGGTTATACACATGAAGAAAGTTACTCTGAGATTTTGTTTTCCTTTAAGGGGAGACAGATGTGCAAGTATATGTAATAAACAGAGAAAAAAATGAATAAGCCTTTTAAAACAAACAAAAGAACCCAGATCCCTAACATGACTCGGTGCATGTGGTAGTCTGTAAGTAGTTCATTACAGCTGTCCTTTAAAGTAGTTCCCAGGCTGGGATTGCAAATGATTTGGAAACAAATTATTTAGTGAGAAGAAATAAAGGGTACGACATCTAAAAGTGAAATAAATCCCTTAGAGTTTATCTGGAGTGAAGGAAGTACTTGGGAATGTCTCCAGGTCAGCACAAATCAAACAAGATTTTGATTTAGCGATACCAAAACCCAACCCTACCTACTGCCAATTCATTAATTGTAACTACCCAGTACCATTGCTGTTGCGAGGTGGATATGCACTGCTTTCCTCTGTGAGGGTTCCTGTTGTGAGGCTCATAGGATTGGGATTACAGCTGTCCCACAGAATGAAGTGATAATGACACTCATTTGTATGCACTTCAGTTGTACAGTTGTTGGGTCTCAAAATGAGAAGTATGGCAAACCCTCTGTTTAACTAGAATTAGTTTCTATACATGAAATGGAGAGAGACTTCACTTGATTAATTTAAGTCTGCTTCCTGCCTTTCATTAGCAAATGAAAGCTGCTTTGTATGCTGGGGTGGGGGCTATTGAGGTAAGGAGAGAGATATCAAAGGCTGCTGTTTTCTGCTGGGTGATTTTCCGGATCAAGCCCGCAGGAAGCGGCCAGGACACTGGAACTGCTGCGAGGGGTCTCAGACACAGATCGGGGCTGGCAGGTTTGTGCTCCAGGCTCCATGAGAAGACTTAGTCAGAAACTATTTTTGTTTAAAGCATTTTTCACTTTCTGCATTATTCAAGACTTCGGGCCTTTTGCAGAGTCCCTCCGGCATCCCCTGCTGCAAACAAAGGCCCATCTGTGACCTGGCTGCTGGCCACTGCGTACAGCCGGGGGAACTTTCGTCCTTCCCAAGTTACAGATAGAACTGAAAAATCAAAAAGAGACCTTGGTACTGAGGAGCCCTGAGGTCAGGGATGGTGCAGATTTGCCACAGAGTTTTACCACTGTCTTAAGAGGATGCAAGCATTTACATGAATCTTAATAGCTTTGTATTTTAGATAAAGCTGGATCCAACTTTATACCACAGTTACATCTGGCAGATGCATTCTGAAGTTAGACCAAGGCAATGTTTTTTGTTTCTTTTTTTCCCCTTTTTTCGCAAGAAAAAAATTATCTGCAAGAAGTATGATGCTTTTCCTAGTAAAATTGCTCATCTTGGGGTCCTTCATGAATCTTAGAACCATGTGTCTGTTAAGCTAAGCGGATTGTGTGTTGTTTAACTTCCTAGCAGACGTAGGTCTCCGTTTATTGGCACAGAAGAAGGTTCAAGGCTATTTCCTGACAGGGAATCAAGGAAAGCAGGAATTTCTCACAGGTTTCTTGTGCTTCTGGAGAAGGCAGGCCCTATGTAGATAGTGCAGGAGGCAAAGTGAGAATTGTGCCAGAGCCAGTTGCCAGACCAGAATGTTGCTGTGCTTGATGTGGTGTCCTTAGGACAGAAAGCCTTGGGTAGTCATGCTGGATAGGCAGACAGCACAAAGACGTTTGGTTTATTTAATTTTAATTATCGGGTTTATTTAATTGTGGCACTGATGAAAAGGTCACAGAAAACATGCACAGCACCAGTGAAAGCTATGTGAAGATACTTGATGGGAATGAAAAGAACACTCTTAGCCTTTCCCTTCTCTAAATCCCCAGTGCCCATCCCTGGGCACCATGGGCAGAAAAGGGGGACTGAAGCAGGGAAATGCTGAGTGCCTCTTGAAAGCCGCAAGAGCCTTTCTGAACATTCCTGTTCTCTGGCAAAGCACGCCCTCACGCTGTCCTTCGGTGACAGGGATTGCTTTACTTGGTGCTTAACCCTGAACATCGGTGATCTGAAACCCTATGTGGGATGAAGAGTATCAGAAACATCACTATAAAGCCAACGTTAAGAGATGCTTTTAAAAAGTATACCAAAAGGAACAGGAATCTTGCACTGAATCATTTCCTACAGAAAGGAAAGTCGTGGACTGAACCCTCCTGACTTTGCCGTGAGTCACAGCCTCCCAGCCACGCTGTGGTCAGGAGAAGAGAGGGCTGACCCCACAGCCGACACTCTCAGTTCAAGATGATCAACTGTTTCTTGAAAGTCTTCTGGAGATGACTCACAGCTCTCTCTTCACGCTACAGCCTGCAGGCAAAAACCCTCGATATGGAAAGGGAGTGAGTGAAGGTATCTGCCACAGACTATCAGGCTTTTACTGCGGATGGAAACTGCCAGTCACCTGTTGAATTGTGCGGTCTGTAAGCATGACAGGCCCTGTTTCCCATTATTTTGGAGAAAAGAGAAAGAATCAGGAAAAGAAAGTAATTTTCTGAATGAAACTAGTCTGGTTTGATTTTACAATTTCAAGTTGCAACAGTTTCCAATTTTATTTTTTTCCTCATGAGCTGTTAATCCCCGATCAGAACATGAATGCAGTGAGATCCTAGAGACAACTGAGATGTGTCCGTGCAGCCTGCTCTGCAGGACTTCCCGTCATGGGTAGGTGCAGGGTGGCCATCTCAGGGGCACGTGCCTCAGAGGGGGTAACTGAATGGTTGCTATTTTTAAAGGGAGGCAGGTCACTAGCAGAAGATGATAGGGTGACGTGTTTTTCCTATGTACTAGGTGACAGAATGTGATTTAAGAACTCATCTTTTACTGTGGTCTGGGAAAATAATAAGGATCATGGATGGGGAAAAAAAGACAAAAGGTCTAGTCTCCCAGAGAAATCCTGGAGTGAGATGGTGTCCTGAGACTTTTCCATAGGTACTGTGGGATGGTTCCTGTATTCCAGAACTGTTCCACTTCCTAAATCCCATTGAACACTCTTCTTCTTGTCCATAGAATTTGCTGAGTGCTCCCTTCAGGCCTGGGAGGAATCAGAGCCGCAGTAGAGAGCAGCAAACGGAGGTAGGACTGCTTGCACAGCTCTTCTCTGGGAGAGTAGAGCAATTCTGCTGCACGCCCTGTTGAACGAGGCAGAGATGCTGTGGGCTGGTAGGAGGCTCTTCCGAAAACAGAGAGGTGTCATAAGCTACTGCTGAGCCCCACTGCGGTATTGGGAATGGTACCGCTCTGCGTACCATGGGGCAGTGTCAGACGTAGGGGATATTAGAAACCTCAGTTAGGCAGGGGCAAGTGCAGTAAAGATGGTCTTTCAAGTACATTGGGCCATGAGTAAATCTTGAGCAAGTGTGTGGTGCAGTAAAGGAAAAGAACGTAGTGGTCTGAATGGAGAAATAGAGTTGCCAAAGGCTCCAACAAAAATGGAAGTTTGGAAGGGGTTTAACAGTATTTCCCTCTGCATTTGTATGTGCTAAGCACCGCTGCAAAGGAAGATGGGCAGGGGTGATGTTTCTCAGGGTGCTAGTCCTGATGCACTTCATGCATTTGAATAGTGTTCAGGTAAAACAGAGCATGGTCTAGGCCATCCTAACATGGCACATCTCAGAGGACGGTTTTTAACTGAAAGACATGGATGATGCGTGGGGCAGCAGCAGCAGAACCGTTGAGCGACTGAGGCTGAAGCGTCCAGCTGGAAATTTTGGCAGGGCTAACGGAGTATGCGATGAAAGACTGGATTAGGACTGGGACCTGGAACAAAACAGCCTGAGATTATCTGTTGGAAGATCTTGAATTAACCTGTGACAATCGGCTTCCAATGGAGTGCAAGCTGCCGGTTTGACCTCCCCTGCTGGGTGGGTGGCCCGGCACGCTGATGGGGTAGATGTCAGCAAAGCTCTGGGACCCTGCGGAGAGGAGCTGATGCAGAGGGTCCTGCAGTGCTCGGAGTCAGAGTCAGCAGAAACTGCTGCCTGCTGGGTGGAAACAGAAGCGTTTTCAAGCACCAGCGTGGTGTGCATGGGCGATGACAGCCTGAGTTGCACAGGATTATCTGTCAGATGAGTAATATTGTTGCAGCAGAAGATTAATGAGCTGGCAACCTGAAAGCAAAAGGGACACTTAGTGATTTTAAATTGAAAATTGATACACAATCCCATGTGTTATCAGAGATGGCATCTGTAGTACTGAAAAGGGAGTCATATGGGGTGGAAGGTGAGCAGGTAAAACTCTTGGCTTTTTGGGGGTCTGCCAAAGGAATACGAACTAAAGGAGGTAGGGGTAAATAACTGGAAAAGATTTTGCCGTGGTAACAGCTGTGAAAAGTGCTTGTTATTGTGTTGAGTATATTCAAGTCCTTGGTGTTTTTAAATCTGGGAGTTGGTTCACTGAAAGGTCAGGGACTGAATCAGTGAGGGGGAATTTAAGGGTGTCTCCAGGGAATGAGAAACTCAACAGAACATGCCTAGAGCTGTGTAAGCCCTGCTGCTCGAAGCCACGTCTCAACAGCCTTTCCCTTCCGCTAAGGCAGGAATGAAAAGATGAGTTGGATTTCTACTGTTGGTGTCAGATGCTGATAATAAGTGTCTTCACTTGGGTTTTTATTGGTTATAGCAGGGGAGGAAAATGGAATATTTAGCTAATGCTGAAAGAGGTAAATTAGAAGTGAAAAATTGCCGCTGCTGCCAGGAAATCTGAATAGCTGGTTTGAGAGGAAGCAAAGCAGTAAGGGCTGCTGTGGGCAGTGCCACTTGATCTCCTTTGCACCAAACTGTGGGTTCAGCACTGCCATGCCTGCAGAAAAGCATCAGGATCACTGTGGGACTTTCCTTCTCCCAGAGGTGAAAGCTTGAGAGTTTCCCCATGGTTCTCAGGGGTACACCCTTCATAAGCTGTGATGCGTAAGGGTTTGCAGGGAGCTCTTAGGGCCAGCAGAGTTGGCCAGAGAGCAAGAACTCTATGAGGGAGGGCCTCAAGAGCTGGACATGTGGCATAAAAGTAAGGAGAGTCTCAACCTCATGCAGAATGAGTGTGATGGACAGGGTGACTATTTGTTACAGGAATGAACAGCAGATTGTACCTGGATGCCCCTTTCACATCTTGAAGAGTGGTGGGTGTAAGTATCCATCTACTGTGTGTTTTAAAACGGATGCAAGTAAATATTGCAGTATGTTGTATAGACCAGAGCAGATTGAATCCGTGAACTCTGCAAGAGTGAACAGCCAGCTCCAGAAAACAAGGATGCTGTGGTGTGTGATCTTCTCCGGTCTTTGTTTCCCTTCAGTAATGGTGACTAAGGTTCAGTTATTTATGTCCTTGCTAGTAAGTATTGGGAGGCAATCATCGTAAGAGCAGGTAACATCTCAGATATTTAAAATCTGAGTAAAACGTTCTGCCCTTTACATCTCTGAAGGATGCAAGGACAGCATGAGCTTGCGTATGCAAATGGAGGTCTACATTAGCGACATGCGAGTTAGCCAGGCTTGCTGTGAATGGGAGGTACTCATTGTCTGTCACTGAAAATACATGAGTTTGTGTCACACCGCTTGTCTGAGTGCTCAGATAGAGTGGGAGAGGGAGGACTGCATTTTCTTGCTCTTTTTTTTGTTTGTTTGTTTTTAATTATTGTTTTTATGGCACAACAGAATGGGAAATAGCATTTGTTTCCAGAAATGGGTTTGCAGGAGCTCCTAGGAGGCATTGCAAACACTCAGGCATTCAGGCATACCCCACAAAGAATAAATGGGGAGTTGATACATGTGAATAGACCATGGGTCTGAATAATCGTCCTCCCAAACTCTCAAGGGAATGCTGTTAGAGTCTGAACATTGTGGGAGGAGAACTAGGATTTATTCGGTGAAGATTCACTTACCATAAATAAATAAAAATAAATAAGTAGGCTAAATTAGTAATGAATAGTTCAGCCAGCTCTAATGCTAAATAAACATACTGAATTGTAATGAAAATACTAAAGCCTGTTTGAACTGGAGCTAGAAATCCAAGGAGAAATAACTCTGTGGTGCCTAAATTAGCACTCACCATAAAATATAAATATATGATATAAAATATAGATTTTTTTTTTTAATCTCCTGAGATTTTAAAGATTCATCTGTTCCCTGTGTTTGGAAGTCTTGAAGTAGACCCTATTCAATGCTATACAGTGACATAAATCACTGAAGTGTTATAAAATTCCTTGATGTATGCTTTTGGACAGTAACTATATTTGTAGAGGCTCTCATGGGGGTGTATTTATACTGATATGAGTGTGTTTTAAATTCATATAGCTATCTCCATATAGAGCATTTTATAGGATTTTCCACATTATGGGGGGTTGCACGACTTTAATTATGCAACTCAAGCTGAATTGCTAAAACTTATATGCGAAGATAAGCCTTTAGCAAGGCAGACTCCTGCACTTGAACTTAAAATCATTTTCTTCTTGCGAGTTCCCCTGAGAACAGTTGGAAAAATCAATAGCTGCTCCGCTACGCAGGAGGGGCTCTGCTTTGCAGCCAGCCCAGGGAGCGGCATGGTGCGTGTGTTTGCTTGTGCTCTGATCCCAGCGTAGCCGAGATAACCCACCACTGGGTGACATGTGGCTGCTTGGGGGCCACCAAGTATTGATCAGCCTCTTGTGGACACTTCAGACCATTTATTAAACTCTGCAGAGCTGCACTGGAGCTGCAAACTCTGGTGTGAATCAAAGAACAGCTTGAGTGAAACTGTGTGGTCGAGGCAAAGAAAAGCAACATGCAAATGGAGCTCTCAAAAAGGGGGGAGGAATATTTCCTTTGGAGAAAGTGTATCTGCCCTTTTATTGAGGGCAAAACCCTCAGGTGATGGGGTGGGATCAGCTTCGAGGCTGCATGTGGCCAGTCCTGGTTGATGGACTGGTGGTGACCAGCAGTGTTGGTGCTTTGGTCTCTTCAGCTTTGTTGACCAAGAGAAATCAAAATGCCCTATGGGATTAGAAGTTTGGAGATTAAGTGGCAGCTAGAAATTGATACCGACATCCCAGTGGTGGACAGGAGTGTCTTAATGTGCAGATTGGCAATTACCTGTCTTTAAGGATGTGGGCAGCATGCTGGCAGTGAGAGGGAAAAGAGCTATCAGGAGCTAAGATTCACTAGTTCACCAGATAAAAACAGGAGAAATGCTTTCCCTTCAGATTATCTCTGTCCCTAAGTTCTGCAGAGCAGCTCTTAGGGGCGGAATAGATCTGTATTCTCTGGCTGCACAACACAACAAACAGAACATAAGGACTTAGAAGAAACTAATAAGGTATGTAGTCTCCCGATGTGAACTGAAAATGAAAAAATGAGGGGTTTTTGCTTTATTATAATAGCGTGGAGCAGAGTGAAATAACGGCTCTGCATATGAAATAGAGTTAGGAGGATAATCAACCCAAACCTCCCATGATCCTACAATAGAGGCACTAACACTGGACTCAGGCAGGAGAGTTAATAAATTAAGGTGCAACTAAAATAGATTCACGGTCATTTAACAACGTGTCAGGGCTCCTAGAGAAATGAGTATAATGTGTTTAAGTCTAATGTAAAAATAACTTCAAACTGAAAAGAATGAGGGAAAGAGAAAATGGGAGATTTATTCAGCAAGCAGCTGAGGTCAACTTGCTTTCACAGAACAGGAGAAGAAAACAGCACAGTCGTGCCAGAAGGTGGCTGTCACACTTCCCCCTTCCCTTGGTAGGAAGTAAAAATCTGAATGCCCTTATGGTGAGTTGTTCAAGTTCCTAGGGATGGCCAAATGCGAATTCTCATCTTGAATTTTCCTGGGGCAGTCATTTTCTTCTGAAGTCAATGGCCTCATGTCATGAGAACCAGCTCCAGCCCTCCTGCTCTGAGCCTTTGCTCTGGGACTTGGCAGCCCAGCAAATTTTCACATATGTTTGGGGGGGTTTGTGTGGTTGGGTTTTTTTGGAGGGGCAGGTAGAATGGACTCTTGCTTCCCCTGCATTGTTGTCAGCTTGTGAGAAGTTGCCACGTGCACTGCGTTTCCCATCGAAGGATGGTAATTATCAATCCATCTCGGACAGAATAGATGCAGGCAGCGATTCTCTGGCTGCTGGGAATCCACCTCTGTGTGCAGACCTTGGCTAGGTACTTTAAGAAAAATATCTACAGCTATATAACCATATAAATAGTTACTTTTAAGCTCTGCCATAAAGAGAAGTGGGGGGAATTCAGAGGTACCTATGCAGGCACTCAGGATGCTTTTAAGTTAGCCAAGGGAACGGCTGGCTGGGTGTTGGGAATGCTTTAGCAGCTGTTTGTGGACAGGATATAAAGACCAGTTTTGCTGAATGGGCAGGTATGGACTGAGCCCTCTCTGACAGACACAATGCAAGCGTGAAGCTTTGCATTGCAGAGTTTCAGCATAGTTGGGTAGGGCACAAAATTATCACTGCTGTGCTGAAGGTGCTCTGCCTTTCCCTTCCCCTCCCAAGAGCTGTTGCGCATGGATCGCCTGTTGGTTGTGCCCCAGCCCCACTTCAGTGCCTCTGCCATCGCGCTCCTGAGCGAGGAATCAGGCAAGGGCATGGGCAGCATCCATGGCTAACATCAGACATTGCTGGTGAGGTTAAGACTCACACCTCACCCGACGCACATGCGGGGCCTTTTGGAATTAAATAGTCTTCATTCTTGAACACTGGTCTGTGAAACATGAACTGGGGGAATGTGGCATTTGCAGGCAGGATCCCCGCTGTCACAGTCCTATGTTTCCACTCTGTGCAGGGCTGCATGCCAGCTCTGCTGCCTTTTGTGGTGAGCAAAATGGGGAATAATTTTATTTCTTACAGTGATATTACTTTCTCTGCTCCTGTGAAAGCACGTATATGCCTAAATAGGCTCTCTAAGGACAGCGTTTTAAAAGATATCTAAGCGAATGCTATAAAAAAAAAAAAAGAGACTTTTTTTTTTCCTGAGATTAAAATAGAGACATTAATGCAAACGTTTAATGGCTTTACTCTGATGGTGCTTGCACCCCTTCCATGTTCATTTTTTGTGACTTGTTTGGAACTTACTGTCAGTGCTGTTCACTGAAACAGCACGTTATAAGTGAACAGGTTCCTAGATGACACGAGTGATTTATAAATACTTTATACAGTCAGAACGTATTTATGCAGGACAACCATTTATTTGGTTATTTCCAGAGACTGAGCCACTAACAGTTACATTAGGGAGACAAAAAGGACTGAACTTCTGCTCAAGAAGGACTGCTTTTGGCCGTTACCCTAACGAATCTACTATTGCTAGATAAAAATAGATAAGCAGTTTAAGCTTCAGGCTTTGTCTGCTTCAAAGATACCTTAGAAAAATGAAAAATCATGACTTGCCTCTTCTAAAGTTGATGTCAAACTCTGCTGATGTCAGCAGCGCAGGTGTGAGGCTTGGGAAGAATTATAGCGTGAGAGAAATATTCTTGTTCTTTGCTTTATGAATCAAGTGTTTGATTTAAAGTTTGTAAATGTGCTTTAGAAATCTATGGCTTAAATCTCTTATTTGAGACAATAAGGTATCCTAGGCTCTTATGGCATAGAGCTAAGTCTAAAAATAAATGTAAAAGAGAAACAGATGTAGACAAATGTAAGCCTTGAATCCCTCTTTAAGATCTTGGCGAAGGGGCTGGGATCCCTGGGCCAGCCAGTGGACCCTGCACACTGGGATCCACATGTGTAAATCTGACAGCAGCATCAGTTTTGCTGTGAAACTACAATGAAAAAATGTCCAGATAATGTTTTCAGTGATGCTGAAAATCTGCTCCTCTAACTGATTTTAACTGGAGCAGGACTGCCCGGGATGGCAGGTCAACCCTCTGTCCGGGTGCATTAGTTTGAATTTGAAAATAATAACCTTTGCAGTTAAGCTGTAAGTGTAACTATATGAGAGATTTATAGGGGACAATTTTGTCTTGATTTACTGTTACCCTATCCAGATGTGTGTTCCTGGATGTGTGTGCCAGGCACGGGCTTTCCTTTTGTAAATCCTGGGAGGTTTCCACGTTGTGAAGAACAGAGCTCCTTGGTGCCGCAACATCTGGGAGAATCCACAGTATTGCTCACTACTATGGGGCAAAATGAATACAATCTCAATTATAAAATTATCCCTTTCACAATTCACGCAATTTCCAGTCCCTCACAGCAGCAGGGCTTCATCAGGATGCAGGACAGGTTTACAGAGCCCTTTTCCCTCCTGCTCTATCGTTCCTGAAACTGCCGCAGATCTTCCCAGCAGCTCTGCGGGTTTTATTTGTTTATTTACCTTCCATTATCCTCCTTGTTCTCCATACTTGGAGGTCAGTAGATGACCGGCAGATCTGCCCAATTTATTCCTGTGTATGACAAAAGAGACCTGGGTCACCCAATGAGCCGTGAACTTCTATTTCTATTTCGCTGCGGTTGTATGACAGTGATCTGCACACTGCCAGTCATCCACCATATTGATGAGATTAGCTGGTAATTAAAAACCCAGCCAAGCCAGGCAGAGGAAGATGACTCAATTAGCAGAATGTCACTGAATCTAATTTACTTTGCTTATCACAGATTTATTCTCTAATGAATTAGAAGAGAAGAGCAGGACACCTTCAGAGGGAGATCTGGGGGCTTAAAGGCTTAAATGCTTTCTAACCCCTTTATGCTCGTGGTTTGGTTTGCAGGGAGTGTGGCGATACGGCTCATCGCACGGAAAGGCTGGTTCCCGACGAATGTACCCTAAGAGAGTGTATCAACAGAAGTCGTGCTGTTGCCTGTTTCGTGTGACAGGCACTGGTTAGGTCAGAACTTCCTTTGTTTATAAACCTTTGTATATTTTTAAGTTGGTAGTAAGCAGGGCTTGGGATGTTGCATCATTGGAATTGTGCTCAGGGAGCGTTGGATCTCAGTGATGGTGGAACTGACATGGAATGTGATATTTGGCAAACAAAAGTATGAGGGATTTCCTGGAAACAAAAGTATGTCAGAAATAGACACTTTCCACTGTAATGAGTATTTTAAGGCACTTCTAAATGTTTTTCTCATTTAAAATGTGATGTTCAGATGATTAACAATTAGAATAACGTATTTTACCGAAGCCCTTTGGAAATACTTTAAGAGACTATTGGACAGATGTACAGCTGAATTTGTATGTAAAGTGGAGACTATAAACCATTATCTCTTCTGCTCTCTTTATAGTAGATAGCGTAGCATATTATGGTTGATTTAAGTGAGGTTATTACCGGGCCCTGAGCTTTTAATCTGATCTGCATGACAAAGCCCACATGGCTTCATGGGTCTTACTGAGCTGACGGGGACTGTAGAGGGGGTCTGTACATGCTGGTCACGCAACGGGATCAGGACTATAGGCTGTGAGTTTGTTACTCTCATCGGAGCTTGTGTATCACTGATCAATACCTGACCTTTTTAGCCTGGGAAGATGATTTCTGGCTTGGCAAAGAGTTGCAGCAAACCATCTCATTCTGATAACTTTGTTCAAGTACTAATAAATGTATCAGAAAATATGAAGCTTTTAAAGCTTCCAAAGCTATTAGGGAATCTCTCTCCAGAGACTTAATCCATGCTGGCATCCCTAACAGTCCACTGGACTGGTTTGGAAACTAATGAGATGTATGCTTTTCTGCAAGTGTGTATGTATGTGTTGACTGCAGGAGGGAGGGAAAACCTGATAATGAGAATGGATGGGATGGGACGCCTTCTGTGTTTCTGTCCTGAATCCATTACTAAGGTATGAGAAATGTTGGTTCGGTGAGGCTATAACTGTCCCTAAAATTCACTATTTTCACCAAATTTATAACATAGCTTCTGCACAGAAGACAAAATGTTTAGCTGTAGACTACTGTGCAGAGGTAGATGCAAGTATTTTGCAGTTTCAAGTGTTACACTTTAAATATTCTTTCCTGCTATTTTCAATCACTGTTTCCTTATTTCTTGCCCCAGTAGTTCCCCATATTACAGAACGCAATTTCTTTAGCAATGCACCATCGTTAGAGGGCTTCTTCTCTACCCCATCTCAGTTGAACAAGCTATTTTGCAGAGATTTGACCATTGCAACACATACCTCTATAAACTAGCCCGGAGAGAGCAAAACTCACTAAGGTGTTCTCATTAAGCTAATAATGACAAGGAAGTCCAAATCCTCTCTACTGAGTCACTGGAGTTATAGCACCAGGAGGTAATGTGTCATGTTCAAATGCTGTCAACAGCTCTTGGTAAGTGGGTATTTTGTACGTGTGCAGTTACTGAGATCCTGGCTCCGAGACTTTTACAGAACTAAGTGAACTGTATAAATTTATGACTAGTTGTAGCATTGATATTAACAATTATTAATTCCATTCTAACTCTGCTGTTAATACGGTGATTATCCTTGTTATTATTACTTGTTTTGTTTGTTATCTGAAGAACAGCAATCACACATATTGTTCTTCTTGGGCATATAAGCCACAAAGCCCAGCTCAAAGACCCTGCAGTTTCAGAGCTAGATCTGCTCCGCTCATAGCCGGTAGACCTTACTCCCTAAGCCTTTCCGGTGACTTTCCTAATCGAAAATGTTGCAGACTTCTGCAGGGGCACCCCAGTCTGTTTCCAAGAAGAATAAGATAAGCAATGAAAGGGATTAAATATTCATTCATTTTGCTTTTGGATGTACCAGCTCCAGAGCCTGGGTCTTTTCCTGGTTTCTGTCAGTGAGCAATTTCTTGGTGGTTTGGAGAAGAGATTGCAAACCACAGGTAACTTCAGCACAGTCCCATTGTTGCAGCATTGGAGCTGATGTAAGTGTCAAGTAGAAGTATTAACACAAAGAGGAGTGAACAGAAGTAGCGAAGAAAGCTGGGGAGGTCCTCAAGGATCTAAGGGTGAGAGGCTAAACCTCAATGCTGTGAAACAGAGGGAACAAGAGGAGAGAAGGTGAAGGATGTCATCAGCAGAGCTACTGCCAGAAAAGATGAGGCTGGACTGAAAATGGGAGGAAACCTGCAGGCATGGGTGCTGAATGATGGCTGGGTGTTGTAGGTGATGAACAGAGTGCTGCATCGTTGCACAGGAAGAAGAGTTACTTTATAGGAAGGTGTAAATGACTGAAAATTTTTCAGTCAAGAACAAAAAGATGTGAGTCAAAGACGGTGGTATTAGAGGAACTGGCACTGCTACACACTCTAAATCTCAGGGATGGGACAGATCAAAGGGGAATGGATCCCAGGATTAAGACTATTGAATGAAGACTCTCTCCTGAGACACTCTGGTTGTAAGAGTCAGTGCCAGTAGCACTGTTAAACTCACAAGCAGCACCATGGAAAAGGACTGTTCAAACAGTTCCTAAGCCCATTCACACAGCATCCCTCTTCCCCACGGGATCTCAAAGTGCTTTATAAATCAGCATCAGAAAAAGATCTCTGTCAACCAAATATTTATTTTAAATGATATCACTGGAAAATGCAATGGATAAAAGGAACATAAGCCTCTCAGGCTCATGTGTAAACCAGTGACGATCCTCTGCTCTGATGTTTTGGAGTATCTTTTGTAGAATGCCATCATCCACGCATGGCTCTCCCTTAACTCCTTCAGGGGTTCCATCCCTGGTCCCTCCCCTCTGCAGTGAGGCAGCTATGGTTCATTTAGCTAGAGAGAATTTGGAGGCAGGTGGAGGCTGCGTGGATAATAAGGCACAGGAGGGCCTTTTATTGCTTTTGTGGGAGCTGAAGATGAGCACAGCAAGGAATGGTTTCATTCACACATAACAAGCTAGACACCATCAAGTGTCGCTTTTAATTCTCTGATCGTCGATTAGAAAGAAGAGATAGAGAAGCTCAGAGCCCTGTCTAATATAGCCGTGTGGATTGCTGTTCCCTGCACTCCCAGCCAGCTGCCTTGTGGTAACTGGGGTCCACAACTTTGTGTGGGAGTTGATAATTATCATCACCACTCATTGTGCGAGCCACAGGTGGTGATGGTGGCATGGGGGGGATGAGGGATCCAAGACCCTGGTCTGGATGCACTGATGAGGAGGAAGTTCCATGTCTGCTTCTCGGAGTTGCATTCTGGCAAAGCATGGCTGTGGAGGAAGAAGAGCAGGGTGAGGGGAACGGGAGTGGAGCGCATGGTTGAATACAAGAGGAAGCATTTAGGAAGAGAGGAGGATTTCTGCCACCTGCAAGAACAGGAGTGAAAAAGCTGAAATTTCATCTCTGTGGACCTGCGGACCTGCTTGGATGGTGCTGATCGTGGTCAAGGCTGCTCGGTTTTCCCTAGACTCACCTACTGGGAGGCAGCTGGCACTGCCCAGCTGCCCCGCTCAGCAGCGTGGCTGTCTGCAGATTGCATTTCAACTCCTTCCAAAAGTATTCCCCGGCATCTGGCTGCACAGGCACAGCGCTGCTCCTTGCACATTTGCGTTAATATGTTTTACTCTGGTGCATTGCAGGGGGAGGCGTGTAGGGCTGGCCTTGGGGCTCACCCATCGCCTGGCTCTGAAGGGGTGTCAGGGCACTGAGGGTGCTCCGGATGGAGAGAGGGAATGAGACATTCTCTCAGCACAAGAATGTTCTGTGCCAAAAGCAACAGATTAAGTGGTAAGGCACCAAGAAATTTTAATACAGCCTTATAAAAACACTGCTGCCCAAGCAACCAAGACACAGCCTCTGCTGCACTCAAGGAAACCATCCTGCAGCACTGGGGAAGATCAGAGCCCTGGAGCAGCCCTACAGCTGTGGAAAGCGAGCACAAATGGGGAACAAAAGACACAAAAGTGAGAAGAAAAGGGAACTGGGACTCTTGAAGGCCCTTGTCCCAGCTCCCCAGCTGCTCCTGTGAGCTAGGACCCAAACGTGGAGCTGCTCGAGGCAGCCTGCCCTTCCCACCATGGCAAACTGTGCCTCAGCGGGGCAAATCCGGCAGAGAGCCGGTCTTACGAGGAAGGCACTTCTCTCAAGCACTTAATAAAATTAAAAAAAAAAAAAAAAAAAAAGAAACCAACAAAAAAACCCCCGAAAGTTGTTTTATCAGCCACAGAGAGAGTTAATATGGGTCTTGAGTGGAGTAAGATTACGAATTCTTTAACAACAGTCTCTATCTGTGTTAGCCAAATACCATTTCTGTCTTTGAGCCAGCCTCTCAAGGCCTTCTACAGATGAATACCAATGACCCAGGCCTTCATTATCCCGTCATTACACAAATCCTGCTGTTAATTTATGTATAGGAAAGAACTAGCAGCTACATAAGACTCCATCAGCTGCATAATTACTGCATATATTATAAAACAGCAGCAAATGCTGTCTGTGAATACAAACTATCTCTGCTCATTAGAAACCTGCAAGAATTCATTAACGAGGGTGTGATTCTGCCACCCATAGCTGTGGATATTGTCCCAGTGTGGCTCAAGATTCAGCTATCTTGGTCTTTCCAATGACTTTAATGGAGATACCAGAGAAACTAAGATCAGCGTCTGGCTTAAACCAAAGCTGAAGGAGTCAAAATTGGGTGCTAGGGTCCCCAGCCAGCCCACCCCTCTCTGTGAGCAGACATGGCCCCTGCTGGCCTCTGCAGGAGAAGGGCTCCCGCTCAGGTTTTGGCTCCTAAACCCACCTGTTTACAAGCCAAGGGGAAGGTTGAGCTCTGCATTTCACCTGTGCTCGTGGCTCCTCGCAGCTGGATCTGTTAAGGGATCTGGCCTCGGGAGATTGGAGTGGTCACATCTGCTCTGTGAAGGTATCCATCACTGAGCTATGTCTGCTGGCCCTGAACAGGCTCTGTCTGAAAGCCTGGTAGCTGATCCCTCTGGTTGTTCCGAAAACTTGTGAATACACTGCGTCCAGCCTGCTAGGGGGCTGGATGCTGTCTTCCTTCCTATCACTTCTGTCAGTGTTCAGCCTCTTGGGATGCAGGTCCAGGTTAAACCTTTAAAACAAATTAAATGATCCTATAATTTAAATAGAAAATGAAAGGATTTAGGAATTTTCTACAGTGACATTTGTATTCTAAGATTAATTTGCCAGCACAGTGCTTATAACTTCCCAGCTTTCTGTTTGCTTATGTACGAGAAAAATGTGCTCTGCTAGACTGACTGTAGCGATTAGTTAAATTACTCATACATCCATTATTAAAAAAAACTTCTATTCTACTTTGAGCCTGTGTTTGTTTAGTGCCACCTGATAATAACTTTCTGCTTGAATGACGGCCAATAATTTTGTTTATGGCTCTTGAATGTCAATCATGCATATATTTCGGAAACTCAATTCAGGCTGGTAGGTGCATGTACGTACGGATGCATGTTTTCATGACAGCTTATCAAGAGAAGTGGAATTGGGCTTTACCCAGCAGATGACATGAGTGATACAAATGATTTGGTAGCTGTATCAGTGGAAACTGCATAGAAAATATATACCAAAGGGGAAAAGCTTTGCTGGTGGGAAGTGCTACCCAGGAGTACTGTGACAGTGGGGGTGAGGGGTTGCTTCGACTGTTGTTCCTAATTTCAGATGAGCACAGGGCTCTGGTTGCCAGTCAGACACCTTCATGGTGGTAACGCTGATCGTGCATTTAATGCTGAATTTCTCAAAAAACACAGCAATAGCAAACCTCTTTTGAGTCAATTCTGGCATGAAGGGAGGAAAAGCTGCATTTCCCAGGAAGGAGTCTGCTTTTCTTTTCATGATGATTGAGTTATTTAGAGTTTGTTGCTACTATTTTAAGCAAATTGCACATTTTTAACAATTAAAAAAAAATCCTACTTTGTAAATGAAAATATTGCTATTTTTTGGCATTTTGCTTGTGGACACACTTAAATAATATCTGTTTATTCATACTTGAACTATGGGCACATTCCTGTGCCCATTTTTTCCCCTGAGAACGACCACTTTTGCGTTCCTGCTTGTGGATGTTGTGGGAGCTGTGGTGCCTCCTCTTTTAGATGGAGCCTGCAAAGTGCTCCAGAATGGCTTAAAATAACTCACTGTAAAGCAGTGAAAGGAAAAGGAAAAGGCAATCAAGTCCATCAGGCAGGGGCATTTTTAGTTTGACCATTTCTTCCACTAAATAAAATATAGTGTGTCCTCATTAGAATCAGAGAGATATATGAAAACTGATCAAATTTTATTTTATCAAAAAGATAAAAGATAGATAAAGTTTATAGATTAGTGATCTGGAAGACATTTACCTTTCTTGACAATCCTCATTTTTCAGTGAGTGCATTTATTAAAGATACAGGTTGTGAGTTTAACTATATCATTCTTTTTGTTTTTCTCTCACATACTCTTTTTGGCTGACAGAGTGTCTTCAGTTCAAATTTCTGTCGTCTTCATGAATTGTCTTCTCATTTATTTACTTTAGTTTTGCCTACTGGAAGTTCCTATTAATAGTTAGGTAAAACTGCATGATGCTAGCACACCTTTCTCAGGGGCAAGTTTTACAGAAGTTGTCAGTTTAATAATATAGCAATAAATTCCATTTAATGTAAATCAGGACTTTCACGATGGTGTCTTTAAGTGGTTCGTTTTGTCTTACAAATGTAAAGGTCCTGCATTGCGTTGGCTTGCCATGGTGAAATATTTCAAACACTCGATATAATGAGGCTTTTTTGTTGTGTCTTAGACTTCTCTGCCATAAATACGCTGCTTCATTAGCAATTCCCTGTGAATGCTTCTGGCAAAGAGTGATTACTTTTCCTTACAAGTGTTGTCAGTCCTCCTGTGGCTTAATTTGGGTTGCTGTGTAAAAGACATGGGGGGCATAGGGTGGGAAGTATTTTGTGTAAAATTTTTGACTCGTTCCCTATAATCTCACCCCAGCATTTTGCTAGCTCTGATGTATTTGTCGTTTTAAAGGGTATGTCAACACAGTAAATTTTATACTGCCAATAAAACCTGTTGGTGAGCTCACTGAGAAATTCCTAGATCTTTGGAAGGCAATTAATGTTTGAAATATGTAGTAATCTGTTTATCGCAACATTTTACACATCCACAAAATTAGGTTACTAGTCAGTAGCTTGCTGTAAGCTACAGGGTTGCAAGATAAACCTGAAGTAGTAAATACTGTATATTACACTGCATGCTCTTTTTAATGGTCTAATTTTCAAAGGAGTATTGGTGAGAAAATGCTTACTATTTCTAGTTTATTCTTGAAATACAAATAGTGGAGATATATAGCTTATTAAATGGATCTCTGGCATATGGTAATTATGCTGATTCTAATGATGGTTAAACTCTAGCTCCAGCTAAATGCTAATAAGTGAGGGGTAACAGCCTTAATTAACTCCACAAAAGATGTTAGATAGTGTTGTTCAGGCTCCCTTGCCATCAGAGCAAAACTCCCAGTTGCCACCTAACCAAGTAAGCACCTCATGTCCTTCAGGACTGTATCCATCCAGAGGACTACCTAGTGATGCTTAGGTAGGGGTCATCATTGCTATGTCCTGTGACTTGGAGCATCACCAGGGCATGTTGTGTAGCCAGTGTTCTTGATGGTAATTCAGGGATCTGGTATGCTGAACGTTCCCCATTGAGAGGCAGACATTGGGAAATTTGAGGTAGGAGTTGATCTGAAGGACTACCTGGCTCTGGATGCTCTTGCTGTACCATGTTGTCTCTCGGCGCACAAACACGACTATGGTTTTAGCCCTTTGCATTTGATATCTCTTTTTATGCTGTAAGTATTATTTCCTCAATGTATCTCAGTTTTCAAGATGCTCAGAGTCCTTCAGCTGTGAGGTGAGGTGCTACATCTCAAAGATACGTGCTCCGGTGGGTGAATGATTCTAAGAAAGGGCTTAGATACCATTGTCAGTGAGAGAAGGCTGTGAAGAAGTGCCTTTGCAGGTTTTTCATGTCCGCAAATAAATTAAACTCAAAATTTTATTAGAGAATACGGTGAATTGGAGAGGTGTTTGCTGTGCCTCTGTATAGTGAGTTTGGAGGTAGCTGGTGCTTAACTGCTAATCTGACAGCTCTGCCAAACTGAGGACATACCCTGGTCCCCTTGTAGCATTGAGCCTCTTCAGCTCCTGAACATTAGTTCCACTTCAGTTTTAAGAGTCAAACTGTTAAAATGGTTGGGGAGGACTGTTTATGGAACCCTTCACATCACGAAGTGCACAGTAATGAAGTTCTTTGCAAGTTACATAATGAGGAGCTTGCAGGTTTCTATTGGTCGCTAAGTAAATCTGTAATTATCAACTTCGTACAAGGTAGAAACTCAGGATGAGAAAAGCTGATTTTGTGCTATAAATACATTGGTTAATAATGTAATATAGATCACATATGCTTCTCTTGCAAATCAGAGTTAAGGTACTCACATTATTATAGACTAAATAGTAAAGTCTTAGCCAGGAAAGTTGAAAACCTGTGCCCTGGCTCTAGGCTTATTCATGCCAAGCTTATATACCAGACTCTATTCTGGACTTCTGTCAGTAGAAAGAAGAGCGATCAGTGAAAACGGAAAGAAGGGTCAGCCCTTTTCTCCTTGCAAAAGGCATTCATAAACAATTGGTGCCATTCAGGGCTGCAACAGCCTATTGGCAGAAGAAATCTTCTTTTCTTTTTCTGTATCATTGACACTAAAGCACTCTATTCTTGATATTCCTGTCTGGTTAATGACTAGTTAGTAACAACTCTCTCTTCCTGAAGAAGCTCAGAGAGGCCAACCTAAGGCTAACCTCAAATTCATGGACAAGAAGATGCTATTGTATGGGTTTGGGCCAGGACACAGAATAGAAATAATGATTTCCTGATACCGATGGGCAGAGGGCAGAAATCTAAGACCTTTCTTTGACCTTCAGCAAACTCAACCACAAAAAAGCAGATATTGCTGTTCTATCTAAAAGGCAAAGCAAGGACCCAGAGATATCTAATAAAATAATTTATGTTCCCTATTGAGACTCACCTAAAAGAAAACCTTTGCCTCTCAAGTGCTGAAGTGATGTTAAGGAGTAATTTTTTTTTTCAGTCTTATCTACCCTCTATATTAAAAGATTAGGTAAATATATAACTTTACTTCATATCACCATGCCTCTGCCATCAATTTGGCTGAGGTCTTTTCCTATAGGTGACTGAAGCAAGGCATACATGCTGTCAGTCTGTAAAGAAAATTACATTGAAGAGGCTTTTTATCACCTCTAGTTGGCAAAGAAACTCTGTTCTAACCTTGTCCGTAATATCTTTAAGGTCACCCAAAGTTCTGGCATTAATAATGGAGACAGGACTTTGGTTCGAATTGAGTGAAAGAGCAGCAGTTATGGGGCAGTTAAGTTCTGGGGTTCTTATACCCAAATCTATAGAAAAATACTGACACTTCCCCCCCCCCCCCAGCTGGCACAGCTGAGCTGTGGTGCAACTTAGGGAGACCAGGAGATATGTAGGCACAACTTGCAGGGACATGGTGGAGCCTTCCTACCTCCAACCCAGCACTGCTCGGCAGGAGGGAAGTCTCTGGGCGGGAGAGCATCTATTCAGGGAGACAGAAACAGGTCCTGAGGGAGGAACCATCCACCAGCCAGGGGATCCTCTCACCATGAGGAATGTATGGGCAGATGGGCTGTAGTGCTGGGACGATTTGGTTATTGGAAATTGAGACCCACATAAACTACTAGTCTCGTAGGTAACTCACTCTGTTAAGTGAAGTCTGTTAATCAGGAGGCTAAACAAAGGACCTTCATGGCAGTGCATCCTGCGATGCCTTCAGTACCATATCCGAGGCTAGATGAATGGTCAGTGTGTTAATACATGCTTGAATTCTGTCTAGATGGTGAAAGGGTGGTTTTTCATTTATTTTTAATTTATTAGAAAATGGAAACATCTTAGACTGCAGGGAGATTATACAGGAAGGATGGGCACTATCCAAAGCAGTCTGCTTTTGTGCACCTAATGTTTCTAAGAAATTAAGGGCATTTTTAAAGCAAAGTCTGTAGAACGCAGAGAGGTGTGAAATAACGAGGAGTGTAAGACTGCAACATATACAGACTCCTCTAGGAGTAAACTAATACAAGTTCTTTGGGGAGGGGGAAAAGAATGAGACAGAAGTCATCAAGCTTCTAATAGAAGCTAGCAAAGAAAGGGGAGAAAAAGAGTTTTGCTTATGCTGTGACCATTAAAGCATGCAAGTGATGAATATTAAGTCAGTTGTTAAGAAAGACTCGGGGGAATAGCTGGAAAAATAAAACAGTAGATAGGACTTTAATAAGCAAATGAACCAAAGCTATAGTAAAAATAAAAAAAAAGGATAAATATGATACAGTGAGAAAGAAAGTAGGTTTTGTATAAAAGAAAGTTATGCCTCAGAAATGGGAATTCTCTGAGGAGAACACGTATACTAGGGTGATTCAGCTGATGTTACTCATTTTTGTCAGACTTTCAACAAAGTCTGGCACTAGAGGCACTCAAAGAAACTAAGCTCTCAAAAATTAAAAGGAAGAGCACTCTGGCTAAAGGACAGGAAGTAAATGACAAGAATTACCATTTTTACAGTGGAATAATGCTGCTGATGGGTTTCCTGTGGATTTTAGGTAGAACCCATGCCATTCAACACATTCATAAATGGTCTGGAAAAGAGGACTAATTAATAGTGAGATGACAAAATTTACCGAGATGGAATATTCAAGGTAGTAAAAACTAAAATTGACTGCAGAATAAACATGATAAAAAGTGACTGGGTGGCAGCGTGGAACCAAAGGCTCAGTATTGATAAATGCAAAGTAATACACAAGGGGAAAAAATAACCTTAACTATTCATACACCTTGATGGGCTCTAGATTAGCTATTTTCACTGAGGAAGGTGCTCTGAAAGACATTGTAAATATTTCTCTGAAAGCATCAGCTAATTCTAGCAGCAGTCAAAAAAGCAAATTGACTCAAGAATTACTAGGAAAGGAAGTGAGAACAAACCAAAACCCATTATGCTACTGTATGAAGCTGTGCTCATCTCTTTAATTTGGTATGCAGTTGGAGTCCTCATCTCCAAAAGGGTATTAGTACCACTAGTATGGACACAGGCATGAATATTATTATATAGCTTCCATCTAAGAAAACTACAAGTTTTCAGCTTGGAAAAGAGATCACCAAGGAGAAGATAAAATAGAGCTCCTTACATTCCGTGGTGGTGTGGAGCAGGTGAACAAGCAATGATTTTTCATTGTTTCTCAGTAAATGAAAAACAGAGAAAGAAATAGGCAATACATTTAACACCACACACACACACAAAAGAAATCTCTTGTGCCACTTGTACGTATGATGTGGAAGTCACCCACAAAAGATGTGGAGTTCAAAGTTATAAGCAGGTTCAAGAAGAGATCAGGCAAGCTCTGAAGGGTCAGTCGACATGCTGGTGCATGTGGGACCACTGCCTGCCAGCTCCCTAAGCCAGTGGCTGTCAGGGGGTGGGGGGATCTTAGGGGTGGGAGCACTCTGTGGCCATCCCGCTTACTTCTGGTCCCCATTCTGTAAACATGTAAGCTATTGCTGTCAGGGGCAGGATACTGAGCTGATCAGTATGGATAGTCGTCTGTTGAAATAGCTGAGCAAGAAAGACAATATTTTTGGATTGACAGAGTTTATCTGCTTTACACCAGCCAGAAATCTTACCTGCCAATCCTGCATGGAGGATCAGAGTGCTGAAGGGCAATAAACTTATGATGCCTTTGGCCCACAGTGAGATGCTCGCAATGTCTGAAGTAGGACTAAAAGTCCCCAGTGGCTTGCAAGAAAAGCATAGTTTTTTGCAAGTTCATCCCTCCAGACTATGTTCTTTCAATATCTGTGAGGATTAAAGAAATCCAAACCAGTCTGGACCCAGCTAAGTTATAGCATCATAACGCAGTTCCCTTTTGATATGCAAAGCTACTGAAGGCTCTTGCACCTCTATTCCCCACTGGCAGTGGATGTCCCGAGTGCCCAAGCCTGTGTGTCCCAGCACCCTGGTCGCCCTCCTCTGGCAGTGTGCCTCCTTTTCTTCCTGCAGCAAAGTAATGTCAGAAGTAGTCTACAGCTAACTAAAGTGCTCATCTACCCATTTTCTTCTGCTTTGTCTTCTTGACTCCTTGATATTTTCTGCCACTCGAGATTCACGTGCCTCTTCTAAGCAAAGGCACCAGCAGTGAGATCCCTCCAGCACCATCTGAGCACTATGAAGAGATTTCAAAAGATGTAGGTGTCCCAGGCAAGGGCAGATCTCCTCTGGGGAAGGAATGGAGGAGACAGCTCTTCAGTATTCACACAGGGCCCCATCATAGCTTTCTGGGGTAGTTTGGGTGGGGGATTAGACCCCACCACATGGTGCTGCAGTCCAGGGAGGTTGCTGTAACTCGTCTGTGATTGTGTGGTGCTTCAGACAGGACTGAGAAGCCACCCTGAGCTCATACAGGGCAAAGACGTTGAAAGCTACTGCAGCACCCTCCTTACTGACTCTGCAGGGACACTAAGTCCCCTGTTTTTTTCCTCCCAAGTTATGCAAAGAAATTCCCCTCTGGCTCATAGGACTTGCCAAGCACTTGTCACCGTTCTGGCGATCATGTATAGAGAGATGAACACATTGTAAAAAGTATATGGCTTGAAGAGAGTTTTATGTGTTTTAAAGAGGTCTGCTTGCCTTCCTCACAGTAAAGCACTTTGAGATCTGTGGATGAAAAAACCCAGCGCTGCTTAGAACAATGAAAGTACTAACACCCTTTGGGATAAATCCTACAGCATTAGGCAGGCCTGAGATAATTACCGCTTTCCAGCAGAGGAAGGAGGCAGCAAGCTGTGTAGAGTTCTATCTGTTCTCTTTCTGCCATCAGAGGAGCAACTTTTATGCTCAGTTTGTATGAAAAAATGTAATGAAACTCTACAGCAAGCAACTTAAAAGCTGAATAACTCATTAGGACTTCTGTCCTCCAATTATGTCCCAATTTGCTTACCCCATCAGGTGCCGGTTAAATCCTACTTTATTTTGTATTTCCATTTATTATGGCAGCAATCACTTTGATGCCTTTGAGGTTTATCTTGGCTGGTCTCAGGGTACTGTGCATGGCTTAGAGCGTAGACTGGAGCATGGAGCTTCCTTTGGACATGGTGCCCTGGCCATAGCTGTGTTGGGTTCAAAGATTACCACTACCAACACCTTGTCCTCTGCCTTCCCTACAGTTTGCTGCCCTCTTCAGTTCTGCAGTTATAATTTGCATGTGTACATGGAGTAGTCACAATCACAGAAAAGCTGAGGTTAGAAGGCACCTCTAGAGACCGCCTGGTCCAACACCCTGCTCAAAGTGGGGTCAACTGGAGAGGGTTGCCCAGGGCCATGTTCAGGTTTTGAATATCTGCAAGGATGGAGAATCCACAACCTCTCTGGGAAAGGTGTTGCAGTGTTTGAAGAGGGATCAAACATAAGGAAAAGAACCCAAACACCCAAACTTTTTCTTGAATTTGAATGGATTGTCCTATATTCTAATGTGTGTCTCTTGTCCTATCACTGAGAAGAGTCTGGCTTAGTGTTTTTCACTTCTTCCCATCAGATATTTACATACATTAAAAAGACACTGCCACCCCTGAGCCTTCTCTTCCCTAGGCTGAGCAAACCCATCTCTCTCAGCCTCTCCTCATGTGATGCTCCAAGCCCTTAATCATCTTAGTGGCCCTTTGCTGGACTTTCTCCAGTACCTACTTGTCCAGAGCTGGACAAGCAGCACTCCAGACATGTCTCCCCAGGTCTGAGTAGAGGTGATTAATCACTTCCCTTGACCTGTGATGATGGTCTTCCAGCAACCCAGGATGCTGTTGGCTGTCTTTACCACAAGGGCAGACTGCTGGCTTGTGTGCATCTTGGTGTCCACCAGTACCCAGGTCCTTTTCTGCAGAGCTGCTAAACCTATGTGTTATTCTGTTTTGCTAAATGTATACAGGTAAATGGCAATGCTCTCGTATGTAGGGTTTTTTTAACCCAGGTCCTTTGAGCAGAGCTGGGTGAAAGAGTGTACCTCTTTGTGGTTATGGACATGGCTTCAAGAGGCCAGTAACTTCAGGGGCAGTGGTGGAGGAAAGTAAGATGATTTCATTGAAAGGACTGTTTAAACCTGTTCAACAGCAGCCGGATCAACACAGCTCTGTTTACCCGGAAGGAAATGCTGTAAGCAAAGTTCATGCAGGGTTTTGGGGGTTGGAGGGGGATAATGTTGTCTATGGTTTGTAGGTGGCCAGAGTTGAAGAGCGTTTTTCCCTTGCACTGACCCAGGACTGTCAGGGCTGGAGGACTGGCTGCAGAAAGAGACAAGCTGGCTCCATGCCTAGGCTGTCAGCAGTGTGGTGGCACGTGCGGTACACCCGAGCTATGATGTCCCAAACATTGCTCCCCTCTTCCAGCTGTCTACCCACGAGTTTGCCAGGCTTCTCTAGAGGCTTGGGAGTCCTTGCAGCATTGTATTGAATGGATGTGCCTGTGTCATTTATGAAAATGTGATGTGTAACTTAGCCTGGTGTTAGCAAGCCAAGAAACAGTGCCGAGCAAGTGAGTGTGTCTATAAGGCACAGCTCAGCAGAGATACTGGCTCAGCTCCTGAGAGCAGGGTATCAGTGTTAGTCCAGTACAGCCCCTTTAGCAGAGCTAATTTGCTTGTGTATCGCTCGTCACCACTCTCCTGGTGCCAAATCCGGAACTAGTCTGGATAAGAACGAAGTACACTGTGTTTATTGCATGTTGTAAATATGCCTGTAGGTTGCTGTTTCACTTAGGCTCAGCTCCATGAAGGGGTTTAGATACATAATTCTGTGCAGCCGGCAGGAGTTAGGCATCCAGTTCTGTCTGAGGATCCCGTTCTGAGGATTTTAGGCCAGTGTTACTCAAGAGATATTTAATATGATTCAGTGCGTGTAAATCAGCATTGTTCTCTTTATCTGAAAAAGGGTCTCTTTGATTTATACCAGCTCAGGAGCTGGTATGCTGGTTTTGTAGGAGAATGCCTGCGTTTCCCCCTGAAGCCTGTGGCTGTGTCCAGAGTGATCTGTATTCCACTGCGGTGTAGAGTTTCTTTCAAAATTTGGGAGCCATTTACAACTTCACTGCCATGCTGTGGCATGATGCATTGCTTTGTAAACAGGTTCTTAAACAACCAGGGTCTTAAATCCATAAACTGACTGGGACTTGGCAACACTTTGAAAACCTCTTTGCCAAATAGCATACATTATAGTGCCCTCTGAACAGGCTTCACAAAGATCTGACTGTCTGAAATGTTCATGTTTCTTTTATTATACCAAGATGTTACGAGACTACCTAAGGCTTATTTCCCCTTAAAAAAAAAAAAAAAAAAAGAAAAAAAAAAAAACTTTATCTGTTCTATGTGTAAAATGATGCATCTGAAATACATGACATGCTAAATTCCTCTGATGTTTTATTTCCTCCAGGACAGCATCCTTTTTATAAAAAAATTAATGATTGCTATCAATTTTGCATTTGGAACTTGCTTGCTAAGACATCCCCCAAACATCCTCCCTGTGAAACCTCAGCATTTGTGCATCTTCTCTTCCCTCTTGGCGCTCTGTTCTCTAGATGGAGCTAAGTAGGGATGGCTGCTGTAGGTACTGATCTGTCTTACGTTATTCTCACACACACATTTCAATTCGTATGCTTTCAACAGATTTCTTTTTTTCCACCTCTTCACGAATCATAGAATGGTTTAGGTTGGAAGGGACCTTGAAGATCATCGAGTTCCAACCCCCCTGCCACAGGCAGCGACACCTCCCCCTAGACCAGGTTGCCCAAGGCCATGTCCAGCCTGGCCTTGAACACCTCCAGGGATGGGGCTTCAACAACCTCTCTGGGCAACCTGGGCCAGTGCCTTACCACCCTTAAAGTGAAAAACATAGCCATATTTTTCCGCAGCTTTACTTTTACTGAGGCATCCATACAATCATTCTAATTTATCATTTCACAGCACTCTCTTGCTTTTAAACAGTAAGTTGTCCATGAACACTCATGTTTGGCAAGTAATGTGACTAGCTTGCGGAGAGCTCTAACAGTTATCCAGACTCTCGGTAACGAGCCTTTGCGAGGCTTGGATTAGTGTGGTTATATGTGCTGCTGCTCTGCATACTTCAGGTGCTTGTAAAGAAAATGGAAAAACTTTGCCATATTGTCCTTGTTTAAATCAAATTGCTCCCCTTCCCCCCAGTATTGTAACTTTTCATGGAAGCGGGGGTGTGGGGAAATCCCTTTTCTAGCCATCTCTCTCCCTTCTGTCTGCTCTTGCTGAATGAGAGCCTTCTGGCTGGTCAAAGCCCGAGCTGTTACGGAACAGCTATCCATAACTGTGTGAGACATCACAGCCTTTTCTGGGGAGATCAGCAAGAAGTGGGGAAAGGGAGAGGGGATGCTGGGGATCTCGGTGAGAGTGAAGCAAAATTTATTCAAAGTCCAAAATAGAATCCACCACTTGGACAACTATGAATCTTTAATCTCCAAGTTTATTTCCACTGTTGCCTACTGGCTGCCTGTATTTATACCCCCTACCTCTGTACCATCCCTTAAAACGAGAAAAAAGAAAAGCGAGAAGTGAGGCAGCAGAGTTCCTCGACACAGGTTTGATTTGGTTTTTGGCTATGACTTTTGGTCCTGTAGAGTCTGCTTGTCCAAAAGGTGCAACACTGAAAACTAAGCCTACAAGTGCACATGGACCACCAGCCCTGACGTGCACACAGCAGTTTTATTTTCCTACTGCAGTCACTTGAAAAGCAGCAGTTTCTAAGTGGTCATACCCAGTAGTTGTCTCCTTGTGACCACATGCCAAAATGAAGGGTATTGTAAAATCTGAAAGAAAACAGGAAATTTAGGGAGGCAAAAGCCTGTTACTTAGCTTGAAATTTGTCAAAGATGTAATTTCTCCTTTTTTTCTAAATGAATCATAGAGCCTTCAGCAAGTGGTTGAAAAGGACCTCGATTTGGCAGATAGTTCCTACTCTCTCCTTAATGGGAAGAATAAAGCACCTTTCTTCTAAGTAGGGCATTCAGTGAAATGTGTTGGAAGTATCTGGTGCAGTGTGTCCAAAAAATAATAGGAAAGAGCACTTTCTGGATGCACCTGCATGTCATTCAGAATGGAAGCAGTTAATAGCCCAATTACTCTACGGCATCCTCTTCAGCTTCAATTTCCATTCTCTTTTATAACAATCTAAGAGGCTGTTGCCAAACCACCTAGAAATCCTTAGCGCTACCTACCGAATCATAAATCTGCAGACAGTGCTCTCCAAAAGTGATCAGACTCAAACGATGTAAAATGGGCTCCGGCCTTTTGCACCAGCATCTCTCAATGTTTACGTTCTTCCTTAACTGATTTCATGGAGTTGGGGAAGGAGCCATTATTTTGGAATTTTCATTATTAGGCTTTGTATTGCTCCTTATGCTCTGGACTTCTCATGTAAAAGAAAAATGAACTTCTGGTTCTGCTGGCGCTGTAGATGGTGCAGCTGCTGTACCTGGTACTTGATGAAAACCAGGAGGATAATTCCCAGCAAACAAAGCATGTCTGGAGGAGGGACAATTTTAGGCCCTCCTTGTGGACACAAAGTCAAATCCATCATCTGTTATTTGTCATATGCTGAGCAAATAGAGCAAGTCAAGATCTCAGCCTAGTTGCTGATGAATTAAGATGTCTGTATCATCTAAGGCAACACTGTTGTTGACTGAATAACTGTAAGAACCCATCTATTCTTGAGGCCACCTAATGGTGGAGGTATATTGGCACAGCATGATTTGGGGCCAGCACAGCAGTGCCCGTCCTATCACTTTGTCATCCTTCCTATCAAATCTATCACCCAATACTTTTCTGCTCACTATTACTGAGAAAGACTTGTCTCACGGGGGAAAAAAATAATTGTTCATTAATATATCCCTTTGATTCTTTTTATGCTGGACAAAAGGAAAACATTTCACATGACAATCCACAGAATGAAGGCAATAGGTCTCCATTTTGTACAGGGTATATGGGATTGCTTTTTTCTGAATACTTTTGGGTGCAGGCTCATGAAGCCTGGGTGATTATTGGACCAACAATCAGTGCAGAATGACGGGAAGCCAGAGACTTTTCAGAGTTGCTGGTTAATTTTGGCATATGCTACACGAAAGAGCAGCAGGGTGGGAAGGGTGTTCTTCCCTCCTGCCGTTCTTGTTTCTGATTCATTTCTGGGCTTCAATCCATGCGTGCCCAGGATGCGATAAATGACCACTACAAGCCTTTGATAGATGAGCAGGTGGTTCTTAGCGAGGAGGGTATACTGAATGGTGATCAGGGAAAGATCAGGCTTTATGCAAACTATTGTTTACCTCCATGTCTTAAGGTGGGCTTTACTGAATTCATCCTCCATAAGGACTGTTGATGCCAAGATGTGTCTAACCTAGAACATTTCAATCCCTGCTTCAAGCTGTGCAGCGTTTGCATGAGTATAATAGCAGCTGTAGCCTGTGATCCTGGAAGTCCTGCTTGCTCAAGAGGTTTCCAGCTCAAGAGGTCAGCTCCTGCCTGTCTGATTTACAGAGAGCTGAGATGCAAGCAGCCCCTCCTTAATCTAAAAGCGGGTTTTGTTTGGAAACGTTTCCTTCAATTCTTCTGTTGGTGCTGCTGGGTCAGGGAGGGGGCCCAACGTAGCCCACAAGACTTGGCCACAGTTAGTTCTTGAAGATGCCAGTAGACGAAAGTGTGTTAAGCAGGCAGATATTTGCCTCTTTCCCTGGTTCTGTTTCTCAAAGAATACAAGCACTAGTACAAAGATAAAAGAGTGGAAAAATTTAAAGGCAGAAAATACAGGAACAGAATTATTTTTGGAAAAAATGTATGTAGACTTTGTTGAAAATCTATACTTTAATTTCCCCAAACAATGTGAACAAGCAAGTCACCTTCTATCTGACTCATTATGTCGCATTGAGAAGCGAATTGTAAATCTTCCTTGTTGAAGCATGATTAAGAGTTACATGTCTCTTGTTGGCTAGATTTCCTATTGAGTGTAGTAGCAGCCAAAGAAAATGATGGCACAATTTTATGTGATTAGGACAAATCCTTAAAAATCTGGGCAATTTTCTGTAACTATGTCAAGACAGCAACTAAAACAGAAATTTTAACACTTGTGAAAGCTTCATTGTTAGACCAAACAAATGTTTCTAATTTGTTGAGTCAAATTGTGTTTATTCATATTCCTGTGTTTTCCTCAGTTTTGCTTTTTTCTTATAGACATCTGTTATTTTTCTGTTATTGCTTACGTAGCCCTTTTATGCACATTTCCAAGAGTGAAAACATAGTTCATTCCTCTTCAAGCTTCATTTAGATTGTCTTTTGTCCAACTCCTTTTTTTCTTGTAATTTTCTTTTTGTTATTAATTTTCAAATAAATTCATGATAACAATTGACATCATTAGGATAAACCAATAGGATTTACAATAAAGCTTTGTGTTAGAGATCTTGTCAAACATGGTGCAAGTATTGTGTACATCCCAGACATGAGAAGGAAAAAACACAACCAAGTCTGCAAATGAGGTCTTAAACTATTCCCTTCTGCAGCAACTGGAAATTTAAAATTTAGCTCAAGGAAAAAAATCAAAGCAGACACTAAAAGAAAAGAAAACATAAATAATTTGTAAGTTTGATAATAACCTCTGAAGGCATAAACAGTGCTGGGGAATAGACAGCCACTGGAAATGCAAACGTGATATTTTGTAGCTAGCTAAACCAAGGATTCGGGCACTGTCCTCATCAGTCTTCTCTGGTTTGGGATAAGCTCACAAGGGCATGCTATGAAAGCCTCGGGCTATTGAGTTGTCTTATCCTATGTAAAGTTTTAATCCTGTTTACTTCTTCATGGATTTCTGCACCTGATTTTTGCTGTATTTGACTCGGAATCAGCCTAGGTCTGCAAACGCGGGCGTTCATCTGCCACGCTCCTCCACTAGCCTATTTTAAGATAATGAGTTCCTTTGTTCTGAGTGATTTTTATACCGTTGGCCAAGAGTTTATTTTTCTTCAACCTTAATACCTTGCAGCTGAACTTCAGCATAGCTCTCTATATGTCACCCAACTGAGGAGCATACAACTGCCTCAAGGAAGACGGGTCCCCAAGACATGCACACGCACTTCACAGGGGTGAGAGCTGGTGCTTTGGGTCTGTTTGCTGTCAGCACTGCATGAGTATTGGGAAACCTCTGCTTCCATAATAGTCTTTTTGATCAATTTGACTTGCAGTCAATACTCTAACAGAATCAGTTTCTTCACATGCATTTCTCTTGTCACAAAGAGAGGTTACATTCATCAAGGAGAGCTTCTTCCAGCCCAGCTCCTGAGTTTTTCTCCAGGACATGACCGCTACTGCATTATTTCTGTATTTTTGATGGCCAGGTTCATTACTGATATTACACCTAGTGATAAATTCCTCTCAAATATCAGGATTAAAAGTTACTTTCTGAATGAAGTTGATATTACATGTAAACATTATGTAGCTCTTTCTTTATTTTATCATCTTCTGCTTTACGTGTCTGTCCGATGGATTGGTGCCTTGTTATCACAGCTTTCAGTGAAAAAGTCACAAGCTAGATCTTTAAGTTAAAGATGGATTAAAACATTTAGTGTCACTTTAATTTTGGCGGAAAATTTTATTACTTCTGTCCCATTTTTCACCAACTGTTGTTTTTAGACATCTCTGTGGGAGATGTCAGTATCAAAATTTCAGTGAAGAATCAGGAAATATTTACTATGAAATGGTTTTCTTATTTTGAAATCAATTCAATTGTCAGGATAAAAATTTGATGCAGCTGAGTGAGTAGTAGTGCTTGAAAAAGAAATGGCTATGTCCTTTTACAGTCCAAAATTCCCCTTCAAGTGAAATCCCTTTTTAGAAGTTCAGGCCAGAATCAACCTAGAGAATCATTTACCAAGGAGGTCTGACACGGGCTGCCAAATAAATCTGATTTATTTTATTTTTTAACGCGGACACTGGTTTCAGTAAAGTATTTCTTCAGTGTTCCCTTATTTGTTTCATAATTTTATCCATGTTATTTTTTTTTTTTTAAAGTATCTCATTGAGACTTAGGAGTGGGAGTGGCAGTGTTGTTGATCACCACCTGCCTTTCCTAGCAGCTGGTCAAGGGCAATATGCACAACCCACAGGTAAAATGCTACTTACTGCATTTTTTTCCCGTTAAGTGCATGATTCATAGAGGAATAGCAAAATTTTTTTTTTTTTGCTGAAAAAAAGAAAGAGAATACGCAGTAAATATTTGCCCAAAGAAACACAGAGTAGATGTATGTCATGCTTTGAGGAGGGCTGAAGTCCCAAGTGCTGTGTGAGGACAAGCCCAGAAGACAGCCGTGGGTGAGCTGTCGATGGTCGTTGGGGTGCCACTGACCTTGCCCAGCTCTGCCAGTGTCCCCAGGGGTGAGATGTCTGCACCGTCCATGGGAGACCCCAGCGCTGTTCCTGTTGGGACTGGCAGTCAAGCAGGCTGTGGTGCTGTGAAAGGAGGTTTCTCCTGAGAAAAGAGGTCTCGGGGCTGCAGTCTCTGATATGGCATTTGCGTGGGAAGCCTGGAGGAGTCTGAGAAATTGTAAGCAGTAAGACCCATCCTTCATTTTTATGACATTACAGTGGCTGTAAATGTTTAAGACGTACAATGTTAGAGTGATTTATGTTAGACAGGATCTCCAGAGGTTTCCATCCAGGGTGCACAGGAGATCCAGTTACAGAAGGGTGCTGTCCAGCCCGGCTTGGAATATGTCCAAGGACACTGATCCCACATGCTCTCTCGGTCTCTGTTCCAATGCTTGAGTACCTTCAGGGTGACATATTTTTCCTATTATCTAATCAGAATTTCCTGTATTGTAACTTATGTCCAGTGCTGCATGTCCTTTTGCCAAGATATAGTGTGGGCTCGTTGTTTCTCGTGGCAAAGTTTAATAAATAAATATTAATGTGTTACTGCTACTACTTCAGTCCAAATAGTAAGTGGAAGGGCTCTTCTTGAGATGGTTATTTAGAATGAACTTTTTAAAGGTATTTTTGTGCATAAAAATGCAAATTGGAATCTAGAAGCACCATGGTCTCTAGAGTAGGTGTTTTGAAAACCTCACTGGATACCTGCAGCCTGGTGCAGTAGTATTGATAGATTTATAACTGAAACAGTGGTGCACGCAGTGACCTGAGCGTCACAGCAGTGCTGTTTGCAACAGGTTGTTTTAAATAATATGCGGAAGACCCCAAGAAGGAAGTTAAAGGGAGAATTTGTTTGTGTGGGCAATCTTCACGAGGCAGAGGTGCAAAGGAGTTGACTTCAGTTGAGGCAGGCGCAGGTGCCCAGAGGGAAGTTCTTTGTGTAAACGAGGAGTAGTAAATACAAAACAAGCAGTTTCAAATTGGCTTTTTATTATGGTTGGATCATTTTAAAAAGCTGAGCTGGGTTTTCCTGGGTGTTTAATGTTTGCAATATCTATTGATTTCAGCTGGTGTTGGTACATGCTTGACTCTTTCAGAAGTGTTGGAGCAGCTGCTACGCTGAGACTGCTGCACATAATTGCTGAGCACAATAATCTCATGGCTTGTTTGGGTTCCTCGCACTGCTCTTATCCAACTTGCTATCTCTTGCCTTATCCTCATATTGTAATGCCTTTAGGACAGGACTATCTCTTTGCGCTGTGTGCAGCAGCTCAAGTGATAAAGATCCTGACTGTGCCTAGTGCTTCTAGGAATTACCGCAAAAAAGCCCTGTTCCATAATTATTTATTAATATGGTATGCATCAATGTGAGACATTTCATTGGCTTTAATAGGCTTTGGATCAGTTTCCTTAGTACCTCTGGCCTTTTTTGGTTCCATAATTCATGAAGGAACATGTTTAATTCAGAATTAGGGACTGCAAATATATCTGGTGTACCTTGTGATGCTCAATGCTTTTATCCACAGTTACAGAAGTTATCCCTAAGCTTCGAGCTGCCTCATCTACGTGGATGAGTACATGGCAGTCCTCCTACTGAGGATGCTTGGGCTTGTATGAAATAAAGGTCAAGTTCCTCCACCCAGTGCGGATGATTTTCTCTTTTTTTGCCCTATGATGGGATGCATTCTCAGAGCTCGGCTGCTGCAGCACACACCTCAGGTATAAAAGGCACCCTTGGACCATGGACTGCCAAGTCAGCAATGGAGTTTAACAGGTCAAAATAAGGGTCATGCTCTGCTCCATCCTATTTTCATTCAGGGCCAGTCTTTTTGTCAGCCTTCCATTATCTTTCCCCCAGCTTTTACCTAAAGATAAAAAGAAACAGCTTATAATTCATTACAGTTCATTAAAATGAAAATAAAATTTATTTTGCATCAAAATGAAAAAATATGACTTGTTCATTATTAGCATATAAATGGTATTTTTTATGTCACTGCCACAAAATCACTTACATTTTCAATGATCACAGCACACAAAATTAATTTTTGATAGCCTTTTGTGATTTGGTTGAAAATTCTCATTTCTTTTTGTGCATTAACAGCAAACTGTATCCACTGCTATTCATACCAAATTTTAGATAATGAAGCAATTAAAAATACATGGATTGAAGATCTTATCTCATTTTTCCTCTGGCCTATTTCTGCTTCATTATTCATGAAGGGATATGTTTAATTCAGAGTTAGTAATTGCAGATATATCTAGTATAAATTGTGCCTTATATTCTTTTACCCAATTTCAATTTATTTTAGCAAATAGATCTATGGGGAAAAAAAGAGCAGGAAAGACAAAAGGGCAAAAACTACATTTTGGTGTCGCCAAACAAAACCTTACAGGTCTATTGCTTGTAAAGTATGTCTGCAACTCAGGGAAAAGTTGATGCAATGAAGTACTGTACTTGGCATATTAATAACCTTGCATTTGTATCAAATGGCTGAATTAAATTATTCTGATTTGAAACAGTTTGAGAGACCTCATGACTCAGTGTGACTGTTGTGCTGCTGCTTTTATCCACAAAGTCAAAAAGTCCCAAATGAGTGAAAAACATAAGTAGTAGAAACACAAAACTAGATAAATAGCAGACTCAAAATAAAATTAAGATGTTTTAGGCAAAGTAGAGGAACCTTCACTTGGTCAGAAAGTGAGAATAAGTCTGGATCGTGTGTTTCCATGTGTCTGGAGTAAGATGCGTTTGTAATGGCTTGATAAAATGTTCAGATCCTGAACACATAAAAATCATGAGAGCTTCCACTGGGTTTGGGATCCAAAGAAACAAAAGCCAGTACGTGTGTAAGAGCGGGCTCGGAGGGGGCTGCCAAAGTGCAGCGAGGGCTGCTCCTTGGCCAGATGGCTTCTGCCTTCCCTTCCCATAAATCTCAGCCCAGGGGTTGGATTAGGGTTGGGATGAGGGTGCCAAGGAAAAGAGAGCTGACACACACGGCAGGAGAGGGCTCCAGCCAGGCAGCCAAGATGCCTCCAGGGCTGCTGGTGGAATTTTTCCCCTACCCCCAGCTCACATGAGGCCAGGTTGAGCTCCTGAGCTAAGACATGGCTGAGGACTGTGTGAGATTTGGATGATGCGCGTGGAAACTGCTCTTCATTGGGAGGTACTAACATGGTTAATTATATCCAGGAAATGTAAGGGTTGGCTGTTGGCTGCTGCAGTCCCAGGGTCTTCATGTTGGGTTGTAAGCTGTCCTTAGAAGTTGTCACTAAAAAAACCCCTTGTCCTGAACCTTCTGTGGAAGATAGGAAGGGATGTAACATGTGTGAGTTTCCAGCTGTCCCTCTGACTGTGTGTCAAAGCGCTCTAGAGAAAGGTTTTAATTGCTAAGGACAGCCCCGAACCACCCTAAAAAGTACCAGAGGAACTTTTTGTCCCTATGTCTCTGACTTTAAATAGAGCTTGTAGAATTAACAATCTGGATTTATTAAACATTATGATCAGCACTTTCTAGTGCAATTATTAATGCAAATATTTCTGCCCAGTTATTTGATTAACTGAATAACTTGCAAAGTGATGCATAGCTTTTCCTGTGTAGTCCTTGATTCATAATTTCAATAAGTTAATTAATTACAATCTTATTTTCTCTCTTAATGAATTCTGGTTTGCTCTGATGGCTGTGGAAATCTTAAAACATGTTGTGAATGATTCTCAGCTAAAGTTTCAGAGAGTTTTTATGTTTCATAGGAAATAGTATTTAACAACTATTGCCTTTTGGTGCACTGAAGCCACAGCAGACTTCACAACAGCCACCGCCACTAACAAAAGTTCTGCCACTCCCTGTGCTCCATGAGTCAAATCCATCCCTTCACAGATAAGTATCCCTATTTTCCCTAGGTGACACTGACAGGCATTGCTTTCAAAGAAATTACATCGCATTCAGTTACTCTGATCAATAAAATCAACGTTCTCTGACCTGCTGTGTGTGCATGGCCATTGGAAGCGTGTGCCACAACATATGTGCCAGGCCATGGCAGGATATCTAGTCTGCCTTTGTCTGCAAAGTCACCCGTTAGTGACATTGAGTGTGTGCTCCGTGCTTTGTGTCCTGAATTTGCTGATAACTGCATTGATGGCTTTCAGAGCCCACATTGGTTGAAATCTGCTGTTGGTTCATCACATGCTGATGAAATTAAATATAATGCAAAATTCTTCCAAGTGTATGACATCTGTTTTCCTGGAATCCTACTTTTAATAAGTTCACTAGGAGCAGATTTCCTGGAAGTCGAACTGGTGCATGGAGGAGCAATTTCCAGCAGGGTTCTGCTATTGAACCTCTACGGCTGTGCTAAAGCGGACCCACTTACTGCTCATGGTAAATGGGTATTTTGGGGTGCTACCAAGCCAACAGTGTATGTTGTGTCTCCTCCTCACCAAATTGTCCTTTTTTTTCCACACTTTGACATGGCGTTTCCCTTGTTCCTACAGTTTCTCCCAGCTCTTTTTCCTACCCCCCCCCTATTTGGATTTGGTCCTTTATCTTTTGCTGCATCTTTCCAGATTTAGGCTGATTTGGGAGAAAGGAGAAGGGAGGCCATGTGTTTGGGGATTTTTCCATTATCTCAGACCATATCTGCTCAATCTCTTCCTCCTTTTCCTATTGCATTATTCATCCCATGTATGTTTCTGATCCGTGCCCTGCCCTCCCATCACCAGTTTCCTCCCTTTCCGTTTGTCCACTTCCCTCCATCCTTTTGCTGGAGGGTGGCATGGGAGAAAACGCCACTGAGCTCAGAGCAGTCAACTTCTCACCTTCCACTGATGTTGCAAAATAGGTGGCAAAAGCAGTCCAAGGAGGCATCCTTGAGAGAGACCTGGAGGCTGGAGAATAGAGAGGGTCGGAAACTGAGCTAATAATCCATCTCTAATTCAAAACTGGGTAATTCAGATACCCATCACACACACTGACTGATCATAAACACGAGCTTGGAACAAGCCTAGATCTTGCCTCCTCAGTGTCCTAGTCTTCTATGAATGGTCATCTAAACAGTCACACAAAGTAAGGCTTCATCAGCTTCGCTTCATTAGAAACTAATTAGAACCATCACCCCTAGCTGAAAAGACACCTTTGAAGTACATTATTTCCTCAACTTTTCTTAATCAAGGCTTTCTTTCTATGACCCTCTTTATGTGCTGATTCCAGCCGGCAGATGAACTAGAAATCCTGGAAGGCTGGGAGGAAAAAGTCCTCTTGCAGCAGTTCCAATTGGATAAAAACCAAAAATCCATTGGAAATCTCATGATTTCCAGTGCAATGTACCTGCCAAGAAAATCTGGAGAAGCTGCAAATAAGCATCCAGATGTCCGGATAAATCTCTGAACTGAAAAAAAATCTTTGGAGGTTTGTTTATTGTTACACAGAGAATAAAACCTTATTATTTATCGATATTAATAAACTCCTTAAAGTGCACGGTGCCTACAAGGCAGAGCATTAGCTGTGTTGCTTTCATTGATAAGCTTATAGGCCTGTGGGCTTGTCTGGCCTGGACAACATTCAGGTAATTCAATTCAGGGATTTAGTGCAAAACTTATTGTTGGGGAGATAAACAACGACTATACAGGGAAAATGTGATTTTTAAAGTAGAGATGTGAACCTGAGGCAGGGCTATGTTGTGAGAGGTACGTGCAGCTTTCAGAGCGCATAAGAGAAAGAGAGGTTGAGACAGAGAGCAGAAATTAATGGGAAGAGAGAGGTGTAGGAGATGTAGAGGCTGGCTCTGTTTATTTATGGGGTCAGAGCCACATCCTGGCTGAGCAGAAGACCATGAGACTGTGGTCAGCCCTGGTGTTGCCTGGTCCCTGCTGTTGCCCGGGCCAGCTACACCGCGCTCCGTCAATTCATGTTGGCGTGCAGCTCAGCCCAGACCTGCCTGGTTTCTGTTCTGCGTGCATGTCTTTACTATCCCAAATCAGATGTTTTAGTAAGCACTATTTGAAAAGGTTTTCAGAAAACCAAGCTGAAATTCTGAGCCAAATCCCATTACTGGTTTTAGGGGTCAAAACTTCCCGCCACTTTGGATGTTCAACATGTATGTATTTTAAGCAGATTTATGTGTGCATAAATTTCCACTCAGTTCTTTGCTGCATAATTTTTGCTTCTATATATTTGACAAATATTCTAACAGGAAGGCAAATTGTGAATGGCATCTTATTCTAGAGGGCAAACTGTGCAAAAGACAGAGATATGTGATGTAAGATCATTCCCACTGGTTCCCACACTGGTCAGGTAATGTCCTCCATGTGCAGCCAAGCGCTGCCGGTGCCAGAAGCAGAGTGCAGGGACACCAGGGTCCCGTACCACTGCTCCCCTCTCCCTCGTGCAGTGCAGGGACACCAGGATCCCTTACCCCTGCTCCTCTTGCACCAGCGGTCAGGGTGAATGGGTGGTCACGTGGCTCCTGCTCTCCACGCTACGCTGAGATGTGGTTGGAGGGGAGAGGAACATTACCTGAGACAAAGATCCAGGATGGGGCCCTTATTTATACATTTTTAAAACACTTGCCATAAATTCCCTGCAAAATAGCTCAGATTCATGAAGAGCAAGCTATGTAATGTGGCCTTGCTATTTCAGATGTTTTTGTTGTTTGCTTTCTGCATCTTTATTAACGGCACCCTGTCAAGGCCGTTGCATTAAACATTGATCTACCTTGACAGCAGGAGCAGGGCATGCATATCGAAGGGCAGGTGTCAGCCCCTTGCCTACGGCATCCTTGTCTCACAGATATTTAACTATTTCTTAGGCTCCCAAGAAAGATGTGGAAAGAGCCTGCTGGTGCTGAGATGGCACAGAGTTATGCTGCTAACAAAAGCGTGGAGAGCAGAAAAACTGCACTCCCAAATTTCACACCTGGAAACCTGCCAAACTAGGAGGCATCTCAAACAACCTTGTTACTCTCCTGTCGGGGTACTGTCTGCTTGTTCACATTTACTGGGTGGAAGCTACTTACCATTTCATAGCAGTTCTCACGGCTGAAGCCTACTGACCTGCAGGAAAATTACCCAAAAGGCATTTTATAGCAATTGAAGCTTCAGCTATGCCTAGTCATGAGCTCCCTGCCTCTAGTTTTGAAGGTGCTTCCTGCAGTGATTCTTTCATGCAATTGCCATTTCATGATATAGTCTTAGTTTCTAAACTTTCTGGGATTCCCTTGAAATAGCCTCAAGGGGAGTGGCACATGCTGCAATTCCTGATGATTTCTTGGAAGCAATTTAGACACCAAATGTTGGTCTCAGTATCAAATGAGCAGTCAGAGGGGTGTGCCTGGCTTTAAGCTTGGTGGTGACTGATGGAGGAGGGGTCTGAAACGTTTGGTAGCCCTTTTTGGATGTTTCAGAGGGAAAATACTAATTCCTATGTTTCTGTGAAGGGTGTGATGCGAGATACAGATGGGCAGGGCGTTTGTTCCTTTGGCTTCTTGTTTTTAATGTGAAAGGCACTGAGAAACTTCACTGGTAGACCAAAAAAAATCTACAGTAACCTAAGAGAGCCATGTAACCCTTGCAACTACTTTTCTGAATGTTTTACTTTAAACTACTAAATGCAAAACTTCACCATGCCTTCCTAAGTGGGGCAACCCATTAACAGCCCAGTTTTACTTGGATGCTCCCAAGTTTTCCAGCTCTTTAAGTAAAAAGCCACAAGCAACTAATCCCTCAGTAACTCTTTGTTCCTCCTGAGCAGAGGCATTGCTCCCTGGGCTTTCTCTGTGGCTTTTCTGCTGGGTTTCTCCTGAGGTTTGCCCTTGCCCAGGGTGTCTCACTGCTGTGAAAATTGCTACGAAGCTGCTACATGCAGAGGAGGACATGTTCTCTCCACATCACCAGTGATGGGAGCAGCCAGCCTGCTGGGCAGGCATCCCCCACGACATATACCCTGCTCTGGTCCAGCTCTGCAGTTGAGGGGCCGTATCCCTGCCACATCGTCCGTTCCCTCCCCGCTCCCTGGCTCCGCAGACCCCGTGGAGGCTCTGCCTCGCTGCCTGTAGCTTTTGGCTGGGTGAGCGAGGCCGGGGCTGTCTGCCTGGCAGCAGTGCCGGCTTTCGGGAGGAGCGGCTGTGGGGCTGCTGCGATTCGGCTGCCAGCTGGCACAGTGCAGGCAGGCGCCGAGCAGGGATGAAACGCGCTCAGATGAAACGCCCCAGATAAAACATTCCCACAGCCCCGCTAGACCTTTGCATTTCCCTGGCTTTGTAAGCCACCGAGACTCAAGCTATCTGCTCACTGCATGCTTGAATTTGACTTGGATGTCTGATAACTTTTGTTTGCAGGTTTTAATTTTGGCAGCGATTTACTTGTTTGTGTGTTTGGTTTTAGTTTTGTTTTTAACGTTGAATTCTCTGGCTAAGGATAAGTTTGAGGCTTAAATTACATAGTCACACTAACATCAGTCTGTACAGTAACTACAGGAGTTTGTGGACTTTGTAAGGTTTGGTATAAAGCAGCTCACCTCATGGCACTGTCACTGCAGCAGCCACTGAGCAGAAGGGCAGCCTGACACCCTGCGCACAGCACGCTGCAGTAGGAGGGGGGGTGTGCACTGCAGGGGGAGTGGGACTTGGCCCGTTTCAGTTCAATCACAAACACCATGTATTTTTCCCTCCTTTCCACCAAGGGCTTTTAATATAAGAGCTCAGACAGACATTTGCAACCTTTTTTCCTGGGTCTGAACTCTTTCATATTTCAACATGAAACTTTTAATCGCACGGTAACGCCTGGGTGTTGCCTGGTCCACCAGGGACTGATGGTGTGTGTTTCTCCAAAAATGATGTGCCTGTTGCAAGCAGTTGTTCTCCAAAGCCTGTTCAAGCTCTCATTGGCTTATTCTCCACAAAAAAAAAACCCCACCCTGACAGTTCGTAGGCTGCTTCTGTGATGAAGATGCTTGCTGTCATGTTAATTAATGCATTGCCTTGTCAGTTCTTTGTAGTCTTCCATCTACCTGTCTCTACCCTTGTCTTTTTTTCCCTCTTCTCTTTGGGTGGTGGCTGTGTCTGGATAGACTGTCTCCATGGATCTGTGTGTGCAGAGCACCAGCCCTCATGGGTGCTCCTACAGAAACAAAACTTGTCAAAACATGAGAGCACCCCAAACACCTCTGTCCCATTGTGCCATCTCCTTGCTTTCAGTAGGTGCTGGGGCAGTGGAGACACTGAATAGCACATGCAGCTGCCTATACTCTCTTCCTCCTGTCCCTCATCCCAATTAGCAAGTTAGCAGTTACCTGTCGGCTCACTCTGATGCTGTGCCCATGCAAAGCCCAGAAGTCCCTGAATGTGTTGCATGCACGAATAATTTTAGCCCTAATACACTGTCCTGTCTAGTTGGAAACTTTTTTTGTTCCTCCAAGAACAACTCGGGAAGGATCCCATGGAAGTTCTCACTACTGCGGGTATTCTTAGGGCTCCATCAGGAAAGGCACGGGAAACTTTCCAGGCTATTACATCAGCCTCATAAATGACTCACACTGGATGTCTGCACTTTCTGTTACTGGTGAGGAGACAGCTGGGTTGGAGACCTTCAGTCAGCCTCATCTTTCCAGGGGCGTAAGGAAGGCTGAGCCAGCTCGTGGTGTAACCCCAGTGGGTTCAGGGAGTGTATCGGTGTCCAAGGAAATGTCTGTATTATGTATCTTGTCTACGTGGTGTTAAAAAAAAAAAAAAGAAGTGGTCAGATATTTTTCTTCATCTTCTATGACACACCACCACCGACCTTCTATTTTTTTGTTCATGAAATTTTAGTGCTTGTACCAGTGAGACCACAGCAAAGTCTTTTTCAGCCTGTCCCATCGCTCATTCTGGAAACTTCACAGGATCACAGAATCTCCTAGACTGGAAAAGATCTGTAAGATCATCTAGTCCTATCATTAACCTAACACTGACAAGCCCACCACTAAACCATGTCCCTCAGCTCTGTATCTACACAACCCTTAAATACCTCCAGGGACGGGGACTCCACCACTGCCCTGGGTAACGCGTTCCAATGCCTGATGACCCTTTCAGTGAAAAAATTCTTCCTAATATCCAATCTAAACTTCCCGTGGCGCAACTTGAAGCCATTTCCTCTTGTTCTGTCACCTGTTACTTGACAGAACAAATCGACTCCCACCTCTCTGCACCCTCCTTTCTGGTAGTTGTAGAGAGCGATAAGGTCTCCCCTCAGCCTCCTTTTCTCCAGGCTGAACAATCCCAGTTCCCTCAGCCGCTCCTCATGAGACTTGTCCTCCAGACCCCTCACCAGTTTTGTTGCCCTTCTTTGCACACGCTCCAGTACCTCAGTGTCTTCTTGTGGTGAGGGGCCCAAAACTGAACACAGTACTCAAGATGCGGCCTCACCAGTGCCGAGTACAGGGGTAAAATCACCTCCCTGGTCCTACTGGCTACTCTAGTTGTGCCAATTAAATTCACTCATAACTTTATACGATCAGAAAATGAGGTCTAGGGTTTAATTTCTTCTCTGTAGTCCTATGGTCTCTTCTTTTTCCAACATTTGTTGGTTTGTCCCTCCTGAAATTTTATTTTAATGAGCTGTGCTCCTTCTGGGTGCATTTCTTTCGTGTTTTAGTTATACCTTTCTGGTATTTTTTTTCAGTTTTTGAGCAGATGAGTTCCTGATTGACAGGATATGAAATAACTCAGCAATACATAGTGAGTGGTGTCGGTTGTTCTTAAAGGTGGCTACCTTCTGAAGGAAGATAACCTTTACAGGAAAATACAAGTGTTTTCAAGTCCAGTCCAAACGGACAGAAATGACTGTGGATTAAGAGGACCCAGTCTCTAGATGCATTACTGACACCAGTTAATGAGGAAAAGGGAAAATGGGCTGTAGGCTGCCATCCGGCTGCCTTCTGGGTGCATGCCCACAAGCGGGGAGCTGGAGCCCCCAGACCGATCTGTCGAGGATTATTCTTAACATGTGGGTGAGTCTCAGACTGGACACTATTGCACAACACAGCTCAGCTGCGTCTCTGATGTTTGTCATACTAATAGCACTGTGAAGTACTTAGCAGCAGGGGAAAAAAAACATAAAAATGGGGAAAAAAACAGAATAGTTAAAATCATGGCAAAAACTTTGGGTTTTGATGGAGTTTTGAAAATAACTGCAGAGTGATAACATGAAAAGGTGAGGAAGGGCAGTTTTGAAATTATCTGTGCCACATGGGGAAAAAGCAAATTTAACCAGATTGAAAGGGGTAAAGAGGGAGGAGGGAGTGCCGGGCTCAGTCAGTCTATGGAAAGGGCTCAAGTGAGCCAGGAGGGGAAGTGTCTCTGTGAGAAAATGGAACAAAAGGTGGTTTTGAAATGAGGGAAGTTACAGGACTCATTTGAAGGAAAGAAGAGAAAGTGTCATGCGTATTACATTTTATTCTTTTCCAAATGATTTTACCTCATTCACTTTTCAAACACAAGGGTGAAACTCTAAAGTAGGCAGAAATTCCCACTAGATTTTCATTGCTTTCTGGTTCCAGCCTCCCTGGAAACCCCTCAAGATCAGGCTCCCACAGTAATTCAGCACATCTGCTTCTGGCCCCAGAGCCCATCCCTGAACCTGGGGGAGGATTGGCCCTGGTCCGGGCGGCTGCAGGGACAATGTGCAAACATGAAACCAGCCAAATAAATGCCCTGGAGCACGCAGAAAGGTTGAGCTCTGGCTTGCACAGTAACAGGCTGAAGAAAGGTTTATGCCAATTCTTATTATATTCAGATGGATAAATCTATCAGTTTGTGGCATTTCTGCTGACAGTGTTTCTGAAGGGTGCAGGCACCCTTTAACGGGTGATGGGCAGCTTTCAGTCCTGAAACTCCCAGAGGAAGAAGTGATTTAGGATTATGGAAATTGGTAGCTCACCCTAGAAATTCCTGTGCAGTGTTCTTAAAAAAGCATTGGTGTTAGCGTTACAGGTGTGTTTATAGAGTATTTAGTCAAACTCTAAATACTGAGCTTTTGGGCTTGTAATCTCTCTTGCAGAATAGGAAGGCTTTTCATGATAAATTCCCTGCGTCAATCACTTTCAGCATGAAGACCAGATGCTTTCTTACAAATGTTTTAAGTGTTTGTTCAGCTCTGGAGAGAGTGCTGTACAATTTTCTATTTTCTCTAGTTTTGTAACCGTGCCGTTTTTCCTTCACTGGGTAAGAGCAGCAGAAACACCTTAGTGAACTCTGAGCAAGTCCTTGAAAGAGCTGCTGTGGGTTTGCACATCTTGAAATTAGTGGGAATCCAAGGTGTCCATTGCACAGTAGGACTCACCAGTACTGTTACTGCATTAAACAAATAATATAGTTTGAGACACTCCCTACATCAGAGAGGTTGAAAATAACAAAGAGAGGTTGAAAAGACAAGAGAGTCATCTCAATTTTATGCATGAAAATGGAAACAGAGGTTAAGGGACTTGCTAGAGAGCACATAGAGAGCCTGGACAAAGCGGAGAACCAAACTGGGGTTTTCAGATTCCTGAGGTGGTGCTTTTATTCTGCAACAAAGATACTGTGCTTTTATGGGTTCAGAGGAAACAGTCATATTCTTAAAAAAAAAAAAAAAAGCCTCAGATTTCCAGTCAGCTCTACACTCAAATGCTTCCTTGAACCTGGTGGTGTCAGTAACAGTTGGCTCCTGAGCAAATTTAAATAGTGATTCCTATTTCATAACACAAGTTAACGACTGCTGTACATGTTTCAGTCACAGGCAACGATTAGTCAAAGGAGATAGCAACTGTAACTTGAATATTGAACTATGCTACCTTAAAACTAAAAACCACTAAAAAATTAGTCATGTACTGACCAGGAAACCTTCATGAGAACATTGCGACATTCTCCAGTGGAGCACATTCCCAAAGCATGCACTACATGAGCTGCTTTACTGTGGGTACTTTTTTCCTCAGTGAGTGTTAAGTGCAGAAAGCGACAATGGGAAGAAATTGTGGTTTGTAAGCTATCTTCTCAGGGTGATCTGAAGATTCAAAAATATATGTGACGTAATTAAAAATTACTTTAAAAAAGATAATTTCCGTCCCTGGATCCTGCATGATTTGGCGCTGTTGTCCGCACCGTGCACCATCGGAGCATGCTATGGTTGCATGAGGTGACTCATCAGGGCACTGTACCCTCTTGGGGATAAAGTAAGGATAGGGAAAGCATCTTATTTTGCCTTTAGATCTTTGCTCTCTAATGCACCACGTGGCTCTCCTCTTCCCATTCAATTCCACTAGCCACGTTTTCCTTGCCGGGCTCTGGGTGCTGGTGAAGCGCCACCCCGGCTGGAGCCGGCTATCTGAGCCTCTCTGGCCAGCCGTACGGGGTGCCTGGGAGCTGCGGCCTCTTTCTGCAGACCATTCCCCTGAATAATGCGGTGTCAGAAAAAGGGAATAAGTATGAGTTTGTACCACTTCATTGGACCTCTCGGTCTGTTGTGTCAGTGGCCATTTGCATTTTATGTTCCAGATTAAGCAAATCCCTAGCTGGTGCAACCCGATAGTCTCCCCCTGCTCTGATTTCGGGTGCTTGCAACACACAAGTTGATCCCAGCGCGAGATGGATTTGTTTGAAGAGGCACATTGCCCTCCTTACACAGTAGCAAATGCCTGAGCGATGCTGTTTCCAGCGCGCAGGGAGATCATCTTGTTAAGCTCTTTAGCTGCTCAATCTTCCACTTTCTGGCTCATACAGCACGAGCTTTGGCCTCCCGTCTGCGGTACCCACCGAAGCAGCAGCTACGCCTCAGACATGAAGCTGACTTCTATCAGCAAAGACGGCGACTGCTGTCCTGTGGCCCACATCCCTCCATAATCCTCCCGTGAAGCCGGTGGTGGTTACCTGCCCTGGTTACAAAAGCACTGCCCCTGGGTGCGAAAAGTAACTCCCTTGTGTTGCCATTACTTTAAACCACCGGCGCAAGGCGTCAGCCTCCTTGTGCTGCACTCTAAACAGATGTTAGAAAAATTAATCGAGGCATTAACTCCTGCAGATGACTTCATCAAGCACAGTGGCATTTTGCAGCTAGAATAATCTCCCTTTAGCACTTTTAGTTTTATCACTTTTGCAATTAGGAACACGTTTATAGCACTTAAAGAGACTGATAAGAGCATTCAGGCTTGTTCCTGGTCACTGAGCAGCAGGTTTCTAACTGTCACTTGAACAGGTTTGTGAGCATTTGGGCTAAAAAAGAAATGATATTTACCTTTAAGAAACAGCCAGGGGAATTGCTAGAGTGTATGGGATTTAGGAACCAAAATGCCTTGTAAGTTCTTTGAGATTTGGCAACCTAACTCTCACATCCCTTCAAAAATCCCCATGTTTGGTTACACTGAGAGTAAATTGATTTTTCCTAGAATTGTAAGACAATGGAAACTGAACGGGACCTCTGGAGGTTGCCGTCTTCAACCCCCTGCTTGAGGCAGGTAATTTTAAGTGTCAAACTCTGCTCTTGGCATGATGCTGCAGCTGGGGAGAGCTCGGGAGCCCTGAAAATGCTCCAGGGAGATTTCACTGAGGCCACTGGTCACAAATAATTAACTGATATTAACTTTTGAATTGTCCTCCCTGGTCTGAGCTGCTGAGCCCTTCTCTGGGGTCTTCTGCTATATAAAGGGTTTTTTGATATTTTCTGTTCTCACTAGAATGGTATTGGAGTTTGTAGTGGTGAAGCTTTCAGCAAACTGTTGCAGGTTACCATGTGAAGCTGCAATTGTACAACAGCACTTTGGAAAGCTTCTCTGGGGACAGAGTATTTTTCCCTTGAGCCCCAGGATGGTTTAGAAAGGTGGCGTAAAGACACTTTAATGCTGCTACTTCAAGCACTAATTCCAAATGAGAGATTGAGTTTTTTTATGGCATAATCTCTTTTATTATATTCCATTGTTATTCCCTGCTTCATTATTAGCTTGACTTTTCTTTCCAATTTCTATTTCATTCCCAACCTTCCTCTGCAAAAGAAAAAAAATCCTCTTTAAAGCAGCTCCTTTCCCAGTTGCCATGATTAACTACGATCTTTCTGTCCTTTCCTTGCTGGCCCCACAACCCCTCTCCCTCCCCTACGGCTGCCATGCCACGTGCCTTGCGACACCCTGGCTGTGTCTGGGCTGGACACGTGCTCGCTTGTGGCATCCCCATCCTGCACCAGGTGAAGTATTCAGGTGTGCCTGAAAGAGCATCTGCTACTTTGACACATAAAGGTACTCGTTCAGGAGGCAGTGCTGTGTGCTTGCAGGGAGCCTGGCTCTCAGTCCCCGGGTAATATGTCTGCACATGGCCCGTGGCTGATGGAGGAGCTCTGTGCACACAGTCATTCCCAGTGGAGACCCGTTTAGGTGATATTTATTCATTGCTCCTGGGATGTAGGGGGTGGAAGTAGGTGCTCTTTGACACCCCAAGCATTAACAAGAAGACAAGCAAGGAATACTTTTTTTTTTTTCAATTTAAAAGTATGTGTTACTTACTAATGTAACTGAAGAACAAAATGGAGCAAAGTCTGTGATGAAATATTTAAGTTCTTCACATCTTAGTTTTTCATCTCTGTACCTCCGAGGGCCAACGCTCTGCGTCTGGCTTTGTAGTGCCAGATAGCAGCAGTATTTTGTCTCTGCTTGTAGTACCTCCTCAGCCTCCAGCTATGTGCTGCTGCCAGCTGAGGCTCCCGCGCAGGGGGAGCAAGTGCCCCGTGTTGAATCCCAGCACGCTCATAGCACAACCACTTGTTACCAGAAGCCTGAATTAATCAGCTTGGAAGATTTATTAGATTAGCAAGGAATGACAGTCACCCAGAGAATGAACTCTGGCAGAGGGGCTGGAAGAGAAGTTGGGCTTCTGCTTGTCCCTAGGAGAATTTGAAAATGTTTTACACAGAAAAAAAATATCTGCAACAAATGGCGTCGCAGAAATGTGGGAGCTGCTTGGGGGCTATGAAACATTAAGGTTAGATTTCCAGGGGCATCTATTTCTTCTCCGTTCTCAGTCCCACTGGAAAGTCAATGGAGAGCATTTTACTGTTCCAGCTCTTTCAGTTGGTGAAAGAGAGGGTGAACAGGTACGTGTCCCTCTGGAAAGATGAGCTTTCAGGGACTGCAATGGATGCAGAGGACACAATAGCCTCTACTACCTATAGCTCTGCTGCCCTGACCCTGTTCTTTGGGAAAGCTGCCCAAAGACTGCAGAAGCCAGGTTTAATGAACATATATGAACTCTTTTGCATAGAAGTATGGTAAGATGGGAGAAAGCAAATCATACCTTCCAGACTCTTTTTCTGGAAAGTCACAGAAGCAATTCAGAATATGCCTGAATAGTCCTCAGCCTGAGATTTTTCTTCTGGTGTCTAAGAGACCTTTTCATTGATGAAGGTGTCTTGTCTCTGCATGTGTGCATAACTGCAAGCAATGCAGAAAGGTTTTGCATTCGGAGCCAGCAGAGATGAAGTGCTACACGGTACAAACAGGATGCTGACACAATTCTCTGATGTGCTTATGAAAATTCAAAGCAAAAAGCTTTCCTTTTCTGCCTTCTCTCACATCGGTGGCTGCAGTGCAGGCTGACCGCCACGTACTGTTTCTGAACTGGGGAGAGCCCCTTCCAGCCCATCAGGCACTGCCCCTGGAAGATCATCCTGCAGCTGCTCTTCAGGCTGTCTTCTGCGTCTGGCCCTGAGAATGCCAGCACAGCTCCCAGACATCTGTCAGGCACAGAGTTTTCTGCACTTCATCTGGAGACATGAACTGCACAACCTGAAAGGAGACAATCCATTTGCTGGGATTCATGTAGTATCAGAAAACATGAGAATCTAAGAATTACAGACAGGAACAAAGAACAGAGATGTTAAGTTCCCAGTCCTGGTCTTTTTCTGTGCTACTACACCAGGAAGAAAACCTACTGTGACAAATGGACAGCTGAAATAAGAAATGTCATTACAACAGGCTGTTCTTACAAAAACATGTCTGGGCAGGTAAAACAAAGACAGGTAGCTCCCTTATCTTACATTAAAAATGGTCCAACTTTCACCTTCAAGGTACAGTATTTCATGACTTGTAATTTGTAGCAGATCTATGATTTCTCAAATCAGCTAGCTTTTTTCCTTCTATATAAACATGAATTTAAAAGCAGAGAGTAATACTACCTCAAGCTAATTCATTCCTGGAGATTTTTTATCAGGAGCTGCAGTCTTCATTATCTGGATTTTCTATTATTTGCTGGAAGGTGTGCATTTCTCATAGAAACTATCACATGAAAATGTGAATAACACATAATAGAAAACTGAGAGGAAAAAAAGTCTCTGACCTTCCCTTCAAATAGAGTTTCATAGTTAAAAAAAAACCATGCTCTGGTAGCAGCTTCAGGTCTGCTCAACTGCTTCTGTAATATTGTCACAGATTTTGAGCTTGGTTTTTTTCTTGCTCCAACACTTTATTTTCTGTCACCACAAGCAGATCCTTGAGTGACTTTTTTGGGATGCGCAGAGTGGCTGTGTTACTTAGTGGTCCGAGCTTTGAGGTGCTCATCCCCAGTTCCGCTGTCGCACAACCTCACCTGCCCAGAGTCTGACAACACGTGATGAACTGAGCTCTGCTGAGGCACTAGGAAATATGAGCAATGATGCATCCGTACTGCAACTCACCCGATCACCAACAGCAAACACAGGATCATAAGCAATGCCATGGCTCTGGTGGACTGCCAGGGACACTTGGTGTCCAGGCCATCTGGCAGCCACAGCCAGTTGTGCAAATGCCTTCCGACTGTGCATAAGAGTTTCACCACCCCTTGGCTCCACCAGCAGCAGTAAGATTTGAGAGAATCACACCTTGCATGGATAATGCAAGCAGCATCCTGCCTGCAATGCCAATGTCGGGCAGAGAGAAAGGCGTCAGCAGTCTATGTCGCTGATGTTGGTCAAGGGACAGGGTATCAGGAGGCAAGGCATCAACGTGGCTGTTGAAATAATATAGAAGTGTGCTGTAAATAACACCTTTCACGCTCAAGCACTTTACACCATGCACTGTTAAATACTGGCAGGAAAAGGGACTCTGTACACCAATGGCAGAGCAGAGCATTCTGAACGATGCTTGACAAGAAAACGTCTTTCATCAACCGTGTGTGATCATGAAAGTGTAGCCCAGCATAAGGGAGTGGGATTTTTGGACAACTCTGTGAATTTGCGCAGGTAAAATTATGGTATATCAGCTCACACAGGCACCTCGGGTACTTTGACGATGTGTCAGATCGTGCCCATAGTCACATTGTGGTGGATGGATGGGTGTTCAGGAAGGATATAGGTGTATGGTTATGTGAGTCCTGAGGGTTTCTAATTGCAAATATTATTACTATTCGTATTACATTAATACACATATAATATTGATATAGCATAAAATATATTAAGTTGTTATATTAATATTGAGCTGGCAACAGAGAGCTGGAAGTACAGATTAGCACCTCCTCATCCTGCTATGTTATGCAAACCCATAGGAAAATTATTATCTCATTCACATAATAATATATTGAATAATATCTCATACACTTAGCTAATTATACCAAGCTCAGGTATGTCTAAATTAGTTACTATTATACACAGCAACCAGGTCTGAAGAGAAACAAATGTCTGACTTAAATTTGATTTAGTCTTGTCTTTGCCTCTGCAGTGTGGCACAGCTGCAGCTTCGGTGTTGCGCCTGGAAGGGAGCGATGTTTCCGCTGTCCCCACAGGGAGCTGTGGGACTTAATGGATGTTTATAGGATATTTGGGAGCCACAAAGGCTTGGTACTGAGACGAGCATGGTAAGCTATGCAGAGCTGATAGACAGTTAAAGAAAATGGAAGAAAATTAATCGAAAACTCCAACCTGACCTAAAAAGCCAATATCTTCCAAACTTCACATGCTCTCAGGCAGTTCCACTGAAAACATTGACTGCAAATGCTGCTGTGCTTTGTTTTAATCCTCAAGGCAAAAGTAAGGTCGGTCACTGCTGCAAAAAAGTGGTAGCATTTTCATTATAAAACAAGCCTACGGCTTATTGAATTTTACTCTAATTAGGAGGTTGGTTTTTTGTCTCTGTTCTCCTCTCCACTGCATGCTGCGAGGCCGGTTTGTTTTCCTTGGCCTTGAAGTCGGGGAAAAGCTTTTGTGGGAGATTTTTAAACTTCACAGGTCTTTTACTTCTGGCCTGCATTCGATAGTTGTGCATAGTCCGCAGAGGGCAGACTGTGAAACGTTGCCGTGTGGTTTAGGAGCCCCTGAGAAGATGTGTCCTGCTTCACTTTGTGCTCCACTCCGGACCATGGGCCCTTGTACCACCAGTGTTACTGAACAGCACGAGAATACTGGTGACTCCCAGAGAAGGGTCTCCGGGTCCCTCTGATAATGCTGTCATGGTTCAAAGGCGGTTGCTGAAGCTCTGCGATTTAGGACATTGTTTGGGTGAATTTTTGCTTTCAAGGCTAGGTTTAAAAACGATAGGTTGTTAAACAGGAATCAAAGGCCAAAGGAAAGTGACTTTACTGATTTCTGCAGGTTGCGGAATAACTAGCTGCCACAGGGTAAACACTCCTCTGCTTGGTAAGAGAGTCACCGCTCTGGCTCGGGCACTGGTGGGTGTAAAACTGGGTTGCACAGCTGTGTCAGAACCACACTTATGAAGAATGGTGCTTGCACCACCCCAGGTCTCAGGCTGGAGTGAACCAAATGGTTATGGGACACAGTGCTACATTTATGGGCGTTTTGGAGCATTTCTTCGCAGGATTTGAGCTTGCATGTGGGCAGGTGCCCTCCGACAAGCAGGGCAGGATCAGGGCTCGCTGCAGCCGGGGTGGAGGGCTCACGGGTGATGAATGCATGTGTTTGTTTACTGGTACTGTGTGTGATGACTTCTTGCATATGTGGAGATTAATTGCACACTCTATGAATCATACTGATTGATAAGCCGTGTGAGTATAACATCCAGCCAAGCATCTAGGGAGGTGTCTAGGCTATTCACTTCTCTCTCAACCAAGAGGGTACTTTAACAAGTAGGAAGAGGCTCCTTTTTGGCTATCAGTGTCATCATCTTCTCTGGGTTTTTAATTTCCTCTATCCCCATTAAAACTAGATAAGTGTGTTAGGAAGATAAAACTCAGCTTACAACTTTATAGATGATTGATTGGAAGAAAAAACTAGAGTGCTGATCATAGCTGGCTCAAGCCTGCATAAGACCTCTTAAAAATTATTTACTAGATACTCAATAAAGTGTGCCAGAATAGCCCATTAAAACTGCAGAGGCAAGAGCCTCGGGGGATATTTCCCTGCTCCGCTCTGTGCCAGCCCAGCTGCGGCTGTCGGTAGCATTACGAGTAAACACAGCTCCAATCGACATCCAGTTCGTTTCTGTCTGCAGCAAATTTCAGTATGATATTTATAGGCATCAGTCATCTCTGATCTCCTTTGATCCATTCTTTCCAACTGAAGAAGCTGTGCTTTGAAAGAAAACACCATCTTCATCTTTTCAGTGGCAGAATTAGAAAGAAACGCCAAGACACCAACTTTCAAAATGCTTCTGATGCCTTTAATGTTTAATTTAACTTCTAAAAAAATGAGGGCCTGATTCAGAAGCAGACATGGGCAAGGAAAGCAGCAGCAGATCTTGTTCCGCCTTAGTTTATAGACAACATATCTCTGTATTGCCGAGCTCTGAGGTTATCACAAATACTCCCATCTAGAACGTTAAGTCATTGTTGAAGCCCATCTAATGTAAATACATTTGTACCAAGCATGCTTACCCTCCCACATGCATATTCATGACATGCCAGCTCCTGACAAAGATAATGCTCTGTGCAGTGAGCACCGTTATTAGCTCTGACTGACAAATGGATTTCTAATCTAATGTATGTATGTCACACATGGATCACAAGTGCTTTGAAGTCAAATGCGTTCTTGGGAGCTGGGCTACTTTTGTTATAGCATAGCATTAAAGTGGAGAGGTACAAAGTCCCCTGCTGTTGGATGGCACTCAGCGGTTGATAAATAGGAGGCGAGGGCGCCTTGCTATCACTGGAAATGCTGCTGGCGTCTGGAATAGAAAGTGGCACTACAAGCAGCCACGGCTCAGCCGGGGAGGCTGGTGCCTCTGCTTGGTTCTCCCAGGCAAGGTGCTGTGGGCAGTGAGGGGAAGGAGCACAGTGCCAGGTCCAAGAGCCACCTTCAGAGAAGAAAATAGCATGGCCTCCTCTGAAATACTTTGTCTAAACCACATGAGACAAATGATGAACAAATGATGCTCATCATGCCAGGGCACAGTAATAAAGATTCTCCATCCAAATAGTGCATTCACACCTATTCTGTACACCTGTAAGCCCACACCACATGTAATTCCTTTTCCTGTTTTTAAAAGGAAACATGGACTAGAAGACAAAGGTGTTCATGAAGGATGTACGCTGGGAGCTAGTCAGGACATGCTCACGGTGTGGCTCGGAGGCAGCCAGACCGTTCAGCTGACACTGGATGAACAAAAGTTTTTCAGCTCATGAAACCTTTTCCCTGTTGCAGATCTGGCATGTCATTTTGTGATCAATACTGACACTGAGCAAGGCATGACACAACTGATGTTGCTTGCTTTGTGTACACGATAAACCATCGACAGATGGTTGGTTGCTTCTATCCTTACCTTGATGTAATTCCTTAATCCTGCTCAAGTAGTCACTAATAAGCATCACAGGTAACATGGAGACTGAAGTACACTCATCATCTCTTCATATCAATAGTGCACCATGAAAAGCCTTAATGAAATCATTGTTCTCTTGATACAATCAAACCAGGGTACGTAGTCACTGCCTGCAACATTTTACCAGTTAAAAGCAATCAGTTTAGTGGTAATCTCGTGCAGCACAAGAGCGTGCTTGCGTTCTGAGTCGAAGCACAAGTGATGATAAAACCCACCTATATATATATCTCTCTATATATATCAACAGTACCCACAAACCTGGCAATAATAACCTGGCGCAGTTTTTTTTCAAGGTTGCGGTATCCTCTGCAGCCCAGCTTCTTCATCGAAATGAAACTCTACTGCATGAAATCCACTGGAAAGCTCATGTTAGCCAGCCCTGAACTCACATAATTGTTATGCCTCATTAATTTGGTGTGTTTATTTAAATTGGCTGGTGTGTTCCTAAAATAGGTAATTTAGCATTTTAAAAAAAAAACTCTGATTGCTTCGTGGTGCTTTGAATGGCTCTGACTGAAAACTGCTCTGTTGCTCTTTTGTCTTTCTCATTTGAATGCAATGGATATCTTACAAATGAACAGAGCTGGAAAGGTGTTTAATTTATGAACCAAGATGTACTTCTAAATAATGTCTAATTAAGTTCATTCATGACCTGGCACATGATGCCTAGCTTAGTCTGGGCATTGCAAACAATTAGTAAACATTTTAATTGTAATAATTGCCACTGGCAGCAATTATTTTCAGGAAGGCAGCTAATTTCAGTCAGCAGAGGGAATCCGAAATGTGAGGAACACCCATCCTGTCTTCTTAAAATGCCAAGAAAAGCAGCTGCAAGCCAGTGTGACAAATATTCACCTTCACTTTGTAGGACCGATGGTGAGGTTTGGAGAAGCTGAGGACATATTCCCAGGCACCTGAAAGGACCTCATTCACCAGCAACCCCAAAGGCAGATCTAGAGGGAGCGATGAGATGTGCTGCTAGCCAGAGGCTGCAGGACAGGCTGCTTTTGGAAGACGTGGAGGTAAGACACTGATAGGGTGGTGCATGCACAAAATTACGCACGTTATTGCAGTGGTTCAGATGCAATAGCGGCTCACATCGGCTCTGGAGGCTCCCAGCTTCGCGACGTGGTTTGTTAGCCGGGCTGAGAGCCAGCACCCTGCCACGCTGCTGGCGATGCTCTGCCAAACTCAGAGGGAGCTGCAGTTGTTTACGCTGGCGCAAACCGCCCCCATGTCTAATTTCCGAAAGATGGAAAAAAATGGACCCCTGTCCAAAAATTCAGAATTGAGTATAGGATTGTTGTCAAATGCTGTAATTAGACACAGAGCTGCAGACGAAGAGTAAAATACACCATTATTTCTTTGTTAAATTAACTTTTTCACCCATAGCCTGTGATGCTCACCGGGAAGACGTCACTTGTCATTTTTTTCCTCGTGCACTCAGTGTGGTTCCATCTTACAGGCACTTTAGCACTGAATTAATTACTACGTTAATGGATGTCTATAGTCCATTAGTAAATTAAGACCTGATGCTAATTCTCTTGGGGGGAAGGAGAGGGGAGTCTATTTAGTACCAAATAATTCAGTTCGTTGCCAATGGACTCTAAATGTTCAAAGGCAGGAAGAGGAGTACATCAAAGACGCTTTAATTTGAAAAACATAAGGGAAGCTGATCCCAAGGCCTGTCCATGTTACAGACTGTACAGCAGCAGATAAATTAGCTTTGAATTTATTATCAAACACATCACTAGGGAGTGGGTAGGATGCCACCAGGCATTTTCGTCCAATAGTGCCTGATGATGCAAGTGTTTAACTTATTTAACCTGGTGCTTGGAAGGGTATGGGTAGCCTGAAATTTTATGGGGATAAGTGAGTGAGACTGCTCCTGCCCACTCTCCAAATCTGACAGGCTTGGTCACCCTTGAACTCCAAAATAAATTCTGGAGAACCCAGCGACACAAGGGCAAGGAAAATAAGGGCACGAGTAAACCCATGTTTATAATTGGCACAGGTCTGCTTTGGACCTTACCCAGAGGTCCTTTTCTGGTGCCTGAATCCTGAATTTGTCTGTATGTGTCACAAGTGTCGCTGGTGTAGGTAGCACCGTCGCTTCGTTGCAGTCTGAGATCACCCCATCGCAGCTGGCTGTGGTGATTGAGGGTTGTGGCATGCCCAGGTACGCTGCTGCCACCCGCCGCGCTGGCAGCTCCCGTGCACTGCCCACCTTCGCCTGCCGCCACAGTCCCACCACCTGCATCGGCACCTTGCCCTGCGTGGTAACGTGTAATGTGTAGTCTTAACCAGAGTTGCATTTCTCCATGTTACGGAGATATAAATAACAGCTGTGTGCTCAAACCTGATAACGCTTGACTCCTGCCTGAGCATTACTGCATTTTCTGCGCTATAAATACAAGCCACATGTATGCGTTTTGCCTTTAATAGTACACAAAAATGAAATTTGCTCTGAAAGGGATGCAATCACTGACCAAAAACCATTCATGTGGGTTTTTCCTCTCTGCCGGCAAAAATATAACAGTTAATTAGGCTGGAAAACCCAAAGGAAAGTGAATTCAGATGGCCAATCGCAGAGTGGCATGGAAAATATCTCCATGACAACAGAAATTTACAGCGCTTCAATTTTAATATATCAAACGATAAGGGTAATTTCACAGCCACTATGCAGAAGGTACCCCTTTCTCTTTCTCTTGATAGTCCCTGTATTAAATGGAAGCCATGTTAATGTGGTCCCAGATGTGAAAGCAAAAACGGGATTATGAAACCTAAAAGTTCTGAATGCAAATACACCAGCAAGGTGAAAACTTGCTCTGCTGTGTAGGACAAACATTTGGGGCTTTTGGGGTGAGATACTGCAATGTATCATAGTGATTGCTTCACACATTTTAATATTATGTACATATTTACTAACGTAGGGCTCAGCACAGTACAAGTAGCATAGGAAGGTACCAGTTCGCATCCTGAGCAGCACAGTCCACATCTTGGGGAGATTATCCCTAATTATAATCTTCTAATATTACTGGTTTATACCCCATAATGAATTGCAGAGTGAAAAAGGGAAAAGATGAGTTTAGAGATCACGGATATAAATCCTAAAGTCTGACCTATGTTCCATGCTCATAATAAGCAGGAGTATTACGCTTCCATTTTAAATCTTGCCTTCAATGGATGTTGTAAGTATATCCACAAGCATGAATGTCTCCTGTAGAAAAAGTTTTATAGTATTTATTAGGGGATGAATCAATCACATCCATAGATATTTCATTAGTGATTTCACTAAAATTAATCTATTTTTATGTTAAGTTAAAAACCGAACTGAAGTATGATAGTACTGGCTGTTGGCAATATTTACGTTTTTTTAAATCCTAACAGGAAGCACATCACTTTTGATTAGATTCAATAGGATGCTCCTGTACATAAAAGAGTATCTCACTACTCTGCCTACAAAGAGCTCATCTCCTCTCATTTTCTCATTTTCACGCATTCGAGCATGTTTTGTGTGGCTCCTTCCAACCAGCCATGCCTTGAATTTGTCCTCTTGGGCAGCACTGGCTGTGAGTTTGCAGGGAGAAATATGTTGTCTATAAATATATATGAAAATGGCAGGGTGAGGAGTCACTGCAGCCTTCTTGTTTGTTTTCTGTAATACAATACGGAAAGTACTAATAGGATTAGCCTTTTGTGATGAGTGATAACAATATATTAAAAACAAATGTTAATAGGCAGCATGAAATCGTTAACAAAGTAGAAAATTGCTAATAAAATTCAATGGGCCTAAATTTAACTTTGATAATGCATCTAGCTTTGAGAGCCCTTTTCCACAAAGCGAGCAGTGGGATGGTGAAAGAGAAGGATTTTCAGCACAGAGCCCACTGCCACTCTCTTGAATTCTTACACTGTTTTTCCTGCTGGAAAGCGACCTCCAGCACCTGGAAAGTGAAAATTGCCATGCTTTCAAATAATCCAAACAGGGCTGGACGCTGCCTGAATGTATTATCTGTGTGGAAACCAATGTGTGCAAGTACCTACCCAACCCTCCCCAAGAGACGGTACTCTCCAGTGATGCAGTGCAAATGAGAATGGGTGGAAAACTTGGCTTTTGGGCACATTTTGTTCCCTTGTGCATATCACTCTGGCCAGCCCTAAAATTATCCAGGCTCCCAAAGAGTCTGCAGAGCTGGATGGGGAGCAGAGCAATCTGGGTGAGCTGGGGGCGCGGGGACCGGAGTCAGAGCAAGACGGGAGTTGGGGAGTGCAAAGAGAGCTGATACTTGCCCCGCAACGCCCCGGGTTCTAGCTCTGTAAGCACATCTTGGCTGACTTTGTCCTCCTGCCATGATATAACTGTTTCAATCTTAAGGAAAACCTTGGAAATTCCTTTACTAAAAAAATAAATAAATTCAAAACAAGCCCAGACACAAATGTGCTGTGTGGGAAGGAAGCTGAGAGCATGGGCAGAAAGACCAGACAGTGCGTGGAGGGCAAACTGGTAAAAGCAGACAAAGGAATTTAAAATGCACAACAAATAAATTAATTGGATAAACAGTAGGGCCAAAAGGTAAACCAGAACTGAGACCTGTGTCCTGTAATAACTCTTCCAAAACTGCTCAGATTAAAGGAGAAAGTAGAGATCAAACAAGCTAATTTAAGCAGATGCCAGGCTCAAAGGATAACGTGAACCTTAATTACTTACTTTTACTCTTCCTTCTCATCTTAACTAAGTGAATTTCCCAGCCAGTATTTTTGAGTTTTGCCAGACAGGAACCCGGCTGCACATTTCAACCAAGGGATTTGGCAAGGTCCTCTTCCTCGCCACGTTCTTCTTTCCATTTTTCCTTAGATTTAATTATTTTCCAGCCTGGCCTTCTAGCTGCTCCCATACTGAAAATCACTTTTTAAAATATTTATGAACAACTCAGGGAGGGGCTCAGATGCCATAAGACCCTTCGTTGCTGTCAGTCAAAGTGATGCCCTTTTCCCTTCAACCAGCTCAATGCTCCTTGGCCTTACTCCTTACATCCCCTTGGCTGTAGACAAAGGTCCTGCCACTGGTTCTGTCATACCCAATTTCAGCAAGCCTTTAGGAGCACTTAACAACATTTTCCCACTCACATTTGAGCTTTGATGTACTTCCTTGACATGGGTCGCTTTTGAACTTCAGAGTCGTTGCGGAGGGGTTTGGTCCCCCTGGCCCAAAGGCTCTGGGCTAGATTTTCTGCCTTCCAGCACGTATTTTAAGGAAGCCAAGGAAAAGCTCGTTAACCTGTCGGAAAAGCTCGTTAACCTGTCAGAAAAGCTCAGATGGCTTGAAAAGCTTTCTCCCAAATGTAAGAAATGTAGAAGTTTTATTTTTCTTAAGCTTGCCTAAGTGATAAAAAAGAAATGTCAGTTTTACGTTTGGTCGCCAAAATTCCTGTAACTGCAAATATAATTTGTAGTTTCTGGGGGGATGGGGAGGTGAGGAACAGGACACTGGAGGGCCTGAGATGTTGCAAAACGTGGTAGCTGACCTACACTTTCAGGTGTTTCCATAGGTGTCTGCTGGGCTGGTGGAGCAATGCTTGCCCTGGAGGAGGCGGCTGCGGGACTGCTGGAGGGAGCTCCTCCAGGTCTGCTCTGCAGGGAGACACCAGCGGGGATGCAGAGGAGTCTGAAATACCACGACAAGGTTTTGCCAAACTGCTCAAGCACTTTGTTGTGCTGCTGTAATTCATGCCTTTTAAGGTGCTACTTACGGGAAAAAATACTCCCTAGTGTGAGGCATAAGGAGCTGTGCCCCGGATGAGGCTTTAATTGGATTTCCATTGCCATCCAGGTGGTTTTGCATATCAGAGCAGACACTCTGGGGTGCCTCTTGTCAACTGTCCCTCCAATCTAGACTGAAAGGCCCTAATAACCATGAAGGGAGAGCCATAACCATGAAGGGATGGTTTTAAGGGACGTGATTTTCAGCAGCACAGATCTCGGGCACACATCTCATGGTCTTTGTGCCTTTGAGTAGCACCATCAAGAAAAAAAGAACAGATAAAAATCTGGCAGCCATTTTGAAGCTTTTCATATCCTATGTCATTAAAACTGCATGAGTGAAGAAAAGTTGCAGTGGCAGCCTGCTCTGATGCCAGTTTGTCCGCCAGCAAGAGCCAGCTCCAACAGCAGCTGGGGTTTGGGATAGGCACAGCACAATCAGTGCGACCAGAGTGGAGGGCTGGCACTGGCCATCCCCTGCCAGCATCCGCCCTTCCCCACAGATGGGTGGATCCCTTGCGAGGACTTGTCTTCTGCAGAGGGAAGGACTGCAGCTCTTGTAGGGCTTCCTCTGGGCAAAGACCCAACCTCTTAAATCATCCCTCTTTTCCTCTTCTCAGTTTAGGGGAATGAATAGAAACCACCATGCTGTTGAGTCGCTCCTTCCCCATCACTGTGGGAATCAAGAAGTGTGTCTGGTCCTACTTTCAGCCCTCCTGGGAGATAAGCAGAGGACAAAATGCAAGAGTGCTACCCCAGGAATAAACAGCTTCCCCTGCCAGAGACCTACAGCAATTTTTGCTGCGTTAGTGCATCCAATGTTATCAGAGAATTATAAACTTCTTTTTCTGCACTGTGAGTTGGACATTTGCAGCTGTGGGGCCGCCCACCAAGAGCATGTGCTGTGGTGGTTCAGTTCTTCTGAGGAATGTCCATTGCCCACATCACACTCTAGTTTGAGTTTATTTCTATTTCATAAGAATTTTCAAGATGTTAAAGAGTCACTGCGTCTCCATGGGAGTAAATGGGAAATGCATGTCAAATGTGGTACAACAGAAAATTATCTTTTTTAATAGCTTTGTATTATAAATGAGAAATCAGTCCATTGATAAGATACAATGACTTGGACCACAGAAAAGATTCAAGTAAAGGCAATGTTTTCCTTTTCTGTCACAAGTGACTCTCAGCTAAGAGAAATAACACTCTTTCTAGAATAGCAACTATAGCAACAGTAGGATTTGACTGGGTAGAGGTCAGAGAGTACAGGCTGTTTTTCACTGCTGATTTTAACATGCCATCCTCACAATTGGCTATTATTTGTGGTGTTAGGAGCCCTTTCCTGTGATTATATTTCATCTGGTGCTACAGCAGCGCTGAATAATTAAAGCTGTCAGCAAAAAAATGAAGTATCTATATACCTTTGAGGACAACTTCAAAATAATTTGATGTCCCAGTTATCTCAAGAAAATTATTAACAAAAGAAGCTATCCACAGGGCAGAGAAAAACATGCTTTAAGGGCATCTGTGCGTCTTTTCCACAGCATATTGCACAGAAAATTGTTACCGGTGGCAGTCATATGAAATTCCCGGTAACTGCAGGTGCATGATTTCTACAGGTGTGTTGGGGGTAAAAACCAAACACTCACCATCAGGGTAGGAGAGCGCAAAGCTGGGGCTTGAAGATCAGGCAAAGGGGCATTCCTGTACTCAGCTGTATTTGCTCATTACCCCATGTCTGCTTTTAGGAGGAAAAAGCTACGTGACAAGTTTTCATCTCTATGTCCCAAGTCATGCCCTGACCTGCTGTGCTATTTTTTGGGGCATTGTCAAATGCATCAGTTTAGAGTCGCCTGTGTCCCACCAGGATGCAGGCGGCCAGAGCAAAGGCTGAATTTTGTCCCTCTATTTTTGCTCACTGAGCATAGCTTCATGTCTGCACTCCAACTGCTTTTCTGTTATGCTCTGACTCCAACCATCATGCTATTTTTTGGGGGGTGGGGGGGATGGGAGGTGGGGGGAGGGCACTGAGAATATACAGCTTTCTTTGCAGCCACAATAAAGATTAAAGTTTAAAGTATACCAGAGCAGGCTGCTCCAGACATGAAATTCAGGAGCAATAAACTATGAAAGCAGCAGCCCTCTCCCTGGGGGTGGATGGTTTTTCTGGGTGTCTGTAACGGCAGGGGTATTTATACGTCCTGGGCTGTGTGTTTGCTCTGAATGGGCTTCCCACTGGTGTCGGGATGCGTTGCGAATCAGAGGGATCCCACTGCCATTCATGGCTTTCTTTTGCAGGGAGGGATGCACATGCAGCTATTGAGGACCTACTGTAACAGAACCAGGCTAGAAAAACATGTCTCCTCTGAAATTCCTTGCTGACATTAACACAACTCGGTTACTCCAAGGATGCAAAATCTCAGCACACAGGTCAGTACAACAGGCACCAGTTGCTCATATTGTAGGACTTCAGCAGGACTGTGTGAAAAATGTGCAGTGAACTTGCCAAACACAGGAAAATGCAGTGGCAATGCTCTTTGCATAACGTTCTGGGGCCAGCAGGGTTTCACAGGGCTGTGAGGACTAGCTCAGCTTTGCGATATCCTCTGATAGAAATGTTACATTGCTCCCTTTTTTCATTACATCTGTCTTTTTAGGTCCTCTGCGTCATAAAGGAAATGCGTGTCTTGTGTGGTTCTGTACAATAACACCCCTATAGCTCATGCTGAAGTTAAAGATAAACCCTTATCTTCCCTGGGTTGCATGCATTAAGCTCCACAAATCCTGAAGCCATTAAACACACACAGACCTGGGCCTCGGTGGAGCTATTCGCATATTCAGTTACACGAGTTTGTACGAAGGCATTTAGCTGGTCAAAGACATCAGAAACCTAGATAATATCTAGTTGCAATTATAGGTACTAATTGGGCACGTAGCTCAGCAGGAAAGCTGCCACTTGCGTACACAAGTGCCGGATGGATGTTAGTCACCTGTGTGTACCTGCAAAGCCCAGTGCTTCAGGCACGGGTTTGTTAAAAGCTGTCATTCGCATGTCTGTCGGTGGGGCCCTGCACTTGGGAAGGGCAAAACTATTCCCTCTCTAAAGCCAACAGAAAGAGTCAACTTATTTCCCCACAGTTAGGGCTGCTTTAAGTTGCCCTTCTGCTGGAAACTTGGTTTTATCTGTGTTGAGTTTGGGAAGTTATCGCATGCTCAGAGGTTGGGGTGGCTTTATTTACAAGCCTGTTGATGCTTTTGCACCACATGGAACAGTTTAATATTTGTTTTTTTGTGAAGCTTGAGCGTCTGCTTTTAATAAGATCGCCTGCAAGCATTCAGATTTGCTCTTGCATAGGGTAATAAACCTCTCGCATGCTTTTTAGGTATCTCATTCCTTCAAGGCAGATATGTTACAAGCTGCTTTGCTCTCTGTTTTGGCCTAGGGTTTTATTCCCCTCTCTCTATACACATGTATATATATTCCATACTACATACACAGTGTAGAATAAAGTATATATGTATACAGGTATGTATTTGGAGTCTGGGAACAAAGTACATCTATATATAAATATATAGAGTGAACTTCCTGGTGGGGAGATTCAGCTGTGGAAGAGAAACTATTGCTCTTGGGGTCGGTATGTCCTGCAGAGGCGGCAGCAGAGCAATGCACAGCGGCTTGCCTGAGGCTCCGGGCTCCCATTGGCACACAGCGCTGGGATACAGCCCGCCAGGGTTTGCCACTTTTGCTGAGAGAAACTCATGGGGCTGCAGAAGCTGCGCCATGGGGTTGTGACTCAAATCCCAGGTCCTGTTCCCAGCTCTGCCTTGCATTTGTGTATGTTTAGCTAGTGACTTCTGCCCTTTTCTTCTCTCCTGCCGTCCTTTAAGGTTTATTGTGCTTATTTAGCTTATCAAGCCCTTACAGCAAAGTCCGCCTCCTTCTGTACAGATGTAAAGTACATTATACGTCAATGTTTGGTGCATTTATATTATGCCTGCCTGGTACATTGCAGCTGCTGTGAATTCAGTACCGGTTGACTGTATTGATCGGGATCATTAATAGTTCCCTCCCATGCTGGTACTTGCGGAGCATTTGGGTCCGCACTGGCATCTGGCTTGGACGTGTCCTCAGTGCAGCTGCAAAGCACATGGCAAGAGCAATCACTGGCTGCGTAATGGAAATGGAAATGCTGCTCCTTCCTTCTGCCCTTCCTTTCTTTGGGGACTTTTCACCACCTTGGAAATCAATAAAACCTGCTAATCCATACACTGCTAAGAACGAACTAATTGAACCAACTTCAATTCTTGAAAAACAACATAATTTACTTCTTTTTCTTTGCTTTGGTCCCTTGTTCAGTGCAACTTATCTTACCCTGTCTTGACATTTAGCTGTTTGTGGGGTTGCTGTACGATTGTGGTTATTAAAGTTGTGTCCACATTGCATTGCAGCTTTGTGCTGCATCCCTGCAAGGGACTCCACTTGCCGCTAGGATGGTAGATGCACAGAACATTAGGTAAAGAAAATTCATCCTCCTGTGGTGGGAATTCCTCGAAATAGCAGAAAATCAAGGCAATAAATCAAGTGCATAAATATTCGCGTCAAAATCTAAACCTGCAGGGCACATAGAAAGGCCACATATTGTTAAATCTCCCATTATTTATTGCTTTATCAGACAGAGGCATTATTGCATTGTAAAGGATGTATACGTTCCTCATCATGAGGAGGAAAGAACTGTACAGCACCAGCAAATCAGGTTATAAATTGCTGAGATATACAAGACTTGATCCTAAGCCCACCAGTGTTGAGGAAAGACTCTCATGACTGAGAAGTCCTGCTCCTGGTCTCATTTTTTCCTCCTCTCTCTTTCTTTCCAATTACCTACAAGAAAATAAAAGCCTTAAAGCATTACAGCTGGTGTTGTTTAAGGAAGTGCAGGTCAGCTTTTTGGTTGTAAATAGGGATTATTTGGGAAAAGTGGTGGACAGTGCTTTGTTGATCAAATGTCCAGGCTGCATCTTCCCTTTGGGAACCTCCCAAGCAAACAGGTTTGGTACCGAGTGAGCAAACCTGCCTGCAGCTGCAGTACTCGGAAATAAATGAGAGGCAAATTCCTCTCTGTGGTCTCTGATGAGAACAGTCTGGGGGGGGAAGGAATTAGCAAAAGATTATAGTCAGTCATTTCTGCTCCAGAAATACAGAGAAAGCCACAGCAGAGAGTATCTCAGAGCCCTCTAAGGCCTTTCCCCCTCCAAAGACATGTGGTGTGGCCAAAAAGCGAAGGCAGGATCCTGCCTTCTGTGACTGGCGGTGAAACACACTGTGGGAAATTCAGTGTTACGTTATGTGCATTGAGGGGTATATTTCCATCTATATTTCCATCTAGATCCCGATAGGATCCTGTAGGATCTAGGTCAGACTGATCTTTCAGTTTAACGGTTAAATGGACAAGTACAAGACATTTCTGTGAGTTAACCTGGGGCTGAAAGAAGAAACGGGAAAATAAACAGCCAACAGTTCCCACTTGGGATCAAACAGGACTATTTTTTTAGTCAGATAGAAATTAAAACGGTGTTTGGGTTGTGTTGGGTATTTTTATTTTTTAGTCTTTCATCCTTCCTCAAAACAGACATTAAACTAGATTCCAGAGGAATTTACCTCAAAACCCAGTAGCAACGTTAAAAGCCATGATATTGTCCATTTTATCTGAAGAAAGAAAATGTTCCTGCAGTGTTCTCAAGGCTGAAAAGCAGAGATGTGCTGGAGTTGAAAAAAACTAATCACAAGTACTTCATAAACACATGAACATTACCCCAGATTCCTGGTCAGCGGGGCCGGTGAGCCCTTTGTCCATCCCTCAGCCCTACACACGGCTCACGCTCAGCATTTGGCAAAGGCAAGTCTTGGACCAACTGTGAGTGATCCTGGAGAGAAGTCAGTCCTTGCCATGGGGAAAGCAGATGCATTTGCTTCATAATAGTTTACAGGAAGAAAGTCTTATTTTCCCCCAAAAGTACAGCTTGGAAAAGCCGCAGCTCTTTGTGGCTTCCCACGATGTATGTGAAAGGCAGGTCTGGTCGCTGAAGAGCGTGTAGTTAAGTAGTACTTGAGAAAACCAAGCCACGGAAGTTGTTGGGTTTTTTGGACTGTTTTCAAACAATGAGCCTTTAAATGTTGGTTAACTCCCTTATAAAATGGTGCTGAGCCAAGTCCTATTCCTCTGGACGGGAAAGCCTCATGATTCACTGAGGAATGTAAGTTGTCAGTATTTCTTTATATATTTCTTCCATCCCTTTTATTAAAAATTGAAAGAATTAGTATAAATTGGGCTCGCTTTTTGCTTCACCCTCCAAACAAAAATATTTTATTTCTCAGCCCCTGAGACCGTACAGGTGTTAAATAGTGGAAAAGACAGATTTATGCTATCTAAAGGAGTCCTGGGGTGTACATGGAGCAGGCTGAGCCCTTGGACAGAGCAGGGCTCCAAGGGGAGCATCTATTCTCCATCTCCAGTATTCCCCCACCCCAGCAGACACCCGACCCTGAGGCTACTGGGGGAAGAAATGTAGAAAATGTCATTCTTCTTTGGGGAATTTCATTTTGACTATGCCCATAAATGGAAAGATTTTGAATCAAAGGTATTTCCACAGAGAACCAAAGCATGCAGGGTGTTTGTTTATCGCCTTGTCACTAATAAAACCAAATTGCCTTTTAAAAATAGTCCTTGTGCCTTATGCAAACAGGCAGGGAATGATGCAGCAGGTGGGGAATGAGACTGGAAAATGAGTGATCTCGAAATTATTTCTCCATCTGCCACAAGGTTTGGTGAAGCTCCCAGGTCTCTGCTTTGCTGCGTGAAGCCCTGGAGATACAGTACCTTCCTGCCAGGAGATATTTGCTGCTGCTCATGATGTGCCACCCCCATGGCCATCATGCTGCAGGGCTCAAAGCCCTCTGTGTCCCCAACCTTGCTCATCGAGCGGTCGCTGACATGAGTTGCAGACAACGTATGATCAGGAATGAGTTACCCCTTTCTTCTCGTGGGGCACTGCAGTACTAATACCTGTCTTCTCAACCTCGTGCTGGGCACAAACATCTCTCTCTCACCCATCTTGCTGCCCAGTAGGAACCTACCGCAGAGGAATGGATTTTCCTCCCTTGTCATCTGGTGACTGCAACCAGCAATCAGACTGGGAACCAACAGTGCTTTTATGCAAACATTTTTAGGGCCAAAACCTCAAATAGGACCTGGGATAGCATGATGGCAATCTCCTGAGGAGCTGATCAATTGAATATAAGAATTCCTTGGAAAACCAGTCATTTATTTCTCATTAGATGTGATTTTTATGCCAGACTCTCCTGTCAGACCCAACACAATGTACACATCTTGGGGGATGGGGGGAGAAGACTCCTCCTGGCTCAAAGAAAGGAGCCGCAGGAGTGCGGCTGCTCTTTCCCTTGCTAGCTGCACCCTTCTGACAATAGTCAGTGTGTCTCCAGTTGGAGAAAAACCCAAAACCGCTCCATGTGCTGGGGCAACCTAATTGGATATTCAATATTTGTGTAACAAGCTGCAACCAGGAGAAGTAGAAAGGCTGTTATAACACTCTGAGCAGATGAGAATGGATGGACTCCTGGCACGTTGCAAGCTGCAGGTCAGCCAGCGACTGGCAGCGAGGAGGGCTGGTGTGGGCATCGGTTGGGTTTACACCTGTGAGTCCTCATATTAAAAGTCTTGATAAAGCCCCTGCTGTGTTAGTAGAGGAATGAGGCTCAAAGTGCAAGAACGGGAGAAAGGATGGGGCAAACCTGGAGAAACAGAATTGGCTAAACCCACACATCATCTTTCAGCTTCTTCATAAGTAACGTTAGTTTTCTAATGTTTCATTTATGCCCAGCTAAATTAATGCGAGCACCTCTGGGGACAGCCGTGAAGATGCAATACTGTAGTACACGGAGTACATGAGGGAACTACTACAGGGGCTCGCATTTGCAAATGTTTTTAAACCTCACATTTAGCGGCATGTAAATGCAACACTGAAAATCGTTAGGAATCAAACAGCAGTGGGAAGCTTTGGACATGACCTGCAGTTGGCCTAGGACGGCAGAACCCTTCATCTTTATCCACTGATCTGTACCTTGAAATTTAGATCAAAATTAAACAGAGCTGACTCTGAAAAAAGCACACACCTCTCTAAGTGGCTAACCATGCATTTCAGTGTGCAGTGCTGAATGCCTGTTTCTTAAACCCTTGGCCCCAGGTGGGAAGACTTCTTACCACAGGAGGTAATGCCACTGACTGACATCAGTAAAGCTCTGCACGTGCACAAGTGTCTGCGAGTTTGGTGCTCGTAATCCAGCCAAGATTATAATTCTCCAGGGCAGGCCATTAATATTAGATGAAAGCTCAGATAATGAAGATGGCTTTTACAGTAGAGAGCATTTTGTTACCTCCCAAGAAACAGTAAGATGTGGCATGTTACACTTCATCTTTTCTGGCTATTGGTCTTCCTTCAGGTGGGTACTTTGTAAAGGGCAAGGTATGAATCCAAGAGCCTGACTGAACTCAGCAGAGGATGTTCTTCTCATTAGAGAACAGAAGGTTTTCCCCTCTGATGAAGGGAAAAAGGTCAGGGAATGACTGCACCGCTTTCCACCTAACTCACCACAATTGTTTATGATGTGCTGTAGAAGGGGAGGTAGAGGGGTGTGTGAGAAGGGGAGGTGGGGATGCTGGGGTATGTGAGATGGGGAGATGGTAGCCTTCATGGTGCTGTTTGGCTGCTTCATGGGTAAAACAGTGGGTGTTTGAGCCCTTCTGCAAGAGGAACAGCCAGGAGGCTGCCCCGCAATGGAGAGCCCACGTGACACAGCTCTCCCACCAAATAGCCCCGTACAGAAGGCAGAGAGAGATTTGCTGATGGTTTTTCTCATGTGACACAAGTATCACCCAAAGGACTGTCACTGTTTCAGGGACGCCAGTGCAGAGGTGTGCACCGTATCCTCTCACCGGCTTCAGGACTGCGCTTTCTGGGCCAGCAGTAGCTCTGAGCCCAAGCACCCTTGCCTACACCTGTGTGCTGCCTTCCACTGCAGTGCTGAGCCACTGATGAGGGTTTTGACATTCCTTTTTCTATTTAGATGTTGCCTAATTTATTATTCAAATTGGAAGAGGGCAAGATTAGACAAAAAGCACTTTCCAAAAAGTCTGTATCACCTTATACTAGGCATTAAACCCACCTTACTTTGGAACAGGATACCTGGAAAATAGCACATTGAAATACTGATACCAAATGCCTACACAGTCCCTAATTCCTAATTTTTTCCAGAGTGCAGTAATTAAACACAGCAGAACATGTACTCCAGCATGGTGAACTGGTGCAAGGTTGTAATGGCTAGCAATGGAGCCCCCTTTTTTTTTATCCCCTCCAAAATCAGGTCTCAGTGCACCTCCTTCTCTTCCCTTTTTGTACGTGTACGTGTGTGTGTGTCCCCAGCACCCTCCAGCTCTGTCCCTCGCTCCTGGTGCCCCACTGCGGCAGGCTGCAGGCAGGCAAGCCCCAAGGCAACGCATGGGGTACACAGTAATATTTAACACTTTGCAGTTATTGATTGGCCACTCAGGGCCTTACAAGCAATGCCGTCTGAATAATAACAGGCCATGAGTGCAGACGCAGTAACTGCATCAAAAGTAAAAGAGCCTTCCCTGGAAACTTGTGTGCGTGGACAGGCACACTGCTGTGTGGGTAGACATATATCCCCACCCTTGCCATGCAGTGACGGATGGGTGACCAAACACCTCCAAAAAGATGAAATAGGAAAGTCGGAGCCCAAAAGAGCTTTTTGTGAGATTTCCTTTAATGTAAAGTAAAACCAAAACAGCGCTGTAATTTTTTGCACCACCTTGCTACGGGCTCGGGGGCGAGGTGGGTCCACGTAAAGGTGAGCTGGGAGCATCTGATTTGGTTAAGCACATCGAAGCGTGAGTGAGGTCTGTGCCAGGCGTTGCTCGCCACGAGGAAGCCACGTGAAGGACTCACAGGGGTTTGCACGGGTGGTGGGACAGCCCCAAGCCTCGGCCACGCCGGCTGCAGCAGCCCAAGGCTCGGCGGGGCTGCTCTTACTACCCGGTGCCCGACGAAGCGGCATGCTTTCAGGCACAAAGGCCTCAGCAGACCAAGGGGCGTTTTTGTGGGGCTCAGCCCTGCCGGTCGGTGCACCAGCCCCAGGCTCTGGCTTTAGGAGCGCAGTTTGGGGTCCCCAGCTAGCAAAGGGAGGTGGGCACCCTTCAGAAATATTTTTCAGCATTGCTCTCCTGGCGCTGCAGCTGATTTCCCTGTTATGTTTGGAGATGACAGCGCTGTCATTCAGCTGTGCTTTTTTACGCTACTTAAAAAGTCATATAGTAAGCAAAACTCCCAAGCTCTGATGAAACCTGTCCCAGGAGGGAGTTTTCTCGTCAGAGTATCGACTGTTGTTGTGCTAAAAGGCATGTGGTAAAACCCAGGACTTCAGGTAATTCCAGCCCCAACTTTGCTGAAATGCAGAAGAAAATGGGATTCCTTAGTATTACACATTGCTGAAATATTCTATGGGGCTGTGGCAAGTGAAAGGGATCGTCCCAACACCTTCAGAAATGTCCCACAGAGAATTTTATGCCCTTCAAAGTCATTCAGCTAACAGCACCTGCGTGAGAGGGGGTCTAAACCCTCACTCACCACAGGCTGAGCCCACCCACCCTACACCACCTTCTCCCACTGAGGCCCCAGGGAAAAAAAATTAGGAATTAGAGAAAACCAAACCAAAACAAAAATCCCCCAGACATAGAGACTGCGCTCTGCTTTTAACATGCATTTGAGCTGGTTTTATTTGCAATTGTGTCTCATATTTCCCCCACCCCTCCTTGTTTTTAAACACTCTAGAAAAGACCTTCAAGGCTTGGTCTGGAGCCCTGTGTTGGCCCCGTGCTGACTCTAGCTCCTTGCACGGACGGGATCTCCTCCATGGCACTGCGATTCTTCCAGCACGTCAAAAAATGCCTTTAAACATACCCACAATGTAGCTCATCTGAATTAGTCCTGCTGCTAATTGTGGGAGGAGAACCACTTGCAAAGCAGGGAATGAATCACTTGCAAATGAATATTAAGCTCGTTTGGAAATGGAACCCAAAGAAAAACTGAGTGAAGGCAGAGTGTTGGGAGGCAGAGCTGCTTTTGGGTGGCAACAGAAATCCCCCCATCGCTCCCAGCGTGGGCTGCAGGCTTGTTTAGCACACACAGCATCTGCATGTCTACACGCAGCCCTGGGGCTGGATAATCACACATGGATTTTGATGTCTTGCAATGGCCATCACTGTACGGACTACCTTAGCAACAAATTGCAGGGGTGAGCTGAGACAAAGTGCTCCAAATCTTCCACTCCACTTCCCAGGGGCCATGCTCCCCACCTCCCCTCGCAGGAGAAGTAAATCTTGCCCATCTTTCCCTTGGCTGTGACAGCGCTAGGCTGATCCAAACTGCTCCTTCTTCCCCATCCAGACCCAGCAAGACCAAGGCGGGATCCTGTGTGCTCCAGGGTGTGCGAGACAGCCATGCTGCCGTCACCCTGCCGGGCTTTCTGCAGAGCACAGGGGCTGCCTGGTGGGGTTTTTGAGATAATTGGTAGTTTTCTGTGGGGAAGTGGTTGAGTCACCACCCTTGGAGGTGTTTAAAAGATGTGTAGACATGGTGCTTAGGGACATGGTTTAGTGGTGGGCTTGGCAGTGTTAGGTTAATGCCTGGACTTGATCTTAAAGGTCTTTTCCAACCAAAATGATTCTATGATTCTATAGTGCTCAGGTTTCCGTGGAGCCATGTGAGAAAACGTGGATGAACTTGTCAGAAGACACAAACTATGCTGCAGTGTAATATGGACATGGAAAAGGGCCATCTTCAGCTTTTCTTTTCACATCAGTTTAGGGGTTATTTCACTGTATTTTAAATAGATAGCATTTTTTGTTGTTGATTCAGCACAATCCATCAAAAATCCTAAATCATTCGAGTGAGATAAGGAAGTTAAGGGTGATCAGCAATCGAGCCAAAATGTTGGGCAAACACAGAGAGAAAACCATCCTGCTTGTGTGAGAGCAATGATATTTGGGGTTAATGACACTTTTTATCTGGATTGGAGTGGGGAAAAGGAACTTATTAAGAATTCTTAAAAATATTGCTGTAACATGAACTGTAGGTCTTAGCCAGCTCCTGTTTTGAAGTTTTTATTTACCATGACTAATTCAGACTTTCAAGTGTGGTCATTGCCGCATATGTGTCATTGCCTGGGCTCTCTGGGCACCAGTGCTTGGAGCCTGGGAAGGAAACGCTGCCGATTCCCACCAGTAGTGCCAGCCTTGCTTCGGAGCCCAAAAATGAAAATCATTAATGCCGAGTTTCTAAAATGCATTTCACATACGTGCAAGAGGATGCTCACGTACCAAAATTAAAGCACGGATGCAGAATCAAATTGTTGCTTCACTATTTCTCATCTTGCCCTATTTTTTTATAATTAATCAGCCTGAAGACACTAAGCAGCCAAGTGTGACAGCGCAGAGGTGATTTGGGAAGGGCTGGTGGGCTGCAAAGCTCCCGGCAGTGGGACCAGCTCCCAGCTCAGCTTTGCAGCCACCCCTGTTTTAAGGTTAAATATGTTGTTAAGTGTGTCCAACCGACCATCGCTTCTCGTTTTCCATGCCCAGGGAGCAGGGTGAGGCAGGCAGCACTTCAAACACAGGTGGTTTAATGGTTGTCCCCTTTTCCACCCCCCCCCAAAAAAAGTCTGTGTGGATTGAAGTGAGTGTGTCCTGCTGCCCCTTTCATGGCATGGGCAGCCTCTCGATCTGCTGTTAATAAGGACGAGAAAGGGAGGGTTTGGGGGATTCTGCGTTCAATTATGGCAGTGCCACTTTCAAATTCCTTCAGTTCTGTGTGACGCACATCGGGCACGAGCTGAGCCGCACCAGGCGGAGAGCTGGGCTAAAAATAAACACAGAGCGTCGCTGCTGTGTTAGTCTCCTGTTGATATTTCTTGGTTTGTTTTATAACATCTTCAAGGCCACTCAAATTGTTGGGGGGCGGGGGGGTGCAGGGAAAAAAAGAGCATTTTTGCTTTTGAGGCTGGTCAAGAGCCAGCTGGTACAAATCAGTGTCATTTCACTGAATGGCTACACAGCAATGTGTTCGCTTTGGTACTGACTGATGCACACACTAAGGCGTGCTAAATAAATAGTATACAGTTTGTGCTAGTTCTTAATACATTCTTACATTGATGCCAGTTTAATTTATGTTAATTAAACATGAACAAAGTGAATGAACAAATTAATTCAGCACTTGCCTATCCAGGTAAAAGAAAGGGGCTATGGTGCAAGTCAGACTCAGCAGGTAGCTGAGCTCTGGCACCTCGAAAGAGAGCGGGGGAACGGGAGGTGGTAGTCTGGTGGACCTCAGGTTAAGGACTTGTCGGCTCTATGGAGAGAAGGACTAAATCAGAGACACAAGCTTCCAAACAGAATTTTGGAAAGAAAGTGAATGCTTTTAAATATGTTCAGACGTTGCATTAATCGTCTGGAAGGTGTAAGGTCTCTGCAGTACTGCTCCCTGTACTGCAGGACCCAGTTACGCTTTCCCCAGCCCATTACCTTGGTTCAGTATATGTCACTCAAACATTTTGATGGCTGGCTGTGCTGGGTAACACAGCCTGGAAACAGGGCTTGCAAAGCCTCTTACCCATTCTGTGCTCTGCATGACTGGGCTTGGTTGGTGCCTGCACATCCCGAGCACGCCAGCCATGAGCACCACCGAGCCAGTGCTGCGCCTGTCCCCTCCGCCTGCCAGGGAGCGGGGCCATCGGCCTTTTCCCATATGTTACTCTTCATCTGTGCACGATGGCAGTGCCAGCACTGCGCCCAGCTCACCTCCCTGCAGGGGCAAGGGCACGGCTGCATCGCCCCTCCATGACAGGCACAGCTCAGGGCAAGCGCGATCCCCTGCGCTGTCCCTCCCCGGGGACACCCGCCTGCCCCCGAGCCCCCTGGCTTGGCAGGTCCCGCTGTGGCTGGGCTGCTGGAAATTAGCTCATGTCGCCTCTTCTTTTTTCCTGGAGACAAAAAGTCGTGTCTTCCTCTGAAGGTCCGGGCCAGGGCCGTTGTCTGCTAATGAATGCAAACCATCAGTGAGCAGTAATGGAAAATCGGGGATGACGTGGCAGGCAGTGGCTTGCTTTCAATGCACAAAAAAAGCTCTTTTAAATTTAAATTTAGTGAGGAATTAAAAGCACATATAGGCGGACTCTATTAGAAAGTGAAATATTTGATCTTGGCTATTAATCTCTTATAAGAATACTTTCATTTCCTTGCCATATGTATCCAGTGATAGACTTTCATAAATGAGATCTCATTAAAATGTACTTTATGTTTCTAGTCAAATCTCTTTTATTATTATGCAAGTCCTAGTCAGGAAAAAAAAAAAAAACAATTACAGAAGCAGACTAAGAGGAGTAAATTATTTTAACTCATTTATACAAGTGAAATACTGCTCCTACTTGAAGGTTGTACATTGTGCAATACTAAAATGCCGTGGGAAGGGGTTGCTCCATCGCAGCCGTGCTACCAGCTCTAGGATAGCTTACAGGCAGTGGGAATACAAATAGAGCCTAAAAGTGGCTCTTGTAACATGGGGCTGCAACGTCTCAAGTCTTGACAACACACAGACACAGAATACAACCTATCTATACCACTTCTGTTAATGATTATTGACATTTTCAGAGCAGTCTGGGAGGCTCTAAACTGTCTCTTACAGTAGCTGGGTGAGGCCTGTGAACCCAAGGGACTACTTGGCCCCCCAACAGACTGATCCAGTGTCCAGGCTATGAAGTTAAAAAAAACCCCAAACCACAAAAAAACCCCAACAACCCTTCTCTGCAAAAAGAACCCAAACCCACAAACCAAATCAAAACAACAACAAAAAGACAAACTTGTTTGAAACAAGCTTCTTCAGCAGCTATCAGCCGTGCAAGTTCAGTCTACGGACTGCCCTGAGACCAGCAGTGCATTGCTCTTCCTCTCCCACCTGCTGTGGCCATCAAAGATAAAAAGGATGGACTGGGAGACTTAGGGCAGCCCCAACCCAGCCCAGAGCCCTGTGAAGGGCTGCAGTGGCTGTGCAGGTGGTTTTGAGGCAATGATGTCAATCAGAGGCCCTTGAAAACGTGCTTCCATCTTTATAGAGCATTATCTGGTGCTGGCGAGTGGTGCAAGGGAGTCAGCCCCGTCCTCATCCCCAAGAGGGCCGGCGTCGGGCCAGGGCACCAGTGGTGGGATGTGGGCATCCAGTGGTGGTCTGTAGTCTTGGACGGAAGAGAGTATATGGCCCGTGTTTTAGTCTAAGCTGGCCTGGCTTCAAGCAGGGCATTGGCTCAGATGACATCCCCAGAGTCCTGCCAATGAGAATTATTCTGCAATTCTGATTTTACATATAGAATCATAGAATTGTCTAGGTTGGAGGGGACCTTTAAGATCATCGAGTCCAACCATCAACCTAACACTGCCAAAACCACCACTAAACCATGTCCTTAAGCAGCACGTCTACCCATCTTTTAAATACCTCCAGGGATGGCAACTGCACCACTTCCCTGGGCAGCCTGTTCCAATGCTTAACAATGCTTTCTATGAAGAACTTTTTCCTAATATCCAATCTAAACCTCCCCGGCGTAACTTGGGGCCATCTCCTCTTGTCCTATGGCTTCTTACTAGCAAGAAGAGGTGACCCCCACCTCCCTACAACCTCCTTTCAGGTAGTGGTAGGGAGCAATAAGGTCTCCTCTGAGCCTCCTTTTCTCCAGGCTAAACAACCCCAGTTCCCTCAGCCACTCCTCATAATTCTTGTTCACCAGCTTCCACCTGGGCACGCTGCTGGCTCATGTTCAGCCGGCTGTCAACCAACACCCCCAGGTCCTTCTCCACCAGGCAGCTTTCCAGCCACTCCGCCCCAAGCCTGTAGCGCTGCATGGGGTTGTTGTGACCCAAGTGCAGGACCCAGCACGTGGCCTTGTTGAACCTCGTACCATTGGCCTCGGCCCATCGGTCCAGCCTGTCCAGATCCCTCCGTAGAGCCATCCTACCCTCAAGCAGATCAACACTCCCGCATAACTTGGAGTCATCTGCAAACTTACTGAGGGTGCACTCGATCCCCTCATCCAGGTCATTGATAAAGATATTAAAGAGAACCTGCCCTAGCACCGAGCCCTGGGGAACACCACTTGTGACTGGCTGCCAGCTGGATTTAGCTCCATTCACCACCACTCTCTGGGCACGGCCATCCAGCCAGTTTTTTACCCAGCAAAGAGTACATCCATCCAAGCCATAAGCAGAGAGTTTCTCCAGGAGAATGCTATGGGAAACTGTGTTGAAGGCTTTACTGAAGTCCAGGTAAACAACACTCGGCTTTTCCCTCATCCACTAAGCAGGTCACCTTGTCATAGAAGGAGATCAGGTTTGTGAAGCAGGATCTGCCTTTCATGAACCCATGCTGACTGTGCCTGATCACCTGGTTGTCCTACATGCACTATGTAATGACACTCAGGATGATCTGTTCCATAACCTTCCCAGGCACCAAGGTCAGACTGACAGGCCTGTAGTTCCCTGGATCCGCCTTCTGTTCCCTCTTGTGGACAGGCATCACATATTTGCTAACTTCCAGTCCACTGGGACCTCCCTGGTTAGCCAGGACTGCTGATAAATGATGGAAAGTGGCTTGGTGAGCACTTCTGCCAGCTCCCTCAGTACCTTTGGGTGGATCCCATCTGGCCCCATAGACTTGTGTATATCGAGGTGCTGAAGCAGGTCACTCACTCTTTTCCCTGTGGCTCATGGAGGTTTCATTCTGCTCCCCAATGCTGTCTGCTAGCACAGGGGGCTGGGTACTCAGGGAACAACTGGTCTTACTGTTAAAGACTGAGGCAGAGAAGGCATTAAGTACCTCAGCCGTTTCCTCATCCTTGGTCACTATGTTTCCGCCCCATCTACTAAAGGACAGAGAATATCCTTAGTGCTCCTTTTATTGTTAACATATTTATAGGAACCTTTTTTTGTCCTTAACAGCAGTAGGCAGGTAAAGTTCTAGTTAGGCTTTGGCCCTTCTAATTTTTGCCCCGCATAGCCTCACGACATCTTTGTGGTTCTCATGGCTGGCCTGCCCTTTCTTCCAAAGGCCACACAGTCTCCTTTTTTCCGTGAGTTGCAACCATAGCGCTTTTTTTCAGTTGGGCCAGTCTTTTTCTCCGATGGCTCATTTTTCGGCACATGAGGACGGCCTGCTCCTGTGCCTTTAAGACACCCTTCTTGAAAAACGTCCAGCCTTCCTGGACTCCTTTGCCCTTCAGGACTGCCTCCCAAGGGACTTTATCAACCAGGCTCCTGAAAAGACCAAAGTCTGCTCTCCAGAAGTCCAAGGTAGCAGTTTTGCTGACCCCACTCCTTGTTTCTCCAAGAATCGAAAAAGCTAGCATTTCATGGTCACTATGCCCAAGACAGCCTCCAACTGTTACATCCCGCACAAGTCCTTTGTTTACAAACAACAGACCCAGCGGGGCACCTTCCCTAGTTGGTTCCCTCAGCAGCCATGTCAGGAACACTTCAACACACTCTAGGAGCATCCTAGACTGTTCCCTCTCTGCCGTATTGCATTCCCAGCAGATATAGCTGGTAAGTTGAGGTCACCCATGAGGACAAGGGCTCATCATCTTGAGACTTCTCCCAGCTGTTTATAGAATAGTTCGTCTGCCACTTGGTCCTGGTTTGGCAGTCTATAACAGATGCCCACCATGACAGGTGCCTTGTTGCCCTCCCCCCCAATTCTTACCCATAGTCACTCAACCCTATTTTCACTATCATTTAGTGCTAGATATTCATAACACTCCCTGACATACAGGGCCACCCCACCGCCTCGCCTTGCTTGCCTAGCCTTCCTGAAGAGTCTATAACCATTCCATGTAGCAGTCCAATTGTGTGAGTCATCCCACCACATTTCTGTGATGGCGACTACATCGTAGTTTTTCTGCTGCACAACGGCTTCCAGCTCCTGCTGTTTGTTGCCTATGCTACATGCATTTGTGCACAAGCACTTCAGTTGGGCTAGTGCTCCCACCTCCTTTTTTCTGGGAGAAGCCCTAATTCCTGCCTGACCATTCTGAGGTGCGGCCAAAATTTCTAACCCATCAATGACCCCCACATCTGTGCTGCTGCATGAATCTCTGTCCCCTACCTTCACAGAGTAGGCAGACCTAGGGACCTCACTAGCACCCTGTTGCACGGGCATTGGCCCTCCACCCCCAGCCTTACTCCTAAAGAGCCTGGTTTGGGCCCCTTCCCCCTTCGACTCTAGTTTTAAGCCCTTTCTATGAGCCCTGCCAGCTCCTGCACCAAGAACCTTCTCCCCATTTGAGACAGGTGTACCCCATCAGTTGCCAGCAAGCCTGGTGTCACATAAACCAACCCATGGTCAAAAACCCACAAGCCCTGCTGCTGACACCAGGCTTGGAGCCAGGTATTGATCTGCTGGCTCTGTTACTTCTCTCATCCTTCCCTGCAGCTGGAATGATAGAGGAGAACACTACTTGTGCTCCTGATCCCTTAACCACTCATCCCAAGGCCCAGAAGTCTCTCCTGAGTGCCCTCAGGTTTCTTGTTGTCAGTTCATTGCTGCCTGTCTGAAAAATCAGTAGTGGGTAGTATTCTGAAGGATGTACCAGGGAGGGAAGCGTTGTCTTTATGTCTCTAACCTAGCCCCGGGAAGGCAGCAGACTTTCCTGAGAAGTGGGTCTGGTCTGCATATTGGGCCTTCTGCGCCCTTCAGGAGGCAATTACCTACAACGATGACCCATCTTTTTTTCATTACTGAGAAGGTATTGGTGCTGGGTGTAGTTTGGTTTAACCTTAGTGACACCTCTGCACCCATTGAATCATCTTCCTTGGTATCATTCGGTTCCACTTGCAGACCCTCATACCTGTTTGGCAAAGGTACCTGAGAAGGTGGGGGAGCTACTGAGGAGACACGCCTGCTTCGCCGGGCAGGAACTTGTTGCCATTGCCCCCTGTGCTCTAACTTACGTGGTTCAGCTTGGCAGAGGACGGGGGATCCTCTGTGCCCTGTGTGTCTGTGGGGCCTGGGCGAGGGAAGGCAGGGTGTGACTCCACCAGGGTCTGCCTCTCGCACCCCCTGATAGTTCTCAATCTACTTATCTCTTCCCCCAGCTCCATTACTAGGCAGAGGAGGTCCTCTACCTGGGCACACCTCCCACAGGCGTGCTCACTGCTGCCATCTGATACTGAGCGATATATATCTAAAAATACACAAACACAGACATACATATGGTTTTAACATATATGTATATGAATATTTACATATTACATTTGGCCTGTGTCTTCCTGAAGTCAAATGTATGTTTTATAAATGGTCTATACGTAATGTGAGCTGCTTCTACTGGAACACTGCACCGCAGGTGGACAAGGGTTTTATGAGGTTTCCATTTTGCTAGCAAGGCTGGGAGGCTCCGCTCCTCCGGTGCTGCCCTGCGCCTGCCAGCGGCTGCCGTGCCCAGGACGATGGGCATCCGCAGGGGCTGCATTGGGCTGCGGCCGCAGCAGCACAGCTCACTGGGTGGCTGATGGCTTTGGAGAGCATCATGGTGTGTTCTGGTGGAGGTATTAATTCAGCTGCCCTTTGAGGCGAGGGGACCGCTGGCAGACTGAAACCAGCACAAAGGAACATGACAGATGGTTCATGGCGAGAAGGAAGAACTGGTTTATATCTTATGACTGACATTGGCAGATTAGGCACAAATGTCTGTTTTACACCTTAAATTTCTGGGCACCCAAACCTACACCATTTGCTTCTCAGGAGAGAGGAAATTTATTTTTTTTAAATTTTCATTTTATTTTTTAAAAAATTCAGGTCCGTGTCACATTCCTGCCGCATTTCAAACATCTTTTCATTTCCATTCAAGCAGACTGACAGAAGACCCAGCAGGGGCCACAGCAGCTGAGCTTTCACGCTGCTGCAGCAGACAGCTTTGCTTCTAGATTAACAAAAGCTGTGGATCCAGACACTTCCCCAGGACAGGGTAGTTACTGATGCACAGCAAACATATACATTTACATCATGCTTTATCTGAAGCTGGAGAGAAAAGAAAAGGCCGATTTGGCCTTTTCTTGAAGAGGGGCGCAACTGGAGGCTGGATCAGGCTTAAATCTGCAAAGCGCAGCGTACTTCTGAATCACGTCAATACTATTAATAAATTAACCTGAAACTCCTTGCTCATGAAGTTAGGGCCCTCGCGTGCAACCACTTCGATAGTGCGATGCCCAGACCAACCCCATGTTTGGCGATTGATGCCAGGCCACTCGGTGGCTGAACCTGGTCCCCACAGTGTGCCCAACTCCAGTTTCAGCCCTTCCTCAGCTGAGCGGGATTAGCAGTCAGTGTCTCAGCTGTGCCCAATTTCACAGCCCTGCAAGCCAGGGCTTCCAGCCAAGGGCAGTCAGGTGAAGGAATAAACCATGCCGAAGTGCTGATTTGGCACCAGAATAGCCAAGATCGCCTTTCATAAAAGAAGGAAAAATTGCCATCCGTGTCTGGTTTTTAACTATAATAGCACCTCATGAATCTCCCGCTTTTTAAGCGTTAATAGACAGCAAGGATTTACAGCTGTTTGCATTTGTGAAGCCTCAGATTACTAACATCTTCTGATTTTAGAAAATAGGCTTCAGATTCTTTCGTAACGGATGAAGAAATGTCAAATATCTGGGCACTGAAACGAAATCCCTATTGTCAAGGCAATTAAATACCTCGTTCCTGTTGCACTCGGTTCACTGTGCCTTCCTATTGGCAAACTGCTCTGCAGTAAGTTTTGTGTCATTACCATGAATTAACCATCTTCTACACTCTATAAATATTAATTATGATGAAGACAGATTAGGCATGGCAGATGCAAAAATGTGATGACGCTCTCTCAAGTAGACAGAGATACATGGTCTTTCAAGCCAGCATGATGCTGTAGACAGCTCAGACAGACCATTGCGTGATGCATCGGGATTTTTGTGTGTAGCATCAAAGAGCGTGCAGATTCTAGCTGAAAGCCACAAAAAAATACAAAACACTTGAGCACCTGGTAGCTCGGTGCTTTCTTATTTTTTTTCTCCTGGTCTTTAAAGTAGCAGCCAATGACACATTTGGAGATAATTAAAACAAAGGTTGAGCTTTTTTTTAATATGCCATGAGTATTAGCAGCTGGATGAGGAATAAGCCAGCAAAAAAAGCAGCATACTTCTTATACCATCTATAAATAAAACCAGGCTTCAAAACTGAGCGAGCAGTCTTTTTTATTTTCCTTTTTCCCCCTCCACAGAAAATCTTCTCTTTGTGCCAGGACTAAAATATTAGCGCTGTGTTCCCTCCTCTGTTTAAACCGACCTCATTGCATCTAAGTGCCAAAAAAGTGGAATTCCTGAACAGCAGGTGAAAAGAAAACACAAGATCAAAAGCAGTTCTGGCTGCCAAGAGAACCTGCAGCACTGCTTGGGGGTGCACGAAAAAGTCACGCAGACTCCTGGTGGTGTCAAAGACTTTTGGAAGGTAGTCAAGGAGCTTTTTTCAAGCATCCCACATCAAAAAGCAGCACTAGGAGACAAACTTGCAATACATCATGAGGATGGTGCTAAAGATACCAATCACCCACTTGTAGGAGAATTTAACTGTTTTTCCCCATGTCATCTATGGAAGCAACTCTAAGAAATCAGTGCAACGTGGAGCCTGTGGGTAAGAAAATAAATTTAAGTGCTCATACTGGGTGAACATTAGGCAATGGCTGGTTTGGGTCCATAACCCACCAGGGGGACTATGGAAGAAATGTGTCTTTCTGAGCTCATCCTTTCAGTAAAGGCAAAGGACCCATATTTTGCTGTCCCTGTAACCAGCCAGACTTAACATTAATCCTATTTTTGCACCCAGCTGCTTTTTGTAAGCCTGTGACTAAGTCCTGACTCTTTGGGATGATCTATGCTTTGAGGATGCGTGGAAGAAACTGCTCCAACACTCCTCATAGTTAATGGCCTTCAGAAAAGAGACCTAGGTCAAGCTCCTTCTTAATCCCTTCTACCCCCTCTGCCTACCATTCCTTGGCATCTTTAGAAAAGGCAGGGAGAATCTGGCCCAAAAGCAGTCATCTGAGTTTGAAAACTAGGAGAACTTGGCCCAAAAAGCTTGGACGTGTCTCTGGATCCCACAGTGCAGGCAGCGCTGGGATCCCTGAGGAGTTCAACCCATCTCCCAACACTGCCGCTGGAGGCAGCACCCCCCCCCCCCCCCCCCCCCCCCGTCAGGCTGCAATTAGCACGGCGTGCCTGCGAGTGATTGTCTTGACCCACAAAAATTTATTTCTGACAGGCGTCCCTGAACGCTTCCCCTGTAATTGCTACGGCTGGGAAACAGAGCTTGAGAAACAACCGACGGGGCAGCGTGTTGGCATCGGCACCGGCATCACAGATCAGTAATGCTTGGTCCCATTTTTCCTCCTAAATATCACCGAGCAGCAAAGTTTTTTAAATAAAGACTTACATCAGTGGGGTTGAAAAATAATACAAGTTGCACATCTATTCCTAAAGACAGCTTTTTTTTTTTTTATTTTAAAATTCTGCATCTGAAAACACAGTATGACAGAAAGCATTTATATACAACTGCAGTGTTTTTGGTATAATACAGTATTTAATACATCCATTTTTTTTTCTGCAAAAAAATTTGCTTTGTCGGACAAAAGAAACCAAACTCCCATTGACAAAGAATACAGCTAAGGCACATTGTTTTCTGCTAAATGAAAGACAAAAGGGTGCAAAACCGGGTAGTGCAATAATTGCTGAAAATCACATTCTACTACAAGAAAAGCATTCTGACTTTGAACTTTGATTACCAGTCAATTTAAGACATTTCAATATCTCATAAAATACTCCTTTAAATAAATAGCAAAATATCTACATCTTTCAGTGTGTTCCATTTGAATTTCCAATTTTTTTTAAACTTTGCCGTATATACATGGTTTTCTTTTTTCTTATTCAATAGCTTACAAAATATTTCTGTACAGTTTTATGCATATTATGATCTATAACAAAATAGTTATTTCTTAAAACTATATTACCACCAGTCTTTGAAAATGACAAGAATAGGAATAACTTATTATGGACTATGTTAGGCAATACAAAAATCCAATCAACCCATAACAAAACCAAAATGACAAAGTCAGAAAAACCATTTCATGAACTTGAATTAATTCTTTTTGTTTCACAAATCTCGTTTTCTATGTAAACCCTTTTCTGTTGCCTTTGGGTTGTACCCACATCTGAATACCAAAACAGGCTAGGATTTGGGATTCCTAAAAGCACTGCAGCCTGCCGGGAATATTGGTGCTCCTGAAACACAACAGTTCTCCATGGAGAAAAGCATTGAAGAAACCCAACAGATACAAGCCTTAGCTCAACTCCTCCGTTTCTGCTGACTTTGACAACCTTTGGATGAAGCTCCAAAATCCAGATTTTTGGAAATGCATTAATGACTTGATGATAATGCCAGACTCCTCTGTCTTCTAAGTGTACTGTTAGATTCCCAACCACCACTCAAAATCTGGCCCCAAGTGGTGAAGTTCTTCAGATTTTAAGACCATACCATTAAGAGGATTTATCTTCTCCCAGCTGCCAGTACAAATCTGAAAGGAATGCTATTGTGTCATGTCAAAATGAGTGAAATTACTCCAGAATTTGTCTTGTGCATCTGAGAGCAGTCTGTCCTGTTACAGTCTGAAGATAAACTAAAAGTTATTAAGTTTGTACTTTGAAGGTAATTAAATCAACCTTCCTTATCTACAGTGAGTTGCAAAAGACAGAGCTCATAATTTCCTACAGTTTATATGAACATCTGAGCCTTCCTTTTGCCCAAAGGGAAGGTCATTTTCTTCCCTTAAAGACTGCATTTGTAAGCAATTTCTATTGTATTTTTGAAGTGTAAGCTGACAGCAACACAACTGAGCTGTAATAGAAATCTCAAGGTGCCTTTTATTCCTTCCACAACAAACAGAAAAAGTGAGCAAGACACAGACAACGCCTAACTTCCTAACACAGTTTAAGGCCACATTTAGAAAGGATGAAAGTAAGGCTTTCTTTGAGGGGCAACACACTGGATGCCACAATGGGAACAGACACCGAGCGGTCCAAAGCTGATAGGATTCACCCAGGGAAAAATCTGAAACAACATCCTAATTCTGGCCAGGAGGTCTGTGCCTTCTTTTGGATGTAAGCAGGAAAATAAAATTAAATGCCATAGACATCCTCCTCCAGAATATTCCCAGCAAACTGAAGGTGCTCCCCTAGCAAAAGATTGCTGTCTTCTCAGTCAAGGGTGTTAATTACAACAGAACCAAAGACAAGTCAAGTCATTACAATATACAAATGCAGCGCAATGAACCGCGCCTAGAATCATCACTCTGTTATCAGAGGCACCTGTACAGTATCTTGCTGTTTATTTGGCAAGGTTACAAGTAATACTTCTAGGTTTTAACGAAGAAGAAAGAGAATTTGCATAGATTGTACATTCAGTTCAAGGAGATTTCTGGTACCTTTTTTGTTGTTATCAGGTAAACGTGTTTGCAGACACAGTGAGGTAGCAGCTGTGATAGCACCCATGAGCAAAAGAAGGTAACCAAGGCAGAAGCAAAGAGCAGAGAGTGATCTACACACGACTGTTAGTATAAAGGAACAAAATCAGCACAGTACCTGCAGTATCACATCATAAGGGTTAATCGCTGCCAACACCACACACAACTGGAGACGGCCTAATGCTACCGTGGTCCTGGGTAACATGGGCTGTAAGATTTTGTTGCCTCAATTTTAAACGCTCTCAGCCTGATTCTTGTTTCCCTTACCGTGATGGTGGTGGTGAAGGTTTTCAAAGGCCAGTCTCTTCTACTCTACTTTGCTCACTCTTGGAAGAGTCTACAGGAGGAAAGGTATTTCCCTACAAATTCTTCCTTGCTACCCTTAACCCCAATTCACATTTCTTTGGCTCCTTTGTGCCTGGTTGCAGCAGCACCTACCCTCAGCAAGGGCTCTGCAGCAGGGCCCCTCAAAGGCAGCGTCCTGTCCCCTGCAACGCCACATTGCTCCTACCCTCAGGGGTATCAGCCCTGGAACTGTCTTGGCAGAAGCCTCAGGGTTTGGTCTCGAAAGACTTTTTTACATGATGTTTTCGATTGCCCATTAATATGAGTTTAATGTAATGTCCTACAAATCCTTAAGAGTATCTTGGAGGCCTCGAATGGTTGAAATAAAAGCACATATGGATCATTATCTTTTCACAACCAGCCTGAAGCAAGGGCAGTGGGAAATGCCACTAGCCACTTTCTGCCACGTCAGTCTTACTCTGTTGCTGAAATAACCAAACCTACTCATGCCTGAAAATCAGGAAAAGAGAATCGCTATCACTTTTACCAACTCCCTCACATGTGTTAGTACTGAGCTGACTGAAGGCTGCCCTGCAAAGCAAACTTTCCTGATCCGCAGCTAGGGTTTTTGAAGAAGCCCAAGGGATTTGGCTCACGCAAGTACAAAACTTCCTGCTCAATGGAAAGCGGTGCAGTCAGCCAAGGTTTCATGTGGCCAACTCCTGAAGCTTTGGGATCTGGGAAGACAACGAGGAGGGTGTGATAGCCAGCGGCAAGCTGGCAGCTCTCTGACAGCTGTGATGAAAGAGAACTAGAGAAATCAACAGAAAGTTGGTCCTCATGGCCTGGCCACAATAAAAAATCTGGATCTTTTTTTTTTTTTTTTTAATCTGGGAAATCAGAACTGAGATCTCACAGTATCAATGGTTCTCAGCCTTGCTGTGCAGAAGGCGCCCAGTTGGTTCCAAGTTTTGTTGCAGCACAATTGTGTCAAACTTTTGCAAAGTTTCAGAATCTTCTTTACCCTTCAGCTCTCCCTTTGGCCAAATTTAGAATATCCCAGTTCTGATTCACTGACTGCACTACTCTGTTCACTACAATCGTAGCTAAGAGTGATGGAGACTTTACTAGTATGGCAATTAGTGCTGTAGGAGATGGACAGAAGGTGAATACGCATTAGTGGGTCCTTTTGAAGGTGCTGCAGGATCATTGTTAATATGCCGTTAGACAACTGTACGTACATTGCGCACTGAAGCCAATACCTAGGAAAGTCAATTGGTAACACATGACTGCACATTGTATCTCTAGGCTTAGCAATAACGAAGGCTTAACAACAGAGATACAGACGGACCTCCCTATATAACACTTGCTATCATGAAGGAATTGTTAAAATTCTCTGCTTGCTGAGAGCACAAAAAATGAAGGCATAATTTCAATTCTAAAAAACCTTGAATATCAGAAAATGAAAATACAAATATTACTACTCAATGTCCAAATGCCATCAAAGAAAGAATTGGAAAAATCTGAAAATAAACTGTCATTTGAACTTTTTCTATTAGCCTCATATAAACAGGTTTGCATAATGCTAAGACTGACTTTGGACATAATTCATTAAATCACGTATGTAGATGTTCTGCATTTTGCCACATTCCCTTTCTGTGTAATACTGATCGATCGGTCTTTTCCAATCTAGGAGATTCTGTGATTCTGTGATCACAGAAGTGTTACATGGCTATTGCGCAGAATGGGCAGGGAATTTAAACGAGCAAAGCATTACACACAGGGCAGATGTGTGCATATGGAAATACACCCCTCTCCCACAGAAACGCATTTTGATCAAAACTGGCTTTCCGTTGGAGTTCCATTCAACAAGGACCAGCCAGCGTGATTGGAAAATAACACTTGCACGTTCAAATGAAGATCCATAACTTGCTTGTTTTGTATGAACTATGGGTCCCTGCTCTGAATTCTCCTTTTCACCAAATGTAAGATCTGTGAAGTTATTCTCTTCTAACAATATAGAATATTCATCTCGGGCTCCATGTGCCTGCCATTTCAGAACCAGAAAAGCCACTAAGCGGGATGTTGGTCTTCGCAGCTCTACCACAGCATCAGCTTGGAGCAAGCTCTGACCCCTGATGCAGAGCCTTGCTTTCCATGGTTTTTCTTCACAACTACAGCACTTTGTAACTCAGACACAGTGTCCCACATATGTATCTGTGTCTGCATATTAATAGCTATAGCAGAGGTTGTCATTTAGGTCCAAAACTTGACATTGCCCCAGAAGATTTTCCAAACATGGCAGCTCATTCTTTGATGACTTCAGACACAGACAGTATTTACTCGTACCATACTGTCACACCTTTTGTTTATGCTGGACTTGACTCTGAAGTCCTTACTCAGCGTGAGAACTCTGTTTTGCCTGAGGAAGGACTGCAGGACCAGCCTCTTCAGTTTTGCATCATATGTAGCAACAGTAGCAGTAGGATTGCCAGCTTGCTACAAAACTTCTTTGTGTAGACACTTTTTGTCTTTCAGAAAATAAACTAGCATAATTTTTGTTTTGAGATATTTTAAACCTAGCATATAACGTAAATAGATGTATCAGCAACTATTTGTTTTCTTCCCCTTTTTTGTACTAAACCAAAAAAATTTGCACCTTATATTTTAAATGATAAAAGTGGCAGATTTTCTTCTAACCACAAAAGATGGCACTATTCCCACCTTCTGCTTGGTCTAGTTAATAATGAAAACTTATCAACAAAGCACTTAAAAACATTCCTGCTTAAGAATTAAAAAAGTATCAAATTTAAAAACCAAGTTCTCTGCATGTGTGTGTGTGGGCGCACCCTTATACATATGCTTCTGTACAACACAGACTGAAGATTTTCTGACTACCCCAGCAGTCTTATAGAGAACAATCACTGACTAGGATTGTTAATGAATTTCATTGTGTGCCCTAAATATGACGTTCTTCATTTAATCTGCAGGGCTTGAAGCGTGCAGTTGCCATTGCATCAGTGTGACTAAAGCCCTGGATTTCACAGTGAGGGTTGGAGGTCCCCAGAAAATTTGAACTTCACGACGGAATGTTAGATTAAAAACAAGCACTGTTAAAAAAACCCTACTGAATAAGTAATAACACTGTGTTTCTATTATATAAACCTGTTGGCAACCCTGGTTTTAAACACGCTTGCCTCTAGAGGCGGTTGAAAAGCTGGAACATTATCTTGACTGAAATATTTCAACCAGCTCGCATTGCTACAAGCTCTCCTAAAACTACGGCTCTCGTGACTGTCAAAATCAAGACAAAAAAAGAAAGGGAGGTGTGAGGGGAGGAAGGCCTTTTCTTAATAAAGGCAGCTTCAGTTAGTAAGATAACATAATCTTCAAGCTGCAAAAGCAGCACCTACTAATTAGTCATTGACTAAAACATAAATAATAAATACCTTCTATGCATCCATTTTTGTGCCAGATAAACATTTCAATGCTCTGCCTTAATGCCAGCACAGCTGACACCGCAATTTCAAGTCCAAAGCAAACTGCAAGTAGCTTTAAACCAATACTACAGAGAGAGATACTACAAGCCACTGGGATCTGTGTGTTCATGTTGCAACTGTTGTTTAAAAGGGAATTCAACCTTTCAGTGAGACGTGATTACAGAATGATTTAAGGGTCTATTTCCCTCCTGATGTGGATGCTTAACTCTCATCAGCAGAAAGTCAGCCATACACACAGAAGGGTAAACAGATACCTTACGTTATTACATCAATAGGATTTTTTTCTTAATTAACCCAATAGCTTTTAATAGCCATTTTGGGTTATGTTGTTAACATGAGATTACCACAGCAACAACAACAAAGTGCATGTTTTATGCTAATGTAAAATGCATTAGTTGGAGATGACTTTGCATATAAAACCTATATTTTAAAAAGTTCTTGGAATGTAAATGAATTTTTTCTTACTGTAGAAAATGCAGCTTAGAATGATGCAAAAGATGTCTATTTAAAACAGAATGCAGCCTGCTAGAAACTCTGAAGACAGGGAAGGGTAGAGTTTGTTGACAGAATAAAGTAAAAGCACTGAGAAACATGGCACTCCTCTCCTTCACGTTCAGCTCGTGGCTTCGGTCAGGAACCCACGTCCTTGCACAGCCTTCCAGATGCCCTGCAAAAGCTTAGAAGGACCCTTCATGAAGAGCTGGCATAGGTGAGATCAAGGGAGGGAATTAGTGTTAAGACTTACAGCTGCTACTCACATTGGGTAAGAAATGTGTTGTTGCAGATTTAGGTCCCAACTCTACCACTTTACTGGTTCTGTGCAACTCCACTGCCTGAGAGAACACTCAGCTCAGCTCACGAGCAAAATCAGCAAAGGGTGTGAGCAGACAAATCACAACCCACCCCCAACATACACATTTGCTGTACTGGAAGTCTGCGAAAATGCTTAGGTGCCGGTGGGTTAGAAAAAAACCCTACAGATTTGAAAGGGCTGAAATTCAAAATGTTTCTTTGTTCTTTAATACTCTTAGTACCCAGACTCTGAACCTGACTGCATGAGAAATAAAAGACTAATATAGCAAAACACTGGTTCCATTTAGAGTTTATAATGAAATTAGTCCAAGAAATCTCTGAAAATAATCTGAAAGTTTCTGCTTTTGCTCATTTTCTCTAACTAGGATAACAACAGACATTAGCTGAGTCCAGAATTAGTTTGTGTTATTAAAAAAAAAAGTGAGGGTGTACCATAATTATTTCCCGTTCTGTGAGGTGATGTGGCCATACAAGCTCCCGCCTGCAGTAGCCAACCTCCCCAGGAAGTGTTGGGAATTTTGCTGTGATTTATTCATGGTAGCAAAATAAAGAAAACCTATGAAACAGCAGAGGTACAGACAAATTTATTTTTAAAAATCATTTTTAGCAGCTGCTTCTTCACTGCCCTCTCCATGGCTTGCCGCTACTGTTTCACAGCCTGCCGAGGGTGTGCGGTACGGCCGGGACCTACGGGGCAGCAGAGGCTGTGGGGTGACCGAAGCTGCTCCTGACAGAGCTGATGGAGAGGGCAGTGCCAAAGGCCTTGTCATTTTTTTTTTTTTTTTTTTAAATGAATTATACTGCAATAAGTAACAAAAAAGTATAATGTTCCCTTAGATTTCTGAAATCTGGTGCAAGATTCACATATGAGCAAGGTTAAATTCCCTTTTAAAAACCTATGCCGGAGGAGAGCGTACCGGATGCTACCTCAAGCGGCCATCGGGTTTGACGGGGCCCAGCTCAGATTTGGGGTCCGGGCTCAGGGAGCTCCAGGCCGTCTGAGCACAGCCCTGCATGACCGGGCAGGCAGTGGGGCCAGCGCTGCAGATGTCCACAGCTGACCAGACGCTGCCGACCAGAGAGTCCACCCAGGCTTCCAGCTGGGCGCCCACGAGCCCCGCGTTCCTCTTGGCCTGGTCCACGCGGGCAGCACTGACGGGGATATTCAGGACGGGGTTCAAGCCCTGGAAGCTCTGCTCCATGTACGCGTTCTTTGGCGGCCCGCTGTGATACTTCATGGCTTCCTCTGGAAATGCAGAAATAAACCCAAACGTTAGTGCATTAAAAAAACAACCCCAACCTTCAGGACCTAAGGGTACAGCAAATGAAAAGGCAAAAGTCCATTTCCCCAGCACTGAGGACATACTGCATCCCAAGGACGGCTGGCTGTGCTCAGCTCTTCAGCTCCTCGTGCTCACCACTACGGGCTCCACACGTCATGATGCCAACCCTGCAAGTGCTGCGTGAGCAGGGTGAAGCACCAAGGCTGAAAGCAGTGTCATCCTTATTATCATCACGTACAAACGGTGTCCCCAGAGCTGTAGGACACCTGGGCACGACAGAGCTGTTTGGCACAGCACAACAAAAAGGCAGGCCCAGCCTCAAAGGCATCCCAGGTACGAGCTCCTGTCTGTACCTGCAGCCTGATCAAAGTGCAGCTCCTTCTCGGGAATAGCCCATTTTGCATTCAGGAGAAGCTAATTTTGCCTCATTCAACACAGAAACAGCCTGGGAGATGAGGCCATGCAGCTGAAGTTCCCCCTGTGGACACCCAGGGAAGGCTGTGCTTTGAGATTGGGAAACAGTTCACGGACGCTGGGTGTGAGAAGGCTGCAGCCCTCGTCAGACCATTAAGTGCTATCATTGATTTGGCTAGGAGGAAAAGCCAAGATCTCAGCCTTTTTTTTTTTTTTTTCTAAACTGATGAACCTTGCTGTGCTGTGGAAAAGTCACAACATTTGTTAGCTCAATCTGCCTCCAAAAACTGGGTGGTGCCATTCCTGGCATTGGAAGGAAAACACCACGGCCTTGGACAGACTGCACCCATAATGAAATTATGTGTAGCACCAGCATCATTCCTGGAAGTGCTCCAGTCTAGCTGGAAAAGTCTTTTCTAATGACAATTATATTTCAAGCTCTTGCGCCGAATAATGGATCACAACCATTTCCTAATGACGCTTTTCTTTGCATTGTGGTTGGTTTCCTTACAGTAACTCTTCTACCTCAGCAAAATGCAGTACATTGCTCCAAATGTGTGATATTGCAGTGAAAATCATTGTCAGGCTGTGATAATGCCTTCAAAGACCTTGAATTGGACACTGAGGGTCAGACCACCCTCATCTAAGGCTTCTTAAGGTCTGAGAATGGGACCCTCCAAAATGCTCACTGCGTGCCTCTTGGGAGTAAATTTTCAACCATTTCTTTCTGCTCTCAGCTGACTTCCCTCGCATCCTCGCTCCGGCAGCACAGAGGAGCTGTTCAGCTCTGCCAACATACACACCATCCAGAACACAAAATGGACCCATTCAGGGCGCTCCAGGCTAGGAAAGCCACCACGCTCAGATAGCGTTTCGAGGCCAGGAATTACATATTCACGGCTACAATTCCTTCCACATGTCCTTGCTGCTTGTACTGCAGCCTGACACTGAGCCCTTTCTTCCATGCAGAGGACAGTATCTCAGGCGCTGGCAATAAATCAGTGCATTTATTTAGAGGGAAAAGGGACACTTACTTGGAGCTTTGCTGTTACATTTGCAAAGTCTTTAATGTCAAATACTGTGCAAGTCCATTACTTCAAATCGCCAATTAAATTAGTTCGGCACATCCCCATCACCTTTATATATCACTTAACTGTTCCTGCATTCATCTAAACTCCTCTTTTTATTTTAAAGGGTAGATATCCACAATAACCTCTAGTCAAAATGAGTTTATTCCGTGCACATGTGTCAGAAGTGTGCTCTGCCAGAGCACTGCAGTTTAAGAAACAGAACAAGTACACATGATTAAATTTCCTCCTTTGGAAGCAATTAAATATGGAAGACTGTTTGTCAACATATTAATTAAATAGGAACATTCTAAGTAAAAATCCCAAAACAAATAAGAGTTGGCATTACTAGCAGGATCATCTGATTGAAACAGGCAATTCAGAGAGCTTGTTAAATTAAAGCCTGTTGTGCGTGTGTTTAGTGCATGGAACAAGAGAGACCTTTTTTCAGACAAATAACAGGATGAAACAGAACTTGCTCTTCTCTCTGGCTCAGCCTCGCACTTGTCCCAGGCTTCAGGACTTGGTGGATTATCAGGACGGGAAGACATGAAACCTACAGAAACTGTAGGACCCAGTGCTGGTGATGCAGCCGGAGATCATCTCTCAGTCTGTGACCCTTGTTGTTTAAGATCAGCGGGCTGCTTTTGCTAAAATAAGGGTGATAACCTCGGCACGTTCAACAAATTTAAGTTTCTCTACTCCGCTATTGCTGTAACGGTGTCGGATACGCTGTGTTTCTCACACCAACACACCGCTGTTTCGGTCTGCACCGCCAAGCGACTGCTGTGCTCTGCTCCAGAGCTGGCTGTGCTGCAACGGGGTGCCAGCAAGCACAATGCTACAAGTGTTTAATGGGACCGAAGATACACTTTTTTCAAAAGCAACATACAAATATTTTCAGCAGACAGGAAAAGACAAGACTGCTGAGGACAGTACTGACAACAAAACACTCCAAGTTAGGTGTCTGCATGATTTGTAAAGAAAGAGCTGGGTAACAGCAGTGTGAGTGCAGAGCTATGCGTACTGATGGACAGGAAATGCTAACGATTCAACCCAGAACCCTCTCCTGGAGCCTCCACGTCTTTGTTAAAAACTTCATAGGAGGAAGTGAGGAGGATGCCCAAGCTATGGGAGATGTGGGCTATTCCTCTTTGCAGTAAAGGGGGGAAAAAAAAAAAAGAAAAAAAAAAAAGAGAGATAATCATGAGACTAACTTACTGGGCTGGGACAGGAGAGGGACAGTGTGGGTCCCAAGCCCTGGAATACTGTGTAAAAGGAGGCTGGAGCTACTGGGCATGCTTTTAAAGCACTGACACTTCAGTCCTTGCTCATGAAAAAAATAACGAAGAAAGTAAGGGTTGCCTCTACGAGATGTGTGTTTAGACATTTAAATCTGTATAGTTAGAGCAACCAATTCAAAATTAGCTGAATTGCAGACATTTAGCCAGATTTTTTTGCCAGCAAACACATCCAAATAGCCCTTAGACTTCAGGAGGACATGTATCAATGCAAAATATATCCCATTGACTCTAAATTACAGGTTTTTTAAAAATGAGTTATTTTTGTCCCCCATTTTTGTTTGCTCTTCACTCTGGGAGAGCACTTCATTTCTCAACAGACTTCTCTCAGTATAACTACTTTGAACTAAATACACAGCCTGTAGTCAGCCGCATAAGCTGGGATTTCAGCATTTGTGTGGGGGTTTGTTCTTCATTTTGCAGAAAAAGCAAATGAGTTTAGACAGAGAGTGGGCTAAGGAATGAAAAATGCGGTTACCTCGGTACCCATTAAGGCGCTAGACCTGTGGTTTTTTTAAAGCAACACAGAATGTACAGCTTTATTTCTTTACTTGAATTGTGCTGAAACCCTCTGGCAAAGAGGTAATTTTTTATTGACATTTTGTTTGTTTTCTCTCGCAGCAAACAAGACAGTGTTGCATTTGCTCATTGTGAAGCTAATCGACTCCTTGTCAACTGGATCTGAACTAAATTTCAAAGCAAATCCCTGTCTTCAGGGTTTTTCTCGGAATGACGATTCCAGGGCATGTCTACTTTTCTGCAGCCATGTGCTTGCCTGCTGCTATTACTGCGTTTATCAAGAACGTGTCACGTTACCTCTGGTTAATTTAAAAAAAAAATCACAGCAGTTCTGACACAAGTTGCCACCTACTTTATAATCCGTATAGATGCAATTAGAATTGATTCAGCCACTGCAAACAACCAACGGCAAAACAAAGGTTTCCCAGTATATACTTAATTAAGATGATCTATAAATATGGATTAGGTTAAAAGGCCTTTGAAATGCATGCGTGCACCGCAGTAATGCCGTCAAGCCTTTGAAAGAGGCGGCTGCGGTTAGAGGGTGCAGGGACCAGGAGCCGGCATTTAAGGCTCCCTGTCCTGTTGTGAAGCAGCAAAGATCAGAAGCCCCTGTCCGGAGCAAGTCATCAAGCCAGGTACTGAACATAAAAGGTCTCTCTAAAGGCAAAGGAAGAGGATGATCTTCTTCTCTGCTCTCCTTGTTTGAAGGAAGACGGGTTTTATTTATTCATTTACTTATTTTCAGTCCAGTGTTTGGTATCAGCTTGAGGTTCAGGGCTTCTTCTGCCCCAGAAGTGAATCTGCCCACTGGCTCACAGTAACCTATTTCGCTTTAATGAAACAGGTACTATACATTAAATGCATGACAACTCATTATTGTCACTCCAGCTGGGAGATCGCTGTGGAAAATTTGCCATGAATATAAACTCAAATTTAAAAATGAAATTGCTTTGGCTTATTCTGTGCCCCTCTCAGCGCCCCTGGGAGACCTGTGTGATCACACTCGGCATGACTGCTTCACACGGACTTCGCAGAGCACGGAAGGGTGGGAAAGTGGGATGATGGGGATGCAGAGCAAACCTCGACTGACTTCGCTGTTTTCTTAGGAATTGAAATCTACTTGGTAACTTGGATTATAGTCTGCCAACTGCTGGCTAAATGCTCTGAATTATAGCTGTTGCTTGGCTCTGCCTCTCCAGTCCCTACGCAGGGGACCTGGACATTCGGTCTCGAGTTTCCGAACTGCACTTAAATTCAGGCTGCCTAAAGCGGACAGCAAGAAACCCTCATTCCTGTGTATGATCATTGCTAGTGATCTTCTACTGATCTTCTCCCTGTTTTGTCTCCTCCACATGTTACATTTCCTCTCTGTCTTGGCACAATTTAATCCTGGGGTGTCCTGCTGGTCCTTGGCAGCCCTCCCATGTCCTTACAGTAAACGCGGAGTACTTGGCTTTAACACATTCAGCCATATGGTGAGAAACTCAAAATCACCATTTAGAAGAAGTATAAAAGAGAATCTGGCTGTGCGGGACGTAGGGGGAAGGAGACACTGGTGGAGCAATTGAACGTGATTTCTCCAAATGATTTATCTCATAAATTCACTTAATTTTCATTTTCTTTTCTTTTTTTCCTTCTCTAACCAGGCAAACACTTGAAAGCACTCCCAAGCCAGAGGATCTGCTGAAGGCAGAGCTGATCAGTGACACAACTCACACTAGAGAAAATAGACACAGATTTGGATGAGTGGAGGGGGAAGAGAAGCAAGAAAGAATAAATAACATCAGATTCTAGACTTTCCACTGAAATAGCTCTGGGAGCCTCATTTACAGTGGAAACACCCCAAACCTCCCAGCATACTCAGTAACTCCATGTTAGAATTGATCTCTTTAACTCTTATAGATTCAAGTTTTGAAAAGGTCAATGCACCAGTGTTTTTAAAACAATTTACATTCTGTCAGTTATGCACATCTGGACACCGTATCAAAGAAAACACCTGCTCTTGATTTCCCTTTATCGTTTTACTTGCGTGCACAGACTCTAGGCCAAAATTAATACACAAATAGGAACAGAAAATGAATAAACTAGCTGCATATGCTGTTTTTATAAACTGCTAAGTAAAACATCTTTGCTGGTAGCTGTCCCATGATTAATTTTTTTATTTTGAATTCTAATCACGATTTTTCAGAGTCATGATACAGGAACAAACACATTTCGCTTTGATTATTCAAAAGTGGAGCACGTGGCTCCCTTCATGATGCTGGGAAACCGAAAGCAACTTTGCCTTGTTGTGCTCTCTGCTGAAGTGATGTGTAGATAAGTAATGATTTAGGAAATACAGTGATTGTTGTCGTGTTCATGCTCTCAAGATACAAGATTTTAGCAGCTGCTGCGCTGCTGCCAGATTTGTGCAAACGCTTTTTAGAATGACACAGACAAATTACACACAAGACCACAGACAGATTTGTATGTATCTAACTACGTGGACTCCAGTTTCTACATCTGGAGTATATGAGACAGAGGGGGCCAAATCATTACCAAGCAAATGACTTGCAAAGTGGTATGAAATATATCAGTCACTCAAAAAGCTTCTGGAGTAGCAAATTACTTTCCAGAGCAATCTTTCCAACACAAGCTATAGCTTCCCCCCCCCTCCCTTTTTTGGGGGGGGTGGGGGTGGGGAGCTGTGGGTGCTGGAGGATGGTTGGAAGAACAAAATTTTAAGATATCCGTAATAAAACATATTCCCCTCTTCTGCTGACAACTCCTGGCTAAGTCTGATGTACGTTTTATTTTCAGTGTTAAGACAAGACAATAATACTATTCCTTCATTTTAGAAGATTTTTTGGCAGCTTTTGCATTGTTTACAACAGTAACAGAAATGGTTCTTTTAGAAGTACTAATTCTTCTGTCATACTCTCACAATGCCTTTATTTGGCAGAGAAAAATATATTTAAATAATAAAGTGGTGACAAACTGACAGAAGCTGGAAATCAAAGCTAAATGACAATTGCCTGCACAGAGCACAATAGTGTCACTGAGACAGAAAGCCTTAAAAAACCCAAACAACAGGAATTTGCATTGTAAATACAATTCTAACTACAGTGGAGTGTCGCTATCTGCCCCTGTAATTAATTTTCTTCTTTACCTTCATGCCTCAGACATCTGGAGATTATACATCACATCATCAGTAGCAAATCACTCCTGAGGCTTTTTTCCTAGATAATATTGTTCCCAAGCTTTATATTTCATTCCTATAGTAGATTCTAGTTACCATATGAATGAACAGGGCTCTTTAACAAAGAATACGAGCCAGATCTTCTCCCAGTGTATCAATGGGCAACATGGAGTAACTCCGTAATTTCAGTGGAATTACTCCAGATTCAGAGTTTGGAACAAAGGGAGTTTTGCCTTTGCACCATAAAGTGTGGGCTCACGGCTGAAGTCTGAGACACGCTTAACTGTCCACATGGCTCTCGCTTTACCGGGAAAAGCAGCAAGGTTGTTAGCTACATGCCACATTTTCTATCCAATTTATGCCTTAACTGTTAAATTAGCAAAGAACATGGAATTCATTAATTTCCAGGAGATGAGTCAGTAACAGCTGCATTTAGAAGCAGGTTGCCTCAAACTTTAAAAATGTATTCCTTCTACACACGACGTTTCTTCACAATTTACCATTGCCTATTAGCTAATAACACCAGCAGGTTGTTGGTGGTTTAGTTTCTGCTTAAGAAACGATGCCACCAAATGTTAGAAGAAGAAATCAGTAAGTTAGCTCTTCTGCTGAGAAATGTGTAGAATCAAGCTCCTGTTGAGCAAGATAAGGGCTGCATTACCTCTCAGCAGTTGTCTGGTGGTGTTTGCATTACAGAAGCAGCATGTTATGCTGGAAGGTAAATGCCTGACTTAGTTTATTTGCTGCCTTGTCAGGAAGAAGAACTTCTGAAAACTTAATAGGATCATTCATGTATCTAGCAACTTTAAGATGTCTAAAGTTATGAATATTAAACTGGGCAGATGGAAGCACTTGAGCACGTTAAGAAGAATGGTAAAGATATTCATAGCAACAAAGTTGTTTTGATCTTACGGAATAGGGAAACGGTGTGGCTACAAAACATTCTCTCTCCTCCTAGTCCAGTGTCCTCAGTGCTGCCTGAAGACCCGAGCACTCGACCAATGCCTGTGCCAGTGCAAACTGCTGCTGGGAACCTGTAGACGCTGGCAGCCTGAGAATGACCTCTGTATTTGCATGGCTCAGGGCTGCTGTGGCAGGGAAGAAAATGGTTTGTCTAAAAAATGTCAGTGTGGGTCTGATAGTGTACTTACTGGGATCACCGTATCCATAGATATTTCTGTAACATAACTGCTTGGCATGTACTGAGACGGTTTTGGCAGGTATCAGACAAGACTGAATGCCTGGACCTGACAATATGTCAGGTGAGCTCTGGCCTAGGGTAATTTTGTCTAATTCAGCATTTTGTGTATTGATGCTTTTATCGTTAAACACACAGACTTTGTCAAGATAACAGTTTAAACATCTGTAAGTCTTTATGAACAAATGTGAATGAAAAGCAGCAGAGAGAGGTCCATTTTTCCTTCTGTTTCTAAATGATGGCTTTTACAACAGCTGTTAGATTATTGAGAGCCTGAAGTTCTCAGGATTCTGAACTGTGCATATTTTAAAGAAATAAATAGCCTTTTCTTCAAAGTGGCTGTGTTTTACGGACTGGATACAGACACTTCCGCTTGTCTTAGTGCAACAATTTCTTCTGATTTAGAATCTATAAAATTCCTTTCTTTCCTCCTTTTCCAATACAGTGCTACTTCATTTCTAACCGCAGCATTTACAGTGAATACAGACATGATAACTGTATTATTCCAGTACCAAATAATAAAACTTACCTTGTTTGATAGGTTGCCGATTAGAGAAGGTGAGAGGAGTAACAAGGAATTTGGTTTCAGCTACCTGTACCCAGTGGTGCAGAATTTTTATTGTCCAGACACCAGGTCGCAGGGGCAAATTCAAAGGTGGTTTGTAGTGAGTAAATTCGGCACTGGATTCAATAAGGATATCATACGTTGCTGCAATTACATTAACAGGATCCACCCAAATGACAGTAACGGTGACGTTGGGGCCTTTTCCCCATTTCTGCATGCCGACTGGCTCATCTGTCGGCCCAAGGAGTCCTCCGAAATTCCGGAAAATCCTTTCTTTGGCGTCCCATTCGGTGCCAATCTGAAATTGAAGACCACATTGTTGCTAACATCATCTCTGTAAGCATCTAATGTCAAGTAAGGGCTCTCAAGACATACAAATCATATTTCTCTAATGACATGAATTATGCACACATATAAAGGCCAACAGCAACATGACCTAAGATCATAATATGTACAGAAGTTGTGAGACAACCTTGAATGCAAGGCTTGTTTTTTTGGTCCAATTTTCTACTGTTGATCGATATAAGGGTTTTCTTTATACTAAAAGTGACATAACAGGCTATAGCAGCTCTGCTTTCCCTCCACATGGAAGCAGTCAATAAAGGACCAAGCCTAGTGACTGAACACAGGCTATGCATAGAAAAAAATCCGACCCATCATCTCCCCGGTCATGAAAACGTATTATACATTTGAGAGACAGACCCTGCAGTAGTAGACCTACCCAGTTGCTGCTAAGACCAAGGAAGAGGCTTTTGCTGACTTTCAGACAAGTCCCATCAGGTCCTTTACTACAAACTATCCATGAGATGCTGTCTCCTTGCACTGCCTTCCTGCCTGATATGGGAAGTTATTTCTGGTAAACTCTCTTCTTACTGTCATAATAGTGACATTGTTTTTTATTTATTCACTAACTAACAGTAAAGTAGCTGATTCACAATCTAGTGTAAATATTTAATGGACCTTTCTTTTTCCTAGTAGCTTTCATATTTCCGTGCTCTTTATATGAATTTTAATGGTTCACCCATAACCCACAGGATGATACAAACGTACAAGCTGTTGCCATTAACACTCGTACACTGCTGAAAATAAGCAGCTCTAAACAGATAGCATGAAAACGTACTAATGGCCTTCTTAGGCCAACTGAAAGACTTTTTACTATTCCAGCACTAAATCTAGCATGTGCTTATGAGGCTGACCATTAATGAACCACTTCCACCAATTCTCAAGAAGGCAACCTGGTGGACTGCAGTATTGAAGGCTGCATATTTGCTTGTGGAGGAAGCGGCCACCTTGTTTGTCCCATGAGGTCCTGTTCCCATGATCTCAAATGAAAAGTGATCAATACCAAACATAAAAAATTTGAGGGACCCCATTTGAAGTGAAGAACAGGAGAACCCCTTGGCTTCTTTTGGCAAGCCGACATCTGATGTCATTCCTTGGGAAGACATAGAGATGTTTTGGCCAGCCTGGTACTGAAATCCCTCATAGTCCTCAGGTCTTCTCTGGCCTTAATCTCCAAATCAACAGTGTAGATGACCTAAGAGTTGATTTGTTCCCTATACAGAAATCATGGGATTCTTTCAAGCGGTCTCCAGAGGCCATGTACACACAGACAGGATCCCCTCTTTTAGAATATGTGAATATGGAAGATTTCCCCAACATGGAACTGTCCTTGTCCCTAATCTTCACCTCACATGGGCATGGTCAGAACCTGCTTTCCTGAAAGCATAACAAATAATTGTACCTCATTTGCTTCAGAAATTTTTCTTCTAGATTTCATCTCATTTGATGAGAATAAGTGGTTCCAATATAATGCCAAAATCCTCACAAATCCATAAAACATAACAATTACCTGATGCCTACTACCACTGACACCAGTACTGGAAACTGTCCAATCCCCAATCCCTTCTAAATAAATCACTGTGGTTGGCAGACAAATTACAGGACAACTGCAAGCAAGAAGCTACAAGGCCAGTAGAATAAAAACCTACCATCCTAAATCCATCTGTCATCATACAAATTCCTCCTACCGGACTATGACACTGCAAAATATGAGACAAAATGAGCTTTCCACTGCTCTGCAATCAACACAGCAGAATTGCTGGTATTTCAGAGGTATTTCACCTAGCACACCAGCTAATCAAACCAGACAGCGTAGCCCAGATATCAGACCCAAGCATCGACTGCCTCAAGGAGCTGTCAGTGTGAACTCTCCTGACAAGACTGACTGAATATGTATGGAAATAAGCTGAGAAAGAAAATTTCCTGACCAGATCTTATTATCTACTCCGCCAACCTTCACTGCGTGCGGCCATGTCACACCTACCGGAGCTCAAGGGACCTGGAAATAATAAAACCACAACATGTGAAGCAAATTACACCCTCCTGGACAAAGAAAAGCCTACAAGGAAGCTCTTTCTACCACATTCGTTATTTCTTACTGAAGAACTCCTTACTTCAGAAAGAACTCCTTACTTAAGAGAGCTTACTTCATCCTCAAAAATTAAATATTCACCCCCAACATCCAACTATTTTCCCCTCTTTAATCTCTCATCTCTGGGAAAAGAGATCAGAAGGTTACAATCCCCATGCTCCAACCTCCAGGTGACACTGCTCTACACCAGGCTGCACAAAAGATGTTGAGAAGTGTTCACATGTGCAGTTTATTAGAGTGCTGTGTAGAAGACCAAAGGTTGCTTTTGGGGAAAAATTATAACAAAATTGTTGGCTGGGTGTTAAGCTTTGCACAGGCACGTTATTTGGTTCCCTAATCTAAACCAAAAGTTACAGCCAAAGGGCAGGAGAAGGGAACAAAGGAACAATTCTCATGCTGGTGGCTTCCCATGAGAGCTTCTCACACTGCCACTGTCGGGTGTGCAGGTATAGGAAAACAACAGCACAACAAGAAGAAGAAAACACTGCCACAGAGCAGGCCCTCAGGTGCCTGGGTACCCTGTGAGCCCCTGCACTGGGGCTCAGCCCAAGACACGGTGCTGCCACTGCGTGGGGCTGCGCCCCACAGCCACCTTAGGGGAGGGAAACCAGGGAGCTGCACACATCTGTTTACAGGATCTGCCCTTTATGCCCAGTTCCTAGCTGGGGGACACACTTTCCCATGCTGCACAGCAGCACCAGTACAAGCTGGTTTTAGAAGCACGGTATTTTAAAGGGAATTTTACTTGAAGCACCAGTTAGAGGTTTCTAAGTCTTCCCTTGAACTCCACACAGCTCTCCACAGTATGGAGATGTCTGATTTTACATGCCAAGAGACAGTACAGTCCTATAATATTTTTCATAGCCCCTTAAAACATTGTAAGTAGGCTTTCATTTTCAAATGGAATACACAAAGTATGGGATGGAATCAAGCAGTAATGAGTATCTGATAAATTATGACGGGATGTGGCACAGAAACTGACATTTTCCACATCATTATTTTAATCACCATTATTTTGGGCTTCAAGAGCAGGCACTGTGCACAGGGTACATTTTGAAAGCTGGAAGTCTCTCATTGGCTTAAAACTCCTGTTTCTATCTCTGTTCAGTCCCAAGAAAAAATTTTCCCAAGATAAATTATGCCTTGATTATGGGTTTGTGTCTCATTGCTCACCACAAACAGGACCATTAGGTTCACACAATGCACACTAATTGCCTGCCACCTAGTTTATTTTATTCTCTGTGATGAATCACAAGTCTTAACAAGACCAGAAATGAACTTAGCGTTCAAGTGATATACGCTGAGCTGAGACTTTTAGTACTGTACAGCAAATCAATCTTCTGCCCTCCATGTAAAAGTTGTCATGAACCCAGGCTGGTGGGATACATACTGTGTGCACTGTGCACAAGCCAATTTTAGGAGGTGTGGGAGTTTCATGCCTGGAAATCGTCTCATTTGGATTTTCTCTAAGTTTATTTTATTTTACTCAGCCCAAGACTGAGCGCGGGAGCCGTGTGCCATTGGAACGTTACCATTAGCCCCACCGGCTGTTAGGCGGCCCAGCTGGCTGATTTTTTCCACTTGTCTTTACACGGTGTACGGGGAAATCCGCTACTCCGGAAGCAAAGTCTGAGAAGCAAAGCGAAGGAGCAGAGGGCAGGAAGGGCTGACTGGAGAGATCCTATTGTCTCCGCTGCAATTTCAGTTGTGCGCGAGGGCCACAAATACACCTGGGAGCACATTCAATGTTTGTGTTCTTCCTGCTGGTCCTGTTGGTGTGAGCTGGGAGAGGGAAGAAAGCTCCCAGCTAAAAAGGCCCCGTTCAGTTTTAAATTTCTGTCGGATCACGGGGTGAAAGTTGTTGACAAACCAGCAGTTATATGTCCCAATAAGCACAAATCTTAAGTTTCTTTTCTGGTGCTTAACCTGCGAACATTGATGCCCTCATCTTAGCTGAACTGCTAAGTTTATTTTACACTTGCTGGACTTTGACAAAGAAGGGGCATTTTAACAAGGAGTAGCAGATCAGAGGCTTTTCAGCCACACTGAAGCTGAAGAGGTTAATGCTGGATTTGTACCAGGGTAACTGAGAGAATAATTTGGCTCAGAGGCAGAGATGCCTGCAGGCCAAGGGAAGGAAGAAAGTAAAATAAACAATTAAGAAATGATTAAATGATTTACTTTGCACCTCCTGGTCTTTTAAAATATGAATCCTCTATGAAAAGAGAGGACAATTAAAGAGTTTAGGCGAGAAAAAATAATGAAAACAAGTAAGCAGTCACCAAAACTCCTTTTGCGTGTTTCAAAATAGAAGAAAATGTTTCCTTGGCCTGAAAAAAAAGCTCACCAGTGATTAAATCCTTCCCGTCCTTTGCACTCACACAGCTTCACTGCAGCAGCAGTTCCTACAGAGCTGCTTACAGACCAGCCGTGGTCTATGAGGCCGTGAAGAGCGGCTCATTAGTCCCATGGGACGCGGGGATCCTCCCTGCAGGGTGACACACTCCACAGAGCTGTGGGCACAGTGCAGCAAAGAGGCCACCGACATGCCACCGCTTCCCCAGTCAGGGGAGGCTGACACTGGGCACTGCTGCTCCAGGACATCTGTCGATCAGGCTCACAGCTGCTGCAAGGCTGGTTTTGGGGAAAAAAGGTTTGGTTCCAATGCACTGGGGCCAGGGGGGACCTGGCAAGTAGCCAGTGAGCAAATTCTGCTCCCAGGTTTGTTTCCTCCCTACAACTGAAATGAAGTCAGATGTATTCTTTCTAAAGATTTTTATTTGAGTTCTAAAACAGTAAGATCAATGTACTTCTTTTCATCACACAATTAGAAAAAACTCTTCCTGCTGCCAGCCTGGTTGCTTTCAAAAGCAGGACCCAGAGCAGGCATCAGGCTGAAAGCGAGATTAGAAGTACCAAATAAACAGCAGAAATACTCATACAAATCACAAGAATTAAAGCTTGTATGACCATTTATCACTGCATGAAATGGCAAGCCTACCATCAGACACATTGATAAATGAAACACACTTTCCATCCATCTCTTTAATGGCACATTAGTGTCATGGATTTGCCATGCACACCAAAACACTGAATCCTACCTAGGCATTTCTTAATTGCCCAAGAAGATGGTAATTTATGAACTTGGCCGTAATGACTGGAACACATTTGTTCAATCAATTTTATACCTTAATTGAAAATTGAGGCTTAACAAGAAAAATCATGAAATTAACTGCTCAGACAGTTATATCTTTAAAACAGAACACAGATGTCGGGTTCTATTAGTGGTCAACTCTCCCAATATATTTTAGGGTACATTTTTTACACTCTATGTCAGACCCTGAGACAAATTCCTAGAAGTAGTAACAGGATTTGTGGGAAATCTCAGCCACCGCTGTGATAATTTTCTCTTTTGTGTTACAACATCGATAGTCTGCTCACATGTGGCACGGGTGTCTGACCATCACTAACTTCATGAGGTTTTTTTCAGTGTAGTCTTGAGAGGAATGCTTACCACATTCCCGGTCACATCTGGAGCTGCAGAAACATGGCATTTTTCCCACATATCTCTCACAGCACTCAGAAAAAAATCACAATCACAAAACTTTTAAGTTACCGCACCCCTTTTACAATAGTAAATGCCTGCAGTTTGTCCTTAAAACAAGAGGGAACAGGGACACTCAGAATAGCATAAGAAGAGAGGGTTGACCACAGATCTGAACTGGCAACGGTATTACACTGGAGAGCCACTCTCACCTACAACTTACAATGAAATACAATTTCCAAAGGCTGCTGAATTAGTATGCAGTCTCCCCAGAGGCTCGTGACATTGTGCATGGGTGGCTACAAATACATACCTCTGAGAACTGCAGCCTTCCAAAATCGCTCGGTGGACTTGCGATTTTAAAGACTTTCTTTGGCATCACCCATGTTTCCAAAGTTTCTAGTTTACTGACAGCCAGATTGGTTGCGTGGTGTCTGATTAGGAAGCCTTGGAAACGGTCAGCAAGGAAGTAAAGATGCACGGAAACTGGATGGCCCATGGGGTAGTATCTGTAAAACAGCACACGCACACGCTCATCAGTTACACAAGAGTGACATGAAATCTCCATTTACTTGGAGCTAATAGCTTAGGAAGCATTCATTTCAACTAGAATATTCACCACTGTACATTAAGAGATTTCAAATGTGTTCATGACTCATTATCAAATATTCTTAAGCTGTTCTGATTACCCTGAAACATTAAAAAATGTTACTAAGAATATACGCTCATTTAGAACACATTCACAGCTCTAAGCTCTTTAGGAGATACCTCTGTGTGCCAGAAAACTCCCCTCCCTTACTACCTCTTCTGGGTAAGAAGTGCCACCCAGAGCTATACATTGTTAGTCTGCAGCACTGTTTGCTAGGGTAAATGGTGTTCAAGAAGCGTGTCTATTGCTCCAAATCAGGTGGCCTTCTTTTTTCCGCCTTCAGCAGGGTTAGCCCCTACAGAGGGCTGGCAATGGCAGTGCCTCCCTCGCTTGCAGCGGGACAGCAGCAGGCTGGGGACAGCAGAGGGTGCTGCGAGGCCGGGCACGGGCGAGCTGATGCCCCGCTCCATTCCCCGCATATAAATCTGATCCCCAACGGATTCTCCGGGGGCAGTGCTCTGTAGGGTCGCACTGCAGCGAAGGACACCAGGATCCGGTCCCCATTTCAGGTCTCCTTTATTTTAGGAAATAAACTTCACATTTCTTAAAGACTTGAGGTTGCTTTTGCCATGGATTTTTCACTCATCACTAAAAATAAACTGAAAAAAGGTCACACAAACAGGAAAAACCTCTCATTGGGAGATTTGGAAGCCTTCAGTTACAGTTTGGATTTTAGAGACATTGTAGTCATGGTTTCAAACAATTAAAATTTATGGTCAATTGTCTGCTATAGTCTCAGAAACATCTGTAATGATGTGTGTGTACATATGGATGCATAAATAATTAAAAACATGTTGTTCATAGCTCTGAAATCAAGTATTTTGCTACTTCACAGCACTGACATTAACTGTGAAACAAGTGTGTTTTTAACATTTCTAAAACCAACTGGTATCACACTTCCCAGTCAAGTCAGCTAAGTCTGAGTCCTCATGCCAGTTACTACATTTCAAGACATAAGCCCTATGAGGAGCTAACCAAGAAGGACTTTCCATGACATGAAACCAGCAACACCCAGAAGGAAGTCTCTAGAGCTTGAGAAATAAACATAACAAGACGGGGTATAAACAGGGCCAGCACTGATGGACTGAGCAAAAACACAGCAAAGCTACGCAGCCAACACCAGCAACAATCTGACTCCTGTTCTGAGTACTAAGGCCTCCTGTTTTATATGTGTGCAGCAGCAAATATTTACAATATCCTTGAAATAGTCTGAGTAAATTGTCTCTTGGCAGCAGTGAGTAAAAATGCCTAGAGAAGGAGAGAAATAAATTAAATCTCAATCACACAGTAATGTTGCTTCCACTGAAGATGCTGATATGCAATCTAATTTGGTGCCAGAGCAGTCTGCAGGGGGCACAGCTTTCTGAGGCTGCGAGCTAGCCCTCGTTAGGAAAGTGTGCAAGGCAGCTTCTCTTACAAAAGTCTCCTGGGCCGCTGCGGGTGGCAGCATGGGATTGACTCCAAATGTGATGTGAAGCGGTAGAGGCTTTCCTCGCAGTGCCTGCAGCAGTGTGAAATGAGCTGGGGTGGTGACTGCAATATCAGCTAACTGCATGATGCTGTTAGCCCCAGCAGCAAAGGCAATACTGTTGAGGTGCTCAGCCCAAACATATCCCTGCCATTACTGTGCTAGAGACGTGCCAAATCACGAGAGCGAAAGAGGAAGTGTATATATGCATACACCTCGAAAGACAACATAGTATCAAGAGAGAAGAGATGTGAATCAAACCTGAGAATTATCCACCTTTCTGTGATTTAAATTGGATGCTGACTCATGGCGTTTTGAGAGAGCTCGGGTAGGTATGAAAATGAAGCCTCCACTCCACATCACTGTTTGCAATTCCTCCCTGCACTGTTCCGTGAGGCTCCAGCCTACGGCGAAGGAGCCGTGCTTTATCCCGGAGACAGCTGCAATCAGTGGTGGATGACATGGTTTCCCTATCTATAATCTGAGCAAGCTTGAAAAGCACCTTGAGTTCCTGTGCAATGAAAAGCTCCCCAGAAATGAAACTGATTATTGATATAAATCGTTATCAGAACACCGGCAAAAGGAATAAGCACAAAAGTAATTGTCAAATTATTTCAGTACTGTTATACATAGCTCCCATCCTCCTGCTGGCTTCACTCTGCAGGACAAATGACTTCTTTAGGTTTGCCTTTATTTTATATAAGGAAGGCATGCTACTAGTGATTATTTCTATCTAATTGTTATTGATCTTTTATTGCTTTGCACCAGTAACCTTTATTGGCAAATCTGTAATAGGAATCTGGATCACTTACTGCCACATCTTTCTAAATGGGACATTGCTCAGCACTTCCATGACTAAGTGGGAAGGTCAAGGCGCAGTCGGTTCCCTCTCGAGAACACAAGAGGGGCAAAGTCCATCCATCAAAGCACAAGGAGTGTCTTCAGTATTTGCTGACTTAGGCTGTATGTGTTTTCTATTAGGATAAAAAAAGGCAGGGACCAAAAAAATACATTCTGAAGAAGGAATTAAGAGACTGTAAAGAAAGACTTTAAAAGATGAACCCTCTCTGCTTTGGACGTAAACAGTTTCAGATGTGTTTGCAGGCAGCAAACATCTACCAAGAAGACAGCCTTTTCTGTGCAAGTCTAACTCCAGGAACTCTTTCTTCAAATGCGTTTTAGACTGAATTCTTCTTTGCTAGGCTTATTGGTGAAAAAGGAATCTAGAATGTAGGGGTGTTTCTCTTTAAAGAATAAGGACCTTTACTTGCTCTCTATATATGTATATATATTTATACATACACACATTTTATTTATTTGATGCTAATAGATCCCACCAGTTGCAACACTTTGGCACAGACAGCTGTACCAAGCAGGCAAACTGAGCTCGAGCAAGTAGTTCTCTGTACTTCATGTATGCACCCAGGGGAACAAACAAGCAAGGACCATTAACCTGCCTGTGTTCAGATTAATTCTGAAATCCTGTCCTCTGCTTTTGGTAAGCATAATAGAGGTGAACGTGACCTCTACTGGAATCACACAGAGGGTTTAAGAGCTGCGGGTATTATACACTTGCTGAAATTAATCAAGAAAACGCAGCAACGGGGGTAACACTGCCCAACTGGATCCTGTCAGTCTTCATCAGGCTGGAGAGGAGCTCCTTAAAAGTTCAGCAAACAGGTCACATAATGTCAACCCTGAATAACCAATGCTTTATTATGGGCATAAATACTCCTGGAAATAAGTGCTGTACACTTGCAGCAGCTTGGCCCTGTTTGTGACGGTATGCTGCAGCCAGCACAGCCAAGTCGATGAATCACAGAATGGTCAGGGTTGGAAGGAGCCTCTGGAGATCATCTGAGTCCAACCCCCCTGCCACAGCAGGGACACCTAGAGCAGTTGCACAGGACGGCGTCCAGGCAGGTTTGGAATGTCTCCAGAGTGGGAGACTCCACAACCTCTCTGGGCAGCCTGTGCCAGTGCTCTGCCACCCTCACGATGAACCTCCACTGGCGCTCGGCAGTCCAGTCTGTGTCCCCTGAAACACCCGGAAAAAGAAAGACAGACTCAGACTAACCGGCAGCTGTTGTCTCCAGCAGCATGGAATGAAGTCTCGGCTCTCCGCAGGCCCAAGCGGGAGAATGCATGGTACATGGTGAGGGCGACGTCGCTGAGGGTGTGCACGCCGTCAGGCTCATCGTACACGTTCTCCCAGTACGACCGGAGGCCTGGTGTGCCAGAGGGGTAGTTGCCATACAAGTAGTAGTCCAACTGGCCAATTATCTCTTGATTCACTACAGCTTCAAATTTGCGGGCAAAGAAAGTTGGCCTGGCGGTCTGCTGTGGTGGTAAGAAAGGAAAAGACAGCAGAGTGAGTTCCCATTTTCAGCCATGACACAAGCAATGAGTTGAGGACATGAATTGGTTCTCCCCATGGGCAAAGGTGACTTAAAAAGGTAACCTTTGTGACGATTTGTCATTAAGTGTGTGTGACGAATGGGCTTGACTCCTTAACCTTTATGTCCTTTAGACATAAATTGTTGACAAAGTCTGGGACTAAGTCTGGATCCAGCCACACCTAGACTCTTCTCTGAGCAGGAGTTCAGAAAGCAAGGGGGTTCATTCTGAACCTCATGACTCAATGGGAGGGCCTTTGCATCCCTGGTCTCTCTGTGAATCATTCTAACTTGAGTGTAACTCAACTTACCTTTGTATGTTTTTTCATGCAGTAATTAATAGAGCGAACCTTGCCATCAAACTTTGTTAAGTCGCACTTCTACAACGTCATATTAAAACCACTTTGCTAACACCTTTGACTGGTTCTTTAAGCGCTCTAAATCACCCATCCGCAACAGAGTGTTGTTACGATTCAGGTCAAAACTACATAATTACTCAACAAAAACGCAGGTGGGCCAATCCCTTCATACCAACAGGCACCCCCTGCTGCCTCGCTCGGGATGGCTCTGTGTGCCGCAGGGGTGGGGAATGCTCTCTGAACCCCTGCATTAGCCTGGAGACGGCACAGCACTGGCATGTATTATTAGTGGTTGGGCAGGGAGCAGTGTCCTGTGGCACAGGGGCTCAGAAGAGACAGAGCAGCATTTTGCGTGTACGGATTTGCTGCTACAAGGTGGTAAGAGGACTCTGTGAGCGGTGCCATCTGTGGCTGAGGTTTCTCAGCTTCTGACTGGTCCCATACAGATTTTTTGCTCTGCACTTGACAGACTCTTGGGTATATTACTCGTTTATATGCTACTCAACTACCATTAGCTTTTAAAAAGCCTTTATTTTGCCTTGTTCATATTTAAGCATGGGTTCTGAGGTGCCAAGGAGTTCAAAAGTGCCCCAGATGGTTGAAAAATTCTTTTGAGGATGCTCAGTTTTGCTCTAAGACAGTGCATGCTGTGGGCTCTCTGATCTCCTCCTCTGCAGCTTGCTTTGTGCCTCCGTGGGAACCATGAGCAAGCCTTCTGGTGCCGTGTGTTCATCTGAGGGGCTCTCTCATCAGGCAAGCGTCAGAAGTTGCCTTTACATCTACTCTAATTTTTAACTTTCCTCTGCAGCTCAGTTTACCTAGCTGTTTTCCAAAATGTCATTGTGGATTGTTTTCCCAGCCTGGAGCAGGTCAGCCTCTGCAGACTGGCAGGAGTTTTTTAAGACTTGTCATTTATTTTGTGCTGGAGACTTTCCTGGGATTGGTGTTTGGGGCAGCAGAGCCTCTCTTAGATAATGTCTCATTTGCTCTTTTTGTGAGTGTCTGTGTCACTGACTTCAACCGCGCCTGGTAGGCAGCACGTTACAATAAAGAAAAGATCTCTGTTTTGGAGCAGTCATCATTTTTTGTGCTGTAGGGTAACACATTCCCCGTCCCACACAAAGCCTGAACAAACACGCTTTATGCAGGGAACCCCGAGGAGCTGCAGGGATGGAATTGCAAATCTGGTGACCTTGAAACAAGCGGTTGTTCATTCTTAATAGAAGATGATACACAGGCCAGATACAGTCTTGAGACCGAGTGCACCCTTGAGCACAAGGATTTGCTCTCATGTTTGCCTTGAGGAAACTGTATCACAAAGGAACTGATTAAACTCTTTAAGGCAGTCCTGCTAAGCCTGGATGATTGAAACCTCATGACTCTGGCCCCCAAAACCACGAGATAAACTTAAATATAACAATGTTGATGAATATAATCACAAAACCTGATTTGCCCTGTGCTATGTTAGCCTCTAGCAGGCATTCCGGTCAACTTCTAAACTTTTTTCAAAGATGAAAAACACTGCTTACTGATGAAAGCCAGAAGCTTCATGAAATCATGGAAGCACCTGAGCTGAAACTTCAGAAAAAAACCCTTTGCAATAAATTCACACGAGTTACCAAATAATATTGGTACAGTGATAGATGTGTAAAGCTTCCCCCCTTTCTAGCACAGCAAATCCACCAATGCCAAGTAGTCCAAAGAGCTGCTTTGTGATCTTGCCACACAGTAGTAACTCTCAAGAGCCAAAACACAGGAGAAGGAATCTTTTATTCTCCTGAAATTAAGAGCAGAGCTTCCTCACACCTCTTTCTCCACCTTGTTTTGTGGGGTAAAAGCTTCCCTTCCCACTCCTTGCTGCAGCCATGCAGCCAGGTGGCTCTCCACACCCCAGCAGAGGGGGAAGGGCTTCTTTGTGGGTATCGCAGAAGAGACTGCTTTAGTTACCTGGAATCGGTGGAAATCTGCTGGTTTGAAGTCATTAGGCGAACAGCCACACCAGTCAACAATGTGCTTGTACTGACACTTGCAACCGAGTTTACGGTTCCAGTTTGTGATGCGCAAGTTGTTGTCCACCATGGAGTCACAGTACGGGCTATTTTCCAGAACAGTGTGAAAGAAGGACTGCAAGAAAGACAGAGCAGATCAGTACATTCAGCTCCTCAGACTTCAATTTTCTCCTTCACTACAGCCCATGGGCCTGAACCTAATGCAAGTGACTTACTTTCTTTTGAAATGAGAGAATTAACAAGCTCTACTGTTCTGCCATATATGAAAAGCACTCTACAAGTATGCGTTCCATAGAGCATGAAAAAATCACAACACACTATAGACTCATCCAAACTGTAATAACATCTATACAGTCGAGGCCTCGCTACAATAACCTGGCACAGAATAATTGCACTTCTGCAATGACCAGCTTTGGGCATCGGTAGTCCAAAGGACCCCAGGAAAGGCACCAATCCGCCAATTATTTTATTTTTATTTCAGCTGTAAGAGCAATTCTAAGAAATTCCCACTATTTCTCTTCTGTAAGTTACTCTCTGGTAAGGACTATTTTCCTGAGCAATGTGTTAATAATAGATGTCAAGTTGTTTCCTAAGACAATTCTCAAACCTTCACCATCACCCCAGTTACTATGAAAAGAATACAGTATCAGACAGCTTTTCTGCGGGTGTCTCTGTTGCAAGCACTCCGAAATGCATCGCTAGTTGAATGGCCTTGCTCTGAAATGTACAATTCACCCCAGCCACCAGAAGGACATTCTGCCTCCTGCAATTACGTCTGAAATCATAAGTCTTTATTTGCTGACTCAAGGCAGCAAGGAATTCCTATTGGGCTATCCTAATTATATCATCATAATATCAGCTATTACATAAATCATGTGTAATGGGGACTGATATAGCAGGTTAACAGGTCAGTGAAGGCAGGGTGATTTTAAGAAACTAGCTATGTATCTTGCAAAGAAAACCTTGTAGAAAGAAGCTGTGGAATATGATCAAATTTAGCCCTGTAAGAGATGATTTTTGGAGCAGTGACTTCTCTTTAAAATCAGCAATAGTAAGACCTATAAATAACCAGCATAACATTAGCATGGCTGGCCCCCAAATAATCCCCCTACCCTTTTTAATGTTAAATGACAGCCCAGTGAATATGGATTTTATGCTTGAACTGTTTGGTTAAACCCATAAAGGCATCTATTCTCATTCAAGCGAGAGGAAAAAAAAAAAACCCTACCCAATTACCCATTGCCCTGTGTCCTTTTATAATGATACAGAAATTTCTCCTAGATAATGGATGAAAAGGTTATCAGAGTTGAGAGAAAAGGTGATTTTTAACAGAAATGGGATTAAAGAAGATTATTCAACATGTGTGTGGAATAAACCCCTATCAAAAGATGACAATTGCTGCACTCCACCACAAGCTAATAAGCCTAGATTTGCAAGATCGGTCTCATCTATCCCTCAATATGGTCAGGGGCCACTAGCGAGGAAGGAAGTTATTGTTCTAAACAGCCATCAGGTCATCCTTGGGATGGCTGCATGCTACATACCCTGGGAGCAGAGCCTGGCGAGTCCGGGGAGCAATGTACCTGCTGGGGTAGGTGCAGCACAGCCTGACAACCTGCCAGGCTCCGTGCTCTATTTGTAGATAACACACAGCTCCCTGACACACTGCCGCATTCCAGACAGAAACCCATCCTAGTGCGCACTCCCGTTCTGCATCACTTGTACCCAGAGCAATTCCCGAATGATCTAAATGATTTGTGACTATGCCTTCTAGCTGAGTTTTGAACGGAACAATAAACCTTTGTTTGCAGGGTTTTTATTTTTAAAGAAAAGGGCCGGATAATAGCAAGGAAAGCTACTTATGAAGACAATTCGCCATCTTTAATGGCGTTCAAAGGCTTTGTGGAGGAACAATTTGCAAGCAAAGAGCAGCTGGATTTTTGGTTGTTCAGTAACAGATTAATAGCTTAAAAGTATAAAACAAAGCCAGTCCTTGCAAAAAAGTCCCACAAACAAACAAAGCAACTAAACAACTGCAAAAGTAGTTCTAACCCTAAAGGCTTACTCATCATGCGAGTAAAATTCTCATTATCCACTGCGGGATGATCCAAAGCCCACCAAAATCAGGCAAAAGCCCCTCTGACTTCGGTGGTCTTTGGGACAAGCATAAACGTTGCAGTTTTGAACACAGAGAGGGGTTGCTTTGGATTCACATACCTCAGCAGGCAGCAAGGTGTAAGAGTAAAACCTCTTCATCTTTGTTACCAGATCATCATTAGAAAAAGTGACATACTCCACAAACTTCCTGTTCAGGAGAAACCAGTCCGACCCTCCATCGACTGCGATTCCTTCTGGGATCCTCCGGTCCCCCAGGCGCCACATGTGGGTATCGCATTCCAGGAAAAGCCGATCCAGTCCTTGTTTTCTGATAAATCTGAAGGAATACAAAAGCAGTCATTAAAAGTTAATTTGTATTTTTTTATCATCACTAGCTCTATAAATAAAGAAGCTACTTTCTCAAACAAAAAAGGATAAAAAGGTCACTCGTTTATATTTCTATTCTACTCATAAATAATGTAGAGGGGTTTAATAAATGATTAATCAGTTATACATTCAGTTACAGGGGCAAAGATCAACAGATCGCTTTTAAACATCATTTACACCTTCTGCTGCCCTAAGACAGAACTGTGCAAGTTACAGATCTGTATGGCATGAAAACTCGTAGTGTTCATTAACTCTTGACAAACCACTGCAGAACACGAACAGGAACTGCACACAATCTGCGTGACAGCCCTCTGTCTCTAAACAAACGCAAAAAACCCCAAACCAGCAAACCGTACAGAAAGGTAAAATGACCAATTTTCTCCTATGTTATTATTCCACATATTTTTCTGTTGGGGTCTAGTTAATTAGAAAGAAATACAATTGCATTGCTCTTCGTTGTAGAATGAGCATGTTTGCTCCATTTTCATGTCTATGGGGAAAAATGTTTTGTTATTGCTGAACCATGAATAAGAGGAGCAACTGCAGAACTGTAAAGTTATGGAAATGACTTATGATTTGAGACCAATATAAGAAGGAAAAAAAGAGCTGGAAAATCAATCCGTGTTTGAAAACACTTTGGACTGGATGCCCACACATGTTTTGAGACTGTCTGATCCAGGTCTCTACTTGTTACTCCATTTTCAAAATTATTTCCCAGACAGAGAAGCAGGGTAGCCATAAATTAGCATATGCCTTTGCAAGGGGGGCTGAGTGCTTAGTAATGGTGCGTTGCTGTGTTGAATACATCCCACATGTTCTGAGCAACAACAAATGCTAACTAACCAGACCATTACAGTAACTAACATCCACAAGACCGCATCTCTCACTGGATGCAAGGACTGCAGGATAACAAGAGCAAGAGCTGCAGCACCTACAGTGGAGAGGACACTGTTAGACCCGTGTTTCCTTCCTGAACAACATAGAGCTACACCAGGATTCTTAGAAATGTTTTGGGATTAGGACGTCAAGAAGAAAATTTAGTGGTCCTCAAACACATGCAACTGGAGGAAGGGAAAAAGAAATAAAAGTTAAGGAGCATCACCAAAGATTTCTGGACTCCTACATCCGGAAATGTGAGTGTTAACCCTGTAGGTTAACTCCCTGGTTAAAGTTTTGTTCTATACCAATCAAAAAACTGAGACGCAATTATGAAATGGTGCATATTAATTTTCAAAAGGACCGTAAATGACTTCAGGGTCTATGTCCTACTGATAGCTATGTCTCTTCTCGCAGTATGAGAAGAGCAGCTCCTCTGTTAACATAACAGTGCAGAAAATGTGTAGATGAGAGTGGAGAAATTTTTCTTTCCATGAACAAGTTTCTAATTTCATGTTCCATTATGAAGGATAATAGAAAAGTCTTGCAATTTTAATGCAGTGCTCTGGAATGTAATCTTCAAATTCAATATTTATGCAGTTATCTCCAAATCAAATATTAATGTGCCTGAAAGTTTGGTCATTTATTTATTTCCCTCAAAACTAAATGCTCATTTGAGTTAATTATTTTAAGAAAATAATAGAATTTTATCGACCATATTTAAACAGGAACGAAAAGTTCTTTTCCATGAAATCATTTCTTTGAACTGCTATCTCGACCAATTTATCACCCTTTATTCTCGTTTTCAAATAGAAGTTTCTTTGACCGCAATAGAAACCTCCAAACCAAAAAAAACCACCTGACCAAAAAAAAACCCTTCTACTTACAAATTCCCTCAGCCTATATTGCACGATAGGGCTTACAGTTAACTAATACCAGAAAGCTCAGTTACACAGCTTCAGCTTTCTTGTCTGAAATTGGCAACAGAAGAGTATGACCACACTCAAGACTAGAAGGTCCCAGCAAATCTAGGCTCACAGCTTCATGTTTTCCAAAATAGTTGACAGGCTCCTTTTCTGTATACGTACACAGTTCTATGACTTTTTTGAGCTAATGGCTTGGACAAGCAAATCTCAGCATATGGAGTGAAATTAGACAATTCTTGGGAGCATAAGTGTTTTCACAACAAACCTCAGTCCTAGAATCGTATACAACAAGGTTATCAGAAGAAAACTAAATGTACTTTCCAACCATTCATCCTTCAGCGAGGCAGCGTAGCCCAACTGAAGAGCAGCAACGCCTTTCGAGACCTACAAAGAGATGACCCTTTCACTAATGCTGCTTGGAACCTTCCTAGAGACATCACATCAGGTTTTAAAAAACAGTAACAACCGAATAGGAAGCAGGCATTTCTCAGAAGGCTCACCCTCACTGGGCCTGCTTCACACACAGTCATTACACCTAAACAGAATAATGCATTAGCATAGCAAATAATTTCCTTTTATCTATGATGTGATGAAGCAACATACATGGCTTTGAAGACACAGGTCTCCATTGGGCAATTGCTTGCTATCCATTTATGTTCCTTGGGAGCCAAGGGGACCAAGTATATTTTAGATCTGCTGGAAGCTCAACGATCCTGCCTGAGGGCAGCGGGTCACCCTAGCAAGCCACGGCTGTACTGCTGGCATACAGAGAGCTCAACTGCAACCAAAGTGGAAAAAGTGGATGAGGCTTTATTCTTCCCTCCAGACTCTCTTCTAGGATGACTGATGCTCTCAGCTACTCCAATAATAGCGATACTGGCACTCAGGGAGGCAAGAACCTACTCTAAGCATATCGAATATTGCCTGAGGGAAAGGGAAAGGTGCTATTTGTATGCCATGTAGGCCTTTTCAAGAAATCAAAAACCCTCAAACACTACAAAGAGTTCATAAAGATTCTTGACTAGCCATCCAACAATGCTTGCAGCAGCCATCTCTGAAAAGAAAGATAAAAAGATGGAGGGCAAAAGCATGACCCTACTGATTTGTTTCTAGTCTAATGCTGTATTTCATTAGTTTCTGGTTATGCTCAATGTAATACCAAAACAGTGCATTTTATGAAGGCACGCCAAGCTTCAGAGAGAGCAATGAAGTGCAAAAAGTGGTGATTTTTTGCCTCAAGTTTTCTATCTTGGTATTTACAGAACACCTAGCAGATAACTCCCAAATTCAAACAGAAAAAAATGGATTAGTAATAGCATTTCATTAATTGTAGTCAATGTGGAAAAATTCAGGTATTTCGTGGCACCCTGAACTTCAGGTGAGACCAGCACACTTCTGACAACTGAAAATATACTTGCCAGGACAATGACATACAAACGCACTAAGGTATATGGTTAGCCAAATACAACTGAGCCTTGCCATCAGATGAAGACGCTTGACCTTTCTCCTGATCTAAGACAAACAACAGGAGGAAAATAACAATGATAAGAAAAGAAAGTCAACCAGGAGAAAATAAAAAGAAAATAAGACTAGGGTTAAGAAAAAGTATGCCATTTTACCGTATTTCATAGAACACTCATCTAAGACATTTTACCCTTAATCAATTTTAACTCTTCCTAATGAGTCTCCGATTTTGAGGAGCCTGGATTACACTTGCAAGTAAGCAGCAGGCATAGTATAATATGAAGGCGTCTTACCAGCTGAGCTCAGCAATCAGGCACCTACACGTGTGAAAGGTGCCGTTTGTGCCCTGACTACGCACGGATGCGGCCTCGGGGTGTTTGTGGTTCAGATGGTTATTTTTATATTTTGTTAGAAAAACCTACTGCCTGCAGCACATGGTGTGTCATGCTGAGTATAGATACTTAACTGTCCAGACAGCTCATGATTGCAACCCAGCTTAGGGAACTCCTCTTGCTTCATAGTGTATTTAAATATTTATAAATGCATTTCAGATGAGACTCTAGGATTGCGTAACACATACAGCATTTGTAAGATATTTAGCACACACTCCTACAACATGTATATTAACACCTAGCTCAGCTCTTCTTACAATATGTTTTAACTACTAATAAATACTGTTGCACAGTTACTTAATATCAGCAAAAATATCACAATCAAATATCACCCTTTTGGATAGTTTTCTCCAAGTGACAGTGCATACCACAGCAACCCTGAGAGACCTCCGCTCCTGGATGCTCACACTTTTGCAGTATATAAGACAGAGTTAGCCGTTTTCTGTTTTACAAAGTCTATGAATGAATAAAACTTTCTTAAGCATCAGAGGCTATCAGATTGCTAAACATTACTTACCAGTAACTTCGTCACTAAAAGGTTTTCATCTGGAAAGAATAGGTGAAAAGGTTTCTTCCTAAATGTTTCCTGTTTCTGGCCTCTTTCCTCCTATCGACATTTCACTATTAACCAGGTGCACCTACCAGGACCTTATTGTCATTACTCACTACACAAGAATAAGAACTATGAATAAAAGTTAATGATACATCAGCGAAACAATTCATCACAAGTCGAAAGTCAATGTCAAAGCAAGGACCTGCAGAGCTTGGAGCTCCACTACCACCACGTCCATGTTCTCCATAATGTATGTGGACAAACTCTGCATATTGCTTTGACTCTATCTGCTCCTCTTTTATCTCTCTTTAGACAAAAATTTGAAGAAGTCAGCCAATTTTGGTGGGAAAAGTCAAGTAAATATTTCTATGGACAAGAAATATGAGAGGCTCTTGCCAGCAGTGTTTGCACAGCCACCTTGGAAACACCGGAGTCAATCAGTCAGGAAGCATAAAACAATAACTGGCAATTTAGGTGACCAAGTAGAAAGCACAGAACAGTAATTTGACAATCCTGAAAGTAACAGTTACAATGAGTAATTTGTGAGCAATCTCTAGGCTACAATATATCTCCATAAACCAGTCACTAAATAATTCTTTGTAATAAGCACGTTCATAAAACCCAAACCTGCACACAGCAGTTTCATTCCCTGCCCGCTGCAGGCCAGAAATCCTGTTCTCCATTGAGCTTGCAATGAACTTCCAGTTGACCGTGACACAATGCTGACTTCACTCCATTTCCATCAGTAACTCTATTCTACGAAGGGTTACACAGTGTTTAAAAAATCTGAAATAATTAACAATTGGCTATTTAAGCACAATATCTATACTGTACCAGATAAACATCTGTTTTTCTAAAGACACGATCTTGCAGTATGTTTCCCAAGACCCCTTTTTGCTGTGCTGAAAGCCTCCAGGGCTAACTCCCCCCCCCCCCCCTCCAAAAAAAAGGAGTTGGGAAGCTTAAAAAGAGGAAAAAAGTCAAAAAGAAATAGCACCTACTTAGTCTGTCAAGCTGAGGAAGATTTCCTCCTGGTATGACAGGCAGCATGCAGAAAGTTCAGAACACACAACTCCTGCTGTTTCAAAAGGCTACAGAAAAACTCTCAGTATAGATAAAAACGATGGAAGAAAAGAGAAGAAGGAATAAAAACCGTAACCTGCTTTACAATGTGTTTAAACTGTGGCATCCTGAATGCAAATATTATGAGGTCAAAAGCAGAATTCTTCTCATCTTTAATTCCCTTACTCTGAAGAAAATATTATAAAAAAACCCACTATCCTAATAATCCCCTAAGCTTTAATACCAATGCACAAACATCAACAATATCATAAAGAATTTCTCTCTTGACTGGATTCGCTATAGCAAGATTGGGTTTATTTCACATAGTATCATAGAATGGTTTAGGTTGGAAGGGACCTTGAAGATCAGCGAGTTCCAACCCCCCTGCCACAGGCAGCGACACCTCCCACCAGACCAGGTTGCCCAAGGCCACGTCCAGCCTGGCCTTGAACACCTCCAGGGACGGGGCTTCAACAACCTCTCTGGGCAACCTGTTCCAGTGCCTCACCACCCTTAAAGTGAAAAACTTCTTCCTAATGATTAACCTAAACCTGCCCTCTTCCAGCTTAAAGCCGTTCCCCCTCGTCCTATCACTCCATGCCCGTGTAAAAAGTCCTTCCCCAGCTCTCCTGTAGGCCCCCTTTAGGTACTGGAAAGCCGCAATAAGATCTCGGAGCCTTCTCTTCTCCAGGCTGAACAGCCCCAACTCTCTCAGCCTCTCCTCATAGGAGAGGTGCTCCAGCCCTCGGATCATCCTCGTGGCAAAAGCCAAACCCGTAAGTAAGCACACAAATTGAAATGCTTTTAGTAGCTCTGCCCACTGTGCTAAATGCTCGGACATTAACAAGGAACATAGGGAAACCTTACTTTTAAAATACAATTAGTGTTTGTCATTCGTATCTCTATATGCCCTACAAGAGAGGCGGGCACCAGACCTGGTGGAGCAGCAGAGCATGGCGGGCATGTGCACGGAGGGGCGGCCAGCCCCACACCATGGGATCACCAGCTGTCCCTCGGCGAGGACAGCACAGGCTCCGACCTTGGGAGGACTGCAGTTGAATTCAGAGCAGAAAACACAGGCGACCCAGCCAGGAAAAATCAGCCAGCACTGAGAGATGCAGTTAGTGACATTTGTTCCTGCAATTTCTGTGGGTCTGTAGGAGTTGGGCTGCGAGTCATCGTGAGACCAAGCAAGGATTTTCTGATGGTCCACGTTACCACAATTGTTTCCAATGTACGTTTAAACATTTTTATGCTCAGTGTGCAAGCAAATCTGGGACAGACAACTGGTCTGCTGCCAGAAATGTTGGCCAATATAAAGTTTAGATCATTTACAGTGTAGCAAAAATTGTACGGTATTTTGACTGGCTCTTTCAAGTTACAAGTGTACCTTGAGATATTACGTTAAACATGGCCCTTCTCAATCAATGGCATCTTTACAGGAACCAAATGTCCATGGCATTTAGAATATTCCACACAAGATGCTGTTAAAAGCTGATGAATATACACATTTTATCTGGCCATTACTCCATCTCTATATGGACATAATTAGATTTTTCAAGCTTTAAAATAGATGCCCCATGCTCTACGTAATTTATTTCTGCTTCTTTCATATGTCGTTTTCTCAGTATATTCATTTAATGCTTTAGTCATATCACATATTTACATTACATTTAGAGGAAATTCCTCATGATTCTTTCTTCTCGTCCACCTTTTCCTAAGCATTAACTTCCACTAGGCTTGGAAAAATATTACTTTCCATCTTCTGGAAATCTCTCTTTCAGAGGAAGTCTTAAAAAGCCTTAATGCTTCTCAATATTTTAATAATGCAGGTCAGGGAGCAAACTCTTCTAATGTCCCCAAAATAAAAAACCCACTAAAATTGTTTTTAGTGTAGGAAACTTGCAGACTTTATTTTTGCATTAACGACCCTACCAGGAATTGCCTTGTTTTGACAAAAGTTCCATACGGTCCCTCGTGAGTACAAGACTTGAGAGGGACTTCCAAAGACTTCCCTGTGGGTTTCTTTCCACCACCGTTCACTTACAGTATCTTTTAAGAAACATGGGAACAGCTCCCACAAGGACAAAAATGTAACGGCTTCCTCTCAGGATCAGGGAGGCCACAGCTCAAGTGGTTTTGTTCCTTTTTATATAAAATAAGCAAAACAGGGAGAAAACTGCAAGTGATAGTGTGCAGAGATGTACCATGAATTCACCACAGACAGACTCAATGATACGAAAGCTGACATTTTGCCATCTGTTTGTCTCCAATAAATGTCTCCCCTAGAAGATTTCTTGTCCCCTCACCTCCTCTTCTTCCCAACACCCACATGATTGAGCAGTCTCCAACCTGGGAACACTGCTGGGCCTGAGCAGCTGAGCTTGAAGCTACCTCATCTACATGCTGCTGCCGGAGCAGCTACAGCACACGTTACCGTTTCCACCATGGCCAGCAGATCACAGCTGGCGCAACGCCCACAGGCAATGCAAAGGGACATGCAGTGCAGAGGACACCTGGGTGTCCACCACAGTAGCATCTCACTGGGTGTTTCTACTGTGCTTAAATCTTGGTATCTGCATATTAGACGATTAAAGAAAGAAAAGGAAATGGGGATTCAAACTTTCCAAGTGACTGAGGGCAAGTGTGAGTCACTTCTATACAGATTTTCAAGCTACCAAATCAGGCTATTGACCTGTTGGTAAAACAGGGCCAACAATATCTGTCCAACTTAAAGGGATGTTTCCTACCATAATTATTTGATAATATGTCACAGGATCTTGGATGAAAGGACACAAATGTTGCTATTCATACCACTGAAAATGAAATGTGCAGCTCAGTGTTCTTAGACAGCAATCAGATTTCAGATTACTTTACCAGTACATCAGTTTTCGCCTCCTTCCTAATTTGTACCCGCCCCATAAATTATGGCTACTTCAAACCTTCTCATTACTCCACCTTGCTGAACTGGTGGATGGCCTTGCTTATATACCCTTATCAAGACCAAAAACTATCCCGTTTTGTCCCATATGGCTATTGTTACTGCATCTCCCTGTCACCTTCAACCTATTTTTGTTTTCGTTTGCATTGACAACCTAGCATTGTTTTCCAAAACCAAGCAGAAATAAAAGCCCTACAAGGAGACAAATTGTCAAGCCGAAGGAGTAAAGGCTTTATGGCTCCCCTAACACTTCGTATAAAGCAACAAGGAACATTTGAAAGTTAGCTGTAATGTCTAATGTAATTTTTAAGTGCAGCCTATTTGCATAGAAGATGCATGTTGCTATTTCAGTCGCTACAGTTCACATGCAACCGTTGGGCTGAACTACTTACAAGCAGAAAATAGATCTTCCTAGTCCATGTGCTTGAGAATACTGAAGTGTTTAAAAAAAACAAACCACAACAAAATAATTATGGCTGAGGGAAATTTGAGCCAAATGAACCACCAAATATTTCACATGCGTAACAGGGATAATATATCTTCCCCCCCCCCCCCATTATTTGGGTACTTACTGGGCAATTCATCAATGCAGCAATACACAACAGCACTTACTGTGTGATCCATTTTCTAACTGATCACCAAACCACCATCAACCCCAGTGTACAGAACACCAAGGAACAGCATGTGCCACAGTGGCAAAAAGGCATGTCTAGAAAAGGTGACAAAACAGATACGCATCAGCAGAACTGCGCTGAAAAAGGTGGATATTTTGGGAACGTGCCGCAGCGCTTTGGGAGTTAAAGTGCCTCCAGCCTCTGAGAACCGGGATGGGCTTGCGATGCTCCTTACTAAAAGCCATTCAGCAATACCTCTAAAAGTATCTGGAACCCAGCAGCCAGAAAGGGGACAACACAACTGTGAAGAATAGCATTAATGAGGAGAAAAAAACAGCACAAGAAAAGGACACAGATACATAACAAACTTTTAATGGCCTTTTCTTTAGCTGTCTGTATTCTGCCTATGAGCTCCAGATTCCTCTAAGATGTAACAGCATCTAGCCTTCTCAGCGTGTTTACACTGTTTCCCAAATGACTACTGTGGCAAGGTTTCTATAAAAAAACCTCACTTTTTTCCTGCCTGTCACTGTAGATGTCACATTTGACTGTCTTTATATTTTATAATACATCAGCCAGGTGCTGCTCCTGCCAAAACCCCAAATCTTCCGGGTGTTCCAAATTGTAATAGCTTATACAACTACCGGGCTATTCTTTTCCTTTTAATAGTCTAAGACACTGAAAAGAAGATAAGATGTACATGTTGCCCACTAAGTACTATGTAACGACTCCAGCCACTGTATGCAGCTTCATTTGATATAGCCAGCTCTCTAAGGAAATAATGCTTCTCCAGCTGAGTTAAGGATCCATTTTCACATCCATTCCCTTTTCTGAAGCCACTACAGGAAAATCAGAGCGATGCACTTTTTAATGACTTTGGCATAACTAAAAGAAAACTTCACTCTATAAAAGGAAGCCTGGTTTCTCTCCTTATTTGGCAGTAAAACATGTACTGATTGTGAACATGGCTTGAATACAAAATACATTGTAATTGAGCTGTATAAGCATTTCAGTTTTAAGATGGCACTTCTAATTTTTCTCTCTCCGTTCTATGATCCAAAGATTACAATGACTTAAAATTCAGGGCTTCCAGTTGTTTACAAAGCATACTTAGTTGAAAAGCTTATTGTTTAGGAGCCATTATTCATCCACAAATTAAAATAAAAACAAGCAGCAAGGGTTATACATTGCTGTCAGTGATATTTAAATGCTGAGCTCCTGTATTACTAGTTCACTTATTTTGAGAAAAACACCTTGGAACACCAAAATTATTATTGTACATGGGGCGGCAGTCAGTCTAGTCCAGTGTCCTCTCCCTTATCATGGCTTCAACTGGCCATTTTAAATAAAAAATCCTGTTCCAGTCTGTTTTGAGATAGGATGTCCCAAGTGAGTTTTCTCCTATTGCCCAATAACTTGGAGAATGGCCTGTGTCCTAAATCCTTTCCAAAAGCTGTCCTTTTTTTTTTTCTTTTTTTAAAATTTCTGTTGCCAAAGCTTGAGTCTATTGGTTGTCTTCTAGACTTTACTAAGCTCTTGGCCATACCATTCCCCCTATGGGATATTTCTTTTCCACAGGGCTGTGACAAGGCAAAGTAAACAGCAAAATTAAAAAAGTAACTGGAAAAATTAATAGAAAAAAATAATCATCCCGTACTCTTAAATGAGCAAGTCACCAAGTTTGGCTGTGGAAATTCCCCAAGCAAAGGTCACAGGAAGCTGAAAGAACATTGTAAGGAAGCACCGCTACCCGCCTCTCCTCTGCTCCTCTGGGGACATGGGCTGTAGGCAGCTGGACGTGGGGTGACAGCCTTTGGTCTCCTCTCACCTGCCCGTGCTTACGCAAGCTGCTTCAGCCCAGAGGATTTAATCATTCTAACTACAGCAATAAACCTCACTGGCATGACCACAGCTTACACACCTTGGGCATAAAATGAGAGACAATTGGAAATTGTGTGTCAAATGGGCAGATGGTACATTTACCAGTTTAGACAAGACTGATTTACTGAAACACTAAAACTGAAAGGTCAGGCTAGAGATCTTCACGTTAGATAGAGTTTCTCTCTCAACAGGTGGGTGCGGAGCTGCAAATTCACCGGCAATACAAACAGAGGGCTAACTGCTTTTTGATCAGCTTTGGACACCAATGGAATGAATTTTTACCAAATGCCAATATTACTCAGAGGCTTCCGCAGCTGCTGGCTTGAGTCTTGTCTCTACAGCTATCTGGGCTATGCAGGAGGAGGGGAGCCACTGTATCTCCGTGATAGAAACTCTGGGCAGCTGCCAAGGGGCGATGTGAAAAGATCCATTCATCCAGTGGTCAGCAGTGGGAATGCTTATGGGACTACAGAACCACGGCAGACAAGGACGGCAAATCTGCAGTCATGTCCCACGTTATGTTCCCTGATGCACAGAGAATTTATGGTAGAAATCCAGGAGAAAAAATAAAACACGGCAACATGTTGTAATAGGCTAAAAGGTATTTAATTGTTTATACAGTCAAAGGCAACCATTGAACTAATAAATGGGTTGTTATTCCTGTGAGGTGAGGACAAGTGGCACATTAGCTCATTTTATTATTAAATTAATACCAGATTAGTGTGTTTAATTGATCTAAATTGTTGTAACCCAGCTGAGGTTGGCATGTTCGAATCAGCTTGATGCAGGCATGTCATAATTCATTAGTTATTTTCCTTAGCCAGCTCAGGGAATTTGAGAAGAATCGGTTGCACCAGAGGAGCAAAAAGGCATAAGAGACCGACTACTTTTCCCTGGCCATTTCTTTTCGCTTTTCTACTTTAACTCTGCTGTCGATCACTATTGCCAGCTAGCGCTGAGCCTGCCAATCACACTGACACTCTGCATTTCCCAAACCAGACACTCTCCTGTGAAAACTGTTGACTCGGATTTAAATATTATTTCTCACAGCATTATTTTTTACTACCTGCTATAGAATTTCTGCATGCAAAAGATGAATGCTCGTGAGGACTTTATCGAAACAGGAACATGACAGAATTGATAAACCTAGTGACAAGAGCAGCCAAAAAGTGAGAGACACCTATGTGTTATTCTACCCACCCACTGCACTGAACACGCGACTCGATGTGTCACATTCTGTATGTACGCTATCTGAACCCAGCCTTACAGTACGCTTGACATTTTATGGAATAAACAGATGACCTGGTGACCCAGGCAGAACAAAATAATATTTTTAGGTGCAAAGCCACTGGGACTCAGCATATGGAATTGCTGGAACTGTTGCAAGACTACAAAACTAGCAATATAAAGGAAAAGCAAAACTATCAACAAAGAGGGAAAGAGGACCAGTACAATCAGAAGGGAAAGATCTCCCACCTGCAGAGGTTGTTCAAATCTTTAGAAACACAATATTTGGTCACTGTTGCTCCCTCAAACCACAAAGCTGTCAGTATTACTGATGTGTTGTGGGAAACAGCACATTCTTTTTACTGAGACCTACACAGAGTGGAAGAAGCGGGACACTGTTCCAAGGATGTAGGAGATCATGATAACCCTCCAGCCACCATCCTCATCCTCGCTAGCATAGGCAGGCTGGTAGAGGCTCCCACACCTTGTAGCGATGCTCTGCTTGCACACAGCTTTGCTGCAGACCCCGGCTGGCGCAGGTCTTGGTCACCAGCATGGCTGGGACCAGCTGGGGCAGAGAAGTGCAGTTGTGCAGGGCAATTACATCTTGCTCCCGAAACACAGATCTGTGCCAAGCCCAAGGAGGAAGCAAGCATCAGTCTGCTTAATATCTCCCTCCCTACACAAGCATCTTTGCAAACCAGCTCTGGGGAGGAGCCATTCTGGACGAATGAACAACTGTTTGCTCCTCATTCGCTTCTCTTTCCTGGACTAGGGATTTCCCCACTCAGATAACACTGGAAAACCATCACTGTGCAAAAATTCTCAGTGCCATGGTTAAATTAAGCTGAGGAAAGGGACAGTTTACCTTGCGTTGTCCCTCCCATGTGATTTCAAGAAGTTCATATCCCGGTATCTGGACAGGAACGCTACTAGCTGGTCATTTGTCCTGCAAGAGAAACAACAAAAGATGCACAAATTACACTGTGAAAACTACTATGTTTAGAGTAATTTATATACTTATTGTTCTCATTTCAGGACTATTCACAGACTCCCTGAAGGAGGCAGTTGCTGAAAAGCTTCCATCCTGCTGGTAAACTTCACTGCCTCCCTCTACTCAGGAAAGTGTACTTGGAAAGAAGCACAGCTTTATTACATCTTAACAAATTTCCTATCAATGCTTGGAAGATGTTTTAAGCATTGTAACAGAGTATGTATTAAGTAATACTGCTCAGCACTTTTTAAGTATGAAAATCCAGCTGTGAGATGACTGCATTGATAGTCCCATTTTACATGCTTTGCCAGATCTTTCCTAGGAAATTTGGTTAAGTACCTTTTGGCATTTTATTTGTTTCATCCTTGTAACAGGAAAGAGGCCAATGTTGGAATGCATAAAGCAAGAGAATTTGGATGTCAACATCCCAATATAATTAATAGGAACAAAGGAATTTAGAAGGCTAATTCCAATTAGTATGACTGGCAATCTGACACCAGTATTTTCAAAATTTCAGCTGACATATCCAAGAATGTATTTACGCTGGACAGCTTTTGTGGTCTATTATTTCTTTAACAATGGAGCAAAAACGTCCTCTATTTATCTAGGTCAGCATATTTAGGAAAACTGAATAAATCATATTAAAAAGATCTTCATCTCCTGAGTTGCATTCAAAACCACAACGTTATAGATACAACACCATTTAAGCAATAGTCTGTAACAGAGTTGATGGCAGAAAAACTAAAGATAAACCAGTTGTAAATAGTACTGTATCTTGAAAACATTTCTTTACTATAAGCCACAGAAAACCAAGTTAAACTGGAGTCCTGTACAAAATGCATTTAACTTCTGGGGTCAGGCTGCAACAACTCGGAAATGTTATCAGCCTAGTAAACTATCTTCATATCTCATAAACCCAAATTCTTCTGTCATCACAGGTAGCATTTAATTATTGAACTGATGAATAAAGAATGAGTTAACCATTGATTTCATCTGGACCAAATCAAGTATCTGCCTATCAGCCAGCCTGAACTCAGGCTGTAGGAGCCTGAGACCCTCCTTCTATGCTCACTCATGTGAGTTGTAATACCTCCCAGGGTCAGACTCTGCATCTCAATTTAGCAACCTCAGAAAACTGCTTTCTGTATAGTAAGCTGTGCAGATTTTCACATTTGCTGCTCCAGTGATTCTCCATCTTACTGGGATGAATAAGCATTTAGTGAATTTACTTAGCAATGCTTCCACATGAAATGGTTTCAATGGCTGACATCTTCGGGTGAGTTTCTAGGCAAAAACTGGCACGCAAAGATGATCTTTAGAAATATAACCAAGTTTGGATGTGCTTGAGCTTTAATTTCCTTACAGGATAAAAATCAAATCAACTGAAGTAACAATCCACACCACTCTACAAAACATCATTTCTAGATTGATCACCAACCTGTATTTCGCTATTCAACAAGTGTATTTGGACTGGGGGCTGCCATACAAACTTTTCAATGCTTCTCACTTTTTTAGATAATGCTTATGAATGCCCACATGACTTTTTAGCTCTCAAAATAATTAATACTTGACATTTTTCCACTTCTTGAAAACATTGGTGGCATCTTGGTCCTACTTTTAGTTTTTGGGGTTTTTTATTGTATTTTTTAAAGAGAACTTATACAGACTTTTATTCCCTGTCAGTTAAGTATGCTTCTTTTCATGTGTTGACAACATGGAAATAAAACATCACATTTCCATTTGGTAAAACTTTCTAGTTATTTGACATTTAGATTTATGCGGTCAACCAATTCTGTGCTCAGCATGGAAGCACACTGAATTTCTATTAAGCTTTCATTCAAACTGCTTCTTCTGGCCCCAATATCACAAGGATGCGGCACATCACCTCCGAATTATTCCACCACATGACATTAAAAAGAAAATCAAAGATACTGAACATGCCATAGATGCTAATGCAGTTGCTAAAATCCTCCTCACCTTTCAAAAAACTTTGCCTTCAGGGGTATATTTCATAAACGCCTCTGGCACAGATTGCTACCACACTTTATGTACGGCAGCAGCAAAGTCTCTACACCATCGCAGTGCCTCTGGCACCAGCTATTTACAATGCCTCTGGCACTCCTTCTGAGAAATGCTAAAGACGTGGGCCTATTTTTTTCTCTAAGTAAGGCAATGGAAAGCTGAGATTTCAGCTGAAGACATCACTGGGAGCAATATCAACTCCACGCTGCCAAATTAAATTCTGCTATAGCTCCACAAATTTCAGGGATAATTCACTGAGCATAAATCTGGCACAAAATCTTTTACTAATCATCACGGTATAACAGAAAGTAACAAGTGCAACAGATTTCTAGTATTTCCTTCCTAAGAAGGAAAGAAAAAGTCACGGGGATAGGGAAAGTAGTTCATGCTACTGATTAAAACACACTAATATACATATTAAATTCCTATCAGTTCCCCTAGTGCGTAACACAGCACGAATACAGACTGCGGAAAGAGCCTTTCCACAGTTGGTGCATGAGGCTGGAGCTGATGGACGCATCCACAGCTCCCACTTTTATTTCCTTTTGTTATTAAAGTGCCTTGGCGGGTGAGGCACCAGGGAGAAGGATTAGCCAGCTGGTTACCTGTGCCATTAGCAGGGAGGGAGGATGACACGAGAGTAGAGAGGCTGAGAGAAAACGTGCAGTTTTCAGGTATGCAGCACGCAGAGAGAAATAGGAAACTAATCCTCCAGTGAACTCAGAGTGTGGAGAAACCTTGTGCATGTGGGAGGGCTCCCATGACAAGATGACAAGTGAAGACAACTGATGGGCAAACAAAGCGTTGTAGACCTCATTGATGTAGATTTGGTGTTAAGCAAGGGCAGGTCTGCCAGCTGCGACGGAGGGGTCCATCTCCACCAGAACTTTACTGAGGTCACCTCGATAAGGTCCTGCCACTCCCCTCCTGCAGCAAGGGTGGATGGAGGTAGCAGGGGCAGCGCACCATGCCTGCCTGCTGAGAAGCCACGCAGCACAACTCAGCCAAGCCTCCCTGCAGGGTCGGGCTCAGAGGAGGGGAGCACTCAGCCGGGCCGGTGGGGGGGCTCCAGAGGCTGCAAAAGCAGATCTGGGGCTATCGGTGACTCAGCCCTTGGTACTGCTCAACCTGGGGTTGTGGCTGAGCCCCTGGGCTGCGGCTCAGCCTGGGGTTAGGGTCGAGATTAGAGTTAGAGGTCTAAGGAAGAGAAAGGGGAGTCCTACAGCAAGAAGGGAACTCAGAAGACATTGCCAAAGCAAAGCAAGCTCTGCACTACAGTTTTCTCATGAGCAGCCCCTGGTCTGGGACTGAGGTGTCCCAGGGCATGAGCGGGCTAACCAGGCACTCAGTAAGCATATATACGTGCTGAGAATTGCAATAATTTCAGAATATGGTTTATACACTGGGGACTGAAATGGAAAACTGGAAAGAGAAACACTGAATTTGTGTTTGCATTGTCTGAACGTGCTGGCAGGTCTGCCGAGGAAGCGGTATGAGTGCGTCCCTGCGCACAACCACGGCCAAACACTGCCGAGAACAAAAGGCAGCGCTGAGCTTGCTGGTTTCAAGCAAACCCTCCAAGTCCTGGTGACTAATCCAAGCAAAGAGCAGAGATTCCCTTAGTTTACAGCTGTGAAAATAGATTAAGAAAGTCTTTGGAGAATCTGAGAAAAGGAAAACAAGTGATTGTTACTTTTGGAAGATAGTGAAGGCCAATATAAATGTCCTTGATTCAGCAAGGTACTTTAACGCATGGGCAACTTGAAGGATGTCAGGAACAGCAGTTGCTTCAATGGGGTTATTCATATGTCAGAACTTACACAATTGCATAACAATTTGGCTAATTTAGATCAAAAGCGCAGAAACTTTTGGCAGCACACAGGTACAGAAACAAGATACTTTGATTCTGTGTAGGAATCAGATGAAGGAAAGAGCAACTGCTCTGTTGGATTCTGGGGCTGGACTCTGCCATTCTGGTACTGCACGGGCTACCCCCTGCCCGGTGAGAGCCCCGTGTCCCTCTCCAGAGGGGTATTCCGGACACGCTGGTGTTGGTCTGCCTGTCCCAGCGTAGACCCTGGGGCTTCCCCCCCTCAGCCTGGACTGGGAAGCTGGGGGTTGCCCAGGCACGCAGCAGGCTGCGGCTCTGCAGGCAGACAAGACCCTGCTGATTAAAATGGGAGCAGTGACAGCAAGGAAAACTTCCTGGGGACCACAGATTGCTGCAACCCAAAAAGCCACTGACTTAACTGAAACTCAGCCCAAACTCCAGAGCCCACCCACAATGATGCTGTGGCTGCGGCAGCGCTGCCAAAAATCTCTTTTGGTTTCTTTTCTGCTGCAGCAAGAGAGGTCGTGGGTAGGAAGGTTCAGCTTGCCATCTGCTTCAAGTGAACTCAACAGTGAGGTCTTCCAAAAATGTCCTCATTTCAGGTAAATCCCCAGCCTGGGTTTATAAACTATTTCATTTATCAAGGACCAGAATGGGCAATCTTGTTTCAGACTTCGTGAAAAGCGCTGCAGTGCACCTTCATGCAAAGTACAGATCATCTCTCTGTCTATTAGTCACTTAATTTCTGATCTACCAGAAATGTAAGGCTAAATAAATGCTTTTAGACGTTACGCATGTATACAGTGTTTCTGCTTGGAAAGCAGCTCTCATACTGGAGAATTCTTTTGTTACTAGCTCAAGGTTTGAGACAAAATCTAATGAAATCTATGGAAATCTCTGCTATGGTCTTGCTGGGCTCTCTATAGCCAACTTCATTCTCTTCAGCCCTGCTTCATTAGCAGTGCCCGGGAAGGGCTTTTACTGCACTAGTTGTTGCCAGGTCGTTCTCAGCACTTCATTCACTAGGAATACCCCACATTGTCCCAACTGATGAACCTACCCTGAATTACCTGCACAAGCATGGGCTAGGGACAGCTGCTAAGCTGAACCCAGACTAAATTCCATTTTTAACCCTTATTTTCTGGCATTATTTTATTTTCTTCTCTTTTCCTGTATGCCTGCTCTTACATGCAAGCAACAGCACTGAGAATTGGATACTGCTACCCCTTCCAGGCAGCTGTAACTCACTTTAATCACAAATGTGGTTACTTGTAAATTACAATGTTGGAATATGAAAAGGTAGAGCAAGATAATTAAAATGTGGCTTTAAAATTGTTTAAAGCAGACCTGCTCGGTCCTGGTTCCACAATTCTGCAGCAGTGAAGGGCAAAATCTGCTGGAAGCAACAGTATCTTGGCCTCTTAGCAGTTTCTCTCCCCAAGCACTAATCTGATTTGAATGCGATTTTGGCCTTTAGTGCTTTTGTCCCTGTTGTAATCTTAATGTGTGGAAGAGTTTTTTTTCTTATGCATTTTCTAATCTGACAGGTAAAAAAAATATTAACACCTTTTTTATTGCTACATGTATGGGACAAAAGGAACTTTTCATTACCCTGCCAACTAACACACTCCCAGCAGAAGAAACGTAAGTGTGCCTAGGTTGTGATAATTCACAGTACTGGTCACAGTAAGTAATTGCTGTTAACCATGTGATATTACTGAGACAACAGGCAACAGCAGAACTGGAGCTTCTACAAGCTGCCCAACGCTTCCCCAGCAAACCATCCCACCACAGTTAGGTAAGTCCATAATAGTTGTGAGCTGCAGCAACCAGCAATCACCGCACCGGCAGTCCTTGCAACTGAGCACACACCGGCACCTACAACATTGCCGACAATGCTTCTGCAGCCACAGCTCTGAGACTTTTTTCATATATTTACCACATTTTGCAATGACAAAGGCTGTATTCCCTGGAAGAACAATACTAAAGTGCTGAACTGAAGCAGCTTCACTGCAGTGAGTGTGAGGATGCTGTGCTGTGACACAGCTGGGGTCTGAGGGGCAGCTCCTGAATTTGGGCAGCAGGTCTTGCCAGACACCTACAAGCACACCTCCACGCTGGGCTGTATGCCTGCTTTCGGTGCAATTCCAACAGCCTGGGTTAGTACAGAACAACATATCCACTCACGAGGAGACAGTGCACTGAACGTGGGTAAAGTTATTACTCATGATTAATTCAGCATTATCTAAAGGCAAGCCTGCTAAGCGCTGCGCAAGACCCCATCGCTGCAACAGAGGGACGTGAGCGCAGGAAGAGGGTTAGCCCTTGCCGTGGTGAACAGTGCGGCGTCAGCAAACATAGCGGTGGTTCTGCCATGGTGTGGGGTGCTGTGAGAGGTAGCAGAGTATCACGAAAGCAGCTGAACAGACAAAAACCCAGAGCAACAAACATAAAGCAGAAAGCGTTTGGGAGAGTAGGGCAAGGAACCTAATGTGGTTTGAAGTAGCAAATAAGGGCCTCTGAAGCAAGGATGATGAAGGCAAATATACAGTCAGAAGAGGTAAGTCAACTGTTACAAGTTCTCTCAGTGCCCAAAGCTTTGGTATTTCCACCCATACCCGCCTGACTCCTCTCCACAGTTTCCTTACCCAGGATCACTGTGACTGTGTGAAGGCACAGCCCTACAGAGCCCAGATGTACAGCAACCCCGGCAGCTCTTTGCCAAGAAACTATTTCTAGAAGGTCCCTAGAGAAGAGGAAGACTTTAGAGAAGAAAACTGGAATTATGGGGCAAACTCATCTACTCAAGAGTTAAGCATGACATTACTCCATGGTTAAACACACAGATGTGTACACAAGAGCCTGGGAGCGGAAGAGCTGAGTGCCTTCCATTTTACTACCTTCTTTGCAATAAATTCTAATAATTACGATTAAGCTCATTGATTTCAATAAATGATTAATTTAATCTTACTTAACACATTATTGTAAAGTATTAGGACATGCCATTGCTGCCAAGACTCCTGTGGCAGAAGGAGAGTTCCTTCTCCGACTATTCCCAGCCTGGGGCTATCCCGCCCTTTCTGCTCTCCACCTCTTAGATGTTCAGACCCACCGGCCCACCAGCTCCTGCAGCTGCCAGCAGCCCTGCATCACCACGAGGCACAGAGGAGGTGGGGAGGAAGGAGAGCAATCCAGGAGATTTCTTCTTCCAGAAGAATTATTGCAAATTCCCACCTACACCTGTATAGCGTCCAGTGCACTCCGAAAGCGTCGCTCCCGCGTCTGCTGGGGACACGGCAGCACTTGGCAGTGAAACTGGGTAGGATCCTTCTACTCCAATAAGGGACCCTGATCTGTGCTGGCCTTTCCACCACACCAGCTGGCACACGCGTGGGTGTGCATGCAAGGCGTGCATGGGTAACCTAACCAAAGGATACAACAGCGGAATGATTCAGCAGAAAAAAGCAAAAACCTCCAAGACCTCTTCCTGAAGGAAATGCTTACAGCAAGATGATCAACCACACAAATGCAGCACAACAATACAGAAAAAACCCTCTTGTTGCAGGGTTCAGCTTTCATACCCTGGACACGCAGCCTGACCCTCTCACTGCTGCTCCCAACTCCTCTCTCCCTGAAGGCAATTTCGTGCAAGGGGAGGCCCAGAGGAGCCTGACCCTGGCCCTAGCAAGAAAAAAAGACTCTGCCATCTGAAAATGCAAAGAAGAGGGAAGGCTATATTTAGCTCTCGCTATCTATCACAGAACAAATATTACCATGGCAGGCATTTCTCGAACCCGATTCCCATAACAGCAGTCATTCGTAAAGCATACCACAAAAATGAGAACGACAGATACAGTTTCAGAGGCCAACTACATGTGGAAGGCTCTAGGTGACTGTTAACACCTCCGCTTTTACAGCAGTGTTGTCTTAACTGGTTTGTTTTGTCTTTCAAGTCAGGTTTAACAGAGGAACAAGATAATGGAAGAAAACTATTGCCTTAGCAGCTCAGCTCGCTCGAGTACTTGAGAGATTAGAGTTCTGCTCCAGCAACAGCGCTGCCATCTGGGCTGGGAAGTCGCACCCGTGTATTTCAAAGCATTAGCTTTCTGCATTTTGATGCTCCAGGCACTGATCAGTCGTCATACGGGATGCAGCTACGCTCGGTGCAGCTCTGCCAGCATTGTATGACTCTCAAGACATTTTATTAGCAATACAATCATCTTTGCTGTACTTTCAATTACTGCTTCCCATTCAACCATTGTCTGTTTCCTATGGAAAAGAAAAGAACTAACACAGTCACAAAAGAGTGAAAGTCTTCTTTAAATGTCACACTGCTGAATAAACCTCTTCCTAGTGAGAGTACATAAACGCTTGGGTACAAAGGAGATCTACTGAGAGAAAAAGAATATACTCCATCGTCTGCTTCCTGAGCCACTCCACAACCTATTTTCTATAAATTCAAGGCTTCAGATGGCATTCATAAAATAAATAAATAAGCCCACTGCTGACAAGCAGCAGCACATGCTTAAATGAAAATCCTAAAGAGACCATATAAGAGAATTCCACCAAGGATTAATGAACAAATGTGATTAAAACTATCTACAGCTCTGGACTGCAGCCAAAACGCTGCCAGCAGTATTTGATATGTAAATGCTTAAAACATTTGCTATGTGCACAGCCGTTGATGCAAAGCCTCTATAGAGAGTTTCTTCATCTAATTAGAGATATTGGTTTAGCAAACTTTGGAGTTTATGAAAACCCTCAACATCTCATTATTCTTTTAAAATAGAATATTCATTTGTTTGGAATGTTTTCCAGCTATATCCCATGAAACCCTGAAATGCCTTTGGCTAATGAAAAACTCCAGCCCTGTATCAGCTAATAAACCATACAGCTTTTATGATAATAAAATACTCACCACATGCACTCATTAAAACTTTTTAACTTCTCGCTTTTGACTTTTTTTAGCTATTTACTAGGCATAAAGTAATCCACTTAATTTCCAATTATTTTATAGTGCAATTTCAACACAAGCATTTAAATTATCCAGGATCTTATCAAACACGCTATACTATAGCGCAATCACTGCGTCTCTGATCCGGCAAAGCACTTAACAGCATGTGCTTAACTGCAGCACACTTGTAGTTCCTCTGAAATGATGCAACTTTCACATTATATTCTCATAAAATACTTTATGGGTAAGGGTCTACACGTGCATGTGTTAGGAAGCAGCATGTGCAATGATTACACACAAGATTAAGAGCTGAGAGCTGTCCTTTAACTAATCTTAGATCTCATAAGTACACTTATTAAGGAGACTTCCAGGGAGGTCAATCCAGTTGTACCTCAGTTTGTCCATCGCTACCGCAGATATATCACACAACTCATTGATGCATTGAGATTTAACTCACTGATGTTTACAAAACACTTAAAAAAAATTCCCTCAGTCCCAGGAGAAGCTCTGAACTGATCTTAGGAACTCATTTGCTTGTGATGATGACATTTTCTGAGCATCCCCTACTGCTGTGATAAAAAGTAAAGAAATAAGAAAAACACTATCGTGTAGCACCATGTCATATACAGCTCTTTTTTTTCCCCCAATTTTAAAGCAACCTATGTATTTTACAGTAAAAATATGAAATGCATTATTTAAAGTAGTTTTCCTTTCATAAATTTAATCTTATGCAGTTGTTAAGCCTACATTATAGGTATGCTTATCAACAACGAATGCACTGAAAAAAACACTTGAATAACAAAAGCTTCCGAAGCTCCTTCCAAATGTGCAACCGCACAGAACCTGGTACACATGAAAATAATCAAAGAAAATCAGCTACATGCAGGATGATTTATTCCCTAAATAACCTGGTGTTGATGCATTCAACTCATAGACATTTTGCTAGAAAGGAAGGAAAAGTTTCACCCTGATTTGTTAAACAATTTCCTATTTATTTCTCTATTTAAGTTTACGAATTATCAGCACATCATTGTTAGTGTATTTTTTTTATCTTGCTAGCCTAGAGCTTGAGTGCCTGACAGATAGCCTTTGCTAAAGAGGCCTATAATTGTGTATTTCGAACAAATACTTTTAAGTAAAGGGAGAGATGTGTGTCTAACTTAGATAAGGGCTAGAAACCATGTTAAAGGTATATATTGTATATTAAAGCAAAATTCCTTTCCCACTACATTCACAAGAGATGTCAGTTTAGTTGAACTGCATGTATGGAAGAAAGCTCATTTTCCCGAGTGCTGGCAAAATCTGTTTATCAAGCCTTGCTGGCATTCCCATTATTCGTATTTGGAACTAAAGTAATGCAGATTGGTGAAAAGAAAATACAGAAGTGTGGGGTTTAGACACTTCAAATTATAGCCTAATCCAAAATGTTTAGTGCTTTCACATAAGTAACACACTTCTGATGCTTACTCAGCATGATCTCAGTTCCAAACATGAATTGGCCCTCCTAAACTAAGGTGCCAATCTTGAGTAAGCAGATTTCCTTTTGGCATTGCTGCATTTCACATTCACAAGCAGAAGTTTCTGTTCATGGGCATAAAGAAAAACAGAAATCGTTGCGAAAGCTATTTAACTGAGAGAGCTGCCACGTTTGCCTGCTCCCCACTTCAGTCTCTGACTGCCTGGAGTACAAGCAATTTGCCTAGCCATATTTTAGTCTGTTTATCTTGGCTCTGGCACATTTATAGTTTGTTTCCAGCCTTTTTTGGCTTTTGATCCCACCAACACAAATCTGCAAATTGAAAAAATAGCCTAACATACAACCTTCTGTTTTAATTTTTGTTCTCTGGTAGAGTCAGTGGTTAAATATTCTCACCCCTGCTGTGGTTAAGAGGCATGTAAGGGATAAGCCATATATGTTTTGGGTCTCTCTTGCCTTTGCAGACAGGATGCAACATCCTCCAGCGGTAGAGTGGAAGGTGTCTGACTCTGGTCCAAGGGGGCACCCATGGAGGGGCTCACAGCTGCCGCTCCGGAGCCGGGCCAGGATCCTCGGCAGTAACGCTACAGCTCAGCTCAACTCTGCTCTCCCCTGAGCAGCATAATCAATTACTCATTGTTGTCCATGTTTACTCTCCATGCCACATGGCAGACTTTCAGAAGACAAGCCAACAACAGTCGTTGCTCTGGTTCAAAATGAATTCTTCCCAAATTAATGACACAAAGGGAGAAGAAGCATCAGTGCAAGCAGGGGCAGGTGAGCTTGCACGTATTGAGAAGAACTTCATGGGAAACTTGTCATGTGCAGTCAGACGGGTTCAGACAAAGTAGAACGAGGCCAATGTTCCTAGTCACTTTAGCTGACCTTCCACTAATAGCTGCCATTAACACTTTAGTCAGCAACTTTCCAAGGTAGCTGTGGTTAGGATAAGTGGAAAGAATTGCGATTTTCATGATAAAACTGCACCAGTTAGGTGGATGACATCAGTGAGTCCAAGTCTGAACATTTTTAACCTTTTTCTATTAAGACTGTATGAAGTGATTGAATGCAGACTGCAAAGCTAATGAACACATGCTATTCTCTGAAAATTGAGTGGAGAAAGGCTATATTAATATTATGCTGTCAAAGGTCTATCATATTTTACATTTCCACCTATAAGAAAGTTGAGTGTTGACGTAAATGATCATTTTGATAGACAGTGAGCAGGAAGCAGCAGTGTACCTGAAGAGGTCAGCTACACAGCTTTAAGCCACGTTGCTATTTACATTGAGATGCATGTTTAAAGAGGATTCATGCCCAGAATGTCTAAATTTAATGATGTTATGTACTTAAATTTTAACCCTGCCAGGAAAAAAAAAAAAACATCTCAGGGGTTATTTTCTCTCTTTTCAGTGTATTCTTATTTAACAAATTCTATGACAATAAGGGTCTTCTCCCTTAACTTGTGGAATGACAGAAACATTAGTAAACGTACATTCTGCTCATTCTTCTACCAGGTGCATGTTGGAAGAAAGCAGTATACAAATTAACCATTATTGTTCCTTAAAATACTAATATTCTTGATGTCTTCAATGGTGAGGCAAGTCCCCTCTTGCAATTCCTTTAATCAATGAAAAAATACTTTTTTTTCTATCTTCTTTTCAGCTGATAAAGCCCTATGCAAAAGACTGCATTTCATTCTGTTTTCATATCTGCAATGCTCCAAAACCAGAGCAGTGCACTCAGTTTATGCTAGTGTAAGCCAGACCATAAACCTGGCTCTGTGTTCTTGGAAGGGGTTATGGGAAATCATAACAAAAGTTTTGTGGTGTTTCCCAGTTTAGAGGCTAGACTGATTAGGCTGTGAAGGTATGCTGTTAGCATATGTGGACAGTATGTTAATAGACTAAAATTAGCAGTCTTCCTATCATTCTGAGAACTGCTCTGTTTTTCCTTGCTTACATGTTTCATAGGAGGTAATTCTCCATAGAAGTTCCTGAGCAACCATTTTTTTCCACAAGGCATAAGACATAACATGTCAGAGTGGCAGAAAATGTAATTGCTGCTGGTTACTACATGACTTCTAACAGCTGCTGAAATGTATTTGCCAAGGTACCTTACTTTTCACAAAGTTGCCTTTACCTGATATTACAGTAACAAGCCATTCAATTACTAATCAACTGCATCAATGCAGAGACCAATATAGAAAGCTATGACATTTAACAAGCCAACACACAAAATCTTGATGGACCAAAACATCCTCCTGTCGATGCTAAGATATCATTTGTAAGGATGCAGCACTACAAAGAGTTAAGACTAACATTACTATCCTGTCTCACAAAAAGAACTGAGCCCACTTAATATCTGAAAAGTATCTAAAAAAAAAAAAATAGTAGTAGTGAAATACTTGCCTAACCCAGCTGCTAATACCCAAGGATATTTAAATATTAAAACCAAACATGATAGATTTTTAGGTTTATCAGAGCACTGGGATTTTATTTAGTACAGAATGATGCTCCCTGCTTTGCGTTTTTTCAGTGTTTATCTGCCATTGCATATTCATGTAGAACCTCATCTGCCTACACGATACATCCCATTTTGATGAAAACAATAATCACTGATTAAATAAGCAAGTGGAGTGAGCTGCAGAAATGATCAACAAGTCCATTACTCAAATTAGTGAGACCGCTTAAAAGAAAAAAATTGAGATACTGGGCTGAGTAGGACCTTTTTGTTTGTTTATACCGTGAATATTTTACATGGCATATTTTATATTCAGCAGTATTTTTCACCATCTCCAAAATTAAATTACTGAGAGTTTTGTCTAAAAGAGAAGAAATTAAAAATAAATATGAGCATAGATTTAAAGCAACCGTTCACTTAATCTAATTTATACATTCCTACATCCATCTGAAATTTTATTTGTACAAGTACATAAGAAAAATGATTTGTTCATTAGGTAGAGTAATTATAATAAAAAATGCTCAGTTTCTTCCAAGAAAGTGGGAAGAAAGAGACCTTGAGAATGTTTTATGTGAAATAAACTCAGTCACAAGCAGTATCTCCTTCTCCACCCTGCTCATCATTGCAGAGCTTTGCCTGCAGATTGTGGCATCTGTCAGTCTGGGGAGGCAATCCTGCCGTCTGGCCAGAGTGGAGACCCTCCGGCATCTGTGAAGAAACACAGCTGCATGCACGGCACTCCCCTCCCGAGACATCTCACCTTGGGGCTAGGATCCTGCTCGTCACATGCAGAAGGATAACGTGAGGGTGACACGTGTACAGGTACCGGGCTAGGGCAGGCTGTGTGCCAGGGAGGGATCTACCCAGCAGACCCACCTCAGATTTAAAGTCCATCATTGTGGGCTGTGTGTTCCTCAATCAGCTGTGACAGTCTTGCAACTTAAGGCTCATGAGAAATCTTTGCCTTTCTGGATACAGTTGTTAAGGTGCCACTTTTCCATCTTAAATTTTGGTCATTTCTCAGTTTCTGAAACGTAACTTGCTCTTGCTCTGACTGTGCGCTCCCCACGGGCTGTGATTCACCCCATCGCCCCACCCTCACACATTTGTCATATCAGGATGCGAGAGTCATTCAATCATATCTTCCCCACCTCACTTTCCAAAAGTAGCACATGCCGAGCAACACAAAGAGCGGTTCACTGCAGGACTCGAGTGAAAACGTTCCCCCCTGCCCACTTGGCTTGCTGCTGAAGCCACCCCACCACAGCCCCTCTTTGCAGGGCCACCTCCCGGCTCTGTGCAGGGGAAAGCATGGCAAGCACGGTCCCAAACACAAAGGTCCAGCATCTTCTTCAAGGCTCACCAGGCACATTCCCTGCTGTCACGCAGCACAGTGGCTACCCAACACTTCACATCAATAAAGAAACAGAAAGCGCTCACGCTAAGCTTGCAGGCAGCAGGAAACCTAAGACCATCATCTCACTGCTGGAAAAGGGAGCAGGAAAGGCCTTTCTGAGAGGCCATAATGTATAGCTTAGTAACTCAATATTGGTATTGGGTCTTGTCATCTCCTCGCTTAACTGGCAGCATAAACCTAGACAAAAAGTGGCCAACAGTCTCACATTGCTCTGAGAGCAGATGGTCCTTCTGGTGCAGCAGGAAAGACTTACCTGGGTAAAGAAGTTGGTTTTTTTTTTCATCCCACAATTTATGAGGAAAAAGCAAGAGGAAATATACACTTATCCAATGATGAGCTTCTACCTCCTAACTAGGGTTATCCCAAGAAATGAGTGGTGGGACCCCACTAGCAGAGGGGTCACGCGGTGCTCTCTGGGCCAGGGATGCAGCTGAGAGCCCATCCTCCTCCTGGCGAGACTCTGCTACTGAGGCCCTTTCACAAACCTCATTTAAAAGTAAAGTGAATTTGAGTAAACCAGACCCTTCCCGAAGCTCCTCGTGGGCCTGCCACTCCTTTTGATCCCTGAGCTGCAGAATCAACCTGTCGGAGCACATCAGTTCAAGGGACCAGAAGGCAAAATGGGGAAAACAGGGTCAGGCTAATGGGATTTAACATTAATTCTGCACCAAGCCTGAAAACATGGAAGAACAGGGCCTGGGGGGTGAAAGGGATAATGAACTGAGAGTTGATGGAAGGAAACTTAATTGGTTTTAACAACAGAAGATCACATTTTATTACCTTTATTTGGGTTGAGCAATAATCTTATTTTGACAATTTGTGCCAGCCGATGGCCTGCCCTACTCTTCGTTGGGACTGTTTTGCAGTAAGTCAGTGAAAAATGCGGCACTGGGATGAGGGGCACAAACATGCAGCAGAGAGGAGGTCTGAGCGAGAAAACTACAAAGGGAATGTATAGATCCATTAACTGATGAGGTGCTGATGAGGAGACAACTGGGAGGGTGGAAGGCTGGTGTTCCCACTCACTGCTGTGCTGAACAGAGCTGTAACCAATACAGTCTTATTTAATCTTGGGATCAGAAGAGAATCATTGGTTCACTTCACCTCAAGAAAAGACTATAAAAAAGGCATGTGAATTTGTTAGGCAGTCTGTCACCAGCTGATCTCCTCACCCTGCCAAGCCCTACTGCCTAGCAGACAGGAGGTGACCTGGAGAAATGTCCTGGCTGCCTCTCCCCTCCTGGGTTGCAGTGGTTTACAAACTGGGAAGTCCTCCAGGCACTTTGTGATGATACCCAGCTCTGGTATCTCTTGACACACCACATGTACCAGTTTCACATAAAGAAGAAAGATCAGCGTGTTTCAGCCTTCAGCTATAGTTCTGTAGCTGCCACCAGCAACATGACTTGAGCCCTGCGGGACAAGTTTCAGTGCCTACACGATACGCCCCATATGAAGGCTTAGCAATGACATTGACCCCCTCCTAGGGCTTGCATAGCCACGGTTCCTGCAAGCCCTTGCCACGGAAACCATCCGGAAGCTACCTTGCACCTGACTGGCATGGCACATCCCATCTTCAGAATACAATGATCTGAGTCAGCGCTAAAATATTCTCCAAGGCTGCCCCAATTATTTAAAGCCATAATGCGACATAAGTAACCAATCTGGATTTATAGACCTTTCAGTCTTCAGCTGCCCCAAGAATGCATTGTTGCAAGATTACTTGCTAGAAATTACTCTGGGGCAGCAAACTTTTAAACAGAGATCAACTCTGTATTTGGAAAAAACTTGGCCCCAAACTAGTTCCTAATGTGGCAAAGAGTGCAATTATCCTGATGAAAGGTTAGGGATGCTTGTGCCTACAGCTGGTTCATCAAGTAATGCTGAATGATGGATACAATTAAACGGCGTGCGGCAGAGTGGAACGTGTGCTACAATGAACCATCTAGGGCCTCATCCCTTCCGATCAGCCTGGAGCTACAGAATCACAGTCACAAACATACTCAACAGTATTCAGCACCACTATTTATGCATATAAAGATTCAGAAGTACTGTATAAATGCATTGCAACTAATAGTGCTGTGCAGGATGAGCAGAGATGAAGTATTCAGTTGTAATAAGGTGCAACTGTAAAAGCCAACTAGCTACTAACTCTACCTGGGATTGCACAGCAAAATGTCGGTCTTGAATTTCTGCACCACCAGGTCAAAGCTTCCACAATATGTCAAGATCCAAAGTTTTGACTAGTTGGCACTAGTCAGGACTATAAAAAAAAAAAAAAAAAAAAAAAAAAAGGCTTGGGAGAAAGGGCCACATTCTGCAGTGCATCCCGAAGGACAAAGCATGCCCAGAGGTGCCCTACTTTCTTCTGATCTACCCAAGCTCTGCAGCACTGAACATACACACAGGTATTGCTCTTGGTCTACAGGGATGCGAGCTAAGCCAGGCCTCCTCTGCAGCATTTACAGACTGATGAACTGGGGTCTGCTCCCTGCGGAAGAGAAGGAAGATGAAGGAGCCTCTTAAGCAACTCCCATGTAAGGGAGTGCACTGGACGATCTCAGCCTCATGCTTCCCATCCCTGTACTCTAACCACCCTCCTCCACCCCACAGCTCCTGGAGCCTGTGGACTGGAGCATCAGCATGTGGCGTGGTCTTAGGGACTTCACTGAGTGACAGCAGCATGCAGACAGAGCAACGCTGGATGCCTCTGTACAAGTTAATACAGTATTTCCCACCAGCGCTCCCCATACATCCCAGGCAGTGAGGCAGGTGGTGGCCAGCTGGCTCTTACCTCGCACCACCATTCTGGTGAAAAAGGAGTTTCCACTGGATCAGAGTAAAGGGAAGAGGTAGTTGGGATTGTACACTCGTGCCACCCTCGCTCTGTAACCACAGTGGGTTACTACTGCATTTTATTTATACAGAAGCGCTTTTGTAAAAATACCTGTTGTTCCAAAGCAGCTTTAATTCTGTTGCAAAGTATTTAATTCAAATCAGCCCTTCAGCTCATTCACATGCAGTAATCATGAATAAAAAAAGTCAAATTGCATAATTTAATATCAAGATAAGACCAGAATTTACGTATAAATTGGTTGAAAAATCTTTAACATCAAATACTACTCGACTCTTACATTTTTAGCCCTATTTTGGAGGAAAAGGGTTCATCCATTCACCTATTCCTCTCCTTTCTATTTCAATATCACCACTGAAAGACTGAATAAGAACGTTTTTGCTCACCCTTTAATGGCCTTTTGGTTTGCAACTATTTAAGAGTGACTTGGGAAAGGTATAATAGCACGTTGTTGTTTCATCCTTACTTTGAACTGCCACCAGATATTATTTTGCAGCTGTTTTATTGTAAGTTGCATCCTGAAATCTAAACAAAAAAGTGTCTTAATGGCAATTTCAACAGATTTTTAATTTCCTGAGAGAAATCAGCGAGGCCACGAAGGGAGAGCGTGTTTAAAATACAATGCTATAATAGGAATGTTTCCCTCTCTCAAGCAGTTTTAGCTTGGAATTTGATAATGATTTTACTGAACTTTCTAAAAAAAAAAAAAGAAAAGCAAAATAAACCCAAAATCCATCTGAAGAGAGATTAAAGAGTTTCTGTTCACAAAACCCAGGTGAACACCACAAGGACATGTTTTTCTCTGCAGCTTCTGTTACCCATCTCACAATGAAATCCACAGAGTAAAAGCCACCTGAAGCAAAGCTGCAGGAGAGTGCACAGAAAGCTGAACCGGGGATTTTTCCTAATGACCAACATCCCGCTACACTCTCAAACCCCACTGGAGCTTCTTGCCCAGGAATGCAATGAGCAGCTGAGTACCATGGGAAGGGCTCGCCAGTATGAGACTGCTAGTGGGGAATTTTGCTAACCACAGCTTTAACGTACAAGAGCCATTCTGCACAAAGGACCCTTTTTTTTTTTTTTGACTTAGTTACCCCAGACTATTTGTCTACAAAGACAAGTTGCAAGTGAGAAACAGGTTTCACAAATAGCCCTGGAGCTGTGAAGGAGAAATAGCTGAGCTGGCAAGATCCCTCATACTGCTCAATGCCTTCCTCAGCCCCAACACATCAGTTACCCTTACAAAAATACCATTTTAGATATTATTTGAGCATCCTGAAGACAAAAGACGTAACTGTGTTGCCTCGGAACCAATGGTGCACATTATCAAAATATTACTGTTATTGTTTATAGATCAGGCTGAATGGCATCCAGTGAAGACTCACATTTAATTCTCTTTTAGGAGACAGACTTTTTTCTCAGTCATAAGTAAGTAAAAAAAAAAAGTAATTGCATCCAGAAAGCAAATGGCAAACAGATAAAAACCCTCTGGCTCTTTGCTGGAGAACCTCCCTGTGAGCAGCTCCAGAGCCAAGACAGAAGAGAAGAGGATACCAGCCAGGCAGCCCAGCAAGCGCTTAGATGCTGCACTGCCCATCAAACTGTAAAGCTTGGCATCTGGGGCTTTCATCTGCCAGGCAGTCCTCTGAGTGGTCTCAGACGCTGGCTCAGATGCTTCAGTTCACATAGGAAGAGATGAAGGGCTGAATGTTTACCACTGTAATCAACAAGATAATGTGCTGCCAAGTACAAGGGTACTTTCAGTAACACCACTGTTCTAAAAATGTGCTTTATTGATGCATCTTTAATCTGCATTCACTGTAGAGATGCCTGGATAGCCAAACCAGTCTCTAATTTGGGGTACGTTTATTTCTGTTGCCAGACTGAAGGTGCTATGGAGAACATTTCAGAAGTACTGAATATCCAAAAAAGTTACTAAGAGCTGCAGATTTCACAATTCTCCAATAGCAGAAGCTGCTTTACAGCCTTAAACCCAGGAGGGGAGGTGGAGAAAGAGTAACCTCAGCTGCTGTGGCTGCACAGAGAAAGGGTGGGTCTCCCATCACTAACATTTGCCAGATCGAAGACAATATTATGTTAACACCAGATGTAAATAAAATTTTTAAGCCACAATGATTTCAACATTTCACCCCACCCACATTTATGACCATGTGCAAAACCGCTGCTTTGCCAACCATTGATAATTTAACAGTAAAACAGAGAAGTGGGACAGCAAACCAAAAAGATAACCTTCAAAATATATATAAATCTCCAGCAAATGTGCTAGCAAAGTGAGGAAAGAGGAGGAGAAAAGGTTATTTGAGCGCCTTAAGAAAGAAGCACATCTGAAATTCTCACAGAATGCAGATTCAAGGAAAACACTGATAAAGTTCCTTTTTGGACAGGAAAAAAAAGGTTCCCTGTGAAGCATTAAGAGTGGATTGACGTCTGCCTTGCCAGATAAAGATATTCTGAGCAAACAAAACCGCATACAATATCAGCTACAATACTGAGATAAAACCTCAGGTGCTGGCACCTTAACAGATGTACTGCAAAAGCTACCTGCGCTGTACTCCCATCTAGATGTGCCGATATGATTTACCAGTGCTTCAGTTCAGGATGAAATTCAAAAGCATGCTTTAAAGAATGCTGCATTATTTGCCTAGTGCCCGGTACATTAGTCTAGTGGCAAGGCCTGCATTTCAGAGCAGCATTGCAACCGGTGGCTCTGTATGGGGTGTAAGGTGAAATTCAGCCCTGGAAAGTCAGTACCCTTTACACAGGCTTTCGTGTCCAGCACCAGTTTATACATTGCCAGGAAGGAAAGATCTGTAAGAGACAGCTCAGAAGTCTGAATCTCAATAAGACAGAGAATTGTTAAATTAAGTCAAGTCAAATTGACAAGAAGTCAGACAGAGAGAGTGTAGAACTGCGTTTTGAGCCAATGGTTTTGGTGATCCTATTTGCCATTACACAGCTTCCACCAGCCCTGCTGGTTTTGGGATTTCTCAGTTTGGAACCATCAAGAGGGCACAACTGGGTCTCAGACATTCCTCACAAAGCTAGAGAGCTGTATGGGAAAGCTAAGTTCTTGGTTTATGTTCTAAGAAGAGATTTTCCTGCATTTCCAATATTGCATTTCAAGCCTGCACATTGCAAAAGCTGAGAACTTTTGCAAAAGCAGATGGACAGCCAAGTCTGGTTTACTCACTCCATGCAAACTGTATTCTTTCACTTTTTTTCTCCGTCACCTGCTTCAGAGGTTCTGTCATTTGGTCAATTGCCCAAGTGAAATCTGGGCAGGTCATGGTAAATTTGATAGAGCAAAAATCATCCCTGACGTAGTTTATATAGAGTGGTAGTCACCCATGTTTTGCAGGGCATGAATCTGGGCCAGTGGCTGAAACAAGGGAATTGCTGTTCTCCCAGGTAGTTCTGGTACCTGAAAAATAACTGGAAAAAGTGCTGAAGCATTTTTCCGAAAGGTTGAACTTCTTTCTAAAACCTGTTGGTTATAATTATTTCTACTTACTACCAGAATGAAAACCTGAAGACCTATTCCATCCATGCCCACCTTTTCACTCTTGGCAAACACTTCACTGTCCAGGGACCTTGTTCAGAAGTCATCACTTTGGTTTTGCATTAACCAATACTTCATCTGGCTGCTCGCAGAGAAGAAGAATATTAAATAATTAATTTTCCTCAAAGCCATTTTGTCTTCAGTTTCCTTTCTTGATATCCAAAGGCAGCAGCCCCACTATAGCTCCAGTGCAGGACCTGGCCAGGTAAGTTATTAGAGATGAAAGCTGTGAAGGCGACAGATGAGTGAAAGGACAGCTTTACCACTACTAAGCTGTCTGCCACATTTGGATTTGGGAGGAGTTCAAATAAACCTGTTGATTTTGGGTGGTTATCTTTGCTAACAACTCTCCTAAAGAGTCAGGAGTGTGGGTCTGCTGGAGGAAATGCAGGACAGAGTCAGACTGCCTGCCTGCTGCTGGCTGATTGGGCTGGAAATATCGACCTGAGAAAAAGGTTTACCTACTTCAAAGGGCATCCCTCAAGTTTCTAAAGGAGCATTTAAATCTTTAGATGAATATTGCTGTTTAGCATTAACAGTGTTTAAAGGACCAGTCCCAGTAAGATCATCCCATTTACACCCTGGGGTCTGTAGCCACCCTTCCCCAGGTGCTATTTGTATTATGACACACATTTCATTCAAGTTCCAGACCAAAACCTCTATTGCACGTGTCTCATTTGACCAAGTCCTCACAACACAGGCTTTTATGGAAAATACGGCTACGCAACCTTTACCCTAGAAGAGTGCCAAACAGCAAAACTCAAGTGGTTTCACTGGGTTTCTTTTAAGTTCCTTTGTTATACCCAATTGCTCATAATTGAAAATGCAGTCGTATCTGCATTCCTGGCTCCATCAATAGGCCACTCTATTTTCTTACTATTCTGAAGCACTCCCCAAGCTTCTGCTAATAATTTTCCTTGACCTTTATTAAAGACCAAGCATTAGCTAGCAATTAGATTTGGTGATCCCTTTGGTGATTGAGGCTCAGTGATTTACTGTAAATTATAAATAGTTCAAATGTTTCATTATGCTTATTCTTCATACAAGCTTTGTGGCCAGGTAAGCACTGACATGACATTCACTGTTAAATGATCTCATTAAACTTCTTAATTTAAGTGGTGCAACACTTCACCTGCCACATTATCCAAGGACTCCTGCAATGCACATTAAACATTCAACATCAATAGATGCTCTACCGTAGTTCACCTTGTTGGGAGTGAAATTTCAGTCCCTGAACATAAGGTTGACTACCTAATGCTGTTTGTCAGAGACAATAAATAATGCAAATAGATACCCGTGTAAAGTAAGAGGTTAAAGGCATTGTCGCGGTTTAGGCTTTCCCACAGAGTTTTGAAAGAGGCTTTCGAAAGAAAAGACTTTAAATCATGAAAATTGCCACTAAAATTTAAAAAGTTAAAGAAAAGGAAGCAGAGGTTCTGGTTTCTTTCATTTCTTTATGAATGCCATGACTGTGAGAGAAGATATCTTGAGAACCCGGAAGGCACGTGCGCTTTTTTTATTCACAACCCCAGAGCAATAGAAGGGGCAGTCACACAACCTCCCACCTCAGAGTGGCGTGTAGAGCTCTGTCTTTAGCCATTTCATCCCTCATCTTCCTGCTGAGAATGTTTAACAGAGCTGAACGGACTCAAGGTTGGATAATGCACTACATCATTTCACTTAAGCCAATAAATAGCATATTGCCTCATGACTAAAGGGAAACAGTATTTTTGTTGGAGGCGCCTTATGTCCAGACTCTGTTTGCCAGCAATGTCTACCGCAGTAACAACTAGAAGCACATGGATTAGAACCTCTTTTGTGCTAGATGCTGGACCTACAGACTCCACTTCACAAACTAAACATTAAGGCATGAGGAAGAATAATAGGGGTATCTGAATTTTCCTGGCTTGCATATGCTTTATTTTACACATTTTTAATTGCTTCCCTCCCAAAACGAATGGTTCTAACATTTTTTTCCCCCCGCCTTTATATAGTATGATCCTTGACATCTGCTTCTGGATGTCTCTTCTCAAGGATGAAGGGCTCCTAGCAATTGTAATGTAGCCTGTGAACATACCAGACTGCTCCACAGACAGATTTAGGCTTCATCATATAGTATTAACCCCACATACTGAATGTATTTTTCTGACTTATAAGGCTGGATTAGCTTTTATTATCAGAAGAGAAGTAGTAAAGGTTTTGGTGTTACAGATGGAATGGCAGATGGCAAGCGAAAGCTTAATGTGAAGCAGCTCTGGATAAAAACTATTAATCCACAAAATTCATATGTTCTTACGCAGGGAAACCTAGCAAAAAACATTACAATATGACTAACCAGTGAGAGAAGTGTAAACTGCCCTGTGCCCATTATCTGAAAAATCATGGCATGAAGTCTGCAAGGAGGCAAAAAACCCTCAAACACCCTATTTACCATTTCCTGGAAAAACAATCAGCTTTCTGTGGGTTATGCAGAGAGGTAATGCCTTCCTAAACACTATAAGGAATATTAATTTATAGCATCTCCACCATGCAAATGCAATGGATTCATATATATATTTGATGAGATAACATTTTCCAGAGTTTATAGCTGTAATACTCCATATTAAAAAAAAATTAACAGTACCTATAAGTCACTGTCTTTAAAGTTGCAGCACTGAAAAAGGTGTTTTACTTTTTGTTTAAGTGCATGACGTGGAGAGGAAGCACATTTCCATCAGTTCTGGTAACAGAATACTTTGACAGAAAGGGAAGCGAGCACTTCAGACGCCTGCCCGGCTGCCGAGAGCCCACCATGCGGCTCTGAGAGCGGCTGCAATGGAGAAGCATGACCTTCAAGAATTTCCCCCATGAAGAAATGAGCACCTGGAATTTTTCCAGCTGAATGGCACTCATCAGAGTTTGAATGACTGCAAGATAGCATGGCATTATTACAAATAATCCATCAACACCAAACTGACTACAGGCTACTCAACAAATCCTGTGATTGTTTATGGCCATGCCTATAAGTGACTGATCTCATTTGGCCTTGTGGTTTCACTTGTTCCACAGGAAACTAAGAGCAGTTGAGACCGCCACAGGTCATGGCCTCAGCATTACATGATGTTTAGGGTGGACTCAACACCACAGAAGAATAACTGGATACATCTGATGGAACTAATCTATAATTATACTAGACCTTCAGCAATTATTCTACAATTTCTCTTTCTTGATTCAAAGTGCAACCACCTACCTCTTCCTTTATGGTCTTGAATTAGTCTACTTTTTATCACCAGTGAAGCATTCCTCACTGGGAAAGTGAACGATAGGGAATAACAAGCTAGCTTTTCCCAAAACTCAAGAGGTAGACAGAGAACTACATACTCTCCCTTACAAGCAAGGACAATATGTCAAAATTGTTAGGTCTCTTCTGTTGGACACCAGAAGGGTTTAAATTGGATACAACATGAAATACCGTGATTTCTTACTTCAAATCCCCATGTTCCAATATCTGTGCAACCTCTGTGACTCTTCTGCTCTTCCCTAACTTTTCCTCCCCAAAATGTTTTGCATTTCACTGACAGTGCTTAGAAATGGGCACCAGCAATAAAGCCTTTTGTCAGTTCTCACAAAATCCTTCCTAAGGCTCATCGTTTTTTTTTTCATTTTTCACTTCAGTGGGGATTTCTGTCTGAGTAGCAGCTTCAGGAAGGGACCCATACTTTGAGAGACATCTTGCGGAAACCTAATCAGTGAAAGCGTCTAATATATTTCTTTTCTATGAGTATTAAAAGCATGTTAATGTCATCACTCCTCAGAAAATCGCCCAAGAAAGTTACTTCCCCTTTCATCAATTCATTTCAACGTACAGGGAAACAGAAGTCACAAGGAGGATTTCCTCTTTCCCTCTTCTTGATAATTTTTATAGTCTAAACCAAACAGTTTAAGGACACTTGGTTTTTGGGGGGGTTGGGTCTTTTTGGGGTAGGTTTTTTTGTTGTTGGGTTTTGGGCTTTTTTGGTGGTTTTTGTTTGTTTGTTCGTTTTGGTTGGGGTTTTTTTTTGGTTTTTTTTGGTCTGTTGTTTTTTTGTTTTTTTGTTTGTTTTTTTTTTTTTTTTTTTTTTTTTACGGACTATCTACTTTTGCACAATGCAGTAAACCTTACAGAACGCAGCTGTGGGTCCTGGGTTATGTAAATCCAGAAAGAATATAATTTCACTTAAAATCACGAGCCTTGTCATGTGGTGGTGTGTGAAGTTCCTTGCCTGATGCCATCTGAATAAAGATATTCAGGCAATGGTTGGTGCTGAAAATATAATTGACTCCTAGCAACTTATTTGTCACTTCTACTATCATTATCCTCCAGAAAAAGTACTAAAAAAAGTAAGAGGAGAACATTACACCTTCACTGAATCTATATTCATACCTTCAACACTTTCTGAGATATCAGATCAAACTGTTGATAAGAGCCCTGGGAGGGAGGAATTTCTCTATGCCTGGGGTTCATTTGCTGAGCTCCAGTAGTTCCTGCTACTTTACTCATTCTCTCTTGCAGATGCCCCTTACTGGAAATAACGACTAAATAGAGTAGCCCCTGCTTCCTCAGCAAAAGTGAAGAACCAGTGTTGCTAGCCTGCGCACAGCTGCAGTCCCTCCTAGGTAAGCAGCAGACACATGGGGTCACAGTAAGGTGATTTTCTCCTTGGCTAAAGTGTGGCTGTCAGACACCAGCCTCAGCAAGAGGAATCTTCTGCTGTAAGACAGAAGAAACTGCCCCTCTGACATCTGCTTCTTGCAGCACAGCATGGACATATCATGTCATTACATCCTTCAATACATATTTCCTTCAGGAACAAAACATGTACATTCTTAAAATACTCATTGTACCTGATTGGGTAGTCAGCAGCACTGAGGTTAATGAAGAAATCCCACGGCCAGTCATTCATCTCCATTAAGTCCCTCATGGTCTGCAGGTAGGTGGACAGAAGACTTGCTCCTCCCCAGATAGTTGCCATTCTCCAAGAAGTGACTCTCACATTTGGGTACTGGCTGGCAAACTGGAGCACTTGCCGGTGCAAGTAATTGGATCGCTTTACAGGAGAAAAAAGTAATAAATTCAAGTTACTCTGTCCAAAATTGTCCCTCCCTGTACTCACTAACCACCAACTTTACTTCTTGACTCACTGAGCGTTGCCATTGCTTTGCGCTCACTTACTATGGTGCACAATCTTCTTTTGCTAAACGCTAATTTGGAAATGTAGAGAGCCCTGTTTAATTCTTCTTATTACAACTACAGTAATCACTGATCAGTGTAACTAGCTCTTACTTATCATTTGTCATCAGTAGATCCCGAAGGGCTTTCATAAAGGAGTCAACTGTTACTACCTCCTTTTTACGGTGTGAAGTAAAGTAAGTTGTCCAAGGCACCTCGGGTCAGCTCTCCATCCAGTGGGCCACCACTGTCAATCCGCATCAACTTATCAATTACCGTTAACTAAATGTACATCAGACAGATATGGATAGATACTCATAGACATATAAGGAGAAATGAAGGCTGTTACATAGAGAAGATAACAAGAAAGTTAAAAAAAAAAAAAGAGGCTCCAAACATATAACAGATGGAGAGACAAAAAGTGACATGCACTCTATGCAGCAGAGGTAAGGAGAAAATGAAGAAGATGACAAAGATGGGTAGACTGACAGATGGCGAGACAGGCAATTTATAACCAGTGATATATTACCTTGTCAACATGAATGTAATAAAAATGGTCTTTATGGTAAATAGCCTTAAACATGCGTTGGAGCTGCCGAGAAGCTCTGCCATGAACAACCAAGACAAATGCGATCCTGACTGGGTTGGCTGGCATGTATTCTACGGAGTCCTCATCCCACTGTACATTGTTGTTGGCTTTTCCTGTTCAAAAACAAAACACAGGACATCTCTGAGTGTTCCCACAGGGCAGGGGTGCAGAGAGCAGTACACATTTCACCTCAGCCCTTTCTTCAAAAGCAGTTTCTAAGGAGAAGCGAAAAGTCGCAAGGGGTGCCAGTCTGCGTGCCATCAAGATTGTACCCCTCTCCTCCGGCACCATACAGGTCATCATCCCATGGGCAGCAGCCCTGCCTGCTTGCCTCAAACTGGACAAGGCTGCATGAACATGGATGAGTACGTGAATCATATCATAAAATATCAGGTTGGAAGGGACCTCAAGGATGATCTGGTCTGACCTTTCTTGGCAAAAGCACGGTCTAGACAAGATGACCCAGCACCCTGTCCAGCTGAATCTTAAACGATTGGGGAATCCACCACTTCCCTGGGGAGATTATTCCAATGGCAGATTGTTCTCACTGTCAAAAATTTTCCTCTTGTGTCCAACCAGAATGTCCCCAGGAGTGAGCAGGGAGGGCTGGGGCAGTTACCTCAGGCAGCTCTGCTGCACTGGGGTGGGTGTTTTATAAGGCTGGCATGATTTGGGTGGGGGAAGATGCTTTCCTGGTGGAGCTGGAGAAATGTTTATGAGTTGGACCAAACTCTACCTGGGTTCACACATTTGCATCTTCAAAGGAATCACCTCAAAGTTTCTAAGCACTGTTCAAAGTACCCAAAAAATGCCAAGACCAGCTTCCCCCCTTCTCCCCCAGAAATGAAACCCCCTGTTAATCAAAAGATGCTCGTTCCTGTCATTAGCACAGTTCTGCTGAGAAGCTGGTGAAACTCTGCTACTTAACAGCTGCTGAAGATTATCTCAAGCGACAGCATTTATTTGTAACAGTGGACGTATTGTGGAACATTTAAGTGGCAACATGCATATCTTCACTTTTTCATGCAGGAGAGGAGCTCTTACAATCCTGTTTAAAAATGTATGTTCATTTTTATATTAACAGAGGAATTTCTGGTCTCCATTTACTAAAGCAAACACCACAGTGTAAGGTTAAGACAGGATGTACTGATTAACTGAAGAGCTGGAGGGACATTTTTACTCAGGAATTTAAAGCACTTTGGTTTTGGTTTGTGTAACAGCTCTTCAACTCAAAATCCTGAACACAATATAAGAAAAATACAATTTTATCCCAAAACCTGACATTCATTCTTCAGTTAAACAACCTTGAGTGCTCCAACCTTGTAAGGACCTTCCTCAACAAAAATGATTTAGGAAGAACCTGAAATTTTGAATATAAGCAGGACAAGGAAGGAAAGTGCCTCAAAGCTCAAAACCCCCCTCCTGCTCCAGTTTTCCTCTTGCATATTTTAACTTCTTTCTTTTTGAAGTGAAAGGCAATTATCATTGTCTCAGAAGCTACTTAGTCCCTTCCCCCCTCCCTATCTGTCCATCCCGTCCACCCCCACCCCTCAAAGGTACAATTTTTCAAAGTCCTAAGATCTGAGATGTTTCTTTGGTTTATTTCCTCTAAAAGGCAAATCCATTGGACAACCTCAAAAAGTCTGAACTTCTGATTATACTGAATATATGTATTTAATTATTGGAAATAGCCATGCATGAGCTGAAACAGCTTAAAAGCAGCAGCTGCAATCATGCGCAAGAATGTTAACACACCTGCCTTCAACCATACGCAACGCTTTGACCAAACAGAATACTTCAAACTCAATGCACTCCTCCATTCTCAATAACTAACCAGCTCAGTAAAACTCCCCGGTGAGGCCAGCAACCACAGGTGGGACAGGACTTTAAGCTGCTTTGTTTTACAGTGGTGTCTCCCCTGCTCTCCTACAAGAACCACAGAATTGGGTTGTAAACTCTTTTATAGGAACTACTAATCACTTTTTTTTTTTCCCCTCACCATCAGAAAAGCTGGATTTTTCCTACTGTCCCAACGACAGCCTGGTGAACCAATTAAGTATCCAAGTGAGTCAGAGATAAATTGATGCCATTTAGCAGATTCCAGGTGTCCAGGGCAGATATTCATACTATTAGAGTTTAAAATTTGTTTTAGACAACCATGAGAGAGAGATCCTGCTACAATGGGAACAGCAGATCCTGGCTCTCCCATCCAGGGAGATCCACATCTCCCATAACCCTCCCTTCAAGATTTTCCTCCTCAGCAGTGCTTCCCTAGCAAACTTGCTTTAAGTCGATCTTTTCTTTCCATCCTGGAGGTCCAGGAATACTCAGTCTCTGGAATAAGGCTCTTTGCTGGATCATATAAGCAGCTAAAAGGCATCTACATGCCTACCCAGGAATACATGTAGACATTGAGCACTAAAGAGCATACAAAGTCCCAGAGGCTCACTGTCCCATGTACAAGACCCTTACCTCTCTGCAGCCCTTCAAATCTATCTGCTCATAAATTAATGCAACTTTAACGGCCCCAGTTGTATTTAGGAATATCCATCAGGAAATTTTTAGCCCCAAGAATCACTCTTAACTTTAAATGGGACACCAACAACTTAAAAAGTGTTTCTTTAAAAAAACCCCTCCACCATGAAGTAGACTCAGATGAGCAGCATTAAAAGATTAAATGCAGTTTCCTCTATCATTTTCACCTTGTTTATTATGGTCATTTGCCTATGCACAGTTCTACTGTTTCTCCCACAGAGCTGATAAGCTTCCCAATGCGTGTGCTTAGGCCTTCTCCACAGCGACAGGGACATAAAGGGACTGTGAAAGAAAGAAAATGTGCTTGCAAGGAGAACTGACAGGGGAATGAAGGGCAATTGCAGTTGCTAAAACAACCCATTTTTCTTTTAAACTGCTTTGATTTCAAGCTGATGATGTCCCATCAATGGACTCAAATATTTTTAGTGGTTTTCATTACATTTTTGGATACCCCTCTTCTGAAATTAGTGGCTTTCTGCAACGATATGTAGAAGGTGAGGGGAATTTAAAATAACCATATTGTGGGTCTTTTATTTTAAACTAACTTGCTTTCAATACCCACACTATCATTTATCTAGCAATTACTGAGAACAAAATCATCCTGAATTTTCATCTGAAATGCCACCTCACTTCATTGTGTTTCTCTAATAAATTCCTGTAGTGACTTATTTTCCTCTCTACTGTTTTCCTACTCTAACCTCTTTTTCCACATGCTTCTTCCTCCCTTCTCTTTTAGGTTTAGGTTTTTATAGTCCCATTTTCCACCTGCATAATATTATGGCTTCTTTAATCCTATTCTTGGCTGCCTGGAATTTCACAAAGGTAAGAATGTTGTATTTTTTCCATCTGTCAGAATATCTGCTACTTCTGCTTTATACTCTTACTTCCTTCATTTTAGTCCATGGCTGATTATGACCCTCTATTTTGCAGACTACTCCACTGATGAAGAATGAGCCTGCTTTGCAAATAAAATGAAATTGGCAGGAAACCTTCAATTGAGTGCCTCCTTACTGAAAAATACAGTAGGACTTCAGAGCTGTATAAACCATGACAAGATCTGAATCGCTCTAACCACTGCATTTCTATAAAACTTGTGCATACCGAACTTTTGCACATCATTTTAATGCCTCGATACTAATGACCTGCCTCTCATGTAGGAGCACATCCCCTTCTGGGTGTTAGGACAGAAGATGCATCAGATGATTTCACTTAACATCATACCATTCAGCAGTGATAAAAATCTAAAAGGATTTTAAGGTAGTACTTGCATTTGATAGCTACTTCAGTGCCATCACTACATTGCCATTTGCCGCACGCACTAAAGCTCACTCAGGGTGCCAATTTGAGCGGCCTCTACCCTTGGTCACTTCGGTCCAACAAAAAGTAGTTGCCAAGATCACCTTTCCCTCTCTGGTCCCAAACAGCCCTTGAAAATATTTTCACCTCTGTTCACTTTTCTCCTTCTCACTCACCAGGTACAGGAGTCACAGGCAGCTCCTTCCTCTGAGGCACTCCCTACGCTCAGCCTTCACTACCACTTGCTACTGTTCCACATGTTGTCTGCCTTTTCAACAAAAATGAGTCAAGCCACAACAGGAGAACTCCCATTTTCCCCTGCCCCAGTCACTTGGGGCTGTCTCAGTGGGACCAGAGCTGCACCTCAGAAAGCTTCTCTGAGTGCGGCATTGCCTGTCGAGTGAACATTCCTATGCATTTAGGGAACTCCCTTTTTCTAGGATGACTTACACAGATCAGTGTATTATCAAATGTAATAAAAAGCCCACAACGTAAATACAAGGTAAAACAAAACCCATGAAGAATATTATGTTACAGTTACATCTTGGGAGCACAGCTCTAACCTCACAAATAGCTTTGCACGTAAGACTGAGTGGGGAGAGCGAATGGAGTGTCCTCCTTGTAGCCATCTGGCACACGTGAAACAGTAGCTCTGGCCTGGAAGCAGCAGGACTTGTCTTAAACTTCCTCAAAGTTTGCCATTTCTTCACGCAACGGAAACGTGGATAGAAGAGTGACTTCTCACGCTGCCTTGCTTTAGAGAAACTGCCACATGGAACCTCAACAGAAGTGGCCGTGCTCACCCAGCTCATAACAAACATTTTCTAGCCCTCATATCAAAGCGTATTTATTTTGCTATCCTAGACTGAAAACAAAACCGTGGCATTTTGATCTGTGACAAAATGCCTTTCACAAACTTACTGAGAAAAGCCAAAGTTGCCCTTCTGGCTTCCTACTTGAAGCATGACAGGACTGACATGTATGTTAGCAGGAAAACCTGTACCTATTTTTGCAGGTATCAGGAGAATCTCAGCTCTAGTGCAATTTCAACTTGCAATTTCTAGAGCCCAGAGAAATCAATATTCATAATTAAGAGTTTAATCTTCACCTATTGCAGTATTACGAAATGCCAGAATAATAAACATAGTGCAATCATTTTCATGTTTGTTGTGGTGCCACATTATGCTCAATCATCCACCAATATAGCTCACAGCCAACCTGCTAATCTTTTACTTCTATTGCTAATTAATGAGATCATCAGACTTCTCTAGCAGCATGAAGCAAGCTTTTAATGAATTTTGTGAGCCATATTATTTTTTGTAAATCAATCCATCAACTTCTATTCTCAGCTTGGTATTGTCCTGGCCGTTCAACAGAATACCTCTGCACAGAGATACCTGGATGCTGCTGACCGCATCGGAACACAGCTGCGTGTGTGTACTCTGCCTTGATAGCTTGAATCAATGGATAGAGGACATCAAAAGAGTTATTGCTGTGTAGTTCAGCACACTATTTACTGCTATTACATCCATAAATGCAATCAGAAGCCCTGTCATTACCGCGGGAGTACCAGCCATAATCACTTCGAAGAGGCAGAGCTCTGCAGTCCCTACTTACAGTCCCTACAGGAGCAGCCCTATTCCCTTCAGTGGGACCATTTCTGTAACAGCCAGCTGAGTGGCAGTTGCTGAACTCAGATTTCCACTATAAACTCCTTCTTTTCAATTACTCACAACTCATAACAGGACAGCAGGTTGAAAATTTCCAGGCTTGGCTTTTGTCTGAAAATGGTTTCCATTTTGGTTAGAGCAAAACCAGTTTTGCCTTGTTCAAATGGTTATAAGATTAAAAAAAAAAAAAAAAATAGATCCCTTCATTTAGAAAACCCAATTCTTTGTAACAGAACAGACCTAGTAACAGAAGTAATTGGAGTTATATGAAAACAACAAAAAACTTCACTGAGCAATTTATCAGTCAGCCATCAGGATCTTATGAGAAGTCTTTGTCTGAGGGGTTGATAACAGCAACATTTATCTGGACTTCTTCAGAACTCTCGCTGGACTTAAGGCCCACTGGTCCATTACAGCAACTGCCCCATTTGCCATCAGGCTTGAGAGGGGATGTTCTCTCTTTCTGCAGTACCTTCCAGTGAAGACACCTTGCAGAGGCAAGGTAACTCCTGAAGTACAGCATGTGTTAATCATACTTAGATGAAAAAGCAATTTTTCCTATACCAGAACCTAGAAAACTATCTTAAGCAAACACTAATCCCAACTTCAGGATGCCAATTTTCACCTCCAGTCTAGGAAATGATTCATTTGTTTCCATGGTGACCCTTGCAAACATCTTCAGTGAAAGGAAAGATTTTAGGTGAGCACTGATTTTTATTTTTATTTTTTAAATTATATTACTACTTATATGTAAAATGCCCACTGGTCTATTCAGACTGTAGAAGACCCCTCTGGCAAATAAGAGTATTCACCAAAATGTGGCCCGAGCAGCACGTGCTATTTTGGTGAACATGTATGCTAACAACAACCCAGCCACCCAGAGCTCTGTATATCACAGACACGGACTGCTCGCTGCCAGGCCATCGCCTGCTGCCCTGTGCCTCTAAAAAGCGGCATGAGCATCTCAGAGAATCAGCACCTTTGCATGCAAGCTGAACTGAGCATATCCACCGCCCAGGTCAAAGAGGGGCTGGGTTTCACCTCTAGCAAAGCCAACCAAGTTCCTGATGAAGATAATTAGCATAATTAACATGACTACACGTGGCTTCTTTTAGTGGGTTCTAACTTGCACAGGAAAGTAGGAGAGGTGAAATCAGCTGAGATGACCTTCTGTGCAACTGTCCCCAGGGCACAGGGATTTGAGAGGGATGCTTATGGTTTACAGAATCAAATGTCGCCGGTTATGTTCCGTAGGTTTTCTTAAAATTGCTGTTACCCCTACTGTTTATCTGTGAGTTAGCACTGAACGCTTCGGATAAAATTTCAGAAATCATGCTGCTATTGAAAAGTGGATATTCAATTTTTTTTCAGTAATGTTTTATCTCAACAACCCCATTCTAGTATTTTTCACTCTCGGACTCTACCATGAATTACAGAAGCAATTTATGATCCTCTATAAGTTCATATGATCAAGTAACCCATAAGCAAAAATCCATGCAAGGTAGGTGGGAAGCAGCGAGACATAATTTACAGGCACTCAATGACTAGTACATTTAACATTAGAGACGGATTTCAGCAATGTTCTTTCCGTGCTGAGCAGAAGCCCTGCCTTGTAACAAAAGGGCTGCTGATGTGGGCATTTTGAATCTGCTTTAATCATTTCAGAGAGTGACAATATAAACTTAGGGCAGTCAGAGGAGAAGACCACTGCCTTACAGCTGGACAATTCCATTCAGGAGATCACTGGAAGTTTCTCTACAGTGAGTCTGTGAACTGATAAGCAGCTCTGCATGCCTGCAGAATTTTATATAAAAAAGGAAACTCACTGTCATTACAGATTCGGGTTGAGTTCTGCTGCAACACCTGTGCTGGAGAGATTTCTACCTTGCCTATGAACAGAAAAATAAAGTGCATGAAAGGAGGAAGGTAGGGACAGATTGGACACATGTAGAATGGTTTCATATTCACCTACTGAATCATAAGAAGATGAATTGTTTCTATCTTTTCCCAAGGAAGGGAAAATAAAAAAAAAGGTAATTTTCTGTTTTGGAGTTTGAAAGAAAACATTTCCATCCCAGCTTTGTCGTCCTTCTGTTATAGCTATTCAACATTTGTGCTGCATGCATCACTTCACAGACTCACTCAAGAACCCACTGGGGCAGGTATCATCCATTGAGCAAATCTGGAAAGACACCCTGTACCAGACAACTTTGTGGATGTTTTTCACATGATTTGAAGGATTCATTGCAAATGAAGAAATACAAGAACTCTGAGAACAAAGATAGAAGTCTTTGTATCACAAAATTCTTGAAAGCAGTTGGGACAACACAGGATTGTTCAAAATCAATCTCAGTACAGAACTTCAGGTTGCGTGTATGCGTGCACATGTGTGTGCTGCAACAGCACATTTATATCCACTGAACTTCAAACAAAACCAGGGAGCATTTGGTTTGAAGCAGCCTGACATATTTCAAACAAAGACTTTGTTCTGTCTTGCAGTCAGTCTCAAGTAGTTACTGAAACCATTTTTATGATTTGCAAATGACCAACTAATTATCAGATACAGCTACACTGCACTTTGCAACACACACTAAACTTAATTTACTACGATACTTATCTAGGCAGGCCAATAATCTCAGTAACAAGCTTGCTTTTCTGACTATTCTAATTATGAAAACGGTAGCATTCCTGAGAGACGAATCTCAATTATTTGTAGCTTTGCTAGAGTGTATTAGCCAAGTATTTTCTCCCTTTTCCCACTGACTCTCATGAATAAATAAATAACACTCAAAAGCAACAGTAAATTAATTAATGTTGAATTAGAATGAAATTCCTAATAATAATATTTATCATATCAATTAACAGCCAATTAGTTCATCGTGATCAGTATTATTAGAGTGAATACAAAATGCCTTCTAAGTGAGCATTAGGTTATTTTTACTATATTCAGTGATATTACTGGACTTTAGAGAGATAATATAAAGCAGATCCAACAACAGACACAAATATTCCTTGCAAAGACTATTCACTTCTCTTGCACCTTAGTTTGACCTAACATTTGGGAGGTAACACTCTTGGAAACCACAAAAAAAGAGGAAGACCACTATTTACAGGTACCTGTAACATTTTGGCCCTAAGAAAATGCTCCAATAAAAGAGAGCTTTTCCAGTTTCACTCTCAGCACTAACCAGCAGCCCATTTGGAGTGGGACCCCCAGCTCAGAGGCAAAACTTGTGGAGACCAACCGTCTAATCACAGAAACCAGGAGTAATCCCTGAACACACCAGTTCTGTGACAACACATTCACTGCAAAAGAAAAAAACACAGTCCTGCCTTTTATGGTTTACACATAAGTGTGACGGTTTTCTTAATGTGTGGAGCCACCCTCCTCCTCCCAGCGAGCTCACTGCAGAGCAAGACACCAAGTCTTGTGGCCCAGGAGCTGACTCCCACCCAGCAGAGCGACTACTGTCAGGGAAACCTGGTGCTCATTAAAAGGGGAGAGGTTACAGAAAGCAAAAAGGGAGTGAAAGGGTTGAGATGAGGCATCCGTTTAGACATCTTACCCATCACTGATTGTTGCTAAGGATGCTCCTTTCAACAGTCCAAAACTGATGAGAACAGGAATTTGTCAGATGAGATAAGTCATCCCACCACTCTCAAGAAAACTGATGACACAAACCCAAACAGAAACATTTATAAAACCTCATCCACTATTTGCGTTTTCTGGTCACAGCTACACCAACAGTACTGTGGCTTCTACAAAAATAGCACCGCAGCACCGGGAGGTACCCTGTTCCTCTGTCCAGCTTCTTTAGCTGGCACATGCTACAGGCCACTGGCCACCAGCACATGCTCCTCGGAGAGCCCCCACCAGGGCTGCTGGTGATTGAGCTGCCTGCACTGCCCTGCCCCGCTGATCAGCGACAGTGGCGAGATTCACACCGCCCAAGTGCAGCAACAAAATTTAGGTGCCTAATCTAACACATCAGCCTCTTCAAACAGTCTGTGGAGACAGAAGGACTCTCCAGAGGCTGTTCAAGCAATGGCAATAGAGGCAGAATTGGCCACAGTGGCAACAAGGCTCCTTTACAAGGCTCCTTTCTGCTGATAAAATCAGGTTTCTCCAAGTCAACAGCGCTGGACCACATGTACATCAGCCTCCTCCTGGTACAGTGCAGATGTTTCCTGGGGACATGGGTGATGGCAGACCAGAGGTGCTCCCAGGTCCTTCAGTTTGCCCTAAGGGTACCTAAATTAGACAATCAAGGCCAGGCTGGACGTGGCCTTGGGCAACCTGGTCTAGTGGGAGGTGTCCCTGCCTGTGGCAGGGGGGTTGGAACTCGATGATCTTCATGGTCCCTTCCAACCTAAACCATTCTATGATTCTATGAATCGGCTACTGATTTAGGTGGCCTGAATTACACATCAGTGGATGCAAGCCCTCTCACTACAGATGGATTACACCCCAACTTGGACACCAATGACAGGCTCACCACCATTCCTGCTAAAACCAACAATGGGCTTTGGAGTCAGCTTTTCTCTACACTTAAGTACTTCGCTCCCTTCCCTGCTGGAGAAGCCTTTGTATTTCTTGTGCAGGACAAGAAGAAAACACAGAAAATGTCCTTATTTCAGTTCAGACTTTCTCTTCTGCCTCAAATCTTCAGCAAGTTTAAGCCTCCAAGGAACAGAAACTTGAAAGCCAACCAGTTACCACAAAGCAACCAAGGTATACATTAAACAAGAAAATAACAATATCAACATAACAAATCCCAAGCATAATAGCAACAGAGTTCTATCAAGGCTCATGCCTCAAATTCGCATTTGAAACAGCCTGTGTTGATTCCAGTGCCTGTTTCTGTGTTTTACAGCATGTTTGGAGACTGGCACATCCATAACATTTACTGCATCTCTTCCTGTCATACTCACAGCACACGTCATCAATAAGGAGTGAAAACATAAGCAATTACATAGTTAAAATAAGTCTCTACTTCACATAACCACCCAGGAGATATTTGTGTACTGCTGAGACTACAAAAAAATTAATAGGTAGATAAAAGCCCGTTTGTTACCTGCCTGATCAACGTCTTCCCATTCTGTTTTACTGTGCTGTCATCTTTCAAGTCCTATGTAAAGTATCTTTTCCCCAGATATTCTTAAGAAATGAGCAGTTAATCATTATAATCAGTTGGTGTAAGGCCAGGACCAAGTTCAAGTTAATTTATACCATACGAGGATCTGGTCCACTAACTCGAAATTAATCCTTCCTTTGAGATTCCCATTACATCTGTCTCCTATTTTTTGACTGCAGAATTGGGAGGACAGAGTCTGCCTTTATTCTGTGCCCAAGGTAATTATGAACATAATGTTGGAAACAGACCAAAAAAGTCAAGACTTTCACAGGTATTTTACATAGCTAGTGTGCAAAGGTCTAGTTAGGTACCAAGAATAAAGACTGAGACTAGCAAAAGCAAAAATAAACCCGCAAACATTTGCCTTGTGTCCGTGTGTTGCAAAATGTAAAAATTTAGCCTTATGTTTTAGCTGACACTAGTTGCACTGCAAGTGAAATTAACAGGGATTTCACAACAGAGTCAAAAGAGAGACAAAAGATAAATAGCACATGTCTGAGCAGATTCACTCCAAAGCTGTCAGGCTTTGCTTCCTCTGCATCCCTTTGAGTTAAGCTTTATGGATTTCAAAAGCTGCAGGGCTGGGATACAGCTGAGCACTTTCGAGAATCTCACACCGCGGCAATACGAGATGCGTGAGACATCAGCTTCATGTATGTGTACGTACCATAAATAAATATATGCCTCGTATGTATATACACACACTATATACACTGGTAGGCTAGTTAAAAAATAATTGGAATTGAAATATTTAAACTAAAACACCACACCTAAAAAACTAGCTTCCCACAGAAACAGATGCAGTTTCTGCATTCAGAGTATATGTTTTCTACCATGCGTGCTGACACGTAACTATTTGTCAGAGGATACTGGTAAGCAATGGTTTTCCCAAATGACCCGAAGCAAATGTCCTCCCAAGCAAGAGAGCTGCAGAAGCGTGTCCATTCCGTTTCTGCAGGCTTTCCCCTGTAGCACCTGTGATACCTTCTTATCTCTGGTCAGCAAAACCAGCACGATCCGGGGACGTTAGCTCCAGTGCCGGCAGATTCGCTTCCAGCTCTGCAGATCACAAGGCTCAGCTCAGCTGGTACTCCCAGCAAGACCAGAACATTCCCAGCCTCCCTGCTTAAAGCTGCCCAGCTTGTCACCCACTGCTCAAAGGCTCCTCAGGTGGCAAAGTCCTTTTGATAAGCAGAAGTGGGAACCATTAGACAGGAATTAGAGCACTAAATACTTTTCAAAGATCCGTGCCTTCCCTTAATATTGGCATTCATCCATGCGATCATGTCTCTGTATTATGTGCATCAAATGAGCTAATTCTGTGTAATTTAAATTTCTGAAGTACATAATCTCACCTTGTCTACCTCACGCTCCCTACATGAAGTACTTCTCATTTGTCCATCTGAATAGCAACACGTGAATTATTTTATCATTGATCAGTTCTTGTACTTCAAGAAAGCTTGCTACCATGTGTACTACTTAAAGGATGACCCTGAATAATTTTAACGAACACGAAGAAAAAGAGGACCAATCTTCTCCTAGTGTATTACGTGTCAGACAGAGGAATGCAACATAATTACATTGTAACATTTTCACCAGCAAATATATTCTAATATAAGCAATTAAAACTGGTTCCTTTGGCAGACTTCAAAAGATTACTCATATGGTATGCTAAATTACAATAACATTTGAATAATAAATAACACTGCACCACTTTAGCTAGATTTTAACATATATGGACAGGTCAAAACACAGGAGAAACAGATGGATGCTAATTCTTGCACAGGCCACCCTTGTATTGCAAAATTATTCATTAACATGTAAAATGTTCAGGACGTAAATATGTGCATTTTTGGAAAAATCAAGCATTAGTGACAATAAGTACTCTGGATCTAATTAGAATGGAGAATTTTGGTCTGTGCAGTGAGTATTACAACCTACGTTGCTCTTCCTGGAGATGGGAAAGGTAGGGCTGGGCTCTCCTTCTTGGCTGGAATGCTTTCCAGAAGCTGCTTCTGATCAAGAGGGATTAGTAAAGATGGTTTAAGAAGAAAATCATCGAGCATTAATCCTCTAAACATTTCATAGCCAACATATCTTTAATACAATCCCTCTAATCCAATTAGGGTGCCTTGAAAATCATATCTTGAATTCCATGCTTCATTGTGATCAGTTCTGTGCGAGTGAAACATCCATTTACGAGACAGCTGCTAAATGCCTTCTCTGCTTTCCAGCCCGCTCGCCGCCCTCTGTCGCAACTCAGCCCAAACCCTGCCCTCGAACAGGCTCACTCCAGCCCCGCGACCGGCGTTAGAAGCAAACACGTCTGCCCTCACACGCTCCTCAGGGTCAGCACTCCCAGCAATTTCAAAAGCAAGCTCACCACACAGAAGAGAGATTTTAGATATTAAAGTTCCATTCATTCGTAAAAATATATAATTAAATAGCACGAGAAGCTGAAGACATGGGTTTAACTCCCCCTTTCACACCTGAATACGTTACTTAGAAACATCACTACTAAGAGTAAGTGGCCTTAGCAGGTGGGTATGGATGCTGGCCTTTTAACATTCACCCATTTGAACCAATGGGGAAAACCATTCCTAATATGATGTTTTCGCAAGTAAGGATCAAATTACTACTTGTTATCTGAGCTTGAGTTTTTAAATGTTCTCATGAAAATTATTTGGATTGGTTTTCACAAGGATGTATACTCACACTTACATTTATAGGCAAGGAATAGAAACAAACAGCGTAATCTTGTTGCTAAAATAAAGGACTTTCATTCTATTACTCCATCATGGTATAAAATGATCCCATTAACATACCACTAGAGGAAAAAAAAATGAAAATCAAATTGCTGGCAACAGAAAATGTTCAACAAAAGAAAAATAAAGTGATTTTTCTGTGTTTCACTAGACATTTCAGTTTTGTTGTTAAAAAACCCCAATGTGCAGAAAATGTCATTTTATTGACTAAATAAGTTACTGGCTGCTGTTAAAAGCATTTGGGGAAAATCTCTATGTGAAATACATTCTTGCAATAATACCATAATTTATAAGGTAGAGTTATAAATTTCTCTCAGATTTTAACAAGGCTGTGATGCCCTTGGATGTCAAGGAGCTGCTTAAACAGTAACTTGTAGATGTGCCTGCTCTATGCCGCAAAAGATCTGTGCAATGTTTAAAAGAAAAAATTTAATGCTGACCTTTTACATACAAAAATATAAATGGATATTATCTCTAAAATTATTTTAGCTCTGCTCCTCAGAGTCTGTCTTCTGCAAGTCTCCACTTCAAGCTAGCAGTCAGAGGCAGTAAATTTGGCACTGGGCACTTGTCATTTACAGCGGTTGGGACCGATCCTGCCCTTCTGACACTGCCACCCATGTGCTGGCAAGGTTTTAGCACGACCTTCGCTTCAGGGAGGCTCTACTTGTGCGCAGTTTATCCCACACCACTGAATCTGGGGAGTCTGGCAGAAGCGAGCATGACGTAGTAGCGTGGATATAACTTAACGGTTTTAAGGAATAACTTAATGGTGCAGCGTACTATGAGACAGGGCACATGTCCAAGTAGTTATGCATTTTAATTAGGTAAAGTGAGTGCTAAAAAATGCTTTGAAGCTCTAGATGTAATTCAGTAGCATTGGCTTCCAATATAATAGGTTTTTTTTCCTGCCACTTGCTCACTCATACACAAGCTATTTGACCACCCCCATCACAAGGGGAGGCTTACAAAAAAGGGGAAGGGGGGGGGAAAAAGCTTGCATTCAGATGTAGTTCAATTTCTCCTCCTCTAAAAACATGGAGCCCCAAACGAAACAAATTCATTCACAACTTGGCTTTTATGGTACAGTAGGACATAAAAATCATCAACTGGCAGCAAAACTGCTAAGCAAAACTAATTTAGGAGATGAAAAAGTGTGAAAGACAAGAAACTTCTCACAGATTGTAAAATGACATGTTTATTTAAAAAAGAGACCAGGGAAAATAAGAAATATTGGCAGAGCATAGCAGTAACAACTGAAAGACTCCCTGGCTGTCACTTGGTTAAAGCTTGCCATGAACTGCAGACTCCTGGACTGAAGAGCAAGTGCTCCACAGCCCTTGGACACCGAGCACCTGAGTGACAGCAACTAAATCAGCACATAGGGTAGGTGAAGCCAGTCCTTCTCATAATTAATACTTTGAGCATCCTCAGGAAGAAGAGGATGAGGAGGTAGAAGAGGGAAGAGAGACAGGAAAAAAAGCCCCAACAGGTTTGTTGCAAAAATAGTTATATACTTTACTATCTGCAAGGGTAGGATCAGAACGGATCGTAATGCACCTCAAGTACAAAAAGGTACACACGCACAGCACAGGAAAATCAGGAAAATTGTAGCTAAAGATAGATACTACTTTTTAAGGCAAGGAGTTAGTTAACGAGTAGTAGCAACATAACTCTTTCCAGTTCATCTGCTGAATTCATTTCAGTCCATCTCCTGCTATGCAGCAGGAGTCACTCATCTAAAATCAATGAAGAATCAACACTGTAAAATTAGTATCAAAAGAGAATTAGCATGTCTGAACCCAATTCTGCTCAGTTTGCTCATGTTCCAGCTCTGAACAATTCTTGATCTATATAAATGCAGATTAACTTAGAGCTTCCTTAACAATCCCCCATTCTAGCTAAAAGAATCAAATACAACTGAGCTGCAATTTCCTTCAAATATAATTTATTTTCCAATATCTTTATTCTGACATTAAAAGAATGATGAAAAATCTCTTCATATCAGTTCCCAAGACAGTATTGCTAGAAGGCGAACTGTTTACCCTTACACACACCACTCTCTGTCTCTTTCTTCTGTGAGACTGAGAGTACAGAACCCATCACCTGGTCCCCACCAAAACTGAGTCATTTTTGAGGATCCTTCTCCTTCTGCCTCAGTGACACCTCCCTCCCGAAAACCGCTCTCTACCAACCTGAGTGTCTGGCTCCTGCCACACTCACTTGAAGTGCGGGAAGACTGTAGATGTGATTAATACCGTCAAAAATATGGGCAAAAGTAGCCTGTTGAGGATCATTAGAAGAGTTTTCAGTGGTATATAACTTATTTTTTTCCCTAGGCAAAGTCTATAGTCCTTAGCAGATTCTGCCCATGCCTCCTTTTACAACTCAGCTGGTTCTGCTGTAACCTTGCTTTAAAACACAGAGTTGAATTGTCTTCATATCTAATCAGTTTGAGTATTTATTTCTAGAGTCAGAAAGTCTTTCTTCCACATTACAGAATCATAGACTATTTTGAGTTGAAAGAGACCCATAAGGATCATCAAGTCCAACCCCCTGCTCCTCATAGGACTATCTAAAACTAAACCATATGACTAGAAGCATCGTTCAGACGCCAACACGCCTTTACTTCAAAACATCCCGTGCCAGCCTGCTTGTCTGCAAAACAAACTGCAGCGTGCAGATTGCGCTGCGAACTCAGGGACTGCACAAAGTACCTTGTTTATTGAAAACACTGCATCTAATTCTAAAGGTTAAGAAGAAAGCATTACATTTCCTATCAAAGACAGGTTACTATTTAACTATTCTAGTTTATTCGTGTCAAACAATCCCTTCCCTTTTTATGTTTATATTCTATTCAATGGTACTACTTATCATCAATTGAAAGAAGTTTTTAACATTACCACCAAAGTTCAATGTTAAAAGAAGAAACCCAGAGAAAACGTACTTCTAAGGCAGTAGTTCAAGAAATTTCCTCTGAAGGAAATCTTTTAGAACACTTCTGAATAGTATTTTAGAACAGGTAAAGTAAAAAGAAAAAGCAATTTGCTTACCACCATGACCTTCTCATCGCAGGAAGTACCATCTCTTTCTTAATGTAAAAACACTTTTAATTTCTGGAATGACTCTTTTATGTAAACTAATTCAATGTCTTATGACACCAAATGCTTACTGTTCAACAGGACAACTTTCATAGAATTGAAGAAAACATCTGAAATAGAACGCCTGTTTGCTGGCCACCCTTTTGTTTGAACAAAATCACTCTCCAAATCCAGAAGTCAACTCGTATGGAAAGGGTTAACGTTACATTAAATGAAGAAGTATTTAAAAATAACAATTACACCTGACACTAGAATTACATTGCCCTAGTGTATAATCCCAAAAGAACACAGAGACCTTTTGCCAAAGGTGATTTGAGACTTAATATGAAACCCAACATGTGCTCATTTTAATTACACATGTGCCTGCTGAGAACATACGATAGAGTCCAAAAAGCTAATTCATTGTCAGCATGACAGCAGGAATTAATATTAAATCTTGCACACCAAGTTAAGTTTTCCAGATTACCAATTACCACACAAAAATAGGACACATTACAAATGTGGTAATCAGCATGAAAGTAAAATGCGAACAGAATATTGCTAAATAGAGCTCAACTCTGAGCCAGCAGTGGGTATGGGAAATCTCCTTTCTCTTCAAAAGCAGCAGCATTCACTTGGTCTAACTCTAACCCCGCTTAGTTTGCACAGACTTTCACCGTGTTGATCCTCACCAGCACTGTAATAACGTGGTGCCACTGTTGCCTATAAACCTCATTAGTTAGTTAAAGTACACACCTCACACTTACACACTTGCTAATTCTACCTAGCAATATATAAAAGCAGTTCAATGCAAAATTTGTTTTTTTCTTTTTATACTTAAGTCTTAAATTTTCTGCATTTCAAAGTTACTGAGTATTTTTGTGTTCTCTTCCTATGAGTCCTTGACAGGTTTCTGTCACTGAAATCATGTTAAGACTCATTTTATGCCTCTTAACCCACACCAGCATGCTAACACGCATTTTGATTTACTTTTAATTATGGACATATTAATTCATCAGTCAGTATTTTCTAAAGAAAGTGCCTGGAGTACGAAGAGGAGAACCTGAAGTCAACGCACACCAAGGAGCTAACCCTGAGGAAATGAGACATAAACACAATTTTGAAGGCAGCAGAAACCCATCCAATACTTCCAACTGCATCTTTACCTGCCTTTTTGCTGCTTTACTGATGCATTATTAATTAATAACTACTGAGCCTTCCCAACAGAGCATTTTAAATAACAGTTGAATTTCTTTATGGATGATTATGAATCATAAAAGTATGTCTGCATGTTCAAAGCAATAAACAAGCCCAGGTAGGGAGCCTGAACTGCTGGGGAAACTGCTCTTTGAAGCTTGAAGTTTTAGGGATGCTAAATGCCTACTTTGTAGTATTATGCAATTTCCACTTTAGCTTAATCCAATTAATCTGAAGAAATGCAGGATTTTCAGCATTTTGCCTCAGCATATACAAATGCTGGTCAAAAGGAAGATGCTGGCATTTTAGAAGAGCTGTAGCGTCAGTGAGGTTCACTGCTTTATCCAAATGAAGCTACACCAATTTAGGCCAGCTAACAATTATCATTTTCAGTTCTGAACTAAGATAGTGAAAAGAATATGGTCAAATCACAATTATTTCTACTCAAGACTGATGCCAATGATGACATATGTTTCATCAGCTTTGAAATGTATCATTCAGGGTTTTCACGTTCTGCTTGAATTCTGGACAAACTCGGGAAGCTTTGAAGGTTTATTTAGGGCAGCTTTGTGCTACTGCAGCTGGATAGTTTTAGATATAGGTTGAAATAGATTTGTAATGCTTGAAAATGAAAACTCATTTGGAGATCCTATTCATCCATATGATAATTTTTTCCATCTCCATCTCAAAAAATAAAACCCCTCCTACTATTCAAAGAAAATTCCAGCATTAGAGTTCAACAATATCACCACCTTTAAGGTAGAAAGGAACCTGTACTTCCCATTCACTCTTCCCTAGGTACAGTTATCATCTGAATAAGGATTTTATCTTTTTTGCCTATTGACTGTACTTAATATTTCTTGCTAGTGTTTAAACTGGTACATAGACAGCAAAAGAGCAGCTTCAGCTATGCTTACTGATCCTATTATCTGTCTTCTAGATAAATAATCCAGGCCCTTGCCATGTAACACTTGGCAGACAAGAAAACAACAAGTTATCTACTCTGTTTTCTGGACAATGCAATACAAAATTATTAATCTGTATCTAGGCAAACTCCAGGCAAGAGAAGATATGTAAGAGGACAGGCAGGGCAGAGCATAAGCGCACCAAGGTTTCACAGTACATAGGCTGTTTAGATGGCCGTTTGCATGGGATCAGTCTTTATCCACTAGCTCTGAGGGACAAATCCAAATGCCATCCTGTGCTTTTGCTTCCAGCTCTTCCAAGGCCACATGTTTCTATTCCACTAATCTGCAACATGCACCTTCTATACCCTGAGCACAAAGCAGTCACAGGTAGGGTTAGTCATCTGGAGTAGATGCTTGAGACGCCTTGGCAGCTAAAGCAATCGTGGCCCTCCTCTGTCTCTTTGCCTCCAGCAATGAGCCATCCTGAAGACCTCTGGAAGGCTTTGTGTGCACCCTGAGGACAGCCAGCATGTGACTTTCAACTCACCCTATCCTGCTCCGTCCTGGTGAAAGTTTTTACTTACGTTTCAAAGCAAAGAGAATTTGCTCTCAGTTCCCTGGAGAAACTACTACTGTACTTTTTCTTTCTAATACTTCTTTCTGTCTCCTAATCTTAATTCTTCCAGTTTATGGCTTAGTCCTGCTACAGGGATTTATAGCAAATAGAAAGAATAATATCTTTCCTACTTTGAGATATTAAGATGGATCATTATTCCTCCTGATAGAAGATATTTATCAGTTTGAGTTATAAGGCCTTTCTGACGGAAGATTTTAGCATCGATTTAATGCCAACTTAAAGACTCCTAAAAGTGTAGGAGATTGCATTAGATAAATAATTTAACAATAAAAGGTATATCAAGGCAGACATTATTGCAACCTTCCACCAATCAATCACCATTTTCCATGTTTATCCAATTTTCATCTCAAGGCTCTGTATATCAAATTACCTAGACATATACTACACAACTGAAATAACTTCATCATTGAGTAAAATTGCATAGCCATTAAAATTCTCTAATATCAAAATAGCTGACATTATGTTAAATATTGGCTTCAGTTCCGTAGGGTAATAAATTCTGACCTAAATCAAATCTTTCATGGATAGCTGATTCATAATGAAAAATTACTGTTTTGTCACTTTACCTAAGGAAATTTACTGTGGAAACTAATAGGGCACCAGGCAGTCTTTGAAATATCTGATAATTAAAAACACAGTTATTTCCCTTCCTAGCCACCCTGAAACAAAGGGAAGGGATTTCTTTTGGTGCAAAAATACCAGACATGCTAATAGCTACCAGATTAAGAGAGAAAGTTACTATCGAGCTGTCATGGTTTCAGCTGGGATGGAGTTAACTTTCTTACTAGCAGCTGGTGTGGGGCTATGTTTTGGATTTGGGACGGGAATAGTGTTGATGGCACACGAATGTTTTTGGTTGTTGCTGAGCAGTCAAGGCCTCTTCTGCTCCTCACATCGCCCCGCCAGCGAGTAGGCTGGGGGTGCACAAGAAGTTGGCAGGGGACACAGCCAGCACAGCTGACCCCAACTGACCAAAGGGATATTCCATACCATGCAATGTCATGCTCTGTATATAAAGCTGGGGGAAGAAGAAGGAAGGGGGTACATTCAGAGTGATGGCATTTGTCTTCCCAAATAACCGTTACGCATGATGGAGCCCTGCTTTCCAGGGGATGGCTGAACACCTGCCTGCCAATTCCTTGTTTTGCCTTGCTTGTGTGCATGGCTTTTCCTCTACCTACTAAAATGTCTTTATCTTAACCAACGAGGTTTTTTTCTTTCCTCACTTTTACTCCTTCAATTCTCTCCCCAATCCCAACTTGGGGGGAGGGAGTGAGCAGCTGCGTGGTCCTAGCTGCCGGATGGGGTTAGACCATGACACGTGCATTTCCCAGGTCTCTAATGCAGAAGCAATCAATTGATACACTGCACAACTGACACCTCTTACAGCAGCCATCAAACAGCAGCCATTGCACACAGGTTCTTGTACCAGGTCGAAGCTCCTAAGGCAGACAGATAAAAATGGAGGGAAAGCCACAGAAAACTCTTCCTCCAATTTCAAATTTGTGCATCACTGTGGTACACAGCAGAGAACTGTCACCAGCGATGTGTTAATAAATTCGCTGAAGGTACAGTAAGTCACAGTGGACCTACAGCTGGACTGCTCTCTAGCCTGCCCTCATCCCCCCAGCAAAACACCAGAGTTTTTCAGGGACAGAACTAAAGATTTTAACGCTTAATTTAAGTGACTTCAGAGAAACTCAGTTACTGTTTTCCTCCTTAAAGATACTTTTGCTCAGCAAACTCACAAAAAGTTGTTATTATTTTGTAACAAAATTATTTCCAAGTCTCTTGATAAACAGGATTTAAAATTTACTTAAATACCAAACTAAGAACAATACCACCACACACCATTTTTCCTCTGCGTGTATTTGTAATGGAGTTAAGCATCTGTTATCCCTGGTCCGTATGTGGCATGAGCTGTCTGAGGTGTCCCAACAAGCCTGTGACACATGAAGGAATGAAACGCAAGCTTCCACAGTACTAGTCTAGGGCTTGCTTTCTAGTTAGTGCTTACATGGTTCGTTTACCGTATGGTATAATGGAGCATATTCTTGCTGTTACTCTTTAGTTGGGAGCTCTCCAATGACTTCTCTGAGTAATCACAAGCCCAGGTGATAATATAACAAATAGACTTTGAAAAATATTCTTTCATCATATGGACAAGAGAATACTTTTTTTTTCCTTCTAAATGAGACTACTGCTCAGATGGATCCCAGTATAACTCTGAGCCATTTCAAGCTTGCACTGGGACTCCCTAATATCACTCTCATTTCTTTCCTAAATTTTTGCAGTCTGCAGCAATAGAAATCAAACATCATGAAGAACACAAAGATGATCCTGTCTGCGTGTTTGGCAAATTATGCCTACAAATGGCCATAACCAATTGAGAGAAATGAAAAGGTGTGAACTTGTTGTTAACTGCAGCCTTTTCAATTGTAAATGATGGAGCTGAATCTAATGGGATTTCTCATTAAGAAGGTCCAGAAGTGGACCATTTTGAGTAGATTTCCTATTTGCTGACTAGGTGAAGAATGCCTGAAGTGTCTGAAGCTTCCTCATAGTATTCCTCAGGAGTCTGATGGAAGCAATTTTCCCATTTGCTTTTCAGGGATCTGCTGGTAGACCATTTTCAGAATCAAACTGCCACAAAACTGTTCTTATTCCCGAAACACTGGATGTATGTGCTTTGCTTTGGACCACTTTCCATTGACTGGTAAGACAAAAATCTCCAGCCCTGAAAACCTCTTTTCTCTTCTTCACCTTTGCTTGCTCCTGTAGGAACAAAAGCGTCTTATTTTTCCTTGATGATCTTAAAATTACGGAGATAGAAGTGCGCAGAAACATTCTAGGGTACACTGATAAAGATTACTAAATAAAGTTACTGAAATAAGACATCATTTAAGTAAGGTCATCAAAGCTAGTGCATTGTACATCCGCTAAACCCCTAGCCCACTTTGCTGTTAGTAGTCCATGAGAAGCTTGGGTTCGTCTTCACCTCCTGGCAGAAAATGGTAGAATTATTTACAAAAACACAGCAGCAGCTCCATGTAGCCTCCCTCTGCTATGGCTTGGCAAAGCCAGTGTGTGTGATGTAGAAGTCTTATTCACAATTAAGCTCAGTAGCTCTATTCACAATTAATCTCTGCCACACCCCTCATTAGCCATTTGCTCACTCTGGCAAGGCGGGTAACGGAGCTAGGCTGGGTTCTCCTGTCCAGCTTTCTCTTCTGTAAGGGAGTCTTTTTCGTACAATGCTTTTGAGTAAGCGACCGAAGAACAGGACTCTCTCTCCGACAGAGAGAATGACTTTGGGATAGATCCTCAAACCTGTTCAGAAACTTACAGACGTATTAGCAAATTTTTTTCAGAGCACCTACACCTAGGTCCCATGCAAAAGAGAAAGTACAAACGGGTAAAATCTATATTGCAGTCAATTCCTCTTTTAAAAATTTCCTTTTCCTCCCTACTATTCAGTAAATTGCCCAGAATGAATCACAGCCCACAAATAGATGGAGAACATGAAAATGTATGGTTCTGTTTAGTCATGCTACTGTCAAGCTCAACAATATTATGCAGCACAGTAACACACCGCATACATAGGAGCTTTCAGTCTAAAAGTATCATGGTTTAAAATACTCCACTGCACTGTAATATCTGTTGACTGGATGGAAACCTTCATTTCCAATTAAAACCACAGGTGAGTAAGCAGCAAGACTGCTTAAGCTGCTATTTACAGCTGGTCACAAACAAAGGTGCATTCTCACCAGTGAAGTGTCTCTCTTACAACTTTTAATGAGTTCTACAAATGAATCAAGATTTCAAGACACCACTTCACCATTAGTTTGGGCAAGAAAGTCTGCACAAAAGAGAAGCAATCACCTTGCAACAGAAAGAACCATACAAGCAATTATATTCTAGTTGCATGGAAGGCTGCCTTGAACTTAGTTGAGTAGTGAGGTTTCCAATGAGATTTGTAGAAAAAGATCCTTTTGACAGACAGCTTTTTTTTTTTTTGGTGTTCCCTGACAAGACCTTCAACTGTTGCAGACTATCATGCCTCAAGGACAACTGGTAATTAAAGTAAGCAAATGCAAGCCAGAGGAATTAGCAAGAAAGTGGGAGATGAGCTCTGTAGATGAGCTTCTTCAAGCTGATCCACACAAAGATGACGTGACACCTTTATGGTATCATAAAGAATTGATGTTCAAACTCACAAAGCTGGCCCCCCAAACCATCAGCATGACAGAGGTCAGAAGGGTGTCCTCCTATAATTCTTCATTTGCCATGGTAGTGATTCCTCAGGGAATAACGCAAAGTAAGGAGAGTGGTGTCTAAATAAAAGCTTTTGATTCATGAGGACACAGGCTTTTTTTTCTAAACTCCTGGCATAACTCAAAGGCAGTATCCGTACTGCTGTTAAGAAAAATGTGTGAAGTTGAAGTTTTCACTGAATTTCACTGCTTGTGAAGAACAACATGGTCCCTCCAGAACACAGCCAGGGCGTATATGCAGTAATGATGAACAGGAAACTTGAACCCAGCTCTGAACCAAGCCTTTATATGCTTACCGACAAGCTTAATATATACCACCCACTGACAACCTAAATGCACCTACTCTCCTCAGTCTAGACAAAGCACATTGTTAGGAGCTAGAAGGGCCTTTCTTCAAAACTTTTAATGACCAGAAAAGTTGTGGCAGCATAAGAGAAGGTGGTGCGGCAGGGGAACACAGCCACTGGAGTACAGCCAATGCTCTCCTGGCAGCGCTGCCCATGGAAGACTGTGTTTTATCATGAGAACAGCAATATGGAGAAATTCTGTTTTAAATGGCAACAAGCGATTCAGTCCTGCAGAACAAACCCTACAAATTTCACAATTTGATAGCACGTACAATCACTATTCAAATTATTTTCAATAAACCACAGAATTTGAGTTACTAATGATTTTCCTGCAGTATAATTCTGGTTTTTCGCTTAAATCTCCCACAGTTCTTACAGTGACATCCACAGGAAGGTGACAGACGGGTAAGCACCGAACACAAGAGATGGTAGTGATGATTCAGCTACAGCAAGCTCCAGGAAAAAGGACTGAAAAATTCTTAGGCCTCCCTGGAGGCTGACGAGAAAACTAGAGAAGGAAAAGAATGGACTTTTGCCATGAACCTTTCAGTAGAGACAGGACTTCAAAACAAATATCTTATTTTATACTAAAACTGTAGAATACTTCAGAGTTTAATGTGCACTTAACTAAGCCTGATGGTGACAGCAGAAGATACTGGGAGTTGGGAGTACTCTGTTCTTCCTTACAAAGATGCCAATCAGGAAGAAGTTCTTTGACACAACTAGATGACAAATCAGTGACATATCATGGATATTAAAATCGTGTGAGTGGGGAATCAGGGCTATTCACTTCTAACATGCTCTCAAACTATCAAAGACGAGCATTTATTTAGAAGACTAAATATACATTGAGCAATTTCAAAATCTTTTCCAAGGCTGCGCAGCTACAGATTCTTGTCATTCCCTTTTCTATAGAAGTCATGATTACCCAAGGAGAAAAAAGACCGATGTTTTAAAACTGCCTTCTGCCTAAGAAATATTTGCAACAGAAACAACTAAATTATGGTTTGGAGCCTTAAAATGGCATTAATGTCCTGTAAGATTGGCTTCATGCCTAGACTGTTGGCATTTTAATTCAGAGTAGATCCCTTAAACGACTCTTCCTCATTTCCAAGGAAAGACGTTACAAAACAGCCACTGGTCTCATAAAGCCCAGCGACTCTTGAAATACATCAAATAAACGTACCCTTTCAAAAACCTAACTGAAAAGGGGTGCATTCCCTTTAACTATATACTTAATCCTGTAACAAACTCTGTAAATAGCTATGGCATCCATTTCAAGAAGCCACAAAAGAGGGAAATTCTTTGCCCCAGCTCAGGAGGAGGAAATTAAATGTCAAGACTTTTCTCCCCAGTTATTTTAAAAGTAATACAATCAGTGCCACTGACTTCAAACCAAACTGTGGCAACCTCGAGCCGCAGCTAGTGTGAAATTTCTGGGACATTATACTTCCCCATTCTCAAAATAATAGTTCATCAGCTGTAGATTCTTGTGAAAACAGAGTATTACTTTGGTAAGTAATAATACTTAGAGAAGTGCAATGGTTAGAAAGGCAGAGCTGAATTTCTAGCGAGTCAGCCCCAGCAATCTCCTTGTGTCCTTGCTGACATTTTAGGTAAATCTGAATGCTGCTGTTGCCTGCTTATAATTAGTACGTAACAACAACACTCTAACACAGTTTTGTTAGGGTTGCAAAGTCAAATTAGGAAAGAATAGAACATTGTGGCTGCTTGCGCAACCTTAACTCAAGCTCAGTGCAGTACTACTGTGCATTTACATTGCACAGCTGCTTGCTTAGCATTGAATAAAAATAAGACAACTAGATGTCATGTTTCCTCTTAAAGGCCTGCCTACTAAAATCACTGTAATAAGTCCACTCCAGAGGTCCAACACCTATTTTATATGAAAAAAACCCAAACCATGAATGCCAGGATGGCTCAAGTTTTCCTACTGAAGGGGGAGGTTGGGTTTGGTGGGTTTGTTTGTTTGATTGGTTGGGTTTTGGTTTGGTTTTTTTTTTTCCCTTGACCCCCCTCCCAGCTCGTACTGTTGTATCAATACTTTTCTCTAGTCATAGTTGTATTTGACTCTCTCCCCTAACACTCTGTCCACACATTTCAGGATCACTGGGAAGCATTAGTGATCACTTAAGTACTTCTCTTTCATCTTTGTACATATACAGTAATCGTTATCAAAACATTCACTGAGCTTCTGCTACCCTCGTGCTCTCTTCCCAGGAGGTTTGCAGTGAGGACATACTTAGCCATTATCCTCTCCCACGCTTGCCCACGCTCCTCCTTTTATGCTCCATATAACAGTATCATTTTCCAAAACAGAGGCTTGGTGAGAACTAGGGCTGCTGACCATAAATTTTCCAGCCCTTCTGCCCTCCATTCCTTGTGTCATGCATTGCTCTCGGCACTTCCTTAAGATGCCATTTGTCAAGATGCTTTCCTGCAAGCCTGCTGCCCTGGCCTGTCAGGGACCAGCTCTGCAGCCAGATCCACAGGTGACCAGACAGACCTAACGTGGAAAAACGTGACCAGACAGTAGCATCGTGTGGAAGGAACAGAGGAACATCAGTCTGATTTCATTCTCTCACGTCTAAACTTGCAGATGATCTAGACAGGAATTGTCTGCATGTAAATGAAAGGATTAATTGGCACAGACACACAACACAGTTTTCCCCTCACTGAATTTATTCTAAAACCAAAGTTGAAACTACCCAAGACAGCACTGACAGAGCCAGCCTGTGCTCATAATGGCCTTATTTTTGGGAGAAGAATCCCTCAGCTCTGCAACGCCCCAAGCTCATCCTCCTGTCATCTGCACTACAGCTGTCCCCAGAGATGCAGGGAGGTGGCAAAACAGTGTCACCCTGTTTTGGGATGCCACAAGGACATTTCTAGCAATTCCAGCTCCCTTACAAGGCATACGCAGGTCTTCCTTCTGCAAAGAAACTCGTCCAGCTTCTGACCTGCTGACCAGATCCAGTTTCTGAGGATAATTCATTCGTTTGGCCCTCTGCTCCAGGAACAACGCAGCTGTGAGCACGGGGAAGCGTTTCGGCAGCTTTTACATCAAGGCTGCCTCATCACTCCCTTCAATTGACCAGAGTGCACTGGTCACCCAACAGCAACGCAGGCAGCCCTGGGGTGGGACACCTCCCCGCACATCCAGTCTGGCGACAGCGGCTTATGTGCCCGTTGGGTCCTAGCATTTACATGCATTTTCATCATAAATGATGTACTCCAGTCCTCATCCATACAATGAGGTAGCGTCCATCCTCAGCCAAAACAATGAAGTATTTTTTCATTACTTACATCCTAACTTGCCCACATGGCCATAATAAGAGTTAATCTGAGAATCACTGGCAACATACGTTCTTCCCGAGATCTCATTTTTCTCCTTATAATGCCACAGCTTCACTCGCTTTATTAGAGTTGGTTCTGCTTTACACATGTAAGGGGAGAGGAGAGAAACCCTACTTATTTCATAAACTCATTTTGCCTAAAATGCAAATACTGAATCTTGAAACAGCCCTTTATAATGAAAGAAGTGCTGGAAACATGGTTTCCAGAACAGAACACAATCTCTGTACATGGTGTAATTACATCTTAGTGTTCTGCAGAATACCAGTGTATGGCTTAAATGCTATTAATTGTAAGCAGTTTTGTTCCACAGGATGTTGTTCACTGATAACTACTCAATTAGGGTTATTTTGCAATTAGTCTACTCACAGTAAATTTATTGCAACCGGAGTCATCTGTGGTGCAGCAAATTAAAATGCTGTCTGGGCTGCACGTGCAGTGGCTCTTACACGCTCCTTAAACCGTGTATAGCTCACCACAGTTGTTTTGTCACACTAACAGTTTAAACATACAGAAGAGCAGCAGCAGTCAATGTTATCCGGAATCCTGAAACCAGGAGAAAAAGAGAAATTTGGGGTTCAAGAATCTTTAGATCAAACCCAGTGAGTCCAAAAATGCATTGCTAAAATTGTGAAAGCTAAACAAAGCCATATGCTTATATGTCACTGTGCGCATACACATGCATATTGAGCAGATGAAATTCTGTATTTGCCTAGTTACAGCTCTCATTTTTTTAAAATTATATAGAGGATGCTCTCATTTCCATGCCTTGAAGAACTGCTCTGCTCCACCCCATAAGTATTTGGCATCTTAGTGGCTTATCCTTTCCCTTCCTCCAAATCATACCTCTTTCTGTTGAGTGCTTTGAAGTTATCGCATAAAAACATTATAGACATGCAGATTGCTATTACCTGCGCATATTATTCAGTAAACAGAGCTCCAGAGCCCTTTTCTCTCCGTTTGAAAACCAAAAGAAAGCTGCATTTTCTAAAATGAAATGGAAAATTTTCTCCTCAGCAGCCTGTGAGAAACTGAAAGCTCTTGCTTCAACGTGCCACAGCAGCATTATCAATAAGCAACCAGGGAGAAAGCGGTCTAATCTGCAAAGAACTCTTTCAGTGCTGATGAATGATGTGGAATGAGGGTAGCTTGATTATTTTTCTACTTTATTTATGAGTTGGGTTTACCCCACAGGGATGAAGGTAGCAGAAAACCTGTTTGATTTATAAACTAAGAAAAGACAACAGAGGAGCCAAGGGGAAATAAATCAGGCTCACTTGTGGCTCTCTGCTCTCCTAGGGACTTTTCTTTTGCCAGAACTACATCTTAGAAAACACCCCTCAAAAACCCCAGTTACATACTTTCGGTCTATCTAGGGCCATAGATCTGGGTCAAGCATAAACCCAATTGGGTAATTAATGATAAGGATTAGGCCAGAGTCTCCCCTGGGGATACGACAGCCTAGAGAAGCTGGCCCAGAGGAGGACTGATGCAGATACCACTTGGCGCCATGCCTGCAATGACTCATGGACCTGGTGCCAATGAGTAAGGAGGAACTGTGCTACATATCCAGCAAACTTGCAAGGCAAGGGATTCAGAGCTACAAACTACCACGATCCATGTGAGAGTGAAAAACATAGAATTCGGGGACTGAATCCAGCTATTGAGTCAGAAGCTGGGCTTTTTTTTTATTGCAGAAGGAAGGCTTCAAGTAGAAGTCACAACTTTAATATGCACGTTGAAATGGGGAGTGGTGGAATTGTAACTGCATTGCTGCCCAATAATCTGGGCAGCAATTTCAGCAGTCAGGGTCACAGTGGCCATTCTATAATAGTAGAATGTAGTATAGTACATATACTGCCCATAGTAATACGGGCTTCTGCTGCAGGAAGCGTGGCACAGATCAGGTCACTTGTGCTCTGTCAAAGAGGAGTTTATCTAGGTACAGAGTGAAGCTTATTTTAGAGCCAAGAATTCGCATTGAAACTTCTCCTCTTCCCAGCACCTCTGCACAAGAGGAGTGCCACGTATGATGATGGACAAGGAAGGGAGGCAGCTGGTCCAGGTCCACCAAAAGCTTTGGTGGGCAGTAGCGAGCCTGGCACACCAGGGGAACCAGTGTCTCTATTCCGGCCTGTATAGGACCAGGCTGGAGATGGCCCCAGCAAGGGAAACAATCCACTATATTGTCCACAGGTTGCTGATCTCCATATCATGTCTCCTGAAAAGAAATGAACTCTCCAAAAGGATGTCTCCCTGTACCCTCTCCCCAACCTGAACAGCACTTGATTTGCTCTTTCCTCATGTAACCTTGTGCTGAAGCCGCTTTTCCCCTCTTACCTTCATTGACTGCATCTCCTCTCAAAACACACTTCTACAAACTCCCAAACATTCCCTTCCGAGTGAAGGATGACTTACATGCTGACTGTTGCCCTGATCTCAGCCATGACTTTGGATAAGGCTGAACCTAAAGCCTTTGACACCAATCCCCTGTTCCATAGAATTTGTGCCCTATTTTCAGGACTAACTTCTTGGGAAACGCCAGCAAGTCAGGTAACTCTGCAAGTCACATAACTGGTAAAGTTGTCATGTCCCGTTTTGCTGCTTCAGCAGTGCTGTCTCTCTGCAATGTCCTTAGAGGGACTGCAGCCCGTATCCTCTTGTTCCCATGGAAATAACACCTGCATGTCAAACAGGTAGTAAACATAATGCTCTTGGTTTTAACAATCCTTTCTTTTATACACTAAAGATAGTTATATTCAACTTCCTTTGCCTGTTGCCTTTGGAAACAATAAAGTACTTAAAAGAAAAAAGAAACAGCTTGTAAGATCCTGTTCCCATTGATAACCACTCAAGTGAATGTATCACTTAACATTTATGACAATCCAGCTGGATGGAGTCATGTCCATGATTGATAGCTACACTTAGCAACCTCGTGGTTTTGATCAGCTGAGACAGGATCCAAGGGGATTAAATGCTGGATGACATCTCAATGGAAACCATAGCACTGGGAACACATTTATATGTTGGGATAATGGATGAATGTGCTGCTCCAATGCATAAATGTTTATACTTCACAGCTCTGCTGAAAACAGACAGGAAACCTTTTTTCAAAGCAAACTGAAAGGAATAGCACTCCCATGCTGAAGACATAGACTCAGTCCCCGGAGGTCTGACTTTTGCTGACAAAAAGCACATAGCTTTTTTGACGCATAAAGTGGCAAGACCTCTACCCAGATCTCCCCCTGTGAGCAACCCTAACAATGAGGTGTCTTATATCCCCAAAAGCTCTTGTCCAATGCTTCACAAACATCTCCTAACCAAGTTCAACTCCTTTAAAGGACCTCTGGAGTTGATGAAGACTCCTTTGATGAGGGATGGAGCCAGTCTGTGAGTGAACAACAGCAGTATTTATGTTCTGGAGTGGGGAAGAGAGATCTGAGACCACAACACACTTAAACTCAGGCAACGTATCTTTAACAAGGCTGTAAAATTTAGGGGACCTACCAAGTTATATACATATAAGGCATTCTGATAGGCACTGGACGCCTTCAGTTTTGGGATTCCTACATGTCTGTCTTGATAGCCCTGTATTCAGACATTTGAGAAGTGACTTCAAAGTCTGGATCTCCTGTAGGTCTGATGTCCCAACCTGCTTGTGCATTGGCACCTCCTGCATAAGCAACTCGTGACCCATTCAACATGCTGCTGCGTTATCACTTCCCCACAGTGGAGCTCCCAAATCTGCTCTAGAGCAACCCTGTATGTAACACAGGACATCCAGATTTTCTGCCAAAGAAATCTGGCTATTGAAGTGGTTAACTTCAGCTATCAGCATGGGCAGGAGGAAACAACCTTGAGCTAAAGACAAGTCAACCTTTTCCAATAGCATCCATCTGGATAACTTAAGACATCCTTCGATTATTCTTTTTAAACAAGCATCACTGCCACAATAAAAATCTAAATGAAATTCTAGCACTACAAATCTAAAAATTGTAGCCACAGTCTTTTTGCACTTAATTTTTTAATGTGTTATATCCATACTGTATGAGTTGTTACTAAATCTACGTGTATTTTACAATAAAACCATACCTGGACAACTTCTCCACTTCTCTAGTTATCTTCTAGCTCCCAATTTTCCTGGACATTTTACTATGTCTTATTACAAACGAAGCATTTATACCAATGTGCAATGTATATACATGCTGGAAGGCTTCAAGTGTAAAAGGTGACACTGTGCTTGGTTCTAAGACCACGGTATTATCCTGACTGCAGGGCATATGAGATAAATTCTGTATTTAAAAAAGAAGCAATAAATATTTCGTGAGAAGCCTGTTTTTAAGAATGGTAGTTGTTTAAAACTTCTGGAAAGTCACTCTGCATCCCTGGGAGACAGATTACCAGGCAGGGGATGGAATCATAGGTGAGTGAAAAATTGTACACTGTTGCAGCATGCTCCCCCACTAATGACAATATATCTTCCAGCTCTCTCTAGGATATCACTTGCGTATTTGTATATGTGATGCATTTACCCTACACAAGGTATATAGCATTGATGACATTACTAAGATATGTTCTTGATCCCGAAAAGCGTAGGACAGTGTCTGCAAGGTGCTGATCTGCATCAGCTTTCTCAGAGACCAGAGCTGACTCTCCTGTCATTAGAGAAGAAGACGGAGGGATACCAAAGACATGCTTATGACAGTGGACTCCACAGTGGCACCCCAACAGTACCTCAGGGCACATGGGGCTACTCACCGATTCCTGTCACTGGTGTCTGGTTTTGCTCAACTATCTGACCTCTCTACTGTTCTTTTATCTTCCCTTCAGCTTGCGTTGCCTTTGCTACCCCTCTCCCTGCTTCCCACTAAACACCAAATCTTCTGCCTGCTCCATTAATTCTTTATCCCCAATGTTTGCCCACCCAGCTTAACGATTTTGAGTATTACCACAAGATGAGGAAGGGAGAAAAAACACCAAAAGGGACATGGTAAAAAAAAACAAAACAAAACAAACAAAAAAAACCAGTCAGATGCACTGGGGTGGGAAATGGGGTGCTCACACCTGGCAATATGCATCATCTAAATTAAAAGCCTAAGCTTCACTTTACAGAGAGATGCTCTTGTTTGGAAACATCCTCTGGGGCACCTTCTTTTTTCCACTGTACCTACAGGGAGTTTAACCTCCTAATTTAGGCAATAGCAACATGGATCTTCCTCCCTCCCACGCTGAAACCACCCAACAGCAACCACTGCTTTGCGATGGTGCAATAAACAGGTAAGCCGTGGGGGTTAGAGGATATAACTGAGTACTCCTAATGAAAGAAACTAAACGTCCGCTTAATCCCCATGGCTCACCATGTTTACTGCACAATCTCAAAGCATGACCTATTCTCTTGTCTGTAAAAGTCCCTCTGCACTTTCAGCTCGGACAAAGACATCGGCATATCCTTACATGCATGGGCTGAAGTGTCAATTACAGGATGGGGACTTTGGACTGCTGTATAAACAAGTGCTGCTGCGGATAATGCTGTTCCCTTGATCAATACGTGCTCTGATCAACAGATCAATGCTTTAAAAAAAAAAAAAGGCAAAAAGGCACTTTACTGTATGGGAAGCTTACAGCTAAATGAATGGTGGCACATGAAGCACTCTTCTTGAAAAGTAGGAAAAGGTCAGCTCATACATGCAAACCGACAGCAAGTTGAGACATCTGACTGCACGAAGAACCCAAAAGCAACAAATCAAAGCTTGGCTTAGGCTAGCAGAGGTAACTGACACAATGACAGTGATTTTGGAAATTACTTTTGCTGACTGAAGAACATTAAAAACAGAAGAGAGACACAAAATTGGATTTTTTACCCATACTTTTGGATTTCTTTTTAATTATACTTCTGATAATTATATGGGTTATCAAAATGCTTAGCAGTCCTGGTTATTAGTTAGTACTCCACTGTGCCAGAAAAATGGTCATATGGCCAGCATAAGGCACCAAAATGCACCGTGGCTGTTCCCTGATCCCCAAAAAGCACACAAGTCCTGTACAGAATGACAAGACTTCAACTACGCTTCTCTGTGTCTGTAGATTAAGAACTAAAAGAAACAGGAGTAGCAGCTGAATACCTAGATCACACAGTGTAATAAAAGTCTGGAGGAAGTGAAAAGAAATTCTATAGGAATCTACCAAGGACCTTGTAACATCCACATAAGTCCCGGTTTAAAACATCCTCAAACCCTCCCTCATCTTCACAGACTAAGTACATTATACACATCTGCAACAAAGCCATTTTTTACCATCAGGCCATTTCCATTCTACAGAATCCTTCCCCCGAGATACTGTGTTATTTCTTCTTCACCATCTACCAACTTACCCTCCAGCGTACAGAAACGCGTCACCTTCTCCGGCATCAGCTTTCCATGCTTGTGCTGACAATACACCTCTGCGATCTCCTGCCGACACTGCTTAGATTTAGACCGGGACATAGCTGAGATTGCCTCTTTGCCTGTTACCTCACACTTTGGTGGTTGGTCGTATCTCAGTTCAGGGGAGCTGTTTCCATTTTTTTTTAAATTATGCTGTCTGGGAGACCTGTGAATTTCCTTCAAATTGTTGTTGTTGTTGCTGCTGCTGTTGTTTTTTCCGGGGTGATCACTGAATTGCACCACCTCATTGGAGTTCTTCCCCAGCAGCAAGTTCTCCTTCATCTTCTCCTCTTCCAGTTTCTTTCTCAAGTGCTCCTTTTGCTTGCTAAGGGGTTTTTTCACCAGCTCAGACTGGTGTTTTTGCCTCTGAGTCCTGGGAGCAAAGTTACTGTTATCAATATTTTCAAAGTCCTTGGGGACTGAATTTTCATTATTGCTGTCTGTTCGCATTTTCTCTTTCGGTCGGTGGGAAAAATAGCCATCCTATAAGTGGGGAGAAAAATTATACTCATCTTACTAAAAATAGTCACAGCCACATTACAAGCATTTCTTACATGAAAATATCAATAAATTACAATCCAACATACTGTAAAAAAAAATCCCCATGTCAGGGTTCATAACAGAAAGATGGAGCTGAGAGGCCTCTGAGCTGCCCAAGTCAGAGCAGACAACCACTGCTGCACCCCCTTCATCACCGAGCCAGAGTCCCCCCATCTCAGACAGAGCAGGCTCGCGAGCAATTATTAACCAGAGAGTTCACTCCAACACCATTAAAAATCAATGGCAAAACTGACACAGGTTTCAATGGAGAGAGGGCAGGTCCTTCAATGCTTTCCTTCACTCCTTGTGTTAATGACCACAGGAGCTCCCAGGAGCTGCCCCGTTTCTCTGCAGAAGGCACGACATGACTTTATAGCCCAAGCTTGCTTTCAGTGAAGTAACTTTGCTACAAACCAAACCCTTCCTAATTTTGTTTTTTTTTTGAGTTTCTACATAATAAAACTTTGGAGAAGTGTTTCCTCCGAGGTGCACTGCAGCCTTGCTGCAGGTGGGAAGCTGTGGCAGCAACAAGCCCTGTGTGTGAGGGTGAGCAGCTGCAGGTCCTCAGGCTCTCCAGGAGGGTCAGAGCCAGGCTCAGATGTCAGCTCTTAACCGCCATGTTCCTCTTCTCCACACTGGGCATGCTTTGATAAATACACAGACCATAACATCGCAACATTTAAAATATATCATATAACGGAAAAGGAATAGACCATGGAAAATATTTGTCTGATGCAGAATAACTCCACGGTTTCACCCCCGCCTCCACCTATTCCCACGGGAACTTGTCCTAGCCCATCAACAGCAGAGCAAGTTTACAACACCAAAGAAAAAGGAGGATTACCCCAGGAATCCTGGAGACAACAGAGAACACGGCAGTCTGCTCTAGAAAATATGCAACAGACTAGAACAAAACCAAGAGGCTCTTATATGCGTACATTACTATCAAATGGGAACCTGTCTGATAGCCAGGGTGGGTGGGGTTGAGCTACCTTTGCTCCAAGAACAGAAACTAGTCCTCAGGCTTGTGGGGGACACAATTTTTAGGTCTGTGGAATAGGCAATATCTCCATTTATTAAACTGATCGGCAGCAGATGAAATCAATGGGGAGTTGTTACTAAAACATCCTAATGTAGGCGTATAAATATGGATAGACTTTTTGAGTCTGTCCTGTTTTCTTTCCACTGGTGAAAGACTTAACCAAAAATCAGAGGCAAAATGACAGAGGTAAATGACAGCATCCACTAACAATGACTGATAGGAGCCACCCTTAGCACCTATGAACCACATTTTGTATTCAAAACATTTTACCAGCATTAGCTAATTGCTTCTCACACCTCTTCTGCAAGGAACTATTTAACAGTCAGGTTTTGCAGAGGAAGGAGAGGGAGATAATGACTTATCCAAGGCCATGCAGGGAGTCAGTATCACTTTGACCTCTGCAGCTCAGCAATGAGAAATGGTTGAATAGTTTATTCATTAGAAGATGTGGTTCTGTGAGTGACTGAAGTGATTCTTTCTCCATGAATATGTCCAACTCACAAGTAGCTTTAGCTGTCAGACAGGGAGGAATGCAGAGAAGTTAAAAAAAGAAAACCGAAACAAAAAAACAACCAAAAAATGCACAAACCAAAACCGCAAACATTTCTCAGACGAAATATTTCTAGTTTGGAGAGAACACATCTTTTTAAAAAAAAATATTATCTTTCTAATTTTTAAGGGCACACATGAAATCAAATTCTTTTTCCTGTCTTATTTTTTAAAAAGAAAAAAAATTAGCATTTTTTATAGAATCACAGAATCACTTAGGTTGAAAAACACCCTTAAGATCATCAAGTCCAACCATTAACAAAGCACTGCCAAGTCCACCCTAAGCACCACGTTAAGAGACCACATCTCTTAAATACCTCCAGGGATGGCGACTCAACCCTGGGCAGCCTGTTCCAATGCTTGACAACTCTTTCAGTGAAGTTTTCCCTAATATCCCATCTAAACCTCCCCTGGCACAATTTGAGGCCATTTCCTCTTGTCCTGTTGCTTGTTACTTGGGACAAGAGACTGACCACACCTCGCTACAACCTCCTTTCAGGTAGCTGTTGAGAGTAGTGTTGTTGAGCTGTTGGTCTCCCCTCAGCCTCCTTTCTCCAAGCGAAACAACCCCAGTTCCTTCAGCCGCTCCTCATAACTTGTGCTCTAGACCCTTCACCAGCTTCAAGAGAAAATAAAACAAACAAAAAATAGTCTCAAGACAGTGCTCGATTCCCATAAAAGACCAAACTAAAAAAACCCCACAATTATTTTCAGAGCCCAGCTCCCTTCACTTAGTCTGTATCTCCAGTGTATCTTCAAAGACAAAGATGGCTCCAAACCCAGCAGAAAATTGCAAACAGAGCAAGACAAATGTAAAGCTTATTAACATCATATCCCAAACATCTCCACTGAGGTGCCACTCCTCTGAGACTTCAGATGTTTGGTAATTGTCACGTTCCTTTTGTCATTCAGCCAACTCCAAAACCTCAGGTTAGCTATGCCACTTGTATATTTTGACTTGCTTTATTTTAATGCGCTTGGATCTTGGATTTGTATATGTGAAATAGCTCACAAACTTTAACTGTTGTGCTGTCACATCTCCTCTAAGCTGGTGCTGGAATTCACCTTTTTTCCTCATCAAATAATTAAATGCAAGATGCCCTGTACTCCTGTGCACATATATATATGGCTCTGTGTGTATATATATATACAGCTATATGCTTAATTTAAATTACACTGACCACAACAAATCAGAATACACACGCTGCGGTTATCCTTTTACACCTATTTACTGTTCCCTTTTTGACAGCAGGACATTGTACCAGCCCTTCAAGGTAGGCAGGAACACACAGAGCGATCTGGGGTTGCAGGTATCTGGACGTGTAAATGAGAATAACTAAATGAGACACAGAAGGGTTGAGGTAGATCTGTGTGGATGGTGCAATCCATAACCACAGCAGGTCACCCAGGGCTGTCTCTCATCTCTTTCAAGTGTTTTGTCCCTCAGTTATACAAAACTTAAATACAAGAGGCATCCAAGATGCTATTAATTCTATTAATACAGATTTCATATCCCAAGCACAGCCTGAGCTATTCTTTATAAGTAGTCCTTATATTTCCACGGGTTAAGTATGTGAAATATGAAGGAAGCTATTATAGTGCAAACGTGAACTTTATTTGTTGGGTTTCAACAGCAACATTGTGCAGAGAGCTAGAGAGACACCACTCCACAGTAATGCAAAGCATCCCTATCATTAGTTTTCATCATTAATACAATTTAAAGCACTTTTTATTGGTAACTGGAGCATTCCACCATGCTGCAACTTAGGGCCAAAACATCTAGCTGCAACGATGGGAAGAAAAATAAATCTGTCTTCTTCCTTCAACTCTTTCCAAGGTCTCTAAAGGCGATGCTGCGATAGGATATTTCTGTGTATCTTGGCAACATTTCCTCACACAGTCTGACTCTTGCTAAATGATTTTTGTCTTTAAGCTAAAAAAGAAATAAATTAAATCCTAATCTGTACAGTAAATGACATGTTGATAAAGGGGAAAGGAACGGAGGGGAGATGTTCACTGTTGTTGTTTTTTCATGGTAATTCTTATTACCAACAAACGAGATATTGGCCTGAACCAGAGCGACAGACTCACACCTTCCCACATTCTGAGGAGTGCCCAGCCCTGTCCCAAGCTCCGTCCTCCTCCTCCATCCAAACCTCTCTATAGCTTGACAAAGCCTCAAAGGATGAGGTTCAGTCCCGTTCCTGTTTCAAACAGCATCTGGCATAATACGTATGTGATTTTTCAGTTGAGATCTTGCTCTCTATATTACAACCCCTGCACCCGTGAGTGGCCGGTTGAGCTGCACAGCTCCCGCAGGACTGGCGGAGGCTGAAGCTCTGGGTGTTTAAGCAGAACGTTCCCACCTGGCGCTCGAAGAGAGCTGCAGAAAGCAGTGATGAAACCTCAGGAGAAAAAAGCAAAGTAAACAGCAGATTTACTGGTGTAAGGTTCACCTCTTTAAACGGTTTTCCTCCTTCAAGGGCTTTGCCCCCCTCTGGGAAATGCTTTTCCAACTCTACATGCTGGAATTTGAAAAGACAAATGAATTTTAAATGCTTCAAAGGCAGACACAAAACTAAGCTCGGCTGTAACTCTTCCCTGCCCGCAGGGACAGCAAACACCACAAAACTTCCCCGCCATGGAGGACACGTGGTGTCTGCAGAGACATCTTTTTGGGAGGAGCAGGGACTAAAAATAAAGCACGGTCTGCAGAACAACTGCACCAACCAAGCGCTATAGATATACACTGAAAAATAAGGATGTGTAACAAATACCACAGCTGGATAGTCAAATTCCAGCCTCGCACAATCCCACACCTGTTGAAGCAAGTGTTAAATGCCACAAACCCAGAAATCTCCATCCACCTTTCATCTGCATTTCTTTCTCACAATAACTTTCACCAAAGCCAAGCGTGATTTTTACGGCATAATGATTTCAAGATAGGATCCATACATGACAGCAGAACGCACACATGTTTGCAGTGCAAGGGAAATGAAGCTCAGCACTCCAAGCTTAAAAGAGCAGCAGCTGCTGACAATAAATTGTGTTCATTCGTGAACTTCAGGGGTACAAACAAAAGCAGCACATCTGTTTTTTCATCCAGCTACAGGAGGATGGGTTTTACTTGCTCTGCAATATTTAATTTCCACGGTGCTGGATTAATTGCAGACTTTAGTTGTCATGGATGCCTAAGACGTTCAAGTCAGGACAAAGTCATCCTGGAGAAAGATGATCTTGAAACCAAGCGCTCCTGGTTCTGACAGTACCATGGGGAGAACATCAGCAGGTTCGCTCTTTCAAACGTCATATTTTTCAACTTTTGTCTAGCTATTCATTAGTAGCACCTTCTTGTGTCTCTTGCAATCACGTTACTTGCAAATCACATTAAATACACTGAAAAAATGGAAGGTTATACCAGGACCAAATTAGAAGCACAGAGCCTATTAATATAGCCTGTATGTATCCACAGTCAAAGACGAAAGCAGTATTTTCAAACCAACAGCTGATACTGCTATTTTTTGTTGTTGTGTAGACTGAATCTCATCCACAGAACTCAGAAAAAAGTTATTATAGAAAGCACCGTTTTGGTCTTTGCAATAGAGTAAGTCATCTTAAAACAGACATAGATCAGAAGAGGCTCTATCCAAAGCCAGCTCTTTTGGGAGACTATCCTGTAGACATTACCCAATATTACAGGTCTCAAATACAACACATGCCACCCAAGAGCATGTATTTCAACTGTACTTCCACTACATTCCTGGCAAAACACTCCCTTTCTGTGTTATCCTACCTGTGCTTCTCCGGCAGCCCCGGAGTGACACGGCCTCCCTTTGGGGCCTAACAGTGAAAATGGTGCGCCCTTCCCATGGGGGGTCATGTCTGTAGCTCAGTAATGACCCACTCCTGCTCCCAATGCCAGTGAAAGCCATTCCACTCTCGCAGAGAAGTGCAGGATCACGTCAAAGTATTTTTTCCTACATTTTAAAAGCCAACTCTGTTTACAGCCTTTATAAAGGAGACTTTTCATCACTGTGTAGCACTGTATTTCAAAGCTCAATTGTAACACTGTGGATATCCATCACAGAACACAGGCCTGAGAGAAGGATTTCCAGAAACAGAGATTTTTGTTTCTAACTTTATCTGATCCTCAGAAGATATATGGAGAAGTTAACTGCCGCGTACTCAATGGTCAGGGAGAGTTTTAATGACTGTGGGGCCTCTTCTGCATGTGTGCATGCTGCAATTCAGCAATAACAAGCAAATACTCCCAGACTGGGAAAGAACAGTCTGTACTCAGAAGTGTCCATGAGATCATTGCCAATTACATACTGATTGCCATTGATGCTAAAAATAATAATATAACATTAATGCAAAAATAACATTTTAAGCTCAGAGCAATTGCATGTAATGAGAGAGTTTGAGTTCCGCTCCTTGTTGAACACACGGATTTTAATTCTCCAAACTCCACCTTTTGTGTGTTTTGTTAAAATCTGTCACACAAAATGTATGCTCTTTGGTATATTAGCCACTATGGTGGTAGAGGGTCTGTGGCTCAGGTACTGTGAGCTCGATTGAATCCAAAGTCCCCCCTATCTCAGGAGAGAAAGCCTCAGTTCCTGTAGAGATGGGGGCAGAGCCTTTGTGATTTACTGAGACAACCATCAAATAAATTGATGCTGTTACCTACTATGGACCCAACAGCAGCTGCCGCTCACTGTAGCCAGCACAAATACAGAGAGTTTGGAAAAACTTTACAGCCGTCTGTAATAACGACTGGATTTTAATGACAGCCCGTTAATACTCTCAAAGGCTTTTGCAAGTACGACACACACCCGCTCAGCCAGATCCCAGGTACTCTACATACCTGCAGGCTGCCTCTCCACACATTTTCCACCTGAAGCTGTCATATATATTTGCCTCTAAGTTCAGTACATTCAAGCTTAAAAGTGCATTTGGGTTTGTCCAGTTTAGAAAATCTGGGTCACAAATTCTCACATAACCTTTCAGGTACGGTTCTGTATCCTGCACACTAAAGGCAACAGGTGAAAGACGATGGCTGCAATATTGACCAAGGGAAAACTCCAATAAACCAGCACGTTCTCTGGGGGGTGTCCCACTGTAATACACTACAAAGCCATTAGGAACCACCTTGCATAGTTTCAGACCAACCCTGGACAGGGTGCCACCGCCAACAGCCAGGATTAGGCAGTATTAGTGTTCATTTTTGCAGTATGCAAAAAGCGAACACCAGACCAATTTCAAATTGCTTTCAGAGAAATAACCTAATGTGCGTATAAATCAGCAGAGACACAAACATAAGCAGCCTGACGCGCACCAGCTCTGCAGACAGCAAGGGCACACAGACTTTGCGTGGCTGAGGGATCCAACTCCACCACCAAAGCCAAGGGGAAGAGCCCATAGCATGCAGGCAGCCACTGCTCCGGTATCACCCGCTACATGCCTGTGGGAATACAGTGCTGCTAGACGGCTCCTTTTCTAGAGGCTTTGTGAGGCAAGTTAAAGAAAACCCTAATCAGTTCACAAAGGCACACAATAAGAGCTTGCATTTATCTGCGAAAGGTGTTCATTGCATCATGCAGAGCATTTCCTCCTAACAATAAGAAAATGCTCCTTTCTCAGGAAAAGTTATTCATTGTATGATTTCTGTATCAAGGAAGTCCTATAAATACTACACAGATGGATGGACCATGTGCAATCAAGCCCTGAATGGCAAACGTTCACAGTTTCAGTTTATCTGACACAACTGATTTTCTCCCCAGCATGGAGAGATTTGCCGTCTTTCTGTACTGAGAACATATTCTCATGTTCTTTCCCTGGCAAAGCTTGGTACCGTAAAGACACGGCAAAACAAACCAGAAACATGCATATGCACACACTGAGCAACAACAAACCACACAGACCTTCCTCTAAATACGAAGTACTGGATGTGCTGCCCTTGAGGGCCAGGTATAAATCAAATCCCTGCACTATAAAACTAGATATTTTTTTCTCCTGTCACATAATAAAATACATAACAATTATTGACCACATGTGAAAATATGCAATCACTGGGCAGTCACGCAGGATCACGTATGTCTGAGACAAAACGAGTGCCTAGAGCTGGTGCAGACACTTGCCACTTTGCTGGGGTGAGCTGTGCCGCTGCCAGCTCCAAACCAGCTCACAGCTCGAAGAACATCTTCAAAATCTGCATCACAAGTCAAAGCCTCGAAAAGACCTGGTCGGTTTTTACAGGACCATCTATTTTACCTGTCCTGTGACCAACAAGAATTTAAACAGCACTAGGAAAAGATAACTGAAACAAGTTTCTGTTCAATATTAATTACAGCTCTGTGACATATTATTTTGTAATATTTGTTAATTATTCAATAATGATGCCTTCCAATTGTCAGAAAATGGCATCTCTACAAGCACAGGCTGCTCCTGGATTAAATCCTTTTTTTTTTTTTTTCTGCTCTGACCTTTGTGCATTTGAGGGTTGTTTCTTAGTTGAAATCAAAACCTTTCTCCCCAGCAGAACTACAAACATTACACTGGTCTTCAGAACAAGAGCAGAAATTATAAATACTCCTCATGCTCCAGTGGGCTCAAAAATCCAATTTCATCCCCACTTGAAACAGCTGGGCACCCGTCTCCCTTAGTACACAGCCAAAGAAACTTCTTCAGACCACCCGTTCCACGGGCAGCTGCAGGCTGCCAAACCAAGGAGCGTGGCAACTTCAGCCCCACAGCTGATTCCCAAGGCTGTCACGGGAAGCAGCTTCACTCCATTCTCCTCTTCTGCAGAAGTCCAAGCAAAAAACATCTTTCTCCATCGCTGTAAAGTAAAACTACAGGGCATTTACCTGGAATTGTCCAAACGCTCACTATTCTGCTAGATGCATACAGAAGGGTGGTCACCATCAGAATGATAATAAACAATAATATTTTATTTCTTTTTAAAATAGAAGAGCAAAGAATTACTAAGCAAAGCAGGAGAATGGATTAGAAACTCTCTCCCTTCCCACTGTCAGACCAAACGAGCCCATTCCCCGGGATGATCAAGCACGCTGGGCTGACAGACTGCTGGCTCTGCAGGAGCTTTGGGCACCTCACCTGTGTGTTGCAGCCCACTGTGGCCCAGAGGCTAAGCATCACAGCAGGGAGCATCTCCTGTGCCCAGTGGCAGATTTCAACATCCTTCAGACACTAATGTCAATGGCTTGGAAGGCCACGGGTCAAGGAAGGTGTTTTCCCAGTTATGGTAGGACCCTGCCAATACAAAATCAACTCCGGATACAGCACTCACCGTATTGTTGCTTATCTTACCACGTCCACACCTTTCAAACTACAAAACAGCCATCACTCTGCTTGCAGTCCTTGTGCAGCCACAGGGACACATACATCCTGTCGCGCCATCAAAACGAACAAGAAATTTTGAACTTTAGTCGAAGACATGGCTGATGTGCCACGAGACCCGTGGAAACTACTACTTTTGGCAGGTGGACAAAAGCACGGCCAAAGAGAGCAGATGGAAAAAAGATAGCAGATGTTAATGTAGTTAGATTTTTTCCATATGTTTTTCCATTTCACTCTACGAAGTACATTGTACTTCAATTGTCAGTAGCTGAAGACTTGTGAGAAACATTGTGTGAGAAATATATTAAGTTACTTTATGCCTGACATTAAAGAGAGAAATACAAAAAGGTGAAAACAAATTTATTGACTTTGAACTTGCAAGCTGGTAAAGACGAAAGATGTCAGTTTCAAATACAGTCCCTTCTGTCATGTAAAAAGATTATGAGAAAAAGCGATCATTTGTGTTAAAAGGCAGATTCTGATACGTGAAAAAGCACGAGTCCTTCAGGATTCAGGGCTGCCAAATACTTACAGGCACTGCTCACCCAAAAACTATTGTTACACTTGCATTTCAAGGCTGCAGAATAACAGATGGACCACCACAAAGTGCACAGACACCGGGATCCCACACAGGAACACATGCACTGGTAAGTGACTGTTTGGAGGATTATTTTCCCCTTCCTTTCCAAAAATGGTACCATTTAAAAAAAAGACACCCCCCCCAAATTAACATCAACTTCAGCAGTGTGTTCCAAATCACTAGAAACAACATTGTAAAAATACCATCAATAGAAGTTGGTTTTTTTTTTTTTCCTTTTGCATACATAACATTTGTACATTAAGGAAAGATGTCCTAGTTTGAAATAGAATGAAAACAGCTTCAAAACTTTGGCTACTTTCCTCAAAACAGGTTTTCTGTTTCTTGCTAACATGGACTTACTTTCAGAGTGATTTAGATTAGGGAGTAAAACAATATTGCACCCCTCAAGAGCCCAAACAGATTTTCACATTTGTTCCAGCTTAGCACAGTAACTGCATGAACAGCTATACTGTATTAACAGTAATGTCAAATGTTCATCTGGTTATTAAAAAGTTTGGAATACTGCTAGAGGGAGCTGTGAAGGCACGTATCCACAGTATTTCAAAAATTGACATCTTTGTTTTCTGCTAATTTAAACTCAGGAAAATTTGTACTCACACAGGAGGACTGGAAGACAACACAGACTAGTCCAATTTGTTCAATCCGTAACAGAACTTGATTTATAACCAGTAACTGCCCCCACTTTCCACATGTTGTTCCTTTCAATGATGTTTGAGCTCATTAACAGACTCCAGACTAACACACACAGCCCTTTCTCTTGGCAAAGGTCCCTCCTAGTCAAATTCACCAAGAGTAACATCAACACTAACCGAGTTTGGGCAGGCTTTTTTGCCTGCATATACATACATCTGAACACACACACGTATATACACACACACACACACTTTAATGGTTTCCTCCTCTGCTTTGCAGCGCAGTTAGCTCTGCTTCAGTGAGGGAACCCACCCTTGCATGACACGACACATTGCTCCATTCCCAGGCGAACAAACCCTCAGAAGAGACTGTTCACTTTGAGCAACTGTCCGGGAACATTTACCAGCGTTATTAAGCCTCCTGGATTCATTTCAGCTTAACCACATCTTTAAACAGAATTCACCACAGAACTAGGAAGGAGATGAAGGAGGACTGGCCTGACAGTGCAAAACACTGAGGAAGCACAGGAAAACCCTGGAGGTTTATTTTCCTACAGCTTCTTCCCAAGAGAAGGTGGATCTTCTAATCCTTCCAACTAAAAGTTCAGACATGAAGGAGCTTACAAAGAAGTCAGCACTTTCTCAAGGGAAAGGTAATTTAGGTGACTTGTTATATTAATGTCTATTGCTTTGTGGTCCTTGAACAGGACCCTCAAACAGCATTTGAAAAGACATGCAGTTTTGTAGAGTAGCAGCAGATACTAACGCCCCACAGCTTTCTAACAGGCATAGGGCTACTTGTGCTATTCTCACTCCTTCCCGAGACGACTTCACCCAGGGGATGGCACGGCACAGCACAGCACCCCTGTCCACATGCGGCTGGGCCTTGGGCTTGCACGATGTTCTCATGGTTTCAGCTGGGATGGAGTTGACTTTCTTACTAGCAGCTGGTGTAGTGCTATGTTTTGGATTTGGGACGGGAATAGTGTTGATGGCACACGAATGTTTCTGGTTGCTGCTGAGCAGTCAAGGCCTTTTCTGCTCCTCACATCGCCCCGCTAGCGAGTAGGCTGGGGGTGCACAAGAAGTTGGCAGGGGACACAGCCAGCACAGCTGACCCCAACTGACCAAAGGGATATTCCATACCATGCAATGTCATGCTCTGTATATAAAGCTGGGGGAAGAAGAAGGAAGGGGGGACATTCGGAGTGATGGCATTTGTCTTCCCAGGTAACTGTTACGCATGATGGAGCCCTGCTTTCCCGGGGATGGCTGAACACCTGCCTGCCCATGGGAAGCAGGGAACAAATTCCTTGTTTGCCTTGCTTGTGTGTGGGGCTCCTGCTCTACCTATTAAACTGCATTTATCTCAGCCCATAAGGACTTTTTCTCACTTTTACTCCTTCAATTCTCTCCCCCATCCCAACCAGGGGGAGTGAGCGAGCAGCTGTGTGGTCCTAGTTGCCGGCTGGGGTTAAACGGCAACAGACATCTTCTGGGGCGTGGGACAGGAGTTCAGCAGGTAAGGTTAAGAGTGGTATACCTACATAGTTGTTTTTCCTGATGGGTATTCTAATACCAAAATGAAAATATGATGTGCTGTGTTCTTAATTATCACTCAATTAATTTTAATTATTTGATGATAATTAAATTTGTCATTATTTGACAAAGGTGTCCCAGCAAGATAATCTATAAATAAATAACACAAAATAAGTATAGGAGTAAAGCTCGATCATTTCAATGTTCAGAATATGGACATGATAACCACACTGAATACCCATTACCAGCCAACCTGTTCAGCTTTTTTTCCTACCCCACCTCAGTGACCCACCTCATAAAAAAAAAAAAAAACCCAACACAGCTAATCCGAACCAAATTCCTCTGCTTTCATCTCTATTTCTTTCATCCAAAATTCAGCTAATATACACTTTATATCTTTCAAAGCAGTAGTAAACACTTGAAATTGCTTCCTGGTGACTTGTTATTAACTAGATTCCAACTAAATTCATCTGGAGGCCTATTCCAGCTCCAATCTAAACAATCTCACGCAACCCAGGGTAAATTGCTGAGACACACAATAGGATCTCTGACAGCTATAGAAATTAAACGTAATTAAAATATGGATGGTAGAAACCAAAGACGCTCTCACATACAAACGAAAACATCCTTGTAAAATACGGTCAGTTTAGCACAAATGTATTCAGCCTTAATTAGGTAGAAAATCTATTTAGATGAATACAATGCAAAGAATAATAATGAACTTCAGGATTACATTTTGTTACTTGGAGGGAAAAAACAACACAAATAAATGGGAAGTAACTGGAGCTTATTTAATAGTCTCAGATTATCAGCTTGAACAACTATAATCATTAAAGACCCTGCAGTGATCTTCTATTGATAAATGTTTTTAAATCAGAATTACAATACGACAAGCATGAAGAGCAAAGCCTATTAATATGAGGAGCACTAAAAGAAATAGATTCATTCACATCTTTTTTCACCTGCCCAGCACCACAAGAAGTCTTTGAACCAAGCATGCAGGAACGAAAGGCCTCCATGTTTCCTCTTGTTTCGGCTGAGACTGAAATATAAACACTTCAATACGTATGCTTACTGCAGGGTGACTGCAGATGAGCAACGGTTGTCCAGAGCGGGATGCATGGCAACACAAAGTTTGGTCTCATGGGGGCCAAATATGTTATCCTGTATCTACTAGTTGAAATGAGCCAAATAGACCCTTCCATGCAAGCGTAGAGCACTGCTCCTGGACCCTAAGGACTGGGAGGGATGGGTGCTTATAGCACAGACCCAGTGAAGCTGGCACCACTTCTTGCTGGTGGAAAGACAAACTACTTCTACCATTTCATTTCTACCCACGAAGGCCATGAACCAACTCTTCTCTCCCCTGCCCGTTCCCCTGAACAGAGAGAGATGGCAGGGGGGAAAGACTGCCTCTGTTATTCTTCTTTCTCCGAGGACTGCCGCAAGGTCACTGTCCTCACAAGTTGTTCCAGAGCTGCTCCACAACGTTCTGTGCAGCTCTGTCTTGGCCGTCCCTGCTGTGCTGGTAAAGCAGTGACCAGGTGTGGGCAGGCTCATTTGTCACAGCAGCCCTGCACTGGGCAACAGGGAAATTCTCTCGCCCATCAAAACCACATATGGTTTGCATTCAATGGCCAAGTTTTCTGCCCATATAAATTGGCATGATTCCTATAGGTTCTTGGATATGTGCCAGCCAGTGCTAGGAGATGATTTAAAAAAAATTACCTTTTCTCCATAAATTGAAAGCTTAGGCCAGTATGTTAATCCTGGAAGGTGTCCTGTCCTCTTGGTGATGGGGCAGTCTTCCAGACTCACGACAAAGCAACTCGGGAAAAGAGGTTTTTAGATACTGATTTGTAACTTCACAGAAGGTTCTTCTGTGAGATCAGTAAGTTACATTAATAAAATAAAAATTGAAAAAGGCCAGAGGATATTATTATGGTCTCTGTCACTTGCCCTCCTTAGCTCCCCTGTCAGCAGTTCAGCCTTCCTGAAAACTCAGCCTGGGACCTGTGCTCCACAAGAGTTGCTCATGTGGTACTGCATTCTCCGTTCTTGCAATATGCTCATTAAGAGCTATACAAATGACCAGTTTTAACAGCATGATGAAACATAACAGAGACTTAGGATTAAAAGATGAAGCAGAATACAAATTTCCAACACCACAAAAAGATGCACCTTAAGTTCAAAAACTTGTCATTTTATTGGCTCCAGTAAAGAGGAATATATGCATTAGTAGAAGCCATCAAAAAGTTTTCCAGGAAACTGTCCTCCACCCTTACTTGAATGGATATTCATTTTGCTTTTTTCTGTACCGCATTAAACATGCTGACTACATTTGAGCCAAACACCAGATTGTACAGTGCCCTACTTTCTTTAGCCACATAACAGCCTTTCACTCATGCTGTAAGCACAGTGCTGTCAAAACAGTGATTTGTAATTACACTGCATTTAACAATGGTCATATTTCCATAAATCCCCACTTACAATTCTGTCAGAAACAAAAAATCACTCCACACACAGTCAATGACCATATCCCAGCATATACACATCCTCAACTGACAGAACTAGATAAACAGCACAGCATAACGTTAACTTCGCTAGTCACTATTCATGAACTATCCCATGCAGAAAACTCAAATCACAATATACTCCATTGTTTTAACTAACATCACTATGTTAGCGCAACACAAAAATACTTCTTTCTAAGGGCAACCGCAGGCCTTGCAACTATGCCAAAGGTTTATTTACAATCAGCAGTTTTTCATGTGATCTAAAATAGACTTTACCCCAGGGACCTTAAGGAAGTATACCAGCTTCTTCTGAAAGCATGGGGAAATTCAAGTCCTATTATGCTTTTACCTTCTTGGTGGACACATAGTTCAATAACTTCTTGCATGCAACAAATTTGCGATGTCTTCCTTTGAGACACAGCTATTCATGCTTTACTGACAGCGACCCAACGTCTCTGCAGGTACAGGCTCAAGTACACAATGCTGTACAACGACAGAACACACCGGCATAAGCAATACCCTCCTTCAGATCCGGGCTCTGAACGCTCTCCAGTCCCTCTTGTGGAGCCTTCCCTAACTCTTGAACCAGTTTTAGAGTTTATACTTAGTCCTCCGTTCTATGATCCTGGTCTGTTTTACAAGGTCAAAATCGTCTTCTACATAAGCCCAACACAGTCCATGGCATTAGTGTCAAGATGTATTCCTGACTGAGGGTTAAATAATCATAATCTTTTTTAATTTCTAGTATTATAACACATGTTCACTCACACAGTTATATTAATATGTACTTATGTATATCTGCTGTTCTAACTCCCCACCTGTGGCACATACCATTCTTAAATATTCAATGAACTAAAGTTAGTTTGGCTGTCTGCCATTAAACCCTGCCCCATACGGGCTGTGAACAACTTGCATCCCCCAGCACTTTCCCCCGAATATCCCTTCTTAGTCTCCCAGTGATCCACCTGCCACTGAGGAAACCATAAATAAGTGCTAATAAAATATTTGATCAAAATAGCAGCTTTAGGCCGTATTACAAAGTCATCTGCTTGCTCAATCATCAGCAGAGGAGTGCGCGCATGTGTTAGCAGCTCTGCACAACATGATCTCTCAGATCTAATCCATGACCAATATGTGAAAAACCACACAATTAACTTCAGCAGCACAAACCTGAGCAACTTCTAACTTGCATACCTACAGGTTCAACGGACCAGCCTCTTCTACAGTAGTCTGAATTCCTTTTGTAAGGAAAAAAAAAATAATTTACTGCAACACAGAGAAACAGTAGTCTGTCAAGAAATTCTTATTTGTGTTTTCCTTATATTGCCCTATTCTAAAGTAGCAAAACAATGTAAATTGAGACTGAAAACTCTAAATTTGCATCTACAAATAGATATTGTGTGAAGTTTATCAAATTTACCTGAGATTTTGACAAGTCATCTTCTACAGCATAAGCACTGGTCCAAAATAAGCTGTGTGGGAATATAATGCTGCCAATACACAACAGTGGCATTATTTCCACTTAACTGGAATTAAATGGGTAGTGGAACTTGGAGGATGAAGTTACTGCCTTTGGCTTTCTAACTGCTGTTTGGTCATCTGGATTTTTTTCTTGAGTTTGCAGCACTCAACTCCCAACAAGCATTGTGATACGGTGAAAGGCAAAGATACCTTTCAATCAGTACTGTGTTTACCATGACAAACTGTGACTCTACACATTCAGCAGTGCTTACTCTGATGGCGCCAATGGGAGACTCATTCACAGCTTCCCCTCTGTTTTTCTATCTCAAGTCTGGTGTGCAGGACAGGATTTGGTCTTTTATACACTGAAGAATTGTCTTTGACAAGCATATTTAATAATCTACAGAACCTTGGTGTACATACAATACACTTTTTAGAAAGAAACTTTGTTTTAAGAATGTTCTGATTGCTGGAACACGGTTTCATTTGCAGAGACAGTACGATGATAGAGCATCCATCATGCTACGTATATCTTCCAAAACACGTATTTTCCATTAGCATTTTTACTACGCTAACCAAGCCAAATATCAAGCAAAGTGACACCTGGCAAGTATAATGCTATATATTTACCAACATAATAATAATGCTTCAGCAGAGTATTTCCAAGGGTTTGAAATGAAGAAAATCTCTCTCTAAAATCTTATCTAGGATACATAAACTGCAAAGATGAGAGCGGTGCCAGAAATCAGCTTAAGGGAACTATTGGTATTACAGATTTGAAGCTAACAGTTTCTAATCCATGGTTTGTAAGAATGGATACATCAACAGCTCTACAAGAAGCAATGCCAACGAGAGACGTACACACACTGTGTACCTTTTGTGATGGGTGCAGATAAAGCACTGTCAGTTTGCAGGCTTTCGCCATTTGGTTTGTGCTTTCTGCATATCCAAGAAAAAAAGACTTATTATCCTACTTTGTCTGATTACCTACTGCCTCTCAGTGACATAATGCTGCTACGAGAGAAGCAAATTCAGCAAGTTTCCAGACTTCGGGTCTTTGTTCACATCTGTCAGGCAGAGATCACTTCCCATGGAAGCAGCCACAGACACCCCAACACTTCCCTGGAAAAGCCCCTTGTGGTGACAGGTTGCACATAATTCCCTTTTAGAACTCTGGAGAGTTTAAGCAAAACAAGCGTGGGAATGACGTTGAAAGGCAGGGTTTTACCAGCTCCCCCGCTCTTGCTTGCTCCGCTTCCCTCCCCTCTGCCCCATGCCGGGCAAGCCCCGCTGCACAAGAAGGATGGCACAGAAGTGTTTACTCAAGACTATGCTGGCTGGAATACCAATGCAGCCCAGCAATGAGCTTAACAGCAAACAGGAAGGAGAGAAAAAAAAAAACAAACCAACCCTCTGCCACGAAAGAAACAAATAGCCGGAGATGAGCTTTCCCAGCAGGTACCACATTGCAATTCAGAGCGTGGCAGTATCAGAGATCAGCACTTGCGATACAGGAGGCTCCTCCAGGAAAACAAGCTCTGGGTTCCTATCACTTATAAAGGCAGGACTGATTATTGTCAGCGGATCTGAAATTGTTGCCCTTTATTATTCTTTATTAGCATCAAATTATGTTAGCCGAGCAGATTTGAAGAAATCTGATGCAAGTAGAAGCCTGCTGTAAATACTGATGTGAAAAGATGCATTTTGCATGCGATGAAAGCCAAGAATGAGCTGTCGTCTTCACTTAGTTTAATTCATGTTTTGTCCTTTATAACAGCAAAAACATTTATCAAGAAGAAACAACGTCAGGCTCTGTCTATGGCCCAGATTCCCAGTTTATGCCCAAATAAATTTTACATTCCTCTGAAAGTAAAGACTTTGAATGACTTAAAATGTACATGTGCTATTATTGGCTCCTAGAGTTGCTCAAGAAAATTCAGAAAGAGCAGACATAGGAATCTATCAGGCAACATTTTCTTTTTGTGTTGAAATCACTAAGATAATGAATGAGTTGGAAAAAGCAACAAGATTATTATCACCCTTAACTCTTTGGCCCAATGCATGAGCTGGGCTGCTTCCAGTAAACAAGCGGTCTGTGATAATTTTATAGAAGTGATTAAAACAAGTAAAGAGTCACTTGAATTATTTTTTTTCCTTCCCTGTTTGTGAATAAATATTTGCTAGTTTGCCAAAAGTCCCTGTTGACTCAGAATATTGCAGCAAGACAGTAGTGGTTGAAAAACCCCCTATTCATCTTATCTGCCATCCATGGAGAGAGGGAACGACAATTACAATGTTACACAACAGCTATAAATACAAATTCCTCTGCCCGTACAGTCAACAAGACTGTTCCCATGTGTAAGTGTATTAATTCAGTGCTAGTTTTACAGATCAAGGTGAAATTCTGGCAGTACCCACCCAGAAGTAAACACAAAGGAGAAAGTCGGCCTTCCACTGCTGGCAAGTCACATCAGCCCCACACAGACCCAGCATGTTAGAGCATGGTCCTGCTCAGAAAATACATAATAGTCTTCATCAGTGGGTCAGTGACCTGACTTAGAACAAATCTAGACCATGAGCTACAATCCACAGCCATCAAAGCTCCAACGGCCAGCATCACGACTGGCTGTACGTGCGCAGTGCCCAAGCAGCGGATACAGCCCGATACACGACATCGGCTGCCTGGCTCTCACCTGGACAAACCACACTTCTACAGCTGATCCAGCAATGTCATTCAGCTCTTGGTCTCTTGAAAGATGCCAACCACAGACTGTTTTTTAAATCATAAGCAGCAATTGCTGTGGTAATTGCTGTGGTGATATAGTGCTTTTTCTTCTTTTTTAATTTAAAGCTAGAATATTCCTTATGACCAACAAAAATGCATAGGCAGAATGCAAAAAAGTGAATTAAGTATACGTTTTTAACTGCACCAAGCAACTGGATTACTTGCAATGCCAATTATTCTATGCAATGCCCATATTTTAATGCAATCTCCTATATGGAACCAATACTTCTTTTTTTTAACAACATATTTACAGATACTTTAAAAGATGTTTTGTGAACTGGCTGGCATAGAAATTTCTGAAGCTCCAAACACATCTACCAAATGGAAATTGCCTTCAAGTATGTCCAAAATAACAGACTTCTTAGCAAGGAACCACTAACAAAACAGGATGAGATCGCATGAGAAATTTACCAAAAAGAGAGTATTCTCTTTCCCTTCTTCCTTACACCACTGCTTTTGTTACACAGAAATATTGTTACCACAAGCTGTGCACCAGTTTCTCCGCAGTCACATTCATGCAAGCTGTGTGGAGAACAGTGCACATAGTGGGGACCGGGCAAAATGGCAGAATTCAAAGAAGCCAATAAAACAGTACGAGAGATATCCATGCTGCGATTCATCTCCTCACTACCTCTCCGTTTAGTATCTCAATGAAGTTTTATAGGATTCAGTTCACTTAAGAGGAGGCACCTAAGCACTTTCCAAGAACATCTCTCATGGGCCCATCACCGCAGGAACAAGGCTGTATTAACAGGGCAGTAGTTGAAATGAAGTAGTCATAACAAGTGCAGGAAAGTATATTTTACTTCCACTGCTCTTCTATGCATTTGGGGAGGCAGAGCAGGGGAGAATGGTGACATGAAGAATATCCAACACCAGACAAAAACCATGCATGCAGTTTGATTAAAATTGAGTCTGAGCAATGAAATGGCATACCCATCGCATATAGGAGTGAAAACACAGACACACAGCTCAACAAGCAGGGAGAGGGCAGAGCCAAGCATGCCTACTGCAAGGCAACTGTCTGATATGACAAAAAATTAATTGCCAAGTATTTGCAGGAAATTGTTTAACAGCAGTCCTCTTGACTGTCAGTCTGACATTCATTAAGTGCAAAAGAAGTCTTGAAGAAGCAACATTTAATTACTCATGGAATGGTTTAATTGCTATTACAAAGCAGTAGTTTTTAATTACAGATCATATTAATACAAATATGATCTGATCATGATCGTTAGGATTTACTGTAATGATCTTGTTCACCAACACAGTGTCTTTGTATTTAAAGTAAAATGTCATTAAAAAGCCATGGGAACTTCATCATTAATGTGTGGGTAGTGTAATCTTAATTTCCTCCTGCAGATATTGAGCTGAGACCAATCATGCAAGATTTTCCAGTATGTAAAACAACTGTCACTTTTCATTATAAAGAATATGAAGTAAGAGGAACACTGAAATAACAAGGCTGAAACAACAATTTTCCAGATTTAGAAAATCCCATGCCACACTTTGTCTAGGAGTACTTTTTTCAAGGACTAAATTTTCCCAGGAATTCTGAAAACAAGGTGTAATGTCCCTTTGTTCAGAGTTCAATTCTGGGTCAGCAAGTAAGTCAACAATGAAGTATTCAATCTACCTCTCATGCAGATGATGGTACAATCTCAAGTGTCTGGCAGATTCTCTGTGTTTATTTATTTATTTAAATAAAACTGACTGAAGATCAGTGCAATTGCCAGAGGCTAAAGATTTTAGTTCTTGATAATACAGAAAAGGTCAAGCAGATTTAATGGCAAAACGTATAAAAGCAAGAGTAATGCATGACTCAGAAAAGGGAGTTACAGGGGAAAAAAAATCTTCAATAATAACTTATATCAAGCAAGTGTAGGCTCTGACATCAGCACATATGGATGTGAAGGCAGACAATCAGCTTTCAGAAATGTTAAACGAAGGGCTCAGGCCTCTGATTTCTTGAGCATTTTACAAAATCAGGCAAGAAGGAAGGAAAATATAAAGCAAACAGCTTTCTAAAACGCAATACATGTAAATGGATATGTAATAAAAATTATATACATTCATCAGAATGTACATGGTATAAACAATGAGAAAGAATGAGGAGTTCCATAAAAATTAAGATTGTTCTCTAGAAAACAGGGTCAGTTTAAAGAAATGAACACTGGATTAAGCCTACTTAACACTTATTTAGCATTCAGTCTCCTCCAGACTATAATTTCTGACCCAATCTTGAACCTTGCTGTTGGGCATCCTTCCTGTCAGATGCCATGTATGGCTGATATAATGCCCTTTGTGTTTGTCTTTTAATCTTGTCACTTCTCTCAGCGTCTGCTTTGGCATTCAATAGTTCACCTTTTGTCTGATTGCTGCCCTTGCTCGGGTTCCAACCTTTGCAGCTCTGCAGACCTGTCAGACAAGGAACAAAAAGACTCTTTTCTAAGTAGATAAGGGAACATAAAAATAGCCATGGGTCAGGTTCCGCTCGCAGCTAGGACAGCGGATGGATTCTGTGAAGTGCTGTCAAGATGAGTCAGGCTTCCTCATCTGCTGGCTCGATGGTGAAAGCAGATGGAATCTCCAAAAGCTTTTGAGCCTTAAAGCCGTAACACAGCTTCAGGTGAGGACCAGAACACCAAAGCAAAGGACAACTGCACTAGTTCCCCACCCCATCCGCCCTTACACTATATCCACTTACGCAAAGCTGCCTCTTGCACTGCCGGACTGGCTGAGCTGCATCAGCACGAAGGCCTCGGTGCTGGCATGGCTCAGGAGCTTATCAGGACTTAATGCCCCTGCCCTGCAAGACTGACTGAACAAAACCGCCCAGAGGCATACTGGGATCAAAAAAAAGCAACCAGTATTTTTCAGTTCTTTGTCAGTAATGACGAATGTCATAATTTCTAGGTTTCTACCTAATAACCCTTGAGCTCAAAATCTTACCTCTTCTTTCTTAGAGTGACCCAACAAATTGTCATCAACACTTTGCTTTCTTCTTCTCTTCCTATTCTTTCCAGAGTTCTAGATAAAATAACATTTTCACAATGAGTTTAGTAGTTTAGATCTAAAGGTTTACTAGTCAAATCACAAGTGATTTGAGTATACATGAAAACATGGATTTGACATTTGAGGAGTTAACTCCCTAGACACTGTTGTGTTTCCATCATTGTCAAAGTGCTGGAGCAAGCTTCAAGATTGCACCATGCAAAGCTGAAACGAGGATGAGTCCTGGCTTTGCTGAGGGCTTCTAGGGCTTTCCAAATATGTGGGCCGCATGCTGCAGTGCACCTCAAACACTCCCACTGGAAAAATACAGCCTCCATCCACCAGGCTATGGACCACATGAAATGAATTTGCAGGCTGTGCTGGCCCACAGGACACAGACTCCCCCCAGCTGGCACAAAGAACAGATTTAAATGGTATGTCAGCCACAACCATCGTGTCCATGACATTGGTATGAAGGTAGTGGGGGCTACATCAAATGAAAGTCACTGGAAAGGCTAACAGTGTCCTAAACTAAAGTTAATCAGTAAGTCTTGTATGTAATGGTGCTGCAAAGCCAGCTAACTCCAGCAACAAAGGGTCTGCCAGATCTAGCCGGCATTTATTACCCCCATGGCAGAAGGATATGGCAGTTTGCAATGTTCAAAGAAATATGTATTTTTTCCTACTACAGGGAAAATGTTTTAAGGTTATGCTCCTTGCATGGTAACACTATCTCAGTGTTTATGTAGATCATCTTTAATAAAGCTGTATTAATCAATCTCCCTCCTACATATACGATGGTGGTCTTGGAAAGACAAGAAAGAGGCATTAAAAAAAATATGCATGCAGACTGCATATATTATTTAACATAAATATTTTCATATGTGTAAAATGAAGAGTTAACCAAAGTCAGGATAAAACTACTTCAATTCAAAATCTTTCTGTCCCTCTAAAATCTGGTTTATGTTATCACAGAAAACAAATAAAAATGGATTCCTTTTTCCTTTCCCAGACATTTCAATCAAACTTTTGACTCCCTGCAAGCCTCTGCCTGTTCTGCTGGTAATGACCTTCAGCCAGGAGGCTGGACATGGAAGAGCAGAGTGTTTTCACAACTTTCTGCCTTTCTTTAATTCTCCATCTCCAACACCACAATCCCAGTCTCTCTTGAATTATCACTCCCTCAAACGGGCTCATATTGACACTGGAGACCTTCCCCCTACTTTTCAAGTACCATTACAGTCCTTATAAAGATGCACAGAAAACGGAAATATTTATAAAACTGTGAAACTGAAGTATGCTACATAAGCTGAAGACCAAAGTAAAAACAGCAGATGCCATTATTATGCACACTTAGTATATATTTACATTTTACATATAATTTAGATACTACACATTTCCTGATATTTTATTTTTTTTCAAATATCAACAGACTTACGTACCAAATAGCTTTTTAAACAAAGCTTGAGAAAAACCTGTTTGTCTTCACTGCAACCTCATAAATTTGCAACCTCGCTTATGAAGAATACGGTTTACAACAAAATAAGCAGAGGAGTGGGTGGAAGGAAAAAACCTTTCTTGACAGGCATCCTCTTTACTGATCCAGTTAAAGGAAGCTGGATATTCAAACAAGTAGTTAAAATGTAAAAAAAAAAATATTCTCTGTTTTGCAATGGCAACAGATAAAGCTGCTGATGTGGCACTTTCCCAGTGTTTGAACACGATATCCAAGAATTACAAGGTTTGTGATTGGAAGCTTTTCAGGCCCCAATGAAATTTTAGGTGCTAAGGTGCAGAGAGGCAATTCCTGCTCAGAAAAGGTTAGGGAACAAAGGAAAAAATCATCACGTTTGCTTCATCTCATACGTTCACGCAATTCATGGTGACTCATGGCTGCTGACGAAGCCTGGGCTCCCAAGGAAGCCTAGGGCTTTCTGGTGTCATTTACTTTATTTCGAAGTGAGGATAGCTGTAATTATCATGCAGCTGACACTCATCCCACTAAAACTAATATGTGCATAAAACAGCAAATAAAACAACTACATCAGAGCTAGATGACAGCTGGTTACAGGACCAGCTCTGTGCAGCCTGCACAGACCAGCAGCAACTCTGGGACGCTTCCAGTTCGCACTGGTTTTCCAGCAGCTCACTTCCAGTCAGAAGGCATTTCTTGCAGGCAGCAGTGAACTGCGCTGGACACAGACACAAGTCAATCCAGAATGAGGCCTGAGGCATATGAATTTTGTAGCACAGCACTATGTAAGTAGAACAATCGTGAAGTAGTATGTACCTAACCAAATAGGGCTGACCTACTGTATTGTGAGAATTCAAAAATCCATGATAAGAGACAGGTGAGAGAGTTGTCCAGACCTGTAAGAGAAATAGAAGGCATTTTCCATGGGAAAGCTCTCATCTAAAGCAAAATAGGAGGCAGCAAATTCAATTTGCAGATTCAGCAAATTCAAAAGGAGAAAACAAGGATGATTTACCTCTGAATTCTTGCTGCGGTCTGTGGCCAGCTTTCACTAAAATGCAGTAAGCGTCTAATGCTTATACAGCATCTTTCATCCCAAATGCTCCACAACACACATCTCCACTGAAATATTGGACATTTCAGTATTAGCCTAAGCAATAAAAAATTACGACCAAAAAATAACACAAAATGTCTTCCTGAACTGGTTTGGAAAGCTGTGGGCAGATTTCCCAATTAAGACATCCTATATAAATATCAAAACAACATTCTCTTCTAGAATATCTAAACACAATCTCATTTGGGCTTCTCGTTCATTTTACATAAGGGAGGCTTCACAACCAACTCGTGAAGTTCGTATAAAGAGAAATGAGAACGTGCACTGACATTAAATTTAGATAAGTCATGAGGTCTTTCTGACGGAATTCCGGCAGCTGACAGTTTTTGTTTCACTAATTTTATAGGTCAAATAATAGACACTGTGATGCCAGACATTTGAGTACACGATCATTAAGCAATGCTTTAGCAAATCCAAAAGAGCTTAGAAGCTACCCATATGGTCCACAGCTGATTTTAGCCACCAGTACAGCAAATGTATGTTGCCATAATAAGAGATACAACTGCTGTACTCAGATGACACCATTAATTTAGAAACTACTAAGCAGAAGCCAGCAGTCCCTACTATCCGGATTGTTCATCTGCAGCAAGGAATGATCTGTCAAGTGAACCACACTGGTTACTCAGTGACACAGAAACCAGGACCAAGCAGCTTTTCAACAGCTCATGGCCATCACTGAATTATTGCGGTCCATACTGTTGCTCAATATGATGTGAAGAAATGGAAAACCACACATGCATATAAAGAAGTGACAGAAGGTAGAAACATAAGAGGAAAGAAAAGGAAAGCAGGGAGATCATGTTTCTCTATGTCAGGGCCTCAAGAAGACAATTTCAGATGAGTTTGAAGTGACTATAGCTATTTGACATCAAATAAATGATAACTGTCACACTATATTAGAGATTGTTTAATTACCTAGCTGCCAGTATTGCTTGGTCCCAAAGAGCACTGGAGATCAGAAAGCTGCAACTGTCACAGCACATGCATAAAAGTTATGCAGACAACAGATGTGATACAAACACTCGCTGTTCAGCTTAGCAACTGTGGAGAGGGTGTCTATCGGTATCACGTAACATCTATGTGTTACTGCCACCGGGCAGTCCAGCCGCTGACATAGCCTGCATGCTCTGTGCATACCTGGGCTAAACCTGGTAAACGCTGCTCATGGCCATTCTCAACTGCTACTTGCTTCACAGTCACTCCATCATTAGCTCAAGCAACCTGCACGCCAAACTTCCTCACTGCCTTTTGCGGTTTATCTAGCCAGCAAGCACTGGCAGCCACAGCAGCCACCTGCCCAAACGTGCTGACCACCTCTTCAGCCATGGCAGGAGCCCACCCATGTGCCTCCCAGCAAAACCACCTGCACATTTTAGTAGTTTTACCTCTCTGGAGTACAACAGAAAACATGCAATGCTGTATTTCTCAGACATAAAGCACAGGAAACTCATATTATTTCCCTCACATGGTTAATATGGGTTAAATAGAAAATAGTATTAAAACAAGGAATTTTCCAGGAATTATTTACACACCTGATCAAGAGCTTCACCTGATGACCTCCTAATAGCCATTACAACAACCATATGGACAGGAACACATTAACTTCTCCATTCCTATCTCCAGCCACGGTCTGGTTGTCTCACAAGCTCTTTGGGGCAGAAACTGCCTCCCACACAGTGCACTTCCCTCCCATGCAGGACAACTCTGAGAAGAGGCTTCTGAGGACGTGCCAGATCATTGCTGACAAGTGGACACTGACTCCAGAAATTTCCTTTTTTGAAGAAGTATCTCTTTGTAGTTAATCTTAAATTTCCCACAGAAATTTCCATAGGCTTTCAGAGCCTCATATTGAATGACCTGGCCTTACAAGCCGATGAAACTCCTGGCGCAGGAAACTACTAGCTATTACTAACTCCTACCAGCGTAGGAAAATGCAGCCGTTTGCCATCCTGGTGAACCTAACTACATGGCAACACACAGCGAGATTGAGTCAGTCGGGAAATTCTTTTTCTTTGTTCAGATTTTCTTTTGGAAATGATGGGAATGTGAATCCTTCAAAATGCAGAGTCTGCTATGCAAGAAGAGTAGCACAAATTGAGCAGTAACAGATAAGCCGTGAAACGGTATGTATGCATGGCTCTGAATTCCTGTTGCCATTTGAAGAAGCATAAGGGCTCACTTAGAGCTAACGAATGACAGTTTTATGTTTTGCAGGTCCTGGGTTTTTAACAAAACAGCTATTACAAGAATGCTTTTTAACTCCACACAGAGACTTTTTCCATGTGAAGAAGTTTCCTAATATAGAAAAAGAATTAAACACGTCAGGGACCCAGGTAGATCTCAATACATACTGAAGTTTTACACAGTTAGTGTATGAGATATGTACCTCCTAAACCCTATCTCTACCTTATTTACTCACATAAATATATACAGAAAGGATGATGGTCAAAGCAATGAAGTTACCTGCAAAATCGGGGAGGAGATAGATGTATCACAGCACTACAAATTATCCCTTCAGTAGGAGGAACGTGGGAAAACCTGGAGGAGAAAGGATTGCTCGTGTGCTATTTCTCCTGGTTAATATGTTTGACTAATCACAATTATACTCACGTGCTACTGTTACTCTTAACAGCCACTACAGAGCAATAGCCAAAAAGCCAGCTGTTTCTGCAGTGCCAGGAGGAGCCCAGGAGCCAGACACGGCCCAGTTGCTCAGCACTGGCATATATCCACAGGCTCTGCCCATGTTCTAGCTCCTGAGCAAATCTATAGCTTATACACAAGCTACGAAGACTAAACTCTTATATGATTTCTCAGCACCTAATTTAATGGCTTTTTCAAACAATAAGAGAAATGACAAATAGATTTAATATTTTAAAAAAGCTGACTATGACTAGCAGGAAGACATCAATAAAATTCTAATTAAAAAAAAAGAAAAATAATCTTTTATTCCAGCCTTACTGTACGCAAAATAGAGATAACCTGGAAAATTAAGATCACATTTTTTTCCTAAAGACCTGGGATTTTCTCTATTTGCCTTTCACCCTTACTAAAAGGCCAGGAAGGACACTATGAAACAATATATCCAAAGGATAACATGCTGAGTCATGACAGGTTTATAACACTAGTTAAAGATCTTAGCTTATATACTGAGGCCATGCAGGTTATAAAATACGAACTCATTGCTGTATCCTCCAATTAACCAGTCTGCAATTTTACCTCACCCCTTCTTTCTCATTTGTTTCAAAATACTCTTTGTAGTTGCTACTTTGAGCAGAAACAGACCTGAATCAGCCTGTCGCCTGAGACAGAGGCAGAACCGTAACTGTCACCGTGACGTGACAGCAAAGGAGGCAAGAGGGCGATCAGGATTTTATGATTTTTAAGATCTGGTATGTCATTAGGTGGCTGAAGTGCAAACACAGAACAGATCAGTGCAAATATTTTCAGAGTTAAAAGAAACATCTCCTAGCACTAGCGGCAACCCAGAGACTAAAAAGGTTTCCTTTGGTACAGTATGCTTTTCGACTGAACTAAAAAATTATGTTCACTGCTAATTTTTTTTTTTTTTTACGTACAGAAAATGAATTATTCTACAGATCTACCTTAGAGATTTTGTTCAGAGCCCTGCATTTGCTGAAAGAGTAATGTGACCATCACACAGCTGCTGAAAGAGTGCCCTGTCTGCAGCTGCAGCCCCATGGCAGTAGCCGCACGGTGCGATCGTTATCCTCCCCGCGCAGCCTTGCAAAATGATCCCTGAGCAAGCCCTGGGTGTCTCGGGACGGTCTCCAGACAAAAAGGGCCTATGCGGGAGCACAGAGGTGCTTTCAGCGCCTGGCCACAGCTCGCGGAGGGCCGAGCCCGGCTGCGGCCGCAGGAAGCGCCCGGCTCTGCCGCCCCGGCTCAGCCCAGCACCTCCGCACAGATGGCGCGTTGTTGAGAGGGGAATGAGTCCCAAACGCCACGCCAGCTCGAGGAGCCACTGTGGGTCTCAGAACCACCGGTTTTGTTACCATCCCCTTTTACTGCAGGGAAACAATCTTGCTGTGATGCCTTTCAGGGTAATTCTCCTTCTAATTCTCTAAAAAGCAGCTTGTTAGCTGCTTCCCATAGAAGCCTTCAGCATCCCTTGATTGCTCCTGCAACAAGTCAGAAATTCACTAAACACTCAGCAGTTACATTTAAAAAAATACAAAAAGTACAGAAAAAGAAAAAAAAAAACCCAAACAAAGCCTCCCCTGTCAAGGCAGATCTTCAGCTGGTAAATCAGAGGAGCTCTACTGCTCAGTAAAGAATCGAGTTTAAACCAGAAAAACACTGGGATGGAGTCAATTGATTTCCATTTATTTCTTTGAATTGTTTTATAGGCAGTGATGGTGACCGAGAAGTCAGTCAGTCAGGTCCTGCTGAGTGGCCTTCATGTGGCAATGGCAGTACCTGGAAGCCTTGGGGACCTCAGTCACTTTAGATTATGTGCTTGCTCTCAAAGGCGATGGCTTTTCTCAATCACACACCAAACTTTTTGGGATACTTTATGAAACAGAGCACTATAGAGCATTTTGCCAGCGAGAACCCCACAGACATTCCTACAATTTAAGGCCAAATTATATTTATTTCAGGAGACATTTCAGAGCTGCAGGAGCTCTCTGTACTGGAAGGGGTGGGGTGCACCCTGGCTTGGAAAGGACCTGGCTCTGGGGCTGATGAAATCATCTCTTCCACACCCTCAGCTCATGGCAGCCCACAACTAAACAACAAGCAAAGTGATGTCTGTTTAAACGGAAAACAGAGTATTACCTTTTTAACCAGCTCCGCAGAAAGTGCTACAGCAAGATGTGCATGTGTGAGATTCAAAATAAATGTACTCTGATTCTAATGCAGTTTTAGCTTTAAAGAGAAATTCTGGTGGTTGATATAGTCGGTACAGCCTGAACTTAATAGTCTAATGGCAGCAGCTCTCTGGAGTCCCTAAGGATTACTGGAGACAAATTATAACGAGCATATCAGCGGCATAATTGCACCGCAACCGAAGCAGCAAAGAACATAAAGTTTCATGTTCTTTGTTGCTAACTAAAAATCTTAAAATAACAGTTGCAAAAAGTTTAGGCAGCCAATTACTGCATATCGCTTGTTTCTAGATGCAAGATTAGGCAATGAGAATTTCCTTGTGCGGCTGCCAAGGCTGCTAGTGCCGCTGCAAGGATCGTACCTCCTCCCCTTGGCCCAAGAATGGCTCGGCTGCTGCCGAAAGCTGCAGGAGGACCTCTACAGTATTTATGCAACCAGTGCTTGTGTGGTAATTTGTTACTTAAATTCATGTTCAGAAACACATTTTCTTAAATAATGGCCACAAGACAGGATTACGAAAGTGCAATGACATTGCAGGTGATTTTACACCAAACAAAGTATAATCCTGCTGTTTAGATGCACTGCTGGTGAGCCTGAGAGATTAGAATTACTTAACTTTATCTATACTACTTACGGATTTTTGATTTGTATCAGTCCACCCCTCCAAGGTGTCTCTCGGGGGGGACAGACAAATGCCGAAGAGCACTTACTGGCAGAAGGGACATGTGGCAGCATTTGCCTCCCACTGCCCAAAATCTGCACAATTCCCTCAAACCCACTTAAGCACAAGCCATTCCTGCCAACAACAAACCTGCCTGCTGGCCTCTTCCTTTTCGTTTCTTTTGGGCAACTTTGGCTTCAGTTTCTAGCAGCATTCTACAGAATATGAATGTACAGAATCAACGTACATTTGTAACAATGAGAGCATTTATGCTTACCATGTAATGTATCTATATCTGATACGTTAAGTATTTATAAAAGCTAACGATCCCTCAACTGCATGACGGTACTCTGCTGCTCTCTATTCATTCCGATCAGAGATTTCAAGGGTTTGTTTATGAAATAAATTCTCTAAAGTGTGCCAAACTGCAAGCCATGATAGTTAAACATCTTTCCTCTTTAGAAGGAATAATAGTAGTTTCCATCAAGAGAAAGTGTTTTGGCTTACCTCTGAGGTGAAAGGACTAATGTAAAAATCTGATACTGCTGTGTTTTCTGTACCTTCAAATTCTCTGCCCATTTTCAGCTCATCCCAGTGCTGTGAGCGGTACTGAGCTTACTAACTGCCCCAATTTTTTTTGTTGTTTTCAAGACATTTCCTGAAATATGAAGTTAAGGAAATGCTGCAACCATTTCAACTTACAGCAAAATCAGCGATTTTTGGTAGTGGAGGAAGGCAACACAGGTCCCTTCAGCTTTTGTGCAGAGAACTTTATATATTCAGCATATAGTTTGCTAAGTCTGTCTTTTCCCCTGTGGGAATTCAAAAATGGTATGAACATACTGTGTCAGAAGCAGTAAAATAAAACAAGTTGGTTCCATTTACTGTGATTACAGAGCTCAGAGGAAGACATCCGGACTCCACAATGCTCACCAGTCACTGGTACCCAAATACTGGCAGAAATCGCATCCAGAAACTCAGCTGCTGCTGAATCTCAGAATTCACCCATTCTGAAACCCTCTGGTTTTAACTATGGAAGCACTAAAACTAGCTCAGTGTATTTACATTGATTTAAAGAAACCTTCACAGGGTTACACCTCAGCATAAATATAAATGGTCAGCTAATTAATGCCTAGTTCAGCCTCCTCCTGTGACCGATGGAAAGCAGTAACTGCTTCTCTTACAGAGAAACCAGATTTAATTCTCCAACATTTTCCATCTCATATTGATTCAGCTCTTCTGATTTCCACACTTTAACCAGCCTATATTATTATCTCCTTACAGTGTCCCTTCGCTGCCTACGTTGTACAAGACCTAGCAGCGTGCTGCTCATTATCAGGCTTCTTAAGCTCTACATGAAACACAACAACAGAAGTCTGCTGGTAGCTGGATTCTGTTAGCAGTGAAGCTCAACTGGATGGATGGGCTGCTTGGTGGAGAAATCGTCCTCTGTACAGCAGCAATGGTTGCCCATGTTGGAGCTTATCATCTTCAGATTGAAAACCAGCCAGTACCGTAAAAGTCAAGCATAGGTTTTTCCTAAATACGCTGAGGTTTTGCACTGCCATGAAAAGAAAATACAAGAAACCCTGGATGATAAATGGTATGGGAAGACTGTGTCACCACCATGCAGTATTTAGCTTCCAGTCCTTCCCAGGTACAGATCTACTTCCAGCTGATCAATTTTAATATTGTTACTGCAAAGCAAATAGTAAAATTGGCAGTAAATTGGATCTATCAAGTGCTGCCTTTGATAGAGCAAATGTGGTTACACCTGTTTTTAAGGTCACTGGGATTATGTATGGTTATTTCCTCTTTCTATTTTTAATCAGGTCTCTAAACTGGAAGACTATAGATAAGCCAGTAAGAAAAAAAGGCATCTTTCTTCTCTCCTTCCATATATACATTATAGGCAAAAAGAATAAGAGAGTAGTATAAAGCCAAACCTATTTAATCAGTGTTTTGGTATGGGCAGTTTCAGATTTCAGTAATATCCAGCTTCACAACATTAAGCACTTGCACAGTGACTTCCACAATCACAAAATATTTGTTTTAGTGCACAGGCAGCTTTTGTCTTTCATGCAATGTATCTTGAAATGAAATAATCTAGTACATACACTTAGATTTTAGTTGAGTTTACTTTTCATTGGACAAGTACAAAAGCCTGATTTTTTTAGTGGTTTAACTGAACTGGATTTCTGCTAAAACCTGGATCAACGTTCAAACAAGGCATCAGACGCTGGCTCGGAGGTATTAATCTGACCCTTATAAAAACTAGGGAGAATTCTTTAGATAACTAAAAGCATTGAAGAAAAAATTGCACAATTTCTTTCATTTTCATTGATAAGAAAATGATCATTTTTTTACATTTGTAAGACAGAGTAATCTTGATACAGGCATAAGCTCACTTCTATTCTTTCATTAGCTCACCCATAATTACACTCACTTTTCTGGAAATCTAGTTGAATTGTTTGTTGTTGTTTTTTGGGTTTGTGGGGTTTTGGTTGGTTGTTTTTTGTCCAAAGCACTGAGTTTAAACTCAGGTAACCTGTTTTTTATTCAACAAAACCTGATTTCTCTAATCTCCTAATGAGGGTAAGATCACCTTATTTCATACAGCCTAAGCACAAATAAAGTCTTCAAGCCCCTGAGCTTTCCCAGGTGTATGCCCAGATGATGCATTTCCCAGGTCTGTGCCACACCTGCACTCCGAGATACAAAACCTGAACTTATGCTGGCAATTCTGCTGGAAACACTTAAGCATAGTGGCTCTGACAGATGTCATCAAAGGACATAAGAAGTTGCATCAATTACTTTACAAAAAACATAGCACCAGCCAAAATATTCACATTTCCACAGTCTGTGACCACAGTCACTACTACAGCAATTACACATCTCTAGAAGTGCTCATCTTACACTCACAAACGCTCACTTTAAACCGCACGACCTACCTTAAGTCTGCATTTTCCAAAAGTACTATTCTTTTCCCACATGCAATGATACTTAAAGCCAAATTTACAACAGTATTTAGGGACTTAAAGACAATAACTGGTACCTTAGCAGGTACCTCAACACCATCAAAGCAGGCGTGGGAGTTGTACTTCTGTTTCATGAAGTAGTTTACCTGTATCTTTACACATCTAAATATCATATCATCTGTTCTGAAACAGATCTAACACATGTGCTTATGCAGAAATGTTCCTTGCAAAGCAGAATTCCCCACTATAAATGTACCACTGCAGAGCATCTTTGAGCCTCAGAATAAAACTCAAATAAACACATAATAAAAACTCATCTCTGCAGAATATTCTGCAATTGTTCATATTTGAGAACGCACCTGCTTTGCATGGTGATAAGAGTGAACCTCTCCTAAAAACTGGACTGGCACTAACCTTAGTGACAGCAAAGATTATCTGAAGCTTTTATTAGGGCTTCACGCAGGATGGAGTCTGCAAGATCCCCAAAGGCTTCTCTGCAACAGAGGTTGTTGTTCTGCTGTTTTCTCCCCAAACTGGGCAATAACACTGTCCCAGAAGTATGGTTATAAACCAACTTTACAAAGCAATCTGCACTTCATGGTAGCTGCTCTTTATCATTTTCCAATCAACACTAGTTGGTTTCTAATTGATTTTATATTATGTCCCTTACCAGAAGTAAGAATATTGTGTTTACTAGGGCAGCACAAAGAGGGCAGGCCTATTCTTACTGCTGTATTTAATGCTGCTGCTAATCATGGAGATTAGACTGAAACAATTACAACAGCTAATTAAAGAACAATGCGGTTTTTGGCATCTTTTCTCAGAGAGCACTACTGGGAATTCCTAACTCAGGCAAAGCAGGGATAATTAAAAATCGAGCTCCAGTTTCCCCTACACTGGCAGCTGGATCACGCTGATTAAACGGCAAATAAAACACATGAAACCAACACTTTGTAGTGTATCCAATTTCACTTAAAAGGGACTTTAAAACTGAATCATAAACACAGAAACAGCGCACAGCAAATTATTTAGCTGAAGCTGGATATACAGTCTTCACTGCAGTTGCTTCACAGCTTACTATCTTTGGCATAGAGTGTGGGACAGTAGTTACTGGAGAGCCTGATGAACCACTCAAATCATTAACGTCCCTTCCAAAGGCATCCTTGTTCAAGATGTCATGGAAACACTAGAAGCAACTGAGCTCAGATTTAAACACTGGCATAAAAATTTGGAAGTCCCTTGTGGAAAACACAGAGTTGCACCCAATGACACGTCAGGTCATTACTAAAGAGTAAGACGGGGCTCAAACCCCTTTCAGACAGACTCCAGAGGGCTGAAGAGTTGGCACAAATAGCAGCTATTTTATGACAGCCAGAAGTTCAAGACAAGTTTCCAGCTGCCCAGTTAGGGCAAAAATGTAAGTAGAATCAAGCCTTGTCTGAGATTATCTGGTACTCTGTCTGCTACAAGGCACCAGTTACAGAAGAGCGATCAGTGCATCACTTTCTCATGCTCAGACAATGGCATCATGTACGGTAAAAGTGCAGTTGTCCAGACACTTACACAGCTTTACTTTATAATGATGATAATAAAAATAATAATGTTTACTCTTGGCTAGCATTTGCCTATATACTTCTGAGTCACACGAGAACAGTAAGAAAACAAACAAACCTCAAGAATAAGACATGAAGGGCGATGCAGAAATTCCAAATTACTTGCCTTAAGCTTGTTTTGATGTTTAGAAATCTGCCTGAAGATTACTGCACTCTCTGGACAAGTACTTAATGCTTTGTTAAACAACAAGGGGATCCTGTTAAAATTTTGAAACCAATGCCAAGAAATTTTGTATTTATGTAACTTTGTGGAGAAACATCAGTATTAACTAGTTTTCAGATTCCACTAACTGGACATACCTCATATGAAGTTGATATTGGTACAACACAGCTACACCATGACTGTAAATCAGAAAGAGCACTACATTTCTTCTGAATCAAAACTATTTTTGCCATTATATATTAAGTAAATATATTTCATAAATAACAACAAATAATAATAAAAAGCAGGGACACTGCACTCGGCACCAGCAATACTTACGTTAAAGGAAAGTGCGTCAATAACAGAGCGTTGTTGCCAGATGATCCAGAAGAAGGCATATAATGAAGGGGAAGTTTTCTAAGATGAGGCCTTTCCAAGTTTTTGGAAAACATTTGAAAGTTTGGGCTACAGGGAAGAAAATCTGCTAGGAAAAAATGATTAGAGAGACCAAAGAAAGGGGAAATACACCCCCCTGCTACCTACATGTGGCCTTACAGATTACACAGCAGTCCTGCTTTAGACACGTGCCATGGGAACAGTTTCAAAGACTGGTTCAAAGTTAATTAGAAGAAAAGTAAAATGATAATAGAGGTCCTTGTGGAAAAAGCACAGTTAGCACAGTCATACCTGGGAGGGAATGCTCAGGTGCTCAAGAAACAACCAGCCTGGTTTGTCACCTAAGCGTTACAAACATTGTGTTGGCTTTTGTTATGAACATACCACCACAGTGACAGGTGGGGAGCGTCTCCCGAGAACCCTCCTTGACCCTCTGCCACCAGGGGACAAGGCCAGCACAGTGCAGCTATACGGTCTGCCAGTACAGCTCTCTACTGTCCAAGCATCAATTCTTTTTACAGAGGTAGACAGGTACACAGGTGAACAATCACCTAAGCTTAGTATATGAATTTGGGGAAGTTTTCAAGGCTCGCAGAGTATTTTCAGACTCTGAACTCTAGAGATCTTAGAGGCCTGACTGAGGGCTCACCATCTATTTCACCCAGAGTCATTCTGAACTGTCACCTTTTATTCTCTTCATTGCCAGAGCTAGGAACCTTCTTTGCATTTAGCTCCGTTTCTTTAACTGCATTTGCCTAAGACAAACTTCAAAAATTATTTTCGCACCCTGCACCACCTAGAAATCAACAGCAGCAATCAGTAAAAGAAGCAGACACGGCCCATACAAAGGTCTGCACGGAGAAATTGCTGTCAAATAACAGTAACAAGAGAAGAGACCCAAGAAGCCTAATAAACAAACTTTGTGACCTGGCTCGTGACTTGCAGTGTGATCTTGAAGAAGATACTGCAAGTGCTTTGTGACCCCGTTTCTCCTCCACCTGATCAAATGATGATTGATAAGGACTGCGATGATTCCTTTTTGTCCACTTTCTTGCTTAGATGCACACACACTTTATTACACGGACATAAGATATTCTTTATTTTAAGCTATTTGTTGTTTCCTGTTACTTTTTTTAGTCTCTGGTAACACACAACAGAAGTTCAAGCTAAAGAAGCCGCTTTCGTATTTTGCTCTGAAATTACAAGTAAGCAGCTTTCATGTTTTGCTCTGAAATTAAAAGTTTGTTCTCAATCACTGAGATGGTATCTCATGTTTAAATGAAATTCTGGCAAAGAAAAGCAAAGCACTTCACAGCTATCCCTCTACATGTAGTACCATTATGTCTTTATATACCTCTAAAATAAGCTATGCAAATTTTCCTAAAAATAATGATGCTAGTGTAATTGTTCTTTCCAGGCTATGTTCCAAAACCAATTTTAAACTTGGAAAAACTATGAAAGTGGGATAGCTGGAAAAAATACTTCAGTTTTTACTTAATAATAAATGCTTGAAAGGATCACAACATTTTATAAGGTCATATATAACACCAGTTATGGCACTACAGTAATGTATTATTCAGCTCCAGCAAAGAATATAAATCCTTGTAATGTACATGGTTAAAATGTGGTTTAATTCTTATTATGCTTTGGCTTTGACTCAAAGTTCCTGCTGAGTGTTATAATGTTCAGATGATGCATATTCCCTGAGACTCTTTAATTAAAGCTGTAATGTAAGACTTTGCCTCTGGCTATTGGTCACACTACCTGGCACTCACGTTTACAGAGATCCCACCTACCGCTTCTGTTCTACTGCCCAGCCTGTGAGCCAGAGCGCTGACCCTCAGTGAAATACCGCTACTGATATTTCTCCGGCTGAGGCAGACTGGTCCTTTCAGCAAACGTTCAATCTGTGCTACTGCATGGTTGAGGTCTATGCAAAAAACATGGCAACTAGGAGACTAAGAAAATAAAATTCCTGCTCTAACCTTTCCTTTTTTCCCCCAAAGAATTTCTGGGGGGGTTACATGGATGCTTAAGACCAGAAGTTTGCAGCACACATGCTACTTCTCTCCATTACTAGGACACATTTCCACCATGCTCCAAAGGCTGGTAAAAAAGAGGCCTCTCTGAAATTTGTATTACCTGGTGCCTGCCGTTATTCACACAGCTTCCTGCTCCGCAGCAGGTCAGCGGGGAGAATGCCTGAACCTCTCGGATTTCTCTCGTACGTGCATGCATAACACAGCACTGTCTTTAAGGAGTATCTTCTGCTCACCTTTTATGAAAATATCACAAGATCTGGTTTTGTTTCGAAGTGAAGTGAAAAACCACTTCAAATCTCTAAAACTTGTAACTGCTAAGAAAAGCTTTTCCTACTTAGCTCTACAGGTCTCTCATTCAAAGGCGACAAGAGCTGAATGCCTTTAAGCACCCTTCAGCATTTTTAGGAATTTCACTGTACACCTTCGCACAGCATTTGCACTCCTGTGATTGTGATCGGCCTAATGGATCCTTCTCCTCTACCGAATGCTGAAGCAGGCATTTTAAATGTAGTTGTTCGCATGTGTTGACTTAAAAGTGCATGCATCTTTGAAATTCACTCCCTTTCAGCACGAATGCCAATAAATAATTAAAAAGCCTATTAAGACAGCAAAAGCCAATTCACTGAAATTATAAGCAAATGTTTTTGCATCAAGGGCCAGACTCAGGGAAACACTTAAACAATATCTTCAATTCAAAGCATGTGAGCGTTCACATTGATGCAACTGCCTAACCTGCAAGTCGTCGTGTGTTTTACTGAGTAAGGGCTATTACCCAGCTCTGTAAATTATCTTCCCTTGTGGAAGCATAAAGTTATTCAAGATTTCAAAATATCCAACGAATAGAAGTTTCACACCTAGAAAGACAAGCTACAAGTCTATTTTCAGCCTAATTCTGTAATTTTGAATCTGAATAGAAAAATACTACATTTTCCAAGCAAATAGTACTGAAAGAATTTAGCCCCCACTGTATTGTTTCAGATGTCTTACTTAGTTATTCAGATACATACAATATCACAAAGACAGACAATAATGGAAATAAGGACATCAAGACAGTGTTCTACTCCAGCCAGCACATTTACCTATAGGGAACAAATTACACTGCCACAGAGGGAAGACAGACATTAGGCAAAAGAAATCTCAGTTTGAAAAACATTCCCATAGTGGAAAACAAACTAAAAGTTAAAACCTAATTAAGAACATGCAACCTAGGAGAAAAAGCATATGTTGTCAGAGCCACAACAGTTACATTAGATGACAAGGGAGGGCAGGAAGGACTGAAGAGGGACACGGACACTTAAAGGAAACAATAAACATTCTTTTGGGAAAAGAACATCTCTGCCAGACAGCAAAGCTCCGTCTTGACCAAGTGGCAAGCCCTGTTGACCCTCTACAGCTTGAATTTCCCAGGATGACCTTCCACAGCTTGCTAATGCTGTATTTTCATGACTGGCTAAGATCTTTGTCGGTGGGAAGAGGGGTTGATGATCCCAATAAAAAATGAAAACTGCCAGCTGGGACACCCCAGGTCCCTGACCGACTCTTTGCAATGCCCGCTATCCCATTGGGGAGCCTCAGACTTGCGCTCCCTCGCGTGGAACAACTTCAGCACAACAAATGGATGACATTTTCTGAATGATCGCAATGTTTGGTGTTGGGAGTTTGTGGTTGCACCCAGCAACACAGCTGGGAAGGAGGGAGCAAACAGGCTCAGCTGGCTGTTTCAGGAGCATCTTCAAGGAAATCATGCTTTTAAAAATACAGAACCTAATCCTGGAGTTGAACAGATTAGCTCAGGATGTAGGACTGTCTACTGTGGAAAGCCACTCAAGCTAAAACAGCAAGAATTCACCTTGGACCAACAATTCTTGATTAACTTCCTCTGCTGGCAGGCTTAGTGTAAACTAGGCACTACGCCAAAGCCTCCCAATTCACTCTGGAGTAAATGTAATTTGAAATAACGCTCTCGTATTTTAACAGCACGGCCTTCAGAGTGAATTTTCAGGTAATGGTCAAAAGTGGCATTAGACCTGTGGATCAGTCATGATACTGGCACTCTGTGTAAAAATAAAACAAAACAGGTCTTTACTAACTTCTGTCACTGCATGGTAAAGGAACAGCTTCCAAACCAGCGTGTGTATCATGGTGTATGATGTACAGGGAAAAAATGTTGCTTTTAAGATGGAACCAGAATTTACCAAATAAAAATCAATGGTAGTACAAGACAAAACAGTGGGAAATTTATATTAAAAATATTTTTATATATAGTACATATCCAGACACAATCTATAAGTGCCTGTAACATGAACGAGTTCCGCACACCCCTAGATTCACAGGCACCACCCAGGCTCCACTAACTCCACAGAAGTTTCTCAGCGTTCTGCTGTCACTTGAAGTGAAAGAAAGTTGTAGCAAGGTGGGGGTCGATCCCTTCTCCCAAGTAACAAGCCATAGGACAAGAGGAAACGGCCTCAAGTTATGCCAGGGGAGGTTTAGATTGGATATTGGGAAAAAGTTCTTCACAGAAAGGGTTATGAAACATTGGCACAGGCTGCCCAGGGAAGTGCTGGAATTGCTATCGCTGGAGGTATTTCAAAGATGGGTAGATGCAGTGTCCAGGGACATGGTTTAGTGGTGGTTTTGGCAGTGTCAAGTTGAAGGTTGGACTTGATGATCTTAAAGGTCCCTTCCAACCTAGATGATTCTATGACATGACCTGGACTTCCACCTTCTGGTGTCACAAGAAACAGCTACACACCAGAAATGTCTGCTTTCCGTGGAGATGGAAAGCAGAGCCGCTTACTCAAATACATAGGCTACTTATACACATCTCCTGTAGAAGAGCTCCTCATGGTCACTACTGCAAAGTATGACACCAACCAAGAGCTTCATTTGAATTTTAGTTTCTCTGAAGCTTTTGTACTTTCCAAGCTCATCAATTTGCCTCAGGTGAGCTGGAGCCATGCCGGGACTCGCAGCCCTCCCACAGGGCACCCGGAGGAGCTCTGTCCAGCAAACATCCACCCACCGAAAACCCACAGACCTCCCCAGATGCAACCAGGGCAGCTTCTCCTGAGTGGCACAACCTGCAATCTATGAGGTATGTTTTAAATAAACCCCACCACGCTGAACTAAATAATTTCCTTATGAACAGCCAAGTTATACGTGTGCTAAATCTTCTACACAAACGACTGACAGTAACAGCACTTGCACATCGCCAGCACTTTCTGGCCCAGGCTACCAAACTGCCGTACGACCAGGAGAGTAAAACACCATCAGCCATACCTTATGCTTGGCAGAAAGAGACACCTGCACAGGGTGACAGAAGAAATCTGGAGCAGAGATGTCAGTGTGTTTTAACCACATCAAAATTTAAAAATAAGATAAAGAACATCAACAACTTCATGTCTCTGTGTCAACTTTGAAAAGCTGGGCTATAAAGAATACAAAGCTATTTGGGGAAAAAAAAAGGATGAATGAGAAAAAGTATGTCAGTCATCAGTTTGATGTCTAAAATAAAAAGGTAATGACCTCCATTTATGCTACATTTCTGTGTTTTCACAGGCAAAGGAATAGGCAGCAAGCCTTAAGAAAGGTTACCATAAGCCTGATCTGGCACTTACTGATAAAGCTTCATTGATTTGTTACTTAAATTGTCTTTCACTTTTTTACCTTTTTTTTTTTTTAAACTATTAGTCAAGACTAACTTTTTGACCTTAGTAAGAAACTTTGTCTGGCTCCCAAGCATTGTGATAAAAGTGCCAACAAAAGTTCAAAGCTGAGCTGCCAGAAAGGCGCTCTGGAAGCAGCGATCAAACATTGCATGTTTCCTGCCTACTAAGAAACCAAACACTGGTGAAGGCCACAACCAAATTAGCATCTAGATAACTTGCAAATAATGAACTTAGTGTCATTTCACAGGCACTATGTGCTTGCTCTTCTAGTATCATGATTTTATTATCAGAGATTATTAAAAATATTTTGTTTGCTATATGTAAACTTAAACATGACAAGACATATTATAAGCAATTACAAACATTAGGTAACATTTACTACAGAGGATAAAGTACAAGTAAACGCCAAAAGACACAGGAACAAAGACATAGTAATAAAAATTCTTTCTGGCTCATGTGAAATCACAGAGTAATATGTGTAATAAGTTATATTACACATAAACAGCAAGAAGAAAACTATTTCAGGGGTACAAGTGTTTTAAAGCTGACTCTCCTAGCAGACCCAGGAGCTTGTCAAACCTGCTTGTAGCACGACCCCGCTTGGAAGTTCCTCTTCAAGCTTGGCTTTGCTGTAATGCATACAAATTATTAACCCATTACAAATGTCAGCTCCTAGCACTTGCTACGTGACAGAAGCCAGAATCACAGGTTTCCCAACCACTATTTTCCTCTTGATTTGAATCTTAAAACTGCAGATTTTTTTCTCCAGTTTAGCAGCACATACAAAATAGAAAAACAGTCCTGCAACAAGGAGTGGTGAAACGACCCTTCCCGCGAGGGACAGCACAGCTTGCGCTCTCCAAAGCCCCACCGCCCCACCTGGGCAGCGTGGCCAGGGCACCCCGGGATGCCAGCACAGAGGGATTGAACCCTCCCAGCCTAAGGAGAGGGTCCCTCTGGGGCTCCCACCTCTTGGACAAGCGCTCCCCATGGGGGAAAATCCCGCACCTTTCACAGAAAGAAGCAAGCCTTGGCAGGGTGTTGTCTTTGGTTTTGTTTTTCTCTGAGAATGGACATAAGCAACGCTTTGGGGTGATGGGCTGCGAATGCCAAACAGCCAGAGAGGGCACATTATGGCTCTGCACAAGGGCTGCGGTGGTGCGAGAGTCAGAAAACTCACATTCTTGGTATTTTCACTGCATGACAGATTTTGCTAATCCTGTTCTGAGGCTGTCAGCTCTCCACACGCACACAATACATGGAGCTTAGGCAATAACACAGGGTCTGGCTTTAGCTTTGAAAGGCAAGTCCCAAATTCAGATGCTCTGCTGATTACTGGACGCAGACTCCAAATGCTCATACTCTTCAGATAAGGTTATCTAATGCATAGCTTGCTGTGGCTTGATGCAGTCGAAACATACCGGCTAGGGGAGCACAGGGCTGCCTATGTGATTTGATGCAATGCTTCACAGGCCCGGCCACCCCTGTCGTCATGGCTGGGATGCTGAAGGGGAGGGAGAGCAGCTGGTGTGTGTGGGACATGGTGTTTCTACAGCCAAAACGCTGCATTTGGCCTGGGCCAGTGCGAGATTTTCAGTCATGGAAATTACACTGAACCACCAAGAAAGACATTGAGGTGCTGGAGCGTGGCCAGAGAAGGGCACTGAAGCTGGCAAGGGGTCTGTAGCACAAGTCTTTTGAGGAGTGACTTGAGGGAACTGGGGTTGTTTAGCCTGGAGAAAAGGAGGCTCAGGGGAGACCTTATCACTCTCTACAACTACCTGAAACGATGTTGGGGGTGGGGGTTGACCTCATCTCACTAGTAACAAGCAATAGAACAAGAGAAAATGGCCTCAAGTTACACCAGGGGAGGTTTAGATTGTATATTAGGAAAAAGTTCTTCACAGAAAGCGTTGTTAAGCATTTGAACAGGCTGCCCAGAGAAGTGGTAGAGTTGCCATGCCTGGATGTATTTAAAAGACGGGTAGATGTGGTGCTTAGGGACATGGTTTAGTGGTGGTTTTGGCAGTGTTACGTTGATGGCTGGACTCAATGATCTTAAAGGTCCCTTCCAACCTAGACGATTCGATGATTCGCACAGTTCCCACCAGTATTAACAAGGGTCCTGACCAGCAAGTCACAATTTGGTGTCTTTCTCCTGAAGAGCAAATCTAGGGAACATTTCAAGTAATCAAAGATTATTAGCGTATTTCCTAATTTCCGATGGAAAAGTGTTTTCAGACAAATTCCACCACTTCTGCAGATGTCCAGCTAGCACCCTTGGGAGTGACAACCAACCAATTGTCATTCACTACCCCACTGCCTCAGCATCGTCAACTGTGACAATAAACATTGTTGTAAGTCAAGACAATAAAAAATTTACTTTTTCTTCTACATCTTGCTTTGGCTTCAGCACTGCAATCTATCCAGATGCAGTCATTTTCCCAATCAGAACACAAAACACAGAAGTATTTTAAACAGATGTTAGCTCATATCTCCATTGGATTTACCAGCTACCAATACACTTTCATTGCCAGCCTATGGCCCAGTTAATTCCTCTTCTAGCGATACCGGGGAACTCTGACAATGAGCCAAAACTAAAGGGACTGCAAAGCTACGTCAACGAGTCTGTAAAACAAGGCACTGGCAGGAGAATGAAGGTTAATGTGAAAAAGTGCACGTGCAATCTGTGCAGCCGCCCAGGCGTGAGAGCAAAACAACCTTCCGCAGAATTTGTCCTACTTCTGCAAATTGAGAACAACAGTTTTAGAAGTAGGTTCTCCTTGTACTGTGGTCTCCAGTACGTAAAGCACTAGGTAGTTACAAAAACAGAAAAAATTCTCACGGTGTTAAATGAAAGTGGATGTAGCCACTTCAAAGTTGCCCTGGCTACAAAATTACTGTAACTAGATCTGGAAAATGCTGCACGCAAAACACAGCTGTGCATGTCTATATTTATCCAATTATTATCTGATTGTTTTTGAGAATTATTTGTGCATTTTTATTTTCTGTGCTATGCTTCACCACTCAAAAAATGAAATTATCACTTTAAACCACTTTGCTACAGAAGAGCTATATATTCCATATTCTAATCCCAGTGTTAACCAGAGGAAGAGAAAATTGCAGCGGGAGGGGAACAAAAAAACAACCACCCGGCATCACAAAAGCCTTTTCAGTTCCATTTACCTGTAGCTGTTACAGAAAATGAAATAAACCAGAAACAAACCTCACATTGCAGTATCATTTCAAACTGACCCCAAAGTGAAATGTATCCCAGATGTCTCCCAAGAAATGCTACACAGAGAACACCGCACAAGCAGTAACAGCAGACACCGGTCACCTGCATGTAGCTGCTGCACAACCTTCCAGAACTACGCACCAGCCACACTGGCAACTTGAACTGCGTTTTACTCACTGCTCCCATTAATACAGCAAGTCACCTCCTCAGTCAGGATAATGCGACACTGCTTCACTTCAGTCAGGACAGTGAATTACTCACCGGAGGATGCAGTTCACTGTATGTAAAAGGGCTCCAAATACGATTTAAACTACTGCAACAGAAAACTTGGTTTTATGCAAGAAATCAAGCTGCACTTCAGTGGGTGCTTGTAATTAAGCATGCTCTCAAATATTAGCCTAGGAGGTGCTGAATGGGGATCTACTTAACATTTAACTGGAAAATAATGTGTAAATTCCTCCTGTCTTGCTGTTCTGACAATAAGGGATGCACAGGAGAAAGGAAACAGCTGTAAAACTCTTAACAGCCGCTCACTGCAATACCGCACCTGCCACAAATACATACTGTATTTGCAATCGGTGAGATATGAAGTACTTATTTCTAGATATATTTCTCAGAACAACTTCTAGATGTATCTCACTTAAAGAACGGCAACAGATACCCAAGGATTTAATTAGTCTCAAAATATTTTGGTTTGCTGGCACAATTCTCTATTTGCTATCAGAACAGTTCTGTATTACAGCTTTATTTAAGCAATCAGCCAGACCTCATGCTGTCAAATATTAATCTTTTATCCTTTAGCCCAGTTACCATTATTCTGGAATAATCAAGAATTTGCTTGTTCTGTGATGTCATTTGAAGTGCAGAGCATGACAGCATACAATAGCTTTACTGTACAGCACAGACAGGGTCATAATGAACCGTTTGCTTCTGATGGTAATTGATTATAATTAACGTAATTTATGTATCTTCCCTTCTGCCAATTTGCCCTATACAATAAAAACCGGCAAGCACAGAACTAAATTTTACAATTCTCTTTCCATCAGAGGCTAAATACTTAACAAACATTAGCTATTGCTGGTAAGCATTTTGAATGCTGTGCAAATTAAAAGGGTACTGGCAAATCAGCTGCTGCTGGGAAATATCACAATTCTCATATCTTTTTAAGATCTTTGCTTGGGAGCATAAGGCTTTGGTAGGTGTACTGTTAAAAATATTCATAATTAAAGATAACTGCATAAGAGCACCTCATGCTTCTGAAGATGCATCGCACATGAATGGACTTACCAGCAATTAGAAACTTCTCTATTTCAAGAAAGTACAAGAATATTTTCTCAAATGAGCATTAAAAGGGACAGACAACCCACTGGACAGGTCACAAATACTTCTGGGAACAAAAAATCCCCAACTCACAGCTGACACACAGAGAATGTGAGCTATAGTTCAGGCTCAATTAAATGAAAGCAAGGATGCTTAGCAAGCTCTGGATGCAAAGTTCAGAGAAGAGTCAAAAATACCAACCTATCCATCACAGAAGTTCGCTTCGGCATGTGCCGGGTCTGGGAAGTTTGCCCAATCTGTACCTCTCGAAGAGGAAATTTCATTCTCAGTGCTTTCCATGGGACAGATTTAACAAACTACAAGTGAGCTGAAAATATCAAATGTCCACCAACAAACAAAAGGAATTACAGTCTTACACAGCACCCAAGCCACTGTGAGCTGACAGGTAGGTACTTTTTTCCGCCCCTCTACCTAAGGCAGAAAGCTTTATATAATTTTTTATTTTATTTTATTTTTAAAGGAGTTTCATGTAAAATTCAAGTTTGGTAGGAAGGAATGCAAGTGACATGGTGTGTACCCTCTTCATGCAGCAGACTGCTGTACAGGACTCCATTGGCCTTCAATGCCCAACTTCTCACAGTTTGGTCATAGAAATAATGCAGAAAACAAGGACTGGAGATGAGAGTTCAAAGCCATATGCTCTTCCTTTCTTTCTCTCTCAAACATGGCCGAATTGCCTACAATGACTGCTTGTGTAACAAAAGTTAAAACTTCCCAAAATGCTGCATGAGACTGTACGTAGGTATCTTCAATGCAAATAACATCCAGTTAATGCTGCAGAGTATTTCCCACCTATATCCAGAAAGGACCCACTCAGCACGTACATTTGAAAGATGCATTCTCCTAAAAAGATATAAATTCTCTTTCTTGTGTGACTTAACCATGGAGACATTTCTAGCTGCTGCGTTTCTTGTCTTTGCCAAAATCAGTGTATCTGATTAGTAGACAATAAGAGCTCAGCAATTTGATTGCATTGGATGTTTCTATGGGGACTGAATTACGAAGATTTCAGAGGTAAGCTTGTATTTTCATGTTTCTCAGCGGGAAGGAAAACATGCTGTTTCCTCTTCACTTTAATTGAGTATTTTCCCTTCTGCTGTCAAAGTGAGCATAGACATCGCAAGAAATTGCGGAATTTTCCCCAGTGGCCATATATCCCATAGGCATTTCAGCTCTTTACTCACTTCAGCACCTTATGAAATAGCATGTGCCCCTCCTTGCCCCCCCGAACTAATGAGTTAGAAGAAAAATATTTATCTGCGTTTCAAAAAGCAAGTACCCTGGAAGTTTACTTTATCTCCATAAAATGATTTTGTGAAAGACTCCATGTTTATGGTGTTACCAATCACAATTGTTTTGTCACAAAAACTGCAAGACACTCTTTTTCCACAGGCTCCAAGATTCCTGAATTCATGTTTTTTCATTAATGTTGACTAAAACTTGAAAAATCCCCAAGTTTCTAACCTGTGAGGTAACTACAAGACTCAGAAATAATCCCAAACACACCCAAAACCAGAGACACAAAAGATTCAGAGTACTATTTTTAGTCATATTCATTTAAAAAACAGTTTCCCCAATTATTTAATGATTCTCTTTTCCATATGATACTCTAACAAATAACTCAGGGAGTGTTTCTTTTCTTGTTTTTAGTAGTGGGTATAGTACCTTTAAGTTTGGAATTCTTATCTACTCTTACTGGGAAATGCTGATTACATGGCACTCAGGTGAAATCAGCTGTGCAGCCCCCAGTGAGGCAGATGCTGACCAAGTCCATGCACAACGGGCAAAATGCTCACGTATGTGCAATCATCTCTGTATAAGATGCGTGATTAGGCAACTTGTACGGCTGCCACCATACTTGTGCTCTGGATCCAAGCAGGGCTGACAGCACCCCATCGTTCCCAGAAAAGAACCGAGTAAAAGGTGTTTGAGCTTTCCAGGCAGCAGCGTGCCTCCGGACGGCCTCCCTCCTGCCTGCAGGCTACGAGGGCAGATCACAGACCCGAGTCCCTCTTGGCACTCACAGCTGAGGGTTACAGTTTTAAATTTTTGGGTTGAATAGAGGAAATAATTAAAGGTCAAACAACAGAGCACACAATTATTTAGAGAGTCCTATAGGCAATGAAATTATTTGACTCATACCCAACGACAAAGGCATCTTGCCAGCCGCTCACAAGAAACACACCCAGAGTATGTTTTTGCTGTTCAAAGAGGCCACTTAATTGTGGAGTGCAATGCTCACAACAGAGTGGCAACACCACAAACCTTCAGTTCTGAGTCTTTTACCGAATTAAGCCAGAAATCAATTTCAGAGAAAGGAATTACAGGATAATAAATACCTTTTAATATGACAACTTTTGTTCCTTACACAACGCTCTCCAGGGTAGGACATTTTTGTTCTAAAAAGATCTAGCTCTTAAAAAGAATTAAATTAAATAGTAGAGAGGACAATAACAAGCAGTCTTCTCCCCTGGTCTCTTTAGAGGCACTGTTGATAAAATACAAATTTTGTCTGGGAGCGATCAGCATCTGAGCTGTTCTCAGAGACAAGAGACTGACACGGGTAAGCGGTACTGAGTCACCACACTGCGGGCAGGGTACATCCTAATTATGGAAGGGTATGAAAAAGCAGTCTGGTTTTGCTGTATTATGACAAGCACTTTGCTGCCTGTACTCAAGCATCAATATTTACTTCACCAACATGGGAGAGCACTTGTGTTCCATGGGAAGAGGCCTTCAAAGCATCTTCCACACTGGCTCTTTGCCAACATAATCCTCTCTGGACTGACATCCCCCCTTGGCAAAGGTAACTTCCCAGCTGAAATCCTCCTCGTGTGGCATACGCATTACACGCAGTTCTCGTGTTTGGATTCTGAGTGCACATGTTATTTCAGCAATCTCCAAGTTTCACGCATCAGTAGCACCTGGGAACTGCATCCATCACTTAAAGGGAGGCTGTGAGCCACCAGCTACTCTCCTACAAGCAGCTACCCCAGTGAGAGCATCTTCTGGAAACTGCACAGTAAAAATCAGTTCATATTTTGACTTCTAACAACAAAGGAAAAATTGGTTTTCTATATTCCAGGAAGAAGAATTATAATTTTTTTTTATTATTATTATTGTCATAAGCTTAGAAGAGATACTGCTGATGTCCAAGTGGTGGAAAACCACCCACTTACCACACAGACATGAGGGTGCACATCTGCCTGCCACCAGCTCAGCCCGGCACCCCTCAGACGGTGGCTCTCAGGGCAAGTACTGCAGCACACTCATGCTAGGGATAACATTGGCAAAATGAAAACATGTAGCAAGGTTTACCTCCCACAGGTGAAGGTAGAGGTAAGGACTGCAATTGCTGCACCACTTACTCAGTCCCATTACCTGCTACACAGAGCCCCATTCCCTTCGCCAGCTGCAATACTCCGTGGTCCTATATCAGTAAGCCTTAGAGGGCTCCCTAGCATACCATCACACAACTTTTAACAATCACAAAGCTACAGCTTTGGAAGGAGACCGATAATCTCTCAAACCCAAAGATGATAACAAACTCCATTGCTCCAAGGGAATGAAAAACTGGGCCAAAATTTATCTCAGGGCTAACTGCTGCAGAAGCCACTACATTCGGCTCCTGGTATTTCTGTGAAACAAAGGATGGGAAGTGTGAAATGCAAACAGCCACAATCTCGTTGATGGAGATAACTTCTGAAATCATGAGAAAAGTAGTCACAGAGTCACAGCTGTTTCAGATGTAATATACAACCATCTCAGCTGCTGAAAACAGCTTTCATTCTGAGTTTTCTTCTTTCTCTCCAAATTACGCTCAGTTTCTCTTTGCGTGATAGTGCAGCCAAACATGTCTGAACCTTCCAAAAAAATCCTGACAACGTAACCTTATCAAACACCTCAAGGAAGCTCGGGGGTATCTATTTTTGGCATTAGCACACAGTGAGATTTAGAGATAGGAAATGGGAGGTTTGTTTTCAAAATATTTTTTCCAATACAGTAAAGACCAAGTTTCTGGGTTTCACCCTAGATGAGTATCATTTTGCAACACAGTAAAAATAAATTTGCCACATCCTACTCTCTCAAATACAGCTGATTAACAACTCTTTAATCTGCTGCCCCAAATTTATACATTACATGATTCACGCTCGTAACATACCATTTAACATGAAAAAAACTAAAGAATAGTTGTTTGTGAGCTATATAATCCCACCTACAAAAAAAAAAAAACAACAGGGAGAACAGGAACTGCCTGACTGTATCATCTTTTGACACACTGTCCCAGCACAGGTAGGTATGAACAAATCAGACCAATCCCCAATATATTGCTATTTGATTAACACAAGTAGTGTGATTTGGCAGGTCCAATTCGAACAAAGTATTTTAATATGCCTCTAAAAGTGAGAGGAACATGAGGGAATTGTGCAAAAATTATTTTGTTTGCAGAAACTGTCTTTTCTTTGGAAAAATATCAGCCATCACTCGCTTAGCTCTCAAGTTCACTTACACACAACCCAAAATACATTTTTACAGGGGAATTCAAAGAGATCTGCTGAAGCTGAGCTGTTTGGAAGAGTACCCATTCTCTCTTTAGAAGATCACTTGCCGCCATACTGGTAAAATTTTCAACAGTTGTGCAGCTGAATGGAAGACTAGGGAAAGGAGGGGAAATTATATGAAAAATCCATGAGAAGGTCTCCATAATACGGTCCCCTTTCAACACACAGCATGGGTTTGAAATGTCAACATTCAAAACCCCAACCAAACCAGAGCCAAGACAGGAAACCAGAGGGCAGTGGAGAGAAACTCTTGAACGAGCTGATTCATCCAATCGTGCAGGAAACCACCAAAGCGGAGAAGCCGCTCACCAGTCTACTCAATGTGTCTCAAATAAACACAGTGCTACTCTCTGCTCCCATTTGTCCCCAAAGAAAAAGGAAGAGAACAAAGCATGCAACTTCTGCAAATTTGGGGATTCTTTACTAACCATATTAGTTAACATCCTGTTCAAGCTGGCAAAACGTTACAGTTACTGATGCTATTTCTCTCACTGTGCTTTTATGCAGCAAAGAAAAAAGAGATACTTGCAGCTAAGACTGTGGCTCAGTCTTGAATTGCTAACTTCTTAGTCCGGATATAAACCAACAACTTCCACTGCTAATCTGAATGCTTTTGACCACTTCACCTAAACAGAAGTATACCCCTGGAAACAAAAGCAAATGATCTGAGTTTCAGCTGTGATACCCAGATTTACTTCCACCACTCAGAGAGAGACCATCCCTTCTCTCCTCACCCCAGGATACCTGCCTGGTCTCAGCTCCTACATTTGAGCAGCCCCCAGCAGTCTAGAACACTTTGGGACATGTGTTGCCCACAGGAAGTTGGGTTTGACTCTCCTCATCTATTTCAAGGTCAGAAGTAAGCAGCTTTCTACAGAAAATGGATTCAGAAGTGGACATGGCTTTCTGTAACACTGAAAGAACTATCACCACACATAAGCATATTCTTAATTTCTACCTTAATTAAACAATGCATTTATGCCCTCCCTGACCCCAGAAATATTAAGACCCCTTGAAAGCACAGCAACTTTTGGAGTCACCTGGCACTCTTGCTGACAGTCTTAGCACGGAGGTAACGGGCCAGAAGACTGACGACACACAGGTCAGGGAAGATGCAGACCAGCAGGGCAGGACAAGGAAGTGGTATGCTGAGGCTGAAGACATCACCTCAGGCAGTAATCTGCTGCAGCTGGCAGCTGCACCAGCTGGACCTGATGATCTCCCTTTCACTTCCTTCTCCTCCAAGTGTGCGATTCTCTTGCTTATACTCATATGTGCAGTCTCCCCTAGTACCTTCACTGACACAAACTGATGCTCTTACTTTATTACTGTGTTGAAATGGTGTAAGTCTTCATTATTACTGTGTATTTCCAGTTCTACATCATACACAGATTAGTACTTTATTATGTATGCCGTGTTTTGATACACTTTACAATGCCACTGTGTACAACAGTCTTTGTGTGATCCTTCCTCAACAGTTTCAACCCACAAAGGCTTGGCACCAAAGTGAGGTCCATAAAAAAGATGTAGTAGGCTTGTTGAAACAAATAACAAAACAGTCAAAAGCCTTCCCCTGAGAAAGGCCAGCAGAAGACAAAGGTAGAAATATTTATGCAATCACTAAGGGACATTGGAAATGTGTGTTCTGAATAAACACACATCTTCAGTATGCAAGTACCACTGCCTTTGCTGTCTCCCAAAGATCAGCGAGAATGGAAATCAATGATGCCGCCTTGTTAGAAAACACAAATCAAAGCATCAGTGACTTTGTAAAATCCCTTCTGTCACTTTGACCTTCTGGTGCCAGGCATCTCCACAGATTCATTACCATTCATTGTAATGTCTAAAGAGGAAATCTGCAGCGCAACAGTATTTTAGAGTAACACACGAGCAGCAGGGATCATAACAAAAGCTTGGAAGCTGAATATACAAAAAGAAATGAGAATCCCATGAAGGGATGCTTGCACCGCCTTGAGGACTGTATCTTCTAACAAATACAAGTCACTTCTGCTGTCTCAACTGTACGCCACGTCCCTGCCTCACCGTCCACACCTACTGTTTCCTGTAAAGAGTCTGGTTCTCTTGTTGCCCAGTCAGTCACGTTGGGAGCTACTGCTGTTACAGTTGCACCTTCTCCAGGGCCACCAGTTAAATATCACAAATATGGTGGGCAACAGCAGGTGAACCCTCTCTATCAGAGAATCTCTTGTAAGAAAGAAGTGGGAGGGGGTTGGTACTAACCTGAGTCTCCAAGCTGGTGTAGGGACTAGGAGGTTCAATCTACAAAAAGAGCAGACAGAAACAGCCATTACTCTGGAATAGCGGAAAAGAAGGTGTCTTGAGCCATTATTGGTACAGAGTAGCGATGTTAGGAACAAACACACCTACTCAAACAAAGATTATTTTATTTTATTTTTTTGTAAAAGAGATCCTCCTTTTCCAGACTTCCTACCATCACACAGGAATTACAGAATCTCTACAATATTTGCATGAGTGAAGGAAGTTGCAGTAACTGGAGTATATCAGAAACAGATTAGCTACAAAATAACTCAAGGCCACAAACAGACCCTTGCATCTTTGATTTAATCCTTTGTTACTTTTCTTTCTTAGATTATAATTGGTAATCCTGGTGCTCCTGTAATTTCAAGGCATTAGAATCTTTTCAGAAAGTTGATCAGGACTTGATGATGATAAGGTTGGGCACATCCTTGGCAAAACTTTTCCTTGCAACAGCTGCAATTACACTGTGGTTCCTTTGTTTTCCATTAAAATTTCATCCCGATGAGTGTCTCTCTCCAGTTCTGCACATTATAGGTGCAAGTGCACCATGCATTTTCTTCAGACTGGCATATTCCTTGGTGTCAAAATCTGAACTCTTAACTTGGCTTGGCCAGAGGATTCAAACCTCATTAAAGAGCTTCTAAACACAAAAGCACAAAATTTGTCTGTTTAGCTAGTTAATTAAGAGGTTAGAAAGAGATAACATCCCTACAGGAGACTCATCATTAGTGTTCTGGGATTAGCACTCAAGCAAAATCTTTAAAGGAACATCTTTTAAAGTATAAGGGACATTTAAAACCTCAGTTCTGCTGGTCCGGGTATTACCCTGCAAGGTCTCGCTTTCTACAACATCCTGTTTAATTGGAAAGCCTAACAGAGTGGAACCAGGTCAATGATGCTTTCTCTTTAATCCATCACATCTGTCAAAATTAGACAGCTTTAGTTTAGTAGAGTAAATTCTTGTCTGTCAGATTATCAGGCTCCTGAGACTAATTTTGAGTTTTGATATCCCCAGACACTCAGGTCGTTTGTGACTCTCACTTTGGCCAAACCACAGAACAGAATGAAGAAAACATCTGGCCTTCCTCCAAGAAACTATATATTCCTTTGACTTTTAATTATGCCTATAAAGCACCTTTTGGTTTAATAATCATTGTAAATACACTAATGAAGAAACAAGCTAACTACCCAGGAAAAAAAGTCAAGGAGGAAACTGGCCTTGAAACCCTCAATACATCCTTCCTCCAGTCAGTAAGTCACGGGCCAGGCAGCACACTGTGCCCAGCTGAAAGAGTCCATGATCACCTCTGTCACACTGTTAAATGTAATCTTTCATCAACATGTTCCAACACCAGAGTGCCATTATTATACACATGTAGCAGATACTATCTGACAACTGGCCAAATGATATCAAGGCTAGGAGGAGACTGAGAAGCCTCAGTGAAATCCAAATATCATGTCATCAGCTCAGCTGGCGGGGGAGGGGGAAGAACTCATCTGAAGGCGAGAGAAGAGGGGAGAGGAATCTTGTCCTTGGATGGCTTTACATTTCTAAAGATAAATGATGTCAGCATTCACAGCTCTTCTCTTACAGATTTAGCAGGGATAAACTCATCCGTTTTGCAGCTGGACTCTAAGTGATGTTAGTTTGGTCACAACATTGGCCTACATTGTCCCACTCACATTTATACCATAGCAGGAAGATCACAATACTGGCAGGTGCGCGTGGCAGATAGAATACAAAATGTGTTTAAATAAAAAGAGCAAAATACTACTGTAACAAAGAATGGCCCAGCTGCACTGACTCCCCTTTGGGAGATCATCTGGATTTTCTCAGTCACTGCCAATTTGATTGCAGACAAAAGCTTTTTCAACATGTACTGTTCACTTCCAAATGACATTATTTCTATAACAGGAAGCAGCTACTGTATGTATAAAACATCCTGGAAAGATCAGGGGATTCCTGTAATAGATAAGGCTTCAGACTATTTAAAAGCCAGCCAAATGAAGTCCAATGCTTGCTGAAGAGAACAGACTTTCTTTGGAAACTATTAATTTCAAAAGCTTTCTTGACTATAGAAAACTGTAAATAAAACCTGGGTTTTGAATGGCATTATTTCACCATGTGGAACATGGTACGTCAGCATGGGCCAATTAAACTGTGATGCGACAGTTTTTTCTGCTTATTTTCCTCCTCCTCATTTTGGCTATGGCTGTGTTAACCTGTACAGTAGACATTGTGCAGAGGACCTGTACTGTAGCACTGGGGGGGGCACCTGTTTCCCCCCGTCATTAGGAACATAAATCATTCATCCACATGACATGATGTTCGCTTTGGAATTATCTGAGAAAAAAAATGAAACTTGACTTTTATGGGCAAAAGGAGGGACAAAGCAGGTAAATTTCTCCCCCCCCATCTCAGACTTCACACCAGCACAATTGCTAGACAGGGTGCAGGTTTGGAGTGTTTTTTCCCTTTCTCCCAACAGCGGTTCACATGGCGTGACATCACTGCCTCTCAGCATCCACTGACTGCGAAACAAAGATGAAGGGACTTTGCCAATTTGCTTCTGGATGCTACCTCTGTCTTGCACAGAGGCCACTTCTTTCTCTCAGTGCCCAGCTGCCCGCTCTACTTTTCAGCTTCACTCACACAGTTACAGGTCCCACACTCATCACAACTCTCAGAGCTGACCTGAAGGTCCCCAAAACACAACCACGGAGAATGCATCCCAATTCTCCTCTTTAAGCCAGGCAATAAGGAAGCTGAGGAGGGCGAAGGAGGGAGGACACAAACATAGTCAATTTCAGTTTTCAACTGCAAAAAATAATTTTAAAATTTGAGCTTAATGTCAGCAACTTAAAAGAAAGACTTCCACTCTTACTGCAGGAAGAAGCATATCCTTAAAGTTATTATCACTAATGCCAAATAAATATGTCACATTCAGGTAAATTCCACTGCTCTTCTCCAGCTCCTGTGCACAGCCTGACGCAGTCACATATGGTAATGTGCATGGGAATAGCCCACATGTGAGGGATGAGGGTATGCACTTTTTTTTTTTAAATGACAACCTCTCTACTTTGTCCAACCTGCGTGCTCTCATTGATTATTAGTTGCTAATGAAAGGTCTGAGTCAGAGATCAAAGCTATCACTCATTCATGTCTATGTTCCTACACGTTTCTGTGCAAACAGCAGAACAATCAGCACCATTCTGAGCAAAGTTTCACTCGGTCTGTATATGTTCCAGTTAAACTCTACCAGGTTTCAGCAGTACCACAGTACCCCAAGAGTTGTTATAAGTAAACTCCAGGAACATTAGCAATCATCCCATCCGAAATTTCAGACTGCCATTTTTCAAGTGCTACGAATCATTAGTCTCCAGTGCTTGTGATCAAATGAAACGTTTAGTGGAATTGGAGTGTAAATACAGTATGACACTGCTATATAAACGGCATGACACATTTACAGATTGGTCAGGGTAAGACTGTTTACTACTGAAAGTACTGACTACAGCAGCTCTGGTCTGGGGTTTGGTTACCCGATTTTTCATAAAGGGTTAATGTCTCGCTCAATTACAGGAAAGAGACAGCAGTTTCCACAGACATTGCAACCTTCCCAAAACAAAACTAAAGGATGGGAAGACTCAGAGGAACTGAGGCACAGATGAATTAACTGACTGTTCCAAAATCATGCAGAAAATATGAGAGAAATCCCTAAGTCACTGTCTAGCACCTTGACCATAAGACATGTCTCTCTCCCATGCCACAAAAAAAATGTTTTTCTAGCACTGTTTCCAGAGACATCAGGTTTGAATATGGCAACTATCTACGCCTCAATCTGATCACACACATTTTTGGTGATGGTGCAAGACTGACTGCAGGAAAGCCCAGTGCTTAGACCCAGCAAAGTGCTGTTGGCTGCACTGGACCCAGTCCTGCTGACATGCCTTTCGCTCGCGGCCCCTTCCATCACTTCTGGACTACATGGTTTTGGTTCCTGTGCAGCTCTGTTCAGCTTTGATCAGCATGAAAGGCTATTGAAAAGCTGCTGCTTTTTTTTTTTTTTTTTTTTTTTTTACTTGACAGGCTGGTTTTCACTCAGTTTCTAGTCACTTCTCTCCATCCCTGAAGGCAGCATGGATCTGCGTGTGGCCTGGCATGGGACGGTGGCTCCCCAGCAGCAGTGCCAGTGGCCCTCGCCCCAGAACCGCAGCAGTTTTTGCACCCACGTTTTGTCCAGCCGGGCCCTGACCCACACAAGGGAACTGAACCAGCTTGAAAGGTTCTTTTTAAATTTTATTTATTTGTTCTGTGTCATTTTACAGCTGAATCAGTGCCTTCACCCAGCTCACGATACAAGGCAAGGAGAGCTGCGCTGGCACAGCAGAGGGGTGGCCAGCAAAGCCAGGAGGGGGAGGACATGTAGGAAGAACCAGCAGTTGGGGACAGGGTAAGGAGGCAAGTAACAGTAACAAATTCCAGCATCACCGCCAAATACTTTTTCCTATGAAACCACAGTTTCGGACAAAGACACAAAACATTCACCTAAAAGCGACATTTCACACGTCCTCTCCAACAGCTCTGTTGCCTGCAAGGCAGGACCACATAACAGCAGCTCCCTGTGTGGGCAGTGCTGTTTTTACAAATTGCTGTTGAGGGCTAGAGCTATCCCAGGGCACTGCGGCTTCGTCTCTTCTGCTGACTCATTTTATGACCCAGGGGTTTGTTAGCCTGCCAGTCTGTGGTTTCTCTCCTACGCTCAAATTTGGCTCAAAACCTTTGTATATTCACAGAAACAAAAAACAAAACAAAACAAACAGCATTGGAAGGAACCTCCTGGGCTGCCCTTTTCCCAAGTTTCTACCCCCTCTCGATTAGTGATGGGGAACACAAGTCAGGTAACCTCCCATGCATCGCAAGGACAGCAGTGGCACTGGAGCAGCACCCTGGGCACCAATGCACGGAGCTTCCCTGTGGACAGAAGGGGTGCGGCATGTCCCTGCAACAAACTCCAGCATCTTATTACAGGAAGTGTTCAGTAACCTTAATTGCAACCCTTATATCTAAGTCACATTAACGGCCACCTCTACACCACCAGCTGGCTCACAGACACATGCTGACTTACTCGGTGAAGAGAGTCTTCCTGGCAGCCAGCAGTACGGCCAGCCGGGGCGGGACCTGCCAGATGGGGTACGGGCAATCCTCAAGTCACCCAGCTCACGTCCTTGTACTGCAGGGCAGAGGGCTGCTGCACGGCAGCAATATTTCCAACGTGCTTAGGCACTTTCTAAGGGGCAGGGCTTGTGCAACAGGATGTCATTTAGATATCAAGAAAATATAACCCAAAAATGCTCTTGCAGATCAGCTTTTTAATCACACTGACCACCATCACAAGCTGCACCAATGTCTGCGAGCGCTGACTTGAGGGGAAGGGTAGGAAGGGAGAGCATTATCAGGGCGGTCTGCACAGCACCAGCCTGATTATTTATTTTTTTTTTGTCTTAGCATCACTTCACAGGCTTCTTAAGAGTGTTTTCATAAAGAGGAAAAGAATGGAAGGACTCACTAGTACTTATGTACCCTGAGTCTTGGTGTAACTGCTTTGCAAAGGATCCTTTCAAGAAAATACACCAATTCCATAAAAATTTCAGCTTGTCGTCACAGGCCACAAATCATAATTTTATTTTTTCTGCTGAACATCTTAACACACATCCAGAAGGCTCTAGTACACAGGTGTAAATGCTATTATTTGTCTTCTTTTTTCCTCCTCTGAAAAGCAGCTAGGAGAAAGGATAAAGAATATAGAGAATGTTTCCTACTATGCATTAAGACCAATTACTCAGTGAAAGACTGCATCTTGAAATGCCAAGACTGGAAATTAGCACATTTGCACCATTTTCCCCCCACTAGCATTGTTTGAATGAATAGTGGTTCTCAGGAAGAAATTACTGTGTTATCAATGCACCAACCTTTCCACCACTTACCACAGCTGCAACGGTCTGGAAACAAACATTTAGTGAAGATGGGATTTCAGCCAGCGCAGTGGGCTCTAGGCAAGCTGTTGCAGAAGCCGAGCCCAAAGTGTGTGCAACTTCCCGTTACACGAACTAACGGTGCAGAAAAGGGGCAGCCGACCTGTCTGCTCTGCAGGCCACATACCCTAATTTTCATACGACAAAGAGCTGCAGACGCTTACCGTGCCCTTTGAAGAGACAGAAGGGGAGCAGAGAGGAGACAGAGCATGCAGGCAATGACAACCGCTTCCAAGGAGCAAAAATACTGAAATATGTAGTTAATGAAGCAACTCCCAGGGACAACCAGCAGGGCCAGGCTGAGCCCCACTTGCTCGCTCCCTTCCTCCAGCAGCAGGGGCTCATGTCACCCAATAACCCCGTGACAGCACAGCCCCATTGCTGGTCATGCAAGTGTCGGGGCAGGACGACAGCTGCTTCTCAACTGCTTGACAGCCATTACCCGCTATGTCTGGTCCAGACCCGAGCTCAGCGCTGCTCTCAGTCCCGTGCATGGCAGTGACAGACACAGAAGCCCCAGGAGAAGGGAGAACTCCCTCAGTGAAGCCACCGGGAGGAAGATGCAGGCACCTTCCAGGGGCTCCTCTCTCAACTACTGCCAGTGACAAGATGGGGCCGTAATGGAGATGGAGCAACCCCGGCCAAATGCGCTGCACAGTCCTGCAGCTCCTGCAAGCTCCGAGGATGCCAGAGCATGCACAGACTGCCCCAAACCACTGAGTTGCAATTAGTGCACTCACCGCTAACAACCTCACTGGTACACAGCTTAACAAACCTGTTCTTCAGTAGCAACATCAGTCCACATGGCCTCTACTAGCCCCTAATTTTGACAAATGAAGTGTTTGTGTGGCCAAACTGGAGAACTGATCCTAAGTAAAAACAAGCCATTGGGGGAAAACATACTTAAGCAAGACTGTTTCTTCATGCAGTTTGCTGAAAAACTGCAGAGTGGGAGGGCAGCTTAAGGCAGGACATCCCCTAAAATTTAAGATGCAGAATTTCATGATCAGCTCCATGAAAGTACTATCTTGGTCAACACCCTTCAGTACACAATACAGGCACTTAATTCGGATTCTTACTCCACATGTGCCGAGCTATTCTCACGGTCATAAGTTGTAGCATACCTAGGACAGAGTCCCAGGCAGAAAAATTTTAGGAAGAAACAAGAATGAGAATATAAATACAGCGAAATGACCTGTAATCCTCTAGAAGAGGATATTGATCAAGTAAGGCTGGGGCACAGGCAGGAAGAAACAAACTGTAGAAAGACACCTACTAAAAAGGCAAAGCAGCACATGCAACAAAAACATGGGGAAGATGAGCTCTGCAGAGATACCATTTGCAATACAAAAATTCAAGACAAAATAGCAACATCTGAGGTCGAGACCCTGAATTCTTACAGCTTTCCTCCCCACTCCTTTTCCAAGTGCATTGAGGGTTCTGTCTGGATTACGGAGGGGTTAAGATAACCCAAGTTACAGAGAATAAAAATAGCACATCGGTGAGTAACTTTATCAACACACACTTGAGTGTGGCAAAGACTTACCACCCTCTGCCACACTGGGACAGCTCTTCCACGTGAAAGGGCACTAGAAAGCATTTGGATATTAAGCTTGTGATAACAGTATTAGAAACATGAAGAGGCTCAAGCTGCCAGGTCATTTCTACTCAGTCACAGGACAGCTGTAGGAAAGGACAGTACTTTCATGTTTTCTCAACTTGAAACAAGTCAGCAGGACTTGAGACATAACAGAGACATCAGCTCACAGCTACTTAGTCCTTGACTAGTTTGATACAGTTTGGTGAAGATTACCCCCTCTGTGCTGAGGTACGTATCAACTGGTAGAACACAACGTTCTAGTCAAAAAACTGATGTGCCCCATGCATCTGCACGCCAACTCTGGATATTTCACCACCAAAAACAACTGCAGTCTCTTTAACAGCCAATGGCTTTGGTAAAAACTGCTCTAATCCTTGGCTAGTAAGGTAAGTCGGCGTAGCTCCTTCAAAGCCAAAAAGCTGAGGGTCTGCCCTCATTAAGCACAGCATCTGTGCCTTCTGCCAAATGAACAATCACATGCTTATCCAGCAGTTGAAGGGCAGCTCAGTTAAACTCAAGACCTGCTGGTTCCCTGCTTTTCCACAAAGATAAAACTGTTTTCTTGTCTGCAGGAGCTTCACAGAAGACTACAGTCATTTACAGAACCTGAACTGCAGCAAGACCTACTACTCCTTAGCCTGCAATAATAGTCAGTGCCCAGAAATAGCCCAAAACTCTCAAATGCCTCCATAAAAACCATTACCCAAAATAAATCCACACCATCTTACCGAACATTTAAGCCACAGACTGAATCCACTTGTATTAAATCCTGAAATCACAGTTACAAATAAAGCTGGCAGCATCCCTATCTTTGGTGTCTTACCACCTGCAAAACATCTGCTGCTACCAGCTCAGCGCAGACCCCTGAACTCAGTCGGGGCCAACTGCAGCACTGTGCCGATAGCAGTAGGAAGCTTTCCCCAATGTCTACAAAACAAGCCTGGTGACAGAGATGCTGCTGCCCAAGTACTGCTTGGACATTTTGAATATATTAGCTACCCTGGCCAGACATGCTGTCTCACACGTATGAGTTGAAAGACAGTTAATGTTTTAACTTATTAACTCTGGGCAGGCTTATCTTTCAGCCTTGACACTTTAATACAGTATAGCTGCTCTGACACCACCTTTTCAAATCTGTGCTTAAGAATGATACATCTGACCAATTCAGAGCAAGGGTCAACTGTCCTGCTTTCTTGAATAATTTATTAAGAGCTGGCAGAAGCAGTGGCTTTGCTGCATTGTTCAGTTGTCCTAACAAACTGGACAGTTTGTTTCAGGCAGCAAACAAATTTCAGCATGAAATGCAAATCTGTAAAAAGAGAGGAATACTAATCTAACAGATCAATATAACCAGGTTGTTTAGAGATGGCAAAGCGTACTGGATAATACTGAAAAGGATGTTTCTCCCCCCATGCCACATCCTCTCTCTGAAAGCCCCACAGCTCCTCACTGCTGTGAAACACAGTTTTGTACCCACTTCTCCAGCAGATGCTGCCATGGAAGCCTCCGAGGGGGCACCCCAGGAGGTACAGTCTGGGTATGATTTTGAGCATAATTATATTCAGGCACATGGACGTGGGTTATTTGTAGTTCTAGTGATGGAAAAGCAAAAGAAAGGAGAAAAAAGAAACGTCCTTATGCAACATTTTCATGTTAACAGAGCTAGAGGAGTCTATAAATATAGAGTAACTGAGTATTATGAAAACCCACATTAAAAAAGCACATGGAGGGAGACACTAATTCAGCTCAGTGTATAAGCATAGCATTTAACAGCAAAAAGAACTGTCCCGGCTGACAATGACTCCAGTCGTCGTCTCTTACGAGAACAATCCCAAACTGCTCTGCTTGAATATTATCTGAAATGAGACATGGTGCAGAAAAATCAGCAGGAAGGCCATGACCGAATTCAAAGAGGAGACTCATTTAAAGTTTCCAGACAAGTAAGTTACCAGAAGAAAATTAAAGCCTGCACTAAGGAACATGTTCAAAACCTAAGCGAACAGCCAAAGAGGACAGACTTCAGGCACGACAATCTTCAAAGCTGTCAGGCACTCCTACAGTGTGAACAGAAGTCAGCCAGTCAGCAGAAGTGCTGCACATTTCACTCGTAGCTATCACAGGTAATCCAGCTGGAAATCCATATCAAAGCACTTGGAAAAGAAAGAGATATGGTGGTAGGCCAGCTTCAGTGGTGTCTGCATAACCCCAATAACAACAACAATAAAAGAAAGCAAGCACATTTTACCAAATTTTGGCACTTCACAGAGAGTGAGATACCCACGCAATCCTTGGTCTCAAAACAGAGTAAAGCATGGCTATTCAGTGACTGCCACACCGTGGAGTCATTTAACGCTGTGAGCACCAGGTTCAGCTCTTCACCATCTTGCCCCCTTCTGCAATCACTTGGGGCCCCTCCGGAGAGGGGTACAGCCTGGCACAGAGCCTGCGTCACACCCTGAGCGTTTCCATCCTGCTATTCTCATGCACAGCACCTTTCAAAAGAATAAGCCGAGGACAGCAAGTGACTGGGAACACAGCCCTAAGTCTTGTACGAGGGAAAGGGAAAAGAAAAAAAAGACAAGGGAAAGTGAGCTTCATTAAGAAAATCCAGCTAAAAACCTTTAGGGTAACAGAATGAAAAGCAGCCTGTATAACTTTATACAGGATAAAGCCTGCCAGACAAATTTAATTGTTTTATTTGTTCTTTGATAGAGTTAGAGTGGATTAAAGGAACACAGTGGAGGTCATATTTTTTGGATTTTACAACAGCATCTGATATTGTGTCTCAAGAAATCCTAATTGCAAAATTAATTCAAAAAGACTTGAGAAGGACCAGTGCACAGCACTGGAATTAAGAACTAGCTGCAGGACTGTAAACAAATGATAATGATAAATGGCACTATATTGAACTGAGGGGAGGTCGTATTGAACAAATTCATTAACGACCTGGAACAAGGATTAAAGAGCACACCAACAAAATCTGAAGATTGCAGGAAAACCAGATTGTGTCTGATGGATGCAAGCCTGCCATAAGGTGAAGAGGACATGTCCAGCATCAGGATTCTGTCTCCAGATCCTTGGCAGGCAGATCAGATACGCTCCGGCCACAGCCGCTTGTCATCCATCCCCCTCGCCCCTCTCACACAGACCCACACGCTGTACAACAGCTCCTCCCCCACTACTGGCCACACTGTAAATGAACGTAACTTTCTCTGTTTCCCGAGTCAAATGAGATGCACTGCAGAAATTCAGTCCTTGGCAGATGTCAGGTATGCAGGAGTCCACTGACAGAAGGAAGGGCGAGACCTTTCCTTCAGGCAGAGCCAGAAGACAAAGAATCCCACCACTACAAACAACACAATGCCCTAAATCCCACCAAGGTTCGTTTTCCCCATTTCCTTGGTATGACTTAAAAAATTGAGGGTTTATGGAATAACATGCCTGATAAATCAATTTAGGACCAGACACTTCCTCTGCATAAACTTATCACGCTCCAATCTTAAGGAGAAGAGAGGGGAGGGGGAAAAAAAAAAAAAAGAAAAAAACATAACCAACGCACACACACAAAAAAAACCCAACCACAAATCACAAGAGCAAAAACCCAACTGGGTCTTCCTGGGAATTTCTTGAAGTGCAACTGCCGATTTTCAGCCTTTGGAAGTACTGAGGGTTTAGCACCAGGCTTTGAGTTTAATCAATATGCTACAGGAAAAGATAAAGAATATGCAGGTAGAACAGAAGTTTTGGCTCCATTCTGCAGTTTTCATGCCAGAACTAAAACATATTTTTCCCAAATAACAGAACCTATCCATCATTTTTATTATCAGTCTGGATGCAGATCCAAGTTTCATCACTTGGTAAGTTGGAAAAACTCTCATTAGCATTTGTGTGTGCAGGGAGCCCATAAGAACACCTCATTAACTCATTAAAGAGGATTCTCACAGAGATTAGCTTAGTCAATCTTTCATTTAGCTACCAATCCGTTCATGTGATGCCATTAAGCCCCTCATAAACAGCCAAGTACTTAGTAATACACTGTAAGAGTTTGGTTTTGTATCACTACACTAGTATATAGCGTATACCACACTGGTATACACTGCTACTGTATTTATGCTGCATCAGTGTGAAAATTACTGCGGCCCAAAACAATCGTTTATTTTCAACATACGTGAAACACGCCCATGTGATCAACTGACCAGCTGAAACCAACATGGTTGTACTAAAATGAGACACGTGGTTTATTAATGCGCAATTCCAATGATTTTAAAGCATTCTCGAACAAGCCTTGCTCCACATCATGCATTTAAATGGTATGGCAAGAAACCGGCACGGGCAAAAGAAGGGGTTGCAGTAATACCCAGTGCAAAGCGACTTCACTGTTGCTCACTGTCTGAACAGGGAAGCAGTCAGCGAGGAACCTCTCACCATCTGTAATTCCCAGGTTTTCCTCCTTTTCCTTCCCCCCCGCCTTTCTTCTGTGCATTGCTGCTGTCAGACCACCTGCAATCTATTTTCTATAAGCCACCTCTTCATAAACAGCGCAGCTGCCTCTGCCACGAGAGCCTCCCTCTCTCTTTGGAACAGGTTTCCAGCACTGCTTTGGCCCGCTACAGTTGTGACGATGGGAAAAAGGCGAAGTCTGCCACTTCAGCATATCAAGACAGGTATTCTGTGTTGGTAAACAGCAGTTGTCATCTAGACACGAGATGGCCCTACAGCAGCTCCATTTTGCACTGGCCTTCAGATGCCACGGTGATGACTGCTCAAATAAGAACACAAATACAGAGTCTCACAATTCCTGCCAAAGCATCTCCACTTACCGCACTGCAGTCAGTACTGCTTCCACACATGTAGGTGTCAGGAAATACAGCCCATCTAAATTCCTAACTTAAATACAGATGCACGATTTTATTTTCAACCTGAGTAATTCAAGTAACATTAATTGATTCTCACTTGCTTAAACGAACCAGATTCTTAAGACCCTGATTAGCTTGTATGTCCACAGTGCCCCTTCATGTACAGCCACGGTTCAGACCTTCAAAAACAACTTAATGCTCTTGTTAAAAAGGCTCCAAAACTCCTTATTGCAATTCACTTAGTACCATCCCACTAAGCCTACAAACTGTTCAGCTCAGACCTAGCAACTGCTCCGTTACTAACTGCACTGAGAGTATGCGCATCCGATCCACTCTGAAAAACACAAAACAACCTCTGTTACTAGAAGATAAACATGGCAGCTTGCTGGACGTGCAGGAGAGGAGAACCCGCCGCCCTCAGTTAAGCTGCTTGGTCCCGGGCAGTCGCCTGGAACCGAAGCTGTGCACAAAGTAGCTTTCCATATTTCAGGAAGTCAGACAAAAGATGCTATTAGTGGCACTTGGGTCTGGAGGGGGGAAATCCTTGAATGTAAAGTTTCAAGTGACTGCACATTGATGAAGTGGAGTAAATAGCAAGAAAGAGTTGCCCAAAGTAAAGGATTTTGTGAAAGGGAACTCCACAGCTTGATAATATCACAAGCACCCTAGGAATCTGGAGAATGAGACAGGAGAAACTGTGGGGAGACTGAAGTTAAAAACTGCACACTGCATGGTTCATTTTCCTGGTAATTCCTTTTATTCATCGCTATAATCAACTTGACATGCAAAGCTGTTCCATATTTACTGACAGCTTTTCAGCTGACATCTAGTTCTCAAGGTATTTTTTTTTTTAAACTTAAATAGCTAATTATTCATCGCCTTAAACCAGGATATATAACAATGTCAGGAAATCATCTGTTCAAGTTATATCAAAAAGCCTTTTGGGATTAGTTCATCTCTTTTGTATGCTGCAGAAAACACTCACTTGTAAACAATTAAATCATCATTTGAAATCTGTCTACACTTTTAGCATCTCTGAATGCAGCCTGAAAAACCATATAAAAAAGTACATTATTGTTGCATCCAGGACCCAGTGCTGAAAGGTCTTCCTTCTTAGCATCTTGTTGGGGAAGGCGGAAGGCTGAATTTATGGGCTAATACAGGCTCTCTGAAAATCCCGTAATAGCAAATCTAAATAAATATAATAGCTGCTTAAGTAGATCAGAGCTACAATATTCTCAGGTTATGCTGAGAGCAGAAGACGTGCCATGAGGATATCAGCATATTTTGACACAGAGGCATATTACCACCATGTAACATAGAGTCATGTCTGACACAAAAATAGGCATTTAATTTTGCCATAAGGGCTCAGCCTTTGGCCTGAAACCACAGTAACCAAACCTCATAGTACCCCGCTTTCAGATGCAAAGCTCTCACAAAACACGCTTTACAAGAGATAGCTGGACATCGCTGGAGCACAAGCATTTAAAGCTGGCTTTAGATTTCTATTTGAAATTGAACGTATTTCTCTTTGGTCTCCTACTGACTTTGGCTGCATTTTTAAGGGCTGTATCTTCATGGAATAATACAAACACAATGTAAGCTGAACATCCCATAGGAAAAAGTTCCTTTATAAGTCTGTCTTGGGCTGAGCACTCTAGCAGTAAGTTACCGATCCTGGATAGGACTCGTTTGCACATACGATTATAACTGTGCAGCATGCGGGCTAACAGTTTCCATAATCACCTCTGAAAGTGAACAGTAGTATTCCACTACCTACAGCATTTCTCAGTTTTGAAAATTTTCTTGTGCAAATACACTGGTCACCCAAGGTTTTTGTTGTAGAGTTATACCTACATTTAAGAATTTGACTCTCTATTCTACTTCTTTGAATGAAAAAATTTGTACAGTATGGAGATGAAAGGCCAACTTTGCTGTTACCACTTCGCTTTGTATGATTTCACGGCTTCAGTAGCTTGATAAACGTTTTGGCTACCTCATCTTAACCACCACAGCCATATTCTTTTTATGATACCAGTTGCTGACCCAGTAAAGAAAAAACCAAAACAAAACAAATTCCACCTTCTTCCTTATGGAATGAAAGGCAAGTAGGTCCTTGTGAAACTACAACTTCCTTCCAGTTTGTGGAAAAAAAACACATGGCATTCATAACAGCATACAGATGGAGGGGATGCAGACAGCACATCATTGTCTCAAAGAGGAACTCCCTCATAGCCAAGAAATCCGCTGAGATGGTATCACTGAACATTAAGGCACAGAGCCTTTACTTCTCTGGCACTCAGTATGCCTTCTGGCCACAAAAACGGGCCCTGTACACTTGCTGCCAGCAAGTCAGTGCTGGTATCTGGGACAGTGAATTACTACAATGGAAATGAAAACTATGTCAGTATAGCAAGAATGACTTACACAAATTTCAAGAGTGTCTCCCCACATCCTGAGTCCCCATCTCAGCCGCACAGAAAAGCTCAGACTAGAACTAAAGGCAAGATGGATGAAGCCAGTTTATCCCAAACTCCTAGAGGACAGAATTTCATAGACTGACATTCCACAAACTCCAGACCTAGCATTATTTTTAATGGGAGAAGAGGCTAATATGCAAGCATGCCCTTCTTTCTGACACGTAACAGCTGAAAAGAAATAACTGACTGTGCTACCTGGACTGCTATCCCTCTGGACAAAACACACAGAAAAAAGCAAACACTTACATTTTATTTCCTGAAAGCAGGAAATCACCACGTAAGGCTATCAAAGAAGATTTCTGCTGACGCTCACCTGTAGTTGAGCCCCTTCCACAGAACAATCAAGAAAGTGCAAATTTCCCAGTGGGCTTCAGGCTGCGTGTCTAGCATTTCTCCCTTTTCTGGGCTGAATTTCAGTGTCATTGGGGTTATTCCTACAGTTTGATTTTTGTTTTTTAAAGGCTAAGAGCTACCAGAAAGTAAGGATTAAAAAGACTAGGTGAGTTATGATTATGCTGAGTCCTGTCTCAGGGGCTGTTCTATACCTATTGCACAACAATTTATTCTCAGGTATCATGCAAAATTTTCACTGTCCAAGCACTGCACATAACTGTTTTGGGACATTCACAGAGAAAAATGCAGGTTGTTTTTTTTTTTTTTACTGTCCTGGGAACCAAGAATTGACTTTAAAACACAACTGAAACTAATTGGGAGGAGTCTGAACACAAGCCTGACATCTTCCTGGCAGCCTGGATCAGGGGAAAGTTAACACTTTTTTTTTTTTTTTTTTTTAAATAAAACTGAGGAGTGTGTCATTCAGCTTCTGACATGATACATTAAAGTAAACCAACATGGAAATTGTAAACTAATGGGATGTTGCAGGCAGGTTCTCACCTAAGCATAAGAAGAAGTTTCCTACTTGCTGGAACAAACCCAGCACTTTTGGAGTTTTCTCTTTTCTTGAAGATACCATCACTAACCTAAAGCATAAATAAACACTGTTGCTTTGTCAGATGCATATAATTTACTGAACATTACATTGCTAATGGCAATATTATCCAAGAAGCAACTGTTTCAGAACAAAAATAATAAAAATCAAAGGAAGGTGTTTCTCATTCTATTCTGCAACTGACAGGTGATTGCCAGACTGCAGATAGGAAATTCAGTTTTATATAGGAGGAAACATACCTCAACACATTCTCTTGGTAGCTTCTGTGAGCAACAATTCCCTTAAGTAAAGGCAATGTATATCAAACACCTCTCAAACTGTAAATTAAGAATCCTTATATTTGAAAAATAATGCAGTTTTTCAACATTATCTTGCACCTAGAGTAATTATATTTTTACAGAGATAACAAGAAAGTTTTTCCTACTGAACTATTTAAAAGACAAAATTTCCACGGCAAAATCTGTCAATGAAGAGTGTTCAGCTCTAAGGCAATGGCTTTTTTTGTTTTGAAGAGACTACTAATGCACCTTGGGTTTTTTTTTAAGAAAACATTTAACGTATTCTTACTATTTTGACTGAAAAGAAGCTGAAAATTTCATGGGAAATAAACCATAAGTCTACTTTAATATGAGCTCACACTGCTTATGCCAGATCAGCCAAGAATTTGACTGGCTGAGCTGAGTATATTTTTAATATGGACAAAAAAGAGCAAGTCACTAGATCTGACTTTTGCTGGGGGAGTGGCATTTGGAAAGAAAGGATCATCAGAACAGCAGTCATTGGCTTTTTTAAAAAGATGTCTTTGAAAGCAACCAAACACATACTCCGAATTCATTCGTTCTTTAATGACCAGGAGAAAAACTGTCTGGGGCACCTGAAATGGAGCTCATGCTATCTGAAATCAGGACTTTCTCGGTAAGCAAGAAGTACCATTGTCCTAAGCTAAGCAAAAATGTAATTAACGCACAGCCCCTTAGAGCTGTTTTAATGGACTGAAGGTTAAGAAACTCCATGACCTTCCTTAACTTGTGGTAAGCAGGATCTTTAAATAGCAATACATGGGCCTTATCCTCAAGTTCAGCTAAAAAAGACAACTCATTTCCGAAAAAGGAAGTAAGAAAATGTGCCTCTGAGTTTTTGATTGGTAGCTGTGGAAAGTAATATATAAAACCCTAAAAAGAAGGAGTTACAATGTTAAAGTGAGATGACTCCGAGTACTGTAATTAAGAGCTAAAACCTGCAGACAGACCTCAGAATGACAGAAGCAGAGGCCAGGGTGGTCTGGCTTACATTAATCCTGGCTACAGTTTTCTGGAAGTAATGGAAGATCTAGAGTTGGACTTAAGGATGGGACATGGAAAGAGTGTGTGCGTATACCTTTAAAGTCACTGAGTTACTCCCACTCCACAAACAAATAGATGTTGCAGGGGTTTACAAAGGGGATAAATCCTTTTCTTATGGTTTATTCACCCATAGCAGGCAGGTCATTTGCAAAAGAGGGAGATTTCAAAGTAAAGTACATATAAACTGTTGTACCTTGGAAATGGGGGCAAAAAAGTGCAAATTCACATTGTGAGAGTCAAAATGAAAAAAAAGAAATTGGAAACACTCCCAACTGATCATGGAAAATTCTCTGCTAGGATATGGAAGTAAGCCCTTTTTGTTTGCAGGCTGGGATACACATATGCTAAATCCACTAATGCAAAACATGATCTATAGAAGAGTCAAACCGAGTCATTGAACACGACAAAAAACATTTGAGTGGAGTGCTGGGCACTACAGTCTATAAACCCTGTGCTATAGTTTGTAACTGATTTATCATAAAATATTTTGGTCAAAGCTAGTATGAGCAGAAGTAATTCTAGTTAGACAATAAAGTCGTTCCATTTTATATCTGTATTTAATGTGTGGTTCTCGCAGGTGCTGCTAGAAAACATAAAGTACCTCTATTCTCCAATTTCTATACTTTTTCTAAAACAGGACACTGAAGTTGTAAGATCTACTAAGTTAATGATCTCCATTAATCCTGGGTACAATTCCAGCAACTAACCTGCCAGTACTTTGATCATGGGCTCCTATCTGAGCTGATAATATAAGTTACTATAGAACTTGCACAGTTTTACTTGTCAATTACAGCACAGGTCTGCACATAACTGTGCAGGATGAGAAAACATCGGTGATGAGGAGAAAAAAAATACCCTAAAGTAAGGTTTGAAACATGTAATTGATGAGTACTTCACTGAAATGTGCTTCAGGAAGAGCACGGGGAGAAAGGCACTGCAGAAGAGAGCAAGCATTATTCTTCCTGAACACTCAAACGCATACATTCAAATGCTGATGTGCTGCAGCACTACGCCCAGTAAGCCCAAAATGCCTCTTTACCATCAGGAAGTTCCAATCCTTTCCTCCATCTATATCCACAGGTATGGTAGTCTCCATTTACGGAGCGTTGCTCTGTAGTTACTGAGCATTCAAGGTGTCCACACCCTTTCTACCTGGAGATACACTGTGAGGCCTTTCTAACCAATGCTCTCACAAAACTTCTGATGGACTGGATTATACTCCTTCCTATTCTGCATCACAACAGCTTTGAAAACCTTTCTCTGAACTCACCAGAACAGGTCCTTTGTGCCTTCAAAAACTCTGTTAAGGCACTAAGGAAGACTTGAGCTTGATTTCTGATGAAAAAATAAAAATGCAATTTTAACATGAACCTCTACATGCAATAACGTGAGTTGTTCACCTACTCAGGAGCCAAAAAAGGGTATTTTGTAAAATGTGTAACACTTTATAAATACTTTTAACTACTCAGCAACTTTGCTTTTAGCATTAACTTCTTCAAAATCCACTTTCTTACGTCATGGGTTGTAGGAGCAATTAGGATGCTCTTTCACATGTACATCCTGGGATGAAAACAATGCCATATAAATCAGACTTTTACTGAACAAGGAGATCATTATATCGCTTTACAGCAATCTATTACAAACGAATTCCTTCCAATTTAAAGCCAAGTATGCCAGCTGATGGTGTCTAAGAAAAACAAAAAAAGTATCAGGCAATGAATAAACTCTAATGGCAATTCTGCTCACTGCTGCACAGGTTTTGAAGGCAAAGCAAATGCTTTCCTCCTGTACAATCAGTCCTTGTTAATGGCAAGGCAGAGATCTCTCAGAATGCAAACACTCGCTGTGCCGGCATCCTATAACATTTGGCACCAGAGCTCTAACTTTGTTATTTCCCTGAGGAGCAACAATTTTCTTTGTGCAACAGCAAGGCAGTGTGTCTTTCCAAACCCTCCTTACAGCCAAGTTTTACACTTCGGTGAAAGAAGCCCATTGAGCGTGCCTGCCAACACGCAGACCGCGCTCAGGCAGCGTCCCAGGGAAGCAGAGGCAGAGAGAGGGCTCCTTGTAAAACTGCACTCACCTGCGAGAGCCCAGAGTGACATGTTAATACTTGGGATTATTAAAAAGTGTGTTGGCCAAATTAAATGAATAATGATTATGAGGTTTCAAATAAAGTAGTTATGAAAGTTACAGAGCCTCACTCTTCTTTCTCTTTGACAAAAAATTCACTGAACCCCACGCAGTAACGGCTGTTGAGCAAAGAAAGCTGGGACTGACTCTTCAAATCAGCAGTTACAGAGATCCAATCTTCAACTGCTCAAAATGCAGCTGAGACAGAGCTACACCTGAGACAACAGCTGAAGATCTGCCATGTCTCACTATCTTGACACTCCACTTTGTCTATAGTTCTTGCAAAATAGTAGCTAAAACTTTTCTCTTTTGGCTATGTTTAATGAAAAAAAAAAAATGAGGTATTTGCTTTTCAGTTCTTAAAAGGCCACAAACAGTTTTAGTGTAACCATAAGACGCTGCATGGTATTTTCCAAGTACTTTCTAATGAACACACAGAGATAAACAGCCAAGCTCATTCAAGTTCACAATAGGAAATAAACACATATACAACATATGCCAGACCTAAAATTTTGCACATGGGTATATTTAAATATTTCTGAGCTGACATCAGACACTGCTACAATTTCATCCAGATAAACATATTTGCTCCTATCAATCTGTTGACAGACTTGTTTATTTGGTTCGACATCTTGATTCTGCTGATCATTTGCATGAATGACCTCCTCAACTGTCAGCAAATAGAATGGTTATATCTCAACGTATCTTGCCTAGCCACCAAATTAAGTTCAAAGTTTATAAATGTATAGATTTAAGTGCAAGTTTCAAGACCTCCTGTAATAAATACTCTGTTTACAGAAAGAAAGTTCAGTGGCAATAAAGCAACCATAAATCCCTGTTCATGCTGCAAATCAAACAGAGTTCCATCACCTGGCGAACACTAGGCACGCTAGAGGACACCATTTCCAAGACTGGTGAGGAAAAAAGATTTTTGTGGGGAAAAAAAGTTGAAGTGGGTAACACAATTTTTTGCTGCTTCCCTCCCCACAGCACAGGAACTTGCCTTATTCTCAGTGTTGGTCTCTCCTGTAACCACGTACCCTGACATTTAATTTTATATTCTTACATGCAGCCACAAAGTAAAAATGTACTTCCAGCATAGGATGGCAGATGAGACCAGAAACAGGACTGTCTTGCAAAAAAACAGACCAAACAATCAACTTCACAACAGCTGAAAGCTCAGAACAAGTTTTGCAACAAAAACAAGTTGCAAAGAGCAGCTCAGGGCAACTAAAAACATATCCAGCTGCTCCTGAGCAGCACAGGGAGATGGACATGAGTGGAAGCAATCTGCGTTGATGCAGGAGGCACACAGTGCAGTGGGGCGAAGGAGAGGCACTCTGCACTGCTCAGCTCCCAAAGGGACCAAAAGCAAACCCAGTCTAGTCAGCAGACCAAGAGTTACCCCATCCTGCTTGGTCTAGTGCTTAAAGCATTTAATCAGATGCAAAAGAGTACCACATAGGAGCAGCCTCATGATCACAAGCCCTGGTCCTCATGGGGGACTTCAACCATCCCAATATCTGTTGGAAGGACAACACAGCAGGGCATAAGCAATCCAGGAGGTTCCTGGAATGTGTCGATGATAACTTCCTTCTTCAAGTGACAGACAAGCCAATGAGGAGAGGTGCTATGCTGGACCTTGTTCTCACCAACAAGGAGGGGCTGGTGGGAAATGTGAAGCTCAGGGGCAGCCTTGGTTGCAGTGACCATGAAATGGACTTCAAGATCCTTAGGTCAGCGAGGAGGGCACACAGAAGCTCACTACTGTGAACTTCAGGAGAGCAGACTTTGGCATCTTCAGGGATCTGCTTGGTAGAGTACCATGGGATAAAGTCCTGGAGGGACGAAGGGCCCAAGAATGCTGATTACTATTCAAGGATCACCTCCTTCAACCTCAGGAGCGATAAATTCCAACAAAGAGGAAGTCAGGCAAAAACACCAGGAGGCCTGCATAGATGAACAACGAGCTCCCAGACACACTCAAACAGAGAAACGAAGCCGACAGAGGGTGGAAGCAAGGACAGGCAGCCTGGGAGAAGTACAAAGAATTTGTCTGAGCAGCCAGGGATCAGGTTAGGAAAGCTAAAGCCCAGATAGAGTTAAATCTGGCCGGGGACGTCAAGGGCAACAAGAAAAGCTTCAACAGGTAAGTCAATGACAAAAGGAAGGCTAGGGAAAATGGGGGCCATCTCCAGAAGGAAACGGGAGACCTGGTTACCAAGGATATGGAGAAGGCTGAGGTACTCAATGACTTTTTTGCCTCAGCCTTCAATGGCGAGGGCTCTAGCCACACCACCCAAGTCATAGAAGGCAAAGGCAGGGACTGGGAGAATGAAGAACTAAGAGAAGACCAGGTTTGAGACCATCTGAGGAACGGGAAGGTACACAAATCCATGGGACCTGATGAGATACATCTGCGGGTCCCAAGGGAACTGGCAGATGAAGTTGCTAAGCCACTAGCCATCATATCTGAGAAGTTGTGGCAGTTTGGTGAAATTCCCACTAACTGGAAATGGGCAAACATAACCCCCATTTTTAAAAAAGGAAAAAGGAAGACCCGTAGAAATACAGGGCAGTCAGTCTCACCTCTGTGCCTGGAAACTTCATGAAGCATATCCTGCTGGTAACTCTGCTAAAGCATATGGGAAATAAGGAGGTGATTGGTGACCGTCAACATGGCTTCACTAAAGGCAAATTGTGCCTGACAAGTTTGGTGGCCTTCTACAATGGGGTCACAGCATTGGTAGATAAGGGAAGAGCAAGTGACATCATCTACCTGGACTTGTCCAAAGCATTTGTGGCCAATGGCTCCATGTCCAAGTGGAGACCAGTGACAAGTGGCGTTCCTCAGGGGTTGGTACTGGGATCGGTGGTGTTTAACATCTTTGTTGGCGACATGGACAGTGGGATTGAGCACACCCTCAGCAAGCTTGCTGATGACACCAAGCTGTGTGGTGTGGTTGACAAGCTGCAGGGAAGCGATGACATCCAGAGGGACCTGGACAGGCTTGAAAAGTGGGCCCATGTAAACCTCATGAAGTACAATGAGGCCAAGTGCAAGGTCCTGCACGTGGATCAGAGCAATCCCAAGCACAAATACGGGCTGGGTGGAGAATGGATTGAGAGCAGCCCGGAGGAGAAAGACTTGGGGGTGTTGGTTGATGAGAAGCTCAACACGAGCCAGCAATGTGCACTCACAGCCCAGAAACCCAATCACATCCTGAGCTGCATCAAAAGAAGTGAGGCCAGTAGGTGGAGGGAGGTGATTCTCCCCCTCTACTCTGCTCTTGTGAGACTTGTGGAACTTGGATAACGAGGTAACATCTCTGTGCTCAAAGAATAATTAAGACTGGCCTTGCTAGCTCTTGTTCAACCCAGGGGACTGGAGACTTGCCTTGCTGTAACAGTATGCAGATAAGGATGGAGTCCTGTGTAGGCAGGACAGCCCAGCTTTTCATCAGCAAAGGTAAGATAACAGACACTGTGTAGTTCTTTGTTTCTTTGGAAGGCTACTATGTCTGATGATGACCTTTACCTCATTATCTGCAAAATGCATATTAAATTTGACACCCTGAATACGCTAATGAAGATTATAGAGATCATGCTAAACATATATGACTATAGCACTTGTCTCTCCACCCAAATCATACTACATAGGGGGGGGAAACCTCGTAATTTTGGAGATAAGAGGAGAGAATTACTGTCAAAGTGGGAGGGAAGAATCTCAATACCTGATGCACCAGTCAACAGGCTGAATTCTCTTCCTCCACCCCAGGCAAGGACGCCTTTCTGGGTAAGTGCTGCACCTTTCACCCTCTGGTGAATGTTACCCCCCTGGGTTGTTGTATTATTATTATTTTTGCTAGCAATATTAACCTTAATTAGTAGCGCTATTGTAGTCAATGAATTTACCAATGGCAGTCTTGAATCTGTTCTGTTGCTCTGAATAAAATAACTATTTTCGATTTTTGTGAATCTGACTCAGTGACAGTCCTTTGCTGAGGCTCTGATAGATAAATTGGTGAAAGTCCTGGGACTCTGACAGACAAATATTGAAACTACATTCCTTTTAATGCAACAAGACGCCACCTGCAGTACTGCGTCCAGCTTTGGGGCCCGCAACATAAGAACGACAAGGACCTGCTGGAGAGAGTCCAGAGGAGGTCCACGAAGATGATCAGAGGGCTGGAGCACCTCTCCTATGAGGACAGGCTGAGAGAATTGGGGTTGTTCAGCCTGGAGAAGAGAAGACTCTGGGGAGACCTTATAGCAGCATTCCAGTACTTAAAGGGGGCCTGCGGAAAGATGGGGAGGGATTCTTTATCAGGGAGTGTAGCAATAGGACGAGGGGTAATGGTTTTAAACTGAAAGACAGTAGATTTAGATTAGATCTTAGGAAGAAATTCTTTTCTGTGAGGGTGGCGAGACACTGGAACAGGTTGTCCAGAGAAGTTAGGGATGCCCCATCCCTAAAGGTGTTCAAGGCCAGGTTGGATGGGGCTTTGAGCAACCTGGTCTAGTGGAAGGTGTCCCTGCCCATGACAGGGGGGTTGGAGCTCGGTGCCTCTTTAAGGTGCCTTCCAACTCAAACCATTATACGAAAAGAGAAAATAGCAATATTAGGCATGTAACATAATTTACAAGTCTTTTTAATTGTCAGGTGTGAATATCAGAAAAAGTAGAAGTCTGAGACGTGACACCATGGAGTATTCTGAAAGTAAAAACTGGTAAAAAGGATCTTCAGCTAAAAACATGCAAAGCCCTCCTACACTAAGACGTAACCCAAAAGCTCTTTAGTCTGCTTTGTACAAAAAAAAAACCCCAGGGCTAAGTTGATTACTCATAGGCTATCAATTAACATGCTCTTATTCATATCCTACCAACAACAGCCAACAGCTGGAAGCCAGCGGTACCACTTGTCACAGATGAATCGGCATACCACAGCCATCCTAACCATGAAGCCAGGCTCAAGGTTATACAGATGCTCCTTAGAAACTTTTATATGCCGCTGTTAATTGTGGCCAAGAACAACTTGGATTGTGTAGGTCACAAAATTATACCAATTGTCTGCCTACATATCAGTAAATAACCAGGATAAGCAATTGCAATAATAAAGCCAACCTACACAGCATGCTTAGCAGGAGAGGACTTGTTTGGGATTTTTGCAGGGTGTACGTAAATATTTCTGGCTAAGATACCCTTTTATGTCAGGGAGGCAATACAGCACTGTCCGCAGAGCTTAATTTATGCCCACTATGCAAACCACGGCCAGTTTTGATTTGAGTAAAATGAGAAATCCTTATTGCAATAACTGTATCACTTCAGGCATTAAAGTCGTACTTCCACTTTCAGACTTAGTTTGCTTATTTTAAAAAAGAGGGGGGAGAGTTAAGACAATAGTGTCTCGGTGATCAAGTTAAAAACATGATGACTTAGGTTGCTCCTATAAAACAGGTCTGTTCCTCTTTGCAGCAGTATCCAGCAGACTCTCCTGTGGGAGAGCTCAAGCAATGGGCTAAGGCTGCCTCACCCACTCCACCGATCCCAGCCAGGATGGGACACAAGGCACGGCAACCCAGAAAATGAAAGACGACTCGGTTTTGGTAAAGATGAATAACGCATGCATACATGCAAGATCAGCTGCCAACAGTTTTCCAACACTTGGCCACACCCTTGCATCACAATTTTAACAGCCAGCCAGCAGCTCCAACACATTTTTCAGTACGTTGGTGAATAACTGGGAATTTTTCAAAACTGCTGAGTCTTCCTGCAAGGGCTAAAGCCAATATTATCTGTGGGTTGTGTGGAAAGATATATGTTGTCTTTGATGGAGAGAAAGCATGAATCCAGACAAATGAGAGCAGATTCAGGTAGTCAAGAGGTCTTGATTTCTTATTCTAGATCCGCCACTATTCCTTTCAAGGCCTCAGGCATACCCTTCTGCAGCAGTCTCCTCATCAGATGTGGCAACATACTCAAGCATATTTACAAGGCATTACACTTGTACTGAGGTCAAAGAAAAGCAGGAGTCTTAATTTCACCACAGTGTTTACTGCAAGCTTTTAATGCAATGAAGCAAAGAAAAGTCTTACTGCTCTCTCAGTCTCCAAAGTATTTGCTGCTGCTGCTGCTGCTATTACACACTCTCTTGAAAGGAAAGGAAGGAAAAATAAAGGGGAAAAAAATAATCACATCCTGATCTGTCATTTTACCAGATTTCCAGCACTATTATGAAGTGGATTACTCTAACCTAATCCAATCTAAAACAATTTGATGGCAAAAAATAGAGATATTTCAAATTCATACTACAGCCCAACCCCAGCAAAATATCATGGGACAAAACAGAGGTACCTCCTTCACCTGAGGGCTCTCTTCCTTTCAAAGTTCAAAGGCTTACCGCAAAAACAGGCGTGACGGCATTTCAAAAAAGGTTGCAACCCCGTTTTCTTCTCAAGTTGCAATCTGTAGTCCAGAAAAGAGCAACTGAAATGATGAAAATTACTTTTCTGATAATCTCTGCATTTATTGTCTTTTTTAAAAATCATGGAATATGGCTTTACCCTAAAGGGTTGACACCCAAAATAAATATAAACATAACTGGTCATTGGCCTATTATGTCATAAATGTAGGGGGATAAAAGTTAATAATAAAAAATTAACTTCGTTCCTACCTATAGTTGGGTTAAAATTTCACTGTACTAATCAAAGTTGGTTTCATGCTCCCTACCTTAGTAAGCTGCATCCTATCAGAACAGCATTGTGGAAATGAACCAAGTTATACCACTACTACCTGTCAAATGTCTACCAGCTCCAGCTTTCTGTAATCAATATTCACTCCAGAGGTAAGTATGTGTGTCTTAAATATCTGTTTGAAAAACCACAAACACACTGGCAGCTTCTGATGGCATTTTGTAATGCACACCCATTGAGCACTTCACAAGAGCCTCAGGGCGGCTGGCCGACATTCATTCTGGCCTTGCCACAGGGCGCTACAATACTTACACCTATCCCAAACCTAAACCAAGTAAATTAGGTGTTGACCCCCAGATCCCATGCACGACAGCATTTTCTAAGTAAACATGCAATACGACAGATTTTTTTAAATTTTTTTTTTTAGTTTAAATGCCATTTTTATAGAATGGAGCAATAAAACTTCTTGCAGTTAATGCTGGCAGGCTACTAAGGGGGAAAACGCATGCATGAAACTAGTGGATCCCAACATGGTGTATGTGAGAAGCAACTGGTGATCCCAATGCTAGCACTGAAGGACACACAGTTGAGATTTTCAAAAGGAGCCAACTTCACTCAAAAGTAATGGTATCCCTGTATCTAAGTGTCAGACTCTTCAAAATTACCGGTGTTAACCAACATTCAACTGGGACCTAACTAAAGTGCCAAATGCCCTCTGGATGGTGCCAGAGATCTTCAGTCTTTACTGAAGTTCTTGAAAACCGTGGGTAGTTGGCACCCCTAAGAACTGGGTTCCACATACGTACTCCAAAAATCCCAAAGCTCACCTTGGGAGAAGTGTTCACTTTAAATCTCATAACCTTACTACATAGACATACTATACATACCTAGACCTACACATTTCAACAGAAAATCATCTGGAGGCAACAGACAAGAGAAAAAGAAAAAGAAAAGATACTGTTTGTTTTTCACATGTAACCTTGGTTCATCCCTGTCCATAAAAACAGCAGAGATGCTCCTAATTGTGCCTGTGTAACCATTGACCTTTAAAAGAAAGTAGTCACTGAAAGTGAAACAGACGTTTCAGTCAGACGACTCAAAATTCCCGAATAAAATCTGTTCTGTCAACAAAGGACATGTCATCACAACATGCCGATATATAATGCCATGGGCCTCATCATCAGCACATGCAAATAATTTTCAGCACTACATAAACTATGCAGACCATCTGAGCAATTATTTATGCAAAGCTGCGAGACTGCTGAACATACACCAAGGATGATCTGCTGAGTTGGCTTCAGCCACTACAGGAATTTAAAACAGACATCAACCATCAGCAAAACCCAACACACACAGCAACCCTGCTCATGTTTACAGGAGTAGGAGACAGATTTATACAGCACTGTGGCTGTATACAACACTGGCCTCATTGGAACACACATCTGTACAACAATAAAAAGTGTTTTTAAAACGATGTAGCCTAGTACAATGACATATGTTAAATATAGCCACAAGTGAGCTGGGACCAGAAATCCATGAATAACTGTATTGATTGCAGTAAAGAAAACCTGAACATATTTGGAGTGGAGACATTTCCTGATGAAACTCCTTCCATTTGGTAAAAACACAGACATTGTCTTACACCTTTCCACATAGCGAAATAATAAAACAAAACTCCAGACACTACTGTTAGAGTTGAAGTATATATCTGCTCAACTATTATTTGCAGACATGGACAGAAAAAGGATCTTCCAGCAAAAACCAAGTCTGATGCTTTGAAGTTAACTGTAATTCTTAATAGAAAACAGAAGTTGAAAACTTTAAATTTAATTCTGTGAAAATTCTAGATAAAATTTCTTACATGTTTTCTATACATTTCACTTTAAGGACGTCAAAAATTAATTCTACTCTGTTGAGCTAATGTACGCATTATTCACATGTAGTTATTACTAAGTACCGTATATTCAGACTATATTGTAACTAACAGGGTAGAATGAAAGATGACAACACTGCTAGGAGGGCGGCAATGCAGTTGTACCTCTTCTGGTCTCCAGTTATGTACACTGAGTTTTCACACCACAGGTGCACTATTCTCAGCAAAACAGCATTTTCCAATGTCAACTGCTCTGTTAAAAACAAAATAAATAAATAGCCAGATCTTCTCCACTGACTATCTGACATTTACCTGTGAAATTCCTTATAGAAGATGCTGGCTGAGACATAGATTATGGCTGCTTTTATGACCTCTGAAAATACAAGCAGTTACTTTATGCAAGAATTACTGGTTTCAATAATTGACTCTATTTGCCAACAACTGTTAGGAAACTTCCCCATAGACAACTTTGCCTCTCCGGAAGGCAGAAGCAAGGCTTTTGAGAATCACCTTTCCAGGGGTCCGTGACAGTAACTTGCCTGACGCGTTATCCCTTAACACTCCTAACGCTGTGTGCTGCTGCTGGTTCTAGTTTCCTCCAGTAACAGAAGAACCAACGTGCCAGTGCTCAGCAGCTCCACAGCTGTGCTGTTTTGGGGCCACTGTGCAGCACTAAGAGAAAACAGGAACTGGCTCAGCCGTGGCTGTGCCTCGGTGGTGGGTTGCTATGAGCACCCAGCAAAAGCCAGGCTCAGGCTCCTCGCAGAAACCCTAAACAGGAAGCGCTACAGCAGCAAGAGTACAGCACACACGCTGCTAGGATTTATGGGGGAAAAAAAAGAGAGAGGGAAAAAAAAGTGGTTAGAGGATGCGGAAGAGTGATAACATCCAGGCAGCAATTAGGAAAATAGAGGAAGGGGTAGAAATATGAGAAAACCACATAAGATAGGAAGTTTAAAAGTGGGAAGCTGAGAAAGTTTTTTTTACAGGAAGCACAGATGTGAGATCATCTTCTTGAGCGTCTCCCTCTTTTGCAGGGGCTGGTAGAGCATAGCAAGGTACCAAACACTAACGTCATCTCCATGACAAGCACTTCAGGAAAAATAAAATCTTCCCCTTCCCACAAGCTTAAGCTCTGTCCTGAAACATAATCCTCTGCTGTTTGCTTTTCTGCTCATCTCCTTCCATCAATCATTTCAAGCGTAGCCCTAGTTTCCAACATAGTTTTTGTTAGATACCCCTGCTACCTTATGCAAAGGATTAGAATTTCAAAATCTGCAATTGTATGACACCTCTAAAAGTTGCTTTTAAGAAATAGACCTACAAACACGTAATGAACATTCAATAACTTATATTGCTGCTTTGTTTGTCATAAACTTCTTCAGGAAATCCTCTGCGTAACATTTACAATCCCTTTGCAGAAGACTTTCAGCCATGCATGAATTAGATTTGCAGCGAAAAACTGTATGAGAAAACCATTCTTTTCTCAACAGGCGCAGGTGAAACGGCAATGTTCCAGTGCAGAACAGCTCCCCTACACCCAATAAAACTCCTGCTTTTGTCATTTACTCACATTTAAGTGTTCATCTTTTTGTTACCTAAGTAGCAGCATGAAAGGCTCCTGTTACACCAACCTGTATAGTGGGAAATATAGATTTTAAGCAGGTAAGCAATGTTGGAAGTATTTCCAACCAACACAGTAAGGAGCAAGAGTAATACATCCTAATTTGGGGCTCTGCACCATCACCTTACATACAAGCCTGCTGCAACTGAGAAATTTATACCAACAGAATGATAGCCCATAACAACTAATTATTCTAACACAGAAACTACTTGCAATGTTCAGACTACATGTGCAGGGGCGTACACGTAAAAATTGCAGGTATGCAGGACGCACAAGCTGTCTACCTTGAATCAGACTAGCAAAACTTCTAAGATGCTCTATAAATACAAAGATACAGACAGATACAGAGGCTAACCACATACTTATCAAAGCCCAGTTAATTTATTTTTTTCATCAGCTATGCCTAGAATATTTTGGCAGATAAAAGCAAATTTTTTTTTTTTTTAAAGCTTCTGTTCTCTCCACTCCCATACAAGCACAGCAGATGCTGTTTAATGCCCCTTCTTCCGTGCAGCACGTGCTCCGAGAATGCCACCCTGCCTCAGCGGCCGTCCCCGCGTAGCTGCTGCTGATTGATGTCATGTTAAACTGCCTCCTGACCCTGATCGAGCACGGTATTAGGCGCTCGCTGCTGTAACTCACAAGTAGCAGCATTTGCAGCCCCACACCATCCAACAGTGGCTGGCAGTTGGGCTCATTCAGAGCCCATTAGCATGGTCTGTCCAAGGCAGGTCCACGTGGATGGAATACTGATGGACCCTCCACTGTTCTTCTGCACCACTGGGTTTTGTAATGATACAATTTTGACAATGCTGTGGTTTTTTTGAGACACTGCAAATGAACCAACATTTATTATTGTGACTTTACAAGATGACCGAAGCGTCATATTCCAAGCAGCACCTGAAAAGAACTGTCCAAATACAGATCAAGCCACCACGTCAGGAGTCCCCAGAGAAGGAAGAACTGTGCACCTCTGTCCACAGAAACCCATCTGACATCACCTTGAAATAAAGCCTACTTTTCTCCCTGACAGAGTCTGCACCAGGCCTCTTGCTCTCCAGAGAAACAAACAGGTATTTTTGTTTGAAAACACTCTGTTCCTTTGCCTCCTGAAGACTTTGAAATCACCCACACGCTTAGTTATTCCATGCAGGCGTGTGAACCTTTGCACTTGGGTGTTGGAGGAAAGATTTATCCTTGAAGTAAAAATCATTCACATTAACAGAATAACTTTCGAAACTCCAGCAGGTTCACTCCAAAGAGCACCAATTCTTTCTTTAACTTCGAATGAGTTAGATAAAGCATCTGCTTGGGACTTTGTCTGTAGGAATTAAACATTTATGTGAGATTCCTGAGAATTTTATCTAACTGCTTTTAACAGAAAAATAACGTTCCCAACCAATTTTTCTTTGAATTAGTATTCAAAACCACAGCATTTCTCAGGCATTGGTATTGTAGCAACTGTTTCAGAGCTCCCAAACTAATTCTCTTCCAAACTAGGAAAATTTGGCAAATCGATCAAAACTTATGAGATATTTAAAACGAAAGGATAAATGGCAATAAGAAGAGTTTGACAAGCTGATGAATAATCAGAAAGCTAAAGGAAGAACATCTTAGCAGAAAATGCTACAAAGTAGTAATTTATTTTCTCACAGACTAGTAGGCCTCTATGAGATACAATTGAATTTTTAAAAGGCTTACCAAGCCTGCAGTTCAAGGATTGGTTTAACTATTGTAGTTAGGCTACGAAATGCTGCACAGTTTGTAACATAACTCTACATTTCTGACAGCAGCAAATAGCAACATGTATCAGTCAATGTCTGTAAACCAATCTGCTGGGAGACAAGAAGTGCTAGATGAATCAAAATTCCTAGTAAACAGTATATTGTGGAATATGGCTATAAAGATGGATACAAATAGGATGACACAGAGCTCTGAAGAGAATCTGATAGAAGAATGCAAAGGTAAAACCCACAAAGCACAACTTCAGGAGACAACGATAAAGTTGTCAGAGTCCTGCAGTCATGTTACCAAAAAAACCCCAAAAAGGTTTTAATAAAAAGAAAGCAGTTTGCCTCTGTTGATAGCTTCATAAAAGTCCTAGGACTGATTACATATGTTAAAATAGCAAAATAGTGGTCTGGATGAGGCATTTTGCTGAACAATTTAGATGCAAGAAGGAAGAGGAAGAAAAAAAAAAAGAAAACCTGAAACTTTTGGAAAGCTACAGCTAAACATTTCTTTTGTAACACACTTCAGTTTCCTAAAGTTGGGCAGATATTTATGCACAAACTTGCCTTCAAATCAGAAACAAATATACCGTCCTCTCAGTTTGTTTACTTTGCCTTTTTCACAATAGGGACCGATCGTTACTTGTAACACAAAAGCCCCTGAATGCCCCCGCTGTGAGTGGGGCCTCTCTGTGCTGAACATATAGTAAAATAACATTCCCGCTTCAAAGGAAACTTACAAGATCCATAGAGACAAAAGACTAAACACAGAAAGAAACAGACACAGAGGCTAGCAAAGGCCACAAAAAAAGGTCGGCGAGAGTGAAACTTATGAGTCCTGTCCCCCTGTATCCAGCAGTACCCCTGCAGAGTCAAGAGGTCTCCCAGAGTCATCCGATCCTTTCTCCCACTCCCAGTACTAAAGTGTAACATCCTCTGAACTCAGGAGGACACACAGGACGAGAGAAGCTACTCTTGCACTGTGCAGAACAAAAGTCATCAGTATATAGTCTTCCACCCAAAGCTTAAGTGCAAAGTTCACTTCTCTGCAGGAATCAAGCACAAAGATCACTCTATATTTAATTTAACCAAGGTAAAGTTACTGCAGAAGTACTGGACAACCTCACTAGAGGGCCTGAACTGCAACTTGTAACATTAATTTGAAATTACTGCTAGAACTCAGAAATTCAAGGTTTAGTAAATTATCAATGCTTTAGTAATCAAAAAATAATTCAGGCTATGAATTAATTCAAAATTATAAAACTAGAGAGTTTTCACATTGTATTAATTTATCCATCTGTGTCTGCTTTATCATGAATAGTGATTGATTCAGTATATAGTCTTAGAGAATCATAGAATGGTAGGGGTTGGAAGGGACCTCTGGAGATCATCTAAGTCCAACCCCCTGCCGCAGCAGGGACACCTACAGCAGTTGCACAGGATGGCGTCCAGGCGGGTTTGGAATGTCTCCAGTGTGGGAGACTCCACAACCTCTCTGGGCAGCCTGTGCCAGTGCTCTGCCACCCTCAAAGGAAAGAAGTTCCTCCTCATGTTAAGATGGAACTTCCTGTGCTCCAGTTTGTGCCCGTTACCTCTTGTCCTATCACTGGGCACCACTGAAAAAAGACTGGTTACCTTAAGATGCATTTTAAATATGGCTTAGAACTTTATAGAAAACATTACCACTGGTAAGATGGCAGCAAGAACTATTAAAATAGTGAATAATGTGCACAGTGATAGTTTCTGAAAAACTGCCAGATGACAAAGAGAAACTAACAAGGTCAGCAACTCACTTGCTATGTCATCTTGTATTTCTCTAAGTTAAGTCTACAGGACTTAATTTGGGGCATAAAATAACATGCTTGTCTAACTGCAAGCACATTTGGCTTTCTAAGAGAAGGCTCTGAGGCCCTTGTATGTTACATTTTGCTATCATATCTGCCCTTTCAATTTTTTCAAGCTAGAAAGATGCCAACAGGCAACTTGAAATACAGGTGCATAAAAAATAAACAAATACGAGTTACTTTGTGCACCAGTTCCTGTGTGGTTTTAACTGGCATCACATCCCTATATCCGAGGTGGTGCTTCAGATTAGTCATTACCTCAGCTGAGGTTATCAAGTTCTGGCATATACCACGTATCCTCAACTGTAACATGTTCCAAGCACTCCTTACAAAGAGGATACTCAATCTCTTCTTCATGATGACACACCTGTCGGTACAGAGAAGCAAGTCGTACGTACAGGGAAAACTTCTTGAGAACTCTTAAAAGTGGAGGAAAAAAGCAAGCCAAAAGAGCAGGATCAGTTTTTTCTTGGACAAAGAGGTTTTTAATACAGCTTTTTTAAAAAAAAGTTATCGTCTTGGTAATGCACAGAATTGCCGGTCTGTATTAGAAGAATCACTCGTTAGGAAAAAAGGAACAACTCTACTTCAGACACCTTTGAAACAGAGGTTAGAAGTAGCCCCAACAAGAAGGAATGAGACTGTGTTCCTGTTTGGCCTTCTGGAGTTTTGCTGTGCAAGAACACAAAGCATAAACTGAAAGTCAAACCTGTTTTCCTCTCCTCCTGAGCTTCTACAATTCTAGATTTTAACCTGGATTTTAAGTAGAGACCTAGCAATACTTCACATCCAACAACTGGATCAGGACAGTGGCATACTGGCAATCCACTGGTTCTAAGTGTGGGCTGGGGAACACAGCTGGCATGGGACAGGGACTCAAGGTCCAAGACCCAGAGAGAGAGGGTAAGGAGCAAGAACCTCCCTTTGAGTCCCTACAGATGAATAAAAGTCAGAACATCCACAGTTTTTTCAGGAGCATATAATAAATATAAAATATAATAAAACTAACAGACTCGCTACAACAGACAGGCTACATCCATTTCGCCCTGGATTTCCCCCAGAAACCCTCCCTCTCCATACTTCTGCTGCCCACTTCGTCCCCAGCAGCAGGAAGCCACTGCTTTGGACCAAGGAAACTGCTGGACGCACAGCTGCCCCGGTGGGGAGTAAGCCACGCAACAGTAGCGGGGTATCTATTTTTAATGGTAAAACGTCTAAAGGTACACTGTTTCTCTGGAGTGGGCTCATGCACATGAGGATAGAGTGGTTGTTACAAAGACCAAGGTGCATGCACAGTCCCCCTCAGTAGCGCTACCGAACTTACTCCAAGTTTTTGGACCTTTGGACCTCACAGAAAAGCCTCAACATATTTTTTGCAGCAATAAAAATTGATAATTTATTTTTAATATTTACGTATAGTATTTCAGGCAACACCTAATCATGGCAGGATGCTGTTTCTCACTTCCTGACAACTTACTTTCTCTAGCAGTGTCCTGTCAACGGCTCCAGAATGGAAATCCTCGTTTCTACATTGCAGACTCATAATTCTTCACCTCTTTATCATCTATTTTGCTGACAACTTCTAGCAGATTAGCAAGACTTCATTTTCCTTTGCAGAAACTGAACTGTTTATGCTTCAAAATCCTGATGACACATACATAAACACTGGGGGGGGGGGGGGGGGGGGATACAAAAATTGGCAAGAGATGGGTAGGATCCCAGTGACAACCTCAATAGCCAAGGAAGCTGCAAATAAGAAATAAGATATCATACTTCTATGTCATACTTCTATGCCGTTAAAAAGGTTACCACATTATCAACATTTGTTTTAGATAAAGACAGGCTACCGTCCTTTCCAAATCTTTCTTTTATTGTGCTTTTTGTTCCAGCTATATAGAATTTGTGCCAAGGATGTACTTCATCATGTTGCAAACATGAAACAAAATATACTTGGTAATTTTTGTTACAATCACCAAGAAGAAAAGCTACAACAAGAAAAAAAAAGTAGCAGGCAGCCACCACTTCTCAACTAAAAGAGCAGGAAAACTTAAGTATGTTCCTTTAAAAAAACCCTGAAGCCTTTGCACAGCATTAACTGAAATCAAATGTGACAAGAGCTCTTGGATGTGCTGCAAAAGACTAATAGCCACAATTTTCTTAAGACTCAGAAAGCCAGTTTGTCACAGCAGCATAACTCTGCATGCAACCTGCACTCTCCAAATACCTGAGCCATGTACGAATAAAAATTTCACCTTGTTATCTGTTGAAGTTCTTTTTCCTCAAGATTCACTCTCCACAGATGTAGTGTCCTTGTCTTCCTTTATGTAACAAAACACAATATTCACTGGGAGTCTAAAGCTGCTTCATGTAGCATGAAAATCCTGCATCGATCTTTTTACATAGTAACTGGGATAGGCTACTGCCTTTTGGGGAGAGCATTAACCCTTTGATCTCTGACTTTCACTCTGCAAGAAATCTCCTCCCCCAGGTTTTGAACCATTGGGAACCAATTTGAACCAACTGGGCAATATGCGCATCTGAACTCATACATATGTATTTATATGCATATAGGTATATATGCATATTCGAGTAAGGCTGGCTGGTTTGTCAATAAATGGGGCATAGGGAAAAACACTGTAGATGTATTTGCTTATGCTATATTTGGGACAAGTGCATCTCATGAGCAGGGAGAAAAATCCATAAATGCTTTGCATTGGCAAAAGAACCCCAAACATTAGCTCAGGATGTCCATGCATCTCCCATCGTATAAATGTCACATCATGGCACACTGCTTTAGATAAAGGCAGAATTTGTAATGCCTCTTTGGCAATGCGAATCAAAACTGAACTTGATTTTGAGTAAGAAATGTTAAAGGAAACAGCGACCTGAACTTGGAAAATAAATGTCAAAGTGGTGAAGTGCTCCAGGTGACTCTGAATGCAGTCAGTCACTACCAATTACTACTAAATATTTCAGGTCTTACAGCTGTGCCAGGAGTTTATAACTCAAAGGACAAAAGCTGCAGCAAACATTTCAAGCTTTAAGGTGAAATCTTAATTCCTCCAAAGTAGTTGGGAGTTTTTTCACCAGCTTCAGAGGAGTTGAGAATTCACACTGGACAGTAAATATTAAAGGACAGTGGAAATTCTCATTTTAATTTAAGTGATCTTGAAAAGGTAATAATTAGAAATATCAAATAGCATAGTGTCTTTGAGCCTAGCTAATAGAAACACTAGCACCAGACAAAGCTCCTGCACAGTGATGTGGATGAATCACACACCGAAGTATCGAAGGACAGTATTTCACCTAAAGCCTCAACTCCACTACCTCTGTCTCTGCTTTCTTCCAACCTTCCAACACACCATGTGCACAGACACATCCCACTAAGGCCAGCACAGCAGAAGCCACAGAACATTACCCCGTGATACCTGCACTAACTTCTAGTTACCCTGGAGCCTCTAGTCTTCATTTAAGAGACTTCAACATCAGAAAATTCACCATCTTCCCAAGAAATTGCTTCCACATTTAAATGCTTTTACCATTAATAGCATATATGTTTGGAACTTACCCATTACACCATACTACACTATGCCACTCTCGTAAGGCACAAACCACAGTGCTCTTTGAGAAGATGCACACCCACCCAAAGCTGAAATCTATTTTACAACACTATTTACAAAATATAAGAAATGTGCTATACCCTGTTTCCATTGGCTCTTTTAACATTAACATATGAATAACTACCAGCCTTTTCCTATTACTAGTATTGAAAAGCAACACAGAAAGATGCTGCTTACGAAACAGCTGGTATCATAAAGAACATACACATGAAAGCAGCAATTTCCAGGGAAATGAAAAAAAAAAAAGTGCACATTTTATCCTGCTTCTTCAGGGAGTTCACTTTGGACTTCTCACAGCCTCAGAAGCATGCTCATCCCTTTCTCAGCTGGCCTTTGAATTGACTAAAAGAACATGAACTCGGCCACTATTTCCTAAAGCACATTACTTAGGACCGCAAGACTTCAGCAACGGCCACATCAACATATTTTCCTCCAGCCACCATTATTATCAAACCTAATTTTTCTATATGACTGAAAAAGATGTGCCCCCCATTATTCACATTTTCAATTCTGCTTACAGTGACTTTAAAGCAGACTTTCCAATGCACTTTCTACTTTAGGATAAAAATTCACCTTGGAGAGGAAAGCCATGACAAATTCCTTTGCATTATTTGCTCTGCTTTTACCCCATAACTTGCCTTGATGAGGACGTTTGAATAAGTTTGGCAAAGGATTTGCACTGACTTTCTGCACAGAAATAAGCATCAGCCATGGCACAAAAATGCCATTAATGCAAAATGGGATGCAAATGAGGAGTCAGACATTACAAATCAGCCAAAGTAAGCAAAGGCTGCATTACAGATGCAGCTAGCAAAATAACCCCATGTTAACACAACATAAGCCATGAAGTGTCTCCCATTACTAGTTTGTGTTGGTTCCTATCACATCTGACACTTCCTGCTGTGATCCACAGAGAAAACTACAGTAACAGATTAGATGGAGATAGAAAAAATGACATTTTTTTTAACTTAGATTTAGAGTAAAAAACACACAGTTTCTCTCATGGATAACATAACTTATTGTAAATACTAGTTTAAAATTACTCTTGAAGAACATACTTAAAAACAGCAACTTGTTTGAAGATAAACACTTCCTTTAATTGTTCTTTACTTTATTCATATAAAGAATAAATGATCAAAAATACTGATATTTTGGAACAAGTCATATACTTAGGACTTGGGTCAATAGCCCAGAGTAACTAATCTTCACCTGCTTCCTATGTGGTGGCTTTCAACCATGGTAAAAGCACCTATCAGCTGAACTTCACCAACTTTGGGAGCAGATCAAGCAAAACCATAGAACAGCACTCTACATGTGCAATCAAAGTGCCCAGGTGGAGACCTAATATCACATAAGCTACCAAGCTTTAAACTCACACCTTCGCTTATTTTGCCATCACTTTCCCATGTTGATAAGTCCTTATTTGTATTATTCAATATCTAGAAGGTTCACATCAAACATGAAGCGTTTGCCAAGGTGTCTGGCTGCACAAATAAAAGCTACATGCCAGAAACGTGCTTTCAGAGGCAATATGCAAGGTACCAGCTACAAAGACACTCAGAGTATGCAAGTGCACAATGTGAATTTCAAGAACCGTTTGCTTTTGCTCTTGATCAAAGTTGGTCTCCCTCTGCAAAAAGGGAACAAAACTGTTACTCAAATGCTTAGAAACAAGAAATGTGCTTTGTACAGAAAAGGTAGGGAGGAACAGAAGTACAGATGCACATCAGTGAGAATAAAAAAAAAATGAAACGGAGAGCAGGAAAATCTGATCTTTAGAAAGGACAAAAGTGCCAGCAGAGAGGGACCACAGACATGGACACAAAACCGAGTTTCCATGGTGCACTGAGGGAGAATCCAAACAGAAAGTTAATCTGTGTGCCAGTGATGAGTTGTCCTGCAGGTGAATCAGATATGTTGTGTAAGATGAGGGGTGGCTAAAGTTCAAGCCTCCAGCATTTCTGATACAACTCCAGCAAAGTGCTGGACAGCCTCGTACAATCAGTCACATATGTGGGCCCCAGGGAGCAGCCATGCCACAGTGCAGCAATTGAACACACAGCTGGTTGTTTCCATGTGTTTCTGCCTTGGGCTAACAGAAACAGCAGCAACAGCAAGCTCAGCCTGATGTGGGAATAAAGGAGTAAGTTTTCAACTACAAGGGAGCTGGGGATAAGAGCACCAGAGTCACCAAGAACAGTCAGAAGTTGAAAGAGTAGTTAGTAGCAGAAATCAGCAGCTCTGAGACAATATCATCCCACACAGGCTGTTTCTAACAATTCATGAGATAAGTGACTAAAGTTATCTTCATTCCAATAGCAACCGATATCTCTAAAATCCCTGAAATACATAGTCTGAAAAAATTATTAAAACATAAGTCCTCACACACACGCCAAGCAAGTAGTCTTTCCTTTTTATAATTATTTTTTAAATGCAATAGCAGATCTTGTAGTGACAAGCAGGGTGTAAGTGGTCAGATTTCTCAGGCTTGCCTTAAAGCCTTAACACACACCCGCTTTACTATACAAACCATGACCATATATTTAGGTGAGCTGTGAAAGCTGTCCAAGATCAGGGCATCCTGGAAGCACCCTCTGCTCCCAGGGCACATCCAACACTGTGGCTCAGGTTCACTGAAGAATTGGGCATTGTTTCTGGCTTCCCCTTCCCACCTACGTTGTCAAACTCTGTTCTGTAAACCTAAAGATCTTAATCTCACAACAAATTGCCTAAACAAGGAAAATAATTGGAAAAAGAGTAGGCAGGGAGGCAGCCTGATCAGTGCAGCAGCAAAGTGTTGCTTTGTTACGAAATACAGACTGCAACCAATTCATAGGTACTCCTCTTTCATTTTGTGAAGAAATTTTCTTACAAAATTGTTAAAGTTGACATAACCAGAGTTTAGCCAGAATTAAAACACCTCTAAGGTTTCTGTACAGTGCTGATTTCAATTCTGTTTTCACTCGAGTACAAGCGAAATAGCTGCTCCCCAGAACTGCGGGTAAATGCCCATTCACAAGGTTCAGCCTCTTCCTCGAGGAATGGGGAACAATCTCAGCAGCATATCACAGCATCAGAACAGCAGTTTGGCTAATTTAAACACCTCTGGGTAATTCATTAAATGGTTAATAAACTGCTAACACAAAATGTGTTACTCAGCAAGCCTATTCAACTTTGCAGGAAGTTTTCTTGAGTAAGGCTGAATTGTTTGGTCAACAGATTTCTGCACACAGAAGTTTAAGCTGCAGCTGAGTAATGCCTTTAGTGGTATAGTCTTATGAACTGTATCACCAGCTAGGAAACATCTGTGTTCATTTTGTTTATTCAGCTAGCTTTAGAGCATTAGGTATAATAGAAAAGCTTCTTCCCAATAAGTTAGTGCTCACAACTCGGCAGCTGGAATGGCCAAAGGTTTTTAGGTTTTGGTGTGTCCCGTCCCCCCCCCGCCCTTCACACACACACACACACACACACAAAAGGACTACTTAAGGAGACCGGTAATCCTACAAGAAAAATTAGGCTTGCAATACATTAGGTATGTTCAGAAGACACTCATGTTTATGTTGATATGTGCAACCCAAAGGACTTCACAAATATCACTGTTGAAGCCTTAAAAATAGAATGCGCAAAAGTGAAGCAGCACAAGCTTCCACTAATGGCAAGCAAACGCAGGCTGTGGGAAACATCACCTTCCATTGACTACCTCCAGGCTGAGCACAGGTTTTAGGCCACAGATGTGTGCAGCTCAAGGAAAAATTATCCTGATTACAGACATAGCAGAAAGAAGATAAAATGTGTTCCCTCCCACCAACTGCTCTGAAACAGAAACAGCTGCTGCAGGATGAGCCAGGCACAACCCCAGCCCATAGCACTAGTAACAAAATCTAACTGGCAAGTGGTTACCATCACTGTTCAGACCTGGACTACCCATCCCACCAAACCAGAGTCTACCAGACTGCTGAACCAGGAGGGTCTCTTCTCTTGTGGCAGTAAAGATGCTAGCACAACCCACTTGGGTAGGTTAAGTGCTGGAAACTGTTTTGTCAACAGTCATTTTTATTTTTGGCTCAAATTCAAGAGTCTGAAACCGAAACAAAGAGAAGAACTTCTCTGCTTCTGGGAGACCTGCACAGGGTTATGGTGAGCACATGCCTAACTCACAAAAGTTGTATAAAACAGATGGTTTTTGCACTGGTATTGAAATAAGAATTTGTCACAACAAAATACATCTATGTAGTCTCCTTAGTAACGGTAATCACCAACAGGTATTTTGGCAAAAAAACATCTTATGCTTTTCTTCAAATACACCTTCCCTTCTCTATTCCCCAGTGAATCATTTGTCAGGTTATGAATGGCCCTTAAACCCTCAAACTCCTTTGGCTGACTGGTCTATCCAGGATAGGTGCCTTTCCCCAAAAAAAGTTAGACAAGGATGTTTGGCAAACATTGCCTCTCAGTGCGGCTTCAATACGTGTGTTTGTAGTCTGCTAGGAAGCGGTACACACAAACCAGCTCCACTATCCAGTGACTTAGTCCTTCTGTCTGACTAACAGGAAGCAGAGACAGACAGCCCCGTATTTTCCTCCTCCGTGAGGAGGCCACACAAGCAGCATCCTGTAAAGCTGGGAGTTGAATCTACATCCAGTTGCTGCCACACAGCCTTAGACACAGCACCTTTCTTCTAGACTCTGAGGTTTTGTTTTATTTTACATCAAAATTAGACTCATAGAACCAAAGAATCATTTAGGTTGGAAAAGACTCAAGATCATCAAGTCCCACTGGTAAAAACACCATTAAACAACTGTTAAAAGCCAACACATAGTACAAGCTGATCAGAACACAACACAGTCCTTCAACATAAATGTTTACGGTTTAACCTAATGCTGGCTGATCCCCAGGCAGACCACCACTACATACAAGTAATTTGGGTATCTCTTTAAATAGGGATCAAGACATTTAAATTAAATTCTAACACAGGTAATCCACTTGAATACAAAGCAGGCATTTTAAACCCATTCAAAAACCCCATCCATTCCTTTCAAAGGTGGCCCAAAGAAGTCTACCAGTAAACGCTTACTGAAGCATATGACCTCTTAAAAGCTGATTGAGAGTATCAGAGGAAAACCATAATGCCACATAGATGGATTTAAGACACCTTCCATCAACACAGTATTTCCATGCATCAAGCATAACGCAAAAGTCAGAGTGCAGTCCTCCTGCATGAGTATCTTTAGTAATTTGGCATGGGATGAAATCATTAACATCACACAACTTGGAAAGAGACCTAACAAGGCCAGCAGAATATTAAGGGCCTTTAAAAAAAATAATCATGAATTGTAAAAAAAAAAAAAATAAAATCATGAATTACAGGTTTCAGCACTCCTAAAAACACTAAAAATCGATAGTGATTGTTAAATAATTCCACCACTTCCAGCAGAAACATGCAGGAACTCAAGCTGTACCTGCCCAGCCTCGTCAATCTCTCCTGCCACGGGAAATCTCCATTCAGAACAGAGAACAGGAATGAAAAGTTAAAAGAATGTTATATATTATTTTGATTTTAAGTTGCTGCTCAACAGAAATAATCACATCAGATTTATATCAGTTTTAAGTTTTACAGAACCAACATTTCTAAAAGCCACTTAAAAAAAAGTGTTGCTATCAAATACTTCCTTTTAAAAAAAAAAAAAAATCATGGAACACATTAGGACAACAGAACAACTTTACTTTAAGACTCTTTTCAGTTTAAGAACGTAAATGAATACCCAAAAGCTACAGAAAAAACCCTAACACAATCATATTCATAAGACTATTCTTGCCTCATTTTACATCCGAGTCTGTACTCCAGCTCCTAGTGAAGACAGTCAGTGGCTCTGAAGAATTACAGGTTATTCTCAGTGTACTGTATTACTTGAGCTCTTCCACACCTATGCCTTCATCCTATAGCAAACGTGAGTACACTGAAAAAGGTGAAATTTAGTTGGCAAAGGTGTCTCAAAATTAATCCTTTATAATAACCTCTCACATATCATGCTTACACAGGATAACAATCAAAGTCTGAACTAACACTAAACATGAAGATTTTCAAAACTGGCTACTAAAAGAGCACAAACTTGATAAAGTGTAGACTTGCCAAGTCCTAGTCTCATTTAAACTGGATACTGCAAAGCAAAATATTTCAAAGCAACAGTCAGTCTGGAAAATCCTGGCCAAATCACCCAAATGGACAAACTCTTGCTTCGATTAACTGGCATGGAGAGTCACAAATATTTGACCACTATGGAATATAAGCATGAATGCATGCTTCTGTTCACATAAGAATTGCAAAATCTAGCCCTGAATACATTTTACCCTAGTAAATAGGGAGGGGGAAACCCAAAAACAATGACCAACTCTCTACCAAAGAGACAATTCAAGCTCCTATAGCATCTACACGTCGCTACAGAACTACTATCCTAACCATAGCAACAGATTTAAACATTTGAGGATACATTTTGCTGTCTGCAGGCAGCATAAAACAGGCAAATGCTGCAGAAATGTTTATTTTAAGCAAACAGGAAACAGTCTTTCAAACTGGACAAGAAGTTAGGAATAAAACAGCTTACTAATGACAGCAAGCAAGGAAAACAAAACCACACCAATTTATTCAAAGGAGAAACAGTGGTCCATAACAGAGTTACTATTTACCTAGAGTCTAAGACCTGAAGTACTTTTCTCCAATTAAATTAATCCACCTCCTAAGCAACTGTGCTACCAACACAGTCCCAGTTGAGCTACTAAGTCAACGCTGTAACTCCCAGCAACTTCAAGTCAGAGCCTGAACCAGCCTCTGCAACCACTGAGAAAACCTCCAGAAATGGGAATGAATTGTTCAAGAAGGAGAAAGAAGTTAATACACAAGACTATGTTTAACACTAAAAACAAAATACAAAAGTTTACTAACAAACAAAACAAACAGCACCTTGCTTATTGACCGCCAAAGGCTTCAAAGCACTAAAGAGGTTTGTTTAGGTGGCAGAGTTCAGATCAAAGCCTGGCTAGGTCTGGTAGCTAAACTGGAAACAGAACCCAGAAGTTGAATCCAGGACAGTATGAAATTCAAGGGCTTTCTTTCACTTATCCCTTCTAAGTGACACACACCCCACAAACAGAAAGCATCTAGAGTATAACATGTGACTGTTGAACACTCGTTACAAAATTAGTGACACTTCAAAAGCACCCAAATGCTCCATCAGTTGTTGAGATGTCCACATGTCCAAATACAGAGTCCTTGAAGAATCATTTGACTTGTGAGACCCTTATTTTCCTCCATAATTACAATTCATTCATGGGTCCTTGATAGGAGAATTACTCCAAATTTACATCAGTGCAACTAGAAGGTGAAAATCCCCTGAACGATTTAAACTACAGAATGAAATATCCTATTGATAACATTCTGATAGCATGAGATTATTGTTCAGTCCGACAGACTAGTGCTGGTACTAAAATGGACAAAAACCAAACCACCTTAAATAACTGTGTCAAACTTGTCTGAACTCTAGTAAAGCACTTTTTACTTATATGTTTGGCAGTATAAAGGCAAACAAACCCTATAACCTAGCTTTCACATAAAATACCTTTGGGTCAAATTTTACTGTGTGGAATATGTGCATAAACCCATGGATCCCACAGCAACTGCAGAACCAAAGTCCCAGGCTAGGTGAACCTACCCAAAACGCCAAATAAACCTCGCTCTTTCTCTGTGTCAACTACCTCTCAAAATGAGCACTCATTATGAGATTCACTTCTGGAAAATTCCTGTGCTCTGAAAGCGTGATAAATGCATTTAGATTTATCCAGTTTTTAAACTGGTTGTGCTCCCACAGAGCTTTATAGCTGACCTCTATCTTTCTGTTCTTCTCTATACAGAAATTTGTCCTTCAATTTAAAACCTTACCTCTCCTTCTGCCCATTTTGTGACATGTTTTGCTGAAGCCCTAAGCAAGGGGAGCAAGCACCCCAAAATTCACACTCCAGATGCCCACTGCAGCTTCACACAAGGCGGTCAGACAACGGCCAGTGCTGTCTGCTTTTCTTAGATATCCAGGGATGAGAAAAATCCACTTTGAAAGAAACTGACCAGAATACCGTATTTTATAACTGAGGCTTGAGGGAGAGGAGGGGAAAATCACTGTTTACACTACCTGGAAAATGAGCAGATTTGAGACCATCTTTTTCTAATAAATAGTCATTAATCACTTGCAGTCACTTAGCACAGGAGGTCACGCAGTGGCAGCCTGGCTAATGTAAATGTTTAACACTGAATTAGATTAGAAAGGCTCAGGAAAGTGTCATCATAGCTACAGCACTACCTGCTAATGGAAACTTTCCTTTGGTTTCAATATTATCAGGGCCTGACCTGGGCTTTTGGGAACAAGATGACATAATCTTGCTATGAAGTCGCGGACACAGCAAATGTCACAGTGCTAACTACAAAAAGGCAGACAGCCATGAGCTTATTACACTGTTTTATCACTGTACTGCTGTAAAATACTATCTCCTACTTTGATCACATCTCCATTATTAGAAACACGAACACAGGGATGATGATCAGTCTGTAAGGCAGACCGTGCGGGAATCTCCAGCCCCCTCCTATGGGGAGCCGCGCAGCACACGGGCACTGCCATGTACTGGCACATGACATGCCAGAAATACAGACAGAAACATCCTCATCTGTGTACACAGAGCTAAAAGAGCCGGATTCAGATGGTTTTACGAGAATATTTCATAATCCTCCTCCTGCCGCCCCCTACTCAGTTAACAACTCAGTCAGAGCCAACTACAGTTATAATTATCGCCATAATTATTATTTTAATAAGAACCAACAACTTATCAAAATATTACACTGAAGACTTGCACATCTTTTCTTGTAAGACTGCCAAAAAGCTAGTTCACTGCTGAGGTACCGCTCCATGTACGCTGCTAGCAGACAGCACCTCCAAGTTTCTATTTATGCAACTGAGTGACTAAACTCAATTCAAGTGAATGCCAAAATGTAAGCAATTTGAGGCACAGTAGCTGTGCAAAGTATTATTATTCTCCCAGTGTATACACACTAACAGCTTTGTTTACTACATTTACTCCTCTCCTGCTTGTTTGCTTGGGTTTTACATACTGTAGGCCAAGTTGCTGAACTTAGACGCCTTAAGGTAGACACCTGAACCCCTATCTACATGTTTAAACATCTGTGTCAGGAATCCATAAAAAGTTTTAAGTGCATAAGCAAGCCTGTAGGCATCTAAGTCAATATAATTAGGTGCCTAGATTTATCTCTAGCTACCCAAATGTGGACCTCTGCAGGCAACAAGTTGCTATTTTTCATGAGAGTATTTTTTTCTACCAGGTAATAGTAACTTGATAATAGATCATTTTTTTCTTCATGTGCTAGTTTCAAGATGACCCCAATCCAGATCTCTTAACACTCCATTTCTACACAGAAGTCCAATTTAAATTTTCATAATCAGCAGATGGCCATTTAGCTAGTCGTGGCTCCAGGCACACGGCCAGATTGAGGAAAAAGTTCCTCAGTTAAAAAGATAACTAATGACCCTGGCAGCTGTGGAGCTCTTCATCAAGGGTGGCCAGTTGTCATCCTGGTGAGTTTACAGATAGAACATGTGACACAAGGACTCTACTTGCCTCTATGACATGTGGTTGCACATTTCTGAAGAACCAAAAGTTTGCCACAGAAATGTCATTTTTCAGGTTTGTCTGTTCATCTCCCAAGTAAGGGTCAACAGGCTGGATATAATTTCAGGGAACTTGCTTCGTTTCAGTCAATACAGCCACGACCTTCGTTGCTTTTTCTTTCAGAGAAGATGTTTTAACTGAACCATGTGTCCTCCTGAATCAAAGAGTGCAATTATAAAGAACAAAGCTAACTACAAACAGGCTGAGTTTTAAGAAAAAAAACGAAGTCCTTTCAGAAATTCAGAGAGCATGAAATCCAAAACTTGCGATTAAGAAAAGTCAGCAAATAGCATCAACTATGAGAAATACTCAGACTCCACCAACATAACTGAACCAAAAAGTACATCTGAAGGGCAACCAAAGGCTGCATTATGAAGTAAAAATGAGTGCCCATGACTCATTCAAACAAATCCAAGTTAAACGAAAGTTTGCAGTGTCATTCAGCTTTGTAGAATTGTTTTAAATAAGCATCCCACTTACTCTCTAGTAATATAACAGAAGAGCAATAGAGCAGTATCTTGAAAACAAAATACATGTGGGAAGCATTCAACATCTGACCTCAGAGTGAACCACACACTAGTGCGAAATCTTTTTTAGCTAACTTTTTTTACTAAACTGATATTCATTTATTGTGAAGTTTAATTTCATTACCACAAAAAAACCCAGCCAATTATAGACATGCTATAAATAGTTCATCCCTTGGAGGAATCCTCTCATCTCTAAAAATAAGAAGTCACATGATTTAAGTGTCCTGCATTGACCCTTTTGGTACTTCACATAAAAGGATGAACTCTCCAAGGTTACACCACATATAAGTTTAGGCAACATTACATGTTGCTCAATTTTTATATCCACACAATTAGAAAGCCTGGTCTCTCTATTTCTAGCTCATACTCAAACTCAGTAAAGCATTCAATCCTGTATCTGATGTACAGCTCCTCCATAGGAGGCACAGGTCCACAAGGCATTGAGACCATTTTCTACTTCCAAATGAAACCTGGAAATCTCCTTTACCTGCCTGAAAACAGCTGGGCAGCCAATTTATAATACTAGCCTCTTGCCGATTTCTTTCTTGATCCATCCACCCTAATCAATCCTTTGATTCATCCTATCCTTAGGCTGTGTAGTACCAATCACAGAGAAATTCTGACCGGTGAGTGGCAATCGCTGAAGAAGAGTTTGTGGAAGTCCTGTGCTGAACGGGCCCCTGATGGTAATGCTGCAAAAGTTACACTCGTGACTCTTGTTAAGTGCTAGCAGTTATACTTGCTATTCAGCCTGTAAGCTCTTCAAGGCAGGGACCTTTCCTCACATGTATCTGTAAAGCTTCTAGTGCCCAGATGGTGCCATACAAATGAATAATAATTATATTTCCATGTAGACCATTATTGTGCATAATGTAAATTACTTTCACTGATCCAAGAGGAAATCATTTTCTCATTTTGAAATGAAAAGAGAGAGTAAAAATAATGATTACTTCTTTGATGCTATTATTATAACAATAATTACATTTGTGGGTCCAGAATCCTCAGCTGGTCTGTACTGACTTTAATGGAGCTATGCCAACGTATGGCAGCTGACAAGCTGGTCCCAGTCTTTGCTGAAGATCTCAAACTATTTCAGAAGGACTGATTACTGCAAACCCACACCACTTCCATGAAAGATCGTAAGTCAAAATTAAGCACACTTTGCAGACTGGGGAAGAGAAACACCAGACCTGGTGCGTGAAGGAATGGATTCCTACAATGGCATGGCAGGTATCTGAGCATCACTCCCACGGCCCCCCTCTCCTGCCAGCGCAGAGGAGCAGGCTTTTGCAGAGATTCAAATCTCAAGCGAGCTGAATTGCCTTCTGGAGGCACTCATCTCTCTCCATTCATTAGAAGGCCTTAGACTGCCTGAATTTAGCACCCCAGTGTTTGTGAGATTCAGCCCAGGCTTAAGCGGGGCTTAGGCACTCAAAAGGAGACAGCGGTAATCACCAGCACCAAACGTGAAAGGGATAAATAAAATTTGAACCTGACTGGGCTCAGCTCCTCTGGAGGAAAAAAAAACAAAATGCAATTACCAGACCAAAGAGGAATAAGTCTGGACAGCCCATAACCAAAAACGCCAAAACTACATGTTGCTTTTAGCTACCTGGCTCTCGACTCTTTGCTACAGATGTCAAGAGGTTACTGATGGGAGAAAACAGCCAGAACTCTGACTTTCCCTGCTCCCACAGAGCATTCTCCTGTTCAACACATACATCCTCTGCGGCACAGCATCAAAGGCATATTGTGACTTAAAAAAATGAAGAGGGTCTGAGGGTCCCAAGTCTAAAAATCAGACTCGAACACTTGAAAGGGCTGCTACTCATAAACCTCACTAATACAAAGTTACACACGCCAGCACGCATGTACCCTGCGAGTATCCATGCAGTGATGCTCCTGCATCTGCCCAAATCAGACACCCCATCAGCCTAAATTAGAAGAAATAATACAGGACATTGTATCCCATTTAAAAAGTCACTGGAAAAGCTCCAGTGAAGTGCCAGACCTAATTTTAACGCTGTAAAGAAAAATCAGGAAGTATTTGATTAAAATTAATCCTTGAGGTTATATAATTTGACTGTTCCTACAAATTAAGTTCACTTCATGCTTTCATTGTACTCCTCTCCCTTCATCAAGCACTAATAAGATGCTGTATCACATACGGACTGAGGGAAAAAATATTTTGAAAAATATTTCTCAATACAGCTGAGACATGTGGTAGGTAATGAGGGCCTTTTACACCAAAAAGTACCCGTTTTCCAATAGCTGACAAGTAAATGGGATTTGTATGTCTCCTGTACAACAGCTGGTCTTCTCTTGCTAAAAAATGAAAACGCTTCTATTTCAAAGGGAACATCTGCAAAATCCCAACACACATTAAAGAATAAAAAAAAAACAAAACAACAAAAATACACCGGTGGCCTGAAAAAGACTTCCGATGGCATAACCAATTAACACAGATTCATTTCATATAATACCTTCCCACATCACCACAGAAAAGATGCTTAATGAGGTAACTGCTGCAGGAGTCCATCAATCTAATCCGGTTCTAATACTCTCCTTAAATAATGCATACATTAGTTCTCTGTTACTGAAGAGATTTGTTTGTTTTATTAACATGTGCCTTGTTAAGTGCTAAGGCTTCGTAAAAATCGTTATGCAGCTTCTAGCTGCAGATGTATTATCTCCCCCCTTTCCCATTACAAAATGATTAGTTGTCTCCATTCTCTTTTTCAGTTGTATTAAAGCTGTACTGCACTGTGATTAAGTTCCTGTTAACAAGCAAAACTGTACTTAATGGTCAAGTCAGTGCGATGGACCCTTTCACTAAGAAATATATCATTTTTGGCCACTTAATAGCTTGATGCCATTAATTTTATTCGCGACCTAAGATACCTTAACCAAGCTGTTTCACTGAGACCAGCAGGTGTACTAAAACGAGTGAGGACCCAGTTTAGAGAGCTTGATTCACACTGGACTGAAGTTTAACATGTAAACAATTAGCTTACATTAAGCTCCCCTGCGCCTTTCAAGTCAGGGTTTTTTCTGAAAACCTTTTTTCCTCTCATTTCTTGTGTTCAGAGCTGAAATTACTGAGGCCACGTGTCTACATCAATAACTACTTGGAGGGGAAGATGTTTAAATAGGTACCATCTGGTTGTGTCATAATATATGGAACCTCTGCATTCAACGACTTAAGCAAAAACCATAAATTAGAAGTGAAATAATTCTTTTTTTCTTGAAGTCTCTTTTGTTTTCTGGAGCTTAATAAATTATTTTAAGCTTAAGCGCAACTTTGTAGAGTGAACTCCCAGCAACTACAGTGAGTCTTCCAGCAGAAGCCCAGTTCCTTGCCCAAGGCAAGAACTCTGTCCTTTGATGCCCACCTTACTACCACCCCAGTGCAAAGCCACACTTTAATGCAGGGGCTATACTGGAACCTGTGCGCCATGCAGAAACTCACTTTTTAAGTATCTCCCACATGGATAACGCACTGATGCTCAGCAGAGCATAGGTCCGGGCTGCGTGTTTGTTTCTGGCAAAACAGCACTGGGAATCCACCTGCAGAATCTAAACATCATAGGGGCAAATAGTCTTCAAAAGAAAACTCTCTTGTTTCCAAATCTGAAAAAAACACCAAGCTTCCACTTGACATGCAAGATCAATTCTGCACTGTTTTTACTTTGGGGAAGCATTTGGAAAAGGTGGGGGGAAATCTGATGGATGGACTTCAGAGAAAGTGGAGTAAAATTTCCTGGGTTTTCTTTCCTGTATGACTCCCCTAGTTTTCTCCAGCATTACCGAGTTGCTGCTACTTTGCATTCAGTTACAACAACTGATCACAGTTTTTATAACTGTCAGTGTTGAGTAGCAGCTGGATGCCTTTCCTAGTTTCAGTAACCAACAGGTATCACAGAGTTTAGGCACACATTTATGAAAACTTCTGGGTTCTTGCATCTTTAACCTGGTAGAGCTCAGCATGCATCACATAAGCGAACCAGGAGGAACAAGCAAGAAGAAATACAACCTGCTCGAGCACATTCAGCTGACCATCCCGCACAGCGGGGCCAGCCTCACTCTCCACATTCCCAGGAGAAGAAATACATTTCCCACTACAGAAATGAAAATGAGGAGGAGAGGCACTAGTGATCCTCAGGATTGTCCTCCCTAGCTTAACTTTCACTTGGAGTTAAAACAGATAATCCTCACTGTCCCCAAACACACAGCACTGTCTTTTCATTTTACAGTTCTCAACATTCTGAGCTATTGATAGTTATGTTTGGTTCCTATGACAGCTTCATGCTGAAAGAAACAGACCATTTCTTTAAAACGAATATACAAAATTTCAGACTAAAGAAATGCTTTGATTCCACACCAGCAGGCAAGAGCTATATTTCACTCAGCTGACACAGTAACAATACACTGGCACTTTTGCTTTATGGTAAAACAGGCAGTAATGAAAACCCAGTGGTGCCATGGGGCACAAAGGAGCATTACGTACCCACAGCCGTTGCCTTCAACACCTAATGCCAAGGCAGAGGCCACAGCTGGGTAACGTAAGCACATCATTGCGACGCACAACCGCCTCTCAGTGCAACGCTGGGCATGAGCTAAGACCACAGCAGATGCTCTGCTGTCACATCCCTCTCATCACCAGCAGCCCTGAAACGGGGATTTGCATTCCTTCTTCTTCCCTTTGGGCTCCCAACACACAACAAGCCCCTTCCACCATCACTAGCACGCTGCATGAAAAAAGCCTGAGACTAAGCAGCACGCTTATGGTGTTTTTGCAAAAAAGCTGTTGCATACTTTTCAAAGATAAAGACCTTTACATAAAAATCAGCCCATTCTCAGAAGGTAGCTTAATTCTTGCTTGCTTTCAATGCTTGAGTTTTGTTGAATGAATAAAGCTTGTGTAAAGGGTGCTGAACAGCTGCAGAAATCATATACATTGCAAGCAGCCACTGGAGTCACCACTACCGATATAATTCATTCTTCTTTAAAGATATCTATAACCTGGTTTAATTAAAAGTGGAACAACTGCAGGAAACTGGTTATGAGTAATGAAAGCTCCAGATGTAGCTGGCCAGGGGATCTAGCACAGTAGATGTTTTCAGTTGCAAAATAGCTCAATTCAAAATTGTTTTTTCCTGCCAAGTTGGCAATTCATATTCAATTATGCACAGGTACAGTGGCAACATTTTTTACTATGGTACGATGTAATTTCATTTTCCAAATGAAATTGCTTATTACACATATCTGACAGCATTTAATAAAAGTCTAAATACCTCTTAAACACCTGGTTCAAAGGACTGCATTTCTTTTCCCACAGACACAAATTATCAAATCCTCACACTACTTATGTCCGGCTCAGTAAAGTAAAATACGTACCACCATTTTAGTCTTGTACATGGGTCAGAGGCAAAGAAAAAAAAAAGATAAATAAAAATACTGTAACTTCAGATAACAACTTTCAGACACAGGTTTGAGAAGCGCTATCTTCTACAAAATGTCCAAAATCTGGTTTGTGTAACTTTCTTTAGTATAGATGCTCTTGTAAAGGCAGTTATCAGGGCATCCGTGTGTTAAAGGCTCTCTTCAGAGTGAAAAAGGGTAATCGGGTAATACATCACAGACAAATATCTAGTAGCCTTTTGAGAAAATACTCCCCAAAGATGTATTAATCACACCACTCCATTAACAGACCAAAGACACATTAAAATTAATATTCTTTTTTTGGTTAAAATCCAAGACTGAGAAATCTTTGAGAAATCCTTGCAGGGTCTCTCAGATGCACTTAACTCAAAGTCATCTGTATATAATGGGACTACTGTATTCACACCAGCCACCTTCTCCAACTGTTGCAAAACAATCTGTCATACACAAACTATGGGAAACTTGGATTGAGAAGGATAATAACTTCGCTCAGGCATTACATAAGTTGTATTGTAATGTGGAAACAAAGCAATGTAAAAAATAATCTTCTTTCACACCGATTCTGTATCATATAATTCCATTAAACAGAGATTTTCCTCATGAACTGATTCTGAAATGAAAACTGGGCCTACCTCTGAGACAGGCAACATAGGTACGGTTAGATAAATCAACATTTGCATGTCAGGAGTGCCTGGGAACTTCACCTACCAATTTAAGCAAGCTGTCAGGTTGTTAAAGCAGAAATCTGCACAAATCCAATTTCCGTATCGCTTTTCCACCAAGCACACATTTTAATCAATAGACGGATGCTTAAGTGTGGGGTTTTGTATTCTGACAAAGTAATTTTAAGGATGGCAGCTACTTCCCAGCGTGTAGGTTAAGCAAAGCCACAAGTACCATAAAGTCATCTTGAAGAACTACTGCCAAATCACCTCCTGACAAAGCACACTGTCACTTGTCTTGAGCATTGTGGGGTTTTTTAATACCAATATCAGGCATTGTGGGACAGCCCAGTGTGATCCATGGTAGTCATTTAGATAACGAGGGGAAAACAGGTACAGTCAGCATGTGTTTTAAAACATGTTTTCTATTCGGAACCCCAGTGCTCCATCTTTAGGTCTTTGATCAAATCTGTATGCACAAAGGCATGATTCATTACTGCCAGCATCAAAATAATCATATTCTATGTCCATGTGTCACCAGCAGGGAAACTATTAGCTCTTGGCCCCAAACTCAGCATTTGTTCCAAGGCACCAGGCGCAAAGCGGACGCTGTGCCAGGACGTTTGTAGGACAACTGCTAACGGTACTCGTTCTGACACTGTCCCAGAGCCCACAGAAGAGGATTATTTCCTAGAAAGCCTGATGCGCGGGGGAGCAGGGCTGGAGCCCTGGCTGCAGCCTGCCCCCTCCCAGCACCCTGCCTGCCCAGGTACCAGCACCCCCCAACCTTCAATAACCCACACTGGAGAGACCAAGAAGGAAAAAAGCTAGAGAATAATTAAGGACAAAAGCATAAAAGACCAGACAGATAGGAAAAGAGGCAGAGGGCAAAGTACTAGAAAAATAGTGGAGCCTGAATAGTTACATTTATGAACACAGCAAGTACCAAGATAAGATTACGTGTAGAGACAAAAATTGACCTCAATAAGCAAGAATTTTAGTTTCCACATCTAGAAAGCACAGCAGGATCTGCACACCCTTGATAGATACGTACTACCTTTCAGAAAAGTTGTCCCAAATGTTAGTGACAGATCGCTCGGGGCATGGTTCTCTGCAACCTTTCTGCGGCCAAAACACCCACAAGTCATTTATGTAGGTAAGTTATCTCTCAGCCCCAAGCTCTTGCTTTCTCTCTCAAGATGTAAAAAGAAATAGAGAAACAGACAAAAATATGCATGCATACTTCAAGAGGCAACACTTACTTAACATAAACTTACTGCTAAGAGAATTAAATTAAAACCAAAGGAAGCTTCTCTTGAGCTGAAGAATACTACGTACAGGTGGTACATACCAACGTGTACTTCTGAGGTTTACATTAATTGGCCAAGAATATTGTTAATTTGACTATTAGAAAATTCAGAAACGCAACTGGCAATAGGGCCAGCATTGTAACTCCCTGCGGTTCCAGGCCTGAGTCAGTTAAATGAAAACTTCGAAGTTTGCAAAAGAAAATGGTACGAGATAGGGCGAGAGGGCACAGTTTCAGTATCCTTGAGTTTTTAGCGGTTAATAAAATGATTGAATTAGATTTCATTGCCTGTCACCTACTGGGCTCGATAGAGCTGTGCAATAAAAGAACAGCGCCCGTGCGGTTTTCAGGTGGAAAAAATAAAGTAGCAGTACAATAAACCCTCAGGACCGTATCGGGCAGGCGGCTCTCCGCGAAGTTCGGGGATGCTGAAACGGCGGCTGCGGGGGCGGGCGGTGCCGAAGGGGCACCGGGGAGAGGAAAGAACGCATCCCCTCTCCTGGCGCGGCAGCCACGGCCCCCGGGGCTCCCGCCGCACGGCCCCCCCTCCCTCCGCCGCTGGCCGTGCCGGGGGCGCGGGGAGCCCACGCGGCGGGACCGGACCCGCACCGCGGCACCTGCGCGGCGGCGGCGGCGGGAGGCGCCCACGCGGGCTGGGGGGACACGAGCCCCGGGCGACCGCGCCACGCTCGCCCCAACTTCCCCGCGCCTGCCGGGCGGCCCCCTCCGCAGAGCAGCGCCGTGAGGAAGGGGCGCAGCCGCTCCCCCTCCCGCCGCCCCCCGCCCGCGCCTACCATCGCCTTGCCGTGCGGGGCGGCGGGTCCGCGGCGCTGCGGGTGCGCCCGTTGGTCTCCGCCGCGGTCTCGCTTCTCACGGCCGGCGGCGCCGCCGCGTTGCTCCTCGCCGGCGTCGAGGGAGGTGAAATTCCAGACGAGGAGGGTCTGCAGGAGCAGCACGGTGAGCGCCGCCACCAGCGCCGAGCGGGAGTGCCGTGCCAGCCGCCGGGCGCACGGAGCGGCCACCATCTTCGCTGCTGCTGCTGCTGCCGCGCTCCCGAGAGCCGCCGCATCCGCCGCGGCACGGAGTTTTCAGCCGGGCAGAGCCAGACGTCAGCAGGAGGAGGGCGGAGGTGGGGAAGGAAGGAGGGAGGGAAAGGAGGGAGGGGAGGGCGGAGGAGGTGTGCGCGGGGATGGGGGAAGCCGGCGGGGAGCCTTGGCGGCGCGGCAGCCCGCGGCCGGGCCAGCCCGGGGGCGAGGGGTGGGGTTGGCGGAGGAAGAGGAAGGAGGAGCGGTAGCGGGGGCTGCTGCTGGCGGCGGCGGCGGCGGGCGAGCCCCGGCCCTGCGTGAGGGGAAGGGGCCGGGCCGGGGCGGCTCCCGCTCCTCACGGCGGGCGGGAGAGGGGAGGGGGGCGGCCGGCGCCGGGGCGGGCGGCGACTGCCATCTTCTGAGGGAAAGCTGCCGCGCGCCGGCGTGAGGCGATGGGCGCGAGGCAACCGGGCGTGAGGCGACGGGCGCGAGGCGGCACCTCAGGTGCCGCCTCGCGCCCGTCGCCTCACGCCCGGTTGCCGCCTTTTCCCGCTCCCGACCGGCAGACGAGTGCCCTGTGAAGGTGAATTGGCCCTTTTTACTATTACTATTTTATTTTTTTATTTTTTTTTTTAACCGACTCGGAGCCAATTCGCGCCGAACTGACCTTGCGGCCGTTTGAGATGGGGCTTTTTCCTGGGCTGGTGGCGTTAAAAATGGCCGCAACAAAACAAGACAAACAAACAAACAAAAAAAAAACCAAAAAAACAAACAAACAAACAAAAAAAACGACGGGGCGGCTCACATGCCTTAGCAAAGGAAAATTTGGGTGGTAAATTGACAGACTTCCACAGTTAATCAACAACTGCCGCGTACAGGCATTGATTTCTCTGCCACGTAGGTATTAACCAGTCTTTACTTTTGACAAGGCTGTGACTGGCAGCTCGGCTCAAAGCGGACCTGAGTGCGACGTTCGGTCTGTGGGGCCTTCAGCCCGCGTGGGCCCTGCCAACGGCCGGGTGGTGTGGCTGCTTGCAGCGTGGGTACGCCTTTAAAGACCCTGTCTTTTCCCCCCTCATCTGACAAACAGCCATCCCCAGGTAGGACTCTGCCACAAATGTATGCAAAACCATTTAACGCGCAACAATGGTCCAAATTCTCCAAGACTGAGGGTTTTTTTGGGTTTTTTTGAAGCAAAAGGGTTGCTGGCAGCATTTGGCCTCAGCGGAGTGAGAATGAGAGTGAGGTGCAACACTCCCACAGCCCTGTGAGGTTTGCAAGTACCTGGCATAGATGCAAGGTAACTGTAATTAAATGCCCAGTGTCTAAAAAAGTGTACGTAATGGATGGCTTCAGTTGCCTTTTTCTCCCGTGCTGGTATTGGCTTTCTAATCTGAAAGATCTCATTATCTGATGATGATAGTGAAGTAGAGTTTTTTTAATCTGCCTGCACAGTACCTCTTTTTGTAAACCTAATTCCACTTTACAAACCAAATCCAAAGGTGAAAAATAATATCTTATGATAAGGACAGTTGCTGTTTCTGAATGACAGCCAAGTAGGATTTGCACAGACCACCAGGATTTTGTTTGCGTTGAACACGCTTTAGATTCTGATCTGAAGAATAATGAAACAAGTAGTAAGATTCAGAGGCATCCTCTATTAAGGGAATATTCCTCATGATCCAGTGAGGCTACAAATAAAATTTCACAGGATGTATCTTTTGTTGCAGTGTTACAGAAGCAGATGAATTACATGGCAGGTTAGTGGTAAGAAGCATTGTGCAAGTATTTAGCTTTACAGAGGTGTGCATGATGGGTCAAATAGGCTTTCTAATATTAAAATGAATTTTTAATAATAATCTCATGATCTGATGGAAGAATCAGGTTTAGGAATAAATCTGTTGTTCCTAACACATGAATTTTGAGTCTCCAGTGGGAAATTGTATCCTCAAGAAAAACAAGCAAGGTGGTGGTGTTCCATACATGGCAGTTCCTGGGCTTTTTGGTCCTGTACTGTCCTCTGAGGCTGTTGGGATACTTCATAGCAACTCTATCCTGGTGTAAAACCATCGATTCAGCGCAGTTACTCCTCATGTATAGAGTAGTGAGATCTGAATCAGGCCCAAATACACACATGCAGTTTCAAACAGGGCTGCAGTCAGCGTATCGCTGACTTCTAGGCGTCTCTAAATGGAAAGGTTAAAATACATCATTAGTAACTTCCAGGAAAGTCAGCACAGAAAGGATTCTTTCTGTGTGAAGGCTGAGCATCATCTAGCTGACCTTCAGTTCATGCAATGGGACAGCCTTCATTTTTGCCATCTGTGGTGATGGCGAACTGCTCTTTATGGGCAGAGGGCCCATGATAACAAATTTTGACAGTGCCAGGCTTCTGCACCAGTTGCGCATGCATCAGATTTGCTGGTCACACAGTACAGTGAAGTAAGCTGTTTGAACAAAAAACCGAAAAAGATTCAGTGTTCTTGAACATTCTGACAGAGTCTGCACAGCTCAGGAAGTTGATGGAAAATTTTTATTCCAAACCATCAAATAATTGAGCTTTATATATACACTCAAGCAAATCTGCTGACAAATACCAGATAAAAGTGTCTTCCACTTGGGATTAAGTGCCTTCCTTTTCAAAAGGAAGTTGTGGTCTTAGCATGTGGTTGCCCCATGCAGCCTTCCCTTGGGCTTTTAGAGGGCAGGAGGCGCTCAAGGAGCCAGAAAAACCAGACTTGGAACAGGCCAAATCACTAACACCTCTGAAGAGCCACAGATCTCCAGGCCTGATTCTGATCCTGTGTACCTCATTGTGAAACAGGAGACACATTCAAACAGATGCCCTAAAACAGCTAAAAGCCCTAAAAGCAGCATTCAAGCCAGGCAATGTTTTAGCAAAAGGCAACACTGCTCTCTGTAAAAGGAGCACAGCAGTAATTATGACCAACTTGTGATCCATGTTTCTTAAAATTTTTATGACCTATTGGAAAATTTCCTCCAGATTTTCAGGGGCAGTTTTTATACTGGAAAATGTCTGTGGATTTTCCTAATCTCTGTATATAATTTCTGTGACCGATAAGGCAGAGAGGAACAGCAGTGCATGCTCAGTCTCATGTGTGTCCTACTGAAAGCACGTCTGGAGAGAAGATTTGTATCCAAACCACAATAATTTATAGGCCATAAAGATCTAAGTCTTCAGTGTAAAGTCAACCCTGCGTATGGGTGGGAGCCTCAGCATGAGACACTTCTGCACTGAGTGAAAAAGCAGAGCAGGGAGAGGAGCAGGCTTCCTCTCTGACAACATCCTCCTTTCCCTGTATTTATAGAAATTATGTAAAATCTGGAAAGGAGGGTACAGTAGGTATGGCATTCATTTTTAAAACTGTGCTACGACCAATGATCGCTAACTGCTCAAAACATCCTTTTTCTGTTGCTAACAAAAATAGCCAAATAGAGGTAAGATGGAGGATAATTTAATTAGTTGTTTTTTTCCTGTGCTGATTCAAACTGGAAAATAAAAAGCACAAGGCTGAGCTGCTTGAGAATTTGAAGATGAAAAAAATATTACAAAAACTGAAAAACTGAACTGTACAAATTCTAAGAACAAACAGATCAGAAATTACATAAAAGTTAAAACCATAAAGAGGACTTTTTTTATTATCACATTCATTAATAATGACAGCTTGAGTGAGCTATGTTGCATCAGAAAATATTTAATCTGGCTACGCAGAGGACATTTGAGAGTTACCACTTTGAAAGTTCCTGATGTTTCCCATCTTGTGTGAGACTATTGGTATCCAGCACAAAGTACATAAGAGAAAAAACAGATTTGATTCTTAATAGACAAGTATTATCATGGTTGCACTTAACTGTCAAAGAGATGGTGTTTTAAGCAAGGATAACGAATGTGATTTGGCTAATTGGCTCTAAAATCCGAACAGATAATTGGCTTAAATATTTTTCAGCTCTGCATAGGTATGTAAATTCAGCCTGGGTGTGTTTGAGAGAAGGTGGGTATCAATCTTGGCTACTTAGAATGAGCTAAAAAAAAGAACCACATTCTGTTCCAGTAAAAATTTTACTCTGATCTACTTTGCTAGATTTACCTATCCTGTTATAAAAATGCACTTCCTCCTCCTTACAGTGTAGACATAGTCTAAAATTGAAACAAGTAACAAGACTTTGCACAAAGAAATAAGTGAAGTTGAGAGCAATGTTAATAAGCAATATCATTTTCTCTGCTTTGAAGAGCTTACAGTCCATCTGGTGAACAAACACTACAAGCTTATCTGAACTCCAACTCACAGGCTGACTCATAGGCGGTTTAGAAGCACATTCTGTAATCAGTGAGAGACTAAGTTATTTCAGAGTGAAGATTTGCATTTTTCTTAAAAACAGTCATGTCCCTATCACATCAAAATTTAGATTTCAGATATATGTTATCAGGGTGAAGGGGGAAAAGACGTATCTGGGAATGAACTGATTTGTTTAAGGATAGGTATTCTCAGATGTGCTCAATCTTGAAAGAAAATCTGTGAAGAATCCAGAACAATTAGCAAATTTGTATACATTCCTATGATTTTAAAAAATCATAACACCTAAGGAATGCACCTTAGGAATAGAAAAGATTGAAAATGGGCCATGAGCATGAGCAGTGTTTAAAGAGTAATCTGCAGTAGCAGTAGAGGTATCTTCCTGAGGTTTGGGCTTCTCCCCTGAAGTGGCAATTTTTTTTCCTTTTCCTTCTATCACTAGCAGGAACAACATACCACCCCTAATCATTTTAGTGAAGCATTGTGCATATGGAAGACTTCTACCTTTTCCTCGGGAGGCTGGCAGTCTTACTGGGCTACGCATCAAATCTGAAAGAGCAAAACAGGGTAGGGAATTACTCCCTGAGAGGCTAATAAAAATTTCACCATCTTAGGCTACAGTTCAGTGTCTGCTCTGCAACAAGTTCCAAACTCATTGATTTTTGTTTTTAAACAGTGGCGTATTGCTATACTTTAAAGGTAGGGGAAATGTATCTTGATTTTTCTGGAACCACAGCACCGTCATTAACTTACTCTATGTTCTCCAAATCAGGCATTTTATGGTTTTCACGTACATTCTTCACCAGTCAGGTATACTGTTGCACAAATACTCACTATTCCATCTCTGCTTTTCATAAACAAACAAAACCCCAAGATCCCTTGCTATGTACTCATTTTACATCTAGCTACTCTCCAAGTGAGTTGTAAAAGCCAGGTTCTCTCTTAGCGTGCATTGACAGAACTGAAGTCAGTGGAGATGTGACCATTTTGTGCAAGAAACACCTTTAGTTCTGGTGGTTTTGTAAAACTTGAAATTCCAGCAAGCCCTTCTTAATCTGCTCTTGCTCCATTTTGGCACTTAATAGTTTGCAAATGCAAACTCTGGTGTCAATGTATATGCAAAAGCCAAATTTTTAACACCAACATTTAATTCTGGTAACAGTATCCATAAACTAGCAACATAAATAATCTTTATTTTTCACTTCTAGGTCAGTATAGTCAAAGACAATAACCGCAGATACTTTTCTATGTTCAATTTATATAAAATACATAATCCTTATGTGGAATATATATTACTTCTTCCTTCTGAGAGATAAATTTAGTTCAGGACCTTGGCATATGCTCCACTTCAGGAAGTGAAGGAAAATGGAAGAATTATTCCCTTCATCATCACATTACAGCATTCCTTTTTCTTTAAAATCTCTTAGCATGTATAACCTTTTACTACCAATACGGCGAAATGTCATGTATATGTACTTTATATACAGCCCTCAGTGTTGTGACAGCTTTTTCTTTCAGCCAGTGGTCGAGGATAATCACGGAAGGATTACCCATCTGTTCTTGCCATGTGGCATTCTGTCTTCGGTAAGGAGATATTGCAGTTCACAGCTTCCTGCAGTTCTTTTTTCTGATGTTCTCTCATTAACTAAAAATTGTATTATTATCTTTCTGAGTTACTAAGTTGGAAAGTCTGGAAGACTCATGAAGGTGACCTACTTTGGATTATCTAAGTTAGAACCAGCCACTGACTGTTGCAAATAGCACTTTGTTTAGATGCAGAAGGAATTGGTTTCTTTGGCTTCAGCTTTCATTCTGGGTTTTTCTTTCTTCTTTTTTTCTGTCTTCCCACTTGGTGGAAAAAGGCAGGTGGTACCCGAAAAAGGAAAATCAAAGGGGAGGAGAAGAAAAAAAAAGATGTTTTTTTCAGGAAAAATGACAACGGAGATTGTATTTGCGTGATTAGTCAGTTTTTCAAAACACCAACAGGGAGGGCTTTGGACTGCATTTATTACAAAGACATACGAATGGAAAGTGTACATAGAGATTTCTTCTAGTAGTCACCTGCAACATTTCCCATGTGTCTAAACTTTTCTTTGACACATCACTATCATTTGCTGCAGAAATAATAATTAGAAAGGAAACAAGCTTTTTAAAAGAAGATTCCAATACTCTCTCATTTTACCACTGAAAAAGGCAGTATTTTAAAGACAAATAATTTTCATTCTTAAGGTTCTGATACGATACACGTTCATCTGTACGAAAGCTTGCTGCAAAAAATACCTGGTAAAATAGCATGGCTATTCTTCATAAACAGGGCCATTTTGTGGTAATTGATTTAATACAACTTTTATGTTAGGGAACATTGTTTATGATATTATGTCAAACCCAGTATTGGCAGCTTCAGCAGATCATTTGTCTGCCACTGATGCACTCGTGTCCCTTGACCACACTGGGCAGTCCCACAGAAAACAGTGTGCTGCATGGAGCTGGTACTATATATCCGTGTGTGACAGTGAAATTTTGCTGAACTTCTGCGTAAATTCTCCAAACCTTTGTACCAATTTGCCTGGGGATGGGGAAGCGGGGGGAAGTGTGAATGTGCTGTTTCGCCCTGGGAGAGAGGAACAGAACAGGTAGCTTGCATTTCCTGCTGCAGTTCCTACCAGCCAAGTTAGTAAAGAAGCATTTCAGCTTACCTCTGAAATTGGTCTGTCAACACCACAGGGTTATCAAGGATATTATAAACCAAAGACAATCATAAATCAAAATTTAAGCGAACAAGCTTGATAACTATCATTGATCTTGCTGCGTTCAGATAGGCATTAACAAAAGTGGGTGCAAAAACCTGCTTGGCTATAATTCGCACGCTGCAAGAAAAGGATGTATTCAGACAAGATATTTGATGTGCCTTAAAAGAAATACAGTTTTTTGAGGAGTAAGGTACGTCTATCTATGGCAAAAATGACTGCGTCATATACTATATGTCTTGTTTTAATAGCTTTTGAATTCGTAGAACTGGTAACACGTTGCAAACACGTTAATGAACATGAATCAGGGAAGATTTTGGTAAAGGCGATACTTCCTTTACAATGACTCTCATTTTTAAGGGTTCAAGCACCAACTTTTATCTATGCCCCAGATCTTCCATCACAATGAAGAAAACTCCATAAATAGGACCAAAAGATGCAAGATTCATTGAGAATCTAGCAAACATAGTCCTCCAGGGAGCAAGTTCCCATCTTTGCAAGACAAGAAAGCAGGTTCTTGAAGCCCTATGGTGACTGAGGAGCCAGAGGAAAATCCTCATGAGCTAGCTAAATAACATCAGTTTTGCAGTAGGAGACAGCAGAAGTATCTTGAAATGATCTACATCTGTATGGTTTTGCCCTCATAAAGATTTCTGTTTTGATGAACTTAAGGACTGGGAGGAAAAAGAGCTGGTAATCCAATCTGTCCGCATCAGCAGCGTCATACAAAACATACCAGCTGCCTGCGATTTCCAGAGCCATGCTGCTGACCGTGCCTAAGCAGTGGCTACTAAGTGGTGACCGCTTGCACACACATGTAATCAGTGGTTTGTTTGCTGGTTTGCGTGCCTGCAGCTGCACAAATTATGTATGTATGGAGAGGGCCGAGTTACACCACAGTACAGCACAGACTGTTGTAACCACCTTTAAGGAAAAGGTGTGGTTCGGTGCCCATCATCATGGCTCCATCAGTTTTGAAAACTGATACTTATCTCGTGCAAGAGCACTGTAGATGTGCTGACTCTTCAGCACGGGGCTGCTGGAGGTAGTGCCTTGCTTGATCTCTGTGGTCTCACTGAAGGAGATTATACACGAGGTACTAAGTCCTGCTGCTTCTACTTCCTTCAGGTCTGCCTGGTGAGATGGAGATACTTATATGACTGCAGTTCTACCTTTTGGATAGTACAGGTTCTTGCCACGACAACTCAGGGCTGAAATTACTCATTCCTTCCATCCATTTTATTATTAAGTTGTGGGTATGGCACATGTCTGACAACTCGTTTGCCTGGAGAACATTCAGCAGAAAGGCCAAGAGGTGTTTGCCACGAAGGATAACTGTTCTGGCAGTGACATGATGTGCAGGAGACATCCACTTTTCATGTAAGAACTCAAATAACACACTCCCCCAAAACCCACCATAGGTGTGTACTGCATGTGCTGTACTGCAGAATTACTCGAATATCTAAATGTTTATATGTGCAAAACTCAGGCATGCACAAGTATAAGCATTTTTGAATAGACAAATAGATGCCATGGGTAAAAAAACCTTTCCTCAGAATACAGATTAGGGGTTGGAACTTAAATTACAATAGTTTGCCCCAGAAGTGACATTAATAAGTGTTACCTCTCTTGCAAAGGCAGGGAAGATTTAGAAAAGAAACCAAGTATTATTCAGTGAAAGGGAAAATAAGTAAGTAGACCCTACAGTGATTACATTGTGCTTGTAAAACAATTCAAATATACTTCTGTTTTCTCTAAGTCTTTGACACTAAATTACAGTATAAAATAAATTCCTCAGGAAGTTCATCTAGCAAGTTATTTGTATAAAATGTGCAAGCCACACTTAAGATCAAACAAAATACTAAGTTCTGGGGAATTTTAATTCTGAACCTTGTAATAAATTTTGACAACATATAAATGATCCAATTGAATACAATCTACATTCTCAACAAAGGGCCTATTACAATATATGGCTCTCTCTTGCCCTAGAATGGCTTCTAAGATGTAGTTGCAATTTCGTGTAATAGTGGGATGCACCTTTCTTGATGATCAGTGGAAGCAAAGTTTTGCATTAGGTTTTTCTTTTCCAGAAGAACTATTACCATAAAATATTTCAGATCTTTTATGAACTAAATAAGCACCTGGAAATTCCTGTAAATTCAAAGAATTAGGTCTCAACCCAGAAAAGCACTTAATGACATGTATGATCCCACTGAATTTGGTGGCATATGCAAGGGCTTCAAATAAAGCATGTACTTACGAGCTTTGCTGAGTTGAGGCCTTACAGAATATGCTATGCAAATCAGGTTAAAAATATTCAGAAACTAAACTTGACTTGAAATTGAATGGAACCACTGATCAACAGTGGCTCTTTTTTTGATGTATTTGTAAAATAATTGTACAGTTTGTTTAAATTGTTCTTTTCTTACCTGAATATTCAGAAACATTTTTCAGGTTGTTGTTCACTAGTAGGTGTGAGGTGTTTTTTTCCTGAAAATTCATGTGCAATATGTTATTGTCTCTGGATGAGCTTTGCCTGTGGCTGAACTAGGAAACAAGCTGCTTGGCTCAATGAAAGCTTATCCGATTTATCTGAGGAGAGATGCATTTCTCCTCCATTGCAGACCTAAGACAGAAAATCTCAGAGGAGAAGAATAGGGAAGGGGGAGTCAGCATCCCTGTTTCTCCTTGCTTAGCAGTGGCCTGCTAAGCTTTTGCTTAAGAAGTGACCTTCTATAATTTGTTTGGCTAACAGTAAACATCTTCACATTTCATAAGAGAGGTGTATTTGTATCCAAGTCCCATGGTGACATCCAGTCTGAGCTAGTCCAGTCCATAATCAGATGATGCAGCGAGTGCTCTGGAAATGTTCTGATTTGCCATGCAGGCAGGTCCACAGAATAGTCACGGTCCCAAATCTGTTCTCCAGCGCTGTTGCTGCTTCAGGAAGCAGGATATAGCCAACTCTTAACACAGATTTTATGCATGCATGTGCAAGCCTGTTTGTTTGAACATATAGCCCTACATTTAATTGGTAAAACTATTGCTCAAACATTGTTGCAAATACAATCCTAAAAAGAGTAGATTGCAGCTGGCTGGTGGCATAGGTTGATTGCATTTCATAGCCTTAATCTCTTCACCTCACTTTGCACACGACTTCTATCATCACAATTATCTGTTTGCAATCTCAGAAGGAATGCCAAAGATGAGGCTGGAGTCTGACCCTGTCTCCCTTTGGAAGAAGCCTCTTCAAGTCAGTCCTTCTAAGTTACTGGGTTAAGCGCAGAGGAAAGAAAACAGACTTTTTCAATATTTTTAGTACATAACTTTTCTGTGACTAAACAAAGAGATTTGTTTGACATGCTGTCAATCTGACACGTGTTTTAAGCATTAATGTAAAAAGCCAGGGTACTATACACTTGTTAATGATCAGTTACTATTTATAAAAGATATTTAAGTCAATAAGGTAATTTGCTTGTTAGCCAGCAGAGAAGCTCTAGGTTTCTTCTCAAGCTGTTACATACAGGTAGATCTCACACATCTATTACCTCTTCAACCCTAGTCCTCCAGATTTACATAACTGTAGCTGACCCTATACAACACTGAAACTTCTCAGATGGCCACATTCTTGCCTGGAAACTGAATGCACAAATTTGGCAGCTCATTTTTGTAGATGAACTACACTGAAACAAATTCTTATCTCAGACTTGGATTTACCTGAGCACAGATGGAAAATGCAAATAGGATCTGTAACATTTTATTTAAGCCCCACATTGTGAAAAAGGAGGCATATTATGCATTTTGTGCACTAGTCTCTCCTTTGTGCTGCACATAATTGGCAGAGCTTTTCAGTGAAAAACTATCTGGCCAAATTCTCTTACAGCCTTATGCTTTGCAAAAATCTGTCTTAGGTTAATCTATACAAGGAGTAATATTCAAGTTGACTCTGCGCTCATATGAAAAACGTGTTTAAAAAGCTCTAGCAGATACAATCCTTTTTGCTTGACTTTGTTCCCTGCTGTTGTTGGTCTCTCATGGGATTTCTTGCAGAGTGGTTAAGCGATCTATACTGATTTTTCAAAAGCAAAGATAATAGGAGCTCTATTCATGGGTTAAACACTTATCTGCTTTAATACAAGATGTGTAGGAGCAGCCCCTAATGACATTCAAATCTTGTTATTGCTGTGCTTCAGTGTAGGATGTACTTGGTTTTGTGGCTGCAAGAAGCAATTGTCAGAGACGACTGTAAATCTTGAACAGCAAATAAATCCCACAGCATGTAGAAATGATGCTCGATTCTGCTTTTACAGCAGTGTGTGTCTTTGGACTTCACTGCGCTTGCTCCTGACTTACACCAATGAGAGTGAGATATTGCAATCAACGGCTTGTACCAAACCTACCATTACGTCTGACTCTAAGGGCATCAGCTCCTAACTTCATATTGGTGTAAAACTTCTAACCCTTCCTTTGCAAAAGACTGTTGCCTATTCATAGTGTCTTGGCTTGTGAGCATTCCCCTAAAACCAGTACTGTGGCAAGCTCTGAGCTTTCAGCACTTCTGGGTCGCGTATCCAACTTATTTTTCTTATGTACTCCATGGCTTGCTAGCACCCCCTTTGCCTTCCCCCACTCTAAACTAGCAAATTTGCTAATACTGTGGAGAAAAGCCAAGTTTTCTTCCAAAGAAATGCAGATCCTAGCCGAATACATATTAAAAATTCTCATTGCTCTCTGTGCATCTGAAACCTTATGAACCATCTTTGCCACAAGGAAAAGTTGTAATAGACATAGATCCAGAGGCATATCACAACAGGCTTGGTTTTACTCATTAATCCATCAAAGACGTTAAGCACAAATATTAGAACCCGAAGCAAAATATAAAGAAGGAGCTGCTTGAAAGCCAGGCTCATGTTCATAACACAAAAGCTAGCTAGATTACTGGATTAAGAGGTCTACTGATATTAGTTCCATTTGTTTCACACACAGAGTAAGAGATTAGAAAAAAAATTAAGACTAGATGGAGAATCACTGGTTGATTAAATAGTATTGTAAAGTTTATTGCTAATTAATGCCAAAGTATTTAAAGGTGCACACATGAATCTGGTTTCCAAATGCCATTGAATTTCAATGGATGATAAATGCATGTAATTAATTTAAGTCTGCTTAAAGAGGATGATGTAAACTTTGCTGCATTAGCAATGCCAAAATGGTCTATGAAATGGAAACATAGGCACCTGTTAGCCAGATAGAGTAATTTTGGCATTTTAAATGGCAAAATTACCTGCTGAATGACCATAGGCATTTTCTCCGTTTCATGTGGTACAGTACCGAGTGTTCTAGGTGTCAGAATAACCTTCAGAAAGGTTATGCCACCCAATCGACTGTAATCACTGCACTGCTTAAGCAGCCTCAAGTGCTACCTTATTTGATGATGACAAAATGAATCATTCTACCATATGATCTCTGAAATGCAGAGGAAGCATTCCAAACATATAAGCACAAGATGCAATGGATACTTGCAGATCAAATATAGGTGAAATTCATAATACTGCATTTGCATCAAATTTGACATTTTTCTTTCACGTTTCCTTTATTATCACTAGCTTGGATTATTATTTATTTATTTGGCATGTGTGTCATTATGAACAAAATATTTCCCTAAAAATTAAACAGGATGAAACTGGACATCATATAGATTTGAAATTTGGTATGAATCACAGTCACTACCATCAACTCAGGAACAGGTCCTTAATCCATTTTTGCTGTGCATAGTGTAATCGAAACAACAGTTTTAAGTGCTTCTTCCCATCTCTGTCCCAATTCCAATTTTCAAATTCAATGTGTTTGTTCAAATAGCAAAGTCACCTCCTTACAAACAATAGATGGGGATTCATTTGGAAACAGTTACCATGCTTTTAAATAATCTGGTATATTTAGGTTTTATTTTTATTACTGCACGACTGAGATTAAATCACCAAGTTTATCATAGGCTAAGAGCACACAGAGGATAAGTTAACGTTACTCAGCTGAAGCACAGTAAGTTTCAAGAGGCAAGGAAAAGTTATGCTGGGCTAAACTCAGGTGTAAATTCCCATTACTATTTATAAGACTGTAATTCCTGCAGGGATAACAGGGTCTTCTTTTTTAGTTTAAGGTATTTAGGGAAAGGTTAACACTAAACTGAGAAAGTCAGCATGGATAGAGAGCGTATGACTGATAAAACATTCATACGCAGACAAGTACCCTCTGAAGATAGAGCCAGGGTCACTTACTGCCAGCGTGGGGACCAGGCTGGACACACATCATCTCCCCATCCAGCTGTCTTAGTGGGAGGGATCATCAATGCCAGCCACTTGTCACCACTCCCTGGTGGAAACAGCTTTACTGAATACATTTACAGGAACACTCCTACAGTTCTTCAAGCAAATTTGTCTGAGATAGCTCAGACTACCCATTTAAAAACTGTTTAAACTTGCTCAGTTGGCTCTGTCAGAGCCTATTAGACAGCACTCTCACAAACTGCTCCCCTTCAGAGCAGTAGTAAAGAGTATTTGAGAATGGTGACCTTGTCCTCTGACACAGCTGGATTGGGAAGGAAGTGGAAAGGAGCGAAAAGAGCAACTCCTCCCCGGGTTTCTAAATAATTGTGCAAAATGGCTAAAAAAAGCACTTAGTCTTACAGTAGAGAAACGAAAACCAGTACCCTGAATGAGAAGGAACCCTTGTAGCTCTGCTGCTGTTTCTCTCACATTGCCATTTGGTTCCTCTTTTGGATTAATCTGTGAAATACCGTCATCAACCAAGCACAGTAACTGAGACCCGACAAGCATCATGGGAACTATCAAAAACCTTTGGAGGAAAAAGCGCTGTGCTCTTTATGAAGTCTCAGGAAATATACCCGTTTACTATCATGTTAGTCTTTTAGAGAAGGCTTCGAGATTGGCTTTCTTACTGGTAAGACAAGATGCTGTTTACACCACTGTAACTGTGTGTCAGAATTACAGCTTACTGTCAGATAACTTTAGCAGTGTGTAAATTTAAACTGATATGCAATATCACAAAAGGGCCATAAATAATTAGAAAAGAGAATCACATAATATATTTGTGCTTAGTCCATATATATACATACTGAAAACTTTTCAAGTTGACAAAATAGCTTTGAACATCTCAAAATGGCTTTTTTTCGTTTTTATAGATGAATAGTTCAGCTGATTGAATTTTGAGATACTGCTGAAGATAGAAGAAAGGTGAGAAGTCAAAGAAAGGTGGTATGACTAAGGCAACACAAGGCAATAAAGACACACACAGATTATGAAACAATATGCTTAGGTGGGCAGCTCCAGCATCTGAAGGGATCTGTAGACAGTGATGAAAGCCAAGCCCTTAGGCAGGTGTAGACCCTACCAACGACCCTGACCTATCTCTGTGGTCAAGAGACATACCCACTGCTTCATCAGAAAACGAGGTGGGGAAAAAAGAAAACTTTCATTTGCTGAATAACATTAGATATTGGCAAGAAAATTAATTATTAAGATAAGTCTCAAGACAAGTCTCTTGTTCACTGTGTACAGTTCCTCCACTCTCTGAACAGAGTATTGTCTGTGCCAGCATTCCAAAGAGCTGTCTCTGAAGCCCAGTTAATCAATGTTTTTCGCTCTCTTCCCCACCGTCACCAGATCTGGGCAAAAGATTGGGTTTTAGTCCTTTCTGCTGCCACCAACAAAGAAGCCGTAATAACTCAGTCCCTGCATCTGGGAAGTAATGTGCTAACAGCATATAAACCAAAGCAAATTACCTCCTGACTGAAGCAATGAGGCACCCAAGAGGGTAGAACAATAAGAACTTTATCCTTGGCCTGTTCCTGAGCTGATGTAGATTTATACCGCCTCTTGCTAAAAGCCAATGGGCAAACTCTTATCTAAGTCCTTAACATGGTACAGAGTAACACTGGAGAGAGTAAATTCTATGACACAGCCTATCTGACTGCATGTCCTGTGATGCAAAAAGAAAAGATAAATGAAAATATATATTATACATCTTCGACAAAATATTAGTAAATATGCTAATAGCTTTCAAATATGCATAAGACTGTTGCAAAGAGAAAGGCAATAAATTGTTCTCTGAGTCCAAATTAAGACAGGACAAGAAAACTGCAACAAAAATGATTTAGAAAGACATTAAGAAAACTTTCTAAACACTGATAAGATCACCTGGGGAGGTTGTGAAGTCTCCACAAAAACAGGTTAGACGAATAAGCTGTCAGGAATGGCTTAAGTGTTTCTGATTTTCCCTGAGGGCAAAACGAACTTTCAGGATCCCTTCCCACCCAATATTCTGTGATTCTACAGACTATGCTAGTGGGTGAATGAAAGGGACGGATGCCCTGCCAATTCCACATGGAAACAGATGAACTCAATGTTTCCTGTCTGCAGATTGTGGGATCCTAGAAAAATACCTTCACAGCCATATGGATTAGTAATTTACTGAAATTATCTAAAGAAACAATCACAATAAGAAGGTCCAAATCACGGCATAAGTAACATTTGCAAAGAGCATTATTTATCAGAAAAAGGAGACGTGAATTCAGTGTTCCTGAAAGGCTGGCAGCACCCAACGAGCAAGTGCTGCATTTGCCACTCCAGTGGGGAATGGCAGTATGAAATACTGCAGTACTAATGAGCTTCAGGCTAGGCCTTGATAGGTGACTCCTTTGAGTAGTTCATTTAGGAGACTAATTTAGCCTTTAATTGACTGAGATCATTCCTTTGGCTGACAGTTGTTCTTTTGCATGTAGATACCTGGCTGTTTCATGCACGTTGCACGCACTGCGACTGCTTCTGGACTGAGACTGCTAATTCCCTTCAGAATTCGTGGTGATCACAACCATTAGAATGAACAGCTAAATACAGCTTTTGGCAGCCAAATTTCAGTTTCATTGCTGTCAGAACTTCAGTTATCATGGTTGGGCTATAATTTTCAGGCTGGTAAAACCTCAATTGTCATGTTTGGAGTTTCTTTAGCGTTTACTATAAATGCACAAGTTTGATTTGTGTAGAATGGAGTGACTCGCAGTGGCTCAGGGATTTGGCAAAGAGCTTCACATATTTCACCAAAATTCTGTTTGGCCTAGAGGGGCATTACAGTTCTAGATAAAGAATGTGCTTTTTTATACAGAAGTAATTTGTAATAGAATGTTCCAAAATAATTCTGTGTAAAAGATGAACTAAAACAAAAGCAAAATGACCTTTGCCTTTCCACCACAGGAATTAATTCAGATTCAGAAAACATATGGAATTGGAAGATCCCAATTTGACACATTTTACAAAATGTATTGTGGGTGAAAATAGGGGAAAGAAGCAATTCTGTTACCATTAATCTTAAGCAGGAGGCCTAGAGGTGAACCACTTAAGTTTCCTTTCAGTAATCCTTTGAGCTGTCTAGGATCCTTACACAGTGTTAGGGAGCAGAAACATTTGTGTAAATCATATCTAATAACAAACCAAATCACAGTAAAAGCTCTTTGATGAACAACAAAAAGGAGACTGCTGAAATCTGCTTCCTTTAAATAGGACAATTTGGATTATTTGGAGGCACCTGCACATTTGGAAAAGTCTGGGAAGAATCTGAAAATGCCACATTTTCTAAAACAAAAGATAAAATTGTATGGTTTTAAGGTCACATAATTTTGACACATGGTTGCACCCATGGACTAAGCAAATACATTATGTGCGAGGTCCTATTTTTACATTCAAATTTGGGGTTTTGGTAAATGCAAATGACGGAAGAAATTGATGCAAATGCATTGGCACCAGTTTGCAAGTCGCCTCATCACAAAGAAAGAGAGATTTGGGACTATTCATCACCTTAATACAGGGAAGACTTCTGGTGTTAAGTAAGTCAGCTACATGTTATGTATTGGTAATGTTTTCAACTTAAGGCTGAGAAACTACAAGCTCTGAAGAAGCCAAGGAAGAAATCTAATATTTGAGCATGTTTACTGTAAAATGAAGGGCTATTTTATCTCAATCAAATAAAACAACAAGTGGACTGCAAATCTGATATTGAAATAAATCCAATTTACTCTCATGTAATTGCTTATTTGATTCTCAAGTATGACATGAAGTTAGAAAACAAATTGATATTCTGTCACTTCTGTTTCAGTAAACTTAACTCAAACAAGTTGCCCTTTAGGTGCATCTCGGATGGAACAGTACTTGATCTTCATCCCGAGCAAATCAGTGTATTAAATTTGTTTGAAAAATTATTATCCAAACCATGACGCCTTTTCAGACAGTGTTTGAACTGCATACTAAAAAGACCAAATTTCCCCTGAGAGCCAGCACAAGCACAGAGAAGATGAAGTACTGTAGTATATCCTCCCTCTGCAAGAAAATGTGTCAGCAGTAAAGGTACAATATAAGCTCAGACGAATGCAGTAGACGCAGAAACTGCAGAAGTCTTGTGGGCACGGGCCATATTCCTCCTTCTTCCTCCCTCCTCCCAGCCAAAATAAAGACAGTTTTATATAACCTTGGTGTGCCCCAAGCATTTAAAGAATAATGAGTTATATAGACGCTATACTGTCTATTATCAGAATACTATATCCAGCACCAAAATTCACAGTGGGTGAAGTTAATAAATTGAAAGGTGTTAAAAAAACAAAACCAAAGGAAAAATAAAAGGGGGGGGGGGTGGGGGTGGTAGGAGGGACACCATTTCTACTGAAAGTTTCTGGGGTCTGAAAATGTTTATTTGAATAAGAAGAGAAGATCAATGTTCCCAATTCAGACAAAAAATTGAGACTAGGTTGTTTAGCATGGCAGACGAGGTCGGCAAGACAGTCTGGCTGACACTGCAGCTGGGCATCTTAAGGAAGGGTTGGCAGCTGTGATCGAAATAACCTATAGAACTTCTCGCTGAGGACCTTTAGGGAATAATCTTCATCATCTGTAGTTTTAAGGTCAAATGAAGGCAGGTTTAGGAAAAAAAAAAATTCCCCTAAAAGGTCCAAGACATAATTAATTCATGTCTGTTCAAGCTGAGAGAAGATGACAAAAATTGTCCCTGCGATTATTTTTTTTTAGTTTATGAACATAGGGAAGAGGTTATTCTAGATAGATTACCATTTTTAGCGATATGTTCTACTTTAATTACGAAGAATTTCAGATTAGTTTAGATGCTTAAAGTTACAACTATTAGAATTACAGAAACAAATATTAATAAAATGATGATGAGGTAGGGCAAGTTAAGAATGTGGCACTAAGTACCAATAGGTATGGGTTGCCAGTTTGTAGAAACTGAGAACATTAACTGGGAACTTCCAGAGCAATCCAATTCCACTCTTTCAAGAATTCTATTAATGTATATTTATACTCTGTATACAATAACAATAACTACCTCTAAGACATTCAGTTTTGATGTAGTATATCCTTGTTTCTCCTGCTATTGTACTCTGGACCTTTAGATAATGAATAAAATTAGTTTTCTATGCTCGTCGAGTCATGTCTCTAGGAGGATCTGTGGGTAACATCCAGCTGACCCTTTCGTCCATTTTTATACATTCCTTGAATAACAAGTTTGATGCCATGTTCTTCGCCAACAGGATCATTTCATTCAGATTTCACTGTGATTCTACTTTTTCTGATTTATGTCCTATATTCTTCTGGCACATATTTGCCTCTAAATAAATTGAGCCTATTACATGCAGACGGAGAACAAGATACTTTTCCAGGCAAAATATTTGCAGACCAAAAGACTAACAGAAAGCACTAGAAGAAGCTTTCATTCAGTACTTATGTGTGTAGAGTAACACAAGGCAGCTAAAACGTCTCTTTTTTTTTTTTTGCTGTGCGAGGTGTGATGCCAGGTCGGGAGACAGCACTCATTCATACTGCTGTCAGGACTCTCACTGCCGATGTCAGCACGACTGTAGAGGAGCATAGTATAAGAAGCTGTGGCTGAAGACACAATGGATCCACCTGATCTAGCGATTGCTCAGCTTCCTACATGTTTTCATGACAAACCTCCTTTTTGAGCTGCTAATAAGTCACTGTCATATTTCAGGCTGAAACTCCTCAGGCTTGTGAGCTCTAAATGAACACAAAGCTGAAGTTCATACCAGAGATACGTCCGGGCTTCCTGCTGAAGACTAACATTGATCAGTCAAGGGTACAAAACACGGAGAGCAGAATGCCGTTACTATAGCAAGCACCGCAAAAATCAATGCGTTTGAAATGGGAATCAATCTATTGAGGCTGGTAGATTGCGATGAGACCTTGTATTGTGGTTACAGTCCTATCTGCAGGAACTGGGGGCAATTTAGCGAGCTAACTGGGAGTGGGGGAAAGAGCACTCAGCAACATGTTACAATAATGCTGTCCAGAGGAAACGAAGCACGGATGTGAAAGTCCACATTGTGAATAAGCTAAGCTCCTAGCCTTGAAATTGTTTATTTAGATTACTATGGGACTTTTTAACGTAAACTTTAGTGGTATTCTCAACTGAAAAGTATGTATTAAGCAGAAAGTAATCTTTAACTTTTACTTCCTCTGGTGGAACTTAATTTAAGTTCCAACTTAACCCAAGGATACCGTGGAGAAGGTAAAAGCAGCCACGATGCTCGCTGTGTCTTGATGATGTGTCATCTACACAGCAGCCAGGGTATGGTGCGAAGGTACTAGTTTTGGTCCCAGAAGCAACCTTGTCACACCAGTGCAGTGACTTATTCATGGCAGTCTCCAAGGAAAAAAAATGTCAGTGAGATGTGGCTATCATGCTCACTTAGACTTCCAGAAAAAAAAAACCCAACAGTCTCCAGGGTTTTTCTCCATCTGTCTCAGTTACCTTCCAGCATTCTCCACAGCCATTTCCAGTGCGAGACTTTCCCTCCCAACCCCATTAGCTTTAGCTACTAGTCAGCCACCTGCGGCCAGGTCAACGGTAGCCTCTTCCATCTAACGAAACAAACCGGGCTGCAGTTGTGATGCCTCCTGCTTGGGGCTCTGCAATGCGCTTCTGTAGATCATTCGTGCCAGAAAGATTAACTAGAGAAATGTCTGCCTAAAGTAGACACTAACGGGACATAAAGGTGCCAAAAATGTCAGAGTGCTCGCAGACCTAGTTACAGCTCAAAATACTCATCATGCCAGTCATGTCACCTGTAATTCCCGTGGGCTAATTAGAGAACTGGCAGCTGTGCTGCTGCCATCACAGCCTTCAGCTTTGCAGTCCCTGTACTGACCCAACCCAGAGGCTCAATCCAACAGCCCAGGGACAAATATGGGATCAATTACCCATAACTTTTTTTTAAACAGGAAACAGTGGATCTTATTTGATTGCATTTTTAATATTTCCTCTGTGTTCTTGCATCACCAAAAGTGCTGATTTGTATACCAAGTAATTCTCTACCCCAAAAAGAAGGTAGTACAAATCAGATGCATTTGAAACAGGATATACTAAAAAAAAATTAAAAGAAATGCAGTCCAGTTTTCTACAATTTAGGGTAAAGTTCTGCTGAGTTACACAGACACAGTCATTCCACTGAAAGCAGGAACTTAGCACAGCTTTCCTCAGTATGACGAATAACATCTTATTTCACAAGATCTTCCTAAAAATCAAAAGTATTAGAACCTGTGAAAGTAAGGTCTCTAAAACTGGGTGAACCTTTTTCAACAAATCCCCACTTCCAAAACATAATCACTTTCTCTGATCAGGAGTTTTCTACAAGCACACCACATTTTCTTCTGAATTTACTCTTCACAATTACATAACAAACGGATTATTGCAACTTGTTTCACTACCACAATTTATGCTTTGCAATTGGTTATTCTAAGGGAGAACATCCCATGGGAGAGCCACGAAGCTCACAAAGAAGTTTCAAGACCTGTGTATGAGCGCCTCCAGGGTGTAAGCAAACGTCCATTTACATTTGCACATGCCGTTACAGCCCTTTTAATTAGGATCATGGATTTATCTGTATAAATAAGTGTAGGGTAGCATTATTTCCAAAAGAAATCAGTGACTTGAAGAACTCTTTCCCCCATTTCATCCCATTGCAGAGCTATAAGTGTTGATGATTATTTTAATAATAAAAAAAATGAAGAAAGATCAAATCCGAAAGAAGATTTAAGTGTTTTTTACCGTGTAATGAAGTGTAAACCTGTGCAACTGAAACAAGGGTTTGGACCAGCTCTTCAGGCTGGAATAAACTGACACTGCTGTGTCACAGTTTGCGTGTGACAAATGTCACAGCATTTGTGTTGGTCTAGAAGTCCTACCCAGGACCTGGCCATGAAAGGTCACTGGACTTAAATCAGCTTTTGTCTCCAGCCCAAGCAATCTAGTTTCTGCCACTAGGATTTTGCAGAAGGTCACAGGTGGGGCAGAGAGGACAGAGGCATCATGGAGAGCTACGCAAGAGGGGTAAACAGAGCGGGAGAGAGATCAGAAGATTCAGAAGCTGGGGTGAGTTTGGTTAAATAACTACATTTTCTTTTTTGTTTAACCAGAATTATTCAGTTTAGAACTCAACTGAGAAATCTTATGTTAGCATAATATGCCAACAGAACAAAACCAATGTCTTCAGTGCCAGTATGCAGTTATGTTTGTTTACCAAGACTTCTTTTTTAAAAAAAAACCCCTGTGGAATGAATACCTGTCCTGATTTACATCTAATACAGAGTATTACATTTTTAATGTCTTCTGTGCTCACTACAGTTCTTACATCCCCACTATCGTTATGTTAATGATATAGTGAAATAACATTGATTTTAAAGCTCCCATTTTCTGCCTGGCTCAAAAAAATAGATGAAAAGCCTACAGCCTGATTTCTCCCCCCAAACAGATTATCGTTGGCCTGCCCTACAACACACGGACGAGGAACAGAGGTGAAGTCACAAAGCCAAGCATCAGGAACCCACTTGAAATGGAGTGGAGGGACAACAAACAACCCACAAACCAATAAGAATGATGACAACAACAACAAACAACCATCTGAAGGAGGAAGTGCAATAAAAATCGGGTAAAATTATCCCTTGAGTAATGCTGGATGAAATCCAGACTAAAAATCACTGAACAGTGGAGCTGTTCCAATTTATGCCACAGTAACATCAAAATACTTCCTTCTCCTCCATAAACATCCTTTAATTCGTTCTGGAAAATAGAAGAGTACCACATATGATGAGTGTTCTTAAGCAGCATGCTGAGCACCAAACATGAACTATAACTCATAATTCATGCTCAATTAATCATAATTTATACGGAGTGGCTCTGTTAATGCTTCTGCTAACTACCTAACCTATTTTGAGAAATGCAGCCAGAATGTTAGTTGTTGTGACTTGCTGTCGTGAGTGACAGACTATGTATACCTTGGCAGCTGTCAAAGACGACAGCCTTGCCTCAAAGAAGAGAAAAAGAGAAGCAATTCTCAGAATTACAAAAGAGTAAGAAAAGCTCTGAATGAGAAGCAGAAATGAAAGTACGTGAGGGTGGAGAACATAATCTTTTCTCGTGTAAATCCCACTGAAAACCAATGTAAAAAACCCAATGTAATCCAGAGCCTTGTGTCAAGCTAAGACTTAAATAAACTGAATTTAGCAAATAAGCAATTTCCAAGTGACACAACCGAAAGAGGAGAGGTCCGGTATCTCCACAAATTGTTCTGGAGTTACTTTTACATGACAGCCAGATAGCAAATCCTCTTGATTTAGGGGAAGAAGCTTTACCTTCATGTGTTGGTATATTTGATAATCAGAAGGAGGAGTTAAAGACAGACTGGCTCGTTGCTCTATTCTCTGTCAGGATTAAGAGCCTGACAAAGAGAAAGCTGAAGTTAGAAGTATTAAGGCCACATGCGCAGCTGATGGATCTGGAATGATCCTCTGCCCTGGGATGTGTTTATGGGTATTAGAAAGCTGGACTTTACAGTTCACAATTTCTCAGCCATATAAGCCGGCAAGAAGAGCAGTGACTTAATGAAACCTTGGAATCCTCTGGCCGAATTCGTGTCAGGCATCTAGTACAGATACATGGAGGTGTTTTGGAACTGCCCAGCGCGTATTCAAATAAATGTTAATGCTAGAAAACGTATATAAAAGCACCATAATGAGAGAGGAGAATTATGCGCAGAACTCTCTGATGTGTTTCTACCAATAAAATTTGACTTATTCATCCCTGCCAATTAAAACTTAGGGGCAATATAGTTTTTCAAACTTCTTGCAATATCATTCCAAAAGTATCTAGCAGCCCTCAGTATTTCAGGGCTTTCCAGCCAGGAGTTCAGCTAATTGTATTCCAACCTGTCAGTGCTAGCGTTCTGGGTGTTTTCTTTTCCCTCCCTCTCCACCTTCTCATTTTTAACAGCTATTTTCCATCGCAAACCAGTAAAGCCTGCCATGGAAAGCTGAGCTCAGCATTAGTAGAGGGCCACTTGGAAAATCTCTGGGAAAACTACCAAAACAGGTAACGGGGCGCTTTTCTCTCTTGAATGCGGATTCCTGGCTGTTGGGAACACCACGGGAGGACGACCGGAGGACGACCGGAGGGAGCCCCGCGGCAGGGGCAGCCACCGCGGGCGCAGGCATGGCTGCCGAGGGGCAGCGCCGCCGCCTGCTGTCTGACCACCTGCCCGCAGCTCCGGGGGGGACGGGCCGGGCTGGCAACGCCAGGGAACTGCTCGCACCCAGCGGGGCCCGCCGGCGCGCCGGGCTGGAGGGGCGGCCCCGGCGCCGCCTCCGCCCCCGCGCTCCGCCAGGTGGCGCCGCAGCACCGGCTTCGGGGCGGCGCGGGGCCCCGGCGGGACGGGGCGGCCCCGGGGGGACGGGACGGGACGGGACGGCGCTTCAACCGCGGCCCGGCGCCGCCCGCTGGCAGTTAGCCGTTTTGCTGCCAAACCTGAGCGGGCAAAGGAAGCGAACGGAAGAACCGAGGGGAAAAACCCACCCGGACACCGGCAGGGTTAAACCTTCAGCAAGCGCCTGTTGCTGCTGACTGCAGCCCGGCGAGCGGGCTCGGCTGTCCCGAGCCACTGAGCTCAGGATTTAATAAACTAATTTGGGGAGGAGTGGGGAGAGAACAGGCCAAAACTCACAAACAGATCCTTTTATCTTTTTTTTTTTTTTTTTTGTAATTTAAACCCACATTTCAGAACAGTAATTTAAAGTTAGGAAACCTTTACAAGACTTCATATGTTCGTGCACTCAGATCCCAGACTGCCCTAGGATTAAAATAAATAATAATAAAAAAATAAAAGCACTTTATAAAAAGAACATTTATGTTACTGTCCCTGTTTTACCAGCAGAAAAGCTTGGATACACGGGGGTAAAGCAATTTATCCAAATTAGCCCAAAGACAGAAAAAACAAGACGTTCTGCATTCCTGTCCAGTGTGGGCCTTTGTAGACGGGAGAGGCGGAGAAGCCCCCAGGGGAACTCACCAGCTAGTTGCATTTTCTTTAACGCACACAAGGCACAGCTATAAGGGCCTATGAATTGGGCGTCCGCTCTGAGAGCACACCCCACCCCACCTCTCTTCACTCTTGCGAATCTTTCTCCCCAAACATACAATTTTCTTTTGGTCTGCTCCTCTATGCCTTTTTAAAGGGGGAAATGACACCTGCAGGTATTGCAGCATGCATCTAATTTTCAATCTCAATATGTCAAAAAGCTTTTTACCCGAGCAGGAAGGGCCATATTCACACTTAATATCCATCCCCCTGCATCCCCCAGTACGTCACACCCCTCGCTGGGAGGTGGCAAAGCTGAAGGTGTTTGAGCAAGCACAAAAAGGGTCCGACTCCTGCTCTGAGTCGCTGTGGCCGCAGCCTCCCCCTGCGGTGCTGGAGCCCGGTGCGCAGCAGCAGGTGAGGAACAGGGCACCCTGCAGCAGGACGAGCCTCCACACTCGGCCTGGACAAGATACGTAAAGCTGGTGTGGCTCCTGGCCCATGCTGGTTTGGGTGGCCAGTGAGGTGAGTATCTTCACCCAGCACATAAGCTTCCTATCCCATCACTGTTTTTCCTTCAACTGAAGAAGCCAATTTACATTTAGATTTGGCCTTGAAAAGGACATAAATAATTTCTTCTTCTACTGTGGCAATTTTAGTAGATACTGTGGCCACTTGCAGGTCCGCTGCTGCCCAGGTAAGCGGGATTCCTGCGCACCGACGCAGGATGGACGGGAGCACTCCCTGGGTGAGAGCAGACCTGACACTCCCAGAGTCAGACGTGTGGCCTTGTCTACGGTCACTGGGAATTTTTTCCTCTGTTCAACAACAAAAGTACTTGCAGCAGCCTGATCCTGAAAAAATACTCATGCATGAATAAGTTTACTCGAATTCACAGTCCCACAGAATCCAATTAAACAACCCAAGAGCATAAAGTTATTCATGTATTCAAGGCTATGGACAGCTGGGTCCGACATTTACGTTGGTCTGGTGCCAGTTACAGTAACCATCCCTTTATCTGTGTTTCATTCCTCAGCTATACAATTAAAAGTTAAATTCAAACCATCCTATTCCCAGTGGACCCTTAAGGATGAAACTTTTATAGGTCTTTAAATACATTATGTATCAACTACTTGTGTCTGTTTTCTAGCAAATCTCCCATGGATTCTATGGGGAAAGCACAAAACAATGAATTATGTATTCAGGATTTTGTGCCGATCTCAGTGTGTAATTGTTACAGTGTTCGGAATAAAAGGAACATAGCTATTTGACAATTAATTACGCTCTAATTGCATTCACCTGGGAAAAATAGATAGCACTAAGAGGCAAACAGGGGTCAATAATATTAATATAGTTGATCACTAATCTTGCATATACAAGTACCAATTAGTCAAGCAGAGTTAAACAGAGTCAGTGATAATTTGCATGAGGAATTCTGAATGTAGAGATAAATTAAACACGCAGAAAATAAGAGAAATGCAGCTACCAACTTAAACTGCAATAGTAATCTATTTTCCTTTTTTTCAGGTTACATTTAAGGGACTGTCATCAAGGGATGTCAGGTTACATTCAAGGCTTCTGTGCTTCCTGGAAGTCGACCTCACCTCCGTGTTACTTTCCCTTTTGTGTAACGAAAGGCAAACGCTTGGTGCGTTTTGGTTCAAAACGGAACAGAAGCAGCAGACATCAATAGACGTTAAGTGCTGGGAAGAGGAACAGACCAAAGCACAGCAAGGATATTTATTGAATCTGGCTTTAAAGGTGGCAGTTGTGCCTACACCACTGTCTCCGTGCCGGTATTCCCATACAAGCCCTGCACACGGCTGAACATCCAGATCTGTAAGTTCAGCGAGATGACCGGACCATGCTGAGCATTAAAGACATGCAGAGCAGGTTTATGGGATTAGAGCTTAAAGGAGAACAGACGGAGGCTGTGACAGTTCAGTTTGGTACTTCTTTTACATATTAGTCAGCAGAGAAAGCAAATGAGGCATAACGCTGACAAGGAAGGGTACCCGTGCTGCTAGGAAGCCCCCGAGCTGTTTTTCACGTGGTTCCCAGCACTGCGCACCCAGATACCAGGTGATGGGGCTGAGCAGCCACATGGAAAGAGCGGTCCTCCTCAGTAATTTTCATGAAAGGCTGCTTTCTGCCCCATCCAAACAGCGATTCTCAGCACAACAACAATACAGAGTGGTTTTTGCAGGGTCCAAGGCAGGCTCACGGCTGCAGCAGCAGGTTAACCCCTGGGAGGGACAGGAGCGCGGATACCTGCCCACCACCACAGCCGGACTGTGCGCAATAGAAAGCGGCAAATTTCGGGTCTCCCACTTCTGCAAAGACCTTCTCTCCACTATTTGGAGTCCAGCTGTGCTATATTAACATATGTAAGAGAGATGGAAAGCCAGGCCTATTTGCTTTTCTATAATGACAACCAGATGCTACAGCGTAACTCGGCCCAGCGGTGGCTGGAAACTGGCTGTCCGCTGGGGGAAGGCGGTTGGTCCATCCACACGGGGAGAGGAACTGCTGGTGAAACTTTATTACTTAAGGAGGGTGGGGCCTTGGGCTTTCATCTCACAGAGGGGAAAAGAAAAGATGGAAACAGCCTTAACCACCACTGATTCATAGGATATTGCACCAAACCACAGAGAGAGGTAAATTTTGGGCTGCTATTTTGAGAGCTCTTGTTAATCTTCAGTCCAGCAGAGCGTTTCCCCAGCCATTAGCTCAGCAGTAACAACACAACTGAATAGAGTCTTTCACAGGTTTGATAGTACAGAGCTCGCCCAGGACTCCTTGGCTTGTGCCTACACTATCCGGGGTCACATGTGAACCCCATCCAAGAACCGCATAAAAATCAACACTGTGTATAAGTGCTGCTGATCACATGGATTTAGCTTGGAGCAGTGGAGAAACAACAGCTTAACACTTACAATGAATGAGAGCATGAGATTTGGGACCCCTGACCTAACACTTTTCAAGTTGAAACACTGAACACTCTATTTCAGTTGATATCAATTCCAAATGGCTGAGCGTTCCTTATGGAAGACAACAGCCGCAGCACTTCCAGGGCTGCTGGATTCGGAGGAGCTCAGCTCTGCCCTCCGCCTGAGCCAGGCTGTCCCTTTCACCCGCCTTCAATTCAGGTGTTCTCCTCAGTCATTGCCACAGTAGAGGAGGAGAAAATTCACCACAGATAAGTCTTGCAGCATGCAAAGAGAGCATCATGCTCAGCTATTAATGGGTAAGTTCTTGCTCATTTATATTGCCACTTAGTTATTACAGAATGATGCCTCCTCTCTTGAGACTTGAAGCTATTTAAGCATTACCATCTCTCCCTTTTCTAATACACACTAGACATAACTACTGGCCACCCTGCTACATGGACTTCATACATGATCAAGTAGTTCTACACAATTTTGTTATTGTCTTGCTAACTATCACTCTTATGACTCAAGAGCACTTGCCTCTCAGATGGCAGGCTGAAGCCCAGACTTCTTGGCTAGGCTGAAGAACTATTATATACCATTCATAGAATGGTTTGTGTTGGAAGGGATCTTAAAGATCATCGAGTTCCAACCCTCCTGCCATGGGCAGGGACACCTCCCACTAGACCAGGTTGCTCAAAGCCCCATCCAACCTGGCCTTGAACACCTCCAGGGATGGGGCAGCCACAGCTTCTCTGGGCAATTTGTTCCAGTGTCTCACCACCCTCACAGTAAAGAATTTCTTCGTACTCTAAGGGTGGAATGCACTTCAAAGCAAATTATTTTTAAACTGATCTATGCTTGCAGATACCGACTGTAAAGTTACCTGTAATGAAGTTTCTAGACCTCAAAAGGACTCTGGGACTCCTGTGTGGTTGTTAGATAAAAACGCGTCCTGTGACGCAGGAAGTCACAGTCATTTCACAAACAGCAATGAGGAACCCGTTCTATTCCATTGCAGCCCATTTGTAAAAAGATAATTTCTCATTAAAGCCCCCACCTGAAGTCCCTTGAATGAAGAGCAGGCTGTCCAGCATGAGGCCGGGATTGGGCCCTGGCAAAGTATCTGAAACACAGCTGTTAATGAGCTGCAAGAATCCAAGTATGCCCTTGTTGGCGGGATCCGATCCGTAACTGGAATTGATTATAGGCACAGCCACGTACATCCCAGATCCTCGGGAGCATTATTCTCCCACAATAGTTCTAACCTTGAAGATAACTCGAGCTGTCTTGTCAGTCATCTGCCTTACAATAAGTCTACATCCTTATGTATTCTTTCTGCCAAAAGGCAACTTTTAAAACGCTATAAAATAAAACTGTGTACAAATTAAACAGTCAACACATTTTACTGCTGCTCAGTAACTAAAATGCTTTCACTGTGTTATGCAATCTATAACTGCTGAAATTACTTTCATGTGTGTTTATAAGTCTTCCTATATTTTCTCCTCATTACTCCAAATACATTTTAAAAGCTTGTTAGGATAGATTTGTTGGCGTTTTGTATCTAGCTGACTGTGCATGTTAAAGGCTTTGAGTGCGACTTTCCTAACTTGAAACACACTATTTTTCATGCTGCTTGTTAAAACACGCATCATTCCAACCATGTACATTAATTGGCTTGTCAAGGGAAACAGGACTCAGTTTATGAAGTCTGTCATCCTGCTCTGTAGCTTAATTATAAAATAAAATTATTTTCCTTCCCCCCAGTCAGACTATTTGCTCCGGATTTTTTTTCTTCCTCGTGCTGCTGTTTTAAATTCCAGGGTTGTGTGACGCGTTAGGTCCTACTTCAGTGTCTGCTCCCAGGGCTGGTGGTTAATGCAGCATTCGTTCGTAAAGCTGCACGTGCTGCGAGGGTCCTAAACCGCACTTGTAAGTATTTGAGCCTGAGATATGCTGAAAAAGACTCACGTTTAAACTAAAAGTCTGCCATTTATAATAAAGTCAAAGGACTATTTAAATTACTGTAAGTTGACTTGTGGTGTTATGCATATACCCAGCACAGCAGGGGCTGCCACATACCCAGAAACCGGACAGCCCAAGTATGACTTCCATGTAGAAGGAGACAACAAACCTGTAGAAAACAGAGGTGTAGTAACTCTTACCAGAGCCAACCTTCAAAGACAGGAATGACATCAAGCTCCTTTGAGATGGACGCTCTGAATAAAGCGCCCACAATTGAAGATACCATTCTGAACTCTACTGGGGTCAGTCCTAAGGGTTTTCCTTGTCAATAGCACAGTCCTTACTCAACAGTCAGTGGCACAGCTAGAAGCCCAGAGCAGCCAGACTGTCCAGGAGCGGAGGTGAACCCTCACTGCAAACCATGAAGCTGAAGGATAAAATCACAGTCTCAGCAGCTGTAGTCCACAGCACAACTCCCACCAACTTCAGAGGCACCAGGAACTCTCCCATAAAAAAAAAAACAACAACGTATTTCTACCAACCAAAATCTAATCTACTAAAGAAGGGATTTTAGAAATATCCAGAACTATAAAAAAAAATCCATGAAAATTAACTTTCTTTGCTACCCTGTCCTGCTCATGGTCTAAATCCACAGTTCCTACTCCCAGCTCCCAAAACTTCCTCTCCACTGAAGAACCCCACCTGGCAGGTTGAATTTAATGTGATTCTTCCATAGCAGAGCATTGTAAAACAGCAAGAACCTGAAGCACTGTAAAACTTTTAAAATACCTAGGTATGCTAAAGCTTTCTTTGTTCTCTGACACACTGAGTACTGCACGTTTTAGAGGTCTGATCCTGTAGCAAGTCTCCTGAATCGTAAGCCAGAATCTTGACTCCCTGCTACCTAATCAATACCCCCAATTATTAACAGCTCCAAAGTGGTTTTCCATAGCCCTTAGAGTTTTTCAGGGTGGACAGAAAAGGATAGATGTGGTTCACTTGCATGATTTTTTTTCCCCCCAGTATTTATGCTGTGAAAAGCCTTCATCATTTACAAAAAAAAACCCAGAGGATACAAATAGAATATGATATTTTCCAGACTTATGTAAAGCCACAATAATTTCAGATAGAAATCAAAATTATCAAACCATCTGATACACATGCTACTGGAAATTTTGTTTCTTATCACACAAAACTTAGTTTCCCTTTACAAAGGGATCAATCTTAACCAAGACACAGGTCTTCCAGCAAGCAGACCCCTCTATAACAATATTCAGGTAAAAATGCTTACTTTAAGAAAGGCACCAGGATCCTCAAAGTTCTCACTTCAGACTGAGCCAGCCCACTCTCTCCCATGACGGCAGGAAGGCCATATGTGCCAAAGAGTTATTGGCATCATCTGTAACTAGGCATTCTGTTAATGATTTAGGAAATCTGTTAATGGGAAATTAATTGGTATCAAGATCAGCCAATTGCACAGATTTTCCCCTTGATTAACACACCCACTTATCGACAGGATGAATTACAAGTTATGCCATTCACTGATGTAGCTGAGCCCCAGGGAACTTGTCGGTGCGTTTGAAGTGCAGTGGCATTTAAGATGTCCAAGAACTGGCCCGTGCTAGGAGGGCTCGCAAAGCTGGAGGTACCAGCATCATAACTGAGCGGGGAGAGGGAAGCTCCTTCCTACGCAGCGCCTGCCCCAGGCCTGCGCTGTGCCAGGGATGGAGTTGATGGCTCTCAGCTGCTTCGTTTCAGACTTCCCAGTTCTGGAGACGAGAGTGGCAGTATGGTGGCAAACATGGCACAAGACTGACTGTGAGGTGGACAAGTGCAGCACCTGGACTAGAATGAAGGAAGTGGTAAGTGGGGAAAGCTTCGCCACGTGAAGCCCAGGGCAGCGTGTGGTGCCTCCCTGCTATTGCCACCAGGGCTTCAGCCCGCTAAGGTCTGATCGCTATTAAATCTTCATGCCTTGCTCTGCCAGCACCTGCGCTGTTAGAGACAGCCTACAGACAGCATGTCTGCTCAGTCTTTGCTCTTCCCCCCCCCGCCCTTTTTTCTTTTTCTTCCCCTCTCCCGGTGCGCAGCAAGTGCCAGTGTTTCTACCATGATCACAGCTAGGGTCAAATGTTCCTCTTTCTTACATTTGTGATTTTGGAGGCCTCCTGGTGAAGTCATTGAGCTCAGATTAGTGCAAGGCAAGCGTGGAATGAAACCAGGTCAGCAAAGGCCCAGCAGAGCTGCTGGGCTGAGGGCACTCAGCACCCCCAGGAGGGCTCAGCACCCCGAGCTCTCTCCTTTGTCCCACTGTGTCTTTCAACAGCCTCTTCAGAGCCTGAAAATACCCCCAGCAAACACTAACAGGTAAGCAGATATTCCCTTCTTTAGTCCCCACAAGTATTACCAAATTATTTCTGAACAAACCCCAGATGGGATTGCCACAGGCATGCAGATTTGGCCTGATGCTGCTCCACCATCACAGGAAGAGCATGCATTGCTATGATAGCCTGCAGTTGGCCATATAACTTAAGGCAGTCTGTTTTCATCCGAGTTCAGCATTTTACAATTCCACATTAAATACAGTGAATGCTAACGAGGGAGCCTGTAGCTGCTTGGGCTGGTCTGTAACGTGGAATGACAGGTCCCGAAGGAGAGGATCAGACTCTCCTCTAACGTGACAAGTCTGGCCGTGTGATATGCTGCTCTTCTGACACGTTTCACATGCTGTCTTGTGAAGAAGGAGAGCCTTTTATCTCAGGTAAGAGGCGATGGGTTGGAAGAAGCTGATGATCAGCTTTGCTTTTGCATGGAGGGGAATGAGTTGCAAATTACCTGCTGTCAGGAAAAGGCTGAAGCCACAGCAGAAGGCAGAGTCCTGTGGCGAGGCAGGGTGCTGGGCTGGAAACAAGATGTGCGTTAAAAGGGGAATATAGTGCTTGAAGGGTACTGAGCCTTTTGAGGCAGAAAAGATTTTGCAGAAGATATATCTGCATAAGTAACGTCTTCATAAACAGGGATATATGGAGATGAGAAATTGCTCTTAGAGCTCTAAGAAAATGAAGACTTACTGCTTTAAGTAAAAGGGAAAAAGGGATGCCAGGCTGTCCCCCTACCTTGCAGGAAAAATACTACTTCTTTGAAGTTTTGATGAACAGCTGTAAGGAAGGCTGAGTAGGCTTTGAGCACTTTCAAAGACAGAGTTTGAATCTGAGCTCATTTACGACAGAGCATGATCAACCTCTGCTTGCTGTGAGAGACCAGTCAGGCGGTTTTGTCTGTCATGGTGCTCCTGTGATGCCTGGGGTGTCCTGCAGCAGCACGTGCCTTCCCGGCCGCCGGGCAGCCTGGCTGCACATGGAGCCCGGGGGTGTGCAGGATTTGAGCACTGAGAAATCCCCCAGCACCCGGTTTCATAGGACAGGGAGACTGTTTTGGACGCAGGCCAGGGAAGCACCAGAATTCCTTGCTCTCAGGTGTAACAGGAGTTCCTAAAACACCAGACAGAGCAAGACAATGTGGTAAAGCTACCGGTAATCTGCAGTCAGAGTCTTGCAGCAGAGTCATTCCACCGGCATTTGCCCAAGAGGGATGAGCCGACATCAGACACAAAATCCATCTTGTGAGGCCAGTGCCAGTCCACAGGGCACCCAGCATCAAGGCACATCGCTCCAGCAATCACTGCCTGTCAGCAGTACACACATAAATCACAAGCTTTGCATCCAATTAGTACTCAAAGGCATGAAGCTTTTCCTGCATTTAGAAATTTCTGAGAAATTAATCTCCAAACCACTTGCTTTCAATCAAATGCCTCCTGAGGGTTTGGAGAGGGGTTACTTGTTTGGATTTTTTTTGTTGCTTGTTATCAGGCTTACACTGAACGCCAAGCTCCCGTTGATTTTACCTGTGCATAAGAGGATATCACAAATACTGGAGACTACAGTTTACCCTGCAGGAGACAGGTGCCTCCAAGTCAGTAAGGGCAGGAACCACCTCCCATCATCTCTGAATGCCCACAGTTGTGGGCATTAGCGATCAAGACTATGTCAGCTGTGACAAAACAAAAGTCTTTAAAGATTAAGCAGGGAAAAAAAGTCCTTGAAACAGATATGGAAAAGTTATATCATCTTTTTACTTATCTCACTCTAAAGCTTCCAACACTGGTCTCTCAGGACAGAACTGACCAGGGATTTCTTTATCATGCATGAAATTATTTTATTTCATTCTGGTGGAGGAAATGACATGAAAACCATGCAGAAAACAGTCAAGTTTTAAGTCTAACAGGAAAAAAAGGCAAACAGAATGATTTATGCTAAGCTCAGAAATAGTATCCCTCCTCACCCACTGACCATCCCAAACCATGACTCTGTGTGGAGCTATTAACTAAAAATACATCAAACTCCATTCAATTTGCAGGCATCAGAGAGGTTTCAACTGGAAAAGATTAACCCATCCTTTCCTCTCATGCCACTACAGAAACCGCACAGTGAACAGAGAGTCCCAAACAAAAATGGGATCTTATTTTGCTGAGAAATAAGGTTGCACGGCTCTTCTTCAGTCAGTCAAACTGTTAGTAGTTACTAGATGAGCGCTAGGATTTTTTACACCTTAGAAAACTTCATGAATCATATTACACAAGAGCTCAATTCCCAATGTTAACAAAACTAACAACTCACATCAACAGATAAACTTTTTTTTAAGACTGATGGTTAAGTCAGAAAAGATTTTTAAGATGCTGCAAATTAAAACTTCCTATGTGATCTCTTCCACTTGTAAGGAGGTAGGGACTGCATTTCTGACGAAGGGCACATTTATGTTCTGGGCAGAGGTACATACATACACCCACTCACAGCCTACATTTCAGAAAGACCACTGGCTACCTACATCTCTCAAGTATACTGCTTCCTATTACTTTTAAGAAGTAATACAGGGAACAGAGAATTTCCCTTTTCCCTCCTGAAAGCCGAGGTGCTGCTCACAGGAGTTCACGTGAGCAAGCGCTGTCTGGGGGAGCTGTACCGTGGCCAGCATGGACTGTGTGTGCTGTACTCCACATCGTGACATCTCCAGAGCAGCGGAAACACTCCCCTCAGCCAAAGGTGCGGGTGGGATGCTGAGGGCTGGGACTCCAAGGCCCTGGGGCTTATTCTGAGCCTCTCTCAGGTTTGCCATCTATAAAAACGCAATATCCTCCGCCTCATATTTAAAGCAAATGAACTAAACAAAACCAATAATGAAAGCACTGCGGTAACACATAACTTACTGCAGCTCCTCTGCTGCAACGGCCGTGCTCCAGCGTGCTGGGATTTGCATTTACCACCGGCTGTGAGCACACCTCCCCTGAGTTACCGAAGCTTGGCTGATGAGTAGCCGTAACTCAGTTAAACAAGAAGAACTATTGCTTTGATTGTGTGCCGGTCCTCTGAAACCGTTTGCCTTGCTATGTGCTGGAACCCCTTGAGGAAAGCTGGCAGAGATGCATAAATCAGCAGCTGAACCTTTGCTGAAGGTGCCAGTGCATGGAGCTCAAGTTCCTCCACTCCCTGGACATACACGGGAATGTGCTTCTTTCTTGGAGACTGCTGCCCTTGCTATTGATTCCGCAAAATAAGTTGGCATCTCTGAGCTGCTATCTCATCTACACCTTGTCCAGGAATCTTTTGGAGTCATTTGGGGAATAAGCAAGCTGACAGCATTGTGGCAGCAGACAGGGTGACAGTGGCCAGATGTGCATACCTTGTGCTAAACGTACAGGACTCCGCAGGTCTGGACTTCTCTAAGCAGCGTCTGCTTATTTGTTTGCTAACACAGGATGATTCATCTGTTAGGCTTATATTATCTTTATCAGAAATATGCACGAGTGATCAGAAACATAGCAGCAATTGCCTGTCTACACCACATATTCCTCCTGCCCTTTTTTTTTACCAGAGACGGCAAGGATTTGTTAGAGCAGCTGTTCCGGTTTCAGCTGTGATGCACCACTTATATATATCCTACATGGATATACAACTCTTCCGTTTTTTTTCCGGCTTGCTTCCAGTTTATCCAGTCTTTCTCCTCCTGTAATCCCATCCTGTGGTTGCAGTTCCAGTTCCAGAGCGTTGCCCACAGGGAGGTGGAGGGGCTTTGCCAATTTTTGCTGCCTGAGCATCAAATCACAGGAACACACAAGGTTTACAGAACCCAGAAATAATTCCATGGGGAATATAACATCTCCTGCAGTGCCAGCTGGTGCTATTTGCTGCAGTGGAAAGTGCCTTCAGGCCTCAGTCTTGTCAGTCTTTCCTGGCTACAATGTCAAAAATGATTCAGCAATTTGATGCCCTGAATGCAATAAACACTGGAGGTCCCTGGTCCCGCTGCCCAACAATAAACTCCATTTTCTGGGGCTCTTGGCAATTTCAGTGTCGCTGCTCTGAACAGCTTGTGGGCCAAGCTGAATCCTGCATCACCAGTGCATTCCCGATTGCCCCAGGTGCTCTCCTCCAGCAGCCACCACACACTCCAGAAGCTGCTGCACACTACCAGCCTGTGTGGCTGTGTCTGGTATCAAGCCATCTAGACCAACCTGTACCCTGTCCAGGATTTAATATGGTTCCGCTTTCCCTCCTGCTGCTTGGCGGCCACAGAAGGACAGACCCCAGAGCCCTCAGATAAAAATAATACTCTGCCCCATCCTCCACTCAGCAGCGCTGGGCAGACCCACAAGGCAAAGGACCTGTGTTTACGGATTCCTCCTGTTGGCTTCCAAACTAAAGCGCCTTATTTACACAGAGAGACATTCCCGCAGGTAACGGCTGTGTTTGTTACGTATAAAGAAAAAGAAATGTTATAGGCTGTTTGGGATACACCATACACATAGTTAACACTACCACTGCTTCAGGAGCATCTTCAGCAGATGATCTTTCTTTCCTGTTAACACACCTGCTGCTGTTAGAATGACTGAAGATAAAACCATGTACCGAACTGTCCTGTATTCCCTCAGCACAGTGCCTTAAAAACTGAGTTGCCAATTCTAGCTTACAATTGCAGCAGTAAATGAAGGGGGAGAGAAGAGTAGTAATCACCATGATTTTTTAGGGCAGTTGGCCCAGAGCTGTAACACTGGCCCTGTACACGGCGCCCTGCATGCCACCGCGCAAGGGCAGGTGTAGCCCCTTCCTTTGCCCGTCTGGTGGGTCCATCCAGCAGTGCCGGTGCTCTGTGTCTGCCCCTAACCCAACAGTCTCACGCTGTCCCCAAGCTTGTATCCAACACAGAAGTTCCTGAGTGGGGTCTGGCCCCAAGAGAATCCTGGGGGTGCCCTGGGGAGGGAGAAGAGCGGGACACAGCACCCCAATCCAGCACACCGTCTCCATTCCCACGGCCCCTCGTCGTACAGCCTGCAGCCCTCCCACACACCCTGCTTTTAGCCCCTGCTGCGGGGCTGCGGCTTTCTTTGGAGAAGAATTCAGCACCAGTTCAATCTAAACCCAGCAGTTTTAAAAGCAGCACCTAAACTGACATTCAAACAATCGTAACTCCTGTCATCAAAGGGAAAGGGTTTGAACTTGAAAGCAATTAGACCAGTAAGTGTAAAACTCACTTGGAGTTAACCTGAGAGCCTTGAACTGCAATCCTGAAATGCACTGTCCCAAACGCCTGTGGGAGTACCTGCCATCGTCTAGCTTGTGGAAAACAGGAGAGGAGAAGCAACCCTGTGTCTCTCTAAGGAAAGATTTGAAGAACAGGCATAAAGCTGTTATACATGCCACTTCCCAGGCCACTGTTTTGGCTGTTTGGAGTCCATAGAGAGGTTACTAAACCTTCTCACAAGGTCCTTGTGTACCTTGTCTTGGCCGCAGATCTCGCACAAGTCAGAGGAGAATGTGGCCCTTGGTGGGGCACGGCTCCCGTGCTGCCAGTACACGGGCAGAGGTCCGCGGGGCCAGGCGGGAGCTGCCTGTGGGGAGACGTTCTGCTCCTGTGCGTAACACCAGCAGCTTTGAACTGTGACGGACACAGCCAAACAGTAATGCAACAGCCCTCCCTCGGCCGCTAAAGGTATTTTGTACATTGAATAATGGCACTTTGCGTCTGTCTCAGTTATTATGAATTCACCAGCAGTATTTAATTAATTATCACAGACATCTGTTTGCACGAACATTTATGACTCCGGGTAGATCACACGCTTGATCTGAACTCTGTCTGCATGTGAATCTCAATGTCAATCTTGATGTCTGAACTGACTGCTCCCTGGCTTTGCTGTAACATATTTGACAGCAGCAAACCAGAGGCACGTCAGCTCTGCCATACCAGAGGGTGACGGCCTGGAGTGGCACTGATGTTAAACCAGCCAGATTCGGCACAGGCAGCAGGCTGGTCCTCCTAATGGACTCTCAGGCAGGATAGGGCTGCCACCATCAATACTTGTATTGCCATGGCAAGGCTGTCCCCTGTCCCTGAGCTGATGTGTCACCCTGGAGAGCAGCTCCAGACTATCCTCTCCCTGTGAGAAGGTGAGTCCATAAACATATATGAGTCTCTCTTGATACCTACAGAGTGCGTGAGTGGCACATTCCCTTGACAGCAAGTTTATCTGCCCGAACACATGCTCATATCACACTTTTCCCACTCCAGGATTTCACATTACATTTAATCTGCTGCAACTGTAGGTTTCTGTCAAAATCAGCAGTTTGCATTCCCTCCAGCAGTTTGTCCCTGCTCCAGGTTCCTGTCCCCTTGTTTGTGTTAAATTTGACGACTAGGCTAGTCAGAGGGAAAAGGTAGGATTTGGGATTTTGGTTGGTTTTTTTTTTTTAATGAGTTAGTTTTCCATCAAATTTGGCCAACCACCTCTGCAAGATCCAATGCAAAAGGGACAGCAGGAATGCGAAGCCAAGAGTGGAGCTGGGAGCACTTCTGACAGCAGCTGCCATTGAATAGGCTTAGGTGTAACACCAGACTGCCTTAAAGGGACTAAGGATGTTTCTATTATCTGAAAGCAAGAAACAATGCCGAGTAAGAAAATGAAAAGGATTTTTTCAAAATCCCACAGCCTACCTGAAAACAGGGCTGTCAGTCACGTCCTACTGCTAGGTTTCACTGATTTGTGTGATCGGGTGAGAGCAAATGTCTATAACCTTGCAAAATTCAAAAGGCAGATCGTATGCCTTACAAAATGCCAGATATGCCAGATATGATGCCTTCCCATGATGGGTGTAGGCGAGTTTTTAAAATGGTTCTGGATTTAGTTATTTGCGCCTTTGACGCCACCAGATCTTAGATGGCATTTCCCCTTTAGACTCCCATTAAGCAGCTGTGGGGTTTTCTAACTGGAAGCAGAAATCTCTTGCATTCTTTTTGACAGATGATTTCCATTGTAACCCAAAGAATAAAAGCCTCTAACTTCTAATCTTGCATCGTTCATCTTTTAAACTAAAAACTGGCAAAATCACCTGTTAATGGAGGCAGGAGCATTTGTATGCGAATTTGCTTCTGAATGATTTAAAAAAGATGTTACCGGCAGCTTGGAGAAATAACTATTTAAGAAGTCTACCCAATTTAATATTTTTATTATTGTTTGCTATTTATACAACAACACAGATGTCCCTGGTGTTTAACAGGGATGCTCATCATTTATGTAGCACTTTACATTTTAAAGACCCACAGAAACATTAACTGTCTCATCCTAGCAAAATCCTTGTTTGGAAGACAAATACTGTTATTTTTCCTCTACAGATGGGGACATTTCAGTGCCACATCTCTGCGTCTTGCCCAAGCCCACAAAGTAAGAGGCAAGAGCAGGCTGGCAAGGGAACACCTCGTACTCGGGGCCAGCTCCAGCCATGCTGGGTGGCTTTCCTTAGCAAGAGGACAGCCTCAGATTTTAGAAGAGCACTTCCAGATTCCTTGTGTGCTACCCATTTCCATGGGCCTTCCTGCCTCTCCATTTATTCATGAATACGAAGCAAACCCCCTCAAAAATCAGAGCACACTTTGTCTCTGTACATTGTATGTGCTTACGTTCAGCGTATGATGTGACACCATGTAGTGGAACTCCTCTAGATGTAAAGAACAACTCATTCTCTGTAGCGTTAGAGACTCCAAGTATGGACAGCATGGAAGCACACATGAGTGCTTCCTACCTGACTCAACTGTCAGAAACCAGTATTAACCTTCACATATTTAATTATCACCTACATGAATGCGAAATATCTTCCATGTGATCATTGCTTCAGAGCAAGATTCAGAGCTAATCTTCAGCTGACACTCAGTGCCACAGATACCCTGCTCGACACCTAAAACCTGGGGACCGTTCTCGCTCCAGCCTGGGCTCCCAGGCTTCAGCCCACTGCTGCCTGCACAGGAAGCTCGCTTCACGGCAGAACAAGAAATACCTGGAGTTTTTATTTGTTTATTTTCAGGCCTTGAATTGGGGAAGACAAAACCATGGCTCGTCCCACACAGAACTGCTGCTTTGTCTACTAAACCAACAGAAAACGGTTTCTCATTTCATATAGACATTACTATCTTGAATTTCCCAGCTGTCATCTGACAGATATGAGCATTGGGAGAGAAAAGTAAAACAAGCATAGTGTATAAACAACTCCAGGGACTAAATTTTGCAGACTCTGAACATCAATGATGTGCAATTCTTTGTTTGCCGAGGTGAGCAAGTACACAAGGAGAACTGTACACAACAATTATGATAAAACATTGCACAGCGCTTGAGCTTTAAATATCTCAGAGGGACAAAACATAAGTGCAAGTGGCTCTGAAATGAAAAGAGATATTTTCAGCTATTTCTTTAATAGGGAGAGGTGAAGGTTATAAACAAGGCAGCCGGCTGATGTGAACAATGGTGGGTAATCTGAGAGTGCTTCTATTGGAAGAACTGTAGACATCCCTGGGATGTCACTACAGACCCTGCAGGGATGGAACAGAAGCATTGTTCCCAGAATTTCTGATTCAAAAACTAAGAAAGAAGAAACTAATGAGGTTTATTCCACACAGTATTTCTATTAAAAACCAATGGGATGTTGTAACATAAACAGGTGTATAAAAGATGATGCATATTCTTAATGGCTGCCACTGCAGGTGCGCAAGGTTTGCTCAGAAAGGAGAGCTCTTGTCTTGGGGACATCTTTGGAGAGGCAACACACTCCACAATAACAGCTCTTAAAAAAATGCCTCCCCTAGCAAAATCTGTAAAGCTCACAGCAATATTGGGCCTCAGTTGTATGCCTCTTCTCTTTGAGACAGACAACCCAATGCTTTATAAAAACAGATCTCAACATCTGGTTATTTGTCTTGTTTTGAGAGAAATGTCTGTCAGCGACAGCACCTAACTTCTCACCAGCATCCTTCACTCTTTCAAATTTCTTCAAGTCACTTGACAGAGGTCCTCCTTCCCCCCCGAACTTGTTCTCTTTTAAAGCTTATTTTGAATAACTTACTGACACAAAACTCCCCACTAATCCCAAAGATCTCAGTTCACTCTGCCACAGACCCTTTTTCCAAACCACCCAGACCTAAGTGTGAGTTAAAGAGCTAAGTATAAAGAGCACAAGGAAAATAACCAAGAAAGCTTTAAGTAGCACAAAAGTTCCAATAATTCTTTAGCGTAAATACAATTTTCCAAACCACACCTATGGTTCCAAATGTCAATTTGCAACACCAAAGGAGAAGAAAGTACACCACATTTACCTTACAATGGCATCAGAGTAATTACAGTTACGGTGCGTGCCTACAGGAGTGACACACATGTGACATTGATCCTTCCAGCAGGGAAACCCAACCTGGGATGCCAAGACAGTGCCATAGATGATGTCAGGGGAAACTGTAAGAGCAGCAAGTGAAAACACAACAAAAACATATTTCTGACCTCAAAATTAATTACAAAAATTGCCTTACAGTTCTATTTAAACCATGGCTGTTTACTGAAGAACAAGTGTAAATATCAGCCGTGGAAGAGCTGACCACCCACAAACTGCTCTGCTGAGCCAGGGGCTGGTGGGGGCACTAGCTGGTGAAGCTGGTTTACCCCAGAAAGGCTCTGGTCTGGTCCAGCAGCGCTACTCCTGGGACTGGCATGGATGTGGCAGGGAGGGCTGGTGGACCCACTACAGGGGAACCACTCTGGGCTCCTTCACAGCCCTCCACCGGGCCAGAGCTTGCAGACAGCAGGCAGTCCTCAAACTGGGCAGATAAAAAGCCACAAATCCTTTTTTTTAAAACAAACCAAAAAAAAGTCAACCCCAAAACAAACCAAAACCATAACCAAAACAAACCATATTCAGAATTTAAAACATTTAACAAAATTAGAAGCTCACTCCCTGTTGAAATGCTGGTATTACAAGCCAGCAGTAAATAATACATAAGGTAATAAAAACGATAGCCAGGTCTCTTAAAGAGCTTGGAGAGGTGGACCAGCTCCATGCACAGAGCTTTCCTTACATAAGAGGACAGCACTATCCTTCATCATTCCCAATCACATCTGCAAAACCTGTTGTAACTACAGCCTGCCTCTAGCCCTTCATTTCCAGCAATCCTTGACCTCGGGTCCCACCGATCCCTGTGCAGGTCTGCTAGGCGGAACAAAATACTCAAAATTAATGAACAAAATTAACAATCAGAAGAAAGGCAGAAACCTGTTTACTCAAATAATATAAAGATTTACACTCCATTAAGCCTGTTCTAATCCCCACATGGAAAATATGAAATATTCTGCACCAACGAAATCCTTGGTGGCAGACAGAAGGGGCATGTGTTTAATGACTAGAAAGGATAGACCAATATTTTTAAGACAAATTGAGGCAGTAAGGACTACAGAGCAATCAGATCTATTTAAGGATCAGCTTGGGAGTTTTTACAACTACAAACAGAAATAGGATTTTGCTGTAAGCATGCTATAAATGTAAAGCCACAGCAGACAGGGAGACATTTTTGCAGCATTTATAAAGACATCAAAGTATGGAGCATAACTCCAGAAATAAGCTTTAGTGCTCAAAGAAAATTTGTAAGTGGTTGGAAAAACTTGTGAAGTTTCACAAACATTCAAAAGATTTGGGGTCTTCCCATCTGCTATTTAACACAAACACTGCTTTACCTACGTTAAGGTTATAAAAGTATACTTCCTAAATAGAGTGGGAGTTACGTTTCCTTGACAATCACCTGCAAAATACCACAGGTAGAACAAGCTGTCTGAATTCTGTTCTTGTGACATCTACGTGCTGCCAGAAGCAGCGACACTTAGCAGGTATAACAATGAGTGCAAAATTTCATGGAGAGTTCAGTTCTAAACAAAAAGGGTTTTAAAGTTTTCCGCAGCACTCAGCTTGCTTGCCGCCCTACAGGTCTCCCTGCGAAGCTTGACTTCTGATGGTCAGTCCTTTAACCCAGTCACCCTGCAAACATTCATCCCCTCCAGACTGCCCCACAGCATCATGCTGCCAGTGCTAAAAGAAAACTAAATGTGATTGCCAATAAACTAAATAAGCATTTAATTTAAAAAAAACCCACAAATACTTAATTCTCCCAACAGTGGCACCATGCTGTAGACAGAGGTCCAACACCACCATCTGATCTGCTGCCCATGCCAACCTTGCATCATGCCAAGTTGTGCTCAAGAAGCCCAGAATCAGGCCCAATGCCTGCGTTAGGTGTTTCAGTGCTGGTCCAATATCAAGTGATTCACAGCCTCAGATCTGGCACACGTGAAAATTGCTGATCGGCCAGTGCATTTCAGAAGGCACACCCCGAATAACGACATGTTGCAGCATTCAGCCGTCTCTCGTTTGCGAGCCTCCCTGCTTGTCTGAAGGTTTCTCTCCTCCCCCTTACTGCAGACAACATCCGAACCAGATTAAAACGCTTCCTCTAGCCACACGTTAGAGGCAACAACAAAAAGCCATAAGCTGGAACTCCAGACACACAAGATGTCATTTTCTAAGCACCATGTGTCCTGCCACTGGTTTTATTCACACTCTAAAAACTACAGTAAGAAAACATTAAGGTGATAATGAGAAACCATAAAGGCAAAGACGAGGTGAGGACAGAGTAAGGCATATTTCCTCAAGTATCCTGGCACAAATGAGTGCTGGAAAATCTGTCAAATAGCACCCCTCGGTGACTGGGTAATGAGGGACACAATATGGCAAAATCTGTTTCAGCCTTCACTATGGTTTTTCTTTCTTCCTCTTTCTCTTACTTGGTTTTAAGTGTTTTTAATATGATTTTAATGCAAGGTGTGTTTCATGAATAAAACAGGGCAATGGAGGCACGAGCTGAAATCTTTCCTAATTTTCAATGGATTAGGAAAGAATAGTTCCTCAGTGGTTTGTAATGTGCAGAGTTTATGCACATCTGCTAGTCTCTACAAGAGGACACCATACTGATGCTGAGAGTTTGACAGACAGCTCCTCTTGTCGTTGTAGAGATCTGACCTAGGTATCTGAGACTTCCCCGTATTCTTCATTTCAGGAAATAAACCGCTTCCTTCAACATTAGGAATCAATTCCTGCAACTGCCGCATACCCCAGAAAAGAGCAAATCCTCTCCTCATTCCCACTAAAGGCTCTGGCAGCTGCAGAGCTCAGCCTCTGACAGGCACAGGTCTCTGCAAGCTGCACCGTGCACATCCCCACCCCAGCAAACAACCAAGGACACGATCAAACAGACTTCAGTCAAGATTTCCAGCTGCATCTCGGGATTTCTTGAACATAAGCAAAGGAAGGAGTGCAGCAATAAAGGAGATGAGGGGCTGAGAAGGATGTTTCAGTCCTACACCTCTAATTTTCAAAGAATTCACCCAAAGCATTCCATAGCAGGCGAGTAGTGCTGTCAGACTCACACGCAGGGGCACATACATCTGGGGGCCAGTACCCTCACGCAGCGCTCGGCAAGCACGTGCACCGCAACCCCAACCCTGCAGCTCTGCATGGCCACGGCACTGCGAGAAACATCACCCTCTGCCAGGCCGCAAACCATTTATCAGGCATTTTCCTTGATGGTGGGAGGGAGGAGAAGTCAAGAAGCGTACAGGATGTCACCGGCTGGGAGAGATGGTAGATGACAGTGGTAGGTCAGAAATCTGTCCCCATGGAGGGGCAGCTGAAGGCGCTGGTGACTGTATGCCATAACATGGTGCCACCGAGGGAAAGTCGCTCTGGTGCTAGACGAGGGAGCTCTGCTGTAGAAAGTAAAACAGCGACAGAACAGCTTGCTAAGAGCCATCCTTGCTATTTCTGATTCACACCCTACCGTGTTGCGCAGAAATGCCTTTGCTAGCCGCAGCCTCCTCCCTCCTCCAATTTCTTCTTCCCAGCCAAGAGCTGGGACAGCAGCCAGCAGGCTTTTAACTTTGTACACTTCACAGTTAGTCACTTCTCGTGACAAACCCCATCCTCGCTCGGTCTGTCTGCATGCGGTGTGCAGCTTCACCCCCGCACACGGGTGCGAGTCCGTTAGCCACGTGGCTTGCTCCATGTTAACTGCTGCTGCTCATTAGAGGTCATTAGCAAAACGCCTACACCACAGAAGCATTCACCAAAGGCTCACAAAAAGTTTCACTCAAGCTTAGATTAGGTTCTGTCGATAAAAAGCAAGGATGCTGTTCTAACACCTACCAATCTGTAGTGTATTTTTGGAAGGAGAACCTGTATGGAAGCCCTCTGCCGTGGGAGCAGAGCCGAGAAGTTTGCAGTGCTCACTGCCTAGCCAAACGCTATGTCCAGCCGGGGGAAAATTCACAACTGAAATTTAGGATGATGTAATATCTCTAAGTGGAGGCACAGGAATACTGTCGGTGTAACATATTTAATATTTATGTTAGGTTGCACTCAGAAGCTTTGAAGAAAATAAGGGTCTTGTTATGCTAAAGGGCTGTGATAGAAAAGACACAGTTTTATCCTCATAAGATCTCCTGTACTAAGGAGCTGAATGTGAGGTGTATACCATAGAAAGCAACCAGCAGAAATATGTAAAGTGCTGCATACATTTGCATTTTTCTCAGTTCACCTTTCAGCCACTGTGAATTTTACAACCTCAGCTCGCTGCATGGGAGCTCTTCTAAAACCTTTGAGAGAAACCTACCTGTGCAATCAGTGGCCCAGTCGCAGGGGCTTTAACAAATCTGAAAGCGGTGTCACGCAAGCAGGGACGAATGAATGTGAGAAGACGAAAGCAATCCAGCCAATAACTTGTAGATTTCTGTCAAGAGCTACAGGCAAGATAACTTCAAACCTGAAAATCAGCAGTGTAGAGACATATTTACATTTTTACAAAAGTTAACTAACCTTTCCAAAATGCCCCAGATGTTTTGCTTTCAATTCACTATGAATTTTGGACCAGAGGTGCAGATTTTTTGCTATTTCCCCCAAAGATGTTTCCACAGACTTACTTGTACTGTTCCTTAGGAGAAAAAGCTTGAGATGAGCTACTGAGCCTCTCTGCATATCATCTGTAAATGTGAAATGCTACAGGCTATGTCTAGCTACAGTACTGCATCTACGTTTAAGACGCGACTTAACTATCTGCACATCTCAACCTTTACCATAGCAATTCTTTCTTCTTTGAACAACTGAACCAAGAATCCACGAGTCACTTAGGCATTTTTAGGAGCCTTTAATGATTAACAGCACATCTCAGGTTTGGCTCTTTACACTTGGCTGGGACAAGAGGGACAGGCACCGATATCCAGAACTTTGCTATGCCAGCACAGCTGTTTTCCGAAGAGAAGTAACTTTATACAGCACATGAAAATACTCATTCCGTAGCATCAGCATTCTTTACTACAATCTTTATCTTCTTCCAGGAGAAGAGCCTAGACACAAAGGACCAAAACAAAAGTGCTGAAGAAGCGGTATGTCCAAAGAGATCTACTGCGCTGGTGGAGAAACCCTGCGCTCCGCAGCCACACCAGGCAACCTGAGCAAGTCTCAGCCATCGCCTTTGCGGCCACTCAGAAAGGCAGCATATCCCCACAGCTGAATTTTGCAAATCACACAAATATTGAAGGCCCCCTTTATAGATCTCTGTTGTGCTTTAGCATATGAACAGACAAATCTCCTTGCCAGCACGTCAGCTTATTTTTTCCATGGTGAACTTGCGCTGTTTCTTGCGCATTACATCACTCTCTCAGACACTTGGCTGCTCTCAAAAGCTTCTGAAGTTATTTGTTCTGGCTTTCATTTTTACTTGGTGAAGTGCAATCTAGAAAGCCCTACTTAACTTCTCCCGCTTGTGCATCGTAATGTGAAAAGACTGCCCATGCAGAAGCAGAGGCTGGGGAAGAAGCAGGTTTCTAGAGCACAGTAAACCTCCGTGGTGGTACATTGGGGGAAACTATTATATAATTTAAATATAGATTTCCTGCATTTTCTTCGGAAAGTTAGTGCTTGCTGAGACGCAAGTGACAACAAGCCCTTCCCAAACAAACGGCTTTAGTAACAATGTGGCAGCAGCCAGGCTGTTAAAAACAGACCCATTAGCCACTCATTCGTCAGCCCTGCGGCGCCTGGCTTCTGTGGTGTTAGCAGCAAATGGAAGAGCACCATGATATTTATTTTTTACAGCTGAGAACTTTGATAAACAGCAGCAGGCAGCAAAGGCCAGTCGATTTATATTTCTTCCAGTATATATTCTTAAGAATGGCAGTCACCATTATGGAAGCTATCAAAAAGCTAGCTTTGACCTTAAATAAGTGTGGTCCTATGTCAGGCAGTTCCAGGAAGGAGAATTTATGAGGCAGATGTTAAATTCAAGAAAGGAAGAAAAGTTGGGTTACTCTTGCTAGAGATGCAGTCCAAGTTCACAGCACAGAATGCAGCCACCAGCATTCAGCCTTTTGGCTGAATTCTTTGTGCCCCTTTAGGAAAATAACGTAACCACCCTTAACATTTGGGTCAGATTAGCTTCTGGGCTATTCAATATGACCATCTAAACAACAGCACGCAAATTCGCAGGGCTCCAGGCTGGCTAGGTGTACAGGAGGCAAGCTTAGTCATACGTGTATGCATTAACTTTATGTATAGAGCAGAGAGGAATACAACTCATTCTGTAACTTTACAGACAAGAAGAAATGCTAGAGAAGCAATTCTTACAGTGCAGGTTGGCTACCTTTTGCATATGCTTTCCTCACTGAAAATTTTGCATAATAACAGAAAATCTTTCATATCTCCTTTGACATTTCAGAGGACAAAAGCATTCAGTAATAATTTGCTTTGCCTAAGTATGCTATTCTTTTGCAAAAAAGGAATCCCAGCCACAGCACAATGTGTTGGTCATCTTATTTACATCTCTTCCTGCTTTAATAGTGCTTCGCAGAAAACGCTTATTTATTTTTATGAAGCCAACTGAAAATTATATTGCTCAAATTTATTTTATATACTAATTGGGAAGAAAACATCAATAAATAACTTGGCCCTCCCTTCAGCTCTACTGCAATTTTTACAATTTATTAAATGGACTTATTTTAAGTTCATTTACAAGGAAAGTGGTGTTAACTTAAGACCCATTCATCATTTTCTTTGTAAGAAAACACCAACGAATGCAAACTAATTACAAAAGTAGAAAAAAAAAGACTTGACACTTTTCCCCCCCTATTAAAAAGATCCTTGGAAAAAAAAAAGATACTTTCCTATGCAGCCCAGTCAACCAGGGATTGCTGCATTACCTAACCACACCACTCCAAAGACTTTTTAAATGGTGGGGCAATATGTCGTGCTGTCAGCTTACCATGCCACCCATTGCTTTGCCGAAAAAAATACTAGATTATTACTATTTTTCTCAGATGATGTTCCTCCCGCTACTACTCAGCACTCTGCATTTGCAGCATGCTCCTCGTGCCTGGCCATAGCCCCTTGGGGGCTGGAGGGGCTCCCAGCCACTGTGGGCTGCAGCCACACTCCCGCAGCTGAGGCCAGGCTATCTCTGCCCTCCCTAACATCTGGCTCGTCTGGAAAGTAACAGACTTTCCCTATGTACAGCCCTTTTCAGATTTTCATCCTAGGAAGGACTGCTCGGGGGCAAAAGTAATCAGGGAAAAAGTAATGTTTTCCTTCGTTTTGCACAGAGCCAGTAGAAACATTTGGATTTTGAAAAATGAGAAAATGGCAAAGACAGAAGTAGCATCAGTTGTATGACATAAGAATGAATGGGAAAAACGGCAATATTTTTTAAACATTTCCCTCCTAGTTTGATTAACTTAAAAGCAATTTAAAATGCAAGTCAGGTCCACACAGAGCACAGGCACAGCAGCACCTCCTTCGCATCAGCAAGGGGGAATCACTGCTTCCCTGCCCCTTGCCAGCTACCACTTTACTTTTTCTTGCCTGCTCGCACCGCTTCTGCTGCCTCCCCTCCTGCCTTTGTCTCTTTGTGAAGCACCCTGGAATCCAGCCCAGCTTGTTCAAACTCCCAACACATCTTGAATTTTAATTCACTCTCATTTTAAGTCATCTATCTCTTTTTTAAAACAAGTCACAAGGAGAATGAGCCAATTTATTATTAATATAAACCAAAATAAATCTGCAGAGAAAGCCTGGTCTGTCCACTCTTGGCACATCACAGCATGTCCAGCTCAGTGGGGATACTGACTTGAAGGGGTGCAGGTAAGCAAACTGGGGGCACAAAATTCACTGTACAGTGATAGCCACTTTGCAAAGATGCTACAAAGATTGCATACATCGATGGTCAAATAGATGACAGTGAACCGATCAATTTGGCCTGCAGGTCAAGGAAATACTAAATAGCCTTCTGGCCGGCCACCATTGGTGTCCCACGTCCCCTTGCACTCAGCCAGCTGCAAAAGAAATTAGTTACAGCCGGTGAAGAGCAGGTCTGAAAGGCAGTGTCCCCAAAAACTCAAGGGGGAATGTTCCCTGTCTGTCACCATGGGGTGACTGTACATCTGCTGCTAACCTGTCTACTCCTCTGGCTTGGGATGGCTGCCTCCACCCTGGGAGCAGCGTGCATCACCAAGTGAAGTGGGACCCGGGTTACGCCGGTTCCACTGAGCAATGGACTGAGTCTGGGGTCGGTGTGAAACTGCTGGGGCAGGGTCTGGTCTGCAGAGCTCTGTAGCCCACCAGGACAGGGGATCTGGTCAATGAAGTCTCCCAACCCAGTCTTTCTCTCATGCAACTTTTTTTCTCAGGCCTTACGTTGCTTCAACGATCCTTATAACTAAACTTACTTTGATTTTGATGGGCTTTGCTTCCGAGTTACCCTAACACGACACTGTCAGTGATGACCGTGAGCGAAGATGTTAAACGTCCTTGGCCCCAGTATCGACACCAAGGGTACACGACTAGTGCCTGTCCAGCACTTGTGCCCCCGATCACAACCTCTTGTCACCACCAAGCCTTTTCTAGGGCAATCACCAGAGGATTGCAACTGGACTGAAAATGAACAGAAACTTTGCTGAACACTGTGGCTGGCTGTATAAACTTTTTGCCAAGTAATAATTAAGTTACTTTTACCCTTTCATACAACTGCTTTCATCTCTTCCCTGAATCTCCTCTTTCACAGCCTGTGCACTTCACAGCGATGCTTGTATTCTATTTTCCAGCACTCTTATTAGGGGCTTTTCTCCATCCTGCTGACAACCTGCCAAGCTAATAAGAACGAAGAAAGTGTGAAAGTGAGTAAGTGTAAAAGCGCGTGACAGGTTTCTCCTTTGCTCTCCTCATGTTCACCCAGCACAAACTCCTGAGATAAGAAGTAAGATACAAAACCCATCTAATTAAACTGCCCTCAGGACTTGGTAATTAGCACTCATTCCAGCAGGCAGCAACTCTGAGCCCCTCAACATTGCTGGGACCAGAGAGGTGGGCACCACGCTGGAGCCAGCTGTGGCAGTGGGGCTGCAAAAGGGCCAGTGCTCGGTGGTTCCTTTGCCTCGCAGACACGTGGTACGAACCTAGGCGGTGATCAGGCCCGGCAGTCTACTGCGAAAGGATGGGGAATGCTCTAACACCCTCCAACCCCTGTGGTGCCGTCTAGAGCACCCAGAGCTGCAGCTCTGAGTAACCGACCCGATTGCTCTCAGAGATGCTGCTGTCAGTAAACCCCTCCTGGAAGGCACCATGTGTTCAGTAGGATTTCAAAGGCCACTGGCTGGCAACCACTGATCTCACCTCGCGGGAGACATATTATGCAAGAGGTGGAAATGGGAGCTGTAGTTTATCCCGCTATTTCCCTGCTTCTGCTTTCTTAGGGGAAGTTGCGAGACCAGTCTGCCCTGGGCTGGCAGCGTGCCCTGCAGCCAAGCACCCAGGGTAGTATAAAAGCACATCATTTAAGTGCAAAAGTGACAACAAAAGGTGTAACGGCAGCACAGCCTGTTCTCGGAGCACATTACCACCTTATCTGGACTCTAATGCTGCCTGGCCGGTGAGCTTTCCTGCCAGCCGATGTCACATTTCATTCTAATTGGCATTTAAGTTGGTTCCAATGAAACCTCTTTACTATACATTTCAAAAAGAACAAGGCAAACAGAATTAATTTTTGTCAATGTGGTGATGTGCTTCTGCTTAAGCCATAACCATCAGCCTGGGTGGTGATGACTGCACCCCGCCCATGTTGGACTTTGGGGGATGGATGGCAATGTGGTAACCAAAGGCTGTCTGGAACAGGGACCTAGATGTCTTGCTGGGATGCAAATATGACTACAGGTCAATCATCTTACTCTACTAGTGGACAGCCCAGGGCCCATTGAGCAGCGGACTGCACACCAGGATCTCCCCTTGAGTAGGGATGCCTCTCAAGGTTACTTCTCGAGAGTAAGAGATTCCTTGCTGCAACAGATCCTTGGTAAGCGATGAGTAGCATGCTAAACTTTGAAATCTTAGCTAAGTGATATACAGGACTGACTGTGCATATAAAATCCCTTAGACATAAACCACTGACCAAGTCTGGGACTAGGACTGGACCCAGCCGCACCTAGACTCCTCTCCAAGAAGGCACTCAGAAAGCAAGGGGGTCCTCTCTGAACCTCGACTCAACAGGAGGGTCTCTCTGACAGTTCTGTCTGCCCCTGTCCTCCATGCAGGAAATAACCAAGCGTACCTTGCCATCGAACCTTGCTAAACTACTGTCGCATTTACTATCAAGCTTTGTTAAATCATTGTTTTATACCAATAAATACGTTGTTGCTTCTCTCTTAAAAGTGAAGTGCATCACTCCATCCACAGCAGTCAATGAATGGAAAATTTACAACAAAAACAAAAGGGGCAGGGGAAAGTGGGAATCTTTGTTGCAGGTGATGATACTTTCACAAATACTTTCCATAAAAAAAATTTAAAAATCAGAATCCTCAAAAATGATGAAACACTTCTAAATAAGCACATGTGGAAGTAGGAAAGTGTGCAATGAAGGCTTGCCAGTGGCTGCTCTGTAACTGCATGCATTGGCATGGATCTTTCTGCCTCCTGCCCGGTCTGTGTGCTGCCCATCACTTGTTGTTTGTAAAGAATGTGCAGTGAACACAAATTTGAATGGAGTTAATCCATGAAAGCAGTTTAAATCACCAGTATAAATATTACTTTAATGCATTAGGTTTTTAATTCTTGTCCTAATTTGTTGATTAATCATCGTAATTGGTGAAAAGACAATTGGTCAATCCTTTTCCATTTTACTGCAACCCAGCAATCTTTCCTTGTTCCAGCTCTCTGATATCAATACAGAAAACACAACTGCTTGAAGTGCTGGTCGCAGAACTGCATTTCATGTTTCCTTCCGTGGGAATGCATTTGTAGGGACACTAAAAAATAGTGGATTATTTGCTGTATTTCTTTGATATATAAATAGGACTCCTCTGTAGGGGATATTTTTATTGCGTTTGGAGCAATTTGGATGCACTTACTCTAAAGCACATCCAAGTAATTTTCATCTCATTTTAAAGTTCTGTGCCTGCAAGAAGTAATTGTACCAGAGTGAAAGGCCAAACGAGAAACCGCGAGGACTAAGTGACCCAGGGGTTTGGTAACAGGACACAGAGGCTTTGCTTTGTTTCATTTTATTTACAGCTGTGACTAAAACCTACTTCCCTTGAGGCTTTTCTGGTGGCCTGAGGGAAATGAGTTGACAGTGGAAAAACATCTACTCAAAGCTGTTCTGTCCAAAGCGAAGGGAAGACGGGGTCAGGGGCCCCGTGGCAGCAGACCCCCAGCTTGCTTTCTCCTGCCACGCTGTGAGAGGGCGATCGCTGGGGCGGGGGTCATCACCGGCACCCGGACAAGTGCAAAGAGGCAGAGACGGCAAAACATTTCTGCATAATGGCATTCACTGTGCTGCTCCTGCTGCCTTCATTAAGCGCCCGAGCTGAAGAACTTCAGCTTCATATGATCTCATTCACACCTTTTCTTTATAAAAGAAATCTTGTGTCACCAACACATATTATTTTTTTCCCGATTTGCAACTCCTATTCATAACTTGTAATTTCTATCCTGGGAAAACTCATTTGTTTGGACAATTTAGTTTAAAAAAAAAAACCCTCAAGGTTATTATTGTCAAAATGATAAAAGAATGGCAGGCCTGCACAGTGGAACACATCACGTAAAAATCCCTGTCACTTTTACCACCAACCCGAAGTACAACCTACAGAACACAATAAAGGCAAACATATGCCAGCTTTTAAGATAACGCTACAACCATAAGTCACCATTTAGCTTTGCTACAAAAAAGCAAAGAAAAACCGTTATAGCATTCAAAAGGACAAGAGACTCGCTGGCTACATGTATTGACTGAGTATTTATAGTTGCAGCATTCAGGAATGCAAATTGAAATGAATCAATGCCAGCAGGGACGCCTAAAAGACATAAGTGAGAATTACAGCAATTAAGAATGTTGTCTCGAAGGAAATTAGAACAGTCCATTAATTACAATGCCTTAAAGTAAAATGAACCAAAATGAGAAAGAAATTAAAATACCAGGAAATTAGCACAAAAATAGGGGAATAGAAAAGATAATGAGCACAGTAGGTATTTCCCACCCTTTTTTTTATTAACGAAAAAGAAATTAAAAAAAAAAAAAGAGAAATGGTAAGAGGAACTGAACCTCCATGAACAACGGAGCTGATATATTCTGCCACAAGATCAATGGCCAGCACGCTCAAGGCTTTGCTGATGTAAGTCAAATTTGTCATTAAATGCATAGAAACTGGTTCCATGGAAAAGAGTGCAAAAAAGAAAGTGCCAGGCCAATAGGTACAGCAAAAGCTGTATTTATGATGCAATGTAGCTGGAGCCCCAAGTGGTTGTGAGGAGAAAAATAAACCTTTTCCACCCTATAGATAAGTGGGGTTCGCTGTGCTAGGACCACGTACCCACTGGCAGACGGGCAGTTCTCTTGCTTCACCTGCTGTGGCGGGAGGAAATGTGACTGGTTTAGTCCATGGGCCACACGTTCTCTGCCTGTCGCGGGTGCAGGTTGTTGCAAGTCCTGCTGAGCCCTATGAACTCCCAGCCTCACTGTACCTGTGTTCAGAGTGGCCCAGACAACTCTTAAACTCAACTTGCTTTTGATATACTACGGAACTGACACATGAAAAATTCCTGATGGACAGCTTGAATGTAAACGTGCTGGAAACAGTCCCAATGCAGAATGTCTCCTGGCCCTTTACCAGCAGGAAGGTGAAACACCAATGGCCCACTTCAGACTCTATATGGTATCTTGGATAAAACGCACCACTCTCTGCTGCTTGTGTACTTCCAACTCTTTTTTGGGAGAACAAAACCTTAGCAGATCAGCAGCAACATGTTACAGTTACACCGCAAACAGCTATCACTGGTGGCTGTTAGAGGAACGGTGTAACAGCCACCTTTCACCGAGGATACTTATAAGAACCTATTAACCTTCCCCTTAGAACAGCAGCTCCAGACAAAAATACAGGCACGCATACAAGTTTCCATTAGCTGCTCTTTCAACAATTTTTCCTTGTTTGTATAAAAGAGGCAAAAATGAACAAAGTGCAAGCAAGACAGGATCCCAGAGAACCTGTGCCTTGAACAAACTCTGGCACATCACATGGAGATCAGCACCGCTGCCTTGCATGACAGAGTACAAAGAGAGCATGGGGATGCCTGACACCTAACCTTCCATCCCAGCTATCTACCTAAGAATAGAGAGGATGAAATTAGGGCTGCTTTGTGCCCAAATTCCTTCTCCAAGTCACAGACCACAACTTTTCATAGAAGCAGGAGCATGCCAGAGATGCATACCCCCGCTCTGAGACGCCTCACTTCAGCTCATCATCCCCGGCAGAGTGGGCATGGTGAGGTATTGTCTGTGTTCCTGACTAATGCGACAGCAGCGAGTTTGCTTGCGAGACAGCCAAGCGCTTCTGTGCAGCACAAGGGACAACACCAGATGGGAACAGTCTGCTGGAGAAAGTCCTTCCTCCCGGATCTGAACTGGCTGGAGAACTCAACGCGTCAGGTTTATACTAAGGTATTTTTTATTATATATAAAACCAAATTTGAAAATGATTTTTTTCAAAGCAAACTGACTTATGAGGATGTGATTTTCATCTGCAGCTGAACACCAAGTACCACTCACAGTCCTTGTCTCTCTAATAACCTCATCTCCCAGCAAGCCTGTGGACAATTCCTCCCTTCACGAGAAATACACACATGTGCGTATTTGTGTGCCTCAGACACCACATCCAGGAAGACACTGAAAACACATGAACCCCAATGGCAGGATCTCAATGGAAAGACACAAATAGCTTGCAAAGCGTAATCATTGATGCTTCTTGCTGGTGGCATCATGCCGACATGCTGATTTTCAGGTTCATGAAACACATTTATGCAGCTTCTAAACCAAAACCCGCCCTTGGCTGTGGAGAGGTGTTTCTGAATTACAATGCTTTGCCTTTCCTCCTTCGGGCTCAGCCAGACAATTCCTGCTGGTCAGGCTGGAGCCAACCGCTGCTGCTTGACTGGGTTTTAGCAGGAAGAGGTTCTGCAGTGGAAACCTGCAGAAACTCATGACAAAAGTGAAGGAACCATCTCCGTGCCAGACTCCCGGCTAGGATAAACTGGCATAACCGTGTTCACTTCACTGAAGAGCTGGGCCTGTATATATTCTGTCTGTATTCTAAAATGTCCTTTCAAATCATTGAATTTGGTGACAGTTGAGGCATTCAATTATTTCTTTAAGTGGAAATTCTGCATTCCTTCATCTGTTAGTTATATATATTTAGTACAGATTGAACAGCACCTGCTGACTGGATGAATCATTTGCATCCGAGTCACAAATGGGAACTTAAGGACCTCCAGTGCTGTTGTTGAAATTGATGCTACTGATGCTGCCAATTCAACTCCTGTTGCTGATACTAATCAGCATCTCTTTAAAATGATTACAGCATTCAGATAGGGCCATAAAACTACCAGGTGGGCTATATTTCGTACTGCTTCCCGGTTTTTCTACAGTCTTCCCTATGGGAATGGATTTATTGGTCCCATCAATCCCTCTTACAGTCTTTAGCATGGGAAGGAGATGTCACAGAGTTTTAATGTCTCATATATTTTCTGAATTACACGATCATTATAACCAGCTTGGCACAAAATACTGTTTTCATCAACCTCGGTATTTAAGGCAAAAATAGCATTTGTTAACTTAGGTGCAGATTAATGTAAATACACATGCATGTACGAAATAGAAGATTTTTATTGCTTGTTTAAAGGTCTTCTAAACTGCATTTGCACAAGAACTTTATTCAAAAAACACAAAACTTTTAGCAGGCCAGATTGCTCTCTAGCAAAAGCTGGCACAGTGAATTCAAGTCAGTAAATCTGAACCTGCTGAATCCAGCTCCATTGCATGTCAGGGGACTTGATAAAAGATTTTTTTTTTTTTTTTTTTTAAAGGACAACTCATACGAGCTAAAAGATGGCTCAGAAGTACAAGAGAGTTCCTTGGGTTTGGGGCATTTTTATTTTGTTTGTTTGTTTTAGAGCAGATGTGAATTTTAACTGGGAGACAAAGGCAGCTTCTCAGTTCTCTGTAATTTTAAGCACACCAAATCATTGAGTCTCATCTAACTGATTTTTGGTAAAAACATTGATAGCGTTCTTTAATAGTACTTTCAAACCAACACATGTTCTTGAGGAGGAGGCAAGTTATATATGCTTATAGTTTTGCTACTCTGGAAAGCGATGGCAGGCCTCCACCGCAGGGAACCTGGTGCTGCTGAACCCACCTGGCGCAGTGCTGGACCACAGCGATAAAGCAGCAGATGCCCGAATCCGAGCCCGGCTCCCCTGCCCCTGCAGATTCACACTTCGCTTGGGCTGAGCTTGCTGTCACGCCTGGCCCTGCAGGTATGCCCTAAACAACTCTGTCAAGGTCTTGCCCGGTAAACCTGACAGAGCCATCTTTCTACCACTGCAGTTTATAGCATCGCTCAATCACAGGGAAGGAGAAGGGGCCTTCCGTTGTGCCCATGGAGACTCGTTATGTTTTATGATACGGGGAAGGGAGAAAAGTCAAACTCTGATTTACAGCATCCCTCTTTCTGTTACTTGCAATGCATATCGAACACATTGACAAGTTCAGAAGTACAGATATTTGCTCCTGCTTTTTAGTTTGGTTTCATTTAAATACATTGCTGTGAGCCTTGTGTGTGCACCAAGGAAGAGTTCATAATGAATTTCAGGACTGACTCCTTCACAGTTGACATACACACATTTGGGGGTTTTATATATAGACATATAAAAAATAAATATAAAATAAAATATATATATAAGGGAACACTTTTACCTAGCTTTCTAATGCCTTGTTATAGTCCCATCAGAAAGACCTAAAAAGTCTCTAGTACCCCTTAACACAGCACTTGGGGCTTAGAAGGCCACAAAGGGTCTGTTGTCACCAGCGGCTTTGCTCTTACACCCCCGCATTGAGGGGGTGGTGGCGTGACAGCCATGGGACGTGAGGGATGCTGATGGGGAGCTCTTGGCTGAACAGGCCCACCCTAATGCAAAGCGCTGAGTCTGTACGAAAAGGGTCAAGTTTGGTCAAGCTCGCTCAGGTGAGGCCTGCCAAGGTGGTTTCTTTGGAAATGCCGGCTGTCCGAGTCCAACAGCACGTTTAAGCTCTGCCAAGAACAGGTTATGAAAACAGGAAAAGTTTAAAAAGGCCCTGCTGACCAAGACATACCAAAGGTCTACCCAGCCCCGCTCCTGCCTTCGACAGTGCCAGGAGCACATTTCGAGGTGGCTGGGCAACTATAAATCTGAGTTCCCTGCTATACTCATGCAAGGTTGCTTTTGGTCCTCCATGTTAATAGGTACTTATAGAGCACTGCATCAGTGTGTCTAACCTTAAAACAGAACTATGGAGCCTCTGCTCACCTCCATCCTCTGTTTGCTGCAAACCACAATGAATGAATGGGTCACACACACAAATGGATTTTTATTTTACTATTGGCTTTTCAGATAAGCTTATGGTAGGCAGCAGCAAACTACGAGAGTCTTACACCAAGGTTACTTCTGAGTGAGGACTCAGGCAGCCAAGATCTGCAGTCAGTTACCAAGTCCAGCCTGGTTTCCCTAATTACACAAGAGCTGGCCCTCTAAGAGAGGATATTGCCAGCAAAGCATTCCCCAAGAAATTTGGTTTGTAAATGTTATCAGTAAAGGGCAGCGTTAGGTAAATACAAAACCACAAGTGATGCTCATTGAGAAAACACCCCAAACATCTCAATCCCTATTATCAGTACAGAAATAAACCCCAGGCAGAATGCCTAATCCACCTCTAGTAGTTGGTGTGAATGACTGTCCACAGATGATAGTCTAGTGGTGCTCTCCTTGTAAAGAGCTGGGCAACAGAGCTGTGAAACAGCCTGGCAGAAAGCCCGATTGACAACTGCAAAAGTTTTCCACCCTCTCTGTGTGAGGCAGGGAGAAAAATGCAGCAAGTACTCTTACGGTGTAGCCATGAGATGAGCTCTACATGGGGATGGACCTCTGGAGGGTCAGGCTGACACTGCCAATGAGGCGGTGGTGTACCACCTCAATCCCAGCACAGACTACGCGGGCTCGATGTGGCACTGAAATTGTTGCTGAGTATAGGACCCTGCAAAAAAACCAGCAAAAGTAGGTCCTTATGCTGGAGTTTATTCACAAGAGTCAGACATAAAAGAGGAAAGTAAAACAGACCAAGTAATTCAGCTTAGCAATTCCAGACCAAGCCCTTGCCAGTTCCCTGATGCAGACTTTGGGGAACTTAAGTACGTTTGGAAAGTTCATGAGTCTGGCTGTGGTTCTCTAACCATCAACTGTGAGTTTAAATCGTTCATTTTCTTTAATTAAGCAGCAAAGAATGACTTCCTCTTTCAACAATGTATTTCCCCAGTGCTGCTTTGGCCTTTCGGCATGATGATGTAAAAGACAGAAACTCAGTGAAAAGGACAGCAAGGCAGATATCTTTCCGTGTTCCCTTTTCACTTTTCTAAAGTTCAGTGAGTTATCACCATTCTCATCAATTTATTCTGAATTTTAGCAATAGCTTTAATACAAATTACCAAATGATTGTATTTCAGCTCTAAAATCCATTAGGAAAATTTACCACAGAACACTTGCCCTTCAGAAGCATGAAGAAGAAATAAAACAAGTGCTAGCTTATTTTCTGTAAAACATTATTATTGGCCCCAGGATGACTGTGTTATATTTATAGCTGATAGAGACTTTCACACAGATTCATACACAAGAGGTTCAAGTATTTCTATAAAGATTTTCATAGGAATTACTGCTTCTCCCCCTTATACTTTCTCCATCCCCTTCAGTATCATTCAGGCCTGTCTGTACCTCTGGCAAAGTCCTCAGCCCCCAGCTGGATGCCGACCGCAGTCTCCCAACAGCGACCACTCTCCGGTTCCTTCCAGCTCCTCCATCCCTGCGCTGTCGCTTCCCTGCCACAGCATCCCGGTCTCCTTCACGTCTCGTTCCCCTGGCTTATGTCCACAATTGCTTTTTGCAAAATCTTCCTATAGCTTTGTGCTAACCTCCCACTTTCCTGCTTACACCCTTTGCCTCTGATTTGGCCCTGCAGTCACAGCATCCCAGCTGATGGTCAACGCGCACAAGTAAGAGAGTGCAGACCGGGGTTTCCTTTAATCAGAGCTGTGAGTGCTTAAGGAGGCTCAGTCTGGTCCCACACACTCAAATCAAACAAAATTCATAGATATCTGAAAAATTCTGCCTCGGACTGCAGGCATCTCATCTTTGTTACAGCTCAAAATTCAGGCATAAAATTATCTCCTGAATTCTGTTTTTCACATTAGCAGTGTCACATAATGAGTGACATGAACCAGGAAGAAAGTGATATTGGGGGTGTTAATTAGCATCACCAGTGCAGTGTCCCCTGGACGTGCTTGTGTAAACAAAACACAGGCACGTGCCAGGCAGCCATCTGAATGCACAATAAAGGGATAAAATTAAAAACAGCCTAATCACTTCAGCAAAAATTCTCTGCTCAAAGAAATTATTCCAAAAACAGAGAGGGGCATGAATGAAATTAAGGACATTTCAGCTGTGAGCACTCAGGTCACTGGCTACCATTCTTTCCTACTTATGGGTTAAGGAAAGGTTTTAAAACCCTTTGAATATTAATTTTTTTTTGCCTTTCTGTAGCTGTTTTCTATGAGATAATTAGTGCAAGAATTTAGACCAGCCAAGTCCATATCCACGAACATGTCAGGCCTGAAGCAATTCCTGCTTCTACCATTCCTTCCTCCCTCTTAATGCCAAATGATTATGTATTAGCATTTTAAATCCTTGTCATATTGAATTTGGGTTAATTTGCTTTTCCGCATGAAGAGGAAGGTGGAGGTGGGCTGAAGGGAGTTTCCTCTGACTGTCAGAGATCTCCCCCATACCCTCTGCCGGGTGCCTGACACGCCACGATCCTGCCTGTTGTATGTTGGACACCTTGTGACGGTAACACAGCTAAAAAGGAGCTGGCCAAACTAACAAGCCCCTGCTATTGTGGATGACTGTTCTGTGTTTCAGTACAAATGGCAATCAATTAATTAACTGCCTACCATTAATTATTAATTGCAATTAATTACAGTATTCCATATTCTGGGGGTTCTACAGGCACAGCTTTCAGTTAAGTCAATTTACCAGTTTTGGAACTGATTATTTTTTCATGCAGTGTGTTCAATACTCCCCATGTTCATACATCATCCTTCCTGCCAAGCTATTCTGCTGCCTTCTATAAATCAAGAACTGGTGGGAAAAGAGCCGTTCTGATGGCAAATGGGACCCAGAGTTCAGGGAATTGGGGTCCCAGCCCTGTTTCAGCCACCCTGCGCCTGCAGGCGGCAAAGCTCTGTCACAGGTCCCTGCTCAAAAACAGAGGTTCCAGACCTCGTAGTGGTATGATAATTGAGGTTTTTTGAGCTGGTCTGGTACAAGGAGGGTATAAGAAGCAGCCAGAATTTCAAGTGGTTTGCATGTTTTCCTGATGACCCTGATTCTCACCCACCTGCACCTTCTGCTGCTGCATCAGAAGAGGTTGCATGTCAAAGGAGAAATATATCTTGCCCTTTTCTTTATACTGGTAGAAAAGGCTGGCACAAGCTGCAAGCAGTGAAGAGTGAGGTTCACTGGTTTTAAATCAAAGCTTAAATGTGTTCCTTTTCCCTTTCACTCAGCAATTTCTACACTCATTCCCCTTGTGCAACAGGATCTCCTGAACCTGGACCAACGTGATGGCACTGTCTGGAAGGACAATAGCCCAAATGCTGGAACAAAAAGAGTTTTTCCATAATTGCAAAGACAAGAACTGAGATGTATCACCTTTCTTCCCCCCCCCCCCTTTTTTTTCCCCATCTTTAAGTCCTAAAAAATTACCCTCGTTTTCTTTTTCCAGCTGGTAGCTTTTTATTTTATCGGGAAGAGGAATTATCAGACCTCCATTCCTCTGCTTTCACTACATGAGTTTCTCAAATGTCTGAGCTCTAACGCCAGCCCAAATGATTTCACTGAACTTAAAATGCAGAAGACATTATTTGGTTATCAATGCTGACTGTCCTCCTTCTCCTTTCCACTGTAAAGCACAGTCTATTAAATACTATATATTTACCTCTCAGCTGAGCTCAGTAACTGGGGGCAACTACAGTACTGCAGTTCCCCAGAGATCAATTATCCGTGTACCAAAAGAAGACAGAGGTACAGCAGCGCCAGGGCCTTTGCAATGGAAGAGAACTGATTGAGAGATGTTTTTCTAGCACAGACCATAAGCAAAGAGCACCCTCAAGGCAGGCAAAGAAGCATTCTTCTGCTGAAAACTTTATTTCTTTATTACATGGTGGCATTTCGCATTTATCTCAAATAGTCAAAAGATGATTTTAGGCATACGTTATTACTTCAAAGCTGGAATAAATTATTTTGACATCGGAAAGATTTTTTTATGAAAATGAAGAAGGAACAGAGTGAAGACAAGATCTTGCGAGTGTTAAATGCAAATTACTAACTTGATATGATGATAAACAGAACTGTCTTTGCATACTTACGTTGGCCACACAACGCAGTGGCGAACACCTGTACACTGCATACATGCACGCTTTGCTCTTCACTTCCTGGCATTCCTCCAGATAATATTTTTATTTCCTTTTGATACTAAATTTCCTGCTAGTAACAATACAGTTGATAACTTAATCTGTTAATTTGTTGATTTGTTTCTGAGTATTTGGGATAATGTAGCTTTTCACTTATTGTGAAGTCATATTATTTTATAGACACACTATCTCAGGCTTTCTTTTATGTCCTTTGAATTTGGGTGCACAGCATCCTAGAACACAACGGCAAACAAGCTCTCTACCAAACACATGGAAATCCTTTCCACAGGAAAATATCTGGAATAATCTTATAACTTTTTTATGAAGGTTTACACTTTCTATTTTTTTTCAAAGTTTTCTTTGAAGATTTTGGCAACTGCTGCAGAGACAAAACTGAAATTTATTAAATATGCAAGAAAGTACTAATATAACATAAAGTTTGAACGACTAACGTTATAATGTCAGAAAAGTGTCACGAAAAAGTGTTAGATTTGAAGAACATGCAGCAGTCTGTAATACATTTAACAACAAACAACAATGCAGTACAGCTCCACATGCAGTAATAGCAATGTTTGATGCAATCTGAGACATTTAAATAAAAGCTACGTAATAAAAATTGAACTGAACTAGAAAGAATAAAAATGACACATCCAAATTCCCTGAACCGTTGCAAAGTCTCCAGATGCAGCCTCAGTGAATGTCAAACTTTGTTTAAAGGGTTTTTTTTCACCACATTCTCTGAAAAATTTTCACCACTGTTGCTGTAAGGGGTAGCAGTGGTGGGAGAAGGTGATGTAACACTTCCATAAGAAAGGGCAATGATCAAACTCGTGAAACTGGAGATGCCTTATTCCTGATTTGCTCTGGGAGGACCCCCCCAGCAACATACGCTAGATCTCTCTGAAAGCACTCAGGTGGACATGTCCTGAGCTTCAGACAACAGTGCTGTGTAAGGAGTGGAAACAAATTCTTGATCTGCTGAGCTAGAGAAGTGACAAACAGCCTCCAACCACGTTTTGAGCAGTTTGAAATAAGCAGCCCATCAGCCACCATTGCCATTTTGAAACCCAGGCTTAGAAGAACTACTCTGAACGCTGTGAGATACAATATCTCAAGCACTTCTGGTGCCTGGCTATGTTAAGACTCACAGATGAGCATGGGTGGGACTGAATGTTTCTAGCACAACAGATTTTCCCACAGCACACAAGGTTCGCCTGAGTCCCACTTCTACTCTGCATATCAATTCCTCAGCAAAGGAAGCCACCTGAACTCCTCCTCCTGAAGCACAGCAGTTACCACCTGGCAAACAGAGAAATAACCAGCTCTGTCTCCTCTGCCCTGCCTACCAGGACAGTGGTGGCAACTGCCCTGTCTCTGAACAAGGCTACCAACAGAAAGCAATGATGCTCACAAGCTGTACTGCACAAATCCTGCAAGTACCACTGCTGTTCTCTGCTACCTACAGAACACAACGCTGCAAAACATGTGCTCTGAGGTCCCTGGGAGAAGTCCCTGTACCAGCCACCAGGCCAGGGTGCCCAGAACGTGCTCCTCCTGCAATCGTTTCCTTCCTTCCTCCCTCCCCAGGGGAAGGAAGTTCGGCGCTCTGCAGCTGGAGTTACAGGTTAAACAAGGTCTGTTTAGCAATGTCACATGCAGCAAGGGCTGAGCGTAGGAGTAGAAGCATTTTAAAATGTTATCTGCTCTTTCTGTCTGCTGCCAAGAAGCTTTGAACCGATTCCCTTGCCCCCAGCACCCATTCATCCCTACCTCTTTGCTTGCCGCACGCGTTGCTGCTCTGCCCTTCCGCAGGAGCACAGAGCTCACAGGCACTGCCTGCAGTTACTGGAGCTCCCTACCAGCAAAGGTTACTTACACCTGCAAGCTGGGGAGACTCCCCAAACAAGGGAAAGCAGAGCTATCAATCAGACACAGCAAACGTGTTGGCAGCCTCAGGCTTTTGGGTATTTTAACACTCAGGTAAAATAGGAAAAAAGAATAGTTTTTTTTTAAAGTCACATATTAGGTCTTCAGAACTAATTTCCTACCTCAGTAGCCCTGGGCAGTCAGAGCAGGAGGCAGCAGTGCCCAGCACCTTTCCCAACAAATAATCTGTTATCCTTCTCTATGTCTTTACTTGACATCGGCAAAATCAGCTCCATTAATACAAGGTTACTCTTTGGAAATTTTTTGTCTTGATTAACTCCATTTATGTAATTTATTTTGGTCCTCTGATTCCCATTAGCAGGATCAATATTAATTTAAATCAGAACACTGTGTATTTTCTCTTGCTTCATTCATGCAGATCAGGTGCACTGCATTTCCCCTAATTGTATTGCTGACAAATTAACCTCAGGCAGGATTACCAAGATCAAGTGAGAAGAGTGACTGCAACCAGTTTTTCCTTTCTGTTTTTGGCAGGGATCAAACGGTCAACCCACAGCTAAACTTCTAAAGAATTCTATACATCAGACTTAGGAGCAAACATAGGTAATTGTTTGAGAAAACCAGGTGATACCTGAGATGGCTCCTTCCTCCCCACAGAAAGCACCAGATGCTGTGGCAGTCATTCTGTGCACAGGCATGATGGACTTGCTCTCCTAACTGATGGTGTGGGTCTCTGGAGCCAAGGTGGGACTGCGTGCAGAAGAGAGCACAAGCTGAGATGAAAAAACTGAGGCTTCCAGACAGGTAATAATTGAGACGGGAAGGAAGAAAATGTACTTATAAACCAAGGACCAGGAGAAGCAGGAGAGTGAATCATCTGTACGCCATGGTGGAGTAGGGGGTAAACACCACACGAACAGTAAATCAAAAGGCAGAAAGTGAGACTGGAATAGCAGCAGAGTGCAGAGGAGGATGCTGGACAGCCTTACGGACAGACATGGCTGTTGGGGACGTGCATGCTCAGGCAATCAAGGCTGATTCCTAATAACATCCAGCAGCTGATTGGTCATTAGCAGGCGGCCTGTGCTGCGTTACCATAATGCTGAGTGCTCAGTAATGTAAGCAATGAGCTAAAACCCCAATTAAATCTGATAAAGGGTCAAAGGCCGAAAGTATAACATCTCTAGCAGCCATCGTAGGTAGCTGCTTGGGGACAAAGTGGTTTTGACTGGCTTTGGGAGTGATTTAGAGCCAAAGACTGTGCTTTAAAGGAGTCTATGACATTTGTGTAGTTACTAGTTAAATAGTGTGCTGCTGGAGACTCAGATCTAGAGAGAAACAGTAGTTTGGGAGTGGACACAGCTGTTAGCTAGTGCACAGAGAGGTTCTCACACCTGCCACAAGGCAAAGGCTGGTTTTGCCAAAAGGCCAGGTTAACAGTTACATGCTGAGGCAAACCACTGCTCATAGCAACTCCGCACCCTGGGTTTCAGTGGGTTAGTGTCCTCACCACTCTAAAGGTCCCTGACACCTGCTTGGATGCCTATGCTTTACTTGCTTTTGGGTTCATAAGTCACCTGAAATTAGTAAATGACCCAGAGGAATAGTTACACTGAGCTAATCCAAGTGAAGCAAGTCTTTTAATTCGTTTTTACACCAGCTTTTACAGCAAAGTTGAATGAAAGATGTAAAATGCAAGGCACGGTCTGTTCCTACCAGAATTCAGCATCATTCAGCATCATTATCACAAAATGAAGTGCTACGTTCATTTCTTTCCCTGAGCAAAGCTAGGCTGTCTTCTTCAACTTGTCTATGAGCTTAAGCCCTGACCAGAGCGCTGCTATTGGCACCATCCTCCAGCAACAGGGACACAGGGTGCATTGTAGCTCACTGGTTACCGCCCGTCGCCTCACAGTGACTACTGCAGACAAAAGACATTTGCAAATTTTGTCCTGGCTTAGGTTTCAGAGATGACTCACGACAAAGGGCAGCACTGGGACCCCCCCCCCCCCGGCTGCAATACCAGCGCTGCTGCTGGTGGAAGGACTGACAAGGGAAGCGATGCAGCTGCACAAGAAGCAGGACACCACCAGCTCCTGTGACTCCCAGTTACTCCTGTTTGAAACCGCTCAAGTCTGCCATCACTCCCAGGTAGGAGGTCTTACCCTCTCAGCCTTTGGCACAAAGATGCTTATCACTTAGGATGGCTGCTGTCGGTCTTGTGCAGTGACTGAACAGCGCCAAAACAAATCAGCTTCATGCTCCAGCGAACACCACGTTCATTCTTGGAGTCACTAGAAAATATGGGTTAGACCGTTGCTGAAGTACGGCTGCCTTTGGGGGCAGAGAGGGGGCCCAGAGGCAGACCCCGCACCATGCGGTCAGAGGGTGAGGCACGCCATCTCACCCGCTGCTAGCCACGGGGTAAAACGCACCCTCCCTTTTTCTGTTCTCCAGCATATGAGCAAATATCACCCACAGCGGGGCTGACGTCCAGCCCAGGCACACCCCCCAGGAGACACACACAGGTTGAGGTGATCAGAGATGCGCAGGTGCTGCCTCTGGCAGGCACATCTGGGGAGGGATGAGGCTATAAGCTTCGATCAGTACTTTCAGATAAAAACCTATTAATCCAATCCAGAAGGACCTTCTTTCTAATTTATTTAAAATTCAGTGCTTGAGAGAATTGCTGGATGTAACAAGTGAGCGATTTGCATCACCCAGGAGTTTCACATTTCAATGAGATCTTTACAGGAAAGAGATGGACTGAGAGGGAATGTGTTTCATCTTCCAATTATTTGGAAGGTATAATGAAAAGTGATATTGCAACTGCCATCTACTTGAAAAGAAGGCTCTGCCACATCCTCCCTGACAAAACACACCAGCCGTGACATGACGCTGATCTTGCACATGGGCAGGCATTTGGAGGGTCGAGCAATCTGCTGCCAGCACAGCACCCACAGCGTCAGCTGAGTCTCTCCTCATCACTCACTTATAGTCCACCCAGGAAAATGATCTCTGAATACTACTGTAATACAAGCAGTTAGTAACATTATTAATATAATTATTAGTATTATTAATTTGTGCAGTCACTGTAATTAATGATCACTGCAGCCTGACGCTGAGTGCTTTTGAAAAACAGTGTTTCCACTGCGGATCACAGTGATAACGCCTCTTGCAGCTTACACTGCTGCAGAAAATGAGCTCCACAGCTCAGCAGCTCATTGCTTAGCTGCTGCTTCTACTTTTTCTTGGCAGCTTCAAGTGTGCCAGTGATTTCAACTACCAGATCTAAGTTGGTCTTGCACAAGTTGCATAGCTATAGAGCAAATATTTCCAACCATGTACCACTTCACTAAATTCCTTGGCATTTCTTCCATTAGAATTAAATTATCTTTCTTTGACTCTAGGCTCCCTGATAAACTTCCCACCACTATGTAAATCTGGGCGCTTACTTTTCTTCTCTCTCCCCATGAGAATTGTGGATTTTCTTCATTTGAGGGCAAGTAAAGAGAAAAAAGAAGTGAAAAGAGAAGAGAGAGACTGTATTTTTTTCCTCTTTATGTAGTATTTTTTTTGCACAGAAAACTCTGTGAAAAAAAGTCATCTGTCTGACTAGGTAATGATAAACCCAGAGATCTCCCCATGAAATTGCTTTTTCCAGAGGAATGAGGCAAAGCAACACAACTGTCCTCAATCTGACAAGTCCCCCCAACGTTTGGGCCTCACTTGCTGCCTCTTCCTCCTCCAGATGTGCCCTGGGATGCAACAGCCCCCTCAGTGACAGGCAGTTTGCACACAGCCGTTCTGCTTTTCAGTGCGCTCTCCTTCAAGTTTGCCTTCCAAAACTGTGCTCTGTGGGGAGGAAGGATGAGTAAGGAGCGTATCTTAACCTTCAATTAGAAACCACGGCTATGACATAGCTGTGCTACCATTTCTACTATCATCAAATATGTTTTGATTCAATGTCTATTCCATTACAAAGGAATAAGCTAACAGTGACTCACGGACACCCGCTGCAGTCACTACACTGCTAATGTTTAGTCACCAAACCTTCCCTCAAGAATAACACATCAAAAGCAGATGGGGGAATGTGATCCAAATGAAGAATGCTACGTGCCTGGTCTTGAGAGCTGTGAGCCGAATGATGCTGATAGATATGGAGACTGCTGTGTGGAAGAGTGAAGCGATGTTTATCACAAGTATCCATCAGGACACACTCAGAATGACCTAAGGGACACCACCTGCTGCCCTGTGCTGCGGGGAGGACCAGGGAGAAGCCTGGGGAATAGGAGTTCGTAAACCCATCACTGACAATCGGATTTAAAGCAGTACGCATGTTTTGTAGGGGTCAAATGAATGGATTCTTAAGAGTGACTATACCTGACAAGTTGATAGAAAGCAATTTGTACATTTTGAAAGCTCGATAAGGAAAGAACTATGTGAGGGAATTAACATCCAGCATGGGAACAGGGAACGGAGGCTGTCAGTAGGACAGAAGTACCTGATAGAGAGTGTAACATGAAACACTGGTAAAGCCAAGATCAGAATCTGTTTAATTTTCTATGCATTATTAAATTATATTAATAAAACACTAACAGGAAAGCCTACAAATGCAGAAAGAGGACAGATTCTCTGTGCATTTCTGAAGGCCTTTATGAACATGAGACATGTGAAGTCCAACATACCGAGACACTGAACCAACAAGACCTTTTGCTATTCTAGACTTGGTTTTGTAAGTAATGAGGGCGTGACAGAAGATTTGACTGTGAATAATAAACTGGCATTGAGTAACAAGAAGTTGATTCTGTTTAAATTTCATGTAAAGATAAACAAAAAAAAAAGCCTGTAAGTACAGTCTTTGAGATATTAAAGAACCTGGAAGCCATCTGGGCCAACGTGTTCAGGATCTGTGGGTGCGTCAGGATGGCGACATTCCCAGGAGCTTTTGTCACAGGCGTGAGAAAAAAACCTATGGAGTGTTCCAAGTCTAGATGAAGAATCACTCCAGAAATCATATCATAAGTAAATGGAGAATGCACAAAGAATGGGGAAAAGGTACAATTGGCAAAGAAATCACACTCAGAGGCTAGGAGATAGGGACAGGGTGAGGATTCTCACAAATCAGTCCGAATTACATCTTGAAAGGGACATAAAACCAAATAGCTACAAGGCCCTTCAGCAATGTAGCCATATAGTCATGAGACAATAAAAAAGTGGAGCAGCAAAGCAGTGAGGATGAAGTAAAAAAAAAATTTAAAAAGTTATAATTACAACTCAAATCTAAATGAATACTTTAAATCAGTTTTCAATCCCTTTCCCCTTCCGGTCTTCTACTCCTGTTTTATACACCCTACCCAGCTTTGGAAACCTCTGCCAACTGGTACATTACTAGTACGGTATTCATACAGTGCTCCTAGCTGGCAGCAAGAAATAAAGTAAAGCTGTGGTGCCTGGGAGAATCAGTGCCCGCGCTCTGAGCCGAGCTGTGGCAGCTCTGCCCGAAAGCTGGTGGGGGTGTGATGAGCAGCCAGGCTGCACATGGACAGGGCAGGCTGTCCCCAGGACACAGATTTTGGAAGTTTTCATTTCAAACTAAGAGCAGGGGAAGGACGTGTGCGTTTAGACTTTTCCTGAATTACAGATTAAGTACATTGTTTAACAGTGAATGCTCTCTCTTTTAGGACTGCATCTGACTGATTTGGATAAAACATTTTTTTCCAATACGTGTTCTAGCTACAACAAGTCATCATGTTATTGCCTGATGGGCAGCTACACTAAATTGTACTAAAATAAGTCATAAGGTAGCTACTGGGAAGATATTTACGATCCAGTTTTTTTTCAGGGCAGCTTGTCTGCCTTATCTCAGGAAAGCTTACAGAAACTGCAAATAAACTTGAAGGCAGGCTGTTTTGTAGAAAGAAATGCTCCAGACTGTTAGCCAGTGCTGTTACAGCCAGAAATGGGGCAATGGTGGAAAGGAGGAGCAGACATGCTCTGGGCTTTTTCCTCTGACACAGAAAGACTTCTCTAGCACAGTGGAGCAGAACTGGCTCTGCAGAGTCCTGGTCACCACCTTTATCTAAGCTCACAGGATTTATCTAACCAGTCAAAGACAGATTTTCACAGGGCTCACTCATCTCCAGTACACTCGATTCCCACTAATGCCCTCAGCAGACTATATTTACTGTTAGAGACAGAGCTCATGCTCTAGATCGCCAAACCTTGATCCTCTCCTTCCTTCACTGCAATTCTTCCCACAACCAGGAACAAAAGGAAGACAAACATTTTGCAGAGCACTCCATTTACTGTTACTGCTTTTTGGCAGCAGCCTCCTTTAGCATCAAAATACATTACAGAAGACCACGGCCAGGCTGTGAACTGGAGCATCACTCCCACTATCTTTTCTAGGCAGTTAGAACAGGTCTGCCTTCCATGTTCGCACAATCCCCTTCTCCCAGGTCTGCTTCCAGACCAAGGTCTTTCAGCCTGCAAAGACCATATGTAGTTAGGTGCCTAAACATGCAATTATTTAACATGCATCTCCAAGGATTTTCATAAGTTCTTAGGCTGAGTGCATAATTCCCATGGGAACCGTGTGCTGACTTTTCATGCATGCTTTTGGGAAGCTATCATAAATTTCTCTATATCTTTATTCAACTCCTTTTTGAACGCCTATCTTTATCTTCTCCCAGTCTTGATAAATTCCCCCTTTTTTTTCTTGATTGAGCACCTTTCGCAGGTTCTCAGTTTTAGCACAACAAGGGAAGAAGGATTCTGAGACTGCGGGTTCCTCAACTCCTGCATTATAAAAACCACGGTCCCTTCACGCTTATCTGCAGAAATACAGAAGACGCTGGCAGCTCTGCCTGGAACTGAGAGGCAGAAGAACCAGTTACAAGGTGATAAAGTGCTGCAAAATGCATGGCAGAGTTCAAGCATTTAGTGGGTCTGATGTCTCAGGAAGCCATCAGATGGGCCAGGTACCAACTTCAAGATCTGGATACTGGAGACTGATTTAAGGCAGTGAAACCACACAAAGCAGAAGAAAAATTCATTTCTGGCTATATACTGCTGAAACACAGCAGCCTAGAAAGGATAAATTTTAGTGTGCCAATTCCTTTGTACGTGCCAGTAACAGCTTTGTTACATCTGTAATAAAATCCCCATTTGTCTATGGCTGCCGGACACAGTGTTCATGCAGATCTCACTGTTGCCCTCAGCGCTGCAATACCGCGACAGATTGTGCGAGTGCTCCTGGCCCTTTCCAGCACAAAGTCAGCTGTGGTTTTTTGCTTCACAAACTGATTCAGCCAAAGCACAACTGCTGATGCTCAGAAGATGGGCAGGTATCACAATATGCAGAGAGACCGAGCTGTGTAAGAATCTTGCTTAGTCACCTATAAGTCAGTTTAGCATAACCACCTGCCTCTCTGGCATTCAATGTCTTAAATGATTTCTCTGACCTCCAGTCCCACAGAGCTCCCTGCTCTTCAGGTGGGAAGGGAGAGGCTGCATCCCACTCGGCTTCCCTCTGCTCTCCCTTTCACTCTGCTGTTCAGGAAGAAAAATAGCGAAAAAACCCTGCTGCTTCAGGATTCAGTTTACGTTGCCCTTCTCAAAGTTGATAATAAATCAGAAAAGAGCATCGAAAGGATTTAGGCCACAATTTCTCTTTCTTATCACCCAGAGTTTACAACTATCAAGGTCTCTTACTGAACAATTCTGAATAAGCGCTGAAGTAGTGATCTGACTGAACAGTCCTTGGTGGTTCCCATGGTTCTCTTGGCTCTTCTTCCTTTGATTCATTTTAAAGAACTATATAGAGTCTGAAACATAAATTATAACCTTAATTTTTTGGCTAATCCCATGATCAGATTAAAATCTTGGCTTCAAATACATTCAGCCCTTTTGGAATAGGGCATTCACGTCTGAATCAATCACGAATTATGAAAAGCTCCCTAAAACTTTATGCACATGGGGATTTTTCACCATTCTTTAAATAATGAACTGCAACAATCAGAAGTCTAAATGAGCTAAGGTGGTATCCTTTAGAGTAAAAAAACATTTGTCACACACCCGGCTCTTTCTCTCTCAGAACCTCCCATGATTTTTCATTATCTGCCAGTTTTTCATGACTTTATCAGCCAAATTATATACATTTTTCCTCTACACAGTGAAGGTCTCCAGGAAGCACATGAAATACATTAAATGTGAAAGGCCATATTTAACCATGGGACACACAAAGCCAAAAAATCGTGTTATAAGAACTTTGAATTAAGTATTTACATGGCATAGCACGTATCTGAACCAGTCCCAAAAGACATAGAAATAAGTAAACTCCAATTTTTAAACCTCAGATTGTTTTTCTGAAGCTTTTGCTTTTCTCTTTGCAGTCAGACTGACTGGCACACTGAACTTTTAAAGATGTATCTGAAACGAGGTGTGAAGAAAAATGTCCTGGAAAAACTCATCATAATCTGTGTGCTGTTATTAACCTCTCATGCAATGGGCTCACTGTCATCTTTTCTTCCTGTTGGTGTCACCAAAGTTCTCAGTTAAGAATAAAACAACTCCCCATCTCTTCAAAAAAGCCCTTGCACGGCCATATGTGAACCTCCCTGTGTTGGTTTACAAGCTAAGAACCCTTTTGCTTCTGGTTGGTTACTGACTTTGGCTAACAAGTTTATTTTCGAGGTCTGTTTTTTGTAGGAAAAAAACTTCAGGTTTTTTTCAGTTATTTCTTAGTATACAAGATAACTTTTAAAAACACTGTCCTTCTGCCCTTTTGAAGGAGTGACATTGTTTTAAGAATAAATTCATCAACTTGGCAGACAGAAAATATGATCTCTATCTAGGATATCTATAATAGCTTGTGATATAATCAAGATTTAAACAGACATCTCAAGGCTTTTGATTTGCATAGCTGTATTTTGAGATCAGTTCTTCTCTTTCTGTAACTGACTGTTCTCCCATGGAACAGCATTGGCCATGGCAATGTGCAGTGTTACAGGGAGATCTCACATCCACTGCCACTGCCTCACATCTCATTGCTCCACTGCCTGGACCAGGTTCCACCTGGATCAAATACAGATGTTTCCCAAACAGAAGACAGCAAGATCTGGATCCCTCAGGCCAAGGGTAGTTCTCAGTGTGCGTGGATACAGCTACAAAATGAGTTAAACTTTGAGGACAGAGATCTTCAGGTTCATAAATGTTCTTTTCTGTGGCTTTAGGAGTAAAAAGTTGGAAGCTGAGAGTCAGGCAACAATTTCAGTTCAAACTAGGTGATGTTTTGTTTCCTTTTGGAAACTTCAGTGCAAAGCCAGGACAGCTGCATATCCCAGCAGAACCTTCACAAGCAGAGTGCTCTGGTCTTTGTTTTGGTTTTGTTCTACAAAAAGGTTCAGGCTTTGGGGGAAGATCTTTTGAATTTGACTGTGCCTCTACGGGAATATGAGACCTCAGTTGCCCTTGCAGAGTCTTTTGTGGCAAATATGCAGAATCTTCAGCTTCCACAACCATTACCTTGTCTGTCCTGGCAGTTAAATACCATCACCCCTTGTCTTGAGAAAATTTATTAATGAAAGATGAGAATCTACATTTGAACTTGAAAAATTAATGCTTCACCAGTAACACCTCGTGAGAGCTCACAGCATGGAAAGGTGACATAGCAAATCAGCTTGCATCCAAAGGAAGAGTTTTTTCAAACATTTCTGTCTTGGAACCATTCATATCTTCCTGAAACTTCAAATTACACTAAGCTCCTAAGTCCCCTGTGTTCACAATTGTTAAGGAGACACATTTGGAGAATAAGCTTCTGTACTGAGCTCCTAGGGTATCTGACAGATGTCACGCTATGCAGTCTCCTTAAATCTGGATGAATGACATTACCGAGACCTCTTCTTGCTAGGAATGCCTGCTGGGAACCTGTGCCTGCGCTGCCTGAGAGTTTAGGGAAGATTTAAGCTTAATAGACAAATACAGAAGAAAAGTTGTATGGGATGAATGAAAGATCAGTCAAAGATCCAGGATCCTGTGTCTAGATACCAAGATTAGAATGCAAGTGTAAGACAACCATATAGTGAGTGATACTTCCTTGTTATATCTCCTGATTCACCAGCGGCTCAGAGGCTTCCAGAGCTAGAGGTGATATACACATGCACAGTGCTCTTTGCCAGACCAGTCTTCCATTAATGTATCTAATTGGTCTGAGAACTTACCTACCTCCTCTGACACAATATTAACTTTCAATATCCGCAGTGACGAACACGGAGTTTCATAGCTCAGCTGACCTGCTGTATGAAGAACCACTTCCTTTCAGTTGTCCTATATCTTCTATGTGACCGTCTTATCTGAAGGTGACTTGTTCTCACACTAAGTTCCCACGCCCCTTCTCCAAGCCACTCATCATGTCATACATCTCAATCATACCCCACCTCAGCTGTCTCTTTGCTGTCATAAAAAGTATAAATCCATTTATCCATTCTCACACACCCTCTTTTTCAGCACTGAAAGCCTGTGCTTTCCCAGTTCTACCGTACCTTTTTGAAAAGGGGGAGAGGGATCAAAACTGGATAAAGTGTTTAAAATGTGAGTACATAACAGATTTATACAGCTGCACAGCAATGTTTTCTGCTTTATTCTCCAGTCCTTTCCTAGCAATTCCTCCCATTCTAGCTGGGGTTTTGGTTTGTTTTGCTTTGCTGCTGAATTGACAATATAATGGATAGTTCTATAAAACCACTCAGGAAAGAGATCTTGGAGTTAATAGCTAGTTCAGAGACCGTCACCGAGTGTGTTTTTCCTCCCATGTGCATCACTGCACATTTATCAACAATGAATTTCATCTGCCATTTTGTCAAAGCGTTTGACAATACGAGCTTGGGGATCCATTTCTGCAAACTCGCCTTGCCCTGCAGGGTTTGCTCTGCTGAATCCACCAGCAGGCTGCTTGGAGTTCTCACATCAGCACGGGCGGAGCAAATCTGCTTGCAAACTGCACAAACACACAATAATTCTAGTTAAAGAAAAATGTCACCTAAAAGCAGAGGTACAGTGGGGTTGCCCTTCAAAGCTGTGGGAAGTGGAAAGGAACTGGTGGGCTCATTCCACCTTGTCTGCTCTCACTATAGGAGCGTGGAGACTTGGAAAGCACATGGTCCCGAATCAACACTTTTTATAACCTCCTAAACATGGTGCAAATGCACATTAAGACAGAATACAAATGGACAAGCCCTCAAAGAGGCAATGCATTATGTTGTTATGTTAGCCCTACTACTCCCTTTGACATGATTTGATGTACAGAGTAGGCTGCTTTTCTTACTCGCTGCATTTCCTCTGTGACAACTTAACACCCCCCCAGTGTAAGAAATCAAAAGTGACTCTTATGGTTAATCTGTTTCTCAAAAAGATATCTGCTTTCTCCTTTCGAAAAGGAGAGTGCCCCGTGTTTCTGCTGAAGGCGAGTACAACTAATGTGGGAGACAGTTGCTTTTGGAGCATTGATTCAGACAAAGTACCTCAGAGAGAGGAGTTATCTCAAGGCAGTGAATAACACCACAGTTATGAACCTCTATAAAACAAAAAAAAGCCTGCAGTCTGGGAAAGGGGTGTTTAGTCATGTCACAGCTCCACAGTCTCTGACATGATGCAGTTGTTAGTCATGAAAGATAATGTTTTCAAACATGAGTGCTCTAAATTTGGGAATTAAGCTTTGATCCAAAACCTAGCAACATGAACAGAAAAACTGGGTTTGATTTCAGTGGAACTTGGGTGATTCAGGCTCTTAAATTTGTACTTGTGGCAGTTACAGAAAGAGACCTTATTTCAGACGTGTCAGATATCTGCTCTATCAGCTAAATTGTGGCAAACTTGTCTGTTTAATGATCAAGACTGAATAAGAGACCTCAAAATGTAGCCGACAGATAGTCTGGGTTATCCTTGCTGCAGGACGAGTCACAGCAGTAGACATATGAGAAGCCTTATCAAGGCTACCTATGACCTTATCAAGGGCTGAATCACCACAGATGCAGACAACACTTAATCGTGGAGTATTCAAAATTTATGTGAAAATCCCAAGGCTTCCTTTGAGAGAAGGAGATGGAGCTATCATTCCTTAATCACAATCACTTGGCTGACTGCAGACGTGCTCACTGTAGTACCTACACTGAGAAGCACCTGTCTACACAAGGGTACACACACCTACAAATTCAGAAGCAGGGCTCGATTTCTGGAAACTCAGATTTTCCCAAAAGCTGGTGAGCTGAAGCCTTCACAGACACTGACCAGTGTATAATAATTTTCTTTTTTTACTGTGAGCATCTGCAGTCAGCAATATACAGGATAATAAAATGCATCTAGAGAGTATGACTTTCAAGGACACAGAATGCTATAGCTCCCTCATATGGCATGATTCATACCCTTTTTCATGATCTTTTTAACAGTAACCATCCTATTCTAATATTTCATTAACCTTCTTAATTTAGCCAGTTAGCTAATTTGCAGTTAAGATCCTAGGGAAACTGCACTCTTTTTTGTGTTGTGCCATTCTGCTATCCCGTAAGTTAGAGATATCTGACCACATAAATGCTGGCAATGATATAAATTACATTATGAAAAAACAAGGACACAGATCAGGAATTACCCAAAATAATTTCTAATCTTTCCAAACACCATAATCTATCTTGTAATAATTGCTTTCATGAAATGCCATCCAAGGGTTAGACGGCCCTGTTCAGGACCACTTTGGGAAGAGACCAAATGCAAGACGACTGGCACTTTTGCCGCGTGAGCTTTGTCAATACAGAGGGTAATGGGCTTCACGGGGTCTCTCTGACACTTCTTGCTTTCAGAGCCACTTTGCCCGTATCATTGCTCTTCTTAATCCCTTCAATCCCAACAGGTGTTACATTGTTCTTCAAAGCATTTGTTTGAATGGCAGTCTATAAAACATCACTACAGGCAATGAAGCTGATAGCATTATGTGAATGGGGCCATTAAATCACCATTTAAAAAATAATTTTTAACCTACACTATTGGGGTCACTAATTAAAAATCAATTCCTTTCTGTGTTGCAAATCTGACAGTAATTCTACCTCCAACGGGTACGGCAAGATTAACAGCACGTCAGGTAAATGCAGCTGGGAAATGACATTTTCATTAGTGATTTATTGGGTGTGAAATTTCCACTATGGTGAAATATTCATGAACAATGCAGGTTAGAATGTCTCCATAAATATCCACGTTACTAATTACCACTGAAGCCCACACTGGATTAAATGTTCACAAAGCAAAGCATTCACAAGCCACAGGAGAACTATCTAGGACAGACTTTTAGGGAGAAACCAAAAATACACAAATCCCAATAAGCAGCAAAGTAAGAGGTTTTCTGCTAATCACAGCATATCACCTTTCCCATCCCCAGAAAAAAAAGAAAAAAAAACACACAAAAAAACCCAACCAAAACCCCAAGAGAAAGCAAAGCAAAGCAATATGGTCTCTATTAGCTGTTTGTCCTGCTAATTCAGTGCCAGGGACTGATCCTGGGCCTGAAGACCAAGTGGTAGAAAAGGCACCAGGTATTTTGTGTCCACAGTCCTTAGGGCTGAAGAAAGATGTGTCCAGGCAAGCGCTAGTCAGAGCTGTGTGATCACCGAGGGTCCAGTACTCCAATGTATCCTGCCTCTTCGCTTGCTGTCTCTTCAGTAGCAGCACGGACATGCCAGCAGTGCCGGGGCTGGGTAGCCTCAGTCCTGTCCCCTCTCATGCTGCTCCTGTTCAATCTAATAATACCCACACAGCCACGGCACTGACTGCAGAGCAGAGCCTGCTTCCTTATAGCATATGGCATCAGACAGTTATTGCTGGTTTACTGAATTACAAGAAAGTTGAATTGTCACAATATCCAGAAAGGTTCAGATAGGTGATACAAACCCAGCAAACAGTGACCTCCAGCTTTTTCAGTGAACCTCTCCATAAATGATAAAGTCAGTAGAGCAAGAGGTAGTAATTGGAACAGACCACGTATTTTCTACCTGCTGGTTTGCAGGTAGAAAAGGTACCTGCTCTCGGGATCATTAGTAATTCATATACGAGCTTGTGCTGGTTTTTACAGGGAGCTGGATCAGGGCCTGTGCACTTTCAGAATCTGGAAAGGTGAATTTAAGCCACACTGGCTTCTAGTCACTGGTACTTTGAGGTTGGTTTATTTTTTACTTTTAATTAGACTGCATCATAGGTCTGCATTAAAGCACAATCACTTCAACACTCACAGAGAATAGGCACTCTCTCTGGTGGGAGAGACTGGAGAGGAGGCCACCCAGGAGCCCTTGGGTTGGGATGGAGACCTCATAAACTACTTCTCCTGTTGACAGATTGGTAAGGTGGTGCCCCAGACATAAACACGTTTTGCCTTAACATAAACATTTGTGGGCATAAAGATAAATCTGCATTGTTGATTAAACGGGATTTTCTTTGTTCTTCCCTTTTGTACAAATCTTCCACATGATAAATTGCTAAAGCCAATGTAACTTCTCTGTAAAATTTGGTATTCGGACATCAAATCTTCTCTCATGCTCAATACTTTCAAACTGGTATGGCTTTAAAATTATTTGTTTTCAGTGGAATGAGCTGCACTGAGTAACAAGGCCCAGAATTGGAGAACAAATAGATGGCCACAGTTAATAATCTGTTAGGTCTTCTCTGGCATTTGATAGTCCCCGAATAACAACATGCAATATAAAGACATTTAGAGAGAAGCACAATCCTCAGAGTACTTCATGTTTTGTAGATTGGAAGTTCTAAACTGCTTAAAAATAGCTTTATGAAACCCAATATTGCACGGTTTGGACTAAATAGAAGAAACTAAAGTAGACGATGAAAATGCAAAGGCTGCAAGTTTAAGTGAATTGAGCCTCAGAAGCCGTTGGAAGGTAATGGCTTTGGGAGTAATCCATTGCCAGCCTTACACCAGTGTTTCTACATCTCTTTTTGAGCTCATTGTTAAAAGCCTCACTACATATTACTAACATTGCTGTTGCTGACTAAAATGCTTAGTAATGACACAAACATCACTCAAAATCAAATTATCAGATGTACAGACAACATACTCTAGAATTTAATAGCGTGTTAAATGATTGCGGGGAAATGTTCTGTGAAGTCAGTGAAGCAGCAGCAAAAACTAATTCAATTCTCAAATGAGTAAAAGTGAGAAACTGTTCTTATAAAACCAATATTGTAAAAATACATGCTGGCATACACTGCTGACTTCTAGGGGAGGGAGAAGGAATTTCTTCCCCTAGCAATAAATATCTAATTTTGGTGACTGATGTAGTTCACCTTGAATCAAAACTGCTCTGTGTGCCTGGAATAACAGTGTCCAAAATAATTTTATGAGGAATGTCGTATGTTCAAAATACCAGTCACGATTCAAGTTTCGAAACCAGTTAACATTGATCATGATCTGATGAACATATGGATCTCAAGTTAAATGAAAATCTTCTTAAAGTTCTGGAAACTGCTAAAGGGCAAGAGCAGAGTCTTTCTCTTCGCTTCTGGAGCAAACAATACCTGGTATAAAACTTGCCTGGAACATGAAGGGTTTCAAATTGCCCTAAATTAGTTAAATGTCTACCAATTGTCACTTAGCTTTATCAGCCTTGTTCTGGCAGCATGTCCCAGGTGATCTGCCAGGCAGGAGAGAAACCCACAGCCATTACCTGCTTCCAAAAACCTTACATCAAGAAAGTGTTTTCATAATACATCATGGGAAAGTCAAAATCAGCCACAAATACGTTGATGAGTGAGCTCCAAAGTTCTTCAGTTATAACAACCACAACATTTTCTGTTTCTTTCCATTGCCTGAAACTTAGAACTTGTTTATGCTCAGTAGGAATGTCCTTTGAATAACAGCTATTACCTGTCCTTCCACATTACCGTCTCACGGAATCAATAGCAGGGCTGTTTACAGAAAAGTCAGGGTGGATGTGGTAGTTCAGCTTTTGCAAAGTAGATCTAGTTTTCTCTTGACCATTTAACATTACCGAGGATTGCCTCGGGTTGAATGCCAGTGCCCACGACTGGACATCAAGAGGATTTCTTCCCTCCATTTCTGTTGGTGCTCATATTTTATACCACTGCCTTATTGTTTCTCCCTTTCTTACTCATTATTTGAAACACGTATAGTATATAATGTTACTTCATTTGAAACTCTCGAATCCAATATCCAGATTTTACAATGAAGTCACCATGAGAAAACTTCTGGCTTTTATGGCATTGCTCTAATCTACAGCAGTCTTAATCGAGTCAGACTGAGGCTTCCTTTAACTTCTTATTTTGAACTTCAAGGGCTGAATGGTTTAAACACTCGAAGGACTATCAGGAAGCTTCTGATATTCACTTTACCTTTAGTATTGTGTTTCTGGAACCACTGAGCTCCTCTAACCCGTAACAACTGTCACCAAGATGAAGTATTGAAAATACTCTCTTTAAACTCAGAAATTCTTACTTATTGTACTTCCAAATAAAACACACACCCCCCCAACATCTTCATTTCCTCTAAATTTACCATTAATCTCATTGCTTAAATAAAACCTAAAGAGATGATTAAGGAAGGGCTGACCTGGATTAGCTGGTCATGTTGATTTGTGGTGCCCACGTAATCAAGGAAAAATTCTCATGACTGTCACTGTTTTGAGGGAAGGTGGAAGTACGACCCATGGCAAGATGGCAGTATGCTACCAAGGTAGGTATGGTGAACTAAAAAGAAATTATCATTTCTAGAGTCTTCACAGAAGAAAATACTCAAATTAGAAAAATCAGTGAAGAGCAGATGCTAAACCCCATTAGGTATCACCATCTGATCCTGTGATTAACAATTTTAAAAAAGCACAAGTGGAAGCGATAAGGAAATAACTAAGCAGCCAGGTGCAAAGTGCCCGGGCAGCTTCTGCCCGCTTTCCACTCGTGCATTACAACTATTTCTACTTGTATACCCTATATCTAAAGGTACATCAACACCATACATACCACTTATAACTGACATCATTGCCAGCATTTGTGTCTTTTAATAACAATATTGTTGTTAGAAATTAACAAGTGAGAACCTGTATCCAGAAAGAACGTTTATAGCTATTATTCACATTTAAAATGAAAATTGTTCCTGGAATTTAATATGTTTGGAATTATATCAATTTCAAAAACTACAGAACTTGTAACTGTCTCAGAAACATATAACTGAATGAATGAAACCACCTGTATTAGAGGGATATAATATGTGTTATTTTGGATCTCATGTTATTTCTCTTGGAGATGGTTTATAACGGTGCTTAAGGTTAAGTATTATGTAATTGAAAAAACAGAATAAAATGATGAAAGTTTTAAAACTATAATAAGAACACAAATCTTGTTATAAACATGAAAGCATAGTATGGTTGAACTTTATGCCTCTTATATGCTCTTTTTTTATTAATGCTTTCTTAACAACACTCAGCATGTCCTTAAAGCACTGAGCAAGTCACAGCATTCGCAGTGGTGCTATATATTGGCTAAGAACGGCTGCTGCAGTGTTGCCTGCCTGTAACAGAAATGGAGTTTTGTAAACAAATAAAAAAGGCAAAAAAGCTATAAAGTTCCACAAATTCGTGCTCCCTAGTTTCTACAAAGTTGGTTTCTGTGAATGGGCACACAACACCAGAAATCTCACTCCTGTTTAGTGCATTCATCCAAGCCTGGAGATCTGACACTCTGTGCTGAATATCCCACCAGCAATTCAACCTCAGGTACCTGCACTAAATAACAGAAGGCAGCACCCAGAAGGACTGTCTTCCCCCAGACTTGATTGGGCTACTGTGGATTTGTAGCCTTACTTATCCTCTCGCTTCTCCCCGCTGCTAGAGGCAGATTTCGAGCTCTGAAAGCGCAGGGCAGGAACAGTCTCTATGCTCCCTTGGATGCAAGCACCACCATTTCAGATATGCAGCATCAAAAATCCCTCCGTATTGCTGCACTCCTCAAAAATGACTATTGCAGAGCATCTAGTCGAAGCCTCAAACTGAAGAAACACTTGAGTGCCTTGAGAAAAAGATTATAGTCCTGGATCTGTGGCTGTGGTGAGCAAATGCCAACACCAACAGAAAGACATTTATCACTGTGGTACAGAATGGGTGCATCTCATAAATGTTAACGATATTCCAACACTGCTGAAATCACAGAGTTGTCACACACAGCCCTCCCCTCCACAGCAAATAGTAACTGAGGTGCAGATACAGCCAGGATCTGAACTGAACCCATCCAGAGCTGGAGAAGAGTCCCAATTCTTTTACTTATTGCATATTGTACTTTACATTTAGTCTTTCTTGCTTCTAGCTCCTATTAAACCATTATTTAACTTCACTGGCCTACTAATAGCCAAATTCTGAACCTTTTTTGCTGAACTGTCCAGCTTCAAAGATTATCCCTAATGAAAAGTATTCTCTAGCTGCTTTCTGTATTTGGGGTAAATGGGCAGCTCGAGTCAACAGATAATGTACACAATTCTTTTGATAGGAAGCTGTAAACCGTTTTTGCAGAAACAGAATTCACCTGCTCTCTAGCAATGGAATCTTCTACGCCATTTACGGACTCAATAGATAAGATCTCAGAGACACCTCATAAATATTAGATATTCTGTTTTGGGGTTCTCAAATGGAACATTCAAGAATATTGATTTTCATAGTGCAGTTTCATTGTATTCCTGAACATCAAAACCCATTAAAATGTTTTTAGGTGGATACCTGAAAACAGACATCAAATACCTATTACCTACTCCCTCACAGAGACTTAACTTTTCTAAAAGTGCTCATGACAGTTAGGGACACAAGTCCTAAGGACTTTTAATCACACTTATAATCCTGTCCCTGTCTGATATGTTTGAAAATAAATAAAGCACAGAATGACAAACAGAACAACAATTCAGGAAGGTCAGTCCCATGGTCAGTACTTGATGCCTTTATTCAATTCCCACCCCCGCCACCAGCTTTGTTTCTAGCTATGGGCCACTCACTTTATCTTTCTTTTTCTCTCTTACAGCAGGTATAATGAACCCGATCAGGAAATACCTAAGAAGCACATCTGGGAAGAGGCAAATGTGCCAGATACAATTGTTACATACTTTAAAGGATAAGAAAGACTGCTTTGGGAAGCAAACAGTGTATTTCAAAGGAAAAAAAAAAAAACCAAAGACAACTCCAAAAGAGAAGGTGGGGAGAATATGTGGTCCTAAAGTCAATGGGAATTTTGCCTTGACTTTACTGCAATCAAGATTTCCCCATTAAACACATGTGGATCCTGCATCCAATCTCTAAACCCATTCTATCTGATGCAGTATCAGTTATACTTTCGGTACCTTCCTTACCTATTTCACAACTTGGGATAAAAGCAGGATACAAGGGGAATGATGAAAACCTGCAATCAGTGTGCTGCAGAGGAGGCCAGTGAGTGTGCTGGTCTGTGTGAATCAGGAGGGTTTCAGTTTATAAAATAATCTTTTATAAAGACTGGAAGACAACTCCTGCAGCATTCACATTTTGTGACACAGCCAGAATCCTTCAAAACCTGGCGTGCTCAGAATGTGATCCCAAGTTCTATGTATTACATTGATTATAGAATTGATTATATTTCCAGGATCAGTATCTGGAAACCTGTAAGACATAATTTTTTCAGCTGATTTGTCTCCCCAGACAGCTGCTGCTTACAACCTCCGACTTTCCAATAGATGATGACAGCACGGTGAACAATGGCTCAACTATTGCAATCATTCACTTCCACCCTGTGGGCTGCAATCCAAAACTTCCCTATACTTCATTTTTTCCATACAGTAAATCATTATTGGGAAGAAAGTGTCCAGATTTCCACTACTGTGAGTGCACTTAATTGCTAGTCAAAATGTTGCAAGACGTTATTCAAATACATCTGGTGTGAAGTGACACGCACTCCCACTACTGACCGCCTTTCCCTCCAGCCAGCAGACACGTCTTCCATTTGCAGCTCAATACTTCCAATTTTAAAACCTGGTTTTTTTTCCAGGCATTTACTGCCCTGTAACTATACAGCTAAGAATCCAAAGTTCACTAAAATCAATGAGAGTCTGCCCACTGACTGTGAGATTTTAGATTTAACCCCAGAAAGATTTGGCAAAAGCAGGCTTTCACACAGGAGTGTGGTCTTTCTTATAACCTGAGAGCCAGTTACTGATTGGTAAGGTACATTTACTAGTCACAGACACCAGGGAAAACGGTGAGGCTGAGGATGTGGCACTGCCATTGTCCCGTGCAGGAATACGTGTACAGGATGCAAAATCATACATCAGGAACAAAGGACTAACTGCCTTCAAGTGTGTTACCTATCCCTGCTCATGTCTCCCAAGGAAATCCTCATGGGCAGCTCCCATGGGTCAGCTTCACATATATGCCCAGCAAGGCACGGCCAGAGCCGTGTGCTGCGCAGCCCTAGAGCAGGCAGGGGCACACACCACTGCTCAGGCTAGGGGGACGAATGAAACAGAGAAAAACCATCAGTGAAAACTGGGGAAAGCTAAGAAATGAACCAATGCAAAGAACAAAAGCCTCTTAGCAATGGCCTTCAAAATCCCTGCAGCTGCAGGACAAGCAACAGCAGTATCCCCTCTCCCCTCCCAACCTGCTTGCAGCACACTGGAAGGAACTAGTATTGCCACCCACCGGCAAGAATACCTAACAGTGAGTCTTACTTCTTCAGGGATCTTAAAGGCCTTTCAGGCAATGACTTTAGTTGGCAGGGAAAGTCTTGCCCTCCAAGTGTGCCTCTGCGTGCGAGAAGGCACCGGGCTGGTGGTCCCCTTCCAGAGCATGGGCTCCTCCCCAGAAAGGCGATTTGTCTCCAAGTGCAGAGGGATCACTTTGTAATTTTTTGTAAACACCACCACCCTAACTGGCTTTAATTCCTGATGACTTCTTCAGAGGTTACCACTTCATCTTAGCTGGCAATTATTTTTCTGTGATTAATTACTGGCTTCAAGCTTAGCATTTTATTCACAGTAGGACAGAAGTCCAGTTATAGCCCTCTAGCGCAAAATGCATTATGCAGACCTACCAGAAACCAATTCCTGCTCCAAGGAATTTACAATTTAAATCTGTGATTGAACACTTGTTCACATCCTTATCTTGAGGGAGGTAGGTTGTTCCAAAGACTCTAAAGTGATTATTCATCCTATTCATGAATTCAAGAGCATGCGTATATATTTGCACAACTGGAAAAGGCCACAAGAGCTGGAATAACAGCAGGTGGATATAAAGAGGGATAATTGTGACTAATGCAATAAGCAGTGGCTACAGAAGAGTAGCTGCCTAGCTGTTGCTGAATATTTTATTAGCAGTATGCTAGGGGCAAAAATCAAGGAGGGATTTGAAAAGGGACAACGTAGTGTTTTGTAGGCTTTTAGGAGAGCTTTTCTTGTGCATTATTATAGGAAAAGGCATGAAAATGTCTGATGGAGATTGGGTTAATGGCTTAATTTCTAAGGGGTATTAAATTACCTAGCACATTGTAGAAACATTTATAATTTATAAGTAAATGACACTAGCAATTTCCACAAAGCTTAGAGAAAGAGTCTAGACAAGAATTATTATATTCAAATCCAAGGTTCACACTTCAGGACTGTGTTTAACATCCATATCCTGTAACAGGACCCACCACACAGAGAAAGACATCAGTTTTCGTACTTTCTCTGACTCTGCTTTCATGCAGACAGGAGTCACACTGATTGAACAGAGGGGCTGGGAAAAAAGAGCCCAGGGGAGCCACACTGCTGCTGAAGGTGAACGCAATCCCACTCCAGCTGCACTGGTTGTGGATCATACAGCATCATGAACTGGGCAGGATCCTCTTGCAACATCATCCATCACTAAAATGCATTAGAGACACGGAAGCTAGAAAACAACATAAAAACCTCCTTCTGCTAAATGATGTTATGGACTGTGGGTTTCCTTCAGATGTGTCAGTATTTTACTTTTAGAGGGATGCTTCACTGTTGTGGCTAAAACAAATGTTGCAAGCAATAAAAGTATTAAAAGGCCACAAAGAGCCATTTCTCAGCTTGCAGAGGCTGCGCAGCTGAGCTCTGCAGGCACAGGACAGGAGTTGTGATTAGTTCAGAATTACTTCCGACTCAGGGAAGAGAGTAGGTTTTGCCATTTTATTGTCTGCTGTATTGTTTATTGAATGTTCACATTTTAAAATTCCCTTTACTTCCAAGTTACCTAATTTCTAACCCTTCCTATTCTTACCTACTATTTGAGGTTCTGTCATTTTTCAGGCCATCAAGAGGTACAGACAACATTGCCTGCCCTTTTAGTAGGTGTTCTGGGATTTGTAGCTGTAAATTTTGTGCACAGAAAGCCACATTAGGGTGATAAGTACTGCGGGTAAGAGGGTCTAGCCGTCCTACAAAGATAAGAAAATAAGATAGAAAGAGTGTAAGAGTGGCATATTAGGCATTATCACATAAAGAATAGCACTACTCTTACTTCAAGGAACGCAAGAAGGTCACAACCTGCCCCCGATTGTTCTGTGACACCACACGGCTGCTTGTGGAGTGTGGCACTATTCAGAGCAAACACGAGGGACAGAGTCTAGCTATACATCGTGAAAACCTACGACTAAGTCCTACCATGAGAACATAAAATGAATCCTGTGCTGTCTTTATGCACAAAACCATCTTTAGCTGGTCAATGTGCTCTGGGCAGCTTGGGTTTGTTGGAAGGTTGCAGCAGGAGGAGGTACCATGTCGGGCAGCTCTCCATCCCGCTGTGCCACGCAGCACAGCCATGCCAGGGAGACGGGGAGCATGTGGAGATTTCAGACCTGCAGATGCTGTCACAGGACATACTGCAGCGCTGCCACGGAGAGTTGCTGCGAGGCAGGGCTGAAAGCTAGAAACAATACAGTAGGAGGAAGGGGGCAATAAATACCCGATGGAGAAGAATTTCCAACCTTGGTTAGCTGCTGAAAAAAGGCACAAGGCCTGTCAGTTCTTAATGTCTTTATAGTCAGCTGTGGCTATGCAGTGCAGTTCAAGAGTTGCTGATAAAATTTATTTTAAAATATTCTGAATGTAATGCTAAAAATAATAGAAAACAGAATTACCCACAAGGTGTGCCCTTTCTAATAATCCTTAAAACACATTCACACTTACTGCTGCCTTTTTAAACTTCTACAAAACACACTTGAGCAATGGCTTCTGTGCAGCGGGGAGGTATTAATTTAGCACTTTAGTGCGAGTCTGTTTTTGCTCAGTTAACTTTAGGCTATTGCTGTTTTATTGGGTGAATAAATTAGTCAGGTCCTATTTATTACATATCTTTATTTAGCTTTACATCATTCTTCTGTGCACCGAGAGTGAACGGAGGCAGCTGAGGCTCAGAGACACGCTGAACTGTTCAACACATCAAGATGTTTGACTTTGTTCTGATCTATTGGCCAAAATCGTGAACATCACAACCTACATCTTTTAGGAAGTTTGTGGCATGGGGGGGAGGACACACAGGAATGTAGTCCCACCGAGCAGCAGCTTACTGTAATGGTTCCTACCGGCTTGATAAGGTCTCGTCAGCATGAAGACCAAATTGATGTCCCAAAGGGAAGAAAGTCTTTGGGAGCTCTACATGAAAGGAATGCAATACCTCACTTGGTAACTTTAAATAAAACACACCTTTCAACGCTGAAGGAGCCACTGACTTTGCTCATTCTTTAAAAAACCTGCCAATTTCAGCAGCATTACTCCTCTGTCCCTTGACCTAGAAGTAATTTTACAGCCCAGCCTCTGGCTTTCCTCCACACTGGAGCATTCTGGAAATGGAAGAAATGTTAAAGTATTTGGGTGCAGGCAGCACATAAGTAGTGATGCGATTCAAGCATCTCCTAGCAACGAAGAGGGGCTGGTTATCCCCAGCACCACTGTATTAATTTTGATGATGAGCCACACTAAAGCTGAGGGTCTTGGTATGCCACAGCCTTAGAGGATGAGAGCAGCCCACAGCGATGCCATCTGGTCATCTCCTGGCAACACCTCACTGCCTTTTTCTTTTTTTTTCCCCTCCAGATTTTAGTGTTGTTTTGAATTTTAAATGAGCTCATGCTCTGGCACATCCAAGCGTGTGAAAGCCCTGGCTGTCCGTAAGGAAGTGTTGAGCTCTTACTCTGCATTAGGCCACCTGAAGCCGGCGATGCCTCAGTGCCATACCCAGCGCTGGTTCTGACTAGCTCACGCTCAGGCAAGGAGTACTCCCTCTGCCATCACTTCTGCAGTGCCCCCCAGGGAAGGCAGCATGGGCACAGGGACAATATCACACCTCAGGTCCTACACACCATACTGGGCAGCTCAGGCTCGGCTAGTGTGACACTGGGTATCACCACTCCAGCATTTCAGTTGAGCTTTAGATTTAAAATGTGCAGAAGGCCAACACAGTACAATGTGGAAATAATGGCAAAAAGGTGGGAAATTTAATGACAAGAGGCTCAAAGTCCACGGATCCAGCAGCGTGAGCTCAGGATCAAAGGTCTGCTCAAGACTTCTGGCTCCCCCACTGACTCCCAGCATGCTCCAGAGTGGAGTACCAAAACCTTCTGTGCATCTTTTTATGCAAATACGAAATGGCTTAACATTTCCTGGGGCGGTAACAGCAGGTAATTGTAGATTGGAAGAACACAGTCAACCACGATATAACTTCTGTCTAAATATGTGGAGTCTTCTGCAGTGCCAAAGCTCAAAGCTGAAATCCACAGGATGCTTTCCCTTTGTTTCACTGGACACTGACTCTTCTATTTTTACACCTTGCAGTGTTTCACTGATCATATTGGCGGCAGAGAGACGTGAAAGAAAGGAGTAGTAAAAACATACTTTTAAAATTACATTCCTTTACGAAGTCACTTACATATGAGAAATATTTTTTTTTATCAGTTGAAAAAAAAATCAATTTGGCAAAACTTTCTGAATTCCTCACTCTGAGCTTTAAATAGAAGCCCTAAGTAAATAATTTTACCTGTTTTGTAACCCCTACCATATAAACAAGAAACAAGCCTGCTCCTGCATAAATCCTGGGCTGTAGCAGCTGCTAAATCCCTCTCCTCTAACGACTTCTGCTGCCGAAGCAAAGTAATTGTTTTTAAATGCTGCTCAATACTTAGCAAAACTAAACTAAAGATTAATGGTTTATATTTTTCATTTCTATTTCCATTAGAAAAAAGAAAAGCAGCCAAGCAAATATTCAATTACCTCCGTGCGTGGCTTTCCTCAAGTATGGTACGGTATGACCAAGCAAGTGTGTTCTGTGTTTTTCAAAGAAAAGGAAAAAAAATCTGTCCTGCAACAAACCTGCCTTTACCCCTTTGAATCCTGGCTGTCATGAATTTTCAAGCCATCAGTTTCTCTGCTGAGATTCTTCCTTCTGTTTGTAGGAAATAAATCAAATCCTGGGATGAGGATGTTATACACCCATCTTTTCCACATGTTACGGTAACTAATTGTGTGTTTCTGATGCTTCTTCACAGTTCTGTTTAGTAAATGCTAACTAATAACATATAACTACTATCAGTTTTTTATACAAAAGAAGCTGAATTCAGTGCTGATCAGAAGATTTGGTCACCCAGGCCTGCCAGCCAGTCTGGATTTGGACAGGAACAGTGTGGCTCGGGTCATTTCAAGGTTTAAAGGAAAATTTCAAGACTCCCAACAAAAAGAGTGCTTGAAGCAACTGTTCACGCTTGAGATGTCTCTTTGCTTGCGTGACAGGGACTGGGCACAGCAATTTACTTCCAGTTGACATTTTGCTTTTGCTTTACATACACAGAGGCCAAGTCAGGAAAAACACAGTGCACACAGGTGACACTTCTTATATTTTGGGAAGATTTTAACAACTTTTTTCACTTTATAATTTTACCCATGAAATTCATAAAGGACATCGCAATGAGTGTTTCACTCTTGTTAACGTGACAAGGCAGGTGAAGAGATGACTTCATTTCTGATGTGGATGACAGCAGTTACTTAACAGAAAAAGGAAATTTCATACAAACTTTGTGGTGAGAATTGAACACAAATACTCCATCCAAATGGAAGTGTCATTTATATACCTGCCCTGCAACAACCTCAAGTGCGTTTTGCCAGAACTGGTTATCAGCTAACAGCATGGGACCTTTGATGGCCCACTCCTAACCAGAACCTCGTGTCACACCTCTGAAACACTCCACCACCTACAGCAAGTTCATGCAAGCTTCAAGAGTCAATTCTGAATGAGTCGATTCAGGATGGAGGTAAAGCCAAACAGCAGCTCCGGGGATGCCAGCAGCACTCCCTGCAAGGTCTCTGGGTTGCTTTAGGAATCCTGTCTCGAACTGACTTAGTTTAAACTTAAACTTGGAAGATCTGTTCAGGTCAGTTTAAAATTGTGAGGCTGCATTTGAACCTGACCTAGAGCAAAAGTATGTAACTAAACCACAACAAAATACAAATCTTTGCATAAAATTTGCTACCCTGAACCACAGGTACAGGTTGTAAGGGATGTGAGCCTTGGATGAAAGCACAGCAGCAGTAGTTCTGTCATTTTTCACACCAAAACTATCAAAATAACTCCAACATAACTTTGGGCATCCTTTTGTATATTTTTCCTCCCCACAGGCACTGAACTGTCAGGAACACTGAAACATTACAAAACTGATTGATAGAACACCATCACTATGGTCAGCCTACCTACAGTTATCCCACATGGCTATCTATACCATACACTTGGGCTTTACAATTACCCAGGTGTCCTTCCCTCCTCCGGCTGAGCTGACCCACACAGGTGTTTCTGGCCAACCAAAAATGTCTTACAAAATGGTTTTGCATGATCATAGATTAGAAGCTAAGGGTTTTTAAACCATTTATGCAGTAGATTCTCATATTTTCGGAATTCAAAACAATCTCAAAAATCTCATTCCTTGGCATTTACTTTATACTTGAAAACAGAGACATACTATAAAATAATAATAAAACAGCATTTTTCACTGAATCCTAAATTATTAAATGCATTGCTTTTAAGGGATATTTTAAACATTAACTAGGAAAATAAATAAAAACCTGCATGGGCCACAGCTCTGCACAGCCTCCCCTCGAGGTGCAGGGACACCCCAGGCTCCGTGCTTCTCTCCAGTCATTCTCCAGAAGCACAAAAGTATCTTCTTCTATTCAAAGGCCTCATTTCAAAGCTGTGTCTTAGTCTAGCAGAAGTTTCCAACACCTTACACAGTGCTTCTGAGAGACAGATTGATAAAGGCAGTGGGAACAAAACAGAAAATGCAGTTTAAAAGATGAATCAAGGGATCAAGTTTCTGGGCCAGACTCCCTTTTCTTGTCTAGGAATTGCTTTGGTCCTGACAGCCTCACAAACACCACCAGAAACAATGCCTCGAGACTAAAGTTTTGCCTTAAAAAAGAAGCAAAGAACTTCTTTACAAATACTGAATTCTGTGACCAGATTTCTCTTTCTATTAACTGCTTCAAAAAGTCATTTTACAGCAAGTGTGTTGCATTACCTCAGAATACCATTCATCACACTGGACAATACCAGTGCTGGTATTGACATTTTCCCCTGCTGCTCACTGTAACTATGACCAAGATGTTAACTTGTTGTATTTAAGCGTTGCTCCTACTTTTATTCCACAAGCACAAATAAACAGAGATGTGCACAAACAGGCGCTTGTTTCTTTGTTTTAAATATAATAATGCATTTTGCAGAAAGATGAACATAAAACAGCAGGGAATCTATTATTGCACTTACTGTGTAGTAACTGAATCATCTATTCAGACATTCATATTTTCAAAACTTCAGCAATTACATCTATAGAGAATTATTATGCAAAGCATATTCATATCTGAGTACTTAAGTACATCTTGATGCAGACACTTGGGAATCTACTACCAAATTCTGTGCATGTGTACAAGGGCAGCTGTGAAAACTTTCCTGACAATGTGCATACTTTGGAAGCTCTTTTTAGGGCCCAGCTAGGATACGAGGCTCCAAGAAATGCAACTCGTGTGTCACTGAGTGGGTGACTCCAGAAAGGACTAATTTAGGCTCAGAACTGCAGAATCCACAATCAAGTTCAGATTTCTGAATAAACAACTCCCAAAGCCTCTGAAACTGTTCAGAGATAACAACAGAGCAGTAATGGAAAAAATAAGAAAATAATAAACCCACAAGTATGATGCCTATTCACAGATGCCTGTAAAAATATTGAGTTATTATTACAGAATACATTTCTGACACAATAGCAGTATCTCTCTAACACAACATTTCAGGATTTCAAATAAGAGTAGAATAATGTTATGTTAGTGCCTCTTGCAAACACATAAACTGCAAGAAGGTGATATTTCCTTGATAAAGGGAGCAAAGTACCCCCTGCCAATGGGTCTCTGAACCCTCCTACCCTGCGGTAAAGCAGTCTGGTGAGAGAAAAGTTAACTTCAACCTGACATGTAGCTAAACAACTGGTTTGCAATGCAAGAACATATGAAATTTTCTTTCTTTGATGCCAACACCTTCTTCATGGTTATGTCTACACGAGGGATATAGGTTGTTGGAGAGAGAGTTGCTATAGGTGGGGATTAGAAGTAGTCTGTGCTTGAGGAACTGAAGTCACAAGGTACAACAAAGAGGGTAAAGTCTGACTCAGTTCGGGTTTTTAGTTCACCACGTAGGTACCATGCAATGGTAAAGGCTCCCCTTCAACACACTCATCAGAAGTTAGCGAGTCATAAAGAATGGAACTTGATATGGAAAATGAAGTTCCCAAAATGTAAAAAGTTCATTAAAAAAACCCCAAAACATTTCACACCCAGTGACGCTAAAGTACAGGTAACTCATTCTGTGCACGAGGCAGTATCATTTCAATAGGCTGGGAGGGAAGGAGTGTTTTAACAAACTAATAGAGAGATACACATGATACAATTAGGTCAATAAAACCAGAAAGATGGAGTTTCATTATCCTATCCAATACTGCATACTGTGCAACCAAGTGTGTTAAATGAAAACTTTCAGCTATATGATTTCAGGATGTTAAAAACAACATAATAACAACATGTACTTGGATGCTAATAATGGCACTGTAAATAGACATAAATTTTAGCAATCAAGGCCACTAGAGTACAGTTGTCGTTAAACGCATAATAAAAAACCCCAACTCAACGGAGTGGGAGCAAAAGGCAAATTAGAGCTGCCTGGCTGCTCTGCAGGCGCTGGTTGTGCTGACACCGCACAGAGCTTTAGCACATAAAATTAGGTATGGGTTTGAAGCACTGGACTGTCAGTGCATTTCCAGCTCCTCAGAAGTTTTTCAATGCCTTTTGGAGACAACATGTTTTCACATTTCATGTTCAAACTGATCACTAAAAACATTCATTTTTTATTAAGATAGAAGCATTAATCTGAGGAATACAGAGGGATTAGGAAGGAATGCATTTAGGAAGTGTATTATTTTGTTGTGTGAGACAAAGTCAACTAGTGCCATAACTGGTCATAGCTCAAGAAGTCTCAATAGCAGCATCCAAGTTTTCAGTGTTAAAATATACATTTACATTCTGCCTTCTGTTAATATTTTCTTAGAATCGTGGAATGATAGAATGGTTTAGGTTGGAAAGGACCTTAAAGATCATCAAGTTCCAACCCCCCTGCCACAGGCAGGGACACCTCCCACTAGACCAGGTTGCCCAAGGCCACGTCCAGCCTGGCCTTGAACACCTCCAGGGACGGGGCTTTTATAGTATTTGTACTACTTGTAGCACAACACAGGATATTAACTACACATTATTGGCGAGAAACGCATTACCTGCACACATGAAAGGCGGAACACCCTTGATAAAAGCAGTTGTTCATAATGACAATTCCATTCCCTGTTCCAGTTAGTCACAATTTTTCATAAGCAATGCTAATTTTTCTTGAAATTAAATGGTGGGCATACTTCCAGTAAGAACAGAGACATCTTTTGATAGGTCCTTCAAGTTGACTACTTGATGAGTACCACAAATTGCTATGTCAGAGACAAGATGGGAGATAAGGTCAGCTATCTGTCTGAACAAGTTTTGCAGAGTGTTGTCCTGGTTTGAGCGACACAAGACTAATTTATCTTCTAAAGCTTGGGAAACTGCACTTTTAGAAGACTCTAGTGTCTGAATTTGTGAAAATATTTACTTTATAGCCAGCTATGGTATGTGTGTTTCAAAGTCTCAGTGTTTTTGCGTTAGCCAGGTGCAGGGATGAGGAGGAGCGAGGCCTGGGCATTGACCCAAGCTGGCCAACAGGATATTTCATAGCATGCATATCTTATTCAATACAAATTAGAAAGTTTGCTGAGAAGTGCTCTCTCTTCTATGATGGCTGTAATCCTGAGAACGTCTTGCCTCAACGCTGGACCCCTGAGCCCTTCCCTTCCTCCCAAAGCTGTAGCGCTCGCAGTGTCCGATATTTACTGTCTATTGCTGGGAGTGCACAGCTTCCTACTGATAGAATGGGCTGAGTATAATCTTTGTATATTTTATATTGATATCAGTATTAATGTTGGTTCTTCAGTGCTATTAATGTTAATTATCTAGTCTTATTCTACTAAATCTGTTTACATTTCAGCCCTTGGGTTTCCTTGTTTTTTCCCCGATTCCCCTTCCTGGGTGAGGAGGGGTCAGCGGGTGAGAGAATAGTTGTCTAAATGACAACAAATTGTTGCGGGTTCTTCAAACCATAACAAGTGTATTGGAGGAAACCTGCCTCTTGCATAGAAGAGGAACACAGAATCTATGTGTTGAGAGTGTTTCAGCTTGGTATGCTGCTCATTTGGAGCAGGACAAGGGATTAAATGGTGACTGAAGGTTCTTCCCTTCTCTGTTTTCTGGGACAGTTCTCCAAAACAGTAAATAAATGGCACACGGGTCCTGTGATGATTCCCTGCACAGAGCTGAATTCCACCACCATTCCACTGAAATCAATGAGATGAATGCCTTCAGGGTGACTTTTATATGTCTAAAACAATATTAACCTCACTATTTAAGCCATTTAAATTGATACATATTTCTTATGTTTTTTAATGATGTGCAATTTTTCCCCAAGATGACTTCTTAGATTTTGACGCATGACATGAGCCCCCACCACTCTGCCACATTACACAGCATGATGAAATGCAGAGAGATAAATCGCAGCACAGCTAATGAGGCATAGAAACCAACATCAGAACAAAAATAAGCTCAGACAAAGATCAGTCTGTTTGGCTTTGACAACTCTCTTAACCTCCCCCTTCCTCTTCAAAACAAGAAAGAACTCTGTGGGTACTCACTGGCTGGAAATAACACTGTAATGATGAAGCAGAGTTGCACAGCTACTCGGTAAGTCCTTCAGCAGACCCACCATGGGCACACAGGAGCCACAGGCAAGTGTGATAAGGTACGAGCACACATCAAGGCCATACACGCATCCAGTGTTGCTAGGCAGAAGTGCACAGGCCAGGGGGCCCATGGGGTCCCTGAAGCCAAAGTCCCTGGTATCTGGGGATTTGCTGATGCTGGAGCTGAAAGTAGGCCAAGGAATCTGCCCTGAAGCATCTGCAGGAACCAGCTGGGTTCAGCAGTGTACAACCTCCCTCTCCTAAGCCTGGCACTGACAAGGAGGACTTTCTGTGGGTGATCAACACCTAGGATCATGGAATAGTTTGGACTGGAAGGGACCTTTAAAGGCCATCTAGTCCAACCCCCCTGCGATGAGCAGGGACATTTCCAACTAGATTAGGTTGCTCACAGCCCTGTCCAACCTGACCTTGAATGTTTCCAGGGATGAAACATTTACCACCTCTATGGGTAACTTGTTGCGGTGTCTCACCACCCTGACAGTAAAGAATTTCTTCCTAATATCTAATCTAAATCTACCCTCTTTTAGTTTAAAACCATTACCCCTTGTCCTATTGCAACAGGCCCAGCTCAAATTTTGTCCCCGTCTTTCTTATAAGCCCCCTTTAAGTACTGACAGGCCACAATGAGGTCTCTCCAGAGCCTTCTCTTCTCCAGGCTGAACAACCCCAACTCTCCCAGCCTGTCCTCACAGGAGAGGTGTTCCATCCCTCTGATCATTTTTGTGGCCCTCCTCTGGACTTACTCCAACAGGTCCATGTCTTTCCTGTACTGAGGGCTCCAGAGCTGGACACAGTACTCCAGGTGGGGTCTCACCAGAGCAAAGTGGGAGAATCACCTCCCTTGACCTGCTGGCCATGCTTTTTTTGATGCAGCTCAAGATACAGTTGGCCTTCTGGGCTGCGAGTGCACATTGTAGGCTCACATTGAGCTTCTCATCAACCAACACCCCCAAGTCCTTCTTGGCAGGGCTGCTCTCAATCCCTTTGCATCCGTTTGTGCAAAGAAACTGTTTTAAAGCCTCAGAATCTGGCTATTTCTGAAGCAGGTAGAAGATGTCACACAAGGGCAAGAGAAGGGAAAGCTGTTGTGACGAGGAAATTACACCAGCTTCTGTCTAGCAGATTTATCAGGGATGGGAAAAGGCAGGTAAAAGGAATTTGCCTCCCTCCATAGCACCAGTTATCACAGATGCACAGACCTGCCAGTAGGACTGGAGTTTTGTCCTCCTCACTCCCTAGGGGTTACCCATCTGGACTGCTTGCAATAACATGCCCTGGTCTTCAGACTGACTGGCCACAGCCCCAGAAGAACAGGATGGTCAGAGTTTGTGGTTCTGCTGTAATACAGTATTCAGAGATCATGCAGCTTTTCCTTCCCAATGGAATCCAGCTTCAAAACAAGGCAGATAGATTCACCGATTCAGTCAACACAACACCTTGCAAATGAATCATGTGAGGTTTCAGAGCTAGCTGCTTCTCATATCGCATTCAGTAAAGGTATTTGGATGCAAGGTTTTGGCTCTTGTTCACTTTAAAGATCGCTAATGAAGCAATAGGGAAGCATACCAAAAAGAGGTCGCCAAACCTCTGAAAACCCTCACTCAGAAACTGCAGTCTGTACTACGCCTCTGAGTATTGACAAAATATGAAATAGCTTCTCCAGAAAGAGCCTACTGAGAAAAGCCCAAGCATGGTTTTCAAGACATTGTGCAGATGGCATGGCAGTCTGGTTCAGTAAATTGCAGTACCCACCCATTCCATAAAAAGGGGACGCAGACACACCCTGCTTAGAATTTGCTAGCCAAAAATTTCAAGGCCGTCCACTGAACAGCCAGTGTACCAGTCTACTTGCAAACAAGGAATTTTTTACTGAATTGTCCCAAGGACCAAAATCCATCCAGATGCATTTACAAATACAAATAACACTTTAACTGATCAACTATTTTGCTCCTCCATCTGCATGTATAGATAAAATAAGAGCTTATGCTAAAGAAGTATCCTACCAACAATTAGTCATCCACTTTCCAGTGGATTTAGACAGAAACCATCAGTCAGGAAATGTCTTCCTATCAAATTTTTTTGCTTGATATTACCAAGTACAGCAAAAATAAACAGCGATAAAATTATTCAAAACCCTCAGCAGATTAGTCTTTTAACATGCAACATGAGACCAGTCACCATCATAATGTTTCAAAACTAATTTGTACGTTAAGTACAAATCAATTAAAATCATCCTAAAAGCCATACAAAAGTCCTTACTTATGAAGAAATCTGCACAAAACACTGAGATCAATCTCAATACTGTATCCCGGCACTTTGCTGGCCATAGTATTTCCAGTTTGCACTGAAGGCTATAGATCATCTGCCGTACAACTAGCCTTAGTGCGCTGGTCCTCTGCCATATCCTTGGTCTGCAGTGCCTTGCATGCTTCCTGGTGGCACAGGTTCTCTCAGCTGTCCCCTGCACTAGCAATCATTTCTGAGCACTGCTGTGGCTGTTACAATTCTGCGAGTGCAAATGCACATGTTCAGAAGTTTGTAGTGAAATTCCCATGGGACTAAATCAAACTCCACCCCTTAAAATATAGCCTAAAGCAGGATTAGCGAAATATTTAGACTTAGCAAAAGACATAAAAAATCATAATAATCTTTTTTCACACTGACTGTGGATGTCATGTTTCTCCATGCCTTTCAAAACTGAAGGCTATTTTTTGCAGAACATCTCTGAATCTGATTCTACAAGACTTTGAACAAATTGTGCAAAATGCTGATCACCACTAATCCCTTTCATTATATTCTTTGCCATACATTTTTCACCTCGTTCAGATGAGAGGTAAAAGGGAGCACTACTGCCAAAATATTCATTCAAACCCAGTCTGAACAGAATAAACCATGCTGTCTTTAAAATGCCAGAAATCACAGTGGTCTGTGTTTATAGTTTCTATTGCATCTCTCATTTCTGTTTGTCATTTTGTTCCATCCTAAACTTAGTCTTCAAAGTCCTTCTCAAACGCTGAGATTTTAAAAACCTTGCTAAATTATCTTCTTCTCTAATAAATACTCTCTGAAGGACCAGGAACCATCCATTCATAGTCACTCCAAATTCTAAAGATCATTTTCTCAAAGACAAGGTCTTTTCTCATAATTTAAACCTGAAAGAATATGTCTTAGGCATGGAAGGAAGAACAGTTTTATCATATAAAGTATTAATCAGTTCACATACTCTTCTTTAAAATACAAGGGGCTGATATGAGATCTAGTAAATCTAAATGTTAGATCATATGTGCATAGAGCATGGAGGTGAAAGCCAATACATAGCTTCCTGAAATATGAAGAAACACAGACATCTTCTGTGTGTTCAAAAAAAAAAAAAATCATTACTTACGGTGAGGTTTCAGCTATACCATGTTAAATTATATTGTGATAGGGTACTGTTACCCATATGCAATTTGTGGTACTAGAAAATTTTCACTACAAAAAAGAAATCTACATTATCAGCAGAATTATCATGTTTGGACTCCATGCTCCTGTACTCAATTCTTAGCAGATTTACAAGGCATCAGGGATGCTACTCAGAATTAAATACATGAAAGCTTTGCTTCACTCTGCAGAGCACATCACTAATAGAAAATGAGAGACTGCAGCTACCACAAAGCCTCATAAAGGAAAATAGGGACACTTTCATTTACTATAATCCTTTGTAAATGGTCTTTCAAAGTCACAATCCAGCTATGTCATTGACTTTCCCAGATTATTCAAAGTCTGTCACAACAAGTTATAAAGGCAATGCAACGTGAACAGCTTTCTGGTACCTAGATGGAGAGAAGAGGCGTGCGTGCTGTCTTCCACTGGGAGCGGCTGGTAAATCCCGCTCCTAACACAAGCACCTAAGTGTGATATCAAGTTCGGTGCTGTGACTATCACATCCCTCCCAAGAAGTTAAGACAATTGTTTGTTTGGGGTTTTTTTACTTTTTTTTTCCTCTTCCCAGAATTAGACATATATTTGGATATTCAGAACATTCATTTTATTACTGCTTGAACCTGTGCAGTGACTGGATGGACATGAGTATGACTGACAATCCATCAGAGGGCTAGCAAAGGTCTCTACAGGGTGCTTGTGTAACTTATATTTACTGCAAAGGGCATTCTGTAGTGGGCATACAGGTCTGGAAACATCAAAATGTGGTGTTCAAAGTCACGCAGCATAATCTGAGCATGTGACACTGGTGAGACCATATGGAGAATTTACACCAAAGATAAAAAGGGTACTCTTCTGCTAGTCATCCTCTCAGGGCAAAGCCTCCCGTGGAAAATGTCTTATGTGAAAGTCAGTGCTTCAAGCCGTTCTCCAGACTGGCATTTAACAAGCTGTCAGGATGACATAAAAATAGCACAGGAACTAAAGGAAAAAACAAAAGTTCTGATTTGCTTGTTCTGCTTTCCCTGCTGTGATTTTATCAAGAATTGGCGAGCTTAATTTAGCTTTGCTAGTTGCCAGAAAATGGCATAATTTTGTTTTAATTTTGTTTCTTGGCCGGGTTTGCCAAACTCCACCACTAATCATCCATCAATGACTGGCACCAGCAGTTCACACCAGACCCCAGACCAGGAGTCCTGGGTGCTGCTCTTGCTCCTGATGATGATGACAATGTGGCCACCAAGCAACACATTTGCCTCCTCGTGCTTCCTAGACCACACTTATAAAAGCAAGTTATAGTTACTGCCCATGTTGTTGTGAAGGAAAACTGACACTTTTATAAATGCTTAGAACTAGAAATACTTAATGGAAGTATTATTTTGTGAAGCTGTAAGCTTTCATTTTTAGTTTGAAGGAAGTGTGAAATAAAAGAAAATAAAGTATCTGCAACACTGAAATCAAAGCTGAGATATCTTCAGACTGGCTCTGATCTTTGCATTGCTTGCAAGACTGAGATCCTCCACCAGCTGAAGCGAGGGCTGTTTTGTCTGTCTGAAACTAAGCCAACCACAGTAAAAGTCAAGCTTTAACAGCACAGACAAAATGAGAGCGATCATGCAGCTCTTCAAAATGCAATGCAATATTTTCTTTTATTTCAAGTGTATGTCCTTCATTACCTTGTCTAAGCATTAATATTCAGACATAACAATAACATGGTTTTGAACAGGATTTAAGATTACTGGAAACAGAGAGGCCATTTGGAAAATGTCACAGCCTTGGTAAGAAGATCCAGGTCTGGCTAAGAGCACCCAGGGGCTTATTAAAAGATAAACCTTCCATATGTAGAATTCAGCAAAACATAAATACACTACAATTTGCCATTAGCAAGCAAAAGGCAACTCTTTCGCCTTCTCCTGAAATACCAAATGATTGCGTTTCATTTACCTCGGGTTCCAGTGCAGCCAATAATTCATCATTCCTGAGTAGTGTAACATGATGGCTCCTGTAATATTTAACAAAATCATCTGCAGGCAGCGAAGCTATCTAAAGCAACCTTCTCCAGAACGATGGGGTGGACATTGCTGCAGAGCTCCGTTTTAGGGTACCAGCTTTCTTATTCGCAAGGCTGGCTTGCTTGCGGGTAGCTGGGACAGTCAAGCCCGTCTGTGTGCTAACAGTGAAGCTGACTGCGCATTGAGCACCGCCGTTCTGGGGTATTGCCCAGGCTGTAGGAGACTGTCATACTGGTTGTAGAAGCACCAGAACTTTCAGGGTCAGCAACATTTTAGACTGCCCATGCACCTTTCCTTACAAGTAGAGTTAAAATTAATATTCCACATTAATTCCCAATTCATCCAGGCAGATTTTGAAAATAAAGGATTCTGCTTTGCATATCAGTTTTTTTTTCTAATTCAATATTGAACTAAAATCATTCACATGCACAATGAAACAACCACCAAATGAGAATCAGCATACTGGTCAAACACGCACTGCCCCAAAAAGTTACAGGAACTCAAGAAATCTCCCTTTCTCACCACCTTGCAACGTTCAATAGCATTCAACAACATCTGTTTTTCCCTAAAATTAAAGGGAGGAGCACATTAGTGAAAAGTAGGACTTTCAAGACTTTTGATCCTTGCTAATTTATCTTACAGGAAAATAAATTTCAAAAGATCAATTACTGGCGTGCAGGATTTTAGGTTGACCAGAAAAGCCAATAAATCAACCTCTCATAGACTGAAAAAAATCTATCCTAAGGTATTTTGATACCAGCACATCTCCTTAGTTTTAAAGGAACAGACAGTGCTTCTGTAGTTAGGATGAATATATACAGGTCAGCGCAGAGGGTAAGTTTAAAAGACACGTGTTTGGAAAAGATTAAATCTCCATTCCAATAAAGCAAAATAGTTGGAATTTGACTGGGACAGGCCACCTACATGGCAGTTTGAGGTGGAAAAATCTTTCTTTTGATCCAAAAAACAAAGGTTTCCTCTTTCTCCCATGAGGAATGATACAGATCTACCTAGGTTCAGTCCACCAACACAACATCCACCTTTCCGTCCACAGCACCCAATAATTCCTGGGGTGCTATTTGTGCCCAAAGAGCTATGCACGGACAGTTGCAACATATGGGTTCCTGTCAAAAAAACAGGTATCCCCAAATTGAAGAGGGAGGTCCAAAGGAAAAAGGTTATTAATAAATTGCATAAATATCTTTTGCCCTCCACAGATTAACTCTGAGCAAATCTCTTGTCCCCTCATCTTTTTGAGATATGGTCAGGGGAAATGTCAGGCTGATCTTTAGCAGGTTCCTTCCTCACGATAGGTATTTGCACAGAGAGGAAGGCAGAAGCTGCACTGTCCCCTTCCCACTCCCCCTGTAAATACTTCATTATACTTAAATATAGTCTTGAGAGATTTTTATCGCTTCTTTATATTAAAGGGATGTTAAAAAAGAAGGCTTACTATGTTTACTATCTTTAATACTCGCATAGGAACAGTCTTTACTATTTAATTCTATGAAATCAATACAGAATTGTTTTCCAGAATCATGCTGGCCTTCCCATGAAAGTTGAATTGCAAATAAAGTGTTGTAAGCACAGAGCATCCTTTTTCCCTTCTGTGTACCTGCAGTTCTTGGATGTTGCTGCAGTGTGGTGCAGATACAGGCATGGAATAAACCTATAAAAGACCAATGGTCACCACCTAAGGAAAAATTAAAAAACTGAACTCGGAGCAGAATACAGGGCTCCTTGGGCTCAGACTGAAGAGGCAATTGAGGATCCCTTTCTGGCAGTGCCTCTTGATCTTCACTGATTTCTCAGGGAGCTGAAAAGCCTTCTAGGTGGCTAAAGGTAGGAATCCCATTCCAGTCACTGGGTTGGGAGCCTTCTATAGATTTGCTTTGCAATGTAAAACAGTCTAAAATATTTTTGCATAACAAAAAAACCCTAGCAAACTGATCAAACTTACAACCTTTTTCTGAAACAAGGAGGTAAAGTGCGAGAGACCTGCTACTCTATTACATAAAGTATATAGCACAAAGATACATTGGATTTCTGTTTTATAGGGAAAATTTCTGTCTCTGGCTTTCAGTTTGCTTTTTTGTATTATGATATTTCAAATCAATATATTCTTCAATGTCTTGAACTTGACTCCCCCCTTAAGCTACAGATAAAAACTATCCCCAAAGAATTTATGAAATACTTTTAGTTAGGAAGCAGAACAGAACTCTAATTTACAACCAGTTTGCAGAAAAAACCCTAACAAGGCTAGTCCCCGGGTAGCTTCCCTTTTCACTTTCCTTTAGGTGTTCTGTTGTTAGAAAAATATTTTCCAATATTTTCTGAGATCAAATTCTCTTGTAACAATCCTATTTTTACTTCACTTTTATGAGACTCTGAAGAAGATTGCTTGGTCATCATCCAGCACTGTATTTCTTTTCACGTATCAAATTCCATCTGTGACTCTTATCCAACTGTGCTGAGACTATTCTTTAGCTAAGCAACCTGGAAATATTGCTTTACCACCCATTTTCCTTTTCAGGCTTTCTAGTTCTGTAACTGTCTAAATCTTCCTTTGTAAAATCCAAAACTACTCCAGCCCTGGCACCAGGGCTTGGTGCTGGGGCTGGTTCTCTTTAATATCTTTATCAATGAGCTGGACAAGGGGATCGAATGCACCCCCAGTAAGTTTGCAGATGACACTAAGCTAGGTGGGCGTGTTGATCTGCTTGAGGGTAGGAGGGCTCTACAGAGGGATCTGGACAGGCTGGACTGATTGGCTAAGCCCAATGGTGTGAGGTTCAAGAAGGCCACGTGCTGGGTCCTGCACCTCGTTCACAACAACCCCATGCAGTGCTACAGGCTTGGGGTGGAGTGGCTGGAAAGAGAGAGAGAATTGACCATTTCTCTCCGGGATGGAGGCAAGGTGGGTGCTGCCAGAACTCGGCTGTCTGGGTGTTTGCTGGTACCTGGTGCAGTGCAGCTGCATCAGAGGGGTCTGCTCCTGGCGATACTGAAAAGTTTAGCAAAAAACAGTTCTCCAATCCTAGAAGCTCAAGTAGGACTTAGGTTACTCTTACTGTGTTAACAAAAAACTTTATGATGAGACATTTGTGGTAAATGGAGTTAAATCCAGTTGGTAGCCGGTCACAAGTGGTGTTCCCCAGGGCTCAGTACTGGGACGAGTTCTCTTCAGTATCTTTATCAGTGATCTGGATGAGGGGATTGAGTGCCCCCTCAGTCAGTTTGCAGATGACACCAAGTTGGGCGGGAGTGTTGATCTGCTTGAGGGTAAGAAGGCTCTACAGAGACCTCTGGACAGGCTGGATCAGTGGGCTGAGGTCAACTGTATGAGGTTCAACAAGGCCATGTGCCAGGTCCTGCACTTAAGTCACAACAACCCTGTGCAGCGCTACTTGGGGCAGAGTGGCTGCAAAGGTGCCCAGCAGAAAAGGACCTGGGGGTGTTGGTTGACAGCTGGCTGAATATGAGCCAGCAGTGTGCCCAGGTGGCCAAGAAGGCCAAATAGCATCCTGGCCTGTATCAGAAACAGTGTGGCCAGCAGGAGTAGGGCAGTGATCGTCCCCCTATAATCAGCACTGGTGCTGCCACACCTCGAATACTGTCTTCACTTTTGAGCCCCTCACTACAAGAAAGACCTTGAGGTGCTGGAGTGTGTCCAGAGAAGCGCAATGAAGCTGGTGAGGGGTCTGGAGGACAAGTCTTATGAGGAATGACCGAGGGAACTGGGGTTGTTTAGCCTGGAGAAGAGGAGGCTGAGGGGAGACCTTGTCACCCTCTACAACTACCTGAAAGGAGGGTGTAGAGAGAAGGGGGCTGACCTCTTCTCCCTAATGACAAGTGATGAGAGGAAACGGGTTCAAGTTACACCAGGCGAGGTTTAGATTGGATATTAGGAAAATTTTTTTCACTGAACGGGTTATCAAACATTGGAACAGGCTGCCCAGGGAGGTGGTGGATTCGCCATCCCTGGAGGTGTTTAAAAAAAGGGTAGACATGGTACTTGGGGACATGGTTTAGAAGTGGTTTTGTCAGGTTAGGTTAATGGTTGGACTCAATGATCTTAAAGGTTCCTTCCAACCTCAACAATTCTATGATTCTATTTCTCATACCATCATACAGGCCAAATTATTCAAATGCTCCTCCGCAATTAAAAAAGGGTTCCTGAACTTGTGTTACTGAGTTGCTAAGTAAAAAAATGAGCCTGACCTCATATCCCAGTGAGGACTTCCTCCACCTACCACATTCACACGCATCAGGCCGCCTCTTCAGCTCTTTAGTGATCTGTGGCTTCCCAGACTCTGACAGTGGCTGCCTATATGCAAGTTTCAAAGATGGGAACAAAGATATCTACATGTAAACCCCAAACCCGACCTTGCTGCTCTGCCTGGTTCTTTGAAATCTTACCTGCCTAAAATCACAGCAAGACTCATGGATCCTGCTCCTGTATGCTCCAGGTAAACTCTTTCTGTCCCTTCCGCTCACAGTAATGTACCTCAACAGCAAAATTTTATCCATCTCTTGTGTATTTAAATAAATCCCTCCCCAAACCAATCCAAAAGCATATAGCCTTCCTGCATTACTGACAAAACTAATTCATTTACACACATGTGGAGGATGATGCTGCTTTTAGAAAGTACCTCTTGCATACGTGAAAGAGGAAATTGGGAGATCTCTCAGACATGGTTTTCTCCCTCCTTGTTATTCTCATATAACCGGCCTGAAACGAAGAATTAGACAGCAAAACTCTCCAAGCTCAAAGTATGGAGAGGAAATGTGGGCAAGGAAATAATTTTTTTTAAAGTTCTAAGAAACTAAATTTACATATCTTAAATCTGTAGGCAGCCCTGCAAACCACATTTCCTTCTCATTTGAAAGCAACTGCTCTCTGCATTCACAACTCTATAATAAATTCCATAGCAACCCTGTGAAGTGCACAAATAATAGACCTCAATAAGTCACAATAAGAAATTTGAGAGCCATGGACAGAAAGAGGTCCCAGAAGTGCTTTAAAATACCTTATTTCTCAGGATACTTATCACCCAGCATTCACATTGCCTCTTCAAATGATCCAAATTCAGTCTGTGTCTCAGTTTCTTACAAACCCCATTTGCCTTGGCACAATACCACTCACTGCTCTGCAGGGCTCCGCGGTCCCCAAAAGAGAAGGGCTTGAGGTCTTTTCTGGTTGTCACAGCATCATTGCAGGCAGCTGCGTGGAGTGACAGGACCAAGCAAGAGGCAGGGAAGCACCCATCAGAAAACAAGCCTAAGCATAACCAAAATCTTCCCTCTCAGTACCTCTTTTGGCCCACTTCCGAACAAGCCCTGCAGGCCTTGTGCAGGAACTGATATGGGAATTCCACCACTTCTACATAGCCAGAGTCACCAATTCTTTCTTGCCAGGTTTAGTGGTAGCCATATATGTTTGTTAAAAAAAAAACCCTCTGCTGTTCCTATCAGTAGCACTTAACATTTTCTTTAAGTCCATATTACACATTTAGTTTCTATATTGATAGGAATTTGTGAATCTTGTCACCGTAAGAAATAGAAGAAAAGCATAGTTTTGGCTGCAGCCACTATCGAAATTTTTAATTGAGTTGCACGAATATTTATTCTTTCTCATCCTCTTGAAACTCCCCACTTACTCAGCTGCAAGAAAGAAATATTTACTTAGATATGCTCACTATCTGGTCCAGCTAAGTCAAAGAAACTGAAAATAAATAAAAAAACATTTCAGTGCAAAAATTATTTCTTGGGATGCTCAAATAACTCTGATTGTTCCTCTAACAGCACCAAGCACTGTCAGGGATAAACCCTGACAGAAGACCACTGCGGCTTCCTGAAGAAAAGGCCAGGACCTATCATCCATTCGGAAAATTGCAATAGCCTGGGCATATCCATACAACTTAATCTCATAATGCTAAGGGCAGAGTGCGAGGGGCATGGCAGGGGCTAGCAATGGTTTCCACACGTCTCTGCTGCTAGAAAGATTAGGAACAAACTCCACTGAGGATGCAGGTGGGGAGCCGGGAAGACAGCGAGAGGACACGGCAGCCTGGCAGGCAGCCTCGGAGCCAGCTGGAATGGCAGCGTTTGCCAGGGCGCCCACCGCAGGGGAGCAACCTTCAGGGGGACCATGCCAAAAGCATACAAAAGCTTTAATCTCCAAAGCTGTTTCATTAGAACACAAAATCCTAAACAAGAACAACGTAACTCTTCAGATACAAAATACAAATCTTCTGGTTTGAAAACAAATCCTGCCTCCCTTCCCACCCATGGTGTCCTTGCAAAATTGCCCTTTCTTCCAGTTTTGTTTCCAACACACTTGCCATGGTTCCCCAGGCTGACACATCTCTTTTGGTCTCCACAGACCTTGTCTGCCTCGCAACAATCTGGTTTCCCTTCTCCCATTGCCACCTGCACCCCGAGCTCATCCCCTGCATGCACGTCTGCTCCTGGAGCTTGTCCTACACCATGCTGCTGCAGCGCCTGCTCAGGAGGCCAAGCGTTCCAGCCATCCCGGGAGGTTTCTCTGGCCAAGCCACAGCTCCCAAGTCCAAGCAGACCCATAAAGCAGTCCCGACATCCCGAATGATTGTCCTTGGAAAATTCAGAAGAAAGGAACAAGAGCATCGCTCGTGCTGTAAAGAGCCAAGACAGTGACAAGAAACCCACCGGCGCCTTACATTTCCCCAAATGTCAGCACTAGGTCAGGAAACTGAGCCAGAGCATTGAGGAAAGCACAGCAATGAATCTAGATTAATGGCACGCAGGCAGAAAGACCAGCTCAGTGGCAGCACTGTGCATGCAGGTCATTGTCTGGTCATGAAGTGTCACATCCAAAAAAAATTAGAGCGCTCCCCTTATAGAAGAATGCCCACATGCACCACAAACTCCTCAGTTTGCTTGCCCTTCCCGCAGCTCTGTTCCCGCTTCTGCCCTGGGAGAGTCCAGACCCACCACCTTCAAGGCAGATGTGATAGCTCCGATGGCTAAACTGCTTCTGGTTTACATGATTTATGTTTTCATTTCCTCTATTCCTCTGACAAACTGTCAAGATCCTCCTTCCTCTGACCAGCAAACTTTTAGGAACGAACACATCTAATGTTTGAAACGTTTGAAACTACTGACTGATCTGCTCGAAACCAGATTGCTTATTAGCATTGTTCTGAAAAGTAGTTCAAAATTTCAACTGTAAACACACTTTTTCCTACATCTCCTGGCGTTACTATTTTAAGTACAGGACTAAGAATGGGAAAACACAAAGATGTAAATGAATATACTTCCCAGGAAAAAAAATAAGCTTTTCCTCTTTGAATTTTGTTCTAGGAGCCAGCAGAAATCAAATCCCATTGTGCTTTTATCTGTCATTTTCACTGGAAGGTTTTATTATGTCAATTAGCAGAGCTATCCATACTGAAATTTCTCTTTCTGTCGTTACTTTACAGCTCCTGAATGTAGAATTCAGCAGGCAGAAAGACTTTGAGATGCAATTTATGGCAAGCTTGAGAATCTTTCAGTCTTTCCTTTCAGCTTTTCACCATACACTAAGTAGTATATATAGACTCATTCCACAGAACAGGTTGTGATAACAGACTTACGCAGAGCTTGGCTGTACGTGGGGTAGCTGTAGTCAGCTCACCCTCAGATGTAGAGCCCACGGTGGATATGCAGGCACTCAGAGCAGCACAGCAAGTGCTCAGCAGCTCAGCCCCAGCTCCCGTGAGCTTGTGCGTGGGACAGAGGACCTGCACAGCTCGACTGACCAGCGTGGCCACCAGCTGTGGGGCTCAGCAGTTGGGAATCATGCACAAAAGCACATGGGCACAAAGGCAGCCTTAGAGAATCAAGTATTTAATGACTTGATCATATATTATTCCTGCCTTGCTGCGACAAAGTAATCTCATGGAAAAAGGCAGCCTTTCAGTGCTTCTATCGTTATTATTCTATTAGCAGACTCTACCTTTTATTCTGCCTGAAATAATATTGACTTATACACTTCCTTCAGGGCAGTTTTAAGATGTGAGTGAACTACTATCTCTGCATTATCTGAAATGGAGCAAACGTTTTCTATCAAGTCTGCACCTCTTCAAGAAAGAAACACTACCACTTGCGTATAATCAGTGCTGTGTCTGGGAGGGATCTTTGCCCTGGTCACAGCTAGAGACTCAAAGGGAAGCAGACTCCCGAGGCTGTCTGCCTGGATGACTGCCACTTTTACCGCACAGCATCAGTCAGGAGCAACTGCTTGACGTCTTCCAAAGCTATGCTTTGTGACTGCAGAAACCAAGCACCGAAGACCTTCCTTATATTTTCCTGTAAGCCCAACAGCAAAGTCAGAGAGCTGCCGCAGAAGAAAGGACATTTTTTTCTTCTCAATCTCCCCTTCCTTATAAATCCATTCTCTTATAACCTTGTACCCTGACCAGGACAGTAGATTGAAGGATGTAACTCAACAACTCCCAGTCTTGGTGCATCCCCACAAACACAACTCCCACAAGTACAACACTTCAAGAACCAGCTTGCAGGAGAACACCAAATGCTGTTAACAGGGTTGTTCAACATGTCTGAAAGTGCCAAAATATTAATGAAGGAGTCAAAAGAGATAAATCAGATGAGCAAAACTGGCCTTTGCTAAATGCATATAATAATTTTGCAGAAAACAATGCAAGTAGAGGGGAAGCATTTAATAGCCTAGTGTCATATTGTCAGCAGTTGTTACCATTACGGGATAGTGGTCATCAGCAGGATCTGTGAATTTGCCTGTTTTCAGAATAAAGAGGCATTTCAAATATTGTAGATACACTGTATATGTAAGTACTGACTTTCAATAACAAGGCCTACACAAAACAGGTATTTGTTCTGTATCTCTGTTTAAGAAACTCTAGTGTAAAATACAGTCAAAAGTATCTCTATTTATCTGAGGTCTAAAAATCCTCTGTTGGTGGACTAACATCATTGCTGTTTCTGTAAAGTGTGAATCAACTTCCCACACCTTAAATCAGCAAATTACTGTATCATTTCTCTTGTGTTTGTCATTCAGAGCACTTCATCTCAGAGAGGAGAGAAAACATTTGTTTCTTTGACAGTGGCTGATAATGAGTATACTTGTACAATAGCATTTTATAAGGGTCAGTATGTAGCCTGTTACAAGTGGATTCTTACACAGCTTTTCAGCACAGAGCAAATGGAGAACGTGCTTTTGCTGCTATTGAATCATATCCATTCCTGCAAATGACTGTGGTTCCTATACTTACAGTGTGATTGAGAAAGAGAGGGAAAAAGATCAGGTCAGTACTCACAGCATGGATTGACAAAACAGTATTACAACAACATAAAAATTATTAATATGACACAGTACTAGAAAGCATCCTGTCACTGTGTACCTCACATTACCACCTGCTGTGCCATACCATAAGGGAGACAGGTCAACCTCTTGTCGTGGTTTGGCCTCAGCCGGCAGCAAAGAACCACACGGCCGCTCGCTCAACCCCCCACAGCTGTGGGGGGGAAATAGGAAGAAAAAGGCAAAACTCGTGGGTTGAGATAAAGGCAATTTAACAGAACAGCAAAGGGATGAGAAAAACAGTAACAATAACACGGATAAAGGAATATACAAACGAGATTAGGGCACCGCCGCTCACCGACCGGACCCGAACCTCCGCAGCCCGCACTGAGCAGCGACTTCCTCCCCCCCCCCCCCCCCCCCCCCCCCCGGCAGCTCCCCCCTACCGCCCGGGCATGGCTCACATGGCATGGGATACCTGTGTCCCCTCCCATCCTTGGGGAAATTAACCCCAGCCCTGCCGGAACAAGGACACCGCTTCATTTCACTAAACAGATCAATCCATGAGGATGAAGCAATTTGTATTGCATTATTCTAGCTGTGTTATGTCTTCTATAAGTTGGTCATGACTTTATTTGATAACTGGGTTTACATCTCTATAACGGGAAGCAGAAATACTAGTCCTCTATGCAGCGATTTCTTTTATATTATACAACATTTGTGGAATGTCTCTCATAAAACTATAATTCTGCATTGAAATTAGGTTAGTCATTTTTGTACCCTGAATCTACAGATTTTCCTATCAGTGCCTCTACTTTCAGAACTGAATTTCTGCCTCTGAATCACATTTCAGAAGAAGGTTAATTTTGCCAGCAATTTATATCATGTTATTCTTATTAAGAAATGGACTTAAAAAGAGAACAATATCAAATACTTTTAGTTTTCAAAAGCTGAAGAGCTGATGGGAGCACAGACAGCCTAATTTCTAACCCAGAACTACACACTTAAATTGACACAGTGAACGTGTTAGCAAAACAAAACAAGTCAGAAGAATAGAGATTAGAGAACAAAACAGAAAGAATTGATTAATTCTATTGATTCAGAGCAGCACTATGTGCATTTAACACTACTCCAGAAATAAGACTCTTCCTGGTTTAGAATTTACATGTCTAATGGAAATGCCATTACCTTAAGGACCAATGTAAACTAGGAAACAGAGCGCCATCATCCCCGTCTCCAAACAGCATGAAAAACTTTCCAACTTGAAGCCCAAGTCAGTTTAGACCACGTATCTGAGCAGCTTTTTCTGATATAGAAGAATAATAACCTTATATGTATTCTGATATCAGACTTGCTGAGAATAATAGCCTGATTTACAAGAGAACAGATATTTTCATCACGCAGTTCTACTTTTTCCTCTTCAGCAAGTGTTAGTGGGCAAGGTGGCAAAATGCATATCCCCAGGAAGGAATAACATTAAATACTGCTTGCCACACTCTTCAAATGGAAAAAATCTGCAGACACTAAACCCACACCCACAATGATCAGCTGATCTTTAGAGTGTTCTTTTCCCAGGGTCATCATCTTCATCCACCCCTTCACAATGCCTCTGAGACAGCCACATCTCCAAGGCATTTCTGACTACAGACGGTAATCATTATGTTTGTAGAAACAGTGGACATTTGGTGGACAAGTTCAGTGTTTGGTCTGAAGTTGCCAGGAGAAAAGGGAAAACGGGGTTCTAGAAGACTAACTGAATTTTAACCTACTATCACATTCAGATAACTGTCCCATGGACCCATTCCTCAGACACTCCAATTCATGGCCTAGGATATTTAAACTGCCGTTTACATTAAAATGTCAGGCTATGAATTGTAGGAGCAAGGTAGAATCATAGATTTGCCTCCAGCATCTGTGCTACACAGGCTGTAACCTCTGGCAACCGGGCAGAGCAGGCACCGAGGAGCAGCGAGAGCTGAGTCACTGCAGCTCTTTGCTTCAACACCCACATGTCATTGCCATAAGAGAACTTTAACTAGGTCAAAAAATATACCCAGAATCACAAGGGATGTCATGCCAGGGTCTTGTGGATAGAGATACCAAAATTTAAGAAAACAGTATTTAAAGCAACAGAACGGCATCCATTGTCAACTAAATCTCTTGCTGTGAATAAAAATCAATGATAATCTTGTCCCTAACTTTTTAGGATGTGTTCAACAGATATATTACAAAGACTCTGAAAGCTAATGGAGCCTGGAATATGAGCTTCATCTTTAAAATGATATGTAATGTAATTATGCATAATGTTCTTCTACTGTGTTACAAATTTACAGAAGTTTGACTTCTGTATAATTGCTTATTTGACATTAGTGTCTGTGTAACTGAAATCACATTGAGCTTTCAGCTTGTCAAATATTTTGTGGTTTTCCACCTGTGAAACATTAGAATTGGCCTGAATTTTTCATGTTAATCTAGCCCAAGTAAAATGTCCCTTCTGATCTTCTTGGCTTTAGGTATTGCTTTCAGCCACCCGCAGAGGCTGAAGGTACCGGAACCTAGATGGTCTTCATGGGAAGTAAACGTCCTTCTCCAGGACACAAGGCCCCACCAGTACACCAAATCCAGAACAGAGGGAAATATGTTTCTCAGCATTTCCTCTGCAGTAGAGGAAACCTCATTGCACGTGGACAGTATTTACCCAATTCAAAGGTAAAATAAAGGGTAAGAAAGGAACTGAACCTCTAGGACATAACTTCAACACTTGCACATACGTGATCAGTATTCCATCACCCTGTGCACAGGATTTCCTCTCCTACATATTCTGCTTTCATCACACTGGTGATTATTTGTATTCAGACAGCACAAAGAACATGCAAAGGAACGTGCAAAGGTTCTGTGTAGAAGCTTGAAGCGAGCTAAAAGAGCATCCTCAACCAGCCATGAGCTCCTTCTCACCAAGGGGTCTGCTTTATAACTCCACAGTCTCCATATAATCGAGCTGAAGACCAAATAGACTGGTATTTTTACCTGTAGTCAAAAATAAACATATCCTCAGCACTCACTATGATTTTGCAGGGATCTTTTCCCTCCCAGTAACAAGTATTATAGCCAGGAGGCTCTAAGCATTGGTATCTGAGCACACTATACCATCAAAATAATCAGGCTGTAAGTATTCTGAATTCTTGTTTGAATGAGCTGCTACATTGGTAAGCGATTTCTATTTTAAATTAAAAACACGGACAATATGAATAAAGATGATTTTGAATTCATAAAGATGAATTTGGTTGGATTAAGGGAACAAGCATGCAAACATCTGACATGGCTAAGCTTCAGCTATCTCGCAGCAAAAACAAAGCCAGCGCCACAAAATCACTAAAAACTAGGTTAAAAAAGACAGTGTGAAGGGAAGATTGAAAAAGGTGAAAACCAATAGCAATGAAGGTTAAAACCCAATCCACATACTCTGCCTTTTCATGCACATAACTCACTGCACAGAAAAAAGATTATCTCCCACCACTGGAATGGCTCAGAGCCTCAAGGAAATGCAAAACAATTACTGTTACAGAATAAAAAAGACTAGAGGATATGAGGAGGAATACTCTCCCAACAAAAGAAAAAAATTAAAAAGGAGAACAAGGGGGAAAAGCCTTACTGCATACAAATGAAAACACACAGCAAAAGGACATCGCATCAATAGGGAGAAAGATGTAAACACAGCCAAGCAGTCCTGGGGTGAAGCAGGGTAATACAAAGACTTCTAGATCCAAGTTCCCCAAGAATGGTGAAAGTATTCTTCTGAACTAAAATCTTGCCCGCTCGAGCAAATGGACCCTGCAAAAAGCCAAGGAACATCTCATTAAGCTGTACCTGTGCCTCACACAAAAGAAAAGAGTCTCATAATGCATGACAACAAAGGAAGGGCTGATCCTGATTTCTCATTGTTATTATAAATTAGGAACTATTTCGCAGCAGCCATTGAAATTACTGTACAGAGATGGTAAAAGCTCTGCAGATGTAAAATGAAGTTCAGGCTCAGGAGGAAATGCAGACTCCCTATTTTTAATCCTCTTGCAGCAGAAGACCTTTTGTTATTGACACAAGGAAGGAAAATACAAACAGCAAATCAACTTTGTCAATTTTTCAGGTTATGATTAGCATAAAGCAATTTCCACACCTTTTTTTTTTTTTCATCACTGTTTTGGTGCTTATAGCACTTCCACCACTGATCTAGCATCTTGGGATGAATATTTTAAGGAAGAAATGACACATGAGTGGCACCACAACGTTTGTTTCTCAGGCAGGCAAGCTGCCATCCCTCAGAAAGCAGCTGAGTCACATAGGGTATAAATAACTCTGTCAAGAGAATAACTTAGTCTCACTGTGAAATCACTCAGCAGAGCCAGAAAGGTGGGGAACACAGCGGTTGTTACCACTGCGCTAGCAGTTCCCTTTCCCCCACGTCATCTGTAACACCATTGCCTCTTTCAAGCAGCAAAGCTATGCATGAAGGCAGATGAGAATGTCCTGTTCCCAACTGCAGACATCAGGCTGTGTGAGAATTCATTGACTCTATCATGATTTGCAAATACTAGCTGTGCTGAAGAGTTCACTCAGGTGTCCACGTGCCAATTCGAAACAATCCTATGAAAAGGGACAGAGCCATATACAAAGTTGGTGAGGAGAAGCAGTGGGTCACATCCAACCCAGCGGGATTTCCCAGCTCTCACACACAGCACAGCCTTTACCTGTCCCACCGTGAGTGGCCAGAGCATGCTGAATAGAAAGGCAAGGTCATTCACAATGGTGGCAGCAGAGAGGCACAGCTTTTCTGGAAAGCATTCATGGAAGCACATAGAAATGTTTGCCTGCATCAAATACTGCTTTGGGGAATTGGCTTCTTTTAAAGCAATAAAGCTTACTATGCGAGAGTATTGGTGGCATTAAACTATATATAACTTGACTCATGACCTCAGCATCTTATATGAAAATTAAGACACACTTACACACATTGTTCAGCTAAGACCTTCCTTGTACTTTGACTCTATTTCTTCTTTACATCCAGAAGTCACAAAAGAACATTTAGGCCTGTCCCTAGCAATGCGTTTGGCCAAACCCTCTAGTGCAAAGACTAGGGAAATCCACTTCACCATGGAGACAGGCGCATCAGTGCCATCATCAGTACAATATAGTCTCAAATCTTGGCATGCTTAGGGACCCAACTATGGAAGAAGGCTGTTATTCTCTCCTAGGTGGAAAGAGTGGTCCTTTACATCATATCATATGTCATGCAGAAATTACGCCACGGCAGTATCAGAAACCGTGTCCTGAAGAAGCCTACTCTCTTTCACTATTTTGCCATTGGCTTTTTGATGATTATGGCAAAGTTTCCAGTACTCCAGGAGTTAAAATAACATAGACTAAAATCAGAGCTTTCCATGGCCAATTTCTAACTGTCTCCCACCAAACAGCTTAATTTAACTTTCAACAACTGCATGAGTTCTGCAGCCACATCTCCCTTCAGCAGACTGTTTGCATGCAAAACAGATCACAATACTCTATATAACCTCATAAAAACATGCAGCATAAGACACCAAGCATCACTTTGCAAACTGTTTGCTCTTCTGTTTCTTGTTATGTTTCTGTCCTCTCTTTTTGCCTCTCAAAAATTCCAAACCTCCAAAGAAATTTTGAAACCACGCAACCTAAACACAAAGTTACGCTGTGGACTTTTGTCAGGTGAAATGTGAGGACTCCTTTGAGTCCTATCCTGAAGGCTCTGTGCAGTCAGTATTTTCACCAACTTCAGGAAGAAGTCTGCCAGAAAGCTGAGCCTTACCATAAAAGAAACATAAAGATCCAAAACAAAGATGCAATTCCAGATGTATTTTTGCTCTATAGAGATGACTTGTACTACCTTAACAGAAGAAACCAACTTGTTGCTTCCTGGGCTGCCAGACATTGTTCTGAAACTTGCAAAGCAATACAAAGAGCTAACAGAAGCATTAAAATAAGGTGTTTCACTCTTTGTCTGTAATCTGCCCTCTCTTAGTGAACACCATTGCAGGCTTTGATGGTGACTTGAATTCTCAGCTATACCAAGTTGCTTTAATTAGCAGGAGTAAATGTGGAAATTAATATAATTCATGGCCAAATATTATTGTATTTCTTACATTAAGCCAGATGACGTAAAAAGGCACGTGTAAATAACAACCTGCAATTGTCTCACCCTCCTAAAAACCAACTTTCTCTCAAACTTTGTTATCCTTTATTACTCTCTGCTTACAGAGCATGTAATGTTCAGCTCACTGCAAAGTATTTTTCTGAAAATGCCCACTTCTTGCCAGAGGAAAAGCCATAGCGCTCAAAATGAAAAAAAAATAATCCAGACTAAAAAAAAATCCACATTTCCCTGTGGGAGTGATCTGAAGAGATATTATATCTCTCCTTCTTATGAGTGTGGTAGCTATATTCACTTATTGTAAACATTTTCATTTTCTTCTGCCTTTTCATTCTCTTTTGACAGAGGTGATAGCTAAGGTCAAGTCATCCATTGCCTAATGAAACTATCCTGTCTCAAAAACAAACAAACCAGCCTTTCTTTGGGTAGCAATGGTTATTATTCTTCTTTCACCATCTCCTTTGCCTTCCCCTATCCTCTGCATCTATACAGCAGATATTTTCTCCATTTTCTACTTTATTTTACATTCACTTTACATCCGTGTAATTGACGGACTCGGGTAAGGAACAGAAAAAGGATACTAAAAAATTCCACACTGATGACATTTTCTTTCTATTTGATTTCTACAGAGAGAAAAAATGGTCTACTACCTACTGTCATCACATTATCAACATGGCAAAATATTTTTAGGATTGAAATGAAAATTAACTTCTCCCATGTACATTAGGAGGTATTTGTAAGGTGTCATCAATCGGAATGCAGTAGATGGCAGGCTGCGCTGCCAAGGCTGCTCCCTCGCTGATGGACTGGGAGGTTCCTCGCAGCTGGGATGCCAGCGGGAACGCATGATCTCACTGCTACATCCTATCTGAGGAGAAAGATGGCTGGTAGCACAATACTGTCTTTCAAATTTATCTCCCTTTCACAGACACCAGTCTAAGGTCCGTGAATACAAATGAAGGGATACGATGAAAATAAGTTTGTTTGGCATTGCGAGTTGACTGTGAATGACTAACAATCAATGAATAACCCAGTGGGTGTTTCATTACATGGTCTGCATGTTAGGTTTTTGAAGGCTAACCTCTCAAAGTATATTTCCATCCCCTTGGCTCCCTACGAGAGGATAAACATTTCAAAGTAAGCACTGTCTTTCTCAGTATCTCTTTGTACAGCACCCTAGCACAATGGGGCTGTGTTCTCCAAGCAGATCTTAATGCAAAGTTCAACACCCATTTCCTTTTATAATCACACAATAAACAGTTTGTGTTTAGTCTTCTACTTTCCTGGTAGGCAAAAGCCTTATTGATAAGATCCCCTGTTAGTTGTTCACCTTGGCAAGAATCCCCTTGCTAGGTAAGAGAGGAGGAGATTGTTTTCCTCAGCAGCATTCTTGCTTGCATTCACTTCCACAAATAATTTCAGCTAAAGACCACTTTTTTCTTCCTCCAAGAGAGACGTTCATTTTGAGATGAGTTGAAGGCAAGTGAAATTCTTAAAGAGCACTTCAGCTGTGAATACCAGTCTCTTTGCCTTGCACCTTTGAAGATACTTCCTGAGATACCAGTGATCCAGCTTCTAAAACGAACACTTACTCTTTGAAATGAGATGCTATTTTAAAGACTAAGCATGTCTCAGCAGCATTTCATCTTAGCGTCCCTTTAAATGGAGCATTGATAGGCAGGTTGGCTCTCAGAAGCACCTATGCTGGCTACTGCACTTTATAGAATCATAGAATCATTCAGGTTGGAAAATACCTTTGAGATCATTGAGTCTAACCATTAACCTAACACTGCCAAACCACCACTAAACCATGTCCCTCAGCACCACATCTACCCATCTTATAAATACCTCCAGGGATGGTGACTCAACCCCTTCCCTGGGCAACCTGTTCCAATGTTTGATAACCCTTTCAGTGAAGAAATTTGTCCTAATATCCTGTCTAAACCTCTCCTGGAGCAACATGAGGCCATTTCCTTTTGTCCTGTTACTTGTTACATGGGAAAAGAGATCGACACCCACCTTGCTACAAGCTCCTTTCGAGTAGTTGTAGAAAGCAATAAGGTCTCCCCTCAGCCTCCTTTTCTCCAGGCTAAACAACCCCAGGTCCCTCAGCCACTCCTCATAAGACGTGCTCCAGACCCCTCACCAGCTTCACTGCCCGTCTCAGGGCACACTCCAGCACCTCAAGGTCTTTCTTGTAGTGAGGGGCTCAAAAGTGAAGACAGTATTCGAGGTGTGGCAGCACCAGTGCTGATTATAGGGGGACGATCACTGCCCTAGTCCTGCTGGCCACACTGTTTCTGATACAGGCCAGGATGCTATTTGGCTTTCTTGGCCACCTGGGCACACTGCTGGCTCATATTCAGCCAGCTGTCAACCAACACCCCCAGGTCCTTTTCTGCTGGGCACCTTTGCAGCCACTCTGCCCCAAGTAGCGCTGCACAGGGTTGTTGTGACTTAAGTGCAGGACCCGGCACGTGGCCTTGTTGAACCTCATACAGTTGACCTCAGCCCACTGGTCCAGCCTGTCCAGATGTCTCTGTAGAGCCTTCTTACCCTCAAGCAGATCAACACTCCCGCCCAACTTGGTGTCATCTGCAAACTGACTGAGGGGGCACTCAATCCCCTCATCCAGATCACTGATAAAGATACTGAAGAGAACTCGTCCCAGTACTGAGCCCTGGGGAACACCACTTGTGACCGGCTACCAACTGGATTTAACTCCATTTACCACAAATGTCTCATCATAAAGTTTTTTGTTAACACAGTAAGAGTAACTTAAGTCCTACTTGAGCTTCTAGGATTGGAGAACTGTTTTTTGCTAAACTTTTCAGTATCGCCAGGAGCAGACCCCTCTGATGCAGCTGCACTGCACCAGGTACCAGCAAACACCCAGACAGCCGAGTTCTGGCAGCACCCACCTTGCCTCCATCCCGGAGAGAAATGGTCAATTCTCTCCAGACAGGGAAACAGAGCTCGAAGAAGCTCTGCAGCGTTCGCCAGGGCCACCTGTAAACCTACCTGGCCTTCTGCCTTTTTTGCTCCCCCTTCAAGTTTTTACGACTAATTACTATAGCTGCTTTTATTTCATAGTTCTGCCTCACAATTGTTTGGGACTAATTGCTGTTGGAAGGCAGATTATAATCTTTAGATATTATCTTTACTTTGCATTAGAATATTTGTTTTGATCCTCAAGCACTTTGCAAAAGAAACTGACTTGCAAACCCTAAATAAATCACATCGTATTTGACACTGAAATACAACCCTAAGATACAACTGCCACGGAAACGAAGCACTGAAATGCATCTGCCACTGAAACTGTATCCTCCTACTATAAAACTGCACAGTTATTTATTAATAACACAAATTACTTAAAGCAGTAGAGGAGTCTACAAGAGTAATTTAGTTAGTCAAAATGGTTACTAAGTTTAGGAACAATTCAACACACTAGGGTTAATTTGGAGCCGAGTATAAAATTCCTAGCAAAATAAATTCAGTGACCTTCACCTCCTTTGCCTATTCATTACCTGTTCGTAAGTATGCTGAGAATCTTAACCTATTCAGTTTTAAAAGTTATTCAGCAATTTTCCCTCACTATAATTTTTTATCAGTAACCGAAATTCTACATTCAAGTTATATTGCTCAAATGGTAATCTGTATTTCTTGGTTAAAAGACAGCGAGTCCTTCAGAGAGGGTTTTGAAGGGAGTTTTAGTGATTTGTTTGAGTATTATGGCATAACACCCACTTCCAAGAGAAAAAGCAAAGGCAGAGATGACTAGGGAAATGAATGCAGTCACAGTTCAGGTGTAATCACAGCAAATTCTCATTTAAAGTGAAATGAAGTTTTGCTCACCATTACATCAGCCATACCTCAACACTTTGAATTTTGAAATGACTGTGTCCGTAATTTCATTTCCTGTCCAAATACCTGCACCTGCAACACCCGCGTTACCGTACCACACGGCTGGAGCACCGGCGTTTATACACAGGCCACAGCAGCAGCAACGGCTCCAGTGACTCACGCAGCAGCCAGAGCAGCAAGTGGCCATTGCTTTTGATTTTTAAAAGAAAGGTATTAGCTGATCAAGACAGTATCTAAACAGCATGAGTGCTTCGACTAAGACTTATACACCTTGGTTTTGTATCCTTTTTTGGACATACTACTATGGGAAATCTTGAAAAATAGGAAAGAAAATCCCACCATTCATTGAGAAATGCATGAGCTGAGAAGTAAAACTGAGAAAGTCAATTTTAGAGAATGCAATAATTTTAACTGCCACTAACATGTGAAGGGTGGGGATGATGGGCTTAAAACAAAGCTCATCAATCTGTCCCAAGAACAAGGTGAGCAATGTTTTTGAAACAAAGATGACTCATTGAAGTTGCACCTTCAGAGTGTACCTGCAGAGCACCTTACCGGTGAGCATCCCGGAAAATTCCTCCCGGTGTCTCACTGTTACTATCTTCCCAGCAGACCGTTGAGGAGAGCATTGCCCCAGATGTGTCACGGTGAATTAGGACATCAGTGGAGACTAATGATTGGTATGAAACCAACATAAGAAAGGACAGAAATAGTCCCCAGATAAAGGCAGCATTCACTTCTCATATGCCTTAGACTCATTGCCTAGCCGAGACAGCTCACAAAAGTATCAATTTAGAGTCACCTGTAAGGGTAGTTTTCATATAATGGGTACCTGGTCTACTCTCAATAAGTCTAACCCACCAATTTATTTCATGCAGCAATCAAACATTAATGGGTTTCTGTTTTTACCTGTCCAGACCTGAGATGGTGACTGAAAAAGACAAAATTGCATCCCATCACAGGTCTTCAGAGCCAACTAGGTGCTTTCATCTTGCAGTCTTTTTTTTTTTTTTTTTTTTTTGGTGAAGGGAAAGTTGGGATCTATAAAAACTTTAAATACTTTGCATTTTCCAAACAGGAACTTCCCTGTCAATCCGTCATAGATTTCAGCCTCCTGATCTTTTCGTTGCATCTTGTGACAAAACACAATGCCAAGAAAGAATTATCTTAAAGGGCCATCCTATAAAAATAAGCAAGGGGATTTTTATTTCATATCTTAAAATTAGAAATGCATTATTGATGGGATCATTAATTATATATTTTGGATTTATAACCAAGATTTGAAGAAAAGCACAATATTTGAACGTACATAATTGCTATCACAGCATACAATCTCTTTTTCTTATTAAACACAGACCCCATTTCCTCCTTGTATGAATATTTTATTCTGAATATGTGTTCCAGTTATTTGGCAATATCTTCTATTCCATTTCAGTCCTTATTCTGAAAGAAGGCAACTAAGATGTGAAGATTTCCCACTGATATAATCTAATTCTACTTCTAAAACAAAACAAATTTGAAGCACAATGTCTTAAAAAAACCCCTCCCAACTCCCTCATCCCTCAAGGGCTCAGACCCACAGCCTGGGGACACTGCAGGCACCTCAGTCCTTGGCTGCATCTTCCCAGCCCTATATAAGTCACGGGGAAGGGCTTGCTTTTCCACAGCTTGCAGAATACTTGCCAGCTCAGATTATACACATTATTGAAAGCTTTTGCATGGCAGTGAGTTGATTTGTAGCCTTTCAGAGGGCTCCCCCTGTGTGTGTGTGCATGCACACATACACGTGCATCTTTTTCTCTCAGACCCGGAACAGAAAAGGAACCTTTATCAAGTTTTCAGTCACCCTAAAGAAAAGGCATTATTTTCTAAGTGCATGCTTGATCTGAGACTCTGGGGAGATTTATCAAAATATAAACCAGGGAAGACAATTTAGAGGTACACAAAGAAAGATTAAAAAGTTTTGTGGACATGTGTCCACCGTTCTTCCCTTGTGTGCTACCACATGTCTCAGGAGCTGTTTACAGCTCTGGGAAAGCTGTGCAGGAGAGGACAGGCTGGGTGAGCCAGGGCACAGGAGAGGCAGCAGGTCTGCAGGGCCAAGGGGCTGTGGGGAAAGGCGGCCATGATTTTCCTCAGCCTCGCTGAGTTCCTTGTTCTATGAAAAAAGGCAGCTCTTCCCGCCTTGTGCACTAAGTGCATCAGATGTGAAGTAAATGACAGTGATTGTCAGGCTTCCTTTGCATGAAATTAAGAGTCTTGTATTAAAGCATCTTTGGGTTATTTTTTTCCTTACGTGGAATAAAGAAGCTGGTTGATTCCTGCAAACGCAAACACAATTTCCAAACTAAGGTAAGTACAACAGAGATAAGAGATGATGACCCATGCTCTAATCTTGTCAGTCGTTCAGCAGTGACAAATATGTATAAAAACTTAATTTTCAGAACCGGACCTTAGAGTCCAAGCTCAGCTAATAAAGTGTCTTAGAGCAGGTGGTAGGATGCTGGCCACAGGCTTTAAAGACCCAGATTCAGTTGCCCAAGTTACCACACAGCATTTAGGAGTGAAGAGCTGGTCTTCAGTCTTCTTGTGTGTGACCTCCCCATTGGTAAAATGGGGAAGCCACCACATGCTGCACAGCAGTCCCAGTCTGCTCAGAGCAGGGCAGTGGAGCCAAAAGTGACTGAAGAGTACAGTTAACTATAGAAATCAGTTGGTTGTAACCAGCTGCTACACTAAGAGTAACTGAGAGGAAAGAATCTGATATTCTACTATTATTTTGTATTTAATTTCTCCAGGTTTCACTACATTATTTAACAGAAAAACTTTAAAGTTACTGAGACTGAGAAAACAGAATCTTCGGTATCTTTTATGCTTACTTCATTCATAGCGTAGATACGAAACCTCCTGATTTAGAGACTGAAGACTCTGCTTTGTTATTAAATGTATGTGCATTATGGCCCTTCCAAACCTCTATTAAACTGAGGATTAGGCAGGGGCTGGAACAGATAGACAGTATATTTTCATTCAATCTCCTTTAAAATAATGATGCATGCAACTTCATGTCATTACTCTTTAACGGTCTTAAGCCTATTTAATAGCACAGTAATATTCCAAAAAGGAAAAGGGAATTATTTCCACATTTAATTTTCATCGCAAAAGTGAATGTGGTTCTTTCCATGGCAGATAAGCAGCTAAAGCTGCTTGGTACCTTAACTGGGATATGACTGCATTAGCTCTGCTACATTACAGCCAAGCTAATGAAACAAAGCAAAATGATTAGCTTCAGACTCCTTAGAGTATCTGAAAGTAACATTTGGCTTGCTTCTAGGGACCTCCATAGAGGAAACGGGTTCAGCAAATGCCGCACCCAAATGAGCGAGTTTGGCCTGTGTGACTGAGCTGGTTACCTGCCCCGTCCTCTGATGGCACAGGCCCTGTGCTGCAGCCTCCACAGGGAACAGCCTGAAGGTTATGGGCTCTCTGCCCCAGATCCTCTCATCTGCTGTGACAGGGAGGAAGGAATGGCAAAAAGCCGAGGACTGATCTGCCCCGGAACGTAGTCAGCTGTGCCAGTCCCTGAAAAAGCAGCGAGTTCAAGGGCTGATCCTTCTCCCTTACCTGAAAACAACACAGAGTTTTCCTCCTCATCCAGCGGCAGTGTAGGGACAGCTTCGAAGAAGCAGGGGACACTCTTCAGCCCCGGGCCACCCCAAGCGGGGTGACTCCAGCATATGAGCTCTGTCCACATCCTGGCTCTACTCATTACTCAAAACGAATTGCAGGAGGAACTGTGTTTTACACCACTAAGAAGTGCAGTTTTAAGGCAGGGACAAGCCAACCTAACCGCACATTGCTACTTGGTCTCCACTCCCTTATGCCACAACAATGCCCATGAACTGGCAATAAGTTTTCAGTCATTTTGCTTGACATCAAGTGCCCTACCATTACATGGACACTGGTGCCAGGATGGGGGCACAGCAGAAGCTTATGGCTGGGGCAAAGGGGAGGGACGTGACTATCCTTTTTGCTTCTAGCAAGCAGTTTAAATTGGCCATAGCAAAAAGCTCCACCCTGAGCTCCTTCCTCCAGCGATGCCTCTCGCACATTCACCTGCCACTGTCATTAAATGCCTTTGCCCCACCGGTCACCACTTTTGTTTCCTTCTTGGAGGAAAGTATTGGACTTGCCTCTTGTACTCCTGGAAGTAGTCCAAAACTAATACAGATTTTAGCACTAACTGTTACAGCATCTCACCTAAAAATTCTCCACCTTTCCCCACAGGATCTGCCAGCCTTTTGGTTTGAGCAGCAAGCATCCTAAGGATAAAGTCAGCATCACTGTTGTATGGTCAGACACCCTAAGGCATGTTAAATTAAGCCTAGATTTATGAATGAAGAAAAGAAGAGATGCCAATGCTTATTTATACATAAAGGTAACCACAGGAAAAGAAGATGATAGGGTGTTGCACGGGTTTTCTCTGTTAAACCTATGCTTAGAGCTGATGCCCATCACTTAAATCCTTTCTGCTATTAATCCCAAACGTGATACTATCAATCCCAGTGTCCATACCTGGTCTAATATTTTTTCCTTCTTTTTTTTTTTTTTTTAATGTAGAAGTAGGGATATTAAGAGATCTGGAGAAGATGCTCATTTGTTTGAGAGTCTTTTGGGCCTTTGGGACATACATAGACTAAATTTTTAAGCTGAGGCAGGATGCTCCAGGAAGTGAATAAAAGTTAGTAGTACTTTTCTTTTACACTTGGTCTGTTTCTTAACTATCTCCAAGTTTGTCTGTCTCAGAATACTCCCAAGACTCATGCTGAACAGGATTTTGATCACCCTAATTCACCTCTTTCCCAAGTACACCATTCTCCTCAGTTTTGCAGGCATTCTGCTCATTTTAGGCAAAGCCAGAGATTAGCTGGAAGAGGAAGCATGAAGTGCATCTTACTCATTTTCATTCCTGTACAACTTGTTTCTTCCAGATTCCATAAAAAAACTGAATACAAGCAGGAACTCCAAAATATTTATGTAGTTTCAAATACATTAGAAAGTTTAAAGACTGACTGCATTTCATCTTGAGTCAGTGAACTGTAGAGGCTGGTGTAGCTGCAGAACAGAACCCAGTCCAAATCTTAAGCATTTGGAAAATTCAGTACCACTCACACTTTAAGAAACTGCACCTTAACTGAGGTTCTCCTGCCAACTTCCCCATCCCAGCATCAGGCATGGCAGCTGCAGACAGATGACATGGGGAGCCACAGAGAAATGATTCACCAGGAACCACATAGACCCTTTACCCCCCTGCTTTTGTCAATATAAAAAAGCACTGGAAGGACTCTCGGTCCTGACATACCCAAGCCCCAACCTAAACGGCTACACAGGCTCATGCTTAGATGTGAATATAAATATATGTGACTTCTAGATGATGCCTGGATGTTGGGCTGAGCATGTGCACAAATGGTTTACAGGGCTGAGACTTGACTGCTCAGTGGTTTGGAGAAATGAATGTCATTGGAGAATGTTTTGGAGAAATGAAGTCATGGCACTTCTCACACAGCGAAAACTGTGTATTGCCAAGGGAATATTTACCCTACCAAAGCCTTGTTCTTCCCTTATTTACACTGATGTAAGTCTGTAAATGTTGTAGATCTACTTCTGCTATACATCTGTGGAAAGGACCTGACACTTGGGCTTCCTGGCTTTTGTGCCGCGAGTGGAAAAAACTCATTTTTCCTTCTTAAAAAAACCAAACGTAACCACAATCCCCTGGATGTTATTCTAGCAGAAGCTCCTACTAGTTAATTTAAGTAAAAAAAAAATCAGATTCAGATGGTGGCTGTGCAATTCAGAATACAAAGGGTATCTGAGTTGAGGTTCAGAACCTTTTTCTTTCAATGCAATAATGTGATTGATTTTTTTTTTCCCGGAGGGTGTTACTGTATTCATATTTCAGCTTTAATTAGCTTCTCCAGGATTGTTAGTGCTTCCGCAAGATTCTTTCCTCTAAATTCTAATTATAGATACTGCATAGATTAGCCAGTGTTTGATGACCTTTTATAGCCAAGTTGACTTCAGCTTCATGGGCACAAAAATCCTAGTTGGGAAAGAAAGAGAAGTGATATCAGATGACTGAAAAAAAATTGAAGCACAGCAGCTCTGCCCTGTCCTCCCATGCTGGTACTTTACACTGTATGAGCTTCACTAGAGAGATAACTCACATCACCCATGCAGCAGAAAAGAGGGGGGGTGGGGTGCTACGGAACTTCTGCCCGGGAGAAAATAGTTTGACATCCCACAATTCATAGTCCGAGTCTCTCAACTACTCCTAAATATCCAGCTCCTACTCTTTCCCAGGAGCCTCCAGAGAACCTGTGGACACAGATGTCTCACACGACTGAATCATCTGCTGGAAAGAGCCTTCAGCAGCATCTCAGTTTCTGTCAGTGAAGAAGCTGTGCTACAAACCTCCCATTCTCACACACTCTCCCTTCCTTGGAATTTGTAATATGGGAAGGACAGTCCCAAAGTTTCTCTCATCACCTATTGCAACTGAGGAGTATTAGAACTATGGGGTGATGTTACTACTGCAGGTGACATTTTCCCCAAGGATCTAAGAACACAAATTTCATTCATTTTTAAATGGATATGTCATGTGAAACTATGAAAATGCTGTAGAAAAAAACCCCAGCCTTTGAAGATATTGTAAAATTATTTTACATGTGTACAGAAACACAAAACTAGTCGGGCAACCTCATTAGGTTATCACTCTGTGACTGGTTTAATAACACATAACTTTGCTCCTCACTCAGGAATAAAAATCTGGTGTGTTCTTTTTTTTTTAACTTACCCATTAATTAATGAGGTTACAACAGTATGAATGATTTACGGTGACATGCTCTGACAGTTTATACATGGTGAGTAATGCCATGTCAGACGCTTCAGTATTTATATTGAGATGAATGGCACATAATGTGATGCACATGCTAACAATGAACATAAATATTTAGTACTCCCAGCAAAGCCTACTGGTATGATTAATTTGGCCTTAACTTAGTATCTCTCTGCAGTTTTGCCTATCAGATATTTATTTAAAGGCATATTTCCAGAGAGCCCTTATCAAGCCTATTTACACATCCTCGCTGCAAGAGCAGCTTTTGGCAAGTACTTTTTCTTCTCCTCGGAGCGTTAAGCTCCATTCACATCACTTAACAAGATCCTGGAGTCCATAAAGGCCAGCTGGGCTTGCAGCAGCCTGGCAAAAGCCCAGGAACCGCACACATTGTCAGTGACCCCATGCATACCCCTGCCACCTCCTGCACACAGAGATGCATCCTTTCTCTGCTCATATCCATTCCCTTGTGGCAGGAGGATGAGACTGGTGCTACACCACCCCTCTCAGCAACTCTGTGAAGAATACTTTGAGTTACAAGGGAAGGGAAAAAACCCTCCTGGCTGCCTACCCCCTGCTCCTCTCTGTTCTCAGGATAAGGAAATAGCTCACCGCCCCCACCCAGTTCCAGTGAGAGCTTTGCTCTCGCTCAGCAGAGCTGGAGAGGAGACCACATGCAGCTTCAAACAACTCTCTACATTCAGGACCTAGAGAATATGTTTGAGAAATAATTATAGCAGTGCTCTCAGTTGTTCTTCCCTTACACTGTTCACAATGCAAGTTATTTTTTCGTTAGGACCCGTTAATGCTGCAATGACCGTGCAGGGACTGGCCTATCTAGTGTTTAAGTCATGGAGAGGGAGGGGAAGATTTTCCATATTATCCCTTATTTGTATCCAAAAAGAGCTTTTGATTTCTCACCAATTAATTGTTGTGATAATTCACTCCATTTTTAGTATTAACTCCGTTTTTTGAACCACAGGACAGGCTCCCTAGGTATCGCTCTAAGCAAAATAAGAGTACATGTCTTAGTTTTGGAATGTTTTTAAGTGTTACCATTGAGATTTTGCATCCTCACTACTTTTTAATACAGAACACACAACTCCAAATATTTAAGTTCCTAAGACAACTGCACAATTGATCATTTTCACTGGTAACAGAGAAATCACAGACACAGTCCCTGCCCTTCGTCCCCAGCCATCCTCAAGAAACCTGGAAGGCAGGAGAGATTTGATTAAGTCTTACTATCCAGCATGTCACTCTGCCTGTAAGAAGAAGTGCAAGCTCATTCATTCCTGCTCCTGCATTTTGCCTGGAAGTGTGATCTCACTGGCTCTGCCTGAACACAGTATTTCATAGCATTCCTACTTAGTCTAAGGAGCCCAAAACCAAGCCTGGGGTGCCGCCTATTATCAAAAATACACACTATATACTGTAAGTATTATTTTATTTCAAAACACAAACTAAATACAAATTAAGCGAGATGTTTTCCTTGCTGAAGCATAGCCATAGTCATGAAACTGCAACTAGGTACCTACTTGAGTAGGGTAGCAATGAGCTAGCTGAGGATAAACCTGTATTGCCAGAGGCCTTTTCTCATTTTGAGTAGCCTCTTTACAATCCAGTCACACCTATATGAGCAGCATATTTCTGTATTTATCCACCACTAATCCATAATTCTTTATGAACTGAACTCTCATTAAATTTTGTCATCCCTGTTGTCATATGAATAAAGACTCATTCCATGCACGTGCATAAATAAAGTCAACGTTCATTTACTCACATCACGTACTGAACTAGTTAATGTTTGTCAGCTAACAGAAAAGTTGTCAGCCTGCCATTCAAGTGAATGCTGTGGTGCATCCTACTCTTTCAAAGATTATTTACATGGCAAGGTATTTGCATGAATGTAAATCATTAGATGTTTGGCCTACATTAATCCAACAGAGAAGTATTAACCTCCTCCCCGCTCTCCTGGCACCGACATTTTTCAGTGTAAGATTTCCCACTGTCATAACTAACTGTCACTACACATGCTGCTGTGTTACACTGGAAGACTAAGGAGCTCGATCTGATTTGTCCATCACAAGGGAAACCAGAAGGTTACAGAGCTATGGTGCACCTCTGCAGAGAGAAAATATCAAAAGCTCTTCAATACAGAGGAGACAAGCACACTGGTACACTCAAACAACTGGTACGAGCTCACTGGTACACTCAAATGCCTGGGAACGAAAGCCAGATTCAAATGAGAATGTATAAACCTGCAAATATCACGAATCTTTGGAACTAGCTATCAAAGGAAGGGATTTTCCATCTTTTAACATTTTCAGGTCAAAATCAGGAGTCTTTGTGGAATGGAGGGCCTAGGCAAAAGTAGTTCCTGGCAAAGTCCATGTGAGCATCTTAACTGCCTCTGAGTTCCAACACTCGGCTTCCACACAGAGTCATCGCTTGAAATCCAAAACCAAAACATGAGCTTCAGTGTTCTAATAACTTTGTGCCAGTGCTCATGGCCACTGTCCTGGTCACCCACAAAGTGTGCTCAAGTATACAACATTTAGAGGTTCGCTGCTGCTAACGCTTCAACATGCGGACTGAATTCATTTAGACTGTAGGAGGTTCTTCACACTGTCCCCTGACAACTGCCTTACACATTAGCAAAATCCCTGCAAATCTTCCAGACTGCTCATACCTCATCACGAAGAGCAAATTCGGGTCAAATTAGCTCCCTGCTCATACCAGAGCACTCCACTATCTTCTGCAAATTTACACAGATGCTTATTAGACAGTCACCTCAACACTTGTGGACAGGCAGAACCCACGTATCTCGCTTTCACCTGCACAAGCCCTACCACCCACACAGCAGGTCTGAGGCGGAGGGTCAGCAGCACTTACATGCTATACTTAGCAACAGAATGTGTTAGCCGTGTCGAAAAATCTGATTTTTCTCTTACTAAAAATCAGCACATGCAACGATCAGCATGGGTGCTGGGCAGACGGACGCCTCTTATGTTTATAGAGCTTCCTTTCCTAACAACCCCCTCCACAGCAGGGAGGTTGGATTGGACGATCTTTAAAGGTCCCTCCCAACACAAACCATGCCGTGATTTCTCTCTGGAAAGGCAATAAGGGGATAGCAAATGCAGTTCAGAATAAAACCATGAAGAAGGTACCATAATGCCAAGCACTATCACACGAACCAAAAGGTGAAACATACTCAGCAGCTATGTCCCTTGCCATGTTCTTCCCACCGCTTTGCAGTGTTGTTTCCTGCCCCCCAAGTCCCTTTCATCCTGTGATACATTCGTGACAGTCCTATTCTTAGTGACTGGGCTCAAAACCTTACCACTTTGTATGGTCTGAATTGATCCCGTAAAGAATTCTTTGAAAACTACTATTAGGATGATGTATGGCCTAATTTTGGTTGCTATAGCATTTCGAGTCAGACTTATGACTGGGGAAACAATCTCCCACTCACTTGAAATGCAGGGAAAGGTTTCAGTACTGCCAGAGAAGGCTCTCTGGCTGAAAAGTCATATTTTAAAGTTTACAGCTCCTGCTTCTGGCTCAGCGTTGCTACGGCAGCAAGGAGAGACAGCCCGGCAGGGTTCCGCAGATGCTGTGGAGCCCTGAATGCGGCCACTCCAGATCACTGTTTTAGCTGCTTTACAGGAGAAATCTAGCAGCAGTTTATTACCATAAGTACTAAGCTGCCATTCGAATTTTTCTATGGTTTTAAAAGCAGCACGTTTTTATTAAGATAGAAATGACTATGAGGAATCAAGTGCATTTTAACATAGGCAGTGAGATGTAATGCAAGAACGCTGTGCAGGCCTTTACTGCTGGCAACAGACACCATTGCTATCAACCTTTTCTGTTGCCTTCCATCGAGTTTAATGTGTGTAACCTTGGCAGCAGCACCTCGTGTCACACACTCTGGCCTTGAGACCGTATAAACAAATAAATCAAGCTAAAGTCAAATCCTGAAACAGACAGGACAACCCTCTTTTCTCTCTTCATTCTATGTATATCTGTTCACATGACTGAGGTCCTCAAAGCATTACTGTATATATGCATTGTATTCTGTATGAAAACCAATACTTATTTTACAAATGAAGATAGGACAGTTGAATTTAAAGCCTTGCCTCCAGTTCTGAATGCTTCAGCTTATATATTTCAGCAGGATTTTACAAGTGCTAAGCACCAGTTTCAGAAATGGCTTACGCTTCCACCTAGCTTCACCAATGTTCAAATATGCCTTTAGAAGTCATGAACCAGGTTCTTCAGAATTAGGAAATGGCGTTAAAACATGATTTTCAAGGCAGGCAAAATGTCCCATTATTAATAACGTACTTTAGACAAATTCAATCAAGCAAATCAGAATAACCTAACCATTGCTTAGATACGTGTCTAATTCTCTTACATGTAAGCACGACTCTTCAAAGTGCAGTGAGAATGCACATACAAGTGCCATTTAGTTCAGCTGCACCTCCTTTCAGGCACCTTTTTCAGCTGAGAAACAGAATCTGTTTTTAAGAGCATACCTATTTCTGATGGATACAAAACTAAATAACATACGCTCAGTGCTACTTCTGCAGGTTTTTAAGCATCCTGAAGCATTCAGTACCTGGGGCTTACACAATGCATATGGTTGATGAATTTTAGTTAAACTAATCTCTGCTACTGTTCTCACTCCAAGAGATTTTAGAGGTGCCCACTCTCATTACTACACTGAAAAGTCACTTCCTGACTGCAAAGCAGATGCTTGGATATCGCGTAGAGAATAGAAATGTCCTACTCAGCGCAGTACCAGGGCTGGTAATGAACTTCTCATTTCCTACCACTGAGACTGTATCTTGCCACAAAACCTTAAATAGGGGAAACTGAGTTCATACATACAACACAACCTGCTCCCTAAGAGAATTACGCACTTGTTTAGTTGATACTAGAGCCTTTGATCCAGCTAACCATCGCACATACATGATCTCAAAAATGTCACCTTTCCCAATTCTTTATCGTTCTTACCCTCTTTCCCTCCCCTCTGAATGCCAGCCAGCTCCCTGCTGCAAGCAAGCCATCACTTCCACAAGTGTTTCACAGGCAGCTGGTGCAACCGCACAGTGCTCCTGGCTCCAGCAGTGCTGGCAATGCAGCATCGCAGGTGGCAAACACTGCATTTAAAATGCCTGAACTCTGCTGCAAACCCACATTTGCACTAAGCACCCAAGCACACATAATGCAGAATATGTCCTTTCTTATCCATTGAGAAGATCCACAAAGACAAAACCATTTTCTTGTAAATTTAGCACAAGTTGGCTTGTGGTTTTGGGTGGTTGGATGGTTCGGTTGTTTGGTTTTGGGTTTTTTTGGGGGGTGAGGGGTCCTAATTTATTAAAAAAAAAAAAAAAAAAAAAGAGGTGAGTTTTGGTGAAGTCTTCACATGTTTCCTTCAGAAAAACTCCATAGCAATCCACAACACATTATCCAGGAGAGTCTGTACTGACAGACTGGATTGCTAAAAGACTTCAGCCTTAAAGAGCTTTTTATTTACTCTTTTGTTTCTTTCTTGTTTTACTTCAAAAGTTTTCCCAGCGGCTCTAATCTGTAATAGAATATTAAGCTGCAAAACATCTCCTGTAGCTTTGTTGGTCACAGTTACTGATAAGATTTGATTCCTACTGTTCTTAAAAGGCAAGCGACAGGCTTCGCCAGGGTGTACATGACCTTTCCAAACCCGCGTCCCAGTAGGAATTGCGTCGATTGCTCTAACCTGTCAATGAACAAGAGCTGCAGAGCCAGCAGGAGAACAAGTTCTGATGTCTGTAGTTAAATAACAGCACCTCAGGAGAGCACATTTATGAAATATCTGAAGGGCCGAAAGGTCACTCAACGAATCTCCCCTTTCTCAGGAGCAAGAACCGGCATTTCCCAGCCACTCCTCTGGCTGGAGCAGGTTGTACTGCAGCAGCCCGGACCTGAAGGGGTCCAGTGCTCTGGAAACAGCTTCGTGGAGGTCTCACACACTCCTTTCAATGGCCAAGGGTCCCCAAACACCACCCACAGCGATCAAAGCTTTTGTCCCCCCAAACATCCCACAACTAGAGTTTGCAAACCTTTCAAAACTTACCACAACATGCTAGGAATCAAAGAATTCTTCCCAAATGTTTAACCAAGGTGGCTCTCTTCACACCACACTGGCCTGAACTTTGACAGCCCCGAGCTTGTACCTAACTCACTTTGTTGCGCACTTTACTGCTAACTCCTGCAAACCCTTAGCAGCTTCAGGATCCATGAGCAGTACACGTGTCAAATAATGCTTTGTTGAGCAACACTTGACTTTCAGAAAAATGTAAGAGAGCAGAAGTCCCCAGCTGGGGTCATCTATTGTGCCCTGAGCCCGCATAGCAGCTCGGTGAGCACAGGCATAAAAAACCTGTTGCGTGTTTACGCCATCCAAGACACCATGCTGTCATAACAGTCATGCACACACACAGGAGCCCTTGTCCTTGAGTACAGTTTTAGCTTACCTTCCCTGCACGTTGGTGCAACAGCCTGCTCTCCACACAGCCCAAGGGCCACAGCATGAGTCCTCCTGCCTTTGTCTCTTGCTTTATGTTTTCTCCATTTTTCATGCTGCTCCCCAGCTGCTTCGAGGTGCCTCGATACCTATCCAAATGACAGATAAAAATCAAATTGATACCACATCTCTGTTTACACACATTCTAGTTCTTGGATACTTCAGCCTTAAGAAAAGGCACATTTAGTGCTTCCTATACTTAGTCCAAGTGAAGGGAGCCAGTATGGATGTCAGTCTCAATAATGGTGAGATGCTCCCTAAACTGTACCCATCCTTCAGCATAACAACAGGCACACGCAAAAGCTAAACAGTATTTTCTCTCTACCATGAGCTGTTTCATTGCCAGCTTAAAGAGCAAGTGTCTCAAAAGTAGATCTTTTACTACAAGCAATATGAGCTTGAAGTAACTCAAATGTTTTACTTTTTATTTTTTTATTTCCTCAAATCTGCCATCTCTTGACACTTTCCCTCCCTTGTTTAAAAGCTTTTCTAATCCAGAATGGCATAAGAAACACAGTGCTGTAAAGTGCATACAGCAAAGTGTAGCCGGGTAATTTGGCAACAGTCTTACAATAACTGTTTTTTCAAACCCATTAGTACACTTTCCTGATGTTCCAGTTAGTATATAAAAAATAAAGCTTAAACTGTACAACTTCTATAAAAACCTAGAGCAGGCAATGCACTCCTTGGCACAATCGCACATTTCAAAATGGGATTTTTATCACAGTATTTCATTTCCAGTCAATCGAGGTCTGCATTCATAGATCATTTTTCACATACATTACTCAGCAACTGCTCTTTCTATCTCTAGTCTGGTAAATATTTTTGCCTTGTGCAAAGGATATAAGGGCACCACAGCCAAGATGAATTCTTGCATTAGTCTCACAGCGGAGATGACAGTGACATACAGCAAGATATTAGAGCACTATAGTATCAGAAATGTACAGTAAGCCTGAGTAAAGGATGTAGCCTAAAGTTTTATAGCCTCAGTCCCAGGAAAACAAAGATAAAAGGCACTCTTCCACTGTAATATACAGCCAAGTTTAGTCATTCAGAATAATACACCACATCAATTAAATTTAACCTATCAATTCATCATCTTCCTGGAGCCAGCCCAGGTGCCTTTGATGACAGCTTGGCCTATTTCATGCAGTGCAATACAGATCAATAAGGAGGTGGTAGAGGCTAGTAGATGCTGCCTATATGTCTAGCTAAGAAAAACAAAATATAAATTAGCGTTATTAAACTGTTTTATTGTTTCTAAATGGACACCAGTATTATATAATGTAATCCAGGTGACGAAGTTTGGCTGCTGAAAGTGCTGCACTTACTTTGCTGCTGAAAGACTGCTGTGTTTTTCCAATGGGCAGCAGGGTGCTGCTCCCAAGAAGCTCCCGGTTACTGGGAGTAGCCTGGTGTCAGTTTTATGGTCAAACTTGATACAGCACAAGAGCAGCATACAACCAGTCTTTTATGAGCAAAAAACATTTTGGTTTTCTGTATTGATGGTAAATCCTCATTTCTCGTTACAGGCATTAATCCGGACTCTGTGAAATCAGGCACATTTAGAAGACAGAGAACAGGTTAAGCCATTCTTTCTTCATCCCAGCAGTATTGCACATATATCGTTTATGACTACAGCCTTATCAACATTCAAAGCCACATCATTTTAGCTAACAACACTAAGATTTTTAAACAGCTAACAAATTCTGTGCATGGCCAGAAATACTTTAATTCGAGTTTGCCTTATATTGAGGTCCCTCAGCTCAGCAAAGAAGGCAGCTTGATGTGCAATTAAGGCTCTCTACACAAGTTGTTTTACCTGCTACGTAAGCTGTTAGCATTATATCAAAAATCATATATAAGAACTAACACAAGGGAGAGACAATCTAAGGTGATGGAGAGGTGGACATTTTATGCAAAATACAGACTGCATCCAAGTCTCAGAGTCACCTTCAGGACTGTGAAAATGCCAAACGGCACATTTAACATCATATTAGTCAATTTGCTAAAATGGTACAGAAGGACTACTTCAAGATGCAGCTTTAGCAGAGTGAGTATTGAAATCCCTTCATAAGAGACCTGTACTATTCTGTTCTTATTTGTAAATTTATATAAGGTGTCATAACCATATATATAAATAACAAAGAAACAGTCTTTTGATGGTAAGTAATCCATACAAATTCTATCACAGTAATAAACTCTCTCAGAATTTTATCCTCAGGGCGCCAGATAACCTCATCCAGTGAGGAATTCAATAACTCCCATCAGTCAAGAACCAGAAAGGGGGGTGGTAACAGGATTTGGAAGTAATGCTAATGAAACTCTACAGATGCAGCTTCTCAAATGGAATTAATTCCACGAGAATGGAACGCAGAGAATCATTTCAGGCTCATTTTTTTGACATCTTTCAGAGTTAAAATACTTCCAAATTGATATGCTTGAAACCCTAGTGACTGCCTTGATTTTCTAATGTAATATCTTTGTGGGCAGAATCCTGGAAGACAAAAAATTATTGGCACATGGCAGTATTATTTAATCTAACTTGGTCTGCAGGCTCAAAACACTTAATCTAAATTCCTATGGAATTAACAACCATCTTTAGTATTACTATAACTGAATTTAATAACCTGAAATTAAAGCTGGGACAGTTGGAGAGACATGAAAACTTAGCTACTCATTTTTCTCTTTCAAAGGCTCGCAAGTTATTTTTGGTTTTTAACACAGTGAAGGACTCTAACCACTAACCCTAACCCTAACCTTCCTTAGGGGAAGGACCACCACAGTTTGGTGGGTACTCTACAAAATAGGATAAAGTAAAAATGAAGATATTTCTTTCTTCCAAATAACTTCCAATTAAAACATTAAAACAATAAAAAAAAAACAAACCACCCAAAACCAAAAACAACAAACCAAAAACAGATCGAGGCATCAAGACAAAACATTGTTTTGTGAAAGCTTAGTGGCTTAGTGCAAAGTTTCTCACATTTTTGTCAGCATTTTGAGGCATCTTAATCACAATGGCATGATGGACTTGTGTGGAAGTGGCAACATGGAAAATTTTCAAATAGGTAGCTCACACTAACGTACAGGGGAGATGGACTGGAGCGAAGGCTGAACCAAGGCAAGGATCTCGTGGAAGAAAATGAGACATCCTGGTGGAAGGATAGCCTGGGTGGGTATCCAATGTTTGATGGAAGAGAGGAAAGAAAGCCAAGGAAGAGCTGAATCCAGAGCAGTACGAGGCTCAGAGACTAAGAAGTTGTCTTAGCAACTCCACTCAGTACACACATGCACAGCGAGACTGCATTCAGCAACTCGGAAGCTCCTGTACTGAAGGTTCAAAACAGCGAGAAACTGGAAGAAGTTCTGCTGGACTAGTCAAGAAAGACCAACCATGGAGATATTTCTGAGGAAAAATCACTGAGACCAAGGCAAAAAAATCACTGAGACCAAGCCAACAGCTGAAAAAGAGAAGCAATTTACAGATGATGTGTATGTTACAGGCCTGAGCAAAAGGAAAACAGAGAGAAAGAAGCAGTGACAACTGAAAGATAATGGAAAGGGCTAGTGTTTATCAAGAACCAGCTTGGTTTGGAAAGTTTAAACCTAGCTTCCCTCTTCTATAATAAGAAATTAACCAACTGAGAAACAAAGAAAGAAACAAACAGAAAAGGCATCCTTCTTTCTTGTCATTCCCTTACTGCTGATCAAGTACAATACACAAATCCAGTTTTATTGATATTTGAATGATACAGACCTTTCTGGTGGTTAATTTAACTTTATAGAGGCAGTTGGGGTTTTTAGCCTTTTTCTTCTATCATTGCTCCTTGAAGAGCTTGGAGAAAAAAAGAACTGTTGCGTCCCATAGCTGAAAGCATTACCTGTCTGAAAGCGGTCAATTGACCGAAAACAGGAATGGGGTCTGGGCAGCAATCTTCAACACAGCTTTTATTTAGACACCTTAGGATGCCTAGTGAATATCTTATCAGCACCTTTCCTTTACATAAAGTAAAAAGAGCTGGAAAAGTACAAACTATGAATGAAAAACCAGGATGTACTGTTTCTAAAATCCATATGAAATGGGTATTTTTTTCTCTCCTTACTCTACTTTTTGTTTTCTTCCTCTGATACATCACTGAAGAGCTGAACTGATACATCATGGAAGAGCTGAACTGAATTTCTCTATTATTCAAGCTAAATTTTGATGGCAACTCATACAAAGCTACTTAACAAATTTTGGTTACATGAAGAGGAAGCATTTTTAAGACTTTGCTGCTCACTGCTCTCTGTAACAAAGAGCAATTTCTGGGTTTATATAAAAACAACCAGAAAACACTCCCATTTAAAAAGCTTAGAATGCAATTATCTTTACACTTATGTAAAATGATTAACTGGGATTAATAGGTCTTTGTAAATCAGGAAACAAGAGGGATACAACTGAGCTGGCTACTGTAATTTCTGCTGCTAAGGCTCTAATCAGATCTGCGAAAAAAAAACATCCAGCAAAAATTATACTTTTGCGAAATGATACCAACAGTAAAGTGTCAGTGTGGTTTATTGCTTTTCTTTAGAAAATGTATAGAATTTCTTGTTTTAGCAAAATGAAGAAAAAACGTGGCATAACTTCTTTTCAGTGATAGTAAAAATTGTAACTTTTTTCCTATCAAATACTTTATAATAACAGATTTGTCCAGCAATTGCCACGCTGTGGAAGTTGCCCTGAATCTTATGCGTCAGTTCCCAACAGGCACCTGAAGCATGTACTTTGGTACAGGGAGATACACACATCGACTCTCACCAAAACCAAGAATTTTTGCAACACCGTACCAGACCTGGGAATTTAAGACAGGACTTTCCTCTCATGCTTGAATACCCTGAATACCCTTGAAGACCCTGAAATTCTTCCTCTGGAATGACTTCCCCCCCGCCCTTTGTTTGCTTCCTTCCATTAAACTCATGCATGCTAAAAATGACACAGCAACCATATTTATTAATGTGATGTACTTAATAAATTACAAATCTACATACAGAGAGTTGTAGAGAGTCGTTGAAGACTCAACAAAGCACTACTTGCACCATGCTTTGCAATGAATACATTTTTCCAAATGCAGTCTGTTCTACGAGTGACAAAGACAGCATCTTTCCAAGTGGCAACAAAAGATCTCTGAAGGCTGAGGAGAGGGTGAGATCTGAGCCAGCAGGATCATATCTTTATCAGCAGATTGTTTCTCTAACATCAACAGAAGATAATTCGGCAAAGGCCAGTGAGGCCTCAAAGTGTGATTTCTAAACTGGGAGCAGGTTTTCAAGGGTACGCTGCCATGCTAGGGTGCAGAAAAAAAATCCAAAATATTGTCTTTGTGCAACTTAGAGAAACCAGCGTTTATATTTGATATGAATGGGCATTTGATGTTTGATAAGTAATTTGATATTTAGACATTTATCTTTGATATGAACGGCCTGTGGGAAGCCCCTCTCTCACTTCTCTATACAGAAAACACAAGCTTCTAAATTGAAATGGTCTGAATCTCACCATTGCCTAATGCCATCAGACATAACCACCATAAAAAGCACCATCCTATTTGGATTTCTTATTGATCGGTCTTCTGCTGTGAATGGGATTATTTTCTTCCTTGACCTCAGTGCAGGGAGCTATTTAGAAGCTTTTAAAAATCTACTTTTCTATTATTCAAAGACAGATTTGAATTTATTGAACAAGAACAGCTTTTTACAGATGCTTTTTTCTGTTTTTTTTTTTTTTTTTCTTTTTTTTCTTCCATCTTGCTTTTCTGTTCTTTGCTTCCCCTCCCAAGGTGGATGTGAACCTCAGGCTGCCTGAGTAGCTTTTAAATGTTAAACAAAACACATCAGCTTGCCATGTCTGTTTCAGCAGAAAGTCAATATCCACCCCAGGAGCAATCAAGCACCCAAGTATGGAGGCTATAGCAAAAGCCTGTAAATAATGTGGTAATGAAGCCTGAAACTGGTGTAAGTAAAGGTTTTCTTGTAAACCTGCAGTTGAAACCAACTTTATCTAAGAAATTACAAAGGTTTTGATCAACCTCAACTAAATTTTGGGATTAAAAACCCAATGTGTGGCTAAGTGAAATTTTGAACCAAGCAATGCACAAGTATCTTCTACCAAGTTCACTGAAATTCTAGTAACAGAACTTTTGTAACTTTTTCAATTCTAAATCTTTGATGATCCACCCAGTGGATACCATAAACAGAAACGACTGTTAAAGGGCACTGAGGTACCCCTCTGCCGACCTGACAGAGAGTCAGAAGAGGGATGCTGCCTTCCAGGAGCTAAGACCTGAGACATTGCCAAGAGAGTGCCACAACTTATCAAGAGCATGGACAACTATCTACTGTTACTTTTTTATGTGGGCATGAATAACACCGCAAGCCAGAACCTGGGCAGAATTAAGGAAGACTATAAAGCCCTAGGGGCGCAAGTGAAAAATATTGCTGCCCAAATTATCTTTTCCTCCATTTTACCAGTTGGAGGAAAGAGGCAGCCAAAAACAGACATATAATGCACATCAGCTTTTGGCTACGTGGCTGGTACTGTCATGAGGGTTTTGGCTTTCATGACAAGGGGACATTCTTGATGACTATAACCTGTCAGGGGGGGATGGAATCCACCTGTCTAGAAGAGGCAAGGGAATCTTTGGCAGCAGGCTGGTCAACTTGGTGAGGTGGGCTTTAAACTGAAGCACTTGAGGGGTGGGGTCCAAGATGGCAATCATGCCTTCACATCCAACTGGGGAATAAGCCAGGCCAACCATAGCAGCGACAAATATTCCTTAGGTGCATCCTAAGACAAGAACCAGAAGGCCAACCACCTCAAGGGTGTGTATGGCTATGGTAGATCCTCTTGCACCCCTCCAGGGAAAGCTGCATGCTTGATCACCTCTCTGAAATGCCTGTACACCAACGCATGCAGCATGGGGAATACACAGGAATAACTAGAGATCTGTGTGCAGTTGCAGGGCCATCATCTTACTGTCAAGAGGATGGGGCCAGATTCTTTTCAAGTGCTGCCCAGTGACTGTACAAGGGGCAATGGGCACAAACTGGATCACAGGAAATTCCATCTGAACACAAGGAAAAACTTCTTTACTTTGAGGATGCCAGAGCATTGGAACAGGCTGCCCAGAGAGGCTGTGGAGTCTCCTTCTCTGGAGATATGCAAAAGCTACCTAAACGCGATGCTGTGCAACGTGCTGTAGGTGAACCTGCTTTAACAGGGCGGTTGGACTAGATGATCTCCAGAGGTCCCTTCCAACCCCTACCATACTGTGCTCAGAATTTTAGCTAAACTACACATTAATACCTTTCCTGCTTCTATAAATGCAAACAGTGAGAAAAATACTTGTTTTCTAGCAGCACAGCTTTGAAAACCCTTACCTAAAAAATAAACTCATTTCACATGGGTCACTGAACATGCACTGGAAGACAAATGCTTTTTATCACTACCAATCTTGGGAAGTGTCTCAATGAAGAAACGTCTGAGTACAGAACAATACTATTCACACTATAAATGGCCTTTTTTTTTCTCCCAGATAGACTAAAAATAACATAGCTAGCCCAACAAAGATTTTAACCTTCATCCTATGAAGGCAGAAATGCTTTCTTCCTTGTGAAAAATCTGCAGAAATAGAGAGACTGAAAACTCCATAGACTTCCAAAATAATTTGTATTATAATACATAGTCCAGATAAGCACTACATAATTCCACCCTTAAGTAAGTAATCTTGAGAAACATTTCTAAATCTGGGAATCAGGTGGTCACTGTCGATGCTACGTGCTGAGAAGCAGAACGGGCAGGAAATTGTTTCTGTGCTTACCCACATATATACAATTCTTACCACTGAAGGATACAAGCACCTGTGTTCTCAGGTACATGCTGCAGTACAAGGAATTGATTTAATTTCTATTTAATAGCGCTTTGTTTCTTCAAAGGCAACTGCCAAACTAATTCTAATAATAATTTATGCAACAATCTAGCCTCCTTAACAAACTTTCGATTCTCAGTCATGCAGTGCTCCTGGCAAAATGGTGGGGAAAAATGAAAGAAGGAACTCACAGAATAAAAATCATTATGAAGAACTCGGACTTCCTGTAAGGTCTACAAAAGATTTTGTAAAAGACTAGTAGCTAGCAAGGTATTAATTTTCTATACATCTAACTAAAGGGCCAAATCCTATGATGACTTACAAGCATTCTCAGCATTCAGTACCACCAAAGCTCTACTGAAGTCGGTGCAACCAAATCACACCCTGAAACAAAATGTGCTTAAGAGCTTGTAGGATTAGAGGATTAAAAGATCAAATGGAAAGCTATTCAAATGCAAAAATGGTATGAGGCGGGTACCTGATATGGGTAGGTAGGTCAGTGCACATGACTGGTTTTCGGGTTTTTAAAAAAAACCTAATCTTAACATTGCAGTGCAAGATTCAATAAAAGAGACAGAGAGACTAATTTTGAGGGACAGGAGTGGGAGGCGAAAAAAAGACTTTTACCTGGAATGCAGTTGGAGCTGCAAGCATTCAGTTTTTCACACAAAATTTAGAGAATAATTCAGCCTCAAATATCTGAAGGTTTATTATGTCACCTAAAAAAGAACTTCCCAACACCTAGTATTACACTTGCATTCAGAGAAGAGAGATGTCTTTATTTACAGCCTATACAATAATAAACAGATGTCAAGGTTAGGATCTACATTCTTAGAAGACAGACCTTGAAAATCCACCTTTTTTCATTTTTAGGAGATGCCTGCCTTTCCTTTTTCACCATTTATTCCACCTCTGTTCTTTGTGCAGAAAAATGAGTTGCATATTTTAGTTTGATCACTGGCTTATCCAACCTGCGGCATCATCTCTGCTCTACAAATAAGCACGGGGAACCTATCACACAAGCTTTGAGTGCAGGCAATCTGTAAGGGAGGCCAGGCAAGGCAAGGGACATGATTCATCAAGTCAGTTGCGTTGGGTGATAAATAGCTGTCCTGGTTGGCTGACTGCCACCTCTAATGAAAGTGTGTTACGCAGAGTGACTGATGGGCAAATATAATCACGACAACAAGCATAAGTCTTTTAAATAAACATTTTAAAAGATCAAAGAATGAACTGAAAAATCCTCACCTGCCCATCTCTTTCATCCCCAGTGCCACAAAATACCTTTTTACTTGAAAATATTCATATAAAAATTCTCTTGAAGACTTTTGAAGCCCAAGATGATTGTGGAGAGCACTGAAGGCCTCAGAAACACAAATCTCATTAAAATCGCAGCTAGTCGTGAAGAAAGCTTCATTAATAAAAGTTAGACCGTGAGTCAGCAATGCTGGCGGCATTGCTAACACAATGAGGTAGACTCATCTCAGAAGACTATGTGTGTAAGCGAACGGCACTAGCAGCCCACTGAGTCTGGAGCATAAACATTTATCACCAAGAAAAACTGATACTGCTCCTGACTTTCTCAGCTTTAAATCTGTTTATTAGTTGCAGCATTTGGCCAAAAATACTGAAAAAAATATTTCTAAAATAATGGGGAATGTGGAAACTACAGGGTGGAAACATTTTAGAAAAGTAAATTCATATCAAGGAAACATCAAATCCTTATGCTTTCAGAATATGTAAATATTTTACAATGAGAAAAACATTAAGATGTTTGTAATTGTGAAGAGTATTCATACCCTGACTGCTTTGGTAATTCAGGAGCAGACATGTCAGCAGACATGCCTGTTCAAAAGTAATTTCAAGAAATTATCAAGAACAGTAACTATCATGGAAACGGCATTATATGAGAGCAGCTATCATGAAAACACCTATCAGCCCAAAACTTAACCACACCTAAAGAACAACTTCAGCATCTTAAATCAGGGCTTACAAGCAGTCACAGGCTCCAAATTATCTACAAATGATAGTTATTTGTCCCAGAATTACACAGCCACCTTGCACACAAGCATGACCATTCTTGAACTCATGATTTTTTTAAAGCCAAACTTTGATCTCGACAGCAGAATTTAATCTCTTTTATTTATGGTTCTCCCAATTCCCCAAACAATTAGGTCACAACTGGAAGAAGGAGGCAGACAGAGGTTGATGTCTCTTCCCACGCAACAACGCGTCGGGTACTCCTCCTTTCTGGCACACTGGTGTCAGCATGGAACTGCAAGGTCGTGTTGATTTGTAGCGCCAGAGGATTGCAGAAGCCTCAGGCGATTGTCAGAAGCCTTAGCTTCCCACTAGAAGCTCACTGAATTATTTCCAAATTTACTACTACAGCAAACAGCTGCTAAATAGTCTCACTGCCCACAGCCCAGAAAGGCAGAAAGTAGTGAATTAAGATAGAAGAGATGCAAAGTTTCTGTCTTGCTAGGTGAGACGTTATCATCACATACAGAGGTTTATTCACATTCTAGTGACAAAGCTGTCATCCTGGCAGTGCCCAATCATTCTGGAGGACATGAGAAAGATGACACTTTGCCAAGAACAGGTTAATTATAAACCTATATTGCAGGTGACAGAATACTGATGTAATACATCAAGATTCTCTTTAAGACTTATTTAGAAGAAAAGAAAGGGTATTTCTGAAGCTTTAGTCAGCAATTGTTAAACAGATGCAAAAGGCAAAGTCTGAGCTACATTACTTAGAGACTAAGGGGCTACAGAATGGATCAGTTACAGGACACACACCTGGAACCATGAATACCTGGTTGTTAGTTCACACTTCCACTTACCTCTGCCTTTGCTTACTCATCTGTAAAATGGAACTGCAATTTCTTACAATCTTAGCTGACGTGTGTTGAGAATTTTGATATTTGAGAAACACTATGTAGTATGGGCGTGAGTCATGGTGGTGATTGTGACTGAAAAATAGCTTGCCAAGACAGGGAGTGAATGTGTCACCAACGTGTAAGTAATGGAAGCCAAAATGACTTACTGTCCTTGCACAGCTCTTTTTACTGCTAATGTAAGAAAATGTGAGAAACATGCTTTACAGCACAGCTGGGGAGCAAGGCCCCACCTGGAGCCTTTGGAGAAAGCACCCCAGGGACTTAAGGACGACGTCCAGGACTTTGGAGTCAGGGACATAGGGGATCCGAGGCCTATGATACCCCCACTGAGAAAGAGATATTAGCAGTACATGAAGGGGTTGGAGGTGCTTCAGAGCAGTCAGTAGAGAAGCACAGCTTCTCTTGGCACCACAATGTTGACTTATTTGTTCCCAACACTGGTTTATTTTTTCCCTTACCTGCTCTGTAGCATGCTCCCTCTCTTGCTGTATGATGCATTAAGTGAGGTGTATGAAACAAAGGACATCAGTGACGGTTATCTGCTATTTTTGCTTACTCAGTTATAAAAGAAGTTTTCCAATATAACTCAGATCTTCTGCTCTCAGTAAGCCCAGCTCCACAAGTTATGAAAGCCTCTTCTGTCATTCACTTGTACTAAGGATTACCCACAGCTGCCTGGAAACAGCTCTTTCTCATCTTCATTCTCCCTTTCCCCATCCACTCTAGTAGTGTTTGCTTCTTCCCTTTTCCTACTACTTATTTGGAGGAATTAATTCATTTTTGACACCACTTAATTTCAAAAACCTTTGCATTTATTATGCTCTGCCCACAACATATCTTGTTCCTCTCTAGGAACAGCGGGGAGCTGTACAGCTACTTAATACACACTGCTTCGCAGGCTTTACTGCTTTCTCCTTAATCTTAGGCAAAACTACGTAAAGCCTTCACATGCTTCACTGTGCCCAGCCTGCGTTCCTCAATCCCACTACAGAAACCACCCTGGGAGCCCTTTGCCATTTTCACTGGCTACTCTGATCTCTGCCTTGTTCTTCTAAAAGATAACCCTGTTCAGGCCACTTCCCTGTGCCTCTCCCCTGCCTCTTCAAAGTGGGTTTTCCTCCATTCGCTTCCCCGTTTGATCCAGGTCACTACAGAGCAACATGCTCCACTGAGTATGTAAAAACCCCATTTCCATGACGGAGCCAGAGTCTGACCTGGAGACTTTGGAGCATGACAAAACAGCATAGCAAGGACAGCACCCACACAATCCTGCTTTTTTTAGACAGCACTGACTAACCTCTGTGACACCAAGAAATAAGACACAGAACTCAGTAATTGCACATGATACTTAGTAAGCACATTGAAAACAGTGGTGGGGCAAAATAAGCTGGTATACATGCACTTTAAAAGGGCATGAGCTTTTCTGAAAAATTTTTACATCACGTACAGATTTCTAAAAAGATCTGTAAAACTAAGAAGGGACAAAACACATTTTTTCCATCGTTTATTCCAATTAAACAAGTAAATTCTTTAGATATGGCTGGACATGAGCACGGCTCTATCAGGCAAAATAATTTGAGAGAAATCTTCAGAGATTTTTGAAAAAAAGAATTGGAATTTTCTGCAGGCACTAAGGCTGCAAATTGATGGCTTTGGACACTTCTACCTTGAGAAAGAAGCACATTTAAATATAATAAGAGAGTAAAGGTCAAATCCAGCAAATGACAGTATCCGTAATGATACAATCAATCCAAACAAGGAGACCACAGAAAGCCTGTGCATAAAAGAGAACAGTTCTAGTTCAAATTACAACATATAAAAAAAGGTGCTGGCTTCCTAAACATGCCAGAGGGAGATTTATCTTTAAAATTGTTGAACAAAAGAGCCAAAAAAAGAAGAGGAGGCCACTACAATGGAACATACAGGAACAAAGTGGTCTTAGGGTACAGGTATTAGCCACTTACAGGGAGGAGGATGCTGGATCTATATGAAGGGATGAGATACTCACTTTAACAACTACAGCAGAGCCATAGTGACAGGCAAGAAGCCAGGTATGATAAAGAAGACAAATGGAAAACTTCCAAGGTCCAGTGATCGTGGTAATATTAGCTTTAAAATTTTTCTGAGTCTATTATTTCAGAAAAAGCAATTAAAATGTATCAGGGCTTTTAAAAAAAATCAGCACTTGAATACAAATGACAGAAAACTGATTGTAATCATTTATTTTCTACACCAGTTGGGAATGGAGCAACAAAAACGCATTTAACTCATGGTTAAAGACTGAGAACTACAATCACCCCACAAACATTGCCTGAATATTTTTACATGAGTTAAATCATGCCAACCTTACTTAGTAACAATTCATGCCAAAATTTCTGGGATTTGAGTTTTGTAATTGTCTCAGCACACAGCGAAAGCATCATAAAACCTGTGAAAATCAGTAGTCAATAAATGAACACATAAATAAATAAATAAATATTTGTCATAAAGGAATAAAACTCTTTATAAATATTTAGCCCTTGGATGGATGAGGCCAATGTCAGACAAAATAGGAATCTGTAGAAGAAAAGCAGAATTAAGCATTAAATTGCAGACCACTTATAGGTAGTGCTACCTCTTTCCTTCTAAGAGGTCTTGTAAAACCGAAGCCTGTTCCCATCTTGATTCTCTGGGCCTGGTTCTCAACACCAGCAACCTCTTTTACACATGATTTGGTAGATTTAAGGACCTCAGTAGAAAGCAGCCCTACTAAGGACCTCTCCTAAGTGCAATTTACCCAGCTACGTTCTCAAATTTGAGTCATAATATTTAATACCTCATCCATACATAATATCTGTGAAAAGAGATTAAAATAAACATAATAGAAGTAGGAAGTCTTATTTCTATGGCAGCACCGATGATAATAGAAGCCTCACAAATGATTGTAACATCATTCTCCTCCAGAAGCCCACTCACCGTTTTTTGTGCTGCTATCAAGGACAAACAAATAAGAGAAACCAGGAAGAATCCAGTTCCTAAGCAACACTGTATTTCTGTACCCCACTCAGGCTCTGGCAGAGGTTTATCTTGCTCCAGGCTCTGAAATAGGATACAAAAGGTCTGTGGTACTGCCTGGGAACCACAGTCCAGCTTCCAATTGCACCTTCTTAAATCACGCTCCGCTCGGGCTGCTATTACTAGCCTATATGATGAAAATTACTGCTCTCACTTTTTTCGAGCCTTTGTGTTTCTCATCTATCTACCCAATAGAGCCATTGGGGCAGAGATCAAACCTTTCTGCTGCTGTACAATGCCAGGCAAAAGGAAGCCCCGAGTTCGGAGGGAGGGTCTCGAATGCTACTGTGATACAAAACGTAACAGCAACAAACAGCCTGGACAGAAAACCAAATTATGTTCCTCCTGCCAGTACATGCATTCGGTGTTTGTTTCTCTGAGCACTCTTAACCTGCAGCAAACAGAATTTCTCGTGCAACCACAGTTAGGCTAAATTGCAGCATTGCTGCAGATCAAGAGCATATGCAGGGTCATGATGTGAAGAATCACCTTGTGCATAGAATCACCTAATACATCCTAATTTATAAAGTCCATGATAAGCTGATGCACCTCATACAATACTGTAGCAGGACCTAGGGAAACAAGAATATCTGCCATCTGCCTAGGAAGGTACGGCATACATTAAAACATCCAGACCACCAAAAAAAAAAAAAAAAAAATCACACTTTCATAGTTTTCACTACGGTATTTCTTACACCAGACACAAAGTAGTGGCATATACCACTATAACGTCACTGTTACAGGATGGTGACCCCAACAAAAAGTTGTGTTTTGTTAGTGCACACACACACACAAAACACATCCTCTAATTACATGAAGCTCCATGAGCAATTTTGCAGCAGAATTTTTTTGTCATCATGCAGTTGTCTAGTGGTAATATTTGTCCATCTGTTATAGAGCATATTTCCATATCCAAAGGCACAGTACACATTGCCATGTGCTGGAAGGGATGCCGGATTCTTGCTCTGCAAATCAGCTCATTGATCATAATGAAATATGGCAAAATGCCAATAGTTCATGTACTGAGACATCTCAAGGATTCACAGCTGAATAGCTATTTGAATAGCAAAAAACCCTATTTCAAGTCATATTTAAAGCTGAATATCACCAGAGTAACAACTTTTTCAGCAATACAATGTTCTTTGTAAGTAATATGCAATGTAAATTTATGAGGGCTGAAGCATAAAACCATAACTATACAAATAACAACCACATATAAAAGTAGACCCTTTGACCTCAGAACAGTTATTCCACTCAGAAGAGTACTTTTCTTTATGAAGGGTTTATTTGTTCCGGCCTCACTTCTTCTAATGATGGTCTGCTATAATCACAAATGGATGTGGGGTTCATTTGAATGGCTTCTTTTGCTCCTAAAATGTGGGATTTACTTCTAAGTATCAGTGCAGAGTCTTAAGTTGTTCCACCATATGCCTTTTACTGCAAGGGAAGTAGAAAATGTTCTCTGACCAAAATTTCTCCTCTCTCTTTTATGTTTTTATGGTAAAACCTCCCATTATTAAACAGAAATTATCACCTTAATATTAACCTAACCATTCACCAATTACAGCAATCGAACAGACATCATTTGTGAGCCTGGATTCACTCCAGTGAAAGCACACACACTCCCCGATGCCCAGACAGATGAAATTTAAATTCTCACCCTGGTTTTCAGGAACGCTATGCACTCCTGCTTTTCCAAACTACATCAACAAAACCACAGCATTCAGCTACAAACGATTAGCACCAGAGAAACAGAGATTTAACATTTATGTAGATGTTTTCAGCACAGGCAAAGCCCAGCACTTTCAGAGTAATGACTTTAACCTAGTCTAGATGAGCCAGTCTTTCAAGTGGTTAAAGGTAATTTAGATTACATGTTAATTTATGTCTCAGCCTCTCCTGTGAGCAGCTTGTGCCAGATTGAATATGGTGCTCTTGTGATATGGGATTACAGACAAAAGAATTAAGGAGGAACTACCAAATTAATTTCAGTTAATTTTATTTAAAGACATACCATTGTACGCAAACCAGCTTCCCAGCAGTAGAGCAGTGCAATAGTATTTCATTCACAAAGCTACTGAGTCTCCATAATGCATTCAAACTAATAGACACATTACCAGTGCTGCAGATCTGTATTTGCATATCTAAGCAGCACATGTGGGTACCTTGTCCCCTCCTTTGGCACAGCACATGACAGCAGATCCTGCTGCCTGCTCACAAAGCTGCTGCAAGGGTCAAATTTAGGATGGGCGAGAAACAACAATTGCAATGAAAGTTAAAAGTATTAAAAATGCAGTTTTCAAATTGCTTGATATTTTCCTTACAATAGCTCTGAAGCCCCACCAAACAGTGCAGATCTTTGACACAGTCTCAGGTTGCTTTTCTGTCCCAAGGCACAACTTTCACGGCTGTCCATGGATTTCATGCATGTTCAACATGGAGCCAAATAAACCGCTGCGATAAATAGCAGTGGTGCTTGCACACAAACTCACTGAAGTGACTTTTTTTTATGTTAAAATACCTTTATGCTGCTGCTGCAGAGGGTTATCTGAACCTCGTGATTCCCCATAGGAATTTTGCTATAATAAGCTTCTCCCTCTTTTTGCATAGAAGACTGACATTTAATTTGGTGGTGCTACTCAGGGACTGTGGGACATCAGAGATGTGCTGGCAGTGCTGGGAACCGACTCTTTAAGTGGATTAGCTTTGCTGGCAGGTGGTCTGGAGAAAGTGTTACGCAGTATTGGAATTTGCCACCAAATAAAAAGGATCTATTTTAAGTATGCTCAGCCTGGCTTCATTTCTGACCTGTCAATGAAGAAAATGGAGGGCTGGATGCTGAGTGCTTTTAAGATAGTATTCTGGGTCAAATGCCAAGGCCAGCAACCCAACCTAAATTCTCTTCCAGTCTTTCTCTGGCCTCCCTATTTGCAAGCCCAAACTGTACCACCTTTTTTCCTGCACAGGAAATTAAACGTACATAAAAATGATTACCTATGCCAAAAGTTACACATATTTTTAAACGCACATTAAAGATACTATAAAAATGTGCAAGGCTTGTAAAGAGCACAACACTGAAATAGCAAGCAAGACCTCCACTGAAAATTGATACCAAGACCTTGCTGCATTCTTTTATTTCAACATGGTGCTAGCAGTTCTCTTTTTACAACATCAAAGGAGTTATTAGTTATATCCTTGTTCTATACATGCCAAAACATTTGCTCTCTTCATCAACAGTTCTTGTTTATTCTGCTCTTAATTTACTAAGTTCTGAACTCACAGATGGTTGCAGTAAGTTCAGTTTACAAAGTATTGCAGAAGAAAAACTACGGTAATGAACAATGTCTTAACAAGTCACACTTAAAGGAGATCGATAACATTTTATTTTTTTATAGAATGCAGTAAATCCCTCTTGCCTGTCACATTCATGCACTCACAGATATTCACAGCAATCTCAGTTCATTTGGATAAATTGAAAACATAAAACTGATATTTTAAATTACTCTACTAAAGCAGATTCATTTTTTCTTTTGCTGATTTAAAATATGCAAATATTGTCAATAATGTATTCTACAGGATGCAATAAACAAGCAGTAGGTTTCACAAGCCAGTATAAGTTGAAGTTGAATTTAAGCTAGTACAGTAAAACTAGTATAACTGCAATGTAAATCCCTACAATGTTTGTACAAAAGCAGATTATTTCAATAAAGTTTAAATTACTTAGTAAGAGGTTAACAAAACAACAACAAGCCAAATTTCTATTTATCTAAATATTAATTCAGGTTTTACCCTAGTAGAACTACATTAGTTTGAAAAGAAATTTAAGGTTAAAAATTCATGTCATACTATAGCAATTTTCTCATGCAAAAATGATACAAGAAATGAGACCACCAGATTAAAACTAAGCTCATAAATGGGCACATACATACATATGTCTGGAACCATACATTTACATTGCACAAGACAGACATATCGTGATGAAAAGATAACCATAGGCAACTTGCCTTGGAAATACCTAGAAGTAAATTATTTTCCACCATAAAATAGTCATTAAATTTCTTTATAGCGTATCTCACACAGCATGTGCTACAGGGTTTAAAAAAACCTTACCAAGGAAGAAAAACAACATGGAAAATTCCTGGAATACTGATGCTTCCTCCCTTTTCCAGCCTTAGAAATTTTCTGTTTTCATTAAGTTTCAATTAACCAAGCAGTATAAATGATTTAGTACACTGTATGTTACATCAGTAGATACAAGATTAGATATATGACTGTTTTTTGCAGTTCGTTTTATAGGATACTAGAATGCAAAATAATAGAGGTCAGTATTACACTTCCCTGCAGACAACAAGACGTCTTCATTTAAGGAAGGATTAAAGAAGGACCGGAGAATCTGACCTCTCAGAGGAGAAACTAAATTCACCTAATACGTTGTCTAATGTCAGGGAGGGGGCGGGGACCACAGGGAAGAACTATGAACCAAAATACGTGTCCTTATTTGAGACCTGTCTGTCATGCTCATTCCATTAAAAATGGAATACCAATAAAAATGGCAGTGATGGTCTCTAGTGCAGCCTGTGATAGCAGATCAGGGATCTGCTTGGGTGTCAAATTTTAGCATGGGTGTCAAATACAAGGCTGAATATCATTTAGTTTCACGGGACCAAGCGGTTTCTCCTCCTTGCTTTCAGTAAATACAAGGGTAATATTTGTAACAGTCGATTGCCTATACCCCAGTGGCTTGAAAATATCCTCTTGGGAGGGGTGATAAGGTTATAGTTCTGCATTTATGCTCTCTCCCTTCAATTAAGATTTTTAATGTCACCAAAATTTGTTTTACTTAAATTCAAATCAAGGATTTGTTACTGAGCTGCATTTGGTATTTATAAACTTCAGACAGAAGAGGCAGTAAGGCTGATGGTTTATTGTTGTTTTAAGCCTATTGTAATCTACAAAATATGATCACTTATTGTGTCGGCTCTAAGTATTTAAAGTAAAATCCATTTTTCTTTGTCAAACACTTTACGTGATATGAGGAGATGTTAGACACACAGACTGAGTCATTTTCTCATTAGCTCAGCCAAGCATATACGTCTTTCCCCATCCTCTCCTTGAATTTATGTCATGAAAAGATACATATTTTGAAGCAAATCATTTTCTCTGCATGTTAAAAACAAAAAGAAGTTGGAGACTGAGAAAGGGAGAAAGGGAACAGCTGAAAGTAATCTGAATCCCAGAATATATTTAAAGGGGAGAACAATGTATATTTCAGTTGGGAGATAAGTCATACTGAGCTTATCAAAAAAACAGTCCTTGGATGCCACAGTTTGCATGTGGCTTGAAGATAAAGAAACAATGCTTCTTTCTTTCGCTCTCTAATCCTTCAAATGGGCAGCTTTAAAATATCCCATAAATTAAGTATGGATTTATGATCAGAAATCAGGTACATTTATTTTTTACGGTTAATTACATTCAGAGTATTTAAGAACCCAGTATATTCCAGTGCTTTCTGAAAATAAGTGTAGTTCTAGTACTAGTTCTGCTCACTAGGCTCATAGTTGGGATTAACGTACCGAACACTGCTTTGCAAAACTTTATCCTTGGGGTTTTGCTGCATTTTATTTAAGACGACATGGAATATAGTTTTAATTTAATAAACTGCAAGAAATTGGAAGGATTGAGGGATTAAATCAGGAATGACATTTGTAACATTCAAAGCCAGAGAAACCAGGGCTGTCTCAGAAAACAAAAGACTGAAATTCCAATCAACAGACTACCAGCCTCTCCAACATCCAAGTAATTCTTAAACAGTAATGCTTAAATACATGACTCGTCCCACTGAAGCCACAAGACACATGCTCGCTTGCTTAGGACCATACACTAGACAAATTGATTTGTGTGAACAGAACTCACTCTTTTGACCACAGAAAGCTTGGGATGGGACTGCGCGGTAAGAATTTTTCCATCAATTCTGTCAATGGCCAGATTTTCACTCTGGAAAATGCACTACAGGTCTCTCAACTTTGGACTTTTGTACCCTCAGTAATACACCCGCACATGTGCCCTGCACAGGCACAGCTCTACCTGGAGAAACTGAAGTGCAAATCCAATCCTTCCCCTCCAAACTGAAACAAGACCGTTTGGCTGTGTCTTGACCAAGCTCGAGCTAAACCAGTGCAATGCAAACCGCTACAGGGATAGGGGGTGTTTTGCTTCTACAAACACGTAAAACTTTCTTGCACCATACTTAGTCTTTGTTGTTCCATAAGATATATTCCCATACAAAAATAATGCAATATTCAATTCAGATGTACTTCAAATTGCATTTTAGGGGAACAATAGCTCGTTATTTTTGAACACATCAGAAGTAACAGAGATTTCAAAGCACAACATGTACAAGCAACGAATACTAATGCCTGCTTAAGCTGCTCAGTAATATTTTATCTGGTGATCTGCCAAATTCTTTGTTTAAAATTCAGCTAAAGTTTGATGATCACAAGGAGAATGGCTATTTTTGTATCCAACATGCTTATTATCAGACATAAAAATACAAATTGCCAAGTGAATGGTACTGTTGTTATAAAGGTGGTATTTAAACAATTGAAGAACATAGAAGCAAATAGAAGGCAACCAGCAAATTCCATATTGCTTCAAGACATGTTTCTACAAAGCTCCACTTCTCAATTATTTCACACAACTCACTGCGCTCTACGGGTTTGGATCTCCAGTGCCAGGCTGCGATCCATCCTTCACAGTCCTGGAAAATGGACTTTCTAGGCTGTTTTAAAGAATATTTTATTTAAAGTAAGCAAAGCCATAAGCGCAATTGCCATGCATAAACACAACTTTCTGTCTGTTTATCACTGATGTCAGGCAAATATTAGCCGTTTCCAGCATGACACTTCCCCTTAGCTTTATTTTATGATTTCTGTTTGCATACTGGAAATGGGGCTCCAAGTGGAGCATTTCTAAAAGGATTTTTTCTGTGGAAGGATAAACTAGTTCATGAAAACGAGGAACAGCCTGTGGATTTCATCCATGTCATTCCACAAAACTAAAAAAGTTACCATCTCACTTTCTATCCCATCTACTTCTCCAAGTCTGTGACAGCACATTCTCTCCCACTTTTACATGACACTGCCAATACACATAGCCTCCTATCCCACACAGTCCCTCAGGTACCCCAGATTTCCTTTTCCATACTGCAGTTAGATACCAACTGTCTCCAGATGCTCTATGCTCGTTGTCCTGGAGCGCTAATGGCTTCCTTGTCCTTGCTCCCATCTCCAGGTGGTAGTAAAGCATATTCTTCTCACAAAACAGACTTTTTCATTAGAATAAACTTCCTTATTCTTGTTCCAACAGAAGATCAACTGATCGAGAACTCAGGAATGATGACCCCCAGAATTATTAACTCCTCTAAAACCCTTTAAAACAAATCAAAAGACTCCCATTGTATTTCTTATTAGATAGTTCCTATGGCTACTTTAAAATGTATCTTTTACTTTTGCCTGCAGATGTTTGCTGTCTGGGACACCAAATATTGAGAAGTCTCACTTTTCACCTGCAGTTATTTTCCCTTCTTGGACTGACCTAAAGACTGCTGGAGAGGAAAAAAAGGGAATGACTAAATTTGCAGAAAGATAGTCAAGGAACAATAACAGAAATCATCTTGTTCTCTCTCTTTGGACCATTAGTCATACTGATACACATTTTACTAATTAAGAAAAAGAATTGTTTTTAAGTTTTGCTCGCTAAAGCAGTGCTGCCACCCTCCCCACCCAACACCCCCCCGTCCCTGCAATCAACAGGCACAATGGCATATGGGTTCAGAAGAAATCTTTCAAAGAGCAGCTATTGAGAGTACGTGAAAAGATTCACTCCAGAGGTATGAAAAGCAAACAAGCTCTCTTCAGCAGCAGCAGTTCTAGGAGCACAGCCTCACCCAGTGACTGACAACAGCCTTAAGTCATCTTTAACTTATCCACCAAGATTTATATTTTCCCTATGGCTAACTTTTTGAAAGAAGGTATAAGCTGATCATATTTTGTCTTCATCTGCTCACATCTCAACCTTCTACCTTTTAAAACTTAACCCACCCATCTCTAGCATGCACAGGCTCTTTCATCAGCCACAGACTGCTTAGACATATGCTGTATTACATGTCCAACCTGGGTACTTAATGCAAAAATCCCAAATACTGATGTATTATGGTCAGAGGTCATTCTGTTTTGCATCCCACCGCCTTCAGGCATCCCTCAGTCTGCGTCCTGCACCTTAACGGTTTGCAGACTTGATGTGAATTGGAGACATAATCACAAGCGTGTTCCTGTCAAAAGCACTGTAAGCTGGAAGTGCACTGACGAATACTTATTCTGACTTCAGTGACCTGATCTGCCTGTATATTCCCTGGGAGACTTTCCCCTCCTCCAGTGCGTGCACCATTATCTCTTGCCTGGAGCACTGCTACTAAGCTCTTGCATTTTCTAGCGCCTCTTTGCTTTATGTCATGAAGACACTAGTTTAACAAACAATATTAATCAGACTTGTGGTTCCAGACAGGTAAACTCGTAGCAGTATAGAAATGTAACAAATCATTGCATTTACGTTATGGTAAGCTATTATGTAAGGTACTCGCAGCAAAGAAATTAAATTGACAGATACTAAAATCAGTATTGATAGCAACAGCTTGAAAGAGAAAAAAAAGATAAAGAACAAGAAAAGAAAATCACCAGGAGATTTAGCTTCAAATGTTCTAAAATCCTTAGATGACAGATACAACTAAGAACAACTGTCAGGGAAGCAGGTGTTTGGGGAAAAGCATTTAAGTGGCAAAATAAATGGAGCTTCAGTCAAATTTAAAGCTCTCTCGAGAAACAAAGCCAATAACAAGACTGCACATCACCAACTATATCCCCAGGTAAAGCAGTAATATCCATCACTATATATACTGTCATGCAATTATCATGCTGTTTAGTAAATTATCGTAAACAAGTCCTACTAACCTTACTCTATCCATTTTATTAAATGAAGAATCTTAAGACAGACAATACTCTGTTAAGAAGTGTCCTGGTTTCAGCCGAGATAGAGTTAATTTTCTTTCTAGTGGTTGCTGTGTTTCAGATTTGGTGTGAAAGGAGTGTCAATAATGCATATTGTTTTAGTTGTTGCCCAGTGATGTTTATATTTTTCAAGGACTTTTTTCAGCTTCCCACAGAAGCTGAGAAGAAGCACAGACAGAGCAATGGAATGGCCAATGGTATATTCCGTACCATAGATGTCACGCTCAGAATATAAATGGGGTTAGCTCGGGGCGGGGGGGTGCTCATGATTACTTCTCAGAACAGTGCCAATTCAGCACTTTATTGGGTGGTGAGAGTGACCTGTGTCATGTATATTCTTTTATTATTGTTATTTTCCTTTGCCATTACTGTTCTATTAAACTGTCTTTATCTCAACTCACGAGTTGTGGGGTTTTTTTCCCTTTCCCTTCCTTTTCTCCCCCTTCTCCCCACCCTTCTGGGGAGAAGGCGGAGTGAGGAGGGTCTGCATGGTACTAGTTGCTGGCTAGGGTTAAACCACAATAAGAAGTCATTAAAATGTCGAAGTATAATCGCATTATGAGACGTGAAATGGAACATTTCCCTTCTTACCCTACCCCCTATATCTATATTGCAATACTGAAGTGCAAACAGGAAAAAGCTACCTTACACCAAAGAGAACTTTTCTTTCAGAATTAAAGCAAAAATAGTGTAAGCTTATGTTCGTCACCCTAAAAGTAATCATCAAACAGCTGTTATTTAGCCCATCTCAAAAGGTACCAGCATAGGGATGAGAGGCTATCCTGGCAGTATCAGTGTAAACGGCTCACCAGTGCTGGACGGAGAGGTCCCACTGCTTCTCTTCTTGCCCCAGCACAGATTTTTTCCTCCTGCCCCATTGCTCCAGCTCTGACGCTGGTCAGACCCCATACAGAGCTGAGTCAACTCATGGAGCAGCAGAATCTGGCCACAAAACTCAACGTTTTTTGCCATGTTAGCCAGCTGAATCAGCTCGGCAAAGGGTCCTGCTGTCAGATCCAACTGAAGGGAGAAGGCTAGACAGCAGCAGGATGGTTGATCAACTCATGCTTCATGTGTGATGATGGCACCAAGATAGGGAAAACATCCATGTATGTTCGTGGTTTGGTGCTCCACATAAAATGTGAGCCAAAGGAAAATCAAGCTGTGGCCATGCAAATACAAGTGTCAGAGTCCACTGCTCTCTGTCCTGATTTGAGGTAAAATAGAACCGATTTTCTGTTCAGTAATTTTACTTTTTAGCTAAGCCTCTTCTAACTACTGAAATTAACATCATATTGTGCAGAAACTGTTCGGTCTCAGGGTGATAAGACCTATGTTTATAGTTGATGCCACGGCATGGTATGCAGAGGGGCTCTTGCTTATACTTACTGCTACAACACCCAAGGCCAGCTAACTTTTGTTATGTGCCCCGTTGGAGGTTCAGAAGCAGAAAACCATAGAGGGGTCGCACCTGCGGGGAGGAATGGACAGGACAGGTGACCCAAAAGTGACCAACAGGGTATTCCATCCCGTCTGCCTCATGCTCAGTATAGAAGCTGAAGGATTAAAGGGGTCAGCCTCTTTCTTCAATGGCCAGTGTCTGAGGATGACCTTGATCCCGATTCTGAATCCAGATCTGGAACCCAGTTCCTGTCCACCACTAAGTCCAGTCTGGGACTTCCCCAGTGCCTGCCGGTGAGGTGACTGTCATCCTGAGAGCTTGATATGGTTTTGTACATACTTCTTTTTTTATTTTACTTTATTATTAATATTTCATTAAAGTAGTTTAGTCCCTTCTAAACTCCTAAGTCTCTTTCTCTCTCTCCCTCTTCTCCTTAGAGAGAGAGAGGTGGGGGAGAGCATCTGTCGCTCACCTCAGTGGCCAGTCCGGCCCAAACCATGACATTCCCCCATTCTGAGAAAACACAGTATAGTTTTTATACCTCTTTACAAGAATACTGTGACACAGCATTATCTTTTCAATGTGACTGTACATTTGGTTTATGCATATGAATTGCTTTTCCAACAAGATGGCTTCTAAACCAGAACTGGAATTGCGAATTTAAACTTACAGTCAAAGGGGATAAACTTCTGTGTTTACAATTCCCTCTAATACAAAATGACTCGCCAGCAACTCAGCCAAGGTGAACTCAGGGGTAAATATTTGCTTCTGCTAATGTCCCAATCCAGTAATTCTCATCCTTTTGGGGGGAAGAAACAACTCGTTAATGCTTCCTCCACCAATACCCTTCCGTCCTGTGTTAAATCCTACACCTTTACTCCTACCTAAGCAGAGCTGTTTGACTTCGGGTACCTACCCCTTTAAAAATGGCCAGGTAAGCGTCCAGAGCTTCACACGGTGTTGATGATTTATTAAATAGTAATTTAAAATTTGTTAACATTTATATTTGAGGGAAATAACAATAGCACCTGCAGCCTTGACAGGTTTTCTGATACAGATATGTGGGCTCACTCTTGTATTCAGTAATAGGCTTGGTTCTGCCTTTGTCTGTTTATATCTTCCATCACAACGAAAAGCCATCCGCTTCCTTCTGCTCTTCTGGGTTTTAACCTCAGCACATTGAAAGACAGATACCTTCAGACACCTGAGTATTTATGATACTGATACTTCAAACATATGATATTTCAAATTTGCTTGAGGAAACACGTCTCAGGTGCTAAGCTCTTTCGTGCTGCCTTGGCCTTTTGTTTATTGAATGTGTCTTTCCCTGCTGTTCCTAAGACTCTTCCTTCTATCTCGGTCAGGTCAAGCTCCTTCCTGACACCAATGTTTGTTGAACTCTCTTGTTATTACTAACACAAATCAATCTGTCCAGTAGTTCACCCACTAGGATATTTCCAGATGACCGACTAGAAAGGCCTAAACTATTCTAGGAACTTGTTGAGGCGGTCCTGCCCCCATCCCCACCCCCAGACAGGCTCTGGCACCTTCCCTCACTCTCTTGTAGGTGATGGGGGACCCTGTACACAAGGCAGCCCTGCACATAAGGCTGCAGAAAAATTTGGGGAGGGTGAAGAGGAAGGAAAGGAAGGGGGTAATTTTCTGCCAGCTCAACTCACTGAACCAGCTCACCACAAGGCAAAGGTGACCTAAAGGAGAAGGCAGGAAACCAAGTGAGTCCTCTCAGCTCTGCTGTGAAGGAACATTCCACCTCATCTCCCAGGCCACGAGGGCCCATGCCACCCTTAGGGCTAGCACTGTCCAGGATACATAGGGATCTCTCAAGATCTTTTCAAGTGATCAAAACTTCCACTCTCCTCATATCCAAAGTTGGTAAGAACTTTTTTGGAACAGATTGTATTGCCTCAGACACTCAGGAAAATTGCATCTTTTTGTTCTGTACAGTAGTACGGCTTCTAACATTCCCTTTTCTGCATTACATATATCAATTTTCTCATATATTGACACAATGTCTTTTGGAACCTGGCTATGTAACAGATCCACTCAGTCCAGAAATCTGAAGACACAACCAAGTGCAGCAAATGTGGTGTCCTGAGTGCTCCAGCCCACCACCCTCTGGATAAGCCAATTCAAACCACTGTGTACACATTACCACAGGTCCTATACTTCAAGCCCTTCCACATATAGCTGTAACTGCCCTAAGAATATTCCTCAAATAAGAATATTCATTACAAATGAGCACTATATAGAGTAACAACAGAGCAACATCACCCAGCAAACCCAAGCTTACTCCAGGCACTGCATGCAGTTGCTGTCCACTAACCTCACCGCTCCTTGACTTCATAAGCAGTCCTCAACCCTCAGCACTAAAGGGACAAGTTCATTGTAAATATTTAGTTATTCATCCAGCCTGATAAAATGCCCGTGTGCCATCTCCCTGGTTCATTTGCAGGGAGTAGCATGGTTTGCTGGTTAAGTATATTTTCATTCTCTGAAGATGAAGATTATGGTTGCTGGGACTAACGATAGCCTCTCAGGACATTATAATTATTCAAAGCCTGCTACAGCAGACATTCATTTAATTATCCAAGGGGCATTTAGGAAAATGTTTTTGTTACATGCGTAAAACCTAATGAAAGGGCAGCTACACTGTGGGTATCCTTATATCAATTAAGTATGATTACCGAGGTGATTGCAACATTCTCCCACATTTTTTTCCAAATTATTGGTAAGAGAACAAAAATCTGAATTTTTTTTAAATCCCCTCCTTTTCCCTCCATCATTTAGGCAGACGTCATTTTCATTACCCTATAAATGTCAGTTCTCCACCCTGTGTAATTATTACTGTCAGAAGACCCATTTTAGAGCCTATACCTAAATATTTCAGCAGTATGCCCAGCAAAAAAAAAAAAGTGTATCAACTATTTGGAAATCAAACAAATAATTTCTTCTTTAATATTAATTTTGAAAACAGTGAATTAGGCCAAATAAAGTCAAGGGCCTTATTTGCCTTCCCAAGTACGAGGCTGCAGATGAATCAGACCATAAAATAATCATTCTAAGTGTATAAAAATAAAAATATCTAAAGAACTGACTGCATATTTAAAATAATACTTTATTCTAGCCAAAAGGCATATGAAGTGGGATTAGTTCAGATATATATTCAAAATGATTATTTTAACAATACTTCTCATTTCTGTGGGACAGAGAAGACAGCATACAACATAGCCTCTCCCTACTTGAACACAACAAAATTTATGAACATGGGTGAGGATTCTCAGCAGTAAAGGCTTTTTAACAGGACCAGGTTTTCACCTTCAAGATGAGCAATTCTTGTTTCTGTTGCCACTCCTATATCACAGGAGAGTTGTGCTGAATACTTATTTCATCAGTCAATGCTTTGACTTACCCTCGTACATATATTGAAGAAAAAGCACCTTAAAATGCAGTCACTGGAACAGCGTGACACACATGATAATTTAAGAGGTTCAAACCTTCTACTTACTATCCTTTATTATAAAAAGGTTGTTGTCTTTGTCACTAGTATTTAAAAGGGTGCAAAAAAGGACGATGATATTTAACACTGTGAATTAACAACATCTACTTTTGGCTTTTTTAAGCATGCTTAAGAAAAACAGAAATGGAAATGAAAGTGACCCAAAGAATGATGTCCATAAATCTCATGCTCAAAACAACCACACTGAGGAAACTATAAAGATCACACTGGATTCTGCTGTACACAAAGAGATCTTACTCTGCCCTGGAAAAGGTTCATTCCCTGCTGCCACAAGCTGGCACATGCCCTTACAGCAGGCAAACGGAATCGTTGCCATTAAGAGCAGCAATTTTGGTTGGTACTGTAATTAGATACAACTTTCATTTCTAAGCTTAAGTTTTTGCTGTTGAATCCCTACTTCAAAATTAAAGACCAAAACCAGGCTTTTAGCTGTTTTTCAGTACTGACTTGCTTTGGAGGTGCTAAGTCACTGGGGAAACACGCATTACTAGATTGAAGTAACTTTTCACCACACCTACTTGGATTGTACCTGACCCTACTTAGTCCCAGCTCTTCTCCTACTGCTTATAGTTTGGCCTCAATTTTATTTATCTGTACCTGTATGTATATATAAACACATATATCTGCATACTTATCTGCATATCACAAACATGGTTTATTGTTCCTGATTTTAATTATTTAGCTGAAATTCTTAAAGAGGCTTTAAAGGAATTATTTTTCTTCAGAACAGAAACAGCGAAGGAATCCTGATCCTGCCGGCACAGAATATTGCAATTGACTGCTCAGCATATTCAGCAAGGCTCGAGTGACTCATACAAGGACATGGCTGCAGAAGAAATGTTTTTATTAATTATTTACTAATCTTCAGTTTTTCAGTGCCATACAGAGTTAGCATAACTTTCTGAATAAATTATTCAGATCTTCACAGTTCAACCCAAGCACAGCAGAGCTCAAAACAGATGACAAACCTGTGACGCATAACACCTACCCTCTAAATCCCTTCCCTTCATTGCAGCTCTTGATATTTTAATCATGTTTCTACCCAGGGATGCACTCTTTTCCATTGCGCATTGGGCAATGTAAATCAGCAGAGTCCAGTTATAAATACGATAGAAATTCAGTGACCGTCCCAGCCTCTTCCTGGCACAGCAGCACAACAGACCGAATGTGCCACCGAAACAAGGAGGTCACAGCATCAGAGATGCTCCAACAGAAATAACCGCTGGCCAGCCAGGCTAACTCAGGATCCTGCCTCGCGCTGGCCTGCTCCGGCTGTTTCAAAGGGGCTAGGCAGGGCAGCCAGGTACAGGCAGTCACCTGTAGTCCCTTGCGGTTCCCACCCGTAGGAATATCCTCCCTCAAGAACCACTGTGCACTGTTGTCTCGTGCCCTGAGGCTGTGGGCATTCTCACCATTTGCCAAACTCGTATTTTCCACACTTGATATTGTAGCTCTAAAGAGTCTTAGCACATGTATAAAGAGCAAGTTTAAAAATCCTGCCAAGCTTATGGCTTAGGCGCTGTTGTGTAGCTATGAACTCCACAAGTTAACTGCATTTTATGATGCTTAAAAAGAAAAGAGGGAACCATAAAATGTCAATGCCTGAGAAAAAAAAAAGACCCATAATGCAAACTAGATGAGAAGATTTTTAAGCATTTCTTTCTGCAGAGTTATCTTCACTGGAGCACCCACTCCAGTCCAGGGCACGGGGAAGAGGAAAGCGCACCCCACTCACTCCCGTGGCTCTGAGGGTCCTGACTGCTCACAGCCCCCGCCCCCCCCGCAGCTCTGCAACGCACAACCAGCGCAAAAGAAACCGTTGCATTGCACCCTGTGTGGCTGAACAAGGCACCTTGATCGAGCTCCTGCAGAAATCAATCGCTGACTAAATTTACACAGGCATAGTCCCTAGGCAGAACTAGGGTTTGGTTCATCATACAGATTACTCCCCCACAAAGGGATAAGAACATCCTACTTAAACGGTTGACTATACATTACCAGGAAAAAACTGCTGTCTTGGCCTCCTGAGATCTGAGATACTTAAGAACATGCCTCCAGGCTGGGATTTCTGGTGTGGCTAAGGAACCTCATGCTTTAGGCACTTAACTCTCCTCAGCTCCTTTCTGTGCCTCAAGCTACATGGTGCAATAAGAAACACAACCACCCAACCCAAACTCTAGCCAATCTCCATTGGCAAAGCAGAAAACAGATAACAGGAGGCAATAAACAATAAACAGAGGCAATAAAAAAAAAAATCCTAATGGATTATAAATTATAGAAAGAACATTCTTTGCTGTGTAATTAATGGAAATTTACCATTTTCAAGCTTCCTGAGGGAAATTTTCCATGTCAAATCAATTTGCAGGTAGGACCCAAGAGGCAAAAAATTACAACTGTTTCAGTATGCTTCTTCATTAGACTGTTGCTAGGGGGTTAATTTTCAGTCACGTTCTTTGGTGACTTTGATCTTTGATGACAGTGTTAACTCTATTTGGTCCTCAGTACTGCATTGATTTTAAACAGCCTTTTGAGATACCCTCACTAATTATTTCACTGGAAGTTTAATTAAATCTTGTCACACAGGAATAAGCTGCTTCTTGGAATAGCTGCTAAACATTATACAGCATGTAATTGGAGAAAGGAGGATGGATAATTATAGCTGGACAGACAAGCACATGAAGAAAAAGCAAAAAGCTATTTCTAAATATGAATTTAAGTGCAAGTGCCTGTGAACCTTCTCAGTTTGCTTTGTGCACAGAAGTAGCATACTTATTGCATTTGTTCTGTTTTCCATCTAGCTATTTCTATAACACACATTTCCATTCTCAAATCTCATCCTAATTTCTGTAATATAGGCAACTTTGTAATTTACAAGTTTCTCAGGATTCCTATTAGATTGGAAAGGAATTATTAATATTTAATCAAGAATACATTACGAGTGGCTATCTTCCTTCAGACAACCACTCCACTTATGATTGTTTACACAAAGCAGCAAAGTTGCAAGCATTTCTTTCGTCATGAAGTTCTTGTGCCCACAATTCCTCCCTGTTGATCTGTAACTGCCTTTTATTTTCCAAATGGAGTCCCATAGACAAAGGATATTAGATTATAGCAGATAATGCTCTAATGTTGAATGTCACATGTATATATTTCATATGGAGCCGGCAGCTAGTTGGTATGTTGTGCTTGGAACACTAGGCAAAAAAAGAAATAAAGCTATATCCTTTAGGTTAAGCACATACTTTTTGCCAGCCAATATATTTTCATATTACTGTTATAAATATGGCATTCATACATAAATACCATACTTTTAACATGACGTCAATATTTGGGGGGGGGGGGGGGGGGGGGGGGAAGATAATCTGACTTTAAATGAGCTTTAAGAGCAGAAGAAACTATTTGGGAGGGTATATCAACCATAACAAGACAGCAGAAAGTAAAATTAAAGCTTAATGATTGGTGAAATAAAATAGAAAAATATATTCATTTCCTAATCTGAATTTTAACACGTGAACTGCATAAAACATTGCAGGGTCAGATCTGAAGTTCCTTATAGACTGAACAAAAGATTTTCGTATGATAAGCCAAAATGATCAAACTGGACTGAACAGAAGGAAAGCAAATACAACTGTTTTGAGGGGGAAAGTACCAGCAGCATCAGTGGCAGAGACCAACGATGAGAAGAGCTGAAAAGGAAAGCCAGGCTTTGGTCTACATTCTAACAAACACGTTAAGGGAAATGGAGGACCCAAACAAGGTGCTACTTCTTAATCTCATTAATATATCTACAATATGGCTGGAATATTCAAGACAGAGAATTTGTTTTTCAGCCCTTGAACAAATGACCATGACCATGGCCATGGCCATGTGGAGAGATTGCTCCACATCCAAACAGGCCGAAAAGTCTCTGAGAAAAAAACACTCCTGCTTGGAAATTAAGAATAAAACCTCTCTCATGGGCACTTCTTTGATGCCATTCTCGGGTCGAGCAGAAGCACTGCAGGGCAGAAATTACTTTCTTGTTTAAAAAGAGGAGAGAAAATAACACTTCCTCATGTTACTATTTAAGCACTGTAATAAATGTGATAGGACTCGTATCCCCTGTACAGCATTTTCAAAGATGTGGGGGCTCTTTAAATCCCCCTACAGCAAGGGTTTAACTATCCAGTTCCACAGAACTGTATCATTCTCTTCCCGAATTAAGCTGCACAATACTTTCTTCCGTCTGCATATTAACTTTATTTTACTCCTGTTTTGTTGTTATCTTTTGTTCTTACTATAGGCCTCTTTCACCCCTAAAATAAATTTAACAAATCCTCTAGAACTCTTCATGTCTAAAGCAGTATCCATGCTTTTCTGTCATGCCCATCATACCTGACAGAGCTTCCAACAGGGTGTCTACTATGGCTAAACACAGTAACAAACCCTTCCAGCCAGTTGACCTTGTGTCCTATCACTCCTACTGGATTTCCATAGCAGAATAACCAATTTCAGTTGGTTTATTTCAAAGTAAAGATTCAGACCACACGTCTCTCACATTGTGGTCTTCTCCCATAGATTGTTTTCAAGTACTTCAAGACAGTGAGAGGCTGACCCTGCAGATCCCGACTCCCAGCCCAGTCCCAACACCTACATGAGGACAAGTGCCGCTGGCTGTCACCACAATATAATGTGGATGTTTTAGTGCAGTTATTACTGGAGTTATAGATGTCAAGGGATGACAGATGAATCATCTTCCCTATTGTCACTGGAGATCAACAGACACATTGAGTTTACTGATTAGGTCAGCACAATTGCACAGTTTCAGGCTGGGGAATCTATCTCATCCCTTTTATTCTGTGTGGGTTTGGAGCTTCTCACAGATTAATCTCTTCAGGTTGGGGCTGGAACATGCTGCGGTTGTGCTCACAAGAGTTTATTTGAATTGTTTTTTCCCTAGTTCCACTTTCCTTGCAAATAATTTCCTCACTGATACTGACAGATCAGTGTGTCCGTTTAACTAAGGAATAAATGAATTGGTGGATGCTGTAAAAAGCCACTCGCCTAAACTGAAATCTGTCATACTCACAGCGTGACTTCAAGCAAGTCATTTAATGTGTCTCTGCCCGATCCCTGTTTTACAGAAAGTGCCATCACTGTCTTTATTTTATTTACACTCTCAACTCTTGAGGCTAGGAGTCCCTTGCTACGTGTTCCTGGCATAACACATCCATACTTTCAGTTGTGGGTACTGAAATATAAAGATATAGGTAACTATGTAGGGGAAATAATTAAAATAACTGCAGAGAAGGACTGAACAGAAAAGAGAAAATTGTTTTTTCTCTTAACAATGTTCAACCAGCATAACTTTGGATGTTATCTTGTACAAAAAACCACAATATTTGCACAGTGTGATCTTCAATTTTTCTCTCTCACGCAAAGAGCTTAGCAAAGTTGTAGATTGTAATATGCTTCAAGATTTCACGTATACTTAATGGAGAACTTCTGGAACACTGCCATAAATATTTAATATCTGGAAGCCAGCAAGTATATTACAAGGCCAAAACCTATAGTCCACCTACCATACCAAAAAAAACCCAAAATCACCACTGCACTCATGCATACAATTAACTTCTGTGAAGCTTTCTAAAAAAAAACCAGCTCATACGGTAATTTAAGATGATCACTTTGAATCAACACAACTTTGTAATTTCATCTTCTACATTCCAGTACATAAAGTTCTTCCCAGTGACAGTCTAGTCATTACTAGTTAATGTTTTCAGCACCTGTCCACAGCTGCAGAGTATATGTGATATGCAGATAGATTTATATATAAAACGTAGCAAATTAGACACACAGTCTCCATTTTTCAAATATCTTCACTACCGAAATAACCTTTGCTTTTCCAAATTGCCTGTCGACTCACCTTCCATAAGCAATTTCTTTATGGGAGACTAACACAAATTCAAAGAAGGCTCATTTAAAAAAAACCAAACCAAAACAAAAAACACCAACAAGAAGCAACCTTAGAAAACCCTCACAAATTGGAAGCTTCACTGAAAAGCTTTTAAATTACTACAGCCTGTCAGTGATCTGGTCTAGCTTCAAGCTTACATACGCGGAATGATTTTTCACAACTATATTAAAAAACAACTTGTTACAATGAAATGATTTAATGAAAACATGATATTTCAGAAGCAGCAGCCCCATACAGCAAATAAGTCTGCTGTCTCCTGCTATTTCAACCATATTTGGGTGAGGGATGACAGGAAAACAGTAACAAAGGGTCAGACTCTTTTTCACCACTTTAAATATTGATGTGCCACTATCCCTTAAGACCCAGGTACTGGAATGCATGGCGCATCCCCTCTCCTATCTAACAGGTACACTCCTACATCTTCAAGAGCTGAGGCCAGCGCCAGTGAGCCAGCCTGCAGCACCACTACACTCTCTTTTCCTCCAGCTAACTGAAGACACAGTCCAGCAAAACTGAAGAAATAAAGAATTTAAAGAGAATAAATAATTCTTTGCCTTATAGCCCCTGTAACATGACAGCTGTAGGACAGGAGAGAGCCCTCCTTGGGAGCAGCCAGCATCTCCCCTTACTCAGCTCTGCTCCCCACCTTCTGGCAGGGCAAGAGCCACCATGCAGCCTAGGCCTCCCTCAGTATTTCTGCACAACAACAGTCTTTCGAAAGCATTTCTTTTTCTCTCTTAACAGCATTAAAAGCTTTGTACAGTGATGAGCATTTGCCTGTCAACACAGCCCCATGGCACTGCTATTTGCATCTACCAACAACATTTCTCCACAGAGCTGAAAGCTACTTTGAAACTGCTGGAGGTCTGGGTCAACAGGGAGAAATTCATAATAATTAGCACAGAAGGTACTTGGTCCAATCATTACGAATACAAAAATAGATGCAGAAGAGAAGAAAAAGTACCCAATTTATGTGCAAAACTCTGTAAACAGATATCGCTCCTGCTCTGACTCTGAAATGTGGTACCATTTATTTGTTTCTAACCTCTCAAAGACTGACATTTCTTCACTTAAAAAAAAAAAAAAGTAGCAGTAATGGGAAGATAAAAATACCCCAAACTAAACAGTTCAACCAAATCAGATATGAAAGGAAAAAAAAAAGTCTGCAGACCTCTATTATGGAAACTGATTATTAGCAAATACATAACCCTTTCAGAAAGTCCTTCATCTTGATCAGAGTAGGAAACAACAGACTTCTGTAGAAATAATGCCAGAAGGGATTTTCCTCCAAGCTTCTGTGGGAACAGCAGGCACTGACCCTTCCCAAACTATTTGTTTCAGTTCACATGTAGTGAAAAACAAAAGTCCTAGCAACATAATTTCTGATTTCTCTGCTAAACAGTTCAAGACATCCAGAAGGACACTCAGCAATTTGTTCAGCTGAGCAGTAAACAACCCCTGCACACAGCAGGAACATGTGCAAAGCAAACTACACCTGCATGTTCCTCTCCAAATTGCCAGAGGCTGTTAGAACAACTGCATCTCATTTTTGGGAGGAAGAAACAAAAAAGCACAGGAATATTGCATCATTTTCCAGAACAAGTTGTTAAAGCTCCACATAAAGAGAAAGTACCATCTGATGTACTATCAATAACTAAAATTAAACTCACATTTAACACAACAAGAACAAAGCAGGCAGCCAAGTCTCAGTCTGTTCTTTGCAAACATTTTTATGGTTTAAGCTTATTCAGGTATTACAGCCCCTGCTCCTGGCTGTTATCCCTACCAGGGGCTGGATGCTCACCCTGCCTGCTGCTGGTCCATGGTTGGAATTGGAGCCCTCCTACACACTTTTCAACCCCCAAAACTACAGCATCAAACCACACGCTCTTGGAGCCATGGCACCATTTACCAAGGAGAGGCAACCCTTGCCACAGGGCAGGACAGCACATGTGAGGCAGCAGGTCCCCTACCGCTCTGCAGACTCAGCACAGGGATTCCCGATGGTCCCCATCTCACCATGTTGAAATGCAGGACCAGGGCAGCTCACAGCTGCCAGGGGAGGAGCGGGTTCAGGTGGTACCACCTTGTCCCTCTCATCACTGCTAGAACGGTAACAAAAGGCTGGCAGAGGCCAGCTCCTGACCAGGGAATCCCACAGTAAGGCAAATGGCCTTCTGCCCTCTCACACTGCTCCAACCTCTGCCCAAGATGACAACTAGACACAGGCACCATGATTCACTCCAGTACCTACCTCTGCTGATCCATAACTAAGGCAAACACCATTCCATATCACAAATAAAATGCTGGCTAAGTGCATTAAAATCTCAAATCTGCTCCCTGGGGATCAGCCCCACCACTTGCCATCCCCCACCACGGGCACTGCCCCACCACCTCCTCCAACTCTGCAAACAGCTCTCGGCCTGCTCCCCTCACCTCGCCCAGCTCCGCAGCATCCCCAGACCCTGTCTGGCTCCCTGGCCACCAGCACCGGCCCCAGCTTATGGGTCACCACCACGCTGCTCTCCCACAGACAGAGCCCACACACCCTGGGGTAGCAGGAGGAGCTGCGGCCCCTCAGCCACCGGTCCCCAGAGTGTCCCTGGGCTTCTTACACAGCTGAACCGGGCCCCTGCCCAGCAATGGCCACGGCCTCTGCGGAGCCATGGTGGGACTCTTAGCAGGACAACAAAGGCACTGCAGATTCACAAGGAGAGACATTTTCTCTGATCTCTGTTTCTGGGAAAGAAAATATCAAAAAATTAATCTTGTTATGTGGTATTGACTTCCATTCAGTGAAAGACAGAGAAACAATATAGAAAGCTACAGAGCAAAAATGAAAAACAAAACCCCAGCGACCTTGAGTAGACGACACTGGAATTGCTTCAGTAAGCAAAACTGCAGATGCCAAAGGCGTAACAATTCAAAATACATTTTTCAAGTTGTTCAGAATAACTGTTGCATTTCTAGAAGATATTTACTATAAGCTTGGGCCCCTGCACAAGGCCAACCTAAGCCTGGCACTGCCTAAAGAGAGACCCCTCAGACAAGCCTTGCTGTCCAGTGTAAGGACAGAGCCTGAAGCTGCGCGCAAGAACTGCAGAGGTCCTTAGGCACAACACCCTCCTCATTTCAAACATCACCCACACAGCTGCCGTGTCTGGGTTGCCTACACCGGTGCCAACCGGTGGTTGTCAAACACTGTGGGCTGCTCTTCCCTCAGACAAAAAACTCACTCTTTCATGCTTGTTTTGGGAAAAGATAAACGTGTGCCTGGCAGGGAAACTCAACATTCTCTCCAGAAGCGATGCAAGGGAAAAGCTGAAACGCCAGATCAGGAAATAGCCAGCTGAAGAGGGTTTTAGGAGTTACAATACTTTTGAATCAAGTGATTTCTCCTGTTCCTACTACCTATTTTCGGTCTCAAACTCCCTCTATGCAATTCCTTTGATCTAATACTATAACTATGTGATTGTCTTCCATCTAAAGCTTTAAGAGTATCTGGTGGTTTCTTAATTATCATCTGTCCCTGACACAGAAATAGTGGCAAAGATACAGGAGAACAGAACAAATGCAACCAGCAAAGCAGTGAGAAACGGTATTTCCAAGAGAGGAAAAAGAAAATAGTCAATGAGTTTGCTGTCCCCGCCAATGCTGAGCATGCACCAGGTATGTCCATGAACAGGCACTGAAGCTCTCAGCAGCTTGCAGCTTTGGGATTTTATTCACACAAGCACAAGGCAGCACCACTTTAGCCTGCAATGTGACACCTGGCCACCTGCCCGTGCAGAGACACAGTTTGCATTAGCTACAGGTCAGTAACTTCCCAGCTGTGCCACGCTGTCACATGGGCAGGATGCTGCCAATGGCTCATTTCCCAGCATGCGGGGTGACCCATGGGGGGCACACGTTACTGGCTGCTGACCCCTGAGGAAGCCAAAAGATGCTGCACCTCATGCAAGAGATTTTCTCAGGGTTTAGCACAAACCCACCATTTGAAATCGACCTGCCACAATGAACTGCTCATCCCTTGACCCCTAGCTTAAATTACCAATAGCTAACAAGTAGGGTGGGCACGCCCCGAGGTAGTCATCCCATTCCAGCTGACTTCCAAAGAGGACCTGGATTCAATTTCTAAAGTCAGAATTCTGCAAATTCTTCCAAGGAACCCTGCTGACCTCCACAAGCATGGGATGAGGTCTTTACACACAGCCAGCATAGAGTTCATGGAGGAGGCTCCATCCTCCACCCAAGCCTTTGTTCTGCCACCCTCCCACAAGAAAGCAAAAAATAGAGCGTCACAGTGAACACCTGAGGGCTCCTAACATTTATATCCATCCATCTACAAAATGCTCAAGTGAAGATGGTCACTGACACAAGCAGTATGCAGCTAAAGTACGTCTCAGGTTGTGATCTGTCATTAACGTATCCTGCCAAGAGCACTCACATTCATGTCTGAGTACAAAAGTTTCATGCAAGCTCTGCTGAAGCATTAAGGAAAACTCAAAGTGTGCAAGTCATAAAAAAGAAAATTTGCATAGCAAACTGTTAATTTTGAGAAAGTCTATGATATTCTGGAATTAAAAGACAAAGAAATAGGTTTCACATTGGTCAGTTTTATTGTTCATGGAATTGCCCAAAGCTCCTCCGGAGCAGTGGGTAATGGTTATTTCCCCTTTAAGTAAATTGTTTCTTGACGCCCAAGGCAATTTTTGCAGGGGGGCAGCAGAAGAAAAGAGTCTGTAATAACCTCTGCAGCTTGTGACCATGGGATATTATGATGTGGAAAGCAAAAATTGTGATATACCAATCGCCTACACCCAGGATAGAGTATCTTGATCTCTGTTAAATATCTGAAGAAATATACTGACATAAATGCAAAGCCAAGAAAGCACATTTAAAAGGGTTTTTCAATCATTAATTTTGTTGCTTAAAAACATCTAAGGGAATTTTCAGTCTACAGTCTCCCTTTCAAAGGAATACTTAGGCAAAAATCTGCTAATTATCCCATGATCACAAATCACTTCCTAATATCAACAAGGGAACATATAGACAAGGGCAATTTTAATTATTTATTTATATGACTGTCAACTATATGTTTTACAGAAGAGAAGAGAGACCCCCAGCCTCTGTAATCTGTTAGTTTTACCGAATTTCACAGAACCTTACAAAAAGAGATTTTTGTGTGTTACCAGTGACAAAGTGAAATGAGAAAATATTTTCTGATAGGGGGATTTTTAAAAGTTTTGAAGGGCAGTTGTTGGCCTGCAGCAATAGCAGAGACGATTATCATAAGGATAGAGGATTCTGAGCCATTTCAAAATAACTTAATCGTTGTTCTTTCATTTTAAAGTGTTTTATTGCCATTCTTTCTATACATGTCTTGCACAACCAAGGTACAGGAAGATACCACTCAGGCAAAAGCAAAAACTGCAAATCTTTGTTATTGAGATGTTCTGTGGGAAACCGAAGATGCTTGGAAAGAAAAGGAAAATATACCTAAGGAAAATTCTTTGCCAGAATTCTTCCCAGGACGTTGTAGCTCAGTAACATCTAGACTCCACTGCAATTAATGAATTAGAAATGCCTGAAATACATAGATTTACTGCTAATCAGTGGGGTGGTTTTTTTGGTGTTTTTTTTTTTTTTCAGAAACTGTTTAGCCATAACTTCCATATTAAACGAGATATGAATTTTATTTGAAAAAATTAAAGCAGCACCTCACACAGTAAATTTTATAGGACAGTCAGATAGCTATTTGGCCAAACAGAATTAAGGAAGAAAATACACCTATTTTATAGAAACAGAAAAGACTAAAGAACCTGGTTTATAGCCATATTCATTGTGTCTCAATTTTAACCTCAGGATACATTGAACTGAGGCACATTTTATGTGAAATCAATGCCTGTTGCATACACATGGGCTTCTTCAAGTATTAGTGTGCAGACTGGCATGTGTTTTAATGGAAACGTCATTTACTGTAAGTAGCCAGTCCTAATACCATTGAAAGATGTAACTATATTTGCACTAATAGCGTTATGATGCTGCAGGTATCCTGATGTGCTTGTAAACCTAAAGCTGCAATGGCTTAAGAGAACTAGTCTCACACAAGTTGAATTATTAGGGACTGATACTCAGTCAATACCCCTCTACAAATTAGGAATAAGAGTCTTGACACCTCTGTTCTGCTGCAACCCTGGGAGTATAAATCCTCCGTGCATAGAGGTTGTCACACTGCAGGGACACCAAATTCTACACAGAGATAATTAATGAGTTCGCTGTATCATACTTGTTTGTACTTACCTATATTCAGTAAATCTTTGGCCAGACTGGAAGAACCGAAAGCCACTGAAGACAGCTTGTCTGGTAACACTTTAGAGAAAAGTAGTGGTCGCCAGGTTAAATGCCAAACACCAAAACTGTTAAAAGCCTGTTTAAACACAACCTACACTCACAGCTCCACAACCTGCTGCCACATGCAAGCTGCCTGTGAGAGGAAACCCCTACCAACAGAAGCAAAAACTGGGTGCCCAATGGCCTTTAGGAAGGGCTTAATAATCTGCAGGATAAGCTAATTAAACCCAATTAAGTACTGAAGTGCAATCTTAAATAAGACAAAAGTTGAATGAGCTTAAGAACAAATTAAAAGGTCAATACTCAGGCATATGCTTACACAGCTAGATGATCAATAGAAACATTAATAAAGTCAACATTTTTATTTTCTCATGCAACCGTACAAGCAAAACACATATTTGTTTACAAGGAGAAAGGGGCTGGTCCTGGGTGGTGCTGAAAGCTCTCAGATGCCCTGAAAAGGATGGTGTTAAAAGATGAGCAGTATACTAGAAAAGCCTATCTTGCAAAGCCTGAATTGCCCACAGTACTCCTTTTAATTTGTACAAACCTCCACATGTTTCTCTATTAAAGAACACAGAGTATCAGTGCAGAACACAAAGATATGCTTGTGCTGCTATTTCTCTGTCTCATTTACTTATTTGGGGCATGCTTAGTCATAATTAAACTATATTGATGTGATGTTTAAACAATTTATGTATGGATTTGCTCATAGGGCTGTCAGCAAACTATCTCTTCCTATTCAAATGAACAAAACAATTTAAGTTTTCATCAGAGACACATTTTAACTCTCTTTTAATGACAGAATAATGAATATTTTATAGTTGCAGTTTCTGTTTTAAATGAGATATTTTTATTGATGTTGGGATTGTCCTGTAATGGTTTCAATTATAAGCTGGTAGGATTGGAATTAGGTATTTTTCCAAATATTTGGTAATTTTTCTGATCTTTCTGATAGGTACAATTTTCTCATGGTTTATTATCCTCAAAGCTGAATATGCCAATCATTAAAATTACTCAGTGGTAAAGGAAATACATGTGTCTGATCAAAAATACAGTGTAACAATTTGTGAATCTTTTAAAATTGCTTATCAAATGTGTGTTTGCATCTTACATGTTACAATAGAATCAGCAAACTTACACTTCAAATAACATTCAATTTTTGTTAGTTATACTAATGAAAATTTAGTTTTATGCCAAAAAGTAAAAGAAGATAATTTTATAATGTTAATGTACAGAAAAGATTTTGTATTAAGGAACAGCCGAGCTAACCATCTGGAAACAAACATACGTTCCCTATAAATCTATTCAATTTGGGAAATGGGTGAGTTCTAGACACTGATTTTTTTCTCTTAAGAAGATCATATCAACAAATTTGCAAGAAGTACACGCAGACATATGTTTGTCAGGAATTAACAAGAAAGTGGATTGCTGAATACTGTTGCACTGAGACCATTAGTCAACTCCCCAGTTTTACTGAAAATCCATATATACAACATAGCATATAACAGAAGTTCTACTTATACTCTTAAAGTTTTATGAAAGCATCATTTGTTCAGAAAAGTGACGTGCATGTGGATAGTCCATAAATTTCTGAGCTATAGTATGTTTACTCAGGTAGAGGTCCCCATTGCCATAATCGTACACATGCGAAAACAGTTAAGCCTCGTGTTCCCTTTCTACGTGTCTCAATGTCCCGCTGTATGTATACCTCACTACATCCTATTTCCCATCAAGACATATAAGCAGACTCTTTTGAAATGAAAAAAAAAAAAAAAACCAAAAAACGAACAGAATTATTCAGAGGCATAAGAAAGGTAACAGAGCTTCCTGAATGAGGGTTTTACTATAGTGAAAGCCACCACAAAACTTATGTAGCATACAAATCCTCAGAAAGCAAGTTACTTCTTGGCCCTAATATTCAGGATGTCCAGATTCATTAGTCAGGGTTACCTTTATCTTGGGTCCATACTTTTTATCTTATTTGGGCAAGAAATAACACAAGCCACGAGTGAGACTTTCAAAATGCCTGGCCACATACCTTAGAGGTGTTCCAGAATGGATCTATATGTGCAAATAGTGATTTGGGAATTCGAGTGTTAAACTGTTCATCTTAAACACTCTTTACACAAGCAGCGTGAAGTGATTATGTGCTCCGAACTGCAAACACCCAACAGCCAGCATCTAAATTACCTGTTAGTTTAATACCACTTAGGGAAAAAAAAACAGGCACATGACCTAAGGTCTTAATTTTAAAAGAGCTCTTTGTTATTTTATCTGTGTCTATCCAGGACTGTAATTGCAGAATTCCACATAATAATAATCCTTCTTCAGTAACTGCTTAAACATAGAGCCTACAGAGCACCCAAGGGTGACACCTTTGCAAAGCTCACTGCGTCCTCAACCTCTAATATTTCCGAGAGCACTATGGTAGCATGGATGTCGCTACTGCTCACAACAGAGTCAGTGCTGATTCTCTTCTGTGCCGCATTTTGCATCCTTAAGTTAAAACAATAAAAATAATTATTTAATTGGAATAGGAGCGCACAACACACTTCACAAAAAGCAGTTCCGTATTCTCGTAAAGAGCAGCAAAGTAAAAGCTTTACAATCCCCAGCTCTGATCAAACACACAGTAATTGCAGGCAAACAGTATGAAGACTAGTTAAGTCTCAGTAGAAATATAATGTGCACAGACGATTCAAGAAAGAACCCCAATACAAATATTATTAGAGCTGTTTTTCTCCAGGACTACGTTTCTCTGCTTCACACCAAAGTACAGACCCATAGCTGTAAATCACCACCATGCTCATCACTACAGTTGTAAATCTTCACTATGTTCCTGAAGGCAGCATTTTCACTGTTAGCAACAGAACCAATGGCCAAGTCCTGCCCCATGCTTTAGGAAGAGGTTGAGATAAAGGCTTAAGATGGACAAATACGGCTAAAAGTGGAGTTTGACCAACAGCACAGCACCCTCCTCACTGAGGGCAATGGAAGCCCTGGGCTTGGCTCATTCTCCCTCCGTGAAAGCTATTATTGCTTTTGACACCAAAGCAAAGCTCTCAAACTGCCCTAAGCAGGCCATTCAGATGTGACTAATTCTTTGGGACTGTGCTACAGGACACTGGTGCTCTTGAGCTTGACAAGGTACGATTCCAGCTGCTATCTTTGAGATCCAAGAGAATGAACTGTTTACACTGTGCTCGAAGTCCAAAGGATTTGTGAGAAAAGGATGTGGCACACAAAAGTGATACTAAGAGGTGAATCACTTGGTCCCCAAAATGGGATGTGGGAAAGGGTCACTAAGCGGTTTGACCTCAGCACACAGCCATGGTTGCTAAATACCACTTGCAGTAGTACTCATTTCCTGGACAACAAAACAACGTGGCCTATATTAAACCTACCCACATCAGTACAATCAATTGGAAATCACTACTATGGTGGTTATGAGAAGATAATTAAAATAAAACAAGTTACTAAAAGATTCCATCAAGTTTGACCTTGAAGAATTAGGTTTCTAATGCATAGGAAGGCCACTAATAACAAGCTACCGTGAAAGCAGAAATTCAGATGTTTTTCTTGCAGGCAGAATTGAAAGGAAACACATTGCTTTTCCAGTGTCTTTAATTTTCAGTACGGAGTCTGCAATGAGCTGCTAATAATCATACACTATGCCATCAGGGTTTTGCACCTATTTACATATAAATAGTTCTGACCTGACTTGGCTACCAACAACGGTTAATTTAATTTATTGTCCTTTGGCAAGTGAATAGTCATTGGTTTTCTAGCACTTTTAACCTTGGCAAACCCTTGGGAAATAAAAATTAGATTGAAAGAAAATTACTAGTGGTGGAGAACAGTAAGAAAGTGACAGTAGTATATATAAACCTCAGGCAGCAGTGGAATAAAGTGTCATATTATTGTATGCTGTCTTCTAAAGTTCAATATTACTTTCTTGATTTACACTTCTATATTTTTTTCCCAGTAATTCTTCTTGCTTTGGGGACTTTTGCACCTAACTTCATGTTTTTCATCTGGGAAGACGGATTAACCTATTTAGCATTAAAAAAATCTATCAGAATTCATAAGAATAAACCAGTGATGTGCAACCAACAACAGCTAAATAATGTGACAGTTATTGACCACTAATGACTAAATATTAGACTGAGATTATTTGATCATCACTCCTATACCACTTGTATGATAATACATTTCAAGCACTGCATTTTGGCCCCTGCAGTCTAGTGAGAAAATACAAAGCCCAGAAGCATTCCTTTCCTCTTGCAACACATACAGCTGTCTCCTGGCTTTCCCTTCAAATGCAAAGTGCTCAACAGAGTGCACACATGATGACTCACTATTGACATTATTATCGCAATGAAGTCTAGATAATGAAGATCAGGAGCGAAATAATACTAACTGACATTGCTGGAGTTTGCTGTGAGTGCTAATCTTTTCAAAAACTTCTAAGTGCAAGGTTTTATAGGGGAAAAGAGTGACCATTTGTTAAAAAAAAAACAAACAAACCACCAAACAAACAAATAAACCCCAAACCATAAGGGAACGGAACACTGGAAAATGCCTCATGAATTAAATGCAAGCAGCGCTGGCCTCAGGAAGCGTGCGTACCTTCCCACCCCTGTTCCTCACCTGAAACTGAGGTGCAGCTTTGTGGGATCTCAGAGAAGGATGTGAGCTACCTCCTACCCTTATAACACTGGCTCTGCGCAGAACAACAGGAGCAGAGATGTGGGCTAGAGATAGTTGCAGAATAGATTTCCATTGATTTTTTAATTGTTCCTGTATTCCTAGAAATGCTAGATATGCAGAGTTCCTGTCTGCTCTCATGCATGTCCTGGACTCTCATTTCAGCATACAATTCATACACACTACCTTGGAAAACAGCAAAATCGGTCACATACATGCAGTATTGACACAGTATATATTCGGTTTCTGTCTTATGCTGGTGAAATTTGGCATTTTTATATTTGAGGCTACATCACACTGTGCAGAAAAAAAAAACATTTATGAGAATGATTCAAATGCACAAAACTGTAACCTTCGTACCAAATGATCAGTGTTGACACAAATAAGATTTGAAATTTAAAGGAAAACATAAATCCTCAAGAGACCCAAGTGGTTGTAAATGCTTTCTCAGCAGTCTTCTTTAAAAAGGGAAAGTTACGTGCAGTCCATCCCTTGTATAATCTTTCTACATATCTACCTGCATAGTAAAAGCCTAATAGAACCTATTTCTGCAATTAAAATATTGCACAGTGTCAGTTATCTGAGAGGATCATGCTTGCTCTTTGTCTGGGGTCACTTATAGACGCAAATTAATAATCAACACTGCATATGATGACAGATAACATTTGTTGTAATGGCTGCACTGTGCATGAAAAACACACCAAAAGACGACATCTGTTATGCCATCCATGGTTGAAACAGATATACTGATGTTTGCAATACTATCAATGCTGTTCATTTAAAAGGATATTTTTCAAAGAGAAAGTGGGAAAAAAACACTTCTAGATAAAGGCTAGCTATGAACTTCTTCACAGACTTGTGTACTGCGGTTGCACAGTCTACGAGGCAGAAAAATGGTTTAATAAGATGCCACAATGATATTAGTTGTCAACTTTTGGTGTTAAAACCATCTTCTGAGTATGTGTTGTTTTCAAAGGGGCCCTTTTAGGAGCCTTTGTGCTTTCGGCTTGTGCACCATTTTGATGCACTTTGCAAAAACTTCATTGTTTCGCAGTGTGCCTGGAGCTCTCAGCTTCCCTGTGATTCCCCTATGAAGAAACAAAACTAAAAGAAAAGTATTTAGCCATGTAGATTCCAGAGTAATTGATTCGAGAAGCCACTAAGAGGCTTGCTTTTTCATCAGGCACCAAACTCCCATTTTGCTGAATCCATCCCCAAACGACATCTCAAGTGGGCAATCCAGCACAAGGCGCTTTTGAAAACTGCCTACAATGCAGCCTATATAGAAATGTAGAAATAGAAATAACCACTGACACTGTGGGTTTGGTTGTTGCTTTAGAAGAGTTTTAACAAAATTTACTGTGTTATTGCTACAACAAATACTTTGGGAAAAAAAATAAGTTCTGGGGATGGCTGACAGCTTGTATCTACATGAAACTGCTACACAATTCTCTTTCCAGAATTAAAGAAGAGGAAATGATTTCAAATAGAAGGAAGTTAGAGGTATTGTCTGGCACTTTATGAAGTTCTGTTGCCAGAGCCAAACTTTCTAAGATGGACAATATGCCACAGACATGTAATTTAACTGTAGCCCTAACGCGCAGACACACTGGCATATTTCTGGGGGGGAAACAAGACAGCCTTCCTAGTACTGTGATTGGGGAAAACTTTGCAGTTCTTGCTTGTTGTGGTGGTTGTTCAAGTTCCCTGACATGGACTTTCTCCGTTGTCTCTGCCATCCATTTCTCACAGAATGGACATGGTTCTGCCCAAGGTGTTTAACCTTGTTCTGTACTTACAAATCACACTCATAGACACTGCAAGGCAAATGTCCTGCTCAGATGACATCCTAATTTATCAAGGCATTTTTTTCCACCTCTTCAGAGATTCTTCTTGCCTTTCTCGAGCATTTGACAAACACAATGCTCAAATACATGCATATGTCTTTAACTATACAGAGGCTAAAATTTATGGTATGCATCAACAGGTGCCACTGGACTTACGCCACAGCGAGTATGTACAACCCATCAGATTGTACATATACCTGGGATTGTTCAACATGAAAATTGACAAAAACTGTAAATCCTAATACTACCTCTAAAGTAAAGATCTTATGGGGCCAATTTGAATTATATTTTGGTCATCAACATCAATTAAATGGTTAATGTAAAAAATTATGACTATCATAACTAGTATATCTAGTTGTCTTCGAGTTTCAAAATATTCTGCTCCTAAGCCACCACTCTTTTTCCTATATCATGACTATCATAACTAGTATATCTAGTTGTCTTCAAGTTTCAAAATATTCTGCTCCTAAGCCACCACTCTTTTTCCTATATCTTTACCTCTGTTTGGTATCTTCTCTTTTTTTTTAATTTTGGTTTGTGACTGCACACCTGCAGCACCCACTGGCGAGTCCCTGCAAGTTACTTCCAAACCCCTCAATCTCTATACATTTAAAAAATGTTTTACATTTAACATCCCATTATAATCTGCTTAGTAAAGTTCCAGCTAATTCCCAAATTACTTTTTCTGGATTGCTTTAAAGTGTGTTATGGAGTACTTACACCTGAAAGGAGAGAAGAATGTGCTGATAGAAGCTCCTATCCAAAATCCCAGGGATGTCAGTTGTCTTTTCATTGCTACTTATAAGGATCAGAAAAACACATTTCTCCATGTGTCTTGATCTGGAGAATATGTGAACACCACAAACACAGCAGCAGGTTCAGGAAATGGGAAGTCCTGAAATACTGAAAGAAAAAATAAAAATATGCCAATACATTTTAACTAAAGTATTTTTATGCCAGAAATGTGTTACCAGCAATGCTTTTTTCATCCCACAGGAGATTTTTATTTATGAAAAGAAAATCAATAACTATTGTGCAAGAAAATAAATTCCATTTTCAGCTTGGAAACAATTTCCTTTTCTGCACTTCTCAAACCATATTTTGCTTCTCAGCCACCTTCAGAGAATCATTTCCAAAAATAAACTTTTACATTCCTGATGTTAAAGCACAAGCATATTGTAAGTGTTATGACCAGCATTGTGTGCCTTAACATGATCTTTACTGGTTTGTCTCAGGTATTGTCAGCTATTTTTGCAGAGGTTGAGTCACCACGTAAAATGCAAATGCTGTTTCATTTCACATCAGTCAAGATTCACCCTGAAATTTGTAAGATTTTAGCAAGCTGCTATTTTCTGCATTAGGTACTTAGGCTATTTGCTTCAATAACACAGCATCACTTTATCACTTAACTTCAAAGTGATTAAAACCCTCTATGAAGTAAGAAAGTATTAACAGTTCCCATTTTACTGATGGGAGCTGTGTCAGAGAGATCTCACTCCAAGAGATATTTAGGAGAGACACAAGTATTTCACCAGGAGGAAATGTGGAGCAGTGGGGCACGTGACTTCCAATGTGATCAAATGCAAACAAAGCATCGGGACTTTTGAAAGCCTACCTGATGCAGCTCAGGATCTTTAGGTAATTTTTCACGTTTTCACATATACCCTAAAAAGACGACTATGCCTATGCTGCTGAGTCACATCTCAGCATGGAGTAATTTGCTCTGCTTCTCAGCAGGCCAAATCAGGCTACATATATTGTGCTGCTGTAATTCTACTATGCCCAGCATCTAAGCAGCTTTACTTTAAAGCCAGCTTGGCAATACCTACACTTTAGGTACCAATACTCAAAGCGTACAGGCATATCTGAACAGTAAAATTGGTCCAATTCTTGCGTTAGCACTGAACACGCATTTGCCATTCAAATTATTTTTGCCTAAAAACGTAATTTCCACTGAATCAACAGTTTTTCAGAAAATAATCAATTTCAACATAAAGAAAATTTTCTTGTGGAAAATCAAATTACATAATTTCACCTGAAGCTATATGGTAGTGGCCTGTTGTTGAACTGAACCAATACGCTTAATTTAAGATCAGCAAGTGCAACAAACATAAACCTACATGAATGTGCTACTATGGACAACTGAATTTGCACATAAACTAACTTAAAAGAGTAATTTTACTTTTATTTAAAAAAAAAAAAAATTTGCTTGAATGGTAAATAGTGCCATTTCCAAATCTATTTTTAAAAAACTGTGTTCTATTAGGGGAAAAAAAGTCATTCATTTTCAATCTTTTAAAAAAAAATTTGGGCTGAAGATAAACTTTAAATGTTGACATTTCTCCCAGAAAAGAAATTGTAAATTCTGGTAAACTCTGGTAGATTTAGACCAGCCCCTTTTTGAATAGGAACTTAGGAGTCCAATCCTACTGAAAGTAGCTGAGATAACCTCCTGGAGGCCTCTGCCACTTTTGAAAATGGGAAAAAGCTCCTGTCCAACCTAGACATTTTCTAAATGTTTACTGTTACTGTGCCTGAGGTGTTAAACATTAAAATCAGGGCAAAGCCAACCCACAAAACCAGGTTTCTTGTCATATATCTGTTCTGAAATTGCTAAGTACACCTCTTTGCTCAGGACCATCCTCTCTTTAGGACTCCATACAGCTGAGCTGCTGGTCATGATTTCAGTCATTGTTTTTACTGGAAGAAGCCGTTACATATAGTTTGAAAACAGGGGAAGTGAATATACATTAATTTTCCATTTCAAAACCAGGATAATATTTGGTTTTTATTACACCAATTCCTTAGCAGATAGTAGGCCTGTTACTAGTTTGACCTTGATACAAATGGTATGAGCCACAGAAGCTTCCAAATAGAAGATTTACTACAAATTAGGATCTGAATGGAAAGAATCAAATGGCAGACAGAGAGGATTATGAGTCTGTGGCTATATTCTGACATATATTGGATTATTAGGATTTGCATTCATTAGGAAAGTTAGACTGGCATTTGCACGAGTGTGATACATCGTGCAGTTCATGAATGTTCTACAGTTAATATGAGAGGGGTAATTATAAGCTGACGTCTTCTGATGAACAGCTGTAGGTTTTGCACACTTTGACATTGCTTGTAGGTTGTTATGCCAAGCATGGCTCTGATCATCCACAGAGCCTCTGCGCCCAGATGAAACTAGTGGGTTTTAACTGATACAGACGGCTGCCTGCACTGCAGTTTGTAGAAACTAGCCCCTGTGGTAACTAAAAGCTTTCCTAAAATATATTGAGGGTTAAATCCGAGTTTCAGCTAAAATACTGTGCAAAGTCCAATTCATATTAAGGTGTATGGATTGCACTGCAGTAATGACAGGCAAGGCTGTAAGCTGGAGATGCAATCTGCAGTCTGTTACAATTAGTTAAGTCAGTGAGCCAATAAATCAGAATCTATAAGAGAAAAGATGTGTCCTAATCTTTATCTACTAATTCATTTTCTAAATATTTGGATAGACCCTGGAAGCTACTTAAAAGGCCCCTAAAGTCCTTGGCTATAGGCATCTTTAAGCTTGATTTGCACACAACTTAACAGAATTCCGCATTGTCTTAGAACTCAAATACGCCAGTCTTCAAATTAAGCTCTGATGACGATGATTTATAGCCTTGAACATCCTCTCAACCCCACTGTGAGTTGCATGGCAGGCAGGTAGACTTAGAGCTCCTCAAAGAAATCTGAACCACTTCCTCAGGAATAGCTCTGCTGTGCATCCTGCCACAATGCTGGAGCTGGACCAACTGTGACGGTGTTGAAACAACGACACGTAATAGCACAACATAGGGGGGAAAACAAGAAAGGGGAAAGTGCAGAGCTGAAGCCAAGTTCTGGGGTAGGCTAAACACAGAGGATTAGACTGCTAAATGCATTTTCATGACAGGTGAATAATGAGCTCTTATTGGTGAGATGCTGCTTGTTAGACTTCAATATTTAAAAGGATTTATGAAGGCTTATTACTAGGGACTGCATTAATAGAGTCTACATGGGTCTGCACTCCATCAGCCCACCTCCTGCGGTTGATTTTTTTCCTTCTTTTCTTTCAAAGTAAGTAAAAAAATAAAGTAATAGAACCCCCTATTTGTTTGCCAGAGCTGATGGAGTAATTAACTCTGGGAGCAAGAGGCAAGAAGGAAGAGACCTCAGGCTTAAGCTATTTGATTGCAGAGAGAGGCAAAACTATTATCAGCATTAATACAGAGAGATCAGAAGCCTCAATATGAAGGTATTAAAAATGCACACCACATTGATCGACAGGTTTACCATAATTATGTAGAAGCTGATTCAGCCGACTGCGCTTTCAGACTTCCTGGGTGATGTATGTCCCAGCTCATGAAATATAGTCTGATGCCATGAATACTGACTGACAGCTTTATTTTAGTAATTTGCCACGGCAGACTGACATTTTATTAGAGCTCAGTAGAAGACACATTGAAATTAACGGGGGAGACTTTCTTGCTTTCAGCAGGCTTTGGATAAGTTAATAGGTTTTATTTCTGATAAGATGGTGGGAGACCCTCTTAAAACCACAGTAGCTTCAAAATTTTCAGAAAATGAAAATGAGTGGGAGTTATGCATCTGAGTACTATTTGTGCTTTTGAACACTCCTCTGCTTTACAATTACACAACACACTTATCAGGATGCAAAGTCAAGAGAGAAGAATGCAAGATGCTTCACCTCTGCTCTGATACATCTCCCCTCAGATTAGTTTGCTCCCTCTTGTTCCATTCACTTTCCTTTTCTAGTCTCCTTTCTCAATCAACCATTTTCTCCAGTCCCTCCTCCCATCTTAATCTATCTATCAAGCTATTTGCTACTGTTTTCATCAGTGGATCCAGGCGCTATTGCCCTGCTAAGCAAGATAATGTTTATCTCTATCATTCCCAGTTCCTAGGCTCTTCTTCCCAGTCTGTTCAGCTCTTCTGATGTGGCATTGTATAATCTGATTTTGAGTCAGCATCAGAAAATGAAACACCAAGAGCAAATGAAACCACCGAGTCTCTTATCCAATGTGTTTTCCATCCATACGTCAGCCTAGAGCACCTCAAGGAAGTTATCAGAGGGAAGAGACTTGGGGTTCCATAGTCCTGGGCAGTAATCTGCAGGGATAGTGCACCTTTAATCTGTTTACCCAAGAGCCGTGAAGGGCTGGAGCTGACTGTCAGGGACCTGAGTGAGCCTGAGGGGCTCTCCAACCTCTCCCCCTTCCCTGGGGTTTGGCTGCTCGTGCTCCAAGCCAGCTTGAATGTAGTGCAGCTGTATAACCTTGGGTCTGACTGCGGTGTAAAGAGCTGTGCAGGAAAGCTGTGAGAAGCTTTCATGTCAGAGGTCTCTCTGGCTTTGCTTGGGAGCTGCGTTTAGCCACGTACCTTGCTGGTCTCAGCCCTGGCTTGCTGACTGAACATCCCAGCTTTACCTTGGCCTTGCCTCAGCACCTCAGGACTGTGACAGACCTTGGTTGCCATCACCAGACATGCTCTGCTTGTCCTGCTTGGGTACTGTGGGACAGCACCCTTGTGGGTGAGGACCCTTCCCTGCCTATCTGGCACTCTTTGCAAAGGATCACTGGAGGGAGCACTGGAAGTTTAGGGATTATTAATTAGACCAAAAGAGGATGAAGATCCATTAAATATTGCCCATCTGTGAGTGATAATTTAGCAGCTACAAGTTATTTTTCTCTGCTGGGATGATAGATGGAAAACAAGCTTAGAAAATAAAAGGCAGAAGAAAATAAGGAATAACAGTATGAAGCTTATCAGGAGAAAATGTTAATTACACTTTAAAGCCCTCAGTCACCTAAGCTTATATTTATAATAGAAATAAAACCAGTCTAAATTATCTCTGCATTTTTTTTAAACTGTGATTACAGTTCTCTTTGCTACTTTTCTTTCATCATCTTTACTCTAACTGGAGAAATATAAGGTATTCGTAATTTCTGGATATTATTTTGTCACTTTTTATTGAATTGCTTATGTGTGTGTTCTAGTGAACACACATCCAGAGGTATGTGAAGCCACGTGAAATGTGGAGCCAGTTGACCGCTAGAGTCACTGCTGGCTGTTTAGTGCTAATCAAACGTGCTCCCACCAAAGTCTCAGGCTATAGGATATTAGAAACGTATCCTACGATCACATCTTCACCAAGATATCATTGCAGACTCCTTCACAGTAGTGGCTGTTAAGGTGCAATGGCAGAAAAAAAACTTTGCAAAAATGGCACAAAACAGAATCATCTCTATATCTTAGACCACCAAAAGAAAAGTTTATGTACAATTAATATCTATGAATGAAATTCATCAGGATTTTTTTACTAAATTCAGTGACAGCAAGAATATGCCCATAGCATACAAAGTTGGCACAGCTGTAAACAAGTGTAATCTGTTCTCTAGGGCTGCATTTTTATATGCCAGAAATAACAAGACAGTCTTTCTTTTAAAAATGCTGTGTTCATTAACAAAGAATACTTAGTATAAAGAAACAACTGACCTTTTCTAAGATGAACCAAATTTAAACTCCTAAGCAAGGAAAGGTCTTTGCCTTTCAAAGTGGTCATTTGTTTTCTGAGTTTCTAGTCTGAATGTTCTGTGTAAGACACAACAGGTTGCAAAGTTGCTGATTTCACAATTACATGTACTTCAAATATTTTGATTCTTCACTTTGAATTATATTGTTAAATAATAGGCAAAGAGATCGGTAACAAGATTTTACAAGCCATAAAAAACCAAATCCTAGCACATGTCTATTCAAAAGAAAGTTTCGGATATTAAATTCTGTATTTACTTGTTTTTTAAATAGATGAGGAAAGTCACAGATATTTTATTGTAGGTTTACTGTTCAAATTTGTGTGGGTTTGCAGGCATTTCTACAAAAATGCTAAGACTAAAAAACCCTTAAATACTAGAGCTAAGAGTATGATTCTGTCATCTCTACCCATGGTAAAAGTCTTTGGGTTGCTTTCAGCATGTCAATGTTTAAGAACAGCAAGGTTTAAACGATCAAATAAAAATAAGGTATGACAGTAGCAAGGAGCTTCAGTTTGAGATGGCTATCTGTATAAACCAAATGGTCACGCACGCTGAGAATTCACTTGCAGACGCTCAGATTTCATGAGTACGTGCACACTGGACTATAGATAGACCCGTGCAAAGCCCTAAAATCTCGAGACACCACAGGTCTGATTTATTCAATGTCTTGATCTCAGTTTTGCCATGCTAGATGCAAACTCGTTGGATTTTTCTTGCAATAGTCATAGGCAAAGCAAGATGAAATTTCTCTCTAGCCATGAATGCATTCTAATTGCTTTACTAAAACTCCTCACTAGAGGAAATTACTTCTGTCTTTGCACACTATCAAATTTCTTGAGAACATTGATTCGTAAGCAGACTTCTAGCTGAAATGAATGGCACAAACCTTGGTGTGAACCCTGATTTTTAATATTCAACTTGCTTTCCACCCATTCTCCTTACATTCCTTTCTCCCCTTCTCAGCCATGCTTATCCTATTAAGTATCCCATCTTTGCAACAGTCCTTTTTAAGTGCAAAAAGTAATTCAGACATATAAAATGAATAAATGCTGAAGTATATCTGTGTAAAAGCAGATCATCACAGGACCTAAATAAACACTATTGGCAAAGCTACATTTCCACTGGAAACTGCTCAGCTTCCACATTCACCTGATCAGCCAGGTGAGTCCACCTAAATCCAGCGCTCAAGCAAAATCAGTGACCTCTTCATGAGCAGAGAGGAGCTGCAGAATAGGATGTAAGCCCACATGGAGGTGGGAGATTGCAGCTATTTTGAATAGTTCTCCAGAGAGCACTTTCCTCGACAAAGAAGAGGGGGAAACCAGTCATAGGTCCTAAGCAGAGCTGCAGAGGGGAGAAGAAATAATGTCTCCCTGATGCTTCAGGTGATTACCAGAGTTCTCCCTGCACAGAGAGGACAGTTCCTGCCACCACAGCCCTGCAGCAGCAAGCGTCACACCAGGCATAGGCTTGGCAGCATCATAAAAGCACTGCGCTAGCGACACAAGGAGAGCACTCCCATCACCTGCATGCACGGAGGTCTGAGCCAAAACGTATGCCTTCAAAATACAATGGACTTTATTTCATTGACACAAATGCTTTTTTTTTGTTCGTGGCAATAGTGCCACTCAACCTCCCCGAGGAACTAAAGAGAGGTCACAGCACCATATCTCTATCTGGCTCAATCATCTAGTCTAAGAAGAGTTGCTGGATCTCAAAAAGCTAATACACATCTGATGATTCTGTACGACAGCCTCGGAAATGGATATTTCCAGGGCAATGAATAGAAGCCATTGCATGTGTGCACTGAGTGAAACCAAAGCCCCTTCTGCTGCAGGCTGCTGCAAGGATTTTGCATGAAATATTAAAAAGAAGCCTTCATGCCTGAAGTCCTTACTGGGTCACCTCAGCCTTTAGCTATCCTGCCAGCTCAGTCCTCTCCTTGGGGTGTAATTAAATAAGGGCAAAATGGTATGAACCTGCTAATGGCTTCACATTGCCCAGAAGGAAATCACTGAATTACCCTGGGATGCCTGCTCTGATTAGGAATAACACTTGCTTGATTGAGGTACTTCATTTGGCAGTGAGACTAACAGTATATAAGCACTGGAACTGAACAGCATTAAAGGGAAACCACCTCAGAATAGGCTCTTGCAAAGAAGATTAGTGAAGGTTAAAACGATCACAAACTATATACACCCACATCCATTCCGAAAGACCTACAGAGAGAGTCTGATTTCAAGCTGGCGGGTGTTTTTAGGTGAACTGAGTGCAGTTTAGTTACCTGGAGGTACATGAACATAGCTGTGATCAGGGGCCTGGTTCTCTGGGATAGAAATTAACAGAAAATAACAGAAATTCCATCAACATAGTTCGACATATGCTGTGAAGCTACTTTCTGAGTCAAACTAAATATTTAAAGGTTAGCAGAAAAATCCCTCCTTGGGCAAGATTATTCCACCTCTACCTATTGTAGGATTTCTTGTATTGCCTTCTGAGCGCCTGGTGCTGGGCACCCCTGGGGAGAGGACAAGATGAGTCCAACCTATGTTCTGAATTTGTAGTCTGGTGCCAGCAAAGCCAGAACTCATACCTGCTGAGAAGAGACATTTTTTTTAAAATCCCATGAAAAATAAGTGAAAGGGCTTTGACAGCCCTTTTTTTCAACTGTAATTATCTTCAAAGTAATTATCTCTGGAGGAATATAGCTCTGCTCTTCCATTGCATTAAACCAACTTTGTTTTTCCTTTTCAGAAGCAGACTAAGTAAGACTAAATCTTGATTGTAAAGAACGTATTGTGAAAGTGAGGGGAAAAAATGTGTAATCACAAAAAAGCTGCTTGGATTTTTGCTAAAATACAGAAAAAAAGGAAAGACTGAGGAACAGCAATAGCTATGTTTTGTTTGGGTTTTTTTAACAGAAGAGTTTCTTTGGATTAAGTTAGTGGCCCTGAAATGGAAAGAATGAACAGTACAGCAGGATGCCACCCCAGCATGAAGAACATCACAGACATGATAATGTGAAACTACACAGGGAAAAGACGAGGATTTATGTTTCAGCAGTCACATTCACACTGTGCTATGCCCTGTCTTCACACACAGGGCAGAGCACAGCTCAGAAGGCAGGTTTAGATCCCATTTCCGGGCTAAAGAGCACAAAGCTTTTAATAAGAAAGATAAAATTTTCCAGATACCATAGCCTGTAAGCCCTACCACAACGCCCCCAAGTTGAATAGCCCAACTGCTGCTCCACAATGAGGACATGAAAGACAAATTAAAGCTCAGGTCCTACTCTGTTGGTTTACGTGCTCCAGATCAATCTTTACTGTCTCCTCTCCAAATTACAAGCAACTCAGCTAGTTGGTTCAGCAGGTTCACTTAACCAGGAAAAAGTCTGGCTGCTTCCACCTATATGCTTACCTTCTAAAATTAAAGGGGGAGGTGGAAAGGAACAAATCTAGAAAGGTCGGGCATATGAAATTCTTTTGCTTTATCAAAATACTTAAAGCCCAATGTGCCCAGAAACTGGACAACACCCTTGCTGCAATGCGCCTACACCATTTATCACCCATGCCTCTGGCCAAATACCAGCCCTCCCTTAAGACCCTTTGGTGTGTAAAGGCTCATGAGAAAGTTTTTCTATCGCCAGCGAGAATGTATCAGCTGGAGATGTCATGAGAGGCCTGTTTAGAAAATGTAAACACCACACCATCAAATAGAAATATATGAAAGAAATCCTTTCTGTTGAACCCAGTGTAAATCATGGAAGGGTTTGAATCCACTAGGCTTTGGTTTTAAAATCTTCGACCTACATGTTCATGCTGGTTAGTCACTATTTCATGCATCCAGTCTGAATGTGACTGCATACAGTGACACTCAAACCAGGTAACCAACCTCCAGCAACAGATACTTATCCCTTGAACTACAGCAGTACCACCAAAGATGGTCATAACAGGAGGTCAGTATTTTCTATATATTAGTGTATAAAACTGTCAGCTTGACAGAAATCATTTCAATGACTGGCAGCTCCATGGAGGAACTAAGACCACCTATGGCTGAGGTACCATGAGGGATGCTGAAAAACAATGGTCCATCAAGACATGCTGCTGGAATGCGTTTCTAAGGACAGCCAATGTTTTCTTCACAGGAAATCTATCATGAACTCAGAGACTCGAGTATTTTTCTGAATCACATAAAAGCAAAGTTTTTCATCAACTTTGAGCCACAAAACCCACTAAGGCTTGATATACAGTGGGAAAAGATTCTGCTTTGTGTGCAGATGAAAGCCGACCTATATCTTCAACTTAGATCATGAAAGCTAGTGGTCACATCACATCTAATCTCTGCAGCTTAGTCACACACAGAATCTCCATCCTTCTCAAACCAAGCTTGCTGCTTTCTTTGTTCCAAATCTGTGTGGAAATCACTATCAGGCACTGACCCCATGAAGTTGCTGTTTATCCTTAACCTGCACATGAGTTCTGCTTTTAGGCTCTTCAGCATAATGACCATATGTGTTTCTTTAGCATGAGCACCTGCTCTCCAGAGCCCTGCACCCTTGCAGCGCTGTTACACCAGTACTACTACTTGTACCCAATCCCCAGCCAGCCGGTTCCCTCCTCACATTCAACAATTCAGCTGTCCCTCTTCTTGTCAGCTACAAGTGGTTTTTCAGGCTGTTAATGGTGGAATTTGGTAATGAAGTGCATGCTATTTGATTCTGAACAGGCAATTAGACTTCCTCATTTAGTTTTTAGGGCTTTAACTGCCTGACTTGACACTAATGTGACTTAACCAGCATTCCACCCTGCTATGCCACTACCATTAATGCCATTGCAATGTGCACAATAATTATGATATATTATATCACTGGCAGCTCATCTCCATATCATTCACAGGTTTGGGTTTTTTTTCCCAAATTGATCTGATGGTAGGATCACACATGCCCTAATTAACACCTTCTTTCTGTGGTTACTAATGAGTCTGTTGATACCACTTCTTCAGGCTGCCTCTATTGTAATAAAGTCTTGTGGGTATATCCAACTCCAACTGTCCACTTTAATTAAGAGACAGATGTCATTGACTCTCTTTCATTTAACACTTAACAGACTTGTAGTCCTCTGGACGGTAAGTGAGAAAGGGGAATGCTTCATCTTTTGTTTCTTTCTTCATTGTACATGGCAGAACTCTGGGAAATAGCTTGGGTAAGGGACTGGGAAGTGAGACTGATACCTGAAATAGCAGCATCTGGGAGAAAATCAGCCTTGGACTTTTTTAAAGAAAAATGGGGCTAAGGCAGAACACAGTGAATTTATGGAGGGAACAGGGGCAAAAATGATTTATGGAGAAGATTTAAATGAATCACAGAAGAACTTTCTCATTTAACAAGACTTGTCAGGTTCCCCTATGGCTCTTTCTGCAGCTTCACCAGAAATTAGGAACAGTTGTGTTCATTTCATATTTTGAGGACAATTGATCTGATCCAAAACCTAACAAAGAAGGCGATCTTATTGAGCTTTGTCAAGCTTTCACTAACACTGGATCATGGAAGTGAAGACTTTCTATACAGCCTAATCCACGCTGGTTGTAAAATAGCACGAGAAAAGGCAGAACACAAAATGGATATGCAACGTCTGCTAGAGAGATCTTTTCCGTAAACCATCATAGTGTCTTTGCTCTTGAAAGCAATGTTTAAGCTAATCCTTCAGGAGCCTAAAAGGATGGAAATCAATAGTATTTGACTGTTTTGTTTTAACATTGAAAAAGCTATTCAGGACACAGCATTCATACAAAGCACCTGTAGTATTCCTTTCAAAGCTCTTGCATCTTTTGATTATTTCTGTTTACAAAAGGGGAACATTTATACAAGAATAAAATATACCCTTCAGAAGAGCAGATTCATTAATCTGTGTTAGCATATTTCATATGGTATTATACAACATATTATAGGCATAAAGTTTTATTATTTCATAAATGTAAAATAATACCTTCAAATTACAAAGTCTGTATTAAATATTAAAGCTGAAAAACAGAAAACAATTTAAATAACAAAAGCTTATTTTGTATTTTGTTTGCTTTTTGAAATGGAAAAACTCAACCTTTAAACAGAGATTGACAGTTTAAAATTATCACAGTATCACAGTATCGTCAGGGTTGGAAGGGACCTCTGGAGATCATCTAAGTCCAACCCCCCTGCCACAGCAGGGACACCTACAGCAGTTGCACAGGACGGCATCCAGGCGGGTTTTGAATGTCTCCAGTGAGGGAGACTCCACAGCCTCTCTGGGCAGCCTGTGCCAGTGCTCCGCCACCCTCAGAGTAAAGAAGTTCCTCCTCATGTTAAGATGGAACTTGTGACTGATTTTGAAATGTGACTGATTTTGAGCTCAGTTCTAAGTTACCATAAGGGATTAAGAGAAGGGTTAGTGTGAGACATGTTTCTACTTTGAAATTCAATAGCTAAGCCTTCAACAACATCTACTGCTCAGGTTTGGGCTGCTTTCTTGTATTTCCTCTATGGCTTTTAATCATTTTAAGCATCTCGCCTACCCCAGAGTCTTGCTCAAACTCATAGGGACTCACAGTTGCATTTCTCATGACCCCACATCTCCTGTTATCAGACATATTTTTGCAAAGCAGAATGATCTGTAAGAGTGTACACGTACTTTGATGTAAATAACCACTTTATGTAAGATGCGAGGGAAAATAAACCCATGCTCATCACATGTCCAATTCATCAGAGATTTAAATGATGCCCATGTATCTCTGAATGCTTATGATTTGATTTCAAGTAGCTTGGAACAGAAGCCATGAAAAAGACTTTCAAATAAGGGGCCCGGTGGAAGGTTAAGGTAATACATTTACAAAACTGGTGCCCTCTGTTTTTTCCTCTCCCTAGTATAATAGACCTGAGACTTTGCCTCTTTGGCTGTGCATAATAAAAGCTGGAGAAAGTGGTTTAGGATGGAAGATGTGATAGTATTGGGAAAATCATTAACAACAGGAAGTATCAAGAACATGAAAAACTGCTTATTCAAGCAAAGCAAATGAGAAGAGAGGGAAATCAGTGCTCTGTAAAACCAAGAAGAGTGTGATACCCTATAAACTGCACTATTACTCATTCCTGTTGCAAACCACAAAGCTTATTCTTTCATAAGATCTTTTCTAATGGATAAACTCCTTACAACTACAATGCAGGAATGCAACTAGTCTTCTATAAAGAGACAGACAATCCAGCTTCCAGTGTTTACACCATCTCCAGGTTTAATATAGCACTATTGTACTGCTCCATGTGAAAGGTTAATGTCTTCAGCAAGAGAAACATTGGCAAGGGTAAAAACAAGTTTCCACTGTTGCTGCTTTGAAATAATAGTTCATTTTAATAATGACAAGTGAAAGACTTTCACACTTGAACTTAAGATACTGACACATTATTCTTGGAAGTGGACATGTTAAATATCTTGTTTGTTTAGTTTTCTTTAAACGCTGTGATGTATTTCTTCCATTCCAGGTCCTCAGTATGAGTTGTGCTTATTACACCACTGCCCTATTAGAAGAACACAGCACTTAAGTATTGTTTCTGGACACACACACCTTGACTGTCCTCCATTATTTACATCGGGTAGCCAGCACAATAAAACACCTGGTCTTGTATCCAGTAAAGCATGTTCTTCATTCTGTGATTTTTATATTTTTTTTAACTTGATTATTTATCTAAGTGAATTCATCCACAGCAATCTAAAAAGTCATGCTTTATAGGCAACATTTGGCCAGATTAGAGCTTTACCAGGAAAAGGCAGGATTAGCTGTTCCCTTACCAGCTGAACATACAGTAGTACTTACTATATACCTAAAATCCATCAATTAAATACAGCCAACTCTGCTATTGGTTGAAGAGTTCATTAATAGTGCTGTAGTGTCCTCCTCCAGAGATCCAAAATGGGACAGCATATTGTCCCACTAAGGTATTTCATGATGGTTATCAACCAAAACACTGGTCAGTTGAGCGGGGATCTCCACATCATGATCACACCTTCATTTGCAATGGCTGCACAACCTAAGCCCCACTACGGCTGTGGTACAATCACATTTTAGAATAAAGATATTTTTGTTTGCAAAAGTGTTCAAGAGTAAAATTGCTCTTTTAGTGATAGTGTACTAACTGGCAAATATATTTATTCCCCAGAGAAGGGAGTTATTAAATCAAGAAGTCTTGATCCTCTTTACCCTGCCCTGGCAACAGAAATATTTTTAAATATGCGAGATAGCTGCAATTTGCATGAAGAATAGAGAACACAGATGCAAGATTGTGGGCAGCTTTTAAAGAATTCACACTGAAAGCATCTCTAAAAGGTAAAAATCTACAACAAAAGTTTGTTTGGGGATGTTCTGGATACAAATCCAGAGGTTACAAGGAGGCGTTCAGAAAGGTGCTGATTTATAGGACAGCTAAACACCTTATCTCTGCCAAAACTGCATCCTGTTAGATAGTATTAACTGTCTGCAAATAGGCCAAAGAACTCAGAGGGACACATAAAAAGCAGGTTAATGGAGGCACCTTATTGTTGGCAAAAACCTGTTGGACTCAAGTTGCTACAAAAATTTTAGGAAATGAAGAGATTCTAAATCTCATAAAATTTATTTGTCAAAAAAATATGTAGGTGTGGGCAACCACCAAGCTGTCCCCAGAGGATGCAAAAAGGCCTTCCTCCCCAGACCAGTCCACATCCTCGGCTGTAGACCTATTCTAGCCACAAATCTGCTCAGGCCCACTGTATGCAAACTCACTAGAGGAAAAGTAGTGTTTATAGCTGCCATTTAAGGACAATCTTTGTTGGAGCATGCACAGTACATCCTTTAGCCAACTTTAGACAGGGAAGGGTGATTTGAAAAAGGGAACGTGTCCTTCAAAGCTCCAGGTGAAATCTGATGCTATAAAACAGGTCCATGTTGCCACCTACTACAAGCAATGGCCTCTCCCTCACAAAAGCACTAGAAGAAAGTGGGTGAAGGAAACAGCAAAGAAGGTGTCAGCTGAATGGCTGGAGGGCTCTGTCCTCTCCTTTCCTGCTCCAAAAGGAACACGCACAGATAGAACAGGGTGGGTTATAGGAGCATCCATCCCCTATTGCAGCTGTCACTGTATCTTTGCTGTCATATACTTTAAAATCCCATAGTAAGCTTATAATTTTGGAGATCATTACCTTGATTTCTATGGAACCCTGCTAATTACACAGGCTTTCCCATAAAGGAAAGAACTAGTTCCTTAGGGGGAAGAAAAAATAAAATCAATCAGGCCATTAAAAAAAATGAATATACTTTTCTGTGTATATTAATCTGAAACAATAGGAGCCAACTACGTTCACTGATACAATGATATTTCCTCCTCAAGAACATGACTAATGAGCTCAAATGATGCAAGCCTACCTGGCAGAGAAAAAAGACTCCAGAGAACAGAAACTTTCTTCTGACAGTACAACAAACTTGAGGTAAACTGAGGCATATCCTCTTGGATGTCAGGAGGAAAAAAAAGGGAAAGTTCACGATTTAGTCAAAAGTTAGAAAGAGATTCTGCAGACTCAGTTCTGCCTCTTTGAATGATAGTTCATGTGGGAAGATACACTGCCTAGACCAAGGCTCCTCCAGGGCACCTGGTCCAGTCTTCTGGGCTGTTGTGTGAGAAGTGTGTTACACGAATACATCTATCATTTTCCACTTGGAAACCCTGGCAGGTCTTCTCACTTTCTTTGAAAACTTAGGGCATATTGGGGGCTGCCACCTACATCAGCATCCCTACCTCATCCTTGGTGGTCTTGCCAAAGAAGCTGAAGCATGTTGCCCTGCACACCTGTGGTCTCTGCACCTTCATCTGCCAAAGACCAGTTCTTCCAAAAAGCATTTTAAGGCACGTGTACTGGCTCGCATCACAGCACATGCTGAGGAACAAGGTTTAGATTGGTCGATTCTTTGCTGATAAAAGCAAACAGGCTCGAGTCAATCCCAAATGAGTGAGCCCAGATGCTGTCTTCCAAAAGCATTTCCCAGGCAGCAGTTGAAAGAACACAGCTTTCCCCTGCCCCTGTGCTAAGAGGGGATGTCCTCACCCCTGGGAAAGTTTGCTGCCTTCTCTGGAGGGTGCTAAGCCTTCTAGGCATGACTTTTATCCCTATCTCAAAGCTACTTCTGAATATCAATGTTTTTGCTGTCAGACTGTAACAAATGGCAAAGATTTTTAAATTTTCTTTTTTTCAGCCATCCTGAATTCCACATTGGCTTTATTTCCTCTCTTGCCTTGGCCCTGCCAGGAAAAACAAAAAAACCCGGAACATTCTCCACATTATCACAGCCCTTCGTGTCCATGCAAGAGTTGCTTCAGCAGACCAGCTGGCCCTTTGGTTACACACTTGGAGGAAATTACTCCGGTGAAGGGAAGAAAAAGCCTCACTTTCATAAAGAATCCAATTTTAAGGGGCAGATCATCACATCTGGACTTAAGACAGTAAGTGACAGGGGCTATAAGCTGGAAAATAAAAGATTTTGTGGCCTGAGCTCCTGTAGGCAGGATAAATCCTTCAAATTACACAAGATCCTGGTTAAACTCATTACTTGCTGTTCAGAAGTCTTCCAGCATTTTTCATTCTTTGCTAAATTTATCACACTAAATCCCTTCCCTAACATCAAAGTCTTTTGAGATACAGAAGCTGAAAGACTTAAAAGTGCTGTGATCCAAGGCGACTCTATGATGAAAACAGGCTTCAGTAATAAAACCTCTTAATTGTTACCGTAACTCAGCACGATACGCTATCTCAATGTCATCAGCAACAAAAAACTTCTCAACGGGAAATACTGATTTAGGGGATCTACCCATTGTCTCACATGCATTCATAAGTGCTGTTGAGAGAAGCAGCCTTGTTCAGAGGTCCCTCAGAATAATTAATTTTTAAAATACCATGATTTTTTTTAACAAAGATTCTTTTGTAGCACATCTCACTTCCATGATCAGAGAGCAAAACCCACATTTTTCCATATATATATTTACTTTCATAGCAATACTTCACATGTTAAATAGCAAGGCTTATTTTCCAGTGGAGGTCCAGTTCAAAAATCAATTCGAAACAATGGAGAAGTTAATGTATTTTTTTTTATTTTCCCCGGTTGTTCTAGAAACATTCAAGGAATACAATATCAGCTGAGGGGAGAGAGCAGCAATCAACAATATAAAAATCAACTTGTCAGTCTAAGATACTTCTCCATCGATCACTTCCATAGTACCCAGACAATATGTTCAATGCCAAACTCAAAATACTAATTCACTTAGGCATTCCTTAGTTGTGCTCTTGCTATTTTTAATAGATATTTGAATTATCTAAATTTTGCAGGACTTTCTACATTTCTGTGTGTATTTCAAACAGGAGACAGAACTATACAGAACAACAGTTCTGACTTCATTACAAAAAGCGGCAAATTTCACAGCGGCTCATTTATTTTTGTAGGGAAAAATTGTTTATTTGCTACAGACCTACCAAATATTTGCTTCCAAATCATTCTGCAAAGCTACTCCCTACAAGTCCTCCTTCCTTTCCACATCACCTCAAACAGCTCCCCAGGAGTCTGCACACATTTGCTGATCTGACACTACCTGTCAACAGCATTGCACAGAGTTCATAAGAAGTGGCACTGTGGCCACTCTTCATTCCTTGGGATGCAAAGCTGGGCCTATCTTGACATGTCTTACTCTCTGAGGACCCTGACAACCCAGAGAGCCAACCCAGGGGTTATCTTACTTACACATACTGAAGTTTGCTGGAAAGAACAGGCTGAAACCATTGCAGCAAAGTCCATAGAGTCAGCCTCAGACTTGCTTTCCTTCAGCCACTAACCTCCTGCCTAAGCCAACAGAAGCTTCCTAGAAACCTCCCTGTTGTTTTCACTTGCACAAGCAATTCTTCTGTGCTCAAGTTACACAGGCAAAATCCCTTCATTCTTCCCAAGATTAGTCCTGAATTGCACCAGTAAGACGGTCCAGAAGAACTGCTATGTTGTACAAGTCAATCCTTCATCAAAATGCAATAAATATTTCACATAAAAAGCTAAAACCCCACAAGCAATAACAAAAAGAAACTATCAGAAGATTCCATTTTCCATAAGGATGAATGAGAACTGGCTTGCACAGACCAGTGCCTCTGTATAAATGCTGAAGACAAACTCCTGAGTGAGAGTCTAATGACTGAGACACAAGCACTAAATTCTCCCTGGCCAAGCTGTGTTTAATGTAGGATAAAAAACTGGGATCCAAATGGAGTTCTCCACAACCTTGATTTTATGGCTGATCAGCTTAGACCCTCTGTGTTGTTCTCAGCTGCTTCTGACCAAAAGGAGTCTGTGGGGCAAAGAGGTTAAGCAGCTCATGACAAACAGGCACAGGGAAAACCCATCCACTTGCTGATGAAGTAGTTACAAACTGCATAGACAAATCCAGTCCCATGTTCCGCCACAGATTTCTCTTTAATATCTTTATCAATGACCTGGATGAGGGGATCGAATGCACCCCCAGTAAGTTCGCAGATGACACTAAGCTAGGTGGGCGTGTTGATCTGCTTGAGGGTAGGATGGCTCTACAGAGGGATCTGGACAGGCTGGACAGATGGGCCGAGGCCAATGGTAGGAGGTTCAACAAGGCCAAGTGCCGGGTCCTGCACTTGGGTCACAACAACCCCATGCAGTGCTACAGGATTGGGGTGGAGTGGCTGGAAAGCTGCCCAGCAGAAAAGGACCTGTGGGTGTTGGTTGACAGCCGGCTGAACATGAGCCAGCAGAGTGCCCAGGTGGCCAAGAAGGCCAACAGCATCCTGGCCTGCATCAGGAATAGTGTGGTGAGCAGCACTAGGGAAGTGATCGTCCCCCTGTACTCAGCACTGGTGAGGCCCCACCTCGAGTACTGCATTCAGTTTTGGGCCCCTCACTACAAGAAGGACATTGAGGTGTTGAGGCATGTCCAGAGAAGGGCAACTGAAGCTGGTAAGGGGTCTGGAGGACAGTCGTTCCTTATGAGGAACGACTGAGGGAACTGGGTTTGTTTAGCCTGGAGAAGAGGAGGCTGAGGGGAAATCTTATCACTCTCTACAACTTCCTGAAAGGAGGTTGTAGAGAGGTGGGGGCTGACGACTTCTCCCTAATGACAAGTGATAGAACGAGAGGAAATGGGTTCAAGTTACACCAGGCAAGGTTTAGATTGGATATTAGGAAAAAATTTTTCACTGAAAGGGTTATCAAACATTGGAATAGGCTGCCCAGGGAGGCGGTGGATTCGCCATCCCTGGAGGTGTTTAAAAAAGGGCAGACGTGGTACCTGGGGACATGGTTTAGAAGTGGTTTTGTCAGGGTAGGTTAATGGTTGCACTCGATGATCTTAAAGGTCCCTTCCAACCTCAACAATTCTATGATTCTATGACTCTTGAGATGAGGGGTGCAGAAAAGTCAAGATTTTAGTTTGTATAAAACTAAATCTAATTTGGTGATATTTTCCATCCCTCAGGTCTCTAATGCAATTGCATTTAGTTTACCAGGCAGAAAATTACTTTTCATAAATCAGGTCCTTGTTTTTTGGAAGAGGTTTATCACTGCTAGCTATACAGCTCTTCAGTTTATCCACACAAGTGTTTGACTTTACTTCCTTTACTAAGATGATTAACATCTTTGTCAATAATCCCGCCCAGCTGATTCCGTGCCAGCAGGACACTTTGCATAGTCCACGCACAGGATGAAACTCATGTTTCAACATGATATGATATCAACGATATGAATGAAAAATGCTGTCTTCAGCTATGTTTTGATCCCACTCTTGCTAAAAACAATGGCATTTATGCCAAGATCTTGAAGACAACACTGTAGCATAGAAAAGTACAGTTTGAGGGACTTGAAGTCTCCCAAAACATCCTTCTGCCTTTGTACAAGATCAACCATAGCCATGCAATTGCTGATCTGCTCTAAGAGACACCTGCTGACTGAAACTATAGATATATTGGGGCACATTTTCAGCTAATGTGAAGAAGTTGTTTGACAACAATTGACATCAGGCAAAGTATCAGGTCTGATAGTTCTTCCAGACTCCAGGCTTGCTCATTTGAAAAGTTGTATAGATGAAGCTACAATTTACAGTAACCTCCTGTGTCAGAGCATTGGGAATCGGGATGGACTACGTGTTTGCAGGCTTTCAGCAAGATGCATTGAAGGTGTATTGGATGGATGCAAGGAGTGTCCAAACTTTCCGTTTTGCTATCTATTCAATATCCAAAGCACTACATTCTTTGCTTCTCTGGTGAAACACAGTGGAAATCACCATTGTCTCAGGGGCTGCAAGGAAAGAAGCCTAACTGTTGGCTTTTTCTTTTTGTTTTTTTTTTTGTTTTTTTTTTTTTTTGTTGTTGTTGTTGTTAAAAATGGTATCCTTTTCTGATGGGAATACTAGCAGATGATATTCCCCATGTCTGTGACTCATTCAGGTGCATATACAGAAATATCTGTGTGTCAAACTAGGCTAATTATGCCACTATTCCCTAGTTATGAATTATAGCAAAAATTCAATTAAAACCCATCCCTTCTTCATGATACTTTAAAATAACTACATTACTGCAATAAGTGCCTAGGTTCGATGAGAGACAGGTGGGAATTACAAAGTGAATTCTCCCCACATCGCAGTGGGAGGAGGATGCCTAACCTCTCTGAGCTTTTGAAAAATCTATTCCTCCATTTCTAAAATGTAATCTCTAGAAAAAGCGCCCACATGGCAGTTTCTTGATGCCAGCAGGAAAACAGTTAAGCACTTTATGAACACAGTTAAGGACACAAATAATGCAGCACTGTTGGACCCTAAGCTAGCTATCAGGGCCTGCACTTTCAATGAGCTGCACGCCCTTTCAGAAGGAAGCTTCCACTCAGGAGACCCAGCATGGTGTTTTACAGCACTGTGTACTGGAGATACAGTACCAAAGTTCTTGGTTTTGACCCCTCACTGATACTTGTTAAATTCTACAACAGAGGTGAATTTTTTGTTGTTTCTATCAAACTAGTTTATCATGAAGTTTATCATGAACAACTTCATTCCAATAAGATCTGATTCCAAAGACAGTATGGCGAAGGAACATAGCTGAGATTTGGTAACTGAATCTTGGTAATGATGTACCAGTTACAACAGCATTTTGGGCACACAAACACTCATGACGCTTCAGTGACAACAATACTCACTTATGACAGCATTTTCCTCTCGCAGCTCTGAAAGCACTGTCAGAGGAATTATTATCCCAACTTTGGGTTTTGGGAAGCAAGGTACTGAGTACTGAGGACCAACATTTCCAAACTGGCTATTGATTTCTGTAGTGCTCCTGTGTTTCCTGTGTTCAAGAGTCCAGCTGGAGCTAAGAGACCTCATCTTACAGAAGCACCCATTACACACAAGTCCTGTTGAATCATTGGGAGCTGCAGATTATCAGCATTTCTAAAAAAAATTAAGGAGAACAAAATGAATTTGTTCAATTGTGATAATCTGGACATGCAAAAATAAGGGATTACTTTGGAAAAACCATGGCCCACCTCTCATCCAAGGTCATACAGTACATCTATTGCACAGGAGGGAGCTGAGTACAGGTCTCCTAATAGTACATAAAGTAGAACTATATAGGAGAACTATATGGAAACTGGGCTAATGATTCCTCTGCAGGCTTTGCAGTATCATGTCTCTAGTGCATAATCTGAATGACACTGATCAAGCATCATCATCATTTCATAATCATCCATACCACTGTAGACTCTGGAGTATACCAGAGATATTTATGAGACCAGTTAGGAAAGACACATGGGTTCCTTGTCTGCATTATGAAAAATCAAAGTAACCACATACTGGCTTTTTTTTTTTTTTTTTTAATGGCTTCTTTGAAGCATTAAAAACATAAGAAAAGGAGGGACTAATTCTTAAACTAGGCTGAAAAGAGAGACAGCAACATAATTTACATATACAGGTATAATTGTCTGGTAACTAGCAAAAAATCTCAAATCCAAACATCCAATAACCACGTCTTCCCCTTACTGATATTTAAAATACACATATTTCCTGATGAGTCTACTCCAAGTATAATTGTTCCTACATAAGCATTGCTTCTGTGAAATAAGATTTGCCAATCAGACTGCTGATGAAAATCAAAGCAAACACTTATTAATTTTTTAAGTTCCTGAACCTGGCATTTTCAGACAAATATCATGGAAATTCTGAATGAACAAAAATTAATACTAAAGGTCAGACGTAATAAAGAAACACTGAGAAAATGCTTCTAGAATACACATTTGTCAGAGTAGCCTTTCAACAAAATTTTCCACTTTAAAAAGGAGGAAAGTAGACAAATTATTCTAGAGTTGCACGTTAACAAAGGGTAAAAGAGTTAGTTACATGTTACGTAGTTCAAGAAATCTTCCCAGTTTTGTTCTTGCTAAGTGATATCAGATTATAAGATATCAATTTGATAATTCCAAATAACAAACCTGGAGAGCAGGAAGCTTTTAATGAAGTAATTTTCAACTATTCAGAACCTTCTCCCTCTCTGTTCCTCTGCCTCTCTATTCACTCACTCATTAAAACGTGGTGGATCTCCAACAGATTACATGGAAATGTAATTTTAAAAAAACCCAAACCCACAGCATGGTAACAAAATATATTTTAGTATATGTGCAAAGGGTAGAAATTAAAAATCCTCCCTTCTCATCAGCAAATATTTTCTTAGAAACCACTGCTCCTTTATCCAGTTTAAAAACTCTGCAACAGATATGAAGCAAGGGCTAATCAGATAAACCATAAGCCCATGGCTGAAATTCTGAACAGTAATATTAAGAACCCAAATTACCGTCCTCCAACTGACAGTCAATATTCTGTAAATATATTTAAAGAGAATTCCTCATTTAGAAACATTGAAATATGGGTAAAAAGGAAAGGAATTGGTTAACTTTCTGTTTATTTGCCCTTTTCTATTATTCATAGTTCCTTTGCATAATACTGTTTAGATGTAATCCTTTATAGGTTTTATACTGCCCACCATTAGCATTAAAATTGAAATTTATTATAAGTGACATGCTCATCTGATGTAAACTAGAGTAGCTATTGAAATAAAAGTTACAGACTGAAAGTAATGCTGAATACTGGAGCAATAAAATTCTCTATCTTTTTCTGCTTGACAAAAAGTGTGTTGGAAATTTTCATTAAAAAAGAGACCGAGACTATCTGTTGACAAAATATGCTTCTCTCTGCCTAGTGAAAAGCATCGATTCCCTTCACCAAAATATATCCATTGAGACTAATCCCCACACAGTAAGGAAATAAATGCTACATAAAATTACATCTTAAGTATTTGGTATATTCACAAAAACAAAACCAGACCAGCTAAGAATGCAAGACTGAAAACAAAGCAGGTATATAACAAAAGTCATCAGACATTATTCTTTCAGAACACTTGAGAAAGCTTCCCAGAAATTCATTTCTAGAAGAAAAGTGTGTATATACACCAGTGACTCATGCTTCTAAAAACATCTTTCTGCTTTTCCTACTGAACTTTCTAGCCACCTGTTGCATTAACCCATCTTAGTCTCACAGCAGCCTTATAACAAAACAATGCAAATGAACCTACCTGAAATCACATTGTCTTGGGGACAGAGCTGGGAACCAAATATCTTCCTTAGTCCCCATTCAGCGCCATAGGAGGAAACAGTCAAACTCAACTCTCCAACATTTGGTGGCTCCTGTTACTTTCAGACATAAGTTTTACTGAGTGCATAATTCTGGAGAAGAGGTTATTAATTTCTCATAGAATAATGAAACTACCAGTGCATAAAGCTAACACCATGTCTGGGTCAACACCAAACCTCTGACTGCTCTGCAACTGAGATACAATGCATTGCTGCAACTGAAAATGGAACCATAACACCTAAAGTTGAAAAGTTTGTTTAATTTAGGGTTAAGCATCTAGCATGTGCCCTGTCTTGCTGACATAGTAGCGAACACATTGCTGAAGCCATGGGTCCAGACAGCCCAGCCCCAAGACTCTAAACAATCTTCCAAAGCCCACCAGCCACATCCAGCTTTTCAGATATCCCAAAGAATACCAGATTGCCTGTTATTGATACAGGCAAATCCCATTTTCTGTATAACAAACACGCTATTCCCAGTCATAATCCCAGCTTTAATCACTGTGCTTGGACTTTAAACAACACAGAAATGAATGGCGAGTCCTCCATGCCTGCTGGTACAGACCTTCATCTTTGCAGTATAAAGGAACCAAGTTCTGCAACACCTTGTCTTCGTGACCCCAACCTGAAACTTAACATCATACGAATTAGCATTCTGCATGGTGTCAGAATCGATAAATGAGAGAATATACCCACACACTCTGCGGGATGAAGCATAATTTTAAATTAGGTAACATTGCAACATTCAGGAATTCAACTAGTTTTGCAGCTCTTGCTTTTCTGGAAATTAACCCTCACCTTAGCCTTATCCTGAACTGACCTGGCACAATCAATAATAACCTCCAAACACAGTGTAATCCTCAACCCAAACAGAGCTTTGTCACCCTCTGTGAATCAGACACTACGCAATCTGCAGCAATTTGTGTGGCCCTGCATTTTTATTTTTCCCCTTTTAAGGCAAGTCCCTATGATTACCCTGAAATACTTGTAAGCATTTGGATTTATACAGGAAGAGGCCACAAGTGTGGACGTGCAATGATATCTCCATCTAAAACCAAAACATGTGTAAACCGTTTTCAGTTTTCAAGGATGACTGACATTTCATCAAGGTTTCAGGTTACTTTGTCTGCTAGGAAATGAAGCAGTATATCCATGCTTTAACAGGAGACAGGCTAAGGTTTGTACAGTACTCATCAAGAGCTTATGTATTCACTGAATTCAGCTTTTCACCTCCTTGTTTCATCCTTTATTGTTCCCCTCTCTTTACTGAATGTAGCAAACTATCTAATAAAAAAATCATCTAATAAAGAATATACCTTTTTATTTTTTAATCATTTGCGTGCTGCAAATTTCTGTTGCCAAGTAAAACTTGATTTCTAAGTATCACAATTACACTCCTAGACTTCTGCAGAGCCCTGGGGGCTGCAAGCCCATGGTGCTAGGGATTGATTCTTTGTTCTTCCGAAATCTTACATGATGTCCCAGCTGTATCAAAGATCCACGGGACAGGTGAAATAGGCTTCTGGAATAAACACATTATGAATGACAGTGTTTCCTGCTGAGCATAAAGACATTGCAATGGATCCAGGTCAGCCAGTATCACTTGCAGTTTTGATGCTTCTCCACGAGTATATGAGCTGGGCCTGTGCTGGAGTCACAGATCGGCAAGCCCAGCCATCCCAGCTGTAGGACTGTGGGCAGTCAGGACTCTGAGCAGAGAGAGATTTAAAACTCCCAGGGAGTCACTGCATCAGAAAGGGCACTTGCCTGTACTACACACCATCTCCCTCTTCCCTTTGCAGCTCTCTGCTACGGACACGACTGTGTGCCTGGATGGAGGGGAGAGCAAGCAGTGGGGGAGGCAGAAGACTTAGAAAACAGATGAGGTAACCTTGGCTGAAACGTTATTCTCAAGAACTTAGAGTTCTAATATATTAGACAGCAGCTTAGCAAAGCCTGGGGTAACTCTCAGACTCCAACTCGCTCCAGGCATATGTTACCATAAGGAAAGACTTGCAGCATATCTATACCAGGGAGAGAAAGGCTGCAACAAAGGTTTGCTGCTAGTCCACTGACCAGGACCTGGCCACAGCACTAGAACTCAAGAATGCTGGCCCTACCGCATGGGGCTAAGCACAACTTTCCACCGATGCAGCTGTAAATGCAGTACAATTCACTGGCTATGGTGGACTTCCAGCCCTCCTATGTCAACAGCAGTCTGTGTCTCTAGGTTGTTACTCACTTTTATGTTGCTGTAGCAAGAGCACAATCTGGAGTAATAGTCTATCCTATGCTTGTGCTCTGTGTTTGGGGAATGGGTAATTGGTTTTATAGCTTTTTATGAAATCTCATTTATAATGGCAGCCAGCTGCTTTATCAGCCACCATATCCTCTTGTTCCCCCCTCTATACACCGATAAATTTTACTCTTGACCCTGACTCGGTCAGCGCTCATGAGAGGCATTCTCTTGTGTCAGATCTCCCCCGGGTGCTTTTTTCACAAAATCCAGCATAGCATGTGACGATCTAAAAAGATCCAAGCCTCAGTAACAATCCACTGTGTTTTCATATAATCACATCTGGGCTACTGTAACTCATTCCTCGCGGCTGCAGAACTGCAGCCTCTGAACTTTGTTATTTATAAACAGTGATTTAAGCATCACCCAGAATTTGAACTTCCCCTTTGCAATCTGTCTCCATGAACCACCGCTGCGCACACAGGTGCTCTGTGCAGACCACCCACATATAAAACCGCCTGTCCACCTCTCTCCCTTGCATTGCCCCTCGGTTAGATCTAAATTGCAGAGCAGACCTGACAGTTTCATAAAGCCATGGGGTGGCCTTAGGTACTTGAAATCAGAGCAGTCAATTCAGACTGCCAAACTGATGGCACTTACAGACTAATTGAGCTTATAACATTTACCTCCAGGTTGCCTCTGCTCCCTCTAGTTGCCTTCCTTGCTTTTTGAATACGAGGCATTCTTTTTCCCAAGCAGCTTCATGCAAACACTGAGATAAGGGTGGCTGTTGTTGCTTTTTTTTTCCTGCAGGAGAATGTTAGGAAAAGCTCCAGCTATTAATTTGATGAAAGAGGTGCTAGAAATTACAGCAAATGGCAATATCAATCCATATGAAAGCTCTGCAGTGTTTTTATTCCAAACTCATGCACCCAGGCAATGCAGAGCATACATGTTTTTCACAGCCACTCTCTTAGCCCCTCAGTTATCTTCTGTCAGGTGTAAGTAGCACCTGTTTCCCCTGTTCTTATTTTGGATGTTTCTCACATTTTGTATGACTCTCCAGAGGACAGGCAGTTACCCCAAGTTGTAATAAGATGTCTATTTGTCTAAGTAATGAGTACCAAATACCGGTTTGCAAAAATGGACCTGAATGTGTGACAAATAAAACCCAACTATATACAAATTTGCAAAGAAGCCGTTATTATCCTAATAATAAACAGAATCTCCAAAAAGGAAGAATGTTTCTCTGCTGTAAAACACACAAAACTTTGAAAGCGATCTGCAATTCTCCCTGGTTACTGTTTGGGAAGGATAAGTTTCTTTTGACCAATTTTATTCTTACAAGGCCAGAAGCCTCATTCTAAAGAAAAGCTGATCGTTTCAAGCTCAGGATATTCTGTAATAAGCAGTAGAAATAGAAATAGTTTTTAAATGGCTTAAAACAGAAAAAAAGAAACCCAAATAGACAAAAGGGAGTGGAAAATGGAAGGCAAAAGAGGATGAACTTTAGTAATGGAGCCAAAGATGCAGTGCAAGTAAAGAATGCTGAAATGAAAAGTTACTGTTGTAACACCACCCTGGTTTGGCTGGTTAAAGTATTAACCAAGTCCTCTACACAGGTACTAAGGTCGCATACAAAACCCCCAAATTTCCACCTGGCACTAACCAAAGGGAAACACTAAATATGTGGATTTCTGTGGAATTAAGACCTTGCACACACTTCTGATCTCCTGGTTAAATACTAACCTTCTGCTGAAATCCTTCAATATTTGTGGTAGATCCAAAGAGTTAACTCCTTGATAGGTTTCTGGCATTGGTGTTGCTACAGGCAACATCTCTATAGAAACATCATGTAAGGATAAACAGTCTGGTCAGTGAAATGTTTTGCTGATAGATCCGACACCAAAGAAACTCATCATTAAGGGAGCAGGTAAATTGCTTATTCATAGTAAAAGGTCTCTCAAGAAAGTCAGCTTTACAGCAACAAGATGCACGTGCACAGCAAGTCAGCACAGCCAACTAAGACCCAATTCCATGCCACTGAAGCAACAGACACACTGCAGCTGAGGTCAGCTGGGCACAGGACTGACGCCAAAGCAAGCAAATGTAAAACTTACCACTCTCCCTACAAGTCTGTAGAAGCAGCTGTGACTGAAACGGGCACACGGGAAGGTGATAATAGGAACATCCTACCTCAAGATTCTTCTGTACCCCTTCCCAGCTGGGATGTTCACACAGAATTTCTGTGCAATTTTAAGCACTGTTTTTAAACCCAAGAGGGGTAATTTTAAACCCTACAGGAGAAGAGCCAAGACTCCTCCAGATGTACTTTGAGACTCCAACGCATGTTGGTATTTCCCCAGCCTAAGCAGAACCTGCAGCCATCATCTTCAACATCTCTCAAAACCCAAGCAGCAGCTTCAGAAAATTCTACAAGCTTGCAAGAAAATATATTTTCCAACTGCTCCCAAGAAGCCTAAATAAAGTACCGAAACCACCTGGTAGTTTTCTTTAACTCACACAATCATTTTACCTGAAGATCTCTGCTCCCAAAGACATTCTGGTCAAACAACTTACACCCAGCTAAACTTTGTTTGCTAGTGTAAGAGGTACTGTCTGGACACTGAAGATAGATGAGGATTAAACTTTTTTTTGATCATCAATAAAAAAATGCGAGGCTAATAACCAGAGACACAAAAAACCCAAGAGTCTTGCCAGGGTGAGTGCCAGCTTGGAAGGGTACTACAAAAGGCAACAAAATACAATAGCACCATATGGAGGTTGCAGAGAAACTGCTTTTTGGATAATCATGTCACAGCGAGTTACAGATCATGGACCACAGATGACCCCATAGGTCATAGCAGCCCCTGACAGAACCACTTCCCAGGCAAGTGATCAATAACGGTCACAGGCAAATATATTTATGAGGACATTTCCCAGCTCAACCACATTATGGAACATAATTTTCATCCCCTTCACAACAAAATAAATTTCTCCTTTGACAACTGACTCTGTAAGAAAGAATCACAGGCAGAAAGCCAGGCTGTAACCACAACATTGGTGTGTATGTGCTTGTTACTCTCAGTATACAGTGTTCAGTGCTTGTTCCCAAATTCATCCTGCCTTCAATTTGGCTGACCATTAATGTCTCCGCCTTGCACGAGTCTGTTTATTTCAAGTCCTTCTACTTCCTGTATAAAGCTTTCTATTCAAAAAGCAATTAAAGTTTCATAAAAGCAAAACTTCCCAAACATGAACTGCTTCCCATGCATACCAGTGCCTTATTCTTTTAGTAAAAGCATGGCCCTTTGCATCAATAAAACAGAGTGAATTCTCTGCCTGTTTAATGAAAGGGCAGTGTATTAAATGTATTCTCCAATGTTAAAACACTTTTCTTTTTGTCAGAAGACCTCCCTTCCCACTTGATGTTTTAATAAAACACGGCAAGAAGCACTAAGAACAGTGGAGCTGCACACTGTAATGCTGGGCTGTGTACAGAAATGAGTATTCAATCAACCCCTACTCCCAAAAGCCATGAGACAAAAATCAGTGATCAAAACCCCTTCCCTGGCTGCATCTAGCACACCAAAAGTCTCCACGTCCCTCCCTCCCGTCACCCTTGGGTCTCTGCTTTGCAGGCAGCTAGCAAACAGCTCAGCAGCCACTGAGCATGGTGTTAAATCCTCCCTTCTCCCCATCAGACCCCACCAGACACGCACTGCACTGCAGGTGAGGTTGGACAGGGGACTGGATGCTCTTGCAAGCACCGCACAAGACAGGCAAGTACGTTGCTTTCACAAGACCTTTCACTCCCACCAGGTATTTGGGAGCCCCAGTTACCCTGCAAGCACCACCCTCTCCCACACCTCCTAGAACCCCACCATGGCCCCACAGAAGACTCAACATTCACAGGAGATTTTCCTGCTTACTGAAGAAATTGTGACAAATAAAAGGAGCTCTCAAACTTACCCTCTCCTTACAAGCAATTTCTAAGACTGCTACCTGCAAAAAAGGTTTAAAATTTGGGAGCACAGTTTTGAAACATGTTTTCCAAGCTGACATCATAAAAAAAAAAATTAAGCTTGAAATGCAAGAGCATTACCATATAAAATGACAGTTTACTTATAATGCTGTCAGCAATATTTGCCAGTATTTGGTGGTACAGTTGGATATCTTTACAAGAATTCTTCCTATGTGCTGAGAAAGAGGGCAGTATCTGCTCTCAGAACTTAACTGCAGTTAAAACTTCACATTTGCTTAAAGACCTCAATTTTCTTTCATTTTAATTGTGTTGTGATCTAAAATAAACATTGTTTGGTGCTTGGAAATGCATTTGCATATGTTGAAGCCAATACAACTCCAAGTAGGCCATCTTTTTTTATTATGCCGTATTTATTTCTGTCTGTGCAATTCATTTCCCAGAACACGTCATCTCAGCTGCAAAAGTTTTATCTGAAGTTCTACGATGTTTGGGGCAGCTGTTGAAGCGTCGGTACCCAGACTGATGTAATTACCTGAGAAACTCAGTGCCTTCCCAGTTATTAGCCTTCCAGGGTGCTGAGAAAAGGTTACAAATAAAACTCGTATGCAAACCAAAAGTTCAGAAGCAGAAAGGCTTACCAGGACGAGGTGAGCATTAATCACAGTCGTAATGGCCCACACTCACAGATTGCTGTTTGCTTTCAAAATATAAATTTGCACCAAGCAGAGCTGCAGAAACCCAAGGCTCCTGAGCATTAGGGAGGACGAGGAGTGCCAATGCCTATTTAGCAGAGAAGCTGAGTCCAAATGAGTCTCAGAACTCGCTGGGCTGAAGAGTGGGCTGCCCCTTCGCTTTCTTTTTGCCTTTAAAACTAACTCAAGACTTTCTTTGATGTTTTGACAAAGGTTAGCCCCTCTGGGAATCAACTGCTCCGCTGAATCTGTCTGAACAATTGCTATGGGCCTGTTAAGGACGGTTGGAAACTTACTGTGACTGCTTCTAAGATGTTTGCTGTAGTTTCCATTCCAAGCAACGGCCTTGTTTCCCTTTTATGTGTTCTGAGTGTTTGCTCCCTTGCAATTTATACTCACTTTTCTTTACCTGGCAAAGCTGGTTTGCTCTCACCCCCATTCTTCAGTCTGCTACAGCCATTTGCACACGTGCATGGCTAGGACAGCTCCTCCAGCTGCCCCGGAGGAGATGCCCTTTCTAAACGCTAGTCTGTATGACGACTCTGAACTCACTTATGTAACTCAGGTTACCTATGACGAAAGATCAACATATATTGTTCTTAGAGTTAATTTTTCTGGCAAAGAAATCTCAGGCTTTCAAATGTTCTTTCATTCTTCTGACAACCCCACCTTTTAGATTTCATTACACTACGTTTTTCACCTCTCAACCAGAGACATCACTTTTCAGTTAATTCTTTGCAATGCTCTAAAACCAATAACAAAATACTATAAGTGATCCTTAAAATTACCACCATGCAAACTAAGGAATTTTGTTACTCATTTTTTCAAAAGTCACTAGGTGATCTTGGGAACTACACGCAAACAGCCATACTCCTTTATTATTCAGTATAAGTTGAGATGGCAATATAATCTCAAATTTTCTTACAAAAAAAAAACCAAACATCTACTTGCAGTTTCCTACCTTCTATCCAGCAATCCTAATAATCAAAACATGTTCAACCATATTTTAGCTAAGTTCTCAGGCCAGTAGTTTTTCACTGTACCATACATCCGAAATACGAGCCAAACATAACAAGGGTTGGAAGCATCATTTTGTCACCCAGGCTGTACCCAGTACCAGAATAAATATTATTTTAGGAATGTGCTGTATGCTCGATGAGCTGGCACACATTTGAAAAGACGCTCTAGAAAGTGTGACCTTCAAAGTACTCAGGTAAATGGTCTCGCAAGTGCCAGGTTTTCAGATCCCAACAGCATCTTCCTTCTAATTGTGTTGAGGCCCATTTCGCTGTCCCAAAACCCAGAGGCCTGTGATTGTGCAATAACTTGAAGGCAGCAGATGTTGCTATACCTTGCCGGGTGATTTTTTTCCTTTTACATTAAAAATAGGGTATGAATTTTTCTTACACTTTCTAGTACTATTTCACACAAATAATTGTTACCATTTGGAATGCAGCCTCCTGTGACAGGCTCATTAGTCTGACAGCAAAGCCAGCAAGTTCAGAATAACACAACAGAGCACATGTTGCTTTTCTCTGCAGATGCCTCAAAAATAAGCAACAAGAGCCCAAATCCTGACCCCAGCATGAATCCCAAATTAGCTAGAGAAATCTTTCTCAAGACCTGAAGCTCTTGCATAGCCTTTGTTCTAGCACTGGGTCATAGCAGCAGATCAGTAGTTTCCTCACTTTTTGTGCTTCTTTACAGAGAAGCTCAAGAGCAAGCCCAGGCAAAGGCTCAGAACGCCACTGCTCTCAGGCTTGCCTTGATCAGCACCCACCTGTGGGGGTGGCTCCTGCGCGTCTCCCTCCCGCTGCCACACGGATCCCCAGCAGAAGGGCATTTTTGCATTTAAATTGTGGAACACTTTGCCACTGAACTAGTGCTATTTTTTATCTTCTAAAAAAATTACAATGTGAATGGCTCCAGCTGTCTGATGATTTGGCTTGGCTAGCTCAGGAAGTGGGATAAAGATACAAGCTGGCTTGAAGACTAACAGAAAAGCATATGCAAAACAAGCATATCATATGGTAAAAGGGATTAGATAGTGTCCTTATTAATTACAATAAAATTAATTCAAGGAATCACTGACTAGGCAGAAGCAGGATTTCAAAAGATCAGATATATTTTATCCTTGAGAATTACAAATAACCATTAAATCTTCAGGCAGAGGGGTTTTTAATGCCTTAACTAGAAAAATGAGATATAATTGCATGTTACTTGGACTTGTGGAGACACAGGAGTGTTGTAAGTAATTATCATAATAACTATTGTTTCCATCAGTGAGGTGAGGCCGAGGTTACATCCCTCATTCTAGCCAAACTGTTTGACTCCAGAAATAACCAACCAATATTTCTCTGAATGTCTACCTAAACTTGCGCTTAAATCGGAGGTGGAGGCAAAAGATGTTTAAGAGAAAAGAAAAGCAAACATGAGAGCCAACAGTCTAAGCTTCTAATAGGCAAATAAGCCAGATACTGCATCTGAGGTTTTTTGGCAGAAAGTCCTTACTCTTCCTCCCTGGTCTAAGCAGAGTTAAAAACACCCAGCATGGATGCAGGATTTCAAACTCCCCACGTTTTCCTAGCTTCTCCCCAGAACCACAGAGAGAGGATTCACTAACCAGGCCTAATGGCTACATTTTTATACAAACAAAACAGTTTCTTCTGCAACCCCCAATGGAGAGGAAAAAATAAAATTAAAAAATAAAAAACCAAACCACTGGTAAACTAGACCTGTCAGGAGAAAACAAGCACATCACTTTTACTTCTCTGAATTTATTAATGAACAAAGAACTTCTGAGGAACTGCTTGATTTGCTGAGTTATACCTGCAAAAATACAGAAGTTTCAAGATGCCTGAGGCAGGACTCTGGATGTTAGCAGCTTTTGGCTCAGCTTTTGAGAATATACTGGTCTAAAGTGGCACCAGTGTGAAAGCAGTAGAAAGAAAAGGAAAAGAAAAAAAAAAAAAAGAAAAATGGATCCCAAACTCAGAAGTAATACATTTTCTGCAAGACACTCTATTCAAATAAGTAATTTGGACTTCTTCAGAACTTCAGTTTCTGAGCTGATAAAAGAACAGCCCTTGGATACTGCAGGTATCACATACGTACAGGACAAATATTTGCACTGTTTAATTCACAGGGTCATTGCATACTAACACACATTGCCATTTTGCAGCTGGATGGTAATAAGCTCTATCTGGAGTATGAGTAACATACAACTATACCCAAATTGTCGCCTTTTGGTAGAAGCAAGGTGCTCTGAAACAAGGGCTCTGCATAATACCATGTGGTGCATATTAAAATGTCTAATCTGCACACACTGGGCTTCTGACCTAGAATACAATGGAGAAATACTCAGGTAAGAATAGAGGAAGGATTGTCTTGTTGCTAAAGCATCCGTTCCAGTTGAAGAAAGGCAGATTCAGATGCCAGATTTCACACATGACCTTGAGCAGGGCCTGAATCTTGGGATTCTGCATTCTGTCCTGGTAACTGGGAGACAGGTACCAGGAGCATGGGCAACTAACAGATCATTTGGAAGTTACTCCAATGGGTAGGAGCAGTTTTCTAATATGATTTACTATAGCAATGAAAACAATGAGCTTGCCATTAAGGAGAGGCCTCACAGGTGCAGCTTATATTCAATACAAAAGTAATCAGTGTGATTTAGCTTCTGTGCTCACTAACCAGAGAGATCTATGGCTTCTTATACATTATCTCTAATATAAAACATTAATTATTTTCATTCTTACTGGCTTCCTCCACAAGGCATTCTATTTATAAGAGATTTTTAGACTTATAATTTAATCGTATGTACAGTTTTTGCCAATTGATGTTCAAGTCTCATGGTGATATACTTTTAGATTGGAGCTTTAAACAGCTCCAAGAAATGTTTATTCTGACAATGAAGAGTTTAAGCAATGCACAATTTATTTTTATCTTACTGGTATAACGAGGGCAGGTGAAGGGGATGCTAGCCATTTCACATTAATTATAAGTACTGCATTACAAACACAGGCTGCATCTTCGGCTTTCCGGGGTCCTTAGATCTCCCTATGTGCTTGTAACCCAGAAAATTTAGCTTGCTTTACGTTGCTTCAAGCCAACCTTATGAAACTAATCTTTCCTGCTTTCTTTTCTTATATAAGCTCCAATCACTCAAGCAAAATTGTTTTCTTTTAGTTTCTTCTTCATCACTTACTGTATTCTGATAAAGCCTATTGGGCTCAAGTTCTGTAACTAGAACATACTATCTAACCTTACAAGGCCAATTTTTTCAAAGTCTTTTTCCTGTTGGAAAGGAAAATTATATTTTAACCACCCATTTCAGGAAGCTTAAATAAAGGTATATTATGCAACAATAATAAAACATATCTTAACAGTTTTATGTTGAACAAATACTCTGAAAGCATTTATTCACTTTTGTTATAAGCCTAGTATTTAGTATTTCTAATTGCGCTGGTTTCTTTCAAACAGCCAAGATGGAAATGCAATCAGCGTGACTAAGAAGAATTTGTGTTAGGGACTGGTGGGACTCGCCCGTTACCATTTTTTAAAAAACATAAATTTTAATTTCTTTCTACAATAATTTCTTTCAGTGACACACATTAAATAACTGGAGATAGCCTAAATTGTAGCAGTTTCATTTAAAAAAAAAAAAACAAACAACAAAACCCAGCATGTAAACAAAGAGAATAAAGAGTGTGAGCACTGATTTATAGAAACTACATCACCTATGTTATGAAAATGTGTTCAGCAGTCTTAATGCTAATTCTGATCCTCTTCAAAAAAAACCAAAATGGACTTAAAACATCTGGCACAATCCTCTGCAAATGCATTTATACAGTTCAAAATGAAGGCAAGACAAACGCTGATATTTTTTCATCCACTGGAAAAATACCTACCCTGTTTCTGAAGGGTTAGTTTGAACAAGTGGGACTTACCAGGACATCCTGCAGCAGATATTTGTAAGATATCCTGTACGCTCTGGCGCTCCTGCAGGATCTGAACTTTAATTTTATCTCATTAGTCTCAAGATTTATTGCATAAAAATGTAATGTGCATTTTATTTCATATCTAAAGTTACTGTGATGTTATTAAGATTCCACTTAAAAATTCAGAACTGGGTACTATTCTTCTGAAAACTGTTTCTTTATGCATTACCTGGCCCACACACCACGTTTTAGTTCAACTCACAGGTGGCATCATGACGCAGATTTATTGGAAGACATGCTGAGTAGGGCTGGCAGTAGGGAGAGATTTATCCATTTGAATATTCTTTGACCAAATGGAATAATCTGATGGTGTTTTACGCTTTCAGGAATTAGTCCGGGCAGCTCTCAGCAGCACAGTGCAAAGATCCCCAGGTGACTGCAAGCCTGAAGGCATCGGGGAGGAGACTGCACGTTAGGGACCCACAGTGCCCAGCAGAGGACAGTTGATTGAACTGATCCCTCTAGTTCATGGGTGACTCTACTTCTGCTCGCAGGGTAACCTGCCTGGGCAGTGGACATTTGTCCTCCAAGAGTGGACCTCTAATTTACTCCATTAGGTACAGGGGGGCATGCAAAGTAGAGATCAGGCATTAACAGCTAGTAACTAAATAAAAAAGAGTGTGGTGACGACATACTTTTTAATTACCCGTGTACAATACTTAGAAAAATGAGCGACATTTCCAATAACAGATCAAGTGGATTAAGTATCTGAAACAAGAAAGTATATACAGGTGCTAACAAAATTATAAAGGAGATTTGAACAAAACCTAATTAATAGAAAAAAAAGACTATGCAATTTAATTATAGGCCCTTTGCTTGCACTTGAGCATCTGAGGAAGTATTTGCAGGTACAAAAGCAATCTAAAACTGGCTACAGTACAACACAAATTACCCGTATCTCCCAAGGAATGCAGGATACTCACAGATTAAAAAAAAAAAAAAAAAAAACAAACAAAAAACCCAGGCTTTTATGGAAAACAATCGAAGTTAACTGTCATTAGAAAAATATAAATCCTTTTTATATGTAATATTGTGTATTATTTGTGGATGGGATTAAAAAATTTTTACAAGTCAAAGGATCCACCAAAAATAATTGAATCGTAGAATGGTTTAGGTTGGAAGGGACCTTGAAGATCATCGAGTTCCAACCCCCCTGCCACAGGCAGGGATACCTCCCACTAGACCAGGTTGCCCAAGGCCACGTCCAGCCTGGCCTTGAACACCTCCAGGGACGGGGCTTCAACAACCTCTCTGGGCAACCTGTTCCAGTGCCTCACCACCCTTAAAGTGAAAAACTTCTTCCTAATGTTTAATCTAAACCTGCCCTCTTCCAGCTTAAAGCCGTTCCCCCTCATCCTATCACTACATGCCCTAGTAAAAAGACCTTCCCCAGGACACAGGAAAGAGAAAGAAAGAATCCTATAAAGACAGGACAGCTATACACTTAACATCCCAAGTAAATCCAATCAGCTTACACATGGTAAAACTACATATGCCTGAGCTCTATTAAGATCTTAATGTGTACATTACAGATAGAAAATTTGGTTGTTTTTTTTTTCTTTTTTACTAGTGAAAAGGCCTTTAGTAATTCTGAATATCTATCTCTAATCCTTTGTTTTCAGAAGAAATGCTATTTCAGTTTAAACAGAGCGAAAGGATTGAGTAGCGCCCTAGCAATTTATTGCAGAGAAGACACAAGACACAGTCATGCCTAAATTTCAGTGACCTGCAGTACAAGCACAGCACAAAAGAACTTCTCAGATGAGCCAAATGATTGAATTTCACTTGTAAAGGACAATAAAACATGTAAGCATTGATTTTTTTCCTAAGAAACTCACAATCCTGCTTGGGAATGTGTAATGAGCAGTTTAAATTCCAGTTAATTCTGTCCACCTAAAGAAACACTCCATACAGATTAGAGCAAAACTTAGTTTCATAATGTTGGAAGAGATGAGAAAAGTTTTTTGTCTATATCATTAATTCTCCCTGAATTGCAATTTAAAAAAAAAAAAAAAAAAGATGTGCTTTTTTTTATTCTGGTTGTGTATATAGCTGAGACAGTTCCCAAATGGATGCAGACAGACATATTCTGCTCCCAGATCGGAATTTTGTTACTTCAGTGGTTCCACAAAGGACTTGGAGGTTCCCCAAGGCTGACTAAAGGCAGCACTCGAGGACCGTTTAAAAATACTGTTCTGTGATACCAAGCTGAAGCACATACAGTTCCCTCCCTAGAGCAATACAGCCAAATTTGGGGATGTTTTATGAGCAGATAGGTCAAACAGGTGTTATGCTTGGGTAGATAAAAGGAAGTTTTGAAACACAGTAGCCTTGAATAGAGTAGATAAGGAGTATATGCTAGAATGAGCTAGTTTTGTGTAATTAAGTGTCGTCTAATTAGGCCAAAGGGCAAACTGAGCATGAGCAAAGACAGTTCAATCAGCAGACACGGTGAGGAAGACTATCCACAACCACCAGAGAGCCCTGGAAGACCACCAATAGACAGAAATGCACATGTGTCAAGGACATTTACATATATTAATGAGTTCTGGCAATAGTATGAATATGTTAATCATTTCTTGGAAATCTAATGAATATGTATATTTTGATTGCATATGTTTGTAGTTGAGCAAGTGGGCGCGCACACTAGGTGCAACGATCCCCTGTGCGCCCAGCACTGCAATAAAGAATGCCTGCTTTCTTAAACTCCAAACTGAGTCTTAGAATTATCTTTCTGCTGACTTACGGCAACACTGGACCCAGAAACACGGTAATTTCTTAGCAGACTTCAAGAAAACAGAATCCCCTTTAGGTTGGCTGAGGGGACAGGCTGAGGGGAGGCACGCTCTCTAGGGATCCTCGGTGGGACGAAGTTCTCGTCACAAGACCAAACGTTATCTTAACCCTGGGCTTTAACACCTTCACCACGACTCGAGCTCACCGCTCACGCACGGAACTCGCGCAGTGCCCGCAGAGGCACCGGCGCGGCGCCCCGGCCCCCTCCGGCGGTGGCAGCCCGGCAGCGGCAGCGCCCGCCCGGGCCCCGGCCGCCACGTACGGCCGGCGCGCGCCTCGCCCGCCACACCGCCCGCCGCCCTGGCCGGCCCGCGCGCGCGGCACCCCGCTGAAGCAGAGCGGGTACGTGACCGGCTCGGCCACCGGCAATGGCCGCCTGCTCCACAAGATGGCGCGGCCGGGGTGGGGAGCGGGGCGTCGGCGACGCCAAGGCACATAGGAGCCGAGGGACCGTTTACGTTTTCTTTGCTCCCGCTCCTTTATAGTATTATTAGAAATAGGCCCGATTCCTTTTCCTTTAGGAACTTTTACTGCCGTTTGTTTGCTTGTGGTGGCTACAGACAAGCACAGAGCAAACCTGAGAGTGTGCTTCCTGCTAAAAAACAGAAGCCTCCAGCGATTAAAAAATACATCAGCAGCTGCTTCTGTTTCAGCCCCAGCTGTATATGGCAACAGATTTTCAAACTCACCAATAAACATCTCCTCATTCACAGAAGTCAGGAAGGTCTGAAGGAAGCCTTAATTCAAAATGTTACACCATCATAAAAAAATATTTTTAAGACTTAGGAAAAAAAAAAACCAAACAACAAAACACCAAACAGCTAGCATGAGGCAGAAATGGTTATTCCCCTTTTCTCCTTCCACACACAGTCTCTCTATCCCTCCACGCCGATGCTTCCAGTCACTGCTGAGTCAGACCTCCCCAAGTGACTAGCGTGTGCCTGAGCAAGGGCCTCCATTTAATTCCAAGAGAGCAAAAAGGGATATTAGCTGTTAAATACATGGGCATCTGCAACTGAACAAGAGCGCTGGAGGTGGGCTGAGCCCACCCAGGACAGCTGGGCTCCTGCCAGGGTGGAGTTAGGCTAGATTTGAAGAATCAAAGGTAATTATTGTACACAGTTTTAACGTCTCTGCCTGGCATCTGAGGTACAGCAACCAAAGCCAACCGAGTGGGCTGCCGGGAGGGTCAGGATCAGAGCAAGATGTTTCTGCCTGCGTGCTTGCACCGTACAGCGCCATCCGCAATGGTTAAATTAAACACTGCACAACTGGCCCATCCACAGACTGAAAGACACTCTCACTCAGGCTAATGTAATGTATGTGATGTGTACTGACGTGTCCCTTTTTGCTGTCACCCTTAATTGCTCCAGGACACAAAACAGGTCCCATAAAAAGGGCTCACAGCCTGGTCCTGCAGCTAGGACCAAAGGATGGCTTTTTGGAAATACCATTCCGCAAAACTTTCTGTCTCCCAGGCTAGGTTCAAAGCAAGGAAAGCTGGAGACTACCTTGTCCTGTCTTAAAGTGAATTAGCCTTAGCATTTATACTTTGAGACAAAAGAAGGTGCAGGGGGAGGCTGTGGCCCCCCAAGGCCAGCCCAGGCAGTACAGCTGGTTACACGCACTTCTGGGCCTTGCAGGGCTCTAACGATGGCCTCTCCCTTCCCTGTTTCCACAGGAGTAATGCCACCCTCCACCGACTCAACGCCTTCCCTCACAGGGAGCCCAGCACTGCCAGGAGCAGAGAGAAGCTGGTGGTGTGGGCAGGTCCTTCTGCTCCGGGAAGGCATGGAGCACATCACAGCCAGGGCACGCAGCACACAAACCATTCATCTGCGTTTAACTTCCCCAGAAAGGTCTGCTACAGGTGACTGACTGCCTTTCCACCGGGATTTTGCAATTTACCTGACTTCAACAAAACCAACCTGAATTCCCACCTGACTGCAGTAGCTGCTGCTGTAGAGTCCAGTTACAGACCTCCCAGCTCATGTTTCAGATGCAGACACAGACCGCTTTCAAAACTTTCCTAATGACCTTCCTCTCCTGTGACTTTGCCTTTTGCCCCCCCCTAGTCCTCACGCAAGATGCGTACGCTTCAGCGCCTGCAGGAGGGAAATGAAAAACGAACAAGAATCAGCAAAAACGCTTATGTCCTTTTTAATCCCCGAAGTTGTTTATGTCTGTATCAGCTCTGAAGTTTCCATTCACATTACTTGGGAAGACAGGTCTGGCTGTAGCATAGTAAGTCAGGACACATTGGAAAATAAATAAATCCTAGGCTTAGTGCTGATACAAGAAGCAAAATTTGATAGTTGTGTTATTACTTTTCTAGTTCTCCTAAAGTTTAGCTTGGACACACGCTTCTTACGCTTTCCACCCTTATATATATATATGTAGTTGGAGTGTTGGCTTTGTAATTATATTCCTCATCTTTCCATAGACCATTACATAGTTAACAAATGACTGTGGTAGGAGACATAAGTACTTTTTCTTGGGTTGTTTCAGAACCTTGAGCAGAATGATTATTGTCATCGTTTCTCAAATTCCCAGTCTATAAAAGGGACACAGTGTTTGCCTGCTCCCCATGTGAGTGAGTTAATACATGAAGCTCTGTATCATGTAAGGTACTTTCAGGTTTTTTTAGTATCTTCTGGCAGAGCACGTCAAAATGTTATTGGTTTTTTCCCCTCTTATTCTGATGATTCATGAACTCATGGATCAATAGCAGTATTGGTGTATGACCTTGCTACATACAATGATGATATTGTTCAGCATAAAATCCATTAACATATTTGTTGAATTCCCATCTCTAATTCCAACATTCTCAACCTATTTATCAATTGTCTTCTACACAATCTGCTCACCTGCTCCGAAAAGAGTGCATCAAACCATGGACCCTTCTTAAAGATTCGGATCCAGAAAGCCATTAGTGCATGTTACATTTAAATGTATGCTTTAATGCTTTCCCAGATCAAGGCTAAATTTCTGTAATGGTGGGAAAAAATGGCAGGTTTCTAAACGGCTGTTCTTCCTGGTCCATCCCTGATTCTACTTAGAACAGTGTAAATCAAGAACCCGCAAAGCTCACATGGAACGTAACAGGAGTAAGGGCAAGTGAGGCCAGAATCAGGCTGAGTGTCATGACCCAACATCAGTCAAAAGTTGACATTTTCTTCCTAACCCCACCAGCAAAACTCTACAGCAGGAGCATGGGAGAAAGGCTCCTTTACCATCAGCTGAAAAATTAGCTAATTGCCAGCTGCAAGCCAAGCTGGTGTCACCCCTAATTGCCCAGTCCCAGCCATATTGAACATGTCTGAGCAGTCAGACCCTGAGATGAGTCTCTGCAGCTCACAGAGGAAGAAAACCTTCACATTTTCAATGTACATTGACCTGTGGGCTATTATTATTGCTCTCATTATTTATTAATTTATTAGCAAGCAGTTAATTACTGCTACTTTTCATGCTAAGGATTAATGCAAGGTGCTGTTAATACTAAGAGTTGGTTTAGAGTTTTCCATTTTGAAAGCACTTGACAAGTGCTATCTGAGCCTCATATGAACAGTGTACTACCAAGACAATGGGAAATGCTTTTATCTTCTTATGCCCCATGCTGGGAATCACATCAATGATTCTCGCAAGCTGTGAAGACCCTGACTATTCTCTTTTTTCCTTTTATTCCTCTAGTTAGCTGTCTAGATACCTGTTGTCTCAGGTCCAATTCACCACACTGTCAGCACCCTGTGTTATCAAGTACAAGCATTCCTGAAACTACTGCTGTCATACATGCCAGAGGACATTTTCTTGCATTCGCTTTATGTTCTTGTCATTCACTTATCCAAACACACTGACTGACACACAGCTCTTCCTCTGGAGTTGATACTACATTCAGCCCTACGCCCCCATTACTTTAGCAGAAACGTTCAACTCTACTGCTTTCAGTGCTCCCCTTGACAAGAAAACGCCCCAGTTTTAAGTCTCTATTTTTCAAATGCTGTCCATGAAAGACAGAAGAGTCCTATCCATACCAGGGGTTCTGCATTTAAAAACACCCCTGCATCACACAGCCTCTGAAACCCATGAGCTGCATCACAGATGAGACTTTGGGGTCACATCCTGCTGTTCTCTGAACTAAACAGTTTCTTTGCTGAAACAAATGGGAAAACGTGTCTAAATCTTTCAGCAACTGTGTTGACTGAAGTTGGTCAAAAAGAATTTTTTGGTGAAGTTTCCCCTTCTTTTGGACCAAAGGAATCCATCTTCCAGTGTCCAGCTTTAACCACTATAAGCTCCTTCTCTTCAAAAGCACTAGAAAATAACAAAACACCACATGCATTACAGGCTGACCACACACTACACCCCCATCCACGTCAGAGGCTCTTCGACAGGCCATTCTCACTTACACCTCATCCAACATGTTAGGAAACTCATCAGTGCACGTTCATACCTACAACTGCTACACACTGGAAAGGTTTGGCTTTTAGGCAATTTCTCTTGACATTAATACAACTACTTTTCTAAATCACCCCCTCTGTAATTTAGTGTCCAAACTTTATCATCAGCTGATTGCTTTCACAGAGTTCTCGATGAAACTCTAAATGGTTCATGGCACAGTAATTTTTCCTTGTTAGTATTCTATTCTCTTCTAGAAACCAGACAATGTTTTAAGAAGAAATTGGTAGACCAATTTATAAATTCATGAGTTAAAGCAAATCTTATTCTTCGGCATATGGGGAATAAAAGCAGCTTACTAAAATCAAAGCTTTAATTTCATACGATTTCTCACTGTGCAACTTCTGTCTGACATTTGTAATTAATGTTAGTTTTTCAGCTATAACTACTCTAGCTGGTGTGTCAAACAAAGGCCGGTACAGCATCCACAGAGTCTCCTCCAGGATTTAGGATATTTCTCCTCCCATAAAACTGCAGATTGCTGCAGACGCATCCCAGACACTGATTGAGACAGCTGCCTCTTTTTAATCAATCTGTCCATGTTTCCATGCCAGATGTGAGTGCTGGCAAAAACCTAATGAACCATTCAGTAAGTGGGCACCAAGTGGAATCCACCACTCTGACTGCTTCTCAGTGTGGGAAATAGGGCAGACTGGCAAGTGGAAGAAAAGGATCACAAAAGAAACACACACATAAAACTAGTGAGGAGAGGTGGCAGCCAACTTCTTCCCTCATCTCTGCTTTCCATGTGTTCCATCTTTAACTAGATCCAACTATAAATCTGCAATAAAATAGGATTTAAGAACAATTACATGGCAAGATTTAGACATAAAAGTGATTGATGTTCTGCATGAATCAGTTGGTTCCTGCAAACACCTATGAGGGCTTTCCTCACTCTCTGTGCTTGAGTGGCAAATAGACTCCTCTGTACAGGCAAGTAGCACAATGACAATAATTCAACTGCTAGGAAAAGAGAAAGACCACTGCCCCACAAAGACAAGGTGGTGAGGAAGCCATCCTGAATGCATGACGTAGGAGACAACACACCAGTCTGCATCTGTTATGCCTAATCCAGTGGTCTCGCATAAGAGGGAAGCATGCTCTGCAAACCTGCCTGCAAGGACTTTCAGAGAGAGCGCCTCCAGCACAGCGCCCACCAGGAAAGCATAAATGTACCCGCTTTTAAAGAGGTTGTGTTAATGTAGCCTCTGGCAAGCAACGGGCAAATTGGTTGGGAGAAGCGGACTACAGCCTATAAAGGAAGGATACATCCTGTAAAGCTGGATTCAGAAGCCCATCTATGAACTGGGATTGCTAATAGCAACAGAAGGCTTTAGGTGTGCAATTTCTGTAGTTATACTTTATCAATTGAATCAGAGGCCTCAACAGCAGCAGTTCACATGAAGAGGTGCCCTTCAACAGTGAACAGATCTCCAAACAAAAGCAAAATAACCTTACAACCTGGCACTGCAAAAACCACCACGTGTCCAGCTCCAACAGGCCACTGGCTTCCCAGAGCATAGCATGGAGAAACACACAGCAGCGCTTCCTTTGCGGTGGTGAGTACCTGTGTGATATATTTGTGTAATGCTCTTTTAAATGCCTTTTTGCTTTTAAGGTAGACTTTGCCCAGAAAGCACATTTGCCTGTGCTGGTAAAAAAGATTTTTACAAACAGCATTTACTGAGCTATACTGATGGAAGTATTGGAACAGGCTGCCCAGGGAAGTGGTTGAGTCACCACCCCTGGAGGTATTTAAAAGACACGTAGATGGGATACTCAGGGATATGGTTTGTTTAGTGGGACTTGGCAGTGCTAGGTTAACTGTTGGACTCGATGATCTTAATGATCTCTTCCAACTTCAATGATTCTATGATTCTAAGTAAATGCAAAAGTGATTGCATCCATACAGACACTAAAATTCTGAATAAGTGACTTACAGGACAGATGTGTTTTGATGGTGAAAATGTAGACTAAACTGAAATTTGAGTTTTCTGAATAAAATAAATACAAGTTAAAAAAGGCACGAGCAGTAATTACCTACTGCTGCTGCTGAAGTCCACTACCAGTAGTACCACTTCTTTGCCCTCTGATTTGACTGGAAACAGAAATTATCCAAAAAGTTATTAGACATGACTGCAGACGAACAATCCAATCCATCACTTCCTGCTTCCATTGTAAACCAGACTAAAACAAAATAAAATAAATAAAAACTGGTCACAAGTTCAAGGGAGCTGTAAGGCTATCTGAAAACTAAATGCTTTGCCTGATTCATGGACTTCCCTCAGTTCTAGCATTGAAAAGCATATCCTTCAGTTTTCTTGGAAGCGGGAAAAGCATAGCAAATGAATATTTAATTGGAGTTTAAATAGTCTCTGTAGTAAAATACATTTTAGCTAAGAAACACATTTCCTGTAATGTACACATCTTTTTGGCCTTATCAAGGCAATGATGCCTTATTATAGACCTAGGTCAGAAGAAGCTTGAAATCAAGATGGGATCACCTGCGTGTAGCCGGATAGTAGCTGTCACTTCAGCAGAAGTCCCCTTGCTGGTTACACAGCACTTGAGTAGCTGTGGAAACTCCAGTGTAACTGTCAGCCAACCATTAGTGAATAGTGGTTACTGGATTCTGACATCAATGATATGGATATGTGATGACATACCAATAGACGTTAGATTCCACATAAAAACTAAGATCAAAAAACAATGGATTCTGATATTATTTTACCAGCAAATTACTATTACAGTATTACTAGAAAAAAATCCCCAACAAGTGTGCACATAGAGTAAGCAAGCTGTATTTTCTGAAATTACTGTTTCAGTGAAAAAATAAATACAAGCAGTAAAGAGGATCTGACCTAAAGATGGTGTAACATCCAGTTTCACTAACAAAGCCTTTGTTTCCCTTACTTGGCAGCACTGCATATAATTTCAGCTCAATTCTTTTAAGATGGAGACTGATACATGATCAAAGTGAGCAAACAACAAATATACTCAGAAGCATTACAGCCACTTAAAAACAGAATTTTGCCCCAGCTGTTTGCTTTCAGCAAATATTTACGAGCACTATATTTTGTTCAGACGACTGCTTGCTGAAAGCAAAGCCTAGGACTGTATCTGAGACTCATATAAATGCCAAACTGAATTTGTTTTGGGAAATTTAGGCAGAAGTAGTTTACGAAATATGTATTGCAAACAGGGCTGCACAACAGTGGCATTAGCACATGCCCAGAGGCATGAGGAGCTTAAGGCCATCTGAAATTGAAAGCGATCCTATGTAATAGGTGATTTTCACGTCTTTTTTGAGACAGAGGAATGAGTTGCACAGATCTAATTTACTAGAGCCAGCTCAAGAATTTGGAGAAGCATGAGTAAAACTCTGGAGATGCTTTCCCCTTCTCCAGATGAGGGATTTACCAGGGCTTATCATGCCAGGGAATTGCTCTCACTCTTGGGGCATAGCAGGGTGGGGGCACCTGCCCTTAGCTGCTCCCCTGCGCTTCTCACCAGCAGTGAGGAGAGCAATGGGTTGCAAGGAGGAAAGAGGCGGCGGGGTCCTGTCTGCCCATCTGCAGGATGTTTGCTACTTTAGGCAACAGCCTACTGTGCTTATCGCTAAATATCACCCTGTAGGTAACCACACGCATGGCAGAATGCAGATAGGGTTAAATACCAGGTTGGCTATTTGCCACTCACCCACTCACCCACATCTGCAATCAACACCCAGGTTTGCATACCTGAGTCACTGCACCCCAAAAAGTCTTAAAATCAGGCTTTTTTTCCCAGACATTTGTAAATTAGACACTAGGCTGAGATTTAGAAATGCATTTACTGTCAGGCCTCAAAACAGTAACATCTGAGCAGACTGCAGAAGGTCACAGCCACACAAGATGGTGGTCTGAGCAGTTCCTTGCACCAGCCAAGCATGCTGACAGGCAGGCATTGCTTAGCCTCTTCCACTGCATGGGCAAACGTGGTAGTGGAGAAACAGAATTTGCTGTGTGTCAGTTTGATGCTGACATTTTCATTTTTAATATCAAAAGCAGTGTACAAAGCAGCCATGGGTCATGTCTCCTCGACACTGGGCTGCAGCTGCTCTGAAATATATAGCTAGCTTGGCCCAGGGAAAGGACCTAAAGGCTGAACTAATACGTGCTTTGGGTTTGTGACTCCTAATTCCTGCACAGCATATTGAAAAGCAACGGTTGGGAACAATTGCTCCCTCTCATCTAACAAAAGCCAAAGCTGTGCAGGGAGAACCACAAATGGTTTCCACCACAGCCAGCTGTGCCAAAAGCTTTGCTCCCTGGCATGGTTGCCGAGAGCCCTACAAGCAGAATCATTGTCCCTGCACACAGGCTGTGTTGGCACCTTGTCAGTTTTGGACACGATGCCCACGCTTTTTTTTAATATTTTAACCTGGAGCAGCAGTGAAGGAGCTGCTCAATATCATCATTAACAAATCATTGATCCAATTATCTGCCTTTCTATTTCATTTCAAATTTACACTCTCGTTACTGCTTCTGTGACAGGAATAGATTTACAGATGATTTCAGAAGTAGTTAGGATGCCATTATGACTCAATGCATGTGATCAAATGTCTTTCTGAATGATTCTGTTGGATTAATGAAGCCATTTGATGAATTAAACTTGATATTCCAGCAAAGAGCAGATGACGATATTTCAAAATGGGAAAGATTTCTTTCACATGTTCTGGTGTTTTCAGTGTCGTTCAGTATTAGGGACAAGTTCCAATTACAAGAGTATTTGAAAGCTCAAACACAAGGCTTCTCTGATCATCTGTGGGCCTTGTGCCTTAGGGTCACTTTCCCCAGTAACAGCTGAGAAGGCAAAGATACAGGGCAGGTCAATCAACACAGCCTTAATCCACACATAAAGCAGAGCCAACGCATGGAGAAAAGCCAATAAACTTAGTAAATTATTCTATAAAAAGGAAGAAAAGATGCAGAGTTTTACATCTTACTCGCAACTGCTCCCAGGAGCATCTCCTGAAACAGAGCAGCTCTGAGCATAAGCTGTATCACAGTGATAAGATTTGAACTCCAAGTCTTCTGCAGGGCTGGAGGCAGAGGAGGAGCGTTGGGCAGCATTGGGTTTGGGAAGCATTTTTACCATTTCTTCTCAGCAATTTCTGTAGACATATGCTGACAAACATATTTCAATTCAAAATACCTCTTTCTAGCTTTTATATTTTGCCCTAACAAAAGTAAAAATCAATTAGAAACTGCACTGTAACAAGAAAGGACTAGATCACAATCTTAACACTTACATAGTTTAACACTGAATATCTCCAAGAACAGCCAAATTAAGAGCATTCCATAATCCTTAGTTTACTTTCTCAACATTCTTCCAAGATACAGATATTACCGTAAGTGCTGGCCCCTCAGATTCACTCTAGGTACAGCAGGAGGGACGTTTTGGATCGTTTTTCTTCCTTATGAAATTAAAGCTGCAGAATTGCACTGTCCAAATGTGTTGACTATGCTATTTGCGCTATCTCGTTAAAGCATTTTGCTGCCACATGAAGTGTATTTCCAAAAGAGAATTTGAGAGTATAACCCCATCTGATGGCCTTAAGGCCATAGTGACAACAGCTTGAGCAAGCCACAGCTACCTACAGGACTTTTAGTAATGCCTATAACCATAAAATTTGGGAACATCAGGTAAGACTGAATTTCAAATCTGCTACAGGGAAGCTCAGTATCTCTTCGCATTTTGCTCCTCACATAAGTAGAGACTGCTCTCTCAAACGAAAACAAGCCAAACACAAAACTTGCACAGGCAACTTAAGTCTACTGTTTTTACTGCTGAAAATGTACACAAATACTAAGTAGAGATTATGCAGGTAGATAACAAATATCTGAGATAAAATGCCCAAGATCCTGAAGCTTGTCCTGTGCTGCTTTGCCCTGGCTGAGAGTGAAAAATGATAGTCTCTTAGCACCAAGGAACCGTGGGGAGCCAAGATACAATGCTTCTGCCTTCTTTACACAGCACTATCCCCAAACCAGAATTTAATCCCCAAAAAAGCATAGATATAGGAACAAAGTACTACAGAGCAATTCACATCCTTACTGCTCATATCAGGAGGCTCCTAGGGTTCTACTGTTTCAAATGGTTGAAAAGAGAGAATGTTTGACTTTGTAAGGATTTATAAGGGTTACAGAAACCTGATAGGAGTGACTGATTCTATATTGCTCTGTCATATTTCTTCAAAACCACTTTGAAATCAAAACTACTTCAGCCAAACTTAGGAGAACATACTTGTAAGCAAATCCCTCTTTTAATTAAAAAAAAAAAAAAAAAAAGAGAGAGAAAAATTTTTACCTGAAATATATTCAGATACTTTATAGGAATGCTTTAATAGAATATACACACTAGTGTTTTCTTGCATTTCATAGGTGAATACACTCACTTCTATAGATCAAATTACACAATAATCTAATAACTATCAACAGAAGATTAAAAATACTGCTATTGGTATCAAAACTGGAAAGCTTCTGAAGATCAGATCCCCACTCTATGTTTCTTAGTATTAATTTAGATACTATTTCTGTGCAATATTTAATTCCCCTGGATAAACCAAAGGACTTGTGAAAACAAACTATTCATCCAGAACAGGAAACGGGCTCGTAATCTGGCCGTTATTTCTTGTCCAGACAATTAATGAAGGATTCAAGCACAAACCGTAACTGAGGCAGGTCCCCTGGGGAGAGATGTCATGGGCACAAGTGAGAGACAGACGGTGCTTTCACCAAGAACTGGTGTTTTACCACCTTCATGAATCATTGCAAACTTTTGACAGACAGTATAGCAGATGAAGTACTAGAACTCAAAAACGCCACAAATAACTAACTCCCAAACTGGGAATAGTGTATGTACTCCTAAACTCCAAAAATATGCAGGCCACATCTCCAACACAGACTGCAAACCTCCAAGCATGCAGCTGTGCACAACGTGCTGCAGGGCTTGATTTTAAAGTTTACAGAACACATGCTTGCATGTTCCAGAGAAACACCACAAATGTGAATATTTGTGATTAATTTTGCCCCAATTCATTCACAAAGTCACCCATCCATCATGTGCTGAAGTTAAATGTAAGCCCAGCCTATTTGAGCAACCTGGGAATCTGAACACTGCATCCCCAAGAGGAACAGATTATTCAGTTTCCTTAAACAATTTTGGAAATTTTACCCAGCATGTAGTTAACAAACACAGTCACCAATTAGCAGCAAACAATGTTATTTGGCTAGCTCCAACATTAATCACTGTAGGTAAGTAAAATGTGAGGACCTGATTCTGATCATCAGATCAACTCCTCAATTTTTCCATCAGACAAAAGTCTTACTATATACAGAAGATCAAATTATACTATTTTTAATTAGATAAAACTCTTCTTAGCTTTTCAAAGGTTTTAAATTTTTTTTCTTAGATTTATTTATCTGAGAAAAGATTTGAAAAATGTCTCACTTAATACACATTGGTAATAAAGCATTTAAATACAAGTCAAGTTCCGTTACGATTCAGAATGAGGACAAAAAGCTGACCCACTCACCATTCACATCACCCAAGGCTTTGCTAATGTTTACAACATGTACGTAAGAAAGCAAAGATTTACTTTGTCTTCAGTTTTCTTATACACTGCTGTCCAAAGGAGAGGATCTTTTTTTTTGCCTTTGGAAGGGGTGAGCCAAGATGAACCAGCAAGTATTCTTGGCTTTTAGTATATAAACATTGCAATGGCTTGGACATTACGTATTTTGTTTACAACACTGAAACATATCACTGTACAGTGATTAAAACTTGTAATAGAAAATGACATGCTACCTAAAATTGGAGTAAACCTCAAAGCTCTGTGTTATGTGGTTGATGATTTTGTGACTGCTACAATGAAGATATGGGATAAGATAGCATTAGCAGAGAAAATGCTGAAGGGTGAGGTGCTTGTCCCTCCAGACCTGTTTGAACTATAACTCACGTCTGCACCAGCAGAGGTTGAAGTCACCACCAACTAAAATCACATCACATTTATTTTACACACACGTACTCTTCTGCAGAGAAGAGGAGCAGTAGCATGTTTTTTCAGGTGCATTATTGCCCTTTGATCTTAATAGCATTTCATTTGCAATGTCAGATGCAGAGGGTCTAATTTGAAACATATGTTTTGATCATCTTTGAGCTACTCACATCTTGGCTGCCCACCATCAATGAATCCTGCAAGTTACTTAAATGTTGAAGCTCCCAGGGTCAGATCTTCAGGTGATGTAAACTGGTACAACTTCACTGACTTCACTGAAACCTTCCAAAGTGCTAACTCTGCAGTCCAGGGAGGAAACAGAGAGCACCTTACAGTAGATAAAAGCTGCTGGAATAAGTCTAGCAGCATGCATTTTGTGAACACACTATGGGCTACTAATACAAACTGGGCAACACAGAGAAACGGGGTAAGTAGGGAGAAGTAGAAGTGTAAGCAGAGACATCCTAGGATTGCTTTAGTTAACAGCAACAGATCTCATCCAAAGAACATTCCAAAATTTAGAAAATGCAGAAATGCAGCAATAAACCATCAAGGCCAGCATCAGAGGCATATAGCTGAGAAAAGAAGTGAGGGATCTCAACGTTTGGTGCAACAAGAAGAGGAAGTTCCCCATACTTCCCCAGATTTGTATCTTTATACCTCCAAGTACACATATTCTAAAGACCTGGTCAACTTTGCTCTGGTGTTGAAAAGTTTCCCAAAACTGAAAGTGATGATTCAAGGCTGAAATCAGGAGGGACAGAATGACAAGATCAGACAGTTACTAGTTTAAACTGTTTTTTGAAACTCAGGGCATACAACACAGAGCAAGTCAAATGAGTCATTGACCTAGGTGCTACATCTTAATGGAAAAGGTTTTGGAAGGGTTTGTATTGAAGTTTCTTCCACAAAGTAATTCAGTTAGCCTTTAACTCTTCTTATTGAGGCAATCTAACAGAGTTAGGACTGGGATCTCCCATCTTCATGGCAGAAAGGCTTTTCCAGGTATACTTTACTCTGAATTCTGTCTTCTTTGTAACACTGTCCAGAGACTGTCAAGGAAAAGTTTCATCAATCAAATCACTGGAAACTGGTGGTGAATTTTTTTTTCAAAACAGACCACAAACACTTTTGGAAATTCAATAAATTGATTGTGCTCTTTAACTTCCATTCCTCCCTATTTTAGCATTTGAAGTACTGTATTCTTTTGTGTCTGGCTATGTTAGAGTAATCAATAAGAAATTATACTTTTGCCTTTTTACATTCCAAGGAAGGCAAATGCAACATATTTCTCTCTCAGTCATATTGATTGCAAAGGAAAAACAGAGAAAACTAATGGAAATTCCTTACAGTGTTCTTAATGCTGCCATCTAGTACTGGGGAATTGCCCTGTCAATACTAACTCCATTTGCAGAGAGTATTATTTTTAACTGTGTACATCTGGAGTTGTATGAAGCTTTATCATCATCAGTAAAATTAATTATCATGAGATTAATTTCACTTGAAGAGATTTGCCGAATTAGGACTCAGCATTGGTGTGCTATCTGATTACCCCAAGGGATGAGCCGACCAGCTGTGACTGCGAACTGCTGCTTACCTGTGGGTGAGATGCATCTTGTTATTACTTCAAATGACTAATACTGGCTATAGTTTTGTGATCAAGATAATGCTGAAATTAAATTCTCCTAATAGTTTGCGATAAAAGAATCAAAAGTAAGGCCAGGAGCAGAGTGACCAGTATGTCTTCCCTCCCACCTTTGCATACCCGTGAAAGCAGTCGCAGCACTGTGGCTGCAGAGCCCTGAGGGACTCTTCCCTCCAGTCCAGGGATCCCAAATAGGAAGAGGCTGAGAGAAGAGAAAATGATCCTCTGCATTCATTGACAGCAAAAAGTATGCTGTCTCTGGCACTTAAGACACCACCTGCTGAGCACCTATCGCTCATTTTTTTAAAAACAAGCCTTTTGTAATGAGAATGTTCTTCTAAGTTTTTCACAAGTCAGTGGCGCACTTTTAAAGCAAATCAGTATTGCTTTACCAGCTATATAAACTCACTGAACTTTTTGGATCTCCAGGTTTCTCAGCTGTCCTGTTTCCACAAAAGAATATAAAATTTATTTTGTCCCATTTAAATAGTGCTGAGCTGTTTGTCTTTTCCCTACAACTGTACAGCTTCTGCAGATATAAAGCCACGTTTGCGCTCTCAGTGAAGAGCAAAACTCCTATCCCAGCTGGAGGCACGTTACCCTGCTTTGAAGGGAGCCTCCAGCACCTGCTCTAAATATTTGTTGGAAAAGAGCCCTGCAGAGTGACATCATCAAATACTTTTCATTTCTTCCCTTTCCTAGATCCTGTTTCCTTCTAATCTACTTTTTAGGGGAGGCACTTGCAAGTTGAGAAAAAGTTATGTCTCATTATGCAACCAAGATACCAGCAGGCAACAAGAAAGTTTGCTAGATATAAAATGGCATTCCTGTTCAGGGTGGTCCTGAATAAATGTTAGTAATATACCACTGGAAAAATGATTGCCAATAGAGAGTGGAAGATGGGGGTCGGTGAACTGAGAGCCAAAAGCATGGTTTTTTGGATGGCTTCCCCAGCAATTAATTCAGTGTCAAGTCCAGATTCTGTCCCTCTGAAAGGATGCACCAAACTGGAGAGTTAAGATTTTAGTTACTTCATTCACATTAACATTAGAGAGCAGAATTCATCTCAGAGAAAAGGAGAAGGTAATGAAAGCAACTGGTTTTTTCCATCAATATCACTTCAGTCTTTTTTATAATAATAAATGCCTCAAAAATAAGCAGGAAAAAATAGCAACAGCAAATTTGCATTCCAGAGAAAAGTTGATGTTTCTACTTGGCTAATTCATCACTAAATATTGAAATGCTGACAACAGTGACAGAGTATTTAATAAGTTTAACTTGCAAATGCACTGGGCCAGATTTCCAATAGAGCTGAGAATACTGGGTGCCTTTGGAAATCCTTGTGTCCCCTATTTAGTCCTGATTTAGAGTTCAGCTCTTAGAAATGCAGATCTAGTTATGGAACATCAGCAAAGTCCAACACTGATTTCTTTTCCAAGCTTATTCCTACAGAGTGAACAGATTCAAGAATAAAATATAAGGAATTAGGAATTCACGTCCTATAATAAATGCACAGAATAACAAATTCATCACCTTGCCACCTATGTTTCCTCCTAGCAGTGAAAATAACTCCTAAGATACAACACTGAGGGAAATTCACCTAATAAATACCAGGAAGTTTTAAATCAGCACGGTGAGAATAATTTGAAAATCAGCATATCTTTCCATTGCCTATGTCAAAACAAGAAATGAACAGCATGAAAGGAGTTTGAAATATGGTAACATGTTAAAAACAATTAATGCAGTCAGGGTATTTTCTGTAAAATTCTAGAGTGACCTGGGAAGTTCCCCCTGGAAGAACGTGACTGCTATTAATAAGCCAAAGTATATTTGGACAAAGTTTCCAATCACACAGCAATGGTTAGATCTTCGGGGGGAAAGTGACAGGTTGCTTTGAGATATTTTTTACAAAAAGAGTAGGGAAAAAAATAATTTACAATCAAAGTGTATGCTTCACTATTCTAGGACAGAAGCAGAGAAAGCATCCTCTAGGAATGACTGCACAGATAAGAGATTAAGATGCAGACAACCAGAGGAGTCAGACCAGAAAGAAGGTATGACATTGGTTACAAATCAGGAAATATATCCTTTATATTCCTTTTCTACTCTGTCCTTGGAAGCCAAATTAAAAATCGCTTTTGGGTGTCTGAAGATGCAGACATTCACATACTGAGTGAACGGATGAGGCAAAAGCTCCTATCAGTTTAGTGGCCATGAGCCAGGCATGAGAGCTCTTGATAAGCCTGATCTCTCCTCCCTGTAAAGCCCAAATGACAGTGCACAATTTGGCAAACTGTTGTCATCCATGCACCAAGACAGACTTCCACACTTTTTGCTTCCCTGTCTATTATAACTTGGTGTTTAGGAGTCCTATATGCCCCTCAGGCTGTTCAGATTGCATTCATGCGTGTTACACTAAAAGCAGCTTCTATGTTTGTTGTTGCAGAAGTTCTTCAACCCTTCTGCTCCACCTCAGGGCTGCTTGGCTCAAGTCAACTACTTCCTTACAGTGCAGCAAGTCCAAAGGAATCTCACCGTATTGCTCAGGAGGTTCCCGGGGGCACAGAATTTTTCTTAGTGACCTGAGTCATTCTTAACTAGTATTTTACTTCTTTATTTACAGCTGTGTTTGACTAAGTTCTACTGAAATCAGTGTAGAAACACCTGGATAATTACAATGACATGCAGTAATTGCAGACACACTAATATTTCATGCTAGCATCATTTTGTTCCACTAAGCAAAATGAAATTGTGGCAAGATGTTACAGAAAATCTCAGGAGAGCTCGTATCTGTCTCTGGCATTACCACATTATTCATCAGTGACCAGTGCTGGGGCAGCAGTCAGCACAGGGCTCCTTTCTTTGCTGTGAAGAGGTTTACACACCTATCTCTCCCCGTAAACCTTGTTGCTGAGAAGATTAAAAAAAAAAATATTAATAACGTACAAATCTTCATTTGTGGAAACAGTCTCTAAGAGATGATAGACAGGAAAAGTGGAGTTCCTGTTATGAATATCCCACCAACAATGGGCAGAACAGCATGCAACCAGCTAAAAATAACTCACATAACTAGACAGCACACACTTTTTTTTTACCCCCCTTGTACTGGAAAGTACGCATCCGAGAAAGCTGTCCTGTTCAACATGCTCTGAAGTAACCTGTCAGCTGATTGCCATGGAAGAGCTGCCAGTAAGATTCATGCCCAGTTTAGTGCATCAGGATTTGTGCATTCTCCTCCTGCTCTGTACTCACAGCTACCAAAACACAGGAGGTCTAACCCCAACATCCGGCATTACTCTCTTAATTATGGAATTTTCAGAGTTGGAAGGGCCCTCTAGAGATCATCTAGCCCAACTCCCCTGCCAAAGCAGGATTGCCTAGAGCACATTACTCAGGACTGCATCCAGGCGGGTCTTGAAAATCTCCAGAGAAGGTGACTCCACAGCCTCCCTGGGCAGCCTGTGCCAGGGCTCTGGCACCCGAACCGTAAAGAAGTTTTTCCTTGTGTTAGAATGGAACTTCCTATGTTCCAACTTATGCCCGTTGCCCCTCGTCCTGTCACTGGGAACCACTGAAAAGAGTCTGGCTCCATCCTCCTTCAACCCACCCTTTAGATACTTATAAGCAAAATGCCCAGGAGTCACTCATGCTTCTCTTCACAAGCTTCCCACCAGTGGCAGAAGGAAGGATTGGTGTGGTTGTTTGCCCAGTAGCCAGATAAGACCTTCCTCTGGCAAAGAGAGCAAGATTTTGTACCAAATCAGATGACACTGTACCGGAACACTACATCATCACATTAATGTAAGACTTCAGTCACAGAGGGGGAACCAGGCTTAGCTGTAAGTAATGTTTTTAACCAACTGCTGTATAGTATTCTGCAGTTCATTTGAGTCTGTTTAATTTTAATTTACTCTACACATTTTTATGCTTTTCCTGGTAAGACTTCTCTTCAGCGGTAGTTTAAATTATTAGACTAAAATACTGGCATAAACACGGTTGAAGTATGTGTGAAAGTGATTATAATTAAGCTCGTAACCACAATTATTGTTCTAATAACTAGATGAATTTCACCCAGTAACAGATTACTCATGATAATGCCTTTTACAATGATTAAACATGATGCAATTTTTAGGTTAGTAAGTACTTTATATTTAGAATAAAGCTTTTCTGTTTTTAACACTATATTGCTAAGGAACATGTAACATTATTATTAGCATTAACATTTACTACAAACATTATAATTTTACAATTACTACTGTTGCCTGACAGTTTACCTACTTTATCTGATTGCATTGGTAGAACCAAAGATGTAACTTCACTGCGTGAACGTTACATTTTCCACATCCTTAAAGCACTGTGACTGTACTGCCATCGCAACTGATTTAAAACACTGCTAATGCAGTTGAGAGCAGGATTCAATCCAGCCTTGATTTCATTGTGAATGGTGCCATAAAAACACATAGAAAATTACATTCCCTTCTTCAGTCTCTTTTTATGATTAAAAATGGACTTTAGTTTGGACCACTGGATTTTGACAGCCACCCAAGTTTGACAGAATCATTTTAAATAAGGCCTTGTCAACAGCTTCGTTTCTTCCCAACCAGGTGTGCTAGAACTTAAACCATCTTGAAGCAAACATTATGTCATCACTTGAAAAAAATAAATGGTCTTTCAGGCACTCAGCACCTAAACCATGTATGACTTGAAAACCCAAAATCATCCCCTTAAGTTCTAGTGGTTTCTTCCAATTCAGATTAAAAAGCATTTATGTAATATGAGAAGAGAAGGAAATTTTAGGAGAAAGTGTTCTACCATCTTCTGGAATGGCTCTCATATAGAGATTAACGCAATGAGCAATTCACAGGACAGTGAAGTCAAAGTGCCCATAAACTTTTACAAGAGTGGAATTAGACCAGAACCGCGTGTTATGGGAAATGTCACCCTGTCCACTTAATATTCTCTTGGGAGCCACGCTATAATAAAAGCAGAGGAGAATTTAGCATACATGGCAATGTATGTACAGCAAGTCTATTACATCCAAGGATCTCCTATCATATTACAAATATATTTCAGTATCATTACCTTTAGTAATGGGGAGTTTACTGACAGTCACAGGAAAGGCCGTAGACTTGCTGAAGGTCATACAATAAGTCAGTAACAAGGTGAGAGCAGAGCATGTACTAAGTTCCCAGGTCAGCTGCTAGACTGTGCTTATCCTCCTATTAATGTGGAATGATTGCTGTAAATGGTATTATCACCGTTACCAAGTTATAGAGATAAATGAACCTTTAAAAGAATTAGAGCTGTTTAAATGGCCGTACATCACACAAAACCAGAGTTGTTCTCATCACTTTTACAGAGGTAGAACCTGATTCTTATAGAGAGAAATTTATTTAATTCCATGCTGGGAAGTCAGTCCTTTTACGTGCACATGCAGAGAAAACTAATCAGCTAGCATTTCCAAAGCTGTTGTTGCATATGCAAGAGACATGATGATATTTTCAATTCTGTGTTACTCATCTCTCCCACCTTAATTCTAGGTTGTTAGAAACTCCATGCAGTGGGAGGAAAGAGAAAGCTGCGAACGAGTACATTTTGCAAAATATCATCCCCAGAAATAGATAATGTTTTTCAAAATTTGTCTGCGAATGAAATATGTCTTGCAAGATCATAATCAATCACTGCAAGTACTTCATCTGGAAATCCTAGCGAATAGAACCATATTGCAAAAACTTCCTACGAACAACAACGTCTGCAACAAACCAGACCATGAAGATTTGTGAGGATGCAAAACAAGTCACAATATGTTTCTTGACTGCCTTCCATCCATCTTTTGATGACATCTCAATCAAAATAGCGGAGTCAAGAGTTGCACCACACCTCTACTATTGGCCGGAAAATTGTGCGCAATGCAGCAAGAAAATATGCTTCTCCAGCAGGCATTTTTCCCTTTTCCTGTACAGAATAGGACACACACACAAAACAACAGAAAACCCCAAACAAACAGACAAAAAAACCCACCAGCAACTTCTCCTAGTGCTCTGCTAGGAATATATCACTTCAACACTCTCCAATATAAGACTGTACGTTTTGGGTCCAATACAATCCCTAAAAATCAATGGGCGGCTTCGTATTGAATAAGCTGCGTAATTAGATCTGCAATACACAATCTATTCTTATCAGAGCTACCATTCCTTGAAACATAACAGTGTGTCTAGAGCTGTTATGGCAGGAGGCTCAGGAATCCCTGGAGCCTACCTTAAAGAACAGGGGGAAGCAACATATTCAAGTGCATCCAGACAGTTAGTTGCATTAGATCAAGCGTTCCCAGATGGGCTGTGTGCTGTTGCTTCTACAATTGTCCTGGCAGAAAACAGAGTGTATCAGCTGGTAGAAAGTGCTTGGAGGCAGTTTAAACCCAGCAGCACACTCGTAGTTAAGAATTGAATAGAAATGTTTCTCCAAAGCAAAATTTCAAATGGAAAACAGAGGAAAGGAACTGTAAGAGTATTTGCCGAAGTGCTCATTGTCCATTCGACTCTAACGTTACTTTTGCCATGGTAACTCGGCCATGCTGAACCCCCCCTTCTTGAGCAGCTTCAAGAACCAATACAGCATAACACCATATACGCAGCAGGACTGGTGGGACTGCACATTATCTTTATGCTATATGCCAGGTACGAGATCTTCCTGTTGGCTAAATCTATACTATACTCTTTTGGTCATACATCATTAAGTCAAATAACTTCTGAATTGGAGTCAGCTTCTAGGGATAAATGAACCAAAACCTTCTTTTATTGCTTGTTAGAGCTCTTAGCAGATGAGAACTAAGAATTTTCTTTGCTGACAAGGTAGTACATCATTTCAAGATGAAGTGTAACACTGAATAACCACCATTACTATTGCCACTTCACAGTAATCTCTTTGTTTTCCTATAATCGTATTTACTGATGTAATTTTACCTTAGTGTCAAATATTCCATTTGGTTTTTCAAAGTCAGTTTTCTAGAGTAGGCGTATTTTTCTTAATTCCTTATGCAAACTTAGGGTTTTCTTTTTAATACTGCCAATTAATAAAATGTGGGCAATTTTTCTGTAAAATTAAGAGCAATGATGAAGTCACTGGACTATATGTCTTTGTCAGATGGACATTCACAGGTCCAGAATTACCCTATGGGACTCACTAGAGGATGCCTGATGCTCTAAATTAGCAAAATTCAAACACATGCTGAAATCATAATCTGCAGAACTTCATAAAGTGCTGGACAGTTAAATCTTTGGCTACTGAAAGCATTTGATTAATACCAAATATTGGACTAGATCAGACCACAAGTAAGTTTAGTAGCATTTTTATACTTACTAGCCCTTCATCAGTTTCACTTCCTTCTTCATGAGGTTTAAGAAAAGACTTGAAAAGCATGAATCAGCACTTCTAGATTTCAAGAATAAATACTGAAGTGCCAGTACATTCTCATTCAGGCACAGTCTGATGAGACAGTCTGATCAAAACATTATGAACCCACCGTTCTACGTCTCAGGTACTGGCTGTACTGAAAGAATGATGATATCTTTTATTGTGTTCACAGTGTATAGGTACTACACTTGCAGGGCAGTGCTCATAGATATATGTTTATGTTAAGCAACTGAGAATTAAATGCATCCATTCATGGACAAAGCCATTGTTTCTGTAATAATCTACACTCTGAGGCAGATGGAAAAAGTAAATTTTCATAAATACTCGAGACATTAGATTTTAAGTTCAAGGAACTAGTCTTGAAATGCCACATGTGAAGAGAAAATCAGAAACATCTGTTCAGAAGCCAATAAGGATTAAATAACCAATTGCTATCAGTAAATTGAAATGTTCCATTTGGTTTCTGCATGGTTTATATATTGCTCAAGTCTTCAGGTTGATTAAGCCCTTCAGGCAAGTGTAGAAGGACTTGTCCTGTAGTTGAGGGGAGTGATGTGGACCACAACCACTTGTACTGAGCTATAATTAATTAGCTATCAGTTAACTGTTCTTCAACATGCAGCCTGGCAGGCATACAGTTAATGAGCAGCTTACTGCCAAATACAATTCTTTCCATTTCTTAATAAAGAATGCACTACTTTTCCACCAAGCTGCTTGGCTACTTTGCAAGCATTTAGAATCTAACACTGTCTTTTTTTTTCTCCAATAAGAAAAAGAATTTGAGATGCGGTTTGCAGAAAAAAAAAATAAAAATCCCCAAATAGAAAGAAACTGGAATATTCTACCTGTTCCTACCAAAAGACACTGAAGCAAAACTCCCCAGTGTCTGTCCAGGAGAGCAGCCTTTCTGAGAACTCCAAGAACCATATTCTCAACCCAAAGGTTACAAGTCATGGCCGGCATCTTCAGAGAGCATGTATACCACAAGTGGGACTGGAGCTGAATACATTACCTTTCTTGCAAACAGAGAAGCAAGTTCAGTCTGGCAAGTAACAGAAACAGGCTTTTTATTAAAAAAAAAAAAAACACCAAAACAAAACAGAAAACCCCACCCAAACAAAAAAACACAAATAAACATCCACCCAGCATCTGTAATTTAAATATAGCTAGAGGACATAATGCTGCTCTCCCTTCCTACTCCAGTCCAGTGGCAAGATGAGGGAGACCTGCATAGAGCTGTGACCACTGCTGGGTTCAGGCTGCGCTGTGGCACTTTGCAGAGAATAATTGAAGATGGTCCAAATCAGACAACACGCAAAAGCAAACGTACTACACTGGCTGTAATACATTAAGCATGGCACTTAAGGAACTGTGCAAGGGTAGGGTGTCTGGTCTTGGCACCGAGGACATTTTTGTACTTAAAATGATACTCTCACTGGGGAAATGCCTTGGAACAAGCTCTCCTTTCACCTGCACTCATTCTTCATTTTTGACTCTGATTCAAGTCAATTCTGGGTTATTTTCTGAACACAGATAATTTCACCTGGAAAGGTGATTCAGTCAAGGGACATCCAGAAGGGTCTGAAATTTACCTGAGTGAAATCCTGATGCTCCTAACCATTCAAGTATCCTTCAATTGTAACTAGGGGGCAGAGAAGCTTAACATCCCATCACATTTTAACAACATTAACAGCCTCTTTTTGTGGACTTTTTAGGAAAATATAGGCAAAGTGGCTGACTTCACTAGAGGATTCAGGAGTGTGAATCCTAAATGAAGGTGAAAGGTTTCTGTACAGAATTGCAGGTGACCACGTCTGGGAGCAATGCAGGACTTGAGACATCCATCTCTCCAGGCAAGCTGCCTTGGCCTGCTTGCTTGAGAATCCTGACAAACGTTCCTCTTTTTTTTCCATGTATTAACTAAGCAGTAGCTCAGGGCAGTGGGCTGCAGGTGGTTATGTCCCTCTGTGGATGCGATCTTTGTTTTAGGATCCACTGATACTTCCCCTCTTTTGCTGCCTGGCTGTAATCATACCTACTCATCACCTGCCACAAAAGCAGACTGAGCTTGGCGGTCCCTGCTTGCACATTTGGTGAAATATTTACTTCAAATACTGAATAGACTTAAATACCAGTTTCCAAAGAAGTTGTAAGCCTAAAAAGCTGCCCAACGGTCAATGGCTTTTTCTCCTAAGACTTTTTCTTTGTTTATTTTAAAGATATGTAAGAGGGAAGCCAAAGCACACATTCTATACTCTTCCTCTCAACCAAGAAAAGCTGTTGATTTGTCATGGGAAGCAGGGAAGAATACAATAAGGAAGTCATAGTTTGATAGAAAAAGATGGTTACTGAAAAGATGTTTGAAAAGCAACAGAATATGCCAAACAGAATATTGCCAAAAATTCAAAAATGCCTACCTTTAGCAGTGATGTTCCCCCTTAAGCGCATAACTGAACAACAAATACAATGATGCCTTTCATTCTCAGGCCAACGGCTCTGCTGGTGGCAAAATGTGATTGCTTGTGAAGTTTAATTGATTTTTCTAAAGGTCTTAAAGTCTGTTGTTCCTTTAAATTATTGATGGGTGCACTTGGATTACTGTGTGCACACTGCTGTCCTTGATACAGGCTGGGCTGAAAAATGGGGCTGATTATCTCTGCATCTAAATGATTCTGCTTGATTAGGTCACCGTTGTCCCTGTTGGCACCCTGCAGAAGCTTTGGGTAGTCTTTCTGCTCCATTCTCCCAGCTCCAGCTCCACTAATGACATTCTGGCTTCATAAATTCTCCCTCCCCCCAGCTTTAAACAGAGAAGGTCTAACTGCAGCCTGCCACAAAGGCTGATGCAAAGTGCTCAATACCTGTCCTGCCTCACTGCAGAGGAACCTGAACAGGGAGAACATTCCTGTGCATGTGTAAGTGCACCTCAACCTGTTCTACTTGGAAGCAGGCTGAGGGGTCTCCATTTCAGACACTCTGAAGAGAACCATTACTATTCTTTTTTCATGAGCATCTCTGTATGAAACAATTTTAAACTCTTACCCACCATCCAGACAAGTAGCTAGCAAACTGAGGAAACGTGTCCCAAAGGGAATCTGGTGTCCGAGTGCCCATTGAAACCAATGGACTGTCCTGTCCTCCCAGCAAAATATTTATATTCTGTATAAAAAATGTAATACATGCTCATAGGAGCAACCAAGTGGGAGCTTAAAGAGATGGCCAGACAAGGGGAATCTTGTCAGGCAGGCAGGGCTATGAAACCATAAATAAATTAGAGGAAGAGAGAAAATTAAAATCACAATAGGCTTTGCCTGGGAGACAGAGGAAGGCTGTGAAACCCAGAAGGTTATGTAGAAAACATCATTAGAGTCTTTATTAGAGTCAGCTGAGAAAAAAATCAAAGTGAAATCAAATTAATGGGGGGGAATGATTTTTAATTGTTCTGTGGAGTTTTAACAACTCTCCAATCCCTCTTGACAAACAAAGCAGTATGTTTCCTCACAGGAGAGCTGACCAGCTTGAAGTCTTGGTCTGCTGGAGACCCATTTAAATCTGATTCAGCTTTGAACTTTCCGTCTCCTGGGTTAGGCAAACACTAAGACTAATGCCTGCTAAAGATTAAACCCCCCAGAGGACTAACTATAACCACACCTCCTTCACCAGGGACCTCTGTCGGTACCACTGTGACTGGGAGCATCTGTTCCTTCACAAGCTATTCGTTTTATTTACTCTTATATTTTACTCTGTTTTTCAGATTTACCTCTGAACATATTAAAAGTAGGATCTGCCTTTGGTTCAAGGAGAAAATGCTTGATGCAAAACTGTGTATCTGATCATTTCTATTTGCATAGTACTTAACAGTATTAATCGCCCAGAACTGCTCCATATCACACTCTCACTAGGATGAGTAGCACCGTTCTGCTGACAGGAGGAATTTGGGGAGAAGGCTGGGCAAGCAATTTCTCCTAGTCTTCATGTCGTCCCCCATTTTCAGTTTCACTGTTCAGACAACTCTAATAGACTTTGACAGAGTCTCCCTAATTGTGTGATTCCTCCATTCTGGAGATGGAGAGTTGATCCTTCAAATAAGATGTATCCAATTATTCACTTACGTGTTGAGTCTGTTGAGTCTTCCGTGCTGATGGTGATACAGACTGCCACATCTCTGTGCTTTGCTTGAAGCTCACCAAGAGGTAACAACCTAGGCACTAAATATCAAACTACACTGGAATAGGTTTAAAGTCAAAATGGTCAGCTTACTACATGGAAGGCTGGTGGTACATAAACCTGACTGCAGAACTTCCACCACTGGCAATCAGTGTAAAGGAGGTCTGGTCTGTCGCTAGCGTTAACTTGCTAGCAAGTCTTCCATTTCTCTTAATAAGCATAACATCCTGTCATAATTTTCTTTCCACATGTTGGCATTTCAAATGTGTTGCTTACAAAGGTCAGCTATGTTTGGGGAAAAAAATAATTTAATTGATTTTATTATTGCAGAAAAACAGAATAAACTTTTGTTTGGGGGATAAAAACCAAAATTATTGGTTGAATACAGCTGAATTAAGCACTTAAAGTCCAGTCTCTACAGAATGCTGACAGTGTAGGCTTAGATCAATACAGAAACAATTTACACTTTAGGAGCGCTGGCTCTGACTATTAACTGGTAATTATACCAAGTTTGTTGTTAAATTGCTTTAACTGTTTCCAAGGTGTAACTGAATTATGGCAAAACTTGTTAACACTGTCAGAGTGGGAACTCACATCACTGTCCTGAGCATTTAACACCTTCTACAGTCTTGGCTTTGACTTGTGACAGCTGTTCTTTCCATTTAATCTTCTACTCCACTGACCTACTGCTCTACTACAAACTTCCTTTCATTTCAGATTCCAGGTCTTCTATACATTGAGAGTTATTCAGCAGGGCGAAGAGGGAAGAGGCTTCTTCTGGGTAAGAGGCTGCAGCCAGCGCTAGCCACTACTCCCTCTCATACTGGCCCTGAAATAGCACAGGAACTGGTAATGCTTTTTCAACATTTTCACAAGTTTTAGGGAACGGCAACTAAACCCTGGACTTTTTCTCCAGACTGGAATCACTATCCCTTTCACAAAACAAAGCCTAGAGCTTGGATTTGGCCCACTGTAGAAAAAAATTGTTTTCCTCAGTTAGTAAATAAAGTTCCCAAATAATAATGTGAAGATACACACATTGCAAGTTTTTTTATGAGCAAAAGCAAAGTTTAAAAGAGCTCCACTTTGTGAGTTCCCTTTGTATCCTGCATTTCCCCTGCAACAGCTGCTGAAACTGTTGAAACTATTCCCCTTTATCACAGAAGAACCAGTTCCTCCTTCACATAGTACCCATGTGGTGATGGAAAACGAAAAAAGTTATGCCAAAGAAAGATAGCAGCAGAGCAATGTGTGAGGAAATCTGTTGTTAATCAAGTTGGAGCAGCAAGACTAGGAAGACGAGAACTAATTGCCTATCACAGAATATGCTCTCTGTCCCCTGTGTCTGGCTTTAATGAAAATACATTGTCACACTAATCAGTTTTCAATATTCAGGGTACCAGAAAGTAACTGATGAGTTTGTTTTAATAACGTACAAATCAACGTGTGCCAGACTCACCTGAGTGTACTACAGCATGTTCATACTATTGTCTGCTCTAATTAATGCCTCGTGCTGTGGACTCCACCTCCCACTGCTTTCCATAATACTCCAACCCAAAAAGCAGCCAACGCTTTATCAGTAGAACACAGACATTCAGAAGTAGAGAAGCATCTTATTTTTATACTTGCTTATTATCTGTATGGCTATATATTTGGCTTGCTTATATAAAAAGAAAAAGCTGATGAGAAGAATATAAAAAGAAAAAGCTGATGAGAAGAAACAACCTCAACACCTCATACACATCTGGTCCCTCACCCACATTTTCCTGCAGCTGACGTGTTAACATTACCCACCACTGTGCACACCTTTTTGACAGCTTGTTAAGACCAGCTTTAAACAGGTAGACATAGCATGAAACAAATTGATTTGGTGAATATGGCTGAATTAGGCATTACAAAATTTCATCTGCAGAGTTATTTTTTAACCTATGTAAAAAGCCTTGGTCATTTGTTTGCTGAAAAGGGAAAATAGCTTCAGCCCAGTGGCTGGTTTTAGTCAGCCTGGTTTGTTGCCAAACGTATTATTTGGAAATAGCATTGAAAAGAAGACATCACAAGGTGAGCTCTCACAACACAGCATAACTCAGCTAATACTGTGCTAATAATTTCAAGAGTGAAAGGGAAACATGATTTTTGAGGATACACACATTACTCAGCTGGGTACCTCAACTTAGGAGACTTTTCCCATTCCATCAGCAGCAGGAGGGAATCACAAAATATGCAACAAAGACTTAAGTATTTCTTTCTCAATCTCTTGCGTGGCCCATCTCCACTGACCACTGGGAAACAAAGCATTTAACAGAGTTTTCCATGTTAGGCAGCATGAGATCAGTTGAGATCAGACTGACAATGGTGAAGGAAACTTGTGATTCCTCCTTTTGGTTTCTCATGCTCCATCTCTTCCTTTCCCATCATCCATTGCACTCATCTCATTGCACCATTTTTATTTGCTTCAAAAGGCTCCCCTGCCTTTGACAACTGTCACACGCCTCAGCTGCTTGTCCTGCTTCTGCACAACAAACTGCATGCCTCAGTTATCCATCAGTTATGTCCAAAGAGGTCTCACCAACCATTCTTCAGTGCCAGTTCTGAAAGCCTGCAATTCTTCCCATACGTGGCAGTTTCCTGACATAGTGCCTTTAGCGTTGCTCTACCCTCCCAGTCTCAGCACCGTGTCTTCCCAAGCGGTGGCTCTTCCCAGAGGACAATGTGGCAGCCAGGTCAGTTCACTCTCCACTTTGTATCTCTTGGTATCCAAAACCAGAGAAGCATATCTCTTTTCTGTGGAAACCACTGTAACCACAGCACTCTACTCTGTTTTTAAGTAAAGGTAGTTCAAATATATATAACATTATTTCAGCCTCACCTGCCATCTGCTGCAGACTCTGGAATAAACTTCTTGGGAGATTTGTGCACGTGTGTAACGTCAGTACTTCAAAATAACAAACTCCTCTCTCTTCAGGTGGAGATGTTTCTGATGGTGACATCTTTTCCACACTAAGCCAGACAGAACTGATATATTCAGTTTCTACTATAAATAAATGCTCTAGCTATTACAACCATATATGATCATTTCAGATTTTATTGTCTGGAAATATTAATTTCCCTCAAGCATCGCATATGTGTCCACAAGTCCCTGTGCTGTGATGCTAATGACTCTGAGAAAGCACTTTCATTACCATGCAAATAGTATCAGCACAGGTTAGCACCCTCCATAAGCGCTCATGCACACAGATACAGTATAAGCATCCTTAGCTATACAGAAGGTAAAATAAGAGGGGAAAACCTAGCTATGTAAATCCACACCTAAATCCAGCTCCCCTGACTTCTGTGAAGCAACTACATTCACATGTACAGCTTCCAGTTTGGCTTATTATAGAAACACAGAGTATCCACAGAATATCAATCTAGATTCAGTCACCCCACTGCTTAAGAGAGGAGAGGAAGAAGAAAGTTCAGTTCAGATACAGGGTTTCAGTCAGGCCAGAGCAGTATTTAATTCATGCCAGGGGTGATCACCGCAGTCCATCGTGCTTACGCATTACCAACTCTGTCACAGCTGTTCCTGTTTCATTTTGTTTGTTTGTTAGATGGGGTTTTTTGTTGGTTTTGGGGTTTTGAGTTGGGTTTGTTGGTTTTTTTTTGTGGGGTGGGGCTTGCAGGGGACAGTGACAGTCCTATAGTGTCATTCCTGAGCTTGTTCCTGAGTAACAAGATTTCCTTTCATTTGCTGACATTATGCTTCTTATCAGGAAATAGTCTTCCAATGATCTGCCCAGCTTGCATCAGTAATGGGCAACACACTTCTATAACGTAACTCATGTTTTTTAAATGAGCATTCATAGCAGGTACAAGTGTGCCTGCCCTGTCACGCCATGCAAAGACTCATCAGAGAGCTCTGAGCAAGCTAACTCAGACTCCAGAAGCCTGTATGCTATACTCCTATAGGACAAATCTACATATTCACATTAAGAGGCTGAATTATCTGCAGGGGATACTGTGCTGTACACTGCTCCCAGTTTCCCTTCTAGTTGAGAACTTAAAAATCACTGTATGACACCAGATTTTTGCACTGAGACCAATCCCACAAACTGTACTCTTAAATGTCATGACAAATATTTTTCTTCCCAGACTTTTCCTTTGCAGAGAGCCTAATATCCTCTGCAAATCACTGTTACAACTGTACAGTGGCATTTTCTATACTTCCTCAGTGACGCCAGCTTCCTCTTGAAAGAAAGAAAAGAAAGGAGGATACAGACATTTACCAATACTGACTGCAGTCCGTTGGTCCAAAGAAAGAGAACAGATTTTAAATGCCTTTTGCGATCTGTTGTGGGAAAAGGGTAGTGAGTGCCATGCTTATCCTAGAAACTGCAATGCCAGGCAGGTTTGTATATTATTTTCATGTCAAAGCATATAATCCTTTGGTAGGTAGCTAATCTGTTGCCCACAAGTATGTACCAAGAATCTAATAGTCACAAGCACCATTAAAAATAAAAAATAAAAAATCACCAATGCAATTTATATTTTTAAGATCTTTCATTGATAATTTTTCCTATTGTGGCTAAAGTTTGGTGACAAGGGAATGTGAAATCACAGTGAATATAATTCAGAAATTATTTCTGCAAACTAAGATAAATGTTTTTAACCTAAAAACACTTTACATGATGTAAAATTTTATTATGTCCTTAACAAATCAGGCCCAAGATTACACATACATAATGATGGAAGTGGAATGTTAGTAGGGAGGGGTGGTACTTTTTCTTTTTTTAATTAAACCGCTAGGAAACTTAGAAAAAGGTAGATAAACTTTTGGTAAACAAATCCTTCTTCATGTCTTCAGTATGTCTATTGCTTCCAAACGTCTCACTTTGCTTAATAAAAATTTTACCGCTTTTTCTATCTTGGGCTACAACACTAAACTAAAACTACCATGCCACTAAAACAAAATAACGGTGGCCACTTCGTTTTAAGGTACGTGCTTTAACTCTGTTGACTTAGCAGTGGTCAATGCTCAGTAGCACAACTGATAGTAATTACTTCTGGAGGTTTAGGTTCACATTCAAGGATAGTCAACTTCACAAAAGGCCAAAAATTTGATCATAGTTACCCATGAAAATAACCCATGTTTCTTAGTTGTAACCTAATCATTGGCTCATTTGAAAATGTTAATTCTGGAGAACAGTTTGGCACAGCTGAAGTTCAGAAGAGCACTGGCTTTCCCTGATGGATTGAAGGAGGAAAAAAAAAAGTTACCTCAAGTCCACTAGGAAAAAGAACTCAAAGAAATCCAACAGGACAGACGTGATAATTTCCAAAGGAGCTCTGACTTGTTGCTAGGTCTCAAAGTAAAAAACAACGCTTTTCCCCTCATTTTAATGAGGGTACTGTAAAGTCAGCTTCATTGTTCGCATCAAACCCCATCCAATCCAATAAAACCAGACCTAGCTTAGCTGTCTGATCCTGAAGGGACCATGGACCAAGAGACCAAAGGAGTTATAAGTCAGAACTGCGACTGGTAGGACTATGTGGGGAAATCTGCTGTGTTTGGAAACTAAAGAGGCCCTGAAAGAAAAAAAATAAAGCACTATCTGCAGATAGGCTACAAATTAGGCCTGTTGTTAACAGCCATTTAAGATAGAGGGGGTTTTATCCAACCATTTCCACATTTAAATATCATTGTATGCAGAAGCAGACAGACTAACAGGATCTACTTGCCAGCATTCACAGACATTAATTTCCTGTGCCACATTCAAGCGTATTGGGTATAATTAAGAGTCCTTACACAAATCCCTACACAACTTCTACCAGTCAATCTCCAGAGGAAGGCAAAACAAGAAAGTCTCTATGTCACCGATACCCAGTTTAAAAAACAAAGCCACATCTGGTTCCCCAAAATGTTCCTACCATTTTAGTCAAGTCCTCAGGATGGACCCATAACCACACAGATGACCCTCAGCAGACATCCGTCAGCCCAAGTTTGGCAGTCAGAAAAAGACTGCTTACTATTTCATTACAAAACAGAAATAGCAGTGAGGGCACAGATTTCATATAAGATGACATATCCTTTGCCAATTCCAGGTCTGACTAGCATCTGTGCATTTGGGCAGATTGTGTTAGGGTAACAGAAACCATTCACACAAGCTGGAGGATAAATGTGAAGGAAGCAGTCAGGCAAGCAAATGTAATTGCGGAGTTCAAAATTGGAGGCTGCTGGTCCCCAAATCTCAGGTGGGCCAAGAGATGAGAAAAATCACAGCAATCAGAGACAAACTCTACCAGGCAGAAGCCGGCAGGTGAAGTCCCTGTGTTGTTTTGGCACTCCAGGGTACTGGACATGTCTGTGTAGCCCCTAGCGCTACAGGGCCCTCCCCCAGACTGTGTACCAAGTGCTGCAGGGATATGATCGGTCCCACAATACTGAACATTAGCTTGAACTGCATATTGTGGATTGCATCATATTACCTTAATGTCTGGATCTGAAAAGGTTACCAACTAGATCTGATTATACATCTGTTTTAACCCAAATCTATGCCTGAGGGAGTCTTCTAAGAATATTCATGGGCATTTTCCCCTGCAGATCCACCCAGCAGGATGGATGAACTACATGCAGCACAGTCTCCAGACTGACAGTCTGATTCTCCTTGCTCACACCAGCACAGGCTGGAGTGAATAGTTTCACAGAAGCCAGAAAAATTCATCGGGGTAAAGTCAGTACGAGAGAAGAATCGAGCCAGGCAATCCAATGGGCAGGAGTGTGCACCAGCATACTGATAGGGCTCCTCAGCCACATGCCGGTGTGTGGTAAGCTCAAGAGTGGCCACAGGCACTGTTCGGTAAACATATGGAGGAAGAGCATCAATCTTAATGCTGACAGACATTTTACACTGTGCTCAGCCACGATGAGAGGGCCCCACCAATGTGTGTCACACCTGCTGGCAGGGAGAATCGACTGCATCCTCCTGCACATGGCACCCATGGGGTGCCCTGGCACACAGCTCCCTGCCCTCATAAGCGCAGGTATTAACTCACCCAAAAAAGCTAACAGGACAGTAATAGATTCCTTAAGACAAAGTGTCACAAAACACTACAGGTGGCAGCCCGGTCCTGAAGCAATTCCTGTCCTTTGCCCTTAATCTGTAATTGCCTAAGTAATACCCGAGACATTTAGGAAGGCAAGGCAGAGTATGAACAAGTCCATGGCAGAAGTAAAACAATACGATTCTCCCCTGGGTGTTACTTGCAGTAAATCTGTTTCAGGTAGAAAAAGTGCTGGTATTTTGTGCCTGCCAGGGCAAGATACAAATTCATTACACAACATTAACATGACACGAGTGAATGCTCTGGTGCTTTGGGGGTCAGGCCAGGTCCCACGAGAGGTACAGACAACATAGTTTCTCTATATAATGTGCAATTTTTGTCTAGGCCTCAGCTCCCTGGCTGCAGTACTCAACCATTCATATTTTACTACTACTGTGTGCAGCTGCTCGAGACACACATACCTATGTGAGCAGTTCCTGGCACAGCAAGGGCCACAGTGGTGAATACTACCATAAACAAGTCATACCACATAACATTAGACAACTAGTGAAATAACAGATATGTAAACATCTCTACACTAATTTTAACGATTGCCCTGGAAACAATTTTTTTTTTTCTGCAAAGGGACAGCCCATTAATGGTTCACTCACCCGAGCAGTGACATTGGCTTCTTTGCAACTGTTCTTGAGAACAGCAGCTCCCCAGGAGAGGAGGTGGTTCACTTGTACTAACCAGATCCTGCAAAATGGGCTACCCAGATTAGCTTCATCCCTGTCTTTATGTAATGCAATACTGCATTTTGCAGTACCAAACTGGTCATGAAGATGGGGACATTTGGGTCATGAAGATGTTACCTTGACCTCGCCCTGCTGCAGGACCAAGCCCTCCAGGCTCCAGCAAGTGCTTAGCACCTTGGAAAGTGGGGACTTTTTTCCCCCCATCAGATTCAGGATCTCAAGACACAAACCTCAGAAATTTTACATGTAAAAATTTGCTGGCGTGTCTCAAAGTGAAACCTGCAATCTCCCTTCCTGTTTTGCCACCAATTTTTGCCCCCCAATCAATTTAGTATCTCCTGGCTCCTATGGAATATTTTGACTGACAATACTGAAGCCAGAGAAATAAGAAAATTCCCTCACTTAGAGCTTTTATAGTCATTTACTCTGAGGAAAATTTTAAAATACTGTTATAACCTTCTGATAATTGTAATACACACTTTCCAAGCAGAAATGTTTCAGGCATTCAAGAAAAAGAAAAGCAAATACACTGTCAAAAATGTCAGTTTCTTGAGCTGATTTTTTTTTTCTTAGAAACGTGACCAGAAAGTCCAAAACCAAGATTGCTAAGTCGATAAGAATCCCAAATCCTATCTACTAAATGCTATAAATTGGACACTTACTTGGGCTTCAAAGATAAAAATAAGGGTTTAGACAAGGCAGATTAGCTTTGCAAACTAAAATCCTTCCTTTACATAAAATAAATTATTTGATAAAAGATTAGGTTGTTTACCAAGAAGTAAGCACTTGCCTTCAGCATTTTCTCACCTGCCGAGCGCTGCAGCAGCGGTGCAGAGATGGCTGGCGCAGTGGACACACGCTCCCAGGGCGCCATCTACACTCCCCGGCCGCCCCATCAGCTGGGCGTTGTTCTCACGCCCATATTGCTGTGCTGGGGCTTGCAAGGTCCCTGCTCTGACCGTAGCGTGGCTGTAGCTCTCCTAGCACCAGGAGTTATACAGGGAACATGACTGCTTTGTTTCAAAAAGACCTCTGTCTTTGCTTTTTTATTAAAAAATTCAGATGGGCAGCCACACACACAATGGTGCTATTTTTCAGCAGCAAACCACTTCTTGCCCCCCTCTCACGTGGCATTGCTCTGTCTCTGGAGATTGTGACTTCCCCTTGCTGCTTCTTTTAACACATGCAGCATTTGACTGCTGAAAAATCAATGACTGAAAATCAATATTAGTTCATAAATATCTGCTAGGGACAGGGGGAAGGGGCAAGGTGCAGTATTGCCAGCTCCCACCATTTTATCTCAGCTTCCCAAAGGCTTGGCAATCTCTGCAATGTCCCAGGAACCATGTGACTGAGTCACACTTTTTAAAAAACAAAAGTAAATTTCTAATTATAGCAAGACACTTGCAAACAGAGCTTAGCCTCAAATACAACTGGGAAAATAACAAGTGCTTTTAAGGATCAGGGGAGGAGAACTTCATTTGTGGGCTTTTATTGTTGGAACCGGCAGTGATGAAGTTACTTTTTTTCTGGCTGTAAACCTCATTATAAAGAGCAGATAATAGGTGCATTTTGCTTGTTTTCCTCTACAAACTCCTCTTTTGGCTGGAGAAAGTGTATTTACCCAGCTCGGTGCTGTTCTCCTTCCACTTTTATTATGCTTTTTCCTACACTTTCTTCATATTATTTTCCATCTGTCTTACCAGAACTAGACAGAGGCAGTCTCCTGTCTGCATATAAGTGCCACATAACTCTGCACATCAGGGAAAAAACATCTCTAGGCAGAGATGCTCCATAAGGGCCCAGAGTGAATAAATCTCCACGATGGGCAGATATTTTTAGGTGATATTTAGGACCTTGCCTACATGCTGCAGATTTACAAAATCAGCAAGGCAAGCTCAGGAGAAGGAAGATTATGCCTGGATCCCCCAGAGGGAATAAACTTGTGGAGACAGAATAATTCACTCACACCTCTTCCCCACTCTCTACTGTTAACAACTTGCCAAAATCACAAATCCCAGGGAGCTGCTGCCAAGTTGCTCTTTCTTGGGAGCAATTTTCATGGTGGCTGTGGGACAAGCGGCCCTCTTTCCCTGGTGCCAGCCAGCCCAGCTGCTTGGAGAGAATGAAATACATAACAGGACTAAGCAGGGTGCCACAGACTGCTTTTCAACTAAGGAGCCATGAAAGCTGATCTGTAAGACAGGCTGTCTCCCTGGGCTTTCTCCAAGTAGTCCCTGTCTCTGTACCACCCACCTCTGCAGAACGTGGTTGTCGCCTGTCAGCTGTGACATTAGCACAGAGATGTGCCTGCTTCCAGTGTGCAGCACGCCATGCTCTCTGTCTGCTCCAGTGCGATAGGAGCCATTCTTTTCCCAAAGCCCAAAAAGGCTGGAGCACAATGCTCAATGCCAGCCTGCGGTTCCTATACGAGTTGTGCTCCAACTCGCTAGAGCATGCCAGAGTCACAGGCACCAAACAGCTTCTCCCTGCTCCAGCAACTCCACTTACTTGCTCCAACTCCCAGCTATTCTTCCCAAAATTGCTTTCACTCAACTGAGCCAATCAGCAACATCAAATCCCTCAGAAGCACGATGGGGGCTCATCTGCAACACCGCTTCTGTAGGGAAGCATGACTCCAGTCAAAGGTGTCTGGAAAGACACACTGGCAATGCTAAGAGCTTGTGTGCTTGAGCTGCACTGGAGATTACCTCTGCCTCCTGGACAGGAGTGAGCATGGGCAGTAAGAACAAATTGGAGCACTTAAGAGGCATGCAGCGGTTAATATGGCTGAATTATTTTGGTGGCCGCTCACAGATGGCATGTTATAAACAAAGTTCATGAATGATGTAGTACCCCCAAAGGCAAGGGTGAGACTAGCAGCAGGACACAAGTTCCCAGCAATGCCACGGACTGCACTGGATTGTTGCATGTCACAACACACTTTGCAGCTGCTGAGCTAAAACGTGATGCCACAGGAGTTTGACACTGCATAAACAATTTCACATAGCAACACACTTAAACAACTTGTTCCATAACTCATGCCAGTGCTGTAGCAACTTTCTCACGGAGAAGAGTCTATGGAGTCCCTGGCTGGAAATTAGATTATTCCAGGTAGGAATATATCCACCAGTCTTTTCCAGTTGTTTCTTCAGTCTGTCCACTGCATGAGGTGCCTTCTGAAGCTCAAGATAAAATCTGATGCTAAAGAAGTGAAGCCAGAACTTAGCTTTTAACATATAGAACCTCTGGATTTTTCTGCCACAGAAAAACAAATATTCACATAACTATGTAATCTGGTTTTGTATGTAATCTGCAGCAGAGTGCACTTTCACTGCAGTTTAGGGACTGGGAATAGCACACTCAAAACAGTAAGAACTCATAGCCCAAGTGTGCAGATCCCCACATTTGTGCAAGTCGTAGCTACCTAATGAAGGAAAGTGGTGTGCAAGCACCTGGAAATACCATCTCTGTTCCAACATCCCCATCGTCTGTTGGGAAGCACACACATTCCCATGGTTTTTGTGGGCAGCACAAGATCCTCAAGCTCTTACATTTTGGAAGTTTTGCACTAGCGCAAACGAACTGCTCCCAGACACAAAGATATGTGAAAATTAAAGATAATTTGATGGCTGGGTGTTGGCCATGCCAGAGGACAGCAGCATTTCAGGCCATGCTCCTGCCAGCTCATCTAGCTGGCCAGAACTCTGTTGTCATTTGCCAGCCCATTACCTTTCATACATCTTCTCTCCAAATCAGGAGACTGCTCAGGTGCAAAAGCCTCCAAGATCCCTTCTCACAGCAAAAAATCAACATCTGAGTGGTTAGATTTGTTGGAAGTTGGCTGACAGGAAAAAAGCCTATGCTGAAAATTTAGGGTAGAGGATACAAAAAAGCATGATTAGAAAAATTATGAAAGGAGGGTCAGGGATAGTACCCTGACTATGCTGGGGTGATCATTTACAGATAAATTAACAACATAACTTAGGAAGTCAAGCCTGTGATCAACACAGCATGATGGACAGGCAAGTCAATTCCTGCACAGAACATGTCAAATAGCCAAAGACTTATTTTTTTGTTATTTAGCATAAAGGAGGTTTGGCTCTGGAGGATTAGATGCAGTTCATGACAGTGCAGTGGATAAAACCTATGTCTAATATGCTTAGAAAACCTTCTCAAAATTAAAAAAAAATAATCCTGTGCCACACGTATATTTCTCCACTGCTTTTCCTATGTGTTAATGGATAGGGATTGACTTTGTGAAATTGCTGCAGCAAGCTGAGAATGATGTATGAAGTGAGAAATTCTGCCCAATGCCCAGAGAATATGGATGTGCTGTTACTTGCTGTGCATTGCAGAGATACACAATATTCACCTCGGTCAGAGCAGCAGCCGGTAAAGCCTTCAAAGCCCAAAGACTTGTGCACTCCTGATGCAAAAGCCCAGTAAAGCTGATGGCTAACTCCCCATGGTGTTCCCTGACAGCAAAAGGAGGAGGTGGACAAATGTATGCAAGTAAACAGGAGGTGAAAGAAGGCAGAAGGGGGGAATCAAAAAACAAAAGCAAGGCTGTATAAGGGTCAAGCCTCATCATTAAAGATAGAATATGTGTGTGAAGATGCACAGGAGGGATTAAGCTCCAGCAGTGCAAAGGCAGCACAGCTGTCTGCATGTAGACCATGGGGAACCGAGATTCGAGCAGCAGCATTGTCAAGGCAGGAAGGGTGAATATGTGGCAGGGTGATCAAGCCACACCACCCTAAAGGGCATGCATTAACATTTGTAGTGACTTTAAAACATACCTATTTTTGTGATTATGCTTCTGCCTTTCCTTCCTAAGCCACTAAGTTGCTACTTGCTGCTCTTAGATGCTGACCATATATTTGGCAGTGTACAAGAGAAAATATGAAAAGCATGAGGAGGATAACAGCTGCATTCCATGCTTCGTCAAAACAGTTAATCCGTTTTCCCAATGTTCCTACCTATGTAGGCACCTGAAAAAAACACAACCATCTTTGTGCGAACAACCTTCTCTTCCAAACAAGTGCTACAGCAGCAAACCTCCTTCTATACACTCCACATTTCTTTTCTGCCACAAGAGCACAGGCCGCTAAGCTGCTGAGGCAGCAAGTGTACCCCACTTTCTCACCAGCTCCATCTGCCCAGGGGCACAGCCTGAAGCATGCCTAGCTGGCTCCTCCACCTGGCCTACATCTCTTATTTCAGGAGTTATTCAACCTTTTGCAAAAACAGGTGGATTTCTACCATGGAGGGGATGTAGTCTCTATCTATACTGGGATTTTTAAAGTAGAACTGCACAATAGCTCAAAGAAGATATTACCTCTTTTTAAGGATGATGCGGCTGCCTCTGTCTTTCCTCTCTCTTGGCCCCATTGCTTCCCTTTAGCACTCCAGGTCTTCTTTAGTCACTCCATGCCCCACACCTGCACTGCAACCTCTGGCCCAAGGTTCACCACTGGAAACCATACACTACAGCCTCTCTCTGGAGCTCCCACTTACCTGCACTACACAGCCTTAGTGTCTGCTTCCTCCTGTGGTGGGGCTCTGTTTAAGTTAGGTGATTTGCCTCAATTATGCATCTGCGAGCTGCTGCCATTGCTGTCTTCAGACAGCCTAGCTTTCTGGAGGGCCACTCACTGCCATGTTCTCAGAGCTGGCCAGGCATTTCCCAAAGAAAAGATGCCTTTTTTTTTCCCCCATGAACAGTCAAAAATCAAAACTTTTTGAGGAAACCTGTCTGTTTCAGGGAGAAGACAAGCTTTTCCACACAAATGAGACCATTATTTAGCAATTCAGTTTTCTAAATGACATTGTGCAGATTCCAAATGGGGGGCTGAAACAACAGTTATGTGCCTGGCCCAAAAAGAGAGCACAGAAATGACATTTCTAAAGCAGTGCTCAGAGGGCTGTCTGGAAAGGAAGAGTTTCCCTGCTCTATTTCTCACCTCTCCACACTTCATTAGATTTCAATCCTGGCCCAGCAAATCTCTGCTCTGCCTACCTCATGGCAGGAAGACCTGTGCCACCCTCATGCCAGTACAGTGACGATGTTGAACTAGTTTTCCCACCCATGGTTACCTTCACCCTGGACCTTAAAACTTCTCTGATGAAGTTTTCATTCAAACAGACAAGCTGTTGAAACTTCAACCAATTTGCATTTTCCCACATGAACATAAAGCCCCCTATTCTTGAAAGCCTTCCAACCAGCTCTGCCTTTACATGTAAGGCAGATACCCATTTCTATAGGCAATTAGAAAGCAATAGTAGCAGGGCTTCTTCCTGTAGCTGTCAGGAGACAGCAGCACTGCCCACAAGTACTCAAAAACTTACTCTAAAAATTACTCTAGTAATGAGCGGATGTACAGTTCAGTCAACCACAGTCACAGCAAACCCAGAGCTACTCCTGCTGAGGCTTTTAGTCTCCAAAGACCAGCTTATTTTGCATTAGGAGTATATTCTGTAAATGCATGCATCTGCTGCATGTGAAAAGCAGCTTTAGATTGGAATGGAGGCGTGAAAGAATAGTGCAGAATAACAACAGGCTAGAACAAAGTCCATACTGACCTACAGCTGACCTTCCTTGCCTCAGTCACAGAATTGAGAAGTCCTTTTGCAAATCCATGCTTAAGTGCCTCCTTTTTCAGGACCCAAAGAAAATATCAAGACATTTAAAAAAGCAAAATCACATCCTTCCTTTTTTGTTCCTGCACATGCAGGACATACCCTGTGTGTCTTTGTGAGTACGTGTAAATGAATCTTCACATGACCCTGGGATCATGCTGACCACATCAGAGATTCTGTGCTCGGTGCCATAGGCTACCTGACTTGCATTTCAAAGAAACAAAATAGTTCTGTCATTCCAGAAACTCAACTCATTATATAGCACTGCACTAGTAGTGATCTGTGAGCAGTTCAGCTCCTAGGACAGATGGAAAGTCAGTGGTGTTATACAACCGATATGCTGCTTGCTGGTGATGCAAAAATTCTTGTGGAAAACTAAATAACAATACATGTTCAGCAGGAAAAGAACAAAAAAACAGCACCTGATGAAAATTCTGAGTCTCTGCTCTTAATACTGCTTAAAATAGTAAAAGCTAAACGTATGGTCTTTTTTTATGGTCACTTTGCCAATAAATTACACTTTGAAACCTCCCTTCCAAAAACAGTCTATACTACCCTTCATCTTCTGATAAGGATTCCCAGCCCTCCAGCATCTCTCATTAAAACCTGGCAAGACCTGTACAGAAGTATTAGTGTTCAATATGGACCCTTTGGGTACATCCTTCCTTCCAGCAGCTTCTTCCCTCCCTCTCCATCCGCGCTAGCTGGTGTCTCAGAATGGCATCATGCCCACTTGAGGAATCTGCTCCAAATTTCTGGCACTACTGAGCACATTCAGACACCACAAAAACCTTCCATCTCCTGCCCAACCTCTCCCCATGGACTTCAGATAGAGTGACTGCTTAACGCTTCCAAAAAAAGTACTCAAGCTGCCAATGTAAACTTCATATGAATACTCCTCTAAAGCCATTTATATACATTTATTCATCTTTTTAAGGAAAGGAACATGCCTGAAGTTTTCTGCACACTCTGTGCACCATCCCTTTCCCCTGGAGTCCCATCAGGTGCAATCAAGAAACTGAAAATTAATCCCACATTGATTGGCTTTCACAGAAGAAGTCTTTCTGACTTTTTTTAATTTTTTAAAATAGCTTAAGGTATCTTGTAAAGGAATGCTTTAATGTTTTCAGGAGAAAAGGAACACAAGTTAAAATCCATTTTCTTTCCCTCCATTTCTGGATCATGCATGTTGTCACAGTTCTGTATGACTTTTGCATAGTAGTGGGCACAAACTTCTCTGGAGGAAGAACACAGCTAAGTGACTTCCTTGGTTGAAGATTTAGTGTTAATTTTGCAGGTGTGTTCATTCTAGGATTTGAAGACAGACTTAATCTCTGGTCCAAAAGCAAAACTGAAGCTGGGAGTTTAAAATATGAATCTTGGTATTAGGCAATTACTTTTCCTTTGGTTTTCAAAACATTGCATAAATTGTAAATAACCCCATACTGAGGAAATAATTTCATCACATATGATTAGCTATTGTCTGAAGGGAATAGCAGAGTGTAAAGAACAAAATGACAGAATTCTACTATTTTTCCTCTCGAGTTTCAGATCAACACATTCATCTCATCCTCTTGCCCCTGTAAGTATTGTGCAATGGCAGCATGTGTCTTGAAGCAATGCCAGAGAAATGGCGCGTGTGTTTCCATAGCAAGAGAAGCAATCCACTGACATCTAACTACAAAATACCTGGGGATCCATAAAGGACAAAAAGATACCCAATAAAAAAATTTAGATAGCACTAGTCCTTCTTGCTGCCAGAGCCTAGAATTAAAAATTGGAATTCTAGATTAACCGCACAGAACCTACACATAGATATGAATAGTTAAAGAGGGCATAGCCTCATTTTGGTTTCTATGTAACAGTTACTGCTGTCCATTCATTAGCACCAGTGATAGCAATAGCCACAAATTTTTAAACAGAAGTTACTTGTTTTGGAATCTTCTTGTTTACCTTACAGGGCTCAGAGGAAGAAGGGTAATTCAACAGATTACAGCAAACTGGCCACATCTTGAATGAAAGCATGCAAATGCCTGTTTAATTAACAATGCATATTGTTGCCTCTGTTCATCTAACTTCCCACAGCCTGCTACCAGCTTTGACAGGTTTTCATAACAATAAAATGCAATAAATGAATTTAAGTCCTGAAGGACTCTAAGCTACAATGTAGGAAAGCCGTGAAAGATAAATGATGTCTTAACTAATTTTATGATTTATTATTCCCACAACTTTGCTCATCTTGTGATGCAGGAGAACTCATTTTTCTATTTGGCAGATAGCTATGTCAACCCTGTTAATAGGTACTATTACCATCACATAAATATATTTGTGAAAATAAGTGTGGTTTCACTCTGACGCTGACCTCAGCACTTCAGTTTTATTACAAGCACAAGACCTGTCAGTAACAAAAATTGATGCACTTATCCAGAGATTCTGCTTGTCTGCCACTAGCATTTTATTCATTTTTCTTCCCCAAAAGTTCATCTTTAAGCAAGTGCAGATTCATGGTTTAAATTACTGTGTTGACACATCATCTGTTGCTTTGTAAATTCTTAAAAAGAACATAATTTTCACAGTCTTTAGGAGATAAAGGATCAATGTTAACCATCACTGGGGGCACTGTACAGATCTGAATTTAATGTGGACTGTGTAAAACTAAATGGACTTAAAACTTGCTATTTGAAATATTTCTTTAGCAAACACTCAGGCTAAGAATAATCTTAATTTAATAACTCCATTTAATACTAATAAGAACTCCATTTAATACTAATAAGATGCTTTTAAATGTCAGGATTCAACAGCTGAATTTTAGGGTGAGACTTTCCAAACCTCAACTGTTTTGTCTGAAATTGATGACTTAGTATTTGGTGGGTGTAGGTTTAAGCCAGTGGTTAGCAAATACTGAGGTTTTGTCCACTTTGTCTAGACTGGTTTCAGGAAAAGTGCAGTATAACACATAATTCAGCACTGCCTGATTTTAAACCTTCATATTCCTGTGCTGGTATGGCATCTGGACAGAGCCAGTTTACAGGTCGCTGACTGTGAGCATAATTTTATACTAATCCTTGTAGAGCTTAGAGCAGCTTTAGGACTATTTTAATCTCAACAAGCAAGTATTGATTCCCAAAGGGCTACCCAAAAAGATGAGGATAAAGTGTGCAGTACAGGTGGTCCAGATTTATTCCTTGTCCTCATACTCAGCAGTGGATGCACATGCTTTCAAAACCTGTTGTCAGGTGTTTTAATAACATGATGGTTTCTTATCTGGCTATATCAGAATAAATTATATTTGGAGGAGTGTGGGCAGATCTTAAGGTAACAATAAAAAGCTGATTGCTTTCCAGACTTGCAGTGCAAGTGCAGCAATAAAATTGATTCTGAAGTACTCTAACACTTGAAGTGTCTACATTTAATTGTATTATTTCTGAACATGATTCTCATTCTAGATGCCTTTGATTTGATTTGGTGCTCCTAATACATATATATACACTTTCATGAATTTTATACCTGTTTGATTTCTCTCAACATGATTGGCTTCTCACATCCCAACATACAATTACTTGTGGGTGATCTTGCTAATCATCCTTTCTTGCCAAGATATTTGCTTCTTGAAGAAGCCTACAGAGCTGAAGTCCAGCAGACACTTCTGAATTAGTCCTCTAGTGGACATTTGGGTTCAGTGACCAGCTAGACCATCCAGATTCAAGATTCTTCCTAACTTGACACTATCAATGCCTATATATTCTGGCAACTATTGCAATCCTGCTTCTTCAAGTAAGAAGGCAAAGATAAGATGGAAGCGAGTTCTTTGTGCTCTGCCATTTGCTTTACACTTGAGACTTAGTCATCATCTCCCACAGGACTCTCCCATAGCAAAGCCTCATTGTTTTCTCTTGGCAAGAAATAGCTACTGATTTTCAAGACCACCAGCACAATGTTTGGTATAGTCAGAAAGTCTTTTTCAGCAGTTAGACAATATTTTTAGACTATCAACTGCTAGAATAGCCTTTAGACTGCAGGAGCGCAAATAATACTGGTTAATCTTACAGTGCAGGTAAACCAAACCAGTGCAAAGCTGCCTTCCCCTCTTATGCTGCCTTGTTCAACTGTACTCAAGGCTTTGGGCCATCATTATGCATGGGAGAAAATAAAACTTGATTACTATTATGCTTTCTAGGTACCTTAAATGACACAAAATGTTCCTGGATGCCCACAGTCTCCAAAGGTGTTTTCTAAGGGAATGGGTTACTTGTGTTGTTCCTATGGGATTTTGATGCAACATGATCACAGCAGAGCTTGACTGTGGAACAGCAATATCTTCTTGGAGGATACTGGGCATTCTACCTCAACCCAGTCCATCCCAGCTTCTCATTGTTGTTAGGAAAAAAACTTGCAGTAAATCAGATCAGTTGCTTTCTCAAGAGGCAGTATGTATTTTTAAAGGTCAGTAAGGTTTGTCACTCAAAGGCATGGAACTTTTAGTACACCTTTTCCAGTTAAATATGTATAACCAAAATAGCAAACAATACATTATTTCGCTTAAACAATTTGCTATTTTACAAGCTGCACTTCACCTGGGCTGTATTTTCAAGATATAGCTATGTTAACAACTTGTTTGCTTGTTCAAAAGAATTTTGAAACCTTTGTAATCTTCCACTTTGCTCAGAAGTTAGTGTGAGCTGCCTACCAACAGAAGAGAGACATCAAGATACTAAAGAATGAAACAGGACAGCCAAAAGGCCCTTATTCACTATCACCACTTTATGACATTCTCTAAAAATAAAGGAAGCAGCTAACCATTGAAAACCCTGACTTTTTTCTTTTCACAAAGGTATATTAAATTCATCATATGCACATGCAAGCCACTGTAGTAAGTGGGTGATTAACTGCTTTATGCTGGATTCTGAAGGTCATACAAAGAATTTTGCTTTCCCAGATGCTTTGCTATCTATCCTGTTTTACCCTGTCGTAAACACCTGCTGTTCTGACATGCATTTAAGATGGGCTCAAGCATCGTAACATCAGTCTTAAACTGAAGCCTGAGCTAGCCCTGGGGAAAATGCCTTAGCAGAATTCTTCATTGGAAGGAGGAGAGTTGATGAGGAGATAGGGACAGAGGTTAGCACTGTCTGAACTCGTGCTTTTCATTCAGATGTAGGTTCGAAGGCACATCACCTGAGGGTCTGGAGAAAGGCGGGACTAGGGGACACTGCAGGCTGAAGGTACTCCCAGATTGCCATCTGGAGAAGCTACTCTGCAATGCAGGGAACCTCAGGAAACAGCTCGCAACATGGGGCAACAAAATAATGCCTGAAGTTATGTGTTTGCACATGTGTGTACAGGCACCTAAAGGAAAACCAGTAGGTAGATTATGGTGAAAAGCATAACCCGTCCAAATGGCAATGAATTGCAGAAGCCCTTTTAGCCTCCAGGACTTGGGATCTGTGGAGCCAATGGACAGGTTAGCTCTAGTTAGGCAGGGACATCTTCTCTACATTAGCCCTCTCGCAGACCCACTCGAGGATCATGGTGGACAGCCAATGCCAAGTGCTGAATGCAACAACTTCTCGGAAGGAAAAGGCACTTTCTCACCTGCTAGGCTCCACAGGGGTTAGTTGTAGCAGGTTTCCCATCTCCAGTCCCTGTACAACCACTTTTGTTCGGATTGAGTAGCACATCTGTTCTGTTTAATAGCTGTTTTTCTGTTGCAAAAGATCTTTTGTAGTTTTGCACAGCAGAGGTCATGTTAAGCCTAGACTGACTTTTATGGCAACAATATCTTGCTGGATAAAAAGCCTTCTTTCATCACATATCATATTAAAAATAGTATTAACATCCATTGCAGAAACACAGGGTTGGTTGACACCTCCTATGTGAAGTTGATTCATGCTTGTGCTAAACCTGGGTAAGGTCCAGCTGACACAGTCAGCTAAGTTACTGCGCTGCCAGTTTAATATTTTGCCATCTGCTAACTGAAAGCTCTGCTGCCTGCTGGGTCCCATAAAGACTTTTATTTATTACATTACACATGGCAACATCTGCCACAGGATTCAGCTCAGCTCAGCTTTCTAATTAAACAAACAAACACTACATCTCCAGTACACGATTGGGTCTAACTATTATTTATAAAATCCGAGATAGGTATTTAAAAGATATACATTGTCTGTTCCAGATGAACAAATACCCCTCCCGCAGTTTGGGGCGGCAGGGGAGGGATTGTTAGAACAAGCTTAAGATTCTCAAATGCTCCATTTTACCATCACAAAGCAACCAGAAGTTGCTGCATTTGTTATTGTTTTGCTCTTATTTTGTTCTTTAAATTACACAATTTACACTAATTAGAAATATAAGATTATTTCAAACACCTGTTAGTTGCTCCCCTGAGTACTGTCTGTCTGTAAAAACAGGAGAATACAACAGTCTCCCCTTGTGCTTGATTTCAGAGAAGAAAGTGGCACTTGATGAAGAGAGACACCTGATCTGAGCAACATTCCACTGTTCAACCATCACAAAAGACACCATGAATACACTGCCCAAGTTCATTTCAAACTTCATCTTAATGAGAGAAATCGCTGAAAAACTATCACTGGCTATGCACCTACATCAAGGCTCTTTCATCTGTGCTAGTCACCTGCAGTTAGATCAGACTGGCAGAAAGGCTGGATGAAATCCAGGCCTAATGAATTCAGTAGGAATGTCACAAATTCTTCATGTTTTTTTATAATCAGTCCTAAACAAAAATTTAAATTGTATTTAAACTTTCACCCTTCTTTTGCCTATCTCTTTTCTTTTAAGCCATTTCTCGTTTTAGACATTAAAGGAAGGATGTCTACAAATCCAAACATTCCCATCCCCCAAAAATTTAATGTCCCATGTTTGACTTTCAAAAATCGAAGAACTAGAAATAGGAGAACTAGAGTTACAATTTCCACTTTTCCGCTCTTTCATCTGGTTCTCATTTGCCACATTCAGTTGCAAAAAATACTAAAGGAGAAACAAAATTAACTGTCTGTGGGGGAAAATGAAAAACGCTTGTAGACTAATTCCGTAAAATACAAATAACTTCCTAAAACATGTGTATTGGTTTCATTTTTAACCAACTCCAGTTGCCCCTGGTGCCTGTGTCACACCAAGGCAATTATCTTAAAAAATTGGCCTCATTCCTCCTTTAATCAAGAGTCAGAAATCATTTAATTTGCGCCACAATGATAGGTGTGAGCTGGCTGCCAACATCCCCAGTCCCTTGGGGTAGGAAGTCATCTCAGTCAAGAAGAAAAATATTGTTGTATTTATGAAAGTAACATTGATTTTCAGTTAAAATCATTGCCTTTAAAATATTTTTTCAAAACCGCTGATACCCTGGAGATTTTTCATCCCCACATTTGGTGTTGAGGGTGGTGGCCGCTCTCCTGCCCCTCTTCCAGACTGAGGTGGGGGGCATCTAGAGGCTTCACCTGACAGTGCAGCTCTCTGGGGGTGCTGATTCAAGACATAAACTTCACTCTGACATGCCAAAATATGCACCTCTAGAGCCATGTTATTGCCATAGAAATGAATCAATATAATATAACACAGGCTGTTTTCTGCTATTAAAAAGCTCCAGACACTGAGCTATTGGGGAGTGACTTAACTGACTCCCTGCCTACCTTAATCTTTTGGCATTAGAAAAACCTCCTTATATAAGTATATAGAGCTTTATTGTACAATTCTTTTGCCACAACACAAATAAGACAAGACCAGACCATATTAAACAACTTATCACCTCCATGATCCACAGCACTTATACATGGAACATTTAGAAAAATCCTTTTATTTCTAGGGAACCTAAACGCAAGCCTGGAAAAACTGGCAGCTCTACGTGTTCAGATTAAGCAAGATGTGCTACCGGATATGTTTAATGCCAGCTTCTTTTAGTTAATTTTGGAGTGTAACATTTGGGTATTTACAGGCTCAAAGAAATTATGAATCCTTTTCCATATCAGTGGTACCTGCACAATGAATTATTTATGACTGAATCATCACAAACAGACAAACCCCCAACAATGTGTGATCTTTATCATCTTACTTCTCTAATTCAGCTATTAAGTCTGCCCATTGCTTTTCTGAAGACCCTATAGTTCAGCACAAAAGGAGATGACAATAAAGAGACAGAAACCTAATTATCGGCACATAAAAAGATGAACACATCTGTCAGGTGCTGTCAGCACCAACAAAGACTGGGTTCAAACAGCTAGAAGTCGCCTCTTAAAGCTAACAATTCCCATGTGCCCCAAGCTTATGGGCTCACTGGATACCTTCCCAGATAGCCTTTATTTAGTGACACTTTCCCACTTACCGTGGCCTACCTGGCCCTGTCTTGTTCTGGTCTTTGCCCTTATTTTAAAGGAATTTCATAAGTTCACTCTGTTCGGGTGCTTGCTTTCAGTGAGAGACCCTTGTGCCCTGTTCCCCAGGCACTGAGTCATCCACGCTGCAAGCACTGTCAGGCAGCAAGCCCTGCACAACAACTCTCACAGCAAAGCCCTCAATTTGTACCATTAATTTCTCTCATTAGCATGTGATTCTTAGGGAAGGGGGAGATGACAGAACAGACTCCCTATGACCCCCTTCCTCCCTGTCCCAGGCAGGTGCGTTTATCGGTCTCTTCACATCTGGGGACTCAGAGCACTGAGCCAGGCAAGTTGATGCTGGAGGAGCTTTGGGCAGGGAACAAATGACAAAGTTTGCTCTGTTATAATATCTCATCATGCTTGGTGGCAGGGAGCCTCTCTTTCCAGCATTGCAGGAATACAGGTTAGTCTTTGGAGGCAGTTCATGCCTTTATTCATCCACTCAGTGAAGCACAGGGCTACTTACTTTCCATGGTTTCAGGACACAAAAAACACCCTGCGCTTCAGATTCAGCCATCTCTTTCAATATTCATGCCTACACATGACAAATACAGACAACCTCTCTGATAATTACATCCACATCAATAAACAGGTTAGCAATCCTGCCTTGTTCATGAGCGTACTTCTCTCCCTGATAAAAAGCTATCTCAAGAACAGCTGGACAAATGCAGATACCTTTCAACATGGCATTTTTGTGTCAAATGTCACTGTGTTGTTCAGTATTCCAGTTCAAACATGTCTAATGCCATACATTACTTTCTTTTGATCTAGCACTCTGTGTATCAGGTCCTAAAAATTATCTTATAGAACTGGTATTTCTTAACACCTTCTCACACGTTGTCGAATTTCAAATACTTAAGGAGATGTTAATGGAATTTGATGATTTGCGTCAAGCAAGGATGCATCCAGTCCTCAGGAGAAGAGTCCCAAGAAGAGGTTGTAACAGCTCATACCAGTGCCCACAGAAAGACTCTCAACCAGGAGGGGAAATTATCTTGCAGCCTTGCCAATCAGACATGCACTTCACCATGGGGAATTACTGCTTCTGGGTGACATGAGCTGTACAGCAGAATTTGTCAAAATGACAGGTTTCCACTTGTGCATAGTTGCTTTTTTTTGCACACATTCCAGCAGTGGCTCCTGCAGATGTTCAGTTTAGCTGAACCAAATCCTAGCCTTCATGCAAGAATCAAAAGATTTCACCACTGACACAGCAAATCCTTCTTTATGCCACATAATTCTTTGTGCTCCTGGGTCAGTTCCCAATTCAATCGGGAGCATGTCCCAGATGTTTCCTAACACTATTAAAGGCAGCGGTTCATTTCTGTTCAGGATCATTGCTAGAAAACGTTCTGTTGACCTGATTATCCTCTATTCACAGAAAGACCATTCCAAGAAGGACAAGCACAATTGATCCTAATTATCTCCTACACAAAGCATGAGAGCTCAGGAGCTGGTCTAAGGGTACAAAATTCCCTTCCACAGTCTGACATTTCAGCTTATGCACTTTCAAGCCAGTGGCTCCTGAAGATGGGGCAACAGTAAAAGAAATAATTGAAAAGCAGAGTTTATATTAAAAAGAGCTTTGACATTAGCAAAATGTGTCTATTTGCGACCTGCATAATTTTTGTCAGTACACCAGGTAGATTGTGACTCACCATTTTTTTGGAAAACAGTGTGTCTGCCTGTAGATGTCTTACATCTACAGCATAACACTCAGGCCTCAAAATCCAATGCCATTTTTTGTGCAGACTAAGAATACATTAATACCACAATTACCAACCAACACTCAACAACTGTGTTGGTAGCAGACAAATCCATATGTACTATAGGTTATGCTATTAACTGACAGTGATACAATATGTTGCAATATCATATCTGGCCCAGACAAGTACTTATTCACTGCTACGCTGAAATGACACCAATTTCTTACCCTGTCTGCTGAGGCTTTTTAGGTGCAACATCCACTCAGATCTACTCTGTGCCAACCAGTGATCTGGAAGTGGTAGTGTTGCTCCTTCTCCTCATCAAGCCCAACAGAACTTACCAAACCAAATCAATTCTATATCTAGAGTTAAAACAAAAGTTACTATTGATGGAAGAATGACCAGTGATTAAAGGGTATCATTGCTGTGTGTTTTTATAAGGGACTTTCGTGTAACTGTACGAAATCCTAGTCATTGCGTAAAGAATTTTCTCCATTTTTTAATAGATTTCTACTGGGTTTTGGGGGCAATTACATTCAGTAGAAATTTTCCACAGAAATCCCCCTTAACTGCTGCTCTGCTAAATTCCCTTTAGTTCAAATAATAGAACACGATTCCCAAGCCCTTCTCTGTCCAAGGAACCGTAAATCTGTAGCACTCTACAGGTTTTCCTTGAAAGCACTAACGCAGGTTTTTCTTGCCAAAATACTAATTAACAGTGAAAATAAAAGAAACAATCCTATAAAAAATATACTGAAAGTAACCGCTGGGACATTCACTTTTGGAGATGTACAGAATATGACTCTGAAAAACAACAAGTTAAACTTCAGCCTAATTGAACAGAAAATTGGAGACAATATCAAAGTTCTGCCTGAAATGGCCAATTCAGTATGCATGGAAAATCTAGATAAACATCGCATGATCTCCCTGGACCCTCCGAGACATAAACAATGCAATTAAAAGGAAACATTTACTTCCACTCTTGATGGTATTACCTGAGGGATAGCAGATGCCAGATAGTTCAGTGTTTATTAGAAGCAAGTAGCAAGTTTGGCAACTGGAATTGGCTCAACCCTCTCTCACATTTTTGTAATTTTATAACACCATATGGTCACTACAGATTTCTCTGACTATCTTCCGGTTTAAGTTCAGCTGTTTCATAGAACATTTAAGCTGAAGTTAAACATATTGAAGATATAATGATAAGCAACAAAGATATTTTACTGAGGACTGTAAAATTACTAAGAAGTGCAGATTGCTATTTGAATGAGTTAATAATATTTGTTAATAAAATGCTTAGTACCTTTGATCTTTGGGGTCTGGCCAACCAGATGAGGTGTACACTGATCTCCAGACCTCACGACAACTGCTGGGCTGAATTGAAGCATGACCCCGAGAGCACGATGCACCCCCCCGAAGCATGGTGACACACCATGGCTGCTAAGAGCTCACACGGTAAGCACATAGGCATATAGTACTTACAGCTTTATAGAAATATACAGCATCTTGTGCTGCCTTTAGAAGTGAACAGCAGACTAGTACTATGTGCCCAGTATCTTTCACCTAGACAAAAAGTAATTGCATTCTGCTAAAGCTTGCAAGGATGAAGAAAAGCAGGTACTAGGAGGGTATAATGATTCTGCAGTAGTACTGTCACTCACATTAGCTTTGTACCCCATGTTCCGCTACACTATGCAAACTAACCCAGTCTTTCCATGCTTCTGCCTTCCTCCATCACTCCCTCTCTCCAGAGCTGGGACAGTGCTAGCTACAGTCTTTCTGTTCCAGCAACAAAGAAGGGAAAATCTGCAAATGGGCTCCAACAGTCCTTCCACTCCATAGCAAAGTGCCAGAACAAAGCTGGTGCAGATGTGGGGTCCCCATCTCTGGCCAGGAAGCTGGTAAAGGAGTACCGTACTCCTAAGGGAGTGGATGAGGAAAGGAATTCACACTATGTCTTAAGTCACGGCTTCTTAGTGGTGTAAAGTCCTCCAGGGACAGCCAAGCCAACTGAAATCGTTTGGGAATTAGGAATTTAACAAGCAATTCTGCCCCCAACTCTTCTCCCAAACACATCCCTCTGAAGTTCTCTTTGACCGCAGCTCCACATAATTTAATTTCATTGTGATTCTTGTTGACGTGGAAATATTTTGGAATCAGGATCATGAAAGATTGCATGCTGTTGCTCATTTACAGCTTACCCTACGATTTCTGAGGTGGTAAGAAAAGCCTCATGAGAAAGGCAAAAGCCGTGGAAGACCTAGCACTCCACAGTAAGAGAGTACACTGAAATTGGCACAAACTTCTTAGACCTTTTCCTAAACCACTTTCAGGTTCTTGGAATTCAGAAATTTGTCACTACTCATGCCAGAAGCAGCTAGTATGGTAAGTTCACTTTAGTGTATGGAGCACAGCTCCTAGAACAGCCTCCAGTAGGAATGCTTAAGTTCAGCTGTTGTTCATCTTAAAATCTATGAAAGACTCCCTAACTTTGCTGTCAGGCTGGGCCCTGTGATCCTCCTTCACTGTTAGACAACAGAGGAATCAATATAGCTATGCAGAAGGGCTGCTGTTCCAAGATTTTTTGCAACTAACATGTAATTGTGGGTCTTGACTACTATTCACCAGCTCATGTCTTCCCCTCCTTTTATTTTTTAAATGGATTTCCATACTGATTTTATGGATTAGATTTTGGGTTGGGTTTCTTCTGTTTCTACTTAAGAACTTTTCCTTCTAACTTCTCCTCTCGTCATGTAAAAAGGAAAATGATCAATTTAAATTTAACTCAATCTTTGCAAGTATTTAAATAAGTATCTGGGGAATTTGGAATTCCGTTTCTAGCTTCAGGTAAATGGCCTCAGCCACACAGTGATAGAAATCAGCCCGACCTCCACTGACAGCATTTACATTCAGTCTTCCAGTTACCGCTTCCAGTGAAATTACCCACTTGATCATGCTTAAACAAATTGATCTTCTCACAGCAGAGCCATGCTCCCAAAACAAAATGTATGCATTGATGCTAGCAAGAGGGCAGGCAACTCAAGTCATGATCAATTGGCATATTAGGTGCCAATCAAACGCCACTGACTTCCCAGGGAATTGAGGGCAATGAGAGCTCCAGTTAATGAAGTCCCACATTTACTGGATTATCAGCAAAATATATTTTCTAAAAACGCATCACAGAAATATCAATATGACATAGCAATCTGTTTTGTTAACAACTTATTTAACTGTGTAATTTATTGGTGATATCTACAGCAAGGCAAGGTATTTACAAGTTCTTGCTCCTCCATGGCAAAGAGCAAAAATACATAAATCATATAAAATAATAATAAAAAAAACGATAGGGTATTTAAAGCCTGCTCTTATTTTAGCTCCACAGACTTAAACAACGAGTTTAAGCCTGACACTATGGCAATGGAGTGGGTCTGGACCTCATTAATTTTTAATCAACCTTTATCCACCATAGCTTTTGAAATGAACTGTTACTAATGACTCGTCATATGTCAGTCTAATGAATAGGATGCAGACTTCCATTAAAATAATGAAATTAGCTTGTTTGGACTTTTGTTCCAGTTCCATGGCACACAGCCCCAGGTAATTACAGTTAACACTACTTGCCTGTGTTAAAGTCAGTTTATTTACTTAAGGTCTTCAGTCAGGACATCCCAATTTAGCTCATGTCAGCTGTTTTTTATGAGGCTAGGAGTACTTGTCTTATTAACAGAGAGATAAATACATGCAGGCAGTGCAAAGTGCTAAAACATCAATTATGTACATATGGACACGAAAAAAATAGAAACATTGTGAAAAAACAGAAGCACACAATCCCTAGCCATATAAGCACATCTCTGTTTCCCTGTGGCAGCAGCCATTACTTTTGGGAAACAGAACAAGGTCTGAAAGGCACCTTTGCTAAGTATAACTTGGCCCTTTTAAGCCACCTCTGTCCTTTAAAATCCTGAGTATAGGCTAAAATAAACTGAGTTAAATTTTAAAATATTATTGTGCTCTAGAGTGCCCAAGTCATGACACATTGTGATGACCTTATTTTTAAAAGTGTATCAAGCTGGCATCTCAACGTGCCCCCTAAGAAGGAAGGCACCTTCAGCATAGTTTGCAATGAGAAACTGTTATTAATATGTTATTACAAATAAGTTGTAACAACAATAATGTTGTAACAAAAATAATGTTGTGAATAGATCATAGTCAAGACTTAATAACAGTTTCTTCCGAAGTTACTTCAGCAAGCCCATACACATCCCATAATCACAGATAATGTCTAAAAGTGACGTAGATCAGCCCTGTAGAGGACTTCTGGAGCAGATGGAGGTCTTGGTGTAAGCATGCAGGACAGGACAGGTGAGAATTTATGATGCACAGCAAATCTTACTGGTAACAGAGTACTTTCTAAATAGCGGCCTCTATTTTATAAGACTGAAAAAGAAAATCTGCAATGAATAACCTCAACTGCCAAAGCACGATTTATTAAAGGAAGAAGACTTAACAGCCATCACTAAAGCTACATGGCAAAGGAATACAAGTCTCTGTTGACTCAGGGAATGTATTGTATTCATTTTTATAGTTTTAATGTCTTTTAGGTTTTCAGTGAACTACTCTGATCTGTACCGAGGCTTAAATTAAATCCTGTAGTACAAGTCTTCAGAGAGACAGAGGCTACTCCTGCTTGTCCCCTCACAGCCCGTGCCCTGCAGAAGCAAGGCAGGAATCAGAAAACTGCAGGCACAGGGCCTTCCCTGCAAACAGGCTAAAAGGTTTCCGCTCGTGTAGATCAGAGGTAGAGCTAGGAAAAGCCATGGCATCCTTATCCTGGCATGGCAGGAAAAGCCATGACTGTTTCTACTAGCCCCGAAATATTTTACCTGAAGTAGACGAGCAGACAAACCAGGAATTTTGCAACAGAAGGTATCTTTCTCAAAGAACACCAATACGACCCAAACAAAAGTTTCCCCAATACTGTTTTTTGCCCCCAGACGTATACAAAATATTGATATGGATCCTCTCCCTAGTTCCAGGTTCAACTCTGTATGAAAGCCCAGAAAAGATGAAGCTGCCAGTTTGGGGTGACAACTGGGCAGAGCAGGGACGCCAATTTGTCTCTCCTTGCCCTGACTGACAGACCCTCGTTTCTCCTTTCCCACATCCCTCTAGAAATCTCTGAAAGATCTTTTTTCTCATTGCTGGTTGGAAAATACACAGCTTTCTAACAATCTTCACAAGATGGGGAGAAAAAAACCACTTTTCACATGTTTATGAATTACGTTCCTGCAATAGACTGTGTTTATGAACACAAAATCCATCATTACTTACTCAGCGCTTCCCACTTTCTGAATTCAGTTTCCAGTCTTAAATCGAACAGAATATTTTCATAGCCACAACATGAATCTCTGGGAAATGGAAACTTTTTTTTTTTCCTCAGACACTTTCAGCCACCCTGTAAACAGAAAGATCTGGAGCAAATGCAAGCCAGGGCAGAGCCCATGATTTAATGGGATTTAGCAGGAAAGATTCTGAATTAGTCCAGCTGACAGCTGTAACTGATGCCACAACATTTCAAAAGTGACTAGACAAATGGAGGGCAAGTGCTATGTCCTGTTACAGTTACCATATCAGAGCTGACATCCAAAGCTTGTTTCTCCCAGTTTGAAGCCTGACACTTTGGACTGACAGTGCAAATGCCAGTATTAAAACCTATAAAAGCCTTCAATTTAAAGGACATTCTGTATTTACAGAGGACTGTCTAATGCAGGAAAGTTCAAGGACCTGTACCTTCCTGTCCTGTTCAAATTACATGAGACTTGATGACTATTTTGACTAATATAAGTCACTGTTGATAAAATACTTAATTTTTTTCCTGAACCTCCAGACTACATAAGCATTAAAAAAAGATTTGTGAAAAGACGGAACAAAGGGAAAATGATATCAGGTCTGCTTTGCTCTCTCTTGTTAGCTTCCTCTTGAAAAATAAAAAGCATTGACTTTACCAGATACTCTTTCTGGGAAAACCAGGCACAGAAACAAAGCAAGCTCATGTTACTGTGATGTCCCTCCCACCACAAGCCAGAGGACACATTGATCTCAACTAAGTTGATTTAGCTCAATCTGCAGTCTTTCTCCTTTTATATATTACATTAGGCCCTGATCCATCTTTCAAATTACCTGTGGCAATTAACTGAGGTGGCTAATTCAGGAGCTTAATTGCTCTCTGTTACTCATGTAATCAATGTAGACAAGTTATTGCATTAGCATACTAGGTAACTCAAGTATAATAGTTAAAAGTTTCATGGTTTAATCCAAGCCTTAGAGCTCAACAGTCCCTACTAGAAATAAGTCCAAGTGTCTTTCCCGTATCAACACAAGAAAAGCACAGCACAGTGAAGAACCTATGCCAATACTTCTTACACAACATTTCTTGCCCTTTTGCCAAGGCCCTTTACAGAAGGTCAGGCAAGCAATTCCTGACCAGGTCCTGTACCGTGCTATGTCAGACAGGGTGCTCCTGTGGCAGAGCTCTACCTGATGCTCCAGGGAGGATTTAGAAGCAGATAATCAGGTCTACAACTGGTCAGTTCCCAACTCTCATTAGGTAAAAATTAGCTTGAATGCTGGAGCACAAGTTTTTTTTTATTTTTTTCCAAAGACTTTGGTAGATTAAATAGTCTTTTTACTTCTGTAGATTTCCAGTCCCACTCTGAATTTTTGGATTCCAGTTAACCCTCATGGCAATGAGTCCTGGGGTGTGAGTGAGAATGAATTCCTTTTGTCAGAATTTCATGAGCTCCTGGAAAAAGGTATTCAGTAATATTAAAAGGTAAAAAGGAGAAACAAATGTTTGGTTTAAAAAAAAAAATACAACAAACACCACACACAAAACACCAAAAAAAACTTGATTCAATGATCAATTACCATAAAGGAATTAGCTTTTTAAATGTCTGTTTATTTAACTGTTCCTTTCTCCCCAAACCTTCCTCAGTTCTACAACAAATTCAGAGAGAGGGAAACAACTGCAGCACACTGGGCACTGGGCTGGATGGCTTGGCCGAGCTCCGTACCAGCTTCCCAGCTAGATCATTGTCAGATTTCTCATGCATGGGAGAATTGCACTTGCTTTTTTGATTGCAGCTGCACACTGAGTAGCCCACAGTGACACCTCAGTTTCTCTCCTGGACTGATACAGATTATTTACATCTCAATATGGTGTGTCAAGTAATTTAGTTTTTTTCCTCTGGTATGCACTAGCAACAGCTGCATTTAACAGAATCTATTGCTTCTAACTGTTACAAGTCTCCTTGCTGAAATCCTCAATTCAAATTAGGTCCCAATTAAAAAATGTAAAAGTTACATTTGCAAAACTTGCAGTATTTTCAAGATAACATAAAAGTTGTAAAGAACAATGCAAAACCAAATAGCTAAAACATGGGATTTAGGGAATGTATTTGCAAACTTTTGTGTGATCTTCTGTAGAATATGCTAGCAGTCAGTTATAAAAAAACTAAGATGAAATAGGAAGAATATTTCCTTTCTTCTGGCAATGTATAAATTGCATGTATTTAGAATTACTGCCATAAATTTTCAGTACCGTCAAACAAGCCTGTACTGTGATTACTAGGAAGAGTAAGACTAGGAAGAGTAAGACTCATTTATAACATACCATAAATACATAAGGAAAATGAATTTTTAAATGCCATTAAGTTATATCCCACAGCTATCTAGAAAAAAAAAAAAAAAAAACCAAAAAAACATTCCTTTCCTTGAAAGTTTTTTGTAACTTCCACATTTTGCTAGGTCAGATCTAAAGACCTAGATCTGCTGATCTGAAGGCAGCAAGATGACTGAAGAGGGTTCACACCCAACTCAAGCATTCAAAACCCTGGATTCAAACATCTTTGGAGTATCAATGCTGCCCTCAGTTCAAGGACTATTAGCTGGCATAACTAGCTTAATTGGAGGATTTTACTGCTGTGCCCGTACTACGCACCCAACTCTACAGTCTTCACACTCTCAGCCCTCCCACACTGACAGACGGCTGCACCACTGCCCTCCACTGACATCCTGCGCAAAGAGCCAGATGCAGCCTGACCTGGGTACAGTATGGCAGGACCATTAAAAATTGAGGGAACTCATCACCAGACAAAAACTAAGCAAGAGTTCAAATGTTTACAAAATTACAAAAAATACATTTAAACTTTTCATTTTAAAGTAAAATAGATGCATATTGCAAGTAGTCTTGCAGTCTGTTATTTTCTTGTGGCACCAAAATCTGTTATCTACTGGTTCATGCTGACACATCCATCCACGTGTCATCATGTCCACACACACAATGCTTTGAGCTAAACTTTTATGATAGCCCTGTAGCTACAGGCAGCAGACTGGGCCCTTGGCTCCTATATTTTCCCTCCTTTCCTCCAGCAGCTGGGGGTGAAGTTTCACCTGAGTTGGCTGGGAGGGAATGGCAGGCTGCTGCTGGACTTTTGCACTTCTGGGTGTATTATTAGTTTTCCATTGGGCACTGTAAGCCCAGAGATGGGAACAGAGAAACAGAGAAATAGTGCCTGCATAAGCACACAAGCACATTTGTATATATTTAACCTCTTTATGCCTTTGTCGTACAGGTAATTTCTCAATTTTTTTTTAATGGACAGTGGCACAACACTAAAATTAACTGCAATATGTAACCATACATTCTATGTTTTCCTGGACACAGCTACTTCAGAAGTAGCTCATTGCTCTTCAACATTTTGTTTTACCATTCTTTAAAAGAGCAAAAGCATAACCAGTTAACAGCCTTCTATATAACCAATAGGATTTTCTAGAAATTAAGTGACCGTACACAGTTATCACCTAAGCAACCTTCAGCATTTAATTCAGACAGTGTACTGAATTTAGTAGACAGGTGTAACTGCAGATTGCCTCAGCAATTCTACGAAAGGATAATTTTGTGTCAAAAGTTGCTTAATTTTTATATTTTTTTAAGTAAAAACTAATAATACATTTACAGATGCCCCTACTCTATATTTACGTGGTACCCCACGTCAGTTTTCGGAGCTGATCAGAGCAGTAAGGTTAGCGTAGGTGCACAAAGGCACATGTGTACAATGCCCTACCTGTTCCACAGCTGCAGTGTGCACTCGGGCAACAGAGAGAGAATCCGTGTCCATGGATGAGCTGTGACTGCCATCGGTTTGCAGGGCTGGGATAGGCCTCCCTGGGGGTGTCTGCCTCACCTTTCTCGACAGCACTAACTCCCCAAATACAACCTATAAATTTGTTTAACAGGTTGCAGATGTCATCCACGTATTTGCTGACTCTTCCAGAAGTTCCTGGGAATGCAGACAGCATTATTTTTATTGCTGCAACAAATAACAATGAATTTTCATTGTTCCCAGAGTCTGACTGCAACCGCTCCAAGCATGCAGGCAGGTGTGTGTTCCACAGGCAACCACCCTAAAGCTCTCACAGCTTTTCTCAGCTGCTGTCATCCCAGTCAGTAATTTCCAAAAGGTATTAGAATATTCATAGCTGCTTCCAAACAGATTAGGCATAGGCAGTAAATCATATGAGATTAACTTGGCAAAACATTTTTATCCTTTCATGTGCAGCTGTTCAAATTTCTGTAGCAAAGGAGATTGTTTCATTCGGCTCTAATATTTGGATTTACCTTTGCAACACAGAGATGTGGAAGGTATGAAGAGAGATCAAGAACTCAGTTTTACCCAGTAAGCAAAGACAGCTTTTCCCCCCCACCCCCCCGCTCCCCTCACTGAAGCACACTGAGATGCCTACAATACAGGCATCCTCCCTGAGAAAACAACGGGAAACTTTCCCACTAACTCCAGAATAAGATCAGATCAATAATCACAAGGTTAACAACAAGAAGCAGAATCAAGAAACAAAAAAGTGCCCTTATTGCTTTATTTATTTTTTTAAAAAACCCCACACCAATAAAAAAAGGAAAGGCACACAATAAACAGGAATGGACTCCACCTGCCATATAGACACCAAACAGCAACAGTCAAGCACATTTAAAACTCGGCTTCTTCAGATATTTACTCACCTGATTTTAATTTAAGCAAATTCAACTCAGATTCAAATTCAATTTTTTGTGATACTTTTTTTTTTTCTTAATTTGATTAGGGATTCAGCCTTTTAGTCATTTTTAAATTGAAATAAAGTCTTATCTGAGCACATGATGCTGAACATAGCTCTGCAGCTGTACTGGCTTGCACTGGTGTGTTTTGTGTTACAATATAAGCCAGTGAATATCATATTAGGCAACAACAGAAATATGGAGAATTTTTGCTAAAGTATTGTCCTAAGCTTCCCGTTGCACCCAACATAAAATGTGCATGCATCTCTGATAATACTTCTCATGACTAAGATTAACAAAATATAATAAACTGCTGCAGCTGCCTGCTGTTCCACAGCATTTACATGTACTGACTACACACATTGCAGTGCTGACAAAATGCACTTGCTGTCAAGCTTCTCAAACGTAATATTCCTGCACAAGCCAAAAAATCAATCTGCACAAGCGTTTACAAGGGTAATTCCTGCCCTTCTCACATCTAATAATGTGAAAAGAGTAATGAAGGGACATTAAGGCAACACAAGACCAGATGCCAATGAATTTGGAAGAAAGAACAAAATATACTTTCAGGTTGCACAATGCCACACAATAATTTCAGTTTAGCCACCTCAGTTCTCTTCAAACTTTTTGTATCTATGTATTAAGCAATCTCATGTTTGAAGGCTTGTCACATGTTCCATAGTTTATTTCAGGATACTCAGATACGTTATATTCCTTTAGAGAGGACTAACTCCACACTCCTGAGGAACCGTATGGTTTCGTGGTAACATAGGAAAGTGTCATTCTAAAGCCCATTAATGCTTAACCATGAGACTTTCTATTGACTGCAAATACACTTCAGCTCAGGTCCAACAGGTAAATAGTACCAAATTACCAAGAGCTCACTAAAATAAAATCTTTTCTAATCCTCCCATCTTCCTCCAAGGTCTCTTCCTTCTACTCCCTACTGTCCTGCAGCTATCAAGATTGAAACATGTTAGCAAACTCCACCTCCTTGACAGAGCCAAAGCCATAAAACAGGTACTTAAATGTCAAAACATAGATGAGTTATGATAAATCATTAGAACTAAAATACCATATTTCAAGTGCAAAAGTATGCACAAAGGTTGGAAAGCTACTGGCCTTTTCTCTACAGAAAAAGAAACTCATCGTTTGCTGAGGCACTCTTTAGGCAGAGAAAACAATACTCTGGAGCTCCTGAGTTTGCTTCTCATTGATTTCTCAAATACAATTACCCAACATTGTAAGTACAAGCAAGATTTGTACCAATGAACAGAACAGCTCTTGAAGTCTCTCTCATTCAGAGCAGGAGGCAAGGTCTACCAAGGTTAACGAACTTGAACTTTGAATCAAGCCTACATAAAATACAGATGAAGAGCAGCCTGTCTTGTAATGTCCCTTTGCACATCTGTCCAAACAAATGAATACTGTCCTAGTCTCCTGCTCCAGCACACACACTACATCAGCACAAGGCCACTACTTTAACTCTTCTGGGAAAGTCTGAGCATCATAGGCCCCGCTGCCCCCATGCATGGGCAGATGTTTGGAGGTTTGGGTGCAGACTGCTGCTGTCCTTATCAGTACCATTCAGTGAGAACGTGTGAGTTGTGTGTTCAATCTTTGTTAGTCTGGCTATTGAATTTATTCAAGGAAAAGGAGCTGCTTCCACTTTGTTTCCATGACAACCACCCTAAGAATTTTGTCTTCATATAACTGAGTTATTGCTTTTTGTGCTTCCATAGTCTAGGCAGAAAAATTAACATAATGTGGTCTCAGGAAAGACAATCAAATCTTCCTATCCTCCCAACACTCCTACAGGCAGCAAATTCTTAGATTTCATTACCAGAGTTATAAATGGGTTGAAAAGCAATCCTCATTCCTACAAGCGTTAACACTGGAGAGATTTAATTTCAAAACAACTTCAATTAAAGAAGACTCTTTTGATGTCCATGTTTCTGTACACACTGACAGAGGAGAACAGCCTAGCTTATTATTGCTTGTCTGTCAATTTTCGCCTTTTGAAAGCAGCTTTGAGATGTTTATCCATAAGTTATGGTCACTCTTCTCCTCCATATATCATTTCAACTCTTATTTATTGGTGATGTATTCAAAATATTTTCAGTGCTACAACAAATTAAGTTTCCCCAGAATGTAAAGATCGAAATCTACACAAGACAGACATTTGAAAGCAGAGGAAGGAATGATTGAGGTATGAACACTGTTTACTTACCCTTTGAATTAGTTGGGATAAATTAGTTCGGAGTGTATGCTCCAAAACCCCCACAGAATAAGTAGAAGGCTAAAAGCATCATTTTCACTGAAACACCAGTGAAGCTGCTCTCCTGTGAAAAGGGATTCTGAATCAAAAGGTCCTCATCACGGAAGGAGGAGACTTCAGAATAGTCTTGAGTTGAACAAGTTGGTGACTGATTTTGTTGAGAAAAGAATATTTAAGGTAAGGGGATGGGGGGAATTTCTAAGTGGTCCCGGTAGCGAGACATTAAATGTGTACCTCTTGTTCCACATGGTTCAGCCTACACTTAAATACTGAGATGCTAAATGAGCATAGAAACCCACTTTTACAGAAATGAAAAAAATAAACAAAACAAAACAAAACCACCAAAAACATTAAGAGCATTCTCTTCCCAGTCTTGTCTCCTGAATTACAAGAAGAATCAGATCCCCACATCCATAGTGCTCTTAGCGAAGGACAGAGATTATACCATGAATTGAACAAACACTACAGCAATTTCACATCACAGCACAGCCGGGACGTTTTTATCTCAAGAATGAGTGACATGGTAAGACAGATCTCATCATGTGGTATAAATTGTTGCAATTCCACCAACTTCGCTGGAAGGCTTACTACACCTGCTGAAAATTTGGACCCACTACTAGACATTTTTACAATTGTGACTATCCTGGAGTTGACTCACAAGGAGCAACTGCCAACTCTGATGGATTCTGGGTTCCTTTCAGCACTTCAAGATAGATGGGTTCATAAGCATGGCATTTACGCTGTTACCAAGCATGTAAGTGAGCATACTAAATCAGCCATAGAACAATGAATATTTTAAGGTCAGTTGAGCAGGAGAATCCAATTCTGTAAACAGCAAGGACACAAAGGTTTTCCTACAATGAGGAAATAAAAAGGGCATGGGGTGCAAGAATAAAATGCATCTGTTGAATAAAGTATGGTCAAAATATTGAAGACCCAGGAGATGACAAAAAGGGAGAGAAGCCCTGCCAGGTACAGTGCTTGCAATAACTGTTCTATGTAGCACACACCTACTTGCATGGCTAGGCTGGCAGCCAGAAAGCTGTTTTGGGGCTAAACCCTAAGCCTGGTTTACCCACGAGACTCCACTAAAAGCCATGTCTTCACTACTTGTGTCACTATATTCTAGGACTTGGTGAAACATCTCCACTGGAATATTTAGAGTAAGTGGAGATGGCTTCTTCAATCTTTATTATCACCAACAAGATTCCATAAATATAAATTCAGGGTGAAGTTAACCAAGCTTCCCTATAGACTACAAAATACTAAATCTTTTCTTTTTGAGTACTTCCCTGCAACCTTGTGGAATGAGTTTTACCTGAAAAAAAGCCTCCTACCTAGCAGAGCTATCAAGAGGGGGAGAAAGGGTGGCGGAGAAGGCAAAACTTGGAGGTTCTAAATTGCAATCTGTATTTTCCAAACCACATGTCACATATCACAATCATCAGGGTTGGAAGGGACCTCTGGAGATCCTCTAAGTCCAACCCCCCTGCCACAGCAGGGACACCTACAGCAGTTGCACAGGACGGTGTCCAGGCGGGTTTTGAATGTCTCCAGTGTGGGAGACTCCCCCACCTCTCTGGGCAGCCTGTGCCAGTGCTCTGCCGCCCTCAAAGGAAAGAAGTTCCTACTCATGTTAAGATGGAACTTCCTGTGCTCCAGTTTGTGCCCGTTACCTCTTGTCCTATCACTGGGCACCACTGAAAAAAGACTATTCTCATCTACCACGATAAATGCCTTTAAAATATAATAACCCCCCAGAGCATAAGATATCAGCCATATCTGGGCTCTCTATAGACAACCGTAGGTCCGCAACAGCAGAAATTACTTCAAGTTAGGAAAGACCTAAAAGACCGTTAGAACAGGCTTGTGTATATGTTTGCTTGCTTCAGCCTTGGAACACATTAACTCTCCTGACTTCATTTTCACCAACTGTTTTTCATCTGCCTTTTTGCGGTTCTCTTTTTCACTTTGATAGGTAGGAGTTCCTGAACACAGACACACAAGTCCTCCTTTGACCTGAGACATGAGCATTTCAGACATGAGACAAGCACAAAACCTATACAGTACATATATTCAAACACTAACATATATTCAGAATATACCTGAATGAATAGGGTGGGATGTTGGTTAATCAGAATGACAGAATTTGTGAAAAACAGAGCTTTCCATTAATGAAAATAACAATTTCAGCTCCATAGCAGTAGTCCTGGAGGCCAAAAGATCCCTTTCCCAGATGCAGACTCCAATCCTTTCTGAACAGCAGACTGGTGGTCAACACTAAGGGATCATTAAGTCACTTTTTCACCTAATTAAGAAAACTTAATAAACTAATCATTTGAACTGGATATTCATCTTTTGCTGCATTGCAATCACGTAGAAGAGAGAAGAATTCCTTGACAGTCTGAAAGATCAATTTGGAATTACAAAATTCTAATGATGCCAGCCACAACATTATTTGTTTAAAAAACACAGTTTTAGTTTGGGAGACGAGGAAGGTCTCAAGTTAATTTTTGTTCCAAATATGTCAGTCGTCTTAATTAGACGCAAAAATATGAGCACATCTTATAACTCCACTTGAGCAATCGAAGAGCACAGCAGATTACACTAGTTAATCTTCAGAATAACTGTGAAACAATCAGGAACCATCAGTCTTGCATAAGAAATAAGTAATTACTCCTCCTGGCATAGAGTAAGTCATAAGAAAAGAGTAAATGAGGTTCAAATAAACAATTTGGGTCATTTACACAGTTGGGCCATTGGATCCCACAAGGTCTTTGCCACCAACAAATGTGATTAATAACATGCACAAGGATAGAAGAGGTATTTGCTACAAAACAAGGCATCATTCAGAACACCGAGGAGGCAAGAACTTGGGAACTACAGCAGAAAAGGAACTGAGATCACCAGCAAATTAATGAGAAAGTACAGTAAGTTGTAGTGAGAGAGGTTTATTCTGTCAATGTATAAAGACTTCCAACCATACTCAACACTGGCATAACTCCACAGACTTCAGTGGGCTGCTTCTGTGCATGCAGGACCTCTGCCAAGCGAGCCAAGCAGTGCCAGCAATCAGTAAGGCAACCAGGAATTCGTTTTTATTGCCTCCTTTTCTCTTATTAATTCCACAACAATACTTTCAGCCATCTTCACATCCTCAATAGAAAATATTGACTGTGAGCAAACAGTGTTTCATTTTTGAGAACATGTGATTCTAACCTCTTACAAGAGTGAGAGTAACCTAGCCCTTAAAGCGCACTTTGCTATGAAAAAGCAGAATCAGGAGAGATTATATTGGGCAATATCAGTCCCCATGCTTTGTCCTTGCTCCCTAGATGGTCAAAATATCGCTTTCTGGTTATTATCAGAGCAAGAACACCAGCTTAGGGGAACCACTAAGTCTGACCTCATCAGCGGTACTTATTCTTACAACTAGAGGCATAAGGGCTCAACATCACTGAGGTAATTAAGCAGCTTAGATCCACTGTGCAAACCTATATTTTCAAACCCAAGGTCTAAGTAATGCTGATTAACATGGGGAAAATGATTCTTGTTTCCATTTAACCCTTAATCAAGCATGTAGAGTCAAACACAATCTAGCTTTAAAATATTGATAAATCCTGGATGATACCAATACATTCAAAAGACGAGCAGCATGGTCTTAAAAGGAATGGGGGAATACTAGGAATTAACTGCTAATTTGCACAGAAATAATAAATGTGAAAGTCACAATTAGATATCATCCTAGTCAGAAATGTAAGTGAACAAAACCACACAAACTAGCATTCTGAAAAGCAAGAACTGAGGTATGTGGGGATAAAAAGAAAAAGATTAGGAAACCATGAAGTGGCAGGAACAGATGGGCTTTTTTTGAACTGAACTTCACTTAGTTCTATTCTGTCTAATTCCCATTATTATTTTTAGGCAGAAGAAAGTTTCATTTTCATAATGTAATTGCCTTGCTATTTCCTATGGTATTTCAAGTCTCACTTTGTATCCTCCACGTATTATTTTTGCTCCTATGCTATTTTCTTTTTTATATAATTTACCAAGGCTGAGTCTTCTTTTTAATCCCTTTGCAGTCTCCTATTTTACTGCTAAAACGTTGCCTTGAGATGATTGATGACATATTTGACATTTACATTTTATTGGAAAGAATGTAGATTGCATCTTTCTTATCTGTTCCTAAAACATTTCCTCCATTCTCCCACAACACATTTTTGGGGACAACAGTTGCGTCCCCATCAATTTTCTTCAATTCATTACACACTTCTTCAAATACTGACTTTTCAAAGTTTAATATTTTTGTACCACTACTCTTTGTACATATTGTAGCCTCATGAATATTTCAAATCCAATAGCATTATGATCACTCAACCTTATAAAAGCTCACCAGTGTCTATCTTATTTATCATACAGGTCCTGCTTCATTTCCTGGGACTATGTCCAAAATATCCCTCGAGATATTTATTTTTACTTGCTTATATAAATTACAAGAGAAAACAATGTTACACTACCACATGTATCTTTTCTCAGGCATTAAAAAATTCTTATTCCAGTCAAACTTGACATAATTGAAATCCTGTGATCAGTGCTCCATCCTTTTAATGAGTCTCCACAAGTGCATAAATATTTCTTGCTTTTCCTGCTTACCCTTTCATGAATAACATGGTTATGATCATAACCTTTACCCATTTCCAGACTGTATCTTCATAGAATCATAGAATAGTTAGAGTTGGAAGGGACGCTAAAGATCATCTAGTTCCAACCGCCCCTGCTATGGGCAGGGACACCTCGCACTAGACCAGATTACTCAAAGCCCCATCAACCTGGCCTTGAACACTTCTGGGGATGGGGCATTCATAATTTTTGTGGGCAATCTGTGCCAGTGTTGAACCACCCTGACAGTAAAGAATTTCTTCCTAATGTCTAATCTAAATCTACCCTCTTTCAGTTTAAAACTGTCATCCTTCATCCTATCACTACACTCCCTGATAAAGAGTCCCTCCTTTTAAGTACTGAAAGGCCACTATAAGGTCTCTCCAGAGCCTTCTCTTCTCCAGGCTGAACCACCCCAACTCTCAGCTTGTCTTCACAGGAGAGGTGCTCCAGCCCTCTGATCGTCTTCGTGGCCCTCCTCTGGACCCGCTCCAATAGGTCCACATTCTTCTTATGTTGGAGGGTCCAGAGCTGGATGCAATAGTTTGGGTGGGTCTCACCAGAGTAGAGTAGAGGGGCAGAATCACCTCCCTCCACCTGCTGGCCACGCTTCTTTTGATGCAGCCCAGGATGTGGCTGGCTTTCTGGGCTGCGAGCACACATTGATGTGTCAGGTTGAGCTTCTCATCCACCAACACCCCCAAGTCCTTCTCCTCAAGGCTGCTCTCCATCGGTTCTCTGCCCAGCCTGTGTTTGTGCTTGGGATTGCCCCAATCCCCATGCAGGACCTTGCACTTGGCCTTGTTAAACTTCATGAGGTTCACATAGGCCCACCGCTCCAGCCTGTTCAGGTCCCTCTGGATGGCATCCCTTCCCTCCAGTGTGTCAACAGCACCACACAGCTTGATGTCGTTGGCAAACTTGCTGAGGGTGCACTCAATCCCTCTGTCCATGTCACCAACAAAGATATTAAAACAGCGCTGGTCCCAGTGCTAATCCCTGAGCAATGCCCCTCGTCACTGGTTTCCACTTGGACATTGAGCCGTTGACCGCAATTCTTTGAGTGGGGCCATCCAACCAATTCCTTATCCACTGAGTGGTCCACCTGTGAATACGGATGTTAACTCCAATCTCTCAGGTTTTTTTTTCTTACCAACTTCAGTAATCCAAGCATCATACAGCCTCTTATCTGCTTTTCCATTTGTCCTTCTGTGTACCCCACTGCTGAGCTCTATCTGTAAAATTCTGCAACTTTAAATAACTTTCCTTAAAATTTTCCCAAACCCACAATTTACATAGGATTTTAGCTCTAGCAACCTGAAAACAAGGGTGAAGATTCAAAGGACTCTCCTTTTATCAAAGTCAGTCATTTAAGATCCCACTCTGAATGCACTACAAGTTTTTTAAAGCATCAAAGGGCAGAAGCTCTTACTGTAGTGCTTACTCACAGCAAACTGGAATAGCTGCTGTTTGCCACAGCGATTTCACTTACTAGAGTGACTTGCGGAGCATGGGCTCTTTGGTCTAGCCCACAGAATTGTCCTTGAAACTGTCACAGATGCTAAGGACTCTAGCAGGAGTCAAGGTTTCTGCATCCTGGCTTTCCACTTATTCCTCACCTCCAGGAATACAGATTCCTTCCAGCAGCAGAACCGGGCTGGGAGTCTTGCCATATCTAATGTCCAGCTTGTGATGTGAAGCAGGAACCCAATGGCTCCATACACACGTGATGAAAGGAGCTTAAAACTCCATCCAGCAGGCTGAGAATCTGGCCACAACAATCAAGCTTGTATATGAACAAACACGTCTACAGCAAGACCAAGTAGTACATCAGTTATTTGCAGATTATGATGTCATCATATCCATCTGCCAAAATCTATGTCTGTCAGCCAGGGGGTGCTGGCAAGAACAGATGAAGAACTGGCCAATTAATGAACTTCTCTGCACACATCTGGCAAAAAAAATACTGAATATTTTACCACCTGCATAGCAGAAAAACAGCTCCACTGGGGAGTCAACTTCAGCCATGTGAGCAGCAATTCCCAGTGGAGACCATCCAAAGGATGGTCTTGCTTGAGTATTTTGCTTGATATTTTGCTTGAAAATATTTTTCACCAACTTATTTCTTAGAAAACTCAAGAGTCTTTACATAAAGTCCATAAGCTGTCATAGGTTAAAATCTAATTGTAGCATATTAGCCTGGGATTTTGCTTGTTAAGCTAAGTAACAAGAGCCCAGTCTGCCCTTGCTTAAAAACGCTGCTCTGAAGGCAAGAGAGACAGAAAGCAATACAGCATTTCAGGATCTATTGCTTTTCTATGGCTGTCTGAAAAAACAGCTCAATACACTATGACAGGACAAAGCGTTCTCACCTTCCAGAGGAACCAGGTAATGAAAACTCTGAAACATCCCATTGCATGGTGTGGCATGAGGGAAGCTAGTGAGACAGGACAGGAATCTGTCTCCTTTTTTACATACTTTAAGAGAAAGAAGATGCCTTTTCCTGAATTGACACACAGTAAAAACCTCCAAAAGAACTGTCATCCAAGTAATAAAGTCAGTTACTGAATAATACAAACTGAGGGCAAATAAAACTATTTCCTTAGAGAATTCCAATAGCTTCATTTGCAATTTTAATCCCCCTAGGCTTCTCTAATTAAAATCAGATGAATTTTCAAATGATGCTAACATCCTCAAGAGCTCATTCACTGGGGGTCTCCATCATTTCCAGAGTCCCCAATCTGTCTGTCACTTCTCAGTATCTGTCATTAGAAACCATTTGTCAAGATCCATCTCTCCAGGTTCACCTACAAAAATTAAGGTCATTTACTCTCAAAGCTCTTGGCTGTTACCCTAATATTAGTCTGAAGTTACTCTTCTCCAGTGCTTCTCTGTTCTGGGGATAGAGGGAAGTAGAAGCAGGGAGCAATATGGGAATGGTTGCAATTTTTTCATTGTTACATCACAAACTTTTCTGGGATAAGGGCTTTTCCATGCATCACCTATGCTCAAATATACATAATACACAAAGAAACAATCATCCAGATGTCCACTCTCAGTTATCACATCGACCAAAGTTCAAGATTTCCCTCTAAACCTCTCAGCAGAGAAACAACGTTTCATTTTGTTCCTTTTCTTAAATACAAGGCTCCCCCAGCCTTTCTGATGTGCTTTTGCATTTGCTTATGGAGGTAGCTTTGTTTCAGCAACATATAAGTCATCACCGCACATTATCTATAAAGTGCTTTCTGATCTTCCAGGATGAAACCCACTTAAAAGCAAGCTGTTAATAACAACAATGGGTGGCTTGTATTTAAATATCACACTCTTACACTCCTCTTAATAAATAATAAAAAAAAGTTATTTAAATTATTCAGGCAAGATAAAAATCAAAAATTGTGTTTGGGTAAAGACAACACTAGGTACAACAGTCTCACAGGCTAAGGTGGGTATTTACTGTGCTTTAAACAGAAAACACAGCACAGCTCTGGGAATTCACATTTAAGTGAATCGGGGTTGAGCAGCCACAAGGTTTTGAGCATCATTTGGACTCCAATCCTCTGAAGAGCAGCACGACAAGAATTCACAGCCTGCAATCACCTGTACCCCAGGGTCATCTGCACCATGTGGTGCAGTAGAGACAATACAAAGATTATGCCCTCTTTAATGCCATTTAAAAAATAATAACAAAAAAAATAATTAAAAGATCAAAGGGATTATAGGTAAGATTTCAGTGTTTGGGCGTCTTGAGCTTGCTCTCTGCACAGCAGTTAGTTTCTCCGTAAGAAAGGAAGTAGCATTAAAAAAAAAAAGTCTCCTAGACTGCAAAAAGGTGTTTGTTGGCTTGCATCCAGCTGAAACTAAACTCTGTGTTACTACGTAACATTCATCTCCCGCAAACAACTCAGATAAACCATTACCTTACTCTCATCTATTCCAGTTCAGGTATTTGTTCTGTGTATATTCGGTCTAGAGGCTCCATGAAGAAAGTTATTGATCCTTTTAATTGGTAAGGACCTTGCTAAGTGACAAAACTGTCCACCCACTTTCCCTAATTAAGAAAAATCCAATTACCACACACGAGTGTTAATTGTGAGACTGTAAATACCACCCATCAGTCTTTAGGAATTGGTACAACTGGCATATATGTTCCCAAACCATCTGCACAGCAAAGGATTCATTAAAAATGAGTTGTCAACTTATGTACTAGTTTGTAGGACAGTAACTTGCGAGAAACCATAAACATTTGGAAATAGTTACAGAGTCAGAATTAGCTACTTTCTCATTGTGTGAGTGATTGTGGTCGTAGAGGCTTTCTCAAGTCTGAAGCACACAGTTCTACTCTAAATTCAGGGGAGCAGTCTGGCAGATCGATCCTCTCATTACAACCCCCAAAAGATGATGAAGTGAAAAGCTCAGGGGGAGGTAGAAACGTAGAACACTGCTGCAGAACATGAAGAATCAATGGCAGCTGCTAGAGAGGGAACAGAGCAAACAAGTTTTTTCCCCTGATACTGGAGATGACATATCACACTTTGAAAACCACGTCTCTAAAATGACATTGAGTGGGACAGAAGCTATGGTAAGGAACAGATCTGCAATATAAAAATCAAGGTTTTGGGGAAGAAGCAGAGATTGCCAGTGCAATGAAGAATATACAAAAGTCTTGAAAGAAGAAATAACATTGGAAGAAGAGATCCTTTTGGATATTTAAAGCAAGCCCTGCAACTACTCACTACACACCACAAATGAAATTCAGTGCCAAGAGCAGAGCAGGGCTTTCTTTCCTCTCTTACTCCCATGCCTGAAGCTCAAGAACACTGCCAACACGATGGTAAAATGATTCTGCCTTGAACAAAAGGACCTCCTGAAGAAGGACTACAGAAATTTAGATCTTACTCATTTAGGATGCAATGCACAAGTGTTGCAACACCTGTCACAGACTACTTTAAGAAAAATAAGAAAACAACTAATTTAAAGTCTGTTTTATGAAATAGAGAGACTTAAAATTTATTTTTTTCTTTAAACATGAAGAACAGCATAAAGGAGGAAAGTGACCCTGAAAGGCAAAACATCCAGTAACGCAGACTGAGACAGTGATAGCGAGACTAACAAGCAAATGATTACATATGAAAGATGGTGCCAAAGGGACTACAAGGAGTTTTAGGTAATCAAAAAGATTCAGAAAAATGCATAGTAATAGAAAAAAAGGGGAAAAGTGGCCATAGGAAGAAAATGGAGAATTAACTACAAATGCTAGGGCTAAAAGCAAAAGGTAGAAAAAAGATAAAATCATAAGGGAATTACAGGTTAGTCTGGGATATGGGCTCTGTTATGGCCTTCCAGAGAACCACGTTATATTTGTACAAAAGTAGGAAACCAGAAGGCCAATAGGGAGATCAGGCCTTAGCAAGTGAGAAATCCACAAGACAGTATCAGTATAAACTTGCTACTCAAATGAAAAATACCATAAACTGGTGTACAGTCTCACTCAATGTATGGAATGCAACAAAGCAGGAATGGTCTGGACAAAAGTGTACAAAACAAACATAAAACACATCTATCCCTTTGTTCTGGCTAACTGGAGATACGAATGAAAGTTAGAAGTGAGAGCTATCAACTTCCATATAGATTTTACACAGTAAATCCTTTTTTTGAATGTGAATAAATGCTACAAAGCTATACCCCAAACCCTGTTTTCTAATGGTGTGTGAATGCACCATACAGGTGGTCAGACCTTCTGCAAGCTCATGGCACCAAGAGGCAGGATCCTTTTGGCACACAGCTTTGACCACTGCATGATCCTCTTTAAAGCATTCACATCATGCCAAATGCAAACATGCTCTCCTTGGTGTTAATCTGCTAGACCAACAGTCTCCAAAAATAAGTTATGCTACATGTGCTGTGAGACTCGCAAAGGACTGAGACACTCAGCAAGTGAAAACAAAATAAAGACGAGAAAGATGCTTCAAACACCAGAATGTCATTTCTTGATTTACATAGTGAACAAAATGTCGCTTACCAATACACTTGAGTCTCTTGTCTGCGTAACTCAGTACAAGCAAATGATACCAAACGAAGTGATTTTTTAAGCTAATATGTAACTATATCTTGCAATATTGATGGTGGATGCCACGCTTGTTTTACAAGGATTATTAGTTTAATTTCCTTTGCAGGTTTTAAAATTTGAACCCAATTAATTTCCTTTGAATACTGCAAGTCTGTTTCATCAAATGGATGAATTTTTTTAACTGACTGAAAAAAGTACTGATTAAAAAAAATCTTGTCCCACACACAGGATGCAGTGCCCCTACACCGCAGCCAGTCCTTAACAGAACAGGACCAAAGTCCACAGACACAAAGAGGAGCCTGGGCAGGGTATAAGCAATTCACCAGGCACTATGTGCCCCATCCCCAATATTGTTTACACTCCTTATAGTACATATAATAATTAATCATCATTCCCTACCTGTGTGCTGCCTGTCAAGGATGATTATCAGGAGAGTGGGACTGGAGGTCAGCTAGACAGAGGACTCTGAACTGATGGCTGCACCGGGCAGCCAGCATCATAATTTATTTCCTCTGCTGGCAGGCGCTAACCATTCCTTCTGCTGACAAAAATAGTCAGTAATGGAAATCCTGCCACCCCTTAATTATAACATCTCCAGCTTGATGCCAGATTAATGAGTAGCAGTGGAACAACATTTTTAAAGTTTTACTAATGGTGATGTAGGTAATGACTGAAGCATGAAGGTACCTACCCTCAGAAATGCTCCAGGTTTGGACCAATTTGTCCTATTACATCTAACAATATGACAAAAAAGAAAATAAAAACTGTGATTTGAAAATTAGAAAACTGATTTAAGAGATTTAATTTCTTTTTGATGATAAGGTGTGGGAAACCACCAACATTTAAAAGAGAATATTTTTAACTTGAAAAATGCTGATTACCACATCTCACTAAGAAAATGCAAATAGGGGATTTAGGACATCAATAGCCATACATAATTGTTCTCTACTTTGGTGTAAGCGGTGAAATGAGGAAGTTTTAGGCACTACATTATAATTCTGTTTTGCTTCTTTGTTTCATCAGCACCAACTTCTGCCAAAGAATGAAAACTGATCAGAAAAAAGGCTTATACAGTAAAATGAAGATACACACACACTCCTCTCCTAGAAGTAAAATCAGAGAAAAATGACATTAAAAATCTTTTCCATGTTCAAAGGACAAGTCCAGCAAAACTAAGGAAGATCAACTGCTCCAAAGATATCTACGGTCAAGAACCAGGAAAGGAAATGAACAAGCCCTTCCAGCTCATCTTTATGCATCATAAAAAAAATTAAATTAGTTTTTTGTTCACTGTGTTGTGCAAAAAGTAATTTTGTCAAGAGTCATTGTGATAAAGTCAGGCTGCTTCTCAATCACTGCACAAACGACTTTTTTTCTCAAAGGTTATCTTCCAAGGAGATTTAAAATACAAATATATTTATATGAAGATTATGCCTTTCATACCTAGCATGTTTACTTGAAATGGGTGCTGGAATGCTAAATCTACTGATATTGTTGATATTGTTCTGTTTTATACATTTTTTATTAAAATTAAAGCTGCAGGAATTTTCTCACTAACATGAGATAAGGAAAAGTACACCTTTTATGACTAATTACTAGCAAGATTAAAAGACATCTTGGAAAAAACCACTAATAAATCTATGTGTATAAATAGGAATTTTGTGTATTAGCCCACAGTTTCATAAATATAATGGAATAGCAGATATCAAGGGGATATTTACGCCTCTTCAATAAAACCAGAATACTAGAGGTGAAGGTACTCTGATAGTGCTTGAAAAGCTTCAATTACAAGTTTTGCTGTAGTGACAGACTCCTTACGAACTTCTCCCATGTTCACATAAGAAAGATGCAAAGTTATGTCTTTTTTCAGAAAATAACAGTTTCAAAAGTTTGCTTTATTCTTTATGTAGATACACTTCATATTTATAAAGTACACACCTTACCCCGACAAGCTTTAACTGATATTGTAGCCATAGTAAGAGGGTTTAAATAATTGCCAGGTTTTCAACAGAAATGCAACAGTAGATGAAGAAATACAGGACCAATTTTCAAGATGAAAGCTATACTGTTAGAAATGAGTTGGCCCGCATATATATATATATATATATGTCTGTAGACAAGTAAGATTGATAGATCTATATTAAGCCATTGCATTTTGATAGTAGAATAGAATATGCAAAATGATTTAGAGATTACTGGAAAAAATTATTTGCAAGAGAAGCTTGCAAGAGAAACTTCTCTCCAAAAGAAAATCCTACCATCCAGAGATGTCTGAGCAAATTTTAAATGACAAAGTTGAGGAGGTAAAAGAAAAAAATTAAATTGGTTTATCAACTTCAGCACAAGCAATGAATTAACTGAAAGCAAGCTTTCCACCTAAATCAAACTTCTCTCTTTCAAAAGAATATTCTTGTTCTATAAGCAAGTATTTTTTTAACCGAAGTTGTTGCTGGGTTAACAACAGATGTTTTTTAATGTGCTGTTAACTCTGCATTTTACAATAAATCTTATTTTGAGAAATGCAATTGGAGAGCCAGGGCATAAACGTAGGAGAGAACAGCAGCCAGCCTCTCTCCAACTGAAACACTAAAAGTTCAGCAGAGTCACACCAAGGATGCATGCTGCCCAAGTGGTGTTTATGCGGTCTCTCATCTATTAGCTAAGTCCCTGTCGATCATTTCATAGGCTGGATGGCAGTCTACTTACTACAGAAACAGAAATTAATTTACATTGTTACCTTACTTTTCCACAAGCAAATGGCACTTGATCACTTCTCACATTGGCATTAAGAAATCTTTCTTGGGAACAGAAGACCTGACGTGTCACTTCAGGCTGATCATCTCCCTCTTCTGATCCTATCAATTTGTAAAGTCTAGCCTAGGTATCACACAACACTACTGGAAGACTCCTACCTGTAACTTAGGATATTGCTTGACAAAATGTAAAGAAAACAAAGACTTAATCAAAATTCAAGCACTACTGATAATATAACACATATGTTCCCTTTGAGAAGATACATGTTGTCAATTGAGCAGGAGTCAGAACCATTAGAAAATACCAGTCAAAACTTACAGCATACCTTGTGCAACCACTGAAAAATTTTCCAAATGGCCCTAATAACCTAAAAGCATCTGGAAGATGTGTTAGCTATAGAGTAAAAGACCATTTACTGGATATACTGTAGCCTTTACAAACTTAATATCAATTCATGAAAATTTTCCAAAGAAATGTTTCAAAAAAATTCCTGAGGAACACTTTTTATTTTTTATCTGGTTGGATAGAAGGCACAGACTTAGCCAGACAGAACAAAGACCTAATAAATATATAAAATTACATTATGCAAATACAACAAACATTTCTGTCAAACTATAATATTGAAATTATCACTGGATTATTATTGAGCTGTTTAAGAACATAACAATCTTACCCTACTAAAAGAAAAATGGACCAACGCCTATTTATGTCAGCTAGAGACAGAGTTGCCTTTGAGTTGCATCAATTCTGCTGAACAGAATACGTCTGCATTCTGTGCAGACCTTGGCTACGGTTCTTTGTTTCTGCTAGATGAATACTGTGGGTGAAGGCAAAACACCCCTCCTTTCAGAGAAGTTTCAACAAGCAGCCATATTACAGGACTCCATTTTCAAGGTCTTCACACTATTACCTTTACATTTCTGGTTTCCACTTCTACATCTAATTATGTTGCAAACACATATTTTTCCCCAAATACAAATTTGGTGAGAGGGGGCTAACATATTCCGTGAAACACTCCACATGCAATACCACACAAAACTCAGTACGTATATATTTTCTCATCTCTAATGGCCGTTCTTGCTACAGAACAGACACAAAATAGTAAGTAAAAAAACAGTTGATCATTAAAAAAAAAAAAAAATAAATAAAATAAACCCACAACCTTTAAAGCCTGAAAATTCAGCACCTAAGAATGAGGATTTCAAAGCTCAGGCAGTAATCATACAGTATCTCAGAGAAATGTGAAAATGTGATACTCATTTTCTTTCTGATTCTTTCCTCATGCACACTGAAAGCGAGAGCTCTGCCTCCACTGCCAAAGCATCTCTTTGTGACAGCTGAAGCTAGTGACTCCTTTGGGTAACATTCAGCCTGAGTGAAACCAAGTGTCACAGGCTTTGACCTTCAGCAGTGCCTCTTCTCTAATTAAGAAAGCATGATACTGAGAAGTGGAAAGTATTGTTTTGTTTGCAAGAAAAAGGCAATTTTGGCTCTGTTTCCTGAAAGAATAGTATTCTTGCACATCTCTACATCTGGCAGAATAAGCTGAACAAAGAGCAGTGTTTAAGATAATTGGAATTTATGGTTATAAGCAGAGACAAACAAGGGTTAAAGATATCATTTTAACTATATATTGTACTTCACATACAAAACCAAGTGTGACACTGTCATCTGTTCACAGCAACCATGCAGTATATGTACCCCATAAATATATTGCTGTTAAAAATACAGGATAGAACTAAGTCAACACAGTATTCCCATCAGTTAATCACACATTTTCTCTGTGAAGATCCAATTGCAAATCACCTTGAGATATGCAGGAGAGGATTTTAGTTATAGACTGCTAACAAATAAAAAAAGTTAAATGCAAATTTTAATTACTAATTGAAAAAAAATGTATAGGCTTTTGTTTTAAAAATGTCTTCTATTAACATTATTTGTTTTCTCCCAATCAAGAAACTTAATATCCTAATCCAAGATATTTTGGGCTACAACTGAGATTCAGTTCCAAAAGACTTCTCTCTCTCCAACAGCCCATCTTCATTTTGCTTAACACTCCTGCCATTATGCCTGCTTTTGCCTCAACAAGAGCAAATGCAATATGGATGATGTAATCTAGAGGTTAATACCAAGATTTTCATAAGAAAACTATAACACTCGAGATCTTTCTTATGAAGTTCTGCAATTGCATTTTGGAATTAGAACATTTAATCTAGCAATTGTTTGCTGTAGGATCAATAATATCAGAAGGAACAGTGCATATATGTATTTTTTTCTTTTTATATTTCCTGCTATTTGTAGGTCTACTGTAGAAAGCGTAACAGTGGAGAGATAGAGACATGATAGGTGAGCTGCAGAGAAAAGGAGCTGTAGCATTCCTAAGGGCCTGATATAAGGAAATTAGCCCTGAAATCCCACCCTCTATGTTGGAATACACAGCCCTATTTTTATCTGTATAAAATAGTTGTTACTCAGCTGAACAGGCACAAACATGCAAAATTTGCAAGCACCAGTTACAGGCTCGCTTTAAAAATAATGAAAAAGGTCTAATGTTATTTGGAAGTTTTAGTGTTGCTTCCCTTTAAAATTTGAGGATAGCACCTTTTAAGTTGTTGCAGAATCACTATATGTTGTCATGTATTCAGTCAATGCTGGAATTCACCAGATGATAGTAGTGCTGTCTAGATTTTTCCCAGCTAAACACAAGTGATAGTTAGAAGGTCTCTTCAAAGATTACAAAGAATATTTCAATAGTGATGATATTTAAATTAGTAACAGCTGAAAAAAAGAAATCTAGGTACTGAGAGCTCCTCCTCATGATATCTCTTCTCTTCCCTTTCTTCTCCCTCATCCCACAGTACAAAGAATGTGCCCTTCACCTGAATTCAGAATAATTTGCTTAACATCAGCAGCAAAACAGGATAGCAAGTATTTCTCCTTTTCCTTTTTTCTCATTTCACTTCCAGGTTTTGGAAGACTAGACTTCAAAACTTATTATGGTACCAAACTCCATGAGCCTTTATTACAAATGGCAGGCAACTTTGTTCCCAAACTACACAACTTTTTATAAGCATTCAGTTTTAGGTTGGCATTATCTTGCATATGAAGCAGCTGGCAGGTACAACTTTTATTACCCTGGTCAGAGTAATCTGATGTGATTGATCACCACCTGCTATGGTACATTGCATCGGGTGGACCAAGACCATCTCTAGACTCCAGATTGACTGGTCTGGCATTTTTATGTGCTCAGAAATTAAATAGCTTATGTTTTTCTCTGTAGCAAAACAGAAAGAAAATTCAAGATCGTTCAAGAGCATTTGAGGTGATGACAGGGGGCTGAGGTGTCTCCTTTCCTTTCCACAGCTTTCTGAATAAAACAGAATCAAACTAATCCATATCATCTATATAATAGATGAGCTTTGTGCAAAGAACCCTTAGAGGTAATTTCAAAAAATAATATTAGCTAGTTTAAAAACAAAATAAATGGAACAATGATTTTGAGAGCTTTGTGCAAATAACAATAGTAGCCCAAATTCACAGCTAATATAAATCCCACTAGCTCTGCCAAGGACTTTGGTATTACTGAGTTTTGTTTCTCCTTTGGTGAAGAAGTCAACAGAAGCATGTGGGAATCTCTATTCTATATGGCAATACACAGTCTAGTTGGATTTCCTGCACTAAACTCGAGTGAGCTTTGTATCAATGAAAATTATACCTTAGGGTTGACTGGTATACTACTGGTTAAATGCACCAAGAAGCTGGTTTTGCCAGTCAGAACCATAAAACTACCTTTAAGTGGTGGCTGAGCTTTACTACAACCTTCTTCACGGGCCTTGTTTTCACCCAGAAATCATTTCTTCACCTTAAAAATTCAATTTCAATTTTTGGTTTGTTTAAAGTTTCTAGCAAAATTTTTCTGGACTGAGTCCAGTTCATATGTCAGTAAATTATTATCGTTATGCTGGAATCTCAAAGACACAAGCAAGTGCAAATAAAGAGAGGACAGACTGGCTCCTACAAGATCATACCAGTTCAACTACAGTTACCAGCAGCAATCACAGGCCGAAGATTAGGACTTGAATTGGACCAAAACATGGCTAACACTCTCTTCATGTTATAACATATGTGAAAGCAGCGCATCGTTAACATTACCAATACAACCTTCCATTCAATTGCCTTTTTCTAGTTTCTCCTTGTCTCTTATAAGTACAAATATTGTAGAATAGAAACTAGTGGATGTTATTAAAAATGGAACTGTACTTCTCTTTTCTCTATATTGGTTTTAAAATTTTGATGAGCAATAGGAGAGATGGGAAGACCAAAAGATAAGCAGTTGGTGTGATGCAGTTTGTGAATTTGGAAAAGGGTAGTCTTGTAGCTCTGTAATGGGCTGTGATAGGACAGGAAAAATAAAAAGCAGGGAGGGTAATTCAGTTCAATTTGGAAGAACAGAAGAAGAGAGCATGAAAGGAAAGATGAGCTTTGCTGAAACAGCATGAGGCTAATAACAACGCTTGTTCTACTTTTTAATTTAAAAAAATGTATAGCTCTCCAGTCCAAGTATCTGAGGAATTCATATGCAGTCACCACTGAGACGAAAAGCAGAGGTCCTTCATCCACATATATACAATACTGAAGAATACGAGTGAGTGGCAAAATTTCACATGGAACCCCACAAGCAACGCTGGGAGGAACGGATGGGCAGTTCTCCAGTGCCCACCAAGAATCTTCCATAAAATAAGTGATTTAATTTTTACCTTTTTGTTAGGGGGGCAAAATATGTCGCTTGCAATTGATAGTGATGTATTGCCAGATCCTCACATAAGTGACACACTATGTCACAATGCAGCAAAGCTATTGCTTGCATAAATAAACTAAAATAAATAAGTGACAGCAAGACACAAACAAGCTGGATCTTCAGATACGTTTTAGCTTTAAATTGACACCAGCATGTTGCTCTGCTCATTAATACGTAATCATTGTGGTAATTATCTTCCTCCAAGGGCCTAAAATTAGAAGCAAACACTACCAAATGTTGTTTTCACACAGGGCTGCTACTCTGTCTCCTCTGTTTATCTTCCTGTAGTGAGATTTTAAAGTTTTCTTAAACCCCATAGCAGAAATCCCAGAGGGATTTTCGAAGCACAAGAAATACAGAACAGATTCAACAGTCTGATGGAAAGGTGATATGTAATGTACTGAAGCACATTTTCTAGAGCCCCTTGTTTCCCTTGGTTGACAAGCCAGTGAAAAGTATACTGCAAGCAGACTTACCTTTAAATCAAAATTGTCTGCTCAAGCAGAAAAAAAAGTTGGCTTTGATCATTATGTAAATCTGTCAACTTCGGTTTCCATATTTGCTTGGTGCTGTTAGAAGCTACACCATTAGTACAAATAGCTACTTACTTCAACCTATCATTTCATAATAGTTATGACATTGGCATAGTTTCAACATACACCTCAATTTTTAGTGACACATGCTGTATCTTGACCCTCTCTCTAGGCCCATTAGGCCAAAACTGAGGAAAACTGCCATACTGCATACAGTTTGGTAGGGGTCTTTCTTTGTTTTGATTTGTTTTTATCAAAATTCTCACCTTGCCTTTGCTACGTACAAAGTCAGGAAGAGGGGAAAAAACAGTCCAGCTAGCAAGAGTGGCATCAGAAGATCTGCTGTTTAGAGCCTGTATTAACTGGTTTTAATATTTTCAACAGTCTGAAGTTCAGCTTTTGCACAAATAACTATTTCATGTGCAAGAGGAGTATCAGGTATTATTCAAACTGGATGACTTCAGTATTTCAACATAACTGTTATAAACTACTTTAGGTATTAATCTGACCCACTTGCAGAGCAGCTCTTTTTCTAGAGGGTTGTTTTCCCTTCACTGGCAGAAAGGGATGCTCATAGTTTATTTCCAGAATTTTGTATAGGACAATCTCCATGGTCTGCGTATGAATTATGGAAAGGAGAGAAAAAGTCTAAAACATAAGCCCAGTCATGATTTACAAAATGCATTTTCTGTTGTGTTGGAGTGTAGGCCAGCTCCTCGGGTCGCTGCCTCTAGACTTCTGTCTGCTTAATCTTTTTAGAAGTGCCAGTATTTATACTGCTTTACCACCCACAGGCCCAAATTACATACCAAATTGAGTGTGACACAAAAACTTGGTCGCTTACATGAGTAAGAAACAACCCAAGACAAAAAGAGTTCACATTCAGAAGAGACAAAAGCAGAGGGAGAGAAGCATCTTGCCCATGCATTTGTAATTTTACAAATTTCTAGTGCATTTGTCTCTACATGTACACTGACCTTTTCTGCCTTTTTTATTGCAGGAGGTTTATGCACCTGCAGTCCAATGTCAGATGGCACTGGCATCAGAGTAGAAGTTTCATCTTTCATGTTGGAGAAAAAGAAAGAGAAAGTTTTATTACACTAGCACTACTGGCCTGACCCCCTGCATCAATCTACCAGATCTGTGGGCAGGAGTGATTCAGATATCCTCCTTGCCAGGACAAGCACCAGTGCAGCGGCTTCATACCATCCAGCTTGCATTCATATTGGATACTGTGCTGCTCAAGTATACTAGAAAATTGGACTGGAGGTCAGAGCAGGGAAGAAGAGGACACACAAGATTTAAAAGGGCCGGAGAAAGAGGTTAGCTAGACGCCTACATGGCGGGGCAGGGTGGGGGGGGGAATGTCTCTGTGGGCTGATAAACAATAACATCAATGAATTCAAATATTTGAGAAGCATAAGCACCAGAGAAAAGGAAGGAAGCAACGATTTGCTTACTGTGATTCATGACACTCAAATACCAAGGCAAAAGGGCTCTTTCTACACAACACATTAGATAGGCAGATTTCGGAAGAAAAGGATGAAATTAACAGAAAAAGTTAGGAGAAACAGAAGCAGTCTATGGGTAGTTATATCTCATATAGACAATGAAATTTAGAGGTGGAATAACGGAGTGGTTAAAGTGTTTTGGTTTGGTTTTTTTTTTTTCCAGGCAGACTGTCTGCCTATCCATCCTCTGCCCAAAAATAGGTAGCTTGGGACAGTCTCACATGGGCAGAAGATGACCTGTAGGCTGTTTGCCCTCTCTCACTTTTGTAATGCTATTAACTTTAGAAAAGCGTCTTTCTAGACTTCCCTCACCTAGAGGTCATCAGCTCACAGCCATGATGAAGTTTATTCTCAGTTCCATTAAGAGCTGCATGACAGGTCCAGTTCTGGTCCCACTTTATGCAAAGGAAATCAAAAACATTCCCTTTGAAATGCAGAGGTTACACAGTGGAGTAACATCAGAGCCTTTTGTTTTCAGATTCCTAGCAACAATCCCATGTATTCCCCTTTTCCACACAGTCTTCTCTCTTTTTGGCCCTCCTAGGCATAAAACTACTTAAAGGTATAGTCTGAGCTGTGGTACAAATCACCAACCCTGTGAACAAAATGTTCAATTAAAATTAAAAACAATGCAAATGTTAAGAGCTTGAGCTAAATTAATTAGTCACTTCTTCCATTTCAAATCTGCATTTAAATATGTAAACATTGCAGCACTCAAAGATTTATCTGATATAAAATGAGATCATCGGCAATTTCCTTCTAGAGGGGCAGATGTTAAAGTCGTTCTTGTGATTTTTCACAGATGTTCCCCTCCCAGTATATTTAAAATGGGATTTCTATCTCAGTTCTGAAAATCCACGTTCTCATACCAAAATGCAGGCAGCTGATATAGGCTACAAGCACATTTTTTAATACCTGCACAACCAGCCGGGAGCTAAAGAGGAAATAACTTTTGAATCCACATGTATACACAGCATGTTACCTACATGCTGTAGAGTAGAGCATACTGCACCTTGACTTCTGTAGTTTTTCTTATGTAACTGAGGAGATAACTAATTGATCATCTCCATACAGACTGAAAATTCTGGTATTTATTACAAAAATGCCCTGAGGTCTCAGAGTGCAGGGTCTCCTTGCTCTGAGCATTGCAGCCTTTCTCTATGAGCTTGCACCTGCCTGTCCCCACACTGGCAGAAGGGAAAGCAACACAGTTTTGTAGATTTCAGATTGCTAGCAAACATTTTTAATGCCATTATCACAGCCATTGCTTCTTAACAACACACAGCAAAGGCAGCAGCAAGCAGCCCATCCCTTACTGCTCTTACAGTATAAACAAGAGGAAAAAAAATGACATTTTTAAATTTGATGGGGGGGGGGGGGGGGGGGGGGGGGCGGACTTCCTGAGAGTCCAAAATCAAGGACAAGAGATGAAGGGAGAATATGAAAATCTCTCCAAACCTTCTCCTAAAATAAAAATCGGCTTGAAACAGAGCACTGCAAAAAACACCTAATGACAGCGTGGCAGACTTCCCCTAAATTAGCTCCATCACAGGCTGGGGGTAAGATCAGAGGGGCACCATGCTCTTCTTCAAGTGTACAGTTTATCTTGCAGGGCCTCTGTCACTCACATAGTCTCTCTGAAGCCACAGACATTCCCCCTTCCAGGCAGGCCAAAAGAGCCGAGCCAAGCCAAGCAGCTGAAGCATCCCAAGCAAAGCAAACAGCACTTGAAAAATATCTGCTTCTCAGTAGTGTTAGGGTCTGCAGTGATATTAATAAGGAATACTATTATTTAATGGCAGGCAGTGAGCAGAGACCAGGCAGCACAGCTTTGAGAAGAGAATCCAAAAGATCATGTGTTGACTTGTCTTTGCCTTACCAGCTCCCAAGCACTGCAGCAGTCAGAATAGGACCTAGGTAAGTCATCAAGACAGAAACATGGGCAGAAAAAGCTTCTACAAATCTGAGAAAAATAAGAATGTTCATTTCCTAAGGGGAAGTTCAGGAATGAAGAATGGGTGTCTGTCGTAGTGCAAATCAGATTTTCTATAACCTCCGATGCAGCTAGAATCAAAGTAGCCTGGAGACCCATTTGGTCTCTCAGAGGTGTCTGGAGCAAGCAGATGAAGGACAGAAATGAGACTAGAAGCAGACTGGGGAAAGACATCTTATAAAGTGACGCTATTCCTCTCCTTGTCTCTTGCATAAGCCTGCTCAAGCCAAGCTGATGAACGAAAGCAATGGTTCTGAGGGGAACAGAACAATATAGCAGCTTTCGTACAGTCACAAAAAGACCCATGTCTTGCCTACAAAATACCAGACTAGCATTGTGTGACCAACTTGGTGTTTTACAGTCTTGCAACATGTTGTATAAAAAGCAGCAGTAAATTTGTTTAAAATTTTAAAATGGAAACACAGTAAGGTGCAAAGTATGGACAACTTTGTAATCACATTTCTCTCCATCTTTTCCTAAGCCTTGCAACATTAGGAATGGCCAGGAAATTGGAAACAAGGTAAAGGGGGAGGGTAGAGAACTCTAGAAGGGAATCTGTGACATACAGATTAAATGTTGTAGTATCTAGAGCTACGCACCTGTAAAACATACTGTGCAATCATCTCAGCGGGTAATTATAGGCAGAGCAGCCGTACACAGAGAGGTTACTAAAAGCTAAATAACTTTCTTTTGCAATTTGTCTTGCATCCAAAAGTAGGTGCAAGGACATGGACATCTAAACCCTAGATAAGAAGTGACTTTTTTTTTTTTAGTTAAAAAGCAGTCATGACGTATACTTTCATCATTATCAGTTTACAACAGCACATAAGTGCTCAGTGCATGTTAGATGGATCAGATCGCAATCACCAGCAAACTAGAGTCCTGTTGGAAGTCAGACTGGGAAACCAGTGCTTAGATGAAGAGGAATGGTGTATAGGTTTTTTGTTTTTTCTCATTAATGCAGCTAGCACAGCTCTTCCAAAGAAGTTTTCTATTCTGGACAATCATTAAACACATTTCTCCAGCTGAAGAAATAAAAGGGGAAAATGTTTGTGGACTCTCACAAGCTCCACAAGGCCTCCAGCTTCACAGAGTTCACCTGCAGGAGTTAACTCGCCTCCTACTTCTGCTCATTAGCACCACCATTCGCATTTAAAAAAAAAATAAATAAAAATGTTTTCCACTCTCGAATCTTTGATCTCATTTATCTTGGAACTGAAGTTCGAACACAGAATTTATCACATCAGAAGCCTTATTTCCCCGGCAACACACTGATAGAGCTACAAATATCAAGCAAGAGACAATAAGCTATGACTGGAAAACAGAACTGTATTTAGAGAGAAGCATTGCCCTGCATAAAGATTCCCCATCTGACACACAATCACTCTCACTCCAACTCTAAAAAATGTGCTCAGAACAAATTTCCTCCCTCTGTTTTCTTTTCTTCTGCTTAGAGTGCAGTAGATGCAGTGCAATTTGGGAACTGGCAGCCTGAAGCAATTTTCTTGGGGAATCCTCTGGCCCGTCCACGACAATAGTCCTTCACCATGACTGCAGGGCTTGGGGTGAACTCCCTGCCAGCAGTATCTGGAAGTATTTTACAGTGAACAGGAATGTGCAACATCCCTCCTTCATCTGCCTTCTCCTCTTTCCAGCCTATCATTAGATCCAGCCCTTGATCAGGGTATGAGTAACAATAAATGGATTTGCCACATAGATTCCTGGCTATGAACTCTTCATGACACCTTGGGGACCATAGTGAGGTAGTGTGGGTACTTGGCAAGACAACCATCCTGTGACAAGGGTTGTTTAAAATAACTACCCTACTGGAAACTGAAACACTGCCATTCTGGTTTTCCCAGGCTCAGATGTTTATGAGAAGCACAAGCCGGGGGGGAGGAGTTCAGGAACAGAGCTGGGTGTCCAGCTCCCATAGGGCTTTCAGGCAGCCCGGGACCCAGTCTCCCATGTGTAGTCAATCCTAACGGATAAATACATGAGAATGAAGACTGCAGGAGGTTCTTCTCTGGAGTTTTACAAAAATAATTCAGTTGTAATTGGAGAAACTGGGACTCGTGGAACATTTTCCTTCCCACCAGGCAGATGAATCTATGATTTGTATTCTCTGATTTTAAATGAGATTCTCGCCCATCTTCCATGGATTTGATTGATACTGCACATGAGGCCACTCAGTAAAATGATACAGTGTAGATCAAAGCATGAAAGATAATTTTCCCTGAAATGTATGTAGCTAAGGGGTAAGTTATGACTCTTTGTTTCACAGTTTATGGAACACAATTTCATTTAAAGCCTAAATCTGTCATTTCAGCATTGTTTATCAAAATGCATCCAATACGCTCTCCCCCTAGAAGAACAGTGTCAAGTCAAAGGTAGAAAATCAAACCAGTACAAAGACATTATTTCAAATATCTAACCATAAGATAAACTCTTAGAGAATGGCTTGTGATTTGCATAAATATTATCCACATATGATGCATTTGATGCAAGCAAAAAGTAATTCATCTGCAAGTTAAATACCCAGAGTGGCAAAAGGTGCTGTAAAATTTATGACAGAAAGATTGCTTGATGTATACCTAAAGATGCTATGAACTGCCTTCACCTGCTTGTATATCTACTTTTCATAACTTTATTTTATTCATGCAGGAGCTGAAAGATATTCCCAATGATGACCATTTTTAATCTTCTTTCTTCATTACCTGGTTTTTGGCTCACTGGCACTTTGGGAGTAGATTTTTCCTCAAAATAATTTCACTGCCAAATTACTATGTGCAACATAATTAAAGCCACTCCACTTTTTTTTTTTTTTCATTACAGCAGTACAAGGTTGGTTGGTTCAAAGCCACCTTACAAACATGCCTAGCACTCCCACCCATCCCCCAACTCCCCCTCCCAGTAAAGCTGCATCACCACTTTGACTTAATGTTTACAAACTTAATAGGCCAAAGTGAATTTGGGAGAGATTTGAGAAAGAAAAGCAGAATAGTCATAAGAAAACATTTGGGAAAAGTGAAAGGAGGAGACGAGACAGAAAGACAAAACAAAATTCAAACTATTCTATGCTTATATTTTAAATTTATTTCTGAAAACCTTCCCCTATAAACTTAATTAGGAGCATCTTTCTGGAGAGCAATAAGCTGTTATGTCAATCACCTCAGCCCTGATATCACTGAACTGGAAATCACATGCCAAAACCTGTCCTCCGTTATACCTGTGGACCCTTGGATCCTTCAGAATTACTTTTGTGCTCAGCCAGGGGCTGTTCCACTAAAGCATACATGGATCACAGATTACGGATGAATGTAGTCACTCGTGTTTTGCTCTTTCCTAAAAGCAAGGCCCTTAACCACAGGGGATGCCTACATGACTTCAATGTGTTCAGGGTGTTTCCACAGCTGTTGGATTTGTTTTGCCTTGGTGGCTGGCAGAATCATGTCTATAGTGGTATAATATATGATACCATCACATACATTGCAGCTACATGGTATAACACAATATTATCAAAGACGTGGTCATACGTGATCTCCTGATCCTGTCCTGCCACACATAGAAAAAAAAAAATCTCTTTTTGGATCAGCCAACTGCAGTACAGATAACAGCTAAAGGAACAAGATCTGGCAGACTCTCTCTCCGTGGGAAAATTCATGCTTTCACAATCCGTCTACACTCATGTATTCAGTTAAAACACTTGCTCAGGTTTTTAAGCTCAAGAGCTAAACATTGAAGATGACATTAAGCAATTAAGTTATCATACAGAAGAAGAATTCAGGATGTAATGGGACAGAGGACACATGCTGTAAAGAAGTGCAACACAGTTCAGTGCTAAGGCTAAGTATTAAGCCTCACAGAAATTCAGGGAGTGTACAATACATTCTTGAAACATACTGTCTAGCTGCCAGCCTTCTGGGAAACATCAAGCAAAGGCTTGCGAGACTCTGATCCAGGTCATTCCCTCTTGTTTCACAGAAGGCTGTGCAGATCTGGGGTCTGGAAAAGGGGAAAGCCAGGTGGCTCTCCCTCAGACACGGCTGTCTCCCACACCATCACCTCTACCACTGTTTCCACTCCTGCTAAAGGCTGTTCAGTGATGTTTCCATGAGGAGGGAGGCATTTCAGAAAGTGTAGGCTGAGGCCCCTGGGGAGAGAGAGCACAGAGAGAAGCACTGGCAGCTCCTTACCTCATCCCAGTGATGGAGGTATGTTTTGGAAGAGGTAACAGATGAAAGAAAGTCCCCGTCCAGTCAACTATCAACAATTGCTATGCTTTCCCTCAGTAGAGTGTCAGACCAGGGTACTCCTTCCCCCTGAACATTACTGACATTTTACAATCTGTGCACTCAGTGGCTGCCCTGCCTGCTTCCTACAACCCCAAAGGAAACCCATACTGAAATACCTCTGTGAGTTTGTGTAAACAACCTCATGGAAAGATGTCAGGAAAACGACTAATGGAGAATGCTGAACATCCCTTAGCTTACCAGCCATGTGGGAGAAGGAAGGGATAGTAGTACGACTTTTTTTTTTTTTTTTTTAACCCCACAAAGCCATAAGAAATACAAATACTGCCTTTGCAAGAAAGTTTCAGGAGAAAAAAAATAATTTTGGATTCACTCAAATACTGTGATTAGTATATTTGCAAACAGACTCTTCCCCTCTACAGGGCAGCCCGCGGGAGACTCAGCAAGCCAGCATATTTAGGTGAGATATACCAGAAAACGTGATTATTTTTTTTTTTTCAAACTTAGTTCCTCAATGGAAACAAATTCAGGTTATTAACAAGCATAAAACCCTGCAAAGTTATAAAAGCACGGCTTTTGTCCTACTGCACAGGAGGAGAAACAGAGTTGCTTGTTACCCTGTGAGAAATGCCTCTGTGAAATGTGCAGCAGATTTTGTTCATGATACACTGCTTTGACTGTCAGCAACAGAGGGACTTCATTTTAAATTTATATGTAATATGGTTTGTCAGATTTTATAACCAGCTAAAGAAGTTCTAAAAGGCCATGGGTCATTCAGCTATGTAAACTAGAGGGAATTTTTTCCCCTATCATAGCTTAATAGCAATATATAAATAAATAAATACGAGATAAAATTAAAAGCAAAATAACAGTGATGCACACATTTTCACCCTTCTGTTTCACCCTTCGCCCTATATCTATTGATGAAAACATTACAAGTGAATTCTTTTCTACAGACAGAAAATTGAAAAGTAGCCATACTTCTAGATATGACTATTACTTATTTTTGGTGTGGAGCCATGTCAGTTTGAAGTGCTGGAAAATATTTGACACAGGGTCCCTCATGATTTCAGTTAAAACTTAGGTGCTTAGTTATGTGCAACTTCTCACCTATACACGGAGCCCTGCCATAGCTCCACTGGCAGGCAGGAGCGGTGCGATGGGCGAGCTGCCTAGAATCTGCAAAGATCCTGAGGAAACCCCTGACAGGATATGCTCCTCCAAGGCAGTCTGGTCCTGCAATGAAACAATAACCCTTCCTCACAGCAGGCAGTAGGACCCTTAGCACAAATCTATGTTAATGTACATCCAACTCCTCTATATACTTAAAATTTACATAGAATCATAGAATGGTTTAGGTTGGAAGGGACCTTGAAGATCATCGAGTTCCAACCCCCCTGCCACAGGCAGGGATACCTCTCACTAGACCAGGTTGCCCAAGGCCACGTCCAGCCTGGCCTTGAACACCTCCAGGGATGGGGCTTCAACAACCTCTCTGGGCTGCTTTGATTTTTTTATTTTAACCTCAAGATATTTCTACTTCTGGCCCCTGAAATAAATGGGTGTCTTCTTTCTCCCTTCCCACCAAATATGTAAAAATAAAGGTTTTGGTTTTATGTAAAGTCTTTGAAAAAGTCCCTTTTTATAACTGGAAAAGCTTTATGGATGTTCTTGGTTCCTGACCATTTCAGAACTCAAATGAGTCACATCTACTGAAATGACTGCTCCAGAGTGGTAAGAACTCAAAAGAACAACTTAGTGTCTATTCATCTTCAACACATTCCAGAGGTTTAGGTCCAAACTACCTTGTACAGATGCTAATATTGTTGTTCACCTGGAGATTCCACATGTATTTGGTCTGAAATCTCTGCTCTTATTTCACTTATTACACCATACATATGTACATCTGCATGGCAAGCATCAATTTACAATGACGAGTCTTTATTATCTGTCACGCAGTATCCTGTGCTTAAAGGTATTCAAGCAAAGCCAATTACCTTTTCTTCTCAAAACATCAGGCTGTACTTGCCAGTGTGAGCATCTACATCACACCTGGCAATATATGGCAGCCACTCGTGGGAAATCCAATGATCTAATTGAAACAAGCAGGCTGTCTTGGAAAGCATTTATTATTCATTGTCACTCCATTAATATTGTATGGCATAGAAGTGATTGTATTGAAAAGGTTACTGTCAAATGAGTAAGGAACCTCTTCGTCAGTACAGGAAGGTCAGCATCTAAGACTAGGACAGAGGCAGCTAGTCTGTCATTTATATACATCATGATGAAACATGACAGAGCTGGAGACAGACCCACCACTAAAGCTTCACTTTGAATTATTCAGTAATCCTTTTGTTCTCCTCCATGGAACCTGACAATAGTTTGCATATTTTTAAAGTGCCCTGATAAGGCCATGGGAAACGTTCTACTGATAAAAGTGCAGAATACAAACTGGACCTGGATTTACTTAACTGCCCACAATAGATCATCCTGACAGGCTTTTCCCCTTAAGCAACAACATGGAGGAAAAAAAAACCCAACAAAACAAACAAGCAGTGTTTCACTTCCAAGTGTGTATCACATAAACATTTCTATTTCAAGCTAAAACATGCGACACAAGGAAGACAAGGAGGGGCCTAGCAGGAAACCTTTTCCATATGTGCAACTGCATGTATTAAAAAAAGATCATACAAGTAATTTCATTTCTCACATTAATTTTTCTAGTAGTAAGAAGTGACAACAGGCCCTAATGAAAGGTAGAGGAAACTGAAACAGGGAGGTGAAAATCTGGACGTAGTGGAAAACAGAAAAAAGATTACCCAATGTGTTTGTCTCTCACTTTCCATTATGAATCCCCAGAGACTGATTCTACAGCAGACATTACCAACTATTAAAGCAAACACATGGCGGGGAGGATGTCCCCCTATCCTAAAGGGACAGTAAGTCCTTTATCACAACTGCTAGCTGTAACTGAAGTCTGGAAGCTTCACACTTCTATCCACAGGATATGGAGAAGCACTATGATATCATACAGCAAAGAAAACTTAGGTATGAACTTACAGAATTCATCTCCATCCACCTGAAACCTTGAGAACTGGAAATAATTTAAGGAAAAAAAAAAAAAATCCAAAACCTCTTTCTTCAAGAGGTTTTCAAAAAGGGAACAAAATGTCATCTTTCCCAGCTCCTCCCCTGGACAGTACATAACAGAAGGGAAATACAAATAGATGTACGGGTTGTTGCTTTTGGGTGCTGTCTTTTTGGGGGTTTTCCTTTGGTGGAGGGGAGGTATAAGAGATAAGATGGTAAAAACCATTCTTTTTAAAATCACTCTTATTTTATATTATTTCCTTGGAGGACAATGGGTGGTTTCTTTCTTTATTAAGGGCACAGAAATGCACAATGTAAACCACTTTTGGCAGAAATAAACGGGGAAGATGGCAACAGGGGACAGCGCCTTCCCCCCGGCTCATCCTCCACTGAGAATGATCCACATTACTGTATTGTGTTTGAGGTCCTGCAGATAGCTGTACCTTTTCCCACTGAACCTCCAGCTGGATCCAAACCACAAAAGACTACTTCTTTCCAGACAGGGCAAGATACAGGCTGTGAAGAACATTTCCTAGAAGCATTCCAGCTCACATTCACTTCTGACCTCCAGGATTACTGCAGGATCAAGTTGAAATAACTTGGGGGTGAAGGGGCAGAGTGGAGGGGATTCAGCATGAGATGATCCCTCTCTCCTGCCTCTCCACCCCATGCTTTCTGTTTCCCAAAGCTACTGTCATGGGAGCAGACAGCACTATCTGCACAAACTGTGCAAGGCAGTTGCAAGCTGGGAATTGACTGATCTCAACCTCACCAAATTTTTGAAATGCGAATGTTGTCAGTGGTGCATCCACTTTAATTCCCAAGAAAGACCACTTTCCTTAAATTAACATTCTGTGAAGGCAGGGAGTGGAGGGAGGGGAAGCCTAACATCTTTGAAAGGGATAATAATACCTAATCGACTAACTTTCTGATAATTAATTAAAATGTTAGCAGTTGTCTAATTGAAAAATGTTGAATGTATTCCCCAGAACCTTCCATTATTTCTTCCATTACATTAATCATTAGAGGACACCTATTACAGATTACCCCTTTCAAACACAATCTTCCTCATAAAAAGAGTCAGGAATGCTGGCAAGGTTAAATGCCCAGCTAAATTCCAATGAAAACAAGCAACCGGTGACTGTAGTGCTCAGTAAGATTTGGAAAATGTCACACTATGAAGAAGATAAATGATGACTTTCCAAATTTAAGGCAGAACACATGAAGTATAGTACACAAGTCAATAGTTCTCTATGGATAATGTATTTGTCTTGTGAGGTGGCCCACATACTAGCCTATTAGTTCCCTACCACCTTAAAAGAATTAAGTTCAGCAAATGAGCTTAAGTAGGATCTATTTATACAAACTACAGAAGGAAGGGGTTTTTTTTCTTCTGTAGGTGATACATATTCCATAACATCTCAATGCTCTCCTTCAATTATTTTTTGTGAGTTACAAGGATTTTACTGCATATTATTAATAGCGGCATTAAATATACAGCTCACACTTAGTATCAGTTTACTTCTATTCCTTTTCAAATGCACAGAATTCATCACAACATGAACTCATAATAGCCATAACAGTGAATAAATATTTTTCATTACCATAAGTTATTTTTGTAGACAGTTCTGTACAGGAGCTGCCCATGGGCTTTCTCTTAATTGATAACTTTGGAGATCAGGGAGAGAGGAACAGGCTGCTGTGAAGTGTGTTCCATCACACCTAGGAGACTAATGGCATTGCTGATATTTCTTTCTTTCTGTCTCATCATTTTGTCTAATAAATATGAATGGTTGCATTCTGGTAGTATTGTAGGTACGAGGTATCCACTCTGCCCTATTTCATTTATTGTGATATAAGAAAGTCATTGCCGAGACAAAAGAAGTCTACAGCCATAACTCAGGACATGCAGCACGTGGAAGGGGTGATTATGATGGAGCATCTGCTTTTAGACATGTAGCCAGTATGGCATGGAAAATGAGGCTTAGGAGAGAAGTAGCTGGGGGACTGGAACCCTGGATGAGCCACAGAAACTGATGTCACACTCACCCCTTTATAAAGGAAAGCGCTCAGACTGGCAATGAGATGACTAGCCCTTATGAACAGTTTTGTGGTAGAACCTTTTCATAACAAAGTTTTCTGTAATTATGTAGTAAATAGTCATAGATGGTAACAGAGACTGAAAGGCTGATTTGTTTCTCCATGTGATAAATGTTTATTAAACATATATCACATGGGACCTGTGGTAAGTTACAGCTTTATCTCTCTTGTTCCCGGTAGCTACTTGGAAACCCAAAGGACTGGGCAAACTAGGCATGGTCTGTTAGCATTGCACTCAACGAGTTAAAGGCAAATGGACCTTAGTGGTAGTTTGCCTGATTTATGCACCTTCTCTTAGTCTATTTTGTTGTCTGTTATTTCCTATAGCAGAGGATCCAACCTGAGAAACAACTTTGAGCTGAACTTTACTCTTGGATATTTCATATGTAAATACAAAATAACTCCATGTGTTCAATGGCACCAACAATGTTTTATTTCATTACCTGATGTGGCAAAAGAGTAACCTGAATGCAACTGCTCCAGATATACTTTGTTCCTCATCTGTAAGTAGGCAGCAGATACAGATATTTACTTTAATAGTAACTCGGGCAGCCCTGCAGCAATCACTTGCCCAAAGGATGCTCCGACGGCAATCACCTCTAGTGGGAGTCTTCCGTGTAATGACTAGAACAGGCCAGGGAGCCGACAACAAGCTAGGAGAACTGAAGGAGGTCATTCAGGGAAATCCTGTAACTTATATTATGATGAGAGTCAGACTAGGTTGATTGTCCAAATCTGCTGGCTACCCCCAGGCCAACACAAACAACAGTACCTCAGCACATTCTTTTTCAAAAAATCTGCAGTCTTCTGTAAGCCTGTATGGAATAATCTCCCTCATCATTTATTCAGTCATGCTTTTATAAGTTGTTGTGAATTATTAGCATTGCTTTGCATTTCATGCCTTTACTTCTTACACCATAACCCGTACTGACTTCACTGTCCAGGTCCCTATTAAAATTAAACTGTCTTTAAAGGAGCAAGTTCTTTGCCACCCCACCCACTATGATGCTTTGTGGGAAGCTTTGCGCTGCTGGCTAAAAATAGCATCTAACACTAATTCTTTCACTAGTTAGTGTTTTGTGCAGAAAGAAATAGTTAATACCATTCTATGCACAAAAGCAAACGAAGTGTGTAGTACTCGGGTCTAGCAGTCAGAGCGTAATCGCAAGTATGCTGCTTTTCAGACAGAGGCAGTCAAGGGTAGTACTGGGGTATTAGTTCACTTGGGAACTACTGCATGGTAAAGCTAGTCACAAACTTCAGCATCTCACTGCAGCAGTCTTATTATTCTTATCTGGCATTCCTTGCTTGGATGGGCATAACTAGGTTATGCCTTCCAAGCAAATTAATGCCCATCTTCATTGTTTTAAAATCATCTTGATCCACAGACAGATTATTTCAACAAGTCAGAAGTGAGTAAGTAAAATAAGTGACAAGCCATAAGTGTTCCCTTCCCTAATGGCACTTTTCCAGTCACAATGGGTTTCCAAGCCTTGCTGGTACCTTCAGATATTAAACCATGTCTAATAAAGAAAACCACAAATAAAAAGCAGGAAACCAAATTAAGATTCATGTTGACTAAGTGATAATGCCTATAAATTTTCTTAAAAAAAGGGTAATATTTCTGCTATGAGGTACACAGGAATGGACAATATTTCCCCAACTAACATGCTGTTTTGAAGATACAGCAAACCAGAATATAAATCTACATCTTTACATCATGGGATTCATCCACTGAGAGCCCATCAGTCTGAATGTTGGGTACCTGCTTAGATTTAGTGGTTTGGTTGCTCCTAAACGCAATGCCTACAGCCCCAGAACAACTCCATCTGAACACAGGAGGCAGTGCTTCTAGAAAAAGCATCTTATGGACTCCAACTGAGTGAACAGGATAAGCACCAGGAACTTCATTTCCATTAGTTCCAAAGAAGTTCAGGTCTTCAGTTCAACATCATCCCGAAATAAAATATCAAACAGGTTACTTCACAAAGAGGAACAGTGAATGGACCTCCACAGAACCAATACTAATTCGGTAAGTTAAAAACAAAAAAAGCAACCAAACACACACAGTTGCTACTTGTTTCCTTCTCTAAACTTTCCTCAGAAAAATAGGTCTTACAGCTGTGCTTCATGTATTAAGCAATATGTTTGCTCAGCAATGGTTTAATGTGGAAACCTGTACAAACTTTTGAACTGTGATTACGATGATACATTAGTGTTTTCAATCGCTACTGGAGTTTATGGTCCTTGCACATGTTACATAATTTACAGCTTGTCTTACACACACAAAGAATATGTTAAAACTGCAAACACTTGCCCATGGGACAGACTTCTTTATGGCTTAATATGCTTATGGTTGTAATAAAATTTATTTTAGGAGAAAGTAATAAAACAAAACTCAGAAAGTAGAATAATGGGATAATTATGCTCTAAAACAAAATGCGCTTTCTTTATGTCACCATTTCATAAAGTCAAAACAATTTATTATAGTGGTGACTCAATAGCACCACTATAGTTAATGGTCAGTTGCTGCTTCCATTATAAACCCTGCTTTTCAGGACCTTCATATAATTCCACAATTCTAGCTTGTATTAAACTAGAACTTGGCACACGAACAAGTTATCAGCCCAGATGCAATTCTCCACACCTAAAAGGGCTAAAAGCCATTTTTAAGGTCAGGATGTATTCTTGGAGGAGGGAATAGAAGAAGGTTTGCTACCAGAAATGCAAGTGAACAATAAGACAATATTAACTACCAAAAAGTGCTTTGTTTTCCTTCATAGCCGTTTCCAAGCTTTAGTATCTCTGGCATTGCAGGGATAAGGAACAGAACAGACCCTTAGGCAGATTAAAGCAAAGCCCATGGGGCCAGAATTTAAAAAAAAAAAAAAAAAATTACCCTCTTTTTTACGTAACTAGGAAAAATACAGTACCAAGTATTTTACAGCTTACACAAGGAGGTCATGCCCTGAATTTCTTATACATCCAAAATTTTTATTCACTAGAAGTTTGAGAGATGAAGAAAAGAGGATCAAGAGCAATTTCTTAAGTAAAAGAGGAGACATATGGAGGAAACAAAAGATTTAAAAGCACCAATAGATTTCAGCTTTACATCACTAACAGTATCCTGGGCAATTTTACCTCATAAATTAGTAACAGCCAAAGTTTTTCAAGAGAAAATTAGAAGGGGCATTCTGGCATTGTTGGCATACAAATGAGGCATGTAGTAACACATGCATTCAGACTGAACATTTGATAAGTTTCAAGTTTTTGAGATGAGTCTTACAGAAACAGATACTGTGGTTTCTCATTCTTCCAATTGTTCCTTGCTCCTACTTCCTCCAGAAGCAGTTGGAGCTTCAAAGTTAGTTCTGGGATGCGTCTCCTCAGCACCATCCCTCTCTCTTTCCTCTTCTCTTGCTCGGGCAGAAGCAGCCCAGTTCTAGCCCATGGACAGCTCATCGACCTTGGGATAGCAAAATCTGAGTTGCCCTAATAGAGTTAAATCTGGCCAGGGATGTCAAGGGCAACAAGAAAAGCTTCAACAGGTACATCAGTGACAAAAGGAGGACTAGGGAAAACGTGGGCCCTCTCTACAAAGAAACAGGAGACCTAGTTACAAAGGATATGGAGAGGGCTTAGGTACTCAATGCCTTTTTTCTCAGTCGTCACTGGCAAGTGCTGTAGCCACACCACCCAAAACGCAGAAGGCACAGGCAGGGACTGGGAGAATGAAGAACCACCCAGTGTAGAAGATCAGTTTAAGACCATCTGAGGAACTGGAAGGTGCATAAATCCATGGGACCTGATCAGATCGTCTGCCAGTTCCCTCTAGGACCCGCAGATGTAAGTTGCTAAGCTACTATCCATCATACCTGAGGAGTCATGGCAGTCCAGTGAAGTTCCCACTGTCTGGAAAAGGGGACTCATAACCCCCATTTTTAAAAAGGGAAAAAAGGAAGACCTGGGGAACTACAGGCCAGTCAGTATCACCTCTGTGCCTGGAAAGATCATGGAGCGGATCCTCCTGGAAACTCTGCTAAGGCACATGGAAAATAAGGAGGTGATTGATGACAGCCAACGTGCCTTCACTAAGGGCAAATCAGATCTGACAAATTTGGTGGCCTTCTACAACAGCATTGACAGCGGAAGAGCAAACGACATCACCTATGTGGACTTTTGCAAAGCATTTGACACTGTCCCACATGACATCATGGTCTCCAAATTGGAGAAACATGGATTTGATGGATGGATGACTCAGTGGATAAGGAATTGGCTGGATGGTCACACTCAAAGAGTTGTGGTCAGCAGCTCAATATCCAAGTGGAAACCAGTGACAAGTGGCACTCCTCAGGGGTTAGTACTGGGACCAGCGCTGTTTAACATCATTGTTGGTGACATGGACAGTGGCACTGAGTACACCCTCAGCAAGTTTGCCAACGACATCAAGCTGTGTGGTGCTGTTGACACACTGGAGGGAAGGGATGCCATCCAGAGGGACCTGAACAGGCTCGAGAAGTGCACCTGTGCAAACCTCATGAAGTTCAACAAGGCCAAGTGCAAGGTCCTGCATGTGGACTGGGGCAATCCCAAGCACAAACACAGGCTGGGCAGAGAACCGATGGAGAGCAGCTCTGAGGAGAAGGACTTGGGGGTGTTGGTGGATGAGAAGCTCAATCTGACACATCAATGTGTGCTCGCAGCCCAGAAAGCCAACCACATCCTGGGCCGCATCAAAAGAAGCGTGGCCAGCAGGTGGAGTGAGGTGATTCTGCCCCTCCACTCTGGTGAGACCCACCCAAAGTATTGCATCCAGCTCTGGGTCCCCCAACATAAGAAGAACGTGGACCTATTGGAGTGGGTCCAGAGGAGGGGCATAAAGATGATCAGAGGGCTGGAGCACCTCTCCTGTGAAGACAAGCTGAGAGAGTTGGGGTGGTTCAGCCTGGAGAAGAGAAGGCTCTGGGGAGACCTTATAGCAGCATCCTAGTACCTAAAGAGGAGCCTACAGGAAAGATGGGGAGAGACTCTTTTTCAGGGAATGTAGTGGTAGGACAAGGGGCAATGGTTTTAAACTGCAAGAGGGTAGATTTAGATTAGACATTAGGAAGAAATTCTTTACTGTTAGGGTGGTGAGACACTGGAACAGATTGCCCAGGGAAGTTGTGGGTGCCCCATCCCTGGAGGTATTCAAGGCCAGGTTGGATGGGGCTTTGAGCAACCTGGTCTGGTGGGAGGTGTCCCTGCCCATGGCAGGGAGGTTGGAACTAGATGATCTTCAAGGTCCCTCCCAACCCAAACCATTCTATGATTCTATGATACACTGCTGAAAAGCCCCATGCTGGCTCTCTTTGCAGGGAGGAAGGTGCTGGTAATTTCAGCAGTGCTGCGTACTGACAGTCATCGAAGTCCAGTCACTAACTGAGCTGCGCATCTGAGCAGAAGAAGAAATCCTAGAGTCAGGGAGCAAACCCATTTCCTGGGATCTAGCAGCAAAGCAAAGCTTTGAGTCAAGAAGAGAGATTATAATTTAGTTTTAACAAAATAATTTGGAAGTCTATTCCACATATTATCTATAATCTTGTTCACTATTCTTTTTTGCCTGGCTATTAAAGTTGAATTGGCATTCAGCATTTCCCACATTAATCAAAAGTCAGTAATAATATCCAACCAGAGACATTCTACAGAGAAGGAAGGTATTACAGGGTCATCTAGAAAAATCACCACTTCCTTCCCCGTGCAATGGCAAGACTGCAGGGAAGTCCACATAGTCTAAACTTCCATATTCATTCTGAAGCTTTCTGATTTACCACTTCCTCACATCAAATATAGATTAGGTTTTTTAATTGCCCTATATGAATTCATACCTGAAATGTTTGACTTGCCCAGAACTAATTGTCTGTCAAGAAGATATTTTGCAGCCAAGCAGATAGCTTAATTGGATATTTAATTCAACTGCAGACTTTGTTTCTTCATATTTCAAGTCTTATTCCTTAATGTTTGTTAAATTATGCATTCTTAACACATCCTCAGATTGTCTGCCTTTGAGTGTTCTGTTTTTCTCTGAAAATAAACATGTTTCATTATTAGCTTCTAGCTCCCTGCCATTTCTGACATGATTTTCCCATATTAAAAAACAAACAAAAAAAAACCAAAAAAAAAAAACCAAAAAAAAAAAAAAAAACCACAAAACCTAACACATGACAGGCAGGTCCCTTCAGGAAATAAAGCACAGATTGACTCTGCCATCTCCAACCAGTTAGCATTTGGAGAATTCTAAATATAATCTAGAAATATTCCATTTATTTGCAGAGGAGAAGTGTCCCCGATACTGAAGCAAGGCACATCTCCTGGACTGTAGCACAGATCTGCAGAGGTCTAGCGAATGCAGGTTAACTTCAGCTGACAGAAGAGAATACTGCCAAAATCATCTGCTACTTATATGATTCTAAACTCCCTCCGACAGGAATGTACATCAATGGCCACAAACGTGATGGGTAGTGGGTGCATCAGCTTTGCCACCTTCCCACCACAGCCACCTATAGAGCTAGTGCTCCACAAGACCAGGACCAGTGTATACCTTCACACACATGCAAGCCCTACAAGAAGCCAAGGTCAAGCAAAAACAGTGGAAGTCATCATTTCATCCTTTCTCTCTCCCGTCACCCTGGAGCTTACACCAGGAAAAGAAAAAGGTAGTTTCAGATCCCAGCCTCCTTTTCCTGCAATCAAGGTCTAAACAGTGAAGTTTATGAGCAGATTATTAGCCCAGCATGGTCCACACAACATACTACCATCATAAATTGCCAAATTCAAGTTCAATGGTCCATGTTATAATGAAAGGAGGAACCTCTCTGAAGTGTCCTTGTTTTCACTGATCCTTGCTCTCACCAGATCCTTAGCATTCTCCTAATGAAGTTTCAGTATTTTTGTGTAATGATCAGCATATAAGAGAAAAAAACAACATATACACAAAATTTATGTCGCATAGCATATGGCAAATTGGATAAAGAGCATAGTAAACTGAATAAATTACATATACAGGGATGCTTCTGATTTTATTATCAACTTTGTCTTTGGGCATCTGTTGTTCTCTTTGAAGCTGCATGACTTTTGCTGATAATGGCCTGCTTCTTCTAATTAGTGCAGTGTATGTGGTCTCCATTGCATAACTGATTAGACATTTGTTAATAGTTTTTCAACATCACTTATACAGACTCTATTGATTTTCAAATACATCTAAATACATGACAATCAGAACTTGTTTGTTAAAAGCTTTTTATTTGCATGAGACAAAATCAAAATAGTTATGTTGAGTCCAATGAGAATCAGAAAACATGTCTTATATGCACTTGTAAGTTCATAATGCTCCTAGTCTCCCAAGTAAAACCAATCAGTTCACAAAGCTTCTCTGAATGACACCCTAACATTACATATTGGACCTAGGTTTATTGTCAAAGCAACATAGGTTCTGCCTAGGAATCTACCCGAAATCCATCTGGGAATTGAAAGCAGTTTGCTGTGCTGACTTTTTTCATCTTTATTCCTTATTGTTACTAATGACACGATAACCTTCAGGACTATTTTATAATTTGCTTTTAAACAAGATCTAGTCATATTTTCCTTTTACTTCATTTCATGACAGGACTTGGCCTTGATAACCAAGCTCATTGCAATACAATTTCTGATCTCTTCATCAGGACTTGGAATATAGATTTCTGAGAATAGAAATCAGTGCAGAGTGAAACAAGTCTGCTCTACAGAGCAGGATGCATAGGATATCCTGAATGTTCATCAATGGATGAAGGCAACTTTAATTTAGCTGCAAAGCTATGTTGTATGACGCTTTGACAAAAAGCATGCACTGCACATAATACATCACTCGAAACACCCATGTGATTGGAACAGGAGTAATAATGGTCCTATCAGTTCAAAAGGATCTGATTAAAGGAACCACAGTCTTTTGACTAAGTTATGGTAAAAATGAGTAACAAACATGTACTGATATCAAGACAGAGAACACTATATAGAGTAGATGGTGAATGACACTATATATACTGAGAGCTGAGAGGTTACCTTTCAAACAGGTAATGAATAATTAATGGTGCACTTGATTAAATGAATTTGCTTATTTTCATAGTTTCCATACTGTCAAACCCTTTGCACCTACATCAAAAAAGGCGACAGGAGAAGGGAAAGAAAATGGCAATTTGTTTGAAAGCCAGCTTCATTAATATTCAAGATCATCCATTTTAAAGCAGCCGTTTGCAAATCAAACTGTTAGTGTGTGCCATTTTGCATATCAACGATATTAAAATATGAACAACATCAAATTTCAAGTACAAGCACATGAAGCCAAAAACAGCTCTCAAACAGAAACAGGATAGATGAACAAAAATGCTTTAAAAAAAATCGTAGTGTAGGACTTCATAGAACTTTAAAGCATTCTCTCTACTCAGAGTAAATTAATCTTTTGTCCCACAGGATAACATGAAGAATGTATTTGGTTTCCATAGATTGACCTGGTTCTCTTTTGCATTACACCACTTTCATATGAAATGAAAAGAATCAAACCAATAGAAAATGAGCTCAACAGTGTAGCAAATGCTCTTGCTCATGTTTCTCCACACACCCTTTGCAGCTTTTATCCTACATCCTTCATAAACAAAATGAGATCCCCTGAAAATATTGATAAACACCTATTTCTGTAAAATCCTAACATTAAATATGGGATACAAATGCATGGGTAAAATCTCCTCATAGGTACACATGCAGGAATAAGTATCCTCAATTCTGAGGGAAATTAAACTTTTGCATTTCTTTTAGTGTACATAATTAAATATGTAGGTAGAAGAAAAATATGATTCTTACTCTTGTGCACTATTCATTATGCAGAAATATTAGTGCTGATGTTCCTTATGACTTTAGAGTCAACTTTGTTTACATCAATCTCTGCACAGAACCAGAGAACTGAAACAATCTCTTCAGTAGCTCTTTATCTGATATGTGATCAATACAAGGCAGTAGTAGTAGTATAGGAAAAACCTCAGCGGCAGCATCAATCCTTTCTCCTCCCACAGGCAGCAAATTTCCCCCATTACGTGTGATATGGCTTGGTGATCAGGCTGCTGTTTTCTCTGTCCTCTTCTCCTGCTAGTCTACACTTTTGTCCTAGGTTGGCACCTCTAAGAAAAAGTAAAAGCCTCTCCAAAGTAGCCACCTTGGGTTCTCTGTAGGGCATGTTACGTTAATGTCATTGCAGTAGCCATGATCTAGTTGCTTTCCCAAGCTCTAGAAAAGCTGATATCAGGCTGCTATTACATGATTTCAGCAGATAGGCTCCTGAACATATACTGTCTCTTAATTTGGCCACAGAAGTAGAATTATAGAATAGTTTAGGTTGGAAGGGACCCCAAAGATCATCCAGTTCCAACCCCCCTGCTACAGACAGGGACACCTCCCAACAGACCAGGATGCTCAAAGCCCCATCCAGCCTGGCCTTGAACACCTCCAGGGATGGGGCATCCACAGCTTCTCTGGGCAACCTGGGCCAGTGTCTCACCACCCTCACAGTGAAAAATTTCTTCCTAATATATAATCTAAATCTCCCCTCTTCAATACCCATATCAAATACTTTTTCAATACCCATCACAAATACTGTTTTGCAGAAACATTGTCAATTAGTAAACAAATAATCACCATAATAAGTTAAGTACAAGCTTACTGGTAGCTGTTAATTTATTTTAACATCGTTTACAGCACTCACAGTATTTGTTAGTAGAACAGTAAAGGTAGAGAAGCATTCTTAGATATAGGAGTAAGACTAAAGGTCCCTCTCTAAACTCAGGTAAGAAAAAACAAAACAAAACAATGTTTTGCATGTTATAAATAGAAGTGCACTTTCCCTCCTAGCGAGGTCCTGCTAGAGTTTGGCAGGAGTTCCAAGTGCAGCTACATCAATTACTCTTCCCCCAAACCAGAGAAGATTTATCTAAAATAATCGCAAGCTATCAGAAAGTCATCTAGATTTCATCTACATTAAAAAAAAACAAAATATATGTCCAGGGCTCACGCACCTCTTCTGAAGGCATTAAGCCACAGCTGCTTAATTCAGAGCTTCTGGATTCAGGCTGACTGCCAGTGTTGAAAATGCTGCCAAGGCACCACAGACAGGACCAAAAAAAAAAAAAAACCAGCCAAAAACCCACCCCAACCACTGCATTAGTGAAGGCAGGAGAGGTTGCAATACACCTGGGGAAATAAAGAACCTTCTTCCCATAGTAGGTTCTGTCCAAAGCATTGAACATGGCAGCAGCAGTACTGGAATTGCAAATAATTGGTGTGCTGCAGCGATTGGCAAACTTGCTAATTATAAGCTGATTTTCCATCCAAACTATACCATTACTGGAGTAAATTGAAATTAGGATCAGCAAAGAAAATTTAGTAATTCTAGTAGTAAACCAGATTTAGGAAGAAATTTGATCCTTGGGTTTCCAGTTTTGGCCACTTTTCACTGTTCAAGACTGCTTTAATAGATGCATAGAAGGAAACCAGACAGAGCAATCCATTACTCCAGTGTTTAACACATCAGTTTATGCATGGAGACTGACTCAGTTTGTGTACTTCAGGATCCACATACCACATTCATAAACAGCACCAGGTAGGACAAGGCTGCCCTCAAATTAATCTGAAGAATTGGGAGTTCTGCATAAATCACTCAGTTTAGTGCCTAAATTGTTTACAGAAGAGGGTGGCTAAAATATAACTCTGTTGTTAAAGGGCAAGAGGAATCTCGGTGGTCTTTGTGGCACAAAGGTGAATCTGGAATGGGTGTTTATATGTGTACATACCAGCAGCTACTAAAAGGTTTGGTGTGACCAAGAGGCACTGTAATAGTAATTTTAATCTGATGCACAAAAGGATTGACTCACACAGCATTTACAGACTGGAAGCAGCAGGCCAGGGTAAGGCCAGGAGGTAGATCAGAGGACTATCAGAAAAAAAAAAGACCAACAAAAAATGCATTATAAAATTCCTTCGAGCCCAAACACTTCATTGCTGGTAGGAGGAAGAAGTATGTCTGGATGTCACCACAAAGGACTCTGTTGCAGACACTCAATGAAGTCATGCACAGAGGCCACTGAACTGGAGCAAATTGATGAGTTCGAAGAGCAGGAGGGCAAGACAGCAAAGATCTCAGCTACAGAGTCCAAACACCCAGCAGGGAAGGCTAAGGGATCAGAAATGCAATTAAAAGTCTGCAGACAGGAATGGAAATATTGACCAGGGAAGTTACAGAACTTCAAAAGTAGAGACAGCAGGTAACTCCACAGAGAGGGAAGGAAGCATTAAGGTCAACCTAGGCAGGATTTCAATCAAGAGGAGCAAGCTAACACCTGGTCAGAGGCTAAGAGGCCGTGAAAATTAATCTCTGAATGCTGCAGAGGAGCTAGCCTATTGAAAGAGGAAAAGTCTGGTTTAAATTGGACAAATGTAACAGCGGACTAGGAGGTACTGTAGACATACCGCATCAGTAAAGTTGCCTGACCCTGGCTAAGTATGTTTATTAGATCAACAACGGATTGCTATTTACTACTTCAGATAAAGACAAAACTATTACAAGAATGGTAAAGACAGGGTTTTATTCACTCAGCAAGTTTTGCTAAAACATCTCTTCCAGAAGACTGTTTAGTCCTGTTTCAGCAATACAAGTAACAAAATATATTAGTGCCCTAGGCTTTTTCTTCTATGGTGCCTCATTCATTGATACAAATGTGTTTTCCATTCTTTCTAATGTGAATTCGCATGACTCAGGTTTCAGCTCCCTTTCTACACTCAGTTACAAACACTTACTGTGTATCTCTGCAATGATTTCCAAGGCTCTTTTAATACCCGGGATTTTAACCCCAGGAATGCCTTCTAATCAAGTGACTTCTCAATCTTTTTTCATACACTAAGTGGATTGAACTCACACATTTTTCACTTTAAGACACATTCTGAAACCTCCAAGGCATTTTTATAGATTTTTTCATACTCCCTAGTTTTGTAACCGCCATTTTAAAAGTCTCCAGGACTATTTGCAACACAGAGGTGTTTGCCTCTAGTTTCCTCAAAGCCCTGCTCATTATTGCCTAGACTCCCATTTGTTCCTGTTGCTCTGGGGTTCCACGCTTCCCTTGATTGTCCTGTATATTCCCCTCCCAAGAGTTCCTACTGTTTTTTTTCCTCTGGGATATGCATTTAATGCAATATCTATCACAGCTCATGTACAAACTGGGTGTGCCCCAAATCCTACTTTATTTAGCATTCCCCTAACTCACACATCATACCCAAACAATTCTAGAAAGCTTTTATGTTACTTTGTGATCACTGAATAAAACATTCATCATCAGGTCTAAGAACATGCCTCACAGAACCTTAGACAGAATAAATGGTGTCCTATTGGGATCTACCTTTGAGATTAGTCAGTTTGCCCATTCCTAACCTATATGCTTAAGAAGAAGAATCAAAACACTGTGGACTTCTAAATCAAGTGTCTTTAAAGAGTTTAAGAGAGTTAAATTAATGCAATTATATCCAAACTTTTAATCTCAGGAGAAAGCTCTAGGTTTGCCTAGGGTTGTTTTCTACAAATCCATGTAGATGGACTTTAATTAAATTCTTCTACTTATAGAACTTACATTTCCCAAGAGCTTTTAGCTTTTATGCATCCTTATTAAAAGTTATACAATTTCTAAAAATTCTGCTTACAACTGTTCTTTTCCTAGTAACATAAAACTCATTGCTTTCACCAACCACCACTCAAGGACTGTCCCCTTCTGCTTCTATTTTCCCTTCCATATCTTCCCTTTAATTTTTTTAAAATTTTTTCCCATCCTTTATTTACATTTATTACCTTTTATTTCCTACTTCTCTCACCAGTTTGTTGATTTACAATTGCTGGTTTCACTTCATCATTGAATGAGAAAGGTATTCTTGTTAATGCCATCTCATCCATCTTGACTAAGGAATTACATTTTCATTGTGCCCTGAACTTCTCTTTGGAAAGTTACAATTCTAGGTTTTCCTTACAATTTCTAAGGTCTTAGAATTTAAGATTTTTCTTAAAAATGTACTCCTACTTTTCCCCCCCGTCTGTGGATGGCTTGCACTTTTGAATCACTAGTCTTAGATCTTGAAGCAGAACATAGTGTCACACATACTGTGCCCATCGTAATTATAGTACATGCAGTGATATTTTTCACAAATGATCTTACAGGAACAAAGTGTTATTTTTGAGTGCCTTTATTCCAAGTTCCCTTGGCTGGTAGTCTTACTAGATAAAACACACTGCATAAGCAATTGACATCCATCAGCCAGCTAGCGCTTCCTCCCCTTTGGCCCTTCAAGCACAGAATGGCAAGGTGGGAAAGATGTGTACTGGTGGGATGGCAAGACAACAACAGTGCTACTGCCTACAGCTTTCTCCTTTACATAAAATACACCTTCTAATTTAGAAAGCATGACCTGCCCACAGGCCACAGATCCAGCAAGTGAAGGCTGGAAATCAGCTAGAGAAAACACTTGGGTCTTCAAATACAGCTGCATTTACTGAACTTTCACATCATACAGCTGGAGGTCAAAGGAGATTCTTATGAATTACTGAGTGAAAAATTCTGAAATTCAATTGGCAAACAGCAGCATAAAAGTGTGGATTAATACCCGAGTGATACAGAAATTAGGATCCCTTTACAGATATTATGTTTGACCCAGGATATATTATTTGACCAAGGAAACTACAGGCCAGTCAGCCTCACCTCCATACCTGGAAAAGTGATGGAACGGCTCATTCTGAGCATCATCTCAAAGCATCTGGAGGAAAAGAAGGTTATCAGAAGTAGTCAACATAGATTCACCAAGGGGAAGTCATGCCTGACTAATCTGATAGCCTTCTAGGATGGCATGACTGGATAGGTGGATGAGGGGAGGGCAGTGGGTGTTCCCTACCTTGACTTCAGCTAGGCTTTTGACACCATCTCCCTCATCATCCTCATAGGCAAGCTTAGGAATTGTGGATTAGATGAATGGACAGTGGGGTAGATTGAAAATGGGCTGACAGGCAGAACTCAGAGGGTTGTGATTAGTGGCACAGAGTCTAGTTGGAGGTTTGTAACAAGTGGTGTTCCCCAGGGGTCAGTACTGGGTCCAGTCCTGTACAATATATTCATCAATGACCTGGATGACACAAAACTGGGAGGGGTGCTGACACACCGGAAGACTGTGCTGCCATTCAGTGTGACCTGGACAGGCTGGAGAATTAGGCAGAGAGAAACCTTATGAAATTCAAGAAAGGCAAGCGCAGGGTACCGCACCTGGGGAGGAATAACCCTCTGCATTGGCACAGGTTAGGGGCTGACCTGCTGGAAAACAGCTCTGTGGAAAGGGACCTGGGAGTCCTGGAGGACAATGGGATGACCATGAGCCAGCAATGTGCCCTGGTGGCCAAAAAGACCAATGGAATCCTGGGGTGCATCAAGAAGAGTCGAGGGAGGTTATACTCCTCATCTACTCTGCCCTGGTGAGGCCACATCTGGAGTACTGTGTCCAGTTCTGGGCTCCCCGGGTCAAGAAGGACAGGGAACTGCTGGAGAGGGTCCAGCAAAGGGCTACAAACATGATTAGGGGATTGGAACATCTCTCTTATGAGGAAAGGCTCAGGGACTTGGGGCTTTTTAGTCTAGAGAAAAGAAGACTGAGGGGGGAATCTTATCAATACTTATAAATACTTAAGGGGAGGGTGCCAGGTAGATGAGAATAGTCTTTTTTCAGTGGTGCCCAGTGATAGGACTGGAGGTAACAGGCACAAACTTGAACATAAGAAGTTCCATCTTAACACGAGAAGGAACTTCTTTACTCTGAGGGTGGCAGAGCACTGGCACAGGCTGCCCAGAGAGGTTGTGGACTCTCCCACACTGGAGACATTCCAAACCTGCCTGGACGCCGTCCTGTGCAACTGCTGTAGGTGTCCCTGCTGTGGCAGGGGGTTGGACTAGATGATCTCCAGAGATCCCTTCCAACCCCTATCATTCTGTGATTCTGTAATGTTAATTTGAAATCTGGATAGAGGTTACATCAATGCTCTAAGGTCCATTTAAGTAAGCAGTAGCTCTCATCACTTGTAAAATACACACGGTTTCAATCCAAACATTTTCAGTGATGCAGACTTTGCAGACCTGATTATATCTATTATTATATCTATTATTACTTTGTCATTTGGGCTAGTCATGTCTCAGTCACATCACTAATCAGTTTAGTAGAGATGGGAAATAACTCATTATTTTAAAGCCTTAGTATACAATTAGACTCCATTGTGAAGACAAATGCAGCGGTCAGACAGTTATTTAGGCATAATGCATTTGAAGCTGCCTACCGATAGGCACATTTAAGATAAGTGTCCAAAGAAGGGTAATACCTACCCTTTGTAGTCAATTTACCTTTCTCTAAAGTAGCATCACCCCATCAGACCTTTAGGAAAAAATCCATAGGACATCTTTACCGGTATTTTACCATTAATTTAATGTATAGATCAAAAAAATAAAACTGCAATTCAAATCCATTTTTTTCCTTTCCCATCCCTTGCTTCCGCAAAACACCCAAGTGTGGCGTTTAGCTCTTCTTGCACAACTATTGAGAGCTACATTCTGCTGTTCATAAATCAGAGTCCATTATACTTTTGATTGTATCTAAAACTGATCAAACTTTTAAAGAGTATGTTAGCAAGTTTAGTATCTACATGCAGCAGTGAATTGACCGCTCCAGGAAAACCCAAAAAAATGTACTGAAAAGTAACAAAGTGTGGCACTAGTTCATACCAATTGTACTTAAGGATAACTGTTTGATAGTGAAAAAAATTACATGACAGACCCATCTAAATTTACTGCAACACTAATCAAGTAGTGTTCCCTTTCCAATTTATGTCATTGTCAACCCTGAAGTACCATTAGCATAGAATTGTGCAAGGTATTACATCTACAGCACTATCCCTTGTTGACAGCACATCTCCCACAACTGCAGCACATTGCCCAGTCCAGCATTTGCATCTAACCCCAGAGCACAGCCCGAGCTCCTCAGCAGCCAGCTTGGCTTCTTTGCTATTATTGCATTACAAATTGGTACAAAAGTGCTAGGCAGTTGGGACATGCTGTCTGGCCAACAACAATTCACAAATAAAACAGCACCAAACTACAAACTCTTTCACAGGAAAGATGACACCAATGTTGACAGGAATTGGAAAATCTTCAGGTGAAAAAAAAAAACCAAACAAAAACTTACTAAGAACTTCCTCCTACTTTTAAAAAGGTCACTTTCTCAGGATTAAGCCCTTAGTTTATTGTAAGGGTTGCAAGGCATCAGAACAAGAGGGATTGTTTTTTGTTTTGGTATGGGATGCTTGTTTGTTTTGGGTGTGGTTTTTTTAATTGTCTTTGGATTTATTTGGGGGAGTGCTTTTTTTTAAAGCACAAATTTCAGTTTAACGTCTGGGGCCTGAAAACATTTGAGTCATATTTCTTATATCCATGGACACAGAACATACTTCAAGAACATCACCCCAGACACATCTTGCCTTGAATTTAGCTGCTGTATCTAAGCATATTCAGATCTTATCTGTAGTGTCAATAAGAAGAACTGAAAGTGGATGCACAAAAGTGGAATTTCTGAAAGAACAGAAATTCCTGTTTTGAACAAAGTCCAGCTATGACGATTTCTTAGGTCATGCAAGTCCTTTCTGGGATATAGTTAACTCCATAAGCAGAGCTGTGAGAAGTTTTTCTTGCTGCGTGAGTCACTTCTCTATGCTAGCATAAACACCACTGATGTTGCTCAGGATGTTCCTTATAATTATCTGGAGATGCAGATCTGCATGAATAATTTATATATTGGGTTGGTAGCAGAACCAAAATATACATTAAAAGTTCATTCATCTCATGCAAAAAATAGAATATCAAGGTGTGTTAAAGGAAGACAAATCTAAATTCTCTTTTTAGGTCAATCTCTAGTTTTACTCTGAAGGATTTTTGCAGACTAGAGATTTAAGAATAGCTTAATTACAAACATTTATTTCAAAGTTTTAACAGTCAATGTTTCTGAAACATTTTCTGCCACTTTTGGAATACTGCATTTATGTCTGAAAAAGTGCAACCCAAGTTTAAGTGATTTGTCTCCTCAGAAAGGTGTTCTTCAGATGTTCCTTCTCCAGGAAAAAAGTCCCCGAGTCCTAATTGCACATAGATCTCCTTGATTCCCTACTTTTAAAGTTTCAGTGCACAGACAGTGAAAAAGCCATCAGATTCTATCCTTTAGTCCTTGCAACAGAACTAGGGTTTTTTTGAAGAAAGATATAAGATTCTGTATTTCCGGTCTCTTATACGTTCTTCAAAGACAAGCTAGCTCTAGTTTATACAGATGCACATTGGAAAAGCGTACCTAAGTTTTCCACTCTAAGTGGATCAGTGAAAACATGAAATAACTACGTGGACTCCCAGGCTGGCAGGAGCAGCAGACATCAGAGCATTTGGACCTAATGTGTAACCTTGGGTGTGTGCCCTACCATGGGGTCTACAGGAAGAAGTGCTTGAGCCCTTCTTAGTCATCATCCCAAAAAAACCTGCAACCATGCAACAAGCCTGAAGATGCTTAATCTTCATGTACTTCCATAACATAAGGTAAAGCTGAATCAATACTAGATTAGACTGTTTACACAGGGCAGTTAAAAACATATAAAGTAACATGGTGACACTCAATAAAACTGTGCCTGTGCACCCATATTACAGAACTCCCAGTTATTGCACAGCTTCATCTAATCCCACGCAGATGTGTTTATCTGCAGAGTCTTAACTAGTACACAGTTTCAGTCTATGCAGTTTTAATTTTGGATATGTGCATTTTCTGACTAAGGTGTCTGTTAAGAAAAGTGTTTAAGAAAAGTCTTTAGGACAAATTAGCTTTCAAAGATGTTCAACTACATAGGAAAGATGCACTTGCTGCCTGTCCATCCATCTTCCATGAAGAATTAAGTATGCAGTGGTAACAGGACAGTTCTAATGCCATGAAAAGAAAAACACATTTGTGATATATGGGAGGGAATTAAGAAAATTCACTACTTTAGGTCACCAGCCGTATTTCAGGGATAAGACCTAGAACTGTCTCCCTCTGCAGTTTTAGTATTAATGTATCAAAACTGCCTGTCAAATAGTCTTGACACTCTGTTTAGATCTTAAGTGTACATCTATTTATAAATAAATTATAACACGCATAAACTTAAGAGATGTGGGTCATTACAAGGGAGTATAATTAAATCTGCCTGCATTCCTACAAGCTTTATAGAAGCCATGATAAAAATCTTCTTGACTTGGATTAAAAATAAATTGAGTAAATTATATTTCCTGGTGTTTTATGTAATTAATTCACCTCTTAACTTAAACTGGTTGGCTTTTTAATTACCAGCAAGTCTCACCCATATGATGAGGGTTTTTTCAGCTCACATCTTTTCTTTTGGGTATACTATGGTTTTGGTGAGGGCTGGGGGTGCATGGTGTTGTGTGAGGTAAAAGGGGTCTGGCTTATTTACTTGCATGGGTGTATTATTAGAAACCAAGACTTGGGTGATGCAGGTTAAGGAGAACCTAATTTATCCTGCATTCTTGTATTTTACATCACACTATTTTTCACAACCATACAGCTGGGATGCCACCCCAGTACATCTCAAGTATAAGCAGCAAATAAATGCCATTGCTCTGCAAAATATATTAAAACTCCCTAGGTCAAAGTTTCACTTAAACATATTTCTCATTTTCCTCAAAACAGTGCTAGAGGGTGGTAGTCTAAAGGCTATTCTTGAATCATTTTAAAAACAGAAAGGTATCTCTGTTTCTCCTCCTCCTCCCTCCCCAGCCATGTTGAACCAGCAGACTTGAAAGCAACCTTAGTATTCAGGATTTGACTGGTGCAAGAGGGAAAAATAGATTCAAGTCAGCAGAACACAAGTAAACAAGATTTCACCAGGGAATCTCAAAAACTCAGTTTTTACACTAATTTAAGTTTGCTTGAATCCTGTGGGAATTTCAGATGAACACAGGTAATATTGCCTGCATCCTACAACATTCTGGCTCTTCTCTTTATTTTTTTTTTTTTTTTCCATTTGTACAGGACATTCTCAAACTCACAGAAAGTGTTCTCCTGCATCACAATTTTTTTCATTTTTCTAAGTCTTTGCTCTAAAAACCGTCGGTATCTGCTTCCAGAAGGTAAAGGCTCCTGCCTTTACCATTTCACATAGAAACACCTTGCTAATCCCAGAGGGAATTGCATCCTCCAGGTAATCCCTTGAGTGACAGCTTTTATCTTGCTGCCCACACTCACTTATCCAGCTTTTCTAAAAAACCCACAAATGCATTTATTCTTTCACCCAGACACATACAACTCAAGAAAAACTACAAAATGAAAAGAGGCTGTACACTTATTTGCTCCTATTTGCACATTGCTTTTACATTGGAAGCCTTGGCAAGAGTTATTGAACTAAATATCTCTACCTGTGGGTTGGGTAGGCCAGTCTATGTCAGCAACTCCTTTCTCCTAATCACTGGCAGTCAACATCCCTCCTTCACCAGCCAGCCTTCACAACACTGCAGAACCCCCCCGGCTCACCTTTGTCATACCCAGTCAAGTTCTTTTGTAACAACAGTTTGTCATAGGTTTTCTCAGAGAAATAAAATTGCCTATCTAGTGGACACCAAATTTGCCTGTTTCCTCCAAGACTTTCTATTTCTCCTTACAAGGCTTTCTGCCTGCTATTAATCTTCTCCAGCTTATATCCTGCTCAGAGTTAATTATAAATTCAGATAAGCCCCCCTTTTCCTTTCACCCCTCCCCAGTCAAACAATAGGTAGTAAATCTGTTGTCACTGGACATTGCAAAGGTCAAAAAAGTATAAATGGGTTTGAGATGAGTCCATAGGACTCATCAGGGATGACACAAATCATGACATTCAGTCTGCAGCTCCCAGCTAGGGAGTCACCAAGACATCAACTCCCCAAGAGGAGACTGGGGAACAAACACTCTATACTTTATTATATTACCCCCCCCAGCCTTAACATCTATCCACTGTTGAAGACAGAATATCTGTCTAGAGGCACTTCTTATCTGACCACACAGATAAACTGAGGCATGTATGTTATTCATCAATTCCTATCGCTCCCTCTCTAGACACCCAATGTTTTAATCCTGTATTTGAGTTGATAAGGCAAAGAACAGGCACTGTGCCAGAGAAAGAGTGATATGGCTGAGCTCTGTCTCACACTTTCAGAAGTTCAGAGGAAGCAGCTCACTTCACCTTTTTTTAGAATTGCTGAAGTCTGCATTGCTCAAAATTTGATCGTTCTAGGTATATTAGAGATACAGGCCTTGTAGAAAGTCAGTAGTGTGACACCACCAAGGAGAAAATAGGTTTCTCAAAGAGACTGAACCCATGATAATATCCCAAAAAGACAAAATTTGCAGTATGTTAAGAGTTTATTCTATGAAACTGAAAGTGCATTTTCTTTAGTTCTGCAATCATTACTGAAACATGTTGCCCTTTTGCTTTAAGCTCTGCCCTGAAAGTAACTATATGAAATACCTCCCAAATTTTCTGCCCTACAGTACTAGATAGTACTAGTACCTCTCCTGCTTAAAGTATTCCTTTATAACAGTAGCTAGATCAAACACATTTCTTATTCTCTGTCCCTGGTATACAAGAGCAACACAGCAGTCTTCCAGGTTAGCTATTGACCAATTTTGTCACAACGCATAAGATTTTTTAATAAAAATTATATTGGGGTGAATTTACAGAACATATTAGTTTGGTATTACACAAAGAATTTTAAAAGCAAAACCAACATTTTTCACTTACTTCTGACATTTAAGACAGATTTAAAACAGTATATTTAAAGTAACCAAAATGCAATCTTAAAAAAAAAAATAAAAACCAGCTCTTTCGAAAAGCCACAGAGTTGTTTGGATGTGATCTATACCATGTACCTCTAAACCCTTAAATACAGCTCAGATTCCAAAACTTTGGTCTATTGACTTGATGTCTTGCTAGTACAAATCACAATACTCTTAGGTTATATATGAACAAAGAGGGAGTGCTAAGCGAGTACTGTTAGCAGCCTTCATTCATTTTTAAGTGTCTCACTCTCGCAAGGAAATTGCATTTTGCCACCAGAAACATCATTCACAATGCTTTCCTCCAAATCAACTGCCACCTTGTTTGTTTTTACAATGCTTCAACCAAAAGCCAAAAAAAATATAACTTCAAAATTGAAATTTAAATAGTATACAGAGTTTTCTTTGCCACACAAGAATGTTTCCCAGCATGAATTCCCCCATATTTACACAGCCATGTTTCATGCAAATAGAGTTTATACGTCCCTTACAGTATATAGCCGTATCTGCCAAAATTTGATCAAATAGAGATCATACTTCTTAAGCTTTGCTAACAGAACAACTGTAAGTCACAATTTCTGTAGACAAAGGAAATTTATTAAACTGTTTGTGTTGCTGTCAAGGAGCTCTCTGTACAACCACCTCTGTCCTACTTGGCTACAGGTGGAGAGAAGCAGAGCATATTAACCACCATTAGTAGAGCATATTTATTGGGTAACCCAAACATTACACACTAAGAACCTACACACATTTTTTTAAAGAAAAAATATTAATCTGACATTACACAAAACAAAGAAAACATGGGGTAAAAGGGAAAACAAGGCCATTGATGTATTTAAGTCTCATTAAATTACGTCACTTGATAGTTGAACACCAGCACCATACAAGGTGACACTACACAGAACAGCAGAGACCTGTCTCCTGGCTACATTGCAGATCCTGCTCCTCTAAGACAGCTGCAAGGTACCATATGGTTCCTGAGCACTGACATATCTTGTTGACTGCCTGTCTCAATCCAGACTGTAGTCTCGGAGCGAGACTAGGATTTTACACTCTTTGTGGTGGAACAAGGGGGATATTCAGATTTGAAGTTCTCTAATCTCCATCCAGGAGAGTCAGGAGGCAGCACAAGACGGTTCAGCATTCTTTATATTAAACATCTCATGGCAAAAGACAAACACACAGCCTGTTTAACAAAAAAGGAGAGACCATGATTTAAGACAATCTCGAGATTTCCGATAGCAGCAAAAATTGAGAAGGAGGCATCATTTTTCACAGTCTAGAGGCTGGAAAACTTCATTACAGGTACATTTATCCTGGCAGTATCTCCGATAGCTTACAAGTCACCTCTTGTAGGGGCTAGAGTTATTTCATACAGAATCACAGAATCTCCTAGATTGGAAAAGACCTGTAAGATCATCTAGTCCAATCATTAACCTAACACTGACAAGCCCACCACTAAACCATGTCTCTAAGCACTGTATCTACACAACCCTTAAATACCTCCAGGGATGGGGACTCCACCACTGCCCTGGGTAAAGTGTTCCAATGCCTGATGACCCTTTCAGTGAAAAAATTCTTCCTAATATCCAATCTAAACTTTCCTTGGCACAACTTGAAGCCATTTCCTCTTGTTCTGTCACCTGTTACTTGACAGAACAGGTTGACTCCCACCTCTCTGCAAACTCCTTTCAGGTAGTTGTAGAGAGCGATAAGGTCTCCCCTCTGCCTCCTTTTCTCCAGGCTGAACAATTCCAGTTCCCTCAGCCGCTCCTCATGAGACTTGTCCTCCAGACCCCTCACCAGTTTCGTTGCCCTTCTTTGCACATGCTCCAGTACCTCAGTGTCCTTCCGTGGTGAGGGGCCCAAAACTGAACACAGTACTCAAGATGCAGCCTCACCAGTGCCGAGTACAGGGGTAAAATCACCTCCCTGGTCCTACTGGCTACACTTTTCCTGATACAGGCCAGGATGCCCTTGGCCTTCATGGCCACCTGGGCACACTGTTGGCTCATGTTCAGCTGGCTGTCAGTCAACACCCCTAGGTCCCTCTCTGCTGAGCAGCTTTCCAGCCACTCCTCCCCAAGCCTGTAACATTGGCGGGGGTTGTTGTGGTCAAAGCATAAGACCCGGCATTTGGCCTTATTGAAACACATACAGTTTGCTTTGGCCCATTGATATAGTCTGTCTAAATCCCTCTGCAGGGCCTCCCTACCCTCAGGCAGATCAACTCTTCTACCCAGCTTGGTGTCATCTGCAAACTTACTGATGGTGCACTCAATAGATACACATAAGCACTCATCAGTAAGATCTGACATTAAAATTAAGATGCAGTCGTGTAAGCAACATCTCAGAGTCAAAAACCACATGGGGTAGTTGTTAGCTCAAGTAGTATATAAACAGGCAAGGATAGCTTAAATAGGGAGAGACTGACATGGCAAACCCACATTAGCTACCTTCCTACTTTATCTTAGGAGGAATTTTGACAGGATTGTGTAAAACAATCAAGTTTTCATGAGTAACCTTCCCTGCAGATTACAGCAATATTCTCCATCTAATCTCTCTATCTTTTCCAGGCACTAACATTTATATGTCAATCTCCACAGAGCCATGATGTGACAGCAAGATAGATGCAGACATTTCATGTTTTCATAAATTTGTTGTGGGGAAAGATTAATCTAATGATGTACAGTCACCAAAGTTTGACATTGTAAAAATCTGCATCAGTGGCTGCGATTTAGATGCATGGTATTTCTGTTTGAGTAAAACCTTTATAAAGCCTTAGGAGTTATTTATTCTGCTCAATCAGCCTACTTTCCACATTTGAGGTGTATCAGAGCAGTTAACAAGAAAACAGAAGAGCTTATGTGTAGCTAATAAATACTAATTTATAATGGCTAATTACATCCCAACCAATAATACTTTTATAACCACAGGTGAATATATACAGTGTTAATAATCAGTGTTATAGCAGCATTGATGTGCAACCTGCCATGGCTGTTTGTGGTGGACAATTGCTTCACATTGCATGCTGGACATCTCCTGTTTTGCCCATCATCGGCTCCCAAGCTGTCTAGTTACCCAGTCAATGTTTCAGCTTGCTTGCTGAAGCCTTTGGAGCCCTCTTTCACTGCACTGCAGATCACTCCTCTGTACTGCACACCGAAGGACTGCTCAGTGGGATAACACAACATTAACACTACACTGCTTCTCCTATTCCATTTTTCCAAACAACCACTAACTCCTTGAAAACATTGCCTGTGCCTCTACAATACTAAGATAACTGGGTTTCCTCAGTTCAGTAGTAAAGTGTTGTCAGTGTGTGTCCTCAGTTATTTTAAAGAAAACATCCAAAAAACTTTTTCTGTGGCCACTTAGAAATGAGTCAACATCCCCAAGCCATGCCAGAGACAGACAACAGTGATGCTGGGCTGTACATGACAGACTCGCATCTTATGCTGCCGGTAGAAAGCTGTGTTCAGCTGGGGGAATTACCCCTCAATATGCAGGTCCATTAGAGAGCCCAGAAAGTAAATAGCAGCTAATTCGATAATTAAAATAATCCACAGTTTAGAAAATTATCTACAAGGAAGATTGAATACACTGTCACTGTTTAACTTAAGAAGGGGAGGAGAGAAAGAAATAACCTCTTTCCCATCTCACATTAAATACACCTCTGCTGAAGCTCATGAGGTGTTTTTTGTAAATACAGCCAATTGTCATCACTCTGTTCCCTCAAAGAGCAAGCTCAATTACAACTTAAAAAAAAAATCAAAATATTTGTTTTCATTTCGTGGTCCTTGCAAAGCCTGTATCTTTAGCATGTTGTTCAAAACTAGACACAATCTACTGGTACAACTCTGTCTTCCCATGTACCAGCAAGCATGGAGGAAATCTTAGGTTGGAAGACACAAATCAAGTAATTCTTCCAGCCTCTTCCTTATACAATTCATCACAACCACCCATCACAGCAGAGTTGTACATCGAATAATTGATATTGTGTTTATTAATGAGCGTATGTTGTGAAATGTTATGTTCTACTTGATGAAGACAAATTTAAATAGTTTTCACTCAAAGCTAACAGGCTAAGATTCCTCTTTCTAGATATTGTGTACAGCGTGACAGCTCTAAAAAAAAAAAAAAATCTATTTAGATGACCCTAATACAGCCACTGAGATGAAATTCTAATAGTACTAAACCCTGCATTTATAGTCCTATGACTTTTTAATGTTTCAAAGCCCCTTTTCCACACAGTTCATAGAGAAAAGTTGATGTTTCTAATAAAAATTTCACCTTTTTTCCCAGCTGTACCTGACTACTCCCTTCTGACTAGATTGAAACACTTTCCATCAGCTGTTTATGATTACAAAGTAGTAGGATGAACTAATTCAAACAGTTTTCAGATATATTGACAAAATGTCTCACAAGGTTTTTCATTTTCATTGATTCAGCATTTGCTGGAAAAAAAAAAGCCCTTTCTCTTCTGAAATTTTTAATGCTGTTATGCTTAGTAGAGCAAGTGGGAAAAGAATCTAGAATTCATTAAATAACTTTCCAAACTTACCCTAACTTTTATCAATGTTGCGTTCACCTGGGTGTTAATTGTTAGTCACAAGTGACTCCTATGTGACAAGTCAATGGGTTCCTTAGCCCAGAAAATTCTAGACCTTGCTGCAAATTCACAAAATTGCTGTAGCACTCAGGACACTAGAAGTTATAGCCTGCCACCTATAATTAGCCTGTTATTTGATATTCTCTGCTCAGGTGAATTCAGTTAAAGATTGAATTAAAAACTCCTTCCACATCAGGACAAAGTACCACCAGTTGCACAAAAAAGAAAACCCTGCTCCCCATCTATACACAGCATGTCTTGTACTAGCCAAATTCAATGCTATTAATAACATTCATACAGCACTATAAAAACTAAAAACTCTGAGAAGTGTTGAGGTATATTTATTTTTTCTAATCTTCAATGCTACTTGGCTACTAGCAGGGTTACAAAAGCACAGCTTTGAAGCAAAGAAAAAACATCAGCTGTCAGAAGTTGTGTGTTAATCAGAAAAATACCTACTATTCTTTGGATCTCAGTGTGCAACTTCAGTGCAGCTCCAATGCAAACTAAAGCTACCACGATTTATACAAAAGAAATTCTCATGTGCTTCATTCAAGCAAAGTGAACACATTAACTAATCATACTTTTCCATATGCATGCACACAAAGGACTCTCATAAAACCTGCTGGCTTCGTTGTCCTGCCAGCTGACTTGAATGTACATCAAAGTGCCACTGCCTTGAAAAAAGCATAGTAACTTTCACATAAGGCCAACAGCAGCTGCAAGCAACACAGAAGACTATTTGTTTTCCTTTAAGATAAACTCTTTCTTTATGTGTATTCCCCGACCCAAGAGAGTGATTTTGCAGTTTTCAAGGGTACAAAGTGTCTATAGCATTTAGTACTTAGGAGATGTTTTAAAAGTGCAAACTTACTAAGCAATAAAAAAGGCTGCTTTGCAAAGCCATTCAGAAACACAGTCATATATTTTAAAAAAAAATAAAAATGTATATACATCTCCTTGACTTCCCGATCAGTAAACTGAAATTAACCTGCATTAGGAGATAGGAAATAATTAATATGAGAAGACTTTTCAAACCACTACTAAAGCACCAAGAAAATATAAATCTCTAACTCACAATTCACACCTCCAGCACAAATAGACATTAATTCCTGTTTTGCTGGTAGAGAAAATAAGTCAAAGAAGTTGGGAGAAACCTCTTCTGATTTGCATATTACAATGTCAGGCACCTATATTTATATATAGATAACCACATAAGTCATCAGGTATTCAGAAAATAGCACCATGCCCAAAGTATTTGCTATTGGCAAAAGGAAGGCTTTTCTGTTTACTTATGCAACTCCATCTTCATTTCTTGAGTTTCACTTCTATGTTACTATCAGCATTTGGCAAAAAGTAATCTAGAGATACGTCAACGTTTTTTTACTCTGAGGTAAACTTTTTGCTGACAGACAGTATAATTATTTCTCCAGCACCCTGCTCTGCCATCATTAGTTATGTTGAATAACCCTTTCAGCCATGATGACCATAGCAGGTCTAAAGCAAGTTAGGGTGTTTCCAGGCTGTGCCAGAGAATGCAACATGCTCTCCATGCATGTTCGCTACTGTGTTTCCACAAGGTAGGAGTCAAACAAACAGCCTGCCTAGGCTAGCAAATATAGGGGTAGCTAGTTTCCCAGTTCAGCCACTCTTAAATAGTAAAGAAAGTTTTAACTTTAAAAAAACCCAAAAATAATATAAGAAAGTGAGCTGGAGGCATCATGTGTAGCTAGAAGCAGGAAAAAAGATGGCTTGGGAAATCAGAATAAATGTTTTCTAGGATTTAACTAAAAAGAAATTAGATCAATCCTTTGACAAAATTAAGTCTGTGAACCACTTCAAGAGGAAAATTGGAATTTTGAAGGACAAACTGCAATAGATCAGGACTAAAAAGCTGTTTAAGTAAATGGTCTGTTGGTCCCTGTTGGTAGCTCAAGCAGTACTCCTAGCCACAGGACAGGCTGCTGAGTGCCAGTCAGTGAACCTGTGTGGTTTGTTGTGCGCCTACGGAGGGCAAGGGCAGAAGGCTGAACTGCACACCAAACCCACCAGGAGTCCCAGCTGAAACTGAGCATGACAGATTTACAAGTGGCACAGACTGCTCCATTTATTATTTAAGGCTTGCAATAAATATTTGCATGACTTAATATCTGAGAGAAAGCATACAATAACACACAGTACTCTTTTGTAGCAATTATACCACACTGAAATTTCAAACCAGGACCTATTAATTTAATAACATCCTATTTTTTGCTTATAATTACCTCTTCCCTTCACTCCCAAACTTGGAGAAGCATGGGCTGCAACCCAGCCATTGAAACTTTTCTTATGTATCTGTAAGTAACAGCAATAAACTGTGGTAAACTACACAAGTATTACAAAGCAGCTTCTGAAAAATGAAGACTGTATGTAGCGATTAATCTAATTGTTCTTTGAATAACAGAGAAGTTGAATGACGAGGTACATGGAATACACTTGAATATTCAGTAGACTGTCACTCCGTAACATATCCTTTTCAAAATAATCTCTTTCCAGTATTATGACAGCTGTTAAACTTCCGGTATTGGAGTTTTCTGGTGTGCCTTTTCAATTCTTTATAAACAGAACAGGAATATGGCAAAATCTTCATTATTTAGAAAAGGGTCAAGAAACACACCAGCAAACTAAAGAGCATAAAGTTTAACATCTGTTGCACAATAAATCTTGAGAACTGTCTTGAGGTGTGCAGGAAGAACACCTGGGCATACACAGTTGATTAACAACAGGCTCGCTAGCATTTCTGAGACTCGACTACTGTTTTAATGCATTTGCTTTCACATAGCAGCATACTGTTCTCAGAGATGCATTGGTTTTGTGTAGTGATAGAGTCACATTAAAACTTTTAATATACAGGAAAAACACACAGAAAGACATTAGAGTTCTGTCTTGAGTGCCTGCCCCACCGAACATATCCTTTCAAGACATTGGAGCCAAGTAGTTAGATAACACCTGGCCATTAAAGAGACACTTAATGACTCAGGCAACCAAGAGCTCCTTCTTAGCAAGAAGATGGTTTCACAAAATCACCAAGTTGGTGACTTAGCTCTGCCAGTGTACGTAGCAGTCCACACAGCATGCTTAGAAACTAATTGTAGAGGCTCAGACCAATACAGAGTCAAAAATGATATCTTGCTAGAGGACAATATGCCAAAGGAAGAGTGTTAGAATGCACAAAACCCATGAAAAAATCAGTAGGCTCTCCCCTGTTTTCACTGAGCAACCTAATTTTTTTCCAGGGCAGTAACTTTTAAACTCCTAAGAACTCAAGTCAACTCAGAGACACATAAGGGACCTCCCTCCAGAATTTCACAAGCTCATGACTTTACTCAGATGTGTAAATACTTGTTCCAGTGTTGTAAGTCCATTAGTTCGTGCGATATGAGGTCCTAGCTCCACCAATTCCTGTAACAAAACTCCCAAATGTCATCCATGGATACAGATGTTGCTGTCCGTATGCCTGTCATGGCACATTTGATATCAAACCTCACAGTCCTGCTTTTGAAATCTGATTTACTCACATGGGAAGCCTCTCTGCCAAAACATTTCACCTACTCATTTCAATTCTATCCCTTAAATTTCACGTCTAACAATAAATTTGGTATATGTTCCTGTATAAGGTATTCCTATTTAAAAGGAAGTTTTATTCACACAGTTTTCAGGTGTTGAAATTAAGACCAAGCTGTGACAAACCCCCAGAAAAACCTCATATAATGTACTGAAGGCAGGGACAATGGAACAATAGAAATGGATTACTTGTATGTAGGAAGAATGTAGATGATCCCACATTAGGACTCAAGAGAGAATATAGGGTATAGAATAGAGAGCCTGAAAGCAGACCGTGCTTTCAAACACAGACGTTGTATCCATGGGCTCCTTGGTCACAATTCATGCAAAGGATATTAGCATACACTGGTCTCATGCCTCAGGATACAGCAGTCAGTCCAGGGAAAGACATCTCTGGCAGCTCTTGCAAGTGACCTGCTTTCTTTTGTTCTAGACCTTTGTTCTAGAACTGCAGTACTTGATGGGGCTTGTCTGCAGGCCACCTTGCAACAACAGAGCGGTGCTTGCCACGTAGTGGACAACACATAAAAGTTCACACAGCGGGGGATAGATGATGCAGTCCGAGTAAGACTCTGGAAATCTCTCTGTTTAAGGCTAGTCTCCCAGACATGACCAATATAGGTCACATCTGACCTATAATGATGGGCAGCCACAAACATGCACATGTATAAGCCCAAGTGTATGTGTGGAGTTACACCCACTTAACTTTTAGTCAACTTCTCATCTATTACCATATTAAAACCTAAAAAACTGCAAGATCTAGCTTTTGCTTATTTTCTCTTCTAGATAAACTTTAAATCCTGTGCTTGCATCCAAGATTGATTACCAGAACTTTCTTCTGCAGCACTTCAGAAAAACAAAATACTCAGACTGAAGTCTTGAGGAAAATTCTGCTGCTAGGCTTCAAATTAAAGAGACAAAAATGATGTGTTCAAAGCCAAAGTATAACTCATCTGACAAGAACAAAGGGTCTTGTGGAGAATATGCTATAGATTTCCATTGCCTTGGGAAGAGAGAAGGAAGTTGAACAGGAGTATTTGTAATGAAGAATTTTAAAATTAAATACCTTGTTTACACATATGAAAGTATAGATGCAGTATAAGAACAAAGTGAATACAAAAGCAGGTAAACAGAACATATCAGCCAGGACAGAAAAAACAAGTATAGGAGTTTAGTGACATAACCCGTCAGGTGCCTCTTCTTGTCCTTCCTATCCTTAAAATAATCAGAAGATTAATGAAAACTTTTTCCATGCTGCTGGAAAAACAGGTTATGGGAATGGCAATGTTGTCCCAAATCTGGGTTCTTTTAACCCAGTGAACAAGGAGCTGATAAACACACAGAGGAGAGATATTTGTTTATTTCATTTCTGCGTAGAGGTGGGTGCTAAGTGGTTCATCCACAAAGCTAGCACACCCTGGGTGGCACGCAGTAGGCATTCATACATTCCAAGCAACAGTTAAGCAAAAATTATCAGTATTTTCTGCAGGTACACTTAGTCATCCTTATTCCCATTGGTTCTTGCTGTGCCTCACCTCTACTTAGAGTCACAGCATTCTCTCTTTTTACTACATATGCTCTGTGAGGAGGGGACTTTTGTTAGTAGGGGCTCTCCCTACCCAAGGGCAGGTGATTTTTACTATGTTAATTGGGATAGTTCATTCATAGTTCAAATTACTTCTTTGGCCTTGTTAGCAATCCTGTTCCTTTCATGCTTATCTCAGTATTCCTTTATTTTGGCTAATGGTATTTTGGCTATGGTATCCTCCAGTTCTTTTTTCAGGGCCACATCTTGCTAACTATTTACAGTGGTTAATTTTACCCTTTACTTCTAGTATTTATCCAACAATAACACTTGGTCAGATTCCAAGGCCACATACCACAAATACGAGGGGTTACACTTCCTCATGGGATCCAATTCAAAACAAACCACTGGCTCCACACCCCTATACAGAAAGCAAGGCTGGATACTCCCTGCAGAACCACTGGGGGTGGCTCCGTTTGCCATATCCTTTTAAACATGACCAGCAGTCAGTTACAATACCCTGAAGAGAAGGCTCTCCTTCCTACGTTACATCTTCCTTTTTGCAGTGAAAGAAAACCTTGCCTTGGCCAAAGGCTCAAGGACTGTCTCTTGTCTTTAACCAAGAGACCAAAAGCAGACACTCGTATCCATAACACCGCTTTTATACTTTTGCAATGCTCCTTGGACATTTCACCTCCACTTTTGGTAAGTTTACCATCATTGTGACCCAGTCCTGGAAGATAAAGAGGGTGCCAAAATAGTCACCATATATGTGCCATAGATAAGCTTCTATGTTGTTGCCCTATAAAAGGCTGAGGTGGCCAGAGGCTTCAGTTACATGATTCATAAGCTTTGATAGTAAAAGTGGGGCTCAGATATCATTACATGTGAAATTCTTGACTACCAGAAGTGGGTAATCTGCAGTTCCTCTGCCTACTACAGCGGAACTGACTTTTTTTTCATTATTTTTCTTTATTTGTTTAGTAGACCAGATAATACATAGCTTCTGAAGAGTGTTTCTTGGTTTGCACTGACCCATAGAAAAAAGCATCCCATAAGTGTGAGATTAAGGCATTTTAAAGTTAACACAGGCACCTTGACTGATTTTTAACATGAAGGTTCAAACTGCTTCTCCAGGCAAAAATACTTGAAGCATCTTGTCCAATACTTCTTGCGTCTGCTCAGTTGAACATGCTGGCATATCCTTATCTCTTGCAGATCCCAGTTGATCTAGCACTTTGCCCCTGCTACTGCTACTGCATGAGTGTAGCCACTGAAACAAGATTAACACTTAAAGTCTGTAGCAATTAATTGGAAGGGGGTTGGTGGGTGGTTTTGTTTGTTTAGTTTCATTTTTCATTTGTTTTTGCTTGTGGGGTTTGGTTTTGGGTTTTTTGTGTTTTGTTTTGTGGGGGGTTTTTTGCCTTTTTTTTTTTTACGGTAGGTTTAGATTTAGCAGGACTACTCAGATTTTTCATAGTGACTTCAGCACTTTCATACAACACATTGTATTTTATTGTCAACTCACCTTTTAAAGAGATTTTCTGGTCGTATCCAGAGAGAAGGAGAAGACAGCACTAGAAAGCAGAAATTATGTTTTTAAAAGCCCATAATAGAAGGAGTAAGGGATCACATAAGGGATTTGACAATCACTGTCTTCTCTTTTGCATATCCTTTTCCCGCTTACACACCTTGCTTATGCAAGCTTAAAGGGCTCGTTGCTGCTGAGGGAACACCCATCATTTACTGCAAAGTCACAACCCTTATACAGAACCACATGAAGCACATTAAGCTTCCAAGTTGGACTGCATTGGATAAGGTGCCTACAATGCAACAATCTGGGTTGGGGACAGAATGCTGTTAGTCTTTGGATGTCTCACATTCCAGGCCCAACCATTCCATTGCATCTTGCATATTCCCTCCCAGTTCTCTTCCTCCCCACCAAACCCGAGCCAGACACATCTGTTGTGTCTCCGGAGTCACTGCCAGAGCCACACGCTGTGGGAATGAAATGCAGGAGGTTAGGGAAGTTCAATTTCTTTAAGAGGAAGGGGAATGAGAGCAGTCAGGTTCTGCTAAACGTGTTTGGCTGCAACAATGACCTCAGTCTCAGCAAGTTTGTAGACCTGCTACAGCAACCTTCAACAAGACCTAGCACCCTCAGGGACTGCACAACAGAAGGGGTGGTATGAGGAGAAACAACAGGACACTGTGTAGTCTGTGTATGTGCATGGTGTGTATCATGTAGTAGCATAGGTTATAAAATCCTGTCCTCACTGATAAGAATACCTGGCAGTATTATAGAAGTGCTTCATTATTAGTATGAAATTACACAGGGCAGAACTCTTAATCAAGATTAAGGACACAAATGCCACATAACTTGATCCTCTGAGTTACGCACACTGAAATCACTCAACAGCAACTGTGCCTTGGTCATAAAAAGCCTGGCAAAGCAGAATTATTTGGTGTGCATTCAATATGAGCAACCTGAGCCCAGGTGAATTTAACAGAAAGATCTTAATTCTGAAACACTCTTGTCTGAGATTTACCATCAGCCCTCACCATGTTCAAATGACTCAACCAGTCCCCTTGCAGCAGCTGTCCCACTAGTATTATACAGAATTTGTAATACCTCTGTAGAAAGGGGATAATGCATTGGCATTCATACTCTGCAATATTTCATTTGTCAAAAATCAATAGAAATTTTCAGAAAGGGCATTTTGTGCTCTGAATGTGCTAATGTGACATTCACTGGGCCAAATTCATCCCTGAAGCAGCAACTGGCTTCCTGGAGTTCATGCTGTGCCTGGTTCAACACAAGAGCCCAGTCTTTTTTTTTTTTTTTCTGCTATCTGCAGCAGGGGAAATTCCACCCTTGGTGATATGCAGAAGGCAGCAAAGAAATTATGACAGTTCCACTTCAGACTCAAGATCTCTGTTTCAGTTTGTCATTCTCAGCCTCTTCCCAAATAAGATAGACAAGTTTGTCTCCTGTGATTCACTCCCCACCACCCACTCCTTGTAGACTAGCACTGCATCTCTTATTTCCTAGTGGGAGTTTCACATACTTGGGCTGATCCACAAACATGTTATGTCTACAACCTCATTCAATTCTCATGCTGAAAGTTCCATCCTGGCCAAAACCTCAACCACCCACACTTCACAGCACATCAGGGGTTTTCAGAGGTCCCATCTATTGATGGGCTCTAAGAACAGGACAAAGACCGTTAATTTGGTGGATATGAACAATTAAGAGAATGAGTTCACCACAAACCTGATTGCTCCAGATCCTCAGGAGAAACAACCTGGCTTCCCCCAGAGTCAGCAGCTGTACACCACCCTGCAGGCCAAAGACTCAGGTATATCAACAGGACATACCTTTTACTAAACCAAGATCAGCTTTAAACACCACTCCCTTCCACTGGGACTTAAGAGATTGACTGGGTGAAGGTAGGTTAGAGCTCCAGCCTTCTGCCAGAGCACTTTGGCAAGAGGAAAAGCTGAACTATGAAAGACACGCAGGCTTCCAAGAGGAACAAAAACTACACTTTGTCAGAGAGATAGAAACAAATAGCTTTCAAAATGCTCAAGAGATGCAGTTCAGCAGTCAAAAGCTAGTAACCACTAGTAGGGCTGTGCTAAGGATTTTTCAATATAAACATGTTAAAAATCACAGGTGATTCCTCAACCAACACTCAAAAAAACCCTTTTAGTAGCTCCTTTCCACACCATTCTGCCCCTTTCATGGGAGTCTGTCCTTCCCACCTGCAGCTCAGCCTCACACCCCCTCACTGAGGACTGCCCAGCTAGATCTCTTGTTGGGCATCTAGTTGTGTCCAGGCTCCCCTCCTCCAACCAGAACTAGCTGATAGTCCTCTGCCTGGCCAGCATAGTTCTGCAGTTGGGTTTCCTGGGGTCCAAAAGCACAAAAAGGATAGCCAGGTCTTCCACAGCCAGTCCTGGACAGTTGTGTCTACAGCCACTGTTAGATTTAGAAACAGAAGCTGGTAAGCACCCCAGGCACTTTCTTTCACCTCCACTGCCACCTAGCGGCAATACTTGCTGCAAATCACACTTCTGCTTTTCATCTCCAAATGAACCTAGCCTTTTAGCACTCTCCTTGATACATCCTGAAATCCATGAGCACTGCCTTAGAGGATAAGTTACTTAAACTACAGATGGGCCTGAACAGAACCTAGGGTCAGAGACCACCCATCTGTCAAGAAAAAAAGAAAGCAAAAGCCTAATCTAGGTCTCTGCAGACCAGGTTCTTTAGTTTGCCAAAGAGAACAGCCTCTTTCATGCAGTCTTTCCTCAGACAACCAGACCGGTGCTGGACCAATGACACCAGTTCCTCCACAGCCAAACACAGGGCCAGTCCAAACGAAGGTGAAGGCAGCAAGGGAGAGGAAACACCCACATAACTGCTGGCCATAGCAGGTCACTGCTTCAGATAGGTGGAGTGAATGAGCCCTCTGTCAGTGTCAGGTATTTCTTATATCTTGATGGATTTTTGATATCCCACAAAGAAGACACCACACTAAATATGACACCAACCTAGAAACTAGAGCTCAAGCAACAAGAAGAGTTTGTTCCATCCTTACAAAAGGCAGATGTGCTTGTGTAACACTGTACTAGCGCCTCCATGTTGACCATGGATTACTGAAAATTATTTGATCTCATACTAGATTATTTTTAAAGAAAAGTAGAGGGCTTTGGTTTACTGTTGAAAAGCTTTTAGAGACTGGATATATAATTCATCTAAACAGTATCTGCTCTATTAGACATGAATTCTGGACAGGTTAATGCCACCCTGTCACACTCTTCAATGAGCAGCATCCTTATCTTGCCCATGTAATTCAAATATTATACATATAAAAAGCTGGGAGGAAAGACCTGAGAGGTGGAAGAATGTTGAAGTGAAACAGAATTAAAATGCGTTTACAGTCAGGAAAGCAAGTGGTAGAAAAATGGCACAGTGCTCCACAACAAAGCTGTACAAACAAATTAATTTTTGGTTCACTAACAGAACCAAAAAAAGTGTTTTTACTCATAGAAACATAGTGTTATTTTACCCTTATTTAAATAAAGGTAGAGCATTTTGAAAATAAAAGTCTTTGCAAGTGAAGAATCTAAATGTTATGCTTTTTAACTTCCATATTGTCCTCCCTCACCCCAACAAAAGAGTTAAGTAGTTTCAGTTGGAAAAAAAAAATTATTAATAAAACAGCAAACCCATTCCCTTGATTAAGTCTCAGTAGACCTAACCACTCTGCACATAGATGTTTTTGTTGCAGTTTTTCCCCGCATGTGAGCATCTTAAAGTTAACACTGCCTGAAAGCTCCCAATTCATACAGCCTTGGTAATAACTCGCTCCAGCTATTGAAAAGCTGGAGATCACTATTGGACAATCAGTGCTACAAATCTACTGTGATATTGAAGAGTTAGACAGTACTTACTTGCACATATATACACATAATCTTTAGGAAAGAAATGGGAAGATTGTGCTATTGTTCCCCCCTCTACCTCTACAATAAAAAAAAAGGGCTTAGGAAAACAGGTAAAGGTTACATAGGTTGCAAGAAAAGACTTATGAACAATTCACAGCTGCAGCAGTTCATGCATAAACACAAGCATCTAGTATATACTTTTTACAGTGTCTGTGTAAACATATTAAGGACAAAGTACATCCATACTTTTCAGGGCTCCAAAAGATACCTAGGGCTTCGAAATACATTTTTCCTAAATATGTCTTGATTTAATGTAAAAAATTCTATTGTCAGCTAAAAAAAAAATAAAGTTCAGATACCAAAGCTAAGCTGTGAGTCTAAATTTAAAATGTGACATTTTTGGAATAACTAACATCAAGCAGACATTATTAATTTTAACATCAGTTTAGAGGTATATTTTCTTTCATAACTTCAAGTTTACTGCAGAACAGCTATTTCATAGAACCCACTCTGCATCCTTCCTAAGCTACTACAAATAAAACATTCCAAAAATTTCTACTCCAGTGATTCTCTTTTCCATCACAATTCACTTGCAGTGTTATTTAAAAAGTAATCTGTTGCACAACAAAATGTAAGTTGAGCTCATGTGTTCAATCAGCACTCCCACTTCACAGGAACAAATTCTATTTTCAATGATGTTAATTACTTTTCTTAACAGTCCTCCTCTTCTGTATTTTCAGCTCCCATTTTAAGTCATCACAAACCTCTGCTAGGGTAACCCGTAACTGAGACAGATTGATACAATGAAACTATTTCAAATTGATTGGTTTATTATTTACTGAAGAATCAGATCACTGCTGGCAGTCAATAAATGCATGCTATTTAGGAAGCAATCTAATTATTTGGTATGTTTCCAGTTAAACCTGTTAATAGTCCATGTCCATATAGTGGTTTGGGACTCTTTCTCCTTAATAAGATGCTCAGACTTGGTGGTGGGTGTGATGTTGCATTGGGTCTGACATTGTATCTAACACAGCAATAACACATTTCATATCATAACTAGTTACTACCAATGAGAAAACACCTAGCCCCACTTCAATGAATAAACGTTGCTGCTGACTTCAACACAGCCTGGGTTTTGTGTATCCTCTAGTATTAAGGTAACCTTTCATGTGAATTTCTAGAATCCAACTGCTTTCAGAGCTCCAGCCCTGCTCTTGTGGTTGCAGGCTCATTATTTAACCTACCCTCCCCAAACGGGAGGGAGTTTAGACTGATGTGATGAGAACCCAAGATTTTGGGGAGTAGCCAGACTTCAATTCAGGTCCATCTGTAACTGCTACAGCACTTTGCACTGTCAGAGATAAAAAACCAACACCCTAACAAAATAAGTAAAAGAAAAACATAGCAATATGAAAGTCATGATCTAAGCATCGCAGATATTTTTTCCTACTGCAATATCCAGATTGCTCTTTTCCTTCACTCCAGCTTCACACAAATCCAATGCAATCGGGATTTCAGGATATAGAACAACTAAATCTTACATTCATAATAGTAATTGGATCCAAAAAAGGGTCAGACTGACTCTGTCTATATTATCTGGTAATTCAGTGCTGCAGTAGGCAATCAGTAACTGAAGCAGTTGGTGCTAAGGCACTTTGTAAAAAATAAGCTTTTTTTTTTTTTTTACTCTGTACTAAGCTTAGTTTGGTCCCCTATGTTATATGCTTCACCATGCATGTTTTGAAGATGTCCTGCAGACACCTTTGAAGAGTACCTGCATCAGCAGTTGGGAGTGCTTCTTGATTTGTTTGGAGAAATCTGAAGTATCACATGCACTAAAGTCATTCCCCAAATGCTAACGTGCAGTAAGCATGGATGACTGGAAGGCTCAATTCAGGATAATAGTGCAGTTTTGAAGTTAAATGCTAAGAGAATCAGCCATTCATTGACTTTTACAGCTTTTGTTTAAGTCTCCACCATTTCATCAATACAGTACCCAAAACTGTAAGAAAAGTTACATAGGAGTCAGACTTCTAGACCAGCTATTGTCTAAACAAAAAGGCAGGCCCCAGGAATCTACAGAAGCCATAATCATCATATACCACTGCTATCATTGTCAGGAAATAATGTCATGTTTGTTTGAAGAGCCCAGAGAGGTTTTTTCACCCCCACCAATGGGTACCTGAAAAAGAAATCACGCCCCTCTGGCACTTGATAATCCCACCTGTTGAGACTGACACCATAATGATCATTTAATCAGAAAAATCTTATCAGTCTCTGGCTTTACACACTGGATAGTTACTAGTGACTGTCCTGCAAATCTCAGAGTTGAACGGGAATGGTAAATAGTTAATCCATAATTTTTAAAAGTCCCCCATAAAAATCAGGATGCGATGCTATAAGGACCTTTTACATGCTAAGAGAAGAATTTGCCACCTAAATGCACTATAGATGAGAAAAGAGGGTATTAATGCTTATTTTACAAGTGTAAAACTATTTTTGTAGCATTTAGAATACAGAAAGAATTGGTATGACTGAGGATTGAGCTAACCTGGGCTATTTATTTCATTGGAAAGAACCTTTCTGTATAAAACTTGTGCACAGCAACAACTTGGACATCACCACATACTTACCAATGTTTTTCAGGAAAAGTAGCCTACCATCTACAGAAAATTACCCATCTGACTTCTCCCCCCACCCCGCAGCAAGCATCTAAAAAGATAACTAAGTAGAATTACAAGCCATCAGCAAAGCTTTCTTTTCTCTTCACATCATCCCATATCCAGAGATATTTTGTTTAGTTTCCTTTTACACCATTCCATAGGCAGCAGGCAGTATTTGGTCACCAACGGCCAGACCAAGGGCTGTAGTAGAACAGTAAGAAAGGGGTCTGTTGTACTCTTGATCATTACCCACATTTCTGTCATATTACATCTTTTGCTTTTACTATTGGCAAACTTAAGCAAGTGTCTTACTCCATTTTGTGGCCAATATAATTTCCAGCTGAAGATAGCAAAAGGCTGCAGTGTTTAATGAGAAAAAGTAGGTATTAGGTATTGATGTACACTTCTGACTCTGTAATTCAGTAGACTTAGCAAGTGTAGTATTCTCATTTCCACCTGCGTTCTTCATCATGTGTTCAAGTATGATTATACAGACTGCTTAATATTTCTGAATTAAGTAAAATGAGCCTCTTGTGGCTAGAGATGTTTATTATTCTAAGTATTTTAGGTTGTTAGGCTAATTTTATATAAATTACTATCCACTGCCTAACACCCTTAATATTTTTCACTGATATGGCTTCAGGGTTTTACTTCACCCTAAAGTCAATTTTGCTGAAGCAGTATATAAATTCCCTTTCAATTTACCTATAATTTTGCCATTACCAATTCTTCACAGCTGTTCAGATATAGCACACCCCTAATAATACTCAGCGATACAGAGACACTTTTTATTCCCTATTCCATTTGAGTCAAAACCAAGTTGTCAGGGAGAGTACGCAGCTCACAGCGGCACACTCTGCTTCCCATGGAGCCTGCTGCCCAGCCACCCTCCACCAAGGGTGGCCCTGAGCACAGGCCAGACCTTGGAACATGCACATTCAGCAGAGCCAGGCTGGTCGATGCCAGCAGAGTGCATGGCCCTCCAGAGAGCAATGATTTCCTAATGAAATGCTCTCTCATACTTTGCATATTAAGTAAGTTTGTTAGTGGTTTCTTCCCCAATATTGTCATTCATGAGTAGGTGTAAGACTTCATTTTATGAACCACAAATTATACTGTCTAAGTAGACGTAAAGTGGTCCATGCTACCTCCTCAATCAAGCAATTGTATTCAGAAAAGACAAATCTTAACACTTGCAGCCTTAATTTTCTGATATTTTTTGTCATTTATAAGCTAAATTAAGAACTTTAAATCATGAGGCTTTATGTTTGCACAGTCAAGCTTGAACTGACATTTTCTCAAGCTTCCTGCAATATAGTTGTTTCTTTACTCCCTGAAAGGGATCAACTTCTCATTCTTACGTGACATCTCAGCCCCCAGCAGGTCTCGCATTGCGACCACGTCCAGAACATTTACTGCACTGCTCACACCCACACATGGCAGTTCAAGTGATACCTCATGTGCTCCATCAAGACTTAGAGCTAGCTATTTCACATAGCAGTGGGAGCTTAGACTGCATCATCCCAGAAGAGCTACAGGGAGGCTGCATTGAACAGTAACCATACTGCTCAAGAAGGGGACAGGATGAGCCCCGAAGAGCCACACCACTGCAAGGAAACGCGCAACACTGTTCCAGACTCACTGCCATTATTAACACACAGCTGGTATAACTAGATCCTCAGCACGATGCTTGTTTTTCACCATTGGCAATAGTCAAGACCAACACTTTGTGTATCAGCCAATTAGTCCGTTCAGTCAATCAATTATAGAATGGTTTGTGTTGGGAGGGACCCTAAAGATCATCTAGTTCCAACCTCCCTGCCATGGCCAGGGACACCTCCCACCAGACCAGGTTGCTCAAAGCCCCATCCAACCTGGCCTTGAACACCTCCAGGGACGGGGCAGCCACAACTTCCCTGGGCAGCCTGGGCCAGTGTCTCACCACCCTCACAGTAACGAATTTCTTCTAGTACCTAATCTAAATCTACCCTCTTGCAGCTTAAAACCATTACTCCTCGTCCTATCACTACGTTCCCTGGTAAAGAATCCCTCCCCATTTTTCCAATGCTTTGTGAGCATCCCCCTGCACAACATAATTTAAGTCCTTTAACTCTTCTGCCACATACTTTACAGTATTTGTGGTAATAAACATTTTTCACTAAAAAGGTGACTGGGGAAATCACACAATATTAGCAAAGCAAGCTTTTTAGTGCAGAGCAAGAAAAGCATTATGTCTAATTACAAGTTTTACAATAACTGTATGATACAGTAATTGGGATGTATTTGAAGTGCCTTCAGCAAGCTCCATTTAAAGAAAAATTGAGATAGTGAAAAGTAATAGTCATTATATTCAGCCATTAGTAAATATTCTCAACTAATACAGTAACGGGGAAAAAACAATTCCTAGAAGAAACATTTCTGGTTTTCCTATAATTACTGGAAATCAAAACATATTTGGTAGGATGAAAATTAATTATTTGCCTGCACTGAAACTTTGCAGCTATGCAGGTTTGGGGTGGGTTTTTTTTTTCCCCCTACCTAATTAATGAAACATTGCTTCAAGAACCAAACTCGCTTTCTCATTTCTTTTCTCCACTCCTATTCATTCCTTAGATTAACAAGACGTTACTCCAGAATTAAAACATTATTCTCCTTTTACTATGTAGCTCTTCACATTTATTGCAATGACTACACATGTGTTTGTAAAGCCGCACGCCTTCAAAAGCATCATTTATTGCTTGTAAGTGTTTGAAATTTGGAATAGATGTATCTGACTGAGCCTTGTGGTTTACTTTCAGTGCACATCCAACCCAGCAGCACACTACTAAAGTCACTTTGAGAAGACCTGATGAATAAAATGTTATTCTGTCAAGGGTGTGGTAATTCAAAGCCCCTACAAAAATCGATAGGAATACAAACTGATTTAACACGACACAAACCACTGTATGTGCAAAATTGTGGGCATACGTAAAATGTTGGTGCTCCACCAGTTTCAGTTCATGTCTGAGATGCCAGCTCCACAGCCTGTACTTTGTCCTCTGATCTAACACTGTTTGTGCATCAACAAAAACAAGTACGACAAAAAAACATCACAAGGCAAGCACCAGCTGCCAATAAACTACAGAGTGTGTTCACTAATCTGCGTTTTAGCCTTTATTGTTATTTTCATTCAAGAGAAGAACAAAGGACACGGCAAAATTAATTCCCACAAGCTCTTTAGATTTGGAATTGTTTTTTAAACTGGCATGCCTAGTCTGTGTATTAGACTGCAAGATAAACTAGCTACAGCATCTTCTGATAACATCATGTACAACAAACACATTGTCATCATAAGCCTGATGATTTCTTTATCTCTAATATGATTTGTATATTTTGTCCTTGTCCTTGCAAGTGTAAATTACCTTCTTTGCTCTTTTTTTTTTCCTTTGCAAGTCTGTTATCACTTGAAGGTCACAGTATTATCAGTCACCATTCACAGAATGCCATTTGGCCGATAAAATACTCGGTGAAGCCTTCCATCCACCCATCTAAGGATCACAGGGGGGGCTGGAAAAGAATTTGTGTCACTTGAAAACATAATTCAATGTCAAACTAGCTCGTATCTCAAATTTGTAGCTCAGCTGTGTACTGTACCATAACTACAGCCTTAGATATATTCATGGTTTTCATCAGGTAACTAAGAACTCATTCATGCCATCATGCAAATTTTAATCAAGCATGTCACTGGAACATCAAATCTGTCTAAAAACAATTTGAAGCTGATACCTCAGCTGGGATTTTCAAAGGCTCCAAGGAATCAGATGCATACCTTCAAACAGGATTCAGTTTTATTTGAGAAACACTGGCCTCCCTACCTAGGTTCAAATGCATACTGGCATTCAAAAGATCCTTGGGTGATGGTCTCCATGCTGACATCACTTTACAGCAGCTCCTTCTAAATGGAGTGCCTGGAGGCTTAACTAAAGGTTGGAAAACTAGGTCCCAAGCTCCATTGTTTCCTTGACAATAAAGATAAGCTAAACCCCAGGAATAAACCTGAAAGTGTTGAGTGTGCTAGGAAAACATGTACACAACTAGTTACATGTCATTAATAAGGATTAAACATATTAATAAGATTACTTGCAGACAGTTCAGTCCATTGCTGGTATCTTTCGTGTTAATTAATGCTTGGCACTGTACAAATACTCAGAATGTATTTTACACTATTATATTCATATGAGACAGCTTCCAGAGCATTTTTAGGTAGCTGCTAATGAGAAATAATGGTTGTCTCAGGAAAGTGTTGGACTAAGTTGAAATACAAGGTTTGGTTCCAGAATTTAAAACTTGCCTGTAATTCCCCAAGAGGATGACTTTCATTCCAGCACTTTGATTCAGACCCATACCTAGTGCAGATGGACAAGCTGCTTCAGATACAGGAGCTCTACCATACACATCCATCTTTATCTTTTTGCAGGACAATATCCTGTACTTGGAATTAGCCCCAGAAACCTGTGTGTATGCATATATAAATCTCTTTGGTACACATCTTCCACTCAGCAGAAAGAAACAGATTTAATTCATTTTTCAAGATCTAAATATAAATTTGTGTCTTATCTGCAGACCAAATGCTGAAATGAGTTTGTCTGGCATCTTCATCTCTCAATGACCACCATAGTATCCCTTGTTTTGGCACATATTCTTTCCAGAAGGGATAAACAAGGCCTGTTTATTCCACACAGCCAGACTGAAGCTAATTCAATCAATACCGCTACTCTCCAAAATGCCAGCCAAACACTATCAGAGACAGGCTAAAAGGCCTTCAACCCAGACTAAAACACTGGCTTCCTCACAACTGTGAAGTTCAGATATTCATTTAAATAGCAATTAGGCACCCTGCAGTAGCGCTCAAGGCAACTGCAGAATTATCTGACCTGTCAGATGGGAATAGTTGTCCATGCTGACCCTGTATCTTCACAGCTCCAGAGCTCCATATCATTTCGGAACATTGCCTGCTTCTGTATCTAGGAATCACCCAGCTCCCATTTAAGGATTTCATCTGATCTTTTCCCAGTTACATTGCAGATCATCTACTCACTTTACCAAACCGAACTGCCAGCATGCTGCCAAATTCATGCATTAAATAGAAGAAGGGTAACTTCAACTCCTTCCCCTTAAAGGGATAGCTATTTTCTGCAGCAATAAGACTTCTGAAAGAAACATGATGCTCGAGTTATTCCATTTTTTTTCCACTGAAAATTAAACCATAACGCTTAGGTCAGGTTTTCCTTAGTGGCCAGTCAAGATGCTCTGGCTTTATTTCTGCAAATGCTAAAACAATCCTTCATGCTGCAAGAAAACAATCATTCTTCGGTAAGGTAGAAAAAACACACAACTTTTCCATATTCTCCCTAGGTCATCAGGACTTCTTCTGGTCCTGCTAAGCTCAGAGGATGACAGTACTAGACAGGTTATCATCACACTGTCAGAAATTCTTCAAGCTGCCAGCTGCTGCTACTTCAGCCTATTTTCAATAACTACAGCTCACCCTGCTGCCTGCTAAAGACTTCCATGGCTGGAACAGTCATTGACGACTGGCAGGATTCCTTCAAGGAGGAGAAAGACTTTGCTAGATGTCTGCTTCCTCCCCACCCCTCCTCCCTCAAAGAGGAGGTGCCATTTAGTCACAGGTCCCTGTAAACCAGGAATGACTAGCAGGTTGCTTGCATTCCTCTTGAGAACAAGTTTTGTAAATACATGCTTAAAACTTGTAAGAGCCCACAAGTCAAAAAAAGCTTAACAGTAATCCTTCAAGTACAAGGACGGCTTAAGGTTAACTGCTTCCTTAATGTGCAACAGTAAAATAGATTTACATAAATACAGTACTTTAAAATTAAAGTAGCACACTTTCTCCTCAAATAGTTCCATGGCAGAGGAGGTGCGACCTTGTTCAAGCCTCCTTTGAACTAACAGTGTAGGAAATCTTTCAGACACAAGTTTCCTACATTCAGCTGACTCAAGAAACTTTCTCCCTACAGCAGGGAGGAAGATCAAACACGTTTTTGCTCAATAATGAATAGGTTTGGTGAGCAAGCACAGAAAGCTGGGCTGGGACTAGACTGTGATGGTACGGCACACCATGCAGAAGGGTGAGCATAAACCACAGCCAGGCTTTTGGAATATATATACACCAGTCAGGCTTTTCCTCTTTGACTGTGCTTTTCTACTGCCTGCTCAGACAACAAGATGCTGCTACAATATGAAATGCCATCTTTTCCAACTCCCACCCTGGCTGGTTGCATGCGAGTTCTTAATCGAGACCTTGCTTAGATTTCACCTGAAACCCAAGACAAGGGTACATAGAGCATGCCTTGTGCAGCACCCCCACAGAGTCATTGCAGGGAACAGTTTTTGCCCTCTGTCAACATTTTTGAAATAAAAAGAAGGAAAAACACCCCAGACTTGCAGCAAGCAGGACAATCAGTCTTACACAAAATCCATGAGATAAGGCCCTGGTCTAGAAAACCACAACCTTGCAAGGGTTTCTTACTCGCCAAAATAGCCCCATTGAACTTGGTGAGCACAAAGTGATATATCAGATAAGTGTCTGCAGTCTGTCAGGACACACTAGGTGCTGCAGAATAACCATCAGGGTACACAGAAATCCACAAACCACTTGAATATTCCCAGCATTAAAAGCACAGTTTTAGGAACAGGATAAGGAAGATATCACACAATAGCCCTATTTTCAAAGCTTGAAGGGTCACCAAATACTTTGACTGATGTGTGCACTGTACAAAGGGTTGGAAGCCCCACTTCCCCAAGGACAGCAGCTGGCACCTCCCCGCCATCTTGTGGGGAGCAGCAATCCCCTCACTGCAGGGAGAGCAAAAACCCAAGGAAAACATGCTTTCCTGAAGGAAAAAACTCACATACCCTAAAGCCTGCTAGTTCTTCCAACTGCAACTGTTGGTCTAGTAAGAGATATTACATCTCCCTACAAGCCTTGCTTTGCTATTGCGTGGGGTGGCTCTTGGGCAGAAAAAAAAAAAATCAAGTTAACATTCCGATATTACAAACTTCCTCACACATGCCTTGCTCTGCTCTCAGACAGAAGGCACCCTCAGTACTGAGCCACAGGGATCACCAGTACCTCAGCTCAGCTGTCCTGTCCCATGCAACCTGTCAGCTCCATCCCTGAAGTAACACCAGCCGCCATCTTGTGTGCCCAAAGCCACATTGAGGGATGAACATAGAACAGCCGTTTGCGGGGGTGTTGGCAGCTCCAGGTGCCCTTATGAGCCTGGAAGGGAGCAACTTCACCCACACAGGGCCCTGAGCCTCCAGAGCACTGGAGGAAGGCAGCCCAGCCACCCCAGGCATGGCACCTACTGGAGCCCCATGTGTGCAGCTTCCCTCAGCCAGCCCAGCCGCAATCGGTTCCAGCGAGCTCCACAGCCCCGTGAGGCGCAGGGGATGAACCCACCACGCCCTGAAGCCTTACCCACCACAGCAGGGCACCAAGGCAGAGGTCTGCAGGTACCCACTTCTCATGAAGGAGCAGAAGGGAACTGCAAAGAGTAGGACGACAAGACAGTCACACGCTCCCACCCGAACCTACCATAGCCCTGGGGAAGGCATTTTGCCACCCACAGCAAAGATACAGAAAGTCAAGACTAGGGAGGGGAGAGGAGACATTCATTTAGCTGTTGTGTTCATCTTTCCTCAATACCCAGATCAGTGATCTGAAGTTTGTGCTGACTCACATCAAGTTCAGTCTGGTAAGATGTCCCCCACTGGAGGCTGCGCTGCCCATGAGAGGGCGCAGGCAGCCATCTTGCCCTGCTGCCACTCTCCTCCAGCAGCACCAACTCTGTGCCTGTTTCTACACTGGCCTGTGTGATACCAGGCCTTTCACAAAGGGGCCTGTAAGTGCTTAGATTAAATCATTAATTATAGTTATTAAGATCCACTTCAAGATTTATCTTCTTCCTATATTCCCATTAAACAAATTGGGTGTTAGTTTCCAGTTATTCATTTTGCAGAAGCAAATCCATCAGTGAACTAATACAGTAATTTTACACATTAACTACAGGTCTCTCCTGTGAGACAGATTTTTTCCAATTTCCAAGGAAACAAACTGGTCAGTTGTACAGAGGTACTGCTGCCCGTGCACTGGCATGGAAAACAGACCCAGATCAGCACCTTGGCTTGTGAGATCAGGTGCTGCACCTCACCAAGAGAGGCCTCATCAGTTGTCCAAAAATAAGTGATCTAGAGCCACTTACAGGAATTGACTCTTTGCTCAAAAGCAAGGGCCTCTGAAGGAGTTTTCTCACACAGCAAACGAAATCTTAAAGTTGCCTGGTCTGGAAGTGGCATGTGGTCTCCCTGTAGTGCTGTTTCCAATTGACTGGGGAAAAAAAAAAAAATCCTAATTCATATTGGAAGGAACATAAGAGGATGCTTCTAGTTCTTCCAAGCTTTTCCAGTGCACTGCAATAGTTTGGATTCTGGTTAGCAGATCTGTACCAGTACCGATATGATTAATGCCAGCTTCTCAAAAGGACAGCATGAGCACAGAGAAAATGTATATGAACCTTATTTAAAAGCAAGATGGTGAAGAATTATATTCAAGAAGATTAATCCACAGACAAGAGTCTAGTAAGTAACTACATAGTCCCAGTTAAGCACTTAAATTGCTTTCTTGTTTCCTTGCAGTTTGTTCCTCTTGTTCCACTCTCATCTGAAACACACGTGAAATTTAAGTGTGTGCTGAACAACTGTCTTAAATTGGATCCTAAAGAACTTGACTGAAAACACCTGGCAGTGGGGAGCTACCAGCTAAAAAGCTTTCTCTGTTTTAACAAGATTCTGAAGTGGATGGCAGTCAGTTCTACCTGGATCCCAGAAGACCCCTAGAAGTACCAAAGTTTGACACCACTCATTGCTATAAGCATACAAGTCCCCAGGAGATGTGAAGCAGAAAAGCAGCAAGAAGAAAGGCAGCTGCATGGGAAGCTGGCTCATGCAGAGACACACAGCAGGCTTCCTCCAGGAAAGGAGCAGGACAGCCACATACCAGTATTACAGCCCTCCAGAAACTTCTCTGTTCTACAACACAAGCTGACATCTGGACTACTACAGGTAGGTTAGAGCCAACTTAGATATACTCACATGAGCTGCCATTAGTGAAACATGAACATACCCTATCCATGTAGGATGGGGCAGTTCATACAGCAGCATGGCACACGATCCAGCACAGCAAATGCCAGAGATTAAACCTGCCCCTGTTCCCTCTACCACAAACCTTCCAGTCTCTCAAAACAGACTAGAGGATGTTTTGTCTAGTAGCTTGATTCTGGATTATAATTTTATCTTTTATGTTTGCCTCTGCGGCAGATGAACCCTCCCCTACAAAAGCCCACAAAAGCTTCCCACTACAGCTCTTGTCGTGCCCACACATTGGTGGCCAGCACATAAGCATTTTGGTCAAAAGATGAGGAAGGTGGGTTCCTCAGCCAATGCAGCGGTTACATGACAATATTTGACCACAGATCAGATTCGGCTAGGGTATAAATGAATGCCACCCCAGAGAGCCATTTTGAGTCAGTTCTCCTCAGAGCAATGGGCCTGCAGTCAGGGACCCTCCCTTTGGTGGGGACACCATACAAGGAAACTCCTTGATGTTAAGAGCCCTCCCTTATTAGGTGAGTGACTGTGTTTTAAGTCATCAGCCATAAACCTTAAGAATTCTTAACTCAGTTGTGTAGTATTAACTCTCAAATGACATTCTGGATCTGTGGATTGTTAATGTTTGTTGGAGTCTCAAAGCTGTTTCAGTTAGAGTAAAACTTAGTTTGGTTTTGTTACCGTCTTGTAAAAATAAATCCCATTTTTAGTTTGTTAGTCAGTCTGGCTTGGTTTTGTGAGGTTCTGCGACAGCCTCTGATACACTTCCTCTCCTTGTCAGACTGCCAAGGGTAGAAAAGCACTGCAGAACTAAAGGGAGCATCAGATGCTACCGAGGCTCATTGGGATGTACTTTTTACGGAAAGTCTCAAGACCAGTGGCTCAATGGGTTATAAAATAAATTAGTACAGTATCAGAAAGTAATTTAATAAGCATCACCTATTGCATTATGGATTCAGAATTCTTCCTTTTAAAAGCATTCACAACGTTACAGCTGGATATTTTGACAGTTTCTGAAAACTATGCCAAAGCCATTGGAAATACAAGCTATATATTTGTGAGCCAGAGAATAATGTGTCTTAGAAAAACCTGATCCACGCAGCAGGTGGAAGTTCCACCCCATCCTCAAATGGTTCATACGTTATTTCCAGCTGAATACAAAGATCGTGATGGTGGGAGTGCAGACAGGACATCCAAAGTTACAGGCTTCTCATCAATTTCTCTTACAATTAATATTTCCTTTTTTGTTTAATAAGCTGAAGGAATCTTGTTTTATGCTAATGATAGAAGACAAACGACTACAACATTCAAGTACCTCAGATTACTAAAAAAAACAAAGCATGGGAAGGTAAAGCATCAAACAGAAGTGAAGGTGCCAGTGCAGGTTATATGGGAGAGCAGAAACAAAAACAAAGACCTTTTCAAAATCTGTGTCCTTATCCTAAACTCTGAATAAATCTGCCTCCCTTTCTTTCAATCCATCTCCACCACCTCCTCCTCCAATTCTATAAAAGGAAAAAAAAACCCACTATTTTGATGAATTTTCATAAGCACATCTTCAGGAAACATAACTCCATTTGCTTTTAATCCCCCTGACTCCACTTCTGAACTCTATTCTTGTTTGGTTCCACTATTAAAAATATATGTATTCCAGTAACGCTACATTATTTTTTGCTACACTATTTGCTAGAATCCATAAGTTGGAGAAATTCTGACAGTTCTTAAAAAAACTAAAAGCCACACTCATCATCCTCTAAAGGCTCAGAGCTTTCAATCAATATTCTGAATAACAAAATCTTACTATCTCACTTCTGTTCACACTCTCCAGAAGGCTTAGGGAAGGGACAGTCAATGGCTTCCCATGCTTGTCAAGTCAATGCTCCTCCTGAACTGATGCTACACCCAAGAGACACACTACTTTTCAATAGGAAGCAAATTGCATTCTCCATCAGGATGAATTTCCAGACTAAAGAATGTGTCTAATTTTAATTTGCTACACACAGATAATTGACTTTATACTGAAATTGCTGTCATTTAATGTTTATCGTATTCAGATCTGATGAGCAACCTGAGGAATCAAAATTACTCTTCCCAGGTTTGAGTTATTTACGATATCTTGTCCGGTTACTACAAATAAAAGAGAAAAAAACTTTGACCTGTTCCCAGGACACACACACTGGGCCATCCCATGAAGACTGTGTAGTGTGTGACATACCAGGAAATCACATTTGTATATCACACTTATTCAATGCTGTGTGCAGAGATATAGTATTGCTGCAGCTGATGCTTTAAACAGGAATACAGAGATGCAGGTTTTGTTTCACCTCTGAATTCTTCCATTTTTCAGCTCTTCACTGCAGCTCACTACACTTACCTACTGCTCGTCAGCTTTCTGTTCTGCACCCATTAACATCTAGTCATCAAGTCCGTACAGCATCAATCTGTACACCAGCATGGTCACATTTAGGTATTGTACAGTTCTTCCTACTGCTTCAAGAAAGATCAGATGTGTTTTGATACTTCAGTTCTCATTGTATCAGCAAGGCTTTACTCTCATTTCTTGAAAGCACTCAACACTAAAGATACTGCTTGGCTCACAGCCACATCAGCTCATATTGCAATCCTGAGAGGGAACATATGCACACTAAGGATTATGAAAGCAATGACAGAGAGAACAGTTGCTCTAGATCACAAGTGGCACACAGGAGATGATCTTTCTTTTAGATCACAGTGGGTCAAGATGAAACGTTAACTTTTTTTCCCCCCCTTTTAGAAGTTACATTTTAAGTCTTGTGTGCTGCCTGGGTTTCATCCATAATTATATCCTACTAAAATTCCACTATATTATCAAGCAGCCCTAGTTTTCTTTTCTGGTTGTGGCATGTATTATTGCCGTGCCTATTAAACAACTCTTCTGCTTTGAGACCAAAGGAACAGGCAGGACTTCTGAGAGATGTCCCTATAAATCCCTGACTTACTGCACAGGAATTGTGAATATCAATTATTTACAAAGGTCTAGGGAGCACCAGATTATACATACTGCAGAAAACACATAGAGTTTTGGGAATGGCAATATGGCTCAGCACAAATTGAGAGATTGAGAGCCACTTGGTAGTGCTTCCTGCTGGAGGGCATATGTCATCACCACATGGTAAGTCATGAAAGTGTGAAATAGGATCGTTACGATCTCCTGCCCTCCATTCTGAAATAATGATAATGAAAACAATCTATTCCTCACTCCTCCCAGGAACAGCAAGACTTGAAAAGGAACAAGAAGAATATTAAAACAAAAAAATACCAGGGAAGAAATGTGATTTTTCAAAGTTAACTCCAAAACAGTCTGCAAGCTCAAGTACTTAGCTTGCAAGTACATCTTCGTTTTAGCAATAATTAGATCCCCAGTCAAAAGAAGCAGTAGTCAATAGAATAGCGCTCCTTTACAGCAATTGCAGCACAGTGCAAAACAGCATCTGAAGATCTTGGACTGATCAATAAGCTCAGAGCTGAGGAAAGGAAGCCTCGGAACACCATTTGCAATGAGCAAGCTTTCTCAGTCTTACAAAGCCCAGGAGTTTGCTACAGACTCTTCCTTGCTTTCCAACTCATCACCATACAGACACAGCAGACTCCTGAAATAGGCCAAATAAGATGTGCAAGACTGCTGTTCTGTTAAGCATTTGCACAAAGTGCTAGGCCCCGTTCTTTTAGGGGGAAAGTAATTCACTATCCATAAAAGAAAACACCCAATACCAGTGAACATTGCAGTAACTGCAGGAGCTGGAAGCCAACTCTTCTGTTATTACCCTGCAGATGGTAGCTACATCTGCTCCTACACACAGAAGTGCTGAGACACAATGTTGTCCCCAAAAGTGACAAAGTACCTGGTGGGAGAACATACCCCATTGTGCAGGAGAAGGCCTTGTCTGCTTACTGTCTCCTCCTCTGCAAACTCAGCTTGAATTGCAGTCTTCCAGAGTAAAGCCTTTCTTCAGGAGGCCCAGATGGGAACCCCCTCATCTCTCGAGATTTAAGTCTTTTGGCTATAAGATTATTTTGTTTTACAGGTTTAGATTTCTGGGCACTTAACTATGGCCTTCTCCCAGAAGAGGGGAAACATCTCAGCTCCTGTTTTTGCAGGGAATTTAGTCATAGCCAGGTTCCTCCACTGCTGCAGGCCCCAGCTATGCTTGTAGCTCGCAAATGGTGTCGGTCAGTTGGTCCTCCCAGGCTTCCTCTCTCACAAGCTGATCCTAAACTTAGGCTTCACCTCTCTGTGGGCGAGGCCTTTTATGTCAGCCCCCAGCCACACTTCATCTCACTAACGAGCAGGGCTTTCCCCTCTAGCCCCTTGCCCTGGGCCATACCCTGGCTGGGGAGCTGCTGAAAGGTGAACAGTCCACTAAAGCAGCTGCTGCTGCCACATAAACTTAAGCAGTAGAGCTATGTAAGCCAGGTTATTTAAAAAGTGGGGAAGAGGAGGGTACAGGTGATGGTCCTCTGAGATATTAATCAGTAATCAGGGAAACTTTTCTGAAGCGGGGAAGGTATATTGCTCCTCTTTGTATGTATGCTGCTGCCCAGGAGGCATTTACTGGAGCGTGCAAATTGGGGCTCATATTCTGCAGAGGGGAAAGACCATATCCTGTAGGGGATCTTTCTGCTTTCGGCAGTTTATGCGAGCCTAGTGATGCTGCAAAAGAAATGCTGCAGAGCAGGCAAAGGCCCTCTCCCACTTTGCAAAACTGGCACCAGCAAATAGATAGTCCTGCTAACGCCTCACACACTGTGCACACTGTCTCACGATTTCTCAGAAGGCTACTAGCACCCATGCCTGTCTGGTACTTTACACATTAGGAATTGTAATAAATCTGGCTATTTGTCTCTTTCCCTGGTTAAAACATCCTCAGGGCTCTAGCAGGTTGGACTTCAGAGATTTGGGTTTTGCTTGTCCTACCCCCAACTCCAAATATTGCATGGGATTATTGCCATCTGCAGAATGTATTGTCGTCAGCTGAGGGGATGCTCACTGCCACCTGACTGCAGTGTATTGTAGAGACATCTGATCTCCCTAAAACTAGTTCCCGTCAGTGCTAGTAGCTTTTTACCCAGGGTACTGTGAAGTTACCATCCCTGATTTATTTATTCAGGTTTTCCTATGCTAAGTTCAACACTGCAGCAGCTAATTCACAGCCCAGATCGCTGTGTCTCCGAGCTTTATGTTTAAAACACCTTCTTAAGATGCTGAGATCCCCTTCACCCAGTTTAGCAGGGAGGAGTGACTGGGACCTGAATGATTTCCTATTCTCCAAAAGGCTGCTTCAAGTGGCAAAGTTGGGCCTGGGTGCAGAGGAGTGGAAAATATTTCAGGGAAAAACTGAGGAAGGGCTTATTTATGCCTTAGCCTGGAACAGGTAGGAAAAAATTTCCAAGCTCCAAACCACTTCAGGGATCTGGAAAACTCTTTCCTGCTCAGACCTAATTTACCTTACTGATAGATTTCCCTTGAGGAGGGTGAAGGATGAGGCAGCAAATTTCTGCAGGGAGAGAAGCTTGTTTCTCACAATGGTAAAGACATAGATGAAGGACCGCACTGCCTGCCAGGAATGCCAGGTGTATCACATATCCACCTGAATTTCTCAGATTAGACAGCTGGCCTGCAGAAATGTGAGCTTTCAAGAAACTGCTTGGCTCACTGCAAAACATTCTGGGTGCTCTGGCTGGAGTCATTTGAATATACAAGTTTCCTTTCCAGGAGAAAGACCTGGATTTCAGATTTCTTTCTGTTACAACATGAAATGAAAAAAACACAAAAATCCACTAAAATGAGATTTCCAGAAGTTTTTTAAGCAAATACAAACCTGCTTTTATTAAATTAAAAATGCTTGTTCTATTTTTTATTTTTGCCATTATAGTATGAATTTATTATCTATGATACAATAAAATGAAAACATTATTTAAGAGAAAAAATCAACTCTACCAGTACGTTTATTTCCAATCTTTTAAAATGTGTTATTGAAATCAACACTGCCTCATTAATTTAATCCATCACATTTTTTTAGATTCTTATTCCCCATGTTAACCAGAGTACTTAGCTTCTGTAGAAAAAAATGTGATTGCATGCCATATAGTCACAAAGTATTTTCATCTGGAATATAAATGGAAGTAACCTTTCCAAACAGAATATATTAACATATGCTGGAGAATCTATTGGTTATTCTGAGACCTCTTTCTTTCAGTCTTTAATCACTAAAGCCATCATTTTAGAGTCGTTTTTACAAATGGCAAAAGGACCAATAGCTCTCATGAGAATGGGGGGTAGGGGGGAGGGGTGTCTCAATCTGCATGGAGTCTCACAAATGTGCTATATTGTAGTAATTATTTTTTAAGCATAAATGTCATCCCATTCCCTAAAATGACAAACAAATCTGATTCTTCAGAATTCCATTAAGCTCCTTGCAAATGAAATAATCCTCATCTGAGAAGTACAAATATGCAGATGGCTTCACCCTATTATATCTTATTCTTTCAAACAGAAGGAAATTAGAAGAAACAAAAAACTAACAAATATCCCCAGGCAAGATTTGCAAGACCCTGAAGAAAATGGAGAAACGCATCTGTTGCTCTTCTCCTCTTGTAGTATGGAGAACAAAACTGATACAATAAACCTAAGAAGGGCTCATGCAAAGAGAAAGTAAAATATTTAAGATCTGCTTAAAGGAAGAAAGTTGTCAAACGTTCAGGAGAGCTGTATTGTTTTTTTTAAAAAAGACCAACTCTCTCTGCTCTGTCTTAAATCAATAAAGTTCAAATTCCTGCCTTTGGGAGAAGATGCAAAACCAAGGATTTCAGTGGCAATACGTGCTTTCTTTCAGTCCCTTTTCCCCAGATCCCTGAAGCACCAAGCTGTCTTGAAGGTACATCTAAAGGCTTTGCTCACCAGAATTCTAAGTGTTGAGGGGGTGAATACTCTAGCAGGGAGCAGCTACCTGGGGACTGGGCATTGCAATGTTTAGTGACTATGATGTGGGTCTTGACTTCTTCAGGTCTTGGTGGCCATCATATAGACTATACACACTTGAATTTTCTATCTTCTCTCTCTCTGATCCATTTAGACTGTAAGGGCTTTGCGCATTAAGTAGGGACATTTTCTTATGCAGATAAGCAAGGTGTCTAGAACAATGGGACAATGGATCTTCAGCTTGTTCTCCAGAAAGCCTCCACACTTCAGCTGGCAAATAAAAATAACAATTTGGCACAGTGTCCATGCCATTTAGCATTAAAAAATCCCAAATTTCCATTATGTCCTTGAAAAGCAGATTAAAAATCTCCTTGCTCTTGACAAGACCTTTTTGTGAAAAGTGGAAATATGAGTTTGGAAGCTGAGATTGTTACATACCTTACAGCTGTGGAGCAAGTGAATATGAGGGATTCTCGACATGTGAAGTATGTGTTAAACCACTTACTGGATGTCAGCTGTAGACTCAGATGTTTAGTCTAATTATTAAAGAAAATATTATCGCAAATAACAATAAGACACAAGGAATTAGAATTTACTTAGTGAGTTTTCTTAGGCAAAGAATGATTTTAGATGCAGATCTGGGTTATAGTCATAAAGTCATAGAATGGTGTGGGTTGGAAGGGACCTGACTTCCTCTTTGTTGGGATGCAAAACTAGAGCTGGAGTACCTGAGATACATGAGAGATAGCGGCTTAAACAATTAAAGAAAAAAAGTACACAAACCAAAGGAGATCAGAAAGATTATGCAGAATTGTAAGAAAATTCACAAAGGAGCTGGAAGGTGTAGGTCACAGGTAACAGCTCAGAGATGTTTTTAGTGGCTGAACAAAATGAACCTGATGGACAGGAAGATGTGGAATTAGGCTCTTCTCTCTCCACATAAGAGTAAAATGTAATTTGTGAATTGGATGAAACTTAAGCATGAAAAATGCTAAAGAAAAGTCAACATTGAATGACTTTGTGGGACAGTTCTGCACTGGGGACACAGGATCATCAGTTGGGAAGTAACAAAAGTCATTCAATCTAAGGACCTCATATGAGAAAAGACGGCAGGAGAAGTGCCTCTCACTTCCATCAGTGCTGCCTTTTCTATGTCACACACAAGCTCTCAATCTCTGGGAACCACAGCTGGGAAAGATGGAGCCACTGGATCTCATGGCCTCTTGGTGGGGTATTTGAGAGGAAGGAAGGTTGCATAATAACAGTGGTATTCCTACAGTAATTGCCCAACTTGACTTGGAGAGAATTGCTTCACATCAGCACCACTCTCCTTATGGCCGGCTTGATAATCAAAACTAGGTTACCAGAGGACTTTTGGCTCCATTTATGCTGGGAGCTAACTCTTCCCATTCTGGATCCCACTGTCTTTGTGCAGGTCGGAGAAAGTGAATTGCTCTTGATTTTACCTGGTGCTCAGCACTGCAATGTTCACACCAAGGCTTCATCCTCCCGATTACCATCATCATCACTATGGGGGGGATCTACAACAATCTGACCAATAAGGTCATGACCAGTGAATGCAGATTCTTGTCCAGCCTTCTCTAATGCTGTTACCTTGAGCATACGGAAGAGAGCTCGGTTGTCTAAGAGCGCATCCATGTCTGTAGTCAGGACATAGTGAGTGTTTTGTTTTCAGAGTTATAAATCACCCAATATGCAATCAATGCAACTTGTCTGCCACAGTTTATCTTGCCTAATATAATAAGCACTAACTACTCTTGGTTATTTTTATGAAATTGCATTCTTTAACTTGATTTGACACTGTACTAGCTCTATGCTTCCCTCCCAGCAACAGCACACAGTATGGAGGAAGTTTGATTTGGAAGAGAAATCTATGTGTTTATATAGATCAAGGCAGAGGTATTATTTCTTATATAAAAATTAATGAATGCAGTAATCACAGACAGCATTCACTACCAGAAAGAACATAGGCTCATTGACCTAGCAATAAGCTCAGGCAGGGCTTTATGTATGGATTTTTTTGCTAATTAGTTTGACGAAGAAAAGAAACGTTGCACAGCACAATGAGGAATAAAAGCTAAATAGGCAAATATGTTTGTGCCTTCATCTTTTATCTTCTTTTCTACTTCCTTTCTGTATTTATTCAGCTGATATTTAAATGACTGAAGACTATAACAAAGAGGAAGCCTTCTAATTGTGTAGACCACCTTTACTGAAAAGCTGAGCTTTTTCAGTATTTTGCATTTTTTGCTGCAGAAGATCTGTCTTCCTAGCTAAAGTGAAACAGAAACATACCTAAACACTGAAGCTATATTTATACACACATCCACATCTAAGCCTGGACCTACACAACAAACATTTTGCTGGGACATAGCCTCAGTCTTCCGGAGACATCATGCTTGCAGCCTGGTAATAGGTGTTTTACTACCCAGTGCCCTTGTGGCAAGTGATGCAGGAAAAGCAACAGCCCATTTATGAAATCGTCGTCTATTCTATATATTTAAGACACAGCAGGAGAGCTGGTACCAGGTTGCAAGGACCAGAAGCAGAGATTTTCATTTTATAATGAATATTATATGCTTATTGTAACTCCTACTGCTTGATTTTCAAAGCCTAGATTCCCCCGACTCCTGCTTTGACAAGTGGCTCTGGCAGGATTAGGAGGCAGATGACCTGATTTGTTGATACCTGAACTGCTCCATACACATGGATCTCAGCCCAGGGTCTGAATCTCCATGAACCAAAGTGCTGGCTCGTAGAGCTGCAAGTTACACGCAGACAAATGAATATTAATTCCCAAAGTACCAACACCTCTTTTTGGTCATCTTCTACCCTGGCACTCACCAGAAATAAAAAGCATTGAAAGCAAAATTGTCACTTCACAAAGTTCATCCATACTATAAAAAGTGAAATTCGTGGTCTTATTTCCCGTTCTTCAGTCAGTGCTCACTGCTCAGCACAGCCATGACATCACTTATACCATTCTCACACCTGGACCACAGAGAGGCAAGAAAAAATTTACTGAGGAGAACAGCAAAAATATAAACACAAACACAGATAAGATTTATACAGCTACAAACATGAAAAGCAACACGTGAATACATTTCTTTAAAACTTGTTTACTTTGTGAAGTTATGACTTCATTGTACATTGCCAATTCCACATCTGCTCACCATGACTTGAGATCTCATCACTGCCGGACTGAGCTTTGCATGAGCACACATAGCTGCATGAATCCGTATTAATACAAGATTACAATCCTTACAGAGCTTGTTTCAGAGCTGACACTTACTAGTTAAAGTTGGTCTTTCCTTCCCTTATGCCAGAAATAATGACAGTCCCTTGTACTTGTACTCTGCAATCGCACCAAGCTTCCCCAAGGATAATAGCAAATACAGCTGGAGCACAGAATAGAAGGGAAACACCATTTCTGATTTTAAATGTGTAAGCAAATTTGCATCCAATTTCCATGCTTATTAAGACAAAATATTTTTTCTCTCTGCTCATAAAGGGCTTTGCTCCTCTAGTGACAGAGAGGGTCGTTTCAGACAGGCTGGGAATCACAGGTGCTGGTTAAACTTCGTCAAGCCTGCCTGAATAGCAGAAAACAATCCACCCAGGTCCCAAGCCTGCAGCTGTGCACTTAATGGACTCTTGAGTTCATCTGCTAAGAGAAATCATCCACATCTGTCACACATCACAGGTACTGAGGAAAGGGGAGACGAGGGCCTGGGCAGCATTCCATCCCCTGCTTCTAGAAGGAGCAAGCCCTGCGGTAGAGAATGGAACACACGAACATGCTTCTTAATCACTGCTGTAGAAACCACTTTAACGCAGCAACCATTGGAGACCATAGAAGCAAAGTGGTTCCTTTTCATGTGTTTTACTTAAGCCCCTATTAGTTTCTCTTTTGCTTGAGAGTAGGAAGGCTTGGAGGGGGAATTTGTTGATGGGTTATCACAACCCTATGCTTTTTGAAAAAAAAAAAAAAAAATGTAGCTAGACTCAGTGTGACGAGAGACCTGTGAAGAAACTAGAGTCTTCATGATGGGGATTTAATTATTCAAGTATTGACAGAAATGAGAATTAAAGTAGGAATCAACCTGCTGACTTCCACAGGCAGTAAAAAACAGGTTTATCTTTCCACTGTTTATTGAGCTCTTAGATACAATAAATTCAATAATGGTCTGGTGGGTGTTTAGTGCTTTATGAGAATATATCATTGGGCTTAAAGTAATCATGGTTTTAGGCTATGAAGGTAACAAATATGACTTCAGACAGCATCATGTTGCTAAGCTCAAATATTCCCAGAAAGATGGTGGGAGAGGAGGGGGGAGAACAAAGAAAAAGTGATATTTAAAGCAAACAGAGTAAATAATGCAATCATGTTGATCCCAGTAACAGCGAACAGTTAAAAGTGATGATGGAAGTTACTGGAGTAAAGCAACAACATATCAAATATAGACAGAAAGCAATTACAAAAGGTATAATAGAAAATTGAAAGGACAAGCTAGCTGATGTAAAAGCTCACAAAAGCTCTGTAAAACATTCAAGGGGAAAAAGTTGCACTTGCTAATAATAATCCACAAAGGCTCAGGGAATGCTAATTAGCATAGAGCTGCTCTTCATTTGTACAAGGATGTATGGGCCTGTTCCAGGTTTAAATAAATGACTGAATGACAGAGACTAAACTCATTGGTGTTCTTCTAAAAATGAAAAAAAAAAAATTACAGAATCCTGGCATCAGTCGATAATGCAACTGAAATAGATTTACTGGATTTTCAGAGACATTCAGAGATTTTCTAAAACCACCAATCTATCTGCAAGGAAAAAACGTCTTACCACACATAACATGAACCCACCACTTGGTGTGATTTGAGCCAATGCTGTTGTGCTCAGCTCAGGAAATTTGCTGCCTTTCAGGCCTTTTCTACATCACTCATTTTTTTGCATCTACCTTTTCAAGAAGCCCAATTTAAATTACTTTCAGACTAGAAAAAATAGAAATACAGATACCATGCAAAGTAGGGAATACTGAGTAGGAGGAAAATTAGACATCAATCATCTGAGGGTTCAATTCCACATTCAGCCTCAGCTCTCCTGGACAAGTCAGTTACCTAGATTTCTAGTAGGATTTTCAAAGCCATCTTACCTTCCAAAGCTTCAGTGCTTAGTCCATGTTTCCTCAGCACAGGGCTGAAAAGGGTACTCATTACTTACTAAAATTACTAATTCTACAGTTGCACTTTCAATATCCGAAGAACAAAATCCACACAAGGAAGAACAGCAGTAGGAATCAAGTTGGGGTCTCAGATGGGAGATGCTGAAGGCCCATAGCATTGCCTTCTTATTTTCACAGTATAGACATGTTTGCTGATAGAAAGCAAAATACCTAAGGACAACACCATAGCATTGAACTGCTATATCAGAGGATGGCATGTCTGCTGTCAGCCTTGACTGAATTAATTTTCTTTTCTTTCTTTCTTTGGTGAGTTAAAGTTGGCAAGGATCATGGCTAGTCTGCTGTGTAAAGAGTAACCTGGTAGGAGGTTGGAAGCTTTGGTCAGTATAGCGGCACATAAAGCAACATTCATTTACGGGAGTTCCTCCTGAAATCCCGTCCTCTGTAGGAAGGGAAGCACTGAGCTCACTGGCATGTTGGACACTTCACCCCCTGTTCAGACCCAAAGAGATCTACAGACCCAATCTCACACTACGTTATCATTTTTCCCCTACACGTTCTTAATTAAGAAAAACAAATGAACATTTAGCCCCAAGAATCTGATTTATACAACTATGTATCTTACATTAAATTGTGCAACTCAGCAAATATTGAAATTTATATTTTAAAAATAATCGCAACAAAGACTACTTACGAAGAAAACCGTGCTTCTCCACCCTTGCTGAGAATGCTTATTTCTCTATTTTAAGTATTTGTTTTCCTGCTTTTAAACACATTGGGGTTTTAAATCACTGTATCTTTATTTAACATTGTTGCTTATGCATCAAAACCACTTGGTTTTGGAATCTGACATCCATCTAATAAAGATGATGCTTTAGAAACTAAGCTGAACCATCTATAAAGAAATTGTAAAATTCAATATTAATGATCCATTTCATTCTTAAACAATAGACTTCTGTGTATCACTGATGAGCCAACCAAATATATGTAATATTCATTGTTGCTTTTGATAGAAAAATCAAGTAACATGAAATGCCATCTTTATCCGGAGGGCCTTCCTCGTTTCCAACAGAATTCAGCTATTTGCCCATATTTAGCTCACCAAGAAAATGAATTTATCATCCTTTCACTATTCTGCCTGCAAAAAATAGTAAACACTGAGCCTTGAAAGTTTTCTAATAAGAGTCAACATCTAAATGTTAGTCCCATTCTGCATTTCATCTCTGTATTAACATAAATTAAAGATGCAACTAGCAGCCTTAACTGACATTTTCAACAGGAAATACTGAAAAGGCCAGTCCAATTGGTACAGAAGTCTTGGTTTTAAGAGCACAAAATCAATTGCAAACCTTAAACATGCTGACCAAATGATGCCTAAATATTCAACTCAGAAGAGTACAGAATGTAATCCTAAACTGAATCCACCGTTTCTGCACTGAAAAGCACTGTAACGCAGTCACACTGCATAAAGGAGATCCTCTAGAGCTACATGCTCTATTAGAGCAACAAGGCAGAGCTGTCGCCACCCCAGGGCTGTGCAGACTGCAGAGGTACCACGTACCACCCAGGTACCTGGGCTGAGGAGGTACCTGAGGCAGGAGGAGTTTGCCCATGCAGACCATGTTCATACAAATATTCCCTCCCAGTGCCCCAGTCAGACTGTTCGTGGCTAGCATGCAGAGACCTCACTCTATCCTTGCTTTAGGCATGTGGCTCTGGGGATTTGAGAAACCGCTGCTAATTTTTCTGCTTGGGTCTGTGTATCTGATTATTGGTTTCTAAATATAATTGGAGATATTGATTTCTTCACATTTATGACGTCAGTTCTGCTTTAGAAAATTCTCGTGTTGGTTTTCCCCATGTTCTCAGAGAGCACTGTGACTTCTCTGCCAAGTGAGAAAATGCAAGCTATAGTTTTTGTTAGGAATAAACACTTCAAAAGCAGAATAAACCTCAAACACAGGGCTGGAAGCAGGTAGCCCATCAGTGTGTTGCAGAAGGCAAAGAAAAGAAAATTTTGAGAAGAGACATTGGGCAAATCCTAGGTTTAGATGCAAGCATTAAATTAGCAAGCATTAACACTTTTTTTTTCTTTTTCTTTTTAGTAACAGCATTTTCAATGCTTAAGGTCAATCATCAGCAAGTCCCACAGTTCAGAGGTCAGAATATCTGGTAGTCCCCTCAAGGCACACGGACATGTGCATTTCTTCCTCATACATTCCCCCAAAGTAGCAATACCTTTATTAACATTCACCAGCTTAAAATAAAGATGTATTGAAAAGATACAATTTATTATAAGTCTTACAACTCTTCATTTTTTCCCCCATATATTTTATCACAGCAATATAAAATTCAAGGTCATTAAGTAGAGAGCATCGTATTTTATTTAGAGCTTCATTTCAAACTCTATACATACATGCTTTTTCGACATTCTTCATTTTTATTATGATCTTGATAGAATTTCCCTCTGAGAGAGACAATGATCACGGAATTAAGTTTTAATTATTTAGGCTCAAACAAATGCAAAATACCAGCAAAAATAGCATAAAACCTTTAGCATCCAAATTTCTAAAAATGGTAGGGTTTGTAAGCTTAAATATTTAAATGTAAAGGGACTTTATTTCAAGTACTATAAAAGAGAAACATTGCCACTTACTGGCAGTACCAGTGTCTTTGCAATATTTGTAGGCATTTATGTGCATCTTTCAAAAGCTTTATTAACCTTTATACTATTTGTCAATAAAAAGCCCCATTAACATTTAAACTGTGTATGTCCAACTGCCTACTTCAAACAAGAATCGAAAGATAGCCTGTAAGAAACAGTTATGTGTTACAGACTACATTATCGGGACTGTACACGCTGAAGATTTTGAAAACCTCACATTTCTTAAAGTAAAGTAAAAAAATAAATAAATCAATCAACAGGCAAAAAGGCTGCACATGGCCTGAGCGGAAGTGACAGCCACACGGGCAAATAGGTATCACTGACAACACAGTACAGCTTTGGAAAGAATAGTACAACCAGCTGGAGCCACTTCAGGAGTACTGGAGGTCTAAAGAGACCACACTGTGTATGGAACTGAAATTTAAACACCGCTATTGCAATAGGATCAAGAGAACTTACCTGACATTAACAACTAGCCTTACCTGACATTAAGAATTTGTCTTCATTGGGCAAAAACTTGATTTTAATCAAAGAGAACATAATCATTGGATAAGAACTGAAATCACAGCTATGCAGATGACAGACTCTTCAATCAAGCTGCTGAACTGGAAATGCCAAAGACGTAATTCACCAGCTCATGTATGTCCCCCACAACTTTGTTTCAAGCACCACCGACTTTGTAAAAACGCTACACGCTGCTTCTGTAAAGTGGGTATTTTAAAAGGTAAGGAAAAATGATCCCAAAATCTAGAGACTGAAAGTGAAGTCAAGCAGTCTATTAGCACTGCTTTTACAAATCATTAGTGAAGGCAGCATGACCTGTTCCACTGAAGAGAAAAAAAATTCATGAATTGTCTTCAAGTATGGGAGATACACTCACAGTGACAACAGAGGCATTCATTTCATTACTTTACAACAGGAAATCTATAGACTCCGTAGAAAATATACAACCAAAATGGAGCTAGTATGACAAATGGTGCTCATGTAGCAACAATGAAAATGTAAAGTCTGCAAATTCAGAAAAAATGCATTTTAGTGGCTTTGCTTCCTCAGGCTCCAGTTTCACAGAGCACCACTTCATGCAATCGTTCCTTTCATCTCACGTCCGTCTTGTCTTCTGTTTTTTTGTTTGTCTCTTTGCATCCTCTGAGCCACCTGTGTCAGAACCTGTCTGCCCAAGAGCACGTACTCCTTGCAGTCGAGTTGTCAGCTGCAGCAATAAGGGAATAAGCTGGGGAAAAAAAAAAGGGGAAGCAGCTTGTGATTACAATGGTAGGTAAGGTCTGAATGGTAACATTCTTTAGACCCATGCATCCCAAAACAAATAGAATCTGTTGCGTAAATTGCACACCTACAAAGATATCAAAAAATGGCAGCAAATCTTGGGAAGCAATCAAACCAAACCTCCGGGAATTTCTGATAATCAAAACCTAAAATGATTGTCAGTAACTTTTTTTCCTGCAGTCATCTAGTCAAGAACAACAGTTTGAGTCCTGAGTCTTGAAGATGACTGCTATTTTCAGTAGAGACACTTTCAGTGACTTTGTAGAAAATCCTGGAGAATCCCACGTTCTGTGCAGTCTTACCCATGTTTGAGAGGAAATCAAACTATACAGACAAATTTCTTTTCTTTTATCAGAAAAACAGAAATCCAGCCATATCACAGAAGATGAAAAGAGCATGGCTTTTTAACAAAGACAGAGGGGGTTATATAGTAAGTATATTTCTCTCAAGACCTTTTCACTAGGGAGGGTGTAAAGCCAAAGAGACCAGATTCAATGACTTGCAAGTTTTTTTTTTCCAGTCTGATTGCTCCTGAAGCCAATAAAATAATTATTTTCATTCCTATTATCACTGGGTCTGGCTACTTGAATTTGAATTATGCTGTATTCCGTTTTTTCCCAGAGCCATCAAATGAGAAGACAAAATTCAGAAACAGCACAGGAACTCAATGTCACACTAAGTTTTTTTAAAGGAAGGTAACTGTCAAAAAACTTGGCTAAGTTGTAGCTTTTCTTAAAATGCGTCACATAAGGTGACTGCTGACTGCATCTCTGTCTTGATAACCACCTTAACAAAGTACTCATTGACAGGAAAATAATCTTTGGATAAGACAAAAAAAAAACATGACCTACCTTATCATGGTTGTAACCAGCCAACAACAGAAGCAGCGTCAGTGGTAACGCGATGTAAGATCCTTGGGCAATATCTTGTTCAGGCAGCTTTCTCTGAAAACAATGAGGACCATGGATTTCTTTTTTGTTTTTTTAAACAGCCATTTGGACTACGAAATCCCTCAGCTTTAAGCAATGCCAGCAATAGGATCATGTGGCATGTCCAGTCCTTCCCGTCTGACTTCCTTCTAAGTACTGCTCTAAGATTTACTTTACCTTCAACTTCAAAGCAGTCCCCTTGATCAGATTCATTCATCTATTACCTTCTTCCTGCGGTTTGCTGTTTCTAAAAGCTAACTCACTGATGGTCAGGCTCCACTTTACAGTCAACCTGGTGTGCTTTGATTTACCTGTCACATGCTGCCCAAACCGCTGTGATCCCAATGATAATACTACAGCAACCATACTCTTTCAAGGCACATCTGCATTCTTCATTTGTAACTGCCATTTCATGTTTCCCTCATGTTTACTGGCATATGAACATGCAGCAATGCAGAAAAGAAATAGATCATTTAAGTATTACAGAACAAACACTTCACTAAATTGACTGCACTGTTCAGAAGTGCAAAGAGACACCTCTCACTCAAAGGAGTTTTCCCCTGATGCCAGTTTGAGAACCCCTCTGCTTTACCCTCTGCCTCCTCTCCAATAACTAAAGATCTTGTTTTCGCATGGTGATACTTCTTTCATATACACAGAAATCGTTAAAGGAATTCTGACAACAAGCCTATCTTTCTCCTTCTGCCCTCAGTTACTGCAACCTTTCAGTTAGTATCATGGCTATAACACCTTGTTGAACTCCTTACCTGCCTCCCATAATATACCACCTTATTACATCCCTGCCTGATGCCTTAAATGTGACGAAATCCAAATTCATTGTCACTTTAATGCCACTCACAAACCTCTTCATATTTACATTAATAGAAAGTTTGGCCAAGACCACAAAATACATGCAGGCTATATACTTGCTCTCAAGGTGAACGCTTAAGTATTTTGTACTTACAGTGGGACTAAAGATCAGTGTAATGTGTTTATGATATCCAATAGCAGTGAATGAAACTTGAGGCAGGGTGTAGTCATACTGCGATTTAGACAATGTGGAATCCAGGAGCACCACATAATTCTGTGGGTAAAAAATACACTCAGTCTATAGCATCAGTAGCAGTCTGGGACAAAATTAGATTTAAAGGCAAAAGTCAGTTTAACAGGCTTCAAATCTTCCGAGACACTGGTCACTTCAGCATGAAGTGCAGGCACACCAGAAATAACACTTCAGTGTCCTTAGGAAAAAAAATGAAAGTGAGCTAAGCTAATATTCTTACCTCTCCATCTCGGAGCAGTGGCGGGAAATGGAAAAACAGGGATAGGCCTAAATTGACTGTATGAATTGGGTTGTCAAGATTTTCACTTTTGTAGAGCTTCACCTGTGAGAGAAAGAAGATAGCACAAACCAGGTATTTCTGAGCCTGCACCACCACAGATAGATATTTAAGAAATCCCACACCTTAAAACACAAAAGCACTTCAAAATTCGTCATGTGTTTCATAAACAGACAGTTGTTAAGTAAGAACACCAGGAATTGTTCTACTCTGGGATGTGAAGTCACAGAAATAGTCTTTTTACAGAACTTGAAATAATTTAGGAACAAATGATGTCCGACATTTTCACTTATCCAGTGTACTAAAGGTAGTCTATGCTGTGCATCAACCAGAACTGAGCAATTCTTTTAAATAATCCCAGCAGTTTCACAGGAATTTGCAGCTGGGGGTTGTTTCTATTTCTCTGACAGGCTCATTTTGCTTGATTTCAATTTCTCTAAACTTATTTAACAAGCTAGACATCCTCAGGCTACAGAATAGGCCTGAAGTCCTCAGCAAATACAGTTTGCTCAGAAACCAGCGTAATTAAAAGAGGGTTGTATCACAGTCAAATAAGGCTCGTAGGGGGAGCAGCATGCACTTACATGAGGCTGCCTCTAAACACAAACATTTATCATCCACTGCACCTCCTCCAGAGGACACAGAAGGAAAAGTGATGGTTTTGGGGGATCACTGAAGCAGCCTTCTAGCATCTATCCCGTTGTTTTTAAACCTCTGGATCAGGTATTTGCTAAGACTTGGCTCTCCTTGCACACACAGCCCAACTAAATTCTCACTGATTCTGCCCAGTGCTGCCATGGTTGCAGCTCCAATCACAGCTCACCAGAGCATTTCCAGTTGTTTCATCAAGCCCATGCAACCAGAAGGGACCAGACCGAAGTCACAAAACTGCCTGCTTGTGTCTGTATCAAATCTTAGCACATCTTTCAAAGGCAAAAATTTCTGCTTTGAAAGCAAGGGTGGTGATATGCACCCATCAACAGCACACGTGCATTACATGCAACACAAGACCCAACCTCATACCAAACAGGTACAGGCATGGATAACTTCCACATAGCTACATTTTCACACCCAGTCCTATTTGCTTAGGCTGAACTGCAAGTGTCTAAATTTCCCCAGAAAGATAGGAAGCTTGCTCAGTTGCTCTTCAGTAAGGTGATACATTTTCCCTTCACACCTGCTCTGAATGTTGGATCCTCTGGATGTCTCCCCAAAAAACCAATAGCTTAGCAATGAGATCTTGGCAGGTGAGATGCGTAACAGACTAGTCTGAAAGAAATCCAGGCACTGCATTTGTATTTGTAGGTAACATTTCAAGAAGCTTTTAAACCTGAGAAACGGTACTAGAATTCCTACCACACTAAAACCTCTTGCAGATACTTCTAGCATTTGCAGTATAACCCAAAAGGATCATACGCATTTAGGAAGAGTTTTTTTCAGATCACAGTGCAGTCTTTTGGAAATTTCAGGCTTTACTATTTGTCTCATACTCTCTCTTCTAGCTGTACTTTTAAATTCATGTGTCCTATGGTATTGTTGCATTCACATGGTACCTTCTTGCTAGCAGACATGCATGTCACGAATTCCAGGTGTTTCAGGAATTAATGCAGTTCTCTGACACAGAAGATTCATTTCACCCCTGGTGTCTTGCTTTCCCTACAGACAGGACATCCCTAATCAAGGAATCAGAGCCAGAAATGTACAGGCCAACGTGAAAATTATTTCTTAAACATACTCCCAGGAAAAATGGAAACATTAAAACAAAGCAGTGAGGAACACTGGAATCTTAATTCTATCCAGAATTCAAATTCAAATTAAAGTATTAGTCATAATTTGAATTAAATGTGTGCTCTGGCTACTGAACAATTTCCAGTGACCCTGCAAAAAAACATTGGGAAACCAATGGCAAATACCCTTGACAAAGATGAAAGGCTTGAACTTACACATAATGTGGAGAGATATTCAGAAGATGTAATTACATTTCCACTTAAATCAAACTGATTAATTTGGCGGAATGCTATAATATTAACATCATCAATGTCACTGTTCCCAACCTGCAACACAAAACACAGGGATGTTTTTAACAACAGAGGAAGAATTAACAGAGGACAGTTAGCACAACACAAATATTGCTCATCATTTTAAACAAGAAGTGAATTTTGTTCTATACTAGCAACATGGAAACTTGAAGGCTTTTCAATCGCGAGTACTTTTCCTTCAGAGTGCACAGCTCGCAATTACAGACTTGTGCATTATCAGCACAAGGCTGATGGCATTAAGTTAAACTAAAAATGGAAGAAGTATCAAAAGCATGCATTATTTTGGAAGAGGCTGAGTTCCATACACAGGACTGCCTGATGTTTGAACACTGGTCTCACTATTTTGCATCTGTGCCAAGAGACGCATATTACTATGCTGGGATGTGTATACAGTTGACTAATGAGGAATATGTTCATATCATAATATAACCTAGCTGAAAAATACGTAACTTTGTCTTCTTCAAAATTGTTTAAAATACAAAACATTTGTGTTTCTAAATCTGAACTCTGATCAGAGTAATGAAAGACATTTACTCAAATAATAATAACAGTAACTGACAAGTCACAGTTCTGCCAGGTGCCGTATCAACAGTCTGGTGCCACTGAGGCTGTAAATTTTTCCTGCAGGTGTCTTTCAAATGCTTCTCTCTCCTGGAGAAAATGGCAGGCTAGCCAGGACACTATTAGTACAAGCTATTGCGTACAGCTGTCACTTGCAGTACTTAATCTTCATATGATTTTCTGGAATTTGGGTTGCCATTCTCTTCCCCTTCCCACCAAGCAAGCACTCTTAGCAAGAGGACACTAAGGACTTGAAAGATTTCTGCCCTTCTGTTTTGCTGTAAAGCAGGGCACCCTGGTCAGGTGCATGTCTGAGCTCAAATAATGACCATCTCCCACTGAAAAGTTCTGGACAACTAACGAAGGCTAATTAACCTTTGCTGGATGTCAAGAGATAAACGCAAGGCAACTAATCTGAATCCGTAAGGATGGAGGAATATTTAACAAGATTTCATCAGTTTTCAATTCAAAGTTATTATTACATTTTATAAAGATTTACTAGTCTGAATGACAATTTCACCTACATCAAGACTGCGGGATTTGGACCAAATAAAGTGTAACAAAATCTATCTATCAATCAATGACTAAATAAGAAGATAGCATAATATGACAATTTATGACATCCTCAAGTCGCTTGAGCTTTGTTCCACACCATAAAGAAATGCTGAAAGGTATTCTATAGATTTATTCTCTTGTTTCTTGATGTAGTCTTTGTGACTGTGAAAGAATCCTTCTCACTTGTTTACTGTTTGGGCTTTATCTTATTCCAATTTTAAGCTATAGTGCTGACACACAATACGGGGCCCGTATTTAGGGAGCAAACTTGCTGAAAGCCACTTGTCTAAACAGAATGCATTCAATTACATTGCTGCTGATAGAACAGATATAATGCCAAGACAGATGCATTTTGTATTTAAGTGATACTACAAAAAAAGAAAAAATTACCTCAATTGCGCGATGCTGCGGCAAAGCTCTTTCAATGTGATCATTGCCTTCAGCTTTGAGTTGGACATGATACACACAACCAGGCTAAAAGCAACATTCAATGATAAATCCCAACACTGAATAATACGTACTTAAATTTTAGAAAACAGTAAGAGATTCCATTTAAGATACACCACCCAAACAGATCTAACTCTATCTAGTTAAAGTTTTCCTCATCCCAAATAGAAAATTTAACTCAATAACACCATTAGGGGTGTTTACTGCCAGCAAATACAAAAACCCTTTCACAGAACTTTCACTAGTTTTATTACATTACAGTATTAAAAGAAATCATCTGCTGTGAAGAGTTCTAGCTAGAAAGAAAATACATTAAACAGGATTAGAACTCGATCAAATACTGCTTTCTGCTTCAGCATAATTGCTTACTCCATACATCATGGTCACTGAAATTCAGCTTCCAAGTTTCCTGCAGAACAGCTTACTGCACATACATGCTGTACAATCAACATCATACATACACCCAATATCCTGCTAAAAACACGCTGTCACAGTATTTTCACAAGAGAAACGAAATGCTTCCCCAAATTTTTTTGCCTAAGAAAATTCCCTGCTATAACACCTGAACACCTGTTACACACATTCAGTACGCCGACCAGGGGCTCATGTCACGTCATGGGAAATGTTCAGGGTTTGTGGGAGGCCATCACAATATGCTGGCAGCAAGTTCCACAGACTTATACTAAAAGCTTTTTCCCCCTTTACTAGAACAAATGTTCACTACATGACAGTGTAATACAGGGACACTCAAGCGAATGGGATCTAGCAAATGTGATAGGAAAACAGAAATCGGTAGCTAATTAATAAAACACATTTTATTGCTCCATTATCACACTAACATAAATGACAGGAGCATTCTAATCCTTACCAGAAGGCCACGTAGCCTGAATTTGCCCTCTTCATCAGTTATCGTGTCTTCTCCATAGATGCTACAATCCTTCTGCCCCACAGCTTCTACTGAGACTCCCTGCTCAGGCTCGCCATTTAAAGAAGAAACTGTGCCGTAACAGCTAGAGGTATAAAGAGAACCAATTGCTACAGATGTGCAGATGCTGTTTTAATGCACATTTTAAAGACATTTTATTGCTATAACTGATGGAAAAAGTACTTAATATATTTAGCATAGCATGAAGAAGAAAAGGGGAACTTATAATGCGTATGTAAAACTGTTTAAAGCATTAGAATTAACCGCAGTTCCAAGCACAACTTTAGGAGTCCAAGATCCCTGACCTCCATGAACAGCAGCACTTACCCAAGGGCAAGGAAATTATCTTGAAATCAGATACCTTAAATGGTCTACTGTCCCCAGAATAGTCCTCTCCTGTCCCACTGGACATAGCACAAGCCACATCCAGTGCCCCTGACACAGTGCTTTCATAGCAATGTTTTTCCTTACAGTCCTGCCATCTGGGCTTAGCCACATGCATGAGAAAAGGCTAAAAAAAGTACTTACACACAGCATAATAAAGTTAAATTGTGCCTTCAAAAGTACCCGACAAACCTGCAGAACATAGGCATACCAGGACAAAACACACACTTTGCATAATGCATCCTGATACATTTTGCACAGTGTTTCAGCTCTACTGACCTGTAAGCTGTTCTGTAACCAGTTATCCGGATTTTAAGATTCTGTCCTTCCTGCACTTCAATCATTTGTGATGATGGCTCAAAGCGAAACTCTTTCATCATAGGTTTAAAATAATACTGCCCTGGGCTCTGCAAAGAGGCAAAACACAAACTGTTTACTGATAGTGACACAAAAATTCACCAACTCCAAACAATTATGTTTCTGTAAGAGCTCGCTGAAGAGCTAGAGTTCTCTGTCCCAGCTGTAGGTTAAACTGGTTGGAAAATGAGAGCGCTGACAAACAGGGAGCATGTAGGACAGTAAACCAATGGAACTCCACCAGGTGATAAAGCCTGAAGCAGGAAAGGAAACTATGGCCCTAAAACCTTACCGCAAGACCTCAAGGACAGGAAAGTGACCGAGAGAAAGATGTCTGCAAGGAAAGTATTCAGGCATGTCTACACACATGTACAGATCAATAACCTAATTAGATTTCTTTCCTCTAAAGACTCTCAAACGATCATCAACAAATTGGCTTGTTTCATGTTTACAGACTGCAAATTAGTAACTGAAATCAATCAACATCATCTACTACCTGTTGGGGAGAAATCTCTTGCCAGTTTTGATTTTGCATCTTTCACTTGCTAAGATTGTAAGTGTTGTCCACTCTGAGGGACCTACATCTCTCACTGTGGGTTATGATTTCAAAGGAGACCATACGTTCCCCTGCCACTGCCGAGAGCCAATAGCATCCCTATTTGGGAAGGCAAAGTAACACAGCAGCGCACATGCAGCCACATTCAGAAGAACGAATTTCAACTTACCAGATTGGAAAAAGTCAGCATGCCATTATCTTGTGTAAGGAGGTTGGACCGAAACACCCCTCCACTGAGAGATAAGAGAACTCCAGCAAGAGCCTGGTCATCCTCTGATTTGATCTATTTTTGAAAAAGCAATAGTTTTAAGTGTAAGGAGGGTTGCTTTACAAAGAAGGGTTCAACTCAGAAGCCTCTTATAGAGTGCACAGATGTGCTGGCTCTGAGCACTCAGCCGTAAGCAGAAGAAAATGAGCCACATCTGCAGTGTATCCCCTCCTGCAAGGCTGCAGGACTACAGAAGCTTGTGCTCTCAACATCTGGGCAGTCACAACTGCACATAGCATGTGCCACCAGAACAGTCATTCTCTATCACATAATAGGACATGCTGGGGACCAGAGCAAAGTATCCCAAAGACTAGAACAGGCACTAGTTGGACCAGAAGGTACATGAAAAAAACACCTTGAGGGATAAAACTCATTAAGAGAAGGTGGCCCAACTCTACAAATGCAAATAAAGCCAGTCTTTTGGACTGCAGGCTCTAACTTTCACTCTATAAACCTTGCAAAATATCTTCTGCATGGCAAGTCATGGTCTACAACTAAGCTCATCCACCAAGATTTGTTTCCCCATGACAAAACTACCCCCCAAATACCACAGCCATTTGTGTTTGGCTGGGACACATGGGTTAACTTTTTTGGTTTTTTAGCTCTAACTGCACACACTATTCATTTAGAACCCAAAGTGTTTAGAACATTACCTCAAATGTCACCCCGGCAAGAGCAAAAGCTTTGAAGTCCCCAACTGTTCCTTCTACTGCAGTCAAAACAAACCCCTCCTTCTGAGCAGTTACTGTATATTCCAAGTCACTGTGGAGTGGGCCAACACTTCAAATAACAGGAAAGAAGAACTCGTTTTAAAAAAAGCACTTGGATATCACACACACCATTGTACTTAAACTAAACAATCCAAAAGATCAAAACAAATTTGTCAATTACCTGTAAGCACCTTTGTCATCAGTGAAAACTGTGATGAGTGGAGAAGTTGCTCCCTTTTCACCAATAACAATCTCAACACCTTCCAATTCAGGATGAATTCGCCCTTCCAGAAATAAGCCTGCTTTTCCATGAATCTCTATCAGCTTTCCAGGACAACTCTCTTTGTCATTGCCAAATCAAGGGGATTTAAGACAAACAAAAAAGTAAAAAATACACTCACCATTTTGTCTTAGAGCAAGACTTTAACTACTTCCAAAGCGATCAGTTAATGTTCTTTTACCTTAGAATAAGACATCAATGCACACAATTCTCTCAACATATCTTAAAACATCTGAACATTCACAAAATCAATAACTAAGTTCCAAAGCTATAAGCACATCTCCAAAACAAACACTCTGGATTTGCTAAGTGCTTTGAGGATTCATTAAGTTACATACACTGCAGCCACATGGAGTAGATTCCAACAATATTCCCTTCTAGCTGATATTACACTGAGCTCTGACAAAATTTTTTGAGATCAAATTCAGGTCAGCATATGTCATGTTCAAAGACATAAGAAAAATTTTATTCCCCCTCCCCTCCAATGTATTTTAGAATGTGCACAACAGAGAAGCACATAAAAAGGGGCACCCAACATTTTCAAAGGATTTCAAATGAAGTATGTTCACTTAGGAACCTGAGGGCAAGATGGACACTGACTTAACAAGTAGCATCAACTGATTGATGATAACCCTGATCATTCTGAAGTTTACTTTTTTGTATTTTTATTATTGTAATTTACTACAACCAAAACTTAACAGAAACTTGAATTTGGTAACAAACTCAGAATACAAACATTACTTTTGCACAACTATTTTTCTAGGTGAGAGTAATATGAACAATTCTGAGAATCTGGTGTAATGTCCAGAAATCTAGTCCTTCCTCTTGTGCCAAGTGGTCTTTCAGCACTTGGATGCATATTTTGCTGATAAAAACTTTACTTGCACCCTCCAACAAATTCCAATGCTTCCAAATTCCAGAGGGAAATTGGCCCAAAGAAATAGCTGCAATCGAAACCTTCCTAACATTGCCTTTGAAGAGCTATTCATACATTCATCTGTAAGGATGCGTTTCTGCCTTAAAAATCTACTTCTTTCAAACCAGATTTTATTGATATTTACCTCCACTAACAACTGTTTCCACATAAGGCGGGTAGAAAAGCAGCTCTTTTGATGATGGTGTCACAGTAATTTTCTCTCCAGACCTATAAAACTCAAATAAGATACAATTAGAAGAAAATGGAATTAGCAGCTCTCATGTAGAACAGAGTACTGCATATTGATCCAAGAATCCATCTAAATACCACAAGTAAAAAATATCAACAATAACCTAAGCAAAATTCTTATTCTGTGGTACTATTTTCCATTTAGCTGAGAATCAACAAGAACAGGCACAAGTACCCATACAGCAGTTCTTTCCTATATGGAATACATCACTATTCTCTTTGGTGGAAACACCAGACAACAGTACAAAGAATACACCTTGTCCATTGGAGCTTGGTATTACCTTGCCCAGTATGAAAATTCATATAAGAACGGTCCTTGGAGTTCCTCCACCATTTCTTGCACTGGTGGCTTTGTTCCTTCCTCCTCTTGACCCTTCTTTTCTCTCTCCTGTCGGCGGGCCTCAATTTCTGCCAGCTGTTGCTCCCTACGTAACTCCTGTACAGACTTCAGGGGCCCTAAAACTAAGGCAGGTTCACTGTCAATGGATGACCTGAAAACATGGAGGAGAAAAAAATCATCTATTTTCATACAGAAGGATAAGAGACTGTTACATCTGTTAATTACTGCCTATATACCACAGCAGACAAGTCCCAGGATATATTTTTTTAATCCATTCCTTTTAAATTCTGCTATTTATTCCAAGCATAATTAAAACTTTTAACCTCTATATCAGCCAGTTACTACTAGAAAGCCAACCTACCTGGCCTAGCAGCAAGGGACCTACTTGCAACTCTCACAAATTTTGCCCCATCATGCTATAACCATTCAAGAAGTCACGGCCCTGTAGCCTCCTCCTCCCCTCTGCCGTGCCTCAGCATCCCACTGCAGAGCCAGTGCCACATACCTACATCTCAACCGCTTTGCAGAGTCCAGCATGCCAGCTTAGCTTAGGCTTTGGTAAGCAGAGAGTCTTGATTTTGCACCAAGTACCAGACACCAGCTCTGCTGCAGGGGTAATAACCTCCTACAGAAGCACTGACAAGCCAGCAGGAGTGGTAAATTCTTAAGCCAAAGGCCCAGTTTGCAAGAGTACCTTTAACAAAGCCCTAAACTAAAAGAGAAAGGCTACAATTCCAAACCTGACAACAAGCTTAATGAAGAAATAAACAAAAAGACTGGTAAGCTCACTTATTTTTTCAGTACTAGGAACCTTCCCTCACAACCTACCTCTCAGGAGCAGAGTATACAAGCAGAAAATAATTTCTCTCACAAATAAATACTTCCAATAGCTGGCAATTCCCAGGGAAAGGTTCGAGTTCTAACCTATCTGCCCACTACATTTGAACTATCCAGCTATCTTCGCACTGTCCACTGAACAGATTGTTAGATAAGTTTAACCAAGTTCTTTAAATCGGCTCAGAACAATGCATCTTGTTTCACTTTCCCTGATCTTACATACTCTTTTTCCTAGCAATTTCTTCCAGTCTCCAAACATTCTTTGTATCTTATCTTCTGTCTCTTCTATAACAGTGTGAAGAACTGTCGCAGAACATTGCAAAATTCTCTATGAGGAGTGAACTGAAATGATCACTATTACTTTTCCTACAACCACTTTAGATTATCAGGATAGTTCTGTCTCCTGCTTCAGTCTTCATCTATGCTCTATTTTGTCTTTTTTTAAGAGAAACAGATAGTATTGCTCCATCACGCTAAGTTTTTTTTATCAAGGCTTTAAATTCTTTCTGTGTAGTCCAGAGACAATACAAAAACATATCAAAAACTTTGTCTTAAAACATATTAAAAATCCGTACAGACATGCACAAAGTCTCGTGATATTAACAATAAATTACTACAGTCTCACTTTTCAAATATTACAAGCCATCATCAAAAACTGTTAAGAATCAGCTTTAGTTTTGATTTGGTTGGTGTTTTTTTTCATTATTAACTGAAAGTTAACAGGTCACCACCATGGATCTGGTACACAAGCATAGACTTTTAAGAACAATTGTCTTGCTTTAAAATGCAGAACTGTTCCTTTTATGTTGATGGCATTTCACAAATTGGACAGACTTGAACAGAGTCTGAGTTGCCTTCAAAGGACTTGCCAATAGGCTCAAAATACCCAACCAGCCTAGAAGGTCTGTAAAATATTCATCTCCTCACTAAGTTGTTTTAAAAATCCTATTGGCTCTCTGATATCTCAACGTTTCTTTTCCAACTGCTGTTAATTGTCCAGCAGTTGCAGTTACAGGCTCACTAAACTCAGGGAATTTGAGGCAATGCTATACAGGTAATTTGTTCTTTGAAAAGATGTTTTCTACACTCAAAAAGTTTGAGAACCCATAGTCTAGAACAAGTGGACATCAGTAGAGCATTAATAAAGCACTAGTCATTGTAAGTCACTTCCAAGCAGATTTGGCACCTCATACAATTAAAGCTGTTCACAAATCAGTGCTCCCTAGTGAGCTGTCTGTTCAGCTAAACATAAATTGGCCCATTAGTGTGTAATCACTCTGTGTGGTTTTCCTTTTATAATCCTCTTCACACCAATAACAATGCTCTAAAGCAGCAGATTCTCATTCTGAGGAAACAAAACAGGGAAAAAATAGATGCCAGTGCTAAAGAGCTCAGACCTAAGCTAAAACAATACCCTCTGAATTCTGAAATTTCTGTTCATTAAAGTGTACGAAAACTCAGAAAATCATTCCTTTTTACCATGACACACAAGTAGAAAGGGGCTATACTGAAATGAAGTGACAATGTTCCAAATGAGGGCTGGGAATTATTTATCCATATACAAAGAACTCAGCACAGCTCAGCATAAAAACCTCTTGCAGTCTAGAGTTGGATGCCATCCCCTTAGAAAGCCGCCACTGCGGTATTAAAACCACAGTAAAACTTTATGACAGAGACGTCTTTTTCTTCCCCTTTTTATAGCCCCAAGATTTCTCTGTTCTTACTTAATGGTAATAGTCACATCCATCAGTTTATCTGTTACAATTGTGCCGAGGACATGGTGTCGAACTGCAGTGAGCGTCAGTATACTAGGAGACGACCTGTAAATCAAAGTAACAAAGAGATTAATTCAAGGTCCTCCTCCTGAAGAAAATAACCAAATCTTATTTAGCAGAGTTTGTGCTCCCTTCTTAAGTTTGAAGTGCTTTATAAAAGACGATATACAAATCACAGAGCAAAGCTGTAGTGCTGAGATGATGGCATATTGGAAAGGGAGCATTTTCCAGCTCTGAACACCAAACTACTGCGTGACAGTGGCCAAATGAATTCCTTCCTTTGTGCCTCCTGCTTCTTCTCAAGCTAAAGCTGATTTGATTGATTTCATATGTACAATCCCTTTACACACAGCAGAAGGACACTCAAAAGTTTGTCATATTAGACATAGTTCACCAAGATGCCCCAGGACATGTTTGGTGCTTTGCTGCCAAAAGAGGTTTTTCTGCTTCTATCCACTCATTCACTTTGTGCTGGCTCTCATGTTTAGCACATCTCTTTTTGAAGTACTTTTAAATCACTAACACAGCAGAAAAGAATCAGATTTGACTGCCGAACTTGTTTTCTGCCATGTTAATGAATGGCAGGGGGGTTGGAACTAGATGATCTTTAAGATCCCTTCCAACCTAAACCATTCTATGATTCTATGATTCTATGAATCAGAAGTAGTCTCAGAGCAGAAATCCTCTTTTTGGAAGCAAAGAGCCATTAAGTACCTTGCCAAACCAATAAAACAAGGCTGACTTAGGAAGATCAGCACTGCTTACTTGTGCTTAGGGTGAATATTTATCCAGCTTGCAAAAACTGGGGTGAACAGAATCAAATCACCACAGTCATGGCACTAGGGATGCACAACGGTGGTATATGCCTCCCAGTACACCTACTATCCTATCTTTTGCATTTCAACTCTCACAAGTGATCAATAGTTTCCACTGAAATATCTCTGCTTTGTTACAAAGCAAAACCAATATTAAACAGACAGAAGGCCGACAAAAACATTACCATTACCATTTAAAGCAGCAAAAGCACCTTTAAAGCCTATCCTTTAACCTATAGCCTTTAACCTATATAGCCTTTAACCTATTATTTTTTTTTAGGACTAGAAAGGGCAAAAGAACACGTGTTACACTTTGCTAAAGCCTCCCTCTATAGGTTAGAGACAGCTGTAGCAAAACATCCTGAATTGCTGTAAGGAAACAGCTGCAGCAGAACGAAGCTTTATGAAAGCATACTGATACGTGTAAGATCAAAACCAGATTTTGCTCTTACGTGTCATAAGTGTAATACTCATGTTCAAACTGGTGGCAGGAACGTGGGGTCACTTCATATACACCTGTAAACATTAAGTCAAAGAATGATCCGCTGAAAAATTCAAGCTTACTGTGTTGACTGAATTCTCAAGATCACGAGACCTGAGGTATGGAAACAATTACAAAATTTGACTATTTATCTACTGCCTTTCACACAGACACTTTTAAATTAATTCACCTCTCTTCAGTCATAGATGACTATTGGAAGTTGCACAGCATTTCTAATGCATGCTGATATAAAACACAATTAGGCATTACTACAGATAAACATAATTACAAACACAACAAACCAAGCAAGCTCGGAAGTAACCTACTATGGTCCCATAGCTGATACCCTTTGACTGATTATAGAACCACTGTATTATATTGTGAATGAGACCGTTGGCTCTAAGGATGAAATGTTCAAACCTGAAGACTGAATCAAAACCAAACGTATTTGTTAACTGTTTTGCTAGGGGGCCATAACAGAGAACTAGCTCTAAGACATTAAAAGGAGAAAAAAAAAAAAAAAAAAAAGACCCTGATTTTAAAACATTCTTTTTTCCTGTTATAGATAACCCTGTGGTACTTTTAACCGTTATCCCTCAAGAATCCTGTATTGAAATGAAACTTCAATTTGTCAGTCACATTCTAATGTGACTAACAAATAGAACCCATTTGAACAAAATTACTTTAATGTGCTCTTCGTTCATCAAAGATCAAAGCCCTTCACCTAGTCCAAAAAGAAAAGAAATTATTTTCCTTCTGGAATCTGTATTTAGTTGAAGGGCTAAATAGTAGGAGAATTATAAAAATGTAGAACAGAGCATTTATATACAGATGTAAATAAAACAATGCCTCTCAGAAACCACAACAGATTTTTTTTTTTTAAATTCCCAGCAGTATTAGTTGAGCAGTTTTTTGTTCTTTAAACTAACATTTTAGAGCTGTTACCTGGCTTTGAAAGACAGAATCTATTAACTCCTTTGGACAGGTTATAAACACCAACGTTCTCTGGTCCATTTCCATCCTGATAAAATTCCTGTGAAGCCACAACAAAATTCACTATTAGTAACTACCAAACAACAAGATGAAAACAGTATTTGCCCGCAGATACATTAATGCTTCTCTTTTATAGCAGCTAACAACACAAGACCATTTCACCAAATCTAAGAGACAAATCTCAAAAGCACTCTAAACATCAATGTTGCTGTGCTATATGACTCCCTAGAGACATGAGAAAGCCTTGATTCCAAGCATAATCCAACCTACCTACACAAGTTCATTAAAAAAATACAAGGATGTTTGTTACCTACGTACCAGTGTAATTGCATGAGAAAGAGAACACCTCAGCATATATCCAGTCTGCCTGAATTCTACTCCCGAAACATCTTCCTCCATGACTTCCAACTCCAAAGACTTATTCTTCCAGCACCAGTCTTCATGTACAATGCTTACTAGAAAACACACCAAACAAAGCATTTTAGTAATGTAAAACTGTGCGAGTAAGGGCAGGTTTTGTGGTATAAAAAGCTTGTATCACTCTAACTTCCCTGGCAATAATCTTCAAAGCCAGATATACAATGACTGCAGTAACAGACCTGTCTCGCAGCACTGCAGCATCACCAGGAATCCAGCATATCTTGTAACAAAAAAGCTATTATATAAAGTAATAATGAAGTGTGGTCACCCTGGAAAGTTCTGCAATGTGCACTACCATTGTGATAAGTCAAAGTAGGCTAAAGGACATCAGAACCTAACTCAAAATTCACCTGGCAGAAAGACATTCTGACTCATGTATAAAAAGAGCATCTGTATACACTCCTACACCTTTCCCTGGAAAACTATTTATTGTCATAGTATGTCAAGGCAGGCTGGCCAAAACATGTATTGCTCTTAGGAGAGGTACCCTGGAAGCAGAAAAACTAGGGTGTGCCCTGTTCTTAAGCTTGGGACAAGTCTGTTCATGACAAAGCCTTTTTTCCTCACACCAGCCATGCAGACCCTAAAACTTAGGGGAGCAGTTACCTGTAACCTGAAAAAAATGGTTAAACATACAAGACTAAGCAAACTTGAAGCACTGTTATATAGTATTTTTCCAGATTCTCTCAAGTTTCACAACTAGTTCCATGTTGGGCATACTGTAAACAGTACCCATAATAACAGAAATATACAGATTAAGTCACAAATTTAGCTACTAAGGTAACACTTCAAGCAGTTCCCCATAATCCTACCTTTGTATTTGCCAGGTAGCACGTTTTCAAATGTGAAGGCCACTGAGTCCATGTTTCCAGAGAGCTGCAGGTTGCGTTTTTCACCCTGGCGGCTCACAGACTGTAATGTCACCATCAGATCACCACAAGCATCTGTGCAGAAATGACAGCAGAAAATGAGACTGCATTCTGGCTTTCCAGCTTTGCCTCCAAAACCCCCGCTACAAGCAAGCTTCGTGTGTACTAAGATCAAAATGATTACTCTTTTCCAGCAGAGAACATTTCCAATTAAAACTCTTATTTCTTAAGCACGTGTTTAACAGTGCTTCTTTGTATTCTTTAGGAAGTTCAAGACTGTTAGTCATATTCTTTTATCCAATGGCAAGTTAACAACCAGAGGCCAACAAAATCCCTGGGTCCACCTCGCTCTGCAGAGACTACGGGGCCCAGAAAACACCTGAGAGAGAGAACACCAAGTGCAGAGAGGATTCAGAAAGGAAGAAGGAAGAGGTTAAAACGACAAAAGTCAGGCTCCAATCATCAACTGCTGAAATCAGTGGGTAATCAAGGAACACAGCAGAAGAGAGGATCTTAGACTAAAATAAAGATGAAAAGCTTATGAAAGAACAGAGATTGCAAGCTTCTGTTAACAGCCTGAGCCTCCATCCTACAGGTTTTTACAGGCACTGCTTTTTTTTTTTTTGTAATGTCTTTTTTGCCTCCAGTACTTCTCTGATTGATGTACAGTATCCCCAGTCTCAGCCAGGAGCATTTCCTTCCAGAACTTACCCATCTTCTGAGGAAAGCAAACAGGGCAGAATTCCTTCCTGAGGAAGGAATGCTTGCTTATTCCTAGCAAGTGTTAAAAATAGGTACATAACTTCGTTCCAAATTTTATTAAGGTACCTTATTAGGCTCTAAGGTCTCCCAAAAAAAGAGCCGCTTTGCCCATGTGCTGGAAGTTAATTTACTTATCTGCTCATGGAGCTAACCACAGTAAGTGTCTGGATCTTAACAGTAATCATTCACACATGCAGTGCTAAAGTTCTCTGTTCCCATTTCTACTTCACTTTCAAAATTTACTTACCTAAACAAGAGATCTTCCCTGAGACAGATGCCAAAAACTGAGAGAAGGTCACATCCATTACCGGTCTGTCTGTAACAGTAACAGGGAACATTCTGGGTTTCAAAGCCAATCCTGCTCTGGTCTCAGCCTCTGGAATAATTACCTGTAGAATATACGACATCAAGACATCACCAGCTTTTAGATACCAGTCCAAATACACCCACTCTGCTGAGTTCAATCCACTTATCAGAAATTAGAAAATTGAAATTTACTGTAAATCCCAGGCAAAGCAAAACCAGCCTCCCAAATATGCTTTTCAAAACTATGTACCAAAAATCCTCCAAAGAACTGCAATAAAACAGAACTAAAAATTGTCCAAACAGCTCAGTTTCAAAAGTCAGAGAGAATTTCACTTCAGGATGTACTGCTGCATCTACGTTAGGCTATTTCATTACCTGTGAGGACAGTTAGAGGCCTTCTAACCATGCACTTCCTTATCTCCCAGCCTGCACTGTCTCCCACAATGCAAAATTCACGGTGGTTGTGCTACAGGTTCTGCTGTGATCTATAATCTCAGGAATCATTTAGGCACCTGAGAAAGGTACACATTATGTGTCTCACTCACAGGATAACATAATATACAATAAGAAGTGATCTAAGGGACATCACAACTAAGAGGAAAGAGAAATAGGAACTTTCAACCCCAATGGCCTGATCTCCTTTGAACAAGTGTAAAGGACAAGGAGCACGGGAATCTCAGCTTATTAAGAAAACAAAAGGAAAATAATTGACATTGTTTAAATAGTGCAAACAGGAGAAAAGGGCCAGGAAAATCTAAATTGAACTTCTCAAATTTTAGAAACTAAATATTTAAAATCTTATAAAATGTCATGGCAGTCCTACAATGAAGAAACAGAAGTTCATTCTTACCTGAACATTGTATGTACCCGATCTTGCCTTAAAACAAAATGCTCCGTGAGGGTCAGTTTCTGTTGTAACGAGTGGTGCTTTGTCCTTGTCTTGAGGCATCATGGTTACCTTGTATTTACTAATCTGTTTGACTGTGTCAGGGAAACGAGTTACTGAGATCCGGCCGCACACACTGAATCTGTTAAGCAAAATCCAGCCGTCAGAATAAATATCTTGATTTGACAAGACTCATTAAAAAATACTTGTTTTAAAACTTCCTTAAAAAGTAAACCTCACTGTGTTGAGGTACTAACACATGAAGGAGATCCTATAAGCGAACACAGTGGGGCTACTGCAAATTTGCGTACGATTAATGGGATCTTTTCTTTTACAATGAAGTCACCATGACGTTATGTTACGTTTTCATTTGCAAGCAACTTGCTTCACTCTTCCCCGACACCAACCCAATCACTTCAAGACTTTTTCTTTTTTTTTTTTTTCTTTTTTGACTAGGCAGGCAATTGACTTAGAATTGCCATCCCTCGGGTTTTAAATGGTTTGAAATGTTTTGTGCCAAAGACCTCTCGTATGATAGGTAATTAACTGGAACACAACCCTAGTACACCTACATCTGTGAAAACACAAGACAAGATGACAAATTTGAAGCTGTTAAGTTTTACTTTTCACCTTCAATAGTACACCATATCTAGTGACTGAAAAAAACTGTAACTGATCATTTAAAAGCACTCAGGGTTTTTTTCTAATTAGCTAACTAATTCTGCAAGAGCTAGTTGACATTTGCCTCAATAAATTCCTAGTTTTCACTTCTCCAGAAGGTTGCCACTAGTCTCTCCTCCAGGAGAAGCTCCTGGACAGAAAACCACACCCCTTTTGTCTTCCCCAGCTCACACTCACCTCCCACCACTGCCTTACACTCCCAAAACCACCCTGTTACCATTAGACAGGCTTATGCCCAGCAGTCAAAGAATCCCAAACAAGACAAAGACTATATATATATGAGACAACCATGACCTTGAGAGTGGTGGGTAATAAAACGTAGATGTTTGGTACAACACTGGACTAGACAGTTATGCAACTGCACTCTCGCGCAGACGGAGGGTATCTGAAGTGCAGCATCAGCGGCAGAAAGCCTCTCTGTTCCTTTCTTGGTTCACGCACAGCGCTATAATTGCTCAATATACCCATGTCCTTGTGCCTTCATTTGCAAGGGAGAGGTTATTAAGAGGGTGCTCTAAGACTTAACTACTATTGAGCAAAATACTGTTGACAAAACATTACCTTGCACTCATGCTGTCCTATTTACCTTGAATGTCTTCAGTAGTATTTAGCTCCTGACAACAGTATGCAAGTCTGGGCACGACATGGGAAAGGACCACCCACTTTCAAGACCTTGTCCACATATCAAATTACATTTTTATCATGACACCAGTACTTACCCTGTCGCAATGATGTTTGCTAGCTGAGGTGTATTCGGCGCAATCTTCACTGTAATAGTGTCAAAGAAAAGATGTTCTTTCCTGGCATGAATTGTGTATGTACCTGTTGTTATGTTCTCAAGGCGGAAAGAGCCATCAGCTTTTGTTTTTACTGTAACAAATAAAGAGATGAGTTAAAAAACAGACCATGTCTTGACTGTCTATCCTTATGTCAAAAGATAATTTACACTGCACAACAAAGAAACAGTATTATGCTTTCTTACTAGACCAACCTTCATTTCCGTATTTCAAAGCACAATTTGGCGTATGATGGAAAGAAAATAAAGAAATTTTCTACAGCAAAATAAATGAACACCTAATAATCTCATCTAAGCCAGAAAATGCAAAATTAATTAACCGCAGGAAAACCAGTTTAATGTTACAAATAAATTGCAACAGAAGTAGTGTATTATCCTGAAGGCTTAATTCCATGTCATACACTAGTCCTGCACTTAACACAGGCTTCACTGTAGCAACAAAGACCAAGACCACTGCATACCTTTAATCTGATTGTTCAGAGTCACAGTGGCATCAGCAACTCCTTCTCCTTCAGGACCATTCAATACTCTGCCTGTGACAGAGAAACCCATCACATGGAAAACGGGCTGAAATAGGAAAAAAATTAACATTAACCTTTCCTCAGTAAAAGCAAACACCCACCTATAACGATCAACATCAACTGTTTTCCCCACATACACACATACAAAGGAAATTTATTCCCAACTTTAGGAAAAAAAAATACCAGAATAATCACAATGAAAGCACGTATCAATCTCCAGGCATACTGTTCCCCTAAGTACAGGAACAGATTCTCAATTTATCCCCATCAGTACAGTTCAGAAGGCCCAAGTCACAGATTATAATTCGCACTCTGCAAACCAGACAAACTTACAGGCTCTTCTCCGGAGATTTCACAAACTGAACAAGTAAATTTAAGCAACCTGAAATATTATTGCCTGTTTGCAACATGCACATGGAAGTGAACACAGTAGACAGCTTTTCCCTATTTTGTTTCTTCCCAGTAAAAGGGACTGAAATGTAGAAATACAGCACAACGCCAGACATTGTCTTCTACCTGCTATGCAAGAGGGTATGCATAACAGATGTCTTCAAACTTCTTACAAAGAAGTTTTTCCATAATACACCTGCTTTCTGCTAAAATCAGTTATAGCTTTACAGGAATGAATGGCGCACAAAGATTATTTCCTCCAAATGCCTTACCTCAATTTGTAAACTGTCATGCTCTACAAGGAAGTCCAATCTAGACGGAGCGACATCAAAGGTAATTCTCTCTCCCCTGTAGAATGGTATCTGAAAGAAGACACATTGTTTTGACTCCTAAGAAGCTATGACAACAGAATTGTTTACCATTTTCCATGTCCTTATCACCATCAGACACCTCTAGGAAGGGCTGAATGGGCTGCGAACTTCCTGGAAAAAGTAACACAGAGGGATGGAGATAAGAATAAAGGCAGTATTTCAAGCCTGTTTGATGGAAACCATATGAAATTATCCGAAGAGACAGAAAAATAACCACCTACTCAGAATACAGCAATGGTAGTTGGATGTGCAAGAGCTTACAGACAGGAGACTGTATGCTCGCCAGAAGGGTTAAAGGAATGAGAGAAGTTTGAATCCCCCTTCTAGATCACGCAGACTGAGAATGCAGAACAATCATTCTAGGCAGTGCACACACAACCGTGCTCCCACACTACCCGGACATAATGAAGAGAGTGTGCAAAAAAGAAAACAGAGAACTTAAAGCACATGAGGTCACCGCAGTCAACTGAAACTTTCAGTCTCCCGGCCTCTAGGTGCGGTTCCGTGACTGTGCATTCAGGTAACTCAGAGCCTGATTTGCAAATAAGTCTTTCTTCAGAAACCACACCACAGAGCCCTATTGCAGCAACTTACTTGACTGTCATATACTTTAGGTTGGAGGTTCCTATTCCAATTATTTCATCCAATTCAAAATATTTCAACTATTTCTGTTTTAAGAGCTACAAAGTGACGCCTGATCTAGTTTAGAAAATGAAAGTTAACAACCCAACAGATAAAAGAAGCAATGAACTTTCTAGGTACTTACCACAGTGTATTTCCCACTTGGCAGAGAAAGAAAGCTGAAAGATCCATCTTCTTTTGATACAACATTGCACAGATAGGATAGAGACTCATCTCTTGACTGGAATCCATCCACAGGAGAAATATTGCAGCCCACAACATCCTGTGGAAATAAATGCAATACAACTTTTTTTCCCATGGGAGAACAGAGAAAATAATTTCAGGAGGGATGTAGGAGGGTTCAAAATCCTGTACTCTGCATGAAGGATGGGAAGTACAAAACCATTTTAGAGGCAAAGGTTGATAGTTTGATAGTGTGGCTTACAATTCATGTATAGGTAAAAGAGGAAAAAACAACAAATAATCAACTTTAGGGTAACCAGGACAGAAAACTGGAAAATTCAACATCCTCCAGTACAGAGAAATGTACTGCCTGTCCTAATATTAACTGGCTTCAGTTCTGTGGACAAGGTTAACGTTACAGAACAGAGCTCTACTCTACATAACAGATTACGGTACGTGACCAAATGTTTCACACTTATTTCATAACACACTTTTAAGGTGGCAATAGAAGCTGTTGAACTTTGCCTTCACTTCAAGAGGGCAAAGAGCAATTAAGACCTCATGCTGAAGACAAATTACAGCTACTGTACAGCAAGTTTCAGGATTTGCCTGGCAAAATCTTGCGTCTTGTGCCAGAAGCTGGTCTTTCACCATGGAGGAGCGTCATCCTCATGAGGGAATACATTTACTAACCAACGTTTAACATGCAAAAAGGTGCAATTGGAAAAATAGTGCCTTAAAATTGTAGCCCTTAAGCCTGCTGACCCACATGGAATATACAGATCAATACCATGATATGAACCATATTATATTTTGCACTTGTTGCTTGCTTCAGTTCAGGTCTTAGTCTTCTATGTCCCTGAACAGCCTGATTGTTGAGGAACCTGGTTGTTTGAAAACAATAACAAAGAGTTCAAAAGAGTTGAAATTAAAAGAATTTTCTAATTTCTTGTGTCCAGAATATATGCAGACCTTAAGCCTCAATTTTGCCAAGATTTAAACAGATAGCTACTGTGTTACAGATCTGAGTAATCCCATGGAGGTCATGTGAAAACCCAGCATCTACACAAACGTTGTATTGCAAGGGCCTTGTTGAAAAAAAACCCCACAAAACTAAAAGAAAACAAAACAAAACAAAACAAAAACATTCAGCTTGAGGGGCAGTACAGTTTATGTTTTCTAGAAGCCAAGCTCAAAGAATGACAGAGATAAGTAACAGGGCAATATGAATCTAGAAGCTATTTAGCTACTTATTTACGCCCATACCTATATTGAAACAGTACTGATACACCATTACCTCTTTAGTGACTGAAGAAGAAAAAAGGAGAAACATGACCCCTTTCATTGGTTCTCCATCACTCCTCACTGACCCAGAAACATTGTAGCCGGCAACAATCAGAGGGCTAGCAGCGTACGCGTTAGAACTTGTCACCCGTACCACTGTGTTTGACTGAAATACAAAAACACACACATTTTCATCAAAAGTAGGCATTAGACCTCATTTACAGCACCTAAATAACAATCAGAAGCCATATATTCAACAATAGAACAGAAGCCAGAGCAGCAGTACTCAAAGAGGGTTCACAGGCTGCTCACAACACAAAGACACTTTGAAAAACAGCATTTTTCCTGTTTCATTGATTTAGGAATTGGTCAGTATCTCAGAGCTCCTCAGAAAGCAAGCAACCTGAGAGGGAAGGATTACAGCATCTGCTCTAATATTCACGCTCCTGCAAAATGTATAGGATTAGATGACCAAAAGCAAGAGCTCATTTGCCAGTCATTCCCCAGCTGACTCCACTATCTCCAAACTGGGCCTGCACAAGGCAGTTTCTTGACTACCTAAATTAAACTTATGAAAACTCCATTAACCCTGTCCACTCACAAAACCCCTTCCTCGCACTAGTCAATCAAGACAAGGTCTAGCAGATCCACCCCCACTAAACAGGTAAACCAGAACTTTTGTGGGCTCTAACCTCTTTCAACATCCAGGTAGGATGAGATGCAAAGATTTCATATTCGCCAGGAAGCACTTTAAAGAAAGCAAACCTGTAAGGCAAGAAAGGGGTTATGTCTCTTCAGAAATAGTCATAAACATTTGTTTACAGAAAAACATTTCAGACTCTATACACATTAGAAAAAATATTTCAGAACTATGATAATACCAGTTGATATGGCAGAATTGAAAGAATCTTGTGTAAATGAACAGTATGCACCACCCACACTCACTTTCCTCCAGGTTGTGTAATAGTTGCTTGTATGTTTATGTCACTGCCAGCATTCCGCAGTACAACCTGGACTCCAGCAGGACCTAATGTCTGACCTTTGCTGAGAACCTGACAAAATGAAGAGAAACCAGAGTATAAGTGGATAAAAATAACTTGCAGAGCTGAAGTAGAATGTTTTTATGAAGGCAGAATCAGCATAAGATGGAATAAATAAAGACAAAGGAGTCTAACCTTTCCATTCACAGAAAACCCTGTGAACACAAAGTTAATATCTCCTCCCTTTGTGCAAATGTCATTAATGCCATCCACATGGATGTCTACACTGGTTGGTTCTGGAGGGGAAGAACAATGAAACAGCATTGTAGTTAGTGAGAAAGCAATCATGAAGCAATTCTACTTCAGCTTTACAAAACTCCCACAGAAATGCATTAACTCATGCACAAAAGTGTTGCTCGGGAAGTCTTCCTCAGCAAAGTTAAAGCATCCACAAATCCTGATGCTGAAAACCTTTTTTCCTCCCACCCGTTGCAGCCATTTTTATCAAAACCCCACACTCCTTCAAATCAGTTTATGCGTTACTTTGTCAGTGTTTACAGACATTATTTTCCCCTGGCACAGTAAGTACATTTTAGCTATTAAAACTATACAGCAGGGCTTATCTCTTTTGAAAAGCACTTGATTTTTCCTGCCAACTGCAAGTTAGATATAGTTAAGTCCCACATTGCAGATACACTGGCCTGTTGTAAGAAGACATACGAGCACTTACCGAAACTCCACCCTAGGGGAGGCTCAATTTTAAGAATGAAATCCCCCTAAAAATAAAAAAGCAATAACTGTCTTGACTGATCTAAATCCGATTTAGCTAAAGGATGAAAGAAAAAAGTCAGAACACAAGCACCATGCTGCAGAGAGTAACACAAGATTCAAGTGGTCTGTTCTCCTCTCCTCCTACCTAAGATACCCTGCTCAAAGCAGCAGCAGTATCTGCCCAGATGGGCTGGGATGCTGGGCTCACATCCAGCCAGCTAGGAGCAAAAATTAAGAATCATCGTGTTTATACCGCTTCCAGACCAAATCTGGCTCGTGTTCAAGCAGCTTAGTGTTAGAAAGTGTTCAAATCTCTCTACCTGCCCCAACAGATGTACTCTAAATCAGCCTTTAGTATTTCCACCAGGAGGTCCTACTCAGCCACTCTGCCCAAACATGGGATAACAAAATTTCAATCCTATTAAAAGCTCTGCACCAAAAGGGTATTAATCTACAGCGAGATCCTCTTTAAATCAGCGGGCACCACATATGTTCTGCCACATATGTTCTGAAGTTCATCCACGAAAAGGCTCAAAGGCCTAAGAATGAAATCACCGAGACTGGAAATCATCTTACATTCTTAGATCGGGAGGGGAAGGATTTGGGAAAGATGACCTTTAAAGGTCCCTTCCAACCCAAACCATTCCATGATTCTATGTCTCATCCCTAAGTTCACCAGCTTTTCAAAAGAGCAAAACACTTAGAGCATCTGAGGGCAGCACATATTTAATTTGAATGTAAACATCTTTCCAGTCTAAATAGACATCAAAATTCTGATACATTCTGAGCTTCCTGTATCATTATTTTCTTAAGACTGCAATTTGTCATTCATTTTCAATTCAGTCATATCAAAACACATTCTCATACAGATTTATTTTCATTTCTATAGATTGATAACTGAAAGCTTTATCTGTACTCTGTAGGAACCTGTATTTTTTGTGCAACGCTTGCACAGCTGCTTGCACATGGTTGTCAGCAGGAACTCAGGTCCCAGTGCTGCAGTCATTCAGATGAACAGCACAAACACAGCACCGCCGCTAAAGTTACCTGGCTTTTCTCATGGTAATACTTAGCACTGAGAAATAAGTTAGTACAAAAATGAACAGTTGAACGTTGGGTCCAAACCAAACTAAATTATGTCCTGATCCAAATGTTTCATGGGCGGGTGTTGTTCTAACGTTTAATCTGCCGGCAGATCCGAAGGTGGGGGCAGCTCCTGCCTCCAGCACGGAGGAGACAGCGCTGTGATTTCAGTTTCTTACCTTATCATAGAGGGGAATCATGAAATACCCATTGTTTGGAGCACAATCTGTCTGGTATTTCAGAGTACCATGTTTTGTATATAACTTAATCTAAAAGAAACAAACAAAAAAAAAGACAAAAAGACATTTTAAAAAACGTGAGCAAAGCTGGAACCGGGCCTTCTCTAACCGAGTGCTGTTACCCAGCAGCACCGGGGTGTCCCCGGGGGTACAGGGAGAAGGTTTACGGCGAGACGGCCACGATCGGCCAGGCAGAGCCGGCACGGCGCCGTCCCGGGCTCGGAAGAGAACGCTTAAAGGACAGTCCCGCTTCCACCGACGCCCGTCCGCCACCACAGCCCACCCGAGCGGCACCGGGCCGGGGTCCCGCCGCGCAGCCAGGCCGAGCCCCTGCGGCCGCAGAGCGAACGGGGGCGGCGGGCGCCCCCCGGCCCGGCCCGGCTGAGGGGAGCGGAGGGGAACAGTGGCGGCGCCCACCTCGATGAGGGAGTAGTTGATCTCCACGTCCGACTTGACGAAGCCGCCGCAGCCCACGACGATGTCCTCGGAGCCCCGCGCCAGCCCGCAGCACAGCGCGCACACCACCGCCGCCGCCCAGGCCCCCATCCCGCCGCCGCCGCCGCTTCCCTGACTCAGCGCCGCCGGAAGGGAAGCGCCGGGCCGGGCCGTGCCGCCGGGTGCTGCCCCCTGCCGGCCCGGAGGGCTGCGCGCCCGCTCCCCGCCGCGGGCTGTCCCGCCAGCGCCGCGCAGCGCGGTGCGGGGTGCGGAGCCCTCCCCGGGTATTACCGCAGCCCCTCCGTGCCGCTCCCGAGTGATGCGGCGCGCCGCTGCCCCCCCCGGCGAGGCGATGCGGCGCCCCCGCTGTCTGCCCGCCGGGGCGAGGGAGCGGCGCGGGAGCCCCCGGCCCCGGCCCCGGCCCCTGCCCCGTCCCGCCGCCGCCGCGGTGCTCCGCCCCGGCCCGCTGCTGCCGCCGGGCTGCGCCAACCCAGACGCGTCCCCGAGGAGCTCCCGGCCGGACTTTGCCCGCCGCCCCCAGCCGGGACAGGACGGGACGGGGCGCTGCGGGGCTGCCGCCAGTCCCCCGCACGCCCGGCGGGAACGGGGGCTCTGGGCCGCTGCCCAGTGAAGGAAACGCCCGTCCCGCCGGCGCTGCGGCGGCCCCCGGGGCCCCGAGCGGAGGGTCCGCAGGCGGTGCGGGTCCGTCCCCGCCGGCTGCCGAGCCGAGCCGAGCCGCGACGCCCCTCCCGCCCCGTCCGCGGGCGCCATGGCGGCGGGCGCTGCGCTGTGCGGCTCCCGGGAGGGCTGCGCCGGGCTCTGGGTGAGTGAGCGGGCGGGCGGCGGCCGCGGCGCCGTCCCGCTGCCGGGCCGCCCCCTCAGAGGCCCGGACCCAGCGGCCCGCGGTGTGGGCGAAGGGAGCGGGCGGGGGCGGCCGCCGGCCCCGGGGTGCGCGGGTCCCTCCGGCGCGGCGCCGGGAAGAGCCGCTCCGCGCCCGCGGAGTACCCGCGGACCCTCCTGCCGGGCAGCGGCTGCCGGCGTGGGGTCGGAGTAAGGCGGCTGACAGGCTGTACGCGGTGAAGAGTATATCCCCATCGGAGGTTGCTGGTGTCGTGGACTTTGTCCCCCAGGGACAAGTTTTCACCCAAACAGACAACAGCCCAAGTCTTTATCCAGTTACGGTAAATTTGGTGAGAGTTGCATGGGAGCGCGCAGTGCGGCTGCACTGCTCTACTGAAGTTGGTCCCTTTATTATCTTCAGAAAGTATCTGCTGAATGACCCGCTAGAGAAATAGCTACAAAAGGGCTCTAATGAGTCCATCAGTCCAGTCTTGTGTGGATTTCCGTCTTCAAGGTTGATAAACTCCCGCAATAATTTGTGAGCCATCATCTGCTCATTCTTTTCATGAAGTGATTCCTTTCCCCTAGCCTTGCTTTGCATCATATCCTTTGCATGAAGGACTGCTACATAAAGCTGCTGAAGAAAAAATGCCCTCACCTGTTCATCTACAGTTTGCTGTATTTTTAGTATTATTATGTCAGCACACGAGATGCAACTATTTGTTCAGTCAAAAAAAATTACAAATGTATTATAAATACAGCTGAGGAAACGCAATTGCGATGCAGTTTATGCACTAGGACACCTCCTAATCTTCATTTCACCGGTCATTCACTACTGACTATTCTGATAGTTCCCAAATGCCTATAATCTTTTTCATTCCCAAATTACTTTTTCTCATTCTACGTTCAATAACTTAAATTTCCTGTGGCTTTTTCCTCTCTAGTTCTGATACATGATGTCCTTTCTTTTTTTCCCCTCTCTTTCTACTTCCATTCCTTCCAAAATGCTACTGCTGAGTCCTCCCTCCCTCCCGTGTGACACCTTACTATTCTCCAGCAGCCCCTCTGTTGCCAAATATTTTTACATTTGAAAACCTAAATCAAATTCCTCTAACATTATAGTAGATCTGCACTAGCAACTTGCGTTAGCTGGTGAAATTCTGCATAGGTTAACTTTACTGTTTCCCTTCTGTGTTGATTCTGTGACAGGACTGGAACCAGACATGGTACACAAACACCCCGAGATTTACCTGGTGTTTTGAGAGTACAGTCATTGCTTGGATCCCTTGTGTCTATCTTTGGATCTGTTTTCCTTTCTACTACTTGTATCTTCGACACAAAAATAAAGGCTATATCAGGATGTCCCACATCTTCAAAACCAAAATGGTAAGGGTGGAGGACGGGGTTTGATCCTAACGTTATCACAACTTTGACGCAGAACATAATTTTTCTATATCATTAACTTTTTTTTTGATGATCCATCTCTCTGTTTGCTTTGACATTTACTTACTCAGGTAAAGGTAGCTCAGTATAAATCAAGTAAAGTTTTAGGAAGAACTGTCATAAGATCTTCTCCCCTGTATTTCTGTTCGTTCCCTGCTCCCTCCTGTAACGCCCTATCCCAAACCTGCTCTTCCACCTCGCCAGTCTCACCGCCCAGCCTGCTTGGAGCATTCAGTTCGGTAGATCGTCCCATCATCATTTCAGTCCATCCCAATGTGTGTTTGCTGTCTCTGCCCCAGGTCCTTGGATTCATCCTGGTAATACTGTGTTTTTCTAATGTCTTCTTCGTACTGTGGGAGATAAGCCGAGGAATCCCACGTGCTCCAGCATTCTTCATTAGCCCTGCCGTGGTGGGAATCACAATGGTAATTCTGCCTTTGTTTTGTCTGCGTGTGGCCCAGCTTAGCCGTCCTGGGGCAGATACTGTATTTCCCATGTTTCTCCGTATCTTTGAGCACAAGTAGTGCTCAAGGGGAGTAGAAGGCTGGAGACGTGCATGGTGAGTTTCTGCTGTGTGACGCAGCAGGGGTTTGGAGCTGGGGCAGACCACTGGGCCTACGGCTACGGTACAGAGCCCCGTGGGCGGGCAGAGTACGCCTCGCAAGAGCCAAGGTAGCAGCGGTGTTTAGAAAGAGGTCTCACAACAACAAGACAAGATCTAGTTTCTCATAACCATGGTATGCAATATAGCATGGTTTACAATGAAATGGGATTTCTGTTCAACCGAAATGCCTGTCCTCCCCTTCTGTCATTGCATCTTCATAGCCTAGATCCTCCCAGCCTGTAGTTTTATTACTTGCCCTTTCTGGAGAGACATTCTTGAGTGCAAAATTGCACATAACGCTTTTCAGTTTTAGCCTTTTAGGAACAATACACGAACATCTCTGTTCATCTCTGAACCCCTTGAAATGTTTGTGCAAGAAACTAACTGATTTTTCTCTATTGTATCCATTAAATTGATAATAATGTTCAGCATTCCATTACCAGCTATTTATTTGGACAAATTTGTACTTCCTTGCAGAGCCTTGCCATGTTCCTTACCCAAGCGGAAAGAATGGCGGGCATCCAGTCTTCAGGCATCTTGTTGGTTTACTGGCTGCTCTCGTTTGTGGCAGCAGTTGTGACATTTAGTTCCAAAGTCCAAGATGCCCTGGAAAGAGTAAGTGAAATCACGTATCTTTAACATGCAGGGGTATGAAGTCTCTAAACAACAGAGCTCTTTTTGCCTCATTGATTGTGAGGTGGAGAACCAAATTCCTCCCAAGATATGTGCTGAGAAAAATGATTGACAACACTTTGTCATCTCCATCCATGTTATCCCTTTCAATATAGGCAGAGTGTGGTTTTCTGAGAGCTGAGCAGACATCATCTATGAATAAAAGCAAAGTGAATGTAAATGCTGTCACTGAAAACTGGCCTTATGCCAGATTTTGTATCATAAATATGTTGAGATAGTATACATTTTTATTATTTGGGTATTTGTGGTGGATATTTATTTGTGGAGGAGTGCTGGCTGGGTTTACACATCTGAGACATTGTCAGTGGCCATTTTCCTCAGGCAAACAGTTGTACCTTTCCACCACAACAAGGAATAAACAAAATTTATGTTATCTGTGTGTGTAAGTAATAGGGGAAAAACATGCAGCCACTAAACAAAAGGCAGTGGGGAACTTGCTTGTTCCTGCGGTGTTGAATGATACTCAGGCACCAGACCTCTTGTAGAAATAACACTTTGCCACTTCTTGCTACCAAAACACAGTTCCAAAAATACTCAGACTTTTTCCTTGGTTTTTCTCTTTCTCATTCACAAAATTAATTAGAGCGCCCTTCATGGAGCCCCTTAGACACAGCATTTATAACAAAACCTGGCAGCTGCTTTGTTGTAGCAACAGCTCATCTCACTGGGTGGGCAAGGAGCTTCTATCCCCCACAGCGCCCTAAGTTCCCCGAATAATGATGCAATGTGGACGTCTGACTTGACTAGACTGCTATGAAACCTCACCATAAAATCACTATAAAGAACAAATGCATCCATTATTTAGCATTTTCCGATATTCCAGTTTCAGGAGTGATCTATTTACGTAGCTCTACATAACTACAGTTTAAATAAATGCACCTCATGCTTCGAACCAAAACTCAGAGCTTATGGCTGGTAGAACATGAGAAGCCATCTTTCTCTGCTGTTTTCACATGAAGGTTTTTATCTCATTCTCAACAGTATTCTGTTTCCTAGGGCTTCCTGGAAGACCACTTCCACCATGTTACAACTTACCTTTATGCTAGCCTGGTGCTAGGTGAACTTGTGTTATTCTGCTTAGTTGATCACCCTCCCTTCTTCTCTAACGCTCTCAACAATCCTGTAAGTATAATGGAGCTTTTCAAAATGCATCGCTTCATTGCTCAAGCCGGAATCTAAATTTATGGGGATACACAGGGACATGAGTATCTGGGAGATATAAGGTGCGTCATTCTATATAAAGGCTGACGGTTTTAAAAGATAACCGGCAGAATTTGGGATAACAGTACTCTGTCTCTCTATGTATGTTTTGAAAAACTAAAAACCTTTTCTACCCATACTCATGTTTATTTTCATTGAAACTAGTAGATAGGGCTCATACTGCTTCCCTATGCTCTCCTGTGCAGCAGTACAGAGCTGTGTGCTTCAGAAAATGAATGTCTTTGGGTATGAAGAATGATATTCTTTGTTCCTCCATCTGAGACATTCTTCAAAGTCTAATTCTGCAAAGTCTCCCGATCCCATTGATCTTCCGCAATACATTTACACTGTCAGGGTCAATGAATGGGGCGTGTGTAACTTTTTGATTGCTTTTCCTGGGGAAGCACAGAAGGGGATTATGTTCATCTGACAAATACCCTTTTCTATATATAAATATCACCCGTGTTTTTTCTCCCATCAGAATCAGTGTCCAGAAGCCAGCAGCTCTTTTCTTTCCAAAATCACATACTGGTGGTTCTCTGGGTAAGAAAACACAGAAAAAGACACGGTTTTGCCAGAATATCAGAAAAAAACAGAAGCATAAGAGAGGGTGTAGATGACAGCCAGTAGGAAACATCTCGGCCCCCGAGTTAGCTTATGCGGTGAGGATTTAAATTCTTTCTCTGGGGACTTGAGGTATTCTTACAAGATCAAATTATAAAAGTTTAACTTACTTTTCTCAAAGTAGTTCAAAACACAAATTTGTGATTCCTGATAATTCTCTTCCCCCTTCCAAGTACCCTTCCAGTGCCCTCCCAATCTTGAAATAGACCTCAGCAATGTCAAAAGATCACTGTACACCAAGCACAGCCCTACCTGCCTGCCCGACCTTCCTGGAACAAGTGATGGGCAAGGGGAAAATAGCGAGTGAGGACACTGGCCCAGCCTGCTGCTTAGCGTTCAGAAGGAAAATGATCACATACCTCGGGCCTAATGTCTGCTCTGATAAGGCCTTGTCTGTGTTTCACTGAGCCACAGAGTAAGTTAAACTGAAATTCATCCCCCACTGCCCAGGACCCAACTCTCAATATGGATTAGAAATTAGGGCTTACTTGCAAATCCTCATTAAGTTGACAGAAGATAGCATGGGGATTTGAAGCAAAACTGCTGTTCCCAAACATTCATATTTATTCTGGGAAAGGATAGTCCCGAGTAGTGTTTTATGTAAGTCAGTCTCTATGTGCTGACTGTGATGCACTGAGTTAAGGCCCATCTTGTGAAAACGTTACAGGCACAACAAATTCTTCCATGCTTACCTTACAGCAGTCTGTGTGTTCTCCAGGCTTGTCTGGAAAGGCTGTCAGCAGTCCTTGGGGGTGGATGACTTGTGGCCAGTGAGGAAAGAGGACTCCTCTGAAGAAATTGTTGCCTGGGCTGAGAGAGAGTGGAAGAAGTGTCACAGCAGAACCCAGCAGTGAGTACTTGATCTAGAGAGCGTGTCATGGTTTCAGCGGGGCAGTTTCTCTCTTGCCTTTCCATGATGTAAACAAATATGCTCACAGGTGCTGGTGTGCCGTCTCAGACCAGGCTTTAATTCCCTCCATTTCCCACAGCGCGCTAGACAGGCTGCTTCAGCATATATTCAGGCTCTGAACACAAGCTCTGCTAGGTGCTTCATATCTGGAGAAGAGAAGGATTGAAAGATTCAATCCCACTGAATTATTTGTCCATTAAACAACAAGAAGAAAAGGACAGTGTACATAAAATGGTCCGAGTAATGCTCTGCTACGAAAACTTGGGGGTCTTTATTCTTCAGTGGGTGAGCACTCAAGTGAGTGAGTTCCTGTGTGCAAAATCTGATTTTAAGTGTTGAAATCTGCTGGAGAACATCCTTCCGTTCCTGGAAGCATGGAACTCAAAGGTTTTTTGAGATAATTTTTTGATGAGCATTTGTATTGGACATGGCGTGAGAGAGCCAGTGTGAGATACTTAACCATTTTTTGAAACCACGAGATACCCAAGCTTTCTCCAGTTGTGGCTAGCTTTCTCATTGTTTCTTTCTTTAGAAAAATGGAATCTGCTATGTTTAAAAAGAGTCAGAAGAGCGAAACTGGCATAGCAGAAGCTGAAGAAACACAGGTTCTACTGCAATCAGAGCACAGCCAGAGCAGGCCCTTACTGAAAGTGTTTTGGAGCATGTTTGGAACCTATTTCCTTCTCAGCACTGTCTGCTTAGTTATCTGTGATGTCTTCTTGTTCTCCATCCCAAAGTTACTGAGGTATGTGCATATTTATAATGTATTTCTATCACAGGTACAGGATTGCTGCATGCATGACCTCACACAGATGTGCGTTTGCCAGCACCCACAGAGGTGGAACACAAACATGTATCTTTTGAAATCTCCTCTTGCTGATGAAAAGAGCTGGATTATCATTTGTGCTAAGACCACAGCCAACTCAGTGGGGAAAAAACAAAACACTGTTCCCTACTGCTGTATGCCAACAGTGGAAAGGACAGGCTGCTCTAAGCCTTTTTACTTTTACCAAGCCTTTTTACTTTACTAGAACAGGAGTGAGTTATTGGATGGTTCTACATATCACATCATTTGCACAGGCTGTCAACCACTTGCCGTAGTCTTAATGCTCCGTGTTCCCTGACTAATTATAAAGCAGAGCTGTGCATCCGACACGTCTTAAATAGCTTCTTTAGTCAGTTGACATAATGCTTTGTGGATTGTGTTGGTACAACACAAACCTGCATTACAGTATATTTTCAAGGGCAAAAGTAATTTCTTGGTCATTAAGATTAAGAGAAGTTTTGGAAATATCAATTACTTCCTTAGATTATGGCTCCTAATTTGCATATTTATAACAAATTCATGAAATTCAGGAGCCATCCTTAACACTGAAAATAAGGTCTCCCCTTAGAAGATGCTGAGATCAGAGATAGCTTCAAAACCAAGGATGGCTAAATGACAAAAATAGGGATATTATAAGACATAGGCTACTTAGCAGTTTTTCCAGTTCTTCTGCTATTTACAGATAAACACCAGCCAGAGAGAATACAGAAAAAAAATCCCTGGTATTTCTGCATTTTTGGGTGTCTGATATTTCATCAGCTCTACATGGATTCATCAACATTTTGCTTTTGTCTTGCAGCCTTTTCCTGGAGTTCATTGAAGATCAAGAAGCACCTAGCTGGCACGGCTATTTCTATGCCTTCACTATGTTCCTTTTGGCTTGTCTCCAGACTCTGTTTGAACAACGATATATGTACATGTGTCTTGTTCTGGGGTTGAGACTGAAAACTGCAGTAACGGGGCTTGTGTACAGGAAGGTGAGTCTGTAGCTTCCTTTTCAGCCTCATTTTTTTCTACCCCTACATTAGTAGTTATGACATTTGTTCTTAACAACATCAGGGGAGATGTTATTAGAAACTACTTTAAGGATGTAATCCTACGCCATATTCATCTCTGAACAGTATGAGGGAGTATTTTTACTGTTTGTTTTTCAGCTCTTAGCTCTGAAGGAAAAGCCAAGAAAAGAAAAGCAACGTAAACTTTCTTATGCTGTAGATTATGGTTGGGGAAAGAAGTAAATTCTTCATCTTAAAGTGAAGTCACATGTCCCAGGCAACAGCAAGTTTTCCGTGCCTAGGATTTGACATTTTTCTGCATCTCTTTTTTTTCTTTCTTTATAAGGAAAAGAAAGTTGTTTGACTTTTGGACCAAAGCTGTTGTTTAATGACACCTTACCTTTCTTCTCTACCATGTCTAGATCCTAGTTATGTCAAATGCATCAAGGAAAGCAGCAACAGTAGGTGAAATTGTTAATCTGGTATCTGTTGATGTCCAAAAGCTAATGGATCTGATTATCTATTTCAATGGGACCTGGCTTGCTCCTATTCGGATTATCATCTGCTTTGTCTTCTTGTGGCAGGTAAAATATAATAACAGTACCCATCAATCCCGTTCTATTCTATGTATCAAAGGAAAAAGGAGTTTTCAAAATTCTGCTTAGAGCAGCCATATTTTTCTTAGCTCTGTAGCCCCGTGGATTCACTTTTCTTTTCAGAAGATATTTTTATTGGTATAGAATCCTTACCTGATCCTTCACTTCACCTTCTCACCTGTGTATTCAGCATTCAGTCTCTTGTACAAAAAAGACTGTGAATATGGTGGTTCTGAGCTGACTGAAACTTCTGCCTCAGATCTTCCTCTGTCACCTCTCTTTTCAATCAAAATGTGGTGGCCCAGTGCAGGCTGGGAGTCCAGTTCAAGCTCCTCAGCGTAGTTACAGAACATACAGGAGAATGGTCGGAAACAGCAACTTGACATACTTCATCCTGATGCCTGATTACCACAACATCAGTGAAACAGGTTGAAGCAAAGTTATATGATATTCAAAGAGTCTTGGATACATTGAATTTTCCCCCTAATTCAATGTATGGTATTTTCTCAGCAGGATAAAGCCCTATTTCTTAGTCCCTGTTTTTGGCAGCACACCAAATGGAAGTATGAGCACTATACAGAGAGGTGCTTCTCAGGAGCTTTCCAGAGGCCTTTGAGACCTTCTTTTGCTGACCAGAACGGACTATGCCTTGTACCTGGCAGGATACTATGACCTTGGAAAATTAGTAGCGATGGTACAGACAGTTGAAAAATCATCATCATTTTTCTAGCGATGTTGACAAGCTGAACATGGTTGCATGTAGCTGGAACATAATTAACACTTTGTTTGCTAGTGTTCATAGACCATTTGTACAGAGGATATTTTTATCTCTCTGTGTATACCAGCACTCACCTCTCTAGCCAACATAAGCCTAAACCATGAGAAACAAGCTCTCTATTTTGATACTCAAGTCATTATGAACACTGGCATCCAAGAGCTGTCTCAAGAGTATGTGGCACAGTATAATGCTACCATTTCATCTCACTAGTTGATGTCGTTTCAGACAAGCTATTTAGTTTGTTGAGAGTTTGAGTTTGTTTTTTTAAAAAAAACCTGGGTTTCGGGTCACTTACTTATGCCAGCCACAAGATGTCCTCCTTAATCCAGCCAAGAACAGATGGGCAGAAACAGAAATGTCTTGCCAGCGAGCTTCTGGATCACTTTCAGCCCTAATCTAGTTCCTTTTTAGGGAAGCAAATCAATTTAGCAGAGCATGATAACAGGAGTTCCCCTGCCTGGAGAGTTAACAATCCACAGTGCTTAGGGAGCACAATTCCCAGGAATGGCAAAGGCACGATTGGAGTAAAGCCTTAGCCATTAGGGATATTAGGCATAAGTTCAAATAAGAGGGAAGGTAAGCGAGGGGGAATGGAAAACAGTTGTTTCTAGTAATCACCAGAAGTTCTTCCTCTTTCCTTTTCTCTCGTGGCAGCTTCTTGGACCATCTGCCTTGGCTTCAATTGCTGTATTCCTTTGTCTTTTGCCTCTGAATTTCGTGATCACCAAGAAGAGGAGTCAGTTTCAGGTACATTTTGCTTCACAAAAATGAAGTGGTTTACTGACTTGAATTATGTTAGGATACTACTTTTATATCTAAGTTAAAGGCTGCCATGCTTTTCCAGGAAAGGATCACATGAAACCCAAGACTACTGATGATTACAGTAGGCATGTTGGGGGAAAGAAAAAAAAAAAAGAAGTATTGTACTGAAGCATATCACTAACATTTAATATTGAGCAATAGCTTAATATTTATTATTCATGCTGACCATGACTGTCTGAAGGAGCCTAGGAGGATTCGAAGCCTGCAAACCTTCTTGAATTTTAGAGTAAGCTCTTGCACATTCAGTCTTTTACCTTGTTTGCCCACCTTTTCTCTTTTTTATGTATTGCCAGTAAAAATAAAGCTCTGAAGATGAAAAGCAAAACATTTTCCAGCCTGGAAGATTCACAAGCAAAACAGTATACACAGCTCAACTGCAGGGAAATTTATTCAGAATTCATAGGCAGGAATAAGGTGTTTTTTCAGAATAATTGTACCGTTAAACATTCAACCTATTAAATGATAAAACTCCAACATTTATTACAGGAGACCCAGATGAAACACAAAGATGAGCGGGCCAAACTCACCAATGCCATTCTCAGCGACATTAAAGTAATCAAACTGTATGGCTGGGAGAAAACCTTCATGGAGAAAGTGCTTGGTATCCGGAAGCAAGAACTTCAGGCCCTAAAAAGATCTCAGATTCTCTTCTCAGCATCTCTAGCTTCTTTCCATTCATCAACTTTCCTGGTGAGTCGTTCACCTTCCTATGTAAAACACACTATTACTTCCATTTCTCTTTGTACCCTTCTCTGGACAGATTTTTCCTGTGGGACAGCTGAAGATAAAGGCTGCCTGGAGGAGTTGGTGGTCTCACGGGAGTTGCTAAGCCCCAGCGGAATCAGCCACACAGACATTTACACTGTCCTAACAGTTCTATGGACGGGTCATCTCGTCTGGCAACGTGTTCCAGGCACAGTAAGCCTGCTTTGTAAGAACCACCTGGAGACCTCCAGCTAGACAGAGCATGGCACAGTCAGTAGCTGCACAAGCTGCTTTTGCACTTGCTGTTGCAGCTCAGCCACACGTGTTTTCGATAGGAAATGGCTGTGCTTTCACCTTGCTGTGACTGCAGCAACAAAACTTCCTTAAAGCAGAACAAGCATCAAATGATCAGACTTGGTTTTGTCACCGACATGCAGACCTTTGCCTATGATATTGGCAGGACAGGTACCCTGTATACGGGAAATAGCCTGGATTTAACTAAATGTGTTCCAGAGTCTTTAGAAAGGGGCCTGTCACCCTTGAACCATTCTCTTCCCTGTCTGAAGCAAATGGTTTGCTTTTCCTTTGCTCCCTTTCAGATTGCATTTGTCATGTTTGCTGTCTACACCCTGGTGGATACCACACATGTCCTGGATGCTCAGAAGGCCTTTGTATCTTTAACGCTGATCAATATTCTCAACACTGCGCACTCCTTCCTGCCATTCTCCATAAACGCTGCTGTCCAGGTTACTTGCAGGCTATGTTCCTTTTTCTTTGGCCATAAGTGTTTTTTTTACATATCACCATTAACAGGTAAAGGCAGTGATTTCTTAGGGCTTTGAACGTAAGGGCTCCTATTTAATTGCTATTGTGAAACAGTGAAGTGCAAGGACTTGCAGCTAAAGATACTTTGTAGTATTATTTTTCAGAAAGGCTCCATATATTGTCAAAACAGTCATCAAGAAAAATTCTTAAGTCTTTTGGGGCCAAATACAAGGATCATTAGATCTCAGAGGTGCTTCCAGTTGTTTTTAATCACAGAAATCTGAACAGATGGAGCAAAATCTCCATGGGAGATCAGTGGAAACCATGCTAGCCCAGGCCAGAGAGAAAAGTAAATCATTGTCCAGTAAGAAATTGGGAAATTGCACTTCCCTCTTTCACTCTAAGACAACTGCCACAACTCTTAATGTACAGAAGCAATCACTGGAAAGATTGCAGGATGAATTGGAGAAAAACACCAATTTCACTGTGTGAACAGAAGAGGAAACACAGGGAAGAATATGGGTTTTTGCTAAGCTAAGTGGAAATAGAGGCAGTTAATATAAGGAAGAGCTGCATTTGTCGATCTAAGCCAACAGCATCTGCAACATAGCACCTAGTCAGCAATCTAAGTGGGTCTTCAAGCTGAGTCTTCACTTCGGGTTTTAGTTCCCTTTCTATTCTAAATTATTTTTTGTGTGCCTCTTCATTTCAGGCCAAAGTTTCTCTAAACCGCTTAGCAGCTTTTCTGAATCTGGAAGAACTGGATCCTGAGAGCTCAAGCAGAAACACTTCTGACTGTGGTGAGCTTTTGTGTTAGCATTGTTGTCTTGTAAGAGGAGTAGCTTGCATTGTTCAGCTTCCACTCTTTTCTCTCTTGACTAGGCACCCTAAATGTTTGCCCCTTACTGTCACTTTATCTTTCAGGCCTATTTACTTCTAAAGATGAAATCTAATCTGGTAATTAACCCCTTCTTTCCCTACTTAAGGTTCATTTTATGTAATACAAATACACACTGACACATAAAGGCACATAAACAGGGATGTTTCTGTACCTACCTTTGAATTTACAAGTGTTCTATTTCTTCTCATATTTTAGTACAGGCAAGTATCACCATAAGAAATGGGACTTTTTGCTGGAGCAAAGAAACTTCTTGTCTTAGAAGGTACAGACTTACCCTTAGTCATCTCAATTCTGTAGGTCAGGGTGGATGCCGAGTGAACTAATTCTTCGGGGCCTAAGTGAAACCAGTGTGGAATATCTAGAGGCTTCTGAGTTTGCTTCGTATTTAACATTGAATTCTGAAAATTATAAAGTCAGACAAAATGTAATCTTACTTTTATGCCTGGGAGCACGTAAATGGGAAGATGCCTGTATGTGTATGTTGCTTTAATATATGGAGACTGCTTTCTTTACACAATTTTCTTGTCTAAATATGACATTACAGTAATTTAAGTCAAAAAAGTAGAGTTGATGGTATGCAGATATTATGTAAGACATCACTACATGCTTATTTCAAAAGGCATTGCAGTTTTAGGGAAGAAAGTGTTGAAAAGTTCTGATGTTCAGGAATGTTTTATATGCAGTGCTTTGGGCTAGCCTATCTCCAGAGAGGGGACCTGGGTCTTGGGTCTGGGTTTGAAACTCAGATGGAGATGTGGCTGAAGACTTTCTGGTTGGAGGCATCTTTGAAGGGATGACTCCTGTTCTGCTGCAAAAAGTCAGCGTGACAGGAGGAGTAACCCTGTGTAACCGAGGCCTCAAGTATGAAATTAGGGGGGTTAGTTTGTGTATTTTTATTGCTAGAAAACAATAGCAAGAATTTTGGTCACTTTCTTTTAGGAAAGTATATCTAAAAGGTGATAAGAGATTATCTTTTCTCTCTAGGATAGATCTTACCGTGCCCCGAGGCTCCTTGCTTGCTGTAGTTGGCCAGGTGGGTGCTGGAAAGTCCTCCTTGCTGTCAGCATTACTTGGTGAGCTGGAGAAGATGGACGGCTGCGTGACCATGAAAGTAATTTTTCCCCCTGAATGTTTGCTTCTAATTAGGCTGTCTTCAGGAACAGTAAGGTATTAACCAAGGCATCAGGTACTTGATAAAAGCCCATTTACTGCTGAATTTTAACAAAGGCTGTATGTAGCAGCCTGCATTTAATTATCTGAAGGTGCTTAAGACCTCTCGGATGAGCCTGGCCTTGGGAATGGAAACTGGAACAAGACTTCAAAGATCCAGTTACATTTCCCACTGTGACAGTGAGCTGAAGTGGCATTCCGGTAAATCACGGCACGTACGTGCACCTCTGTTTCCTCCCGTATAAGATAATGAGACTGCAGACTCATACTTTGCAAAGCTCTCTGAGACCTGTTAATGGTGATGATCATTCCAGATTTCTATAAAGCTAATTGGGAGAGTTTTTCTTCAAAGACAGGTTCCCACAGTGTCAAGTTGGGGTTATAAAAAAGATTGTTAACATTTTTCCACTTCTATTTTTACAGGGCACTGCAGCTTATGTCCCCCAGCAAGCTTGGATACAAAATGCTTCAGTGGAAGACAATATTCTCTTTGGGAAAGAGATGGATGAAACATGGTTCAATAGAGTGATAGATGCTTGTGCACTGCAACCTGATTTGGAGTGCTTCCCTGCAGGGCAGAAGAGTGAAATAGGAGAGAAGGTACTGCTTAGGTTTATAGTTTGGCCAACTTTTCCATGAGTAGCTTTGGTGTCCTGCTTAAAACACCTACAGAATGACTAAACTTGCAGGGAGCAGATGCTCAGTAATTTCTGAAAAGTTGGGCCATGATTTGACAGGGTCTGAAGCCCGCCTCCTGACAGTTAACCTAACCAGAGATATGAGAGCTGCTTAAGACAAAAATCAACAAATTCAGGTCATTCTTGGGTCCTCTTTTGCAGGAGAGTGGACTTGCTCAGGAGAATCTGCCTCTGCATCTCAAGAGCCTTATTTGGAGGGAGGGAAGAAAGGAGGGAGAGCAGAGTGAGAGATGCACTGATTTGAAAAAGAGGAAGTCATAAAACTGCAGTGTAAAATGGAGACAACAGTTGGCAAATACACTGTAGCTTTGGAATAAACAGCGTCAATATATTTTTACAGGGAATAAATATATCTGGAGGGCAGAAGCAAAGAGTGAACCTTGCTCGTGCCGTGTACCAGAAGGCTTCGATTTACCTGCTAGATGACCCCCTCTCGGCTGTTGATGCCCATGTTGGACAGCACATTTTTGAACATGTTCTTGGACCCAATGGCTTACTGAAGGACAAGGTGTGTTATAATTCCTGAACTGTAAAAGACTGCAAAATGTATCTAATTATCAGGGCCCCTGAAACCTTTCCAGTAACGTGGGTAACTCACTTTATCAAAGGCTGTCAAATTCTTTTCTGCTAGTGGCAGCAGGTGTACTACTGTTAACAGGGGAAGTGGAATGGGTAACCTCTACAGTCCACACAGCACATGAAGTCCTGCAGTGAATCTCACCTAGGAAGAAGACTGAAAAGTTAGGTTTTCTTATGTCCTTTCCTACATGTTATCTGTGCAAATATGCTCAGAAATTTAAATGAAAAGGACTCGCACTCTAATTCCATTTAGGTTGATGAATTTTTCAGGCACAAATTTCATTCGGAACTATTGATATCAGTGACAATAAATGTGACATAGTCTTCAACAAACATCATTCTACTGAAGAGCTTCAGCCTGAGGGGAATCAACAACATGGAACTGGTCAGTGAGCCAAGCAAAAGGTTCTCCTACACACAGGGTGCTAGCCTGGGACTTCAGGCTTCAATTCCCATTCTCACTCTTTTATGCAGTGCGTGACACAAAGGATGTTGATTCACCCCTCCGCTCCCAAGCTCTGCACTTTCAAAAGGGGCACAAAGCTGTGCTGCAAAGATAAATTTCATCAGAGACAGTCAGAAGTGATAGGGATAAATAACAAAAATATGTCCAAGTTTGTAAAAGTTATAGTTTATACTGAGTACATGTCTGTCTTCAGAAGACAGCTGACTGCAACAGTTGGAGTGAGCAGGGAAACACCAGAACAATTGTAACTGTTCCCTCTTTATTCAAGCAGACTCGTGTGCTGGTGACTCACACAGTCAACATTTTGCCTCAAGTGGACAACATTGTCTTTTTGGTGGATGGAACAATCTCAGAAATTGGTTCCTACCAAGAACTTCTACAGAGAAATGGGGCCTTTGCAGAATTTCTTCATTCACACATTACTGCAGAAGAGAAGGCAGGTGCTGGTTTTCCAGGTAACCTGAATGAGTTAGAATCATTCTTCCCACGTCTATCAGTCAATTGTTTCCTTAATATTACACTTAATATTAAAGAACAGGGTGGGGGAAGGGGATCTGCTGCTGTTCACATTTGGGAAGAGGAAAAAGAGAATAAAACTGGAAAAGCCAGTCTTATATTTGTTTTATTATGGACATTTAAAGCCAATATCCCATCACAGTAAGCTGTCGCTTTGTGTGGGCAAAAATATGCCTGTCAAATTAGGTGATTCATCACCTCAAAATTGGTTCTTGAATAAACAGTTCCATGTTAGTAGACAACAGTCATGCAGTAAACAGAATAACCCACTATATATGCTGTTATTCAAGCCTCACCTTGATATTTCCACCCTTAGAAACAATTATTTGTAATGACTCTTTCCTCTGTATTACCAGTCTCTCAAAGGCTATACAGGACAAAATGGGATTCTAACGCATTTAGGAAAAAAAAAATGCATTTTTCACAGCTATAGGAGATACCAGATGCACCATCACCTCTAGAAATGGTCCATCACAGGAGAAGCTCTTTAGGTAAGCTTAAAGATGTCTCAGACACTGAAGAACTTGCTCCAAAAGCCCATACAAGCCTACATGGAGGCTCATACTGAGTATGATACAGGTTTGGGATTGATCTGTAAATTACTAGTAAGAGCAAACAAGCAAAACTCAAGAATAGGTAAGAAACTGCTCTTGAATGTGAAGATTGACTAACGTTTTCTCCGTATTTCACAAGGCGCCAGAATTTGTTCCAGAGCTCACGTACAAGGCATGTTGATACATTTGCTTGCTGCTCACTTCCCAGTGGGGCTGTAAGGTCTGACTCATGTCAAACCAACGACAACTAGTGAACACTTAAAGCCTCTGTTAATAGCTTGACAGAGCACAGTCCCTGTGATAAATATGGACAGTGGTTGGGGTCACTTTGAAAGACCCCAAAACCCACAGCCCTCAAAATAGGCATGAATATAGGGGTGGATGGGTAAACAGATCAAGCTTTAAAATACTCATTGCCTTGGCTAAAAATTGAAAGGATTTTTGTTTTCTTTATGAAGTGACAGTTCAGCCAAATCTTCTGCTATGGAAAAGGAGACCGTTCCTGTAAGTCAAGACTGTACCAGTGCTGCAGCCACCAAAGGCAGGTTAACCAAAGGAGAGAAAACTCAATATGGCAGGGTAAGCACTGCACCTTCCTATAAAGGCAAAGACACATACCATGGGTTCACTACTGACCCACTCATGGCAGGCGGGTCAGCTCACTGCCTAAGTTAAACCAGCGAAGTCAGCTGAGCTGTACAAGTTTGCCCTGTAATTGAGACAAAGTCATTTCAGCATTATTTTACATAGCACCTCTGTGCAAACTGTATCTCCCTGGATCTAAGCACTGGTTCCAAAATAGGAATAACGCAGGTATGTTGCAGAAAGCACATTATGGAAATGAGAGGGGGGAAAAAATAGTTTGTGACCACTTGAGGAGATAGATCCTGATTCAAGAGTTCACCTGAAGGGGGAAAAGCACACTGAGGCAATCAGGGTGAGACAGTGGTAAGGGACAGAAGAGGATAGATTACAAAGGACTTTCCATCTTGAGTCTGCACACAAACTCTTGAGGCTGGTGGGAAGGGGCAAAGAGGCACATCAATATTCTCGTCTTGCTCAAGGGAAACACTTCAAAAGGCTGAGGCAAGAAGGGTACTGTGAAAGGAAAGAAGCAGACATGGGATTCCAGCTAGGAGTCGTCAGGCATGGATGAGGTGTGTATTCAGGGCAAATTGTAGCAGCAGTAAAATGTGGGGAGGAAACAAATAGCTGAGGCTACCCACTGGTACTAAGAAGACATGAGAGTAAGAAGTCAGATACCTCAAAGGAGGCAGCTCTTCCCCTAGGTAGCCAGACTGGGATCTCCTAACCTCTGCCGATCAGCAGTTACTCACACAAGCAGTCAGTGGGATACATGGTAGTTCTAACACCGAGAAAAACAAAAACCACTGCCTGGCATAAGGAAAGCCTTAGATGCATTCCAGCAGTAACACAAGCCTATTGCAATAACATTCATCAGTTGATAGTAATCGCTCATTAACACCATGGATTTATTTAAGTATGGCTTCATTATTCATCCATGAGGAAAACAAAAAAAGAATTAACATGGTTGCTATGGCCTATGACATATAATCAAGTACATATGTCGTAATAAATCATTCCCTGTTTCAGAGCTGCTTTTCCTTGCTAACAAGCTTGATCCTCCCAACCTCTCCTCCTATTTTTCCCCAATTGTTTCACTCTAGGTTAATACTTCGATTTATGCAGCCTACCTGAAGGCGACAGGCTTACCACTGTGTGTGTACATCATTCTGTTGTTCATGTCTCAGCAAGCTGTGTCATTTTCTCGTGGTTACTGGCTCAGCATATGGACAGATGACCCTGTTCACAACGGGACACAACAGCACACAGAGCTGAGAGTTGGAGTCTTTGGTGCACTAGGAGTCATTCAAGGTTCGTTTAACTGGCTCACCTAATTCTTCTCTGTATTTCTATCTATCTCCCTTTCCCATATCCAGGACGTTTTCTCAGAATATACACAAGTGCATACCCATGGGCTCTTAGCCTCCTGGGCTTTTGGCACCAGTCCTAAAGGTTTGGCACGGGACCAAAACTACAGGCTCTGATGCACAAAGGATTTCTAAGGGATCTGAACAGTATTTCCAGTGTTACTGCCTGAAATTCTACTTCATGGTATGCTAGAAGTGTTCTTCTGTGCCTTTCAGAAGACCATGATGAATAATGTCTTCCTCTAGATTTCCTGCTGGAACTAAATGACCTGAGCCCCTAAAAAAACATTCAGCAATGGAAGAACTACAACATCCTTATTTTTGCATCCTACCCCCTTGTATCCAACATCTTCTGCATATCTTTCTTCCTCTTATTCCTTTTCATTTCTCCAATATAAATTAATCATATCAAAGTGCAAGCAGTGACTCTTCTCTATGATGAGTTAAACCTTGGTTTAAGGTCTTTTGAGTGTAAAGAAAGAGAGAGGAAGAGGAACTTGTGGAATTCTACATTTCTTTAAATCTTTCTCTTTAAAAATGGCCACAATTCTTTTGGTTGGTCTTTAAACAAAAACAAAAAAAAAATTAACTTGTTTTAGGACAGAAATAAAATCTGGAAAAATCTCAGCCTAAGGCATAAAAGCTTTGAACAAATTGAAAAGAGTGGGAACACTTCTGTGCTAACAGTGAATCTGCAGGTAGGAAACCTAAGACTTTGAGTAATTCAAAGTAATTCCAGTCAAGCTCATTTTGTGAAGAATAAAGAATTTGTCCTGCATGTTTAAGTAGCTGAATCCTTGGCCTATCAAGCTTGCTGAGTAGGTCTTCCACCCCCCTGTAATTTACCCTGCAGCTCTGAGGCTTGGCTTAATCGCTACCAAAGAGAAAGTCAGTGCTGTGAATGCTATACTAGTGAAAGGAGCCAAGTGAAAATCGTGATCTCGCAAAGGAGAGCTCCAAGCTGAGTTTGTTCAGACTTAGTAATATTTATCATTTTTTATATTACAGCCCTTGGCAGATTTGCCTCCACAGCAGCAGTCCTTCTAGGTGGCGTGTTAGCATCGCACAAGCTGTTTCTGCAGTTGCTGATGAACGTTGCTAGATCCCCAATGGTCTTCTTTGAGCAAACACCCATTGGAAACTTGCTGAACCGCTTCTCCAGAGAAATGGATGCTATTGATTCTGTCATCCCTGACAAGCTGAAGTCCATGCTGGGATTCTCGTTCAACTTGCTGGAGATCTACCTTGTGATAATAGTGGCCACACCAAGGGCAGCAATGGCCATAGTGCCATTGACTGTTCTTTATGCTGCAATCCAGGTAGGAGCTCATAGAGATACACAGACAGGAGAGGCTGAAGCAGCAGGGCCATGTCTCTGCAGAAAACCTTCCATTTCTTAGGAGCAGAGACATGCAAAAAGTACTTTCATCATTTCAAATTGCACCTGAACAGGAGTAATGTCAGCGGCTCTTCCCACATCACCTCAGCCTTCCAAAGCACCCCAGAGACCTCACAAAGAGGCTTGTGCTTTTCTGATGTGCAGATCAAATCTGGAGCTATGTTGCTTGTTTCTGTTGGTGCAAATGAAACCCTATGAAGACCAAAAGCATTCTTCCTTTCCTCCAGAATACCTACTGCTTTTTAATATATCCATGTATGCCATGCATCTCTCCCATCGGGCTCTGAAACCTCAAATGTTTTGCCAGCTAGGACTGAACATAAGGGAAGGGCAAGTAAGGGTGCAAGAATGCCTCTGTTCTCCATCAAGAAAAGGGCTAGTCTACAGGAGAAACAAGTGTGAGTTTAGAGGCTTTGCTGAGTTCGGAGTACCCTGGCTTCTTTGCATTAACTAACCACGGGGTTGTTCTTAATGAAGATAGGACATAACAGGCAGAAATGCTACCTCACCTTTTAAGGACATCTGTTACCTGCACATTAGGTTTCATAACACTAGGATACTACATACTATTGCACTTGTTGAAGCCTTCCCAATTTTTCTGTGGAGCACCTCCCCCGAGGCATAAACTTTCTAATCGCTTCCCCTTCCATTCACTTCATACCAGCACTTCTACGTCATCACCTCCAGCCAGCTGAGACGCATAGAGGCTGCCAGCAGGTCACCCATCTACTCCCACATTTCAGAAACTTTCCAAGGGAGCAGTGTGATCCGTGCTTACAAGGACCAGGAGAGGTTTATTTTGAAGAGCAATTTTCTAGTGGATGAGAATCAGCGAATATGCTTCCCTGGAGCAGTTGCTGACAGGTACAAATCTGCAGTGTAAAAAAAATTATAGTTTACTCTCACGGCCTTGGTGAGTGGCGAGAGCTGCTCTTGGGGCTTGGGTGGAGGTACACAGAAGATAAGACAGTGGTGCACAGTGTTTAGGGGGTAGGGTAGCCTCTTTCATCATCACTTGCACTGTGCCCTTCTCTGGCAACGTGCCCCTCACACAACCAGTACGGTCCCATCTGTTGTGTGGCTAGGCACACACCCGTGCTGACACACTGCTAGAGGTATCACTTGGTGTCCAAAATGCAGGAAGCTGTAGTACATGGCTGGTGAGGCCCATCAGCCCATGACAGAGTGCATGAGGCCTGTGGTGTATGCAGAACCCATCAGACAATAGAGCCATCAGCCACCAGTCGTGAAACAAGTGAGGCATACCAGAAGGAATGAGAGATGTTAGACCAACTTGTCCAAGAAACTGCATGCTGGCTGCTCTCATCCAACAGGCCTTAGAAAATATCATAAAACGGACCATAAGCCAACCAGTTTGGACAGACTAGAGCCATTCATGACCTCCAAGGTGGCTGGACAAGAGCTTTGTTGAGCATCCTGTACCCCAGCAGCTCCACAAGTGTTTTGCAAAGTAATCACAGATTCTGTTGGGATAAAGGAAGAGGGCATGCAGCAACAGCCCTGTACTCTCCTCTTGCAGGTGGCTTGCTACAAACCTGGAGTTTCTAGGCAATGGCATCGTGTTGTTTGCAGCACTATTTGCAGCAATGGGCAGAACACATCTTAGTCCAGGAACTGCTGGCTTCTCCATTTCATATGCTCTTCAGGTAACTCAGCATTGAAGTAATATCATGCTTGCCTTTCATCAAAAGCAACTTCCATTTTAATTTCTGCTACCATTTTCATTTCTGATAAATCACGAACGATTTCTGTGGCTGTCTAGATACCTTCTCCTACCAAACCCTGCAGTCATTGCTGAAACCCAGAGCATCTGGAGCACATGGCCCCTTAGAGAATGAACCTTATGAACACATGCACCAGCCATCTTTTTCCTCCTGCATCTAAACTCATACTTAAGTCACAGCATGCTCTGAGCAACTGAAGCAAGGTCTTCAGCAGCTGTGGTATCTGCTTGTAGACTAGTTACACAATAGCCTAAGAAATAGCTACACTATGTTTTAGCATCCAAGTCAGTAGCATTTCATTCTCTATAAGCTTGCTGAGAAGCAGCTATGTGGGGAGCTGGCTAGGCTCTTTAAACACAGCTTTACAAACTTTCACAGGGATCCATGGTTAATTCTTAGCCTTTTAAGGGATGATTTCTGAATTAATTCACTGATTAGGAGGTCTTTATAAATAAACACTAAGTCAAAGTACCAGGTACCTCGCAAGCACCAGTCAAGACTTATCCGCCCTAATAGTTCTGTTTCTTTCTGCTAGATAACTGGTGTTCTGAACTGGATGGTGCGCTCCTGGACAGAGATAGAGAACAACATTGTTTCTGTGGAGAGAGTGAGAGAATACTTGAGGACTCCTAAGGAGGTAGTTAACCAACTACTGACCTTACTAGCAGAGGTGAAGATCTCTGCAAACTAAACGAGTAACTTCTCTGTCCCACCAGGACAAACCCCTAGTTTTCCCCTTCTAAAACGCCAGTTATGTTTCCTTTAAAGAACTGCAGCATTTGTTTTTTATCCAACTGACTAGACTTGTTTTATAACCTCTGATCATCATTATTTCCTTAAGACAGTTAAGCATTAGATTGCCATTAAAATAACTTCACTTGGTAACACTCATGGAATGAGCCATATTTTCTGCCCATATTTGGAGTATGTATTTATTGTGCGAGTTCAGATGCAACTCTCTGATGACTGCTAGATAGCCTTTTAGCCACTAGAAGTCTCCAGTGCAATCATTTTTGTTCTGTAATCATTGAAATTCTTTCTCCACATGCTGCCCTGAGATCCTGCCTTCACAGTTCTGTTTACAGGGGCATATAAATCTTTTTTAATTGAACCACTCATAATGTCAGAACTCTGACATGCTAACAAATGTTTATTCCCATTTTCAGTTAAGACGATTGGCATCTTTGCATAAAGTAAAAAGTCAACATTTGCAATATGAAAGTTAGAGGCCTTTTTCTCTTTTAGAAACAGTAAATAGAGTGCAGGAATTTGGCACAGATGTCTTCATAAGTTTCCTGTTTCAGTATGGCCGCTTGTTTTGGTAGTTTAAATCAGCTTTATACATCACTGTTTGTTTTCATCTATTGAGGCACCCTGGACTCTGAATGGCAAACTTCAGGATCAAGTTTGGCTCACTGAAGGAAGAATTGAATTTAGAAACTATAGTTTGCGATACAGGCCAAATTTGGAGTTAGCACTGAAGCATGTCAATCTAACCATCAACGGGCAAGAGAAGGTAAGAAAAGCCACTTGTTTCAGAAGAGCTACAAAGTGCTTTACAGTGATCAGAACTGGGCAGATACAGTCCCTGCCCTACACCAAGGTACAGTAATTTGCAAGCATGAAAGGTGCAGTAAGGTATGAGCCCATCTATCACACTGCATACCTCTTATAGTACAAAGTAGTGTTTCCAGAATTGCTGCATACACTAGACATTCTAAGTAAAATTTCATTTCACAGGTTAGCAGAGTTACAGCAAAGGAATTTCACTTTTAAATCTAACGCCACACCAAGGCCCTGTTGTAGCTGCTAAGTCTTGTAGTTATTCTTCCCATCAAAGGCTTTCAAGATTCCTTTTCATGCAAAAGAATTGCAAATTAAGTTATATCCTTAGACCATGTGAATCTTGAACAGCCCTGAAGATCTGATCCATGCAAATCTGTCTCTCTTCAAAAGGCCGAGAGGAATTACATGGCAGGTCTGTCCAACTGTTGAAAACAATCAACATCAAAACCAAAAGCCTCCCATTGCACTTTACAGATCGGCATAACTGGAAGAACAGGAGCTGGGAAATCTACTCTTGCTGTGGGATTGCTACGATTAGTGGAAGCTGCGGAAGGAGCGATCCTAATTGATGGACTAGATATTGCTCAACTAGGTCTTCATGACCTTAGAACCAAGATAACTGTCATTCCCCAGGTACGAAATTAATTTCCAAAATGCTCCAGCAGTGTTGTAAGTCTTAACACCTAGGAAGGGTTTATAAAGATTCTGTGAGAGGAGGAACATTCGGAAATTTCAAAGTTGGAAATAACCTCTCTGCCATGCTTGTCTCGCATTCAATATTAGCCACAGATTTGCACCCAACAGGGAAAAATGGAGAGCTCGTTTTTCTAATTAATTTCAGGAGCTGTTTGTACTGTCTCTGTGCTCAGGATCCAGTTTTGTTTTCTGGCTCTCTAAGAATGAATCTCGACCCATTAAACCGATACACTGATGCAGACATCTGGACAGCTTTGGAACTGACTCAGCTCAAGACCTTTGTTGCAGATTTGCCAGATCAGTTGGAATATAAGTGCACTGACCAAGGGGAAAACCTAAGGTACCTTATCTGCAGACAGACTGGCAGGGCAGTACCAGCCCATGGGCTAGGAGAACATACAGCTAGTAGGACAAGGAGGCTAATTCATTTAACAAAAAAAATAATAATATATATATATCCAGAATGGAGACAGCAAATTGCTGCATTATTGTCCTGTTTAGCAGCATGAAATCAAATCATAAGACACCAAGTGGAAGACCTTCGAGACTTAATCGTTGTGGTGGCTGATGTTTGTGTAGTGCTTTACACACTGGAATCCCATTCCAAGTGCAAGTCTCCTGGGTGCTATAGTAATACACTCCCTTCATTGCCTTAGGGTGTTTCATGCTGTTACCTGCAGTGCCACCAGCCCCAATCACCCTTTCAGGGAAAGGGAACAATCACCTTTTCACTACTATTTTCAAATTAATCATGTATTCTGACTCCAGGGAAAAGTAACTACGGCTCTCAGTTTACCATCCCTCTTCTTACTTGCAGCACTGGTCAGAAACAGCTGGTTTGTCTGGCCAGAGCACTTCTTTGGAAAGCCAAAATCCTCATTCTAGATGAGGCTACAGCAGCAGTAGATTTAGAAACTGATCTTCAGATTCAGTCCACCCTGAGGACTCACTTCAAAGACAGCACGGTGTTAACAATAGCTCACCGGATAAACACCATCATGGACTGCGACAGGTAATATCATCAGCCACTTTCCTAAGGAGGCAGGAAGACACAGGCAACCTGTGTGAACTAGACAAACCACAGTGTTAGTGAACAGCAATTTCATTTCTATCATTTTCTTGTTTAACCCTTAAAACTTTGCTTTAGAGATTGTAAAAGCTGTCTTACATCAGCTAGGCACCAGTAGGTTAATCGAAGATCATTCGCTCCCACATGAAGCACTTCTTGCTGTGTCATACCCCTTCTTCCCCACTGACAGCGAAACCATGGCTACAGATCTTTGCTTCGTCTTAAAATCGTGAGGCTAAAATGCACATTCACAAATCTTACTCCAGTCTCAGTTGCCAAAAAAACTTTCCTCCCACGAACTCAATAGTTTGAATAGTCCCCCATCAGAAACCTATTTCTATCCCACAGCTGTTTCCCAGCTGAAAAGCTTGAACAACAAGCAAGTACTGAAATTTGTTTTAGAAATAAGTAGAAATAACTAAGTTTATTATAGCTGCTGGTGTATCCCCAAGCTTACACTTCTGTTTTAATTTTCACAGGATTTTAGTCTTGGAAAATGGTCGGGTAGCTGAATTTGATACTCTGGAACACTTAATAGCTCAGAAGGGACTGTTCTACAGACTGATGGAAGAATCGGGCCTTGCATGACTCACTCGCAAAGTATACCATAATGCCACTACTATCAGGAATAATTGATCTTGTAATTGAGTTATCTTGGTTTCACTCAAAAATACTTGACACTCAAACCAAATCTTGTTTGAGCTATAACCGCAGTGAGCAGATGAAGAGGGATGACTTGGGATACTTGTTATTTCCATAGGAAACTTAGCAATTCCATTTTCATTATGTTCCCAGATACCAACACTTCACTGTACTGTTGAAAATGAGATAGTCAGAACTTAAATGCCTTGTTGCTTTTATGGTATAAAAGCAAACAAGCCAAAAGAAAGATCACATCATTTCTGATTTATACTATAAATGGAGCCCAAATATACTGCCATACTTAAAGATTACACAGATTATTTTATGGACAGCAATCAAGAATTTCAGTAGTAGCAAGCAAACTTAACTGTTTACAGCTTGTCCTAAGTTCAAGGCAGAACAAAGTTAGTCTGCCAGTGTCTTAAGGACTGCTCACCCAAGTGCTGTTCTTACGCAGGTATGGTGGACTCCGAGGCAGCGGCTGGAACTAGTCACCCAAAGCGCACAAACACTGGGCAAGCAGGGAAGTGGGATGCCACTAAGCACGAGAGCTTACAGCTGCCCGTGGGCTGCCTGTTGTCACAGCTGGGGATCAGACTCACTCCATCTCTTTCTGTGTCAGCTTTGGAGGGGCCCCCAAGTGAATCATGCTGTGCAGAGGGCTGACAGACTGCCTAGAGGAAGAGAGCCAGCTTAGCCGCAGGCTCACTGATGCAGGAGAGAGTAACTTGGCTGGGAGTGGCCAGCAGAGCATCATTCCTCCTGCTTGAAGGCTTGGAGCAGCCCTGCTGCCAAATGCCAGCCGGTCACAGAGGAGCGTGTCCAAACACCAAAGCCAACATTTCCAAATTGAATTTGGCCACAAGGAATTCACGTGGTGGAAAGTGTCCTCCTCTGATCCCTGCAGCGTGGCAGTCTGGCAGATGGGGAAAGTAGCAGGGACTCATCTGTCGAGCTGGTAGTTTTCTTCTTGAGCGCAGGTTCACTGCCTGCATTTGCCATCCTGGTGCCGCAGAGCCTCTGGTGTGGTCATCTTTCAGATGTTACTTTAACAAACCAAAACAGCAGCTAAACGTAAAGCTTTCCTGGGCTTCCCTCAGTGCCAAAGAGCTGCGGTCAGAGCTGTCCCTAAGTCTCTCCTCAGGAATTCCAGCAAGAAAACGTGACAAACGAGTCACACTGTGAGATACTGCTGTTTACTGTGACTTTTGTTTAAGCACTTCATTTTCTAGAAAGCTGAAATAAAAATAGAATCAAGTATTGAAATGGCTCTCTTCAGTAAGCTAAAGTAAATATAGTATAAAAAGGAGTAATGAGGGAGGGGATGGGAGAGTTCAAATTGAAAAGAATCAACCCAGACCAGCAAAACTCAGCAGTTTCTTCTGACAGCTGTTCAGTAGCCTCTTCACCCACGTTAAAAGCAGTTAACAGTTTCTGCTGGACAAGCGCCTAAGATACCGAAGTCCAATGCCCGCTGCCATACTAGTGCTCAAATACCAGGAAAGAGGCACTATTTTCCCTCTGCTTACTCCAAACCTTACTCAAGGGCAGAGACAAAAAAAAATTTCCAACAACAGATACAAGTTGTGAGCACTCTGAAGGTTTATCAATGAATATCAAAACCAGGAGCATTTAGAACTAGTGAGATATAAGTTCGGTATTTTTTCTTTTAACTGAGGTCAAAGAGAAACAGAAGTGCCCAAGTTTCTGGGTAATTCTGAAACAGACATCTTTTAGCATACCATAATCTCCGATATAAACATCTTTTAAATGCTCACTTTCCGTTCCTAAGTTGGTAATGGAGAAGGCAACAGAAGGAGAAAATAATCAAAACATACTTTCACACTGGTAATCTTTGAAAGGGTGCAGTTTTGCTGTTGGCTTGCACAAAGTAAAAGCAAGCAAAAATACCGTTAGCTCTCACAGGTCAAGCTGTGCTGAAAAGGCGAAAGAAAAGCGATTCCCAAAATTACATGTGACAAACCCCTCCCATGTTTCAGATGAGCCACAGTCCCCAGCTTTATGTCCAAGCGGTACTGGGTGTAAGTGGCTAATCGGGAGCTCAAGTCTCACAAAAAAGGTAACAGTCATCACAAGGAAGTTATCTGGAAGTTGGTTAAAGCAAAATATATAAAGGAGTCAATGCTTGGAGATACCATCCTCTCTTGAAAATCTGGTTTAAGGAACAGAAAGCTGTGTTTAAAAGGACAGGTCTGCTGAGTCTTTGCAAAGGTTCGACTAGACTATTTGGTTGAATTATGCAATTAGCACAGGAGGTAACTACAGCAGGTTCATAACTATGCTAACAGCCTATTTCATAAGTTACTCTGAAGAAATTTTAAATATTAAGAAATAAAAGTCTGTCCAACACCTCCAGTAATCTGAATGTCTAGAGCTGAAAACAAGTTTTTCCCTAGACCAAAGCAAGAACACGATGTCCCTGCATTTCTGTGGGAAAACCTGTATTTCCAACCACCCTTTCAGGCAGGTAGGCTGAGTTGTGTTCCCACCTGAGGCAGGCTGTGACTGGACTGCAACTTCCCTCCTCATTTAAGGCTCCCTCAAACTAAGTGAAAACACAGCATACATAGGAGACAAAAACAACCTAAAAAAAAAAAAAAAGAGAGATTCTTGTCCCATGATTCCAAGTTTAAGGTAATACCAAAATTGCCAGAGCTAGAAAATAGGAATGAAAGTGCCGTGCATTGATTTACACCAAGTTCCTGCCAAACGTGCAGTTTGCAAGTTGCACTCCTAGTTCCCTAGATGGTCGCAATGTGCACAGGAATGCCAAAATGTTAAAGGCACAACTGTTTCTGTGCTACATTGCGGTTGAACCACTAAAGGATATCTTCAGAGATGTCTCAAGACCGGGAACAGTTTTAGAGAAGTAGCTGTATTCACACCCATGAAGAACTACGGTGTTCTTTGCAAGTTTGCAAATCCCGAGCTGTTTTTCCAGCAGAATCAGCTCTTCCAGATGTGAGGTATCTTCAATATCGCAGCAAATAATGTCAGCCAGGATATATCAACACACACTGAAATCTGATACAGTTAATTCAATTGTTTTCTTTTACTCTTTTGTAAATATTATCATGGTTATAATAAATATGTTAATGTTTATTATTATTAATACCACCACTAGCTTCACATGGGCTGCAGTGGCACACACAGTATTGCTCTAAGATACAGTGCAGCAGGAGCTGAACTGGTTCCACAGATCCTTAACATCGAACATATCTGAACAAAATGGTTCTGAAAGAAAGAAAAGCACTTTGCTTTGAAAGATAAGGGTCTTTTCAAAGACTAGAAGTGGTCCATAGAGCAAAGAGCATGGAATGAACTGAAGAGACGCAGTCTTTATCTAGGTAAGAGCAAGGATGCTACATCTGGGCGCTTGCTTTTGGGCCCCGAGAGGTATTTGGCAAATTTTTCACAAAATACACATAAATAGCCAGCAATGCAGCTAAATAGGGTTTCCATTTTTTCCGCTGATCTAGATGAGATTAGCTGTGCCATGTTTATTAAAAAAAAAAATAATATATATATATAAAAAAAAAAAGATGAAAACCACAGAGGTAGGCTTCCACATGCTCTGTAGGAAGTGGGCACCTACCTACCCACAAAAGCACAAGACTACCAGCTATGAAGATCCTCCCGGTGGGCAGATAATTCTCTCTTCGCCAGGAGGGGACCTGGAGGACAAGAACAGGACGAACGCAGGCCATGCCACCACAATATGCTTCAGGGAAATCCTGCTCTGCAGCAGCTGGGTGAAGGTGCCCAGCTCACATCCTTCCTAAGGACTAAGCTGCTCATTGCAGTGCACGCTTGCAGCACAGTTCCCACCTCCTGTCCCAGATGCTGTCTTTCAAAGCTGGCATTAGCTTTGCTGCATAAAGGAAAAAATACGTGACATCAAAGCATTTAAATAAAATAGGTGTCTGCTACATGACTGAGCTCAGATGCTGGAATTCAGTGTCACACCCCCAAATTTACTAGTGCTCCCCCCAACAGATGGAAGGGCAGCTCCTCACCCTGCCCTGTAATATCATTGATCCCTGCTGGATGGCACCAGACTTTCTCGTAGTGGAGGTCACGTGCCATCAGGCTAGATTTCACTTACCCAAAAGTGCTGGAAGTGTCGCAAGTACTAAACAGGCTTTAGGTCCAAACACATGCAAAAAAAATGTTAACAGATTAAATAAGAAAAATTTACTTGTTTTAATGCCAGATTCTAACACCATACGTTGCAGCAACTTGTATCATTTCCTGCAATTGGTCCCAGTAACACTGCATGCAGGGATCAGTACACGGCCCTCTTTTTCCTAGCTGAAATAGGATCTCACAGCTAAACTGTTCCTACCTCAAGGTATCCCAAAGTACCGACATGACGCTGCTCTTAAACATACGCTCTGTGGGAAGAAAGCTGCATTCGTTCAGCTAGCTCTGTGTACAGTAAAGGTTAGTTCAGACTGATCCTCATGCATAATACAATCTTGTTCAAGTTACATCCAGACAAGATATTCATCATTTTTATGAGGACAGACATTTGGAATCAGGATCATGAATCAATGCAGCAACAGCACAAAGCACTGACAGGTATTTAGGGCAAACAGAAGACTATCTACTCCAGAGCTGGGACAGAACGGTTTGTACTAGCAAGTGCATAAATATATAAAACTGGGATAACAGAGTGATGTGTATTAATAACCACATCATTGAAAAAGAGTAAGACTGAAGCACGCACAAAGAGCAGCCTTCTGACCCCTTGCTGCACTATTTAGAAGGTTATCCTGCAAAATGTCGCATTCTGGACACACAGTTCCCCAAATGATCACAAACATCCCATGAATAGAGCAGAGAACATCCAGTGACACTTTCCAGTGTACCCAGTTTGAGATTGCAAATGCAGTTTTAAGGCAATCCTACACAGACAACTCCATTGCAAAGATTTTACACAGCAGAAGCATACTTCTCTAAGTTCTGCATTTCAAACAAACCATGCTCCTAAGTGCAGTTCCAATGTTTTCAAACAACTTCCTCACATGAATATGTTAAAGCTTGTAAATCTCATTAATCTGTGTGCAATGGAAAGCATCATTTCCTCAAATCTGAAATCAGTTTCCACCAAAGTAAGAATAATACAGCTTCCTTTAAATTCATTCCCAAACGTGCAGTGTTTGCAGAGTCCCCACCTCAGTAATGAGCTACACTAAACCCACAAGACTTTTCAAAGGTATTTGAAATCCTGTTTGATTTTCTTCACTGGATGTTGTCCACAGCTCTGCCTTGGGGAAGGCGTTGGTAATAAACAGTTGCACAGGCAAAGAGAGAACACAGAATGGTTAGAGTTGGAAGGGACCTTAAAGATCATCCAGTTCCAACCCCCCTGCCACAGGCAGGGACACCTCCCACCAGCCCAGGTTGCTCAAAGCCCCATCCAGCCTGGCCTTGAACACCTCCAGGGATGGGGCAGCCACAACTTCCCTGGGCAACCTGGGCCAGTGCCTCACCACCCTCACAGTAAACAATTTCTTCCTAATATCTAATCTAAATCTGCCCTCTTCCAGTTTAAAACCATTACCCCTCATCCTATCATTACACTCCCTGATAGAGAGTCCCTCTCCCCAGCTTTTCTGTAGGCCCCCTTGAGTACTGGAAGGCTGCTATAAGGTGTCCCCAGAGCCTTCTCCAGGCTGAACAACCCCAACTCTCTCAGCCTGTCTGCATAGGAGAGGTGCTCCAGCGCTCTGATCATCTTCACGACCCTCCTCTGGACCCAACAGGTCCACATCCTTCTTATGTTGGGGGACCCAGAGCTGGACGCAATACTACAGGTGGGGTCTCACCAGAGCAGAGGGGCAGAATCACCTCCCTCCACCTGCTGGCCACTCTTCTTTTGATGCAGCCCTGGATGCGGTTGGCTTTCTGGGCTGCAAGCGCAGATTGTCAGCTCAGGTTGAGCTGCTCATCTATCAGTCATCAGCCAAGTTGTTCTCCTCAGGGCTGCTCTCAATCCATTCTCCGCCCAGCCTGTGTTTGTGCTTGGGATTGCCCCAATCCATGCACAGGACCTCACACTTGGCTTTGTTGAGCTTCATGAGGTTTGCACAGGTCCACTTCTCGAGCCTGTCTAGATCCCTCTGGATGGCATCCCTTCCCTCCACACAGCTTGGAGTTGTCGGCAAACTTGCTGAGGGTGCACTCAATCCCACTGCCCACGTCGCCAACAAAGATATTAAATAGTATTAAAGGGGTACCGACCCCTGAAGAACACCACTCATCACTGCTTGCCACTTGCACATCAAGCCGTTGACTGCAACTCTTCGAGTGCGACCATCCAGCCAATTCCTTATCCACCAAGTGGTCCATCTGTCAAATCCATATCTCTCCAATTTAAAGACAAGGATGTGGTGTGGGACAGCGTCAAATGCACAGATGGCACAGGGAGCTTTATTGTCCAATTGTCCAATGCCAGCAGCCCCTCTCCCCTTTCCTTCCCAGGGCTCTTGTAGGAGGGGGTGAAAGGGGAAGGATCACAAAGTGTTCCTGGAGGATGACTGTGCCCAAGCAGGAAAGGTCTGTGGTATTCACAGTTCCTTCTCCGGGTCTCCTCTGCAGATAGATCTGTCTCCACTTTAATGCAGCTGATAATACCAGCCACGCACCTTACCTGACAAGCTCATTTCTCTGCTCTATAATCTGTTGCTTACTAACCATTTGCTCCAATCTTTCCACCCTTCTGTCCATCACAATGCTGTGTAAGTGTTAGGTGATTTGAAAAACCAAAACCTACCACTCCCCTCCAAACTCCCAAATCACCCCTTGCCTATTCTTTTTCCACAGAGAAAGTTAACACCAAGCTGCCCAGGAAATGTGGCAGACATAGGCCATGGACACCACGGGTATGACAAAGGGCCCACAGCATCACTGAATCCTGCTCTACTGACCCATCGTTACCACCTGGTCTACTCAAACTGCAGTACTCAAATTACAAGAGAAGCCATGAGATGTGGAGCAGCCCTACACGGTTTCTCACCCACCCTAACACCCCCAGACATCAGGCCTAGCAGCCTGGCTAGTCTAAGCAGTACCAATAACTTCTATTTTCAAGGCAAAAACCTGAACAGCCAAAACTAACCCTTCGTCAAATATAAAGCAAGAAATGACACATCAGGTTATCTTTTTCAATTTTTTTACTGCAAGTTCTTTGCAAATATTTGTATAGTCATTACAAAAAATACCAAAGAAAATTTCAGTCTATTCAATTTCAGAGATTCATAATTTACAAAAAAAATAAATAGCTTTACTCTAAAGACAATTGTCTAGTATTAAGGTCAGCAATATCATTCACAGAAGTCCACATTCTCAGAGTGCTGAGCAGTGGGTCCATCTGCCTTCTTCCAGCATTTTCCTTTAAAATAAGACTAATCAGAACATGAGAAAAATAACTTTTCTTCCCACAGAAAACTGAACATTCAACATAGATCTTGAAAACCAGACTCCATTGTAAATTGAATTGTTATACCCGCTCTGACACACAACTTTAAAAACAGTGAAACTTTCTCTTTTTAAACAACTGTAACAGAACAGTTCCCCACAAAATTTAAGAGTCAACAGCAGCAGCATGAAGGGCATGTTTCTTCGATATAAGGCTAATGGTCCTTGATGTGGCAGAGCTTCTATTAAAGCACAGAACTGCCAAAGCCAAGGGTATTACAATCAATGTCACATCGAGCCTAAAACCTCCGCTCAGGCAAAGCCGCACTTCTCAGCCTAGTCCCCACAGGCATAACCAGGAGGATTCGCCACCCAAGTCAGAATTCCTGAGTGAACCTGGTGTAAGATCAGGTACTACATGCTGCAACACACCAACTGCTGCAAGAATTTGGTTTTGGAGTGATTGTCATTCTAGACATGCTTAAATACTGCTTTGAAGTTGACTGTGCTTTTTTCACATCAGCACTACTGATATATTATAGTGAACTTGCTGCTATACACTGTAAACACATGAAACCTTTAGGAGAATGCATAAAAGCATTAACCATGTACAGTAAATGCCATAATGAGAAAGTCTGGCACACGTTATTTCACAAGAAGAAAAATCTTTGGACTATAGTACTATATGCCACAAAATGTTCCAAGTGCATCCCACAATAGATGGCTCTTCAAATGAGGAATCAGCAAATAAGCAAATAACTAGCATTTGCAAAAAATGTTTTAAACAAAAAAAAAAAGGGGGGGAGGCTTCAGAACATAAGAGCAGATGAAAAGAAAAAGCTTTTCTGAACTTCTCTGATGAATCACTCTGCCTTACATTTGAGCATATAATGACAGATTTCAGGCAAAAATTAAGTGTCTCTTAAGTGTTTTGCACAGTATATGTGCTTCTCCTAAAGCTGGCTAAAATCAATACTAAGGACAATAAAAAAAGAAAAAAATTGCATTTTTATGTTACTTCCATTGCCATGCTCTGGCTGACCTCACTCCGTCTGCAACTGTTTGAACGGCACAGTTCACACCAGCTCAGGGGAAGTACAGTTCTCTGTATAACCTCCCTCTTCCCCACACGAACTAACCAAGTTCAAATGCTACACCAAGCCTGAATCTTTGGCCATACTATAGAAAATGCCTTTTTCCTGAAGTAGGTGGTCTGGGCTACCGCACTCCACCACTTCTCCTCTGTCCAGGACTAAAACTCTGTAAAACAAAGGGGGGGAAAAAAAAAAAATGGTCACAAGAAGATCCAGAAAGCCAATGAAAACAGATGTACATGTACAGACAGACAACCACTGTAGCGTAGCCATTATATGCAAGTGAAGACAGTCCAGAATGTACGAATGAACAGAGGTTCTCAACTCTGTCCTTCCTGACCTCATTGCAGATTGTCTGTCTGGTCTATTTTTTAGGTAACGTATATTTACCCAGTCATTTGCAGGCAGCCATGAGACTTTTGACTGTGCTCTGAGCCAGCCAGAAATTAGATGGCAGTACTTCTTGTCAAGGTGAGTGAGAGACCCTAAGACCTTGCAAGATCTGGGAAAACCCTCCCATAATACTGCATCACAACAACTACTGTTATACAGATTCTGCTAATAAAGCAGACAGACATAGCTTATGCAAAACAAACACACAGCTGGAATTAAGGGAGTTTACAAAGCAAGTAACCACAGTCAGTAAAGTCAGCTCACAGTTAAACCACTGCCTTCAGCTACCTCCACAAATTGGCCAGGCACTGCAGAGATGCCTGCAAGACCCTTAGCAGGTGCTGCTGCACAGTGTTACCCACTGCCCTGACCAAACTGGGTGTTCACCCAGTGACAGTACTGCTGGTGCTGGGCCCGGCACAGGCAATGCTCCTGTCTCTTATCTTTCACTATTGACAGCACAAACAGAGGTCTACAAAAGTACACAAAAATCTTATCACTGGTCACCTCATTCTCTGCCATTCGGTGATAAAAAGGACAAGACAGCTTAAAACTCAAATTATGAGACAACAACTCTTGCCCTCAGCCACACCTTAGAAAGGCAGCTGAGGATGAGGGAGGCTGTATGAACTATAGCCAAAAGTGATAGAAAGAGAAATGTTGCACGAGCTTCACACAAGTGCAGGACCTGCCCCTTTGATTCCTTATGCTGCCTGTGCCTAGTTTAGGGTATGAGGCCCCTAAAGCTCTGATGCTTCTTCCAGCTGTGCCTAAATTAGGGCAAGACCCAATAATAGACTCCTATCCTATCCTCGCCTCCCTCCCCTTCCCGTTTTGCCTGGGCAGGAATGGCACAACAACAGTGCAACAGAGGAGCTCCCAGGTCAAGCACAGCCACAGCAAGCCAGAACACACATGCACACACACACGCCATCAAACCAGGGATTCCAGGAGCTCTGCGGAGAGGTGGCTAAAAATGCACTGGTAAACATTTAGCTAACACAAAAATGCTCATTTAAAGTAGAGCACAATGCAGGTCACACATACCATTCTTCAAGATAAAAGTGGTATTACTTTACCTTGTATAGTCCATGATTGTGTTCAGACGATGTGCTATAGTTAATACAGTACATTCTTCAAATTGAGACTTTATTGTTGACTGTATAAGCTTATCTGTTTCAAGATCAACAGCAGCTGTGGCCTCATCTAGAACCAGGATTTTGGACTTCCTGAGCAGAGCTCGTGCCAGGCACACCAGCTGGCGCTGTCCCACACTACGCAGATGGGATGGGAGAGCGGGGAAGAAAAGTCAGAACAAGTTTGTAGTATTCATTTTGAAGCCCAGCAATTCCTTGTAAGAACTCCTCTAAAGTATACGTGCCAAGAATCCAGCAAAATAGATAAGGCCAGTCTTACTCCTTCACTGCAGAGTATCTAACAGCATCTGAAACTACCACCCCCTCACAATGAAGCCTTGGCAATGTAGTAAGACAATATATTACAAATGGTGTCAGTATATCTGACTCAATGCAGTGTTGAGGACTGGACTTTAAATAGTTTCTGCACACTGAACATATATCCCTGCTATGGTGCAAAAAGCAAGCTAACTCCCTTAGAAAAATTGCATCTGTTGGGCAAGAGCCATGGTAAGTTCAGAGAATCCACTATAAATAGCAGGCTGCTGCTGCTACTACTAAAATCCTTTCCAAGACTGCCCAAGCTGTCAAACCTCACAGCATTTTGAGTATTTCTTAAATTACTTTGAATTCCCAAACTTGAGAGTTTAAAACATGTTGAATAAAATCTAGTTGGTTGATTGCCTGATCATGCATTTAGAATTCCCCAACTCCCTCCCCAAATTCTCATTGCGGGGGGGGGGTGGGGGAGCCCCACACTGCATTGCTATTTCTAGGGTCTAGCTACCTACCGTCCCAAGTGAGCTGTAAGGTTTCTGGAAGCGGAAAGTCTAGTTGCAGATGGAAGGGCACACACCCCCCCCCCCGCCTCAGTTCTCTTTTAGTTCTCAAGGCAATTTTCACAAGCATGGTTCTTTGACATACCTGAGGTTCTCTCCACCTTCAGCACACTCATGATTAAGTTTATCAGGAAGGGATGACACAAAGTTTTTCAGGTGAGCCAATTCCAAAGACCTCCAAATGTCTTCATCAGAGTGTTGGTCAAAAGGGTCAAGATTCATACGCAGAGAGCCAGAAAACAATATTGGATCCTAGTCATAGAAAAAGGTAATTGACAATGTATACAGAACATAGCAAGTGCTCCAAAAATACTTCTCAGACAGTGAAAGGAAAACATGTCCAGATGCAGTTGCAAGCAAGCTAATCTACTGAATTTAGGAGCGAGATCTCACTTTTTCCAATAACAGCAAGTTATTCTCCCTCACTCTTATTCCTCTTGGGGGCCTGACCTCTGCCCTCTGCAGACTCTGGCAATCCAGACCTCTCCATGAGTCAGTAACTCATGAATCCAGAAGGAAAAAAAAAAAAAACCACAAAAAAAACCAGCAAGCTTTCTTCTTACTGGGCTACTAAGTTAAAGAACAGAAAACCCTGCCCAACCTTCTGTCAGCAGGGACAACTAGGTCAACTTTCCATTTCTTAGGGAATTACACCATCTGTAAATATTTCAAAAGTTTTCAGCTGCAGTATTAATGAAATGAATGCATTTCTTTCTTGGACATGAAGAAATACTACTTTGGAAATACTTTTGACCTAGTAGTGTCAGACTGATGCAAAATGATCAACAGGAGAAAGCAAAGTCCCCCCCCAGATTTCCAAAAGCGGTGTAGAAAACTTTTTACAATGTGGTCACTCGTCTTTGCCAGTGTGCTGCAACGGTGATTTACATAACCACATTTTATGGTCTCTCTTTGAACCAGAACAGGCAGGCAATAAAGGCTACACAATAAGAACGAGACTTGAGACTGTAAGTCCAGTGCTTGTAAAGCCATATTTCCACACCTTTTGGACTATCAAACCCATAGTTGCTGGGCTCGACTGGAATGGTTACATATGGCTTTCTGTGTGCAAACAGTACTGCATACCTCGCTCACGAGATCCTGCCAAAGTCAGAATGCTTTGTTCAAAGGCCCAAAGAGTGCATATCAAGCCTGAAATAGCAATGCAAAATCCCAATCCCTCACAACCAGATGACACAGTAACTTCATTCTCATTTCTGACAAGAATGGAACTACCTAAAATGAAATTGGAAACCAATCTCTAGAAAAACTCCCCTGACGATTCTCCACAAGTGGAAATACTCAGACTTGACTTCCCCTCTACTGGCCAAAAGAGCAAGAGACCCAGTTAACTCAGGGACCCCGATCAGGCAATCAACTGGGATCAGACGACCCCAGTCAGGCTACGCTCTCTACAGCATTTAAGTGATCAGTGTGGGGTGCTGACAAAGCCCATGAGTCCAAAGGCCAAGGTTTTGCTTCCACATCACAACTCAGCCATAGCCAAGCTCCTACTTGCTACCCAGCACAAGCAAACAGAAGCCGGTCTAGGAACAAAGCTTGGTTTCAAGTCCACGAAAGAGCATGCTGAAATGACTATTTCATAGCTATAGATCAAAAAAGGAATAAATATATTCTCCCCACTACATTACAGAAACAGCACTGTTACAAAACGAGTTCTGGTAACGGCAGGATTTCGCAGCTACCTGAGGGATGATGGTGATCTTGAAGCGCAAGTCATGGAGACCTATCTTTGCAATATTAATTCCATCAATAATAATTTCTCCTTCAGCTGCTTCATTAATCCGAAACAAACCTAAAGTAAGGGAGGATTTTCCAGCTCCTGTTCTTCCAACTATTCCAATCTGTAGGGAAGAAATACAGGAACAACTTACTCCAGGGAAGAGTTAAAGCATTTCCAAGCATCTATCTGAAACTGACACATTTTCAGAAGGCTGTCATATTTGTTGGGCTATCAACACCCCAAAACAGCATAACGAATTGAGGCTGATCAAAGGGGAAGAAAAATCATTGGCTATGAAAAAAAAAAAAAACAGAACAAAAAGCAGTCTCAAAATTTGCAAGCCAATCACAGAAGTTTTCAATTTTTCTAGAAAGGCAGATGGAATCAGGTAGAGCAGGCCAATGTTTCCCTAATCCTTTTCTGGTTCATGCTTCACAATTACAATTGCTGACTTGACGTTTATCTTGTTTGAATTTATAGCACAAATATACCAAAAGCACTCAGTTTCATACTGTATGTATGTTTTGCTTCCCAGTTAGACTGAAATTTTCACCAATTCTTTTCTTTTTTTAAATAAATATTAAAGGTTTCTGCTTTGCTTGGCTGATATATGTCTTGCTATCTGTCCTTTCTAACCACTCTTGAGGTAGTATTCTGCCCATATTTGTAGGTAGAAAGCGTGCACTCAGGAAAAAAGCAAATGCCTAGTTGGATACCACAAGTAAGGAAGCCGGATAATAGATCTGTATTGCAGCTACCTTTTATGCTGCTGTGCAAGATCATACTATTCTTAGACATCAGAGAATCCACGTAGGAAGTGTGGGAATTGTGTAAGCACATGTGCAAGGAAGCAGTAGGAGAGACACACACACATATCACCCTCAGTTTGGCCAGATCCAGAGAATCTATGCTGAAGTCCCATTTTTACCCTGCAGAGTCTCACCTTGCAACTTCTGCCTCACTAGATCAGGGCTTCCCCTTTCTACTTAGTAGCTCATTTTCTCGAGACTGTAATTAACTTAATCTCTCTGCAACCTGTATTCCTCTGCTTATGGCAAACAAATTATCAAGATTTCCTGGGAAGGGGAGAGAAGACAGCATAAACCTCACTTCCTCATGAAACCAGATCAAAAGATACACCTATTACGTGGGCTTGTGAAGTATCTTTATTCCATGATGCAGGATACACCTTGAAAAGGATAAGAGCCCACTACATCTGCCAGTTACAAAAAGACTGATTCTACAGAAGCTCTTCTAGTTCTTAAGGACCCAAGATACACTACAGAACAGGGTTAGACCTCTCTTTGGCTTATGCATGCAGACTTATACACAATACACTCTACTATAAGTTCAGATTCATTACCTTCTCACCCCCATTTATGGTAACATTTATGTTTTTGAGAACCAAATCCAAGTCTTCCCGATAACGTAAACCATAGCCTCGAAACTCAACCTTCCCCTCCTCAGGCCAGGTACTTGCTGGGGCGGTTTGTTCAATACTCCATTCAGCCTGAAAGAACCACACAAACATATCTGATCAGTTCCTCCTTCAACCGGACATGCGCTCAGAGGACTTGAGGAAAGCGTTTAAGAGAAATCGTTGTTACTGTGTAATTTGCAAAAGGAACTGTGATGGTGACAGGAAGAGAGGGAAAGAGCTGCCCCAAGGCAGATGAAATGGTTATGTAGCCAAGGGCTTCACTATCACAAGTACCACTTCCTGGATAAACTTTCCTCTTACAAATGGCAAAATCATACAGGCAGCACGTATTCAGATAACCTGCTTGTACACCCCCACCACAGTAAGGAAACCATCCGGGAAGCCAGACATGCAACTAGAAGCAGTTTAACTCAGTTTAAATGAGACATAAGCACTAAAAGATTAACAAACTGGTAAAGTAAACAGCTGCTGCCTCAGTCTCCCACAGAGGTGGGAAGGCAGAGAACACATCCCGCTGCATTCACTGCCAATGCCAAACAAAAAGGCTTTTAATTGTAGAAACACTGGTCTGCTACTAGAACCTGAGAAAAAATTCTAGGAAGGGTCCTCATAAGGTTTGGTTGCAAAAACAGCGACTCAAGTCAGGTTCAAGTGACAGGCATGGCAAAGAGAAGCCACAGGGAACTGTTCTGTAGCCAAAAGGGGCACAACTGCAGAGGAAGTGAGTTGTTAGGTGATTTGAATAAAACCAAAAAAAATAAGTCATCTTTACTCCCCACACTGAGAGCAAAAAGATAAACACAAACAAAAAAAATAAGGTTTAAGCACTGAGGAAACCAAAATATTTGTACAGGTCCACTGCTTGGCCCAGAGCAGAACAGCACATTTCCTACATAACACTGTGTAACTATCAGTGGATACACCTCAAAAGCACCCACAGGAACTACCAGCTAAGATACAGCCTGTCCCTAGAGGGAGGGCACTGAGCACTAAGCTCTATCCCATCCCTTAGCTCAGAGGACATGCCCAACTGCACTCCCCAACCCGTTCAGCCAGGCTGTGTGTGAGACCTCAGAACAGGGCACTGACTTCTACAGGTATGGTGGACAACTCAATGTACCTCCTTCTCCATTTCAGCGTATTCTTTAACTCTTTCTACAGCAACAATGTTGGTTTCCAGCTCAGATGACATGCGAACTAGCCAGTTCAAGTATGCTGTAATCTGCAAGAAGAAAAGAAGTCTAGAAGCAGTTTACATTAAATATGTTACCTGCAATAAATAAAAAACACATGTACTGGGTTTGTGTGGCAGGGTTGGTTTGTTTTTTTTTTTTTTTTTGGGGGGGGGGGGGGCGCTACAAGGGTGGCTTCTGAGGGGAAGCTTCTAGCAGCTTCTCAATGTCCAACAGATCCAATGCCAGCCAGCTCCAAGACAGACCTGACACTGGCCAAGGCCGAGCCTATCAGCAATGGTGGTAGCACCTCTGTGAAGTATATTTAAGTATATTTAAGAAGGGGGGGGGGGGACGGACCCCACCCAAAACTGTGCAATTGGAGCCAGAGAGAAGAGTGAGAATATGTGAGAGACACAACTCTGCAGACACCAAGGTCAGTGAAGAATGAGGGGCAGGTGCTCGAAGCACCCCTGCAGCCTATGATGATCACCCATGGTGAGGCAGGCTGTCCCACTGCAGCCCATGGAGATCCATAGTGGAGCAGATATCCACCTGCAGCCCATGGAGGGCTGTGACCCCGTGGGAAGCCCACGCTGGAGTGGGCTCCTAGCAGGACCTGTGGCCCTGTGAAGAGAGAAGCCCACGCTGGAGCAGGTTTGCTGGCAGGACCTGTGACCCCATGGGGCACCCACACTGGAACAGTCTGTTCTTGAAGGACTGTGCCCTGTGGAAAGGGCCCACGTTGGAGCAGTTTGTGGAGAACTGCCTCCCATGGGAGGAACCCCACACTGGAGCAGGTGTGAGGAGTCCTCCCCCTGAGGAGGAAGGAGCAGCAGGGACAACATGTGATGAACTGACTGCAAATCCCATTCCCCGTCTCACTGAGCTGCTTGAGGGGCAGAGGTCAAGAACTTGGGAGTAAAGTTAAGCCTGCAAAGAAGGGAGGGGTGGAGGGAAGGCGTGTTAAGATTTGGTTTTATTTCTCATTATTCTACTCTGATTTGATTAGTAATATTAATTAAATAATAATAACAATTAAACTAGATTTCCCCAAGTCGAGTCTGTTTTGCCTGTGACAGCAATTGGTGAGTGATCTCTCCCTGCCCTTATCTCGACTCATGAGCATTATTTTTCTCTCCTGTGTCCAGCTGATGAGTGGAGCAATAGAGCAGCTTTGGTGGGCACCCGGCATCCAGCCAGGGTCAACCCACCACAACACAAAATAACCAAAGCACTGCAAGTTCATGGAATGCATAAACACAACTAAGATCTTGGCTAACCAGTGCTGGATAAGAGAAAATTCCAGATGCCTTTAATATGCAGAGTATGAGTCATCTTAGCCAACAGCCCCTCACCAGGCAAGGCACAGAAGGCACTTCCCAGCATCTTTCCAGATGCTATTTTGTAGGTATTGTTCTCCTTCCACGTCCATTGCATTAGTTTTTCTCCAAAGCCATAGCAAGATTCTGACTTTCTGATGCAGTCTTGCAATTCAGAGCCTTTTTTTTAAAAAAAAAAAAAAGTTAAAATTACCTGCAGTGAGTAGGACACTGAGAGGCCAACCAGTCCTGCGCTGAGTTTGTTGCGTGCAATCACCGCAAACAATGCTGCAAAGAGAACAATACAGTTCCCCACGTACTCCAGACGGACAGCCAGCCACCTACAAGAGAGAAAAGTGTAATGCACCTTTCCAGTAATTCACCCACAGAGAATTAGGAACACAGCCAACTACTGCTCTGTCACACATCTTGTTTTTGAAAAGATTAGTATCCAAAGTTCATAAATCTTTCAGGTGCATAAATTCCCATTTTAGTTCAGAAAGCAGCTGTGGTTAACACTGGGATCAATGAATCCAAACTTTTACAAAAATATTACCCAGAAGTAAGGCAGAAAGGAAAGAAATTCAGAAGTAATCTTAATTCAATCACAGAAGTTTAAGCAAAACATCTGTGAAACAGATATATCCACAGAGGATTCCCTACCTTGCACAAGCATGCCAAGAGCTGTGATGGATAAGGTGCACAGGCAGCAGAACCACGCCCTCCCTATATAACTGCCTTTTAATATTTCAACCCCATTGTTACCTGTTTGCAACAATGCTCGGATAATAAGCTTTCTGATTTTCATCCACTTTCACGTCATTCTGCTTTATGAAACGTTTCTGCTCCTCAAATGCTCGAATAACACTGACTCCCAGGAGAGTCTCATTGAAATGAGAATATACAGGAGAACGACTGACAGACTCAAGGCGTTTGAGCTGGCGAGAAGTGGCCACATAAAATCTCTGCAAATCAGAGTATGAGAATTATGGTTACATCCAGACTGCATCTGGAAAGATGAAGCAAGTCATAAGAAAGTTCCCTGCCATTTAGGCTGCTAGTTACAGATATTCAACTTACACATGGGAATACAAGCCCTCTCCAACACTTTTAGGCCTAAAAAGACCATTATGTATGCTCTGCTGTCTTTAAACAACTGCCAATCAAACCATTTCACGTGATAGCCGTTTTCTCCTTTTTCTTTTCTCTGCAAGCTTAGTTCAACAGTATAAAACACACACATCACTGCCTTTAAGGTTTACCAATGGAGCCTGATAGATTCACTAATTCAAGAGTCAAAGTCAAAATCCAGCTTCTTCCCTCTGATCTGTACTGGCTCTAACAGATTTCTAACAGTAAAGCAAGAGTGAAGCAAGCACACCCTGCCTACACAAGACAGGGCTGAAAGGCTGACATCATTCTCCTACTTTGTAAACAATACTCTGACAAAACAGGCACATCGGCAACACACACATACCCCTCTAAAGGCTACTCTTATTTGGAAGCAAGTTTTAGAAAAAGCCACACTTTTCCGTATTTGGGCTCTGAGCAACAAGCTAAACAAAGTTTGCCTCAAAATCTAATGGCATTTTTAGTCTGCTTAAGTATTAAAGCATTACCTTCTGCACAGAAGTCATTCTACACTTGACAATGGAAGGAAATGCTGTGCTAACATCAGCTAATCAATAAACCATGCAAAGCACAGTCAGTCAAGCATGACTCAAGCCAAACACATTAAAATCCATCCTAGTGCAGAGTAAGAGCTGTCTTAAATAACAGAGAATGAGTGACTGCTGGTCCTGGTGCCCCCAGGTAACACCCCTCACCTGCACAAAGAAGTAGACAAGTCCCAGAGGTGGAATAATGACGGCAGCTATAGGTGTGGCCAACAGAATGATGATACAAGCCCCAATCACGTTAAATGTTGAGCCCATGAACATCTTGATGATTGGTGGAATAGTGGAGTCAATGGTATCTATCTCCTTCGAGAAACGGTTCACCAGATTTCCACTGGGTGTACGTTCAAAGAAACTCATTGGAGACCTGAGGACGTTGTGCAGCAGGTTAAGGTGCAGGTGTCGTGAGGCAAAGATTCCCCCTATTGACACAACCATCGAGTAGCCAAACACAGCAATACCTAGAAAAGAAAACTTGTTGTTAACTACTTCCACCTCTCACACAAGACACTGTCCTTCATTTTGTCATCACCTAGCATTCACACATCTCTAGTACAATAATCCTGAGAACCAGGGTTCACTACAGGTAGACTCAGCAATTACTGCAAGTAATTAAAAAATATACTCATGAAAACACATTTCTGTCATGGAAGAAGTTGTTTCTGTATTACAGAATACTGTGCAGTATTTGAGCACTTTCCTTGAGTAAAGACCACTGAATTTTAAAGTGTCACTTAAGTTTTTATTACAACATTTTTATGGCAATTCTCAAGTGGGGTACTTTGGGTGTTAGGTTTCATGGCAAACAAACTTTGACCACAAAGAGGACATGCAAAAAGCTGCTGAGTTGGCTTCCCCATGGTGCCTTGGATGGACCCTGAAACAGAGGAAACACTTGCCTACACAGCTCCACCAGGCCACGGTTGCAAGGGATGCAGCATAGCCATGGTCTCCCGTGGTAAACGGTCCCTGAGAACCAGGCCAGCACAGTTCGTTTACAGGCCAAGGAGCCATTTCCTGGGTCAGACATTTTGTCACCAACTGCTGGCTCATAAACCCCTAGCAAACCACTTTCATCCTTGTTTTGTACAAACAAAAGAAAACCATATTCACTAACTGAATAATTTTGTAGGTTGGTTTGCTTGCCTTTTTTTTTTTTTTCCTTTATTCACTCAAGTTTTTCATCTTTCTACGAAGGCAAAAAAACAACCCACACTCAAATCCTCAGCAAAATGCTGCTGCAGTTCCAGGGATACAAGGTCACCAAGAGCACTAGAAACACTCTAAACCAGCTAATCTTGAAATAGGTAAGGTCAAGCAAACCTTGAGAAATTCCCAGTGCTCCATACACTCCCAGTCTGACATTTGTGTACTGCTGTGTTCCATTGATAACAGGATCATCTGTCCATAAGCTTAGCCAGTAGTTGGAAGCCAGGGAGGCTATATGATTACACATAAAGAGGAAAATGCTCAAGAAAGAGATAAAGAGTCCAATTGCTTTCATGTAGTCCCAGTACACTGTTGCCTTTACCTAAAGACAGAAGTGGGGGAAAAAAACAAACAAGCATTCATTTTGCAGATTAAGTTTCAAAACCAGCAATTCCCCCTTCTTCAACCCCTATTTAAAGTCAGCATCCCTGCATTAGGCCATAAAACCACAACAGTTGCACTCTAGAGAGCCACTGCTTGGGAACACGAGCTGCAAAGCATTCTATGGAGACACGCCAAACCCAACATCCTTCCAGGACAAGCACTATGGAGTTCCAGTTTTTGGCGCTCTCTTTTTACAAGATTATATAGCCTTTAATTAAATCCTTGCTCCACATGGCTTGTATCCTATGATCTATCTTTAACCAGAGGATTCAAGCAACACTGCTAGGAGGTATAACTGCCATTTTCCCAGGAACTTCACTCTCAGGTTTCTCAGAAAGCCCTGGGTATCCTGGGATTAGATACTTGTGTCTACAGTGGAAACTTGGCTTAAATTCATCTGAGTCAATTCCAGCTCCTAACACTGAAGGGCAGATTTCATTAGGTCACCTAATTTGTCACAAACTCTCTCCAAGAAATAGCTGAAAGGTTTTCATTTCTTCTTTTAAACTTTGATGTGGTCAGGCCCATCATCTTAAACAAAAGTTTTGGTGTCAGCACTCTTTCTGCACGCAAACCTGGGGCTCAGCAACACTTCCATGAAGTACTACACAACAAGCAGCAAGTTCAAGAATCCGCTCAGACCTTTCTCACCCCAGTTACATGGTCTTTGGAAGCTATTTTTTCTGAACCCTGTGGATTTTCCTGAAACTGAAAAAGAGTGCAGAAGCAGGGGTGGGAGACCTTACCCTGCCGGTCTTTGCTGTGTCAGCCTCCGTTAGTTTCCAGGAATTCTTTTCAGCAAGTGGCTTCTGCAGCTCTGCTGTGCTGCTGTGGTGCTGTGACCTCCCAGTGTCTCTGCTGTATGTTGAAGAGTTACTGAGTTGCCTGTTTGAAGACATTCATTTTTCAGTCTTAGCACAATACAGGTGTTTACTCCATAAATAAGCTCAACAGTCCACAGCTCCAAGTCAGTGGCTTACATTACTCTGGTGATAATCAATCTCCTAACCAGTCATCATAAGGCCAGTAGTTACTAGTGCTTCCCTCCTCCCCTCACAGTGCACTCCTAATCTTCCATGACGGCATTCAATTCTCAACTATCCACCTTCAGATACAAGTAACAGGCTAGCCAGTCAAAGAAATCTTGGTTGAGCAATCGAACTCCCAAAAGAAAAATGCTTGGTGATCATCAACATCAGCCTCTACAAACCCTATCATCATATACAATGCAGCCGTTGAACTGCAAAAAGGGTACCCATACTGGCATGAAAACGGGCAATTGGACTCCCAGGCACTTCTTAGCTTCCAGAAATACAGTATCTCTAGAGCGCCATAAGAATAAGGCATAGGCTATGAGATTGCTTTTCGGGAAGGTATAATCGGAGTGATTCCCTTTGGCCTCTCTCAAGCTTAACAGCAGCTGTACTAGGTCAGACTAAAGGTCCACTTAGCACTTTGTCCCATCTGACAGCAGGCAAATGGAGAAGCCTTGAGAAAGCATATGAAAACTGGACTAGGCAAGACAATACTCTCCCTTTAGGTGAGCCAAACCCATGGTATCTATCTGTACCAGCAACTGGAGCAGGGCTGCAGCGTCAAAGGCTCATATGCCCAGGTGCTGGCAGCTGGGGCGACTGGGGTCCAGAGGCAGCTATTGGGCAGACTGAGTGTCTAAATCCAACTCGTGGAGGGATCCACCTTGTACGTACACGTATATTATATTCTCACTAGTGAACCTGTGTCCTGCTCAGGCAGAGATGGGAACAGGATGAGGTTATTTGGTGCTGTGTTTCTGTGGGTGCTCTAAGCGTGGCCAGCCATGTATACATGTGGTGTGTATGTACACTCTATGTGCGTATGCCTGCTGGGAGCACATCTTCAGTCTTGCTACTGTTGGACCTGGAGCCATGGAGCAGCAGCAGCCTCACCTCTCTCAGGCTGCTGGATCCAGCATGATCCTCTAACAAATACCATAAACACCAAATTACTCTTTGTCCACAACCAAGTAACAGGACAGAAAGAGATGGGGGGTGAGGGGGGTGAAGGAAAAAAAAAAAAGAGACTACAAACCTATGCATCAACTTTCCAGGGGCTTCGTTCACAAGGACTCCATTTTCTACAGGCTTTCCTTCCTTTCCAGACGGACTATTTGTATCTGGGGGGAGGGGGTGTGTGAAAAAGTCAACATTAAAATGGTAAGTAAAAAGATACAAAGGTTTCATTTCAATCCTAAATGCCAGGTGCACTCATAATGTGCAAACAAAGGGAGGAACACAAGTATTTACCTATACTAACAGATAATTGACCAGGTGAACAGATCAGTTTAGTTCCGTCCCAACAGGATTAGTTGCCAAGACAGTGAACACTTATTTTTCTATTTTTCTGCCAAATGTAGGTCAATAATAATAATGTAATATAATTACGAGCACATACTTGAAGTTAAAACATGCAATACCAAGTCACACTATGACTCACTCTGTTAAAAAAAACAAACAACCAATCCAACCACTCCTTTTCAAACATTTTTTTTACACAGTTAACTATAAATTATTTTCATTTTAGAGTGCAATGAGAAGACATTCTAGTAAATGATGGAGCGAAGCTGTAAGAACAGAAGGCATGTGCTATTAACTTTGAGCCTTCCTGCAAAATTAAGCAAGAAGCAACATGTAAAAGCCTGATAGTTTTAAGCAATCACAGGAATCAGATTAATTTAAGCAAGAGATCTTTCTATGAATGTCACTTCTCAAAAAAAAAAAGTCATGTTATCCCACAACATCCCATTTGCAACAAGATGCAGCACACGAGACAATTGTCTAAAAACATGTGAGCTTGAAATATTGAACTTTCCTTGAGCAACTTAATTCAGAGTAATACAGGGTCATGAGTAAAACTTCTATGTTCAAGTTATGTCATCACTTTCCTAACACAAAACAAATGACTGACTCCTAAAAATATTAACTGTCAATTAAATAGAACTCTATTTTCCAGTATGAAAGTCAATTCAGAGTATGCAACAAAAAAAGAATTTTGCATTTTAAAGGGTTTATGCATAGTTTATGCAAACAAAAAAGCCCACCTGCATCTATTCAAGAGAATCATAGGAAAATTTGTGTAGATCTAGAATCTGAAGTTTTCATGTTTTTATACTAAAGCAAAATATATGCATAAACCAGTTCATCAATACATTCAGTGTGGACTGACTGAACATAAAGCTGTTCTCTCCTGTGTCTACAAATTGAGCACTGGTCCATTATGCCAAAAACCCAAAGCTAAACTGTTCAGTGTGGTCTAGAAGCAGGAAAAAAGGCAGAAAGTGCAAAAAAGTGAAAAGTTCAATGATTTAGTTCTTATTTTTATTTATACAAATGAGAGCAAACCAATATGGGACTGCTGGTTATTTTAAGCACTTGACAGCATGTGTTTGAAAGACTCCCTTATGAAAACCAGCAAGCATTCCAACGTCATATCGCTTTAGAGCATCACTAAAGTTCTAAACCCACACGAACAAAACAAAACCACAAATAAACCATCCTCCCCTAACAGCTCTTAAATTTGATTTCATTCCGTAGGCTACAGTTCCTGCTTATACTTGATTTACCTCTTGAGAATGAGAAATGCTCAAGATTGCCCTAGTAAATCTGGCATGTGCACTTAGGGTACAAACTCAAAGTGGGCTCTGTGGGAACAGCTGCAAAGTACTGAATACACATATGAGAACAAAAAGGACCTTCAGGTCTCAATCCTGAACACTGCCTCTCTGGGTACACTCACTACACTCCTAAATCCCGGGTGCACCTTCAAAGTTTAGTTAAAGCTTCCTCATGGAAGTGTTCAAGATAAAGAATTGCTGCTGATGAGTTATCTACGAGCTGACACACCAACTGTTGCAGCATCACACAAACAAGTAACATGCAAACCAAGCAGATACCTTCTATTGTGCAGACAAAATTCTTCTAAAAATGACTCAAGGAACTGCAGCTACTCATATTACTCCAACACAAGCAGTAATATAAAGCCACATGGTACAAAAGCAGTTACCTGTTTCCAGAGGTTGAATCATTCCTTCTAATGAAGGATCTGAGTCTAAAAGTATATATGATTAACTTTTTTCAGAACACACTCAACCATTTCCAATCTTTACAAACACAAATGCATCCAAGTAGCACAACCTAAAGCACAAAACCATAAATGCCCAAGACAGGAACAAATTTGCTGAAACGGATCTCTTTTTAATCCCAAACCTCACACAGAGTCAGAATAGACAAACTTGAGGACAAATTAAAAATCCAAATCAGATGGCTACGAGTGACAGATCAACAAACTTCCTTTCTTTCAAGATACTCACTAATGAAGAGAGAATCAAGAAAAGTGACTCTAAAGTGGCCTCATATTGATAATGACAAGAAAACCTCAATATAGGGAACCATCATATGCATTTTCCCCAGAGCTGGGGAAAATACTTCATTCAAGAATCTTAAGAGAATCCCAGACCTTAACATAAAAGTTGCACAGCATCATGTTTTCAGAGTAGCAACTTTTGTCTACATCTCTCCTCCCACAGCTCTGCTATTCTGCCTTGTTTTAGTCATGCAACCTCAATGACAGAAGGAGAGCTGTGATAGCACAGGCTTACTTAGTCCCATCTACTGTGTAGTCCCTGGTCATCATCCTGCAAAGACAGATTAGTAAAAAATCGCAAGATACTTCACTCTTCCAAGCATCTTGATACCCTAACAGCACTCATCTTGAATCAATATTTACTTCTGCCATTTGGGGCAGAGGCTGCAAATAGGAGAGAGAAAGGCAAGAGCTGAATTTTACTAGAAGCAAAATGAATTTAAGAGAGAGTCCGATTATTTCCTGACACAGACAGGTGTTTCCTGAATTACCACTCAGATCCAGACTCCACAACAACATTTGGAAGAGAGCCAACACATCTCAATATTTAACTCTTGCCTTCCAAGGAGTCAGAAAGGAGAGAAGCACCCAACCATCCCTACAGGCATCATACAAGCTACCTTAACTAACCAACACTGCTATTAAGCTTAACTCAGCCTCATGCTGTTAGAAAGATGCACAGCCACAAAATACAGGTGTCCTGGGCTTTACTGGGAGACCACAATCATGAAGGCACAACATTTTTCCTTGCAGATATGAAACCCCAGCCCATAACGCAGAGTTAATTTTTATTATGAAATACACACTACCATTGAGTGTGTAATACAAAGCCATTCAGCAAGGAAACTATCTTCCTTCCAAATTCAGCACTTCAAAAATAAATCTTTTTTTTTTTTCCCTGATGCTGCAACTGGGAAGCAATTTATGCAGAGGCCAAGCAAGGCCCTGCAAATTTTACTCCTGTACCATACCACCTTTTCCAGACAGTAGATCTCTACTTTCTACAGGACAACAGCTGGAATTTGAGAAATTAAGTCCACAAAACTTAAGAAAAAAAACAAAGACATTCAAATTGAACAGCTACAAGTGACAAATCAAGAAACTTCCTTTCAAAATATGCAAGATATGCAGATTGTTGAACTAAACTCTACAGCCCAGACCCTTAGCAGTTCTCAGCATACTTTCACCCCCCCCTCCCTCCAAACCAAACTGAGTAAGCCTGTTAGACTGAAAACTCTCATATAAAAAAAAAAAAAATGAAATGAATAGCCATTGAAAGGTCTTTCAGCTTTTTATATGACTGCAAAGTCCCAAAGCCAAATGCTGGGGAGGACAGCCCTCTGAAGCACAGCTCACACAGTGTAAAGAAGATTTAGAATTACTAATTGTGCTGTACATCTCTAGCTTTCAGGCACTGCAGTCAAGACCAAAGATGAACCAGACAAAGTATTTCAACCTTATGGTGCAGTTGCACTTCTGTGGAGCCACTTTTACTGCCCACAAATACTAAAAATAGCTCCAGGCTTTTCAAGGACAAACCAAAGTTTATGCTAAAGCCATTTGGAAAAAACAGCAAAACTCCAACCCACACACAAGTTAAAACAAAAATTAACATCTGCTGCATTACTTTGTATAGGAGAAAAAGGAAAATAGTCATAAGAAAGGTAATCTTAAAGTAACTGTTTGTTACCTCTACAGCAAGAGGAATTGCAGGGTCAGATGCAAGTCTGGAGAGGTAAGGCGGGACATGGGAGGACACCAAAAAAGAAATGCACTCACAGGAGTCAAGGGCACATGTATGACTCCAGACCAACCTGCACAGGCAGGAGCAGTACCGCACAGACATTAGCATATCAGCCACGCTAAATTCCAGAGAAGGGAACAACTGCTAGAAGCAAGAGAATTTGGATGCTTTTTATACAACCTGGTAGGTTATTTTACATGTAGTTCCAGTTACTTTGGAGAAGATTACACACCGTAGGCACAGTAAGGCACCCATTTCATATATCCACAGCTGAAAGTAGCAACGCTGCATGTTGCATTCCCTGTGGCTGAGCAGCTACTGCTGCCATCCTTGTCATCATCCTTTCTGCATCAAGTAGGATGCTGGAGAAGAAGCGGGGGCCCACACCTTCCCTCTGAGCCATCCCGAAGACTCACATGGGAGCATCTTTCTGGAGTAAGGAGTTTTCCCACACACAGAAGAAACACCATGAAGCTGAGGACGGGAAAGGCAGCAGTACAGCACACAGACAGGCAACCCTCGGGAATCCCAACGGGAGAGAAGGGCTGGGCAGCAGTGGGGAGCAGACTCGCAGCTGAACCTCAGAGGCTAGGCAGGAGGAGAGACTTTCCCACCCTTGCAGAAGCAGGATGTATTCCAGCCAGAAAGCACTGATCCGATTTCTACTGTGCTCCAGCTTAAGCGTTTTCAGGCTGGCAACACATAGCTTCAGACATAAGGGAGCCTCCCTTTTAAAGTGGGTGTGCAGATCCCCTCCAGCTAGCTCAGGCTGACTGCCATCATAGATTACTCTGTTTATCCAAGCACCTGTGATTTTTAATAATATTTAGTGATCTTTTACACATCTGATTGATATTAATATTATCCCTGTGAACCAGACAAACAATGCCCCTGTTTTCCACTGCTTACCATTGGCAGAAGAGCACTCGACCAGAACTGTGAAACAAATTTGCTGCAAATAGGCCAACCCTGTGATGCAGCAATTCTCTCCGAATCACTGGGGTCATACTTAAAAGTGCCTTTTATTAGACAACTACAGAGAAGCATGGCAAAAGATAAAGCACCATCTCACTTAGCAAAAAAAGATTCAGTATTTAAACAGATAAGTAAAGCAACTTGGTTTAATGTAAAGGACTTCAAAAGCTACCATACACTTGGGAAAGGAGAGGAGACAAAGGCTAAAAGAACAAGGCTATTAAGGGAGGCAAATCTTTGTACAAGTCAACTTGTAAACTTCCTAGGGAAACACAAAAAATTTGTCTCCAGAAGTCTCACACACTGTAGACTGCAACAAGTCTGACTGTGCTCAAAGTAGCTAAAGGAGCACCTACAGAAAATACACAAAATTTAACTGGATTCTGCTTGCATAAAATCTGTTCCCGCAGTGCTTTTCACAGTGACAGACCCCACCCATAAGCACTCGCTGTTTACAGACAGTGTCCACCCAAACCAGCATCCCAGTCCGCAGAGTACCGAGACAGATCAAGAGACTCTTCCAAGAGGAGAGCAAGGCTACAGCAGGGCATCCTGACCTTGAGCCTCAGCTCGACACTCTAGGGAATGGGTGGGAAACCAAGGGTTTTCCAAGTGGAAGACGAAAGGAAAAGCGGGCTCAATCCCTTCCTTGTTCTGGACAGCCCGCTCTGCAGCACTCAGCAGCAGGTATTTGCTACCAAAGAGGCCTCAAACACACACCAACAAGTTAACCCCAGCCAGCACAGTGCAAGCACCCCTCATACTTTTCGACATGAACGTATGGAGGAGTGTCAGGAAATCACCAGAAGCAAGCCACTGAAGTAAACAGGCTGGAGGCAAGAGACTAAGTTCCCTTACTGAAATCCAATACAGCAACCGTGTGCAGGTAAAAAAAACCCCAACATATGAAGTATATTCCTGCATCAGTGCAGCTCTACAGCTGTTTTGTAAAGCAAAAGCAGGAGTCAGGGATGTCAGCTAGAAGAATGAGCTGCTGCTTCCTCCTCCCTTTCCCCATAGGAATTATCTGCATAAAGACGACACATCCTAATAAGTACAGGAAGGTTTTATAAACCCCAGCGGGCCTTTGCTTGATCTCACAACCATCTGAATTTTGCTCTAAGTGAGATGATCTGCTACTACAGATCTGCTCCACATTTTCCTAAATTTTAAGAAAGAATGTGTGTTTAATCTCACAACCTTCAGTGCCGTCAAGAAAAAAAGCACCTTAGGTATAGGTATATCACAAGAAATAACAATTTCTTTTAACTTTCCTTCCACTACCAATATTTTTCCTTTAATGCGACTCTCTTAACATGCCACACATCAGCTTATCCCAAGAGAATTTGTATGTAAGCTTACCGCTGTTCTCCATGCTTTGCTCAGCGTTAGCATATGTACGAAGAAACTCAGCAAAAGCCCCATCTTGCTCCAGCAGCTCCTGGTAGGAGCCCATCTCAGAGATTTCTCCATCAGTCATTACCAGAATTGTATCCATTTGAGGCAGATAGTTGATTGCATGGGTTACCAAAACCCGTGTCTAAGTAGCAAAAGAAAAAAAAAAGTTTTTCTAACATCTCAACATCTCAACCACAATGGGTGCACTACTGCTCCTGCTGCTTGAATTCTGTGTATAACACAGGAATAACTATGGACAGGCATGCAGCATTTTTAAGAAAATATACTATTCTTGACTTGATTTTTACATCAAAGAATTCAGAATTACAGAAAACAGAGCACATTTTATTATAAGAACTCAGTATTTTATAAAAGTCCTCTAAAAATCTCAGAAGGATCCCTTCATTTTTCAGATGTTTGAAACAAAAGTCTGAATATGCAACTTGACAAACTTGGAATCATTTGAACTCAGCAAAGAAAAACAAATCATTCTCTAGAGACAAGTATCTCATTATGACATACTTTATTTTTCAGGATTCCTTTTGGTCCAATAACTTTTTCAAAAATATGTTTCCCAACATGAGCGTCAACAGCTGATAGAGGATCATCAAATAAATAGACATCTGCATTACAGTAAACCGCCCGAGCAAGACTGACTCGCTGTTTCTGTCCTCCAGACAAATTCACACCCTGGGGAAACAAGAAAATACGATCCTTTATTTACAGCTGAAAAGAGATGTCTTGCTACAGTTTGTGAAAGACACGAGTCATAGGTGGTTTATGCAAATTAGAGAAGTTTCAATATGGTATGAAACAAATCTCCATCATGAATAACTTCACTACCACAATAGCACAAGCAATCACAGTCAAAATCCTCTTGGAAGGAGGCACGGCTCTTAGGTTGCCACTGTCAGTGAGGGGCTAGACAAAAAGTGTTTGCTAGTCTTCTAAAGCAATTAACCCAGACCAACCTACCTAATTCTGTACATTCAGAGGCTACTTTTCTTCTCGGCTGTATTTCTGCAGCACTGTCTCTAATTTAATAAGCAAACTCTGTTCACATTCTACAATTTGGTTGGCCTGCTGACCAATAAGGAAGATAAAGCTGCACGCTTTACTGAATGTGGGGCTACCAGGTGGCAGCTATACCCCGTCTATAACTGGTCAGCAGGCAAAGCACATATCCCTACATATCCCCGTCTTCCAGAGAACATCAGCTTAGCAGAATGCCAAGCAGGTTACATACACATAACCTGCTTGGCACTTGGTTAGGGGACACCCAGATCTGCTCCCATAGCAGAGCACTACAACATCTATGCAAGTTTCTAAATCCCACACCACACATTTTTTGCAACCAAGTGCCAGTTTTGGGGCAGTGGTTGTGTTTGTGGTTTGCTTTTGGGGTTTGGGGTTTTTTTGGGGGGGTGGGGGCTGTTTGCTTGTTTTAAATGAAACCGAAGCATTCAGAAGATTCTTCTCTTCCTGCTTCCACACATTTTTCTGCTCTATGACCATGGGAAAATGCTTTTGCATTTGTAATTGAGGACAGGTTTCCTCCCCTTTGACGCTTAAAGACAAGGAAAACATACTGTTCAAATTTGCCTCTTATTCTAGAGGATTTCTAATCTGAATGTTTTAAATTCAATACAACTTTAAGACAAAGTAGACTAGAAGTCATATGGCCCAAAGTACAAGCAATAGCACTGTTATGGTAGAGTATTTAAATACCTTTTCTCCTATTTCTGTTTTGTCTCCCGTAGGAAGAATCTCTATATCAGGCAGCAGTGCACAAGCCTCAATCACACACTTATACCGGCTCTCATTCATCTCCCTTCCAAATATAATGTTATCTTCCAGAGTTGCGTTTTGGACCCAAGCTTGCTGGGGAACGTAGGCTACTGAGCCCTGCAAGAAAAATAAAGTTCCTTATTCGCTACTTTAGACTAAGAGTCTGCACACAAAGTCAAAGCACAGCAGGGCTTTGTGAGGCAGGCAGTGCTAATCACCTCACAAATTGCCTATGGTCATTTCAAAACTGCACGAAGTAGTTCTTGAGCTACCACCTCCTCCAAAATGTTATTTTTATAGTCTTCTCTACAAGTGAATGTAACAAAGTGTTGGTGGAAAATAAAGAACTTCAAACAAAATACGATTCTCTAACATAAACTTGAAGGAAACACTTATTTAGAGAATACGTTTGCACAATTACTGAATGTCAAAAGTCATTAGTTCTTTCATATAGTTGTAAATTATGTTCTCCGTAAAACAATTTAATCTGTAATACAATTGTTTCACAAATGCATCCCTGCCAAGAGATTAATGCAGAAAGTAGGGAGAGTAGTTTTTATTTAAAAGTCACTTCAAAGGAAAGGCCTGAGCTACTCCAAAGTATTTTGCTTTGAAGATTAGTTCTGCCTTCTCTTTCTGTACAAACAGTGATTCAGATATTACCTACTTTATTTTTCCAGGACAATTTTGGAGGTGACCAAACGTGCCTTCTTTTAAATGCAAGGTATTTGGTTTAGTCTTAAAATAATTCTCTTTCCATACATTACAGCAGCAGCAAAATCCAGAATAAGGACTTTTTACTTATTTACTTACAGGTCACTTTTCCTCTGTGAGCTCTGTGCAACTCTGATGTCTAAGAAAGTACAAACTACAACAGCAGCTTTTCCCATGTTTGGGTATCTGGGTGTACCCTCTCTCCTAGTAATTCTCTGATGTCTAAGGAGGTATGAACCTCGGGCTGGAGTATGTATAATAGGGTCTCCCCACCTCATGCCTGGCTGCCAACAAGACTAACCACAATACTTATCTTTGAGACCTCAGTCATAATCATTCTGTCTATTTGGCTAAATCTGAAACCAACAGATTTCGAAGTTGTTGGGTCAAGGCTTAACAGGCAATTACACATAGTGCATACACATGGCTTGCCAGGAAATCAGGCTAAAAACCCATTCATTTGAAAGGCTCCCTCTTCCCCTCCTCACACCACTTGGAAATCTAGAATCCCTTTGGCAATACCCACAAATAGCTGAACAAGTCTTCAGACACATCACACCTTGACAACCACGTAGCCTTCCTTTTTGTCCATCTCCCCCAGTAATGCAGACAGCAATGAAGACTTTCCACAGCCAACTTGACCAACAACAGCTACCAAGGAGCCTTCAGGAACAGTGAAATTAATGCTGAAATAAAATGCACATAATTCAGCCTTGCTTGCTGGCACTTCCCAGTAGTTAAACAGTCTATTGAACAGCCCATATAAAGTCAGATGCAATGAGAACACCTACTGCAAATGCTGACAGCACAGAAACTTTAACTGTTTGCAAATGCAAACCCCTCATTCAGAAAGGACCCAGCTCTTATTATACTTAAGACATAGTATTTTAATATGTAATTAGTCAAAAGGGGAAGAAAGAAAGGAAAAAAAAAAGCACTGACACAACCTGTCCAATATTTCTCTCAACTGTTCTGTGAACACAAGTGTAAATACCAATGGATGCTTCCCAAACAGCATCCTTGTCACGAAGAATATGCAATTTAAGACCCAAGAAAGAGTAGCCGAAATTAAGGAAGGGGACAGGGTACAGGGAAGACGCTGCTTGTAGCTGCATCACCCCAGTTACTTTGGTAGTCATACCACGTGCAGAGTTCTTCACTGGTTTTCTCCAGCACAGGAATCAAGGATGTCTACAGGTCAGCGAGAATAAGATTTTAAAAGGAAGACTCTGAGGACATAGTGCAAACATGAGAGACTAGGGATAAATATGAGGGGCTAAGCTGGCTGCATCCTCTAGATGGAGCTCACCCCATCTGCAGCACGTAGCAAGAGCCTGAAATCTTTGAGGCTTTCTCTCCCCCCATTATACCTCTTGCTACTCCCCTTTATGCTTTCCATACATAAAATATACTTTGTAGATTCCTCTAGTTCATGAAGTCCCTGGTTTAAAAAAAATAATTATCTAGAACAAGTGTTATTTGTTCTCCTGTTCATTTAAGGCAACAAACTCTTCTGCATGTAGTTTTTGCAATTCAAATACAGATCATTTATGATGCAGCAAGATTGTAGAGCAGAATGAAGTGTACTAATTCTTACCTGTTCAGTGAAGGAGGATCATTTTTAGACCAGCTAAACGTTGCATTCTTTACAACAATGCTTCCTTCAGCTGACAAATAGAAAATCCATATTTATAAAAGTGCCAATGCAAGCAGCTAAATTGTATGTTCATGATCATGCCACAGAAATCAATCTAAGCACAGACAGGCAGAGGTATAAAGCTACTTTTCCAGCAGAAAAACAACCCACTGCTTACCAAGAGCTTGTGTTCTGCTTTTCCTGAATTTATCAAGACAGCAGAGGTTCTGAGGTTACACTAATTCAGTAACCAGGAGGTACATGAATGTCAACTATAGCAAGATCCTAACTTACTCAGCTGCACCCTCCTTTATCCAACAACTCCACTGCAGCACTGCAAAGTCAGCTCAAGAAACTAGGAGCCTCAGTCTGACTTGTGCTTCAATGGAAGCATCAGCTAAACTGCCAATTCCATGTGTGAAGGCAAGTTACTACAAGAATGATGAGGGAAAATAAATCAAACTACCAAATAAAGTCGCATGGTACTGCCATCTAGATTTTTACAGTGACAACTCAAAATATATCACTCCTAATTCAACCAAGTAGGCAATAAATACTTAGCCTAGGTAAATATTTACATTAGTATGCAAGTACAACCCATTATGGACAGAAAAACCCTACTAAGCTAAAGATTTTTGAGCAGTGTATTCACGGGTATCAGACGAGAAAGGGGAGGAGACATTCCCAAAAGGAAGATGGAGGGGGGGGAGGGGAGGGGGGGGGGGAAAATACAGCAGATGACTGCTTACCGGAAAGCCAAGTGACTAAAACGATACAGAGGTTAGCTAACCACATGAGAGGCAGTGATGGGGATTTCACTATCTTTGTAAAAAGGGAGCAAGAAAAAATAATTTAGAAATTACTGACGTAGTTAAAGTCAAGTTTTGTTTTGCAAGAAAAAGGGCATTAGTTTTTCAGTAAATCTGCCTTCACGCTTATCTACCTCCTAAACGGCTCTATATAACCGGACCAGCAACACTGGATACAGTGGGAGTGATGCTGGGAGTAACACCCTTTGCACAAAAGAGAAAGTAGAGGCATTTGCCAGAATTGGGAGTTACCCTTTCTCCTTCAAGGGTGCTGAAGTGTCACATGACTGTTTTTCAAAATGCTGGGGTTTGGCACAGCACTAATTATCATTCTGTTAACTGCCTATAAATTTCAAATGGCTACACTTAAAACAGCCTAAAAAGTAATTTTTGAAGTGACCATCTGCATCTGTATGCAACCATTCTGTAGCTTGGACACAGGAGCTGGGGAGAGGAAAGAAATTATCTGAGAAGGTGGTAGAAACTTTAATTTTCATGTCACAAACTCCCTTCTCTGCTTCCTGGCTAAAATTTATCAGTGAAATCCATCAAAATGCAGTAAGTTTGTTACAGAAAGCAAAAGAAATACTGCAAAGCCACACCAAACCTGCACACACTGATTTTCAACAGGAAAATAAAACTCACCCTCTGCGATGGGACCCCTGATTATGCTGGCTGGATCTAACTCTTCATGAGACAGGAACACCCTAAGCCGCTTCAAGGAGACACTGGCCTGCATGGGAAACAGATGCAAAACTATCTTATACTCTGCTCATTATATTTAAGAGCTTGTTGTTTTGCACCACATATACATTACATCATTATTATGCACTCCTAATCCCCCCTTAAATCCAATTGCATAGTTTCTTGGATAGTCAAACTCACACTTCCCAAACCACAAGAAATATGGTTGATTTTAGGAACACCCATCCACCCTTAACTAGGATTGATAATTTTGCTCACACAGCACTTAACACCCAGGATATTCAAAGCTCCCTTTCCGAGGCGGCTGACTTTCACCAGTGGACATTCTCTAAGCACAGGAATGTAATCTTTCCACCCAGTGGCTACTTCTGCACAGAAACACCTGTGAATGACTGAAGTCTTACTTCTACTATGCTGCTGATAACCATAGGAAGCATGTTCAATGGAAACCTGAGGATGTTGAATAATGCTAGGGAAACAAATGCCTTCTGAGCATCCAAGATGTTGTTCTTGTCTATTGTGACATACACAGCAAACGTGGACAAGGCAACCTGAAACAAAGTGTAATGGTTACAGTTAGGGTAACATTTTTTTAAGGCCAGTAACTCAGGAGTCAAACAGTCTGACAACTGGAATCAGAGGTCTACAAATCAAAGAAAGAACAATGTTCTCATAACTTCCTTGTTCCTGATAATGCTTTTTGCGAAACAAACATTTGATTTAAATCTATTGCTGTAAAAAGAAGTTGATGGCTCCTCTTGGGAAGGTGTCAAGTGCTCACTTTCTTCACACAGCAAGGGTGAAAACACAAATATCCCAGGGTATTTGTGGTCACACTGCAGGAGAGGGGAAGCAGAGGAATGATCGCTAGTCTTTCTCCCTGCTCTCTTTCAGTTTTAAGGCACTCCCATGGTACCAGATACTGGATCAGTAACATGTATAGACATAAAAGTTAGAAACACACCAGTGCTAACCCATTTTATATTTTATGGCGACTACCACAACCCTAGATTTCCGAGTACAGCCCACTTTATCATGGACAGATTGTTTTCCAAAAAACTTGAAATGTTACTGCATTACAAAGATGGTACCCAAACAGTTCACAACAGAAAAGCTTAAGATCCATGCTGAACAAGAAAATGACACTGAACCATTGTTATCATCAATCATAAGGTATAAAAATAACTCCAAAAAATCCATACTTATTTACTTTTTTTAAAAAAAGTGTTGATTAAATTATAGCAAAATTAAAGTAAATAAGTAAAACCAAATGTTCACTTTCAGATCTATCCCCTTCACCGTGTTTTCTTCCATGGTAACAACACTTATACCTCACAGTATATCACAGGATCCGGCAACTCCTTCCTGCCACTTAAAACAAGAAATCAAGGTAGGCTAACCTTTGCTATTCCCCCTCCCACAGGACTTGGAACAATGAGCTCCAATGCCTAAGGACACAGTCTCATCTAAGGACAGCATCCATTGAATACATTAGTATTTCTGTTAAAAATCTGACTGCTGTGAAGACATGTATTGTTCTTCATGAAGCCGCTGACTCAGCTGTGCCTGGTACAGTAGCTTGTTTGTACAATCCTTAGTTTCGACAACCATATCCCCAGGAGAAAGCCCTCCCACAGGGATCAAAAACAAGACAGGGTCCAAAGAATAACCTCACAAGCAGCATGTCTGCACTATTGTGTTACCAGCAATTAGTCTGAAATACACCCATATCAGCACACACAGCAGTAGGGGAGGTACTGCAAAATTAATAGTTCCTGACACCATTATTAAACAATGTTTTGAAGAGCCCTGGCCATGGAAACAGGAGAAGGAGTGGAGGAAATGAAGAGTTTTGCATGTCAAAAGTGCTTTCAAATAGGCACTTGCAATAATTCTTTAATCGGAAGTTCAGAAGAACATATATGAAAGAACAAAAGTCCAAGAAACAGGATGTTAAACAGCAGCCTTGCACTTCGGCGTGTACCGATTCTGCCCCAGTGGCAAACGCCCTATGGTGTAAGACCATTGCCACATATTCACACGTGTGCAGAAACAGAGCTACTCCTTAGGCAAACTTGTCTTCTCAGACTCCACAGAACAGCATTAAGGAGTCCACCTGTGGAGTTTTATTTAGAAACTTCATTTAATAATGTATTTATATTAAAAGCATCTCAGGCTTCTTTTAGAAAAGCATTCACTCAAGAATGCAGCTGATGTTTCCTACCCAGGGCACTGCTTCTTCTGCCTTTCATCATGCCCAAAACATAATGTAAACACTAAAAATGTTTGCAGGGAAGGAATCTGAGACTGGAAAGTACACTTAAACACCTTCAACTGGAACAGCACATATTTTATCCTAATGTAGTCATGGCTTTTATTTGCTTCTTCAGACAAGAGCAATGGCCCCTTGTTCTAATAGGGCCTGAAGCAATTTTGATGTGGTCTTACCCTTCTCTTGCTTTTATTAGTTTAAACGTAGCTAACCACAAACACAGTGGGGATGTTTCACATATCAAGAATATTATTTTTTTTTAAATAATAATTTAAAGCAATCCCAGGGTACATAATGGCTTTACCTCTCCACATTGTTGTTTTTAAACAGATACTGGAAGAACCCAGACCATTGGTACACCTGGTGCACAATGTCCCATTTGATCAAGGACTCCTACCTAAGGACCTGCTGCTCTCAGCAAGAGGCTGAAATAAGGGAAGTTTTACTCTGTCAGCCACAGCTACCACCTGGACGGTACCGTGCACATTAGTAACCTCTTAAATCTGACAGTACTTTTAATCTCAGGTTCCTCAAGTACATCACCAAAAACAGAGGGGGATGCTGAGGACGTTTTTATTTTTAAATACTTCAGCCATTAACTTCTAGAATACATCCAACTTGGATGTTACTAAGTTTCAAAGAAAACAGTAGTGCCTTCTCATAGAGAAGTGGAGACAGAAGTGTTCCATTTCCCACCGCTGTGGAGGGCATTCTGACTCTTTCACTCATGAAAAAACAAAACCAAAACAAGTTCTTAAGCACTGCCTTGGAAAGCATGATCCCAAAAAGGAGAGCAGACTTCTAGATTGTTTCACTTACCAAAAAAGGAGCACAAACCCAAGTGAAGGTTGCCATTGCAGCAAGGTAAGCAGATTTTTTCAGGACTTTGAGTTCTTTCTGTCTGATCTCTAATACCTTCTCTCTGAAGGCTAATTCCCAAGCATAAAGTTTCAGAACTTTAATCCCATTGAGAATTTCATTCATCAGCTTAATTCTGTTGTCTTTGCTCTTCATTTGAGCCACCTAAAAACAACATTGCAAAAAAATAATTAGCAGAGCACAAAACTTGGCAGACCCACAAAGCTTCGGGCTTTGTATTTTGCAATGACAAAATTTACCTCATTATCATCAAAAGCTTACTAGCTTCCCAAGCAGGAAATCTGAGATGCTATCTGAACAAACAAACATGCAGAATTAACACGATGTTTTAAACCAATTAAAAGAATGCTTCGCGCAACTAAAAATCCAAACCAAGATCAAAACAATTGTGGCACTTCGTTTAAATAGGGTTAACGCTGCACCAGGGAGCCCTGGGACTCAGGTTCCTCCTAGGTATAATACACAGTTAAAAAATAAGTTACTATAATGAAGCTTCAGCAATGTGCAGTCATCTAACCTTAGACCAAACTTGGTTTTGCCTTATTTTCAGCACTATCAATGGCCTTCTGATGGTGCACTGAGGTAAAAAGCTTTCCATTCAGCCATAAGAAGAAAGTTGACTCCTCAGAAGTTTCCATCTTCATAAAGTATTTTAAGAGGAGCAGCGCGAAGCTGAAACAACGTTCTGACTCAACACTAGGGAGAGTCAGTAGACTTCACTGGTACAGCTATCCCTGACAGCTGTTACCAGTGGCAGTGTGGCTGTGACAGGCTAGGTATCCCTACTTCTCCCATGTAGGAACCAAATGCTGTGGTATATTTTGATGAACACCTAGACCTAAAACGTTTCACTTAAATAAATCAATCTCCTCGTAACATTCAGCAAATCCAGTTAGCAGTGAAGTCTGTACCAGAAAGCACGTGGTGGGGATATTAGAAGTAGTTTTTGCAATAGAAAACATGAGAGGAAATGTGAATATTTCATATTATTAAGGTTCATTAGTCAGAGTAGTTTACATTTGCACTTCAGTTCTTAGGCAGCAAGTTTAAAACTAAACTAATTCCAATCCAATCATCAGGTATTTCACGAGGCTGACTAACCTGCTACCTTGGTCTTAACCACTGCAAAGTATTTAGACATTACGTACAGATATGCTGTAAGGCTGAAAAATACATGAGTTTGTTTATTCTGCATACAAAACACCTCTGACCTTTCTTTCCCTTCCCTTTTTTTTAATGGATAAGTTTAGGGAGGGGAAAAAAAAAAATTTAACAGGACAAACCTCAAGAACAAGTCAAAGAACAGAACATGTTTCTTAAAAGCACTCTGTTGCATATATAAAGGTTCTAACCTGGTAGGTTTTTGTCTTCATTGCCATGACAGCATTTATCGGAACCAGAAGGATCATGACAGCCACGCCTGCCAGCACCGAAGGACCTAAATTCTGAAAAGCATTTAATTGCAAACATTTATTTAAACTCATTTTTAAAAATCTTGGGTTAAACCACTGCATATGCTACAGAAAAGCATTCTGAACTAGCTTTTCAACCTCCTCTTCCAAGAAGAGCTTGGGGGAAGAGAAGGAGGATCCAGTAGGGGCTTGGGTCGATGTTTATGTGCTTGATATTTGAAACAAACATACAGCCCCCATACAGAAAGGTGTATATATAGATACAGATCAATCTCTCTATATATACCTATCTAGACACACATAATGAGATCTTTTAGTGTTTTCCAGTTTTTGCTGGTTTGTCTGTTCCTTTGAAGTAGAGATCCAGGCAGGGAGTGACAGACTTCTTTGGGAATTTCATTACCTTCCTGACTGACAGTAAGAATCTGGAAGAGTCAGCCTAGTGACTGTCTGGACTAGAAATAACAAACGTCTCACACAGTGACTCTGAGAGTGCAGAACCAAGACCACTTTTCTTTAAATTAAGTGACAAGTGAGATACTATAGGTGCTGCAGTCCCCCAAAAGATAGTAGCTACCATCTACATCCTCCCCACATTCACTTAGCTGTGCAAATTAAGAACCTCCTGCCTTCCTTCTTGACAGCAGTGACAAAAGCAGCTCTAAATGGCTTCTAAAGAAACAGCGCTTTCTACACACTGCTGTAAACCCTCCAGTGGTCTGAACAACAGCTGTCTGTAGTCATGACCATAGGAAACAGCATGTTGCCAAAGTCAAAACAGGAAACAACATGCAATACTCACCTGCCACAGTAAGTACAGTGCTAATACCACCTGGAGAGGTGCAGACCAAATCATGTTTATATAGGTGGCTAAGTCCATGAATCTCTGAGCATCCACAGACATCAGATTCACAATCTCACCCACAGTAGAAGTCTTTCTAGCAGAATTTGTGATAACAAGTGCCTAGGTGCAGATTAAACATAAAAAAAAATTAAGGCAACATGAAGGAAGACAATCATTTGCATTTTCTCCACAGAATTCAATTGCTTTATAGAGCTTCATCTTTAAAAATCACAAACAACCCTTTTCCTGCTTCATATTCTGTTTACCCTGCACATCTTACAAAATGGAAGTTGTATAGTTTGAAGCAAGCAGCTGGGTTTAAACTAATAGAGAATCAAAGGCAACAAGCAGTCTTTGGGGTTCAGGTTGGTTGGTTGGTGGTTTTATTCCTGCGGGGGGTCGGAGGGGTATTTTTTGCTTATTTTGTGTTTTAGTGTAAGAAGCAGAATCTTCACTTCCTGTCACACATTTTTATCACACAGAGCAATCAGTCCACAACTTTCTAAAATGTTCCAGCTTATTCCAAGATGTGGTGGCACTGCTGCTAAGTCCCAAATGAAGCTGTAAATGTGGATGCATCTTAATTTCTGCACAAAATGAAGCAGTTTCACACCCCTAGTCTAAATGAGACAACGTTTCTTGTTTAGCAGTACAAGGTGGTGCCTGAACTTTAAGTAGTAATTTAGAAAACTGCTCTATCTTAAAGGTTTTATTTATAAACTAGACACTCTCTTGCTTCTATTAAAGAGTTAGGAATCAGCCTACCAGAGTCTCCTAACTACTTTAATTATTCAGACTTAAGCAATGCATTCACACCATCACCAAGAGATGCTGTCATATATATAAAGAAACACCTACCTTTCGATAAATTACACCAACAATTGCTGTTTTAAGCCTCATTCCAGTTACAAAGCAAATATGAAAATACTGGTGAAGAATCAAAGTCTGAAGACAGGCACAAACAAACAGCAGTCCTGTATAAAAGTAGCCTTGCCAGTTTGGGGCAGCTTTGTTATTTACGAAGTTGATTAGCAATCTGTGGAGAGAAGAATTAGTTCTCTTGATAGATGCAAATCAAACTGAAGTGTCAGGATTACAGCCTTAGATTATTCCAAACATTATATGGGTCATGCAAGCAGCCAAAGTCCCAAACTTAGATAGAACATGTAACCAAATTTCTTCGAAACTGGAGATCGTTTTATACTTGCACACATCACTCCCTCCTCCTAACAATGTACCACTTTAAAACATAAAGTATCACATATCTTACATGTACAGCATTCTCTTGGAGCTACGCTAAAAAGTCTCATATTCCCTACAGCTAAAATACAACTGCTTACAGTTGTTTTACTTCTTCTCACCTTATAGCAATACAACTCCTCCTACCCCCTTAGCTCTCTGTTGCTTCACATACTGTGACTTGCAGTCCCACAACCATTACCCCTGTTACTGTTGATTCCTGCCTGGCCTTCCTAGTGTCGGAAAGGAACATAAAAAGTCAAACATTTAATGTGTGACGTTGTAATTTGAAACCCAATGAACCAAAATCATCTGTGTAAATGGTCTCTAAGTTGCATGACAACTCCTCCCTATTGAACTGGCTGAAGGCAAAGCAGCTTGGTGAGTGAAATTCCAGCATGTTTTAAATTCTGTCCATGTACTTTTAATACAATAATAAAGTATATAGGTCTTACTTCAGAATTTCCGGGCCTGCAAACATCAAGAGATCATGTGCAGCTTTAAAGAGGAAGCTCATGAGAAAATATGGTCCAAAGGTTTTATATAACACCTTGAATAAAGATGCTTCAGAGCTCTTCTGAGATGGTTTTATAATCAAAGCTTCAGCCTCTTCTGTCACATCACCATTTGAGTCACTTGATTTTTGCTGCTTCTTGGGTGCATATAACATGTTTAATGGTTGCCTGAAATAAGAGTAAGTATATAATGTAGCCTTTATTCAAGCATAAAGCCAACTGGAAAAATGCACAGTATACAAATGAGATATTTATGAGCTGTTTATTGCCCTTCTTAATAGTTTAACTGGGTTTTACTGTCAATCAAACATCTTTTTAATCATACAACCACAGCTAAATGAACTGGCCATTCAAAAATGGTCTTCTTTGTAGGGGCAGGTAACATTCCTGTAGCATCTACTCTAAGTCTGCCCTGGGGACTGAGGAATAGGGCTGTAACCTGTGGTTTAACTTCGCTTAAAGAGCAAAGGACATTATTATTCTAGAACCCAGCATGCTGAACTTTCATCAAAATAAAGGCCTCACTGTATCACTGGAGTTAAAAGATTGCAGTCAGATTTATGCCACGTCATCCCCAATTGTCTGAACACATTCATTTCACCCATCTGGCTTATGCCAAACTACATACTTCCAAACTTCTGAGGACAAACTATTTACGCTGTGTAAGCAAGCAAGCAATTTGCCTTCAATGAAAAAGTACTTCTATTCGCTGCAGTAAAGGATGATGAAAGTAGGATGGAAACTATAGGCATGCAGCCCTTCTAATTTTAGTCATCTGGTTTATATGCCCAGGCTCCCTATATAGCCAAAGGAAAGAAAGAAGCTTGACACTTTTACACCCTGAACTGCCCTCTTGAGGCTTCACTAACTATAGAGGGAGCCCAAGCTCCTAAATTACACGACTCCAGTTTGACTGCGTGAAAACCTTCCCTTGTCAGTGAAAAACTACACATCAAAAGTAACAATAATCAGCTTTGGATCATGAAAGACTAAGGGAAACTTGATGCAGCTCTTCATGAAGAAGACACACAACACCCTACTTGGTTCCTATTCTGTATGCACTTAAGGACAAATACAGAGCTGCCACTCGGGCCTTACAAAAGCAGGCTTGATAAAAGATGACAAGCACCTTTAAGTAGAGGCTGAGTAACTTGAGCTTTTGAACTTCCACATCTTGGAAGAACTGCCAGCCAGGATAACTGAACTTACCTCTTGGTCTTTGCCCATTCTTTTGCCCAGTTGCTAGCCAAACCCGGCACTATCTCCTCCGATTTGTCCTCTTTATTTAATGACCATAAATCCTTGGCTTCCAAAGGTCTCCGATAACCCTGAACCATCAACCTGTATTAGAAAGAATCAGCACTACATATTTAAGAACACTAGAGATACAACATATATATGCACACCCACACACAAGACAGAGGTCTTTACATCCAGCCCCAAAACAGAGCCAGCTCTTCATAGAAATGTATGCTAGAGTTAGTACCCATAGCAACACAGGTCCAGACGCTAAAACATAAATCCTCCTGTCTTTACTGTGAGAATTAAGACACCAAAACATCTAAGGATCCAGGATATGCCACTGAATTCAAATTTCAGGGAAAAAAAAAGAAAGGATGAAGTGATCTCATTTGAAAATTTGCCAGGCAATTAATATTTCCATGCTTACCAAGTTTCAAAACCTTTATTAGCCTTTAATTTTACAAAGCAATTCCTTTCATCTAGCTTTCTGTTGGAACTCTGGCCAAGTACCAACCACAACTATACACCAATATTATTTTACATGTTTCTGTGTTTTAACTTACAAGAACATGTGCTGTGATCAAATCATGCAGCATAACCAAAGCTAAGTTAATGAAAATAAAGAACCTATTGGACAAAAAGAGTTAACAGTTTTGAATGCCTTAGTTTCTAAACACAGCAGATTATTTCTACCTTTTTATATTTCCTAAAGAATTTTTTTTTATCATACTCTTTCAGCAAACATACTAAATAAATACTGGCAAAAATTTAAAATTACAAAGACACTACAAAGGAAGTAAAAAAGATTAATCAAATTTGGAAAAATAAAAATCAGTTTCATCTATCTACAAAACAACCAACCCAAACAGCCAACATTATTGTTGCATGAGTATCGCTAATTTAACACTGAAAGCAGGATCCTAACTTTAATCTAACTTTCACTGGTGCTTTATGCATCATCTTGATCTTACCCAGTGATCCACCAGAATGTGATTCTGGAGAGGAAAGAAGCACTGAACTCTGGGCATGGATTCTAAAGGAGAAAAAAAGAAATCAATCCATATACAAAGCGACTGATACTGTGCCAAAAGAAACAAACCAAGCAGAAAGATGCTTTTGAAGTTCCTTTTGTTTATAGTATTTTTTTCACATTACTAAACTTGTCATTTATGCTGTCGAGAACTTGTTCAGAAAATACAAGCACAGCTTCAGGGCTGTCAGCAGACTAGACCACTGGGACACAGGAATAGCAATGCTCCGTATCAACAATGCAACAAATAGTTAAGGGAATTTTATAAGATTGTACAGGCCAGACAATCTCTCAAGATGCCATGATCAGTGCCCATCTATATCAATGCAAGGTATGCTACAGTATGAGAGCATCAATATGTTAACTGGGAAGAGTTAGTCATAAATGAAGAATTCAGTTCTACTGTTACAGCAGTTAAGTGCCGTGACTCCATCAAAACAGATGCACAAATGAAAAAAAATTTGTAAACTTCATAAAAGCATCCCAAAACAGCCCCTAAAATCCCTGCTTCTCATTCATCAATAAGCACGGGAATCTTAAGTATCCATAAAGGTATGCAGCTAGCCCATGTTCTGCATCCAGCACAATGGCTGTCTGTTTTAACTATTCTTCAGGTTAACATCCTCTCCTCATCTGGTTGGATTAAAACAGCAGAAAGGAAGGCTGGAAGAATTTCAAAGGCACTAAATGTGATTTACTTGCAGAATTCCAGTGCAGTTTTCTCTCTTCCCTTTTTCACTGCTCTGAACAGCTTCTAAAGAATGCTAAAACCCACCACTCCTTTGGCACACAAACCACTAGGTTTTTTATCACCAACTATAATTGGAACAACTCAGGTATTTCCATCCACAAAAGTCACCAAACATCATTAGAGTACTGCAATTAAAACAGCCAGAGCCAAGTGTTTCCAAGATTTGCATTTTTCAACTCATGTTTGTGTAACCTGGCTTCTTCACTAAGCTATATTGAAGTGTGTTGTAATCAAGCTACATAAACAGACTCCTGCACTTCCTCCTCTTCACACGGCAACTTTTTTTGAAACTTTGTAGGGAAGAATAGGAGTATGTATGAGACTGTTGCTTTTTTTGAAAGGGGTAAGAGTTCCACTTTTCCAAAGTATTTAAACACTTGCAATAAAATGATTGCAAGCAAATCCAACACCATCCCCTAATGGATAAATAAAAGTTTTTAAACTCAAAGTAGTTTAAAAAAAAAAAGGGGGGGGGGGGGAAAGTAGTACTTTCAGCCTTCAGCCACATCAACATTCCTGACAGACAGATTTCTACTTCACAAAATACACCAACAAAATTTCAAAATATTCCAAACTTTACATACAATACTGCATTATTTTTTCCTTTATACTTTTTGTAATCTACTTGCAGGTGAAAACTTTAAATTCAAGAATCCACTAGATCTTGTATTACCAAAAACTGGAATTCATTTCCATTAAGCGAAAGTTTAAAACATTAAAACATATTAGATTACTGTTAAAATAATAGCATTTTGATAAAATTAAATAGTTATCACAAAGAATTATTAATCCCACTGACATTCATGCCAGACGGAATGAAGACAAGTTGTAACAAGTCTGCGCTTATGTAATGTGAACAAAGTGAAAACAAGAGACAAAATGCATTGTTTGACTTCTATATACATCAGCATCTACATCTTAGGAATTTCACTGCAGTTTTTTTGGCTTAAGTAAACATATAACAAGATTTTACTGAAGACTCACAAACACTTCTGGTTTGGAAATGCTTGGCATAAGGAAATAATAATCAGAATTTAAGACTGACTAACATGACTTGCTTTGTTCTTTTCCCCATCATAACATTCAAACACACCACTCGTGAAAAAACAAGGTTAAAATTTGAAGCCTGCCCTATTTCCTAGGGACAATCCTAGAAATACTTAGAACACACAAACAAACTACTGTGGTCTCAAAGCACCTTGTCATTATTGTTACCATGATCAAAGCAGAAAAGAAGGTTTCCATAAATCCACAGTATCCTTTCAAATACATTTCATCCCTGAATGAGATGAAAAGAACCCAAAGATGAAGAAGATCCAAAGACTCGGCAGTATACTCTTCCCTCCAGGCATATACATGCAGCCTGTCTGCCAGTGGTATTGCAGAGCACCACTGGCACACTGGGTATTGACAGAGAAGGTAACTGCAGAATTCATGAAGTGCAACTGGTTACAGACCTCTTTCACAGTTACAAAGGCAGCATTTATTTCCCCCCTCACACATTTCACACCTTCCTTCATCAGTCAGTGCCACCTAACATCCATCAAACCAGAATTACATCTTATAAAAAAAAAATAGAACTGAGGTTTCTAAACTTCGCACACCCGAACTCCAATCAGTGACAGGTGTCACTCCACTGTGACTCAGGTGGTCTAGCTTGGCGCTAAGCAAGCAGGGTAATCATCCAGCATCCCTTGAGTCGCTAAGCAAGCAGGGTAATCATCCAGCATCCCTTGAGTCTCTTTAGATCCATGCCACATAGCTAGCACATATAATTAAGAGCACATGCAAAAAAGGTCATATATATATAAAATTAAATTTCTACATCCAGACCACCCTCTAATGTTAACTGCTCTTGCAACTGAGCTGGTTAAATTTTTGCTTCACACAAGAGAGGTAAAAATGGAAATCAAGTGCATCTATCCAGATTCACAAGTTTTCCAGGTGTAGATTCTTCCTGACAGGAAGGGAATACACATCCTTATGAGTTACTGCCTACCGAATGGTATCAGATGACTAGGAGAGCATTTCAAACCAGTATTTCCCACCAATTGCCAGAAACACAACTGAATATAAATACATATGACTTAACTTTCTGGAATGCTATTCAGGAATGACTGAAACAGTATTTTCGCTCTTTCTCTTAAATACAGCCCACCCTGTTTTGCATGTTATGGGCTTCATCTTCTGCATCACCAACTGAAACACTCAATTGCAAACAAGTCAACAGGATTTGAATTATTTGGCATCTGGGAGACTACAACCTTATAACTCATTGTACAGAATATTGCACGTATGATACTCAGCACTCAGTATAGACTGAACACTTACAGGATCATTTACTGTTTCAGAAAACAAAGGTGGTCGTTCTGGAAAACAACACAGGATGAGCTGTACAAGTAACAGGATGAAGTAGATGCAGAAGGTGACATAACGAAATGCATCCACTTCAGCACCCTACAAAGGAAGGTAATATTCCAATTAGAAGGCTTGAGGAATTTCTTTAAAACAAGATGTTACTACTAAACATAAAACAGCTCCTTACTGTAAATTCTGCAAACGACATAAATGTTACACTACCCACTCCCATGCAAATTAAAGTCAAAGTATATTTCGGTAAAAGGAAGGTGAAGAGAAGGTAAAGGAAATGAAAGGTAACATTTACTTTTAATCAGTCACTGCCATAAACACATAAGCATGAAATTCTGTAGAGAAGTTCTCTTTAAGACATGGTTTGTACCAACACAGCACACCCCAATCTGAAGTCAAAGTATTCTTTACAAGAGAAAGGCATTTGTGCACTGGATAGTAAGGAGTTTTCACAGCAAATTTGTTAATTAGTATGCCCACAGAAAATAAGAATCAGAAGAGCAGAGTTTAGGTTACAGTTTGTTGCACTGTGCTCAAATTCCAGAGGTTCTTCCATTTTTTAGACTAGGACTGATATGTAGAGCATAATCCACAGAAATCAAAGCACAGGGACAGATGGACACACACACACACCCCCCCCCCCAGTAAAATCCCACTCCCAACAGCTAAAGCCAAAAGTTGGCTGAAAGTTCTCAAAATTCACAACATGGCTTAAAGGTTTCAAGAAATAAAAGCGATATGCCATTTTCAGGCAGCTCCACAATTAATCTGATATTTGAAGTGGCCTTACTATGAAGCAGACTGACATAAAAATATTTCACTTGTACACTTTCATTTTGTCTCATCAGATGAGACCATCAAACCAAGTGTTTCAGGAAATCCACTGTATAATCAACAGGAAGACGACGTAAACTCCCAGAACGGTTTCATATCAAAGATTATATACTTCTATTGTACTCAAGCACACACATCCCCTTTCTGGAACAGCTAGCAGAATTTTCTTGGCAACTGTTGTTACAGTTAAGATCACTACAAATTTCACTAGTATTTCAAAACAAGGGCCATTAAGTCTTACTTGTTTTGTTTTTATAACCCAAGGAATGAAGGCACACTGAATGGATCATTAACTGGCTCGATTAGCATAATTAGCAAGCAACTACTCTATTACTGCAGCATTTCAGATTATTTTCAACTGAATGAGGCTAGCAATGACTTACCATATTTAAGGCATGTATTATTTTGGATCGTAAAACCACCGTGGCACATAACAACGAGATGAGCCAGAAAATCATCATTACACCTGAAGACTGGACTCCTTTTATTCTTTCATATTGTATTAAAAATGTAGCAAGCAACTGTAGACAAATAAGAAAAAATATATTCACAAATTTTAAGTTTTACAACACATTATACACATATACAAGGTACTGTGTTAAAATGCACTTATTTAACATTACAAATCCAGAATCTCCCATACAGAGACCAGAGATTTTAAGTGTAATTCAAAAACATGTTTAAATAGGAAACTCTCTGGAGCAGTAAAGATAGGAAGTGGCAAAAAAAAGGGGGAAAAGGAATATGTGTTGCATAGAAGTAAATGACTACATACACAAAAGCACTGTGAAAAGCTGCCAGGCTATTTCCTTACTTTTCTGATTCTACATCACAAATCAACATGCAATTATAGTGACATTATATCCTTTCCAAATATTTCCTGACTAATTCTTTTTAAAATAAAATTATTTCTTTCCACAAGCCACAGCGCCAAGCACCATTGACCAAATATTACTCTATTTCTGTATTTTGTATGTTTTCAGAGTCTTTTAGGAAGCGGGCATAACTTCGTAATCTCACTTGGCTGCTGCAACACGCATTTTCAATCAGCCTGACAAAAGCTTGACAATGACATTATTAAGTGACCACAAACTAACAGCTTTTGCATCTGTCAGGGCTGTTGGGTTTTTCTGCTTTGTTTCTTTTGTTGTTACTGCTGTTGGGGTGGTTGTGTCCCATCCCATCCTGTCCCCCCTTGAGTATCATGTTTAATCACTACCATTCCAAGCCTGTGATAAATGTAAGGCAACTGAAAATATATGAATAGCAAGGCATTTTCCTTGAAACGCAGGCTGCAGAGATACTGGTGTGAAAGTAGACAATACTTGCACATCTAGGTAGGAAGAGTTAGCTGGGGACACCTATGTATGTGCCTCACAGTATTTAAGACTTTCTACCATGCCATCAAGTGTAACAAAAAAAACATGCACTAAAGAATGTTACATGCAAGAGAGTTTGTAATAAGATACTTAATAATGCAATGCCTTCAACAGTCTTTTACCAAGTTCAGTGTGATTTGTATTATCTACATTTAATCAGGTCTCTCAACTTGATTCCTCCACCCCATGCTTGAGTCAAGCCATTTATAAATGGTAGCTCAAGCGTACCAAAATACAGCAAGACAACTAGCACTGGCTTGCATGCTGACATGCAACGCACAGGCAACAGCTGGGTTGGGTTTGGGTTTGGTTTTTTTTTCTAATTTTTTTATTAAAAGGAAGCGGACATTTCAGAGTCAGTATTTCATAGTTCAACAGCAGACTAAATCTGTATGTAAAGATTGCAGCTTAAACAATTACTACACTGTGAATAATACTAAGATGCGTGTTACTGCTTAAGGCTTTGCATGAACAAAGGCCATAACAGAATAACTTACCATTGTTATACCCAATACTGTAGGGCTAACAAGAAAAAATGGAGCTCGAAAAATATTTTGATTTCTTTCCCAGAAAGAGTAGAAAAGGTCTGCCCAGCAGACTATCCACAGTATTAAGCCCAAAGCCTGCAATACAAAAGCGTATTTTATACATCAGTTCACACAGATTAAGCAGCACAACATATACATGAACACTAGATGTTATGTGTTAGTACAAATGGAATCAAAATAGATCACCTCTTTTCGGCAATTCTACAACATGCACAAAAAAAAAAGAGTAATTTGGCTTTACCTATTGGATCCCCATTAGAAGAAAAGGGTTTACTAACTTTTAGTACCATATAATTCAGTGTATTATGAAGCAGAAAGCTTGTCAATCTCTCTCCTGAATAACAGACTGCAGAGACAAAAACTCTCCAATCCACCATGCTATTATAGTCCTTCTTAAAACTTTTCACTTATTCTACAGGAACAAAAAAAATTAAGAAAACATTGAGTACCTATTTCACAATAGAAGTGGAATAGAACACCTGCAGCAGCTCTTGAAATCTATACTGCATAACTTAGGAAGTTGATGGGATGAAAAATTATTTTTATTATTGAAATAAAGGCCTCGAGATTGAGTTGCCTTTAAATAGTCTTCTCCAACTGGTCTTACAAAGGATTTGCATGCTTTTTTGATATGTCACAGTAAATTTCAGAAAGGCTACTGATAAAAGGGCAACAGAAACACACAAGGCTTGGAAATCAAACACAAGTAGAACGAGTGCAGTTACAGCTGTAGTGTGCACACACGCCAAGATTGATCCTCAACAAAAACAGTGTGCTAAAACATAGCTGAAAATATATTCAAACCTCCAGATAACCTTAATAATTTCCAATTTTAAGAAGTCACATACCGTTTTGGCTTTGTTGAGGTTTGACATTTGTATGTATCCCCTGTCATGACAACGAAGGTATAGGAAGTACACTGGGAAGCAGACCCACAGGTAAATGCAAGGAATCCAGACCAGGACTGTGTTCTGAAAGCATTGGGTGAAGTCTGGATTTTCTGTGTGCCATGTCAAATTCCAATCCTGGGGAGAGAAAATAGATCAAGTTAAAGGAAAAGCAACCACAGAACTTCAGTATTTTAAAAAACAGAAATAGTCGCTGCCTTGTTCTGTATCTCTTATTGAGTATTTACTTACACTTGTATTAAACTTGCTCCATTTTGTGTTGTATCTGATTTTATTGCGCTTTTCATAGCTCAGAAGTTTTAAACCTTCACAAGAAGGCACTACTGTCACTTTTGTTGGTTCTACACAGCCACCATTTCACATAACTCACTTGAACGTAGTACCTTAACAGTACTGATCAGGATCTTTAACAGTATTAATCAAGGATTTTCATATTATCATTGCAGAAAAATAAGGTGACAATGCTAGCTATCTCCTATTATAACCACTGTGCACATCCGTATAAATACTCAGATACACCACATTCCCAAATTTCAGTGTGGAAACATTATCTGGCATACAATAAAAGTGAACAGCACAAGACAAGACCACTTCACTATTTGTAAAGTAGTCTCACAGCTCCCGAGCTGTCTGCAGAAAACCCAGTTGAGACTTTTTTGTAATTCCTAACAACAGGGCATAGAACTAAGGGCTCACCCTCACAGCCTGTTTCTTACACAACAGGAAAATGTAAATCAATGTAATTCCATGTTTTCCTTCTTCTCGCAACACAATTCTCAAAAACAAGATAAACCACCTTACAATCAAACCAAAACTGACAGAGTAATAAAAATGTGATCACCCTTTCCATTACTGGTACAAGGACTATTTACAATGACAGGCTATTTAGTAAAATGAACTTTCATACCACATTTATGATTGGCTTGAGTTAGGGAAATCTCTTGCAGGAAATTTTACCTTAAAATTACTGGCTTTCCTGTAAAATTATCGCAAGGGACACTTCTTCTCAAGTACTGTAGCTTTCTGACTCTCCACCAGAATGATGCAATAAAGAGATATGGCTGCTGCAGACGGACTACAGTATTCAACAGCCAAAGCATAGCTCACAGGCTTCTGTTTAAAAGCCACACAGCCAAGAGAAGCAGTCCCATGCCCAAAGGCTTGTTAACTATAATGTCATTTTCAGCTGCAAAGCATTTTTTCAGATGGTTGCACAGCTTACAACTGCACAGAACACCAGTACCACAACTGGGACATAATGGCAGCCAGTAACCCTTCTCCTCTAGAAAACCCTGAGCTGGTCACAGAAACAAGCACCATCATCCTCATTTTATAGATGAGGAAATAGAACCAAAAGGAGCTGTAGTGCCTGCCCCTTCTGTTCCAACAGTGAAGCCGGCAACAGATCCCACTGCTCCAAATTGCCATGCTTTGATCTTTATTTGTCGCCATCTTCCACTGATTAAACAGTTTCAAACACAATTACAAAGAGACGAAAACATATCTAAAGAGAAATCAAAGATATAACTTGCAAAAATTTCAACTTAAGGCTAACCAGACACTATTTTATAATAGAGCAGGTTTCTCCATAAATTTGACCATTCTGTATTAAGATGATAATTTCGACTGGTTTGGGTTGGGGGGGGTGGGGGGGCTGGTTGATTTTGGTTGGTTTGTTTTTTGGTTTGGTTTTTTTTTTTTTTTAAAAAAAAAACCTTCTCTTGAAAATGTATAAACAAAAACATTTTCCTTTCCCACTTCTCTCAATTTCTGTCAGAATCTAGGACTTCTTTCCAGGTTAGATAAAACAGACAATATGCACAGCTGTTATTTTTCTCCTCTAATTCCACAGCATTATAAGAATTCTTCTCAATATATTTTTTAATTTGTCAGTTTAAAAAAAATTTAAAATCTCCAAACTTAATAACACCAATTCAAGGAAATTAACACTGGTAGAGCATAAAAATGCCGAATTATGTTTTAGTTTATCTGCACAGGGGTCATGTAAGTTGTTCGTGACAAGGCAGCGGCTGTGAGACGCTGTGGGCGAGCCACATGCTTATTAAGTTCCCCAGCTGCATAACATCATCAGAAATTTCAGCTGAGTCATCCTTACATTTAGCCACCGCACAAATGGTTTTGCCTTTCTAAGTCCCAGCTGCTCCGCTCCAGCACAACAGCCAAGAAAAAGTCTCGTGACTCTGCAGAACAGTTTACAATTCACAAATTAAGATAGTTAATATGATTATACAAGTAAACTGACAGGATGTAATCAGCTTTACAACAAACAAACAAGAGCATTGACATTATACTGAACAAATGTTTTGAGATCTACGTACTGCTTAAGAAAGTTACTATCTCCTTTTTCAGTGTTTTTAAATGCTTGCCGTAAAATGAATCGGGCAATTACCAAAAAGGACAGAGCAGGTAACGCACATGTCACTACCACATGGCTAAATAAAAGAAAGAAGTGTTGTATGCATGACTGCTATGCATATAGCCTGGGGGATATTCTAAACACATGTGCAATCTTTCATTTGACCTTCATATTTGCAAGTTATCTGGAGGTGTTTCTCCATGAAAGGCAAGAGGGTATCATGCAATGGTACTTCAGGGTTAACAGAAAGTTGGGACAAATGGGCAGTTTGGGGTAAGATTACTGCCAGAATTTAACAGCTACAGCAACATCAGTGTATCTTCTTTCACAATTTTCCAGGATTTGATCCAGAGGCTGTTGATATCAAATAGCAGTTTCCTTAGCTTAAATACACTATTCTTCTCTGTACAAGAGAAATGGCTACTCACAGGGGAGGTGCAGAGGCCCCTTTCATTTTACATTCATTTCAGGTGACAAAAGGTGAGGAAAGCACGCATGAAGAGAGGCACATGGTGGTATTTTTTCCTGGTGATTCCCTAGGTGCAATTCTCTCAGGCTGTGTCTACACCAGGCAGTAGCACAGGCAGGAAGAGAGCTTTAGACCCAACACTTGCTGCTGAGCACCCGATGTCCTTACAAGATGCCTTTCACTCAAGTTCGCACAAGACAAGTTGCAGGCTCCCCTGCAGACTGGCCAGACTGCCCAGCAGCCACTGGAACGTTTCCCAGTTAACGCCTGTCCAAAAGGCACTTGGGCCGCTCAGTAAACCAACAAGCAGGACAGGGGACTGTCAGGAGGTCACATCAGAAGCAGGCTCCTGGTCTGAACTGAGATGTTAATGCCCTCAGTGGGCAAAGTCAAGCAGAACTGAAACCATTACAAAAGAAAGGCATACCCTAAGTTCTGCATGAAGGATACCACAGCTCTATGAGGCTCGATCCTGGCTGGAAAACATGTCACTCTCATCATGAAACCAACATGTATTCATATGCAAATTACAATGTTCAGTTACAAAAGTCTAAACTAGTTCTGCTACTCTGAAGTACATGCTTCTCCTTTGCTTTACATAAACCTAGTTACAGAGTTGTAGCAAATCACAATTCTTTACGAGTCAATGCAGGAACACTCACTGCAGCAGACTTGTATTTAACAGACATCAATTAGCAAAATGTATGACATTTCTTCTGACTCAAGTTTTAGAAACACTATTTTAGCAAGTTCTATTAAAGCACTAAGTTGCCCTATTTTCACGTCTCAAAGATTTTTTATCATCGATTTTCACATTGACTGATCAGCTAATCCTTCTCCTTTGCAAGAGTACCTCAAATGACAGAAACCCAAGTATCCACTGAAAGCCTACACAAACTAGCAGCCTCCTGCAATGGAGAAGGAGGAGGGGAAAAAGGGGTTGGATCTATAGCTATTAGATTGTATAATCTGGAAGCAGCCTTCAATTTAAGCCACGACTGCAGGAACCCGCAGGAGAAGAATCAGTGTGATCCTTCTTCCTTTCTTGGTAGACATGGGAGAAGAGATGTGCTGTTGGCTTAGTTTTAGTCTACTCCAGAAGAACCACATCTCAGGTGTTAAATAGTTTCAAGTTAGGGGTTTTTTTTCCTTTTAAAATCCCTGAACAATTTTAAAGTTTCCCAGAATAGTAAATGGATATTTTTAAATTTATCCGACCTATTTCTCAGTTTTCATTTCCATCACCAGCACCATGGCTGAAAAAAATACCAGTCCACAGTTTTTGTGTCCAAGAGCACATTTTCTGTTATGGCACAAAAAGGCTTCCTATCAAATTTGAAGTGAAACCCTCTATCTCCAAGAAGAGCACAAAAAATGCTTGGTGTTCCCCAGAATCCCGTGGATCTATTCGCAGGTAAACCATTTATTAACAATGCATAAACCCTAGGAAAATAGAACACTATATTAATTCTTCTCTGAAATTTCAGGAACAGGAGAGATAAAAACATTGGCAGTAGGACTGTAAGACAAAGTTGCAACACAAAAGATCAGTTATTCTACCTCTGCTGAAGGAAGGAAGACTACAGGGAAGCTGTATGCCTCCAGTGTGCCTAATCTTATTTGACACTGGACAGGACCTTGGGGCTGGCTGCCTCCCTCTTGGCAGCTAGGAAAGGCTGTTAAATGAGCAGCCAGCAGCCGCCTGTTCTCATATCAATAATCCTACTTCACCCACAGCACATTTTAAAATTCTCACTGGCAGAAATGGAGACACCAAAATCGCTCAGTTTCACGCCTGCTGTGCGCAAGTGTGCTAGACATGCAGGCTGCTAACCACACTGTTAAATCCACCTGCATGAACCAGCTGTGACTGAAAAATTACTTAAACATTACCACACACCTAACGTAGAAAATGAAATTACAAAACCACACTGAAATCTTAATATCATGGTCAACATTTACTCTTTCAAATAGAGTTTGACATTGACATCAGTGTGTTCCCACTACTTCGATACCGCCCACAGAACCACCTCCTTTGTAATACCAAGATATGGTTTCTCAATCTTATTTTCCTAACAATAAAAAACATTTTTCATTTAATGCAGTGCTTACATTTAGTAGAGTGCAAGTAATCAGCTCTCTCAGGCACTAACACTGTAATTGCAGCTGACACCTTTCATTATAATAGTATCATCACTTTCGCATTGAAATAGGAAGTCTCACAATCTGGCAGCTCTAGATATCACATAAAAAAATTTCCCAGTGTAGCACCTATAAAACCATGAGGTGACTCAACCATTCTCCATCAGATGCCACAGGGCCATCGGCCTTTAGCCTACGCTATCTAGGACAGCAAATTTCCTGCCTGCCTCCCCCCAGATAGGAGATTTGTCTGATCTGGCTGAGCCTACAGCCTCAGAAGAGCTACTAGCAGAAAAGGACTTCTCCTTTTAAGGCTGCTTTAAAGGAACTCTGACCTTGCTTTAAAAGTCCCAGATACCACCATTCTCCATCAAAACCAGTAGTAAAAACAGTGACACTGTTGACCACGCTGAGAATTAAGGAAAACAATGAACTACAAAAGTGATGCAGATTTTGCTGTAGGTTAGAAGGAGGTCTGTTTTCAAGCGATGAACTTAAAAGAGTTCTCCAAAGTTATTCAGCTTGCCAGTAAGTTTTATTCAATTTAGCTTTAGAAATTTTGAAGAAAGACTGAAAAATGTTATCAAAACACTGTAAATACAGCATCTTTATTCTGTCGTTCACATTTCAGAGTCAGGTCATGAAATACATGCTGAAGCTCACCATTTCTCTAAGACCATATTTAGACGAGAGCCTACAACAAGCACAATCATACACAATCTTCATCAGCATAACATTTGCCCTGTTGTGCATACCTCACAGGCTAAATCACAAGAGGTGACATGTTGATAAAACAAGGAACAGATATTTGTACAAAAAAAACCCTCCAGAACACCCATAAAAAAAAAGCAGCAGAAACACCCACACCTGCAGCTCTCCTATCTGCGCAGCAATATTCACAGAAACAAGCAGCAGACAATAACAACATCCCTAAAAGTGGCAAATGAGGCACTAAATAAGGTATATGACACTACAAACAACCATCATAAACCTCCTATTTACGTGTTTGTAAATCATTCAAAAATACTACACATATTATATTGAAATTATTTTGGAAAAAGTACTACTTGCATGAAAGAATCCAATTGCTCTAGAATCAATTCCAGATGAAGTAGCATAATATACAAGGACAAACATACCTCTCCACCTTAGTTTACATTTGTTTCCTCTAGCTTTTTTCCTTAATAAACAGGGAGTTACCCAAAATGCACAGATCTCTCCTGTGACACAAGCTAGTTATTCTTACAATTGAAGTTAGCACAGAGTGCACAAGTAAAATAGTACCTTCGCTGTGATGCGCACAAAGTGAGCTCATGCTGCATTTAAGTAAAGCTTTCAATACACTGCCAATTCATTTGAAGACCTATACTAACTACATGAAATTAATGGTTTACTGGTTTATTGTATCATCTAAGAATGTACTCTGCAAATAGGAAGTAGAAGAAAAACTTAAAATACTCGTACAGATTTTACATTTTTTCAGGCCAGTAACAGCCCAATTAGATCAGTACATTTCTGCTTTTTTGTTCTTCTACTGCCACAAAGGTGAAATAAGAAGTGTTAATGGTAATTACCACATTGGGATGCAAGAATTAGATTCAGATCTCCAACTCTCATGGAGATCACATTCACCCACAGACAAACCATAGTTTGGGGGTTTGGGGTTTTTTGGGGGGGTTGGGTGTGTAAGGGTTTGGTGTGTATGGTGTAGGGTTTGATGTATAAGTCTTGTGTCAGAATAAAAAGCCTTACATCATTCACAAGCATGCCTTCTAGCCCAGCCTCCCAAAATACCACATTCAGATCGAGCCCTCAGATGGGGGAAGAGACCATGACTCTTCTTCTTGCTTTGTTTCAAAGTAATTCTGAAATTTAAGCTTTACTCGTATAATCTTTTAAAATTGTCACAAGATCATCAGAGCAAGAGGGGAAACATTAAAGAAAAAAAATAATCATATAATAAACAGGGATCCTACCATTTTTAAATCATTTATATAAAGAAGATTTAGGGAGAAAAAGATGAGTGTTTCTAGCGACAGGGAAATACCCTTAATTTCTCATGTTTTCTATTAGAAATGGTTTTAAGCGAGACTAAATTCTCAACAGTAATGACTTACATAATGCAGATTTGACTTGTTAACACAGCCAAGAAAAAGCCTCTACCTTCCAACACCTGGTCCTGAACTTAAATCAGATGTCAGCACTTCCTTGTCCAAAACCCCAACATCAGTATTTCCTAATGTTTACAAAGAGTTGAAATCCTTTGTTACAGACAGCGCTGCCTCAGCTGAACCTGTGTGTAAAATGACAAGAAAAAAAGCATGTTTTGCCTTTGTTTCCCTTTAGCCTAAAATAACAAGCTGGTGCTAACAAACTGCCAGAGAAAGGAGCACTTGCAGCTGCGGAATTTACAAGAGCTGATCGTTGTAATCCAAGAAGCTAAGAGCTACTGAACTATGCCTATTTTTTGTGTCAGGGAAACATATGAAAGATTACGTTCTGCATTTGCAAAATTAAGATGTTTAGCCTCTTTCTACAGACATAGCATTTCTGTACCCTGATGTGTCTGCAAGTACCAGGAGACAACATTTGGCCACATGACAACAAAATATTTACCATTCACAGTGTCAGAATCAAAAGGATGGGTTTGCCCTTCTGTAAAGTGTTTCACTGAAATCACTTAAAAGCATACTGAAAAAAAGATTCCTGCTCTCATCTTCTTTTTGCATCAAAACCAGGACTTCTGCTTAATTATGCAACAGCCTGTATTTCGAGTTCAAATCACTGTGAGACGTTTGAACGCACCTGGGTAATAATCTTACAAAGGGACTAAGGTAACATCTTAAGTTGGAATAAACCATATCCAAAGCTAACACAGATGCAAACAGTGAGAAAACAGTAATGCACGGAATTCTGACTCTATTAAAAGTAAGCAAAAGGTCAGTACCAGGCAGTAGGCTTTTTAGAGATGTGACCCAGAATGACTTCAGTGCAACCCGGGTTAACCTTCACTTAGTCCCAGTATAGCACAGTGTTTCGATGTAAACTGCATTGTAATTGCATGGAACAGCACAAGTTACTCAGACATTTTGCTCGTTTGTTTTCCCCCCCCCCCCCTCATTTACCTTTTCTGAGCAACCTTGAACTGGCAGCTGTAAAATGACAGGTCATCTGTTAAGGAAACCTCCATCAACAACAGAATATAAGCCTTCATTTTCCTGTATTTCCCCAAAACTGATCTACCCTGGATGAAGAGAGGTAAGTTTAATTTCTAATATAAGTAAATTTCTATGCAAATTTAGACCTCTGTTCACATGACCAACAAAAATGTTTTACAGATTTAAACAAGAGAGAGGTGACAAGCCTCTGGCATTGATTGCTAAAAAAACCAGCAACAACCAACCTATGAAAACCAGGCAATCAGCTGTTCGGTATAATAAAGGCACCATCTTGTGTAAAGGTTTTTCTGTTTAACACTGCTGCTACTCCTCCTCTGTTCCAAATGCTGTCCATGTATGACCTTCCTATGTCAGCTAATGGAAGTAGTATTCTGATCTGCATACTCTTTTAATATCTAGCTGGTCACAAACACATTCATAAACTTGATACCTTTACAACTAAAGGAAGAGCCTAAACTCTTTAACTTTTACCAAGCCCACTCAGCACCACTCTCAAAGCACCTCAAAATCCCACAAACACACTGAAAAAGCACTAAAGACATATTTTACAGTGCAAAAAGCTGGAGGGTTCCAAGAGATATGCTAATTCGCTGCTTATCTGACACATGAAAGCATAAGCCACAGAACTTCAGAACATGAAATTACTCCTTACATAAAACGTCTGGTTTTCCTTCAGAAGTCTATTTCAGGAAAACTATCAGTGTCCCAGTGTCCTCATAAACAATATAAGCATAGCAGCTGTTTACCTCACACAATATCACTTTCCAAATGTCAGCTAATCATTATAATGACTTACAGAATATTTTTTCTTCTTAATAAAAGCCTTTTAAGCCACATTGTAGTCTTAGAAGTTCCTAACATGTCTGCAACCAGCCGAGAGAGGCTGGTGGATCTTGTCTAGCTACATTGTCAACCTAAATACAAAACATAATGTCTTTGGACAAACACTCAAGAAAATACATTTATTAAAGCAGACAAAACATGCCTGAAATCCTCAGACAGAACTCTACACAACAGCAAGGGAAGCAGAGCCCAATCCCACCAACTTGGTCCCAGATTTTGTGCGCAAGGCTCTGCCTCACCTTTTCTCATCCGTTCTGTTTCTCTGCTCTAGCATGGTTCCATACCAAGAAGTGCTAGGCCTAGTGTTTGGATGAAATTTCTTTACTGACAGAGAAGAGGCTCCACAAAAGCTTTCTCCACTAACAGGAAAGAAACAGGCCTCATTTACACAGGCAGACACAGCTTGAATCATTACAGAACGCTAGTTTTCAAAACAAAACAGGAGACGAAAACTTGCTTTTCTCCTAGAAGTGAATGGAATTACTTGCTTTCAATCCTTCCCCAACAACCAAAAGTCCAACTAGAAAAATATGGAAAAAAAATTCCACTAAGTTCCCACTGACATAAAGAAGAACTAGATTTAGCTTTACCTAAATTAATTTTAAAAAACACAGTGTCTTTTCCTGTGAAGGACATGATAGAAGCTTATATAAATATAAGCCATTTCTTTCACACTCCCTTAAGTATAAGCAAGAACCTAAAAAATTTAAGATTCTATTGGACTTAGAAGCATCTTCTAACAAATGAATAACTGAGACTTCCTCTAAAACTTGGCCAAGCACTTGGGGAAGGATCGTAAGGAACTGCTTAGTTTGAACTCACTTTTTCTTTCATATCCCCTACGTCTTTTTCATAAAAGCCCTACTCAGTTTTTAAGGCTAACCCCCAAACTGTCACAAGAACTCTTAACCTCCTCCTTTATCAATTTCAAACATGAAAACACTTCTCTAAATGCGATACTGCATAGCTTACAAGCTCTGAAAAACTGAAATTTTATTCAAAAGAAAGGAAAACCAGCAGACTATTTCAAAACGGAACCACACTGAGACCACCACCAATTGCGCACATATCCAGACAGCCAGGTCAGCAGGCCAAAGTGTACATTAAGTTCTAGATCTGCCTTGACACTTATCCTGCTTACCTAGAATGACACAGTTCCTCACCCCACCCCACTTCACTTTTTTTTTTTTCTCCCCGCTGGTATTGAGGCAATGTAGACTGTACTCATACACTAGTGATACTCTAGGCAAAGCTATCTCAAGATGTCAGGTCACAAGAAAAGTTTTCCAGTTTAAACAGGCCCTTAAAGTCCCTGAACTGAAATGCAGGTAGTGCAAAATGTTACCCCTAGCCCACTAGTGTTTTTTAAAGCTTTTACTGTCATCACCAGTTACTAGTAAATAGTAACTTTACCTTACACAGATGTACCTTTCTTTGTATTACAGATGGGGTACTCATTCCGAGATACTCCATGATGTCAGAGAAAGCAAGGATGAAACAGTACCCTTCCAAAAAGGAAGTCTGGTTCAAAGGAAGTAAGAAATAGTTAAGTTCTGTAAACAAATCTGATTGCAGTGAAGTTAGAATGCTGAGTGGGGACACAGAGAGGTTAAATAGTGAGAAGGAAAAAAAAAAAAAAGGAACGAAGAAGATCGCAAACTTGCTTGGGCTGCTGACCTTTCAGAGGAAGTATTAAATAAAACCAATCTGTTTAATTCTCAGACAAGAACTTTCAACAATAACATTCCTTGGGTGTGCAAACAAGAAAAATCCTGGCCAGCAAAGCATAAGAAGATTAGCATACAGTCTTTAAGAGCCCATTAGGTCCTTTCAACCTGCAAAGTCTCCCCCACAATTTAAAACTGAGTTGCCTCAAACTCAGCACCACCCTTGACAGACAACACATCTCTTCCTTGAAGCCAAGCTTGGCAGCGCTAGGACACCCCGCTGCTCCACTAGCAAGGCTTCAGCACCAACCAGAACACCTGATGTGGCCATATAGTTCACCACAAGAATGCAGTAACACGTGCCACCAGGTATCTAGCTAGCACCCAGCTCCGAGAAGCAGAAGAGTGCGGACCACAAGACAGGAAGGACAGTAGCACACACACAGGTGGCACCTAAAAGCCCAGTGAAACAGTGCATATACATAGGCATTTTCTGAAAATCCACTACAACTTCAGCTTCAAACAGCAGCAACAATGGAAACACCAGAAAATTAAGTAGCCAGAGTATCCATAAGCACCAAAACTAGCATTAATATCCTCCCTACTACTGTGAACAACTGAACAACAAAGTGGATACAGACTGTTGTTTACAAGGACAAGTTCACCAGGGAAGATTTTTCCAGACACATCTTACACTAACTGGAATTCACAATTGTTCTTCTGCAGGATTAGAAGAATCCAGAAATCAAACAACCACACCCACAGGATCTTTAGCTGGAAGAAACGAAAGGCAGGCTCCACGTGATTTGGAGAAGTATGACAAATCACAAAACCATCTATATTCTTGGAAACCAATGCCACTAGTGGAAAAAAAATGTATGGAATAGTTATGACACACCACAAACATCAGAAATGGCTGTAGCATATACAAGAATTGTAAGTGTTTTCACAATGAAAGAACTTGCCATCAGAAATTCTACATAAACTTGTTGTTTCCAACATCCTGAGTGTAGCTCTTGCTTCTACCTGATGTTTCAATTTCACCGTTCAAAGAACTGGCAGCTCTTTTTCACAAAACTACTACTCTGTCAAGTTTTTCCATAAACTGAATTCTGAAACGTGTATTCTCTAAAGCTCTTCAAGTAAAATATCTCATCCTAAGAGAGGAAAAAAAATACATTTGATGACAACTCATAATTTAGCCACTTCTGAGAAACCCAAAAATTAGCTGAAGAGAGATATGAACTTAAACAATGTAAAAGCAGGTAAACAGAATCACTTGTGATCAGTTGAAAAAGCTAAATATCTTAAAGTCTTAATCATTTTAACAATATTTGCTGAGTAATATTTTAATGGTTCTTGACATAAACAGTATAATGGCATTTGTTGAGACATCCAATTTTTTAATTTTTTTATTTTTTTACTAGTGAGGCAACTCATTTGCTCAATACTATCTGGCAAATACCCGATGAATATGTGAAAAGTTCTTTGAACAGTCTAAGAAAATCCACGTGTTTCCCTCTTACTCGCACATTGCTTTCAGTAGCTCCCACACCATTTTTTTTAAAAAAACTTCCATCTCTCTCTCCTCCCTTCCTCCACACGACCTGTTTCCTCCTTAGTAGGATTTTCACTACTCTCCTGCCCTCACACAGGCCTCACTGCTGCCTGCACCTGTGTGTCTCTGCAGAGGAGCCCTGGGTCTCAGCTCAGCAACACTGCAACGCTTCCACATCTCTCACCTTTGCATAGCTGGTTTTCAGTTCACCCAGAGTGGGCTGTGCTTACCACCCTTCATTAATGAAGGGCAAAAATATTGCTACGTAAACATGTGATACCGCTGCTAGCCTGAAGAAAGCATATCTTTGGCCTCCCTCACAGGACAGAACACCATCCTTTAGCAAGATAGCAACAGTTAGGAGTCACCGTTATTGTTATTACCCGCACAGCCCTGAGTAACGCAGACGAGCGGCCAAAGGCGGCAGAGAGGGACTGCTCCGGTCACTCAGGAACTCGTTTCCAGTCTCCCAGGCAAGCACCCACCCACCAGTTCCCCCTCCAAGCACTTCCCTGCCGGAAGACCCGCACACGAGGCACGCCAGCTCCCGCTCTGCGACCCGGGCGCAGGGTCACAGCACCCCCCCGGAGACCGGCGAGCCCCCGGCCACGCCACGGCCCTGCCCCGCCACCCCGCCCGCGGCCGCTCGGTGACGGTGCTCACGCACGCACGCCGCGGCGGCCAGAGGGGCTGCCGCACGGCCGGGGCGCGCCGCAGCCCCCCGCGCTCTGCCCGAGGCGAACACCGGCACGGCAGGCTCCCGCTCCCCGCCGCCGGGCGCAGCCCCCTCGGGGCCGACGGCCCGCGACCATCCCCGTCCCACCCGGCTCCCCGCCATCCCTCAGTCCCCACACCGGCAGCCGCCGCCGAGCCGAGACACCGCGGCCCCATCCCGCCGCTCACCCAGAAGGGCTCGTAGGCGTCCGCGCTGCAGAAGCTCTCGATCCCCATGGGGCGCGGGCGAGGCGACCGCGGCAGCGCTGCGCTTCCCCCCTCCGCACCTCTCCGTGCCCGGGCGGCGGCGGGCGGAGACGGGCCGGCGGCGGCAGCACGGCGCCCTGATTGGCTCCGCGGTCACGGGGATGCCGAGCCCCGGCGCCGCCGCCCGCGCTGCGCAGCTCCGCCTTGGCGGGGGCGGGGGCAGGCGGAGCGGCGAACCCCAGCGCGCCCCGCGGGGCGCCCATCGCCTCCGCACACGCGGCGGCCCGCGGCGAAGGACGGGCCCGGGAGGGTGCGAGCTGGGCCAGAGCCCAACACGTGCTTTGTTCTTCAACGCAGAAATCCCCCGCGCCCCCGTCAGGGTAACCGGGGCGGAAGCATTGCTCCCCCCCCGCCCCGCGCACGTCCGCCTCGCCTCCCCACCCGCCCCGGCAGCAGCCGGTACTGTACTGGCCGCCGCCGGCAGCAACGCCCCAGCCGCACCGCCGGCCACGGACGCACCTGCCCGCCGGGCTCGACAAGAGACAGCGGCGGGCATCGCGGCATCCCCCTCCCCGTGACACGGCCCTGGCCCCTGGGCACAGGGACCCCGCGCAGCCCCCGTGGAGAGGCGCCGCCGTGCCCTGCCGACACCCGGGGGACAGAGCCAGGGCACGGTCACCGGGAGACCACGGTGAAAGCCTCGGGTCACCTTCAAATATTTCACTTTTCAACGTGAACCAGTTAAACTGGTTCCAAAGCCCTGTACTGGTTCAAATTGACTGGTGTGAACCGAAACCAAACCAAAAAAAAATAACTTCATCCGGAACCAAGCTTGCACCAAAATAGGTACTAGTTGAAATAACTGCACAGCCCCTGTGGTCGCATTTGGTTGTGTCTCACTCTGCGCTCTTCACGTCTTACTTGAAATGCTCTGGTTAAACCCCCAGACAGCATCCGTGCTCAGCTGACTATCACACCGACTAGAATAGGCCAGCTGGAGGAGAGATGGCGCATATGTAGGAATGGCATCATATGCTGTAGGAAAGAGCAAAGTGGCTACGTACTACCCTACAGTAACATCTGAAAGCTTTAATCACACAAGTTACATAAAGAACCTAAATTTATGTTCTTTTGCATCCAGAGCAATTACAGTAATTACCAACAAAGTTGTTAGAAGGGAGACAGGTCTCATTTGTCAACGTATAACCAAAAAGCAAGAATCACACATATAAAAAAGGTATCGCTGATTGGTCCTGACTCACCTGCACGCTCCACTGCAGTCTCAGAGCTGTGCTGGTGGTCGGCTGTGGTCTGACTGTCCATCTGACTGCGGCGTTTCTGGTCTGTCCCCCCGGCTCCCTCGCTCCCAGGGTGTCAGGTCGAGGAGCGGCAGCAGCAGAGTTCAGCCCATGGCAAGGTCACGTATGCCTCGATGAACTGAGCAGAACCATCACAGAAAGATCAAACCAAATAAATTGGGTGTTGGAAGCTATATACGTTTGTGTCAGTTTAACCCATACCTTATTTCATAACGTATTAAAATCTTTATAGTAAATGCTGAAGTCCAATCCCCCTTGTTTTTATTAAGAATATTTCTGTCGTGTTTTGTGCACTCTCTACATTCATCTTAAAATCATATTAAATACCTTGGTGGGTTTTTTTGATGCCTTGATGTGCACTATGACTCCTTTTGAGAAAGCTATCTCACAGTCTCCAACATCTGCTATCCTTCTGCCTCTTGGCTGTAAGGAATAATTTTTTTTCTTCCTGGCTGCTCTGCAGTGCATATAAATGTTAATAGCTCTGACAATTAATACAAGCTACCCAGTAGCTAAGTCGGAAGAGCTTTTCTTTTTTTTAATAGCATTATTAATAGCATAGTAAACCAGAAAAAAAATGCTAAACAGATAATACAGCCTCTAACAACTTACACTTTTACACATTTTCTGTGTGTAATAATAGAATATAAACTTATAGTCGAAAATTATTTAGGATATGGAGATCATATCACAGGGATTGTTCCAAACAAGAAGACAGTAAACAAGCATGAAGTGAGGAGGGTCAAGGAAAACAAGTTTTTACCCACTCATTGTTTTCTCAAGATGTTATTGTATGCTAGAAGACTAACAGAACTTAAGTTACACTTTCAGGATTCAAACTTTCCAAGTACTTCAACATAATAAATCTTTTCAGCCTCAACTATCCCCGTACCAATGATCATGTACCAGGTTAATAATGTTTCTCATCAGATAAAGATACTTGGATCTGCACCTCATATTAGTTCCCTTCCAACTAGTTTTATCTCCCTTCCAACTAGTTCTATCTCCTTCCCTTAGAAACTCTAAACAACAGCAACAACAACACAGATTTTAAACAAAGTACAGTAAAAATGCAGAGTAAATAATTAAATGTCAGGGGAAGCAAAAGAGTTCAGAGGCAACATGTAACAAACTGAAAATATTTGTTGCGGACGAGAAAAAACAGAACTGACCCAAAAACAAACCTACAGAAGCAAGATCCCAGAATACCAGCCACTGAACATGGATTTCACAAACCATTGTTATAAAAGCATCTTTTAAAACAGATTAATATATAAAATAGAAACTGCAATCTTATTTAAAAAGGGCAATCAGAAGCCCCCTCAATTCTACTTTGGATTCTGAACTTTGCTTTGTAGGATACAAATTAAAGCTGTATAGGAAATATAGGGTGGAAAAAAACAACTTATCCAGTGGAAATTAGGTGTAATAGAACATTCTCCCATAAACAACATTGAGAAATTCGGAATGATGCAGAAAAAAATGTTTTGGTTGCAAAAATTACATGCTTGTTAAAGGTAAGAAGCTGTTCATAACCAGATTTTCACCAAGGATCTGGGCAACAGGCTTAGCATATACAGAGGCACTTACGGCTGCTGACTCACTGAGGGTTACTTCTGTGTTAAAGGAACTTCACCATTACTTCTGGAGATTTCTTCTTTCCTTAATTTTATTTATTGCCCCCTGCCAGAGATTCTCTGGAAGCTCAGAATGGAAATACTTGCTTTCAGAGGAAATGTTAAAAAAAACAAAAACAAAAAACCCACCCAAAAAAAACACCGCACCCCACACTTCAAGGCCGTAAGTGGTTTACTGCTTAAGACGACTCACATTTTCCTTCAAGCCCAAGCAGGCTGCTCCATCTAGATCATGACAAATCCAGTTTGTTCATCCATAGTGGCTGCATTTCCTTTGGGAAACATTTAATACATTCGTGAAATAAACACTGTCGACTCATCCCAGCAACATGAAGCACACACGCATGCCTCCACACACACCAGGGATCCTCACAGACTTGCAAAACACCCCGTGTACGGTTACGTTTCGGCAAGACCTTTTAATTAAAAGCTCATCTCTGGCAAGTCCTTTTGATTAAAAGTTCATCTTTCAGTGACTCAGTACAAAACTCCTCCACTATACATCAGGGAGAAACTCACTCATTCTCCACATTTTTTCATCGCCCCCCCCCCCCCCCCCCCCCCCCCCCCAAATAAAGCGCACTGACAAAATTACAGAGGGGAAAAAAAAACCCAAATACAGCCACCCTTGAACGCCGCCCGCTCCCCCCGCCCCAGCTGACAGGACTGAACGCCGGGCACGGGCAGGATCCCGAGCGGTAACTCCATATACACATATACGCAGTAGGCACTGCCAATTATTTTACCCCGGCTCGACCTTGCCTGCCAGCTGAGGGATCGCCCAGGGGCTGGGCAGCCGGTCCCTGCGCGGGGGGAGCCCGCCCGCCGCCTCAGCCGCCTCAGGGAGCGCGCGGCCCCGCCCGCGAGCCGCGGGCAGCGCGCCGTCCCCGGCTCGAACTGCACGCGCCGCCCGCCGGAGCTGTGCCATTGGCTGGAGCGCGCCGGGAGGCGGAGCCGAACGGCGCCCGCCCCCGCATTTGCGCCTGCGCGGTGGCCGCCTGCCGCCGCCGGGCTGTCACATCCGGGTCCTCGGCGCGGCCGTTGGGCGATGGCGACGGTGGCGGAGCTGAAAGCAGGTCGGGGTGTGGGGGGGGTGTCGGAGAGGGTGGGGAGCCCCGGGGGCGGCGGAGGCGCCCCGGACCACCGACAGGGCGGGCAGCTGGCCTTTCCCCCTGCACCCGGCCGCCGGTTGGGCCTTGTAGTGGCTCCGGGCCCTAATGGCGGCCGCCGGCTCCTCACACCGCCCATCGGGGAGCTGCAGGAGAAACGTCCCCGAACCTCCACGCAAGCACTCCGCCCCTGTTGTTTATCTTGGTCGGGTTTTCACGTGTTAAAAACATTTTGGTCTAGTAACATCCCACCTCTGAAATGGCTAGAACGTATGTTTACTGCTAAAAAAATATATAATTGTGACTTCTTTGGAGGCTGAACGCTTATCTGTAACGTTCCTAGTGATGTTATCTACTGGCATATGCACAGGTGCAGATGTCTTTATTTCACTGTGAATAAGCTGAAATTATGTTTATCTTGTGGATGATAAATGCTGCTTGAATACGTTTGGGTTTATATTAACAGATCTTTTTATGGTAATAGTTTTAAGGGACACATTGGAAAAAAGAGGTGCTCTTGGACAAATAAAAGCAAGGATCAGAGCTGAAGTTTTTAATGCACTGGATGACCAAAGTGAACCACGGCCACCACTGTCTCATGAAAATCTCTTAATCAACGAACTAATTCGTGAATACCTGGAATATAATAAATATAAATACGCAGCGTCTGTCTTAACTGCAGGTATTGGGGCTGAATTTTTGTTGTCATCACTGGATTAATAGACATTTACAGTTTGGTTGAGTAATTCCACTGATAACTGTGTAATTAAAAAGTGGGACAAAGCTGCACAATCTTGTCTTCCCCTGGAAATAGATACAAACACTCTCTCCACAGCTTTACTTGCAGCATTAAGCCACATCATACTATAGAAAACTTACCCTTTGCTCCTATCATTGAAGTAAATGCTCTGACAGCAGTTGATGCAAGAACAAGAAAACTTGGTAGCAGCCTGCAAAATCAAAATAACTTTCTTGAAATGTCTGCTTTTGTTTTGGAAAATGGCTAACAATATTTTTAAAGCATATATCACATTTTTGTTCTCACTGGCATTTGGGTAAAATAAAAAAAATAAAAATCCTACAAATGAACAAAATTTCTTTGAGGAATAATTTAAAGTAATATGTACATAAAGTAGTTGATAGTCTGAATTATGGCAATTCAAGCATGTAGACTGTATTAGAAATGTGGTTAGATGTCCTCAGCTTAAATAATAAAAAAGAATATGAAGAAGGTCCGTATTTTTTTAACAACTGCAGTTAAGTACTATTGTTACTGGCTGTGCTAAAATACCAATATCTGAGAGCTGTTTAGACTACAACATCTAAACAGTAGCTGGAATTTATATGGTGCAGCATTTATTTTTGCAGCTACTGCTAACTTGTATTTGAAGTTCTATAGTTGTGCTTAGATACAATAATTACATTTTGCTATTTAATAATTTGATGTATTTCACTCTTAAAATTACAGGCACAAAGGTTTCTCTTGACAAGAGGGAATGGAGACAATCTTTGTAATAGTTAATGTTTGGAATCTGTTTGATAACAGTACTTCTTTAGACAAAGAGTTGTTTCCCTGACTAATTTATCTTTCTATTGTAAGACTTTAATATTTTTCTTAGATTCCTTTAGAGTGAAAATAAAAATTGTAATATGCTATTGTAAATTATGAGTATGAAGCACTAAAGTTTGAGTGAGTTCTCTGGAATTACAATATACTGTTAGATATTAATAGTTGATGTGCGTGCTCTCATTCTCTTTTGAAGTCTCCTGAGTAGTCTTTAAAAGTTAATTGGTGATGTTTTTCTTACCAATCTTAAGAATTTTGGGGAAATCTTTCTTCCAGAATCTGGCCAGCCTGAAGTGCCCTTGGATAGACAGTTTCTTGCCAAAGAGCTGAACATAGTCGAAGACACAAATGGAAAATCAGTGTAAGGAATGATTTTTGAATGCACAGTATATTCTGTTCTGCATATATTTTTCTCTTTAGTGTTATTATAAATCACGTATAAATGTTCTCACCAATTGAAATGTGACTAGATCACATGGTTGCTCTGATATGCTGGATTCACGCTCACAATGTCAAACATACAGGGCCATTTTCAAACATACTCAAAACTAACATTTCATTCTGCCAGCTCTATAGCATTCTCCAGATGGTATACGTGCACACCAAAACACAAGTCTCTTACCAGTACAGTCTTCCCTACAGTCAGAAGTAGAAGACAGATATACTTTGCATATCAGTGAGTTGCTTTGTAGAGCAATAAAAAGATTATTGTACTCTGAAATTAGATATAAATTCACAACGCTCCGGTATGACTGCATTAATGAGCTAGGACAGTGAAGCAGGTTTAAACATGTTCAGTGTAGCTTGTGCTGTCAGAATCTGTCAGGTGCTTAGGAAGAGTCAAGTTTGGGATGTGCAGCCCGCCAAAATCTGATCCTTCATACTGCAGGAGTGAGAGTGTGGATGTGTGTTCTTGTGCTAAGCGTGCTCCGGTTCTTCACCTGCAGGGGATCTGGAGCTCAGCTGAGAGTGTCTCAGTGTGAGGCGTTTAGGAGAGTATTGGTGTTTAGGGTGGGCTTAGGTCTGTGCTAATCTATATAATGACACGTGGCATAATGTATTTAAATAATTACTCTAAGAACATCTGTACGTAGTCTAGAAGTAAACATTAAGTTCTCAGAAGTTCTGAGGAAAGGGTGGTTTTAAATGCTCAGTGTTTCATAGACTGCTTTTGTCATTTCTCTCTTAAGCAGACCTCTCTTGTATGGAATTATCTCTCATTTCTTACATGGTGGTAAAGAAGAAAGTACCCAAAATACATTTCCAAAAGTGTCTTTGCTGAATTATCCAAAGCAGAACCTTGGCAAACCAACTACTGAGAGACATCAAAAAGGTGGGTGTGTTGGTCTTTTTTGCAGAAGTTTTATTTGTGACTAGATTTTCTATATGATGCATATGCTTGTAACAGTATAAACATGCAGATGGACACAGTGTACCTCCTTGACTGTGCAAGGAATGCTTTGAGCTGATACCTCTTTTGTAAGAAAAACTCTTCAGCAGAATGATACCAATATAATTCAAAATTACCATACTCAAAAATACCATTAAGCTGTGTGACCTGACCATACCCGGTGCTCACATATTCATTTAAGAAAGGTCCTACTATATCCAACTCAAGAAAGACCCACCCGTGATTTTCAAAACAACCTATGGGTTGTACGTGTCTTTGTTTAAACAAGTGACCAACTTACACCAACTCTTAGGCCTGTGCCTCTGTGCCGGTATGCTAATGGAACAGCATACAAATCTGATTGCCTTTAGAAGTGCTTGCCTGGCCTTCGAATGTGTCAGTAGTAGAACTTTCTTATATGGGAATGTATTTTATTTATAAAGCAGACATTTTTAAATATTGCAGACCACCAAATTTATCTAATTTCTCAACAGTGGAGGGTTCTGTGAAGCTCCTGTTACCTTGTGTACCTGTAGCTACTAGAGGGAAGGGGAAAAAACGTAATTGTTTGGCTTTATTCTATTAAGACTGTTAAAACCAGAAAACTCATTTAAATTGGACAGTTGTGCTATTCTAATTTGTAGATGGTAGGATACCTGTCATGTCATTTATGCTTTTGGAAACAGAAATTTACTGCTCTGCAGTTGCTGGTAAACACCAGAAAATACTAATATCCCAATTCTCAGTATCAGCAAGATCATCCACCAAATCACTTTACCATTTCCCTAAAAGTTAAACTGGCCAAATTGTACTCCCTTACACTATTACAAGTCTGGAATGTGTCAGCTAGGGACAGTCTTATTACATTGGCAATTTAATACAAGAATTTAACCTAAATTCTCAGTAAAATACATTAACTAGTGGGCATATCTCTACCTAATTTCCATAGAAGGTTCTTAACTCTTTAGCTTTCAATTCTCTATATGGGCATAAGCCCTGTCAGAGGAGATAATTCATATCCCATTGACTGCAGAAGCTTAAGCTCCGAGTTCATTGCTCCGTAGTAGAACACTGTTACATCTTATTTTCCTTTTCTGGTCTTCTTTTTGACTGGTTACAATTAATACCACCTAAGCTACAGAATGAAAGGGATCATTGGTCCATTTTTTCCCTTCAAAGAGTTGGCTTGGCATATTCACTTTCTACTTTGAGAATTTAGTACTATCAACCATTTCTTTTGTATCCAAAAATTTGAAAATTATGAGGCCTGTGATATTATTGACATCTAAAAAGTGTGAGAGAAGTACTAAACACCTTAACAGTTAATTCATTGAGCCAATGGTGTTTCCCTTCTGCCAGAAGGGGGGGCTGAAGAAATAAAATTTAAATACCAAAACTGCTATAAATTATCTTTGTTGGAAAATAATTATTTCTGTCAGAAATTTCTCCATTTTTAAAACAAACTCAGTGTATGAAGGAATTTTTTTTTAAAGTATAACTTTGTACCTCAGTTCTGAAATTGACTCTGGCAGGGTCACCTTGCCCTGTTGACTCCAGTATAATTTTACATGGGGATTTAATTGTTTAGAGTTAGTTACAAAACTCAGGATTAATCATAAGACATGACTGCACATTGCTTTTTGAAATAAACAATAATATAACAGCTTTAAGGCTTTTAACCTTTAAGTAACTATAGTCTGAAATTATTTTCTGCATGTGTTTGTGGAATATGTCAGTGGAGATCTAAAGGCAGTGTGTTTAAAATACTAATTATCTAGCTATTTTAATTAGGCTGCATATTAAAGTAATCAAGTCCATTCACAAACTCAACCCTCCAAGTCTCATACCAAGTCTCATAGCATCTAACTCACTTTTCATATTAGAAATTATCTTGCTTATTTAGTGGAATGAATATTCCAATAAACTGGTATACAGACTGGGAATCCTAATACAACAGGTGGAATCTGGTGCTTCTGTTAATTCATTCACTAGAACTGACTTAAGTTGTCTGAAATCTAATCTTTAGTAATGCAAAGCTCCTACCTCATACAGTTGCATGGAAAAATATATTTGTAAAATTGCCCAAGTTTCCTATGATGATATTCTGTATCAAAACTGATAATAGTAGAAATATAACACCTTTGTAGTAGAAATATTATACCTTTGGACCTCCAGATGTGTGAGAATATTTACATCTGTGTTTCATTTTCAGATAGAATTCCAGAACCAGGAAGGATGGCTGGCACGAGCTTCGGAGAGCCCCTTGTTTTACAAAGTATAAACAGATGATATCTGTCATATGCTAATTTCTCATGTAAAGTTCTGTAGGAGTTAATTTAGGAAATTTTTCTTTGTATAAATTTCCTCAACATGTCCAGTGGGACCATTTCAGCTTGTTAGATCTGCCCATGAGACAGGATGACAGGGTCATACTTACTGTCAAAGAAAAAAATGTTAGCACAGGCTCTCTTCCTCCAGTGCTGATAGAAGGAAAACTGTATATGAAGTCAGATTAGTGAAGCCTATGGCTAGAATTGGGCCTAAAAATACTGGGTTTACTTTACAAAAAATTATCAGATAACATCATTTCTGCACTTTCCTTATTATGTTACATCTTTGTGTGTCTTTTGTGTGGTTTTTTTAATAAAATTTTTCAGCTTAATTCTGTGTGGTATTTTGAAATTATTCATTGTTCATATTCATATTCATATATAAATTATTATTTCATAATTTGAAAACACTAAGCATTTTTATCATTCTTCCTCAAGAAGAACCTGCTACTTTCGGATAAGTATGGGAAAAATAAATTTTAATAGAAAGTTAAAGTGCTTTAGAGGAATAGTTGTTTTTAATTCTCCGGAAATCAGGACTATATTTATCTTCATGCCAACAAACAAATGAGGGTAAGTCTTTTCCATCTGGAGTTGCTAAAAATTGTACGGTGTAACACAGAGTATATGAGAGGGGAGGAACTTCTGTTTTTTTCCCAAACAACATGAAACTCAAAGTCAGGCAAAGCTAAAAATAAAGTTGGTAAAAGATTACTGATTCCCAGAACTCTTTTTAGCCGAGGTATTTACATGTTTTGAAATGGTAATATATTTTAAAAGCTCAACTTACAGGGGTACATCAAAAAATAACAGGTTAGCTATTTTTCTCTACTCATTTTAACAAAATGTATTGATGTTAATGTTTCCAGTGGTACTGAGGAGTTTTGTATAAATAAATTTTTAGGGTTGCAGTCTTAAAAATTATAGATAAATGGTACCGTAAGTGAGGAAAAAGAGGAAGAGAACATGAAGTTTGTGAAATTTAACTGAAAGGACTCTGAGTTGTACAGACTACAAAGTTTTGCCTTAATCTTGATTTGACCCAGTTAGCATTACAGGTCTTTTTTTATTTTGATAAGCAGCCTACCCTCTAATGTGACATTGCAGAGAACAGTTACGGGTTGAAAGGGGCAGTTGTATTTATCCATTTGAAGCCTCAGCAGTGAGCTCATCCCCTTCGTGTGACTGGCAATGCTGCCAGCTCCCCATTTGCTGATTTTAAGTATCTCGGGACTGTTTCCAGGAGGGGAGGACATGTGTTTGCAAACATACCTCAATCAAATCCATCTTTAAGTCTTTTGTAGCTTTGCAACAATTATAATTGACCGTTGGGTCAAGCAAGCAAATTTATCCCTGTACGCTCTCACTGTCTGCTCTGTGCTACCACCACCGTCAGGTTCAACTACTTGGCTGAAGAGCCATCCGTGTAAAAACTACCACCATGGGATTCTGCCTTGTTACTAGGGTCTTTCCTGCCACATCAGTGCAAATATTCACAATCGCTGATCTCTCTCAATTTCTCTGTATAAAAATATAGTAGAAAAATGGTCTTCAAAGCCATTATTTGCAAATTAACTTAATTCTGGAATGAGCTGAAAGTGCCTTTATGGCAAGTTGCAAAAATGAACTTTTGAACAGTGCAGCTATAATTGCTATGGACACAGAAATCCCTGAGTTTTTGACTCGTTTTCCAGAGGTTAAATGCTAGACTCTGTTTCTCCATAAACCAGGAGCTCAAATCGTTACATATATTTGGAATCTGAATTGTCTTTTCAAGGGCAAGGAACGAGGCTCTGGGAAACACAGAAGCTCTAACCTTCCATGCTATGCAAATCTTCCAGTGTGACCAAAATCATTGCGTCTGCTTTCTGTCTTCCCACCACAGACCATACAGAAGCTGCCGGGTGCCACAGATCTCCTTGGGAAATAGATTTTTAGCGGTAGAAATTAAGTACAGTTTTTGTCCTGGTGGAAGAGGGCAGAGGGAAGTTTAGTACTTGAGCTTTCCCCGAGCACAAGGCTCAGCAGGGTCATGGTCTCCACAGCCATGAAAGCAGAGGCTGTCACACGGGCGTGCTGCAGCCAGCTTCCAGGTAAAAGTGTATATCTGAAACCAGAGCAGAAATCCGTTTCAGACAGAGGGAATCTCAGAGGTATTTTCTTTGGGGATTGCCGCTCCAGCCCTGTGCCAGGATCCTGCGCCAGGAGGGTGGGTGGCAGCTGGCCCGTGTGCTCTCGGTGCAACATGCGTTTCATCTAATTCCCCAGTGCCCTCACAGTACAGACTGGGGGTTTTGGAACAATCTCTTGTTTCAAAGTATAGTCATTGTGCAAGAAAATTAAAATCAAATTAAAGTGTATTTCCAGTGATATTTATTTGTACAACAAAGCTTTGAGATGTCTATGAAAATATACTGTTCTAATCACATTATTAATGGTCTAGTATTTATCCTGACAGTACATGAAATACAAGAGACGTGTAGCGAGCCCTGTGAATGCCAGGCTGCCTTGCTTGTTGCCGGATTGAGAGGAATTGCAAAGCCTGTGCAATATGGCTGCACTTCCAAAAAAAAAAAATCATTCCTTAAAAGTTTAAGCTAAGCAAGGTCAGTATTTGGATGAAAATTCACAATCCTAGAGTCACAGGTTCAGGTTTTAGACAAAATTACTACCTAGATGAGCACGCACAAAAATTGTTTTCTCAAATAATTTAAGCAGCTCCATCTAGCTTAATTACAGACTGTGATGTCTTGCATTAACTGCCCTTATTCTTTTTACTGACGTCAGAAAATTAAAAAAAAATAAATATAAAAGCATGTAGAAGTTCGGGGGTTTTAACGAGAAAAATGCATTTCTGAATTTTACTGGAGATAGAATGCTGTAACTGAGACTGCTATGGAGGGAATTACGTTAAAAGAGGCTGTTCTTTGTCTAAGCGCGATATCACAAGTGAAGGCGACAAGGAGCCAGTTTGGCGTGGATATCAGATCTGGAAAGCACTTTGGAAGAACTTAAACCCACAAGTTTAAAAAAAAAATAGAATTCTTTAAAACCAAATTTTTGCTCTCCCCTAGAATCAGAGGAAACTATGTTTATAGACTCTACAACATTAGTGCTTTTTCAGAAGTATTAGTTTCTGTCATGCATAGGGGATTTTTTTCTAGGCTTTATCAACACACTCCAAGGAGTCGGTTACACTTTCCTTCCTGAGCGCCCTTTGTATCAAGCCAAATCTCAGTGTCAGTTGATCAGTTTTCCGGAGGAGTGATTATCATTGGGTGATTACATTTAGGAAAAGAAATTGTGAAATATTTGTTCACACTTGCAAAGACAGCCTTTCAGGAGCAGCCGGTGTCCAACTGATTCAGAACTGACCTGTGTGCTTCACGTACTTCACTTGACCTGCAGCCAGCATTAATCACAAAGCTTAACATTAAGCAGTTGGTGACTATTTCACCTCGTCAGACTGCTGTCATGATTAATTGTTCTAGTTTGGACACAGACTGTGCCTCCTGTTACAAGAGCAGAGCTCAACACAGAGGGTTACCCACCGGTACCCCTGTCAATTCCAATTACGTATGGCAGCTTAGGGAAACATGGTTGCTAAACTTAGGTAAAAACATTTTTAAACAAAAAAAATTGCTTACCTGACACACATTATTTAACAAACTAACATCACCATCCGTGCTTTTCTTTTTCCCTCCATTGCATTCAGGTTACACCGTAGTAAGGCAGCTGAAAGTTCATTTCTTTCCTTCCCGAGTCCTCGTTTTTTACTTTTTCCAAGTACAATATTTAGAGTGCAAATTCAGCAAGGAGATATTTTAAGGGCAGGCTGCTCAATACTTTATTTTTTCTAGAAAAGTAATTAAAACAAATAAACAAATCGGGGGGGGGGGTGTTAAATAACGCTTATTTGTTGTCACAAAGGCATCGTCCACTGGGATTCCACAGCTTCCATTTTGAGGCAACTTTGGTTTAAAAAAATACCACAACATTTAGGAAACTCCAGCCAGGCTATTATATTAGTATATTCTTACATTAACTTTTAAGTGGAGGTTGGAAGCCACGCTTACACTTATCAGTTCCTACCCCACACAGCTCGAGACCGCAACTCTTTCAGTCCCAGCAGTAGTATTTTTTAGACTTTCCAGCTCCGTTTAATGTCACATCATATATCACCCTCCACCACTGCCTCTGTTAAACACGCTACTCAGGCAGCAAGCCTGCATGTGCACATGCAGCAGTTTGCAAACCAGCCGGAATAATTTCCACTCCTTTTTAAGCTACTATTAAAAATGTGTCTGGTTTTGTGAAACAGCTGCATGGGTTTAAAAGGAACTTCTTAGGATAACTTTGAGGAATGTTATAATGATCGTATTTTTCAGAGGATCCCCTTGCATTTCATTATTTTATATGTGTTATATTCCTATTTGAAAGCTAAGTTTGCAACCAAGAAACTGAAAAAAAAAATAAAAATAGGGTGAACTACCCTGTGAGGAACTTTCTGCTAACAAGGGCAAGTTTCTTGGATTTATGTCCTGGTGATCATTTTCCCTGGCTTTGCTCCAACACAGTCACACGTGCGTGAGTCTGATATGACACTGCTGCCTTTTGGATCCTGGGAGGGCTTTGCATGGCTGCGTGGCAGCCCCACACCTCGGCGGACACTGACCCTCCATCTGGACGGACAGGCTGCAACCGCTGGGACCACGCCACCGTGCTTGCAAATCTGGTCTTCTCCAGCTAAGGCCTGAACATGAGCCCGTACCCTGTACTTCTGAAGCATTGCAGGGAAGAAACTCCAATGCTCTTCCCCTCTCTCCGGTTTACCCAAATTTGTTCACCACTGGCTAGAGCTAGAAGAAGGGGCTACAGGCCCATCACACCTGCAAGTGCTGGTACTTTGACCAAGTGACAGCAGAGGTCTTCAGCCCAGCCTCCCCACATAGGTATTTTTTTTAGGATGCCGAGACCAATATAAGCCTCATCCATCTTCCCCAGGAGGGTGTATTTTCCAGAGAAGACAGGGCTGTTGATGGCAGGAGAAATTATTTCACCCAGGACTGTGCTCTGATCCTTTGGGTATACACCATATTTAGTCTGTTGCTGAGAGGGGGTTGTTTCGGTATTTTGTATTTGGCACGTTGATGGGAATTCCTAGAGGATCCTAGCTTTCCCTTTTTGGGATGTCTCCATCCACAGGTCCTACTGCACAAGGCTGTTGGCTACTAGCGGGGGAGGGAGGGGGGACAGCTGGGGACTGAAGGTTTGGGGGGTGTGAGGGAGGTTTGATGAGGACCAGATCACTCCCTAACCCCTGCAGGTTTGGCTCCCAGCGCCCTGTCCTCCTCTCCCCCCCAGCACACGGTGCCTGCTGCCTGTTCTTTCCACTGCATCCTGGAGACTGTTCCCCCTCAGCTATTTATCACTTCTCTTCTTCCTTTTATGGACGGAGGGAGGTATTTCTTATATATGAAAAAGTATTTACAGTCCTTTCTCAGGAACTGAGCTGTGCACCAGATCGCAAAAGAAACTTTGGCAAATCCGCTGGGGAGGTGGGAAACAACCCTCTTGCTCCCCAGGGGTAAAGGGGGCTTAAACCAACCCCAGGCTCCAAATGTCACATAAACACATGAAGACCCAGAGCAACCTCCACCCACGCACCCCTGCTGTGTTAGGAAAAACCCTCCTCTCCCAAGCAACCCCTGAACTCGGGGACTTATCTTAGCTCTGAGAAAACGCACTGACGGTGGGTGGGAAAACCTCCTGTACCATGCGGGACCCTGACCTGCCCTTTGTCCTTCTTCTAGGCAGGGGCCCACCAGCGGTGAGGATGCTGCCAAGGCAGGAAGGAGTTAAAGGTCCATTTGCTTGGCCAAACAGTTTCACCCAAGGAAAAAAGCAAAACCTCCAAACTTGTGAGTTAGGGTCACCCATTTTGAGTTAGGGGCACCCTTTTCATGCCTTTCTGAAAGCCAGAACCCCTAAGGGGTGGCTCGCGCCAGGGGCAGCAGCCCGAGGGCAGGCCCTGCTGGGAATGGGATCCTTGGCTCAAGGCTGTCTTTTTTAACCCAGGTACCGAGAGGATTTTCCAGCAGGACGTGGTTTCCAGGGCCCCTCCCCATTGACAAGATTCTCCTCCTCTATATAGGGAGCCTGCAAAGGCAGCGAGGACTTGGACTGTCCCGGCTGGTGGCTGTACAGGTTCCCGACTCTCCAATTCAGTCTCTGCTCCCCTAATTGGACGCCTGTGAGTACCGCGGGGGCCGGGGATCCCTGCTGGGGACGGGGCTGGGGGCTGGCCAGGCTTTGGGATGGAGCAGTTCGGCAAGCTAACCATTACGCTACTTTGCGAACACATTCAGTGAATTAACCTGCAGGTAGCATACGAATTAGAAACAGGAACAGACCTATCAGACATGCTCAAACGTTTTATCCTCATTTGTGTATTACTGATTGGATTCCATTTAAAATACATGAGAGACCGTGCACATTTGAAAGCGCGCACAGGTGTTCTAGCTTGTTCCTTAGTCCCTTCTAACACTGCTATTGCTGAATCGAGCCTTACAGACGCTGCCTGCAGAGCAGGAGTGACACTCCGAGCCAGCGGCAGCACAGCCTGCAAGGTGCTGTGTGCTGCCGGATGGCGGCAGGTACCCACTGCAATTAAGCATCACACGTGCATTCAGTGAAGAAGAAACCTGGTAGCCTGAGCAGCCTATCTTCTTTAAGTATTTCTACATTTCAGTGCTAATAAAGGAACTTACTGGACTTGCCATGCCGTTTAAAGAAAGTATAACCAAATAAAATAATTAGCTTGTCAGTTACTTGTACTTTAAACGGGAAAAATGCTTAAAAATTAGAAGAAATGGGAACATTCTTACAAAAATTCCTTAGCATTATATGTGTGTGTTTTTAATATGCTAGGAATAAAGTTTAAGCAAAACGAATCTGATCATTCACTGAACTATACTAATTTGAGTAATTTCATATGTAACATGCCTTTTTTTAAAGGGAAAACAGAGCAACAAGCTTCTAGCTTTAACAAAATACTGTGAGTAAATTAAGACGACTGTAGATGGCAGCATAGAAAGCAGTTTCGGTGTCATCCCAGCAGTTCACTGGCTTCTGTCACACACACAGATATAGATATGTATGTGTCTATGTACACATATATAAATGTTGATATGTATTTGAGAGGTGTATGTGCGTGCATAATTAAGAAGCAATATGAGATATTTTAAATGTAAGGGAAATCAGGTTTGTCATGATTATCCAATACGTAACTCTCAAAATCTTTTCTAAAATGCACTGGTTTGAAAACAAGCCCACCTTCGCTTTCACTCAAAGCTTTGCAGCTTGCAACAAGACGCCTTGCACAGACTGACTTGCTGAACTCCCAAAGCTCACAGTTCCCTCAAGCCACTAACACAGAGGCTAAAACGATGAACCTCTGGAGAGCAAAGAGCTTGATTAAGTAGTCGCTTTAGTTTAGTACATGATACTCCTCTGGCTATATTCGCTTAGATGTAAACAATGATTTTTATTATCTCATTTGCAATTGACACGCTAGTCCCTAAAAGGTATTTGTTTTGAATTTGTTATCATTACATTTTTGTGGAACAGCTAGTATTGAGAAGAACATCGCCATATATGGTAGCATGCATAGATGTATGCAGAGGATCCTGACTCTTTATAATTCACTGAGACTTATTAGTTGCAAATCTGTTGGCTTTTCTTTTAAGTATGTTAATTTTAGAAGAAGCCAAGAGCTAGAGATAGCTTTCCAACTTGTGCAAAGTCCAGTTAAAATATGGATTATTTATGAATTCTAATGAACATGCAGAATCTGATTTACTTAATAGAAGGACATTTGGGGGTATTTGAAATAACTGGTATTTTCCAGATACAGGGAATCCACCCCGACATGATGCAATTGAAGTCTTTTTTCCTTCTTTTCTAATTTTTTAGATTATAACACAGGTAATAACCTGGGCCAATTTTTTGGAATATTAAAAGAGCTATCAAGTGTTTAAGAAGAGTTATGAAGTAACTTGCATTAACAGAGGTGAGAAGACCTGATAGGAGACCAAAGCACTTACAGACAATTTGATTAAAGGACATGGAGAATGCATTAAAGAAAAACAACAAAAAACACCAAAACAACCCCAAAACAAAAGCCAAACCAACACAAAACAGCCCTGGGAAGTTACTGAAAGTGTTCTTTCTTAAAATACAGACTTTACCTCATCAACCATAAGCTAGTACTCATGTTCTCCATGTTCAGATGAAAGTGTCCATGATGACAGTAAGCATTTGAGGGGTGGTCCCGGTGACCGGCAGGGAGAGGCCAGGAGGGATTGGTAGCAGTGCTCATGACAAAGCTAACTGCAGTGGGGAACCAGTTCCCGAACAAAGATCACAATATTAGGATTCACTCCTAGATTTTCTTTTTTTCAAGCAATGCTCGGTTGCGTATTTCAGTTAAGTACTAGAAAAGTGAAAGATAAGCAACCTGGAAAGGACATAGTCAAGAGTACTGTAGCCCAAGAAACACAGTTCGAGTCAAGCAGCAGGTTACTGCTACACTCTTCTGTCAGAAACCACTTATGAGAGGAGGACTTGGTTTCTGAAAATAATTCACGTACTTGGTTATACTTTGTTCTAATAATTATTCCCTGTGCGGCTGTGATAAGCTTTTATACTGACATGCACATCCTGCAGAGGAAGGGAGAAGTGTCCTTTATCTTCTCATTAGGAGAAAAGCAGTCCCTCTGTGCTCTGACCCAGGAGGCAGTTCTGCTTGGCCAATAACCTTTTAATTAAAGTGCACTTCCTGGAGATATTTATACTTTGTCCTTGGAATAATATACTCAGGATAAACTGATTGTAAAGACAGCGTTCAGCTTCTGTTACTGACATAGTAAGGAAAAAGACAGCGAAGATCAGCTGGCATATCTGCAGTGGGACAGCAGAAGGAGGAATAGAAAGTAGCCTGTGGAAGTATGCATGCCTATGTGTAACATGCACATTTGAGCTTTAGACAAGTATAACAGATGGATCCAGTTTGGTGTAATTTGGCAGATTTCTAAGGCAAGAAACTGCACATCAGTAGTATTCTTGCAATTGCTTTTGCTCCCTTTTCCTCCTCCCTTCCTCAGGATAGCTCACCTCTGAGTACAAAAGTACATTCTTGTACATGATTTGGGCTAGCACCTACCTAAAAGAACAGATGAGAATCTCTTACCACCTCTTGCACAGATAAGATATTAGCCTCCATTTCTCTCAGCCAGCCCTATGGATGAAACCCAGGAGCTGGCTGAGGGGTAAATTTTGCCTTCTTGGGGAATGTTCTCAATAGGTAGTAATAAATCTTTCCCCTTAGCCCTTTTCCCCAGTATCAATCATATGCTGGACCAGTGCAGTTCAGTCTTGATCACAGACAGACCAGAAGGTTTACTGCCAATTATTAATCAGAAAGCTTCAGCAGCTCATTAGTTCAGTGCACAGCACTTCACTAAGACAAATCTAGTTGAGTTTGTGGAGCTCATCTTCTACCCCTTCCATTCAGAAACCTTCTTTTAATATTAATACACATTAAGTAATATTCATTAATCCATTAAACTATTAATATTCCTTAATCCACACTTCATAGCTGCATTTCCTTTTTTACTACAGTGGTACTCAGCCGCTACTCAAACTTTATCCTCAGATTCCACAGGAGCAGTCGTGAAAAGTTCTTTTTATACAAATCTATGTTTTCTCCTCATTGTGTTTCAGAGGAGTTATGAGATCCAGCTGAGACTGTCTATTCCCTATTTCTTTCCTGTACGTGGTCTATTCTTACCACGTTCAAACTAGTCAAACATAGTGCTTAGATCTGGAGGATAAAAATTTGTATTTCCAGGCTCTGCAGTTCATGCCACCTCTTATACCTTCCAATTTCATCTCACTTTCAAAAAACCTGAATTTAAATAACAAGGTACAGAAAGTTTTATGTGCAGGAAGAAGTAGGAGAATGTAGTAGAATACAGACAGACCAGCTCTCTGTTTCACACTGTATTCTGTGGAAGATGTTTTTGACTTAACATGTAACAAGGAAAGGAACTTTCCCTCAGCCCTTGGGCAAAAAAACAGCAAAGAACTTTTGGGTCATCCCACTAGTAAGACATGCTTTCTAGCAGGCCAACAGTTTTATCTTCAGTTGCGTTTTTGAGGTAGATGGTCAGGATGATTCGCCAGTTTGATTTCCACCATCATCGTTTGTGGGCAGCCTCAAAGTAGCAGGACTTGACTCTGTGAAACTCAGCTCTGCAGTTCAGTCCAATTTTTGGTGTTTCTGACAGCAATACCAAATTCCTATTGATTTGAATGTGCTATCACTTGGCACTTAGCCACAGGCAGCATGATCCAACCTTTCTGGTGCTTCAGGATGACCATATAACACTCTATTCTGGGCCTAAGATGGATTGAAATCCTCCCACTTCATTGCCGCAGCAGTTCCTCCCACGCTGCTGGTGCGGTGGGGTGGAGAACGTGCCTTGCCATCGCTACCGCAGCGGGAGGAGAGAAGCGACAGCAGGCTCCTGCTGCGCCCCGAGCCCCCTGCTCCTGCCGCCGCAGCCCTGGCAATGGGGCAGCGCTCCCTTCGTTCCCCTGTTCGGCTGGCTTCGCCTTGCAGCCGCCAGCTGGAAAGCTCAGCTGGAGAGAATACCATCTCCATTATTGGAACTGTGCAGCTCTACCAGCCCTCTTGGCAACAGGGAAACATTTTCTGCCTTAACCCACACAGAGGTCAAATAGTTTCCTCTTGCAGCTCTCTTCCAATAATCCCCTGGGAGCGAGCAAAGGGCCACATCCTACAGAGCTCCCTCACAGAGACTCGATGGCGGGGAACACCGCGCGCAGGCCAGCGGCGATGCACAGGGCCAATCTGTTGGGGTCTCCCTCCTGTTCACCCACACCACCACCTACATTGCATGCATGTGGATGACTTGGGTGAATTTTCCCATTGAGGTTTTCCAGGCAAGGCTGGTTGGTGGCTCTAGAATGAGCACATTTAGAGGAAAGCTGTTCTTTTTTTTTAGATGAGAGAATTATCAAGGGAGTTTAAGAAGCTGGGGCATCTAATTTCCACTGAATTTCAGTGGGATATCATCTAACCCTCTTAGGCGCCTCTAAAATCCTAGTTTTGTTGTTAAGCTTTATGTCACCTTCTGCATGATCCATGCTTCTCTCTCAGACCCCTTGCACAGTCTGGCCTTGCAAAAAAACATTAATCTGTGGGAAGACTTCAGGGACAAATATTTGGAAACCAACCTCTGATACTCCCAGAGCAGAGGGTGTCCATTTGGCTACATACCACAGAGCCTGGTCTTTACAAATATCGTTCTGCTTATGGGTTGATTGCTGACCTCTTTAGCAGTCAGTTCTCCAAACTCCCTCACGATTCATGTTTGTTTGCATGCTGTAAATATTAAATTCAGTCTCAATAAGGAAATGAAACAGGCTCTGTCTCCTGGAGATGTTTTTCTTGGGCACACACTCTTCCCTGCTCCCCGCTGTAGCTCCTCCCCAGCTCCCTTCTCTGTTCCACTGCATGGCAGGTTTCCTGATTCGCACCACGCTTTTCCTGCCCTATGGCAAAACACGAGAAGTCCTCTGTGTACTCCTTTCCTCGTTTAGAGCTGTGTGTCCCATAGGATAGAGCAGAACACTTAGGAAATCTCCAGCATTATTAGCAAAGCTCTTGCAGCTACATCCTAACCTCCAATGGCCACAGCAGGAAAGAAGCTGCCTTCTCCCTCTCAAACAAGGGATAAAGCAGCCAAAACCCTCCCACTGCTCTCACCTACGGATCAGATAAATCCAGCTGCTTTACCCAAGTGCGACTGCATGATGCTGATTTGTCCATGTGCAACTGCATGAGACAGCTGCATCATCCTCCCAGTTTGAGCATCATGGTTCATAGCATCTCATAGCTGATGCAATTTCCAGGCCTGTTTTGTTTCTTCTCTCTCTCATGTGGCAGACATTTACCCTTCATAAATGATCAGATCCCACTGTCGGAACCATGGAAAGGGGATAACTCTAAATTACTTCATCGGCAGTACTGATAACAATTTTTTTCTGTTTTGTTTTTTTTTTCCCTTTTGACCCTTTCTTAATCTTATTCTTCTCCAAATGAAATGGTATTAGAATGATTGGAAATAGTCCTTTGCAAGAAAACTTTGTTTCTGTCCTTTCTGGAACACAGCCTGGGAACTGTTCTTGTACTAATTATTTCATTATTGCACTGGTATTTCAGTATGCACCAAACAGTATTTGGGTGATGAGAAATTTTTTTATGTATCTGCGTTCAATTACCTTTGTGATGGGCAAAAGATGAGGCTGCAGGAAGCTGTTCAGCTGGGAGTCTTGGTGGAGCCCCGACAGCCTCATTGCACAGACATTAGTTATGCCTTACTTTCCTCTCTGATCTCCAGTACAACATAAACAAAATAAAGTAATAAGCCCAGGTTTCCTCATTTGTATTAGTGCCATGAAGCTTTTGATTTAGGTGATTTCAGACACAGTAACAAAGCAATGGGAATCCAAACACAGATGCTGTAAGGTATCTAAGCTGGCACCCAAAACTATCTGCATGAAACTGTGAGATATGACACAGGACCTATAGTGCTTTGGATCTACTGCGTAGCGGATTTGACAAATGTGTTTTGCCTGGAACATCTCCACATTTGCCTCCCTTTAAAGCACAATATTTTGCTTCCTCAACAGGTGTCTACTGAGTCAAAATGGCTCAAAAATCTCTCAGCGATGATGAGAAATTCCTCTTTGTGGACAAAAACTTCATTAACAACCCACTTGCCCAGGCTGACTGGTCAGCAAAGAAACTGGTTTGGATTCCGTCAGAGAAACATGGATTTGAAGCAGCAAGTATCAAGGAAGAGAAAGGGGATGAGGTGACAGTTGAACTGGCAGAAAATGGAAAGAAAGTGACACTGAGCAAGGATGACATCCAGAAGATGAACCCTCCGAAGTTCTCCAAAGTGGAGGACATGGCAGAGCTGACATGCCTCAATGAAGCTTCAGTGCTGCACAATCTAAGGGAGAGATACTTCTCAGGTTTAATTTATGTAAGTAGAATCAAACACGCACATGGCATTTCCTATTGCAGGCTACCATGTCCCATCACAAATGAGGTGGATCCCACCCACTGTCAGCAATACAGTCCTTGCATGTAACACTGCCATGCAAATACTCATCACTCAGTAATGGCATCACAAACCAAAAATTTGCTTAGTTCACTTTATTCCCCATGACTCTCCTGCTTCTTTAATAATTGCATCTTTACTTAACTAAATTAAGACACATGAAGGCTTCTTCCCCAGAGCTTGCTAATTCTGCAAGGGTATTACTGCCTTGGAAAGTACTCTCCAATAGATGAGCAACACCTCAGTCCTGCTGCTTTGAAATAAATCCATAGGGACTTTTGAATTACTTCAATGTAAACCTGAACAACATTCCAGTAACTTGCAAAAAGAGCATATGGAAAAGCCAAATCATGCAGTCTTTTCTCAGGCAAAACTCCCACTGAAAGGCAGCTGACAAGTTCTGGTTTGGTGGGTGCTTGAGTAAAACCTTATGTTTGAGTAAATGAATAAACCCACTGGAATTCCAGTGAGAGTATTCATATACTCCAGTGTGTTACTGAACCAAAGTCATGCATTCACCAAAACCTCCCCCCCCCCCCCCCGCCTTGTTGCTCAATTTACATGTCAGGCAAACCTGGACAAATTATAATCTCTTCTACATTCATAAGAATTAGGGCCAAGATTATTCTGTCTTCCAGTCTACACAAGTATATTAACACAAGCATATTTTGACATTAATAACTGTGTAATCTTGTGCATCAACAGTTAACAAACTGCACAGTAAGAAAGCCTAGAAAATTTCCATGGAACTTAGCTGTTATCTTTGATTTTTACATGAAGGATCCCTACACTGTGCTGCAGAAAAGTCATCTACAGTTTCAATCTATGAAAATTTTACTTGCATGACAGACCACTGATGAGTGAAAGAAAGTACAGAGCTTAAGTAACAAGGTCTTAGAAGCAGGAGTAGATGTCTCATTACTAGTATGAGGAATGCTAAATTGGAAAGGAGGAAATGAAGCAGAAAATAAGACATTTATATATAGTACAATAAAGGAACTATTTAATTGTTATGCATAACAAATGAGCTAAGTTCAACATCTTTCCTTCAGGAAGGTACTAAAATGCACATCATCAAGATTCCTGAAAGAAGCTAGACTTTCCATCTTTTCAGTATTGGAGTTTATTGAATTTTAAGTTTGCAGGTGAACATATGGATCTATGTGACATTATATCAGAACATGCAGCATTAATTACTAAAATTGAATTTGTGTGAAAAAGTTCTGTATTGTTGCAAGATCTAAAACTAACTGTAGAAGAATAGTGGGATAAAATGTGGGGGGGTTTATTTCTTTGTTGTTGTTCTCAGCAACACTATGCATAGATGTTCCAAGATTGCCAATATGTTTACTTTGCGGATTTTTTGTGGAACTTTTGCTTTCTACAGGAAGAGGAAATTAATTTCAAAACTGGATAATGCAATTAGAAATCAAAGACTTTTTCACAGAGACAAAAATGGAAGTGTGTCTGAAATTAAGTTTTCTTTCTCAGGAGACTAGATTTTAAGATGGTGGTAAATTAACAGTTATAAAGAAATTATTCTGACTTGTACTACAACAAATTATTAGTATTTTCAATAACAAAAAACTGCTTAAAACTGTCCAGTCATACCTAATAGGTACTGTCATACCTTTAAAAAAATAAGTAAGTAGGGGACATCTAAACAGAATTTGAGGTTTTGTTCTCATTCATTTGTAAAACTAACTGTAAACAGCTGCCTCCTGGCTTTGCCATGCAATGCCCACGTTGCATCCCTTGGAGTCCCACACATACAAAGAAAACATGACCTTAACATTTTCCCCTTCAGAGCATCACTGGCACAAATGAGGATTCCCAATTCTGCTAAAGAAAAAAGCCAACCTAGCTGAAAAAAAAAAAAATCATCTGCCCCTTGCTTTTATATTAAATATTATTAAATAGAAAGATTCAGTGCAGAAATTCACAGAGTGACCATATACTGGAAAAATACCTTGGCCTTTTTCTTCATCACAGGTAATTAAGAAAGAGCAGCAAGAAATGTGTTGCCACTAACTCATGTTTCATATTGCTCAGAACAAACAGAATCTGCCTTGTCCACACACAAATTAGACCAAAAATGATTATATAAACATCAATAAAATTGCAATGCCACTTCAGTGGATTTGAGAGTAGAATCAAGTTTCTTATGCCTGTAGTCATAGGCACTACTACTTCAGTCTTCACCTAACCGTGTGAAATGCTTTCTTAAATACAGAGAGCTATATACGCATATTGAAACCAGAGGTGGGATTCTTCTGCCCAAGCTTATATACATTTATATATATATTTATAACTATAAATCTCAGGGAAAGGAGGCCTAAATAATTTCCTGAATTGGAAATTTACTGTCCTATTATTTTATTTACTTGGTTGGGAATGATTAGTTGAATGCATACAGTAAATCTATTTCTAATGAAAATAAAGGCCTCGCTATCTTTTCCTTAAGGGCCCTGGTAGTCATTCTAGGATTAAAAAACTGCCACTTTCCAAGTGTATTGTCCCTACAGCACTAAAGTTCATTTTGACACAATTAGCACAGCTTCATTCTGAACTCCAGCGTCAATGAAAATCCAGCACAGTAATTATCTACCTTCCACATCAAGAGTTTTAACTTGCGGGTATTGAGAGCTGGCAAAGATCTCGAGCTTGATTTTCTTGTTATCTGACTTGAGACCATGGAACCGCAGTCACAACCTGTAAGGGTAGGCGAGGTCCTCACCTCTACCCAGATCACCCCAGAAGTTCTCCTGCCCAGCATGGAGCACCCAACCTGCTCCTCACTGCTGGAGGCTGCTAGATGCTCTCACCGTGTTTGCTCAATACCATATAAAGCGCTCAGGCTGTGCCGAGACCGTGTTGTGGCATTTCCTATTATGGTCAGGAAAGGGAAATCCCTGTGCCCAGAGCCAAGCCTCCCAGATGCCATTTTACAGTCCTGCGCTGCAGTGGTTCCTATGGGGGAACCGAGGGAGCTTGAGCCATCCTCGGACTCAGCCTTGAGATTAAGGCATGGCAGCAGCTGCACACCACAAAGCACTCATTCACACAGCAGGGCAATAAAAAAAAAAATCCAAACCCACTTATGCCTAAACCAGAAAGGACGTAATTTCATTATTTCAGTTTTTTTAACTGGCATGGTTTTAAAACTAACAGTCATAGGCCAGTTTAAATATCCCAATAACCCTGCAATAATAATCTGATAAATTTGCAATCTTTTATTTTTGGGTTTAATTTTTTTTTTTAATGGGAAACCCTTGCAAATCACTTACTTTTAGTAACTGTTTGTGATATACAGATAACCACCTATTATCATATGCTATTATTTCTGCTTCCAGTTCAATAGCTGGAGCTTGCCAAAATAAAGGAGAATTAAAAAAAAACTAACAAAACCTGGATGAACAGCTATCAGATGGTAGCCAGTGTTCTTGTTTGTTTATGTACATATTTTTTATATGAATATCTTAATTAAACTGTAAACAGAAACCACAATTTTCCTTAAATTTCTTACAGAAATAGTCACGTAGTGAAGGTGTGACTATTCTGTTAAGACATCTATTTGGAACGTGAGTAATTTTTGTAAAGGACTCTCATCAATCATTATTGTTATATGGTGTTCACATAACCTTTTTCAAAAAGCCTTCTTCTAACATTAATCCAAGCGTCTTACCTAGGATTTTAGTTTACAAAATTTGACACCTAACTGAGCAGAGGACACACTCTGGTATGAAAATACACATATAAAGAAATGTTATGAAGTCTTACAGTTGTTACCTCATCACAGATAAGGGTGATTCACTATATACTGAAAATAACTGAAGTCAAGAAGCTGTAACATCAGATCAAAGCATGGTGTTTCTACAGATTGCTAAATTCACATACTTTCTAGCATTTTGCTTATTAGAAATAATAATTTGTGCACTTGGAAACTGCACCTATACACATACATTCAGAAATCACTGCTTCATTTGTCACACTATGCAGAATACAAAAGAGCATTATTTGCTAAAATCCTGTTAGTTCAATGCAGCTGATGTCTGCGTTTCCCCAAGTAGGCATGGCACATGATATTAATTGTGGTTTTTACTTGAATTTCCTTGCAGACTTATTCAGGTCTCTTCTGCGTGGTGATAAATCCATACAAACAGCTGCCCATTTATTCCGAGAAGATTATTGACATGTACAAGGGAAAGAAGAGGCATGAAATGCCACCCCACATCTACGCTATCGCGGACACAGCCTACAGGAGCATGCTGCAAGGTAGGCGAGTTTAATGCTGCGGTTCTTAGAAACTGCCACACAGTAACGTGGGAGAAAGCACCTTATAACACCACATGTGCTCCTCTAAGAAGCACAGCCAGAAAAGATCTGTTACAGAGGGTGACATGAGCTTTCTAGAAGATTCAGAAGAATTCTTTGGCAGGAACGGCAGTCCACAAACACTGTGACTCAAAAAGGAAAAACAATCCTTTTACCCATCTGTGTCGAGGCATGTGGGAAGGTTTCAAAGTCAAGCAAATAGTTTTGGCAAATACGGGCATGGAAAATGCTCCCTCTCCACCAGTGGAGACTATTCCAAAGTTAGCTGCTAGCGCTGCTGGATCTGTCAGTGTTGCTCCTCTCTCTCTCTCTCTCTCTCACCCCTAGCAAAGCAAACTCAAAAAATGTTTTGGGGCTACTTTCATTACAGTCTAATGCTTTGGACCCCTGAGTTGAGGTGTGCTCTGCTTTTCTAACAATAATGGTAATGAGCCCCAGTGGGAAAGCAGTCAGGCCCCAAATGGTGCAAACAAAATAGTTGAAATTCACAGTGCTCTCCTCATTCTGCAGTCACTACTGACAGACTGAGGGGGTTTTGCTCTAAGGAAAAATCATAATTTAGGGATTAAAAAGCTGTAGTGATGAATATACGAGGCTGCAACACCTACAGACTACAGGGACGTGACCAGTTGCCATTGCGCAGTGACCTCAGGTGCTCCAGGAAACCAGGACTCCACAAAATGCTTTGAAATTTAAATGCCCTCCTTAGGGGCCTGATCCTGCAGAGATTCTGGCCAGTAACTGTGGCTCAGCAAGGTTCACAGGCTTGGCCCTAAAGGTTAGGGCTTCCCAGTTCGGAGCTTAAAGATTTAAGGCTTATGGGGTTTAAATCTGACTGGTGAAAACCATAAACAGCATCTCGAAATTTCAGTTTAGCAGCTAGATAGATTAGTACCTGGTATTGAATTCTTCATAATCTTTACATACATACACAGAACAGTGACTGTTTCTGAGAAACTAATCCATTCAAAACCACTGTGCACTTTATCTGACTATGCACGTGAAATTACACAGTATTTCTCCAGCGTCACAGCACATTGCAATCACAAGGATTGCAGTACTCCTGTACTTGTCCTGCTTGAAACACAAGTCTGATAAGTTTAGTAGAAGTTACAAGTAGTCAGTTTGGCATATCATAGTTAACTGCTATTTTCTAGACTAGACTTTCCCCACAATGAAAAAAAGATTATTTTATATGTGATAGGCTTCCAGGCAACCTAAATTGCCCAACACCAGGCAGACTTCTACTGACTGAAAACACCAATCAAAGCCCTGTCATTTTGGTACAAGTGATATATATACACACACACACCCCCCAATGATGATTGATAAAGGCATCAAAACGGGTCTTTTCCCCCCAAAAAAATCCTGAGTACTCATGTATACTAAGTGTAATGCTAACAAAATAGTCCCACTAACAACATTCTTAGATCTTCTGAAGATTGAACTCTTGAAGCTTATTTACTTATTTAAGTTGATTACCTAATTATAACTTTGGCTCCTGGCTTTAGAATCTTACATTTTCAGATATAGGAGTGTATGAAATATAGTTAATTCAACTCTGATCCCAGAGCACTTGGTATCTGCTTTACAGCATCATCCTTTTTTCTTCCTATGGCTTATGTGACATTTCTTTTCTTTTCTTTTCTGGAGCTATTTCAGTTCTTTTATTTGAGTGCATCCCAGAACACAGAGCTATAGTGCAGCAGAGAAGGAGGATCAATAAAACAACAACAAAATACATCCCAAAAACAGACCTTCCTCCATACTGTAACAGCAGAGTTACAGGCATATAAAATATGTTTAGGACTGAGGGGGCAGGTGCTTTTAAAATAACATGATTCAGTAAACATCATTTTTGATGTAACAACAGTTATAAGAAACTTACTTGGCATAAGCTCATCTCACTAAGCCACAGTCACATATCTGTCTTCCAGACCATCTCCTGAACAATGTGCTCTACACTGTCCAGGGCTCTGAGCAGGCCCTGAATCAGAACAGTTGTCTTTCCTCAGATCCTTAAATACAGCAAGCCTTGCAGGGGAGCTCTTCAAGAAGCTTCTGGCTCCTGCAGGTCATTAGGTGTTCTCATTCAGCTGTGCAGAATACTGTTACTTGTCCCTAAAAATGGGACAGGGAAAAACAACTACAAGCTACTTACAGGAAAGAGAAAAAAACATAATACCACAGCCTGTGCTAAAACAGGAGAATTGTTTTGGCCTGACTGTACATGAGTTTTTTTGCTTAACATGAAACTAGTATCAGCATCAATCAGCCTGATCCCAGCAGCATAAGGACCTCTTTCACTCTTCCTCTCTCTGACTGTCTCCTGTCCTTCTTAACGTGCTCTCCCAAGCAGCAGTGGAGCCACTGGACCTGGCTTGCCCTTCACTGTGGTCATTACTGCACCTAGAACAGCCTGGGTTCAGCTGTGACTCCCAGGCTGGGTGCTGGGAGGAGCAGGCAGCAAAAGGGTGTGCATCTTTCTGTTCACTTTTTTCAGTGCTCATAATAATTTCCCCGGCCCCACCAACACTTGGGGAAGTTTTACGCCTCGTTACTCACGCGCCCTCTTTGCAAGGAATTCTTCTTGACAGCAGAGAGGAGGGGGAGAGCAGTAGAAAGAAAAGAGGAGGGTATAGATCATCAGTTGAACTTTTAAGAGAATGCTCTTCCACCGCCTCCCATGCTAACCACGCACAGCTGGCACAGCAGCCGGGGAGCGGTCCCACAAGAGCTTGCATCACAAGCCCAGGACACCCACGCTTTACTTGCTTATTTACTTGCACATGCCATTTTGGAGTCTTTCCATCTCTGAAGAGGGCCCCAGCTGGTTTTGAAGCTGTGCTTTTGTTTGTAAAAATGTACTCATATTTTGTGCATAAAACTAAACCAAACCTCAAAATAACTGCAGTTATTCAGCCAAATTATATTCACATTGGAGTGGTGAAAGTGGGCGTCAACATGATTGTGTGTGTGTGCACGCAACACATATAGACATTGAGAGCTTCATAGTCTTTTGTAAGCATATTTGCAAATGGAATATAAACAACAATTCTTACTCGTAAACATGGATCAAGGCAGTGAATGTTTTTCTTGTGAAATTTCAGTATTGCTCCTTATCTGGGAAACTTGCATAGTTTCTTCTTGCCAAAGTAAAATATATCTTAGATCCATGAGACTGAAGAATTACGTTCTGGTACTTCATGACCAGGGCCACTTGGCCAAGAGCAATCAGCTTGTTCAGATGTCTCGGGGAACCTTTATCTTTTGGTGAATCAAGCCTCAGTGTCTGCAGACCTCTGTTCCTATTGCAGGCTCATCATCTGGGAATCACAGCCCTTCACATTCTCATCCTCTCCTCTGTTGGCACAAACATCCAGCAAAAAAACATGAGTTGTGCACGCTGCACTCCTCCTCTGCTTTAGAGGCTTACTTGGTTGATGTATTCATTAGGAATGATGTTTAAGTCCCATCAAAGTAATGACTTTGTATAACAGTAATAATTCTGGTAATAACACTTAGCCACAGTTAACAGAAATCAGATAATTGGACTTTCTTGCAAATATGCAGAAAAGCTGACATCTCACAGGACACAGGAATTAACAAAGATGTTGGCTGGGTAGAGATAAAATTTCCACTTGTTTCAAGTGGTTCTGAGCACCTAAAACCCTTTTACAAATCACAGTCATGCTGTCTCATGCTCAAACCAGGGTGCTGCATGTCTTGTTGAATCTACTGATTACCATGTCACTGACGTAGTATGATCGCTTCCCAGGCACAGTCACTGATGCTTATTTCATGACAGAACAAGAATAAACTCTATCCACTTTAGTTTTCTTTAATCTTAAAAACTAAGAGAATATAACATTCCACCAGAGCATTTTGTGTGTGTATCTGTTCCAAGGAGCTACCACACTGACCTGGGCCCCACTGACTGTCTTTACAGACAAGCTAGCTGACTATTATTACACTGAGAGACAGCCATCATAAAAAATCACCCTATGCTTCTGCACCCACCTCTCTCTCCTGTGTTTCGGATGAAGTAGCTCCCCAGTGGCCCAGCAGCCATACGAAGGGCTCGACCCCCGTTCCAACTCTTGCACTGCCAGCACCAGTCTTCACGCAGTCATGACGCAAAACTGTTCCCGGTGAAAGCCATCCTTCACTTTTTGATGAAATAGTTTTAAGGTGGGTCAGTCCCTCCTGGTGCATGGCTGCATGAATGCTGGACACGGCAGCAAGGAGAGGGCAGTGCAGGCCAGGGAAGAGGAGCTGGAAGTGGGTGGATGACTTCTTCCTGCAGCACTGCCAGCTTCCAGTGATGATGGAGCTGAGACACTGGTCCAGTACGGATGAGTAATCCTGCTGCCTTCTGCCATCTTCCCTTCATGCAGCAAATACATGATAAACAATACAAATGTGAAAAGTCAGGATATGTAGCAGTAGTAATAGATACAAAGTTTTCGTGTGGGTGATTAGGCTTTTATTAGGTTCTCTGGCAATGAATCACTGTGGAGAAGATATATTACAGCTTTCTGCAGATTCAAGAAGGTTATCTATTTTCTGCAAAACCATTTTTATAGCTTTGACTTAAAGATGGAAAAACAAACAACCTGGTAGTTAGTGGGAGGTACGGGAGGGAAACACAGTTCCCAAGATCTTAGAAAAGGAGGCTGCTGTGAAAAGCCATCTGTTTACTGTGTCCTTAGCAGGACCGTACAGAAATGTCCCCTTTAGGCAGTGTAGTTATTAACAAATGTAAAGAAGCAGTAAGCAAGTGTTGGAACATGGTTTCAGTCTAGTTTTTTCCTTTTATGGTAAAGCTGCCAACTTGCTGCTTCATTGCGATAAACCATCTGATTTTGTTTGTGATTAAGCAGAGCTAGCTGGTCTATCAAGAACAGAGGGGCATATGATTCTTCCAAGCAATCTGGAGGTGTTTGGTGAAAAAGCTGAGCAGATTCCATAGGAAAAAAAAAAGTTAACTGCATGTTTAGGAAAGCTGGTGGGGCTTAGAATGTAAATGTAGATCTCTATGCTATTAAAAATTTGAGGAGAAAATAAAAAAATATCTGAAACAACTAATACAGACATACAGTGGGTGGATATGATAGTCTTCCAGGTAGTGCCAAATTTTTAAAAAAGCATTAGCCAAAAGGATATTGGCATCTGTAAGACATATTTTGTTACTTTATACGACCCAGGAATTATGTTTAAGGAATTTTATTTGTGCAAGTCATGCTCTTCTGATAGATCTACACAGTTCTTTCTATACAGAGTAAAATATTCTAGAACAGAAATAGGAGTAATTTAACAGGAGAGCTCTTGAAACTAAATGAGACCAGTGTCTGCAGCTCACGTCATAACAGAATATGATTAGATTTCCTGATACGTTTCATCCTTACCTTTGCAATTTGTTAGAACTGCTGAAGGAAATAGAGTAACATCTGGAATTCTCCCTCCTTGAATGTGCACAGGACAGTTTGTCAGCATGAGGTTTTGCAGGACAGGCTGCACAGTTCAACAATGCAGGGCTGAAAGGTTCAAGACTTCACATGGCTGCCAAACACAAGGGAAATTAGAACAGCATAAATCCAATGACCAAAAGAGAAGTTTGCAAGAATGCCATGGGGTTGTTCACCTACAGAGAACAGGCAAATTGCACAGGTCCAATCCTGGAAGCCTTTCAAACTACAAGAGAAAGCCAAAAGCAAATAAATAATTTTCCTTCCAAGAACCCCCAATAGCCCTCAAGCAAGTTACTGTCAGAGGCACAAAGTGCCAGAAGGCATCCTTGGAGAGCCAGCAACCACCCAGCAGTCCCTGCATACAGTTTGAGTACTTCCAGGACCAAAGGCCCACCACTCCCTCTTATTCCCATTTCAGCAGGATTTGTTCCCTGTACCTGCATGTGAAGCTGGGCTGATCAACTCCAAAGAAATTCAGCAACTCAGGCTGGACTTGCACAGCCTTTTGTCTATCCCAGAGGGCACTTGGTGCAACTTCTGACCTTCCTAATCCTCCTGCTCTTATATTTCAGCAAAGCTGCCCATACATATGCGCTCATGCAAACCCCTGTGGTGGGCCAATTTATGAGATACCTTCAGGAGGGGTTTTTCACTTGCTGGAGAGCAAAAGAAGGGCAGCAATGGGCAGCAAAGAGTAGTGAGAAAATACTTGGCTTGGAGGAGACCAACTTTGTCTAATGTTCCCTGAGCTCAGAAATTCCACTGGCAACTCTGTATCAAGGAGTCACTTTTGTTTTCTTTATGGTATTTATGGATTTGTGATGCAATATCAATATATGCCCACGGTTTCTATTTACACAACAGTGTATTTTTAGCAAAAATTCTACCGTGTTCTCACTTTTTAAGTTAAAAGAAAGCCTAGCTTGTATCCTGTGGTGAAAAATAAACATGGCTCGCAGCTCCTTTCCTCCCAAAAGTTTATGTGGAAGAGTGCTGCCGTGCTGATTGCTGAAAAATATCTGCAATAGAAATGTAATGAGTCATTTTGCACCAATTTACAGAATAAAGCAGTTAAGTGGCACCATTTGCCGTGTGAGTGATCAATAATGCAGTTATTGAGGAACTGGGAGTAAAACAGTTGTTTAATATCAATACAAGCCATAGTAGAATCCTCTACTGCTTTTCCTAGGCTGGCTGTGGTCCAGGCAGCAATTACAACTTGCAAGCTTAATCAGTCGAATTTATCTCCATTATCTCTACACAGTACAGAAATCTTGTTTATCTCACGGTATTTATTACATACAGGGTCAGTGCTAGGGGCAAGCAATCACATAGGTAGCCCTGGAAGTCACCCCACACACTGAATAAAAGGAGGGAGGACCAGAGGCTCCACTGGGCTAATGCTAGCTCTGCATGTGATAAATAATGCCAAACCATACAGAAGCACTTGCTTCTGCCTTAATTGTCTGCCTCAAGTTTCAGATTTGCAAACTATGCACAGTTTTCAAAACTGTATTTAACCTGCCTGGGAATTTATTTTCCTAAGTCAGATTTTTCTATAGTCTGTACAGGGCAGTCTGTGACAGCCTCACTCAAAGGACAAACTCAGAGCCTTGTTCAAGCCTACTTCCAAATAGCTCCACGGGTGGAGATACCACACCTCTCGGGGCAACCTGTCCCAATGTTTGACAATCCCCACAGTGAAAAAAATTGTTCTACTTCAGAACTGATCACAGCAAACATGCTAGTCATGCATCCTTACATAGAGGGCGAATTGTAAAGCCTCCCATTACCACAGACTTTTCTGGAAGTCTTGCTTCAATGGAGCTTTACAAAATAGTTTAGCATTGCGGAGCACAGTATGAAACCTCAGTGGGTGTTCGTCATCCATCACAGCCCAGAGATCTTAGCCTGAGATCAGCCTTTTGGTAGAAAATTCTGTGTAAAAGTTCTGAAGGTAAATAGTAACTCTAACTGCAAAAGCATGAGCAGGGATGAATGCTGCAAGAGCATGTTATGGAGCGAGGATGTAATCCTAAACCTTCCTGCAGCATTCCAGCGTCCTGCACTATGCTGCGCAGAAACCTCTTACATGCCTCACACAGCAGAAATGGAGATTTCGGCCCACCTTTTTATAAATCTTGATCCAAAATATGTTTGATGGTCCTGTTGATAGTGAAAAGCAGGAAGAATACTTATGTACTTGTTTACATGCTCTTGTAAAATATGTGAAGTATCTTGTTTTATTTATTCTGCCAAGGACATCTCAAAGAATTACTTGTCCTCTTGATAAGAGTTGTCTCTCGGTCTGAAATAAAATAGAGAGTACATTATGCAGGTATTTGAACTGCTCTGCTTTCAAAATTCAAAGCTTTGCATGACCAGCTTAAAACATTTTATTTTTTGATACCTCATCTGTCCAGACTTTGTCTCAAGTGGGCTGCTAGCCATACTTCATAAGCATAGCAAAAACTTGAGTTTAAGGTTTGAAATTTTCAGTTATAATCTTCTTATAGAGAGCCTGATCTTTTTGCTGTCCTCATTACAGTTCATCTCTAATGGAATTTATAAAAAATATTTTTGAACTCTTAACCTTTTGTTCATTTTTTTGAACAAAATATTTCCATTAGAGATGGTTATTTAAATGCAAGGACAAATTAAATAAGATGTGAATCCAGTACTTTTGACTAATCATGGGTTGCCAGATTTTGGAAGGTCTAGGCTGTTCAGTGTAAATCCTTGTAAATATAAGTGCTTCTGTCAGGAGAGCCATTTTCCCCAATTAATGGATTTTATTTCTTTATTCACAGATCGAGAAGACCAGTCTATCCTGTGCACGTAAGTAAACTAATCTATTTTAGAATATCTCAATATTACAATGTCTTTATTCAAAAATTATTCAAATTATGATGGAATGGACATATTCTCCTCACCTTCAGTAAGCTTGAACTCCAGTCCTATATCTACTCCAGTAGATTTACCATTGATAAAATAAAAAGCAGGTATTAGTGTCATAGGAAGTCTTTAATGCATAAACTTATTTCTTTAAATTGACTTGCCAAATTTAGAGATTTAAAAGTTTACAATGAACAACTGGGGATTGTGGTTGTAAAACTGTGTGTGTAGAGAGAACAAGGGATTTTAAAAGGTTCCTAGAGGAAGCTGAGGAACTGAAAAAACTGAGGAACACAGAGCATCCTCGATATTTATTGAACTGTTTTTCATTTCCAGCTGTTGGTAGCTCACCACAACTTCCTAATTCAGTTGTCATTGCAGAAAAGTGTGATCTTTTGTGTTCATGCTGTTGTTTTGTGCCATTTGCCTACACCATAGCTAGAACGGGGAAGGTTTGGTACCTCCCAGCTGACAGCGGGCACCCCTGGAGCCAGTGCACGAGGCAGGAGGGTGTTGGCTAAGAGGGCTCAGCAGCACCACACAGGTTGGACCTTTCTGCAGTCTCTACATAACTGGTTTAGTCATTAGTGAAATACCAGCTAAGCCAGCCCTGTTTTGAACCTTCTGATTTTTCTGTGTCCTGGCTTGCTGAAGGCCTCCTCCTTAAATTTTGACCTGCCAGCGTTCAGGCAGCACCAGCATGGGGGTTTCAGCTCTTCTATCATGGGCCAGGCAGTGATTTTATTGCGATAAGCTTTGCTGTGCACAACTTACTACTCCACGAAATCCCATTGGTTTATCATTCCTAGCTATTTTGCAAAACACTTAGACTGTTGACAGGGATGTCCTATTTGACCTTCAGTTTTGACCATTTCTCCATTCCTCTCTTGCTAGTCAGTTGGGTTTATTTACTTGAATGTCATCGAGGATGCTTTTGACACAATTTTGAGTTTGTTGTATTAGGCATCTTCCAGTTTTCCTGATCAAAGGTAGGATTTGATTCTGTGTAAATGCTAATTATTGTCTGCAGAAGATGGTATGCATATTATTTATAGTGGGTTCATGCAGTGGTGCTGTAGTCTATCAAGTATGGTAAATACATGTAGTTCCAACCTGAATGGGTTTTAGGTTATCTGTGAAAATGTGACTACTGACTGACTGAATATATACTTACGCTACAGTTGCTAAAAGGCACTGCAACTGATCACCAGCCATACAGTTACTTGTGAGTGCCACTGCTGACTGGAAAAAATTTATCACCTAAGAAAAAGTAAAAATTATATACTGTATCTAGTACCATAAGGGCTAGCATAGCTCTAACCTCTGTTGTAACAAGATTTCATTACATGTAAGTATATCAATCAAGAATCTGTCTGCATTAATACAAAAAAAAGAAACCTAAAATTGTTGCAATGATGAAATAGAAATTGACCATCACATTCTTCCCAGGATGAAACATGTCATGGTAATGAAGACTAATTTACAATATGCATTTCCTCCTTCTATTCTCGTACTTTAGTTTATTTTTCCATTAGTAAATCTTCAGATCTTCTTTCAACTTTGGAATATTAGGATTTTTAAGGAAGGGACTTTCTTTTGCAAATCTATGCCTTTTTGTTCATGAAAATCCATTAAAGGATCCACTTCTGACAGCAACCATATATTGAAAATACTTTTTCTTTCACCTGTCCAGCTAAGCTGGAAACATAAAAATGAAACATCTTTCCCATTTTGAAAACAGCCACAGTAAGTGATTCATTGAGATGTTTAGAATAACTGCTGTATGTTGGATGGGCATCATGAGCCATAGCTTAAAACAGTCCTCACAGATGTCTTAAACTAAAAAGATTAGCCAAGCTAAAACCAATGTACACAACTTTAACCACTACTGGTTTATCATCCTTGTTGTCCTTATTTGGCTGTACAGAAAGAAGAAAGTTCACTTGGCTTTCAGCTGGGCAGCTGTGAAGTAAAAGCAATTTGCATTATTTTATAGAATTTCTAAAAACTAAGAAATTTTCTTTTTGCCTAAAATACGTAACAATGACTGAAGACTTCATGGCATTGATCAGCTGGGATCTTTTATTTAAATAGCTACAGACTCAAACTTTCCAAGGCCAGGTACATAAATTGTAAAAAAATGTAGCTGTAAAGATTCATATATAAGTAGTTGTGGATGCTGCCAAAAACTCACTTATGTTTAGTGATGCTGCAGTGTAGACTCTTGCATTCTTCCACTTAGTGCTACCCATCTCCCACAAATAGTTTTTTGCTACTTACCTTATGGGAATTCAGCATGATAGCCACAATACTGGTGTGAAAATGCAAGGAGAAATTGTGCACTTTATTTTTAAGTACTCTGTGCTGTGTGCTTTGTACTACTTCTGCAAAGTTATTCCATAGTTAGTAGAGCTCAATGGAAACCAAAGGCCTGGTGGGATTCTGAGTACCTGGGACTCACCTGAAATGCTGCTGGGGCATAGGCAGGGCATAGATCTGAGAACTAGGTGTGATTCCGTGTTTCTAAGTATAAATAGACCCATTCTCAGGACTTCGCCCTCTGCTCATTGAACCTACACTCATGTGGTTAAGTATTGTTTGCATTTTTTTTCAATCCCTACCCTTTGTGTGATTAACTGTGGTATGTTTAAAATGCTTCATCTGTCTTTAATGCTAATGGGTTCTAATGCTTCCTCAGAATTCCCCGTCTTTCCTAGATGTCATTATTTCCTCTATATTTTTTTAATAACTACACACATACTGCCTTTGATCTACTCTCCTCTGTGCACCCATCCTTTCTGCTGTTAGCTCTTTCCCATGGGCAGCATCACTGAACATCGTCTCGTGTCATTCCCTGCCAGTTGCTCTCTGCCACTTAACAGTCAGCCTCAAAACCCCACATCCTATCATGCACATTTACAAGCTGCCTCTCGGGAACATAAGAAACTTTATACCACGGCTGTGCTTACTGACTAATATATCTGTGGCTGCATTATTATAACATAACATAACATACATAATAAATATACAATGTATAACACTGCACTAAGGGTATGAAATCTTATTATTTTATGTGCCTGAAAATTAAGGCAGTTACAACTTTTCCACCCTTGTGTTTTGGTCCCCGTACTGTTCTGGGCAGCCTTCACTACTCTGCCTGGCTATTGGGATTCCCGGAAATCCCTGCCTGCACTTAGGCCTCCCCAACTGCAGTCTCTCTTCTTTGACATCTGAGTTGGCCGTGAAATATTCTGTATTCACTCTTGAAAAGACCATGCTGGTCTGTGTTGACCAGCACATTAGATGTTGCTGAAGGAAAAATCCCAAGAAATCTGTCCAGTAACTCAGAGACCTGAGCAACTTCGGTGCATCAGCAATTAAGTGCGGACTAAGCAACGGCCAGTGAACAGGCTTGTGACTTTTCAAGCTTCTTCCAATGTAAGTAGAGGCACCAGCCCTCAAAGGAGACTTCTGGCCTTTAAGTTGTTTGCTTTCTAAAGGTACAAGTGGGTTCTCCTGGAGTTTTCAAAAGGTTTTTTACTTAAATTCCACAGGTGCTTATTTGCATAGCTAAGCACATGAGTGTTTTGAAGATCTCCTCTTAAACCTGTCTGATCTTGGGGTTATCATATTTTAGCCACTTCCTGAAAAGAGTGGGCAGAATATTTTCTAGAAAGCAGATGTGGCTAAAAGAACTGTGCACAAGTTTCAGTGAAACAAAAATCACCTTCAATGAATGAGAAAAAAATCTGATCAAAATTCTGAATGTTTGGGGTAATGCGAAGCCTGTGGAAACAAATGCTTGTTAAACACTTGATTTCTACATATAATCAAATACTTTTTCATTGCCTTTTGCTTTTTTTTATACATGCATCTAGTTTGAATAGCTTCTGTAAAAGCATATGGTACCAGGGTGCTAGTTCCACTTAGTTTGATACAGCAACAGACAAAATATTGGGTGAGGCAGTGACAGTCCTGCCTTTTTCCCATTCCTCCCCTCTCTTTTTGGGCAAACTCTCCAGAGCCTCACTTGGCCATGGGACCTCAACCCGCTTCCTCCCTTGACACGTGTCAAGAAGCGGAGTCATCCAGAACATCCTCCAAACTACAAAGCCCCATTAGTCAAAAGACTCCTCCACGAGAGCGCTAAACTCTTTTCTTTCCCAGCTCACTAAATCTCAAAGGCCGGAGCTGGCAAGCATTGCTGCCTGGCCCTTCTCCCATACAGATATCTTGTGTAGCTTTAGACCCGGGGTGGAGCTTGGTCCTGAACCAGCTCAGTCTCTTTTGGGAATATTTTATAAGTAAACTAGTAGGATCAGTGGGCTGGCTTCCAAGATGGGTCTCTAGCGGGATACACTGGTCCAGGACAAAGATCTTCATTATTTTTGCACATCTCGTACTGCAGGATGAAGGCTGCCAAACCCTAATGGGATTTAGAGCACCTCATTGACTGCTCTGTGCAGAGGGGCTTCCCGCAGTGCCAGTATAGCCAGATTAAGAGATGTGTGAACGGGCAATTTTTGTGGTTCATGGCTTACTGAAACTAATGCTGAAAATAAATCCTGCTGTTACTTTTTAGGTGTTTCCAAAAGTGGAATTAAGCTAAGGATCATAATATTAATATAGAAAGCTTTCAAACTTTCAACAAAAAAATACACTTTTTAAACTGATTTCTCCCAGTTATACCCAAACGTGCAAGAGTCCTAGCTACACCACAGGCTCACCCCACAGCAGTGGGGCCAACTTGTTAGTCTCATCCTGTCCTAATTTGGAAACCTATTCTAGCTGAGATAATTTTCATTTAAGGTGAAGGAAACGGACTCATGGAGGATTTAGTAGTTCATGTGGTACAAAAACTCTATTATAGCTGAGTACCATATATGTGAGCTTATGTGCTTTAAATCCTGTACTGAGTTCCTAAAACAATGCCTGACAAGAAATGAGGGAAGAATAAATTAAAACTATGCCACACAATGTGAGAGTGGTGTTTTTAACAGAGCAAGCCTATAAACCTAGTGTACCTTTTTACTTTGGGAAAGCCAAGGAGCTTCTTCGGAGGAAAACATGTACGAGAAGCAGATAAAGTACTGCTGTTGGGCTCATCAGAACTGTGCTTTTGATCTGGTTTTTGTGTTGCCCATCTGAGCTGGGTGCAAAGAACAGCACTGACAGCAAATATGCTGCCTCTCTGTATGGCAGGCAACGAAAATCATTTGAGATGCTTCAATTAAACAAATGATCAGTCTACTCCCAAAAGATCATCATTGGGACAGTGGTAACAGCATTTATATGGTGAACTCCCACTTTGAAACGTAGTTTAGGGGTAAAAACTAAGGATAATGGGCATTCAGAGGAGAGAAGCAGATGCCTTCTGGGAGGAAGCCTGTTGTATATGGTCCATGCCAAAACTGCTGAAATATGCTTGCAAAAAAGAGACCCATCTTTAAAAATCCAGTCACGGAGCTTAAGAGAGCATGTGGATTTTAAAACAGGTGGGATTTCTCATACCACCTCACAATGAAAGTTTTTTCTGCCACCCCAGAAATGATGGTGTTTCATGGCAGATCCAGAGAAAAAAAACAGCGTGACCAATTCTGTTGCAGCTCAGTAGTTCTAGGAAGAATTTCATCCACCTGTGAAGTGGACTAAGAGATTCACATGCTCTCCTCTTCCTGGGTCTTCCCCCTTGATGTTTAGAGGCATTGAACCTGATCTAGCCATTCCTCCTCATTAGTTAGTTTTCAAACACATGGTATTTTATCACTGAGATGAAATCTACAGCTGTGATGTATCCTTTAGTGTTTGAGGGCTACTGAAGTTATTTAATGGATACTTGTTCATCAGACCTCTCTATTGTCATGGACATTAAAAATGATCTGATGTGTTGAAAAAATAGATTTATTCATCAGCTATGGACATTATTCTTCATTACTTATAGACTTCAGAGATTTTTTTCCTACTTGTAGCTGTTGAGATCCTGCCTGTTTTCCATTTTGTGTTGAAAAACTTTTTACTGTCCACTTCAAAAGGCAGTTAAAGCTTCAGAGTTTATCTGCAGAAACTAGGAAAACCCTCAGCCTGTGCAGGAACAAAGAGTTAAGGATGAAAGCACAGAACAAAATGTTAAGTAACTTAAGCATTACAGTATGGTAGGATAATTACAAGTAAAATGATGCCATATATGGTAATACTCACAGGGATTCAGGGGAAAGCCAAATGATGGGCACTGTTGCCCTGGGAGAAAGGAAGTGCAATTCATGTAGCGATGAACTACAAATAACCTTTAATAAAATGGAGTAGTTCAAAGCCTGGGGTTTGTTTGAAGAATATTGGTGGGGTTTTTTTTCCCCCAAAGAAACAAAGTTGTAAGGTAGATTTATTTGAAAACTTTGTATGCATATGTCTTCAAATTGGTGTGCTTGGTTTGGAATTGTTCCCAGGACACTTAATTTTTATCAATAAAACATGGAAATGTTTAGCACTGAAGCCCAGGCAGAGATGAATCCAGCCTCTAAACTGTGCAAATTAACCCAGGTCTTGTGAAAAGGAACATATTCATCTCAATTATTTCTGGTTAAAACTCTAAAAGCCAGAAGAAACACTTCTCATCGTGTCGTACCTCAGGCAGGAATTGTTTCTGGTTTCCTAAGGTTTACATCAATGTCATCCCGTCTTGAAAGTTCTGCCCAGCACTTACTCATATTTTTTATGTCCATTTATCACTGGTCCCTTGGTAGGGAAAATTAACTCCTGTATTTCCTAATTAGGAAAAGAAGCAGAACTGCAATGGATCCAGCTAAATAGTTTCAGCTTCAAAAGAGTTGACAAATATCCATGGGATTTTTGAATGTATTGTTCTTTTTGTTTTTAAATCCATTTTAGTTTAAATCCAAAGACGAAGAGGTCCAACTTCCATTTAGACTGTTGCCCTCCTCACAGCACTAGCCTGATACAGTTGAAAGCACTAGTTTATTACATCTGCACCCACTTTTGATTTTTCTGCACTTTTGCCCTTTTTGATTGCTGAGACAGGACAGTATAAAAACATTTTCATGTATATAATCATCAGAGCCAAAGGTATCTAGAAGATATGAGATGATATAATGTGACAATCAGAAAGGGAAAAGTAGGCTGGAAATGTTCTTCTGAGAAAAGACTGAGTAAATTTGGCCCTTGTACCTGTACTTTGAAAACCAGTATTTTACTTTAAGAGAGGGCTTAAGAGTTGCAAATAAAGTTAACCCTGGAAGTCCTCTGGGAGATGAAAAGTCACCACTGCCTTCCTGCTACCCAAGGGACACTGCGTGGAGCACAGCCGGGATGCCAGTTCTGCTGGTCAGACATCTCCCCACACAAGTTGTCCATTACTACCGAGTTAGCAGGGACACCTCAGGCAGTCCCAGCTCTGGTCCCACTGAATTCAAAGAGTGTTTGAACATGGGGTTCAGATGAGGCAGGATCATTCGCTTATTCTCCAGCACTGATAAAAGCTGTTAGCCTACCTTAATGCCAGAGTTTCAGAAGAGAAAACTATTGTATTAGTGCTGATGTTTTTTTCTTACTGCTGTACCACATGGTAGTTAATGTTGTATTTTTTCGTCTTAAAATACAAGCAGACTCCCTGCCAGCTCCACTTCTCATAAATGTTCAGAGGCTGCCAAAGCAAGATGAACTGCCGTTCAAAAATGCATCATGTTTTAGAGTTGCCTTAAATGGCCCAATGTCCAGTCAAAATACTAACAGGACAGAGATATAGCTCTGATAATGTGTTCTTTGCATGCTGAAGTCAGGTGGATTTGGAGAGATAGTGTTCTGGGGTAAATACTAACTGAGCCAGGAAGTTTCCAGTCCTGTTTTTATACACTAAACACATCACACGGCAGGAGGAGTCCAGTGGTTACCTACCTTCTTTTGTGTTATTTTCTTTCCCCTCAGAGGTGAATCTGGTGCTGGCAAGACAGAAAATACCAAAAAGGTCATTCAGTACCTGGCTGTTGTTGCTTCATCACATAAGGGCAAAAAGGACACCAGCATCACTGTAAGTGATCTCTTCCGTATTTAACTCTTCCTCAAGCCTGTTAGGACTGTACTGAGCTGACTGTGCTAACAGCAAGTCAACGTCTGTGGCTTGCCAAACAGTCGACATATTAAGAGTACACAATTACGTCACAGCTCTATGTTTATGGAAAAAAACCTTTTGTTTGACACCCCCTTAGGCATCAAATCAGAATGTACTTTGCTAGAAGAGAAATATTCATAGTTTTCCATATGCATAGCACCTATTTATATCCTAGCATGAAGGCCTTGAAGTCTGCAAGGGCTCGGGTCCTTATTTTACCCTTGGCCCCTGGCAACTAAGAAGTTTGGGAAAGTCTTTAACTAACACATTGTCCAACTGCATCACAAAAACATATACCAGCATTTAAACTTCGAAAGTTTTCATTGGCCTTGTTAGCAAGTGAGTTTTCTTACTAACTAGCAAAGAGTCCCAGTAGAAAACTTGTCTTTTCTTTTTACTCCTCTGTCAGAGAGAACAATTTTGAAAGGCACAATTTTTTTAAAGTACTTTGTTCCTTCAAAATTCATAATAGTTTTGCCTTAGTGACTAAAGCTCGTTGTCTTGCTCTGAACCATAATACGAGGTTATACCTGCCAGATCCCAGAGATCATTACTGTGGCTGAGGCTCTCAACTGTCTTTGCTGTTTTCAATAACACAACTCCAGGTATTACGTCATTTCCAGCCTTTTGACTGTTACTCAAACTTCTGCAAAAAAAAAAGTAGCAATTCACTTTTATAACAAAACAGGCTTAACTCACGAAGACATTTCAGTGCATCCCAAATGCAAGACTGGGTCCAAAATAGGTAATTAGTAGGCTAGTGGGAAATGGAGTAAAAATCTCATGACCACACCTGTGCTGGGTCTTGCAGCTGCCCTTGCCTACTGTGTATGGTGGCAGACAGAGGGCTCCAGAGCACAGGCTGCGCGGCCTGGCCTCTTCCACCATAAATAATTGTTGTTTACATACGGCAGACTCTGCTTTGAGGCAGGGGAGGCAGCAGATGTCCCTGTGGGTAGTATTTTCTAGATATTTAATCTGTGATTAAATTTAGTGCAAACAGTCCAAGACTAAGGCCATCATTTTTGTTTGTCGAATGTTTATGCAAAAAACTTATTTCTTTCTACTGGGTCACTGCGCAGTGGCTGGGGCAAATGAACTTGTAGTTTCAAGGCCATCCCTAACAGGCATGTAACTGCAGTTACTGCTGACTCCTCTGGGGAATTACATGAGTCTCAGGATCAATCTGGCCCTGAGACTTACCTGAAGGCAAATATTCACCAGATGGGAACTGACAGAAAGTCTAAGTTGCTTTATAACATGCTGACAAATAGTGATTCAGTGACTGGGACTGCTCACACTGCAATTTCAGTCATTAAAAAATAATGAATAGCAAAGTGCCTCAGTTGCACCAGAGAAGAACTGGGGATTCACTGTAAAAATACCTGTCCTTGTCTGGTCCTGGGAGACTAACCTGGGACTGGATCCAAATCCCATCCCTTTGCTTCAGGGTTGGTTTTTTTTTCTTCAGTTAAAGTGCTCTATATATGTTAATGGTATTTGTACTCTTGGTATGTCTGCAATAGATTATTTGTATTCCTGGTTTATTTGCATGGAAACTGTGTATTGGTTATTTTAATGCAGGAAAAACAATAAAAATGTCTGTGTAATGGAAATGATACTGACACTTGTTTTATACCACGTTATTCAATACAGCAAGGTCCATCTTTTTCTTACGTGAGTAACTTAGACTGTTTGATGTGTGTTTAAGGCACTGAGTGTAGATCTGCATGCTATTGTTGCACCTCAAAAATTTAAGAGAGATTTTGTTGAAATATGTTGTATGATATGATAAAAAGCAACAATAGCGCCAAATGCTCTCACAAATCAACCCTAACTGTGTCAGGCTCCATGGTAAAAAATGAGGTCTGACACAGGCAGGGTCATCTTTCAAATACCACTCTCTTCTATACCTGTGTGTTCAAATTGCCATAGTTTGAATGAAATTTCCCACGATCCTGAAAGAGCCACTCAGCCTGAAATTGAGCTATGTGATTTCTGAATGAAAATACCCAAATGCTTTCTGTGCTTCAGGTTGAACTTTTTAGGACTGTTGTGAAATAATTCCTAAACCTCACGGTGTTTGATTGATTTGGTTTGCTGCATGCTTTCCATTTGATACTGCTTTCAATTTTACATTTTCATGTAACTGTTGAGAATTGTTCACATCTGCAAAAGTTAGCATGTTCTGAGCTTGCTGCTATGATGTGTAACAGAGCAATTCCCACTGCAGCGTGTGTCTGCAGGTTTGTTACAGCAGTTTCTTACAGGCCCTCCTAGGCCCTCCTGTATCATGGTGTGCCGTGCCAGCATATCAATGCTTTGGGAATATAGGCAGGTTTGCTGGCATATGCTTTCTGTTTCTGTGCCAGGCAAATGGGATTTTTATTTTATTTTTTATGGGATCTTTTTTTCCCCATTCTGACTGCTGCCTCTCAGACTTTGGCTGTGACAAAGGGCAATGTGTTGCCTTTTACTTAATTTAGTACTTAATTTTACAAGCTCTCTGCAAAAAAATTAATTCATTACTGGCATAAACAAATCTGTGGAGTTCAGTGGACTTAGAGCTGCATACAATGCTGTTAATTTGTAGCCACAGTTTTATACCTCAAGTTTATGGCATAGTTCAGTTCTCATTAGAAGCAGGTGGTATCTGTCCCAGTTTAACAGACAAGGCTCTATTTTAGCTATCACCGTCTGATTTCAGCAACACCCTATGCTTATACTGGAGTTTTTAAATCTACAGAGTGTAACTGGAAAGAGTTGCTCAGTACAGAGAAACTTCAAGGACTTTTAGGAATTCATTACTTATTCTAGGAGTCCTATATTAGCTTGTTTGGAAATCTTCCTTCAACTCAGGTAGTAAGTTTTGGGGGATTTTTGGTGGGGGTTTTTCTTTTCTTTTTTTGTGAAAATGCATTCTTGATACATGCCTTAGCTCTCAAAAGATCTATGCCCTCAAGAAGGTGCTCATTCTCCTGTCTCAAGACCATGCGGATAAGTTTAGCCATTTATCAACCATCTGTTGCTTTTTACCACTATTTTTGAGGCAGCTCTTATCATTGCCACAAAAGTTACAAGACATTCAGGAGTGGCATTTAGAAAAAGGTTACCAGTTTTGCAGACTAATTGGGAAGCACTTTCATTCTCCAAATTATTTCCCCCAGATTCAACCTAAATATTGCATTATTTTCTAATTAAAATTACTTAAATGATGTAATATTATCTATCAAGGACTTTTTTCTTTTCAGGGTGAGTTATCTGAAATAATTCATGTTACTGCAGAGTAGTACTTAAAGAATAGGAGAAGCAGCAAATATGAAAGTGACTGACCTCATAGGATAGAGCTGAATGAAAACTTCAAAAAAGCTGTATTCATAAGCAAAGGACTTTTTCAATTTCATTTACTTGTTTAGAAATAGGAGTATTACATGCATGCTTGTTTCATTGCATGATTTGTTTCATTAGCAATTGCCAATCACAATTAACAATATAATACAAAGTTTGTGTGTTTGCATGACAATTCATTATCCTAGTTGGAAATAAATCAATGCATTTCCATATTTAACCTAAATAGCCTTGCATGGATCATTATTAATAGACTCAATGAAATCTGCTTTGTAGCTTTGTGCTGCATTACATTAAAATTATTCTCGGCAAGTTATTCTAATTACATCGTCATTTGCTAGTAAAGGATCTCAATAAACTAACTTGAAAAAGACATGCTAGAGGTTCCTTTAAGAATATCCCTTCTAAAAATGATATTAAGCTGGAAAAAAAAATATATTTGACATTGAATGACCCTTTTTTTTAAGAAAGGCCAGTCCTGATGCTAAACAGATTAATAGACTTTAATCTGTCACAGGCAACAGGGCTGGAAAAGGGTCATGTATACAGGACAGCAGTCAACTGCACAAATATAAACACAAAGATTAAAAGAGAATGAAAACAAATCCACATGAAGTGCAGTAATCAGCAAAAAAAAAAGCTAGAGGCTTAAATTATCTTTCACATTTTTCTCCAGTGTACATTTCTTGGTGTTAATTAAGTAATTATGAAGTTTAGGGTTAACTGCATCTGAATGAATTTTAGGGTGAGCTGGAAAAACAGCTTCTACAGGCAAACCCTATTCTTGAAGCTTTTGGAAATGCCAAAACTGTGAAGAATGACAACTCCTCCAGATTCGTAAGTAGGAGAAATCCAGTTGGGTCTACGTTGGGGGGAAGTACAGCATCTTTTAAAACACAATGCACAGACAGTAGCCTTCATGAGTGCTTCGCTCTACAGAGAGTCTTAAAGCTAATCCCTTAAAAACAGTTTAGAATTCCTCTCTCAAATAGGAATTTAGCCTTATAGAAGATTAAAGATCAAGCCCGAACTAGACAGTACCATTGTCCTCTCACAATTTAGCAGTCTATGTGCGGCCTTCCAGCATCAATTCTTGTTCCAGGACATACCCACCTTCAGAATATTTGCAAACAAAATCTGTACTTTCTTTTTCTTTGCACCACTGTTGAGCATGTATCTCATAAGGTGTAATTGTTACTTAGCAAGAGTGGTTAACATATTAAATTAAAAACTACAGGAGAAAAATAGAAACAGTCATACAGATTCAAGTTAGAACCATGTGAGCTGAAGGCTGTTACTATTTGATGACACTTTTTTCTGGGAGTGCTGGCAGATGCTTGTTTTCCGTGCAGACCCTCCTCTCCCCTCCCGGCTCTCTCCATGCAAAGCTCAGGGATCCATGCAGACGAACCTTAGCAGAGGGAGTTACACGTATCCAATGCTATTCCCTCACTGAACTTGCGGAAATCAAAGTATAAAATAGATGTTGTCATATCCCCAGCTTCCAAAGCCTGGTCCAATAGCAAGGACCCCTTTCCCTCCAAGTGCCTGAACAAAATGTTGGGGCAAATCTCTGCAGATGGAATATCAGAGTTCACTTCCTTTCAGGCTTTTCCACGGGTTGTCCGGGCAGGAGGGAATCAAGCATATTATTCTTAAGAGCATGATGTACATGTCTTATTAAACAGGCTAGATACTAGTATTGGAAAACTTGGCACAACATGAAAGAACAGCCCAATCTAGATCTTCTTTTCATTCACAGGGCAAATTCATCCGCATCAACTTTGATGTGACAGGCTACATTGTCGGAGCAAACATAGAGACTTGTATCCTTTTCAGTGAGCTGCACTGGAAGCTAACTAGGGTGAGCAGAAGGAAGTAAGATAAACAAGCTCCATTGCATGTCTAAGAAAGGCAAATATTGCTGAGGTTGGTATAAACAAAGATGGAGGGAAGTGGCTCCATTTATGCTGATACCAGCTTCTCAGTTTGTCTTACTCTCATGTTTACATTTTCAGGTCTGTTTTCTCAGCTATAGGAAAGTGTGCTATTCCCCATACACAGCTTCAGAAAATGGAAGCACCATACCTAAGGCAACAGCAGGGGACTTTAAAAGCAGAGTCCTGATAATACAATAATGAGAAAAGATTGTTTTGTGGTTAAGACTGCATGTGATCTTGAGAGCTATGTGGTCGTTTTGGTTTGTATCAGCATGATCCTGCGTGGGTCACTCCAGTTCCCTGTGGTCTACATTTCCAGCTGCATAAAAAGTTTTGAAACTTTATTGTTTCTTACTGGTGCTGTGACAGGCACTTCACTGAATGCTTGGTATTATCACTACGGTTTATCCAGGAACTTGGAGAGGGCTTCCCAGTTTTCAAGTCCAGGTTTGGCACTTTGTCCCAGTCCTGACAGCGTGTTGGGATGAAGTCCAGATGCTCAGTACTATCTCACCCTCAGCACTGTGCACATTGGCTTCTGTAAGGGAAGGGTCCTGGGCCCTGCAGACTGAATGTGGCTGTATGGGCCCTACTGTTTAGGTATAGCAAAGGTCACGTATGTTGTACTGGGATAGAGGCATTGGAAGAAAAAGTACTGAGAATAACCTGTTATGGGAGAAGTCTATACAATCCCTAGTATGGCAGCTTTCTAGTTCATGTCTGGAGGATTGAAGGGTCATTTTAATAAAAGTAATATACCTTTCCCTTCTACCCCTCTAAAGACTTTATCTTAATAAAGACAGAAGAGACAGGAAAAGTCAAAGAACATGGTCAGAAGAGCTGCCTCAGAGTCCTTACAGTTCCTCTGCCTTTGTCAAACCAGGGGACAGTTTATGCTGAAATTGCCTTAATCTCTGCATATTTTGTAAAATTGCCATCGTCATAAATTACATGTTCTGGCAACTCACTCAACTGAAGTGATGCAAGTATTTTGTGAGTGATGATGCCCCAGAAATCATCAAGTGCTAGATATTTCCAGAGAACTTGTCTGCTCTGGATGCTAAAGAGCAGTGAGCTATACATCAGTAACCTCAATGCATATTTTCAGGAAAAAATTACAGATATTTCGGAGAAATTCAGCTTAGTCTGACATTGCTTGCCAAGTACTGTTGCCTCTTCCCTTGGTTATGTTTCTGAGATAGTGTGTTTTAATGAACAAATTAATATGTAGCTAGATTCCTCAGTGCTGCATTGCTCATCTTTGCATAGAGAAGGAGCCGCTTGCTCCAATAAACGAGAAAGAAAGATGCAGCTGTAAAGAAGGACCTTATCTCTTGGGTGTAACATCAAACAACAAACAGTTTTATCTTTCTGCTCTTATTTTGACAAGTGATCTTTAGAAAAAATCAGGTTTTAATTTTTTTGGTCTTAACTGAAGTTTTATCTATAGCACTATAGCTTTTAAAGAGTGAATCACTGACTGATGCTGACATACTTACACTATTGCCAACTTAATTTTTAGTAGTTTATAGTCACAAAAAATGGGCTATAAATAAAGTTTCCTTTTATTGTTTTTATATGTACAATATGGGCCTCAAGAGCTTTTTTTCTAGCAGCCCCACCTTATTTTGGAAGAATCATATTGGTACTTCAGTTTAAAAGTGGTGTGAAATATATTGTGAATACTCTTTTTATATAACTGATTTTAGAAGCATTTATGTCTATTGTGGTGCTTATTACCATGATTACCAGCATTTACCATACAATAAAAGGTAGGAAATTGATCTACTCACTGTAGTGAGAATTATACCAATAGCAGAGCTCCTGCCACAGAATTAGATGCATGTTGAAGTTAGACAAGCTCATGGCAAATATTTCAACAATGTTACTGATGGTTCTGAGGCTGATGGCACAATTAAGGAAGCACTGAAATATGTTATTGATTTTTTTTTAACACACTTGACAAACAGATTTGCTTGAAAAATCCCGTGCTATTCGTCAGGCTAAAGATGAGCGAACGTTTCATATCTTTTACTATTTGATTGCTGGAGCTTCTGAACAAATGAGAAGTAAGTTACTTGCTAATGATTCTTAGATTTCATTCAACAGTCTGAGCAATGGCTTACTTAAGTACTTTACTTCTGTAATTGTATTTATATAAAGGATTGAATGACATAAATAACTCTAGAAAATAATTCTCTCAAGTGAATGATAAGAAAGCTTCAATTGATGTCCCCCTGTTTGATCCAGTTTGTTTGCAGTTTACAGGATGTTTCAGTTTACAGGAGATGTAAACCCATTCAGATCCCATCTTGAATGATATCGAGAAGATGAATAAAGAAGAGTCATTAATTTTATTTTTTTTTTACCACAAAAGAAATTTGGGTTCCCAATAAAAATATTGGCCTGTGATTTTAAAATAAACTAAGAGAATGTCATTCCCACAGTGCATTATTACACTGTGAAACCCATAGCTTCAGAATATTGAAAAGGTGAAAAATGCAAGTGGATCCAAAAAATGGATTAGACATAATATGTATTGGAACATCATGATTCAAATATGTCATCTTTCCCTCAATCACTGGTTGCCAAAGAATGTATAAAGCAATTGATAACTGTGTATTTTCCCTGGTTTTCTATGCTCATTACCTAAGAATCTGTTGTTGGCCACCGTATATGACTGAAGAGTCTTTTGGTCTGGCCCACTATGGTTGTTACCTGGTTCTATTCTTATTATTACCTGATATGAATCCCCACAGAGTGAAGTGTAATTCTGAGTAGGTTACACATGGTGTTAAATGAAAGGTTTTTGGGAAGAATGGCTCAGATTTCAGTCCATAGGGTGCAAAATTTCACTGAGGGGCAGAGAAATTCCACAGTTACTAACGAAAACTGGAAACTTAACATAAGCTTGCTAAATAAAGAGTTATTTTGAAAATATTTGTGTACCACAAAACTCTAAACTCCTCATAAAAACAGAGTCTTCCTTTGGTGAAGACACTATGGGTTTTTTCTGTTGTTCATTGGGAGAATGCATGAACCACGAGCATTAAGTTGATGCACTTAAGTAAAGCTTTTCTTCTTTGCTTTTTAGATGATCTGTTGCTGGAAGGCTTCAACAATTATACCTTTCTGTCTAATGGCCACGTGCCTATTCCTGCTCAACAAGATGATGAGATGTTCCAGGAGACCTTGGAAGCCATGAAAATTATGGGCTTTAATGAGGAGGAACAGATAGGTGAGAATTGTTAGCAAGATTGTATTGAAGGTATACATCTGCAAGTGACACTACATAGAGACCTAAATGCACAGAGGTTAATTTTGTCCAGAATATACACTTTGCAAAATATGCAGATGAAGTAAGATTCTACATTCATATAAGAAAATTAAGATAATTTAGATTTTATGTCCATGTTTCTCTGGAGAAGTGTGATCTTGCATGAACCACCAACTGGAGGATTCTAAATATACCCATGTTATTTAACCACTTTGCTTCTTATTTCCCCTGTGTAAAACTATTATCAACTGTTATCTAGCTACTGTTTTTAAGAAGTGCACTGTGAATTAGTGTCCATAGATTTCCCTCCTTTTCAGGATGCATTAGATTAATTAAACCATAGATGTCTCATGGACAGAGAATGAAGGTTCTTCCATAAGGCGAAACTTCGCAAGCACATATTTGTTTCTACCTCACCTTACAAATAATATGGAAACTCAGTTCTGCATGATCAGAAGAGACACAAGATCAAGGCAGGATCTAAACGCAGGATCAAGATCACATAACACAAGCAGCATGGTCAGAGTCAGTAACAACAAGCAACTGAAGTGGTGGCAGTAGAGTGCCTGAAGACAACATAAACCAGCAGCAGGAATCCGGGGGGAGGATAGCAGGGGCTGAGAATAGACTGTCAGTGAAGACACTGAAACTGCTGTCATAGATCCATGACACAAAACACTACATCCTCCTTGGAATCATTGCCACCTTTGTGTTAAACAGGGTGATGGTTCAGGAAGTCTTGTGACTGCTAGGGTGACTGCTCTTGCTTTGCAAGGAGATCTAATTATGATTTACTGCTTTTAGATTGTTCTTAGAAAAGTTCTACTTAAAAAGTTACTACAGTGGCCTACCTTTTCCCATTGCTGCAGTGGGTACTGGTGGGAGCAGCTGAAGCCAATAATGAAAACTCTTTGCAAACCACCTCCTTCAAAGGTTTAAATTGGCAGCACTTGCTGGAAACACAGTGAAAGAAATATTGAAGAATCACCACCTATATTGGAAAATAGAGTATATATCATCAAAGAGAAATTATCTCTATGATGCACAGAACAAGTGGTGATGCACAGGGCAGCTCTATACAGTAATTTAAACATGGATCAAATAAAATAAATGTTACGATATTTTGCTGTCCACCTGAATGAATAATTGCAAGGCTTTTTCTTTTAAGTCTTATAAATTCCAGAGACCTGCTTGTAGGAGGAACATGACATGCACTCCTGACCCATTTGAATTCCACAGCATCGGTGCAGTTGTCAGCATGCAGAAGTACTATGTTTTGAAATGTAATTTATGTTCATGAAAAGAAAGATTTCTCACTAGAAGAACTTCATACATACCCAGAACAGACTACTGAATTCAAGCCAGCTCTAGCAACAGTAATGACCATTTAAAGCCATTTTTTCAGAACTTTCCAACAACGAGCACGAAAAAGTTGCAAAATATTCTGATTTAATTTTGAAAGAAATGGAACGGGCTCAAATAGCTCATATTTGTATTCGCTGATTCAGAGGAAAGAGAAATAAAAACAAAGAGCATGAACCAACAACTAAACTATCTTGAAAATATGGGCCTGCCAGAGACATCTATCTGTGTAGCTTTTACCTCTCACTGTTCCTGGGAGTGTGCAGGGCTTCAGCTAGTGCATGCCAGTGTGCGTTGCCCATAGCTGCAAATTGCCATGCCCCAAGTGACACCTGGTGGCAGAAACAGTGTCACCCCATCACTTGAGCCTTGGACCAGCTGTGGCAGCTGGGAGCAGAGTTCTGTCACTTCCCACCCCTGCACCAGTGACTGAGGGATGCTGAGAAAAAAATCTCTTGCCTTGCAGGGCAGCAGTACAAATCCCAGCCTTGGTAAATTCAGATGATCTTACTGATGGAGGCTGGTTCGTTCTCCTGCCAGGCCACGTATATTAGTGTTGACAGCAGCATTCTCCATTACAACAATAGGAGTCATTGTATTACTGTCTGAACCTCTTTGATTTCATGCTCTAAAATATAAGCCCATTGGGAGAGTATTCTTCTCCTGTGTAAGTTTACCAAATAAACAAAGAGAACTCCCTAGATTCATAATCTCATCTGTAACATCAGGAGATTTTACCACCTGAAGTTACGCGACATCACATTTATATATATTTTAGTAATCAAACATTATACAACTACTTTTCTGTACTTTGACAAAGATTTCAAAGATTTGTATACATTTGATTTTAGTTGCACAACTAAATATCCATGTGTTCCTGCATAACCGGAGCTTCAGAAGTGCCACACATTTTTGAAGCTGCTGGTAATTGATAGATTTTTTTATTTTATTTTAAAGACAGAGATACAGATTGTCAAGTGACTGAGCAGGGAGGATGCTACAGGCCACTGTGAGTGGGAGATGAACTCCTGAGACTTGGGGGTCTGCCTGGGGACCCAGCACAACTTAGCTTGGAGGTGCTGGTGTTCCCAGACTGGCCTGTTCACTCCACTGCACAGATTGTTGAGATGCTGCTCAAGCAGCTCTCAAACTCCTAGAGTTTATGGCACAGTCTTTTAAAGTAAACCTAGCTCTTTCCATAGAGGTAGAGACTACTGTAGGCATGTGAATGAATCTTTGTTATTGCAGAGAACAGAGCTTTCAGAATGTGTCCATTCTGTTCCTCATTTATATTAACTATTTCTCTTACAGCTGTACTGAGGGTTGTTTCATCTGTTCTACAACTGGGTAACATTGTCTTCAAGAAGGAGAGAAACACGGATCAAGCTTCTATGCCAGACAATACTGGTATGATTTGCCACTTAAAAAATTTAGTCAACATTAAGAAAATAATAAAAGAGCAGCTGAGTAAACACTCTTTATCAGTACTTTTTATTTAATTGTTATTAAATAAAGGTTTTATTTTCACAGGCTTTAAAAGATATACTATACTTAAAATCAGCTCAATTGTCATTACCTTTTCTAGTAATCTTGAATCCAGAAATTGATGAACAGTAAATTTGCTGCTTGGATCATGAATAATACTTTTGTGGCAAGTGGCATCTCTTGTATGTACAATAGAGGAGCTTTTAAATGAAGATAAAGAACTTCACATACTTGCTGAGCTGCTCACAGTCACACTTACTGACCTGTTAAAACAAAATTCAATCTGGAATAAAATCTCATTCTTTTATTCTAGCTGCACAAAAAGTGTGTCACCTGATGGGAATTAACGTGACAGATTTCACAAGATCTATTCTAACCCCAAGGATCAAAGTAGGACGAGATGTTGTTCAGAAAGCTCAGACCAAAGAGCAGGTATCCATTTGCAATCTGCTCAGCTCTCCTGAAACTATTCTCCTTTCTTCTTTTTTTCTAAAGGGAAATGTCCGTTTTCTGTCTCATTATCTCTACAGAAATCAGCAGCTAATTGGGTTTCTTCTTTCACTTACAATTTTCTCTTCTTTTTCTCAGGCGGACTTTGCCATAGAGGCTTTGGCCAAGGCACAATTTGAACGTCTTTTCCGTTGGATTCTAGCTCGTGTAAACAAAGCTCTTGATAAAACAAAAAGACAAGGTGCTTCCTTCTTAGGGATCCTTGATATTGCTGGATTTGAGATTTTTGAGGTATGTACTATGGGACACAAGTCGGCTAAACTCCTTATTATCATGCAGAGGTTTGGATATAAGACGACAAAAATCCAAGTTTAGAGCCACAAAAACAATTTGGTTCTTTCAAGCTGGCTAGCAGCCAGCGGCCAACACAATCCACAGGCCTACTACACCCTTGCTCGCCTTTTCCTCAGGCAGGAAGGGCTGGCAGCATGCTCCTGCTGGGCTTCTGCCGGGCTCAGTGTCTAGAGCCAGGGACTGCTTTTTATGGTTTATTGAACAGGTACCAGTACAAAGATTTACCACTTGAGAACTTCCCGTAAATTTTCAATACCTTACATTAGAAAAATATGGATCCTTATATTTGAATTATTGTAATATGTAAAAAGGCATAGAAGATGACAAATTTCATCTTGTCATTTAAGTTCCCTCATGAAGGTCTTGGTCTAACATTAGGAATTCACTTTTGTTCTTCTTCACAGATCAATTCCTTTGAGCAGCTGTGCATCAATTACACTAATGAGAAGCTTCAGCAGCTTTTCAACCACACAATGTTTATATTGGAGCAAGAGGAATACCAGCGAGAGGGCATTGAATGGAATTTCATTGACTTCGGCCTTGACCTGCAACCTTGCATTGAGCTGATTGAAAGACCAGTAAGATTATATGTCTATAGGTGGGATACTACAGAGCTTGCATCTGGGTCAGTTATGTGTCAGTACAATAAGAGAGCCATTTAAGGTATTTCAGATCCTTTGTTGCTTAGGAGGATTTGTAACATAAGGGATAAAGAAGGTGGTACTCTTTCTTTGCCTCTGCCTGTGATGATACTGATCTGATATTGCTCACATTGCAGACCAACCCTCCAGGTGTCCTGGCTCTGCTGGATGAAGAGTGCTGGTTCCCCAAAGCTACTGACACATCCTTTGTGGAGAAACTATGTCAAGAACAAGGCAACCATCCCAAATTCCAGAAGCCCAAGCAACTCAAGGATAAAACTGAGTTCTGTATAATGCACTACGCAGGAAAGGTACTGGACATATCGAGCTATTTTCACTTAGGGAACTTGGATTCTTTGATGCCCAATTGGTAAAAAAGAAACAGTCCAGTGCCCACATTGATAAGGGATGGCTTTAATTATATAATGTATATGTTAAGTGCTTTAATTACATAACATATGAAATAAGATTTGCAAAACATTCACAGTTGTGCTAAGCTCACATGAAAACAAAAATTACCAGCACCAGGGTTATTGAAAATCCAAGTAATTCAAATTCCTTTCTAGCAAGCAGATTTTTTAAAGGCAGGGCAGGTGCCTTGCCATGGGTATGTCTGCCAAAAAGCTTTTCAGATGCTAGTACATGTAAGAATACTGAACTCAGCTCTCAAACATTGAAAGCTTTTCAGATTATTGTTATTTGTATGATTTTGTGTTAATACAGTGCCCTGTGTTCTTGGATACTCTGTATTTCTTTATCAAGAACAGATTTTTGATGTAGCACTGTTTCCTGCAGGTTACCTACAACGCAACTGCCTGGCTAACAAAGAACATGGATCCGCTAAATGACAATGTGACTTCTCTGCTGAACCAGTCTTCAGACAAATTTGTAGCAGACCTTTGGAAAGATGGTATGAATCACAACTCTAAATCAGTAACATGGTTTAAAGGGATGAACTTCTGCTAGAACTTTTTAACAGCCGTCCCTTGCTGGCAGGACACAAGTGTGAAAAAGATAAGCATAAAAGAGACTGAACTAAGAAACAAGAATAACGTGTTCTAAAGACATATTTATGGAAAGCATCATTAGACAGTCTTAAACACAATCAAAAAAACTCCTGACTTAATATTATTCAGCAACAGAATAAAAATTATTTATTACAATGTTATAATACTGCTGAATATGTGATATTGTAGACCTCACTGAATACAGGTTATTGTTGGGTTTTATGAATGATCTACCTTACACACTCTCCTCCCAGAAGTCCTACCTGGTTCTCTCCAGAGATGTATAATCCCAACTAAACTCCATCAGAAGAATGTCTGTATGCATGTAAAACACTGTTTTTGAGAAGTTTATATGGATCAGTAACACGTATACTACAGTATATTTAATACATGGACATAAATGCGCACATAAACACCATCAAGGTGGCTTTGAATTATCAAATAACTGAGGGAGATTATTAGCTAGACTTTGAGAACCACTGGGAAACAGATAGGAGTCAAGAGATGTTGTTGTTCCTGGTTCTGACACCAATCTACCAATTGGATATGTTGCAGAAGGACTTTCCTTTTTAGAGCCAACATCAAATATATTCTGTGTAGTCAGTTGCTCCATTCTGTCACTAGTTGATAAAGATCCTTATTTTCATGTTTGACAGAAACAAACTATTTACCCAGAAGGCTCTTCTAGTACTTTTATTAGTACACTTCTACTGCATCAAAAATATATTAGCCCACTTTGGGAAGCTGCAGTTTAACAATGCCAGTGACGAGTGTAATGTGATGTGAGGACAGTTTAAATAAGCGGTTTCATTCATACTTTCTTCTATATTTCAGTGGACCGTATAGTCGGGCTGGACCAGATGGCCAAGATGACTGAAAGCTCACTCCCTAGTGCTTCAAAAACCAAGAAAGGCATGTTCCGTACTGTTGGCCAACTCTATAAGGAGCAACTGACCAAACTGATGACCACCTTAAGGAATACAAATCCCAACTTTGTCCGCTGTATCATTCCAAATCATGAAAAAAGGGTAAATTTCAAATGCTCAATTTTCAGACTACTAGCACATTATTCACTTTGAGCTGCTCACTGTATCGGCACATTGCAGAGCTGAATGATGTCTTCAAAGATAGATATGCAGCTGGTAACATTTTTGTAAATTTATACTGTGCTAAAAATACTTTGTTTCCTTTTCAGGCTGGCAAACTTGATGCCCATTTAGTGCTGGAACAGTTGCGCTGCAATGGTGTCTTGGAAGGTATTCGTATCTGCCGGCAGGGATTCCCCAACAGGATTGTCTTCCAGGAGTTCCGTCAGCGGTAGGAATCCCTCACTCAGTCCTAACTCTGGGTTTAATAATGGTGTAATACATGTTTGTCTGTAGAAAATAATCTGATGTGTTTCAATCTCCCTAACATCACCGTCTTTTGGCAGATACGAAATTCTTGCTGCCAATGCTATTCCTAAAGGATTCATGGATGGGAAGCAGGCTTGCATACTGATGGTGAGGAAAGCATTTTTGATCCTACTGATAATCAGGTCTATACTACCTATAGAAAAGCTGTTGAGAGTGAACAGAAATGAGAAGTAGTTTTTAATACCCTGAACCTCAGCACTGGAATTAACAAATATCCCTCTTTTCCTCCAGATCAAAGCATTAGAACTTGATCCCAACTTGTACAGAATTGGACAGAGTAAAATCTTCTTCAGAACTGGTGTTCTGGCTCACCTGGAAGAAGAGAGAGACCTGAAGATCACAGACGTTATTATCGCCTTCCAGGCTCAGTGCCGAGGCTACCTAGCAAGAAAGTAAGAATATGTACTAACAAAAAGAATGTCTTCCGCAGCAGAGCATCTACAGTAGCCTTTAGCTCTCTGTATAAAAAACTGAAGACATTAAGACATTTTATTATCATTTATTATTTCTATTGCATTTGAACTCAACTTGTGGACTCGCTTCCTGCCCAGAAGAGGCTTATTAGTACAATTACAGGGAAGCAATTACATCATGAGGCTACTTACACCCTCTGTACAGTAAGCTGTCTGAGGCAATAGCCCATCATTTAAATATGTGTTTCTACAAGCTGGAGAAGAAGCATCCTAACCTATAACTAGAATCTTATGCACTATTACAAGTAGCAGCGCCACTAGCATTTGTAAAATATAAAATAATTTCTTACATAGCTTGGGGATGAAGCACTGATCATCTAGCATGATCTCAGTTAATGTACATCACAAAACTTTTACCAGTAATGCCCTTTTTCTGCATACTACCAAGGCTTTCAAATTGCTGAGCAAAGGAATTTAAATATAATAGGTTTCAAGAATGACGATCAATGCAATTTCTGAGCACCTGTGTACTCTGGAAAGATGCTCACAACCAGAATTAGATCTATGTTTGCACTGTGGTGTGCAAACAGCTAAAAAACAAAAGACTAAATAAAATACCAGAAAGCTAAACAGAGTTACCACCTTTCCTCAAGAAAGCACAGGCACTGTTTAAGTATAAAAATAATTTGTGCCAGACTTCTCAAACCACGTGGCTAATCAGCAGACTCTCATGCCAGAGTTTCTTTGCTTAACGCGTGTACCTTGCAGACACCTTATACTCTCAGACTGAACAAATTTGCTTTATGTTTTTAATCACAGAGCCTTTGCCAAGAGACAGCAACAGCTGACTGCAATGAAGGTTATCCAAAGAAATTGTGCTGCTTACCTGAAACTGAGGAACTGGCAATGGTGGAGACTGTTTACTAAAGTGAGTGACTGCTATTGGCAAATTTCTCCTCAGCTTTCCAAAAGAAATAAGGCATATCATGTCAGGCCCACTCTTTGTTCCAACATCCATTGCAGCTGATGTCAAGAGCCTCATTATGAGGAGCAGCTGAGGGAACTGGGGTTGTTCAGCCTGGAGAAAAGGAGGCTGAGGGGAGACCTTATCATTCTCTACAACTACCTGAAAGGAGCTTGTAGGAGGTGTGTGTCAGTCTCTCCTCCCAAGTAACAAGTGATAGGACAAGAGGAAATGGCATCAAGTTGTGCCAGGGGAGGTTTAGATTGGATATTAGGAAAAATTTCTTCACCAAAAGGGTTGTGAAACATTGGAACAGGCTGCCCAGGGAAGTGGTGGAATTGCCATCCCTGGAAGTATTTAAACGACAGGTAGACATGGTGCTTAGGTACATGGTTTAGTGGTGGTTTTGGCAGTGTTAGGTTGATGGTTGAACTCTATCTTAAAAATCCCTTCCAACCTAGACGATTCCATGATTAGCTTCACAAAATTTTGGGTTAGAGATACTCTGGAGAGTTATATAATGCCATTAACATTAAAGTTAGTTCTAGCTTGAGAAGAAGAGAAACTAGTTAAGCAGAGATTAACAAAAGGTTTTACATGTTTGGGGACTTTTTTTAATCGCCAAAAATGAAATCATTTCACAGGGGTGGATAATGAAAAGACAGAGTAAAACTGAGTTCTGTGAACACATTTTGCATCTATGGGGGACTCCGTAGCTCAGGAGTTCCCTAACTGGGACACTAAACGTCTTCCTGCTATGCACTCAAGCAAATTAAGTCTATTTTCCTGTTGAAGAGGCCTCAGGTTTTTTTCAAGAATGGCCTTCATTTTGGATTCAGAAAACTGCTCATACTTGCATCGACAGTAACCTCCTCTGCAATCAGGAAAAGGCAGTAACACACATGCAAAATGGACAGTATTTGTTCACTACCTGAGGAACAACAGACAGTGCTACCATTAGCGCCAGTCAGCCTGGCACCTTTAAGCACCATGCTCAATAACATAAATGCTGACAGGAAACATTCTTAAAAGAAACTTTCTATTTTCAGGTGAAACCACTGCTGCAAGTCACCCGCCAAGAGGAAGAAATGCAGGCCAAGGATGAAGAGCTACAAAAAACAAAGGAAAGACAACAAAAAGCAGAGAGTGAATTGAAGGAGCTGGAACTGAAACACACACAGGTGATTTACAGCTCTGAGCCTCTGTGAAACGCTAGCCATTCTTTCACCATTTCTAGAAGCTGTTACAATAAAGGTGTCTTTTTTCTTTGTACTCACGATTGTATTCACAGCCATGGTCCAGACCAAAAGCTCCATGCAGACAAAGTCCCAGTTACTTCAGCAGCGGCCTAACGTGCTCCCAAGAACCTGAGCTGCCTGCCTGTACACTAGGACTATCTAGCAAACAGACACTGTGGGGCAATTTGCAATCTTAGTCTTAATTTCCTACCCATTTTATTTGCCTAGCTTTGTGAAGAGAAGAACCTCCTTCAGGAACAGCTTCAAGCAGAAACTGAACTGTATGCTGAAGCTGAAGAGATGAGAGTCCGTTTAGCTGCTAAGAAACAAGAGCTGGAAGAGATTCTGCATGAGATGGAAGCCAGAATTGAGGAAGAGGAGGAGCGCAGCCAGCAGCTGCAAGCAGAAAAGAAAAAGATGCAACAACAAATGCTGGTAAGGAGGCATGTGTGACAAATATAGACAATAACCCGTATCTCACAGAGAAAAAAATGGAGGCTCACAAACCTCAGACCCTATGCTTGCTACGCAGCTCTCTGTAGAACATGTGTCTGTGCCGCTGAAGTAAGAACAATCAATTGACGCTTTTTCCTCCCAAGTTCTCTTCTTCCCCGTCTGAGTTTTAAATAATCTTTTCTCTAAAAAATTACTTTAACGATTTTTTCCTTCTAAATCACCAAGCATTACAGACTGTCTAGTTCTAGATAAAAGCAAAGTCTACAACATACTCCACATGCAGTGACAAACATTAAGCGTTTCCTGTAATCTAAGTGGTATTTTATTTCCAGAACTCATGTTTGTGGGTTTCTTTTTTCCCCTCAAAGGACCTTGAGGAACAGCTAGAAGAAGAGGAAGCTGCAAGGCAGAAACTGCAACTTGAAAAAGTAACAGCAGATGGCAAGATAAAGAAAATGGAAGATGATATTCTCATAATGGAAGATCAGAATAACAAGCTAACCAAGGTAAGCGTTGTGGTCAATTTTCTTACTTTGTGAAAATAGTGCAAGATGAGAGAAAAACCTTCTCTTCTGCTAGGACAGGAATACTCTTGACTATATCGTCTCATGGGTGTACAGATTCACCAGACCATCAGTCCAGCCTCTATCAACCAAGTTTCTGATAATTTTTCCCTGCTTATTTAAACAATTCAAAATCACGTGAAACTACTGGTTTTGAGGGCTGTTGTGGTAACAATATCTTCAAGCAAAATACCCACAGCAGTCCAGCACAATCAGTGGAAAACATGTCTTCTGGGCCCCAAGCAGAGTAAATAATTCTCTTGGTTTTCAACTAATTTCAACCAAACTTCAGGATTAAAACTAGAAGCATGTGTTCCGGTACTTTTTGAAAGGGGATGCTCCTCTGAATTGGGCCCCGTACTTACCAGCCAATACAGGGAGTACAAGATTCTAATAGCAGCAGATTAGAGAATATGGAAGTTGTAGACACCACTCCTCAGCTCCTCTGTAATTGACAAATTGAAATGTACTACTACAATCTCAAGAAATACAGCATAAGAAGACAGTATCTTGGTCATTTTTTGTTGGCAAACAGTTGATTCACGATCACCAATGACAGACACTTTTGTTAACAGAAGTATTTTATTTTTCTTTAGGAAAGAAAACTCCTTGAGGAAAGAATAAGTGATCTAACAACAAATCTTGCAGAAGAAGAAGAAAAAGCCAAAAATCTTACAAAGCTGAAAAACAAACATGAATCAATGATTTCAGAACTCGAAGGTAATACAAACAAATGTGGTTTACATCAGGTTTTTTCCCTCGGCCCGCACAAAAAAAAAACCAACCCAAAACCAAACCAACAACAAAAAACACCCCACGCAGAACCTGGAGAGAACTTCTAAAATGTGTGGGGTGTTTTCCAGATTTCTCCTGCTGGAGCCATTTTGTGCATGAGAACCACCAAAACCCCAGAACCCCAGGGTGCATAAACCATAGATACCTTCTTTTTTTTTTACATATGGAAGAGTAGAGGAGAGAAAATTAGGAAAAAATTAAAAAATTGATGCTTCTGGAGAAAGACAAATAAATGACTCTTTAGAAACAAGTGATGACAGTAAGGTATTGCACGTTGCTTCAGAAACACACTGACTTGTAGTTAAATATATAGCCTCACTGGAAGCCAGAACATTTTTTTGCCTAAGTTCAAGATCAGATTAAGGACTCCTTGCACTAATGCACTCCCATAACCAAAATCCTTACTTTTTCAGTGAGACTGAAGAAGGAAGAGAAGAGCAGACAAGAACTGGAGAAAACCAAGAGGAAGTTGGAAGGGGAGTCGAGTGATCTACATGAGCAAATCGCAGAGCTCCAGGCACAAATTGCTGAGCTGAAGGCACAGCTAGCCAAGAAGGAGGAAGAACTGCAGGCTGCTCTAGCCAGGTATTCACTCCTGAATCTGCATACAGGTTGAAAAGCCAGGCTGGAACATCTGTCTCTTCCCTTTCCAGACACGGAGATGCTGCAGCCATGAATCTCGTCTCTCAGTTACATCCTCCCTGCGTGCTTTCCCCATTTTCCAAGTTTCCTTTTGCAAAAAATAATTATACTATTGTTTGCCCACAGACACATACTCTTACCTAGATATCAATGAAAACTCCTCTTCCCAATGGCATTGGCAGTGCTGTCAAGTAAAGAATGAAATGTAACAACATACTTCGTAGGCAAAACGCAGAAATTAGTTAAGAGTCTGACCTTGCTCTATTCCAGAGTCTCAGTGGATTTTCTGTATAAATTTAAGACGGGCAACACTCAACCACAACTTTTCCTGCATTGGCTGATCAGCATCTCCAAGCATTGTGTCCTGATAAAATACAGCTGCCAAATCTTTTTTGCATCAGTCCTACTGCTTTCTTTTGTACTTTCTTGCACAGAACCTATAAGCTTTTAATCTCTGTATGCTGATTTCCTCAAGTGAAACTTGATGATCTTAAAAGGTCCCTTCCAACCTAGACAATTCTATGATTCTATGAAATGATTATTTTTTTTTAATATATAAAATGAAATACTCTCTTCTCAGGCTTGAAGATGAAACTAGTCAGAAAAACAATGCCCTCAAGAAGATTCGTGAATTGGAATCTCATATCTCTGATCTCCAGGAAGACTTGGAGTCTGAGAGGGCTGCAAGAAACAAAGCAGAAAAACAGAAGAGAGACCTAGGTGAAGAACTGGAGGCTCTCAAGACAGAGCTTGAGGATACTTTGGATACCACAGCCACCCAGCAAGAGCTCAGGTATGGAGAGGTAGCACATGGGCCAAAAATAAACGTCACCAAGCTCAGTACAATACTGTCTAGTAACTGCGCAGTAGTGCTATTTTCCCAGTGACTGGAACGCTCTTATCTGCTGCTGCTCCATTTATGTATGTTACCTTCCAGAGCAAAGCGTGAACAAGAGGTCACAGTGCTGAAGAGAGCTCTGGAGGAGGAGACTCGAACTCATGAAGCCCAGGTCCAGGAGATGAGGCAAAAGCACACTCAAGCTGTGGAAGAGCTAACAGAGCAGCTGGAACAATTTAAACGGGTAAACAGAAATCCATCTTATTGAAAACTATCCACTAGATAACATGACTTCCTTTTACAGATCATCTTTCTTCACTTCATGCTTGTAGGCTAAAGCAAACTTGGATAAGACCAAACAGACACTGGAGAAAGACAATGCTGATCTGGCTAATGAAGTCAGGAGCCTGAGTCAGGCCAAACAAGATGTGGAGCACAAAAAGAAGAAGCTGGAAGTACAGCTGCAAGAGTTACAGTCCAAATACACTGATGGAGAGCGTGTTCGGACAGAACTCAATGAAAAAGTTCATAAGTTACAGGTAGGAAGGAGTTTGACCTTTTGCTGTGATACTTTTGGCTTGAGAAGATCAATTTAGACTGTTCTGGGAGGGTATACCTGGAGGAATTCCAGCCCTGTTGCCTTCAGCTGAAATGCCTTTTTTTTTTGGTCATCTGTAGGGCTCCTACCTTGAACTCCTACCTCAGTTATCAAACAATTAAACAATTACAACCACTCTGTCTCATAGAAGTGAGAGCTTTTAGTCTCACTGTCCCTCTGTACAGGCTGCAGTCTGTAACGCCACCACTGGTTTAGTAACTGTGCTGCACGTTTTACAGAGTTTTTTTCTGTTCATTCATTTTTGGGTGGTGGGGAACATTGATAGGAATGTGGCCTCTGGAAATGAATTAGACAGCTATTAAACATATACGGTGCCCAGAAAAAATGACAATGAAATGAGAATGTTCACTTATCTATGATTTAGTGTCTAATAAGAAATAACTAAAGATGATGTAAAATGGTTCTTTAGTAGATATTCAGTGTCCAGCAATACTAATCAGGCTTAGTGTTTGTCCATAGCAGCAGTAAGCTTTTCTTTATTATTTTAAGTTAGTGGATAAATAAGGAAATAAAATCAAAATGCATGAACTTCTGTGAAACTTAGGAAGAGGAAGAAAAATCCACAAGAAAACCCCAACATTCCCCTTTGCAATTCATTGAGAAGAGTAAACTAGTATTGCCTTATTAATATGACTAGGTTTTGACATATAGTCATAAAATACTAAGGTAAACTAGACAAAAATGGTATTAGAACTTGGGAGTGTTAATACACAGGTCACAAAGATGACATGTGCAGATACTGCAGAGTTTGTGTGTAGGAATTAGTTCCATAGGACTTAAATCCCACATATTGTCCAGAAAAATTATGGCAAAATTGTGAGATCCAGTTAAGCTAGAAATGCTCTTGGTGCTTGATATGACACAGAAGCATAGGAGCAGACTCAGATCCTGTTCAAAGTTAAGATTTCAGTCTAGAGCAAACTAAAGTTTGGAGGAAAATCTTGAAGTTGTGCAAAATAACCCAGTTTATTCACTGTTGTGTTGCATAGGTTGAGGTTGAAAATGTTACTGGCTTGCTCAATGAAGCAGAAAGCAAGACAATCAAATTGACCAAAGATGTTGCAACCTTAGGATCTCAGCTACAAGATACACAGGTAAACTTTCATCCAGTGACAACTCACCTGCAATGTTTATAAAATGCACTATAAAAAGACCTAAACTAATAACTGTTCTGCCGATTGATGTGGTGACTGTAGGAGCTGCTTCAGGAAGAAACGCGGCAGAAGCTAAATGTGTCTACCAAGCTTCGTCAGTTAGAGGATGAGAAGAACAGCTTGCAAGAGCAGTTGGACGAAGAAGTAGAAGCAAAACAAAATCTGGAGAGACATATTTCAACACTGACAATACAGGTATCAGTGCCATAGCTAGATCAGTATCTCCATCACTGAGAGTTTTGTCAGTAATTCCTGAGGTTTCAGATCTGTAAAACTACCCTAGCACAGCACATGGGCCTTCAGGGAACTAGTGCTGTTAGCCCAAGTGGCATCAGTGAAGCTCTACATTGAAGCCAGCAGTCTCCCTCTTTTTTAAAGTGTGATCTCTAGGACAGGTACAAATGCAAGGTAGCTCCCAAGAGAGTCTTGCACGCTAGACCTGCATGTGCATACTAGGCCTGTGGTCTGCCTCACTTTATGAAGGCTGGGTGATGGGTAACTGATCACTAGCTTCACATGGGTCAAATTAGATAAGATTTCTGGGCCTTGGTTTTCTTCTGGCCATCTTCTCAGCCAAGCTTTGTTGTCACTGCTATAAAGATTTGTCCTCTAAATTCAAATTTCAGCTCTCTGACTCTAAGAAGAAGCTACAGGAATATTCCAGCACAGTAGAAACTATGGAAGAAGGCAAAAAGAAACTTCAGAAGGAAATTGAAAGTCTCACACAACAGTTTGAGGAAAAGGCTGCTTCTTATGACAAACTGGAAAAAACCAAGAACAGACTCCAGCAGGAGCTGGATGACCTGGTGGTAGACTTAGACAACCAGCGTCAGCTGGTCTCCAACCTGGAGAAGAAACAGAAGAAGTTTGATCAGGTATGGATTTAAGATTCTCCCCTGCTGTGTTATCACTTAACTTCTCTGGAACTCACAGACTCCACTGGTTTAGTGAAAGATAAAGCAGGGACAAAAAAATAAACTAAAATTTAACTATGCATACACAGGCTAATTTTGTATTTATACACATTTATCAAAAAGCAGAGATTTTTCTCTGTCACTAACAACTGACAAGCCAGCTGCAATAGAAAAACCCTATTACTAATGACTTCCTGTATTAACACTACCTTTTTACAGATGCTAGCTGAAGAGAAAAACATCTCTTCAAAATACGCAGATGAAAGGGACAGAGCAGAAGCTGAAGCTAGAGAAAAAGAAACAAAGGCTTTGTCATTGGCCCGAGCACTTGAAGAGGCTTTGGAAGCCAAAGAAGAACTGGAGAGAACGAACAAAATGTTGAAAGCTGAAATGGAAGATCTTGTTAGCTCCAAAGATGATGTTGGCAAGAACGTAAGTTTTGGGCTTAGAACAATTTCCACAACAATAACTTAATAGCAGCTAACAAACAGATCATTGTTTTCAGTGTGGGAAATTCTCTGTAGCACACAAATCCATTCAGTAAGATCAGATATTTCATACAGAATTCAAAGGTTATTCCATTTGTGCCCAAACTTTCAAGAGAGTTCAACATCTTTATTTTTAACATGACTTCAAGCATGAAGATTCTTATTGATTTCTAAGACTGAAAAAACATTAAAGAGATTTGAAATAATTTACTAGTTTATTAAGCAGCTTTGAAGTTGTAAATGCCACAAATCTGATTTTATTAGTTATATTTGACTTTGCCACCAGCCTAACATTTACTTGTATAGCTGCAGCAAATTTCCACTGACGCATTGCCAATCACTTCTTTTCTTTTATTACAGTGACATGATAATACTACTTCTAATATTAAATAAATTCAAATATGATACTTGACTAAATTAAAAGTGAAAGTTCAGGATAAAGAGAATCTCAGGTTATTTTAAGACAGATTTGCAAGTGTACAAAAAATTATAATTTACCATTTTCAGTGCAAATTAGTTCATTCATTGTCAACAGCTGATATTTTCAAATGTGGCCTATACTGCAGGTACTGTGTTTAACTAGAATTATTTTTATTTTTTGTAACAATGCTATTAAATTTTCATTGCTTGAAAGGTCCACGAATTGGAGAAATCTAAACGGACCCTTGAACAGCAAGTAGAAGAGATGAAGACACAATTAGAAGAGCTAGAAGATGAGCTACAGGCTGCTGAAGATGCCAAACTCAGGTTGGAGGTTAACATGCAGGCACTGAAAGGCCAGTTTGAAAGAGATTTACAAGCCAGAGATGAACAGAATGAGGAGAAGAGAAGACAACTCCTTAAACAGGTATTATTCCCTATTATTGCCTTTGTAATTACCTGACCAAGCCAGCTGAAAGTCCCCAGCCTCATGCCATTATTAAAGGCACCATACTATAATGACAAGAAAACATTATATTGCCTTGTGCTTGGCAAATAATAATAATTTTTTTAAGTATATTATTGTACTAGAAAAGGCACAAAACCGCGTAACAGTTTTTTCCCCATTTTAGTAGCAGGTGCACAATTGCCAACAGATATAGCAATTTTACACCACAGCCAGTATAGTATAAAACATATGAATTGTTATTTCTAGCATGGTCAGAAGAACCTTCCCTACATTCTCAGTGCAAGTGAAAAAAGACAGCTTCTAATATATCTGCCTTCCCAAGGTACACTGGATGGATACAAAAGCACTGGAAATGAAAACAGACAGGACAAGGCCTATTTGTATATAGTAGTGTTATGAGAGCAAGGGCAACTACTATAGTCATCATCTTGTAATATACATGTTTCCACAAATATAGAACCAAAATTGCCGACTTCTTTCAAGAATCTTTAATTTTTGGATGAAATGGAAATGTATTTTAACTGCCAGGGAAATCACAATTAACAGAAATATAGGGGACTGTGTACATTATTCAGACATACAGAGAGTGTTTGAGTGCTAAAAGGACTTTCCTAAACTTAAGTTGTTTTCTTTAATGATCAGCTCCATGAATATGAAACAGAACTGGAAGATGAGCGGAAGCAACGTGCCCTGGCAGCTGCAGCCAAAAAGAAGCTGGAGATTGATGTTAAAGATCTAGAAAGCCAAGCTGATTCTGCTAATAAAGCTCGGGAAGAAGCCATCAAACAACTTCGCAAATTACAGGTATGTAACCCCACAAATCATTTTTCCCACTGCTGTCTTTTGTACAGCCACAATATGAAAATTAGGTGACACCTATGAACTTTATGCCCATTACACATGATTGGTTAGAGGGGGAGTTTTAGTTGGACTCACAGATTCAAGGATCTGTACTGTAATGCTCAGTTTGAATGACAATGGAAAGCTTTACATGGCAAACCATAAAAATCTTAAATTTTATAATTGCAGAGAGTTTCCAAAATTCTCTGGCCAGCACTCATCTGCTATTGACTTACCCACATGAAAAAAAACATAGATGCCCATGTAGAGAAAGGGCTACAGGATAAAATCTATTACAGAGCTTGAATCCTGGTTCTAACGCTTGACTCAAAAGCATAAAAGAATGTTCAGAAGTCATGTTGTGTCTGAATTAACATTTTCCTATTTATACTGTAAGTCTCCACATCAACTGTTCTGTCATATGCTGACAGCTAAACAACAAGCAGGGATGTATCGGAAAGATTAAGACTGCACATGTACTCAAATATTCAGAGGAAATAAGGACAATAGGCATTACAAAAGCCGCAGTGTGCAAGTGGAAGCATCACTCTTCTTGGAATAGCATTTCAGACTTTTCCAATATGTGTTAGCTGATCTCTCCAGCAAATATAATTTAAGCAGGCACTAAGACTACGTAAATGTGTATGTGTTCTATTCTATCCAAATTTCTTTCTACTTAAACAGTAATAAAGCCAGACAAAAATAAAACTCTCTTGTTCTTTTCAACAAGGCTCAGATGAAGGACTACCAACGAGAGCTGGATGATGCACGGGCTGCCAGAGAAGAAATATTTGCTACAGCCAGAGAAAATGAGAAGAAAGCAAAGGGCCTGGAAGCAGAACTCATCCAGCTTCAAGAGGTAAAGTGGGAAACTTGGAGCAGTATGAAGCAGACTACACATGACCTTCAGTAGCAAAACAGAACTGCAATGAAGCAAAATAATAGCTAGCAGGGATGGAAAACTATAAGCAGCACTTGTAACAAGTTCCACGTGCTCTATGCACTCAACTAAAGTTGTTGGATCTACATCTGAGCATAGCCAGATTAAGCTGAAAAAAATTACCTTGGAGGAAGGCACAGTTCACCAGCCTTAAAGGCAAGTGAACTGTATGGTCCAACACAAATTGTTTTCAATAGCTATAAATTCCTGAAGTTTTGTTAGTCCTATTATTCCTACGTGTATTAAATGGCAATCTTGTGACTAAAACCAATAAAATGGAAACCAGATGACAGGCTGGATAAAGTGTATTTCATTGTACTCCCCTAGGATTTATGATATGACAAGAATTTATTCTGTTGTAACAAGACAACCCACCTTATACCAGTTTTAGAAAGTTTACAGTCCTGTGTATCATGCTGTAACTGTTTGTCTGAACACTTACTTTCTCATTTCTTTACTATGCTGCCTTTTCCTTTTCTGCTAGGATCTGGCTGCTGCAGAAAGAGCTCGCAAACAAGCAGACCTGGAGAAAGAAGAGATGGCAGAGGAACTTGCAAGCGCTACTTCTGGAAGGTAGGATTTTCTCACAAGGCTGTAAACAAGCTGCTGAACATTGCATGGCTGCCAAGAGAAGTTATGTTCCTCTCCCAACAGCCATCTGGTCTTGACAACACAACATGCACACATCGGACCAGTTTCATTGAAATATCTAGTTCTCTTTTCTTTATGAATTATTGGCAGTTCATAATAGTTTCACACACACGCAACTGGTCAGAGCCATAACTACACACTTATTAACTTTAAACTTACAGGACAAGCCTTCAGGATGAGAAACGGCGCCTGGAGGCAAGAATTGCCCAACTGGAGGAAGAGCTAGAAGAGGAGCAAAGCAACATCGAGGCAATGGGTGATCGCATGAGGAAAGCAGTACAGCAGGTAGAGCTCATTTCAGCACATGTCAATTTCTGCTTGTATGCCAGCAAAAGTTATTTGTGGTTCTGAATATTTGGAGAATTGCCACCCCAAACTACTGCCTGTCATTTCTCTGAAAGCACACAACACTTTTGACAGCATCCATTCTCACCCTTGCAGGCAGAGCAGCTGAACAATGAGCTGGCAACAGAGCGCTCAACTGCACAGAAGAACGAAAATGCTCGGCAGCAACTGGAGAGACAGAACAAAGAGCTGAAGAGTAAGCTGCAGGAGATGGAGGGAGCTGTGAAGTCCAAGTTCAAAACTACAATTGCTGCTCTGGAGGCCAAAATTGCTTCTCTGGAAGAGCAATTGGAACAGGAAGCCAGGTACTGGTCTCCCAGAGGACACAGCTGTGCATGTATTGTTCCAGTTAATGAAACAGAAAGTAAACCAAGTTATACAGGATTTGTATAATCAGGTTCTCAGTGCCATTAAGGCTTGGTAAAGTCTCTCCCTCACTTAACATTTCTTAGACGTAGGGCCAGTAACTGGAGTTGTTACAGGTTCTGATCAAGAACCATTTTATTGTTGAAAATTTCTACTGGTATCAAAGACAAGGATCTACATTTTAGGTAACTGCCCTATGGCCCTACCAGGTTAATTGCCACAACACATTGTGCACTTTGTAGGCTTATTTTTTGAGGAAATCACCTTATGTTTTAGAGCAGATCTCCTGGAGCACCTCCAGCATACAGCAAAGACATATTTGCTTTGATCAGAACATGACCTTTAAGTTCTGCTTAGAATTCATCTGTTAAATTCAGTAAGGCCTTTAACATATGGGTCCTTGGTGCCAGTTTCATGAGCAACATGCCTGAGGCAGCTGAAGACTACAGACCTTCCACATCACCAATGTTGCACTGTCATTTACAGAGAGAAGCAGGCTGCAGCCAAGACACTGCGCCAGAAGGACAAGAAGCTGAAGGATGCATTGCTGCAGGTGGAGGATGAGAGAAAGCAAGCAGAACAGTACAAAGATCAGGTATGAGACTGTGTCACGAGGGTCTTAGTCTGGGGCACAGGGATTTTCAGGTCTTACCCTACGAAAGGAAGATTCTGTGTTCTGCCTCAAAGAAATCTCTCTAGAAAGCAGACTGTCTGCTTGGATGCTATGCTGGGAGAGCTATACAGCCCTTTGCTATAGGACAGGACAATATAATTATTCTTCCATGACAATTCAAGTGCTAAAGCACTAGTCCTTGCCAATCAGCCAGCTGCAACAGTCTGACTGCACAGTGATAGATAGGACTGTGCACAGCATCCGCATTGGTATATGAATGGAGACAGTGAACACATTTTGTTTTAAAATTTTAGCTTTACCTAATGCACACCAACCCGCAAGCCAGAAAAGCAGAGGTGCAGTAAAAGAAACAACAAGGTAGTGTCTGAATACAGTATCAGCAAAATGAGCTCCCACAAAGCAAAGTTAGTTTTACATTTTTTAGATTTTAAGCTTCTACCTTTGATTCAGACCACGTTTCAGTAAAACTCTCAAGAGAAGTATGAAATTAAAATAAGGAATGTAAAGCTATTAGATCTGTTTTGAATTAAAGTATTACTCTAAAATTTCCCTTTAGGCCGAGAAGGGCAACACACGACTCAAGCAACTGAAAAGGCAGCTGGAAGAGGCTGAGGAAGAGTCTCAGCGTATCAACGCAAACCGCAGGAAGCTGCAGAGGGAGCTGGATGAGGCTACTGAGAGTAACGAAGCCCTGGGCCGTGAGGTTGCGGCACTGAAGAGCAAGCTCAGGTAGAGTGCCCTTGTTTGGGATAGCCATTCCCACTCATTGACAGCCTTGAAATTTGGAAATGAACTAGAGAAGTAAAAAAAAAAAAAAAATCTGTTCAAGTAAAAACAGAGTGACAATGCTGCAAAATTACTCACTCCTTGTATTAGCTTGGCAGATTCAACAAAAGGCCAAATTCAGAAGGTGAAGTGCATTTCATAGACTGCAACAGTCTCAGGATTTCAGCTGTGATAACATGGCACAGGCCTTACTCTTACTTTACCTTACTCTAAACAACGCTCCTGTTGGCTTAAATAGGAACAGAATTAGGCTTGGTTGCTTTTCAAAACACTCCTTATACAGCAGCTGTATCTATTTGTACAGAAGCAGTCACAAAAGGGTAGAAATGCTTGTGCTTTTCACACTTTCACACATGCACAACTCACAACAACCGTAAGCAGTCTCAAATAACATCATAGAGGCAAAAGGCAAATCCCATTATACGACTCAACAAAAGAGAAGTCTCTTTTGACTTCACCATAAAGGGATTCAGTATCATCAGATCAAGGAAAAGATCAAAGTGTCCCTTTGCATTTTCTTGTTAAAACTGATTGGGGAAAAAGATAAAGCTGTGATCAGTCAGCTACATACCCAGTATGCGAGTTCCCCTGCGCTCACTGGGTTTGAAAACACAAACTCACTGAAATAAAGAGGCTGACTTGAATCATAAGGAAATTGCTCTATCTTCATCATCACACCATAAAACTTTGCTTTCTACCTATACCCAGCAGTATTTCAGATGGAAGTAAAGCACCTGCCTAGTTGTGTTCTTGAAGCGGTTTGCCAGTGTGTTTACCAGTAACATGCACGAACCTTCAGATGTGGATTTACTGCAAAGTGAAGAGTTAAAGATGTGGTAGCCTTTTCCATTAGCACCATCTTGGGTGGTGCATGCTCCTGGCTGCCTTACAGAGGACTGGCTGTGTCCAGCCCTTTTTATGTAAAATAGCATAAGGCTCATTTTTGTTTTATCTAAATGTAATGTAATTGGCTGTAATGTACTTTGTTTAATTATTTAAAAGTAATCTACCTACCTCTGATCATGACCATGTGCTTAGTATAACTGCCCGGGACTCTTTATCTCTGTTTCAGAGGGACACAGGAACCTTCGCATGACTAAGCAGGTACCATGCCTTCAACTTTGCAGCTAGCTTGTGTTGCACAAATTTCCATTTTCTTTGGCCCAAGTAAAAATTATGTGAGGTTTCTGCAAACTGTGAAGGCTTGGATATCTTGGCATTAATCTGTTTTATCAAAAGAGACAAATATTACAATAATCTAGCTACCATCAGCTGTTCATCAGTGATACATCTTTCTTACAAGTAGGTTATGTACTGATGTAGACTTACCGATGTTGCATTCTCACAAGCTCTACCAAGAGTACCTAATAAAGTACTCTGACTTTTTTTTTTTGCATGAAAATTGTCTTTTTTGCACCTCATCTTTGTGCACAGCCACAAAGATTAAAATTTTTCAAAATCAAATACACCATTGATTAGTAAAATTCATTAAAAGGACTAATGAATATGAAGTGTCACAGCATGTAATTAGAATTTCACAGTATTTCTTATGCATATTGTAATGCTGACTGTAAGGTTAAGACCCCATCTAACTCACCTGAGATTTGGGAAGATCTTATTTGCATGTGATTTATCACACTTACACCACACAATCACAGACAAAAGAGAAAAATCTTGCCTTTCATTACATAGCACTCTGTGCCTGTATTGCTTACAAAGGGCTAATACTTAGGCTTTTAGAACTATTTTGCAGATGTTACATTGTTTGTCAACTGTTATTAAAACATAAAGCATGGACACAGAAATTAATATTGACACTGTAACCTAGCACAGCATTATATTATATTTTATCACATTCTCTGGAAACAGGAATAATACCTGCTGTTGCAAAAATTAAAGAGCTACTGCCTTGTAATATTTGTATACCTTCTATTTTACCTATGCTGGATTTGGCTGTGAATACACAAATATTTAAAGATGATGTCTTGTCCTTGCATGTGCCTTTTAGTCAGCCTAATATTTCCAGTCAGACTGTTATTCAAGCACTACTCCAGCAGCACTTGTTCAAAGGTAGATTAAATACAGAGACGCTAAGCAAACACTAATGCTTAAGGCTTGTCTCAACTACATGCATTATTCTGAAGGTACTAATGCGAATGACCACATGAATATTATCAATCCCATAAACCTGTTTAACAGGAGCAGATGTAAACAAAAAGTGTTTATCCCCAGGGCCAATACCCATTTAAAGAAGTATTAAGTCTAGGCATACTGCAACAGTTTGTTAACAAGTGATTAGTGTGCAATAGGTAGTTCAGTTCATTGTAGCCAAAACTGCACTGCATAATTTGGTTAGACTCCTGCTGTTACTCCCCACCAGTCCCATGTTCTCTTATAGCACTTCAGTGCGTTACTGCAGCATAGAGAGTTATCCTACAGACGACTCACAAGGAATTGAGCCCAGATAGCAGGAGTCCAAGGGGGTAAAGAGCTCTTCCTTTATTGACAAGAATTAATAAATTTCCTGACCCAATTAGAATTTTCTTGTTAAACAGTAATAACAAGTATCTGCTATCAAAAAACAGTAGACACTGCCGTTAGACTCTGTCAAGCATATGCCAGGGTAGAAATTATATACCCTTGTGTTCAATACATGCTGTAAGCACCAAAACAACTAAGGTTAAGTAACAGCAGATCTTAAACGAAGCTTTATTATCCAGCTAATTGCTTGCTCACGCTGAATTTTAAGGGCAGAATTGTGGAAAAAAGACTACAGATCACATTTCCACTTCGGAAACACGGATTTCTGCCTCTGAAATAAGTTAGTCCAGCCAATGTTCCTACCTGCTTCCCTTGTATGAAAGATTGAACTTGGGACTTAAATAGCTGCTTCAGAAAGGACAACACTGGCTTAGTCTTTTGCAAGGACAAGACAAGCCTTTAAATATTTATGCATGATTGCTGCACCCAAAAGTGCAGAGTCAGATATATTTAACACCAAATTAGTAATTTTGGCACAATATTCAGTGATCATTAATTTATTTTATTTCTTGTGTTTGTGGTCTCAAGCCTTTACAAAGGTTTGCTTAATGAGGGGCAAGTGAGAGGCCATGTTACAAAACTTAAGTGTTTTGTAGCACAGTAGCAATGGAGGCCAAGAAGAGACAAACCCATCTTCTGTCTCACTTGCTCACACCTCCCCAAAAAATTAACCTTGAGGACCAAAGTGTCCCTGCCTTGGGCTGTGGCTATGAAATATATGGGAATGGGAGGGAGATGGGAGAGGAAAGGGGGTAAGATGGGAAAAAGCATTTTCTGTAAGCTCTTCTGCAAGACACTTGCACTGTGAAATGTCAGCACCTGAGTTACAAGTTTCAAAGCAGCAATGGTTTCCTCTATCCACTGGGAAAGAGATTGGAGCTACTCACAACCTAGGATGCCATACGTGTCAAAGCACCTGTGGCGCTCTGGCCAATGCAGCCTTTGCAGAGAGGGCTCAAAAATGCCTGCTGACATCCGCAGCACTGCTCCAGGCCCAAGTCTCATGGGCCTTCAGTAACTTGTACAGACTGCAGGTCAGAAATCCAGCACAAGCTTGTTCTCTCTCCTTGCTCTTCTAAAGGGACAGGAAGGACACTCTCCTGCTGTTGTGGGTACACGCAGCCCCCTTTCCTGTTCCTTCCCAGCACAACCAGTTGCAGTCCCCATAAGGAAAAACAGTGAGATGAAGGGAAGAGTAGGGGGTGTTTGGGGCAGATGAGACTATTTAGAGGAGAACTTTAAGCACAAGGACAGAAATCCCACCACAGTTCCAAGCAACTGGGAGCCTCAATCTGTCCACAAATTACTCTTACATGCTACAGAACAGAAAACTGTACGAGGCCCATAGCTCTTGGCTGTTCTGCATTTAAAAACATCAGCCCCACAGGTACTGTTACAAAACTCTATGCTTATTTGTGAGGACTGCAAATGACCTAACATCTGATTTTTTTAATATTTATTTTTCTCTTTCTGCAGGAGGGGAAATGAGCCAGCATCTTTTGCCCCACCGCGTAGATCTGGAGGCAGAAGAGTAATTGAGAATGCAACAGATGGAGCTGATGAAGAAATGGATGCAAGAGATGGAGATTTCAATGGAACAAAAGCCAGTGAATAAACACGCTTAAAAAAATTGCACTGCAGCAAGTGGAGGGAGGACAATATTTAGCACTGTATAAGTCTACTCTTAGTGTCAAGGTCACATACACCCACTCCTCTGGCAATGATAAAAGCACAACTGCCTTGTCTCCAATGTATAGAGTACTCCAAAACTTATTTTACCATGAAGTGTATTTGCAAAGGCGGGGGGGGGTTAACACTCAGAATAACCCACTTTTAAAATCTTCCAGAAAGTGAATTCTGGTAGCTCAGATGATTTAAATCCCAGTGAACTATAGTTTACACAGGATTTGAGAGACTGTTGCAGGGGGAAAAAAAAGAAGAAAAAAGGCATTGGTCAGTTAATCTTTTCTTAAACTTTCATTTTGTCTTGAGTATTCGATTAATATAGGGTTTTTTCCTGGTTACTACACCCCTGATGCACCATTCACAAGGTGGAAGTGCCTTTTTAATCACTTACTGAAAAATAAAGTATCATTTGTTCAAATTAAGTCAACTGTTACAGTTTTATATGCACCATGGATGTGCTTACACACTAATAAAAGGCTATAAAAACTACTCCAGTATTCTTGTGTACAGGTGTCACTTGTGTGCAATACAGCATGCTCGAAGGGAATGGGGGATGCAGTAGAGCTTTTTTACAACTCATACTTTGTAGAAAAGATCACCTGTAATCATCAGAACAAAAACCTGATTTTCTCCAAAGCAATTGCTTTTGAAGGAATAAAAAAGCATGTACACTGAGCTGAATGTAAAATGACATGAAGTACTTGGGACAGGTTTGGTTACCTCATGGACACACAGTGCCAACTGAGGTGCCCTAAGATGTATCCAAGGGCTGACAGACATGACACAGGACCCACAGGTGACCTGCAGCATTCTGGTGCAGCAGGTGGAAAGCAGGCAGGGCCCTAAGCATCTGTCTTTAGGCAACTGAACCCACCCTTGAAGTCTGCATACATAGGGATATTTCCAACTAAAGTCTCTAAAGCAGGCTGAAAACAATTAGAAACAGCAGCCCACACTGAATGCAGTGATCCAAGCCAAGCCATTCTACATTAAGGGACCAGCATGCAGTTAATTTTTATTTTTGGAGCACTCCAACATGGCTGTAGCCCACCCCTGGGAGCTATCAGGACCTACCACAAATCCATGCAGCTCTAGTACTTTCAGAGAGCAGCTAGCTTTGTGGTCACACTGGGGCAGTAGAGTGCCATGCACAGCAAAGCCAGGTGTAGAATTATTCTAAATCGAGTACTGAGAGCTTACTCAATGTCTTAGATTGCACAGCAAGTGAACCTTAAGCAGTGTGACTACAGGGAGAGCAAGTAATGCAAAAACATCCACCTTGATAGCCAATGCAATCGTGTTCTAAAGCTAAGCATTGTTCCAGAAGGCACAGAGATCAAGAACTGGAGATTCAAAATATGCACCATTTAGCCAGCAGAATCAGAGCCCAAACAATTCTCTCTGCTCGTTAAAAAATAAAGGAAGAGTTTAAATAAGAATCCATTTAGAGCGATTAACACGACAAGCTGCAGAGGAGGGGGGTTAGGAGCTATCGGGTAAGACCTTGATCAGCCACAGAACTCAGCTCTATAAACATACTCAAAAAGCTGGCTGTTAAACACACAGCTTGTGAGCCTGCATGTGTGGGAACAAGGACAGCAAGGAAGTCAGACTTCATACAGAATGGTCTTAAGCACCGATACTTGGAGCAGAACCAGCAAACTGAACACAGAGCCCTTCTAAAAAGAATTCATCTAGAAGATTCACATACATAACGGCAGAGGTTGATCCGATGGTTAGAGCACTGACCTACCACTTGAGAAACTCTGGTTCCAGCCCCTGTTCTGCAAAGCTTGTGACAAAATAGGGAGTCGTCTTTTTTAGTGACACCACAGAAAGCATCCTTCTGCAACAGTGGCCAAAGTAAAGTTCCTCTCTTCACCACTACAGAGACAGTTGTTCTGGACTAAATTATTTTGACAATTCTCAATAGCATACCCACCCCTGGTCTGTTATATCTGTCTGATTATATCTGTAGTCACATTAATAATATATGTGTAAAATATATAATACTCGTACAGCCACGATTTTCAAACCTTCTACCTTATCTCAATGCTGTCTCAATCTGACTGCAAGCCAACTTGCTCACCAAGCAGGCAAATTCTGGCAAGATAAGGAAAACGCAACTTGTCTTGACTGATCCTTCCAGGCTACACAGTCCACTGAACCATAGTCCATGTGTCAACACAACTGAAAAAGTAGCCCACACGCTTCTGCTCCTCATGGGTAAGAAAAGAGTCTCAACTCCCTGTGTGAGAGGAGAGGACAAAAATCACATTAAAATAGCAATAGTTCAAGATTTGAAGAGAGTGCAATGTCAATACTAAGCACTACAAATCTCAGAGGCATCTTTAGCTAGGGTAATATTTACATTCCTTAGGGTGGGAAATCATGAGAAGAGATGTAGAAAAATCTTTGCTTATGATTCAGCAACACCAACAATGTCGCTTTCAGCTTCATTGATCAGAAACAGATGAGAAACTGGTAGCAAACATCTACACATAAACCACAGTGACAACTTGCAAAAAAACTCAAAATGAATCAACAATTAGCATTCAAAATAAGCTTTATTCTGCTCCCCAGCTAAGCCAACTTTGTAGATGGCCTGAATAATGGGAATGATCTGTGGTTATTTCCTTTTCCAGAGGAAAAAAAAAAAAGAAAACCCCCACAAAAACCCCCACACACAAATCCCCGAAACCATTTATGCATTCTTTTGTCAAGTAAGGTCTCCCTACCCCATCCCACCCCTCCAAAAAAAACCATAAAAATTCTTTAGTCATTATTATTTTTGCAAGTCCAGGCTTCCATAAGGTACATTAATACTGTGAGTGAACCTATTCCATTTAAAAAACAAACCAAAATGCAGTAGTATTCTATAGGGGAAAAAAAATGATTTAAAAATAATTCTCTACTCAGATACACTTGTCTAGCATAAAGGACTTTTTAGGTTAAAAAAACATTTCTAAATTAGTAACAGCTAAAAGCATATATTCTCATAGAAAAAATAAAACAGGAAAAAATCACTAATACCCAAGGCACATTAATAAACGGAAGTTTGGTAAGCAGTAAAACCCACCTATTACAATGTTAGAACGAGGAACCTAATCAGGTCCCTTGCTTCCTACGACAGCCAGACTTTATGGGTCACAACATGGCAAAAAGAGATGTCTGTATGCTAAGCCAGTCCAAAGCCTCCTGCCTTACTGTTAGCTCCGGGATCTCCTGAGTACTCCAAGCACTCTGCATTCCTCACCTTTAACTATGACCTGTTCTTAATGGTAAATCATTGCTTACAAAACCACCTTACCACTATAGAGGCAGATTTTTGCGTAGCAAAATTCTGACCAGCAAACATCCCACAGAGAGCTGAGCAGCTTCCCTGCAGAAATACACCTTTCTACACATAAAACCACTAATTCGGGTGGCTGCAGCACAAAAGACCCATGATAGAATGCCAGCACAACCAGAATTTAAGCCAGAACACCAATGCGCTGTATTCACACCAAAAGCCAAAGCCTGAGGAGCTGCATAAGGAATATTGGCTCTGTCGTAGGTAGAGGGACAATGGCTTTGACTGGCAGTGTCAAAAGAAGCAACTTTCAAGAAGCTATTTACAGCAACTGATGTAGGAAGCAATTTTAAGTCCTGCACTGCCAGGCAGCATTGCTTTATCACACTACCCATAGAACTTGGTCCAGAGGCCAGACTGGCAAGGCCACGGGCGGCCACTACCAGTTGCAGTTTCTTGTTCAGTTCTCACCTACCCCAAGACCGCTGCCTGATTGCTCATGGATGTTCTCTTTAAAACTAAGCTTTAAAAAATAGATTATTTTTTTTTTTCCCCTTTTCCAAAGCCAGTCAGACTTTTCATAGCAGCATCTTAACAACACTTTGTGAGGGATGGCTCATTGGTCCGGGAATATTTGAAGGCCGTGTTCCAAACTCCAGGCGTTTCACTAACCTGCAAATACAAAATAGAAGTTAGTGCATTTCTTGCTCAGTTTTATCACCTTCCAGAGTACAACACTCCTATAAATGAGAATCTTAACCTGTGATAAGGGAAAGTCCCTACATGCCATAATGTTCCCGAGACATCGCTTGTACGAGAACATAGAGCATAAAACAAATTGAGCCGATAAGCAAGAGCTCCTCTGTTGTACTTTGTCCCATTTAAACACTGGGTTTATAGTAAAACGTGTATTACATTTGCTTTGAATTTGTGGTTTTCAAAACTTGATTCCAGCTAGTCTTTGAACTTCAGCAGCTAATCATACCAAATTTTAAAAACGGATCTGAAACCTTCAAATCATAATCCTGAATAACTAAATTTCATCTCTTTTGAAAACAAATCTCTCTCTACCAAAACAAAGATTTAATACTAAATGGAACAGTACCAGTCAACTAAGTTCTAACACCAACAGTTCTCACTAAGACACAGCAGCAGAGAACAGCGCTCACCCTGTATCACACAGAGGCTGATGAGGGCTCAGGCGTGTTTCAAGGACATCTCTGTTCATGTACATGGACACCGTGGTTCTGTTTGGAGACTGGTCATACACAAAGTTTCGGCAAGATGCAAGTTTGGACTCCAAAGCCTAATGTAAACGCAGATGAGGCAAGTGTCAGATATCACCCTTCTCTTTCACAAGATGGCATTGTGGCACGCCAAAATGGCATTAAGAGCGTTCAGGGGTCTTTTTGTTTCTTTTAGAATGAGTTGTCTAGTAGAGGAACCTGCTAGACCCCAGTGCCACACAAGTTCTAAATTTTTGAAGACGTGAAGCCAGTCACCTCTCTAAAGCTGAATCTGTTTCTGTAGGGGAGGTTAAGGAATTGATGCTGTTCAGCAGCAGGAACACAAAATCTTCACCTTCCTTAGGGAGATTTTGATATCTTTCTTACAGGCACAAATTCTTAGATTACTAAATGTTCATTTGAGTTATTTGCTTCCCTAGACACATATTACGTTGTACGTACTAGGTGGTACACCTGAGGGAACTGAGCCACAGATACCCTATTCTCCACTACGTGCTCCCATCCTGGATCACTCCACCTTTGTTGCTGGGTTGCTCTTCAGCTGTATCAGTTCTGCAGCTCAGAACAACATGCTTGTGCCAACACAGCACTGGGACATAAGACAGAAACCAGAAGGAAGTCATGGGATAACTTCTCCAGCATCAGCACTCCTTAAATGTCAAGCTAAAGCTTAACATGACATTAGGCCTTGCTCAAAAGACTACTGGACTCTTAAGGCAAACTTCACCAGAAGCCCTCTGAACAGCAGGCACCAGCCTTTTTTCTTCTCTGCCTTTCATGGGAGCAGATCCCTTCTTAATTTACTCATGCCAATTTATTCTTTCTGCACATATGCTTTCAGACATTTGTAGATAAAGCACTTATGCTCATGTGGATAAGATCTTAGAAAAGCAGAGCAGGGCCCATCTTTATTTGGGGGTTGGTCAGAAACATATGAAGTCCAGCCCAAATTTCAAGGCTATGCTTAGCCAACCTGGGGGCAAGATACTCTTTCCAATCTCCCCTGAGCAGCAGCACAAATAGTGCTGGCTGCAGCTTCAGACAGCTCTACCTTTCCAAGAGCATTGCCTAGCAGGTAATCACTCACCCCCACTTTTCTCAGCAAGTCTCCCACGATGTTAAGTGCAGATATTCTTGCAGCGGGTGTGAGAGGAGTTGCACCATAACTGTCCTCAAGACCTGCAGGGCAGATTAAAGAAGGATACATTACTCAAAAAAAAAAAAAAAAAAAAGAAAAAAAAAACCAACTTTGACACTGCAAGTCAGAAGACAGCCTGACATACAGAGCAGAGGAAACATCAGTATCTTCACCTTTTTATATCTCACCTCCAGATCTTTCATATCCATTAGGAATAAGAAGCACTGTCTCCTCGAGACAGCTCAAGTTACACTGTCCTAAGCTAAAGTCTCTAGATATGCTATGGCTTGGGTTTCTAGAGATCTGTTCTACCAGCCTACTCTGCATCTCTGTTGCTGCAGTGGGACTAGAGGGTTGTGTCCTCAGAGAGGACCATCATCTCTCATTTTACTACAAATCTCCAAATCCTCTCACCTTTACAGAAGCATTAATTCCTCCACACAAAACACATCATTTTACGTTAGGCATACTGAAGCCCACAAACTTTGTTAGTGCTCAGAGCTATAATTTCAAATCATCAGAATGTGACATTAAAACTCCCTGCATTTATGCATACACATGAACACAGTTACATAAGTTTCTGGCCTTTTAAGTATGAAGAAGATCGGAGAATTTGTGTTAGAGATTTGAAATATTGAAATAATCAGTGCTCACAAAAAATAAGTAACTTACATTATTGACATGAAAGCAGAGCTATAGTCATTTAGTACAGACAGCTAGGTTGACTTGTCAGTGTCCTGCTGTTCCAGAGTAAAAAGAAAGCCTCTCTCAAAGAGCACCCACTCTCACAGAGAAACCAATTCAAGTAACACGAGTGTGACATTAAAGGACACACTGACGTTTTTAAAATCGTTCCCCTAAGTTAGCCCAATGTGTCTGGGACAGTTATGAACTAATACTATAGTCCCAACAGCTCTTCTTGTCCCTCACAATTATTATTACTGGACAGTTCAAATCAAACGGAAACGAAGAGCCTATGAATAAACCCCAAAAAATCAGTCTATGAATACTGAGACCAAAGTGACTGGATTTAGGTGTATCTAAGTGAAACCCTCGACTCTGCTCCCTTCTTCTCATTCCTCCTTTAGCCAGAAACTATAGTGAAAACAAGAGGATCAAATAGCATTTCTGTGCTGGCTCCCTGTCAGTCACCTCTCCTAAATGTCGCAGGGGTGGGTATGTTGATATTGGGTGCCCGGTGCACCGAGGGAGTTGAAGGCACAGATAAGGATGCTTGAACTGCAGTGTCTGTTCTTCCTGTTTCCAGGGTAGTTCGCATAGGTGTTTTGGGTTTCTCCTGTTTCTGCTGCACTGCAAGCTCTTGTCGTAGATCTATGGAGGAAGCAACAGAAAGCAAGTCTTTGGAGTATGTATCCACCAAGATAAAAACAGGTGAGAAAGTTTGTTTTGCTCAAAAGACTGTTCCCCTTGTGGAGGTGAAGTCACTTATCCTTGTAAACATTACCCTGGGCATACGTTCAAAATCTGGAGGATCACTAAAGGCTTTTCTAGGATTGTGGCTCAAGATGTTTCTGTAGTATTAGTTCAGTTGCTATTACCTGGCTTTAATTTTCAAACCCTTTCACAAGGCTCCCTTTGAGGCAAGGAATTAACTCCTTTCCAAATGTTACAGGCTGGTAAGCAGAAGCACATCACAGCTGAAGTTAGGCAACCTGGCACACCTTGGCTACATTCCAGCTCCCTGCCAGGTTGAGATCCTACCTATTGCACCCTCTTCTCTTCTACCCTGGTTTCCACATGAAGGAAACCTGAGCTGAGGCCAGGTGGAAGCCACACCATTATCTAACCAAGGGATAGAGCACTTCTGTCCCACAGCCTGGCTGTAGCTTAAGGAAACCACTCAAGGGCACGGAATCTGAGCAGATCTAAAAATAGAAGGTGTTTTTCCAGCTCCATGGTCTCTCTCTTCTCACCCAGCCTTATTGACAGATATCAAGCAGCTAACACATGAGGCAAAGGTAACTATAAGTTAGTCACAGCCCTCCTGTTTTACTGCCCCGTTAGTGTTTCATTGACTCTGCTTTTCACAGGCCAGGAAACAATGAGGTTATTAAAGCTGACCTTCATGGGTTACAGGAAGCCAGACCAGCACATGCCCCAGCTGGATGGGCTCTTCTTAACCCCCTAAGGCCCTGAAGCATCACCACAGATTAGGAAGAAGCTGGAACAGACTTTTGCTTCTGCAAGCTGCTTTGGAAAAAGGTCAGGATTTCAAGGAGTGGGGGGGGAACAGTCTTGAAGCTTCCTCATTTGCTTCTGCATTTCAGATAGCAGATTTAAACGATGCAAACTTAAAAGTCACGTTCTAAGATACATGGAGAGGACTAAACACCTACAAGCCAGGAGGGAGAAAGGAAAACATACAAGTAATTTCTGTCTAACCTCTAGCTTCATCTTTCAGGCGCTGCACGGACTCCAGAAGGTTTTCTTTCTCATCCAGCTCACTCTCCAGAAACGCATTTCTTTCAATAGCCTGGTTCAAACGCTGTTCAAAATCCTCCAGAGACATTATAGTGGCTCTGAAAAACAGTGCACAAGATGTCACTACCAGATCGCTCAAGCACATAGAGGAACTTCCTCTCTCACAAGAAAAGGGATAATGTTGCATTTTTGTTTGGTTTGCTTTGTTTTATTATTTTTTATTTTAGCTTGTAAGGTATGAAAGCGTACAGTGGGAGGAGTGGAAGGGAAAAAAAAATTATTGCATTTCCCATCTGCCACAAATCTCCTCACAATCATCACCTAAGTGATTAGTTCAGAATGGCAGCGCTAACAAGCACAGCATCACAAACAGCTCAGTGACACCGCACTCACAGGACAGAACAGAACTGGAAAAGAGAAAACACAGAAGGTGGGTCACCTTTTTGCTCTTTCCAAGTCATCATTTGCTTGCTCAAGTTCTCGAATGTATTTCTGAAGTTGATCTTTAATAGCTTTTGTCTGTGCCAAGTCATCTTCCAGCGCAGAGATTTGCCTGTAACCTTCTGAATGCTGCATTTCAATCTTTTCCTAATCAAAAGCAAATCAAACAGCGTATCAGCAACTTTGCAACACACATTCTCTTTCTGTGGCATTGTCTGAGCCCCTTTAAAGGCAGAGGCAGATGCTGTCAAGTTTTTTGAGAAACATCACCTTACATATGATAAAATGCCAACAAAGCCAATTGCTCACATGCTTGTGGGCTGCAGCAGACAAGAGCTCTTCCTGTCACTCCTTATCAAACAACGGTGCTGGGGAGCAGTTCCCAAGCTCCACAGCACAGGGCCACTCCTTGCTTTCCCAGACAGCAAGACTTAACATAATCTCTGAGCCCCAAGAGCTTTAGCAACGCGCAAAGCAGGATGCAAGAGAAGCCACTTATTTTCAACTCTAGTTACAAGTCAAGCAGTACTTAGCAGCCTAAATGACAAGAAAAAAAAAATATTCAAGTGCGACACTGTTACATACTGCTGTGGAACCAGCAAGATTCTCCACTGCCCCTGTGGTTTTTAGCAGCCCAAAGCAGGTTCAGAGTTCTAGATCACAAAACATTTCGGGTGCAGTTACACAACATGCTTCGGATGTGAACGTAAAAAACTGTCTCCCTTTACAGTATGTACATAAGTGTACATTTAAAAGAGGCACAGGCAGGAAGGAAGGGTTAGTTTCTCTATCAAATCTCTCTCTCCTGCTTTTGTCGCTATATGTGGTGTTAGCCCCACATCATGCAACAGGGAAAGGTTCACAGCACGCTGCTTACTGCAACACTTTACACTCCACCACCTTGCTATCAGACCACTTCAACATGCCAGAGATTTTTTTGAAACTCCAAGATTGCTGTGTAAATAGCATTCCTGAGGTGCTTTCTCCATACAGAATTTAAGTACAACACTCGAAGTCACTGAAAACAAATCCATGCACTACAATTTGAAAACCATGGCATGTAGTCTAGCATGACTGATAATTTGAAGACAGCTATTTTAGCACATGAAACGCATAGACAAGGAGGATGAAGAGAGATACCCATTCTGAATTAAGAAATTCTTATTTGATTACAGTGTGGCGACACTGCTATATTTCCAGATCTCTGAAGCATAGTTGCTTGCTGAATTTGAGAGCCCTAAGCTCTAAGAGGCAGATTACTTTCAACTAGCTTTTCGGGACACTCTAAACAAACCCTCCAAAGCATTGTTTCCATTTATTTTTAGGTAGTGTGAACTTTGGTTCCTGAGAGGGAAAGCAAGCATACACACTAGGCTGGCAAGCTCAAAGCCACAAGCTGTGTGGGCCTGGCAAAGTTCACTAGCATTGACCTAGATGCAAACACCAACCCTTGATGGGCTCAGTTAACACTGCTGCTCAATGGCTTCACGAGTTTAATGCTTTGCTCTTGAATTGATACAGATAAAAGACCAGAACAGCAAGGTTTGAGTCTTTGTTTTCAGCCAATTGTAATAAACTGTCAGCTGATCTGGCCATCAATGGGGTCTCTGTTCCTTCACTGCAGGCTGCTACTGCAGTTTTCAGGCTGCATGAATAGCCAATTGTTAAAAGGTTTGTTTCAAGCAGAATATGTTTTAATAAAGTTATCTACTGTGAAGAACAATTAAAGATTTTCTAAAATATGTTTACCCTCCACTTTTTGAGGTTCTCTGTTGTTTCCTACTATTTCCATTCTTAACTGCTTTGGCTCATTCGTTGTCCCCTCCTCTCATCCTAACTCCTCTAGAGAAAGAAAATAGTTCACACCCTCCTCAATTAAATGAATTGCAGGTTTTATTTTTGTCAAACTTATGCCTTCTCCCCAAACCCATCAGCTTCCATGGGTTTATGTGGCTACATGGAACAGTAGACCAATACTGCATACAACATGCAAAGCATTTAATACCGCTAGTGCACTAATACAACGAGAATAGAGATCAGTGCAACATAACAAATACAATGAAACAAGCTTGGAGGTTTGGCTACGCGAAAGCAGGGGAGAGCAGAATCACTAAGTTGGTGCTAGAAGGATGGGAACAAAAGGGTATTTCCTTAAGACAGTAATTTGGACAACAGTTTAGAACGAAGGCGTTACACACCTGGATTAATCACTTATAAGTGATTAATCACTTATACTAATACCTTCACTCCCATTAACTCATTCCTGCATCCAATTGAGTAGAAGTGTAATTAAATTAATCTCTGCTTCCACAGATATTGACTTAGCCCTACAAAATACAGTGTAGTGTTTCTTGTGTGACTATGCCTCACCTTTAAGTAAAAGGTCAACATGATCAAACTTTAAGAAGGGACAGCAATTTCAGTGACTATTTTTTTCAAGTTTAAGAAAACTTATCAGTATTTCCTAAACTGTGAACCAGCACAGGGGACTAGCAGCATCTTTAATGAGACCGAAATGAGGCATAGATAGCTTCATTATTTCTTAAGTCACTCTGGTAAGAAGTTCCATCTCAGTAAGTTCATATCCTTTATGTTTTATAATTATGGAAGTTGTTTTTCAGCCAATTCTTAGTTTCACAGAAGGCTAACCAAGTGTAAAGAGGACAAATTCTTTTTTCCCCAAGTACAGACAGATTCAGTAACACAACCAGGACTGAAACTCTTTCATACCTCTCAGTCCTATGTGTTACCCACTGGTTGCTGCTTCCCAGCTTATCTGGAATGCCAGATAATAAATCCACAACTATGTAAAAAGGGTTTAAAACTATTGAGCTTTCTTACATAATGCAAGAACACAGCTGGAATGTTTGTATTTTGATTGTTCTGCAACATTATCTGCGTCTGCACAATGCAGACAGCAAGAAGGCTGTGGAAAAAAAGCACTAAGTAGATGGAAGAAGGAATAGAACAGCAGCTCTGCTATGTTCACGTTTACTCTCCACTCTACTGCAAACAGTTTTCTCCTGTCTCAAATCTATCCTGACACATAGCCACAGCCTGTGAACAGGGGTTCAGGAACTTTATCAAGGCATCCAGCACCCTCAAAGCGGACAACAGATTGGCATTTCTTAATTTTTCAAGACTTTCTTTTTTGCAGTTTTCTGTTCAATGTCTTTGTACTGCAGAAGGTCCCTGTCCACAAGGCAAGTTGAATCTGCACATACCCATCTCATTCACCTTTGCACTTCGGATGTACTGATACTGTATGCATCAGCCACTCTTACCTTAACTGACTCCAGTTCCATTCGCAGACGATTGTTTTCTGACAGAAGGTCTCTGTTTCTGGACTCTGTTTGCTGCAGCTGGGTCTCCAGTTCAGCTTCATACTCTCGACTCCCCTCTTGGAATTCACGCAATTCCTCCTGTGTATTCTCAGCACTAGAGAGCAATTCCAGCAACAGAACTCATCATAATGAACAAAGAAAAAAAAAAATCTCTCTTGTACGCTTAAGGTTAAAAAAAAATAGCACCCTTTAACATAGAAGGCTCTATGCCCTTTTCCAACATACATATTCAACAGGAAGAGAGGGCCATATGCAAATGTTTCCCTGTCAAGCATGGAAAGCCACTCAAGAGCAAACTGGTAAACAAATTAAAAAAAAGCCCAAATAAATAGAAAAATCCCAAAGTCTGTCTTCACACTAGAGGTGATGAGGACATGTGGAGTCTCTTCAGCTTGTACATTGTCCACTGCTATCTGCATATTTAATCTGTTATTCAATTCAATTATTTATTTGGAAATATGAACAAAGCTATTTTCAATTAGCAATAAAAAGTGATAAAAAGAGAGAGATGAAAGGAAAGATGTTCTTACATTCTCAAGCAATTCTATTGCAATAATCCTCCAGCATGCTAAACAAGCAGCACTGAAAGGTCTGAACACATGGTCTAAGAAAAGACCCACCAACATTAGTGTCTAAAAAGTTTGGATTTTTTTCACCCTTTACGGCATTTAGAGCAACATATTGAGCCAAAGGGAAGAGCAAAGTACATTCATTCTCAGCCAGTGATTCTTCTCCATCTATGTGCTGTCAAACCATTCTTGATCCACACAGAGACATAAAGAGTGAACCGCAGCATCTCTTTCTGCAATGGCCCGGATCATCCACTCCCAACAAGGTTCTACAGTGAGTTTACCCGGGCTGCCCCCAACTGCAGTCAGAGGTACAATTTCAGCACACACAGTCCTACTCAAACCAGAGCAGGGACCAAAAACAGCAGTGCCACAGCAGCACAGCTTCACTGCTCAAATAAGCATCAAGGACTCTGGGCTGCTGTTGTTTATGCAGAAGCATTGCTACTGCTCCCACTCAAGATAGCTGAACCACCTTGAATTTACTCCTCTATGTAGTGCTATCTACATCTTTGCATGCAGTGTTATGCACCCTATCAAACAGCCTAGAGGAATGAAGCCACTGCCTTACCACTGCTTGTATTTCATAGCCAACTCTTTCCAGTATCTGGTTTCCTCTTCCACTGAGCTGAAGTGATGTCCTTCCGAGTCTTCCATGTCAAATCCTCAAAGTTTAAAACTCCTGCTTAATTTTTCACCCCCTGGAAAATTAAAGGATCAAGCATAAGAATTAATGCAGTGAGCTACCTCAGTGCTTTTTGCAGCAGAGCAGTGCAGCCCTCCTCCCAGGAAGTCACTTCACGCCTGGAGACCAAACTGAAGACCAGCCTTGACAGGGCTCTGCCAGATATACCATAGATGTGAAAGAACCACTACCGAGTAATCAGGTCCCTTTTCCCAGTTCTCCCAAGGCTGCTGCATGCCTACGCCACATCCCCAGCAGTGAGCACCTTCGCCATCCTCCAACTACACAGCACAGAGCACCAAACCTTAAACTTCAGCCGCGGCTGTGCCAATGCACACAGAACACAAGTGAAAGAGAAGACATGTCAGGCACTTCAGCTCCAAACACAGTGCAATTAAGGTCAATTTCAGCAACCCTAAAGACAGTTACCATGAAATTAAAGAGAAACTTCAAAGAGACACAGATAAGATTCTAATCTCCTGTGTTAACACCTCCAGGAACACCTAAGCTTTTTATGGAGATAACTGCTGGACACATGAAAAATTTCTCCCTAGGTTAACATAGAAAAAGCTACCCGACTTTAAACCTGAAATATCACAATCCATGTATGGCTGAGGGCCACAATATGTCTGGATACTTCAGAGAACCATGGGAGAAGGGAGCTCCAGAAATTCCCAGGGAAGTGAGGATAAAAGCTCCACAGAGGTTTTAGAGGGATACCACCTGGTTGGACTTAAGGTATGCAGATAGATTGCAGCAGTCCAGACCATCCAGTTGTCCATGTGCCAGCATAAACCTAGTCACAGGACATAGTCCCAAATGGCAAGGACGCATGAGAGCGCCACCGGAGAATCAAGAACCTTAAGTTGGTTGCTCCTGCTTGAAGATTTAAGTATCTAGACACCACAATTAAATAAATGCCCTCTGACATGCACGATGCACTCTAACGAACAGGACAATGGAGGAACATCAAACCTAATCCTCTGGATAACCTGCCTACGTCCAGCCCTGGTTGAGGCAAAGATTTCACATAGACATTACCCATTTAATAGAAACCCAAATACATCAAGGATAGTAAATAAAGGCGGAGTTGAACAATTCATGACAATGGCAGTTGTCAGAAAACTGTATTGCTGAAACCTAATGACTGAGGAAACACAGTTCTACCAAGTTTCAGCTCTGGATCTGCTGAGCAAAGCTTTTTCTAGAGGTAATCCTGATGGAATAAAGATAAAAACAACAGCCAAAGCCTTCAAAGAGCATTTAAATCTATCAGTCCTGCCTTCTACTCTTCTTATTTATGGTAGTCTGCAAATGTTGGAGTAGATCTGAGCAGCATGTCATAGCTAAAGAAAACGTGCATCCACTGCACATCTATGGAACTCAATGGAAAAAATTAGTCAGAACCTGTGTTGAGACTTTCCTTTCCAGAAAACCACCTGGTTTAAACACGATTAACAGCCATTTATCTAGTATACTGAGACAAACATACGTAGTTCTTACCTCTAGTATAGACAACTGTATCAAGTACTCAAAGTAGTCTGGTGATCTAAAGCCCAATTCTTACATATCCAAGCAATGCTGCAAAGCACAAGTCCTTTCCACAGCCTAGGCCACTTTCAGCAGATTATTGAGCAAAGAGTAGGTAGCTGTCACAGCTACATGGGCTGTGCCCACACACCTCAACGCACAGTATCAGCTACACACAGAAATTCCACTATTGTTTAGAATGGGAGCTGGCAGGTGGGGGGAAGTTAGTAAGCTTTAGTTCTTATAATTCACTTTCTTGACACAAGATGTTAATTAGACAAAGCTACATGTCTTCCTTCTAACAAATAAAACCACTGTGTGATGTATGGACACACTTCCAGCAAGAAGTCTCTAGGCTACTGCTCTTTGTATGTATTTACAGAAGTATGCACTGGGGAGAAAGGAGAGGAAAAGAAGTGTGAGTAAGGAGGAGTGATTTTTCCAAACAGTACCCTTGCCCATTTAAAAGAAAATCACAACCAAGTATCATTAACATTCTTGACTTAGGATAGTTTACAACACATCTACTCTATTATTTTTAAGTGAACTGAGAGTACCTTTGATGTTAATGAGCATGCCCAATGCTCAAGTTGCTGTGTACACACACACACCAATCCTTGCAGCACACTTGTCAAGAAAAAAATTTTCTCTTTCACAGCTGAGAGACAGGGATGGAGAGTCAGACATGAAAGAGCAATTCAGGTGCAATAGGAAACCAAGAAGGACCAGCATCCATTACTGTGGTCAAACCACTTCAGAGAACAGCAAGCCAGAGTTTCCTTTAGATGGTTATTTCTCACCACTCAGACAACAGGAATTTTCTGTATTTCTTCAAGAACAGAGAATCTACCCAGGGTATGCCTGGTTTTGCTACACAAATTAAAACATATTTCAGAAGTCTCCAAAGAGAAATTTTTCTGACACAAGTGGTATAATAAATCCCATATCTGGTGTTCAGACAGTCAACAAAAAAGAATCAAACAAGATAAAGTTGGAGAGCAAGACATCTTGCTCCCAAAAGCTTTCAAACAACCCTTTGGAACCAAAAGACACAGCCCCCATCGGCCTCAAAAGCTTGAATACGCTCATATCTGGCTCTCACTTTTGTTTTCATACTGCACTTTGGAAGGACTAAAAGAATGTACTAATTTGCATTTTTTAAGATTGTCACACACAAGAGAATGTTCCCTAACTGAGCCATAAGATTTCTCAGAGTTCCACAGAACCTTGAAAACTTTCACAGAAGCATAAAGATGCTGTCGCCTTCAGTTTCCAAGTATGTCTTTGTAAACATGAGATTACAAACCCACTAAAGATAACATCCATGAAGAGTACGCTCTGGTTCATGGTTACCATTACTTATTTAGCACTTATAATTTAAAATTAATTGTTAAATTGCAAATACATGGAAAGACTGTGGACCTATACTTATTGCACAAAAATGACACAACATGGCAGAGATTGTTTCACTACTGCCCCATGCCACAGGCACATGCTTTTCATCCGCAACACACAAAGATGACCTACTAGGTTCCCTGTACACCTGCACCACATCTTAGCTCACAGGGATTTTCAAACTAACCAAAGATGCAAGATACAAACTTAAACTGAAAAGAAAAATTCCAAGTTTTAGACAAAGTACTAAAGCTTTTTTTGATTTTCTGAAATTTGTTTAAAAAAAAATATCAAAAACGACTCACATAAATCTTTCTAAGCTGCCTGTAGAAAGGGTAGGGCTTTGACTTTTTGTTTTTCCCCCTGCTGCCTTCTCCCCTTGATTTATAGCAGCTTGGAGACAGTATGCAAAAGGCCTGGAAAGTAGTTAATTAAACCAATTAGGAACCTCTCATTGTCTAGGCTCGCTACAAAAGGGGGGAGGGCGAGGGGGGTTAAGGAGGTTGTGGCAATGTTTTGTTAAACGTTGGCAAACGTGGAAAAAACAAGGAAAGAAAGTCACAGTCTATTGCAGGCACACACTGGCTGCACCTTACTTGTTTTCGCACACATGAAGCCAGAAGAGACATCTGGCCAGACTTCCTGCGTGCAAGCAGCACCAGTGCTGGTCACAAACATTACAAAACCTCTACATCATACAGGAAGGGGAAGTGTTCATGGGTGGGGAATGGACTTCTGCAGTGAGAAAAATACCTCAGCATAAATGCTGAAGGAAACAATTTCATACAAGTGAGAGCAGAATTGCAAAATTCTTAAGGAAAAAAACATTAAGAAAAGTCATACACAAAATTATTCAAGGAACTTCAATTTGGTAATCAGTGTCTGAATTCACCAGATTCCTGAGGACCTCGAATTAGATGCTGTTCAGTCCTAAAATAAAGAACTCAAAACAACCTTGCATAAGGAATACTTTTCTTTTTTTTTAAACAAAAGAACATTTTAGCTTGGTGAACAACGTTGGCCTACCTTTGTAGCAATGCCTGATGGTCTGAGTCAGAGCAATTCATATGGTAATAAAAAACTAAAGCACTACCACACATACTACCGAATTATCCACGGCAGAGACGCGTAAGCTCCTATTAGACGTTTTTACCTAACCGTAAACCAAAACAAAACCCCTCTTTGCTCCTGAAAAGTAGCTTTCCCATCCTATGAAAATTACATTTTATTAAAATAGTCCCCATGCAAGGGTCTTCCTACAACATAAGGGCCTATTTTCTTTTGTTTAAGCAATACAAAAGAAAATCACCACAAAAGAGAAAGAAAAGAAAGAGGTCATCCGAGTGCCAGGATTACTACAGAATCCCACAGCCAGCACCGCAAAGAGTTACCATCTTCTCAGGATCTTCTCTCCCAAAAGCCCTAATTCAGCAAAGCCCTCATCTTTTCAGATACCAGTCCAGCTCCAATACTTCCGAGTTTCCAGTGATTCCTAAGGCAACTCCGCAAAGTTTTCTCTCCCGGGATGCCTGACCCCGACGCTCCCAGCCGCGGCCGAGCAGGAGCCTGGCAGCGCCGGGGCTGCCCGTTGCCATTCGGAGCACGCAGCCGGGCGGCAGCTAAGCCGGCGGGCACGGTTCCCACGCTCCCCTCCCCACCACCAACGGCGAGAGCAACTCCAGAAGCAGGAGCCGATTCAGGTTCGCAGAGAAGGATGCGGGAAGGAGCGGGGACCGCAGACAGGCGGGGTCCCAGCGCCATCTCCCCTTGCCTCCCCGACCTGCCCCGGTTACCACCGCAGGACTCGGGACACCCGGAGGGGCTGCGCCGCACCGAAAACTGCCCTCCCCTCCCGGCGGCAAGGGCACTCCGCCAGAGGGGGAAGCCCCGGGGCGCTGTCTGGCTGTCTGTCCGTCCCCCCACCAGCCTGCCAGGCGGCGCGGGGGAGCCCCGGTCTCTCACCTCCACCGCCGCCGCACGACCGCGGAGCTCCGCGCCGGCAGCCGCCGCTCGCCCCGGTCCGGCCCAACACAGCCGCCCCATTGGTTGCCGGTCACGTGCCGCGGGGGGCTCCGCCAATCAGCGCCGCCAGGACGCGCCTGCTGGAAGGTTTGGAAACTTTCGTTACTTTCAAAAAGCGCTCGGGGGCGGCGGCCCGCACGGCCCCACCGGCCCCGGCCCGGCCCGGCCCTCCGCCACCGGCCCCGGCCCCCCGAGCGGGGAGGGACGGCCCGTCCTCGGCTGCGTGCATCCTCACGCCTCAGTCACTCTAAACCCTTTCTTTCATCGGTGTCTTACGAGCTACAGCAGGCACAAGGGCCTGCATCTCCTAAGATGTTAACGGTATAAATCAGCATTTGCCACCGTGCTGAAATTTTAAATACGCATTTTCCCATGAAATGCTCTAAAAGAGGAAAAGCTTTACATCAAATATTTTTTTTTTTATTCCAAAGGCCTCTTCTGAAAGAGCAAGCAGTGAGACACCATAACTATTTAATATCAGTGCAACATTTTTACACTAAAGTCCCCTTTCCCCAACCGAGGAACAGGCTTCTGTGTCCCTGAAGCCCGTGTCACAAGGACAAAGCAGTCTATGAAATATTAGACACTTGCGCTCATCTACATCTCAGCACGTCATCATTCCAGAGAAGATGCCGCAAGCATCCGCAGGGGAACGAGCTCCCCACAGACCAAGGGATGGAGCTGCAGCTCGATGCGGCCGATACGTGACACACCGTGGCCTCACCACGCAGGGTCAGCGTGAAGGGGACTGAGGCACGCCGAGGCTTTCTCAAACGCCCTGGGTGCGTTCCTACCCAACAGTGCACACAAACACTTGGTCATCAGGCGTGTCTGGCATTTGTTTCCTGAGTCAAAACAAAACCACCAATTATCACATAGGTGTAGATACACTCCAGCTCGCATACATATGGCCACATGTCACCCAGTATCACTTCACACCCCTGCAGCACGTTTTACAAACTGCTGGATGACGGGCGCCCACACTCAGGGGCCCCGATCCCAGTTTCATTCACTTCTGTGATGCAACACCAGGCCTGGAGCAGAGCCTGATCCTGAAAAGACTTAACTGTAAATTGGGAAGGTAGCTTTCCCAAAGACTTTGCAGAACAAGGCTGGGACCGTAACAAAGAGGATGGATGCTTTTCTGTACGAATATTCCACTATGAGAAATCTATACATAGCTAAGATAACTTTAACTGAAAAGGGTGAGCAAAATTATACTTTCAGGTCAGGTGTTCAGCAAAATAATTTTATTTTGAGGACAGATGTTCAGCAGAAGTAAATGGAGACAAACCATTATACAACTATGAATAGAAAACTAAATTAGGTGTTTAAAAAATTGGATTAATAGCAAGTTGCAGTTCTGTCATTACTCAAGAATGTTTTTATTATCAGGTAACTTACAGAAAATAAACCACATGCTATTGTAGTGTGTGCCCAGTAATTAGAAAATTTATACATTGTTCACAAGTTTGGAACAAAGGACATTTTACTTCAACTCTTCAAACAAATCTTTGAGGATAGTGTGAGTACACAGATGATATCAAAGATACACCTGAGTATTTTTAATAGTTCTCATCTTGAAATACTTGTAAAACATAGCAAAAATTCTCAGATTTCAGAGGAAGCTGTTTAGCCTCTCATCCAATTCTCAGTGTTACAAACAGCACCCTAACAAATGCCAGAGGCTCAGAGGCACCACTATACACAAGCAATAAATACAAAAATAAAGGTTACTATTATTACTATCGCTGCCTTGTTTGCAAGAAGAATGAGAACATTTGCCTGTTTTAAAATTAGCAGAGGAGAATAAACGATTTTATGTGTTTATTTTTAGTTTGCTGATGAATGATTAATAAATGGCAGATTTTTGTGGTGCTAGGGTTTGTGTGCTGGTTATTTTAATAAGAATGCCACACTGATTCTTCCATGAAAGCTAAGAGAGCAAAAATCTATACACTTTAAGTTCTGGGAAGGTTGCAACACCTTATCTTTTGGCAATAAGCGTCTCACAGGGAAAAAATATTTGCTTTGCTGCAACAATTAACTAACTCATCACAGAACCACTCCTCTATGGATGGAACGGGAGCTGCTCATCAATTGTCATTACAAACTAGAGAACTTTTTATTTTTTTAATGGATTACTGATACCCATAACAAGAAGTGACAAACATATGTACATCATATGCAAATACTGCTATCACTGAAGAGCAAGTATTTAACATCAATGAAACCTATTTCTGTCTCTTTAAAGATGTTACATAATTGTCTGCCGTCTGTATACGTAAAATTTTATTTGCAAATGCTTAAGTGAGAAACACATTCTCACTACTTTAAAACCTTTCTGATGTCTTGAACTGACAAATTTTTGATTAAACTGTCAAATGCTCATTAATAGCGCTGGCTTGTTAAGCAAAGCAAAACATTACACCACTCAAGGCCTTGATACAGGGCAGCATTACACCCTGAGTGAGCCATGGTAGCAAGGGCAAGACTGGATGTAGATATGAGCATCGTCACTAAGATGACTCTTAACCTTGCTGGTGGCTGCAACCCATTAGGCAAAAGTGAAGGTAAAATGACAACTTAGCCTAATACTATGATATCACTTACAATGAAAAGATACTGAAACACCAAAAAGTTGACCCTCGCTCCACTCTGCTGCTAATCCCCCTCCTTGAGGGACTCAGCTACTTGCGTGCTTGGGGGCAAGCCCAGCCTGGGTGAAATGGATTTACTGCATGACCTTGGCCCAGACTTTTGAGGGAGCTGTTAAATTGTGAGACAGAGCTGTGTCCATAGAAAAGAAAAGTAAAACTACAAATAGAGGTAGGGTTGTTGAGACAAGGACTATTAGTAAGTAGCACAAGGATTCAGGAGGAAAAATATCAATGCAGAAGGTCATAAAATCCTAAAGTGAATAAAACCCAATTATCTTCAGTGGATTGCCAGTACCACCCACATCAACAGACCCAGTGAATGACAAGTTATTAAAACCGAGCTAGCAGCGGAGGCCTATGCTTTTCATGATGTTTGTTTGGCCAGCAGACTTCAAGCGTTTTATCAGGGGTTGGGGACCACCCTAATGCCCTATCCAGTGGTTTGTTAGAAGCTTGTTCTTTTCTGTTAGCTAGTAATTGCTTTATATTTTTAAGCTTTATGTATCTTACTTGGGGAATTTATACATAGCTAACGATGCCCAAAGCAACCCACAGAAGGACAGTACAGAGAGGTCAGACACTTCTGTTAAAATTAGCAAACAGAAGATTTCTGAATAGTACTGACATTTAACTGCTGTCCTCACCTTAGAACTATATGCTGCCTTCAAGGCAACAGGCTCTTAAAAACCATTAAAACTGTCCATACATGGCAACCAAGATTTTTTTTTCTGTACGCATACAAAAAATTTCAAAGTGAAAGCTCGAATTCTGCACAAGGCGTCAAAAAAATTATTACCTATAAGAGGCCAGTTCAACACCGTGGCAATTTCCGCGTTGCCCGCCGCACGGCTGAGCGGTGAGCGCACCTGGCCGGGCTCCTGCTGGGAGGCCAGGCCAGGCCCCTCCGCAGGCCTTCCCGGAGACCGCCCCGGGGCCGACCCCCGCCGCTCTGCCCGGCACTGCGGCTCGGGTGTGCACGGCCCGAGACACCCCCCCCCCCGGTGCAAGGTGGGGGGGGTCCCGGTGTAAAGGGGAACAGGGGCGCTGCGCAGCGGCCCCACCGTGGGCAGGGGCGAACGGGCCACACAGGGTATCCCTGAGCGGGGCCTCCCTCATCCCCTCAGGTGTCGCCCCCATCCCCTCAGGGCGGCCCCGGGCACTTTCCAGCTGGGCGCAGACACCCCCGCAGCCCCTCTAATCCCGAGTCGGGGTGTCGCCCCGCCCGGCCCCGCCCCGCTCCGGCCCGCACGCCGAGGGCCGCCGGGAGCCCCGGGCTTGGGGCAGGTTCAAAAGCCACCGCTCCCAGCCGGGACCGGCCCGCTGCGCGCCCGGGAGGAGGAGGGAGGGGAGCGTTACGACAGCTGCCTTTGCGGCAGCGGCCTGGTTTCCGGCGCTCGGTGTCGCTTGACGGCAGAAGGAGCAGAGAGGGAGGAGGGAGGACAACAAAGGGGTGTGAGGGGCCGCGGCGGCATGTGAGGGGCGGCGGGGGCGGCTCAGGTGAGGAGCGGCGGGTGGGGGCAGAGCAGAGCCAAGCCAGGCACGCCGGCTCCCGCTAGCCCGGCGCTGCCTCCGCCTCCCTGCGGCAGCGGGGAGGCCCTGGCGGAACGCTGCGGCCCAGCGGGGACGGGGCCCTCTCCCCTCGCGGGCAGCTGCCCGTCCCCCGGGCGGAGCTGCACAACGGCCTCTGCCCGGCGCCGCCCGCGGGCTGGAGCAGCTGTTTGCCCGGCAGCGTCTTGGGGAGCGCTGGGGCTGTTTGTCTGGGGCCGGGGGGGTGGGGTGTGTGTGGGGTGGTGCTCGGACCGGGCCTCGCTGTCGCCCCCTGGGCTGCGGGCCAGGCCGAGCTGGAAGCGCCCGGGGAGCTGCGAGCCGCAGAGGGCAAAGCGCGGACATATGTAGTTAACATAATTTTTAATTTTTTTTTTTTCAGTTACCGTTTTAATTCGTAAATGAATTGGTGCTACCAGACATTTTTAAAAGCAACGTACTTCAGAGTTATAGAACTAGATTAACTTAATATTTTATACAACGTAATTTTGGGGTACTTAGGGTTTGTGTGAATAAACAATTCTGCTTTTTAAAAAAAGTTAAAATTCTTTTGAGGTTAAAAATAGCGCTGGGACAAATGTGATGCTATGGAATGCATTGTATGGTTACTGTGTTTAACATTAAATGCAAAAGAACTGAAGGAGCATAGTCTAATGAATGGAGTACATAGTTGGAGGGTAAGAAGACTTAATTGTTAATCATAGTTTTTCTAGTACACTGTGGCTGGGCCTTAAGTCGTTTAGCTTTACAGAACCACAGAAAAGCAAAATTGATGTGGTGTGCTGTGGGGGAGTTTGAGAATTAGTAGAAGTATTTGTAAATAGCTTTAATAATTTAAAGCTCTGTTCAAATACTAAATGCCATGTGTTTAATAAAGGTATACATAGTTTCGTTAACCAATGGAAAAACAATGAATAGGCAATTTACTACTTTCAGCTGAATTCAGTTGCACCGATTTTTTATTTATTGCTGAGCTGTTCCTGAAAACTTATCTCCTGGCTTCTCTTTCCAGGAGAGTGCCCTGAAAGCTACAGGGAATTATTTCATGTCAGTAGCAATTCACTTCTGGAACTCTGTAGCTAATGTCATGGACTCAAACAGTGTTTTCCTCAAACCTATGCTGCAGGTCATGAGGAATATTCTTGTACTAAACAGGAATGCTCAAGGCCATGTTCCATGTGCATAGTTAACATAAATAATGCAGGTTCAGTGATCTAGCAGTAGTGGAATGCATAAGACAGAGAAAAGCTGTGGTGGTCTTACCTCAAAAGTTATTTAAAGCATGCATTTTTTTCTCTTTAGCAGGTGGGAAGAATGAAAGGAAGGGGGGATGGAAGAATGTTGAACCTTTTTGTTTGGCTGTATGATGGAAGGACACAGGACAGACAACCTCTGCAATAGGTCATTTGGATGGCTTCAGCAACAAGAGAATGATGCTAAACCATGGCTCTGGAAACTTTCTAACTGCTTTTCTGCTGCTGAAAAGTCTTTGCCTTGCAGTGCGAAAACGGTAATTCATTGCTTTACTAAAAGTATAATTGATATCCTGGTACAGAGCGGTATAACTAATTGCAGTGTTACTGCTGACTAAAGGGGGTGAGTGGGGAGAGGAGAAAGAGGAGACAGCAGTTACTATGGTGAATAAAAAAAAATCTGCCTGGGAATTTAAGGTCTTTAGTTGTGTTAACAGCTCTCTTATCAATGTTGGTGAAAGCAGGCAAGTTGCTTTGTTTGACAAGTTTTACTCTGTACAGCTCTGTTTGGAATAATACAACTGATTCCTCAAAAAGTGTATAATGCAGCTTCTTGAAAACTCTATGGAGGTATTGCTGAAGAGTAGTGTAGGAATGTAGTCTTCATGCTTCCAGACTTTGATTAATTTAGTTTGGAGGCAAATTTAGAGTTTTCTGCATTATTGTTATATAGTAGTTACAGCAATTGTGGATATTGTTCTTCATGAATGTATAACTTCCTTGTTTCCATTTCTTTAAATGTTCCTGTTCTGTAACTGTGTATGATTCTGTTTAAGCTGCAAAGTGCTAGGGAATAGAAGGAATAGTACAACACAATGACTTACTTGAGCAAGCAAGCTCCAGCTCATTCATGCATGTTCAGTCTGACTTTCAGTAAAAGGCATGTGGGAAACAGAAAAGCATGTATCCTGTTGCTATTCTTATATGTTAGGGGTTAGGAAGGGAGCTGCCACAAATTCTGGAATTTAACATAACACCAGTTCCAGACAGACTTTTGGCCGAGTGTATATTCAATTCATAAGATGTGGCATCAGGTAGAGAGGAATGGTTTTGAACTTGGGTAATCAATTATTCATTACTGTGTAGTAGGAAATGCATTACATTCAATTTGGAAAGTGAAAGTTTTTCCAAAGTACTGGCCTAAAGCTCTGGGGTGGTGTGTTGTATGCAAGTTAGCTCTAGTGACCTTGACTGTTCTGGTGCTTCTCATAACCTTGCTTAGTTTTCACTGCTGCCATTTAAAAAAAAACAAAAACAAACAACCTGTATTTCTGTCTATGCATTTATGGCTGTACATCTTGATATCTTGAATCAGAATAGGCAAAAAGCACATATAGTTGTGAAAATCTAGTCATTGCTGTCCTCTGTTCGTTTACCTGCTTGATATAATTTCTAATTTTTAAAGTCTTAGTCTTTTAATGCATTACCTCTAAAACTTTAATACAGTTTTTATGTCTTTATTCAAAGCAAAAGATGATTACTTATGTACCTCAAAACTGTGGGGTTTTTTTACATTACATTGTACCCATCTATGTTTGCACTTAAAAGAAATAAAACTTTTTTTTTGATTTGCAGTTGCAGAGTATCTCTCAGCCTTAGCCGAACAGTTTTCTGTTTTACAGACCCATTGATACTTGTTTTGTTGCTTCCAAAATCCACAGATACCAATATACCTCAGGCTGGCACACAACTGGCATGTTTCTTTTAGTATTTCATATGTTCAGATAATGAGGTATAGTAATCATGAAGATAGCGCTTTTGAAAATTCCTGATGTCAAAATTGTAACAGTCTAAAACTATGCTTGTTTATACTATAAAACTGCAGATTTATTTATGTATGTGAATGTAACTGAGCTTTCATTTTCTAGAAAGATTACATGGAGAACAAGAAAGCTGCTGCAGAGTTGAAGGATGCTTCATCTCCTCATAATGCTGGCTCTAAACTGTTTCCAGCGGTACCGCTTCCTGATGTTCATCCTCTTCAGCAACAGCAAATACAACTTTCACCTGGTCCAAAAGTAAGCTGCTGTGCTCATGGCTCTGACTCTTCATGTACTCCACAAATGCATTGTGGTGGTGGTGGTGGTAACTTGATTCACCCTGGCACAATATTAGACTCAAAAAGCACTGGGACGATTACTTGTCAAGTGGGGTCAGGATTTGCTTATCAGTCTGCATCTTCACTGAAGAACCCTCCATCTAGAAGCAATTTGGCAGGCATTGCGAGTGAGTTCCCTGGCATGTGCATAGAAAACAGTGTATCTTCCTGTCAACATCTGCCCTGTTGTGGAAAACTCCATTTCCAGTCCTGTCATGGTAATGTGCACAAACTGCATCAGTTTCCAGCCCTTCAGAGCTGCACATCTTCTGGTTATTTTCCTTGTTCTGAATTCACAAGTGGGGCCACAGGCCATTTGGATGAGCATATTGCACAGTCGGAGCTAACATCGCGCGTGTGCGCCAACCCTTTGCACCTAAACATGGCACCTTCAGTTTGTTTAAAGGGCTCTCACTACTGCAATGACTGCTTAAGCAAGGTTTGTACACATCACATTTCTCATTCATTAAGCATGGCGTATGGTTAATGTTGAAATAATGTTACCTGAGCAAAACACCAGCTTCCATGGGTTGCAGCTTACATGCTCCTAGTTGGTAATGTACCAGATACCCTTTGTGAAGATGATCTCTTTTCTGAGGTAACATTCAGTTTAATAGGAAGACGAAAGACACTATCACAACGTTTAGCTTACAGGGGATCTGTAATGTACTCAAGCAGAATTTTGACTGGATTTGAAAGACTTTTCTCTTCTTGACAACTCCAATTAAAATGTTGCATAGCGGTGACTGAGAAAAGGCTAACAACAGTTAACATGTACCCTTGGGGAGCTGATCAATAAAGATCCATTTCTAAGTCAGGTGAAATGTCTGATACTATAAGGATATTCTAGTTTTGATTTGGTTTGCTAGGTCTTAGTTCAGTCGTCTCAAATTTGTAATTTATACTTCTATAACGATACTCTAGAACTGATTAAAACTGCTTGAATTTTAATGGAAAATTCAAGTGAAATAATAAACTCATTGCAAGGTGTGTTACTTAAACTTCCAAACTTGAGTTTCCAATGTAAAAGTGAAACTTCTTCATTTCCATAAACTAAATGGTGATAATTCCAAACATACTGAATTCACCACTACCTTTGGGTGGAGGGAGGTGGTTCAGCCTTGTACTCTTAATTGTGCTGACTTTGCATGCTAGGTCTGTTTTTCTAGAGTACATGTTAGTATTTCTTAAAGATGGCATGTCTTGAGGTGCAGAGTTTAGCAAACTCTTTCCTTGCATTTGGAAATCTAGAGCTAAGTATACTAGGAAAGACTCTAGGATAGAAGCCTTCTTCATGCAGTAATACTGTTGTTAATTGACTTTGTAGAGTACATCTGAACTTGCATTTGTTGCAGAAGGGAAACTGAGTATTTCTAGCATTGAATAGTATGTGTTAATATTGTATAACAAATGAATGTGTATTTTGAAAAATTGTCCCAACAGCCAACCAGAAACAGCCTAGCTGATGCTGCTAAAATCTGGCCAAATATTCCTCCTCCAAGTGCACAGACTGCACCTGTTCCTATCCCAATATGTAATGGCTGTGGAACCAAAGGAACAGGGAATGAGAAGAGTTTGCTACTGGCAAGCAGCCTTGGCAAATCACCGCAGAAATATGGTAAACCACATTTGTTTGAAACTTGCACTTAGTGGATGTCCTCTTTAAATACTGTTGCACGTGAAGATTTCTCTTAAATTGTGCTGTTTTCTGGTAACTTCTGAAAGTCATAGAAGACTAAATGGTAAAAAACCCCTTGTGTCTGTTTTGTAAATTCATAACTTGGATTTACCTGTTTTGACTACCTAGTTAACTTACTGTATTGTTTGCATAGAGTTTTGATTTTTTTTAACTATTTTTTACCAATTCAGGAACAAGTAAAAGAAATTCTAAGGATGGGGAAGCTATTTTGTTCCAGTGGTGTATAAAGAAATTATCTTCAGCCATACTTGGAAAAGCATTTTGTTAGTCTGTAGTGTCTTGTCACTTCATATGCAGTAAAGGTGTAAAGTTTATAATTACAACATACCTTTTTTCAGTGTTCTTGAGAGGAAAATATTGTGTGAAATAATTACGTGGTCTTTCTACGGTGTTAGTACTACTTCAATTACAAAATCATGGTTAGTATGACAGCTATAAAATTAAAAAAATAATGGAAGAACAAGAAATTAGATACCTTTACTATAATTTTAAGACTACACCTGTTTTTAAGATGCAACACTCCAATTAAGTGTCCTTACAAAATGCAATTCCAGTGAACCTGGTAGGAGAGTAACTAGTAAACATATACCCAAACAAACTTGATGTTTGTCTGCTGTGTTTAATTTTACATTCTCAGCTAACTTGAATTCTTTGATTGTTTTTGACCTGTGAGGATTCTGTGTCATTTCTCCTGTTTCTTTTCCAGTTGTTTAGTGGGGATGGAGTGAGTGTATAATGCTGATTCAAAATTAGATAGACATTCAGAGTGCTGAAACAACAGAAACTTTATTTGTGCTTCTTAGTCTGTAAGAGCAAAATATCTTAACCTTGGTCTCCTGAACTATAGGATACCTTTATTCCATACTGCCTTAATTTTTTGTAATTGCTGTTGCTATACTGGTAGTCTGGTCTGGTTTTATTTAAATTATTTAATGCACAGTGTAAATTTGAACAACTTTCATGTTTCACTTCTGTTACTAATATACCACCTGCTGAGTTTAGTGTGACACAACTTCAGACAATTTTCATGGCGCATGCCACCAGCATTTGATAATATATTTTTAAGTATGTTACTTGGTGGTTTGAGAGTTTAAAGCTGAAGTTGTCTTGCATCTTTATCCTAACTTAACAGTGATTAAGTTTCTGTTTGAGGTATCAAGTTTCTCCCTTAAAGAGAAACTTTGAAAACACCTAATTTGTGGGTTTTTAGATTCCTTAAGAAAATAAAACTGGACTTGCATTCCTGGGCATGTTTTTCTCTAAAACATCAAGCTCCCCATGTGCAAAGTTTATAGTATGTTAAATTTAACATTTCTGGTATTTGGAGATTAAAATGAGCTGTGTTAAACCTGTACAGGGTCTCCGGACGTTGCAATAACAGGTCAAGTTCTGGAAAACTTGCCCCCCATTGGAGTCTTCTGGGATATTGAAAACTGTTCAGTTCCCTCTGGCCGTTCAGCCATAGCAGTTGTACAGAGGATTCGTGAAAAGTTTTTTAAAGGTCACAGAGAGGCAGAATTCATCTGTGTGTGTGACATTAGTAAAGAAAATAAAGAAGTTATTCAGGAGCTCAACAACTGCCAGGTATCAAAACAGCATCTACTTGGTGGTGTTGCTTGAGAATTTGTGTACTCTGTGTGCTAATAGTGATTCCTGTCCACTAAAGCTTTGTGTTAGCTTCTGTGGTTTGTAGTGCATGAGCTTATAATTAGTTTATGGGTGGGTGTCTTTAATGCTGAACTTCACTGATGTGATACTTTTTAAAACTGAAACTGTATTCTGTTATGTGCAGATTACTTTTATCTTTAGTTTGTTTTCACAGAGGATTTTGATTTCATCCAGTAATAAGCAGCAGTGGCATTTCTAGTGTTATCCTTCAAATCTGTGACTAAATAATTAACCTAAAAGAACTATGATTCTGTGAAATCAACTTTGCTTTTTTTAGTGAATACTATGCTGATTAGTGAGTACACATCTAAATTAGTGGTATCAGTTGGGGTACCTTTAACACTACATACTTTTCCATCAATACCTCTTGTTTCTTGGTATTTTTTTACTTTTTGTGCAGGCTTAAGTCAGAAATTCCCTTCCCACCCCCTAAATTGCAGATATGATAACAGGTTGACAGTTTATCTGCTTATATGAGGTAAAATGAATTGATAGTTGAGTACTTGCTATGTTTGTCACCCCTCTATTTCAAATGAGGGTTTATGGAATGTTTTTAAGGTAGCAGTAGTTCTCTCTTAGAGAATGCGAAGTATGTAAATTGTGATCTTAAACACAGAACAGCAGAAGTCATCCCTAAGATATTGCTGAACAACTAGGGTTGAAGTTCATTGCTCCTTAGAACAGTTTGGGATCCATACATGTTGTATTTAACGCATGTGTGTGTTAATTTATGTAAACAAAAGGTGCATGTGAAAGCTTGTATTTATGTTAATTTCTTAAAAAATGAAATTTAAGCAAGCATATTTCACATTCAAGCTTTTCTGTAGAGTGTGTCTCTGTATTTCCACAGGTGACTGTTGCACACATCAATGCTACAGCAAAGAATGCTGCTGATGACAAACTCAGACAGAGTCTTAGAAGATTTGCTGATACACATGCTGCACCTGCCACTGTGGTTCTTGTGTCAAGTAAGTGTTTGTAGTATTGACAGTACAGAATTCAGTTCCTTTCTTCAGTTGTACTTTTGCACAGAGCAGTATTTTGCTTGCCAAGGGCTGTGTTTAGAATTGGCTTTAACTGAATTGCTCAAGAATTCTTAATGATGTCAGTGGCAGCAAGGGAAAGTAGGCATAGTAAGATGACAACTTGGCTTAGTTAAATCAGCATTGGAATCTGATGTCTTCTTGTGTCAGTAGGTATGTGTATAAATAATATCTAAAGTTAAACAGCTTCAGTAGGAGGCTAATAAAGTAAAACTCATTGAGTCTTCCTTATGGTAATCTTTCAGAATGGTTTGAGCAAAATGTGTTGATTTGGGTTTTATTCTTGTAGCAGCATACTATGTGGTTAAATATGTAAGCCACTTAACTCTTCAGTTGCTGTGTGTTGCCTTGGGTTTCTCCCTAAAGCTAAATAAATGTTTCTTATAGAAGTATACAGTACCAGTTGAATGCCTTGCTGATAAATTGCTAGAAGTTGCTATTAAAAGGGAGCCCTTGTCTATGAGACTGAATGCTAACTGCTGATTTAAATTGTGGCTGAGAAGCCTTGTAGCTGTTCATGCTCTTCCAGTGATTCAGAAATTTTCAGTGATAAATAGAACTTGTCAAGTGAGGTCTGGGTAGGGTTTTTTAGCTTTTTCATATGTTTCCTTGTTCATTCTAATTTTCTCTTTTGTATTTCTCCAGCGGATGTAAACTTTGCTTTGGAACTCAGTGACCTGAGACATCGACATGGCTTTCGGATTATTTTGGTACATAAAAACCAAGCTTCAGAAGCACTCTTACATCATGCTCATGAGCTTATTTCTTTTGAAGAATTTATTTCAGACTTGCCACCAAGGTTACCACTGAAAATGCCGGTAAGGTTTTTAATTCTTAATGCAACAGACACTTCAAAGTGTCAATTTCCTTTTTTCTTTTTTTTAATTTAGAGGGAGAGCAGGCTGAAATTATGTATGTGTTTTTTATGGTGAGATGTGTCAGCTGCATATTTGACCATTGTCTGTATTTCAGTTATTACCATGTGAATGTGTGCTTTGTACAGCACTCAAGACCTTTTCTTTCTTTGAAATAACTTCCTGAAATACGTGTTCACATGCATGTGTAGAATATATAGAACTCTTGAATTGCAAATAGTGATGCTTTCTTATCTGGAGAAGTGTTTAGGTATTGATCAGGGAGTCTGTAGTCTCTCCTAACTTTAAATTATATTGGAGATAGAAGTATGAGGGTCTACCTTGGTTTGAGTTTTTTTCCAAACAAATTGAATGCTGCAAACAGGATGATGTGGGTGGGAGGAGAGTGTGTGTCACCAGAATCAATGTAAAAATACTGGTTTTGAACAAGAGGGTGTTTTGACATAATCAAATTAAAATCTTACTCCCTTTAAACAGGCATGCCATACACTATTATATGTTTATAATCTGCCAACAAACAGAGACAGCAAAAGTGTCAGCAATAGACTCAGGCGTTTGTCAGACAACTGTGGAGGGAAGGTGCTGAGCATTTCTGGAAGCAGTGCAATTCTCCGTTTTTTAAATCAAGAAAGTGCTGAACGGGCTCGGAAGCGAATGGAAAATGAAGATGTTTTTGGTAACAGGATTGTAGTGTCTTTTACTCCCAAAAACAAAGAACTTAATGAAACAAAAAGCTCCAGCTTTTTGGGAACTGAAAAGGTGAAGTCTCCCAAGAAAATTAACAAGAACACAAAGCTGTGCCTCCTCAACAAAGACTCAAGTGATCAGTCTTGTGGTACCAAAGGCTCTGCTGGGAGAGGATTCCAGATTCATGGATCTGTTGTCAAACCCACAAATGTTAAAAGTTTACAGGTATTGTTGTTCTACCTTGTTTAGTATTCTTGCCTTTACTGTTCTGAGAATTGCTTCTGTTACAGCTTTATCTTTAATGTGTTAGTCCTATTTAGTAAATAACTGTAATGTATAGTGACACTCCCAAATGAGAGCTGGATTCATCTGCTTGGAAAGTAGACAATGAATTTGAAGGTTATTCCCCCCCTGCAACCTTTTTCCTCAATTTGGAAATACTGCTGGTACTTATGGAGTCTCTATTCCTAGGCCAGTTTTGACTTTTTATTGGTGTTGAATATAACATTGAGTCATCTGCTTCTGCTAGTTTTAAGGAAAACTAGGGTGGATCTACAGCGTAGCAAAAATATTTCAACTAACTGTGACAGGAAATAGTAAACTATCAGAAAATCAAATATTCCTGGTTGTGAAGTGCCAATGAAAATGCTATTAAAGAAACTTGTTGGTTATTTAGGTTTCCATAACAAGGAAAGCCTCTGGCAAGGAATGTCTAGGGCTTTTATGCTGACTTTTCTTCTTTTTCATACAGGAGCTGTGTCGCCTTGAATCAAAGCCCATCAGTAGAAATATTGAAAACCAGCAAGAACATTTAAGAGAACAAATTCCTTCTCCTCAGAGTAACTGTAACGCAGCAATTCCTGTGTCTCTGGCAATGAAAAAAACTGGGACAGGAGAATCATCCTGTAAAAGTAGTCAGAAGTATGTTTAAAAATAAAGACATCAATGTTAGACACATTTTTAATGTGAATTCTGCAACGTAATGTGTTTTCTTTTTCTTATATTTGTAAATAGAAAAGAGACCGCTGCTTCCAGGAGCATTACCAATTCGCCTGTAGATAAAAAAGATAAAGATGAAACTATATTTCAGGTCAGCTATCCCTCTGCTTTCAGTAAGTTGACAGCCTCAAGACAACTCAGTCCTTTACTCATGTCACAGAGTTGCTGGTCGTCTCGGTAAGTGTCTGTCTTATTTGGGAGGTGAAGTGAGACTTCAATAATACATACCTTGATTATTGACAGCTGCATATGGAGTTGTGTACGCTAAGCACATTATTTATGTGGAGACAGAAGGAAACTGTGGTGCTGTGTAACTGCTAACAAAGGGTGGATGTAAATATAAGATGGCGTGAGCTCTTTTTCAGAAACTTACTGTTTAGCAATTGTTTCCTGCAAACTTTAAAGCTTCTGAAAAATCTTCAGAGGTGTAATAGACATGTTACTCCTCTTAATTTCAGTGCCTTTCACATTCCCAGTAAAAATTTATCCAGGCCCATTAAATTCTTTAGATTTAAATATCTGGCCTTTGCCAATTATTAGTCATGTGAATGAGCTTGGCCTTTTTAATGTGTTGGTAAGATATATTTGACACAAGGTCTTCTACAATTATTAAATTGGGTGACCTTGAAACATAATATGGTTTCCTTCTCATAGGAAGTATTTGTCTTGTTATGTGTTTTGTTTATGGTAAAACTTGTTTAGCCAGCACACATGTACTAGGAAAATACCTTCAAAGTGCTGTATTTGCACTTGAACTGTGTCTATTTTCTGATTAATTTTTGAGATGTATATATCAGAATTGCACAACAGCTACTTTTGCTCATAAATGTTTCTCTTTTACCTAGGAGTATGTCTCCAAACCTCTCAAACAGATCATCTCCACTCACATTTAATGTAGCAAATCATACCAGTGGTACAGACTGCCCTGATCCTTTTGCAAATGGTGCAGACATTCAGATCAGCAACATAGATTACAGATTGTCCAGAAAAGAGTTGCAGCAAAACTTACAAGACATTTTCTCAAGACATGGCAAGGTAAAGGCTAAAATACCTTTACTAAATATATTCTTTTAAATACTTCCTGTTTATGCATTTATGGACATGTCTGTAGTGTAGCTTTAAGTGAGTAGGAATGGAAAGCTATCCAAACATGACTTTTAAACTTGGCTAAAAAGAGGTATGGTGTTTTTCCTTTAGAAAGACCAAATCATCACTTGCACTAGGTTCTTAATTTGTATCTTGTCTTCAGACATCTGGTATTCTGAAGCTTTGTATATAAAATTCTTAGTAAGTGGTTCACTAGTCATGCAGAGAAGAGACTTAGGCTTTAGCTGTGTAACCTTTTTAAGCTGTAAAGCTGAATTCCTAATGTCAGTTTAAAAATCACAGTAAAAGCTGAGTTTTTTGAATCAGAAGTGATCAAAAACAGACATGGAGAGTGAGTCAGTCAAAAGCAACTATGACAGGAGAGGTCACTTCTGCAGTAGATCTATTCCCGTCTGATCAGTGGATGACATTCTTCTGGCATTATCTGCTACATGGGAAGATGATGTTTGTGTTAAAGGAAATCATGGTCTTGCCTTGGCCAAGGCTTACTGCACTCGGTTCTTGTTTGCACTGTCCTGTTGGCCATGGTTCATCATACTCAGTTCCCTTTTACATTGTATTTGGCTCTCGGCCAAAACAAGACTGTGCTACTGTTGTGTTGGTTTGCCTTGGGTTAATATTCTGTGATAAACATATTAGATGGTTTTTCTTTTCAGGTAAAAAGTGTAGAGCTGAGTCCTCATACAGACTACCAGTTGAAGGCTACAGTTCAGATGGAAAATCTGCAAGAAGCAATCAGTGCTGTCAACAGTCTTCACAGATACAAAATTGGCAGTAAAAGAATCCAGGTCTCATTAGCAACAGGAACTGCTAGTAAATCACTCTCTCTCCTTAGGTAATAAGCACTTTGGCTTATATGTTATGGCATGTATTTAGTAGCGGAAAGATGATTTAAAATATTGAGCAAAGGAATGATAGGGAAATAAAATATAAGCAATGTAAAAAAAAGTTAAACTGAAAATTAGCCTAGTTGCATTCAGCACATTCATCAGGTCATAAGACAGATTTTATTTTAAGTTGCATCTGAAGAGACTAGATCTGTTTAATAGTGTTAAATAGTTTCACGGCTGCTCTCTTATAATACTGATATGCCCCAATAACTTTGTGCAGCTGAGTTAAGATTACAGTTGGCATCTCTATTTCTCCTTTTCTCCAAGAAAGCACACATGAATTCTCTCTTTGAGGATGGGATACACAGTTTAAATGCTGTTGGTGTTTCTTTAATATCAGTTTTCTATGTGGAGGATGATAAACTAGAGTGCTGATACTAGTGAGAACACAAGTATTTTGTTTCAATGTTTTCCATACTGAAAGAAAGCATTAGGAAAAAAGTTGGCGTTTTTTCACAGAAAGCTCCAGTGAAAATAGTGCTTGGAGTGTAGGGTATTCCACAACTATGTGCTACTTGCCATTGTATAGTTTACAACTTTATTTCATTCTTGCCTTTTAGCTTATGCCTGTTCAGAGTTCTTAATGTAAAGACCAGGATGGTAACTTCTAATGCTGCAGCTTTAACGTTGCATTTTATAGATGCTCAAAATCTTACTACCACCTATGAATGATGCAATTCCTTGAGAGACACTACCTAGATGAGGTAGCAGATATGTTACTACTTGCACTCCCTGATCTGAAGTGTCACCTTTTGTAGTGCTGGGATGGAAGGGAATGCAATCTGTCCTGTCACGCTTATAGTTCGTAAACTGCATCTCACCAGTTTGGGCTGGAGACTACCTATTTCTAATACTAACAGATCAATTTTGTGCTAATGTTACAAAACTTCTTTTATAGCTCAGAAACGATGTCCATTCTGCAGGATGCACCTGCTTGTTGTCTGCCTGTGTTCAAATTCACAGAAATCTATGAAAAAAAGTAAGTTTGCAGTTGTTTTTTCTCTATTACTTCTAAAAAAGAATCTGATCTTGGGTGACTGTTTTACAGTGAATTATAGAGAGTAACAGAATGGAGTGTTTTGGTTTGTTAGATGTTATAGCATATTATCTATCCGGAGGCAATGACTCTGGCCTTTCTTAGAGGATTATAGTTCCAGTATTTTACTTCAGTTTTCTGCATTGGGATGAATAGATTAGTTACCTTAAAAGCTTATATAGAATAGTTTCTCACATGTTCCTGTTTATTAAACCAAAAAATGCAGATTACTGCGTTCTTGAATTACATTTACAATGTGTACTTATTTCATTTTTTCTTGTAGATTTGGGCATAAATTAATTGTATCAGACTTGTATAAACTAACGGATACCGTGGCAATCCGTGACCAAGGAAGTGGGCGACTGGTGTGCCTTTTATCCAGCAGCCAAGCCCGGCAGAGTCCATTGGGATCTTCACAGTCACATGATGGCTCATCAGCAAACTGTAGTCCTATAATATTTGAAGAGTTGGAATATCACGAGCCTGTTTGTAAGCAGCATTGCCTGAATAAAGACTTTATGTAAGCTGTGTATAAAATACTATAAAATCTTAAAGTATTTGAACAGCATTTAACACTTGCAGGTATATTAAAGTTGAGGTGTATATGTTCGTATAGTGTGCTCCAGTCACTGTCTATATGTTTACAAGAATAAGTCGGGCAGAACATAATGAGATGACACAGTGAATTTTCTAGGCGGTTCTCATGGATCAGTCTGTTCAGGTAAGACTATTCTAGCACAGCTGCCCAGATTGAACACCTTTTAAGCAGAAGCTGAAAGGTACACTACCTTCGTCTGGTTATGTAGGAAGATTGTTCTAGCACAGCTGCCCAGATTGAACACGTTTTAAGCAGAAGCTGAAAGGTACACTACCTTCCTCTGGTTATGTAGGAAGGTTATACATACTAGAGATTTCTATCAGCTTGAATTTTGTTACATAGTTATAGCTGGAACTGATCACCCTCTGTCCTGCAGCTACATTTAGTAAGTGATTCATACTGGGTTGAAGATTTCCTGAAGCCATATAAAGTTTTTTATTCAACCGCAGTCAGGTTGTGCTACTAGAGCAGTTATTAGGGTTTTGCTGTTAACTGCCTGGTATGTGCTGCTAAAACTTAATTTGAAAATTTTAATCTAATGACAATAAAAATACGGACTTTTAAATGTTGCTTGTCTTCCAGGAGTTTTGTTGTAGCTGTATGAATTTTTGTGAACAAGAATAGAGGGAAGTTGCTTGTGACCGTATGTAGTCATATTGTCAGCTGGTAGCAATATATCATATGCATATAGTATAATGTTTACTATGGGTGTGTATGTAAGCACAGGCATACTATACTAAAGCTATGTGTAGGATGAGCATATAAACGTCAATCTCTTGTTTTTACAGTGAGCATGAATTTGATCCAGATTCTTATAAAATTCCTTTTGTGATTTTGTCTCTGAAGACATTTGCTCCCCAAGTTCACAGTCTTCTACAGACACATGAGGGTACTGTGCCTTTACTAAGGTAAAGCATTTTAATTTACACTTTTAGTATAAGGGCTGATAAGTTAAAGATTTAAAACTTCATTGATGGCTGTTGTAATGCTCTGAAACTACCTGTTGTATAAAAACTCCAGGTGGAGTAAGGTGTACAAAAAACTGTAAGGTGGTATCTTTTAGAGGAAACAAGTGCCTCATGAAATTATTACTTTTTGAATTCTTGTTGAGAAAAGACACTTACTTTAAATGTGCATTTTATGGAGACTTCTGCAATGTGTTAGTAAGCTGTTGAAGCCTCTTGCTCAGGAAGCGTCTTAAAGACAAGGATATTTTTAGGACAATTGTTATAGTGGTGTTTTAGTTTATAATGGAAGCTCTCTTTTTTTTTCTTCCAAAGTTTTCCTGATTGTTATATGTCAGAGTTCAGTGATCTTGAAATAGTGCCAGAAGGCCAGGGTGGTGTTGCTTTAGAGCATCTAATTACCTGTGTTCCTGGAGTGAACATTGCCACTGCCCAAAATGGCATTAAAGTTATTAAATGGATACATAACAAACCACCACCTCCTACGACAGGTAAATATTGCTATTTAAAATCTTTTCTCTGAACTAATCTTTCTACTGAAATATTGAGTAGCATAAAATAGCTATCTTCTATAATTGTTAAACATTTTATAAAAAACTTTTAGCCTGAATGTTCATTCTTTTTTTTTCCTCCTGTGCTGTAGCCTGTGTCAAATAGCGTGCAGTGTTTAGTGGAAGAATATTAGTGAAAGGTTCAGTAATACAATTATTTTTTTGTAGATCCTTGGCTTCTACGTTCTAAGAGCCCTGTAGGTAATCCACAACTCATTCAGTTCAGCAGAGAAGTGATAGATCTACTTAAAAGCCAACCGTCCTGCGTCATACCCGTCAGTAAATTCATCCCAACATACCATCATCACTTTGCAAAACAATGCCGTGTGTCTGACTACGGGTATTCTAAACTAATGGAGCTGCTGGAAGCAGTGCCTCATGTACTGCAAGTGAGTTATATGGTGCTGTTCCTTTTAACTTGCGGAATTGTACTTGTATCTTCAACTATCTGAATTACTGGTTGGTATTGTATTATAGGTGCTATGCCTTTTCCACCTTGAAAGAGATGACTTAATGAACCCTGGAGTGTAATTGTTGTGGTTTTTGAGGTGTTTGCTTTGTTTTTGTTGCCCCCCCTCTTCCAAAACAACTTCTGGGGAAGTTAACTCATTATCTTATTTAATCTAACTGTGTGAAATAAAGTTTGAAGCTTTTTTCTAGCCTGTGGCTGGTACTTGGGTAAAAAGTTTTGTGGTGTTTATTATAAGAACACAGCAAATACTGAGTGCCATTGTTAGGCGTGTGACCTGAAGGATTTCTGTGTGAAATAAGTCATGTGGCCTGATGTTACAAAAAAGAAACAGTGTGGTCGCGTTAGGTTGGTACTTTGAACACACCTTGGTTGCAGAATTTTAAAATAACCTATGCAAATGCGCAACAGTTGCAATAGCACTCATGGAGGAACAGTTCTTACTCTCTTGATGGCATATGCCTTAGTACAAAGTGTTTGGCTTCTTGAGGCTGCCTTTCCAAACACTGTCTCTATAATATCCTTTATTTCTAGCCTACCTATACTAGAACCGGCTTCAAATTATCTTGTAAAAGAATTTACTGAGGATGCTAGACATGAGTGATTAAACAATTTTTTTTCAGATTCTTGGGATGGGTTCCAAACGCTTGTTAACTCTAACGCACAGAGCTCAAGTGAAGCGCTTTACTCAAGACTTACTGAAGCTTCTCAAATCCCAGGCCAGCAAGCAAGTTATTGTGAGGGAATTCTTACAGGCTTATCACTGGTAAGTTATCTTCAATGAAACAAGACCAACTGTGCAGGGCATGTCTATCAATGGTGGTTTGAAAACCTAGTGCAAGAGAAGTTGGCACTTCAAGTCTTAGTACAAAACTGTGGCAATTATATTGCCTCTTTGGGTTGTGGAAGTTCAAACTTCTAATGAAAACAAAAATTAAAAGCTCTCTGGTAGACTTTACTGCTTCCTTTAGTATTAGGTTCGTTTAACTTTATTGGAGTTTGAAATGGTTTGTTGGATTTTGTTAATTCTCTTTGAAACCATGACTGCAAGGTTGGATTTAAGCAAGCAGGTCATGGCACATGAACGTGAACAGTGAAGGGAAAATTTAGTGTTAAGCTTTCTTTAGAGGGAAATGTAAAATAAATAGACTGATTGTCAATAGATACTTTTAGTTCTTTAACTGGATCTAGTAATAGTGCAAAAATGAGGAGTAATACCTGTCTTGCTATTGCCAGGAAGAACATTCTGTTCTAGCATGGTAAAAAAATAGTGGTGTGATTTTTGTTGAAGGGCCAAGAATGATGCTTTCCTTAATATGCAGATAGAAAGTAGTACTTAATGTGCTCTGAGGAAACCATAGCATCTTAGTGCTACGTGTGGTTCTACCTTTGCATGTGTGCTACTGTGCTGTATGTGCCAAAAGCTCCCTTTTGGGAATGTACCCTTCTATTATTTTCAAGTATTGGAAATATAACTTCATTGGCTGTTTCTAAATCTACTAAATGTGCATCTCCATTGTAGTCATTTCTGGCCATTTGTTGAGTACGAATATACGTGAGGTGTTCTTGCTCCTAAGAGGTTCCTGTCAGGGAGGTGGGGAGAGTAAAACACATAATATATTACATAGTATTGTGAACCTTAATATGGTATTTTCAAAGATATGGTCTCTGCCTTCCCTTGAGACCTGTTTTTGTTTAAGAGCGTATGTCTGTAACTATTAAGCAAATACAGACTGAATGTGTAACCATATGGAGCTGTATAACATAATTACATTTTTCTTATTTTTCTGGTTAGAATGGATAGATAATTTGAATTAAGAATAATTTCCCCTTTGTTTCACATGCTAGTATTATTGCCAATATGAAAAATATGCTTTTTTAGGATTTGAGGCTTATTGTCTCAATTTGCACAGTTGGGTTTTTTGGCCTACAACGCATACTTGTGTGATACAATTTTCCAAAACTTTCAGGTGTTTCTCTAAGGACTGGGATGTTACTGAGTACGGAGTGTGTGAACTGGCTGATATTATATCAGAAATTCCAGATACAACGATCTGTTTGTCACAGCAAGACAATGAAATGGTAATTTGTATTCCCAAAAGAGGTATGTCCATGTAAGTTTTTTACTATTGCCAAATAAATTGTTCTTTCACTATCTTGAAACAGTGCTAACTAGAGTGTATAGGAATGACTTGGATTTTTTGATAATTGTGCTTCTGCCTTCATATCTAAGTGATGAACTTCTAGCAAATAAAGAATTTGTTATTCTAGGAACACTTATAATAGAAGAGAGGAAAGCAGGTGGCAAAACACAAAATGTTGCTTCTGCAACTTTCTGTGGACTGATTAGAGCGTTGTTTCCACATAGCAAAAATACCAATGCATTTGGCTATTTAATATCTTCTAAAGTTCTGATCACTTGAATATTTTGGACTTCAAACATGTAAGCTTAGTAAAGGTCTTCAGTGGCAGAAGAAAATAGTGACTTGGTGTGATATGCGATTAAGCAGAAAATCAGTCACCACGTTTTCTTGCGATATTCTATTGCATTTTAAGTGTGTTGGTACATAGCTCTTGCTTTGTTTTTTAATTTTAGAACGTACACAGGAAGAAATTGAAAGAACCAAACAATTTTCTAAAGAGGTAGTAGACTTACTGCGCCACCAACCCCATTTTCGAATGCCATTCAATAAATTTATTCCTTCTTATCACCACCACTTTGGTCGTCAGTGCAAACTTGCTTACTATGGTTTTACAAAACTACTTGAACTCTTTGAAGCCATACCAGATGTCTTACTTGTAAGTTCTAAAATTCTAAGCTGTACTAAAGCATTTTTGTGAGATCTGTACAACTGTTTCAGCAGGGGTTATATTTCTCATTAACTTTAGTCTGAGTTATAAACTGCGCATCTGTAATGTTAGACAGCTGTATTTAAGAAAGCCTTTGATACAGCTATCTTGAGAAAATGGTCAGAGGTTTTTAGCACATTCAGGCTAAGTTTGTTAACAGATTTGAGTTTTCTAAATTGGATTACACTTAAAATTCACTGCATCAAAATTAGAGCTGAGTTTCATTAAAGTTAAATTCGCTTTTAGAAAAGATTAATAACTCCTTAATTGCCTATTTTGTTGTATTTCAGAAACTGCATAGTTTTGCTTGTGATATAAGATATCTTTTGAGACAGCTGAGCCCTGCTACATAGTGCTTGCAGACAATCATTTGCTGAATTTTAGTTGCAGATTACACTTTCTTCATCTGGACTAGGTAAATGACTTTAACAAAATGTGATTTCTGTTTTGTAGGTATTAGAATGTGGGGAGGAGAAAATTCTTGCGCTCACAGAGGTGGAACAAGTCAAAGCAGTTGCTGCCCAGTTTGTTAAACTGCTGCGGTCTCAGAAGGACAACTGCCTTATGATGGCTGATTTACTGACGGAGTACAGTAAAACGTTTGGATACACACTGCGTCTTCATGACTATGATGTTAGCTCAGTTTCAGCTTTAATGCAAAAACTGTGCCATGTTGTAAAGGTAATCTTTTATCTGTAGCTTATCCCTCTAAAAGGTATGTAATGTTGTGTTAAGGAATTTCCTGTCTCAAATTACAGGTCTCAGTGGGCTTAATATTGTACTCTGGAATTCCTACCCCGACCTAATGGAATATTGCTTCTAAAGGAATTTTAAATGTAGCTTCCATATTCCTATGATGTTCTCTTTGTTCTTTTGTAACCTTTCAACTTTCTCTGGGAAAACTCATGCTTGTTTAGCAAATAAGTAAATATTGTATTGTAGTACTTATTTGAACAATACACATTGGTTTTTTTCCCACCTGACTTATAACTGTGTTAAATAATTTCCTGATAACTGTAGTAGTTATCAGTCTCCTAATGTTTTATATTCCTAGTTCTTTTTGATCTATGGTTTGAGGCTTTGACTCTGAATGTAAATACATAAATGGTCTTATATGTCAGTGGAAAAGGCTTACATCTACATGGACATGGGCATACTGGTTTAGTTGCTCCAATTCTGTTAATTTAGTAGCTGGTGTTCATGCTGGAGCTCAGTGAGGTCCAGCTGGCTTGGAACAAAGTAAAATCATGTCTACCATGTGGACAGAGACTGCTACGCAGCTTTTATTTATTTAAGGTAAACTTTTCCACGTAAAGCTTTTATCCAGTGTGCTTTTTGGCTAGGGCAGTATCAGATGTTGGTATATAATATCAGATACAGCTGTACTCAAACAAACCCCAGCTACACAACTTTATAAATAATCCTTCCCTGTCCCTAACTTCATTCCCAATAAATTTTTCTAGGTTGTTGACACAGAGTCTGGCAAGCAAATTCAGCTGATAAATAGAAAATCTCTGCGGACCCTGACTGCCCAATTGCTAGTCTTATTGATGTCCTGGGATGGAACATCCTTTCTCTCTGTTGAACAGCTTAAACAGCATTATGAAACAGTCCATAGTACTTCGCTTAACCCATGTGAATATGGATTTATGACCTTAACTGAACTCCTGAAGAGTCTGCCTTACTTGGTTGAGGTATGTATGTCCTTTTTCCTTTCTGGTGTGTCTCATACTTTGAAAAGACATTGTGACTAGAGGATACAGAAGTATACACCATAATTCTTTATCTTTTCTTTTTCTAACAGGTTTTTACCAATGGTGCAGCAGAAGAATATGTGAAGCTTACAAATCTGTATATGTTTGCAAAGAATGTAAGGTCCTTACTTCACACGTATCATTATCAGCAGATTTTTCTTCATGAATTCCCAGTTGCGTATAGCAAATACACAGGAGAAGTGCTGCAACCTAAAGTATATGGATGCAATAATTTAGAAGAGCTTTTGGGAGCAATTCCACAGGTGTGAAGAACTGTTTTCCACAATTACATTGAGATTTCTGTATGGACTAAAAAGTTACACAACTGATTTTGGTTAATTGGTGTGAATTACTGGACTAATTTCTCCAAGGAGGCTTGTACCAGTTGTACTTTGAGTAGCTTCTGTGAAATCTGTACTGTTTAAGAAAAAGAATCTCTCTTCATGTTTTGGTCAAATTTTGTTTAACTGTTCCTGGTGAGACCATAAACATCCTTGGCATCTTTATCAAGTGAGATAATTGATTTCTGTCTCTAATGAATGAACAACTGTACAGTACTGAAGCTTCACTTTGATCAGGGTAGATTATTGGTTTTAAGAGTGAAGGATTGTGGGACCTTATCAGAAGTGCCACATAATGGAATTTTGCTGTGGCATCTTTTCATCCACATGTCCTCAGTGCTCTAGGATAATTTGTGACCCAGTTTATGGCTATAAGCTTTCCATTAAGTAAATGAATCTTTCTGGAGAGTGGCAAAATGGAATTTTGCAACTCCATGTTAAAACACAGTTTTGTTAATATATAGTTAGTATACTTTCTAGCCATATAGTTCGCCCTTGGCATCAGTTATTTTGAGACAAAGCTTTTACTTGGGTAGTGTAGTACAAATTAGCAATATGATTTAGTTTACTTTTAGAAATAATGTCAGTGCAAGGTTAGCTTACACACTGCCTTTCATCTGCTTTAGGCTTTGAGCTTAGTATGCGTAGATGTTTAATTCTGCTTTTTTTTCCTCTGTAGGTGGTCTGGATTAAAGGACATGGCCATAAGAGAATTGTGGTACTAAAGAATGATATGAAAAGTAAGCCATTTCAATTTTGAGCAGTATCTTAGTTTCCTTTTTTCTCTCCTTAAGAGGTGACTTGAGTAAATGAACCAAATAAACTTGCCTTTTGTAGCTCGTTTTAGCTCACCTAGTTTTCCCCCTGCTGATCATGTGGATGATCATGGGAATCAACTTGCTGACAATAATGGACAGATTATGGAGACCCCAGGATCCACTTCATCAATGGAACTAAGTCTAGGAACACCTAGCAATGGTAATGCAAAATTGATTTTATAATAAATGTATTATCTTAGGAGCAATAAGGAGAGTAATCAAAGCAGCATGGGGAAAGCTGTGTGAGTTAGTCGATCTGTAGAAATGCTTTATGGCTTGAAAGCTGTTGAACTTCTCCCTGAGTCCATAGTTAGGCATGTGTTCTCTTGACAAGGGCATCTGTTGTCCTCAGCTGTCAGCATATGTATAGCTGCTAGAGTACTGTTTCACATGGATTTTAGTGGAAATTTAGATATAAAGCTAATGAGAAAAGATGGTCAGTAGCACCTTCAGCTGGGAATGTCTCCTGTATTCTGATAGGAACATAGTGCTCTTCTGTGGAGATTGTGTTGATTTTTGTGGTGTTACTTATTTGCAAATAATAATAATAGCCCTGTTGGTGTGAGTCTGTCTCCAAATAAAAATAACTGGGAAATGGTTCTTATCTTGCCGTGGTCTCCAGTTCTCTTACTACCGGCAGGTTGGAGACCTTGTGGAATGGTTCTTGAGTTATCATTTCAAAAGTCTAGGCTTGTCACTTTTAATAAGGGCGAGTCAGTTAATTTTGAAACTTGCAGCTTAATTTTCACATGTAAATATATTAGATGGTACTTAAATAGTTGATAGAATATTGGTATGTCTGCAGGGAAATTGGTGGTAACTGGCCCTTCTCTGTTAAAGGCTGTTCCTGTAGGACTTGTTTCCTCAACTCTTCTATTACTCAAGTTTAGCAAATACCAGATTTTACTATAAGGCTACATTTGTTCAGGCAAGCTGTAGGTTTAAGATACTATTGCTTTGTTTGCTGTATTGCAATTAGGTGCTCTTGATCCAGCAAAGTAACTCTTGATTAAATCTGAGGTTAGTTAGCATTAATTAAATTAGTTTGATATTAGTATTTCAAATACAGTATAGCTCTCAAATCCTCAGAATTGCATCTGAAGACTTTACGCTTACCAGCTCTGAAACAGTGACACCTTCACAACTTATACTTTGAAATATGTTCCGTTATTTTTGTAGTTTCTAATCAAACTGAGCAAGAACTTCTTTGCCTCACAAACACATCTCCCGTTGACCTCTTGTGTGAGCCAGTTCCTTCCTGCCTACCATCCCCACAACTGAGACCTGATCCAGTGGTTCTTGAGTCTGCAGACCTCATTCAGTTTGAGGAACACCCTGCACCTCTCTCTGGTAAGAGTTTTCTTGTCTGTGTTGTATTACTTGTGGATGATAACTCATACAATTTGGAAAACAAAGCATCAAGTGATTGATTATAGAAAGTTCCCTTTAAATACATACATATTCAGTTCAGTGTTCAGTTTTGGGCCCCTCACTACAAGAAGGACATTGAGGTGCTGGAGCGTGTCCAGAGAAGGGCTACCAGGCTGGTGAGGGGTCTGGAGGACAAGCCTTATGAGGAACGACTGAGGGAGCTGGGGTTGTTTAGCCTGGAGAAGAGGAGGCTGAGGGGTGACCTTATCACCCTCTACAACTACCTGAAGGGAGGTTTTAGAGAGATGGGGGCTGACCTCTTCTCCCACGTGGCAAGTGCTAGGACAAGAGGAAACGGGTTCAAGTTATGTCAGGGCAGGTTTGGATTGGATATTAGGAAGCATTTTTTCACTCAAAGGGTTATTAAACATTGGAATGGGCTGCCCAGAGAGGTGGTGGATTCACCATCCCTGGAGGTGTTTAAGAAAAGGGTAGATGAGGTGCTTAGGGACATGGTTTAGAAGTGGGTGTTTTTAAATCAGGGTAGGTTAACGGTTGGACTTGATGATCTTAATGGTCCCTTCCAACCTCACTTATTCTATGATTCTATGATTCCATATGTATATATTGCATAGCGGGATGTGTTGGAAATGCAGGTAACTTCCATCAGAAACTCTTGAGTACTGACTGTAAGTACCCTACTGAAATTGTGGTGAATTTCATAGGGATCTTATCCACCGTTGCAATTGCATTTTGCCAACCTGTAGCAACCTTTTCACCACAGTAATTTCATAATGCTCTTCTGAGCACTGAGAGACTTGATGTGTGAGAATTAAATCAAACCTTCTAAATAGTACATGATGCAGACAGAGCCAGAAGCAAACATCACATCAGCTGTAGAGGTAAACACTGACACATCTTCCAAGCTGCCAAGTTCTTTAAATGTTTTATTGCCTGTTACCAGAGAAATATTCCTTATTTTTCAAGAATAGAGCATCAATAAGTTGAGTTGTCTTATTTATTTTAGAGATAATGATTTTAACAGAAGAAGAAAAACAAAGAATCGTTACCACAGCTGAAGAAAAATTGACCTCTGGTTCTGTGGTGTCTAACACGACGGAGAATGCTTCAGTGCCTCCCTGTCAGCCCTCTGAAACCCAACTAAACAAGGAAGTAATGGACAGCCCAGCCAAAAAGCAACACAAAAACAAGGTGAAATTGGCAGCAAACTTTTCACTTGCACCTGTAACCAAGCTTTAACTTTTTCTTTTTAGTGTGAAAGAAAAATAGCTATGGACTCTGCACAAAGAAAAGCTATTTGCTAGCCCTTATGTATTTTAATGAAAGGCCTAGAAGAATTAATTTGTATTTAATGAATTCTGTGAAGATTTTGTTCCTTTTACACTGAACACAGCTGTTAGCAGAGCAGATTTTTTCTATTATTTTGAAAAAAAAATCTGGCATTCGTTAAATTATTCTTAGATTTTACAGTTTTTCATAAAAGTGTGTTCAGTAAAAGCAAAATATTAATTCAACTAAAATGGAACAGATTTTATTTTCTTTAAGCCTTGTTGGTGGTGTAATCATACATGTAGCATATTGTATTCTATAGGCTGTTGCTTACTGGTATTGTTTCAGACAGTATTAATAAAATGCATGATCTGTCTTTCAAAAGCCTGTTGAGAAATTTTAACTAGTTGACCTGAAATGTCAAGACTGAGGGAGTTGATTGTACTCTGGAGGAGAAGCTTGTTCTCTGACGTTTCAAATGACTTGTAGCTGCATTGCAAAATCTTTTGTCTAAAGATGTCTGTAGAAGATTATGTGGATTTTTTGTAAAACTTGTTTTAAATGTTTTCTGTAGCTTTCAGTTCCATTTAGGAGCTTTCTAGGACACTGATGCTTTAAGCTTCCCTTTTATATTTAGTTCCAGTCTGGCATGGATTTGGTTAAGGAAAAGACTGTCTTGGTGTCACGAGTTTAAGATACAGACACACACATTTTGTGTCTAGAAATGAAGTTAGGAAGATTCTGGTATTTCTGAAATATGCATTTAATGCATAAATTACAGATAATGGAGTAGGTCTTATTAAAATGTTTTGTGATGGAAGGTATTGATGCTATTTCCACCTGTAAGGGAAGTTCTAACTACATGTGGAAATGCTAAGGTTGTTCTGCTTAACCTTGTTTTCTATTTTTAAGCATGTTCAGTAAATGGGAAGCTTATTCTTTGATGTGCTGTTTTTTAGCTGTGTCTGTTTTTATTCTAAAACTTACTCCTAGTGTTGGAAGCTTTTTTCAATTTGTGGTATCTTGTGTTGGCTTTTGAAAGGGCCAGCTCTGGAGGACAGGTTAAGTCAGTGGATGACCTTAACTCTAGTTAGCAGAATTGTCCAGTGTATGGGACTTTATACCCATTCTGGGTAACCATGGCATTTACAATGGGTTGTATTTGCCAGGCAGCAAATAAATTGCTTGTAGTATCGAAAGAACCTATACTAGAGGTTTTCCACTGGCCAACTGAATATTTTTTTAGGTGCATTCTATTGTAATATACAAGAGATGAAACACAGGCTCTAGTTTCTCAGCCAGCAACAGGAAATGCCACTGGATAATGGCTATAGACAGAATTTTACTAGTCAGATTTTGTTATAAAATCTTTTAAATTTAGGCAAGTATTACCAGTAGTGAACTTATAGCCATTGTGAATGCAGAGAAACACTTGGAAGTTTTTCTGAGCATTATGGCACAGTATTTTGAGTCCTTAGTAAACCTCTACAGACATTCTGCTATAGAAAGGGAAATTTAGAAGTAAGCTTTCTTGGAATGATTTTAATGAGTTAAATGCAAGAACATCTGCTTTCATCTTAAGTTTGATAAGGTTAACACTGATCAGTCTAGATCTTTGTTTCAGAAGAACGTGCATTGGAGAAAAGACCAACCTGAAATTATATTTGCATGAGATGCAGCTACAAGTCATCTGGAGTTACTAAAGAAACAGGTTTTTGTTTCGGAGGAAAATATGGTATTTGTCAAAGTGAGTGTGGTGGTTATGCCACTCATGGAGGTCAGCATATCTTTTTCTGGATTCATGTGTGATTCTGATGAAATCGCTGTTTGAAAGTAATAGAATAATACTTTTGAGAAGTTGTGTTCATAGTGTAACAAAATAGCTAATTGAATTGCAATATATTTTTTTATCCAAAGGGTTAAATGAATGATGTGACTTACAGATTTAAAGGCATTACAACCATGAAATTCTTTAATTTAACATTTAAATGTACTACTTCAGATTCATGTCTGTTTAAAAAAAAATGTCACTGAAGCCCTCAATTTATGCACTATCTTTTGGAATGGGAGGGAGAAGAAAAAATTCTTTTCTTAGCTGTCTACTTTGTTTGGACACTTTCTTTTGTGGCTCAAGTGCTGTTTTGTGTGTTGGGACCAAACAGTTGTGTCAATAAAATTTTCAAGCAAGCATAACTCTTGTCCTTGTCTGAAGACCTGAAAAAAAACCCTGTACTAGAACCCCTAACTTGCTATGTCACATTAAGTTTCATTATCTGTACAGAGCAGAGAGCTAAAACTTGGGATTTAGTGAAGAAAAAAAGAAATGCTGTAAATCTGCAACCTGCTGTTGTGGAGAATGAGGGTTTTCCCCATTTTTGCAATTGAGCTGTTCGCAGTTGTACTCAATATCTCTTACTGCTCTTCATACAACATAGTGTTTAGGGTTTATTTTAGAAGGAAACTGTACTATTTATCAGTCTAAAGAAAAAAATGGAGGAGTGTAAATGTAGCAGGTGGAAGTAAGGTGTTCCTCCAGAGTTTTTATCTTGCTTTGAAATGTTAAAATTGATGGGAATAATGTCATATGGAGTGCAATAAAGTTAACAAGTCACTTTTAAGTTATAATAGCCTTGTTTTCCAGCTTGCTGAAGATAGTAATTATCCAGGAACTACAAGTCTGGCAAGCAAGTTACTTTGCAGCTTCACTAGAATGTTTTGAACTTTGCTCCAGAATCTAAGAAAAGAATTAAAGTCTGCAACTAAACTGGACTGTTCTGTCATCTCAGAGCTTTATGGACAAAAGTAAGGAGCTGGGTGAGCTGCTCCTGACATTTTTTGTGGTGTTATATATTCTCACTTAATGGAACTGTTAGGTGGAACAGTCTGCTAGAGTAAATGTCAGGCCTGCTGCAGGTAAGTGTTCCCTTGATTTTTGCAGAGTACTTGCTTGTTCAGTAAACAATTTTAAAGTGACTACCTAAAAAAACTTACTTAGCAGGAAACTCTCCATAAATAGTGTAATAAACACCACTCTTTAAAAGGAGGGGCAGACAATTTATAAAAACTTTCTGTAGTGTCTTAAGTAACACCACAAACTATAATCACCACTCTGAAATTTCCTTCTTTTGATAGTTGTGAATGTTCTAAGTATGCATGAGTAAAAGCCCTCATACCACCTGGTATGTGATTATCTTCAAAAGGTGAGCTTGATCTTAATTGTTCTTTTGTTATCATACTGGAAACCTTCCCACTTCTTTCTTGTTTTATGTTAAGGCGTCTGTTTAGTAAAAAGGCTTTAAAAGTAAAAGTCATGATGGAAACAATTTGATTTTTTTTCTAAAATTAATATGGTTTATTTTGTCTGCCATAATGTAACAGGACAGAGTGTAATTGCACGATCTATGGTTTAACTCCTATTTCTATTAACTGTAACTTAAAAAAAAGTACAAGGAGAGACTTGGGCATAATGCCAGAGAAGGGCATTAAGGAAGTGACTTAATTAGTTGATGTTTTCAGGTGTAATGTGGAATATTGCTGACAGGAAGCATGGTTGTCTAAGAACAGAGGACATAAGGCTGTTTCTTAACCTTTGAAGTTTCTGAACAGAGGGGCTGACAAAAGCCTTTACCTTTGGACAAAGCAAAGCTTTTGGGTGTGAAAGAGTAAGTAATCTTTCCATAGAAGAGGCTGAGGACGTTGATTTTGGCTTTCTGTATTCTAGACAGTCTCAGGACTTTGGTATGGAGAGGAAAAACTGACTGCTTGGAGGAGGAAACATGGCCTGGCTTTGCTTTGCTTAGCCATTTACAGAAGTATGAGTATCTGAAAACTGAGTGTTATCAGTGAAGCCTGCTTATCAGTCTGTAGGAGTAACCCTGCCTTTTAATCTTGTCACTTAGTTTCTTGCCTGTGAGACTTGAAATGTGTTAAGTGTCTTTACAGCGAAGTTTTTTTGCAATTTGAATATTTAATCTCTTGTTTCTTACAGTGGATATATGCTATGGATCAATTGAGATACCTAGAGACCTTTCAGGTGTTTTCCTACAGTTTAGCTGGTATTTGTTCACAGGATGAGATACAATGTCTTTACTCTTCCAGCATGCGTTACTTCTAATGTAGTATTCCTCCTTGTATGGACTCTTTCTATGTTTAATATTACATAGATGGAGAAAACCAGGAAAATCTTCATTTAAGTGAGCGTTAAATGGCTTGTAGTGCTATAGATATGCTACAGAAAGCAGATTGATATAAATAGAGGATGCCATTTTGCAAGAAATTTGAGAATACCACTTTAAGGTATTATTTCTGAGCATTTTCTGTAGAGTAAAAGAGACTTCTCTAGGATACATCAGTTTTAAGGCCTTCTTTAGATGCGCCACTAGTCCTATCTAATCCTTAGCTGCCTTGGATCTAGAATACCTATCTAAAAGATTTGGGTTTTCCTCTGTTGACTAATAGGCACTGACAGTGTTGCATTTGTTTTTTCTTAAGCATTTAAACAGTTTGGCTATAAGTAGTGACAAGCTTGACAGAAGAAGCCTGACCATGCTGGTTGCTCTTCAAGGAAGAATCGTTAGAGGTGCAGGTCGGTGCATTTGAAGATATCTCAAATTTAAGCTCAAGCTAATAGGACAGGAGTCTTAAATGTTGACTGAAGGTTGCTGCCAACAGGCTCAGGATAAAGAGAATAGTATGGATATTACACAGTGAGACCTAAGCACCTTACCAGACTGCAGGTAAGTAATTGGATTTTACCTGAAGAGTAGGGTAAACATTTAATGCGTGAGGGGAATTCAGATAAAAACAATGAAGTTGTGCAAAGGGAGAGAGAGGAACAGTTCACATGATAGCCCTGTAACCAGAGATTCTTTCACATTTTCTGTTGTGTTTTTAAAGGCGTGGGAGGGGAGTGTGAGGGTGGAATATGACAAGATGTTTCCACATACCAGGATGCTCTGAGGAGAGCCAGGATGAAATAATCATAAATGGATTAGGGGAGGAACAGGAAAACTTCCTAAAAATCTCATCTGTAAGAGCTTGGGGTCCGTATCTTGAAGGATCCATATCCTGCTGGGGTTTCAAGATATTTTGGTCTTTGTCCGAAGCATGGGTAATGTCTGCAGGAAGAGTAACAATGCAGTAACAAGGTGACAGATACCGAAACTCCTTGCCCTTGCTAAGACAGTTTGCCACCTGAAAAGTTGAGCAAGGTATTCCTGCACCAAGATGACCTTCCTGGTTTTACAGATGGCCTGTGTAGGTACAGATAAGGCATAAAAGCATCTGGCTTATACTCTTGGTGCTTAGTTCCATATCTTGTGTTATAAGGGACTGTACTTCATCCCAAGATAAAGTGGTGGTAACTGGAGTGTTCTTATTGCTTGTGAAGATACAGGTGATCCCTTTGGAAGCTCTCTCTGCAATCTGTTGAGCTTGACAGTCCTAGAACAAAAGCCTTCAAAACATTTCCTTCAAAATGTGTCTGTGCCAAACAGGGTTTTGGAGTGATTCTAATCCAACTTTGTATGCTTGTTTGAGGAGGCTGTAGAGCAGCCTTTGCCAGCTCAAAAGCAAAGCAATTTGTGAGCTGTGACATTGTGCCAGAAACAAGTTTGTAGTAATTCAGAAAGACAGATGATGAGAAACATTAGCTGTTGCAGGTATATTTTGAATGGACACTTATTCATTTTACCTTGAGATTTGAAACCTGTATTACTGTCAGAAGCTATTTCAATTACAGTAATGCTGGGCTGACTTGCCTGCAGCCTTACACAGTGATGCTGGGGTATGGGACATGATAAAGTCTCAAGTATTCCAGCGGGTCAGATGGTACGTGGCTGTCAGAGCCCTGTTAGATGTCATACTGTGGGCACAAGTCTGAAATCAGCCTTTCGGTTATTGGAATCAAAAGTAATAAAAATGGCATTCTGTCAGAAAACCTGTTTTCTGTGATGAAGTCTACTGGTAAGAAACAACCAAACAACTCTCAGTGTAGATGGGATGAGGTAATTGGCTCCAAGAAACTTGGAATTAGCTGCAATCATCTCTTCTGGTTTTGAGCTTTCTTAAAGTACTCTGCAATTTACCTGAAGCAATTTTTGATAGAAGTCCAAACCATAAAATGGAGTGCTCAACAGGCCATCAATTATTTAATTAGCTCTGATGTAGACCCTGTGGGTCTGTTGTGTGCAGCTTTATCAAATAGGCTGGGAGCAGCATGAGACAAGGCCTGGTCACTGAGGTGTTCCTAGTGCTGAAGCTCTGTGTATGGCGATGACTGCTGTGGGCATGGGTGGAGTTCTCACAGACTCCAGTTCCGAAATCCTGATGGCAACTGTCTTACTGGGTTCCTGGTGTCCTGGGCACGGTGCATATTTTGATGGGTGGTAAAGGACACCAGGATGCAGGGTGAGCTCCATTACTGTCTCTGCGTTGAGGCACTTGCCAGCAATGCTGAGGGAGCTGTGGTGATGATCTTCCAGTCTGCACTGTTGTCAAGAACATCTGCTCTCAGTTTGACTCTGGTCTCTGCCATTGCTTTCTAAGGACATATATTTCTACTTCCTTACTTCCTTCAGGTGTGTAAATGATCTCTTCCAGGTAAATCTCCTGCTAAAACCTTTGGATACTTTACACTTCTAACTTGCATAGAATCTGGTTGCAGCTGGGTATGGTCTTGGTACAGAGGCTCTTGGAGCACCATGAGCTGCTCATTAATGACAGGGTGGTCTTACTCAAGATGCTACCTCAGATTCTAAAAGGGAAGGTGTTTGCAGGAAAAAATGTGTCATTTGCTTGCCTGCAGAGAAGATGTACTTGTGTGGGTTCTCTTGGACATCAGTCACTGTCTGAGAGCATGAACTTGCCTGAGAAACAAGTGGATGATTATAACTTAAAATCTATAGTTGCATTCATGACTCCCATGAGTGAGTTAAATCTTTCAGTTGATACACTTAGTTTAAAAATATGCAGTTGTAAATCAAGGTAAAGATTGCTCTGCTGCTTTCTTGTGGTTTGTCTCTTTGATTTTGCTAATAAAGACACTGCTGTCTGATGCTTCAGGAGGAGTGTGTTCAGCAGTGCCTCTGGTAGTTGCGGTTCACTGGATAATCTTGTGCCCTGGATATTTCTCTGTAGACCTGCATTTGCTCAATGTGAGCTGATTGAGGGCTGTAAGACTTCGTCGGTTAGGTTTATTTTGTGCTAGTTACAGAAAACAAGACTACAGTGACAGTCTTCCATGTTGTCAAGTAGCTAAGGAGCTTTTGCGTTTATGGTGTTTTACTAGAGCAGCTTTGACTTCCCAGTGAAACAAAGCTGGGTTGTCAGAGGGGCTTTCTGGCCTGAAGGTGCACAAGCAAATGGTAATGGGATATAGGTGTGTTTACAAAAGCTTCAATGCTAGTACTGTCACAAAGGAAAACTTTCTGCATTTTAAATCCAATCATGTGTAGTTGGCTTGGAAGGCCCATTCAGTGGAGCTCTTGGTATTTGTTTGTTAGGAAAATCAAGCACGTACCTCCAGTCAATGGAATTTCTGAGTTTTTTAAGTGAAGACAGAAATAGTTAAACATATTGCTGCTATCATTTGTAGCTCTATGTGGTGCATGAGCTCCATACTCTTCTAAGTTGAAAATTCTAAATTGGAAGTTCTCTGATTAGCTGTATTACCTGCTGAGTCTGTCTAAAGCATGTTAAGGTAGGTTTGAAAGTCTAATTCTTTACAACATCCAGCCTATTATAATCTACAGATTTCTGTAGCTGATGAGATTTACTTCCTAGGTATCAGTTTAAATACCTCTTGTTGTCTTACTGCAATTAGTTCAACCTCGCATGTAGTATGACTGCGGAAAACTGCCTCTAGTTAAGAAACTAATAATGCTGTAAAGGATACAAGCTTAAATGTAAGGGAAATGCTGCTGTTAGACACTTTCTTATTCATCTCTGAGACTGTAACTTGTTGCCTAGGCTATCTGGATCCAGGTCTAGATACTGAGGTGTTTTCAACATCCTATGTGAAGTGTTGTATCCACACGGAAGGAAGAGTAAGTTTTGGACCTTGAAGTAATGTTCTTATGATATGAGCCTGTTCCAAACCAGCCTGCTTGGCTGGCTGTTTACAGGATTGATGGGATTATGTGGAACAAGATGCACCTTGATAACAATGGTAGCATTTATGCTGGGGCAGAGTAGGACTGTTCATTTAAGTAACGTGCAACTACTCTGGAAGAATGGCTTGGACTTCAAGCTGCTTGGGAATATGTGCTGGGTCTGGAATAGGAAAGGGAGCTGCCCTTTCTTCAAGGACAAAACAGAAGAAAAATTGCTTTGTGTTTCTTTAGTCTGCTCCTGAAATGTGAGAGTTTAGTGGTGACCTGCTGGCACTTGATTTCTCAAGTGTTGACATTACTGTATATGTTGGAGCACCAAGAAATTTTCCATTGTTTTAGGTAGGAGCAAACTGCACAGAGCAACTTGGTTTATTTACATGTCTCAGACTCTATACTGGAGAATACATATTCTCTGAGTTATTGTCAGTGTAACGAGTTTGTGGTTGTCTTGCTAATGTAAGAGTAATATGTTCACTGAAAAAAAACCTGAACTCAATTCCTTTAAATTCCTCTCTAGTAAGAAAAATATTCTCCTTCATGACCAGAAACATTTTGTGATAATTGTTTACCAGTGAGTCTAACTTGCAGGTTCTCTATTCATTCTCAGCTGGAAATTTAATACAGTCCTAACTGTAAAAAGTCTGAAGTCTCTTTGGCTTTGGAGCCAGTAGTCAAACTCTTACTTTCCAAGAGCTGCCTCTGAAATGCCAGTAAAGATTTTAACTGCTTCAGGGGCAGGGAGTACAGGTAAGGATATGGGCAGAATGTGTATTCTACACATCTTGTGTAGAATACACTCAAACTCATCATTTGAGGTAACTGATTTCAGTCTGCTGTAAATGTTTTAGTTCCCAGTGGCATGGTTTGAGATCAAGCTGAACAGAATATTGGGAAAACTGTTCTCCTTAACCATCTGTTTACTGGCAAACAAAAGCATGCTCTTATGCCTGTGTAAGAAGACAAAGTGTGACACAGCCTGAATCACACATGAACTTATGGTCACCAGCCACAAAGATGAAAGCATGCCCTAGTTACCTCTTGCGGCCCCACACTTCAGCCTGCGGTCAAATGCAACTTAATACTGTCCTTTAGGTAAAGTACTATTCTATTATTTCTGGAAGGTGGAGGGGGTGTACTTACAAAAATACTTGTTAACTCGTTAACCTTGTGTTGGTTAAGAAGACACTGGCAACTTGTTACTGGGGTACAATTAGGTAGAGAAAGTCTGGATGATGCAACCTCTCTCCTGTGTATTGCTGATTTTTAGCTTGTGATTCCTTGGCTGCAGGGTTATGTTTAAAGCTTTCTGTTGAGCTGAATTATTTTGGGAGGTGGGGGAGGAGAGAAACTAGTCTTCTACACCTCTTGTTATGATATAACACCATTGCTGTTAGATATTCCTTAGCTGACTGTCAACACCAAAACTCTGTTAATACAAATCTTGATTTCATTGTGTGTGATTCCCACAGGAGGAAGGTTGGGGCAATGAAAGCAAAGCAGCAGCATGAGATGCACCCCTAGGTGCACTCGAATCCATCTCATTCCCTGTACCTGGTTATGTAGTCTCTGGTCCCTGAGATCTCCAGAGCCCCACATGTAAGGTAGCATCTGTAAAATCACCTTGAGCAGACCAGGCAGTGCTGATTTTTTTTCTTTTTTTTCAATTGCTGTTAAGCCCTTTTGGCTTGGCAATGTTTTTGATATTCAAATATGTTGGGACCTTTATCTTCTCAGTGTAGGGCTGGGAACTGTCTTCTAATCTGTGCAGTGCTCCGGGCTGTTGTGAGGTTTCAAAGTCATCTAGGAGCATAATGAGACTGGCTCTTTTGGTGGCTTGTTTGTGGAGTGTCATTGGAGAAACTGCATGTTTTTTTTCAGTGAGATAAAATAATTTATTTTATTTCAGTAGCATCACTAACTTATCAAACTACTCCTTTATTGCAGAATAACAACCCTATTCTTTTTCAAAAGTATAGCAGCACAATAAGCACATCCTACTCTACTCCACAACCACTTATTTCCTTCAGTAACAGGAAGAAACATATGCTTAGTATAACACAGCAGCTTAGTTTATTTGGAAATACGTTTAACTTTGCTGAAGAGATTCAGTAGGCCTAGGGGAAGGTACAAGAGAACCATTTGCTGGTAGAATCGGTGATTAGTACAAATAGCACTTCAGCACTTCTGTTTTTCTCAGTAGACCAAGATTCTTTCATGAATATAGCCGTTTACCAGTTCATAGAGGAAATAGTGTCAAATCTACCTTACATTCTCTTCATTTTCTGATGTCTTGCCTTCTTGCTGAAGTGATAAACAGCAAGGATTTCCAGAAGAGATTTTGGGCGCTTCAGTCAACTGACGTCCCTCTTTGCCGACAGTAACAGATATCTGAAATAATGCTGGTTACTCAAAGTAGTCACCTAAAGATTTTACATAGGGGTATTGCATAATCTGCTATGTTCGTAGGATCCATGGGAGTTACAAAGCCCCTCGTTGTACTTGAGAATACTCAGTGGTTTAGTCTTTTTTTTTTTAAAAGCAAGGACCGAGATTTTTACACACTTAATTCTTTCCTAAGTTTAATTTGTTTAATTACAACCATTATGCTTGAAGTAAGCCATTAGGGCTCTGCTGTGTTCTGGATGGACAACACCATAAGCCAGTGTTGAACACAGTTGAGAATCTGACCTCCCAGTCTAAAAAAAATCCAGGACCTTATTGCTAAGCAGCATCACTGTGCCCCTTCTAAAGGAACCACTGGTGCATTGCAGGCAGGCTGGTCAAACCCACCCAAATAAAACCAGAACTGAAACATTTGCTAATTAAAAGCAAAACCAACTCACATAAAGAAAACCTTTCAGCTCAGCCAAGCTAGAACTTCTGAAAATTAAGTTCACTCTCATTAATACTGCTGTAGTTCAAGTCCCTTTGGGGCACTGGCTACCAGTGCTAACTGTATATATCAATATTACATGTTCATACTTGCTGTGTCTTTCTCTTCTTCGTTTCAATTAAAGGAGGGGGCTCTGTAGCCTAGTCATGAGTGTTGCATCCCAGAAATGTCTAGCTCTGTTTCCTGTTAATGAATTTGTTTTCATGCAGACCTACATTCTACTGATTTCCCTTTTCTTCCCAAGGAACGGAAGATTCTGTGCAGAATGCAGGGATCACCCCTGTCATCAGTACAGCCTGGTTTAAATGCTAATGTGCACAAGTCACTCCTTGCCTTACAAAAACTGTGCAAAGTCCTTCAGGACCCTTTACTTACCAGCATTCACAGTACTTGGTTGTAACAGTTGATCCTCCTAAGGATTTAAATGTGGTGCTTCACTACAGGTTCTTTCCTGACTTCATTTGCCTTTGCTAATGGCACTGAACATCTGCCTCGTCTTAAGATACTGATAATTCCTGATGTCTTAATTGGGTACCAGCAAATTCAAAAGGCTGTTGAATTTTACAGAACCCAGTGGGTATTTCTTCCCCTCCAGTGTGTATTCTCCCTTAAAAGCAGTTTTCCCCACAACTGTTAATGTACATAGGTGCTATGCAGAGTCTAACCCATACCAGGTACAGCAGATATTAACAGCTACAGAGCTTAATGTGATGTTGTATGTATCAACAAGGATGCAATAACTATATGTGACTGTTCAGCCTTTGGATATGTTTTGTCCTCTTTCCTGTGTCTTTGGTCAGAGTAATTAAAGTGCTTCAAGTCTTAGTGGAAACCTTTTTGTGTGGTTTTTTCCTCCTGATCCTGAAACCTTAAGGAATGTAGTGACGTAGGTTCTTTGTCTCAAGTGAGTCTGCAATACTGAAACAAATGATTCTGGAAATGCAAATGTTCTTCATTGACTCAGTCAATGCTAGGGATTAGGTTTTATTTGTGCAAGAATAGTCTGAGTTACTTTAGATGGTGTGTATCTCCTTGAACCTTAATAAGATACTTTTCTCTCTAAAAAATATTACTGTTTATCCTTTTTCGGTAACTGCTGTTAATTTTTTTCTCCTTTCCTATAACTGTGGTTCCTTTGTATATAAGTGCACACTTCACTTAGCTGTCTTCACAAAATGGAAGTTCCTCTTGAAGAACTTTATTTTTGGAACTTTTTGCTATCTGTTTGTTACTTCTAAGCCTGAGATTTTTCACATTAGATCCATGTATATTTATTTTACTATTTACACCTATCACAGTACATTTATATGGAATACCATCACACAGACAAACCAGCTACTGACGGCTAATATAAAGATATTAGATTCCACAAGGCTTAATCTGCATAGAGACCAGAAACACATTTAATGGTGAAACACAGATAAGTCTGCCTGTATTTCCCTTCATTTTAAGCCCATTTTGTGTAGAATATGATCTTCCTACCACAAATATCTACTTCTATATTTTTCTTGTGGTCAGCTTGTCTTGGGTGGCTAGTGTCTTCCTATGCTTGATAGTTTATATTTCTTATGATCATGAAATATGCAATTAGTACCTGTTTTAAGCATTGTTTAAATATTAGTTAAACTTTGTTTGTCTTCCACTCTTCTCCCGGTAACCTACCAGTGATATGTAATCTTATAGTGCATGTAACTTCTAACAGTGGACAAAACTCTGTGGGTGTATATTTCGCTGACTCCATGTGAGGTGGGGATCTAAAAGAGAGATGACACCGCTTTGGACTACATCATCTATTTGCAGATTACTGTAGCTGTGCTTGATAAAGCTTTACCAGAGAGTTATTTTCCCTGGTGCAAGCAATATTGATTTGACTTGAGTAATTCAGAAATCATATGGGATACAAAAATCTATCTCTACTTGCAGCATCCTTGTCACTGATCCTCATTCTTTAGGAAGAATTGGAAGTGAAACTCCACAGCAAAGTAGTTGAACATCACACTAGTTTAAGTATTTTGTATGCAACATCAGTTGTCCTGAAGTTGCTTCATCTATCAGTTATGCTATAAACAGCACTGCTACTTGTAGCTTTTGTTTTGAAAAGTAGCCAAAATGGGATATTTCAGCAATTTTTGTGTTTGTCAAGGGGGGAAAAGTGTACAACAAATTCTTAAAGTGATGGCCTATTAAAATTGCTGGTTTACACCTACTGGATGAAATATACCCTCTTTTGATTCACTTTTGTCACTGTGGTGGTTTTGTTGACTCTACTACAGATCTTTTCTGGTCACTGGACAGCCACTATATAGATTTCTTTTGATTTTAGGCATGCGTGTTGAGTGATCCATGCAACAGTGAAGAACCTGCCATTGCACATTCCATATATTATTGTTGTACCAGTTGCTCTTGATTCCATTAGCAGGACGCTGTTAGTTCCCCTCACCCTACAGTTTCATTCAATGAAAACATTTGAAAAGACAAACATGGTAGAGAGCCCAGAGCTACATGATGTTGCATTGTGTGGCCCCACAACAATCTTTAATAATAGCCAATCCTGCTTTGGCAATGGTGGGCTTGCTTGGAGGAGGTTCTGCCTTCTTTTCTGCTGGGCTGCCTGCAATGTTCAAAACAGGACACCATTAAAATCAGGAGCTGCTCAAACTATTTCTTCCTACTTCTGGCTTAAATAATGCAAGCCTTTCCTGCACACACCCACACCCCAGAATTATTTAACTCTTGTTTGAAGAATGCATCTAACACTTTGGTAATAACCAAGCTGGTATGTGGATTCACATTGCTCAGGAACTCTTCATCTCTTCCGGGGAGGGAGTTAAGAGGGACTAAAGAATCCAGACATCTCAATGGGAGGGTAAACTACTTGTGTCTTGTTCAATCCAGGTGCCCCTGTTGACAGCCATAGGGTCAGATAATGGGTCCTTCCACAGGAAGTCATCTTACTCTGTTTAAACCCCAACAACTAAGGAGTGGAACAAAAATATTGCTGGAGTTTATTCTCTCATCAACTTGGATGTCACAATTAGGAGAACAAGGTAAAGGTACGTTTTAATTTTTCAGGGTGAAAAGAATCTTTTTATCTAACATTGCATTTAAAAGCAATGACATGAAGTAAACTAACAAGGGAGATGAGTCATGTTGCCTGTGACTAAAAGGGTATAAACAATTAGTGATGCATCTTAAAATGTCTCTATCAAACTTGCACTTGAACTTCAGAGTAATTTCACATCCCTCTAGAAACTGTCTATCAAGATCTTGATCTGTGCAAAATGGCAGTGTGTTTGGATACAAATCTCTTCAGCAGGTGGACCTAATTCACTTCATAAGAAGGGCACCACTCTCCCATGACTATCTCCCTGCCTAAAAGCTCAGTTTGAGACAGGTCAAAATCAATCTGTTAACTTTTAAAGCTTATGCTGTGACTGTTTTGCTTGAAAGTTGAAGCTAAAAGCTTCTAAGGGATCATGTAATCTGCTTAGTTTCTCAGAAATTAGTGTGTTTGCAGTTCTGTCCGTAAGTGATTTGGGTTAAGGTGATCGAAAAGTCTGTTTATGCTGGTAAGATGTAAGAAACTTGGGGCAGCAGTGGAAGTTCAGTCTTTTCTCTAGTGTCCATCTTGCCTGCAGTAAAACAGGCAAACAGTGCTTCAGATATCTTAGCATATATATTAAGAGGAGGCTTTCTTCAGTTATTTTTGCAGAACCAGATGGGAAGATGATTCGCAAACATAAATCTAGTGGCTTACAAAAGCAGGTTGTGACAATGTGTATTCAAAAATACTTTGTGTGTTTAAAACATACAAAGCAATTTTAAAGTGGCCATAGATGACTTGGATCCAGTTTTAAGGGATAACTGGATTCTAAGTGGCCAGCAACTGCTGACACACTATCTTGTTTCAGGGTGATCTAGCTAGATGAACCTAGCTTTTGGCAGAGGCTGGCTCAGCACAGCCTTTGAAAATGCTCTTTTATCTAGTGGTCTTTAGAGTTTTTCCTATTGTTCTTGTTTTTCTTAATGTTTAGGAACTCACTGGTAGGAGACTGTGTTGCCTTGTCTAAGGGTTTTAACTTGGTGCGAAGGAATTCGGCCATCTCTTTGTCTTCTTCTTTCTCTCTAGTGGAGGAAAAAAAATAAATTTGTTACAGAAATAACAATGTTTTCTCTGTAAATGGGACAGTAAAAGCTACAGTAGCTAGGATCAAATCACTAGTAAATAATTCATTTCTTATTCTTAAGAACACTTAATTTTGCCACTTATTAAAGAGCGAAACGTTTGCCTAAACGATAACAGTAAGGAACTTGTAGAATTCAGAGATGGAATTTTCCCCAAGGTTCTTTACTTGCCTCAGATAGTGTTGCATTCATTACATTCCCTAGTCAGCAGATTTAAACTGTAATGTATCACCTATTTTAAGCTGACCTCAAGTGCTTCACAATGCTTCCTCTACAAAGCAAAGCAGAGAATACATATTGCTGTGATTGTACTGCTTATTTTTAAAGGCCTGCTTAGGCAAAAGACTGGATATCATGGTCTTTTACTGTTAGTGTTTACTAAAAGCAAGTACATTTCTCTTTGAAGGTGACAGCATTAGGCCCAAAATAAAAGATAGTGTTGCTAACCTTCATTGTATCTATTACTGATATTTCCATGTTACTTTCTTTGCTGTTTTGTTACTTAAATATTAATAATGAATGCACTGATTGAATATCTCAGTTTGGAGGAAAAGCAGATTTTATTATCAAGAGTTTTAAAGAAAAGCTTCAGGTTTTATTGCAAACATGAATTCACACTAATGTATTCACATCTGCATAGTGCATAGCAGTACACTTTCAGTAGCCTACAATTAGGCTTCTGTATTGTCTGGCTGCTGCTGAGGTTTTTGTGATTTGCACATTGAACTAGCAGTTGAGAGCTCTGGATTACATTACTAGCTCAGGCTTCTTGTCAGCTGCTGACTTTGGCCAGCTCTCTTTGATCAGCCGTGGGACTCTGGCAAGCTTTCTTCTCGCCTGTCCTTTGCTTGCTTGGAATTTAAATTTGGAAGAGATGTTGTCATTTAGGATAAATAGATTGATGAGCCTTGAATCTTTACTGCTGAAAGAAGAAATAAAAGCAAAATTCTGACTATTTGTAGAGTGTTAGGATCTCAATGCAACAGCTGAAAATGAATTTTTGAGGACGACCGCAGGTTTCTTAGCAACTTTGGGCTAAGGTACTGAGACAAAACCATTCTGAACTTGCTTATGCTTTAGTTTAGGTAGACCTGTGTTACTGATTTCATTCTCTGGTTATTTTTTGCTATGACAGGGTGAGAATAGTAATAATAAACCCCAACCACATTAATAATTTGTTAAAAAAAAAAAAAACAGACTTTATATGTCTACAAATATGCCCCTTGTAGAATTCCATTTCATATCTGCTTCTCATGCCAAGAGGATCCTCTGGTGGCAGCAAAAATCTTTCTCTTTTTAATGGTAAATGCCCAGACACATTCTGGTAGGAAAGTAAGAGACCAAACCCTGCTGTAGTCATGAGATGACAGAATCATTAATGGGATAGAGGCACAGAAGTGCAGTAATCTAGTTTTAATGTTTTTCCTATGGAACAGGGAGGAGGCTTTTAACTTCTTGTTTTAAAGGACCAATTGTTTCCCACTAGTGTTGATGTAAATTTTGTCAGTCACTCCAGTGTAGTATTTACACTTGTGAAATTTCACAAATAAGTTCAGTTGCTATTAGTTCTTACCGTAATCTCTCCACCTCTGCATCATCTACAAGAAAATCTCTTTTTTGTACCAGTCTATGGATCTTCTGAATCAGTTCATCCTCTCTTTGTTTTTCCATCTTTGTTTTTTCTTTTTCTGGTCAAAAACAGAGAAAATAAACTTACTTTGGATTCTAGTGAGTGGCGCAGGGGTTGGAGCATGGACATTGCAGATGTCTAAGAACAAATTGCTGATTTAAGTCAATGGTTCTTCAGACCTGAGTCACCAAAACCCCAGCAAGTTCTGATCACTGCTTCTTTTCTCTTCCACTTGCTGCTGCTGTGTCTGATCAGCTTAATAGTCTAGAGACTCTGGTGGGGCTTGTCAAGCCTGCTTTTAATATTAAATTACTGTGCAGGACACTGCTTTGAATTTTTTAAAGAGCTTTGGTAAGAAAACAGTCCAGGATGCTTCATTGAAATCCGTGATACAAACTCCCTTTGACCTCAGGGGAAATGAGACCACACCAAAAGGACTGTTTCTCTGTATTTCGTGACAGCTTTGGCTGTTGACTACAACATGCTTTTTCTACTCTGGTAAGGCAGGTGAGCTGCAAATCCACACAAATAGCATCAATTGTAAAATGTGGAAAAATAAATGAAACTGTTTATTTTCCCTGTGCTTCAAAAACCTGAGTAATTACTATATGTCCTTGTTAATTGGCCAGTCTGTAATGAATAGGCTGTCTATAAACAATTATTTTTGTGATGTGAAAAATGTGCCTGTCACAAACTAAAACTTGTGAATGTTCAGGACTTGAGAGCTGTAGTTTAAGGTTATAAAGCAAATGTAGTTAAGACAGAAATATTCAAACCTAGCAAGTGGGGCAGAGATGAGAAAGCCAGAGGCAAATGCCAGCCCACGTATTTCCTCACGAAGCTGAAAATTTTGATTAGCTGAGAAGACGCTTTGCATTCAATCAAGAATTTTGGTTTTGAGCAGTAGAACTGCGTTTAGAGAACCATAAAACTAAGTACAATAAGAGTTGTGGGAAGAAGGGCAAGATGCCTGCAGTCTGATGCATCCAAGCTATATTGTATCTACTGATTGAACTTATAAGATATTTTAAATGGCTAAGTAAATTGGACATTTGACAATAACTGTTTAATATAGCTTAATTTTGGATCATGGGCTTCAGGACACTTACTGCTGGGAATTTCTGCAATAAATCTAATCCTTTGTAAGTGAGATAAAAACACCTTGAATATATTTTCAAGATAACGAATTTCTGTAAGTCTCAATCTCAGAAAGTCATACTCCTTGGAGAATTTTAAATTATGGTCTGCCAGTAGCAGAGGAAATAATTTGTAATATAACATAAGGCTGCTTTGACTGGGATATATTTTCTGTGTTTTACCTTTTAGAAATGATAAAGGAAGGTGCTTATTCACTGCTATGAAGATTTCAAGACATTGTTATCTATGGAGAATTCCTGTGATTAATGCTGAATTTGCATCAGATTAAAAAGAAGAATGCTTAGAAATTACTGTTTTTTTTTGCTTTGCCTCTTATGTCTGTGGAGCAAGGGATCTCCTTTTCTCACTACTGAAGGTAGAAGGTACTTTCTGCTGCTTTTCAATCTGTCCTCTTCCCAGACTGAGATGTGCTTTCCCATGATGTCCTTCAGGAAGCTGCCTGCCAAATGCATGCATCCTGAATTGTAGCAAAGTACTGCATACTCTGTGTACTAAAAGACTGATCCCGTATCTACTGAAACCATAGGGCAGGAGTGTCTATATATAAGCCTGTATTCTAACAGGAAAACTATGATAAAGATGTTATGACTGAACCCATTTCTGGAAAGTGTTTTTCTAGGTTAGAGACATGCTGTGTCAGCATGTAGTTCTGTGTGAATGCCAGCAGCTTCTTCATCTTCATTAAGACAAAAGTATTCTTGTTGTGAGTCTGCCAAAAGGTGGTGCTGCTGGAACTGCACATACTCAATTCTTAAGTTTGCTGAGATTTGCAAAGTGCTAATGAGAAATTGTTGTCTGTGGATCTCTGCTTAAGACTTTGTGACTGGAAAATAGTTTCTGAAAGGTTTAAAAAAAAAAAACCAACAAAAAAACGAAAACTAGTCAACCCTAACTGTAAGTTAAAAGTATGGGTAGGAAGGCTGCAGACTAGAAGAGGTGAGGCAAGGCGAATCATTCATAGATATTTTCTAAGACTCATGATCCTTTCCGATACCATTTAAACCAATAATGTACAAACGGTGTTACTAGAAATTAAAAATGTGACCTACTAGGTATAAAGAAAGAAAAAAAAGTAAGGAAGATTACGAATCCACTTTTGTTGGGTGCAAAGAAAAGTGGGTAAGTTGTTTACAGCTAAGAACATGTGGCCTCAGAGTAGATCCCTGATTCCTATTTAATGAGTGACCTTCTCTCTCTTTTCTGGGGAGAAAATTGCCCTTTAAAGCTGCACAATAAAATGTGAGGGAAAAGATGAGGATAACCAAAAGAGAATCAAAATTTGTCAATAGTAGTTAGGCAGCAGCAAATTATTTCTGAGGGTGCTAGAGGCCATGCAGTAATATCTAGTGTGAATGGCCCACTGCAGTTGCAGACTTCGCCCCTTGCTTTTTGTAGAAATCTGTTTTACTTTGTTCTAGAAAGTAGATTTAAATACAGGTGTGACAACGAATTGGTATATCTAGGAAAGAAACAGTCACATTCAGTGATGGTTATAAATCCCTTTCCTTTCTCCCTTTTATTTTTGGTATCTTAGCACTCTGCCTTTTCTATCTGACAATCTCTGTGCCACTTGGTTCCCTTGAGATTGCCAAGGGAGCACAAAAACTAAGGAATGTGCACCTTGTTTGAGTGATATTTGCCAATGGAGCAGTGAAATACAGCATGAAATGAAATTTAGAGACCAGGAGATTAAAGATGGGAAGGAAAAATAGGAACTAAAAATGAGGACTAGAGGAAAGAGATATGAAACTCAAGCTTGGGGGCAGATTTCTGATTGTTCCTGACACCATCCCCCCTGTGCATCACCCAAGAGTTGTTCCAATATTCGGTTGGAGATAGCCATTACCTGGGATTGCTACCAAACTCTGCAGCTCTTTCTTAAGGTTCATAATGTCTTTGCACAGCTGGATGTCATCCATCCTGCAGAAACAGAAAAAGCATGGTCAGAGACATGCAAACTCCATCCTGTGTTGATGGGGATCTGAATATATGACACTGTCCCTTGCCTGGGACCTGTGCATCAGCTTGAAATGCAGAGGTTTAACCTTGGGTTACTATTAATTTGCCAATTTTAACAGATAGCAAAAGGCATTTAATACTAAATGCCTGTTGGGCCCTTGATTACTAGTCTTACTGGGATCTCATTTGTGTGTAGGTCATATCTGTCACTACAGATTATTTCAGATGCCTTTTGCTTTCCTGAATGTCGCAGAACATTCTGGAACAGGCATTTGTATATTTAATAGTCATGAAAAAGACAGGTGTGCCATATTGCATGTACTGCAGCAACAGCTTTCATTAGGGAAAAGAGCAAGGGTGAGAATAACAGGGAGCCTGGGAAGGGGTAGCAGTAGCCATTGTTTGACATATATGTTATTTGGCACAGCCAAGACAAGGTTTATATTCCACTATGACCTTTCTTTGTGACCTTATTAATAACTTAGCCCTGATGCTAAATTGCAACAGTTTCCAGATCTTTGGTATCTAACTATTTTGAGGTCTCATGCCTTGGGTGAATGTCTTCCATGGTTGATGTGAGTGCTTCAAATCCTTGATGTGTGCAGAAAGTCCATTAATGTTAAGATGCAGAAGATAGTTTAAAAAAAAAATCTGTAACACTAGCAGAAACTGCACCTTCAGTTCTTACTGAAACTGATACCTATCCTGAGAGCTGCTATACTGGATTATTCCCCTGGAAGCTAGCAAACTTTTGCATTAGCTTCATGCCAAATGTTTTATTTTAGTGTCTCAGCCATATTGGCAGCTGAGGCTCAGGTGTTGGTTCTGAGGGCTGCATCAGGGGCTTCCATTTTGAAATCACACCCTGAAGAATACAAAAGCAGCCTTTGTGATTAATTGTACATTCTTCAACTCATGTCACCAATGCTATCCTTGCCCACAGCTGTCTCAGTCCTTGTTTCATAATCCTGTGCCTGAAGGGTGGATTGCCTGTTGCCTAAGCACCTGAAGGTAGTTGAAGTGCTATCAGAACATGGGTTGTCACAGTGGTACTTCAAGAGAGGAAACTCGAGAGATTAGAGTCCGTGTGTATGTGAGGGTGAGTGCACAAAGGATAATGTAGTCAAATTACTGAATTAAGTGAGGAGTGGAAAAAGTAGGTGTTTCTGGCACAAATAAGATTTTAATCACAGTCCAAGAGCTTTTATTCTCCCTGCTGCCTCCGCATGGAACACAGGTCTCTGCAGGGAACTGTCCTTCAGCTCCTTTGCTAGGGTTATTAAAACATGTTGATCCTTCTATCATTTGCTGCTTTGGTTAACTCCATCGTGCCGGTTCTGCCACTTTCATTGTGCTATGACAGCTATGCCTGCTGCCTTTTTACTTCTCTCTTCCCAAAATATGACAGTGAAAGACCTCTGATAATAGTCTTCATTGCTGACCTCTTTTCCTTGTTTAGGTGCCACTGTCACCTCTGCTGGGGATCTGCTCTCCCACCATTCATCTGACTTGTAAGACTTAATTTTATTGGGAAGACTAGCATGCTGGCCTCAGGGCTAGTCCATGGTTCACTGCTGTATGTGTTTAGGACACTTGGAGACAGAGACATCTATACTGGTGATTATTCTTACTTATTCATGCTGATCCCAAGCAAAGCCTGTTTTACTCTTGAGATCCATCATGCTAAATGGTACTAAAATCACTTTTATCAATTAACAATTTTAAACACTATCTCCTCAGGAGAATCAATATTCAAAATGTGCTGGGATGTGAGCAAGCCTCACAGCTCCTTATCCATTCAATGTTCATGCAGTTTGGGTGTCTTATTAATATAATGAGTGTTAATATATTGGAGGAAAATGACCGTGGTTAACAAAGACCATGGTTTCTTGGCAAGAAATGTTCAATATTGAATTGCTGTATTCAAGTGATATCTAGGGGCCAGACCCTCAACTAGTGAAGAGAACAGTGAGTTTCTACAAAAGAGATCTCCATGACACAGAGAGAGGATATTTTTTTTTTTTTCCTGTATCAGGTAGATTTGGCTTCATTCTGGGAAGATCTGAAAGATACTAATTAAAATACTTCACTGTATCATTTTGGTTCCCTGCCCACATTAAGGAACTCCTAGAAGCTAATGTCACTGCTCTTCTTCTCTCAGGATTTTCAGGAATTTAAAATATCACTGGCAGTATGTTCCAAGTGAGCAAGATCATCAATGTTCAGTTGTCCCTACAGCCCCTATGCTCAATTTGTGGCAAAAGCACTGGCCTCATTGCAACTGTAGTTGTAATTCCTCCCATTCCATTAATTCTCTTAATCTGACTGCAGAGCATGTAGCTGGTGCACTCCATGTATATTCTTAGAATCTTTTTTTCCTGAGACCTAAACTTTGTTCCTGCCTTGTAAACTCACAGGAAAGAAGTAAATGTGTGGCCAAGCACTTAAGGGCTGTAACAGCTCTGTGACAATCTGAATTCTGAAAGTCATAAGCCAGCCTCTCTGAAGTCCCAGCCAATAAGGTAGTGTGTTTTGATGGTGGACGAAGACTAAACCCACCATCTATACCAATCCCCTTAAGCACATGGAACATCTATCCTCCCATCTATGTCAAATAGCCTTTGTATTTCATCCACTCCATGGTGCTGATTAGGAAAAAAAAATTAAAAAGATATGGTTAAATGACTAAAGGACAACTACGGGACATATTCATAAAAAAAACATGTGAAGGCTTCATCCATCTGACTTCATGAAAGCAGAAGGTATAGTTGCTTGTAACTATAAAGCACATCACACATCTGCTAGCAAGTAATACTGAATGTAGGGCTACAATTCCTGTCCTGGGCAAGAGTCACCTTGTTGCCCTCAAAGAAAAGGGAAGAGGAGGAACTCCTGGGAAAGAAAGCTCTTGGAAAGCCATTCAATCTGTATTGGTATTATGAACCTTCCTCCCTTTCCCCCTTATGCTCTGGTTCCTGGATGTGAGCGGTTACAGGAGGCCCAGGAGAGGTTAATGCTGCTTCTGAAAAAAAATAAAAATCAAATCCTAGTGGATTTCTCATTTGAAAGCTGGATAGTCAGCAGGGTTTGACTGACAACATATTTGTATTCCTGTCAGACCTCTTTAGGAAGTAAAAAGAGCTTTTGGGAATCTTAAAGAAAGCAGGAGTTTGCAGAGTAGAGAAAACAAAACTCCTTTGGGTCCCCTAACCTTCTACAGAGAAGCTGGAGAAACACACTGAGCCTAATTCTGTAGCACTTTCTCTCCAGTTATAAGTCAAATCTATCAGAGTGTGAGACAGGCACAAGGAGAAGTTACGCTATTGTCCAGCTTATTTAAGAGCACTGTTATGTTTCCTGTGCACCTGGTGCTTTGCCTGAAGGAGAGCAGCACATTCAGGTTATTGGTCTGTACAGAATGCAATGGCTTCTTCCCCATAGATATACCACGGCATAGGGTACTGAAATGACCTCCTCTAGGCCTGTTTAAGTTATCTGCAAAGCTGCTTGAGACATTTGCATAAATTTGCAATATACAAACAACCTTTACTGAACTCTCTGTTCTCTGGAATAGATAGTAAATTCTTTCCGGTCCCTGTGAAATCATTTTTGATGTTATAGAAAAAACATCAGTAAAGCAAACAGCAGTTACAATATGTCAGTTTTCCCCCCAGAGCCAAGCTTTAAATGTCTGCGTAGAAATCTTAAACACAAGAGTTATGAGTATGATAAAACATTTCTCTTATTAAGAGCCCAAATCCATTCCTGGAGTAATTGCAATAATACCATGTGCTTTCATGTATTCCTGATACACTGTCTGCAATTCTGCTTTTCTCTTTCTTGATGGCTTATTGCAAGAAACCTTCTGTATGCTTGGAGATATCACATAAGCATGTATTATTCTTTTCTCTCTTAGTATTTCAAGCTATATCATCAAAACCTAAAAGCAGACTCTCTGCCCAAAAACAATATAGTTCATAATGAATAAACAGCATGAGCAAAAGATTTTCTAAACATGTCACAAAATGACAGGAAAATAAGTGGGTCGGAAGAGTCTGCAGTAATCTGGCACAGTGACTCAGCCCCAGTGTGTGTTTCTGTGGTCCAGTTACCAGGAGAAGAATGCTCTGAGCATTATCATTCCCATAAGATCCACGAGTGAGGTGACAGCATGAGTCACCTCTGCTGTGCACCATCTGGACTGAGGGGGAGCAGGGCAAGGAAACAGACAGGAGACCTCCCATTCAGCTGTGCCCTGGCAGGTCTCGGAGGCTGTGGAAGATAATGGCAGGCAGGACTTAAAAAAGAAAGATTCTGTACTGGACACAGAAGAAGCATTTTGTTTTGTTTCAATAGAAATTGTTCCATAACAGCTAAATTTTTCGTAGAGTGGTTTGGGCAGGGACACCTCCCACTAGACCAGGTTTCTCAAAGCCCCATCTTGAATGCTTCCAGGGATGGGGCATCCACAACTTCTCTGGGCAACCTGGGCCAGTGTCTCACCACCCTCACAGAAAAGAATTTATTCCTAATATCTAATCTAACCTAAATCTACCCTCTTTTAGTTTAAAACCATTACCCCTTGTCCTATCATTACACTCCCTGATAAAGAGTCCCTCCCCTCTTTCCTATAAGCGCCCTTGAGTACTGGAAGGCCACTGTAAGGTCTCCCCAGAGCCTTCTCTTCACCAGGCTGAACAACCCCAACTCTCTCAGCCTGTCTTTATGGGAGGGGTGCTCCAGCCCTCTGATCATCTTTGTGGCCCTTCTATGGACTCACTCAAACAGGTCCATGTCCTTCTTATGTTGGGGGACCCAGAGCTGGAGGCAGTACTCTAGGTGGGGTTTCACCAGAGTGGAGCAGAGGGGCAGAATCACCTCCCTCAACCCACTGGCCACGCTTCTTTGGATGCAGCCCAGGATGCGGTTGGCTTTCTGGGCTGCGAGCGCACATTGCAGCTCATGTTGAGCTGCTCATCAACCAGTCATCAGCCAAGTTGTTCTCCTCAGGGCTGCTCTCAATCCATTCTCCGCCCAGCCTGTGTTTGTGCTTGGGATTGCCCCAATCCACGTGCAGGACCTTGCACTTGGCCTTGTTGCATGAGGTTCACACAGGCCCATCTCTCAAGACTGTCCAGGTCCCTCTGGATGGTATCCCTTCCCTCGGCATGTCAGCTGCACCACATGGCTTGTTGTCATCAGCAAACTTGCTGAGGGTGGACTCAGTGCCACTGTCCTTGTCACCAACAAAGATGTTAAACAAACAGCACTGGTCCCAGTACTGACCCCTGAGGAATGCCCCTCATCACTGGTCTCCATTTGGACATCAAGCCGTTGACCATAGCTCTTTGAGTGTGGCTATCCAGCCAATTCCTTATCCACTGAGTGGCCTATCCATCAAATCCATGTTTCTCCAATTTAGAGACAAGGATGTCATATGGGACAGTGTCAGATGCTTTGCAGAAGTCCAGGCAGATGATGTCTGTTGCTCTTCCCTCATCCACCAGTGCTGTAATGCCATCATAGAAGGCCACCAAATTTCTCAGGCATGATTTGCCCTTAGTCAAGCCATATTGGCTGTTGCCAATCACCTCCTTATTTTCCGTATTTTCTGCTGCGGAAGAAAACCAAATTACCTAGTGTAAGACCCAAGTACCATCTAGAGCCATGGACAGGAAAAAAGCAAAAATTATAGTAAAAGGCAGAAGGAAAATCACTAAACGCTCACCTTAATGGTCAGCCAAAGAAAAAGAGGTGGCCAACAAGTTTCTTGAATGTCTAAGATTTGAGAGTAAGAACTATTAATAACAGCTGCATAAGCATCAAATATCTTTTTCATTGATTTCGGGACAAGCAAAGCAGTTCAGTGTGTCTAGAGAGCTGCTGCCTTTGCTGAATGACTTTCAAAGCTAGAAATAGATCTGTGCTCCCTCTAGCATGTCTATAAGAGGAGGTTTGAGATTCTTTTGTTTTCTGTTATTGCATTAAAGTGCTTGAAGTTAAAAAATGAATGTAGAGTGGTTTTGTTGGTTTCCTTCCTTCTCTTTCAAGAGGGTTTGCAGGCACTTAGGTTATTTTAGTTCTGTTTTAATATATTCCTGTCCCAGAAGTAAAATGCTTGTGATTGTTGGAGTTTCTGAAGACTTTGATAGTGCCAGTCTAGGAGATGGCCTAAGAATCAGATGCCATGCTAAGTGAGAAGTTGACATGATTATATGTCTCTGGAGAAGATCTCAATATAGGGATAAGAAGATCATCTCCTTGTTGGTGTCACCAATGAACATGCTGAACACCGGCCAAAAGCAGCCAGTAGTGACGGAGAAATTTGGGTGACTGAAGTAAAGAGCTGTGTAGAAATAAGAGAATTGCTACAGACAGAGATGGTAATGTGCTGTCAAGCTGTAGATTCATTAAAATAAGGACAGAGGTGGGGAGGAGGGACATCAGTGGAGGCTTTGGGGACTGCAGGTGTTTAAGGCCTTGCCAAAGCTGTGGGGAATCTGGAACGGTGGAAGTATTCTGGGAATAGAAGAAAACTAGAAGTTTATGTATGCCCCTTAGCTACATTTGACTCCGTTTTGTCCCTGTCAACTCATCTTAGTTTCTTAAAGCTTCTAATTATAAATCTGTGAAATCACAGGCAACATTTAATGAATATAGCACACGTTGTCTGAGTCATTATGGTATGTGTTTATCACCTTGTTATTTAGCTCAGCACCTGGTGCTGCTCAGGCTGGAAGACACAGAGCTAGCAATTAAGATAACAGATTGCTGACCAGCCTGCTTGGCAAGTCAGGTTACAAATCAAAAGTCCTATGATTAACTTTAACTATTAAAATAAGTGTGTCTATCTTTTTTTGTTAAAAGTGCTCTCTGATGGAGGAACAGTGGATAGAAGCACCGGAATGCAACTTGCAAAGTAGTGTTGTAATTCAGCTGTCCTTTCAGACAACAGAAGATGGCAGGACTTGAAATTCTCAGTCCCTGGAGGTCATATTTAAGGCATATTTCACAGAAATTCAGGACAGTGTCTAAAGAAGCTGTCTGTATTTCATTCTCACTGACATGGTTCAATTCTCTTGAGCTTGGCCATCTCCTCTGCCAGTTACGAAGTTTTACTGTCAACTTCAATAGTAACAAGAGGAGCTTTCCTGGAAATGCCCTACTGTGGAAGGGAATATTTCTCTATATGGCAAAAATTGACTAAGTTAATTTGTGTAAAAACATACAATAGAGAAGTTAGATTTAAATTCAGAAGTATCTAATCCTATTGCAGTAGCATTCAGAAGACTGCATATAACAGCATAGGGCCAACTTATGTGCATGGTTCATTTAAACTGGTCTGGTAGATTTATTTTTTGTTATTAGGCAGCAGAAGTAGGAAACTCTAGGTTTCGCTATGTAGTGTCTCTAGCAGAATTGGTGACAAATTTCTTTCTTAATTTGCCTCCATATTTGACCTTTCCTTATTTTTAAAACCAGAAGAGCAGCTACTTGGTATCAAAGCTGAAAAGAATATAAAGGTATCTGGTATAAAATTAAATATTGTCGGTCAGTCCATTTCAGGACTTTTCAATTCACTGTTGAGTCATCACTGATTTATACTCTCCTATTTATAGCAGAAGGCAAGTGAGAGAGACCACTGAAATTCCACAGGTCAAGAGTTAGACATTACAGAGCATCCTTGCCTATAGGAAGATCAACCGTGCAAAAGGGTGGGCCACAGTAACTGTGAGTACTATATATGCATGATATATTATGAATATGTTATCTTGGATAAGCGGTCTCATGGGAGACCATCCATTAATGCAAACCAGACCACAGGTAGCTAAGAACCGGGAAATCAAAAGCAGTTTGGGATTAAAGGTTACGTTTGTAAATACAGTGCTAAATTGCTGACCTAAAAATGACTGAGTCACAGTATCACAGTATCGTCAGGGTTGGAAGGGACCTCTGGAGATCATCTAAGTCCAACCCCCCTGCCACAGCAGGGACACCTACAGCAGTTGCACAGGATGGCATCCAGGCGGGTTTGGAATGTCTCCAGTGTGGGAGACTCCACAACCTCTCTGGGCAGCCTGTGCCAGTGCTCTGCCACCCTCAGAGTAAAGAAGTTCCTCCTCATGTTAAGATGGAACTTCCTGTGCTCCAATTTGTGCCCGTTACCTCTTGTCCTATCACTGGGCACAACTGAAAAAAGACTCTTCTCATCTACCTGGCACCCTCCCCTTAAGTACTTATAAGTATTGATAAGATCCCCCGTGAGTCTTCTTTTTTCTAGACTAAAAAGCCCCAAGTCCCTGAGCCTTTCCTCATAAGAAAGATGCTCCAGTCCCCTAATCATCTTTGTAGCTCTTTGCTGGACCCTCTCCAGCAGTTCCCTGTCCTTCTTGAACCGGGGAGCCCAGAACTGGACACAGTACTCCAGATGTGGCCTCCCCAGGGCAGAGTAGAGGGGGAGGATGACCTCCCTCGACCTGCTGGCCACACTCTTCTTGATACACCCCAGGATGCCATTGGCCTTCTTGGCCACCAGGGCACATGGCTGACTCATGGTCATCCTGTTGTCCACCAGGACTCCCAGGTCCCTTTCTACAGAGTTGCTCTCCAGGATGTCAGCCCCCAACCTGTACTGATGCATGGGGTTATTCCTCCCCAGATGCAGTACCCTACATCTGCCTTTATTGAACTTCATCAGGTTTTTCTCTGCCCAACTCTCCAGCCTGTCCAGGTCACGCTGTATGGCAGCACAGCCTTCCAGCGTGTCAGCCACCCCTCCCAGTTTTGTGTCATCAGCAAACTTGCTGATGGAACACTCTATCCCTTCATCCAGGTCATTGATGAATATATTGAACAGGACTGGACCCAGTACTGACCCCTGAGGGACACCACTAGTTACTGGCTTCCAACTGGACTCTGCACCACTAACCACAACCCTCTGAGCTCTATCTGTCAACCACTGTTCAATCCACTCCGCTGTCCATTCATCCAACCCATACTTCCTAAGCTTGTCTGTGAGGATGATGTGGGAGACAGTGTCGAAGGCCTTGCTGAAGTTAAGGTAGACAACATCCACTGCCCTCCCTTCATCCACCCATCCAGTCACGCCATCATAGAAGGCTATCAGAGTAGTCAGACATGACTTCCCTTTGGTGAATCCATGTTGACTACTTCTGATAACCTTCTTTTCCTCCAGATGCTTGGAGATGACCCCCAGAATGAGCTGTTCCATCATCTTTCCAGGGATGGAGGTGAGGCTGACCGGCCTGTAGTTTCCCGGGTCATCCTTCTTGCCCTTTTTAAAGACTGGAGTGACATTGGCTTTCCTCCAGTCCTCAGGCACCTCCCCTGTTCTCCAGGACCTTTCAAAGATGATGGAGAGTGGCCCAGCAATGACTTCTGATAGCTCCCTCAGCACTCGCAGGTGCATCCCATCAGGCCCCATGGACTTGTGGGTGTCCAGTTTACTTAATTGTTCTCTAACTTGTTCCTCTTCAACCAAGGGAAAGTTTTCCTTCCTCCAGACTTTCTCTGTTACTTGCAAAGTCTGGGACTCCCGAGAGCTGGCCCGAGCAGTGAAGACAGAAGCAAAGAAGGCATTCAGCAACTCTGCCAAAAGTCAAAAGATTAAAGATACCCAGAGCTGCTCCCACTCCTATTAACAGCAGTTTGTGACAACCACAATATATATTCAATGTAGAAAATGCTATTTAAAGAAAATTTTCCATTAAACAATTATTTTCCTAGCTCTCCAACAGAGATAAAAATGAAAGTTCCTCCTTTTACATTTTTTTTTCTTTTTTAAGACACAAACATCTCGACTGACAGGTACTAAGTCTACAATTCATTAAATACTTTGCTATAATATATTTATCATTATACACCACTAAAAAAATGCTTTTCTTTTCTGAGCATTTTAACATAGCATTTTTACTGCCACATAGTTGAAAGTGTAATGTCATATTTTCCTCTGGGATTGTTTGTTTGCTGTCAAACAGGATAAAGGAGATGGCTCTACAGAGAAATCAAACTAACAAAGCCATTTTTCTTTCCTCTTTGAGAGCTGATTTGTATTTATACTTTCAGCTTAAAGTGCACAGTCCAGAACTTTACAATTCTGTCCTGAACTCATGTTCCTGAGGCTTCCAGGCTTCCATCTGAAGAGCTGGGAGACCCTCACCAGAGCTGGACCTTCCAGGAGTTCCCAGTTCAAGAGTGGGCACACTGACATCCTTGAGGCTACCAGATCCATGGCAGTTCCCTAGAAATGCTGTCCCTAATCTCAGAAGCCTCAAGCTTTGAGTATCTGACAGCTTTTGTTACAGAAACCAGGTTGCACCATTTCCCAGCCTGCAGTTTCCTGGTTATTTCCTCAAGTACTCTGGGTATTTGCAGGTGAGACACTACTGCCATGTGCTTGGGATGGAAAAGGTGAAAGGGGACATACAGTCACAGCCACAAATTCATCCTATCTTGCAGAAGAGTGTGTGCCACATCAGGCTATATCAATGGGACAGCCATGTTATCCCTAATAAAGCTGGGCTTGGTATTTTCCCTAATGGTACTTTATCTTATGAAGCTGACAACCTGACATGTATATTTACTGAAAAATATATATATCACACAACTGTGAAGGAAAAAAGATTTATTACTCCTTTCCATGAAAAGACAGATCTTATCAGAAAACACTGACAACAACAACTCTATTCATGAAAAAAAATCTGGTTTTGTTGGTGTTATTTCTTTGCACTATAGTAACAGCTAGGTGCCAAACTCAGAGAAAAGTACTAGATGCTGTACATATACATAAGCAGTCCTAAGAGAATGCTTAACCTTAGAGGAGAGAAAATAGATAATATTTCATATATTTGTATAATAGTACAAAGACAAAAAGTATCACAGAAAGAATCAAAACTAGCCAAGAAAGCAGAAGTCAAAACCTGCTTAGCAATACATAACAAGTTACCACCACTATTCACACCTTTGACAGCCTGTTTATCACTTTACACCCTCCCTCTCACCTTTACCCAGGGTGATGCTCAGTGTGTGACACTACTGCTACCCATGGCATTAAGCCACGAAGAAGTCACAGTTGATGCTACATTAGTCACTAGAAACAAACATAAAGTATTTGGTTGAAAAAGTAATTAAAATTTGAAATGAACTTTGTTCATACAGAGACAGCATCATTGCTTTCTCACTTCAGAATAGAAACACTCTACATAAGCAGGCTTTGTAGTACAGTATTACTTTTTGAGTTTAGCCAAATAATGAGACACTGTTTGTTTCATGTTCCCACTTTGTGTGAGTCTACTAGATTTACTGCACTCATTCTAAATTAAAACATAGGATTTCTAAGTTGGTTTATTGAAGTTTATAATCACCAAAGGAATTAACATCTCACTTCTGCAGTTGTTTCGTAGCTTGATGTTGCTTCACTTTGCAGTAGTTGCATAAAGCCAGGCAATCAGCAGACGTACCTGTTTGTACTTTAAAATACCAATGTGCTGTGCATACTGCAAAAGACATAAAGGTGAGAATCCTATCTGTCCTCTGTTGATGTGTTATTGTCCTTAGAAGGAATATGGACTATAAATTTTTCTCCATGATGAATTTGCCCTAAATTTGAGACTCTACCATTATGTCCAATACCCTGTAGAATGACCACTACTGACTATCCCACCTCTACTACTACTAGCAATGGGTACATCAATGTCACAGCAGTAAGAGAGAGATTTATGGGGTTTTTTTGCAAAGTCGGAAAAGGATAAAGGTTAAAAAGGCAAGTAAAGAAAAAGTAAGCCTGATTGGAAGCAAGAAAAAAAAACCAAACAAGGATTACTTATATATTCTGGACAGCTAATGAAACTGTGGGACTGCTAGTATGAGTTTATTACCAGGGTAAAGTCAAGTTGCTGTGAACTTATCCACATAAAAGTTAATTGTTCCTGGGGTTACAAGTAAGCAAACATAATAGTGTAAATTCAGGTCTAAAAACTTGAATGGCTCTATGGAGAATTTGGATGATGTGGATATTATGAGCATGCCGGAGAAGAGGGAGGCATCAAATAGAGTGTAGTGAAAGTATACAAAGACAATGACCAATTTTAATTATGCTAAGTCAATGTGGAGGTGAATTTGGCTTTTTCACAGTATTAGTTTAGCAATGTAATAACCACACAGACATTAAGCAAATACTTTTGTGTGTCATATTTATAATATTTTTACAAATAAAAAAAGTTTAATGAGGTAAGTAAAACTGTTTTCAATAATTGCCTAAAACAACCTAATAGGGCTTACTATTTAATATCTTATATTCCCTGAGATTAAAAAATTACTATTCAGTATCACCTACATGGCAGAAATAACCACTCCCAAGACAGCTATCACAGGTGGAAGCAACCTCCACAGTTTTAGTTCAAGGTCATCCAATATAACTGGCTTCCAGTTTTGCTTTCCATCTGGAAAGCCAGCAGTATCAGGCACTGGCAGATTTCCCAAGAAGCATGTTTCATGATGACAGTGAATGCTATTTCATAAGAACTCCATGCCTTTTCTATTCACAGGCATAGGTAGTAACTGTGGATGATCTCACCTATACTATTAATATTTACTGGGTCAGAATATGCTAATACATTTTTAAATGCATGAATTTTGCACTACAAATTATTTTAGGTTCAGTTTTGATCTGTTCCTATATCACATAGAGGTCTGAGGTTTTGCTGCCTGTCTTCTCTGTCAGCTAAACTGAGCTAACACATCCATTATCCATTTTTACAATCACGTCTTTCAGCACGGTAGATTTCCATGCCCTCCAGTGACATGAATCCTAAACTGCTTCTGAAGCCACACACAAATATCTATAACAGTAACACATTAAATGTGCAATGAAGAGGATGCTGCCTGAGCAGCCCCCTCGGCTTTTTGGATCTGTTATCTCACCAGGAAAGAAAAAAAGGAAGTGGAGAATTAGAAAGGGAGAGAAAGTGTGCATGTTCTGACGTGGTATGTTTGCTTTCCTTAACAGCAAAGACAGATTGAAAATTTACAGTTTGACCCCAAACTCTTTTTATAGAGAATTTTTTAAGAAATGAGCTGAGAGAAGCCTGAGAAGCAAATGAGGGGGATTGCTGGCTAGCTATAAACTGATGCTTTTCCATACATACTGTGTCCTTCATATCAATACGTACTGAGTTCTCAGCTTTTCTGAAAATAAACCCAGAAGAGCTGGAGATAGCATATGATGGCTTTAAGCGATATTTTCATTTCCTGGGCTGGCTGGAGATGGTCACAACAGCTCCTGGCATAATTTTATGAAATTTCACAATATCAGTAGCATAGAAGGAGAGATGCTACAAGCAGCCACAATTGCTACATAACCTTGACATATCCTGAGGAAGTCCATCCTGGGCACTAAGTGAGGCAGGGCCTTGAGACAGAAATAGGATTCGATAATGCAATTACAGAGCAAATCACTGTGCATCTGCTCTGCTGTGACTATGGTTGCCTGAGCTAAAATGTGATTGCACAATGTAAATTGTGGCATTACCTAACTGAGGAAGGCTTGATTTTATAATCTGAAAATTGGTTCCATGTAAACTCTCAGTAATTCTTCAAAGCAAGCAGGTATTCAGCTGGAAATAGTACGGACTTCCTGGATATGAAGAGTACAGCCGTCTTCAGCTGTCCTCCTTTTCTTTTTAAAGGAAGAAATAACAGCATGGAGCAAAGCAAAGGACAGGCTTACAAAGGCTAATATCTGACTTGCAACTTGCACCAAGGTCTGAGAAACATCACGACCTGTTAACTGCTTCGGCGGATTTTGCTTTCTTTATTTCTTTGTATCGATAAAAAGAAAAAAAAGAATTATCAGAAAGGTGGTCTCTTTTAAAGTATGCACTACAAGCTGAACTATTTCACTGTGGTATATAGCATAATAGATAGATACAGTTAAATAGATAAAAGAGTTCAGCTGCTTCCCCTGCTTTTCAAATAAAAAAAAATCAGGGGACAGGCTAAAAGCATGCTGTCACACATCCAATTTCATTGAGCTTCACTCAGCAAAATTAGAAAGCTGTGTTTTGCAATAAAGAGGCCTCACAATTTTGAAAATCAGAGATGTCAGTTAGTTTCCTGTACTGTATGTTTTTGCTTCACTTCAGAGTTCCACAAAGTTACGCTGTTTAAATGTATCTTTGTCTTTAGGTGCTTTAGTTTTAATTAGGAAATAAGGTCTCACATTATGTTTAGTACACCAGTAAGGAATTTCCACTTCTATCTGCACGGCAAGGAGATTCCTGTACAAAGGACTACAAAGCAGTACAAAGGAGAGAAAAATCACATGTATCAAAATGGTACAGATATTTGTGGTCTTCACTTAAAAATTTTTTGTGTTTCATTTTTAAACAGAGTAATTCCTGTTTCTGCTGTTCTGACTGAATATTCACTTTTTCTGTATTTTGGGGAAGTTTTTCTTTAACACAGTGACAGGCAGACTACAGAAATATCAATATTTGACTAAACAAACATAGGTATTCCCCTTCAACAGTAAATTATTGGTCTGTCACTAAAAAACATTATGTATTGCTCTGTGGAGCTGTGGACAGTACATTATTTGTTGGCCTGGTATAGAGATAGGGACAAATTGCAACACCTTCTTAAAGCTATCTTCTGAATTTTAAAATAATTTTGATGGATATTAGTACGTACCTGACTTGTCCACCAGTCAGGAATGATGCAATTTCTGGAAGCTGTCAGTAGATGTCTGCCAGACAGTTTAATGTTCAGAGCTGTGCCCCATTAACTGCCCTGAGTTCAGGTTTGGACCAGAGTAGGTGGCCTTCTTGGGTGCTGTACTTGGGGTGATCTGAGCAGTGAGTGTTTTTATTGAAGGACAGGTGGATGGCACATGTGTTTAACAGCCCTGCATCCAAATATCCCCTGGTTTTCATGGAGGCCTCCTGGCATGGGCTCAACAGTGCTCTGTTGTCTCCCACCGGAGCCAGGGGCACTGGAGGTGGTCGCTAGAAAAACATCATTTTTTGTGGGCCTTTGCTGGAAGCCCTTGACTCTCTATGCCACACAGCCCAGCAGACAATAAGGGCAGCACACAGAGTTTGTGAGGAAGTAAAGAAATGCCTCAAAGCTGTTGCAAGAGGAGGGTGGGTGCCAGGGGAAGGGTTGCTGCAGTGGCCCCACAGCCATGGCAGCCATTTTGTACTATGTGGTTGAGCTGCCACAGAATGGTAGCCATTTTGTCTCATGCAGCTGCAGAGCTCATTTCACCTGAGGGCAAACAGTTGGCACTGCCTTGCATGGCTCTGCAGTGGAAGGATCCGTATGAAGGACTCCCTCTAAACTTTAAAAATAAAGCGTGTCCCTTATTAAGGGAATTTTTGCTGCCCTTTCCCGTCTTTAACCGGAATCTTAAACCTGCAGGCAGGTGAGGTTTCTTATCTGGTGACTGACTTCAGTATCATGTGAGTTACTGTTGCTGACTGGGTGTCTGAATCTCTTTCTAAAGGTGAAAAATTTCTTCCTGAGGAGAGTAATCTTTCTGCTGATGGCACACAGCAAAGATCGTGAGTAATTTTAATATCCAGTACAGCACAAAGCAACTTGCTTATTCACAGTGTGACTGTTGCAAAGAGGCGGGGGGAAATTAATAAACTAAAAAAACAAGCTTTGATGTCTTAACTCAATACTTAATCACAGAAATGTATGTGAAATTTGTGAAAATATAATTGAAATTTTCCTCGCTTTAATTTTGAAAGCTGAAAATGCGGGTCTGTTGAACTAATAATATTTGACAGACAGGCTAACAGATGAGACACAGCCTGCTTGGATATGTATGAAACAAACCCTCACATATAGTTTCGTATGGTTTTTGAACACTACTCTCTATCACTTTTTAAGTCTAATGCTATTAAATCCTTTTATTTTTGAGTTTAATCTCACTGCTTGCTTCTCAAATACTTTAGGACTTGCTTTGAAACAATAATGATGATGAAGTATCTGGCTTTTATTTCTTCACCATCCCACTCTTTCTTTCACCCCTACAGGGTGACTCTTCTAAAGCTTTTAGTGATGATGAACTGTTCAGTAAAGATTTTATTTAGATACTGAAGTGTTACCAACTGTGAGTACTGTAATGTAACATTTGTGTAGTGACGTAGGAGCAAGATATTTCATTTTATCCCTTTTGTTGTTCTACAGACTTCATTAGTCATTAGTGTGACTTTGTTCAGTGGGGAGAGGGACTATGGACCTCTTAGTATTACTATGGTAAAAATAAGGCCTCGATGTCTTAACTTTTAAAGCAAAGCAAGCTGTCTGTATGTTTTGCTAAAGACTCCCTCACGTAGCGTTCATGTCGCTTGAAGAGAGACATATGCTATATAGATCACAGCTGAGGAACTGCCTGAAAGAATATTACGTTATCAATGATCTCTCGTATCAGCAGGAAAAGTTTTTAGTGATTCACATGCAGAAGTGTAAAAAATGCAAACCAACTCCAGGTCTGCTGAGCATCCAGACCTTGCTAGGTTTTTTTAAATTTGGATTTGGGTTTTGTTGGGTTTTTTTGTACTGGCTGATACATTAACCTGGAACAGTTCTCTGCCAAATGCCCTTATTTTATGGCTACTGCATTTGTTTGGGAAAAATGCTGACATAACAGTTAAGGACAACACCATGTTGTTGCAGAGCTGTTTCAAACATCAGTGACAGTGAGTTTCATTATTATCCCATCTCAATTTTCTTTGTGCGTCTTCTTCAAGGAAAACAGTAATTTCAATTAGCAGGCTTAGAGCAAATTGCTTCCATGGATTAAACCTGCATCGCTCTGACAGGGGAAGAGCTTGCTCTGATTTCCATCAACAGGTCTAGCTTGCAGTGTTTTGCTTTCTTATTCTTGAGTGTGAATATTGTTAAAATACAGTGTCTGTGCTGTGAAGAGTTGTGGTAGTTACTGGTGTGTGTAAGTAAAGCTGACAGGCTGTATGCCTCTAACAGGAGGGAGCCACGGCCACCATTAGGGCTGGTGATACACTCAGAGCGCAAGCCTTCTAGCTTATTTCCTTTATTTTTATTGTTTGGTTTGTTGTTTGTTTGGGTTTTTTTAAAGCACAGCTACAATATACTTTGTCCTAGCTTAGGATCTGGCTACCTATGAATAAAAAGATCAGTCGTACAGGGAGACAGTGAGAAGAATGAACCGTTACTTTTAAAAATGTAGCTAGAGATGTAAGCTGTGGCTGGATGTGTAAGTGATATGGAATTATTTCATCATGTTCACATTTTTATAAGAACTAAAAAAAGCCCAATTTAACTCAAGAGAATTTCTACTCTGTTGCTAACAGCATGAGGAGAAAAAAGAGAATACAAACATACCACACATTTTCTCCATTACTATATGTATGTTTTATCCTTTTGTTATAATTGAACAAAAAGCTAAAGCAGGTACAAAAACTAAAGAGATTTGGTTCTCATTAAAGCTGGTCTTGAACTCAATGGTCTGAGTGTAGGCGTAGTACTGCTAGTTAGCAGCCACATGTTCAAAGTCAAGTCTGCCTTAAACCTGTCTTCATAGGTCATTCATAGGGGAATCTAGTCCTGTCAGAAGAAAACAATTACTAAAATTCATGACCTACATATAGACTTCTGGTCTTGGAACACCAGCAATGCATTACTTCTGGAAACAACTGGAAAAAAATTAAATATGACCATATGTAAAGTTTTCCACAGTATGTCTAGAAATTACAGTTCATGTAATTTGCTTAGTTAAACAGATACAGAACTTGACCACTGAAGTAACCGTGAGTTGTGCTCAGCAAGAGGTGATAAAAAGATGTTTGTCATTGGAGACAAATGCAACTGAGCCCCTCTGTCAGTGTAAACTATCCAGAGTGAAAGGCAGTAAAGAACAGGTGCTGCTATATTACTTAGGCATGACTAGCAACACGCTTCTTGCTTGTCAGGAATAAAATGTAAAAACATTTTAAGAAATGAGACAAGGTCAAATAGACAATTTTTTAGACTCCTAAAAGCTATTAAGGGAAGCAGTTCTAATTCTGGAGGCCTTTGTGAGTGAGAGGGGCTGGTTTTTCTTTCACACTTGATGAGCTAGTATGAAGAACCTGCCTGTTTTAAATGGGCTTAGAAAGATTAGAAGCTTATATGGGGCTTGAAAAATCCACATCAGTGCAGTCTTGGTTTGCAAGTAGTCCTAGTGCAGAGACAGATGCTATCTCACCATTTCATTCAGTGGTGTTAACAAACTGAATGTAACTGTCTCAAGGATCAATAAGCAGTGTCACGATATTCTGCCACAGACAAGGGAGCAGTGGGGCTAGAAAACAGTGTGAATATCCCTGGAAAAGTGGTTGTCTTGGCCTGCTGCTGCTGAAGGAATGAGAGGGTCTGTGGCACTGGCACAGACTTCAGTCCCTATTGCTGAAGACAGTGGCAGCAGCAACAAACTTGGCTTTCCATGACTTAGAAAAGACAAAAAAGTGGGGACATCTCTGGCAGTTGCTGCCTCTCACCTGCCTGCTTTGCTAATACCTGGGGCCAAACCTAGTGGAGACTTTGATGCTCAGAAGAGCTTTCTGCACTCAGCCAGTGAATGGCTGGGGAGTGCTCTTGGGTAGCTCTAGGCAGAATGTGTTTGGATGATATCTAATGCAAGAAGAGTACTGTTATACAGTATGAAAGTCAGTTATATTCCCTTTTCAATAAGCAAGCTCCTCTGTGTTCAATTCTTTACTCAAACACCTGCTAGGCAACACAGAGTGAAGTGTGTGATGAGTGTGAGCTTTGGGGAAATGAAAAGAACAGACTGGATACAAGAACAAACAGAACAAGTGAAGAACATGTAAAAGGATGGCAAGTAGATGTCCACCATGGCTCTCATTCACTGGGATAGCTGATTTCAGTGCTTTGTTTGATATAGAAAATGTCAACAGAAGTGCAGGGTTCAGGTGAGGCTTCTACCAGATTAAAGTTATGTACAAGCCAATAACCAAGTAGTTATTTGACTACCAGGAGCAGGTGTGACAAAACCTTTCCTGTTTACTTTATTTGTACCACTACAGCATTATTAAAGGTCTGTGGCACTGTTGCCAGTCCTTACTTCCAAAGGTGTCTAAGCAATGGTTCTGGGATGAAGTCTTCTAGGATAATACTCAAAAGACACGTCTGTGCTTTTTTGAACATGAGGCTTTCAATTTCTGGCAGTGCAAGTCAGGCCACTGAAATTAATCTCCAGGTGTAAGGGTTAAAGTACCAGTCCTATCTTTGTACTTTAAAGGAAGAAGAGAGAAAGTAAGTTTTTTCTAGCTACTGTAGCTTCATTAACACCAAGGGTCTGGGTTCAGCAGCTTTTAGGTCTACTGAGGTTCTTGTCCTGTCAGCAAAGGCATTAATTTCTGACCTCAGGTACTCGCAGACAGATGGGACTTCAAAATAATGCACTCCATATTAATAAGTCCTGTCTTCTAAATTCAGTGATTTAGGAACATAGACCCTATTGACTTCATCATCAGAACTAGATTAATATTCATTAACCCTCAGGGAGGCTCCTATGCCTGACCCTTTTGGCAGTTTTGAAAATCTCTCTTGGAGTATTGCTGTTTAATTTGATACATCAAAATGTGTTTTGCGTTCATAACTTAATGGCTTCCATTGAACAAATGTCAAGTCTTAGCTGCTATTAGTCCAGAACACAGTGTGCTCTCTTGTGACATGAACTGTCTAAGACCACTAATGAAGTGAGGAATAAAGCCTGAATTAGGTTAGACTGTGGAAGCTCCAAATCCCCTACCTGTTGATATTTTCTTCAGACAAATATCCTTACTGCAAAGGACTGAAGTCAGGAATAAAAATATGCTCTGTAGACACATACCTTGCTAAAGTTTCCTTTTGTAAGTAATAGTTCCCTTTTATGTTTTCTGCAAATCAGGCTGAATAAAAAAGGTAATTTCCTTTGCAACTACAAAAATCGTTTCCCAATGGCATTTTGCAAGCATTCACCTACCTGGGATGCTCTTTATCTTTCTTCCTTTTAAAATGTCAAGCAGATAAAAGTCTTCTAAATAGCATTCTTTCCTATTTTGATTAATTTTGCATAGTGTTTTCCCAGAAGTATTGATACTTACATAAACCTGAGTTCTGATTCTCTTCTGACTAAGACTTCCCGAAGTCTCTGGATCTTTGCCATCTCAAGCTCAATTTCCTCAGGCATCATTGTTGTTTCAGCCATTGAAATGATGTCAAGTTGATCTGTGTGTGAAAGCAGAGAAAATGAATTAAGCTAGTCAAACTGTCTTAATGGGTGTTTTTAGGAATGTAAATTTAATCACAGAGCTATCTGACCATAGGGTAATTAATGCAAGTAGTAAAGAATAGTCTAGCTGAATGCTACATTGACTGATTTCTCTATTGTTTTGCTTATTACTTTCAGTGTGAGCATTTTGAAGTGAAAGAATCCCTAAGCCAAAGTGACATTCATTAGTCGCAATTTATCATACCTCTAAGGAATCCCAGCTCCGTACATAACTATATCTACTGTTCCTTAACTGATATAACTACAAACTTTGAAAGAACAGCCATAGACTGCTACAAAACTCACTCAAAGCAATTACTGGCAACTCTGGAGAGTCCTATCTTGGCGCAAGTGCAGGCAATGTGAACTGATGAAGCTTTCCCATCTTTAATTCTTATAACTCTTCATGCCATTCCACCATTTCAGCATAACTAAGAGCTAAAGCCCAGACCCACTAGAGAGGAACCAAGGATGTGATTAGAAATTACATAGGGCCTAATCCTTCGAGGGGGCTGAGTGTTTCTTACTAGGGCATTGAAATCAGTCGAGGAGACAAACAGTACTTTGTAGTCATTACTTGGCAACTGGTAAGGCCAGGGTCCTTCTGTGATTATTTCTCTATAATTGATGTATTACCTCTTCTAATCCAGAGAGAAATAGGACTATATACACTGTTCTCTCAAGGCAGAAGGAACCAATTTATAGAAGATGGATTTGGGAAGGAGCAACTTGGCCTCTGGAAAACCTTATTCCAAGGGTTCACCATACTTGGCGTTTATTTTGAACAAGAATTTAGAGACTAAAAAATAGAGTTCCTGCATGTTTTTTGTACCCAAATGGAGGCATATTCCTAAAAGCAGGCCTGTTTCAGCTGTATTAGTTTAAAAAAGGAAAATGGAGAGGTAAAACGTACTCAGCATGATTATGCAGAAAACAGGAGACAGAAAGCATCAGAAAAAAGCTGTTCAGTTAATCAAGAGGAGATGAATTCCAAGGTCCCTCATGACAGACTAAGCAAAAACAGCTGAGAAGAATTTTTGACAGAAACTTGGAGGGGGAATGAAACTACAAAATCTCAACAAACACAGGCACTGCATGAACTTAGTTGACAAAGACCTGTTCTCTCAAAATGGAAGCAAAGTAAAGAAATTCTATATGATATAAAGCAAATATATCTTCTTTATATATAAAAATATATAAAATATATTTAAGTTATCCTGCTACTATTGTCTGCGAGTTTTGGCTTCACTTCATAATGAAGAAAGTGGGCAAATAAATATTAAAAAATACTTTTTTTTTTTCAAGATAACAGAATCTTGATGAAAACAGTGACACAGATTTTTAAATGTCTTTCATGAGAGAACAACCATTTCTCAGTAGTTGTTTTTAAAACTCAAATTGCAAAACTGGTTGGTAAAGTAAGGCTATCTTGTGTGTCTAAACACACAATTGCTGCCTGTAGAAGATGGATTTTCCTGTTAGAAACCATTGTGTTTGTTGAGGTATATTTAGTTCAGGTATAGCCTAAATGTCCTAAGTGTTCCAGCCCTGTCATCAATGGCTAGCTGCACAGCGTAAGGCACATGAGTCTTTTGAAATCCCCGCCACTAACTTAGATGTTGAAATAGAACCTAAAACCCTTGGAAATTCTAGATCTGTTTGAGGAGGGTTGACCATCATTGAAAATGCCATAGGGACTGTATCCAACCCCACCCTTTCCCTCCCCTCACACCCTTATCTGGGTGTGTGGGAATGAGGAAGCATAGCAAAGTCTTGAATTTAGCAGCAGAGTACCTAACATGCTGTGCTACCACTAACTGATAGGCAGAATTATAATTCAATATTCACTAGATGTTTAAAAGAAACTAGAACAAAGATTCTGTAAGTGTAGGTTTGCCTCTTGTTGCTTGTCGGAGTTGTGGAGCTATTTTAACTCCTTGCAGCCTAATTGACTTTGGTGCAAATTTATTTTCCAAAAATATTAAGCAGGAGATAGGAAGTTATTCTGATGCTACCATGAATTAAAACAAATAATACTGGTAATTAGAAAGATAAGCCACAACTATATTACACACATATACATATTTTAAAATTAGTTATCAAGAGCTCAAAAAACAGGGGAAAAAAAAAAAAGTAACTATCTTATTTCCACTCTGCAACTCTAGCTGTAAATGCCCTAGTGTTGCCCCTTGGATCAGATCAGCTATCATACTGTGATTTCAATAATTCAGCAGGGGAATCATGAACAAGCCTTATGCCCTGAGTGTGTGCTTAGAGCCACCACAAGAATTACTGTGACAAGCAGTAGTCTCGTCTGACCTCTTGCAGAACAGTGGCGTCCTCAGCACCAGCCAGAGCAGATGCAGCGACACAGACAGCGCTCCCTCGGAAACACACAGGCACACAGGCCTCTGGCTGCAGGGAGTGCCACAGCCTTGCTCTACGAGCAAGTTGTAGCGGTAACAACAGCTGTGTCAGGTGTGAGCAAATGGATGATCTGCTGAGCCTGGTGACAGAGCTCAGGAGCGAGGTTGAGCGACTAAGGAGTATCAGGGAGAGCGAGAAAGAAATAGACTGGTGGGCCCAGGCCTTGAGCTCCATGAAAGAAAGACCGGGCCAGGCATCGGAAATAAGAAAAGACCACAGGGATATCATCTCTATGCCCTGTAGGGCTGAAGGGACGGAAGGCAGAGGCCTACAGAAAAATGATGAATGGAGGCGAGTCTGTGGTAAGCGCAGCAAGCGAGCCCCCTCCTTGCCCGCCCCCCCTCCCCTAGTACCATTATCCAACAGGTACAAGGCCCTGGGCACGGCAGGACAGCCGGAGGACAACAAGGTGGACAGTCCTAATACATCACAGGAGACGCCAGGACTGGGAAGACGCGCTCAAAACATTAAGACCGCTGCTACAAGGAAGAAAAGGAGGGCTATAGTCGTGGGCGACTCCGCACTGAGGGGGACTGAGGGCCCAATATGTAGGGCAGACCCCGCTCTCAGGGAAGTCTGCTGCCTCCCGGGCGCACGCGTTAGGGACATCACTAAGAGACTCCCTAGCCTGGTGCAGCCCTCGGACTACTATCCGTTGCTCCTGTTTCATGTGGGGGGCGATGAATGTGCAGAAAGGAGTGCAAGGATGATTAAAAGGGATATCAGGGCTTTGGGACAGTCACTACAGGGATCTGGAGCACAGGTGATTTTCTCATCCCTACTTCCTGTTGCGGGCAATGACATTGAAAGGAACAGACAAGCTCAATCTGTTAACATGTGGCTCCGTGGATGGTGTCAACGACACAACTTTGGGTTTTTTAACAATGGAATGACCTATGCAGCATCAGGCCTGCTGGCATCAGATGGGGACTGGCTCACTCAAAGAGGGAGAAGGCTTTTTGCCCAAAAATTGGCAGGGCTCATTAACAGGGCTTTAAACTAAATTCGACGGGGGAAGGGGGTATTATCAGGGTTGCCCATGAACAGCCAAGGGATGTTACATCAAGGAAAGGGGAACAGGGCGCTGGTGAGGGCCCGCAGCCATTAGCTCCAAGATGTGCCAGCTACGCTGCAGTATGCCCAAACCTTCATGTAGGTGAGCTAGGAGCTCCTGGACCAACGGGAGTCAATCGGGAGGCACTGTTAGTACAGGACAAAGGAATTACAGCTGCTCCAACCAAATCGGCCGCAACGAAGACACGGCTGAAGTGCCTCTTCACAAATGCGCGGAGCATGGGGAACAAGCAGGAGGAATTAGAGACGTGTACACGCCTCCAAGGCTACGATCTCATCGGCATCGTAGAAACTTGGTGGGACGACTCCTATGACTGGAGCGTCGGCATGAAAGGGTACAGGCTCTTCAGGAGAGACAGGCAAGGGAAACGAGGAGGCGGTGTTGCCTTATATGTTGATGAGCAGCTGGAATGTATGGAGCTCAACCTGGGGGAGGATACAGAGCCAACTGAGAGCCTATGGGTCAAGATTACAGGGAAATCGGGAGCAGGGGATGTTACAGTGGGGGTATGCTACAGGCCACCCGACCAGGAAGACCAAGTGGATGAAGCCCTCTATAGACAGATAAGGGCAGCATCACGTTCACAGACCTTGGTTCTCATGGGTGACTTCAACCACCCTGACATCAGTTGGAAGGATAACACAGCCAGGCACAGGCAATCCAGGAGGTTCCTGGATTGCATTGAGGACAACTTCCTTCTCCAAGTGGTTGAGGAGCCGACGAGGAGAGGAGCCATGCTGGACCTTGTTCTTACCAACAAGGAGGGGCTGGTTGACAGGGTCAAACTCAAGGGTAGCCTGGGCTGCAGTGACCACGAAATGGTTGAGTTTGAAATCCTCAAGGCAACGAAGAAGGTGCGCAGCAGGCTGATGACCCTGGACTTCAGGAAAGCCGACTTTGGCCTCTTGAAGAATCTGCTTGGTATGGTGCCGTGGGATGAAGCGCTGGAAGGAAGAGGGGTCCAAGAAAGTTGGTTAATATTCAAGGACCACCTCCTCCAAGCACAGCAGCAATGCATTCCTACAAAGAGGAAGGCAGGCAGAAAAGCCAGGAGGCCTGCGTGGATGAACAAGGAGCTCCTGGAACTGACCAAAAGAAAAAAAGGAGGCCTACAGGGAGTGGAGACAGGGCCGGGTAGCCTGGGAGGATTACAGAGGAATCGTTCGAGCAGCTAGAGAGCGGGTTAGACAAGCTAAAGCCCAGCTAGAACTAAATCTGGCCAGGGACATTAAGACAAACAAAAAATTCTTCTATAGGTATATCAACGAGAAAAGAAAGACTAGGGAAAATGTAGGCCCTCTCCGGAAGGATACGCAAGAACTGGTCACCCGGGACAGCGACAGAGCTGAGGTACTCAATGACTTTTTTGCCTCAGTCTTCACAGACAAGGACAGCAGCCGCACTGCCCAAGACGCAGATTGCAAAGGAGAGGATTGGGAAAACGGAGCACCGCCCACTGTAGATGAAGATAAAGTGAGAGACCACCTGAGGAACCTGAAGGTGCACAAGTCCATGGGACCTGATGAGATACATCCGCGGGTCCTGAGGGAGCTGGCAGATCAAGTCGCGAAGCCACTAGCCATCATATTTGAGAAGTCGTGGCAGTCTGGCGAGGTTCCTGCCGACTGGAAAAGGGGAAACATAACCCCTATTTTCAAAAAGGGAAACAAGGAAGATCCGGGGAACTACAGGCCAGTCAGTCTCACCTCTGTGCCTGGCAAGATCATGGAGCAGATCCTCCTGGAAACTCTGCTGAGGCACACGGAAAACAAGGAGGTGATTGGCGAGAGCCAACATGGCTTCACCAAGGGCAAGTCATGCCTGACGAATTTGGTGGCCTTCTATGAAGGGGTTACAGTGGCAGTGGACAAGGGAAGATCTGCTGATGTCATCTACCTGGACTTGTGCAAAGCGTTTGACACTGTCCCACATGATATCCTGGTCTCTAAATTGAAGAGACATGGATTCGATAAATGGACCACTCGGTGGATAAAGAACTGGCTGGATGGTCGCACTCAAAGGGTTGCGGTCAACGGCTCGGTGTCCAAGTGGAAAGCAGTGACGAGTGGCGTTCCTCAGGGGTCGGTACTGGGACCCGTACTGTTCAACATCTTTGTTAGCGACATGGACAGTGGGGTAGAGTGCACCCTCAGCAAGTTTGCTGATGATACCAAGCTGTTTGGCGAGGCAGACACGCTGGAGGGGAGGGATGCCATCCAGAGGGACCTGGACAGGCTGGAGAGGTGGGCCCAAGCCAACCTCATGCAGTTCAACAAGGCCAAGTGCAAGGTCCTACATCTGGGTCGGGGCAATCCCAAGCACAAATACAGGCTCGGCGGAGAATGGCTGGAGAGCAGCCCTGTGGAGAAGGACCTGGGGGTGATGATTGATGAGAAGCTCGACATGAGCAAGCAGTGTGCGATTGCAGCCCAGAAGGCCAACCGTATCCTGGGCTGCATCCAAAGAAGTGTGGCCAGCAGGTCAAGGGAGGTGATTCTGCCCCTCTACTCCGCTCTCGTGAGACCCCACCTGGAGTACTGCATCCAGCTCTGGAGCCCCCAACATAAGAAGGACATGGACCTGCTGGAGCGCGTCCAGAGGAGAGCCACGAGGATGATCAGAGGGCTGGAGCACCTCTCCTATGAGGAGAGGCTGAGAGAGTTGGGGCTGTTCAGCCTGGAGAAGAGAAGGCTCCGGGGAGATCTTATTGCGGCCTTCCAGTACCTAAAGGGGGCCTACAGGAGAGCTGGGGAAGGACTTTTTACTAGGGCATGTAGTGATAGGACGAGGGGGAACGGCTTTAAGCTGGAAGAGGGCAGGTTTAGATTAAACATTAGGAAGAAGTTTTTCACTTTAAGGGTGGTGAGGCACTGGAACAGGTTGCCCAGAGAGGTTGTTGAGGCCCCATCCCTGGAGGTGTTCAAGGCCAGGCTGGACATGGCCTTGGGCAACCTGGTCTAGTGAGAGGTATCCCTGCCTGTGGCAGGGGGGTTGGAACTCGATGATCTTCAAGGTCCCTTCCAACCTAAACCATTCTATGATTCATTCTATGATTCTAGTCATGGGCTTCCAAAGAGAAGGAACTGAAGTCAATCCATACTTTATGCGTGTTCACCTGTGCACTATTATGTAATGATATCATTTTTGCATAGAATCTCCAGCTTTTCTAAACCTCCCTTCCTAACAGGTAAAGACTAACTGAGCTCCTTTGACAGCTGCCAGTTCCCTTTATATAGGTGAGTCCATAGGTATCATAAACCCAACACAGCTGCAATATACCACCCACTTCAGCCCCGTCTGAAGAGTATGCATTTTTAAGGCAGGCTTTGAGGGAAAACACACAATTAGTACACCATATTTCCCAGAAATCCTGAAATGGTAGGGCACACGTATGAAGACTGGAAATACAAGCCTCTGAAGAGGCCACAGGTCTGGATTCCTACCTCATACCTTCACCATTGTGATCCTCACAAATCACCAACTTGTTTGTGTCTGAATTTCTCTTCTAATATTGTGGATAATTGTTTGGCCTACCTGGCAGCACCTATGCTGAAGGATAATGAATTATTTTTCATACAATGGTTTGAGCTCCCGGGATGTAAACCACTTGGGAAAGAATATGTTAACATTATTACGCCTTTGAGTAAAGCTCTAGCTCTGTCCCGGTGATGAATGACACCTTTAGTGCTTTGAGACATGATTCTGAACAGCTTCACACAGAAGTGTCTTACCTTTTCATATAAGAAAGAAGAAAAGTTTCATTTTATTTAAAGCAGGCATGCATTAGTCAACTATTTTTTAGCATATATTGTTATTAAGCTCTGTTTCTGCTAATGAGTCAAAATTCATAAAGCAAAAGTGGAGACAACACTGAGATTAGTCACAGTGACAGGATGAAACTATTTTGTCTGCTCTGCAATCTTGAGAATCATTTTCAGTGACAAAGAACAAGTAAAATATCATTACTGTATGCACAAAAAGATATTAGGATGAAAATAAATACTATATAGAAATAGAATTATCAAGCTGTTGCGTATAATGAGAGGGACTGAAGAGGTAAACCTGAAGCTTTTTTTGCTTATATTTGCTTCAACTTAGATGCAGACTTGTATAGTTGAACTGGGTATTAACTTAATGATTGCATTTCATCCTCAGTGTGCCAGCCAGAAATAGAACATTAGCCACCTGTGATGAAAAGCAACAAAAAAATAAAATGCCTATTAAGTCAGTTAGCGCAAAGAAAACTTTTAAAGAAGCCTGAAGTGATACAATGAGAAATGGGAGAATGCGTTACACCTGGTGTCAATAGTTTCATATGAATTGGTAAGGAATGCCGTAAGGAAAAAGTAATTATCAGCAAAAATCCTGTTGCTGTCACTTGATGCGAGCATATTGTTCACTGAGAAGCTCATTGTGCTCTACAACCATTAGCCGGTTTAATTCTAATTTGGGGGTTTATTATCATCTTTGTAAAAGACAGAAGCATGAAGAAAGTGAGGTGTACCAGTAACACAAAGGGTCCCAAACCTATGCTGTAGGAACCCAAAACTATGTCATTGTTATTCTGCTGGTATCCATATACTGAACAGCAATCAGACCTCTACTCCACGTGCAGCTAAAGCAGTATGCAGGCAACTTGCAGTTTAGAGGCAGTAAGAGCTGAGCTGCTTATGGATACATAGCAAGTCTGTGGCAGAGCCACTACAAGGTCTGCTGGATCATGGTGTCTCTTCAGGACATTGTTTATCCTTTTTCTTGCTTGTGAATCTGTTGCTGTTGGAAACTATCAGTCGCTTAGCCTTGAAGAGTCATTTCAGTCATTCAGCAGCAGAAGAGCTCTAGCACACGTAAGGGTAATGGCCCAGCTACTCTGCCACTTTTTTTTCATATTTGAAATGGATGAACTGTCTTAAGTGAGACTCTGTTTGTTCAATCCGTGACTGCTGAGAATTCTTTAAAGGAGCTGCATGGCTTCTCTAATGTGGGCACCACTCAGCAACAAACCTGGCTGTTCAGCCCACTCAATTACAGTGCTTTAGTTGAAAATTATTTTAAGTCGTTTTCCTGCATTGGATTAAAACTAAGCAATTTGAGGCCTATTTCTACTCCCTTGTAGAATTGTCCAGTAATAAGATAATCCTTGTTAAAATATTGTTAATGGTTCAATTTTGTTTAAAACCTGGGTCAGCACTTTTGGAGCTTTCTTAAGAATTCAGTGAAATTCTCAAATTAATCCTTTTTCACTCAACTATATTAAACGCTACTAGAGCATGGTACAGCAAGTGCATTCTTAATGCTGTTTCAGGTATCAAAATCAAGACTTCCAAGACCATTATTAGTTGATAAGCCAAAGCAGAAGTAAGCAGGAGGCACAGGTTAGAGACGCATAAAGGGAGAACCAGATTGTGCAACTTAAAAACAGCACACTTGGTGGAAATTGAAATAGTTGCATAATGCAGAATAATAAATTGTTATAGTACAAAATATTCCAGATAAAAAATGTTCATGTGAAAACAATCAGATGATTCCTGTAGTTTGTCACTAGTTTGTCACCTGGAGGCATGAATGACTAGTCTTGTAGCCAGGCCTTTTACTATACCTTTTATTATTGCCTCAAATATATTCAGAGGCCCAGAGGTTGTTGGTTTTTTCCCTTTTTTGCCATCTGGAGCAGGATGCAGTGGCCAATAACTAACCTGTGCAGAAAAAAAAACCTACATCTAATTGCTTATTCCTAATCTAGCCTGCTGCAGCATTCTATTACTGTGAATCCTAACAATGATTAAATTTGGCATGTGTGTGGAATGGTATTTATTCAATGTTTTATGCTGGAATTACCATATAAATATAGCTAATAGCTAAACACAATACAAACAGCTGCAATATATTTTGTTCCTGGCTTCCCTAACAGGCAGGCAACATTGTGCAATTTAAAATGGGTAGACTGGGGGAAAGGGGGAAGGTGGCATAGGATAGTACCGGTGTGGAAGTGACCTGACTGTCATGGTGCTGAGCACATCCCACCACTCCTGCTGGTTTGACTGCCTGGGCTCACAGTTGGTTTGAACTCGGTGCAGATGTCTGCTTTGAGAAACCTCAGCAGAGGGTCCCCCTCCTTCCCTCTTCCTTTTGCTCAGAAGCAGATTTCAAGCTGAGACTCTGGCCCACGGCCCTTGCTCTCCCCACAGGGGCCTGCACTTGACTTCCCACTTGACCTTGGGCCTGCCTTGTACTAGGGATTTACCTGGAGATCTGGACTGTGGCTGACCATGGTTGTTGTCACCAGACCTGCTCTGCTTTCCTTGCTCAGGTACCATTGGGCTGCACACTTGCCAGTGAGGGCACTGTCCCTGCCCCTGTCTGCCTTGTTATGACTAGCACAGGGCTTGCCTGCCCTTTTGGAGCTGCCAGCCCTTCTTGTACCCAACACTGATCCTCCACCTACAGTGATTAACAGAAATACTCCTCATGACTGCAGTGAACCTTGGACAAAGGGCTTCTCTTTCTTACTTTTGGTGATTTCTGGAGAAATTCCAAAGGAATCTGCATATATAAATATAGACTGTGGAAACCGGTACCAAATCACTGCCAAATCATTTCATACAGCAGTACACAGGCATATTACCTCCTTCTAAGTGCATTACATAAACTCAGTGCTTCATATTCTGTCTTTCCATGAACAATGTAATGAATATTTTTGTACTGCCTCTGAGTGCCAATGCCTCTGAGATAGAGGCTGCTCTACATGCATCCGAGGAATCAGTCTTCATCCTGCTGCAAAGTACAGTCCACAGTCCACTTCAGTGCATTTTAGAAAATGCTGTATCCTTCTCTTCTCCCTCAAGGCAATCACTTCCCTCTGCTTGTCAATCGGTCCTCCTGTTTCATCTCTTGCACTGAAAACAGACTGGTGATGACAGCCAATTTAGTGAAAGTTGGAATTGTTCTGCTGGTTGTATCAGACCTCAGTAACCAGCTAATGGGCTACACTGAGGCAACAGGAGTACACATAGCTGACGAGTTTTAACGCTGAGGAAAAAGTAACCTCTAAAGACAATAGTAGTGTCCAGAGGCTATTACTGGAGGATCAAAAAACTAAAGTTTTAGATGCACGAAAGTTCTCAGAATCACTTTGCTTCCACTACCATCAATAGCACTGAATACTGGAGATGCCACAGCTGAATTCTGCTTCTAGCAGGAAGCTGTAATTTTTTTTCTTCTTTTACTGTGCCTGTTACAGCTTTTGAAACCCTATTAATACTTCTCCATTTATTTTGGAATCAGTGGCATGTAGAGCCATGAAATGCACTTTGAACTGACACAAACTGAGCACATACCCTTCATGGGTGGCTTGATGTGCTTTGTCCCTGCAAGTAGCAGTGGCCAAAAACTTTCTGACAAAACTGAGTCTGCTAGAAGATGCCAGAGAAGTGGCATTTAGAGTATTTGGGGGATAACATCTTGGATTCAGTACATTTACTATGAAGTCAAAAGGAATGCCTCTGTGCAAAGAGCCTGGTTTCCTATTAGTGCATGAGGATCCACAGCAGCCTTGCAGTTCTGGAGATGTTAAATTCTCCATAAAATTCTGGAAGCAGAAGTTTCAACTGCAGTGCAGCTCCCAGGTGCACAGGAGGTAATCTTGGAGCCCTGAAATACTGGCTTAAACTAGGTATCAAAGCTTCCAATATTTTTGCCAGACAGCAGGGGACCTAGAAATCCCAAAGCTGGCTTTTCAGATGCTCCCTGTCTCAGGGTAAACCTCTGGGCTGGTTGGTTTCCCCTTACAGCTTGGTTTCACAACAGGCAGCTGTGAAATCTGGCGGCTCTAGGGAACACCTTTGGCAGGAAGGAACCAGAGGTGCATACTGAAAGCTTATTAAATGCCAGGATCTCGGGGAACGTCACAGTCACCAAATAACCCTGCTTCTGAACAATCATTTGGGGAGGGAGAAAAAGAAGATGGGGATTTTTCTGATTCATGGGGAATTGTAGTGCATCTCTGCTTCCAGTAAACCTGAAATACAAAGTACTGGCCACCTCAGCTCTGTAGTGTGCTGTGTAAAGATTGCTTATGTACTGAGATAAACTGCGAGACTAGAGCTATCCCTACACATCTGCCGTCCGTTCAGCAGCTCCTCAGTCATGAGATCAGAATTTCATGGCTGTAGAAAGAGACTGTGGTACAACCTGTAGGGAAGCACATCTCTCTAAGATGATCAAAATGAATTACTTCGCATTTAAATTTGCCATTTGTGGGAGGAGAAGAAATCTTGCTTTCATAGTAATGGTTAGAATCATTGGGAAAAGCATTGTTGCAGCATCAGCTGCCGTGAAAATATTTTTATTTTGCAAGTGGAGAGAATAAAAAATACTTTCTACCATTCCTTAGGATGATAGCTGCTTTTGCACAGTTTGCTTATGGAAATAGATTAATTTTTTTGGTAATCAAAATGAAAATCTTCTGATTAGTAAGGACTAGGGAAGGCATGAGCAACCTAAAAAGACTTATTTATTATATGGCAAATACACTAATTTTGGAAGGGTATGTTTCAAATTTTGTTGAATTAATTTCCTGAATTAATTTGTCAAATTAATTAACCTTTGGAAGAAGTCATAACTAGATACTAAGATTATTTCTTTTGCTCTATTCATACACCTCATTCAGTATCTGACCACCTCTCAATCTTGCTTAGTGTACAACATTGAATATCAAATATAATCTGTTTCTGTAATATATGAAACTACTCCTTCCTGTTTTCTAATAATAGGCTACCATGAGTATGTGCAGTTTTATGCATAGCTGGAATCTGTTGTAACTTAAGTGTATTTTCTGCCATCTTTGAATAGTCTGATCAGCACTCACTAAGCACATGTAAATAACTTCAAAATTATAAACAAAACAAAACTTGGAGTTTTCTTTTATGCAGAAATCTTAGCAGTAAGCCCTACACCATATAGACTCTATAGGGGGAAAAAGCAGCCAGGTTGAGGGGACAGGAAAGTGTGAATTTGCCTTGTGGAGATGATTAGCTCTGCAGGTCCTTTCTCCTAATCCAATATTCACTGAAGTCAACAGGAGTCTTTCACTTCAGCCTATTTTTTTTCTTTTTTTTTTTTTTGCACATGTCATATATAACTTGCCCTTCCAGGCATGCAGCTATTTTTGCTTTTGAAGCAGAAGATAAGTTTGAAAAAGTCTTGGAAGTACAGACTTGCTTTTTCAGAAATCTGTTGGTATTCTCTAAAACTGACTAACAAGCTGATGAATTTTGTGGAGCTGGGCTGTGTCATGCTAGCCTTTGGTCAATACTGAGGGAAAAAAGAATGCCGGAAAAAATGCAAAATAGTAAGACAGAACTGACATTCATAATTTTGTTGAATTCAACAGAATTTGAATGAGTCTTTGAACAAACACATGGTAATAAAAACAACCTATTGCTAAAAACCATCAGAGATCATTGTTTGCCATATTGTTTCCCTCCAAGGAATCATCTGATGTGACTGAGATGGCTCTGTTCAGTCAGTCAGCTGTGGTCTGAGTGCAATAGCACAATTATAACATTGGAATTTGTTCTGTACAGGTCATGAATACTTTTGTTTTTCTTTTAAATTATCACAGTTAGGTTTACAGTCTAGACATATTACAAGCTAAGTTTCCACTTCAAAAGTGTCTCATTCACACTCTACCATATGACCCCATTTTAAAATCAGGTAAGCAGAGAATATAAAAAGCACTGCGTGCAATTGCCCACTGCACTTCCAGAATCGCTGCCCTGTCTGTTCATATCTAAGAGCCTCTTGTTATAAAAAGATTCTTTTAGTTGCTTATCCTGTACGTTCTTGTTCTTATCTTCAAGCTTTGACCTTTTATTTTTCATTATTTACCTTTGCAAAAAGCCTGTTGGCAGCAGTCTATTCTTTTCCATTTCAGGCTTTTGTACACTGGTCTCATTGAGATTTCTCTTGAAATATAAATGCCAGATTCACAGTGTTGAATATTAACTCCTTCCTCTAACTCTCAAAGTCCTTTTGGTTTCTATGGTATCAAACTCAAAGTATTGCACACAATGACTACTTTCACATCTGATGTAAGAAAGTGCCTGTACCTGCCCAGTGCCCAAGTGAGATTCTTAGTTGCTTTGCATCTTTTATGCTGTACTTCTATAGATCAAGTATTATTGCACTGAAGAAAGGCTGGTTTAAAAACTGAACGTGAAAGAGATCCTACTTTTGAGTTTTCCAATTTAACTACATATTCCCAAGCCGAAGTAGACATTCAGGAAGTAAAAGTGATTGCTACTTAAGGATGCTCTTCAGTACTTTGCTAACTAGAAGTTTTATGGTTAAATGATAGTTCCAACTTTCTAATTTAGGGACCATTTTCTGCCCTTGTTCCCTATTTAAAGGTATATATCAGCACAAGTCCATAATGATAAGATCTATAAAGATCTTGGCTTTCAAAAAAAGCATCAATTAAATTGTCTTGTTTGTTATCCTGAGAAATTTATAAGCGGTAATTATTCTTGGCTTTGTCTTTTGTCAATTTATGACAGTACCAATTTCCTAAGTGGGTAATTATGCAACCCTTTAATCTTACACTTCCTCTGGGAATAAGATCTCTCTAGTCCTAAGAAACTGCTCTGTGTGTAGAAGACTTCATTTTGGTTGTAATGATATCCTGAAAAAACAGCTCATCTCTCAGTTGTTCACCCTTCTCTTACAACGAAGACCCTGTGAATCTGCACCAGTCTGGAGTTCTTGTAGAATTCTAATGTGGTGCATAGGACTCAGTGTATCATATTCAGACTTGATGTATCTTAAAATCTATACTGCCATCCTGTATTTGGATCATAAATTCCATTTGTTCTATCTTGCACTTAAGCTTTTAGAGTTCAGCATTCTCCTGACTTTTGATGCTGTCAAAATTGTGGTACTCATCTACTTGTGAAGATTGAGATCTTGTAAGCTCAGAGGAAAGGATCAAGGACAGGAGAAAGGATTGTTTATGTTAAATGGTAATGGCTGGTGTAAAATTAAGTAGAGGTAAAGAATAAGCTTAGACTGGAAACTAGTGACTATTGAAAACAATAACATTCTGGAGCAGTTTTCAAGTAGGATTTTGGAGGAAAGGAACTAAAACTGGTTTAAACTAAGATTAGAAAATATGGATCTTTAAAGGTTCTGGCCTCACTTTGTGTGGGGGGAAAAAAACAGACAGGACCTGTGAATAAGCTCAACTATTGTATCATTGTCTGCAGTTGCAGGAGGGTGGACTCGGGAAGTAGAAAAGATTTGACCATTATTCGGGGCTTTACTCTTTAAAGTAGGATTTAGCTTTTTGAGGTCCAGTGTCCTCTGCAGTCCGTCATTGCCCACACAAAGATTCCAGACTCTTTCTCCATGTATGAGGTCATAAGGATCCATCCCGTCAAATTAAAGTATCACTTCAAGATAGTGCACTGTGTCTGCTTTCATATTCTTCCATCTGGATCTAGGGGTGTTTGCTTAGGCAAGGAACTGACTTGGTACAGTAGGACAATTTGCTGCCTAATTGTCTGTAACTAGAAGAATTTATTTTTCAGCTGTAAATCTATATATGATTTGGTGCTGGTTTATAGCACTATCATTATGATTTACTCATAGTTTTTTTCTACTACTGAGAGTTCTACTAGCTTTCTCTATTTTTATATCATGTCTTTGATCTGTGACTCAGAATACCCTGGGTTAGTCCCCTAAAAGGTCAGTTTTAAGAGGAGAGGGTGTACTTTTCCTCAATAGCACCCCCTCTGGCAGCAGTTTAAAAGCTAATACAAACCATATTTACAGATCAGGAAACAGAATTTCAGTACTTACAGCAATAAATGCCTAAGGAGTCAGAACTTAATACTGAACTAAATGTTTCTTTGAAAATGTAAGATAAATATAACTTCCTATGAAAGTCTTCCTGTAAACAATGAAATAAAAGCCTCAGGCCTGATTTGACTGTGCCATAATATTAAGTCAAAAATACAGACTTTTTTTTTAGATGTGATTAAAATTTTCAGGAAGTGCTTCTGATGTAAATAAATTCAGGGTATGCAGAAGTATGTCCACTAACATAAATTATCCTAATGACACTCACAGATTGGGTCTTGAAAACCCTAAGGGACTTTGACACTCCAATTATAGGGCTCAACCTTGCTACTTTGAAGTTGATTCCAAGACTCTGTCTAGGCAATTTGCATGCCCCATCCAATTTCCATTACAGTCAATGATAACAAGGTTGCACACATCTCTGCAGCCTGCTAGAGGGAAAATGCATAAAAATGAGGAAAACAGAATCATGAAAACAGCAAAGGGAGTTTGGAATTAATGTCTTTTTATAAAATCCTTTTAAAACTCAAGTCCCATTGAATTAAGAAACCCCAGAGACATTATCTATGGACTCACATGCAATTCTCCACTCAGCTGTAACCGAATCCTCTGTTTTAATATAAATTGCATCTCTGAGTTGAGACAGTTTTCAAATATCCAGATTCTAAATTTGGCAGGTTTAACTTTTTTTTTTCTTATGGTGGCTGTGATAAGGTCACCACAGCTCACGCCTTCAGATGCAAGCTGGTCTGCAAGCGACTACTCAGTAGCCAGCCTAGTATCATCTCAGTACGGTTCCTATGACACATCAGACATAAAAATGTAGCAACACAGAGTGTCTTTACTGGTGTCTCAGATATACTAATAGAGTGGAAAAAGGACTTGCTCACATACAGAAAATTTTCAGAGCAATTACAGCACACTGGAAGGGCATCGTCATCATAATTGGTGTGACTGTTTCAGACTTCATTTTCTAGCATCTCCAGTGCCTGAACTGACCCACAAATTCTCTCCAAGACTAGTACAGTCCATTTGCAAAATAGCCTGTGGTATCTCATCCAGCCATTTCTGTTGTGTATAAAGAAGGATAAAGTGGTTTTGAGTGGGATTTAAAGAAGAGCTGTCCATATAATTAGGTCTGCAGAGAATTATGACAGACTTAACAAAGTACTGTAATTGAATTGTGGAAGAATGTTTTCCAGACTTCCTACTGTTATTTCCAATTTTAAATAAACTCTAGTTTGGGTATCAGTACCACATTCCTTGTTGCCAGATGCTCTGACAACAGGATTTGTCACACATTTGGCTGGTGGCTTTAGGTGAGGTGTGAAAGCAATTTCCCCCAGACGGCATTACATGTCAGTCTGAAACGAAGCAACCTAATTTGTCTTGCTGTAACTGAAATAATAAAGTGGCATTTTTCCACCCCTTCCTAGGAGATGTACCACTGTGTATTTCATATCAGTGATTCTCCTATTGACCTAAGCTGGTGGAAGAGTGACCTCAATATGCCGGTAGGTCTAAAACCAGAAGCTTCTCCTAATATTGTATTCTTTTGGTTTCTTTCCTCTCTCCTCCTACACACAGAAAAATAAATAAATAAATCAATCTCTGCAGATGAGACAATTTAGCTGATCTTGCATGATATTGTTTTAGCATTCAAGTAAGTGCTGCTTGCAGAAGACCCAGTGATTTAGCTCATTTGTTTGTGAATAACAAGATGTTACTACTACTGTCCAGCCTGCCTCAGCCTGACATAGATTTTGTGAGGAGCGGCAGGCAGCTTTGGTGCAGAGGTTGGTTTTTCTGAGCTTGAAAACAGGGGCACCAGCCAAGGGGCTCTGCATCCAGCTCTGCTCCCTGCTTCCTGCTGGCTCAGGGGAAGGTGTGTACTAAATTGCTGTACATCTTTCCATTTCAAATTGCACCTGCCAAATCTTTCCAGCAGCCAAAAAGACTAACAACGTAATGGCCATGCCAGTTCCTCACCCCTCCCCACCTGCCTGTTTCAGCAAAGATATAGGTCCCTAATTTGCTGTGCTTTATTCATAAGCAGCTTAGACCCCAAGATTTGAGCAGCTTTGGGATGGAAAGGGAGCTGCTTACTTTCTTGAACAAACAGCTGTTTCTTACCACAGTCAAAGCTATATCACATATCATAGCCTTAGAGGAGATTTTCTTAGTTATATACCCAGCCTGGGAATGTGTCCCATTTAAAATGCTGCCCAGGGAATTTCTCAGTACCAAGGTAATATGTGATCTCATCCCCTTACACCAGGAAATGAAAGAGAATTCTCCCTGTTTTGCAAAAATCAATGTGTGTGATACAAATACTTGGTGCAATGTTGGAGGTCTCTTATATGAGAAGCCAGCTTTCTTATGAGAGAGGTCTTAGAAAAACTAATAGATTTTTTTTTTCTTTTCATCTGAGTCCAGAATCTGATCTCAGTACATCTCCACATTGTAAAGCTTGAGATCTCGATCCTTGACATATACACACGTCTGGGAATCAGCCACCACAAAAGCAACAGACCAGACCCCTGTGTTTCTTAAGTGGAAATTCCCTATGTGAATTAAACATAAGCTCAAAAAGAGCTAGAAACAGATTTGTCATTCAGTAAAATATTGGGATGCCACCAGCATGAAATCTGTTGTTTTTAAAAAATGAATTAAGCTAAATTGCTTCCTTTTTTCTTCCTCTTTCCCCCTCAGGTAATCTTTCCTATTCAATTCTTTGACTTTACAATGAGATTTTCCTGTTTCATTAGGTGTTTATATCTCCCCTGTTGCTATATGAAAACTTCTTGCAACCAGCAAAGAAAATAATATTGACTCTATTCAGGAAATGTTATCAGATAGACTGAATAGACAAAATACACTAACTATAACCTGTCTCAGACTATTATTCATATATGTTGTTATTAGCAGATTAATAATAAATCTTACAGAAGTGTGATTTAAGTAAATTCTACAGGATTAAGTAATGAGTTAACCTTTTGTTTGCAATTTTAAGTTCTGTTTACAAATTCTCATTTTTAAAGGGAATTTATTTTTTTTAAAAAAAGGTTAAGTTCCTTTTAATCATTTCTTCAGAAGTCACAATGCAAAGTTAATCACGTCTTGGATTAAGTAAGCCTTTGGTGATGAGTCTTATTTTTACTGACCTTTCTTCTGAATTTATTCTCTCTGACCTAATTTGTGTTGGTGCAGACTGGGGTATAAACTAATACTCAAGTATTGCTGTAAACAGTTCATGCTATTTTATTTGCATCTGTTTGCACAATTTTCAGCTCATTTGCAATATTGATTCATTTAGAAAGATGTACATCTCAAAATTACCATCTCCCATGCTGCCTGTTTCTTTATTTGACTCACCAGCAAACACCCATCTTATACTAACCAACATCTGATAATGCCCTGGGTTTGCCCACAGAAATGTCATTGCTATCCAGTCTCCTTGGGATAGCATACAGAAAACTCTCCCTGCTGTTTGTACAAGAGCACTTTCCATAGTACATAGAAACTGATAAGAATTCCGATCATCTGTTCTTCTAGATATAAACTGGTTTCTAGCTGGGATATTTTGCCTTTCTACCACTCCAGAATAAGGAAGCCTGGGGAAATTATTAAAAAGGTATCTGTGAGAAGGGGTCCTGTTTCCTGCTCCTTGTATGTTTTACTCCTGTGAAGGGCAGTGGATGGCCTCCTTATAAACGTGCAAATGATTTGACTTCTAAGAAATGTCTTTTCTCCCTTGTGCAGAGTGGATGAAAACATGCCACAAGGACAGTGTTTTCTTTGGTGTAAATGTCTATATATGTGGAGGACTCACAAAAGGAGACAGTTTTTTCTTGCTTGCAACACAGTGGTGTAACACCTTCCCAGGAAGAAAATAGTTACATTAGATTTACTCTATTGCGACTAGCCACATAATTTTAAAACAATGAAATCAAGTGCTATAATTTCCTTCACTATAAGAAATTAGGTATTTTATATCCAGACTATTCTACATAAAAGGTAAACACAGTAAAATTTCTTAACAATTACTGAGGAAAAAACTCACATCAGCAATTATGAAATCACTGCAACAAAATAAAACTGGGAAGATGCTTTACGAAATGCTTTGCCTGGCTAAGATTCCTGTTGGAAGAGCTCTCCTACATTATGTTTATTTTTGATAGGGAATTAGCCTGAAGCTTCAGCATCCTTGCATTATACCTCTGCTGAGCAGAGAAGACTTGGACTACACAAGCTCAGAGTGCTTTATATGCATTAGGTATGGTCTGTCCAGTCCTCAAATCACTGCATTTTTGCATAAACAAACCCTAGAGCAGGAGTGCTGTGGTTTGACTTATGATTTGTTTTTTGTATTTGTTTTTTTTTTTTTTAATTTGAATGAACATACTTTGGAGATGAGGCAGAGAGAGCTGCAGTAAAGAGAGAAGGAATCAAGGAGAGTGGATGAATTAAGCTCACTCATTCATTCTAGCACACTGTGTCTGTATATCAAAGACAATAATTGAATGTAGTGGAAAATGTTGCTGGAGCCAGTATGTGAGCTCTGGCACCCCTCTTGATCGGAACCCTATGGTAGTATATGGAAATAATTTCATAAAATATAGCCAAGCCTTGAAATGGGCCTTAATATTCCCCTCCTCCCCCAATTATTATCCTAGTACCACTGTTATGTCTCTGTTGAATACTTTGTTCACTTTATAAATACACAAATAAAAAGGATCATGCTGGTCACTGACTGATTCCAGGTACCTCAGTGCTTCTCACACAAGCACCCGTCCCTTTGTCCTCGCTAGTGCCCTCCAGGATCTCTGAGGCATAGAAAAAAGTATCCAGAAATCAAACTGCATTAATTACCGATTTCTAGAGGTCTGGTTTGTGAGAACAGGGGCTATCTTTCCTAGAGAGACGGGAGTTGCTCATACCTAAAGTACCTAGCTCTTGGTATAAGTTCTTTAATGGCTTCATACCGGGGTTGGGGGGGTGCAGGACAGAGAGACAGAGGAGTGGCCTGACTGCTTAAAATATTTTATTTTTCAAAATAAATGTGTGAGATGAAAACTTGGTTTACATTCAAATAAATCATTATGCTGATGATGTAGCTACCATTGGGGTTTTGCATATTCCTTTCACCTTTTCCCATCATGTTATGAATTGAAAATACAACCTTATGCACTTTAAACAGCAGTTTGTCCTTCAGAGAATGGGGATAATATGCAGCTATATGCAGCCTGGTGGGAAGGTTTGCACAGTGTATATGATCTGATAGCTGTTCCTGTAAGAATATGAATCCAAAATGAGACACAAAAAATGAGGGAAAACTGCCTTTGAAAGTCTGACCCAAAAGCCCTCATTGTCAGTTTTCTTCAGTGGCACTGGGTTAGACCTCTGTCTGCAAGAAGCTATTTTAGTCTGGCTCAGGAAGACTCAGGAAGGGGTTTCCGTGCCCAACCCTGCCACAGCCCTGCATGAGATTCAGCGCTATCAGAAGGCTGTAAATAGAAACTGGTACAGTTAGTTACTGCGGTAGGTATCTTCCCTAGTGTGGAGCTCCTACTGAAGTCAATGTGCGTTCCCATCTGGAGCAAGACTGGGTTTAAGCCACACTCCAAGGAAAGCTGCATCAATTCATCTTATGTGATGGAGAATTAACAAGCAATATTAAGAAACACGCATTACTTGTTCATTTATTTCTGTCATTTTTCTCAGTGGTCAAAGGAAACTGCCTGTGGCTCTCTATTCTATTCCCCACTAGAATCATTTAAGTTTCAAATGCTGTAATAGTACTAGCTACAGCTAATGTTCATTTTTTTTAAAGCTTTAGTTTGGTATTTTTAAAAGACTTTTTCTATCTACCTTCATTAATTTTTTTGTTTCAGAAAAAAAAGTCAAGAAAATGTTCAGTCTTAGTCTTGCAAAACCTCTTTGGGAATAGAGGGGTTTATGGTTTCTCCTGTGAGCATCAATGGATAAAAAGCAGTATATGTTGCGACTGAAATAATAGTAAAATGGCCACTGACATTTGTAAATTTCACATATTTACAATATTCTCCTTTGAAATTATCCAATCACATACCAGAAAGCTTGTTTCTCTCTCTTTCCCCACTCTGTGATGTGATTCTCTAATAACAGTTTTCTAGCAGTGCTCTAAACATCTACTCAGCAGCTGGTAGACAATTTAGGCAACCTTAAAACTATTGGCTAAATGTTACAAACATATGAGTCCAATCCAGTAAAGGCCAAGTGATACTGGTATGGAGAATTGCTTCAGACAGTAAAGAAAATGGCTCACATAACAGATTCCCACTCCAGCAAGTAATTAAATATTGAGAAGATGCTCCTCAGAAAGCCAAGAAAAAAGACGTTTCACATTTCATAGGAGAAAAGACTAGTCATTTCCCAGGGGGAAATGGTGGTAGGTATCTAAGGCCATGGGCATACAATGTCAAAGTCTGACAGCAAAGTGGAAGGCCAGGCAGCAGAGAATCATATTGGGATCTTGTTCTGCAATGTATGAGGCCTCCATGGAGCCACAGGCAAAAGCTGTGCCCTTCCTTAAAGATGAAATTGTCAGAGCCTGTAGAGGCAAAACCGGCTGGTTGTTTCTCGGTGTGTGCTCAGGTGGAGCAGCACAGCACTCCATCTCTTCAACTCACACAAAATTATGATGACAGTTGGCAAACAAATCTGATTTGCACTTGCCTTTCACCTGTGGATGTGGAGTCATTCTCTAGCAACTTCTGTTTTCACCAAGTGAATTGCTTTTGCATGCTTAATTTTGATTCTGTTTTCTTTAAATATGCTAATATTTTCTTCCTCACAACTGGCTTTGGGCTGACATGAGGTTGAGCTGACTGCCTCCCTGGAGGTCTCAGAGGTGAGGAAACAAAGGCAGTTCGGCAGAGCCTTAATCTATATCACCAAGATAAATGGATAGCTGACTGTCACCTTCTCTTTGTATGAGAGAAAGAAAGAAATTTTGTAATCACGGGATGTTTCACACCTTACCAAGGCAGAGACAAATGGATCTTGATTTTACTGGCTTTCAAAACTCCATGGCTGTGCCCTTCACTGTCACATCCCACATACTCTGTCTGCGCTACAGACAAGTATCAGCCTGAAGGAAAATGTCTCTGTCTTAGAGTCTGCCAAACTGCAGTAACTTCAGTCCCCTCCCAGGCACAGTGCCCAGAGGAAGTTATACGGGAATCTGTGGTAGAAGATGAGAGGAGAGAAACTGCAGACTGGATAAGGAGAGCGGGGGCACAAATGCATAACGGAATTTTTATGACTTCCTCTTCTGCTATGAAACAGGATAGCTTGAGGAACAGCCACTCACCATAGGGGCTCCAATGTATTAGCTAATGATTCACTGCTCAGTGACAAGAAAATTGAAATGGCATTACCCCTGCCAGTGCAAACGGTTCTCCAGGGAGTGAATTCTCATCACTGCTTGCCAAGGCTCTGCAGGATGTGCCCAGTGAGAAGTGAGGGCAGAGAGACCAAACTCACAGGGCAGCCTGACACAGATCCTCATGAAACTGACATAGCCCCCAGATTCCCTCACCAGCGTTTTCTAAAGAGAATCAAGGTGAACAGGGTTCCAGGAGACGAACACACAGAGTCCAGTTTTGCTTCTATTGAAGCCAGTGAGGAAATGTCCGTTGATGTCAATGAAGTCAGGATTGTGTTTTTTATTTTTAACTAAGAAAGTGTCAGTCAGGCTTCTCTGTCATTTCCCAGGGAGGTCAGGTCACCGTCTTGCTCATTTGGCTTCAATACCATTATTTTAAAACTTACTTTGGCCTCATGTACTGAAAGGGAGTTAGTGGAAGAACTGACTGTTGATTCCTTTTCTGGTTTTGGAGTTGTTTTCTCCAAGAGATGAACCAAACCATTAAACCACTTTATAATGAATCTTTTGTTCCAATTTTATCAGTATATAAAAACCCCAATGTGTCTGTACAAAACCTCTTAAACTCCTAATCAGTAACGGTTTAGATGAGGGAAGGGTTCAGGGCAATAAAAAGATCCTTGAACACTGCTGATGTTGTTGCAATAAAAAATTACCTTTTGCATTTTGGTAGTGTTTGCAATCATTAGGCTTTTGCAAGAAGCCGTTTGTCTCACTGAAAATCATTCATCCTCATTTAAGAACAAATTCCCTTAAAACTATTTTGTCAAATATTCTGCCCTTTATGAACTGACAAAATGTTGACAATTAATGTTTCATTACTGATCCTGAAGGGCAACTAACATAATTATCCAAGGGTGCTCCTGCTGATTTCTCATAGTTTGCCCTCCAAGCATACATTTGTCATCTTTGAATTTTGAATGCATTTATACTATACCTTTTATGTTAGACAGCAGAACATGTTTCATGGAAATAAATTAGTGTTATTTACTTATTGAGTCTCTGGGATTATTTTACTAAGTAAGACTTCTATGAAAATGGAACATATTCGGCTACTGAGGAAAAGCTTTTTGGGATTCAGGATTACAGAGTGCTGAGTTCCAACCTTTCATGTGCTCAGTAACTACAAGAAAACTGTAAATTTCATGCATGACACACAGTACTTTGCAGCACATGCCCAATCCTGAGTGTAAGTTTTTAATCCTGTTTTATAACACACCCTTGACACACACACACATTCTGACAAGTAGTTACTCTGATGAAAACATGCTATGCAACTAAGGTATCAATTATCAAACATAGTCAAAAAAATTACACAGAGTCCATAATCCCACAGGCTATCAGCAGCAGCGATGATGTGTGTAGTTCAGTGTCCTACTTTCCAGGTTTAATGCATTTTTTCTGTAAAATATCTTTAAAGAAAATAGGAAAATTCATGAGCAACAGTCCCAAATATGACACTTTAGCCTCATCTATAACTTTTCCAACAATTATTGGTTGGCGCTGTAAACTGCATTACACATTAAGTGTTCATTTCCTGCTTGGTGCACACAGTTGGGCACAGAAATTTTGGAAGTCATTAATCCTCTGATTTATGAGAATTTTATGAGAGAAATGTCTGCTGACATATGCAAGTAGATGTGCAGCAGTAAAATCCTGATCCATAATAACCCAACATATCTTTTGCAAGGTAGCCCCTATCCAGAATTAGCCGGACTCCTGCTACACTCAGGCCCTTTGGCTTTGATTAGATTGGGTGGGTTTGGTTGTTGTTTTCCTCATTTGTCTGTGTTTTGTAGGACAGGTTGGACTTTGTAGGATACAAAGTATCATAAAGAGACAATTATGTTCAGAACCGTGGGACAAGTTAGGCAGTAAATTAGCTGCACTTTTTGTTGAAAAACCTTGAACACGCGTATCCCACAGCTAGATAGAAAAGTGAAGGAAGGGCAAAACTCATGAAACATGATAGGAAGACTATGGGAGCAAAGGTAGCCCATTAACTGATTTTATTTCTGTCACCAGATAGGAAAGTATATTTCTATGCTACAGAATTCTGTGGACTTGAGAGACCAACAGTTCCTCCAGTTGTTGACCAGTATTTTAGCAGGAACACACCCTGAGACACTGAAATATTTCCAGTTCTCCCTTTTCCTTCTTCCTTTGTCTCAGCAGCTGCCTGGAGCATCAAGCTGTGGGAGGAGGAATTAGAAAGATGAGACAACATGTAGATAGTATAAACAGGATTAGTCTCACTCTGCAAATCATTCTCCTGGCTCTTTGTGAAGTAAAATAAATCCAAGATACGCCGCTCCTTTTTGAGTTACAGGTGGTGCAGGAATGACCTGGTAGAGATTATTAAGTGGTAGGTTCTGTATTTAAGAAATATTTTGCAGAAGGAGAAAGATCAGGACGTAGTGCATGTAAAAGTCGATAAGCAATGAAAATGCAGATGAATTATATGTGTGTACTGCTTGCCAAAATCACCAGTGACTTGTAGAAACACTAAGCTGTGTAGGAGAATTTTAGAGCCACCCGACTGCCATTGAAGCAGGTGAGTTTTACAACTGTGTTGTAGAAAACAGCCTCAATCCTTTCTAGAAATCCTTTCTCATTTCCAGTCTGGGAGTTCTGTCTTGGTTTCACAGATCAGACACAGGCTGCTTATCTTGTTGAACTACAGTATAAATATATTAGCATTAATAATTATGAACAAGGAAAAAATCTAGAACTGGTATCATCCTTTGAATCAGTTGTCTTTGTTGACTACAATATTTTGTCAACTATTTTCTAAAAAGATGTGGGATTCACTATTAGTGTTTTATTGTCACATTTGAATTTCTTGGTCACTCTTTTCAAAATTTTATACAGTTGGGTTTTTTTTCAAATGGACACATGGAAAGAATATTAATTACATTCTCAATTTGAAGCCTGTCTTCCAACCTTCATAAAGCCAGCAGACTTGCTGCTTCTATAAAAAGAAATGTAATTGTGTATATCCTTGTTAGCTTCTTTCCCACCTATCTTAATAGACGGTCTGAATAAGCCTAATCTGTTTTATCACCTGTAATAGATAAAATTAACAATTTAGGGGAATTTACAGTAACACAAGGGCATCACTGTGAAAGAACAGCAGTGGTAGTTGGGCTATGTAAATTCTGTTTGTGCCTGTGAAATGTCTTTTTATTTATTTATTTTTTAAATCAGAATGGAGACATGATGAGACTGGGGGACAGTATCACAAGAGCACGATAGGCAGGGTCATAGTGCATTCCTGAGTGACTGGAGAGGTGTTATAGTAATGGAGAGTTTTTATGCAAAGCACTACAGTGGATTTGTGGATGTTTGTGCACTATGTGGGGTATTATGGAAGAAGGCCCAAAGGTGTATGTTTGAATATTTAACTACCAGATGATGGAAACAGCTATAATTGATGGGAGGTCTGGATTTAACTGTGGGTGGTGCGGAGTAAACTTCAGCCCCTTGTCAGTCTCGACTCATGAGTCTTCCCTCACGCTGAAAAATCCTAAATTCCCAGCGTTGCTCTGTAGTTTCTGACTTGGCAGTCCTGAGCATCATTGCAACTTTCTAACCATATTTCCTTGCTGTCCTGTGAGACAACACAAGTCATCTTTCATTCTCATGAAGCAATACAGGAGGAAGAAGAATGAAGACATTCAGCTGTATCCCCCACCAAGTACCAGGGCTGTGTCCATATTTGTTAGAGCCCAAATAAGTTTGCTTTTCTACAGTCTCTTGGTGCCATTCCAGAAGGAATACACAAGAGTGCACCGGTGTCTCACAAGAACCAACATGCTATCCAGTCTGTCTGTACTGGACAGAGAGTTATTAAATCTCCGTATTTTACAAAGCTAACACAAAAATTCAAGAACAAATTGGCGTTTACCTACTTTTTGACTAATACCTATAGGTGTATGATTAATACAAACCTATCCTAACTACTCTTTGGTGACTGGCATGACTGATAGATGTCACGGGATACTAGCTCTGCAGGCTTTGCTGTGCAAGACAAAAATCAATCAAGTAGGAACAGAGAAATACATTTAATACTGCAACAAACATTTTTCAAATTATTATACAAATATTAAAGCATCATGAGCTAAATCCTGCTCTAAGATGTAGCCATTCTGTTCTGTTAATGAAATCAGGCCTTAAAGATGACACAAGCAGTTACCAGTAGATTACATAAAGCAAGTGCCCATCACCAGGGTGTAAATGCCTTTTCTTCATTCTTTGTTCACCTAAGAGAAAAGATGACCTGGCTACAGGACCACTATCTATGTTATTGCAATCTATCGTCATTTTCTTTTTAGCTTTTCAAGCTTCTGCAACCTGAAAGACCATCTCTGTGTATAACAGCACTTCTGAAACAAACTGGTCTTGAATCAGCCATCTACCTTCCCATGCTGCCAAGAAATGCAAATGCAAAGTATTAAATAGTGCATATATTCAGTGTTTGAACCACTCTCAGTGCTCAGCAGTGGAGTATGTAAGTACATACAAGAGTCTCTTTGTGGCTAACAAGCTTAGAAAGGTTTTCAAGATAAACTAACTGAATATGGTGAAATAAGCTTTCACACATGTCAGTCCAGGATCTCTGTGAACCTGGGAACAGTACTATCTTTCTGCTGTTGAAACAAATCAGAGCTATCTCAGGACTAGATAAAATCACCCCACGGGTGCTTTTCTGGAGTGCGCTGCCATCTCACAGTACCTTGCCTGGACATAATCTGTGATACAACATTCACAGCATGAAGGGAGAGCAAGTAAAGCTGGCTGCGAAGGCTTCATGCTACTGCTGAGTCTCATGTTGGGAATCTCCAGCTTCTTCTTCAGTACTGGCCTGTAATAGGGCCCTTTTCCCCTAATCTCTGCTTCACATTCAAAAACAGTTGAAAAGGTGGACCTCTGCAATATAAGAGTGTGGCACTTTACATCCAATGCTGAGTTACCATTCAAATTAAAACAATAAGCAAATTTCATGGTGCACTAAACTGCATCAAAACATATCCTTTGCAGTTTACTGGCATTTCTGCTTCCCTGTACTGACTGAAGCTGGGGTGTTCACCATGCATTTTTAATTTAGTTCCAGACCTCATACAAACTGAAAGAGGAAGAAAAAGATCAGCAGAAATGTGTCTGAGAAGTGCAATGTTCAAAAGGATGGTGAAAAACTGCTTTGTTTCTTTGTGGCTATTTCCCTGGTGTGGCATGCAGTTATTTAATCAGGGCATTATAAGACCCTACCGACAGCAAGACAGATGATTCTAAATGAAGCTGTGCACTTGGTAATGAGGACTGACCAAAATGCTTGAGTGCTCTGCTTCAGAGCAGACTCCCCAAGACTATATTGTAAAGATCATTTACTGATAAGGCTGTAACCACATCGTTATTATACAAGCCTGACAATTTATAAGCCTGTGTTTTACATGCATGCACTAGAAAAAGCGCAAGTTTCTCTGTACACAGTAAACCATCATTTTTAATGTTCTCTACTCCTTGGAAATTCCCTCCTGTATGTGAAGAGAAGGGCTTCAGTGTCTTGTTAAAGCAACACCTTTAAAAAATCTGCTTCGTATTTCGCATGCAAACCCATTGGAGATCATTACACCCTCAGGTTTTAGGGTATCAGATCTTCGGGTACTGTGAGCCAGCTTAACTCCATTGATTATCTGGCTGAAATAGGCCACTGTAGAGTAGAAATGTGCATGATGTTACATTTCATTGCTACGAAGTAACTCGTCTTTGGTTATAACCAATAACCAGCAACATTTTCTGTACCACAGAGAAGTTACCACAGAGAAGTTACCACAGAGCTCCCTTTCCATTTAAGAAATTAAATAGAAACGACCTAACTTCCATGACATTCTTTCTGTAGTGGACATAATCAGGATATACATTCTCTTGTGATGACACTCGCATCAAAAGGCACTGACAAGGAAATGGCACTCCATTGTGCAGAGTGTTACACAGATACACAAGTTCTACCTCCTGATTTAAGGCACAACAAGTCATCAGAGTAAAAAGGGCAGGTGCATATGCAGTAATAAGCTTCTGCTTTTGTTAATACTATTACTTAGCATTTCATATTTAAACCAATATGCAAATACCAAAGGCTAATTGTTGACATTAGTAAAAAAGGGGATGATGCTTTTTCAACTTCTTCCCAGACCTTCTGGAGGCTACTGTCACCTTGCCATGCAATTTAGGACCTATGCTGTAAGGGAGCATTAAAGTAAATAGTAAGATCTATTTATTTTTAATCAATGGAAAAGTGTGACCAGAAGTCAGCGTTAGTATTAAAATAGGAAATATATGCAGAGATCATCTAAAACAGCTACCATAAATAGTGTTTTCTATAGCGTTTTAAGAAAGTTGAAGCCTATGAGCAAACAGATCAATTATTCAAATAGCAAAGTTTTAATATAATAACTTTCTACTTTTCAAAGAACAGACTATGGCCTCTAGATTACTTCCTATTCCATATCTAAATTGTTATACACAGAAATATTCTCATTTAACAGAATCTCGTGTGTAGAAGGGCAGCTCAGCAGCAGAGCCAGAGTGCAGACACCTGGATACTTGGTTCTAGTCCTGCCAACAGCCCATTCTGGTGCCGGGTCAAGCTGTGATTTGGGTGGAAGCTCAATGCTGAGTACATGTTTTTGAGCAGATCGGGTCTCCTACTCAGCCTCCGCGTTGCCCTCTGCCAAATACATGATCTTTTGCCCAAAGCTTGTGTGACGTAACCCTTCAGTCACCTCAACCTACCAGCTATTATTATTACAAGTGCTGCACTGCACTGAGCTCCTGGGCCCTGGAATAAAACCAGACATATTATCAGAACAAGAAAAGGATACGTCTGTATCATGCCAGAGAACCTGCAAAACTGTTGCATGTGTCTGAGCCAACCAACTCAGTCAACAGTGATGGCAGTCTTCAATTCCATTTTAGAAAGTGTGGAGTTACTCAGTCCTGAAGCTATGCCAGGCACTGCAACAAAACCAGCACTGCAACTGAAGCATCAGAGTGGGAGAGTTACACCCCTGTCATCAGCATATGGTAGACAATAACATATGCATGGAAAAACTGAAGCCAGAGGTGGAGTACGATTCCAGAACACAGCAGTATCTGAAAAGCCTAAACATAGCGAAAGCACAGGCTAAAATCTGCTACCAGGATGCTGCAAAGCCATGGGATGTTAAAAGGCATTCAGGTGAGACTTCATGATGCACATCAAAAGATGGATGGTGAATCAAGAATATCAGCAACCTCAGTATCAGCCAAGGTGAAGGTGTTGCAACAGATACACACAAAGCTTTTTTTCCTGTGGCCTAATCAAACACTTGATGAAACTTAGAAAATATTTTTCTTTATACTAGCACAGAGCTTTCTGTGACAGTCTTTTCAAGACTTCTTGCCTCAGTGGTTACCTGGAAAATTAGAAGGGGTTTACGGGCTTATTAGGTTGTAAAGAAGATAGTTCTGCCAATAAAAGAATAGTAACTACTATCTCAGAGAAGACAAGGTCCCACAGATAACTTGAATTGGCAGCTACTTATCTTTTTAACCACTCTTTCCATCGGCACTTTGGAAAGGTTGTGTCAATTGTTGCTTTCTGGAAAATTATGATTTCAAGAAAGCTCTTCCACCACAGAGCATTTGTTGAGCTCATAAATACAGTGCAATCATTGAAGAAGTGAACTAAGTGCTGTATTTCTGTACCCTCTGCCTGAGATAACAACAGGGAATAACGAGGTTGTCACCCGTGCCTTTCAAACGTGAAACACATTAAAGGCTACCAATATCTATGGAAAGCTATATATTAAGTCCCACCTAATAAACAACGAGGGAGAGCTAAGGTCCCAGTCATCCTTCCTCAGCCACCCTCTCATCTCTTCACTTTGCCTCCGCAAAATTTGCGGAGCGAGCAACCCATTTCACAAGAAGACACTGAAGTGCGCGGAGCTGCACCGGCACGGCTCCAGCCCTTCGCCTTCCGTTCCCTCGACAGAGAAAAGCTATTTGTCTCCGACACAGCTCCCCCGGGAAGCACCACCAGCTTCAGAGGGCAAAATGGTCACACGAACCTTCCTCCCCGAGAAGCCCAAGGCGGCTTTCCCCTCCTAACAGGAGCCCCCGCCGTGCGCTCGCCGCCGGACGCGGTGCCGGGAGGACCGCACCGCCGCAGCCCGCCGCTCCCCGCCGCTCGGGGCTGCCTCGGCCAGCCGGACCCGCGCCCCCCACTCACTTCTCCCCAGCGCCTCCGCCTTCCACTCCGTCTCCTCCACTGCCCCGTAGCGCCTCATCGGTCTCTCGGCCTCCGCGCTGGCCGAGATGGACCTCCTCAGCTCCATGGCCGGGCCGGGCGGCGCGGGGCTCCGCAGCTCACTCCATGTCAACGGGGCTGCGGCCCGAATGCCGCGGAGACGATGCGAATCTCACCGCTCCTCTGCGCGGAGCGGGGGCCCGCGGGCGGGGGGGGAGGAAGGGGCGCTGCGCACATGCTCAGTGCGGGGCTGGGGCGGGGGGAGGCAGGGAGACAATGCGAGCCGTAACCCCCTGCGGGGAGCCGTCACCCGGCACATGCTGCACACACGCCCCGCCCGCCGGACCCTCCAGGGCGGGTTGGTTCCCTCCATCCCGCTTGGATGGGCAAACTGACCTCCGCGAGGATGCTGCCATGCAGCTCAGAGCCCCTGGCTAGCTGGTTTTGTCTCTGCCCATCCCTGCACCTGCGGTGGGCAGTCTCATCGCTTAGCCGAAGCGACGCGGGCAAGTGAGAGTTAGTAAATACGCTCACTGCCAGGGGGCGGAAGGACTGTCCTTCTTGTGGCCAGTGCAGCGCTGAGCGCATCTTCTGGCCTGAGCAGCTGGGGAATAATGGTAAAATCCACAGCCACTCGCGGCTTTTGCAGCCTAACACACCTCAAGTTGCTGTGCGTGCAGCCTTTGGCTTTCCTGAAATTCCTGCACTGAATGGCATAACACTTATTCCAGCATCATGTCAGGAAAAGCCAGAGCACAGCACCCAAACAAGTGATGGGATTTTGTATTTCTCATAACCATATGTATTTTTCATAAGCATGCAGCTTTGCTGCTTATGCAGCCTGCTGGGATTAGAAGAGAAGGAAATGACTACGCAGGAAGCAGAATTGTGGTGATAATTATTGCTGTTGTTATTAATTTTTTCTTTTATTGTAGGGGAGGTTATATGGATAAAATCCCTGAATAGCATTTTACAGTTGGAGAGTACCTTTCCTAGCGAAATCCCATTGCACTTTACTGTGTGTGGTATCATTTCTGATGTACAGACAACGAAGCAGGAGTTAGGCAGGTTGTCCAATGCCCCACACCAAATAAGAGTTTTAGCACTCCTTGCCAGATTTACAGAGTCATGGGGTACTGGTAATGCTGAATATGTACTGGGTGCATGAAAGCTTGTTTGTCACCTACCTTTGCCTATAAACTTCTCCTTGCCCTTCAATCCCCAACATTTCAAAAGTACTATCTCTATATTCAGTGATATACTTACTAATTGGACTGACGCACATTGCTGCTATACTCATGAACAGTTTTGTTTGGGGGTGCTTCACATGTTGGAGGAGAGAAAACCTCCACGTTGGTTTTAAAATTGTAACACTGAAAATCTCTGCTATAATTTCTTTGCTTTTTTGGAGAATTGGAATTAGCTAACAAATTAAAATGAGTTGGACAATGTTTTAGAAGGTCTTCAGGGCACTCTGGTTTTCCTCTGTCAGCTGTGCTCCCCAGGGATATGCTATGATTTGAGGACCAGACATGCTGGAAGAGCTCTTGTTGATTGTGCAATGCTCTATCCTTGCTGATTTTGGCCTTAAGAGATAGAGCCCAAACAGAGCTGTGAGTCAAGCAGTAAAGCTGGTGGCAGCACTCTGCACAGATGATTTTGGGTGACAGTGCAGCTGCCTGCTGGGGTGGGCTGGACTGACTCACTTGTAGAAGTGAGGAACACAAATGTGGGAGGAACATAAGAGCCCATCTGGGATCTGGATGAGAGTTGGACTAAGGGAAACAGGCTGATTAGGGAGAAGGGCCAATTTTTGGTGGATCAGAGGACTATTTAGATTCAATCCACCCTTCAAGTTTTTTAGATAATTATAATCCAAATGCATTGTTTAGGAGATGGAGGAATGATCCTAGAAATGGTTGAATATTTAAAGCTCTGCATTTGTTAGTATGGGAGAAAAACACCCACTAGCTAAAAACTTGGATGCACAGAGTTTACTTATGTAAAGCAAAAAATGTATAAGGTGATTTATTTTAACTAGGAAGTTTTCACCTGCCCATTTTGAAAAAGTCACAAAATCTGGTAAGGGCCCAGTCCTGCAGACTCTTAGACATAAGAGCAGGTATGTGGAAGCAGTCCCGCTGAGTTCATTTGCACAGAAGTTTTTGCAAGACTGGGGCCTAAGTATGTACCAATTATTTTTCTAGTGTTCTAAGATTAGAATTTTTGCTACTGTGACTTTGGAGCATTTTCACTGCTGCATTTGCAAGTGGAATTAAATTTCTCCCCTACTGATGATGTCCTTCAGTGCACCTCAGCAATACATACGCATTCTTTCACTCACAACAGTTGGTTTTCTTCTGCTGGAAGGAATATGTTAAGGAAGAAAATATAAAAATTCAGGTCTCTTCTCACTGCTCATAAGATAATGCCTGGTAGAAAAACAGAGGTGCACTTTGCTCTTGCGATCATTTCCCCTGACTGCTTTAGTTCCCGTTTCTCAATTAAGTCCTGCCATCAGGAGCTATAGCTGGTCAGCAGCAGTTGGCAAATCTACTCTCCTATCTATTGCTCTTTGGCCACCATTAGACATCTCTGATGTCCCATGGCAGACACGACTATATATATACAACAATGGGCACACTTTACTCAAGCAAAATCCCTTTTACAGTATGGCCTGTAAATCAGCTGGGGGAAAACGGCCTTTGCTTTCGTGGAGCTTCTCAAGCATCGTAGATTTCTCAGCTGGAAGTTCTCAAAGCTCTCTTGCCTTTATGGGCACATCGAGTACATCAAAAGGTTTTTCTAAAGCTTCTTTGTGAGTCTGGGGTGGGCTGCAGTGAAGGTGAAAGTCAGAGTCATTGTTCTTTGTCAGACAGTACAGTCATTCTAATAAAAAAATAATAGAAAGTGTTAAAATTCTGGCTGGGTTTTTCATTGATTTATCATTATTATAAAAACCTGCAACTCAGCTGATGAAACAAAATGCAATTAAGTGGATTATGCACAGTTATTCCATTTTGTGTGCATAAATACCCAGACCTATATCTAGAAGAGACAGAAGGGGCACTGTGCTCATGTAAGTTGACTGCTTGCATAACACAGGAAATGGGACTCCAATGAATTTGTCCTATAATATTTTTTTATACACCAAGTCTTGTTTCAGAACATTTCTGTTTTGGAGGAGTTACCATAATTCCTTAATATTTGATGTCATGCTTAATCTTATTTCCTCTGAAAATATCTCCTCTTGAATCTTCACCCCTCAAATCATAGGGTTCTCTGTAGTTCCAGAACCTTAGAATTTCCCCAGTTACTCCTGGTACCCTGTGCAACCTCTGACCCCACATCCCCCAAGCTGTTTCAGCAATGCGTTACGAGCCTGGGGGGTCGTCAGCCTCCGCATGTTCACACTACTGTGCTACAGCCTCTGCCACCCCCAGATCTCACTTGCCAGGCATATGCATGGCACAAAAATGTCCTGGCACGGGTGAAAGGCTGTGACAGAGCACTAAAGGAAAATGTCTGTCTGTTGGCAGACCTGGTAGTCGAATAGATTTTAGAAGGCACACACTCAGCTTCATGACGTTTCCTCCCCTGCATGATCCTATGCAGCTGAGTTGCTGTGGAATGAAGACAAAGAGGGTCACTATTACGCTAAAGAATCTACATAAGCCCTTAACACAACAGGGGTGTTGTAGGGCACCATTCACATAAAATAACCCTTGCGATAATGGGTTTTATCTGTGCTTGAAATTCAGCCAACTGATGACTTTTTCAAGGACCCAACTTTGTCCTATGGCATGAGTACAAATCAGAGTGTTGTAACCTACCTAGTACAGGGGCTGTCTGAGGCTGCTGCAGCCAGAATCCCCGCCACATACTGATGTGCCACATGGCCAGGGTGAGCACTGTGGGTCAATGGACAAAGCTTCACTCAGCACAGTGCTTACCAGTGAATCAGGATCTGTGCAGCACTTCTACAGCATGACTTGGACAGGCTGGAGAGTTGGGCAGAGAAAAACCTGATGAAATTCAACAAGGGCAACTGTAGGGTACTGCATCTGGGGAGGAATAAGCCCATGCATCAGTACAGGTTGGAGGCTGACCTCCTGGAGAGCAGCTCTGTGGAAAGGGACCTGGGAGTCCTGGTGGACAACAGGATGACCATGAGCCAGCAATGTGCCCTGGTGGCCAAGAAGGCCAATGGCATCCTGGGGTGTATCAAGAAGAGTGTGGCCAGCAGGTCGAGGGAGGTCATCCTCCCCCTCTACTCTGCCCTGGTGAGGCCGCATCTGGAGTATTGTGTCCAGTTCTGGGCTCCCTGGCTCAAGAAGGACAGGGAACTGCTGGAGAGGGTCCAGCAAAGGGCTACAAAGATGATGAGGGGATTGGAACATCTCTCTTATGAGGAAAGGCTCAGGGGCTTTTTAGTCTAGAAAAAAGAAGACTCAGGAGGGATCTTATCAATACTTGTAAATACTTAAGGGGAGTGTGCCAGGTAGATGAGAAGAGTCTTTTTTCAATGGTGCCCAGTGATAGGACTAGAGGTAACGGGCACAAACTTGAACATAGGAAGTTCCATCTTAACATGAGGAGGAACTTCTTTCCTTTGAGGGTGGCAGAGCACTGGCACAGGCTGCCCAGAGAGGTGGTGGAGTCTCCCACACTGGAGACATTCCAAACCCGCCTGGATGCCGTCCTGTGCAACTGCTGTAGGTGTCCCTGCTGTGGCAGGGGGGTTGGACTAGATGATCTCCAGAGGTCCCTTCCAACCCTGACCATTCTGTGATTCTGTGATTCTTATGACCAGCCTATATAGACAGCTTTACATAGTGGGGGAAAATGGTTGTGTGTTAATGCCCCTAGCCTGTGTCATAACACAGTATAAGCTTGTCTGAGTAAATGGGATCTTACTGTATCATGAATTCAAGTTATCATGGAAAATCAGGACTGTGTCATTCTAAGTATATTTCTTACACATTTTTATTATCATTTTCCCTAAAAGACCTGTATTAGGCCACAGTAAATCTCACTTGCTTTTCAAAGAGTCATAATTAAATATGATTTAATTAAAAAAAGGGGAATGGGATAGCTAAAAATTACAGGAAGATCCTTGATATAGAAAATACTTTCTTGCTGTAAGCTTCCATGTTCAATTTTATGCTAGCATGAAAGAGCTCTCAGAAGCCTGGACTCTGCCATTCTGCACTTGGAAGAGGAACTGCTGTAGCACAACCTGTGCAGAATGAGGGCCTGTATTCATAGGCCAATGCATATCCTTATAAAATTGTTCCATTTTTTATGAATCCTAGTTCATGTTCAGTTAGTGCCTTTTTTATACTTATTTCCTTATTTAGAATTATAGCCTTTCCATATATTAACCATTAATTGAAAAATATTTTTTTAGGCTAAAGTAACTTCATAAATAATTCACAATAGATTCAGTAAAGTAACTAGGATGTTCCACAGCTACCCTACATCTCTGTCAGGATAGAAAAGTGCTTAGAAGCAGTGTGTATTGCAGGCAAGCAAGGCATTCTAATGAGCTTGTTAAAAGGTAAATGAGGTGCCTCGAATTTAATGTCATGAGTCTGAGGTATGACGGTGATCCAAATATTCGAGTGTTTAAGTATTTCTACCCCGGCATCTATTAAATATCATCTTATTCTGATTTTTTTTTAGTTTTTAATAATGTTTCCATGTGAAATATTTTATGAATGTAGTGCTGGTTTCTATGTGTCATTAACTGTTTCATAAAAGATGCACCCAGAAAAAAAATTACTACATATTCAACATACTATTTCTCAAAAGCTGAATTTCTAGCAGAGCTATGGAAGCAAAAGACAAGCATTTAATGGTAAATTTTAGTGAACGGTGTGTCACTAATTATGTGGTAGATATGACATGCTTCGCAGTGTCTGAAGTACCAAAGTACTTCATGTCCTAGAAACTGTTTTTCTAGGGAAATTTTCTATTTTTTAAAATCTTTGCATATTGCTGCTTATGATTTGACTTCTGTGCAATAAATGTTAACTGGCAGCACTGGAGCTACAGCATCTGACTGCCTATCTCCTATCCAAATTTGGAGATCTATCCTGTGAACTTGGGTCTGATCTAGCAAATATTTAGTTAACTCTAAGAAGGACTACTTAATTGCTTTTCTATCTCAAATCAAGGCAGAGCCTTGCAGGACTGAGCTCCCAAAATACAGTCTAGGTTGGATATAGCTTGTTAAACATTTGACCAGTTCAAAATACGATTCAGGTGAAACTGAACGGATAAATCAATGGCCTATGCTCAACTATGCCAAGTTTTTAAGTGTCTGTGTTTGACAGTCACGTCTGTACCTGTACTGAGCCTATTTGCAAACATTCCTGGGAGGTGAGTAATAGAGACTACTAAAGCTGGCATGGTACTTTCCACTTATTTGGATTTATCTCAGCTATTTTCAGTATAGAAGGTCTGAAAACACAGCACAAATTCAGGGATGCAGTAGCAGAAGAGACAGGGCATACATGTCTGGTAGAAAGGATGGAAACAGTCTGCACAGACCAATGGCTGTAGCTGTGACCATAACACAGATTTCAGAAACATACTTCTCTAAACTCTTTTCCTTCCCAATTTATTTTTGTCTTAGTAAACTCTTTCTACATTCACTCTCCTTTTAAGGTACAAATTTTACAGAAAAAGCTGTTATAGCATCTGTCAGGTTTGTTACTAATACCACAGTTAGTGGAGTTGACCATGTAAGTGCCTTATTTTTGGCATTTAGACTCAACTCCAGTGCTATGACTAGACTGACTGTTGTGCAGGTGAGTCATTATTGTGCAGGTGGCTTTTGTATCAGTGATAGGTGGCCATAGCTACACAGAAAAACAGATGTTTGACTTCAGTAAATTTAGATGTTGAGATAAATTGGCCTGGGCCATTTTAGCAGACTTGCAAACACAGTGGACAATAAGTAAAATTTCAGTCTGTACGTGGACATGTTCATTTTAAAGTAATAAACATACTGTATAAAATTTGCAACACAGCAGCATGCATCTCCAAGCACAGCTCTCTTAGGGCTTGAGCCTTTCCTCATTTCACTGAGGCCAAAATGTAAAGGTGACTTTCTGAAAGCCTCCATTTTACTTACCCAGGTTTGAATCTTACACAGACAGCTCAAAACTGCTTACAAGCTGTGAGGCACACAAAAAGACCAGGTCAGCATCTTGCTGATCCATGTTCCTATGCAGCGTATGTGCTCCACCACCCTTGCATTCTAACAGTGTTGCGTGAAAGGGCAGAACAGTTTGGCAGAAAACAAACCCCCTTGCGTTCTAACACTCCTCACCGAGGTGGGAGGCTAGGTGCGGCTAGGCTTGAATTCTGAGTGATGCCCAATTGGTGTTAAAGGGCGATTGAATTTGGCAGAAAATAAACCCCCTTGCGTTCTAACACTCCTCACCGAGGTGGGAGGCTAGGTGCGGCTAGGTTTAAATTCTGAGTGATGCCCAATCCACCACTATCAGTCCAGTCGCGTTTAATATATATATTAAACTATCACGATTCTGGATACACTAATAGTGGACTGCACCCTCAGTCCAGTCGTGCTCATGAACTACCACGGCCACTTTTATGGTCGCGTTCAATGAGAAACCAAAACGACCAGCTACTTAAGCAGCACAGTTTATTTTAGCAACAGATACATAGGTTCTTATGGATTGCCGGTGATAAATACACTGTCTGCAAAGCACGTGCAAATAAAAGTGTTGTTAGTTATACAAAACGCGCGACAAAGTTACATACAGTACAGCCTGGCCATAAACATAGGAAAAAGACTCTCTAGAGAGATTTCTAAGTTTTGAGGAAACACTTGGTATAGTTTAAGTCTTACCCAAAGGCGTCCCTATGGGGGGGAAGAAAGGCTCAGCCCGTCGGCTGGTCCCAGAAATCGAAGGCAGTTTTGATAGAGTCCTCCTCGACTTGTTCACGATGGTGTCTTCCCTAACATCCCCCCTTTTTTGGGCTATTTTTATACTATTTTTTACCTTCAAGGTGGAGTTTGAGTGACTTTAGTCATAAATACTTTTATTATGATTGGTGTAAAATTCTCTCGCTTCGCATTTAAAGGTATAGTTTATCAAAAATTCAGGGCGCAGACTCAAGGAGGAGTGGTCGCACCTTGGAGGCGGGTAGCCTTTGGGATGGAGGTGTGTTTTGGTATTATAATGACATTATAATGAGCAAAGTTCACACAAAGGACGGCATTTTGTCAAAATTTGACAAACTGTTGGCTCAGGGTAGCAAGTGAGCAGCTTATCAGTTCCATAGGACCATCTCGTTCCCATATCTGCTGATTATCACAGGGTTTGGCCGTGGAATCTCCACCCCACTCCATCCCCGTGTTGCTCGGCGAGCGATATTGCGCAGGGAATCACAGATGTAGTGGATTCTTCGCATACCAGCTGCGGCTGTATTCTACCTTAGGAGCCTTTTTGATTTTAAGCTTTTTCCTTAATGTGTGAACAATGCTGAATTTTCTGTTATTTTAGTAATTATTCCACATAATCCACCCCGTGACTATAGTCACTCAAGCTCCACGATGCTCAAAGCTGATTGGGAATATCACATATGCTTTTGTGGTGAGGGTTATCAAGTACAAATACATTTTGCGGAGTGGTCAAGTGAGTTAAGCTTTTCACCATATTCCAAAGTCTAACATACAGCGTGATTGTCAATATAAAACACAAGATAGTGAGGGTTAGTAAGACAATAACAGGATGAAGTATCTTGTTGAAGATTCCTGTAGCCGTTGGTGACCATCCGAAGAGGGTGTCCCACCATTCGTATTCTCCGGTTTTCTTTACTCTTTCCAACACGCGATGTATTTCTTCTATGTTGTGATGGACAGTGATTAGAGTTTTTTGTCCGTTTTCTCGTACTTGTTCCAACAACTGCTTCAGGTCATCATGCTGTAAGAGTTTTCTTACTAAGGTGAGATTCATCCCGATGGGGGTAGGCAACAACATTTTGTTCAGGGTATAATTAGATTGTAACAGTTGATAAGACGTGACAGGAGTTAAGTAAATGAAGTCACATCCTACAAGGCGAGTAAAGTTACAGACACAAATATTTGAGTGATTGCTTGTTTCTACATTAACGCTATCTATAAACATAGAATTGCAAGGAGTTCTCATACAAACACATCCTTGTCCAATATATACAAGTATAGTCTCAGGGTTTTTATCGGGGTGTATTTCAAAATGACAAATGTTTTGTTCTGTGTCGAGGCAAATGTCTTGGGCTTTGATGGTGTTACTCTCACAGATAAACCCTTGTTGTTCTCGCACAATACATGCGTCAACGTCGACAGTTTGCCATTTGCTGCTGTTTTGCTGGGCCCATACTCTATGCTCTATGGGATAGAGTATAGTTCCAGGTTGGCTCACTCCCAGCGCAATGATTGGGTATATGGTATACACCGAAGCATTGCGTATGGTCAAGACAAAAGCTATGGCTGTATTGTCAGTGGGGTCATAAGTGAAATTAACCAAATGCCACCAGGATTGAAACTTCTTTTCAAAGCCAATTGCATTATCCCAAATTATTTTTCGAATTTCAGTAGGTAAGGTACCTTCTTCACCTTCTCGTATAATCGCAGCTGCCATTGATTGCATCCACAGCTGAGCTTGGACACAACTAAGGGCTAGAGAGACGTTATTTTGGGCTACATCAAGCGCATTTGTAATTAGCTGGTGGTCTTTTTCATTTAGTACTTCCCACTGAGGCAACACATCTGATAGGAGCCATTGGCTAGTTCCCAGAGCTGAAAGAGAAGACTGCACAGGGTATTTTAATCCATTCAGGTCACTGGTCACTGTGGCCAGTTTGTTGGCAAGTACTTCTGCATCTATGCTGTTTAGGACTCCCAGTCCTGTTCCCAAGGCACCACTCACATCTCGCTTTGATCGTTTTGGAGAGGTGAGGGTTCGTTGATGTAACCATGCTGACCATCCTGCGTAAGATGTACCCAGGAATGGTGAACAGGAAGGCTTAATTGCAGAGACATTAATTTGCATTGACAATTCTACACGCTTGAGCGAGTATGACGGATTAAACAGTACTTGTTGTTGACCAGTATTTTTAATTATGTAAGGGCCGGTGTTGTAGATGTAAGGGGTCAGACTAATGGGTGTTTGGGTAGGTACACTTGTAAAAGGCTGTTGGGGCACAGGTTGGGTGCTTTCCTCAACAGGTTTGGATACAGTTGTATCAATCATAAATTCAAATAACAATTGTGTATCTCTATAGCCCCAAAGACAGTACACTATTATGGGCTTGGTAAAAGTGAAATTGTGCCAGCAATCTGAATTTGGCTCTATAATTTTGTAACATTCAGTATTGTCTTTTTCTGGTTTGGTAGAATCTGCATGGATTGTTTTGATTTCAGTTGGTCTGTGGTGGGTAGACCCGTTGATTACTCGGCAACTAATTTGTATTTCCTTTTTGGGGGTGGCTTCAATTTTAGCCATTTGGAGTGAGTCTTTCCAACTCCATTTATCTTCGGAGTACACTTCTCTTCCTTGTATGACTAGGGTAGAGAGATTTAGATCTCTTTTGTTTTGTGGTGTTCCAGTGCTTGCAGTGTATTTAGACAATGCATGTTTCCAAGGGTCATTATCAAAGACTGTGGTGTAAGGGGGCAGATTTTTAAGTCTGCTCGATAAGAGTTCAGGGCGGTCACTATCAGGGATTGTAGACAGCAGGGATGGAACCAGGCTAGGTGTTGTTGGATTAGGTTCAACTACGTCTATTTTGAATTCGAATAGCAGTGCTGTTTTATGCTGTTGCCATCGACAAGTTACAAAGGTGGGTTCTTTGAGAGTAAAATTATGCCAACAATCTCGCTCGTCGGTGGCACAGTGTTTTGTGGTCATTGTGCGTGAATCTTTAGGGTGAAACGTTTCTATTTTTGTGGCCTTTTCTTGGTTCGAACCATTGATCAGTCTACATCCCACTTGGATCTCTTCTCCTGCTTTACCTTTTAGGGTTGGGTACCAACTGTTCCAGATCCACTCATTTTTTGAAAACGTCTCGTTGTTATGAATAACTACAGTGGCTAGATTCAATTTTCCTTTTCTTGTTCCTACTATCGCATTGTGTTTAATAAAAGCTTGAGACCATGGCCACTCTGGATCTTTTTGGCTACAAACAACAGAGAATAAAAGGGCAAAACAGAGTAACATTAATTCTATTTGTTGGTTCATTGTTTTAGAACTTGGGCTTCTAAATAGCCATACACAATAAAAACAATATTACTGTCAGAATCAGTATCAGAATTTCTTGGAGGCACTCAGGATTAGTATAGGTCGATCAGCTACAAATTAAAGGAAGTTGTATTAGGATTAAGGTGAAACACTACATCATTAATTCAACTTGATCACTATTTAAATGTACAATGATTCAGCAGCATCTCGAGTGCAATTCACTAATTGCGCTTGATCTTCAGTAGTCTTGTAATTTGTCTGTTCACGTGCAGTTCATTCAAGGTTCCTGTAAAACACAAAAAGAAAAAAAAAAAATCTGCTCGGTCTTTATTCGACCGACGGGGTTAGAGAGAGGGTGAGATCCACCGGGTACTAATTCGGTGTTTCTTTCCCGAACAGTCTTTGGCTTCCCAGGCATAAGGATTTTTGGGGGTAACTAGTACCATTGGTACTGTTCCAATTTGAGGCATTTTTACTAGCACAGGTTGTCCAGGGTGAAATCTTTCTGAGTATATTCTTGAGTCATTGAGAGCTTTAAGGGGACTGATATTAGCAGATACACAGAAAGCTTTCATCTTAGGACAGCCATCTCCGCTCCATCTGTTATTTAATTGATAGATGGCATTGTCTATTCGCGAATGCCAACCAGGTTCGTGAGTTTTTGCAAAACGCTTAACTAACCCATTGGTGCGTTCAACAATGCCATTAGCCTGAGGGTAGTAGGGAGTATGAAATACCCACCGTATCCCTTCTTCTTTAGCCCATTCTTGTACTACTGTAGCAGTAAAATGTGAACCGTTATCGCTTTGAATTTCTTCTGGGAGGGGAAGCGTACTAAACCATCCCTGTAGGCCTTTCACTGTGTTTTCTCCAGTAGCTGATGCAAAGTCGGTAGCCATAGTGAGGCCAGAAATAACTTCCACACCCACCAAGACGTACTTTTTCCCGCCCGATGGTCGTAATGGGCCGATATAATCGATCTGCCAAGAGTGCCACAATGTTTTCTTGTCTCTAATGTGTAAGGGAGGTGCTTTGCTTGGATGGTCTCTGTTAAGTCGTAGACGACATTGTGAACAAGCAGTTACTATCTGTTCACATAGTTTAACTGATACGGGCCATCCTCGGGCTAGACCTTCTCGATATAGGTCAGCCCGGCCAGTGTGACCACGCTTAACATGTAACCATTCAAGTAAACGTTCCCATTCTTGACTATCATTTACAACGTCAATTTGTTGCAGCCGTGTGAGGCTATCTACTTGTTGATTGAACTGAGCAGTGATCGAGTTCGAACGATCGTGGCCTTTAACCCAACCAATGTGCAATGCTCTTTCCTTTCCTATCTCTAACAGTTGCTTCCAACTACTGGTTTCCCAAACTGGGACTCTGTTTACTTGCCAATCATTAGCTGCCCAGTGACTTATCCACTCGGTGGCTCCTTTAAAAACAGCATATGAGTCAGTGTAAATGTAACTAGCCCCGTGTTGTGCAGCTAGTAAGACAGCTCTGAGCTCTCCTACTTGAGCACTACCTTCACCTGTCTCAGTTGTTCTTTTTCCTGTTGCTACTTCTAATGCTACGGCTTTGTATTTCCACTTATTATTTTCTCGGTGAGACGACGCATCTGTAAACCACACTCCGGTAAGATTGCTGCCTTCTTTTAGGGAAGGGGCTTCTCGGATCGGAGATGGTTTGTTTGGTGAAGATTGGAACAATAGAGCACCATCTATGTCTTTTTGCAGCTTGGATATTTTAACGCTGCCTTCAGTGATTGGCATGATTTCATTAATGCCCTCTAGATAAGCATACCACTTTCGAACTGTGGGTTTTTGGGCGATGCCGGCTGGTGGTGCTGTTCCTTTACGGACTACATCTAGGAGGCGAAAAGGTCCTCGAATGATTACACTCTGTTCTCTCCTAATTTGCTCTGCTCGTTTCAGTGCTCGCACTAGGGACAGTAAACCCTTTTCGAGGTCTGAATATCTGTTTTCAGTATCATTAAAGGAATGGGAACTGAATTCAAGTGGTCTTTCAGGCCCTGCGGGTCCTTTCTGCCATAAGTTGCAGTGGGAACCATGCTCGCTAAACCCCCATTCTACATGAATAGGGTCAGTTGGATGTATGGGGCCAAGTTGTTGGAATAGTCTTAACTCCTTTATTAGCAATTCTAGAGCGTCAGTATGTTGGTCAGTCCATTCCCAGGATTTTCCCTTCTTGAGCAAGTTGTAAAGGGGGCGAGCAATAATAGAAAACCCAGGGATGTGTTTACGCCAATAACTTAAAGTTCCTAGAACTTGCTGTAGCTCTTTTACACTAGATGGGTTTTGTCCATGTTCTATTTTTTCTAGGGTATCTCTAGGGACTGAGGCAGCTCCTTTGATCCACCAGACTCCCAGAAATTTAGCTTCCTGGGCAGGTCCTTGACATTTTGCGTCTGGGATTTCTAACCCTAAATCAAGTAATGTTTTCCGGATATTCTCCATCATATCTTTTACACTCTTTCGGTCTTCTCCCCCTATTAAGATGTCATCAATATATTGGTATACTGTACATCCCTGTAAAACAGGGACTTTTGCCAGGACTTTAGCTAAAGCATTGTGAGCAATGGTGGGAGAATGTTTATATCCCTGTGGGAGCCGGTTAAAAGTATATTGCACTCCTTTCCACGTGAAAGCGAATTGTGCTTTGTCTTGTTCAAGGAGGGGAATCATGAAAAACATGTCTTTAACATCTAAGGCAGCCATCCAAGAATGGGCAGCTCCCTGTATCATTGTCACAATTTCAGCAATGTTCGGTACTGCAGAGGCTAGGGGTGCAGTATTGGCGTTTAACTTTCGGTAATCTACTGTAAAACGCCATTGCCCGGTTGGTTTCTTTACTGGCCACACCGGTGAGTTATAAGGTGAGTGAGTCCTTTTGATTATGTTTCTATTTTCTAATTCTGACACTACCCCATCAACTCCTGCAAGCGCAGCTGCAGGCAGTGGGTATTGCCGAACATTGGTGATTTTAGAGGGAGGCAAAGGTATGGAGGTTTCTAATAGACTCACTTTCACGGTGCCCAATCCTTTTTCATGTCCCGCAAAACTCCACACTGTTCCGTCTGGGAATTTCCACATCCGCCCACGCAACACATCAAACCCTAAGAGGTTAGTATGCGAGGCACCTACAAGCACTTCTGTTCTGGTTAGCCGCTGTTCCCCTGGCAACCAAAGATTAATTTTTGCCGTGGGGCATGTTTTTACTACACCATCAATTCCTGTAAAGTTGACTTTACGCCTGGTGGGATTTATACCTAAAAGTTGTGCCGTTTCGTTAGTAATTGCAGACATTTGAGCTCCGGTATCAATAATAAAGTTTACTAACATCTTTCGGGGTCCAACAGGAATGGCAATAATAGGTTCAGAGTTTTCATGAGAGAGCCATTGAATCGCTAGTACTTGCCGGGCAGGGTGGCTCACTGCCCTCCCCGGGGATAGAAGTTTTTTGGCTGGGACTCTCGCCATTCTGTTAAGTTATGATCTGGTGCAGAGGGCACGACTTTCTCACGGCTTGGGGGCTCTCTGATCGGACTTTTTTCCCCAGCCAAATTCTTTTTTTTAGTTAGAGACTGGACTAGTGTACGGAGATCTTCTGTAGGGGTACCATGTAAAAATTGCCGGGGTACCCCCAGATCTAGGGCTTTACGCCACAACTCGCTTCGATCTTTATCAGGCTTAAACCTTCCACCCGATTTAGGGTTCTGAGCAGGAGTTTGAACTTGACGAACCCTTCGGGGGTGATCAGTGGTTTTTTCACTAGTTAGGCTGGCCCAGCCCATTTGGCGCCCATATTTATCTATTTCCTGAGCATAGTCATTCCAGGTGGGTATGTAATAACGCTGGGCTCGCCTACGACTGTTTTGAGAACCTCGTATCCGTTCTTGAGTGGTGACAACAAATGGCTTTAGGCAATCTGGAAGACCACGGATGAGAGGGGCTAATCGTTCCGGGTCGATTGGGGCTAACATAGGGGATTTTCGAAAATCTTCTCGGTCGTACATGGCTTGCAGACAAGCTGCTTTTCGTACAGCCGCAGACAGATCAGAGTAGCCTGTAGCTCTGATCTCTAATGGCTCCCCCCTCTCTCGGGGATCCATACCACCTGCCCAATAGGCTGCCCGAGCAGTTAGGGAATAATTATGATCTCCGGGCATGGTGGTTAGAAACACTCCCGGTCCCCAAGAGTCCCCTGCTTCTTCTTCATTCAACATAATCCTATCTCCTCCTTCAGAAGAGACTCTCCACACGTACTCAACAGCTGACTCCCCTGGCCGCCTCGAGTATTTCTCTCTTATTTTCGCTAACTCTGTAGGTGTCCACGGGACCGTGCGCACAGTGGTACGAACTTCATCATCATCGTCCACTGCGGTTTCCGTTTTAACTAGGGGTCGTAGAGGAAAGACTCGGGAATTGGAAGCAAAAGTCTCTTCTGCTTCTTCTTCCTCATCACCCTCACTGTTTGACTCAAAATCCCCAGCCTGAGTTTCAGAATTTGAACACATTAACTTACGAATTGGTTGGACTTGGGCTGAATGTTGTGTTTTATCTAAGAGTTTATTCGCCCGTTCCAATAACATTTTAAGTTGAAGATTTTCACTCACGAGCTTATCAACTTGAGCTCTTAGTTTTTCTCCTGTCTCCTTTTGAAAAGTTAATGATGACTTCAACACTTCATTTTCTGATTTCAGGGTTGCATATTCTACAGCAGAAATCAAGTTAGGAGCAGGGGTTTCTTTAGCTTCTTGTTGTGCACAAGATAAACAGGCGCCTAACACTGCACAGATCACACCTTTGCCTTTCCCTGACCTGAGCTTTAGTGAAGCTTGACACTCTTTAATACGTTCTACCACTTTCTCTTCATCTTTCCAAAATTTTTGGGCCCACTCCTTCCCAACCTGGGAAGGGGCACAATCATATTTTTGCAGCAGTTTATCCATGGCAATCCTGCCGACTACGCCAATTTTTTATTGTTGCGTGAAAGGGCAGAACAGTTTGGCAGAAAACAAACCCCCTTGCGTTCTAACACTCCTCACCGAGGTGGGAGGCTAGGTGCGGCTAGGCTTGAATTCTGAGTGATGCCCAATTGGTGTTAAAGGGCGATTGAATTTGGCAGAAAATAAACCCCCTTGCGTTCTAACACTCCTCACCGAGGTGGGAGGCTAGGTGCGGCTAGGTTTAAATTCTGAGTGATGCCCAATCCACCACTATCAGTCCAGTCGCGTTTAATATATATATTAAACTATCACGATTCTGGATACACTAATAGTGGACTGCACCCTCAGTCCAGTCGTGCTCATGAACTACCACGGCCACTTTTATGGTCGCGTTCAATGAGAAACCAAAACGACCAGCTACTTAAGCAGCACAGTTTATTTTAGCAACAGATACATAGGTTCTTATGGATTGCCGGTGATAAATACACTGTCTGCAAAGCACGTGCAAATAAAAGTGTTGTTAGTTATACAAAACGCGCGACAAAGTTACATACAGTACAGCCTGGCCATAAACATAGGAAAAAGACTCTCTAGAGAGATTTCTAAGTTTTGAGGAAACACTTGGTATAGTTTAAGTCTTACCCAAAGGCGTCCCTATGGGGGGGAAGAAAGGCTCAGCCCGTCGGCTGGTCCCAGAAATCGAAGGCAGTTTTGATAGAGTCCTCCTCGACTTGTTCACGATGGTGTCTTCCCTAACATCCCCCCTTTTTTGGGCTATTTTTATACTATTTTTTACCTTCAAGGTGGAGTTTGAGTGACTTTAGTCATAAATACTTTTATTATGATTGGTGTAAAATTCTCTCGCTTCGCATTTAAAGGTATAGTTTATCAAAAATTCAGGGCGCAGACTCAAGGAGGAGTGGTCGCACCTTGGAGGCGGGTAGCCTTTGGGATGGAGGTGTGTTTTGGTATTATAATGACATTATAATGAGCAAAGTTCACACAAAGGACGGCATTTTGTCAAAATTTGACAAACTGTTGGCTCAGGGTAGCAAGTGAGCAGCTTATCAGTTCCATAGGACCATCTCGTTCCCATATCTGCTGATTATCACAGGGTTTGGCCGTGGAATCTCCACCCCACTCCATCCCCGTGTTGCTCGGCGAGCGATATTGCGCAGGGAATCACAGATGTAGTGGATTCTTCGCATACCAGCTGCGGCTGTATTCTACCTTAGGAGCCTTTTTGATTTTAAGCTTTTTCCTTAATGTGTGAACAATGCTGAATTTTCTGTTATTTTAGTAATTATTCCACAAACAGGCATGCCCATCACTTCTGTGGAACATTTTGCTACCTCCTTCAGTGGAACTGGAAGCTTATAGCTTATAGTGTCACAGCCCTGAATTCTGAAAGGGTTTCTTTATGACTTGAATTTATCTCCAAATTTGGCCTTCAGTGATAGAGAACCTGTATTGTATGGGGTTTTCAACTTCTGCCCCAAAACAGTAAGCAAAACACTGTATAGGTAATTGTCATATCATATCAGGTGTGATTACTATAATCACATAACAATTCATTACTGTACAATGACCATCCTGAGCTAGATGTTGAACTAATGCAAAACCCTTCAGTGTCACTGGTGTATCAGGGCAAATCAGCTGCAGCTAACAGTCTTGTTACATTTTGGATGTAGAAGTGTGTGATGTATGAAATGGAAGTAGCTGAACACCCTTAGTGGATAAGTAAAGGTGGTTTTTACTTCAGAGAGATATAAGCAATGGTAAAATAAGAATGCTACAGGGAACCAGGCTGTGAGAGGTAGATTTCTCCAGACCAGCATAGAACATGAGGAAGGAAAAGACCGGAAGTGGAAAAAGAACTCATCAAAAAGCTTTTATTTTATTTTCTAAATATTTGTGCAATAAGAAGCAGGCTGCTTTCCTGACAAATCAAAGAAGTAGTAGTGTAAGTGTTTATTCTTATGTATACATACACTAAGTGCACATCTTAGTGAGATACTTCTATATTGATTCCAGGCAAGAATGTTGTAACTTAATTTACCCTGCCACCAAATTATGCCCTATACAAGGACACACAATTCAGAATGAAGCTGACACTTCCTCCACAGATAAAGGATCTCATGTGGTGTAGAACTTTGTGTGCATGGTTTATGAGTCCATATGAGCCAGACACTGTATTTATCACAGCCATCTGAGTGCTTATGCATTTTACTTCTGTTATAACTGGATAAAGTACAGTAACAGAACTGGGAACAGCATATTCCCACTCTCCCTGTATCTCTGGTGACCGAACTACCTACTAGGCTATATATTCATGCTCCCCCTTGGTCTCCCTTTGATTTAATCAGTCTTGACATTATAAAATGGAGAAGAGTGACCGCATCAAGACCCTAGATTTAAGGACTTCTTCTGGCGGAGAGGAGCATTTGCATAGGTGTCCCACGTTACATCACTTACTTACAAAAACCATGAGAGTGCGCACCGACTCTGACCTGCTGTCCTTTTCCCCCTCTTGTTTTACAGCCCCACTTCACAACTGGCTTTCCCTGAACATAGCAAACAAAAAGGCCCATTCTTCAGTTTCTGAAGTTATCTCATGTACCTGCTGCTACAGCAGAGCTGTCCTTTGCAATGTCTTTTCTGAACATACTCCACACCTCATTAGTCTTTGGTGCTGAGACTTCTCTCAGCACAAAAAACTGTAATTGTTAATAGTGTTGCATAGAGGGGAATGATGCATTTTACTATGCTCTTTGCAATGAAGTCTGTTTTTCTTTCTGGATGCAAGCCGTTTGGGCACTGCCACATTAAATTAATAAACTGCAAAAAAAGGAAAGGCAGTGTTTGTTACGGTGGATGATGTTGAAGGGTATATGCAACACTCATACAGACATGTAATCTGCATTCTTCATTCTTGTTTAAAATGGACTACAGTAACTTCAATCATTGTGGATTGGGAATTGAATGTGAATTGTCAGTGCAACTTTGAAATTAATGGAGGGCATATAGTCTTTGGCTGCTTAAGCACAGAAATATTTAGCAGAAGTAGAAAAAAGTATCATCTACGTGAGGCATATGTGAAACAGTCACTGGGATTAATCTTTACAGTGTTACTGTCTACATTTCAAATTAGAGGTTGCACAGTAAAAAAGGGTTCACAAAAGAGCTCGAAGAATGACTTAGTAAAGGGCTAAATGTATTGTAGTTTATCCAAGGAATAAAGAAAAACTTTAACAGTTTACCACTTAATGCACACAGAAGGCTTTGCCAAATATACCAACTCTCTAAATCTTGTCAGAAAGGAAATAAAAAATCTTATTAGAATGATAAGGCTAGATTGATTTAGATAGATGATAAAGTTTCATAAAAATACATAAATAATTTCTTAAGATCCTCCATTATTTGAAGTCTTTGGATACCATTCTAGAAGATGGCACTAGACTCAACATCACCGGTTTGATTCAGGAAAAATTCTTTGCTTTGCATTATGCAAGGGTTCAGACTGAATGATCTTTTTTGTCCCTCTTGGCCATGAAGTCTACGAAACAGAATTTTTCAACTTGAAACATTTCCATAAAGCTTCCTCCTCATTCTAAATATACAAGAAGTTACAGTAGGGAATAGAGGTAGTGTTTCTCTTCCAGTTGTGGAATACATTACTTCCTTCAGCCTCAAATCTTCTGAACAGTTTCCTTCCCAAGAGTATCCCATACAAACTACAGTATAGTCCTTCAATAAGGACCTCGTTACTAACCCCTGTTCTCTTTAAAAGTTTTTTATATCTATTCCCTGCCTGAATTCCTCAATTCCTTCTACAAATGTATTATCTAAGCAGATAATTAATCAAAGTTTTACCTCTTTTTATTAAAAGAGAAATTAAGTCCACTGGCTTCAGCATAAGGCTTTGAAGATGTGGGTTCTGTTCTGAATTTTCTCAGAAGTGGCAGATGACTTGATGTATGTAACTAACCTTTAAAGGAAGTGAATAATCCCTGCTTAGCTTTTACTCTGCTGCTCTGTTAAGGTCTATGACATCAAATTGAGCTTTTTGTTGTGTGTGGTCCATGAATATCCCATAAAAACTTTGTGTAAGACCTGCCTTTGTTTATACACACACTAGTTAAAGACAGACAGAGCCAAAGAACAGCATTTAATGTTTATTAAGCCTTTGCAAAAACACAGACATTTTTCAGTCAACTTGAAATTCATTATTTTAGTCAAATTCAAGTATTTCTTGCACATCTCACTGGATTGGCACTAGCAGTAGAGGCAGCAGCACAAGCAGAAAGCATTGGCACTTACAGCAGAGAATCAAAAGGCTGAAGCTGCATAGATTTCAAAGGTTGTGCTATACAGAGAACTTAACGTATCAGATATGGTATCAAACTACAGGCAGTTTCACCTTCACTGCAGTGTAAGACTGGTTATTTTATGCTGTGTTACTGGATGGTTGTTTCTGGCGTGAAAAAGACAGAGGCCTTCTGGTGAATTTTCCAAGCCTAGAAGGATGTATTTCACATACCAGTAAGCACAGGAGGTATATTTGCATAAAAGATTTGCAGTAGAAAAATACATATTTTATCAAATTCAGACTCTACATCTCCACAGATATCCAGAATAACACAAAGCTGGAACTGCACCTGATATAAATGTCTTCTCATCCCATTTGCTCTTAGAGAGGACACATGAAAGTGTCACCTGAATGCATGCCTAGTAGCTATTGGCAGTGTGTTCCCTCCTTCCTGAGCACCTCCGTGATGTATAATTCTGTTCATCTTTCTGGTTATGGAAATCTGCATGTTCAGCTGGCAATAAGATCAGTGCAATTCCTTGAAATAGTCATAAAGCCTATAGGACTGTTTTTGAAAGGGTGGTGGAGAGACACTAGGAGAAGTCTCACCCACCTTTTTTTCTTTTTTTTTCCAATAAATTACTGAATTACTAGAGGAAGCAAACAAAAGTTTATACATATGTGAAATAGAGTTGGACTAGATGACCTGGACTGGACACCCAGAGGTCTGTTCCAACCTCAACTGTTCTGTTATTCTGTGAAATTAATCTTCTAAGCCAAAAAATTGTCAAGAAATAATAAAGTATTTAACAATTAAGGGGTTAGGTCCTCAGACTAAATTCACAGAGGCAGAAAATCTTTAGAAGGTGCATTAATTTATGCACACTGAGAATTTGTCCCAACACAGCTTCATTGTTTTATATTATGTGGGTCTGAAATATTCGTAAGACCAATCAGTGCTCATAATTAAAAGAAAAAAAACAAAACAAAACATTTTTTTAATGTGAAAAGTGACTTGGGTTACTTAACTGTCAGGTACCTTAACATGAGAAACAGAGCAAGTGAAAGGATTTTGCAGAATCTAAAGTTTACTGACATATAAGAGCTACAGGCTTCCATTACATGAAAGAACTGTACTTCAAAGTAATAGAAATAGGGAGAGAAACTCTGAAGCCCACAGTCAGAGAAATTTGAAGACAAAGCAGGATTTAGCTCAAATTCCCAAGCAAAAAGCTAGTAGCACAGAAGCATACAGCAATAAAGCACAGCTTGTATAAGCTTTTAAGCCGTTTAAAATAGAAGATGGATCTTCCATTCATTAAATACTCCTGCTGAAGAAAAGCATCAGCATTACACAGATCATGAGAATAGTTCTAAATTCTTGATTCACCTGGGAATTAAGTTTTACCAACTATACCTGTGCAGAAATACTTTTTGCACTGAGTTGCAGCAGAACATCACATACTGCTTACAGCAAACCGACACCATTTTGCTGTATCAGTCTCCTTGTAATATAATTATTTTCCAGTTCCCTTCTCCAAGTGAATTCTATTAATCATTAAACACTTAAGGCACAAGCAGAAATAAAAATAAATAGCATCTGTAAAAAAAAGTCAAATACTTAATTAGCACACCTTGTCTGAAACTTTCAAGTCTCACTGAATAGAACAGACTATTCAACTACTGAAATTGCTTCTTTATCCTAAGGACTTTATATGCACAATAATAATTTAACAGCTATACCTGTCTGAAACATCTATTCACTCATCTCTCATTTTTTAAATAGATAGATAAAATGCAGTTAGTTCCTTTGTAGATTTCTACTTCTACTGGGACGTCCAGCATCAGGATGGCCCAATTCACACTGTGGGATTCACGGAACACCCACTGAATTGCTCCCATAGGGACATGTAGGATAGACACCAATCAGGGGAATTCAGCTTACCAAATATGAGCACCTACAATGAAGCTATCTACACAGCAGCCAGTCACCTGAGACTCTGCTGTTGACGGAAAGAAACAGACACAGTGCACAATTCACCATACCCTAAACCAGATGTCTAAAACTGCCTGTTTTCCTCCACTGACTGTAAACAGAGCTTAAACTGATTAGCCAAGTTGCAGATGTCCACACTGCAAAGTGTCGAAAGTCAATTAAAATTAATTCCACCTTAAGATCTTAGGCAGGTGTCCTCTTCCAGGTCTGCCAATGCAGCTGAAGATGGAATTGCAGTGACTTGTCTGTCCTGAGACAGAATCTACCTTCTCCACCCGACTGCCAACAAAACAAACTGTAGAAGCAGCCCCCCTGCCATCTACCCTCCTCCCGTCTGCTGTCGTCCTGTAGTCAAAGCCATACGGGTACCTTGCACCACTCTTGACCACTGGGGTATGCTAAACAAGTTGATTTTACCTGGAATAGATTGGGCAGTGCTTGCATGATCCCGTTCCCGGTCTGAGCTAAGCAGCATTGGGCTCCCACAGTGACAAATAACTGTAAGCAATATATTAAGTAGTACAGCTGCTGGCCAGAGGAATGTATGTTTATAGCCTAAGCAGGCTTTGGTTTACTATTTCAACAAGACTGAGGAATTCAGACATTCCTCAGTGTTTTATTATTATTGTAACAAATAGGGTTGAGTCTTCTCTTTACAACCATCATCAAGATGGGTTAGATCAGATATTGTTTCAAGCTTACAATTTAGTAACATAAAATCCCCTTCTAATAAACCAAGGACTCCTTTACTAATCTGATTTCAACTTACTGCAATCACACAAATTTGCACAGTTCCAAGATACATATGCGCATTTCAAAAATACCGATCAGCACACCTGTATCCAGACCTGATCCTCAGTTGACAAAGCAGGTCTGTAATTAATTTTCACCTTTTCCTAGTCTCCAATGTGTAATTATCCGGTGTCTTTTATGAACAGGAGTGTTTAAAAGCCCTTTGAAGAAGAAATGGAAGTTCCTTATATATAGCTGGATTGCTTTGAGATGGATTCTGGCACTCACATCACCTTCCTTCCCATGCTCTTTTTTCTTCAAAATCTTAATTATATCTTGAACATAATGAAACAGTAGAAAAGAGTGAAGGTGTCACAACTCCCATGTACTCTTCAATACTTTGACCCTTGAGGGGCAAAGGAAGAAATTGTTGACAGATATAGCAGAAGCTCACTGCAGTGTTCAGTTAGGTTCCATTGTGCAGGAGCTGCTTATGACTGATGCTTCCCCCAAGTGTGAATGTGCAGCATCCACTCTGAACAAAGTTAGTTATCTTTATCGTCCCAGTTAAGATAAAAGATGAAATATATTTATTTCAGGTTTGTGCGTTCTATGAAATAATTAATTTGCTACCTAGATTTTCATGTAGGATAAAGTAAGTTTGCCCCAACAGAGAAGTGGTCCCTACAAACATAGCGCTTTCGTTTTCTCTGAATAAAACATATTCAATGCCACTTTCTAGATGAGAAATTAATTAAATTTTGTTCTGCAAAATCAATCTTGCACTGATAACAATTGTCAAGATCGACAACTGATGATTTAATGTTCTACTCCCCTTTTTGTAGCAATTACAAGTTGCTTGAAAATTAAATTACAGTCAATATTTCTCCCCAGTGAGGCAGCCTGACATGATGTGCAAATGCTTACACTGCCCTGTAAGTCAGTTGTTCCCAGAAGAGATGGGCTGGCAGCATGAAAATAATTAAATGCCAATATACAGTTGGCCTCTTTTATGAAAAATAAACAGGCACAAAGACAAACTGTTCCACTGCTTATACTAGCTAACAAATGTTGAGATGACTGTTTAATCTAAACACAGCAATGAGGCTGCAGTGCAGTTTACTGACTTTCATAAACTCAGTTTAACAGTTTAGAATGTGTTCAGAACTAAAGTTCTTATTTCTCTGATGATTCTTCATCTGCATTGACCTTCTCTCTTTGGAGCCACATAAATGCTGACTTTGCTGTGCCATCTCCACTCTGTTGGGAAAAGCAAATGAAGGTAGCCCAGACAAAGCCACAGAGCCCAGTGTAAGCTGTTCGCAGGTAAACAGGGACCAAAATGAAGTTTGACAGCTGTGTTGGAAGGAGAAAGAGCTCAGTTAGTGCTCCAGGCATTGTTAGGTCTTACACCTACACACCCAGCAACTCCACTGACTTCTCACTGGGTTAGATATGCTACTAATGCATCGAATCAGGTTTTATGAGAAAGAAAGGCTCACTGAGTTACCCTAAAAACTCACCTGCACAAAAGGCCAGTACATCAGTCCCGTCTGAAATGAAAATGAATCATTTGTTATTCTTATGGACTTCAACCACAAAGATTCATTTTTTCTTACCACATTTAGCAAAGACTAAAACATATTTAAGTAAAGGTAATAAAAGCTGTTTAGATGTAAATTAAGTTGCTTAACTTACAGGCTGCAATATTAAACTTCTAATAATTTTCATGAGCCTCTATGCTAGGAGTTTCTCAAACACATTATTATAACTAATTTTAAATACAAAACTCTAAGCACAGTTGAGTCTTCATAGTCACCTGACACCAGATACATAACCACATTTACCAGATGGGTGAACAAATGTCTAAACATGTGAACATTTGTTTCAGCCATGAATGAAAAATACCACTGAACACTATTTATTTCACACTTGCAATGCTCCTTCTAGTTACTCATACATGTAAGGCTTTTTTGCAAAAATCAATGGATAATTTACTCATAGAACATAAGGTCAATAGAAACCTTATGTTTTGATAGGATATAGTGGGCACTGTTTTTAGAATCATCCTCCATAGGAATAAAAATAATCCTTTTCTGTCTATATAGTTCCATATTGTGAAGAGAAATTCACATTACATCACAGTTTCTCCTTCTATTATATTTTTTCTGCTAATATTTCTTCTTGTGCCTGAGAAATCTTTAAAATTTTTAATTTGCTCAACTCTGAGGTAGCACAGATATTTTTTTCCTGTGTATGTAGAAATGCAAACCAAACCCAGCTATTTATACCAAAGTCTTCTTAAAACAAGGGATTGTGTTTCTGAAAGTGAGAAGACTGTCACTGAAAAGTACAGGCTGAAAATGATTCCTAAAAAAAGATAACTCTATAACTAGTGATTTTAACAGGTGTTCATGTAAGTGTTGTCAACGACATTACTAATTAAACACTGGCGTATGGGTACTTCTTGAGATAAAATGTAGTACAAACTAGTCAGTGTTGTATTGTAGGGCGCTCATTCAAACCGAGTTGGGTGCCAGTGTTATGTATATAATCATTGTACATTTTTAAAATGGCATAATTTCACCCATCCGGCAGCAGTGCCTGCTGCAGACTACCCTGACTTCAGGTGACTGCTGGTACTTAAACTTCCCTCCTACACATAAACAATTAATGAAGTGAGAGAAAGACCACTGAGGAAGGAATATTTCAAATATTTTGTCTTTTTTTTTTTTTTTCTTAGCTGGGAGATAAGCAAGTTGCTTGCCTCACCTTATATGTATTCCAAAATTTCTTTTTACAGTCTGAAAAGATGTCCTCTTTCCTCTGAAGGATGCTCATACCTAGTGGCAAAATATTTAGAACAATGAGAAAAACTGCAAAAATTAAATATTCACTTTTCTGAATGATATCCCAAAGTCTTCTCAAAATATACTACAATAGCTTTGAAAGAAAAGCTGATATCATTACAAAGAAAAAATACCATTCCAGCTACCTAACAGTGCTACATCATGTCTCCTCATCCACTGACGTGGCTCTCAGTGTTGACGCCATAGATTAACTGGAATATACTGTACAGGCGGTATATCATATCTGTTCCGCTGCCACCTAATTCACCAGTGATACGGCAATGGAACAGATACGGTGCAAGTACCTTTTACACCCATGAGGAAGACAGAATAAGGCATTCTGCACATTGTTGAATTGCCACAAGTGGCTGAGATCCTTGAAGGAATTTTGGTACCTACAGACCATTGAAGTCAATGGAAAAGGGCACCTAATTTTTTTTTTATTATAATTTTGGCCACAATCCACGCGATTTTTTTACCTTCACGAATATCTACATCAAATCCAAATTCTAGAATTGACAAGTAGAACAGTTTCAAAACCTACTTGTTTAACCCTCCACATGCAGCGTTCCAAAATTTTAAATAAATTCTAGTTGATCCAAACTCCTCTTGATTCTAGGAAAACACAACCTCACAACAGGCTCCTATTGTTAAACCCAAGATCAAGAGAAAAGTGATATGACTTGGAATTACATTAGGCCCATGTAAACTGGAAATAAAGTCACTGAATGAATTCCCATCACATGAAACATCATAAAGGGTTCAAAATAATAAACCCTTTAAACGGTATTCCACGCGATTATCATCTTCAGGCATCAAATTAAGACTACATCTTTCCAATGACCACCCACCTTAACTGAAATATGTGACCTAAATTAAGCAAAGGTATTAGACAACATGCTTTAACGAATCAATCTAAAATCAAAAACTATGCATTCGCACATAAGCAGAGGCCCAAAGTTGCTTAGTTCAGCTCAAGTATCTTTCTAGGTATTTGCATGCCACAAGGTTATCAGTTATCTCTCAATGGATACATTATTTTGCTATTACATCATACTGCTACCCAATTTAGGGATTTTACCATCCCTTTTGTGGGGTGCCCTTCAAATCCTTCCAGTCCCCAGGCAATTCTCTGCTTACATTCTGACACAGGCAGATAGGATTTTGAGAATAAATATGTGTCGTGGTTTAACCCCAGCCAGCAGCCCCACAACCGAAGGTTCCTCTGAGAGACCAGGCAAGGCAGACAGCTGTTTAATTTCCTCCGTCTCCACAGTGGCTATACCAACATCCGAAACCATGACAATATCTGATGTCTGACTTCTTCCTTCGCTTCATTTCTCTTCAATCACAGACTGAGTGATTTCCCTGTCAGGGTGATAAAACGCAGATCTCCCAATACGAGGCAAAAAGAGTACCCATCTTGCTCTTCTTCCACATGAAGTTTAAGTTAAATGAGAGCCTTGCTTTACACTAGTCTCACCTATTATTTTTCTCACTCTCTCATGTTTATTTTTGAAATAGATATTAGTCATCTCTAAAGTCTCTTCTTATTCACTAGCTTTTGAGATTATATATTAGTAGTATGCTGTATTTCTATATACTCTCGCAGCAGAAGATGGTACGGCTTAGTTGCTGAACTATAGTATTTCCTGACATTTACAGTTAATTGTGTTTTGGAAACGAGACAGCTGATGCTGAGAGCTGAGCAGAGTAATTCAAGCAGACATGGACGGTACAGTCCTTGTAAGCTGCTCTGAATTCCTTGCAACTAATTAAGAGCTGCGGGCCCAACCATGCCCAAGGCAGGACTCCACTTTGGCACAGCACCGCCTCATCTAAAGCCCCGGAGTGTCACGGGGGACACAGCGCCCGCGGCCGGGCTGCCCCACCGACACACCCGGGGAGAGCTGCCGGCGTTTGCCGGTCCCCCGCCGCGTCCCCAGCTCCCGGCGCAGCTCTGCCAGCGTTTCTGGGGCTGCGGGAGCCGGCCCGCAGCGATCGCCGCCCGGCAGGCCGGGCCGGCGGGGGGGGGGGGGGGTGTCCAACCACCCCGTCCTATTTGGGGTGAAAACTCCCGCTTTCGGTGCAGTCTCCAATCTCCGATCGACGCCCCCGGCCGCCCGCTGCTCGGCACGCCCGCCCCCGCCGCCCCGAGATGGCGGTGCCCGGGCGGCGGCGGCACTCACCCGTGTAGAAGGCGAGGACAGCGACGGGGGCGCCGAGGAGCTGGTCGCAGAGCACCTTGCCGAGGACGGCGGGCGGGCGGCGGCCGGGCAGCGCCCGCTCCAGCGCCCGCAGCCAGACGTAGCTGAAGTTGCCGTGGAAGGCGAGGGCCACCAGCGCTACCCGCCGCGTCTGCGCCCAGTCGGGCGGCTGCCCCCGCCGCCGCCGCCGCCACAGCTGCTGGGCCGCGTCGCCCGCCGCGAAGAGCCCTCCGTAGAGCAGCACGTTGCAGAGCCAGGGGAAGCGGCGCACCCCGCCGCGCAGCAGCGCCCCGGCCATCGCCCGCCGCCTCTTCCGCCCGCCGCCGCCTCCTCCTCCTCCTCCTCCTCCTCCTCGCGGGCCCGCCCGCCGCCGCCGCCCTCGCCATCTCCGCGGTCCCCGCTCCTCCTCGGGGCTCTCCCGCCCCGGGTACCACCTCCGCCGGGCCTGCCCCTGCCAGGGAAGGCCGGCACCCCACGGCGTGCGCCGTGCTCGGCCACCCCGCGGCCGCGCCGGTCTCCGGTGGGCCCGCGGGTGATCGCTGAGCGCCCGGCTCCGGTCCGTGGGGTTATGTTTCAAGTGACTGGGAAGGTTCAGGTTCACTCGGAAGAAGTAGGTCACTGTGTCTCCTGGGCTTTGGTCCAGGTGCACCGTGGAGGCACTGTGCAGTGCACAGTACTGCTGCAACAATTAAGAGACAAATGGAAACAAGGCACTGTTTGCTTATTCACTTTTTAATGATCTCCTTGTTGCTTGCTTACATGAGTAGGTTATGGCTTTTTCTTTTCAATTTTGCTGCTGTTTTGCAGCCTGGTTTCTGTTACCTCACTGAGCAGGGCTGATGCACACCTACGGTTCCTCCGCTTTGCCCTCCCTATTGAGACCATTTGAGGAGAAAGCCGGAGCGATGTCCGTTTGTCGAAGAGACTCGTGTGGGCAGCTCTGGCCGCACAGCGCACCGGGGCTGCGCGCAGCGAGCGCTCGGCTCGCCATGCCCGTGCCCTGCGCGGCTGCCCGCGGCCGCGGAAGACAGCGGGCGCGCCCGGGAGCGGCCCCTCGGACCCGGCGACGGGCTCGGGCTTGGCTGAGGGAACCATCTCCAGGCAGGAGGTGGTAGTTCACCCTGTGTCCTGATGGCAGCTGGGGTGAATGCGTTTGAAACGATGATGAAATCTTCCCGAATGACTATGAGCAGGCGAGGGCGGCGGGTCGGTTGGAACGGTGCAATGACAAAGTGCAGCGCGCTGCCGGGTGCCGGGGGGGGGGGGGCTGAGCCAGGGCCCGGGAGATGCCCCGGCACGGGCACCGCCGCGCCAAAACCAGAACATCGGTGACGCCTGCAAGTTGTGCTATTGAGTAATCCAAATGGCGCTGAAAGGAAGAGCAGCATGTACCGGAAAACAGCTCCAGCCTCAAAGAAAAGAAATAAAGCTCTGGAAAACGGGGTTTGGCTCCTCGGGTATCCCCTGTCCGACAGGAGCCCGCAGGCGGGTGCGTCCTGCGCCCCCGCCGCCTCGCCTCCCCCGGGGTTCCTCCCCGTGCTCTCCGCCGCGCTCGGACCGGCGGGGCGAGGCGGCCCGTTGCCCGGGACGGGTGTCGCTCGGGGCTCGCCCCGAGCCGGGAGGAAGCCCGCTCTCGGGCCGTAGGTGGCGGAAGGGTTTTGGTGCCACCCTAACAAGCGTTCCTCAGCCGAGCTGACGGCCCAGAGGTCTGTGAAAGCTGCAGCTATGCAGAACCCTCCCGGGGTACCGGGCCGCCGCGGGGCTTCGAACCCGCGACACGGCTGCGCCACCTCGGCACGGCCCCCTGCTCCGCTCCCCGGTCGGCACCCGGGGCGCGCTGACTGCGCATGCGCCAGTACCTGTCACCTCCCCGGCCATTCTCCGGGACTGTTCCACCAGCTGGAGCGGGGTGGGGGGGGGCGGAGCAAAGGGAGCGGGCTGCGCTCCCCCCAGCCCGCCCTGTCACAGCGCGCGGCAGTGCCGCTGCCCCGGATCCTCCCCGCCCGGCTGCCGCGGTGGTCTCGGCGGCGCGCGCGCGGGCGGCCGGCTGCGGGCGCGGGGCGGGACTGCCGCCGTTCCCTAGGTGAGCGCGTTCCCCGCCCCTCCCGCCGCGGCCTCGTCAGCGCTGCCAGCGTGGAGCCGGCCGGGGCTGAGGCGGAAGTGCCCGGCGGGGAGGCGGCGCGCACCGGGCACCGTGCCGGCGATGGACGCTTCTCTGGAGAAGGTCTGCGGGGCGCACGGGTGCCGGGCTGGCAGGGGCGGGCGCGGGGGCACCTGCGGGCGGAGGGGTGCTGAGGCGCGGCCGGCCCTGAGGGGCGAGCGGGCCCTGAGGGGCGAGCGGGGCCCTGGCGGTCGCGTGGCTGACGGGGCGGTGGGGCCGCGGGGAGGCGGCCGGGGTCAGCGGCGGGCCGGGGCTCGGCGCGGCCCTTCCCCAGCGCCTCGGCCGCGGCGGTGTGGCGGCGCCGCCGAGGGGGGCTGTGCCGCGCGGCCTGGGTCAACTTTGCCTCAGGGAGCGGGAGTCACCGGTGAAGCCCCCGGGCCTGCCCCCCGCCCGCCCCCCGGCCACGGCGCTCGGCCTTCCTCCCTGTGTGAGACGCCGTCTGTCCCCGTGTCCCGGATCTATAAGAAGTCTGATTAACTATCCGGAAACGCGTTACGAACGGGGTGGTTTTCTGTTTGTTTTCTTAAAAAGAAGATGGAGCTTATTTCCTGGGGATCTTAGCCTTCAGCAGGATAGTAGAGAAAATATTACTTGACTTTTTTTTTTTTTAATTTTATTTGTTTTGTACTGGAGGTGTTTGCTGTCATGTGTTTGCACTCATCTGTCGAATGTACTGTACAGAGCAAATATTGATTCTGTAATACCATAAGTGACTGACAAAACTTATTTTGCCCTTGTCACTGTGAGTCAGTCAGAATCCTAACGTGGGACCTGCCACGCTTCGGCTGGCTTTTATGGCACCTGCTGTGCTTCAGGAGACCTGCCCTAGACGTGAGGATGCAATGGTTGCTCACACATACCTTATCACCATTGTTGTATGTCTCTGAGGAGAGTATACTTTTGAAATAATTTATACTTTATGTGCTTAAGAGATGTTAATGCATCCTTACATCATTTCCTATATGCAGCATGTTCAGTTTTATGTAATCTTTGGAATTGTCTAGAGAAGTTAGAATGGTATGTGCTCTAGTAAAAGGAATAATAAGGAAATTCAGGAAGCATCTGATCTGGTTAATGAGTTGGTAGCAAAATGGTTTGATACATTACAATCCACATGAAGAATACAGTGCTAAAGAATATTTGGTAGTCTTTAAAAGCTTCTTTACTAGTGCTGAAAAAAGTTACAGTCACTGCTGCTTGTTTGATATACATATATTGTTCTATGTTCTATATGCTAGTTTGGAATATGGGATTTATCAACTGGACTCAAAGAGAATAATGGTACAATATGCAGTTATTTAAAGGCGGCACATCAGTACAGGGCAGGTGTTTGTCTTGTAGTACTGACAAAGTCCTTATAAACTTTGTTGGATTAGGTCATCATAAGAAACAATAAATATATTATGTAAGAGTTAAATACCTAATTTTCTTAACAGAATAAAAGTCCATGTTTTGGTTACTTGTATTCGTGATGTAAGGAATAATCTGTAATGGTGAGGGCCCTGCAAAAAGTTGCGTGTCTGATTTTTCGATATATGCAAATAGATGTGTAAAAAGTTATTGTTTATTTTACTTCCTCTCTTGTTTATCATGGCTTTTTTCCCCGTGTATGATAAAAGCTGTAGTTTTCTGTATAATAACATGCCACGATACAATTATTGTCTTCTAGCCACTTGGCAATTAGCACCCTCCTGAAATACCCTTTGGTTAAGATTGCTGTAAATCTGTACGATCTGCACTTTGTCTAGTCTTGAGCATGATACATAAGAAGTCTTCTCCCTAAATAAATCTGAAATTCATCCAAGCGGCGATATGTATGCTCTCAGAGAATGCGTGTCCACTTATCTTGTGCTTATTTAAGCATTATCATAATACATCTGAGACTGTCTTTTATTTGAACCGTGGATTCTCTTCTCCTTATGTGTTTATACATGTCATTTATTGGGATGTCAGTGATAGATAATTTAAACTTGTATTAAAATTTGTCAAAATTTTGTAGTTTTCATGATGAAGGCGGCATTTTGGTAGAATCACCTAATTAGCATGACGTCATTGAATGACTACAGGTTATTGCAAATGGAAAAAGATTTTTTTTTAGCAGAGGAGAAACTTCCCAAGAATTGAAAATCATAATAGGAAAATCCATGTTAGGATTGTGAGGAAAACCACTGTAGAATCTGACACACAGATGTGCACACCAACGACCTCATTTTGCAAATTATCTTTATCAGACAAATGTTTTGGGGGTTTTCTGTATTACTATTATGTGTCATAAGTGGTATAATTATAATGAATTTTATCTGAAACCCAGGCAACTTTTTGGGGGTGAACTTCAAACTTAAGTTCTTCTGGAAGCCTGTGTTACATTTCAGAAGCCTGGCTAACAGATCTGTGATTTTTCCCTCCCCTACACATATTTTGATAGAAGGGACCTATCTTCTAAAGGATTTTAACATTTTAAGTTTCAAGTTAAACGACTTCAGTAAAACAGGGCAAATTCTTTCCCTGTAACTTCTTGCAGTCTCTACAGCGGTGTTTTCCCTAAACATGAAAAAACTGTTTTTGTTTCTTGCTTGGCCTGTGACTTTTGTCTTTTGTTATTGCGTTAATTACCACAACATCCTGGTAACTTTACGGAAAACTCAACTTGTGACAGCAGACCTGCATGCAAATCCTGCTGCACATCAGGGAAGTGATAAAGATTAAAAAAGGCAAATACCTGTAAGTAGAAGCTTTGTGGTGATACAGCAGGCTTTCATTCAAGCCTAACAGTCATGAAGTGGCTGTTTTTCTATTTGTTATCTAAAACTTTTCTTAGCCTGGAGAATAAAGACACTATTCTTTTGGCTGAAGAATACTGATATTGTTTGAGATTAATTTACTGTTGAGAACAGGTTTTGGCTTTTGATGGTAAAACTTTCTTCTAGACAAATATAATAACGTGGTTGGAAAATGAGGCATACTTCTCATGAAATACGTAATGAGCTACACCTGTGAGTTTCTTCCCACACATGAGAGTGTATGTAGACTGTTTAAAAATCATCCCTTTATTACATTAGGAGTACAGCCTATGGAAATGCAAAATCAAGATTGCAAAACGTTGGTATGTGAAGCAACATTCTCCTTTTTTAATTTATAATTAATGTTCAGTCTTATCACAACTGGAGAATGGCCCCTTATCCTTCCCCAGTTGCCACGTGACTCCAAGGTGTGACATACTGCCTATAAAACCAGACGCATTTTACAGTTCAAAGTGCTTAAAAAATAGTAATAGATTAGTTACAAAAAATAGGGAAGTAACGACAAATCAAACTTATTGCAATTTAACCTTAGTGAATTGGATTAACACATTTTGAAGGCAACAAATGATAAATGTCAAAGTAATGTAGAGAATGTCAGGGTCTTTGAAGGGCTTAGGGAGACAGGAGGTGTCGAGATGCTGAATGGACACCTTGAAGGAAGAAGCTGTGGCTGGTGCCTCCTTAGAGCTTGAAAGGACATTCCATGTCTTGTAACTCCTCTGGTCAAAGGATCACCTAACTGCGATCATCAGAGTCAGATCCTGTGATAGCAGCGGAAGGACTGAGTGCAGAAACTAAGGCTAATACAGTATTTAATGCAGCTGGTTTAACCCCCTCAAAAAGTGCGTTGTCCTGTGGTTCAGGAGGTAGTATTCAAGAACTCATCCCCCAGTCTTTTTAAAAACAGTTCAAGAACATGAAAAAAATATAATTTATTACTGATTGGATCTTTTACACGCTTGATCTCACTTACAGACAAAACTTAAAGCAACGTACTACTTTATTATGGCACGTTATTAAAGTGCACTCAGAACCTTTTCTTAACTGAATGGTTCTTTGCTGCAACTTTTCCACACCTATTTTTCTTGCTGCTTAAAATAAGTAGATAGTCTTCTGCTTTCCACCTCCATGCCCTTACTAATGTGAGCAGAGGAGGAAGCATATATAAAATTCAGTACGCAGCAGTAAGAGGTTTGGGTTTTTTTCTTCCCATAATTCAAAGGAGAAAATGAGTTGCTGTGTACACACTTAGCAATTGGAAAAAACCAGAAGGGATTCATTTACCAGTTAAACCCACATCAGAATTCAAAGACTTCCTGTATTTCGTAGCATTTGATGGAGCTTAGTGTAACTTCTTAGGACTTTTAAAACTGTATTTTATGTATTTATTCTGCCAGCTTATTGGCAGAAGGGTTTCGTGCACATATAATTACTAGTAAGTGAGACAGGATGAGTCACAAAGTAAGCATGTGCAGGTTTTAACATCTGATGTAATTCCAGCAGGTGAATTTTGTGTTAGAAACAAACAGAAGCATCTCAGAGCCCTTTTTGTAATGCCTTTCCATCTTGTGTCCTCATCTACAACAGATCTGTTGGAGTATTTGCATGTGATGCTGAGGCAGGTTCAAGCAAATAACTGCCTTCCAGCCATTGGTCATGTTTTATGGCAACCTGAATTAAAGTCTGTGTGATAGTCACAATCAGTAAATTACGTCTAGTCAATTACTCCCTTAAAGGCTTCCAGGAGCAAGCTTGTTTGGTTTTTTTTTTGGTAAGGTTTCTTTCCAGAGTTTTTTTTGATGTGGTGTGACTCTGGAAGCCACTGAAAATATATGGAAATATTAGCAATGATCATATCTAGATTTTTCTTCTAGCTATATACGTTGTATTCTAAGTATCAAATGTTTGCAGTGTGTGTATTTTTTTTTTTTTTAATCTCTGTGATGAGATCTTGAACTTTTTGTATTTGTACTGCTTTTTCACTCAGTGCTTCATTAAGTTGCAGCCTGCATAGCCAGTGGATGTTGTAGAAACCAGAAGTGTAAAAACCCATTTATTGCTAAATGCTGGGAGTTCTTGTTTGAAAATATTACTGAATACTTGCACTGTTCTTTTGTTCTTCCCCCAGACATTTGTTACTGGCTGCTTCTAAAGCAGCAGAATACAGAGAGCTATCAATCTTGGTTTGATCCAGTGTGACCATGCCTGGCTACTGATTCTTTCAGCCACCTACCACTTGCTATAATATGAGTTACATCTCTAAATATTTTGGTAAAAATAGTCTTTGAACATATGGTAACTCTCAATTTTTTTTCTTTCTTTGATCAGTCCTCCAGATGAAAATAGTGTAAAATGTTCATGTAAATTAATCCCACTACCTTCTGTGATTAAATTTGCTTTTGTGTCTGCATCTGCATGAGCAAAGGTATTTGCCTGTGTTGCACTGTGCAACAGCTGCACGTGTTCCCATCAGCAACGATGGAAAGTGCACGCCGGCCTTTAGGAATACTGTTGCTCAAATACTGTAGCAGACAAGCTATTGTATCCATGCAGTGTGGATACTGTAATTAAATATTAAACTTGTTTTGGATTTTTACTAATTTTTTTTAAACAACCACCACCCCTCCTCTCCCTAGCACCTCCCCAACCTTAGCAGCAATCTAAAGGGTTAACTGCTAAGAGGCTTTGTTATGTGGGCCGATCTTTTGGAAAAGGGTTGATGTTGAATTTATGGAGGCTATGCTTACAGTACATGTGGGAAGCAGAGGAAGGGAGAAGAGACTTTGTAACAGGGTCACCTGAGTATCTTAGGGGTTTTTTGTTGTCTAATGTGATGGGTCTTATCAGTGGTGTTACCTTCTACCTTCATATTGGGGTATACTTATTTTTCAAGTACAGTTTAATATCGATCACTATAGGTAAATCAGACTCTGCCAGGTGATACCTGTCACATTCTCTGGAAGCTTCTAGATGGCATCTGATCCTTAAATAGATAAATGTTACTGTCCAAATCTCTTGTGTCAGTGTCACAAGCTTCTGCCAGGCTTCTTGGGTTAAAGTTGATATAAGAGACTTCTTCAAAGCAAAAGCAGTTCTTTGGAAAATACTGCTTACTTGTCTTTGAATTTGTCACTGGTTCAGGGGAAGTAAGTTCCATGACTTTTAAAGCTCTTCCATCCTAACGGGCGCTTTAACAAGTATCTATTGTTACCTGGTTTCAGCAGTGAAATCAGGATTTTTGACCTGTTTTGTGTAACTGGAAGGCTGCAGCTGCTGGAAGATAAGCCATTTCTGCATGTTGGGCTTCCTTAAGCTGCCTGCTGCAGATCAGTTTTACCCTTTTGTCTAGTTAAAGGGCATCTCTCCAATAACTTAAGATTAAAAATTGGTTTAAAGGTACTAGAAATAGAAAAGAAAATAGATTTACAAGAGTATTTGGATTAGATCTTTTCTCATCTCTTTTGAAAACTACGGTTGTAAAAGTTTGACAGGAAAACCTGAATGGGGAAATGGCAGGGAAGACTGCCATTTTGTTTCTGCCTTTGCCATAGCAGTCTTAAATGATTTCTTATGTTTCCGAGGTAAGATATGTTGGCTTTTTTAAGCTCTTCTATGGATTATTACTTGAACACGTTTGAATACCTCTTAGTTGAATTGGCAATATGAAAAAATAAAAACGAATGAACTGTCAATTTATGCAAATTTTCCCCTGAATTTGCATCAAAATGCTCAATGACCTAAAACCTGCCTTGGTCAAATTTTTCAGTGTCTAGCTTCCCAAACAACTTATTTTCTAGAAGGTAACTTTCTTGTAAGAATAGTGTTGTACTTATCCACTGATCGCTCTCTGGTTTGGTGCTGGTGGGTTGTTTGGGGCAGGGGATTGTTGGGTTGTTTTTTTCCCCTGCTACTATTATGGCAGAGGGGCTAGGGGTTTGGGTGGGTTGGTTGGTTGGTTTTTTAATGAGAGTCTGTACATCATGAGAGCTGACTGTCAAGTCAACTCAACTGAGGATATGGTAATGGGGTTTTTTTGTGCAGAAAGATGAGTTCTCAGGTGAGAACCGATAGAAATGATAATTTCTAAATGAGATTTTCCACTGAAAGACTTGTGATTGTGTTTTGGAGTATCAATCTATTTTCCATACTCTGTAGAAAGATTAGGGTATCTGTTAGCAGGTTTTTGGTTTGTTTTGGGTTTGTTTTTTTTTTTCTTTACTTTTGGATAGGACCGCATGTGAATTTTTACATTTAAGGGTATAGTTGAAGTTTTATTGCTGGTGCAGAATGGTTATGAAAAAGAAAAAATCATTCAGTTGAGCTGAAGTGGCACATACTTAATATTTTAGCTAAAGCATTATAATGAGCGCTTACTTGAACACCTTGCGCTTTTCAAATCCTTCTTACCTTCTGATGCTCTTTCTTTCATTATTCATCAGAAAAAGTTCTGACTTTCCTTGTGGAGAAAAAAATTTGATCTATCAAAAATAAAATCCACATCACAACTGAGTTTTCTTTTTGGTCATTTTAGGTTAGTAGTATGTTCTCATTTTGTATATTTCGAGTTCAGGATATTCAACATATTGTTATTTTTAAATGAGTACACACAGGCTAATTAAATGAAACTGGCTGCTGCATGAACTGGTATTGAGGATGTTGTGGGGACAGTAGCAAGATAAATGTGTTTTGATCTTTTCTTAAAAGTTGTTATCTTTTTCCTTGAAAGATGGTCGACCCTACTCTGGCAGAAATGGGAAAGAATCTGAATGAAGCAATGAAGATGCTAGAAGACAATCAAAGGTATGTGCAAAGGACAACTACAAAAATGATAGCTGTTTGTGCTAAGGGGAGGATTAATAATGTTGGTGCCATTAAGCAGGAGAGAGCTCATTTTCCTAGCATTTTAAGTTCATATTGTCATTCTGAAGCGTACACCTATACAAATCACCATTGTTTCTCAGATGATGTGATTTTTAAAATACATTTACATATTTTTATACACATTCTGTACTATTCAGAGCAAGTCCGGTGAGTCTAGTAACTTTTAATTCCTGTATATATGAGACTCTTCCGTGAGCTCGACATTTTCTGTTAAAGAACTGAAATCCCAAAACTTAGGAACACTTTAATTCAGTCTGAGCTAAATTTTTGTGTTGATCTCATCTGATTTATTTATGAAACTGTTGTCAGTGAAATAGATTGCAAACACATCAGTATTTATTTCTGCAAGTCAAAGTCAACTACGTATTTGGTCTTATAAAACACAAACTAAATACATATTTTATTCTTGTGTCTTTAACTTAGAAAAGTGGAGGAGGAAAATGAAAAGAAGTATGCACGGAAGGATATTCCTGGACCGCTCCAAGGCAGGTAGGCAACAACAATGTTTTGGATAATGCTCTTTACTTTTCAGAATCTATAAAATACATGTAACGTGCTTGTTTTCCAAGCAACTTCTGTATTAATGCAAACATGGACATTTACGAGGACAGATATTATATCAACTTTTTCCATACTTACATAGGGTAAAAAAAAAAAAATCATCATCATCATACCAACTATTTCCATACTCACGTAGGAAAAAGAAAAAAGATTACTTGTCCTTGATAACTGAAACTTTGAACTGTTGGAATCTAATGATGTATTGGTGCCTACAGCTGTGATTGAGACTTAAAGTAAAGATGGATAAACTTGTGCTATAGAATAAAGATTCATCAAAACATCCAGATAAAAATAAATGAGACTGATAAAGTAGAAAATCTAAAAAAAAACCCTACAAAAAACCAAACAAAAATACCCTCAAACCCCACAAAACAGAAACAAACCACCCCCCCCCAACTTTCAGCACAGATGTGTTAAAAAATTATAGGGTGCTCTTGTGCATAAGGCAGCTAAGATCATTGTACTTGAAAACTAAGATTTAAATTGGTTGTAGCCTCTTTGGAGGACGATCCTACAGGAGCCCAAGCTAGCAATTCACAAAGTATTGTAAATTCTATTTGAGTCTTTTGTGTACGTAAACTAAACTTGGTTTTGAGTGGAGACACTGGATTAGCTTTTCTAGGAATAAAAGCAGTTTCAACTGTCAGAGCATGAGTTCTTCTATTACTGTAAATTATAGTTGGAATTATACAAATTGCAGTGTTGTGGGTCTTTTCCAGTTTTACCATGTTAGAGTGCATCGTGTCAGAAATCTAATGTAGCTTTTGTTTGCCAGAAACTAATATTTGTAGATAATTGTTTAAGAGATGTACTGAGTTGGTGAGCTGAAGTGGGATCATGTGAAGAGAAATTTGGATACGTAGCTATTACCTTACTTTGCTGTGTAGCAATAAGCAATTATCACAGTATCACAGTATCGTCAGGGTTGGAAGGGACCTCTGGAGATCATCTAAGTCCAACCCCCTGCCACAGCAGGGACACCTACAGCAGTGGCACAGGACGGCGTCCAGGCGGGTTTGGAATGTCTCCAGTGTGGGAGACTCCACAACCTCTCTGGGCAGCTGTGCCAGTGCTCTGCCACTTATAACATTGTCAGGTCAAACTTATCAGTCCAAATTTTCAGGTTTCAGTAGATTATTTTTTTCTGTGAGTCTGAGTTCATACTTATTGAAGTGTCTTACTATAATTAAGTAGGATTTTGAGTTAATTGGTTCAGTAACCTCGTCTTCATGATCTGTTTTTCTGAAAGCAAGGAACCGTTTTTGTTGCTATACTCATCATTCTGTAAAAGTGCAGTGTTGTCTTCATGTCTTACCACACAGTGTGCCAGGTGGCCTCTTTGTTAGACGCTAGTACTTACCTGTGGGGTTTTTTTTTGCTGTTTTTTTCTTTAATGTGGTTTTTGTTTTCCTCTCCCCGGTATGCCAGTGGCCAAGATATGGTGAGCATACTTCAGCTGGTTCAGAACCTAATGCACGGAGAGGAGGAAGAGGAAACTTCACAGGCCTACCGGTAAAGCCAATATGAATTATTGTATGTGGAAGATACCCAATTTTGTTATATTCTGATTAGTATAGAACTTGTACATTTAAGTGTTTTAAAGTGTAAAGATATTGTACAACCATGTAACTTCATAAAGGCAACTTACATTATGTAGTGAACCGGAATAATGCATTAGGCTTGGCTTTCTTAAAATTATAAAGCTTTCATTGCTAATTACTAAATTGAATTATACAAGGGAATTGTTTCTGATGTGAGAGTTCATTTTGTTTTCTACTTTCTGAAAGTTGTTTTAAGTCTGATAGTCTTCTAAAACTTTGAATACCAATAATTGTTTTTACTATCACTCACTGTAGATTTTAAAGAAAAAAAGGAAATGAAATTTGTTTCCATTTTTCTGTAAAATGGAAATAATACTAACTAATCTGCAGAAGATTCTTGAAAACTAACATTTGGAAAACCGTTTGGAGATAAAAACCCCAAAAACAAACAAAAGCCCCCTCAACAAACTAATGAAAGCTGTGCCTCTAAAGATATTAATAAGTGTCCTGAGTTTTCTCTACATGAGGAGAGAAAGGTATGTGTTTAACGCACTGTGAAGTCCCAGTGCCGATAAGGTGCTTAGTTCCAACTCGCGCTAGCTGAATGGCTGCAGGAGCGGCTGAGGCGTTAGCGTGAGCAGCTGAGGCGTTAGCGTGAGCAGCTAGGCCAAGGGGAAGTGCAGGTGCCTTGGGCTCCACTGGCATTTTAGTATGTAACACATAATGGCGGGAGGGTGGCTGTGGTGTACTGTACTTCTCTCTGCTAAATATTGAAAATTGCATGTCGACAATTTCTGCCACTACGGTAAAAACGCACAAACCTAAAATTACTGTAATGCTCATGACTTGTATTTAGTTGGCAGTTACTCTCTTCTGGCTTGCAGACTTCAAAATGTTGGTGAACAGGGTCACATGGCCCTACTGGGACATAGTTTGGCTGCTTATATATCAGTGCTGGACAGGGAAAGACTGAGAAAACTTACAACAAGGATCCTTTCTGATACTACTCTCTGGCTCTGCAGGCTTTTCAGGTGAGTCACTGTGAATAACTCATGTATGACTAGGTTGCGATAATTGTTTAAAAAGATGTGTGACTGGAGTGAGGATGTCAGCAAAAGAAACTGCTGTGCCACAAATTTACGAATATTCTTTGAAAAGTCTGAAACGCATCACATAATTAAAACAAAAAAAAGAGACTGCTCGTTGAATGGCAGGAACTTATTAGTAACATGGTTGCCATAAAAATCCTTTTATAAGGGCTATATGGTGGAGCTAAGGGCCAAAGTACAGTTGCAGACATACAGTTGGTCAAACGTTTAACTAAATTCTTGCTTCTTGAGGCATATGCTGTGTTGCCGAGGCTTGGGGTATTTCATGTTTTTAAAAGACATTTTCAGTTAACTTCTCCTTTGCGCTTCCTGGATCTAGTTTATTTTTTCAGGTATGCTAGGTGATGTCACTGAAATTTACAGTACAGTGAAATCTTTCATAAATGCCTGTTTCATCATGTGGCATAGATATCTTAAACTGTTCTACGGGAGAAGAAGAATGGAATTCAACTGTGTGGGGGTGTTGGAGTCAGGGGGATTCACTGATTAGAAATTCCTTTTTTTCTTCCTGAAGAAAAAAAAAAAACAACCTCACACTTTCTCCCTCTCATGATACTGTATGTTTCAGAAAATCTTGACAGTGCTACTGAGAAGATTTTAATATTTTTTTTTAGCACAGTGCAAGATGAAAAGGTAAACATATAGCTGAAGTTAACGCAAATTTAGTTGTTAGAATTACAAAGGATTTTTCTTACATTGATGGGCTCACCTCTATCAGAATTATTTTATAAATTCAGTGATTATGTGTCTTTGACTTAAAGATGTTGAAACCCTGTGCAATGATGAAATTTGAGAAGTTGCAGGTAATCCAGCTATTTTGACAAATGTATGTGTATATAGAGAGTGTGTCAGTGATGTTTCTAAAGGGCATGGCTAACAAAAAGAAATCTTTCTGTTTTGAATCAAATATTCAATAACACTGTGATTTTGTGATTAATGGTGGGTATCTAGCGGACTGTAGTTCCCAAAGTTTTGTGACCCATAGGCAACAGCATTGAACAAATACCATGCTGTGAACTGCTTTGTACTTGACATTTTATGTGGCTATGAACAACACTAGAGGAATTACCCTTTGTCCACGTTAGATCACAGAACTGTTGTGTAAAGGTGAAGTAGGTGTTTGCATGTGGGTCATTCTGGAGTTTAGCTCTGGGATACTCAGCAGTATTTGTGCATCAGATTGTCTGTGATGGTTCCTAAGATCCTAAGATGTCTCAGGGTCTTTATGTAAAGTTGTTGATAAATGTCACTCTTAAATTGTGCAAGACCACTGACTTAGGTGTTGTACAAAAATTCTAAAAGAAAAATCTAGCTTGCAAGTTGCTTAATAAATTGACATACCCACTACTGTTGCTGTTTCCTTTTCTGTAGTTAGGACAGTTGAGGGATTGCCCTCGATGTGAACAGTCATACCTTGTCTCTTCTTTGGTTACTTTATTCCTGTTTCTTGACTATAAGTGTTAATGTGCTGATCTGAGTTTGATTCGTAGAAGGGTTAAAAAAGGAGGGGAGGAGCAGACACCCACACCCCCATGAGCCTCAAGGAAACATCAGAATGAAGGCAAAATAACTGTAAAATCATTAAAATATTCCTGGGGAAAAATATACCTTGTTTATGTAACTCACATATTTAAAACATCTGGAAAACTGTCTTACAGTGTGCTGAATAGATTGTACCAATTTGTGGTCTTATTTTCAAACTCTCTAAAATACAAATGATACCGGTAATTTCGGGTATTACAAAATATCTTGATTTGTGATTTCATAATAAAGTTTGCAACTTTCTTCCCATTTACCTTATTTCATGCGTCTCATTCCAATTTTACTAACTTAACTTAATGAATGTCAGGTTGCATTCTCTTTAAAATTAGCAGTCCAAAATTCTCATATTTATTAAACCCAGCTGAAGCCTTTTGTGTGTTTCCTCCCCCGCTGTGCTCTTGGTAAGCAAGGTTTTGAACTCTGTGAAGGAAATCCTTAGGAGCCCAGATGTTTGTTCTTTCTTACTTTATCTCTGAGTCTAAATGAAAATATATACTAGGCTTCCGTCATTGTTAATCCCAGCCTGTCTCATCAAAGTCTCCTTCTACTTTACTTTATCCTGGGAAAATAGAAGGGTTTTTTAATCTATCTTCTTTGTCCTCTTGTGAGCTCCTTTGCTAGTCAGTGTTATTTTAGTCACTAAACTGGCTATTGGTTTTGTTGGTCATATTTACTCGGCTTTTCTTGCAGGTATGAAAACGGTTCAGCGTATTATCATGAAGATGATCGTGAAGGTCTCCTAAAAATCTGTCGACTTGTTATTCACACACGCTATGAAGATTATACAGTAGAAGGATTTAACGTGCTATATACTAAGCAGCCTGTTATATACATTAGTTCTGCAGCTAGAACAGGCTTGGGCCAAGCTCTCTGCAATCAGGTAAAGTGAATCAGTTGGGGTTTTAGCTGGGAGTAGAACTTACCTGGCTTCATATTGCCTACTTGAAAATTAGATTTTAAAAATATATTCAGACTTTTCCTGCAAGAGTGGTATTTGCAGGACAGTGTGGTACACTACTGGCAGCAGTCTTGTAAGTTGGTTTGGGCCAATGAAAGTTTTCCTTTAGATCCATGTGTCTGCCTGGAACTTCCACTGTTAAAAGTGAAGCTTTTTCCAGATTTTTCCCAATGCTTCTGCATTGAATACCCCAAGCAAGCTAAACCGGCGCTCTCTGCAGCTCTCCTGTCCCTTCCACACAATTGCTTGATCAGTGTTCCTCATGAGCTGATTCCCTTCATCCTTCTCTCTTCTTTGCCTTTCTATGGATGTAGTAGATTTTTATAGCTCATAAAATTATATACATTTCTAAGGCTTAGGGTGATGTGTCTGCCTGTTGAAACACAGTATGAAAAGGGATGTTTTGAAGAATGAGGAATGAGCTTTGGCCTCAAAAAAGTTTATTTTAGGAAAAGCATAACGTAGGTGATTTTGAAAACTTCTTATGTTTCCTCATGGTAGAAACAATAGCGATGTGACTAAACAGGGACAGAACGCAGGGTGGGAGGCGAAAGGAGTCTGAGGTGAAACCATACTTTGGTGTCAGCCAAATATCTGCAAGCTAGTAATACAAAAATGTTATACAGTGCATCGGGATTGCTTTATTAATTGTACTTTCCAACATAATTATAAAACATTGGCAAAGGAAGCAAAGTCCATACTGGGGTAACCTCAGTAGCTGTAGTGGACCGTATGTTTAAATTGAAACCATTTGTTTGGAAAAAATACTTTCAGGTTGCATTTACAGTCTGTGTTTTGCAGCAATGATACAGTGGTAGGAAGAGAAATTTTCTGAATATGTCTAGTGAAAGGATTCTACACGCTGACTTTTTTTTTTCCAAGAGTGATTGTTTCTAGATTGCACTGCATTTTACACAAGCTGTTGGTAATTGTGAAAAAGACCCATGCCCAAACATACTGGATTTCCAAACAATGAGTTATTGCAAAATTTGTCCTGAATGATGCCCCTGTACTCTTATTTCAAAAAAATACTATCATTTTTTAAAGGAAAACCATTGAGGGAGAAGTAAGATGTGCTGATCCCATTTCAAAAAGTCTTGTTTGGAATAGCAAGATTACCCCCACAACTCAGCGCTTTAAAGAAACACAGTTTTTCCTAATTATGTTTAAAACTTGTTGGTTTTGCCAAGTATTTAGTTGCATGAATGTTTGTAGACTTAAACAAGCTAATGGAGGCCACGTACAGACTTTCCTGTTGCATACCCAACATTCGGTGCACTAGTGATATTTTTCAAACTTAACATGCGCTGAAATGAAGAGTCAAGTTCTTGGGGCCCTTGTTTTTCAAGACTTTATAGAACGCAGGCAGAGGTACTACTAACAGATTAAAAACGTAGACTGTAGAGAAATCAAAATGGCATCATAGATGGAGCTTGTCTCGGCCAAAACGGCTTGGGAAGTAGGTGGTAAAAGTTCATTGGAGTAAGTTGGTGTCTTTGGTAAGCCAAGTGTTGCATGTAGTTATTGACCGAAACTCGTCGATACAAGAAATACTGCTAAGAATCAGCATTTTGGGAGCCTTTTTCTTCTGAGTACTGAGTAGATACTATTAATAACAGTGATGCCTTATCTTTTTTATAAGTTAACCTGTCCACATTAGGCAATCACTGAACTTAAAAGTGATAGCATTTTATCTTAGATTTTGAGAAGTAGTGTATATTGTAGAGCAGACACTTGGAACTGAGTAATCGGACATTAATTCAATTTATGTTAAATGAAAGGATACAACCAAACTAGTCTGTAACTATAGTTCTCCTCATTTGCTGACCCTTCTGTTCAGTGATGAGTATGATCAACTGGATTTCACTTGTCTAGTGATCTTCCAAGGGGAACATGGCCGGTGCACAAAGCACATGTTTGCTTATAGGATGTATTAGTTGCAGGGGTGGCCAAGAAAAAGAGAATTGAATTTACGTTGTTTTACAGGGCACAGGTACCTCATTAGAAAAACTGAATGCAGTTGATGTGCTAACCGAAAGCTGACTGTTTTTTTTCCACTTTTTCCTGTGCTTTCTTTTCTCTGCTATTAATTTGATTATAAGTTTTAGCAGAAAACTTACTTTATAATGCAATATCCAGATTTTTATTGTCATGATTACTACTTTTTGTGTCACTCTGTATGTTTCTGTGAATGCTTAAAATGAATATGTCTCGGTTGTTGAAATGCCATCATTTTTATTGCAGCTAGGGTTACCCCTTTCTTGCATGTGCCGTGTGCCTTGTAACACTATGTTTGGATCTCAGCACCAAATGGTAAGTTTGTCTTCCTTAAAAGCTCTTTTGGGTTTGTTTTTTTTCTTTTTTTTTTTTTGGAAAAGACTCATGAAATGAATGTCAAGTATGTTGTTAGGAAAACCTTATTAATGTATGTTTTCAACTTGTAAGTCTTCTATTTCATAGCTGTACAAATCATAAATTGAAATCCTCTGAAAAGCTAGCAGCTTGTATCTTGGTCTTGTCATTTGCAAGATATTTTTAATGGCATGTAGTAAGGTGCTTTTTAATCCAAGATTTCTAGAATATGTGTAGTCAGAGGTACGTTTACAAACTACGTGATGTATTTGTGTTGTATTTTTCACAAATAATTTATCTAACCTTCAGGTTATTTTACCTTTGAGAAGAAGAAACTGCAAGCCACAAACAAAGACATTAGTAATGTCTTCCAGAACTTCAGAATGCTATCCGTTTTCACTGCTAATGTGCTCTTCCAGTTCAGCAGAAACAACTCTGTATTGTTTGACAAACTTATTTATAAATACATATCTTTTTCTTATCGATAACAGGATGTTGCTTTGTTGGACAGATTGATTAAAGATGATGTTGAGTCTGGAAAACTGCCTTTGTTGCTTGTGGCCAATGCTGGTAAGTGCTGTGGACAAACAGTAAGAAAAAAGGCACACTATTTCATGAACATATATAAAATCCAAAATAAAAATATATTTTTCATAAACAGCTTAGTGGTTGTATGTCGAGAAATATCAGGAAATATCTTAACAACCACACGATAGTTATCTGTCTAGAGGGGTTTTTTTATTTAACTGAGTTGCGGTGTACTGCTACAGTTCTGCTTATGTCAGTTGATATATTAATACTACTAGAACTTATTTTAGTGAGTGCAAATCTCTTCTCGAAAATCAGTTTCACATTAACACTTCAGAAGTTTTTGATGGATGTGCCATCTACTTTAGCTTTAAAAATTACATTTTTCTTCTAGTTAATTAAACAGAACTGCTCATGAACAAAATTTGTTTTAAGTACGAATGAAGGAGGTAACTGTTACTTGCTTTGGACTTGGAAAACTGCCTGAGATGTTAATCTTGGTTTAGTTTCCTTTAGTTGAGGTCATACTTTGAACATATTAAAAATGTCAGCATTTTTTATCTGAGGCTGCTGAGTCTGAGTGCCTAGAACATCTAATTTTCTAAGTATTTTTAACATATATTGACAAGCAAAACAATTATCTTTATTTTTTGTCTAGAATTCCAATTGCTTATAAGTCACGATGAACCAAATACAAATATCGTGCAGTGGGCTCTTTTTAAACATCCTCTTTCCTGCTCTTGTGTGACTTTTTTGACAACAATACCAGAGGTCCTTTTATGTAGAATCCTAGCTTACATGCTTATCCTTTGTGATTGCCTTTTATTCCTTTTCAACAAAGGGACACCAGGTGCTGGGCACACAGATAAACTTGGCCGACTGAAGGAACTTTGTGAGCAGTATAATATGTGGCTCCATGTAGAAGGGTATGAAACTTGAAATTTATTTCTGTATAACTATATTGATTAAAAAGTCTGACTAATGGATAGCACATAATTTGACAGCTAACCAGCTAGTAGAGGGCCATAGCACCATGTTTATTTTTGCCATGTTAACCATTTTACAAAGTTACAATTTCTCACTATACAAGATGCAGATTTTTTTCTTCTTACATAGACAGGAATAATTAATTGGACTGGTTATTTCAGCATAGGTTAGTGGTTACTTTTACTCAGATGATAATCTTATCTGCCCTTGCTTTGAAGAGCTTGGAATAAGAATAAAAAGACCTTATAGGACAAGTCAGGGGAGACATTATACGGTGATTATTGAAAATGAGAAAGGACAATGAAATGAGCGTGGAAGAAATGACACTTTAATGAAGGTTGTCAAGAAGACTGCCGCAAGTGCAGTCTGCAACATAACTGGGGGGAGGATTAAACCAAGAGAAAAAGAAATTCCAAGAACTTAGACAATGTTAATGAAGACTCTGTTGCTCTACTACTGCATAGGTAATGAAAAATATACAAACAAAAATTACCTCCCTTTACACATCAACATAAAATATTTAAACTGAAGATTAAAATGCTGTCTCTTAATACATATTTAATATGTGCTAAAACCACTTTATTTTTCTAGTGTGAATTTGGCAACTTTGGCTTTGGGTTATGTCTCCTCTTCCGTACTGGTATGTTTTACTATCTCTAGAAACAATGTGCTCTAGATTTTAAGGTCATGTTCTAATCAAAAGATAAACGGCTTATATTCTGCTTATTATAACAAAATCCAGGCTGCTACAAAGTGTGACAGCATGACTCTTACTCTGGGTTCCTGGCTGGGTCTCCCGGCTGTACCTGCAGTGACGCTCTACAGACATGAGGATCCATCTTTGGTATGTTTAACTTCTCAGTCGTCGTTCTCAGCATCTTGGGACTTTCATTTTCATTGTGTTGTAGTGTCTTGTTCATCATAAGCATCTACAATATAATTTGCAAAAGCTCCCCTATTTAAGCTGTGACATATTCCATAACCTGGCAAAAATGGAATAATTGGAGAGGTTAATAGTGGTTTGTTTATTGTTTATTTTCCTCTTTAGTCCTTAGCAGCTGGGCTGACATCGAGTCAGCCTGTAGAGAAGCTCCGTGCCCTGCCGCTGTGGCTCTCCTTGCAGTACCTGGGCCACGATGGGATTGTGGAGAGGATAAAGCATGCTTCACAACTAGTAAGCAACAGCTGGTTGGCACATTGTTTATGGATATTTGGCTTCTTTGAGTATGGGTTGGAGACTGTTCTTAAGAATCCTCACTATCTGATTTAACAGTGTGAGCCTCCAAGCAGAAAGAAAGTTCAGATAGCAACTATAGTACAAGCAATATGCAGATGGCTATCACAGAACACCATTTTACTTAGAAATGATTTTATAATAGCTGTTAATACATCTTTTTGATTATTGTGATGCACTGTAGAAGAATCAACTAAAATATTGTAGTTGATATGAACCAGTGTGGTATGCTCTCAACATGTTACAAATTATTAAAGCAGAGTAAAGCGTTTTGGGGAGAGATGTGCTTTTACTATGAGATTGTGTATTTTATTAGGGTTTTTTAATGAGAAATACTTAATCTTTGTTCTTTCTAAACAGTGAGTAACATAATCACTTCTTTTTTTTTGTCACTTGTCTATTTTAACTATTTTGCTTGAAAGCTCTTCAGAGAAAGACTTTATTTTCCTATTCTGCTTGGCATTGTATTGATATAAGTAGTAGTAAATTATAAATGCTTGACGAAAAGGACTTCAAAACATTTCTTCAGATACAGTGGCAAGTGCACTGTTTTTGAAGTTGAGTCCTTACCCTAGTAAAAATTAAGGTCCAATATAATGTGTTAGTTTAAAAATGCATTGTTTATATGCAAAACATTTTTTCCTTCAAGGTACAGCACTTACAAAAATTACAGAGACGGGCAAAATGGAATGGAATGTTTCTGTAATGGATAGTGCAGAAGCTATTGGCATGAATGACCTAAAACAGTGACAAAGTATCATTAGTCATTAAGATTTCGTAGCATCTAAGATTGATCTTAGCTTTTATGATAGTATATTAATAGTCTTAAACCACAATGTAGGAATGTCTTTTCTAATGAAAATAATTTAGAAAGCCATCATAACCAGTTGCTATGGCAGCTTTGAGAAAATTAACTGTTCCACTACACACTGCGTTAGTTAGTCAATGGAGTTGTAGTATCTCTGGAACTTTGTCAACAAATACACCAAGACTTTATTTTAATGAAAATTGCTTTGTAGCCAGTGTTTTACTAACAACAGAAAATATTTTTCCATTACGTTCTAAATTTACAATTCAGAATGGGATGAATCTCTGACACATCGTAGGGGTTTGTTCAGAAATAGAAATGATGTATTGGTGACTGTTTAATGCTTTTCAAAATAATTTTCAGTTTCTAAAACTGCGTGTTTGTCTTTTCCTTTTGTTTGTCTTCTGCTGTGGTCTTTTAGAGTCAAAGGTTGCTGGAAAACTTGAAAAACCTGGATTTCATTAAAACTTCGGTACAGTCTGCATTTAATACTTTGGTTGTATACCTTAGTCTTTGCTTGTTAAATGATAAGAATAACTTTGATTAAAAAATTATTTTAAAAAGTATTACTTGAATCATAGCCATTGTTTTGAAGATGCTTGGTATCTTTCTAATTAAGTTCTGGTGTTCAGTGAAATTGTGGGGCTCGGTTGTGCATGACCTTGGATTGTGTTTGTTCCATGGCTGTGTACTCATGCAGTCAGCGGAGCTAACAGAACAACATTCTGAACTTTTTTCCAGAGTTGATTTCATTCCATTTAAAACATGGATTTGTTCAGTAATACAGTTTCCATAAACCTCTCTAATGCATTCTGGCTGCATCTTACCCTGCTGTTGGGATGGTATTGTGAACCCTGTGAAATTGTGCGCAAAAATTATCCCAGCTGAGGTTTTTACACCAGAAATAGTTTAAGAAATTACATCTAATGTATTCATTCCAAATTTGGTTTCTCTGGGATGTGTTCGACAGGGGTTGGTGGCTTTACTCCCCCTCCCCCCCAGTTTTAACTGAACTTGATGTATAGAAAATACATTCAGCCTAGTTTTCTGGGGCAACAGATAATTCACGGTTCATTCTGAGTGACAACAACCATTTTTGTTAAAATTGTTTGTCCAAGTGTATTAGTGGCCTTGGGAGTTCAAGTTACTGTAGCACTTCCCCCTTCCGCTTAAATCATAGAATGGTTTAGGTTGGAAGGGACCTTGAAGATCATCGAGTTCCAACCCCCCTGCCACAGGGTAAATCTTGCGGTTTTAGGATTGTGAAATGGAGCCTCAGATTGCCTCCAGAAGTTGTCCAGTCCGTTTCTCCTATCCCCAAAGCAGAGTCAATTATAATCTTGTTATTCCTGCTGGAACTTTCCTCATGTTCTCCAATGATTCTGGGGCAATTTCTAGGAGAATTTTTTAAATGTTAATATCTGAAAATACTTAAAGCTAAATAAACTATTTAATAAGATATATTTGCTAATGAACATGCTTAGGTTTCTTGCTTTATAGTGCCCAAATGTTAATTATGCCTACCTTAAATCAATACAATTTTGCTTTAACTGAATAATGATCTATTTTCCTGTGTTTACAGATATGTTTACTTACACTCCTAGAGTTAACTTCTAATACTGAGATAGTGTGAACATTGTTACTGCTGTCAAAACAAAATGATCTGCTTTGCTCAGCAGTCTAAGGAATGATACACAGTGTTAAATCTTCAAAAAATATGTGCAAATATATCTAATTTTTTTTTTTTAGGTTGAAGACGAACTGAGCTCACCAGTGGTGGTTTTCAAGTTCTTCCGGGAATATTCAAATAGAGGTATGTGATTTATTTTAAAGCAAACCTAAAAAACTCTCTTATAGTTTTTTAAATTACTAATTCGGAAAATGAATTTGATGAGGTAAATGTTATGCAGTGCACTTCTCTTGTGTAACATGTTTTTAAACAGGTTGCGAATGCTGGTGGTGATCTAGTGATAGAATCCATACATGTGATAGCTTCTTTTTTTAGATAGACTGCAGTGTTTCAAATTTTCATAACAAGTCATTTTCTGCCTTCTTGAGTGAGGAGAGATTTGCATATGATTTTGATCTTGAGAGCAGATGATGGAAGTATCTGGTAAGCTGCAAGCTGTGCTTGAGTGTAATGATGGGGGAAGATCTTCCTTGGCTTTGTTCAGGCTTTCTGTTCCTTTTAAACTTTTAGTGGCTAGGTGCAAGAACCATGTTTCTCAGTTTTACTGATTAAAACTATTGCAACAGCAAGTGTAAAAATAGCAAAACACTTCAGGAACAGCTCTGGAAATACTGTCACGGCTATACAGTAGCCATGCCACGTGCGGCTCTGAGCAGAACACCCTTGCTTAGGCGTGCTCTCCAAGCGAGAGGATTTTTGTCCTGTCAGTTACAACAGAGGCGGCTGTTGTGCTGGGTGTACGTCCACGCTCTGAGGGTGGGGACACGTGCAGCTGCGAAGAGGCAAAGGACTGCTAGAAGACTTTGTAGTTTTGTTACCAGTGTAGATTGTAATTGTCTGTGGATTTTTTTTGTGTTGGGCATGGGGGAGGACTGGTTTTGGTTCTAATCTAATTAGCGGTTGCACTCACAAAGTAAACCTATTGATCCAGGTCCAGTGACTCGGTGGATTGCTTTGTACGTTACTGCATTTACTTGAAAAGCTTTACCAGGGAGAAGTTACCCACCTGAATTATAAGGGTGTGAGATGTTTGGCCACGTCTGTATATTTTATGTGTGTAATGGACCCTTAAATCCGTAGTATTACTTCTGTGTGGTTTAAAACAGAAAGTACTCATTAAAATTTGATTTTAAAAGTAGCGGAACACATCAAATTAAATATTGCAGCCTGCTGTGACAGAAGTTTGCTTTGTGAAAACATTGGGTTTATTTCCATTGGGGCATTTGAACCTCAAAACCAAGAGAAGTATTTTATTCATTGTTTTTTAAAACCAGTATATTCAACACTTCTAGTATTTGTCATGTTCAACATATCTTTAAAAAAAAAAATCCTTGTTAGTCTGCTTGAGGTCCAGTACATCGTGCAGATATGTTACATTACCTAGGAAATGTAATTGTCTTTTATCTAAATTTTAGGTTGCCTTTTGCTTAATTAAGTAAATAAAAATCCACTTCTGTGATTCTTATATCTTTGGATTCAGATCAAACCTCACATGCTGCACAGGCCTCAACTATTCAGCACCCCATAATAAGCAACGAAAGACACATTTATGACACTTTCAATCAGTGGGTAAGAATGGATGCTTTTTCTCTTTAAGGAAAAAGAAGTGGCAGTGGAATGCTTCTGGGGTTCATGAGTAATTATAAAACCTTTGGTAGACGAGCTTGATAGTTATTCTTGATTTGATATCCTTTGCAAAACTAGTGGGCATTTTGGATTTAAAAGGTAAATTTGCTCTGAAACAAAGGTGCTTTCACATTTTTTATTATTTTACATGTATTACCGGAACTATTACTGCATCTTAAGCTGTTGGTAGTGGATTTTTTCCCTTGGTCTTGTGGGAATATGTGAAAACTTTAAAACTCTTTTTAATCAGCGAGATACTTCATGGACAATGTCCGTGTATTCATGAATAGGCAGTCTTTCTTTTCCAGATCTTAAGAGAATTAATTCTAGAAGCCTGTGCTTTGAGAGCTGAGTGCATAACTCTTTTGGATTAATTGCATAGTAATCATGGCATACTTAATGACAGTGACAATTTTGCAGAAACTTCTGACTTGTGACACTTGTAGTTTATCCTGAATTTTCATGATTTTAAGTATACATCCAACTGTCATATCACCAGCAAGCTAAAGTGTTTTGTTATGAGGAGTGATTTTGAGAAATACAGAAAAACGTTTGGCGTGTGGGTCTCCTTAACCGCGGGAAGCATCTAGGCTGAGTCGGCGACTGCAGGAGGTAATGCTCCCTGTGTTTCTCTAACTGTGCCTTATCCCTTCAGCTAGGAGAGCAGTTGGGACAGCTGGTTCCTGCCAGTGGAGTTGATGTGGTAGAACTGGAAGATGAAGGCACGTGTGTGCGTTTTAGCCCACTAATGACTTCTGCAGGTAACGTTCACTTAATTCAGCCACTTGTGAAAACTGGGATTTGCTATCGGATTGCAGGACAATCTCCTGGTGTAAAAGCAGATATGCTCAAGAAACTGTTTAGTATATTCTTCTATGGTGAGGATTTTCTTATAAACAAAACTATCTTGGCTTTATCATTCTGCCGTGCCGTGGCAATGGGTGCATTGGTGGTAGCTCAGCTGTTGTGGGTGACTTTGCCTCACTACCTCTGCAGAGAAAGACTTCTACTGATCATTTCTAAATTCATTACGCAAAGCAAGGGGAGAAGCTCTTTGGTTCTAACAGTTATAAAAGATATACGAAGGATAAATCATCCCTCCCTTTTCTTCTCTCAGCTGCTTAACACAAGATGCTTGACCTTTCTACACAGAAATGGTGCTTGTGTTCAAAACATAGCTACTTAACTAGAATAACTATTTACTGAACCTCTACATTTTTCTATAATGGGGGGGTAAAAATCTGAGTTTTGGAAAGTGTCTTAAATTTCATGTTTAAGTCAGCATTGTATACATACTTTTGTGTTTAGACTTGGCAGATGCCCAGAGCAACTTGCAGGGGCTGCGAGTGATGCGTGGTATCTCCTTTTAGTTTGGGGGGGGGGGAGTGGCTGAGGCTATCAAAACACCTGACGCTGACGTGAGAGGATCTTGGTGTACACGGGAAAAGTAGATCTTAGAATAAAATTAGTAGGTGATGCTGTGATGGTTTGGTTGGTTGGTTTTGTTTTGTTTTGTGTTAAAGCGGCATGGAAGCTAACTCATGATCCGTTTAGTTAGAGGAAGGGGAATTTTTCTGAGGCTAGCTACTGGTGTAATGAAAAAGAGTATTGGCCTTATTAGTTTGTAACATCAGAAGATCCTTTTTATTAGCTTATTTTTTATGCAATCTTAGCTCTCCCCATTTTGATCTATTAATGGATGGATAACTGAAGAAAAAATACTGTTAGAAAGATCAAGATAGTTCAATACTATCTGTAAACTCTATTTATGATTGACTTAGAGTGGCTTCTTTACTTAATTCGGCTACATGTGTGATGTCCGTTCACTTTTATCGCACGCTAACACATCAGCTCTTTAGTTTTAGGAACTGAAATACAAGATGTTGATCAGTTAGTAGACTGCTTAAAAATGAAGATACCGATATTGACAAGTACACTGCAACTGAGAGAGGAATTCGAGCAGGAAGTGAGAAGAACAGTAGGCCTGTTGTATATCGAAGATCTCAGCTGGCCAGGATTAGGTGTTGTAAGGTAAATTTGTCAGTATTTTCTTCATTGTATATTTGGATAGACTGTGCATTAACAGAAAGGATTATGTGATCTCTTCAGTGGTGATCTGTGTGTTTTGTTTGCTGATTAGTATCTGGCTTTGCACCCAGTTGAAACTTTTGAGTACTTTTTAAAAAAATTACCCTTTTAATGTTGCTTACTTTGAGATTTATTTTTTTTTAAGAAAACTCTAGCAAAATGAGGGCAACAGTTCTAATATTGGAGGCAGTGTGTGGACCCGTTAGATGGGTATGTAATACACAAGTGCATCCTACTCTATAACTTAGATTTTTATCTATAGTGGGATTCACTAATATACTGAATAAAACCCTTCAAATGTCTGTTCTGATCCTCTGATACTGTCTGCTGGGAAGGATTCTGTATAGCCAAACCAGCTGAAGTATAATCAATACATTACCTAGAAATCTGTTGTGTTCAGTTAAGCTTGCAGCAGCAACCTCCCCCCGCCCCAAAATCGTTGATGACAAATGCCAATAAACTTGTTGATCTAAGCTGTAATGTTTTGAGGCTTTTGGTTTGTAAAATACAGACATTTGTAGAGACACGCTAAATGTCTATATCTTTTTATATGTATTGATAAGTGAAATTACTGTCTTCTGGCTTGGTTTGAAGATACAACTACCACAGTGATGGGAAGAATGATGACAAACAAGAAAAAGAACTAGAAAAAATCAATACAGAACTTCTGAAAAAATTAAATGAACTGGAGTCGGATCTCACGTTTTCTTTGGGTAACTGCACTATTTAAAAAACTGCATGCTAATAGTCATTTTACTGGCTGCTCGAATGGTTCACTACGTCATTGGCACATAGGTCATTACACTGCTGCTTACATGGTTATTGTAGAAATAGTATCTGTAACTTTGTTTCTTGCTCCCCCGTTTCAGTTGTAGGTGTTCCGCAGGGTGATGAAGGTGCACTGCACAGAAGTACTCGTGGAAACGGACTCACGAGCAGTTAGACCACAAAGGGTTTCCTGGTCAGGAGGATAACAGCTGCAGTGCTCCTCTTTGTGAACTGAACCTTCTCAGTTCGTGAAGAGCAGATCTCAGTCCAAACCCACTGACCAGTCCACTGCTTTCTGTGGCTAGATTAAAAGCTTCAGATGACTTTCATGATAATTAACAGCACTTTCACATTTACGTAGTGCCACATTATAGCTGAAATAATATTAATTTGCTTACTCAGAACTCTGATATTTTTCTAGTCAGCTTTCAAAAATTAAGTGCTGTGGAACCAAGTAACATGACAGAAAGTAACGAGTTTGAAGCATATTCAACACTGATATTTGTTATACAACTCCTTGGCTGTATAAAATATCACTGTTTTTCTTGTTTGGATATTGTTTTCTCTTCTCTTTTTGAAAACCCGCAGGGCTGAACTTTTTTAGTCTGCATAATTTATACCTGTGCAGATACTGCCCTTAATTACTGCAGTGTGTGTATTAGGATTTCCAGATTCGCAAGCACAAGCATTGCACCTGTTGTGAGAATGCATTTTTGTACATCACAAAGGCTTGATTCTCCCTGTGCTCACAGGTCCTGAATTTGGCGGGCAGAAGAACTGCGTTTATATTGGCATGGTAACGGAGGATCTGGATGTGTCGGAGTTAGTTGAAACTATTGCAGCAACCGGCAGAGAAATTGAAGAAAACTCAAGAGTATGTATTAATAAATCACAGAGCATTTCAGCACCTTTTTTTCCCATCCATATTGGCTTCAGGACGTGGTTTTGTTCTTTGTGAAAGTAAAAATGGTACTTGTCTGCAACAAACTGTGTTAATTACTGTGGAAGTAATAATCTGTGTCCACATAAGGAGAACTTTTTTTACAGGATTATGATATTCTGAGGATGTCCTGATTTACGTTCCTGGTCCTGTGTTCATTAGTTCTAATGAAAAAATTTGGTAGTATTGCAATAGGCTGATTTTATCACTAAAATTTAAGCTGTCAAAAAAAACCCAAACCCCAACCCCCCCAAAAAAAAATCAAAAGGGAAGGTGGGGGCTGATTGTGAGCTGGTGTTTGTCATCACTAGATGTGGTGGGATTGAGATTTTTTTATATACCAGCTTTAAGAGAAGACTGTGCCCTGAAGTGTGTGAAAAATTTTACATTGGTGGCTTAAAAATGGAAATTACAAATTACCTATTGAAGTAATAAAGCTGATGATGCAGCTTCTTTTTGTAAAAGAAGAAGAACCTGGTTAGAGTTCTCCAAATGGTCTCTAAAGTAGAATTCCTAAATGACCTGCATCATAAATGAATGTCTGTCCTTTCATTCCTCTAGTGCTGGGCATTTCATTTCCTCACCTAAAAAATAAATAGAACTTCAGAAATCCTTTGCCTGTTTCTGCCGGTGGGAATATGTTGATTTTTGGCAATGAAACTTCTTCTAGCAGTGTTTTCTGGAGACTTTCTGCCCAGTCTTGACTCCCTATGCTGCTTTGAGGGCAAGAAGAAAGGTAGTTTGCCTGTAGAGTACCTTCAGTTTTTTAACTGTTGTAGTTGAGAGATTAGGAACCAAATGTCAGAAAAAAAGGGCCACTCTGATCCTGAAGCTTCTAGAGAGGAACAGAGTAGCGAAGGACTCAGAAAGATGCAGTCCTTGGAACCAGCTACAATAAATCTGTGGTACTGAAAGGATCTTCCACCATTTGATCCAAACCTAAGAAGCAGAGCCAATCTGTGAGAATGACACTTGCATCATTTAATAAGTGAAGTTTGGTACAAGACGGAAGCTTTTAGAAAAAAACCTGCTCCAGTATCAGCAAGCCCTTAGGATGTAGAAATAAGTACACTAAAAGGCAGAACCAAAATTTAGGACAAATGTCTTGACTGGACCAGAAAACACAAGTGGTTCTTCCTTGTACTCTAAATGCAATCCCGTTGCACTCCCTTTCGTAGTCAGTACCTTGGGGTATTTAGCTTGCTGTGGCCATCAGTTCCTGGCTTGCCTCTCCCCAGGGAAAAGGAGCACCTTGCTCTTTTTCCCTTGTTTTTACTAACTGACAGTAACCCAAAGTTTTGGCGTTTTGGAGGAAGTGCCTGTCATCTAGGCCTTCTGCAATATTAACGCCCATATTAAGTTATGGAAATTGGCATTTGTCTTGCACAAGACAAAATTGTGACTTTGTTTTTTGATGTCTTGGATTTGTTCATTTACTGTCCCTACAGCTCTCCCACTAAGCTGCTTGTCCCTTGCAGCATAAAACGTCACTGACGCCGGCATAGGATGCCGCAGGGAAGAGACAGGCAGTCATAGATAAAATTTGAAACCACAGTTGAGCCTAGACCAACACGTACCTGGTTAGACTTACTGTGAGGCCCGTTGAAGTCCTGGGTACTTCTGGAAACCAAAATTTCTCCATAAGCCTAAAAATTCTTCCCAGTCCAGATTCAGCATCTGATGAACACTTATGTGCTAAGCAGATCTTTTGAAGAATTTGGGTCACAGGCTCATTTCTAAGTAAAAGAAAAATATATATACCATTCCTGTTTAAAATGACATCTTGTCCTCTGGGTATATCTTTTAAAAAAACCTGCAGTCCGCCTGTACATTCATTAATTTACAGTCATAATGAAATAGTGATTGTCAAATACTGCCTGAAATTAGAAAAATATCTGACTACCATGTTAACAGCCTCAAAATCTGAACTAAAAAGACAATTTCAAGTCAACTAATGTATATAATAATAGAATTTCTGGTTTTATTAGCTGTTGGAAAACATGACTGAAGTTGTTAGAAAAGGAATACAGGAAGCACAACTTCAGCTTCAGAAAGCAAATGAAGAACGGCTTCTGGAAGAGGTAAGGCTATAAACATTCGTTATCTAGGTAACTTGAAACCTCTTGTCACCGCCTAGGTACCTTGCTCACCAACCAATGTTTGGTTGTGTACTTTGCAGGGAGTGCTACGACAAATACCGGTAGTAGGCTCTGTGCTGAACTGGTTTTCTCCATTCCAAGCCTCACCAAAGGGAAGAACATTTAACTTAACAGCAGGTAGGACTCAGTGCATCTGCAGCTATGTTATGCTGTCCTTAGAACTGTTTCCAATTTTATACTAAAATTGCAACACGCTTTCTTGTGCTGATTTGATGGTGAGTGACGTAATCCACCCACAGGATGCAAAGAAACACGCTCCTCACTATTTCTGTCACACCCAATCAGACAGTCTTACAACCTCACTTGTACAGTTTACATTTTGTTCTTGCATGTTAAATCACATTAAAAAAGCTGTATTAGACATCGGCGTTTATTAACAGAGGAATTGTTTCTGTGACTTTTGGCTACATACGCCGCAAGAGTTTGGTGTTTACGCTGTGTTTATGAATATGTAAGCGAGCAGGGTAGCTCAGCTCTTAGAGTGCTGCTTCCCCGTGTATGTGCACATGTATCCCCTGGAGTGTGCCTGCAAAGTGGCACTCAGGTGTGCTACTGGAAGGTCATGTCTGAAATCCTGGTTTGAGATATCACCTGGCTGTTGCCACGCTGATGAAGTACAGGTTTGCATGGTAAACACTGCAGCGGCTGACAAGGACAGGCTAAAACTAGCCGAGGGCTAGCGTGAACCTGGCTTTGTGGGAGACAGTAATGAATGGAATAGTACAATGTAAAAGACCATTATTTTACTCATATATTTGTAATGCATGTCCAGTGATGTGAAAAGGACCATCTATAGCTTTCACCTCATTAAGATTGATGTACTTACATAATGCTTTCTGAAATTACAAATTTTCACTGTAAAAATGGTGGCAGAATCTTAAGAATATTCCTGAACTCAGCGAAGTGTCTGTTGGACCTAGAACAGTAGCCCAGTTCTCTGTGCATCTCTGTGAACAGCGAGGAAGGCTGCCTGCTGTATTCGGGATCTTTCTGACTCTTGATGCACCGACCAGAAGGTTCTTACAGCAGAGAACAGCGAGGTTTCCTTGGGAATACTTACCCCCCTCAGAGCTAGAACTCCCTTCCGAGTGCACTGGGAATGCGTCCAGTGCCCAGTGGAGAAGGGGAAAAGGACTACGGGGCGGAGTAGCATTGGGTGAGGTGGGGGGAAACTATTCATCTTTGTGAGTCCCAGCACTCATGTCCCCAGGGACTCAGAAATGGATTACCATCAAGTGGCAGTTTCAGCTCAACATAGCACATGCAGTTTCACAAATCTGCATTAAAAACAAGATTGTTACATACCTTATAAATACAGATGAACAGAAAACTTGTCTAGTTTGTGCTATATTCAACTTGATACTTTTTTTTTTTTAACCTGCAGGCTCTCTAGAATCCACAGAATCTACATACGTATCAAAAGCCCAAGGCACAGGCACTACTCCACCACCAACTCCTACTTCCAGCCTTGCAAAGCAAAGACTTCCTGGTAAGTTTCTGTGTCTTAGTCTGATTTCTAAAACTTGCTAAAATATCTTGCCATATGAGTTGCGTGACACAGGAAGATCCACATGATTTTCCATCTTTCATAATATCTGGAACTAGAGCTCATCTTCTAGTGCCTTAAGTCCACCTTAAAAACCTTAATTTAAACATGGCACGAAACACCAGCCCCATCTGTTTTCTCCCCAAGAATGGTTCCTGGGACTACAGGAAGTTGTTATTCCAGTAACTGACAATTGCCCGGGAAGTCTGGAATCTTCCTCTGGAATATTATGCGATTATTAAATTTTAAAAATTAGCAGATAACAAGCCAAAAGCTTTATTTGAAATAAAAGCATAAATAATGTATAATGATGTATTTGAACAACTGCATTTCTGTTGCTACCTAATATTTTGCAGACAAAATCATTCTAAGGCGAAGATCTATTAGATCTATGGCATGTTCTGTGTCATTGCATTGGTAATTAATGTTGATTTGACTGGCAGGAAACCCATAGTTTTAACTCACCTTTTCAGGTGGTTGGCTTCCAGCCTGCGATTTTCAGTGCAAGTTTTTACCCTAGAATGACATCACTGCGCTTGTTTTTCAGCTGCGTTTGAACAGTCTCTGCATACGCAGGATAAAATAACAGGTGCTACTGCCTTGCATACACATCTGTAACTGCAGGAAAGTACGTCTATGTTTAGGGCACAACTTAGCAGCCAAATAAAATCTATTTCTTTGCAGTTGTAAAATTCAGATACTTTCTTTGAAACGCAAGTTCTGCATGCCACATTTTGTATTCACTGCCTTCATTGGTACTGTATTTGTCAAACACTTCACAGGTCAGAAAATTTTTAAAAGGTCTGTAAGAAGTTCTGATGCATTCAGTGAGACCAGTTCAGTCAGCCACTGTGATGACCTGGAGAAGATGGACCAGAGAGCCCCGACTCAGTCCCCCGGCCAAGAGCAAGGACCTTTGGAGACAGAAAAAACAGAGGAGCAGAAGGAGGCGGCACAGCCAACAAAGACAGATGCTGAGGACGTTCAAAGTGACAGATCGCCACGTGACTGCACGAAGGTAGAGGAACAAGAAAGTCAAAGATAAAATCCAGGCTGTGGATTTCAGACTTTGCAGAGGAAGCCCGTGCCCTGGGAGGCAGGGTATTTATTAATGATGCATTTAAAATGTGAACAGTGCCACACACTAGTACAGTAATAACTACTGTAACTTATTAACTGGAATTTTGCACAAATATAAATTCCCCCCCATGGGACAGAGATTTGTCTTATCGTACACTTGTTACAGTTGCTTTAATCCTCTACATGTCAGTGTCACCAAAGTACTAGTGAAATTTATTAAGTGCTCAAACATTTGTAAAAACAATTGGCAGTTTTCCTTCCTGTAGGAATCTAAGCATGAGAATCATTGCTAACTAACCAATCAGTCATACACAAGAATACAGATGCACCTAGTAATTGTTAAATGATCTTATTTTATGTTAATACACTTTAAAAAAAATCAACTGCCAATTGTTCACTTTTTACTATTTAAAATTCAGTTTCGCCTCTCCTGCAAAACACCTCCTGAAGTCACACTAGCTCTGTTTTGCTTCTTTTTTTACCTTATAAAGAACATTGCCGAACAGCTGAGGTGCGGTGAGCATTAGGGGCAGGTGCCTGCGTAGCCAGGAGTCACGCGTAGTACTTTGCCATCAGCCCTCTCCCCTGCCGTTGTGTGACTCGGCCCATCCAGCTGAGGCCCTGGGCACCGCGGGGACTATGGTTATGAGTGTTAAGCCTTCTAGAAAGAAACAGTGCCTCTGCATGCCTACACGGCTTCTCGCTTCTGCCACTGGGAAGAATCACCAACGCACCATTATTTTCCTTTGCACGGCATTTATAAACCAAATACTATTGAACACATTTATGTAGTGTAACTGGAGTTCTTTCTGTTGTGTATTTTTCAAGGTAGTTGTAGTAAAGCTTGAAAAACCAATACATTTGTGATGGTTTCAACACTTACTTTTTTTGCATAACAGTAACTTACCTATGGTAGGAAATGTACAGACTCAAAGAAATTATATAGGTTATTTACACTACAGCACAACTTCATAATGTCTAGGATGGCATAATGCACAAACAAGCTTTGGATGAATCAGAAGCTAAGGTGCAGAAGTCTTTCCCCCTCCCCTGGGAATTATCTTAATCAGTTTGCTGCAAGGTTTCAGAGCCTCTTGAGCCAAGATACCCGATTTTGAGGAAAACCATTCCATCCCTATAGAACTGGATACAAGTACTGGAGTTTGCTTCATTTGGGTTTTGTTTAGGGTTTTTTTCTCCCCCCTAAAAGGTATACATTAATTAACACCATCACAGCTATAGTGGTAGCAGGACTTACTTTGATAATACAAAAAATTTGGGGTTTTTGAATGGTACTGTCACCTGATTAGACTTTCAGCTTCTGAATCCTGTGGGGCTGGGATGCCGTGGACAAGGTTAATTCTCCTCTTGGGGTAGTTTATGTAAATCAGAGTGCAATTTTTCTAAAGTGCAAAAACAATTAAGTTGACTAGTCTTCCTCATTGGTTTCTTTGGTGCAATGAAGTATGTTAATAAGAGTAATTTGTGGGGGATAAAGTTATCACCACAAGGATTAATTTTTAATGTTTTTATATTTGGAAGTGTTAAACCAGTAGTTTTGTTGGAATGAGCTTCATTCTTTAGCTACTCTCTGAATGGTTCAATAAAGATTCTTCAAATTATTACTCTTGAATTAAGTTATTGTTGAAGGAGCCTTCCCTGTGTTTCAGTAAACTTTAAGTGTGTGCAACTGTCTTGCACTTTGTGTGGAAAATCATTTTGTAAAGTACACAGCAATGTAATAACGTCTCTCAGCACTGCTGCCCCTCTATCTGTGCTGAGCAAATTACGGCATCGGAGCAATAGAACATAACCGAAGCCAAATTCTTACTTCAAAGTAGCAGTGATTCCTACGTAAGTAATGCAGAAAAAAGCAAGTTGCTTCTGTCAAAATATTTTATTTTGAAAAGCACAGGAACAATGGTATTTGTGACCAGCAATATGCTTTTTGCAACAAATTGCTCTTCTTGCAAGACTATGCTTCCCTAAAGCAGTGGTGGTGGTTGGTTCCAGGTTAGATCTTGTCAGAACAAACCTGTTCCCACAACCCTTCTTCATTTTTTTTGTAGATGCGAGGTTTCCTGTCAGGGAACAGGGAGCGAGATGGAAATGGATGTTCTTTTAAAAATGTTAATGTAGATCTAATGTGGGAAACAAAGTGGGGTGGCTCGGCCAGGGGCGATGTGGAAAGATTCTGAAAAACAAGACAGTAGCAAGAGCTGCTTGACATTCAGAATACAGAGTTCTCAGTTATTCTGCTTTTTAATAAGATTATTTCCCACCCGCCCCAGCAGTACACTGGGAAAAGACCATACCCCTCTCTCTACTCAGCTAGAAGGAAAAAAAAATCAGTTTTGGGTACCTGTAAAATCTGTTTATCATCCTGTTCCAACCAGAAATCCACATGTGGGAAAGGCCTCCAGAAATAAGGCCCAATATGTAGTTGTTCCATCTTTGCATCGTAAATGTTAGTCAGCTGTAACAACAGAGGGAGCCTTCAGAGTCAGACAACGCTTATGCAGATGAGAGAAACAACAAATTCACTTAATCTGGAAGGCCTTAAGCTGCAGCTTCTGTCTTAGACATGCTGCGTGCCAGCTTAGTCCCAACTTCATTCCTATTGCATAAAGATTAACCAATTATTCTGACAAACAAGACATTAAACTGTAACAACAAACCCAGAACTGAAAGATCCTGCTGGGATTATGCCCATGACCTGAATCTCTTTACATAAGTTATCCTGCTGGGAGCTGCAGGGCTAGTCATAACAGCACGTGAAAGAGCTGTGCTTCCGAGAGCAGGCGTACCCTGGCAGAGGTGGTCTGATCTCCAACCGCTGTCCTTTGCCTCTGCTCTTCCAGCTTTCTCATCTATTTCATTACTGACAGAACACTACCAAAGTATTTTTTCCTCAAACTTCTGACGTTTCATTGCCCCTAACTGGTCTCCCCTTCCAGCAAAAATACCTGTTCCCCCCCGTCTTTTTACTCACTGTTGCTCCTGTTAAAACATGGGCTGAACGCAAATCCTCATCTGGCCCTTTTTCTGGGAAGGTTGCAGGGAAGATCTCAGCTGTTTTAACATTCACAGCTGGTAGGAAACAGAGTTTAATACAGAAACAATTAATTCTTACAAACACTTGTTTAAAATGACCATGTCTCCAACACTACTACATTGCAGAAACCTTCGAACCTATCAAATACTATTCCTGCATTTCTCAGTACCACAGCTCCCTGAGCCTGTGGTAGCACATTTCTGCTTCCTGTGCTTTGGCAGCATTTCAATATTCCAGAACGTTTTCAGAGATACTTAAACTAATTAGAAACAACACAGCACGAACAATGGAAAGAAAGTTGAATTCTAACCCCAAAGGTTAATACAGCAGCTTGATAGCGACACAATCCTAAGTACAGTTAAATGAAAAAAATCTGCTTGCATTTGTACACAGCCACTTCCAGGTATGCATCTACCGAACGGTGGCAGCAAAAGAAAACTTCTATTTCTGCCTACACATCCAACAGTAGCACTTAACTCTTAGAGCAGGCTTTACCTAGTCATTAAAAGCAGCCCATTCACTACTGGAAGCTGAAAAGCAAACCAGCTATGAAAAAATAATTGAATTCTAATTTAACTCACCTATTCCATAAATGATTGGAAAGTGAGTATCATTTTCTTCTCTGTCATTTAGTTCTGTAAGAAAAAAAGTCAAACTTGTAGGGCTTTGGATTTTTTTTCTGAGCAGCATTCATTTCGTTGTGTGTTAATCAGAGGAGAACAGATCTGATCTTGCATAAAGACAGAAAAATCCAAGGAAGCCTAAAAGAAATATGGAAAAGAAGGTACGGGCCGATAACAACGTGCTTGGGGCCTGGAGCAGAACCCTTATCTCCTCACAGCACAGCCAGCTCCAGCCAACTGTCGCCCCACTTTCTGCACAGGCAATTTACAGGAAAAAAAACACAATGCAAAACTACCATGATGCCAAGTTTCAGTCACCAACAGCGCTGAAATGCAAAGACGATGGAAATACGACCTGAATGTGATCCGAAGAAAAGGAAATGAATTCTTTCTTTATGTGACATCAAGCACTATGAACTAACTGAATGAGTTTATTAATTCATCCACACCTGCAGGGAGGCAGCTCTAACAACCCAGCAGTCAAAGGTCTGTAAGTGCCATTCCCAGTTGCCTCTTAAGAAATCCACAGAGCACAGCCGCATTCCACGGGACACGGGAGGCAAAATAACCTGATCGCGGCTGGCTCTACTGTCAGTTGCATTTCAGCAGCACTTGGTAAGGAGAGTATCCTTGCTGCATTGTCTGTTTGACATCACCACACACACTACCAGCAATAAAACTAAAAATTACAAATCATTACAGACGAGTCGTGCTGTTCTTTCTTACAAGACAGATAAAAAAGCCATGGGTGAAAAGACCCCTGCACTTTGATTTCAGTGCCTAAAGATACTTCAAAAACCAAGGAAACATTTTCTTACCTGTTACGCAGAAAGTCACTAAATGAACATCATCTGGTTGGAGATCAAATGCTCCTACAGCAACAACGATAGCAGCAATGTATAAGACTGACTGGTGGCAAAGCAGGTGCTGTATATAGACGAGGGGGCATTATCAGTGCTGCGCACTGCAGAATGGATGGGCAGAGATACCTAACACACTGTTCCTAGATAAGGCAACAGAGCAAAGAGCGTTTTGCAGATTTGCTTCAAACTTCTATAAAACTAAAGCCACAGCTACTAAACATAACAGTAATGTACAGAAAGTAGCCATTTGTAACATTAAAAACATGCTGAAACAGTGTTGTGCCACTTACTCCCTACTGACACTGTTTTAGCTCTGGTATCACATCAGCTCTGCTTTACTTCGCTATACATTTAACAGCTTATATTTAAATGTATTTTCCTAAAATGTTACATATATAGTGAGCAAACCCAGTCTTTCATTAGCTGTAAATTAATTCTGCTTTTCACCATCCCACACACTAGAAAAAAATAATCTTTTTCAAAGCTCTAATAGCAATACAGTATTGTTTCAAATTGTAACAATGCATGAAAATCAGAAGGTTGAAAAAAAAAAATTAACAAAAATACTTTATTCTGTACAGAACTCTCATATGACATATAACCCAGCTAACAGGAATCCCTAGCTGTGATGGCCACGAGGGTGGCCTTTGCCAGGACCTTTGCTGGTTCCCTTTCCCTTTCTGTTTACCCCCAGGGCCACCTCCCTCCCATCCTGACATCTGCCCCGTCCCTGCCCCTGCCCCGCTCCAGTGGGGCCGAGGCCCCTCCACACTCTGAAAGCGCTCAGCGCCAGCCAGAGCACCTACGGGTAAGCAGGTACTTTACGTTTCCAATTTGTTTGTAAAGCACCGCAATCACTTCTCTGGACTACATATTTTATAAACAGACATAACATCTTTCATCAGACAATTCCAAACAATAATTAAGTTTCACCTCATCACACTAAGGTATGAAATGAATAATAACTGATGAAGTCACCCCACATGTATAGATTTAGACAGTGACAACACTTGACCAAGATCACGTAGCGTACTGGCAGCAGAGCCGGGACTCAAGCCCAGCTGAGCTGCACCCCAATTCTGCACGCGAGACTATAAGCCAGGAAGAAATGACAAGTTTAGACCCTCCGTCCCACACACTGGCCATGTGCGAGCCTCAGGCAGCCAACCCCTCTCCACACCACGTGCTCAGGCAGAGAAAACACCCTTCAAAACAAATGCAGATTTCTTTCTGTGAAGTGACAGGGGGCTCAGATTACAAACAAACTTTACCCAAATCCAGTCAGAACTACTTTTTTTGGACATGAGAGTGGAAAAAACGTGAACTTACTAAGAAGCTGATTAGTAAGTTTTTGTGATAACTGCCTATCATCATTGAAACCTCCAACTAGGTGCACTTCCAGCCTAACAGAGATGGAATAACAGGAAACAGCAGTTAAAAAGACATCCCGAAGTGAACAGATTTACAAAATAATCCCCAGCCCAAAATGCAAAACAACCGTTAGAGAAGCCTCACTGGTTACAGTCACATGCACCAAATTGGTTTGCATTACATAGCAAGTTACAGTGATTCCACTCTGAACACTTCAGGGATCATCCACGAAATAGCACAAATTAAAAACTTTAAGAGGCATTAGAGGCATGCAATTCTATCTAACCCAGTGGTATCTCCAATGGTCAGCACCTCTGTTTTGGACTGAACTTAGTAACCACCTTTCGGTTTCCAAGACACAGTTAATTAAACATGAAGATTTTTGCTCCCGTGACCTCCTCACAACTATTCTGGATCACACAGCAGGGTTCTTCTCCGAGAAGTGTCTATGTAAAGACAAGTCCTGACAAATCATGAGTTTTTAGAGACCACATCTTCTAAGTTCATTGAGGTTTTGTTCTTACCAAACTACAGGAGCAAAAAAACCCACATCCAGAAAGAACCTTGTTTGCCAAATTCCATTTCTGAGCATTTTTCCCCCCATTGTCCCACCCCCTTCCTTTTTTTTTTTTTTTAATATGGGACTTAGAAAAATCCCAGATGGATTCTCAGATCCCAAAAGAATTTACAAGACCACCACTTTGGAAGGAAAAATAGAATATAAAACCGAAACCAGTTGTTTGGAAAATTTTGCACATTTGAAACAGAAGTTAACTGGGAAAAAGTAAGCACAAACCCTCACAACAGCATTTTACAGAGACACTATTCAGAGCAGAACAATGCTTTAAACCACTGCTAAAAATACCCTCAAAATCACCATCAAGGAAATGATACTCACTTTGCATGTGGTTCCCGATCAAGACACCATATGATCACATAAAAATTCCACCCTTTACAAACTGCAGTAACCTTTGTGAAACACAGTGCACAAGAACCAAGAGCGGAGCTGACCTGCCATATCCTGTGGCGTTAGAGAAAGATTTTACTGAACTCATGATGACTGACACCTCAGCTTCTGTGTCTGATCCATCGCAGTGTGTCAAGCAGGTAGCTCCACTGCCTGAGGAAGGCATGAGAAGACAGTTAATGACATCGTTGGAGGCTGTTATGCTACCGTAACTGAAATCTGTAACAGTTTACACTACTATAGTAGTGTAAGGGCTGCATCCACCACCACCTCACTTCCTCCCAGCGCAGCAGCCTGCCGCAGAAGCTACGGGCTGACTGAATGAGGCACTAACCTCTTTGCGTGCACCAGAACTCACATGAACGGTACGGCTGCCCTCTTAGCCGGGACCAGGTAATGCCTGTAATGTCAGAAATCCAGGCACAGAGCGAGGATCTTTCCACAAATTCTACCTGTGTTATTAGCGAGGCCCAAACTGCTGAACACAGCCAAGGCCTGCAGCTGCCACGGGAGCAGATCAAGTCCAGGATCTGCGCATTGAGCAACCAGAACACGGAACCTCTGACACTAAACACGCCAAGTCTTTGAACAAGTTATTTAATTAATACATCGTGTGACTTTTTGAGATTCAAATTTACATAAACATAATTGCAGTTTATTCTATTAATGCAGCATAAACCACTACTAATTCATTGCTTCAGGGCTACAGGTTTTGTTCTGAACATATTTTAAAGCTACCTGTGTGTCGGAGCACAACTATGTGGCAGGTAGTTGCATCATCTGACCCAAGAATGGAAACAGAACCTATTTTGAAGGAGAGAAACATTATAAGAACTCCGCTTTCACAATCACTGCTGCAGTAGAAGAAAAAGTGTTTATGTTCCTGCGTACCATCTCTAGGGGTAGTCACTGCAAACTCTCTCTGCTGGACATACAGAAGACCTTTGGGTTCCACAATTTGAGCAGGCTGACTTCTCAGAAGTTTTGCCCTTTCCTAAAGATAAATAATAGAGACTACAGTGGCTGAATTCTCAGGTGTATCCATTACCTGATAGAAACATCACCTCTGAAAAGCAAAGGCATCCAGGTCAGAGAGAAACATACATATTTTGTATCATGGAGTATTCTGAATTTTGAGAATTTTTTGCCTTCCCGCCACTAATCTAGTTAATTATTAAATCCTGGCATTACATGGACACACAACCCCCTTCTCCCTGCTTTATTGACGATAAAATGGAGGTACAACAAAACGCCACAGGACTCGGCAAAGATTACATTAGACAATACCAGACCTGATCTTAGAAGTTTAATCGTGACAGGAAACTTTTTGAAATTTGAAAGTTTCAGTCTTCTACTACCACTATCCAGAGTATTTAGTTAGTAATTATCAAAATATAGCTATTTATTAGCTTGCTTAGTGCAGAGAAAACCAGGATTCCTGGGCCGTGACTACAGCAGTGCTGGGCAGGCAGCCCCGCTGGGCAGGCAGCGCATTTCCCTCACGGGGCTCAAAAACCACCTCACAGTTTTATCAGATTTGCACCAGCTTTCTGCAAAAACTCAGGTTTTGCATATTCTGCTGCAGAAACATTTTCTGATGAGAAACATCTTCCCGACCAGCTCTGCTCAGCAGTTCCTGGGTCACAGTCCACCATTAGGATTATATTTATATGCTGAAACTGAGGTAAATACGTTCCTAAGAGTTACTATCGTGACTTTTATCACCAGTTTTTGTAATTTGGCACAGACAGGGACAGCCCGGCCCGCCCGAGGCACCCACGCACCCACCCGCGGGAGGGCGGCGGCTGCGCAGCTCACACCCCGACCAGCCACTCCCGCCTCAGGCCATTTACCGCTAGTCCTCTCCAGGGACATTGATTTTACTTATTTTCAGTCAACCCGTGTCTCTTCGTTGTCACAGCGCAGGGAATGCGGCAGTGCCGGGCCGCCCCAGGCCGGGTTACCTCAGCCCGGGGCCGCCCCTGCCCGCGCCGCCTCAGCCCGGGGCCGCCCCGCTCCGCCACCCGTTTCGCCCGGCCGAGGCGGCAGATTTCCCCGGGGGCACCCCCGCCCCGCTGCTCCCCCGCCGCACGGCGCCGCCGGGCAGGGCGGGCCCCACCGCCGGGCCCCTTCGCGCCGCCGCCTCACCTCGAGGTGCGGGTAGGCGCGGATCATGTCCCCCGTGGGCCGGGCCAGGTCGATCCGCTCACCGTTAACCAGCAGCGGCATCGCGGGGAGCGCCCAGGCCCGGGGGCAGGAGAACGGCGGCGGCGCTTCTTCCCGAGGGCCGCGGCGGGCCGGGCCGGGCCGGGCGTCGCCGCGCCGCGCGGGGCGCTGGGAAGCCGCGGCGGCGCCCGGGAGCCGGGGCTCGGCGGGGCGGGGCGGGGCGGGGACGGGACGGGCGCTGCGCGGCCCCGCGGCGGTCGCCGCCCGAAGCGTGGCCGGAGGCACCGACAGAAAACATGCCCGGGCATGTCAGCCCGAACGACCTTACCACGGTAGCGGTGCAGAAATCCCCTCCTCCTGCCACGGCGGGATTATCCCCAAGTTACTGTCACAAATCGTTTGCGAAATAACCATGGTAAAGTCCCAAATTGACAAATAAACCCACGCCGCTATCCTGCCCCCAGCAGTTACAAAAATACATTTTCAGACAATCACAAAGACGACAGTTTTTCCTTAAAGACCAGGTTTTTTTCCTTCAGCTGCCTGTGGATGAAGCGTAAGAAACCCGATGGCAGCGAGAGGACAGCCACGGACAGAAACACGTCTGCGCCCAGTGCCCCAGCTCTTCCCTTCCAACCCAACTTTCACAAAAGTAAGCAGTTACAACAGATACTTTCGTCAAAAGATGCACTGCATTTCTCAGCCAAGGTAAAATTTCCACCTCCCAGTCTGCACCCGCTGCCCCACTGCAAGCATCTACAGAGCAAAGGCTCTTTAGCCAGCTCACCTCTCTGCCGCTACGCTAACCAAACCAGAGCTATCACAGAAAAGATCACAGAAACACTGCGGAGTTCCTCATGGAATCTTTGTTTGAAGCAAGTCCCTTTAGTATATGAATGTTAACTGTGCAACTTCACTACAGGCAGTTCAACGTCTGCACATTTTCAATATTGTACTTTGTGTCACTTATATCTTCCTTTTTTCATGGTTAATGAGGTGGAAATTCTTGAATCAAGTCCCTAGTATTACAATTTGGAAAGTTTTCCAGAAAAAGGCAGCTTTCAAAGGACATTTTCCTTTCCTTGCTGTTGATACGAGAAGGGTTCTTCTATGCCAGGAGAAAATGCAATTATTTCAGATGGCAATCTATGGTTTATTGCAATAAACAATAAGAGGACTATAATTAAAAACAAAAACTGTATCAATTTATCCAATGATGAACAGATCCACTGACCTATTTTGCAGTATCACTGTCGAAACTCATTTTTGCAGTCTGTCAGAACAAACATCCTAACTGAGAACCTAGACTACAAAGAGAGATCCTTAGTTATGTAGAGATGTTTTTTCAAAGGCTTAAGAATTGCAGTTTGCATCAATCTTTATTGGCTCTGAATAAAAATGTTGTCTCATAAGCCTCCAAGTTCAGATTATAAAGAAGGGCAGTAAGAGTTTAGTCCCAAATGCATAAAATTGTCAACTAAATGTTACACAAAATAACATTTATTTTTTCTTCCCCTGTTTATATTCTTACTCAAATCTAAAAGCCAGCATGAAAAGACAACAAGAAATCTATGCAGAGAAACTCTACACTGACACACGGACAACACGCACACCAGTGACACCATCACTTCCTTTCTATGAGGGAAGATTTTTTTTTTTTTTTTTTTGTATTTTCAGCATCCACATATAAATTTCAAATCCTGAAAATAAATACCTGTCTCAGAGTGCTTTACAAGCACCCCAAAGAAAACTATCTACAAATCATACATTCAGCTACTCCATCATTTTCAACACTTCCAACAATCATCACTTTCACAAGTCTGAACTTCCATAGCCTGGAAAGCTGTGTGTCAGCTACAGATTTAAGGAGCAGTAATGCTTATCATCTGAATACACTTTCCACTATCAAGTGCCTTTACCAGATACTGTTCTACAGATAAGAAAAGCTTGAGATGCATTCAAAATAATCACTGTCAGACTCGACTGACGGGATCATACCATTACTTTGAAACCAACTCAAACAGTCATCAGAGTCCAGCTGGAATACTGACAACGGAATTCTGGTCCCCACACAAATCAGCAGGAAGACAGACCAGAACTTCACCTCTGATATATAAAACCTTGTAGAGAAACATTAGTAAACAAAAGTTTTAAGAGTCAGGAAAAACTATAAAAAAAAATCCTTGTAAGTCATAAAAACCATTTCAATGTGAAATTTGTAAAATATCACCCTATTTATTCTCTAAGCTTTTCTAGCAACATATGACTTCATAATAACATATCTGTAGAAATCTGAAGGTTAAGAAACAATAATTTTTTTTAAATGTAGTTACTTAAACATTTGCCAGTTTGGAAAGTTGAGCTAAAGTCTCTTTACAGAGAAAAAAATTGCACACTATTTTCAACCTTTGCACTTCTGATTCTCCACATCATTGAGGGTACGGCACATAACAGTCTGGAGGGGAGCCAATGCTGCTCACTGGGCTCCGGGTATTTGACTCATAAGAATTTGGAGCAATTTCAACCACGCCATCATTTTGAGGGGTTTCTCCTTTCAAAAAGTCATCATCTTCATCTTCAGAAGTACCCTGCATGAATTTAAAAGGATCAGTGAGAGCAGAAAGATACTTCAGGTCTCTATTAAGATTTGGCAGAAGTAATGAATGCTGAGGCCAAAAAGGGTAATTCTAAAATAAATTCTGAAATGTGGCAATAATCAAATCTGCTAATCAAAACGTTAGAGGAAAGTTTATACAACACCATAAAGTATTTTTACGTGTTATCAAAGGAAGGAAAGAAAAACAGCATTCGAAGGACTGAAAAATCTGACATAGGATAGGCATGCTGGAAGAATACAAACAGACTACATAGGAGCTTTAGAAGGACATAATTCAGGAAGTGGGTTGTACTACAATTGTCATGACTAGTTGGAATGGTAAGAGAATTAGATGTGCTCTCATTATGAAATATGGGAACTAAATCATATCTTTAAAGTTGATTTCCCATTGACAGCATGTCCATATCCTGAGAGTGTTCATAAGCGTTCACAGAGGTCCTGTGCTGCCAAACTAAATTCTCTGCAGAAGAGGGGAAGTGTTGTGAAAGCAAGGACAGATGAATCCCTAAAGCGTCCTAATTTCAATCACAGTTTCCCCTAAATGTTTAGTGTACTTATATCTACTAAAAAAAAAATAATCCTGCTATAGAAGCAGCTGATACAGATTTAGCAAAAGCTAAACTGCATTTTGATCAGAAAAGATTACCTTTTTAATGGGTTTCTTCAGATTCTCAAGATCTTCAGCACTCAGTTCTTCCCAAAACTGATAAAAAGGATCAATGGTCTTCTTTGATCTGAAAGAGGAATTAAAACACAGTATGAGTTAATGTATTCAGTAAAAGTCCTATGTATTTCACTTTAATAATATAATATAAAATGCTTGGCATTTTGATAGCCCTCTGTAGGGTTTTACAAGCTATTCAATTAACCCCTATATAATCCCCAATTAGTCCCATAAAAAAATAACTCCATTTTGCTGATAGGTGTAAATTACAATTGTTTGCTTGAGCAGTTCTAATACAGTCAGCTCTCCTAATTCCTAGGTTGGGTATTTTTAACAGCTACACTATGCTCGCAGATAAGCATCAATTTTCTTCCAAAATTTTGAAGATAACATTAATAATTCTAGCAATATAACATATTAATATTGTTGTATACATTTATATAAGCTAATAGACATATTTTTGTGTGCTAATATTACAAATTAATATAGTATTATTATTAATAATTTCTACTTCTAAGAAAGGTGTCCCTTCTGTGGAAACAGATTTTTTTTGAGACAAAAAAGTCAGAATGTTGTCCTCTAACATTAAAAAGTGATTAAAGCATCACAGTGCTAGACATTTTGAAAAGCTGCAAATAATCCACTACTCACTAAAAAAGCAAGACGTTTTAAATAAGCTGACATCTCCACTTAAGAAGCAATACACTCAAGGTGCAAAAAAACCCAAACCAAACCAACAACAAAAAAAATGACACACCACCACCACAGCTCCAACAAAATGTGTGTTAGGCTAATATTATGATATTTTATAGGCTGCTTAAAACAAGGAAAACCAAAAGAAAATTCACCATACTAATTAGACCTTCCAGGAAACTGGGTCCTGCTCCTTCTTCATCACTATATGTCACAGTGGGGGTAAATTTAAATTCGAACCTTTGACAATCTCTGGTTAAAATATGCCACATGAAAGGTACTAAAATCAGGGAAGAAACTGAACTGTAGAAACACTTACAGTTTTAGTTCATTATTTTCTACAAGGCAGAAATGATTTGATTATACTTAAACTTCACCTTTTGAGCAGGTAGGGATCAAAGGGGAAGAAACTGTCCAGTGGGTTAGTGCATGTCTGCACAAGGTCACCCCCAGCGCCACTCCGAACAACCGGTATGAACTGCCTATTGTTCCTCTCTATAATTGTGTAGCAGAACACCAACTGGTATTTCCTTTAAAAAGGTAATAAAGAAAAGATAAGCATTTCTAGCACACCGAAAGCAAGAATTTCAGATGGCATTAAAATACGAAGTTATTTTTTAACAAACACCACTTCTATCTTCCATTTCCCACCTGATATTAGGAGTTTTCAAGATAGTTACAAGGTAAGTAGTGTGTTCTCTTCCTCTACATTCCTCTAAACTTCACTCCAAGTAAAATCACATTGGCTCTAACACAAAGCCATCAGTTTCATAGTACTGTAGGATTTCACTGCAACTGAACCACAAATAAACTTACACCACCTCGACCACGGGCAGTATTATAAGTTGTCTTAGATAATACTCAATACTGTTCCTAACAAAACCCATATTTAAGTACTGTGCTGTTTTAGATACACACACACAAATATCAAGCTGAAACTGAAAGAAATGAGTAGGTACCTGGTAATGGCAGCAAACAAGTTCACAACAGAGGGTATACAAATCTTCAGGGGGTTTAGCTGACACATGACAATGCGCTCAAAATTTAAACTCTGCAGATATGATAGACCTTGAAAATAAGAACAATTGACAAATATAGATTACATATCATACAAGCTGAACTTAATTTCTAAAGATTGTCAGTCTGACCAGCCTGCACTCCGCACACCACCACAGAAGCTCTCCTACAGTTGAGATCTAGTCCACAGCTTGTTCAGCAGAAAAGCTACTCCAAATAACAGTAACCTGCCAGAGATTCCTGCCACAGGGATCCTTCTAACACAGTCGCTACACTTACACACCCATTACAGGGACTGACAGAGGCACAGAGTCATCAAGACAGATTATTAGTTGAAGCATGCACTAGCTTTATATAGCTGGAATTCAAACATGCTCAGTAAGTGGGGCCAGATACCAACGTTGAGGAGTTATTGGCATTGTTTTCAATAGTGGGGGAAAACAGCTTATGTAGCTTGGTAGCCCAACAGGTATACAAGCCGCCTCATTTTTAGAGCACAACAACATAAACGTGCCACCAGCTACCTGACTGAACTGACCATTACAAAACACATCAACAGTAAAACTTGCAAGGGAATCTCAACACCATTCAAACCTAATATACTTACCTTTCCTCAAGTTTCCATCCAAAAGTTGCTTATGACGGAAAATCAGTGTATAGAACACCGCCTGACATGTAGAATAAAATGGCCCGTGGAGAGCTACGTCACAGTAAGCATTAGCCCCTGTATCCTGATTGTCAATGTATTTATGCATCCAGTTCACCAGAAGATCCAGGCATGCTTTTACTGTACTATAAGGGAGGAAAAAAGAAAAAAAAAAGCATAAAAATAGCACCAGAAATGGTGTAGAAAAGATGTTACACAAGTATTCAAGGATCCCAGTGCTTATAAAAACATTAGTACGAAAATCTCGTTGTAAAAAAGGAGGTTCTGTTATGAGCTTTCTCCTTGATCTCAGCATAAAATGAATCAATATTTCAGCACTGAAAACCCTAATCAGTGAAAGCACAAGATGCCAGAAGAGATGAATCCAGGAATGCATGTTGCATGTGAAATGCACAGTAAACAATTGGGCTACAGGCAGAACAGAGAGAGATGCCTCCCTCCAACAAGTAATTCCAATATCAAATTAAGTTCCACATTAAAGTCACTGAGCCCACACTGAACAGCATAAAAATACAGAATGTGTACGTACAAAAGAAGACATTTTCACCCATCTGCTGAAGTATTTAAATCCATCTGTATTAAAATACTAGAACACTTGTCTTCCCTGTCTCAGAGTCTACATAAAATGCTTAACATAGGGCATTAAAAAGATTTGCTTCTGAACATCACATACACTGGGCACCTGTGACTCTGCTGGTAGTCAACACAACCTACCCATGCTCAGCATTTCTTGATAAGTGAAGCCTTAAACAAGTCATGAATCCCAGCAATCATTAGTCTGCATCCTGTAAATGCAAAACCTTCCTGGAAACTTCAAGACAATACTGAAACAGTATTGTAGAAAGGACAAATAAGACTATTGATTTAGGCTTACAGGCAAAGCAGCAGGAATAAAAGACCAACACTACGTGCGCATTCTGTGAACTCTGTACTTAACCTCAGCAATCATCATAAATCGTTTGGTTCTGCTCACATATCAAAAGAACTTACACAACTGGAATAAATTTAGCTCTTGCCAAGAAGCTGCCAATATAACTCCCAGCAGTCTGCCTGATCACTGAAGGATTGTTTGGATCATGCAGTTTTTTCCAAAGATGGTCTAAAAATGCCTCAGCCAACCCCTGGAAACAAGATACATAGAAATCATGAGTTGTTATGCTGACGACACTGTTTAAGTAATAGATTCCTAATACTCAATTCCCATAATTTCCATAACCAACCCCTTAAAAAAACCACAAAACTACCTATAACTGTAGTAAATAACTATTCCTACACATGATGGAAGAGCACTCTTTCCTGTGTCTTTTTCTATACTTAGTTGTAAAAAGTAAATGGAACCGTTAAGTCTAGGAAAAAGTCAGGAATAGATACACAAGAAGCATTTAAAAACAAGAGCGGTAAGACGGTAAACAAGAAGTGACTGTTCACTGACTCCTATAGCAGGAGACATCAGGGACATCCAATGATAACAGCAGGGAGACGAAATTAGAGAAACAGAAGTGATTCTTCACCTTAAATGGTTATATTGCAGAACTTTTTGCCACTGAAGTTCATGGTGCCAAAAATTCACATCAGTACAAAAAGCATAATATCACAACATATTTTCTCCTTGTATTTGTCCATCATGGGCTGTTACCGTGAAAGAACATCACTTTGGCTCAGGAAGTTACTGGACTGCTGCTGGAGCCTGAGAGGCTCTAGCAAAGCATCATAACATGTTTGCCCCATTCTGATATTCTTTCCAACATGTCCACTATTCACCACTGTCAGAGACAGGGCATTAGCTTAACTGGATCTTTAGCTACTCTTACACAAAACAAAGTATGTTCTTATTTTTACATGGTAAGAGAAAACAATATTTTGTTGAGAAAGATGGGAAAATGAGGCGGGGAACGAACAGCACACATGATTTTCAAACTGAAGGGCTAACGCAGACAGTATCTTTAAGACAGTTTTGGCATGCTGAAGGGACTTGCTGGAGCACTGTGTCTTGGGTTCAAGACTCCAACTGATTCTTGTAAAAGAGGTCCATTAACAAAGCTCCTTCACAATAGCTTAGATTCTATCTGTTTGCAGTTTATAAGCAACACAGGAAGAGCAACCACATGAAGAAAAACTTGAAGGAGTAACAGAGAAGGAAAAGAAAGCAAAGACACTAACGAATCCTGATATACAATCTTCAGACTAGAATTACAGCAGAAAACAACTATTTTTTGTAAAAAAACAGCCAAAACAAGGAAGCAGAAATGACAGAAGACACTGCATTTCAAAAACAGCTTCTACTCACCAATTTAAAGCTACAGATGTAAAACATGAAATACTGTACATGACATGAAGCATGGGTTGGTAAAATGAGCTTGTCGAAAACAGAAACCAGATCCCGATACAAATCCTTTGTGTTGCTGATATCAAGCTTGCCTACACAACATAAAAAGAAAACAGAACAAAATGAGCCATTTCAGGGTTTTTTTCCTGCCCTTATGCTGCATTTATATCTTTCGAAAGCACTAAGAAATATATAAAGAAACACTGTCAAGCTGACTTCCAGGCTTATCAGACATCTAGGCTTATCTGACATCTAAAAAGTATTTATAGTAAGACCTTCCAGGACTTCAGTTCTACGGCTTTTTACAGTGGTGTACAGGGAGAGTATCTGTGTGTGTGTGTGCGCACACGCATGTATAGAACTGCTAGACACGCAAACTTTGCAATAATGCATTAATTCAGAAGAGCCAGAAGGAAACACTAAGAAATATATTACCTGACTTAGGTAAAGAAGATACAGCAAAATGGTTTCTAAATATTCTGTTTTAAATATATAAATCTAAGAAATTCAAACCCTAATAAATGCCAGTGTAAGACATTTCTTTGAGGTTTCTTCCTATAACACAAAGGCTTGCTCTAGCAATTCCAATTGAGTGATGTGGCTGGTTGTTTTAATCTACTTACAGTCCTTGTGATGTTGAAAGGATCCATAATTCTAATACAAAAAGCAATATAGTAGAGCAAATGATAAAACACTATGGTTAACCAGGAAGTATTTCTAATCCACTAAGTCTTGTAGCACAATGAAAAAACAAAACTCTATTTACCTTTATACCCTGTAATGCCAGTTTGGATACAGTGTCATATTTATATAATCAGAATGTCTCCAACTGAAGACTAAACCTCTAAAGTGATGAATGCACCTTTGCATCCTCTGCCGATAACAATGGGCAGAGGCAGGAATGCAGACTACAGCCTGCTGATGGCAGAATTCTGCCACAAAAGGGTGAGGGCTCTATCTTGCAGCAGCAGAAAGCAAGAACTCAATTTATGTTTTTCTTACTTATTATCAAAACAACAAATCTGATTGTAGTTCAAATGTTCTTACCATCCACATGGCAAACATCTTTAATATATGAAAACAGGATGGTCATCAAAATATCAAGGCGCTCTGCAAGTGGATGGGCCATTCTCTCACTACTGGAAGAGACAACTTTGTTTCCTTTTCTTTGTTCATCTTCCTCCTGGTAGATAAAATGGCAGTAATGCAGCTTTTATATACACAACATCATAAAGACAGCAATTACAGAAAAAGTAAAACTAAACTTCTCTTTCAGTGATATGCTAAAGTTTTGTCTTTTTGTTTTTTTTTAAAAAGAAGTATCTAATTATGCAGCTTAGCGTAAGCAAATTTTTGTAAACTAAGGCAACTACCATGAATTCTTTAATTAGCTTTATGTATAGCTGCTTGTGTTTTTACATAATGAAATCAATTCACTGCATGGATGCTGGGTATCTACATGAATAAAGTCAACACCTGGAGAACACACTAATCATTTGCCAGCTGTTCAGGTTTCAAGAGTTGTGTGCAGTGCAGTAACAAAGCAATAATGTATTCCTACACTGTCTTAGTTCATAGCCACCTCAAAAATGAAAATTTTACTGAAAAAACTTTTAATAGAACAAGATAGCCAACCATGTCAAAAAGTCCCTCTTCTGTAGATTTTTCCTCACTATCAGAGTTATTGGCAGTTTCTTCAGCATCTTCAATATCTTGCTGTGGAGTACTAACCTACAGTTGCAAACAAGAAATTAATTTTTATAAGGCCATGACAATAATATGAAACCTTTTTTTATTATTATATAAGAAATAACTACACAAGTAATTTCTAGAACAGATTTTGTCCTTGACTAAATAAACATTTTAAAAGGGAATGTTATGTATGTAACACACAAATGCACAATCCAAACTGCCTGAAACTTTACCTCCAGAATATAAGCTTTCTATAGACTGTTACATACTGAGGTTCTTCAAATTACAACCCTACACAGAGCCCCACCCCTGTCTTTTTTAAGTGCAAATCCTTTTCCTTCAAAGGGATAAACCAGACCAACCGCACACAGAGAAGCACATCTCTGCACAGTAGCACTGATGCCCATGAAACAGTTATTTTGATTCTGGCATTGACACTCCATGCAGGGTGTAACAGTACCCCTCATACAGTCACCCTCAGGTGTGGGAACGTCTTAGACCAGGAATGGATGTAAATTTGACTGGTTTTATACTTGTGATCACAAACACTACCGCAACATATTTTTTGTTGAGGTTAATTAACACTGAAGCATATCTAATTTCCTACTTTGTGTATTTTAACACTAAGCTTCCTTAAAAGATGATACAGAACAAACTTACATCCAACTTTAACAGCTTTTCAATAATAAGCTCCAGAACTTGAAGCCTCAGAGTTGGAAGGTACACCGTAACTCGTAGCAGGTTGTGAACATAACATTCCTGCAACACAAAATGAATTGATGTCCATAGTGATGTTAACAGAAAGTCTAATTTCTGGCATTTTAGGATTTTTAGAAGGATTTTTAGAAAACAAGGTTCTTAATTTGTTATCTAAAGAGCCAGAAATATGTTTAAACAGACTGTATTCAATCTAGGATAAGTTAATGTATAAGCCAAACATCAACTTTCAATTGTTAAACTGTGTTATCATTAACTTCTTAAGCTACTATTTCCATGCAAATTTTTTCAACTGCATCCAGACAGAGTGAGTATAAATATTCTGTAAGTTATTTATTTCCATAGGAGTTTGTCAAAACTTTCTCTAGGAAAATTAAAACAACAAGCATATTCCTCACTACATCTAGAACCAGCTCTAGTAGTTTAAAGTGAGGCTGAATACATTTTTATTTCTGGTTATTGTAATATACCAACAACAATTGTAAATTCCACAGGAAAGTCTCCTCAGAGTCGTTCTGATTACAATTCAAACAGGTTAACAGACAAGTTCTGTTGATGTGCCCACCCATGTATACACACATATGCACAAAAGACAACGTTGCAACTTTCATATAGGTAAACTGTCAAGTCAATCCATAAAATTAGGTAAAGCACCACATTTAAGTACACCACAGTCTCTTTGTGAATATGCATTATAACACAACCTTTAATTACATGAGCACATATGATTTTTCCACAGGCCATCTGGCTCACTCAGTACATAAAATGGACAGAGCTAGTTTAATGAGAATGTATAAATTGGAAATATTTAACAACAATGCATGGACCATGTTTTTATTACACTTCATTCGAACCTTGCCCTGAAAACACAGTTATGAATTTTTTTTGTGACTTGCTCCTCACTGAGATAATAAATAAATAAAAATTCTTCTCCTAACACCATGCAAGAGCTATTATCCCCCACATTTTACAGCTAGGGAACAGATGCACAAAGTTATTTCGATTTAAAAAAAGGAAACAAAAAAAAAACCCCACCAACAAAAAAAACTAGCAAGGTATACAAACAACTTCGGGGTTTTTTCAGCACTTGATGAGTTCATACCACGGCTCCAACTGAACTTGTCTGGTGGAGCAGGGCTTTGTCTTCGTGTATAATAAAGTGCCAACATATCAAGTTGGAACAAGTAAATATAAAGATCACACAACAGCCATAACCTATCAAAAGTTTCCAGCTTGTTTTTCACGACACACGAGCGCTATAATAAAGATGTAATAAAACAACTTAACACCCTACACTACTGTCAACTTGGATTTCACCTATAATGTCCATTGCTTTTTGTCTGCTTATCAAATCCCCTGTTCTTCTGATAAATACTTTCCAGTGTTGACAACAAATGAGACAGGTATCCTACCGTCTCCTTACTATACAACCCTGAGATTCATCGCCAAAGAGGTCCATCTTGTGCATTGATTAAGAAAGCAATCCTGTGGAAAAGATATGCAGTTATGTCATTAAAGACTAGCATAATGCTTATGCACAAGGAACTTAAGTATGCTTGGACAACCTTATACTAAACAGACACACCCATATATATATATACACGTGTGTGTATATAAAAAAAAACAAAACAAGAATCTTAAAAACAATACACTCAAAAATCTGCATTCAATGCCACCAAATCACTTGTCATACAATAGAGTATATTGATACATTAAAAAAAAAGTGAACAAATAAATAAAAATATTCACAGCTCTTACCAGAGTTCTTTCTGACTTATTAATGAAAGGAAAGTTTTCCACAAGTATCGGCATGAGAAATTGCGGTGTCCTACAATTTGAAAAAAAAACCAACCACAAAACAACAAACAAATAACAAAACCCCAAAGTTACAGGTTATTAACCACGAGAGCAAATATTGAAACTCCAGCACTCTAAAGACAGACTGGAATAAGCTTATTTCACAGTAACTTGATTTTAAAGTAAGTAATTCTGTAAAATCTGTTTTTGCAAGGATCACCGAACAGATAATAAGCGGCAAATTTTCATGTGGACTTGTTAGAAGCCACTTCAAATACACTGCTATAAACACAACTTTCCCTACTTCCTATTGCCATTAACAGGACTTTCAGTTGCTTATGCCTATGGAAATTTCATAATTAATGGATACAGCATTCCACCAGTTAGTGAATATTAGGAAAAAATCATGCAATGAAACTAAATATTATACTTCCAATTAAGAGAAAAAAGTTAATTAGTTCACAAGTTTTAAATCTGCAAGGAAAGAGCATACAAAACCACAGGATTATATACTTACGAAGGAACATATCTTGCAACAGTTTGCAATGCTCTATGGCATGTATTAAAGTTTTCAGAAAGGTCTAGAGAAAGAAAAAAGTACTGTTATGCATTCGGTTACAGAAAACTAAATCCGGAACCAGCAAAACCAGTTCCTATCAACTAAATATTTTAAAGATTCCCAAGGAAATTGCATTTGCCAAAATGCTGGTTTCATTTAGGGTTTTTTTGGGGGGTGGTGGGGTGTGTGTTTTGGTGGTTTTGGGTTTTTTTAAGCTGAACTGCCTTACTACCAAAATAAGTGTGAAAAATAACTCCAAATACAATTCATGGCATCACAACTAATAAACTCTGAATGTGCTGCCAGCCAGGTATTGTTGTCATACACTCTCATACTGAACACTAAACTTGGAAATCCAAAATCTATCCCACAAGGCACAAATATTTAGAAGATATGTTAAATCTATGTCAGTAACTACGTAAAATCTATTGAAAGATTACGCCTCATTTTCACAAGACTCAAACAAACAGCTAATTAGGCTTTTATAGCAGGCTTTTTTTATCCAAACAGTGTCACAAGCAAAAAGCAGAAGAGTAGTTGGGTCATCACAAGTAGAACTGAAATTTATTCCATCATTCAAGATAAGAAAACATGAAATTACTGATAGACATTTAGCTATCCCTTTGCCTTATCAATAAACACACTAATTGTACAGCATTTCTATTATAAATATCAGTTGTATTTGAGCTTATCACAGGCAGACGACAAAAAAAACAACCCTCAAACTCCCCCAAACTACCTAGTTTTATTGAGGTAAATAAAATGAAAAAGAAACAACTGCTAGCTTTTCTTTGGCTTTGAAACTATCTAGGACTAGGCATGTTTTCCTATGCATTCAGTCTTATTCCTGCAGATACTGCACCAACAAGAATATTTTGAAAGTAACAAGGAGTGGGTGACCACACCAATGATTCGAGTATAAGAAAGTCTTTGACTTGGGAATTTAAGGATGTACTGTTTCTTAATGTTTTACATTAACTCAGCTAAATTAATTTTGTAAAAAGGGAGCAACGTGCACTGTATACTTCTTTAGTAAAGTTATTACAGCAGCATATATAAGCTATGCTTCCTTTATACTCACTTTCATCATCATCATCAGAATCTGAAATATCCACATCATCTTCTCTGATGGTTATTCGAGCTAGCAAAAAGTGAGATTACATCAAAATTGTACAAATCTTACCAGTAACAGTCTTCATGACAAATCAAATACACTAGACAAGAGTCCTGATCAGGACTAAAGCATCAAAATTACCCACAAGACTTTCTGAAATAAGCAGAAGCTCATCAAAAAGACAGTTTCATTCACAGAACTAGGAGGTTCTTGAGAACATCTAACATGATCCTCACCGCATCTTTTGTTTTTTTAGTAATAACAACATTACACAGTTCACCCCTTTCCAAGACATCTTCATAGATGGGGTCTGTATTAGCCACTAGAATATGTCTACTAAAATCTAGGTACAGAAAACTATCTGTATCACAGTTCAGCTTATTCAAATTAGGAAAGTAATCAACAGTAACAAACCCCAACCCAATGATTAATTGTGTCACCCATTACATTTATACAGAATTTATCCAGGCAAGACATTTTGATAAGCAAACAAAGAAGATTAAAAGAAAAGTAACTTACGGGGGACAAACTGTGACACAATCATCCGGAGGCATGGCCTAAGATGGACAGTTTGTGCTGACACTAGATTGCCAAGAAAACCCAGGTATTCTTCCACTACCTCCCGGCTTCTTCTCAACCACGGCAGCTTCTGCAAGTAAGCAAAGATCAAGATGTAAAAGAAAGAAGGATGTTTTGAGTACTAAACTCTTAATCTTCCCATGTAACAAACAGGTATTTACCAGCAAGATGCTGACCAGTTGTTCAAGCTCTTTGGTCAAATATGCAACAGAAGCTCGAAATTCATGAAGCCAGTTAATGATCTGGGCATCCTTGAAATAAGCAGAAAAAATAGGTAACTATTCCAATAAACAGTATTACCTATTACTAGAAAATAACAAAATCCTTAAAAGTCAAAGATTAAGATTGCAAATAGAAATTATTTTCATATTAACATGCAAGGAATTTCTTTAAGTTTGTGTCCTCACCAATGGAAGTTCTTGAATGCAAGACTAAATGCATGCCAACTCCTACACCAACAGCCTGACTGGAGGGCTTAAACTACAGACTGAGCAAGGCACGCAAACCTCACTCACACAGAACATATTTAAAAGAAATGGCATTCAATCTTAATTTTCTTTTCTTTTTGCTCTAGTTTAAGCAGAAGGGACATTCAAGTCTTGAAACAAGACAGATATTGAAACAGCAGCAAATCTACACAGAAGATTTTACACTGATTTTGTCTGTACATGAGGAGGAACTTCTTTACTCTGAGGGTGGCGGAGCACTGGCACAGGCTGCCCAGAGAGGTTGTGGAGTCTCCCACACTGGAGACATTCAAAACCCGCCTGGACACCGTCCTGTGCAACTGCTGTAGGTGTCCCTGCTGTGGCAGGGGGTTGGACTTAAATGATCTCCAGAGGTCCCTTCCAACCCTGATGATACTGTGATACATTCCAGAAGGGCTGCTAAAAACAAAGTATTTTACAAAATGTCCTCTTTAAAGAGAAAAGGAACTCCATATAGCATTATGCTTCCTGCAGCATTCTTCTCACAGTTTTGTGGTTTAGTTAAAAGAAAAAAAAAATGTGGTGGGTGCTCACAGCTATAAAGAATAGCCATGAAACAATACTTCTGGGTATAACTACTAAATGCATATGTATCTTACTGCCTAATTAAACAAGTTTTTAGTGAGAACAGGGGAAGGTAAAAATTCATGCAATTTAAAGGCTGTGAAAGTCAGAAACCATGGTTTGATCTACAGAAGTATCTGTAACAACAAGCATCAGTGAGTTAGAAGGATGGTATCTGGAACAAAGACAGACCCTGTCACAAAGCAAAGTTTCTCACTCTAGAGCAGACTCAGTAAGCGTGAGACACCATTTATCAAGATCCTGAATATGAGACATATAAACAGACAATTGTTTTTTGTCTTTTTTTTTCATTTGGAGTTTTAATCCTGATAGTTTCCACAAAGCAAAAAGCTGTTAAATGCAGCTAAATGTTTAAAGCAAAAGAGTTGGGCAAGCAACAAAATGAGTTGTCTGATGACTCCACTCAGACAGCCGAACTTTAAATCATCAGACCCCTTACTACCAGAACTCTTACCTTTATGTCTGGATCTGACAGCTGATGTTTTAACAACTCAAAATCCGTGGTCTCACCCTAGCAGTGGAAAGAAAAATAAGTAAATAACACTCATATTTTTGCCAGCAAAAACTACAAATTTCATCAACAACCCAGTATTGTCAAACAGTAACACGAAGAACACAAGTAAGCGAGAAAGCTCAAGGAAGGCCGAAGCAGCGGTAACAGAGTGCTGTCCCTGAAAAACAACTGAAGCCGCTGGGTCACTTTTAGCTGCTCTCCCTGCAGGCGCAGTTGCGATCACTTTCCCCCCCTTCGGCGTGAGCCAGGCTTCACACCCACCCCGCACGCCACTCCGCTTGACTCACAGGGGAAACCTTTTCCCTCGCACAGCAACACCGCCTGGCACAAGCCCGCGGCGCTCAGCCGCCTTCAGATTTTTCCCCTGAGCCTTCAAACGCGGTCTTGTGCAAGCCGAAGACACTGAATTACACCCCAGGACCGAGCGCAGCGGCAACGCAGGCGGCCTGGCAGAAGAGGAGCCGCCCGCGGAGAGCGGAGCGGAGCCGCACTCACCTTTTCGTACTTCAGCAAGATGTCCGTCAGAGTCCCCCCGAACCGCACCGTCTTCCTGGGCGGGGAGCTGATGAACTCGTCCCCTCCCAGCATGGTCACGGACCCGCGCCTGAGGGAAGGCGAAGTCGCGTGAGCACCGCGGGCCTGGCCTCACTCCGCCCGCCCGGGGCGGGGGGGGGGGGGGGGGACGGACACCGGCCGACGCTCCCCTCCCTTCAGCAGACGGGCAGGAGTCGCCCCCCGCCATTCCCCTCCCGCCAGCTCCGGGACTGGGGCGCCCCGGGCCCCCCCCCACCATCCCGCCTTACCTTGCGGTGGCGACAGCGCGCGCCCCGCTAGCGGGGCAGGCGTCGCCGCGCGCCGCGCCCCTCGCGCGCTGCTTGCCCGTGCCGCCACATGCCGCAGCCGGGCGGAAAGAGCGTCGGCCGCGCCGGAAACGGAGAGCGCTCCTCCCCCGGCACCATAGAGAGGCGCGGCTGGAAGGGCCGTGGCTGCTCTGGCCCTGTAGTCGGTGGTGCGGGCGGACCGAAGGAGGCGGCCGGGGGCGCGGAACGGGCGTGCTCCTCCTCGATACGTGTTGTGATGTTTTGGGTTTTTTTTTCCAAATACACGCCAGCTGACTGCATTAAAGGATGTAGCAGCTTGGAGATCATATAATTCAAAAAGAATTAAACACTAAATACGTAAAAGCCTTCAATAACCTTTAGCGCAACCTGGACACGCACAGATGGAAACACGCATTTTCTGTGTAATATTCAATCTGCTCAAAACGCTTTAAAAAAAAAAAATCGGTTGAATACATAAGGTTTACTTTTCCACACAAGCTAGTTACCGCGACGCATTACGTCATGGGCCCCAGCCCCCTGCGGCAGCTGTACAGATGTGCTCATCCCCCGCAGGAGCTGCCACCGCAGGAACCATCGCCCTCCCAGAAGCCACATCCAACAGTTTTGTAGACTTTACTAATAATTTATCTTCTCCCTGGCAAAGATGTTCCCATTTAAGAAAAGTAAATCACGTTAAACCTTCATTAGATGCAGCCCACGTCTAAAGGGTCTGACAACGAGTGTTTAGTCCTTCTGCTTTGCTACAAGTTCAGGTTTAACTTTTTTCCATGGAGCTGGTTTTAAGGCTTAACCAGATACAAAAAACTTTGGCTCCAGGAGCGTGCTTATACAAGAGCTTGGTTCTTTGTGATTTTGGCTATGTTTTTAAACGGTGTGCATAGGACTGTCCTTTAAGTTTAGCTTTAGACGCAAAACCCCGCGTTCACACGGCTGCGAGCGGTCCTGAACACGGACAAGTGCTTCTGTCCAGTCAACAGCGTAAAAGATCTTTGAATGGACTTTGTGCTGCATTGAGCTACAACCGATAAGAATACCAGGAGACTAAAATAGTGTTAAATACCTGTTAATGTTTGACTGCTAATAATTCAGTTGCCAGTTTCTATTTAGTATTAGACTTTCTTATTTAGAAGGCAAACAGACTGCATGAAACAGTAACTGGCTCACACTTCCAAAAGGAAAGGATCATAGCTTACAATAGGCATTGTTGCTCTGCAACAAGTACTTTTTATCTCCTTGTTCAGACACAGCACACTAGTAACATTCTAGCACTTCTCTGATTAACATCCTCCTTTACTGATGTATCAGCTCCTATAATTAATTTTTAAAACATACATACTGTTCATAATTGTAAATGTCTGAATCCCGCACAATTTTTGAGTGAAGTTGCAACAGCCAACAACATTCTAGCTATCATCTTATGCAACAATCATTAAGTATTGATATTGGATTTAAGATCAATTACGTTGTAATCTACAATGAATGCAGAGCCCTGCTCAATTCACTCCAGTAATTACAATCGCAACACTAAATCAGAAAAATTTTGCTCACCAGGCTAAGTATGTGAATGGCCACACACAAAAGTTTTTGCTTATTTTAGAACAGCTACTAATCACTCCTCTTACTAAACATTACATTAAGCCTACAAGTGAAACTATAGGGAATTAGAAAAAGCAGTTATCTCTGTTCAGAACAAAGAAATGAAAAAAATTCTTGCAAATGACACTGAAACAGTGAACTACAGGCTTTAAGGGAGGAGTTTGGCTTTTTTTTTTTTAATCCAACCATTGTAACAACACAGTGGTGTCACATTGCAGTTCCTCTAAAAGGAGGAAACAATTGGACACACCTCCGAAAAACTGCAGTTAGTGAAGAAGAAATTACTTTACAGGCCTTCAAGTTTAGTGTTCATCTAACCTTGTTGAAAAACTGAGAGGATTCAGAAAACATTTTAAATTAGAATATGCACAGAAAAGTAAGAAGTTACTCCACTAATTTGCAAGAGAACATTGAAAGACATTTCAGGAGTTCACAAGGAAGTACAGCCACAGCATTCTCAGTAAACATTTTCCTTAGATCCACCTCTAGTATTCAATAAGGTGTGGCATAAAAACAATTGTACATTAAAATTTTAAGACCTACCCATATTTGCTAATGGTGAGCTTAAACTCCTAGTGTTAGGTCAAAAACAGAGCAACTCACAAGGAATTTCTCCACACAAGAATTTTAGGTGTCATTAACTTTAATATAAATCTTTTCCCAGGTGCTACTTCTCAGTTACATCTAAATGTAAATTTGTTAATATTTTATAAAGCATCAGAGCATTTGTTAAATCAACAGGGGTTTTTCTTTTGGTGGTGTCCCCCCCTCCACCGATGCTTCACCATTAGGAAAATAATTCCCAACATCACCAGACTAAAAATGCCTCTTCTTGGAGTCATTGTATTACATCATTTGCAACTATGAAGAATGTACTGGTATGCCAACATCACTATTTTTACTTGTCTATTTATAAAATCTCAAATTCCAAGTTATTCCAAAATAATGATGAAACTTTACAAAGGTCACTGTAAATTGGGTATTTACATCATAAAAAACTTTTACTACATTTGCAACTTTGCATCAATAGTTTGCAATGGATATTTTAAAAGCACCCTTACAAACAAAAGTATTGCACTGGCATAATGAAAATTCACAGTAAGTTTAACTTCCAGACCTTGGTAAAACAGTGCAAGAGCTTTTCATCGTGCAAGAGCTTTTTATCCAAACATTCTCAGGTTATTAAAAATAATAACAAAAAAAAAATCTATATTACACACTGCAGTGATTTTTCTCCGAATCGGGTTTGTTTCTTTTTTCGTTCTTACTTCTTAAGAGATCTAGTTTATGTTTTGAAATGGTGAAAAAAAAAAACCACAAAAAACTATCCAGTCCAACACCGAAATAGGTTCATTTGGCAGAGATATGGCTCTATGTGTCCATTTTATACAGAGTCCACAATGGTTGCAGAGATTATTCCATAATGAGAGAATCCTATTGCATGAGTAGGGAATTCTCTTTCCATAATTTGCAGCATTTCCCCCACTTTTAGAGGCAGTAACTTCAATAGTCGTGTCTTCAACAGATCCTGAAGATAATACATTAAGAAAAGGTTACTCAAAAAAGGTTTTAAAACAAATAGTCACATAAAACTCTAAATAGTTATTTGAAGTCAGTCTTAAAAGTATTTTTCCTCATGTTTAACAGCAAATTGGGACCCAAATAAAAGACCCATCACATCAACAGCCCATCTCCAATGGTGACCAAGTGTGGATGTCTCAATAAAGGCAAAAGAATACAGCATGCAAGTACTATCTCCTCAGGATATTATCTCAACTGCCATTTACTGCCTCAGGTCTTCCTGAGCCAAACATATTATGTTTGCATCTCTTCTGTTGTCTTCCTTGGCTTTTCGAATCAGTAAAATTTTATCTGTCACACTGTCCCATGTCAAATAATCACACACTTCATCTACATAGCCTGTGACAACTCGGTTCCCGCTTTCTCTTGGGAAAGGCATTCCCTACGTACCTTTTCCATACCACCTATGGCTGCATAAGACTCTAGAATATTTTATACTCTGCATGTCTTTTCAGGCTCAAGGATCCTAATCTATTTGTTACTCGTTTAATAGAATTCATTCTACATCTTGAGAATTCTCGCTCTTCTTATTCAGTTCTACCATATAATTTTTAAGATAGGAAATTGTAACAGCATCCATTATTCCATTAATAAATTCAGAAAGTTATTAATGGCAAGAACCAGAAAATTATCAAAATGACAAGAATGAATAAGTAGTTTCTGTGAAGAACAAACTTCCTTATTAAGGCAACAGTTAGTTTTCCACACACTTGCACTTTTTCTTGTTTTAAATATTAGGTGAAATCTGAATGTAATGGCTCAGGAAGCTTTTCCAATGGCCAGTATGGTATGAGGTTTCTTTGTTGGTGCTTTGGGGTAGGGTTTGTTTTGTTTTGTTTTTTTTGTTTGGTTGTTTTCGGGTTTTTTTGGGGGGTTTTGTTTGGTTCAGGTTTTTTTTTTTTTTGTTGGTTCGTTGGTTGGTTTGGGTTTTTTCCCTCCTCTCTCTTGACAATATCTGGCCAAACATGTTTAACCCGTTTAGTCAAGTTCATAATATGTCCAGATGGGGAGAGGATTTCATCTATCAGTAAGGGATGATCTGATTCAGGCAGTTGTTTATAAGAAGATATAAGGTACTTCAGATGAACTTACTTCAAAAGGGAACCCTGAATTATCTTTGGAGGTGCAACCCTTTGTTATCCTTTATTCTACCTTGAAAGTTAAAATCGTAGAGTTTATGTTACAAATGTGTAACATAACTCCTATACACTCCCTCTGTTTTGGTTCCTTCTGAATTACAATTACTAATGCAATTGTACCAAAGTTCATTTACTGTAGCATTAGAAGCTACTGTTCGGGAAAGCTTGTAACAAAGCACTGTATATATCTGCCTCTATAGGAAATAATAAACCATAGATTATTTCTAATTAAAATCAATAACAAGACTTGAAATACTTATAAATAATGGATAACTTTCACTACTAGAAGTCCATTACAACAAAATACACATCTATATATGCATATTGAAAGTCAGACCACCTACAGAGATAGCATATTATCTACTGAACTCAATACCTATAATTGCCATAATATTTAAATGAAAAAGGATGGATGTCTATCTGTCAATTCTAAACCTATTTCAGAAAAAAAAAGTCTAAAAAGAGAAGGACTCATTTTCAGCAGCCTGTTCAACAGCCTAATTGCAGATATAGTTAATAATAAACCAAATAGCAGTAACGTCTTTTAAAGTTGTATTGCTGCTGTTTGTTTCTGCCCCCTACAAATTTTCTATTAAGCAACAGTTATCTATATTCTATCTCCCTACTGTTAGAACTTCCTCTCAAGAAAACTCTGTGGCTTTCATGAAAGAAGACAATTTCCACATGAACTCTTCTGTATCCAACAGTAGCTTCAAGATTTAGTTTCAAGGAGCAGCAGAAAAAGCTGACCTTGTACACAGAACTGCAAGATGTTCCGAATTCTCAAATAATTCAGACACTTAATGTAAAATTGTTTTTAAGGTTCCTTCAGAAAAGTATTTTACATAGTGAAGTGAAAGCTTGACCCTTTTTTCTTTTCCATTTCCAAGGCATTAAGCATGCTTTGCTTCCTGAATAAGCATGGTATATTAATGAACACACTAGGGATATTTTTGAAAGTCTTGATGATCTTCAACGACATTTCAAAGTTGGACCTAGACACTTTCTTTGCACACTGGATAGTAGCACAGCTTTTTCAGATGACTGAGGCTCAAGTAGTTTAACTACCGATTGCATTTATGAGTTTCAAACTATTAGCTACAGCTCTTCCCCTAAGTTAAATACAAGTCAGCATTTCACTTATTTTTGCTGTTCTCCAAGAAAGAAGCATTTCATGTTGCTAAAGAGGGAGCTTCCCCTCACAAGGGCTCATGTGGGTAGTGGTTAATGGCTATTTCGTTACCCCACACTTAATTCTGGCAGCATTTAGAGTGACTGTCAGGACCAGTTCAGAACCGCACGGCTTCCGTGCTGGCAGCCTGGCAGACCTTGCAGCCAGCTCTCCGCACGCCAGCTCCATCCCACTCCACTTAGGCGTCTACTGGAAGTACCTTTCCCACCTGATCAAATTTGGGGCATCTCTCTCCCTCGATTTCTGTTACCACCTGAATTGAGAAAGATTCCCCACAGCTGATTTTTTTTTTTTTTTTTTTAAGAAGCGTCAGCTGTGAGCAAGTGGTTTCACGTAAGATTTTAGTCGAACCTCAGGTAAGAGAGTTTTCTCAAGTTCTAGGCAAACTTAAGGCTCCCCCCCCGCCCCCAGCTTCCCTTCCACCGACCTCATTCGCTGGGGGCTCGCCCCGGCACGGCGGCGCGCCCCGGGACGGGCCTCCCCTGCTCTCACCTGCCGGCGTCGGCGGGGCGGCCCCGCGGGCCCCCGCGGCGCTGCAGCTCCAGCTCGGCGGCGGCGCGGGAGCGCGTTGCGGGAGCGAAGGCGGAGGAGAGGCGGAGGCTGAGGCCGTGCACCAGCCCCCGCAGCAGGCTGTCCCCGCGACCCTTGGGCAGCGCCAGCCCCACGTCGTCGCGCAGCTCCTCCGGCGGCACCTCCAGGTTGCCGGCGTACCAGAACACCCACCAGATGAGGCTGAGGAAGATGCCGATGCCGCCCGCGTAGATGAGCAGGTCGGAGAAGAACACGTCGGCGAACACGCCGGCCAGCAGCACCGCCAGGCCCAGCGCGTCGAAGGCCAGCGCCAGCCAGAAGGCGGCCACGCAGCGGCCCAGCCCGCCGGGGGCCGCCATGGCGGGGGGAGCAGCGGCGCCAGCGCCGCCTCAGGCCGCCCGCACCTGAGGGGAAGGCGGGGCGCGGCGGGAAGGGCGGCGCCGCACCTGAGGGGGACGTCCGGGCCACGCCCCGCCGCCTGCACCTGCGCGCGGGGCCACGCCCCCCTCGCGGAGGGACTCTCGCCACGCCCCAGCGGCCGCTGAGGTGGAAGGCGGGAGCGCCGCCGCCATCGGGGGCCCCACGGTCCTCCCCCCGCTTATCTCACGCCGTCCCAGGCGCGGCTGACACCTCGTTTGCCGGGGCCCGGTTCCCACAGCCGGCCTGTCCCCGCCAGCGGCGTCGGGCGGACCCTGACAGGCCCCTTCTGCCTGCCCCGGCTCGTGGAGGCGGCCGGCGCAGCTGGCTCTTCGTCCGGGCGTTGTTCCGCCTCGTGAGAGAGCAGCGGGAGCGGGTGCTGTCATGGCTGTCGGCAGTTTGGGGTTGAGGCCTCCCTTGCAAGGGGTGGTCGCTGCCGCTTCCTCGTGCAGGCCAGCGCGAGGCAGACACCGCTGGACCCGTTGAACCGTTTGCAGTTGAGGCAGTGTCACCTTGAAGGGGGGGGTAAGGTCTTTGCCTTACTTTGCGCAGACACCCTAAAGGGAGGTGCGTCAAAAAAGGTGGTCTTGAGAGATGAATGTACGTGTTGCAGACCTCCGCTCTTCCAAGAGGCGGCGGCCATCAGCAGGCGGCAGAGATTTGCAAGATGGTTATAATGTGCATCTGCAAAGTCATATAAACTACTTTAGCTAGGTGTTTGAGGTTGGCTTAAAAAGAGTAGTTAGAATACCACCTCAGGTTAACAAGCAGGAAACTAGTGAATGCAAGATGAAAAATCCAGCAAGCAAAACAGTTATCCAAAAGATACATACTTCAGTTCACTCTTGTGTTAGTTAATGACCTGGTACATACCTCTTAACACTCCCAAGTCCTCAAGCACAAGAACTATATTTAGCTGTAGGCTCTCTTGCACATACTCTGACAAGGCCGTCGTATCTAACAGTTTGTTTAGTGATGGGTAAGGCACACTGTTCCAGTAACTAGAAATATCAAGCCAATGGGAAGTGTGACAGGCCTGAGAGCATAAGCAGCTTCCACGTGTTTGTGGAAGTACAGTGTGCCAAGAATGATGCCATTGAGGAAGACTACCAATGGCACTCATTGTCATTGGAGGAATATACTATAGTAAGACTACAGACTCAATTCCTATTATAGCACTTGGCTTACTTATCATTGCTCCTGCTGAACGTTGAGACTCAAGACGAGGTAAAGCCACTTCACTGGTGATTGCCTGTGTTACTGACATTATTCCATAAAAGATGTCCTTAGGAAATGACAAGCTGAAATCCTCCTAAAAAGAAAAAAGTTAAAATTATTCTGAGTACTTCAACAATATCTTTCACTTTGACACCTAATACCACTTCTGCCTTGAGAAGAATTATGGTACCAAAAAGCCTATACTGCTATTCTTCCTGATTATTTTCAAGTATCTTTTGGATTTTAAAGTTTAAACCCAGCTTCAGTAAATCACATATGTTTTGACTTCTGCCTAACTTTCATCCTTTTCAAAAGTGTGAGAGAAAGAGGATAATGTACCAGTTACCCAAGTTTGAGCGAGGTTCGTATACCTTAGTCTCAGGGGGTTTATTCCATTAGAATCAGAATAGCTCTTAGAAGTCAAGCTAATTTTAGGATTGCATGTTTATCATGATGGCAGTAGGAATTCTAATAATCAGATATGACCCTAAAAGAAATAATCATTACTATTTTGCTTAAGCTGAAGTTTGATAAGGTAAGAAGGCAGATCTAATTACAATAGAATAACAAATACTGAGGGAATTTTAAACAGAAATCAGTACTGATAATCTTAACTCAGCTTCTTTGGAAAAAGAGCTATTTAAGTCATAGTTCTAGCCCTGTGGCATTCTTATTGTGTGCACCAAACTTACCTCCCCCTAGGGCCCAAGATGCGATTAACTACTGTAAAATGAGTTTGTGAACAAGTTTTTATCTTCTCTGCATGCCTCCTGCTATGACTTTGGTTTGATAGTCTTCAGATATTTGCTTTATTATTAGCTGTTATTCTTCCCAGTAATGCTGAAGTTACGGGCTAATCTGAAAGCGTAAGTTACATTATCACCCTGGTCCTACAAAACATGCATATAAATACAGTGATTTCTATAAGCATGGCAGAAGGCTTACAGACCAACTACAGGCATAAACTAGTCTATGTTTTTTCTAGAAAGATGGTATTTTTCTTCCCTATTTATCTGTCCATGGAAATTAATTTTTCAGCAAGAGCTCAGTATTGTTTGAAACATGACACTGTTGAAGTTACTAACACATTGAATATATCTCCATTCGATTATTTTTTAAACAAAGCACCCGGCCATATAAGTCAGAGCAGAAGTTAATGTAGTTTTTCCCTCTCTTGCAAAAGGAGTAGTTCAACAGACTTTTTTTGGGGGGAAAAGAAAGGCACTTTGGCTTCAGTAGAGTAGTAAGTTGCAAGGTAGCTGCACTAAGTTGTTTCAGTGTAGTTTTAGTTTCTAATACTTACTGCAGCCTTTTGAAAGACTTGCTTCCTGACTCCAGTTTATTTCTGTGAGGAACCCGAGTTAGTTCCCACTTTCATACAAATATGGAGAACAAGTGAGCAATATAGAATCAATTCTAGCAAAAACAATCACACTGTGTGCTACTAGAGAAAATATTTTGGTAGTATCTTTATTTTAAACCTTTCAAATAAAAGCAAAGACTCCTTGCAGAAGCTTATCCTTAATCTAATTAAGAGTTTAGTTTTAACTCTTGTGGCAAATTTTAATAATAAAACAGAATACTATATTTTTTTTTTTTAAATTAGAATGCTGATATTTTGAAAGTTAAAGACTTCCTCTTCCCTTCTAGCCTCCATATGGCCACTCTACTTTCAGTACTCCTAAAAAGGGCATGAACTCACTCACATTAATGATACACAAAAAAATTTTGGCTATTACCCAGTCTCCACAAAACCTTTAATGCACGAGCTGTGTAAAGAAAGCACTATCTGTATTTCTTGAAGTGCTTCAAGAGCTTAGATATGTCTTGACAATTACATATTTTAAAATACTATTATTCTACACTCTTACTAGAGAAAAAGTTAACAGACAGATTTTTCTATTAAAAACCCCAGAACCTTAGCCAAGGACAAATAGTACTACTGAAAATGTTGCACAAGAATTTAAAATCATAGAATTGTTTAGGTTGGAAAGGACCTTGAAGATCATAGAGTTCCAACCTCCCTGCCATAGGCAGGGATTTAACCAAAGTCCCTTTTCTAAATTCAGAATTATGGGCGTCCTGATAGAACTTGTGGTCATACAGGTTTATTGTAAGACTGATAATTTTACTTGCCATACCATAAATGGCTTTTATAGTTCATTCCTCTGTTATTTCCACCTTTAATTTTTAAATAAAATAAAAATCATAGAATGGTTTAGGTTGGAAGGCACCTTGAAGATCATCGAGTTCCAACCCCCCTGCCATAGGCAGGGACACCTCCCACTAGACCAGGTTGCCCAAGGCCACGTCCAGCCTGGCCTTGAACACCTCCAGGGACGGGGCTTCAACAACCTCTCTGGGCAACCTGGGCCAGTGCCTCACCACCCTTAAAGTGAAAAACTTCTTCCTAATGTTTAATCTAAACCTGCCCTCTTCCAGCTTAAAGCCATTCCCCCTCGTCCTATCACTAAGATCGTAAGGTCAAGGATATAGTACCTTTAATAATTATTCATATGTCTATTAAACCTTTCACCTTCTATTTCTAAAGGCAGTCAGAATAAATATTACAGGTATAAAAATGGTTCATCTGTAAGAATTTATACATAAACATACCAGATTTGCTTTAGTGTCTTGATGGTCATTCCCAGAAACGTCCTCACAAAGGCTCAGAGGTGACTACTGCACACTAGCCATTCATGTAAAACTGAACTTAATACTCACTGACATGCCTTGCAGAGCTAAACCAGCTCAGCCCTCAGGGAGGTGTTTTCCACCTTAGCTGCTTCTGCCAGCATAGAAAATTCAGTTAGCTTTGTTACAAGAACATTTATACTAAGGAAGTGAAGTGGTGATTTGGTCCTTGCAGCTTGCCAGTCGAAATTTAGTTAATTGAAAACAATTGTGTTTTACACCCAATTTGATTCTGTAATGCATCACAATAGGCAGTTTCCACTTGAATGAATGTTAGTTTTTTATATTTCCTCCTTTCTTGATTAGCAAAGTGACAGGTTTTCCCAGGGCTTTTAAACAAGCAAGAAAAACATTACTAAGAAATATTTTCCTGAATAAACATAACAGATTTAACTGCATCATTCAACACTGATCTTCAATACATACCATCTGCTGAGAAGTTGAGAATGTATCTCCTTGCAACAATGGTAACTTACTGCTTCTGAGCAAGGGTGGCTACTGCAAATGTCTCCAACTGAAGATCTGCGATAGCTATGACAAATTATTACCCACTGATTTTCTGAATTCTAAATATATACTTTTAATAAAAGAGTACATTACTTGCAGCAAACTCAAAAATCACATCAGTAGTGTTACATCTTATTTAACTGTCAGAATCCTGAATAGTCTGCAACATAAAAGGAATAAATTCTGCTATATAGTATATTTTATATATTTACATATATATACTTTTTTGGCAATGGATTAGTTTGCAGCCGTGCCAATCAGGTGCTTTACATGTCGTACCTAGCTACATGAATTCCAGTGCTGCTATCAAAGAAAAGGCAAGACTAACTACTGCAGTCCCAACGTAGGTTGCCTTAAGGTGCTGCAGAAATTCAAGGCAGTACTTGTGAATATTTCAATGTGAAGGATGTGTTTTTCTAGCACCTACAAGCTTGTATGGTTCACTATCAATTACTCATACAGAAGTTATCTTAATTTCATAATTTTCTGCACATCTACGAACTAAGAAACATTTTAACATGAATGATTAAATACAAAAGCACATTTCCAGAAAGGCTTCTGTTATCTATTCTCTTAGTTCTTCATTATGCAAGTGAAATAGTATTTTGCAGCCCACACTAGAAAGTGATTGGATTGTTTTTGGACAAGATCAGATCTTTTTGTTAACATCGATCTAACAGGAATCATTGAGTCAGACTTGGTTTTTTGGCTAAGATTAATTTGTTTCTTGATTAAAAAATGTTTATGGTAGACTAAAACAAGAGGTTGTGGGCTACAGAAAGTTGACACCATTGCATCTTTTCATATTCTTTAGTGTTTCTTTTACCACTTTTTATTTAGCACCCAATTACTTTCTATGTAGCAAATCTATTGATACGCAATGTCCTAAATAGGAGATGGGATAGGTTTTTTTTTAATTAAGCTGGTTACATACTATTTGATTTATTTTCTTGTCTCTGTTGACCTTTTTCTTATTTGGATTTGAGTAAAATATTGCTAATAAAGATCTATACCATTAGGACTTTTCATCACAGATCTGCCTTGTATTCTCACACTGAGAAAGATGTGAAGTAAACATCCGGAGAGCAACCATTTGGTTATTCTGTAACATTTCAAATATATAAACTTTCAGTTCTGCAGTGTACGTTTTACATGCCTTTATAGGACTGGTTCACCTAGCTGGCACACCTGAAATTCATACAGGCTTTGGTGTTTTTCAGATGGAAGAAACAACAGTATCGTGACCAGAATGCAGGGATACCCTCAATTGTTCTGGTAACAGAAATAAAGCCTGAAAGTGATGGTAAGGAGATTTTACTTGATGTCATAAGGTATAAGTGGTCAAAGCATACAATGATAGAAGTAAAATTGTCAGTGCTTTTTCCTCCCTCCATCCCCCCCAAACACACAAATATTCTAGGTAAAAATAGCTAAAAATTACATTGTTTGGCTTGTTATCAGGCTAAATTAAATATCTGTAATAAGATTGATAGATGTCAACCTGTTTTCATTATATTGAACAATTTAAGAAAAAATGGTAGCAACTATTTCACATTTTAAATCACGTGTTAAATAGATTGCTGCTCTTGGTGTGCACGCTTCTTGCTTCAGCCCTTATCTGTTCCAGTACTAAGGTATGCTTCAGGGAGATGTCACTTATGCAGTATTTTTCAGCATCTCTTCTGGAATAGTCCCCTCCCTGCCACTTCACACTTTAGTCTGGGTCAGGAAAAGATAAGAGGTAAGAAATAGAGCCAATTAAGATTGTGAGTTTATTTGTTCCAGCTCATCAGTTAGAAGGAAACACAAATGAATCATTACAGGTCTCAGTGAAAAAAGCTCTTGGGATAAGATTTTCTTAAGAAGGTATTTTACTTCATCAATGTATTTGTTTACTAAAAAGACACCGAGTGACTATATAAAATGCGTTACAACAGACAACGTTCATGCTGACTCTGGCCTGCGCACTTTCTTGGGTGCTTGCTTTGGTGTTTTTGAAGACTTCTTGGCTGACTCTTTTGCAACACCTAAAGCTGGCAAATCAATAGACTTTGCTTCAGGCTTTTTGGGAGTCTTTTTCATCTCTTTTTCTTTTATTGCTTCCTTGGCCATGTTGAGCTGCTTGGCTTTTTTCTGTTTTGGTGAAGTCTGCAAGTCTGCATGCTCTTCTGTAACTTTATCTTTTGTTTTTGTAGTCTCCAGAGCTAAAGGTTGTTTCTTTCTCTTACCGAGGGATGTTTTAGTTTTCTTGCCCAGGTTGCCACCTTTTTCTGGAGTTGGTTCCATTTTCTGTATTTAAGACACACAAAAAAATTACCCTTCCACCTAAGAAACATCTCTACTGTTTTTCAAGAAGGATCAATGAAAACCATTACAAATGACAAATGCTTTATATCGACTGAACTGTGCCCTAGCCCAAATAATCTGTTCACATTTCAGTCTGGAAGCAGAAGATTAAACAGAGAACTAAATCATGAAGATAATGAAAAAATAACAAAATACTAAGAAAGTAAAGAGATTTAACAGATGCAAGGATCCTTTTGACTAGTCAATCACTGACCTCTGCTGGCAGAGCTTTAAACCACAGCCCTCTGCTTGTCACATTTCCAGTCTTAATATATTGACTAGAGATCAGCTCTCTTGGAAGTCCAGCTGTACACACACAAGCGGACAGCACTCTTATCTGTGCAGTAGGCCTGGTATTCCCTAGAATTCATCGCATATTCCCACATGGCCCTCATGAGAGAAGGCTGCTGTCACAAGAGCAATTCATACAACCCAACTTTAGCTGTATCCATTGCAGGTCGCTGGAAACAGGGCTCTGGTAATCACATCATGTGAGCTAATCTAGACCTGTTGGAGAAGAGCAGCTTGAAGCAAGTTGTATGAGTTTTTTTGGTGGGCCTGCACAGAATCACAGTTTTAGTTTAGGCATCCCTGAAGAGGTACATCGTTAGGAGTTTAAGGATATGCTCCAATCATGAATGCAGTATAACTAAGTTGTATCTGTAAGTGTTACTGTTTTATTCATCCAAATATCTTTCCAAGATATTTGTTAGATGTCAGTATTATCAGTCTGGTTGTTTTGCAGACACATTAATGACATGATCCACATCATCTCCAATACTGGCAACAGTAAGTCCGTCCAGTATTTCGTGCAAGCTGCCAGCTCTCAATTTGTGTTATGTGATTGTTAATGTTGCATATTACTATTCTAGATATTGTTACTTGGTTTTCCTCAAGTTTTGCACTCCAGGCAGAAAATGATACATCAAAGTTTAATTTTACAAGAAATTTTGAATTAAAAATTTTATGATTATGTATTAAGTATTAAGCTGTTTCCCAATCATTTACCCTTTCTTCTGACTTCAGGCTTGTTATCCAACCTAGGCAAAATTGCTGCTATTCAGAAAAATATATAAAAGGACAATAACCACTGGCATCTTTTGTCTGTAAGAGGGGTTAACTAAAAAAAATAAAAAACCTCAAAACAAACCATCTCCCCAAGGCACCCCCCACATACACTAAACTCTTGCTTTCACGATATATTTAAAAAAATCCAGTTCACTTTTAGTGTATTAACACACACTGTTCCCTAAGGAGCAATGAACGATTTAAACAGCTCAGTCTTCAGTTTTAACTGAAATGTGAGTTTCTCAATATTATTCAACAATTACCTCCAGCTCAGCTAAGATGGTTGTTTGCATAGGCACCAGTTGTGGAATTTCTTCATCATCATCATGATCACCTGGTTCTTGGACTACTTCTACTTTTTCTTTTATGGCAATCTCCTTGGTAGCAGCAGCAGCATTCATTTCAGTTGTCGAAGGGACTCGACTTGCATTCAGTTTTTTAGCTGCCGCCTTTGGTTTCTTCTTCTTTCCCTTCTAGAATTAATTGGAAGTACAGCTCAGACAAATCCCTATAACAGTTCTAAATGTATAATAATTGTTTCGATATGGTGAAAAATAAGACAGTCTAGCAACAGTGATTTAAATATTGTTGTTTAATAGACCTGGACTGGTCAGCCATATGTAAAATATGAAAAAAATGCATTACTTTCAGAAGTTAATTATAAACAACTGATAAGTAAATGATAATAGCGTCAAGATTACAGTCTTTAAGTTGAATATATATGCTCCAAATTTATTTTAGACAAAATAACATAAGCAGAGCCTGGTACAAAGGAATAGCTAATATTTTTCTTAAAAAAAAAAAAAGTAGGTGAGCCTCTCCTCATATATACAAATATACGAGCTTGTGAATTATTCATATGCCACTGATTTTAAAATAAATTATGGATGCATAGTCTGTATATCTATATGTTAATGAGTGTATTTTCAGAAGACAAATATGAATAAACAATAGAAGCAAAAGTTCTAAGAATGAATCTCAGCTCCCTACAGTTTAGGACTAGAAATGTTTAATTTACTTATTTCCAGTTTACTTTTTACAACCTATCAGGGAGTTTCCATGATTTTGTTAGCATTACTGAATACATGAAGCACTCAGAGTGAAAAGCACCTAACCTATTTGTAGCCATAAACGCCTGGGATCAACTGCTAAAACATTTAAATCCAACATATCAGATACTATAAAGCACAAAAGGATGCCGCAGAACTAGTCACTCCAATTTGGTTTTATGAGAAGTTTGAAAAAGTCTTTTTTTTTTTTTTTACCTTTACTTCCTTTTTTTTGGGAGATGGCTGTCTGTCAAGCTCATCCAAGTTGGAGATATTCGCAGTAAAAATCGGAAGTGCAACTGATTTAAGTGTTTTGAGGTGAAGAATTTTTACATTTTTCCAATTCTGCAACAACAAAACCAGTACATTATGTAAAAATAACAAGGCTGAATTGTGAACTGGCTTGCTTTAATGCAGTCAATCAGCAGTACCTTCGGTAACTTCTTAGCAATCACCTCAGCTGCTGCAATGACATTATCTAGTATCTCATCAGCTTTCATTCCAGTGTGACCTATACGTGCTGTACTGAAAGGAGAAAAGAGTAATATTTATATGTGGGCAAATAAACATGCTTCAAGTTACTTGTTCTTAGGCACGCCCAGAAATGAAAAAAGCCCACTAATCTGCAATTATCTTAACTTTCATAAAGGATGGATGGCTATTGCAGAAGTCTTTTTTAATAACAGTCAGAATAGATTGACCTGTATTAACCTTTCCATATTTGTATATGCAACTTCTGCCTTGTATTACCGAGCATAATGCCAATTGAGATCATTTTAGATGCACGATAAATGAAAAAAGTCTTATAATAATAGAATGTTTTGGAAGTCGTTTTTATATAATTTAACAGAAATATTTTTCTAAGGTTGTACTTGCTGTTTGATAATGACAGTTGACTAGAAATTCCTTAGGTATAAGTAAAAAGAGACAAAAAGTAAAACTTTACAGTGAAACTTGTTATTAAGTAGAACCACAGATTTCTTTATACAGGTTAGGTTCAAAATAGCTCCCATCTGGAATGATGGCCCTTAACCTCTTTTATTCACATATCAATGGAATAAAAATAACTTATTTAAAATTCCTACAGTTAAGCTACAAGTGTCCTTCAAATGAAGTATTAACCTACTTATACTTACTAACAGCACCCTTTGTTGGTAACTGGGAGTGTAGTCCCCTGGATGTGTTTTTGTAGTTCCTTAGCAAGATTTTTGGCTTTCAGGTTTACAGATAAAGGTGCCCTAAAAAAGAAAGGAGGGGAATTAAAAAAAAAAAAAAATAAAATTACAAAAACCCCAAACCCAACAAGCCAAACCCAACCGCACCATCCCCCAAAGCCCCAACCAAACAAAACTTTACTAAGAATCTAATCTTAAAAAAGATAATGCAAAATGGATAGACAGAATTTAAAGACCTACTTTTTCCTTTCATAAAAGTGTTTTCCTAGATGTGAGGGCAAGAGCCTTCTAATTCGGTCATCAGACAGAAAGAGATCGAATCTGTTCAGAAGGCGACGCTTTGCTTCAAATAGTTTATACTCTTTTTTGAGAGTTTTGTATGGGATGATCTGCAATGCAAGTAACAGTTTAGTCCCCACCGCTGAAAACACAGCCTAGAACACTTCTGAGAACTGCACAGAATTAACCGCATAACTGATAGTCTATCATGGTGCATTATTTTAGAACGCTGAAGACAATTGATAGAAAAAGGATACAGTATTTTTTAAGAATCAAACAATATGGATCTCAGGGATAGTAACTGCGAATCACTAAAAAGAACTTGAGTGCAAGGTAACATCTAAATCAAGATTAAATACAACAATAAAATCATTTTCTAGTTTATTACTAGTAGCGTAAACAATCCAATCCAGCTGCAAAGAACTCAAATATTTTTACATTGTGAGTTTTTTCAGTTGCTTACTCAAACTAAATATTGAGCATTTATCTAGCAATTACATCCAATTGCTAAAAGTTCTGTTTCAAATTGAAGAAATTATTCTGAGTAAATTTTGAAGTATAGAAAAACTACAGTTTGAATAGTCAGAAATATCTTACTAGAGATTGTTAGCTCAGAACCATTGAGATTAGAATATTGAACAGTAGAAAACAACTACTTTCCGCTTTTGTTGGTACAAGAGGAAAAGAAATGGGAGTACTGTACTAAACCGCCATATAGCTCTCTTACTTGGCTAACACTTTTGATTCCGTTCTGGATTAGAAGTTTCCTGTACAGATTCTCAGTCTGTTCTGCTGATAAGTTCGGTTCATCCTTTGTGAACAGGCAAACCTCAGCTGTTTCTGGTCGAATGCCATGGGGCAGCGGTCTATAACAAAAATATGAGATGGAGAGGGAACATTAAGAGGAGAAAGACATTTCTTCCACAGCTAGGTCTACACTGCCTAGAGAGATCATCACCCTTTAACAATTACCACAGGGAAGCTATGTATCTAGATTCTGGTCTTTGTTAACTACTAGACGTCCTCCATGGAATCTATACTTTTAAAAGCACAAAGAACTGTAAAAGTTAAACAATCATACACCATGGCTCCGGGCAGATACACTGCTGAACCTCTCTGTCCTGCCAGGAGCTGTTACCACACGGGTCCTGGGAGCAGGAGGAGGACCATCCATTCTCCTCTCTTCACACCATGGCTGCATCCAGCCAACAGACGGGTCTCTGGGCCCAGGTAAATAGATGTAAACTTTCTCAGTACAGCACTGCGACAGTTTAAAAGAAAATTTGTAATTCATATTCGCTTTTGGGTATCAGAAGAAAAAAAGAAGGGGTCTTTCTAATGATTTGGTGGCGGGTTAAAACAAAGAGGAGGTTGATTTCTTTTCTTGAGCTTCAGGGCTGAAAGGCCTTGTAACCGGCAACCCACAAACCCCGTACCCGCTGCCCGCGGGAAGCGGGCACGGCCGAGCCCCCGGCCACACCGCGGCGGGGCAGAGCGGCGCTCTGACCGAGGGTTCCCGCTCACGGCATGGCAGCTGCCAGGACCGGACGGCGGCCGTCAAACCCCTTAAGCTCTGAATCCGCAAAGTGCTCTTTTCCAGGCAAAGGACACGAGCCACCCCTGTACCTACACGGCCGAGCGTGAATCTCTTACATTTTGATGACCTGTGCCACCCGCGGGATCTTCCAGACCGTCACCAAGAGGTGGACGTTCTCGCTCTCGTTGAGGAGCAGCGAGTCTCCCTTGGCCTTGCTTCTGCCGAACGCCAGGAGGGCCTCCACCGCCTTCTTCACCTGCAACGGCACGGCAGCGGCAGTTAAAGCCAAGCCCGGCCCGGCCCGCTCGGCTCCCGCCCCGCCGCCCGCAGTACCTGGGCGCGCTCCAGCTCCTCCGGCCCCTTCCCCATGGCTCCGCCGGCGCCACGTGCAGCCGCCGCGCCTGCGCGAGCACCGCCTTCCGGCGCACGGCGGGGCACGTCCGGGGGCGGGGCCGGGAGGGGGCGTGGCCCCCGCCCCTCGCCGTCCAGCGCGGTGGCGCCGCCGTGGGGGCGAAGGCCGCCTTCGGGCGGGAGCGGCGGGGCCGTTCCCTCCAGCCTGCCCCCGCAGCCGGGCCAGCCGGCCGTGCCCGGTCGGGGCTTCACAGCCTCCGCGGAGGGGGACTGCGCTCCCTGCCTGGGCGACCCGTTCCTCGGCCTGCCTGTCCTCACGGTGGAAAACCGGGTTTTCTCGTACTCGCCTCGGTCTGGTGATGGTGCTGTATTGATCCAGCTCGGGATGCTGCCGGCCACCTTTGCCTCCAGGGAACATGTTTTAGGTGTTTAGCTTGCTATGCCCCAGGTCTTTCCCAGCAGAGCTGCTCCCCAGCTAGTCATTCCCCAGCCCACCTTGTCACAAGGGGCCACTCCTTCCCAAACGCAGATTTGCATTTGCCTTTGTTGAATATGGAAAGGTTTGTGTTGCCCAGTCCCGCCAGCCTGTCTAGGTCCCTCTGTACATGAGCCCTGCCCTCAAGGGTATTGATTGGGCCCCAAGTTTGATGTCATCTGCAAACTTGATGTCACCATGCTGCAGGTCACTGATTAAAATATTAAACAGAACATGTCCGCAGATAAATCCCAGCAGTACTCCATTTGTTATTGGCCTTCAGGTAGAGTACGTGCCATTATCTCTTCCTGCAGAGCCCCATTGCCCAACCAGTTGTTAGCCATCTAGTTGGCCGCCCACCCAGACCACAATGTTTAGGATACGAGAAGATTGTGGGAGGCTGTTGAAAGCTGTGCTAAAGTTGAGGTGAATGCCATCCACTCCTTTCCTCTCATCTGCAAATCTAGTCATTTTGTCATAGAAAGTAATCAGGTTGGTCAGGATGATTTGCAGTTTGTCTGTCCCTGCTGATTGTTCCCAAGCACCTACTTCATGTGCCTAAAAGCATATTCCAAGAGGACTTGTTCCCCAGTTTTCCCAGGGACCAGGTGAGCATGACTGGTCTGTGGCTCTCAGATCCTCCTCTTGGTGTTTTCTGAAGGTGAGGGAACATTTGCTTTTCTCCAGTCATTGGGAACCCCCCTCAATTTCCTTTTGAAGATGGCAAGTGTCTTACTCAGATTTCAGCCAAGTCTCAGCATCCTTGAATGCAGCCAAACTGGACCCAAAATCACTTGCTCTGCTTAGCAACCATCCCACATGTCCTTGTTTGGCCTTTTCCTGCAACTGTTGCAGTAGAAGCTCTTCTTGTTGCCCTTGATATCCCCTTTCAATTGCAGGTAAGTTTTTATTCTACTAAGACAATCCCTACATGCCTGAGCAATGTTTCTAGATTCCTTCTTTGCTGCCTACCCCTGATTTTACCTCCTGTATTACTGTCTTTTTGCACTGGAGTGCTGTCATAAATTCTCTGTTTAGCCAAGCCAGTCTCCTGACAGATGTACTTGTTTTCCTGAGTATCAGGAGGGACTGTTTTTATGATTGGAGGAGGTTGTCCTTAAAGACCTGCTGCCAGCTTTCCTGAGCTCCTTTGCCCTTCAGAGCTGCCTCCCATGGGATCCTGCCAAATGGTTCTGTGAGCAAACCAAAGTCTCTCTCCTGAAGTCCAGGGGCTGTACTCTGATATGCATCTTCCTCACACACCTCTCAGTGTCTTGGACTCCACTATTTCCAGGTCACTACAGCTGAGGTTACCACTGGTTATCACGCGCCAAACCATTTCTTCCTTATGCGTGAATAGTAAAGGTAGAACTGCTGTATCTCCATTTCAGTTTAGAAATGCACTGACTGCCTACATGGAAGTAGCTTAGTTATGGGATGCTTATTCTGTCCAGTTCCACACTGGGTAAGTGCATTGTTTTGAGATCAAATGTAGCATGGAACTATTTTTGCCTCATTCTCACAGTGCTGTGTGTGCCCCGGCAGCTTTGGGGTGTCTGCGTTCATCCCACAGGTAAGCTGCTACCTGGATAACACAGCTATGCATACCAGGGGTTAAATACACATGAAATTAGGAGTCTTAGTCATTCACTCTTGTCCTGTAGATTTTTTTCCTGCTCTTTGCCTTTCTAGTTATGGCTTTATTTCTTCGAATCAGATGTCTTCCAACAAAATTTGTTGCTCTGTCTGTGTGCCAGTACAAAGAGAAAGGAATTCAAATACCCATGTCTCTTGGCAAGCTGCTTTATGTGAAGATTTATGTTTTCATTCTGCTGGTAGTGTCATGGAGCAACAGTGGAAGAGTTGATGGCTTCAAGACTTCCCCAGACTTAGGAGAGAACTATATGGTCATATACTGATATTAAAGAGTGAAAAAAAATCCCAGAAAATGGAAGTTTTAGTTTTCTATTGTGTGATTTGTACAAATGAACAAAATAAATGAAACTGGCTGAGAAAGAGGAGCTATCCGTTGTTGCCATGTAGTCATACGAAGTATTGATTAGAGAAATTACTGAAAGAGTAGGAACATGCAGAGTAGCCAAATAGCACAGACTCAATAAAGTCTTTTCAGCAGCGGTAGAACTATGCATATGATACTAGCTGTGCTGTTTTATAATCTGATAATTGCATTAGCCTTGCTTCTACCTCTGCATAGGCTTTGTGTATTTTAGAGCAGCCATGTTTTAATAAAACATCAACATATTAGTGTGACATGTTAAAACAAACCAGAAAAAGTCAGATGACTGGGATATCTCTGCAAATAAGCCAGGCTTGTCTTGTAAGATATGATTGCACAGTATGTTTGAAGCCTGACTGTACTGGGTCAGCATAGCATTAATAGGATAAAACTAGAGAGACTATTATTAGTGACACAAATTCAAATTTTTCACATATCAGTCTCATCCAAGTACATTTTTCTGCAACATTTTAAGTCTGATGTGACTAAATTTTACTAGATGTGATTTAACTGACTGAGTATGATTATTTTCTCTTGAAATGTGTTTGACATAACTAATAGAGCTGTCTTGGAAAAATAAGTTAATCTCTGGATAATATTGCAGTTTAATACAGCATGCAATGAATATAAAGAGTGTGCTTTTAATTTAGCAATTTCACAAATTTATATAGTTAATCTTACAAGGGAAATTAGGTTTGTTATCTTCATGAATGTTACTGCTGTACACTAAACATACTCTGCTGTAGCCCTCAATTTAACATTGTCTGATGATGAAAGTATGTATTTTTCCTTAAACCATGTCACACCTATTTAAATGCTAAGATTTTAAACAACAGAATTGCAAGCCATTCTACCTTGTTACTTATTTAAAAGGATGTTTCTATATATCCCTAATTTTATACTTTCTCCTAGCAAAAGGGATGTACAAGTAGCAATTGTTTCTGCTGTAAACAGTTCTTTTAAGGTTTAAGATTATTCCTTTAGTGTGCATCCCAAAACCTCCAGTACCAGGCTAGTGCTCCTCCAGATTATTTGATGGCAGATGTAAAAATCCCAGGTCTCCAGAAGTGTACTTCTTGTAACAAAAGTAGCAAAAAGAACATGCAGAAATTAAACCAAGAGTAAGAAGTCCCTTACAAAAGAGATCTCAGAAGAGACTCTCCCGGCTAGTTCTGGAGTTCAAGCACTAGTTTTCTTTAGATTGCGTTCCTTGTTCCTTTGCAATCCTAGTGTAAGCCTCTAGCTATAATCTAATTAACTGTCAGACAGATGGATGCTTACAGTGCAAGTTATTCACTTATTCAAAGACTACTTTCTCCGAAGAACAGAGGCACCTGTCTTTGTGACACAAGCGGCAAAGTTTTCTTGCTTCCTTTGCATATCATCAGTTCCACAGGCTTAACAGATGACAGGAACAGTCTCAAGTACCTTTTTTCCATCCAAAAGTTAGTCTGTCATATCTCTTATTACTGTTGTTCAGAAACACATGGACTTTTTCAGGTGCATGTAACTGAGGGGAGATGTAGAAAAATCCAGTTTACACTTTGAGACTTTTTGGGACGGAAAGCCAATGAAAAGAAATGTATTCTTAAGTTATACATACACACAACAGATTTTGGGTTTGTTAGCATAAATTTCCATTTTATATTAAGACTAAACTCCTTTCTAGCATTTCTTCAGAGGAAAAGAAATATTTTGTCAGGTTTATGGTGCGTTAAAATAAACACAAGGAAAGAAACAGGTTCACAATATAAAATCTTCAGTAGTAACTCCAGTTTTGTTGGTATATTTTTCTTTACCAAATCCTCTGTAGGGTATACAAAACCAGCAGAATAAGTAAGATCCTTTAAGTATCAGTTCAGGAAGAAAACAGTCTTGTCTGGAGTACATTTCATCTGCTTTAACATCATCATTTAAACAGTTTGTGTTAAGAACCAAAAAGCCAGAGTAGTACAGAATCAAATACTTGGGACATTGAAACAATCTTTTTTTCTTAGGTAATATTCAGTAATAAACACTTATAAAAACACATTTCCCATAATTAACATAGTTTTTAACATATGGACTGGTGCCATAAGTAGTCTGAAACAGAGGTTCTTCACTGAGCAATTTTCACTGGGCTTTTATGCCACCGAAAATAAATTTGCAGAAGGGCATAAAATTCATGACCAGCAAATATCCCCATGGATAGACCTCCTTAAAGCAGCCATTTTTCTTACAACACTATTACACCATCATTAGTTTGTTGTTCAAGAATACAATTTAGTACCAGAATAAGTGTCTGAGGAAACCAGTGCCATCATGTTTGTGTATCAGTTCCCAATTGTCTGCAAAGATGACCAAGGTAGCTGGAATGGTTTCAAGTAGGTAGTTGATGGCAACGTTAGTCAACTGATCGGTGTACCCATTCCTCCATTTAGTGTGCTTTACTTCTTGTAACTTGAAGAAACAAGTAATTATTTTCCTGTTGCAAAATAATTAGTACTGCTGCACATTCAGATTTTTTTTTCTTTTACATTTAATTATTGTTACATATACCAAAGGCTTTCCGTTCAAGGACATACAAGGTCTTAATTTACAGAATTATAATTTATGTTTTTGTAAGCTACATCATGGCTATACACTTAAGCCATATCTACACTACAAACTTTGGCCAACAATCAGGGAGAATAGATGTGATCCTCATTGGTACCACACTGTACATACAGACTGTTGTAAATGCCATTATACTGGGGGGGGGGAACCCCCGAATCCCTCTTTTCTGCAGAAACATGCTCACAGTTTTGCTGGTATGAGTTACATCCACACCAGGACCCAGGAATACTCTGCCAGTATCACACGCTAGCACAGTTACACTGGCAGTGCTCCTAGGGTTCCTGTAGCTTCAATCCAACTTCTATTTCCCTTTTTTTTGTTTTTCCTTTTTCTTTTTCTCCTTCCTTTCAACTGTTGTGGTTGCACAGCTCCTTTATTTTTTTCCATCTTCAAAGCAGCATACCACATGTTTTCACAAAAGGAAGTATTCAAAATGGTCATTTAAAAAAGTTTATTACATCAGTGAATCAGCAAATAGTATTTATTTCAAACAAAGCCACATTATCTTTTTTCTTCTTTCATCTAGATTTAGCTGTACTCAAGAGCAGTAAAAATGGGACTATAAAATGTAGAATGGAGATGAAATGAAAAAGTTGAGGTATAGTCTGAGGACTATTAAAGTATAGCATACTTTCAGCAGCCAATTTATGTAGATTTATGCCTTACATTTTCAAATCGGTATGTTTGTTATAGAATGTAAGTATTCTATACCCAAATAAAAACCTCCTACAGGTTATCAATATCTTTAATTGTATAATGTAGATTCTGTTAATGAACCTGAAATAATTTAGCTTCCCTTTACAGACAAGGTGACATTAACTGGATTTATGGAAATGGTAATCAAATGCACTAGATGGGATGAATAATGGAAATGCTAAGACTGGTATTTCAACCCACCAGACAATTTTTCAGTTTAATAATAAATACTCAGTGCAGCCTCAAAATAATGAAGTTTTAGAATCCCTCATTAAGTTTGCTTAAAAGTGGAAAAATTCTACTGGAGCATTATGTAGTCTTGAGATGCACTTCAATGCTTTAAAAAAAAGTTTTAAAAGTGTAACAATTTAGGAATCTAAATGTAAGTATTCTCCAATAATGGTCTTTGCAAATTTCAAATCCATGAGCTTATTTCAAGAAAGCCATCAAGATATGTGAAAATCTTAAGTCAATCCAGAATATGAACAAGATAGTAAGTTTCCTTGGCTTTTAATTTCTTCATTAGTTTAAGATCCAAGGAACTGTGAGGTTTGTTCACTTGGTACAAAAAAAAGTTATTTTTAAACTCTGATTTACCAAAAAATAAAAGCCCAGAGATTTGCAGACATAATAAAATTTATTTAAATTCCATGCATTACGGTAGCTACAAGTGTAGTCATATGAAACTGAAGGACAATAACTTCTTCTGTCCATACAATGTAGCTGTAAGTGAAATGAATGGGAGTTCCACAGTTACAAAGAAACAAACAAAACCAAAAAAACCCAAAAAAGGTAAATCTCTTTCAGTTTTGAGTTATCTGTGAATTCAGATACAGTCACTAGACTGTAAACTTTTGGGGGAGGAGATGGGCTCGCCACAATTGTACAACTGAAAATGTTTAGCTTAAGACATTCTGAAGAAGCTCTGAAGATACCTTTTAATACTTACTACTAATACTCTGGGAAATGAAAAAAAATCCAGTAGCTTTCATCCTAATTGTTAGAAACAGGATAGCAATTGTAGACAGTCCATTTTCAAAGTGCAGCTAAACAGGGTTGTATTACGCAGCTCCTTCAAGTTGTACTGAGTAAGCTTTATTTTGAACCAGTTTTGCTTTAGTTTCTCAAGAAAAAACTTCACTGGTCCTCAAAAGCTTACATTGCTTTTTGATATGCAAAAATTTACAGACTGTGCTTGATTCTGATCCTCCCATATTTCAGTATGTGCAAACTCTTAGGGATTTAAATAAGTCTTTCTCCCTCTCAGTTCAGACTGATCTTTAAAACAGCAAGGATTATCCAGCCCTCTAAATTAAAGACAGGGTGAACTGAGTAACTTACATAACTGGCACTTTTTAATTGGCCCAGTTCTCCCACAAAATGCAGCTCTTATAAATACTAATAGGCACTATTGCCAAAAATTCTCTTATTTTTGCAAGTTTCACTGATTTACTGGTTGTTAGCATTTTCTGCAGTTAAGAATTTAATAATGCTGAATTTTTATAAAGACACAATATGTAGTTCTAACCTTCAAAATTGACTTACTGTGTCTAGTAATGAAGATAAGTCAACCTAAATTTGCTGGAGATATTAACAAATGTAAAGCTAATGAAGGTGCCACATTTGCATGAATGTTTTTTAATTTTAAGAATGCATTCAACAAAGGGAAGGGGCAAACCTAATTATTTTAATACAAACTTGGTTGAGTGCCCAATTGCCTCATTTAAAACTGTGTGTGTGGGGAGGCTGAGGAGTTTAGAAAAGTCCAAGTAACCAAATACCTAGGTTACTGGAAAGTTAAAAAGCTAATGCAACTGCGTTACATCTGGATAAAAAACATTATTCAAAAGCAATTCAAATACCGAAAAAGATTTCAAATTGAATAGTTTATTAACATGGTAGTCATCTTTGTAACATGTGCACACACACTCGCACACTCTGAATGATCTGCCTGGAAAAAAGAGGTCTTAATATATATGTTGGGGGAAATTAAACATTAAAAATCCTTTAGATTTTCATAATTATAGGCAATTATGTCCACATCACTTACAAAGCTATTGCCGAATCTTTCCAAGGAAGCAGAATTTGGGAGAAAAAAAATTCTTTTTGGGAAAATTCAACAGTGGCATAGCAGAGCTCTCAATATGAGAAAGCTGACATAATGTGGACCTTTGCTGTGAACTTTGTCTTTGCAAAATATGGGGAGAAGTTTATCAATGGGCAGAAAATAAGAAGGCGGTGTGAAGTAGGCTTTTGCAGAGTCGATTTTCCTCACAGTATTGTGCGGGGGTCATTGAGAAAAATGCTTAGTCCTTCTCCGGAACCAGTTTCAGAACTTTTCCAATTGCAATGGTCTTACCTAAAACCAAGGAGACAAACAGTAGGGTTACATATATTGTGAAAAGAACATACAAGTCTTTAAGGACGTGAAAACTCCCCCCCCCAAATACAGGCTCTCCAGGGTATTGGAAATAATATAGAGAACAAATTGTTGTACTGTAGGATGAAAGCACCAGTGTATTTTAAAAGCACAATAAAATTTTAAAAATAGTAAAACTGCTATTCTCACAGTAAAGAATACAATGCGGGTTGGGGAAAGCCTCATCTATATTCATCTAAGGAGAAGGCAAGGCAGAATCGTTCTACCAGATCTGTTTACTGCTTTTAAAGATAATTTATTTTAAATATGTCCCACAAATCTGTGAGTTTTATCAGGGTGAGCATGAGTTAAAGCCCAACATACAGCCCCCCCTAATCTTTTCTAACTTTAAATAGAGAAACTATGGGATTCATGTTGTAGGTGTACATTTCATTTAAGAAAACAGTGCTGGCAATTTTTCAAATTCAACCTTTTGTTTCACAGTGCACATTTCTGTACATTATTCCTCTAAAATAAAACACTTTTTGTTACTAGCAAGGACTCTGCACAATGACAACAATTTGCTTAGATTTACTTTTCCATTGTTATCCAGACAGTCATTTCCACCAGATAGCAGCGTTTTAACACCTCATTGCCATGCATGATCTCCTATTCCAAATAACTGTATTTTTGCAGCAGTTAGTAACTGTTGATCAAGCAGTCTTACCCTCATCTCTTAAGGTAAAGCGACCCATCTGAGGGAAATCTTTGAATGTCTCAAGGCAGATAGTTCCTGCTGTCCTTAAACGAGCAATGCATACTTGATCTTGTTTCACAAAACGGGGCCGTGTCTTACTTTTGTCTCCTGTTTTTTTGTCTACCAAGCAGATTAAGGCCTGTATAAGAAAAAAATTAATAGCTACGAGTGCTAAAATAAGGGTTATTTTCTCTATGAACAAAACTGAAGTGGTCTAAGAAAGAAAATACTTGGAAATACATAAAAAACCACCCCACTTCTAAGATTTACTGCATAAGAGTCAATCATGACTTACTACACTTTTCAGAAGGCTTATGCTAACAGCTACAGCTATTTTTGGTTGTGTTACAGTACTGACCAAAGATTCCATTCAAGGCTGGAGCTTTGTTGCATTAGTTGCTCTACAGATGTATGTCATGACAGAACTCCTCACCCCAACAAGTGGATTATCTATATCCACATCAGAACTTAAAAGGACACTTACTGTTATCTCAACTTCTTCAATACAGGTGTGGATGTGCAGCACAGCATTATAACCTGGGCAGATAATGGATTTGTGCTCAATTATCACTATCTGTAAAACAATTAAAAATAAGTGCATTTTTCCTTATTTCAATTATAAAAGAGCAGAGAATAACCAAATACAGAATTATATTAAAATATACAGTTGAACAATACACACAACACATTTTTGTGAAAGAAAAAAACACATAAGCAACTAAGTTTGTTTATAATATGAAAGCATAAAATTGAGAAACTGGCCTGACAAGATCTTGCTTTCACAATTATAGGTAACTAATTGAGAAGTTACATTCAAAACAAATGATATTTTTCAAAAATCAAATTAATGATGTCAGAGTGTTACGTATATAAGTTATTGCCAATTTAGAGATAAGATACTGAATAAGAAATCTGAACTGAAACTTCAAACTACTGAAGTTTAGATTTGGTGAAACACAAGCAAAATATTTCAATGCTTTTTACCCATCTATATATAATATAGCAATTAAATGCTTGTTATTCTACCTGGGCATCAAACGTGCGTCCAGAATGACACAGGTTGTTGGGATCACAGAGAATAAATCCTGGAAGGATCTCTTCCTCTTCAATTCCCTTCAGTCTGATCTTTAGATTTTCACCTGGGGCTACTGAATCAGTTTCTACATCATCAGAAAGGATTCCAAGAACTTCCACATTGTGCTTAAAGAAAGCGAAAATGCAGTTTTCTATTGTGAATACTTTAGTCTGGTACAAAATCATTTTAATACAACAGGATTTCAATAAACAATTCCATTACAGTTTAAATTCATTATAGTTGGTTCTGCAAGCTTTAAAACATTTAAAATATTTGAATTATGAGTTACTAATATTTAATCAAATGTATTTTAATATAATTCTATAGTATATATTCATTGGAAAGCAAATTCCTAAAATATCCACTATTTCTCAAAGTAAAATGAGTTTAAAACTCAAAGATATGGGAGATACAATGGATGCATATTATCTAAAATAATGCAAAAGCCACGTTGTTGTATAGACTCAATACATTCAAAATGTAACAGTCTGAATATTAGCACAATCCAGGAAACCCTAAAATCCCCAAATTCTACAAGATTTCCTGGAGAAGATGATAAAAAAATATCAAGTGTATATTAATGAACGTTCTCCAAGCAAACACCAAAATGTATTTCCTAATGTTCCTGTATGTTGTAACCTCTTCTGATTTTTTGTATCTTTACACAGTACTAGATACCAACAGAAAAATAAATATTGGAAAGGCAAAGAAGTTAAAAAAGGAGTAGTTTCAGAAAGAGGTCTATTGTTCTGACTTCCTGAAGTTTTAGTTCAATCCTCATTAGCTGCCCAAGTAATTAAAAAAAAAGTGTGTCATCAAAAGCACTGGCTATTTACTGAATACATTTAAAAGCGATTTACAGTTTATTCATTTATCCTAATCAACCCCAAAATAACATGGGTGTCAGATGCGTGTCAAGCAGTTTTACAAAAAGCCACTGTGTTAAATTACCTTAAAAGCATAATCTTAAACTGCCCAAATTTAGTTTCAACTTTCAGCAGCTCTTGAGAAAGGTGACATGGAAGTCAATCTAATTAACATAATTTGATTAGGAAATACCAACTTTCAATAAGCTGTAGGTTTATTGTACATTTGAATATTGAGACATTTTCTAGCAAACTACCTCAGCCTACAGAATTGAAAAAAGTGTCTCAGCTCAAATCAAGATGACATGAATAGCTAAGAACAAAATTTTCAAACTCTTTTTGTAAGAAACCAATGGATACAAACACCACCATTAGTTGAGTGCACTATTCTCATCCACTGCCTCTCCCCAACTATGTTTTCACATCCTTTGTTTTTATACTTTTCACTTTCTTCAGGGCAGCACAATGATTCCAAATAGTGATCTTACATTACAGAACACCTACCTACCTGCACAAACCATCTATTCTTAACTAAAGCAAGCTTTGGGTCTTTCATTGGAACACACTGTGCACTGTTTGCATCCTTTAATTTTTTTCCTATTTCCCTTTGGGGAAGGGAAAAGAAAAAAAGGAAAAAAAGGAAAAAAGAAGGAAAGTTTTGAGCAATATTAACCCACAGCAGGAAAAAGGTTTTGTGTGCTAACTTTACAAATGCAAATTAAAACACAGCTCAAATAAACCATGATGACTTGTAGCCCAGCAATTGAGTTTACCGAAGAGAGACAACCCAAGTTCTGAATGCTAAGGAAGTATATGCACACACACACCTGGAAACATCACCCACGGAGAACATGAAAGCTTAGTTGTGTTCAACTGAGCAACAGAAATTTTTCTGATTTCAAGTAATCTTTAAGAAGCTCTTTTTTAGGGTAGTAACATTTTTTAGTATCTACACCTTACCATACCTTGTTTGGCATCATCACAAGCTGTTGTCCTTTGCAAATAGAGCCCGACTCCAGCTTCCCAAGGACCACAGTGCCCATATCCTCCACAAAAAGAAATTACATAGAAATTGAAAACATTTTTCTAAAGAGTCTGCTCTATTTATGACTTAACTGTAAGTATGATCACTTAACCCTATGAAGTTATTTAGCACTGCTATACTTCCGTTCTCATGAAAGATTACGTTTTAAGTCTCATATAATGTCAAAATAATTTACTTCCCCTCCCCACCTGTATTCTAGTTAGAAATGTAGACACATCAAAGAAAAAAGATACCCTCTAAAAATACAGTAAATAGCCCATTTACTGCTTTCTGAAAACAGTTAATTTATACTTTCAATCCTGTTATTTTAATTTTTACCTTATATTTATCCACAATTGGCAGCCTGATTGGTCCATCAACTGAACGGTTGAAGTTTGGCAAATTATCCAAGTATGGAATAAATGGTAAGCCACTAAAAGAGCAGAAGGCATTTTTTTCAGTTTTGTGAGCACCCTTCTATTTAAAAATTACTCAGCATGGATAAATGCAGTCCAACAAAAGGAATGATTTTCACTTTATCATCATTAAGAGCAGTGACCTCTAAGACAGTTAAATCTATCATAACATCCCATCATTAGTGTCCGCTTTACCCTAGCTAACGTGTTAATACCCAGGAACCGCATGTAGTTTTTAAATTATGTTACAAGCATATTTTACACAAATTAATTATTCCTTTAAGAATCTTGCTAGATGCGTAATATGTTTTGGAAATACAAAACCATAAGCTAGGTCCAAACATCGTTTTCATTAATATGTTTTAACTGCCATGAACAATATTGGAAAACATAACATCCAGTGACAGACATGGCTTGTCACTGATTATAATACAGCTTCAAGCAAACTGTTCACATCAATTACTCATTCTAGCAACATGTCAACTGCAGCATCACTGGAAAATTCAAGAGCTGGTATGGCACTCAAACTCACAAAGCCAAAGAATACTGCTAATACTATTACAGAGCCTGCTAACTTTAATCTTCCGCAGTTAGCAAATGCTTTGATTCGGCTCATTACATGACTGTGTTCTTGTTGTCCTACGATACAATCATATTTCCACAAGCACTTTAGAACACAGCTGCAATATACCATGCTATACTTCTTCCTAGCTTCACTGTAGCATTTACTTTTATTGAAATATAGCAAATATCCAAGTTGTTCAATTTAAGATACATACATATACCAAGGACAGAACTCTGACTGTTCTTTGAGGTTTGCTCCAGTCAGTCCTGAGCAGGGCATGAAATGAATATCCTTTTTGGGATTGAAGCCAACTTTCTTCAAAAATGGCACCAGTTTCTCTTTACATTCCTCATATCTATTAAAATGACAAGCAGACCAAGATAAGTTTCAGTTATTCCAGCATGACATAATACTGTGCTTTAAAAAAAAACCACAACAAAACCCACAGAAATTTAATTTTCATCAGTTAAGTTATTCTGTGAGCAGCAAGCAAATCTAACAAAGCTTAGTGGCCTGTTTGCATCTCCTCGCCAATCCTCCCGCACAACTTGGTATTGTCTATTCCCCCTCATTCCTCTGCTCCATAAAGCATCATCAGTTTTCTCCATATACCTCAGTCACTGGGTAAGCAGCAGCACATGCTATGTCTGCTTTTAAGCAAGAGATCCAGGCCAAGATAGCAAGACAGAACAAGCAGACAGCTACTGAGATCACACTGGAGGCTTCACTTTAGTGGTGGCTTGGTCTCCTCCAATCTCCTACATAATTTCCTAAGACTTAATGCTATTTATTTCTATTACATTTCTTCCCCTCAGTCAGTTTCAGCTAAATTCAATAGTGTCAGAAGGCTGGGGCAGGACCAAGACAGCACAATTGGGCGTGCCTTATTCTCCTAGTAAACTAGGCTGATGTTGTTAATGTTGCATAGTCCCTCATAGCTTTCCACAAAAGCTTTCACGATTCTTGACAGCACAAGTTCTCTGACAACTCCTGTATCCAGTCATTACACAAGTATCTCTAGGGAAGGACTAAGTTACACTTTTTAGCATCCAGCTTAAAGGGGTGAGAAGAGAGACGTGACAGAAGCCATAAAAAGACCAAAGTTTTGACACTTAGGAAAATTAAAACCCTTTAGTAACATTTGAGCGTTAAGGCAGAAAAGAATAACTTAATCCTTTTCCTTAGTTATTTAAATATTACATATTGACTTTCTAGTTATTTTTACCTGGCCTGTATCATCACAATATTCCTTCCCTCCCCCTTCTCAGACTGTAATCACGAACTACTTTAAAATATTATTTGCTTATTCAATTCAGCTTATCATAAAAGAACAACTCCAAATAACACAGGGCGGACACATAAGGTGAACAGGATAACGCTGTTCTCACCAAATGTAAGCTAGGAGTTAAGCAGAAACGTGGCCAAGCAATCAAGAATCTGGCAAGCTAAACTACTGAAAAGAGAATTGCTTCCTTCTAGGTTCAGTATGAAGTTTCATAGTCAACAATTAAGGTATGTTAGAATGCATGGATTTGTTAAATATGGCTGCACAGATCCAAACAGTTGAAAGTGGATGTTTTAAAGTAGTGCAGAATTTCCAGTTTAGTTGAGAGGCACTGTCCTAGGCAATATGCTTCTGTTTTCCCCACAATTTTGATAACCTGTCTTTAGTCCACCACTCTTTCAGCAAAAAAGGGATGCAAAAAACCTACTTTACTTAGGAATTATTTTCAGTACCTTTTAATGAAGATTTTTTTTAATAATAAACTCACCTTTCATTACTCCAGTTTACAGTTGGATCATCCATTTTATTAATAAGAACTATTAAATGTTTTACACCTGCTGTTTTTGCTAACATGGCATGTTCTCTTGTTTGTCCACCTTTCTCAAATCCAGTTTCAAACTCTCCTTTTCTTGCAGAAATAACCTAATTAAAAATACACATTTTAATAAAAGTTTTACAATTCTCTCAACAGAACAATTGACAATGGATAATACTGCCTTATTCAAAAATAACTTTGGGTCGTCAACTGGTAAAACCTTTCAAAATACACCGCTATATCCTCAATATTACCCATTAGTTTCTGCACTGACATATATCACCTGTGGACAGTCTTATGAAGCTGTTACGTCACTCCAAAAAACACTCAACTTGGTAGATTTAATATTTGAAAAAATTTGCTCGCTGTAACTAACTAAAAGTGTAAGCAAGCAAACAAAAAATAAAAATCAAAAGCTTAATTCCACAGTATATCCAAAATAAAATAATTTGATTTGTCCTTACCAGCACAGCAAGATCAGCTTGAGAAGCCCCACCAATCATATTTGGAACAAAGCTCTTATGTCCAGGAGCATCTAGAATAGTGAAGTGTTTCTTCTCAGTTTCAAAATAGGCACGACCCACTTCTACTGTTTTACCTTTGTCTCGTTCTTCTTGATTTGTGTCTAAGGCCCATGAAAGGTACCTAAAAAATAAAAAACAACCACCCAAATATTTTGTTTTTCTATTAATTTTTACTAAATTTATGTATGATGATTTGTTCATCATTAAATGTCTTTTTTTTCTGCTCATCTATTCTACCTACCTCAGCATTACTGAACTTAAGCACTTCTAAGACCAATAGTGACCTTCTATTGAAAGGTACGTATACATATAGTGAGCTGTAGTGCCCAGTGCTAGCTCTCCCTCACAGACCTAGAAGGATGCGATTCTAAAAAACAATTTTCAATTAAGTTCTCCAGGTATGATCTAACTTTAGGATTTGCCTCAGTTTGAAAAAGACCTCTGGATCAAATACAAAACAATTCCTCTTTCTCAGCACAATCAACTTAAAATTAGTTAAAATATGCACATAATCATTATGAGAACTATTATTACTAGTTCTCATTTATTTGCACATATTAAACAGAAGTTGGCTATGAAATAGACACCACCTCTTTCCCCCCCATCTTTGATACTTTGATCATATCAATTGTTGTCCCCTCCTAATTATCCCATGGGCCATTGACAAACAAGTTAGATTTAAGTTAGACACATGAACTGGAATTTCAATAAAATATTAGTTAGCTCCTTCAGGTTTTGTGAAAATTGGTGATTGGAAAGGAGAGAAAAAACTGATACTCTCACTAATGAGAAGAAAAGTAGTAATAACTAAATTGAACTGGCTTAACATACCAATGTTTTTCACCATTAACAGCAGCTTATAAAGATCTTTAGCTTGCCTTTTGTATTGACTGGATAATGTCTGAAGAGACACTGCTGACTCAGCTGACCAGTGATCAGGGAGGGAACATCAGGGACTACTAAACACAAAGATGTCCTTTCCAGCTCAAGAGGTTTCTGAGGCAGAGAAAGCACTAAACATTGGGAATTATGGATATATAATCACAGTCTTCCCCAGGCAGTAGCTATTTGTCACTCATCGAGGTCTAGATAGCATGCTAGATGGCTTTTGGGTTGTACCAGTATATGTGCTCCTACGTGTTGTAATCTTCACCATGACTTGTGTTTCTAGAAGATTTCAGCCAAGCTGAAGGTCAGGCTTTACTCAGATAACAAGAGTCAAGCAGGAATCTATGCGTGGTAGCTGGACGGGAAGTCCTCCTTCTTGCACATAGGGATTTTTTTAGGGAAAAATGCATTTCTGACCGAAATGTCAACACTGCACTATAGTATAGAATTTTCTGAATCACGAAGTAAAGCTGCTCAAATTTCAAGATTCTCAACAAATACAGCAAGCTAACAAGATCTTTGATAATGACACAGAGGTACATCATACTTTGTTGTATATCATGACATATTTTAAAGAATAAGAATAGCATTCAAGAAGGCACTTCCTGCAACTCACTCTCTAAAAAGAGGAGGAGGAGAAAATCTGTTTTTCAAGCTGCCCAGAGTTTTTGAGGAAGGTCTCAGAATATTTATTACTATGGTCAATTCCCAGAGGGATGATGCTTGCTTGATAAAAAGAACATATGTCACCCTTCCTATCCCCTGCTCTCACACGTAATACAATTAGTTCAGGTCAATGCCCACCCCTTGAGTGCTCCATTGCTGCTCTACCCCTAAGGAAGTCTTTAGCTGCTTCTTTTCCAGAGCCCTTTGAATCCCTATTTTCCTCCACCACAGCTAAAAATGGAAAGCTTTCAAAAGGAAAAGAATTTTCCAGGAGTTGTTTGAAGGAAAAAGCAGGCTGCTATACATGCTGTATACACACACACACAAAACCCCCAAAACTCAACCAAACAAAAGACAACAACAACAACAAAAACCAAAACAAACAAGAGCCCTCCCCCCAATCCACACATAACAGCAGCAGCCTCTTGCCTGGAGGAAACTCAAGAACTGTGGACCCTGTTTTATATCTCATTTTTATATGAATAAATGTTACAGCCAAAACTGTTCACTTGCTCTCTTCTCTTGACTGCCAAACCGACAGCTTTGATCTCTGTCCCATAAATATGTCTCTGCTGTTTACAGGTGAAAGACATACAGATAGAACGACGCCAAGAGCTGCCTGAGAAAAGTTTCTGCCTTGTATTCCTTTTTACCAGACAACTAGATTTACCAAAGCATTGGAATGTAAAGCACTGGGGAAAAAAAAAAAAGGGCAAAAAAAAAAGGCAGCAAAAATCACACTGTTTCATATATTTTTAAAGAGGTACTGGAAGAAAATAAGATTCCTCTCCCCACACTTGAAACCCATTCCAGCAGGAAGCCAGTGCTACAGGGACAGAGACTAAAAAAGTTTCCCATTTTCATCACAATGCAAAGATAAAAGCATGCCATTATCCTCAGTAAGTTCATACCATGTTTCTCTGTTTTTTTCTTTAGCTTCTCTTTCATATTTTTCAAGTGTTCTTTTGTCAACCATTCCTGTCAAATACCTTAGGGAGGAAAAAAAAAGCACACAATTTTACATAAGCAGAAACATAGTTCCAAATAGTTAAATACTTGTACATTTTCCCTACAGATTATTTTGAAAACTGGAACAGTCTGATGTGAGCAGCAGTAGAATTTTTTCTCCACAAAAAGACACACCATTATCTGATATGGTACCACTTTAGCAGAAGTATGAGGAATGTTTTTTTTAAACCTAATTGTAAGATGTTCTGCAGAGGCAAGGTTTGAAAAGGAACTACATCTGTTAAGTCTGTTTCTAAGACTAATCAAATATTTCAAAATTAAGTAAAAATCGTGATAGGAGAATTTTTAACAAAAAACCTCCACATTCCTGAAATGTTTTTGGTCTCATTCTTCTTAGGTAGAATAAGGAAACTGATATATTAAGAGGGATCTTTCAGTTATTAAGAGGTAGGTGAGTAGTGTACGGTTTTATTGTACTAAAATTTTCACATTTTTCCCCTTAGATATTTCTACCTGATCTTCTAGTAACAGTAATCTACTTAGTTTGTAAGGAAGATTAATGGTAACAGTAAATAAAGGGTTAATGACAAAGTTGGTGCAAGCAACAATTTCTTTTTTTTTCTTTACAACAAAGTGATATTCTGCAAAAATGAAAGACTACAAAAAGCTTTAAGAACATAGCACATTGTTAGGAGTGTTGAGAATAGGCATCTCCTTGTGCAAGGGGAACACTCAGACACATCAGATAACAAAATGCTAATTTGCTCTAGTATGAACTACAAGGTTAAATGTAGCATGACAATTCCAACATTCCAGTTTGGTGAAAACAAAACAAGATGAAAATGCCAAGACAAAGACCTCCCACTTCTGAGAATATTATTTTCAAATTATAGAAATACTTTTCATCAGCAGGATAGCATTTATTTCTTCATATACTACTACCTTTTTTTTTTCCCAAACCATAAGATCTAGCTGCATTTATTTACTTTTGTCCCATAAAAATATTGAAGTCTTTAGCTACTGTTTCTAAAATGCACTTAAAAGGTTAACTATTACAGCTTCACATTTTGAAATTAAATTATGCCTGACAATGTTAGCACCAGGGAATAAGGCTATTCAATTTTTTTTTAATCTTCACAAAAAGGACAAAGTTTAACAAAGGGTATAAAGCAGTTTCAAATAGCATTTTAAAATGACAAAGAAAAAGAGAGTCATATTCTAAGAAAGGGATTCAGTTTTTTAAATTTAATAATGTATGCTTTCGCATAGTTGTTTCCATTAAGTAAGTGAAACTCCTATAGTGAAAAGAGTCAATCTGCTGGAATTCAGAAATTCCAAAGACAATAAGCAGCTAAATTGACAGGATGAGTAAAATTTTATTATAAAAATAGTAATCTATGCTGATTAAAGCCATAAAGAAAATATTACTCATTTTACTTGATGTATTTTTAATTCATAAGAACAAACAGAAAGTCTGAAAATTTTATTTAAGAGTTTTCTTACATTATTTGTCCTCCAATAGTTGACTTTCCAGCATCTAAAAAAAAAAACACCAAAAAACACCAGAATAAAAGTTAAGTCGTTCACAGTTTAAAAGAAAATCCTAGAAAAAGAAGAAAGTTATGAACAAGGTAATCTATTTCCAAAGACATATTTTTTAAAATGTAATCTAAGTTTTTTGAAGCATCTCTCAGCTTCCCTTGTTTCCACGGTAATTCATTGTCAATTCAATTACACTGAATTTTGAAAATTGTTTTCACACACATAAACTTGGCATTATCCATAACAAAAAAAACCCTCCCAACAAGCAGTGATCCAGCAAAAGCATGGGTTAAGAGCATGGGAAGCTCTTGCAAAATCCCTTTCCCTGCTTCCTTTCTCCCTTGTCCCTAACTTCTGTGGCCTGCTCTTCAATATTAGATGTACCTCTGCCCACTGCCTCTTTGCTTTGTGTGACTCCATTCTGAATTTACCTGAGGACTAAGTTACAGTACTTTTAGGGTGACAAGAGACTATACAAATGAAAATACAGAATTTACTGTAAAACTTTTATCACTTTTCTGTGATTCTGTCCTGCTCGGGCAGGGGGGTTGGACTGGATGATCTCCTGAGGTTCCTTCCAACCCTGACCATTCTGTGACTCATCATTCAAGTGTCAAAAGTACAGAAGAATTAGTGTCTTAAGACATTTCTGAAGCTTTTTGAAGCTATTCAATTGGGACATTTTGCTATAAATGTTTCTTTTAACCCTGAATTATGTTCATCTATTGTTTATAGCTCTACAATTTTTAATATTTTGAAGAATAATTTCTGAATTTAATAACAATTGATAAGAACCCTCTGAGAATATTTAAAACAAGCAGAAAAGGTACACTGCTTTCCAGTTTTGTTCTTTGGATCATAAACACAGATACATCACTTAAGCACTCAACAGAGCACGTATTTGAGAAATCATGTACACAGACACTGTTGTGACCAAGAGAACACAAGCACTCTATCCTTGGCACTCTACTCCTGAAAGACCTTAGGTTTTTTTTAATTTTTCCAGAGCAGCTTGAATAGAACGAATGCTCCTATTAACCTCAAGACATGGTGAATACACACATCCCTACAAAGAGCAGGATTAGTTTCTAATCCTCAGAGTTCTAGATAATACACAACGCAAAGATCCAATTACTTCACATTCACTTACAACTTACCTACGTGCCCAATGAATACTACATTTACATGCTCTTTTTTAGGAGCACCTGGTGGTGCTACGACAGATTTCGGTTTTGGTATTTCCTCTTCCTCTTCCATCATTTCCTGAGCACTTTCTTCAGAAGGCCCTGCATCCCCTGTGGGACCACCTCCTAGCTCTGCTTCACTTGTTTCTTCTTTGTGGTCCCATGACTCTTCTGGGGACATTTCTGTCTCTCCATTTTCCACTAAAAATTAACCAATTAGATATATTCAAATAGATAATGAAATTAAAAGCAATGACTACAGAGAAAAGCCCCTGCCCCCAAGATGCAATCAAAAGACTTTAACTATCCAGTCTGTTAATGTCTTCCTATATAAAAATGTGCAACTGCTAATTGTTTCTGAAATGATTATTACCAGGAGCTTTCAGACTAGCTTGTGTGCTGACATCAGAAAACTATGATTCACAGGGATTAAGAGACTTCTGTTTTAACAAGGCAACAATTTTACAAGGAAAAAAACAAATCTGAAGATCCACTCAGACCATCATGCTCGCCTGAATCCACAGACACATGCTACCATACATTTAGAAAGAAAAGGGGAGGTGTAATGGTTTAAGTTCTCTCAAAAGCCATACAAATACAAGGATAAAGATACAACTTTCAAATTCTGATTGCTCATCTGATCACTTTAACGTTTTCTGTTAATCACCATTTCACACATATCGATGGGACTAAATTATTTTTCAATAAGGCAACGATGCTTTTTCAGTGTCTAAGTAATCCAACTGCACCTGTCAATGCATCTTAGTGTTCGATTACCTCTTTCCTAATCTAAGTATAAAACCACAATGAAAATTAGTAAGGACCAAAAATGCAAAGGCTCAATAAGGTATTCTTCAATTTTGTTTGCAATGATTCAGCAAAAACACTTTAGTAGTATTTTATAGCACTATCATAGTGAAATGGAACAATTCTTGTCTTACCAACAGATTCTGAAATTTCCATGTTAACAGCAGCATTTGAACCTAGGGAAAAAAAGAAAAAAAAAAGGAATCATTAAGGACACATACTTACCCTAACAGTATCAAGAAAAAAGAAAAACAGAGTGACTAAATTAATCAAAGGACAGTTCAGAAGTTTGGGCACTTGCCAATGCTATTTAATACACAGATTCAGTTTTTAAAATCCTGCTTCATGCAAGCTTTATGACCTTCAATAAACCACTTGGTCTTTATACGCCTTGGTTGACTGTCTATAAAATTGTAAATAACCACAGATAACCACATGCCTTACAACAGTAGTATAAGGATAAAGAGCAAGAAGATTGGAAAAGGTTCATAGAGATTGTTAAAAAGGAGATTCTTTGCAATAATTTTTGAAAAATCATGTTTAGTGGAGCTGTGTTGCATACCATCAGAACACAAAAAGAATTACCTTCACAAGAGGCTGTCTGCTCCTCTGGAGAAGTCTCTACAGGTGCACCTGCAGAGAAAAAAGCTCAACTTTTAAAATACACTCATGTAACCAATTTCCACACTTAGGCATAAATCTCCCAACTTTACTGCAAGAAAAAACAGCCCCCCCCCCAACAGTACTAAATATAGACGCCAAGCACAAATACTTCTAAAAGAACACTACCTGAAAGCTGTGAAAATAATACAGCAGGTCTAAACACAATTCCATTTTTTTCCCCTCACATGGAAAGATACACTTAAAGCAAGTTTTAAAGGAAGCAATTTTTCTATACATAGTATTTCACCTGCCCATACTTTTTGGGCATGCTGGCTATTTTAAGTGTTAGTATCTGACTGGTGTTTAAAAATGGCAAACCAGTTTCATTGTATACAAAGACACAATGCTAGTGTGGTGTCACAACTGTACAGAAAAGTTCTGCCAGCTTCAGCTTACAGGCATACCTACAATTCTATTGCGCCTCAGTTTCACATAAGCATTGTGTAGAAAATTGAAACAAGCTATTAAGAATAAGTTCTTAAGATCTTCTGTACTTATTAGGGCCAAGAGATGATAAACTCATTCATACGCCTGGTAAGTTTGCCAGTCCTCTTCAACACCATAATATAGTCACATTACTCGAAGGACAATCTCACCAGTCACGTGCATATCAAAGCCACAAGTATGTTTTTTGGATAGATCACAACCTTCTCATGCACTAAACCATGCCACTAAACTATATGCTGAGGTATAACTGATTTTTAACCCTACTGAAAGTGATACGTTCCAATTAATAATTACACCACTTGATGTTTCAGAACATTATTCCACGTGATCAAGAGGCCTTCTATAATTATCCCTAAAACCTTAACCTAGTTAGTTTTCTCTTGGTATAAATTCAACTTCATATTTCTTTGAAACAAGTTCATCATCTTATTTTTTTCAGCCACATACCAAATTCGTACCTCTATTTAGCTGTACTCCAGCTCTCCTTCAATCCCATTATAAAAACACAGATCTTAGAGCATTACTTGCTCTATATGCATGATGGAACCTGAAGATGAAACAAATCCCCTCAAAAGAACAAAACCATACAGAGAAGGACCTGATTCTAAGCCTCTTTGCTTTCGCACTGTTTGCGTATTTGCTGCAGACTTCTATAAACTGGAGCAGTGCTGCAAAAGCTGGAAGAGGGCCAGAGGACAAAGCTTGCAGGCAGGGTGAATGTGGGTCACAGCACAACACCCAGTGACCAGCAGCAAACAGCTGAGGGGACACAGCAACATGGGAGAGGAAACTGTGCTGAGTGAGGTCCCTACACTCCTGTGTTATATCATATAGGATCTGCACTCCAGGGTCCCAACCACAGGGACAAAACTTTAAGAGAATGATTTAATATAGTAAGCAAAAGCATAAGAATAGAATACCTTGAGATTCCTTGTAAGAAATGATATATTACTCCCATTTGAGAGCTGGAAGACTCAAATCAGCCCACTGATGAGTGTGGTAAGCAGGTGACACAGAATCTAGGTATGAACCTAAAGCCTCTGTTTTGTAACACATCAAAAGATTGTTGGCTATTTCACACACGCTATAGTTGGGGTCCATAAACATTTTCATTACAAGATCATTTCACCAAGCTCTTGATTTCACTCCTGAAGTTTGTCCATAATGAAAAACTTATTAAATGACAGTATTTATGCACTTGCCTTGAAACAGAAGCTCTACAAGTGGTTGAAGAGTTATTTAATTCCTTAGAAATGCATTGTCAATCAACAACATTTATAACAACTCAGTTTTTACTTTCTGGTCTGTAACACAGCAGGCATACAGACACGACAAAGAAGTTTCTTCACCAATAACAGAGAGGAGGTAGGAAATTGTTAACCTAAATAGGTCCATCTGATAAGTTTTGTATGAATCTAGCACACAAGAGAATAAGACAGTTTGTCTATGGATCCTGAACAGTACTAATGCCGCACAATCAAGGGGCAACAGATCCTCAGTTATGATCACAAGCACTTATGAAATCCTGGTCACTTTGGTACAGAAGTGGCAAATATGCTTTGAAAGAGGACACTGAATCACGTGAAACACACTGTTCTTTCAAAGCAGAAAAGGAATACAAACCGCTCTCTAAAAGAGTTCATTGTAAAAAATAAAGAATCTTAATTTCAAAAAGAACAGGCTTTAAGTGATAAAAACCCTCAGTAATTGTTTACTTCTGATAAACAATTTCAGGCTATTTCAGGCACTGGTACATAGCAGACAAATATACAAGAGAAAAGTCTGACTTTAAAGGGTCAGATTTACCATTTGCTCTGTGTGGAAATGAACAGATTGCCTGAAGTATGCCTTTAAGACAATCATCTGAAAAGAAGGATGCAGCCCTGCTGCTTCTTAGACGCCCGAGTTGCCACATTTTGCTCTTTGTCATCTCTTCTCCCATGTCAGCCTTAATGCATGTGTAACTATTGAAGCTCCACAAAGGGAGCTGGTCTGACCAAAACCTGAACTAACAAATAACATACCAGCCTTTGGGTGGATCGACACTCTGAAGCAACGTATCAGCTGCTTGGAAGGGCACTACTAGTGCCATGACAGCGAGGACAGAAAGGCAACCTCAATAATTCAAGGAAAAAACACACCTCACCTGTAAGTTTCAGTTCTGAAACACCTAGGGAATCTTTGGATCACATGAAAAGGAGATGACAATTCTCAATCTAGCTGAGATAGTCTTACTACCTAGGACGCAATACTGGATTAGGACATGAGAAGTAGTCCAAACTCCACACTGTCCCTGTGGCAAAATGTTTGGACAAATCCAGTGAACTGAAGTAACCTTGATTATTTTTGCCCATGAGATAAAGAGAGTCATTGTAACAAAATACCTTTAAAGATGAGGGAAATGGAAAATGGTTCTAAGTAGTCCTTGTAACTTATTCTGATCTCTCAAGAACATTGAAGTAGATATGCAATGTTTTTCATTTAGTGTTTTCTGGAAGTCAGGAAAGTAACTAATAACATTTATGGTTAACATAGTTTACTATTATTGTAAAAACGTCACATGCAGAAAAATAAACATAAATTAGAAAAATCTGTAACACATTTCAAGTTCAGCTTGAAAATTCTAGATCCTCATCTGTGAAAATTATTCAGATAGTAACCTTGTTACGTGAGAGGGATTCAAAATGTTTTTGTATGAAACCTGGTTTTGAAGTCAGAACATGTCTTACATGATGCCAAATCTTTAATGCTTCAAATTATTTGATTTACATGTGATAAATAACAATTAGATTTTACATAGCATCCTCCACACTCCCTCTCTCCTCAAACCGTAAGTCAAGAACTGTTGTTGCAACCTTATTCACTGCATTACACAAAGTGAGTGGTTTATCTTTAGTCCTCTTGAACATCAGAGCCCTAGGACATTTTGGGAAGATCTTTGCTGTGAATGCCAAAGGCAAAAATGGATACACATTCTGCATTTATCTACTGGTAGACCATCAGACAAAGACATTATGTAATTCAGAGTCTTGTCTGATTAAGGTAAAAAAAATATTTTTTTTGGTTAATATAAAATTCACTGGAGGAATACACACACTCCCAATAACAAGTCCAAAATTGCACAACTTTTAAAACACGGTGATTGGTCTCTTTGAAATACAGCTAATGTCCTAAATAAACACTGCAAGAAGCCACTCTGCCTATTCACATAGCTGATGAGTTTTTTTGTATTACATCAAATTTTGTACTTGCTTGCATTTTTGTTGTACAATAACCAAAGCTACACAGGTAGAATAAATTAAAAGTTACCACGCAACCTCTGAAAATATTGTTTTAAAACAATATAAGCCAGGAACTTCACAGCAGTAACAGTTTGGAATGCCTGTACAGAAACAATAGAAGATTGCTTAATAATTAAATTTATATTAGAATGAAGCAAGATTTACATCTATAGAACAGGTATAGCTGGTAAACTAGGAATCAATATTAGAGCAGCAGTTAAAATACAGTATCAAAGTAAAACTCAAGTGCTAAGCAGTAATGACAACTTCTATCTTTACGTAAACTGCAGGATTTCCCACATGCACAGAATAAGCCAAGAGATGTCTACACAAGCAGATACCGTTCAGTGGTTAACTGGTCACTCCTCACAAGCAGTTACCTGAGCCACAATGAAAGTGCCTTCACAAAATAGACGAGAGGCTGTAATTTGTTGCTATGCACGGCAACACTCACAGGTCACAGCCTGCTCTGCTGCTGGAGTGACAAAAACTAGACAGCAGTGGTACCTGACAATTGAGGGAGACTATGGGATTAATGAAACCGTTTGCACAACAGAGCATAGAGAGAGATTAAAAAAAAAAGAAAGAACAAAGGCAAATTCAGTTTGAAAGAAGTGCCTTATCTACAAAACTTAGACGGTCTGTATACCGAACTTGTTGTTGTTCCTCCAATACAGGCATCAAGTTGCTTCACAGGAATTCCTGGAATCATAGAATCGTCTAGGTTGCAAAGAACCTTTAAGATCATCGAGTCCAACCATCAACCTAACACTGCCAAAACCACCGCTAAACCGTGTCCCTAAGGAAGGCTGAAAAGTGAAGAAATACATGACATCCACCTTAGGATTCCCATCACCTTTTCGTATTTGAATAATTTGAATAGGTGAGTTCAGTACATATTTACACAAGTGTCATATAGTTTCAACCGTTTTAATGAATTATATAACAGATATTTGACACGCCCCCCCCCCCCCCTCTTTTTTTTAAAGAAAGCATAAAGGGTACATAGACTTTTTTTTACTCTGGTGTGAGTCAAGCACACAGAGCATAAGAATCAGAATTAAAAAAGCCAAGAGATTCTTAGTTAACAACCCCCCCCGCCCCAAAAGCCTAACTTTAAGCACAAATAAATAAGTACTAGAGCTAAACAAAGTATTTCATGTTCAATATTTTAAAATATACAGAAAGAAAAGGTTTTCAGGAGTTCAGTGTAATTAAGGCAGCTGTTTTGAAAGTTAACTTAAACACAAAATGATTTTCTCCTCGCCTCTGCCCTGCTTCATAGCCTATACCCTAGCTTCACCAGTGGACACAGACAGATGTATGCTCAGTTTTTAAAATGCACCAATGTAAAAGCAACTTTAATAGTTTTAACACAACTTCATAAAATTCACCAAAAAAACAGCACTTGCTTTGTATTTATATAATTTTACTACAAGTTAGCTTAGTAAGAGACCCACATTTTTCCTTCCCCAGTGAGGACACACCTTAAGTTTATCTTATCTAAAACCAACATGCTTCTTCACAACTAAGTCTAAGAAAGCTTATGGGGATTTTCAGAGAATACAGTGAAAAACCCTTTTCCTTAAGGCCAAGTATTTGTGTTCAGTTGATAACTTGATTTTTGAGACAGATAGCCAAGAAATCAAGCTCTGTATTAGAACAGTTAAGGATTCCACTCTTTAACAAAGATCTCTCATAACCCAGTAGGAATAGAAATCTAAACCAAAAACAAACCGAAGCACCCAATGGAATTTTTAGCAGGTTAAGCTCACAATCTTAACATTTACACATAAGAGTAAAATGTACATGTAAATTCTCAGACTGTTCTAGAGAACACATTTTTGATATTGCATCAACTGTCCTGAACTAACTTTTCTACTGAAATTCAGTGTCATTTTCATACAGACATCTTCAAAACACAGTCATAAACTTCACTGACAAAATTTTGTCTGCTTTATTCCTTCATCATGAAAAACCAAAGTAAAACCATCTTTCTATCTTAGCTTCATACAATCAGCTGCTTCTCTTGGTTGCATGTTTCTCATCACAAAACAGGAAAGAAATCCCCAAATTCTGAAAGTGTAATTGTAAAACCACATTGCTAATAGAATCCAAGAATTATCCCAAATTATTTGTGTTCACTTTGATAGAACAATCAAGCTTTAAGATAACAGCATACTTTCAAATACATTAAATCAGTAGTCCAAACCAGGGTGCTAAACACATGGTGAACAGCCTGCATGTAGACTCCAGGACAGTTCATCTAGTCCACAACTGGCTCCCAGTAGTCTTTTATTGGAGTCATGCAAAGGCCACAAGCGTGATGAATTATTCCAACAGGAGCAACACAATCCTGGCTACCTTCCTGGGGACAGTTCAGATGTAGACAAAGGACATCTGTGTAATACATTGGCACTTTAACTGCATCACAGAGGTATATTATATCTGATCATCTGGCAAGTCAGTGCCAAGACATACAGGTTTTTCTCTGCACTGACTGTTTTAAAAGAGGTTGTGCAGCTCATCTGTCTAGAAAAGCTGATACAGAAGAACACTGCTCTAGATAGTCAAGTGATGACTCAAATCAAGAATTTATACCATATCCTGGCATTCACAATATGACACTGATTTGCTGTCACGTAAGCAGTTCTGAAGTATTAACAGTAGCATTACCAAGACCATACTTGTGAGGAAATCATCAGCATATAGCTATTCAAATGTTGATATGAGTAAACGATGTAATCCTTTAATATGATAGCTTCTTCAACGGCAGACTACTACAAACTATTGTATTAGCAAGTTCATATGCAAAGTGAAGTTTCTTGAAGACTGAATTATTGAAGAGTTTTAAAATATAGTCTAAAGAAAATAGTGTAAAACAAGAGATAACCAGTTTTGGGAACATGATAATACGGATAATTTCCAGAGTAGAATGATGATCAGTTATAGGCTTCAGAACTGAAGCAGAAGATATTGAAACTCCTTTTGTTTCTGATTTTCTGGGGGCAGGGAGGGGAGGAAATATATGGATGTCCCAGATACCTACCAGGTCAAGAAAACGAGGGCAGGGAAAACCAGAAAGACAGATGCTATATCTATTTATTTACAGCATTTGAAGGCTGAGGATGCCCAGCTGCTTGAATGTAACTATTTCAAAAGTGGCTACTGCAGGTGAGTGAGGATATTTAGGGAGTGAAGCAATCTAAAGGGCACTGAATCTTAAGCCAAATGTTTGCTTGGCTCAGGACTGTAGGTGCAAGTTGTCTAAATTGCAGTCATTAACAAATGCGTTCAGAAATTTACTTGAAGTGATCAAGAGAGCTACTAAATGAAGCAGTAGCACTAATACCACCAAAATGATAAATGCTATTTTTCCTTACACTAGCTGCTATGTGTCACACACTTCTTGTTACTTTGGTACTACTGACACTTTTTTCTTATCACAACCACTGCATACTTCAAATTAAATTGAAAATTCAGATTGTAAGGGACTCCAAGAAGTTATCTGGTTCAGTCTCCTTCTCCAAGCAAAGTCAACAGTGAATACTTAAAAATGACTTCTAAAAAAGAAGCCCATACAAGGAAGCTGTGATCAATTTTACCAAGAATTCTGTGAATATTCAAGAACTATGACAAAAATTAAATTGCAGAAACGCAGGTTGATGCTGCATTTTCAGAGGTTTTTCACTTCTCTCATACCCGAGATACAAACAAAACTTAGATAACAAATCTTATTAATCTGTGTGGGTGCGTGGTTGTAACTACTCCCTTACACCTCCAAACAATGCCTTGATATAGAAACAAAAAGCCACCCAAATGCAATTACATGCTACAGAACCATGAAACTGCAAGGTGCCGTCGTGATTAAGAATGTTTACAGGCCCTAACACAATCTACTGTCATTTTACTGTCACACCTTGCCTTAATTTAGTTGAGTTTGCTTTGCTAGTCCAGCAACTGCTATCTACAGTAAGCTTCCCTGGAAGCACAACTTCTTCATGACATACTTGACATGCTCACTGAAAGGAACTGTGGTACAGTGATGTCTGTTGCAGACAGAAAATCGAGAAGTCTCTATTTCACATTGTCGATAGAATCCAACAAAGAGAAATTTTACGCAAATGAGTTTGACTTGGACACAATTCACTAAAATCTAGTCCTTGCAGCTACAATATGTGGAACATAATCTGTTACTTAGGTTCAAAAATTTAAATAGCATATGCTTTTTGCATGTAATCAAATGGTAATTTAATTCCAAACTAATTCTGAAACTATCTGCAAGCAAAAATTCTATTAGTGGTAAACATCGGTCAGATAGTCTCCATAATATACAATTTGATATAAAAAGAAAGCACACATAAAACAGAAGTTTTAAGTAAACTATTTGGAATGCAGGTCTCAGGAGCTTCCCAATTTTAGGAAGTTAACACCTTGTTTCGTAAATGGCTTCTGTGAGCATTACTTCAGTGCTCTACATATAAGTGACAAGAATTCTATAGAAATCACTAAAAACATGAAGTTAGTGTGCATAAAAGAAAACACTATTATACACTACAGCCACACAATGGATATCAGTTCTGTGGAATTTTTCTATATGCCATGCTGCTACTACACGTTTATCTTGATCTACAATGTCCTTTGAATTACTAAGAAACTATGACTCGAACAAAACCTCACCAAGAGAAACTTCCAAGAAGAAAAGCGTTATTAGAACTTAACTCCTCAAACTGACACCAAGCTTTTTAGATTCTTCCTAAGAATCAAGATTAATTAAGATTCTTCCCAGTACAAACCAGTATTTGTACAGACCTCAATACAGATGATAAATAGAAATATTTTTTTTCCTCACAATGTAATGAAGAATGAGTGCCATGGGACACCTAATTCCCCATGGGAACAAAAGCAAACCAGGTTGCTGAAAAGTAACCTATTCAGCACCATTGTCTAATCCTCACGTTGTTCTGACTTATTTCCAGAGCAAGCTCCACCTAGTTCTTCCAGCCAGGAAAGTAGTTGTCACCTTATACGAACATCTGCAAGGACAAGATTGTCATTTATTTTCTGTAATTGCATACATCAGACCTGGAAAAGTACATAACAAGCACAGTATTTCACTTAAGAAAAACTTTTTTTTTAACTGCAGATTTTTGTTTGCTTAATCTTAGGCACATCCAAGTTAATTACAGAAACTCAAAATTCTAAACCTTAAAGATATAGAAGCAAGGTGAATTCAAACCAGGTAGCTTAGCATGACTAGCATTATGTAGGAAATGTACTCAGCAACTAAGATGGAAAGAAAAGCTATCCCAATCACTCCAGCTGACCAGTAAGCCTTCAGTAAAGTCATCTCTAGTCTCTGGAAAGACAAAACTCATCATAGGCCTCAGAAGTAGCAAAAGAGTGGAGAAAAGGAGAGCACGAAAAAATAAATATAATAAGCAGGTGAGGAAATGTAGTGTAAATCCTACAAAAAAAAAAAAAAAAAATATGGGAAGCCTCAGAAGAAACCTTACAAAAGTAACTAGGGAGAAAAAACAGTTATTCAATAACATTCAAAAGCCAAAGAAAGTTTTCAGTCATAGTATTGATTCCATAGTTAAAAGACTTAGATTCAAGTTGCAATGGCTGAAAAACACACTAGAATGAATTTTGAAGATTATTCAAAGACGCATCACATGCTCAGCACAGCCTCAAGCTATCTACACTACCTTTACACCTGTGAACCTTAACATATACATTTATTCTAAATGGAATCCAAGAGTCTGTCCATGGCTTCTTGGAAGTATATTTTAATGGACTTACACATTGCCTCCCCACGTGAGCTGTAATTTCTGATAAAAATCAGGAATGCTGAATAGCTGTAGAGAACACATAATCTAACGTTTGCTCTAACACAAAAATCGGGTTAATATTCTGTTATGAAAATTTAAGAACTTCACATATGAAGGTTACAGATTTTAGCTGTTAACATCTGATAGCTTTAGATACTAGGAAGAACAAGACTAATTAATATATTAAATCAGAGCGCAATAAATAATAAGCCACAATCCACAGGAAATTGTGACAAACATAATGTAACAAGTAGTCACTTTAGTGAAATTAAATTACTAGAATCAATATCTGAAATGCTAGCTTGTTTCATATTGTACCAATAGGCATACAGAAAATTACAGAAAAAAAATAGGAAGCTGTTAAACTATCACACTCAATCAGGTCTCAAACTCCTTAGCTGCAGGAGTGACATTAAAATACTACCACAAAGTTAACTAGCATGTCTGACATTTGGAAAGACCTTCATTTTGGAGCTGGAAATTAAGAAGTAGCTCTCCTTTAATTTCCCATATGCAAAGTAAATCTAGTATAAACATTGGTTGCATACACAAAGATCCTTTGAAATTAAAAGCAGGGTAAATTTCAAGTTATTCCATTGACTGAGGCCAGCTGGACAAACCTCCCTTCCCTACTAATCATTTATCAGTGTTCTATTAGGAAAAAATAACTACTTGATAGAATCTTCAAAAAGCCATTTAAGATACATCTGAACCACCGGTGGCTGAGGCAGTGCTGTTCTCCCCAGCAACACTATATCGATTGCCACCAAAACCTTCGATAACTTCTCTAGTGCTTTAGCAAGACGAGAGCTGCGTGGTTTCCTCCCGTCATGGGCGACACTTTGCGGGTAAAGCTACCAGGCAGACCTACACGGGATCCGCACGCAGCCAGACCAGGCCACTCGCTGCCGCCCCCCGAGCACCGTACCTGTACCACGGCCCGGCCTCCCGCAGCGCGCCCCGCGGAGCCCCCCTACCCCGCAGACCCCCTCCCCAGGCCCCCCCGACCTCCCGGGGCCGCACCAGACGCCGCCGCCAGCTCCTCTACAACGCCCCGCGACTCCTCTGCCGCCCTACGCCCCTTCCCCCCAGCCCCTCTCCCGCGCAAGGCTCCCCCTCGGCGTACCCCCACCCGCGCCTGCCCTCGCCCCTCACTGACGGGACCCCCCCAGCCCCGAGGCCGGGTCGCTCTCTCCCCCTCGGGCCGGGTCGCGTCTCAGCGCCCCCGGCCCAGCGCTGCCGCCCAGGCGCCCCGCCTGCATCCCGTCAGCCTGACCCACCCGCTCCCCGGGCTGCCGGCCGCCTCCCAGCCCAGCCCGGCCCGGCCCGGCCCGCCTCCCTCGCCCGCCCGCCGGAGGCCCTCCGCGCCGCGCTTCAGCCCCGCGTGGCCCTGCCCCTCCTCCCCCGCGGGGGCCCAACAGCCCTCGCCCCGGGCCCCTCCGCAGCACGGCCCCCGCGCCCTTCCAACATGGCCCCCATCCCTCCGCCCTCAGCGCCCACCCGCCGGCGCAGCCCCGTCCCGGCGCGGCAGTTACCGTGGGGCGGCGGCGGCGGCAGGCCGGGCGGGGGCGAGGGTGGCGGCAGGCCGGGCGCCGGGCCCCCCCGCAGGAAGGACGGCACGAACTCGGCGGCGTGGACGTTGGGCACGAAGGGCTTGGCGTTGACGTTCAGCTGCCGGCTGAAGGCCGCCCCGAGCAGCTCCTGCTGGGCCTCGGCCTCCGCGGCCGGCGGGGCGGACGCCGGGCCAGCGCCGCTGCCCGGCTCGATGTCCGCCTGATCCCAGCAGTCGGGAGCCGAGTCGCTGCTGCTCCCGCTGCCGCTCCCGTTCGCCTCCATTTTGTGGCTGCCCCACAAGCCTCTGCGGCCTCGAAGCGTCTCCCAGCGTCCGGGGTTAGGGGGAAGCCGGCGGCGGCACCGACTCAGCACTCGCTCCGGCGATTTCGCGTGTACTCCACCGCCCCGACGCGAGCGCAGTATGGCCTCCCGGAGCTCCCGTACCCCCTCCCCACAGCCTCCCCTGCCGCCATTTTAGTAGTTTTTAGCTCCGCGGGGCCTCATCCCACGGTACGGCCGCGGCAAGGCGCAGGAACTACGGCTCCCATGGTGACTTGCGCGATCCCCTCGCGGCCCACCCCCCGGGAGAGATGGGAAATGTAGTTGCGTGCGGTTCCTGCGCGGTAAGAAACTACAACTCCCGTCAGCCTTTGCGCTCGCCTTTCCTTTCCGCCGTCTCCGCCTCCGATTTCGGGAGGGGAGACGGGACATGTAGTTGGCGCCAACGCCTCAGGCGGGACAAGAACTACCCATCCCGGCAGGCCCGGCGCCCGCGCTCCCTCAGGCGACGCTTGTGCCTTGCCCCCAGGTCTCTGGGAAATGCAGTTCGCAAAGGCTGCGAGGGGCAGCGCCGCCGGATGGCTGCTCCCCGTTCCCTCAGCCCGTGCCAGGGCCGTTTCAGATGAGGAGGGGCAGCCGCCAGGCCGGGGGAAGATGAGCGTGTCCCCGTCGGCCCCCGGGGCCGCCAGCCGAGGAGAGCGGGCCCGCCGGGGGGTGTCACCGCACTGGACTCCCGCCTCCCTCAAGGACTCGGCGGCTGGAGTCAGGGGAAGATGTGCTCGTTTTAGCGTTTATCTATGCAAAGTCGTACCTACCTAGTCCTAGAAAGCGTCGGTGCAGAGTGACAACACAGTGAGGGCACTGGTGTGGGGTCAGTGAACCTCCCAAATGAAGATTTTGGAGCAAGCGTGCTCTCATGTGAAGTGAGGGCGAACGTTTCCGTTCATGTACGGTTGACATGTACGGTTCATAAGTTGACTGGATGCATTAAAAGTTCAAAATTTGGCAATTCTACAGCACACTCAGACTTGGTTATTATTTAAAATAAACAATAAACCGCCCCACAGTTAAGCCAAATCAGGAGGACTTGTCAAGTACTGAGGCCCTTGACTAGTTAGACTGTTAGAACTTATGAAAAAAAAAACCAAACCAAACCAAACACACTGAAAAATATTGCCTGAAGCAAAGTATATTTGGAGGAGATGGGGAGGAACAGGGGGGAAACGAGTAGATTTTGGTTAGTAAGCTGCACATGGCTGTGGCAGCATTTCATCTTGGAAGGTTCGGCGTAAGTGTTGTGCTCGGGAGAAGGGAATTTCTTGGAGTGCTCACACGTGAGGACTGAGTCATCTGCAGCATTATTTGTATTAGAACACTGTAGGGCAGGTTATGAAGTTGTTTTGAAAGCAGATGGGCTTAGAACTAAAATTTAAAGATCTCCATTTAGTAGAAAATCCAGTGTAGTTTTGGTTGGAGAACTACACAAATTTCCCCAAAGTGGCATTTACGTAACATAATCTTGACGCAGGAACCAGATGGCTTCTGGCTGCACACCAGCAGCAACACGTACGCCCTTGACAAGCAGAAAATTCTACACGGCAGGTAATACACGTGTTAATGGAAAAAAGTGCTTCCAACTGATCATATTCAGGGAAAACACTAGTGTACAGGGCAGCACTTATAAAAGTTTTTTTTTTTTTAAAAAATCCTACTCAACACCACAGATAAGTTTGAAAGAAAAGAATGTAATTCACAATGAAAGACTATACACCTCTGCTAAGTGGAAGTCTTTCCTTCAAGCACCAAGAGCTTACCCTCACCAGAGCCTAAAGAATGAGTTTTAAAGACCTTGTGAAAGCCACTTTCTGGTTATTCTCTGGTGCAGATCTCCTTTCCAGTTTTAAGCCACACATTGCCAGGGCCTCTATTGTTCAAAGTTAAGTAAAATTAAGGAAGATTCTCACCTGTGTTACTGTTGTAAGATTGAGAATTTTGTTAAACTGGAAGTAAGTTTCTCAGCTATGTGGCAATCATGTTTCTGTTTAAAAAAAAAAGTCATATGCAGTCCCACTGAGGACTGGGATAGAAGCAGTAGTAGGATATGATCCTTTTATCAGGGCAGGGGAGGAAGCAGAAGGAGAGCTACAGGAATAAGAAATAAGTTTCCTAAGCAGCTAGTATAAGAAGGAACACCTCAGTATAGCACTCTACACTTACTAAAGGTTTGTTGGTTGGGTTTTTTGTTTGTTTGTTTAGTTGGTTGGTTTTTTTTAAATACTAACCTTTGCTTGTTATGTGGCATTTATTAACCACTAGGCATCTGATACATTTCATTTACTATGGAAACAAGGTAACACCATTTGGAACAAAGGATCTCATGGGTTACTACTGTAGATTAAAATCCAGTGGAAACCAAGCTTCGTGAATTCTGCTGACAGAGTGGCTTGTTATTGTACACTTTTTACCGTCATTACGAGCATTTATAGCTCAGGTTTATAATGACTGCAATGCTGTATTACAAGCTTGTTTTTGTTTGAGCATTGACACAGCCTACAAATCAGGAAAGGCTTAACTGGAGGCAGGTACTATATTTTCAGAGCAATTAAAGCTTACCTTAAGGTTACCAGCACACAGAACATGTAGGCAGCAATTCTTACATACACTTGGACATTCCTTAAGAAGGCTTCTTGTAGGTTTTTGAAATGGAGCTTCATTCTGCCAGCTCCGAAAGTACTGAGTTGTGATGAATTTTTTTGAGGGCGGTGTGGGGAGTGGGGCCAAATATTTGTTTGATCAGAGGTATGGAAGTGTATATTACCACTGATTTCAGAGGAAAATAATTACTTGTGTTATTCAACATTCCTTCCTTCCTTGACGGGTACTTATTCCCTAGGTACTTGCTAGGATATAAACAATTAGTCCACAGAATTTCAGAAGATGACAGACGTCCTTCAGAGTGTACAAACCTGTTTTGCAGGCTATGTCGCACATAGGAATTGTGTAAACTCAAACACCAAATTTTTAACAGGGCTAGTAGTTTGTTTTTCCACTTACGAACAGCTGGTACTTAAAACAAAACCTAAGTGGAATCATGATAATTTTACTGGCAAAATATCTACAGGATTGTGAATGGTCACGTTCTCTTGAAGTTTTAAAGCATTATAAAAGCTTTTCTTGTTTAAATCTCTTTTGCATCAAAATGTTTAGAATAAATATAGTAGCTCTTCCTCTAATAAATACTAAAAAGCTTATCTTCTTGAGAACCACCCATATCACCCATATAAATCCATCATCACATCATGACTGACTTAAATTATCAAAGCACTGCTTAGAAAAGAAGAGGCTGGACCACCTCAGGGTTAACACGTGGGGATTGGGGTGCAGAGAAACTGGCTCCCCCACAGTTGCAGTTCTACCTCTCCTTGTGCTGCCTTCTAGCTCTTGTTAGACCCTTTGCTGAGTCAGTTTATCTCATTAAATTTAGCAACAGAACAATCCACTTTCTTTTTCCTCCTGGGTTACTTGGATGAATCAACTCTTAAGAGGTGTTTAACAAATGCCAGAGTTGGTATAAAGTGAGAATTGTGAGCAGGAGTGCTTTTTTAGTGAGAGCAAGCTATTTACATGTTAAACTGTCTCAAGGTATCTTCACCACTGGTTTGCAGCCTGTGATAAGTCAATCCTATAGGAGTGAAATGGAGGTCCTCATTCATATGATATTAGGAATAGTATTCTGTACTTTTGTAGTAACTTTCATCCAAGGTTCTCACAAGCACTTTACACCCTAACAGATATACCTATGGAATACCAATATTTTAGTTACGTGAACTGAAGCAGAAAAGAAAGATACATTTCACTAGAAGGCTTCAAACAGGTTAACAGCTTCAAGCAGTTAACAACTGGTAAGCTTAGTAAACTCCATAAAACAGCAGCAGTCTAAGAAGGAAAAAGAGTGGTTTTAAGGGTACTGGCTTATGAGTGAATTGACTCAGTTTACCCTGAGATCTGTTAAGTTCCTGAGCTGCTGCAAACTGGGAAAGAAAGCGTTTGGCTGAGATTGGGAGGAGCAGGAAAGGAATAGGACTTCCCTTTCTGGTGTGGCAGCAAGCTGAAATTCAACTGACGCACTGTGAGCCATGCCCTGAAATTTAAAGGTATTAAAATATGTACATTAGTTATGCACTTAAATGAGTAGCCTGATATTTAGAATTGCTTTGAAGTCAGAATGGGCCTTTAAAAAAAACGACGCCAAAAGAACAACTTATTTACCCAGGAGGAAGAAAAGACAAGAGTTGCAAGGTAAATTATTAAAAGAAAAATATAGGAAACTGCTGGGGTGTGAAAGCGCCATTCTAGAAGCATAGGTCTTTATCTGAGGCTTATGGGAAGCAACAATCTCAAAAGAGGTTCTAGAAATTAAGTTTAGCATTACTCAGAAGAAGCAGGTGGAGCTAAATGAGTCCAGAAAGTTTCTTCAGAAAACATGGATTAAGGCTGTACCTAAGTACAAGTGATACACCTGTCTTGAAGGAAGGCCATGTAAGAGTTTTTCTAAATACCTTTCATAATAGTAATGATGCCTGACACAGAACTGAAAATACTGAACTAGTTTAAGTTTGATTAGGTGCCAGGAGATTATAAATTAATATTCTTAAACTCTGGAAAGTTCTCTTTCCAGGTAGTTTTTGGAGATGTAGCTGAGAACTAGAGAACAAAAAACACACTGTTTTGGCATGATGGCTTTTTCAAGAGCCAAGTCTATCCTAAGCTTTACTGGTGTTCCTGGAAGCGTAAGTGAATTATAAAGAGTCTTTTATATTTGCACAAGACCATGTATAATCTAAACTAAGATATCTTGACCCGGAAACATGTTTTCACTGATTTGTTTTTTCTAACCCTGCTATTTAACAAATGCTGTTTCTGACCTATTACTCTCCCTCTGCTGGACACTCACATAATTGCTGCATTTGTGTTGTCTCACATTAATGTATTTTAAGCTATTTGATTGGAAGAGATTAAAATAAAAGTCTTCTTTGGTTTTCCAAATGTAGCACTACAGCATAAGCTCTCTTCCACAGTCCTGTGGTAGAATTACACCAAGCTTGCATGGATGCAAAGGGGCATCCTCAAAGGAATTAGCAACTTAACTCTTACACATTTAGTTGTGGGTTGGTGATAAGTATTTCTGAGCTGGATTCTTCTTTTTGAGGTCTCCAATCTAGAGTTAAAGCCCTTCTTTTGGAGCAGTTAAAGCACGTACCACAGGCTTCAAAAAGGGCATAAAATTAATTGTTTTTACTTTAGATAGCAAAAGAAATAGATGGATCAATCCACCAAAATGCCAGCTTATAATTCTCTGTGTCTATCTCCTTACCTCTCAAATAGTTTGTGAGCTCCATGCATTATTTTCCAATGCATCTCTCGCTTTTGTATGTATATACAACCTTCCTTTCTCTTGCTCTTATATCTCTAGAAATAAAGACTGAAGGGTCATCTTTTTCAAAAGTGCCATCCCTTTTTTTCAGGTGACTTTCACTGGAGGCTCAGAGTTCTCAGCTGTGTGATCTATTGATTAGTTAGCCTGTTGTTCAGATTTGAAAAATATGTAAGTTGGGTACTAGCTAGCTCTTTGTTTAAGGTGCCTCTCTTTGAATGCGCAATCATTGCAGTTTACTCCTTAGACAGAATTTCATCTGTGTTCTTGATACCATGAGCCTCCAGACTGATAAATAGTAAGGGGAGGGTGGTTTAGGTAAGTAGTTTTGTTGTCAAAACTGTTTGTTGTGTGTGGGTTTTTTTGCTATTAAAGCTCAAAATAAACAAATATGGAGGTTTAGGTGTGCACATTGTGAAGAATCTATACGTAGTTTATAAATCTTATGACAGTTGAAAATGTTGTAAATTGTAGGATTGCTTAATGTGGAAAGAATGTGCTGAGCAAAGAACGCACATCTAAGAAAGCGAAGAATGAGATCACTTTAGCGATGTGTACAGTGACTGAGTTAGGATTGGAAAGGTTAGAGACGGAGGGAATCTATTTTGAAGAAAGGCAGAGACTGTGTGACTTTAGAGAACTGAAAGTCAGGTGTAGGATTGGTGGGAGGAGGCATCATGTCAGCTAAGATACTGAAGCAGCTGAAAATAAATCCTGTTAAGTACAATCCAGACCTCTGTTCAACTGCTTATATGTTTTCATCTTGATTAGCAACATTCTGATTAGAAAAATAACCTTCTGTTTTGCTAGAGTAAATTTGTTTTCACCTATACATCTGTTCGATATGGAGAGTAAATATTACAAGGCTAAAACATGTAGATTCTCTGGAAGTGATAAATGGAAACAGAGGATATTTCAGCTCCCTGAGACAAATTTGAGGACCTCAGGGGCTGGGATGCTGAGTTGACTGAGAAACAATGATAACTTTTAAGTGTCAGATCTTCAGGAGATGTTCTTCCATTGGCTATAAGCTAGTATTGTTCTAGCAGGAGACAAGTAATAGAGAGAATTTGCAATTCTGGATACCATCAAATTGTCAGTCTTGTAGCTTGATATAAAGGTAAAAAATGCAGAAAAGGTGGCTAGCATTTAAAGTGAGACTTGCAGTCTAACACAGATGCACAAGGCGAGTCCCCACTATCAAACAGAATTCAGCTGTACCTTATAATTTTTCTAGACTGTGTTAATAAAGAATGTTTTTGTGAGATAATGAAAATGTTGAACTTAGCACTGAAAATATCAATACAGGGTGGTAATGCAGGATATGTAACATGCTGTTTATTCACACCCTTTCTTGTTGCAGTGACTCCCTGACATGGAGAAGCAGCTCAAAGTTGCCGCCTCCACTGCTGGGTTCCATAACATCTCTAGGCCAGATCTCCTGCCTTATACATGTGGTACGAGTTTTATAACACTTAAGTTTTCATATGGAAAGTTTTACATGCTGGCTGGCTGTCTCCAGGGAGGTGCGAATGGAAAACTAGTTCCATGTGGGAGTTTCATGTGCTTTCTCTTCTGCTTCTTAATTCTCCAGAATTCCAGTTGAGGGAGCATTTTGTTCATTAGAGATCCCTTAAGATTTTCATTTTGGTAATGACTAAAGCAAAATGGTGTTATTCTTATGAAGAAAGAATAACAGTGTCATGGGATTTTTAAAGCTGTTCTTCTATAGCTAGTTAACATGTTAACATTGTTGCAGAAAATAATGACTTCATTATGAAATTGTGAGAATGAAATAGTGAGCTTGTTTCTAAATAGGACTAATTACTCCGGAACTGTTCTGTGCCAGTATTTTTATTCCAGAGAAGGCAATTTGCATGGGGAATTATTCTGGAATAGGGATGGTTAACTCAATTACAGTTTTCCTCCTGTCTAGAGAGAGAGCACATATTGGCACTGTGATGCTGTACATGGGGATTTGAAATATTATGTGGTACCTAAACTTGTCCACAAACACTGAATGGCTAGAGAATTTGGTTAAAATTGTCAGAAAAAAAAATCTTGTTAGACTCTAGTGTATGCCAAGTACTTCACATCATTCATAGGTGTTCATGCACATTTACTTTTGTTGTAACTCCATTACTCCTGTTGGCATTATACCACTGATTAGTTTTAGTTTGTTTTGTCTATCTGCAAAGTCACTAAAATAGTAGTATGTGGGAGAATACTTTTACAACACAAACTGTAAGTGCTTACATTAAGAAATGAAGAAAAAAAAAGGTTTGCATTCTGTAGAAACTATTGCACCAACATAAAAATGTCACTGGCATTCTAGCAATTATTAGCTTAATCCAAGTTTGCTTGCACAATTACTGTTTTATGCATTGTTCTTAGTAGTTACATAACTATGTTGGCACAGGCGGAATGTCAGACAAATGAAAAGGTATCTTCTTTCCCCAGAGGGTTTATAGTCTATTAACGCTGCTTTTCTGTGCTATGCACTTAATCTTTTCCACAAGTTGGTTCCTAGCCGAGTAAACTTTGAATGTAGTAAGGGATACAGAAGTTGTCTGAGATTTAGTTGACAATGTTTAGACTATTGTTATTTTAATTATTATTTTTAAGGAACATTTTTCACTTCAGTTGTTTTCTTCTTTATTCTTTTTTGGAAGTACCAGATGTAGCAACAGCAACATCACTCTTTTCAAAGCAGCGGTCTAATTAAAATGTGCTGAACCAAACAGGCAAAGTCCATGTTGTTCTTGATTTTGCACTGTGCCCAAATGACATTAAACAATATTGTGTCTAAAAAGAGCATTGTTCTCTCTGCAGCTTGTAAAAATTAATGAACGCGATGAATCCTTTAATAACCCCTTCATTTTGTTATTAGCAGTGTGTACCCTATTCCTAGAACAGCTTATCTCCTCCCAGCCATAATGTTAAAGCATCCTCTTACCAAAAGATGGATTTCTGAAAACAACCGTTTCAGATAGTTTTAATGCTTTTTTAGGAGTTCACTTTCTGTAAGACTGCTGTTCCTTGAAGGGCAGTAACTTTTGGGAAGAAAAAGTGTTTGGTTTTTAGATCTCACAGATTTCTAGGATTGTTGTGATGAGGTGATTTATAAGGGGCCTTTTTCTTTGGATTTTTTCTGTAAATAGCATTAGAGAATTGGAGAGGACTCAGTCCAAGCCTGTACTATAAGACTTGACAGTGTAGGTCAGTTGCCTTAGTGAGTGGAAAAAAGAATTACACATGCTACCCAGAAGAGCTGTGCCAGCACAAAACGACCAATGTAGAAGCAACTATACAGCCAGAAGAATTCCTTTGTCAGCCTAGCTAATGTTGTTTGTGAAGGGAATGGAATAGTCCTAGCAGAAAACTGTCTTTCTCTTGATAAGTGCTATGTAATTATGCCAGCAGAATTTCTGAAGTACAGTCAGGCAAAAAAGCTGCACAAGCATGAACAGAGAAACCGCAAAGCAGTGTTAGAACAAAGCTTTGTTGTTGAAGTGATGTGTTGTAAATATACCTTAAGTACTGTCCTGAGACATGAATCTCAACTGTTATATTTTATTATTGATATAATAGTATTACTTTCTTTGGTTTTCTCTTCAGAGTTTTCATTTTATTATTTCAGTGTTGAAACTCACAATAGCTTTTTTCAAATATAAAATTCTCCTTGCCTTTTTCACGTGACTAATTTCTGTCGCATAAGTAATACCAATTTAACACATGTTAAAAATGGGCACTGACAAGGATTTCTGAAAGTCTTAGGCTTCTCCAGATGTTTAAGGAAACCAACAGTCAAATTTGGGTTCATGGCAGGAAATACTCTGGCTGGATGCTCAGTGCTTGGTATTCCTGTCTTCTGCCAAAGCAGCATGTAACTTTTGGCCTTTTACTCACGAGAGAAGGTTGTAAATCTAGAGAGCGTGTGTGTGTGTACAGCTCCAAAATACTGCCTCCTGGTATGTGCTGTGCTGTACCTACCTGTACTCCCTTTGCCAATAGAAATTATTTGATGCCTTGCAATCCTGTTCAGTAGTTTGATATCCTAGTAGAATTGACAGTATGCTAAAATTATTCTTCTAAACAACAAAGAGATGTTTTACTGCTTCCAGGTGTAGTTTTGAAGTTGAGAGAGGAGTTTGTCAGTGGTCGATAATCACATTATGAGAGCATACTGGTCTTTGTAAATTGTCCCTGGGTGTCACTCTTGAGTCGAACTGAAACATTTTAGAAGCAAATCTGAGAATTGTTTTTCCTTTTCTTTCTTCTGTTGTTTCTGCAGTTGACACTTTTCTTCTTAAATTTATTTCCCATTACTCTCTGTAATGGTGTCAACTCTAGCAGGGCAGCCTAACTTGTCTGAATTACATTATTCTTAAAGGATATCTTGAGGAGTTTTTGAACTTAAGTTACAGTAATGTAACTGCAGAAATACCTCCCTGGCAACACTTTGTGGATTTACAGTTAAATGACAGATTATTATATTTGATAAATCCTTTCTTATTTTGTACAACTCTACTAATTTCTGTCATCCTTTTGGAGCAAAATCAAGTGACAAGGAGAAAGCATTTATTAGTATCAACATGTAACTCTATGTGGAAAGCCAGTGCAAGCCCTCTAAATCCCATAACTGAAAAAAAGCTGAAATGTAACTTCACTGGAAAATAAGCCATGTATTTATTATTCCCTAAAGGGAAATATCACTGTAGGAGAACCAGTATCCAGTCATCTCAGACATTATTTTTTTTTGGAGTATGTGCATAGTCTACACGTAAGAAAATAGTGTGCCACTTATAGGATTTAATGTGTATTATACAAGGCAGTGGCTAAGTTATTAAGATAACATAACTACAGTTTCTAAGTAACAATATCCTTATCTTAATGTCACTTAATGAATTTATTCTTAATGCTTCTGGTTTTTGTTTCATTGTTTGGTTGAATCCAGCATTCTACTTTATAAACAGCTTCTGAATTCAGGTATTACGTCTCTCATATTAAAGCCAGTTGGTATAGTACACTTCTCCCAACAAAGTGCTTTAACGTTTGGTTTTTTTTAATATTAACTTAATCCTATCAAAATTACTCAAAAATGAAGGTTGCACAAGCATCTTGTTAAGATAGAAAATGTCTTCCTTACTGCTGTAACACATCATTTCCCCAAATCTGTTTTATTGCAAGTGCCATCACCCATCTACATAATAACTATCAAATACATTTTCTGCTCACTGCATCAAATGATCCTCTGTTGAATGAGTTAGCTTTTTCTGGCACAGCTTGAGATTTGGGTTTGAGAACGAACAACATAGTGTTTTAGTGATTTAAGAAACAGTTACATTGGATTAATTTCTGCTTTGAGAATAAATATTTGCAGTATGCTTTTTAGAGGCATGGGTAGATAAGAAACAGTCCCCCAAAATGTAATTTCAAAACTACTCTATAGATACTTCTCTTCAGAAGTTCTGGGGAATGTGATGTGGTCAGTGAAAACAGCAGTTGAACCACAGGACATAGATTTTGAAATAAAGTGTGTTTTAGATGTGTAGCAAAGTCTGGCACTGGGAATTATTGCTTATCAAGATCTTCTGATCATATGCTTGCTTTGAGACCCTTGAGAAGTAGGACTTAGGAATGTTAGGATGTGCAGAAAACAAGGCAATGTAATTCCTCATAGTTTTTCTACTGTTTGTCACCTCTGTTCTGTCATTACATACATCAATAAAACTATATATAGCTAAGGAGAAAAGACTGTGACTTGTATAGTGGTTGTTTACATGAATGACACATTAGAGACCCTTTATTATCATTGCTCCCCAGTTTCCCATATGTGAAAAATGTATTGCTTAATAATCAAGGATTTGTGTTTCGGGGCACATCTATCAAAAGAATTTGTTTATTTCAAAAGGCTGTAAACTTTGGGAAATAATAGTCCAACCGTAGGAGGAAAATTATCACTATAAGAGACAGCACTATTCTCCAGAGCCCTGATGAAATGAGCTGTATTTAGCCTTGTACTTGAGGGGAGGTTTCCTAGAGTTTGATTCAGTAGATGAGACTTCTTTGTAACTACTTCTGTGTCTTACGATAAACGTGTTTGAACTCTAACTAGACACATAGGAAAACTGTTTCTGACCAATTGGTTACAGAGAGTGTAAGCATATCTGCCACAATATCTTATGATCCCATATACACAATATCAAATAATTAGACACAAATTAATTTCTATTGTACTTTGACAGGACTTTTTGAATGAAGACATTGGTGCATCAGTTCACCAAATTTGTACTTTCGTGGTGGATTTAGTTTCACATCCTCCATAGGTAATCAGCTGTTTATCTTTTTTTCTATTCTGTTTCTGTCCTTTTTTCTAGGCCATAGGGAGTAAAACTCTATGAACTGACTGGATTAACAAATTAAAGCTGCTTGCCATGTGGTCAGGTAAGCCCCAGAGCCCTTCCTTGTGCCTCAGAGTACTGTAGGGTGAAGAGCAGGACTATCCCTTTCACTAACACTAAGACATTTAATCGGCTTAGCTGTATATAATCTAACCACATCTTTGGTGACCTACAGATCAGTTTTACTAATTAGACATGAATTGTGTCTGCGCCAAAATAGTCTGATCTAGAATATAGCTCATTACATTTGAGTGACAAAATATTTTAGGAATCAATATTAACACTTCTGCATATCATACAGCAGATGTATTAAAGTACAATGACAGCATGCTGTTTTGGAGAGAGAGGTATTTTGCATACACAAGAAAAGCCATTGCCAACAAGTAAAAACAGATGCCCTTCTTCTGGGCTAGGAAAAGAGAGGAAAGAATTTAATAGCAAAAATTAAAGTAGTTGTGAAGACTCTAATAATACTACTTACAGTAGGAGTTATATCCTGTAGTTCCTTTCATTGTTAATTGTCTCACAAAGTAATGTCAACTCTTACACTCCTCTCTTTAATATTTTTCCAAGAAGTCCTATATTTGGGTTACATCTACTGGGAAGCATCTCTGCCTCAAGGTAAAGCTACTTGTGTAGCATCAATAGATTATCTTAAAAATGTTCCACAGAACGGCACTGAGTTTACAGTATGCCTTGAAATTTCTGTTGTTGTTTTTTTTAATAAAATATTATTATCTGGTCTATGCAATTTATTCAAAACTACTGTCAGTGCTGCTCTGTCAAAATGTGTGCAGAGGGTTACAGAAAGGGGAAGAATGTGCATCGCCTGGAAGACATAAAAATGTACAAAGTTACCATTGTCTACTTGCTTCCACAACCCCTCTCAACTGCTATGTATTACCACTGCCACCCTCAGTAAGAGCAGCAGCTATGCGTTACTTGAGTTACTTTTCCACAAATGTTTGCTTCTTAATCTGCTCGAGAAAAGTAATGTTGATTTAATCATAAGTTTCAAACCTAGAAATAGAATGTGTATCTTACATCTCACTGGAATGGTATTCTCTCTCTCTCTTTTTTTTTTTTTTTTTTTTTTTTTTAAGATTGTCCAGAAAGATACTATGATCTGGAAAGGAAAACATAGGTCCACATCATGAACTTACACCTCTGTGTTTCATCAGGCCATCTTGAACAGATTCAGACCAGTCCAGGCTACGTTAGACTTAAGTGAATTATGTAACACGGTTGTTTGAAAAATTCTTGAGTGGTAATTTGAGAGCCATCTGGTTTTCTAGAAAAGATTAATCACATCTGTTGCATAATAGTATCTTTTGGAATGTATCTTACCTGTAAATTATCAATGATGTATTTTTCTTTGCTTTAGTAGAGCACAGAATCCTAAAGTTTCATTTCAGACTTCCTTTTGAACCTCAGAAGGATCTGAGTTACAGAACTGGTCATCTTTCCAGAAGGTTCTTTAAGGGTGTCACTTTACATTTCAGAAGTGAAATTTGTAAGTTTCAGGGATGAAATCATGTCTGCATCAACTGCACCAGAGAAAGTATTCTTACTGTCGAGTGTTCACTTAAATGGTTGTTGTGTTGACAACTTCAGTACATTTTCCCTGGAATTTAGAAATCATATCTGGGTATAGCAATGGTGGGCATAGAGAAGCAATGTTATAAGCAGTGTGTACACCCATTCTAGACGTATCTTATTACCTCTTTTGTTGCTTTTAGATCGACATTTCCCCCTTTCAGCCCATTCTTCAGTTTTTATGAATAGTACCATATCATATCAAATATGCATCAGTTGTAGGATATACATTACAGTAATAAATAGAGCAGGAGTGCATGACTCATAGTTTGCATGTGTTTAATAATTTTCATTGAGAGCATGTAGTGAATTTTAATAAAATTACTTGGTACTGTTCCTGTGAAGTAGATAAATATTACCCATGCAGGTATGCAGGAAAGTTAGACTAAAGTTTTCCGAAAAAAGCTACCTCCTTCAGACAATACCTTTTGAAGATATCTTGTAAGTATCTGTGTGCATTCTTGTTTTAGGCCTGTTCTTTTCAAGACAGTAAAGGAACTACATGCGTTGATTTCTGGAGTGCTAAGCATCGTTTTTTACTCTTTGGTCAGTGATCCAGAATGTGGGTGCATATGGGAGAAGTCACAGACATCTGATTAGAATCCATCTTCCATTAAAAAAAAAATATCTGAAGATGACCTGAAGTGGCACATAAAGGTGTTCTGTTTAACAGAACCTATTGCTAGCAAGCACTTCAAGGTTTCTTTCTTCATGGTAACAACACTGAACTTTAAGGATGTTATCAATTATCATTGTTCAAGCTTAGTATTATCCGTGTTGCCTACTTGGGATTTCCACCCGCTACTTAACAGCAGCATTTTGCTATCTCCCAGCAAGAATACTGACCACTGTCAATCTCAACTTTTTTCTCTTCTTTGTGAAGCTGTGAATTAATACCAAAATGCTATAAACCTACCTATTCAGCAAAATTACTCTGAAGAAAGCTCGTGTTCGAAATAAATATTCTTACACAATTCAGTCAAAAGTCAACTTAAACACCCCCCAGTGTCATTATCGTACACAAAAGAAACAAGGCGAGAAAACTGTAATAAAAGCAGCTGAAACAAAGACAGTCCTCCCCCACACCCCTAGTACAACTGAAAAAAGACAAGTGTGAAACTGATTAAGGAACTGGTTCATTCATCTGTTATAGCGCACACGTGATTTCCCTAGACTACTAAAATAATGCTAGAAGCATTCAGCATCTGTGATATAGTTTGAAAGTTTTGGAATTTGAGAGCTGTCGGTTTCATAAGGAATTTTACTACAGTAAAGACTGTACCTATCCTGCAGATGTGTAGCGTTGGAACCAGCTGCAGAAAACAATTATAAAATTAGTCAGCTGGTTCCTTTTTAAAATAATAAGGGGTCTTAGTACAAGAAATAGATATGAATACAAAAATGCAAGAACAATGGGAAGCTGCAGCACAGGAAAATACTCTGTTCAAGTAAAATTAGAGAGCATTTCACTGAAGTCAATGGAATTGTATTGATAAAATATTAAAGCATTGGACCCAGCTTGTCTATCCTGACATACCATGAAGATACTTTCACGAGTATCTGTCTTCTTCAGATCACAGTTGAGAATGTGATTGTCCTCTCCATGATTGAAAAGGTTAAACATTATCTTAAAAGAAAAACCTCAAATTACGCTATGCATAAGCTACCAAATGATGCTTCATCAGAAATAGAAATGATATTCAAGTGATAACTTAGGTTTCTTGCCCTAGAGTGTGAATGTATGAAGCGAGCCAGAACCAGTTTTGTGACTTCAGCACCAGCATTGACTTCTTGGTGAAATTTTTGGCATCACCCACAGTCTGTATCCATATTTTCTTTCGTCATGCCTAAATCAGATTTTTGTTGATTCCTATTTATCCACTAATCTTGAACAGGGAGAAAGGCCCATAATAGAAAGCCTGCAGCTGTGCACCTGGCCTATAGAAACAAGCGCAGAAGCCACAATAAGCAGTTCCATCTGCTAGAGACTAGAATACAGATTGCTTTGTTAGACTATTCCACTGAAAACAGTTTGTGTATTCCCACATGGTGCATTTTGTGGGAAAATAAGTCTCATACATAGTAATGTGGTATGAAATTACAATTCCTTATACAATATTTTTCTTTTCTCTTTCTGTAGTCAAAAAGGCAATTAACTTAATTATGTCAAGGAGAAATTTAACTATGAATGAGCCTGTAATTCTAATCTATCTGTGGCAGTGGCACTGGATAGAGTCAGTTATTGCAACTTGCTCAATATTACTGGTTAACTTTGTATTTAAAATAAATTCTATTAGATTAAAAAGCCAAGATACAAGTAAGCTGTGTAAATTATTTTCATTGTGGCGGTCTGTTATCAAAGCTTTTTTTTCCTGGGAGAAGACCAAATGCATTTACAGAAATGTAACACTTGCTGCATATACACAGACAAGTCTATGCACACTCAGCATGCCCCATCACCTGGCTGGGAAGGAGGTGTTGTATACACTCTACCACAAGAATGAAATCTATGGCCCACCTATTTTTCCATGCTGGGGACCACAGTCTTAGTACAGTGACAGTTCTGCATTATGGAAAAATAAGGGAAAAAATGCAGATAATGTTTTGAAGCAAAATTGTAAAATATTCATATAGCTCTTCTTTCACCATTAGAATGTAATCTGATTAAATTTCTCATATAACTATGGTTATAAGCAAAAAAACAGCTAAACTCCCAAAGATAAACCAAGCAAAAAAGCCAACCAAAACCTAAGAGACTAGATAAATAAGGCTAATTTGGAATTGAGGAGCAATACCCCAGTGACTGAATCTCTAGATTTTGTGTTACATTTTCTGTTATAACTGAAGGTCTTAGATGTATTTTGTACAACACAATTATGAAGTAATTGTTGAACTTGTACTTTAACAGTATCGCATTTAAAATCAGAAAGCCATTCATTTACAAAAAGTAAATCTTTCATCATGTATGTGTTCTAAATATTACTGTCTGTTCAGGGAAACAGCTACGAAGGAAGTTGTCTGAGGTTGCAGAATGAGTCAGTGGCTAACCTAGAAGTTGAATTGGCCTGAATCTTCTTACTGCTATGCCTCCTGACTCTGGTTTTCTCATCTTATGCTCCTTGGACCGGGATAAAAAGAACAAAAAGTAAGCATTGCATAGTTTTCATATTACAGGAAAACATAATTATTGCGGCCCATCACCATGAAAAAACCTACAAAATTCTAAAGAAAATAACAATTATTATGAACTCCTGTTTGGAGATCTTGCTTTTCTACAGTTTGCAATGTTTAGCACCTGTTCAAGAAATGTCTTCTATAAATAACCGTTTTCTGTTTCAGACAAAATTTACATTGAAAATTATCTTGGTGCAGCTGTTGAGTTTTTCTACAATTGTGAATTGCTAAAAAAGGAACAGTAATTCCTTGGGGCCTCAGAGTTAAATCCTTTTTATTTAACACGATACTATGTAGTGGGGCTGTGATCGAAGTCTAACTATTATTGCTAGCTGTTCTTAGATGTGCGAAAACTGAGAACTGAAAAGCCCTGTATAGATGATCCTCACTCTTTTACAATTTCTGTGGCTTTCCAGTTCCATAATTACTGACCCTGATGGCACGCTGCCCCAAAAATGAATACTTTGATAATTTGCTGCTCTCTTGTAAGCCTTGTGATCTTCGATGTTCTAGTACTCCACCACCTTCATGTGAAAACTACTGTGATAAGAGTAAGTATTTCTGCAATGCTTTGTAGCTATGCTGGGCATTTTCTTGTTGTATTTTACATAGAATTTAAACAAAAACTTAAAGAAATCTAAAACCCAGAAACAGTGTATCAGAAAAATATATGAGCTCAAAAATATTAGACATATGCAGTGTGTCCTGTATCAGTATGTGTGTTAAGAAGAGTAAATTTTTAAAGCTCTTAAGCTTTACTTGAGCTGTCACTCAATAGAAATAGAAATTGCTCCTTTGATATAGAAGAAGATTTGTGTTGGACATGTTTACTGTTCACTGACTATTGTTTACAATTAATTTAATGCATCTCTTTTATTTCATAAGGTACTGATTCGAGTGGAGTTCTTTGGATTTGTTTGGGCTTAGGAGTAATTTTAATGCTCACTTTGTTCACCTTAATGTTCTTGTTTAAATGGAAGCACCTAAAGCAACTAAAAGAAAAACTGAAAAACACAGGTGAATAAATAGGATTCTTTATCAAATAATTTTAGATCATTGTACATTTTAGCTACTCTTACCATGTATAAATTTTGCATATAATTTATATTCCAGATTCTGATAACTGTCTTTGTTGGTTTGTTTTGTATTCCTCAAATAGTCTCAATGAAGCTATTGAAGTTATCAGGGAATAAAATATGCAGGTGATAACTTGTAAAAGCAGAAATCTCTCTTCGTTGGTTCTGGATCATGTCAGGATTGTTCTGCTGCATATTCATACCTGGCTTACTTGTTGGTGTTTGAGAAATCTTTTATGAACCCTCAATAGCAAAAGATCTTTATAAGGGTTTCATCCTCTTCTCATTGAATGCAAAAATGCCCAGGTAGAGGATACACATTCAATATTAGCTTTCTATCTTATAAGACATTAAATAATTTTACTTAATATTTTAGCCTGTGAGAAGCATATGTGGTATATTTTGGAAATGTGAAAAAAATGAAGTTGCTTTTATGTTTTACAAATACTTGTGGAATGTTCAGCCAATAATTAATATCTGATTAGAAAATATGTGTTAGATTACTTAAATGCTTATCCTGAAGCATAGGGTGTGTGTGTGTGTATATATATATAAGTACATCTTAAAAATTTCACTGTATCTTAAAACTTTCACTAAGGTTAGGAACGTAGTTGGAACACAATGAAATTTGGATCTTTAATAACTGTATGTCTGGTATAGCATGATGTATGTACTACATTAACTTCTGTATATTTACAGACTCTTCTGTGGAGCTGAATAATATTCTCAAGGCTAATACTGAAAGCAGTGTGAATACAGAAGGAATTAGACACTCCCTTCAAAGTGAAACATTAATGTATTCAGTGGAAGAATGCACTTGCAGTGACTGTGGCTTGGTAAAACCTCAGACTGGCTGTGAAACTTCATTTCCATTACCAGCTACAGAAGAAGGGGCTACTGCTCTAGTTACCACAAAATCTTTTGATTATTGCAACTATATTCTGGGTGCTGGGTAACTATGAGAGAAGTATATTTTTACTGCATAATAACAAGTGAGTTATTCCAGTGCAGTTATTAATCTTAATACTTGCAGTCAGTGGAGAAGGCTGGTACATCGTCCATATAGATCTTCTGTTGAGCTTTCATTAATATTGTCATATTATTTCTAATTCTAGTATCTCTTTGGTCAAGTATGTCTACATTATTCTCAGGTACTCAACTAGTTATCGGAATTTTTAATTTCTGAAAGTCCCTACGTAGGATGGCTTTTTCTGCCTTCAGAGGTTGTATTTACTTATGCCGGATATGTACAAACCCATCAATAAACAAGTTTGCAAATATATATTTTATGTTAAATTCAGATCTTGTGCCAAAAATTGCTTGATGATACACAAGGAATGTTCTAAGAGGCAGAAGTGAAAACCTGCATTACATCCCCAGTCTTGTAAAGAATAATTTCAGATAACTCCTCTGATGCTTGAAATAGGAATATTCTAATGATGACTACCTTTGTAGAGTATGGGGTCCTCCCCAGTTCAGATAGTATCTCTGGGTCACACTGAGGGAGGTTATAGTGCCGTGGAGCACCATACCTGCAATCCCAATGTATTTCCTGATGGCGCAGACTTTCCCTTAAGTGCCAAGTGTTTTTCAGACTGTATTCTATAAAGATTTCTTTCTATTTTACCTATTTTTTTTTACTTACTGTTGTGTCATGGTTTCAGCTGGGATGGAGTTAACTTTCTTGCTGCAGCTGGTGTAGTGCTATGTTTTGGATTTGGGACGGGAATAGTGTTGATGGCACACGAATGTTTTTGGTTGCTGCTGAGCAGTCAAGGCCTTTTCTGCTCCTCACATCGCCCCGCCAGCGAGTAGGCTGGGGGTGCACAAGAAATTGGCAGGGGACACAGCCAGCACAGCTGACCCCAACTGACCAAAGGGATATTCCATACCATGCAATGTCATGCTCTGTATATAAAGCTGGGGAAAGAAGAAGGAAGGGGGTACATTTGGAGTGATGATGTTTGTCTTTTCACGTAACCGTTACGTGTGATGGAGCCCTGCTTTCCTGGGGATGGCTGAATATATGCCCACTGATGGGAAGTGGTGAATGGATTCCTTGTTTTGGTTTGCTTGTGTGTGTGTGGCTTTTGCTGTACCTATTAAACTGCCTTTATCTAGATGAGCTTTTTCCCCAGCTTTTACTCTTTTAATTCCCTCCCCCATCCCAACTGGGGAAGAGAGAGCGAGTGGCTGCGTGGTCCTAGTTGCCGGCTGGGGTTAAACTGCGACACCCTTGTTATATGTACAAGGACTGCTAATAAGATATAGCCATACTAGACTACTGTGTGGCTTAAAATTAGGAATATGCTTTTGTCACCTTGCCTCCCAAATATTAATGTTACTGTCCTAGTATTAGGCCAGTTTTATTCCTGGAAAACTGCAACAACAACAAAAGCAACAACAATCTTTTTGTTTGTAGATAACTTTCTGTCTCCAATTCTTGGATGAATGATGAATTAAAATATTTTAAGACTCGTAAGTTATTGCACAAAATGTATGAATGACCGATATTACAGCATCTTTAGCAGGCTGACCACAAAGTTTGAGTCAGTTACGAGTTAGCTGTGTAGGTCTGGCCACATATAGCCAAAACTTCTGAAACAGGCCTACAGAGCTATTAAATTTATTATTATTATTACTTTATCTAGGAACTCTGAGAGAGAGAAAAAAAAAAACAAAGCCAAGGTTATGCTCTGTTGCTCCACTCAGCGTGGAGCCGTCTGTGGCAAATACACAGCACTGTGTTCAGTGTGCAAATACAAACCAGCAGGAACGATGCCTTACGGCGAGTCTACATTTACTAAAATTACGTTGTTACTTTGCCATTTTTTTTTGTATTAGAGGTTTCACAGTTTCTGTACCAGTTTTTTGAAACATGGGGCCTTTCGGAACTTTTAGCTTGCATAGCACATGTGACAGTACAGAGCATTTTATCTCATTTTTTTCTCATCTTTCATGTGCCCGGTGTTTCTTCACCTCCCGTACAGTCACTGCGCGGGCGGACCGTCTCCCTGAGGCGGGGGGCGGCCGCGGGCGCTCCCGCCGGGGCCGAGCAGGCGGCGGGACCGCGGCCCCCGCCCGCGGGGGTTGGTGCGGGCCGGAGCCAGCCCCTTCTCCCGTGAGGGGGCCGGCAGCTTCCCGCCTTTTCCGCCGCAGGGGCCTGGGCTCGGCGCCCCTGAGGGGAGGCGGCGCGGTAAGGTTCGCTCGAGGGGCGGTTGCGGGCTCAAGAGAGCTCTCCGCCGCCGCGGCGGAGCGGTGTTTACCTTCCGGGCCGGCGGGGCGGAGTTCCGGGGCGGAGCGGGTGCGCTGGCCGACCCGGCTTTGGGCTGTGCGGGAGGAGGGACCGGGTCCGGCGGACGGAGGGTGCGAGCCCCGCGGCCACCATGAGTGGTGAGTGGAGGGCTCGAGCGAGGCCCTCTCGGCTAGCAGGGCGCGCTCGGTGCGGCCGCCGCGTCTCTGGGGCGCTGTCGGGGCTGGCGCGGGCAGAGCTTGCCCGGGGGGTCCCCGCCGCTCCGCTGCCTGCTCCGTCAGGCGTGGCCCTGTCCCCCGCGGGCCGAGGCTCCTTCCCCCCCCCCGGCGTCTCCCCGGTGGGGCTGGGGGCTGTGGTGGTGAAGCACCGGAGACTTTGGCCTCTCTGGCCCCGCAGAGCGTGGTAGGGCTGAGCCCTTGCCGGCATCACCACACCCCGCTCTTCCTTCTGGCTCCCGAAGCCGCCAGAAGTGGTGTTTTACCCCGTTTTAAACCCCAAAGCCTGCCCTTGAGCGTGACGCTGCCTCACAGCACGAGTGATGCTGGTCTCAGGGGCCTCTGTTGCCTCAACTGTGTAAAACCACAGGAAATATTCCCGAGAAAATAAACAACCGAGAGAAAATAATAATAAAAAAATAGTACGAACTTACTAACGCGCAGTCAGTGAGAGAGTGAGGAGTGCGACTAGTGGAAAAAGTGGTCCCTTCCAGTGTTTGGGGTGTATCGTCGCTGTTTCTCTAACTCAGCCCGGACAAGGTTGTGCGGGTTGTGGATGTGTTCGTTTCTGGCCTCCGTGTTACAGTGAAGTGGTGGGTGTGGGTGCGCTAAGTCCTGAGGTTTTTGAGGTGTTTGTGAGGGGAAATATTTAAAAGCTTTGCATGAGAATTTGGACCGATAAACTTTAGGACTGGAGGAAGGCACAGCCACTGGAATGGGCCAACATGGAGATAATTTGGTAGGATGGAGGAAGAAATTTTAATAAATTTTTCCTGTAACTTATTATGCCTTAAAACACATTGGTAAAGGTTTGTTTGGGTGGTGTTGTTTTTTTTTTATTAGAGAAGAGAGGTGCTTTGGTAAATGCTTTTATGGGTCTGCTTATACAACTTCAGTAATGGAAGTTGCAGACAACATTCTGCACCTGAAAACTAGATCGTATGTTTTTCTTCCACCCTGATTTAATACATGGTGAGATCTGTTACCAAAGATAGTAAGAAAAAAATTGAAGAGTTAACTGGAGTAATTAAATGCTCCATGTTTTATGGATAGCAGTAATTTCTGAAATGAAAACACTTTAGCCGTATTTTTCTCTGTTTTGTTCTCACCTTTGTGGTAAGAAGAAAACAAAAGATTTCTATGGAAGGAGAGATAAGGAAAAAAAAGATTATTGTGGGGAAAACTTAATTAGCGTTGCAAAAAACGCAAGTAACAGTCAAATCTTTCAAACCACTGAAATAGAAAGTTTCTCAAATGTTTCAGATCTTGACACAATATAGTCTAAATCCTAATTCTGAAGTTTTTAAGAGTCAGCATTTTCGAATCAAAAACTTCAGCCATTCAATGATGAATTCGGGCTGGGACTAGCCTTGTGCAAATGTGTGCAAATTGGAGCCTAAATCTTCCTAGGAGACTCATCTTTGGGAGCTGTGTTGGAATTCTGTGACTCAAAAGGCAAGGTGGCACCTCTTGTGGCATACAGCCTCATCATGTAGTTACTTTTAATTCCCCTTTTCCTTTTCCTTTTCCTTTTCCTTTTCCTTTTCCTTTTCCTTTTCCTTTTCCTTTTCCTTTTCCTTTTCCTTTTCCTTTTCCTTTTCCTTTTCCTTTTCCTTTTCCTTTTCTTTCAGGTTTATGAGGAGAGAAAACATTTAATTACTGAAGATAGAATAGTGCCTAAGGTGACCTTAAGGCTAGTAGTTCAATTGCATGGCTAACCTACCCGTGTGTAGCCCTTGCCAAGACCTATATGACTTTTCCAACAATTTCAATTAGACAGCAAGATAGTGAAAAGAATGCTAATTTTGCACTTTGCAAAACATTACTATTGTACAATGCTGTACTGTATATTTCCAGAATAGTGTAAGTGGAACAGCTCAGGACAGAGAAATGTGTATCATTATCGTGCTTGTTTCAGGTAAAGGGGATAGCTAATATTAACATCATCAAATTTAACCATGTCCTTATTTTAGCGGCTGTGACAGCACTGTCTACACTTACTTCCCTGCCCAATTTTAGTCCTTAAAAGTAAAAGGGCTGTTGCTAAAATATAGATGGAAGAACTTCTTTCCCTAATGGCTATAATTATTTTTACTGTATATTTTTTTAGCTACCATGTATTTCTAGTGGATGTGAAGGTAACTTCCTGTTGCTTTAAGCATTGCTTTAGTATTACTAATGCTACTTTCTAATTACATACTCATATTTTTTGGACAGTGTTGAATAGGATAAAATTTAAAGGGAAGTGACACCAGAGTACTAGATTTATGTATTTGTCAAGAATTAGGGGTGTTTAATGACAGTTTCAAAAAACATATAAAAATGCAACTAATTCAGGATAAGGCGGTAGAATCATAATAATGTAGTACAAAGTAGTATTAAAATTAGGTCTGTGTTTGTTTTATCTTAAATGTGTACCCTCAGAAACTGTACTAGAGCAAGCAAAAGGAATTGCAGTCTGAAATTCTGCATACCAGACTTCAAGAAGTATGTAAGAGCAATCTGAGATTATTTTTTTTTTTAACCTGTATGCCACATGTAGCGCTGAAGAGAGCTGTACCTATGAAGAATTGGATGAAAATCCTGTTTTCCTTTACTTGCATAGTCAGTTTTCTGCTACTGTAGGTGTGGTTGTTTCTATCAGGGTATGGAGAGAAGTTTGTTTTAAAAATAGGAAAGCCTGACCCTGAACAACAAAAATGACAAGGGTCATAGAGGGCAGGTGCAGTACCTGAGCCTATTTTTAACCCTTTTTGACTGTTGATGGGAGGAGTGTCTTTAAGTTTCTTAATTTTTGCAACCTTATAGTTATGTTTTCACAATTATTTTTAGACTCATGTGTGAACTTCCTTTTTTATTGCAATCGTCTAAATATAGCGTTTTTTTCTGAGTAATGCTGGGTTTATGCATTCTATGTTTTGTATTTGTGTGTGTGTTACTGCAGTTTTTACCACTATTCTGAATCAGTAGAAGGATATTTTGGTCAGTTTGTACTACACTGTTAGTTAGTCTTTAAGCCAGAGTTGATCGCACTTAAATGGTGTTCGTCTGAAAATATGCCTCTTTTTTAAGACATAGTTTGGAAAATGAAGACTGTAAAAGAGCAAAATCTTGAGTTGGCAGAGATTTATTTTTACCTTCCATCTACTTGAAATGAAAGCGGTGCTAAATACTACTACATTTTCTAGGCTTATTACAAAGAAAAATATATCCTCTGCTTAAAAAAGCACACAACTTATTTAAAAAACGTTAGACTTTGTGATTGTTCTTTTTCTTTTACCTGCAAAATTTCTTTGTTAAGCACAGCAATAGAAGAATTCTGAAGACATGCAGTGAGCAGAAAACTCCGCCAGCCCTCAGTATAGACATTGTGTGACCTCATAGCCCTGTTAATGGTGAAGGTGATCTGAACTGCTTATGGAAATTATTGGCTGTGATCACGTGTAGGTGTAATTGTTGTTAGTGCAAATTTACAAGTAAAGACAAAATACACTTTACACTGCACTCAGTCTGTGTAAATTTAAGGCTGTTTGATAACACGTGCTTTAGTCTTTTAGAGCATCAATTAGCATAGTGATCATCTGTAGGTTTTCTGTATTTATGCATTTTTTATATTGTTCACAGTCTGGTATCTAGGTGCAAACCATTTCTGTGTTACCAAATAGACATAAAGATGCCAGAGAGATGTGAATTTAAAAGCTAATATGTATTGCATTTGGAAGACAAACTTAACCCACATACTTAGTATTTTCATTTGATAGATGTTTTTCAGGTCGCGAAATTATTCATTACACACATTTGTTCTGAAGTAGTCTCAAACTGTTAATGTAAAGAGAAATGTTGCATTATACCTATTCTCGCAGGTATGTGGATAGCATAAGACTGTAGAAGTAATGAGTTTTGAAACAGTAGAGAAAATCTGCAGATTTGTATATATTCAATGCTACTGTGCATGAAGGGTTGTACTACAAATTGGGATTTAATTGTTTTCCTAATTTTATAGTTATGTGATTTATTATAAGGCATTTGGATGCATAGGCATGCAACTCCATTTTTGGCAATGCATGCATGGTAAGAACACTGAATATAATTTAATAAAATTGTAATCTCCGAAGGAGCACAAAGTGGACTAGTAGGGATTATATGAATTTAATCTATCTTCACAGTGGCATAACTGGCATAGTTGTTTGGCAGTTAAAACCTACTTGGTATGGGGTTTGTTTCTATAGTCCTTTACTAGCATTGAACATTGTTTGCATCTTCACCTGAGTTTGCACACATTGGAGTATTTGACTGACAGAACCAAACCTCATACATCACATGTCTGCACAGTTTGAGTCAGAGTTCAAAATCGGAAGTATAACTTCTTGAAAATCCACTGTAATCAGCTAAATAAGCATTGTGAAGCTTAGTTAGCTAGCAGCTACAAGCTACATTTGCACGTTTTCCCTATTGTTTTCTTTATTCTGGCATTGTGTATTATAAACTTACTGTGGGGTTTTTGTTCTCCTGGTACCATATTTAAGGTGAAACAAAGCCAGAATAATTTCAGCAGAGCAAATTCTGTCCTCTCCTGCTGGTTTAGAAGCAAACTACTTCAAATGGGATTATGAAGACAGGAAATTCTGGGACTGGGACCTCGCAGTGTTGGGTAGCAAGAGGAAGAGACACATATCTCTGATGTCATCTCTATTTACTAGAGGGATTATTGGGTGGTGTTTGATTTTTCAGTATCTGGAGGAACTTGCTCATGCAGAGTTTTGATAATTGGCTTTCAGTCTATGCGTATACTAGTTGTATATTCTTTGAGAGGAAGAGTAGAATGACTTTAATTCCAGAGAGGTCATAGAGGTTTTTGAAGGATAATTTGAACTTAAGCTTGGAATAAAGAAATGATAGAGGTAAAGTACGTTAATTAAACAATAAATTTTACACATGTTCATGGGAGTTTATAAAGCGTGTTCCAACAAGCAACAAGTTATGCTATTGTTAAAATGATTGAGAAGTTAAAGATTGTCTTGAATAGTTGCTTGTATAGGAACAAACTAGATTCTATAGGCGTTAATCAGGAAGAACTATGCTGGTAGTTAAATTTTAAGGGTTTTGTTGTAACAATTGCTCTCTGTTCACCTGACTTGAAATGCTTTCTTCAGTAAGGTTGTTTGACAGTAAGAAGATATTCCTGCTATCTCTCTCATTTTCCATTCTTTTCTTGTACTATGATGGTGTAACCCTGGTAGTTGTCCCAGTATGAACATTTATGAGGTTGCATACGCTTAATCCAACCAACCAACCAACAAACAAACAAAATTAAAAAGTCTTAAACTAGGTGGGTTCTAGACTTGCAATATGGCCCCACAAGTGGTTCTGCTAAGAAGCTAGGGGCAAGCTCTGCTGGTCTTGCTCAGTTATACTATATTTGGTATTGCTGCAATGTACCTTATATCATGAAACCAAAATCTTACTAAAGTAAGACTCTAGATGACATTTCAAATGGTATTCCTGCATATTAGAGAAAGGCTACTGGAAACCTCAAAACACAGACTTATACTGCATTGTTTTACTTTGTGAAAATACATTAATAAATTTAATGGAATAATTGGCATGGGAAGAAAGTTTTCAGGGCCCTGGTGTGTTGGCCTGAATGTATTTATCTTAAAAAATAATTTATTTTAAAATGATCCTTTTGTTGAATTTCAGGTTCACAGAACAATGACACGAAAAGACAGTTTCTTCTAGAACGGCTACTGGATGCAGTTAAACAGGTGAGAAATCTGATACATATTTCTACATTTTACTTACTCTGAGTTGTCAGTACCAGCAGGAACTGCCTTTGCCCTTTTTTCTCCTCTTTACTAGACAAAGAGGAAATCTTGTCTTTCACTCAGTACTACTGAGTTTTTGTGTATGCTAGCAAACAACTATTATGCAGTATTTGTTTAAAATTCTTGTTCTTGACAGATTAGATTTGTATTATTTATATATATAATAATATAGAATATACATTATAAACACATATTTGTAATATGTAAGCAAGTATTTAGTTCATGACTGAACTAAATTGTAGTGTGCTGCAAAGGCTAAATTTGTTAACATTTTACAGTAGCAGCTTTTTTTCTTTACACTAAGATTTTAGTGAATGGTTAAAATACAAGTAAAGATGGGATTTATTTATGTATGTATGTATGTATCGGATGGCTATAAACTCTTGAGAAGGGATAGGTCAGGAATAGAGGTGGTGGAGTGGCCCTGTATGTTAGGAAATATTTTTATTGTCTTGAACTTAATAATGGTGACGATACAGTCGTGTGTTTATGGGTAAGAATCAGGGAGAAGGCCAACAAGGCAGATATCATGGTGGGAGTCTGTTATAGACTGCCCAACCAGGATCAAGAGGCAGATGAAATATTCTATAAGCAGCGGGGAGAAGTCTCACAATTGCTAACCCGTGTTCCTGTGGGGGACTCCAACTTACCAGATGTCTGCTGGAAATGCATTACAGCAAAGAGGTTCCTGGAGTGTGTGGAAGATAACTTCCTGACACAGATGGGGAGTGCGCCAACTAGGGAAGGTGCCCTGTTAGACCTGTTGTTTGCAAACAGAGAAGGACCTGTGGATTATGTGGTGGTTGGACGCTGTCTTGGGCATGGTGATCACAAAATGATAAGAGTTTTCAATTCTTGGAGAACTAAGGAGGGAGGTTAGTAAAACTGTAATCTTGGGCTTCTGGAGGGTAGACTTTGGGCTGTTTAGGAGACTGGTTGACCGAGTCCCTTGGGAGGCAGTCCTGAAGGGCAAAGGAATCCAGGAAGGCTGGACTTGTTTCAAGAAGGAAGTCCTAAAGATGGAGGAGCTGGCTGTCCCCATGTGCTGAAAGACAAACTGGTGGGGAAGAAGACCAACCTGGCTGAACGGAGAGCTTTGGCTGGAAGTCAGGAACAAAAGTAAAGTTTATGGCCTATGGAAGAAGGGGCAGGCCACTCAGGAAGGCTACAAAGATCACAAGAGGCTATGCAGGGAGAAAATGAGACGGGCCAAAGCCCAACTTGAACTTCATCTGGCTAGTGCTGTAAAAGACAATAAAACTATTTCTATAAATACATTAACAACAAAAGGAGGACTAAGTAGAATCTAGTGACCAAGGATGAGGAAAAGGCTGAGGTACTTAATGCCTTCTTTGCCTCAGTCTTTAATAGTAAGACCAGTTGTTCTCAGGGTACTGAGGTGGACAACATGGATGGGGGCCAGAATGAACACCCCATAATCCAAGAGGAAATGGTTTGCGACCTGCTACACCACTTAGATGTACACAAGTCTATGGGCCGGATGGGATTCACCCAAGGGTACTGAGGGAGCTGGTGGAAGTGTTCACCAAGCTCCTTTCCATCATTTATCAGCAGTCCTGGCTAACTGTGGAGGTCCCAGTTGACTGGACATTAGCAAATGTGGCACCCATCTACAAGAATGGCTGGAAGGAGGATCCAGGGAACTACAGCCCTGTCAGTCTGACCTCAGTGCCTGAGAAGGTTATGGAGCAGATCATCTTGAGTGCCATCATGCGGCACGTACAGGACACCCAGGCGATCAGGCCCTGTCAGTATGGGTTTATGAAAGGCAGGTCCTGCTTGACTAGCCTGATATCCTCCTATGACAAGGTGACCTAGTTAGTGAATGAGGGAAAGGCTGTGGATGTTGTCTAGCTAGACTTTAGTAAAGCTTTTGACACTGTTTCCCACAGCATTCTCCTGGAGAAACTGGCTGCTTATGGCTTGGACGGGCATACACTTTGCTGGGTGAAAAACTGGCTGGATGGCCGGGCCCAAAGAGTTGTGGTGAATGGAGTTAAATCCAGTGGGCGGCCGGTCACAAGTGGTGTTCCCCAGGGCTCAGTATTGGGGCCTGTTCTCTTTAACATCTTTATCAACGATCTGGATGAGGGGATCAAGTGCACCCTCAGTAGGTTTGCAGATGACACCAAGTTGGGCGTGTTGATCTGCTTGAGGGTAGGACGGCTCTACAGAGGGATCTGGACAGGCTGGACCAATGGGCCGAGGCCAATGGTGTGAGGTTGAACAAGGCCAAGTGCTGGGTCCTGCACTTGGGTCACAACAACCCCATGCAGTGGTACAGGCCTGGGGAAGAGTGACTGGAAAGCTGCCCAGTGGAAGTGTGCCAGATGAATATGAGCTGGCAGTGTGCCAGGTGGCCAAGAAGGCCAACAGTGTCCTGGCCTGTATTAGAAATAGTGTGGCCAGCAGGACTAGGGGAGAGTTCCTCTGTACTGAGCACTGGTGAGACCCCACCTCGAGTACTGTGTTCAGTTTTGGGCCCCTCACTACAAGAACGACATTGAGGTGTTGGAGCGTGTCCAGAGGAGGGCAATGAAACTGGTGAGGGGTCTGGAGGACAAGTGTTATGAGGAACGACTGAGGGTACTGGGGTTGTTCAGCCTGCAGAAGAGGAGACTGAGGGGAGACCTTTTCGCTGTCTACAGCTGCCTGAAGGGAGGTTGTAGCAAGGTGGGAGTCGGTCTCTTCTCCCAAGTAACAGGTGATAGGACAAGAGGAAATGCCCTCAAGTTGTGCCAGGGGAGGTTTAGGATGGATATTAGGAAAAATTTCTTCACCAAAAGGGTTATGAAGCATTGAAACAGGCTCCCCCAGGGAAGTGGTTGAGTTACCGTCCCTGGAGGTATTTAAAAGATGATAGATGTGGTGCTGAGGGACGTGGTTTAGTGGTAACTTGACAGTGTTAGGTTAACGGTTGAGCTTGATGATCTTAAAGGTCTTTTTCAGCCAAAACGATTCTATGATTCTATCTTGAATCAACATGAAGTTCAGCAGATAGAATTTCATAGACTGGATTCAATTTAGGAGAGCTTGGGATGCAAAAGAATGCCTCGAAAGTAAGGCAATGGTATGTTTTATAAAGAATGATTCTTCTGTAATTGTAGCACTGAGCTGAATATGAGCAGTGTTTGGTTGTGTGGGTGTACATTTAAAACTCAAAAGTAGTAATTTTTACTCAAATTTATTGAAGGACCTGCAGGTGTGTTGTTCTGGCTAGCGAGAATATATTTGAACTGCAAGAGTAGCCCATTAGTGGAACATTATGCTGTGAAGCACTTTTTGGTTGCAGGCTGTATTTGCCAATGCTTTATTTTGTACTGCTTCCTTTTTTTGTAATGACTTTTTTCTTATATGAAAATATTTCAGAATATTGAGTTTGTTAGTGTCACAAAAATTTCTTAAAATCTGTTTATTGCAGTGTCAAATACGGTTTGGAGGAAGAAAAGAAATTGCTTCAGACTCTGATAGCAGGTAAAATAGTCTAAGAAACTTTTAACGTGCTTAGATTATGTATCATAATGACATAAAACACATGGCACAAAATACTTGACGCACTCAAAAAAACCTCAGTTCCTGTTGTTTACACAAGCACTGACATGGGACTCTGAATTTTGTTTCTTGTTACAAATTTGACAGCTTAATAAAGAGTGTTCTGTATGAGGTTACAAGTGTTTAAGTGGCTGCAGAGTTCATGGCAAAGCATTGAATTCTGAGGTCTGAACAAGAGGTTGGGAGAGCTTATCTTCCCTAAAACCTCTTTTAAAATAATTTTATTACCAATATTTATTACCAATACACCTGTGTTTCGTGAAGCTTGACACTTAAGTGTTAACTATGTTTAACACAGTCATTAAGAAAATTTTCAGTCTTATTTTTTCTTATTCCTGACAATTTCTTATTTTTCTTCTTTTTCTGTATGAGAAGTTGTTACTTTTTATTAATATAAGTCAAAAAAAGTAATTTAATTCCTATTAGTTGCATTTGTTGTTGGATACGTCGTATTGGTTTCTAAGGCATGTAGGAAGATGACTGGCAGACAGAAATTGCAGTGCTTTTTGTATCCTATTGAATCTTTCTCGGAATCTGTCCTATCAAAGGGTCTTGGATAGATAAAACACCAGGATTAAATGCAGTTTTTTGTTGTCCTATTTCTTACGTCCTTGAAGTTTGACTCTGCCTTTTGGGAAGAAGTTAATTAGCTGTTGACCATTTATAAATGATGCATAAAATTCTTTCCAGTCCCCTCCCAATACAGTCTTTGAGAACATGTCTGAGAGTGTGTTTTCATGACTTCTGGAAAGCCAACACAACAATTCATTTGTACTGAAGGGGCGGGGAGGGATCCTCTATCTCCTCAACATCCCTGACTTCAGTACTGCTCCCTTCCACCACCTTTTTAAGCAATGCCTGGTGGTCATCCAGTCCCCTCTGAATTAATTTAATGAAAGAAGAAATAATGCAAAAGGATAGCTTTCTGCCGTTTTGGTGAGTTAAATCAGTAAAACATCTGGTGAATGCTAGAGTTGCTGCAAGCAGCTAGACGCAATAGGAAGTGCAGAAGAGGAGGAAGAAGCAAGAGGGGATGAGAGGGCAAACCCATGTCCTTTCAGAAGCAGCTTGTAACATGGGTCTTGTGCACTACCTGTGTGTGAAACTCCAGGCTAATGCTACTCCATGGCAGCTTAAGCCTGTCTGACTTTTCACTACTGCTGTCATCCTGTCCTGCCCTTGGCTGTTTCAGCCCACAGTGTTTTGCAGAAAGACCTGGAGAAATAGTGTTCTATCGAACTAGAATAGTGGAAACAATTAAGTACAGAGTCTGTTCAACACAAGGGTTGTTGGACAGTAGCTGGTGCAAGGGAGGAAGCAAGAAGATGCAGGTGGGATAAAGGGATGGTGGGGCTGAAGCACCTAGCAGTTGGACTGGCTGTGCAGCTATAGCTGTTGGCACAGAAGCATCAACTAGAAATAGTTTTTTAATCTTTACTGTTTAGTTTATGTGAGACAATGTATTGGCAATGTTTGCCTTTGTAGTAGATTGTGTAAACTTGGCTAGAAGGAATTACCTCCCATGTAGAGCAAATTTTGTGGATCTAAAATTTCTGCTTTGTTGCTCAGTTTGCTTGAACAACTGCTTTGCTGCAGTTGTTTAATAATTTGAGTGATGACCTTGAGTATATGTTGTCTGATAGAGTTAGGATTCCAAAGATATAATGTTGGCCAAATTTTACTTATGAATATTTTCCTTAGAATTCAGTAGACATGCTGAATAATGGATTATAGCTAGGCAGTTTCAGGATTAGAAAGGAAGTGGAAATCACATTAAGAGATTTTTTTTTCTAAATTCCATGGTGTTTGAGGTTTTTACTATGCTAAATATTGTGAGATAATTTTGAAAATGCAGATAGTCTGAGAATTTAGATCAAAATCCAGTAAAATCCATGATTGTCCAAATGTTGTTCTCCCAGTGGGTTTTTTTTTGTCTTTGAGATTATAATTGTTCAGAGTTCTACTATGTCTATGTACACTAGAATTCTCCAGGTTTTTCTGTATTTTTTTATTTAACATACCCTCGTGATGCTGTCTAGTAAATACACTATGTATATTGGGCATTGTATAATACCTGACTTTTAAATTTTATTTTATTTTGTTTTACTAGTGGATGAATTTTTCCTGTAAAACGATGCACAATTTTCTGGCTTTGATTCTTGGTGCACATGGATTTTTAATAATATGAGCTCTTTCACAGAACCTAGTTTCTGTTCTGCTTTTTCTGAAATGAAAAAGTCAAGTAGAATTTTTTTTTTTTCCCCTGGTTGGTCATGTATCTACTGGAATTTCCATTTTTGACAGCAGCAGTGTTTTTGGCAAAAATTAATCACAACTGTCCCCCAATCATCTTGAGTATTTAAATTATATTCTGCTTTATTAGTAAAATTTCCTAACAAAGTAAAGTTTTACTAACGTAAATGTACTGGAAAGCATTACATGTTAAAAGCTCTTCTGTCCAGGGCAATTATGGTAAATATACTTCTTGTTCTGTCAGTGCTCCTCCTGAGATCTTGTGCTTTTTTGTGACCCTGAATAGAACTCTCTACTTCTGGAATGCCAGGACAGAGTCCTGAGCCACTTTGTCACCTGTTTTTATTTGTTTGCTTGAACTTTTATTTATTTGCTTTAACTTAGTTAAAGTATCTGTCCTTCCTTTGAGTAATCAGCTTTGGCAGCCAGGTGACGACTCTCTCAAAGCTCAGGTTTTAAGTATTGCTTATTTAAAGGCAAAAATTAAAATTAGAGAAAATAAAATTTCAAAGAAACAGATTGCATTCATGTCTGTTTTACCTTAAGCCTTACTAGTCCCTGTAGGTTACAATAATATTCCTTTCTTTGGCAGGCTGAACTTTAAAACTTTGCTGGTTTTACAATGTTTCTATCTGTGTGAAAATTTATTAACTGGGTTATGTTTGAAAAAAAAAAATCAGGAAATTTATGAATAGTACTGTAGAGAACAACATAAAAACCTGAAGATTCAACACATCTGCAGAAAAATCTTTCTATTTTAGCAGGTGAGGATGATTTTTCAAATGGATTGCCAGTTCTTCTGAATGTAATTTGTGCCCCAGCTTTGGATAGTCATGATGAGACTGGGTATAAGTAGATTATGCTGTTTGCAAATTATGAGATTAGTGCATACAAGGGGTCTTTCACTATATATAAGATGATGGTTCACCTGTACATTCTCTATTCAGAGATTTGGAATAAAGCTGCTGTATAGAAACATAGTTAATTGTTCTTTTCACGTGATTTCTTTAAAAATTCGATTGCAGAGTCACTTGTTTGTGTGCTCAGTTTGAAGCTGTGTTACAGCATGGCCTGAAGAGAAGCCGAGGGCTAGCATTAACAGCAGCAGCGATCAAACAGGCAGCAGGTTTCTCCAGTAAAACTGAAACAGGTAATTTGTTAAATGTAACTATTCTATTTTAAACAATTGATAAGTGCAGGCAAGTGATGTAATTTCTAATGGCAGTTTTAAGCAACACACCGAATTGCAGACTGTTGGTAGCATACTTCACACTTGTCTCTCATTAAGCAGTGAAAATGGTTATTGCTTTCTCAATCTAGTTTAATACCAGGTTTCTCTAGAAATTTATGTGTTTGGAAATCTGCACTTCCTACAGTTCCACCATGAATAGTATCATTGGCAAATTTCTTTTGGATTCTGGTAGGGATTGTGTAATTGTGCTGTTAAGTTTTTACTACAACATTTTCATTCTTAACATTGTCTTACTCTGTTTTTCAACTGCCGTATTCTATAGCATCAGATATGTTTAGCTTCTAAGTATTGATGTAAGTTTTGTTTTTAAAATTACATTACTTATATTGATTGGGTTGTTTTTTATTACTTTCTCCACATTTAAAGAAAAGGTTTCTTTATTTTTTTGCCCTCTGTTCACGTTGAAGTTTCCCTCATTTTTTTTGGTAAAATTATATGAAAGAGTTAATCTTCATCAGTTTTGTGTGGACTTTGACATATGGTATCTTTTTTCTTAAACAGGATACACACAATATAAAAAAAAATATTTTTGGCTTTTGAAACTCCATTAAGTATAACATGTAACACATACTGGGGTTTTGGGTTTTTTTAAAATATATTCAGTGGTACTAGAATTGTTAATGCATTTTGATCTCCAGCCATAACTTCCAGTTACTCAAGAGAACTGCATATAATGGATATTACATTAACACAAAATGTGTAGTTTGATATGATGGTGTTTTTAAATTGCTGTAACAACAGACTTGTTTCCTGTGGATGATAGGGTGACATGTTGGGTCTTCTGTGCTGACTTTCCTGCTAATTGGTTAGAGCCTCCAGACTTAGCTGGTTTTTTGGGAGCTAAAATAGCTATGCTTTTACAGAAGTTGGTGAGTTTCCCATGTTTGCCTCTTTTACTTAGTAATGGGCAAGACTCAACACTCTAAATGAACAAGTAAGAAAAGTTCAGCTGTTTACACAGTCTTTACAGATTTTTCAGCGCTCTACTTTTTTTCTCCCTTGTGTGTGTTTGTAATTGGGGATTAGATACTCTGTGGTGTCTTTCAGCCTCAGGGTAGTTTTCATCTCTTTAATGGGTAGTGATTTGGTTATCTGCTTTTTATCCCTCCAGCTTGCAGTTGAGAATCTTATACTTTGGTGCAGAGAATGTTCTCCCTTGTTATGCTCTTTCTGACTTATGCGAATAGTGTGTCTTTAAATTTGAAGGCATTACATATAATTCTTATGATTTCTCTCTTGTCTGTTAGTAACGTCAAGTGTGTATGAAATTTTTGGTCCCATCTTTGATGTACAAACGTGCATCTCAGATACTTGGGAACTTAGTAACAATTTAGTTACATGTTAATGTGTATGTGTGTCTTATTTGGGAGCTTGCGAGTGAGATGATGTGGAAGAAGAGGAGAAAGTCGGGAAAGTTGTCTGTGGTTGGGGAATGGAAGAAGGAAGAAAACGTTATTTTTACTCCTTAAGAAGCTTAAGCAATGTATGGAAGTTGAAGAACAAAATCGTGGCTTCTTTGCAGCAAATTGAATGCTGTAAAGTGACTAAGAGAAGCTTTTTTTTTTTTTAATAATGGAAATTACTGGGTTCCACTGTTTATCTTTGTGAATTACTGTGTGGTTTTTTTTTTTTCTTTTTTTTTTTCTGAAAGCAGTTGCAAAGTACTTCTATATTTTTATCAATTTCAGGCAAATGAGTCTGGTATGATTTATATTCCATTCTGTCTAACATAATCACAGGTGGCATCTTTTTCTTTAACATAGTAGAATACTGCTGTTTAGGCTATACGTTCAGGCTTTGGCAATTGAAAAATAAAATTGTTCAGCAGTGATTTTTATTTGAAATTTACAGATACTTCATGACAAACTGTACTTTAAATGGATGTAAGCAATGTAGCATCATTTTGCATCGAAGAGCTTCAGTGTTTTACTTTGTTTTTCTTAAATGTAGATAAAAGTTAAAAAAAACCCTCCAGTAGTAGTTCTTTGGAACTATGACTTAAAAATCCTATTTAAAAGATTTTAATTTTTTAACATATATTCAATTAAACAAATTCCTAGCAGCAGTGTGATTTGATATCAGTTGATGGCATAGCCATTACAGGCATATGCAGCTCCTTTAATCTTATATTAAGCAATCTAGACAAAACCAGCAAACAATAAAAAACCAAAAACAATAAATAGAAAAAAACCCAACAAAAAAAGTATTCTCTCTTTAGTTCTAACAATACAAGGGTCTCTTAACTCAAGGTTATGCGAGAATACTGTAGCTGATGAATTATTCACTCAAAATTATTAGGACAATGTTGTTGAAAGATTCTAGATAAACAAACTCTTCCATTGCCTCTGGCTGCTCTTTCTACTGTTTTGTTAGAGATTCCAGACTTGCTGAAACTTTCTGTCAGTAGTAGCAGTAATAGTTCATAGCAGTGTTTTTTTCTGCACTCAGTCAGAGGATCATAGGCTAATTCAATTTGCAAGAGTCCGCAGGAGGTCTGCAGCTCCTACAGAGATCATCTGTGAGGTTAAACAAGGTTGCTGAGGGCGTTATCCATTTGGGACTTGAAAACCTCCACAGACTGCACAACCTCTTTGGTCAACCATGTTCCAACATTTGACTGTTCTCAGGATGAGCGTTTTTTCCTTACATCCAGTCTGAGCCTCTGTTGTTATGCCTGTCTTCGTTGTTTGTAATTTATTTTGTCTTTGTTGCTTTTGGATTTTTTAGTAGTTCTGGTGCTGCATATTGCTATAGATTAGTGTATATGCTTTGATGCTATAACTGTAGAGTAGTATTATCTGTTTTACCTATTTACAGATAGGTAAACCATGGCAGAATTACAGACGTGGCTTGTTCACAGCCTCATGGCACACCGATACTGAAATGGGAATGTGTTTTGAAATTGTCGCTAAGTCACAATATATTTATAGTTTACTACTTTGTATATGGTAGCTTGCTTATGAATTGTAGGACATTGTAGAGTAATGCTGAGGGCTGATATGGTAAAATTATTAGTTGCTGTGGTTAGGAATGAAAATGATAGACTAAGGCTTTTGGAATATAAACTTCATTTAATGATACTCTCGATTAAAAGTGAAAGAACTAGTACTTCCAACTATAGCAAAGAATGTTCTACTATGAGAGAGTCGTGACAAATATGAAACTGTTCTTTAATTACTTGACAGGACAGACACTGAAATGCACAATGGCTGCACAGTGTAAATTGTTTTCTTTGCTTTTTTTTTTTTTTTTGTTGTTGTATAAGGCAGCAGTGAACCTGGCTTCAGATTCATCTCTGTGCTCTCAGCTTGAGATGTGATCACTGTTTGGTGCTGATTAATGATTGGTGGTATTGCAGTTATCAGAACTGTGATATTATTAAAATTAAATAAACTGTTTTCACAAAGTGATTAATATTTGGGTGACTTGTATAATGTCAGTGTCTTCTCTGCCTACAGTACAATTGTACAAATTGTATTTTACTGAAATGAAAATGATGTTACTTCTGAATAATAAGTATTGGATTATTTGCTATGACAAATAATGTCAATAGTTAGGACTTGGAGTTTCATTTAACACTACTCTCAAAGAAGAGAATTTAGTCATTTGAAAATGCCACTTACATTACTGTTTATAAAGTATGTCGTGGAGGGACTTAGAGTATGAAATACTTGTACTTTATTTTCATTGGATAGATTTTGATTAAAAACTGATAATAATCCAAATTTTGAAGCTTTTCAAAATCCTTTATATCTGTAAATAATCACAATGCCAAGAAACACTGAGTTTCACTCTCAGCACAAGGGGAAATGGGTTTATTTTCTCTGTTCCTGTAATATTTTCACTTCCTACTTTAGTATTGTTTTGAGCTTTAGCAAGACGGAAAAATGACTTTTATTGGTCACAAGAAACAATGAAATCATTAAATCACTATCATCTTGATACAAATCTGGCATTTTAAGGAATGCTTTTTTTCACGTATACATGTGTTTGATTTTTGAAATGCAGATCAAATAAGTTGAAGGCAAAGGAGTGGGATATATATTTGAATGCTCTTATTTGTTCTGTGGACCTCCTTATTGTTTGCATGTTAATACACCTATGAGGTCCTAGTTCAGCAAAGTATACCTTTAGTTTTGCATCCTGCATTGTCAATTCAATGGTTCCTGTGTTTTGCACATTTTTCTAATTTAGAAGAGCTCTGGATTATTCTTGCATAGCTGTCAGACCTATTTGGCAAAACTTCTAGTTAATGAGTCTAATCTGCTTGTTATGTGTTTAGTTTTTTAAAATTGTATTATAAACTTTGTTAATCTAATGCTGTATTTGGCTTTCAGCAGAGATTAATAAAAAAACACCATACCACAACTGAGCATATTTCACCAAAAGAAGTCACAAACTGTAGTGAAAACCTGTTCAAAATCTGACTGCATGCTTTCTACTTAGCAGAGAGAGGAGCATCATGGATGGCCTTTTCTTAAAATTCTTACTACATTGAAAAAAATTTAGAACAGCAATAAGGAAGGAGTGGCAGGATCAATCTGTTTTCTCTCTCATGTGAATTTTTATTCTGTGTCTTTGAGGAAATTTTTTATCTGTCTTTAAACATCTGCTTTATGCTGCCTGCATTGACATTATGATCAAAAGCCAACATAACATTTGAGGTGGTAGTGCACCATTCACTTATACAATAGAATTATTTTTTCTTTTTTAGTAACTTAAAAAAAATGTTGAGCAAAGACATTCATTAAACTGTCAAAAGGAGTACATACATGTCTTCCTTGAGGGATTGATGTGTTTTAAATTTTTTTTTAATGCTTGGGTTTCTCAGATGTTTTTTCCTCTTAAAAATATCTGATTTGCCTTAAATTCAGTCTCTTAATATGTTACTAACTGTATAGATTAACAACTTTCAAACTGTTCTAGTTATTCGAGCAATTCTATTTATAACAAACCAAAGCCACGTGAACGTTAATGTTATATTTTAAGATACTTTCAAGCAGTATGTATTTGATGCAACATTAATGACTAATGATTGCCAAACTATACCATATAGTAATGATTCGAGTCTTTCAGATGAATTACCTGATGTTTGGTTGTTCTTTTCACCCTGAGAAAATGTTAAGAGGTCAATTGTAATAAATATGTCCTTATAATATGTCGTTAATTCAGTTAAGAAACAGGAGTATGTAAAGTGCTAGGTGTTTTATTGGACATTTACAATTACTGACGTAGATTTTTCTGACCTACAATTGAGAAATTGGAGGCAACTGCAAAAAAACTTTTAATCAATATTTGGGGACAGGGCAAGGAAAGTATTTTAGTGGAAAAGGAGTATTTTTGCCTTTAAAATGTAACAGTTTTTGTTTTTAAAGTAACATAAATTTGACGTTTGCATGTCTGCAAATTCTGGATCTACCTGTTCCTTTGGACCTAGCTTATAGCATTTCACAATCAGCAGTAAGATAGAGTTCTAAAGAATTTTTTTCCTTTGCGTAATATATTCCCAGCTGAATGTGTGATCCTGTTCTATGGATGAAAGACTAGCTTAAATGTGCTTTTACATGTGAATTCTATTTAACAATGTAAGATAGAATCCTTTAATGTGTGTGTTTGGCTTTTTCAATGAAGTGAAAAGTTCCAAGTGCTTAAATAGCCTAAGTTCTGTAGAAATAACTAACCTATTTAACTGGAGAGTTATACAAAGATGGTAAATGATTCACCTCTATTCAAAGTTATGTACCATTACTTGCTTGTTTTCTAAAATTGCATGTAAATGCATTCAGATAGCGGTTTTTGGTGCGTTTTTATTTATTTTTTTTATTTTATTTTTATTCCAGAGCCAGTGTTCTGGTACTATGTGAAAGAAGTTCTGAATAAACATGAACTGCAGCGCTTTTACTCTCTGAAGACAATTACTACAGATATTGGTAGAGGTAGAGCTTGGTTGCGCTGTGCATTAAATGAACATTCCCTGGAAAGATATGTTCATATGCTCCTTGCAGATAAGAATCGACTCAGGTACTGTATTTGATATCTTTGTAATGCAGGAAATGCATTGGCAAAAGTAGTACTGAGATTTAACAAACCAACCAAAACCCACAGCTGTAATAACATATCATATTAATCGCTATGCTAGTGAAGCTGCTTAACCTCATACTTTAGTTTTGTTAATTTTTGAGATTTTGGGAGGCATTAAGCTAGTGACTTGTGCCTATATCAACGTGACCTGAAACTGGCTGAGAATATATGCTTCTATCCTCATCTTCATTTCCATCCTCTTTCCTATCTCCCTTCCCTATTCTTTGAACGGTTTTCTTCACTGAGACCTTGACATCGTGCTTTGAGGTGCCCCCCTCATTCCATTAAAATAGCACGAAGTTGCAGCCTTAATCTTATCCATTCATCATTGGTAATTGCCTGTTGCCTTTTGGAGGTGCTCATCCTGTAATTGAAAAGCTCTGGTAGTCAAGCAATAGGTAGCTACTACTGCGCATCACTTGGAAGTGGTTTTGTACCAGTTTGTGAACCTTCTTGTTACAGAGTTGCTGAGAATAACTTACTGTGCATTGGGAGATCCTGCGGTACTGTGGATGTGCAGAATGCACTTAATTTCACACTTGACTGAGTCCTACTTTTTTTTTTTAACCTTCTTCAGCTTCTTTTCTTTTTGAAAATTTGGGGTATTTTCCTTTCTTCTTGATAACTGTTGAGCTTAAGCAAGTCCAGTGGATTCAGCAGAAAGGCATTCTTTCCATTTGCATCGATTAACAGATGTACTGGGAAAGATTATTGCAAGAACTGCTAGTGTCAGGATTATCGGCGCTCTCTGCATTGTACATGAAATATTATTTCTGAAAAGGCTTATCCCAGAATATTTAAGACTTCAGTGTTACCCAAATTCAAATGGAATTTACGCTATCAGTTTACACGCCCAATTTTTATTTGTTTTGGAAACTTTTAAACGAATCTGTCAAAACTTTTTAATATAGGTTGAGGGTTTTCTTGCTATCTGGTTTTATGTTTAGTTAGCTGAATGCTGATAGTAAAAATACAACACCTACTAAAAAGAACCAGGTTTAGAGCAACTAAATTCACATGTTCACAGTCAAATTCATGTTAACTTTTTTTTTTCTTACATCCAAATTCCTAGTTGACGTAACTATTTAGGGTTATTGGTGTGGTTTTGGACATTGAAACAGGTCACTGAATCATAGAATAATAGAATGGTTTGGGTTACAAGGGACCTTTAGAGATCGTCTAGTCCAGTCCCCCTGTCGTGGGCAGGGACATCTTTCACTAGATCAGGTTGCTCAAGATGAAGTGGATCTTTTTGTTTGTATTCATGCATTCTAATATTTTTATAAAATGGCTTGGTAATTATGGTCAACTATAGTTATTTAAAAGCTTACATATGCAGTGTAGCAATAAGTGTAGAGAAATATTGTGACTGCTAATGTAGGATGAACTTCCTTGCCCTGATTGGCTTTTTTCCCATTAAAAAAATGCAGAGCTAAAACTGAAGATAAAATACTGCGTAGCATACCTTTGATAATTGTTTAGACAATTCTATATATTTCAGGGCTTCAGTGACATATAATTTGATCCATTGGCATACTTATTTTTCAGAGTTTACTTGTTTTTTAGAAGTGGAATATATGTTTATATAGGACTGCATATTCTTTTTTTTTTCCTTTTTTTTTTTTTTTTCCTTTTGAATTCTAGTGTCTTCTATGAAGACTGGTCTTTTATGATGGATGAAGAACGTTCTAGCATGATCCCTACAATGGCAGCTGGTAAGACTTTCTCTTAAATGCTACTGTTCCTGGAAAATTCTTTCATTCTGGGATGTTATATCTGTTTCTGGTTGCGATGAGCTTCTCTAACACAGTATCACAGTATCGTCAGGGTTGGAAGGGACCTCTGGAGATGATCTAGTCCAACCCCCCTGCCACAGCAGGGACACCTACAGCAGTTGCACAGGACGGCGTCCAGGCGGGTTTTGAATGTCTCCGGTGTGGGAGACTCTACAACCTCTCTGGGCAGCCTGTGCCAGTGCTCTGCCACCCTCAGAGTAAAGAAGTTCCTCCTCATGTTAAGATGGAACTTCCTGTGCTCCAGTTTGTGCCCGTTACCTCTAGTCCTATCACTGGGCACCACTGAAAAAAGACTATTCTCATCTACCCGGCACCCTCCCCTTAAGTACTTACAAGTATTGATAAGAACCCTCCTGAGTCTTCTTTTTTCTAGACTAAAAAGCCCCAAGTCCCTGAGCCTTTCCTCATAAGAAAGATGCTCCAGTCCCCTAATCATCTTTGTAGCCCTTTGCTGGACCCTCTCCAGCAGTTCCCTGTCCTTCTTGACCTGGGGAGCCCAGAACTGGACACAATACTCCAGATGCGGTCTCACCAGGGCAGAGTAGAGGGGGAGGATGACCTCCCTCGCCCTGCTGGCCACACTCTGCTGGATGCACCCCAGGATGCCATTGGCTGCCTTGGCCACCAGGGCACATGGCTGACTCATGGTCATCCTGTTGTCCACCAGGACTCCCAGGTCCCTTTCCGCGCAGCTGCTCTCCAGGATGTCAGCCCCCAACCTGTACTGATGCATGGGGTTATACACACTCTGCTTATGTGGATAACATGTGTCAAATGCACGTTCAGGGTGAATAGTCAAAGTATTATGCCAATTTATGCTATGAATTAATGACCTGTTAACACACTGGATCTGGCCTAGTTCAAAAGTCTTTCACATAAATTTTCTAACTCTTTATGAGTCAAGACTAACTTTTTTTTAAAAACTAGCTCAAGTTAGAGAAAATAAAATGGATTATTTCTGACTAGAAAAGAGCAATGATAGACTTTTACAGTATGACCAAAATTATAGGTAAATACATAGAAGGAGGGTAAGAGTAAGGAATGATAACAGATAATTTACTTTTCTAGAATTTGACCCCTTTTCTCAGATACATGGTCACATGCTTCGTTCTGCAAGATAGGGTTTACAGGAGTTTTTGTTAGTAGAATATAGGAACCACCAAATATTAAAGTTGCAGTGAAATGGGTTATAAATAAGCGAGTTCACAGTACTTACTGCTTATTTAATGCGCAGCTGAACAGCCATCACCATGAATTCAGAACTGATTGCATCAGCTTGAGTATCATCTGAAAAAGAATGAATGATACATGAAAGAATAAGAATTCATACATGGAGAACTCTAGGAGATTTTTGGGGAAAAGTGTTTTACATGTCGTAACTTTATTAATCCTTAGGTTCTATCTTCATAACTTTTGTATGAAGTTTATAGTGGCTTTTTGATCTTTTTTTCACCTTTCTTTTATCTGAAGGTCTGAACTCCATTCTTTTTGCAATCAACATTGATAATAAGGATTTAAATGGGCAGAGCAAATGCACACCCACCGTGTCCGATTTGTTAAAGGAATCGACGCAAAATGTAACCTCATTATTGAAAGAATCCACTCAGGGTGTTAGCAGCCTTCTTAGAGAGATAACCGCATCATCTGCTGTATCAATTCTAATAAAACCTGATCAAGACACTGACCCACTTCCTGTTCTCTCAAAGAATGTAAATGCTGGTAAGCATTTTTGCTATGTTAGTGCCATTCAGAAACTTATAAAATATTCAAGTGTGTTTAAATAACCTTTTCAATTAAATTTAATGCACTATTATGGAACAAAAACTTAAAAATAAGTGCACTACACATGCAAACTAGTTGAGTAAGTAATAAAAAGTATGAATTTTTTTAGAAATACTGGTGTGAATACTCGATGATAAATGTGTGTTTTAGCTTTCTTGTATCACTGTGAGAGGGACGCTAAAACTATCTTATTGGTAAAGTGCTTTGCTTGCGATCTCAATTTCAATTTCTTATTCATAAGATTATGCCTTGCAGTTTCTGACGTAAGGATTTTTCGTTTTTAATATGATTTCTTTTGGCACTTTATCAGTCATATGTCTGTTGTTATACGTCAGATGAAAATCGTAGCTTGTAATCTTCAAGCACTGCCCATGTTTACAGGCTGTATCTCTATGAAGTAGGTCATTACCACAAATGAAAATTTACTCATATGCTCTTTTTACCTTTAAATGCGATAGTGTTGCAACCGGTTTGTAGGATATTAGTTACTAAAGACCGAAAGTCTTAATCTCTTATAATTTGAAATTAATCAAGCAAAATGTGATACTCGTTATACGTTTTGAATTTCAAAAATAGCAAAGGAGTATTTTATCATCTTTATTTCCAGAAGTTGAGCTGAAAGAATGTTTTGCTTTGTAAAGGTTCAAAACTGCAGCAAGATTCTGGGATTTGTGTGTTTTTTCAATTAAGAAACAAGGTTTGAGTTTAGGCTTTAAGTTGGTTTCGTTATAGAAAAAGGAAAAAAAAACCAAAACCCCACATGTGAATGCTATCTGGTAGGAATAGAAGTTGAGATAAAATCTATTTTTTAGTGGCACTTAAAATAGACTTTGTCTCAAAACATGGTTTTCAAAACAAACTTCTGGTAAAGCTTTTGTTGTTTAGCACTTTAAATGAGACTAAAATAGTAGGTGATATTTGACTTGGCATAACTTTGTTGGTATAGAATAGGCTTGCAAGATGAAAGAATAATTGACCATACACTGCACATGACTCTACAACATAATGTATGTTAAGTGTACAGTACATGTGTATACAGTACACGTAAAGTACAACTTACAGTAAAATGCCACTTTAAAAAAATTGGGTTTGTTCAAATGCCATTATATGTTGAGTGTTAGAGCAAATCAGATGTTTTCATTAAAGTCTATGTTCTTTGCTGGAATTCTATTTGCATCCAGAATGGGTTTTAATATCCTCTTACTCTTAAAAGTACATTAATGTGTTTTGTGGATATATAACAGCTGGACTTGAATTAAATAAAACGGTTTAGTCCCATTGTAAGTTGTCTTGGTGAGTAAGTTTCTGATATTTCGTAGAGTACTGCAGCTTTGCAAGATCATTTAGCCTCATGGGCACATTGGAATTAGTGAGAATTCGTAATAGTTTAAAAATAAGTGCTGTCACAGCATAGATGTGAAGTAATCAGAGAGGATTTCAGTGTATTTCTAGACCAAGAGCTAATTAGCTGAGGGAGGGAGCAAGTTGCATTACTTTTTCTGAAAACTGACTGCTCAGTCTCCAGAATATAGGCAAAACTAACTTCATTTGATTGCAAATGGTGGATTTTGTGTTGTGAGTTTGTTCTTTTTTTTTTCTCCCCAGAAGCGTTTCATGTTTTCTCTGTTGTGTAGACAGTCTGCAATATACAGTAGCCATATTCCATGGAGAAAGTGACAGGAAGGATAACTTTTTATTTTAAATTTCATTTTATAAGTTTATTGAAATCTTTTTTCTAGTTCCAATTGAATGCTGCTATGAATACACTCCAAAATCTCCTCTAAAGTCTGAATTATGTAAGACATATAAAATAAAGATGGTAGTTCAAGATTTAAAAACTCATATGTATGGGAAGATAATGAAATGCCTTGTACATCTAAGTGTTTTTTTCTTTGGTAAACTCGTTTAGTGCATGAATTCTTTTAAGAAAAAACTAAGTGTATTACATTGTTTCTCTTTTCTAAACTATGTAAATCTTTGTGTTGCTACTAGATTTGAAATATAAAAAAGATCGAAAAAAGAAGAAGAGAGTGACAAATATTATATCATTTGATGAAGAGGAAGATGAACAAAGTTTGGGGGATGCAACAAAGACTCTGATTACAGGAGAAAGTTCAGAAGAGAGTGTAGACAGATCCTCAGTTTTTGCATTGCCCTCATCTGAAAGCACTCTCGGGAAAAACTTGAACGGGAATGAAAGTAACAATTCATGGAAGAGCAATTCAGTATTCATGAATGGAGAGTATGAATACCAGAAACTAGACGTGAAGAGCATTGATGATGAAGACGCAGATGAGGATGAGCTATATGGAAAAATGTTAGGAAATAAAGGCACAGAAGTTGAAACTGAAGCTTCTGAAAAGTAAGTAATGTCGCAGTAGCCAGTGGTAAATTCTCTATGCTTCTACCCCTCCACCCCTTCCTCATGGGTACTGGGAAATTTGCGTAACTCACTGAACTACAGGTTTTCTTCTCCCACCTTCCCCTTCTCTCCTCCTTTTTTTTTCTTTACCATTGTTTGAACCATTTGGGTTACTGCGATGATGGTATTTTTCTTCTAAGTTCCACTGAAAACCAAAATTACGAGATTTCAGACTTGTTCTCCTTGAAGTTCTCAGTTGTTGAAATTGTTGTGTGGTACAGCCAGGCTATAATTCTGGCCTACTTGAAGTTTTCTTACTCTTAGTATGATATCAACTCTCTTTTGGCTTCACAGTAAACCCATGTATTTTAAGGAGAGTAAGCCTCTTGCCAACAGACTAGATAGTTAAACAAGACAAGACAAAACTGAGAGAAAAAGAACAATCTTAGATACTAATATGCCCTCTTTATTTCTGACACCAAAATCCCTGTGGAGAAAAAGAGGCAAGCACTGCTTGTCTCACCTGCTTTGGAATGATCTGATCTTTAGTGAATAAATGCATGTCTGAACCAAAAAATTGGCAGGCAGATTGAAGTAAAGATTTTTCTTGCAATGATATCTCTGGAAGAAATATAAGCATTATGAACATAAATATTGACTATATAAATAGGTTGGTTTGTTTGTTTGTTTTAAATCTAGGCGTCATGAAATAGGCACATGCAATTCTCAGATATGCAGTTGGACTCCTCTACAGGTCCTGAATGATGACTCAGATGTTCTATTTCCTGTCAGTGCCGTTGGCTCTTACTCCCAAACAGGTAGGTATTTTAATTTACCGAATTGCAGCAAACTTTATAACAGAATTTCAAACATGGGACAATGGTAAGAAATAATGGAATTGTAAGGACATAGGAGATACTGCACAACTGGGATGGCTTTATTCTAGATCTGAATCAGTTCTCCATTCGAGTAGATTTTTAGTTGAGGAGGATTTACCAATGTCAAAATAAACCAGAGTTTTGTTGGGATTAAGCTGTGGTCTTGTATGGTATTTTATTAATGTTTAGGATGGTTGAATAGAAAGTACACTTACTCGTTTTCTAGATATCACTAAGCTGGAAGAAGCTGCAAATGTGTTTGAGAATTTGAATTCAAATTAATCTTGACAGATTGGAGAAAGTAGAAAATATTGGATGCAGTTCAATAGAAGCTGTTATCTGTTTATATACAGGATGAGAAATGATTGGCTAGGAAATACTTCTTCGGAAAAGGATGTGAGAATCATAGAATGGTTTGGGCTGAAAGGGATCTTCAAAGACCATGCAGTCCAACCCCGCTGCCATGGGCAGGGACATCTTTCACTAGATCAGGTTGCTCAAAGGCCCGACCAGCCTGAATACTTCCAGTGACAGGGTATTCACAACTTCTCTGGGCAACCTGTTCCAGTGTCTCACCACCCTCATTGTGGGGGAAAAAAAAAAAAAAAAAAATCCTCCTTATATGCAATCTAAATCTACTCTTTCAGTTTAAACTGTTGTCTCTTGTTATGTCACTGCAGGCTATAGTAAAAAGTCTCTCCATCTTTCTTGTAAGCCCTCTTTATATATTGAAAGGCTGTAATACGGTTTCCCTGGAGCCTTCTCTTCTTCAGGCTGAACAATCCCAACTCTCTCAGCCTTTCTTCATAGGAGAGGTGTTCCAGCCCTCTGATCATTTTTTGTGGATCTGCTCTGGACCCACTTCAACAGGTCCATGTCTTTCTTGTACTGTGGGCCCTAGAACTGGATGCAGTACTCAAGGTGGGATCTCACGAAAGCAAAATAGAGGTGGAGAATCACCTCCCTCAACCAGCTTGCTAATTTTTCAACTGCCAGTACCCTCAAGTCGTTTTCTGCAGGAGACCGACTATAGTGGGTCACAAGCTGATAGTTAATTAGCAGTGCCGTGCTTCTGCAGTAAAAGCACACTTCATACGGACGTGCATAAATGAAAGCGTCACTTGTAAATTTATGCTCAGTTGGCTCTGATGTGCCCTCAGCTGCAGTATTGTATGCAGTTTGGGGTACTGCACTTCAAGAATGATGTGGGTCATTTGGAGAAGATTTTGAAGCAAGGAATGAAAATGGTCAAAGGTATGGAATAGAAAACCTGGTGCTTTTCCAGTATCTATATTGGTACCAAAAACAATAAAAAAACTTCCATCGCCACCACTCCCAGTTAATATTTTGGTAGCTGTTTATAAAACATTGTGTTTATAAAACTTTGGATATGTATTCTCACTTCAGTGACCACTTGAAAACTTCTCAGTGTCATTCAAATAATGTTTTACTTGTAAAATATTTCATATTTTTTGCATATACATTATTTTTGCCAAGAGTTTAAATGGACTGTTAATTGAAGGCCTGTGGAAAAAGTGTAATTCAGTTCTGTAAGTTTGGTGATAAAAATATGAATCGTAAAATAATGCTGTACTGCCCTCTGCTGTATTTTAAGACATATACCTCTTAAGAAATGCCAGTGGTTAAAAAAAAAATAGAAAATATATTTTAATTTTTTTTCTTGTGCATCTACATTTTTCAATTTATGAGGAATGGATTTAAAAAAAATTATGTAGTTTGTAGCATAGTGTTCTCTTAAATTTTATACAGAAACTGTTAGAAAAAGTCTGTAGATTTATAGGTGTTTGTTGACTGCAACAGATCGAAATCTGGAATGCAAGTAAACGTTCCTGTTTATGGGTTGGGCTGGGGTGGAATAGGAACTCGCAGTTGAGCTGTGGGAGTTAGTAGCCAGTCAGATGTCACAAGGCATCAGGAGCTAGGGCCAGGGGTTTGTAGTGGAAATCGAAAGTCAGGAGACCAAGCCAAGGCTTAGTACTGTAGACAGATGACCGGAGAGGACAGTAAGTGTAACAGGGTAAAAGTGTAACCTTTACTAAGGAGATACCAAAGACTGTTGTTTCACCTTGCTTCATCTCAGAACTGAAGACAATGCTCAGACTACTAGAGATTATCGACAACAGGCCCAGTCAGATCCCTTCTGGCACAGTATACAGATATTTTCAGTTCTCCTCCTGCCCCTCTTTGTCTTTGTGGTAAACCCTATGGTCCAGCATGCAAGCCAGAACCATACGACATTGGGCTAGTGAAAGGAATCTTCATCAGTTACAGGAAACAGCAACACAGATTCTACTGCCTGACTTCGTGATTTCAACTTTCCATGCTGTCACTGGGAGCTTCTGTACAGCCGTGAACTGACAGAGTATGCCGTCAGTCTTCACTGAAAGGCCCATCATGCACTGCAAATGTCAACGAGTTCAGGAGAGTGATACACACGGGTACAGCCACCCTCTTCCCAGTGGTAATGACAATTTGATGAGATTGAAAGCTGCCTTAGGCAGCTGTTTGCCTGACTTTGGAAGTTACGCTTTTGCTAGGTGAATCAGAGGGAACGTGTGTTAGCTTTTTCTGAAGGCAGTTCTGCCCAGTAACTGGCAAGCTCATTATTATTATGAAAACATTTTTGGTAAAACATGCTTAACATATATAGTTCAACCCAATATTGTGGTTCACAGGTCTTAATACAGATAAATAACAAGACATACATATTTGAAATAGATTACAGCATAATCTGTAGTGTTGTATGTTAATATCAGTGTTTTCAGTTTTAGTCTGTTACGGTGCTTCAGGGGTGTGTCAGGGTGTATCCTATCTCCATGTACCTAGAGATGAGAAAGCCTGAGTCAAAATTCAGTTGCTTGGAACAAAAATGGAGTATGCATTTATGAACTGAGCTTCAGTAAACTCTAGAGCTTAAAAAATGAACTTTCTCATCCACAGTCATTCTGACAGAACTCTAATTCCCATTAACTTTTTTTGTCTTAGAATTCCTGCTTTTTAAATTCTGTGCTATTTTAGCTCATGATTTTAGGATTGTTTTATGGTAACTTTGTAACCCTTACATAGTGAAATGCAGAAAACATTGGAAAATGTGGTTTTTGTTTCTTTCCACCCAAACTACCTTAATGACAGCCCCAGTAATGTGTGTGTTTTGATCCTGACAGTTGTGGATCTGCGGAGAGATGGGTATTATCCATCCTTTTTAAAAAATGTCTCATCTGTCTGATTCCTGATGTTTGGTACATAGGCATAAGGAGCCAGAGAAAAGCTGTGGTGCTCTGTTGGGAATGCATAAAGGACTGGCGTCTTTGCAAGGTTTCACGTACTGGGGAATAACCACAAATTCTTTTCCTGCATGTCTCAAACAGATTTGTGATGGCCATGTGGTGGTTAAACTCCTGGGGCTTGCAAAAATAACTTCAGTAAGAAGTCTCTTCATAGCTTTGCAACATTGTTATCAATGTAAAATGTACATCTAAATTATAATTTAGGAATTGTGCAATACATTTTTTTTTTTTTCTAAACTGATGGCTGTGTTCCTAAGGGATTTTACAATCCTGCTGGCATTCAGGGTGAATGTGCAGAAGCCAACCTTGGAGAAAGACTTGAAAGTATTTAAAAGCTTTAGTAAAGATTAATATTTCCAGTTAAAAATGTAATTACCTTCCTTCTGGTTTTGTTTTATTTTATTTTTTAAGTACTGTTAACTGAAGGAGGCTAATGCTTGTGCATTCTACTTTAGATAACTTGGAGAATGGAGAGGGGCCTGAACATGTTGTTCATGCGGTAGAATTGGTTCCAAGAAGATCTGATCTTCCGTACGGGTATGTGTCAAATATGTTTTTCTTAAAAGAAAAAAATCTTCACTCTGTAGCTGCCAACTTATTATTGTTACCTAATGCACACTCTACTAATGCATATTACCTACTCAGTACTGGAAAACAAACTATTCATCAAGGTACTTTTGCAAATGTTTGGAAGGACAAATGCAAAAGCCTGCACTTCCCTTTTTGCATAGTTTTGTTATTGAACTTTTCCTAATTATCTTGAAGTCACGTAGTCATGTCAATTAGCAGGAAGACTTAGCCTCCTGGTTTTGAAAATTGGTTTTATGTTGGTTTTAATGTTATTTTGTACTGTATTCTCCATGACCTGTTGATTCGGATCTTTTTGTGTGTATTCTTAAATCAAACTCACAACAGATACATTAAAGGATAATTAACATAAGTTGATTGAATATGGGTGAATATGATGATAATTCTAGCTTCTGGAATGCTTTTTTCTTAAGTTTTGAATTCAGGATTTTGTTTTCATTTATTGATGGTATTGTACTTTCATGACTAGAGTGGAAGTCAGTCCTCCAGCTCAAGTGAATACTTTAAGCAATGTGTTGCCTTCAGCCACTGTGCCAGAATCCATGACAATTAGTAAGTACTTCCTTGATGTGTCTAGATTGATGGAATTAACTTTGAAAGTCCTATAACTCTTCATGTCTATTTTTATTTCAGTAAGATCTGTTTAGAGGAGCACACAGCACTTCATTTCCAATATGCTGGCCACATTGGAAATGACTAATCTAAAATGGTTTTTGAATTGGCAGATCCCAGGTTATGGTTCATTGCAACTAGTATGACATTAGCTTTCCACAGAGAAGCTAATGTCATCCTTATATTAGATGTGGCTTGAGTAGTTAAATGAACAATAATGATTTAATTTGATTAACATCTTTAAATCTCTGCAAGCTCTGAAAACACCAATGGTTGGTTCTGATGTGATCACTTATTTTGCCAGCTTTCATTAATGCCTAGTTGGAAGAAAACCCAAACAAACCCCGAACTCTATGTACATTCAGTCTGTGGTTTTGATATGGAAATCTGCTCTAAATATAAATATGGGCTTTCATAAGCAAGAGCTTTAGTTAGTATTAAGGTGGAGGACAGTCGTATTTTCAGTGGTGTTAAGAGTTGAGCTGGACAGGATAAAATAGCCTTTGCTGTAAAAAGAGGTTAGTAGAAGTACAAGCAGTTTGTTTACCCCATCTTTAATGTTTTTTCTTCACATAAACTTGTAGAAAAAAGACTTAGTTCTTAAATTGACTAGCTGTCTAAACGTGTAAGCTGGTATGGTTTTATTTCACTCACTGTACAGAAAATTGTGTAACTGAGCTGGTGGATACGGCTTTGTTCCTAGAGCTCTGGGGTGTGTGTCTGATTCTTTTTATAAATTTAAATACGTAAAAATTTTAAATTCTAACATTTTTGAAGTTAGAAGTGATGCAGCTAAGATTCTTTTCTGAAATTGATTTATGAAATCATCAAAATGCATGAGCCCTTAAGATATTCTAATGTCATGTCTAATGCTATGTCCAAACAATATCTGTGTCAACATATGTTAAAGGAGGTAGACCATGCATTTTGGCTGGGTACTGTTTCAGGCTCTGGCATGGGTCTGCTGATTGAGCTTTACAAAGCTGAAAAAATCCTTTCTTACAGAGCACTTTATGAAGTGGGAAACTAGTTTTGAAAATTTTAAGTGACGTAATTGAAGGTGTAGATGGAGTTACTGTTGATACTGTGATCCTTTGGTCACTGGATATTCCCTGCTCATGTTGTTATTACAATATCCTTTTGTTCTTATATTTTTATTTTATTTTTCAGTAATAGAATTTTAATGGAAAACTTTCTGATTTTCTTGCACTCTATTGTTTCGTAGATGCATTAGGTACCAGCAGGGGCCGCAATTGGTCTCTTTCAGTTGCTCAGTTAGTTCCTGTGTGTAGTTAAGACAGCTATAAAATAGAAAGTAAATATTGAGATTTTCAATTCTTGATACTTAGCAATTTGTAAATGAAATGAACCACAGGATCAACAGAAGCATACATGATATCATTAGTTTCCTATTTCAGAGCAGGTTTTGGTGGAAAGGAAGGGGGGAAGCATGTCAAAACAATCTATAAAGCCAGTAGAACACTTAGTAAATAATCTAATTATTATTATAATCAAAATTCAGCTGACTATACATTTAAGTTAATACCTTTATAATAGCTGATACCAGATACATTCAATAAAAATGCTTTTTTCAAGTTCGTTGTTATTGGTCATAGGTTCTGTGTACAGGAAGAATTCAGTGGTATGACAAAGCCAGACACTGACGCTCTTTTTCTCTATTGCAATTAGCAGAAGAATTATTAAATGGTGAGGCTTATAGCTTGGTTGCATAGCAACTGATTCTAACACATCAGACAAGAAAAATGGAATGCAGTAGTGCAGTGAGAAAAGCCGTGAGGTCTCCAGTGACTGGATTTTTGTGCTGCTTACTTCTGAAGACAAAGCCTGAAATGATTTTTTTTTTTTTTTTTTTTTAAATCTATTCTTTTCCTGCTTCCTTTCCAATTTACTAGAATAGTACTAACCTTTTCTTGGTTCTTTTGATATATGGGCTGGAAAATTATGTTGAGAAGCTGTAATTTAAAATTTCTGCCATTTTGAATTATTTTCCTGAATTTGTCCCATGCGCTTGTAAGGTATAGGTTAACTTAGCAGCAGGTACACCTCTAAAAAATACTAATACCGCTCAAGAGAATTCCTAATCCATAGAGTTAGAGATTCGCTGTGCGTTAGACATCATTTGAAAACTTGCCCTACTTTACAGATTATGTCTTATAACCAATTTTATAAAGAATGAAGTTTTTCAGAAGTTTTGTATTTATGCACCTATTCCATTATGTCATTTTTTCAGTTTTTAAAAAACTCTTTTAATCTTGTCATATTTGAATCACGAACAACTTTGTCTGTTCCAATTATTGTCATTGGAAGATTTTCAGCATTGTTTTACACCAGAAAAATCTGTCCTACCAGCAGAAGTCTCCTGATTTTGTTTTTGCAGTGGAAAAAAAAACGAAGTTTCAAAACTTTCATTTTAGAAGGATGCTGCTCTTGTCCTTCTTTACAAAGTTCTTTGATTATTGTGCTATTTTTAGTAAGTAATTGGGAACTTGGTTTTTCCACTATAATTTCCTCAGTTTTTAAAGTTGCGCTTGACCGCAAAGGTTGTAGCAATGTACATTATTCCATATTTTTTCATATATTCTTGAGAAAGCCCCCGGTTTTTCATGATCACTGAAGAACTTTACTGAATAATCAAACCTACATATTATATTTTTATCCTGGCTATGTAAGTAAATAAGGTGTATATTTTTGTACTTCCTCTGTCCTCTAAATAGCTTCTGACCTGTTCTGTAACTTGGTTGCCCCTGGTGTCTGACAGGTACTACATTCTGGTGACTTCTCTGAAAGCACAGATGTGGAAAGAGGGTGTATAAATTTCATCACTGAGGAAAAAGCTGCAGTTCATCTTACGGACTTTTTTTTTTGGTCAGGACCCTTCTGTACAGTAGAAGGCCAACACTGTATTGTCTAATTTGTTTCCTGCTAAAATTTGCCCTATTAGTATTGACATGACAGGATAATATTTATAAGATTTTGGAGCACTAAATAAGGGCTTAATAGCCAATGTTCATGCAGGCAGCTTAGGGAGCATGTCTTTAAAGGTCAGACTTCTGATTTAGGATGTAACTAGTCTGCTGGAAGTTTTATTTTCTCTGAAAATATCTGTGTAAATTTGTACTCAGGAAAATAAAAAAAGCATTCCTGTAGACTGCTCTGAGCCCACCCTGATATTCTCTCTGCAGGATTGCAGAGGAGTGCTGCATGACCTTGTGTACACTGAGGGATGATTTAACTTACAGCTCATTCTTCATAGCAAGTGATTGCAAATCATACTTATCCAATCTTTGGCTAAACAGCAGAAGAGTTGTGAAACTTATGACTTTTCTGGAGGTTGCTGGGAAATTGACAGGTGTTTCTTAAAGCGTGGCACTTCTTTATATATTTCATGCTTTGAATGTGACCTTGTAAAGGCTTTATAGAAGCTAGATTTTGCTTGTAGTATGCAAGTGAATTAAAAAATGTTTTAGAGCAAATATTTGCTTTATTAATAATCAAGCACTACAGATTAATTTCAACAATAAAAGGTATTTTTTGTGTTTTAAAAATTGAGGTTTAATATAAAAAAAAAATAGCATATTCCTTGATTTTTATGTTATCTTTTTTACTGATAAAGATAGACCTGGTTTGAAATTATTGGTTTGCACATGGGAATCCTTTTTTTAAGAAATTGTTGTAAATATATCTCTTAAGATTACATAATTTGAAAGACTTCATTAGTTATCTTATTATATCTGTTTTAATGAAACTCTGATTATCACTTGAATTTTAGATATGTTGGTGTTGAACGCTGATGCTTAATAACAGTAGTGTATCTCTTTCCATGAATGTTACTTTACAGAATGTAAATGACATTTCAAGCACAAAGCAGTTCGAAATTAGGACATAAACTCTAACATCAAACAGTTTTCTGAAATGGGTATACTTGGCCATCCTCCCACAGTTTTCTTTAAAAAAAAAAAAAAAAAAAAAAAAAAGAGGGGGAGAAAGAATGAGGTTACAAAGTCCAGAAGTCAGAAAATGCCAAATTAATGCTTCGTGCTACAACTCTTGATAATTTTTTTTTAAATTTTACTTATTTATTCCTTTTTCTAACCCACACAATGAATGAGACGTAAGTCTGGTGAAAAAAAATTAGGTTATGAATGTACACTGATCTTGGAGGCAAGCATAACACACAGAGAAAAGCTTATAAACTGTGGATGGTCGGGCAAATTTGAAGTGACCCTGCTGCAGTGTCTGTTGCTGGATTTACTTTGTTTGCATTCAGATGACTGTTCTGATGTGCTCAAGATGTATAAGTGAGAGTAAGAAATTATGATTTTTGAAAGTTTTGAATGTTATGCCTGAATTAAATAGGATTTAATTAGTTTTTTTTCAGTTCTATTCAGTTACTTGCATAAAAAGATGAAATTAAAGTTTCTGATTTTTTTTTTTTCTTCGTAACTTATTATTTATTTAGTTACACTACTGAATGTTTGATTCCTTTATATTTGCTGTGGATGGAGGGGTTAGAGAAGTGTTGATGATCAGCTATGTAGTTCTTGTGTTTGTTTTGAGTAATTGATAGAAAATGTGACTCTTAATACTCATCACTTCAAGAAGAAATAACATAGGTATAGCAATGAAGCAATATTGCTGCTAGAGTAAGCGCAGGCTGTATAAACCTTCTTGGAACCCTGGGCTCTTAGCCCAGACCAGTTGTTTATATTGATGCTTTCTTCCACTGCTCTCCATAGTTGAACTAAATTAGCAAGAAATACTGAGTATGAAGTGAGTTTGCTTTTGTAGTCCTAAATTAAGCATTGATTTTTGTCCTATATGTGATAATGAAATTTGGAGTTCCTGCTTTGCTGTGTCTCTACAGTATTGTCAATTCCATAACTCAGGAAAAATGAGGCAGGTAGAAATAAAAAGCATTTTAACATCTTTACTTCCAGGAGGCTTTTTTTCTTCTCCTTTTATGCAAACTGTGGTCTTCAAAAGGATCTTGCTTTCATGCTTTGCTTATTTATGTGTGTTGGAGAAGGGAGTGAGAGAAGATGGGATTTCAACCCTCTACTCATGCAGAAGATTCTGAGTGGAATAAGGGAAAGAAGATTAAGTTATTAGTCAAGTTAGGGTTACAATTTGAATAGGCTGGTAAAATTGGAAAAAAGGAGACAGTTTATGATAGCGTCACTGTTTAAATGTTAATAAATCAGTACAGCTTTAAACAGATTGAGTATGCATACAGGCAATTATTGTAGAGTAGTTACCCCAGCATGAGTGCAGAGCCAGCGCTACAATAACTTGTCTGAGTAGCAGAATTTAATTTATTCAGTGTCAGAGAAATAATAGCAACTAACTCTGATTGCGCATTATCATATTTTAATAACACTTGAAATATTTAAGATGCCATTGGCTTGATGCTTTCTTGAGGAGGATTCTGAATTCAACTTTATAGTTAAAGATCTTTATTTTTTTCTTGAGTGTTACTGTACTGAAAGCGTACTATGAATGTTCTTTGCTTGTGTTGAACACTTGTACAAGGCTTGAACGCTTATTGGAGTATTCTATTTTCCCCATCCTTAGAACAATTTTTTGTTTCACAGACAGGTGGATGGACTGTGGTCCATTTTCACAACACTACGTATTATTTTTTTCAGAATGGTTACAACCCACCAATTTTCCACTGCCAAAAAACACAACCAACAAACCACAAAATAACCCAAACAAAAAAACCCTCAAAAACTCCAACCTTTCCAATCTACCCTCAAAGTGGCAGTGTCTCATCACGACAAAAGAACACTAATAGCGTGTTGAGTTTCATGATCACCAAGTTTGGTGTTTTATAGCTAAATATAATACTTAAATCTCAGAATGTAGGGTTTGGTGCATTTTTTGTTTGTTGTCATTCCCGTCCCCCCCCTCCCCCGCAATAAATGCTAGTCAATAGAAGCTATTATTGAACATCTTTTGAAAAACAGTCATGAAAATAATGGAGCACAGCATATTTTGTCATATATAATCTTCCCAGTCTAAGTTTTTCTACAGTTGCTACATAAATTGCAGTGGTTACCTGGTCACTTCAATGCAATATGAACTTTACTCTTGCCAAAAAGGGTATTCCACCTTTTATTCCTCATCCTTATTGAAAAAAAGGTGTTCTGTTTTGCCCTGACTGCTTTCTGTTACGTGCCTTGTGCCAGCAACAGTGCTAAACTCAACAGTACTAAACTCAGCAGTAAGATCACTTGGCAACTGTCTGAAAAGTAGCCCAGCAGAAAAAAAAAACAATCAACAAACCAAAACCCACCAAAACTAGTTTTGAGCTGGATCAGTTCCTGCCAGGACACTGTGTGTGTATAAACACCAGTGCCAGAACAAGGGAGGTGGTAGGAATCATGGGTAAGGCAAGCTGGAACGTTCTTTTTGCTGAAAGCACAGCCTTAGGAAGACTGATTAAAGCAGCCATGTAATTACAGGTTTGGTTTTGAATGTGAGTGATATTATTGAGGGTGAAAGCAGAAGTCTTCAGATTTTTTTTTTTTTTGATAGCTGTATAGAGAACTCATATAAAGATGCTAAGTTACTGTAGAAAAATAATTGTTCTTTCTGTGCTGAATTAATGGAGTGCAAAATCCCTCTAATGACCTACTGAAATGTTTCTTGATAATGTCAATTAGTTCTCAAGCTGTAATGTGGAATGGGTAGGAAAATAATCATCTACTTTCTCCATGGCCAAAGAAGCAGAAATGTTTTGGAAAAAATCTAGCTTGAAGAAATTGGATTGGCTGATTTTAAGTGGTATGAGAACCCTGCTGAATCCTGCAAGGGGGAATTTACCAGCAGATTACCCATGCCAGACTGGAATTGTGGTGTCTGCACTGACTGATACATTTGATTGACATAAACCCTTTCACTTTTTGTCCACTCTGTTTGAGTTTGGCAGACTTAATCTGGTCCACAGGACATTAAGTTTTTTTTGAACTGGCAAAAATTTCTGTAACTATAGGAAATATTAAGAAAGATACGGGTAAATCAGTGAACTGAATGTAAAGGGGGAAAAATTTGTTTACTTGAAGAAATCGAATAATTCCAGTTCTGTTAACATGTTTTCAGTAAAAGCACAAAAAACTTGCTGACATCTGCTTTGAATACTTGCAGAACAGAATTGACTGATTTATTACATGTAAATATAGGAGCATTTCATTTAACTGTTAGGAGAGATGTTTTAATATAATCATGGCCCTGCAGAAGGTCTCATAATATTATTAACATACATGAAATTGTTAATGAAAATTTTAAAAAAAAAAATCTGGTTTTGGACACGTATCCATCCTGGTGTTTGCTAGAAGCCATACAAATCTTTGAATACATGTTGTATTTCATGTATTCATGCAAGATCTGGAAGTTAGAATCTCTTTTAGATTAGATGATTAAGTCCTAATATTTTTCTGTAAATTTACAGTAAATAGTAATAGTACGGCTGTACAGCTATATGGTAAAACCTTTTTAATAGCAGAAGGACTTCAGGTGAGGCAGTGCTTTGAGCTGATGCTTTTCTGTATGTTAGTCAGCTACTATGGTATCACTGTTAAAACTAACCCAAAGAAGTCTTTAAAAATTATAAAATTCTGTCATATATTTTTTAAAAATTTTCATTCTCAATGCAATGATAGAAAATATTTTTTAAGGTATTTATAGGAAATAAAAAGGTTTTTATGGGAATTACAAGATTCAGAAATCCCATCTTCTTTAAGACAGTCTTTAAGACTGAGTTTGAGAAGAAAAGCCATGAAGAAGCAATGACGTTATCTCTACTGTGGTCTAACTGTGGGAGTTGTATTTCCTGTGTCAGAATTTGTAGCAAGGAAGACAAGCAATTTGAAGAAGTTAAACAAGTAGCAAGGTGCATTGTCCTGTACATCTATGATTAAAACTAAACAGCTGCAGTCACAGGCAAACTTGTAAGCATTTGTATTAAAGCCAGATGCAGACTAATTTAATTTGACTTTAATTTTTGAAAGATTACTCAAATTAGTGATGAGATTAAGAGCATTTTTATGTGCTTTGCCGAATAAAAATGATGTTGGCATCATCTTAAGCGTGTTGCTGAATTAGTGCCACTATGCACATGACTTTCAGATATGAAATGAGCAAAAATACACACCGAAATTCATCTTTTTTGTCCCTTCTCTTTAGATGAACTTCGCCAAGCTATCGTGGCCATGATGAATAGAAAGGATGAACTGGAAGAACAGAACAGGTAGTTTTCTTTTCCTAGTTAAGAGGCACTTTAATTTAAAAAAAAAAAAAATTTGTTCTCTAATGCAACCTGTCTTTTGTGTAAAGCTATGCATAATCTGTGTAATCTGTTTGATTATGTGTTATCTTTCTGTGATAGGTAAGCTTAATACTTCAATATTCAACTGTTGATACTGAAGAGTAAAGTTTGAAGGTCAACTTTTTCCTTGGAATTTGAATCACGTATAACTCTTTATATCCTGGGAGCTTTTGACAGTTGTAGTTTTTTGAAAAGAAAACTTAGAGCTGAAAGAGCCTTAAGACAGCTTTCCAAATGAATAAAAGTTTGTCCTTGCATGAATACTCAGAAAAATTCCTTTTTTCCCCTTCTGATTCAGAAGTGACGTAGGATGGCTAACAATGTTGCGCTGAAAGTGGCTGTCATTTGTGTGTGTCTTTATGTTCATTTGGGGCAAAATGATGATATAAATGTAAAAATAATAAGTCATTTATTTAAAATGCTATCGAACCTACTTTGTATTTATTTATTATATTCTAGCACATCATTAGATGAATGAAAATGCAAATGTATTCAAGACTTGTGTTATACTGCAATAGGCCTATTTTGGCAATTTACATTTTTCTATAGATATTTTAATTTTTTAAAAAATTATTTTTTAATGCATCATGCTGACCTGTGCTGTCAGTGGAGGCAAGAACCCTACCTGTCTCCTGCTCTTGCTAGTAGATAGCTAGTAGCAATATGCTTATAGGTTATTCCAGAGATGTATGGACTTGCACTGAAGAACTGAAACCACATTATAATCTGTTTTCTATATTAAATTATTTCTGTATGGTGGTACAGTAGATACCATAATAGGTTGTGCTTTGGGCGTGTTGATGAGATTGTAATACAAATTAATAGTAAGCATTTACAACTGTTTTCATTGGGTCCGTTTTCCTTCTAGCTTTTCATATCTTTGTATAATCAAATCAGGTGAATTTATTACATTAAATAATGAAATTTTAGGATGACATTAATGGTATCATTCAGGCAACCTACTCTGTGATTTGTAGGGTATCCTCTGATTACGAGGTAGTGCTGTGTTCTAACAGAGGCTGCTGCCTTCTTCCAGATCTCTGAGAAATCTGCTTGATGGAGAGATGGAGCATTCTGCAGCGCTAAGGCAGGAAATGGACAACTGGAGAAGGAAAGTAGCAGAACAGGAAGAGCGACATGCCACAAAAGTCCAAGCCTTGGCACGGTAAGAAGCGCTAACAGTGTCATAAAAAGTAACAGCAGTGGAACAAGGGAATAAAAAATTCTGCATACAAGAAAAAATAATTTTCAAGTAGTTTAGTTTTCAGAAGAATGTAAGTGATTTAAGACTAAAAATCCCATGGACTTTAGTTGAATTTAAGCTGAAGAAAACCTTTGGAAGATTTTCTGACAAATTTAGTGGGCTTGTGGTTTATGTTTTGTTAAGTGTTAACTGTAAATGAGAGTTTAATAGTAAAACCCACGATTACAGCTCCAGAGAAAAGAATATTAGTGAGCTGAACTTATGACAACATCAAGTTTAATTTTAAAAAGTAGACTAATGTTAAGAAATATAAGTCATGAAAATAGCTACAGTTAGATAATGAGACTAGATACAAAGGAGTATGTGTAAGGTAAATGTAAGAAGACTCTTCTCTCTTCATGTATCTATTTTGTCCAGTTCTAACCCCCCTCCCTTTTTTTTTAATTAATTTTTATTTTACTTGCTAATTGGGAGACTCTTGGGATAGCTGTCTGCCCAATCTGCAACAAATCACAATATCAAGATCCTGTTTTTTTTTCTTCTGTTGGATATATGATATTCTTAATGTTGTTAAAGTAGCTAGCACTGTCTGCAAACAGTGTTTTCCAACCATTATTTTCCAAACCTCAAATCTGATACAGCTTTTAAATATAAGGGGGTGCAGAGGGAAACAGAAACACCATGTCAATGTTTATTGTGAACAGACTAATGTTGCTGTTCTGGAATAATGAAATGCTCATTCTAGTAGTGGAAATGGCTGCTTTGGTGTGTGTGTGTAAAACATAGGGTTTTTTTGTTTGTGGTTTGTTTTTTTTTTTTTTTTTCTCCAAAAATATACAAGCTAGATTTTGGGGATTCTGGCTCTCAGATCTGAAGCCAGTGAGGATTCTTTTGGGGACTACTTCATTTTAACATTACTCCACAGTATTTCCTCTGGTAGACATCTTATATAGTTCCACACTGAGATTAGTGTGGGGACCCCTTTCGTCTCAGTAGTTTTTACTTCAGTCAGTAAAAAATTGTGCTAAGTGGTCCTGGTGTCAGTTCAGTTGAGTAGGAATATTTATGTATTTATTTATTGCTTTCAGTTATATAGGATATGTCAGCTGCTGCTGACACAGATACCCTTCTGTATGTACCCTCACGTATGTAAGCAGTAAAGAATGGAATATCCATCCTCTTCAGTGACATTTCCATCCGATCTGACTTCCTTCTATCTGATTGTTTATGTATGACTTTGTTTTCCTTGGGGTGATGTTTTTTCTTGTCCTGTTGTCAGGTTTTCATGGCTGACGAATTTATGCAGTTGTTGCCAAACAGTATCAACAGTACCAGTTTCTGAAGTGGTGCAACTGCTTTCCTCTAGCTCTAGGAAGGTCAGCTGGAAGAGGTTGTTCAGGACCATTTTCAGTCAGGTTTTGAGTATTTACTCAGATGGAGACTCCACAACCCCCTTGGGCCATGTTGTTGGCAGTGACCCTTTGGCAATGCTCTTCCTAGTGTGGTGCCAAGATAGTGTTGGCTTTCTTTGCCGCGAAGGGTGCGTTGCTGGCTCGTGGTCAGGTGGTTGTCCACCAGGACTCCCAGATCCTTCTCTGTCAAGCTGCTTTCTAGCCCCCAGCATGTATGGGTGCCTGGGGTTATTCCTCCCCAGATGTAGGACTTTGCATTTCCCCTTGTTGAACTTCAAGGGATTCGTTTGAGTCCAATTCTCCAGCCTGCCCAGATCCCTTTGAATGGCAGCACAATCGTCCGGTGTATCAGCTGCTCTCCAGTTTTGTATTGTCTGTGAACTTGCTGAGGGGGCACTCCGTCCCAGTAGCCAGGTCATTAATGAAGGTGGTAAACAATATTGGCCCCAGTAGTGACTTGCCTCTGGCTTGACTTTGTGCCACGGCTATGCTAAAACAAAATAATTTTAACTCTCCCCTTGTCTAAATGTGATTTAGCTTAAGAAAGACTTTTGAAGGTAAATACTGCTGTAATAATGTGATTTTCTTCTTACAATTCTAAATAAACTCTGGAGTAACCTATGATGCCTAAGATCTTGGGAATGATTCACATCACATGTATAGTAAACAACAAACGTATCCCAAATGTTAAATAAGATTAGTAATCTGTGCCTTATCACAGAGAGAAGTGTTTGTTTTCTGCATGTGCAGAGTGCTTAGTGTCAGTTGTGAGTACCACAGCTGAGATTCCTATAAGCTTTTTATTGCATAGCAGAACTAGTATCTGAAAATGATAAATAAAAAGCTTGCTTTAAAAAAAAAAAGGTAATTAGAATGTTACCAATTCTGCTTTTGATGGCACATCAAACCAAACTACTCACCTTGAGGGAGGGAGAGATATGCATGAGTGGGTTTGATATTCATGTGATGTAGGGCAATTGAGACAATGCAAATACTTCATCATTTAATATTCACATTTAAGGTTATAGGAATTGTATATTCATATTTCTTTGACTCACTTCCCCCACAGTTTTAGAATTTGCGGTGACATATGGGTGAATCAGGTATTTGTCATGCACATACCTTTTTAAAGAACAGATAAGGAGCTTTTATAAAAAGATCTAAAGAGGTGCTCACTTAGACTACCTTGTTATTTTTAAACAAGTTTGTTTAATTTCTCTTATTGCTATGGAGACTTTTATTTGATTTCTGTCATTGCTACAGAGACTAGGTTTATGTTGATTGTTCTTCTGATAGTCAGTTTACCTTGTCATGTGATGAAAACAGTGTTGGGAGCTGCTTAGGTACAACAAATTTTTGTGTCACTGGTTATTTTGGACTTTGGATGCATTTCTTTAATGATTCATTGCAACTTACTTTCTAGCACATAAGAAACTTTGCATATAGTTATTTTGGAATATAGGTTTTTCTTCTAAATTCTTTTGTTTGCTTACTTTATACACTGTAGGTGATGCTGCTGCAATGGTAGGAGTAATACAATTTTTTTAATAAAAAATATTTTAAACCAGGAATTTGGGTAAGATGAATAATTTGAAGAATTTGAAGTAACAAAAATTTATGAAATACTTTGTAAGTGCTGCATAATGTACTAGGTCAGTGAGAGGAAACTAAGTTTCAGATATTTTGTAATAGTGAAATCTCACTGTTTACCTTGAAAACAATTGATCATATGACCAAAGTAGAAAAATTTCCTCAATTGTAATGTTCTGAACATCTTAAGGCAGGGAAAATCATTCAGTAACAGTTTGACTATTGTAATCTGATGAACAAATATGCTTCAGATTATGAGAGCTGATACTTCGTGTGTCCCCAAAGCTCTTGCAAAGAATTTGACATAAGTATCTTCCTGAAGGCTTTGAGAACACAAATTTCAGTGACACATCGGTCAGTGTTGAAATGATTACTTCTGCATATCTGCAAAATTGATTTATTTATCTGGTCTGCTAGACTCTCTGAAGAGTCTCTGGTCTCCTAGACAAAATGCTAGCTTACTTAGAGAAATTTTTCTGAGTTTCCTAAATTTTCTTTGAAAAATGGAAAAATTCTTAAGTCATTCTAGTTTCAAGTAGTGCTAATCTCATTCTTCCATGTGAGGTATTTGAATAGCTCTTTCGTAACAGTTATGATATTGTTTCAAAAGGAGCAGTCTCAACATTCAACTTATTTCCTAGCCTTCCAATAGATTAGACTGAATAGACTCTCTAGTGTAATTTTGTAAACTGTTTTTTGTTGCTGTTCTTTTATTTTTATTTTTTTCCTTGTCAATGAGTCGTTCTCAAATTGCATGGACATATTGTGCCAGTGGCTTCTTGGCAATGCTAAAGTTTTTTAATTGAGATTCTTTTTTCTGTATGGAATACTATTACATCCCTTTACAAGGCAAAGAAATTTATTGAAGTTGACTGTGAAATTGGATAATCTGAGATTGCATATTCTTAGACCATATTCAGAAATGTTGGAGGAAAGCATTTTACAAAGGACAGGCTTTGTAGCAAGAAGAGCAGATAGAAAGTGCAGATGATAATACACTCTGTAGGGAAATGGGAGATGAGAATTTGACTGTACTTTATCTTACAGTTTTATGTACCTTCTGTTTACTGTACATTTTGCAACCTAATCTATCTCCTCTTATCTAGTGTCTGCATTATTTAAGCCACATTGCTTTTGGATTTGGCATTTTATATTAATCTGTTTTACAGCACTTCATTCAGAGCCATAGCGCTTCAGTGATGGGTGAAATTATGTGTTACGCATCTTGAAATGATGGCATTACTACCTTAAGCAGCAGCTTAGAGAGAAGAAAAAATATCTCATGTCCCTGCTTATGAAAACTAATTTGAATATTCCTATATTCAGTGATTTTTTTTTTTTTCCCTGCTTAGTTAGTTGGTGACATGTCACAGTTACAAAACATTTTATAAAAAGCAAGATATGTTATTTCATACGATAAACAACTTCCTCATATTTCTTATCCACAAAGCCATTTTTTGCTTTTTGAGGTGTGGTATCAGTGCTAAGATAGAGCATAATTTAGATTTGAAGACAGTCTATGTTGTAAAACTATCATGAGAATGGTTTTCAGTTTATCGTGCATATGGTGTTTGTCTTTCATGACAAGCAGTTAAGTTTATCGCATCATTCCTCATTACAGTTTTTTTTCAGAGATTGGTTTTATGCTATAATTTCATTATATTGTATATAGTTCAACTTCCACTTCTGTAAGTAATAGTTCTCATTTTTCTTATTTCACTTAGGGTATATATTACTACAATTAATTGTGATCTTGCATCTCCTAATAGTAGGATCATAGGATAATTCAGGTTGGAAGTCATCTCGGGAAGTCATCTAACCCAACTTCTGCATCCAAGTGGCGAGCAGTGACAAGTAGTGTTCCTCAGGGGTCGGTAGTGGAACCGGTACTATTTAACAGCTTTGTTGGCGACATGTTGGAATTGAGTGCACCCTCAGCAGGTTTGCCGATGACACCAAGCTATGTGGTGCGGTTGACACACTGGAGGGAAGGGATGCAATCCAGGGGAACCTGGACAGGCTTGAGAAGTGGACCTGTGCAAACCTCATGAAGCTCAACAAGGCCAGTGCAAGGTCCTGCACGTGGGTTGGGGTAATCCCAAGCACAAACACAGGCTGGGCAGAGAATGGATTGAGAGCAGCCCTGAGGAGAAGGACTTCGGGGTGTTGGTTGATGAGCAGCTCAACATGAGCCGGCAATGTGTGCTCACAGCCCAGAAAGCCAACCGCATCCTGGGATGCATCAAAAGAAGCATGGCCAGCAGGCGGAGGGAGGTGATTCTGCCCCTCTGCTCTGCTCTGGTGAGACCCTACCTGGAGTACTGCCTCCAGCTCTGGGTCCCCCAAAATAAGAAGGACACGGACCTGTTGGAGTGAGTCCAGAGGAGGGCCACAAAGATGATCAGAGGGCTGGAGCACCTCTCCCATGAAGACAGGCTGAGAGAGTTGGGGTTGTTCAGCCTGGAGAAGAGAAGGTTCTGGGGAGACCTTATAGCAGTACTTAAAGGGGGCCTATAGGAAAGCTGAGGAGGGACTCTTGATCAGGGAGTGTAGTGATAGGATGAAGGATAATGGTTTTAAACTGGAAGAGGGTAGATTTAGATTAGATACTAGGAAGAAATTCTTTACTGTGAGGGTGGTGAGGTACTGGAACAGATTGCCCAGGAAGTTGTGGCTGCCCCATCCCTGGAGGTGTTCAAGGCCAGGCTGGATGGGGCTTGGAGCAACCTCGTCTAGTGGGAGGTGTCCCTGCTCATGACAGGGGGGTTGGAACTAGGTGTTTTTTAAGGTACCTTCCAACTCTAACCATTCTATGATTCTACATATTCTTGCAGTACACTCTTGATTTCAATTCATTCTCAAGATTGATGTGTATTTTTTTTAATTATTTGATATGGTATCTTTATAGTTTTTCTAAAACACTAAGTTTTTATCAAGACATGTATCTGTTGGATTTTTTTTTTTTTTGGATAGCCTGAATTTAAAAATAAGACATATTTAGGAGTAAGCTCCACAGAAAGCACTTGTTAGTATCTGATGTTTGTGCCAGAAACTTAATTACATTATTCTTCAGGCCACTATAGCTGAAATACATGATAAACTGCTTTTCAAATTCTGTCTTACTATCCTCATTTTACAGAAGCTCTAGAGGAATTTTTGTATCTTTTTCAAGAATCAGTGTGATTTTATTTTTATTTTTTTTTTCTGTTAAGGTATAGGAAAATAAGTCCTATAAGGCCTCTTCCTCTGCAACAAAAATCGTAACTTAAAGGTATATTGTTCTTTAACCTTTTAATGAAATTTTTGGAAGTCAGCTTTTATAAAACACTTTCTTACTAGTATTCATTCAGCCAGAAATCTTACTTTGAACATCAGAGGCATCTAATTTGACTTGCATAGTAGATCTTAACTGGGCTTGGTGTATGTATACATGCTTCAGTAAGCATAACTATTTCTTGCAGAAACTTTGTGGACATTACTGGAAAATGACCAACCTTCTTCAACACCCCTTGTGCTCCCATAGTGATAGTTTTTAAAAGGTATGCTACAGCACTAGGAAGGTGGGGGAGATTTCACCTGCAGGGTCTTGGTCCTTCTCCAGGAATACAGCAGAAGTCCCAGCAGGGGGGCTGGTCCACTGCTGTGTTCCACATGAATAGCATCTCTCTTCCACTGTCCTCCCTTTGATGTGAGAACATGCTGCTTGTTATCCTGTTACATTCATCTTCTCCATCTGAGAGTCCTTAGGGAGCAGTTGCTACTTTTCCTGGCATGAATTAACTTCTCATTAAGGATATGCACTTATTGGTAATATTGCATGCTAGCTTTTTGTTCATTATATACATAAAAGTCAGATATGTGTTTCCCAAAATGTGAACTTGTTTTATGCTGCTAAAAAAAATTACCATTCTTAGAGCAGTTTTGATTTTCTTCTAGGCAGGTTTCCTTAAATGCTAATTTTTAAATAATAAAATTGAGAGAGAATGTAATTACTTTTGCTTCAAAATTAGGCAGGGAATTGAAGGTATTTGACAAGTTACATTTATTATATAATTGATTGTTCCTTTTCATTCCAGATAGTTTTCCAAAAAAGACAATAAATAAGCATGTTTATTGTTGCCAGGGTGTTCTGTGGCTGTGTATCATTCATGAATATTTAAAGAAAATTTCTTTTCAGTAAAACAATATTTTGTTTCTGTGTTAGTATGATCACTGTCACTAAATATTGCCATTGAAAATAAAATCCTTTACTATTAATGTTTTATTTCATATCTTTGGCGGAAAGGACACCTTACACTAGTAATGCTGGTCAAGTATTGCTGTATAGACAAGCCCTGATCATATGCGTACTCTTGAAAGAAATTTACTGAATGTTTTTCCTTTTTCTGACTTTGGTTTCAGTACAGGAGTTTAGTAGGATCCTTAAGATTTTTCATATAATTTGTGAATACACACAGTGGTTTCCAGTGAATTTTCAAGTATGTCTGACAATAGAAATACTTAAAATTTTAGGGATTTTATGAGGTGGTATCTTCCATTTTAGAAAATTGATGAAAGCTACTCATATATCACCATTTAAGGTTTTGACACTTACATTCCTCTTTTCTTTGCTTACGGTTGTTGTTATGTACTGATTCATTACCGTAATTAGCATTGTATTTTTCCTGTGGTTTTAAGAAAAAAAAAAAAAAAAAAAAAGGCTGAGAGTGGATACATGTAATTTTGTAATATTCTGATGTATCTTCAGGAAAAGTACTAAAGCAAAAGCTAACTACAGAGTTTAATTGCGTCTTAAGTAGTTTCACTGGAAAAAAAAGTGCTATAGAATAAAATATACTCTGCTAAAAAAGGTTGATCCTTACTGCATTAGCTTATAAATTAAGTGTTTATTGGAACCTGGAAATATCTTTATCTGGTTTTCTTTGGAGAAGAGTCACAGAACTATGGAGAAACTCCTACAGTTGCTTGAAAACATGCTTCATATGGAATGAAGTTTATCCTTCTGTTATAAATGTGTGGCAGTTATAAGTTGCCGTATTTAAATGTGTTTGTATTTCTCCAGTCGTACTTTTGGAGAGATTTTGGAGATAAATCTGCTCTGTCAGAAACTACCTTTGTATTTGTCATAAGGAAAAAGAAGTGGGGAAATGCATATGGTTTTTTCTTTGTCTTGAAGGCATAAGGATGTTCTGTTAATCTGCTGCTTTTGTGTACCCAAATAATAATAAATCATAAAGAGACCTGGGGGGGAGTTAAATTCTGGTTTCACAGGACGCTTTAAATCAATTTTGTTTGTGATTGGTTTTCAAACCTTAGTATTTTTTTCAATGTAGCTCTTAATGTGCAGTTTTCTGTTTTTTTAATCAAACAACCAAAGAAAAGTGTATCTTGTATTACTGTTCTGCGTGAGTAATCACCAATGGTATAAAGCTTAATTAACAACACACACTAGACCTGTGCCATTTCAGCAAAAAGAGTAATTTTTAGGAATACTAGATTGTCATCCTCTGTCATTGAGCTGATACAGGGTAATATGACATATTATCTATCACTCTGTCTCTCAGCTACTTGTTAGCATAGGAGAAGTGATCAGGCAGGAAAATTTAAGATTGAGGTTTTGGAGATGGGTGTGCTTTTAGTGACATAGTTATCTGTCTTTGTTTTCCCATGTATTTCAACGTGATTTTGTTTTTCTTTCCTTTTTTTTTTTTTTTTTTTCCTATCCCTTTCAACTTGTACTTATAGTCTTGTCCCTTATACTTCAGCTCAGACCGTGGAATTGTTTGGAGCACTTCAAAAGATGCTGAAAACATTGTGTTTATCACTGGTCTCATAACAGGCTGACAGTTTTCCTTCAGTTAGATAGTAAAGTGTGGAAAAGTTGCAGAAGTAAAGCTTCAGGCCTTTATATAGAAGTATTTAACATCCTCAACAGTAGGTAGTACTGTTGGGTCAGCTGGACAAGAATTTCTGCAAATCTGACCCTTAACTCCTGTAGAGGAGTTTCTCTTTCTATAAAATACTTTCTATGAATATCTGATATATGCCTCTTGAAGTCATTAAAGACTTTTTAGTGAGTGGTTGCTAATTTATTTTTTTAAACATGCTCTGATAAAAAGAGCTATATATATTCATACATAGCAGGATGGGCCCTCTTTGGAATCTAGCTAAATAGTAGTTATGAGAAAGATGTCAAAGAATGAGAAGTAGTAAGATGATAAGGAGGCATATTAGAAAATTGTGACTGGGCCATAGTATCCTGCTTTGAATTTCAGTCTTGTATCAAAAACCCTAAATGAAGTCTTTCTGAAATTAATCTCTGCTGTATCAATTTTAAGTTGATAGGCGCAATAGTAAAAAATGGATTTTTTTTTTTTTTTTTTTTAATGCTGTTTCAGTACAGGCACTGAGTCTATTCTCAAATGTATAAACGAGATGGTGTATGATTATTTCATGAGAATCTTTAAAACTCAATATATTGTAATTGTATACGGTTATTTCCATGCAGACATATTTATACTTTTGGTGAGAAAGTTTTTTGTCTAGCTGTGGTATGAGTATTTTTTTCATAAATGAATTATTTAGACTTGTTTTAATGTAGTAGGTAGACTTAAACTGTGTTTCTGAATTTTTTTTCCTTAATCTGAATATCAGTGTCCCTCTCTGGTGGAAAAACTGACTTGTTCTTTGTAGTCTAGGAAATGAAAAATGTAAAAAAATGCATAAAATTACCAAGGACTTTGCTAAAATTTGATAGTTGGGTAATCAATAGTTTCTTCTCAATTATTTAGCAACCTCATACTGAAGGACTGAATGAAATTGAGGTTACGTAGTTCAGAAAACTGATTTGAAATCCATAGAAATATGAGTATAGTACCAGTCTAAGGTTTTCATATATAAATATGGGATTGCTCACAACAGCACTTTATTTTTGTGTGGTGTATATATAATACATATGTATTTTGTGTGTGTGTGTGTGTATGAGTATATGTATATAGTAGGACCATCAAACGTATTTGCATGTGTTTCTGAATACTTCTCATTCTTAAATAAATTCCCATAAATAAAATGCCTACCTTTTTGTGTATAATGTGTTTACAGCTTTCTGTAATCTGTTACATATGAAGGGTTTAATCATTCCTAGAGCTTTCCATGCTCCTCTGGCATGATTTTGACCTGTCCATTTTCTTTCTTCTCTCTAACCAGTTGTGACTTTCTTGTGCATGATGTTATGTGCTGCACCTGTGGCACCTGTGTATTTCTGTTCTGCTATTTTCTTTAAGAAGAGTAAAAGTTGTCTGAATTCACTCTCTTGCAACTCATTTTAGTTATGTTTCTTCTGTATAAACACTTCTGTCAGGGCTGGTTAACTGAAAGGGATTAGATAATTGAATTTTCAGACGCCAATTGTCAGCTTTGTTTAAAATTATTTTGGTTAGAATCCTTTCTATTTCCCACTCAAATATGAACTAAGGTGCTTAAAGTTGTTAGGTGGAGCTATGATACTACCTGGTTTGAATACTTGTACTTTCCAAAGAAAAATCAGACAGGCACAGGCACTGAAATCTAACAGTCAAAGGGATTAACTTAATTTCTTCTCTTATGGTTTTCATTTAGGAATGCTATGTGGAAAAATTTTACTGTGAATGTTGCTGGTGAAGTGCTGACATTTTCTTAAAATGATAGTCTGTTTCTAAAGCTGAATTCTTATTTGCTTGACATTAAATACTTGGACAGCTAGGAAAATGATTATCTAATTTTATACTGGCCATTCTGAATTTCCTTGTCTAGTATCCCATCCTTATTTTGTTAATCGACTCTTGATTTAGATAGACTGTATTGTTTTTCTGCCATGAATGTAGCGTAGTATAGAAAGTCTAAATTAAACAGTTAATGAAGAGGTTTTGATTATGAGATAATCTGTTTCACTGATGTGTTTATGTGGCCCTGGAAAACTAGTTTTCCTGGTACTTTCCTGTTTATGTATTATTTAATGTGTAAGTCATTATTTTTTTTCATCTTGATGACACAGCTTAGCTAAAGATTATTATTACAGACAGTATGTTTGTTTCCATTGAAAGGGGCTTGTCTCTATTTTGAGAAAACAGTAGTATTTATTTCTTCTGTTCTTTTTATCAACAGAGAAAATGAGGTACTAAAAGTGCAGCTTAAGAAGTATGTAGGAGCTGTCCAGATGCTCAGAAGAGAAGGTCAAACAGTGGAAGGTAAGGATAAAATGGAGGGAAAAAGATAATCCATGCACAGGGTTTGTTTTTCTGTATGCTACCATTGAGACAGAGTTTATTGGAGGCATAGGTGCAGTAAGCAAACGACGGAAGTGACTCCTGGAGTTGTAGAAGAACTGTCAATGAAAGAATAACCAGTGAACAGCCATGTGTCTGGTTTACAAGAATCTGCATTTTTTTCTTTTGATCGATCCTGGAATGGATCTCCGTAGATAACCAGCCACCTAATCCTGTGCAAGCCCTGGTCCATAACCAACACTTCAGCCACACAAAACAATCCTAGTGTGTCTGGGGACATGGTTTGCACTTCAACGTGCTACCCAGTATGACATCAGAACTCCCCCTATTGGAAAATACCAGCATCTGAAAAGATGACAGTTCTGTTTCTATGAGAACTGTCCCTGATGCATCTCTTGACGGGTGTTTGCTGTTGTGTGAACACTTTTGTAATGCAGATTGATATCAAACGAAAAGAATGTTATGTGATGGCATACTATCAAATTACTGCCGAGCAGAAACAATCAAGAAGTCTTTGCTTTCATTGCTGAGTCTTCGCAAAAACAAAAGAAATAACTTACATGAAAGTGGGGTTAGCAAGAGATAATTATAAACCCTATTCATCTTTTCTAACCATGGTAGAGTAATATTGAAAATAATATAGGGTAATATTGAAAATAACATATTTGATATCTTTTTCTTTTAAGAAAAATACCAATGTAGATTTTTGTACTTATTTTTACAGAATGTTTTCTGATAGATGAGGTGGTCTTACTTTTTTCCAATAAGAAACTTTTGAGAAAAAGATATCAGATGAAAATTTAATTTTAAAATAATCTATGAATTAATGTGATATTGCACGATTATTTCGAAGAGAGAAAATTTAGTATCTCTAGTTATAAGTTGTTTTGGAGACCACTATTTGCAGACTGTTTGAAATAGACTCTGCATTAAGACCAGACATTTCACTTTCTTTGCTAAGTTGCTCTTACTCTAATGAGCAGATTTTATATCTGAAAGATAATGAGTTATCAACAGTGTTACCTGTTTTTCTTCAGTGGTGATAAAAGTGTCCGTGACGCTTGTTGAATTGGAGTCTTGATTCTGATCTGGTGGGATCTGTATTTCCACTGACTGCAGAAGGTGTTTTGAGAGACGAGGTGGCTTTTCAGAAATTGGCACCATCTGTCTTTTTTTTTTTTTTTTTAAATTGTCAATATTATGGTCATATAAGTGGCTGTAAGAATGAATACTACGTTAATTCTGCTCTTCAGGGCTAGTCACTATACTTATCTGTCGTTTAAAAGCTTCATTCATCCTTAAAAGGATTTTTGTTAGTGAGAACACATGTTTTTACTTCCGACTTTGCTGGAGTGTAGTGATTCATATTAAGAATTATTCACGAAAACCATCTCTTAAGCTTCTTATAATAGCAGAAATTATCCTTCATTAGATACTGACAGTTTCCATGATGAGTGTAATTATAGGAAAAGAAAAAAATATTCCTAGGCTAGCTATATTCTGCCATGTTAAAATTATGCAAATTAGAGAGTGATAAGAATAGAAACTGAGTAGGATGGTCAGATTTTACAGATGAAAAAGGGGGATGGAACGATACCAACATTTCTAAAAATGAATACATGTATGCTTTATGCTCAAAGGATATTTAATCAATCCACAGTAATTTTCTGTAATATTTATCATTAGTGACCAGAATAAATTTCACCTACATGCACTATTTGTAATAATTTTTCTTATTTCTCACTTCACACGCTGTATTTTTATAAAACCAAATATTTTTTTTTTCTTACCTGCCATTGGAGATTTATGTGAAATTTTTAGTAGCACTGGGGCCTCTGACTCAAAAAAAGGTACTTAAGCATGTAAATAATCCCTGAGAACTAATATGTTTAGATGCACTTCAAAAAGGGAGAGTGAAACAAAAAAATGTTTTTTCTTTTATCAGATTTAGAGAAACTCTTGCACCCATGGTTAATATACATAACTTGTAGTATCTCATTGTAGGCATTCATATTTTTGCAATGTGAGCCTTCATAATTAAGAATATTTGCATTATTAGAATATATCAGTACATATATAATTGTGTAACTTAAGGCTAATTACTGAATTCCGGTTGTGGTATAACTTAAAGTGACCATAACAACTTGTCTTAAGTAATTTTGTTCTTAATTAGCGTACACACTTAAAAGGATTACAGAGTATATTTACAAGACCTGTTTTATTGCTGAGTCCTGAGCTTGTGACAATTTTGTGAAGAAAATAGGGTGAAGAAACTACTGTTTTCTCTGCTTTTGTCATTTTAAGCTAAAATTCTTCTTGCTTTCTTATATATTAATTTACACACTCATGGGTTAAGGTTCTTGACTTCTACCTAGCCCTACGTATAGACACGGCCATAGAGGTCTGATCTGTTGAAACTTGGAAAACTCCCATCTGTCCTCTTTTGCTGTAATGTTAGGAAATTTTGTTCATCAGGGAGGCATAAAGAGTTGCATACAACTGATTTCACTGCTGCTCTATGTTATCATAATAAGTAATTTCAAGGATGATTAATTTTCTTCCAAATGGTATCAAAACAAAAGTCTTAAATGTATTGTAGATTTTAGAACACTGTTTAGACTTTCTGTGAAACTGTTTTGAAAGAGTCAAAATAAATTGAGCTTCTGCTGTTATTTTTATGACTATAAATAGAGAAGAATCTATGTTTGCTACAATAATCAGATCAGATGCTATTGAGTATGGCTTTTAAATAGTTTCCTAAAATAATAAGTGAAACTCAGCATAATATTTTGCCTTGCGGTGACTTAAAAAAACACTCAGCAAATGTGATTATAAATAAATTGCCCAGGAGTCAGAACTGTGTCAAGTTCAGAATATCATACCAGCTTTCAAAATGAGTTATCGCTGCCGTAGACTGAGCAGTTTGATACTGGTATTTAAATATTTTATGAATGAGCATCCTGATTTCTCAGCCATCAGGAAGACTTGGATGTGTACTGTTTTTCAAACCTGCTTAGATACAATAGTATTATATATATGAAAATTCTGATCCTAAAAGTTTCTGGCTGAAGAACTTCAAGCAAGACTTACAAGAAATAGCTCTTAAAATAGCTTTCAAAATTCACTAAAAATAATAATAAGCTTCTGAATGTGTATATTCTTCCTCGAAGCAAAAATCAGTTCCCAGGCTCAGGAGTATTTAGTCAGATGAATTATGGTGTCTTCTATCTAGCTTATAGTAGTTGTATATATTTAGATTTTGAAAAATGCTGAAAGCATTTGTTAAGTGTCTCTTTTATTACAGTGTGTTTACTTTGTCTGTGCTAACTTGTTGGTGTTTTTTTTTTAGAAATTTGTGATCTGTGAGGAAAAGTTGAATTGGACTTTGTGTAACTTGGGAAAGAGGAAACTTACTTAGAATAGGCCTTAAAGTGATCATTAAATACATAAATGATACTTAGGAACAGGAATAGAATAAACTGTAGTTTTCATTCACTGTGGATAAGAAAAGTAATGGGCTTAAATGGCAGGTGAAGGGAGTTTGATTAGCTATCAAGAAAACCATTCTGAGAAGAATACTTAACTTTAAATAGATTGTGCAGGGAAGCATGAAATCTCCATTATTAAAGGTTTCTAGGAATGAATTAGACGATTAACTGTCAGGAATGAAATAACTACAGCTGATTCTGCTTTATGCCAAAACATGAAATACTGGATTAGTATGGAATGTCCATTCTCAGCCCTATTTTCTGTAATTTCTATGATATCTAAGTAGTTTGTGCAAGTAGTATGAATTGATATTTTGGAAGAGAAGTAGAGGAGAGACTTAAGAGAAGCATAGGCTTAGTTTTCAAAGGCTTTGGGTAGGAATTCCAGTTACTACATACGTATATTAGGTATCTGTGGTCACAGAACAGCCAAATGCTTTCAGTTTGTACTTTTTTCTGTCGAGAGGACCTCTCTAAATATTGCTCACAAGGAAGCTCCCTGCAGCATTTGTATTTTAGTACTTGTAATGCTGTTTAGTCTTACATCCTATTTTGATACTACTAATAACTGTTTCTTTTAGAGCTAGTACTTCTGAACAGGTTGCCTTAAATGTTTATGTAATGTAACATTTTAATTTGAGGTATCTCTTTGTTTTAGCTCTGCCAAACATTTGGAGCACTGATGGTGAATTTACTATTCCAGAACAAAAGCAAGTAGAAAACAATGAGGAACTAGCCAGCTCTTATGAAAGAAAATTGATTGAGGTAATGTTCATACAGCACAAATTTTATGGAATCAAAATTGTAACATAACATTTGAAGCTGTAACTAGTTTCTTTGCTTAATTGTTATTTTTTCCCTGTTATTGTAAAAGAAAAGTCTGATTTTTGCTTTAAAAAGAAAAAAATGAAAGATTTAATTTTCAGGCTTCTGTGGTTGGAATATGAATTTGTTCATTCAACTTCAAAGCAGATTTAAAGCAATTCAAATAATTAAAAATAATTTTCCTAAGAAGGGTACACATTTATACTTTCATATTAAAATGAAGGTTTTAATAAATAAACAAGTTCCTTTAGGTTATAACTGGTGGCAATGAAAGCATCACAGACAATAGGTTTCAGGTATTGTATAAGTTACGGTACACAATGACAGGCATTGCTGTTTGTCAGTTGAGCTTTAAAATGCGGACGTTCTGAAATCTGTAGCTTTTTTCTGTGCTTTCATACTGTTTTCTGATTGCTAAACCATGTTGGATCTTTGTATAGCTTATTGAATACTGAAGTGTGGAAACAGATAATGGAAGCTACTAGTTCTGTTGATGTGACTATGTTAGAAAATGTTCTTAATGCAAGATTCACTTTTAAGACTAATGTAAAATTCATTAAAGAAAAAAAAAAAAGAAAGATTAGGGTTTCATCCTAAATTTAAATACAAATGATTTTCCAGACAAAAATAGTGAAATTTAATATCTAATACCCATATCTCCTATTAAATATTAAATGAACATTTTTATAAAAAGTAAAACAATTCTCTTTCTGTTGCCCAAAATACTCTCAAATTGGATACTCATGTTAACTGATTAACATGAAGATGACTAAAAATGCAGGTCATGCATCAAAGAGGTTAATACAGTTCTTCTAAAACATTTATACTTGGTTATCCTTTTCTCATAGGACCATGTGAACCTAATTCTCTCCCTAATAGCATACCTTCGGTTGGGTTCTTCTGACTCCTTTTTTTCTGTTCTGTACCTATCAAAAGAATATCTTAATTAAGAAGACAGTTAAAATCTTTCAGTTTTAAAAACGTTCTCCTTAGTTCTACTAAGTTTGTCCTGCATGTTCAGGAATTTGTTGGTAACACTTCTGAGTTTGTGGAGGACAGTGTTAGCAGTAGCACTGATAACGCAGCAGTGGATGTAACCACTGGGAAACCTTGTTGCAAATCACATCCAGAAGAGGAAGTCTTCACCTGAGTCTCACTTTTACTAGTCTGTAACAATATCTTCAGGTAGTCAAAATAGGATGTAACCCCTGTAAAAGTACACATGTATTTGCCAAAAATCGTGACTCCTTTTTCTCTCCACAAATGAAAGATGTGAAGTTTTATTTTCAAAGCTTAGCCTGCGTTGTGTTCTGAACTGAGGACTAGGATAGAAACCACTCTCATTCCATTCAGCTAGAGTTTAGTCTGAGAAATGTTCAGACTCGAGCAGTCTTAGTAACTGTTATTTTCTGCCTAGTAGACTATTTCAACTGGAGACAAAGATTCCCTTGAATTTCTTGGTAGCTGATCAGGATATTGAAGTCTCCCACATAGACATAACTAGCTGTCAAGAAAATAAAAAGAATGGTTCTGCTGAGTAATTAGATTTTTTTTTTCCTCTTTTTTCCATTGGAAATGATTTTGTTCATAATAATATATTGAAGAAATTTTCAGTTTCTTACCATATTTTAAAAAAAGTTTGTATTTATTGAAGTTCTTTAATTACAATCTGTAAATTGGTTGATTTTAACCAAGTGGATAAAGAGTTGCAACTAAAAATTCTGAAGAAGTAAAGAAACTTTAAAGAAACTTTTTACTGAATGTTATACTTAAAACAGTGTTAGAGAAATTTTTGTAAAAATTCTGCATAATTTTTTTTACTGGTGTATTTCCTTAGGAATAGTAATCTATCTGGTTGCCACAATTTCTTCTAAACCTCCAATTTGAAGCTTGTTGGGATATTTATAGGTCTTTGGATACCTCTAGCAATTCCCATGTGTTTTCCAATGTTGTATGCTTTGGGACTAGAATGCTATTTTGTTTTAGAAAAGAAAGTAGGTCGATTTATACACCTCTCAAGCCATGAATAATAAAATGTGTTTAAAATCATCATAACGTGTTTTGGGCCACTGCTATGGATTTAAAATGAATCAAACCAAACAAAAAACCGAAAAGGATAGGCGTGTTTGTACATTTTTAGAAGACCTGTAGTCACACTGTTATCTGTAAGACATTGTTTCCAGGTGGTCTGTTCTTTCTCTTTGTGGCTGTAGACCAGTAATGAACTAGTAAACACGTGTAATTAGAGAGAACATGACTTCAGCTTTCTTTGCAGTTTCAGCCTTTGATATTTTTATACTCTATTTAGTAAATAGAGTGGACTATTATTTAGCGGTGGACTTTAACCTACATTTCATCAAAGTTAAATTGTAGGTTATGCTTATGATCTACTAAATTGTATTGTGAGAGAGCTCTTTGAAGACTCAATAAATGAGATTGCGTTTTCAGTTTCCTGGCATAGACTATTCCTATCAGATTAGGGGATGAGGAGACTAGCTCCTCTGCTGGAAGAACAGGTTTCTCATGTACTGAGACTTGTATCACAATGTATTAATCCCTTATTGTTCTGCAGAAACACTCATTCTTACAGGAATGTTGGAGACAAACCAAAGAGTTAAAAGAAGAAATCCTTTCCAACTCTCTAAGGCTTTCCTTGTAGAAGCCTATACAAAAAGCATTTTTAGGAGTCGGAATTTTTCTACATAAATTAACTAGGAATTGCTCAGTTTTTAGAATTAAGTTCCATAGAAACCTGCAGTTTGCCTTTTTAATGAACTTGAAAATACTCTTGTACATTTTCCTAAAGCTCATAGACTTAACTTTTTATGTGGCAAGTTTAGTATTATATTTTTATGCCTGACAAATTGATCTCTGAGCGTTTGGTATGTGAGGCTGGGAAACTGTTTTTCAGACGTGGAAGGTGCATATGCCGATCACGTGAACTCAGAATGTGAATCACTTTGTTCAAATAAGTACACTCAGTAGATTTTATTTTTGAATATTAGATATTCATGAGATCTGACTTGTCAAAAAGGTTAAGTTTAATGTTTTTTAAATTCCTGACAAATTGTGGAGCTCTTCTGAAAAGCTAAATTTTTTCAAACATTTGAAACAATATCTACAAAAGGTAATTTTGGATATTAAGCCAAACTTTCACCATTCTGGAGAGTTTCACTTTGGATATTTTCATGCCTTCTGTTCTTCCCTGTTGAATAAGTAATTCATCATCCAGTTGCATGCTGAGGCCTCAAAAGCATGCTACTGATTCTTTTTACTCAGACTAACTTCTCGATTTTTTAATTTTAATCTCCTCAATTTCATTGCAAAGTGCTCAAATGACTTTAAGCTGTATTGAGGGTTTTTTTGAGCCAGCAATTACATAAAAAGAACAAGTTATGGTATGTATCACTGTAGTTGGGTAGATGGCTTTTTAAAACACTTTTAAACATTCAGCCTTTCCGTTTTTGTGTGTGTGTTTGGTTTTTTTTTTTGTAATGAAGTAAGGAAATAATATAGTATCATGTGAAAAGCAGCTGTGTGACTTTCTTTAAGGTTCTTTGTGCTGCTGTCGTTGCTAGTAAATGGAAGCTCAAAAGACAGCCTTTCTGTCTTAAAAAATCTGGAGATATATTTTAAGTTAATTTTGCTCAGATTTATTTTTTACTAAGAATTTTTCAGTAGTATGCTATGAGATAATTAAAGTTTCTAAATGTTGGAGGACTTTCATGGGTGAGAATATGGCTTTGTTCATGATGTTACATGAGTTTTGGGTTTTTTGTTACAAAATCCCTTCTCACATTGTAAGCTGTCTGGTCAGGGAGGGTACCTTAAACCATTAAAAGCTTTGCCAAAATGTCTCAGCATCTTTGTAGAATTGTCTCTCAGTTTAGCATAACACGGGTAACAATATACTGTAATGAATTTCTTTACTATGTCCTGAATTAAGATCCTGAAGTGGGGAATTTTGATGATATAGTGATTTTGGTAATGTCTGCATAAAGTGCTACTTATTCTTTAACATGAAATGATTATGTAGAAAGGCTATGACAACCACAGAGCAATTTAGTTACCTGCATAAAAGCGAACTCTGACTATGAAGAATTGTTTGCTTGTCAATTTTTTTCTCATACTTTTCTTCTAAAAATCATTTTGATTTGTTCTTTTATTACTTTCGATCCCCAAGTGATTCTGCAAACTATTAGTGAACCTTAGAACCTTTCACTGTATTAACAGTGTGTGCTCTTACCTGTTAATGACGTTCTAAGACAAGAATAAAAAGAAACTTTTATTTAAGAAATAAACTCTGAAATATTAAATAACTTAGTTGAAAACATCTCTGAGCACCAATTCATTGAACCACATGACCCATTTTATTGGAAATCAATGAAGATAAGTTTTCTGTTCCATAGAGACATGGATTTTTTTTTTCCTCCTAGATATTAAAATGCCTACAAATACAATTATTAAATAATAGCACTTGTTTGCTTAGATGTAACATTTTCTCATAGGAGAGAATTGGAAAAATAGCCTTTTGTGAAACAAACAAACAAAATCTTTGGCTCTTGTTAGCGTTGAATAAACAGTGCAAGTTTGATCTTTTCTGTCTGTATCTCTTCGGTCAGTCATATTATTTACTGACAGCTTCTTTATTAGCGTACTGGCATTCAGCATGAGATTTCTTTCAGCAGGCAAATGAGATCAGTGGACAGTGATGCTTTTGGAAATTGTTATTTTATTTTCTTATTTAAAGGTCTCAGTGGGGTATGCAGCCTTTCTATTAACTATTAGTTGTGTTTGAAGTCAGTATAGAAAACACGTCTTAAATTAGTAAATTGGTCAGCACTTCTCTGTGGAATCACAAGCCAGTCTGTAGCTTTTGTCAGTTAAACTATTACTGAATACAGTGAGATGTCATTTCATCTGGCCAGTGCACTTTGGCACAAGGGTAGACTTTTTTGTGGTTCTTGTAAGAATTTGTCTTATTTCATAAGAATTGTGAAATATGCTTTTATTTATGTGTATATTTATTTTCTCAGTAAGAATTTATTTCCAAATAAAAAAAAAGAAAATAATTTGGAGAAGTTATTCACTTCCAAGGGTGCACAATGCACAGTTTCAGTTACTAAATGCAATAGTACTAGAATTGAACTGGCAAGAACTACATTTTCTGCAACTCTTGAAATAGAATCTATAGTTCTCTGAATGATGTGTATAGTATCTCTCATGGACAGACTAGTCCTGGCTGAATAAGATGAACAGTTTTCTTTTCTGAGACAAGAGTGATATAGCCACGAATCACCATACACTCAATCAGTGATCCATTTGTTAATGTGTGCACTGGTCAGGAGTTTTAATTTTCTTTACAAACAAACTTATTTCTGAGTCACTGCTGCTTGTATTCAGCTAAGGGTAAATAACTGTGGTAGGTGTTACGTTGTCTCTTCTGCAAGTTCTACACGGGGAAAAAAAGTGTGGCATTTGTGGTGAACCTTGGCTATTTCTTATCTTACCCACTGTATTTTAACTGTTACAGATAACTGTTATCAAGGCAAGATTTCAGGAAGAGGTAGTATCTTTTGTTGTATCAAATCGCATACTTGGGGAAGACGTGGACAAAGTTCTTCACGTTAAACACATGCTATGGTTTATGTTGCATCTTTAGTGGCAATATCAATTTAAGCAGCCAATTTATTGCTCGAATCCTGTTTCTATATCACAGCGCACGTACTCCACAGCTGTAATGGAACAGTAGTTTCTATGTCCATGGTGCAAACTGGTTTGAGAACCTGGTTTGCCTTAAAAAATATTTTTGAGGTATTTTCATTCAGATCCCTTTCCTCATCTGATTGACAGTCCTGCACATAGTGTAGATGGAAGCGAATGAATGTGAAGAGCAGCAGTATTTTGTGATCCCTGCTGAAGGTTTCCTTCACCCTGGACACAGCAAACACCAAGGTGCATATAAAGGATGGCAACAACTGCTGAATATGTTACCTAACTGTGCTAATCTATCATGATTTAAAGGAAAAAAGGAAAGTTAGCAGCTTAGGAACAGAGAGTTACTAGGAAGGGCATAAGTGACAGCAAATTAATATCTGTGGAATAGTGAAACCACAGATTGATGTGACTTTAAGCAGCCCTCTCCCAGGAGGGACTACTGGGGCCCAAAAGGTGTGGCTGATGGTGTGGGAAGTCTCTTTATTGTTGCGGTCCACTTATGGCATATTATATCGGGGATAACAATGAGAAAACTGTGATAAGCAAGAAAAGAAACATTTATATTATGCTTTTGTGGTTCCCCAGTCACTAATAAATACTGGATCCGTACACTGTCAAGTCAGCTGAGCTCACCAATTGGCTTGGATTAGGTATCGAACCACAATTGCATTTCTGTAGCTAAAATATCAGACTTGTGCCAGTCTGTGTTTTTGTTGGATCTGTGCAAGTTATGGGAGGACAGTTAGTACCTGGTCTAGTGTAAAGCCTGCTGGGTAAAAATCAGTCTGTCTATGTTTATTTGAAAAAATTGAATTCATCAAAGTGATTTACACTAGATAATGTTTTGTGGCACGTGAAATTACTATATTCGAGTCCATAATTTTTAGTATCCAGTAATAATATTAATTTAGTTCCAAGTCTTGTTCTTTTGGAGGCAGGCTATGGAATGTTTATGAAAAATGGTCTGATAGTAACTGTGTCTCGTCCTTCAATACTTGTGTCAGATTATCCTTATGAATGCTGGTTGTACATTTCAAGTATTTTGTGTTAGCTCATGAAGATAATCCTAGTAAAGGGATAATGAGTTGCAATTCAGAATAGCTGTCTCAGCACAGTAGATGAGGTGAGACCTTCCTCCAGGTGTGAACTGAGAAGTTAAAAGGATCTAGGGAAGGATAATGGTGATGTTTAGAGATTTGTTTAGATCTTTGCTGTTTAAATCTTGCATCTTGGGCTTTGGCTTTTGCTATGAGGATGCATGGAAGGATGCAGCAGCTAGAGACATGCTAATTCTTATCCCTCTTATTAACTCTTATTTTATCCCTCTTTTTAACACTTACTAAACTGATTATCCTGTGTATCTGATTTTGCTTTTGCTGATGACTTTCGTTTTCCCTGGCCAGGCACAGGTCTTGCCAAGAGTAGTGTTTCTCCTGTTCAGTGGGTTAGTGCTCTTTTGTATGTCAGGATTAATCTCAGTAAACACTGGTAGGACGGTACACAATTGACAAAGACTGTGAAATATTGCAAGCATTACTATGTAGCTCATCTAACGTGTATGGTTCCCAGAGTATTTTGAGTTGAAAGCTACAGCTTATTTTCTTGTTGGTTTTGATGAATTGTGACTTGCATTTACCTTGTGTAGCTATAGTAAAAAAAATCAAACAAACAAATATCCACACCACAAAACAAAATAAAAAAACCCTGAACCAAAACAACCAAAACCCAACCCCCTTAAATGGATCTTTTAGTCTGCCTTGAACCAAATCACTTGCTTGCAGATGGAAATGTCAAGAATACAAAATGGAAGTTTTGAAAAAGAAAGCAATGACTAAGCATTTTATGAGTATATCAATAGATTTTTCTGACCTGTCTGTCATTTTGAGTTTTACTGTTTTTCATTTGTAGAAAAGCAAAATTATTTATAATTAGTAGGATATGTGCTCTTTTTTTGACTACTTTTGGCTTTTTTTCTGTTGGGGGAAAATGTAGAACATTTATTTTTTTGAAAAAGGGCATCTTCTCATGGGGAAAATACACTCATGCTTCCAATGAGAGCAGAAGGAAGCAACTTCCAGTTCTGTCTAGAGTTTCTTGGGAAATAACGTTGTTTTGCATTTTGTGACAATGCGGGGGAAAAATGCGTATACCTGAAAAAAAGTCATTAATTCAGATATGGCTCATGCATAAACTTTTACAAATTTTAACTGCAAATATATTAAACAAAATCTACTAAAACAACACCCTTTTAAAAAAAGTTACTCATTTTTTCTTGTTGCAGGTTCTTAAAAGTCTATTTCTCTACTCTAAAAGCATGTTCTTCTAAGACAGATTGTACTATCGGTATGCTTAGTGAAACATTCCTAACATGTTTTAAGCCAACAGGTTAGTCCTTTGCTGTGGAACATGAAGTGGTATTTACTTTTGTCATTCCTCTGGAGACTGCTCTTAAGTCTGGTTGTGCTGGACAGTGTAACTGCAGTGCTGTCGGGCAGCAGGAGCAGACTTAGATTTTCTTTTGACTACAGATCTTTAGAGTTCTGTTAGTATGGGGTCTAAATGTCTTATGTTAGCCTCACTTCCCCTTCGTGATAAGGATTTGGGCTCTTTAAGCATGCTTTCTGATATGACTGGAACCAAATCCAAATGATCATCTGGCCAAGGGAAACTTAGCTCATTTGTACTTTAATTTTCTGCTTTAAACGTATTGTCATGGAGAAGATGATTGAAGTCCCAGTAGGGAAAATTATTGCTTAAGCTTCAGTGTAGAATGAATAAAGGAAGATGTGATGACATAAAATGTAACTGAAAGGATATAATTATAAGGAGACCTCTTTATTGTTTTTAGCAGACATTGATGCAGGAAAACTTAAAGGAACCTAAATTAGTATTGTTATTCAGAAGTATATCTCATTGCTCCTTTTGGTTTGCTGTGATGGTAATAGATTTTTCTTTGACAAGAAAAAGTATTGAAGTAACTTAATTACTAATAAAAGTTATTTTCACAAGTAACACCTGCCAATTTGTCCTTTTGATATCGTATAAATGATTTGCTGTTTTATTTGCTGTTAAATTTTCTTTTTATTGTTTAACTTTCCTAAGGACACTTATACATTTTTGTATTACTTCTAGTGTTTTGGGAGAGCTGTTGAATTTACATATTAATTGAGCCTGCAAGTAGAAAGTTATTTCAAGGACATCCAAATTAGAGGGAGAGAAAACAGTCAGTTACTACATCAGATTGTTTGGATTTTGCTCTCCTGATAGAGACAGGCACTGAAAAATCAAACATGATTTCAAATATGTAAACTACGGAGTTTTGCATCCATTCATAAATTTCCATATTGCTTTTGATAACCGATCAACCAACTATCAGTACAATGATTTTGCTTTGCACATTTGCAACTGGTAGCGTGTTGCATCTTTTTGTATGTGAAATACAAGGAAGTTCTGCCTCCCAGCCCAGTCTCTCTGTAATTAACAATGACCTGCTAATATTAACCTGAATCAGAGAGGGGCTTATGATATTCTTAAATATTACACCACTCACTTTGAATTGGAATGAGTGGTTAAGCTAGGTGGAAAATAATTTATCCAGAGTTAATGACATTGTATTATTACTTTATCTAGTATGGTAGGCAGTTTTGTTTGATGCATAAGTGTTTGCAATTTATGAAGCAAAACTGCTTGCTAAGTGGCACCTACTACAGTAGTCATAACACAGTTCATATGGATTTAGGTATCTTTTGTTTTCGCAAAATGAGCTTACTAATTACTAGCAAGTGTTTGAAGTCAAAGAATCTTTTTTATCAAGGCTGATGTTGAATGAACAATTGAGTTATGAATACATAGTGTCATTAACTGATAACAAGGAAGTCCTAATGTTCTGATTTTTATCAGGAGGAGCCAGAAACGAGTCTAATTATTAGGCTGGGGAGTTAGTTTTTCTAATGGGATTAACTGCAACAGAAATGCTTGACAAGAACAAAAACAAAAGCAGTAAACTAAAGCTGCTTTAGTACACTATAAATAATAACAATAATTAAAAAAGCGCTTTTGATGAAATTACATTAATGCTACGTTAAACCTTTGCTCTTCAGAAAGTGAGTGGAACTGAATGATAACTCAGATGTGTTGCAAGCTTTTTGTATTGTGATGTGTTAGATAAAGCATCAATATTAATCTAAAACTGCTTACATAATCACACAAACAAATAAATATGTTTGCCTGTTTGGATTTAAATAATCACTCTGTGAAATCTTTTGCTTTTTTACTTCTTGATAATCCCATTATAAGGAAAGTTTGTTGTTAGTTCAATTACTGTTACTGGTTTTTTGTTCATAATTTGCTGAGCATTTCAAAATAGTTTGTAAATTCAGAATTAGTGTGAGGTATCAGTCTAGACAAATCATGTCTGTGCTTAGTTTAGCTCTTTTTGCGTATATGTCAACACTGATGAATTACTGGGTTTGAAGGACTCCCTCTAATATAAAAAGAAATTGGAAAAAATACTTGAAGTTCAACTTAGGTATAATTATTTTTATTTATTTTTTATTTTTAATCAGGGATGTCAGCTTATGGCTTGTCAAATTGAAGCTGTTTTTTCTGTTTCCTTTGATTATGTGAACGATACACATTGTCTGGAACAAAGCACTAAATTAAAAGCAAGCACTAAATTAAACAAATTGAACTAAACTGCCTTGTCTTGGGGAACTTCCCTGGGTAAGAGAGAGGAGAGAATGGTAATCCAAGAAAAGGAAATCATGAAATTCATAGACAGTAGTGAACTGCTTCCAGAAGGGAAACTATGAACTCTTAAGAGATTTGGCAGTAGTCCAAGTCCCTGTGCTATCGTTGAAGGTAGTGGATTGATAATAATCTTCATCAGCTGTTACTCCATTGCCTTTGCTGCTGTTCTAGCTTTGCATGACTATATGAGGAGGCATTTCAAGAGTTGCTGTAACCTGAAAAACATGTTTAGCGATATTGTTGTGGTAGCCTGCTATGCCCACTAGAGGGGCCAACCAGTCTCCTCTTCTGTTTTCATCTAACTACTCCTGTTAAAATTGTAGCTTTTCTTGATCTACCCTGGGACTGTTCATCTGCTGCTCCACCTCTGATGGTGGCCCTTATCAGCATGCCTTTTCTTTAGTACAGGAGTCCTAGAGGGAGGATTTACTTGGAAACTTCTAGAAGTGGAGGTTTCTGAAGAGTCTTTCTTTTCCTGTGAAAATAATTCTACAAACCCTTTTTGGCTCAAATTTCTTTGCTCTAAGGCTATAAGTGGCATTATCAGTTCAAGAGAACTCCCTTGCCAGGTATATTATGTAGTGATGGGTCATCCACCATAATTGAAACTTTCATTCAATTTTAGAGTATAATGGTTCTGATAGGAGTAGCTAAAAATCTTGCTGAACGCAGATTTTAAGGTTTTTTTTTAGCCTTGCTCCCTGTTTCTGCTAGTTTCCCCATCACATTCTCTTGATGGTAATGCATTACTGCTACTACTTACACCTTTGCTATTTGGAAACACTTGTCCTTTTGGACTTCTTCCCCCTTAAGCTGTAGGCTTACACTTTACTTCTGTGTAAGAAAAATTCAAGAGCGCGATATCATCTTTAACCTTGATTTGAGTTTTATTGTTTCTTGCTTCTCTTGCCAGGGAACCAACTTAAACATAGTTTGCTCTGTAAATTGATATACTTTTCATCCTTGTCATTCATCTAGCCCTATTCGCTTTCATAAACATCCTGCATCAATTGGTGCTTTCTTGACGCTCTGATGCAAAAATGGAGAGCAGACATAGCTAGACTTCTGTGTCCAAAGAGGCCATGCTTGAGGCCACGCTATTTACCTCTGCACAGCAACTTGTGCCACAGCGTAACTGTTGTATTTATGCTCCTTTGACACCTCACAGCCTTGCCTGGGATCAGCGAACTTCTAGCTCTAATCCTATTAAAACTCCAAGTAAGAGTGCAGAATATTTTACTCATAAATTATTGACAAAGTTTAGTGCAGTTTGTGCATTTTGCATTATTTCCAGTTCAAAATATTGTGATTAGTTTGTAACTGTTAAGTGCTGTGTTCATCGAAGAATTAAACTGAGAAAAGAAGTTAATAGATATATTATTAGAATAGGTTGCCATAGGATCTCCTCTGACAGGAATAAAATTGGAGAGGGAGTTGTATTTTGTCCTCTTGAATTCAGTATCAAAACCTACATTTCAAGGCGTCAGTCAAAATTATTATAACAGTGTCTGTTCTTAATGGTCAGTTCGAACTAATGCATTAACAATGAGATGCACTACTTGGAGAGTATGGTAAAATGCAAAACACAAAAGTTGATACATGTGTAAGAAATTTTATAGGGTGTTTTTTTTTCGCTTTAGAACACAATTATCTCTTGGCTTTGTTTTTCAGGTAGCTGAAATGCATGGGGAACTGATTGAATTCAATGAGAGGCTGCACCGCGCTCTGATGGCTAAAGAAGCTCTTGTGTCCCAGATGAGACAAGAACTAATTGATTTGAGAGGGCCAGTAAGTGTTTGTTAATTATTATGTAGAATACCACTCTGAATAAGATCAAAACCATTACTTGTGATGAAATAAAATATATATTAGCTTATAAGAAAAAAACGCTAATAACACATCTGTCAGGAACACCTTACTTGGCATTTTTGATAGTGTTTGCTTTTCTTTAGCAGAACTGAATGTAAAATAAATATACTTAGACGAACTGTTTTCTACCAACTAGTGTTTCACTTTGGCTTTTTGTGTTAAAAGATTGGGTTGAAATTTGAAAATTAACAGGGAGGAAACAGAAGGAGTCAAGAATGTTTCTAATAGTTGTCCATCTTCTGAGGGAGGCATATTTTGATCTTTTTTGTTCATATGATTATGTGGTATTGCTCCTTAATTTTTTGTTTGCACTGGAAGCATTCATGCCTATTTTATCATGTACTTTATGTAAAGTGGCTGATGACAGTTCTGTGTGCATTAGTTGAAGCAGGATTTCACCTGTAATTCTCAGTCTTTTAGATGGAAACAGTCACATTATTGTGTTGAGATGACAAATGATAAATCACATGTGTACTATAGCTGTACTTTCTTACTCAGAGATTTTGGGCTCTATGTCCCTGTTCAGAGGTTTTGTTTTTAACCATGTATCTCCATATCCTAATCCAGATATTGATACTACATTTTAATGTATCAGATACTGAGAGAAAACTAATTCCTAAAATTTTTTAAGAAGTGGAAGTGTTACTATATTTTTAAGGGCTAGCGAAACGCTAGTTGTTATTAGTTGCTATTGTCCAAAATGAAACTATGATTTGAATACAGTCCTAAAGACTTTTGCATTATCCTAAGAAGTAGATACATTATAATTCTATGTTAGTAAACAAAACTCTGTGCTGATAGTCTATCTGTTACTTAGTAGACTTTAATTAGAACTTTTGAGGTTGGTAAAGTGTGTAACTGCCAGAAATTGTGGGATATAAATATTTGATCGCCCTTTGACTTGTTTGAAAATATCAGCCAAGTTCTTAACATTTTGTTATTAAAATAGTATATAATGTAAAATTTGTTATAAAAATAGCTTCCATGATTCTTCATTGTCTTCCTTTTAATGCTGACAGTCAATTTTAATGGCTGTAATTTATACATTAATTGTTCACAATGATCTTTCCAAATTTCTAGTTATTGTGTTTCAAAACCTCTGCAACAAACAGAGGAATATTAAAACAAAAAGTATGTGCTGTCAAGGGTATGAGGAAATACATTGATGTAATGTCTCTATCACTGTGTTTTGCATTACAATGAACAACACTTCAATTACCATCTCAAAATCAGTAACCACTCTGTTTCAACATAGATGTGCAAGCACTGGAACTCATTAATGTCATCCTTTTTCTTATTTCCAAAGTCCACACTCTGTTTTTGAGTTTTTTATGCAAAACTTTTACTGAAGTTAATTAAAAGAACTCTATATATCTGGTGGTAGGATTTGACACTTTAGATATAGGCCAAGAGAAGGTGCAGGTTGTAGGCAAGATAAAAGAATGTCTGTTCAGTGGCACAAGAGCCCTGGAAAGCCAGGCTGTGGGCTGCCACTGGAGGGTGCACTGGATTGTGAACGCACAGCAGCTGATGGTGGTAATTGAGAGAGAGGTCATACTGGCCCTTCCCACCTCATTCCTCCAAAAAAGGGCAGCAGAGGTGTTCAGGACTCTGTATATATGCCCTGGAGCTGTCTTGACTCTGCACCATTATTTTCCTCTTTTCCTTTCTCTGGCAGCAATGCTCTTTCAATCTTGTTTTCTCACAACTGCTGCTTCTTTTGATTCTGCGGGTGTTAGTCCATCATTGCTATCTTTATGTAGCTATATAATGTTTTGTAAGAACACAACTAAAATAAAATGATCCTGTGTCTTTCTAGTAATGGAATGTTAGTTGTAAACGAAAGTAATCACTAGGTTTTATATGCTTCATCTCTTCCCATAAATTGTTTATACATACAATGTACTTTGTTTAAGCATACTTTGCTTATAAAGGCCTAATAATGACGCTTTTTTCTGGGTTTTCTATACCTTTCAAAGTTACGCGCTTTTACAAACCCCAGTTTGTTTCTTTACAAAACTATAGCAGATTCTAACATGAATAACTCACAAGGGTGATATGTTTTTAATCCTGTTGCATGATTGTTTATTTTTCTTTTATTGTTTCTCAGTAATAGTCTTTATTGGCATTTAAAAAATTGAATGTTGAATTTTAATTTCCTTATAATATTATGCTTTTTTAATAAAAGCGTAATAACCAGTGTGTGGGAATTATTTCTGTTTTGTAAATATAGGTACCTGGAGATTTGAGTCAAACATCTGAAGATCAGAGTTTGTCAGATTTTGAAATGTAAGTTTCATAATACACATATTTTTCTCTTCGTATTGTCTTTATGGGAAAGAAGAATAAGCAAACAGATTCAATAATTTGCTTTTCCTCTGTTACTTCCAAGAACTGAATTCTCAGCTGTGGTGTTCCATTGTTAAAAAGTATTGAGAACTGCACGGTACATGCCCTAGTGTAGTTTTTAATAATGTTGAATGCAAGGAGTCTAGATTTATGAAGATTCTCTTAGAGTGCTCTTTCAGTGCACTAGGTCTTGGTATCCTAACAAAGCACCAAAAAGTTACCAGTTTCTGTTGCTTTGGGTTTGGTAGGTGCTAGATGCTGTTCATAATGTGATGGACTTTCTTATTTTTATGGAATAAATCCTAATTAGTGCATACAAATAGTACTACCGAAAAACCCACAACCAACCCAGTTGGTCATCCCAGATCATTCTAGAGTGTTGCAGTTTGGGGTTTTGCCTTTATTAGTCAGACTAATGAATCTAGCTTTTTGTGCATGAGGGGGTGAAAATGTTGCTGATGTCTTTGAATCACAGAGATTTGGAGATGAATTACGAAGAGTGGCTGGAAATAACCTCTCCATAATTGTGCAGTGTTCTTCTGTTATTTAATGAACTCAGGTTTTGCTGAGTTTTGTGGACCAAAATACTGAGTTTGTTGAAATGAATAGTTTTTGTTTCATGTGTATAATCGAACGTTGTCAAAAGCGCACTGTAAAACAAAACAAAACCAAACCCAAAAACCCACAAAGGGAATTGTTTCAGTGCTCTTCTTCAGTTATGTTAAATTTAGGGAACACTTAGATACAGCAGCTATAAAAGGTTCAGGCAGAACTACAATTTTTCTGATACTCCATTTGAAATGTTAAGTTGCTTTGTTGATCACTTTGATCATTATCTAAATTACTGGAGGTAGTTGCTTTGCAATTCTTATACATAAATATGATGCCCTATTTTAAGTTTTTCTCTCTCCTCCTAGATCAAATCGTGCGCTTATTAATGTTTGGATTCCCTCAGTCTTTCTGCGTGGAAAAGCTGCTAATGCATTCCATGTTTATCAGGTAAGTGATACATCTTAACATAGATTCTGTGTAAAAGTTTCTGATGGAAATGGCACATTTTAATAATTTAAAGATCTCAGTATAATTTCATTAGAGATCAGTTAATGAACAGCAGCAGTACCTTCATATATGTTCATCCATAGGACTGTGTTGATTATCCAAATAGCATATTTTGCCGATTGGCTTTTAATAGTTTAATACTTTAAAAGCATGCTAATAAGATGACTGCGTTGACCAGGGAGTACAGCAAGTCAATATTAATCAGTAATGCCTTCTTCAATATGCATATACATATTCTATTTCAATTTTAGGGACATCAATGACCAGAAATGTTGCTTGAGAGACAGACAGATGTGGCTTGCTGTAGTAGCTCACTCAAAAACATTTTGAATGGTGCAGCAAGCCTTCACTAAGTGTCATTGGACATGTTTGTAGCGTGTCCTGCTTCAGCCGTGTCTGAATTTAGGGGTTTGCATTCTAGCCTGCCTTGTAGTTGAAGCATTAAAATCCTATACTGGTCCTTGATTCCTGGATTCTTGGTTTCAGAACATTTATACACACCATGGATAGAATGGCAGGGCAAATTTTAAACACTCTTTAATATGCTGTCCCAGGCTGTTTGTATTTCTTTATTTGTGGATTATTAGCAGCTGCAATTTTTTTCTGCTTTTGTTTCAGCCACATGTGCTTAGCTCTGAACAAGATTTCTGAAGCTTTTTAACATTCCTCTCACTCTGAATGATGATTTTTGTAGAATTTTGAATCATTTATGAAGTGTTGGCGGTTGAAAAATGCAGGAAAACACCCACCTTTTGGCCAGTATAAAAACAATGAAAAATAAGACTTTAGCTAATGGAAGGAAAAGCTAATAATACCAAACAGTACTTTGTTTAAAAGCATTGAATAATCAGTGACGTTCAGGTGCACAAGTGTTTGTGGAAACCTAACTTGTTGACAAGTGTGATTGTTTTTGTCTTTCTGCATCTCATATTCCTCCACTCTGCTGTCACTGGCTACACATTCTCAAACCCGGACACGGGTCTGCTAACGCAGTAATTCTTAGAAACATCAATATCCCACCCCACATGATCTCCATTACTCTAGTAATGTTGCAGTTCTGTGACCACTAGAGGAGCTCTGGTTTCTCCTGCTTGTTTCTTTGGATGCTCTGTTTTACTATTTTAAACCTGCTTTGTCATTTCTTAGGTTTCTCTTGTTCCTATAGCTATGCGCCATTTTCTTTCCACCCCATCGACCATTTCCTCACCAGTTTGATCAGCCTGTTGATGAAGATGATCCTGTCCCACTCTGTCAGGTGGATTTAATCTCTCCCAGCAGTCCTTGATTCTTAGAGACAATCCCATGATCGTAAAAGCCAAATGTGTTAGTGGCACCTGCTGTGCAACCACGTATTGATCCACAGGATCCACCTGCTCATACACGAGCCTTTTCCTTCACTGGCAGGATCTAGAAGACCAGCTGGGCCTCTATGCACTTCATCCTTGTCCCCAGTGCTGTTTAGTTGCCCTTGATTTGGTAGTAGTCTTCTCTGGAAATAAAGTTGCTGCCTGTGCAGATGAGCAGCAAAGGGGTACCTATCATGTACTATTTAAAAAGCTTTGAGTTTGAAAAGTTCAGACTTTCCTCAAACTTTTTTACATCTAGACTGTTGATCAAGCAAAAGCTAGAGTGTGATGTACCCCAGAATTTTCTTCTTAGTGTTTTTTTTTTAATCCTGAAGTTGCACAGAAATTATTTTGTGTTTCTGGCAGATAACTACAAAATAAGACAATTTCAGAAAAATATTCGGTATCTGAATGATAAGGAGGTCTTTGCAACAATATGACACTTGAATTACTACATTCTCTGACATTTTTTTTTTTTTTTTGAGTTATGGTTGCAGTACAGATTGAAATGAAGGCACCTGGTGAATATTCCTTTAATTTTTAAGTGCATTTCTCACTGTCTTAGGCTTGGCACACTTGTCTGTGATGGTGAGAAATGACATGTAACAGTCCTGTCTGTACAGCGTTAATTTTGTCTTTTTAATGTTACTCATATCTGCAGTTATGTGAAAGACAGGAGAGGGGGAATAGGACCCAATAGTTGATCTTATCTTTCTGTGATACTCAAGAAAGTTTATGTGGATGCAATGAACACAGTTCCAAGTTTCCTTCATATTTATGTGAAAAATTAACATAATTTCTAATTATCAAATCATGGGCATGAATTGTTGGAGTGGGAGACTTATGTCAAAGAAAAGCACTTCAAAATCTTTTCTGGGTAAGCTGTGAACAAGAAGTAAACTTAAACTATGACTTTCTCAGGTGTCTTTACTCGTGGTCTGTTGCTCGCACAGATTTTCCTCCTCATTTGTTGGTTAGTGAGAAATAGAGACAAAACAATTATTGCAGTTCCTTTTGGATGAGCAGAGAGTTTAGCTTTTGGTAGCTCTTTAGTAAGAGGAGATGCTGTGCTTGATGAAGGAATGGGGGGAAAACTGTCTTTGTATACTATTAAAGGTTTTTAAGTTCAATAGTGAGGCCATTTTTTTTCTTTCTTTTTTTTTTAAAAGCTGCCAGTTTGGAGGTCCTGAATGGTTAAATGGCCAGAAAAAAACATACAAAGAAATTAAAGAAAAGTACATAAGCACATTACCTGTTTGAAAAAGGGTCATCAAGAATTTGCGTGTATTGCAAATAGTTGCATTTTTATCAACAATTTTATTATTTGCTTTTTCAGTTGCATTCTATTTGGCTGAATGGGAAGAAAGAATCCTTTTTTTATTACTAAACTTGCTTTTGTATTTTGAGTTTTATTCATATCATTACTACTAAGATAGGAGCTAGAAAGAATGTATTTATAATGTTGCTATCTAATATGCCAAATGTATCTCTTTTTTAAGTAGTAAACTGCTTTTCATTAAGGTATATTAGAACTGGATTAAAAAACATTAATTCTTTGAAGAATTTAATTTATTTTTAATTTTACTTGTAACTTGACATCAAACTTAGTTACCGATGAGTTCAGTACTTTCTGTGCAGTTTGACTCAAACCTGACTATACAAATGGCATCCTAAAAGCCTGGACAGTATGTAGAATTCATGTATACTATAGATGTTCTCCACATTCTTCTTCAATAGGAAAAATACTGAGATAAACTAAGCTTCCCAATTTGTATGAGGTTCAGGGCTTTATCCAAAATATGCTGAAGTGAGTAGAAGCTTAGATGTTGCCCTCAGTTTGCTTTGGTTAAGGGCCTAACTACAGTGACTTGAACAAAATTTAGGGTTTTTTATTGTGCTTTTGCACCTTATTTGTATTTATCATTGGTGTAGCATTTTAGAAAATATGTTGTGTTGGTACAGAGTTGGTTTTAATAGACTTCATCCATTACTCATCATCAATGAAATACAAAGAACTTGAAGGCTAAACCTCTTGAAAAGAGGAAAAAAGGAGGCAAAATACCATTGCAAGATTCTAAAAGATGAAAAATGCTAGACTTACAAAAAGACAATTTTGAGAATTTTATTAAGTTCTTTGTCTACAATATGTGCTCATAATGTTGGGCATCCATAATGTGCAAAATTTGGTTTATTGTTATATGTATTTGAAAAATGTACAAGTTCTCCTGAATATACTCTATTCATTATCTGTTCACACTAGCAATTTACAGGACATAAGTAATGTGGAAAGTTAGAAGCATCTATCTAGAATAGACATGGGATGTCTGTGTGGCTAGAGTAGTTTGTCTTTAATTACAGAACAGCACAGAATACCATAGAATTCCTGTGGTGAACAGTTGTGTATTTGCTCAACTTTGTCTTTTAATATTAAAAAAAAACCACAAGCAAGAATTAGCTGTAGAAGTCACCTAAAACTTCTATAATTCTTATTAAACTTTTATCTTGGTACCTGCTGAGATCTTTCCTCATGGAAGAATACATTAATGGCATTCCTACCAGTTTTTGATCTCAGTAACAGGAGTATGACTGGGAAGAGTACCTGTCTAGCAAATAACTTTGTTTTCTGCTACTGTGCATGTGAAAAAAAGAAATTTTCCTAAATAGACATACACTCTGTAGCATAGCACTGTGATGAAGCACTTGAAGTGATTGCCACACCTCTGATCAAATATGTAGTCATGCGCTTGCTGAATATATATTCTGCATTTTATAGCTACCAGGAAAGCATTAATTTATAAAACTTCAGAATAGCCTCAATAACAGCACTGTGCATTTATCTTGTTAAATCTCTGCCAAAACATGTGCTCCTGATTACAGGGAATTTGATTCAATGTTGAAATTGTGGAAGAGGGTATTTACCAGGCTACCAGTATGTAATGAACAGACAAGGACTGGGAGTGACAATTAGGATAAATGACTGAGCTCATTTCTGAGAGTCCTCTTATTCATAATAAACATTATTTTTGCTGCTTTATCATTTATTTCTCCAATGGCACAAAATTAAAATGCACGTGTAACTCTTTGTATCAGCTACATGAGAAATTGCTTGTAGTATGTCAGTGCAAAGGAAAGTAGCAATATTGCAGAATGTTGGTATTATTGAGATCATTATCGACATCTTTTGGAGTTCAGTTTTCTCTGCAAGTACTTGAGTAACCATAATTTGAGATGTAAAAACTGACTCTTGGTTGTGCTGGTTAATTCTGAGAAAAAGATGTCAAATGAACTTTGGAGAAAGCTAAAGTGTGCCAGTTGGAACAAGCAAAGTTTGAAACTTTGGATTTGGGTAAGCATAATTTTTTAGATATGCTAAATACTTATGATTGTACTTAAAGCTAACTGGAATTTAGCCTTAAGATGTCTAGCCTGCCTGAAAATTAGATTGTGTGCATAATACTATTAAGGTAAGATGTTGCTGCCAAATGAAGATGTAACAAAAGGGCATGGACCTTGACCATTGCTTTTCCAAATGCAGTTCATGTGAGTGTATTTCTAACATGGCTTGATTTCTTCTGAGGTTTCTGTTACTAGAAAGCTAAAGATATTGTCCTCCTCTCCCCTGCTGTTAGGATCCACCTTGTTAACCTTTGCTGATTTGAAATTGTGTATCTCTGGAGCATTTCACTTGATGGAGAGAGGAAGACAGTGTGCCAGTGGAGACTTGTTATGTGACATTTATTGTTGATGCACTTTAGAATTGTTGTGCCTCTTCTATCCCTTTTTGCTCATACATGAGTATTTTCTAGCAGAAAATAAACTACTGCATACATATCACGTGCCTGGGAAATGACCAAAAGAGGGTGTAAGGAGTTGCAGAGCGCCTCAAATGGTTTAGAAAAGTATGAACCTATCAGTTTGACAGTATCTGTCATCTTTTTTCCTGGATTTATAAATGCTTCTTAAGAATATAAGGAGAAATAAATTTGGGTAGCTGTGCCTCTTCAAAGTCAATGCCAATTTTGCATTTGTGCTTCTTAAACCAGGAAAAGAAATGAATGACATATTAATTTGCATATCAGGAGGGCCTGGCCTGGGCAGGGTAAGAAGGGACTCCAGCAGGAGTTTTGTTATAGTGCTTGCTGTTTTTTTAACTTTTTCTTTAATGTAATGCAGTTTTGTAATGCTGTTTTGAAGGGCATTTCTTTTTGTGTCGTGTTAATATTTCAGTAAGTTTCAGATGTTGTGTTCAAAATCAGTACGTCTTCCATCCTTAAAAAAACCCAGATGTTATTCTTCAGTGAATACAGAAGGAAAAGTTTCCAGCTCCAGCATACTTGTCACATAGTTTCAACCATCAAATAGTTTCTTTAATTTCTCTTAAGGATTAACGATTCTGGACAAGCTCAGAAATAAGGTTGTGGACTCTGAAAGCGAGCAACGTTTTATAATGAATCCTATTAGATGTGGAAATTTTAATCAGACCTCTGTATTTGTAGTTACACTGCACTCTAAAAAAAACATAAAAGGGACAACTAAGATGGTTTGAAGGCATAATGGAGACTATTTAAAAACTTGGATATTGCTCAAAGGAAATGCATAACCTATTTAAAAAAAAAAAGAGGAAAGCAAGACAAGGATGGCTAAGCAGCAGAATAAGGAAAGTTATTAGAAGTAAATAAATACATTTAAAAAAATTCAAGAGCAAGTCATCTCCAAAGGAAAATAGAGGAATGTACACATTCCGAAGGAAAAAAAAAGTAGAAATACAGTGTTACCAGGCCTCTTACAGCTTCCAAAAGGCATAAAATCTAACAGTCTCTTTTGTACATGTCGGAAGAGGCCACTTGCTAAAGTCAGTGGGACAAGTACTCAAGCTGAAGAGGGTCTCAGAACATAAAATAGTAACAGAAAAATGCATATTTTAAAATCTCTGTTCACCATGGAGTTCTTATGGGGTATTCCCATTCTGGATTATTCCTTGTGGAGAATTAGCAGATTGTCTGTTTTAAATGAAATACTGGTAGAAGATCTTATTGAACAAATAAGGGATAAATCTTCACGTGCAGTTCACCAGGAATTCAAGGGTGAAATAGCTGAAAATTGACAGATAAATAGCTTCTGGTTTGGGTACCAAAAGATTATTAAAGTAACTAATCTGACACAATTTTTAAAAGGATTTAGGGAGGCTTGAAAACCAAGTTATTAAAAATTATTAGGAAATGGATAGAAAACCAGAAAACTCTATTATGCCGTGTATAATCTGTGGTTTATCTGTGCAGTTCTAGTCCTCTCCAAAGAAATACATCAGAATTTGAAAGAACATGGGTGAAAACTGAAGCTTTTTCATTTGAGGAGCATATTAGAATTTCTCAGCCTGCAGGAAACACAACTGAGAGGGGAATATAATAGCAATCTTTCAAATCATGAAAGACATGGAGAGATTTTTAACTGTTTCAAAATGCAAATTGGAGCATCCATTGAAACTACTAGTTGCAGTTTCAAAATAAGTGCATGTGATTTTCTCCACAACATATAATTGGGGTGCAAGACATCTTGCCACAGAGCTTATGAATACTGAGTTTACATGGGTCTAGAAAATATTGAGCTAATTAAATTGAAGAAAAATCAATCCAAGCACAAAGGCATGATTTCTTTCTCATGAAATCACTGGATAATAATGTTTTGGAAGACAGGCAACTTGTCTGGATAAATATCACTATACCTTTCGTTCATATTTAACAGTACTGAATAAAATACCTTTCATAATTCACCAAAGAATTTTCTGAACTGTTCAAATTCGTATGAATGAAAAGTATGCCTTGCAGTAACAGTGCAGTGGAAAGAAACTTGGAGGTCATGGTGTAGGATTAACTAAACATGAGTTGCCCTTGTAATGCTATGCTAAGAATGACTAATTTAGTCCTAAAATTGAAATAACAGGTATAATTAGGAAATCTCTTTCCTTCCACTAGTGCTTATCTTCTATGCATGGTACGTTCATTCTAATGTTTTTGGAAACACATCCTCTCTATATTTGCTCAGTTTTTTTGTGTTTCAGGTTTATATCTTGACTACTGTCTTACCACTCATTAGTGCTGAAAGATTACTAGTATAATTAATTTTGCACCCGAGCAGAAAGATTAATTAGATGACCAGCTGATGTCCTTTTTATGAATCAAAAAATCATAAGGATTATTTAGATGTTACTGGTTGAAATTATCTGGGCTGTGACAGGAGCTCAGACTAGATTGTCATAACAGTATCTTCTAGCAAGAACGTTAGAACAATTGCAGTTATCCACTTTGAGTCCAAAAGAAGCTTCAGAGGTTTATTCTTTTACAAAGTTGGCAATAGCTATTAGTAAGTGGTAAACTGATCAGTTATAAGCATTAAAGGACCTAGCCACATATGAAGAAACAAATATATTTTGTATAAAGTAGCACTTAAGAAAGCCTAGTCCTTTAAAGAGACAATTTAAATATTAGTTGGCTTTATAAAATCAGGGTCATGCTGGCAAAAGTCTACTCTTCTCTTATAAACACCCTGTCTTTTGTAGTTGACTAGTTGCTTTCTGATGACTGCTATTTGTGATCTGTGCAGTTTGATCCCCATCTTTCTTGTAAATCTTTTTTGTGAGGCAGATGTTGCTCAGTCAGACTACCATTAGAAAATAATTTCTTGTCTAGTATATTCACAGGGATAAAGACAGAATCCAGATCAGAGTAAAAAACAATTTTTGTGTTTACATTTTACCTCTAGATGGTGATAGTTAGTTGCAGTTTCTTTAGTGCCTGTGAAGCAAGATGATTATTGCAGTAATATTATTTTATCGTATTTCTCAACTGTAGAGTATCTTGTTATTTTCTGCATATATATGGATTCCACTTTCCTGTGAAGTGTACAGCAAATGCCATTAGTCATGCCTTTTGTTGCTATAATTACCAATGGCTGACACTTAAGATAATGAAACTGAGATTTTGTGATTCTTAAAGTGATACCAATATTTAAATGGCTACTTGGAAATCTGCCTTGTTTGCAGAGCAGTAAGCATTTTAGATTATACCAAAGATGATTAAAGATAAACATACAAATCAGACAAGACTGTTGCTATTTGCATATGAATAGGACCCCCTAAGATTATCATAAATAAACATTCTTTTCTTACAACTTTTTACTCCTTTGACTCTCTTCAGTCTTACTGTTTAATATTGATTGATATCTTTTCTCATAATGTTTCTTTTTATATTGCTTTAAACGACATTCTGTTTTTCCTCTTCACTTCCTCTCTGAAGGAGGAGCAGTATACCTTCATATGAAGGGGCTATTCACAGTACCTGAATGCTCCTGTTTAAACAGAGGGAAGAATTTTCACAGAAACGCAACATGAAAGAGGTGGAGGAGAAGAGTGTCTGATACTCAAGAGTTTTTGAGGGGGAGAGTGCCCAGCAAATTCTTTGGGTGAGAGACGAAACAGTGAAAGCACAGACCGGCATCTGCCAGATGTGACCGTTGACCTTTAGTTTATACACGAGCCAGAATAGCCTTAGTATTTCCTCAAAGGTAGAAGTCTTAACAATGAAAGACAATGGATTGACAGTTAAAATAGTTGAAAAGTAAGCAACAAATTGCAAAAATTAAACCCGAAGTTGAATTTCCTTTCCCTGTGATATGAGGAATTGGGTTACTTTAGCAGCTGCAGCACTAAGCAGGGAAAAAGGAGAAAGAAATAGTCTTTTAATCATATTCCATCTCAGAGCAGTTCAGGGCAAGTAGAGAAGAAAATGGCCTAGGATGAGTGGGAGAATTTGAGAGAAAGATATGGCTCATGGCATTCTGAAAGAGAGTGGTTCGAGGGCGCATAAGCCAAAAAGGTGATTATCCCACTTTTTCTGTAATGGGACCTGAGGATGTGTCAGAGAAGCATAAGAGTAGGTAACGGGGAAAAATTTTTAGGTGGCTGCGATGGAGGGAGTGTACAAAGATGAGATCAGTCCTTGGACACTTCTATAATGATTTCTTTTTCTAAAGGAAACCACAATACACCTTAGTACACTGATGTGCTTATAGAAATGCTAATCTGTATGCAAAAAATATAAGGAAAATTAACATTTCAATTTTCAAATTATTATATACCTATTACAGAAGGAAGAAAATAACTTGTATCCAATAAATATCTAGAATAAATAATAGTTATCTTATTTACAAACTGATTGGTGAGATGTTCTCCTTTCCCTGGTCAGAACACCCAAAATACTCTGTTTGGAGAAAAAGCCAGCAGTTGTGTCATATTCCTGATATTCTTTTCTGCAGAACCTTCTTTCATTGCAGTGGTTGTCATGCATTGCTATGACTGTATCAGTTCAAACTGCGTGTTTGTGAAATGGTGTTAATTATTTTTGGGTATTACAAGTAATATTTCACTCTTAAAAGGAGCTAATTATATTATTGAGTAAAATCTTCTGTGCTGATTTGATTTGTATTAGCAATAAAAAAGATATTGATTCCATCCAGAAAAAGCATAGGCATGCTGCTTTTTTCTTTGGTGTTCAGTCACTTTAGTGTTCTTTTGGTGAATAGAAACAGAACTGTGACTGCAGAAACCCAGTGAACATAATTCTGCATGTATGTAATTGAGTGGATAGGCCTAAAATGCATGACGTTTCTCTGTTTAGTAGAACAGTATTGGCTGGTTTTAAGGTTCATGCTTTGATGTGCATGCTCTCATATATTTGACAATGTGTTGTTTATTTTTATGAACTAAATATCAAAAACTTGAAGATTTAACATAAAAAATATAGTATTTGTAGTCTTCGTGCAAGTAGATAAAATGGCCTTGTTGAGATAAAAGCTTGTTGGCTTTAATTCCTGTTATGTCTCTGTATGTAGAAAGGCACAAAAAAGCTGCTTATATTACAGCTGAAAAGTTTCATTGTTCCATTTGTTTTCCATTATGCAGAAATTCTTAAATTGGCTCATTTTCTAGGAGGGAACTTAGCCATAAATGTAGTCCTGCAGCTGTATCAAAATGTAACTTGCATTTGTATTCGTTTCTCACACTTCGAAGGTAACTTTGGAGAAGTTGAATTCATATTCTGAACAGAATCCCATTGTCCTGAAGTAAAGTCAAGAAGTGTAACAGGTTCTTCCTTTTTTTGTTATGTGCTTCCCCTTTGAATTCATACCTTTTACTTCCTCTATATGTTTTGAGTGAGGAAATAATTTTGATAAAACCTTCCTAAATAGATTAAAATACATTACTTCTCCCAGAAGAGCATGCTATGAAATAGGAAGAAAAGGTAGTTCCGTTCCCCTGGAAACAATTATTTCTTAAATTGTAAATTTTAATCAAAATCTTTTTAACTTAGTGTTCCTGAGTAATTAAGGTGTATATTAAAGTGTGTTAGTTTTAAGAATTTTTAAAACTTTATTATCATCATAAACCTATATTGGAGAAGCAGAACAAGTAGTCGTTACAGAAGCTCATCCCAGAACATGTCTGCATCTCTGGTTAAAATGAATGAATTTTCTTCTTTCCACAGAAAGTCTACTTAGTCATTTTTCTTAAATTATGTTATCATTACCCTACAAAAGTACTGGCAGTTTTGTTTTATGGAAAAATCATGGGTTATAAGATTTGTTTAACCAAATGTTAAGTTAGTAATTACTTGGGAGTTGTTGCAATGAATATTCCAGGGTTCTATAATGTCTATAACACCAAACTCAATAAATGTAAAGAATCAGTAAATAAATTTTATTGATGTTAACAAGTTTTACTTTATAATTCAGAGCACAGAAATTGTTTCTCTTCAGTTTCTTCTCACCTTGTTGTCATAAAGAAGTTTAACAGACATTCTTAAACAGGTGGTTTTGGGGTTTGTGGTTTGGTTTTTTTTGAATGGGAAGCTTATAGTGGAGACAGTGAAAACAATAAACTGGGTTAGGTAGTTGAGGAGAACTTTGAAAGCAGGTGAGATCTTGTCTCCTCTTACTACTTCCAGCTCTCCATCAGTAATTCTGAACTGGACTTCTAAAAGTCCTTGACTTGGGCATGATGTTCCCTCTCTTTAGTTGTAGCAGAAAAGGATGTCTTTTTATGCTGTTTAATAGATTTTGTAAGAATAAAAAAGAAATTATCCTTACTCTTAAGATAGGTACAAGATAAAGTGGATCACAGTAGGATTTAAGTATTTTAGAAGGTAATTTTAGTAGTTTAGAAGATAATTTGGGCACATTATAAGTGTTGCAATTTAGACCTGGCAAGAAATTATGATTGTTTTATGATTATATAATACAATATATAATTATTTAAGTTGACTATTTCAAAGTCAAGAGGTAAAAGAGATGCAAGATTTTGTTGGTAGATTCTGCTTATAAGAAGGGGAAAAGCTGAAATGCTTGCAGTTTGAACTTCATCCATATCGTGTCCTTGCATGGTTTTTGTTGGCTTTTCTAACACAGAGTGTTAGAGCAGGTGTATCAACATAGGTAGTCTGCGGAGCAGTCTGCTTTGTATAATTTTTCATTTGTTCCAAGCTTACTTTGTCCTGTCTGGGGGGAAAAAGGCAAAGTTAAGCACATAACATCTCCATCCCTGTACAGTCTCTTCTCCCGTCCCCCAGCAATGTTCAAATTGCCAGTCTTAGAAGATGCATAAAATCCATTTAAGAACTGTCATTCATTCATTGGTTTATCCTGCTGAGTGCTAGCAATATGCTGCTTAAGATATATATGTTCTGTTAGCATGAGCAGGTTTGATTATTAATCTTCTCATCCTTTTTTATCTTAATCTGTTCTATCTAAGCAGATATTCCTGTATCTGAAGCAAGTATTCTCATCTTACAGAAAATTCTTATAGCTTCTTTACCAAAAATGAAACTCTAGCAAAAAATCAAAGCATCTCTATGAGTTCATGTCTACTTTTCTTTTTCTTGCTGTACTGAAGTGTAAAAGTAAAGCTATGGACCAATAGTACTCCAAAATTATTTAAAGTGTTACTTAAAAGCAATGTAAAGAAAACTTTCACCAGTCAAACTTAGTCGAGTTAACATTTAAAAAATAATGGTGCTAGTTTGCATATTATGTTTTTGTATTCACGCTGATTGGGTTGTCTCTACCAGTTGCTAATTTTTCTTTTTGCTGTCACACGCTTGAGCATTGATTTGAAAGGCATATGTAACAAACAAGAGGATCTCCAGAAAACCCTTTTTTTTTAGAGAGGGAAAGGAAATTAGAAATACAGTAATACAGTAGAAACACAATAATGCAGAAATAATAGTTTTTCTCTCAGCCCTTTTCTTTTCTCTCTATACTGCCCATCTTTCTTTTTTCCATGCTTGTAAGAAAATCTATGACCTTGTCCAGCATAGGACTGATTCTTGGCAAACTTTTTCAGTATTTGTTATGTCCTCTGAAGTGTTCTGCTGCTAAAATGTTCTGAGTTCTATTGCATCTTGTGCCATTGAATTTTAGATGTGATTTAGTAGAGTTTCACTGCTCACCTTCCGTTAGCATTATTCTCTCCCCTTCTGACATTTTTCTTGCCTCTGGAATGGGACGTGAACTCACAGGGACTTTAACTTCAGCAGGTTTCTATTTGTGGAGCTCCCATCCAGAGTTCTCTGGCTAGAATTCATTTTTCATCATGTATTCAGATCATCCTACCAGGAAATGAGAGTCATATTTGCAGGGAAGATTCAGGAGTAACTTGGTTTAGGGAAATACCTTCCTGATGCTTAATCTGGTATTTCTATAACCATGAACGTCATTGCAACAGAAGATTCTCTAATACCCCATTCAGTATCTTTTTCTACCAACAGTACTTGAGAGAGGGTCAAAAAGTGAAGCCTAAGTATACCAATCTATATTTTGCATCCAAAACGAAAAGCACCCACTTTAGACTTCTGCAGACCTGAAGAACAAGTGTTGATTATAGGCATTTAATCTGTGAAGGTACACTGGAACTGGAGCAAGCTGGAATTTTGGCCTTTGTCCTTTCTTCTCCTCAGGCTTTTATACATAAATAGTGATGAACTGTGTCAGTAGTTACTAGTCTGTTACCAGGACTTGTTAACAGCATTTTTGACTCAGAACTTCTTAAAGATTTCTTAACCTATTAAAGAAAATTTTGGCTCAAAAACCAGTACCATGGGAGTGGGGTTTATTTATTTCAGTATATAATCCTTAAACTATTGCTTTCGAATCAGTTCACAGTTGTTTTTCGGCATTTCAGTAATATCAAGTTAGCAGGTAGTTGGCTGAAAAACAAAATCTTAAATTATTACTGGTTTTATTATTTCACTTCAAATCTTTGACTTCAGACATGTTTGTGATGAGAAAATAACAGACTAATTCATTGTATATACTTATTAACTGAATATTTTCTTTCAGCTGCTACAAAAAGGTTACCAATCAATCTTTACATGGGAGACCCAATTGGAAAATGTTCCTATATTCCAAGCAAAAGCTACTTAATTCATTTTTGATATACAAGAGAATATGAAAGTAAAGTCTTTTGTCTACAGTCAGATAAGCATTCTAGCGGTGATTTTGATTTGGTTACCTTGAAAATTACTTAATTAGGTTAGGAAATGGATGATTTCAGGAAAACATGGGCATTTGAAAGGACGTGTAGCAATTTGGAACTGATCTTTAATGAGCCCAGGACTTTCTATAACATGATCTTAAAATACTGTTCTGTAATTATATGTCATATGTTAAGGTGTTTTTGGTAGTAGAAAATAGTGTCACTCTAGGATACAGAATTATAATTTGGGACAAACATACAGAAAAGTGTATTTGGCTACAGATTTCATTGATTTCCTATTAGAAGACTGTGACTGAATTTTTGGATACATTGAAGATCATGGGGAGTAGTCCTAATGACTTTTAAGACAATTTCAAACCATTAATCTCAAGTAGCTTGATTTGGTATTATTTCAAAATTTTGTCAGGTAATTGTTCCCTGTTATTCCTGTGGTTAAGTTGTATGGTCTGTATTTGATTTAAATGAGGATAACTGTATGCCTTATATGCCTAGACTAGAATAAGTTTATCCAAACAGTTTTATGTTTAGGATTTACTTTGTTTGATTTCCCAAATGAATTTGCATTAAGTGTCTCGAAATACCTTGGCTTATGAATAGTATTCCCTGTTGAGATAATAAAGCTTTAAATGTGTACTATATCATGAACTTTATATGCCTTTCATACTCTATTATATGATTGTCAATAAATTCAATATGGCACAGGGCTCCAAATGTTGCATTTTCATTTCTTACTGTCTAAAAGAAATCAATATCTATGTACATAGAAGAACAGGAAGAAATTCTTTAATGGTTTTATCTAAGAAATTAATCTATGTTTTGCAGTCCTCAGAAATTTCAATTACAGTGTACTGGATTCCTTAATTAGTTAACTATGGGTTACAGTTTAACAGGTAATACTGAACTGCATGATTCACCAAATCACATGTGCAAAGATAACTGCTTAGTTAAATTAGGATTTCCATATTAAATAACTTGGTTAAAAATAATTTAAGCTTTTCTGTCATTCCCACCCCCCGTAGGGAAGCTGAAACATGGATCTTGGGAACATATACAAAATTTCAACCAATATGCTGGCTGAAGCAAGAATAGGCAGGGAGAGAGGTTACAGCTGTGTGAATAAAGGGTATTTAATATAGTTTTTACTACATTAAATGAATTTCATTGAAATTATGCAAAATACTTGCATTTCTCATTTCCTTTCATTTTCCTTCAGAGGTGTACTCAATTGTTAAAACAGATGGTCTGGTAGGTGTTTAATTATCTTTATCCTGGCTTTATTTCCAAAATGAAAAAGAAATCTGAATACTTCTTGCAGACTTATTATCGCTCCATCGTTACACTATCTGAATTCTTGTTACCAAAACTGGTTGAATTTTTGTTTACGTATGCATTAGTAATTCACACAATACTCTGAATCTCTTGTATTCTTAGATGTGCTAATTTTGGAATTCTAGTATTCATTTTTTGTCATCATCACGAAACATGATTAAGTACAATAGTAATAAAAAATACTCTTGTTGTTCAATAGAATCCAATATTATGAATATATTAATATTTTATACAGTGAAATGTTATAATATGGCAGAAGTTGCATGGTGTCTGCATGGTGTATTGTATGTTGTTGCAACACAGAAGCTGCCTATACATTTGAGAACCTAAAGTGTCTGTAGAGATAAAAGGACCTCTTAAAGACCAAACCAAAGGAAGGCTGCATAAGCTGCTTTTGTGAGAGAAGACATTCAGTTGACATCACTGGATCTCTGAAATACCATGAGTCCTTAGTAAAATTTTGGTTTTTCTAAGGACTTGGCAAATCCAGAGGAGAAGGACCGTGTTAATATTTCAGTCATCAGGAAAAGCTACAGTTCAGTGTTGGAATTGGCCACATCAAAATTCAAATTTCATTTTTTTCCTAATATTCACAAAAATATAGTTGTTACTGCCCACTCTTCATGTGATGGTTGCTGGTGTTGCTTTTTTACATAAGCATTCTCCTGACACTTGCCTTACAACTTACTAAATTACTGGGTTTTGTTGGAGAAGCAAGGCAGTGCAGTGTCATCAGTACTATTCCAGCTTAATTTGTGGTGCAAAATACTGAGATTATTAACACACACGAGAATGAATGAGCTACAGATTCTGCAGAAGGACCTAAGGAAAAGGTCACTCTGGATCCTGAGTTTTGATGCTTAGTTAATAGTGGCTGACTTGTGCTATTCCAGCATTCTTTTAAACTGTGGGTTCATTTCTGTAGAGGAAAGGTTATTCCCTATTAATGAACGAAATCTCAGCTTTCTGTGAGTATATTTCACTTCTGCATGAAATTTTCCTAGAGAACGTGAATATTTAGCATGTAATTGGTAATGTGCTCATGAAATATTTGAGTGGCAAACAAAAACAGAATCACAAAAACTACAGCTGTGTTAAATTATCCTTAATGTCCTATACAAGCAGGAAGAATGAACTGTGTTTATTTTCCAAACAATACAATTTCTAGTTTAGTTTTCAATGTAGTTTTTTTTTTTTTTAGAAAGTAAATTAAGTTTCATACTTTGGATAAAATTATGTTTTGCAATTCTGATGCTACAAAGCTAATTTACAAAGTTGAAAAACTGTATTGAGTGCATAGAAATCAATTTTATAGTGGTATTAAGTTATTTTTTCCTTTGGTCACTGGCTAGTAGACTATGCTGGAAACCATGGTAACAAAAAGTGCTACCGTGGTTGCCCCAGAGTCATGTTAAAATGAGCAAGCTATGTTTGTCTTGATTAATATAATAAAAAGAGAGAAAAAGAGGAGAGGGAAGAAGGGAAAGACTAAGATTAATGACCTGTACAACAGAAACAACAAATGTACGATCAGAGATGTATCTATGGATAAGTGATCCTGGAACTTCTGGTACCATTGCATCATGAATGTGAAGGTGTTAAGCCATGAAGCTATGAAGAATAAGGGAGATACATTAATTCAATGGTTTGTCATTAAATTATTTCTTTCCATGTCTGTATTTTACAGGTTTATATTAGGATAAAGGATGATGAATGGAATGTTTATCGAAGATACGCGGAGTTCAGAAGCTTGCATCATAAATTACAGAATAAATACCAGCAAGTGAGGACTTTTAACTTTCCACCAAAGAAGGCCATTGGAAACAAGGTACTTAAAAGAACTCATAGTATTAGTAAGAGTTGGGGAAAAAAACTTTCCTATCCACAAACACAAAAAAGGAGGTGACTGTCACAAATATTTTTTACACCTGCTGGACAGTACCTGCTATTTTTATACAGATTTTGCCCTCATCAGCTGCAGGTTCATTGATAACGTAATTAATACATTAATTTTTCCACTCGCTGAAAAGAAAGCTGTTTTTATTGAATGGAATATTGATGACGTACACACTAGACAAATACACAGAACACCAAAAAATGTACTGGACAGCTGTATATGTAAAAAGCAATCTCTGCTCCATTCTTTTCAATAGGTGCCAGCAATTAACGCTGGTTAGTAATTCATTAAATATTTCTGTGAATTTTAAAAATTCTCAATCTGAATTCCTTAGATTTCCTGTGCTGTTCACCAATTTTTGTAAGTTCTTTGAACCAGCTTTTTAAAAGAATTTGGGTGCTTAATTCCTATAATCTGTGTCTTTGTGGTTTAGCTTTCCTATTTTAAAATGGGAATTCCTGCATTTTTCTATCACATAGGGATTTTGCAACAAATACAGTAAATATTGTAGTATGTACGTAGTAAATATGTAGTATCGTATAGCTTAATCCTTAATCACCAAAACTCAAAAAATGTTCAAGATCTTAAATACACCTTGCAATAACTTCAAAAATCTAGTAAGGATTGAGAAGTAATCAAAGTGATTTTTCTTTACAGTGTAGGAATGATCTGAAAAATGTATTTAACTATCGCAAGTAAAATATTTGGCGTTTAAATCATGCTTGTGACTAAAAAAGTCTATACTAAATCACTGGGTGCTTAAATCAGCATTCCTAATGTTAATCGAGTTTTTTAGCTTTTATATGGGATTTTCTCCTTTTAGTTTTTTTGGCCTTAGTATCACTGAGTTCTTGTATCAGGTATCTAAGAAGCACCAACCATAGTGATCCGTGTGGTCATCAAAAGAAAGCTGACATAGTGACTGAAATACTCAAAGATCTTCATGACATTTTATTTGGCCTAAGACCATATTAATACATATATCACTAAAATGCCAGAATCATGCTAATTATATCTTGTCTTTGATAGAAAAATCATCATTGCAGACATCATTGCATCAATATTATAATATTTATAAATTCCTTAATGGCATTCAGATGCCAGTGAATGTGGATTGTGAATGTTTAAAGATAGTAACTCTGATCTGACTTCAAGTGATTTCCCAAGTGTTCCCTAAAAGTGAGTAGGTAATCTTGGCACATGTGATACGAAGTGGGTAGTAATGCATATAATCTGGAATAACTGGTGGTGATATAAATATATATGGAATTTATCAATAAAATCTGTAGGTCTCTTTGCTCAGAGTAAAGTCCAGAGTTAAAGTAGTTGTTTGCCTACTAACCTAGTAAATGAAAGTATTTATGAGAGCTTCTCTGTTGTGGTTTTTTTTTTTTTCATATCATTTGAAGATCATGCATTTTTTGTTTCATTTTTAGTGGATAGTTTTGTAATAGAAACAATATATTTTCTTCTTTGTTGCATAACTAATTCTCCTTTTTTGAAGTGATGGAGTATCAGCCACTTCAATAAATTACAAAAGCCTTCTTTTAAGCTTTTTTTTTGGGTAGTCTTTCATCCTTAATTACATTAAATACTAATTGAATTACAACTTCAGTTGCACAATTGATGCATACAAATTATCAGTTGAGCAACTCATTAAAAAATTTGCATTGCTTATTCTTTCAGTGCTTTAGCTTTGTGCTGAAATTCTACCTTAATCATGCATAAACCCACAATCACTTGCTGTCATATCAGATCTCAGAGAAAGTATCATTTTTTTTACAGTAAGAAACAGGTGCCATCCATTGCACTTCTGAAAGACTCCTATGATGAGACATAAGCCAGTTGTATAATTGGAATTGATTAGTGATTATACTTCTGGCTACCTGCTGGAAATAGCTTGCAAGTTGCAAAGTGGCACTTTCACATCAGCTTTGCAAGAGCTTACCTCAGGGTATCACACTAGAGCTTATTTCCACAGCACATTGTGTAAGCAAATTGCTATCCTTTTAGTGGTGCTATGTTCTGTACTGTGTCATAGTATGTATTGCATTTAGGAACATTGCATGGGTTTGTGTGGTATGGTGGATCATGCTTCAGGAACAATTACCCTATAGATCCAGTAGCAATAGTAGCCCCTTGGAACACATTGCACTGTGTGCCTGACTGAGATGAGTTGATGGCCTTGAGATGACCCTCCTTTCCATGACAGCAAGTTGAAGTAATTGGAAGGTTGAAAAATTCAGTGTAAAATTGTGGGAATGTCTGTCTTGGAATTCTGTAGAACTTTCAGTTTAGGATGAGGGATTTGTGCAGGACGTTATGCATGCAAATGTTTGGTAATAAGCATCAGAAGAGGTATTTTCAATACTACTTTTCTCAATACTTCTTCTTTAACTTTAGTGGCTACCAAAGCATGTTCCCTTTTAGATTTGCTGTTAGATCTCAATAGAGTTTTTTTCTCTCTGGTATTAGTTATATTGTTTTTAATAGAATTGCTGCTGTCTTCCCATTTCTAGATTAATCAATACAATCTTAAATCAGTGTCTAAAGAGCAGTTTCAGTAGGTAAATTCTGCTAACAAAAGTATCTCTAAACAGCGTACATCAATCTGTGGTTTTTGTTTCCTGTACAACTCCTCAGTGTTACTAGATGCCCAAATAACATAATGGTAAAACATAGTGTTCCATGTGTAGATGGATAAAAAAATGACTATTTTACAGTTTTTGGAAAATGGTCTTGTGTGCTTTTATATCCTTCAGGTCTGTACCTGAATGATATTATTCGTTGCATATCTTCAATACACTGCGGTTGGTACTGTGAGGCTAATGAAGGTGATAAGCTTATTCTAAATGCTGGTGGCATTGAAAGAGGGTTTTGCTGTTATTGATACCTCCCTTGATACCAGTGCTAAATTTGGTGTTCAGTTAGATGTCCGTCTGAGGGAACCTCCAAGACCACAAGAGGACACCATGTTCTACAGAATGACCTAGAACCACTACTGCAGAGTCACAAAATACTATCCACTGTCTTGCTATGCAAAATATTGGAGCTGTGGCGGGGGGAGCTTGAGAATAATGTAGAAAAAAAAACAACACAGAGAACTATTAATATTCATGCATAATTTTCCTGCTTACTGCAATAAAAATCAGGGAGATCAGGTTCAAATGCAAAGTTGCAGAGTTTGACACAAGAAAAAATGCAAAAAGAAGGCAGAATTTCAGCTAAATGAGGGTTTTAAGAAAGGAGAAAAATCAAGTCTTTATTATTGCATATATATTGTCATGAAGTAGCAGTGAAATCTGAAAATACTTAACAATTGTAAAACAATAGATTAAGAATCTTAATATTTATATTAATTCTAATTATTAGGTTTTTAACATATTTTTGCCTTTCACTTGTTTGCCTTAAGTTGGGGCAATTTATCTTAACAGTTCATGTTCATGATCTTTCAACAAATTATGTATGTAGGATTAGAAACTAGCTTTATGACTTGAGAAAACATAAATTTAATATACAGAAAACCAATTAGTAGAAAATGAACAGAGAAGAGGAAAGAATACTGCTTTGGACAAGTAACCTTTTTTCAGTTACAAAGACGACTGTGTATTTGGCTTTCAGGTTGGTAACCTTATTTTCAGTGTATCAGTTTAAACATTTGAATATAGCAAGTTAGAACTAATGTAAAGCAATGAAAAGAATAATTTGATTTGTAAGTGTTGCTTTGAATCAAGTCAGAACAGATAATTACTGAATTACAAAGATAAATTACTGAAGAAAAATATAACAATAATGCTTGCAAGACTCCATGTGTTGTTTCATATATACTAGTCCTCATGCTGTATATTTTCTACTAATGATCTTTCAGTGCTGATAGCAAATAGTTGTCAAAATATTCAATATTGTCAAAGTAGTCCTTGCAAGAATGTGTTCTTCCTTCATTTTTTCATTGTTTTGTTTGAGCGAAAACACGAAATGTATTTGTTCTCTTTTGTTATGTGTTTAAGAGAAATATCATATACTCGTATATTTTTGTGCTTTTTTAAAAACTGCAGATCATTTTATTTAAAACTTAAATTTGAACTGTATTTTTAACACTTGAACTGTTTGCCTTTGTAATTTTAAAATGCGATCCCCATGGATCAGCCTGGTTTGTGGTTTGCTAAGTATTTTATACGTAGGTGTATATACCCAGACTTGTAATTTCAAACCATGGTTTTCTTGTGTGAAATAGATTTTTGCCTTTTAGCCAGTCTTCAGGTACTTTGCATCTTTTGAATTCATATTTCCATTATCACAGTGTAAGTCTTCGTGACTACTGCCTTCCTGTCAGGTTCCTAAAGTCCAAAGGACTGGTTTGGTTCCATGAGCCAGCACACTCAAGGTCTAGAGTGTGCTGAGTTATGTGAAGCTCATGAAGAGAAGCTTCATACGATCATAGTACTTGATTGCAAAGGGTTTCCTGTATACTTTTGCATAGAAGTGCAGCTTTTTTTTTTTTTTTTTTTTTCATTTAAAATGAGCCCTTACATTTAGCTTCTGAACATTTATTGGTGCTTTGTTTGTGTCTCACTTCTTGAAATGTTGCTTTCAAACTAATGGTTAAGAAATATGTGAATATTTACTGGACCTATTCTATTTTTTTTGAATATTGCGATGTCCTTAAAATCTCAGTTGCTACTTCTGCATTGGGCAGCTTATAATGCTTAAAGGATGGATTTTAGTAACTGACTAAACATCTAATTAAGTATCCTCTTGCAAGGGTATTGTCCCAATAGAGGACAAATCAAAATAGAAATGGTTCTTTGCTTCCACTGAAGATGTGAATTCAGTGATTGTCTAAGTGTGTAGAAATTGAATAAGGTAGCGTTCCACTGAGTGCTGACTTGACTGCATGATATCCTTTGCTTTCCTTTAAAACATCGGATACCCCATATGGAAAGAATACACAGCACTTTTCTGAGATTAGAAGAGAGTGACTTTGCTGTGACTCCTCAACTCCGTAGGAGGAACAATACAGAAATCTAAAATTAAGTTTTCTGTCTAGGAGAAAGTATTGAGAGAATCATCGTTCATCATTTTTATCCCATGCAACTGAAGTCTGTGAACTGTTTCTCTAGCCATACCTTGTTTCATGCCCAAATGTTCAATAAAGTAAATGTGTACCTCTCACCTATCAGTGACTAAGCTAAATTGTAGCTTATTTTGTGTATGTAGTAATTTTAAAAGTTTGTAAATATTATGTGTATGTATCTTAAACATATATACACATGTGTACGCATATGACAACATCAAAGAGAGCATTTAGGATATATATGAAGTTAGCTTCTGGAATGTATCTTGTAGTTCTGGAAGTTCTATTCACCAGGGCCTTTATATTTCTCCCATTTATGTCAGTGGAAGTCCTGCCTTTGCACTAACGGTGCAGACGTCTTCCATTAATTTTTTTTTCCTGCCAGCATAGCTGCTTTTTTATCAGTGTCTGGTCTGTTTGCCTGTTGCTGAAGGTAGTGAAGAGTTTAAGAGTCTTCAGGAACTATTTTCTGATTAAAAGGTATAGAAGATAAAGATTTTATTACAAATAAAAGAAAACATAATATAGCTTGTGTTTTATGCTTATAATGTTTGTTGTTTTTTAAAAGTTTATCAAGTAGAGAGTTGTCTGGCTGTGTGTGTGTATATGTATATATGTGAAGTAACTTGAAGCCATTCAAATCGGAGTTTGAATTTTAATATTTTTACTCTTAAAGATTTAACATTATGCCATTGATGTGTAAACCCTGTTATGTATTTCCTTACTGTAAAGAGTTGATCTACCATTTTAGGCCAGCAGGACCTGTCTATTCAGAGACAAGTATCCTTTTAAAGCAGCTTTTTAGACCAGATGATGGAGGTACTGAACTCTCCTTGGGAATGGATAAGAGAGGAGGAGCATGAGAGGAATAAGGGTTTTTAAGGAAGCCCTGCCCTGAGTTTGGCAGAAAGAAGCAAGGGAAAAGGCTGCAAGGCTTTTCATCATGCATGTGTCAAGGAAGCAGTGCTGTCCTGTATTACGTTTCAGAGTTTGTGGTTGAGTGATAACCTGGCCTTGAGGTTCCCCTTAGGGGAACTTTCTGGGTTAGGGGCAGAGGTCACCAGACCAATGCATTTCCGTGAAGATTCCGGTACTGGATCCTCTGCTTCCTCTTTTTCACTTGTTTTCTACTGTCTCTGTGGCATGAAATGCTCATATATCTGCAAGTATCTAAGATACAGTTCTAGTGTTTCAGATTTCTTAACTTTTCTGGAAGTATTTTTCTGTGGCAAAGAGGCGGGGAGCTGCTACTGGGTTGGGCTGAGAGAGATGAATGATTTGATGACACAGCTGTTTGGGAAAAAACCCACTTATTTTGCTAGTAATTTGCAGAGAGTGTGATGCTACCTATTTTTTTTCTAAGGTTATTCAGTAGAGCTATTGCTGCCTCAAGAAAAGACCTCTGTGTTTGCCGTAATCAGTTACATTTACAACACAGAATATGAGTTCAAAATTCAGTGTTTGTTGTCCTATGCTAATTACATTACACAGTACATTATGTAATTTGTATAGCTACATTAACACAGTCTGTATTTTGCTATTGTGATCCAGTGAGTCAACAGTATCTCAGAGTTTCACTGGTGACCATTTAGGAGGGACAGAAACAATGAATGAAACTTCCTGCATCTTTCAGGTCTGGAGAAGGGCCTGTGTTCATACTTTTTCCAACTTGACTGCTATTGCAATAAATATCCTAGACCATCACATTACTAAAAACACTACCAGTAGTTCTAGACTGACATGGAAAATCACATTCATGGTTTAAAGGAATTAAGTCACAAGTTGCATGCATATGTCCAATGTACATTTTATTGCCATGATAGCAAATGTGACATTAATAGTTAATGTACTGACAATGTTTGAAATATGTGTTTTAAAATAGGAATTGTAACAATTCCTGTTTAACTAGTATGTAGACTATAACAGAAGAAATAAGGAATACTTGAAAGAGGATGATCAAAAAGAATCTTAGGGAAGGAAGTAGTTTCATTTAGGGCTTGGGCTGTTGTGCGTCCTGATTCAGCAAAGCACTTCAGGACATCCTAAATTTTAAGTATGTGTTTGACTTGCACTGAAATCAGAAGTACAGATATATGTGCTTTTGTACTTTATGGAGTTTAGTAGCTCATAGAAACTGTCTTTATCAGAATAATTTGTCAAAGTCATACTGTCATAGGGAGTTGTGACTTAGAAAGAAGAGAAGAAAGCAAAACTTGCAGCTAATGCCTGTGGAGCAGTGGACTAAATATTTCTCAGTACTAAAGCTTTGATATCCGATGTCTTAATGTAGAATTAGTAGAAAATTATGACTCTGATGTTTCAGAACTGGAATACATTTATTAAAGGAGAAAAGCCTTGGAAATATAAATCCTTAAGTTATATATTGAAAATTTGAAGTTAAGGATTGGTTTCATTAATGCTTACTTAATTTGATTTTTGGATGATGTAATAGAGATGCTTAAATTCTATATTATTCTTGATTTTCAAAGTGAGTAGATTTTCATTTTCAACCCTCGTAGTGGACTTAACTAGTATATTGAGTTATTTTCATATACTCTTTTGCCTTGTGGGTTTTAGGAAAATCTTTAGTTAATGTAAATTTGACAGACATGCATGTGCTGTAGCATGGTTAAAAAGAAAAGAAAGAATTCCATTTGTATTGTGTTCAAATCGGGAAAAGAACTCAATTTACTCTTATATGTATAGCCACATGCATTAATTCTATAACACTGTTTTTTTTATGGCATTCTAAAGCGGTAGAAGAAACTTTGTCCTCTAAGTTTCCCATGTTACTTCGTAACTGGAAAGTTAAATTCTCAAAGAAGTATGAGCTTTAAATAGCCATTGAGATTAAATTAACACAGTCTAGTTTTCAAATAGGTAACTTAGTTGAAGTACCATACAGATAGAAACAAAAATAATTTCACACTTGGCATAATTATTAAGATTTCTAGTCACAGCACACCTCTTTTCTGATGTTGTCACCTGCACACTAAGGGAGACTACAGAGTATTTCAGATTTTGATCCAGATCCTCTGGGTTTTCTTCTGGAAAGAGACTGCAGTGGATGTTTTATGTATACAGCACTTAGAGAAAAGCATTCAGTTCTTTTTCATTTCCATTTTTTTGTCATATCACTATCTAAGAGAAGAGAAATAAGTCAGTAGGAAATGGTTGGGTTTTATATGACAAATACTTTATAGCAAACACTTAATCTTAAAGTTCTGTGGTATGAAATGTCTGGGTTACCTGAAACTTAGCATAAAGGTTAAAGCTAGCGCAGTGCAGAACAGTGTATTTCATTTTTGGTGGTTTAATTTAACAGGTAAACAGTTTGCCTACTTGTACTTCTCCATCTCTTGCAGAATGTCTCACTGAATTAATATGTTCATGTGGTGCTCAACTGTAACGTTTCATGAAAATAGTGAATTGAGTCTTTTTCTTTTCAAGTTACAAAAATGAGCTATTAATTGCTGTTGAAGTTTAGGAAGAAGTGACACAGACTATTTAGGGTCTACAAAACAAAATTTTACCTGTAAAGAGATGTTTTTATTTTTGCTGTCTTGTAATCCTATGTTTAAGAGAAGTTATTTCTTCTAACAAATTATTGAAGATAGAGCCCATAGAAACAGTTCAGATGGTGTTGCGTTACATCATGACATTATGGGGGGAAAAAAAAGAAAGTAATGTAATTTACATGCTGCTTGGACACCTGCTAGATAAAAATATTGCAGTTTTATAACAACTCATGCGTCATTTAGGTATTCTAGTAGCCTCCTGGTATAAAGTGAAAATATGAAAATAACTTTCTAAATTTATTTCTTGTTGTGATAGAGATGCTAAATTACCAAGTTACTTGGATTAATAAATTTCCTTTCAGAGAGACCTCAACAGGGACACCTGATTACAGAAATAAAACTAAACCCCTCTTTCTCTGAATTTGAAATTTTACCCATGTTTGTTTGTCTTTCTGTACCTATCAATATGCTTGATTTCCACCCCCCACCCCCCCCAAAAAAAGTATTGTTTTATAAATATCGGCAAATTCTAATCTTCCTTGCTCTGCTGGTTTTTGGGCAATTGCTAGTACTAGATATATTCAGTGTTAATTTTTTAAAAAGTGGAGAAAACTAAGTATTGAATACTTCAGATCGTGTGAAATGCTGGAGACACTTCCTGCATGAAAAATCTGGTTTTCCTCATTGTACCATGTAAAATATCTTTACATGAAGGCACTATAAATAACAGGCACTTGATATCAGTATTCTTCATTCATTCAATTTTTGGTTTAGAAACCAGAATTGTCCTATCAGAGTGTATCTAAATAAAATTTCTATTTAAGGAGCATCTCGTCTTTTGAGTGCAAGTGAAGTTCAAAGACCATCTTGTACGCTACTGCTCTTTGGCAGTTGGGGTGCTAAACTGCTGTATTAATGAATCATATTTTTTTTCCCCAAAATCATACTTTTACGTGCTAGAGTTAAGCATTTCAAATAAACATATTTGGATACTGTTAGCCTGCAGGTGTAGACAGTAGCCAGAAGCTAGCAGCCTTCTTGCAGGTCTCCTTTAGAGGCCTTAGATGTTGCTGGTTACCAGCAGACTTGAGGAAGACTGCTGTAGTCTCAACCAGATCTATCAGGGAGAGGTTAGCCAAAAGGGTGGTGTCTGGGCCGTTGTGTGACTCCCTGTAACCATCACCCTTCAGCAGTTCTGTGACAGTCTGCACCCATCCGTCTTCTCTTAGTATCCCCCCTCCTGACTTGCTGGAACCATCCAACAAGAAAGAAGTGGTGTAAGTTCTGCTTGAAGGTTTTTATTGGGAAGGGAAAATACTTACTGAAATGTGGTAGAGAAACAATAGTTACTGAACTTTGTGGGGAATTTTGAAAGCAATTTCCTTCACTTGCTGAGAGGGTAGAAGAGAAATTGTAGTTTTTTGTTAACCTACTTGTAGGTTTGGCACTTTGCTGTGTTTCTCTTTAAAATTAATTTATTCTTTTATTTTGAAGGGAAGGCATCACTGTAAGCTTGTATATATAAGCTTGTACACTGTAAGTACCATGTTTCTAAAGGGTTTTGATGGGGTTTTTTTTTGTTTTAAATTTAGAGTCTGTCTTTATTGGTCTTCGGGGCATTTTCAAATGTCATAAAAGAAAGAAATTAAGAAAGAAAACTACAGTGTTGGGGGGAAGCACTGAACTGAGACACATTTTAACTAACGTTGTTGGTAGTTACTGCTGTAATATAGGCTAGTGAAAAAAATGGATCTCAATTTCATGAACTGTTGTCGTAGTTTCCAGAATCTCCTGAATGAAAATAAAGAGTAGACTGATAGTACTTGGTCTAAGGAGAAAACAGAAATAGAATTTCCCTGTTCAATAGCCAAGCAAAAGATAAGCCCTAGGGGTCTTGCTATAGGCTGCAGTTTTCTATTGATGCATTCTAATGAACAGTTGACAAATTGATACATGGTTGGCATTTATGTCTTTAAATAGCAAAATATTTAGATGACACTGGATTTTGTTAGCATAACATTACCAGTTGAGTTCTTTTTCTTACAGTGGCGCTAAACACAACGCTAAAAAGAGATCAGCTTTTGTTTTACTCGCAAGCTTTTTTTTTCCCCTGTTGAAATATTGATTCATTTTTAACACTTTTTCTCAAAGAGGGTTTTGAGAAAGTTTAGCCTTTTGGATGGATGATACTGCTAGCTTGAAAATACAGGTATCTCAAGAAACATATTTGGTTCCAGGATTCTGTAAATGCCTGAGCCAATTTAGAGCGGTACAAGACATAGTTTGACTGAGATCTATTATGTAGGGCAAGAATTTATCAAAATGGGATTGTCTGTTGTTTTGATAGGGCCCAGGGACTACACACTTTTATGTATCTGTTAATATACAGTCTGCTCTGGACTTGCTTAGAGGATGCTACACAGCAACATTATATTGTAAGGAAGCATGGACAAAACCTTAGTATGACTATAAACCTTAGGAGCTATAATGCTGTGATATATAAACTACCCTCTTACTCAAAATAAAACCTAAGACTTTTTTCAAAAATTAACATTTGAATACAACCTGTATTTGCGAGGCATAGGCTGAGTTTGCAGCTCTTCTGGTGACCTGAGAAGGCTGGCACAGCGGCCGAGCAACCGTTTCTTTACTGAACAGGTAGGCTGTGCTGAGCAGCTCTGCAGAGCACTGCAGGAGATGCCTCAAGTCTCAAAAAATTAGAAATGCTAATGAAAATGTTGCAGTTGTCCACATAAATTTATGCTAGACTGAGGGCATTGACAGGACCATAGCTTACCCTTAGCATGTCTGGTGCTGGATGGCTTTGCAGCAATGCTTTTCTCAAACGTCTTTATCTAAAAGCATTACTTACTTTTGGTATCATTTAAGTGATGGAAATCATGGAAATGCATCAACTGTTTTAGTAGAGAAACAGCGTAATAATCACAATTACGTAGTAAATCTCTGTAAAGAAAGATTTCAAAACTGATGGTTCCTTGATTTCTTCTTTGTATCTCACCCTTTTAAATTCCTGTTTGTTCCACTGAACAGTAAATGTACAAAAAAATATCTCGGTGGGATGGGAAAATTTTTGAGATGGTTTTTGTATAATATGGCAGGGTTTGGTATATTTAGTATTGGAAACTACCTCTGTAAAACTGTTTCATGATCCAGTAGTTACTGGACAGGCTTATTCATGTCAAATTGACATGAATGTCAATTGACACCTTTGCAAAGGTGTCAATTAATCTGTAAAAATACTTGCTATCTATTTTTTAATCAGAAAACAGTGGGAATGACTCAGCAATTGAATATTTAATTAGCTCCCATTTCAGTTGCTAATTTCCAGCTTCATTTTAAGGTTAACAATTTGGTGTCTTTTAAATAGACAAAAACTGACATGATAATTATGCTAAGACTGGTTAACGAAGATGGTGAAAAATATTAGGCTACGCTAGAACCAGTTTATTTCTGCATTTGCAGGTTCATCTTTGAATAGTGCTATTTTCAGTGTTATTTAGGATGGGATGCATTGTGTGGTATCAGAGGCTGATACAGCTCTCATTCAAGTTCTAAAGCTGTATTTCCTTTTATTTTGGGATGGATTCAACCCTGAGCTGTTTTGTTGTTTTGTTTTGGTTTTGTTTTTTTTTCACCAGCGCTAACAATAGGAGGTTAGTTAAATGCTAAATAATGGTTAGAACATCAGCAGCAGTGCACTTTATGTTGATTGCAACAGCACCAAACCCAGAATATAAAAGTATTTTATCTGTCCCTAAATCATGGCAGGTAACCATGGCAATCATATCATTTCCAACAGCTCATGGAAAATATTTGAAACATCTTAAGTGAGCTGTCCCATTAATAATGAAAAATATCAATGTTTTGCCATCTGTTACATACTAACAGTGTATATGAAAGACCAGCAGTTGTGTGAAACAATTTGAATTGCAAGTCGGAATGAACTTGGCTTGTAATGAAAAACTGCAAAACAGCGTAACATAAAATATGGTACGTCAGACTCTGCTTTTTAGTTTTGTAGCTTTACATCATCTTCTAATATCTGTTGAGAGTCTATAAGATTTCCATTATGTATTCTCATTTTTAGAGATTTGTAATTTGTTATTAGCATTTTGCTGTGGGCAGAAACTTGGCAAATTCTCAGTCAAAAAGAATTTCATAAAATATTTTGGGAGACATTAATTTCAGATTAAAAATATTTTCCCAGATGTGTTTTGATGCTTCTGCAATCTGAAGCAGTTTTGCTTGTTAACTGAAATTTTGTGGACTCTTAATCAAATGCATATGCTCTTGAGCTGTGGGCCAGGAAATAACCTTGACAGTAGTTTCTGCAGAAACAATAGTAGCTTTCTTTTTCAGAAAATATGCCTACAAATTGAAGGTGAATGCTGGTATGTTAACTCTCAATTAACAATTTGTGTGCAATATAAGTTTATGCTGCATAAATTGGTGTTAAATGTGGCCAAGATGCCCTACAGATGTATATCAGAATCTGGCCATATTTTTCATGTAACTGAGTCCTTCTCTATCCCTTTGTTTTAACAGGGAAAGAGGGATTCTTAATCAATTAGGAAGGGCAATGGATTATGGTTATAGGCAATGTATCCCTGCATATACTAGTTCCTTTTCTGTGTACAGATGCTTTCATGGATTGTTAATCAGGTGGTGCTGAATATGTGAGACTTTCTCTTTGGTCAGACTAGAGTTGCTTTTCAAGTACAGTAAGGTAATTTCATCATTACAAAGAGCGGTAGTAGCTGTCCATAAATAATCCTGCACATTGAGGATGTATGGCTCCAAAGAGTTTATCTTTTGAATTGAAAAGAAATCTCAAATCTTGGAAGCAGAGCTCCTGCTGCCTTTGAATACTCTTTTGCCCCCTGTAGTGCCATGGTATAAGGGATTAGGCTTATCATGAATGCAGTAGGAGATGTTCTACCACCAATAGTTAAGAATTAAATTTCTTCAAGTTTGGTGGGATCGTTTGGTCTACCACTGGACCCAGTTAGAAGAACTGAAAGGGCCAGTTAGCCTTGCCTTTTGGTTTTAAAGTTAGTAAGATTGTAGCCAGTTGTTCAAATACCTTCATGGAAAGATTTGTAGAAACAGCAGCTAGTGCCTGACTCAGGAAAGTGCTTAGAAATGTGTGCTCCTGAGTTGGTTATGGAAGGATCTAGTATGTTCTATATAAAAATGGAGAAAAACAGTATAGAATAGTCTGGTTTTTCTGTAACAATTTCAAATTATATACAATTTGTGTCATATAAACAGTTACAGCTCTTGAAAGCATAGGAATCAAATGTGTACTGCTGGTTTTAGTGCCATTTTTGGTATGTGCTTCTGGGGGAAAAAAAGAATCAGAAAAAAAAATTATTCGAAATTTATTCTTATAGCCACATTTGAAAGAACTTACTGGGTTTTGTCCAGAGCTCCTGCTAATGCTTTTTTTTATATAAAGAAAGCAACATACATAATAAAGGCAGGTAAAATTCATAAAGCATTCCTGCAATTAAAGAGTAATTTATGAGGTGAAGAAAAGATCATTGTGATCCCAACTGGTCAAATGACTTGCTTGATGATTCAAGGCACGAGTTCTTTGTCCTTGTTAGAGACAAGACTTACTATTTATTCATGTTACCCATTCTATTTCTTCTATACCTTTTTCTTACCTGAATTTCAGAAAATACCTTTGATCTTTGTAGTAATATCCATCCATATTTTTGAGAGCAGGTTTCCTTTTCAACTATGTTAACAGGATCTCTCTTCAGTGAGATCTCGAAAGTGTGTGTTTATTTAGTACTGTTACTTTATATTCCCATGCATGCATTTATTTTCCTAAAAATGAAATTCCATAATCTAATCTGTAATAGTGTGAAAATGTAAGGTTTTCTGCAAAAGTATATGTAGTTGTAATTTTAACAAAGTTACTTTCTCCCCAAAGTACATTCATACCAAGAATACATAAATCTGTATATTGAATCTTAGGGGAAGATCATTGCTGTTTCCTTTGTGAATAGATATGCACGTGTAGATTTGTATTGACAAATACAATCTCATACAATCACCAAAGATATGTCCTAAAAGTTTTTTTCACTGATACAAGTCCAAATTGAAATCTTTCACTTTTTGCTTGCAAATAAAAATACTGTTTAGGAGTTGGAGTATAAAATACTAACTAGATTTCCGTTGTAGATGATTGGGCCCAATGAAAAGAGGGTAACGGTTACCTCTTTCTAATTTGGTCAGGCTTTGAACTAGTTGTGTTTTTCTGTTACCAATTACTCTATTTCCTATTTTGTGACAAAACCTCTTTATTACTGTGAGGACTTAGCAGTAACAACTGTGTGGTAAAATAATTCCTCTGAGTAGCCAGCCTGCTGTTGCAAAATGCACATTTAATGATAAAGTATAGACCTACAGCTGAATCGTTTTGACCTTGGTTTACATTACTTCTGGTAAGGACAACGGGCATGGTACAGAATTTCATGGTAGATCACTGTTTTCTTTAGAGATCAAATTTATATCAGGCTAAAAGCGCATTTTTAACTGTTCTTGGGCTGAGTTTAATTTCTGAGATTTTCTGTATTTTGCTTGAATAAATGGCAGAAAAATAGCTATATTATAAGCACTAATTTGGTCAGCTGTAAACAGCAAAAATGCATTCCCCAAGCACGTTCTGGCAGTCTTAATTAGAAAACTCCTTTATGCTGTTATTATCTGTAGTTAATGAGATTCTTTACAATAACATAAGGGATAGAAAGTACCTATATTCAGCATTTTGCTCCTGTGTTTATAACAAAGTCGTCCTGCCTGTGAGAGAAGATGTATTTATTTAAATACATGTGCAGTACCGAAGTCATACTCAAAGAATGCAGCTTCTGCTCAAGAGCAAAGTTTAATGTAATTGAAATGATTTGACTGAAAATACTGTTGTTGAGGATTTGGGACCAAATAAACTTAAGAACTGAAAAAATGCTAATGAATATGTTACTTTAAAAATGGAGATTTTCTTTGGAGCTTGAAAACATAATTGATAGAAGTGGTGAAAGGAGAATCAAGGAAGCGTAGTGGGATGAGGCTGGTTCTTTGGAACGGCTCTAAGCTGAGGCTGTGTCTGCAGTAGGAGCAGGCTTGTAGAACAAAGCAATGCGCTGCCTTCCTCCTTTATACACAGTTGAATAAGACCAGGGGAGAGGATTACTCCATAACTGAAATGGTCTCATGTGCCAAACATCACCACTACTCATGTGGTTAAATCTTTCAGGACTAAAGCTGTTCCGCAACCTTTTTCTTATTCTCTGAGATCTCCTATGTGTGATACTTTAAATCCTTTGAGTGAAAAGATGGGAAGACAAGGCTGTTGCTTTAGTCAAAGTATCCAGTAGGAACAAAAATCTTAGTGGAAAGAGGAAAAATATTTATTTTAGTCAATTAATTGGTATTGCACTACACTTCTATTTATTATTAGCATTCCATTTTATTCTAATATTACGTGTCACCACATATTAAAATTTTTGCTTTAACGTTTCCCAACAGCTTGTATAGACTTCTGTTCCACACATTTGTCCAGACTTCGTCAGTGCAGCGGGGCACGGAGCAAGCTGTTGCTCTGTTCCATTTGAGTAGTAACTGTACTCAGTTGTGGAGTACTGGGTGAGTGACTCTGCAGAGTGGATTGCATGAAGTGTCAACAATGCAGCTTTGTTTTTTAATGAAGTATCAGTTTCCAAGAGTTTTCAGACTTCATTTCTCCATTTATCAGTAAATCAATTAACACTAGAATCATTTGCTACACAATTCGTGTGTGTAGTGTGTGTATGTTGCTGAAAAACAATGTGACTGATAAAAAAGAAAACCATATAATACATATTTTTTTTTTATTTTCACACTGATTTATTACATGTATTAATATAAAACTGGAATGTGAAACAGGGCTAGACATCTGTGTAAGTTCATATCTAGAAACCCAAAAACTGAATCTGTATATATTTTGGAATTTTCTTACCTTAATTAAACAACACAAGCACTGCCTAAGTTTTGGAAGCCTGTAAGTATGAATGTCTTCAGCAATTATAAATGTTACAGTAATTTCAATTAAATATTATTAATTAATCACATGCAAATAAAAGGCAAGATCAGGAAAGACTTCCTTAAATTATTAAAAATAAGGCTATTTTTAGTATACAGAATTAGTTCCCAATATTTGCAAGTGTACTTTACTTAACATTGGTTGATATTTTTTTTTTTTTTTTTTTTTTTTTAATTCCATGAATTTAAGTTACTACTTTGAGAAATGTCGTTCAGAATCTTTTCTTATTTTCTTATGTCTCCTAAAAATGTTGATGTTCCTGGTAACTTTTGGTGAGAGGTAAGAACAGAACAAAATGTCAGTAAAAGTTCTAGGAACTCTACAGCACTTCTCCTGAATTCAAAGGGGCTTTGATGATGAGTTAGTCTGTTTTACCTAAGGAAGGAATAATCTGAAGATTTGCGTCCCATGCATGGCAGCATGGCTTGAACCTTTTTAATATAACGAATTTATTCAGTGTTGTCAGATGTATTTATGGTGTTTTGTTGGTGGGTTGTCTTTTTTTTTTTTTTTTTTTTTTTTTGCAAGAAACAAGGATTTGTTTCAACAGCTTTTCTTACACAGATAAATAATACAGGTCGGATAGAAACATCTTATAGATAATAGTCTTCTGTTGAGAGCTGTAATTGTCTAATAATAATTTTGGCTTCATGCCTAAAGAACATACTCTGACATTTAAATCAGGTGATCAAAATGCCTGCGTTTCTGAGATATAGCATACTGCCTGTATCACAAACCAGCTAGCACATGATTTCATTGTAAACCTATTATAGTCTTATGTTAGTGTGAAATGTGTAGACTTTATATTATAGTTCACTGTAATTGTGATGCCTCACAGGGAAAAGTTTAAGCTGGATGTAAGTTATAGGATGCATTGCGATGTACTGGTTGTTAGACTTTAAATTTGTAAGCCCCTCAGCAGAATGTGGAGTTTGTAAAATTATTTTATTTATTGGGGCCAATAAAGTATAAAATCCTGAGGTCTAAAATACTACAGGAACTTCAATAAAATGTTTTTATGAGAGTTGTGATATAATCTTTAAAAAAGCAATCTACTATAGGAAAACTCCATCACAAAATAATAATCTAATAACGTAAAATAAAAAAGCTGGAGACATATTAATCCATTCTGGAGTTTGTGTACCCAACATCTGAAAAGTATGAATCGTGAAGAAATTGTGGGAACAAGTTGGTGTTTCCTTCTGCGAAGACTGGTAATTCTGGATCTCAAAAAGAATTGCATAAGTTGTTATGCCACTGCCTCTATGCTGCTGTTATGCACTGCCTTTCTAAGATTTTAGTATTTTATGGAGATCTGCTATTACGAAAAGAATTCTGGTCCATAGAAGAGACATTCTGCCAAGGAGGCAATTCGGCATCCTGTCAATGGATGTTTTTGTGAAACAGGTTTTTATTAGGTTGCATGATTTTCTTTATCTACAGATCAAGGGTGTTTTTACATATTGCCAACGTATTTCTATAGACATAATAAACATAGATCATCAAAAGATCAAATTTTGTGTTTATGAGGACTGTTTAGTAACATTATAGAACTGAAAAGCTTATTCTTTGCACCATTTATATTTTTTCCTTTCTATTTTTAGGATGCAAAGTTTGTAGAAGAGCGACGCAAGCAGCTACAAAATTACCTAAGGAACGTAATGAACAAAATTATTCAAACTGTGCCAGAATTCACAGCCAATCCCAAAAAAGAGACTCTGATTCAGCTGATGCCCTTTTTTGTGTAAGTATCTGTCAGGTAGTCAAGAACATACTTTCTTCATCACTATTTAATTTAAAATATAATGCCAGCATCTCCAAAATCTTTTAAACAGTGGGTTTTTTTTTAAATAGAAGGCTCCTGCTCAAATTAGAAGTGCTTTTGTTATAGTTAAAGAAATATGACACATATAGTAATTTTTGTTTATTTAAATGGTGACTTTGAACAAAAATCACTGTGTAAGACTTTCAAAAATTTCCAAGTGACCTCAAAATCTGCATCCGTACGTACTCTTGAAACATTAGGTGGTTTTGATTTCTTTTATTTGTTCTTTTTCAGTTTTGTTTTGCTTTTGTTTGTGTGGGGTTTATATTTTTGTTTTTAAATTTATTTTGGGGGATGAGTGTGCAGCACTATTAGAGTACTTACTAACCAAATTAAAAAGTCAAGCTGTGGAACTCTTTCTAGCTGAGTTTTGCAATCTGCTGATGCTTGTTCTGATTTCATTGATGTTAATGTTGAATATGTCCAAAAATAGATTAACACAGTCATCTGTTAAGAATCTCAAAACAAACCCTTTGATGTATAATCATACCAGGGATATCATCTGTTAAAATCTTTCCATTTTGCTGTAAACATCATTCTTTACAGTATTTGTAATTGATATTTAGAACTATTTAAGAAATAATATTAGTGAAAATTTTGTTATGAAAGTGGTGTTAACTTACTACTTTCACTAATAATTTTTCAGTACAAGGATTTTTCAGTACTACACCTGTAAAAATTATGTCTAGATTGAACGCACATTCATAGTAAGCCATCATATTAAATTTGCTGTCCGCAAGCCTCTGCATAGGGATTGTGCATCCATGCCTTTGCATCCATGGGTGGATCAATTTACAGAATTAAGACCAATTTAAAATTAGTATGTTTCAGTAGAAGCCTGCACAATTAGTTGTACTATTTGCATGGTCTTGCACAGAGTTTCAGATAGTCAAGTTGAAACTTTATTTCAAGAAAGCTATATTTATTAGAAAGATGGATTAGCTAAATGGAAGAATACCAAGATGTATTTTGTGACATTCATGTTATTTTCAATTTTTCCTGGGTTTGCAAAAGCAGAAATCAATTTTATGAAACATCTTGATGATGTTGTTATAAATGGCAAAATGAAATGCTGTTTGTAGGGACAAACTTTGTAGAATTTGACTGTGCTTCCAGTGGGGGGCCCATACTTGGCTTTTTATTAAGTCATTTTAAAGAAGTTGTCCTTCATGTTGTACTTCATCTTGTTTTTTAAAGAAGAGGGGGGGCAAATACAAAATACATTTGCAATTGAATTTTCAACTCAATTTTTGGTCTTCCTGTCCAATTTTATTTTAAGATAGTTAAGTATAGCTGTGTGAATTAGTGAACTGATAATTTCTTGTCAACTTCATTTCATGACTTGCTGCTTTAAAAGTAGAGCAGGAAAATAAATTCCGAACAGTGTGCTATTTAAGGTCCCATATTTTCATTGGCTTGTTATAATTGATTATCCTGAGTTCCACACAGACAAGCGGTAATGCAAAATAACATCTGTAAGTTTAGACTAGCTAGTTTTTCCTCCTCAATGAGTTTGCTTATGAGAGAAATTAAATTTCAAGCTTTGTGGAGTATAAGGTATTTTAATAAATGATGATTATGGTTTCAGGTATGCATTGAGTTGCTGTAGTAATTATCATTACCTCAACAGTACAGTGGTCATAAAGATAGCAACCCAACTAATATTAAAATATGACAAAAGTGGACAACAGTTTTAACCAGAAGCCATTAGATTAAGAAATACTGTGAATACTCTAGTTAGAAATATTAATTTGAAGATTTGGTCTTAATTAATGGAAAACATATTCATAGTAGCCGTTCATTACTTGAACTGTGATGCGTTATTTACATGCTTTAACCAAAATTGTTTTGTTCTCAGATTTTTATTTGATTTCAATTATTAGAATTTCACATATTTTTTAAAAAATCTGCCATTAATTGTATAATTCAACAGTGAGATTATAACTATGAGGTAGTACACGGCTGATGTAAAGGCAATGATAATACTTTTCAGGTGTTGTTTTTAAATCTTAATACACTATTGTTACAGAAATATTTTATTACAGAATCTTTTTATTCTACTTTGAGAAATGACATTTCAAGAATAGTTTATTTATAAGGTCTTAGCCACTTATGTTAAAAACAGGAAGAGAAAACAAATTTCCTCTTATTCCTCAGTCCTGAATAATTAACTTGCTTCCTGATAGTTAATCATATCTCTCTTATAAGTATGTAAATAAAGTTAGATCTCATGTTTTTGTTTATTAGAAAAAGTGTCAGGTACGAGGACCTGCACAAGAAAAGATTCAGAATCACAACCCCACATAATGGGTTCTACCAGTGATGCCCAAGTCAGAATAAACAGTGTTACCCTGTTCTGCTGATGTAAAAAACCCAAAAAACCCAAACCAAACAAAAAGTTTTATTGCGAAAGCAGCATATTTAAGTAACCTGTTTTCTCAATATGGGTACAATTTAGTATGTGAAACATTGTGATTCGAAATAAAGCATTTATCGCTAAGGAAAGAAATTTGTTCAAAGAGATTTACTCAAGGAAATTTGCCAACACCATGTGTCAACAATTTGTAAACAGCAATATGATGCGCTGCATTGACGCTAACCTTTTTTGGGTGTAGCTGTATGATCGGTTTCAAAAAGTCTATGTTTATTTTTAGTGGGTTTTTTGCATTTGGGAATTTCATAATTCTCAACACATCGCATGAAGCAATGGACTGTAGTGGATTCAAGAATATTCTTTTATATCTGGACATTATTGCAAAGAGGTTCTGTTCATATATGTATCTGTGAATTATTTCCTTGGAGCTTTTTCTCAAATAACAGATGTATCAGCATTCTCTCTTAGCTAGAGTAGATAGTTCTCCATGGGAATATTAGTGGGATTCTGGAAAAGCTTAGCTGTTGAGCAAAATAACTATATACCTCATCTACAGTAGACAAAGTGGGTTTTAAATGCATTTTTCTACTGAGATATCAGACTCTCTGTCTGCAGCTAGAGTAGCAGTATTAAATTAATATAAAGGTCTTTCAGACAATGATAGGAGCACATTTTAGAAAGTATCATTGTTGCTAGGCTATCATTTGAATTCTCAATGCCCTTTATTTTCTGAGAGTCATGACCTGGCACTGTTAGTGAGTAAGAAAAGGCATCTAAAAGAAAATGCATTTCAGTTGCACTTTATAATGCCATCTCCTCCAATATTGTCCTTAATGGATTTTGAGCTTCATCAACAGGAGATCTTGAACATTATGGACTCTGTGAAGTGTTTATGACATTATTCAGTTGTAACTTTTGTACTGTACCTGCAATTATTCTATTCTGTTAGGTTTAATAATATTTTGGGTTAATAATATTTTAATATAAACTACTTTAAATACATATAATAATTCTGATATATTTAATATGTGCTTTATAGCACAAATGTGTATATTGTTGCTGATTACATCTTTATTAGTGAAAGAGCGGTTAGAGAACATTGAGATATTACTCATAGAACTGCTGTAGAGTAGTGATACCTTAGTCTTTAGATAAAAAGTCTCCAGGGCTTTAGATCTGTCTATTAGGAAGCAATGAAATATAAAATAAAAAAAAATTATATGGTCTCGAAGAGTTTCTTCTCACTGTAAAATTAAATGACCGCACTTCAGTGTGAAAATGAAAAATCCCATAAAGGTTATGTCTGATTAGACATCCTAAAGACGGAAATTACAGGGTCAGTTTTAATTAATAACTTTTAAGATCTGATTTAGGTCCTAGAATGTGATTATAGTGAACAGAAAATAAGATTAATGTCTCTAAGACTGAATTCACTGATTATTAAATGCTGGAAGGAATATTGCCTAAAATTTTTGTTGTGAGATTGTTCCTTTGGGGATTTCTCCCTTCCAAGTGCAGTGATTTCATACAATCAGGCACAGATGTGATGAGGCAAAACATTTTAACTGATCTGTATGAAATAGCTTGACACTGTTACAAAGACATCAATTAATTTTATTTTGAAACTCGGATACAGTTAACAGTTTTCAGTAAAATATCATGAATCTGTTTGCTAGCGTTTCTCTTCATTATTGTATCAAATGCTAGTGGTTAATCATGGAAATGTAATTTTTTTATTTTATTCCTTATGCTGTGAACTCTCATTAATGTATTCTTTCTGTTGTTGATCTCTGTAATTTGTAATCTCGGTTTGTATATTTTTCAATTTTAATGCTGCATTAGCTCAGTCATGGCTTTGGTCAAATAGTTTCCTTTATAGTCCACTTTCACATCTTAGAGTAAAAAAGAGATTCTGGCTCTGCTAATTTGCCTGTTTACATGCTGAATAATAAATTCTTTGCAATAATAAAATTGACATCACAAGTTAAATTTTCCAGTCTATGCAGAGCAAAACCCGAATCGAGAATTGGGACTGCTGAATTAGATTGACACATCTCCTAACTGGTGAAGACCTATCTATTAATACTTGCTTAAATTAACATTTATTTGCACTCATGATTGATACATTACAGATAAATAAAACTTGTTATAACAATACACTTGTATTTTAATCACATTTTTATCAATCTATCAAAAAAAAAAATCACACGAATTAGCTCTTTGTAAATACATGTATAAGACCAGGAGGGATTTTTGGCAATAAGCATTACAATTCTTTGGGCCGTATAATTGAGTCTTTCAGCATAAATCATCATATGATTTCAAGTATGTAAAAAGCTAAAAGCTGTAAAAAGTTGTGAAAAGAAACACTAAAATGTTGTGATGTTCCATTTTTCTGTCTCTGTGGTTTCTGATTCAAATGTCCTCATTTTTTAGAAGATAAAGATTTTCTTCCTATCATCCTCATAATGGGCGCGATCTGAAATACAACAAAAATAAGAAAAAACTTTTTTTACTCTAAGGGTGATGGAACCACCCTAACAGGTTGCCCAGAGATTGTGGATCTTGGAGATATTAAAGACTTGTCAGGACACAGTCTTGGGCAGCCTTGTGCAGAGGGATTGGCTAGGTGATCTCCAGAGGTGCCTTCCAACCTCAGTCTATAAATCTATGATTCCCCAAAATCTGAACCTGCAATTTTAACGAGTTGTATTTTACATAAATCCCGCCCAAAGAAGCATTAACTAAATGTACAGCTGGTCAAACAGATGTTATATGTGAACAAAAAAAAGCCTGAACGCTGTGAAACTACTAAAACATGTACTCCACTTTGTAGCTATGCAATGCTATTCAAATAAGAATACTGCCGCTTTATCGACTCTTTTGTTTTGGCAATTCAAATGTTTGGATTAAAATACATGCAAGAATGGTATAAACAGAATTTTGAGAATATTTTCACAGATTACTGTGCTGAGTATTTTTTTTATTTCATTTTCTAGGCCACAGCTACATGTTACAACACTTTCTAGATAACTTAATTATATGTTCTGCTGAGCTGCAGAGCTGGACATTTGTTCTCTCGTAGCTGTTCGAACATACGTTTTAAAGAAAGCAGAGAATCTACTCAGTAAATCATCAGAACAGAGGCTAGAGCAGGTTCTGAGAAACTGGTGTCTGCAGGATGTGTTTGAACACCAGAGGAGTCATCGGTTCTCCGTGATGAGAGGATTGTAATGTTCAAAAAATATGTTGTCTTCATTTCACTGGATGACATTACTGACAACATATTTGATAGCAAAAGTTGTGTTCTTGGGTATTTTGTGTCAGTTGTCTTTGAGTCACCAAGTTAAATGGTAATGAAAAATTCACTATTTCTACCTCTTTCTCATTTTGTAAATGCTTCCTCCCTCCTGGAATGTAAAGTTCTGAAAAGTGCAGTAGAGAGAGATAGGTACCAACTGACAGGCAAATTTCAGTACAACCAATCAACCACTTAAAATAAAAGAAAAATGTTGCCCTGGAAATATTCCTCTAAGATTTATTTAGCACTAAACAGTATGCAGAGCCAGGTACCTGCTTTTGGTCTTTCAGACCACAAAGTTAAAATAATGTGGAAGAATAGATGTTTGTTCTTAGTGGGTTGAAGAATTTTGGATTGGTTTGGATTTTGTTTTTTTTCTTGTCATCTCTATTTCAGTTGCAATTGTCAGTGTGTCATTGAGAACATTTAAATGTGTATATTAAAGGTATGAGAGAGAAAAAGAATGTTAACTTTTATACAATACCATTGCTAGTATTAAAATGTTGCTTTCATGCATAAATGAAATAGCTCTTTCAAGAAAATTACTGTGAGGTTCCTATGGATATTTTATCTCTGAGTTCATTTACATTTTATCTGAGTTTCATTCTGAAAGTGAAAATTGACCCTTTCAAAGTTACTTTCAAAATATTTTAGAGGCATAAAAACATTTGCTCAGATTTAAGGTTAACTACAAACTATCAGTTGTATTTCATTCAATAGCTTCATCTCTCCACAAGGGATAGTTTACTATGCAGCGGACACGGGCACTGTTTAAGTATAAAGAATGAACTAAAATCTCTCCACAGAAACGTTTATGGAATATTATTTTAAATAAGATCTTTGAATGCATAGACATTAAAATCTTTACGTATAAGGGCAGAGAAGAAGGAATTTTTTAAAACAGCACTTCTACTGTGTTCTGGCCAGTGACAGTATTGAGATGAGGTTTTCATGAACTAATAAAAATTTTAAAGGGATTTTAGGTTTATAAATTTCTCAGTTCGCAGGACTTTAAATCTCAATCTCAAATGAGGTGAAAAATGTTTTTGTAATCTTATTCTGCTCATGTCATGTTCTAATGTTCTCTGCCTAATTTTATGATTTATAAGAAATCAGTTTTATAGCTACAGAGAGGTTTCTATAATATTCTAATTATTTCTTCCCTTTTAGGACATGCTTAGTTGGACTGACAGTACGATATTTATAGCAGCAGTATAGCTCTTATTTAACTAGTCTTTCTGGATGAAAAGTTACAAAAGATGATTCTTTGAAAAAGCAAAATAATTCTAAAGTGTGTTTCTCTAGCGTGTAAACAAAACAGTAGAAATTAGAGTTAACAGAACTTATGCATTGAATGAATGGGAATCCCTCCCATTTGGAATTTGAATTCCATACCTTCTATGTATAATAGAAATAATCAAAAGCCTACACACGTACATGTATCTATATGAATCTAGCAGTGAATGTTTTTGTTTTATAATTTTATTCTGCAGAAAAAGTTAGCTTGGAATATTTTCAGGTATTGATATGACTATACATGAGTGCTGAATACTCATTGAGATGAATTCTTTGACATCCATGCAGTTAGGGTATGGTTATATAGTTAGTTAGGCGTTGCATCAGTTATGTATGTAGGATATATGGTGTTACATACGTCTTTTGGAAAATAGTAGTAACATGATTTTTATACTGAATTTTTGTTTTGCACATTCTGTAACACATGTTGGTTCTGCCAGTGCAGCCCGGCAGTTCTTGGGGCAATTGGAAATGAGACTAAAATTGTCCCGTCCATTCAATTTGCAGTGTATGTGGTGCCTTTATTCTGCATTTAGTGCATTATCAGATAAACAATAAGATTAAAAGCGAACAAGCAAGCAGTCCCTGAAATGCTGCAAAACAATATTGATGCGAAGTAAGGAAGTTATAAATGCAATTTTGAATAGGTTAATTTCTCAAAAAAATGACTTGGCGATGGCATGACATTTCTTAAAGCTTTCAGTGTACGTATCTGTGCCTTCTAATAAAATAAATAACAGTATTCAGTTAATACATCCTAAAGTACTGTGGCTAGTGGCCAGATTTTTACCTGATTGCATCCTTTGAAGTGGCAGCTTGTCTTATCAACTTGGCACAGAATGACTTCAGTTTCTCTTTAACGGATCTCAGTAGTGTTCTATAACAGTAAGCAAGCACTCTGATAAAGAGGAATATAATTTACATGAACAAACTGGGATTAGCATTTGCTTAAATATGTGACTTTTAATTAGTAAAGCACCTCCTAATGCCTGAAACATGCTAATGAAACTAATTTATTGCTATGTTAATTGATTGATCTACTTATAAAACTATGTAGAGACATTACACAATATTTATCTTTCAATAGAACTGTGTTGCCAAGCACTGATGATTGTTGAAGTAAAAATATCTTAGATATCTGAAATTTGATTAGCATATTCAGATAATGCACAAAGTTCCATTGCAAAAATGTACCATTCTTCTGTGGAATTTTTGCTGATGATAGAATTAAAATATTTGGAGTGGATTGTTCTTAACAAACATACAGTTGTCTCACTGTTGTTCTTGGTTTCTGCATTCCTCACTTTGTAACTGACAGTTCCGGTTTCAGTCTCTCATAACCTCTGAGGCTTGACATCAAACTTAAAAAAAGCATCATGCCTGTTTTGATCTAACTGAAATGTGAAGAAGTAGGGCAAAAATTGTTTGGTCAAAATATGTGAGAATTCATACTTTCATCTCTTTTCCTTCTGCAATAATTGTATTATGATGTTACGTTGTATTTTATTTTGTGTTTTGGCACATACCGACGTTGACGATGTGTATTACACAGACATTCTACAAATGTATTAAATTTTCCTTTCCCTGCTCTGAGTAATTGAGAGGGTTTATGAATGTTAGAGGAAAATGAGGAAGGAAAAAAATATACTGGGAGGAGGAGTGGAAGCAGTGATAAAGAGGGCAAGAATAAGCAGGGACAGAGAGAAGGAAGATGGTTGAACATAGTAAGGAATTACGGAGACATACTGGTACTTGAGGCTTGCTAGAAGCATTTTATGTTATAAAGCTAGTTTTATCCAAACAAATGAAGATGATGTTATGGTTGTACTTTTTGATTTTACAAGTTATCTGTCTGGATTTTGACAAGTTATTTGTGAAATAATTAAATCTTTGATCCTAGCTTTAAAGTATAGGACACTAAAAACTTGAATAGTCCTTGGACAAGTGTGTCAAGTCTGTCAGATAGCATTTGTTGCAACTCTGCTACTCCTTGCCATGTCATAAAGAACTGTCCTGCATCCTCCTATTTTGTTCAGACCTAAGGTTTGCAAAATTATTTCTTACTTTATTACCAGTGGTTAGTCTTTTTAAATGAGCTTAATTGAGCTTTAATTGAGCTAGGAAGAGACAATTATCTGTGGAAGATGATTGCCTCCATGATGCAAGCTATAGTGTAGTTTTATTCTCTTGTGTGTGAGAGACATTGCAGAAGAGTTAAGGAAGCTTTGTTTTAATTTGAGTACATAATTGACCAAATCCTAGTTTATCTTTGAGGATTTTTCCAGCACACTTACGTCAGTTAAGAGTGTGCGTATGGAAAAACACTCCCTTGAAATACTTATGAAAGATGCTACCTATGCTGGGAAGAATAATGTATCTGTACTCGCAAGAAATTTTATTTGCTATCCTCTCTTTTGATCCCGAGTGGCAGTTTGTAGTGCAGAGATGCCATTTAAAGTATTGTAGAGAGAAAAGCTCCTTAACCTGATTTATGATCAGAGCAATGATATATGCAAATTTGCGGGCCCCCCCCTCCTCTGCCCTGTCTACGGTGTGGCATTCTCTAACTATTTCATGTTTGACAGAATTGACATTTTCCTCATCAATGTTTTTTCAATGTGTGATTTTCTTTTGATAACGATTCTGAGTTAATAGATACATTCCAGGCAAAGAGTCTTTAGTCTGCGATGTCCCAATTTCAGGATAGTTATCGTGGCAATACTGTTCGCAGCATTCACAGTCTTCAGACAGTTGCTGTAGGTGGAGATATATTCCAAATACCCATCAGCACTCAAAATACCTGCTGACTTCCACTTGGTTCTGCTGTTAGTAGTTTTACGGAAGTTAGCATTCAAGTAACTACTCTCTAGAGCTTAAATGACAATTTTTAATTAGGAAGAATATTATGCATAGTTCCTAATGATTTACAGGAGGCATGTAAAATTATCAATGAGATCTGCTTTATATACAAATGTTGTAATCCTTTACATTTCAGACCAAAATTTAAACAAAGTGAGTATTTGGAGTCAGAATATGTGTTTTGATATTTTAAAAACTATTTTTGAAGTTGTTAATCTCTTTCTCAGTTCAGAAACTCTGTTTGGTTTTCTTAGTTCTTTATTCCTTTCAGCTGCATTTCTCTATATTATATTTCTTTTTCCAGCAGTTGGTCTTATTAAGAGAAATTTGCCAGCAGTGCCCAACATAAATAGGTTTTATTCAGGTGAAAGAATCTGTTTATGTGCACGTGTCTGTCTCCTGCCCGCCTGTTTTCTTCCTCTTGCTCACACTTTCTTGCTGTCACTTGCGTTTTCTCAGTCTTTCACTTCTAAGGCAGTACTGAGCCAGAAGTGTTTCGGTATTCACTATAAGTACAACATTGTAAGTACAAACATTTCTCCTGCAGATTATGGGTAATAGTGAAAGTCTTACAGAAACACATAATTCTAAACTCACCCTAATGAAACACCTCAGTGTTGTATTGTTCCAGGACTAAGACACCTCAAAGAAAAGGTGTTTGTCATTTGTTTGCTTTGGTGTGATGCTCAATAAAACTGGTATGTCATAGAGCAACTCCATAATACTGTAGAGGTTTATGTATTGTATTTATTGCCTCATTATTGAGTCTTGCCATTAAAAAAAAAGAAATTAACTTTCAAATACTATGACTTTTACACCTATTACCATCTCAATACATTGAGACTTACTCTGCAAAGTTAATTGCTACAAATTGTTCAACAGGCCGCACAAATAGGTATTTATGAGCATATTTCCATCAAGTAGATTTTTGTCATGCTTCTTTGTATTCAAAGTGACCTTTACAGTGCTTATGAGAAGAATAATTTAGTGTATGCTGGAATAGAATTGAATACTCTCCGATCACCATTGGAAGCATTTGAGGGCTTGTGATCTTTTACAGCTGCCTCAGAATAAACTCTTGTTTAATGCTGCCTGAGAAAATAAGAATGTTAAAACAGGCAATACTGATATTTTGTGTCTAAAATTGTTGAAACAAATGAGGGAGAGGATATGGTATGGTATTTTTTTTACATGCGTAGAAATGTACAAGAAATGTTCTCCATTGCAGGGTTTAAAAGAAAGGGGCAAAAATTTAAAGCCAGTAGATTGACAGTAACAGTGAAAAAGCACTTTATACGTTGGTATTGGTAGCTAATTGGTATATATTGGTTTCCTTTATAAACACATGACTTATAAAGCTCTGAAACAAATGGAGATTATGTTGAACAAAGCCGTGTTCGATGTTACAGCAAACTTCAGTGCTGTACAAAACGAGCTTTTAACTGTGCTGTGGATTTTCTGATGGGTCTATTTCCATTCATCTTTTGCAAATGATAAAAATGACTTTAAGAGTTAATGAAAATGCCAAGCTGCCTACCATGAAAATACGAAATAATAGATTTACCTAATATTTTTTCATTTAACACCTTTATTACATGCAGAAATAGTTTAATGTCACTTCCAGTCCCTTTTATTACTCTTCATAATGCCCGGTTCCCACTTCATACAAGGTAATTATTTTACATAACCATTTTTCTTAGTCTAGGCAACTTGGGTCGAGATGGGATGCTGGTCAGTTTAACTAAGGAACTGGTTGAATGAAGGTACTTTTGAATGTTTTTTTGATTGGGCCCCAGGAATTGTATCATCACTTTCTGTCATTTTCCCTCCCAGTTAACAACAGGCTTAGTAATGGAATATCGTTCTGAGAGAAGAGTTGTTGTTCTCAGTAGCACTTACTTCTTCCTTTTCATTTTGCACTTTTATTGCTTGCTAATAAACTCAGCAAGTCTTTGGCAAGGGACAGGTTTCCTAAACTGTGCAGGTTATGGCCCTAACATGCTTAACTTGTAGCAGTGCAAGAAGAGGTTAAGTTTTTTTCTCATAAAAGAACATACAGCCAGTTAAAGTTTTGTGTCATTACGGCAGTGATCCTGTTTCCTTGGTAACAAGCAAGTCACATGCATTCCCTTGTTAAAAAATCAGCTCTTTATATATTCAGGCATTTCTGTACTGCAGCAGGTGTTTCTGAAATTGGTAGCAAAGAATGGGCTCTAAAGCCAGGAAAGAAAGTTTCAATTTTAAGGTTAGGCAAAATAGGGAGAATACACTTGTAATTCTCTTACTTACTTTGCAAGTAACATAAAATTAAACCAGAAGAGACTTGCAAAAATATAATTTTAATCTCTGCCATCCCTGCTTTCCTGTCTTACAGTTCTCAGCTCATAAATTCACATTTCTGTCAATGACTTAGTAATATAACAACAAATTGTAATGCTGCGTACTCAAAAGCACAGGTTAACTTACACTAATAAAGCCAAATCTTTAATATGTTTCAGAATTAAATCAAAACAGCTGAGATTGTAAATTATCTTAACTAAAAACAAGTTAGTTGGAAGACTGATGCATTTGAGCACCGGTTCTTGATATCCAGCAATGAGTAGTCCCAGATAAGAAACATGTTGTGGAATAGGACAGGAGTTTGTGTCTCACTTCTGCAAGTAACTGTGACTCATAAGACTCTCCACCACCTTCCCTGTGTTTGAAAATTCCCCAATTGAAGAGCCCCACTCCTTTGAAGTCCAGTTGTAAAAAACTCAATAAGCTGTCCATTTTCTCTGCTGGTATTTTTACAGCAAACATTAGCCTGGTAACTGAGAATAATGCTGCTGAAGACTATAAATTAGAATATGTAAGATAATACTACCATCCATTCCCAAATATATCTTTCACAGGTATGAAGTCAGTTTGTAGAGCAAGACATATATTTAAAATAAATATGGAGATCACTTGTTGTTTTAGTAGAAAGAGATAACCAGCAAGCTTCTAGACACCCAGCCATTGCACTGAGAGAATGTATAAAACCCTTTGCAGAGTTCTGTAGCTTACGGTCTAGATGTGACTCAACTTGTTCTCTGTTGCCCATCAACAAAAACACATCATTCCTATCAGTATATTTATTGCATATTCCCCTAACAGGCAAGTCTTTGCCCAGTGGATTTGGTTAGCTAAATCATAAACTATTTCTAATGATAAACATGCCAAAAAAATCCTACGTCTGTTTTGTCCATACCTAATTCATAAACAATAGATCCAATATTCTTTAAAGCTCCTTATGCCAGTTTTGAATCTGGAACAAATTTTTGCATCCTAGCTATGAAAAGTGGAATACTAGAAATGCTAATATAATTAAGTGTGCAGTACTTCAAAGTACCATCCTTATTCTTGATAGCGTGAAAGCATTTTACTATGGAATAAGGTATCGAAAGATCAGTTTACCTTTTTTTGCTTTCTGCAACGTTGACAGCCATCTTGAAACCTTCTCTTTGCAATGCAGCATGATTTTCTCAAGTGAATAAAAGAATAAAGTTGTTCTTGTCAGGCTAGCCATATGATAGCTTTACCTGCCATTCAAATACGGACTTAATGTATGTTTCTTGTAAGCATTGTGGTTTTGTACAAATATGCTCACTTTACCCCCTTTTTACTGTGTATCAGCACTGGTTACTATACTTAATGACGTATAGGAACAGAATTTAACCCAAGAAGGTTTCATTATCATAATATGTTAGGGTACATGGCGCCTAGGTTCTAGTTTAAATTAATTTAACAACAGTGCATAAAACCAGAAGAGGCAGTTGTTCCCCGGGGTCATTCTTTTAACTGGAGTGACTTGTCCAGTAAGAACTTTCAAGTGAGGATTTCAGTCTGGAGAAGTGTGCTAAAAATGCCTTAAACTGGTAGTTTTCAAAAAATATATTTTGGAAGGCAGAAGAGTAGAATAAAAATGTGCCAGAGACTCAGTAGGATTTCCTCACAAAGCTCTGGCAGTCCAATGTCATGCTCTGACTGAGGCCTGGGTGGCTGGAAACCTGAGAGAGTCAACAGGGAGTTGAGGTCTATATCGTTATAAAGAAAATGCGAAATGAGGGCAAACTGAAACATGAAGTAGGTGAATTGGTTTGAAAGAACTTGGTGTGTAGGTTATTAATGCAGGAGAGAATTGGTTTAGATGGGGAACTGTGAGAATGACTTCTGAGCAACAGAGGTTTGACTCAGCTACGTAGAATCAACTGTTTGTTGAGAGAAGAATTAGGCATAAAGAGAAGAGAAGCAAACAATAGCTAGGAAGGTAGTGGGTAATAAACTGTGTGTGGCTGTTGATGTGAATTAATGAAGAAACAAAAACGAGAAGGTGGGGAATAAGAATAAATGCGTAGAGAAAGAGTAGAGGAGTGCTATAAAAAGTAACAGAAGCAAGAGACTGAATGAGACAGTTTGGACTGAATGAAGAGAATGTATGTGAAAATGAGGTGAAAAAGGAAGATGGTGGGAACATGGAAACACTCTCTGATACGGGATTTCTCTTCCTTTAGTGGATTTTGTACACACAGAAAATAAGCCATTTCCCTAGAAGTGATTGGGATTTGCTTTCATTTGTTGAAGTGGCAATGGTAGCTGAAATAGCAACAAAATAAGAGGCTTACCACAGGCATAGAATTTTTACTTAAACACTAGGTAGAAAGTATTTTGTCTTTCCTTTGAAAATAAGCCTTGAAAAGAAAATATACTTAGCTGATTCTGGTATTTTGAAAGATTCTTACTGGGTACAAAGATTTGACTCCACCTAGGATCTTAGTACGAGAAGGTCTGGTGCAATGAATATTCTGAATTCAGTTGTTACCCTATGCATAGAGCAAAGTAAATGTCTGGGGAGAAGAGATTCCTCTACTTCGTAAGTCTGACCAGCTTGGTGGTCATTCAGTGTACCTGTTCTCTGGGTGCTGGGACAAAACTTTGTCTTTCTTCCTTTAATCCTCAGATCTATAAGTTCCCATTCTTTCCTTCTCATGCACTGAATATATTTTTGCAAAGTGCCTTTTTTCTTCACTTAGCAAATAATTTAACTTCCTTTCAACTAAGGAATAACAGGTTTTAACTTGATAATTTTATAAGGAGGATACTTGTTTTTTCAGAATATCAGCCTTCTTACAGCCAAGCCAAGATATTCATCAATTGCAGCCAACATGGATTAAGTCACATTTAACTTTCATACCTCTAGTTTTAACTCTTTTCCAGTGGTGTTAAACATATCCTGAATATACAAGCTGAGCTGAGAGTTAATAAGATTATAGCATCACCAATAATAGGCAACTAAAACCTAAGCTGTTGTACTGAATTTTATTCAGACTATTTGAAGTTCTTTTTATTTAATATTTGTCTACCTGCAATGGAGAAGATACTTTTGTATTTAACTAAAAATTAAGATTTCCAAAATGCTGCCATGCATATTTTAGGCTTCTGAGGAATCTTCCAGCATAATTCAGGATGTCTAGATGTAAAATAAGTTCCTGCCCCTCCGTTTTTTTTTTTAGTAATAGAAATTTGGAAAATGCACAAGGAAATGTCTTCTGGGTTCTGTAACTTCATCATCTCTAAATTAATTTTGGCACATGTAAGCATTCAATGGATTCTAAGGTAATTTATATGTTGACCCCCCCCATGGAGCAGTATATATACACTGCTCATCCCAAAGCTTTAGATTCCTTATTTCCTCAGTAAGAAACATTTTCCTTGTACAGTTCTAAAACTCTGTTGTCTCTTTTTATTGGTATCAATATACTGTAACTTGGTATATAAAATTATGAAATATGGATGTGTGGGGTATATGTGCATCCTCAGAAAATGAAATCTAGATGGCAATTTTAATACTACTTAAAATACAGATGTTTGTGATGTCATCTGTATCAGGCTACTGTGCTCATTTTCTAGGGCTAAGGTATGAACTCTATGGAAAACTATAGGAAACTCAAAGACTTGCCTGGGTAAGCAAACCAGCAACTCTTCCAGATGCAATGTTATGGTCGATTCTGACTGTGTTTGTTTCTCTAATTCATTGCAGCATTCTCTTAGTCTTTGTGTGCGTTACTCTGTTTATGCACGTTGCATAGCTTAGCCAGGCTTGCCCAGAGCCTCAAAGTTTGCCTGTCACCTCAATTTATCAGTCTCTCTTTGTGAAATTAATTCTCACCGAGAGCTTGGGAGAGGTGTATTCTGAGTTCAGCAGGCTCTGCGGTGGGTTAATATGTTATTTGTATTGTGTTTGTCTCCAGATGGAATGTCATAGTGTTACACTTAAATCTTGGGTAAAATGAATGCATATTTTAGTTCTCATACAAAATGATAATCACGAGTTGCAAAGTATGACCATGAAAATAGTAAATTAAACAACAACATACATAAGACTGCTTTCCATTAACCTCCTAGTCTGCACCTGGTTACTAACAGCTGTAAAATAATGACATTTGCAACTTTTACATTTGAAAGATTCACATCTCTACAGGATTGATAAAAATTTTTCTTGTAAGCATGTAGAATGTATTTCTACTTGAATAGCTAAGAAATCTTACCGGGCATTTCCTTTCTTCCTTCCCCTCAAGTAACAGTAATTATCAAAGATTCAGATTTTTTTTGTGTTCATTAACAAGTATACATGATTTGTAAAGGATGCTAAGTCTAATACTCATTTGCAATTGTCTAGTTACTTCTTTTTACGATGTAAAACAGTTTCTGGCATGATTACTTGAGTAGGAGTCTTTAAAAAAATTGCTCCAATGATATACCTGATTTAATGAAAAAGGGTTTTGTTTTCTGTATATTTTCCTAAATTCTCTAGTAAATGAGACTAGACATGTCTGGACACTTTTATTTCCTAGTTACCCTCTCTGTCCGTAACAATTTGCCCCATTATTCTGCTGGAGCTCACTTTCCCAGAGGAGGAGAGCACAGAGGAGTTTGCAACTCAATCAATAGTTGAGAACATGCTAAAATGTTAGGATTGTAAGCAAGTGCAGATGCCTAAATGTTTTTGCTGTCCCTACTGGCTGATGGTGTCTACTTTCCAACATCTGGGAGCCCTAACGCTTTAAACTACCAAAGCTGTATCTTTCTATCTTTTCATTCAAAGTCTTAAATATTAATATAACTTTTTAAAATGGGTACAGAATTTTCCATATAAAAGCTCCACAAACATATAGAATATTATGTTACATCCTAATACATATTTTTATGTAGCATCCAAGTCATCAAAGAGCACCAGACTGGCCCCCCCCAAAAAAGTGAATATTTTTATTTGATATGAAGATAATTTTTTCTCGGTATAATTTTTTAAACTACTTAGCAGGTGAGAATAAACTAAATTGTCTCTATAGTGACAGTTACTAGAATGGTACATAGTGGTGAACGTGGATATTAAGAGCAATTTATTGCATGGCTGTTCAGGACTGTTTCAGGTACCTCACTGCTTCATGTGTCACATGTACACCCCACAGATACCTTTGATAGATCTGAATAATGTTCTTTTCACAAAATTTGCCCTTCTTAAGCCAGTTTCCTGCCCACTAGGTTACATTGCCTCCTAGTTAGTAGAATATGATATCAGACTTCATGACAATTATAAACCTAAAGCATCAATATCCACTTAATTACCCTTGTTTGCCATGGCAGTAATACTGTCAAAGAGTACAAGTTAAACAAGACCGCTGTTGCCCAAATCTACATGAGTTCCCTGTAACGAAATTGTGGCTTTGAAAGCTTACTTTTTGGCCTACTAAATCCTGCAAAACAGTTTATAATATTTATTCTACAGCTGTACTTAAATGAGCTGATCCATAATTGCTTGTTAAGTTTCTCTTTATGGAGATTATTTTAAGAAAAGTGCCAGCTTTAGATATTCATAGTCAAATATCAGCATATGTAGCTGAAGATTGCATAACCGCTAGTTCAGGAGATATATTTTGGAGAACTTATAGGTAGGGGAAGGGAACCATCTGCAGGTCTCTTACAGAAAATAAGTGTACCACCAGAAAGTGTTTTGGAAACTATTCATATCAACACGTTGTTTTGTAAGAAGCCATCTGGTCAGTTAGAGCAATCTGTGTGCAAGTGCAGATGAATATGAGAGCTCTGGGATCCATAACCCTTAGTTACCATTCACGATTTTCAAAACAATGCCTTAGAGGGGACCCCTTTGGATGATGTATTATTCCACTGTGTACAGCAATAGCTCGAATGCTCCAAAATCTGATCTCTTTTTTGGAATGGCAGAGTATTGGAAAAGCCCATGACACTTCCAGGAAGAGAAATTTTCAGTTACATTCTCCACACAGCTGAAAGCAGATTTCAGGTAGGTGGTGTAGTGTGAGGGCTTTCAGTCGATGGGATTGTGTACTTTCTTTATTGAAAAGTTCTTATAGCCCAAATCGCTTTTAGTGATTTTTTTTCTTTTATTAGAATTTGAAATGTACAACTGAAGAGGGAAGTATTTATTTAAATACATGTTCACAGAATGAATAGAAACTGATTAATGGAACTGAAAAAAACCTCAGACCAAATAATCTCTTCTTTTATAATATATTTATATTGTATTTATAATATATTTGGAAGTTGCATACCATGCAACTGTGGCACTTCAAGAGGTTTATAAAGACATACTATTCTAAGAAAGGGTGAGGTTATTTCTACTCCTGACTTTCTTTCATGTGTTGAAAGGAATTTAAGGGCTTCTGACTTACTTTAACCAGTCTGCATGGCAAAATATATCACTTAAAACTACACTAGCCTGGGTGACATGACCTGAACAAAACGCAGTCTGGAGATCCATGAGAAGTTCAAATCTCTACGTAGAAAAATATAAAGTCATGAAACTGATACACATGGTTTATAACAGATAACTCCAGGTATAAACAAAAATGACTTAAATTCAGAGTGTATGTTCAAGAGAAAGTCTTTGACTTGCCATTTTCAGCTTGAATTCTAATAAAAGGGAAGCTTGATTAAGATATTTGCCAACAGATTTAAAAAATCACTTTTATTCCAAGACTTTCTAAAATGTGGAAGAATGGAAGAAATCACAGACCAACAAGTTCATATTTGATATAGAAAGGCAGCACTCATCAGTGAGAGCATGATTTAGTGGATTTATTGTTTAGGAACCAGGGTCTGAGTAACATGACCTAACAGGTTAGCTGTGTCTCCGTTTAGTCAGCGCAATAGACCAGTGTTCTCTCTTCAGTTCCTGGACACCCATTGTCTGGTAACCAAATTGTCTTTCTGATACTCTGTGAAATTGAAAACAGTATTTTGTTCCAAGATACCTAATGCAGAAAAACAAGGAACGATTCCTGTAAGTCACTGCGGGCTTTCATTTCCTACTGATGAGAGTCACAGTGGGGCACAGCAAGCATCAGTCAAGCACTGTTTGTGTTCTGTAGCCCGTAGATCAGGCGTTCATGCAGAAGTAATCACTCTAGATTAAGGAAAGGGCCCTTTTCATATTGGGTGGCTCTCTGTGACATTTGCAAACGTTTTGGCACAGGATGGCATTTGCAAACAGTTTTGGCATAGTGTATTTATGTAATCCATTGTCAGAAGTATCGCAAGCTAAGCTCTCAAACATGAGTTTATGATGTTTGCTACAGATCTCCTGAAATGTCAATGTCTCAGTTCAATTGCCCTTGAGGAATCTGTTAGGGAGGAGAAAAAAAAAAGAGGCATAAGTATTGAAAATACACTGTTCTTTAAATTGGAACGCATGTGTGTAAATATACTCCCATATGTAAATTTTACGTAACTACTAGAATGGCAGGTTTTTAAAAAAATTAATTTGCTAATGAAACAACATGACTTGAAAATGTTTCTTTTCATGTATTTGTTAGATTTGGAATATTGCAAGACAAACTATTCTGTAGTGCTTATTTCACTGGGAATAAAACCAAAGATTATGCTTAATTACTTTTACACAGTGGAAAAGATTTTGAGGAGTGAAAGAGGCTTTGCTGAGAGATGAATATATAAGCTTTATTCCTTTCTCTTAGCGTATGAAACAGTAAGGAATACTCATGAAAATGTGGTTTAGAAAAATCTGTTTATACATCTTATATTGCAGTCTTCCAGCGCTTATTCACACTCCTTTCTGTGCAACACTGACAGTAATGGATAAATGGATGCGTCCATTCAAATACATGAAGCAAATCACCTTCATAAGGGAGGTATCTTTGTACTCCTGCATGTACTTGGCTTTAATCCAGACCGTAACAAGTTTGTTTATGCCTAACTGCACAGTTTTTCAAAAGGAGGTGGGTTATTTCCTCATTTGAACTTGTATTGAAAAATATTTCAGCAGCCATCAGTTTCTCATGTGAAAACAGCATGAATTAGCTACAGGCCGTCACTGAAATTCAAAACATCCCACAGAAGCTTTGTTCCTGGCTTTGTTAATCTGCCAGCTATAAACATAGTCCATTCAATTCTGTTGTATTTCAGATGCTATTTTTGTGGTGTATTTTTAATGTGTTTGGCACTTCTGTGGTGATAGCGGAATCCATGAACAGTTAGCTGAAGGATTCTAGAATAACTTGGTGTAATTATAGGCACTTGTCTATTAATAACAAAAATTAATCGTATGCATGCATATTTCCCTGCCATATCACTTCATGTCATTAACAAATGAGTAAAGAAAGTGATTGTTACTACTTTTTTAGGAATATTCTTTAGACTGCTTCAGAGGCCTCCAAATAACATTCTCTGTAGGTACAAATTAGGTCAAATGTCAGTTCAGAAATGCAAAATGACCTGAATTGTTGAGGTCTGTGCAGAATTGATGGAGGTAGCTTCATCACACGGTTCTGGTTCATCTGCAGCATGCAGAGATTGCACAGATATCTTCTCCAGGCTTCTTCCACTTACTGTTTCAGTATGGCCGTAACCCAGGGACGACATGACGGGAGTACTTTGCGTATTTACAACATTGGTCTAGGTATAACATCAGGCTATTCTTGTCTATTATGATGTAGTCAGAATAGCTGCACATTTCCTAATGCAGCTCTGCTTTATAGTGAAACAGGCTTCTTCAGTTTACTCTTGCTAAAATAACCCAATTTTAGACAGAAATTGCGGGAAGGATTTGTACTGGGATGGCTGATATCACTGTCTCCGAGAGCAGACCAGAATCATTTTTCTTCAAATCTTCACATATTAATTACACAGTCCCCCAGAGTGATTATGCCAACAGTCCGAAGTTTTATTTTTAGATTAAGATTTTAAGTGTGACACAATTACACTTAATGTTAAGAGTTTAGTAAAACGCATGATATATGGTAAGAAGGAGAACCACTAATATGTGGGTCTGCACGGGTTGCTGTTCACCGTAGAAAGTGTTAGAAATCTGTGCCTTGTAAACAGCTTGCTTAACATTGCTTAATTTTGCAACTGCAAAATGAGCCAAAGAGCCTGTTTCTTACTATTCCATGTCTATTTTAACTCTGAAATCTTGTTTTTGAAATTTTATTCTAACCTTTAAGAACTCATAAATTAATTCTTTATAAGAGATTTAATTTATTAGTCTTAATACAGTTTCTGGGTAAATTATAAATATACTGAACAGCTCTGAATGCCTGGCTCCTTTAAAAATCTCTCAGTGGAAGACTCCTGCATATTAAAAGAGATAAATCCCAAAGCACTAGCTATTGAGGATAGCTAGGTATGACCAAAGGGAAATAAGATGGGGCTGGTTTGCATTGTCAGGCAGACTGAATATTTTATCATATTTTTAGTTTGTGCTACAGCTGAGTCAAATGCATGTAAATCCTGAAATCTCCCACAAAATCCAGGGCCCAGCTTTTTCTAAGCACAGGGCAGCTGTATGTATAAGATTAAAAATGCTTCATGTCTAACTGTAGAGCTGTTGTTACTGCAGTCAAGTTGATCTATATCACCCGTGCGCCTGTGTAGGGCATAAATAGTCTTCACATTGCATCCGCATAGTCCTTTGCTTTTCAGGCCTGTACAGTTATATTGCAAGGAGGAACTGTAGGCGCATGCTGTATACGGTGTCTTCTAAGACTTTTCTCTTGCTACTTGCAAAGTAGAACCACCCGAACAAAGATGAAATTCTGCATCATGTATTGCCTTCTGGTACTGTATGCATTTGTGTGTAATACTGACCTCTAGATACAGATGCTTCATTAATCCATTTCTAAACCAGGGAAAGTGATACCTCAGCAGCTTTTTCAGTTACCATTTAGTTCAAAATTTATTCAAAGCCATAAAATGTCCTATATCAAGGTTGGCTAGCCTTCCTAACACCAAAATCTTCATGTGGCCAAAAGCCATAAAACTCCACGAGACAAGGAGAGGAGGAACTTCCTGGGAAGTTCATAGTTAAAAGGTGAAAGTGCCTTTCTTGTGATCCCATAACTTCCTTATGGGATGAAACTCAGCTCGGCTGCAGAAGCAAATACTTTGGCTGGCAGCCGCCATTTCCAGGTTATCTATGTAGCTGAGAACTGGGAACATTTTCCCAAGCTGCTACTGCCCAGTTGCCAGGCAGTCAATCCCAGTGCTGGAGTTGTACTTAAGCATCAGCCAGCAATAGGAGAGTCATAGCTGATCACTGTTGTCCTAAATTGTTTTTTCTTTAATACTCTGGCAAGGAGCAAGCTTATTGCCAATTTTATTTATTTTTATTTTGAACTCCTTGATGAAGTTGCATCTGCATTACATAGGGATCAAGATGATAGGCTTTTAAAAGATTCTGAATCTGATGATACGTGGAAAACAGATGCCAGATTTCTGGAGCTCATGGCCAGCGATGAACAGTGCGTTTAACTCCCACTGGAGTCAGTAGCAAATTTTGCTTCCTGTTAGCCTCATTTGGAGTCGGAATTAAAAAAAGGAGGAGCCTATATTTATCATTGCCATTTTCTTTCTTATAGAGAAAATAATTGGAATCTGACTAAACAGAAAATGTAATTTTTGGTTGCCGATTACTGTGGTCTTCTTTTTGCTGGCCAGCCTGATGCTTGCTTACTTTCCTTCTAATCCATCAAGAACGCTGTATCCCAAGCTGGCTCCCTTAGTCATTTACCGGGCAATGTCATACCTTGTTTGATTAGCTTTCCTTGCTGTGTTGGATTAAATGTAAACATTGATCCTTGTCTTCATTACCAAGAACAAAGTCAGCATCCCCCTTGTTATTCTGTTGACAGTACTCAATTCTGTACTATATTTACAATATTTTCACATCTTGATTACCTATGTTTATTTGCAGCATACAGGTTTAATTCTACTGTGCCTCCACTGTCTCTGTGATTATGTTTCCAGGTGCAGGTGTGCTATTTTCCATGTACTACACAGTTCAATTTGAGGGTGGGTTTTTTTTTTTAGCTTAGGGAAACTAAAAATAATAGGCTAAAATTAAGAACAATCTAAAAGCTCCCAAAGATTGAGATTAAGACCTATATTTTTTAGGTTTTAGATCATGGATCACTATTAGCATCAAGCTTATGGTTGGAGTGCAGTAAGTTGCCCTTAGTATTTAAAAAATAAAAACAAAAACCAGAAAGAGTGATTGCTGCAAGCACTGTTCTTCACCTTTTTTTATTGCTAACATGTTTTCCAGAAAAGAGTTATGATTCTATAGCATTCTAGTTTTAATGTCTGTTCATTTTTCACATTCATAGCTATTATTGTTAACATGGTATCCATTCAAATCTGGATCTGTCCCTCAGAACGGTCATGTCAGCTCTCTTCTGCCTTGTTGCGTATGTTAATATCATGCTGTAATCTTCATGAGAAATGAAGATACTTGAGAGAAGCAGCTGATACCTCTTAACTTGATGGAGCAATTAAAACTCAAGCACTTACTTGGAAGATCAAAACAACATGTTTTGATCACAACTTTACTTTATGATTCCATTTCCTTTTATGGTAATTTTAAAAGAAGGGTTGTGTTATTAAAAATAAAATAATAATGGTAATTGTGCAGGTTGTTTTTTATGATGGGCGGTTTACTTGCGAAACTCAAAGCAAAGACAGCTAAGTTGCATTATTTCTGTGGGGACTATTTAAATGGTCTTGAAAAGTGTAAACGCTTGTGCTTGTGGGCAAATGTTCTTGCCTGGCTGAATTTGGAGCAACAAAGAGTCAAGGAGCATGGACAAAAGCCAGCTCAGAACAAAAGCCCCAACAGCTGTTTGCTCCCTGAGCAAATGGAAGTGTAGGCGGCAGATTTCCAGACTGGGAGACTGGTAACTGTGCTGCATTACCCATGAAGCTGAACTATGCGGTGTCGAAGGTTAAAAGTCAAACATGGTGAAGTGAGGCAGGAATATGCAACAAGTTTTTAATGGAAATTAGTCTAAGTACATCAGTGAGCTCAGTATCAGGTAAATTATAGGCATGAACGGGTAGAAAGAAATGTTTTAAGCTTTCAGATTTTTCTTCTCTGTGATATGGGCAAAATCAGGCAAATTAGAGGAGATGGTAAATCTTTCTCCCCCCGCCCCCCCCCCCCCCCCCCCCCGCTTGGCATGAAAGGTGGTTGGCTTGTTGCATTTTTTGTTCTGTGTAAACTAGAGGTGGGTGGCTCAAAGGTGTTTAATATATAACTCTTTTTACTGGCTTCTCATACGCTGGTGTCTCAGAACACACTTTCTGTAAACTCTTTCTGTTGTTACTTCCAATGCCAATCGTATTGATTATGGGCTGTTCAAGAACTAATTTGGTAATTAAAGTTGTCTCCATTCCATGTCATTTTTGCGTGCAAACAACTTGTGAATATGGAGGAGGAAGTGCCTGGCTAGTCACTGTAATGCACTGCTGTCTCAGCACGTTGAAATTGCTACTTGTCAAACAAGAGTTTTACTCCTTTTATTTTCACATATATGATGCATTGCGAATCCTGATGCACGTCTTCTGTTTTTAGTTACCTCAATATTTTCAATAAAAATATATCCTAGATCTGTCTCTGCTTTCCTTAAAGATGATAATTACAGTACTAGCAGGAAAAAAATAAATCCAGGTATTCACAGAACACTGTTCTGAAAGCAAATCCTACATTTTGTTATTATATAAACAACCTTGGAACATGTTCTGCTTCTGAACCATTTGTTCATTAAATTACTTATCACTGAGAAATGGTAGGTTATACTGCTTACACAAATTCAGCTGATACCCAACAGAGTAGAATGTTGGTGATTTCTAGATGGAAATGGATGGAATAGCCAAACTTACTGCCTTTCAACTAATCATTGAAACACGCAAAACAATTAGATCAATTATAATTAAATAGTGTATCATGGTGAACTTTTTCTTACGTGTGTTCAGTGGTTTCTAGATTTCTAGTTAGTTGTGAGGAGATGATTTGCATTGAGTACCGTATTTACACCTTATGTTATTTTGGCTGGAGCACCAAAAAAGAATGGAAAGTAACCGTTCCCGCATGCAGATGTCATTGTGAGTTAGAGAACCAAGGAATTAGACTCTAGGTATAAGTATTGCTCAGATGTTAAGTAAGGAAAGGTAATTTCTACAGGGTTCTGAGCATTTCCTGAATGAAAGAGAGTGTATTTCATCCAAAGTTAATCATAGGTATTATTCATTTTATAGGATATAACTAATGGATACTAAACATTTACTGTACAGTAACCATCTTGTTATGCCAACTTCAAAGTAAAGTTAGTGGAAGAAAAAAAAGATCTGATCATCAGAATTATGTACAGAGTCATTGTTTACAGAAAAATTCAAATATCAATGCAGATGATGCTTATGAATCTTCATGCTGATATGGAAACTGATTTGTAGCATGAGAATGTACAAGTTAGGATCATTCAAATTATAACAAATGGAAGCATGATTATGTGTTTGTAATTATTTCACAGCAAGAAGAGATTGAATACGTCATTATGAATACTGTGTTCTGCTGTAGAAATATGTATGTAAAAGTAGAAGGAGCGGTATATTAATAAAACAGTTGGATAGAATATTAGAATTAATGCTTTTCATTTCTTGATCAATTTAGATCTAATCTTGGTAGGAAATGATTATTCAGTTTTTGACCTGACAACTTTGCTCTAATAGTGTCTTAAGGATTTTCAATGTCAAAATGTACTATAGAGAGATTATATTACCCATATCTTTCTACCTCTTCTGTTAATAGCCGACTATTTAAAAATCCCAACTCAGTCATTTGTATTAATAGATGGAGATCACTGTTTCTCATTAATAATTACATTTCATTTCTACAAAATCGGTAGTGATGGCAGGAATGTGGATCCAATTATTTTTACACTTCAGCAACTGGAAGCAAGGATTTTACCCAGATTGCTGCAAAACAGGAGTTACAAGAGTATATAAAATGATTTGATGAAGTCAGAGTCTTAGTTAATAATGCCACTAAACAGGTGTTTTAGATGATTTTAATTGGCAGAAGAAGGTGCTGAGATACATTGTATTAGCAAGTCAGAATTAGTTCTCATTTGTCTAATAAGGTTCTCTTAACATAGTATAGGCATTGTTTAATACTACCTTTTTGAGGAGGCTGCCTGCCTGAATCTGGTTTACCACATTAAATATTAGGGTTATAACCAGAAATTAGATTATTATTATGACAAACAAAAATTCTGATCACACAAGAAACTGGCGAAAAACAGTCACCAAATTTATCTGCCAGCTAACGCCTTTCTTCATGAGGTATGTTTAATACCACTCAAGCAAAACTAGAATCATTAATGTCTCCAGAGATGCATTTATATGTAAGATGGATAGATGGATAGATATGAAATACCTGATTCTGAGCTTTGCAGCGCTTCCAAGATGTGCTTATTACTTCTGTTCTCTGATATCTGGCTGGTACAAAAGTCTTTCCAATTACAGACATGTTATACTATTTTTATAAGAGACATCTCTCTCTAATTTTATCCTGAAGAGTGGACAATGAGATGGGAACTAAATTTCTTCATTTCAATGTTCACAACATCAGCTAAGAGAATACTGCAGTTCCATATGCGAAGTATGTAAAGAAAAACACACAAAATTCCGTTGACATTTTGATACATGGAGAGCAATAAGTGAAAGGTATGAATAAACTAGAAGCTGATTAAAAAGACCAGTTATTTTAAGCTATTTTCTATAGATGCACCTCAGGCAGAGCTTGACACCAAGACAAAATCAATGAAACTGAATTGGTATCCAAACAAACGCTGGGCAGATCAATGAGAAATGCTTAAAAGCTAAGCAATGACCTGGTGGGAAGAAGGAATTGATTGCCTCAGTAGGCTGCTTTTTTTTTCTTCAGAATGGGACAAGGTGAGAATGTAGACAAGAACTTGAGCCTTTAATACTTAGACATTCCAGGGCTGAACAGGGTAATGCCTGGCAAGCATCCGGCTGCCTGCCAGACTCAGCCTAGAAAATTAAACCCTGTTAAGACTTCAGTGGCTAAGAAGGTAGTAGAATGAAAAGAAAAATGTTATATTAAAACTGAACAGGTGTAACTCAGATGTAGACTTAAAGAGTAAGTGCTTACCACCAGGGACTTGGAGGAACTGTTCTGCAAGAGTTCTTCTAGAATAGCTACTCCCTGGTTTAGATTTACATATTTAACATTTGTATTTTAATCTGAGTAAAACTATCAACTATAGGTGATCCCTAATTCAGCCCCCAAAATCTAGCCCAGAGACTGGTTTTCCTAAATGAGACAAACGAGAGAGAGGATTTGCAGACATTGCATGTAGGTTTTTCCTTCCTCCACAGTCCCAAACGCAGATTGGCAAAAATGGATTCAGAACAAGTGTCTCAATTTCATCTTCACGTGCATTTACCAGAAATACTGACAGGATCATTTTAAGGTGTTCGTACCTCTGCCCAAGAGTTCATGGATTATCTGACCTGTAGAACTGCCAATCAGTTTAAAAAGGTATCTCGTTTAGTGCCAGAGGCTCTGTAAGTATCATTTGACCTCAAGGCCAGAACTAAATTATTAAATCCAGTAACAGGAGACAGAAGAGATGGGAGATAAATCTTTTCCTCATACTTGACTACCATGCATTTTGGGGGTGGTTGGTCATTTTTTCCTCCAAATTTAGTAGTTAAACTTTCTGGGTGTTATTTGAAAGTCATCATTTTAATTGTAGAGTAAAAAGCTATAGAGCTGAAACAGACAAGTGAGATGGCAAATTTTCTCATCAGGGTTTGGAGGATTGAGGATGGAAAAGGGCTTGAGATACATGCTTTTAAATGTATGAAGACTTTTTAATACTCTCAACTTTTTTTCCCCATACAACATCTGTTTCCATGGAAGTTAATCAATTCAGTTTCAGTTCCAGTTTCCTTTTTCATGCTGGGTGCATGGAAGATGTAATTCCTCAGATATAAATTGGTTTTTGTAAACCTATGTAACATAATGATTTGTCTTAGAATTTGGATTGTCATTATAAAAATTAGCTTAGGCGTTTAAGAAAAATTATCTCTAATTTTGTTATTAGATATATCTCGTTCTGGAGTAGCATCATTTAAATTAGCAGAATTACTTGCAATTTTTGTCCTTCATTCCCAGACACTGGTGTTCATGTAATCATCCTAAGATGATCTTATTACCTCAGCCATGCCTGTCAGGACAGACTGATATTAGTTCATATCTCTTTATTTTAGGGGAATTAATTTTGCACCTTTTGCGCTTTTTTCCTTGAATGGCATTTTTCCTCCAGAAGGGAGAAGTGACTTCCCATTGGACTGACACTAATGTCATTTTGTGGACGTGCCAGCAGGAGGAGCCTGTGTATTAAAATATACTTTCAATAAAGCAATCACCAAATTATAGTAATTGCACATAACACTGTGCTTTCTTCTGCAATGTAAACTACCACGTATCCATAAAGTAGCTCTCTGTCTGCCAGATAAAGCTAAAGTACTGTCAGCAGTGGCTATTATGCTAGTAAATTAACCTATTTTAGATTGAGAAAAGCCCAATGAGGCGAAAATTTAATTTTGTTCCATTGTATATATGATATTTAGATGCTTTTATGTTTACATGTTCTGAAGAATACATATTTAACGCAAAATCACAGCCCTCTGAAGCCAGTATCCCATGGTCAATTTTACAAGCATTAGAGTATGAACACTGCATTGCTGCAATTTTATAAATAGTATAAAAATAATGAGTAATAATATTCATGTTACTAAAAGAAATCCATGCTAATGAGCACAGCTGAAATTGGATTCACATGATCAGAATTCTCTACAGCAACTTAGATAGCATTGCTGAGTTTCAAAATAAGAAGTCATAGGACCAGGGTTGGAAGTCCAATTATCCTTGGCTACCAAGAATTAATAGCATATACTAATTTAATTTTTAGAGTTTTTATTTTGCTGACAAGAAAAATAAGGAGTTAAAGATCTAACTTGTTAATCTTGTTATTAGAGAAGAGGAGCATGTATACCACAGGTATTTTATGCAATTTTTTCACGTGAAGGAAAAAATCTTTATTATTTTAACTAAGGTTTTTTTACGCTGTTTTGCTCAGAAATTTAGACAAGGAAAGTACACTGCCATTAAAAAACATAATTGTATTTTCTGTTAATGTTTAGCATCTGAACACATTTTTTCTATACTGTTTTTTTATTATTATTTTAGTGAGTAACAGCCAATATGTGCATTGTAGTTACAAAGCTAATGGCTACCAATGATACTGCTGCCTTATCTTGCAGAAAAGCTCTGCTTCCTGCAAGTGAATTTTCCACTCAGTCCCAGGACTTGTTAAAGGCTTTTGCTTTGCTAAGATCTCTGCCATGTGGGTGCTCAAAATGCTCAAGTGGAGCCTGAGTGCGCGCGTGGCTTTTGCAGGGCTGTCTGACCTGTCAGAAAGGTCACGCTGCACGAAAAAGGGAACTAGACAGAGTAAATTCAGTGATTGTTTTACAATATATCTGTGTTTGTTTAATCTGGCAAGAATTGCAGAGGGGCAATTCCTCCCTTATGGACTTATTAACTCACTCCAAAGATAGGTATTATGAGGGGGTTTTTAACTTACAAAAATAAGCTTGGTTTTGTACGCTGTGTGATTTTATTGCCTAGCTGAGTTGCAAAATGCAAAATCTAGTTTTTATTTATTGATCTGTATTGTAAGCAGTATAATTAAAAACCATGTGGAGTCCTCTAAAAGAATGGCAAAAGTACAATGCTATCCCTTTATACTGTAGTTTTCCGAGGAGTCTATAGCCTCTGAATATCACCTAGGTAAGCTGGAATTTTCTGTTACTGCTTGTTGTTGAACTTAATGTACTTCTTCTCAGAGTCTTTTCCAAAAGGCTCATTCATGTGAGACTATAGTCTGTTGTGGGTCAGAAGAGACTGAAGAATTCCCAACAGGGATGTATTACTAATGTACTTCATCACGTAATGATACATCCATCCATAATTAGAGGGTTGTTAAGTAGAGCATCATGCAAGCTCTTGTCTTTTTTGCTTGTACTTTTATCACTTCAAAATGCTTTTCCCACCATTTCTGAACTGCGACTCATAGAGATATGCTTTTATCCTGTAATTCGCAATCTTCCATAAAGTATTGAAAGTTCTACTAGTTCTCATTTTTGAAAGACCCCATTTGTAATTCACACTTGAGATACCAGTAGAAAGAATGCAGTTCTGTCTAGCTGAAGATGTGTGCTGTACTTTGCAGTCATGTGCCAGGCTCTCATAACATCTGCTTTTTTCATGTTTGGAATAACTGTAGAATAATTTACATGTAACATAAACTAGCTGCTTCTGTCTATTTCTTGTCTTCCTAGTGATATCCCACCTTCTGGAGAACCAGTAAGTAAAAGCAATCGCTCGAGAGGCACTACGCGCTTCCCCAAGCTATCTCGCAGCCATCAAAGAGAGCCACGAAGCCTGGAACCTCAGAGTGGTGATCTTTGACCCTCTTTCATAATTGTGAATAGTGGCACCACGTACTTTAAGTTGTTCTGTGATTCCTTCCTAGCCTGTATTTATAATTTAAGCTCCTGAAGAGACTACAGCTGCATCAACTTAAATCCTGAAAAGAGACATTCATTACTAAGGGTCATATCCTGATTAACTACTTTTGAAGGCAGTAATCACTTTCTCAAAAGAATACGAGGGCTCTTCACGAGGGCTCAGCAAACTGATAGGCATTTTCTTTGTTGTGTAAAGCTGCATTGCACATATTCTCCTTTGTGTTACTATGAATTCCTTGTTTGTATTGTGTTGTCTCCCTTTCTACATGTACATTTTTCTGTTCCAGAGAGACATGGGTATCATGTCAAGACATTTTTTTTTCCTTAGAAGAACAGTTATGATTATCACTATTTGATATGTCAGAAAGATGTGCGTAAAAGAACCTCACTAATTTATTACCTTTTGTAAATAGAAAGACTGGGTTTTTTTATTGTAAACCTCTGACACACACAAAGGTCTTTAAAAAACTTGACAAAGTAGATGACAAGGGAAGAAATTACAGGTGGAAAATAGTTTTTGTACGTTTCTAGTTAGGTATTCTCAATAGCTTTCATTTGTGGGAAGTAATTCTTTAAAATCAGAGAATGTAATAATTTTTTAGTGAAATTTCAGTCTTGCTGTAAGGCTGGGTGCAATATTATTGATTTCTACAAACCACCACAAGGATACAGAAAAATAGCATGGTACAAAATAGTGTTTTCAAGTCTTGGGTTATATTTTGTTATTAATTTGTTGCTGATGTTACAGAACAGTCCATCATTAATGGGGCAGTGTGGAATTCTTACTCAGATGTTGTAAAACCCTTCACATGGTGATACTTAAGAATTGTCTGTAATGAAAGTGCCTGTTACCCATCACCTCTTATTGAAAAGTAATTTGTAATGGTACTACTGTAAGAGTAACTAAAAAAATTGACAAGAATTATTACAAGTGATGGAAGTCCTGACACGGATTAACTGGAATCCAGTTCAGTATCCATTAGCTGTGCTGCCGTAGGCAGTTAATTATATGTTAGCTATCTTCTTCTCTTCATTAAGTTTAAGCAGTGTACATTCACATTTTCTGTCAATTGTATTCTGGTTTTCCTTTGTGTAAGAACATCTTTCTTCTCAGAATTTTTTTTTGGATAATGTTACTTAAATTGATGTATCTTGTAATTTTATTATCCATTCATTCTGTTAAATTCTCACATCAGTAGATATTGAAATCTAATACTACCCTGCAGAAAAAAAAAAGCTGATATAATAACAGATCTTTTCCCTCAGTGCTTTACTAAAGTTCTAGCAAACTGGAACTTCTGTTCTGCAAACCTGTGACCATCGTGTGTTGTTTAGTCAGGTAAGTGGTCCAGTCATTTTCAGTGGCGCTTTTTGAGCGAGTGGGGGTTTGTTACAGACAGTGAGTAGCATCAGTGGGATGGTGCCTGAGTATGAGCCCCAAGTGCTGGATTCCTGCCATTGAAATATGGAGCTTACAGGTGGCACTGAATAGCAAAATGTGGCAAAGAGGAGTGGAATTCAGTCTTCAGGTCAGAAATTTCAGTGGATTAAATACCCCAAAGTAAAATCACGTCACAGAAATGAAACAGTATTTTTCAGTCAGTAAGAGATCTCATTTACAAAATAAATAGATAGATAAATAGAAAATCCAAAAGGTCAGCTTGGGAGCTAGCTAATTTATTCTTATTAAAAGATGAATTACTGTTTGTGTTTTGTGTAAACTACAGCGGGACATTTATTTAAGAAGAAGGGGAAGTGAGTAGCTTGTTAGTTAATGCTTCTCCAAATTCTTCAGTCTGACACACTGTTGATAGTTTAGTTTGACTTTGTTGGAAAGAAAAGTATTTATAATGATGGTCCCACTTTGAAACAATTCTAAATTAATTTTTCAGAAAGTGGAGACTTGGTTAGTAGAAATATGACACACGTAACTATTAACATTGAGCTGCAAGTAAATCTGAAAGAAGACACCGTGTGGAAACTTTTGTGATGTATCTGTTTGTTACATGAAGCTGTATTCATTTTCAGGGAATAATTAACAAATTAAAATACTCCTTATTCAGAAAGTTGCAAATGGTAAGAAATCTCATTTAGCGCAGACTAAATTTAATTTTTTTTAGTTGTGTAGAAGGAATTTTTTTGTATCTACCTTTGCCTCTTAAAATTATTTCATTCCTGATTATCTTGCATCTTGTAATTTTTAATGTATGTATGTAGATAACATAAAAATACTAAACTTGTTTACTGTGTGCAAATTGCTCTTTGTTAACTTTAGCTGAATTGTGTATTAGCTCCTAAGATTACACTCTGCAAACAATGTTCACTTTGTGATACAAGATACCATAAGAGGTGCATTACTAATCCCTTTAAAAGCTCATCTGTGGTTTCCCTAAAATCTCGGAAAATAATTAAATGAAAGCCTTTCTTCAGAAGATAGCTTTCCCACTTTATACACCTGGTTATTTTGAAGATCAGTGAGGTACTTGCATGACTGCAAGTACATACCTGGTGATATGAATGCCCGAATTTTTAGCACCTCAAGACATGTAAAATGCCCTTTTAGAGATTTGTACCTATCTGTCACAAATCCCACTTCTTTTATTTACCAGAATCAGCAAAGAATGTTGAAGGTTGATCAGCTTGTATTAAGAATCCTGAATAGTTATAGTATTCTTATAAAATACTATAAGCCTAACAATGATACTATCAATTGAATGATTTTATCAGTTCATTTAGTCACCTAATTCCATGCATGTAGTTACAATTTTTCTACAAATCCGATTTCCTTTGGTACTGACTGATAGCTCTTGAATCCTTACACGTGGTCAGTGGGTGGTGCACCATGAGTTGCTGGGTTCGACCGGTTCTTGCTAGCTCCGTTGAACAGCAGTGTAATCACAGAATAGAGGACTGGGGACAGGCTGGTCCCCGGAGTTGTTCCTGCAAGCCTCGGGCTACGGCCTGGTATGAGACAGTGTTAGAGGAATCTGTAATACCGTTTCCATTTCATTCCTGCTTTATATTTAGACATACTGGGTCTCTAGGGTGGCTTATCTGGAACTTTTAGTGACTGTTCAAAATAAATTGTAAAAATAAGAGGCATTATGGTTATTTTAATGCTGTTCTCCAATCACATGCAAAATGAAACACTAAGAAACACAGGGCTGGCAAAACTTCCATCTTTTGCAGATGTGATTGTCTGTCAGTATTCATTACATATTGTCTGTGGTTTTTCAGAATCTCATCTATTTAGAGATTCTGACATTCACTATAGAGAATGCATTGTATCGACTTGGCTTTTGCATTAAATCAAGTTTCTCAATAATAATAATAAATTTCCGAGGTTTATGTGAGGCAGGATATTGACATAGTTATAAAGGCTTAATTTGATAAGTCCATTACGTCACATACTCTTAGGGAGATTTATATTTTCAAAGCCAATCTTTTTTATGGAATTGTTGATGTGATAGTTGTGATCAAATTATACTATCTTCAGAATCGACTGCAAGTCATAAACCATCGTTATTGGATTAATAGTATTTAGAGAAAGGGCATAATGGTATTAAAGGTCACTGGCTCAAAATTGTGACCTATTGCTAAGGTGCTTTTTTTTTGGTTATAAAGTAATGTTTTACTACATAGAACGATATCTGCATGGTAGCTGTCAATTTGATTAATAAGAACCTACTAACAAGTGGGGTTGACTGACTCAGAGCATGAAGCTAATAATAAATGAGACTTGGTGAGCCCCAAGTGAACTAATGATACTGTCTGTCAGGACATATTAATGGTTTAAGAACATGATACTGTGTTAACAGAATCGGTTATTAGTACTTTCAGGTATGCATGTCATTCTTTCTGCTTTAAAGCACACAGTGATCTCAGTTCTGCTATAAGTTTCATGCCTTTTCAAAGGCTCAACCCCCCCACCCCCAAACATTTTTCATTGAATATCTTGTAACTCTGAGGACAGATAATATATACCTGTGGATACAAATACAGTTACCTGCTTGAAATTACTATGAGAAACCTGTGGAACAGCTGTTTAAAAGAAAGAAAAAGACTTAACAAATTCTGAACCTATACGCCATTGCAAATCTTGATTACAGCACTGTGGTTTTCTAGCTGGAACTCTGGTATGTGTGAAAAGAAACATGTTTAACATGGGAACACAATTTTCTCCTTGGAAACAATTAGTACTACTTCTGTATTGGAGCTTCTGGAGATGTGGTTAAACAACTCAAAGAATTTATCTCCTTCAGTTTCTGTAGGTTAGGATATTTCAATCAGCACCCTACATCACATGGAATATTAATTTGATTATTTAGCCATTTCAGTAGTTTCTTAGCATTATGTATTGAGAGAACACTTTAATATATGAATTTATATATATGAAATACAGAATATGTTTAAAAATATCAGTTAACTGCTTTGTATCTTACATATTGAATGGAAGATAAAACACTTGTTCTATACAGTGTCCGACACTGTACATTTCATTTATTTCTTATTCTGCACTTTTACATGCTTTTATGGTCCAGTTACAGATAACTTAGATTATTTATAAAATTTCTTTTTAAAAAATAATCAGAGCACACTTCTAGTTAATAATAATGGCTTAGTTTTTTGTTAGCAATGGCATGAATTTATACTAGAAAACAGCACTGAAATGTTTAGAGAGGAATTAATTTTCCAGATTTAAAAATTGCTGCAAATATCTGGACTTAAAAAAAATATGTTTTTGTTGCACCTCAACAAATGTATTGCACTTCCATGTAGGGGGAATCAGTTTCTTTAAGAAGATTTCAGAAATTATGTCCATGCCATGACAGAAGTTAAACTGTGGTAGGTGGTTTTTTGAGTGGAGTATTAATAATTTAAGATGCTAAAAGTCATAGAAATGTAAATGTGGTTGAAAATCTAATTCTGAAAGGTTGCGCTTTCTTTCTTACTTAACACTGAGATAAATAACTAAGTATCTGGTATGTGGGACCAAACCTGTTGGCAACTGAAGAAGCCGGATTTCCCTTTTGATTAGGGGGGCATTTTTTGTTGTTGTTCCTGTTAAACTGTAGGAAAGGTAGTATTAATTCTGAAGCATATATATGTACAGTATTCACATAAGTATTAATAAATGGTTTGTAATATTATTTTAACTTGTTATGCTAATGTTTACATTATAGAATTTTTAAGCAAATGTGTATATATATAATTTTCTAAATACTTTCTTGTATTTTTTTTTAAATATCCTGTGGTAAATTTGTTGTAATCTGGTTGAAATATACTACTTTACCAAGAAGAAAATAAAATAACATCTTTTCTTGTTTGAAATAGAGTGTGCTCACGCCTTATTTGTTCTTTTCAGCTGTTTTGTAATTGCTTCTGTCATTTATGTGCATTTTTTCAGTGTGTTTTCTAGTATGTTGTATGTGGGTATCAGACTTTAATTTGTTAAAGTCTTATTATTTCATTGTATGAGAAGTATTATTTATTGAAAGAAATCTTGAACATTTCAGTTTATAATCACATATTAGATAAATCCCTGATACAAACAAGAAGGAAAACAATGTCATGCAAGTTTTTTATCTTGCATATTGCTAGTACAAAAAATCCCTACTTGAAGTTACATGGGATCTACTGGGAATTAAGTGTCATACATATAATTTCAGTATAACTGGTGTTTCAATACAGATCAGGAGACTGAGATTTGGACTGTTTTCATGTCTGTGATGCTGATTTGCTCTGGAAATTTCACGCTCCCTCTGATTTTATTGCCTCTTTTAGAAAGTGAGAATTCCAAAGCTCTTTCAAAGTCTGTCTGAAGGTCTGCAATATGCGTACAAGCTGATAATTCCTTGAAGAGTGGTCTTGAAGAGAGACTTTTATGACCACTGTGTTCACTAGGAAAAAGTTATGAGGATAAATTTTTTCTTACTTTCTATGCATTGCTGGAGCTGAGCAGGGGGTGCCTCTTCTCTGTGGTTTTTGCCCATGTACAATGAGCCACGTTCCACGCTGCAAGCCTTAGGAGAAGACACTTAAAAAAATCCCTCGAATGGTGAGGTTTTTTGCAAGGATTGATTTAACATGCTTATATTATTTTGTGGTGTTTGGCTTTCTTACATTCAGAGTCCACATATGTATGTCTGATTTCCTTTTATTGAGATATGACACATTTGTATACTCAGACTGGCACTTTATATCCAGTTTATAAGTGGATGCTTACATATGTGAAAACAAGCTGCCAGATTTGGATGCTTCATTGAAAAGGAAAGTTTTAATTTCCACCAGACAAAGCTGTAATTTAAAAAATAATGTTAGTAGATTCCTCGTACTCAGTCTGCTGATTAATTCAATTAAAAATTTTCAAGCCATTGCCATTATACAGAGATCTAACAAGTTGAACTGCTCATGTGAAAAAAAAAAAATAAATATTTTGTAAAGAAGGATACTGTAAAATTCATTGTGATGTTTAGGTATCCACATCTTTTAAAACCTGTGTTAGGTTAGGTATCTTTGTAGGAGTTAGATGACAGAACTTTTAAATTGTCTTGGCAATCCATAGGATTTTGTTGTTTCTATGCAAATGTGGATGAGACTTTTTGAACAATTCCAATGCTGATACTAACTACTAATAGTTACAGAGTATAAGCTTTTCATATCTCAATTATTTAAGATCTCAAGCAAAATTATGCTTACAAAGTTTTAATTAATAGTTTCAAGCCATAGTTTGAGCCACAGTTCCATTTCATCTGTTTGAGGTACTAGACCACAAATAGCCCCCAGTTATTGATGGGAGCTTGTCTTTGGACTATATGAGGTCAAAGATCTCACTGTACCAGATGTATAGTTTCAACACTGTGGAACAAGTATCTGTTCTGAATGGCTGTTTCTTGGCCATTTGATCTTTATTTCCTGGTCTACCAGCATGTCTGCTGTGGGAAGAGTAAAATCTGATCATCAGGAGAAGGACAACTAGTGAAATGTTGTAGATTCAAAAACCTGGGCCAGAGAAGGCTGGAAAGAAAAGGGTTTATGCAGTAACCCTTATGTGCACGTGGCAAAACCAGCGCAAGGCTGAAGGTAACTGTATCGCACTGCCTTGTCCAGATGCTGAGATGCTGCTGCTTAATTACCACTTTGAAAATCCCAGGAAGAACAAGATTATTTAGAGGGACTACTGATTTTTATGAATCCAGACAAAGATTCAGATAGTATTTGGGCAGTTGTTGTGGTTTGGCATTTCTGCGTGGGCCTACAGTGTTTGAAGTTCTTTCAGGAAGAGACCTGTGCAGGATTTGCTGCTTTTTTTTCCCCCAAGATTTTAAGGACATAAGGAGAAAACTTTGTACAAACAATCTGTCAGAAGAAAGATCAAAGATATTTTTAAGATAATATTTAAACTAAGATTTTTGCTATTGCACTTCAGTCTTTCCAAATGACCTTTTTTAAGTATTGTAAGTGAACTTACTGTATTCCCAAAATTGAAATAATAGATAACTGATATTGTGATATATTGTAAGCATGCTTGATGTGTTCTAGAAAATCATTGTGCAAACTAGGGTGCATGTGGGTTTGTCATGCTCATATTCTGAATTTTTCTTGCCATTATTTTGATCTGCATTGTATCAGCAGGCTTTTATTATGTGTGGTTCCTAAGTACCATGATGATAACTTTCTTTTTACTTCTAATTCAACAATATCCATGCCTTTTTCAACATTGTTTAATTTCCCAGTATTTTAAATTTGCTCAGCAAGTGCTTACACCTCATCCAATGCACTGTATTTGTCATTGCTAAATAAGTATGTCTTTATTTTTAAAGTGATCTTATAGCCCTACTCATATCCAGCTTATGATTGTTTCATTCATTTAGGCCATTCATTAATTGCACCATGAGATGTCCTTCCTGTAGAGCTTTCTTCTGAGCAAACTGTTGTGCCCTGCCCTGGCTGTGTGCATGCAGTGCCTCTTACAGAATAGGGTAAGCCCCTGCACTTGCATATTTTTTTTTCCAAATGCCAGGCATATGGCGGTTTGTGTTTGTTCATTGTATGTGAAGCTTTATATGCTTTTTTTGTGTGCACTTGGACTTTTGCTCTTTACACCTCCTTGTGTTGAGCTTTTGATATTTTTGGAGTCTCTGTTGGATCACAAAGACCTGCCCTCCCCCAGTTTTCTAGAATTTGTATGTCTGGCAAATTCACCCTTAGATAGTGCTTCAGCTCTGACTCTAACTAGTTCATTTTCCTATTAAGAATATTTTCATAATTAACTTTATTCCTGGTGCTACATGTTGTTCAGAAACAGCTGAGGTACATCAAGGGTTTGTTTTACGCAGTGTCTGAGTTCTAAGTCATCAACTTTGCATGACATAAGCCTCTTTATAACGATTCCAACTAGCATCTGCCAGAGCTGTCAAATGCACTGCCTTTCTTTGGGAATTGTTATTGTAAAATAGATTTCATGTTCATACTATATAGCTTCACTCTGTGACAAATATTTACAGGTTAAGCTAATATAGCAAGAAAAGAGTTAATCAGGTTAATACTAATTTTTAAATACCTAATTTTTATATTTTTTTTTCCTTTTCCCTCACTTGGTTCCCTGTTTTCTCAAGTGCTAATTCATCCATGAATTAAGTCGTTTGTGCGTGTGTCAAGTTCAGTGACAGTTTCTACATCTCAATTTCTGGTAGGAAACTAGATTATGGTTATTAACGTTCCAAATTTTAGATGTTATAAGAAAATTAATTTTCAGCAGTAGAGATCCCCAAGTGCCTTCCCAAGTGGGAATGTAAGCTTATAGAGAAATAGGAAATGAAATATCATTTAATATAGTCAAGTAACTTTACAGGTACAAGGCAAAGGAGGTAACGCCTCAAACATTTGTCATCAGAAATACGTATCTTGTCTCCATTCATGTACACAAGCAAGTCTATTTCTTAACTGTAAGACTAAATAAAAAATCCGTATGTCCTTTATACTGTGCTATTTAAGCTGTTGAACGTTTTCAAGGATCGTCTGTTCAGATCTGAGCATTAGATACACATTAATACTTTGTAGCATACAATTTGGCTATTCACTCAGATTTGTCTTGAAGCAGCTCAGATTCTCAGTAGGCTTTTGTTTAATACAGTGATGGAACACACAGTTCTTTGTGCATCCAAAGTGGTACGTATAACTTCAAGCAGTTAATAAGATGTGAGGCATTTTGCAGTGATACTTTAATTTCAAACAATATATTAGATATAATTGGCATTTTTGGAAACCATCTGGTTGGTATTTTTTGAGGGCGAAAAAAAATAAGTGTGAATTGGCAAACAAGATACATCAGTACCTCTGAGTAGTTCTACTGTGTCAGAAAATAGAGGGTAATTGGATACTAGAAAAAAAAAGGAAAACAAAAGAAACCACACATTCTGACGCATCAAGAAGCAACAGAAAAAGGAGTGAGGAATTTAATGTAGGAATACATTAAAAGAAATTTAAAAAATGTACTACATCAAACTGCTACCATATGTTCCATGATGAGATACAACAAAGTAGATAATATACCTGTTATGGATTCTGTCAAGCCATAGGACCCTTTGGATATGTCAATAATTCACAAATAACATCTGTTGTCAACTGCTGTACTTAATCAGCATGGGCAAGGTTCTCCTCCCTGCATGACAGAGGTAGACTGATACTCTGCTTTCCCTTAGTGATTGAAAATTCCTTTGACCTCATCGTTTTATGCAGAACTCCTGCTGAGATGTAATTAATGGGAAATGTAGACATGCAGAAACAGCAGAACACAGCTAGACTGGCAGTACAGTGCTGACTGAGGGTTCTGACATACCTTTGACTATTTTTCAATCAGATTTGCTTTTCCTGACTGCCTTAATGCCCTGCTGCGTATACAGATTGCACTTTCAGAGTAGATGAGCAGCCTCTTCAGATATGCAGAGAGACTAATGATAGCCCACTGCCTCATTTAAAGGTGCAGAACAGATATGCTCTCGTTTTGTAGACAACAGGAACACAAAAATGTGTTAAGTCAGAAATTTTTAATGGCCTCCTTGGATACAGAGAAACTGTCAAATACAATGCACCTTGAGAACCACCACCAATATAAGGTAAATTGAAAAAGGGCAATTTAAGATCCTGAAGTTCTTAACAGAATGGAGTCTCAAAGCTCCTCTCAGTTGCAGTAGTAGTGGAAGTCCACAGGAGCTGATCTGTTTATCCTCCCCACTTCTGAATCCATCCTGTCCTGGTAACATCACAAGATTCCTCCAGACTACGGAAGCACTGGATGCATTGAAGTAGCTCTGTGCCCTTTAAGTGCAGCTGGAACAGAGAAATAGGGATTTGTAAGTCAAAGATCTGACCTTTCATTCATATCCATGTGTTCAAGAAAGGTTTTTAATAGAAATCTTAGAAATCTTGTGCCAGAACAACAATTTGAAGTAATGAAACTTTCCTTTAATCTTCATTAGGATTCATTACATAGATAATATATGATTCTTTATGTAGATAACTCATAATCTAATTAGTTAATGCTCAAAACTCTCTAGTAGCAAGTGCTTAAGTTGGTAAATAATTTTCATAAATTTAAGTAAATTTGTTTAGTCACAATTGGTTGCTGCAGCAGGTGTCACTGTGTTGATGTGGTGTGTTTTAAGCATTCCCTCTGCTCCTACCAGAGCAGAGAATAATTCAGTCTCCAAGATTATAAATTCTCTCTCTCCTGCTAATTGTGATAACAAAATACCAACTTTAAACAACAACTGTTTTAACTAAGATGCTGTAATATGAAGTCTATGATATCAAGGAGCTAGACAGTGTGCATAGGAACTGCATTTTGAGAAGCAGTGTTACCTTCGTCCCTGATTGCTCTGCTTGGCCAACACAGGGAATTACCTTGCTCCACCATCCCATTCAATTGGGTTAGGAAACATCTAATCAAACACCTCTCTTTGTTCTTGACGCACAATCGAGAGTAAGTTGGGGCTGAGAATCCTCACTATAAGCTTGTGTTTGCACATAGACTGATACAATTTAAAGAACAGAGAACCCTTCCTGAGTTTCATATAAATACATTGGAAAGGTCATTCTCTGTTGTTGCTTCTTAGCTCATGAGGGAGTCACATCTAGACTTCTGCTGCCTTGGCTGCAAGAAGGGTACTGAAGAGCTGAAATTGTCACTGAAACCCACAGAGATGCATTTTTGGTTGCTAAAAAAGGAGGCACATAAAATATGGAAAATATTGTCTGACCTGACAATGTAATTCTATTTAAGAAACAGAAAATGTGCTGGATAATATATGCTGACACCTCTGTCATGAAGCCTCATGTGGTTTCACACCCAATTATGTGTGACCACCTTTGGTTACCATAGCAATTCTCTCTTAATTAGAAACTCACCCTCTGCTCATGGCCTGTTTGTGCTAAAGCATGAAATTCTGCTACACGCTTAGGCACTTTATTTATTTGTTTATTTATTGACTGTGAGTTACTGTGTCAAATGACTGCTTTATGTAGTAGTACTCTTTCTTTGATTTAAACATTGACTGGACTTGTAAAATTCCTCAATGTGTCCTTGACCCACTTTCAGTCTGCGTATAATAGGCAGGCAACGCCAAGAGGGAAGGCAGTGGTGTTGGAGGTGTTAATATATGTAATAATACGATCAGTATGGTGGAGGCAGCTCTCTTACTCCTCCTCTGACGTGCTCACAGAAGAAGGGCTCTTTGTGAAACCTTCAGCCTGCATTCAGGCTCAAGTTGTTTTTATAACAGTTTCAAAAGAAAGGAGTCTCTCCCCATATAAAAGTATTTGTATGAAGTTGGCTGTATTTCTGTCCACCATAGGGTGGGCAAAAAACACCACAGAGTGTTTTGGTGACAGGTATAAGGGGCTTATTCCTGATCTTATAAAAATAAGATGAGGGGGATGAAAACAAGTTATCTGCTATGTTTAAGTCAATTCTAAAAGTTGGGCATCAGATCAGTGCTTGGGGCACAAGCTCAAAAGCAAAGGCTGTGATCCTAAGCGCGCCCTCCTGTAATTCTGGGGAGAAGAGAGACCCATAATTCTTGGAGTCCAGTCCAAGACTGTGGAATCGCAGATCTCTGGTTTCTGATCTAAGTGTAGAACCTCAAAGTACAAACACCTCTTTCTAACATAAACCAAATCACTCCCCAAACAAAATGCTACAGCACAGATAATTTCTTTTGGGGGAACAGGACAAGAATAGAACACAATTCAGAAATGTACTCAGATAGTAAATTGATAAAGCCAATATAAGAACTTGCTTAGCAGAATAGAATAGAAAAGTATAGGACGAAACAATTAATTAATGCATTACAAGGTCCAGAGAGATTGTTTTTGAACTTTTGATCCATTTCTAGCATTTACTTATAACATTCAAGGAATCCAATCCTTTAGTCTTTAATCTGAAGTTCTTGGGCTATAAGAGGTTCAGGATTGCACTGAGAAATCTTATTTGACATAAGATACAAGAGGACTGAGAGAGAGAACGAGAAACATTCAGCTTAAAATATTATCCCATCTGCTCACTTTGACAAAGATCTCTTTTGTATGTCATGGCGTATGACGAGAGAGGCTAGCTTTAGCCTTTATATAAACTTATCAGCCAGGTTCGAGGCCAATGCAATGCAGAGGAATTTTCACTTACTGTATGCTGTGAAGCTCATATAAATGCTAATATCATATCTTACTAATGTATATCATGCTGGATAGTAGTAGCAAGAGCAGTGTTACCTTTTACCATATAGTGTATTGCACCGTGCCTCCAGATTTTTGTTTAATATACATTTTTGGTTACTGCTCACAAATGCATATGAGCAGGACCAGACAAACAACACCAAAAGAAATCCAAACCAGCTTCAGCTTTCTGATCACTTTATGGAGGTTAGGAGATGTCAGTCGAGTGGTATCTGAGCTCTTTCAACATTTCTTTTATTTTTTTATTTAATGCTTCTCCCAGCAGAGGCTTAAATCTGATACTGAAACTCCAATACTGGATTCAGAACAGAAATGCAATTGTTACTTTTTTGAACATGCCTGGCATAGACAGAAATGTTGTTTTTAATCTAATCTGTCTGAAAACATTCCTTAAACAAGTAATAAATAGTTCTTAAGACGCACAAGTAAATTGGGCAAGAAGCATGTATCTTTAATGACAATTTTAGCTTTAACAATTGTTCTTGAGTCAGCTGTACAACATTATTACCATAAGAAAAACAGCGTAATTTAAAATCTAATGCCACAGTGCAATTGATTAAGGTAAAAAGAGATTATCCAGCAGTCAAAAGTGTAACTGTCTACTAAGGAGAGCAGTCAGCTTGTATACGCGTAAGTTTGCCAACATTCCCAGTATAAAACAAATGACTCGTTATATGGTATCTCTGTTGTGCCTGGATTCTGATTTTCTATGAGTCATCTCTTGATTTACTGAAATAGAGTAAGATGAATAAGAGAGTCAAATTATAGGGAAAAAAGTCTGCAAGCTGCATAACGTCCAACACTGTTATAGAGAAGTATGATTATTCAGCTTCTCTGCGCTCTTTATTGGCTCTGAATTTTACATCAGATCCCTCCTACCATTGGATTTCTCCTACAGGGAGGAGTTTTATAAAAATCTCATGAATAAACAAGATCAGTACCGCATAGACTGTAACAGTCTTTCTCTTTTCTGATTACCCTTCTGTATTGAATTTGTATTCATCTATAACTGCAAAATTGCATCACATATAACACTGTAAAGGCATATAGCACAAATATATAATGAAGGGGATAAAACCAGTGTTCTATTACAACCACATGAAGCTGGGATTGGATTTTGCATTGTGAATTATCACCTTATTGCACATATTGCTAAACAGGTGTAATGTTCCATTTAGATGTAACTGAGCTGGAATGTGAGTGAATTTTAAGCATTTGAATAAGGGAAGAGAAGGGTGAAAGAGGAGGAAGGAGCATGTCTAACGTTTTTAGTTTTTTAGGTTGTCTCCAATGTATAGCATTCTACAATTGTCATACAGAAGTTTTTTACACTCAGAGAGGTAAAAAACTATGCCGTACATTTGACTATAGCTGTCATCAGGGACAGTTTGAAAAATCCTTAATTGCGACATTCAGAAAAAGAAATATCAACAGTGTCCCACAGAGAAGTGTCAAACATCAGAATCCTCCGGCTGTGCAAGGGCCGACCACATACGGATCCAGTTCTAAAGCAGCATAAAGCTGTACTACAGAGATATATTCTTAAGGCTGAATCTTTTCCTCGAGACTCATTCTTTTTAAATTATTTAGAGTATAAGGATCATCAATAAAATATGAAGTAAGGTAGCTGCTCAAGATGAGAACTAATGCATAAATGGTAATGCTAAGGTGGTAGTTTTATAGTATTAGTTCAAGATAAGCTAGTGTGAAAAGTAATTTTTTTTAATAACAGTTAATAATTTACCTTTGCTTTGGTTTGTAAAATCTTTGTCTATTTGTGTTTCAACTGTTCATTGTTACATAACTGTTCCCCATGGCCTACGAAAATCAGGTTCAGTCTAAGGTTAAACTGTACCTTGTCAAAGCAGGGATGTGACCCAGTATGAACGACTCATATGACTCCATTTGTTTTCCTGCTTTGTAAATCTTTTGACTCAGTGTACATGCATGCGTAGGAAGAGGAGAGCAGACGTGAGGGAAAGGTCAGGGATGCTGTGAAGTCTGTGAGGCTTTCCATTTGCTTCCATGAGATTTAGATGCCTCCTTAGTGTAGATACATAAAAACATTCCTCAGTGAACATTAATGTTGTTTATTTTAAGCAAAGCATAAACTAGAAAAGAAAGGAAAAGTACAAATCAGGTAATACGCACATACCAAATGACATCCAAATCCAGTATTGACCCATTGTCAGTAAAATATTCAACTGACAAGAGGGTTCCCTCACATGTAGACCTATCTTCTACATCTGTATCAAAAAACTGAATATCTGAAACAACACTGAAACTGAAAAACTGAAGCAATTTGGGTGACTGCACGTATATACACACACATAGACAAAAGATCCATCCTTACCACAAATGCAAAATCATAGATATAAGAACAAAAAGTTTATAATGTTCTAGATGAAAGAAAATAAATGTTACTGATCCTTTTTATATTTGGGGAGTCAGGGTATGAATTGTTCTAGGTTACAAGGGGAGTCAGTGATATACTCGAGTGTCCTTACGTGGCCCAGTACAATACCAGGCAAGAGATCTGAATTTGATCCCTAAAGCAGTATAGCTCAGGGACACCCTGTCACAGCTCTTTTGCTTCCAGTGCTACAACATTTTTCCTCTGAATCAAATCTGCCATCAGTTTCCTCATGTAGAAATGGAAGGCATGAATTCTATAGACTCCTTCATTCTTCCGTTCCTTCTGAAGAAGTGAGTTAAAAGTTCCTTGAGGCTATGTGTTTGTATGTATAGTCTCTCTCGTGTGCCTCACCTGCCTTTGCTAAAATAGTGGGGGTGATAGAATTGTTTTACACTTTCCTATAAATACCTATGATGGAAATGGATGGTAGGAGGCAAGTCTGTCTTTTTAAAGGAATTTTTCTTTTCATACCTGCTTGTGTTTTTAAAAAAGCAAGTCTCTCTCTTGTGTATATTAGATTACAGCACACTTTGTTTTAAAAATTTAGGGCTCTTCAACTTCTAGTGATTGTTGGAATGACTCTCTCTTTCTCTCCTTTGCCTCAATCATTACATATTACTCACAAAGGATGATCTATATGAGAGGCATTTGCTTAAATACAAAGATTTTCCTTGACCAAAGGATTTCACTCTGTAGAAAAGCATCTCTTCGAACATGGTTTAATGTGAGCATTAGATCTTAGCTGGTAATAACATTATCTACTGAGAAATTTTGGCTTCTGTTACTCATTCAGAATTGCAACTTTTGATTTACATTGGTAATAATAATGGTGCTTAGTATTTATGGAGTTCTTTGCATTGCACTGGAGAATGCAGTTTTAATAAATCTAAATTACAAAGTTTTGCCTATGCATTAAAGAACAGAAAAAAAATGCTTTTTTTGTGGCTGTACATCTTTTGCTAGATTTTAGTAAAGTAAATGGTGTTGAGTTTGATGTTATAACAAAAGGTAACCCTTTGAACAGCTCAAGCTACTATGTTCTATTCGCTATAAACAAGGGATAAACAGTGATTATTTTCCCATTAAAGGTGGGTTAGCTGAGGCTGTAATGGAGTATGCAGTATTTTAAGATCAATGCCACCATAGATTAACTGTACCATATATTGAGAGACATTCAGAAGGATTCAGAGTACTTGGTTTCTCCAGATGTGCCACATTCTGATGACATGTGCACATGAAACCCTATCCATGGGCTGAGCCTACAGCTCCTCCCCATAAGCTAACTCACAGGAAAAAAAAGCCAGAGTAGCTTTGTCTAAGGCATAGCCCAAGGTGACTGTTTTGCTTCTGTGGCTCTTGCTCTCTGAGTTCTCTTTGTCTCCTATTTGTTATCTTCCTTTTGCCTGTAGGTTAGAGCTTTGCAAGGACTTTCAATTAAAGAAAAAAGGGGAAAAAAAAAAAAAAGTAGTGAGCTGTGCAATTGATTGCCTTTATTCTGGTGTCAAAAGGTTTCCCGGAGTCAAAATCTATTTTCATGTTTCCATGTGTGTTTTAGACTTGTTTCTCTATGTCTGGCAAAGAGAGGTGCCAATGGATCATTTTGGAACTGGATATTGTCTGATGCTTTTCTCTCTCTGGTGTCATGTTTGTGCTTACCTTACTCATATTTTCCTCAATTTCAGACTTGCATAATAGACAGCTTGGAAAGCAATTTGTCTGGCCTGCTCGCTGGCTGAGAAGCTGTGCATGCTTGCTGTCTAGCAGTTGGCAAGTCATCTCAAGGATACCTGTTCTGGAAGGAAACAGAAAAGATTCCTTTGAACGGAAGGCTGGTGTCAAACAAATGTTTGCGTGGTGCTATCTTTTTGTGCTAGCGCAAGAAAGCAAAAATGTGCTTACACGTGCACAGTGAGTAAGAGAGGTACTGCCATAGACTACAACTGGACATAGGCAGTTGGGGAGGCATTGTTTTGGAGGGAGGAGGGAAAGGACATTGGATGGGTACATCATGGAAGAGATGCCATACAACCCTAAGTTAATAAAATAAGGTCAGTCAAACCCCACCTCTTCAAGAGTATGTTCATTATGAACCTATATGCCAATTCTCTTATTCTCAAGGAAACAGCACATTTTCACGGATGGACAGAAGAGCCTACATTTGACGTAATGTAACTGGAAATACAATTGAGAGTAAGTTTGAACATTCCAGGAACATTTAATTGGAAATGGCAAGTGGGGAGCCTATAGAGAGCCACAGTTGTTCCTCATGTGATAGTCACTTGTTTGCAGATCAGTTATCTCATAATAGTGGGTTAGTAAAAGGGTGGAAATAAAAGCAAACATCTTTCACTATTCTTTTTTGTAACAAAGTTGTGTCTGAAAAAAGAGGCATGGAAATTTTCACTGGTGAAATCTGTGCAAACATATTTCTCCTCCAGTAGGCAGTTGGCAGAAAGGACTTCCAAGGTATTTCCAAGGAGTTTTAGCAACCAACTCATGTTCCAAGGTTAAGCACACCTCCCTTTGAGTGGTTACATACACCCTGTACTGCATGGCACCAGACATGAATGGCATGAAAAAAGTAATTCAGGGAGAAAAGTTGTTTACTCAGCAGTCACACAATTCAAGCGCAGAGGCCACCGGCATAAATAAATGAAAGCAATTTACATATGTACATAAAGAACATACTACGAGATTCCCATTTGTAAAGTGGGGTAATGTACTATAGAGGCTTTTTAGTGAAAAGAAAGGCATCAGAAACAATTCTGAAACATATAAAGCTGATTGATTGTGTATAATGCTCTCCCCAAAAGAGCCACATGAGAAAACAAGGCAACAGTAAAGGGTATTGTAAAAAAATATTAAAGCCACATACTAACTGAAAACCTGTTGTGTATTTAGTCCAATATTTACAAAAGGGCTTACGCTCCAGAATTACATTCAAGCAGTAAAACTGTGGGACTTCATTGTCTTCCTCTGTTCTTGAAGAAGTAATCTTTCTAATTTAAGATACGTTAAACCCCTCCAAAAAACTTATTCAGGTGGTGAATTCAGGTATTATTCAGATAGAGTTTTACTCAAAAGCATTCATAAACTGCATGAAGCAAAACAGACTTTCCTTCAGCATGAGAAATGGATGCTTTTCCCCAAGAAGAACTGCATAAAAATAAAATCAGAAAGTTCCACTCACCCTTCATCCACTTTATGTATTCCCCAGGTCACCTTATAAATACAATTAACACAGTACTAGTTGTTGACAGATTTAAAAAAATGAGCTGTTATTTATTTCTTATACTGTTATTGAAAAGCACATATAATGGTTTCTGCTTGAGATTCCTGCATTTTCATCTTCATGGAACAGTATTTTTTGCTTTCCATATTAAGCAAAATGGCCTACTTAATTTTGAGACAAATTTTCAGCAAGTAAAATAGATGCATTCAACAGCTGTGTAAATTCTTTAAGACTCAAACATCTCACGAAAATAAAAGTTCATGTTGTAAAAATACAAAATAGATATATCGTAGGAAAAATATGGCTTAAAGTGTATGTTTAAAGTTTAATGTATTATGAAATACAAATCACATATATATTGTCCAATATGTAAGATTTTGCAATCATATTAAGAACTCTAGCTTCATGCCAATAAAGACTCAATCTATAATTAATTTTTAGTAAAGCAACATAATGTGTATATTAATATTTTAATATAGTAAGTGCTTGGAGAGACAAAGGAATGTAATTTTGGTAGGCAAAGATACAGAGACACTACACTTGCTGGCCAGATTTTAGCTCCCCTTGGGGTCCTGATTTTGTAGCCCATTAAGCACATTCTTAAGCTTTTTTTCCTGTGGAGGAAGGCACTTAAACTCAACCTGAACTTTTACAATTTCTTGTTTTTTTCCAAGATAGTTCCTCTTCCAAAATTTTGAGTAATTTCAGTATGGGATTATCTGGCTGGTGAAGTAATGGATCTACTTCCAGACAGTAAGAGAGGAGCTAATGAGCCACCTTCACCTAGACCCACATGTTAGTGTGGTTCTACCCCTCCTTCCCTCACCCCCAATTTGATTTTACACTGAGTAGAGTGAAATTTGGCCAGCACTGAAATTTAATCATCTACCCAAAGATCAAGGCAAGACTAAGGCAAGGCAAGGCAAAACAAGATGGTAAATTTGATGGCCTTTCTATTGTCAGGAAAACTTCTGCAAGGGACTGGAAGTAGCAGTAGTAGCCACAGTGGAGGAGCCAAGCCACATGCCTGCCACTTGTATTTGAGTTACAACTTGAGTTACAACCACAGAAAATGTCAGAGTTGAGTGGCTCAAAAGAGAGCTCTAGGAGTGCTCAGGACAAGAGGAGCGTGTTGTAATTATGGCTCGTCTGCATAAAAATTGAGAAAAACTGAACTGTAGAATTCAGTCAGTCTGTTGTGTAAACCAAAAATTGCCTTGAGCAAAAAACTAGAATAACTTCCACATTAGGGAGCTTAAGCTATAATTTGGCAAAGTTAAAATTCATGTAATCCTATCATCCTTTATAAAATACTGGAATTAATATTGTTTGAGAAAATAAAAAGTTAATCAATATCACACCTATGAAAATTAATACTATTCCCACAAATAAGATCAGCCAAAAGCAGCATGTACATCTTAATCAGGGAACACAAAAGCAAGAGCTCTGGGGGGAACCTGGAGTGGTTGTCTAGGAAACAACAACAAAAAAACCAGTCTACGAATACGGCTGTTAAGAAGCAGTCAAGGTTCACGCAGACAGTACAACTTTGCAAGGGGCAAATTCTGAGAATTAGAATCTCTTCTGAGAATTACCAAACAACAAAGTTTTTGAAATGTCGCATAATTTAGACAAACAGGTGTAATTCAAGAAGCAAAAACCCCTGCAGCATGGTAGATAGCCTGAGCCAGTCACCACACCTTGCATACAAATTTTGCATTTTTATGAGTGGCTGATTTTTCTCAAACCATCTTCACATCCACAGGTAAATGAACACCAATAAAAGTCTGACACTGACCTGTTTATTGTAGGTGTTAAATCTGTGCACAGTACTTGTAAGACAATATTGAGAGCCAGCACATAGTACTGTACTTTCCCAGTTGTAACAAGTTGGTGGGATGAGGTACTGGAAAAATGTTATTAAAATGTATGTATTTGCTTGGTTTTTTTTTTTTTAATTTCATGCACATCTTAGCTTTCTGCAGATTAATCTGGAATGTCAGACAACTGTGACACATCATATCCTTTTATATCAGATGCCGTTGGATTTTGTTCCAATCAATTATTGGTTTTACTTGTGAAAGGCAAATTGAAAGTTCATGAACAAAAATGGAATCTGCAAATTACCTTACCATCCTGGATACTTACAGTGTCCAGGAGTCAGCACTAAAGGATGAACTTTGTAAATTTCCTGGTCAAACAAGGAAAAAAAGCATAGTGGGTTGTTCCCCGCCACCCCCCCCCCCCCCCCCCTCCCCCGTCCAATTTGCAGCAGGACAGTATTACAGAAAGTTGAGAAATTGGAAGTGTTATTAATTGCAACATTTTTCCTATCATCTTCTTTGACAGGTATTTTGGATCAAGGATATCGGTATCTGAAAAGAGTCTTTTGACTGTAGTCAAGAAACAGTTAGCTGTGTAATATTACAGACACAGCGAGTGGTCTTCTCTCTGAACAGCAGGCGTGTGTGCTATCTCTGTGGTGCAGGAGGAAAGGCCGTTAATGATAAGGGGTGATCAGTAATGCCGGTTTCCCTGACGCATTTTCTGTCATCCTCCTGAATTTCATCTCCTCTTGGATACCTGTTGACCACCCCGCCCTCATGGGGATGGGTATTATGCAGGGCTGATATCTGAATCCAGCAACAGCAATGCGGATCTATCAATCCTGTGGCTGGTTAGAGAACAGAGGGATGGTACTTTCGGAGTCCTCGTTAGCAGTCATTTCGGATGAGCTCCAAGGCGCTTCTGCCCGCTCGCAGGTGGCATCTGGCTGGTGTGAAGTCGGGAGCGCGCACAGATGGGCGACCTCCCTCCAGTCCTGGTCCCCGCAGGCAGCCCAGCCCTCCCTCAGGAGTCTGAAGGAGGCTCGTGTGCCCTTCACCCGCTCTTTGCCAGCTGAAATCAAAGTTCAGGCTTCGTCAACAAGGTTTCCTCTCTGCACACAGCATCTGCCACCTTCTTCACCGCGGAGGATTCTTTCCTCCGAAAGGTCACCTCAGCCGCCAGCCACCGCCGCTGGCTGCTGATCAGAGTCTCTGTGGAAACTTTTCCTCAGTCATCAATCTAAAATCTTTCCATACTTTCTTCCCATGGAGTGACCTTCTCTAGCAACCTTCTCTAAATTAAAACTTGACTGATACCGTTTTTTCCCCCGCCCCCGGTACGTTTGAATACCTGCTCCGGCCCGCAGTGACCGGTCGTGTCCCTCCGCCCGGCCCACCGCGACCGCTTTAACCGCAGCTGGCGGCAGGGCCGGAGCAGCCGCGCGACAAACCGAGCTGGCGGGAGCAGGCGGCCTCCAAGGAGGCTGGAGACTATGGCGTCTGCTGGGTAAGTACCTCCAGAAAAGGCGGTTTAAAGCAGATTTGGAGGCTCCCTCCTCACAGCGCCTCACAGGCATCGTGGGGGTGCGGGGAGGGGGGTGCCAGCACTTCCCTCCCAACTGGCCTGGTGTCACCCTGGCGGTGCCTGGGTTTCTATCACAGGGTGGCCGGGCGCTGCCCCGGGGGTACCCGGGTTTCTCTCACAAGTAGGTGTTCCGAGCAGCCGCTGTTGGCCGGGGGTGCCCGAAGTCCCGAGGGCTGCCAGCCAGCCGGTTTCTAGAACCATCTGTGGGCAGCGTTGAGGGCTCAGCCCTGTGTGGTGCCTCAGCGTCGCTCTCGCCCTGGCCCGATGCCGGCACTGCGCTCCTTCCCCTCCCCCTTCTGCCCTGGAGGACACTAGTATGAATTTATGTTTTAAAATAGAGCTTTTAGCCCTAACTCCTGTGTTGCCCTAGGGTGACCCCACCCTGGGATATAGAGCTATACGTGGGAAAACACGTTTTGGGAAGCAGTGAGCTGGTCGTGGCACGTCCTATCGCCAGCGTGCTGCCGCTGGCCGGGCCGGACAGCTGTTTGGCTTCGGCAGAAGGCACCAGATGTTTAATGCCTGCCCATTCAATGGGAAATGCCACGAGGCTCTTCACTGAGCAGCGCTTCACAGCGTTTCCCTTATGGTTGCCTGCCTTCTTCTGTTACTCCTTTGCAAACTAAGTGAGGGTGGAACTCGTCAATTAATAGAAGAGAAGGTGTAAAATTATTTTTTTTTTTTTTTGCTAATATTTACTCAATTTGCAACACTTGTCACTGAAGAGGTAGTATAGATACTCATGAAAGAAATCCTGTGAAAAATCCTGTGACTTTTAAGGTGAGAATTAGTGAGGCAGAAGGTTCTGGAGGAAACCTGCAGTTTTTACCACCTCAGGAAGATCAATAAAGTTACCCTTTGTACATAAGTTGTGGTGAGTCCTCTGCTTTCACTGTTAATGTTATTAACTCATTTGCAACAGGTCCACTTGTTTTTACGAAGGCCATAGCAAAATACTGGAATTAACTTCATAATTAGTTTTTGAAACTTACAGTCGCTACTTATTTCTAAATATGTATTTGTCCTATTGATGGTAGCCCTGAAAAAGCTTGGAAACCATCCAAACCTCTTAGCTCTTCACAATTAAGCTAGAAACCTTTGTCCTTTCTCTTTCTGTTCAGCCCATGTAATAGACTGGATCCTCTTTTGTCTTTGAGTGTAGTCGTTTCTCCCTTGGTACTTTACTTCAGCAGCACTCACCTGCCAAATTAATCTAAAATGAAGTTTGCAACCATATATCTGAAGTTTCCAGGCCTCAGAAAGTACTTGGTTTGTGGTATGGGACAGGATTCAGTTCAGTTGTAATTCTTAATACAAGTTTAAGTAACAGCCCTTCATAATTCTTTAGCCAATTATATATATCTACTTGCAAGCTACCTATCATATGTGGTTTCATTTAATTGTATAGCATCCTATCAGCCTGGTAAATACAATTGTCCTTAACTTTTCACAGAACAGGGAAAGACAAACAGATATGAATAACACATAACTTTTCTGGTATGACAGATGGGACTGCAGTAAGAGTATGGCGTTTATGTTTCAGTTGCATTAATATCATACGGATCAGCGTTACAAAATAAACCCACTGACACTGTGGATAAAGAGGAAAGCATTGGCAGGGCAAGGAAAAGAATTTATGAATACCATTTCCTAATCTTTCACTCTAACCGCTAAACCCTGTTGTCATTAAGATCTCAAAATAGACCATACTGTTATTTCTAAACTGTGATAGTATATATTTATTCAAGGTTTACATCACGTATTGTAATGTATTATGGAAGATGTTGACAAAGCAGAATTTCTTAAAGGAATGACAACCTATCATGCGAAACCTGCTTTATTTTAAAGTGTCTGTGACTCAGTGGACTGATGATGCTGTTGCTTGTTGGATGTTAAGTGGAAAAGGCTACAAATAAACCAAGTCTCTAGCTTACCAGTCATACTCAAGGAAAATACTATCTGGTAATAGGAAATTATATAACTATGTAAGCACATCATTTTTCACACAGCCCTGGGAGCCATTTTGCCTCCTATTGCAATTTTTTGTGTACCTGTTTCTTCACTGGGGCAGGTGAAATATGCATCAGATGCAGGTAATGTACACTTGGTCTGTAAATTTCTGTAGGAGAAATACTGGGAGAAGTCTAACCCTGACCTTCTTTCATCACGAAGGGTTTTGGACAGCTGCTGCCTTTGAAGAGGGAATACAGAATTCCTCTGAATGTGAAGTGAATGAAAAATAATCTCTGTTCAGACTATGAGGAGTTAGTTAGTTCTCAAAACATGTCAGAGAACAGAACTCTCCAGTGTCTGCAGTAAAATGGCCTAGAACATCTTTCATAGCTTGTTATTTTCTGGTGATCTGCAGCATAATAGCTGTGGAGCAAGAAGATCCCATGTGGTTCAGATTCCTGGTGTCTGATAATAGTGGTGATTTAAAAAAATACACCACACCAAAACAAACAAGCAAGAATCCCCCATTCCTGTGGTAATTAGTGAGTGGCATCCTGCAAACCAGCAAGATAACTATGGCTGTTTTAGTTAAGAAAAAAGTGTGGTGAGCATGCAGAAAAGTCAGATAGGGAGATAACCCTCACAAAAACCTAAATATTGCATTTAAAAAAGATACAGTGTATACAATACTAGTCTCTGTTGCTTTTAGATGTGGGAAGATAATTCATCCATTATGATTCAGGGAGCAGAGGCAGTCACAGGCCATATTTTCTCATTGAGTATTGCTGGGATGTATTTGTACACATTGGTTGCGAGTGTTTTGGATCATTATAGCTATGCCTCTTGTGAAGTGTAGGTGTTTGCATTCCTGACTTTCACAGAGCTGTGAGGGCTTGGAAAAAATAGTCTCCGAGATAGCTTGTGTTGAATGTGTGTGTGTACGGCTTTCTTTAGCAGAACCAGGAATCTTTGCCAAGCTCTTGGGTGATGAATGAGCTTGATGAAAGCAGTTGATGTAAAGGTTACATAGAAGAAGGAAGGCAGATCAGTGCATGTTTCTTGAAGGTTAGCTATAGGGAAGTTTAGGGATTCAAGCATTAATCATTGGATTCTGTGCATATTTATCTTGGGCAATTATTGGGTACATCAGTGCTACCTTTAAAGTGCTGTGTCCTCTCTCCTCCTTCACAGTAACCCAGGACTGTGTGGTTTTTTTTCTTCCTCATTCTCCTGTGTGAAGACAAAGGTTGTGCCCTTCCTATAAAGATCATGAAAAGGGTAATTTTCCCCTCTGGTTTTCCTTCTGTAATGCTAAATTAGAGACACTGGGATGACTCCTCTGTAGAAAACACAGCTCCGCCTCTTATTTCCACACTTTCTATACATAGAAAATCCACTTTTCTCTTTCTCTGGGAGCTTGGGGAGGTTTCTTTAGTGTTTGAAAATGAAGCTTCATTTTCTTTTCCTCCTGAGAGGACCCAACTTGATCTTTTGGCTGCAGTGGGAACGAAGGAGAGCAATGCTGTAAAACATTCAGGGCAGGCATCATAGCCTCTTGATGGAGGTTTCCCAGGTTGTTGAATAAACAGCACTATTCAGGATCATTGCCTGGATCCCAGGTTTGCATTATTTCATACCGTGAGAGTGACTTTTCAGATTGGTTCTAAAGTTACCTAGCATGAATTTTTAAAAGATAGGGCATAAACAGAAGCACACCTGCTGTCCCTTGTTTGTTGCTGTCAGAAAAAAGGTGTAAGTAGACCATGGAGACCAGGAATTGTATAAATTGGGTGTTTTTTCCAGTTTCTTTAGCTTTTACAGTTATTGAGGTCATTCTTACTGAAGAAGTCTAGACTTTCATCCTCTTGGAGGGTTTATCTTCCATGTGTTTGACATCCATCAGTGTGAGTGGGATTTCACAAGTACGTCTGTTGTTGGCCTTTGGACACAACATTTCTTAGTCTTTTCATTCTTCCTGTGGTTAGTTGTGGTGGAGATATGATTCTCCTTCCTCTTCACTGTCTCTTCTGTAGAGCTTTGTTGTATCGTTTCTTCAGTGCTTTGTCATTTTGGTCTTTTACACTAGGAATATTTTCCAAGCAGTTCTGGAATAGCTAATACTGATTTAATCATGGTGCTATTGGTAATGGACACCTTGTTTACATAGATTATTTGATCATAAAGCTGCAGAACAGAAATATTTACATATTATTTCTTATAAAAGCAGTTCAGGTCTTTATAGGGTTCTTTTTTTTTTTTTTTTTTAAACACGTGTGCGCACTTTCAAATACTAGGTTTTCTAAACTATGAACTGTACAGGGTAGCAGGCTTGCCGTTAGCTGTGTTTGCTTGTTTTTCGACAGTAAATAGCAAACTAAGTATTAGACTGGAAATGGCAAACAAAAATTGTAAGGGGAGAATATGTGATGCAAACTGTGGCTTCTGGGGAGGTGGAAAGAAAAAGGGAAGAAAATAAAATACCCAGATTTCCCAAATGTACATTTAATCCCCTTCTTGTCTGTTTGAATGTATTGTGGAATGTAAAGGTTATTACCTCATATTCCTTTGCCTTTCCAGCTGCCTTGCTTTTTATGACACATGCTGGATTCAAATTAAGAATAAGCTTTGTGACTCCTCTAATCTTTTATTTCATATTTGCATATAAGCAGTAAGTATACAGCCCCAAAAGGAATGCAAATATTGCATCTATGTCATAATTAGTATTAAGATATTTAAGAAAAAGCAAAAGTGCATTTATGATTTGCTATAAAACATTTTATTGAAACAGCTATTTATCATTATAGATATTAATTCAAAGTTGTAGTCAGCTGAGTGGTGTTTTTGGAGATTGCTTACTAGGGATGAAGAGAAATAAGCCTCCCTTTTGTCATAAGCTTCCTTTATGACAAAAATGGACTGTCTTGCTTTGTACTGTAGTCTGCTAAGATATCAAATCGGATTTGCTTATTCATCTGTGTAGCAGTTACACTGTAAAATGTTTTCATCCATGTCACAGACCCATTACTAACAACAAAATGTTGATATGTCTAATACTACAAGGCAGACTGTCTTGCAGTTCCTGTTCTGAGAACAGTGTAGGGTCAAGGACACTTTTGTTGTGTTCTTTTAACGTTATTTCCATATTCTTTACAAGCTTTGCAAATTTATATGTCTTACTTGGGTTTTCCTGGTTTTAAAGAAAGAATCTCATCCTGAAGAAACCTCATGTTCTCTTACAAATTTGTTTTAAGATAAAGTGACAAAAATTAAGTGTCTCCCTCAAGGAATTTCCTTTCAGTTAAAAAAGAATCTTACAAGAATTACTTTTTGATAGGCGTTTCCCCAGGGCTTGTTAGCTGTACAGAAATCCGAGTAGGTGTGGTTATCCTATGAGGATTATGTTTCGTGTTTTAGACTTTCCAAACTGCTTACTGCCTGTGCTAGACCTCTCAGATTTTGTATCTTGTAACATTTTTGTGATGAGGTGTACTGGGAAAATATTCCTGCAAGATACATTTCTTTTATGCAACTTCAGTACATGCTTACTGGTGAGTACCCTAAATTAATTTGGTTGAGTAGATCCACCACCTGGGCATAATGAAACCCTGCAGTGAGGAAGAGAAACAATAACACTATAGTGTTTGTCATTTCTCTGTCCATTCCTTGGGAGTTGTGTTGTTGATCATAACAGCAATAGTAGTAAAAATGCACAGAGGATCTTGTTGGGTGACTATGCAGTAGTCTTTGTTTTCCATTTGTGCCACTGAGATCTCATTTCTCATGGCAGTTGTATTAGGATTTGAATGGGAGAATCTTAGCTGCACTGTCCTGTCCTTATGTTTTTCTTAAGCATCTGCATGCAGTCCCCCTCTGCTACATGAATTCCTATGGGGAAAATGGCTTCACTGTTCATTGAATCTCCAACTGTTGCATTTTTCTGGAAAGCATCTTTGACATGTAGCAGGGTATGCCAAAACAGCTAAGCGAGCTCTGCCGCAGGTGAGGGTAGGGAGAGAATCATTCTGTTCTGATCTTTGCATTACCTGCAGACTTCACATTGACATTTTTCTCCTTTGAGGTGGAAAGGGACCACCTGCATCTGTTAATTCGATGACAAGTTTTGACTACTGCAGATGGAGTGAACAGGATTTGACCTAGGAGCATACGTGTGAAAGGTGATAGTCTAATGCCTGTTCTTTGGGCAAACTGCTTTACCATATGATGAATGTTCAGCCAGTCACTCTTGATAAGTGTTGTTGCAAGTGACCTAGAACTTTTTTTTGTTTCAGTTCCTTTTATAATCAGGCAGGCAGAAGCATTTGCTTTGATCAGTCATCTTTCTATTTTCTTCTTCCTTTACCCCCAGGTAGCAGCTTTTATCATTTCCCACAGCTCCATGCATACAAACACTATAAACAAGTAGTAAAGTGTCTGAGTCATCAGATGTAGTTCCTTGGGGAGTCCTGCAGAAGAGAAGTAGATCCTGATTTCTGCTGCTGTCGCTGTGTTTATGTTAAGAATCCCATGACACTGATCTGGTACTCATTTATAAGAAACAAATTCATAACCAGATGAAGTAGTTCAGGAAAATCAGAATATTTGTAATCTTCTGGTGGGTCTTATGTGCTTGGTAAACAACAGATACGTATATAGCAGTAACTCTTTCCCATTGGGTTTTAAAGCAAAAGTGGGAAATAACTGCTGTCATTAACAACTACTAAATTTGCATATTTATTATATTATGCCAATGAAGAGCAGGACTGTGAATAAACTAATGTTATAACTGACAAGGGATGTTTTCTGGCTGGTGCCTTATATAGAATCTTATTGCTGTGACAATTGCTGGTTTAATGCCTTCCCAAATGCTTCACTTTCAAATAGGTTCTTCCAGGGAAGCATCCTCAAAGAATTGCCTCCAGATTTGATAGCTCCTGCCATAACACAAATTATGTTTTTTGCCTCCATTTCTACTCAGTGTTTTTTGTATTAGAAAACAGTATCCAAAGGCACACACGGATGAAATGTGGAAACATTCAGTGAAAGCTCCATAAAATGTGCACAGACTATCCTTCTTCCAGTCTAGTATTTGCTAAGATAACCTTGCAAACTTGTGATGCGTATGTATTCCAGATGTTGTTAATTATTTGTATTGTTGAAAGAGAATTATCTAGGAGTGTAAAATAAAGTCAGCATCAATCAATATAATCTAAAAAAAAGTACTTTCTATGTCCAGAAAGCGTGAAGACAGGTAAAGCACACTCATAGCACACTAGTGCAGCTGAAATCAGATTTAACGTCAGTATCACATGGTCATCAGAATCTGGTGTACTGTAAATTATTAAACCTAATCCTGACAGTTGTCCCCTGCAGCTTGTCTTAAGTAAATGATATGAACCTTTAAATAGACGGAAGTCGTTGGCTTGTAATAATTTTGTAATGGCACTGGACTTGCATTGCCCATGGCAAGGGCATTGACTTAAAAAGAAATCTAGTGAAATCTAGGATAGAGAGAAGAGGAAAAAGTAATAAATATATCATACCTGAGATTTTTCTGATTTGAGTTGAAATTTGCATGTGGCAAATGGAGCAAGGACTGCAATGATAGATTTGCTACAAATTTCAAGAATTCCCAGTATTGATATTTATGTTGCTGGGAGAGGTCTACCAAAGGACATGGATGCTTTGGTCACCCATTTGTACTGGAGTAGTTTTCGAAGGCCAGCATTTATATGACCTCTCCCTGTCCATACTGCTACACACGAGATTGTCATGTTATCCATATGGTGTGGAAAAAGTAAAGGCAGCTCTTTTCAAGCCTTCTGTTTTGACAGGAACACCGCTCTATTTTTATCTTAATATTCATGTTGCAGTCTAACAGACACCTGTTTCAGAGCTTGCTTAACCTATAATGCCATCGTCTTATAAGAAGGGATCAGTTAAGTCATTGCCTAATGCTATAGCTGGTAGTTATTGGTAATTAGTAGCACTAGTAGCTCCAAAAGATACGTGCATACCTGATGCTATCTTCATATTCATCTTCAGGACCATCATCCTAATCTGAGGCTCTTGAAAACAATGCTGTTATTTACAAGAAACTTCATGTGTCTGTATGTGTGTGCACTCTGCAGACAGGAGAGTTTTTGGTTAGTACTGAATATCACTATGTAAATTTGCCAAAATAAGTTCTCACTTATAACTGGAAAGAAAAATCTAAAACAATTAAATTGTGCAATATGTGGTATTCTAATAAAATTCAGGACTTCCCCCTGTTGTTTGCCAGAAGTTTTTTAACTTGGAGAAACATATTTATTCTACATAAAATGTAAAACTGTTTTTATTATGTGAAATATGCAACATTCACTATGACTAATAAATGCCAGAAAACAAACATAGATCTTAACAGATAGAGATGGGCCTTTGCCAATGCAGAGTGAAATCTATGGAGGACTCTGCAGAGTCTGGCTTGCAAGTGTGTGCAAGCAGGCACTAGGAAGCATTGTTGAAATGTACTAATGAATATATGGACCATAGCTCTTTGTTTACAACCTGAGGCAAGAATTTAGCTGGGAAAGAATTAAGGAATATGTTACTTTGTAAGTAGCTTATTGATTGTTACAAGACTTTAATGCAGTTAGCAGAAGGAAGACAAGAAGGTTGAGATTACTCTTAAGCTTTCTAGTTTGCTCTGTTTGAGTCCTTAGTAGTCAAAAGACAGCACTGACTTTAGGATCATTGTTAATGAAACAAGGCAAAATGGAAAAGATAGGAAAGAGTGAAAGTCAGAACTAAGAGTAACGATCTCAAATGTTATATTGGGCCACATATTTTATCTTTAATAGGATGATAAAAAATTAAGGCTTTTGAAATGTAGTACTATGAAATAATGTATTTGTGTTCTAGCTCAGTAAAAACGAAGTTTTTATGTATATTTTTGAATTTGTACATCAAGTTGGTACTGCTGTCAGTGCTATAGTTTTTTTTATTTTTTAACTCTGTATGTTTGCACAGCAACTAATTTTGTTGAGGTAGTAATCCTATATTAATTATACTTCATTTGAATATATACCTGAAGCTCCTTGACTTCTGAGCACACAGCTTCTAAGAACTGACATAGCACAAGTACTACATTAGAAGTAGGCTGAGCTTGACATAAGAAAAGAAACTTTTTTAATGTATGGATAGCACTGCACTATTAACTACGAATATGTTCCTCTCAGTAAAGATCTCAAGATACTAACTTTGATTAGGCAGAAGAAATCTTAACCAATATTCAGTTGATTCTTATCTTTCAAGGGAAACCTGTTGGTACCATAAGAGCATCTTAAAAGTATCTCTGAAGTTAAGACTTGAGTTAAACAGCTATGGAGTGTTTCTCCATCATGCTGGATTTCAGAAATAAGAAGTGGGATGAAGTCCAAAAATACAATTAGTAGTATTTAAAGAGAGTAAGTGTATGATATGCCTTGACAGAATATCCAGCAGGTGAGAAATGTTTATTGAACTAGAAAATTGAGCATGGGAATATCCTTCCTACTTCTATTAAATTCGACATGGTGTGCCTGAATGTTTGCAAGTAAATTGCTTGTCATTGCCAAACCCAAACATGTAAAAATGAGTCAGGTCCCCAAAATTGTGATCAACTCAAAATTTTAAAGAATGTTCTTGGTGGTTTTTTCTTTACTTTTTGGGAATATGAGATAATGTGCTGCAGACAGATGATCTTTGTGGGTTATTTTAGGTCCTTTTCAGCCAATACAGGGATCAGAAACTTTAAAAAATAAAAGCTGAGATTCTTACTGAATTATTATAAAGAAACATGTTAAGGACCCCCCCCCCCCCCCCCCCCCCCTGAAAAGAACGTGTATATTAGCAATGGCTGGCACTCAACCAATTGGTGTGGGTTTTTTTCCTTTTATAACACCATGGTAATGTACTTAGGCTAACATTGTTTCTTTATCTAGATTACAGTATTCAAATATTTAAAAAAAAAATTTGTTTGATTTGTTTTGCACCTCTGGGAATGAAAATTACTGTGGGAAGCGTGTGTCAAGGAGCAAGGTCTTGGAATCTCAGCTATAAATTGAGTTGATATTAGGGAGTTTTAGTAGTACCCTAAATGTGGGCACACACACTGTAGAATAATGCCATTTTCCTGTGGCTTACTTCTCCATGACCTTGTTATTTATACGAAATAAGCAAACAAATAAATAAAAAAAACAGGGCTCTTTTTGCACATATATTTTGTTTCTGAAAAATTTATTAGAGAAGAAAGCAAGTCAGAATTTCTTAAGGTTTGCTTAAGGTAAGCAATTCTACTCAATGGAATCTGGTTCTAGCTGTAGTGACTTACAGATATAAATGACTTTTTCCAAAATTCTCATCTTGACAAAAAGATTTGGCAGCCAAAATTTTGTATGTCCACAATATTAGGCTTCTAGTAGATGAAATACAAAACCACATCTCTTTTTTTTGATGCATGGATTCATGCATTCTAAAAGTTGAAGACCATGGGTATACAAAAGCTATATCAGTAGATCAAACTGGCATTCTCTTTGAACAAATAAGAAAGACCGGTTTTAATGATATGGATAAAAATAACTTGTTAACAAGTAAATTCTTACAAAATAACCTTGTCCCCATTTGTTACAAAGCTCTGTTTTCAAGTGGAATGGAATTTTCAGAGTAAAATTCTAGGTTGTTGTAGATATTGGGACTTCTGTTATCTGTGCGACATTTTGTTTCAGTTTGCCAACTTAAAGACCAATAATCAAATGGCTACAAAACAACATGGCTACCCAGAGTGTGAAACTAGTTCGGTGAGCTTTTTAATATCATTGTATTTTCTTTAACAAAAATGGAACAATAAGTGGAACTGTGATCAGAGGGTGCCAAAATAAGAATTTGTTTTTCATAAAAATTTTATGCTGGGTGTCAAGGGAAGAACAGGTTATGTGCTTGTTTCAGCTTAAGTACATGCTTTGAGCAGGGTTTAGACAGATGACCTCCAGGGGTCCCTTTTAAAATAAAATTTTCTCTGTTTCAGTTGCTTGATGTATCAACATCAAGCGTGTCTGTATGTATGAAACAAAGTGAAATCATGTTTCTGATATCTTTGCAGACAACAGTATGTACAAGTGCAATGAACCAGCATTTAGTAATATAGTAGTACAATATTAGGGAATGTTCTGTTGCCTCCAGAAGAATTCTGTACTTGCACATTAACATATCAGAACAGTTAATGGAGGTCCAAAAAGGACACACATAAGCCATGCTCCTTGATGTAGTTCCCAACAATTACGGTAGGTTGTGCTGGCTTTCATGCATTTATTAATTTAGCCTTTACAGGGTCTTCCCAGTCCAGTATCTGTTTAACAAAGCATAATATTGACATTCATCTACTTCATTATCCCTTACTCCTAGACCACGGAAAGACACAATCTTGGGCATGTCTGCTTAACCTGCTGATGGACTTTGATAAAACCTTTCATTGGTAGTTGATGTCCCTTACAGCCCCCAGCTTAGTGAAGGACTTGTCACAGAGTATGTGAGTCTGAAATCAAAGTTTCATCATCATTTATCTTGGACAGGAGTCTGAATGTTGGATCCTGGAAGTCTTAGGATGTTTTTTTTCATTTGTTTCTAATGAAATTCAGCAAACTGAAGTGACTGCCAAACTCTTTACTTACTTGAGACTTGTGTGCATATGAATACTTTACTGAATACCAATGTGAAGGACAGTATATCCAGTCGCCATGTGACATAGTTCTGTAGTTGGTATATCAATATGAAATTACGTCAATGAGCTAAGGTTACTTCTTTTTCTCCAACACATCAATAAATAGAAGTATTACATGTGCTTAGAGCTCTAATGTGATTATGTCTCCACAGGATACCAGGATTTAATGTGTTGCGTAGAAAGTTTAACATATAGTATTATGCTCTTGCTTACTGTATTTGCAACCACCTGGAGGTATTTAAAAGACATGTAGATGTAGCGCTGAGGGGCATGGTTTAGTGGTAACTTGGCAGTGCTACATTAACAGTTGGACTTGATGATCTTAAAGGTCTCTTCGAACCTAAACGATTCTATGATTCTGTGACTCTAAACATAACATACATTTCATTTGGATTTTACAAAAGAAAAAAGTGTTCATTGATAGTCATGAAAGAGGTTTCACAGTTAACGAGGAACATTGTAGAAACATAATTAGTCGGATGATGATCTAGCATATGCAGGTAGAATCTAACATATATTAGTGTGTCTGAAACAAGTTAATTTGGCTGCCTTAATCTATGTTTCATATAATTGTTATGACAAAGTATGTAATCCAGTTTGATTTTAGTTTCCAAGAAGCCCAGAGAAATTGTCATCATTTAAAAATTGACAATAGTTCAAATCAGTGAGATAATAGCAAAACAGGGTCTTGCGATATTCTTCTAGTCTCATTTTTCCAGAATCCACAGTAGTAAATATTCCCAGGAATTTTGTAATTTAGTTGTGATCATAAGCAGTCTTTAAACTGGATTAGAAGTGAAGTTCCAGATTAAAGTGTCCTGTTGCATTCCTTAGGCTTCTCTTTTTTCCATATTCAGTTCTGATAGGACTATATACCGACAGTTCTTGTATATACGAAGGAGAAAGCTATGTGGAGGGCAGTGACTAGGTTCATCCTAATGCATAGTTGCCAAAATTACTGCAGGTCATTCCCTGTTCAAATGAAAACCACAATATCTGAAGATAGGCATTTGAAAGTAGTAATGTGTAAATATTTTTGAAACATTTAAGTCTCTATGCCAGCATTTGCTTTCAGAAGTGCCACCTTTCATACGCAGATCCATTTTCTTCTCGCTTTCCTTGCAATGTAAAAATAACCAATCTAAAAGAATTGCAGATACTGTATTATAGGACTTAAGTAAGCTGTACTCAGCAGACAAAATAACCCGCAGTTAATCACTTTCATTCCTGTCCCTTTGCTCAGTAGCAATGTGGTTACTGTAGTTATTGTTCATCTTAAGAGGCATTATTCTGATACTGTGCAGCTCTCCTGGTGTTTACAGTAGAGCCTGCAGTAGCTTTTCAAGTGTGGCTGAGGCTGATAGGTGTGTTAGGATACGTAGTTCAGTAGCTCAGTTTTTCATGTTGCATAGCATCATCACTGGTTGCTGAGACTGTTTCCCAAAGAATCCTGCTTTGACTGAAGCACTTAAATGCGATGGAGTCACAGAAACTAGTAGGGATAGCTGGTGCTCAGCTGACTTTGAAAACCTGGTCAGTTATTTACTGGAACAAAATGAAAAAAAATCAAGTGCTTGTCATGGGAATTTAAAAATGGTCATAAAAATACTTGGCAAATCTTATTTTCCCTAAGATAGGAAATCATCTTCTTCCATTGGTGCTCCCAAAATCTTCCCCAGGTAACTGATGTAGAGGACTAAAAGTGAGGGTGCTATGTTTGCATGTTTGATAAATACTCCTACAGACACAGAACTTGAAAAAATTTTGTGCAAATGTTCTGGACCAGCCAAATTGTTCTGCTGTCCTTTCTGAAACCATATATACACACTGTCCTCCAGAGGTGCTGCCTTAATTTCTTTGTTCAGCCTTGAGCTGGATGGAATTGTGGTGAGACAGAATATATTGGCTATTGGCATAAAAATAAATGCATCAGGCTACAAATTCTTACATCCACAATTGTGGTGAAAAATAGGTTTTCTTAAATAAGAAGAAAGCTTGTACAATTCCTCTGAATGATGGGGATGTACTCTGCAACAGAGAAATGTTAATGCTTCCTGTTGCTTTTAAAATCTGTGCTTCATTTTGACTGTGTATTTCAGTCTTTGGTACAAATGCTTTTGTTCCACAACTCACTCAATCATCCAGATTTCTTTAGTTGTATTTTACCACCTGGAATGGAAAGAAAAGGAAATATTTCCTGAAAATTGCTGTCTGCTGGAGGTGGATTATCAGATCTACTTTTCTTGAGACAAATGTTAAAAATATCTTCGTAAAGATTTTTACAATTTGTAGCTCATTGACAAGTTTAATCAATACTAGTGTGGAGGCTTTCAGCTGGGCCTTTTTGCAAAGATCATTCAAAGTGTGATAGCTGATAGCGATGTCTCTGGTGTATGTTGTGCTACGTGGCAATGTTGAAGTTGCTGTCTGTGTCTTAAAGCAGACACTGGTATGCTTAAAAAAATGCATGTGTTGAACATAAGTATGGAAAGGTCTTTTTCCATGTGCATACATTTTCAAAAGAAATCTCCATTTCTCTTAGAAAGTGCTCTGTGTTGTGTGGCAGTAATCAAGAGGAACAGTGATCAGTCATGCACATAACAATCCATCCAGATGATCAACAAGCTTCGTCAACTGACTTCAGCTGTGGAGCACTCTGGAAAGGTAGGGACTTCTTTGTCTTTCACAAGTATTGTAAGCCTGTGAACCAAACTGATCATCTGCTTTAGCTTAAGCAGAAGAAGGTAAGGTGATCTGTAGTGTATCTGGTATCTCAAAGCAGCTTTTTGCTATCTTGCTCTGTTTCCCTTAAACAGTGTAATCCAGCAGAAAGTGGAAAACATGCTGCTGAGAGTGAAGTCAAAAGCATATGATGAGTGCAACGCTGCAATCTGAAGCATACCTCACGGGGAGTTTCTCTTTGTTAACACAAAGTGTAATTTATGTGTAAAGATGAGGGGGAGTTCTAATTATGCATTTTCTGAATATGACATGTTATAAGATCATTGACAGCTAATTAGAAACTCCCAGACTTGTTCAGCATTCAAAGACCTTTGTATCTAACCCTATGTAAGTTCTGTTTTCAGTGACCTTTAATAAAAAGCACACCAGAACTTTAGAGGATTCAAACTATTGAGTAGTTTCCTCTTGCACTAATTCCTTTAGAGTAAGCACAAAAGCTTTTAGAAAAAAAAAAGTTCAACAATTTAATTCACTAACCTGACATACATACATAAATATATAAAAAGGATGTTGATAGCCTTTATAAAGGATATAGAGGAAGGATAGAAAGGATTTATAGGAAATTATATAAAAGCACATATTTCTCCTTGATAAAGTTGCTATCCTTTTATTGATGTTGAAAGACCAAAGTTAAAAGCTTGTCAAGAAGTTTCGGTTGGGACATGGCTGAGACATCACGGAGAATACCTAACCTTGAATAGGATGTGAAACAAAACAATGTGTCTTATGTGTTCTTCTGTGATTGCCAACTTAGACATAAGATAACAAAATATATAGCTCTGGACCAAAGTTGAGCCAAGAGTATATCCTAAACTACCTTTGGGTAATTATAATGCTAAAATACACACCCCTTTGTGAATAATGAGCATGCTAATCAGGGGACCTCCCTAAATGTTTTAAACATGAGCTTAGATGCATATTGAATCATTATTAACCAACCTGTTTTTTATCATTATAAATATTGGGTGGTTTGGAACACGTGTGTGCTGGCTGTTGCTAAATGCCTGGCACCCAATTCTGCAGAATTGAAATAAATATCTTGACTCAGTGTGTTGATTGGCTCTTACGCACTGGGTGACGAACCCTTATTTAGGGACAACTTCATCACTGTTCCGTAGCTCACATAAGACAGCCTTGCTGTCTTCCTCTAGTTCTTGTTTTTGAGGTGGCCGTTCCTTATTTTCCCAACTGTCGCTGAATAGTACTGTAGGCAAAAACTTCAGAAGTATGCAAAGACTGAGGAACCAATTTCCCAGCTCTGGACACACTACTTTCAGCTTAGAACTAGCATATTTTTGCTGTTTGAGTGGCTCCTGCTGTTAAGAAAAGCTAGCACCTTAGCTGTTTGTCAGCCAAAGTGTCCGGGAAGATTTTGGCTAACAGTGGTACTTAGTGACATAACTATGGGGTAAAGGAAGCAGTCATGGGTTTTGAATGAGGCTAGGTGAAAACACTTGCATGAATTAGTTGACACTGCAAAATTCACAATATGATTATTTGAAGAATGTATTACCCTCGTTCTGAAGTGATGTATACATATAATATATAATATAATAATACAATATATAGTATATAATCATTCTGTGATTCTATGAGTATTACTCTGTCTGAAAGACACTGCAAATAACTTATCAATTTGTCCAAAGCATATTATGAAATGTGTTCAATAAAATGTTCGCATAACATTTGATTGGCCTCAGTTCAGAGTAGTAATGTCCTAATTTACAAGTAGGGTAAGGAAATAAAATCACTTCCACATGTTTTGGTTGATGCTAAATATTAGGTATTAAATTTTGCCAATACCTTTGCTACTTTTACACTGTGCTTAGTGAAATTTAATGTCCGGGAGCAGAGATGATTACAGGCTGACATTTCTGAATAACAACTCTTCCAAACAGTTTGATACCAGGTCAAGTAATCAAATTAGGATATTTCAGAGGATTAGTAAGATTTTCATTTCCTCCTCCTTTGATGTCACTTAGAAAGTGGCTAACAATTCCAGCACATCAAAATGTTTTTGAATAATGTTTCTGAGGGCTTTTAGAGTCTTAATTTGAGTGAAACTTGGTTCTACTTTGCACAGGCTGTAAGACTATTCAAACTCATAAGGCTTTTTTACTAAAAAGCTTTCTTTGATAAATGGTTATTTTTATCAAGACTTCTAAGTGCATTAAAATGCATTAGTCACATGTCTTGTTCAGTACTCATTGCTGAAATATTAGCTACTCAGGGCTGAGGTGATAAAAAGGTGCAATGCACTTGAATACTCAGTAGAACATTACTTGCTGTCATGGTACCAGGTTTCAGGGAGAGTTCAGTCAAGGAAAGTTCAGTCTGTGAAAAAAAATCTACCAGTCTATCCTTTCTTCTTTATTAAGCCTCTGAACGTGGAGAGCTGGCTGGTCAATCTCGCCAACTATTTCTGGGCATAGGTGTTAATTTAAAATAATTTTATCAAATCTACATTGACACCATCAGTGTTTGAATTCACAAGAGTCGCCTGGAAACTCAGCTTATCCTATGCCCTCTGTAATGCTTCAGTGTCTTGTACGCTGAGAAATCCTGTGCACAGTTGGAGGCCCTGTAAAGTTTCTGCATGAAAACACTGGACATAATTTAGTTTTCTGGTAGCATTAAAGTAATGAATCAAAGATGAGCATAAACGTTGAAGAAAAGTTTGAGTTCGGCAGCTGAGAAATAAATGGTACTGATGGATGTGCTCTGTATTTTTATTGTGTTAAAGAAAGCGGATTTCAAATATTTTTTTCCTTTGCCTTGACAGTTCATGCTAACTGAGAGACTTCACAATGAAGCCTTTTTTTCACCTCACCTGGCAAACACTGACGTGCATTTTTTTAAGAAAACGAGTGGTTATGATTTGTTTAGGCAAACTATTTGTAGATGGCCTTGTAATGTATTGGGCTACTCCAGTATTTTCCTATAGAGAAGACAGCTCGTGTTTAAAGCCACAGATGGGCCGACCAGTCAGTGCAGAATAATAAAGATGCAATTGGCATTCATCCATGCAGTCAAAATAATAATTTAAATTTTGAATTTTTTTTTTTTACTAATAGCATTTACAGATATTTTGCTTAAATGTTTAGAGTAATTTCTACAAATACAGTCCTTGCTCTATTAATACGGCAAATACTTGCAATGAAATATTTCTAAAGCTTGCCATTAGCGTTGATATAAAAAGGAAAAAGAGGTAAATGTCTGAGAAGAAAGCTATAAAGCAGTGTCTTAAGACACCCCAGAAACAGGTACGTAAGAGCAAAGTAAGTTCCAGCAATTCATCTTCCGCTTGTTAAATGAATATAAAGAACTTCAAAAGAAAATTGCAAACTTTTCTCTCATCCCATAAGGCTGTAAGTTCAGAAGGCAAGAAAGAAACCTTATCACGAATATTACTTTAAGGATTTGTATACTCAATGACACTTCCAGAACTGTGCTTTTCCTCGCTGGGATACAGTCCTAAATATCTTCTGTAGGTTTCAGGGTAAGAAGAGATTTATTTCTTTTAATACGTTAAATAAAAGATTCATTACAATTAAAAATTGATCATATTTGCCAAATCATTTTGTTTAAATATGTTTATTATTTTGTAATAAGCAGTAATATTCACCAGTTAGTCTGTGGTGTGTTAAAAGTACATCGTGGATGGGTACTAACACTACTACTGCGAGTGAACTATGACATGTCATCTTTAATATTATGCTGAAAAATTTTGAGTGCTGCCATCAAGCATCAGTTTGATCTCTGTCTCATTAACAGACCTTTCTTAAGATGTCACTCATTCAGGTTTAATGGGAGGAATCATTAAATATCCTTTGTGTAGTGGTAGTTGAAATGGTAAGAAGCCACCAGTGAGCTGTGTGGGAAGATCAGTTAGAATTTACACTGTACATGATAGATGAAGGTTTGCACTGAATGTGTGCTTGAAGCTCTATTTTCGCTCGTCTTTGAGGCATAAAGTGAAGACAGCCAGTGGAGAATGAGAGAAGTCATCTGTAGCAATGCAAAGGATTATCTCCCCAGGAGAAATGGGGATCTTTCCATTGTAAATAGGTAATTTTATAGCAAAGAAATCCTTGGCTTGAACAATCAATTGCTCCAGCTAAAGGAGCCAAATAATTCCAATATTGGCTAGTAACTTAAATAAATGAGGTCAACCTCTATCCTCCACACTGCAGCCGTGGTTAACTGAGATTTGATTGCAGAGCTGGAGTCGGAACCTCTGTCACGTCTCTGAGTCTGTCTTGACTATGTTGTCTGGTTTACGGCCAACTAGAATTTTTCTGCTAAGGCTCTGTCAGGCTATGTCCTAGTTTCAGAACAATATCTTCACTATGTTTCAGTCCCCAAGGGCAGCATCTGCACCAGATTTAATTAAAACTGGGAATGCTAATCAGCAGGTCTTCCTGTAACTGTGAGATTTCTAAGACCTTGACTGCAGACACTGTCCAAAGTTAAGTAACTTCTGTCTTCTAACATTGTGGGAAACATTGAAATAATGCTCCTGGATGACAGATCCCAGAGTCTGCAGTGCCAGTGTTCCTTACAACTGAAACTTCTGAATAGCAGCGGGTTCGTTTGGGGATAGTATGTCTTTGAATACCTCAGTACAAGGATTGCATAATTGAATTCTATAACAAATACCCTTCCTACATTTGCAAAACATAAAAAATAACAGCATGACTGTATACCGATGAATAGGTGTAAGAAAGATAAAAAGGACCGTGAATAATTTAATGCCCTTCTTTGCAACGAATTAATCACATCTGTGTCTTACAGCAGATAGATACCTGTTTCAAGGTCCTGAGACCTTAATTAGGCAGATTTCCCTAGCCAGGGTGTATCTGTTGTCGTTATGGCCTATGCAACTGGATCTTCTGCTCAGAGCGTGTGTTATAGGACAGGAGGAAGCAGACGCACACTCAAAAGCTAGGAGGTACGTAAATGTCCTGAAGCATAGTAGTTGCAACTAATGGTTGAAGTCAACAAGGGAAAGAATTATTTACTTTGCTGCTTTAAAGAAAGAGGAGAGGAGCGAGGAAGAGGGAGTCAAGTGGAAATAGTAAGCAATAAATGTAAATGCTTAAATTTGTATTGCTATAATGTTGTCTAAGAGTACGGAAATTTCATAGGTTATATTTTACTTCCACAGGAAGTTTTGTGTTTATATTTAATTTCTAGGAACCCAAGGGCAAAGCAAAGCAATTAAAATGTTCAAGACTTAAAAATAAAATTCAGAAGCCTCAAGTAAAATACCTTTAGCTGATTAGCGGTACAATGCATCTTTAATGAGAAATAAATTAGGATTGCATTATTTCTTAGGAGGATAAGGAGAGGCATTAGATATCTGCATTGATAATAGAGGGCTTAGAAATAATCTAACACTATGAGCTGCTTTTCTAGAAAAAAATAGGTAACTTCTGTACGGCCTAATGCACAGATAGGAAAAGCAGTAAATTTGTAAAAGTCCTGTCACTAAAAAGCTTATTATGAGGTGAATTTTAACATAGTCCCATCATTCTTTTGATGTGTTTGGACTCATCCCTTTGATATGTATCCATGATTCTCTATTTTTCTCAAATTGTTAGTTTGTCTTGAAGTCTGATTTTAATGCAAACTGATTTATATAAAAAGTGCGAACTAAAATTTAGAATTAATTTTGAATGACCCATCTATAAAATACTACCTCCTGTATTTACCCACAGCAAACAAAATTCTATTGAAAATGGGGCTCAGAAATACACTTCATAAAACATTTCTTCTCAGTTATCCTATTGCGGCAGTGTACCAAATGAAAGGAATAAGAAAAGTTCTTGATTGGGAAGATTGGCAGCATTTATGTTTTGAAATCAATTGAATTTTAAATATGCATTTATTGTCTGGGTTAAATTGCTACACAGTGAAAAGGAATGCTGTTCTCTAAACAATAATTGGTCTATTTCAGCTCTCAAATTGGGTCACAGTAACAGCATTCTCCGTTCTTTCTCTCTTTCTCCTCGCTTCCTTGAAAAAAGTGATTGAAACTCTTAATCACTACTCTGTTGAGGTAGTGTACTCATAAAAATAATATTTTTCATGAAGGATAGATCCTCTTCCTTACCGCTGTTTTTGATGGTATCATATTGTAAAACACCTTGAAGAAGAATGTAGAAATCTGCAGCCTGAACAAAATACACTGAAAAGCATTGAATGAGTACAGCAATCCCAGGTATTGCTGAAATTTATTTTTGGTAATGAACACTTCACCTTCTGTATGAAACTGTGTTAAAATGAAATAAATTAGAATGATTAATCTTACACTGTTTTACAGTCATTGTATTCCTAAACATTCTTTTTAGTCAAAAAGGAGCCGGGGGGGGGGGGGCGGCGGCGCAGAGGAAATTACAATACTGGGCTGCGAGGCTCATGTGCTATGTTACTTCAGTTATATCTCAAATTTCTCTGACAATTAAATAGATTGGGTAGAGTTTTGAAGAAGGTCATAGCTGTTACCTTGTGAGTCAAAGCAGGGGTGCTTTGTGTTGGCCTGCTTTTTCACTGAAGTACGAGCACACTTAAAGGGGTATGATGGGATCCATGGAGCTGTAAGGAGCTGCTCTGCCCTGGTTTGAACACAGTGACCATCAGGGCAACTGGGGAACCTACCTGTACAGTATATATAATGTATAATATTAACCAGTATTTATGTTGTTGTTAACAGTGAAAATATCTTGATGTTGAGTTGCTGTGAGTATACGTTTGACAAATGACATATAGACCAGATCTGCACTTGCCAGCAGAGAACTAGTCAAGTAGCCTGCAGGAGAACCCCATGCACCTAAAGAGTGTCAGGGAGGGGGTGGTGCTAACTTCCAGCTCTGGAGGATAGCCAGTAGCGCATAACAGGTTGCTTCCCAATTCTGTTTCATTTCTTCCTTGTGTCTTTATGTTCTTTGACAGGTCTTCTGGTTCACATCCTGCTGGATGGAAGGTGACTTCATGGGATGAAAGCTCAATCCCTGACCTGTTGAGTTCTGCCTGAGCGTTACTGCACTGAGTCTCACCCATCCTATCTTAGGTTTGTTGTATAACTATGAGATAAGTCCACAGGCGTGGGGGAGCTTGAAGGCAGATGGTGGCAGAGAAAACAGAGTGAGGAACTTCACAGTGTTTATGTATAATGTTTGTATCAGCTCTTATCCTGCTCCTGCTGTTGTGGAGAGCTGGAATGAGACCTGGTGGGAATGGTGACTCCTTTCCGCAGCTTGGAAAAAGCGAAGGAAAAAGTCGCAAAGGGAGCAGCTATAGTGGGGCAGTCTTCCTGTCCCACCTCGATTTCACTCTCACTGTGGGGAGGCTGCTAGACCAGTGGAGGGCAGAAGTGGTTGGGTAACCTGGATGACCTGTGCTTCAGTAGAATTAGAGAGTAGTTAGAGTAGGAATCTTGGTAAACCCAAATCAGAGAGTGCTCATAAGTGAGGAACCTGAGGCATTATCGTCTTTAATAAGTGTCTGGATTAAAGTTCTGCTATCTATCTGGAATGGGTTTAATGCATGATACTCTACATTTCTGTGCAAACATATGTGCATGTCCTACTCCTATTGCATGCTTCTTAAGAATAGAGCTGTTGCTGCAAATTCTCTACATGGCTGATGATCTGGGAAAAGGTACATTTGTGTATGGGAGGAGCAAGTGCTTTCATCCCAAAGATATCCCAAATCAAGTTGTAGTGCTGGCATTGTTTAGACTCCAAAGCTGACAAAGACACCAGGCTCAATAATAAGCGTTTGGATGCTATCGTGTTGGTATAACCAGATCTGTGACTGCTTTTCAGCTTTAATTGTCCTCTTTGCACACAACAGCATTTTCTGTCATTCCAGCACAGGGCTGAATGGCTAAGAAGACCTTTGCGTTGCTGCATATTTAGGTTTTGATTCAAAATGAGAAATGAAAATATTAAATGTTAAAAAATATGAGTAAGAAAGTTAACCAATATTTTTAAAGTAAAACACATAGAATCATAGCATGGTTTGGTTAGAGTTGAATCACCTAGATTATCCCAGTAGTCAATAGAGGCATCTTCTGGGGCAATTCAGTCCATCTAGCTTACACCTCAATTGCAGGATGGGATGAATTACCTGCTGGAGTTACATGGCTCCTGATATGGGAAGGAAGCTCATTGACCGGACTGGAGCACAGGCTTTTACACAGCTGAAGTGAGGTGGCTCCATCTCCTCCTGATGCGTTATGACAGCCCAAGACATGGAATTAATAGAAGGGTAAGACTACGTTCAGCTCAGGTTCTGTAAAACAAAACAAGATTCATTGTCTTTGCGCTGTGTGTCCTGTTAGCACCCTCTTGGCGTCAGTGTTTGGCATGTGTTGGAATAACCATGTTCTTCTGTGGTCGTATTATCTTTGTCTCACATGTATCCAAATACAAGTCAGTGGTTTCCCAGCTGGTGTGCCGTTGACACATTATGCAGAAAACTTCTGGACAGGCAGGTTGCCATACACAGGACTGCTGATCTCGGGTCATTAGGGCAGCATGAAATGATAGATATACCTTCCTGTATTTCTGTACCTTTTTTATATGGAAATGGATGAAAAGGATTTGAATATACCTAGATAACACCCATTATCAGTTCATTTAAAAGGCCACATCATTGTGATTTTTTTCACAACACTATACCTTTCTAAACAGTGTTCAAGAAAGGGATATATTTAGAAGATGGATGTTTCAATTGCTGGCTACCCAAAAGTGACACAACACCACTATAATTTTAAAAAGGATGAGGCTTTAATGGGTCTCCTAGAGGGGAAAAAAAAGCTGTTTATTAGTAGAACTGTACTAAACTACCTGCATTTGACAAAGTGCTAATGGAGGAAATTACTTCTAGAGAAACAAATGAAAATGTCAATTAAAAAAAAGTAATGGCTCTCGGAGTTGTGGGTTGTGTTGGTTTTTCTTTTTTCTTTTTTTTTTTCCCCTCCTTTTTAAGAGAAGTGCTGGGTATGTTTTTCATATTGCTTGAAAAGCTCTTGGTTTGTCTCTGTTGCCTTAGTTCTGTGGGCCTTTCCCCCCTGTAATCTGCTGCATCAGAGTTGGATTTCATTTAGCCTGGAGGCTAATTTAATATTCTGGTCTAATGCTTTGTCTTTCTCACGTTTTATTTTTCCCATTTTTTTTTTTACAGAGCATCTTCCAATGAAAAGGTGTCCAAAAGCTCAGCACCTGCAGTTATTAGCTTTGAATTGCCTAGTCTTCAGACTGAGTAATAAACAATAAAACCCTTTTATGTTGGGGAGAATGCGATTAGAATGGGTGCAAACTACTCATGAGACCTTGCTCCCTAATAAGACGAAATAATTTTGATTGCTAAAACAGATAATCTGAAAAACTTTTCCAAAAAAGCCCTACAAATCTTTCATTGTTCCAGACCACCTTTTTGTAAGTCTGCTGTTAGTTGTGTGGAGCGGACAGCATCCATTGTCCTTTCAAGCTACCACTGGAGTAAAATTAAATGTGGTGGATGTGGCAGCTGCCACGTGGCTGCTTGCTGGCTGGGTGAATGGAGCTGTAGCAACAGAGTCACATCTTGGGCCTTAAAAAGGTTTCTTGTATTTGCTCTTTTTTATAGTAAAGGTCTCGTATTTGCCTAAGAAATTTGCCCCTCTGCTGGATGTTATTTTGGTAGTGGTTCATGACAACTGAGACCTGCACACTGGCAGCCTAAATCACCTGACTTTGCATTTCCATACTGGCCAGTGATGTCACGTCTCATATCTCAGCATAGAGCAGGAAGAGAAAGAAGTTCCTAGGAACTATAGAATAGTATTGAAGTGGAAATTTCCTCTTTATAATTCCCTAATGCAAACAGGCATTTCTACATGGTGGCTGTTTAGCATGAAGTAACAGGTAATGGCAGGGTTTGTTTGGCAGCCAAACCTTCTGGTAACTACTGTATGTGTAACTGCTTCCCTTGCTTTAAAGGATATTGCTGTGTTCAAATGGTAGTTGCAAAGAAGGCTTAATGAGAGCATCAAGGAAAGCTTATTCACAGCGTTAACATTAGCTGAAACAATGATGTGTTAGCGTGCAATGGCTTGTACAATGACATACATACTGAGGAACAGTGCATTTTTAAGCAGTGAAATGTTTAGTTTTTAATGCTTTGTATATTTGCTTATATGTTATATGTGTCTCTAATTATTTGTTCTCATAGCAGAATAAAAACAGCTACTTGAGGATAATAACTTCTGGAAAAACCAGACACTAGAAGACAAGTTGCTGTTCTGAGGTAAGAAAGCAGTCATTGAACAGTGAACACAGGACATTTGGTCTGCAACTAGGGATGGCAGAAGAGACTTTACTTCTGCCATTGCCCATTCCCAATATAAAATGTGATTAATTTTTAACAAGACATCAAGTGTTCGTTTTCTGTCTGTAAGCTCCAGAAGTTGAATACTGTAGTCCTATCAAAATACTGCCTCTATTACAACTTGAAAGATTAGACGCTGGAAGGAGATGAACTAAAGGCAAGCAGTATGCAAAGCAGGGGGGGCAGGCTTAACACCCTTTCTGGAAAGATTTGGAAGAAGGGTGTTCTTAAATTTGTTGCTTACACTGAAACTGGCAAACCGAGATTGATCTCAAAGACAATTTCTTGTAAACTGCCTCCTGTTCATAGGTCTCCACCTCAGATTGTACTTAATTATGTAGTATTTGCGTTCTTTCACAGGTTGCTCCAGTGTCCTATTATGAATTTTCCACATTTAATAAGAGTCATCAGGGGTTATCACAGCCTTTTAGCTGCCTGCAGAAAACAAAAATTAATTGTGGTCACTTTTTTTTTTTTTTTCCTTCTCTTCCCAACCCCTTGAATCCACAGAAATGCGCGAGGACTCGCTTGCTCTCTATTTCATCAGTAGTTTGAACTTTTAGTGACATCTTGCTTTAAAGTCAGTCATATCCTGACAGAGAATTACAATTATCAGCCCTGCTGGAAATAAAAAAATAACATCCTCAACATCAAAAGATGTTTTCTTAAATGATAATTAGTGTCTCCATGGGTGGATTGTTTCATAATTTAACATAATATGAATTATTTTTCTTTACATAACCAAGATGAGGCACTGTGACCACAAGGACCTCTGCCATTTCAAATTAGTTAAGGTATCAGTATTAATTCTAAATTAGCCAATTATGCTAAGAAAAGTGATCAAACGAAATTCGTTATTTATGCTGATAAAAAAGCACATTCATATTTTGGTTTTTTAACTCTTTGCTTCATACAGTAATGTCCAGCAACACTATGGTTAAAAAATCCTTCTCATGATTGTCTTGTATAAATGAGGCTGTGTTTTCATCTGATTTATATGTGATTGCATCCACTTCATATGAATGAGAAATTGGGTGGAAGTTCTGAGTTGTCATTCAAAATAAGAAATGTTTTGAAACAACGTGCATTGTAAGGGAAATAGATATTTATTTTCCCACTATCTGGCATTTTAGGATGCAAAAAGTTTAATATGTGCACTAGCTTAGACTGTGCTGGTCAAACTAAGGCAACGGCAACGTGAACAATTACTGAGATGCTTGAGATCCCTTCCTATCTCAGGCTAGTGCAGGGAATTCTTGATTCACTGAAATGAGGCACGCACTCAAAAAGGTCCAAATACTACAGAGGCCATTTGCTCATTTCAGCTAATGTTATGTTGATCAGAATGTCATCCAGGCTCATCCATCTAGTGCCACAGACAACAGCAGAAGGTACGTTACTTAGTACTCACCTGTCTTCACAACAGGTGGGACAGAAATCTAGGCCAAAGCCTACATGACGTGTAGCTACACAACACTCTCTTACCTCCCAAAATCCTGTACGGGGCAAGATTTAATAAAAATCAGCAGCCCAACTTTACTACCTTAAGAAACTCCAAACTGAAGTCAAAGCTGGTAGTATTTTTACGCATGAACCTAATGAGATATTCTTAGAAATCACTACATAAAGGAAGAATTCAGGATATAAAGAAAACTTTATTTTTTTTTTAATTGAACTTCAGCTGTGTACTTAAGTGATATTTTCATGACAAAATGCCATATAAATTCTTATGGCGAAATGACACGTGAAAAAAATAATTTAAAAATAAGACTTAAAATTATGCTTATAGAAACATTTATTTTGTATAGTAGTACACTGTAACTCTGAAAATAAAATTTTAGAACACTATATACTGCTACTATTAGCATTTTCATATTTGTTGGAAGACTTTCTCCCAAAGCTATGCTTCAATCTCCCAAGCTTCATATATTTAGTTAAACTCTATCCCTTAGTAAACAGGCATATTAAAAAACCTGAACTTTTCCTCCATTCAGCTTTACAATATTGTGCCGGAGCAAAGAGACTATTCCATGCTCAGATTATCTTGGGTCCCTCTGCTGAACTTCTTCAGCATTATGATTTAAACTAACCTAAAAGATTTGAATCGTAGAGAGACTGTTCTTCCCTGTGCAAAACATAAACTAGCATAATCCCATTCTTGAAATTGTTAATTAGCTGTGATTACTGAATAGTTCCCAGCTATATAAGACCAAATTTTAAAAGTAGTCAGTGGCTTAAAAGCTATCTAAGTACACACATTTTTTAAAACCAGTATCCGAACTAATGGGTGCTTAACTTCCAATGAAACTGCTGTTTGAGTACTAAAGTACCTACCTATTTCAAAGTAATCTAGCCTTAGATTTTAGTTCTCATTTCCCAGATGTTCCCTTGAAAACAAGACTGTGAAACTGTTCAACTAAGTGAAACCAGGCGGAAAATAAAAGCAAAATAATTTTCTTTCTTTCTGATCGAGGTTATTGTCATGAGACAACAGTCGATGTTTCGTCCTGTCCATCTGCAGGTGCAGCTGTTTCACTGGTGCATGGAAATGCTACAGAGGTAATTTTAGAATCTCATAAGTCACACAGATCAAGCTTGAAGGAGCCTCCTCAATAACCTGTTGTGACTAAAATGTAATGAAACTGACTCTTCAGCATAGCATTTCATGTCTCTCACCATATTCAAATATCTGTAATATCCTCTAGGGAACAATATTGTGAGTATACATAAAAACACACAGAATGCGGTAGTTTTTCAGCCAGTACTGTTTGTGCTCTTCCCTCTTTAGGTGCTAAAGCTGCACTGTCTCTATTTCTAGATAACCTGTGGCACGGGTTATAAAGTGTTCAACTAAATACTTAAAAAATAAAAACAGGTATGTGTTAATTACATGAAGATTTTTTAAATTTATTTAACAGTAAACAGATCAGATATATTTGCTAAAAAAAAAAAAAGAGGTGGATTGTAGCACATAAATTTCTTTTTAAATCATTTATTTCTAAAGGCTTATTCCAGTGAAGAAAATATACTTTGTAGTGTTTTCACCATTCAGTATTGTAGAATATTACAGTAAGGCACAGTAAATTGCATTTGAAAATGAAAGCTCTCCCCTTGTCTAGGAATCAACAAAGTGACTTCTGATAATAGTGTTCTGTACAGAATATTCTCCCCATGCGATTATTCCAACTTCTGAAGCTGTAAGCAAGAATATATGGTAATTGAATGGTAGTTAAATTTCAAAAGAAAAGTAATTGTTCCATGTTTAGATTCTGTCAGTGGCATCTATATTAGCTTCATTTATAGACTTTTCATTACATAAAACTAGGATATAATGGAAACCCAAGCTGTGACTGCAAAACAGAATGTGTTTGCTCTCCTATTGCTGCTGACTCTGAAGAGGTAAGAAAATAAAGTATGGGAAATGGGAGAAAATACGACCTCTAGGTAACAAGATCTGATCCACAGGTTGCTAATAGTCAGTGGGAGTCTGTTGATTTCAGAGTTTTTGAGATTTGTTTTCATAGAGTAAAAAAAATGCCTTATTTATATTGTCCAGAGTGTAAAAGAAATGACTAAATGTATTGATTTTAAAACACCCTCTCAAATATAAAACTAAAATAGACTTGAGTTAAAGGGTTATCTAGAAGCTACAACTCTTACTCTTTCTCTCTAATGCACTTCCTCTCTAATGAGAAAGTCTTACCTAGAAGCGAAACAAAAATTCTCAGAACAGTTTTTTTTAATGATACATTACCATATGAGTTCTGCTATTCTGCCATATTCCTCATAGGTCTCATTTTCAAACGGAGAAACATGTCAGCAACTTCCTTGTTATTTAGGATGATAACAAATCGAGAGCTGTTCTGGGGCACGGTGCACAATCAGAACTCTGTATCTTCAGCTTGGGGAAGCTTTCTGAAACTTTCTATTTGTCTAATACGGGAAAAAAATCACATCATTTGACACAGTCTAATTTTGCTTAGCAAGCATATCTAGCAACTCTTTCTCTATTCCTTGACTGCTCAGTTCATTTAAACTGTAGTATCTATGAACAATCTTTTCATCTGTGACAACAACCACTCGAAGCCCATGCGTATCTTCTCCCAGCTGACATCCTATCGCTGATGAAACCACCATTTCCAGTCCTCTGTAGGAGCCTCCAGCATTCCTATGGTAATGTCCAGAAAATACAGCTTTAATGCCTGTACAAAAAAAAAAAAAAAAAGAAAAAAGAGAGTATATATTTAATTAGCAGTTGCAGTTTACGTATAAACTGTGATTACAGTTACTGCTGAGGTTATATGCTGAGGCTTACACAGCTGCTGGGGTTGTAGAAAAGGTTCTACAGCAAGTACAGCTACAGGTGTCGTGTTTACCTTCATTCTTTAATGGTTTATAAAGCTTAAGAGTAAACCATTTACCTGAGCTTGCATTTTAAACAAATAATGATGAAATAGCAATAAAAAATTCTAACAGTAATAAATAATTAGTAAAAATGTTATTCTGCTCTACTAGCTCTGTTCAGGGTTACTGAACTCTGACTACTTTATGCTTAACTGCAAGGTGCGTTTGTCATCTTGCTTCTCCTTTGGCTAGAAAGAAGGAATACTCTAGAGGAAGCTGATTAAAATTAGAAAAAGTTTCCAGTAACAGGTAACTGCCTGAAGAATGATGCTACCGAAAGATGAGTTGAAAGCCAAGGACGGTGGAGCTTTATTTGTCAATTAACACGCAGAAAATTCACTAAGGAGAGCTTAAACCTGTTTACCCGAGGCTGGTGGCCTTAAGGAAAAAAAGAAAAGGCAAGACAAACAAATAAAAAACATAGAATCACAGAATACTAAGTTGGAAGGGACCTCAAGGACCATCTTGTCCAACCTTTCTTGGCAAAAGCACAGTCTAGACAAGATGGCCCAGCACCCTCTCCAGCTGAATCTTAAGTGCCCAATGATGGGGAATCCACCACTGCCCTGGGGAGATTATTCCAATGGCTGATTGTTCTCATTGTGATTTTTTTTAAAAATATAAATGAGAAGATAATTTGTAATCTTTTCTCAAAGACATCGGGGGGGGTTATCACAGATGGCATAGAGCCAGGTACATCAAAGAAACCTAACAAGCAGAAGAGGTTGTGAGTTATAGTAAGAGGGGAAGAAAGATGAGAGCAGCCAAAAAAGGAAAGGTTGACACCCCGCAAGAGGAGTCAGGCTTGGCAACGACATGAATGAACATTTATCTAGTATGGGGTACAAACAAGGCAGGCTTATTCTCATTTCCTCCATATTTGTAATGACTTAAGGCTGTTCTGTTTCTTTTTTTTAAGATGAACTATTTATATTTTGGACTGTATTGGAGTAAAAAAATCACTCCATTATAAACTTGAAAGAAATACATTTGATCTGTTGCAGGAGACAACAATATGCTATATCAAAAATTTCTGGGTGGGTTGCATGCAAGTACTATCCGGGCTTGGTCAGGAGTAGAAGAAAAGCTAAATGACAAGCAGCAGGTGTAGAGGACAAACATAATATTTCATATATAAGGCTTTATAATGTACTTTGAAATCCTTGGCTGAATCATTGTTTAACTCATTAGCCAAACAAATGTTTAAAGAAAGTCCAACCATTCTTCCCCTCCTCTCGGAATACAATAATTTAACAAAAAATAAATTAAGTTTGCAAATGCTATCTCATTTTGACCAACTTCTAAAGATGATCCATATGCCAGGTCTGCTTTCTTGCTGTGCTCCTCAGTGGCTATGGGATTTCTGCAGAAATTTTGAAACAATTTCAAATTAAATGAAATCATGTCATCCTCACCTCCAAACCAGTAATATCTATTTTTTGTTTCTTATGACTTGCAAAAGTAAACAAATAAATTGGTAGAAGCTGTATTCACTACTCTGAACGGCCTTTCTGATTGTCTTTACAGGTCAAATTCATGCTACCAAATAGATAATTTTCCCCTCCCCATTGGAATTTTTATAAATTTTAATCAAATGTTTTTATTACTACAAAATAATGAAACCTTGTTTAGTCTCATGAGTCAAAAAAGTAAAGAAAAAGTCATTTTGATGCTAAGTACTTATCTTTCTTGTCAAAGTCTGTAAAACCATTAGCAGAGTTGTGAACCCAGTTTCTTCCTAAGAGAACATGCTGTCACAGACAAGCATTTAATTTCCAGGATTCCTCACCATTTTGCCATTCTATGCACTGTTGATAGATACAGCTGAGCATCATAGTCAACAGCATTCATAGTTTGGCAAAAACTATTCATCAGTTTTCTTGCTAATCTAAGATGGTGCATATTCTATTTTGAATGAAAATACGGAGTTAGTATAAATAGCTAATTTTACAAACAGCTTTTGGAATTAATTTTTCGCATTCTCAGTCTAAGATCCTTGGATTTCAGACTATTACAGCTTCCTGAAGCTGCATCTAATACTATTTTATACTGTTGTGAAACAGAAAAATTACTGGACTGGATAGCTGAAAATACTGGGAATTTTGTTGTTTATCACCAAGTGCAAAACACGTAAATTAATTTTATGTTTTGTTACAGAATGTGTTTAGATGTGGTGTTCATTTATGATACTATTAATGACAATTCAGAAATTTTCAAATGTACCTAAAGGATTCGGGTCTAATTTCTCTATTGAAATACAGTATGTTGTGTGCTCCTTAATCATAATGACACTTTGATGGTTTTACATAAAGCATCTGAAAATACATTAAGTTAATACTGAGTGACTCAGAAAACACACTAAGTATTCCCCGACAACTATGACTAGATAGCCATGAGGTTATCATCAAAATAACTGCCTACTTAATGAAACTGAATCTTTCCTAGTATTTTGTTACGTTGGCTAAAAAACTGCTGTGCTGGCACTATTCTGTAGATGCCGTACCTTGCTGAACATAATTTGTGTTTATATTGAAACATAAACTAACAACCAAAGGTCTAACATGTGCTTGTTCCTGAGAACAGCACAGAAGAGGGAAGCTTCACACACATGGGGACAACTGCCAGTGGTTGTGGACTATGTGAGGTGCTCCCTGGTGGCACTCCTTTCCTCTGCGCACAGCCAGGCTCCTGCTCACCACCCCAAGCTGAAAGCTATCCTTAAATACGCAGCACTCATAATTACCTTTCAACCACTGTATTTATCATTACAGAATAATGCGCAAGCCTGTAAGGATGCACAGGGATGGACACCATGATGGCAACACCAAACTTCATATGTTGTTTTTCATATATTTCAGTCATCTGCCATTCCATGCGTAACACAAAAGGTAACATGTGCTTAGTCCTGTTCAAGTGGTGGGCCAGAGAATGGGTAATTTGTGAGGTACTATAACCTTGAATGACATTTTAAAAAAAAAAGCTAGCAACAACTGATTTTGCCTTCAGACAGCAGAAATTCTGGAAAATTGTAGTGGCAATTTAAAGGCAGAGAGCTGTGATTAGAAACACGCTGTACCTTCACACGGAAATCCTTATTTCTCTAGCCAGAAAAGCCTTCCACCCTTTCTCCTGCAGTAGATTTAGACCTCTCTCACAGTGATTAAATGAAAAGGGAAGTAGGTGAACCTGTCTTAAGACAGTTGACTACATCAATCCTTTGGTTTTGTGGGAATGAGTGGTTTGAAGACTGATATAAAATATATAAACTAAGCTCAAAGTATAGTTAAAAATTAAGCAGCTTGGAAAGCAAAATATGAATTATTCTGCTGTGTGCCTGGTAAAAGCTACATGGGCTTTCATATTTCAAAATCCAAAGATTTCTCAAACAGCAAATGACTCAAGGTGGAAAACAGAGAATGAAGTTACCTTTACATTGAATATTGGTATATGGTCATTGTCAGCTAGAACTTGTCTGTTATCCTATTTTAGTTTGTCAGTACAAATTCTCTTCACTCAGTGTAACTTGCTCATCTATCTGGTATATGAGTTACACTTTTAAGTAAGTCAGCATAATGACCGAGAGCTTGCTCTGACTCAGCTGCAGGAACCTAGCAAAATAGTTCAGGGTTTTTTTTTTTAATCTTGGGAGAAACCCCACCAGAATACCTCAAAAGGCGATGGTGGAATATAAAAGCCCTGTGATGTAACAGGCTCTTTGCAGAGATTCTTTCTGATATTTCCAGATATTATTTGGGTCCTTAAAATCATAATATAGATGTTTTACAACTGATGCTACAGTCAATTTGAGAGTGAGCAGTCATTTCTCAACTCCTACCATGTTGCAGCTTATTAACAATGACTGTCTAATGTAACATACTTAAGTAATTCAAGCAGCAGAACTATGTGTTTCTTTCTCATTATACGCACAGCTGTCCCAACCATGAGGCTGCACTCGCCTCCTCCACCCCCCAACCTTTCTGCAGTGACAGACAGAACATGCCCATCTAGAGCTGCTTGTGGCGTGGCTGGGCATTCTCTTGTCTTGCTTCCTAATACAGAGAGCAAAACTGAACATTGTGGGAATTTTACATATGACATCCTACTCGTTAAAGTGGGACCCATTTTGCGTTGTGGCATTGTCCTTAAAACAGCAAGCCCTGGTGGGGCAGGAGAGGATGCTGAGTAGATGAAGCTCCTTACTGCAGCCTCTAAGATAAGGCATTGGTGGGGACGATGTAAGACACACAAACCAAATGTTACCAATTTGCTTTCAGCTGAGAGCCGGCTGTAATGAATCCACATATGTAGCACTTTCCTGTCCTCCAGGTGCTTAACAAATAACCAATGGTCTCCAGCATCATTCTAGATGCCACTCTTCAGGCACGCATCTAGCATGGACGTGACTGTGTCTTGGTCTTCCCATGCAGAGTTAAGCGGCAGCTAAATGAAGGATCAAGGACTGAATATTTAGGAACTTAACGTTTGGCCTGCTTGATTACTGCACCAGCTAGATTTGTAAAATACCATTACCAGCTTCCAGTAAGTGACAGTCCTATTACAGTAACAAGTTCTTTTCAGTATTTTCCACTTTTTCTGCAGGTAAGGAAAACTACTTTAGTCTATGAAAAAGTTAGGAAAAAAGTAGCAATCATAAAACCATAGTGAGGTGTAAACCCATGTGACACACTTTTAGTAAAGGAAATAAGTGCTTTGTAAGGGAAATAAGTGCTCTGCTTTTACTGGAAGCATCCATGTTCCTAAAGTACCATCTTCCCACCGTCCAGAGAATTTAACCTTTGGAATTAAAAGATGAACAAGAGTTCAAGAGTTTGTGTCGTCATATACGTAAACCAAACCCCGACATATAGTTTCAGTGTAATTAGAAGGACCAAAGATACAAAAAGTAATAAAGCAACTTCAGTTATGCGTAAGAAAACCAAAAATCTCCTCTTGTCTGAGAATTCAAAGGAAGATTTTGAGAAACCCATCCTAGACAGCAGACAGACACCAGGTAAAAAGTCTGGCCCACGAATCATGCAGCTTTTTTTCTTCTTAGGCAAATACTGCAACTTCACCACAATTACATTTAACACGCTAACTGCCTACACTCAAGAAGGTATTTTGGTATGCAACTGAAGTAAGTGTGATTTGTAAGCAGTGCAAATATGATACCTGAGACCAGAGAGGGTGTGATTTAAAACCTCTTTTATGTCCTGTTGGCTATGGGAAGCAGATTCTGGCTAAACAAGCTGGTGTTTATGGGTACTGTTCATCCAAATTCCCCCTTTTAGCATATGTATGGCATTCAGATCCTGATTGCACTAGAGGGGTGTTCAGTGCTGAAATGCCCTTGTGGATCTAGCTGCTCAGCATCAGCCTCTGCTGGAATTTAGTACCTGCTTTAGAGACCTCCCAGTGAAAATTTTGCCCAGACTTAAGTTTTCAGGTATGCTTTATTTAGAGTGCCAGTATGAATTCTTGTTTTTGTCGTGTTACAATATGTTACATCTTGAACAAAGAAACAAACAGGTCACTGCTGTGTATTGGTAGAAGAACTGATGTTGTTCTTCTTCAATAGCACTTTTTTGTTCACTCAACTGTATTCCACTCATTTTTGTTAGTTAGCATAAGAAGCGAATTTGAACCAGTCAATGCAATAATACTAAGATGACAAGCAGGCAATTTACTTTGCTCTTGCTTTTGATCTTAAACATAAAAAGAATCTGAGAGATGTGTGCACTCAAATTTAATTTATTCATTTCAGATGTTTTTCTGAAGTAATACTGTCAAGTTGCTAGCAAACCCTCCTCCCCCCCTCTTTTTTTTTTTTTTTCTAAACTGTGAGAAAAGAACAGCGTCCTGGCAGGCCTCGTTTTTATAGCCCGCTTTAAGGTATCCTCAGGTCAGTTAAATGTATCCAGCTATACACAAAAAAGGTACAGTCCCTTCCCACTACAAAAAAAAAAAAAAAAAAAAAAAAAGTAGTGATTTGTTTTTAATCCCTGGTTTCTGAAATAGCAGTTGGGAAAAGCTTTGATATAAAAGCTGTATGAAATACTAAAGAACTACTGTGTAAATAAATGTCCAAAGGATGGCACCTTCACAAGCATTCATTATTTCATTTTTTATGAAATACATAGTGATTTGAATTTAAATGTGACTGGAGGTTTCACAGTATCCATTAACCAAAAAAAGCAGGATCCATTACTGCAAGCCACTATTCATACCTAATGGATTATTCATTAAAAGAAGAAAAAAAAGGGATTAAAATCAGAATGAAGTAAAAAAACTGTGCGGATAGTTACTATAAAAAAAAACCCCAACGAAAACAAACCACATACACTGCGCCTCTGTGATCATCATCGACTAATGTCAGACTGCATACCAATACAACAGTTACTGAGTATCTGCTAGGGAAAAAAGACCTGAACTTGCAAATTCATTTTTGATCAGAGCAGGACTGGAAGCCAGAGACTTGGGGTGGCATGCAGTGTCGGACACCAGGTCTTGCTCTGTCTCTTCTAAAACTGCACTTGGACTATAAAAACACCCAAAACTAACGAGTTTCATGCCTGCAGACCAAACATGAGTTTTCAAAATCAATCAATCTGCAAAAAAATTAGTGTCTTCATAAAAAAATGTTTAAATACAGGAATTGATTCTGATTTTGTAAACCAAAGAAGTCCTCCTGCCATTACACAATTACCATCATTTTCTGATCAAGCACACAAAGTCCTTTTTAGTTCTAATCTGACAAAGCTGAATCCGAAAGACAAAAAGATTTACTGTTTCGAAAGATCTGATCATAACTCTTTTTCCCTGTAGAATAATGCCTTCCTACTAAAGAATGAAGTAACCATTATGGTACAAATTCTGTGAGCCCAAAGCAGCCTATTTAGCATAAATAATTCATGACATAACAACCAACCAAAATGTGGATTATTCAAGAATCATCTGTAGAGATGTAATACTTACATACGTTGATAAACCTTAGACTCTTCATTAGCTTGACTGTCAAATGAGTTAATAAATACTTTGGTTTTATGCTAATTCAAACTCTGCATTATGTCACTTCAGACTGTAAGGCTACACAGTGGCTTTGGCCAGGAAGAGGTAAGTGCTGTGGAGGGTAATTAATAGCTCCTGTAATTCAGCATGCCACCTTTCATGCTATCTCTATGTTCATTCATAAGCAGAATCTTTAAAGCACAACTTGCTTTTTAAAAAATTTCAAACAAAATTCGTATTTTAATTTGGATACCTTTTTCCAAGTCAAAACCATGACATGAACGCTTTGCTCATGGTTTCTGTTGCAGATATTTCTCAACAGAAAATTCAAAAACACCTCTGAAGACTTTTTCCTGCCTCCCTTATTTCCAGTATCTGCTTTCTTAAGCCAGCTCACCAAATAAGTAGTCTTCACAAGAGCTTCAGCAAGCTCTTGTTAATTTGCATCTTTCACAGTTTAACAGCTCTGATAAGATGGACAATTTTTACCAGCATTTCCCTTTTTCTCTTGGTTCTCTCTTCAAACATTGTGAACCAAACCAGCACACTGCATTAAAAAGGGCTTTTCTTACAGAGATGATGTAATGGGTACCGTTAAACTGACTAATAGGGAAAGCGAGCTACACGAGTATCTGAGATTTGCTTCGGATGCTTCATGGAAAAGATCGGTACAGAACGGGATGAGCAGGCCAACCAGGCTCAGGAGCAACTGCATGTATACAACCATCACAGCCTCGCAGACTGCAATAGCTCTGATTTAGAAGACGTTATTCTTTGTAATGACGACCATCTCAGCACTTCTGAGTTCCCAAACAACCCAGAGCAGAATAATGTTCTGAAAGAAACTGAGTCCTATATGAAATATTCACCACCTCTTTCAGGTGTCTGGTGATACTGAAAAAAAAATTGAAAGAAAACATTAACTACCCCAGTGGTGTTAGCATGCTGTTGATTTTGTTTCTGACAGGAATCAGATGAGAAAATAGTTCATTACATGGCAAGAAACTACATACCGAGCATCCTGCAAAAGGCAGTTTGTCTGTTAGCAGGAGAAGCTAATGTTATTTTACGGAATTTTAAAAGTGCAGCATCTTCTTCCCACAAATTATAGTTTACCACTCAGAGAAACCCTTCTAAACAACAGTTCTGCGGCACCAGGGAAAAGGGTCAGCATTATTTTGACATAATTGCACTGCAAGAGAACAAAGGCATTTAGCTGTGTCTCATGGATAACCCCCTGAGAGTGATTATGTCCCAGTCTTAGCTTACTGTGCAGTTGCAGTCCCGTAATTCCCAGACTCTTCTCCCTTACTTGATACTCTACTGCTGTTGTATTCTGTACCGTAGAAAAATGCAAGGACATGGAAGTCTGGGCGTGTTCTGAACGCTGTTTGGGGCAGGAAAGAAAGGGCACTATGGTCTGCCTTCTCTAAGTGGACTGACAGACAACTATATCTTTTTTAATCTGTGTTTTGACCAGCTTTTCTGTTTAAGGAATAGTTAAGGCATTCTAAAATGTCCCTATTTTAAAAGTGAAATGCTAGCCAAGTCATCTTTTTCCTTTATTAAACAGAGAACAGGTATATTCCATAACATTATGGTACTGAATTGTAATGTGATTTTTTAAATTTTGTGTTTTTTTCCCTTTTTCTGTGTTCTTTTCTTTTACCACATAAACATTATTATTAAAAATGCAATGGCCGGCCTTCTATCCTTCCCCATTAAGACAGGAATGATGGGAGAGAGTGGTTTCATGTGTGAGTGAGCGGGGTTGGCCATGTCCCTCCCCCGTGGGAGAAATCACCCCTAAGCAATGAAGACCATGTCTGTGTAGGGGCATTCAGGATAAGCTGACAGCTGAGCCCAGTGACAGTCAGCATGCATAGGATGCATGTGCTTTCAAAGATGCTGGTTTTAAAAAATAAATAAAATCAAGTGAGCTCTTTGGAAGATCACTCAGCTTTTACTGTTAAAGTATTGTCATAAGCGTCAAATGTCTTCCCACAGAGTGGTATTTCAAAAACACCATGATGGAGAGACTCGCTTTGTACTAGCAAGATTTCCTCTACCAAATTGTGAATGTTGTTACAAGTCTTCAGTTTGTGGTAGTCTGAGCTCTAAACACTGGCAGAGTTCACCAGCTTGTAAGAATAAAAGAACTGTACTGGAACATTGTACATGACAATGAGATCTGAAGTGACAGTACCCACTAGCTGCTATATGAAAGACTAGGTGACAGAGATGAAAAAATCTCCAATGCAACAGTAAGATTTTGTGAAATACATCTCTTTTCCTAACTTCTTGAGAAATTTGATATTTGCTAGTTTAATTCAAGAAATACAGACTGAGCCCCAATCTCAAAGGAAATCGAGTTGCAATGATTACAGAAATCCAAAGAGGTTAAAACAGGATGGAAAACAATGCACCCACATTTACCTTGAAATATTAAAAATAATTTCATAAAGATAAATGCATCTAGAAAACAATTTTTCTCACACAACCAGATGATACTGGGCTGGAATTCAGACTTGAACTAGTTTAAATTCCAGGGGTGTCTGACTCCAATTTCTATAATTACACTCACTTCCATGGCTTGCTTCCAAAAACCCCTGAATTCAGAAGAAGCTGTTTTCCAACTCTAGTTCCTAATGTACAAAAACCATTTTGAGGCAAGTTTGTTGTGTCCAAAATGCAACTGGCTTAGCCTTAGTTGGAAATCAAACTGCTCAACCCAGCACTACGGACAGTGTAAAAATATAGGAAGAAAATTACCAATATAAAAATAAACCAAAGAAAAGCAAGCACATTTTCCAAATTAGGAAGAGAATGCCTGGAATAATCAGCATCGGCAATCAGTAAGCAAGCTTTATTTAGCCTGAGCCTTCAATTAAATAAATGCTTTTCTCAGCAGAACCAAATGTGACTGTAAGAGAATGCAAAGGCTAAATTAGTGCAATATGAATGACATAATAAATATGTAATGGGTACAGTACAGACCTTGCTTCTCCTCCCATGCACTCCGTAAAGAATCTGGGAAAAAAACGTGGTTCTGACTGACCAATGAAATTTATCACATGGTCCAGATTATCACCCTTTAATTGCTGATTAATGAACTATTTTTTACAGTGACTGCAGATGCGAATCAATGTTCCCTGCATTTCATTTACAGATTTATGGCTCTCGATACAGACTACAGATGAAATGCAAAGCAAACAAAAGGAGGCGTTTCCTCACATAGCTGTGAAACATGAAACTCCGTCCTGCAGACCATTGTGAAAGCCGAGTTTTCAAAAATTAGCTGAACAAATCCATAAAAGCATCGCTAAATTGCACTATATTGATAGCATTAATATGATACAGTAAGTTCCCGAAAGAAAAATTGTTGGACATAGGAAGAGTACTTGGAAGAAACACCATCATGCACTTTGCTGTCGTGTGTTCTTCCCAAGGGTTTGGCTAGTAGGACAAGCAGGGCACTGGGCTATAGGGATTGTCATTCTGGTCTATGTTTTTTGCTTTTATGTTAGCTGTTCAAGTTTAATGATAAAATTAGGCTTAAAATAGAATTATGCTTATCTAAAAATCACTGCTTCACTGGCCAAACCTCTCGCTCAATCAAGGACTAAAGAAAGAGGCTATACTAGCAAAAGCTGATCCTATATATATTTGCTCCCAAAACTGCGGAAGCTAGAGAGGAGCAGCAGTAGAGCTAAAATGGAAGCAAATAAGTGGAACGCATTTCTGTGAAGAAATGAAATTGTACTGAGTGAAAAACCTGAATGTTATCAACATTCAACCCTTCCAGAGTTTTCATAGGCAGGAGAACAAAATAAGTAATATCCAGGCACAGGGAGATGCTACTATAAGACACATGTGTACACCCACACACATGTATGCGTAGATACATATTTTTTAAAAGGCAATGTTTCTGGCAAATACAACCATTTAAGTCACATGGATAAATTGATCTTGAGCACTTCCTCTGGAGTATCAGGCACAAACTGGCTTTTCTTTCTTCCTTTCACTTGCAGCATACAGCTGTTTTTTGAAGTGCTGAACAATGTGGTCGGTTTAACAGTAATACCTGTTCTCAGAACAATTTTGCACTCCAAAATGATGTTCTTTCAGCTTCCCTACAAGAGCACACATTAACCATAGGCATTTTTTGCCATACCTTTTTTCTCCCCTGGGCAGGTGGTCTACATAATTTTTTCAAGACTCCAGTGCTACAAAGCGAATGATCATATTTAGTAGTCTTTGTAAACAAAATCTCTCGTGTGGAATTGAACTGATTTTATCTCATTGCAATTTGAGAGTGCTCACATCACCCCATCTGCCAAGCAGGTGTTACAGCAGCAAACAAAGATGTGAAAGCATCAGTCACAGCACTGTTAACAACTGTTCAATGCTCAGGCAGTTTTCAGACCCTGTTCTCCAAAAAAACCCCAATTGTTTACCACCAACAGAGCTGCAGTAGAAGGAAGCAGTCCCACCGGTAAGTGTCAGGGATCATCACCCTCCCTTTCACAACCTCTTCAGTCAACCTTGAATAACACCACTATAGAATTATTCTGTGTAGCCCTTTAGAGGCTCTGTGTTATCCTGCCCTCTTCATCAGACGAGTTGTGTGAACAAAATCGAACCGAGTAATTAGAATTTACAGCACATAGCACCATAAGCATTTTAAGAAAAATATCCCGTGTACCATTTGCAAACATGATCCTGCAAACTTGCATGAAAACTCTTCCTTAAATTTGCTTTGTAGACTAAAGAATCCAGAGCTTGATGCAACTGGTGGTCAGTGGGTCTGTGTAAGGGGCAGACAAGATTCTAGTTTGCAAAGCGTATCTATGTCAAAAGTATTTTTATATAGGACAACACTGAATACAGCTACATAGAGAAGGATCTTAGTCTCACTTGTTTTTCCTGTATAATCACAGGAGAAACAGGCACAGCCAGAGGGTGGATTCCGGACCACTTAATTAGACTGCTGGTCTAAATAAGCCTTTAGAGGTGCTGTCTGTAGAAGGTCACTCTGTACTTCAGGTTAGTTTTTGTGAATGCCTTTTGTGACCTTTCAGTGGAATTTTATTTCCTGGTTTTGCTGCTTTTTCCATTGGAAAGTGAAGCTTTCTCATAGACTCGACACAAACCTCAAACAATCCTGGCTTGCTGTGTGATCTGAGGATCAAAAAGCAGTTTTTATCAACCAGAACTACAGCCAGTGGAGAAAACGGATTTCAAAAAAATATCTAAGAACAAATATTACTTAATGTCATTACAGACTATACTAAATAAATGTATTTTGTACTTGCTGCTGGATTTCTGAAAAAAATATCTACATCTGTGTGTATCTACATGCTAAGTTACAGTATCGTACCTGGGGAACAGTCTTACACTGTTCTTACACAGTGACGTAGAAGATATCAAATTTGGTCACTCTACCTGTACTACAAGTGCATAATTTCAAGGTTGAAAGAGGCAGACCTAAATCACTGAGGTTGAGAGTATTTAAGTTATCTTAAATGCTGACAAAGCGACACATAAGACAGCACTGAGATTACTCACTCAGTGTATGGGCTTTGCCAAAATCAAGGTCTCAATGGCAGGAAGAAGAAAACATTACTCCCTTGTCAACTTTGATTACACAACAAAGAAAATAATGAAACATAGCATATGTTGTCTGGTAAATTTTAGAAACAACAGCATGTTGTTTATATCTAATAAAACACTCCATGCTTTAATTTTGTGCTCAAATATATCTCAGCTGTGGATGTTCAGAAGCTGCTTTTAATACTACTCTCCTGTCTAACATTTCTAAGAAGAGAATGTAGGTATCACACTCTTTTAATAAGTAACGGTGTTAGAAGTTACAGCACCTACAATCGCAAATATAATGAAAAAATATGCACTTAATAAAGTTAGATTGATATTTTTCTCTGTATGTACAAATTGAGTACTTTTAACCATATCTGAAAAACTGCTTTGAAGACTTTTTAATTAAAAGAAACTGGAGACTGCAGGGAATTTCCTTCTATATCTATTATCTAGCGATTCTCCCATGGACGCAAAATCTCTCACCTGGATAGATCTACTCTTCATCTCGCTCTGAACCAAAAATTCTTTTCTCAACTTTGTTGGTGAAAAACCAACTATTAATTTAGGTTTTATTCAACAGAGCTCTTAAACAAATTCAGACATTTGCTTAAATGTTTTAGTTCATGACGGCCATTAAGAAACATTTACTACTACATTGTGTTAAGTAATGTTAAGTAATTTCAGTGTGTCAGTGATATTTCTCAGGACAAAAAGTCTTTAAAAGATTGTCCATAGCTCAACAAAAACACCCATACTTTTCAGGTCATAGCAAAAAGTTTTAACATCCAAAGAAAATTATACTGGAATGAGATACGTAAGAAAAAGTATGCCTTCTATTACATATACTGCTTAATTTAAAAACTAATTTATTACTTATTTATCAAAGATTTGTAACATGCAGACCAGATTTTTGGCTAGACCACTACCGGGATTCTTTATTTTCCCTACAAAGCTATGAGCCAACTTATTTATTCAGCACTATAAAATTCTTAAAAGCTGAATATGCATTCCATGTAGCAGAGTGGAGTGACTCCAGCAGATCTCACAGAGGAGAACGTCAGGTCAGCTCATTCACAGTTCTTGCACACAGGTTTTTTCTGTACCTAGCTTCTGTGTGTAGAGGAGGCAGAGCTTTGGCAACTGAGGCTAAACTTTCAGAAGTTATACAAATATGCTTTCAGAAATGTATTTTCATTTAAATGATAAACTATGTTCTCCACTGAGTTGATTTTCACTGTCACTGAAATCACTTTTTCAAGGACAATGCTTGTTATAATGCATTTAAGGAAAAAATAGGGTAGAAGGATTTCTTAGACGTGCAGCTTACAAGTATGGTTTAACTTTGCATAGTAGTAATACATATTTACAAGTGCCAGATTTTCAATTTATAAATATTTATCATAAGGACATGATTTTATCTTTAATTAGCCCAACTGTTAAGGACACTTCTAATGTGAGAAATGTAATTCAGTATTTCATACCAGATGTAGCCTCTACAGCTAGTCTTTCATCTCTGCTTGTAATGAGCGGATACTTAAACCAAAACCATTATGTAATATGTAAGTGATTAGAAGAGAATAACTACAGAAGATCTGGGCTCTAAATTTAAAATAATAATTTTCTGAAGTTGCATACCTCACTTTAAAACACCTGTGCAATATCACCATAGTTTAAGTATCTGATTATTTCCTACACATACCCATATGACTTTCTTTGTTCATGGGAAGACCTGAATTACTAGATTGTCCTTCCTTTCTTGTCTCTCTCTGAGTTACGGCTCTGTGTTTGACAGTTCTAGAAAAAGTATAAACATGAAAACTGGGGTAGTTCCAGGTCTGATCCTGGGTTATCAACAACTGAAATAGGATGCCCATCTAATAACAGCGCATTGCCAAACATAGCAACCCCTAAAATGTGCGCATTATACTGAAATTTTTCATAATTACACAACAAACCTTCAGAGTGGTTGGAAACACTGAATCAGAGAGAGAGAGAGAGAGAGTGGAAGGAAGGACCTGGTGACAGGTTGGGCAAGAAGAATAGTAGCAGCCTGGTGGAGTCATTAAAAAGATGGACTGACTTTCTTTTTCCAGAATAAACAGTTTTACCAAATTTCTAAATTAAGTGCTATAAAGGGTTAGCCTTCTTAAACTGCAAGTCACAATTAAAAAAAAACACCACCACCAATGCAAAGTAGATAGGGATTTTGTTAGCAATATTCTGTGTTTTAATCCTCCAAGAATGTATGAAGTGAACTGGGGGAAAACCAATTTCATGTCTAATGATATGCTGAAATTGATTCTTCTTTGGCAAAGCAGAGAGTCGGAAAATAAGTGATGTCGTTGCATATCTGTGCATCTATCCTACCATGATAACTGCCTGTTTGCAATCCACTGATAACATTTTATGGTCTTACAAAGACTGTTGTTCAATTGAATAATAAAATGGAAACAGAATGCACCCGTTACTACGGAAACTCTGAGCCAACTTTTGATTCAGCTAATTTTTCTCAGCAGTCTGAGTTACACTGAACTGCTTGCTCTCTGTATTCATTTAATTAGTGAAATGTTTGATTATTGGATTGCGAATATTACCTATTGAATCATTTACTTATTGTATAAAACAGCAAGCAAAAGCTCAATGTTTTAACATATTCATGAAGGAACCAAACAACACGTAATTTTGGGAGGATTTGAAGGGATGGGAAGGAGGGACACAACGAGAAATGATAGAGGGAAGGTACAAATGGGATGTTGGCCCAGAAGGAAGTTTGGGAATTTCTGCTGCAGAGTTGTCTTGTATTGCTGGCTTCCCATTCTCTCTTCCTTTCCTCCATCATTTGAAGCCTACCCAACTTTTGTTTAAGCGTCTGGATACGCATTGGGAGAATCAGTCTGAAACATCCGTCTGAGAAACATGATAATGTAACAATGATTGTCACTGTTTTTTTGAAGAACCCACAACAATTTATTGTTGTTTAGACAATTATTCTATTACCCGATGACCCTCCCCACCTGGGAAGGGGAATCGGGAAAAAACAAGGAAACCCAGAGGTTAAAATATAAACAGATTTAATAGAATAATACTAAATAACTAAAATTAATAATATTAAAGAACCAATATTGATCCCTATACCGGTATAAAATATACAAGGATTATAATCAGCCAATTCTATCAGTAGGAAGCCGTGCACTCCCAGCGGTGGACAGCAAATGTCAGAGTCTGCGAGCGCTATGGCTTCGGGAGGAAGGGAAGGGCTCAGGGGTCCGGTGTTGGGGCAAGAAGTTCTCAGGATGGCAGCCATCATAGAAGAGAAAACTCCTCAGCAAAATTTCTAACTTGAATGGGATGTTCATGGTATGCAATAATCCTCTTGGCTAGCCTGGGTCACGTGCCCAGGTCTTGCTCCTCATCCCCGCACCTGGCAAGCTCGAAAACACTGAGACCGTGAAACTGCCATACCATAGATGGCTATAAAGTAAACATTTTCACAAATTCAGACACTAGAGTCTCCTAAAAATGCTGTTTTCCCTAGCATTAGAAGAGACCTCACGGAAAAGTGAAATTACTGAAAGAGAAATTAATCCTGTGTTGCTCAAACCAGGACAATGATAATGTTACAATGATAACATTTTGCATAATCTCTTTTACCTCTTGATTCATTATATTCCCAGTACTGTGTTATCAAATGTTCGTAAACCACACGGATGACAGAAAACTCTAGAACAGAACTGCTTTGTTTTCCACATTCGTGCTTATTTACTGGGATACACCTGTATGGCAACGTCCTTCTGCTAACATGCTCTCCAATGAACTAGGATGTGGTTTTAGCCAACAGTACGTAAGCAGTCTTTTAGCTGCCCAACTTTCCAATAGCAATACTTTCCACTATATTAACACTAGCCTCAAAATTAAAAAAGATATTATAAGGCATTCTCAGCGTGTCTTCTTATGGGAAAAAACCCTCACTTGTAAATCTTGACTCTGCAAATATGTCAGTCCCCTGGCGAGCCCTCAGATAGCTGTGAATTTTGGCCCCACTGATTGGAAACAGTAGGAGACTCAGAGCTTGGAAATTAGGCTGCTTTTGGATGAGTCCAGACTTAACAATTATGTGGTAAATTAGGAACAGTATCATAAACAATTTGCATTGTTCAGTAATCCAAATAACGTGCTCTCTTACAGATGGAGAAAATGACACTCCTATGACAGGCTGGCAGGAATTTTTGAGGGACTAGTACACCCCAGGAACCTGAAGGCAATTAACAGCAAACATCAGGAACAGCATGGAGGAGTAGCTACGTACTGTGTCTGTCTCCAAGGCGTTCAAGTGTCAGCAAACAAAGCTAAGGGATTTGGTACAGTATCTTGTTTAGCACATGGTTCACCAGCCCTTCATCCCAGAAATGGCCCTGATTAGTAATGGATATGCAAAGCATTGATCTTAGCAGAGCAGGACTCTTTTTAACACTGAATAAATCTGAAGTGCATTACACTCTTGGTTTAAAATTGGCTCAGTGTGGGAGAAAACAACCTCCAAGGTAATTCTGAATTCTGTTTCCATGTTTTACATAAACATAAATTCTGTATTTTTCTCCTATGGTAATACCTGATCTTCCACTCCTTAGGCAAGAAAAACTCAGGTTGTCTTACATCTATCAGTACTTGCAAAATGGAATCCTTGCTATTTATTTCAAAGAGTTTTTCACTTTTAGTTTTTTACTTTTCACTTAAAGTAAAAATTTTCTTTGGTACTTTTTACAGGTGGTTAGATTCAGTTGATAATTTTGACCTATGGGGAACAATGAAGTTTATAAGCAGTATCTAAAAACCCTTGAAAACTACCATTTAAATTAAATGTATGTTGTCTGGCAGCATAGTCATTAAAATTTGAAACAAGAAATAAAAAATAGGAAAATCTGAGAAAATACCTGCTTTATGAAACTTTTCCATTATCTCTTGACGAACTGATTTTTCCAAGTTGAAATAATCATGGTCTTCATCAGGTTTTCTCAGAAACAGAGGGATGTGCTGAAATACTATTATATGCTTGCATTTATGTTTTTCAGCAACAGCCAGTTGCTCATTGAGCCACACATCCTGGGCTTGCTTTAACTCAGGGCATTTGGAAGAATCAAAGTATAACTGAGAATTCAGCACAAGAAAGAAAACACCTCCAACCCAAAAGCTGAAGTAGTCATCTCCCCAGTTCTTGCAATAATTATCTATTGTTTCTCTTGTTGGAGTATTTCCAATATCATGATTTCCACTGACGAATACCAACGGGATGTCCTGGTCAGTGTTCTTCAGAACATTCTTTAAATCTTGCTCTTGGTCCTTTCTCCATTGAGTTCCTACAGAAAAAAACCAAACAAACGTTAGTGTCTATGCTATCATTTCTATCCTCATTGTTAGCTTTTGTTTATGGAACCATGCACAGTAAGAAAATATTCTATGTTAGATGGGATCATGTAATACACAGGGATCTAGAACACATCTTCACTTTAATATTGTATGTCCACTCAACCCTCTCCTTCCCACGTCTTTCCCTCCCTTACCAAGTACTCAGCCATTTTCAATAACTTGCCTTATTAAGAAAGGCTCTGGATAGAAACCAACAAATAGCATAGCCGTAGGTGATAGCGTTTTGCACCAAAAAATTTAGTAGGCTGATTCTTTTCATCTATAGACTGATGATGTGGTGAAAAAATGCAGTAACCTTGGATGGTGTAACAACTTTACACAAGGGTAAAAACTGGGTAAACCTCTGATTTATATTTTATGGCTGTGCAAAGGAATTAAGGTTGAGGTTTTTTCATTACAAGAATTACTTTAACAGCAAAAATATAATTAGTGTCTTGTGGCGACTTGTTTATATGATGAGTCTGTTTTAATAATGAGCATGGCATTAATTTCAAAGAAAGGTAATTGTGTACTTTGCTAGTTTTTCCTGCACCTCTGTTTTTATATTAATATACATACCCAGACATTTACTCTTCTGGTTGTCAGAAATTTGTCCTTGTCTAGGATGGTTTATCTAATTGCTAGATTAATTTACAATCCCTGAAAAAAGATTTAGAAAGGATTTCTAAAAAAGCAGTTATTCTAATGATGACAGAGATTTTTTTTAAGTTTTCTAAAGAGTAATCGTTAATCAGAGGCCATTGATATGTTTATTATTCATGAATTAAATTGAACATTTATAAATTGTATTTTGTCTTACAATACATAATATATATCTAACACAGGCCCATTTCACAAATAACAGTTGCATTTTTTAACCAAGAAGTTGTAACAAGAACTCTGAAATCAGATTTATAACATACATTAGCATACAGCTCTATGCAAATCAATCCTCGTGTTTTTTAAATTGTGTTCTATTTTTGTAACTATACATATATATGTTATATAGAAACATATTACAGGGGCTCCTGTAATGTAACTATGAGATAACAGACTCTTTTCTCCATGTTTCTTCAAAATACTTATGATCAGTATGTTGACAAACACTGACCCTTAGCAACTATTATTAGTGAGGATTTCAATTCCTTTTCCATACGCTATAGATACAGGCTTAAGTACAACCTTATTGCTGTTATTAGAATTCTACAGCTTTAGAAAAACACTCGGAAATAAACCATATTCATATTATGCCTAAATTATGTCTAAATGTGAAGACAGATGTGAGATTTTATATGTGGTGCATAAGGTCAAAATCCACAACTCTTGCGTTTAAGTGCTGTACAGGGTAGAAAGTTATTGTAGCAAAATCTTTGAGTTACTTGAGAAATACTGGGCATATGATAGCCAGTGTAGTCTAGAAAGTAGTGGGCAGCAGATTGGTTTGTGGGGTACCAGGACCGTGGTCAGTTTAGACTGTCCTTCCAGTTATGGGAAATATCCTTACTAATACTAGAAAGAACAGGGCAAATAACATCTCACGTTACTTGGAGGAGCTGGATTTTAAAAAATAAAAACAAAAATTGAAATAAACCTGGCACACTGTTGTCCATGGGGTAGGGAATCCAGCTGAGAAAGCTGCTTTTCCTTCCACTCCCCACCTTCCTGTGCAAAAAGTTGGAAACGTCAAGCTGAATTTCATATGAAAGTGTACAGGGGAGGGGAGCGGGGAAAAGGCGAGGGGGAAGGCTCTGTTAAGATATATGTAAACACATTACACCATGTTAATCTCCATGCTATCACTTTGGGAAATTTAGCTAACAGTTCCAGAGTATAAAGACATTTATGCATAAGTTACAGAAATAATTTGTAGAATTATGTATACCTCTTCCCAGTGGTGAAATTCAAGCTCTAGAGACTAACACTTAGATTAGATTTGTCGACAGCAGGGCACTGGTTCCCTCATTTAATGCAATATTATTTCTATAGCAACAGAGAGACATATTCAGTGTTTTCTTGCAGAAAACCAATTGCTCAAAATGGAAAACAAGGTCTCTGCCCAAAGAGTCTAGGAAATCATACTAAGCAAAGACTATTTTAAGACAATTGTATCTTGGCTTGACCTTTTCTTGGTAGAAGGTCAAAGCAACTTCAAAAAACGAGAAGCCCACAGAGATAAAGGTGGGAAAAGGCGGAATAATGTCTCTGTGCTCTTTGGGTGTAGGGCTGGAGAAGGGCGAGGACATACGCACTAACCTTCCATGGTAGCACATACTGTTTGTCCTACAAGGAGCCACTCCACTGAAGGCACCTCCCTCTAAGTTTACAACTGAAGTAAGTAATAGATAAAGAAGATTAAGAAGAGGAGATAAAGAAGTGATAAAGAAAAGAAGGAAGCCATTAGAAAACTACAGTGGTCACTGTAAGTATCCCCTTTAAATCTCTACCAGGCACAGAGCTGGGAGAACATTTTTATTTGATGACATTATTTCTTCAGCTTAGATAGAGGTTTGTTGTAGGTGAATAGGAAAATAATATAATGCCAAGAGGCAATGTTAAAAAAAAAAATAGTTTGGAAAGTGTCAGGGTAAATGTAACTGAAATTAATTTCTGTTCTGTTTATCCTGGCATCATGTGCAGTGACATTTTTAAATCCCAGGCTACAATTGTCTGTCTTTATCTTAGATTCTGTAAATACAGGCTTGCCCTGAGATAAATGACTTCACAAATTAATAGCCCATAAAGGGCAGTTTGGCTTTTATGAAAAGCATGGAAGTGAGAACTGTTGCTAGTGCAGTTGCCTACAATCTTCCGCAGCCTCCCAGTCTATCATTTTTGAAAGCTGGGTGATGTGAACAGGAGCATAAAGGTGCACTGTCAATCTCTGTTGCAGTGCATCTTTCTGTTGTATGTTGTATCACGATTTGCCTAAACACTTCCAATATTCTTTCCTGCATCATTTAAAGGATTCAAGACAACCTGCCTTCACTCACTGAAAGAGCAGATTTCAAGAAAGAAAGCACTTTTAAAGCATTTTTGCTGAAGCTGGCTTCAGTCAGCAGAAGTAGAATTCACAGATTATTCTGCCAAAGAAATAATCCTTTAGCTACTAATCCACAGTTACAGTTTACTTTGGTATTCCACAAAACAGAACACCTCTGTAACAAAGTGTTGGGTTTGGGTTTTTTAATGCATTAGCTATAAAAACAACTTGAAGCACTGTTTACCCCCAAACTATCTCTGCAACACACACTGATTGCAATTTTTGCATCTGAGGCAACTCTTCACTTACAGTAACCTCCACCAGCATTGTAACTTTTTCCCCCAAAAGTATTTCAAATGAAAAATTAGCAATCAGTTAACAATAGCACCCTGATATGAATTAGGAGATGGAAAGGGGGAGGTTATAATTGTATTATTAGGTGGCACCTCCAGGCGTTTCTGTGTTGGTGTTAGGAGAAGAACTCCAAGTACTCCCCCGCAAGGCAGGAGAAGCCTACCAGCCCCTGCAAGGGGACATGGGTGGGAAAGGCAGCGGTATTGGCCTGGATCTACAATTCATGTCATTTTCCAAGAGATGGAAGTTCTAGTGAGGTAATCCCACTTCTTTTAACAATCAAAGCTATCGGTCATAAATTCACAGAGAAAAAGACCATCAGAGGTCAATCACTCAATATTACGTGATGACACTGCATTTCAGAGAACTTTCTACTCTCCAAAGATCATCTCAGAAGTCATTTTCAGGGATCTGGCTGGCACACGCTGTCTCTGCCGCAGGGCAGAACTGCTGCAGCCAGACCTGTGATACTGATGCTCCTGCTGTTTCTAAACCTCCTTTTGGAGGTGGGTTTTCTCAGGAGCCAGAACAGTACCTCCTGTTTATCTGTTCTGCAAATCTTGACACAGACAGTACTGTGTCATGGTTTGCTACAACAAAGGCTATAGCCATAAAAAAATGTGTGGACCTAACACCTGACTTTAAAAGTTTGGCAAGGGGGGCCCTAACTGAGCCAGAGTACATATTTACATCCCCACTGATGCTTTGCAGTAAGTTACTGTGGTCTCTGTCTCTGCAACATCTTTGCTCGGCTTAGGCTGAGGACCAGCACAGGTACTTTTAGTATGAAGCTACCCACAGGTCTTCAGACAATTTAACAACATGCAAAGAAGTGGCACAATCAATTCCTGGATTTCTAAAATACTTGGTCTCAGTATTTCAGCGTATCTTAAGTGTCCCAAACTTCAGAGGAGTTGCAAACACATTCTTTTTAAAGGAACACAAACGCACAGATTTTCAGTTGGAAAAAGAAGTTAAAAAAAAATTGCTTACTACGAGATTTTATGTGAGCACCACTCTTGAAAAGACCTGATATGACAACTGCAATCTGCCTAACGTTTAACCCAAGAGACCGATTATTAAAGAACAGGTAAGAGCTAAATTGTAGATTAAAATACTATACAAAATATCAAATAGAAATAGTAACTAAACCTGATAAAAGCAAAATAAAAATGTCAAAACACCACTGACAAAAATGGAATTTATAAAAACATTGGGCCCATTCCTTCTGTAATTTATTATGACATCAGGAAAATTACTCTGACATCAAAAGACAAGTAATTGTTGGAACCAATCACGTGATTATTATAAACAAACAGAAGACAGATTTGTGTATTTTCCTGGGCCTTACAGTGCATCACAATTGCTTTAATCAAAGAATATCATTATTTTGGGCACTTCCCAAAAATTGGGACTTATGTTGGGGACTTTGTGGAGTCCCCAACATAAGAAGGACATGGACCTGCTGGAGCGCGTCCAGAGGAGAGCCACGAGGATGATCCGAGGGCTGGAGCACCTCTCCTATGAGGAGAGGCTGAGAGAGTTGGGGCTGTTCAGCCTGGAGAAGAGAAGGCTCCGGGGAGATCTTATTGCGGCCTTCCAGTACCTAAAGGGGGCCTACAGGAGAGCTGGGGAAGGACTTTTTACAAGGGCATGTAGTGATAGGACGAGGGGGAACGGCTTTAAGCTGGAAGAGGGCAGGTTTAGATTAAACATTAGGAAGAAGTTTTTCACTTTAAGGGTGGTGAGGCACTGGAACAGGTTGCCCAGAGAGGTTGTTGAAGCCCCGTCCCTGGAGGTGTTCAAGGCCAGGCTGGACGTGGCCTTGGGCAACCTGGTCTAGTGAGAGGTGTCCCTGCCTATGGTAGGGGGGTTGGAACTCGATGATCTTCAAGGTCCCTTCCAACCTAAACCATTCTATGATTCCATTCTATGATTCCCTGGTCTTGAGATGTTTATCTTTTTTTTTTTTTTTCTTCTGCTTTTCATGACTGTCTGCAGTTGCTCTACTCCTTTTGCACACCGTGTGGAGGACCTTCCCTAGTAGTATTCCCTAACTTTCTAGAGGAGAGAAGAGGAGAGTCCAAGGCTATATTCAGAGCATGCTCCTTTTGTAAGTACGTCTACAGAAGCAAATTCAACTGCTACTTCTGCTCTTCCGTAGGAAAGCAGTCACCTCCTGTTCAAAATAGGATTGCCTCATCTGTGCTGTTGTTTTGGATACCTGGCTGTTCTGGCTGTTGGCTCCAGCTTAAGAGGGCTACAACTAAGCTCTGGCATCATCCCTCTCAGCATCTCTCAACTGACGCCCTACCCGGTGACAACGCCATTGCTGCACCTGTCACTTGGAAGACAGCACAGGCTCAAAACCAATGGTTTCATCAAGATCAGAGTATATCTCACAGGCTACTTCTGCAATTACATCTTTACTGCATCTAATTTTTTTACACACTACGATAAATAAAAGTCTAACTGAGCTCCAATCTTGTCACATCTCAAATACTGATACACAGTTTTCTCTGATCTTTGCAAACACAACCCAACATCCCTTCAGAGCATTGATGCAGATGGATCTTTCCTATCCCAAAGCTCTGACACTATTCCTTGCCACGCTGCCTTCTTTCCTAACCTTCCCTATCTCACCAATACGGGCGACTCCTCTTTATTGTCAGGGCCAAACTCTTCCCCTCTTCTCATTTGTTTACGTTAGCATCCCATAAAAGAAAGGATTCTCTCGTCGTCCATGAACACGTAGAAAAACCCACTTTGTTCTCCACTTCACATTCATTTTTCCTAGGATGCTACAAAAAGGTGATAATAGTCACTGGCACAGAAAGAAAAGATCTATGAGGCCACCTAGTTCAGTCTTACTGCTGTCCTTGTTAGTCTGTCCTCTTCATTGTTTCTTGTTTTAAACTTAAAGTTTCCCCTCTAGCATCTGCCATAATGAAGTCATGCAATACACTGCATCATTCCAAATTATTACATGCAAGAATAAGCTGATCAATTTTAATAAACCTAGTATGGTCATGTTCTGAAATAAGGTTTTCTGGCTTAGTCTGTGCTATAATAGCTAAAATGTCTCTTCTCTCTTCATTAGCCACATATATTTCTAATATTCAAATAGCCTGAAAACAATTTTATGACATGCAAAAAAAATTTATTACACAGTTTAAAATAATGTAAATATGACTATGTTAACTACTGGACAAACTGACTAATCAGTCTACGTTATAAAGAACCTCATCTCATTAGTTCCACTGAAAAGCAGGAACTGAAGTACTCATTTGTCTACAGTTGTAAGCAATTGATTTTTTCCATACATTAGAAACAAGGAATAATCTGTTCTGAGACACACAAAATGATCACAGTAAAGAATTTCCTTGCATGAAAGCACAGATTTATTTTATAACTTTGGGCTTTGAAACAAGAGGAAAATTTAACTCCAGTTTTAGCTAATATTTAACAATTATTACATTACAGCAATGACAAAACCCCAAAAGTGAACGAGGAAGCCTATTAGGAGATCAGCTGCTCCTAGAGTTTCAAAGCACGACATTAAATATAATGACGGCAAATACCAACATTTTTCTGAGTGCGAACCACACAGGTGCCCACTTAACCTGATTTGTGGCATTTACTGTTCCACCTTCTGTTGTGAAAGTAAGTATTATGCTTCACTTAAGCACAACTCTGCTCTTATCCTTACTCATCTCCTAGCTGTAGAAAGCTGTCACACCAAGCATAGGACATCACTGCCTTTGGGTATGTTCTTCTGATGAAAACATCACAAGCAGGAAAAAATACCACAATGTTATGGGACTTACAACAACAAACTTAATAACAACCTGAGCGTATGAGTCTTGTGTCCAATAACTGTTCATTTTTAAAAGACAGAGCAAGATTTTAATCTTTCACACTTTCTTCAAATGACTACCTGTGAGAATTTTACAGCTTTTTGAGGCCTTCATCATATTTACAGTTGCATATTAAATAGTTACAGCATAACTAACAACTCTCTGAAACACTAGTCCCTTAATTCTGACGAAACTGTCCTCACTGTTAAACTGAGAAATGCTTGCAATAAGTGGGTAAAATTACTTAAAAAGACATGTACTTTTCCTGATGTCTAAGGCATTGTCTAACTTTACAAAGACATCTTTGCTATCAGAACTGCGGAATGAAAAGGCACTATCAGCCAGAGTCAATGGTTCAGACAAACTGCTTCTTCCTTAGAATATGCTCTCTTAGCACATATAATCTTCTGCCAGTTTGTGTCTTTGACACTCACATTGGCTACAGGGCTTTAAGAGAAGCGCTTACAATACAAACAGGCGATGCACCATGGTCAGAGCGGTAACGCAGCTTGCTCAGAGCCACAGACAGGAATGCTGGATGCTCTAGCCCAATTCCTACCCATTACAACCATGGCACCCTCCATTGAATACGTAAGAGTTGGCAGTTTGGAAAAGACTTGGTTCAGCTTGATCAACTGAGTTGAAATTATGTGGGCTAGACCTTCTGCCACTTACTTCCAAGGAAGAAGAAAATCCTTTATGATTCAGAGGGATGGAAAAGCCTGGAAATGTGCCTTTAAAAAAGCAAACACTTTTAAACGAGAAAGACTGTTCTAATCACCTCGTCTGATCATACCTGCATAATCCAAAGCACTGACTTTGTGCAAGTTACTCTTTAAAAATAGCAAATCCAATTCCCAGAAAACAAAGGCGGTAACAAAGATTCTAACATAGAGATATATTTACTGTACAATGTGCCAAATAAATAACTCACTGTGGTGTCAAATGTTCATAGACAGGAGTTGAATTGCTAAAGCTGAGAATATGATAAACTAAACTAAAACTTTCTGGGCTGAGAAAGAAGCAAGAAAAGAAATTATAACTGGACTTTGAGAGATTAAGTTTTCACTAGAACATGGAGAAAAATCTAACTATGCTCCCATAAATATTCATAGTTATTTTTATATACATATAAAACCTAGTACTTGTACTAAATTTTCAGTACTAGTACTGAATCTAGTGCTTGTACTGATACTTGTATCATAAAAGTATATGATTTGAGACAATTGTGTAATTACATCTCAAAGATTTTCATATATAGAGTTATTGTCAATGGGATTCCTTAGTTCAGCTGTGAACTGGACTAGAGATTATGGTCTAAAATACAAATAAGTATATACTTGCTGAAGATTAAATATTTCCTTCTGACGGCCATATGGTTTCTTTGCAGTAGGAGACCACAGGGTATTGTCAAACATGCATGGAGAATCCTTCATGCTTCCCTACTCTTGGGCTGATTAGAGCAAATTAAATTTCATACTAAGCAGTCTGGAGGCTTTGAATGCTCCACTAGGTTTTACTAGAATCAGATAATTACTATTAAACGTTTATTTATGCAACCACAGTGACATTTCTTGGAATAGGTATTATTAGATGTTTGACAAATAATGTGCTACTTACCCAAATTCTTAAACATTATTAATTAGCATTAGCATAAGAGTTTGGAGAAGAAAATAGCCAAGAATCCTTTTGGTTTGGGCTCCATTCTACCGAGCATATCAAAGTTTTTGATAGGTTGCAACAGCAAAAGAAATGGATGCAGTGAGTTTATTTAGATTAAGCTACCTTATTGTCAGGAAATTAGGTCAAATTTAAACACTGCTCATGTTATTTCAGGTGACAGTACAAAAAAAGCCCCACTGATGCGTCAGTGACATATTTATAAAAAAAAAAGACCTTGCATTCAACAAATGAAATTTTTACCCACACCTATATACCTATTCAGTATAAACATTTCAAAGCCATTGCTTCTACGTCGCACTTAAGAAGTCAATCTGTGCCTTTTCTACTTCGTGCTCTATTATAAATCTCCACTGACAAAGATTCAGGAATTGGGATTTAGCTGACAATTTTGCTGAAACTGCATATGACAGTAGAATACAGCTGCCTCCTCCCCAGCTGTGCTAGGCTGATGGGAGTTAAAAAAGCTACACAAACTTCCTTTTGTTAGTAAACCAAGCAGCCAGTTCAAATGGCAAAAAAGAGCAAATACAGTAAAGGAGATGACAGGCTTACAGTCATTTTTAAAGCTGGAACCATATTTTAAGACACCATTTTTTAACCTGCTCGTATGCTTTTTATATGGACAAATCAAACATCTGCATTCATGCTCTACGCCTTCTAGATGAGAAAGGGAATTTATTGAAGACCTATTATATTTTTAGTTAACATTAAAAACTTACAAAATATCTCCTTATATACATACTTCCCTTAAGCACTAGCAGAGCAGCTTAATTTTATCTGGCAAGTTGCTTTTAAAATTTATGTTCCTTTCTTTTAGCAAAATGGGTTATTTAACGGTAGTTTAAAAGCAATAATAAGAGCAGTTCACAGCCAGATTTAGTGTGGTAAAATAATTTTTGGAGAAAGATATTCTACAAAGGAAAAAGAAATGCCTGATAATGCTTAATATCTTACTAATTTGTTGTATATAACATTAAGAATTTGTATGGGACCTGACATTTCTCTAATTTATTCAGTTCACAAATGTATAAATGGCAGCTTGTGCATTTGCATGCAGATTTCAGCATTACATTCATATCACATCTTGTGTGCAAAACCCACCAGCAGCAAATCTCCAAATCTCCCAACAACTCAGTTATTGAAATGTGAACAAGCTAGTTCATATCTGATGTAATAAAGTACAAGTACAGCAGTCTGCCTCCTAGAAAGGACATCAGGCTGAATCAACTGCAAAACAACTGCAAATTTACAAGTTTGTACATTAAACGTCTGTGAAATATTTCCTAAGAAGGAAGAACATACACATGCAAATGACTGTGGACTTTATCAAATATAATAAGAGTTCTGAAACTCAATATTATCTCAACGTTCCTTTTTGGTGGATCCAAACCCAAAAGACAGGTAGGACTTCCTGGAAGGTACCAACTTCAGCTCTTACTGAAACCAAGTATTCACTGACCTTTCCTGGTCAAGCCCAGGACTGTTTAAGTAAGATAATTTAGGACATTCACAATAGAGTTAAAACAATAACGCTTTGACTAGGGGCATTTGCTATGGTATGTGCTTTCCCCTTGATTTAGAAAACTGAACAAGTTAAAGAGTTTTCTTAGAGTTATCCTGTAAGACAGGTGTTCATAATTATATGCTGCAGCCTATGCTTTAAGATTTAGTATCTATGAAAACGACACTTTTGGAGGAAGTCACACTAATGCACTCTGCACTCAATATTCAACAGAAACAAGAGACAGTAATGTCCTGGATTGTGGCGGTTGCACATGTAATTTGGGCACGGGAAGGAGGCTCAAGATAATCCAGTTCATAACTTTCAGGAGAGAGGATGCCTTCACTTTACAGTGATTAGAGAGAAATGAAGCCATACCGCTGTCTGGACACCAGAGCCATCAGCTCTGATGTTCCTCAGCTCTGAAGCTGTCTACTCTGAACATAAATAACTTCACTCTCCACAGCGTACGTGTCAGAGCTCATAAGATGTACTGATTGTATAAAAGCCAGTATGCCCAGCTCGTCTTGTATCCTGATCATCAAATTGTCAAGCAGAAGTCAAACGGAGAAGTGCTGATTTGAAAATCGTGTCCCTTAATTGCTGCCTAAATATGAACTCAGAGTCCCAGTATTTGGCACCTGCTTTTAAAAATCTTGGTGCATATCATTGCCTGTATTATTTTATGAAAAAAAACCACCCTTTGCATGGAAGACAGGATAGGGTAGATAATTTTGAGGAGACGTGTAGCCAGCAATTTTGCTTTTCATGTAAAGCACATAGCAGTGCCCAAAATTTTTATTAGTTGAATTGAGCTGAGATACTTTATTGAGGCTTTACAGAGGAGTTAGAGTGTTAGCAAAAAGTGCAGAATCTATGGGGAAAAAAACACGCACCAGAGATGCACACACATACAAAGGACTGTATGCAGTCATGGGGAGTTGGCTGGCAGGTAAGAAGGTCCCAGAAGAGCCGGGGTCCCTGGAAGCAGCAGGCAGACAGTGTGACAGCCACACATCCCAGCCAGGTAGGCAGGGGCCCAGGATGCTTGAAGCAGAGAAGGAGAGCAGGCAAAGGGAGAGAGAAATAGGGAGGGACGCTGAAGCAGGCAGTGCACCTGTATCTCCATCAGTCTCACAGTGATTCCGTGACAGTGACATTTCCCTCCCTGCTTCATGATCTTGTCTTTTTACAGGTTACCAGACTTTCTATGTAGCCCATACCTTTTCACCACCACATGTGACATGGTGCTCAAGGGCACTGCTTTTCCCTGCTGCAGCAGGTGCCCTGCCCTGTAACTTGGCTGCTTTTTTTCCCCATTATGCTTAAAGCAGTCTTTTTCCAGCTCCCAAGGCCGCACTGCCTCAATGACCAGTAACAGACTATCAATGAGCTGCCTACAGTTTGGGGACCTCTGTTTTCAGCTTGCTTCTCTATTGTCAAGGCCTTTCCCGTCGCCCCAACTGTTCACAGTAACAACACACACCTGGTCCCAAGCTCCACTTTGCACAAGAAGTTCCCAAAACAAGCTGACACCAAACCCAATAGGCCAGGACTGCAGCATTGCAAAGTCAGCCCAAAGCACACTAGCCGGTGGCCTATAGGTAGCAATGGCAATACTCTTCTGACTGTGCTCCTGGGCAACAATGGAATTCACACCTATACGTGACCATTCCATAATTGCCCAGGATAATTAACATACTCTTTAAAATTTGGGAAGTCTTGACCAACAGGGAAGTATGAAATGGCATTCCCAAAGGATTAGGGGTTTACGGCGGGTTTTAAATTGATACTGGCCAATTTACACCTCTAACTGGCTGTAATGCACCTATGGAACAGACTATGGAAAACTGCACCTATAGGTACCATCTCTCTGCAGAAGACTGGTGCACGTCACAATTCACTTTCTCCATCATGATCAGCAGACAGTTGTTCCCTCCTGTTGAGTCTCTAAAGTTGTATTACAAATACAAGACTACGTACCTTCTATGTTGCCTCAGCATATGGATCTCAGTTGGATTAAACAGCAGTTGTTGCTACACTGCTATTCTTTTTAGCACATCTAAATTTTACAGACAGACATGGAAAAAAATTATGTAGCTGCCTCAACTGCAATTTAGACATCCAGACTTTAACAAACTCCTTTAGCTGCAGCCTAACCCCGTCCAGCTCCATAGGTGCACCCCTGCTTTCTGTCTGGAAGTTCTTTTCGTGCTTTTTGTTGTGCTCACAGACTGAAACACATATTGGATGGCACAGTAAAAACATAAAAATATGTAACAGACACAATCCTGGAAGATCTTACAGTCCAAATATGGCTCAATAGAGAGAGCGAGAGACACAGACAGCAAGCACACCAAGGAGAAGTAAGAAAATGTTATCAAATATGACTGCAGCTCTGTAAAGCTCACTGAAACAATCAGATGTTTTAACTCTTTCCATTTACAAAAGAGACATTTATAAAGGCATGTCCATTTTATCATGCTATAAGGTACCAATATTCTGACCAACTCCATGCTGTTACCCTACTATAGAGAACCAGCCAGGCTTTGGTTGACATTGGTGGGTTAAACTAAAACTATCCAACTATCCAAAAAGTTGGACAAAATTGAGAACCTGGGTCTATCCAGTAACAGCCTCTGTAGACAAGTAATTTTAAACATTGTAAAATTTGGTTTTTTCAACAACACAGTTAAATTTTTGATAAGGGACTAGTTCATAACATGCCCCTGCACACATTTCCATGCAACGTCATGGTTGGTAACAACCCCCTCTGTTTTCTTCTGCTGTACCATGCAGTCTAGGACAGTTTTGTTTGAACTCAACAGTCTCAGTTTAACTCTCTCCAACCCCTCTCTGTTCATTAAGGTGCAACTAGTTTGTGTCTGAAAAAAATAAATAATCAATTTATGCCATTTTTACTGCAGTATACCATATTGAAAATACTTAAAGATTTGAAATGTATTTCTGCACATATGTGAATGGATGAATGCAGGCAAAAATATATATATTAGCACATAAAAGAAGGACAATGCTTATTCTACCAGGCAGACAACTATTAAACATACATGACAAACCTGTCTAATGTTAAGGAAACATTTTTAATAATAGAATACAAGAAGTTAAGAGCGCTTGTCTTTAGCCTGGATACAAAATTCATATTGCAATCATATACATTCTACAAAGCCACTGTCCTTCCTTACAGACCCTGTTACTGCAGCATTGCAACCACTTGAAATAATAGTATGTTGGAAAGACTGCAAGTATTCCAAATATTCTGGGACAGAAGGAAAAGCCACTATAAGAACAGTGTGTATCAGTTAGATATAATGCATTAAATGAAGTTTGTTCTTTTCTGTGCAACAGCCCTCTGGAACCAGGTGTACCAATTTGCCACTGCCAAGGTCCAAAGTGACACAAAGCAGCTCTTAACACCAGCAAACAGGAAAACAGCTCCTTGCAGGTCCCTACCTCCCCACAGCGTCTGCCTTAGAGGAGGCGGAATGCAGCACAAGTAATTCAAGAGAGCTAAGAAAGGTAAGTTTTTTAAAAAAAATTACTAGAAGTGTCTGAAATGAGTAAGATCCCTTTAATATTTTTATCAGCTATAAAACGAATAAAAATATATGCAAAAAAAGCCCCATAACACCAGACCTTGGGAATGAACAAGAAAGCCTAAATAGGCACATGTGCTTGTGATCAAACTAGAAAGCAAGATGGACAATTGCTTCTGAAGCTAATGAGAGAAATGAAAGCATAGGCAGATTAATTAAAAAGGAAGAAGAACTATCATAGTTAATTCACTAGGCATGTCAGGAGAGCAGACAACAGAATTCTTGTATTGGAATTCAGTTTACTTCAAATACAATGGCTTAGTCTTCTGCCATCACTTACAAAGCTGTCTAGATTGATTTGTTCTTTGCAAATGGATATAAAAAACCAAGGTGGATCCTTCAGAGAAAAGACCTTTGAAATAGCAAATGCACGTGATGTGGGCATCCTCCTCCTCCCCACCTCTCAGCAAAACAAAGGAATTCTGAAGTAAGGCACAACACTCACTGCTCTGACCTGTCAGATGCTGTTTCCACTCACCTTAGCAAAGCTGAAGGTTCCTTCACCAGAATTAAATGTTTCAGAAATGTGCTATAAATAACAGTTTAAAAGCCTTTAATTAAAAAATTTAATAATACAAAACAAAGAAGAAAAAATGCATTTTACTACTCAGACTTAATTGACTGAAAAGGCTGATGTCAGATTATATAGCACTGAATGACGCGGGCATGAAACATGTATATTAGATTATGCCTTCACTTCACTAAAGGAATTAGTACAAGTATTCACAGTGTACTTCGAGTGCCATAATACTCCATTCTAGTGATTTTGATTCCTTCTAATTAACATATACACACAAATGAATCTAAAACTGCAAGCATAAACATTACTTGCTCACTGATCCATTATCACACTGCTAACAGATCAAGCTTAATCAAGTTCTATCAGGTTTTTTTGATTATACACATTATTAGACAAGTTTCGTTTCATTTAGTCTCTAAACAGCTACGTTTTATTACGGTCAGAGCTAAGTAAAGTTTGCAGGAGACTTGTTGTCTTGTTCTTTCACCCATGTAAGCAGAGCAATTAATGAAAAATAATTAAACACCTGGTCTAAAGCTACATCATATAAAAAACTTTTCTGGCTAGAACTGATGTCTATCAAGTTACAGACAGCGGTAGTATTATTAAAAAAATGCAGTTTAAACAATTTCCTCCAAAGGAATTCAGCCACAAAAATAGCTGCTAGATTCTCAGCTTAACAAAACAGTGTTTCTCTGTGGCTTCAGCAGGGTGACCTTGGCTGCAAACAGCTGAATTCCTTGCTGTTGTAACAAAACATGCTCAAATGCAGAGACTGTTTCCTGGACACCAATCTACACTCGAGGTATGGGATGAAGAAGGAAGCACAACGCTTCATGTTAAACTGAAAAAGCTGTGGCTGCCCCATCCCTGGAGGTGTTCAAGGCCAGGCTGGATGGGGCTTTGAGCAACCTGGTCTAGTGGGAGGTGTCCCTGCCCACGGCAGGGGGGTTGGAACTAGATGATCTTCAAGATCCCTTCCAACCTAAACCAGAATTCTATGATTCTATGAGAAAGGAAAGACAGGCAAGAGAGAAGGCAGGGGAGTTTGCCCTCAATGTAAGGAGGGAGCTATTCTATGTAACAGACACCAGGAGTTGTTGAGCTTGTGAGCCAGGACCAGAGGAGAGGTCAGCCACTAAGACTGGAGTTTTGGTACAGACCACCCAACAGGGGCAAAGTAGTGAATTAAGTCTTCTATAAACAACCTGAAAAAGTCTCCAGATCACAGACCCTGGCCCTTATGGGAGACTAACCTCCCTGACATCTTCTGACCGCAGTCCAGGACAGAGTCTGAGAACCTCTTGGCACAGATGGGCCAACCAGGGCCAACTCTCTTAGTCCTGCTAGTCACAAACATAGGAGTGCTAGGGGATGTGTTAATCCCTGGCAGCCTTCGCTGTAGGGGGCACCAAAGTGGAGTTCAAGATCCTGAGGGTAGTAAGGAAGCCAGACAGCAGGTCCGGGGGCTCAGGACAGCAGACTGGCTTATTCAGGGAACTGGTATATAGGATCCTGTGGGAGGCAGCTCTCAAAGGCAAAAGAGTTTGAGAGAGTTGACAGTTGTTCAAAGGCAAACTCCTCCTAACACTATAATGGTCCTTCCTGATACTGGAGGGGGGGGAGGCATAAAGAAGTAGACTTTCAGGAGAATGACTTGGCTAAATGAGGAAAAAGGATGTCAAAGGGAGATGGAAGCAAAAACGGACTCGAAAGGAAGAATTTTGAAAATTACCTGGGCATGCAGCGCTGGTGTTGGGAAAACCAAAGCTCACTGAGGGCTGAAACTAGCAAGGGGCATGATAGGCAGCAAAAGCTTCTACTATTACTTTAGCAATAAAATAATAAACAAAGAAAATAAAGGCCCACTGCTGAGTGAGGCAGTGACAAGTGACAGGTACTCAAGTGCTTCTTTTGCCTGTCTTCACTGAAATGTTCTCCCAGAGTTAAAGAAGCAGAGCAAATATTGGGAGTGGAACAGAATTAAGCCAAGTATCTCCTGAAAAATTTCAGCCCAAGCAAGTCCTTGGGACCTGGTGGGATGCATCCAAGAGTACTGAGAGAGCTGGCTGATGTCACCATGACACACCTCTCCAAAATCATCAAAAGGATGTGGAGTTAGGATGTTGCAGTCTAGATGAGCAGAGAACTACTTGGGTGAAAAACAGGCTGGACTGCTGGGCTCAAAGGGTATTGGTTAATGGAACAATATGGGAAGTTGTCATAAAACAAAACAGAAGGTTCCAACTTGACATGAGAAAAAACACTTTCAGAAATAAATTTTCCAGAGTTTTAGAAAAATGCAGCGAAACAAACACATTATCAAATCAATAATATTTTGCATTTTGCAGATTATCATTTTTGCCATACTAAGTTATGGTATACTAATTTAATGCACACAAATGTCTTCAGAAGTAAGTCTTTCATTGTTATGGTGTATTTAGGTGTAAGTACTGAGTTTATAGAAAGTATTTTCAGTAACACAGTTGCATTATAAGGTATTGCTTAAAATTCTTGATTATGTACCCCAATATTAGCGTTACCAGGAATAGATATCCTATTCTTGATTATGTAATCAAGAAAAACTTCTGAAAATAATATTCAGAGTTCAAACTACTTTTAATCAGCAGCTAAATACCAAGATACTGGCACTGATTACTTCATTGCTCTAATGACATCTGTAATGGATTCCAAGTGCTGTGCCTGATTGCTTCCCAGCTGATCAGGATTCTGTTCATCACTTCTAGCTGCTGGAATTCTGAGATTTCTTGGAGTTCCTTTGCAAACGGCTTCAACCTTGCTTCAGCTATACAGCTACAGTGCAAGCTTTAAAACAGTCATCATAAACTTTACACTTAGTACTCCATGATAAAACGTATTAAGAGAAGAGAGGAAGATCTGGGGTTTTTTCCCCCCCTCTTTTTTTGACAGGCATTGGTTATAAAGCAGTATAATCCAAAGAACTCGCTAAGACATTGGCCAATGGATCATAAAATATAGCTTAACTTCAGTTGACCACAGCTTTCTTCAATAACCGTGCTGTGATAGTAACTGCGATACACTTTCATTAACGTTGATGTTTTCAGTTTTAATATAGCTGATATACCCAAGTGATTTAAAAGGCAATTTGAAACATTAAATAAGATACATGTACAAGCCAAATTCACAATTGTTAAACTTAAATCAATGTCTTGTCTCATGTAATTTTTGATTTTTGCCTACTGAAAAAATGAATTTTTAATCCTTTCACTTTATTGAACTAACATGGTAAGGGAATTGACATAGCAATTATTCTTGGAGAGACTCCTCAGTGGAGAAGTATGAAATGATTACAGTACCATTCTTCTACAGATATGCATTACATAGGTCTAAGCATCCCTGGCTAGAACAGTGAAAATACTTAAATTACTCCAGGGAAAGAAATATTACTAGTGCAATTCTGCAAACATTTATATGTTCAAATTATCTGAAAAGCTATTGGCTATAAAAATTCTTAGATTCTGTTTGCTCTTTTTCATTAACTTACAAAAGACTTTTGTAAAAAAAGTAAAAAAATCTTTTTGTATTTTGAAGGAGTTTCTATTCCCGAAGCTAAGTAAGCAAGAGGAAAAGGTAGGAAAAAAATCCTTTGGAAAAACCTATTATTTCTAAGTGTTACTAGATGATCTGTAAGGTCCCTTCCAACTCTAACCACTCTATGATCCTATGGTAAATTCTTTTAAACACACACAGAGGTTTAGATTTATCTTCTGTGAAGTATTTTTCTGACTCCGTGTTTCTGTCTCCCTTGCTGTATCACGTGTCTCCCTGCCCTTCTAGGCAACTAGTCAGTGTTAATCCACAGGTATCTGCATGGTAGAGCAATTCACTTTTATCTCTCATCAGTTTAGATAGAAAAACAAATGGCTGACTGTAAAATTGTACTTATATGTACAATTTGTTAAATTGTACTTATATGTTTACCAACTCATGGCACAGCAAGCCATTGCATAAACACAAAAGCAGTAATGAAATAGATAAGTGATCCAGATTAATAAATTCTAAATTTATTCTAAATTCTAAAATTCCTTCAAGTAGTACATTTCCTTAACTATTTTATATAACTACATGATAACAAAGGCTTACAAAGTATTAGAGAACATAATTTCAACCAACAAGAAATTATTAGGTGAATTAAAATATGTTGGCTCAAGTGAGGTAATCATAAAATCATTCAGGCTGGAAAAGACCCTTATGATCATCAAGTAATGAACTGCTCTACTGCAGTTTCTTGGAAATTGCACTAGGCAGCTTCAAATATTTATACAATGCACAGCACCATACATCACACAATGTAAGTGATCTCAGCAGTACAATCCGTTCAGTTTCTTTTACATGTTTGTTCGCAAAATGAATATATGATGTTTTGCAAAACCCTGACAGGTTTGTATTTAAAATACCACGGAAGTCTGAGACATAAGCTGCTAAAAGGGATAATAATAACTACAGAGATCCATTACTAGAAAAAAAACATAAGAACTGCCACACACAAGACTTATTTATTGTATCTAGCCGTTCAGTGCCCGGTAGAAGTCAGAAGACTGCTGGCTCTCTGTAGCTGGCACTTACTCTCTATCAACAGAAAAGCCTTAGAATAACATTGCTTAAAGTCAATATAGATAAAAGTACTCAGAACTCTGCATTGTTTTATAAGCCTTTGAGAAATATCCAAGTAAAATGATATTAACTTAGCTTCCTGGGTTATTTAAATTTGTGAGTGAAAGAGCCTTTTCAATAGGAAGTAGAACACCTATTATTTGTCCTGAATTTTCTTCCTCTTACAGGGGATACTGAAGATAACATATTTGGAACACTTACACAAATTACAAGTCCTAATTTAAATACTTATTAAAACTCTGCTATAGGAAGGCCAGATGATTGTTAGGAAGAGATTATTTTATGATTCTGGGTCAAACCTGTACTTCCAAAATTAATGGAAGAACTTAAACCAATAAAACAACTGCATAATGGCAGACTAAGTTATGATCAAGCTACTGAGGTTTTACATAGTAGGTTCTATCAAGCTTAAATCTGTTGGTTTTTACACTTTCCCACTCTATCACTACGATCCATTTTCTGGTCAAAAGAAAGTTTGTAGCCTATAAATAATGTAAATCAATTTGACTTGTCAATTTGACAGCTAAGGTTTTAAAATCCACTTTGTGGGACACTGAAGGAATTAGTGAAAGGTCTCTAACATGCTCAAAACCTTGCTGTGCAAACAAGAGCTGGGAAGCATCACCTCAGACACAAGTGGAGTGCAAAGCACAGTGTAGCATAAAGCACACAGGACACTGCATTTGCAAGCTCACTCAGTGGATTGTTATGCTGTCAGCTACATAGCTAAGGCTGTCTGCAGCTCTGCTTCTTATCAAGGCTAAAAAATGTAAGACACTGTGCTTAGATCTGCTTTTGAGACCACTTGTCAACTAGTAACATCACTTTTTCATTCACTTCCAAGAAAAGTATTTATCTTCTTAAAATCGAAAATATTACCAGCCTGTTTTAAAGTTGTAACTGTCAAACTTTGTAACCCACCTTTCTAGATGGTCTGTTGTTCTTCCTCTGACTGTACACAGAAACACACTGATCTCTGAGTCTCACAGCAACAGGACAGAATCCTAAAACTTGAACTTTCTGACTTTTAGCATTTTAAGACTTTAAATATTGAAGCAGTTGAATTTATTAAGCATTAGAAAGTCAGAGAATTCAGAGTTTCACTACTTTAGGTACTCAAAAAGCCAGTTATTTTTTTTGTTCTTTTCTTAGTGTTGTTTTTCCCCCAGTCGCCAGAGTCCCTATTTGTCTTCTCAAAGCAATTTGTTTAGAAAAAAGAATTGTAATGTATCTTATTAGGACTTTTATTTCAAAGAAAATTTCCTCAGGCCCACTGAAAAAAAGCAACTATCAAAAGTACAACCGTAAACTGAATGATACAGGAAATCAGATGAAGAAATCAGAGTAACATCTCAAGAATCATCCAGAAAGCACACCTTTTTCCCCCAAATACCAAAACAGTAGCATAACAAATCCTGTGAAAGAATATTATGAAGTCGAGGAAATTAAATTAGCCTTGTTGCTAATTTGAAATATAAAGACAATGGAGTTACACTCCCCATCTTACACTTTAATTGCCTCACCTGGCATTCCATGGATAAGGTCTCCGCACAACACAAAGAACTTGGGTTTAGGGTTTAGTTTGTTAATGGCCTGCACTGCTTGCTCTGCTAATTTGATTTCTTCTCCCCATTCATCATCTCCATTGTCAGTGTCTCCAACTGCCCAAGCTTTCATCAGTCCAAACTGAGGATCTGCTCCTTGGATGAAGTAGAAGGGCCCCTTCCATTGGTACTCATCATCTAAGAAGAAAAAAAAAAAAAAAAAAGAAGTTAAGCACTACAGAAACTTATAACGAGAATGAAAGTTTCCACGCATCATTAAATTGATTGCTTTTCACCTAAGTTAGTAAGTTGAGGCCACTTTAATGAAAGTACAGAATTCTGTAGTCATTCACATAGGACAAATATAAAGGCAGAAGTACAACATTTTCCTCTAACGGGTAGCTGCAATAAATGAAAGTATATTAATCTAATTATACCACATGGTAATTACAGACTGATTAGATGAAAAGTATGTGAAGAATTCAGCAAATAGTGCTGGAAATTACAAGACTACAACATAGCACAAGTGTATAACATTAGATTTCAGTTGATTCTTTTAAGACTCCAATTATTGCTTCTTTAATCAACATACACAAAGCATTTCAAATTTTACAGTTCCAGTAGACTTGTCCTTAAATTATTAAGGAGTTAAATGCTTTTTTGTTCTTATACTTTCAGAAAGAAGTTGGATGTAGCACATTCTTTGGGAGTTAGAACTGACGCCACTCAACGGGACCAAGGTCAGCAAACACGAAATCAGCAACATCAGTTAGCAGCAACAATGAAAAGCCTAATTTAGAACTGTCACAATAGCTTCCAAGACCTATGATAAAAAGGTAAGAACTCAGAAACAGACTTCCATTGGTAGAGTCACTGCAGATGGAAGGTACAACAGAATTTGTACTGCTACAAATTTCTTATATATTTGTTTCTGATACTATAATAACAAGTACCACAAAAGAAGCATGATATGTAAGACCACAAGCACATTAAGAAAAAAAAATATCTCAACATTGGGAAAATAAAGCAACAGTTGGCTATAAATTAAAAACAAAAATGGGTATCCTGTTTCCTAGACTTACATCTCAAGTTGAAATTAAAGTACAAACACGAGTACACTGTGGTTTCTCCAGCTGTCTAAATGCATTCATTCGCAACCTGAATATTTCAGTTTTGACAGCTGTATTTGCCTTAATACATTTAGTGTTATTGTTTTTTTAAAACAGCATTTAAACTGTTAAAAACTCACTGACTACATCAATCTATAGTTGAATCTAAAAAAATGATAGAGCAAATTATTTCAAATTAAAATATAGTCCATAAATACACTCCCATATTATGTCAGTCTGATGTGAAATACAGTTTGACGCAAAACTAATCTTCCAATAACAATATATAAGCAAGCAGCATGTCAACCTCATGGATTTACTTTTGGTTTTCTTGTATGTAATATAGAACCAGAGCTTCTTAGTTTGCAAGAAGGGGAGTATGGTTCTTTCAAGGAAGGTTAGAAAACAGAGGTCAGAATTCATCTCTTGCACCATGGATATGGATAGGCTGAGGTGGGGGAGAAGGAATGTGGGCAACTCCCAAAAATCTGCTTGCAATTCTCATCTGTTGCTATGGCATCAGATCATTTTGCCAAATGCAAGTTTCTACATTTTAGTTTAAGAAACATTTAATTTCTAAACAAAATTATTTATAGTCCGTTAATTCATACCAGCATCGCCTTTCTAAATAATAATCACTTATTTTATAGACAGAAACTTTTAACCATTAACTTTTAATTCTGAAATGAAACTAACTTTTCCAATTACATAACTTAGTTGAAGAAGTGAAATGACCCTTCTATCCACAAGTTTCCAGTAGAAGTCTTATGGAACCAGCTGAATGACACAAAGTAATTTAGGTTTTTCTTTTGTCTTGCATGGCAAAACATGACTGCCATAAAAAACAGCTTACATGCTGCATCAAAGGCATAGTTTGTGCAGGGAAATCAACTTACAGTCTTTGTAAGCGAAAAGCTATAGAACAAAAACAGTTAAGGAAGCTTGCATTAGAAATCCTTTATACAACATAAAACTGAAAAAAGGGAAAGTCTGAAACAGGAACTTGTTTTGGAGGAGTGGCACAGTCCTCAAACTCATTAAATGGGGAAAAAGCTCAGATCTTTGAACAACGTGGCAGGACTTTCAACACCTGTCCCTTTTACAGCAACTCCGTAGACAGTATTGATAATCAATGCTGAGAAAAATCTACTTGTTTTGTACTGATTAATCTGAAGCCAGTAATTTTTACCATAGTAGCCTAAGCAAAATACAGAGATATTTATCTATTTATTTTTACAGGAAATGCTTAGAAAAGACAGCTAGTCTTTGTTTTAAAAGGCTGTTTCAATTATGGACATACTGTGTTTCCCCCTCCAGAGCCCCAGGGATGGTGTCTGGTGGCCAAAGGCAGCCGGAGCACCTGCAGCAGGGCAGGGAGCTGTCAGGCAGGCTGGCTGGCACAGGCAGCAGGACGGGGCCAGGTCCCAGGTAACAAGGAGCTTCACATATAATGCTTGAACAGCGAGAAGTGCGGCAAGCAGACGGTGCACTGTCAGGTAGCATGCAGAGCTGATGCAAAACACGTTGCAAGGCCAAACCAGGGGCTATTTAATATATGCTTCATGGATATTTTTTCTTTCTGCCTTATATTCATGCCAATACAGTAGCTCTCTAGGGTTAAGTACCTGAATGTTTCCAAGACTGTGCACAGATGCTCTAGTTTGAGTGGGTGAGTGATGGTCACGTGAGGCAGAGAGAGAGACACTGATAAAATGAATTTGAAAAGAGAAGTTCAGTACATAGACAGAATCAAGAGGTGGCAGAAGAAAGGAGAAACAGAAGATGCAGGGGTGGACGTGAAGAAGAGTGGGGAGAAAAGGAAAGAGATAGGAGGTGAAAAGAGAAAGGAACTGAAAATGATGCAGAGGTACAGGCTATATTCTCCTGTAGGAAAGAAAAACATAAAATGAAGGAAGTGGAGCAGGGACAACAGAAAAGACCCAGGAATCAGGGCTACATAAATAACATTTACTTAAAATGTTAGTTTCATTACCTGGTATTAGTCAAATAATTCAGTCAACAGCTATTTTTGTGGTATTTGGTAATTTATCGAATAGTTACAAAAAAATAACAGTAAGGTTGAATAAATATTTTCTACCTTTGTCTTGTTAGTTGATGGCTCCATCTAGAAACTATATTTTAAAAAAATAAACGTAGTACTTAAGCTAACAGAATTTGATTTTTTACTTACTAAGTGGTACTTACTGATTTAGTTTAGTACTTACTGATTATGTTCCCCACGAAGCAAAATAATATATGGACACTCAGTCTAAACTTAAGTTGTAAGTTTTTGTTTATCAGAATTGTGCTTCAATTACTATAAAGTACTATAAATAAAAGCAGAAAATCATTAGGAGAGTTGTATTGGTACAACACCACTGGTGCAAACTTGCACCCGTGCCAACTCTTAAACCGGTTCTGAATTCAGCTCATCCAGGAAATAATTCTTAACTGCTGTCACTGGCCTGTCTGCAGACGAGTTCATGCTGTTTTTTTCTTATCTGTACAAGGCCTAACAACAGTCCAGCTAAAGTTTAAAGTGTTGCAACTAATGCAATTTGGCTCATTTTGCTTAAAACTCCAGGAGCATGCCTGCATGAGTGCTCTTTCAACAGACCAATATGGTAACAGGGTAGCAATGAGAAACAGAACGTAAAAGTATCTTCCACTACCATAGATGGACCCAGAAGTCTTTTGGCTAACAACTAAAGGATTTATCAATGGACTGTGTTCAGATAATTATTAACAAAACTTCTGTACCTTACTTCTCTCCCTTACCAGCTGCTTGTAAGCACCCTCAAGCAGAACAGGCACTGCAGGCCATGCAAATGAAACTTGTCTGCTTAAGCAGTAAGTCAGGCATCACAAAAAATTGAACCATTTTTTTGGACTTTGCACTGAATCACAAGAAGAGTGCTCAGACAAATCATTCTGTTGCTATGCTAAGGGAATGTCAAAGTCTGGCAGAGGGTTAGTAACAAACAGCATCGGGCACAAGTGGTGGGAGGGGGAACAGCTGTTTTTGCAGTGATCATCTAGTCATGATCCAGGTCCTAGATGTTACTCCATAAGGTTTCAATTAAATAACATGTACAGCTGCTTTCTTCTCTTCAAACATAGCAAGCAACAACTTTTATGGGAATGCCATCAAAGACATCCTTCTTGCTAGGAGTTTAAATTTTCAAGCCTTTAGATGAGCTATGTAGTTGTAGTAGACAAAGTGTATGCTAGATAAAGCAACAGAATATTAGGATTCAATTAATAAACATTTTTTTCTGCTTTCTCCCTTGCATCACAAAATTGAGCGGAGCCGAGAATGCCTGCACATTGGCTCTTCATCCCTATGAGCATAGAGGCTGTTTGCAACTTTCTGAATTTACCACAGCAATAAGAAAATGCAAATGCCAGTCAAGAGTCAGCAGATTTCCCAGATAACTGATGTACATGTGGTTTCCATTTCTGAAGGACAAATAATGTCTGTGGAGCTGCTCTTACACGTTGAGCCACACAAAACTCCTATTCCGAATCCTTTTGTTCCCAGGCCTCCTTAAGATAAGCACAGCTGACTGGCACGGAAGAAGTCCAACTTCAGAACACGTTGTTATGCCTCAGTTTCAATAGCTTCCCACTCTTTTTCTGCTCCCATGCATGCCAAAGTACGGAGAGAGGATCAATGCAATGTATTTTTAGCAGCATAGGCTGAAAAATGGTGCCAGCTTCTAATTTTATCTAAGGATTAATTCTGTTAAGGGCCAAAGTTCTCAGCAGCAATTCACAAGAGAAAATCTCAGCCATGTATTGTGATCACAGACAAAAAGACACTTCAAGGACCTAGGTGGGATTTAAGCCAAACCTCACCATTTCAAGAGGACAATAGTTAATATCTTGCCATGCTTTTATTTCTTCCCCTTTTGCTTTTCCTAATTTCTCCTCCCTTTTCTTTCCCCCCTCTTCAGGGACCAAACACACATACATAGAGATTGCTCATATAAGCCACTTCAAGCTGGCCTCTGACAGCCACAGAGTACGGGTGGGATTTCCAGCACTTCCCTGGTGGGATTTTTTTAAAAGTACATTGGTTGGTTTCAACAGTACATTGGTTTTCTTATTCCTTTACACTCTATGGCATTTCACAGAAACGGATTAGTTATGAAAAGTTCCTCCAGTCCATAGTCTCTCTATAGACACTATTGCATCAGAGGAGAATGGACGTGGACACATGCCTAGTGCTTGCTCAGTATACCACAAGCAGTAATAAATACAAAAAATGCCCTCATTCTCATGTTGGGTTTGCCAGGGGAATTAATTTCACTTCTCTGCAAGATCACAAAATAGCAGAAATAGGTACATGGTTCCCTGCCCTGAGCTGCCTCTGCCTAGAAAGTGTGCCTGTGACTCTTTCTAGGTAAAATTGGACAAAAACCATAACCTTGGTTTTCTAAAGAAGCTATAGGCAGGATGGAAAATGGAATCTTTTAAGTGAAGGCAGTATTTATACATCATAAACAATACAAAAGGCAAAAAGTTCTTCCTTGCAATTGTTTTGCAGTTTACCTTTAAAGGAATTTGTTTTAATTCCTCTCAGTCAAGAAATAGCTTGAAAAACAATAAAGGACTTGCACTAAATCCTTAATAATTCCTTGTTTAACATCAAAACATTATCAATAATTATGGCTTCAAAACCAACATTGTTATTGTCTGTATGTCCAAATAGAAAATATTTCAATCTAATGAAATATGCACTTCTTTCAACTATATTTTCATTCTATGATATTTTCCACGTGTAACTGAGAGACTACCAAAGAGACTACTTTTGAGGGTTCTGCTGAATGACCAAGGCAACCTATTATGGAAGACGCAATTTTATGCATTAGGGAAAAAAAAACAACTTCAAAACAGGTACCAAAATACATTTTTCAGAGAGAAAATAAAACCCTTTAAAAGAATAATTATTGTAGAAATTAGGTACAGTGAGCCTAAACTGCAGAGATAATGTTGGTAGAAACACTAACTGACAGAATATAGTTTCTCAAATAAATTAGGCAGCACTACTATTTTTGAAAGATTTACTTTTAAACTTCTTAGATAACTATCAAGGTAGGAAATGCCCCCTCAGATACAGTTTATTTGTACTGAGGGCTACAGAATGCTAAACTGTAGTCATGCGTTTATGCCCACCCCCAAAATTTAACATGTAAACTCATTACAGAAACTTTACAGCCCAAGACTGTAGGTGTGAAGGGGGGTGGCTTGCATAATGACAAGGTGAAGTCACAGAAAGTTGCTCAAAACCCACGTAAAAATTTGCCTAATTCATATGAAAGTTGGAGACAGTATTGGGAATGAAATATGCTAGCTGGGAAGCAGTTCTGATCAGTGCTCAAAAATATTACTGTTGAAGAGCTCTAGAACAGTAATCGTAATGTGCCAAGATCCAACAGTCATATGAAAGCAAGAAAAAATAAGAAATCATAACTTCAGAGGAAGGCAAATTATATGTAATTAAGATGCTTTTAAAAAGTGTAAAAATCCTTGAAGGCAGAATAGAAGCTATGCAAAGACACTGTCCCAGAGGCTCAGACCATATGCACAGCATTTACTAAGAACTTCAGAAAGACCAAAAAGAATCCAGACTGACTAAACAACATAAGCAGCAGCCAGAAGGATGCTAGTAAGAGCGAGACAGCATCCTTCAAAAAGCTAAAGCATCCAAATAAAGAAAAGAGGAAAGATTTTATACTCTGGAAGGTTAGATACAAAAATCTAAGAAGTCAAGCTAAAAAAGGTGAAGAACAATTGGAAATAGCATAAATCTGAAAACTAATAAAGCCCTTTTAGAGGCATTAGGAGCAGGTAGCCTGCCACACACTCACCAAGGCTAACAGATGTTCCAGACATGCAAGATGAACCCAAAGATAAAGGCAGAGCAGAAAAACAATGTCAATTTTTGTATCCACGTTTATTGTGAAGGAACTTGTGAAGATCTAATGCCAGAATACTTCCTTAACAAACAGTGCATCAGATCAGTCTCAAATCAAAATACCAGTAGATGATTCGACAAATAGACATGAACAATAACAAACCACTCAGATTAGGTGGCATCCACGCAAGAACTCAAAAGTAGAAAACAGCTAACCCCTGGGGAGCTACTGCCTTTGCACCAGAGGAGCAGGAAGATGGCCAGTATCACACCCACATTATAAGGGTTTCCTGAGCAATCTGGTAACTGCTGACTGCAAAACTGGCACCTGTACAAGCAACTTCATGGAAACAGTAACAAAGATAACTACTGTATTTGCTGATTCTTCAGAAAGAGTAATCGACAGCTTTTACACGGACAAAGGAAACCCACTTGATACTGTCTCCAAGAGGTATCTGACAGTTACTCACCAAAGACTCTTAAGGAACAAAGAGTCTTTGGTTGAAATATAAAAGACAGACAGATGCATAAAAAAACGGTAAGGAAAAAAAGAAATGGACAAGACACATAGATCCCACCTGAATCTGTACCGGAACACACACTGTTCAACATATTCAAAACAACCTGTAACAGCAAACTGAACAGCCATGAAGTGAAATTTGCTATAACTAAACCATTTGGCAGTATGAAAACAGGGCCTAGTGGTGAAGAACTGGGGACAGACTTCATTACACAGTGAGTGTTCAAGAAAGCAGATGCAGAAAAGTGCAGGATAGTGCACACAGGAAAAACACCACCAACTTCATATAAACGATGATAGTTCTAGCAAGTGCTACAAAGAAAATCACCTCAACATTCAGTAATGGCAAAAAAGCAGATAGGAAAGAAACAGAGTAAAATAAAAAATATGAGAAGCAACCGAATAAACTGAAAGAGTTTGCAACAGGTCGGCAAGGGAGGCATGATAGAGGACCATGAAATCACATGTGGAACTGTGGACATCAGTATACAACGCTGGTTATCCGCCTCTTCCAGATAAAGGTTTTGGAACCATCAGCTAAATCTAGCAAGTGACAAGTTCAAAACAGAGACACATTTAAGCTGATGGTAGTATTACTTGTTTAGTGCTGTACTTACTTTCACAGAAGTGCCTTGCACAGCGTGCTACTGGCATACTAGGGAAAAAAACCACCACCCAAACCAAATAAATGAAAAAAAACCCACAACTTTTTGGAAGAAGTAGTGAAGACAGAATTTACCCAAACATACGGTCCTGTTTCTTCACTAAAATATTAATTAAAGTAGTAGACATCTGAATCATAATTTCACACAGGCAGAAAAGACAGAGAATTTAAAAAGTAAATCCAAAGCATACAGAGGTCTCTTGCCAATTAATAGGGCATTTATGCACTGTTTGCTTCTATGCTCCATCAACTACATGGATAATTTAGATCCCTAACCTTGAGCTTCTGATTCACACATGTCACATATCAAGAGCAGATTAGAGCAGGTTACAAGTGTAACCTCCACATCATGTGAAAGCAGACTGAAAAAATTACTATTAGGGGACAGGATGTGGAAGAGTGATTTTGCAGAAAGGGTAGTAAGAAAAAAAGGAAATTAAGTTCTTAATGTTGACTCTCAAATTTTAAAAGGGAACAGTGTGCCAAGCCATAGCACTGGTAGTAAATGTTTTGTGTAGCTACCCGTTTAACAGAAGGAGTGAAACCTAAAGACTGAGGAAAACAACAAAACAGAGAAAACTGATTTTCATATTAAACTGCAAAAAACTTAATGCTTCAGTTTTATCAGCCCTTGGTTCTGTTTTTTTTCCCAATCATTTAGTCAGTAAAAGGTTGTGTTGAACTTTAACCTCTTAAGAAAGAGCCAAGTAAATTATTGACAAAGAAACATTGTACCCAAAGATGGTAGCTAGACTAGGATAGCCTAAAAAGTCCTGAAAAATATTACCAGTCGGTAAGAAAGGTCTCAATTAATATTTAAAGAATACAAAACAAGGACACTTAAGGAGAAAGAAACACACCTGGAAAACAGATACCCAAAAACACATTTTCTTTTTTCTTCCGTGTTTAAGGCAATTTTCAAGTACTTAAAGCTTTTGTTCAGAATTTTTTTACACTGCCATTGAACGCTCCTTTTGTTACAATTTCACTATACGGTTGATATAACTACATGGCTTGTCTGCCATCTGTCCCCTCAACAAATGCTAGGCATTCTGTTCCAAACCTACCACACCATCTGCAATTAATAGGTTGCCAGAATGACTGTATACATATACTTCACATGCTCAGAGTTGGTGATTTTTCTTTATTTGGCAACAAGCAAGGCCAAATATTTCCAATGAAACCCAAGAAAATACCACAAAATTGTTGGGATTGAATAGCATTGCCCTCTGCACCAAACCAATACCATTTGTAATTTATAAACAAATACAAGGAAATAAAATACCTTCCATATGTGGCAATAGGAAAACATTTCTCAACACAGAGCTAGTTATGCACCTGAAAAGCCTAAGCACACTACAGAACCTCCACCCTTGGTAGAACTTTACAAACAGGTGAAACACACATGGATGTTCAGCGTACTCTTCTGTTGGTGCAGCCACAAGACAACCAGCAGTCAGCAGGTGGCTGCCATCTTTGGCTTGGCAGCGGCCTCGTTACCTCCTTCACCTGGGAGGAGGTAAGTCTAGAAGCAGCACGTCTCCTGTGGAGCTGACCTGGGCACCACCGGCCGAGGGGGTTTAACAGTGCTCCTCTGCAGAGGGTGGAAGCGCCAGGGGAGGAACTAGCTGCTGACCTCCACCCTGAGAGGCTGAAGCACCTTGCAGAAACCGGGATTTTTATCTTGTTGCATGCTTTATGGTACACCTGCCTTTCATTTAAGTAACATAAACAGTGAGCTACCTGTAACCTGTTAGGTCACCACGACAGGTACAAACACATAATAGCACAGTGCTAGCACTAAGGGTTTCACGAACTACGGAGATGAGGTTTAGCTGCACTGACGAGCATTTTAACGCGAATCTGGTGCCGGACACTGCTGGCACCTTCTCCACGGGCGCCGGAGCCACCCGCGCTGCGGACGGGCGGCGGGCAGAACCGCGGGGGCAAACGCTTCAACGCGCCGCTGCTCTCCAGCGACCGCGGTAACAAACTTCGCAGGCTTCAGGCGCGCCGGGGCCCGGCGGCAGGAGGGCAGCGAGCTGCCACAGCTCCGCGTTCAGCCGAGCTCCCGCCGCCCGGCAGCAGCCCGCCGAGCGCAGCCGGCTCCCCCGGGCGGGGGGCTCCCTATCACGGGCTTCCTGGCACCAGCGGACGGCCCAGGGCCGCGTCCCAGTCCCTCCGAGCGCCTGCCCTACGCCTCCCCCCTCCCCGGCTCTAAGCGCTCCTCCCGCTGCCGCCGGGGAAAGCCCCCGGCCTCCCCTCCGCACGCCCCTCCCGCCCGGCTGCGCGGCGGGGAAGAGAGCCCGCCGGAACCCGCAGCCCTATGCCGAGGTTCCGCCAGGCGCTCCGGCCTCGGCGCGGGCCCCGCGGCGCGTACCTTGACGGAAGGCGGTCAGAGTCCTGCCCCGGGCTCTCAAAAACGCGTCCCCCTCCGCCGCCATAGCTCCCGCCTGCCGTGTGGCCGCTGCCGGGAGCCGCCGCCTGGCCCCGGGCCGGCGAGGGGGCGGCACCGCCTCCGCCGGGGGCGGTGCCTGGGCGCGGGCGGGAGAAGCCCCGCCAGAGGCTGGGCAGCGGGCTTGAGCAAGGCGGCTGGCGGGAGCGCGGTCGGGCAGCTAGGGCGGGAGAGGCTCCCCCGGGAGAGGCGGGGGCACGGCCCCGGGGCGGGGGGTACTGCGGGGTGGCTCCCCGGCGCCGCCATGTTGGGGAGGCGGCGGGGGCCGGTTGGCGCGGGGGGCGGCGCGGCGAGATGGCGGCGGCGGGGTGGCTGGGCGGCCTGCCCTGTGCGCGGTGAGAGCACAGCCTCCGGCAGCGGAGCCTGGCGCTGGATTTTAAATGAATAATGATGAAAAAGAAATATATTTCCTTAATTTTCAACTTTTTCCTAACCTGTGAACTGAAGCAAATGAATGACATCTAAAAGCATTGGCAGTCTTCCTCTGTACCTTGAAGGGATGTTTTCCAGGTTAGGTTTCACCTTGGCGTTAGTTGCACTCCCAGGGCTAGACATGGCCACCAACTGTTCTTTGAAAAAGAGAGAGAGAAACAAAGTCACATGAAAAAAGCAAAGGCCCAGTGTCTCTGTGCCGCCGGCGCCTGCCCTGCCGCCTGGCCCTGCCTTGCCCATGGCTGCAGGTAGCCTGGTGCGCACCTGCCGTGGCCCACGCGGCTTCCGTTCTTCTCGGCACCAGGCTACACAGTCAGGTAATAACTGAAGTACATAAATAGTGAAAAGCATTTGCAAGGCAATGTTTTCTTAATCTTTTCTGGACTGGAGTCCCCTTTTGGCCTAGCAATACAGGAAGGATAACGCCATAGTGATTTCCCAGTCAAACAGCCAGCGCCCTGTGGCTCTGCCCCGTAGAACACGCAGAGTTCCGAGTGCCTCTTTATTCATCTCATGAAATCTATAGCGAAGCACTAGATAAAGCTCCTGTCACCAACTAAAACGTGTTCCTATGGCTGGATTATTTTTCCATCTGTAAAATGGAAAATGGAAAAAATTACCCACAAATGAAAACCGTTGCATTCCTGCTTGTAAACTGCTTGATGATCATTAGATGAAGTCTTTTTTATTAAGTCGTTTTTGTTAATTCCCCTCCTTATGAGGCAGCCTTTGGTACATTAAGCAAGTAAATACTAAAGTGTATTTTTGACTCTCAGGTGCAGCTTATCTAAATATCCTAACATCAGCAGCAGGAACAGGTGATCATGGTCTAATGCTGGAACCACTCACGCTAATAGAAGAGCAATTGGCTGAATGATCCAAAGAGATTTTTGATCTGTTCCTTTCCCATTTTCTTCTCATCTGCTTAATCAGGCTGAGCGGTCATATACCAGAATATATGACTGCTGCATGACTTCAGCATGCAAACGAACAAAATACCATTGAGATCAGGCCAAAAAGCGTAGAGAGAACATTATTGTTTTGGCAAGACAGCATTCTGTAGTTTTGTAGCACAGAGACGTGAGCTTGTGATCAGCACACCTTTGTCTTAACCTGGATGTGTTGCTAAAGGCAACCAATTTTCTTAACTCGAGGTATGCACGTCTGAAAGACTGAATCAGACCTGGGAGAGCTGTGGATTCTAAGATCTAGATTTACTGAAATCTCTGTAATTTCACAGCTCTTTTTTCTAGGGGGGGGGGGGGGCTCTCTTCTAGAAAATTCTGTTGTCAGTACTGTATTTGATCTCTGCAGGATGGGTCATGAATGAGCCTGAGGATGCTCAGCTCTTTCTAGGTGATGAGCATGATGAGTACGCAGTGTGCCTACATTGTCTCCTCTTCAAATGGAATCCTCTGATACTACATCAGCTTGAGTATTGTCTACTGTAATAACGATGTCACAAGAAATTTCCATTTTGTAACTTAAACACATTTTCTTGTGATTTTGCAGCCTGACTGCAGAAGTGTTTTCATCTGCAGAAATAAAGGAACATTTGCATATAAACGTGAGAACTGCGGATGGGGAGTGTGTGTGCAGGAGAGGGATTTCTGCTCTCTCCTGCTTCCTTTCCTCTGCCAAATTTGAAGTATGCATTTTTGAAGCCAAGATCATGGACCAAATGCTATGCAGCTAAACTCATTTTACTATGACTAAATCATTTAAAGTTACTACTGATCTATGTTAGTTTAATTATAGATTTTCATGGACTTATTCCAGATGAGGCCTAGATAAAGCAGCAGAATTTTGTCACAGGACTTGATTTGTTATACAAAGTGTCATGAATATAATGACACTGAATAAATAACTTACAGTATCACGTGTCTCATCTTATTTATAGAGTATAAATTGAGAATAATTTTACTAATTTAACAAAGTTAGTGAGAGCATACAGAGAAGAATATACCATTCTAGAACAGCATGCAGTATATTGAAAATAAGATAGATAAAAAGTAAGAAATGGAGGCTTTGAAAAGGAAATGCATATATAAGGTTTAGCTTAGTAATGACTGTGATTAGAATAGTGCAGATCTGAGGAGTCCAGATCTTCTAAGACTTATTCTAGTATGCATTAGATCATGCTGCCAGTCCTTACAGTTTTTAACTTGGAAGTTCTGAAAAATCCAGTAGCAGACACTCTACTTTATTTCTTACTGCAATTTAAAGTATTATTGTATGCACTTTGGGAGACCTAGATAAAGTTCTAATAAAACAAGTGATTCTAAAATTTACTATATCTGATGAGCAATTCATATAAAGACAAAAATAGTCAAAGCATTGGTTGAAGGAGGGAAACCTTCATTCTCAGCAAATGACGAGAAGACAACCAATTGCAAAAATGGAAGAATACAAAATGTGAAAAGGACACAACAGGGTTGGTCTAGACATTGGAATTAAAATTACAAAGCACAGACGGATATGCAGAAACTAAACCATTTTCATCTTATACATAGAATAGAATGACTATCTCCCATCTGGAATTCAGGGAATCCGATGAAGGTTGGAGGTGTAAACAACACACACAGGATTATCAACATCTGTTTTCAGTGCATGCTGATATGTATGAGTCCTTGAGGGAGAAGTTAGAGAGAAAAATGGGAATGAATAAAACCTGATGATATAAAAAGGATCACATCACTGTATTTGTTTAGAGACAATATGGGCTTACACACACTGAAAATAAGTAATGCATACAATGTATCAAGTCTGTTTTCTATTAATCTCTTCTTCCAGCTCCCATAAATCCTATAACAGGACAGAATTCCTAACAGATGTTAACATTTTGGAAGGTTTGGCATATGATATCCCTCCTATTCTCCCCAGAAAAGCAAATGGATAAAAATTGGTAAGTTTTGAAAACTTACAGTAGTATCTCATACTAGCCCACTCTGTCTCTGTCTCCTGTTCCATCGCTGAGAGTAAAAAAAAAATCCAGGATGACTGTGCCAGTATAAATAAATTGAGCAATCTGAGCCTAAACCGTTACAGAATATGGTAAAACTGAAGGACTGCTCCTTTGACATTCTACACGAACATTAACTAATTATTACACTACGGAGTGCTTATTAATGTTAAAAAAAACGTCCTGTTAATATTTGGTCTTGATACCAAATGGCTTTCCATTTTCAAAGGCCCCACAAAACAATATTAAAAAAATATTAGAAATGTTTTTGCACAAACCAACTTAAAAAGATTGGTTGACCAGGAACAATATTTTGTTGCTAGGAAGGGAACAATGATGGCATTGATTATTGCCACAGTTAAGAATCCACAATGTAATTGATTTTTATCTGACTCATTTAGTGTGGGCAGGCTCCATTTGTTCAAGAAACCTGTAATATATTCCTTGAATCACTGTAACTATGAGAGATATAAAAGTTGATGTAATGAGTTAAACACTCTATTTAACTCAATTTGTTTTGCACACTGAATTCCCAGTTCTGACACAGATACAGGTTCTATCTAGATCTACTGGTCGTTTTTGTAAGATGCCTCATTCATTTTGTGTGCTGCCAAATTTCAACAGTTCTGCTTTATTCAGGGTGCCTCTGATTTTGGATTTCCCTATCCTGAGATTTCATTTTCAGGTACACTGAGTACTTGCACTTTTCATTGAGTAGTTGAGACCTGGACTGCCAGCAAATTCAAAAGTCATGGCCAATAATGACTCCAGTGAATGAGAGAGCTAGACTAGAACCAATTTTTTGATCTGGTGCATATTGGGTCATGAGTTTGTATTGAAACTGCTAACACAGAAAAAATGCATAGGAGTCCAGCAGGGCTAGAGCTAGGGGAAAAAATCAAGGCTTTAATTGGAGTATCTGCTTCCAAAATTAAGCAGAAAATTTGTGATTGACTGCCACCTTACCCTGAACTAGCTAAGAACTTTCTGACTTAAATGTTCTCTAGTATTAATCCAGTCAGAATTGGACAGCATTTATGTACTATCTGAAGTTTGTGATTCCTGCTGCTCATTGAGACCTGTCCAGTCACAAATGGAAGAGATTAGGCATATAAATAGATTTGAAGAAACTATTCAGTATATATATACACACACATACATATGGGTGTGTTTTTACAGGCTTCAGGTATATACTATGGGACTTGGTCTAGGAAGAAAATCTAGGTTTAAGAGCTTTTAATTCACATCTAGATATAAAATTTGGACTTGTTGGACTTTTCTTTAATGTACAAGCAAAAGCAGCAATCTGGCAGAAGCAGCAGTATTTAGTTTATGCATCTGTATGCATGACTTTCAGATTCCTTTCTCCTTCTTTGCTGATAAATGACATCTTATTAGAAAAAAAATAAAAAAACCAGATGATCAGTAACCACAGTTGCTATTTCTGCCCCAAAAAAAATCAAAGAAGCAGCAATCCTTCAAGTATTAAAATTCAATAAACAATCAGAGCACTTAGATGTTTTTTCAGCTAGGCATACAACAAGGACGTTCTTGTTTTACTGTTACATTGGTTAACTCAAAATGCATTGCAAACATACTGGGCAAATCCCTTTGTTTCTTTGCTCAAAGCAGAATATTATTTTTCAGATTGGAAAAAATCATTTTTACATTACAGGTGACATGCAAACAACGTGGGTTTTTTGAAAAAAGGATGCTTCCTTTTTCTTCCTTTCTTGTATAAAGAGAATTCATCCTCTTTCATAAAAGGGGAAATTTTTTTTTTGGTCACCTAAATTTTAGCAGGCAGGCTCTTTGCAGCTCACTTGTTTAACCAGATATATATTTGAGAAGCGTGTGTACACCACCATTCTGATGGGATATAACAAACAACATAAAGAAATGCATCAGATTACTCTGAGAAAAGAAATACTCTTAGAGATTACAAAAAACCTGTGAAAGAGGAACCATTGTCATACCACTTTGCAAAGCTGTAGCTTCTGCTACAGAGTGAAGTTTGACACCACAGAATTGGTGTCTGTGTAAGTGGAAACTATAGTTATATGTCAATCAGGCAAGTAAAGCCTTTTGTTGATTGGCCTTCATGGGTCCCAGAATACCACTACTCTTCCATCAAAATACAGCCTTACCAATAGCTTGCATCAGCAGTCGAGAGAATCTTTGCTGCCTTAGAAAATGATTTATGTCCACTAAAACCTTCATAGAATTCTTCTACACATTAGTATTCACTAATGTTGTGTGCCAGGTTTTGCATGTGAATAAGAGCTCAAAATTGACTTTACCATCTGTAATGTCACTAATATAGCAGTCACTGAACTTCCTGAAACAGGATGACTATGAAGAATGCATCTATTTTGCCACGCATTTCTATAAAACAAAATGTTTTTCAGTAATTAAAGCTGGAGATGAACAAAGAAGGTACTCCAGGAAAACTGCAGATTAATTTAAGCATAAATGACCCATTTAAGTTTTTTTTTCACTAAAGTAATGACTGAAGAAAATTAGTTCAGAGACCGATGAAGGATGCTGAATAGGTAATTATTGCTATTACAAACATCTTACTTTAATTTGTAGGAAATATGATTTGAAAATTAAATAGTACTTGATTTTTTTATGTTTCAGTGTGGACTCACTTTCAGCTGTGTCTAGCACTTTTGTTTCTCAGAATTTCAAAGACCTTTCCTTTTCCATTAATGATAGCATTAGATAACCAGAAGGATCCGTTTTTCAACAGTATTATCTCAGCAATAAATTACATTGTCCACTTCTCTCAGGTTCCTAGTCTAAAAATCTGTAGGTGTTTTACAGGCCTTGGGTAAAAAGAGAGAAAGATCAAATCTGGACACAGGTAGAGGCACGCAGAGTCTGATTTATGACTGAAAACATAACGTGAACCACAAAGCTTCTACTTTCAAAATAATAATAGATAAGGACAAGACTGTATGCCCTACGAGGCAAAAGTAATCCACCTGTTTTGCACTAGCCCTTCACTTCAACTACTCTCCTCCTTCACTGTGTTTGCGATGATTTTTTTCAGATTTCTTCCAGTTGTACTTGTACGTAACAACTAAGTCTATGACAGCAAACACTGTGTATTCCCATAGTGGGGTTCCTTTAATATTTTAACCTTCCAATATTTTTCAGATCCATTACAAATGTAACAGAGTCCCATGTCCAAATATAAAAACACAGACTTTAATTGACAATGGAAAGTGGCTTTCCCACTCTTTGAATTCTTCTGTTTTTAAAATAACAGAGAACTAACATTTTATTAGTGGAAATATTGCTTGGTCTTATCAATACATTCCTACATTTGCTGAAGGATGATCACAATAAAGATATGTCCCCTGTACAGCAGGCAAGATAGAAATTAACTGAAGTGCCTCTTCTCCAGACGACCTGGAACCATTAAAGATCATTTTGATGTTTGCCTCTTGGTTACAGGCATGTGCAGTAGAGAATGCATAGAAGCTATATGTTTTGTACATATTTTTAGCCTTCTGTAGGCTAAGAATGAAGAGTGCTACATTCAATGCTTAGCAAGTTTACTCTGTGGCAAATTTACCCAGTGACCTTGCAAAATGAACTGCTCCATCCCTTTTTCCTTCAGACACCCTAGCTTTAAAATCAGATAAAACTATGAGCCTACTACTATGAAGCCTAGTCAGGCTTGTTCAACAAGCATGGTGGAGTCATGGAATGCTGTTGTTCCAGAGTGGGCCCGAGAGTGGGAAAATTACATAATGAAGTAGAGGTACTGAAGGCCATTTTTCTATAGGGATGCACACAACAAGCAGAGATGTAACGAAGCATGTTTAACCATGGCATGTTGACGACACCTATTTGACAACACAGTCTGGCTACAAACCTATGGTCTTGAACCTATGCAATGGTCTTTATAGACTAAGCTACTGGGATGCATGATAAAACAGGAACATCCTAAAAATAGTGAAGCACGATTAACATTTTTGTTGAACACAGTGGGATGGATTCATCAACCATAACAATTTTGTGAATAATTAACTGTACTGAATTTTTCATAAAAAAAGCACAACATTCATATGGTGTAATTATTACAGTGTGAAACACGTTTGAATTAGAACAAGAGAACTTTGTCATTGGGTAGGTAAATTCATAGTGTCAGGAAATGTTCTCCTCCCCAGGTTCTAGGAATTATGTTTCTAACGTTCTCTTGCAGCACACAGTACAAGCTACTATTAATAATATATCTATAGCTGAACATAAGGTATGGAGGGAGTATTTAAAATGTTTAATTATTCAAATGAAGGAATTAATTGACTGTGCCTTTTTTGCAGTTCCACAATATTTCTAAACATTAGAAGAGCTCAGCATGCTAGGAAGAATATAATAAGTGCCTGGGAGGAAATAAAAACTAAAGTGGAAACCAAAAACTTTGCTAATAACTAAAGCTGTGGCATACATGCTGTATATGCTGTCATTTGGAGTTACATGCGTAAATCAAAAACATGATACATTCCCATGTATTTGGGCTCCTGAATGGAATGAAATCAGGTAAGAAAAATATGAGCTTATCATTCCTAGTGGAGTGTAGGCTGGTGGTGTTTGCACATTAACAACCTAGCCAAGGCTCTTGCAGAGATGGCAAGATTGCTCATTGGTGTTGGTATTTACCAATTAACTTTACAATCAAGAAAATATAAATTTACTGTCTTTTAATTAAATCTGTAGCACACGTGAATTCACAGTAAGATGAGTGGTTATGCACATGTCTCTTCCCTATAAATCTTTTTTATTTTAGTATCTTGGCATGAATGGAAGAAATCTTTCCAGGGAAAAGGTACATCGCATTCAACTGCGTATAAATGTAGTACAAGGCTTTGATCTTTGGTGTTTAGGCTTAGACTTTCAAGAGGTGTCTCCTTACTCCCATTTCATGATAAGTTCCATAACTCAAAATGTTTTCAGAGAATGCAGTCACCTTTTGAGTTGCAGATGCCATAGGAATTATACTGTACTCCAGTGAAAACCTTGAAGAAAGGCCTTGAATGTGAACAAGTAATCACTGATTGGAGAGCCAGTGGAGTATATCTAGTGTTGGTGTAGTATTCATACTTGTCTTGCCACTTCAGTTTTGAAGAGCAAAGTGAAGTCCAAATAATTCACATTTAGGCTTTCCGTGACAACTGTAAGCAAGATGATATTCTGCTCACCAAAGAACCTCTTCTTTCTTTTTCTGTCCTTCCTCATATTAATCTGAAGTAGCTTCTTCATCTCTTATTAATGGTTTCTGTTAAATAAACAAAACAAAAACAACAGAAAGAAACCAAGGACAAGTTCTTCTTATGTTGAGAACATGAAAGTAGGATTCAGAGTCCAGATTCTTGAATTGATTAGGAAGAGCCACCTGCTTGCTATCTTCTGCTAGCTATTTAACCTCCACAGAAGAGCACTGGGTGAGACAGACCTCTGTGATCAGCACTTCATTGTTGGTTGTCATGTTTTCCATTCAGTATGCAGACTTTCAGGTTCATCCTTCTGAGGCATCTAACCCTCTATATGTCCTACAGAGAGAGCTTGTACAGCAAATACAGCTGAGTCTGTATTTGAGATTCTTCTCCGAAAGACAGGCATTATGGAAAAACAGTTTAAAGTCAAGCATTTGGAACAGAGTAACTGGCTTTGGGGAAAAAGCATATCTATGTATATACAATGTGTATATATATACAGAATATGTATATAATATATAAAAAGTGTGATTGATGAATCTGATTCATTAGGTGAAGATCTTCATATACTATGCCTATTTGACATAAAAAATGTGATGTAATACTGTATCAACAAGCTGCACTTCACCACAATAATTACTTCTGTATATGACAGATTTCTTTTATTCCTGATTCAAAAATGACGGTACTTTTTTACCTTCATTAGTTCTCAACCAATTCTAACCTAGTCTCATCTGCCACCATGATGTTCGATTATTTCTGTGAAAAGTATTAAAGAATTCTGAATTGGTGAGAATTTGCCAGTGCTGAACTTTTGGCAAAATAGCATTCATTATTATACTTCCAAGCTTACCTAGATGGAGATCATCCACCTTTTTGGAACAGGCTGATGGGAAAGCAGTTATTCTGTTTGCCTTTCTAGAAATCTTCAAGGCTAATTTGGCTCAAGAGAAGGTCAAACTTAACTGGAAACCAGGTTGATTTACATATTTATTTTCAGGCAAGCTATAGTAAAAGTTTAAATATCGTTAAATCTAAAATGTATAGCCATATGGCCGCATTTGAGGTAAAACAGAACCAATTTTCTTTTCAGTAATTTTACTTTTCAGTTAAGCCTCTTCTAACTCTCTGAAATTAATGGCATATTTTTCAGACAGTGTCCACTTCTAGCAGATAAGGTCTGATGTTTACAGTGAATACCAAGGAATGGTAGGCAGTCTCCTGCTGATACTTATTGCTATAACAACCAAGGTCAGGTAATTTTGTTATATGTCACGTTGGAGGGTCGGAAGCGGAAAAGTGTAAAGGAGTCCCACCTGTGGGGAGAAGCGGACAGGACAGGTGAACCAAAACTGACCAACAGGGTATTCCATCCCATCTGCCTCATGCTCAGTATAAAAGCTGAGGGATCAAAGGGCCAGCTCTCTTTCTTCAGTGGCCAGTGTCCAAGGAGGACTCTGTTTGTCTGTCTTTGATCTTGATCTGTGCATTCCTGAAACCAATTCTTCAGTTCAGGTCCCATTTGTCGCTGAGTCCAGTCTGGGACTTTCCCAGAAGTATTTCATTATTTTCTTATTAATATTATCTTTTCTTTTTATTATTTTATTATTAATATTTCATGAAAGTAGCTTAGTTTCTTTTCAACTTATAAGTCTCTCTGTCTCTCTCATTTTCTCTCCTCTCGTCTGAAAGGGAGAGAGGACAAAGAGAGCATCTGTCATTCATTCAGTTGCTGGTCTAACCCAAACCATGACACCATATAAACAAGTTATTTAGGCAAGTCAGCATATTTTCAATCATCTAGCAAGAAGGAGGAGGAATCCATGCAGAGAATCAGCATAAAGACTGCATAACTTTTGTCTGCCCTAGGCCTTCTTTTGAGAATTTATTTTGGACTGAACTGACTGTTTTTATAAGGCTAAATTTCTTGCCCAGTGCAGCTTTTGTAAGCCAGTATTGCTAAACTGTAGTAGGGATCCTCCCACTGGGAATTTTAAGGCATTGAAAGATCTGTACATGGTCTGTTCGTGCACTTGATACGCTACAATACTTGAAGTCCGTCTACTGTAAATAAGGACAGGAACCTTGTCTAGGAACAGGCTGGGAAGCCCTGACCTGAAGAAGCATCTGTTACCCTGCTGTCAGCCAGAAATAATGATATCATAAACAGACTGGTACTGGAATTTCTAGTCTTTCCTCTTGGCTTCCAAAGCCAGAAGAAGTCTGTAGTTCTGGTGTTTCACTCTATTTTTCCCCTTCAGCTCCTCATTGGGCAAACAGGCGACCTTTGTCTTAATAAAAAAAGTGATCAATTTTTTACTAACAGCCAGCAGAGAATACTTGCTTCTAAGGCTTCTGCCAGGTTTGCTTAATTGGACTCTTTGGATGAAAAAAGATAGCATAAGGCTATGCTACTAGTCTCAAAGCTCTGATTTTCACACTTTAGCACTAATTTGCTTGAGGATAAACTCTGGTTAATCAGATTTCTGCAACGCAAGCAAATAAAGAGTGAAATTCACCCTGGCTGAAAGAAGCCCTGGTCCCATTTAGAACCATTAGAATTTAGTCTACCAATATTCTCCCAGTACTTACTACTTCATCCAGCTTTTGAAGTATAATTGTTTTGGAAGCAACTAGGTATGTACACAGATAAAGTCTTTCAGTAGCTAAAATATGGTCGTTCAAAATTAATTTCTCAGTTTAAAATGATTTGTCCTCCTAACATACTGAGTAACAGATTTATAAACCTTGGAGACTGGCATCTGGTTTCCCTGCAACAACAGTTCTTCCCCTTACTCCTGGGAATACCTTTTCCGACTTCCGCAGGTGAAAGCTTAGCACCCTGTCTGTACCCACTCAGACTTTGACTTATAATGATGCTGCAGCAAGGACACAAAGTAGTGTAAAGTGCAATAGCATTCTTGTACAATGCAGCTATTAAGAATTTGGAAATTGAAAACAGCAGTGCTTACTATTTGAAACTTAGAGTTTAGTAAATATCTTGAGAAAGTTTTTGTGAACCAATGAAATTGCTATTATTTTTCATACTTTTCCTTTCTTGAAGGAAAGAGAATTGTAATATTTCTGGGTTCTTACATAGCATAGTCTAGCAAGCATTTGCCTCATCTTCTAGATAAAAAAAACCCAAAACAACAACAAAACAACCCCAAAACAAAACAAAAAAATCCTTGTATAAATCCTACATAAAGAGAAAAAGTCCAAGGTAGAAGTTAACTTAGAGGACTTTCTGTTTGAGCTTCTGAGCAATAAATCTCACCTGAACAAACATCATAATACCATTCTGGGTAAAATTTGCCTAACATGACTGAGCAGACAGATAGGTATACCAAATACTTTTTTTTTTTCCAAGGAGAACTCACATTTATTTATTTATCAGTTAGAGTTTTAGAGGAGTTTTTTATCAAGAGAATAATATACAATATGGGTGTCATTTCTGAAAAAATCGTGCACCTCTCTCATATAGTCTAGACTAAATCAAAGTGAAGAAAGCATTTTGCGGTTTCTGCAAGTAAATTCATAAAGACCAACAAGACTCAACAGATTTTTAGGACAAAATCATAAACTTGTTGTGGTGAGCACCATGATGTGTGTGGGAGGAGGGAGAAGTGCCAGCTGGATCCATCATCTGTCTTGGCAATTATACTGTGTTCATCACCATGGTATCAGAACACCTTTACAAGCTCTAAGAGTAATCACAGTAAAGGATCTCTAGTTTCTCCTCATGTCCTAGGAGGGATGGCTTTGTTATTCTCATTATTAGCATTGTGGAACAGGTAAGTGAAAATAAGAGATTTTACATTTCATTCGTAAGGAGCTGAGATTTGTAATTGTTACAGTATCATCAGGGAATGAACTCCACAGCTGTATGCCAGCTGCCAAGAAAATTTTATCTGTTCATGGTCTAGAGATGTCCCAGAAGAATGCAACTATAGTGAAAGGTCATGAAGTCAGCGAGAAGTAGCCTTCATGCTCTTACACTGTCAGGGCACAGAAAAGTTGGACGTAGGCAGGAAGGTAGAAACAAGGGTTGTTGAATATGCTGCTGATTTTGATTGGCTTCCCTAGTAGTGCAGGCAGCTTCCCTCAGCATATGTGCTAGAGAGCTGTCCTTATCGCTCTGCCAGCAGACCATGCCTCCCTTGGGCTTCAACATACTGATGGACGTAGAGACCAGAGTTCTGTTTGAATAAATTGTAAGCAATATATAGCTACCTGCACTGGATCTTAAAGGTGCACCGTATGCGAAAATATTTCCTTACATATTTCTAAATTCTTTCATCTAATCGGCATCAGAATGTGGCCCTTATCATTGTTATTTTTGTCTTTCACTTTTTCTTTCTGTTTTTTTTTTTTTCCCTCTATCCTTTATTGTTAAATTTTGGGTTTGCTTTCATTATGAATAACACTAGCATTATAAAATGACCCCATTGAAACAAATGGAATTTTATGTCCTATAAAGAACATCTCAATGAGAATAAACTTATTAAATCTTGATTCCTCAGAGTGGAATCTTCACTCTGTTGAATTTAATGGTAATATTCCTGTTAACACTAATGAGTCAAGACTTTGTCCTTTGCATACAGCTGTCAATAAGTAACTAATGATAACCAACAGATCTAATACTAAAAAAATCCTTTGCAATGAGATGAAAAGACTGAAAACTGGACCCAGGTTCAGGCTTTGCATGATGGATCTATTTCTGATCTTGCTGTGCAAGTGGTTTTTTTTTTTAACTTGAGCTAAACAGTATGACAGAAACAAGCGAGATAATTGGGTATTATGAGATATCTGCTCTTTTTCACTTATGGTCATTTTATATGTTGAAATATTTGCATTGTTTATGTGGGAAAGCGATCCTATTGTTCAGCCATCTAAATTATCTGTTTCTTCATCATATTATCAAGGCTCACTTCAACTGTTCTAGTTTGCATAGAAATTACATGCAATTTCCTTTTTAATTTTTTTTTTTTTCTTTTTAAAGAAGAACAATCAGTATATTCACAGGGAGAATTTGTTAAACTGGAAAATCATATTTAAGACTTCAAGGTGTATATAAATTGACTTTAAAGAGGCCAGCTTTCTGTCAGGTGTGTGGGAGTGAATGACAGACTAATTCCTACACACAGCCAAGAAAATTGTGAGTTGTCCTTTTACCAAGTATTCAGTTACAACTGGCCCTATATATATGTATTATTTCCATATTATACAGAATTATTCCTTTTGCAGCTTCTTTACATTTTACTCCAATGTTACTTGCCTGTATAAATATACAGATCTGAAAACTGTACTGTGAGGTGCCAGTGTTTTGTATTAAAAATGTGTTTAACCGTATTGTACACTGCAATAACCTCCTATATATGTGTTAGGGAGCAGATATCCTAAATATGTTATTAACATTAGCTTATATTTAGCAGGTTAGAGATAATCTGCTGATTTAAGTAAACACTCCAACAAAAAGATACCACTAGAATCTCCTGTCAGCATCTTTTTGCACCACTTGTCAAGACTCCCTAATGTGCATTTCACATTACAGTTAAAATCCTTTTATTTGACCTATTATTTATCCAGCTGTGGGATCACTGCACTTTCACAATTAAAAAAAAAAACCCTCTAGGCAAATATATGTTACAAAACCACAAGAAAAGAAATATTATCAAAAATGTTCTGCTGCATATTATTTACTTTAAGCATTTACTTTTCAGTTTACAATTGACAGGATGCAAAGAGCAAGGAGATTGGATTGATGCCTTTTCATTCAAGACAGGTATAGCAGAATACCTAAATAGATGTTCTAGATAGATATTCCATATATGTAGGTATAACAGAGTTGCACAGTGCTGAGAAATATCAATGATGAATCCTGTTAACATTATCAGAATGTTCTCTAGAAAGAAAACATAAGAAATGGCATGTACTTCTCCACCTTGAGATCTTCATGTTTTTTTGACCCATCTGTCAGTATACCTGGTTAATAGATTATTTCTTCTCACTAGCTATCATGCTAAAGGACAGAGAAGCAAATCCCTTTGGAGCCAGCTTTAGTACTGCTCTTTACATTGGCTGTCAAGTGGAGTCAAGAAGGGACAGTTGTTACCATCTGCCTAAAAGCGTGGTCTGGAACCTATATATGTGTTTGTGCACATCAACAGTTTTCCAACATATGTGCCTAAATTTAGTCTCTGAATTCATTATTGGGCTTTCAAATATGTGACCCGGTTTTCAGAAGGACTGACCACTCAGACATCTGGTGATTTCAGTGTAAGCTGTGATTATTCAGCATCTCTTGAACAAAATCACCCAGTGCAGTTTCCATTTGAAATCAGTGGAAAGGCAGTAGTTGAATTTAGTAGATACTGAGTTGGCCTGTGGATATTTAACCTTTGGCAACCACTTTTGACAGTCTTGGCCAGGCATGGTAATCACATAAGTGAATCTGATAGTCACATGAAAACTGCAGTGCCATATAATCAAAAAAGTATCACAGAATTCGGACGATTATTACTTCTCTGTACCTCTTATTTCATCTGTCTTGTGACTTACCATTTTAAAATCCTGAGCATCTTTTAACAGTTAGCATCCTTTAAAAATGGAACTGTCAGAGAAATTTTCTTCATAAATCTGAAAGTTCCTACATCTATATATTATTACTATATGTAAGATACAAAATACATCAAGCTTTGGATGGGCATGTTGTGACAATGATATGGAGAGACATCATTAAAGCTTATTATCAGGGAAGCACACTAAAAAGGTCTAATGTTCAGTAAGAACTTTTGATTTTGGTTGCCTGACAGTACATTTTGGAAGACATGCAAAATATATGGTGGCTAAAATCTTTTGTTAGTTAAGTAATACAGCAACTATACATTTCTGTGAAGAGCAAGTTCTTCACTTGTGAGGTTTACAGCTCACTTCTATAGTCCTTGAGGGTTAATAGTGCTAAAACTGACAGACAATAACTGACTCACTAATATGATTTCCTCCTGTTCTGGCTTCCATCCATGGATGTTCCAGGTCTGGGCTGGCAAATGCACATTCTAGACTAAAACTTGTCTACCTCTTAATCTCGGTTAACGAGGAGTTTTTGGAAGAGGTATTGGTTAACCAGCTGCTCTAACATACGCCGAAGTCAGACAGCAGAGGATTAGAAAATTTTCTCTGCTATGTGTCCTCTTCTATGTCTAAGCACAGCTTCTCTATGCTCAGGCACAGTATACATCCTGTTATACTGACTTTAACCTTGAAAATTTTTAATGCTATTTTAGGTATGTTTAGAAAGGCTTCCTCTCTGCCTTGAAAAGTTGAACTCGTGGGAACAAAGGTGGTTGGATTTTCAGTTGGAAGGATACAAAAGCAGTGCCAAGTTTTTTGATCCTCTGTAGCCTTTCTTTTCTTTTTTGTTAACAAGACAAAGATTTTATTGGCACAAGTTTGGAATGATCTACAAAGCCGCCTCTGCCAGTTGCAGTAATCCTGACACCTGGCCAATCATTCCAGATCTAAATTCCATGGCAGTCTAATTTATAACAAGCAGAAACATACCTTGTTCACAGGTACTTGCAATACTCTTACCATTCAAAAGTAACATCAGTTTTGCCAAAGAGAGAAACTGATTGGCAGTTTTCCTTGTTCAGAATCAGAGCTGTGCAACAGGCAAACCTGAGGGCACAACGTGTTTTTCCGCTATACTGCTGAAAGCTGCTTTAGATATTTTGGCACTTTTTTCCCACTGCTGTATACTGAAGACGTTTGCAGTATACATGTGTTGCCTCTTGTATATTTGCAAGTACGTCATTTAACTTCTAAATTTAACTGAATTTTTCTGAATTTCCTTTGAATTAAACTAAAGCTACAAGAACTCTCAGGATTTCATCACATCCACTCCAAATGTGAATGCTATTACTGCCTGCCCCAACCCATGCAATTACTACAGTTGTGATTTTACAAGAAGACTGAAGAGAAAAATGTTAGGTGATAAAGGTAATTTCTACATTGTACAATTGCAAAAAATTATCTTCCTCCTCAGTAAGCCATGAAAACAAGTCTCTCACGTTTTGTCATTCATGAAGCACCTCTTAGTTCATTAAGATCTCTTTGCTATGTGCAAAGTGTATTTTTTTCAGACTTGATGACACTAACTAAAAAATGCTCAGTGTTTGTAAGATGTTCTAGTTAAAGTTGCTATGAACTCATGATATTACAAGAACAAGCTCATTCTGTCCCAGCGTGTATGTGCATCTTTTTTAATGAAAAGATAGGTTACTTTAAAAAACGTGTGCTCAATAATTATAAAAGGAGAAGTATATTTAGTGTCAACACACTGCAGGCTGGTATTTCACACATTGCTGCACTGATATGATACTAATGATTGCAGTTATCGGCGAAAAGAACAAAGGCTTATGAAGTGTTAGCTCTGTAACTCAAAGAAAGGTCTAGAACCAATTGCATTTTAACCAACCAGCAAGCCTAATGCCTATGGGAAAGCATACTTCTCATGGAGGAATGACAAAACTTAGTAGAAGCAAATGGGGCTGGCAGGTGTATGCTGACTCAAGAATGTAGAGGTGTTCAAAACAAACTTCTGTGTTGTGTCATTCAGGGCTGTTTACAATATTTGTAAATCATGGGACTGTTTTCAGTATCTATAAACCTCATGTCACTTGTAGCCTCCTTGGTAAACACATTTTGCTTCTTCAACTCATATCTGCTAAGGTATTTCTTTCATGTCTCAAGCTACCTTATTGCTCCACAGCAGACATAACATTTAATGTACTTTTAAAGACTAGTAATAACAAAAATGCTGCCAGTTGGCCTGCTATACTAGAATCATCACCTCTTTTGTTTTCCAGCTGCAATACATTTTGTATCTATACATCCAAATATTCCATTACAGTATGAAATAACTATCAAGGAAACAGACATCGACTGCTTCATTCCAGTTTCCATATGACATTTCTTATCACAAAATACCTTTCACATCAATACTGTCTGAGATCAGGCCTGTCAAGTTGCTTTTTTGACAGATTTTCACTGCTCTGGAATGTCTGTTAATAATGATTGAGCTATATGGCATTTCTCAGGAATTAATGATTGGCTAGAAAGCTCCATTCACTCAGTGCTCAGCAAAGGCCTGTTCTCTCTAGCAGGTAATCAGTCCCTGGGAAATACTCAGAGGTTGCATCAACATTGTTATTATTAACAAATTAACAAAAATTAAATCTAGAATTTGGAACATGATAATTGCAATTGCCCTATATGTTCTAATTGTTCTATATTCTTCAGATTTATTGCCATCTCAAATTCAGGTTAACTCATTAACTTTCTCTCCTGATTTTACTCTTTTTCAAAGTCTCTTATTTACATAAAAAACCTGCAAGAATCAGTTCTAAGAGTGTGTACAATTAAACACAGAACTGAACATGTATAATACACACATACATATATACAGTATGAGCGTGTATGCATTTATATAACTTCCACTGAGACCTTGCTGTACATTGCTACAGGATTTACCAGAAAAAAGCACCTATTTTCTAGCTTAAAGTTGAACGAGCATTGCCATTGATCCACATGTGAAAGTCTCAGTGAAAACAAGTGAAAGACATTAGAGGAAAATACAATAGGAATACTTAATTTTGTATAAGGTCTGTGCCTAAAATTAAGTATTTCATTTAACTAAATGGATATGCACTTGAGTAAAGACAACTCTGCAGGTTCTAGTTGAAACGTTCATCTTCTCAATTGTTTCAGAAGCAAAATACATTCCTTATGGGATTAAACTATAGAAAAGTAGGTTATTATTACTTACCTTAAAGCAATGTCAAAAAGAGAGGTCTTGAAAGTGGAAGGTGATGGTGCTAAACTGGGAAGTCTTTCATGTTTCTCAACTTGATAAAGACAACTGAAATAAATTAGAAATTTATTGACTGACTTCATTGAGAAAAGCTTTATTAAAATCATGTAATGTCCCAAGATGTGCCTCAGTGCTGTGTGTAATACTCATTTCTCTCAACTAGTTTTCTTATTTCCGTTACTATACTTAATGGTTTTATATTTTGATCATGGAGGTGTTCTTACAACTACATGCTATGAAGCCATTAAAACACACTGCTGCAGGTCTAGTAAAAAGGGTTCATGCCTCATCTAGAAAAACTCTAGTTCATTATTAGAACTCTAAGACATGGTACAGCTAAAATAACTTCACTGCTAATACGACTAACAGGCACAGAGAGCATAACAACTAGAGTAACTTACAATTAATTAGGGTAACATGGGTTCTGTGGGTCTGATCCAAAGTCTTATGGTGCCATAGGAAACATTTTTTTTTAAGGAGCTTTAATCACCCTCCTGTTTTCCCCGATTCTGGGCTCTCATTCCAAGCACATGCCACTTAGGGTCAGATTCTGATCGCATGGACTTGCATCCTGCAAATGTTAGATTCTAGCCTAAATCCTTCGAGATTTTTTGCTACAGGGGAATTCTTAAGGAAAACCCCAGGAACTCAGTGAAACAAGAAGCTTGTACCACAGTTAGGATTAATAGCCCATAAAATAAATCATTTTTGATGTTATTATTTCTGCACATGTATAGCACTAATCATGCAAAATATTTAAGCAGCTTTTTAGCAGTCAGATCAACAGGGAAACTTGCATAATCTTAAGCGCCTGACAGGACTGGACCTTAAATGTCTCTAGATGCAATAATAAGTATGGAACAGATTCATTTTGTGCAGTATTCTCAGCACAAACTGCATCACAAAGTGTTAAATAATAAATAATAGCAGAGAGAAGTATACACAAGGGAGGAATGATATGATTTCAGAGGAGACTTGAAAGGGGATGTTGATGAGGTAGAGGTTTTAAGAATTAAATATTAAAAACCAAAAAGGCTGGTTTTGGCTGGGACTGATTGTTTTTCTCTGCTGAGAAATAAAGGGGCTTTCTAACCTATCTCCTGGACAAGGATGGAAGGCTTACTGTCAAACCGTTCAGTGGAATCATCACTGTACTTTAGAGTCTATTTTTAAGAGAAGGCAAAGGATCGCAATTAGCTAACTACAGCCCTCTCCAATTCCAAACGTCTGCTTTGTCCTCTGCCTCACCTTTCTGTTTATTTACCGCTTAACAACTCGACACAGAGTCGGCCGAAGTTCCTGAAGTGCGGCGGCAATATAGCCCCCTTGCAAGAGCAGGTGGGAGAGGAACGGTCGCGCGCCATCGCGGAGCCCCCGCGCACCAGCCCCTCTCCCCAGAGACACCCACGGCCCGCAGGGCCGGAGCGAGGGTGTCACAGGCATGCCCCCGAGGAGAGGCAAGCTGCTTGAACCACCAGCCCACACTGTTCAATCACGGCATAATGGGCCTATTTCCTACATTTGGTGGCAGCATAGTATTCGGGATAATATTATCGCTACTTGCACAGGTTACTGCCAAACCAGAAGACGGAGATGAGAGAGTTAAATAACAGGAATGGGGAGTGAATCACTAAAAAGTCTTTCCCAGAGTCAATTCTCTGTTTGGGGGGAGTTATTTTAATTCTGTGTCTCGCAAACAACCCGCAGCCTCACTGTGTCCTCTGGAGCCAGCCTGACTGACATTATAACAAGATTTTCAAATAAATGATGTGCAGGGGCACCTCCCGTTTAGCAGACATAAGGGTAACCCCGCTCTGAAGCAGTCGGTACCGGTAACGCCGTACCTGTGCACGGCGCGCCGGGCTGAGGGCAGCGCCCGCTCCCGCCCATGGTTTAGCGGCGGTGCGGCCCCATGGACACCGCTCCGCCGGGAGGACCTGCCTTCGCCTCGCAGGTAAGCGAATCTCCGGAGAGCGCTGGCCTGCGAGGAGAGCCGTCACCGGGAGAAGGAGCGCTCCACTTACCGGGCCCTGCCGCCCCGCTTTCCTCCCCCGAGGCGCCCACCCCGGCCCGCAGCCCGCGGGGCGGGGGGGGGCTGTGTGGGGTTGAGGCCGCCCGACGCCCCCGCTTCGTCGCCCCCGCTCTGGCCGGGCGCCCGGGCCGGCGCGCGCCGGCCGTTACCCCCCCTCAGCGCGGGGCGGGGGGGAAGGGAGGCGCTCCCGCGCTTTTGGAGACGCACCTGTGGGGAGCGCCCGCCTGGGCGGGAAGTCTCTTATGTAAGGGATGGCGGGGAGCGGGGCCGGCCCCGCGGCGGGGCTGAGGGGGGCGAGGTGGGCGCCGATGGAAGGTGGGGGAGCGCCCCGCAGAGGGGCTGCTCGGGATGGGGAGGGCGCCGGCCCCTCAGAGGGGCCTCTGGCAGGGGGGGAGGCGGGCAAGGTAGGTCGGCGGGCGACCCCGGGTGTCTGTCGCGCAGCCTCCGGCGGGCGCCTCGGAGGACGGGCTGGGCTCGCCGGGCTGCCTCGCCCTCGCTCTCACCCGCTCGCCGCCCGCCAAGGCGGATTCCCCTTTGGCGGCAGCCCTTCCCCGCCGGCTGGATGCCGCGGCGAGTCCGTCCAGCCTCCCGCGCTCTGCCCCGGCAGCCGTCGCCTCCCGCGGGCTCGCCCGGCTCCGGGCGGGGCTGGGCGGGCGCCGTGGCTGGCTGAGGGAGTTGTGCGAGAGACCGCGCCGGGCTCCGCGGGGGAGCGGAAGGTGGGTGCCCCCGGCGGTGCGCGCTGGCACCAGGCGGCGCGGGGAGGCTCCTCGCTCGCCCTCTCTCCTCCTTCCCGCCCCTGCAGCGCGCTCGCCTCAGCCCTCCCGCCTCGTGGCCCCCCTCCACGCCCCTCTCCCCAGCTCGCCGCGCAGCGCGCTGCCCCGCGCTCCCGCCGCCGCCACCTCCACCCCTCGGTCCTCCTCCTCCTCCTCCCCCTCCTCCTCCCCCTGCTCCCGCCCGCTCCCTCTCCCGCGCACTCCACAAGTGCCGCGCGCTCGCTCCCCCGGAGCGGAGCGGCGAGGGGCTGCGGGCGCTGCCCGGGGGGCGGCGGCCCCGGCCCGGCCCGCGCGGGGCTGTCCGTGGTGCTGAGGGCGAGCGCGGGCTGAGCGGACGCCCGGCCCCTGACGGAGCCCCTTTATGTTCAGCTCCTGGCGCAGCGCAGCACGCAGCAGCTCGAGCGGCGGCGGCGGCAGCAGCATCGCTGAGCCGGGGCTGGGAGGCAGAATGGAAGGCTTTATCCGGCTGCTCTTCGGCTACTTGGTGGCGGACCTTCTCACGCTGGTGTGTCGGGCTCAGGAGAAAGCTGGCCAGCAGCTGGGGAGCTTCGTGGTGCTCTCAGGAGGAAACCACTCCAGCGCTGGGGAACAGCTAGACCCCTCCGAGCCACCTCCCACCCCGGACTTCTGCAGGGGCTACTTTGACGTGATGGGGCAGTGGGACCCCCCCTTTAACTGCAGCTCGGGGGAGTTCATCTTCTGCTGCGGCACTTGTGGCTTTAGGTTTTGCTGCAAGTTCAAGAAGACGAGGCTGGATCAAAGCACCTGCACAAACTATGAGACGCCGTTGTGGATGAACACTGGAAAGCCTCCCTCCCGCATAGACGACCCTCTGCACGACCCTACCAGGGATAAAACCAACCTCATCGTCTACATCATCTGTGGGGTTGTGGCAGTCATGGTGCTGGTGGGGATCTTCACCAAACTAGGGCTGGAGAAGGCGCACAGACCCCAGCGGGAGCACATGTCCAGGTAAGGCTGAGTGCCAGGCAGCAGGGTCCCCTTCCCCTCTACCTCCCCCCGCTACTCCTAAAAAGGAGAGTAGCCCATGTGTTCCTGCTAAATGAACAACTCCTGCCAGGCAGGCTGCATTGCCCTGCGAGGCGACTGAGAGAAACCAACTTTGGAGAGCAGAGCTCCTGTGGTTCCCCAAGCCCAGGTTATCCAAAGTACAGGTATACTGAGAAAGACTAGAAATAACTGTAGAGTCTGCACAGACAGTCCGTTTTTATCCGCAATGCCTGACCCACTCCTCAGCAAGATCCAGCAAGTGCTCCCAGGTATACTGTGCATGAGTAGAAAAACAAAAGATCCTGAAACCAGCAACACTGAATTAGAGAAAGCCTGATGGGTTCCCTCTTCCAAAGCTTGGAAAATGTTTTTACTTCTCAACAGAAGGATGTAAACAAATGTCATCTCACCCTCCCTCTCCAGCTGCAAAATGGTTTTGGCAGGACCTTCCCTACTCCCCCAACCTTTGCAAGTGTGTGAGCTATTTGTAAAATCTCTAAGCTGTGAAAATGAGCCAGGGTGGAAGGGAAGAGGGAGACACAAAAAGGAAAAAGCTACTGTAGAATTTCTTAACATTTTTTTCAGTTACTGTTGAGAGGTAAAAAATGGAATATGAAAACCTTGTGTCATCCATATATGTGTGTGTTATAGCCATTACACTGTGGATGTATGCTGAGTTACATCAAAGAGAACCTCCCCCACCTAGAGTTAGGCATGCTGTGTACTGTCTACTCCAGATACTGTCTGTGTAGTGGTGGATAGGCAGGTGGGCAACTCAGGACAGAGCCCAATGGCTTTAACAACATATTCCAAACCCAGATTGTTACAGCAGTTCAAAATCAAGGCATAACACATTTGTCAAGTTTGCAGTCTGTCTGATTCTTTATGCTAATCCCAGGCACATGAAAGTAAAGCAGATGGGGGAAAGGCATTAAAAAAGGCAAATAGCTCCATTAAAGAGTCAAAATAGATTCCAGCGTATTGGGTAACTTTAGTGATGAAATGAAATAAAAAGGATACCTTATACTGGACATGTAGCGTGGCAGAAAGGTTCCTCTTGTCCTAACTGGTAATGGTGTAGTTCACAATTTTTGAAGCTTAGATGAAGGGTCATCCTTTGAAAGACAGTGCAAGAGATCAACTCAACACCTGGAGCCTTATTTTTTACTGACATTTCTGCATGACTTTTTGATTAACTGCTTATCCTGAAATGGACAGAGAAAGCCACAAAAATACTCCTGCAAATGCATCACCAGTTCACTAGCAATTACTTGCTGGCTGGTATGGTTATGCTTTTACTACCGAGGAACAAAGCACATTGCAGAAATTTTAGTCAACTTAATGTTGTGTCAGTGATATTTCTGCAAAGATGTTTTTTGTTGAGCAAGGTATAATAATTCTTTAGACATTTTGAATATTCTCAACTACTAAATTGAGAAAAAGAATACATGGGTCCCAATTTCTTTCTAAAATCTTAAACTACAGGGCTTGCTTGGAAAAAGCTCTCCCTTGCCTCAGCCTCTTTCTGTAGTGTCTTCATGCAGGCAAAAAGGCAGGGCTCATAACAGTTACAAAAAGCAGGACAGAGTGAAGTTGTAGCCATGCCTGCTTATATATGGCTTAAATAGGTCCTGTTTCTACTAGCAGAAATATTTGGTAACTAAAGTACAGGTGTGAAGTATTCTAAAGGATATTCTGTCTTAGTTTATGGAAATAGAATTATAGCGGATTGGAAAATCATTCTGAAATTCTTCAGTCATGTATGCATAAAGATTAAGTTTCTGAAGTGGTTCTTAGAAAAGGTCGTCTGTTACCCTGATTACTTAACAGTGTCTGAGATCTTGTGCTTTTCTTGCCATGAAAATGTTCAAGTCAGGATTATACAGAAACTTGGAAAGTCATGATCACATGGAAAAACAGTCACCCACTCAGTACACATAATAGCTAGTCATGTTCTGAAAAAGCAGCACTATAGCTTTTTTTTTAAAAAAAAGTTCTCACACTCCTATTACAGCTGTGGGGTGGGCTTACCATTAATTTGAAGAGGAATTAGATGTGTAAATCCCTTCGGCAATCTAAAAATCTGTTCATTGAGTGAGGAATGGAAGTAACCTTTTTGTCCTCGAATGTGTGTTTAACTAAAATATTCCATCCTACATCATTTTACACTACTAATGTTCTGAAAAAAAAGGCTGTAATGCTTAAGAAAAAGAATTAATCTGTTTAAAATGTTAATAGTACCAACAATTAAAATAATATGTAGCCTATATTCATATTCATCTTCTTTTATAACACTCAGCACTATAATATCAAAAAAACACCCCCAAAACAAAAAAGAACACTTATGGTTTTTTCTGTACAGAACCTTATTAATAAGCAAAAGTGTAATGCATTGAGAGTGTTTGGTAGGCCAAACCAGAAGTACTAAGTCTTACTCCATTTTGGCTGGTAACAATAAACACACGGAGGCTGATTTGTCATCTATTTCCTTATCTAAGATTGTCTCCTTTCCCCTCCCTAGCCAATGGCTATGTGAAACACTTGAATCCTCTTCATTCCTATGAACAAATTCACCTATGGAAGGGATGGTACTGCTTATCAAAAAAGACAATGCATAATGTAAACTGATCTTTTTTTATGAGGGCTGATTTTTTTAAAAAGTGAACAGAATGCAACTGGTGTAAGTTATGTATTTCCATTTTTGATTTACTAAAAATATTTAAAAATATGAACAGAGGCCTGACACATGGGAATAAGAACATGACTTATAAATAGGAAGCAAAACTGTGCCACACTTACTAATTTCTTGCATTATTTCATCTTGCAGTCAGTGGATCTGCTGTTGAAGTACGACACTGGTGTGTGTAAAAGTGGTACAATGCTAATAAAGGAAACTTCACCGGCTTGGCGAGCATAGTTTCTATGCACTCACCTTTCATTACATTTTGTTTACTACTATACCAAAACAAACCAAGAACATTCCATCAATTTTCCTGAATTTTCCTGAAATATTTGACAATGAAAAAGCATCGGGGAAATGTATTTACTTAGTGAAAACAATCCATAGGACAAAATCTCTATTGGGTAAGTCCTTTTAGGAAAAAAAGAGTCAAAATTTGTCCTTTTTCAGAGAGCTTGTTACTTCCCTTTGTTTTGAGAAAAAAGGCCAAGTGTGGCACTGTTGACATTTTCTTTCTTTTTAGATCAGTGCTTTTCAGTAAAACACTCTCACTGTTGGCATGGAACTGTAAATTTGGAAGATGAAAATGGAGAGGGGAGTACAGCATTAACTCTACATGGCACGTTTCGCTTTAGACATCATATGATAATGTTTTGTTTATATAATTCTCCTCGTTTTTAAATTTGTTACTTGACATTAAAAGGAGATAAATATTTCCTTCAGCTACAGTGTCCAAGAACTAAGCAGTAATAGTAGTATCCACAGAGTAACTCTTCCTTTACCCTCCTGCTTTCTAAGAGAATAAGGGAATAAGCTGGTGTATGTTATCAGATATGGCAAAGGGAATGCATGTGGCAGTATTGTGCCTAAAAGGAAACAGAATTGATTTGCCTCCTGAAGCAGATCTAGAAGCTCTGTTAGGCATATGAGGGCAGCATGGTCTTGCTGCTTAAGACTACATCAATGGGAATTCCAGGCTCCATCAGTTAAAGTGGAGAATTCTCTCTTGAAAATAAGTAGAAAAGTGAAAAGCTTTACTTCTGGTTCATGGAGGAGATTTTTCTGTAAATAAAACTGCACCTTTTCCCTCTTTCCTGAGCCTTGTGGAGAATGTGCAAACAAACCAAGAACTGACAGGACAATGTTTACAATCATGCTTGTATGCTATAGCTCCTGTTTTTTTAAGCAGTGCTTCTGACAGTATGTTAGCAGCCTTCCAGATATTGTGAACCATCTGAGCTCTTCTGTCTTCCTTCACAATGTGCTGAGCTCATGAGTTGTCTTTTGTTGGTCATTCGAAAGGCATGTACCTGGGGCCAAAAATAGTCTGACTTGCCAAAATCCTGAATCCTATGTGTGAAATTATTTCCCTTATGGATTTTGACCCAGTTTTGGAGGCAAAAAATGACAACTGACCTTTTGTGAAATATCCTGTGTTTCAGCTTCTTCAAGCTTGTACCTGTAAGTGAAATGCCTGGCTCCATATGCTTTATAACACCCCAAAATAGTATTACATATCCAAAGAGAAAAATTTTATGGCAAGAGAAATGCTTAAGTTTTGTCATACTTTGGTAGTTCTGGGCGATAAACTCCTATGTAGGTAACATTTCTCCACTTTTGTAATACTGCAGTCAATATCAATACACAGGACCTAATGATATTGCTACCTGATTAGAAGGCTATCTTGTATTTTGCATTTCCTTAAAAAAATCATTCAGTATAGCAAAGGTATAGATAAAGACCCTCCACGTATATATAATTTTTCAATGGGACTCACTCTAACAATTTCTTCAGATAATGAACAAGATCTATATGACAATATTCAGGTGAGACAAATGCATAAAGGTATTATAACAGTCTGTTGGCCTATGTGGAATTTCTCAAAGCAAATGTCTATTCAAGGATTTTCTCACATGCTGGGGCACAAACCTTCCTTTATCCATTTCATTATATGGGCAAATCCCTAGAAGAACAAAATGCAGGGACAACATTTCCTTTGTACTTCAGTGACACACGCTGCTACACATTTTTAACTCTCCCTGACATCAGTGGAAGATAAGGACAAGCTCTTTGTTATGCGAGCTATTCTGCCCTGAGAAGACTGTACAACTTTGGCTAACACAATATAACACATAAACATAGGTGCTGTGCTGTTAGAAATAGTGCTTGATGGTGAGTAGTTCCTTTTTTCTTAATATAGTGGGAGTTGGACAGTTAATTCCTTAAAACCCCTTTGAAAAAAGCCATCCTAAAATGGTAGAAAACTTAGCTGGCATTTTCACAGACAGGCAGTAGTTAATCTGCTATCATATGGGGTGTTATTTAAAGTCTACAGTGAACAATATTTACCATCAGATTAAGGGCAATGAGGAAAGCATTTCTGAAAACCCATTCTCACAAAGTTGGGAAATACTAATCTGTGTATTATGAGATCTCACAGTTTTAACTCCCACAATGAAGTTAAGAACTGTCATTTGCTTTTCTTCCCTTCTCAGAAAAATGTGTCCACCTGCCTCTGGAATTAGAACTAATGTTGATGTCAATAATTTCCTTTGTATAGAGACATATTTGCATAAATTGACTAGATACTAATGGTTTTGATCCCCACTTATTTTAAACTATGTTTTGCAATGTAATGCTTTCTTTTTGCATCATTTTCTACATACCTTTGTGAGATCTCTTCTATTGAATTTTTATTATTCTGCTATGTAGGCCAGCTCTGCTATTTCTGCTGTATAAGCATTGCTTCAAATGGGAGCATTGCTCTGATACCATTAATCATTTGGTTACTGTCTTCTGACCTTTTACAGTATCAACAGAGTATTCTGTAACATGTTGATCACAACTGTAACTAATGTTTTAATAACATAATGCTAGCCATAAACACAATGAAACATCAGTATCGTTCAGCTGTGTACCAAAGCAATGTTCCTGCAATCTGAAAGCAGGATCCAGTGCAGGATTCCTCTCCGTCTGTAACCTAAATGACGTTACTTTTTAGTATTTAAAAGTACAGCGCTTCCTGATCAAGAAATCATCATGTCACAGTGGAGGAGCTAGATGGCACTTGCCATGGGTTTCACCAGTGAATGTGCTTATTTTTCTTCATTTACTAGCTTATGAACTAGTCTTTCTTGATGCAGTATCTGGGACACCGTATATAATTTTGCAGAAAATTAAACTAAACTGGGCACAGTGCCCAGAAAATGCATCCATTCCCTTAAAAAAAATAGCTTAAGGGGTCTACAAATTAAAACTAGTAAAACAAAAAGGAGGCAAGTAATGGTCAGTGATGCATTGACCTGAATAGAAAAGACTTGCATTGAACCCTGAAGACACTGGTAACACATACCATAGCTTTCCTTTGCCTAAGGCAACAGCTTCTGCAGGTGGGCCAATTATTTTGTATGGCACAGTAGGTCAGCAGGTAGCTATATGGCATATGCCTAAGGGCTAATCCTGCTCCTACAGAAGTCAGTGGTAAAACTTCATATCCTAGAAGCACAGACAGAGTTAAAAGTTGCCATGCTGAGAGTTTCAGAGCTTAAAACTTAGTCGCTAACTCTGGATCCACAAGGCTGATACAGGTGTGTGCGCTTATCTGTATGTCGAAGAATGGACTTGGCTTCAGCAGGAAACTCAGCAGTGAAACTAGTCCTTAGAAAATACACCAGAGTGGGATGAATCTGTCTCTCTTTCAGATATAGTTACTGCCTGCAGCTCTGCAGAAAAAGTCCACAACCAGCAGCAGGTTGGACCTGGCCTAACTGTTAGGAATCCTTTTGCTTACTCCTTCTTTGCTAGCATAAAGCTTTCATCCTGTTTCTGGGCTGGCTTCAAAGCATCAAGGAGTGTTCCTGTGCAAGCTTGGCTCCATCTTAATGACTAGGACACTCATACAAGTTAGAAAAGACATTTTTGATCTCCCCTTCTGGATGAGAAAAGCTTAAATCCCTGATCACGAAGAGTGCTATGCCTACTGGATTTCTACATGAAAATCAGGTGACCTTTCAACTTTGGTGGCATTTTTGAATGAAAATGACCAAGACCACTGCATTGTGTGGTGCTCTGTGCAAATGCACGTGTGAGAACTTATTTTGACAGGCCCCGCTGGTAATCTATGTGTGAAAATAACTAGTTTGTGAAAGCTATAGACAGGGGCTGGGTACTTAGGTGCTCAGCTTAACCAAGATGGCAATGTTACTGAGCACTTGCAATGGCAGAACTCCACGAGTGTCAACAAGCTTAAATTATGTTTCCACAAAGCCAACGCAGCTAAAGAATTTAATGTGTTTCTGTGTATTACTGCTAGCACGCTGTCTAAGACAACCTAAAAAGAGCCTTAGGTGCAAAGTCTCACAATGAATCTGATTCCCTGGTTTTGCTGTGAATGGAGCTGGTTTCTCCAGCAGACATGATGACGGACTGCATCTTGAACTAAAAAAAAACTTGGCATATACTGGTAATGCCTTACAGATTGTACAACAGGTTCATTCTGATTTTGTTTGGTTTTCAGGGCTCTTGCTGATGTTATGCGACCTCAAGGTCCTTGTACAACAGATCATATGGAAAGAGATCTAAACATTGTAGTACATGTGCAACATTATGAAAACATGGAGACAAGACCTCCAAATAATTTACGTAAGTTGCATTATAACTTTATCAGTATCTGGAATGCTGGCAGTAAAATAAGCATTATGAAACAAATATTGCTGGATGTCAAATGAGGATTGACAGTACATGGGTTCTTGCAAATTAGAAATATTCTTTATTTCAGAATTAGAAATGTTTAGGATTTCCTAGTGCAAATAGCGCAACGCTAAGAGAAAGACATTTGAATAGAAGAATTAGTTATTCTATTTAGTTTTAATTAGTTGTCTTGGTTGACTAATATTGGTTTTGTATCTTTGTCTCCTTCTACCTGGTGTTTTTGCTCAGCTTATCAAGCTATGCCTTATTTTATGTTTTGTTATACCAAAATATACAAACAGTTAAGCTTACAGCAAGATTTAACAAGATGTTTCATAGGTCTGTATCACCCAATAAGAAGGCGGTCTCATTAGGCTGTTATATCATCTCCACTAGTGAAATAGTTAAATACTTTCATGGAGAGCACAAAGTTGTATGTGGTTTTCACTTTCTCGTACTTTTGTTCTTTCTAAGGGAAATGTGAAAGGAAGATTATTATTTTAAGTTTTAAATAATATTTTTATTCTGTCTCTGCTATTACATGTTTGTATTATTGAAGGCAAGGAAAAAGTGCACCTTGGAGCTTCAGAGGAAATATGGTGACATTTCAAGTGGTTCTGAAGTCCTAGGCAACTTATTTCTCAGTCTTGTATTACACTACAGTACACATCTTTCTCATGCTCAGATACATTTTCCTTTTGTGATTAACAGTTCAACTGCAATTTGAATTTGGATATATATTTATGTATTTTATATTCATCTATATCTTAAATATGTATGTATACATGCATACAAATTATAGATACTATATTTAAAAATTCAAGCTCAATGTATTTATAAAAGAAAAGGGTATAATTCAGGAAGGTTTAGACTGTTAGGCAGTGGATGGCTTTATTCTGTGCTGTAGATCAATGCAGATGTGCATTTTACCGTAAATATACTTTTACTGCACTGGTATTTGGATTTTGAAACATTTTAAGTGTATGTACTACCCTTTTCCTTATCTTTCTGTAACTGTAGAAAGCAGAAAATTTGTTTATATTCGGGCAAAGAATCAGTTTTATTTGGACCGCACTGTGTAGTTATTGTGAGATTTTACTGCTTTCTTTTTGGGGAAGGGTGTAGAAAGAATGGGAGAAAGAGCAGAGTCATATGCTGCATGAACTCCTGATACTTGTTTTGTGGTAGAGGCTGACTGTGATTTCTTATGCGCATGGTTACAGAGTAATAGGAGAGAATTAAAGCTGTGACCTCTGATAAAGATACCACATATAGTGAAGTGTGATATCTAATCTGTCTGCGCTGCTCTCCAGCAAAGTACTTCCACCTGGGCCAGTGCAGTTCTACACTGCAGAGGGGGAAGTACATACACACTGCCGCATTACATCCCTAATGGTACAAAAACACACCACTTCTGGATGGGAACGTATGCTTCTCTCTCAATCAAAGGTCCTCCAGCTCTCTGGAGCTGAGATGGTGAACTTTGGAAGGTTTAAGGAGGATAGGAGTATGCACTATCTCTCTTTGCTTTGAATATAAGCTCTTTGCTGATCTCTGATTCTTTCTGTGACTATGTTTTCAAGAAGAAATATGCCAAATGATAATGAAGTTAGGGTACCATCCTTATTTTCTCTTATATGTGAAACGTTTACTCAGAATGCCGGTAAATGAGGGAGCCAGAAAGTAAAGGAATTCTTACTGCACTGATTGTATCAAGATTTTGGTAATCATCACACTGAGATATTTTGCTTAGAACTCTTTGTGTACTACAATATACACATAACACAGCAGGTCTTTAAACTCATTGTTTCTTGGATTTAAATTCAGATTTAAGCCTTGCTTCTGTAAACTCTTGCATATAAATGCAACTCAGAGCCACATAGTTACTGCATCAAGGAAGAAAAAGATACATTTAACAGTACCTTAGGACTGTGGCTTATGATGACCACAGACATCTGTACCACCTCTATCTCAGAATTTGGCCCTCTGGTACAGATGGAAGAGTTATATGTGAAACAGCTCTTGCACCACTGCAATTTACAACATAGAAGCACTGCTGCTACTTTGGAGCTGTCTTAGTCCATTGGAATAGGAGCAGCCCCAAGACTGCTTCATATGCAGCTCAGGCATTCCTGCTACAGATGGAAACCTCAGAAGCAAGCAGCTACAATGGTAACTGTTTCAGTCTTTAATCAACTTTATGGATTAAGTCAATCATTTTAGTTTGTTCAATGCAGACCTTCAAGTGGTGAAATTACTCAAGGCATTCTATAACCAGTATTACATACATTTACTTCACAGCAAGTAGATCATTATTCTATATTTGTTCCCATTATATTCCCTCATAAACTCATCTAAAACATCACTAAATAACCTACTAGAATTAGCCAGAGCATCACAAATTATTAAAGTCTTTTGAGAGCATGTGCATTTATGGTGCATAAAAAAACTTTATAACGAAAAATTACTAAGACAAATTTTCCAAGTCCAGTATCTTAGCAATTTGAAATTGCGTAGTGGAGTTCTGAAACACTACAAGAATGGATATTACTTGCAGAAACTTTGGCAGTGCAGTGTTACCTTCTTCTAGTGCTGGAAAAGTGACAGGCTTTTTTGGATATTTTTACAAGCAAATAAACCAGAGTGAATTATGGCTTTCATAGAAATTCTATTCTAGAGCTTTACCTGTACAGAGAAAATGGAATGGTGCAAAATTGTAGCATCAGACACTTTGATACATATTTTTTTAAGTTTTCTTGTCTAAGTTAACCACTTTCTATCCACTAGCCATCTCAAACTGAGAGTTAAAAATTTAAGACTGATGTACTTTTCACAGAGGTCCATAGATATGAAGAGGGCAGGAGGAATTTCTTAGGCATTATGTACCCCTTCCGTATTGTGTCTTTCAGAATACTGAAGACAAACTATTTAAGGCCAAACATCATGAAAAATATTCTAATTTGAATGTTCATTTACTCTTTCTGCTCTCTTGAAAAACATTTTGCTGATGCTGCCAACCCATTCTGAAAGTGTTTTATGAAGGGAAGCTCTGTAAAAATGACTTTGCATGATCTTTGACACTGAAAATGAGTGTGTTTTTGTTTCTGGACTGTTTGTTACCAGAGGACAATGATTTTCTAAGTTGCCTGCAGCTAGCACAGCTATTTGCCAAAACTAGCACTCCAATGGAAGGCCAAAAGTAGAGATCTCTTTTCAGCGTCTTGTAGTTTACTCGGTTTCTTTTCTGATATTCAGAAAGGAAAAGCCATATTGGAGGTTTGGAAAAACACGTTTTGTTTTTTTTTTCTTTGCCCATGTGAATCCAGACAACCTAGATGCTTTTTAGTAAAAGCTATTTTGTCCTTAGTGGTTGTTAGTTGTCATAATTTTCTTCCAGCACTGTGCTTTACTTTTCTGTTATTTCCCTTCATACATTAGAATGTAGAATGCTTTGTAAACAAGCAGCAGATATCTACCAAGAATCACAGCATTCAAGTTTTCTAACATGGAATGTTAAATAAAATGAAATGGGGGGGGGGGTGGGAAAGAGGACATTTAAAAGTTATATATTAAAAACATAAACCCAAATGCTAACCTTCCTGCAGAATTTGTGGTGTTTTGTTCATCTCTGACTTTCATGAATCTTAAGAAAGCAGCAGTATTCAAGATTTTATTTTTTCTTCTTTTTTTCTTTCTACTTATTGTGTTAGAAGTAAGCAATTTATTTAGCTTGTTGGGATCGTAACACTGGTGCAGTGGGAGTCAGAAGGCTTTGTAGCTACATCCTCATTTCCAAAACGTGATCACCGCTATTATTTCTAAATCATAATCTATGACAGCAGAGTGAAACAAATACTTAAGTTAGTGCTATCTGCAGTTGCTTTTCCTAATGATCAGTAAAAGCTCTGTTACTCTCTCCTCAATAATAACTAGCCTTGCACTAGTGTATTTAAAGCATTTATGTAGGCTCCTAAGATAAAGGTGACTTTAAATGGAAGCCAATTCTAGATTATGGAGTTTTTAAGATGAAAAACGCTAGCTTTTAGTTAGGTTGACATGTATGGATTATTTCTTCATTTTGAATTTAATGTTAAAAAAAAAAGTGAGTTGTAAACACACTAGTCAAAGAAGGAAGTGTTGAACTGTATCAAATGGCCAATTTTAATAATGGCCAAGGATTTGTAGCACATGTGATTAAAATTACTTTTTCTCTACTTAAATATATGCAAGGGAATAATGTGTTTGCTGCTGCATTTGATTGTCAGTTGTCCTGGATACTTACTGACTACAAATCCTAATGCCAAAAACAAAGCTAAGACATTTCTATAACTGGTGCCTTATGATAAGTTAACTTTTGTTATTTCTTTGTTTTTGTGTTAAGACAGTAAGCATTTAAATAAGAGGGTATTTTTTGAAGTTCTTGCGTTTTAGAATAAGCGTTCTGTATTGCGTATTCCTGTGCTTTCCCCCATTTCTGTAAATAGAAGCTCAGCCTCTGTTTTCCAGTAAGAGAAACTGTCACTAGTTTGACACTGTGGAAATACAATTAGAATTTGCAAGAATTTTTTGCAGTGTCTTTCATCCCTAGTGAATATGCTTTTTGTTGTTGTTGCTGTTGAATACAGCGGTCTTTGGCAAACTAATTATTTCTATGTTTAACATACATAAACATGTTTATATCGGATGATTCATTGTATCACATTGCCTAAGCGTAATTCCTACTGTTGCTTATTGGAAATAAGCATACAGGCATATTATGAAACTTTAGTAAAGAGAAGTACTGTTCTTTGAAATGCAAAGCTCTTGAAGTATATAAAACACGATAACTAATGTACTTACACAGTAACTGTTGTAATTCATGCCAATGAATTGCATAATATTGAAGAAGTGGTCATTGAGAACATGCATATATTACTGTTAGAATACGCTTCTGGTGATAGAGGCCTTGAAATGCTACTAAAAACCTTGTTCAGTCAGAGGGCTGCAAAATCCAAAGGGCTGAGCAAATAACTGTATGTTTGGCCTTATTGGTATCTAGGTTGCCTGAATATAGTAAAACCTTTTTTTTAGGCCTGGCTATGTGCACAGGGCTAGCCCAGAGGAATTAGACTATGTTCTTCATAAATTTAGGCATTCACCTCCTCACTTAAAAGGACAAAGTACAGTCAGAAAAGCTGAGCTGTATAGACAGGGCTCCAGCCATGTTTTATGAGCGAAGAGATGGACAATACTAGCAAGTTTTCAGCCAAGAAAAAGATAGTTTTAGCACAGTGACAGAAGGAGAAGCGAAGAAGTACTGCTGATGGAGTGCTCCGAGACAGTGAAGAATGAAGGAGAATAAAATGGCTAGCTTAATTTGAGGACATACTTAGTTCACAAGAAACTGCAGTGCTATGACTGAGGAAAGGGACTGTAATCAGTAAGTACTGGGAATTTGTTTCCATTTAAAGGCTTAGTCTTCACTGCCAGTATGCAAAAACTCATTTTACTGGGGTTTCTATGATCTGTCCAGGAAGCACTGTAATACTGTTCCAAAAAATCTGATAATTTAGGTTAAATTCCTGAACAAAAAAGCTAGTAGACTTAAGTTAACCCTGGGAGAGGGCTACTTAATACATTTTGATTGTAATATACAACAAGGAGGACAAATTCCACATTTAAATTATACACGTTACAAAACTAATCATCCAAGAAAAAGCCCACACTACCATCACCAGCTCTGTCAAAAGAAATATTGTATTTTTTAAATATAATTTCTGTTTGAGGTTAAAAGCTGCAAGCTGCTTTGTCATAGCTATCTTGAGACCACTTCTTAAACCACTTTAAATTAATTTCTAGATACTGACTTCAACTGAAATTATGCTAGCAGTAGAACTTCAAAGCATTAACAAATTGGTGATAGAATTTTTGTTAATACAATTACAGCTATAGGAATGCATTCCAGAGCTCCAAAGCCTCCATGCTGGAAACAAAATTTCCCACATAAATTTAGAGTATGAAGATGCATTTCTTTTGCAACTCAGTCAGTCACTGTAAGACAGTAATGTTTAATCAGTTCTGAATGTGTGTTTAGCCTCACAATCATTAATATAAAAAGTTTCTAATTTATATTCAGTTTTTAATTCAGATGCATGATGCTAATTTATGAGAAGATGCTATGAAACTTCTTGAAACACCAATAAGTATTTTCAAGGAAGTTAATTACAACCTGAGAATGAGAGCTTCTGAGTTCGTTTAGGAAACACAAAAAGTAAAACAAATGAAATATCTCATTTGCCATTGACTGATGTACATTTCATCAATTAACTTTTTTTAGAAAACAGGATGATTTTGAAAATGTTAATATATATTATACACAACAGCTTTTTATAAATAACTGCACCAGTCTTCACCACATGTAATATGTCAGAACTCTAGCAATGCTTCTACCATACAATTAATTCCATGCCTTCAGAATCATCCTGTTGGCTTAATCTGGCAAATGAGAAAAAAAATTTAAAGCAAATAGTAAACACAAAATTTTGCATGAACAAGGACTGAGGGGTTGCATCCTGCGTCTATAATCAAATAAACTGTGACCTTAACATCATTACGTATGTTCAGTGGGTCTCTTCTTTCTTCTAAAATATTTCTTGTTAGGTATGATTTTACTGGAAACTTCTCTGAGAACTTTAACGCATCCTACCTACAATTTTAGTCAGTGGGATATGTTTCGGACCATATTGGGTAGGTCTTCATAAGCTCTGCTTCATGTAACCATTTCCATTAGGACTGAACAATGAAGTTTTCACTCTATCTTCCTTCATTTATTGTACAATAAGAACAATTAGATTAGATTACTGCCTTGCATCCTATCATTTACTTCTTGTCAGCTTTTAATTCAGATAAATTTGTGATACCTTAATAAAAATATTCATGACTGTAAAACGTATTTGGGAGAAATAGTTAATCACTGACATTATCCTTTAACAGCAATAATTAACATTATAGTAATAAAAATTATTTAGAATATATTTTTACACTTTATAATGCAGTTTAAAAAGTTGAATGATTATTTAATAAAACAAAAATTATTGTCAGAAGAGAGCATTGCTGTAATAGACTATTATATAGGCGGCTTTAAGTCACACAACAGCAGACTTGAAAAGCACATATAAAGGACGAGACTGATTTTGCTGTCATTGGGGTGCAGGTTAAAATACTTTGAAATGTTGCCCAATAGTACAGGGATGTATTTGCCATCTACAAGATGAAAAGTTGAATATCTAATGTGGTTTGGCTTTGGAAAACAGTTATGTGTTTCCCTTGTGATTCCACTTTTACTTCCGTACTACCAACATAATTAATACGGGTTTACTTCCACAGGTGTTTGCTATTAGATATTGCTATGTCCTGTCATCAAAGACTCACCTGAAAACAAAAGCAATGCTTAGAAGAATAAGCATCCTCTACTGTTTTGGCACTTTGCAATCTAAGTTTTACTTACTAATTTTTTCAATGAGGTGCTATTCCCATATATAGTACTCTATTTAATATCTAAAATTATATTTTGTCTTTGGACAGGCACACTGAATAATGTTGAATAACTTCCAGTGCAAAATATTCCCACTATTAAGCACAACTGTTAGCAAGATGCTTCATGCCTGTTGCAATCTTTCATGTCACTGGGATTCTTGATGTCAAAAACTGGTACAGAAGACAATGCCAAACTAATAAGAATCATATTGGAGAAAAAAAACCCAACCAATAACACAGCCTTTTACTGATTGTATTCTGCCAGATTTTAGCTCCTTAAAATGAAGAGGATAGAGATTGAGCTATTTTATTTTTTTTTAATATGGCATGAGTCACCTCATTGAAAGGCAAACAAAAAGTACCTTTTGCTTTCACTGTTGGTTTGCCAACACCATCACACAGACAAACTACACTTGCCTTTTCCATGCCAAAACAATATCGTTTTTAACTGTTGACTTAGAGCTTAATCATCTCTCTAAATCCATTAACTTCCACTCTTGTATTTTGTCTCAAAAACCATAGATTTGTAACACAAATGATAAAAACATAAATTCATTAATACATCAGGTTTTATCCATGCCTTCACGTGCAAGCACTAACTATTGCAAACTGCTTATGTCCACAGGGAAACATATACATTTTTTATCACTCTGGCTGTGTGAAACTTTGATATTTTATTTTAGATGTTAAAATGCTCTTATCAGAAATCCAACATTCTGTAAAATGACTTCCCTCTTCATTTTTTAATCAGTCATACCAACTTTGCCAAGCCGAATCAGTACAGTGGTTACAAAATAAAGTAGAAGAGGTTGGCTGCATACATTAAAAAGCTTATGAATATGCATCCCAGTATTATGAGGCAATTGCGATATGCTATTCAGTGAGAGATATTTTCACAAATTTCAATCTACAGTTTCAATCATAAATGATTTTCAGTACCTTTGTTCTATGTTCCCTGCTTTATATCATAACTTTCCTTGAAATGTACACATCGGCTCTGACTCCAGTTTTTTTATCATAAGATAAAGCCAAGAAGGGAACTCAGTGTGTTTAATATTTATGAAATACCTTTGTTGTTGATTTTTATAATAGGAAAAACAGTTGAAAAAAATCTCTGGAACCATGATACAAAAACACATTGACAGTCATTCCCAGTTAATTACAATGTGGATTTTAATGTTTTCTTAGGTAAACTAATAAATTTAATCTTTAATTTTTAGTTACCACAGTTAAATAGCTTTTAAGAATGCTTCAGAAACGTATTTTTGTTTTTAGCTCATACATTTAAGAAACATGTCCGTGCACCCAAGCTGAAGGTTATAACTATACTTCTGAATCTGTAATGGATTTGTAACATAATCCAAAATAATCCAATTGTCTTTTACCATCCACTCCTTACCAATTAAAGGAAATGCACATTTGATAAATAGTTGTTCATACCCACATACAAGCATACACAAAAGAAAGTGTGCATGACAGAATTTGGACACTATTGGAGTTAGCAATTTGTTTAGCTGCAAGTGTCCACAATAAATTTTCTCAAACACAGATCTGTTTTTTACCCTGAAAAGTTTGTTCTCACTGTGTTAGTTCACCTTTCACACTCTACAGCACGAGCCAGGGAAAAACACCCAGCCTTTCCCATGTAGACAGTTGCTCTTCCAGGGCTAATCTCATCGTTCCTTATCACTTTTTGAACTGCTTTATTGTTTTATTTTAATATTTTCTCCATGCATACTAAACCTTGTGCTTCCTATTGTTGTCTCTTCTGCTGCCTGTAACAAGCTGGTCCTCCGTGACTACAAACACTGTTTGATGATGCTAGTTTTTGTTGTCTTAGAAAGTCTGTGGTCAGCCATTCTGGACAACATATGAAAGAATACCACAACATAGAAAAGTATGGCAAATGTCTACTAGTACTTCATCTTATCAATGGGGCACTGAAGATTAACTACTTTCATCCGTAAATTACAAAATGGTAGTGGATGCAATTCAGAGGTGGGGGTAGACACAGTCTGTGAGCGTCGCAGCAAAAGTAGGATTTTGACAGTGCTTACAGTAATGGCTAGTTTAAGCCAATTAGATGAAATTCTGATTGGTCAAAAGTCATAGTAAAGCACTCACCATCTTTAATAGCTCAAGAATTTTACCCAGGGGCACTACAACTCACTTAGGACCTCATATATTTCTTATTGTGGGGAATTATGTTTTTGTTATTAATCTTAAATAAGGAGAGTGATAAAGGGATATGCAGGAAGTTTATCTTATGGCTTCACAAAAAACCATTATACAGCTTAGCGAATTCAGTGTTGGAGAATGAAAAATGCATTTTCAGTGCCAAGAGTAATAAAAGCTAGTCAGGGGAAGTGCAGTGAAAACTACCAAATAATTTACCAAATTAAACCCTCCTGAGAAGTGTTTTGAGAAGCCAGGAGGCTAGAAGTAGTTCCCAGCTAGCTGTACTTTGCATTTTTGTTCTGATTTCAGGAAAGTTTGGGCATCTGCAAATGAGGAAAATGCCCATGCCCTTGGCATACAGGAGAAAGGGAACCTTTTGTGCTCTTCTTCCACACTCCTCCCCGTTGGCAGCACAGCTGCTATAGTTGAACAACTGCTGTCACTCCCAGTATGCAGAACAGGTCTATTGGAGGGCTTGTGCAGATACTCAAGTCTCAAGCTCTGAACCCTGGCACAAAACAGAATTGCAGGTGGCAGCTTTCACTTATGTAAACGGTCTAAAATTTCTCTGGAACCTTATGTGAGTAGAGAACTGAGCACAGTAGAGATTTGTTTCACTGAGGCCCTTCCAAGTCCAAAGGGATCCAAGTCAACACATTTGTGAGGGGACAGTTGGCCGAGAACAGACTGACTGGTCTGCTAGTCTGGCCAGGTGGGTTTGGCCTATGTAAAACAATATGCTTATATCATTCGGGAGCGTGTTAATATATGAATTCTGGAGCATCCCTATGTTAAACACAATGAGGCCTACCAGCAGTATTTTATAAACAGTTTCCAAAAAGGAAAAGTACTCCTGTCAGCATCATTCTCTTCCAGGAGTTAAACTAAGGAAGCTGATGGTGATTTATATATCTTTCCTCTTTCTTTTATACATTTGAGGGCCCAAAGGAGTTGCTGTGCAACATGCTCTCAGCAATTCCTGCTGGGGGCTGGGCTAAGAATCAGGAACGTGATTTTTTCCTAAAAGTTTTGCTCTACCTCGTCACATGACTAATTCTAGTTTAAGGAATATATTTTGCATTTTATAATAATGGATTAAGCTTTTTCTCATTTTTTCCAAAGCTGTAAGGTTGGAGAACTACATTTCTCCTATAGTAATCTAGATTCCTGTTAAAGTTTCAAGTTAATTTCTGAACAGCCAGCAGTACTGTGATGAAATGTTCCTTATCCTTTGGCAAAACAAACCTGACCACCATTTTGATTAGAAAAGTTTCATGTTTCTAGTCATAGCTCTGTAGTTAAATTGCCATTAAATACTTTACTTAGTTAAATGAACTCCTATAAGGATTTTTTAAGCAAAATCATTTACATTTATGATTGATTACTTCTTTCCCATCATTTTAACACTATTTTTCTTTGGTTCTTGCTTTTCCTCCGTGCTTAAGGACCTCCACTTAAGAAAAGTGGTCTGTGAAAAGGAATAGTTTCTCTTGGAAATAATTGGCCACAGCAAAGATCTTCAAGAAACCACAGAAAATCAGAAAAAAAGTATGCACTCTGTAGGATGTTTGCACAAGGTTTTTGCATAGACGTTTAACTAGAATAAAGATCTCTTAAAGAGCGGTTATGAGCAAAATTCATTTATAACAGCCATCTCCTTATTCTCTAGTATGTGTCTGGGGTTTATTTTGTGTCTGCAAGTTCTTCCATCAAAGTCAGTAAACTAAAATTTTACCTTGCGAGCCCAGTATACTATTCCTTAACCGTGCAAAGGTATGATTGTGATGATAGAGAGGCCAGGGGCTAAGCCTGGATAAAACTGTTTGTAGAAAAGCAGTAACGATTACCAGAAACTTCTGAATCTTGAAGAATATGAAAAGTAAAATTATTTATGCTTCTTTGAAGATGTCCACATTTTAGCAGATATATTATAGAGGATAAGTATATAAAACACAATTTATATTATTAGGGTTGCTCTTTCTCTGACTTGTTCATTGTGTCAATAATTTAATGGGCCTATCTAAGAATTACCTAATTCACAGAATCATGGAATCACAGAATTTTCAGAGTTGGAAGGGCCCTCTAGAGATCATCTAGTCCAACTCCCCTGCCAAAGCAGGATTGCCTAGAGCACATTACTCAGGACTGCATCCAGGCGGGTCTTGAAAATCTCCAGAGAAGGTGACTCCACAGCCTCCCTGGGCAGCCTGTGCCAGTGCTCTGGCACACGAACCGTAAAGAAGTTTTTCCTTGTGTTAGAGTGGAACTTCCTATGTTCCAACTTATGCCCGTTGCCCCTCGTCCTGTCACTGGGAACCACTGAAAAGTCTGGCTCCATCCTCCTTCAACCCACCCTTTAGATACTTATAAACAATAATAAGGTCTCCCCTCAGCCTTCTCTTCTCCAGGCTAAAGAGTCCCAGCTCTCTCAGCCTTTCCTCATAAGGGAGATGCTCCAATCCCTCAATCACCTTTGTTGCCCTATGCTGGACTCTCTCCAGTAGTTCCCTGTCTGTCTTCAACTGGGGAGCCCAGAACTGGACACAGTATTCCAGTTGTGGCCTCACCAGTGCAGAGTAGAGGGGGAGAATGACCTCCCTAATTCACTAATTCTTTTTCTGACTGTGATCCTACACCTCTTATCGAGGTCTAAATAACTATATGCGAATAGATTAGGCTTATTTCCTCTCAGAGTAAGCAAATTACGATAGAGAAAAGAACACCAGTGCTGCCGGATTCTTTTCAAATGCATATGAATGAGACACTTTATGATATGATGATCTTACATTGTCATAATCTAGCATTTAGAGCCATTAACATTTACTTGTGAAAATCCGGTTTGAAATATTTATTTGCAAGCTACACCTTATTTCCTAGGTGATGCCATTTCTACAAATACAGAGACATAGATGAAGATGCCTCTGGAACCAGATAAACAGAGCTAGAGTTATGCTGGAAGGTGTGAATCACCTACCTGCTCTATGCATAGGAAAAGATTTTCAGATTTTGTAAGCGTTAAAATCACCCAAACATTTTTAGAAAGGAAGACAAGTGGTCCATGAAAATCTGGTCTCTGTAACTTCATGCTTTACTCTGCTGAAATTGTCCACTGGAATAACACTAGCGTTCCCCTTTCCTCGTTACCACCTCTCATGTCTGTTCATCAGGAAGAGGAAAGATTGTGCCTCTCCACTCCAATGCCTCTGTATCTCAATAACCCATACACAATACCTCGGGTTCCTCTTGCGATTCTCGATTTTGTCTGGACAAAGAATAATATTCTCTGGCTTTTTCAGAATTATCCATTCTGGTATACATATACTGACTGATTAGCAAACAGAACAAACCCAGCAAATAACTATAGAGTTTGCACATCAACTTTTTGTCTCCATTCAGCCATTTGTTTTGCTAACAGCTGTAGAAACATCTCATTCTTGCAATCTCAATAACACCAGAAGGGGCAAATGAGTTAAAAGTTACTAGAGGGAGTAACAGATAGCTAGACAAAAAAATTATAGTAGCCTTGTTCTCTTTTAAGAACAATAAATCTTGAGTTATTTACTGAGTGCAATAAAATGCTACAGGGCATTGTTAGCACGAAATTTGGATCCATAAATCAACTAAGTATCGATATGCTGCTCTGAGAGTCTGTAATCATCAAATAGGGAGATCTAGTCATCAAAGGCTGGGAATGCCAGGAAAACAAGAAAAGAAGGATAGAATAATCTATTGCACATCCCCTTCCCCATGGATCAAAGAAGTTATCTATCAGGATGATGCCTGGTTTGTAGTGTCATATTTTATTGTATAGGAAAGTCTGAAGGGAGTCGGGATATGTCAGAAGATCAGATCATAGAGGAAAATACAAGTTTAAAACTTGGCAGATGATATATTAATTGCTAATTATTCTTATTTCTAAATAACATGCACATGTTATTAAGTGCATGCTAGAAGCTTCCAAGTGGAAAATCCACACAATAGTTAATGCAGTTGAAAAGCAGTATTAATCCTCCTTTATGGCTCGCAAGAGTCTTGGGAATGAAGATATTGCACAGCTTCAAGGATGCAAAGTCACTGGTATTAAGCAATCTGAGGCTAACTAGCAGATTACAAAAGGAGGAGTCCTAAGTGCGTATTTCCCTGTGTGAAATCTATGTATGTAAAAGTGGATTTGCTTTCCCCATATACCTGTAGCCTATACAGAGTTTCAGATCAGTGCATCCTGGAAGTTGGTAAGCATGAGCTAGTAACTTTGAGAATACTTTTCTCATATCGTTACTGACAAGTCTTTTCAGTTTTTAAGGAATTAACAGAAGAGGAATAATTTTACCTTAATTATCATCCCAGTAAATCAAAACTAGAACATAGGCACGTCAGTTCAACATCACAGGCATGACTGAATCCTGGCAGTCAGTATGTCATGATCGATACTCTTTACCATCCGAAGAATCCTTTTGAAATATTCTTATAGTAACTTGCAGCCACAGATTTCACTAGATTTGACCTGTGTGAGATAATTGCAAGCGGTATGCGGACTGCTTGCTCTGTCTTGTGAATTTGATACCAGTGACAGCTCCTAACTCTGTCATTCTCACCAGCTTTCCTTTGATTAAGACATGGAGTGCTTTTTTACATCGTACACAGGATTAAAACAGGCACACGCTTCCTCTTGCATTGAAACAAATCCTGACACCCCCTCCGTATAAAAAATGGTGACACCTTACAGCTGGAGCTATGTCCCTGTAAAGCAAACCTGAGGTTTTCTTCAGTCTGACTGCATGCAAGCTGAGTGCCTCTGAGCATCGCATTATCTTTATGCTTCATATTGTAGAAAGGTGTTGCAGAAGCCAGTGCAGAGCTGGCTGTGGTCCAGCAATACAACATTATCATATTTATGGTTAGGTACCTACAACTGGATAGCGTAGATTGCTGCTGCCACAGCTGTCTGAAGTTGTATCCACTGCTATCACTACCAGTCAGACCGAACTAGGTTTGGCAAACTACAGTATATAGTATCAGCAAGCCTGGCAGATCCAGTTCACGAATGATGATCAGCATAGCCTTAACATAAAGAAATGCCAGATGAAAAGGTAACTTGCTCAGAGCGGATGTATTGAACGTATGGGATGAGAGAAGCTGTCAAAGGAAGACGACAATGAAGAGCCTCACTTCACAAGGAAGATGTCAGAAAGCCCACAGATAGACTGGGTTCAATTTAAAACGCTCCAGAGATTCTTTTTTCAAAAAGGATTCAGAATTTCAGAACTAGGTAGTGTGTAACACCTGGAGCTGCCTACATAGCTCACTGAACTTTCAGAACAGACAGCTGTCTCTGCAGAACAGTCATTACCCCCATGGGTAAATTTACCTGGACTGACCACTTGGCACTGTATAAACTTGACTCTTTTGGTAGACGTTTGGATGTTAACCATATTCTGGTTTTCTTTTCAAGCCACAGATAAATGAAAGAGAGTAAGCAAAAATGAGCCTGAAAACCAAACTCATTTTACAATAGTAATAAGAACTTAATGATTTATCCAGCTGTGACTCAAAAGCCAGCCAGGCAAAGTCTCATTCTCTACACCCCGAGGAGTATCTAGTGGATGATACCATTGTTTCAGCTCAGTCTCTCGCTTTCTCTCACTTGGTTTCTTTCTCACCCATCAAAGCTTTTCTTGCCTTCATGTTTGTGATTCCGCTTTTCTGTGCCTGACAGTTGTAATGAAGATATGCCACAGTTAGTGACAAGGCAAGTATTCTAGAAAAATACTGCCAGAAGAGATGAAATGAAATAGCTAATACCTGACACCAGTTTCTGGAAGTGGTCAACAATATGTAAATCTATGTCATGCTCTGTAACTTACAGAAAAAAAAAGTATTTGTTTAAAGGTCATCATTAATTAAAAAATCAATGAAAACACTTATAAATGCACAGAAGAAAATAACTCACTGTTAAAGTGTCATTGCAGCATAAGGATCCATAAAGGTGATACGGGAAAAGACAGCATACATTTGTCTCGGTTTCAACACCAATTCTAGCTGAAAAAGTGTTATGGATTTTTGAAAGCTTGAAGTTGTACTACTCGACTTAGAATAACAAATGTGGGGCTTTTGAACAAATAATTGTGTTTTCTTACACAGTTTAACATTCTTATCACTTCAAGATACTGCAGCTCTATATATGCTCTATGATAGAATATGACATTCCTCTTCTCTCTCCATCAAATTTCTGAATTTAGGCCACTTATGTGCAAAGTATGTGTAAAGCTGCCACAGTATACGTAGCAACATACATTAATATATATACTTTCCACATGTGCTATGTAATATGCAACATGTATAGCACATTGTATTCTCAGTGCACCATTGACATTGGATCGAAAGGGTAAGTGGAGAGTAACACAATGCATTTTTTCCTCAGCTGTTTAAGCAATCCTCATTTTGCTATCACCTCACTTTTAAGTATTAGCGGGGGAAGAACCTGTTTGTTATTAATACACCTTTATAGGAATATATAAACAAAAAGTGCCTTCTGAGAGATGCCTTTTCTAGTATTATCCATAGTTACTATTGCAAGATTCCCTGAACTAACTCATTGCACGTTCTGAAGCAAACAAATGTATTTTAGCAGCAGCAGCGTGATCTTTTCACCCATTATTTACAATGCTTTATAATTATGGTAACAACTCTACAGGCACAGAAAAGTCAAGGAATTTGTATATTTGGATCTTAGGAATTAGTGCAAAATAATGTGAAAATTACAATAGCGTACTGATACTGATGCAAAACTGGGGAAAGTCAGGTATTGTCTTTCATTGTCTTTGACAGTCTTTGAAATCCATCCAACTATGTTTTAAATAAATACGCTGGAGATGCGACAGTATAATTTGTATCAGCATGACACTATAATAATTTCAGAAATATAATACAATAAACACTATCATTGTTTACATAATCAAGATATTCCCATCTCATAATCCAAGGATGCTTGTAACAATCTGTTGTATCACTTACATTAACATTATTACCTACCCTGGGTACACTGAGATGTAATTTAAAACAGAAACAACAGAGTATTGGGGATAAGGAAATGCTGATCAAAACCTTAAGGATTTCTAGAGGTCACAAACATCCCAGCAGTCTGCCAGGATCACAGTTGCTGACTAGAGAACACTTTCCAGTTTCCCTGCAACTCCAGGTTAACACAGTTATTAAAATAAACACTTCAAAAAAATTAAGAATTAGTACTAATAAGAAGCTCATTTGGGGGTGAGAATGGGAGAACCCTAAGTTTTCTAGTATCTGTAATGCTTCAAATAAGAGTATTAAAATATTTAAAAAGTAACATGACTACCTAGACTCATTTGTTAATTTTTATGCAATTCATTAAAGAAGTTAGCTTAGTTAGCAATGGTGGTTCAAAAAATCAGATATAAAAACTCTTTCTATTGAAGTGGACGTAGGCATTGACAAAAACATACTGTTGTGAAAAGGACAAAGCCTTAAGGGACTGGACGATGATTAAACAGAACGTGGAGCTAGTCACATCTGGATACCCAGTTTAAATACAGCCATAGCCAGCATAGCAGTGGCCAGTTTGTTAGTTTGCAGCCCAAAATATCTGTCACTAGATTTCTAATCCTTTAAGCATTAAATATTCTGGAAAGAAACAAGTTTGCCAGTTTCTTAATAGTGTCAGTAACCTGTTCTCTTAAGCAGACAGACTTGCTAAAAACAGAGGTGAGAGTGTTTATTAGCAAATGTTTAATTTATGAACACATTTGGTTTTACCGAAGAAAAAGAAAGGTCTTTTAAACAGAAGCATGTTAGCTTTATTGATTGACTGAATTTCAGGTGGAATCGTTACTTGGGGGAACTAATTCTGTGACAGCCCGCCAGAGTAGCTGGGCTATCTGGTACGGCGGAGTGCCTCTGCTTTCTCTTCTCTCTCACTGTTGTTACAACACGCTTCGGGCTAAAGCAATGTCGGTGGTATCTAAGTTCCCTCACTGTGGGACAAAAAAAGGGAAAAGCGAACGGGCAAAACTGCCAACCACCAGCAATATGCTCACTTTGGCCAACCTCCATCTCTGACCAATTCTTAGCTGCATGGATTCATAGCTTTTAAAGAAGAAATGAATTCTATTAGATCTATGAGAACACAGACACCCCCTGTATAACACAAGTCCTATAATTTTACCCAGCAGCTCCTGTAATCAGCATGTGGGCTGTGAAGCCAAACTGCTGCTATCCTTCTGTACTGAAGGTTGTATTTTAGTCACTTTTTTTTAATGACAAATGCTTGTTTAACTTTGTCTTTTCTTGCTTTGGTATCATATATTAATACAAACCAGAAGTGTAAAATATGCTTATAATCCTGAGAGCTCTGTTAAACCCTAACTGATAGTAGGAAAAAGGAGAAGAATACTAATGGAAACAGCGTATAGTGAAGATTTTTTTTTCATGTGAATGCAATTAGAGCTTTTCCCTTAAGCTAATAGGATAAGTAACTATATGAGGAAATCCACAGACACTGCAAATGTGCAGGAGGGAGAGTAGTGTTTGCTTGGTGTTCAATGGTCCATGTGTAATAAGCTGGCAGTTCCATCTAGTTCCTACCGGACAAATGTCTACATCAGAAATTCCTGTTTCTCCCCTCTCCCAGTTGCACATTTGGAAGTTTCAGCAGCGAAACCAAAGGCTGAATTAAGAGCGAGCTATTCAAAGCTATTTTATTTTTCATTCTATAGATAAAGATACGCACACAAATAAATTCCTATCGCATATATGGCAGTGAGATTCAGGACATCAGTTAATTTCCTGAATATCTGTGCATGACTTATCAACTCACATGCCTTTTGCCAAATTATTCTATGAGATCTATTCTGATATTCCTAAACTTTGATCTTCTCCTAACAGCATTTGTCAACCTGATATAAATAGATTAATACTGTGTCTCTTGAGAGTAAAATAATTTTTTAGAGTTTTCAGTAGTTACTCTGATTCCTGGATGATAGACTTGTAATAAATGACGTATAGGATGGATCACAGCTCTAATTAATTTTTTAAAAGATGTTGAAATTATTCCTTAATACTGGTAGTTCTTCTATGGAAGATATACATAGCATAACACAAGCAGTGAACATGTGGTAGTTTGGTACGGAACAATTATTGCTGGCATTAATTTAGGATGTCTTATTTTTGGATTTTGCCTGCACAAATAATGCATTTGAAAAACAATATTGTCTGCAGCAAACCGCAGTTACATGTAGCTCCCACAGCTCTTTATACAACCGGCAGGAGACCGTCAGTCTTACTTTCATCCATAATATTTTAGCTTGACATGGACCGTTTTTTGTAATGTACCATATAAAAACTATGGAAAAGATTGTCAGGCCCATTCCTGCCCATCTGCACAGCTTGGGGTGAGAAGGGCCAGGAACTTGGTGCTGTTGGCAAGTTCCCTCAAATAGCTAGAGCTGCACCATCCTTTTTAGGAACTGTAGCGAGCACCACGGATTGCAGCCCTTTAACAAGGAAGAAGAATAGGGCATCCCTGAAGCTGTCCTTGTACCAGCAAACTCAGGCAGCACTTTAACTTGCTAGGAGCCAGGATGGCTGGCATAGCTTTGAGGGTGCTGTAAAGCACATTGTGACTGAAGAAAATACAGAATTAGAATGTAAATCATGGAAATACAAAAGACTTTTCAGCTTTTCCTTTTGTTTTGGACAGTCCTTAATGACAATGAGCTCTAAATACTATATATACAGTGCTACGGATTTATGACTCAACAAAAGCTAGCAGTAATCTTTTTTTTTTTTTTTTAATAATCTTGACATATTGGAAAACCATACGATTTTAAAAAAAATTCTTAATGGAAAGCTCTTTTAATATAAAAAAATTTCAAGCACTATATATGTTCAAAGATGATCAGAGGGCTGGAGCACCTCTCCTATGAGGACAGTTTGAGAGAGTTGGGGTTGTTCAGCTTGGGGAAGAGAAGGCTCCGAGGAGACCTTATAGCAGCCTTCCAGTACCTAAAGGTGGCCTACAGGAAATCTGTGGAGGGACTTTTTACAAGGGCATGTAGTGCTAGGACGAGAGGGAATGGCATCAAACTGGAAGAAGGTAGATTTAGATTAGATATTAGGAAGAAATTGTTTACTGTGAGGGTGGTGAGCCCCTGGCCCAGGTTGCCCAGAGGAATTGTGGCCGCCCCATCCCTGGAAGTGTCCAAGGCCAGGCTGGATGGGGCTTTGAGCAATCTGGTCTGGTAGGAGGTGTCCCTGCCCATGGCAGGGGGGTTGGAACTGGATGATCTTCAAGGTCCCTTCCAACCTAAATCATTCTATGATTCTTTCTCCTGAAACAATGGCTGCTGACTCTCTGATGCGTTCTGCCACAGTTTCACAAATCTCTATTCTGTCTGTAAATCTTTTCACACCTGTTATATCTTTTTTGTCCTCCAATATTCTTTCTAGTGCCTACATGTGATCTCTGTGTGCAACTGATATTACTGATCTAACCCAGAATTTATACTTTTTGCCCTCAATACTTGCAGATTTGAAACAACATTTAGCATAGTTGGAACGGAGGACATTCGAATCATCCGTCCTCTTCTTGCTATAAATGGTCTCTCCTGTATGAAATGTGTTTTAATTTGTGGGCAATATCTCGGTAACCTAACTGACTCCCACTTTCCTATACGATCTCATAAACCTTAACCTCACTCTGTGCAATCTCTGTAATTGTTTAGATGCAGAGTGACTTGTCATTTGCATCCCATGAAGCTTTTATAACAATAGCAACTTCAATTACACTATGCCACTTGGCTTCATTTTACTTCCCCCAAAATATCTTTGCCATCAACATTTCTCAGAGTGGCAATTCTCCTGAGCTTTCCAGAATTTATAGGTCACAGGTAAAACAGCATGTTCTCTGCAAATGTTAATGAGTTTACAAACTGCTGAGTATTATAATGATAAATTTGATCGTATTTCTCTACTGACTTTACACAGTCTTGGCACTGCAATATTTTTAGCTTATATCTGCTCTCAAAGGGCCCAATCCAAAGCTCATTGAAGTCAAGGAAAAGAGGTGTATTAAGATTAGCAGCTTTTGATCAAGCCTGAGACAGTCAGTGCTGTAAAAACATTATCTGTGCACCTCCCTTATATGCAACTGACATCTCCTTGCACCACTGCGAGTTACTGAATCTCATTTTCTTTGTAGCTTTCCACCTGATCAGGGAATCTATTAAAGTCCAAGCAGTGAAGGCAGCTGTCTTGAGTCAGATAATTTCCAGCTTCCTAAATAAAGGGAACTAATATAATATCTACTTTATGCCCACATCACTGTCGTAACTCACATGGTATGTTGGAGGGTTTTCAGAGACAAGGAGGGCAGAATGCAAGCAGCAGTGGTTTCTAAAGGCCTGTCCCTGGTCAGTCCTCTGTTTCTGTAATAGCCTCTCTCCCTTACCTTTACAGATATTTTCACTAACCTTCTTGGGCACAGTTCACTTTACAAAGTAATTGCTATACCTCTTAAATGTATCCTTTCATACCTGCAGGGGTGTAGTGCAGACTGTGAACAGGAGAGAAGGTTGCATTACTGTTTAGCGTCTCTGCTGACACTGGCACGAACACACAACTGTAGTCTGACATCTTTCCTGGGCATTTTAATATATTTACAGATAGAAAGGTGACCTTTGTTTAGAAAGTCTTTTTATTTCAGGGCGTTGCAGTTTTTTTGTTATGGTAAATGTTGGCATTAATATATAGCTTTTGAAGTGCTAGTAACCAGACCTGGCACTACTTTTAGAGAGAAACAAAACTGTTTGCATCTGCTTTGTTGAACAATCTTCTATAACAAGTTAACTTAAAAATACAGGTGGCAAAGCTAACATTTTTCAGATGAGAATCTCCATGAAATACAGACCAAATACTGAAAATATCTAGTGGTAACATGTCAACTATCCTTGTCACTGAAAAATGTGTCTTAAACACCAAAGCCCCTTAGGTTAGTCTTCTATCAGAAGGCCAATCACAAAATCACTAAAGCCGTGAAGGCAATTGTTCAGTGTTGCTTGAAGCTATTAGTATACATGTGTGGAAAAAACCTGTTATTCAGTAGTTCAGTCAGATACTCTCAATTATGTCAAACTTTAAAATCCATGTAACCTTTTTAGGTATACAAAATGATTTAAAATCTACCTTGTCTCTGACATTTAAATATGGGGGACTATACCATTCATTTATTTACCAAGATAAATAGAGATTAATGAGAGATGAACAAAGTAAAGCAGAATCTTACAGAAAGAAACTAAATTGTTAGAAAGGAATGAATAAATAGGACTGCTTCTGGCTTTTTTCTTTTTTTTTTTTTTTTGCAAGTAATGAATTTTACTTTTACACAGCTTAGAGACTAATAACTAGACACAAGTTACTCTAAGCACTTGTTACCTCTGCCAAACTATTCTCTGTTAATGAAATAAAATTTTGTAAGACTTTTGGTATCATCCTGCTGAATGTCACTTGTGGAAAAGGTTATTATCCAACAGGACTAAAAGTTACCACATATACTAAGTCTTATGCAAGTATCAGAAACTTCCCTTCACATTACCAATGAACAGGATTTTTGTTGTTTGGTTTAGACACCCGGTCGACTGCTTTGGAGGTCCACTGAACATTTAAATAATAGATTTTAAAGTTGAAACTAGTTTTAAAGTACTTTAGTTTTCAGGCTTTGGCATCGTCAGGTGTTTATGAAATTCAACTATATGACTATTTTACAGTTTCCTATGAAAGCCTGCTCTCATAGTAAGAAAAAGACATAGAAGGTGACTGTTTCCATTTACTGTTTTCCATTTTTTGCTTACACTCTGGGAAAGTGAGTAGCTCAAGCAGTAGTCCTTTCTATGCAAAAATAAGCAAAGTGCCTCCTCAAAGGATAACGTTAATGTTTCCCTCTTCCATTCGACACAGCTGCAGTGATGAGCTAAAATACAAAATTGCCCAAGTCCTCAATATTAGACAAAACTAAAAATGCATTTTCTGATCTCAGACTCTTGTATTTTTCTTTTTTCCAAAGTGTATGCTCTAGTCAGTGTAATGTAACATGTAAAAACACTGTATACACTCCATGTACTTTCTAAATACCTGGTGAAAAGGCTTTTTGACTTTTTCAGGGCATAAGATGAATGTGCAGTGAATTCACAAAATATGTGGAATTTATGAGATGATATTGATAGGTGTAATTTATTTTTTATTTACAGTTTCTCTGGCCCTTAGTTTTCTTTTCTTTCCTGCTGTCTGAATTCAATATCAAATAACTTTGCAATCCCACAATGCTGCTTCAAGCCTTAAAAAATGGACTACAGCCGATGCCAATTTTGGGCAACTATCCAAAATTACACACCAGCTACACAGTGCAAAGTAACTTTCATTACCATTGTATCACATAGCCACAACTTTATTTTTCTTCCTATTCCCTTGAGGAATGACTTCCTTGTTTGGGTTGCTCCCATCTAGGAAGTGTGCTAATTGTTATTACTTCGCTTCCTAACATGAAATGTGTTTAAACCTATGCCTGTTAAGTGCCTGAACAGTAGTTTCATTGTACATCATTTACTGTTTGGAACTGTAAAGCATAAGCACTCTTCAAGGCAGCATATGGTGCGTGATCTTTTTAGCTCTTTGTTTTGAAGGTGAACTTCTGGAAACCGGCATCCATTATTGTCTATTTCTTAACGTATTAGAAATGTCTGTCCTAGTTTTGGAGAGATACTAGAGCCTACTGGCCACACTTCTGTCATTTTTAAACACAACTTCATTAGGGAACTAAACAAGTCAGCAACATACACAGCAGCAGCTATGCTGGCTGTTTCAGAGACAATTAAAAAGTGTGTGTCTCGGGTCTCAAAATCTTAACATTCGCAATACACCAAACCTGATTTTGTACATACAAATAAGTACCACAAATAACCTGTTATTCCAACATATACTTAAAATATAATATATTGTATAATGAATTATTTGAGTTAAAATAAGTGAATAATTGCATTTCATGAATGATCAGTGGATTTAAAAGTATTTCCAAAACTGGAATTTTTTATACCAACTTTATATAGCGATATAATTACATAAATGGGAATATGAAAAAAGCAGTTTAAGGTCATATACCATGTACTTCTGAACAAATTTATGGCTGTAGTTTACTACATCAGTGACATTACTATTAATTCATTGTTTCCAGCTACAGTGGTCATGGCAGTGCTTTCAATATGAAATATCAGAAGAATTATAAAAGTGAAGGGGCACAAATATTTCTCAAATGATTAAGAGGCTTTTCACAAAGTCTATAGCAAGTCCATATCTACAAAATCAATAGTCAAATGAACCTCAGACATACAACTCTAAGATTAGCTAACAGATCCCCCGCTTCACAGTAACTGATACTTCACATCTTAAGGAAAAAAAAAAAAGCTCCATGGATTGCTAACGTTTCAGCAGAACATTGTTGTAAGTTAACTTTATGAGGCAATGTAACCAAAAATATTTCAGCATGTCTAATTCCATGTTATACATGACAACAGTGAATATAATCCACAAACTGAATGTCTCCACCCAAAGCTCTTACATTTTTGTCCGGTCCCTTTCAATAAATAAGCCCTTAGTCTGGCCAACAGTTCATAGGGGAACTGCTGCTGGTTCACATGGGAGTGTGCAGGTACCCTGTTCAGTAGGTGCCAGTGATGCCCATACCAAAAAGCTATTTAGCAGGTCAAATTAGGAAAGAAGTTGAGCTGGAAGTAGAAAACAAGAATTTTGGAGTAAAAAGAACATGTTTATGTTGGGTTTAAGAATGCCATCCTGCTCACATTGTGAAACACTAGCGCTTCTCCTCCAGCTCCTCCTGCAAAGCAAAGCAGAACTTTGCTTTTTTGTGTAGATTTTGTTGAGGACTATGAGGGGGTAGTGTGCCTTCCATTTATAGTACACCCACAGGTTTTGTTATTGCTCTTTTATTAAAGGCATGATAGACAGAATCATTAGCTGTGCAAATTATTTTCTTACATAAGAAGAAGAGAGTGTCATGTGATGGTTCAGGGGTGACTAGCAGCCCTGGTACCACCTGCTTCTGTCTGGGTACTGCCTCCAGCTGCTGGGCCCTGCTTCTGCTGGTGGGTCATTCCGTCTCTACTCTGGATCACAAGGCTTTGAAATCACCCTGTTCCCATCATCTTGCCATGAGAATGCAGTGAGTGGTGCCATGGGTCTCTGGTGAATCCCTCAAAACTGTCCTCTCGTGCATCCTGCTGTCCTATTGCTTTTTGGACAGGCAAAACTCAAGGTTTTCCCACCTAGGTCCAGCTGTCTCACAACTGCCGTTTTTGCCATACACCATAGTCTCCTCTACAACTCTATGGTTACAATAATCCATAGTATCTTCTTTGAAACAATGCACCATCCCTTAACACAAAAATCCACAGAGACCTGGCAAAAATATTAAAATCAGGCATGATTTGCTTGCCAGGTTCATTTTTCTTAATACCTTGGTGACCCACGTGCCTCAGGTATATCCCAGGAAGCCTGTGGTTCAGGCAAATTGTATCCTTCTATTCTTTGTGGCTGTGGTGTCACCAGACAACATTTTCAGCAATAACACAGCTCAGAGTGTGCTCATTTCAACCCCTAGCCATTTTCCTTTTCCTGCCTCTTTATTGAGGTGTACCCCCCTCCTCCTTCCCACCAATTACAATAGCATCGCTGCTTCACGGCTGTCTTCTGAGTCAGACTGCAGGGCTGCTACAACTTTAAAATAGCTTAGCAAAAAAACCCCTGTATATGTAGTTAAAGCTGGAACGGTTCCCCTCACCTAGTCCTCAGTGTGGCTTCACAAAATGGGGCTGGAAGAACACCGGGACAGCCGGCTGCAGCTTGGGGGTATGAACAAGCTCTTTTGTTGGCATCCCTCCATTTTTAGCTGCAGGCAGCTCATATTTTCTCTGTAGACACAAGGTTTGTTTCCAACAATTTAGTGTCTTTCTGGGTTTGAAATATGAGAGAAATAAGCCTGCTAATCAGATTTGAGCCAGGAAGTGGGCACCCCTAAATTAATGGCTATTTTCTTAAGGACTCTTAATTCTTTTAAGGACCTCTGATTTCCTTTCTTGCTGATTTCTCAATAGTTCAGAATTAAACAAAGCAAATCCATTCACATATTTCAATATACCAACAGAAGTTGCATAGTGATAAAGTAATTGCACATTAATCCCGTGTTCTGCACGTATGTATACAGACATAATAGACTAGGCAAGTAATTCTTCCTAGAAGAGCTAATCAGAGGTTTTAATTTAATCAGTTCATTTTATGTTCATCTTTTCTGTTTTGTCAGCCTAATACACATAATAAAAATTTAATCTCTTCATTGTTTTAGTAATGTGAACCACTATTTTGCAAAGAGTACTTGACTGATGGTCATAGCTAAATGAAACAACATGTTTCCTTGCCGTCACAAGGATTTTAAATAACTGTTTTAATTCTATGCCTTGAATAAAACAGTTTATTTCCTCAACAACATGAGGGACAAACAAGAGAAATGTGAGGCTTGTGTTCATTTTTTTTCCCCCTCAATTTTCTGATACTAGCTTAGAAACAGTTCAATGTAAATAATTCCCAGTATATGCATAAATTGTCTACTATGCCGTGGTTTTATTGAGTCTCCCAGGAGATCTGTGGGGCAGCTATGGGAAAGGTAGTGCTATAAAACCCCCCAAAAAGTGATTTTTCTTTCATGGCCAATGGCCTTTCATTTATGGACAGCAGAGTACTAGTAAAGGTAACACAAGCCCAAGAAACTACTATGAAGGCTATATGCTCCCGTGCGACAATGCTTTGGCCGTCAGAGGCTTTCACAGAACACACTGAAAATAAGTAAATTATCTCCTTGCTGTGGACCCCATAAAAATAACTCTTTGCCTTGCTTCCTTTTATCTTGGAAGATGCAAACATTGTCTTTTTGATTATTTTTGTCTTTTCTTTCAGCCTATACAGGCAATCAGGCAACCCTGGAAGGAACTCGGCATCTCAATGACCGCACGGTGGAAAGCAGATATTCAGCCTTTCCATTATAATGTTTTACACAATGATGTTTTCAAAATAAGACAGGTTCCTTTCTCCTCTTTTTTTTTTTCTTTTTTTTCCTGTCAGACAAGCCTTTCTAATAGCATTTTTATAAATGTTGGTAACTTTTGAACTTATGTTTATACCATCATTCATAGCGTTGCCATTATCACCACGGAACATACTGGTGAGAGAGGATCTTCTTTCCATAAGTCTTTTAACAACAAATTTCATAAAGATATTGATTTTAATTAATTGAGCAGAGTAATAGCAGAACATTAAATGCATTTGTCTGATGGATTAGAGGAAGCCCAATAAGTCATTCATAACTTATGCCAGGATTCAGACTAATTCAAGACTTGGAGAGCTGAAAGCCTCCTTTGTTCTGGATATAGTCAGGCTACAAGATGCAGCCCCTTGACAAAAACAAAATTACAAACCTGCTGCATTTGCTGTCAGAAAAGCTGCCTGCAATTAAGATCTTTGGCTACCAACAGTGACAATAAGAGTGGAAATAGGAATACATTCAATGACCTTGAAATGTAGTCAGGTATTATTATCCCTCAGGTTTTATTTATTGCTATGAAAGAATTAAACCTGCTTGTCTCAAAAAGAAAAGTTCTTAAATATATATATGTAGTTACTTGATACTATTTGCATTAGCAGTATAAAATATATTAAATCACAAAATATTGTACTCTAATGATGTGTGTACACGCACATATATTTTTATATAAATTTATATAACAATAATCCTACTTAGACTTCAAAAGATGAACTTAACTAGATTTCAGAGAAGTTACCAATCCATGGTCAAAACATGCCACTTCATAAAAGATTTTTCAAACTATAGTGTGAAGCAAGGGAAGGGCACTTTGAAACGACATACGTATTTAAAAATAAGACACTTCATTTCTTGCTGCTAATAGGCTCTCTGTTATCTTTTAGTGGTGCTATATAAAATTGTCTCCCACATTTTTCAACCTTGATTGTAAAAATGCTATTTTTTGCTTTGGCTGGCACAAGATTCTTTTGCTCCAGCCTTTATAGATAGAACAAAAAGAACCAGCCTGACATAGAAAAGCTTTTAAAGACTCAGACTTATCCATGAGAAAATTGTCCCAGTGTAGGACTGCAGAAAGCACGCTTTACAGAGTATGCTGAGACAGCCTCACCATGCTAAGTACTACAGACTGTGGAAGAAAAACGGGCATTGGAGCCAGCTAGGCAGTGCCACTATACTTCTGCATTCAGTTTCTGACAAGCTGGAAGTCTTCTTAACACCATGTGCCTGTCCCGTGAACACAAGACTATTTTTTGCGGTGTTTCTAAAGTTCTTGTTACTAAAACCAATCCATTTTAAGACAGCTTTCCAATTCTCCCTTTTCCACAGACTCTCCTTGTTACAGAAAATGCCTATAATACCAGTAAAATATGCAATCCAGGCACATTAGCTAGCTGAGCAGATTGAGACCACTGATTGTTATTTAACAACTTTGTACAGGTGCTATGTAAAATAAGTGATTTAATAGTTTATAGGAAGAAGTTGGAAGGCTTGACTTCAGTTCCTAAAATATTTATAAATACTTCATGCTTTCTAGTAATGCTGAGCTTGTAATCCCATTAGTCAGCTCCCTTTTTCATGGTACACTAATTTGAATGCTTTTATTATTTTTCCTGGAATATGTGTATTCTGCAGGCACAGTTTCAGGTCCTTTCCCATTGTTTTGTGTTGCTGTGCTCCTGCAGTTGGAGATGGCATTTCTGAGAAAGCAGGTATGTGGCCAGAACATCCCCGTGACTCAGTAATCTCTGGCTGCCAGAAGTATCCCATAGGACTTTTGGCTGCCAGTTGTAATTAACTTTAAATCCATTATACTTTTGTGAGGAAAAAAAACCCAACCTTCCCAGGCTGGAGTGGAGATACACCTATATAAACAGATCATGTTTATATATCATAGGGAAGGGAAGTACATGTTGGTTGTATTAGAAAGATTGGTCGGTATCAATTTAGAATATTCACAAGTGAGCTTTAAAACCACTGCAAATAGGGATCCAATATTACCAGAGAGGAAAGAAAAGTAGTGGATAATTTTCTACAGGTCACTTGTTTCAAGACTAGCTTTATTTCTGTATCGTGATGCATAATAACACATGGAGGGTCATAGTACCAACCCTTGCCATGAAGTCAGCTACTTTAGGACTTTGGGCTTTTCAGGAGTCTGGTTGACCAAGTCCCTTGGGAGGCAGTCGTCCAGGAAGCCTGCATGTTTTTTAAGATGGAAGTCTTAAAGGCACAGGAGCAGTCTGTCCCCGTGTGCCGAAAGACAAGCCATCAGGAAAAAAGACCGGCCTGGCTGAACAGAGAGCTAGGGTTGCAACTTAGGGAGAAAAAGAGGATTTATGGCCTTTGGAAGAAAGGTCAGGCCACTCAAGAGGACTACAAAGAGGTAGTAAAGCTATGCAGGGAAAAAATTAGAAGGGCCAAAGCCCAGCTAGAACTAAACCTGGCTTCTGTTGTCAAGGACAACAAAAAAAGTTTCTATGAATATATTAGCAATAAAAAGAGAACTAAGGATAGTCTCTGTCATCTAGTAGATGGGGCCGGTAACATCGTGACCAAGGATGAGGAAGAGGCTGAGGTACTTAATGCTGTCTTTGCCTCAGTCTTCAGCAGGAAGACCAGTTGTTCCCTGAGTACCCAGACCCCTGAGCTAGCAGACAGGGATGAGGAGTAGAATGAAGCCCCTGTAATCCAAGAGGAAATGGTGAGGGACCTGCTTCAGCACCTGGAGGTGCACAAATCTATGGGGCCGGATGGGATCCACCCAAGGGTACTGAGTGAGCTGCCAAAGTGCTCACCAGTCCCCTTTGCTTCATTTATGAGCAGTCCTGGCTAACTGGGGAAGTCCCAGCTGACTGGAGGTTGGCAAACGTGACACCCATCCACAAGAAGGGCCAGAAGGAGGATCCAGGGAACTACAGGCCAGTCAGTCTGACCTCAATGCCTGGGAAGGTCATGGAACAGATCATCCTCAGTGCCATTACACGGCACATGCAGGAGAACAGGGTGATCAGGCCCAGTCAGCATGGGTTTGTGAAAGGCAGGTAGATCATGCCTGACAAACCTGATCTCCTTCTATGATAAGGTGACCCGCTTGGTGGATGAGGGAAAAGCTGTGGATGTTATCTACCTGGATTTTAGCAAAGCTTTTGACCCGTTTTCCCACAGCATTCTCCTGGAGAAACCACCTGCTCATGGCCTGGACTGGTATACTCTTCGTTGGTTAAAATCTGGCTAGATGGCCATGCCCAGAGAGTGGTGGTGAATGGAGTTAAATCCAGCGGGCAGCCAGTCACAAGTGGTGTTCCCCAGGGCTCGGTGCTGGGGCCGGTTCTCTTTAATATCTTTATCAATGACCTGGATGAGGGGATCAAATGCACCCTCAGTAAGTTCGCAGATGACACTAAGCTAGGTGGGCGTGTTGATCTGCTTGAGGGTAGGAGGGCTCTACAGAGGGATCTGGACAGGCTGGACCAATGGGCCGAGGCCAATGGTATGAGGTTCAACAAGGCCAAGTGCCGGGTCCTGCACTTGGGTCACAACAACCCCATGCAGCGCTACAGGATTGGGGCAGGGTGGCTGGAAAGCTGCCATATGAGCAGCTGAATGTGAGCCGGCAGTGTGCCCAGGTGGCCAAGAAGGCCAACAGCATCCTGGCCTGTATCAGGAATAGTGTGGTGAGCCGGACTAGGGAAGTGATCATCCCCCTGTACTCAGCACTGGTGAGAGCCCACCTCAAGTACTGCGTTCAGTTTTGGGCCCCTCACTACAAGAAGGACATTGAGATGTTGGAGTGTGTCCAGAGAAGGGCAACGAAGCTGGTGAGGGGTCTGGAGGACAAGTCTTATGAGGAACTACCGGGGGAACTGGGGTTGTTTAGCCTGGAGAAGAGGCTGAGGGGAGACCTTGTCACTCTCTACCTGAAAGGAGGGTGTGGAGAGGTGGGGGCTGACCTCTTCTCCCTAGTGACAGGTGGTAAGATGAGAGGAAATGGGTTCAAGTTACACCAGGCGAGGTTTAGATTGGATATTAGGAAAAATTTTGTCACTGAAAGGGTTATCAAACATTGGAATAGGCTGCCAAGGGAGGTGGTGGATTCACCATCCCTGGAGGCGTTTAAAAAAAGGGTAGACGTGGTACCTGGGGACATGGTTTAGAAGTGGTTTTGTCAGGCTAGGTTAATGGTTGGACTTGATGACCTTAAACATCCCTTCCAACCTCAACAATTCTATGATTCTATTTCAGGGTTTCATTACTTATTATTTTAAAGGAGGATCTCTACATTTATAAAGCTCATATTCTTTAAGATTATGAGCCCATTTTTTAAGGACTGTGGCTTTTAGAGCCTTTTCTTATCTCATACAGTTAAGGTTATGCTGTCTTGTTATCTCCTAGAAGTTGCACAAACACACTGATCAGTATTTTAGTGAGAAATTAGAGAAGTTATAAAACACGTTTGTGTCACTACCCTGGAGCTGAAGTCAATGAAACAGTCTTTTTTTAGAGTGGGAAGAGTTTTCTAACTCACGGAAAAAAAAATAAAGTGACATTGCAGTAGCCATCCTGTAGATTTTCACATAATAATTACCTAAATATAAATCTAAAACGTGCTGCATTCTTCAAAGTCTTCATACATATAATAAGCAACAAACAGTCATAGAATCAAAATCTGGGGTGGAAGGGACCTTCAGAGGATATCTAGTTCAACCGCATGCTCAAAACAGGTCTAAATAGATTAGGTTGCTCAGGGCCATGTCTGGCCACGTCCAACCAAGTCTTGAACACCTCAGAGGACAGAGATTCTGTAACCTTGCTGGGAAACCTGTTGCAATGCTTCACCACTTTTCTGCGGAGTGGCATCCTTGCAGCTTGCACTGTTGCATGAGATTCCTTCACAGATGCAAGTCCTCATACTTTCACTTGTTGAATTTCTTGAAGTTCTGCTCAACCCACGTCTCCAGCCTGTCCAAGGTCCCTCTGAAGAGCAGCCCCCTGGTCTCCAGTGTATTCACTGCTCCCCCTAGTTTTGTGTCATGCACATACTTGCTGAGAGTGTACTTCATCCCATTTCTCCAGGTCATTATTGAAGAGGTTAAGTAACATCGGTCCCACTGCTAATCCCCAAGGGACCTCACTAGCTACTGGCTGCCAGCTGGACTTAGCCCCACTGCTTACAATACTTTGATCCTAGCACTCCAGCCGGTTTTCCACCCACCCTGACTATTTATCCCATCAGTATCTCATGAATTTGGCGATGAGGAGACTATGGCAGACTGGGACAAAGGCCTGACTGAAAATTAAGGTATACAACATCCACAGTCCTCCTCTTCTCTACAGGGCTGGTAACCTCATCTGAGAGAGAGCAATGAGGTTGATCAGGCATGATTTGCCCTTTCTAAATCCCCGTTGGCTGCTCTCAATCACCTTCTTGTCTTGAATGTCTTTAGAAATGGAGTTAATCCCCATAAAAGCCGTAACTTGACCAAGGTGAGGCTGATTTTATTACAGTAAATTGGGTTGTTACCATTTCATTTGCATTCAGTGAAAACAATATCTAACATAGAATAGATTACTTAGTAAGTTTTATGTACTTTAATACTACAAGTCATTGGCTTCAAATATGGGGAAAAAGCTACAAACCTGTTTGTAGCAAGAAACATCTCACTAACTGAAGAGGGATGGAAGCAGCATATTACCAAACACACAAGATAACCGTGAGTCAGTTAATTTCAGGCTGCTATAATGGAGGTATTTTGCTACTACTGTGCAAAAATTATTGAGGTACTTCATTAAAAAGAGGATAAATAATACCACATTTCTTTCCTGGGGATGAGTAAATAAGGAACTTGCTTAAAAAACCCAAACTAAATCACTGTTAGTCTTCGGGACTTATCCTGTAAAGTGCTGAGCAAACACTTACTGAATAAAATGAGCCTTACTGAATAAAATTCTAATTAGAGTAATTGAGCTTTGATAACTGCTATGTCATTAAACATAAATTGGCTTTAAACTAATTGTATTTGCATTGTATTATGATTTCTATTAATGAATGCATTAATGTTTATACTCTGGAAACTCTTGTGAAGTAAAATATTAAAGTCTATACCACTTAATCTGAAATGCAATGCTCTTTGAATACAAACCTGGCATGGCACTGGTGGAAAAGTTTCGGTAAGGAATAGGGTCCAGATCTTCACTGTTTATGATTAACAGCAGAGAAAAGGTGCCTGTCACCTTTTTGGGCTTCCTCCATTCTAGACAAGAGGAGCTGCGTATTGGTCTCTGCAGCATAAGCTGGAGTACGGTGTGGGGTTCTCTAATTTGGGCCAGCTGCCACCAATCCTGCAGAGTCTATGATGCAGCCTCACTAAACTGCTGGCGCTAACTATACTTCTTATTCGAATAGTAAAATGTGCAGAGGGACCCAATAGTTTTAGATATGGTGAAAGATAGAAAAATCATACAGTTGTTTTCCACTTAAAAAGCAGAACCGCCCACCAACGAAACCCAATCCAAAATACGGAGGTAAGAGATGTAAAGTGGTACTGCATATATCATCCCTGAACTACGTAATGCATTTCTTTTTGTGACACTGAGAATGAATACCATGAGGTCAGTGCTAACACAGACCTCTCCTGTTGGGCAAGTCAGGAAAACCCTATTCCTTAGCAATGCAAGGTCCCATTGCCAAGCCTGATTGGCCTTGTCTAGGGACAAAAAAAGGCAAACAAAAAACCAACACACCAAACCAGCTTTATGCACTTTTAACCTGAAGGGGAACCTGAGGCCATGCATAGTGGTGTGTTTAGAATGGCTACCAATAACTAAGCATTTGCTCTGGGAATTCAACTTTACACATAAAGCCTCCTTTTGTATAGATAGTCTTGCCTTATTTCATTTCAGCTGCTATCCACAGACAATAGTCAACAAATAATCATAAGAATTATTTGTCTAGTTGGACTCAGAAACATGAAGCCGGTGTTGCTGTTCTTGTACCTGTGGCATATACCTTGCCACTGCCCTTTGACCAAATTATTACAATTTCTACTATAAATTTACAGTACAATACAAAATGCAAAAAAAAAAAGTACTAATCCTCTTAAAAATTCTTTTTCTCAGTATTCCTAATGTTGACCTTATTCGTTGGAATATTTGCAGAAGACAAGACCTGGGAGAAAAGAACACGGACACAAACTTGTTTAAATATTGACATGAATATTCATATGAACAGGTGTGCATTATTTTCTTGTTATTGCTTCCATGAGGAAAGTGGTGCGAGTTATGAAAATTAGACAAAGTTCAAAAAGCACACAGGAATAAAAGTATTAGGGAAAAAATCTGAGTTTAAAATCTGCTGCTTTTCTATTAAAAATTATTGCCTAAGGCCTACTTTCACGAGTTTGCATTTCCAAATTCAAGTAGACTAAAATAAAATAATTGATTAATTATATGCCAGCTGACCATTAATTTTGTTTCATAAACCAAATCATCCAATTTTCTGATTTAAATATGTTGCATATTCAGTGACATCCCATAATTCTGTAATGGAAGGCAAGGCTACGAAGATCACTTTTTGTCTAAATAATTCTAAACAGCTGGCTATCTGAAACACCATTTGTCAGACACTCAAGCGCATTTCCAAGAGTTTACAATACCTTACGTGCTACAGGACAAATCTTGCCGCTTCTGTCCTGAACATTTGCTGGTGTTCAGTATTTCTGGTAAGCCTTTCAAGATAATCCTAGTTTAACTCACTAACTGATACCACATTAGTACGTATATTTGGACTTCCAGAAATTTGGAGTCTGTTGGGATTTTGCCTAGGCACCTACTGCAAATATTTTACACTATGCGAGTAGTTGCTCTGTAAACCCAGGCCAAAATTAGTTCTCCGTGGAGGTGAGCTTTATCTTCAGGGTTTGGCTCAAAGCTGAAGGTGAACTTCTCTGGAACTTGGGGTTTGCAGGGAGGTTTTGATTTATGCTCAGCTGGTATTCTCAACCATGTGAGATGAGATAAGGATGGTTGTTACTGTCACAAATGATAACGCCAAAGGTAAACAAGGGAATTTCTTGACAAAACAGTGCCTTACATTTTGAACTTTAAAATGGAAAAAAACCCAAAACAATGAATGTCTTATTTATTTGCTACACACATTTTTCTTGCATAGTTTGATTACCCTCTCAATATTTTTTACTTTTGAGTTTTTGACACTTTTATAGCGAAGTCTAACTCATTCAAGCCACTGCATAAAGTGGTGTACAAATGAGGGGCACCTATACCCCGGCTCCCTCTAACAAATGATGCATTGCACTTTAGGCATGTCTTGGAAATCTCAGGAGAAAAGTAGAGGTGGACATACTGCTTAGCAAGTCTGATGCCTTTAAGATATGCTGAACTCACAGTGTGATTTACTGCTCTGTGCATGCACCTGTATTCCTTTTAGCATGAGTTAGACTTACTGTAGACTTGACTCCCTACTTGACTTCCAGAGATCTGAAAATCTAAGATAATATGATAAATCACTCTTTTTCATCTTAGACAGTATTTGTCAGCATCTCCAGGGAAACTCACTGGTAAAGAAGTTGTGAATCTCCAGATGGATATTAATATATAGATTGAGTTAAAGTGGTGGAACCACCACGTCTCCTAGCATTTTAAGAATGACAATTCAGATGTGTCCAGTGGGATAAGCATACCTTTCATACCTACTGAAAGGTCAGGTTGTCTTCATAACAAGACTGTGTTTTCTAGAATTATGCTATATATTCCACTATAAAGCTTTGCATAATTGCATATTATTGGTTATTTTAAACAAACGTAATGCAACATAACCAAATATAATACTGTAGTTCAAGTGTAATGACTTATTTTTACTTTTTCTACTATCAACGTTTGGCAATTTTTTCTGAAGTGCTATTGGTCTAAGACAGTGCTGGGAAGTTATTTTTCAAATTAATACCTCATATGTCAGAAATACAAAGTGCAGTTTACTTCATTTATTACAGTGCTGTATGGATGTCCGTTTAAGTGATCCTTCATGTGTTCTTCAAATATGCAAATGGCATAATCCTTGTTTTTAAGGAAATAGTTATACATACGAATTCAGGATAAAAATGTAATCTTACTGCAGCCTGATGAAAAACATCAAGCCTGCCACCCTACAGTATTCAGTTTTCACCAGAAGATCTCTGTTGACTTAACTGAATTTAAAGCAGTGTAGGAAAAAACTGTGACCAATATAGCTCATACACCATAGATGTAATAATTTATATTTTTTTCATCAGGAACAAGGATAAAACACTACATATACATAGCACCTGAAAACAGACAAAACTAGTTACAGCAATTTGCAAAATGGCCATGTTAGGGCAAGGGATTCTTAAAACTTACAAGGGGACCAACACAACAAAGGTATAGTGGGTGAAAAATGTGCTGTAAAAGGACTTTGGAGAAGAGATAGTACAGGAGATAAAGTGCTGCTTTGGTGTCATGTCAGCCATCTCATTCTACAGTTCTACATCCCCTATAAAAACACAAAGGCAAATCTGCTTTCTGGAGTGTGTAGGCGTCAGTTAGATGAACAGAATTCTTCATAACAAATAAAAACCTACTATTTTGAATGGTGGTTTTAATAAAAAAATGGGAAATGTAAATGGTCTGTACAGTGTTCTACAAAGATTAAAGGTGACAGAAATATATTCGAGTTCAACAGATTGTCTTACCATGAAAAATAACTTTGTACAATAGCTTAAGTGCTGAATAAAATGTTTTGTGACAGAAATTTCCTACAAAGGAAAAATTGAAGGAGGTATGTTTCCAGCGCAGGGAGCATATATTTGACATACTGTAAAATTCACAAGTATTTAATTGTTGTATTTGTAAAATATATGCAGTGAGATCTCTACAGTTTTCAGCCAGTGTCCTGTCTGATTACACTATATTGAGCTAAATGTTGGAAAAGTCACAAGCAGCCTTTGCTAAATGCTCATCTATAATCAACCATACCTATGTGATTACCAGTGACTTCACTGGCCAAAGCCACTATATGCCTTCAGAACATTCACCCCTGAGGGCTTTGCTTACACTGTAGTTACCCCCACATCACTTTTTGCTCATTCGCAAAGGCAGATTTCTACACAACTTGTGGGAACCTCAGCTCTTGCCTAACAGTTGAAATTTGACATTGATTAGCATCATTAGTACAGGGTTTGTCCTTTTCCACTCTAGTGTTCGCAATACCCTTATATCATCTATATTTAGGAACTATAACAACTTCCGTATATGTACTGCTACATAGCGTTAAAAGGTCTGTTAGAATCTCATCCTCAATCTAATAGGTACAGCATTATGTTATCACCCAACAGCATGGAGTGATAGAGAGGGAAAACTATAGCTTTTCAAACAAAGCTAATTTGAAGATAATTCAGTCTGGATCACAAGCTGGATCTACTGGTAAAAACTAAATTTCATCTAACCTTTGGGCATTGCACTTTGTACATATCTTTGGGAGGAAAAAAGAACATAATAGATTATAAAGAAAACAATGTTGCTGCCCATAGATTTTCTGTCTTTTATTAAAAGTGTCATGACTGGTGGATTCAGATATATTGTTTTGTAAATGTAATTATTTTTTCATATCAGTATTAGGAAAGAAAAGTAAACAGGATTCAATCTAATTTATGAGACACTTTAGAAGATGATTTGAAGCAGACTGATTACAGTGTATCAGTCTTAATTACCGCATATATAAACTAAATAATATGAAATATTAATCTGCTGTTTTCAGACCAAAGAATCAGTACACAGAATGGAAGTTATTTTTTTCCGTGCGCTTAAGTCAAGAAATGAAGATAGCTTTATGTAGTTTTAGGATAGTTCTGGAATTTGACAATTAAATTAAAATCAAAATCCCATTCCTTCAAAATCAAAGCAGGAATCTTCAGAACTAAGCACTTGACTGTTTTTTTAATTGAATTTTTAAGTCTAATCTATTTTTCACTTGCTTCTTGAAATGCTAAATAAAAGCATAAATAATTTAATTGAAAAATTAAATTAAGGAGAATCAATTTGTGACAGATTTATGAAAGCATATAATGGCTCTTACAGAATATTGAGCAGCTATACTTACTTAAAAAACAGATTTCCTACATGATCATAATGAAGGATTCCAGAAGTATTACGTATTTTGTTTTAGTTCTCCTGTTCTGGGATTCCCTCTTCTTATTGACACCCTAAAACCATATCTGTAAAGCTCAGCCCTGTGTTGTGTAGAACTTCTTGATGCACAGGGAAGGTATTCTCCATACTTTAGCCCTTAGACTTGCAGCCTATTTTTTCTCTGAGTTCAGGACTGAAACTCTTTTCGCTTGTGTTGCCCCTGGGCACTGAATACAAGTCTCAGTCCTTGGTCTCTAGGATTTTAAGACTTGAAGTAATGCCCCAAATGTGTTGAGGTGCTCTTTGTGCTCTCCTCCCCTGGCACACCAGTGGAACAGGGAGCACCACCCTACATGCACTACAGAATGATTGGTCTCAAAATGCAGCAGAATTTCTTACAAAGAGAGCTAAAACATTCAGGTTTGAGTTTCTAAAAAGTGTTGTATGAACCAGTAACTGAAAAACAGGATTTCACTGTGGTTTCAAGTGGTAGAGAGTGAGGCAGGATAATGCAGACAAGCTGCCAAATAGGAAAGTCAGAGTTTTCAGCACAGACGAGACCCTTAAGCCTACAACTATATGAGTAAACAGAATGAACTGGGAATAATTTTCTGGCTTGAGGTCAAATGGTATGGCAGAGCACATGTCCACACAGCTAACTATTCTCAGTTCTCAGGCAGAGTGGCATCATCCAAACTGCTTGCTGGAAACAGTTTGTGGCCTGTGCTGTCACCCAAGCCATGCCCATGTGGGTTGGTGCTGCTGACCTATGCCAAATCTGCAGAGACTGTGCAAACCAGTGAACAGTATGGACAACTGTGTGCTAACGCCGTGGCTCAGACAGAGGCCCTGTTGAATTTACTGTTACAGTTTAAATCTGAAGGATTCACATTTAAGCAGAAAGGAGGTCCAAGCAGATTTCAAGCAACAAAGTGTAACTACAATAGCCTCAAATTATCCCAAGGTAATTATAATCTCAAGAATTTTGTGTGCAAGTTTTGTTGCTTTCTGGTACATAGCATCTCAAGGTACGCACGCACGTGGGCCAAATTAATCAGACTCAGGGACAGCATATCTCCCGTTCTGGATGAGCCAGTGCTGCTAGAGCGTGTGGTAACTCTACCACACGCTCTAGCAGCACCGGCTTCTCCGATGTTGGTAGAGGATTACTCTGCCAGCACTAGAGTACTGTGTGGCTTCCACTGCCGTCTGGGGCTGGCAATCACAACCAATCACAGAGATGTGACTACAGTGTTGAGCCTTCCTCCTCCAACCTGCTCCAGTCCCTTCTCTCCTCACATCTGTTTACTGCCCCATGGCTTTTGTGAAGGTCAGCCATCTGGCCTCCAGAGCACCAAGATTTTGTGACGAGGACTTGGCATTTAAATTGCATACTTATTTTATTTTCAGGGCAACATTTTTGCTTTTTCTCTTTGAGTATTAGTTATTCAAAAATGTCAAAGACAATTTCCAAGCTAAACCAAAAATAAATCTTTTTTCCTCTCTCCCTGTCTCTGTATACACACACAGAGCTATTTTTCTCTGTATTCTTTTCTTATACTGAGGATAAGCATACAGGTTGGGGTTATTGGTTCATTTGTTCAGCCAATTTTGCAGAACTGTCCTTGGCATTCAGGGACAAATAATTCTTTCCAATCAGCAAAAAGGAGACAAAAGAGATAATCCAATACTGCATTAGATTTGCAAGCAGTTCAAGGTCTTATCAGGCTTAAAGATCTTTTTTCAAAGAGATGTAGGGGTTTCTCAGGTAAGTATATAGAACGTTATAAAGTTGAAGTAATAGTTCTAGCAGTGGAGACAGCAGAGCAGAGGCACTATATGATTTCCTTTCAGATTCTGATGACCTTGACACTGTAATTATGAGCAAACAGTCCATTATTGTTATGTCTTTAAAAAGACTATAATTGCCTCTACATTTCTTGATTGCCAAGAAAAGGGATTTTGATACTCATTTATCAATTACTTGGAAACACCTAATACCAAGGTTAGTTCCAAATTCTGAGTTCAATTTGCTGAAAGAAGATGCCAGTAAATTTTCAATCTACCAGCTTTGGCCCAAGATAGGTCTTATGATAGCACTTAAAAAAAAAAAAAAAAAAAAAAAGACGTAACTGCCATTTCCTATCTACCAACGATGCAATTTTGTATTTTTTCTGCATAATAAACAATTTCCCCAAATTAAGGGTGAAATACATCAGTGAGTTAACATTGAAGGAATTGCAGGAAAGGAAGCAGGAAGGAATTGTTTAGAGAAAGATACAGGGACTAGGCCTGAACATGCCAACCATCCTTTCTTTCTATTGGTTTTAGTGCTCAGCATTTCACAAGGTTTGACCGGGGCCAAATTAATCACTTGAATTTAAATGCCTGCATTGTTTCACTCCAGTTAATGGATGTCATGCATGAAGCCTGAAGAGAATTGCATAAAGTAGAGTGAGAGTGCAAAAAATAGTCTAAAAACCAATCAGATCCTGAAATTAAATACGTTCTCTGTAACCTACCTGCTAATATCTGCAAATTTTCTTTGAATGTCTAAACATAGAAAAGATCAATTTAAAGGCAATATAAACAGAGGTGGCAGTCGGTGCCTGCCCTTAATCTATTAGAATAGTTGTACCTCACTTGGACAAAACTCATATTAATCTCAAATTCTGTGTGATAAAGAAAAGTAGGCATTGAGATGGCTTTCACTGCTGGCTTGTGCTGATGTCTGTGCATCAGTAATTTCTAAAGGCAGGTTTAGATGGAGCTGAACACCTTCCCTGCTGGCAACGTGAACTGGCCAGACACAAATCAACTCCTGTCAAGAAGCTGTGTACTCCATGAGCCATTGCCTACTACATCAAGGTCCCCCTGCTGCACACACATGCTTCTTCCCTTTTTAATATTTTTTAAATAAAATGTTGAGTCTGTTTTTTTTTTTTTAAGACAATACCCTTAAAATGAAACAAATAAAAATAAAGCAGGAGGTGGGAGATTCTATGTCCCCTTGCATGACTTCCTGTAGTTTCCACTCCCTTTATGAATGAATCTTACTCCTTTTCATATATCTGTTGACATAGTATAAACCAACAATAACCAAGCTTAGCAGAAGTTTTAACCTGCATACCAGGCAGCTAGTATTGTACCTCGTAAATCTAGATGCATCTGCTTCCAGGGAAAAGAGGTAAATCTGCTAAATATGTTTATAAAGGTTCGCATGCTTTTGCTACACCCCTCTCTCAGTTTATAATTCTCAAAGACATATATGGAGAGGCCTTCCACCTTCAGGGCTGCATATTTGAAACACTGAAATATAGGTATATGAAATTTTCTGATTATTTGAACCATACATTTGAATGCTTTTACCAAAATCAGTGAAATACTGGAATAAAATAATTCTTTAGACACAGACATTGTGAGGCAGATGCACATTTGCAGCTTTTTAGGGTTTTCATAGTTCCTTTGATTCCAACAGCCTGACTCAAACACTTCATGTTAGCCATGTGTTTGGAGTACTTTTTAAAACGTAGACCTAAACAAGAATTCTTTGGCTAAGACAGACTCATCCAATCTTCCATTTATGAAATAAAACAGATTTTACCTCAGCCCTTTCTCTCCTGAGAGACAGAAAATGCCTGTTTCCGCTTGTAAAAAGACTGGTGTCAGAGAAGTTTCCAAAGAAATGACGAGCTGTAACAAAACATATTCCTTGTGAGGTGAAGTTCATAGTCAAGAAAGAACAATACGATTTCCAGGTCTCCTGCATTAAGCTTTTTGGGTAAAACCAAATCTTCTAGTACCAAAAATAAGATTCAGACACCATTCCTGAAAAAAAATACGAAAAGAAGGGTGGTTTCACATCTCAGTATTCAATACTATAAAGTTGCTAGACTTTGGAAACACTTGCAAGATGTGAATAAGCTTTAAAAATCTCCATCCTTTTAAGGAGCAATTACTTGTTTTAAATTTGCTCAATATTAGAAATAAGGATTATACTTTATTTAAGGAGAAGGCTTAAGTTGATTTAAAAGAAATAAGAATACTTTTATCTACGCATTCAAAAGCACGTCCATCGAACTCAATGGAGATGTGTCTTTTCTTCAGGCTTTGGATCAGGCTTGGTTGCCAGCTTGATAGCAAAGACAGTGTTTTTACTGAGAGCACTCGAATGCTACCTTACTGCAAACAGCTACAGTTTTAAAAAGAAAGAATTACAACTCTGCAATGAGCAGAGAACCCTCAAAATAGCGTAGTAAAATTGTGATTCTGAGCAGATTTCTGTTGGCAAGCATTCCTCTCATTTGGAGAGACTTGGGTGTCAGGATTTGGGTGGGCTCAATGCTACCCACCTGCCACATAAAATCCAGTTTGGATCCCAAGAAACCCAGAGGTTTATCAGAGTTATGTAATACTAAATTATATCTTTTAATAAGCAAATCTGGAGCTAAAATCCTTGGCTTTTGCACCCACTGGTGGTTTTCAATATTACTTTGGCCCTCTTATGTCCATCCAGGATCATGCCTAGGCTTTTAGCGAGCTCTTTGTGTCTTCTGCTGATCCTGGAGTTGCTATTACCTTCAACAGCATTGTTTGTTTTCACCAAAAACTAAGCTTGACAGTTACATACTACCACAAAATCCCATTCAGCTCTTCATAAAAGGGATAAGTAATACAAGCTCTGTTTAAGACCTTGGCATTTTTGTCAGCTGGTTGTAAGTGTAGGCAGCTCTGAGAGGCCATGTGCCTCAAGGGCTTCCAAAACTTTTGCCTCCCCTGGGCAAGGAGATACAGTTTGTCTTAATGGTTCCAGATGGTTACTAGAGATTAGTATTGCTTAGCTATATTGCATTGAGGGTCATTCTCAGAGCAGGCAAGCAGTAATTAATTGATTCCATCTGTATCTACATTTGGGCAGAGGGTGATTTATAATGACCATTGCTACCAAGCAACAGAGGGCCTGTGATTAACAAGACAGTTCTATGGGCTATAGTGGTTTCGAGAGACTGACAGAACTGACAAGGCTTTCCATAAAAACATTAATATGCAAGTTAAGCTATTGCAATGAACTTACTATAGCTTGAAGTTTGAATACAGTATATGTAACCTTGCTATGCTATTCAACTGTAAGAATTACTTCATGACAAAATTTGTCCAAATAAAGAGGCACTGAAAGTAGTATCTGAAATTACTATTGTGTAATTTTCAGTTAGAAGGTCACATCACCTCAGATAAGTGAAGCGGTTTCTATTAAGGTTTACCATTTAAAATCAAACCAGAGATTCTCTGTCAGTGACCTATTTTAGGAAACACAGAGTGCAAGATATTACAGTGCATATACTGAAGTTGTCTTTCATTATTATTTTTGGAGTACCTATTATGCTATTCTGATAGGTTATTACAATTACATATTCATGAAAGAACAAGGTAACTTTTCTGACTGCTACAAAGGTTCCAATATTTCCTGTAAGCAAGGATCTTCTAGAGATCAAAATTCAAAGACTGTTCAAAACTTAGTCTCATAACTGTCACTATACGTGGTCAAAGTTACGACCCATACCACGTAACGTTCTTATTCTGCATCATTAGGGAGATGTAAAGGACTTTACAGGATTTGCATAAGAGTTCTCCAAATTAGTATTTTTGGAAGTTGTCATCTTGGCATTGGGAAGCCCACCAGAGAGCCAAGTTCTTCCAATTCACCTGCTTAATCCAAAAAAAGATGATCTGTGGACAGTTCCTTATTTCTACAGCATTGAATTACATAGTTTTGATGCATTTCCTTGTTTGTTTCCATAGATGTGACTCACTGTATCATATAAGAAGCATTTGAAGGACAAATGCAGGACTCTTCTTTTTAGTGATGGCAGTTTTTCCTCAAAGAAAAACTTGCTGAGATTATTACTTGAGTACAGTCTCCGGTCCTAGACCAATGGGTGAATTTCTCCTTGTGAAGACTGGACTTTGGTTCATCATATTTCAAATGTGTCTTTCCGAATATTCTATACACTTTGAATAGAAGTCTAACGAATTCTGTAAGTGGATTCACCTGAGCACAAACCTGCTAAAAAGAGCCAGCAGAAAATTTGATACTTGAAAACAAGTTAACTATGTGAAAGCCAGCACTTTCTTTTACAAAGGCAAACATAGCTCATGCTATTATCTACCACTATTTTGCAGTCCCAGTACAAAACAGGTGACTATAGTATTTCAGTGTAGGCCTATCTATAATTAAAATAAACTTGCAAGTCATCTATTCTGGCTATGCTGTAGTAACAGCTGTCAGATTGAGCAGCACTTTGTAAATCACCTTCTGTTTAACATGCAAGTGTTAGAGTTATTTATAACTATACTACATAAACGTCACAAAGGATGTTTGGTGATTCACAGATCATAACAAAGAACATACTGTGGGACAGACATAGGAGAGAAAGAAGCATGTTTTTTTAGGCAGAGCAATTTTGAGTTCTTCACACTATTCCTGAGCAGTCCCCAAGGGCATCAGCATCGCCACTGGATTGGACTTCTACTCACTTTGCCTGAAAACCCAGCTCTGCTGAAGCCAGCAAGATTTTTGCCTGTGTTTTTCTAAAAGCCAGACTTTCGCTGATGACTTTATGTGACAGTTAATACTATATTAGCATAGAACAACCGAGTGAAAATTTGTGTGGCACGTTTGCATCAAGTGCAATAATTCCCCAGGTTCTATCTACCTCTGAACCATCAGGTACCGCTCATACATATGACTAAGTGACATATATGCTATTATGCTAAATATGTTGTAGATGACAGCAAAAAAACAGCCCAGGGGCTCCACCAGCCTGAAAAAAAAAGGCAGGTTTAAACCTGTTCTGGCAAACTCACCTAAAACTGTGCAAAACAAACATATTTCTAATTTGACAATTGTAATCTCTTTAACATCAGGATTTTCAAAACGTTCTCAAAAATTTAAATAAAAAAATCTAAGTCTGTCAGAATGTCCTAGAAAACGAAGCCCCGTGCTGTTTAGAGCTTGATAAAACCCAGCTTTCAAACAGACTGGCTCCTCCTTTCAGCTTTTTGACCATAGAAAATGTCTGCTCTGAGGACCTTGACATCACTACATAGAGAGCCAACCTTGGAGTTCACTGTTAAGTGTACAAGATAATTCAGGACAACTCACAGGTGTTTCCTCAGACTTTCAAAATTTGTGTGCCACTGACTCCATGGTTATATGTTGATGACTGTTGGGGAAGCATCATTCCAGTCTCAAGGCTCCTAGTCACACTTCAGTCTCATATAGCTTACATACTTCAGAATGTAAAGTAGGTCTACACAGAGAGATTAAGGTAGTATAGTGAATGAGAAAGCAACGGAACGGAGATTTTTTAAAAAAATATCTGTTAAAAATTAATTCTTATTAGCTGTTTCTAACCAATAGCACATTAGTATTTGCACTACTTTAAAATCAGTAGGGATATAACATTCTGACACTTACAAGCATTAGAAACAATTGTTAGAGGCATTCGCTAGCCACTGAGTGAATTTAATTCTCTGTGGTTGACAGAGGTACTTTTGAATGTAATTACTGGAGATGGCATTGCGGATGATTTCAAGGGTAAAAAAATATTTAAGCCAAAATTTACAGATGGAAAACAAACTTAGAAATAGTATCAGACCTGCAATTCATCCATGGTCATTAAAATTTTCTTTATGATTGTAATGTAATCGAAAAGCTACAGCTGCATCCAGATCTTTTTATTTCTTTTCAACTTTAGATTTTTTTTCCTTTTACTCTTCTGTTTTACTCATGTTTTATAGCAACTCTCAGAAAAAACATATTACAATAAATTTGTCTTTCAAAGCACCTCTAAAATCTCATACTATTACTTGGTAGCTAATTCAAATCTAATCAGCTCATCTAGCTTAAGTTTTCATTGCTTGTTGAAATAATAGCTCATAGTTGCTCTTGGCCAACATAACTACTGTCTAAAAATTGCAAGCTCCAAAACCACCTATAAAACAAGCCAACAAACAAAAAACACACAGGCTTTATAAAGGCAGAAACTGCCAATCAGATCCTGACAAAATACACCATATAAACGTTATGTTTATTTAAATTCTTCATACTCTTTCTTAGAAATGAAGAGGCAGCATCCACATATCCTTCACAGTTCATTAATCTTACCAGGCTGCAATGGCACATTAATCAAAACTAGTGAAAGGAATGCTGTCCACAGCTGACTGCAATATACCCAAGATGTCTCATTGCATTTCTTTAGAGAAGCATGTTTATCCAGCAGAGTATCCTTAAGGATTTAATTCCAAACAGGCATCCCCAGCATTTGCCTAAATAAAAACGCAAAGGATCTTTTGTCAAGAATTCCTTTGTTTTACTTAAAGTAAGTTCGTTGTTGAAGAAAACACCAAAAAATTTGGAGAATTCTCTGTTACACCTCTAAATTTCACCCAGGAGTTAACTTATAACTTCAGTGAGATGGGGAAAATGAGATGAGGTGGAGACATCTGCTGAATAAACGTTTCACAGTTAAAGAAAAATGAAACAAGTATTAGAAAATAGAGCTATTTGTAAAGCTTGACAATTGAAGAATGTACATGAAAATATGCAACTTTGGAGCATACTCTGGAGTTAGCAGACTAACTATGATATAGAAGTTTGGGAAGAATAACAATAACAGATTCTTTGGCTCGGCTTTCACCACTTTGAGTGATGGCTAGAAATTAATACCACAGCTGCCACAGAAAGTAATGCCATTGACTGCACGTTCGTTGCTTTTTCTATCTTCAGGAATTAGATTTTTGAAGTTACATGCGATCAAGCATTAGTTTAATCATTGTTTTGTGTTTTATCAAGCAACAGCTATTGACCTTTGAAGTCTGAATTTTTAATACAGTTTTAATTCATAAGAGTTCTCTGCACTTCACTGATATGTGCATTTTTCCTGCACTGTTATAGTTGCGAACAGAAGTCCATATAGCAAATCTAGAACATGTCCACAAAGCAGCCACATACGAAGCTTTGAAACACTTGCTTAGAACAAATACATTTTAAGTATTAATAAGCATTAAGTAACATTACAATAACAAAAAACTTAGAACTAGACTTTAAAGAAACTATACGCACACTTTTAATTCTTGCAATAGCATACTCCAGACTGTGTTTAATTTATGGTATTTATTTGGTTTAAAAACTCTGCCTTTCTTGTTTTGTTCCCTCCCCATTTGGAACATACGCTCAGTTTGCTGAAGTATGCATCTCTCCTAGGAGATCTAACTATTGGTCTTGAGAAAGTTCTGGTTACAGGCATTCCTCAAACTGTGATTTTCTGTACGTTAATAGCACAGTTAGTGTGTTTATGTTAGAAAGACATTTTGAGCACCTTAAAAAAAACCCAAACAACCAAAACAAGAATAATATATTTAATTTTCTAGACTTTTCAGATTAAATATAGGTGTTAAAATTCAGAATCCGCTTAGATGTAAGGATTGTGCTTTAGGTGTTGCAGTACTAAACTACTAAAGTAAAAACAAATATAAGATAGGAAAATACCCTACCAGAAATGAATTTTGATAATAACTGCTTCTCTGACTCTGAGTTTCCATAAACTGTTATGGACTGAGGAAACCATTGCAGGTATCCACCCAGACCCTGAAGGAAGTACTCTCCCCACACTCCCATCATGATCCACCTGACAGATAATTGAGGCCATGGCTTTAAATTAGACTCAGCCAATCCTCCTTGAGTGGGAGGACTACAAAACTGGTAAGCAATAATTAAATCAAAATAGCATTAGGCTTCCTCTCCTTTTATTGATATTTGGGAGACCTTGGGAGTGAGTAGATTGACAAAACCAAGGTGCAACAGGAGAAAAACCAGTATGAGTTAAAATGTATTTATAAGAGTTATATGAAAACAACAGATCTGCAGTATAGAAGTGAGGTAGCATACTAGGTATTTGGGGTGTTTTATCTGACCTTTAGAGTCTTTACTCAAGGAACATTCTGCTACCAGCATGGACTCCATACTCCCATTCTGAGTAATGGGAAGATTTGGAAACTGAGAACTTAAAATATCTTAAACTTAAAATTTAAACTTAAAATATTTTAAACTGATCCTTAAAATATGCATATTAGACAAAACTGGAGCATATAGAGGTGTAATTTTTTTATAATTTTCTCAAAACTTTAAGGAATCTGTAGATTGATATCTGTAGGAATATGTTGAATCTTAAATATTTTCTGTATTTTTCCTTTAAGAACAAAATAAAAATGGAAAAATGTATTAAATTTCAGTTCCTGTATTGTTAGGATTAACTGATCCAAAGGATGTACATGCCAGAGAAGACTGTTTTATGGTAGAAATAACTGGATATGTTTCCACGTTAATCTAACTGAAGAACAACTCTTTCTGATGGCAGCTCTTTCTTAAACACTGTCTTAAATCCAGTTCCTCACAAAAGGAGAATTAGTAGAGCAGGAGACTACGACTGTTCTAAAAGGCAGTTCATGCATTGCATTACATTAGACTTGTTTTCAAAAATACAAGTAACAGAATCTCTTACACTTTTTGCTGCTATGCTGTTTTGCCTCTTTAGCATAATAATAGGTGTATATGTCTTATCCCTTGTAGATTTTTTTTAAGGACTAGGGAGTACTATTAAGTAGATGCAGTAAAACAATGTAAAGCAGGAGTGCAAGGAATGCGGACAAGATTAACTCATGTTTTAGTCATATGAATCACTGTTTTCTGTTATTGAATTGTTAATCTCCAGTTTGGTGTTAATCTATCGTTCGGTAAAGAAATGTATTTGGTTTATGTGCAGGACATAAGAAGGGATGGGGTCAAGTAACCCATTCCTTGCCTAGCATGGGTCTTTGTGAAAGAACCAGAAGCACTTACAGCCCTGGCACAGCTCTGCTGCTTCTCACCCCATGCTCAGAACATTATTCTTCCTCCACCATTCTGTAAAAGCAGATAGGAGAGTTGTCTAGGCACTAAGGAAGTACATGCTGTACCCTTTCTAAGTGAATGCAGGAAAATGTCCCTGCATGAGTTGTGTCCCCTAAGCTGCAGTTGAAGCAACAGGGTTTCTGCATTCCCAGCTCAACACTACGCACGTGGGCCCTCATCTGCGGCCCGTTATAGTCAATGGGAGTCATTGCAGTGACTACAGTGGGCTTTGAATCCAGCCCTGGAGAGGAGTTAAAGCTTCACTTGTCAGTGTAAAGAAAGGCTGAAAAACCTGATGAGCAACACAATTGCTTTGAAATATTTCTTTGTTAAATTCTCATAGAAGGGACTCTGGCTATCAAACACCGTGTGGCGTAAGGAAAGAACAAGACTATTTTCCAACTCATGAACCGTCTGATGAGTGTTAGCCTTTCAACTACTGGGAAACAGTCAACCAATTCCCCAATCAACAAAAGTTGCTAAATAGCAAATATTACATAAAAATCACACTACATTTAGGCACATTGAATAAAGAAATCTATGTTTATGTGTTACTGTAAGAGTCTCCTGTTTTCCTATGTTGTTATATTTCTTTACTGTATGTTTTTCTGTTTACGTGACAGTGCGCTTGTAAAACAGCAGAGATTTTAGCCAACTATTACATATAGATTCACGCTAATTCATGCTGATATTTTTTAAAATCTGTATTTCAGCAAGATGAATTTTTAATATGGCTAGTACTCAATTATCTCATATAACGTTAGGTTTTTTTCATTCATCTACAGTTTTCTGCCTTTCAGCCCTGCAGTTTATTTGTAGTTACTAATTTTATCTGCAAGTAAAACTTACCCTTAGGTCCTTTGTACAACTAATGTCTTGGGGTATTAATAAAAAATAATCTGATTCCCTTATCAGAAATGTAAAATGTTGATGTTGCTGTATTGATGCCCACAAAAAATGGAAAAAAATGAAGGTCAGTCATTTAATGGAAACAAATACTCAAAAGAGAGAAGTGCTACATTATGCCATGGATTTGGTTCTTGTCAAACTCCATTTGCTAAATAAAAACATTTTAAAGTGAAATGACTGAGGAAGTCCTCCTAACATGTAAGAGGTGAAGTATTATTGTTTCCCTTTCACAATCCAAGAAAATAGTTTCACTGATTTTAAGTTATTCCCTTTGTTTTCAAGCATTGGACAAATCAAACGCATCCACATAAAACCCCACACTCATTCTGAAACAAACATCGTTACAGAGGGCTGGAGATAATAGATGCAAACCATGAATATTTAGGAATTAGGACTCCAGCAACTACTTGCCAGAGGTAAAACGGTCTGCCACAGACAAAGGACATTTAAACATGAGTTTAATTTACTCACAGAGGCATCCTCGGGCTCTCTGTCCGATTCTCCTTTGTGTTGTCCAAAGATGAACACTGGAGCACAAATGAGAGTTGGTCTCAGCTCATCCTTATGTATCTTTACTGGCATTCTGGCCTTTTTTCCATTTATCTAAGCAAAAAGTTTAGAAAACTTAAGTAAAAATCTCTTAATTTTCAAATTGGAACTATAAAAATATTCTTTCCACCCACAAAGAATCTACTAGATCTACTCCTCAGCATCTTTTCGCCAAGGTATCTTTTTAGCTAGTACAAAGAATACCAACAGAAGAAGGAGCTGCTCTTCCCCGCAAACAGACTAACATGTTTCAGAAAGTGAAAGCTGTTAAGAAAGAGCACACAAGTCAAACATTTCAGATCTTAGTCAGTATTGATCTTCTTGGGCTTTTTTAATTTGAGGTGAAAAATGTTTTAGACAGTAAAACAATGATAAAAAATGCCTGGATATTTATTCAGGAAAGTTTTCACCAGTGCTTGCTTTTAGGTGGTTCTTGTCTGGAACAGCCAAAGCAGGCAGTTGCCCAAGGCAGCAACCTGGGACAGTAAAACAGCTATTGCCCTCCTGTTTACTTTTCCTCTACCAGAGCTCTGAAAAACAGACTGGGGCTGCTAGTAACAATATGCTAAAGATTTTACAAACCAATAAAGGCAGCCATAACAGCCCACCTTACAGAATGCCTTTCCCTTCCAACGGGAGCGGATTAAGGCCGTTAGAAGGAGGCAACAAGTCAGAGTTTGAAAGGAAATTTCATCCTGCAAATACTGGAGCTTCCACGGAGAGAGGCCATTCTGCAGGGCTCGCTGGGCTCAGTAGGAGCAGCGGACATCTCAGTTAAGGCTATACCCTGCGATGGGGAATGTGCTAGTGAAAGACTATCAGCTGGTTCTGGCAGTGCAGTCCAAATGCGTGGAGGGAGACATGAGGATTCATGGACGGCAGGGCTTACACATGTCTCTCTCCAGAGACAGGAATTTGGGATCTGATTCAGAGCAGAGGCCAAAAGAGGAGACATTTGCAGCAGCCCAGTGCAGTTCCCAGAAGAGGGGACTGCAGCAGTAGGTGGGATGGGAGCCTGTTAAGGGCATTTATTACCAGTTGGTGCTATTAAATCAGCCTTGCATAAATCAGCCAGCTAAATCAGCCTGATGGTTTTTCCAGCACTAATTTCATAGAGCTAGGAAGGGGGAATGCGTCAGAGGATAGCTCCTCCTGTTACCCACCACTCCAATGAGTGGCTTGGTACACCATCCTTCAGGGTCTTGGGAGGGAAACAGGAGCGTGCTGGAGATGGGCAACATTTGCTTTTGTGTTTTTATTTTCTTTTCCATGTCATGCCTCTGTATGTCTCATGGGAGCTCCAAGTGATCAGCCACAGACTCTGGTTGATGATCCCTTTAAAAGCAGTTTGCTGTGCTCCTGTAGAAAACCAGACTGTCCTTCAGGCAAAGCAGTGTATACAAAATACAATATATTTGCTAAAAATGTGCCTTTCCCTCTTTGAAGCTGCCTGTAATTACATATCTAGGGAATAGTTTGATGTTTACATTTTCAAGTATATGGCTGGTTGTATTTAGCATAGTATTTTTCATCTTTTCCCTTTCTTGTTGCACTTTTTGTGGTCATAAATTAAATTATATTATGTTACAAAAAGAATGAGGATTGAGAGCAAGTCACAGCAGCCCTGAAACAAGAGGCCAACAACCAGTAAGGCATTTTTAGGTGGTGGCCATCTCCCCTGAGCCTTCTGAAAGAGATGCCAGCTGTCTCTCTCTAACAGTTACCATTCAGGAGAGAGTCTGGATATTTCCCATGATGTCTGATGCCCAAAGGGATCTGCTGAATAGCCTGACATCACTTCTTGGGGAGAAAAGCTGGGCAGCTGCCACAGCCTCTCCCCCCCCGCAGCCAGACCAAATGTCTCTTGCTCAATAAAGCTGGCTTTGGGCCCTTGGGTTAAATTCTTCTCTTGGATTTAGGAGCACAAATTCTGAAAGGGTTGGTTGGTTTCAAAGGAGGTATTCCAGATTTACACCAGTTTTCCTGTGATCAGAGGCCAAAGTGAGGTCTAGAGTACGTAAAATAAATCCAGGCTTTTGGTCTAAATTTATAAGGCTCCTTTATAAAGCCTTCAAACAAGATTTATCCTCTGGTTAAAAATATATTTCAGTTGACTTCATCCTTGTCAGCCACTGAACAACATCCTAAAAATCTTCTTTTGCCACTAACACAGCATTTATTATTTATATATGTGGACATGTGGACAGTACCATGGAAATAATTTCAACTATAAATTTACTGTCTTCTTTTCACAAAATAATTGTGGCTTGGTGATTTTTCTTGAATTCATTTATTGTTTTCACATACATTCTCTAAAAATTTTAATAGAGTAATTTATATTCTTTGGGTTGGTAGTTAATTTTCTTCACACAAATAGACTGTTAATGCAACTTTATAGTTGCAGACATGAGCTCCAAATAATGGCCTCCAGGAGTATGTACTGACATCAGTGGGATTTGTGTGTGTTTCTGGAGGCCAAATGTCACTCTATGTTATTAATTTTTGGGCAGTATTTTTTTGCACATTTTGGTTTTCAATATCTTGGGCATTAGAATTAGAGAAGCTTAATGATGCATATTATAGTATAAGTCTCTGAATACTTAACATATTCATTAAGTATTTGCATGTATTTCCTGGAAAAATTCCTGCGTTTTTATCAGATGTATAGTTAGTATACGTGCTATTTTGTGCTACAATGGACATGAGCTGTTTGGGACAGCATTTAGGAATCCTGGATATTTTTAAAGAGTTATGCTATTGGCATGTTAGTAGGTCTGTCTCTTATTAAGGTTGCTTAACACTGCTTTGTAAGAACATGTTTTCAGTTGCAAGCACTGAGAAACTTCAACCATGTGAGTTGTATTTTCTGTGCTGTCTGCTTCAGGCTACTTATTTTTAGCTAGAGAAAGTTTCAGACAGAGCAGTTCAGCCTTTAAAAAACATTTAGTCTAGCTCAGAAAATAGGTGGGAGAAGGGCATAGGAAGTGGCAGTGGGGATGGAGAAAAGTGGGAACCCAAGGGAAGGACACTAATTTGGGAGACAGTTATTGGGAAAGGGAAAGACACCTCAGAGAAGGAGGATGGAGGGAAGTATTTTACCGACTAGTGAGATCTGCATTGAATGTGATCATAGTGAATGACAGAGATGAGTTTAAACTGGAGTCTTGAAAAGTGAGCTCACAGAGATGGAACAGATCTGGATAAGGAAGCAGAAACTGAGGAAGAAAGTTTTTGGAGAGACAGGACAAGTCTTGGAAGTGGTTTCCAGGAGAGTTTGCTCCATTACCTTCCCACAGATTGCGGTGAGGCTAACTAGCCTGTAGTTCCCTGGATCGCCCTTCTTGAAGACAGAAAGGACGTTTACTTTCTTCCAGTCCTTGGGAACCTCTCCTGATCACCATGATCTTTCAAAGACAATAGATAGAGGCCTTGCAATGGCATCAGCCACTCCCTCAGCACTCATGGGTAGAGCCTGTCAGGTCCTGTGGACTTGTGCACATCCAATTTGTTTAAAAGCTCCCTAACCTGATCCTCTTCCACCACGGCTGAGTCTTCCTTTCTCCAGAGTGGTCCCAGGGACCTGGGATTCCCAAAGGATGGTTTTATCGGTAAAGACTGAGGCAAAGATTATTAAGTACAGCAGGCTTTTCCATGTTCTTTGTCACCAGAGTCGTGGCCAGCAGTGGGCCCATGTTTTCTCTTGTTTTCCTTCCATGCTGATATACTTGTAGAAGCCTTTCTGGTTGCCCTTCATGTCGCTCATCAGATTCAACTCTAGGTGGGCTTTGGCTTTCCTAACCCCATCCCTGCAAGCTTGAACAGTGTCTCTATTGTCCTCCTGGGTCACCTGTCTCTGCTTCCATATCTTGCATGCATTTCCTTTATAGTTGAGTTTAGTCAGGAGCTCCTTGTTTCATCCATGCAGGCCTCCTTCTGCCTTTGCTTTATTTCCTGCTCACAGAAACAGACCATTCTTGAACTTGGAGGCGGTGATCTCTGAAAATGAGGCAGGGGAGTTGCTGGAAAAGAAAACACATCCGGAACGTTAAATGCTGCCTTAGAAAATCACATTATAGCTCTGCATCTGTCAAAGGTTTCCTGTCCTTCTCTCATTAAGCAAAGCACTTAAACCAAATTTTTCATAGCCATTCATTTCTTATTTCCTAGGTGTCTGTCCTGAGCTTCGGTTCTGATTGACAGAAACGCTGAGCACTATTTATTGCAACTGAGGTGAATAATGATTTGTAATTTGAACATAAAGAGCTTTATTGTTCTAAACACCATGTTCAGAGCATCTCAATAGCGCACCTCCAAGTTAGGGGATACTTTTGACCTTCATCTCTCTGTGCCTCAATTAAATGCCAGTCCCTATCTCTCAAGAGTTTGTGAAGTTAAATTAATTAGTCATTGTGAAGCCCTCAGAGACAGTAGTGATAAATGAGACAGAAAAGTCTATGCGGGAACTATTTCTCTTCTGAGACGGTTTGAGCAGTGAGAAACAAATAGGACTGGTGCCACACACGGCATAAAAAGTGTATCAGAAGGTGCTGTACAGCTTTTTGTGAGAGCTGTTCACCCTTGGCACTTAAAAAGGCAAGGGTCCTATGGAAAACGTTCTGAGAGATTATGAAATGTGTATGCACGAAGAATACAAATACAGCTACATAGACAATCTTAAATTTTGGCATTTTCCAATTTTTAAATGATGATTTTGCAAACTTTGAAGTGTTTCTACATGCAGTTGTGACAGTGTATTTGATACCTCAGCAGAGTAGCTGGTGACATCAGAAGGTTTTGTTGTTTGTCACAGCAGTTTTTCTTTACTTTGTGACTTGTATTTTTATTAATATGCTTTCATTATTAACACTCAGAAGGTTTTTCACTAATGAAACTACAAGAGTGTCTCTGGTAGTATAATAGTCTCATTAGAAATAATGTTTCTTAGACAGAATACTGAATGTGGTATATAGTTAATTATCTTTCCGTGTTTTTCTCTGAAGTGAAATATATACCTTAAATGGTCTATAATCACACATTTCACCCAGAGCTTACACTGTGTGCATATCTTGATTACTGAAAAAATAAGGTAATGGAAAACATTGATATTGCAAGGAAAAATACATATTTCATTTTCATTAACATAATGGAACACATTTGCTGTAGAATTATGGTACTTGTAACCACTGCAGCTTTGTCACATATTTTGTTACATTCCATTATTTTCCCTGGTTTAAAGCTTGGCTATGAGCCTAAGCTAGAAAATTAAAACATCAACACTCTCCCCTATTATCTTTCAAAAAAATCAGATTCTCTAGTGCCAAATTTTTAAGTTCCAACGACACAAAGTTTTCTTCTTTCTAAAAGATGGGACGTGCACTTCTGATCCAATGCCATTCAGACAGCAAAGTGGGAAACTTTTCTCCTATTCACTTCAAAGAGATTTAGAATTAACGAACTTCAAAACAAAGAATTTGATAAAAATTTTGCTATGATTAAAAGCCAGTTGAAACCGTGGAGTCAGCTTGTTTTTACAGCAAGCTGAGACTGAAACAAATGGGATGAGTCAGTGCCCACATGCTGCTGGACCTTCAGGACTTCTTAAGTCCTTCTAAACATGTGTCTGTCTCTGACACTACTGTGAGGTTGTTCCACAACCTAACTTCTCTGCTAGCTAGAAACCTGCTTCTAATTTATCTGTTGTCAGCTTACAAACAACTGGTTTTGTGCTGTCCCTTCTTCCTCTGTGGTATTTACGTTGCTAAAATAAGCTAAATGATCTAAACTGTTAAACTGCCTGTCACAGAATAGACTTCTTCTGCCTGGTCTTTTCAGAATGCCCTCTTTGCATTTCCTTTGTTTTGAATTCAACATTTCAGTATGGCTGTCCAGAACAATAGTGTAGAGAAATTCTTTCAAATGCTTTCCATAGAAACACTGGTATTTCCCCTTTTCCAGCTGCAAAACACTTCATCCGTACTTATAAACACTGTACTACCTAGTAAAAGGCATGTTTACCACAGCTGTGGCACGTGAAGGTTTACAGGTGTCCTAAATCTAGCATGTCCACATCTTTTTCCTCATCTGCTATTCCAGCACAGAAGAGGAGACTGGGACAGTACCTCGAAGCAAAACTGTGGGGAACACAAACAATATGCAGTGAAACTCTGAACCAGATCTAAATTCTTCTCACCAGAGTCAAAGCAACTCATTCTTTATTGCAAAAAGAGCAGAAAAGAGCACACAAACACAACATACAGGAATATTCTGTAATATTTAAAATTCCTCTGAAAAATTATGATTACTGCCTAGTAGTGCTAAGAGAAAAATTGTAGAAATGAGCTTACAAGAAGCCAGTCACATTTCTGCAGCAGGCATTGGAGGGGTAGGGGATGATGGGAATGGGAACAGGATTCAACTTCCACTGCTTCTATTTAATTTTGGGATATCAGGAACACACGTAGCACAGCTCCTCAGGCAGCCCGGCAGTACTCCAGCTCCCTGCTGTGCCAGTCCCCCGTCAACATTGCTACCTGCCCCTCTGCCAGCAGCCCTGGCTAGAAACTTGTGTGAATTACTTCTTGTGCCTGGAAAAGGCTGCAGCACTAACTGCATCCTCTCCATGCGACCTTGCAATCACCACCAGGGAAGAAAAGTTTACACTATTCTTTTATGTCATCTATACACTGAAAACTACTACTCTGAGTTGTGACAACTGTCAATTTTCACATAATTAAAGAGGGCTCGATGTAGCAGAAAAAATGAATGTTTGCACTTGTGCTTGCTCCCCTCTGCCCCCTCCCGAGAAAGAACTTTTTAATTTGACCAGATTCTTTATGAGGGCAAAAGTGGTACTCAGAGGCAGCTGGAATCTGAACTTTCAAGTTTTAACATGACAGTATAAAAAATAATTTTTTCATTAAAGACAGTAAGTATCTGCTTGATGTGTCAGGTACTTCACAGTCTGTGATATTGTTAAAAATGTAACCAGCCATGCAGGTTTCAAGAGGAATCTGTATATATGGCATGCTCCAGTTGATGACAGAAATAAATCTTTTACATACAATGTCAAAGGCAGAATTCTTCAGCCTACACAGACACAATGAAAAGCAGGATGATCCTAGGTGATATTTTTAAGTCTATACCACTATTCAGGATTATGCAATCATTCCTTTACTTAAGAAAACAAGAGGCACAGAGATGAGAAGACCAAAGAAAGGGATGAGGTCTTCACAGCTGACCAGTTTATTAAAGGTACCAAAACATTGTCTGAAAAGGCCATACAAGTAAGAGAACTAAAGTGAATTCAGTGAACCATGAAAAATATGACTGTTTCTTTCAAGCCCCATAGTTCTTGTTTAACACTTGTGTGAAACAACTTTCCTTTGTGGAGGCTTTTTACATTTTTTAATGAATGGTCACAATTATTTTCATTTTTTAAAGAAACTACATATCCTGTCGGCAGTAAGGGCACAGTTCTCTCTTTGAGAAGGAATTCTAAGTGTTCACAAATTTCTTTTATAGGAAAAAAAAAATCATCTTTGCAAAAACATTTTGCCGCTCTCAACAGGTTTTAGTGATTTTTTTTTAACTCAGTGATGATTTTGGAGGTTAAACCATAGAATCATAGAATGGTTAGAGTCAAAAGGGACCTTAAAGATCATCTAGCTCCAACCCCCCCTGCCATGGGCAGGGACACCTCCCACCAGACCAGGTTGCTCAAAGCCCCATCCAACCTGGCCTTGAACACTTCCAGGGATGGGGCAGCCACAACTTCTCTGGGCAACCTGGGCCAGGGGCTCACCACCCTCACAGTAAAGAATTTCTTCCTATTATCTAATCTAAATCTCCCCTCTTCCAGTTTAAAACCATTACCCCACATCCTATCCCTACACTCCCTGATCAAGAGTCCCTCCCCAGCTTTCCTGTAGGCCGCCTTTTTGTACTGGAAGGCTGCTATAAGGTCTCCCTGGAACCTTCTCTTCTCCAGGCTGAACAACCCCAACTCTCTCAGCCTGTCTTCATGGGAGAGGTGCTCCAGCCCTCTGATCATCTTTGTGCCCTCCTCTGGACTCCAACAGGTCCATGTCCTTCTTATGTTGGGGGACCCAGAGCTGGAGGCAATACTTCGGGTGGGTCTCACCAGAGCAGAGTAGAGGGCTAGAATCACTCTGTCTACTGGCCACACTTCTTTGGATGCAGCCCAGAATGCGGTTGGCTTTCTAGGCTGCAAGCGCACACTGCCGGCTCATGTTGAGCTTTGCATCAACCAACACCCCCAAGTTCTTCTCCTCAGGGCTGCTCTCAATCCATTCTCCACCCAGCCTGTGTTTGTGCTTGGGATTGCCCCAACCCACGTGCAGGACCTTGCATTGGCCTTGTTGAACTTCATGAGGTTTGCACAGGCCCACCTCTCCAGCCTGTCCAGGTCCCTCTGGATGGCGTCCCTTCCCTCCAGCATGTCCACCGCTCCACACAGCTTGGTGTTGCCAGCAAACTTGCTGAAGGTTCACTCAATCCCACTGTCCATGTCACCAAAGATGTTAACAGCACCATTCCCCGTATTGACCCCAGAGGAATGGCACTTGTCACTGGTCGCCACTTGGACATTGAGCCGTGCAGAAGTACTTTTTATTTTGGTCAATCATGTGGTTGTTAGGGGGTGACAGGCAGCTGTGGATTCTGGCAGGCCTGGACTGGGCACTGACACGTTGATACCGGGATGGCCGTTTGATCTGGGAGGGTGGTCCCATGGCACCCCAGGAAAACACGCTGCTTGCCTTGCTCCCACTGGTGCAGAAGCAGGTTCTGCTTGTGTGATATGGTCACATGGGTGGGTTTGGTTTATTGTCTTGCTCCAGCTATGGCAGTCAAGTGCAGGGCTGCCCAACAGATACCCTAGACTGCACCAATCCTATGGTTTGTGTATTTTAATGCCCCTTTTTCATTTCCTACCTCATTACCACTTCCTCTGCCCTAGTCTCCTCCACAACACCCACCTAATTACTTTTTTTCCCCATCGCTCCCAGTTTTGCTATATCCATCCCAAATCTGCCAATTCTGATAGCATTACCTAGGTAACCTCGGCCTTTTGTGGTCTTAGTGATGATGCTATGCAAGATGATACTCCCCCAAAGGTCTCCAGAACACCTCCCCAATTATCTGTGAAGTTGGGCCTTCTGTTCCATTTCTCACAAAACTCCCCCTTAACCACCTGCGAAACCCAGCCATCCTGCACAGCACTTATCTGTAACTTTAGTCATTTTCTCACATGGCTATCAATGACGTTCAGCATTTTCTCATGTAATGTCCAGTAATTTTCCACATCCTGTTCCCTTACCTAACCTCAGGCCAGGGCTTAGTCAGTGGCCTAGTTTTTGCTCTAATGTTGATTCCCTAAAATAGGTTTTCCATATTTCTTTTTCCCATCCTTCACTCAATCCAGATGGATGCTCTTCAATTTCCTTAATTTTCATATCCCACTGCATCATTTACCTATAAGCTTCTTCCTTACTTATCTTTCCCCCTGCTCAGCTGATCCAGTTGTTTCCTGGATTAGGGATGTTACAGGATGAATTCTTCTTTCTCCTCACCTCGTCCTATCAGCCTATTAAAATCTGAAGACAGTTGCTGGCCTGAAAGAAATTTAGTTAACCGCAGAAAGACTTCAGCAAAGAGAGGAGTCTTATTGTCAGGCAGAAGCAAATGGAAGTGCTTATCTTGAAAACAGGGGTGTAGCACTAGTTCTTCCTAGCACGCATTCTTAACCAACTCCCACTGTCTATTCTTGAGTACAGAAGTACAGACTCTGATGCGGGAGGATAGCTGTATGCTTTTACATGCATATTACAGGGAAGAGATCGTATTGGCTTGAGATTAAAAAAAATTGTGTCCTTAATCTGAATCACTTTGAAACACCTTTTTTTTTCCCCTATAAATTTCTACAATTCATGGCTCTTCGAAGGATTTCAAGTTAGGAACCCAAAAACTGACATATCCACAATAACCAGAAACTCTAAAGATTTTGTTAATAACAGTAAACTATTACAGACATATTCTTATGTATTCCCATCACAGCGCAGTACTGAGGCAGATACAGCACTCTGCATTACGGCTTTTTGTCACTTCATATTCACTGTCTACTCAAAGCTAGATCCAACCAGCGCTGTAAGTCTCTGCCATGCTGAGTTGAATATAGCACTCCAGCAGCAAGGAGAGGATCTGCAGAGTAGGAGGAGGCAACACAATGTGTTTGGAAGTAGCTGTCGTACTGATGGGACTACTTGGGTAATTAAAGCGAGCAGGGAAACTGAAGTGATAATATAGGAATCAAGATGACTCCAGGGAATTTGAGATTGCTATATTGTGTTGGAATGCGGCTTGTCATTTTCCCCTTTTCAGTGCTCACCCTCAAATTTATGCAGTATAACAAATAATTGAGAAATTAATTATTCCAATTTCATTAATGTCTTTTGGCTATAAGCACACATTTTGAAAGAAGAAAATTACAACTTTTGGATGGTCTGTAATGTTGCAGGTTTTGATGATTCAGAACTTTCAGTTGGTTTCATACAACTGAAATCTCAACTGTACCTACAACGTTTCATATACAACCATATATTTCATTTCTCCACCCTGCCTAAATTTTCTTGGTTTTTAACAACCAGTTCATTTTTTTCCATTAGGTATGGATTTACTGGTGCAGCATGTAGACCCTTTTGTCATGTCAAAGTGGAGCAGCCATGAGATGGCTCTGTCTCTTATTCAGATGAGGCCGCATCCTTCTCTGTGATTAATTATCCAGAGCTACAAGAACATCCCCTTTTTAACTGCAGTGTTAAATTTTGTCATATTCTGAGCAAACGCGCATTAAAAACCCCACACTAAATGCAAAGTAATGCTGTTCTGTCTTAAATGTGCCTGGAATTTCACTACCATGATCTTTTTATATATTCAAATCTCTTGTTACTATCCCTTATTTACATTGGGCTGGGGGATAAAAATGGGATCGAAAAAAAAAGCATAACATAAATTTTATCATCTTATCTTCAGATTCACCAGCCCAAATCTGCCTCAGTTCTCCCAGCCTACACAAAAGAAGGTGGTTGGTATAGTAAGAGAAATCTCCTGAATAGAATGGCTTCAATAAGAACAAATCCAGAGGCACCTAAGGCTTTAAAACTTCATGACAGCACGGTGTTCTCAGACACCTTTCATGAGAGCAACCACGGTATGGTAATGGGGATGGTTGTAGCTTTGCCTAAAGCAATCCTGTTTCTTCTCTAAAGTCAGCTAAAAGCTAGATCAGGAAACTCCGGAAAAATGGTTCATTGGTAGGCGGGAAAACTGACATTAGCATTGAGTTAGGGGCCTTGGATGAAACAAAGTGCCACCAGAGGTTATACAGGACTGGAAGCTTTGATGTAACTGGAGCGGGGCTCCTTTGTTTTCTGTTTGTAAAAAGCTCCCCTGTGGAGTTTTTGTTTGGGTTGTTAAAATCTGTTTAACTCAAAGAGCTGACAATAAGCACTTGGGAGCAAAACTGTCTCTTTGAAAGTCTTTTTGCTGTTCAACTGCATTGGCCAGCCCTGCCAATTTATAGCTCTGTTAGCTCTCACTGCTCCAAAGGCTGCTTAAGCAAACAATTAAGCTTTGCTGATCACTCTGAGCATCACAGTAGAATATAGGCTTTCTCTACAGCCTAGGAGACACCCAGAACAAACCCATTTTCTCACTCTCTGTTCCCATGCCATGGTATTAGGCAGCTTGAGGTTTCTGGTTTTAATAGTTAAGGGCAACGTATGCTTAGCAAGGACTTCACTTCTGATGTATCAGAGCCCTGGACTAAGAACAAATCGAGTATTAAAGGCAGCTGTCATTTTACACTTAATGTTCCTTGAGCAAGGCCATCTCTGTCGAATGCCTAACACAGTCAGTTTTGATCAAGGTTGTTATGTTACCCTCACACCAACTGATTTACTCATTATTTCCAAAATAAACTAATGTGGTCCCTGCCTCATGCTCACTGCATTAGCTGCTTCTTTCTTTTGCCAGGACCTAAATGATGGGCACAAATGACTGGCTCACCGCTGGCTGCACCTTGTGCATTTAATCTGAGGCAGGAGAAAGGTTTAAATGCAGCATAGGAGCCAGAGAATATTTATCTGATAAAGTGGTCCTTGCAATCCAGGTGACCTGTATGGTGGGATGCCTGTGTATCATGTCAGCTGTCAGACTGGGCACCTCCAGCATGCGATTCAACCTAGAAGCATGTGCCTGTGCCATCCCACTCCTACCTAAGGCAGCCTCACAGAATAAGATTTGGGATATCTGTACAAGCAGAAGAAACTTTGCTCCAAGGTATACGCCACAGTGTGTATTATCAAAACTTACTAGATTTAAATGGTTCATAGATCTGGAATCTGTTGTGCTAGGTTCAACATAACAATACAGAATTAAGACATGGCCTAGAAAGTTTACTGTTTCTTCTCTTCTGAAGTCTTCTGGGGAACTGGAAAAATCTTTGTCTCTAAAACCAAAACGACTGAAAGATAAGCTGTATGAGAGCACCTGATATTATATGGGAAAGCACCTTTGAAAGAAAGGAAGCCAAACTTTGACAAGTTTTTGAACCAGTTCTAAACTTAATATTTAGTAAATTCCATCACTGCTAGATTTTCGACTTTTTCTTCCAGCCTGAGATATCTAGAATTGTATCATTCCAGGCAGGTCTTACGGCCTCTCCTCCATACTCTTCCCTACTCCAATTTACTCAGGTTGCTGTGGCTGGAAAGTTCATGGGCACAGTGTAAAGAATGAGCATCTCTTACTTGCTTTGGTACCAGTACCACTTTTTTCCCCAAACACCAGCAACAGAAAGGAGTGATTGAGAGTGAACTTTCTATGTTGTAATTCTCTGTGTAAATGAGTGAAAGGGTCTTTTGATTTTGTGTCTGTGCTCAAGTTCCCGTACAGATTTGTAAGCACAGCTAACTGCTTTTACTCTCCTGACAGTTAAAGAACCTGTTCCCACTGCAGAAGACACTGGATGAAAAGTCACTACATAGCAGTTGTTTGAGAAAAACAAAGAAATTTTGCTTGATACAATTATTTTATACTGCTTTTATCTACCAAGAATGGCAGCACTTTTTAGAACATTTGGAGAAGGCAGGAGGTGTTTTGTGGGAAGTAGTAATGAAAAATTCATGAAGGATTAAAAATAGTTGGATTTTTTTTTGGTTTAATTCAGAATCTCTTTATATTTCCCTTCGTTTCCTCCCCTATTTATATTGAATATAAACAAAGAACTTGTTCTAAAAAAGTTAGATGAATGGGAGTGAACTAGAGTGAAATAAGAAATAAATCCAAGCATTTCTAAAGTAGGTGGTAAAACTCTGGACCCTATATCCATACTTAAGTATCAAAGTGGTATGGTTTGTTTAGATATTCAGACAATCCACAAATTTATCCACAGTTGCAAGGAATTTGTAGGTGATTAATTCCCTGAGAATCTGTCCATTTTCATTGTTTACCTGAGAAATGATGGCCTGAGACATTGTAGTTGCATTTAGCTTTATCTGAGCCTTTCACTGAGCCCACACTCCTCTTTCACATTGCTTGAATAAAGGGTTCCTATAACACAGGGCTGTGGACACTATAGGGAGAGGAATCAAGAAAATGCAAGAACAGATAATTGATGTTATTCTGAATCATGTTATCTGGAAGACGTCTTCCGCTGTAGCCTACTAGATGATACCAAAAGGAGCACTTAAAGTGCAGTTCTCTAGTGCAGGCACCCTAACACACTCTTTTACAATTATTCCTCCCAAAATACCCAGGCATTTCCAAGCCTTCAAAAGACTGCAGAAATGAGGTAGCAAGAGACTAGAGAAAACACTGCCACTCCTTAGAGGCATGTAAAGCCCCTAAAAGAAGACTGCCAATACATTTTGAGGTAGGTTTACATGATGCCAGAGTATAGGGTGACAGGAAGACATTTGAGGGGTAATTTCCAAACTGCTATCTTTTTCTGTGCCTATACCTGGGCTTCTGCATCATGCCCGGTGTATTTAGGTCTTAGAGGAGCTACGCAAACATGCCATCTTTTTTGTAACTTTCTTCTGTTAAAATCAAGTTGCATTTGGTCACAGTGGCCCAAGCAAAAACTAAGTATTTGGTAGTTTCATATAAAGATGAAATCAAAAGCAGAAAACTATCTATTCCTACCTTCAATTACTATTTCTCTGGTAACACGTTCAAGGATCTTTACAGACAGCTATGAAAAAAGAACCCTGACTTAGGATACTCTTTCAACCTCTAAATTTCAGAAAGGTTTCAAGGTTAATATTATTTTTGCTTGTTTTCTTTTTCTCACTATAAATACGATGAGCAGAAAGATGTTGCCATGGTGAGATTTTATAATGTACTTAAAAGCACTTGTTACAGTTATGTACCACAAAGCCACGTTCACTTATGTGTGAATTGTAAAGATACATGAAAAATCACCCCAAAGAAGCAGATAGTCTACTGTCTCACATGTTTGCAATACTTATTTAAAGTACAGATGTGACAAATATTTTCACAGCCACTATATTATTTGAAGATCTATACGTCTACAGCCAGAAAGGAGGAAAATGATTGAACAAAATCAATACACCTTACACCTAAAGTGTCATCGTTATCTGAAGTCCAGCTTTGTAGTAAGCTGAATTACAGATTACAAATGAAAAATAACACAGACCTCCTGCAATCCAAATTATCCATTGCTACACTATGTGCTTGAGGACATTTTTGTGTAGACCCATGTGAAATACAATGGTTTTGCTTTAAGCACTATTTTGCTGCTGCAAAAGGCAGAGTTTTCACGAATTACTGAGGTATAGCATCGTAGATCCTTCTCACAGGAAAGCGATAGCCTGGGGGCCAGTGCTGCACTTCAGCTAAGTCTGTGCAGCTCTGAAAATAGTAGGCTCTGGAGCAGTTACGGTGTTACCATGCTCTGCCTCCTGTCCATTTGACTTTCTTACTGACATCTGGAAGCATACCTGCGGGCAGTATGCCCAGGCACTGCTGGTGGCTTCCTTGTTCCCTTGGCATGCTCAAGCACATGAGTACCCAGCAAGTTCTAATTTTCCTTGTGTCTGAATTTGAAGGCTCGCTGGCTGCATAGCTTTTAAGTCTGAGAAAATCCTGGGACTCATCTTAAACAGATAACACGAGCTTGTGCCCTGGAATTCCTCCAAGAACTTTAGAGCACTTAAATCTCTGGCACACCTGTAGCATGTCCATACGGCTGATTTGTCTGGGATAGAACTGAACAGCTCCCACTAGAGAGGATAGACTTTAATTAACATCTTTTTAAAACGAATGTTTTAAGCAGACAGTAAGGCCTTCTCACTGGCCCCAGAAGGAAATATAAACGATCCTGAGCTTATCACTAGCTGAAATAAAATGTCATACCATTCTGAGTCCAGTTGGGAGAGTGGAAACAAAGCTCAAAATAGTATTTTCAGAGCTGGAAACAGTTATAGACTGAAGAGGGCTGTGCAATTGCTTTCTTGATATGTGAGTGTTAGTGTGTGCCAAGCAGTGCTGCTGGAAAGAATTAACTCCCTGAATTTCCAAAGAAGTGCCTCTTCTGAGATTATGGACTCAGCTGTGCATCCACATGAGGTGGGGCAAGAGTGGAAGGCAGCACTTCTTGCACAGGTTACCTTCACCTTGGGCAGCATTTTGCATAGCTAGAGAGAAAGGGGTCACATTGATTTCCTTTGTTTCACCAGCACTAACTCTTAGCTCCACATTGTCTCCACAGTGAGGCAACCAGCTTAAAATGCCAAAATACTGAGGGCAAAACCCTGCAGAAACCCACAGCCTTTCACTGCCAGAACCGGGGACTTCACAAGCTCCAGCAGAATTATGGTGATATACAGAGTTTATGTGGATGAGGTACCCCCCTGTATCAGGCTAAAATCCTGCATATACACACACACACAAATATACACACACATAATATATTGTTGTCTACTTTATGATATATAATATTGCATATATATTTCTGGAATTTACTCAGATTTCAAAAGGTTATGTAGACTTTTGAAACCAACATTTCAAAAGTAAACACTGCACTACTGCTTTGAAAAAGTGAAAAAGGTGCTAAACAGACTTTCAGTACCACCCTAAAACTGTAGCACTTTTCCGATAACATTTCTAAGGTTGCCTGGTCTGTATGCTGTATTTTAGAGTTCTGAAATAGTTGAATTAAAAAAAATTAAATCAAATCACTGTTTACAATCATTTTATATACTTATGAATCATTTAGTTCAAAAGCTGGTACTCAGTTAATGACTGTATGGGATATACCTCCTGTGAAGATAAAACCTAAACACTAATTATTGTTAATAAATTGTGTTGTATAGTAACATTAAATATCCAAAGGATTACAAGCGGGTGTAAATATTCCTGAATGCCTGTGATCAAATGTAGTTCCTGTCTGAAAGCGACAGGGATTGCAGTCCAGTGACACGAGACAAAAATGTGCTCAAAAGTTAATAGCTAAAAGAAACAAAACTTAATTTTAGGGGTAGGGATTGTTTTAATTGTATATGGTGGCTCTGTATAGATACAGTAAAGTCATCATACATGAGCATAACCATCCATACAAAGACAGCTACTACTATAGCTACATCCATAGGGGGATGTGGCTTTGCTGGTACAGTTCACTGGTACTCCCATACAAGAAGACTGCTGCTTTGTTTTGGCGAAGTTTTGGTTTCTACATAATATTTAGCATTTGGAATCTGGATAATTACAAAATATTTCTATAGTCATGCACTATGGCCTTTGACATTTCTTCTGCTGGAATCAGTAAGAAAACTGGTGTCGACCAGTCCTAAGAGGTTCAAGGCATAGGATGAAGTCCTAAGAGACCAGTTCAGATTCTACTACCAGACAAATATGAAATGTTGCATATAATAACAAGCTTCATCTAACATAAATGAGAGAGCCAAATGTGCCTAGAAAAATGAGAGCCACAAATCCTTTTAGTTTTCAGAATATATGCATATGCCATTTAGAAATCCCAAATATATTTTGAAATATTGTCGGGACATCCACAGTTTGAGACACAAAATTTATCTTCTGTTTTTTTACTGACAATAATGGAGTGGCAATCATTTTTGCGTAGTATGGGAAAGACATTATCCATAGAAGATGTGTATAATAATTATTTTTTAAAAAAACTTGTCCATATCCCAATAAACTGTTTTGAACATTTAGTATAAAAATGTAGTACTGTGAACTTTGAGAAACAAAGGGGCTTCATGTCAAACCAAGATCAATAGTACCATCTGATAACATGGAGAGAGACCACAATAAGAATAACAACAATAGCCCTTCCCGTAAATTGCCCTAATTCACCCAAATCCACCATCAGTTTTATACATTCCCCCCCCCCCGCCCCCTCCCCCATAAGTTAAGGAAATGTGGCTCATAGCTGTGCATCATTGAGTAATATTTTCAGGTCCAAACACCCTTTAACCCTTCCTGATTATTTGCAGCCTATGTTTGGTCTGAATAAATCCATTTATAGAGTGCTATAGCTAAAACAGTAGGAAACTAGATCATGCATTTTGAAAGCAACAGGAAAATATTTTTTAAATTCCATCTGAACACACAATAGCAAGAAGAAGAACATACAAATGAATAAATTGAAAAAAAAAGAAAGAGGAAAGATAAAGTGACAAGAATGGTTACGTAGAAGAAAACTATGCTCAGCAGTATAGGAAGTTTTCAAAAGTTCAGAACTTTGTATTTCTTTATGAAATATGTATCAGCTGTAACAGCCCATTCCTAGCTACATGCAGCTGTATTTGAAGTATTAAACCAAGGACACTTTGGAGTTACAAGAGAATAGAAACAATTAGAACAGATCTTCAAAAGTGTGAGTTGATATATTTTATTTATGGCCATAAGTCTCAGAAATGGCTGCACTGATTTATTTTTTTTTCCAAAATTTTAAAATAAGTCACTTTTGAAAGGGAACCTTCTGTGTAGCAACAGAGTTCAGCAGTTTTAGTAGGCTGAAAAAGGGTCAGTCGAACTGCCGTTATACCCCAAGCTGCACTGTAGTAGTACAAACCATAGCAGCAATGCCTGGTGCTGCTACATGCACCACCTGCCAGGTCTCACAGTCAGCCTGGAGATTTGCATGGTGTCTTAGTGAAAAACAGCCTCTTACTCTCATTTACAAACTACCTTCAAATTATGCCCTCTGAGTTCTGACTGCCAAAACCACTGAGGTATAGTGAAATTCAATTACGGGTTAGGATTTAAATAGTCTGTAATTTTAGTCTTACATTTCCAACTTCCTACATAATCCCTCTAACATGTATTTGCCAATGTACCTTTGTCAAACTGGCTGTGGGTCCAGCTCCTCAGGAAGAGAAAGCACGACACAACCGACAAAAGGTGAAAGGACGTCTCTCTCTTATGCTCCATAGGCCCTATTTATCTCTCATGCCCTCTGTCCCTCCGGAGGAGAGACGAGTGTGACAATCCTTAGTTTGTTCAAGGTCCTTACTAATATGTGTCTGTGAAAGCCTTCCCTTCTGCTCTGTGTGACAGACTCTTTAATGTCTCTTTTTCCTCTCTGGTGGAAGAACGGCACCTATACAAGAACGTGAAGACAAGAAATAGCCTTGTGGAAATTAGAACAGCAAAATGGAATATAAGTATGTTCTGCATTGCAAAATGCAAATCGTATTTTAAGATTACTCTACTGTTGTTTTAAACCAATAACCCCTTTTAAATAGGCTATTGAAATAACCATATATATACACGTACATTCAAACACATGCAGAAATAGACAGAAAAAAGGAACACATTATATATAAAGGAATAAACCACTCTATCTCAGGCATTCACTGTTTTCAATTGCTTAGACTAAATTGAAACCATGAGCCATAGCACATTATATACAAGTATTTATGGATACACTATCTATTCTCACTGTGACGTACGTGCACGTTTTTGTACTCATAATTTCTACACATATGCATTAGATATGTGCCCTATTTTTATCCTGTCGTACAAGTAAAGGAAGAGATAATCACGAAGCCATTTCCCTGACAAATGCAACAGACAGAAACATTATCTCTGTGGCCATCCATCTTGTGTGTTATTTGGCAGAAATGGCAATGTTTTTCAATATTGCCTTTTTTTTTTTTTTTTTTTTTTTACACTGTGTTTTAGCAATTTTAAAGTATTTCTACAAGTGGAAGAACTGCACGTTTTTTTCCCCGTGTTTCATCCGGCGCGTTGCAGCGGGTTGCCATGGCCACGGTATGTGTGGTTGCCGTGGGGACGGCGGAGCCGGCGCTGGCATTGGCTCCCGCTCCGCCCGCTGCCTGCCGCTGAGGGGACTCTGGAGTGAGAGCGATGCGCACACCGCAATCTAACGCCAGAACGCACAAGTGTTTTGTTTGTAATATGCGAGAAGTTTAATTGAAAATTAAGTGGGTTCTTCTTTTGAAATGAGTTATGTGCTAGTGGATTAATTTTGCAGGAGCGAGAGAGTTCTGATTACAGGGAGACAGGAGGTATGAAGAGATGAATTGAATAAAAGTGTTGCGATGATTCAGTATCGGTGCAGATTTCTGCATTGAAAGCTTTGCCCATTTCTATAGTATTGATTGAAACAAGGATTACAATGGGATGCTGCTGCCAGAATTGGGCAAGTGAGCAAAACCATACTGGAAAGCATATTGAAAAGCAATAGTACGAGAGTGTCGGTTGCACTGCAGCAGCCCTGTGAAACAAAAAGGCTGTGGAACGTTGTCCACCACTTTTTACACAGGAACTCATCTCAGAATCAATGTGTAAGGCAGCAGTGCTCTCTCTGAGGTTACCTCCAAGAAGTACACCAAGCAACTTAGCATGTTATTTTGTAAAATGCACTAAATATTTGGTACCTTCAAGAAACATCATCTCATCAAACAGCTGCATAGAGAATCACATGATTCCTTCTTTGCCCTAAGGTTGGTTTTTTTTCTGTGAGCAGATCCGTTTCTTCCACTAAGTTTTAGTGGATAGTAAACTGTAGCTGGATGGCAAACTCTTGGGGAAGACATTATAAAATCAAATGCAATGAGCCTTCAAAATGGCTTGGGACCCCTAATTGCTCTGACAATACTTCTGGCATTAGGATAAGTAATAACAACAGATTGGAAATGCTTTTGAGCAGAACAAGGAAAAATAACTGCTTCAAAGGAAACGGATAATGAATGCTGCACTAATAGGAGGTATCTCAGCTGCCTCTTCTTGTGAAAAAAATGTTATTATACAATTTCTCCTTCTTACCCAAATAGACTGATTCAAATAAGAATTTGCACTGGGTGACAATAATCAATATTTATGTCTCCAGCCTCCTTTACAGATGCCCCAGAGCACAGTGGATAGATAATTTAACTGCTACTAAGAGCTACCGAAGAAATTCCATGAAATCATTGCAAGTCATTATCAAATCAGGATTTTGCCAGCCTTCTAAACCCACCCTGAGTACTGGCCCAGCTGCATGCCATTGGAGAAGCATTAGAATATTTACTTATTTTTTAATCCTTGCAAGCACCTCCCCAGCAGAATTTCAGAGGTCTTTACACTACTTTTATAATTTCCACTTTGAATGCAAACTGCTCACTAGATGGTTTCCAAAACACACAAAAGGTGTGTCCCTGTCTGAGGAGCTTGCAACTGAAAGACAGATCATTTAATCTATTTTAGAGGAATCAACATCGGACAGTTTAGACACAGTTTGAGTTTGAAATAAGAGTCAAATTAATTCCTTATCATTAGAAAGCCCAGCACTACCATTGTATCTGTGCTTCTAAAGTTGGAGCTTTGTTCTTTTTATATCTCATATTTTGGCTTTGACAAGCCAGCGTAGTTCTTAGAGCAATATTGCAGATGTCCTTTGTGCAACATGACCCAGTCTCAAACTCTTGCATTGCCTTTGGCAATCAACAGTGAAATAAATATATACATATGACTCAGTATTGTAACTGTGACTAGTATGCTAACCTCACTCATTCTTTCTGTCTGTCTATCGTAGTTATTTCTAGGGCACCACACTATCTGAATGCTAAAAATTGTCCTTGACAGGAGCTGAACCCACACATGCTCAGTTTCTGAAGAAGCAGTGTAATTTCTGGCACCAGAGTGCCAGTTCTAATTAGGGAAGAATGAATCTCTCTAAATAAAAGAATTGACCAGCATGCTAGCCCCACACTTGAAGTGGGCTTAAACCAAAACTTGGTTGCAGTCTTCAAATTCTAGTAGCTGATTCAAATTTTTCATTTTTCCTCCCACCCCCACAACTCATTTTTCCATTTTAGGATCAGGGAGGGGACCTAAAATACCATCAAATACATATTTCTGGTAGGTCGGAAATGAAGAAATACAGGAAAACTGAGGAGTAGTGGGCTGCAACCCATATCCTGTAAATTTTTTATAACACTCCATGTAATTGGGTATTTCTCTGGACATTTTTTAGATCCACACATTAGTATTTCTTAGCAAATTTAAATTTGGTAATATGCTCAGAACCCTAACTTGTTTTATCTTTGATAATAGCAGACACAGCAAAATAAAACAAATACCATGTTTGGCAATAAAAATAATTGGTACTTTATATAGCATATTCCCCTAAGTTCAGATATGTTCATACTTTGATGATAATGGAAACATGAATGGAAAATGGGCAGAGGCTTGTGCTCTTATAATTTTAGTACGCTCTAAAAACAGTTATGTGTGTGTCATTACAGAGGAAAATTACTTGGCTTCACAGACCTTGTCTTCACTCAAATAAATGATTTTTTTATTGCAGGGTTAACATATGAAAGATTTTATGTGTTATAACATTACTGGAGAAGGGACACTTACAGCGGGGCAGGATAAGGCAGCATCTTTTATTTGTTTATGGCAGAAATGATGTTCTTGGGTCATTTTCGTGATGGGTTTGATGTTTATTTATTCTGTAGAAAAGGCACACCTTCTCCAGTTTATACATAAGTAAGTGCTGTCCTAATTTGTACATCTAGCAATCATTAAGGAGGAAATTTTGTGCAAATAAATTGGCATTTTATATACCCAATGTGGTAATTAATACCACAGCTATACATATAGTGTGATGATTTCAAAAATAAACCCACATACTCTAAGTCATATTGAAGGAAAGTTAGTCATTTTGTTTACAACTTAAAACCACTGAGCAACGTTAAATACCCAGCTTGGCTGCAGCTATGGGCTCTTTCCCGAGACAACAGAGAGAGATGGAGTCCTTAAAACTTTGATTGGGAACTGGAGCCATTTTTTGAACATGCATGAGATGTCTAAAACGATTGCTTTGAACCTGCCCCAAATTTTAACCTGTGTTGTACGCTCCTCTTGTTATTTTGTAACCCTCCGGTATTGTTACAATGAAATGGCAGCAACAAAATGACTTAAGAAACCATAGTTGTTATGTTCTGATAAAATTTTTGAGAGCGACCAGGGAAATTTTTAGTTAATAATGCATACAAGTATAGCCTATGGAAAGAAAATCCAATTTTTGAGGTCAGGGCTAATAAACAGGCAGATGTGAATATAAGAAGAAAAAAAGAAGCTTTTCTATATGCATCACAATATATTGCTTGATAATGATCTGAATTTTGATAAAATTGGCTTTCCTGGGTAATCAGGAATGCAATCTTTGCATGAAATCCACACAGTATTGTATTGCTATTGCAGTGACAAAGTACGTATGTACTGCTTCATGCCTGTACAGTGAACGAGGCTGAAATAAGTCGTACCTTGTTTACACACCTCCAGGAAAAGCTACCCATAGCCTTATCTATCCATAGCCTCAGTTCATCAGTTTACAGATCACTCATTTCTAAATTCGGCATAAGATCAAAGCCCAGGGAAGCTGATGGGGTTACTTGTGCTGGTGGGTTTTTCTGTAGGTTCCAGGAGGAGGAAGAGAATTAGAACAGACATAATTTACTTCCTTTTTCACCTTCATCGCTTTTTTACCTTCACAAGTTACTTTATTTTTTTCCCCAATTCTATACAATAAACCCTCCTAGAATTTAACAAAATATTTTCCAATACTGTTGAAAAAAAATTAATGAGAAAGAATAACCAAAACAAAAAAACATTGCCAGTCAAAAATGAATGAGGTAAGTCCTCCGGAAGTGCTCAGAAGCCCTGTGGGACAGGTTTTATGTCAGGACCCACCCTAGAGGGAGTGTTACCAGCTGGCAGAACAGAGGAAACTGAAAGGGATAACAGAAAATATTCACGGCACTAAATTTAAATGTCACTCATACTGACATTCAAATATATCAAACATACTTATTTTTATAAAGGTTTAAATGCTTAATATCTTCTTATCAGGGCAATAAAATAAACAAATTTCACCATTGTATCAAATAATATGTATAACAAGTCCAAACCCACTGATCACAAGAATGGAATGAAAATCCCTTGTGTTTGCAAAATAGTGTAAAATATTATGCTGAATTTTACGTTGCTGTGAGCAGTGATGGAGAATATAAAGATCTAAAAAATATTTAACAATTCTGATACATGCATACGCCAAGAGCACTACTATGGATAGCTCAGAAGTCCGGACATTACAGGAAGAGCAGCTAAGCAACATTAGTAGGGACTATCCCACCCAGATCTTTAGGCAAAGCTACCAATCAGATGCATTGCTCATGCAAATACTCCATTTCTAAAGCGGCTGCATAGTCAGTAAAATGAAAATCAACATGAAACAATTACAGCATTAAAAAAATATACGATATTCGTAGGTCCCATTCTCTTAACCACGGTTATAAGGCAATCGGTGAAATAATGAGTAGTAAAGTAGCCAATAATTTTTTCAGCAGGGAAGCAATTGCTCCATGTGGCTCCGAGTGCCTTTCAGCATTTCTACTCCATATATTTAAATTTCTTTTTTAAAAAACTGTGCAACTTCCTCTGTTCTTCAGCAACTGAGACTGCATGATGAGTAAAATCATTGCTGATGGAACAATCTCAGCTATTACTTTAGCTATTATTTCATAAATAGAAATTTGCCAATATTATTCTCTACTTGCAATGCCCATTACATGAATGCGAAGAAAGTCTTCTGACTTTCTCTTTCTAAAATTTTAATTTCAACTTGCCTAAATTCACTATAAATGTGGCAGACATTTTAATTACTGACAATCTTGAATTTGAAACAGCATGAGATGAGGAGTCAAGGAAAGGTATAGAAGTGTGAGATGGTCAGAGAAAGCTAGAAAGACAGACAACTTTACACAAATATTACTAAAAGGGAAAAAACGAGATCAAACAAAATTGCTAAGGAAGATGCTTCCAGATTTGAATGATGTACAGGGAAGAATTAGCAACAGTCTGCTTAATTTGTTACTAAATTACTTTAGATAATATTTTTATGCCAATTACATCACTCTATAAGCAACAGGGTTTTTTCAGAGGACCCACCATCTCCAGTCAATATTTATTCCAGTTGACATTAGGCTGATCTACTTACAGTGAATGACATAATAGATCAAAGGAAAAAATAAAAACACAACCCCCAAGAAATCCAAACTAAATCAACCTCCCACTGCCCAAAGAACAGTTCTGGCAATGGAAAGTCTCTTGCACAAGGCTGGCAGAATGGATGCAGCCAAGCAGTCCTCCTGCAAGAGCACATCAGAGGCAGGACTTCAAACTCAGCTGAGGTTTGCAGCATGTGGCACAGATGCAGGAGGCTGCCAGAGTCTGGGGAAAAAGTTGAGCACTAATTTGTATCACCTGCATGACCAGCAGTCATTCAGGTTGCAGTAGAGCATACTGTTTTGTCATCTCGCTCAGCAGCCTCCTGGACTGAAAGAGGGGGTGAGTCTTGTGGTTTTTCCTCACTTGCCTATTGGAGAGGAGTAACCCCTCCAGAGAATTCTGCCGCAGCAGCTTAGCAATAGATAGATTTTAATTTTTTCAGTGTTTCAATGAGAAGACATAAAGTGAACATTGTTCTTCTGGTGAAATAATAAGATTAATTTTCCAGTTTGTACAGAAGGTTTTGAAACAATAGTAAGAAATGTATAAGAATGACGGATTCATTACCAGAAAGTGTTTGGAGGTTCTGACATTATCAGACATTTAACTGAGCACTTCATCAAAGTTCCCAATGCCATCAGCCAGATGTGGCAGCCCAGCATTCCTGGGCAGCACCCTTTGTAACTTCTGCACTTGAAAACTGAAATCATCTGTTAGGACAGAAAAATGAAAAAAGTGATTTGTTTCTCATGTATTAACATCCAGTGCATGTGGCTTCCATAACCCTTCTATCTCATCCTTCCATGGAGAAGACAGAGCAGATGAGTAACTAAGATCACCAAAACCTTACCTCCCTTGTAAAGAATTACATTGTATTTTACAAACAAAAAACCCACTTACGCATGGAAAAGGAAGAAAAATCCATGTTTTTACAAGAGAAACATTCTTTTTTTTTTTCTGAAAGCACCAAAAATCTCTTAGAATTAGCCACACATTTGGTGCTGACACACCAGGTTAGAAGAGACTGCCAAAAGGAGCTGGCTGGAGCTCCTATGAACAATAAACAGACAAAGCGTTGACAAAAAGAAAGAAGGTGGCTTCCTGAGCCGCACCTCTTGAGATGCAGCCACATCAGCAGCAGGCTGTAATGTGGTGAGAACCTGAGCAGCAGCCACAGCAGGTGCAAGAGTTGGTGCAGCCCCGGGAGGCTGGAGAGCAGCAGCCGCTGGCTCTAGGGTCACTGCTCTATGGTGGGCTCCATGGGGAACACCAGGCAAATGAGTGAATGGGAAGATGAGAAGATTGGGAGTGAAAGCTTTGGGGCAATTAGCACAGTATAGTCTGGTTATTGTGAAGGAGAAATTTGTGTGATGGAATGGAAGGAAAGAAAATGTTAAGTATGAAATGTCAATGGTCAGATGCCTCGGATTTGGTCTTGGTCAAAACAGCACTAGAAGATTTGCCTGTGGCAAGACGTAGGCCAGTCCTTCAACGAGCTTTGTGTGAGGCATTCCCACGCATGCTGACTTTTTAGGATTGCTTTTCTCCCAATGGCAATGTCACAGGTCTTCTCTCAAATGTGTACTTTACAAAAATGAGCACGAACCAAACAGTTCACAATTGATTATGATTCCATTAGGAAACAGCAACATCTGCAAGTCTTACATAATCTAAAGACAAATCAATTCTAAGTATATTAGTACTTTTAACACTTCCAAATTCTGAGTTAAATGCTTTACAAATTACAAAATCCTCATTTAATTACTTTAATAAATCTTGTTTACAGATGACTGTGAAAATCGGTGAAAACTAATTCACTTTGACTGTTCTGTCTGCAGTGCTGACAAAAATAGAACAAGTTTCTTTTTACTATGGTCTGGAAAGGGGAGAAAAAAGCTTTAATTGAATATAATCACAATATGCTAGCAGCACATGTTATTTTCCCGCTATTATAACTTGATATTTTTAAGTTTGAGGAAGGAATTCCTTTTATGGGAAAGGACTTTTGTTCCATTTATTATGGAAAACAAATGTTGACTATAAACTTGGAAAAATATTTTATTTTATCGTAAAAGATTTGTGTTTTAAACACTGTTATCTGTCTTACCATATCAATGTCCAAGACATTTACTGCTCGAGTTCATCTGTTGTAATGATTTGTTAATGGTTAGTGATCAAAATACAGAAGGATTTGGCCCAGTATGACTACAAAACATTGGCAGCCCCATGGGCCATACAAACCAGTTAAACATTTTGATCTTGGCTGTCTGGAACCAATTTAGCAGAAAGGCAAGGATGCCACTGAAGTGTAGAAGAAACACACAACGTGATCACGAGTTAAATGACACTCAGAAATGAACAAGTTCCCTAATTCGCCATTTTCGTATTGTCCGTATTCTTAATTGTCTATGTGCTAGTAAGAAAACGATTAATTTCTACACTTTCAGTAAATAACTGAGCAAGAGGCTTCTTCATGGCTTTTGTAACTGATTCTGAACCTTTGGGTAAGATTTTCTTCCCTTTTAGAGTCTGATTTAGAGCTCATCACGTTCTACAGAAGGTTTCTCATTGACATTGCTGGAACAAAGACCATCCTTTAATCCTTAGAGGAATACAGCACCAAGTTAAATGTTGATTATAAAATACACGGACTATTTTCCACTTGGGCTCATTACTGTTTTTCCTTCTGGAACTCAGTTAAACTGAAATACACTGTACGTGGCATAATACAGAGACAATAACAAAAAGGTTTGACTATATGTACGTTCATAAAATGTGAGGATCGAACCAGGAAAAAACAAATTCCATTAGCATTCTTCTCAACTTCCTTCCTGATACATGAATTAACAGCTTACCTAGGAACCCAAAGGATATACAACCCCCAGCAAACAGGTAGAAAACAGGCTTGTCCAGCTAAATTAACAAGCACCCTCTCTCTCCAGTAAATACCAGAATAAATCTCCTGGTGTGCGAGGTATGCCTAAGGAAAGGAAACGTAGTCATCTGTTTATGCTGACATTCATCAAGAAAATATTTTCCAAATCTCTCTTCCCCTCTTTTGGAAGCTATAATTTCTGGTGCCATATCTTTCAGAAAGGAGGATCTCCACTGTAATAGCCTTCATCACTTCACAGTCACGTAGACACTCTTACAGTACATAGATTCAGAAGACAGAATCTTTCAATTATTGTCTTCTGATTTAAACTATCCAATTACTTCAACTGTTGGCTTACAATTTCTTATTGACCTAGTTCCACCTGAAGCAGATCTGTTGCCAGCACTGTCTTTATCAGAAGTGCCCCTTTTGAGGGCTTAATAAGAACAGTTCGAATACAGTTGGTATCTTTCAATACATTGGAGATTATTTCAGCATACAGAAGGTTTTTTTCATAAATGAAAACAGTATCAAATTAATAGCTGACATATTATTGTATGTAGTAGGGCACAGCATACACACACAATATGTTTCCTAATTACTGCACAGTACTATTAACATCACATTGGATGCGTAGTATTACAATTCAAAAACATTTTAAGCAGTCTAATCTTATTCAGGCTTGCCACAGCTTTTTTCTTTTGATTCCTGAAATCTGAACCCTGATCTGAGGAAGTGAGGGCTGTGGATATTTCCACTGTTCAGCAATGAGGAACAGGATTTGCATTCACATGAACAAGAAAAAAAAAAAAAGATAAACAGTCTATAATTAAGACAGTGCATACAGAGATTTGTTGATAAAAACTCTAAAAGCTGATGATATTTTAAAAGAATACATAGCAAAAGAGAGAGTTCAAGCATGCTAGAGCCTTTCCAGTTAAGCATTTGACAGAATACTTACTTAATTAACCCAGTTGGAACCACTATACCTAACCAGGCTAACTCACGTGGTGTAGATGAGGCAAAGAGCTGGATTTAGCTGCCCCCAGTGCTATTACTAAGCTGAAAAATTGGGCTCTGCAAACTAAATAATATCCAAGTATTTAAAACATCTGGCAATGATAGATCCCTGTTTAGAGGAAGGGAAGTTGGAGCTTTCAGAAATAAAGAATAGTGTAACAATAGTTCTGAAACTTGACGTAAAAGCTCATTCTGTTGAAAAAGTGTTGTTTGAGAATAAAACTCCACGAGGACTCTAGAGGTGGCAGGAACCATTATCACAAGCCCGAGTGATCAAAGTTGTTCAGAAAACTGTATTTCTTGAATATGGTATGTAATAAAACATAATTAAATGGGATCAAAGAGTTTATTTCACCAGAACTCTTGCCACTCAGACGAGCTAAGGAGAGGAGACCATTATTTGGAAAACAAAATTTGTCCTGAGAAACTATAAGTCTGCTTTGCACCTGGGAGGAGGAAGAATCACTATTGGTCTGCAATCACGTATACCCTGGTACATCAACATATTACTTGGTGCTATGAAGAACACTGCTCCAAGCAGACTGTGACATTCAAGAAGCTAATAAGAATTTGAAACAGTTGCAAAGGTGTTGATATTTAAGTGTTGATATTTTATAATCTTTTCATTCCTTTTTTTTTTCCAGGAAGACACTGCTTTCTGCAGCAGGCAGTATGTGTATGTGTGTGTTTTCGTTGTAAGTCTGTGTGAGTGCTTTCTGTTGCATCAGTCAGAGGCCATTAAGCTGTCATAGTAGAAAATCAGAGCATTATCTTTTAAAGGAGCATTTTTTTAACCATTACTCAGGTATTTTCCTTCTCCTTGCCATCACCAGAAACCCAGGATCCTGACATTTAATCACTGATTTCTTGTAGAATGGACCTGTGTAACTAAAATGTCCTGATTAATTTTAATGATAGGCTGTAAGATTTTTGCAATAATATTTTTCTTCTATTCATGGATTATATTGGCTTGTTTGACCTTCTTATAGAGACAGAGTTGAAAAGCTTTAGATATTATTAATAGCCATTATCTCTAATTTCAGAGTGTGCAATACACATAATACTGACTGAATTTCTTAATGATTGCTCAGTCTGTGCATTGGGCCAGTGGCCCCTGAGGTTATTTGGTCTATGTGTAGTGCACGAGAATTTGGTATTTTCTCCCCCAAGTAAAATCCTTTAGACCTGCCTGATTTCCATATATTGTTATTTGGAAGCCCACAGAGTACAACCCAGTTCCCGTAAGGCTCTGGCAATCCTAAAAAAAAAAAAAAGCAGAACAGTTTGCCAACACGTGTGTGAGTGTAGGAGGGATATTGGCAATCGTGGTTTGCACAGCTATACTATTTCATCTACATGTGGGCAAGTCTGTGCCTCACTAACTGAAGCGAGTAGGACTGTAGCCCACAGACCATAGTCCTGCCGTTATCTTGCTACACCTAGTAAATAAATTCAGATATAGCTAATAAATGAAAAACACTACTTTTAAGAAGAATGTATGAAGAAACCTATTAAACATATTCTTTGACAATTGTGAAACATCCTAGTCCTCGAGCAATCTCACTTGGAATAACACTTGCAGAAACTCTTCTGTGTTCCAGTTAGATCAGATTTTCCTATTCTCAGTCTGCAATTTCCCTAAACAATACTGCATATTTGTGCTTTTTTCCGCTTTGAGACTCTGCATGAAAGTATTGCCATTTTCATAAATTACATGTTTGCCACTGGAGAAAAGCATCATTTGCACCCCTTGTATAATCCAAAGAATTACTCCATCAAAGTTAATCTCAATGATCAGTGTCTCCTGAAAAACAGTATTGCGGAGCTCTGTATGAATTGTCTCTATGATTCTTCTACCAATTTCAGTTGCAAGCTGGTTTTCTATCTTTCTGTGCTTTAAATTCAGACTATGATACAGCTGTTAGGTTTTTTTTCTTGATCCAAACTTTAAAAGCAAAAAGATGCTTTAAACGTAACATAATGTTTCTACTGAAAATGCATTAGCCAAAATAGCATTCAGTTCTTTCTTATGTAGACATGTTATTCTGTTAAGAAGAAAATGAATAAAATGTGGAACCAAATCTGTTTTAAAAGTTCCCACCTCTGCTTGGTTATTCAGTTATCCTTGGTTGTACTCTAAATTCCCATAGTTTCATTTTATATACAAACTGATCTGCAGAAAATTTGGATTCAGGTAAACTTGGGAAAGTCGAGATATCAGAGTTCATGCTTTCTCTGGAGTACGCTGGAATGGGTCTCAGTCCTGTCCTGGTCAGCACCCATCAGGGAAGACAATGACCATGACAATGCTTTTCTTGGAATGATGTGTTTGCAGTGTGCAGGAGAAGAAAAGGACCACTCTGGCAGATGCAATCCTCCTCCTGCTGAGGGTTAATGCTCCCTTGTCAGAACTGAAGCAGCAGTTCTAGATGCTCTGTGTTGCACTTTAAATGGCTTAGGTCACTCTCTAACCCGGACACCAGAGCTAAGCACCCCGACAACCAGACTGACATTTGTCAGGCCCATCTACAGCAGATACTTCTGTCATGTTTGAGCACGTTGGATATATTAAAATTAAACAAGCCTGTAATTGTTTCCATTTTCAAAAATAACAAGTGTGTTCAAACAAATGTTATTTGCATATTACTTCTGGGAAATTTGGATATAGGAAAGTTAAAAGTGAATAGTCTATTCACATTTGTTAAGTGTATAGCAAAGAGAGCAGAGAAAATTGCCTGATGTTTTGATCACAGAACCATCCATCTGTTCTCATAGAAGACTGTTATTTATTCACCTAGATTTGGCTATCATTGTTAAGAAAGAGTAACTCGCTCCTGAACTTCGAATGCTTCTTACTGAACTCGAAGATAACCCTGCATCAAAGAGCAGTGGAAAACACTGAGACAGTTTGTTCCTTTAAATCCTTTCCTAATGCATGCTTATATCTGAATTATCCTACTTTTCATTTCATTCAGCAGCTCTCACAGCTACTACCTGTTGGTGGATTTATGATAATCCCATACATTATTAACAACTCAAGTATTTTTCAGCAAATGAGATGTTAAGTATCATGATATTTGGGGTAACGTAGTGCAGTATGTTTGAATATCCATGTTTTAGGAGCTGTTGATCTTTCCATGAGACACTGTTTCTTCCATTGATATTGGAGAAATTGTATACAGACATTATCTGCGTTTAGCTTATATGACCACTGTATATTACAATAGCACAACGACAATCAGTCTACTTACATAAGGTACACATATCGGATTAGCAGCAGCCCTGCATATTTTGCTCTATGTTACTCAACTCATCATAAGCAAGTGCACAAAAAGTGCACCCTTTGGATTCCCTAAAACTTGAGCAGATGTCCACGGTTATCATCATTCCCTCTTCCTTGGTGCCCTGTAGGTGATTTATATCAGTAAGTTTCTTTGTGTGTTTGTTCCCTTATTGGGGAATATTTCCTAAATGGATATGAGATTTTACTCGCTAAAAACATGGAGCTGAAGGTAAGTTATCAGCTCATGTAAATCAGTCAAGCTCCATTAAGCTCAAAAGAACTGCATCAAATTAGCCAAGCTGAGGACAAGACCCTTAAGTATTCTCTCAGTAATAGACTTCTTTGAACTTCTACCTTAAGACTATGGCCACTAGATAGTTTTTAAACTTCAGATTTTTGCAAGCAACTGGGATTTCACTCAGAGGAATTCAGATATTAAATGCAAATTAAGATGTCCATTGGGGATTCTCACTGTACACTTTAAACATCTAATGCAACATTTAGATTTTTAATTCTTCGTCAGTTGAAAATAATTTCTTTCCTTCCTTGTATAGTTTACTTGACGTTGCTTCTTTATAGAATCATAGAATAGCTTGGGGAAGGGACCTTAAAGATCATCTAGCTCCAACCCCCCTGCCATGGGCAGGGACACCTCCCACCAGACCAGGTTGCTCAAAGCCCCATCCAGTCTGGCCTTGAACACTTCCAGGGATGGGGCAGCCACAACTTCTCTGGGCAACCTGGGCCAGGGGCTCACCACCCTCACAGTAAAGAATTTCTTCTTATTATCTAATCTAAATCTACCAGTTTAAAACCGTTACCCCGCCTCCTGTCACTACACTCCCTGATCAAGAGTCCCTCCCCAGCTTTCCTGTAGGCCGCCTTTTTGTACTGGAAGGCTGCTATAAGCTCTCCCCGGAACTTTCTCTTCTCCAGGCTGAACAACCCCAACTCTCTCAGCCTGTCTTCATGGGAGAGGTGCTCCAGCCCTCTGATCATCTTTGTGGCCCTCCTCTGGACTCGCTCCAACAGGTCCGTGTCCTTCTTATGTTGGGGGACCCAGAGCCGGAGGCAGTACTCCAGGTGGGATCTCACCAGAGCAGAGCAGAGGGGCAGAATCACCTCCCTCTGTCTGCTGGCCATGCTTCTTTGGATGCAGCCCAGGATGCGGTTGGCTTTCTGGGCTGCGAGCGCACACTGCCGGCTCATGTTGAGCTTTGCACCAACAAACACCCCCAAGTCCTTCTCCTCAGGGCTGCTTTCAATCCATTCTCCACCCAGCCTGTGTTTGTGCTTGGAATTACCCCGACCCACATGCAGGACCTTGCACTTGGCCTTGTTGAACTTCATGAGGTTTGCACAGGCCCACCTCTCCAGCCTGTCCAGGTCCCTCTGGATGGCGTCCCTTCCCTCCAGCATGTCAACCGCTCCACACAGCTTGGTGTTGCCAGCAAACTTGCTGAGGGTTCACTCAAACCCACTGTCCATGTCAGCAACAATGATGTTAAACCCTATTATTTCTTATTTAAAGCAACAGTAACAGAATTTTGCATAGATTTAAAATACTCATTTACAAAGAAAAATGCTTTTGCCTAAAATTTAAAATAAATTATTGCAGTCCCATTGGCTTTTCAGAAGTAAATGTTTTATTCCTTAGAGGAAATAGCCAATGCAAAAAACTTACCTAGCAATGGGCTAAAGAATAAGTAGTTCCAAAAGGATTATATTTTAGATACTTTTTTCAAGATCTAAAAGCTGTAATGTCATCAGATAAACTTCCAAATTATCAAACTGGTCAGGTTTCATTGAATCATGGATTACGAAGTATTCAAGTGTTCCAGGCATCATCTGACCTGGGACTGCATGCGTCAGGGAAATCGTGCAAGCACAGCCTCTTCTGCATTGCCAGTTTGCCTTGCTCCCTCTCTGAGCCAGGACCCAGATTCCCTGACTAGCCTCACCATGCTCATGCTAATTCACTCCCAGTTTCCTTTCTGAAATCACCAACCATTTTTCTCACCATACTCATGCTAACTCACTCTCAGGTTCCTTTCTGAAATGACCAACCATTTTTCTCTGAGAGGGCACCCTGTCACAGCTGCTATGGTATTTTGCTCTAAAATCCACTGAACAGGCAATGTGGATACTGATCCTGCCATATTCTGTTCCCTCCTCCAAGGACAGCTTCTCGGTAATAGTCCTTGTGCCCTCATATGCCCTCACAGCATACTGAGGGACATGTAATACACACCTGGTGTCATACGATAAAAGCACAGTCTTAAGAGCATTGCAGACACTTTGAATGCAAAAGACATATTAAATAGTAATTTTGTCCCCAGGTCACAAGGGTACTGCATAGGAACCGCTCGATCTGCTTCTGCTAAATAAAGGAGATCTGAGGACTGATCCGTGGTGCCAATGCCAAACAGCACTCAGCAGCTCACAGCTACGCTGCGTAGAGCTAGTCAGCTCGAGAGTGGAGGAGTCGGAGAAAACTAGCTGGAATGGTCTGTGAATTAGGGAGCAAGCTTATTGCTAGGAAATGCAGCAATCATGGGCTAGTGCCCTGACTCTCTTTTCAAGTGCTATCCAGGATAGATAGAGTTAGTTTAACCCAGTAGTTACTAGTGCTGAGCATGGGGACAAAGCAAAAGGACAATACTGAAGCAGCATGTGAAGAATCAGAGATGTGACACATCCACTAGAGCTGCTACTCATACTAATTTAGGGCATATAAGCCATGAGTTCCTATTTTGCCTATGAAAGTAGTTACCCACTTTTCCACGAGCAGTGCACGCTAAAAACTAATTAGGGGCATGATGCATTTTAAACCAAAGTAATCATTTTTGTTATGACGGAGCACAGGACAGTTGTTTCTTTTGCAAACTATAAAAGTTGATCTTTTTTTCTCTTGGTAAGGCAAAGAATAAGACTACAAAAATGCTGCTTAAGACTAATGAAATACTTTCAAGATTTACATGCTAAATTTAACTAATATCCTTCTGGGAAACGATAATTCATGTTTTAGAGAAAAGAAACTGGACTTCAGCATGGGAAAGCAAAGCTTCTGATATGATACCACATATACAGCTACTATGTAAGATGGAGAAGACAGGACCTGTTAGAAATGTAGAGTGGATAAGAACTGCAGGTCATCCTGAAAGCAACTGTTGGGCTGCAGGGACTTTACATGGAGAATTCTTCAAGGACCAGTGCAAGGATTGAGTTTATTTGATCTTTTCATCAACAAATATATAACGAAAACTAGGAGTGTGCTACTTGAGTCTACAGATGACAAAAGGTGAGAAGCAGGTGCCATATGGGAGACAGCAGTATCATGCAAGAAGAAGAGTGATCTTGAGGACTGAAATAACAAAAATCAGACAGATTCTGCCAGTATAAAATTGCATGCCAGTACCTGGGGACAAATATAGAGTTCTGCTAAAATCCAAGAGCTATTTGATGACCCATGATGTATTCATACCATGATCCAAGGCACTGAAAAGGCTTCCTAGTTACTACTTGATAAAACTCCTGTCATCTGGTCCTGTGCAAGCAAGATGTACTAATTCAAAGTGTAGGAAGTGTAGAGAACGACTATGAGAGAGGTCAAGGAGAAAAAAAAAATAAATCTGTTTTACAGAATAAGATTAAAAGGAGCTGGTGTGGCAACCCAACCAAAATGAGAGCTGAACAAGAGGCAAAACTGCTTTTGGCATAAGTATATTGGAGGGAAACATCAAGTAGAAGAGCTGTTTGGGCTAATGAACAAAGTTGGAACAAATACAAACTGGTGTGGACTGGCTTTGCATATACAGAGGTTGCAAATAATAGATTTCTAATCAAGGAGTGACTTCCTGAACTGATACCTCTATCGGAGTAAGGAAAGCAATCGGCCTCAAAGCAAATGCCAGCCATTTATACCATAGTTGCCTGAGAAAGAAAACAACGGGATTTGATAATCCAGAAAGTCCTATCCAATCTTATTTTCATGTTCCTGCTGTGGCAATGCAATGATGAGAGAGATGGTTTCATTTAAATGCCACAGAGTATTTGTCATATATAAATGTCTAAGTTCATGTCCAAAATCTTGGTCACAGGGCAGAAAATGTGAAACACCTCCTGCTTAGAAGCTGAAACTCTCTTCTGTATACGTTTAGATTGATACAAGGCTATTTCACTACTAAACTAAACTGAACAGGAGCAACTTCTTGTCAGGACAAATTAAGTAGAGGCAAAGATCCAGTTTGTGCATCAGCTGTATGTGTGTTTCTTACTGATGCTATACTTACTAAAAGCTAAAATAGCACAATATGAAATGGAAGCTGTCAGGTGGTTTATGCCCAAATTTCAAATCAACCTTGAAGGTTGTACAGAATGTCCTCCACATTTAAACTATATGTATTTTAAATTCATAGCCTTCTTTCTTAGGTAGAAAACCAACTGGCAATAAACACTGCTTGTATTTTTTATTCTGCTACTACAGTAACTGCAGAAGGTACCTCGATTAACTAAAAAAACTACCCTGACATCATCAGTGTAAACGGAAAAGCAAAGGGAAATTACATGCATTTCTAAACAACATCTGACACCGAGAATTCTCTGTAGAGAAAGAAACCTCTAGGGATGTCTGTGCCACAGAGCAAAGATCCTGAATCAGTACTGATGACACAAACCCTGGGACTAGAAGGAGTTGTAGCAAACTGACATTGTGGACAAATTAGTGACAATGCAAAACAGAATTTACATACCTTTGCGCAGTGCCACGCTAATATATAGTCCCACTGCTTTTGGAGCATGAGCTAATACTCAGAGGTACCTCTGAAACTGTGGGGATTTTGAAACTGAGCTCCACTCTGTGAGGGAAACACGCCTAGTAAGTTCAAACAAAAGAAACTTTGCACTTGGATTCACCTTCAGTTCTTCATTTGAAATGTGTAGCCCACGTTATTATCCACAGTTTTTCATGCACAGGATCTACTTGTCTGATTAAGAAAAAATGCATTTTGAAAAATTGCTAGATCACTGTCCGCAGCTCCTGTGGAAGTGGAGCCACCAATCAGACTAGCCAGGCAAACCAGTCCTTTTTATATTGCAAAGATTTCTTAGGAAATTTGTTATTGTTAGATTTCCATTTTACTTTTCTCCTTTATGCTGAAAGAGCAGTTTACTGTACCTCCTTTGGGAGCTTTGGGATAATGAAGATGTGGGGAGGTATGGCTTCAGTTAAGCTGTGTTAGTGAGAAGCAGAGGCAAAGTCCTGTTGTCTCTACAGCAAGAAGTCCTAGCTCAGGGCAGAGGCAGACTGCAAAGGCATTTCCTAGCATAGTATTTGTTATGTTGTATATAAAAAAAGCAATATAATTTTCTCTCTTACTCCAAACTTGCTGAGGGAACAGCAAGAAAGAGAGAGAATGAGGAAAAAAAAAATATCATAAAAACATTTTAACAAGGGAAATGCAGGCTTAACAGATGAATTTAGGGACAAACTAAATGAAGAGCGGGGGTATCTACAGGGGAACTTAGGCAGAATTTCAGCAATTAAAACTAAAGGCAAAAGCAGATAATAAAAACAGAAGAAATAAGCATTTTTAAAATGGAAATTATCACCCGTATTCTGAGAGAACCTAACAGACACTTTCTACTTCACTGCAATGCAAAGTCAATCAACTGTACCTAAACCACCTTCAGCAATTCTGACTGTACACAGATCAGGATAGGGACACTTTTCCTGCCTCCTCTTGAAATTGTGTACTGTAAATAGGAAATACAGATTCAGAGGGAAATCAGGACAGTGGTTAAATGTGTAAGTTATAAATTTCGCAGTAGGGAGCTGTTGATGTAAATGGCATTGGGAACAATACTGGGTTTCCTATAAAATAGGCTCTTTGCAGATGTCCATACATGAAGTTAAACCACAACAGATTCCACATTGCCAGTTCACAGTGTAAGATCAGGTACATAAACCGGCTGTTGAACAAGCTAGCTCTTTACATTGTTCTGAGTGATAAAGAAGCACTAACATTCCTCAGAATCTAATTTAAAACTATTTTAAGGGCATTTTATGCTAATAGAGCCGTCCAAGGGGCCTTTAATGTAAACCAGGCCTGGTGTCTCAGACACTACTTCAGCTCACTCATCTGTACAATAATAAATACTTAATTACCTTAATTGTTTTGGGGCCTAATTAATAATGTGTGTAAAGTGCTCTGAGATCCCTTGGATGAAAGACAACGCAGAAGAACAAAGCACAAAATGTATTTTGTGAAACATAATGTTTTATAACCAAAATAAAGCAAAGAGCAAGGACACTAAACTGACAGGCATGACTTGCTAGTTTTCATATTCCCTTGCCTTCTCCGCTGTGTGCTTCTGTTTCTTATCTATTACAATTGGACTTTATCATCTTAGAAGAAAGCACAGCACAGGTACATTCAAGCCTGCAAGTGTTGCACGTAGAAATAAGTATTTGGAAAGCCATGGGCACAGTACTGTAGAATGTGAAGGCTTTTGCTTTGTTGCTGTGCATATTCTCTACATACTCATGCATGCAGTCTACAGGAGAAAAAGCCCAGTTCCCTGGGTTGATGCCCGCCTTGCCACTCCTACTGCACTGAGAAGAAGAGAGATGTGTCTTCTCTGCACTGGAATTCTGTTGGAGGGGAACTGCCTTCCCTAACTTTTAGCAAGGTCAGCAAAAAGCTCCCTTTCGCATCTAAGTACAGTTTGCTTCTTGCCCCCCAAGTTTCTTTGGTGCTGTTCTCACAGTTTGAATTAGTAACTATTTTTATGACCTCTTATCTCATAAATGTAGCAACCTTAAGACATTTTCCAAACATTCTTAAAACCTAAAGATGATTTAATTTTAAGAAAGAAACTATATCACTGGAACATAGGAAGACAGGCAATTCCTGGGTCACCAAGGCTAGGATGTCTATCTAGTCATTCATTCGTCAAATGAAATACAGCTCCATAAAAGCCTGAATAATAAATAAAAAAACCCAACAACCCAACCCAAGTAAAAAAAAAAACAAAAAACCCCACAACCAAACAGAAAAAAACCCCAACCTGTTTTTTAAGTTTTAATAGATGTACCTAGCTTTTATGTGTATAAAAACAGTCCCGGTTATAAATGATCCATATCAGCTCCTGTTACAAAGTACATCATTGTGATTCAGCGGAGGTGAAAGGAACAGGGAGTACCAGGCGATAGACTACACAGAGAGGCTTTACATCACACTGTCAAGGTCAGCCCCTTTGGGTTCTGTTCTATCAGCTGTGATGCCATGTCTACATGGGGAAAGATAAGCAGGAAAGCAAAGCAGAATCATTTAAATAGAGATGTAAATTTAAAGTATCTTCAATGCAGCCTTGAGTTCATGTGGATACTGTAATTCAGAACTAAAGCTTTAGCTGACCAAAGTAAAAAGAATTTACTTAAAGAGAATTTGTTTCTGATGAGAATATCGCAGAAAGGGATAGTTAAAATAAATGTATGAATACTGCAGTAAATTAATTTAGTTTAATTTTGCTTAGGTGTCCCTGTCTAGACATGCTTTTAACTCACAGCCCTGTAGTAAACTCGTAGAACAAAAGATCTTTTTAAGTCTTTCTATGCATTTCTTAGCCTTTGAATAACAGCAGAAAAAGATGGAAGTACAGTCACGTTCAATAACTATTGATATGAATTGTGGTTGAGGGAGGGCTGATTTTTAAGAGACCTGTAATTTTGTAGGTGAAACTCCGTTGCCAATTGTATTACACTAAATCAACATTTTGCCTCTGCAACTAAATGTGGATTTAACTAACAAGACAAAAACACAGCCCACGAAAGTAGAAACTGAGAGTCACTGAAAAATGCAGCTTGTGATTCTCCTCTATATATCAGAATAACTGCAGCAGTTCTGCTAAACAACACGCTCTTTTGTGAGAACGGATAGAAATCACCAGCCCTTGATACGACTTCACAAGATAGGGCTGTGTTAAAGATTTCACACTGTACTCTGGACTACTGCTTAAATTATATGGGCTTGGTCACTTAATGGCTTTCTGACCATTTTTATAAGGCAAATCTGGGCTGCTTTCTTGCCAATAAGTATTTATTTGTCTTGATATAAAGTAAGGCAGTAACACTGAAAGCCGAAGCAGTGAAAAGACCGAATGCAGAAGCAGGAACTTGCAGGCGGCAGAAAGGCCACCCATGCCCACCCCTCTCCAGTGACTCCCACAGGAGGCAGTGACCGCTGCTGTACTAATGGAGGGAGCATTTAGGACCAATCTCACCCAGGCATGCTTTTGTGAAGCTGGCACAATACAGAGAAACCTTTTGGATCTATTCCATAGTTTTCAAGAAAGTGTTTCACAATGCAGAGTATGTGCAGGATACTTTAAAAGGCAATGATGAAGTTCTGAGCTTTGCTAAACCTCAAAAGATGAAGCATCCTGTAAGTTCTTTGTATGGACTGGGCAGGAAAGCTTTTCTCTTTCCAGCAGTCTGATCCCATGCTTAGTGAGGTTCACCGAGCAGTTTATATATTCATAGTGAAAGATCCTTTATAAAGAAAAACTCTGTGTTCTCATTTACATTGGTTTGAATGAGAAATAATGCTATAATGAGGTTAATGCAGAACTCAGGACGTGTGAAATATCATTTTCTTTTGTTATGACAAAAATGTTTAAGACACATCTGGTGATAGGGGACTGAATCTTAATGTAATATGCTATATGTTGGCTAGACAAACCAAAGAGAAAAATAGAAGGAAAGGAATAAAGAGAATGATCCTTGTGGAAGCAAGGTCATTACATAGGATCAATGCCCATTTGGAAAACTCACAAATGCTCCAATGCTCATATGTAATTCATTTGAGTGGTTTAAAAGACACTCGAAAATCGATACATGAACATTCTGTTAAGTGCTTAAGTGGATATAAGGAGTGTGCATGCTGTTCTCAAGCATTTGACATGGTAAACAGGCAAAAATTTGCTTCATTAATGTCACCAGGTAGTGGTGGACAGTATTTATATAGCTGGTTTCTTTTGGTGGAAATGATTAAACCTGTAAAATCTGAGATCAAGAAGAGGCACAAGACTACATCACCTGCTATAGAAGGTATTAAATTATTGAGTAATGGAGTTGTCGGAGTGGTTTTGTGTTAACTGCAAGGGAGCCATGCTACTGCTATTTTGTGAAAACTCAGAAGTAGTAAAATTGGTCTGTGTATTTATTTACCTTAGGCTATTTCTGTCACTTACCACAACTGCAGTGACATGAATTTCCTTTTCATCAGAAAAAGAAAGAAAACTCACAACATGGCAATTTTTGGCAAGCTTAACCAAGTACAAGAAAAGCTTTTCTTGTTACATTTCCAGGTCTTTCCATAGTGTTAGCTGTATAGTAGATGATAACAACATGTGCCATTTACAGCTGCATCATACAAACAAAAATACATACAATAGCAACTGTATGCTGAAAATTTTCAGTGGAAAGCTTTTGCTATCCAATTAGGCTGTGACAAAGAAGCTGCTTGCATTTTCAACTTCACAGAAGCATAACTACAATATTTATAGAGATCTGGAATTTAATTTATAGTGTGGATTGCTATATGTAACATACCTCTTAGGCACCATTGATTCTTGTTGCAGCAAGCCCTTTAACTCTATGTAATACATTGTAGATGTTAAAAAAACTTGAAATAGGATCATCAAAGATTTTTTTTTTTTTTGTAACAGGAACATAAATATTTATGACAGTGCATAGACTCTGAGTTTAGCTTGGTTGTAGTAATCCTTAAAGAAGTGTAAGTCAAATTATGAAGAATTTTCTCTTGCAGCTGCAATTCAGACACACAGCATATAATCCTTATAATTAAACTGTGAAAAGGAAAATAAAGAAACCTCAATTTTTCATTAAAATAAAGCCAGTTGTATTTTTAAGTTCCATGATTAGTTTAATGTTTGATTACCTAACACATTAAAAGGTGCTATATGCTATGTGTTTTACTGTAAAGTGAAATGCTGTTTTAGGCAACTATGCAGAAAAAACAAAAATCACACAAAGAAACCAAAAAGTTTTGCCCAATTCTGCCATTGTGTACATGTATGCATGCAAATAGTTCCCCTGAGATGAGAAATATTATTCATGTGCATACAGTTACTTTTGTGTGCAAGTGTTTGCACCATTGAGGGCTTAGATGTCAATAAAGGTGAGGCTTTCACTGCACATAAAACTTGTTGCTGGTATTTCAGATGCTGCTCGCTAAAGGTGTCCCGAATGCAGATTTTAGTCAGTATTGTGTTCACAGCTGGTATGATACAGATACATGTCACTGATTTCTGGACCAGATTTTAGAAATACCTGAGTAAGTATACCACTTGCTTAAAGGAAGCACATCTCTCGTATGTCTTGATAGGCTATATTTTAAGATCACGTCATTCACTTTTGATAAGCACAGTTCCTTCATGGACCGATAATTGTAAACATTGTTCAGTCTACTAAAGTAGCTATTAAATACAGTGAGGGTTATTCACTGGTGCCTTCACTTTGGCAGTCATTTACCTCTCAAAATGTGTGCAATTAATATTATTCTGATCTGTTAATCTTCTACATCCACTTTCTTACATGCTAAGGATCTCATCAGAGAACTATACTCGTCTTGGGGTTTCCTACTTCATTTCAGTTGAAATCTTCTTTTCTACCATAGCATAATTTTTTTTAATTTATGAAAAATTACTAATTTGAAGAAGCCGTAAAAAAAATAATGTTTTTTATCCTAAAAACAGGATCAGTAGGATTAATCTTCAAATCAAGAGGATTTTTTAAGTAATGTGATTTTTTGTTTTAACTACGATCATCCACCACACGTTTCATGCTTCATAACTTGAAAATCAAATGCTACAGACTCTGTCCTACTTCAAAATTTTGATGTAGAAGCAGATAATCTTAAAAATTTAATAAACCTTAATGAAAATAATAACAAAAAAAACCCCAAAAACAACACAAAAAAAGAGAAAAACCTAAAAATGCCAAACTCTTTACCCCCATAAAAACCCACAGCTGAAATATTACAAGCATTTTTAAAAAAGGAATTCAACAGCCATGGATGACCATTTCATTGCACATAGACAAGAACATGAAGAAAAATGAAAAAGTCCTATCTGTCATACAAACAAGACACCAAAAGGACCTGATCCAAGACAAGGCTAACTGAGGAGGCTTACTGATTCTACTGGCATTAAGCACATGAAAATGAAATTGTGCAAGTGTTTACAGTATAAAAATTAACTGCCAAATTAATGCAAATGATTAAACACTTCTGTTGTTAAAGATTCTCAAGGGCACAGAATGGCTGTCAGCACCATGGTATATATCATGAGCGCTTTCATATTTCATTATGAAGCTTCATCATATTTCTCTCTTTCTTATGTAGGCTATTATTGATGCTGCCTAGAGGTGTCAAATACAGCTCCACTCCACCGCCAACTTTCATGTATATAGTATGCCACTTCTGCCAGATGATTAACGTTCAAATTCTTAAAAGTAAACGCATTTCTCTAGTTCAAATTCTATACCAGGAGATAATATTTTAAAGGATGGCAGTTCTAGTTATTTGCAGTTACTAAATGCATTCATCTTTATTTTTAAGGAAGGCTTGAAATTTAATAATGGTGCATGGAGGGAAGCAAGAGATTTATTTACTTTGTTAGGAATGATTTATGAAAGTCTTGTTATGGGAGAGAAAATAACTGCAACTGAAGGTGAATTATTGTGCACAGTTTAACCACATAGCATCTTAAGTACCTGTAAAAATATAAATGACAGCTTTACGTTTCTGATGGAAAGAAACTTAGTTGAGATTGCCAATCAGCGGGGAACATATGAGTAATGTAAGTTTCTCCTGAAGCTCAAACTAAAGCTAAACGTCTCCTTAGCTTCAAACTAATTCAATGAATGTTCTTCCTTTTTCTCCATCTGTTATAACATGGAAAACTTCTCTTCCAAGTTTCTAACCAGGACTTGAGGAAAGGTATTTTTTAGATAAAATATTTCAAAAGAATCCTAGATCCCTGGTCACCAGAGCAAGCCAGCAGTTGGGGAGCGCTAAAATTTAGACCTGCGAAGATTATTCCTGGGGCTACCTACTATACACATCGAGGACTAAAGACAGTTCTGTTACCATTTCTTGTTAATGAAAGACTGAAAAAAGAGAAACTCATAAAATTGTAATGCAGCTACAGAGCACTGTCTAAAAGGCAACATGTAGCTAAGAATCATCCCAAGCACCAGCACTTCCCAAGAGTGGCATTCGTCCCACTAGGGAGCGAGGAACAGGGTTGTCAGTGAGGTGAAGTGACAAAGAGAAATCTCCAACAGCCGGCGCAGATCACAGCGGGACGGCTGTGGACTGTTATGCAACAGGAGAAGAGAAGAGTGGTGCAATGCAGACACTGCCTGAACAAGGCATTAATCTGGGAAGTTAAACAGTCAAAGGGATTTCACATCTTTCTTAGCATCTGCTGATAGAACTTCATGTTGCTTCCTGATTAATTAAGGTCTTAAATAATTAATTAACTCCTCTTATAATTATTATTATTATTATAGTATCTCATCTGTGATTTTGAGTGAGAACAGGTGTGGCAGAAAGTCCAGGAATTTTCATTCTTCCCATTTGCAGCTTACAACAGTAATGCCCGTTCTCCTAACAAGAATACAGCAATCACAGATGTCAAGAACAGCTTGATGCAATATATTGGCACACTCCTCGGGAACGATACCACCTGCCTTTTCATTCCTTCCAATGGGATTTTTATAACTTTGTTTTATTGTAACATAGTAGTTTCCTAGCAATCTGCCAGGTAAAGAAAGATTCCACACAGCATATGAGCCTTTGCTTCTGCTCTTTTACTTAAAGAGGATGTTTTCAACTGCTGAAAATCACCAGAAAGGCAGAAAGATGAGCAAAACTGTTGCTGATGCCGTTATTGTTCAATGACTTGGAAAGGACAGCAGAGGGAGTTTTATCATCTTAAAGTGTATTCATGCTGTCCCTGTCCTTCTCCCTTGTATGGGCTTTAGATTAGGTTTTTGTAAGGGTGAAGAAATTCTGAACAGAACAATTTTTTCGAAGAATATAAATATTAAGAGGTGTAGGTGCTGGAATATGGAAGGAAAAAAATAAAACAATGAACAGACGAGCTTCTGTAATGTATGTGAAGTCTGCAAGTCAAGAGCACAGATTGCATTTTGAATAATGCATTTTGTATAGAAAGCACCCTAAATAACTCAGCAGAGAACACAGTGTGTAAGTAAGACAATTAAGCAATTTTACCAATTAAGCTATGGTCTACCTCAAAATGAGAGTCATTATTTACAGCTGAGATTGAACACTGATAATATTTATGAAACAACACATTTAAAGAGAACTGGAAGAAACCTATTTCCTTGTAATATATGTAAAGATTACATCAGCCTTCGGTATGAAATAAACAATAGGCCAAAACAGTCTAACCTAGATAAATAAAATGTGTTCACATTCAAGGATCCTACTATGTAAGTGGCCTAATTACATTTTACGAATCCCAGGGAAATAAAACAGGAGCTTCACTCAGCATCTTTGAAGGTTGTATCATTTTTATTTACAATGCCTAAAATGGTATTTCTAAACTATCAAGGCAGCTTCAGAATCTGCATTTTGAGGGAGTGTGGCTAGTTCAATCAAATAGCAACTGAGCTGGGGCAGTACTTTAGAAAGACACTATTTCTGCGCTCCCAGAAACACAAGCCTCTTGTGACTGCACAGTTGTGATTTGGAGTCAAAGAAGTCTTCTGCTCTTTTTACTAAATCTATTCTTAGCAGAAAAGAAAGCATAAAGAGGTGAAGTCTCAGATATTTATTAACTTAAATGATAATCAGAAGGGGTAAATTGTCAGTCTCTTCCAGAGTCTAGCCAAAGTACAAGGGGAATAGAAAGACAAAACAGCAAGGCAAAACCAGTAAGGTCTTAACGAGACAGAGACAATAGGTGTCTTCTTCTTATCACTTTAGGTGATGAAACATTGCTAAAGAAAAGTTAGAAAAAAAGCTTAAGATATTTTATCAGTCAGTACTAAGTATCTGCTGAACTTAATGTTCATGACTTGATATTTAACTGTCGTATTGTATGATTGCATGCCGATAACCAGGCATATTAATAGACCACTTTTATTGACATGTCTTTAAATAGAGAAGATGAAGCACTGGAAAATTCATATAGAACATGAAATAATGAAATGAAATGAAATAACAAACTCCTGCTTTCCAAGTTGTGTTTTTCGTACTTTGCTGGACTTTTTCCATTTCCTGTTTTGTTTTCTTGTCCAAGCTAACTCAGTTGTGGAGATCTTCTTATTTTGATTTAAAAATTCATTTTTTGACCCCAAAATCTTTTAAACAAACAAAAAAATCCAATCGATTCTCTAATCAGGATACCAGAAAGAGATATGAAATTCACAGAATACTGAGATTTATATAGAGAGCAGTACATTTTCAGAAAATGTAAACTAGCAGATGCCAGACTAACATTTAACCTTTTCATGATTTCACACAGTGGCAGAGACTAGAAATAAACTAGTGAAAACAAACTATCTTGAAATGCTTGAGAACACCTGCCTCGGGACTCTTCCCAAGCTATAATTGCGGTTCTGAGATTAATTAATTTGGAAGTACAGCCCCAGATATAGAAGTCCTTCTGGAAACCTTTTGTCCTATTCTGCCAATCCAGAATAGCGAGTCCATATGGTCAAAAGATCGTTTCTGCTGAGAAATTACTGCTTCTTTCTTCCTGTGGTTGGTGGAGGAGCATAGTGGAAGGATAAGATGCATATCCACAGTTTCCCTGTGGCCTAGGGATTACAGTCTACTTCTAAAAGGTTGTTGACGGAAACTTCAAGTTATAATTACAATCAGGTTGGCAAAACATTGATGCACTTTGCTGGCAATAGCACTTCACCCAAAATACTTGTTTGCACTATCATAAATTTCACTGGAATTAAGAAAATAATATTCTCAGTATCAGAAGAAGGGTGAGTCCCTCTTCCTTTTTCTTTCATATTTTTGTTTTATGTAGTATATTAGCAAATATTTAATAGTCATTGGCTAATAGCTATTTCACTTGAACATGTCTCTCTGCCAAGGATCGGTACAGGAATTTTCAGTACAGTAAGCTTCTTATCACAGAATCACAGAATGGTTTGGGTTGGAAGGGATCCTTAAGTGTCATCTAGTTCCAGGCCCCCTGCTGTGGACAGGGACATTTTTCAGTCTTGGTGGGGGAACACTCGAGAAATACAAAAAATGCATTCCAGTTGAAGTATTTACTTAAATGCTCCTTGAATAGAGGATGTAAATCCTTTTAGCTGGCTCACAATTTAGGAGACTTCAAAAGGTAGTCTTTGAAGTTTAGAAAAGACCTTTGAAGTGGCTGAATATGCAAAAAAGAAATTAGAGTGTTTAGCACAAAGTACTGAACTTCATTAAGTGTTTTTGTCAATTAGAAAATACAGCAGTTTTTGCATAGCAAAAGAAGAAAATTAGGGTATCCTATTAACAAAGACTTCGGATATCACCTGGCAGAGCCTCTGAAGTTACCTAAGGACTACAAAGTAACATGCAGCCCCGTTAGGAATACACACACTGGACACAACACTTCCCTTCGGAGATTCACCTGACTATCAGATAAGGATAATAATTTGTGTTCTTACCAGCCAATTCAGTATGTGCTCCTGCCCACGGGACAGAGCTGCAGCTTTGTAGTGTCCTGTGTAGTTCCCTTGCCTGCATTTGTTTAGATCAGGGCAGCATCTGCATCTGACACAAACACTTTGAGCTATGAACTGTATCTATGGTCGTGCTGATAAATCTGAAAGCCTGAACTGCTTTCACTTTCGTTACCTCCCTATAGGAGATGCACTTGAAGATGCATTATTTTTTGCATTTCATTAAACACATCTTCTCTCTCTTTTGTAAACAAACACCAGTAGGCTTAAAGGTTCCTTATACTTTAGGTTCCAACTAATGGACTTAGTGAAGGCGTGCTGATAGCACCTAAGATGGAAACAGTCTACTGCCAGGGTACACATACAAAGATAACAGGAGCAAACTTCTCAAAGAGTAAACATGAGGACAGCTACTGGGATGAAGTCTGTGCACAAAGATTTATCATCTGCATGCACGTGGTTAGCAAACCCATTGTAAGCTCTCAGTACATGAGGGACATCACCCTGCCTGATAGAGGCTAACCTAAATGTTGAACAGTTTCAAGCTCAAGCCCTAATAAATCAGGTTGCAGTAAACAGTATATCCCTTGCGAAGAGCAGATACCATGAAAGTCCTTTCTTTTCTCACTTATTCAGTCATGATAACGTACTATGGGGGAAGAGGCAGAACTATCTTCCTACAAGAAACCTTTAAAACAGAATGCAATTTACATTGACAGTTTCTGTCTATAACTCATTGGTAGCTATGAATACAGGAGTAGCTGGTGAATATTGTTATTCTGAACTGGGAAACTTTCCCAAGCTGGTGTTTCTGTCTGCTTGATCAAAGCACTGAAGTTATGTGTTTGGGCTGATTTCGTCTGCTGATTTTATAGCTTCTAATTCTTTTTCCTTTAAGTAAGACTGGGTAACTAAATGAGACATTTTCTGATGAAACTGCTTCTATCAAAAAAAAAAAGGGATAAGATTGCTGTTATTGTTGATCTGTACATTGTATTGCTGTCGCACCTACATAATCATGAGCGGGAGCTGTCACAGAGAATATCATCTAGGCATAAGAAAGAAGCAAAAGATGGATTTGGGAAACAAATGGGGAGTCCAATATAACAGGGAGACATTATTTGGTGAAAAGAAAACGAGGGGTCAAAGCATACCAGCTGCATAATCACTCAAAATTTTCTGTCATCATATGGGAAAAAAGGCTTTAGGAAGCGATATGAAGGCAGACAACAATTAGCTCCGTGAAGCTCATGCTAAGTGTGAAGATCTGTGTTTGAAAATATAATAGATGAGTTATCAAGCTGATGTTATGGTACAGGAGAGGTTGGGAGCTGATGTATTAAGAACATCAGGGCTGACAGGTGAGACAAGCATATGGCATAAAAATTATGTGATACATGTTGGAACATTTTAAGGTTTTCCCAGTTGGGATCCCTTGATAAATAAAGAAAAAAGTATTAAACATCAGTTCTAAAAGGAGGAAAACAACAACATAGACATAAAGAATCACTTGTTTGAGCATTGAAATAGGGAAAATGCCCCTGATAAAATGAATACTGATCCTTCAGATTAATTTCTTGCCCATATAAAAATACCTTTTAGGGGGTAGCCAACATCTACATAACACTTGTTTCAGGCTACAGCTAAGAATAGAATTGACAGACCTGAAAGGCAACAATAAAACAAATGAGGTATTTTTATGGCATTTTAGTCCAAACAAGAGTAGAAGACAAAAAAGACCCCAACATTTTCAAACCAAGGTTAAGGATAGCTCAGATTAGCCTAAGTAGATTTGAGTTCATGAGAGAACCAAATCTTGGGAAGTTCAGATGCAAAGGTCTAAAAATCTGAAGCTGGAAACTAAGATGGCAGAGGGTCCTCTCATCATAGGCAAATCTTCATCCCCACTAGAGATGAAAACCAAACTCATTAAAGCATCTATTAGGTTATGCAACACACATCGCGTGCTTTTAGGGAATCTCCTACCACATAAGCCTTTACCAGCATCCACACTTAGACACTGAGTCTTAGAAAGCTAACTAAAGATAAGATAAAAAAGATATTTGAAAGTAAAAAAATAGTTTTGGTAACACCAGAGGATTTTTTTAATGTTTCAACATTTTTACATATATAAATACATATGTAACTGGAAAGTATAGTTTCATGGATATTTTTGTCGAAAATAGTAAGCTAGCCTACCAAATGAACAAGGGATTTGGTTATGACTTATATATATTATATAAATTAAGAGTTATAGGACCAGAATTTTAGTTAGTGTAAACTGCTTCAACTCCAGTGACTTCATACATTATATGCTAATGGAGCAAAGATGACTTACACTCGCTGAAGATCTCACCCGCACTGTTCCAAATTTTTTGGAGGAGTCAGAAGTAGAAATGCTCTGCATCTGAATTTGCCCAGTGGCAACAAATGGGTATTTAGATCTTTCCAGGCACTTGGATCACAGAGAACACCATTTGAAGGACATGGATGATATGTTTTCAGCAATTGCCATCTAATTTCAATCTGCCTCTCTCCATTTAGTTCTTTTTTATTGCTTCCTCCTCCTTCTGTCATTCCCACCCTCAGCCTCAGGGACCTTTGGATTTCTCTCCTTGGCTGGCCCCCCTTTAATAAGGCCATGCCTTGTTATTTTATAACTTCTTAAGTGATCCCCTGTGTTAGGGAGCATCTACTCTCCAAATCCGACTGCATCTTCTGAAGCTGAAAGTATTTTCATAGAATCATAGAATGGTTTAGGTTGGAAGGGACCTTGAAGATCATCGAGTTCCAACCCCCCTGCCATAGGCAGGGACACCTCCCACCAGACCAGGTTGCCCAAGACCACGTCCAGCCTGGCCTTGAACACCTCCAGGGACGGGGCTTCAACAACGTCTCTGGGCGGTAACCTGTTCCAGTGCCTTACCACCCTTAAAGTGAAAAGCAACTTCCTAATGTTTAATCTAAACCTGCCCTCTTCCAGTTTAAAGCCATTCCCCCTTGTCCTATCACTACATGCCCTAGTAAAAAGTCCTTCCCCAGCTCTCCTGTAGGCCCCCTTTAGGTACTGGAAGGCCGCAATAAGATCTCCCCAGAGCCTTCTCTTCTCCAGGCTGAACAGCCCCAACTCTCTCAGCCTCTCCTCATAGGAGAGGTGCTCCAGCCCTCGGGTCATCCTCGTGGCTCTCCTCTGGACACGCTCCAGCAGGTCCATGTCCTTCTTATGTTGGGGACTCCAGAGCTGGATGCAGTACTCCAATTTTGACAGGATTTGTTATGAAGAAGGTGAAGACACGCAACTGGACTGGTGATCAGCTGACTGCCTGAAAAGTAGCCATTTCTGATATCACCTGATTAACCAGACTGCCTTTTCTGTGGTAAATTAGCCTACTCATCCTTTTAATCCTGCTGATTTCTATAAGTTTTTGCTTGCAGATATATTGATTCTTAAGAAATATCAGGTATAACTCTTCATATTATTCAACATTTGGAATATTACATGAAGTTAGAGTCATGTCCTACTTACATTTAAGTTACTACCGGTTATGTCATTGACTTTAATAAATGCAGTATCAGGCCCTGGTATATTATTTTTGGTCAACCTATATGTACTTTTGTGTAAATGTACACAATACATAACAGTTTCACTGAAATTGCTTTACTTTTTATACAGCCAAATTATATAGCTCTGACTGCTCAGTCTCTCCAATTTTCAAGTCAGCTATATCTGCTTTTTGACTTTCTAAGCTTGCTGAATCATTGCAATGTATGAGTCATACTCAGCATTATTGTATTATATTGTCAGAGTTGAGAAAAGAAAAATAACACCATTTATCATAAATAAAGATTTTAAAATTGATCATATAGAAGCAATGATTATGTATTCTCAGTAATATTGCTTTGTGTCAGAAACTGTCACAAAAAGATTTTACTGATCATAATAAAAAAGTTTAAACTCTAACCAAATAATTGATACATTTGTAGGCATTAATCCACCAGTTATCTTTACCACATCTTAGACAGGAGCATTTGAGATCCCATGTACTTTACAAGGAAGTGAGGTTGTGACTTGGTATCCTAGGGCACATCGTTTCCACTCTTACAGTGCTATATATGCTTAAGGTCAGCTTTCATCCCAAAGGCAACTGCCGGAATGTAGTAAGGGAAGAAAGTGTTGCTTGTCTACAAGCCCAAAAAGTTCACAAGAGTATTTTACACAACTGTTGTACCTAAAATACGCCATTTCCTTGAGACAGGACAGACAAAACAGTCCTTAAGGGAGAAAAGGGAAACTTAAAAAACTTATTACCCACTGGATAGTTCCCACGCCTCTGATTCTTTCCTATTTGACTTTGGTTTCAATTGGTTATTACTTTTTGGAATTTTAACTATTCAGACTCATATATAAACCAGATATAAATCCAGCTAGTTCTCTAATTCATCTTAGAGTCATGCTGACTCTTGTTCAATGTGAAAATTCCACTGAAGAAATATATTGATGCTTTTCTACGAACTTGTCTCCTTAAGAAGGTCCAGTATCTTAAACAGAGATTTTTATATTTTAGGAGGAACACTGGCTTATGTCAGTTATACCAGCCCCACTTGGGTTACTCAGCAAAAGTTTCCCAGACATCAGGACTAATGATCTGTACAATCTCTTCAAAACCCCTCTGCCAGGAACCTGCTGTGCCACCCACACAGGGGTGGTGGCCAAGCTCTCCCTTCCTGGCAGGTAAAGCACGAGCCATTCCACAGGACTCGCCCTCCCTAAAGGCACACTCAGACTTTTCCACCAAGACTTCACTTTCTAGTCTTTAACAGTCTGCTACGTTTCTCAAGTATTATGCATAACACAAGAGGGATGCGAAGGACCCTATTTAACGAGATCCTTCAAGGAACAAGAAAAAAAGAGAATCTGCTTTCCACCCAGCAGTCAGACAGGCCAAACTCAGACTTACTAGGACAACGCAGCACTGCACAGGTTAACAGTTTCCTTCCTCCACTCCCAAATTCTCTGCTATTTAATTAGTAGATATATTTTACCCCACCTTCACCTGAAAAGCTGAATGAATTGGCAGCCCTAGGAAAACATAGAAAATACAACATGTGATTGTGTGATTAAAGATTATCTTTCAATGTATTCATACGAACTGGATAAAGGCACTTCTTAATTTCTGCACGCTTAGTTTTGCAACCTTAACAATCTTTTAACATCTCTGCCTGTAGCCTTTTCTGAAGCAAAAATGTCTTATTGAGTGATAAATATCAAAGCGAAGATGGTATTATAAACATTTATAAGGTAAGCCATCCTGTGCTTGTTGGTCACAGTCAGTTCATCCTTATTATGCCTAAACCAGCTTGATATTTATGCTGTTACTAAATTGTTCTTGCCTTTTCACCAACAGGCAATCAAGGTTATTATGAACCAGAAGAATGTTTTCAGCCTTACACTTCTAAGAAGCATTTCCAAGAAAGACATTTAGTCATAGCCTTGCGTGCAGCCCAAAGTGACAGTTGTAACAGAAATACTAATATGAGCAAGCTTCTCAGACTTTGACTAATTGCTGGCTGCTGACTGCTCAGTTTGTGAAGTCTGAGCTGAGCTACAAACATACATACATCTCTGCAGAGATATGAATCAGAGCAAGAGCAATTAGTTAAAAAAATATAATCAGAAGCTGTTAAAAATAAAACACGTGACACTTTTTTCACTTAATTGTCCAAAATTATGCATCTTCAGTCCTTGCCCTGTATTTAGTCACTCACAGAACGAAACATGCCTCAATTTTCTTGTGAAAATAGGCATTTGTGTCTAGAGTCTTGATTTGCACATGTTGGTTAAGGTTTGTATGTTGAAAATAGAAAATGGCATGTGAACACTTCTGGATCTAGGCTGTGATTTTTAGCTACTATTAAGATTCATAAATGATCAAAGTTGAACATAAGACATGATAAACAGCACACAACTAAATACCAAGATATCCGTGAAAAAATATGCTACTAGATTGGAAAAGAGAGAGGATAAGGAAACAAGAAATCCATGTGACATTGAAGTACGGAATCACAAAGAAAACAGAACACTTCATCAGCTAAAACAAAGTTAAAGACTTTAACTTGTTAAAGTTAAAATGGCACAGTTGCAGCTGAACACTTTGCTGCTAGACAGAAAACCAAGTAATATTAACGAGGGTCCTACCAGACATTTCTCATCAGTTTTCTCTGTAATTTAGGGAAACTCTTTGAGGAGTACTGACAAACATGTAAGGTAAAGTCAGGATGCTTGAGGGCAGGGCTACCATTCAGACAGTCTTAGGTTTGGGCTGGAGGACTGGACCAGAAAAAACCTCACGAAATGCAGCAAGGACACATGTAAAGTCTTGCACCTTCAGATAAGCCTCCCACAAAGCTCTGCTGGAAAGGATCCCTGGGAGTGCTGGTGGACAGGAGACTGAGCGGGAGCCAGCGTGTGCCTTTGCAGCAGTGAAGGCCCACAGTACCCCAGCCTGTATTAACAGGAGTGTCACCAGAGGATCGAGAGGAATGTTTTTTCTCCTTTAGTCAGCACTTGTCAGACCACAGCTAGAACAGTGTCCACCTCACATACCAAACACTCTGCATTATGGGAAATAAATCTGTTATTCCCAGAACAAAAAAATAAAACAAACCAGAAAGCTTGAAAGCTGCAAAATATGAAAGTGTTATTTGAGACATGAACATTAATCCCTCAAGGTATTTTCCTACTTCAACCTCCTTTCCCCTACTTTTCCTCAGACTTTCAGATGCTTTATGAAAAGGATGAAAAAAAACCTTAAAAGTTCTATTTTGGACTGAAAACTCCTTTCTTTCTCATTGCCCCAGGATGTATTTGATTCCAATAAGCTACATGAAAAATCTGTTCGGGATTTTCCGATACCCTCTCTGTCCTGACCTATTACTGTATCCTCTTTCACCACTTTGTGAGAACAGCAATGTAATAAGTGGATATTCAGAGACTCCCTGCATACATGGAGCTCAGATGCAGCTGCTAACCAGCAAAATTCAGGTTATTGCTCACATTGAGATATGTGGGGTTTTTTTGTTTTTTCTTTTAGTTATATAAGGAGTATTCACACAAGGATAAAAAAATGCTTAACTAACATTAAGTGGGACTGGAAGCTTCATAGGTAGCTATCTTGTCTGACAGGGAGGGATAGAACAGACTTGGTCAGAAATTCTCAACTTGTTAAATTGGAACTTGGCAAATCATCACAACTGTTTCAACTCATCTTCCAATTTAAATTTAAAGTCTAATTTTAAGTTGCATTTCCCCGCATTAGGAAGAGTGTGGCCAGCAGGTCAAGGGACACGGTGATTCTCCTCTACTTGGCACTGGTGCAGCCACATCTGGAGTGCTGCGTCCAGTTCTGGGCCCACTAGCGCAATAGACATGGACATCCTGGAGTGAGTCCAGCAAAAGGTCATAAAGATGATTAAGGGGCAATAAACAGGCAATAGCAGAGCTGGGAAGTGAATGCAGGTCCATTTACCTGTTACGTGTTTCAACATTCATACACTTTAAAACTGTAGTCTATACTTGGATGTAAAGAATGTTTGGGTTTGGGCTTTTTGTTGTGTTTTTTTTGTTTTGGTTTGGTTTTTTTGTTTTTTTTTTTTTTTTAATGTAGCCTTCTCCTAAACTGTACTAGCTGTAGCGTTTCTAAGATTTGAAATTGCTGATAAGCAGGGAATATATCCATGACAGGTCTTTCAGCTACCTGCATTCTCATCCCAAGGCTTGTTGCTAGCTCTTGGAGGGGAATCTTGTGGTTAATTCTTTTGGGGTTTCTCCTCACAGTATTACTTCCACAGTGCTTCTTCCTAAGTGAAGGTCAGGAGTTAGTTTCATTATCTTGCAAAAGTGTTTGTCCTCAAACAAATATTCCTTGCCACCATCTTCAGTTATCTTGAATAAAGATAAACGAAGCTGGCATGAGAGTGTGAGGAAGGAGAAAAGTAATAAATAATAGAGCATAAAATAAATATATTTAAGCACTGCAGTATGCAATAGGTCTGGGAGAATTTATTGCATTTTCTCAAAAAAAAAAAAAAAGGCAGTTTTCTGAAAATAGCTGGGTGGCCACCGCCATCTGATTTTTCTATGCATTTTCAAGTTAACAAATACAAGTTTTGTGTCACTTGATATAAAAAATTAAAAATTCAATTTAAAAATGCCTATATGTTTATTGAAATTGACTTTTCTAGTTCATTGTCTTCTTTGGAATCTTCAAAATTTAAAAAAATATATTTATGTCAAAAGATCAACATTTGGAATGAAATTGCTTCGTATGCAGATAAAACTGTTTCACTGCATTTAGGTCTCCTAGCTAAGTGCTAGTCTGTATGTTGTCATTCCACGTTTCTCGCACTTCAAGTCCATTTCTCAGAGGCAGTGCTCTGGGGAAGGTCCATTCAAATTTCTCTATAGAGAATTCTCTGACCACACTGGAGCATCACAGGAATTCTATGTATAACTGCTTTAAAGTTCACATTTTTGTATGCTTTTTTTGTAATTTAATATTTTTTTTATATCTATTTGAAGCCTTTGTAAGGCTAAATACTAAGAAATCTTCATTAACATCTTGCTTATTGTAGATCAGCTCACTCAGTTATTGTCATATACATAAAAATGTATTTACACATATATGTGTACATATACCCACTCACACAAATTCTTGCTAGATATACTTTTGGGAAATCATACATTCAATTAAGTTTTAACTCCTTTCAATTTTCTTTGCATTTTCATAGGCATTTGAAATGTTTTGTTTTTAAAAAAAGCTCTTTGAACTCATGCAAGGGGATTAGCCTTTTAAATTGAAATCACACATTAGGTGCATGTGAATTAATTAGCAATGGAGTACCTTTCAAAGGGAATTAATTCCTTTGTGACAGATATCAAACATCTCCTTTACAACAGGTTTGGGGTTTTTTTGACTTCTTCATATTGTTTTTCTCTTTTTAGCTCTTGCATCTGCTCAAATATGACTTTTCCTACTTAACACACCCCACTGGGGCAGAAAAGTCATTTGCAGAGAGCCTTGACAACTTATTACACTGCACCAATGCAAGCTCTTGTTCACAAAGATGCTACATAAAAGAGTCCCACAATTTTGAACTTAGCAAAAACCAGAGAGCATAAATTGGATATTCAAGGAACAGGCTAGACCAAACCCTTAGATCATGGTCATTGTGCAAAAATATGGCTATATATATATATATAAAGATTTTAGGCTATATTTTTAAGGAAACATTGTGACTCAATGCAATTTGGAAACCCTCTTACTCCTAGAATTCGCAATAAAAATTAATTTCTTATGAGTTCAATTACAAAACAGTTATTTTATTATGGACTATTCAGTGCCCAGTATATTATCACTTGGAAAGCGAAGTATTTCAGGTAAAGGAAGTTACAGAATGTGCAGGCACCAACTGCTGAGAATTTAATTATTAACAAACTTAATCTGTAACGTACAGCATTCAAAAACCTTGTTTCCTTTCTCTCAAAACACCAAGCTTTGCTTCCAGTGAGAAAAGTACCTTAGGTATATGTTCTACTCCATTTCTTTTTTCCTCAATGGCCCAGAGAGGTTCACTGACCAGTGTGTAGGGTGTTTTGCCTTTCTAATCTGTTCCACAGTTCTAATTTCCCTTTGGAGACCATCAAGAAAGCAGTCCATCTACACTGTGACAAATAGGTCATGATAGCTAGTAGTAATTTACATTAAAATACACATATGTATTTGAAATTATTTTTTATTAATCTCTCATGTCCACAAATATTATTCTTAATTTTTATTATTAATTTAAATATAAAATATTAATGGACTTTTATTCACAAGTTCGCTTTACTCTGATCATCTGTTCTCAGGTAAAGGATGACAGTGAGGAAAAAATGTTCATTCTAATTTATTAAGCCTGATGTGGTTTATAGATTAAAACAACCACTTTTAAACTCAATAGAGACTAAGGCTTCAGGATCCATGATCGCTGCTAAGCTATAAGCCCAGTAAAAGACCGACTTTACTTCTAGTATTTCCATGTTGCTGCTTCTTTAAATCCACTCTCAGTCCCCTGATCTTTCCTGAGTGGGACATTGGGGAGCTCGCCCTAATATTACAAAACCACAGAATTTTCAGAGTTGGAAGGGCCCTCTAGAGATCATCTAGTTCAACTCCCCTGCCAAAGCAGGATTGCCTAGAGCACATTACTCAGGACTGCATCCAGGCGGGTCTTGAAAATCTCCAGAGAAGGTGACTCCACAGCCTCCCTGGGCAGCCTGTGCCAGTGCTCTGGCACACGAACTGTAAAGAAGTTTTTCCTTGTGTTAGAATGGAACTTCCTATGTTCCAACTTATGCCCGTTGCCCCTCGTCCTGTCACTGGGAACCACTGAAAAGAGTCTGGCTCCATCCTCCTTCAACCCACTCTTTAGATACTTGTATGCCATTATTATTATTAACTGAATACTGACTGAGACAGTGAGCTATTTCACCAGCGTTGGTTAAGCAGGAGCTAAATCTTCACTGCAGAGGGCAAAGGTGGCCCCATGGGCACATTTATCCAACTGGGCTAATTCAGCTTTCTCAGCAGGGAGCAAAACACGAGTGTAAGGCAGGTCTATCATGACCAGTGCCCAATCTACCACACTGACTGTAGGATCCTGACATAATAATGCACCAGGCAGGGTTGACACAGTAGAGCATGTTGAAAATATGTGAATCCCTCCTACAAAATCCTGCAGGAGGAATGAAAACTTGCACCAGTCACAAAGCTCTTTGGAAAGACAAGTATGATAATGTTTCAAAAAATCCTTCAAGTCAAATGCAAAATTCACATTCAAAGTAATATAAAAGGGTAAAAGAAAAGGGAATTACGTGGTGAGTTTACCAGATAAATAGAACTGTTAAGAAAGATGACATAGCATTATTACCAAAGTTATAATTCATTTTGGAACATAAGGAAAAACAATCTGACCTGCTTTCTTTTAGCCCTGTTCTTGTAAGTCCACTTAGTGCTGAGAGGTTCCTGGTTTGAAAGAAATCCCTGTTTTGACACTTTATCCTAGATTAATGTTATTTTGCCAGTCAATCATATTGTTTCTATGACATGCTATGATAAAATATGTTGGTAACACATGAATTTTTAAAATAGAAGTAGACAAACATCTCCCAAAACTAGTCCTCTTCAAATTCTGAGGAATCCTGAATGCCACGCAACTTGACTTTTTCCGCGAGGTATGACTTATACCGAGGTTGCTGATATGGGATTTAGAAGACTTATGTTTGATTCACGGCATAGATACAGATCCCTGATATGGTTCACTAAAAGTTATTTAATGTCCTCAGTCTCAGTGTCCTATCTGATGAAAGTGAACAATCGCACAAGCAAGTTTAGAAACTCCACTGAATATAGTGCAGCACTGAGATAAGCGAGAATGCAAATCAAATAGCTCCCTAGATAGCTTTGTGTTGATTTGGTAGCATTCCTTTTGAGCTAAGTAGACAAATGTTTCAAAATCTGATCTTGTACAGGAGTGGAAGCTCTAAACGGCCTTGGTAATGGTCTTTTGTTAAGCATGTCTAACCTGTCTCATGGATAATCTGCCTTAGCATAGTAGAAGCATGCAGACACTGCTCCATATTATAATAGAGTACTGTATTAGAGACGAGGATTTTTTCTTAAGTGAAAGCAGCAGCCAACCTCCAGGAAGCGGTGAAAGACCCACGACTCCACAATAACCTAGATTTACAATAGAGAGGTAACAACTATGTAGCCTTGAACAGGTAAGAGTTGAGTGAAAATACACTTTCTTATTATCCAAATTAATACTGTGCAGAACAAGGTGAGTAAATGCTTTTCCACGGTGGAAGAATTCCATAGACAGTGGAAGCATTGCTTTAAGGACAGCTGATGACATGAACACCACCACTCAGTGGATCCCTATTGATTAAAAATTCAAACAAAAACGTGAAGCAGAAGGAGGAAGCATGGAAAAGTTATAGCATTTAGGAAAAAAAAAATTGAGACATTCAGGAAAAGTTGGTGTGCTGCTTAATTCAGGGACAGTGAATTAACTCACGTTTATAACAAGATGTTTAAAGAAGGAATGGATAAAATAGGACCATACGCTTAAAGGGATAAAAGTAAAAGGGAAATTAAGAAACAATGATGATGGACCCTGTGCAGTGACCTTTGCTGTTCCAGTAATTACAGTTATTATGTTCAGAAGGTATGCAATTCTCTCATGGTTGCAGCTCGTATTCTATGAATAGGATCCTTAGTGTTAAAGTAAATCAGGACTTGGGCTATTTTTGGTTCTAAGCTAATAATTAAACAAACTGAAAAAACCACCCCAACACTCTACATTCAAATCCTTCCCCCATGCTTGAATAATAGAATGAGATACAAGCTGCCAAAACTGGAGACAGTCAGACATGAAGCTGCTACTTTGTGCTAAAATCTTCCCATTGTCTGTACATACTTCAGCAGGAGGGTATGTGATTCAGGCTGGGTATTTAAGAACATAATGTTGCCAAAGCCAAGGTTTCAAAAATTAGTTGGGCCTCAGAAAACCCACAGAACCCCACTAGATCAATTTAAAATACGAAACTTTTAAAAAGCATGCATTTTGGCAGGTTTTGTTTCATTTTTAGATTTTTAAACTTGAGGATATACTTTTGTAAAACTTTTAGTCTTTTCCATATAAATAATGTCTGAACATTGGTGCTACTGATCCCTCCTCTCCCTTGCTCCTCTTTAGATAAGTTTCTTCCAGACAAGAGCCAGGCTTCTGATACAAGTGCAATTTCAGAAATTGAAGTTTTAGACTTCAGATTTTTAAAGATATTTAGGCACCTAAATATGAAGCCAAAATTCTAGTGTGATTTTCTGCCTCTCTAGGCACTTAGATATTTTCAAAAATCTGTCCCTGATGCCTGTTTACTCATATCAGGGATGCTACGGCTACAGTATAAAGGACGAGGGCAAATCAGACCGAGCAAAATAATTCTGAATACAAAAGTGTGAACAAAACTAGGTGGTATCTGTATTCAGCAGAAGGTGAAAATACTAGGACAGTAACCTGCTTTCTTCTTATTTCCAGTCCAGTCAGTTGTAGGAAGCAATCCTTTTAGAAAGCCTGCTGTGAAGAGGCTGCCAGCCTCTGTTGACAGAATCAAGGTTTCTAACTTATGCTGAAGGTTTGCAGGAGGAGAGCAGTACGTACGGCGTGCTGTGGGGAAGGACCAAGTCACCATGTAAAGGTTGGGAAGGGCTGGGAGCGGCATCACTCAGAAGGGAGGAAAAAATTGAGATATTTTAGTTGAAGACAGGACAGATGGGCAGATGCCTCTCCTGCTCTGCTTGCTGCCTCTCTCTGCCCCACACAGTAGAGAGCTGAAAACATTTTAGTACATACATTTTACTCTTGAGTGGACCACTTATTATTCTTTCTTGACACTGGTAATGCTTCAAAGTTAGAATTCTGGGATTATTTTAAATTACATAATATAAAATTAATTTCAAATAACAATAAGGTTCCTTAGTGATTTTAAGGTAGTAATTAATCTGTATCACAGTGCTGCAACTCCTGCTCTATTTCAGCCTTGAAGAAAGCTGTGGGTTTCCCATTGCACCACTCCCACCTCGAACATACAGCAAGATGCCTGAGGCCAAGACTTTACTGGGAGCAGGAGTAACTGCCAAATGAGCACTCTGAACAGTTACAAAATCTGGGCTCTGCTGAGTCATGTGTAACACACAAACAACCTATTTTTCTTACTACAGAGTGTCTTTTTACTACTATTATATATTCTTCCTGCTACATGAAATGGTTTTGAAACCAATGGTGCAGAGGCTCTATTCATTTCAACGGGAATGAGTGCAAGATTGCAAATAGTATGTAGAGCGGTATCTGCTCAAACCGCTGAAGGAAGATTATCCCATGAGATGAATCAGTAGCTCCATTATGTTTTCAGGCCAAGTTCTTATTATACAGTTTCCTGTTATAACTGTAACACACATTCTCAGTGAGTAGATCCAAAGGCTTTACTTCAACACAACTAGCTGTTATTTTATATTTACTTTTACTAGTTATTTGCAAATGAAGCTCTGATTGCTACAGAAGCTCCCAGATCTGATCCCTCACCAATATCTTTCTACATTCCTATCAGCAAATACAGCACTTACTAAAAGCACAGCAGATGCTTATCTGTAGAAACTGGATTAGTTAGAGGAATTGACAGTCTGGAGAATTTCCATGTTGACAGAGCTTTTTAGTTTCACATGAATGACAGGGTCCATGGAACAGGGCCTGTGCATTTAGATGGGTTGAGAGGTAGAGAGAAAACGGAACAAGCACTTTATATCTTCTGTTTCCATGCAGTTTAAAAGCATTTTGACTGTTTCCAGACCCTGTATCATCCATACAGAGAACATTTTTAGGCAGCAAGTTTAAAATACAAATAATATGCTGTATTATTATTGTTATTATTACGCAAAATCCTACTGAAAGGCAGCAAGACTTCCATTAATTTCAATTACACCTTTCCATTTACCATTTTGAAAGTCAGTATGCCATGACTGACTGCACAGAAAACAGTCTTGTACAGTCATAGAGGATGGCAATTATATAATGTTATACATTTAAACTGATTTCATCAAATACGCAAATTCTTTTAGGTGATAGAAAGATGCAAAGATAGTCTGTGAGGTAGTCTGAAGCATCAAAAAACACAATTGTGAAAGCACATGCTCATCAAGTATCACAGCTGATTTCACAAAGTTCTACATTAAATGTTACTGAAATATTGGTATGTGTTCCAAAACCCAGAAAGGTACAAATTCACCTCAGCTGGCAGTCATCTGACACAATACAATTCTTTATTGCTTTGGTTTATCTAGAAGGCACAAAGCACTGTATTTCTGAGAATTCTGTTTTGAAATCAAGCAGTATATCAAAAATGACTGGAGAACATTTAACATTTTTGGTAAAAGTTGAATGCAAATTGCACCATAATGACAATCTGCGTAGAAATTTCAATCCAACATGACATATACCAGCTATGATACTATTCTACTTCCGTTGTCACAAGAGATACTGTACTGAGTCCTTAGTACAGCAGTATTTACAATGGGTGGCACTGTAAAAGAAAAAGGTTGTAAACTTTATACCATAGCATTTTCAAATTGACAGAAGTGATGATTTAAAAGAACTGCTACAAATATTACAGCTGTCCAAAGACATTCCAGGCAGTGAAACATTAACACTGGGAGATCGTTTATCTAGATATAGCTTGACATTAACTTCTTTTGGCTGAAAAAATAAAAACTCTTGTGATGCTTTTCTGCAAAATGAGATCCAGATTTTTCAAACAGGTCAGCTTTTATCTAGTCTTTCAAAATAAACTAACCAGATACTAAGCACTCATTGAAGAAACTGTAGGCTGATAGCAAAACAAGACAAGATGCCTACCCACAAAAGACCTTTTAGTCTGCATTAGAAAGACTTGGGAAACAAGTATAGAAGTAGAGATGGTCAGACCTTTATGAAAACATGTTTATATTGACATTGAAACCCTTCCTAATATTGACTTTTTTTCAACTCATTGCTTCACAGATTCAGACTGGATTCAAATACGGTTTTTGATATGCCAGATGAACTGGACTGTGCAGCTGCTAAATACTCTGGGATGAACATTAGGCTCTGATTTCTATTCCTGCAACAACCACCAAAAAAAAAAAAAAAAGCAGTAGAGGTTAACAAAAACTTATCATTTTTCATGAATGAGATTTTTCCATAATTTCTTATTTTAGCCATCTCTGTGGAACAGCAGGAGAGATGAGAGAAAGGAGAGGAAAGGGTTAAAATAGAGGTAGCAGTTCTGCCAAGAACAGCAAGCACACCCATGTTTTGGAAAAGTAGGGTAATATTCCATTTATACCCATGTATTTTCCAACTGAACATTATATTGAGCATGATGGGATTTAGCTCATGTCAACACAGCAGGTATAATCTCATTCCAAAACTCACAGGTTACAGGAAATACCCATGACCTAGGACTGCACATTGCAATACATTCTTCCCCATCTTTTCCCTACTTCTATGGGACATCTCTGGATTTCCTATCAAAGCAGCAGATAAAATAAACGGCTAAAGCATTTGTTTTTAATAATATATTTGGCTGTTCTGTAAGAGCGTATTGGTAATAGTAGAAAAACAGCTGGGAACGTTCAGTTCCTGTGAATGTGGATTTCATCAAGATTTCAGAATTGTTTTCCAGAAGATTTCTTAGCACTCTGTACTGCTCTGTGTGAAAGACATTTCTGGATAGAGCAGAGGTTTGAGAAGATGCAGATGTACTGAAGGGGTTTAGAAGCAAGAAATCAAAACATTACAATAACTGTAGTACAGTGGTTCCTGTGCAAGAAACAAATAATTAAAATAGTTAAGCCAGCATTTTCCAAACCACAGGAGCTGATTAGCTCCTTTTCTCTCCCTAGAGCTGGAAGAGGTCCAAGAAGGAGCAAGTGTATCACTTCCATTTTCTACACTGGAGCATTCTAATTGATATTTGGAGAGTGGGACAGAGGAACAGATTTATTTTAGGAACAGGCATAGGAGAAAAATACTTAGGGGAACGTCAATGCCTTTCTTTTGAGCACGGTGACCACATCACCATTCTTAACTCAACACTGAACATGTTGTCAAATCTGCTTCCTTGTTCTCTGTCCCCCATTCGAATAAGCAACCTCTCCTCTGCTGTAAAGCTGGGACAGAGGCTAACCCTGGGCTGCTGAGCTGCACATAACTCCAAGGTTCAGCCAAAACACCAAAACCAGACCCAAAATTCCAATCCCACAAGACTAAAAACAGAGGCAGGAAATAAGGTACATAAAAGTGTTGCTTGAAATGGCAAGTTAATTTTCAAAGGAAAATGCTTGAAATACCAATGCATGCATAGCCTGCTCTAGGAAATTATTGATAAAGTAGATTTTTTTAATTGCTATGTGATGATAATATTTTATTTTCATCACTTACTATATTTACTGTATAGGCTCCTTTGGGATTTAATATTATAGTTTGTTCAACTACAGCAATTGTTTGCAAAAGATTTATTTCAAAATACTCTTCTACCATTTAAAGAATTTTAATAATGCACTAATTTCTGCAACATGACCTGATTTGGCTATGCTATTGAAATGCATAAGTGAAAAGTACAGAGTTTGTTGTGCATAGTACGGTGACAGCTAAAATTTAACCAGAACTGACTTTGCTAGTTCTGGGTACTTTTAAATGAAGCTGGCCAACCAACAGGACATGTATGTTTATGCCCTTTGAGGACTAGTTGGTGTTGCTATCTTGAATGTCTTCTTCTGAAAAAAGAAACTTTTTCCGGGAGGAGATTAAAATGTTGCCATGCAATGCAACAATGGAAATGATGGCATTTTTCCCAGAAAGTGGAATTATTCAAGGATTTGTCCACCCAAAGGACAAATAAATTACTTGCAAAATCTTTGTGAAAACCTCAATCTGATCAGAAATCTCAGGATTCTGTTTTTCCTTGGTAAACGACAGATCTTAAAATGAGAAGCAAAGCTCTATTTGTCAAAATCTGAATGAGTGACTGAACTTAAAATGTTTAAAAAATGTGAAAATGTGGAGGCAATACAGCTAATGAACCATGCAAAAGCATTTGACAGATCTCAGTTACTTAATGCTGTTTCTTTTGAAGAAAAAAAAAAAAGAGGTGTTGTCAGGACTCATGCTTGAATAATAGTGGTATTTGTATAGACTTCCCTTTGCATTTCTCAAACTGTGTTTTATTTTAAAATCTAATTTTACAGAAAAAGATTTTCATTATCAAATTTCTTTGGTTTATATCAGGTTAGGTACCATGGAGGAAGTGACTGAATGGACGTTACTTCATATGACTAATGCGGCCAACTCATCCCATACACTTTAGTATTATGCACTCATACTATCTTATGTGACTTGGATAATTACCTCCAGAATTGTGAGTTAAACATTAGAGCTTTTAAGAGATTGTGTCAGTTTTCTTTAAAATTAAATTCTAGCAAAAGTACTCAATCAAAATGTTTCTGAGTAAGAATAATGGGGCAAAATTAAGATGGTGCCCAAATAAGGTTGAAGCAATGGTATGAGACAAGAAGGAGGGGTGTTCCTTGACAACATCTGCTGAGGAAATGAATCCCACCTTCATAAAATTAAATAATTTAGTTAAATTACTTATTCTAAATTTATTATTAAATATTATAGTTAATGTGTAACACAATGTATAACACTTGGGATAGGAACAGTACAAGAACACTATAATCGACAAATGTTGCAGTTCAACAATTACACAGAACGTTTTTGCTATTAGTTCTGTAGGATTTTTAACTGGAACAGAACTGGTTTTTTTGAACTGCATCATGAACAGATCTAAAGACAGAACTAAACTGCATGAAATGAAAACATTCATTAGAACTTCATGGAAACATTCATGCAAAAAGCATAGTAAAGAGCCATGGAAATGTAACAGCTGTAGTGAAACTGTGAAGTCCAATAAATGCAAGTCCTGAGGCTTGTATTACTGATTCACCCAAAAACTTGGAGTACAAGCATCACACATGAGGATACTACGTGATATAATTGCCCTCTGAGAGTCTCTAAAAGTATTACAATAGATTTACTGGACCAATACACACGTCATAGTTACACTTATTTAATTTCCCAAGTGAGCTCTAGCAGAGCATACTTATTTGAGTAACACTGACAACTTGGAGCTCTAAAAGCTTGAGAGTCATGCAGCGATTTACCCAGGAAACTTAGTTAAAAAGACCGGAATTTATAGTCAAAACATTACAGCACTCAGTTCTGATAGATCCTGAAGGTGTATTGCATTCTGCTTCGGGCTCAGATTTAGGTCCTTCCTTCCAGTACCTAAAGGGGGCCTACAGGAGAGCTGGGGAAGGACTTTTTACAAGGGCATGTAGCGATAGGATGAGGGGGAATGGCTTCAAACTGGAAGAAGGTAGATTTAGATTAGATATTAGGAAGAAATTTTTCACTCTGAGGGTGGTAAGGCACTGGAACAGGTTGCCCAGAGCAGCTGTGGAAGCTCCATCCCTGGAGGTGTTCAAGGCCAGGCTGGATGGGGTTTTGAGCAACCTGGTCTAGTGGGAGGTGTCCCTGCCTATGGCGGGGGGTTGGAAGTTGATGATCTTCAAGGTCCCTTCCAACCTAAACCATTCTATGATTCTATGATTTGGTAAAAAAAGGAAGCATGCACATAGGCCTATTCTTATTCACATCGGTATTTAGAATTACAGAGTAATTCAGGTTGGAATGACCTTCAGAGGTCCAGCCCTGTGCTCAAAGCAGGGTGAACTTAAATCCCCCTGCACAGGACCTTGTCCAGTCAAATTCTGAGTTACCTCCAACAGTGGAGATTCCACAACTCCTCTCAGCATCCTCTTACATTACATCCCAAACAGTGAATTTTTTTTCCTAACCAGAGTATCTTACGTTCCAACTTGTGCTCATTACCTCTTGCTCTATCATTGTCCACCCTGAAGACTCTGGCTCCACCTTCTCTCCACCCTCCCAGCAGGGAGTTGAAGACCTCCTCATAGTCTTTTCTTCTTAAGGCTGAACAAACCCATTCCCTCAGACTCTCCTCACACTACACATGCTCTAGCCTCTGACCACTTTGGTGGCCTTTTGCTGAACCCAGTCCACCATGTCAACACCTTTTGTGTACTGGGAAGGCTCAAACTCTACATGGTAATCCGGCTGTACTTTCGCAAGTGTGAAAAAGAGAGAAATAACCACTTTTAAAACCTGTTTAAGTCACTGCACCTGTCACAGATTTGCAGGGCAGGCTTTTGCAGCTAGGCCTATAGTGCCTACTGAACAAGTGAGCTGGTGAAATGGCTGCAGTAGTTTTTGCCTTTTGTCAGAGAGCAACAGAATGAGCAGACTCTGCAACAGAGAAAAAAAAAAAAAAGGCTCAAGGTCTGACTTCTGAAACAAATTCCCTTACAGGAAAACTGGAACGTCAGAGCTACAACTACTCCTCAGCTCTGACACCTGAGGTGGAATTCATTTTCCTAAACATAAGCATCTCCTATGATTTTAGACACCTTACAGTGGCTGACACCTTCCTGGGCCTGGCAGGCAGACACAAGGCTTACAAGACCTTTGTCCTTCTACAGAGGCAGCTGGAGGCAAGGCTGGAAACCCTCAATGTCAGAAATGGTGTCTGCAATGGCTACCTGTGGTTACTGCAGATGAGCTGTGGACTCAGGGTGGCCACACAGACCCACCCACTGAGGACCACTCTGACTTGTACTGTGTTCAGCAACTACAGCTGCTCTGGGGCAGGTTTACCTTTGGCATGTTCACAGTGCATGGATCTGGTGCTGAATGTAGACAGCACATTACATTAACTCCAAGCATAGATATGTGAGAAACTCCTCAGTTGTATAAATGGCACAAAAAGCACAGACCCACAATTCCCTGGTTACAGCAAATATCACAGCTACTCAGTCCCACAGAAGAGAGACAAAGGAGGGCAATGGCTCAGTCCTGTTGTAGCTTCTTTCCTTTTGCGCTGAAAGGGCTGGTATAACGAGCAGACTGTCAGCTTGGAAATTCAGTTGTCTCAGCTGACTCTACTGCACCAAGCCACATCTTTGCATCTTGCACATTTAGCCATTGCTTCAGAATTACATCATGAAGATAGTAGGTCATAAGCACCTTTGACATTTGCCTTTCACAGTAATATAAGTACTCTGACTATTTGAGTTGCTATTTTTTATGCTGCTTTAAATGACAGTAGTATCAGAACTGTGCACTGAATACATCAATTTACAAAAACAAAGGTTACTTCAGAAAAATGAAGACTTAAGAAGAGCTTACAGCAATCTAAAAATAGTTATTTATCCTATATATTTATTCTGTGTAACTTCTTGTTTATGCTCAGTTTAATAAACAGTTTACAAAGGATGACTAATACTAAATAGTTCAGACAGTAAGATGTCTCATAAACTACACGTTCCTGAATAAAACCCCGTTATGTTAAAAAGCTAAGCAATGAGTATAAACTCACAGACAAAAAATAAAAATCCACCCCCTTTCCTCCGCCTCCAACCAAGTAGCTATATCTGAGCAACTAATCAATAACCTGAGAATGGAATAGAAAAAAAATCACAAAGATGGTATACACAGATGAGAGAAGCAGCAGCATATTACATACTTCTCTGATTACCACATGAATAACATTTTCACGAGTGTATCTCAAGGGAAGCATTTGCATTTTAAAAGTCTTAATCCCTTTCGTGCAGTACCTACACTGATCTTTTCAGTTTCACAAAAAATTAATAACTTGTGAGTATTTTAATTTCAGAGCTTCAGCCACTTTGAAAAATACTTTCAATCAGCATAAGTCATATAACATAAAAGAATATATTTTTAGGACAGTAAAAACTAACAGGAAGATGTATCATAATGCAGAAGACAGGAATGTGATTGTAACAACTTTCCACAATTAACAATGACGCCTATAATGAGTACGATGCAACTATGGTGCACTGATCCCTCCTGGAGAGACACACAAGTTGAATTCTAAAGGCACTGAATCATAGACGGTTCTATATAAATGTTAGAAGTCTGGTAGACTTGATGTTTATTTCTTAATCCAGCAAGCATGCCTGCAGCAACAGTATCTCACCAGTCGATACCTCCATCCAGAAGGGATTAATTAGTAAATAGTGATTCTCAGTAAGCTAGAAACACTTGCTAAATGTAACTATCTGTATAGGTGAAGTTGCAGACATTTTGGTTTTCCTGTCAAGATCATATTCAGATTCAGCACCTTTTTAAAACAAAACATTCTTGAGGGCCATGAGACCACTAAAAAAAGGCAAGGATCAATGAAACTCCTGAGAGTTTCACTCACTTCACTTCCAAAGTTAATAGGTTTATTAAAGTCTCTTCTATCTGAACAGTTGTCTCTCTGAGGTTTCCAGCAATTACTGAGTCACATCATATTAGAGTTTACAAAATGCTTAGGAAGGGATTTTAAAACTTCATTAATCTCCTGGTCCCGTCTTTGCCATATTACAGAAACGTTTAGGGGCTGGCAGTCTCCAATAAAATAGCGAACTCTGAAACTGCAGCAAGTTACACTTGCTAAATCTCATCCTTTACATTTTGTAACATGCTGGAACACAATAATGAAAAAGCAGTTACATAAATTGCACTTAATCTAATAAGCATGCAGTCCCTTCTAATTGTTAAGGAAATTCAGTGTGGTACACTGACAGAGCTGCCTTCCAGGACAACTGAACACCAGTTAGAGAGAAAAACGAATTCTTGGGTCTGGGACCAAGCTGCTATCAAAGCAGTGAAAAAACAGGGGGCATTACTCCTGGCTTTTCTTCTTCCTGTCTCAACTATTTGTTCTTGTTATGAACAAAATGCCTCCAACACATTTAAGTAGCACATATAGAGAAGCACATGGATACAAAATGTGCAAAGAATCCCTTGTCCCTCTCTCTGCCCATTACAGGGGAACTAATATGAGCAATAAATCCAGTGAATCTTTGTCTACTATACGTTTCCTGAACTACTGAGCAAGAATGCATTTTTTTTTCCCTTTCCTTCCAATTCAAATCTGAGATTCAGACAAGATACAGCCTTATGTTTGCAAATGCATACTGCGTAAAAGCTCAGCAGCAGAGTTAGCAACAAAATACATGAGCTATTAGTAGCCCAATGCCTTATTCCAAAACCTAACATTTTCCCTCTCTTTCCTCCATGTAAGATGGACATTGTCAACTTGTAGCCATGAATGATGTACGAACATCATCAGATTAGGCTGCTATTCTCTAAACAGACGCACTTACAAACTCCACTGACCTTTGACAGGGAAATTGATTTCGCTAAGCCACCATTTACTATGCTTCTTGTGCTTATCAATACAATAAAGCTGCAATTTGCCTCCTAGAGTTTTGTCAGTAACTGCAGCAGAGTGTCAAGCTGCAGGTCTGTGGTCAATGAGCTCATGCCCATCCTCCTCTTGCTTTGTTACAGTAGCGGTAAATCTTGCTGTATGGAGCTTGAGGAAATGTATTTTGTTGAACCTAAATAGTGGGAATTTAGTCAAGCACATAACACTTTCCAAAGAGCAGTGATTTCAGGCAAGTAAAGTGAAACAAATATTTTGAAACGTTGCACAGACCACAGAAAGTTAGAATGACTGCCCGCAGTAACTGCATTCATATGGGAAATGTATACACTTTTTTTTTTTTCTGCTTAAAGGACCTTCCATTTTCTTTGCAAACGTAGAGTGGTTTTGGCTTCCCTGCTACTCAAACATCCCCTTTTTTATATTTATGATCCTTATTCAAATACTGGCAAAAAGAGCAGTGAGGCAAGAGCAGAAGATCAAATGTTAAATAGACTTGGTATGAGCCTGCTTGACCTCTCCTCCCTTATGGCTCTGCCTTTTTGCTTGATGCTATCCCGTACCTCTCTTATACCAGCTTTTGTCTTCTAAGAATTTCCAATGATCCCACAGACAGTCCCACTAACACCTGACAATATTTACTTCAAACTCAGACCCCTTTCCAGCGACTGTTCAGTTCCAGTTCAGCTGCCAACTTCTCTATTGCTTCCTTAAGCCTATGCAACTATTTTTAACATTAAAGAAATAAATGAACACGGGAAGGAACATTGCAACTTTAGGTATGCTAGTACCAGATGAGATCCTTTGTTAGTTACATTTGTTTTACTTTTTCCTGTAGTGTTCCTCATTCTATTCTTTAAACGTTATAACAGACAAATTAGATCTGCACAGTGAACTTCGGTCTCTCGGCTTCCTGCGCTCTTTTGTTCTCCAATTCATCTGTCTCAGAGTTCTCTACCAGCACCCATCACCATAGAAACTGAGCACGTTTCAGTGATTACGTTCAGTATATTATATAAAACTTCAGATATAGTAAGAAAGCTTTACGAAAGATTTGTAGGTGGGCCTCAAAGATGATCAGCATCTGAAAGCCCATTCTGCAGTGAGCCCAGCCCACCACGTACCATCACCTCGGGTGAGCCAGCCACCGGGATTTACTTAAGCCCAGTTGGCATGGTAAAGTGAGATCTGCTGCAGTAGCTTAACCTGGTGGTCACTCAGAAGATTAAGATCAGAGACAAAAGAAGTGGCTAGGAGCCAGCAGCTGGATCAGAACACAAAGTGGGATGCACGTGGAAACTATTTTAAGAAGAAATCAGGCCCCTACCTACTCTTGAACATACTGTAGCATCCGCATGAAGGGAGCTGCATTTGTCAAAATGAGTAGTTCTATGCCTGTCAACAGCATGCTGGCAATCCTAAAAAAAAAGGTATTTCCTTTGTGGCCACCCATTGTTAGTGTTGTCACCATTGCTCTCATTATGAAAAAGGATCTTAACCATCACAATACAGCACTATCTCCTCTTAGTTATCTTACCTTAGTTATCAGCAGTTCGTTGTTGCTAATACTGAAGCTATTCAACGGTCAGGTAGACTGTGCTGGTATTCAGATTCTTTATCTACAGCCAGGAGGCAACAGACTTTTATGGTGGTCTCCATATTACAGCTTCAGCTTAGCAAGGTGTGTTAAGGCATACACTTAACTAAGCAGATGACTAATACCACCGACTTCAGGCTCTTCAATGAAAAAAAGCTACAAGAGACCCAGCTCTGCTACTCTTACCAACCTGCCAGAAGTATTTGCTTGCTGAGAATCGCAGTGTAACAATAAAATAAATACTAACGTGAATATTAATTGTGCAATCAGGCCCCAGATATGCAAAAGAACTGCATGGGTGGGCAATTATGTCTGCTCTCACAGGATCCTGATGCTGTGCATAGGTGCTGCATTCCTGCAACTTGCCAAAAGCTGTAGGAGTAACACAGCTGCTCATATATTTCAGCTTAACAAAACAGATAATCTCAAGACTATTATTAAAATAATTTGAAGTGGATGTAAAAGTGATCCTCAATTAATGGGAATGATTCAGTGTGTACTTTTGTGGAATACCAGTCTATACTTATTTTTGAGCCATAAGAGGAAAAATGTCAGAGTTGAGAAGTATGCTGCTTAATTCATCCTGTATGGAATATATTACTTAGAACAATAGAAAGATGGAGACAAAAAATACATTTAAATAGGATATATGTCAGTGTTTTCTGGTCAAGCACATGAAACTCCCCCAGTTTGGCACAATAGGTGTAGGAACACCAAGCTGATGTGCTCCAGATTTTTTATTAGAAGTAGATGATTCCACACGGGACATTTTAACTTTTTCTGGAAATATTTTGTATTGCACTAACAGCATAGATATTTTTTAATATCTTTTCTACACAGCCATTTTTCCTGAGGCCACTGTTGTGTGAGCCAAGAAAATGCTTCATAAGCATTACGGAAAACCAGAGGAAATACCAAAAAAAAAAAAAGATTTTTTGCTCATCTACTAATTCCCAATGAGTTACACAGAAGTTCCGTTTCACATGGGATTTTACTCATGTCATCAGCATTTATGTAATTTACTGGGCCAGAATCTGCCTTCATCTGAGTTCCCTCTTTTCTGTTGCGTACATGAGAGCAGTCCAGCTCTGGCTGAATGAAAGTAGGAAATACTCTAAGTACAGTATTGAAAGAGTTAAACAAAGTGGGAAAAGGTAGTATTTTAGTGCAGAATCCAAAGTATACTAAGGTAAACAAATCCTGTTTTACATTTACCATTTTACAAAATAAAATATCTCAAGTAGTTATACAGTTTTGATCATTCATATTAGTGAAAGAAGTTAATGTTCTAAGCAGCTGATTTTAAATACCTGTCTCCAGGGAAGCGGGTACTTTAGATATGGGCTGAAAAATTATCCCACCACACCATGAAACAAGCCCTGGGTGCAAAACACAACTATATGAGTATCTGACATCCATTTTGCACTGGCACGAAGCCTACAAGATTTAGGGCAATGAATGAGCAGTGTGCACACTTAACACACACTGCTCAACAGAACATACCATGATATTTACCCCAACAAATGCAGCATTGGAATGGCAAAGACTAAGGATGTCGCTTCCCGTGGCTGTAGGAAAAAGGGCTGAAGAGCTCTCACAAACATCCATGGGAGAGCCTTCCCACGGCTTCCTCGGGAGGGGAGTCGAGCCCAAGCTCAGAACGAAGCATCCTTTGCTCAGTTGTTCACAGAGGCAGTACAGGCTGGATTGGGAAAGGCAAGGCACAAGGAGCTGCACGGTAATGGCACCCCCAGCGTAAAGGAGAAAGGACCACACTGACAAAAGCTAGCAAGGACTTGGCTGTAGCTATTGCTCTCCCAGTTCTAGTGGGCGAAATTCCTGGAGCGCTGTGAACAGCTATTGCCTGTGCTTCTCGCAGCACTGGGAACATGGGGTTGGTATCAATAGTCAGAGCTGTATGCTCTGATCCTTTTGGTTGCTTTTCCAAATGAGAGGTGAGGCAATAACTGAGGAACTGCCCACACTTTCTTCTTTCCTTCCTTCCTTCCTTCCTTCCTTCTGGAGGTGGAGGAAGCAGAAGGTAGAATCTCTCCTCCTCTTTTTCTTTCCTTGTATCCCTTATTCTCCAGTTTGTGAGATGGGATGAGGGTGAGCCAGTTTCAACTTAAATTGGACCTTACACTGAAGCCCAATGCAATTCTCAGTGAACACAAAAATAAATACCTTCTAACAGAGTAAGTAGGCTTCGGATGCCTGTTTGAGTGCAACAGGCCCCCAAATCTGCCTGCAGGAATTAGCACTGCAGAAGTTACAGTGACGCGGACTCCAGTCTGTCACAACAGACTACTGCAACCATTGAGGCAAATAAAACCAGTTTGTTTACAGATCGTGGATATCTAGTGGATAAAAAAAAATAATCTTTTGATTTATACTTCAAGTTGGATACCATATATTTGATGTAAAAATTGAGGCAAAAATATTGGATGTTGTAGAATCACCTTTCAAATACAACCAACTATGAAGTATTTTTAGCAATTCAGAACAACAGACATGGAGGTTTACAACAGATCTGTATCTCTCAGTGCTATTGCTACTGTTACCTTAAAAAACTTTCCTAAAACTACCCGTTTCATCCTACTCAACGCCTAACAGCCATTTCTTACTCCTCTTGTTTTCCTTCATTTGCACTTAGAAGTTAACTGTTTTGGTAATATCATTACAGGTAATCAGCAGCTTCTGATCTCTACTTTAAAGACGCAAGATCTCTTGCAGAGAAATTAATCAGTACGAAGCAGGCATCAGAAACTATTTGGGTAATATGCAGAAGAAGGACAGCTGCCTTCAGCAGAGAGACTAACTTTTCCGTGTTACAAATGGGTGATTACAGGACCTGAGAAAGGAACAAGAGAAAGTAAAAAATCAAAGCAGAATGAAGACTATATTGCAGAGAGCCTCAGCCTCTTTTTCTCTGTGTAAGGGAAGATGGTGTGTAGGTCACTACACAAGACTCAGGTAGAAAATGAGCTCTCTAACTTCTGAAAAAGAGAGAGGAATGAAAAGAATGGAGTTGCAAGGCACTGAGTCTGGGTGCTGGTAATGCAAATCACCTATCAATTAAATGAGACCGAATTTCCTGTAATGATGTGGAGAACCTTTTGCATTATGCATTGGGAGACAGAGGGAAGCTCAGGGCAATTCAATTGTACAGTCCAAAGCAGAATAAAGCAAGCAGAGTGAGTTTATTGATCTAAAGAGAAAGATAAAGCAATAGGTGTAGATAGGAACATTTCTCTTTGTTAGTGTCATGATTCCAACACATTTACTGACCATCCAACTTAGAGACTGTCTTCATTATTGCCATAACACCATTCCACTTACACTCATTACTCACTTTGACACAGTACACTCTAGATGCACAAAACACAAGGAAATATAAATATCATTTCCATGCAGTTTAACAGCCTTTTCATTTGTCTGCCTAATGTGAGTGAGGGACTGATTCTCCATTCTTGCTGATAGAGAGAAGGAACAGTAAATCTGGATTGCTGTGCGGCAGTAAATTTGGCACTTGGTGTTAGAAAGCATGATGTAACAGGGGTATTGATGAGTCTCTCTGGGTATAGAAATCTTTTAGAACCCCCCCTCCTTTTTTTTTTTTTTTGTGTGTAACAGCTTAAAACACCACCTAGTCACTCACCCAGACATTTTATCAGCGCTTGCTGAGTTTAAGTGCAAGTCCACCTGCAACAGCATTTTGTCTTCCAAGAGTACCTGTCACATGATTCACTAGACAGAAGACAAAAGAATAGTTATCAAAGGGCAATCTCAGTGTTTCCTGAGCAATAAAACTGAGTCTCATCAATAACCTGCACCCAGAGCCCCCAAAACTCTCCCAAGAAACAAATAAAAAATTGGCTGTTGAATCAAGGTTTGATAGGATTGCCAGAGAGAACACTGCAACGTAGAGAAGCCAAACAAAAATCAGATGTTGTTCACAATTACACAAGGATGAAGAGCTCACTGGGGTTAGGCTGATTTCCTGCTATCTTCCTTATCATAACAGGATTCTCATCACAAAAAATAACCTCATTAAATAGAGCTCTGTAAAAGAAAAAAAGACTGACCCCACAAAAGAAAGCAAAATACTATTTAGTTTTTAAAAGGAAAAAGACTCAATAAAGCAAAATAAAACAACGATAGCATGCTAAGCTCAGTCCTGCAGGTATTTTGTATAAGAACTTCTGATGCTATGCAGTACATAAAGCACCCATGGGAACACACAGCATGTACTGGAAAATGATAAAGGAAATGACAAAATAATATAAGGGAAAGACAGAGAACAGTGCTGGAAGGTGCAATTCTTGTGGACACCTTCACTGATGCTAAAACCAGGTCCAAAGTTAGCATGTCATCTACAGTCTCATTTTTCCCTGTGCTGTACACTGCAGTGGTACATCACTGATAAAAGTGGAGGTTCGGTTTCTGCCACTAAAAGACAGATTATTACCAGAGACAAAACCCAACAGAAGGCTGCCACTCCCCTAACCCGCAAATCTTTAGGATGTAAATATGCACCCAATAGCAAGTGCTTGGTTGGGACCTATCAGGAAAGGAATGACCCTACCATCAAAATATGTGATTTTGTCTTGCCATTACTGTACTACGCTGTAGTAGCTATTATAGTATTGTCTGCACTATGAGCACAATAGAAGAGTTATAACTGGTACGGATGTAATTCCATAAATAATTTTCACCTCAGCAGCAGAGTTGACCTGCTCTTTTCCTCATCACTTTCCTCTCTCCCCTCTGTTGCTCTTTAAAAAAAAAAAAAGTATACCTGGTAATTTCATGACACATTTTACTGTGTAGACCCACAAACACTTGTATCTCTGCAACTGTGTGGATGGTAAACTGTATCAAACCAGGACAAGTAAGAGACTGGGGAAGAGTGGGAGCATCTGGGACGAGAGGAAATGGCCTCAAGTTACACCAGGGGAGGTTCAGCTTAGACTTTAGGAAAAAGTTCTTCACAGAAAGGGTTGTCAAGCATTGGAACAGGCTGCCCAGGGAAGTGGTAGAATCACCATCCCTGGAGGAATTTAAAAGATGGGTAGACGTGGTGCTTAGAGACATGGTTTGTGGTGGTGTTGGCAATGTTAGGTTGACGGTTGGAGTAGGTGTTCTTAAAGGTCCCTTCCAACCTAGACAATTCTATGATTCTATCTGAAATAGGCTTTGGTGGCAATACGAGTTGCAAGAAAACATACCAAAGAAGTGAGCAGAATTTTACTTTGTCTTTTTTCTTTCTGCTGAGATGAATTATAGTAGAAGTGAAAAGATGAACAGGTGAGAACCTCCAACTATGCCAAAATCCAAGCATTTGAAAAACGAACCAGGGGAAACAGGTAATTACACTCCTTGTGCATTAACTGTGACAGCACGTTAATTTTAATACACAGCTCAGGGTGAATAAACAAGTGCAAAGAACCTAGATGTGAATATAGCTAAAGAAAGAAATGCTTAAGAAAACTGCCACATATATCAATTAACTATTTGCTCAGAACAGATTTAATTCCCACCAAGCCTTCAAAAAGCCCAGTTTGGATCTCAGAACAGGTATAGGAGACAACTTGCTTTCTCAGAAATTGATGTGAAACTGGAACATTTTGTTTCAGAAGTTCTGTGTAGGCTGAACAAACTTTTTTGAGTGATACTGAGGACCAGTATTAGAATTACTACAAGTGCTGAAGTTTCTGGTTGCTAAGATGCACTGACCTCTCTCAGGAAACACACTGATTATCTGATGTATTTTTCAGAAAAGCGAGAATGCAAAACACAGCCATTTGGAAATTAATATACAGTCCTTTCAGTGGAGGAGTTTGAGATTTAAGAGGCTACAGCCCACTAGGTAAATGTCATCCTCAAATGGACATCAAACCAAATCTGAGGAAATTTGCTATTTATTTCTGTCTCCTATAAAAATGTAAGGGCTTGGTAATTCATGTTGGTTGTAAGTCTTCTGCCACCACTTATGATAACTATGCTTGGCAACTAATAGCATTTGGGGAGCAGTTTGTGCACATTCTGTATCAATGTTATGAAATTTGTAAAGCAGATGGAGTCTTTCTGCTACCGCAACTTAAACACCCCTGTGGCTCGTATTTGTCAAATACACACACTGCACAAACATCCTGATTGCCTCTATCATCAAGGAAATCAATAATATCCTGAGTCCTCAGTAAGAGCCCTTCTCAGTCTTTCATAGCGTGTCATATTTCTCTGACTGAGGCATATGAACAGAAGGTGCTCACAGAGCCACTGGCCAGGCTATCCAGCATCCTATGGATGAACACTTTCGCTCGACAGAAGATTTGTCAAGGAACATCTTCAATAATAAGATCATATGAAGAAACAGATGAAACACTGTGGTTTGACTGTAAATTTGGGTAGCTGAGCAAATGAGACAAAGATCCAATGGGTGAGTGTATCACCATTTTATATGCCACAGCTGTGTGGCTTAATAGCTCTTCTCTCCACAGCAGAGCTTAAGATTTCCCAGTTGACTTTACTGCTATATTTAACCAACTAAATATAGAGAATACTCGACTCAGATTTGTAGAGTGCCAGTGTGCTATTTCTCACAAGACATCCATGCTAGCAAATACAATTTATGCCCTGGAATAATGCTGTGCGATGTGTCTGGGTAACCCCAGAACTGCCCTTGGGGTTCTCCCCTGGCAGTCAGCAACGTGCCGAGGGACACAGAGGCAGATATGGGATGTTTCACTGCCCCTCCAGATACCCCCAGCCACCGTCACCGATGAGATTCTTATTCTATTAAGTGAAATTTCCCTAAACTAATTCTAGTAATGACATTTCCAACATGTCTAATTGTATAATTATCCACTAGACCAGTAACAGGGTAGGGTTATTTTTAATTGGATGGTAGTTTTTGGTGGATTTTTAAAATTTTGATTAATATTTCTCACTATAGAAAAAAATAATTCTTAAAAGCACTACGATTTGTCACAATTCTGCCTTAATTATAAACTCAGGTTTTCTTTTTTTTTTTTTCCTGAGGAATTTACAATGAAACAAGCATTATACTTGAGCTTCTTTTGCTTTTCAGCTGTGGTAGTATCAAAACATACTAAAACATCAATATATTCTGTAACATGTTGTAGCACCTTGCTGTTCTGTACTTTTCTTTAAAAATGAGATAAAACAGAAAATATTAATGTCTTACTTGAAGCATATTTTATGCATTAAGAATACCACAATTCAAAAAGACTCCTTTATTAACAAACCCTTAGGGACTGCACATGGTTAACGAGGTAACCAGATTTTTCAGACTCAGGCTCTGTTGGAGCAGAAGGAGTGTGGATTCTGTGTTAGCTGGAAAAAACACTAAAAGTAATGCAAAGAGTGAATGCAACACAGACATGAGGCAAATTTCTATGTATCTGCATCTGGATCTAACAGTGGATGGGCTCCTTATATTTCTCATATATTATTATCACTGCTGTACACTTCCTTTTACACAAGGAGATTAAAGTAAATCACTGAGACAAGTATCAGCACAATTTACCAATTGCATTGAACTTCACATTTGATATTTTTCCATGTTTAATGTTTTAACATTTTATTTTAACTAAAAACCCAATATTTTAGCATGAGCTTTAGGTCAAATTTGTGACCTATCCTGACTAAACATGGTTCCATAAGAAGAACTTCCATTCTGGAAAGTGGAAGGCAGACTGTACCTTTCATGTGATTTCATATCATCCGAATGTCGCACAGGAATGGCTGTTGTGTTTTATAAAGCATTTGCTTGAGTTAAGCCTGGAACTTGAATATTCAAGTATATTCAGAATATGATATCAGAATATATGACTAAATGACAACAAAACATGTAACGTGTTATGTTTTTATACATTTCCTAATTCAACTGATGTAAAGATGTAAAGTCATAAAAACCATACAGCCATTAATTAAAGCATATAAGCATAAAACATTCTGCAAACAAATCTTTAGCTCTCACAATACTGTTCCTCCTGTCCATCCATTTGTCGAACAAAGAAAGGAAACTGCTTTATAACCAGAAAAACAATAGTCGTATGCTGTTATATTAATTGTTATTTCTTTGTAAAAGTCCAACTACTTGAGAGCATTTGTAGAGTTAAGTTATACATCAAAACATAACTTAAACATAACTCAAGAAATAAGTTCTGCTAGAAATTGGAAAAACTAATATCCACTTAGACAACAAAACACTACTATGTGACTAAGGGCAGGATATTTACTCTTAGAAGCACGGAGCTTGAGGGTTTCCAGGACACTCTGAAGGAGTGGGGACAGAGCAGTGCTGAAGCTGAAAGAGAGATCAGGAGTGCAAACACACTGCAGATAAATCCCTCTCCCACAGAATCATTGCCTTATCAAAACTGAGTCAACCTCTGACTACTGGCACAGCCCAAGTATCTATTTTTTTCAGTGCTCCTAGTTTCTTGGTAACATTTCTCCCTACCTGTGAAACAAGGTCATTTTTCTAAAAATAATATGAAATCCACCAAACTCTTTTCGTAACTCCACTCATGTACTTCAGGGGACTAATGCTCAAGATATGACTTGTAGGTACTTTGTTACTAAGATACATTTCTCCAGCATACAATATATACTTCTCAATAACAGATTTCAAAAGTGCAGCAGGACTTTCCTCTCCTTTCAACCTGTACTACTATGGTAACTTTTAGATAGTCACTGAATAGGTGCGGATGGCTCTTAGTTTTCTGATCTGGTTAAGTACTTTTTCAGTAAGCACTTAGGAATTATTTAGCAGTGATTTAAAAATTAAAACGTCTTTGCTTTTTTAGAATAGGAGATATCTGACTTTAGCGTGCCACTTACAAGTAGGAGTTGAAGCAGAGATGAAGTAGATGCACTTCTGGAGGAGATCACAACTTTCGTCTCCTGCCAAGCAGAGGAAAAGGCACCAGTGGATCATTCACTGCTGAGAGGACTGGGGCCATAACCCACTCGTTAGCCCATTAGCACTTCTTAGGCAGCACTTTGTGTCTCATGTGTTTTCATCTTCACAGCTTCACCTACCCCTGTACAGAAATCATCAATAAATGACTGGGAAGGCTACTAGGTTTGCAAAACTAATATGCTTTTCTCCTCTTCTGGTAGGAGTAGAAAAGATTCACCAGGAGCAAAGGTCAGTCAGCTGGGGCACTTCTTGCTTTTAAGCAGCAAGTATTTTCACATCGTTCCACCCAAGTACATAAAGCAGCAGCGAGACTTAAGCAATTAAGCTTCATTTTGGAAGTAGCTACATGATTCAGAAGGAAAAAGGTGTTTTTTTCTGAAGGAGTGCATGTGGACCTGCTGTAGGAACATGCACAGACTATCATAGAAAGGAGAATGGTTACAATCCATGTATTTTTAACATAGGACCTTCATTTTGACATGTAGTAAAGAGAAATTAGATAAATAGATCTCAAAGAAAACAAATGTAAGAGAAATCAGTGGAAGAATAAAGAGGAGGGATACCCTAGCAAGTTTATAAACTGTCTGTTCCAAAATGAAATCAGACTATTGTACTCTCTTTAAATCTAGTTTGGTTTAAGCATGTTGCCACCATCTTGCCCCTCTGCAGTCTGTGAATAAGCCCACACATAAAAACCTACACTTCCTCACTCTCTCTTTTTCTGACAGTCAAGAGGTTTTGGGTTTTATTTAAAAAAGGTAGCATATTGTCTAATGCTGAATCTTAATAAATACTTTGTCAGAAAAAAAATGAACTAAGTTTGAAGCTGAAAAGATATTTTCCTTTTCAGGACTCTCTCATAAATTCTCTTTCCTCTCATAGTCTATCCTATCCCTAACGGATAATGTATCAGACAGAAGGATAAGGAAAACAGAGAGAGTTCTACTAATGAAGAGAGATGCTCAGTTATCCAAATAGGGTGGCTGCCTGTCTCTGGTAAGATGTTCACTTTAAGAAATTCTAAGAAATCTCTAATAAAGAGATTATATAAATTTCAATACTTACTGTTGCCAAAAACCATCAAACACTGACATAAAAGAGCAGGTATAGGGCAAATTTCAGTGTTTCTGAAATGCATCTTTCACATACAATTGTTTTGTATTTATACTTCAAGACGGCTGTCCCATTTACTTAGATACATGCCAAGCCCCATGAAATGCTTTTCTGCTGTGTTTCAATTTATATGCTGATGTCAAGTTAATCTCAGTTCACCATGTCCCTTCATACCTGCTGTCAATCATCTTTATGATGTTTTTCTCAGCTTGCTACATCATGCTTACCTGAAACTATCAACTTCTATCTAAGGAGTGTAAGGGCTGTGTGTCCTTACTGGGGAAAAGGTGTACAGAAATAATCTTTCTTTTTCTAGAGAATACAGATTAATGATTTAAATATTCAAACATATTTATAAGTATAAACCACTTTTTTTCAATATTTTATTATGTTTGGGTCGCAGCATTTCAAAACTACAAGCAACAATAGAAAACAGAGTTATCTTACTAAGAATTACATTTTTTTTTATCAGGGCATGATGATGCATATAGATGCAGGGCTCTCTTACCTTTTGGATTACAAGGATTTAGCGTTCCACATAAAGCTTCTACTTAGAGCTTCCTCCTTAGATGGACTATTCTGAGATTTTATTCTGTTATCATTGTATTAATTATCAATAAAATCAAATTCTAGAAAGAATGTAGGTTTTACACAACATATATTAATGGGGGAAGAGGGGGAAAGAGGGAGGTTGGTCACACATTGACATATCAAGTTTCATAACCAAGATTACCGCCAATCTTAGATAAAGGAACGCTGTGCTAGAACACAGCAGTGGACTTCCAAAGAATGTATCTTTTCAAGTTTGGCTAGGACCAAGTGATGTATACAAGCAAGTATAATAATATGAGCCTAAGAGCCTTTCCCAATGGAAAGACTCAGAAAACACCTCCCCCATATAGTCACTCAGCCCACTAAGAAAAATAAAAAAATCTTGTTTAGCATATCTTTTTCGTCATTCTGTAACATTTCTGTATATAGTATCAAGAATCAAGGCTGCTGCATTTTTTCCTTTACGACACCAGCTTAGAAACTCATCTCTGTTCAAGATAACACTGTAAAGCGTTATGCATAAGTGATTTCTCTCAGGTGATACAACAGATATAAGAATTGACAAAGAACCTGTTCAAGCTGTTACATGGGAATTGATACCTAGCTATACCAAAATGAGAGAAGCATGGTCCAGAATGAATGTAAGAACAGAATTTAAAATTCCTTGGACTGCTGCCCATGAGGTGAGCCCACTCAGTGTGAGCACCAAGCAGATCTGTATCAGGAGAGTCTGTGCTTCAGTGTTCAGCAGTCTCAGGTAGAAAATGGAAATTTCATGCCACTTCATTAGTTATGAATGCAGTAAACCAAATCTTGCCCTCTAGCATCCTGGTTAATACGGAGTAACCGCAGAAGTGAACAGAACTGTACTTGGTAGTGGAGATGGGAGAATTTGGTCCTGATAGCTTCAATAGAACCTCAATCACCAGCAGGAGCTCAGACACAGAAAAACTCTGGTTTGTGGGGGAGCACTAATCAGTGAGCCTTTTTAATATTTAAGAATACTTCCTTCCTGGTGTAATTTCTCAGGGATTTTGTTTGTTTTTCACTTTATGCAGTAGCAAGCTCCTTATCTCCTCCAAGCCCCAATCTTTCCTTAATTTTCTGCAGTGGACCAGGCAGTGCAATAAAAATGGACAAAGTCTTTTTGCATTACTTGAGGTACAGCTGAGTATAGGGCAGAAGAGCTACACTTTTTCCTTAATATGTCTTCTTGCTGTAAGAGAAGGAATCCACGCCATCTCCATGTCCAATAGGCCAGGGCAAGCAGCAGTGATAGGGGAGTCAGAGCATTTACCCAGAATTAAAGCTGATTCAGAACTTCCAGGCACATACATGTGTTTTCACTGCAAATTGAGATGCATTCTAACACAGTTTGCCCTCTTTTAACTTCAGCAAGTTATAGGCTTTATGGGGGAACATTTTGCAAGGAGCAAGTGAGTTGTGCCAACGAATCTCAATTATTTGCTAATGAGATGTGTAATTCCTGAGTACCACTTTGAAAATGTACCTCATACTGTTTGAATGTATCCTTGTGTTCTCTAAGGGTGAGGCAATTTCCCTGAACCTTGAAATGCGCTGGTAGAAGGAATCAGTACTTCACGCTTTCTGGGAAAAACCTAAATCACATGGAGCTGTATCGAAGTAGCAACTGGTGTGGGTAGGGAATGATTCTAACGGTGTGAGGCTGAAAACTTTATTTTAGACTCCTGCGTAATTGCAACAAGATAAGAATCTCACTGACATGAGGCTGAGAAGAGGCAAAAGTGAATGTGCTGGCATTTATTTATTTTTAAATGGAAGGGACAGTTCAGAAATTGAATAGTTGTGCACAGCTGGCAAAGTATGGCCAGAAAAATAATCAAAGTAAAAAAGGGAAGGGAAGGGAAGAGAAGGGAAGAGGGGGAGCAAGGGACAGAGAGAAAGAAAGAGAGAAAGATTACAAATAAAATCACCACAACGGAAATGCAGCCTCAAAATACAGGAGGTCTAATGTGGAAGATGCACGACCTCATAAAAGATAACTAGAAGAACTAGAAATAGAATCAAACAAAAATAAAGTCATATTATTAAGCAATCTGACAGCAATTATTACTTTGCTTATTGGTTAAGTGGGTTTGCATAATAAATATAGTTTTATACATAAAATAAATTGAAACATTTTGGCTTGGTTATCGTAAAAAGACAGTAACATCTGAAAGCTGAATTTGGCTGCTGTACGCTTCATTCAAAGTGTCTTCTCTTTTGATGTGTCACTGTTTTTAAAACAGCATGCCCCAAAAAAGTAGCAATCACAGGAAAAGTGAGAGGTCTAATAATTAATAGCAGTGATGTAATTACATAAGTCTGTTTCTTTAGTAAAAACTAAAATGTCACTAGGAACAAAGGCTTTGCAATTGACTGTTCAAACAAGTTACATAAGTTGCAATAAGAGTGCTTAGAATTAAACTTCTGAAAATAAGAGTTAGTGGGTAACTGTATGTGGCTAGATCAATTTCTTCAGTATCTGCATTATCCCAACCAATTTTCTTTGGAGGTTATCCTGGATCAGTTTTGCAAAACCATCAAGAGAGTTTTTGGGAAGTGAAGATCAAGTATCAGCAGATTTGAAATTATTTTGGGGATGAGGCCAAGATATCTGAAGGAATCTCTCTTTAAAATCACAGCTTCCTTTCAGACTCTGGTACCAACATCATCATATGTCAGTCTCGTGTGAGTCCCCACTAAAAAGTGGTCTAGAGCACTGTAACTCTCTTAGAGAAAGCAAATTGCTGGGAATCTTGTCTCCTCTAATTCACATTAGTCCAAGCCTGCCCACACAGTAAAATTAAGTAATGGCATGTTTTTAAAATGCATGAAAGGAAAAAAAAAATAAAGTTGTACTTGTTGTGAATTTGGAGGTGATAAATGCAGTAGATTAAAGTGAAAATATATTTATCCTCTTCTGTTTTCTGTTTGCTTGCTGTTCTCATAGACATAACTTACCCTTCAGAAATCTGCAAAAACAAATTCAGGCATGTTTTCTCACATCACACCGTCAAAAACAAATAACTGTCTGTAGGGTTAGCTCCTTCCCTAGGGCTAATTAAGAGTTAAACTACTGTGAGAAGTTACTTTCGTAAATTATAGCTATTGTATGCTATTAAATATCAGTTACTGGGGTAAGCTGATTCCTACTGCATATTTATTAAGATTAATTTACAAGGTGTATTGAAGGAATTATTGAGCATTTTAAAAATGTTAATAGATACAATTACTAATAAATCATCCTGACAACAAAAAAATCCCTCCTGTTCTTCAGTAAGTCCATGAAGCTTATTAAGTCTTTCAAATGAAACTATGACTGTTCTGTCAGACACAGAATTAGTGTTTTTCAGCTATTGCACTGAAACAGAAAGGTCTCAACAGCACAGGGATACCGGGGAGTGTCAGTGTGGTAATTTTCAATATATATAATGTGCTGAAGAGTCTCTTGCCTCCGGCTGGCTGCTGTTTCTGCCTGCATTTGGTAATATCTTGCTGCCTTCAAAATTCCCAATTCATGTTTCTGTAACAGGGGAGACCAGCCTGAAGGGATGCAGAAGGAAGTGCCTCTAGATGTTAACTGACAAGTAATGGCATAGGAAACTCCAATGTCAAAGTTGAAAAATTATTTCCAAAGTCCTTTGTCAGAGTAGATTTTCAGTATTTATTCAATTTACACATGACAACTTGAGGACACAGATGACTCTGCCATTTTGTCATTTACAAGCAACCCCCCAACACCTACAATAGCTGTTCACAAGAAAACACAATGTCAGGGAGCTAGTTTTTTCATTTGTTTGTTCATTTCATTCTTCTTTTATTGCTATGACCTTTAAAAATAATTATTTGTGTGATTTTCATTTGATCCCTCGTGAGTTGCCCTCTCATCTGTTCTTCATTCCTTCCTATTTCCTTCTAAATCTGTACACAACATTATCAGTGGGTGCATTCCTCTGATTTTTCTGTTGGCCTTCCCTTGAAACATATTTTCCTAACATTTGGTTCTCTATTAGCCTATGTCCCTGAAAACACTAGCAACATGATTAATCAGCTACTGATCTTTTTCTCCTGCTCCCTTTATTAAAACATTTGGAAGACTATTCTCTGCTGCCCTGCTGACTCCTCTGCAGCTTGGAGCTGGCAGCTCTAGTTGTTTTTCCTAGGGTAATTCATCTTCTTGCTTTCTATGCACAGTTACGAACAAATCAATCAAACTCCTATATTTGAATTTAGCAGAGGCCTCGGACGGCAGGCTACACTATTTCAACTTGTATCAAAAAGGGACAAGTGGAAAAGAGACAGAACTCTTTCCTCATTCTGTTTGAACGGAAACAGCTATTTATTTAAGTCTACAACTGCCTGTAAATCAGAGGCATACTTAATAGAAATAGCAAAATCTCTTTGGTGTAGTAATACTTAAATTTACCATTGAATTTTTTGGAGGGTCTGAATATAAAGATGAGTCCCTGGGATGAAAGCATGATGATGATAAATTTGTTAAAGATTAATTGGTTATAAACATTGATACAGTTAGGGAATATGCAGAATACCAGCACGTTATGTAAATATGGAAAACATTTCCATTTTAGGTGAGATGATTACTGTAGGTGACAGAATATGTTTCTTTTCATCAGTCATGTCAAAGTAGCAGGGAGTTTAACATATTTCACTATAATATTAGGACACGCATTAAGAAACCATTAAATAAAAATATTTCTCTGGGGTATTAATTAGAGAGGCTTTGGTTTATGCTCATAAACCTTTTCATACTCTTTTTCTTAGAAAGGTCATTCATAAAGAGCTGAATGTTTGCAATTCTGAGTCCAAAAACCTTATGCTAAGGGGAGAAAAACTAAATTAAAAAAATTGAGACAAAATGGTATTTTTCATCAGCTGTTATATGATACTTCTTCAAATATACAGCATGTGGGAGAAATAAATACAATTCTCCCCTGCCTCCTATCAACTATTTGTAAAGACGAAAAATACGATCTCTGACAAACACAGGAGCCTTTTGCTCTTTACAGGCATTCCAACGTCCCCAGCAGGCACAGAGAAGCTGCGTTTCCTTCCTTCCCCACAGCAGCCGCTGGAGCGGGTCAGCCAGGCAGGGACAGAGGACTCAGTGTACGTGCAATGAACCTGAAAAGGACTGGGCAGCCTCTCCTCTAGGGCCTCGCAAAAGACCTCCTGCGGTTCCTTTGCAGCAATGCCCTATTACCAAGAGTTGCGCTGCATGGCTTTCTTTTCCACCATTCTTCTCTTGTTATTCCATTTAAAAAGAAGTGGAGGAAGGAAATTGGGTAAAATGTAGATTCACACCACTGCAACAGGCATAATACTTGTTACTGTGACTCTGACCCCATCAAAATAACTCTCGCACTCATGTTCTTGTGTATGCTAGTTGAAGAAAAAGCCCAGCTGGCTCCCTTCCCACTCAGCCACCCCGTCTTTGCATCACTGAAACAATTTGCTCTAGCAGACTGAATCACCCTCCCAAAGCACTGGGTGTGCCTCAAGCGCTTCCTCGTGTTCATAGCCTTGAACAGGCTCTTCTGCCACTGCTGTACTTGTGGTGGGACACAAGGATCCGAGCAGCTCTGGACTCATGTAGCCCAGGGCTAGGAGGGACCTGGTAATCGACCTGGTAATCCCCTACATTTCCTCTGGCTCTAGGGAGCAGAGTTCTGCCAAAATGCAACGCATTCGTCTGCTGGTCCATCCCAGCCCTTCTGGGCTTTCCCATAGGCTGCTCTGCGCCGCTAAGGCCTGAGTTTGCACCCAACCATCCATCTAAACACAGCTACACTGCTAACTGCACGTGAACCCATGATGTGTCTGAAAATTAGGGCTGTGAAAGAAAAGCTGCTCCTGTGTAGGGGATGCCAGTCAAAAAATACCGAGAACATTTATACAGTGTATAAATAAAACCCACTTGCTATACGTGCTACGTGTCCACTTCAGTCTCAAGAGAGAATTTCACCCCCGGTGCATTTTTACACTAAGTAGCAGAGATGACCTTTGACTGATCTACCTAGGAAGTGCAGCATTTGGCGATTCAGTGGTACTGCTCTCTGTCTTACAGTAACTAATCTAGAAGCATAAGAGCACATTTCCTAACAACTACCTGCACGACATGTAAGTCTAGCTGTAAACAACCTCTGCTACCACTGCAGTCTGTCCACAACAAAAGAACTGCTTACATTAGCTCCAGAAAAGTAATGAAGTTTAATGATCCAATTATGCCTTTGTCTTTAATGAAATATAGAAACAATTTTTTATACAAGCAGAGTACTTTTTCACCTACATGAGCATTGTTTGGAAAAGAGCTGATAATAAGTAAAACTAGAAAACTAGATTCAGAAAGTCCGTTTCTAGCTTAGAATATTGTCCATGACATTTTTCCTTGCTGATTATTGTCATTATTTGCTTCTAATGGCAGTGGGCTCCTGACATGTCCTCTCACACATTTTCAAGTAGTAAAATTTGATTTGAAATATTTAGTTTCTTTCGTATTTGTCTTTTTCATTTTCTGCTTGGAGGAGGCCTGGCTGGTCTGAGGGCTTATGGTATCAGACACTGTCTGTCACTGCTTGTGTTTCCTTCCTCTGTCAGAATTTAATATATTCCGTCCTGCTAGCTGTTATGAATCAGGAGCTCAATTTGATTGGAAAGGAATCCAAACCAGTGAGCAAGTGGCAATTACATAATGACCAGCTACAGCTGGAGTCTGGGTTGCTGTTCTTATTGAGCTCTATAGGTAATAAATGTTTTCTTATTATGTCTCATACCCTTGTCTGTATAGCAAGAAGCAGTCTACACTGTTGCTACTTAAAGTCTATAGATCAAAGACATTCTTCTCACTCACATGTATGTATGTGTGCCTATAAGCAGTAAGGCTGTATCCTTCCTGCTTCATCAACCAGCTTGGCACAGTGGGGTTCCTGGAACAGAGACAGGGTCTGGTTTTGAATGTGTAAGCAACAATAATTGCCAGGATTACCTTTTTATTATCCTCATTATCTCAGTCACGTGCATAGTTTTTTCAAGCAGCCCTTTGTTTGTGAGGAAATAGAAGTGATTGGGCAGCTGAGAATTATGGGAGACAGTATAAGACCAAGATTGGTGCCTACAAAAAATCAAAATGAAGCCTCTGCTCATGAAACGGATCAGCCACAAGTCTGGTGTCTGTTTGTGACAACTGAATTAGAAACATTTTTCAAACAGTTCATTCCTACATAAAGGCTAAACTTGTAATTCAGCATTCTGCTGACCTTTATTTCCTATTAAAACTTCAGTTGCTGAAGGATGCTTTTCCAGTGCAACTAGATTTTCAACAGATTATGCAACTTTGCTTATATTAATTTTTTTCTGCTTATGCATTTGCCAGGAGAATATGTTCTGCTCTTTGGGGTTGTTTTGGACATAGTAGCTGCAAGACAAAAAAATTCTGGATACAATTGCTCAGTAATGACCAAATATGCATCCCTTTGTTGTTGTTTACTACCAGAAAAAAAACCACAAGTTACAACTGAGATAACAAAGTAATGAGAGCAGATTATATTCTGTACTTGGAAGTGGTTTGAAATTTCAGAATTTGGTTTAATTCTGATCTGGATGAAAACTAAGTATTTTGGCACTGTTTGCAAAAGGCCAGTCCAGCGCTGAAGCTCTGGCTGTCCTGCACCTCGCTGGACGGGACACAGCTGTGGAGCTGGCTGCCGAGGAGCTGCAAACTGGAAAGCCAAAAGCCCAGTGCCACACTGGCACACCAGGAAAGCTGCGCAACAGCCAAGAGCTGGAGCCATCTCACTGGCAGCTCATCAGATGTGCCGCAGAAGATGAGGGAGTTGGTGAGCAGCTCTGAGCTTTCGCTTCCTCAACCGGGCAGGCAGCAGAGGTGCTTGGCAGATAAGCTGACAGAGACTGATATAACTTTGAAAACCTGTCGATTTTTTGTTAGCCTTTGGTTAAAACCAAATTGCCCCTGGGTAATGCTTTGATCTTCACAAAGCAGCATTCTCCAGTCAGAGCATTTCTGACCAGCTGTAGCTGAGGCTCCAAATCACAAATTCCACAAGAGCTGGATGCCTGTCTCCATCAAACTCCATTGCAAATCCACTCTTCTGAGAGCAACACATTCTTGGGATGCAGGCCTGATGCCATGGGCTTTAATGTGTTCAGGATTAGAGCCCAATGGATTTCACACTAAGAACAACCAAGAGATAAACAACCGCATTCTTTAAGACTTCTTAAAATAGTCTGTTCCTGAAGACTCGGGACACGAGAAAAACATTGCATTTACATGCATTTACAATATTTACATTTTTAGCCTTCCTGAAGAACAAAATTACTAATAAAAAAAATTACTAATGATTTATACTATTTAGGTGTTGGGGAAAAAAACATGAGTAATAAATGTCATTAATGCCAGCAGCAATTATAACTGAATTGCCCACTGACATTTATTTCTGCTTATTTTTCCCCTTACTGATACTACTACAGGAAAACATGAATTCAGAACTGAATTAGATATAATTTTCATAGCTAGAATTAAGACTTAATATCTTACTTACATGAGGGTCACAATACTTGTATCTACAACAACATTCAATAGGCTGTTCCAATTGTACGTTGTTTTGAAATCAGAACAACTAATTCGAGACTCATCAGTGCTGAGCTAGGGGCCTGAAGTTTTACTACAGGACTACATGTCTTTGCACAGACTCCTTCAGGTGTTTTCGAAAATAAAAGTGAATTCAGAATTTAACAAATCATAAATTATAGTCTGTATTTGCTTAGAATTATTACCTTTTATTAATACCTCTAGCTTTGGTGCTTTAAAAAAAAATAATCATACCCTGAATCCAGAATTCAACTGGCTTGTTCTTGAGAAGGTAGCTAATCTTCCGAAGCAACCACTTATTTTACCTTAATCTTTCCAGGCTATGTATTTTTAATTCTTTCTATGTGTGTTTTTAGTTCTTTCTATGACTATAACATTCATACAGTATTTACAGCTGTGTTCCACCGAAGCTGAAACTGTCAAGATTTCCTATATATAAGCCTAGTAGCATCATATTCTAGCACTGTAAGCCAGCCACTGGGGCAGGCAACTTGCATATGCCTACTCTATCGATTAACCAAGGGTCAAAGCTGGCCTTTCTTATATGGGCAAAACTCCCGTGAGTTTTACTTAGAAAAGTTCACTCTTTTTCTAGAGTCAATATATCAGGCTTTCTTCCTAAAACCAAAGTGGCTGTAGTTTATTTCAAATGACTTTTATAAGGTACCATTCTCCTCATGTTGCAGTTACAGATAAGATGCGTGGAGTATCAACACTGTCTGTATAGCAACCACAGAGGGCAAAGTAACGACGGACTTCAGCAACCAGAGCCTTCCAATTGTATTGCTCTCATGTAAAATCCATTACACTGTCAAAGCAGTGATTTTCTTATGAACTAGGCACATATACAATCACTGGCTACAATATATCAACACATTTAAACATGTTTAGTATTACACAGGTACGAGTGTAGAAGTGGGTGGTTGCCTGGTTCACATTTAACAGCTGCTAATGTATGATAATTGTCAAAACTGTAGAGGTTCAGCACATCTCTCTCGTCTGTTTTTTAAGACAATCACAACAATAACATACAAAAGCAATATAATGATTTAGATGATAAACAGACACTGTTACTTACAGCTATGTACAGATATATCATTTTGTGCTGTTGATATTGGCTCTGATATTGCTTAATTGAATTTTCCCTAGAAATAGGTACGAACTAAAGGTATTTGGAGGAGGAGATACGAAAATTTTATAACCTGTTTTCCAGTGCCTCATGCAAGTCTTGGCTATTTCCCTGCATAACCAGTTTGCGTGGTTGAAAGTTGAACTGCAAAGGGCTGAATCCCGAAAACAGCAATTCCTGTAAGCAGTATTGCTGAAACCTGGGGTTTTCTCCAAACCCCTCTGCAAACAATGAAAATGATCCACCATCAGGGATTAGACTGCAGATATGTTGTCTTTATTCAGAAAAAGACTTAGGTGCCTGAATAATGCCATTGTGTGGGGTGGCTTTAGATGTTTTATACATTGTGCTCAGCACTTTTTATCAAACGGGTCCCATATGGAAAATAAAATATTATGGGTGAAAGCCTGCTCTTGTCCCTTCCTATCCTCAACAGGGCTAGGACTTCACATGAATAATGTGTCTACGTGCACAACATGGTTATGTGCAGTACCTGAACTAGCTGGGAACAGGCTGGCTTAGCTTTGTAAGTACCAGTGCTGGGCTCTTCCATACACAGCTGTCCCCGCTGAGATATCTGTATGCTGAGGCCCTTCTAACTCCAATGAACTCCTGCCCAGAGCTGAGATTTTACAGGGTCAGATTTAAAATGCAAAAATACTGCTTTTTTTCCTCCTTTTATACTGCTTGTGTTGTCCTGTTATACACTAGATGACATCAGTGACTGAGCAATGTGGCTCCCCAAGCAGACTGGTATAAAATGAACAAAAAGTCAGCAACCTTGCTGCTAGCAGAATAACTCACTCATTACAAGCCACAACACCTGTTTTCACCTTCACTCCATAGAAAAGCCTCACATTTTAATATCCTGAAGCACAGTATAAATAGTTTACTTGCAAAAAAATACTTCTGGAAAATAGGTGTTTATTTCATTGTCTCTTTCCCAACTTTGGACTTAAGTGGTAGTGTCTAAGCAAACTTTCACAAGCCTTTGTTTGAAATGCACAGCAGTAAGTCCAAGTAGCAATGTGAACAAGTACTATTTTCTAAGGAAACCTTGCTAGGAAGTGACAATAGATAACATTCCAAAACAAATAGATATTCATATACAACTACAAGACAGAGTGCCTACAACATCAAAATTGTCCCCCACTTATATTCCCTTTATCATAGTAAAGGTCAGGTTCTTTCACCAATCTCTAGTCAAGTGGATTGATGCATGTATAATAAATTACAGAAATACCCTTTGTGCCTCTATTATTTTTTGAAAAGCAATAGCTAAGCAAAGGGCGCTCATCCACCCAGCAGGAAAAAAAATAATAGAACGTAACAGAAAAATCTTTATTCTCTTGTTATTGAATTTCAAAGAGAAGAGACAGAGAAGTCCTATTACATTTTTTAGCCCTGCCAAGGCCAATCAGATTCATAATTGGCAGTTAAGCACATATTTATCTGCCTTCTGGGTCTGTCTCCAATCTGAAGAGTGAAAGATCTTGCAATTTATGTCAATAAATGCAATAACTGTTGACACACAGAGGAGGCATTCTTATGGTATTTATTCATGGGACAAAAGTCTCAGAGTTGTACAGCTTTCTCCATGTTACCCTGATTGCAGGCAAGCCACAGATTTTTGCCACAGCTTGGGAACACACCGAAGTTTCGTCCATTGCAAACATTTAAATAAAACCCTAATAAAAATATGGAGAGAAGCTGCACACACTTCTAGTTTCCAGGTTCTGCACGGCTATTGTAACATTAATATCCATAACATTCAATGAAATATGTACAGTGTATATGTACATAATCTTTTTTTCCCCTACAATTTTCTGCAAGATTTTTGATTAATGAGCACTTAGTAATCACAACACAAGTCAGATGGAGTATTCAGAAGAAAAGCTGTTCTTATGCCCTATCCTGTTTCTGTGTATATAATGTTATCTAATTTTTACATTCAGTTGCTTACTCTAAATTGCAAGGACAACTGCTATTTAACAGAAGGCAAACTCTGTTTCAAAGGTTTTTCATTTATTTGGGTTTTTTTGACATGAATTCACCTAAGCAGTAAAAGATATAACAAACCATTAGTGGTTCTCTGTGGATATAAGTGATTCTTCCAGGTATGAATTTTAACCAAAAAGATGTTGCTGCTGAAATCAAACAGGGAGGCTACTTGTCCATATACTTTCTGTGCACTAAGAACACAAGTTCTGATATAGGCATCTGAGTTGCTAGCTCCAGAATTATATCGTGTGTGGATTGTACTGGATGTGGAAGGGCTCAATACTAAATGTGCTGTATTAGAAGGCAGAGCCCTTTGTCTTGCAGACATTATTGCTGTTTCTTTGCTTATAAAGTTCTGTCTAACTTGATTTTTGTTTCCAACTGTTTAATAAAACAAGGCTGTAGGATATCATCATACGTTTCAACCATTTCTTCCCACTGAAAACTGAAACACTCCTACTAAGCCGCCTCATGATAATATCTAGTTTTCTAACAATACGTGAATCCATTCTGCCAGGCCAGTGCAATGTGTAAATGCAAGCTGCTGGAAAATCTGTATAGACCAGTTAATCAAAATGAAAAAACGCTGTCGTATTGTAACAATTCTCCATCTGCAAATGCAAATAACACTGGCAGAAGTATATGAAGTGTTTCCAAGAAATATACTAGCCACACTGTTTACATTGCAAGTCTTTTGGTGACTTCACCATGAGTACACAAGACCATTGTGGCATAGTCAGGAACTGAGGTACTGGACTCTTGAGTCCATTACTACTGTTTAACTACATGTCTAGTTGTTTTCTCCTTGGAAAGAGGGAGAAAGAGAGGCAGGCTAGTCTACCAATCAAGCAAAGGGATCACTACAGCTATCAGCAAGAACCACCCTTGGGTGAAATATGACAGTTGTTTAATAGGACATAGAAATATTTCATAAAAGATTAGAACGTGGTCCAAAAATCCATAATTAAGATACAGAAGGGAAGAGTAAATTATTGCTAGGTGAGTTATCTTTAATTATACTGGAAAGGAACCATTAACCACAGTATTTCTGGCTATAAATACACAATACAGAGAGAAATTTCCTGAAGTAGCATTGATTAAAGTTGGAGGTGAAATATAATAAAGACAAAGGGAAACAAATTTACAGCATATTGAGTTTCTGTGGGAAGTTTGAGTAATGATCCATTATTGTAAACAGAGATTATTTACAGTAACATGCTGTGAGAAGCAATAGTTCTGACAGAATTAATACACGGACATAGCCTTTGGTCACAGAGGAAGTTCACAGGCATCCAAATATCAGAGCTTCCAGCAAGCTCCCCTTGAGGCAGGGACTGTGCCTTTTTCTGCCTGGCAAATTCTTAACTCATCAGGAATAAATAAATAATAATAAGATTGCACGGGAATTTTTACATAATAATCTATGTAACACTGAAAAAGTTCATTGCTTCAGTCAGCTGCGCAGGAAGCTTCTTGCTCATGAGCAAAGCCTTCCAGGCAGGTAACAGTCATGGGGATGAAAACCTGACCCCATGTCCAGCTCCTGTTGATATTGCTGAGCCTAGAATTTCACCCAGTTCTTCCAGGGGCTATTCATTTAAGCTGTCGCAAATGAAAGCCCACAGAAAACTGGGGCCCTCAGCACCTAACTGGATTTGACACTAAGGCAGAGAAGGCTGAGGCTTCGGCTTCTACAAGTTTTAGAGCAGGACGCAATTGAAGGAAGTGTAGGAAGGTTGTTGCCAAAACAGTTTTGCTACCAACAAGAAAAGAAAAGGGCAGCATACAAATCATACGTGTGCGTGCTTGGCAGGAGTCCACAAATCCTTGTTCTTGGAAGACGTTCTGAGAAATCTAAAGAGGCATTCAGCAATTCATTAAAAATAATGTATGCAGAGTAATAGGTTATAACCAGAAATGTCTGAGAATAGAAGCATCAATTTTTACTTTTCCTTTTGGGCTTGTACTTTATTTTTAAGATGAAGAACTGCACTGTAAAAGACTAGTATGTGACAACAGTCCAGCTAACAAGGAGACAGAAATGATAAAAAAGGTCATATTATAAAGGGACATATATTGTCTCCCCTGTTCAGCCTGCCTTCTGACACATTTTACTTTAGGCAGGTAGCATTGGGCAGGCATTCAAAATCTGTCCTGGGTGGTGTTCAGATGCCAAGAGGCACTTGAGTTCAACAGCACTGTTAATTAGCATCATTGCTAAACAAACTGTCCCAGTCCCCCATTCATCATTTTGTATCAGCTAATCATGGTTCTTAAAGGAACCTACATTTGATGTAGTGGCACTGTAACAAATTATTGAAACCCAACACCCTGTATTTCTGTTTGAGTATCAATTCATCAAGAGGGAAAAGGGCCAATTTTGAAAGGTTTCTCACATTCAGTAAACCCATCCAACTTACCCTGCTGAAAGGTAAAGGACTGTGAGACAACAGCTTTTTATTTGGATTGTAACTAAATAAACGAAGTAAAATCCTTAACTCAGAAATGTCAGTCATTAGCACATTGCCTCATTTAGGAAAGATAATACTGTATGAATACAGATACTGGTGAGAGTGGTTATATACCAGTCTCAAAATAATGTTCCTATGGTTTAATGAAAGCCAGAACCAGAGCTCAGGGAACTGTCACGGGATAGCAATAACCCCACCTCCAAGGCATCAGTGCAAACATAACCTACATTCATTTGCAAGAGACTGAGGATTAATTTAACAACTAATTTTTATTCAGTGGCTTTTGTAAAACATGTTGTTGATCTCCGTCACTTTCCGGTGACTACATTATAAAACACAGCTCTGAAAGAGAAACTAATAAGAAGTTGCTCTCAGGAAGGTCAAAAGAGTTGAATGGAGTGAGACATTCTCAGTGAGGTCTGGGGCTTCTCCGTGAGGTTAGGGCACACTGGCAACGAGAAGCGCAAATAAACACACCAACATGTGCACTGTGTCGAGGATATAAAAGGTACTGTGAATCTAATTCATCAGCACATTTGTAAATTAAACAGTGATGGGGTATCACTACAGGCGATATGCTGAATTACTGCAATTCAGTTTCTAAATATTGGCCTAACTCCATTAAAGTAGGTGTTCATAAAATACGTTCAGACAGAGCTTTGGAAATGTTCTAAATTTGCCTGATTTTGCTATTCTTGAAAAGTCTCAGTTTCACTGGGAACAAAGTAAAGGCTAGCCTGAGCACTGATCAGAACCTTGCCCTAAATAAGATAGTTTTCAAAATATCAGATCTAATTTTTCATACTTTTGCCTCAACTTAGAAATTACATAGTGCACCAATTTGTAATGAGTAAGAGAGAAGAATGAATAAAATAGTAAACAAATAGAGACCATAAAAGGAATAACCTAGCAACTGAGAGACTTCACTAATAAATTGTTTTTTAATTCTGAAGGAAAGAAAAGAAACTGTCCAACAAATAGTTTATGGAGGCCAGTTTCTTCATTGTAGACTCACATTGTGGGAATTTATATTATAATCATAGGAGCTGGACACCTTTTATTTTAAATTGACTTAGCAGCAATTAGAAGAGAATAATCATCTTCCTCTATTTTCTTGTTGTTATGCCCCAGAAGGGTGGCATATGCCTGTAACTTTGTCTTCTCAAACCAGAAATGTGAAAGTGAGAATAGAGGAGAAAAGAAAGTGGATAGGAAATGTGTCTGCTGTGACCATTCTGGACACAGCTATGTCCATGGAAGCACTCCCATTCCCGCAGCTTCAGGCTAGCTTGGTATTGTCATTCTTCTTCAGAACCAAAAAGTACCGGTGTATATATTTTTACCTTCTCAGAGGAGGGAAGCAACCTGTGTGGTACGTAGAGACAACAGTATATCTTCCTCCTGCTGTAATAGTCTCCTTAAATGCATCCATTAAAAGGAACAAGACAAAATGCTTGGGACGGAACAAGGGACCCAGAAGGCCTCCTCTGGCCACCTTTCCAGCATGGGCGGTACTGGCAGCCAGGACATAAAGGCCCTTCTACATACGCCTTCAGTGATGGAGAGTGCTGGGTTGGGGTGAGATGGTGCTTGTAATCTGTACTAAGGTAGAGTGAGCAACAGCCCCCCAGATAAGCTGGCAGGAAGAGGACAGGACTGCTGACACTGTGCTCTCTGTCTTTCCTTTTTGGCTACAGTTACGTTTCTGAGGAGACTGCAGAGTTACCTCCAGCTGTGCTGGCCCCTCACAAGCCTGGGAGTCTGTCCCAGTGGTGGTGCCAGAGGCTGTTCTGGAGTCAGTGTACCTCTGCCTGGGCCAGGGTGCCTGGCAGAGACCTCACCTAGCACCAACGATGCGTCTGGATGCTGAGAGAGAGCAGGGGATGAGGATGGCTCCACACACAGTTATCTTGGCCCTCCAGACATAAGGTGAAGACCAAAGAGTTAGGCTGGAGATGTTTTCATGGATCCATATCCTATTCCTGCCTCTCTGAGACAGCAGAGACATCTGCAGTGCAGATGTTTTTCAGGGTAATGTAGCACAGACAGCTATAAACGTGAAGAGAAGGCATGGCTGAAGATGCCAAACAGCCAAGCGTTCATTCCCTGCCCAGATTATAGGGAGGAGGAAGACACAGAAAAGGGTCTAATTTAGGATAATGTAGAACAGAAATCAGCAATAAAAAAAGAAAAGGCTCTGAGAGAAACCTGGCAACTCAGTACAATTCTGTGGCAGGAAGAACTGCAGGTCTCAGATTTACCTCCAGCATGGCAGGATGAAAGAGGATGGTGCATAAGCCATAAGCACGCGCCCTCAGGACACTGATCTGACATAACGGTCCCAGCTGTAGTACTTGCAGCACTGATAACAACCGTGTTAATGTACATACGCACTAAAAAGGAGAAGTGTAGGACATCTACAGCTCATAGCAGAACAGTTCACACAAGCTCACATGCTCAGCCTCACGTGACTAATCCATTCTGATTTCCACCACTGGACAGGTGGAGGTTTTTTCAAGCTTTCCCTTCATGTCAGCTGTATAGCCTGAAGAGTATTCTTGACTAAGCAATTTGCCTATGATAATGTAGCCCGTTATACCTTATTCTCAGAGGAACAGAGTGACCTGTGCCTATCCTACTGCAGTTATTCTGATAACTGCTTTCAGTAAAGACTAGAAGAAAATATTTGCATTTTGGCAAAAAGGTTGCAATAGGATGGATAATCTCAACTTCTGCTCAGGTGGCTGAAGTCTTTTAAAAGCCATTGAAATTTCCTTCTTCAAAGCAACAGGATTTCCTCATTTATTGAGACATATGTTCATTGTTTTCCCTTTAACAGTAAAGTTACCACTCTACAAAAGGCTGTTAAAACGCAAAAATAGAACTAGGTCATCTTTATGCTACACGTCAGTGTATGTGCATGGATGTTATTGATCACAGAAATTACACATAAGAGGTTCTTAAAATAACATGGGGGTTGAGATAGCAGCTATCTCAGTTGCCTTTTATGTCTACAGTTTCAAAATAAAATGGGAACATTACTAAAATGTTAAACAGGGAAATAATGTTCCTGTTGATACAGGATTTTGTATGTCCTAATTACAGAAAGATTTTTCTCTTTCCTCCCTTTCTTCCACTCTCATATCTATATTGGCACTTCCTTCAATAGGTCGGTATGTACACTATCAGTAGAGAGGATCAAATAATGGGAGGATGGAGGAAGTCACAGTATACTTTTGAATGATCCTTAAGATTATTTAGAATATTAACATTAAATGACATCTGGTAATATGATGTTCCTTACAAAACTGCAATTTAAAATCAAATAAAAAAACCTAAGAATAAATCCCTTCCCCTAGTAAATACCTGGGTGGTAATTCCAGGAAAAAAATGAACAGATATTCTTCCCCTGTTTCTCAGCATATGTTCTGAAATTCACAACTTTAAGTGCAAAAAGGAAAGTATTTTTTAAAATCTATTTTTCCATTTTCTCTTCCTCCTTGTCTCTAGTGCCTAAGCATGAAATAAACAGAGTTATTTCACCTCTTGCTGAAATGTCATCAGTAGCTACACTAGGAAACATTTGTAAGTAATGAGAAAGTTATAAACAAGTGGTAACTGGTTTGTGGCCAGTGTCAAGTACGTAGCAAGAGTTATAACCTAAATATCTGTCACACACTGGTAGCAATGCCGTGACTAAAAAGACCAGTGAACCTTGTAAGCTGACAATGCATGCCTCTTCTCAAACCATAGGGGGTTCTAAGTATGTTTTTTTTCTGGTGAGAATGTCAAGCTCTGTAAACAGGATATATAACTTTTAGCCAGACTACCTATCTGCAAGGTACCGAGAAAACCTCTCTCCTAAGCTGCATGGTTAGAAGCTATTTACTTTAAAGAAAATTATTTGGACAGTTATCAGCTTTATATTTACTCTTATAAGATATACTTAATCTACTTTGCTTGCATTATTATATTTCAAGTTTCACTTCGGAGGCTTAAAGCAAACGAGATGGGCTAAAAATAAGGGAGAAGTTAAGAATATACCATTTCCCCCCCAAGGATAGCATTTTCTTTTTCAAAAGAAGCTATTTGTCTGATCTTGTGTCTCACCTAATTTTCCCCCCTGAAACTCTTGTGCATATATTTGGATAAAACAACATTATCTAAATAGAAAATAATTTGAATCTAGTAATTACTGAAATAACAACGTGGAACACATCATAACTAAGCAGCTAAATGGTAAGCTATTATTCTACAGAAAGGCCAGTCCAAATTACTGTGGCTCTTATAAATGCTCGCTTACATAACGCTTGGTGTTGATTAAAAGAGAACCATATATAGGACTCCAAAATACTTCAGTTCTGTTTAATTTTAGTTATTAAAAGTTAACATCTGAGGATTCAAAGAATCAAATTGTTCGTTTTAGAAGACTGTGCCTCAGTATTCACTAAAAAAAGGCAACAGTTTCAAGGAACTAACTAAAATTAGCATTAGAAAAGGGAGCGGTCACACCTGAAGACAGGAAGGGCATGTTTCAAGAGCACTTGGAAAAATTATAACCTGTTTCTACTTGATGGTCCAGAAGGATTCATCCTGCATACTTAGAGAAAGGACTTGAGTCCTCTAAGTGCCATTACCTTTAAGAACTCACCCAATGGATGAAGTTCTGTAAAACTGTCAAAACCAAAGGTGTGTTGTTGAGCCTTAAAAGAGGAGAAAGAACACAGCTAAAATCATTTAGTAATATTTTAATTCATTAATTAAGGGACAGAGGAAAGGAAGGGAGGAAGGAATGGGAATCAACAGTTAATTCATCAAACTTCTTACAGCATCATCAAAACACAGTCACGAATAACAACTAATAAAGAACAAATGGAGCTAAACCTAAGCAATTTCCTTCTGTGACAATGTAACAGGTCCTTTGGATGGAGGAAAGCTGTAGATATAATAAATCTTTATTTTTAATAAGATTTCAGAAGCTGCTTCTAGAAGGTAGGTGCAAAATGGTATAAAAGCTGCATTCAGAGAATAGTCCTTAATGGTTCATATTTTTAAATGGAAGGATAGACTGAACAGAGTTCTGCGGGGATTTATTCTGTCTCTGATATTGTGCAATATTCTCATTAATGAGGAGGACAATGGGACACAGCGTACATACACTTATTAAATTTGTGGACAACACCAAGCTGGAAGGGGTTTCAAGTGCCTTGAAGTACAGTATTAGAATTCAAAAGATCCTAAAAAGCTCGAAAAAATGGTGTGAAAAAAATAAGGTGCATCGCAATTAAATGAGATGCAAGGTTCTATGCATAAGATCAATCATCTAAACAAACACAGGATAGAAATGAGATGGTAAAGAGCAGTCTGACATAAAAGGATTTCTGGGCTTTAGGGGATCAAAGGCTGAAATGGATCAACAACACCATGCTGATGCCAGAGAAGAAATGGTATGCTAGGGTGCATAAATAAGTAGAGATCCTGCAAGACATGAGACATATGAGAAGACACGAGATGCCAAACCTCAAGAAAGATGTGTTCAGAAAGGCTGGATTTCGGAGACAGAATGTAATCATTCTGTATGAGAAGACTGAAAGTATTCCTATTCTGTGGTGCTGAGATTTCAACATACATAAAATGCTGAAGCACAAGGGATACTAATCATCTGCTCCCCATATCCTCGGAGTATAAGAGAACCAATGGACTTAAGCTGCCTTAAAGGAAATGTAAAACAGAAAATAGGACAAGTTCTCTAATGGTGAAGATACCACTAGTATAGCAATGTTATAGAACTGGACCAGATTGTGCAGGTACGCTGTGGACCACCTCACTGGAGGCTTTTTAAAACCATGCCTAACATCTATCAAAAGTATAGGCAAACCTTCCTGAGAGAAGTATGGGCTAAATGAGATAATCTTTTGAAAAGCCAGTCATTTGTATTTTCCGTGATTCTATGCAACAAGATAACATACATCCTACTCTGTAATCAGTAAATTTTGTTCTCTGCTATTCTAAAAGATAACAAATGTGACTATTTCTCTGAGAACACAATTCTAATTCTTCACTGACCTTCTGAGTTCTTTCTCTGAGTTTTTCTTTGCTTAACAGAGACTAAAAAAACAAAAATGGCACTGACATTAATAAGACATGCATATGCAGGTCGGGAAAGAAGAGATTCATAACTGGGTATTACAGCTTCACTGTAGCACACTGATATATTTTCATCTCTAGAGAGACTGTAAAAGAATAAACTAAATTATGCCAGAAAGGTAAAAAGCACACTCTTTGCCATTGCTGGGTCAGGTATATCAGTGCAGATTATGCCACTGGGATATGCTCAGGTGAGATACATATTTAAGTAAAATATTTCTCAAACCCACATTAACTGGATGATTAGCTAGTGAAATTGTCCTCAATCTTTGCTGACTGAGGGGGAACAATGCTGAGCAACTTCCTTCCAATTTTAACTCTCTCTCTGACTTAAATCTTAACTCTTCAATTGCCTTTGCCCATGAACAATGTGAGAAACCTGCAGGCAATTTGTTACCCACAAGCTATAAGCAGGAGACCACTAAGTTACTGCTTAGACATAACAGTAAATAACAAAGACATGAAGTCGGTAACGTATTTGCTTTTATAATTTTAATACTGTCTAGTCTTTTCCTTCTAAAAGCTGGGACAGCTAATAGACAAATAAGTGGAATGCCAGAAGTAAGGGAATGCTTAATGTATTCAAGTTGGATAAAAATCTACACTTATTGGTCAATAATAAACATTAAAGTAAGAGAAAACAGTAAAAAAGTAAGGCATATAAACATCTAGAAGTAATACTAAATTTTATAATAACAGGCATACTCCCATTAAGTAAAAGTATATTAATTGTTGGAAGAAAAGTAATTTCACTGAGCGACAAAATAGGAAAAACAAAGAATCTCAGCTGGCTGGTACATCTTAGCATACTCTTTTTATTTCTATGAAAAGGTATAGAAGTGTTTGATTTGTAAAACAACTGATACCTTATGGGAAAGTGTAAAGAACATTCTTCTGGGCAAAAGAAATACTGTCGTGTAAGTTAAATTTGCTGAATTTATCTTTTCTTAATTTGCATAGCTAAGGATATTTGCAGTGCTCAAAGTGTGTATAAGTGGTGGGTTTAATTAATTTCTCAACTCTGCTACTTGAGGCAAAAGAAGATGAAGAAAACCAGAACTGTGGGTGGGAGTGAGAACACAGCACCGCTCCCTGCCCTCCCACAACTCGAGCACTGGAAATTGATATGAAAGCGGGGTCTTGATATCGCAAGAGTTCATCTGCTTATTGCCTTCTTAAAGGTTATAATCCTCTGTTTGTGAAACCACAATGGGTTGCTCTAGAGAAGATTATAATGTCACAAATCCTATCAGAGGATTATAAGTCTGTCAGGTTGTGAGTAATTATGAAGGAAAAGCAAACCTTCAGAGGACACAAAAATAACCTTCATAAAAGGAGATATGGTGTCACATAATAAAAGTCTACATGGAAAACCAACCTCAGACTGTAGTGCTTTTGCAAAGCATGAGCGCAGAAAATATTACAATAACGTGAGTGTGACGGTACAGCATGGAGCCCAAGAGAAGTGAAAAGCAGAAGAGAGAGGCTTCCAGCCAGTTTAGTCACAAGGCCAGTGATATCCCGCTCCCACCCTCCTTGGATAGCAGTAAAACAGCCAAATGATTTCACAGAACTCTGCTCCTATACACTTGGAGTCTAACCAGAAACAAGGAGCCCAAACCTGAAACATGATGAAGGCCCCATCTCCTAAATCACTACAACCACAGAGAATTCAGCACCTCACAGCGTCAGAGACTTCATCTAGAAGGCAGTAGGAAGCTTCAGTCACCAGCACTTGAATTTAACTGATAAACAAAGATGCAGTTGTCTCGTCCCCATTTGTACCTGTCACACAGAGTTCAGAAGAGCTCACAGGCATAAGATTCTTATATACATAAGTAATTCCCACAGATTTAAACATAAAGTGGCAGCAGCACACTCAGTAAGAAACAGGCCCTTGTACAGGAACACAGTGTGCGCTTCCCCAGCTGGACTCAGATGGCAGTGGAGCCCCACACCTCCTTGGCCGCATTACTACTAATTTTCCTTCTTTTATGTTTCAACCCCCCCTAAAATAAATATTCAAAGAATATAATCTCTGACTTTCACATAGGTAAGTGCCTGAAGGACAAAGACAGAAAATTAAAGGGGTGAAGGGGGGAGGATTTGTCTTGTGAAATTAGTGCTGTCCCCATCTGCACTTCAGATAAAAGTATTGAGAATGAAGAGTCCATCTGTTTTCGAGCGTGTGTAGATAGTATTGCCTTCATCTGACAGCAGCACAGAATTCCACTGTGCTAGAAGGAAACTTGGGAATTTTGCCATTTAAAAACAGGCACAGGGCATTGTTTGAGCAACAACAGTGCTCTGACTACACAGCTCACTGATATGTCTCTTCAGTTTACCACTCCTGCCAGAAGAAAGTCAGTTCCTCCTAAGATATGCACTAAGGGCAGAGCACTGTGGATTTTGTGACCCAGCTCCTTGACCTTCTTTACCATGTCCAGATGAGTGGCATTGTCTCTGAGCATCAGCTCATGAATCTCCCTACCATAATGCTTTCTCATAAAGACTGCATCCACAATAACCTTGTTCATCATTGCCTCAAACTAGATCAACAAGGTGCTAAGAGTGATTATGCCATCCTCTCTCTTGCCAATTTTCAACTTGAACCAACAGGAATTTTGGTGTCAGCATCACAAACCCTGCTGATTCATAAATGCTTGCAGCAGGGGATACGCTTCACTTGCCTATGCTTCATGCTGTCAGCACAGCCCACAACACCGTCATAAGGAATTTAATATCTTTTTGAATCTGACAGTGGAACTGAAGATGTTCCTGGGTCCGGCATTTTTCTATTTTGGGCAAAAAAGCTTCTCCTCAGAAATCCACCAGGAATATCCACATGTAAAAGACCATGCAACCTCTACCATGGAAGACAGCAACAGACCAAGAGGTTAATCATGTAGGAAGTGAATAGAAAACATACAACACTAGACGTCAGTATTCTGAGAGACACTTGCATTCAGAGGCACCATGGAGAATCAAGAGCATGTAGCACGGGACTAACTCCTACAATTGCTTGATAGGACAGGGGAAGGCACAAGACAGTATGTTTGATGACAGGCATTTACACTGTAGACTGTCACTTCCATTAAACAGAAACATTTTTTTGCTGGATGAAACGCCATCCCACTCATCTCAGATCCTTTTTGTGATGGTGATTAGACGGGTAGGTTGTCTGTGTTACAAGAATGTTTTTGTGATACGGTGCAGAGACAGAACAGATAACTGGCTAGCATAAATTGCCGTGAAAAATATGTATTGTCTCAGAGCTACCACATTTAGGGAAAATACAACTACTCACATGACTTGTACATCACTGATGAGAAAACAAAAAAGTCTGCATATCATAAAGGACAGACACTTGTAGGGATGACTTACGATACCATTATATACAGAATAACACAACTCTGTGTGTTACTGTGGGTAGAACCTCATCTCAGAATCTGTATTGCAAAGCTACAAGTGTTGAGAAATGGCAGTAGTAATGATCAAAGCTTGGAAAGACTGTCAGATGAAGAAAGATTGAAAGAAGTGAAATTGTTTATTTCAGAAAAGAAACAAATATTTGAAAAGTGGAAAATAAAATAATGAGTGGTACAGAAGTTGGATTGTGAGCATCTGTTCTTGCTAAAATCAGTTAAATTGCAAGGCAGAGAAATTAAGATCAGCTAACAGGAACACTTTTTAGTTTAGGGCTTGTACTAGGCCCTGGAAAATTTTGCTGCAGAGCACCATTAATTTAACAAGAGCTGAAATACCATTTTATGACTATGTGGAAAACAAGACCAGGCAGATTTATAACAGTTAATACAAACCAAAAGGTTGCACACACCTTTGAGAGACAATTTTGCATATAAATACCATTGGGGCTCTTGCACCCTCTTGTTACACATCTAGTACTGGACAGAGAGCGGCTACTAGACTGGATGGACCATGCATATTATGTGTATATCTACATGTACACAAACAGTGCATTATCTAATGGGTGTGCAACCTGATTTTGACGTACCAGCTGTTGCAGAACATACCCTTGTATGCTTCTGCATGCAATGATGCTCTGAATGTGAATGAGAATATCCCTTAAAACCACAACATTTAATGTAAATCTGAAGGAAGGGGCAAAGAATCTAAATAAAAAGACAATGACAATGGCAATACAATACCTACAAATAGAGAAAAAACTCAAGTTATATAGGTGTAGGAAAATGCACACACACAAAACCTCAGGGAGGGTCAGTTCTACTGCATTGGAACAACCCACAGAGAGGCAAAAGCAAGTATATAGGCCAAGGATTTGAGTTTCACCCCAACAGGAGGCTCAGTCCCATGAATGGAGAACAGTTTTATCATCCAGAAAGGAACAGGTCTGAAAGGAAATTAGTATTAGTACAGGCATACTCAAGTTGTTAAAATCCCACAGCTTTCATCATATCTGGGATTTTTCGGAAATAGCACCTGCAGATTCTGTTAGTGAGGCTAGCAGGAATAAGAGTATGGATTTGCAACACTGGATGAGCTAGCCTTATAATTAAGTATAATACACTCAGGAACAAAGAAGCAAACATGCATGTTGGTGGCAATGCAGTTATGGATGGGAGGAGAGCAATTTTATACTGGTATTCTCTGATCACTCAGATCTATCCTGTTTTCATAGCTGTTATTTTCAATTTTAGTTAGTTCAGGGCATATCTTTTTCTCCTGAGTATCTGAAAATGCTCAGCTATTATTATATTTTGCTCTGAATTTTCTCTTTTCCCCCCCTTGACTTCCCAGTCTTCTTTTGTCTGTCTTGTTCTCCTTTCTTTTGTATGTATGTCTGCAGGTGGCTTTTATAGCAAAATCTCATTCTGCTTTCCTGCCCTTTGCCCATCCTCTCCTGTTTTGTAACTACATCGCCTGTCTCTTTTGTTCTTTTCCTTATGCCTGTAACTGCTCATTTACTAATAGATTCCATTCTGTGCCTATGGAGTTTTTTAATTTTCCCTGTCTTCAAGCACCGAATCATTGACTTCATTGCTACAGAAAGGAATGAATCCCCAGGCCACTCTACAGAACAGGTTTCACTCTCCCATGGCTGAAGAAGAGGAGGATAGTGGCTGAGCTTAAGGGATGTTCGTGGCAGTTAGCTGGCTCCCAAACAGTGAACAAGCTTATTATTGCTAGCAGCTGACTAGCATCCCTTCCTCTAACCCTGACTATTTCGCATAACCCTGGCAGCTTCTTGACAAGAATACTCAAACTAGGTGAACAGCACAATATATTCTATAAACAATGCAGAAAACAAACCAACTAACCAAACAAAAAATGTTGGGGCTTTTGCCTTGTCTTACCACATTCATAGACATGACCATGATGTGTCAGGTGTGTCCACATTCGGTTCTTATTTGTATGTAATAATTGCTGAGATGCCCATTCCTTGATTTCTGAATGAAGTGCATAAATTAGATATGACACCAACTTAATTGGATAGAGTGCAGCATAACTACAGCAACCAACTACATTATTGTTGTCACCGTGATGCACACTAAAGCAACTCCAAAATTCACAATCAGGGAGGGGTGGAAACACTCCAAAAGGCATTTTTACTTGAAAAATGCAGTAAGCTGTTAGCTGTGACATCTGGATACAAGTTTCAATTGCACAGACTGAGATATAGGTCAAGATAATAAACAGATAACGTAATGATCAGTCTTCATCAACTACTGGGACTGTGACCAGAGGCTGATGCCTTAGCCATTTCCAAAGGCTCATTGTTGGTGGCTGGGACATAAAACCCACTTTCTCTAGCTATAAACTGGTTTTGGTGCAGCTTCCTTCCAGTTATTTTCTGCTCCATTTGCCTCCCATGAGCTTTTCTATACCTAGGCCTCTTAAGGGGATAACAGTCAAATGCACTCTTCAGCATCTGAATACCTTTTTTGTTTTTCTTTTTTCCTGTATGTCTCATTTTCTGCACAGCAGACATCTAGCTTTTGTGTGGTGAGCTCCAGCATGCTTTTTCAAACTCTTTCTTTTGGGCTGGTAGTAGGAAGACAGGGAGCAAACCACTAACACAACATCCAGAATGACTCCTCAAAGTCTTGGGAGGTTAGGAAGCAGCCTGGCATTGTTTTTCCTTGATTCAGCAGAAAACAAGATAGGTTGTGAATATTGCAGGTTTTTTACTAGATCACCATTGTTAATCAGGTCTGACTATTCATGCTAGAAGCTGCGGTACAAACAGTTTTTTGACTCTTTGTGATGTTCATATTCTCTGTCTTTTAAAAATAAATACATAAATTGGCAGTGGCAGAGCGCAGCTGGCTATATGGAATACTGTGCTGGACAATGTACCAGTGTCAGGTTGCCAAAAGCAATGCATCAGCACAGCCACAGCCTTCAGGTTAAAGATGTCCCCACACAGTGAAGCCAGCTATTTGCAAATACCAATCACAGACTATCTAGTTTGTAAGTATAAAGGATTTAACTTGGCACTAGAGGGCAGTGATAAAGGTGGTAGGGATTTTTCTAGTTAAACTTTCTTCCAATTGAAACCAATCCCTTACATCCCAAAATATTTTTAATAATCCAACTGATTATTATTTGCTCCCCAAAATTTAACACTTACTATTTTTTCCAACTTCAGGAAAAAAAGTCAAAATCTCAAATTTCACATTGAGACCTTGAGAAGTAGCTGTCGACAAATCTATTTCCTGAGAAAATCCCTATCCAGCATTGCTGAGACTGAAGCAGTATTTACAAGTATAAGACAACACTGCCGAGGCCAATACCTTTTTTAGTTATAAATGTGAATTTCCCCAGAGTAGGCAAGGCAAGTCCTGTTCAAAACCTCCTAGTTGCTCACGGCTAAGCCTGGGCTCCCCCCAGTGGTTAGACTTACACTCCCCATCACCGTGCCTGCTGCAGAATTTACATTACACCATTGTTAACTTCAATTACGAACGTTTCCTAAATAGCATCCAAACAGAGGTGAATTTACCCATCGTCATTGCATTAACTATGTGTGGAGGAAACAATGTAAGTGTCCCATTTGGTTACTTATTTCTAGAAACTCAAAGATAAGGAATGAGATCACGCACGGTTTAGCAAGCTTGCAAACAAATGCAACGTTCACCAGTTAAGGCCAGTTAGACTCAAATTTAATATGATTCAGATTTAGACAGATGCATATATCAAGCTGAGATTTTTCTTTTAGGCCCTAGGAGTACATTCCAATGGGAGTCTCTTTATAAATAGGAATCTTTCTTCAATATAGTTCAATGCACTTTGCCAGTTTGGCCTTTTGCTTGATTTAATTTGTGCAAATGGCCAATTGAATGAGTAATTTGAACTGTGATGACTTAGTCTTGTGTAAGCATCTGGGTACAAGTGAGGGGCACTGTGCAGTCAGTGCAGCAGTGAAAGAATGACTGTCACTAATTTTCTTGAAATTCGTAATTCAGGAGAGTTCTGGGCTTTTAACAAGACAAAAGAGAAGTCAAAGATGATCTGGAAATGGAAAACATATTTCTTTACATCTTCATAAACACTCAAAGAACCAAACCCCAGCAACATTAGCAACCCAGCAACCTAGTAACAGCATAGTCTGCCACTGAACACCTGGATGAAAAACAAGTAAAGCTAGTTAATTTTCCCCAGTACCTTTCTAGGTTAACTTTCTTCACTATGTTTAAAGAGATGAATGAGTAAAAGGGATAGGTCTAAGTAAGAGAGAGAGGTAGAAAAACAGTCCTGGTTAACTACACCTTATTTACATTGTCTTTGCAAGTCTCCACAGCTGCAAGTCACTTTGGCAGTGAGTGTAGAAATACTAGTGCTCACAATACTTTCATCACAGTCAAATCATAATGTTTTGACAGACTGAATAATAAGAATTGCCACAAGGGAACTTCGTGGCAGTAGCATCTATGAAGTGCTGATTCAGATCTACTCAGAAAAAAATTAGTGAATGTAGTGGCAAAAGGTGGACGCCTTCCTTATATTAAAGGTCCCACCCATGATGGTATCTTTAGAGCTGCCCTGTTACTGAAATACAGCTGTGCTAGCATTCCTCCTCAACAGTGTATTTGTAGATGCAACCACAAGAGAGAGAGATTTGGAAGATGTGGAGGGTTTGGAAAGAGCAGTCAGCTATTTTATGGTTCAAGCCATTAGAGTAAGAGGTTTTCGTGAGCTGTACTATAGAGATAGAATGGGAACGGCATAGGATTTCACGAATTCTTGCTCTAAGAGAAGAGTCACTCCACTTGACCACATCAGACATACTGGTACTATAGCTGAACAGAAACTTACTGAGAGCTTTTTTTATTAGAAAATAGCAATTCGTTAAAATAACAATGGTTTCTGTGAAAGGGTTGACTTAAGAAACTTACCCTTTCAAGGTAAACCTACCAAAAAGGATTCAAAAAGTGTACCAATATGTTTGGGGGAATTCTGGAACAGAAAAGTTTCTGGTTTTCAATCCAAAATAACATTTCTCTCTTTAAAAGTGACCGAACTTATTTTATATATATATAATTTTTAATCGTAACAAATTGTTTCTCCTGATCTGACCCAATATTTGCAAAGTAAAGTCCAACTTCAGATTTCATTTGTCTGGTAAAAGAAAAAAAACACTTACTGAAAACCTCTTGTTATGGGAAAATCACTTCTCATTCAGTGCTACCTACTATACACAACCAGTTTGTTCCCTATTAATAACCAGTAACAGCAAAAAGAATCATACTGTTATGAGATGCTAGCACTTCTACCATTTTTCTTGAGTTGCCTCGAAGTGCCCTCACAACTTGTTGATATGTGTCTGTGATGTGGTTACAGTGCTCTGCAGAGGCAGGGCAGCCTCAGTCTGAACAGTAGAAACTGCACCAGGTAGCAGCAATGGTGAAGAACAAAGTTAAAAAATGCCTTAGCTTTCCTTTTCTCTCCCAGCAGTAAATCTGTTAACTGGCTTCAGAGCTCCTGCTCATGCACTCAGCTTCATTAATGAGCTGTGGAAAGCCAAGTGGCTCAATTCCCTTAAAATCCTGGCAAACTGCAGGAATATTTGGCTCCTGCCCGATCCTGTGGGCACTTGGGGGGTGGTCCACTCTCTCCATCACAATAAGTCTTCTTTCCCCTAACTGACCAGCTTTCTTTCTACACGATCACAAGCCTGTGCTTGATGCTGTGGGAGTTACTGTAGTGTCACCAATTCAGCACCATGGTTTCATTGCAGGAGAAAAATGCACTCGTCTGTGATTTCAGAAGCCATGATAAGGTGCTAGGATTGACAATCAGCTCCAAATCCAAATATCTCAAAATATACAGCCTGGAGAAAGAGTCAGCAAAAAAAAAGATATGCTGAGCATGTTGAAATCTGTTGAAATTTAGGTTTGCAAATTGAGTGCAGCATACAATTCTGACTAAACTTTTTAGAGGCTGGAATCAAACATTAGAAACAACTAATAAATTATGGTATATCCTAGAAAGAAAAGTATCGAGGCTGTATTCTCTACCATAAAGGAAAAAAGCAACTATAGAATAGATATGGGGTGAGTGCTGGTATAAAACTGTACATAAGCAGTAATTAGCTCCTGCTTTTAGGTATGTCTGCTACAGAAAATGTTATCTTGGTATGGTATTGTGATACCTACTGTCAGAGAAAATGAGAAAACATAATGATAAAGTGTAAGCTTTGAAGAAATTACCTAATGATAGTCATGAGCCAAAATTGCACATTCTGCACTGTGGGGCATGTCTACAGAACACAACACAATGCCATGCAAATAACCAACCTGGTTCTGGTATTAGAAGCAGTGTAACTGCATGTATGCAGCAGCCTGCCTAAGCCAATTTAAATTAGCCTGGCTATTTAACTCCACAGAGTGATACTACTGCCCTGTATTCAAGCTACCTCGGAATAAACTTCAAGTTTTAGTTTGTATCCTAACGCTGCAGCAAATTCAGTCTTTGTGTTGGTGTTCTATTATTTTGAAAACCTATTTTTTAGTTCAAAGATCTGTTTTATACAAAAGTGAGCATGTATTGCTACAAACATTCGTCAGCCTTTAATCATGCCATTAACTGTTTGAAGTACAGGTTTGCTGTACTCAAACTCCCACTTTGTAGTAAATAATGTTTTGTTGCATTAAATCTCATGACATATCCTGTCTAATCTGTACCGGGTAATGACGTTAAAACCTTAAGACCGATTTCTTTTTTTCTTAATGCTTGTTGGTTTTCTTTAATACAGATCCAACACAGATGAATAATGTCATGCCAACATCTCCCCTCCTTCCTCAAATGGCACATCAACATTCATATCCCAGCCTGGGACAGATCACAAACCCATATGAGCAACAGCCCCCAGGCAAAGAGCTTAACAAGTACGCCTCTCTAAAGGCAGTCGGTAAGTAAACAACACGATGCATGACTTCTTTAGATCAGTATGTTGCATTTGCTGTTGTCAGCTGACATTCTGCTTCAAAGTTAAAAACAAAGTCTTGCTCATCTGGACTACTTCATGATACAGTTTCATACAGAATATCATGTTAGTTGAAAATGTATTAAAAATTAACAGGGGGACTACAATTAGTAATACAAAAATTACATGTAAGAATTGGTGATCATATGCATGTGTGTCTATATATGCATACAAAACCACACATCTACTGTACACCATTTTTTAGCGAGTTTCACCTATGTTGTATGCATAGTGTTCATCCCCAGTCCTTTATGCCCTGAATACGCCTACCTACGCATTTTGGTATGTATTTTCCATACCTATCTGCACAAATGAGAGAGAAAAACATCAGATATGTTGCAAATTTAAAGCATATAATTTAGACTAATTTAGACTCATTTAAACACCTGCAAATACTTCCAAAAAGAGAAGATGCTTGTACTCTTCCAAAGTAAGAGCTTTCATGTTTTCTGCAGGATGTGCATTATTAGGTCACTGGAAGAATATTCTGAAGCCTTGCGATTTCAAACAATTAGTGCATCATAAAGCTCCTAATAAAGATCCCGGTGGGGGCTATTTTCTGTGACTGATTAATGTCATACGCTATTATTTTAAGCAAATGATGGAACATCCTCAAAGAAACAGTTGTGGGGAAGGAAAAGGACAATAGTGGGTAAAGATTTCAACGTAACTTTCATATTAGAAGCATAAATTGATAATACGTTTCAGGGGCTATAAATACCTGCTTCACACCATGTGAAGACAAAAAGCCTTTAACATCTTACATTTCAGGTCCCTTCTAGACAATGCTAAATTCAGAACTGGGGGGTGAGGGGAGGGGGGTGTGTCTATTCATAAACAGCTTCTCACTAAACCTTGCTCAGCTTACACAGAGGAGGCCCAGAGGAGGGCCACAAAGATGATCAGAGGGCTGGAGCATCTCTCCTATGAGGACAGGCTGAGAGAGTTGGGGTTGTTCAGCCTGGAGAAGAGAAGGCCTTCCAGTACCTAAAGGGGGCCTACAGGAAAGCTGGGGCGGGACTTTTTACAAGGGCACGTAGTGACAGGACAAGGGGGAATGGCTTCAAACTGGAAAAGGGCAGATTTAGATTAGGTATTAGGAAGAAATTCTTTACTGTGAGGGTGGTGAGCCCCTGGCCCAGGTTGCCCAGAGAAGTTGTGGCTGCCCCATCCCTGGAGGTGTTCAAGGCCAGGCTGGATGGGGCTTTGAGCAACCTGGTCTGGTGGGAGGTGTCCCTGCCCATGGCAGGGGATTGGATCTTCCAGGTCCCTTCCAACCTAAACCATTCTATGATTCTATCATTCCATAGAGGTTAACATCATTTCCCCATGAATTTAGAGCAGTATCACACTGTCTATTTTCAGAGAGAGCTATTTGGCTCAGAAAAAAAAACAGAACAGCTGAGAAGGTTCTGACTTAAGAATCTAGTATTCATCACACAAGAAAAATTTTTCATCACAACCTGACATTCCTTTATCCAAACTTCATGATAGCAGACCTCTAACAAAATATACATCAAAGTCTCATCTCAAATAGTTTAGCTTTGCTTTAGCTTACCATTTTTGTATCTCAAAAATGGCATTTTTTAATCTGTTTATAAGAGACAAGGGTTAATAGCTTTCTGCTGATTTTTGAATACAGACAGAGTAGCTTTACAATTCCTTCTTCAAAAGGTGATACTGTGTAATGATGTGGTGATTATCACAGATTTATACACTGATATCAGTCTTCTTTTTCAGATGCCAATTTAGGTCAAGCCAATCATCAAAGCTAAAAGGTACTTAAGCATAATAAAATGAGAGATGAAACACTCAAAAGGAACTTCTCTTATCTGCCCAAGAGCCACTGAATGTACTTTCTTTTAAAAATTATTAAATTAGAACTTAGACATTTCTTGGGTGTCTGAGTGCAAGTTTTTAAAGCAGCTAGATTATAACCATACAGTTAAATCAACCCTGAAAGATTGTGCACTTCAGCTCCAGAAGTTGTATAATGCCTCTCAGAATCTTGAATTAAATTAAACATAACTTTCAGGCACATCTTCCAGGAGGATTGCACCAACTTCCCGTGCTTTTCCCCTATCCTTCCTATATCCCTCTCTATTTTCCCCCTGTAGATCTACTGGTCGTAGAGCATGCTAGGCAAGTTTTAGATTCAGGTGAATTTTCACAAGAAAAGTACAAAAGTGCTGCACTGTTATCCAAACATTTTAGCAGAAAACAATAGAGATTTGAAACTGTTATACATTCACACCTTCTGTCTGGACATATAGAGCAACAGTTATGCTCAGTTTTTAATGACTTTCAAGGCCATGATTCCTCCCAAGAGGCACCTCTTGAGTTCATCCCAAGATCACAAAGCAGTTTTTCCATGAGGCCAGCAAGGCCTGGGTTTGTGACCACACTGATATCAAGCTAGCCAGATCACACACTGCAGAGTTCATATTGACTTTATGAGAGCTCTGAGAGGAAATAGCAACTGGTCTACATCAGGCCCACCAATATAAATTTAACCTGACAACATCTTTTGAACAAATAGACATAGACTGAGTTCACTCCGATCTGGTATTCATGTCACAGAGTGATGGCATTCTTCATATGCTAACATTCAGAGTTGCATTTACTGATCCCCACAGCAGGTTAATGAGTGTGGGTAGCCCATTTCCCTTTGCATTCATTGATAGTGGCTTGAGGGTAGATTCATTTGCCGCAACAGAAATTTAATAAGGGATGTGTTCTGTATTTCTCCATGCGTTTGAGGCAAACCACATTCATTTAAGTGCCTCTTACTCTTCATGATCCCATTGTTCGTATAGTCCACTGAGCTTAACTCTCTTCTTTAATGGGGGGTGGGGGTGGCGGAAGAAGCATTCCTATTGCTTTATAGCAACTGTAGCTATAGTACATTAATATCACTCATCATAATGTGGCCATAAGTGGTAAGAAGTTTAGATAACTGAAAAAGTGATGCTTTACCAGAGGCAGTATTAAATTAATTTCCACACAGCTGCTTTCTTCTGAACTACAGATGTCCTAAAAATTTGGCTGTCTAATTTTAGAAGTGAGCTACTCGTCCCTCAGTGACTGGCTGCTGTGAAAATTTAGTTCATGGAAAAGTAGCGAGTCACAGTAATCTCTGTTCTGGATCATGTTCGGGACCTGCATTAAATTCAATTCCTAAGATCCAAGTGCTTGTGAAAACAAGAGACAACAGTGGCATTGCTATTAATTTGCATTGTGTTACTGAATAAGAATGACCAATACCTTGGTAGTGAGGCCAAGCTGATCCCCAGGAAGCTATTTTAAAGCTACACCCTAGACTCCAAATCATATAGCTTAGCAGAGTGCAATTTGAAGCTGAACTGTTCATGCATGTATGCAATGCAATGTGTGCATTGCAGAGTGTCTGATTCAGCACAACAGGGGAGAAAAGAGTTGAAAATGCCAATGTGGATGTATTTTATTTAAAAAGCAAAGTATTTTTATGTGAACCAGTCCAAACTGCACAACCAAACCCGTAGACACTCAGTGGAAGAGGATATTTTCCTCATTTCTTGTTAGGAATTTCTGTATTTGTTGCTGCCTCCAGAATTCTGTAAGTATTGACCAGTGGCTACTGACCAATTTCACCTTTTCCTCTCACTGTCTACTGGCATTTACATCTCTGAATAACACAAGGACATTCTGTGCCTATTTCATATTCTCAGATGAGTTCTTGGAGTAATAACAAGGTAATAGTGAGTTGAGATTTACTTACTGTTTTCCTCGCTGCACCGGAATTTTACTCTCCTTCTACCTTAACACATACACCACAAGGGAATAATCAGCATAAGATAGAAGACCCCTTCGAAACAAGACAGAGCAACACGCACTTCCTGAAAGAACAGATAAGCAATCCATCTCTTAGCATCTCTAGCCTATCTGACTGACTGAGAGGTGCACTCTGTTCACCCATTACTTGTCCGGTTTTGAGCCAGAGAAACTTTTTTCAACAATGCTAAATTTGTCCCACCGAGGAATGTCAGAGGATGTATCTGAGGGAAAAGTGTTAACAAGCTCTAAGACCAGTCCCACCAAAAGTGGTCACTGAATGTTGTGTGGCAATAAAATTCAATTTTTTGGTCACCTGAGACGACATGATCCTGGTTTCCTTTGGTGCTTTTGCAGTATTTGATTATTTATGTGAAAAGTGCAGAAAGAGGTTTTTCTGCATAAATTATTCTTATTTCCAGTTCATCGACCGTGTTTTTACTCCATGCTTAAGTGGTTATTGCTCATTTAAGCAATTCTGACATGCCTAAAGCTACAACTGGAAGGAGATCTTGTATCTGAACACCTTCATGAAATTCAAGTCTCAGGACATACCAAGGTAGCTCATCACAAATTTTTATACACGTAATTTGGATACTCATTCAGAAAGCATGAACAATCCAACTTCAAATTCCGCTCTGCTAAGGTGTAAGAGTTGGAGTCCACCCCGTTGCTTAGTAAGAGTTTCCTAGAGCTCAAATTGGCCTCACTGTCCTGAGGTATTACTTATATCTATTCAAGCCACTCCCATTGCTGTGCGAGCCTGGCTCAGTAACGGTTCATTTTCTTCCTTGAGTTTCAGGGAGTACAAAGTGACTATCTTTCTTTAGAGCTTCTGCAAAAATTAAAAAATACCTCAAACCCAACTTTCTAAAGCCCTGCAGGACTGGGAGAAAGATCACTCAGCTGCTGGAGAGGTGCACACACATAAATGCAAAAACAGAGAATACAAGTATTTCTATGGTTTAACGTGATTTTATATTTTTCATAAACTTTCTTCTTCCCCTCTGTCTCACACACATACACACGCAAACCTTTGAGGAACTGACTGGGCATGACTTAAGATGAGATAACTCATCCAGCTAAAGATTTTGTCAAAAAAAAAACCCAAACAAAGGACAGAATTCCTCCCTGAAACTCAGACCCAGAAAGCCTTCAGTGATGCTGGGAGTTGTAGTCTCCTATGGGATGAAATCAGATCTAATTGATTTGATATAGTGAAGCTAGAAGGAGTATATAATTGACAGCAGATTCATCATCACATCTCTGAGTCTACAGCTCCCAGCATTTCTTGAAGCTTCACAGTTCTTTGATCCCAAAGGAAACGTTAGACAGTGCTCCAGCTCTGCTTGTATCTGCAAAACTCCAAAGTGAGATTCTGCAAATATGACACTAAAGAATAAATATCTCCTGTTTAGGTCAGTCTTACTATGTAGAAAATATTGTGGCTGCAAGTGGCACCAATGCACAAGGCAACATCTCCCTCAAAAAGGTGAAGCATCTGAGAAAATTGGCTGGTTTGTTTGTCCTTTATGTCTACACACAGAGAAGGATCCAAAGGGGAAGATCACCGTAAGGTTCACTCTAAGGTGTTATCTTTGAACCATCCTCCTGTCTAACGTGAAATTTGGTGGTGCCTTCTCTTAAGCTTCAGATCTTTGAACTCCATAGAAATGATTGTCGCTCTATGATGATACAAGATCTATTTTATGAGAATAGAGGTGACTTCACAACTGCCCCCTAAGAATGTGACACCTATCTCACCAGAAGATGAGATTCTGTACATTTCCCTATAGTTCACTGTGCTCTGCCTCAGTGGCCTCTGTACAAAGACAGGGAGGGCTTGAAAGAAATGCTGTAATTGGAAAAACAGAAACACACAACAGGGAAAATGGCCTGCCCATGCACTCACATGGGTTGACACAATCAACTTTTAGAAAAAGCAGAACTATAGAATTATTGCAGACAATACGTTTCTGTTACTTCACTTTCCTATACCAACCACACTGTTACACTGACAGGTAAATATTCATGTTTCTTTGGAAGGCTTAAAAAGGAATTGTGCTTTCGTTTCAAAGAGTAAAGAAATTTTCAGCTACTACTTCCATGAGCAGTTGCGCAAAAATGGATTAAAAAAATCTGGGACATGAGAGTAGCTCCCTGGATTTAAAACCATGAACAAAGACAGAGAAGTACAGATTAATGCATCATTTGTCATATCCAGAGGGTGATTCAGTTAATGATTTCATATATCTAGAGGTATGTTCAGTGTTCAATGCTGGAACTACAGATCTGTCTCAAGGAAGTATGACATGAAAGCTTGGTATCTTTTTATTATTATTTACTTAGCCCAGTGTGGGTGGAGAATTCAAAGCTTTTGAGTGTTCATTTGTTAAGGAAGTCTCTCCTACTTTAATCCTTGCTTCTTCTTCAGGCCCAGAATGAAAGCCAAGAAGTTCTCAGTAGCAAGCTGCACTTTACCACCCCCACCCCCACCTCGCACTGTTCCCTCAGCCTTCCCGTTTTCCAACCAGATGAAGTGCCAGTGTCACTTGTCTCCTGCTGAACCCCCCCCCAAACTTCCCATCTTGCCCAGTTTGTGCAGACTTCCAAGACCTTTTCATGCTTCCACTAAATCATTTAATTGTTTTCTCTGTTAAGTATCAAACTGGCTTCTGATACCTGCAGGCCCTCTGTCATAGGTAAATAAAAAACTGTTTGGGGACTTTTGATCCAAATATTTTCCTATTTTACCATCCAGTACACTCATTTCTTCTTCCACTGAGGTAGCCCTATTTTAATTATAAATATGTTGTTTGTGCAAAGCCTCAGTGTCTTGAGGAAGATCGGCTGCATCACTGATATTCTTTTACAGTCTTTTAAAGGAACAACATTTGACTATAAAATCTACAGGGTGATACTCTTTCTGAGGCTGGGGAATTCTGCTGTAAGTAATCAGACATCCAAGCAGCCATTGTCCATGTCATCCTTGAGCAAATAAACAGGACTGTGAAAAGGTAACTCTTCAGGGACAGGTTGGTCTTAGCAGAAGCGACAACTAGGCTGCTGGGAGGAAATTGCAAATAGTCCTTCTTTTACAAGAAGCAGTTTTAACACCAAAATAAGATGCTCTTAAACATTTCCATCTACGTTGTCTCATTTTTAAGACTTTGGCAACCCATTGAACTTATGAAAGAAAGGAAAACTGACCTTCAGGTCCGTTTAGTTTAGGTTTATCTCAGGACATAAGAGGGACATGGACCTGTTGGAGAAGTTCCAGAGGAGGGCCACAGAGATGATCAGAGGGCTGGAGCACCTCTCCCATGAAGACAGGCTGAGAGAGTTAGGGGTGTTCAGCCTGGAGAAGACAAGGCTCGGGGGATCTTATAGCAGCCTTCCACTTGGGGTTGGAACTATATGATCTTTAAGGTCCCTTTCAACCTAAACCATTCTATGATTCTATAATTTTTTTGATGCTGTAGTACCATAGCTACCACGCATCAGATTTTTTTTTTCAGCTTGTCTTTTCCTCTTATCCTTCTTCAAATAAGCTGTCAGGGGAAGGACTTTTGGAAACATTAACTGTGTGCATTACAAATCATGTTATTGCTCTTCCTCCCTCCATGCCTTAAGCCCTTTGTTATTATAGTATGGATGTGTAGGAGTAAAGCAATGATCTCTGTGGCTTTTATCTGTGTAATTTCTCTCTTAAACACATTTACTGTCTTTAGAACATCCTTTGCAGAACCAAAATAGCAGATAGATAACTGCTGCTATTTATATGATATTGTTAATAAGGGATTCATTCCTATCAGTTGTCTTACTAGTCTTCATTGGTATTCATGGGTAATTCTGAAGAACATCACACTACTGCTGTTGATACATATCCACGCACAAAGTTGAAGAGTATTAAAGAGTATTAAAGTTTTTGAGTTTTTTAATTTGGTTAGAACAAAAAAAAAGTCACAGAAGGCAAAGGCAGGGACTGGGAGAATGAAGAACCACCCAGTGTAGGAGACCAGGTTCGAGACCAGCTGAGGCACCTGAAGGTGCACAAATCCATGGGATCTGACAAGATTCATCTGCAGGTCCTAGGGAATTGGTGGAGGAAGTTACTAAGCCACTACCCATCGTATTCGAGAAGTCCGGTTAAGTTCCCACTGACTGGAAAAGAGGAAACATAACCCCCATTTTTAAAAAGGGAAAAAAGGGAGACCTGGGGAACTACAGGTCAGTCAGTCTCAACTCTGTGCCCAGCAAGATCATGGAGCCCATCCTCCTGGAAACTACGCTAAGGCACATGGAAAAAGAGGAAGTGATTGGTGACAGCCAACATGGCTTCACTAAGGGCAAACCGTGCCTGACAAATTTGGTGGCCTTCTATGACAGGGTTACAGCATTGGTGGATAAGGGAAGAGCAACAGACATCATCTACCTGGGCTTGTGCAAAGCACATGACGCTGTTCCGCATGACATCATTGTCTCTAAACTGAAGAGACATGGATTTGATGGACGGGCCACTCAGTGGATAAGGAATAGGCTGGGTTGCTGCACTCAGAGTTGCGGTTAACAGCTCGATGTCCAAGTGGAGACCAGTGACAAGTGGCATTCCTCAGGGGTTGGTACTAGGACCATGCTGTTTAACATCTTTGTCACTGACATGGACAGTGGGATTGAGTGAACCCTCAGCAAGTTTGCTGATGACACCAAGCTGTGTGGCGTGGTCAACACACTGAAGGGAAGGGAGGCCATCCAGAGGGACCTGGACAGGCTGGAGAGGTGGGCCTGTACAAACCTCATGAAGTTGAACAAGGCCAAGTGCAAGGTCCTGCACATGGATTGGCAATCCCATGCACAAACACAGGCTGGGCAGAGAATGGATTGAGAGTAGTCCTGAGGAGAAGGACTTGGGGGTGTTAGTTGATGAGAAGCTCAACATGAGCTGGCAATGTGTGCTCACAGCCCAGAAAGCCAACTGCATCCTGGGCTGCATCCAAAGAAGCGTGGCCAGCAGGCAGAGGGAGGTGATTCTACTCTGCTCTGGTGAGACCCCACCTGGAGTACTGCCTCCAGCTCTGGGTCCCCCAACATAAGAAGGACATGGACCTGCGGACAACAGAGCTTTTAACTATTTCTTTCAAGTCTGTTGCATTTACAACATTTATGACACGAATAGTCAGGTTTGGCTTGGTAATTTTAAGCAGTTATAAGGATTGCTTTGTTGCAAGTCAAATTTACTTAAGTGAACAAATAATACATTTTTCATAGAATCATCACAGAATTAGAGTTGGAATTAGATTAGAATTAGAGCTGGAAGGGACCTTGAAGATCATCTAGTTCCAACTCCCCTGCCATGGCAAGGGACACCTTCCTCTAGACCAGGTTATTCAAAGTCCCATCCAACCTGGCCTTGATTACTTCCAGGGATGGGGCAGCCACAACTTCCCTGGGCAACCTGGGCCAGTGTCTCACCACCCTCATAGTGAAAAAATTCTTCCTAATATCTAATCTAAATCTCCCCTCTTCCAGTTTGAAGCCATTCCCCCTTGTCCTATCACTACATGCCCTTGTAAAAAGGCCCTCTCCAGCTTTCAGTCATCATGAAACTACCAGTCTGTCCCATCCTAATGATAATGCTAAGTAAAATAGATAATTTTTATAGTGGGAAAGTTTGCAAAGCTTTCTAGGCTATGGGAGGTGCTCCTGAGAAAAGTTCACCTTCCCTTGCAAGAGACCTGCCACAGATGAGGAGGAAGATCTGCAACTCAACGCTGCTGTTTCTCATTTTCACAAGTGATGGTTATGATTGCAATTTCTGGAAAAAAAGGTAGAGGTGGGAGCTGAACATTCCAATATGGCAGAAGTCACACATGTGTGTGCACTATTCAGTATTCATTAAAGTGAACTTCATTACTGATTCTTCCTTGACTGTCTGTCAGTTGTAAATGCTTTTGCTTTATGTGAAGGCTACTCAGAGGATTCTGGGCAGAGCAGGTATCAGTTCTGCTTTGCCTTTAGGTTTGCCCAATCTGTATGAAAACCTTATGAAACTGATTTTCTTCTGAAAGTGCAAGTTTGGCAATTGGCAGGGAACACTATTTCTTTTCAGTTTGACACACATCTCTGGTTTGGAAACTTCTGAAAATTATGCACAAGACTTTAATAATGCAAATGCTACACAGTCAAATAGGAGGGAGACAAGAAGAGAAGGAAAGAAGAAGAAAAAAACAGAACTGAATGTGTGCAAGTACAGCTATGGAAATACTTCTGATTTTTTTTTCTCTTGGTTAATAACTGTCTCTTGAAAAGGATTCCTTCTGGCAAAAATAATAGAAAAAGATAACTTTCTAATAGAAACAACTTACACCACAGCCAATTTTGGAAAAAAAAAAATTACTTCAATCTAGAATGATTGCTAAAAATTCTTTAAAATTATAGGAGTGAAGAAACAGATCAAATAAAAATAACACCCACAAAAAATAGTTATTACATCACTGGGACTTATTTTCATTTAAGCAGTAAAATTCAAAAAGCCTCCAGGCCTCAACCTGTATTCAGAAATAATGGTGTAGATCTAGTATGATGCCAGTCGAAAGACAGAAAAACACAGGTTTGTTTCAGCACTAAAACCACGTCTTCATTACGTATTCAGAGACCTGAACTGAGTCTTCTGTGTCCTTATGCAGCTTTCTACATCATCACAACTAGGAGTATGTGTAGCTGATTCAGACATATGTTTAAGAGTTATAACCAGCAGTATACTAAAAGAAACAAAAACATCTCATAAAAAGTATTAAAACGGAAAATGAAATTCAGTAAACAGAAGAATGCCAACAGCAATGTGTGAAAAAAAGGAAATTAGGCTCATGCTAAGACCAGTTATTACAAATAAATGTGGTCAGGAATATAACAGCTTTTTCAGTCAATGTTAAATAAGATAAATTGACACCTAAAGGAAAAACACACACACATTTTCAGACACTGAGTCACATTGCAGAACACCATGAAATTTTTTCCAACGTGACCCACATACTACTCAGTATGCAGCCTGCCAGGACAGTTCACCTGGTTTGCAGTCGACTCCCAGTAGCAAGGCACATTGCTGTGTGTGGACTGCCTGAATTTCTCTGACTGCAGTAGCAGGGCCTGTTATTGCACACGACTGCACACTTTTTCTGCAAATGTACAATGAAGTGGTGCTCCTGGAATAGTTAGGAAGCCCTGCCCTTAAATAAACTGAAGGTCCTCACTGACCCAAAAGGTTACAAACAATTTCATATTATTGTTGATGTATGAAAGCATTGCTGCAAACTTTTGATAAAACCAGATTTATGCTAACTGATTTATTTGAGAAGCATTAAAAACTATCCAGTGAAAAAGCAAGCAAGATTACTGAAGGAAGAAGTGGAAGAAGCCTTTTAAGCAAATCTCCTAAGTGTTAACCTCTTTGGCTTTGGACAGCATTTTTAGAAAGCAAGCCAAACCCTCATTTCCTATAATCAGTTTATGCTGCAGTCATGCTTTATTCAGAAGTTAAGCATGACAACGTGACTACTTAAATAGTTTCTATTTGAAAAGGCAAGTTTTCTTACCACATATAAGGCTTCTAGTAAAACTCAAACTGATAAATATGCCTAAATGAGATAAAACTAAATAAATATTTCACAGTAGAACTTTTCATATTTATTTGCCATTGTAGATGCCATGAAAGGACATGAGCTTAGAGGCCTTTAGGGAAAAAAAATAGAAGAAAAAACAGATTTACAGTTACAGGACAGCCACTGGCTGCATTTTCAAAGAAAAGTCAGAAATTTGAATACATAATTCTCTTAAACTTCTTTTACAATTTCATCCATTGGTTCAAGAATAGATCTGGCAATCTTATTTCCTTCTCAAGTTTATCATTCATTGCACGATACCGAACCAGCAATTTAACATCTTGATGCCTGATTTTAAAATCTTGAATCACTTAAGGATTTAACAAAGTAGTGTGATCTTTGTCTATCTGCATGCAACAGATTTCAGGTCTTCTGAAAATATTTACAATAACATGATGTAGCCACCATTTGTTTCCACGTTGACAGAACCTATTTATTCTGGCAAATCAGAAAAGCTGTTTTTCTTACACTGCTTAAGATACAAGTATTCTGTATGTCATTGGTCTCTACACCAGGTACAATGTATGTGCATCTGGAGTATTTTGACCAAAACCAAATCATGATATCATTGCAGCACTTTGCAAAATTGAATCATAAATATTGCAATTTAATACTATGTAAATCAATGCAGTCAACTATACAAAGCCCAACTGGAAAAGCTGTTTTAATGTCCAAAGAGAAACTTGCCTAAACTTAAACAGTAAATAAATGTTTGTAAAAATAAAAAGAAAAAATAGATTTTGCAGTGCTGTGCTTTTTTGGCATGTTGTCAGAAGAGGGGTGCTTCTGCTCACAGACATGTGGCTACTCATGTTCCAGGGAACTGCAACCCTGTCCATGAGGTACCACACGTAATGTATGGTGCCTGAGGAGTTAATCAAATTCTGTCTCAGCGTTCCCAGCCAAGCAGCAGCATTCACTGCCTGTAGTGGATAAAGAGAACATTGCTGAGACTGGAGGCTTTACTTACCAAGTCTAATTACATTCCTATTCTAAACCATTCCTAATGCATTTCAAAACCCAGAAATATTCTGGCCTCTTCAGCCTTTCAGAAACTGTCATGAAAGTAATTGATAGAAGAGAAGAAATGTTTGGGCCTACATATTTATGTTTCATCATGTCTCATATCATGAAAGTAGAATTTTATTTCACTGGGAAAGCAAAATGCGGTCTTGTGTCTGGAGGTGGACAAGCTCCTTTCAAACAATGTCTGCAGAAGAAAAGGTTGATATGATATGTCCTTTCATGCTTGGTCTCTCTCCAGATCACTCTAAGAAATGATTAAATAGATAAAGTGGTAAAGGGGGGGCAGAGAGGAATAACACAGACCCAGAAAAAGTAGGTTCTACCAAAATTATGAAAGTAATTTATGGGTGGTTCTATGCATTATGTATTTTTCTTTACCTCTATCAATAGTAGGGTATAAAAACCACGAGAAAGAACCCACAGACATAAAATATTATATTCCTTTTCAGAATGTCTTAAATAAAGGCAAACTGGTATTATAACTTTTGGAGGAAGAAAAGCAAACATTTAGGACAGAAACCAATGCATTGCAGCCCACAGGTTGAATTCTGCATTCTCAGAGCTCAATATAAGAATGGAGAAGGAGGGATGCAAAAATGATTTTAAATAGCCTTCGCCCTTTCTTAGAATTCAGTACAGTTTAAAATTGCCCCACCTTATACACAGCCACTCCAGCGCCCATGAGATAAGAACAGCTAGTGACCAACCATGAAGTAGCTACCTTCCTTCTTCTTGGCCACATACAGATCTATCATATCATTCTACCCACTGCTGGCATTATATGAACAGAATCATCTCTATCTGCAACATCTACCTGTGCCCTGTTTTCCAATAGACTTCATGTTATGCAAAGCAAAATCTTTTACACTCCATAATGCCTGGTGAACCCCTTCATTCAAAAGACAGGTCATTAGTTATTTGTTTTACTGGATGGAACACGCTTTTCAGTGAATTTATTGAATCCAATTCATACCTAGGGACAGCCAATCTGCACTCAGTCCACGTTAGTTTTTTCCCCTCACCCAAGAAAAAGCTTGTGCTAGTTTAGAAATTATACTTCTTTGATTTTCAGATGAACTCCTGCAAAAACACTCACATAGAGTTGACTTATATCTTGGAAGCCTTTGAACATATTGTCTTAGATGCCAGCTTAGAAAAGCAAATGAATAAGCAATCACACATTCAGACAGGATCAACAACAGCACCACCAAAGGCAGCATCCTAGTATTTCCCTAAGCAAAATTCTCATGTTGTCTTTGAGCCAGGATTCATTACCCTTTTGTCTTTCCTTCAGTTTTCACTTTCATTACTTACAGAGAGAAATGTAAGGTTCCCATAGCTTCAGGTAACTAGACTAACGTCTCAGCGAAGTCATGGCTGTAGAAGCAAAGCCTTGTTATTAACTGTTAAATATTACATTGGGATAGCTTTACTGTTACGCAGAAAACATCTACAAATCGGCAGTTAGTGTATTTTAGCTGTTATGTGGTGTGTCATTGTAGTCATTTCATTGCCATCCTGTCCCCCAGCACTTTCCATTGGCTTGCTTCCTGTAACTCTAGCCCTAAATTTGAAATACAATCTCTTTGTGGCTAGAATAAAGCTCTATATTTCACAAAGTAGTTCTTAAAATATGTTCAGCTAAGAAACAATTCTGTGAAACATCTACCAAGAAACAGGGTTCCCTATTTGTATCTTCTGACTGTCACTGCAAGCTGCCACTGAAGCTTTTTTTTTTTTTTTTTAATGTCTTTAGAGCTTTTATAAGGGCTCACTCCTTTGTGGATTCTCCTTTCTCACTTCAGAGGTTTCTTCCCACTCCTGGGTGCCTACTTCACAAAAGCTGTAGGACATAATTGTCCTTCAGGATTCTACACTTCTCCCATAGCTGTAAGAAGTGGTGCAAGAATTCAGAGCCATTTTATGGACCCACAAAGATAAGAGGATTGTCGATGAGGAAAAGAGTAAAAAAATACTGCTTCAGAATTACCTAAGACCTCCTTATTTAGCTGTACTTACTACACAGAAATGCTTGGAACTGCAATATTTTACAAGAAAAAGACAGCATTACACAATGATAATGCATGTTCACACAACTCTACGCCAAAAGTGCTTACACAGCCACCTTGAAGACTACTTAACTTAGGGAGCAGAACAGTATTACATAGCTTTAGGGCCACCTCTCAGCACAGATAATATAAACTTAAGTAAGCACACTGAGAAATCCTGGCCCTATTACAGCCACAAGGATTTTTGCCACTGATTTTCAAGAAAACCTCTTTTCATCCATGGTATTTAGTCCATAAGCGACTCACTGGTCTACATGCTTGTGTTATATAACTGTGGATTGTGAAGAAATACATGAAACTTCCAAGTTTGATCATGGCCAATCATCAATTAGTGAAAAAAGAAAGCTTGTCTCTGTTAGTGACAGATTTAGGCAGAATGGTGAAACTTGAAAAAAAACCCATAACATCGAAAGCCCATTTCTTTCTGGCAACCTCATCTAAATGAGCCTAAACTCACTGAAATTTTCCTAGGCTTTCATTCCCATGACCTTGCTATCCCAAGCAGCTTGGTAGCTGTCACCTTTCAAAATCAAAATTCAAGGAATAACTCAAGGGTCGCCATCTGAGACATTTGACACTGGTACTGGCAAAGTCAAGATCAAAATAAAGCAGACAGTTGTGTTCACTTTAAGGCATCATTGGATTCAGATAAGAGTGAGGAGTGGAGTGATCTGCCTTTTAGATGATAGGCTCATGGTTGTACAACTGCTCCAACAGAGTGGGATTTTAATCTGCATTCCCTTTGCAGCAAGGTGCATCCCAGCTTCTGCTAGGATGGTGCACCCCAGATTCACGTACTGATGTACTTGTGCTGTGGAGCAGAAGAAAATTCAAGATTTATTAGTGTAGAAAGAGAAAGCAAGAGAAAGCATCTCTGTCTTAATAGTTAAGAACTCAGCTGGGAGGGAGGAGTCCTGCTTTTGATCCTTACACTGTTTCTATATTTTTTCAGTTATTCATTTGATGCACAGCAGGAACAAAAGCCCAACTTCTCCCCCCTCCCAGGCATGCGCTTTAGGTTGGAAAAAATCCATATTTCAACATTTTTTCCAGATGAACAGCTACAACAGTAACTAAATTTGTGGGTTCATTACCTTAAAGGAGTAAAAACCTTACAAAAATATTGAAACTGAGAACCTTTGTGTAATTAGCTGCCAAGACTGGAAGAAGGGAACAAAAAGAGTAACACTCAAAATTAAAGCTCTTCTTTTACTATTGTTCATTTGGCAATTTTGCAACTCTAATTCTTTACTTATTTCGTAAACATGACAGTTACATCTTTAAATCCTATTTTACTGCTTTATATACAGAAGCCAATGCAAAAGGCACTTCTATAGCACCTTTCATCTGAAAACTCAGTATACTCTACAAATAGCAATTAATCTTTGTAACACTTAACTACCTCCTCCAATGTTAACAGCTCATTTTACAGCTGGTGAAACCAAGGCAGAGGGAAGTTGAGTCATGTACCCAAGGTCACATAATAAATCCACATGTAATGCCACAATGTCTCTTTGCATGTTTAAGTCCACAAAATATTTATAGGGTCTGGTTAAGAAGAAAAATGAACTTCCTGAGATTCACAGTTGATTTTTAAAGTAGCTGGCATCAAGATACTATAAATATGCTTTTCTTGATAAAATATTTGTTACAATACCATGCTCAATATTGCTCTTCTGAATCTTTCCTACTTTGAAATTCAGAAGTAAAAACCCCTGTTTCTGCACTATAGTAGCATCAGGTCACTCACACTGGGGCACAGCACACTGGTATGATAAAACCTATAATCTAGTTAGTATGCAAGAATGAGGACTGCTTCACGACTTGCCACAAGCCCTTTTGAACAACCGAACAATTTGGATTTATCAACGCTTTTTTGCTACATACTTGCTACAATGGTATTTTCCCCCACCCAATTCTGGTACATGTGCCTATGTGTAAGCCTGCGTGTTCATGCTGAAAGAAGACTGTTTTAAAGAGGTTAAAACATTGATAAAGCGGCTGACTTTCACTGTTAACCTTTAACTCCTAGGCATACATAAGAAATTCTGAGGCAAAACCCTGCAAACCATTATTTGCTCAGGAAAAATACAAACAGCAGGTCTCCCACACTGTCACTGTCACACAAAACTCATACAATCAGCCATTCATCATGTATTTGCCAGCTTTCTGCTTGACTTTGCTGACGAGGATTTACAGACCAAAGCCTGGTTTGTTCTCTTCAAGCCTAGTTTCCAGACAACAGCTAAGAAGTCCCTAGAAAGGGACTATGGACTAAATTAGTTAAAGAAACTTTGATGTAGTCATATTTGCAGAATTAATCATTTGACTTACTGTATTATCTTCCATAAGAAACAAATAAAGAGCTGAAAATTTTACATACAACATAGCATAAACAAGAGCAAAATCAATCTCACAGATGTGTCATAGGCACAGTCCTTCTGAGGCTGATATCTTCCTTGCTTAGTTTTTACAGTAGGGGTGTTGTTTATATGCAACTGTGATACAATTTACTCTTCTGTGAGAACATCGATCTTGATGTGTTTGGAGATCTGAGTAACATATCTAATGTGTGACAAAATACAGAGATCCAGGAGCATTGCTGGCTGTGGGAAAAGGTGCAAGAGAGAAAAAATAAAGAGAAACTAAGGAAGTAGCTTGAGCTTGGTGTGACCTTTTTCACCTAGCCATACAAAATACATACAGAGCAAAATGGCACGAAAAATCAAGCAATGCAAATACCTGAAATTTTTGGTCATTATTTCTATAACTGCATCACCACTGTTATTTTTCTAAACAGAAGTCATTATTACTTTGTAATTGATCATCAAAAATCTTGGTTATGTAAGACAATTTGCTGCAGCTTAACTAATATCGAATTAAGAGTACAAACTTACAATTTTACTCTTACATGAGATTAGCTTAGTTTTTAATTTTTCTATGCAAATTAAACCAATTTAAACGTGAAATAGGCAGACAAATGTATCTATATTAGGAGCTGGACATAATTAACTATGCTGAATCTAAATTACAGAAGCTACTGTGACTTTTCTTATATAGACAAGGTCTAAGTCATAAGATATAGAAGCTTGATCCCCTGACCAGCTGACTTGCAGTGCCTTTGATATAAAAATTTATACAAATGAATACTTGTGTGGATACTCACAATGCCTTTTTTGCAACTGTTTTTCTCAATTGTTGATAACAGATTATTGATAAATTAGCAATACAGACTGCATTTCCCTCCTGTTTTTATTCAATTTATACACAATAGTGTTTTGTGGCATTCAGTGAATATTAGGAAATTAAAAGGACAAGGCATATTTAGAACTGGAAAAGGCTCTTCCAAGGAGAAACAGGTACAACTTCTCGATTATTCAGATTACAGATCTATAAATGAAACAACTCATCCTAAAATCAAAGCAGAACTTAGCAGGTTCTCTTTGTAACACGTTACGGGTCTATCAGTAATTGCAACTGCACATCCTGTACCGAAGTTAGAATAGGCCATTATCTACATTCTGTGATTTGTTTAAAACAGAAGACACCTGTATGCTATTGAAAAGCATTCACTCATCGATTAGAAAAAGAGACTGATGGAGATGGGCAAAACATACAAAGCCTAATTTTACAGCAGAGACAAGAGCAATTTCAGTTCATCAAAGAGGAAACACCTTTTTAACGACAAAATTAAGGATTTAAAATCAAAGTCCAGTCACACAGTCATTATACAAAAAATGTGATGAGATGATAAACGGCAACTGCTTTTTGTAATATTCCTCTCTGTTGAGGGGCCAGGACAAGGGGGATGCAGAACTGAAGCCTGATCTTGAAGATTAATGTGGTGCATATGGGAATTTCACCACCTTGCATAAAGATCCACTTCAGAACCAGAGCGAAGGAGAAAATTTGGAGTGCAACAAAAGTCTCCTAGCAATACTGGGGAGAGAGAAAAAGAAGGAAAATAAAAACAGTGTAGGGAATTAAATACCTGCTCATCATGAAGGCAAGAGGAGCTGAGCTGTACAGACAGCTACTTGTACGAGACTTCTGCAGAGAAGCCTTACATGGCATAGCTTCAAGGAAGACGGATGGATCTAGCCAGGGCACAGCAAAAGTCAAATCCAGGCTGACACAATCGTATATTCAAGGCACACCACTGCTGATCACCATGTTAGTTGATCTACATATGTGGCACTATCTTAAATAAAAATCTAGATTTTTGAAGTGCGTAAATAAACCCTCTTTACATAAAAGGCAAGATCTTAAAAAATGAAATTCAGTTAAGCTCCTCTTAAACCCCTGATACCCAGTCTCAAAATTTAAATGAGTTGCTGGACTGCTGCAGAATGCCTTCAGCTTCCTGAGCATGGTTCACACTTTTAAGTGAGGCCAAATAAATGCCAGCAATGACAACAATCAAGTCTGAGCAAAAGCATGCATCAGAAGACACTTGTCCAGGAAATTGCAGAGGGCAAAATCCTAAATTGAGAACTGCAATGCAGTATTTGTTGGCAGGGCTATTGCTGTATTTCTTAGTGGCACTGGCCCCAGAAAATGTTGTCAGAACCTGGAATTTAGGGTTTTCATTGTCTGTAAAATCACAGGGTATTTACCTAATCTTCAGCAACCTAAAGTATTTTCAGCCCCACAAAGCATTAATGAACTTCCAAACATTTGGAACAGATCCCATTTTTCATTTTGCCCTGAGGCATTATTCAACACAAATGGATCCACCTCATACACCACTGGACCTTACAACTGGCTTGGATAAACACCCACATGACACTTTGTATTCAAAGAGATGTGCTCTCATACAACATCTCAAGATGCCCCAATATTTCCAAGTCTTTATACTTCTGAATGCTTCCTAAGCTTCCTATGTTATGTGAGATAAGCAGCAGTGAGACTCATAGGACCTCTCCACATAACGTAAATATCAACACAACCTGAGTGATCTGGGGCAGGGACAGTCTGTTGTTAAAGGGCAACAGGTTTTTGTCTGTGTATACGGAAAGCCAAGCATGACGGCATCCAAAAAAATATTATAGAGAGAAAATAAGGGGTGGGAGGTAGCATGGATTTCTCCTACTGATGTACCTGTAACTGTATCTGGTCCACAGATGTAATTGAGCATGACCTACTGTAAACTGTGTAACATTTTTCTTGTGTCTAACTGATTTTTATGTCCCCTCCCCCTTTTAAATCCAAATAGCTGACAAAGTCAACGATGACTTCTACACCAAACGCCGACATCTTGCAGAACTGGCTGCCAAGGGGAGCCTGCCACTCCATCCAGTGCGCCTAGATGAAGACAGAGCTTACACGATCGACAGTGGCCTAACCAAACAGAATGGGCAAAAATCCAAAATTGCAAAGATCCACGCACACCCATTAGGTTACAATTCCCACTACAAGACCTGGGATCCCAATGACCAGTCTCTTAGACGGCAAGCATACACAAACAAGGGGAAGCATGGTATGGGAGACCCAACGTTAAGCGACCCACTGACAACCCGGAGCCAGCATTATTTGGGCCCACAGCCATACTTCATAACTAACAGCAAGACAGAAGTAACTGTTTGAGTTTGTTTTCCTTTTTTTTTAAAATGAAATCCTTTAAAAAACACACGCAAATACACACACAACACAAACACTCAACTGAAAGGCAAAAAATAAATTTAAAAATATAAAATAAAAATAAAAAAAGCAAACGGAAGGAAGGAACTACCTGGACACTCTTGGTATCCAGCCAACTGTAGGCCGAAGAGTGGGTTAATACCATTCAGCAATACACACTGAAGGTTGAATTATAAACTCCATTTGTATTTCACAATGGAACACAAACCCTTCTGACTAAATTTTTTTACTTGAAACTAAAATCCATGATGAGAAGTAGCACAATCTAGAGAAACCTTATGTCTGCTTAAACATTTACACTATGTTCCTGCCTTGAGACAGAGGAAGAAAGAGAGAACGATATACTGTAATATATTATTTCAGAGAGGAATTTTCTATACAACCTATTAATAATCACTAGACCTGTGAAAAGCCAAGAGCAAACATCTTGGTACAAACCCTAACATCTATTATTGTACTTTCACACCATCCTATAGAAAGCGCAAAAAATATATACAATAAGGGACAAAGACTTTTTCGCAAGGAATTTATGAAGACTGTTATGATTAAGAGCATATGGGACCTTTCTGGCTGGTAGAGAATTCTGCAGGATGATAACAAACAGCAGAAGATTTTATTTCAGTTTACTTCGTTTGATTTGAAATTTTTGGGAACCTCCAAAATAAGAAGAGATATCATAGGACACAGAAAGCTGCTGGGGGAATAAGGGCATCAGAATATTTCCTCTCAGTCCTCCTGTTTTTGGGCAGATGGTAACAATTCTCAATTTGCAGACTGTCAGGACTTTTTCTTCACCTAAATGTTTTGCCTATCTTCAACTGCTTCAGACTGAAATTAAGCGTGGGTGGTGCCTTTACTGTATTACTATTGTTCAATGACAGTCTTGTTTCTCAAAGTGACCCCTCTGTTCCTTTAAGCTATTTCCTCATGTTTTGCTAAGGATGACAAGGGTTCTGCCCTGCTCAGCCTCCTCTGTTTGTCCCGAAGGGAAACTGGACTACAGCTCCATGCAGTGGTTGCACAGTCAAGACTATTTAGTTAGCCCCTCCATTTTCCCAATTTAAACTTTTTCCCTCTAGTCTCTCATTTTGTATTTGCTTTTAGCCATGGTAGTTCTTTGTAGTTCAACTAAATGTTATATGGTATATTGTCTCTATTGTTTGGCTTTCTATAGTGGCGTTCCCTCTTGGTGGACTATTTGGTGGAAGAGGCTAATGGACTAGCCTCAATTGTCAAAGAGATCTGGGTTTAAACTAAACAAACAATTGGACTCGTGGTCTTGACTGTGGTTCTGATGAGCAGGATGCCTTGTTTGTATGAGTAAAATCACTCTTGAATTGGGCCCTGGTAGCAGACTTGCAGTCCTGGGCCTGTAAAGACTTTGGCACATCCACAAAGAGATAACTAGAGTTGGGATAGAGTTGGGATGGCAGTGCTGCAACAGCCTGATGGCAGGCAACGCACTCGGTCTTTCACTTAAATTCCTACCCTTCCCCCAAAACAAATCATTTGGCTAAATCCTAACTAGCTATCTTACTAGTTGCGTTCTCACCAGCTGTCAATTCTTCTGGAGATTAGTTTTGGAGGAGTATGCAGGGAGCAGTGAGAACTGTTATGTTGTAAGAACTGGAAGTGGCATTTCTTACTGTACTGAACTGACTGGCAGTGCTTCTTCTTAGTCAAGGATGCAAGGGCTAAGAATTTGAAATGTGGTTAAATGGAGAGACCATTTTTTTAGCTATATCGAGATTGATTTGCATCCTGAGAGCACCGGCATCTCTCCATAAGCGTGCTGTTAAATTGTATGATCATATATTTTAAGACTATCAGAAGTGGACAAAGCCCACGGGACAAATACTTTGCACACAACCCAGATTCTCCACTATCTTACTTTTATTCCTTTTATCTTTCTTGCCTTCACAACTGGCTGACTTAATTTGACCCTTTATGGAATGTTGCTGTTAATCCATATGCTTTAGATACACATTACAGCTGCACTCTAATTCACACAGGTTTCGTGTAACTTGAGCATATTTTATGTGGAAATATTTTAGTAACTGTATGTTCTGTAAGTAAACCCGTGTTAATACTTGTTAACTACAGAGTTTATGATACCAATAATACTTCCTACAATAAAATGTTTGTTTGTTTTTTAAGAATGTTTATTTGTAAACATGTATTCACTATATTAATATGAATTTCTTACCGGGCAATAAAACTGATTCTATGTGAATCCAACTTACTGGCTCATTCCTAAACTTGTATTGTTGGGCCAATTTTTGAGTATTAACTGAGCTCCTGAAGCCTCTCACTGCAGCCAGTGGGGTTCATCTCAGCACAAATGATGATTTCACTCTGACATTGGTAGTCTGGTGAATAAGAGGTTCTTTGGAAAGCAGCTGCATATTGTATGTGTTACATATGTGCAATGCCTGTTACACGCAATGTAACATGACACACACAAGGCATGCAAACCTTGCCAAGCTCCATGTGCCCTGTAAGCCTCCAAGCACTACACACAGCTTGTGTCACTTGATCAGTTAATTACAGTTTTGAAGAGACAAAAAAAAGGTAAGCATGTACAGGGCCAAATCCTGGTCCTCATGAATGCATGGGAGTTTTGCAATAAGCTTCAGCCATGTCCCAGGATTGGAACTACCCAGTAAAAACAGATGAAACACTGGTGTATAGCGCTTCAAAATTTTTATATGTTCATTACAGAAAAACCTGTACACAACATCTGTGTACCAAGTCTGCTGGAACAGAAAGTCCTTTACAGGCACTTAGTACTGCTGATGGCTCATAAACCTGACAATGAACAGAACCTCAGAAAAGGACACTATTTGGGTAGCTTCTTTTCTCTTTGCTTTGCTGTTATGATATTGGATGAATTTCAGAAGAAGAAATGAAGATTCAGGATATCTAGCTTCAGAATCAACTTAGTGCATGACTTGGTGCAAATTCTTAGGCAATTTATGATTCCTAGGAAGCCACGACACATTATCAGAGGAAAAACATCAATTCAGAAGTGGCTGGAGTTAGCTATTTTAAACAATAGGAAAGTCTCATTGTCATTATATGCCTTTATGGGTGCCATGAAATAGTCAGTAAAAGCCCCACTTCTGGTTACAGGAGCATTTCCCTGCCTCAGGCACAAATGCAGAAACAACCCCATTCTGCCAGGGGGCTCAGGAGAGACATATGGAGAGCGACCACAGTGCCAGAAAAATTCTGGGCAGCCCTGCGACCCACAGGGAAGCCTGGGGAGCCCAGTGGAATACAAGCTTAACCTATAGTAGACACAACTTACTGTTACAGCTCCACCACCAACCCATCTAATTCAAATGTTGTTTCTATCAGCAAATTCCCAACTAGAATCACAGATAGCAAAAAGGACAACTGCTTTGCTAGTGTAAGTGCCTCTGCATAGGCTTTCATTCCTCCACATAAGTGAAAAAAAAAACCTTCAGAAAACCCCCTGCATCTGATTTTGTATCTGCACGTTTTTTTCTCTTATGTTAGTCTGAACCTTTTGTCACCATAAACAAGAACTGCACTGGGTTCCCATAAGTATTTCTTCCATAAGGCTCTTTGATATTAACACAGAGGCACTGCACTACAAACAAAAAGGTGCATTGCCAAGAAATGAAGATGTTCCGTACACAGAGCTATGGAGTCTAAAAGTCTAAAGGTTATCTAGTTTAGACCCCTTTACCCTGGAAACATCTGTTCTCCTGACTAAATCTTTTGAGCATGATCCTCAGCTGACACAAACTGAAGATGTGGTGACTTACATAAATAGAGGATCAGGTCTCATGACATTCCACACTACCTACAAAGTGTTTCCAGGACTCAGACTTTAGATTTGAATAGGTCTGGGAAAACATTCATGCTTTGCTCTATTCTTATAGAATGGTTATTGAATTTCGAGTACTAAATAAATAACCCTAGTCCACAAATCCCTTTTGCACACAATCCTGAGCACTTTATTTAATCCTGGTCTCTATACTTGAATACATGAAGGACTTCCAATGATAAATATAGTCTTTACTGTAATTATATCATCTTTCTATTTGGCATCGATAATTTTATTTTGCTAAAAACAGTTATGACAAGAAGCATTATTGTATTAGATTATATCATCTCATATATCACCCAGTGCTGACAATGTGAAAATAGGATGAGTACCACATTGCTAAAAAGTTAGCATTGTTGTTTTTATGAATGGGAAAGTCAAATTATTGTGTCTGTTGATTATATATGACTTCAGATAACTTTTGTCGTTTATTTCAGCATTACTATAATACGTATATAGTAGTACAGATACTGTGCTAGCTGTTTTTAGCCAAAAAGGACTGCATGAAAGTCCTGTTCATTTCAAGTTATACAGCAACTTGCTCTATGTATTGTTTCTAAAATACCATTGCATGGTCAGTAAGAAATAGCTTCCAGGATACATTAAAATCCGAATTAAAAAAAAAATAAATTAAAAATACCTATATTAGTTCAATAACAAAGTCCTAAAGGGGTAAAACTATTATTAACACTGTTGGCTGTATTAAATATCATGAACTACTCAGAAAATTCCTGGTAACTAATCCTCTAGAAATGAGACTGGTTTGGGAGAATAAAATCTGAGGTTTCCTAATTGTAGATAAAATTATTGATTTACCGTTGTTTGGCAGAAGATATAGCATATAATGGCATTATACCAAAATTCACCTGGAATTATGACACCGTCCCGGGTTACAAGGTGTGCATTACATTTACATTACATTCCTATCAGGTTCGTGACCACTCTCTCCTGCTGCCGCCCACCTGAAGGGGAGAGATTGTACAAGATAATCCTTCATGCCATATTCTGCAGTTCCCACTAGGCTGCCCATAGAAGAGCACAGAAGTCTAACCTGACAGCTTAGGATTCAAACTCGAGCTTATCTCTAGTGCTTGCCCAAGACATGAGCAGTGTTTTCTCAACAACAGGCTTAATGTCAAGGGGTGACATTAGAAGAGATGAAGAAAGAGACTGTGCAATGTGAATTTGTCATTGGCAGCTTGGTTATTACTCATAGAGTGCACCTCTTGTAGCACTCGTGCTCTGCTCTAGCACACTGAACAATCAGCCCAGCTGGCAATCCTGGTATACATTGTGTAGGATCATGTTTAGGAGGGCAATGGCAGATGAGTGTGACTAATGAGGGAAGATAAACTTCAATGTTTTATGCTAAACTGCTAAATCAATTCATTTGAAAAATGTGACATAATAACATATTAAAATCAGCCTACAGATGGGAAAAAAAGAGCCAGCAAATGCTATTACAGCTAAAACCCCAGGGGAAAACTTTCAATATAAACACCAACATACAGCTCTAATTTGAAAAGTGCCTGTAAAAAACAATTCTTGGAATTCATGCTTTAGAGATTTCCAGACTCAAATTTGCTCAGTCTGCGAGTAAGATGTGTCCTCATACCTGCCAACTCAATCTGGAACACGAGTGTTAAATCAGGCCTTTCCTCCCCATCCAGCTGCATTAACAAAAGTCAGGACTAAATTAGGCTACTGGTTATACCCTGTATCTGTAGAAAAGTTGCTGTCAGACAAATGCAGCAGATTGGACCTAGTAAACACTTCTGCACAATATGCGCCATGAAGAATTTGACACACCTCATTCAGCAGTGCTGGCCTTACCAGGTTAGCAAAACATAAGACAGATGTATTTGTCACCAGTGACAACAAATTACACTTTTTGACACTGGAGGAAAATCAATGCTGACCTTAGTTCTGGGGATTCTTCCGATGTCAGAATCTGCCAAATAAACAATGCCTGAACAGGCCAGGGCTCCCTGGATAGGCCCTCCTTATCCCAGGACTGCTCTTCTGGCAAGATCATGGTGTTGAGTCAAGAGCAAGGTGTTCTCTTCAGTTTCATTTAATTTTTCATCCTCAGAGCTTAGGGTCCCTTTCTGGGAAGCAGAAACTATGGATTCAAGCTTACCTGAGGCTGAGATAAGTCTAGAATCCCAATCTATCACTGCTGCTCTGCTTTCACATAAGAGAAAAGAATGAGGTGCTACTTGTACGTGAGTGCACGAAGCAATATTATAGTAAGTCTGGTCCTTCATGGATGCATGAAAAGGGTCTTTGTACCTTTCTTTCTCTGCAGGTAACTTGAGGGCCATTTTGCATCCCATAACAAAATCATTTTGCAAAATGCCTTTTTTAGTAAAGGTAGAATTCATTTCTTTGTCTATCCAGGGCTTTAACAATACACTCATGTTGTTACACACAGTTGCACTTTGTCTGTTTCAGTCAACACTAGCTTCCTTTGCTTAGCAACTTTCCCTGAGTTTAAACTCTAAGAGGCATCGCTGCTTGTTAATAGGGGTTGATATTGCACTGGCAGAGTTCATCTTCTGAGCCTGCACACCAACCTTTGCGTGCATCCCTCACAATAAATAAGGGGAGTACAACAGGCCATCAACAGTGAGGCTTTCAAATCAAGAGAGAATGTCAGGCACTGCTGCTACTCAATCTGAGGTTCAGCTACAAAGCAGAACTGAAAAATGGGAATAATCACAAGTCTCTTCAGTGGTCATTGGCAGGGTTATTTTGTCAAGGAAACAAGTCCTGCTAAGCAGCAGGTATGTCATTGGAGCCACTAATACTCCCTGAGCAGAGGCACATTCTTCTTTTTACTGCATGCAGCTGTTGGCCCTATTTTCACTCCCTGGTATTTAGGCTTACACTAACATTTTGATCACAGTAGTTATTATTTGAGAGAGTTTTGCCAATGTTAGTGCATATAATTCTCTGAAGTAATTGGTCCCCATGGGAAAGAGCACTTTACTTTACTACTTACTATTTCTTTAAGCAACAGAAACTGCAAAGGTATCATAATTGTGCTCTTTTTCTCTGCCACAGGTGAAGAGAAACTAGGGTTTGCTTTGTCCTTACAGGGGTAAGGAGAGAGCTCAAGGATGCCTACTTTTCTGTCCGTTTTCAAGGCAGTGTTATACTTCAGCAGGGATTTTTCATACACACTCTTAAGGAGACAGCACTGACTACTGAGCACAGAGACATCCTGTTGACTCCCTCATATACTAGGAATGGAAAAAAATCATGCAATTGAAAGACATAAAGATAGACTGGACTACTGTGGCATCAGTACTGGCTTTGCCATATGCCATGCTTTGGTGGCTACTTTCCACCATCCATTTGAAGAGGTCAGGAGAACTGCGTGGTATTTTCAAAACTCATGTTCTCCAGTGAACTCCTTCAAGTCTTCCTGAGCATCCACTCACACCCAGCACCTCACTTGGGCTCTCAGCTTCCATATCAATGTAGCAGTCTCAGAAGAAAACCTTCTTTCTCTGCGTACACATCTGTATGCACACATGCATTTTACAAGACTTTCCACATCAGTCGCTTGACCTTTGGAGCCTAACTCCCTAAAACATTTGTGTTAGCAAGACCATCAAAAGGTAACACTGATTTGGAAAATCCACTAAACTGCCTCGCCACATTTTAGGGGACTTATATCACTTTCGAAGATAGTATCTATATCCCTAATTTACCTTAGTGCTTTTGAAAATGAAATACTAAAGAATGTGACACTCCAAAGAAGAGACAGTCTAAACTTTAGGGATGAAAAGCGTACTTTAAGGCTGTAATGTATTTTACCATTACCGCTTGAGGAATGATAATACTAAGAATGATAGAGAGCAAGTTGACAGGATCCATTAAGGCAGAGGCAGCTTGTGTATGCTATTATGCACAAGGCTCTGCACAAGTCCGCCTATGCAGAGTAAACTGTTTTGATTTTTACTAACAGTGATTTATGAGTTTGGGTTTTTTTTCCCCCTAAGAGATGCATCTAAAAAGCACAAGGCTAAGACTGCTCGTAACAAAGGTGCCCTGTTGAACACAGCAAGAAACACAACATTGTACAGCATGACTCTAACAGCAAAGGCCTTGATCCTGTACTGCTGAGTTAATGGCAGGCTTGTCAGTGTGCGAAGACCAAAACCCACAGACAACACTCTTTGACATGCAAAATTTTTTAGGCTCCACTACAAGTGATTTTTTTTCAATTAGACACCAACTAAATGTTATGGGAAAGGAAATGCAGCACATACATGACAGGATTGCACACATTTTCTGGACTCAGGCACTGTTGAGACTTCAGTTCAAGCAAATACCGGCCGCAACATTGCCTTGTAGCAAAATGCAATTACCTGCCAGGATCTCATCTATCTGGTTGTCTTGTAACTTTGACACAGCTCATAATTAGTAGGGAAGACTCCACTCTCAGGCTGTTGCTTGGCTTCAATGTGCACGTTCGAAGTCCTTGTGAAAGACAGACACTACAGCCATTAGGATACTGAAGTCTGCACAAAGGCAAAGTGTGGGTATAAAACTTAACACTTTCTATAAACAGCATCAAAATATATTGAATTTTGAGGCCCAGTTTCAATTCCCTTGTGAATTGCTGCATAACTTCTTAGAAACTCCTGCCTTAGACATTCTTTAGCTTCTTTGACTTTTAGTTACTGTTTGGCTGCGTAACTATTAAGGTATTTTTCACGTTTCTACAAAAAATGAGTGCCACACTAAATACTGGTATTCCTCATGCTGTTACTTCGCTATGTACAATTTATTTTATTATTAATTGATGATTTTACTAGGTGAGAGATCATTCTCCAAAGATAGCACTATTAGATGACTAATAATAGAAAAATTTACTTTTTGAAAAGCTCCTATATACATTACAAAAGCTATTCTGACATTTTAAACACATTTCATAATAGGAAGAGAACACACACATATTTGCAAAAAGATTGTGTCTGTATGGAGTGTGAGTGAACAGGTGGAAGAGAGAGGAGGCTACACTTAAGTAAAGAGAGAACACTGAGTTTTTACCAGCTCAAATCCATTCCCCATATCTATAATATTACAGCCACAACCACTGTATAACAATACTTTCTTATATAAAAGTACTGCAAAGGTTGAAGGGTAGCCAATGCATTTAATCAACTTCAGGAAAAGATGAAGTTGACTTTCCAATAATGACTTTCCAGTATGTTCTATTATATTTGCTCAGTCTTCAACAGTGACCTTTTAGGATGGGTCACAGTTTCAGAAAAAGATACAGAACTGCATGGCTATTCTTTGTAAAATATTACAGCAATCAGTAGCCTTGAAAACTCTTTTCTATTGTCTTATCTGAAAATGGGAGGAACATGCATTGCACCTCATTATGCATATGAGAAAGGAAGTAGTAAAAAAAAGAGACAAACACAGGCAAGACAGCATGGTGGGCAACACCTCCCGTTAATGCTGTCAGCATTACACAATGCTAGCCAAAGAGCATATTACCAACATTAACAGAAACAAAGTTGCATTAATATGTTTAAGCAGACAGAGGGCATGCACTTTATAAGGATGCAATGTTAGTTTTTCCTCTCTCCTCTGCATTGGCTTTGGTTGGTTGTTTCTATTTGGCTGGTAGATTTTGAGTTTATTAATATCAGAATGGCCATATTCCTATCAACAAACAGAAAACTGAGGAAAAGACACATTATCAAAAATGTCCAGGAGATGAAGAGAAAAGTTACAAAACTTAAGAGGTGACTAAGGCTGCAGTAAGAAAAAAAATATAGAATTGGTAGTGCTGTCTGTTAATAACTACAGAAGTTTTACACCATCTGCTAATTTCCCCTTTGTCAGCTGCACAACGGAACCACATGAGAGACAGCATAATAAACAGAGGTATTTTTTCCCTCCTGGAGATCATAACTCTCCAGAACCTGTGGCATATATGTTCACTTACACTCAAGCTGTTAATATATACAAGTGAGAAGAGAACCAGTATTTTTATCAATGTGGAATAGCAGCTGAGACAGACAACACAACCTCCGCAGAGGGACATATCCATATGCTACTCAATAATGAATGCCAGAAAAATAATACAGTGTTGGGGCTTCTCTTGGAGAACTCTATTCAAAGGCATTTTAACTAGAGGTCAAAAAACCATCGCCCATAAAGACTCCGCAAAAACTGACATAGCACGAGATCTTAGAAAAAAACATTTGGAAAGTACACGCTCTACATTAATCCCCAGACCTGCTTCTATTATCCAGTTAGCACATACACTACCTCCTGCCAAAGCCCTGCTATGCATATACTGTATTTCTTGATCTTTTCTGTTGCCTAGTAAAGGTTTTTGAATTCACTGCCAATTCAACCCCTGAAGCACAGATGGGAATAAAAAGCATCTTATCTCCTAGCATACTATTCCATATCATGTTTTCTACTATTTTCAAGTGGAACAATCTCTCAAGCTGTATGCCATGCCTGTTTCCCACGGGAGACTATTTCACATACACATAGACTCCTAACACACCTCGTGCATATTCCTGTATGTAAGGCTTGAAGCTGTGATAAGAGAAAGGAGCCCTCTGCTCTCATCTGTTTTCATCTCATTCTTTCAGCAACAGGAGGAGATAGTAGAAAGCTGTTTTATAGGTTTCTCATCAAAAACTTCAGACTGGCTGAGGAGCTAGCAGGGAAGGCACTTTTGGCACTCTGTCAGCGAGCATAGGAAGTATCTCCTGGAATATCCTGATCAGATATGCAGATCCTGAATGCACTCAGTGACATCTTAAAAGTCAGCTGCTCATTTCTAACAGCCAGGTCTCCAGTCAAAAAGATGGCAAGTAGCAGAAGATATCATTCACTTTATCAAGACTTCTGATTCTGGCTTGTGTCATGTTTTCATAAGAAATTTGGAAAATGTGAGTTAAATTAGCCTAGTGTAAAGTATGACCATAATGAAAAAACACAGTCATCAGCAAGTCTCTAAATAAACCATGAAGAGGAATCAAGCAACATTCTTAAAAATTTTACTTTAAAATATCAAAATATATTTGCATTTCATTGTCTAAGTCAGTAAGGAAAAATATTACATTTACAAGTAACTTCTGTCAGCTTAAAAAAGGAAAGCAAAATAAGAATCAAAAAGTGTTCGCCATATAGCATGGTAGCATGTAATAAACAGGACAGAGCACTGAGACCTAATGCACAGTTATCATATACACACAGTTGTTATATATTATAGGTAGGAATAATAGCATAGATATACAAGTTTCAGAATAACAGCTCAGACAGCAGATCTGAGAAACACAGGACTGGGAATTATTCAACTATAAAAACTGACTATGAGTCAAGAAAATCAGACAGACCAAAAAGAAAAATCACATAAAGTAATCTTCCCACTCTGCTCAGACGTAATAAAGCCTCAGATACCAACACTATGCCAAGTCTTGGCCACCAAGCTTCCAGAGATACAAGGGTCAGCTGGAGACTACCAGGGAAGAGAAAAATCAGTAAGGTTATTGTAATCAGTTATTACTTATACAATTGGTATGAATAAGCAGAGGTGTAGAGAAAGCAAACTGTGAGGAAAACAATGAAAAAGCTACAGTTGTTTATGCTACAGAACAGACAACTGAAGAGAGGTATTATGTACAGATTATATAATTTGTAACAAACAGTCACTGAAAAGAGGATAAAACAGTTCATGTCTACTGGAGACAGAATACTCAAAGAGTTAGGTCTCTTCTCCCTGGAGAAGGGAAGGCTCATGGGGGACCTCAGTGTAGTATTCCAGCACTTAAAGGGTGGTTACAAAGAGGATGGAGGCTCTTTCTTCACAAGGAGCCACCGGGAGAAGACAAGGGGCAGCAGCGTACAAGTTGCACCAGGAGAGGTTTCATCTCAATATAAGAAACATTCTTCTACAGTGAGAACAATCAATTACTGGAACAACCTCCCCAGGGATGTGGTAGTCCCCATCTCTGGATGTTTTCAAGATGCAAATGGACATGGTGCTAGGTAATCTCATCTAGGCTCCCTTTCCCATGAAAGGTTGGACCAGATGGCCTTTCAAGGTCCCTTCCAACCTGGGCTATTCTCCGAGTCTTCAGCGTCTCTGCTTATACCACTGCCAATGCAGGTAAAGAGTGATATATTTAAACATCAGTGTTGACACTGGTCCATTCATATTTGACAAACACAGAGGATTTTTATTTTGTTTCTAAGATGACAAAATATAGTCAGTAACTGACAATAAATCATGTTTTAGATGGCAGTATGAAGCTGGTTGCTCTAGGTATACTTTAGAAATACAGTCTCTTCTCCAAAGTTCTTATATTTGAAATAGAATTACCTAGCAGACAGAAACTAACACTGAATGAGTTTCAAGGATTTGCTCAATTTACACTACAGCAAAGTCAGTAATTGCAACCAGGATTCTAATTATATTCACCCAGGCCTCTCCTCCCCAGGACATCACTGTGCTCTAAAAGGCTGAGGTCCTTCTGCCGCTCCTTAGAGAATCTGGTTTTGATCATTTATCTCAATGGACTTTAGCATTATCTTAATAGAAGTCAGAGACTCCAACAGCAATTTTAAAGTTCTGCTATTTGGATCACAGCATTTGTGAGAATAGTGCAAATGTGAAGCCAAGGGGATCAAAGCATTGGAGAGGAAAGGGGCCTCAGATGTAAAGTGAGGGATCTAATTTTCATACTGTCTTTAGCTCATTTCACAGGGTAAATAACTGATGCCAGGAAAGGAAAAACCAAAATCACAAACTCACTTCAGAAGTATGAGGGGAAAAGAGAAGGAAAGACTGAATGGGAACAGAAAGGGACTTCATCACATAACAGGGGAAGATTCTGCACATAACTTTCTAGCAACTCTATAGCCCTCCCCAAACTACTTTTTCCCTTACAAGTTGTCTAGATGGAACTACTGTAAAATGGGTGCCAACTCTGATATACAAATAATTGCAGTCAGGGAAATGCAAATGTTGCATTGAGTAAGATTTTCCAGGGGTTCAGTGCCAATGAGTATTTTCAGTCATGACTTAGAGGACAGACTACAGAGTACGCTTGCAGAAAGGAACAATTTTGGACTGCAAATGCTCGTAAAAGGAGACTGGAATTCAAATGGTCTTAATGATCCAAGCTATTTCAGACCACTGCAGATCGGCAACCGCATTCGCAAATTGCTACTAACATGAGGACATGAAAAACCAACAAGGTAGGAAATGATGGACTAGGAAACTTTTCTGCAAAAAGTGTTTTTGAGTTCTAATGTCATACAATCCTTCTACTCATGTGGGTAAGGCTTTAACTGAAATAGAATCCAGAAATTTATAAATGAACTCCAAAAATGAGAAACAGCAATGGTCAGACAATTAGAAATTACAAAGATAAAGAAGAGAGCAAGAGCCAAGAAAAATGAAAAGTTTGTTATTTTAAAGAGCATTTCTTCCTTTTATTCTAGAGAAAAGACATCTATGGAGAGACATGATTACATCTATGTAAAGAGTTGCTGAAAAGAGGAAAATAATATACCCCACTGGAGACAGGAAAAAAATCTAGTTGGTACAAGGACGATTTAGTCAAGTATTAGAAGAAAAAACCTTTTGAACGGCGTGGAATGACAAGCAGTGAAATGGATTATATACAGAGGCTGTGGAGTTTCCATTGCTAAATGATTTTAAAGAAACATTGAACTGATTCTGTCAAGAATGATTTAGATATTGTTGAACGCTTCTTGAAGAAGAAAGATGATCTTTGAAAGTCCATTACAACTCTTCTACTACTTTTTCTTCAGGGCCCACAGCAAAGATGGGACAGAAAGTCTGTTCCCCTAGGAATGAGTTTTTCTCACATTTCTTTTATCAGTTAGCAGCAGATGAAAGCCGTAATTAGTAGCATAAAGGTATCTGATGTTTCGCCAAAATTCATTGTTGTTACACTGCAATTGCAAATCAACGCATAATGTTCCCTAGACAGGCTTATACAGTAGCTAAAAGCACGTATATTCGGACACACTACAGACTGTCCAAAAACAAAGAATCCTGAGGCAAAAACTATCTTAACTCTGTTATTATGTATTACCAATACCAACGTCATTCATACATTTGACAGTAGCTCTTTCATTCCTTGTCCTTATCTGGCAGTCAGCCACAGACTTTAAAAGGCCAAAATCCTGATCTCCAATATAACATCCCACAAAGATGATGTGATCTCAGATATAAGGAAAGAACCTGCCTCTACAAGTAATCTTACAGCTCCAATCTGAATAAGTCATGCCTCTGAATTCCAAGAAAGCATTTGAAAGGGTAGAAGAGTACAGAAGGGAGATAGAAAGGTTTTGAACTGAGAAGTAAGATTGGGCTTCCAAAAAACACAGGTTTCATTTCCCAGCCTGAAATGGACTTCCTACATCATTTAGGATGAATTGGTTCCTTTTTTGTGTTATCACTTCATTTAAAAAATGGGGATAAAAATAATCTATCTGTAATTTGACTGCCAGTTCCCTGGGACAAATAGTCTAGCCCACACTATTTAAAAGAGAAAGGAAAGGAATATATTCCCAATTGCTCCCAGTTGAGTTCATATACAAACTAGTCAGTCCTGGGAAGCATGCATAGGGTTAAAGCTCCAAACAGATAATTCACTGAGAATTTAGGCAGTGATGTCACTGTGACCAAAAGTTGGCCTTAAGAGAAATAAATGGGCTTTCAGTATTCCCTGCAGTCATTTGCTGTCCCTTGGCACCAAGATGAAATCATAATGCTTTGTAATTACAGATAAAAGGGATTTGACATGAGAGCTCTCCAAACAAGCCAAACATCCTGAAAAGTAAAAAAAAGACCCAACAACTTGCTTGCATGCTCATTCTCCAGACTCGAGAATAACCATCAAGACAATTTTCTTATTATTACCAGCTGTTCAGAAATCAGTACTAGATTCATTAGTTAAATCAGTGGGCTTTCCCAGACAAAAAGAAAATTATGGAAAGAGGAGGATTTGAGAATAAATTAGCCAGACTGTAACAATGTCACAAACATGAAATCCTACAGCTCTGGCATGTAGAAATTACACAAAAACAAATCCCACAAACAAAAGATAGATTCCAATCGTAACTGAATAACTTAAAGTGTAACCTCCCATTCTTTTGACAGCACAGAGGATGGACTCCTCTACTCAAGGCAAGACTCCTCTGAGAAAGATTACAGGGATGCAACAGAAAATAAAAAAGGAAATCTTATGCACTGCTACATCTGTAATTTAAAAACCGCTCTAAATTATATTTGATGAAATGTTGCCATCACCCTACAAAGGACAGGATGAAAAATAGTGGCCTAGAGTCTTTCTCCTCCTACTTTCCTAAGCCAAGATCATAATACATATGTGAAAATTCTTAATAATTACCACTGTAACCAATATTACAACAGTACACGTCAGTTTAAAGCAACTAGTTTGGGGTTTGTTAGTTGTCCACATGCACTCGGCAGGTAACTCTCCGAGGGTTAATTCTGCAAGTATTTACTTTTTGAGGCTGGTTTTGAGTTCTGGGCTGCTGCCTACATCAGAACCTTGGCTGCAGCAGAGACATTTGTAAAAACTAGTGAGGCTGACAGAAGAGACTTCTTTCCTCTTTTGGGAAACTCCAGCAATCCAGGCTATTGCTATTAAGCCACTACAGAGAAAAGCTCTATAAAATAAATGTAAGTTGAATTTATATCAACAATACAGATGTGCATGTAAAAAGCATAGCCCAAAGTCCTATTTATAAAGTATGCCTGTATATATTTTTATTGATGAAGTAGAAAAACTGTTTAAAAATCTAATTGCAAGTACCTCACATTTGCAACAGGAAAAAACCAAGCATGTTAATTCTTTTCACAGCGAGTGCACCATTAGGAAGTGAGGACCTTATGAGGAAACTCAAATTAGCAGTAGCTGTGATTATTTTAATTTTATTCCTTAAAGCCTTTTCTAAAAAATTAAAACAAAAAATACTGTTTTCTAGGATGAACTGTTTCCTTCCAGATATTTAATCTTTTAAATGTGAAATACTTTGGCTTAAATAATACAAACTACGGATGTGAGTACAAGCATGCATCTGAAAAAAAGTAATCATTACCTAGTCTCGAACTTCACACAAGTTTTAGCCACTAATTTTCTATCTGCTGTCAGTACTTTCTTTGATGTTGTTTTGCTTTGCTGTTGCTGTTTGTATGAGAATCATTGTCTTCAGTTTTGTAAATCGATGTCATGGTCTCTACTAGTAGAGTGTTATGAGGCATGTTGAAAGAGGATCATCAAACAGGACTTTTATTCTCATTTGTACTAGTGATGATCCATCTCCCTTGACAGACTGTGGGAGAAACTCCTATATATGCCAAAGAAATGCCACATTTCTTTTGAGTTTGTATTATTATTACCACCCATAGACAACCATACTCTATAAACGCTCTAGACCTGGTTGAATACAACTATACATAAAATACAAAAAGCAACCCTACAAGATACTCTGCAACTTAGAGAGAGCTTGTTGATGTCATTACACTACAGAATTGGTCACTTAATATTTATAAATGTAAATATAAAACAATTATTCAGCTATTTCACAGTGAAAGTGGTGATATTTGCTGAATAATGCTGACAATCATAATTTAAAGAGTTTATATGCATGAGCTTGACTCTTGAAGAGAAACAGAGATTGCTAAAAGAAGATTAGTATTTTTTAAATCACTGTAAATTCTAGACAAAACTAGTAAAATGCTTCACCACGGATACCAGCAGGATCACTTCAGAGGTATTTATTTCAAGAAGAGGCAGCATCATGCCCAAATGTAATCCTTATAGATACTTTCCTCCTGACCTCTATAAGGATTAGTTCACACCTGATGACTCTTACTCAGCAGGGTATTTAAGAACATGCCTTATATCTGACAGTTAAGGGCAGAGGCTCTGGACTTAAATCTAAACATGTTCTTAAGTATCTTATGGCACTGGGCTCTAGCTGAGAAAATACCTTTTTGAAACATGCGGAGTTATTTAAATCAAAAGGATAGCATCTGAATTTGCTGGATTACTTAACCCAACACAACAAACTGCTGTCTGCATGCTGAGCTGTTTCTGGTAGAGTTGTTTTGCCCAGTGTTGACTTCTGTAGGAAGTTGATTGTGTTGCAGTAACTGTTCTAACCTCAACAAAAAGAAAATCTTTTATTCTGTGCTCTACCATAATATCTGATGTTGCATTAATTTTATTCATTGTTTACGTAAAGTATTAAAGTAATATACAGTAGGAAATCCTAGCTTGCATATTAAGTTATTTCCATTTCAACATGTATTATTTTCCTTTTCCAGTGGGCACTATCTTCTAAGCAAGTGAAACTACAAAGTTGTGAGGCAATTGCAGACTTATCAATATTACTAGACATTCTTTTTCTCTCTTTTTTCTTTTTTAATAAAATGCCATCCAATAAGCATTTGGAAAAGGAAAAGGGAAAGCAAGTATCTGACTGCTAAAAGGGAGAGTAAAGCAAAGAGCCTTTTTTCAAGCTATATCAATAGCTAATTCTAGTTTTCTGAACAAAATTGGTCACTGGGAACAAGCTGTGGGTTCTGAAAGACCTAAGCAACTTAATGGTGATCTGGGATCACTTAGTGGATCTTCATAAACTTCATAAAATTTCATAATAAGAGACTTTCATTTTAGCATGAGATTTTTCTTCAAATTTTTTTATGGCTACTGAATTGAAAGAAAAGCTGTATTCTGATCCTGGAGCGAGCTTCCTCAACTGAGATTCATGAAATCCTGTTCATTCAGGTCATAAAAAATAAATTCATTTTCTTTTTGTTTGTCCTCTGTAACCAATACTAAATGTAAGTAGCCTCACATAACAGTCCCCTAGGAATGACTTACAGCCATCCAACCAGCCTGTGAGCTTTTATACGAGATTCCTCTTGATTTCAGTATTAGTTCTATGTTTTTAAAGGATGAAAGGTTCCCTTTAATAAAACGTTTTCACTTCCACACATTATCCATAGATGAGTTCTTCATGATTTTCTCTCACCATACTTTATTTTTCCTAAGTGACTTTATGCAGCTTGCATGCACTCTCCAGCTTTGTAAGCACTAGCAGAATATACATCATTGGACAAAACACCATCACCAGTTTTAATGGAAGGTTGCAATGAAGACAGATATTTCATAAATGTCTAGAAAGATCGATAGCAAGTCAGAAAGAATTATCAAAAAACAGACAGTATCAATCTACATAATATCATTCCCTGCCAAGAAATGGGCTATCTTAAGTGTGTGTAAACAGCAATATTATTCATGGTTACACCACAGTGTAATTGCTTGCTGGATTTGAATGAGGTTTCTCCGAATATAAATGAAGAGACAAAGTGAAGATAAAAGAATCGGGTGAAGCTAGAAACCAGAAAACTTAAAACGAAAATGATCAAGTCAGATACACCTCCTTTTATTGTGTCTGTAAATAGGAATGATTATTAAACCAATAGATTTATAACACTAGCCAGAGTGAAGTACAATGCAAAAAGAAAACTGTTTCCCAATTAAGTTTTGCCAATGTGCCTCAGCCTTGACACCCAGCATTATGACCAGTGGAACCCTAAGACTCTTTTAAATACAGTCTTGAAATTGCTTCAAACTGTGTCAGAGAACCGGTAATATTTAGGAATATAGATGATTGCAGAACCCTCACAAATCCGTATCCCTTTGTGCTGAGGGAAATCTAATACCTAGGTCACTCGCGCTAAAAGGCATCAACCAGGCCTGCCACATTGTCAGCATGTTGATTATTAACTGAAAATTGTAACAAGGAACAGAAGGGAATTTAATCTGCCATTGTCAGTGTGTTGCCATGATTTGGAGCAAACCCAAGTGGGTAGCAATGTTCAACGTGTAATTCCCTGGTTCTGAAACCAGAGCAATAGGATTATGCCTAAACCTTTGCAAAAATTAGCTGCTGAAAAGGCAAAAAGACCAGTAAGTGAGGTGATCCTCCTGAACTTCATTCCCATATCATACTGGGACCTGATCCACTACACTCCGAAGATAGGCAGAAACCAGCACAGAAACTGTCATGAAATCCTGACAACAGAAAATCTGTCTTGAGGCAGATTGAAATGAGAAGACAACCTCCTCTCTGGTAGCCAGTCCAGAGATGATGGGAGACTCAACATGACAAAAACAAAGGAGTAGCCCAGAATACATGTAGCAAACTACTATTGATAAAAACAAACAGGAAAAAGATACTGTGTGTCTTCTTCCAAAATGAGCATGTATGTATGGAGCGGACAGTTGGAGTTGGGATTCCTCCAGATAAATCAAGGCTGTCTTCCTCCCATATGGACATTAGGACAATGTTAATAACAAAAGACGGCAGCAAAGACTAAGCTGAAGGAGCAAGGAAAATTTTCCTCCATCCCAAGAAAACCATATTGGAGACTGCAGTGGGAGACATAGTACAGTGGATATGTTGACTGTCTTGTCAGTCCATACCACAGCTAAATTTCTACAGAGATGAGCTGAGTTGGTCACAGTTTTCCCACTACTCTGCCACCTCCTCCACTGGAGAAAGCTGAATTTATGTTAAAAAAAGGCAGATTCGGACATTTTCTTCAAGAAATGTGATTACTTTTGATTCAGTACATCAGAAAACTTATGTAGTAATTTTGAAATATTTCTGCTGCAGGCATTTAAACTTTAAAAGTATTTTTATTTTAATTTTCTAAATTTTAAAATGAAAAGTTATTATATAGAAAATTTGGACGTTCATTTAACTGTCTCTATGTACATGCTTGGTACCTAAACAGGGTACCCATTTCATAAAAGAGTAAAGCAGCTCATATACATCTAGCCTTCTTTCAACCTTCTTGAAATGCAAAACAAGTTTTGAAAAGAATCAAAGGATTCTAAAAGCTTGCATTTACAGTAGAATATACATCGGACTCAAAATTTTCTTTTTCTACTTTTTAGACTCCAGTTGTACTTGTTTCTATGTTTATTTGTATGACAAACTGTGGATTCATCGACTGTACACTGTTGTCAGCTGAAATTACATTTTGTATTATTCAAACCTAGACATGGCCTCCTTCTGTAATGACAATAAACACTTATTTAGAAGTTTCTGAGATCCTGTTTCACAACTTATTCAAATAGAGCGGGGAAAAGGGAAGCCAAAGACATTTTTATATCAATACTTACAGGAATTATTCAGTACTTCAGACTCTACATGTTACAATTTTGATCACAGCAGATTATTTGCATAGTGTTATCTTCCAAAAATATAAAAGCTACTTATAAATACAACTACAGTTGGAGCTTAAAAACATCTAAGATCATTAAAAGAAAAAAAAAAAGAATTTATGCCAATCTTAATGAGCAAAGTCGTAATTTTGGGATTTCACTGTTTTCATAACTCGCTGTGTTGAAAACAAGAAATTTTATGGCAGATGGGATTCCCAAACTTAGTTTTCAAATGCTGAGGTTCATTTTAATTTTATTCACTCAAATGTTAAATCATGGACAAACATTGTTAAAAAGATTAAATCAAATCAGGCATAAAAATTTCAACAGAAACACCTGTGCCATCTACAGAGTAGTAACATTTGAATGAATACATCTAGAATAATATCTATTATTAAAGCATTATAGATAGCAAATGTTTAACCAAGGAGATAATCCTGAAGCAGTCCAACAGAAAGACAGGGTCACAGGGAAAAAGCACTTAAATAGTAAAATAAGAATAGTACAGGATCACCCTGAATCTTATCTCTCAAAATGGGCAGAGAAGCTCAGAAGTAGGAGCAGTTTTGAGAATAGCATAAGCGCAGGTGAAACATATTTACCTTGTACTCCCCTAGCTTCCAGCAGTTTGCAGTTCAGAATCTCCTGAGCCAAGTATGTCACCTTTCTATTTAAAAATTCTCAGTGGATTCTTTTTATTTCATTAAGTTTCCCAGTCACCTTTTACACATGCAAATTTTTGGGACCCTCAACAACCTGCAGAAAGGCATTCTGTAACATTTTGGATTGTATGAAGAACAAGCCCTTTTTGCTTGTTTTGCATCTACCTCCTACTAATTTCATTTGATGCCCTCTGAGCATTTTAAAAGATCAGTTGGATTTAGGCTGAGATGAAGTTGTGAACATAAGATTAACTATTCTTTATGGAACTTTACATCCGTTTATTTAATGCGTTATCCTTGTATTTGATGCTCAGTAAATGAAAACATGAGTATTTTAAAAGGTAATTTAATTAAAGCTTAAGGTTACAAACAGACAAAAAAGGAAGTAGTGCAGAAATGCTAGTATAGAAATACTGAAGAAGGCTATACAGAAATGGAAACAGACAGGGACGTACTGTCTCCTAAACCAATCCTACTAATCCCATAGGATCCTAGTCTAGGGCTTTTTCCCTCGTGATCTGGAGACATCTAAGGGACTATGGGCTGCTTCTACAACCTCAGGTTATTAGGAGAAGCAAGTCTTTCATCATTAGTTTTAAATCTATTACGCAGAGGTCCACTTGTCTTAGAAAATCTGACCTATGAAGACTGAAAACCCCATTCTGGTCTAGCAGAGCGGACAACTGTGTGGAGAAAAGAGTCATTAAGCTTGTTGAGTTACAGGAAAGCTAATGAGAACTATTGTACATCATTGCTTTAATATAATATGTAATAGCTAAAGGATTTTTTATTCTGAAGGAGACGTGATCTTTCTCTTTCACAGATCAGGCTGTACAATGGATCTTCCCCAATGTCAGGAAGCTCGTAGCGATGGTAATGCTTTCCTCTTGATTTTGCTGCAAGTCCCCTTTTACTCTGACATATGGCATCCCCTGGACAGTGACTTATTTGACAACAGACGTGAATTAAAACTTCAAAGCAAGATAGTCAGAGCAAGAGAAAGAAGTTTAAGGCTAACAGTATCACCACTTCCATTGGTTACCTTCCTTAATTCCACCATTAAAAGCAGAGTCAAGTGGCTCTTAAAAGAGTTTATTTTCCAATGCAACTACTGACACGAATGAAAGGAGAAATGACAATATCCAAGTCAATGCAATGTAAGTTAATTAGCTTCTAAAGAGCTTCAGGATGTCAGACTTTAAACTGTTAAGATAAATTTTATCCCTTTTCATTAAAAAAAAATAAAAATCTTTAATGTCCTTGTTTCCAAGGATCTCTGATGGGAATGGGAGTTTGGCAGTAGTTCTATAGCTGTCAGCCAAGTCATCAGGCATAGAATGTTACTTTAATAATGGATAAATGGCAACAGATTTAAAGTCAGCAGGTATGTAACCTAGGGACATAGAAGCATTAATTAAATCAGTAAAGGCAGGCAGAAGCTGAAGAGGAAAAACCTGAACAAGAATTTGGGAAGTACTGATAAGGCTTGATTTTCTCTTTGCACAGCTTGTGCCTCCAGCAATTCAGCCCCTAAGATGCAAGAAAGCTGTGAAACGAGCTATCAGAACGCTTGTCAATCACTGGACAAGCTGTATCATGGTCAAAAGGTACTTCTAGGGCCCGCAGGAAAATAAAAGGAATGAATATATGATGTAGGATTATCAGTGACTAAGCAACTGCAGTTTTCATTATTGCAGCAAAGAGGCTTAAACAGGAGGGGGAGAGTGATAATGGATAAGTTAAGGATTATAATTCTTACTCTCTTTTCATTTCAAAGACTTTTTTTTTGTTTCAATTGCATTTGCTAATTTCCACGTTATGGGAGACTTCCTATACTACGGGGAGAAGGATGACCATTCTGCAAATTGTTAATTGAAGCTAGATCAGGTGGTGCTCTTTTTAATTCCAAATCCAGGGTTTTGAAAATTACATAGGCAGACAGAGGTACACATTTATCACTAGAGATGCCTATTCCTCTTTGAGGAAGATGTGATACAGAGTAAGAGAAGCATAACCTAGATTCAAAAGAAATCTGATAGTTGTCTCATTTATTAAATTATCAGTCAAAACAAATCTGAGGCAAGTCTTAAGAGTACATAAAGTGTGTGTATATATTTTGTGTACATATTTTATATATCTATATATGTATAAAGTATGTATGCACATTGTATGGAAACTACTTGTTTTACCTATGGAAATACAATTAAAAATCCACCAAAATGTCAATTGTCCAGAGTCTTTGTTAATGGTCTAAGCAAGAATTAAAAGTAAATGAGAATTAACTCCCAACTTTGGTCTAAATAATCTGTACCTTATCAGTTCAATTTGCAAGCAAATTAAACGCATCAGTACTTGTTCTCTAGGTATAAATCCATCACCTTGCTATCATGTGAAGAAGTGTTTTCCATCTGGTTAATCAATATGGAGGATTGATGCTGTCAGCGCCTTAGGTCAAGTGAAATTAAATTAAGATGATGGTTAAATGGAAGATACATGGTTGTTCACATTCAAATGTGTTCTACAGGGCCAAAAATACTAGCCTGGAGCAGGAGTTCATGTTTCTATCCCTACATATTTTTATTATATAAATGTAACACTTTTGAAAGGATCTGGATTAATATCAACTTTAAGCAGAGCAAGAGCAACACAAAGATAATTATTCCACTCTATGAAATGAGGTGGAACAAGAGAATAGGGAATGGCGTACTACTCTAGTAGTCAGAGAAATATTTGTCTTGGAAAAAGAGAACATTTTCGAGATTTCACATTTTCAGAACCTAACTGATCATTACAAGTTTTGAAAATCCTTGCATTACACTCATTCTCTCTTCTGTTCTTAATTTACACGTGTATAAACAAGACGGAAATGTAACGTTACAGAAGAAGTAAATAGAGCATTATAACACAGCAGCTGAAAATGCAATTGGGTTTTCAAAGCATGATTACTTCAGATTTGTTTTATTACCAGTAATAGATAAAATATGTATCCAGTTCTCCAAATAATGGGTCTGTCACTATTAGTATGTGGATCACATCCCAATCTGCATTCTTCGTGAAATTGAAGCTAATCTAGAACCCTAATGTGGAAAGGGATCCTGTTTCCTAGGTTTTTGAAGAGGTGGAATAGGGCATAATGGGCAGAGCAGCGATGGAAAGAGCTACCTCAGAGTGACTAATGCAACTACCTCAAAATACCAGAGACAGATGGCAGATATCCACAAGAAACCTCTTCTTAGATCTTTGGAGCCATTCAAATGACAGATATTTTTCCATTTTTCTCCATATCTTAATGTGCAGCCAGAAGAGGATTGTTTTGTGTGTTACTTTTCTATAAAGTCCTCAAACTGAGGGAGAAGTTCTATGCTTCAGTTATTTAATTTATTCATGAAATATTGTGCATTTCATGCTACTTCCCCCCCCCCCCCAATAACCCCAAACAAAATTAGCATAAAAAGTGGTGTTTGAGAAAGGTATTTCAAATTATTTACACTGCACTGAAAACCTAGCTGAATCATGAAATTCACTGAGGCTTTGATGCTGAGAGTCTAAAAGAGAAGTTTTCTCACCAGTAGAAATCTTCTATTAGTGAAGAGTTTACCTAGAGAAAACTAGATCAAAACAATTCCAAGTGCTAATTATGTTCTGCATATGAAGTTGCTCCACCTTCATAAGCACAAATAACAAACGGACAGATTTTTTTAATAAACAACTCTTCTAACAGGAAATTAGAAATGTACATCTCTGTTGAAGAGAAAATAACAGCACAGCTCATTTTTATTTCACTGAAAACAATTCAGCAGCTTAGTCAGAATGGAAGAAGGACACATCAGTTACAGGGGACTTGTGCATTAATAGCAAAACTAATCTGCATAGGCGTGTTGTACAGATCTCTCTAGAGTCCAAGCTAGAGGAAACAAGATGTGACAAAATGGAAGAGCTGCAAGTGGAAAAACTGAAAACGTTTGTGAAAAGGTTCAGGAGTCTTCCTGCAGACTAATCAATCACCTAGTAAGTATGTGATCAACACACATGGGAATTCCCAGACTGTAATAACAGGTAGATAAATTGGGTGATACAATTTTGCTAGTTCTGCTGCTACAACTGGAAAGCAGCCATTTATTCTGGTGATGACAGTTATACCCTCTGGCCATCGCCACTAATTAAATCGCTATCTTTCCTATTCCATTTTTTCCCCAGATATAGATGTGATCAAAGACAGAACAATATAAAGGAGGAACAGGAAACTAGATTTAGGTAATAATTTTAAAAGCAAAGTAAGATAGCCTGAGATATTAATACAATCCCTTGAAAAACAAAGCATGCTTCTGCCAGGAAGACAAGTGCAACAGTGTGAGGTGATGTGTGTATGACCATAATGTTGTAATCAAAACCTCATGCTTTTCATAACTCCTAAAATTGCTAGAAAAATGCATAGCACACATACAAATGGGAATAGTTTATGGATAGTATTTACCAAAAAAGTATTATCTACAGGTTATTACAAGTAAGAGCGCAGCCTGTTTCAAAATTAGGATTAATTGATTCTGTTTCAAATATTCAGAGCAGTTGTCACTTTTTCTCAGAAGAGACAAGCACTCTGAAAAACAAATCATACTCACAACACTACTTATCCAAAACCAAGGTCCAGCCTAATGTTTACAGGACTCAGTGTGCATACTAGAAGCTGCATAACAGTGCTCAAACCATCTCCCACACACCGCCATGCATTTCCAATGATAAACACAAAAGTTAAAAGAAAAAAACAAATTAAAATACAACATGTAGAAATTGACATTAGCATACCTTTGTGGCTCTTAAACCACAAACTGCATAACACAACAGACAGAAGAAAGTTTCAGCTGAAGGGATCCACCTAACTAAGGTCAATTCCCTTTTCTAAGCGCAACACATTGCTTTTCTGAAGTGGCTTGTCTCTCGCACATGCTCTCCCTTCTGCAGGCCACCTCGGATCCCAGTCGCTGCTGGATGCAATACAATCCCAGCAACTTCAGTAGTGACTGGTTCTCAGACACCAGTGTTTTGCCTTTAACATGCATTGATGAGTTAAATGTACTAGTTTTAGAAATGCAACACAGTGAAAAGTCGAATACCACTGTAAAGTGTTTCTGCATGTTATCCTTTTGCTGTCTGAAATACCCTCACATATGGAACACTGCCGTAAGAAAGAACTCAGACAGTATCCCCAAAAAAGATTCATATCACACCAGCATCGGCGCCTTTCATTTCCAGAATGGTTAACAAAATGTATGCAAATGTATACAAAATGTATAACAAAAGTATTTTTAAAAAAAGTGCAATAAAGAGCTTGAGGATTCTCTTTTCCTTTCTCAGTGTAAAAGTAAATCTTCTGTATGCTTTCTGATGACAGACTGCCTCCTAACCTCTCTTAGTTACAAGTTGCTACAATAGCAAGATCACTAGAGTATAGGTACGTTACAATAGGAAAATCACACAGAATCACACAGAATTCCTCAGAGGAATTTTGCAGCTTAAGACATTACTGCCCCAAGCTGTCAACCTCAACCTTTCCATAGAGGTCACTTGCAACAGTAGCTTAACAGGAGATGCCAACCTGTCAGCTGAGAAAGGTGAGATGTGTGCACACATCCCACTTCGTCAACTCTCGTATGGGCATGTTAACCTACGGCACAAAAGATGGTGATATAATGCCAGGAACTGCTGGAGCAACATTCATCCAAAGATGTCTGCATCCTAAACATAAGCCTTACCACAAAAGGGGTTTCAGAGCACTTTAGCTTCAGTACAGCCAGATATTAAACCTATGAGCACTCTGGCTGAAATTAGCATGACTCTATATATATGTACTTGCTTAAGTGCCTTGCTGAGTTAGGTCTTAATACCTTACATATTGCTGTTTCTAAAGCAAGTAATGAAAAAAAAGCTAGAACGTACCAGCACAACCCCCTCTGGGAGACCACATTAACTGGAACAATCATGTAGTTGACACGTGGTTTCTGTTTCTAATGAGGCACATCAACTAAACAGAAAATAAAGGGATACAAGCCTTGATACTTCCAGATATAAAATCATTATTCTCAGCACAGAAAGCACTATTAGGATCCTGAGACCTGACTATCCAATGGCTCACAATGGGTTTCTCGTACTTTGGCCACACCAGACACACAGACAACAGGTCTGACCTACTATCGAAGCTCTTGCATTCTGTTTCTTTATGGGACACATTTAATATATGTCCATATGTCTTCCCTTTTGGCTTCATAACTACTATTAAATTGATTAATGCTGGGAAGTGGTCAGATGGCTGGAAGACAGAAGGTTGTCTACATGCAAGTATTAATAACGCCCTTTGTTAACTTAGTACACTTCTTTCTGGGACAGAAATGTACACAAAAACAGGGCTAAGGAGCTAGCTAAAGAAACTCCTGCAATACTAGCAAAAATTGAGCAGGTGATTGTGGCACTGGCACAGGGAGCTATCCTGCACTCAATTCCCTTCTACAAGGGAATACATTCCAGTAGTTCCAGGAGCGGCTACACTACCAATAGTTCCTAAGACATCCAATTTAATGTTTTTTATTACCCTGCAGTCACAGTGGCAATAATTAATTCTGAAAGAAACAGTGCCTGAGAATCTGTAAAACTACACTGAGTTTTCGCTGATCCTTAGTATGCGTGTTATGATACACATCTATATAGGTACAGATATATGAACACATTCAAAAATATATCAATCTGCAAAGCAAACTTCAGAAAACGCAGAACTGAAAGATAAATTAAAATTCACCTAAATTTATTCCCATCCTGAAAGAAGCAAAATGTAAACATGTTATTAAAGGATGGATTAGCATGTCTAATTCCATGGAAATTAGAATATAGATAAAAATGTAAAACTGTAATTAAAAGAATGAAGTGAGAACATTAATCGGGTGAACCATACACTCTAACACAAAATGATATTTAAAACTGTAGGCCTGTTTAAAAAATTAATAAATGAGGAAAAAAATACAGTCTGTTCCTGGGAAAAGATTGGTAATAAGCAGTTATAGTTATCATACAAAAAAGGTTGATAGTTTTTAAAACTTGTTAGATATGTTTTATCATTTGCAGGTACGTAGAAGAAGGTTTTTCCTCCTGTCCTTTAGAAAAAGAACGGAAGGAAGTAGAGTTTTTTGTTACAAATACTGCTGAATCGATTGGCAATTTTGGTTTTCTTAGTTCTCTGGCTACAGATTAAAACTGCAGCTTTACATTACCCATTTTTCCCTTTTTAGTCAAAACATCTCAGAGCATTTTAATGCTTTTAATCAAGATTTAATTTTTAACTAAAACACAGAAATGTAGTTAAGTGATTCCCACAGTAATTGACCTCTCTGCAGTACAACAAAATTCCTTCTTTGTATCGTGTTAGTTTTCTTGTTGCTGAGCAGAGAAAACAGATTCTGAATATTATCTAGTTAACTCCATTTAACTCCAGCTAAAAGAGCATACCACCCATATAGAAAGATATGGTCACAGCTATGTCTAGAATCTCAGTTTCAGAATAATTTTTGAGAATCATTAAAAAATATAAAAACATCAAAAGTGTGTGCATGCACACACAATCCACAAACAGATAGGAGTGAGGGTGGGAATCAAGCTATGATTTCATACACTGCAGCCAAACCATTATTCACTTGCCATGGTCAGAAAGCAGCACCTATTTTATGTTTTGAAAACTATTTACCTCACAGACAAAAATGACTGCTTTACTGTACAAAGTAAAAATACAGTGCTTGGTTTCTTTTTAACCCACTGATGGAGTAACTTCTGATGAAGCTGATTTTTATCATTTAGTAATTTGTTCCCAATAGATTTTTCTAGCAATAAAAGTGTACATGGACAACTCACCAATATATTTCAAAGATAAAATACAGTTAGACCTCATAATTTGGAGGTCATAATTAGACCTCATCAACTAGAATCAGGGTTTCTATTACTGTATGTGCACTGCTTATTTAATCAGCAATCTCATAGGTACAACTTCTTCCAACAGATTGTAGACATCACTGGATCTCCAAGCTCAGAAACCAAGCAATTGGTTTTGGGCATAAGACAGTTTTGAGTGAGGTGTCCCAACAACACACTAATGGTTAATTCCTCAAGAACTGGCTTAAGGTCAGATAGAAGCTCTAAGTGAGATGAGCGTGACAACTCATACAGTTTAATGTCTAGATTACCATAGGTGCAGAGGGTTGACTAGTTGCATTTGGTGAAGCTCTACAGATGACTACCTCAGCAGATAAGCTTGCAGGATCAAAGCTGCACCTTCAGGCTAAGATCAATGAACCCATTTCATGGATGACTTGAATCAAATTTTGATGCAGAAGTGAATCATTAACTCATTGTTTCCCTGTGGCACTAGTATTTGTAGGCCACCTCAGATAGACCATAGGATAATTCAGGCTGGAAGGGATCTCAAGAGGTTATCTAGCCCAGCTTCCTGCTCAAAACTTCCTTCTGCTCCTCTTTCTGAACCTTATGTATATAACAAACTTATAAACACATTTCATTACTGTATGTTGTAAGCAAATCCAGTTCAAGGAGGAGATTACATTCAAGGACACTATTATGCTCTGAGTTAAGGAAAAAGCAGCCCCACTGCCTTGTGAAAAAATAACCTAACATCTCATACAACATGCAAAATAATATGGATCATAAAGCATTAGCTTTATGGCCAGATTGGCTTTTCTGCTAGCAGCACAATGCACATAAGAGTTAACATTAAAAATGAAAATGAAATAAATATGCTCTCTAATGAACTAATATACGTGGGTAAGGTAACATCTGCTACTTTGTTTATAACAAATGTGTCAAACATTAGATATGCCAGCATTCATGCACATGTTCTGATGGAAGTTGGAGAATTTGCTTTATTTGCCCAGCAGAAAATGGAAGATTTCATGGCATGGCAGAGTAATATCAGACCTGAGAGCACTAGGAGAGAAAGGTAGAATTTTCTTCTTAAACAGAGAGACAGTCCTTCTGATGACTGTTATTAGTTGGTTACTACAGAAAAGGAGTCTAAATTGAAGTGATTTAGGAACAAGGAAAGAACATATTTTTTAAGAAGTTCTGACCTACTTTCCATCTCTAAACAAAATTTTAAGTAAGGAGTGATTAGTAAACCACGTGAGGTCCGGATTAACTCTGGGAGATAATGGGACACTGCTGCTTCCTTTGTGTTTCTCTTCCCTTGCCAGATAATCCTAACAGGAAAATCCCTGCATTTCCCAAGCCAGTCCAGATCTGCTCTCACAGAGAACATGGAGGATATCCTCTACTTCTTCACAAGCGTCCTCTGTTCCTTTATAGAAAGTCATGGGACTAATGAATTTCAGTGGATTGGCAACCACCTTAGACAGTAAGCAAGAAGATTCTATGCCAAAGCCTATTTTTTACAGTGGTGAGAAGGTAAAGCCTGTAACCTTAAAGGTGCCCTTGAAAGGAGTTGCAAATTGATCTAATGCCCAGTTTCTTCTGTAACTATGTAAACTGTTCACAGACATTTATTTGCTATAATGGATAACAAATCTTGAAAGCTTATTACATCTAGATTAAACATTTAACAAGAAACTGAACCAATTCCTCTATTTTGTTTGTAAAGTTCAACAGTTCATATTAACTAAAATGTACTTTTAATTTGCCTTCAGTCCACAAACCAGAAAGTTACTAAATAATAGAAACACAAAACCCTAAGAGCCAATAAAACCCCCAAGATTTCCATCCCATTTATCTGCATTATTGTAAGATAAATCATGTCTCACAAGACTGGTAATGTGAAGTAATTTTTGTTTGTTTAAGCTGTTTTCATACGAAATATTTCAGCTGTTTTACCCTGTTAAAACTTTTTTTTTTTTAAACTTTTTGTCTTACTTTGGACAGACAAAAAACCATAACTCACTGGAATAATCTATCATAATATTACATTTACTTATTACTGATGCACTTTTCTATGAGGATTAAAAATGCTATGCCTGCTACTGCCTCTAAAAGAATATCCAAGATCAATATTTGGTAATAACATATGATAATTAACCCATGATAAATAACTTTGGTAAACAAACAAAAAAAAAACAACCAGTGAATATTGCATGTAATTAAGCACCTCTATTGTGCAGGAAAATAAGGAACTTTACAACACGGGATTTTACTTGAGTATTGGAATAGCAGCTGTCAAAGTTTTTCAGGCACTAAAGAGCTGAGCATAATAAGGAAAGATGGACGGGTCTGAAAAATGTGGTTGTGAAAAATACAAACTTTCTTTATATCTCATAGCATCTCACAGGTGATCCCCCCTAGCTCTTCCTGAAGCTCCTTCTGTAGTTGTATATAGGGGCTGAAAATTGGGTGAGAACAGAAACTTCAGGCTTACCTGCTGAGCATACTATTGGTGTAGGAAGATCTTGACCATACACAATGATCTGTTGCACATTAATTTTGTGGTACTAAAGGAACATTTTTTCATTCCAGGGGTATTGAGTGGCTGTGACAATTTCCAGTGAAAGGAAAGGGTGCTCCTAGTGTTACCCAGCTCAGGGACACTGGCATTCCCATTTTTCAAAAGTCATCCTGAAGGTCCTCCTACAGTGCAATAGTGTGTTGTGCTTACTGCCTCACTGGAGTGCTGAATGAAATGTGCCTTGAGAAAAGATCCAAGCTCTCAACTCTGTACTGGCATGGGCATGGGCAGAATTCCACTTTCACATGGAGGTCTGTTAGCATCAATGTACAAATTATTTTGCTTGCACTGTTAGGGAGAAGAAAGTAGAGGACTGATCCATGACTGTCAAGACCACTATATGAGTAACCAACAGCTCTTTGGTGGCAGGAAGACATAGAGGTCACAGGCATTAAAAATTACTATTTAAGAAGTTTCTCACACCAGCTCTGAATATTATCTGGAATAGATGATTGTCACTCATCAACCATATTCTCACGTCTTGGGAACTTGACCCTCCACTGCTTCACTTAAAGTCTTTTCAAATTAATACTAAAAAATGCCTACAAGCTCCCAGTCACTGGTATTATGCTATACTTCAGCTCAGTTTCTTCAGGGAATTTTGTAATCAGTGGCATTTTCAGAACACGGAAGAGAAATTTTTTTAGACAAAATATACATATGAAAAGATTACCCAAATTATTTCATATATGCTGACATTACTAAAATACATGCTTTCCTTTACATCTAACCTCCACATATATCTTCAGGTATGGAAACTACTTTAATCTGAAAATATGCTTTCTTGATTAATATTCAACTAAATACTTGCAATTTTTCAAGCTCTGTTGTGACACCAGAAAGTATTTATAATAATTCTGAGAAAAAATTATTTTTGTTTTACATAACATGTACATTATTTTGTGTTCTTGACTACTATTATAGACTAAAGTGGTTAAAATTGTATAAGACTTTGTTTTTTCCCCTCATAATTCACAGAATCACAGAATGGTCAGGGTTGGAAGGGACCTCTGGAGATCATCTAGTCCAACCCCCCTGCCACAGCAGGGACACCTACAGCAGATTGCACAGGACATCATCCAGGCGGGTTTTGAATGTCTCCAGTGAGGGAGACTCCACAACCTCTCTGGGCAGCCTGTGCCAGTGCTCTGCCACCCCCAGAGTAAAGAAGTTCCTCCTCATGTTAAGATGGAACTTCCTATAAGTTTGTGCCCGTTACCTCTTGTTCTATCACTGGGCACCACTGAAGAAAGACTACTCTCATCTACCTGGCACCCTCCCCTTAAGTATTTATAAGTATTGATAAGATTCCCCCTCAGTCTTCTTTTTCTAGACTAAAAAGACCCAAGTCTCTGAGCCTTTCCTCGTAAGAAAGATGTTCCAATCCCCTAATCACCTTTGTAGCCCTCTGCTGGACCCTCTCCAGCAGTTCCCTGTCCTTCTTGACCCGGGGAGCCCAGAACTGGACACAGTACTCCAGATGCGGCCTCACCAGGGCAGAGTAGAGGGGGAGGATGACCTCCCTCGACCTGCTGGCCACATTCAATTCCCCTGCATCTTGCTTTTAGCAATTAAGTCCACCAACTTTTTTTCCTTTTTACTTCAAGCCATCTGACAGTCCAATAGTATGTAACAGAATACTATGTTCCTCCCACCTGCCCTGCTAATTTGACACAAAATACCCTGTGAGTTGTTTATACCCTTATGTACAAGTACATTGCTATTTTAAGAGCTTTTCATCATTTGCTGTTTCTGAATACTTTGAGATATGAACAAATTTCTCATTTTAAATATCTGGACTTAATGGGTCCGGTAATTTCTGCTGTTTTTTGTCTGTGCTCACTGAAACTTCACATAGAATACTCAGGAACCATAACTGACTTTAAATTGCTTGAACTTAAATAAGTTTTTATTAGGCAAACAAAGCATGATTTCTGAATGCTTTCGCATATTTATCAAATCTAGCTATTCTCCCTGTAATGATAATTCAATATATGGCTAAGAATACAAGATACGTTTTTCTAGTTAAAATGTTTGTCTCTTACCTGTCACATTGTAAGTCCTGGCCCCACTGATACAGATCATAAACCTCCTGCTGATTTATTTTGTGTAGCCTTCTATAATCTAAACATAATTCACCTGGTCTTAGTTATTAATATCTAAATCTCTTTAACAGTTCTGCAAATGTCACCATTCTTCTAATCTCTAAACACCTAATGAAAATGCAAACAGCATGAATTGAAAAAAAAAAATCAGTATGCTGACTATAAGAGAAAAGCTGTGATAGTAATAATTTATCATATATGTCCAGGAATCAATTTATTAAGTTATTTAAGCTGCTGCCCATAGTAATTTAACATCAAATTGTACCCAAATAAACTAGTTCAGAAACTTTGTTACAACATAAGGAGTTGTATGCAGTACTTTCCTTGGATGAAGAACAAATCTAAATACAAATAGTATTGGATTTTTACTTTTAATATTAAAATAATCCAGCCTAAGGGGAAGGAAAAGGCAACATAACTACAACTATAGTCACCCCTTTCCTTTCTGTGCTGTCAAAGGCAGAGAGACTCCAAAACACTCATGTTTGTTGCTGAAGTAAATCAGAACTACTTGGCACTATGATCACTGCCTTCCAAGATCAGTGTACAGGAGTTAAGGGGATGACACTGAACTTCCCAAGTATCAGAGTAATTTGATGAGTCTTCTGAGATGCAGGTGGAACGGCTGTCCAGCTGTCACTTTCCCTCTACTTCTACACAACAAAATGGAAATGCATTTCTAAAATCTTTTTCAGCACTACAGATCACATAGGATGGAACTTGGTTCACAAACTCATTTCAAATGATAAACACAAAACATGTCTCATGCATCCTACATGCAAGCACTGCCTTAACACTGAGGAAAGCTATCAGCAAATTACTCAAAAGTTTAAATGAAATTGTTTAAAACTAAACATTTGAAAGTTAAAATGAAATTGTGTTGCTGTGGATCAACAATAAACTGTATTTTGAATGGACGAGATCAGAATGAATTAAAATACAATAAAAATGAGACAAGAAACAACACTTTTATAGTTATATGTCATAGATTCAGAAATTATCCACTAATTCTCCCCACAAACCTGAAAAGAAGCATATATCAATGGGAAAATTGTAGGAGGGATAGACTACGGTTTCAAAACAATTATCTAACTATAGATGTCAGCAGAGACTCTCACGATTCTTATAAAACCATTCAAAAAGGCAGTCTATGCTCTGATATTCAGGATATCATCACAGGTACTGAATACTTAATGAGGTTGCCTTCCTCAGTACTCTCTTGGATTTTCACTTAAAGATCTCAGAACAATAAGACTAAGCAGAATAATATGGCTAAGCCATGTTTTAGGTGAGTATCTTCATCAATATCCAATAGATGTGCATGATCTGCAGCTGGTTAGCCAAACATACATTTTGATTGCCATATGGCAGAAACGGAAATTTGCTGTCTTCTGTCAGGGCTGCTGTGTCAAAATAATTTTTATACTCCATTCACTGACCACTTGAAATGATGAAAAATACCAAATCTCTGTGGTGAGTGTCCAAGTTCCTCTGTAGTGAATTATTTCATAAAATGTGAAGGGGACAGAGGGATGGAGGTCAGTCAGGTTGTACTGGAATGAATGATCCTTGAAGAACAGCTCTTAGGATACTTGGCAAACAATCCAATACAGATTGGACGGTAGTAAGGAATGCATTTATTTAAGAGGCACTGCCTCAAAGATCACAGATGTAATCTGGCATTATAACTACAGATTCAACACAGACACTAAAGTTTATTCCATCAACACAACGCTTATGAAATGTTAGGTAAAAACACAGGAAAAAATATGCACAGAAGCACATCGCAGACTCAACTGGCAGTCAAGTCTGGCAGAAGTCTATCACCTAGTGACAGCTTCCTTTTCTCTCAGTTGTTAGGAAGATATAAAGAGAAATGAGTGAGACAAGTCCAGGGCTTCATTACTGCAGGAAGAAAATGGTTCCCAAGAGAAAAGTGATCAGTAAGTTGAAGTATTTTGATATAATCATCAAAAAGTCATAAATATTTTACATTTTTTTCAGATTGTTCAAGCCAACTATATTCATATTTGATGCATTAAACCCCCAACTACCTGATATGGACAGAAAACACTTAGTATAGGGAAGGAGAATATTTACTGGATGTGTTAAGGCTGAAAATCAACTCCTACCTCGAAATCACCCACTGCTGGGTTAGAGGTAGGTTTGTCTCGTGTATAAGAACCCATAATTGCAACCTCCTCCTTTGAGTTTGATGTTTATTTCCCTAAAACACAACTGTCATGTGCTTGGGACATCTTAGTCACTGTGTATTTGTGAACACTGCATATGTCTAAAGAAAATATCACTGGTAGGAATACCATAGCCAGCACAAGAATGTCATTACTTTGAGGTAACATATGCAGTAGGAAATCTTAACTGAACTAGTGGGAATCAGAACAGTGTGAAAAAAATGAGGAATGAATCATTCTTTTCTATGATTTCTATTGTCTAGAAAAGAAACCCCTCATATCTTCCTTCTTTCTAGTTTAATTTCTCTTCTGTCTCCTTCCACTCACTTATACAGCTGGAAAAGCTACATTAAACAGTGGCTTAACACCTTCACTGTAAAGGGTTTGCTAAGGTAAGGAAACCATAAGCAAAAAACTGTCTGAACAGTTAGCAGATCTCTTGTAAGAGATCTGGTGGCTTTTATAAAACAGACATGCAACTGCGCAGTCTGGGCCCCATTAAGACTGTATTAGATGTTTAGATGAGCTACAATATGGAGCTTTCAAGACAGTTCTGAATTTACTTCCAATATAAGAAGCGTGAAACAAGCCAACAAGAGGAAGAGGTTACATAGAACATAGTGGTTTTGCTGTTTAATTCATGAAGTAATTCCTCCTAAGAAAAAACGTCACTGTTGAAGAATTCTCTGTTCTTAGTCTAATAATAATTGTATGTACTGAACTCTAGTATATACACCTGTAAAATAGAAATGTAACCTTTCTGCAGGTGTAAAAACCTGTAAAAGGTTTCCATGTGATGCTTACAGTTCGGATAACCTCTCAAAACAAACAATTTACGTGAAGAGTTTTGGAAAATATATTCTCAAAAGGACTTTCTCACTTGGGAAAAGGACAAACATTTTTTGCAAAATAAAACTAAGTAGGGTCATTGTGAGATAACAGAATCTCTTCAAAAACTCAGGTATTAATCACTATCTTGAGCAAATCCCCGCTCAAAACCAATGTCCACGTACATTTCATTACTCACAGGAACATTGTGAGGACACTGTGGGTCTGTAAAATGTCACAAGGTTTTTCCATGGAAGGAGAGGTATTCAAGTAGCATTCATACTGTCTTTACTTACTGACATTGAACAGCATTGCTGGAGTGAAGTGTATAGGCCAGACCATCATATTTCAGAGGGTGAAAATGTACCATCACCTTCTGCTCTCACCAGCTCTGAGGACCCTGTGCATCCCCCCTTAAGAAAAAGTGAGACTCTCTCCTTTTCCTTCTTTCAAAAGAATCAAGAATGGCTGGCAAACAATTGAGGTATTTCTAGTTCTTGTTCATACATATGGTTGAACCCAAGTCATAGTTGAAGAACAGCTTGTAAGAACGGACTGATGCTCAAAAACACGTATTTCCAGTTTATAGTTCATTCTGAGTGAGAATTCAGTACACTGCAAATGTAACAGTAGTAACTATTAATACCCACAAGTGCCCTAGCTCCAACACTCCAGCATGGAACAAGATGCCGTAGTTGAAGAATTAAGTAATAACTTGTTTTTGAGTCCCTTAAAATAACACTTGTCAAAGCATTCATGTTGTTTTTACAGTAATTTACCATATTTCTCACTTAAATCATCTTCTCTCGGTGTTTTCTAATAAAGATAGACATTGTAGTGACATTGGCTAGACCTTAGCAAAGTTCGCTCAAGCAAAAGAAACACGAGCAGAGAAATCAGTTTAGTGCATGGACAAATTCCTGAAGAGTCCCTGTGGAACCTTGCATCATAGAGCTAATTCCATTTTTTCCCCTTCAACTTATTAAATAAATGTCCTACAAATGCTAGAATACATTCAGGGGGAGAAGAACAAAAGAAAGAAAAAATGGCCACTGTGATGATAATGCAGAGGCAATTCACCTCTGACTACCATATAAAATAGGAAAGGGAAGGAGACGAGGGTCAGGCAGACATTATTTGAACTTACAATTTACTACATTATATAAAATCAGAAAATCTGTCTGATTTAAACAAAACCGTATATCAAAGAGAAATCTATACTATAGTATAAACTCAAAAAAAGAAATGTTTTATGATATTAATCCCCATACCTCTGAAAACAGAGTTCTCTACATTTCTTTAGGATATAATTTATTCACAGATCTTTCTTTTAAATCTAAAACTGAAGTGTAAATTCAGTTCAGTTCAAATGAAGGAATCAAAACATTTTTATTTTTTATACTTTATTATCTTGATCTCTTAGCTTTGCCCTGAAACAGTGCCAAAAAATATTCAGCCTTGGTATCAGAATTCCATTCACTCTTTAAACTCTGATAAAATTCATTAGCAAGCTTTGCACTTGGCATGAACACAAAAAACTTCTACTGGTCATTTTCTCTGGGTGCATAAGAACGCTTTCTGTCAGCTCAGAGCAAGTTCATTCATGCTTTCTTCAATCTGACCTTTGTCTGTAAAGATAATATATGAACTATTTAAATTTAGCCAATGGGATTTTAGAAAGATATTGCCTTTGTACTCCCCAAATATTGCACCCCACAAGAGTTTGCAGACTCAAATTGCCATCACAGCACTTAAGGATCTTAGAAAAGCTAACTACTTTAACGAAGTCTGTGAATTTCAATGACATTGATTAAATTGCATAAAACTACATACATGGTTTAATTCAGAATTTAAATAGCTTATTTCATGTGTCTTAATTCTCCTTCACTGTAATTTAGATCAAACCAAATTAAGACCAATGTAATTATGAGAAAGGTTGCCTATACAGATGTTAAGCACTGTTTAAGCTGCTAGAAAGAATTCAGTCCCTGCATAGACATTCTTGTAGGATGTGCTTACATACTATATTCTCCTCAGCGGCAAAACCACTGTAAGAAATGTCTATGTCCCTCTGACATTTTTTGCCCGAGCCAGCTGTACTTGTCCCTCACATTGCAGTTTGTCACAGAGACAGTTTTGAAATGATCCAAACTGAAAATAACTTCCCAAAGCAAAGTTGCTGCCAAGAGCAACATATGACACCACCTCAGATTTGACAGTTACACAATACACAGCGAGAAAAGCTAGGCTGATCATTCATTGCATTTCTCTCTCTGAATTGACTGATTTTTATTATATTTTATCCCCCTCCCCCCACTTTTGTGCATGCTGGCATTTTCTTTGCTTTAATTACTGCAGAACACTTTTCTTAATACTTCTGCAACTTACATTATTTAAAACAGTAAAAACAAGGGAAGTTTTAAAGAGCTTTCTCAGATTTGGGATTTGATCATAATATCTCTTCTGATGACAGCTTTCTCATTTCACACAATACACCTGTGCAATATATTTGAGAACATAGTAAATGCTATCCTATAGGGCTCATCTGTGTTTAAGCAGAACCCTACCACAAGCTGCTGTGCTTTAAGCCATTTTTAGTGCATCTGAGCACTGGAAAAACCATCCAGATTATGATGTTCTTGAAACACATCGAAGTGTCTGAACAAGATCACCTGTGGTTGCTATTAGCATCACAATTCTTTGGTGCTTCCAAATCCATACACTTGAGGACCATTACACATATAAAGCAGTCACCACATTATACTATGTAACTGCCAGCAATTTCAGCTCAAAGTTTCTCACGGACGACAAAATACATAAAAGACATCATGCTTGCCAGATTAAGGGTTCCTGACTAGAGCTAAAAGAGCTAGGCCAAACTACAGATGGGAAATACAAAAGTTAAGCTTTGATTTCTGTTGGAATAGATACATGAACTTACCTACATTCATAGTAACCTCCTCAGTTCCATCTCACAATATATTCTAACATGCAGGAGGATTCTATAGTCTGCCTCATTGTGTCTTCAAATTTGAAATCCAATTTACAACAGTGAGATTACGCAGGTAACTCAACAGGCTGATACTTCTGGTCCACCGTGTATGATAAACTTCAGGCATTCACATGTTATATATTGCTAGAGTTGCCTTTGCATCCAAGCTGAAAAGATGCATTTCATATAAAACTTGGAGGCAAAGGCAACTCTAGCAATATATAAAATACACGAATGCCTGAAGTTTACCCCACACATTTTTAGACAATGAGAGCAGACACAAAAGTTTTTTATCAGAAGTTTACAAGTTTCCATCAAGTCCGAGTGTTTTATTTAGGTCTAAATAAATACCATGGCTGTTTCTCAAACCCTGCCTGTTCTATGCAGAGGCACATAAGTTGTTTATAGGCTGAATCTGAGCGGTCCTGCTTTAAACAGGGAGTTGGAATGACCTCCAGAGGCCCTTTGCAACCTATAGTGCTCTGCAATTCTGCAAATAGCCATAACTCACGGCAGTATGTAATTATAAATCAGAAGTGACACCTCTCAAAGTGAAACTGCTCTGAGATGATGATCATTCTATTAATGCTAGTTCAAAACTTCAGGTAAAATACCACCACTGAATCTCTACCTGTATGTGTGTTTTTTTCCCCCTGAATGATTCTGCCACATTCAACTGTGACATATGAGATGGTCCAGTGATCCAGGAGGCCTGTTTGTTTGACTATGCAAAGGAAGCCTTGTGACTTGTCACAGCTAAAACTGTCAGATATAGAGTCCACAAATACAAATATTTACAAATGGAAAGAAAAAACATCCCGTTTTATTATGCTAGGTTTCTCCTTGTGCATGCTTAACATCAAAGGGTGAAATAGCATGCATAAAACACCACCACAACAAAAAAAATCCTTAGTATTTTCTGCATCAAAGTCACCATGATGCTGCATCTGTAGTCCTTTATTTGTAGCTTTTACAACAAAGCGATTATTAAATTTGGCACCCCTACTTGCTGCTCATTGAGAAGGAATTTTTAATCAAGCCCCTTAAGCAAGGGGATTTAGTCCTCGGCAAATATATGAAGTCATATACATAAGAGCTGCGCTCAGTGTAATGCAAAAACCAATAAGCTTGTCTAGTCTGAGTTTAGATACAGACACATTTTTTGAAGGGTCACTGCATCATTCTTTTCTTTTTTTGGTGGGTTTTTTTTTGGGTGTGTGTGGTGTGTGTTTTGTTTTCTTTTTTGCTTTTGCAGGCATTGTCACATATATGTTCAAAGCTCACATCTTTCAGATAATATAACAGTGTTTCTCTTTTCATTAAATTTTTTATTTTATGGGAAAATATACCTGAAGAAAAATGGGCAATAAAAAGTTTGAGGTTTTGAGATCTCTGTCATTACTGGTTCTTTACAAAGTACTGTGCTCAGCAATGTTCAGGGAAGAAGTCTGGCTACCACTGATTTTAACTAAGCAAGGGATTCCAGAGGCTTTTACTACCTTTTATTCCCACCTTCACCTAACTTTCTCCTGATTAAGATGAAGAGTGTACAAAACAGATTTGCTGTAAAGCAGTAACATCTAATGGAGGAAAACCATCAACTTATGCCAGCAGAGCTTTTTCGGTAGTAAAAGTCTGATTTATAGTCTTAGTGGAGAGCAATTTCAGGTAGAGGGTTCCCTTGCTGCTGGAGAGTCTAAAGTCATGATTTCAAGCTTACTGTGGCACTTTCCTTTTCTTGTGAAAACAGTCGTAAGGTTTATAGTGATTTTGCTCAAAAGAATCTCTTAGTGAAATCAGATCTTAAGCTAATGGGGAACTAAAATCTCACATGGCATTAACAGTCTTCCTCAGTTGGAATCTTAACTCTCATTTGTTTTACAGCAAAATAAGTTAACAACTTAAATACTATTGTAAACAAACTAGGTCAGATTCAAACAGCTTGATTGCATAGGTTGCAATAATCAAAATTCTATACCTTTAACAGATCACCGTTGTTACGTTTTTACAAGAATCAATATCCTGGGTTAACATTCTCCTAGTCTTATTAACTGTCCTTCTACAAGTCCCCCCATACACCTTTTTTTTTGTCATATATGCATCAGATCCTAATGTCATTTAGAGACAAATAACTTAGTGAAAATGAATAATACTTGAACTTATGGAAATAATTCCACATCTACTCGAGCAAGGGCATTCAGAGTCCAGACCACAATGTTGAGTCAGTGGTTTACTTTCCCTATTGCTCCTGCTGAGATAACTTTTGAGATTTCTGCAGTCCAACAGCAGAAGGGTGAAAAATATTTTACAATAAACATTACCCTACTAATGTAGGGTAGAACATTTAATTATTATCTCCCTAAATTCACTAATAGTGCTCTCTAAATACTTAATGTGAAATAAGCAGCATAGGAAACACTAGGTGGCTTAAGTTTTCTAGAGTTTCTCCAATTATTTTTGTTATATACTTCAGTCAAGTTGTATTTGATGATGTTTCCTAATCAGAAATCCAGCCATCTTTATGACAAAATAATAACAAGGAGAATATAACACAATTTAATTCAAAGAGAAAGACAGTTCAGTACAATTTTGAAATTTATTTTATGTATTTTTTCAAATGAGCTCATTTGCAAGCAATGATGTGCCAGTTTCTCTTGCTTGTCCCTCATTTCTCTGTCACCCATCACAGTGAAATCATTAAAGGATCAACATTTAATCACATGGAAATTAAGGTCACTAAGAGGAATACAGAAGAAGCCACTCCTTCATGCGAATACGGAGGCTTTTTATTTGTTGGGTTACCACGCCATTTGAAAAAGCTTATCACTTGCTCACAGAAAAAGTCATAATTTGCATGAAAGAAGGGTCTCGGCATGCAGTGTTGATAGAAGGGTTCCACTGCTGATCTCTGCTGCAAAGCCTGCCACAGGAGACCAGGATAAAATTTTATTTTGGCTGAGAGCTGGCTAACTGCAAACCTGAACAACCCTCTTCTTTTATAAGAGCACACAATTCATTAACATCAAGGTTCAGCAAACAACAGGAAATTTTGCTGCCCTCCGTGTACTGTATCCCCTCAAGGGCAACGGGTATTTGTCGGGAGAAATGCTGCATTCCACAAGTGTGAGATTTCCTGTGTGGTTGCAATATGCTTCAATTACCACTACTGTACATCTAGAATAATTTCACTGCAGTATAAAGGGGGTACCAAATACTAGGAAGGTGCAATCTTTTGTGCATGGCTCCATGAGAGGCAGTGAAAAGAAACGTCTGACAGTTTGTCTCCCACTGTTCAACGTTAAGGTTAAAGTATTTATAGTCAGTTAAATAAAAATACTTTCCAATCACGATACATAAAAAATAAAGCCTACTTGTTGGAAAGCAGAAATGGCAAGTATCACATGCCAACTGAGAAAATTTCTCATTTAGATATCTGACTTCTCTTTCCTGAGCACGGCAAGTCACTAGAAGTTTTGGGGAAGTTTATAGATGCGTGCAAATGATAGTTTGTTTTGTCACTCAAGGCTGCACCTCAGACCAAACCTCCTAACGTTTTACCTGACCAGGAAATAAGAACAGACAAAACAATTGTATATTATATAAAAGATAATGTAACACAACAGCATGTTACTGAGTGAACTTAATTCTAAAAATAGGTCCCTTTCAGTCACAGGTTTCTGTTTCCACCCCAAATAATCAGATTCAGAGATTAAGACTGCTAAAAAATGCAGTTTCAATACACAGTGTCCAAACACCAAAACTGACATAATCCAAAAGAAACATCAAGAGACACTGCTCTCTCCACCAGCAGAAATGACTATAGCATAATTCAGGGTGTTTGCCAGTGTAGGCCATCATGAAATTGGCAGAGAAGTGGCAGATCCTGACATTTTAAATGAGATGAAAACAGAGAATGAGACTAATGAAGAGGTGGAATGTGGGCAATAAAAATGTACCCACATCACATATGCCAAGTAAACAGAAGAATGCCTGGTACCTCAAGCTTGGGTACTGAGAATAAGAAAAATTTGCACAAAGTTAGCTGGTGTGTGCACCGCAACAGACAGCCTTAAGCTAGCAGCCAATTTCCTGGGATAAACAAAGGTTACTGACTGCTACACTTAACTTAAAACAAACAAAACCTATCTGGAACAGAACTAGATAAGCACATGCATGAGGGAAGTAGCTACACAAAAATGCAATATACTTGATACTACTTTGTGCCTTCTTACTTCAGATCAGTACCATGGTCACAGTGCAGTGTCTGAGCAAGTGAAGCATCCTTAAGGAAACTCTGAGCGTTCGTGACTTGTGAATTAGAGATTGGTTAAGCTCAATCACCTCAAAAGAGAGAAATCATAGTAGCAAGACATAATCGTGAAAAAACAAACCAACCAACCCGCAATTACACCAAGCACCACTGCCTCCACCGCCCCCCAAAACCCACATCAAAAGCGTTACGCATAAGGTCAGTTCTCTAAGAGTCAAGTGAACAATTACAAGGAAGTGCAGTTGTATTGGGGAATTGGGGTTTGGGGAATGCAGCATGCCTTACTCAATAACAGAGGGCACATGCCCAAGCACTGAAGGACAGCAGGCACAAACTCCCTTTTCCCATACTTCTCTACAAGACCACGTGCTTACACAATCAGTTTCCTTCTTTATTTACACGCCTTCCCATCTCAAGGAAGAGTTGACTCTTATTGCCTCTGAGGTAGTAAGTTTGAAGTGGGGACTGCCCATTTGTTATGCTGACAAACACCGCTGCTGTGTCTGATCAAGGCCTCCAGGTGCTACCTGCACTACAAATAAACAATAAAAATTGAGAATAATCCCTTTCCTGATGACAGATTATTATCAGTTTGTGTTACCAGGATAGTTCACTGCTCTCCAATACCCCTTAGAAATAAAGGAACAAAGGTTTTACAGATTTTCGCTTCTGTCCTTGTAAGATTAAGATGGGGGGGGGGGGGGGGGGGGGGCTGTAAAAGATGGAAAAGCAACAGGAGATTAAAAAGGCTCCAAGAACCTCCTTTTTCACTCCAAGCCTGTATAAAGCCTCAATCAGCACTGGGCCCTTCACACCCTGTTTACCTCCAAGAGAATGTCCCCCTTACTAAACTGATGGAGACTTTGGTCCTTCAGAACATGCTCTTAGCCAGTAATCCCCTTCCCCTAGAAGTGGAATATTTTCCCCAACTCTGACCAGTAGGTAAACGTGGATCATTTGAACAGGTCTGATTTTTGTCCAGACCCCAAAACTCTTGTCTTCCTCCAAGGCCAATAACAACAGTGACTAGTCAGAAGCCCTCCTTGTATCAGACCCCTATTTACAAAACTTAGATAAACCATTTTTAAAACAAAAGAGAAGTGGTTTTGGTGGGTTTTTATTTGGCTGGTTTGGGGGTTGATTATGGGTTTGGTGGTTTTGGGTGTGTTTTGGGGTTGGTTTTTCTTTTTTTTTTTGCTATTGCTTCAGATGCATCTGGCCCTATACGAACCTACCTTCTCAACTTCAGAAATGCACTCAGACTTCATAACATACAACTTCTGGCAAAATAACATGCATTATCACCTCTTGGAAACAGGAATTTTTTAATTCACCTGTTGCAGGCTTCCTTGGGGTTGTTTATGTTTGTTTGTTTTTTAAACTTACACGCACATACAAACTCCCAGGAAAGTCACACTATTCCTACTGAGGATTACTTTCTTCTCTTTACCCTAAAAGGAATTAGCGAATTGCTTTCATGTAGGGAGTTCCTTGAATGCAGGATAGTTTTTCTTTGTTGACCCGATTACATAAGATATTAACAGAAGGGAGGTTTATTGCGTAACAACATCAAAAACATTAAGAGTTACATCCAAAGTCATGTAGTTCCTGTCGATGATTTTTAGTACTCAGTATTAATTTCACCCATTTCTCTGCAATGCATAAAATCCTTATGTATTAATGTATTAATTCATTATCATGGTTTAGGCTAAATCGGCTACTGGGGACATGGGGGACCCCGGATGCTTCCCTCTACCCCTCTTCAAAGAGACAGAGGAGGGAAAAAGAGACTTGTGAGTTTAGAAGGAACTAAACTACTTTAATAAAATATTAATAATAAAACAAAAGGAAATAATGAAATATATACAAAACCATATCAAGCTCCCAGGATGACAATCACGACACCGGCTGGCACTGGGGAACTCCCAGGCTGGACTCAGTGATGGACGGGAACTGAATTCCAGATCTGCATTCAGGATCGAGACCAAAGACTAACGAACAGACAGAGTCCTCCTCAGGCGCTGGCTATTGAAGAAAGAGAGAGCGAGCTGACCCTTTGATCCCTCAGCTTCTATACTGAGCATGAGGCAGATGGGATGGAATACCCTGTTGGTCAGTTTTGGGTCACCTGTCCTGTCTGCTCCTCCCCGCAGGTGGGACCCCACTGTGCTTTTCCGCTTCCAACCCTCCAATGGGGCACATAACAGAGTTAGCTGGCCTTGGGTGTTACAGCAATAACTATAAGCGAGAGCCTCTCTGCATACCGTGCCTGGGCATCAACTATAAACATAGCTCTTATCACTCAGAGAGCGAACATTGTCTGCACAACATGCTGTTAATTTCAGTAGTTAGAAGAATCCCAGCTAAGAAGCAAAGTTACTGAACAAAATTGGTCCTGTTTTACCTCAAACCAGGACATTCATTCAGATAATCTAAAGTGTCTTCCATACAGAAATCTTCATGTGAAAATTATTATTTATGAGGTGTCAAGTGAACAGTATTACAGCTGTAAAAGACTACTAGGTAGAGACATGGGACACATTAAATTTTAAGAAACTGACACGCCTTGTTAATTAGAAATGCCAACATTTGACATTTTTATTCCCAAGAAAATGGATTTATTATAGATCCATTTAATTTTGGGGAAAAAGCTGATGCTAGGAATTCTGATTCACAGTCCACAAAAGTAGATTTCCAACCACAGTGCAGTACAGTTTCAGATCACCTTATGTAGAGCAAATAGATCTAAATGAAATGCACAGAGCCCCGTATATCTAAAACTCTGAGTAAGCACTGCTGTGTAAAAGAACTGATTTCCATCCACTTTCTGATTCCTCATTTCTCACCTGGGACTGCACAAAGCACTTTTTAAGCAGTTCTTCTAGCAGCTAGAAGAAAACTAACGCTTCATCACCCAGTAAACAGAGCTATGCCAGTGACCAGCAGTCACTTTTTTTTTTTGTTTATTTTTGTCAAAATAAAAAAGATGACATAAGAATACAAATGGAATATACACATCCCTGATTTTCAAAATTATTTTATACCTAGCAGTTCTATCTAAGGAGGGCTCTTGATGTACAGTGAACAGCTTTCCTTCTATAGTGTGTAATACCATCATAAAGCACTGATCGGACAGACTTAGGGTTGGGGTTTTTATTCCCAGAAATCTTAGCATTTCCCTACACCAGGGTACTTAAAACATTGGAGCAAACTGCTCTAAGCATCAGTGTAAAAAATGGAAAATCCCACTGATTTCAACCATGCTACAAATTTATATTCTTCCCTAACCCAAACATATAATGGTGTCATACGTGACCAACTTACAGCCTTCCAATAAATTAACCATAGCAGTCAGTAAATTCACACAACCAAAGTAAGAAAGATAATACCGATTCATATGTCAACATGGAGTTAAAGTGAGGAGGAGGGTGAGGTACATATAACTTGCCACTGACCAAAGAACCTACATCAGGTCTAAGAGGGTACTTCTTGACTATTCAGGGCAGTATTTGTCAGGTTTCAGGCCAAAGCCCATCAGCAGTGATCCTTTCAGTCAGAGTAAAACAAGAGCTGGCTTATTGATACGACTGTGTCATAGTTTATATGAAACTTCATGTTATTTTTCAATGTTTAACAGCAAGTTTGTGTGTTTGAGTTTCTTTGTCATTTATGTGGAACATGAATGCTTCTGCAAAACAAACACAGCAAAACCTGCTCATAATGGGCACCAGAGGGACTTCTACTTTTCAGCTCTTTGTAGCAGCTGGTTGAATAGAGCAGGGTAATGAGATTCCAGCACTCAGACAGCTGAGATTTACTGACTGTGAGAAGTAGTGCCGCCCCAAGTGAAGAAAGGAACTTAAATAGCTCTGGCTGCAGGTGTACCTTAGACATATTGACATTGTCTTCATGAGGTATCAGTACACCAAGTTCCCCCTGTGCAGGATGAACAGGCAAATCTGCTGGGGTGGAGTTAGTGTGCAAAGACGGTAATGGAAAGGCTATTCAAAGCATCTGGAGCATCCCTCAGCTTGAATATAACATACAGGAAGAGAAGGTTCAAGGGAAAGATGCAGTAAGAAAGGCAAAGCAAAAAAAAAAAAAAAAATAGGGTGAGGGGAAAAAAAAAAAGAGAGACAATAAAGAAATCAAGCTAGAAGAATATTCCAGAATTAGAAGTAAAGCACTAGTCTACAGACTCCTCTTACACCTTTTTTAAATCCAAATTTTTGCAGACTATTCTATAAAGAGCTGTTGCACTATGACTATGTCTACACTGTAGGTTTCACCTGTTTCCTTACAAGTGCTTTTGCCCAGATCACATACAGTCCATGATTTTTTCTTCTAGTGCTTGCTGTCATTTGAGTGCAGGAGTTGTTAAATGTCCTTCTGTATTTAGAAATAATCCTTGGACATTTGGCACAGAGAATGTTGCAATTTATCCACAGAGACACAGGTGAGAATAGACCAAGTAACAGCACACCAACACAGGAGGGAATCTGTTCGGACTCCATGCCAATCATATGGCCTAACCGTGCAGCAGACTTACCTTTAGCTGCATCACCATAGTTATTTCCCAACAGTTCATTTTGGGAGAGGTGGTGGAAAATATTACAAAAAATAAAGATTTGTGAGAGTCTTCTTAGACACCACTAGTAAATATCAAAAACCGCTGAAGGTAAGTGGAAGATGAAGGCAACAGAAAGAACAAAAGGCATAGCTTGTCTTTTTTTTTTCCTACTGATGTTCTGAGATGCCATTTCAAAAGGGTTTATCTCGAAGCACAGACACATGCTAGAGGCTGGGCATAATTATTTAGACTCACTGACTCAGATGTTACCTTTAACTGGTTTGTCAGTTGTCATGCACCATCTGACAATCATGCTGAAGAGATGAAGTACAAGCAAGACTGCACGTGTACTTTCTAACTATAGTGCTGTATATTGCACCAAAGTGACTGTCAAAGACAGAAATCTAAAGAGCAGCTCTTCAGGTAGATTTTTACACTAGTAAGATGTGAAACAGGAATGCCACATACTCATCTATGAAACACTGGCCTTTTGGTTTACGTGCCAGGGTTAAAGATCAGAGACCTGCAGAGCTAGCATACTTAAGCTAAGGTGCCAAGGGTATGAAGCATTCAGAATCGTTATCAATATTTTGCTGTCAGACTATGAAGTCATATCAAAGAAGCTTTTGCACAAGTCTGTCCTTAAAAGTTAATCTAATCTTAACAGTGTGGGTATTTCAAGTCATGATGTGTTTCTAAAGCTGTAGATGTCAATAATCTAAAAGAGTTTGCAGACACTCTGGAGGGACAGAATCAAAATTGTTTTGAAATCTGTTCATTGAAGAACTGTATCCTTTCCATGTGCTCTGTGACAAAACCAATCAAGACTGACAGACTGGAAAATCTCTTGCTTTGCTGCAAAAATAATGATGCCCTAGTATCTGCTAAATTAAGCCCACCTCTGCAGGTATTTGTTCTGCCCCACTAGCAGGAGGTAAAAAAGGGAGTCAGTGTGATGTGTTCTAGACAGCACTGAACCGTATCTCAGGATATCCGAATTTAGTAAGTACAGAGTAATTTGCTAATTTTTTTTATAGTTCATGTAAATTTCTGTAGTGATAAACATTAAGCTGCTTAGGAAGCACAGCAATGAAGCGTCACTGCCTGTGAACAACAAGACTTGAATACTGCAATATTCTTGGTTCCATGTAGTCACCTAAACTATTACGCAGTAGCACACTATGGACACTTATGTAGCTACGTCAGTCATGTTTTCTAAGCCACTTCAAAGAATTTCAGAACAAATACTTCAGATAAAGCAACAAATGAAAATCCTACATATACAAATTACATTTACAATCAAGACCTATACTGCTACTACCATTGTTTGGACTTGAAATGACAAGAAGTAGAATTTAAGTGAAGCTTTAAAGAAGAAACTTGCATATAATCCTAATATAGTTTCTCGCTTGTCATATATTTCCTGAAAGAGGCTCTTGCAATATTCTTAACCATTTAGTTAACATTGCAGCTATACCTAGTCACTATGATTAAGGAAAATAAACCTATTCAGAATAATTCATCTCCACTAATTCTTATACGGAAAAGAAAATGAAATTATAATAACTCCTGCATTTTAGGCACATTAGCCCCTAACATACGCTAGGAACTATAAACTAATTACAGTTGCTTAGAATATCTTAAAAAAATACTGGCTGAAATATTTCCAACTTCATTTAAGACACCAAATCACAGAAACCAAATGCTTTGCTCAGGAAATACGTTAAATGTCTCTTCTTGAAAACAGGGCTTGAAAGTGACAAAAAGGCACCCTTTTAGCTGAACAGTTATGCACTTAAGTGTTTCTTGTTTAGGAAACAGAAGTCAAAGTTTCAGAAAGTGTGGCTGAGATAGACATACCAAATTATCACAGCTAATTCTTTTAAAAGCTTTGAAATGTGCCAACTGAATCAAACTTGATTTCTTTTTTATTTGACTAGATTTTAACTTTTCCTGTGCCAAACCAGGGAACACTTCTAAAAGCTGCATTTTTTCAGAGTGGTCCATAATGCTTGGGATTTACATCTGCATGTAGGGCACATGCAAGGCAGTACCTCACAGAGGATTCCTGTTACATGTTTTCTGTTCATGATGTTAAAAAAACAACCCACTAAACAAAGCCCAATGATATTACCAGACTTCACAGCAAAACCAGGAAAACTGAGCTTCAAAATCATGGATTTAAAAGTAGACATATCAAATGCACAAACAAAAATATGGGAAGCCTTGGTACACACACCAGATTACATCTATGAAATACTACAGCCACTTGGGAATATGCAGACCACGTAGATCCTAACAACAGTAAGCGATGCAGCACCTGATGATGTACAATAGATGACAGTTGCTCTACATTACAATATCATGTTCTTTAAGACCATGACTGGATCAGGTAGAATCCTCTGGTGAGGAGAGGAAAATTGTTCTTCCTGTTCAAGCTACCTCATAAGGAAGCTTCAGACTAGCATAAGAGCAGGCACAAAAAGAGGTAGAGAGCAAGAAGAGCTCAGCAAGATCTAGGACCCTGCAGTTTATTCAAAGATCAGGAGACTACTGAGAAGAGCAGATAGACAGAGTTATTAAGGGTAACAGCAAAATACCAGCTCTGGGGTTGACCATCAATGTTGGATACCAAGAGCTATGAAGGAAATCTGAAAATACTACCCTCTGTAACAAATTTGGTGAGTGACACAATATAGAATAAAACCCAAAAGTGTTCAAATACATAATGGGACAGCAAAGCATCATATTCTCACTGCAAACGTGTTGGAAATGGCTGTTCGTTTCCAAATGTTGCTCCAGAAAAATTTGTCAGGCTATATTTTCCAATTAACTCTTAAAACACAATTTCTCCTCAGGACAATCTCAGATTAAAATAGGGCTCAATCTAGTTCAGATTGCTTCCTATTCCCACCTGTTTTCTCTCTAATATTTAGTCAAAGTGTGAATGTTGCCATATTTCTGATGTAACACTGTCAAGAAAGGAAAACAGAATTTGTAGCTGCAACTTTATTTTACTTTATGCTAAAATTTCCGCGTCACCAGTGTTCCACCTGCTTTGCCCCCAAAGGTATTTACTGAAAGGGAAAGCGCCTTTCTGATGGCATCTGTGACAATGAAGTATTGGTATGCATTACAGAAGCAGCATGACAGCCAAAACATATGCGAGAGGCTGATTTCCCCCTCCCTCCCATTGGTATCTATCTATTCCTGTTGCAGAGCTTAAGCCAGGCTACAACAGTGCCAAGCTTTAACTACAGATGAATTCTTTCCAATATATTTTTCAATGTCATTTCTACACGTATTTTTACATTTTTATTGCAAATTCAATTCCCAAAGGAGCTCAAGCATTTTGCAAACTCTATGAAGGACTGTACCTCAATGGATTGTTAACTACTGGAGTAAAGAGGCAAGTAAATACTTACCAGCAGGTGGCAACAGTTATGGGTAAAGGTCGTTTGGGACCAGTACCTATCAGAAAGAGATCTCCAATACCTGCAACTTCATTAAAATGTGATTTAATGCTACCAGGATATGAGCCATAGACTTTATAGTGTCATAATTCAGCACTTCTTGACAGACGTTTTGTAACCATATTCAAGTTTCACAGTACGAGTTGTTAAGTTCAACATGCTAAACACATACAACACCACATACCTTACCTGAACTCAATTAGGGATAGATTACATTGTCACACTTTTGCCATACAAGCATGTCAGGTTCGTAAACATAGGATGATTTAAGAAGGGTCAAGCTTGTGGTAAGAAATTTACCATGTTTGAATTAACATTTTTAAAAAATGCTTAATACACCTAGTCTCCTAACATGTGAGGACAGATCTTGCTCCAACTTTCAGTGGACATGAACTCCAGGTAAGATTATCAACCAGCTAACTGAAATATGATTGCTCTTTTAATATGAGCTTTGGCCTTTTTCTGGAGCAAGATATTCAATATTCAATGCAACAAACCACGCTGTCTCCAACTTACAGATATTATTAACAGTTGAATCATCACAAGGTATCTTCGGGTGGGTATATAAAGACAGACTGCATAAAAATTCACAAGCTGTTTTTCAAATTTAAGCAACAACAAAAGCACTTGCAAAATAACAAGTTAAACAAGCAGATTCTTCTAGTTACATGCTTTTAAAAAAAAAATAAATAAATCATCCCCCGAATCTCATCTCATTTAGTTCAAGAAAAACTAAAATTCTTGTACCTGGTAATTCATTCTGCTTTGCTCCCAATGCAACAGACTCCTATGGGCTTCTTTTTGTAACAACCTTCCAGTCATCGGAAATACAAAGTCCTAGTGATACAAAACGTAAATAAATTGAACATTTTATTATTTACGGTAATGAATTCATGTTATATTCTGTAAGTTAAGAATGTAATTTACAAAAACTGAAAGAAAAGTATCCTGGAGGACACTCGAAGTACGTCGTATCAAATTAAATCTAAAGGCAAAAACTACCCTTCTGCTTTCTAAATGCAGAATAATTCCATGCTAAAAGTGTACGTTCCTTCAAAGGAAAAAAGCTGACACAAGGGACCTAAGTTACCAACAGATAGAAGGAACAGTGAATTAAAGACTTACAGATTAATAGAGATTGGGAAACGTAATTTGGATGATAAAGTATCCTTGGGGTTTTCACGAAAAGGAACATAAGGAACATATGGACAATCAGTGTCAGATTAGCATCTAAATATGATCAGATCACTGAATATTCCTGCACCTTTCAATACTGTTTCATCACACTATGCCTAAGAGGTACCTTCCAAATAATTCCTGTTAGAGAATGAACTAATTAACTGAGCAGAATGACATTGAGAAAGTCCTGTCGGTGTAAGTCAATAATTAAATCTGCCACATGGTTTTTAATATTTTTGAAAAATAGTTAGGTAAGATTTTCAACGAGTATAGATTAAGTAGAGATTTACAGATTTCAAAGGCTTTCTAACAGTTTAACCATTTAACAACCATTTCAAATCTTCAATAAACATTATTTGATAACAGATGTTAGTCTCCTCTGTTTCTAAGTCCAAAGGCAAGGAAGAATACCTTCCAAAATAGTCCTGTTTACAATTTTGTCTCAAGACATAGGAAAAAAAAAAAGTACACATTTCAATAAAAAGCAATAAAGAAAAACAGTTTCCTATTCACAGGAGCTAATTAAGTTTACTAAAAAAAAAAAGGAAGAAAAATTCAGAAATTACTTTCAGTAAAATGCAAATAGTAGCAGAGGGAGATAAATAAAAGCCAATAGAGTTGCTTGGTGTGATTTTGCAATCACAGCATTCAGAAGCAGAGAGCTGAAAAAGAATAAAAAGTAAGTTGCTTTCCAATAACATGGAAATAATAATGTTACAACTAGCCAGTCAACAGAGGTAGAAAATGGGCAACTAGAGGAGAGTGACAGAACCAGCTTTTAGTGACACAGTGGTAAAATGGAGATAAAAAGCAGCAGAAAACACGGATGCAAACAAGTATTTGTAAACACCAGATGAAGAGCAGCTGAAAGCAATAACTCAGGCTATAACATGGCTGATAAAGCAGCCTTGCAACATTCTAATCACCTACAGTCCCAGGACGACTTTTTTTTTGTGAGGAGCAAATAACTCATTGTTTTGATAGAGCAGTAAATTTCATGCATAATTTTGAAGTGCTGAAATAAGATGCATCCCTTAGGAAAGCAGACAGTTTCCAAGTAATTGAGAAATGGACATTGGAAATGGAATTACAATGCAGTTTGGATAGAACAATTCCCATATGTACAGATTCCTGCAGAGCAGGACGTCCTTATTATTAGACTCCTCTTGGTGCTCAGAAGCAGCATCGCTTTTACTGTTTGACTCTGCACTGGTAATTTCTGATCATTCCACCTCATCTATACAGGAAGAGGTGATGCAACATAACAAAAGAACAATCAGGTACAGGTTATAAGAAAGGATGTACAGGCTTTATAGAAGTCTCCCACAGCAATCTATGAGTGCACATAAACTCCGACAGAGGACACGGCTGAAGTGCCTCTTCACAAATGCACGGAGCATGGGGAACAAGCAGGAGGAATTAGAGATGCGTACATGCCTCCAAGGCTACAATCTCATCGGCATCGTAGAAACTTGGTGGGACAACTCCTATGACTGGAGCGTCAGCATGAAAGGGTACAGGCTCTTCAGGAGAGACAGGCAAGGGAAACGAGGAGGCGGTGTTGCCTTATATGTTGATGAGCAGCTGGAATGTATGGAGCTCAACCTGGGGGAGGATACAGAGCCAACTGAGAGCCTATGGGTCAAGATTACAGGGAAATCGGGAGCAGGGGACGTTACAGTGGGGGTACGCTACAGGCCACCCGACCAGGAAGACCAAGTGGATGAAGCCCTCTATAAACAGATAAGGGCGGCATCACGTTCACAGACCTTGGTTCTCATGGGTGACTTCAACCACCCTGACATCAGTTGGAAGGATAACACAGCCAGGCACAGGCAATCCAGGAGGTTCCTGGATTGCATTGAGGACAACTTCCTTCTCCAAGTGGTCGAGGAGCCGACGAGGAGAGGAGCCATGCTGGACCTTGTTCTTACCAACAAGGAGGGGCTGGTTGACAGGGTCAAACTCAAGGGTAGCCTGGGCTGTAGTGACCATGAAATGGTTGAGTTTGAAATCCTCAAGGCAATGAAGAAGGTGCGCAGCAGGCTGACGACCCTGGACTTCAGGAGAGCCGACTTTGGCCTCTTGAAGAATCTGCTTAGTATGGTGCCGTGGGATGAAGCGCTGGAAGGAAGAGGGGTCCAAGAAAGTTGGTTAATATTCAAGGACCACCTCCTCCAAGCACAGCAGCAATGCATTCCTACAAAGAGGAAGGCAGGCAGAAAAGCCAGGAGGCCTGCATGGATGAATAAGGAGCTCCTGGAAGTGACCAAAAGAAAAAAGGAGGCCTACAGGGAGTGGAGACAGGGGCGGGTAGCCTGGGAGGATTACAGAGGAATCGTTTGAGCAGCCAGAGAGCGGGTTAGACAAGCTAAAGCCCAGCTAGAACTAAATCTGGCCAGGGACATTAAGACAAACAAAAAATCCTTCTATAGGTATATCAGCGAGAAAAGAAAGACTAGGGAAAATGTAGGCCCTCTCCGGAAGGAAACACAAGAACTGGTTACCCGGGACAGCAACAGAGCTGAGGTACTCAATGACTTTTTTGCCTCAGTCTTCACAGACAAGTACAGCAGCCGCACTGCCCAAGACGCAGATTGCAAAGGAGAGGATTGGGAAAATGGAGCACCGCCCACTGTAGATGAAGATAAAGTGAGAGACCACCTGAGGAACCTGAAGGTGCACAAGTCCATGGGACCTGATGAGATACATCCGCGGGTCCTGAGGGAACTGGCAGATCAAGTCACGAAGCCACTAGCCATCATATTTGAGAAGTCGTGGCAGTCTGGCGAGGTTCCTGCCGACTGGAAAAGGGGAAACATAACCCCTATTTTCAAAAAGGGAAACAAGGAAGACCCGGGGAACCACAGGCCAGTCAGTCTCACCTCTGTGCCTGGCAAGATCATGGAGCCGATCCTCCTGGAAACTCTGCTGAGGCACACAGAAAACAAGGAGGTGACTGGCGAGAGCCAACATGGCTTCACCAAGGGCAAGTCATGCCTGACAAATTTGGTGGCCTTCTACGAAGGGGTTACAGCGGCAGTGGACAAGGGAAGATCTGCTGATGTCATCTACCTGGGCTTGTGCAAAGCGTTTGACACCGTCCCACACGATATCCTGGTCTCTAAATTGAAGAGACATGGATTCGATAAATGGACCACTCGGTGGATAAAGAACTGGCTGGACGGTCGCACTCAAAGGGTTGCGGTCAACGGCTCGGTGTCCAAGTGGAGAGCAGTGACGAGTGGCGTTCCTCAGGGGTCGGTACTGGGACCCGTACTGTTCAACATCTTTGTTAGCGACATGGACAGTGGGGTAGAGTGCACCCTCAGCAAGTTTGCTGATGATACCAAGCTGTTTGGCGAGGCAGACACGCTGGAGGGGAGGGATGCCATCCAGAGGGACCTGGACAGGCTGGAGAGGTGGGCCCAAGCCAACCTCATGCAGTTCAACAAGGCCAAGTGCAAGGTCCTACATCTGGGTCGGGGCAATCCCAAGCACAAATACAGGCTCGGCGGGGAATGGCTGGAGAGCAGCCCTGTGGAGAAGGACCTGGGGGTGATGATTGACGAGAAGCTTGACATGAGCAAGCAATGTGCGATCGCAGCCCAGAAGGCCAACCGTATCCTGGGCTGCATCAAAAGAAGTGTGGCCAGCAGGTCAAGGGAGGTGATTCTGCCCCTCTACTCCGCTCTCGTGAGACCCCACCTGGAGTACTGCATCCAGCTGTGGAGTCCCCAACATAATAAGGACATGGACCTGCTGGAGCGCGTCCAGAGGAGAGCCACGAGGATGATCCGAGGGCCGGAGCACCTCTCCTATGAGGAGAGGCTGAGAGAGTTGGGGCTGTTCAGCCTGGAGAAGAGAAGGCTCTGGGGAGATCTTATTGCGGCCTTCCAGTACCTAAAGGGGGCCTACAGGAGAGCTGGGGAAGGACTTTTTACTAGGGCATGTAGTGACAGGACGAGGGGGAACGGCTTTAAGCTGGAAGAGGGCAGGTTTAGATTAAACATTAGGAAGAAGTTTTTCACTTTAAGGGTGGTGAGGCACTGGAACAGCTTGCCCAGAGCAGCTGTGGAAGCTCCATCCCTGGAGGTGTTCAAGGCCAGGCTGGATGGGGTTTTGAGCAACCTGGTCTAGTGGGAGGTGTCCCTGCCTATGGTAGGGGGGTTGGAACTCGATGATCTTCAAGGTCCCTTCCAACCTAAACCATTCTATGATTCTATGATTGCCAGAAGGTATTTGAGCACCTTAACTTGCTTCCTCTCTAAAAAACAGGCAGGTCTCAAACAGGTTTTACATATGACCATGCTCCCACCCATACGCTTTCCCAAATAAGCCCCTCAGAAACCACCTAAAGGCCACATAGGTCTAGCTAGTAAGAGCATGGCAAAGCCCAGAATGAAACGTCACTTCAATACTATTAAAAACTGTCTCTAAGCATTTGTCTTCATTGTGTTTAAGTGATCCTGAAGTATAGAGAAATATGTGGATGGACCTTAGGCCAATAATAAATTCAACAGCAATAGAGCCTCAGAATGCAGATGGATGACATAAATGTGTTGGAAACAAATTAGACAATAAAATAATTGAATATTAGTCTTTGTATAATTAATTTGTTACTAACTGACATTAATTGTACCTTTCCTCTTGGATTTCTGTGAAGCTATTCTCAATCACATAGTTCCTAATTTGCCTGAAGCCGTGTGAGGAAGCAGCATGTGCAATAACACAGGGTGATGCTTCCCATAGCTCCCTGCTGTTACATTCTAAATGACTCTTCTTTGCACAGACTCATCCCTCTTTTCTATACATCTGTATTAGAAGTAGAGCCTTTACACTTGCTAAAGGCTTTTGTCATCTACATACTGTATACAACAAATTAAAGCTAGCATCAGGAAAGAATCAGAATTCATAGCTTTGAGAAGGCATTCTAGTTTTTGCTAAAAATACCCCCGCATACTCCCATTAAAAATAACAAAAAATACAAGTATGAGTCTCCTCTCTGAGCATTCAGCTCTAAAATTGCCCCAGATCCTGACAAACAGCATGCAATTAAACTAACAAGATCAGAATGGGAACAGAACCGGAATCAGATTTCTAAACCTCTCTGGAGGATGCCATATCTTCACACACATTGATAGGACTATTCCCTTTACTTTGGTGATTATACTGAAAACAGTTTATAACTCTTTCCTCGACTAATAAAAAATGTACTTGAATAGAGCTTCACCCACTGAGAGCGCACAAGTTCTTTATGCACAATCTTTCCCCTTCATAACAGAGACTCCTAACTGCTTCCACTGACCTGTTTGGTGGGGTTTTTTTTGTTGTTTTTTTGTTTTTTTCTAAGGTTTATATGATAGTAGTATTTTTTGGTGTACATCTGACAAAAGTGCATCAAACATTAAAGATGCAGAAGATTAAGTTTTACCAGCTAGACCTATGTGACATTTTGGTCACCCCAAAACTCTTTATAAATTGTCAGTCATTCTCACCCTTATGAATTCAGCCTTTTGCTTCCTTAGCTGTAATTAATTCTAAGAGAAGTCAAGCAAAACACAATTAAGCGACACTAACTAAATTTCAGGGACTCATTAACCTGTCATTCCATATGAATTTCGGTTCTTGACTGTGCCTAGTGAAACTGTGGAAAAAAACCAACAACCCATAGGGGTATGTACACAAATTTTAAGCCTTATTAAGCATCACTCATTTATTAGGAGAAACCCTGAAACATAGCAGCAGAATTTCCTCATCTTGCATCGTTTTGACTGATAGAAAGATTTGGACATGGTGTCTACTGTTGTTCTACAAGGAAGAAAATATTGTTTCATAGTGTGTTGTGTGTGATTAAGTGTTCTTTGTTACCTTATGTATTTTTCTGCAAGATTCCTGCCAATTTACTGTGGTAGCAAGTCTCCTGCAGAAACTGCAAATGGAAAAAGAGCTGTAACCTAGGAAGCTTTTCCCTACTGGTACTTGTTAGGCTCTGACTGAAGAAAACTCAGTTGAAAGAACCCACAACAACTCTCAAATTCCAAAGCCAAAAATGAAAATTTGGCAGGTATCAAGTCTTAACCTGCTGAGCTTCACTCTGCATTTTTTTAAGGTACAAGTGCTCCCCTGTGCAGGGGAAGAAACCTGCCCCACTTTTTGAAAACTATCCAATTCAAATATTTTCATTGGGTACCCACCATTCAATCTGAGTAATATTTTTTTCCCTCCCTCTAATTAACCACAATTTACTGGTTCAGTTGAATTTACATTTTCCCCAGGCTCTTGAAAGTTAAGATTTGAATATTGCTGTTGCCACAAATTGGTTGGCCTTAGTTACAGTTTAGTTGTGGCTTGCTTTATTTGTGAAGGGTTTATTAGGATAAGTACACAACAAATATTCCTATACCCATTGGAGCTGGCTTCTGCCACAATATTTAAGTCTTTGGCACATATTTCAAGCGTATATACAATTTTTATTAAATTTACGTACTTAGTCAAGCATTTAGAGGCACAACTCAAACTTAAAATTACTGAATATTAAGTGCTAGATGATTACTTAATCTCATATCTGTAAAACACGCAGTTTCTTTTTCATATCTAATCTTCATGGCTTTAAAGAGACATGAAGCAAAATAAACCACATATCACTTGTTTGATTAGCAAGCTACTTCATCATTGGCTGTACACATTTTTCATCCTGTTTTAGAACATGCAGATAGACCACAGCAATATTGTTTTCCTACTGGTTTCTTACTGATCAAATCCACGTGGGCTTATTTCTAAAGAGAATCTCTTAACTGAGTTAGCATCTTTTTGTACAGCAATGTTAAGAAAGTATCTAAAGCAAAACAGTAAAGGAACTTGAAGCAGTGGGTTGAAATCCCAGAGAAAGTTTTAAGAATAAGGTTGATAGAGGGACAGAATCTGTTTTTCTTCTGCCATCCACTATAGCTAGGGGAAAAATTCAAAAAACAAGACATGAAGTATTAAAGTCCTTTTGAAGTCGTAACACAGCTGCATACAAGACTGTGTTCTCTGATTTCACATCAGTCTCCGCAGGGGATTTCTCCTCATTGTGGAGCACAGGTTCCCCCACCCTTGTAACAACAAAGTTAATTTTCAGATCTTTCACCCCTTAAGTTACTTGCATAGTTTACAACTATACTAAAATTTCCCCTAGTATTAGGCCAGCAACACCAAAATGTTAATTGCTTATAAAAACCAATAGCCTAAAACATAAACCTCTGACATTCATTCTTATCACCTGTGCTTCATATGTGTTTGATAAAAAAAAAAAAAACCAAACACAGAATCAAATCTTATCATAAAGATAGTGCTGAAAAGAAGGAGCTATGATCACCCAGTTGCTAAAGAAATGCTTGAATGTTTTCAGAGGCATAGGCCTGAGTCACTTAAGCATTTAATTCCTATTGATCTTAAGGGAACTCAGGCACCTCTATTCCTTCGTGCATCTGAGACCTGCATTCTTAAGGCCTTTCAATCACGGTGAAAAAAAATGTACCCTATCGCTTGCTAAATAAGTTCACTCTAGGTCGTATTTATGTCAGCTTTCATATGGGCAATGCTAGCAAAGAGAACAGCAATCATTTTCATGTAGCTTGGGGCTTGAAACAAGCTCTCACTTATACAGGAGTAAATTCAGCGTAATTCCATTTACTTCATTTGATTGGATCTGGCCTCTTGCCTCTGACACTGCCTGTGGTAAAAAAACCTATACTGTAACATTTTTCCCCCTCCAAAATAAGATTGCATTTTAAGGAGAATGCTTACTAAGAGGAATGTCAAGCTTTTGCACCACTGACAGAGATTGCTAGCCTCTCTATATGGGTATTTCAGCACAAGCAACTGAAATTATTTTTTGTAAAATGAGAGGGGGAAGTCATGCACAGACATAACACTTGCTACAAAACCCCACCCCCTTACACACACAATTACTTTCCCCTCCCCACCACCCAAAAAAGAAAATGGAAGTCTAAACAAGCAAGATGCCTATAGTTATGTCACTGCATGAACTATATTGACAAGGGCAGAAAGATCCATGCTAAGGATTAGTACTCCTGCAGTTTAGAAAAAAAAGATAACTCAGATACCTTAAACATCCTTTCTGGCACAGTAAATTATTTTTACTTTTTTGTTTGCTCTGACGTAACTACTCTCTGCAGTAGCCTGCCAGGCAGGAGCAGGTGTACAGCTGCTAATGTGCCAGGTAACACATCCCTGAAAAGGGGAGCCAATTTTAAGCACTTGCAGAACACCTTGTATTACCCCCTTATGAGAGTTTCAAGTTTGGCATATCTTTGCGTCACTACTCCTGAAAATTTTGGTTTTTCTAATTAAATACACAAATATTCCATAATAACTTACTTACAGTTCCCTGTGATAATTATTCTTTCCACTGAAAGTTATGGCAACTGGAATCCTCTGCACCGCAGCACATACTGTGTACGCCAAGAAAGAAATCAAAGTGTGTCATCACTGTTGATAGAAGGATAAATATAGTTGAAGTCAGATTAATATTTCCAAGATTACTCATTTCTACTTCAAAAGAGAAGCAAAGATCATGTGCAAAATGACAGCTACCCATCTGGGACTAGAAAAGTCACCATATGGATGTCTTTTTGCTAATTATAGATAAATTTTTGAACTAAGGGATTTAAAAGTAGGGATCTGTCAGTTCAAAAATATACTTCCTCTCCTCCCTCATTCAGGCAGTGCTTTGGTGCTGGCTAATCAATTAAGCAGAGCATTGGATCTCATAGATTTGCTTCACCTTTAAGAAAGCAGTTTTCTCCTACAACGTGTAATATCCAGTCACATTTGTAGCTCAGTCGAAGGAACTTTTTTATAATGATTCAAGTTTTTTTCCCAGATCAGAGAACCTCTATAATCTTTTGGCCCAATGGCCTACGTATAAGGCAGTCTCGTGGCCTCTGATATTACTGCTCCATGTACAATATCTCTACTTGAACTACAGCATATACTCCTGAAAAGTATCCCAAGTAGATTCAAAGATGTTTCAGTAACATAATTATCACCCCAAGTAAGTTCTTCCAAGAGCAATTAATTTACATAAATGATTAAGTATGTATTCCTAATGTTGTGCAAGTTGGTTCCTCTTCCACTGTAAGATTAATTTTTTTTGTTGTATTTTGTCTGCTGAATTCACTGATTAATTCTCTATCAAACTACTGAATTGGTTGCATGTATTTATAGAACAATCACATTGTTCTTCAGCCTTTGCTTTGATACGCTAATAGAGTGGGCTTCTTGACCTTGGGAGATGTTTTCTATACTTTAAATGAGGAAAAAAAGAGCTCCTCTAAACCCTGCAGCTTTTGGCCTCCTTCTAGAACTGCAAACACTAGACGATATTCCAATACCAATTATGTCAGTGCCAAATGCAGAGGCTGCACAGTCTTTTCATGCCTGCTTTGCATTTTATAGCATTTATACATGGATTGCATTAGCCTTTTTGTCACTACAGTAGAAATTAACTTCAGCACATAAAGGTAACTGATGTGAAGAAAACTGCATCCCTAATGAATAGGGAGAAACACGCTTTTCCAGAAGACCGTTGAGAGTACTCATACTATGCTCATGACCTCTGATAAAGCCTCTTTTTTCTCCCCTCTGTTGAATACACTGAAGGTTAGGCAGGGCAAGTACAGTGGATTTCACTCCTCCCTCCCAAATGTGTCAGGGGTGTGGGGAAGAGTCAAGAAAATACAATGAAGTTGAATTCTGACCAACAGCTGTGCTTTTCACTCCTCTCCAGAAGAGTTTAAGACACCATCATAGCATTTCGAGCTGTACTTTACCCATAGGAACCCTGTATGAGTCCTGGTTAGCATACAAGTCAACATACCAGAGACATTTTTTCATGCTTTTCTTCTGTTGTCCTGGTAGAGTCTCACATTCTGTCCATCATTAAACCAAGCAGCTATCAATCACTGTTATGCACAGAATTAGTCCCTGTACCTGCCCTACACACACCTGAGTATCTACTTCCTTAAGATTGCCAACAGTCCTGTTTGACATCCACACATCAGTGGGACTGAGGCTGAAAGGGCAGATGGAAATGGTAATTGTACCTGATGTATTTCATTTCCTACTTAAAGGACAGTGATTTCACGTTGCAGAGTCCCCCAGCTGCCTCAAGAGCCAGTGCTTCCTGGGAAGCGGGCTGCCACCAGGATCAGGCAAGGTGCTTTTAGCAGCTAGTGAGTAAGTGCCTGTATTCCAGCTTTTCCCATTACCTTTCCCCACAGACAAAGGGGAAAAAAAAAGGTAAAGAGGTAACTGCAAGAAATCAATTCCTTTACTTACATGACTTTTAATACAGGTGGCAATGATCTAGTGCAGTGACTGTCTATTGAGTAATGTAATTCTCAATGTGAGCATTAGTTAAGTAATCCTGTATCCCAGATACGATTCTTATCCCATCAAGGAGCTAGCTTAACACAGCATTATTTCCTCCAACTACAATGCTACACCATTTAGCTACAAGAGTTAGCTCTGTCTTCATCACTGGAGCCTTATTTCCAATCATATTGTTATGAACAACTTAGTAGCTTATACTTTATCCATGCCATGAAATCTGGAAGTTTAGCCATGCATAAAAGCCTTTTGACTGTTGCAGTCACACTCCCAAACAAAGCATTTCCATTCCCACTGACCACAACCAGCAAAACCATCTTACGCCACTTCAGTCCGTATTAGCTTCAAGTTTTCCTCATCTTACCATGGAGTTTTCCACCCTTACTTTCAAGAAGTAAAATTACAGCACACAAATTATTTAGTCCTTCACATAAACCAAAGAGCCTACACTTTCCTAAAAAAATGCAGGAAGTTAGTCAGCCTTCCAAAGAATCATCTAAAATTCAGCTTTAAACTCAATCTAACATCCATCCCATGGACAAGAGCAGTACTTCTCAGCAAAACAAAGGTAAGACACAGCACTAAAAATCTAGGCCTATGTTCTGAGCTCTTTGCTTTTAAACACAAAACTAATCTGCATCTGCTCCAGTCACTCTCCTCACAACACCTCAGCAGTCATCTTAGTGCACACACCCTACTGTATTCACACTCCAACTGACCTCTGAGGAAGGGCTTTTCCCTCCCCTCATGCCCTAAAAAAATATCAAGCAATCCTTCCATTATAGCTCTCTATTTATCATAGTCTCAGCTGTGGCTTTCTGGTAACATTCCAACCCTTTTATATGCTTGAAAAATCACTCACAGACAAAGCAGTTGCACCCCCTCTCAGCGCCGTGCACAGTACAGCTACCACAGCCCAGCAGCAGACGAATCCCTCCAAAGTCCGCAGTGAGTTAGGCAGCCGTCCACAGACACCTTTTTTTAAAACTTTTCCATGCCTCCTGAGACAGGCTCCAACTTCTCCAGGCTGACAGCTTCCACAGCCTTGGACATGGCCTCCCACCCAGCCGCTTCCCCTCAGCTACTGCCCACAGGGGTCCCCGAGCCCCCTCACAGGAACCTGCTCGTCCCTGCCCTGCCCTGCCCTGCCCGCACCACCTGCTCCTCATCCCCCTCAGCTGCGGCTTCTAGAATTTTCTTTTGAAGACTCAAATTCAGTTGAAGCCTCCCTATTTGTATGAAAAGCTCCACTTCATTTAAAAAAAAAAAAAAAAAAAAAAAAGAAGTGGGGGGTGGATTTAGGAGTTGCAGCACTAAGCTTTTAAATACATAGCTCTGAATTGGGTCTGGAAACCTTAGTGAGAGGCACGGAAAGGCATGGGGAGTCATAGGCCTCACCGCGAGATCCTTAACTATTAGTACGATGAACAAAGAGCTGCCTAAAGGCAGCATGAACAGAAACATTCACAATAAGCTCCTGAAAAACTTACTTTTCATGAGATTCAATAGTTTATGTGCTACTGAAAGACAGCATCTGCTTCCACTTGAAGTTTGCGGGGCCGAACATGAAAGAATCTAAAGGTTTGGGTTTGCCTTAAAAGATCTGTGGTTGCCTTCTCTGCCCTGTTGTGTTCAGCAGAGCACTAATCTCCAATAAGGGAGTCAAAGTCAAGCCTTTTGCTTATCTGAAGAAGTAACAGTACAAACTCACTTTTCTCGCCTTTCTGGAGAGCAAACTATTTTCATGACTCATCCGGGCCTTTCTTTACCCCTTCCATCAAAGCCATACCCTTACACACAAAGTAATGTCACATTTATGGGGCTGGAGGAAGGGAGCAGAACTCTGCCCTAAGGATGCAGGGCGTGCTCCGAGGTGAGAGGGGACAGGTGGGCAGAAACTGCTTCAAACACAGCACAAACTTCTGTATCCCCCATTCTGTTTTTTTGGTCTGCTAGGCTGGATTCTTAAACCAGATGACTGTACAGTGGATCATGCTTTAAAGCAATTACCTCCAAAACGTACAAGCTTTTTAGTATAATATGTAATATTTTTTTGGCAGCTGATATGTATTGTGAACTAACTTGTGGGATGCTAAATTCTCATTTACGTATTTCCCAGAGATGTCAATGTGTTACAACAGAAATCAGGCTAGTTCTTCGCTGCTTTCACCAGGCTTAGTTTGCTTTGGATGGCTTCTTTTACATTCAGCTGGAGGACCATTAGGACTAAGAAACAAATTTCACATGGACTTTCTACTAAAGAGAATACCTCCCCCAATTCCCTGATGCTGTCCTGTGCCTTACTGTGAAACTCAGGGGAAGAAAGGAGGAAATCCCTTAGAAGAACAAATAAAAAAAGAATTTAGCCTGTCTGCTGATAATAACAGTGGTATTGATGGAGTTAAGGGATTGGCACAATCAAGTTGTTTATCTGCTGAGAATATGAAGCACAATGTGATTCATTACAATTCCAAAGAAAAGAAGATATATTTGAAAATGAACAACAGCATATGCTTATGCTTCCTTAAAATTAGCTTTAGGCGACTTGTTTGTATCCCATGATAATACCAAGCATGAAACAAAAGAAGAAAGTTTCTATATTGTAAAATTCCTTTAGGAGTGAGTCCAAAAGTCCATAGGTATGCAACGAGCGCTGCTCAGGAGAATACATATCCGAGGTTCTGTTCTACCAGAACAGCTAGTAATGCAGCCACTTCAATACACTAACTAGAAAGTTTGGTGTTTTAAATGTAGATCTTCCCTAAGTAGGGAACAAGCAATGTGAATTTTGGTCCTTTTGATACAATGCTAACTTTCTAAATATATGCAGATATATTTAGGAGAACAGGACGTAAGGTAATGATCTGTCCATCCATCAAGATGATTTAGCAAAAAGGTACTTTAGAACAAATGACATGGGATGTGTGGTGGGATGTGTCTGTGTGTGTTATAAGTGTACAAAATTTTAATCACAGACAAGTCATGCATTCTCATGCACTGACCCAAATTCAAGCAATTAACAGATATATACCCTATACAGCATGTTATTATACTACAGTTAATGCATATCTACATCTAAGGCAAAAAATGTTTGCAAGCAACTACAAAACGAAGCCATCAAATCCTGAACAGAATGTTAGAATATCAGCCCAGATGAAAATCAATACACTTTATCTGAAAAGTGTTTAATAAAGCCACTCATGAATTCATGGCATCTTTCTTTGCCTTAGCACAGACTAACAAATATCAAAGTAGTTAGAATATATAACTTGAACAACAAACAGATTTTCTTTCATAAAAATTTAATTGGTAAGTGTGTTCTACATTCAACCTACCACTCAAATCTACAGTGGATATCTAAAAAGGAACTTATTTCTTACACCACATATTGTGTCATATATCATCTGTATTAAGTACCACCTCTAACCTGTATTACAACAATGATTTTGCTAATAGGTTATTCTGATGATTTTTTTAATTTAACTTCATTATTAAATAATATAAAGAAAAGGAAAGAGCCTTGCCTGCATAGAAGAAGTATTTGTTTCCCTGCTCACTATAAATAAGATTTTGATACGTTTTACCAGATGAAAGGTTTTCCCTCTTCTTTAGCAGGACATTTCTTCTTGAGGCAATATTCTCAAGTTTTATGTTTATACTAAGTAAAAGAATTCTTATTTGACATCATATATGTCCAACGTGCTTTGCAGACCTGTAAAGTCACAAAATGGAAAATAATGCACCTAACAGACTGGCTGAACAACAGGAATTACCTTCAGGCATTCTGATTATTTGCACAGCAAATCAAAAATAAAAAAATCAGGGCAAGCTGGCAGCTCAGCAACCTCATTTGCACTCTGTGGGGACTGGGCTGGTACTGATCAAGAAGGGGTGGCCTAAGACCTGTCCCTTGCATAGAGCCAACACAAGCGGAGCTGCTGATGAGGTGATAAAGGTTCCAATGTGGCACTACCTTGGAAATGTGTTAATGCCAGCCATCATGGGAAATATCAGATGTCAGCAAGCATAAGGTGCTTGTAGGAGGGCTGGCAAATGAAGGCCTCTCATTAATCTCTTACAGATGAATGATGCCTTTGCTACAATCTCACACAGGTGTTTAAGGAGCCAACTTGTCTTATGTTTATTATCCATGTCTACACGCTGTCCATTGAACAGAAGAATGACTTCTAGAGTAAGGTACTGCCAAGCCTTAATTGTGAGATCAGAACCCCTTCCTGCTCTTGTACCGATGAAAAAATTGTTGGGAATACAATGTGTATTCATTTACGATCTTTGCTTTCACCTGAACCTCATGACACTGCGTACATTACTCACAACAGGTGACCACAGTACAATGACATTACAATAGGACACATTTTGAAAAACATAGTTGTGCTACTTAATATTGTATCAGGCAACGGAGATATATTGGCCACAAGGGTGCCAGAATCATAGAACGGTTAGAGTTGGAAGGAACCTTAAAGATCATCCAGTTCCAACCCCCCTGCCATGGCCAGGGACACCTCCCACTAGACCAGGTTGCACAAAACCCCATCCAGCCTGGCCTTGAATACTTCCAGGGATGGGGCAGCCACAACTTCTCTGGGCAACCTGGGCCAGTGACTCACCACTCTCACAGTAAAGAATTTCTTCCTAATATCTAATCTAAATCTCCCCTCTCCCAGTTTAAAACTGTTACCCCTCATCCTCTACAGTCCCTAATAAAGAGTCCATCCCCAGCTTTCCTGTAGGCCGCCTTTAGGTACTGGAAGGCTGCTATAAGGTCTTCCTGGAACCTTCTCTTCTCCAGGCTGAACAACCCCAACTCTCTCAGCCTGTCTTCATAGGAGAGGTGCTCCAGCCCTCTGATCATCTTCGTGGCCCTCCTCTGGACTCGCTCCAACAGGTCCGTGTCCTTCTTATGTTGGGGGACCCAGAGGTGGACACAATACTCCAGGTTTGGTCTCACCAGAGCAGAGTAGAGGGGCAGAATCACCTCCCTCTGTCTGCCGGCCATGTTTCTTTGGATGCAGCCCAGGATGCGGTTGACTTTCTGGGCTGCAAGCGCACATTGCTGGCTCATGTTGAGCTTCTCATCAACCAACACCCCCAAGTCTTTTTCCTCAGGACTACTCTCAATCCATTCTCTGCCCAGCCTGTGTTTGTGCTTGGGAATGCCCTGACCCATGTGCAGGACCTTGCACTTGGCCTTGTTGAACTTCATGAGGTTTGCACAAAGTTGACCCTTTCAGTTTTCTTTGTTGTTTCATGTCATTTCTACTATTTTACATAAATGGAAATGTAACTGCATCAGCAAATCAATAATATGAAATCTTTAAAATAATGATACTTAGATATTTAATATTTTAAATGTAAATAATTAAGACTTTCAAAACTATATTTTTGAAATGCATACAAAAATCTTAACTACGGCGGTATGAAGTATAACCAAGGTAATCAAAACAAATTCTACCATTTGATCTGCTATACAGCCCAGCATATACACTTTGAACATAATGCTATGAGGTGCTACACATTTACATCTAGGAAGCTTAGAACATTTGATTGCTGCTGTTTTCTGGCTAACTCTTGGAACTGATGTGTGCTCATGTAATAGAAAGTTAACACAATGCATAATCTTGTGCAGCCACAGCTCCAGACTGTGGAACAAGTTTTAGACTGAGTTGGCACTATTATGCTACAAGATGCTTCTACACAATAACACAGTCTGACCTAGAAAAAAGTGATGTTTGACCTGTCATTCATGTCACTGACATGTACGGATTATGACACTAAGAGCTGCTGGAATTGCCCCTTTGTTTACGAATATAGCCCAAGTGTGGATTTCTGCAAGAAGCTCAGAGGAAGTTCAGCATAGTTTTGCAGATTACTGGTGCCAAAGCTGCAGTTCAGAAGGCACACTGCCTTGACCATTGATTCAAAATGCACTTCCAAACCTTTAGTTTCATCAAGAGTAGTGAAAACTTAAGGCTGCCATTCAAATAGTTGTGCCTTGTAGAACAGTCCGTATAAAATTATCCACTGTTTTGACACCCATGCAATGTTTAATGTCAGCGGGTTCAGCCACAATTCCATTTTTGTATAATCATTTTAACAAAGCATTTTTCTTCATTGGTATGCAATGTTGCCATCATGGTCTCAGAAAGGGAAGTCAAGGGCTGCTATCAAAAATGTGAAGCACAGTAACTGTGCTTTAATACATAGTGTTTCAAGCTTCCCATGAAAATTTAATAATTTTTGATGTTTCAAAGAAACCTCTGACTTAACAAGTGCTTGTGCCGTTACTCACATGTATTTAAGTGTGTGACATTGTTGTCATTTCTTCTTCCATTTCCACCCTCTGGAGAACATAACAGAAAGAACAGAAAAATTCCCCCCAAATATCTTCTACTCCCTCCAGGCTGAGGACAAAACAAAGATAAACATACACTTCAAGGTATGAAGTCATTCAAGAAAGCCGTAAACTTTCTTCTATCTCTTGCTATTACAGTTGTTACACAACAGACCAAGATCAGAAGCACAGCAAAATGGGAGACAGACCCTGAGTCAGTACATACGCGTGGCTTAAAAAAGTGTGCTTGAGTTCAAAAGTAGGTAAACTCCTCAGATCTAAATAACATATAAAAAAATCTCGACACCCCAGAAAATGATCAGGGAACCAAGAAGCAGGTAATAGGATTGTTCTGTACATTCTGTCAGTAGCCTTTTCTCACAGGATATAAGAAATGAGCTTTTCTAGCAGAGGGAGAGAAAGGACGAGCACAGTACTTTCTCTTTTTAAGGAACCTTCTCCTAGAAAAGTAGTTTGACAGGTAGGTATAAGTTAACATAATTTACACATTTCTATAGCTTGGGTAAGTGTAGCCTATTAGTGCAGGATGATGTAACCTATGTGACAAGGGGCTTGAAACTGAGGAAAGATGAAAGACGATGCAAGATGAAAGAGCTACAGTGTGTGATGTGCAACTTACACCATTATTCCTATCACCCGTGTCCCCCAGCTCTCATAGATTAGGAGTGAAACACAATCTGCATACAAGTATGAATACATTGAAAGAGCCATAGGCAGCAACCAGGGGAGCAATGAAATTGGACAAGTATTTGAAGGCCACTTCAAAGAGTTTTACCCTTGGGAAGAAAAGTTGATATTTTTTTAATCTGATTTTTTTTCTTCTTATGGTTTTTGCACTACAAGAAAAAAATATTTCACCTTTCTTCTGTGCAGTGAGGAACAAAACCAGCAAATCTGGGAGATTACCTATTATATCTTGGGGTTTATTACTGAATATAAAAAAAGTAACGTTCAGTATTTCATCCCAATTTCCAACAGAAGTCATTACTACATACTATTTTATTTTCCAACTTTCTTAGAATTACTAAATCATTCCATTAGCCTGGCTAGCTTTTTTATTTACTACCTTTAATAGAAGGTAGTATTTGGATTTGGAAGCCCTCCTTTCCAAATCTATATTTAGAACGTATATTCACCAGATATAAAACAACATAAGCAACATAACATTTTCCTTGTTGTATTTAAATGGCATTTATTGTATGAAATTGTGTAACCTTACAGTTTCTCACGTTACGGAACTTCAATGAAAATTCTGACAAAAACCTTTCCAAATGCACATCTGTAACTTCCTTCCCAGTGTTTACATAAGCCTCCAGCAGATGAATAAATGGCAGATGAAAATACCTGTTTCCTGGAAAATTTTTGGAGCCTTCTACTGCAATATCCAGCACCCTGCAAGAGAGTCTCTGCCATACAATGAGCTAAAAAAAGCAACAACAATTTTACTGGAAGAATCGCTAAAACATAAGTGTTCAGGTTATGTACTTACCGTGTTAATGGTACAGACTGTGTTAAAGAAGTTGAGACGTAGTAAGTGATTGAACTTCTGTTATTTGCGTCACTTACTAGCTTCCAGATAGAGAACCTGAGAGAGCAGGAATAAGGTGGGCAAAGAAGATTCAACATCATGTGTTAGTGCATTACATCTAGCTACACGACAGATGGTTACAAATCTTTAAACTTCTATGGCTGTTTGCAAATAGCTAACTCAAAAATAACAACATAAAAACCACTGTAACTACATTATTTCAGAGTTCTCGTACTTGTACACTGATGTGTGAGGAAACCAAGACCCAACTCCATAAAAACTCCACTGTCTAGAAGTACTTTCTCCTCTGGCCTATGCGTCATTCTCTGAAACCTGGTGCTTATCCACTGCACTTCACTCTCCTCATGGTGCCTTAGATCTCCTGTCTCTGTGGGGAACTCTTTCTTCCTCCTCAGTCATAGCCCTAGCAGTGTGTGTAGCTCCTTGTTTCTAAATATTTTTACAGATCTCCAGGATCTCGTCACTGAACAGCTTAGGCAGTCACAGAAACAGCTAGAGACAAAATTAGGGCCAACATCTTGTGATCATCTGTGCCTCTATAGGAATCACTAAGCTAAAGCATTTGAAAATGTTTATTTGTTTTGAGGAACACGTTTTTAATTTTTTTTGTTAGCTTGTTCAGATTTTTTTTGCCTGCATGCTACAATATTTAAAGGACAGTAAAACTTTTATAACAGTTGGTGTCTCATATCAAGGCAAAAATAATACTTTCAGATGTCCTGCTGTATGAAGCTTTTAAAGAACATTTATTATCTGCAAACAATAATTGACAACTCAAGACAGAATTACTATGTGTCATTTTTTCCAAAGGGTAAACAGATTTCTTTCTTTTGTTTTGTCATTCTTTCCTCTCTCAGTACACTTTGCCCTTCTCACTTAGGTAGCCTCCAAAGCTCTGACTTTACATCCCCCATGTACATACTAAGAAACCCACAGTTGAAATCAATAAAATAATTCAGATTGGACGGGACCTCTTGAAGTTATCCCATCCAGTCCCACTCACAGCAAGGTGAGCTTCAAAGTTAGATCAAATTGTTCGGGGCCTTGTTTGATTATCTCCCTGGATGGAGATTCCACAATATCTTTGGGCAACCTGTGCCAGTGCTGGACTGCTCTCACCACGAAAAATCTTTTTCATTATATCTAGTTGGAATTATCCTTGCTGCATCTTGTGTCTACTGGCCTTAGTCCTTTTGCTGTGCCCATCCAGAAGACTCTGGCTCTGCCTTCTCTATAATCTCCCATTAGGTAATTGAAGTCAGTAATTAGATTCCCCCCCACCTTGGCCTTCTCTTTCTAAGACTGAACACATGTAGGTCTCAGTCTCCTGGTACATCATCCTCCAGCTCCCTAACTATCTTCGTGGCTCTCAGCTAGACTGGCTCCAGTATGTCAATGTCTTTCTTGTACTGGGGGTCAAAAAAGGACGCGGTACTCCAGATGTGAGTGAAAGTTAAGTTTGCCTCAGCTTCTTATTATTCAGCTATATTTAGAGTAAGCCAGGTATTTAACTTCCAGTTTTCTTTCAGTATCTGCAAGCAAGAAGGAATTTTTGCCAGTTCTGCAGCTATTTTAGGGAAAGACCTCAAACAAGATGAGTTTGATACGCATTTGGAGTAAAAGTAGCAGTATTTTTCCACAACTATCTCAAAAATCAAATAATCAACTTTTCCCCTTTGGGATACATACATATCCCATCCCTGGGATGCACATACAAATAATCCTAGTCCAAATCTAACAAAAGTTAGATTCTATAAAACTTCTGCGTTACACATATGAAGGTGCTTGTGAGGCTCACACAATCTAACTTTGGTTCAGAGATGAGAGGACATCCCTAGTTTGTATTCACTTTATAAACTGTTCTTTGAGTACAGATTGATTTTAAAGAAATGAGAAAAAGACCAAATGAAAAGTAGTAATGATTTCAAGTTTGATCAATTGAAAGTAAAGGTTGAAAATTCCTTTACCAGTCTGTTCACATATTTGTTCTCTGAAACAGCCCTTGAAGGAAAGGGCCTAATAAATAACATGTAACCATAGATTCAGGTTTCCTATACAGAGAAGCATGAGAACTAGAAACAGGGACAGAAATGTTGGTCACAGAGGGACAAATACATCCCTGTTCTAATTCTACTAGAACTTAGAATCTTGAATTAGATCCACGGAATACAAACTTGAACAGATATTTCAGTAATAATTCAGTAGAAGATTTTATGAAAGAATAGTTATTCAATAAACATGAAGCGCAAGTGATAATAACAAGGTTCAAACTGCCTCAATGGATCTTCTCTGAAATAAATGAAACTAAGTTAAGTCCCTGTTCAGAAGTATATTCCCATATCTAGCTTTGGGAAATGAAAATCTAACCTCTCTCATTAGCCTACTAAGTAGCTTTTCACACTTGCAAATTCTCAGGAGCCTTTGTAACATGGAATCGTCTGTATCTTTAGAAGCTAACGTGCAAAACAATTACATGAGCATAGCCCGGATCAGTTAATCCGGTGTTTTGTAATGCCTTCAGCTTCAAACACTAATTGTTCAATATTCTGTTCTCCGGAATATGTTCACAAACAATTCCCATGAGCCTGAAAGTCTTTGCTAATTACCCCAATGATATCCATTCCTGCTCTCCTACCATCTAGTTCTGCGATTCACATCTATTACCAGTCTATTACCACCTCTATTGACCTCTATGGCCAGTCTTTGCTGAAGACTGCCATCCTCTTGATCTAATCCAGCCCCTCCCCTCTCCTTCCCCAAGAGAGTGAGTCCAGATCATCATAATCTTAATTTCAGAAAATAGTAAGTGTGATGAAGGGGAAAAAAAGCAGTTCCCTGCAACAGAATTGTAGGCTGCCAAAGTCCTCCTGACAGAACGTATATATTCTTTTCCACAAGACACAGGTATAAGGGTAAGGTGACCCACTTACTCCAGGGTGTACTTTACCCAGTTGCTGGGGCTTTCACAGGTGCAATCATAGCATCAACCATTTATATAAGCAAAACACAACCCATCAACCCAAATAATGTGTTATCTTGTGGAACACTAACAGGAGAGCATCACCTGTCCTAAGGGTGAAATACAGCAAGTGCAAAGTTCATACTACATACTCGGGCTGATTTGTACACCTGATCACCTGGACCATGACTCTTGATCCAGGTGAATCTACAGCACTGAGAAAAGGTATTAATGATCACCTGATAAAGCCGTAGCTTAACTTTGAAGAAAGATGCATTAATAATTTTGTGATGCCCTTGCAATAGGCAAGTATGGCTCTCTGTGTAACTATAGCAAGCTCTTATGGCACAGTGCCTTCTAGAAAAGCACTGCTGATGTCTAGGCTGGTATATTTAAAAACAAGATTGACTGCAGGCTATTTATAAGTACTTCTGCTTGTGCACACGAAAACTGAAAGAGTTCAAACTAAGAAAATGCACTGACTTCATGTCATTTGTTTCTCCTTCAACAGAAAATTGACCAAGCCCCCCAAAATTCCCAGTAGCTTGGCAGAGGGAAAAGAAAAGCAAAGAGGGTGATGTGAAAATTTAGCTAACAGAAAATAACATCTTTTTCAAAATTGCTTTCTATCTTGGAGAGATTTTAAGACGAGCAAATTTGCTTTCTGATTAACAGATTCCTTATATTACACCTGGATCTCTTGCCTAGTTCTCATAAATATGTAAGTGGAAAAAGTGAAACTCAAGAATACATGAAACCTTTTAATATATTAGATAGTTGAAAATGGTGCTTCCTTTTTACCTTGACTTGAAGCTTTATTTATCAATGATACACTAAATAGGCAGTTGTCCTAAAAATCCCCACTTCTTGGGAAGAAATAAAAGTACAAAACTTCTTTTCCACACAGTGAACAATAAAGTCACGTGCAAAAGAGTGACAGCAAATGCACAAGATTTTCAGACCAGAACATTAGAGAGATCTTTGAGAAAATAAAATATATTTGAAGAGCGATACTTCAAAGTTTTTCTGACAGCTGGAGCCTTCTTGAGTCAAGATTCAACTTTCTTGACTTGGTGTTGTGATATTTAATCTCCTTGGGTATTTTGAAGCTCTCCTGCTTTCTTGGCCTTTACTTTGCTGGAAATCTAGATGGCCTGAGGTAGGCTACAAAATATACTGTTGTATGCAACAGTTTAATAATATGATAATATTTGCTTCAGTTATTGTGCCCGTGAAAAAAATCTTAGATGTTTATTAGAACCTGTCACAAAACTTCAGTACCCAGATAATATAAACATTATTATACCAATAAAACTACCTTAAATTCCTGATAAATTATCAGCACATGAACATGCAAATTTCCAGTTTGCCTTCTGGTGTAAGAGGCTGAGGAACGTAACGTGGAGTCAGGCAGAAGGAGAGAGGTTAATGGAAACAACGGAATGTTCAGAAATCTCAGTGGAGTTGGAGCAACAACTACAGATTAGCCTCTCACTAAACTGTTTTCACCTTTTACTGCACTTTTTGATTGTCATACTTTATTTTTTATAGTGGCAAAACAGTTTTGTGAATTAGACCATCAGTCTGACTGGGGTTGTTAAAGGATGGTACTGCAGCCCACGATTGCCTACTAAATTGCTAATATCACTAATACAACTTTTAAGTCCTTACTGGATTTGGAACATTGTTTTTATCATTTGCAGTATTCTAAAATGAAAATAGGAGGTGTTCTACAGACAGCCTGTCAGTAGAGGTAGAGAGATTCAAATGATGTGAAATTCCCATCTTAAACATGCTCCTAAACTATTGGATGAGGTCTTAATCCCAGTGTTGCCAAGCAACATGTTTACAAAATCAAATGTCATTTTTTTCTCTGTGAATGTTTTGAATATTCTGATCTCCAGTTTTTGGTCTCTTCCATTGTTTGCTCACTGTAATTAATTACACTCTTTATCTGTGCTTAGTACAGTTTAAGACAGTTCATTTCTGTCAGAGTTTTCTTTAGGTCAAAGCTAAATCTATGACAAAAATTAAAGTTTTTGAATAAATATCTACCTGGAAAGACTGTGAGTGATGAATCAATCCAAAGGATTTGCTAGTAAGGCATTTCATGATGTTGGAATGAGACCTCTGTTTCTCAAAGATTTTATCTGCACTGATCCCATTCAGTGCCAAGACCAATGGCTTAAAAAGAATCCCAGTCACATTGTAGTTTTATAAAGATAGAGCCCATAGTCCCGAGAAGGGAAAAGTCTACCTATGCTAGTTGATGTACATATACTGCATAAGGAAGAGCCTCTGTCCTCTTACACAAGGTGCTTTTTTTTTTTTTTAATACCTATTATAGATGTGGGACAAGGACAAGAGGAGGTTACCCGTGTTTCCCCCAACCATATAAGGGACTGGTGAAAAAGCTAGAGACTGAATGCAGAAGATGCCCTCAGTTTCAAAGCTGAATGAATACTTCAGTTTGAATTTCACTTTTTTATTGAAAAGACCATGTGTAGGTCAGCCAGTGCTTGGCTGACTCCAACTTGTTTCCATTTGTTTCAAAATATAATTGGAATTAAGAGTCATTCTCTTGCCCATGTTATTCTCCGCCCTACAAATAAACTGAAAAATCATTATGTATCAGGTTTTCCTCAGCTCCAGTCTATTGCATTAGTCACAAGACTGGTCTTGATGTCTTGTTCAATAAGCACTCGCATTTCTGATTTTACTTATGCCAAGTATACTAGCATGCCTGATTTGGTTTATTTTTAAGACAAATTTTCCCATTAAATGTGATTTTAAAGCAGAATCAATCAACCCTGTATGTATGTAACGGTTCACAGCTTTTGTAGTTCTGTTTGAAAACGTATCAGACTGAAATACTCCATGTAGTATTCACTCTTTGTTCACATTGTTCCTTTCAAACATGTCATGCGAATGAGAATCGTTTATTATTGATGTTGGCCCATTAAGAAATCTGTTTTATGCTTACACTGGCTGTGGTATATTGAGGCCATAGAAAAAATGACAAAAGAGACCCATTTTCCTGTATTTGAGTCTGCAGACAGTATCCATTTTCTAAGCATCAGACAACACCATCAGACCTCTGAGCTTTGCTTTTCATATCCCAAACCTCTAGTCAACGTATGAAAAAGAAAAAGTAATGTTTAGTTAATAATGAAGGCTTAAGCGACTATTCAAAAGAAGATTGAATGACTTGCAAATGCAATATAATTGATAATCAGGTGGGGAGGTTATTCAAAGTAACTGATTTGTGCATCTGCTCATGTCCATAGAAACTTCACAGCATGAATCTTCATGCCTGAATTTCATTTATACTGCCAAATCCACCTCAGTGTAATCATTCTAAATTTGATTGAATATGATGGAAGTATAGCAGACGCAAGTTGACACATCATTTTATTTCCTTCTATTTTAGTCATGGCTACATATTTTAAACTTTTATGCCAAAATATGGGACCTCCATTTACCAAAAAAGGGCAGGAACCTCTGCCATTTTGAGAACTAAATTTTGAAATTAAAAAAAAAATGAAGTGGGATTCCACTTGGCTGCACTAAATCCAAACTTCTTTTTTTTTCTTTTAAATTTATTTTCACTAAAACAACTGACAAACTTTGCTGTTCTTTTTCTGTTGTTACCAGTGTAATGCCACCTATTTGTTTAAATGACCTATTTGCTTAAAAAACAAACAACAAAAAAAAAGCCTCTCAGTTCTTTTAAAAAAATATAACAGACTATTTTCAAAACATCAATATCACAGAAAGAATTACTACAGATGTCTCATCTGGTTTATGCGTAACTAAAAATTAAAAATGTTGTTGCAATTATGATTTTATATTTTAACTCTGAAACAAAAATTACTCGGCTTTAAAAAAAAAAAAAAGGCTGTTATTAGTCTGTGACTTGCCTGCTGTGCCCAGGCAGTAATGTTTTCTAATGTGTATGTCTATATCAACATAATGACAGCACCATGTTTCAGATCAACTGGATACTAATTACAGATTTACCTGATAGACTGGAATGGCTCCCAAGGAGCTGTTGCACTCTATTTAGCAAGTAAGTGATTCTCCTAAAAGCTGCATAAGGACCTGTAATGCTAAATAATCTCATCTGGATACCATTTTGTAATACACTTTTTTCAAAAAGAGTTTTGTTGAGCTTCAGCTAATACCTTGTAAAGATGTGGTAGGCCACTGCAGATGCTTGGAGCTTCAGACACCGGGATTTTCCTTGAACCCACGAAGCCCATTATAGCCCTTGAAGCAGCTCCTCAAATGTCAGATCTAATGTCTCCTTTAACACTGTGAAAAGCAAGAATTCTCTGTTTCATGCACTACAAGAACTAAGATACATCCATTGAAATTATGAAGCAGAATATTCAACAAAAAATGAACTCATTCTTCAAACAACACACTTAAATTGTGGATTTCATAACTGCAAGAAATTGTGGAAGCAAAAGGAATAAGTAGGTTCAAAAAAGATAAGCAAAAAAGATGAGCACAGGGCATACAGCTAGCAGACCTTTAATGTGGTCTGGATACAACCTCACAGTCAAGAGTGATCAAAAACTCTCATTTTTTGAAAGTAAGAGGATGCGTCGATGGAATAATTGCTTAAAAGACGCTAAGTACTTTCTACTGATTTTTCGCATCATTGAAGCAGTTCAGGCTGGTATAGAGCCCATAGCGTGTACGCTAACTCCCACTGCACAGCATAAACAATCCCACTGCATCACTGTGGGAAGGTGTTACTCAATGTGAGCAGAGTATCAGGTTGTGAGCTGTAATCACTGTTTACGCAAACTTGGAAAGCCATAGAGAAAGACTAAAAAAGACAATTTTTAATGAACAGTCTCCGAAGAAGTGATTAATTTGTTCATGACCTGTTGCTAAAAATGTAAGCAGTGAAGTGTAAAAAAGGTTTTATACTCAATATAATTGCCTGCCTATAATGTAATGGTAATAATGAAAACACCTACAGTAAAGCCTTGTTAACTCAGTGTGGGATATATGATCCCTTTTTCAGTTTAAAGCAAAGAAATTATTCTGAGCCAGCATCAAGAAGAATTAGACAGTTGCTTATGCTCGTTACATCTTTTTGTTTCAAAAGCACGGTAGCATAATCAATTGGTCCCATCTCATTTGGAAAATCAACACTTACAGTTCCTATTATGAATCATCATTCTCCTTGTCTATCACTTAAAACAAATATGTTTTGCTGTTCTTTGATTGTTCTTGTCTTTCAGGTTTTCACTTCTGGATGATAAAATGCACATCACTAACTACGCTAAGTAATTTGGTGATTTCTGAAACATGTACCCTGGGCAAAGAAATGAAAACTACACCAAAAAAATTAAAACACAATACAAAAATATCCTACAGTTTATAAATGTTGTATTCAGATTACATTGTGGACAACTTCTTGTCATTTACCTAAGCTGTTTAATATCTTGCTCTACAGCAAAATTTGACATTTGTCTTTAAATAACTTACATTGCACCCGATGTGGTAGCAAAAGCCATTGTGCCCTTCTAGATCTGAATTAAATCACTGGATACTGGGAGGAAAAACAGGAGAATAGCTGAAGAATTCTAAAATTGTGGCAGCATTTTCATAAATATATGATACTTCCTACTTTTCACACTGTATTTTTTTTCCTGACGTTACCCAGGAAAAAAAAAGATTCTACAAATGGTTAATAGTATAAAAATCATCATTACAGATCAGATTCTGACTTCAGACCACTAAGCAGTACCTTATCCCGTCACTTCAAGATTTATTCAACAGAACTAATCTGAAAAGGACACAGCATTCAACATCAGTAGTTATAAGCCTGCTTGCTCAATTTCTGCAGATACTTCTGGGGTTTGTTGCAGTGATTTTTGCTTTTGTTTTAAAAATGACTAGTAAAACGTACTGGTAAACATATGATAGTGAAGTGAGTCCAGGCAGCAAGCCATAGGCGAGACATTTGAAAAACAAGTAATAGCCAGAAATAGCCATTGCGGCGAGGAAGAATTGCCTGACCCCAGGGACTATAGAGTAATTCTAAAAGAGCCAGTGGAAATTAAGCTTTATCACATCATAGCCAGTTAACCTGTGGCAAGAACGATAGTTCTGCATAGTAATTTGTTTAGAAGTATATAATCTGTGTTTATCTTTTGTTTTGTTATTTATTTTTTAGGGCATAGGTCTGTATTTTGCTAAGCTTTAATGCTTCAGATCTTCCTAATTTCCTCACAAACAACCACACCAAAAATAGCTCAAGAAACGATTAATAGGAAGCTCCAGTTTCTTATTATTCCTGACTTTATCTAATTACTGCATGTTGCTTTACACTCAGATATACACACATGCATATAAAAGCCTTACACCTTCCCTTACAAAAAATAAAATTACAGTAACTCCTGCAATCAGATTGAATGTAATAGGATTATCTGTTCAATCTATTCACTAAATGCCTCCATGCGTGCTTCTTCAAATCAATAGTTATACTTAATAAAGAACTGTAAAATGCACAACTATTAAGAACAAGACAAAAACCCTAAAACACTATGTGTTTTTGAAGTTTATTTTCAGTAAACAAAATCTTCCCTTCTTCTGAAAAAAAGAACACATTATATTTTAATGCTACAAAAGCTTAAAAAATGGGATTTTCTAGGGAATCAAGGGAGATCAGGCACCTATTCCCTTAAGCTCCTTTGAAAGTTGTAGCATTTATCTTCAGAAGTGCTTACAGCCAGCTGGAGAGACGCTGGCTGAAAGGATCCCATCAGGATTTCCCAGCCCCGAAGTCATGTAAATTGTACCACCCTCTTGATTTGCTGGAGCTTTTAAGTAATGCAGGCAACATTTCTGCCGCAAAAATCACAAGTGTACCCCAGCACGCCCTAAAAGGCTGGGAAAGCACATTCTAAGCTTAAGAAAGAGGAGGGAAACATAAGAGAGCAAGATTCCCCAGAGGAAGCAGGTTATCTGTGAGATACATGGGAATCGGCCAATCTTGAGCTGAAAAGGCAAGGCAGGGGACAGCTTCGCTGGTCTCCTCTGCCAGGAGTCCCTATGCAGGGAAAAAAAGAAATGATGAAAATCGAAAAAGATTGCATGCAGGGTTCTACCGAGCTGAGAAGATTCACTACGAGGCTTAACCATATACTTCTGTGACCTGAAGCCAGATACCACCAAGGACAGACTTGCCTCTCAGCCCGTCCCAGCCTGAGCATCCCTGCCAGGAAGGGCACCCGGAGCCCCTGGGAACTGTGCGAGCGGCAGCTGCTGAAAGCTGATGGGACCGGGAGGAACTGCAACCGGGCTGAGGAAGCTGGAGATAAGACAGCCTTAATCCGCACTTTTCAATGTTACTGTTGTGTTTGTAGAAAATAGAGCTGAATTTGGGACTTTCACAGTTGTTTTGTACTGCTGGGGAAAAACTGTCCCAAGGATCAGTTGGTTCACATCTGTTGAAAGAAGGGAAACAGAAATGAAGAAGGCAGCCCAGACAGCCGCGAGGGACAAGCAGCAAGATGAAAATCATAAACCATGGTTTGTGAGGGACCCTTCTGTCTAAGTCTTATTCCTAGTGATAAGCTCATTGTAGTTCTTTCCCAAGAGCTTTCCTACTGCACCAGAATTCAGACACGAATGTTCTGGTTTTTTCTTTAGAAATTTGAACCAAATGTATTAAACAGAACTTCTTGCTTAGACACAATATCATGATTAGTGAATGGACACTGAGTCAGGCTTTCAAAAACTGTAGTTTGGAAGAGGCACAGTAAATGCTACTAATATAGTTTTTTTAAACAAATGGAGATGTGTGAAACCCCTGACTAATTCAAATTGATTCTTGTGCTGACAATGCTATATGTTGGTAAAGGTTTATGAATTTGTTTTTACAGCTCAGAAGCCACCAATTGTTCTTCTCAAAGTCTGGCTATCTTTGTTCTATGTCTGTACGCATGGAAAGATGAATTTTCCAATGCATGATTTCCATTTTAGCATTAAACAGCTAAATGGTATATAATACAGTACAGGAAATACATACACTTTCAAAATTGCAGAAGTGCATTAAGCATATGTCTCAAATGGTAAGAAAAGTAACCGATCTTATATTAATGGTCTGATCCTTCTGCAAAACATGCCGCATTCGATCCCCAAAGAAACAAGTTCCATAAAGAACTATATACCATCGCATGCTAAAAACAGTGAAGTCAAACACAGAGAGCTCCTTTCATGCATCATTTTTGATTGTCCTACTTTGCTCTGTCAGGAACAGCAGCGACAGCTTAAGCGTTAAAGCTTTTTGACATTGCAACAAACCAAACAAAGCCTAGTTGCACATTTTGGAATTTATTTTATACCACCCACATCTGAAATATAAACATAATAGGGAGTTTTCAGCATTCTCAAACAATGGCAGCCACTGGGGACTGTTTCCAGAGATGATGTTTTCCTCATATAAGGATTCTTGCTAGTTGAGTAGAAAAAATATACTTGATAGCCAGCTCCAGCAGCCAGGCTGGCCAACACAATTATTGCACGTTCTGTCAGCACATTTCCTCCCTTCAGCTTTACTTCTCCAATCTTTTTCAATATTGTTAAAATGAGCAATCATTCGTGATTCACACTCCCAAAAAAGGCAGAAACCAACAATTCCCAATGGCTATAAATTATTAATGCAATTGTGCCAATCACACAGAGCTCAGTGCTTTTAAAAATGGAATGAGATTATCTGCACAGTTATTTTCAATCAGAGTCATCACTTATTAGGGGGCATTATGCATATGGCTTGCTTTCAGAAAGCTATCTTCTTTAAAAAAGATTATTGCACAGTCATTTCTTGTGACATACTATGCAAGCTCTACACTTAGATATCAAATCAATTTTTTGTTTCAGGAAAAAATTATATGTAATGGGTATTTTCCTTTGTAGATCGACTGATTCTTTCCAATGTAAAAGCCTGTTCTGTTCTCAGTTGTTATTCCCATTCAAACTATCCCTGCTTTGAGTTGCTCCTGATTTACACCAGTCTAGCAAATATATAGGCAGATCTGGTGGTGGCAGATTAGCATTTTTTTGCTGCAATAGCTGAAACAGGCAGTAAAAGAAAAGTTTGTAAGAGTAACTGTGCAATGTATCTGTTAAAATATAGCTGGGCTGTATAGCAGGCTCAAAAACTACAAGCTAGAAAACCTCCCTTTCCGGTACACAAAAATCTAAAAAAATTACAGTCAAGGGCAGTAGAGATTCAAAGGATTTAAGTATAAAGGTCAATTCTGTGGAATCCAGAAGGTGGTCAAGGGAATGATTTTCTTTGTACATTCTCTCTGATGAATGCTGTTCAAATGTTTGATAGATTTTGGACTCTGTCCTGCCGGGGCCCGCACTGGAGGGAGTATGGCACAGAATACATGAACTGCAGACACAGCATAATTTTGTATTTACTGTTGCATCTTGTAAGAGGTTTGTAAAATTGCCTTTGTACTCCCAACTCCATATGACATACTCAGATTATCCCAACATCACACTGTGGTGTCTAGGACCCATCAATACACTGAATGCAAAGAAACTGCAACCAAAATCAGAGATGCCTCAAGTTGCAGGAGTAGAAAAGTTATTTTTTATTCCCTTGAGTATGCTTGGCTAGCAAGGTGGAATCTGACCTGCATTATATTCAGATAGTTTGAGAGCTGAAATACTGAAATCACAAGGCTAAAGACACTGCTTCAGAGCACATAAACATGTTCCATGTAATGGAACTTAACTATATTCTGAGTCAACAAAAATGTCAGAAGACTGGCACAACAGGCTTAACTGCCTTCCTTAATCTAGGCCAAAAAGCAGCTCCTACTTTCTAAGACCCTTGCTTTTTGCTCTAAGCATTAGATTATTGTATCTCTTGCACTGATGGAAAAAGTGATCTTTAAAACACTGAGCTGTCAAAATACCGCATCAGGATTTTGCTATATTATTTTACATATTTCAGCTCTGTATTTCAAGTACTGGCAATCATCATATTGAACACATCTTCTACAATATGGAGAACTGTCTGATTCTTGCGGTCATATGCCATGGTGCCATTTAACAACATGTATTCCCATCTGTGAATTTGCTTTCTGGCATTTGGCTTGTACTTTATTTTTCCCATCTAAAAGTCTGGCAATAGTTTCCCGCTATTATTCTGATAACAGTGTGGGTCAAACTCATTCCACTGTGAATGTGCATTTGTACTTGCAGAGAGTGAGTGATTGATTGGTATCAGGCAGAAGTGACTTCTCCTGTTACATTTCTGGCATGTTATTCTGCGGTTAATCAGTTCTACTGAGCATCAGTCAAACCTACCAGATGTGACTCTAATGGATAGCTGCTAGTTGCCTGATGTCTGTTTTGTCACTGATGTGGCTAGAGTGCTCCTAAAAGTAAAAAAAAAAAAAAAAAAAAACAAACCAAAAAACCAAAGAGGAGCATTGTAGTTTAGCAAGTATAAGGAAGCTGTATTTAGAAAGTAGCTGTATTTGTATATGTCTACTTTTAAATACTCAGTCAGCTGATTTTTTCAATATGAATTACTCACAAGACTACCTGCCCTTGTTTAATCAGGAAAGATTCATGCAAAACAGTACTTGGGATTTTTTGGTATGTCCTGTGAGAGGTAAAAGAGTGTTATTATTTAGTTATTTAGACACTTAGCAGTCCTGGAACACATGCATTATGAATAAAACACCAAAAAACCCACAGCAATTTGTACTGTTACTATGCCTTTTATGCTTAAGCAGAGTCCCATTGAAGTAAACACTGTCATGAAGACAGAAAGGAAGATCGTTCTCTCCCAAAAGGAGCTTAAAATTCAGTCATAGTGAAGGACTGAAATTCTTTTCATTTAATTAAAAACCATAAATCCATCCAGTTTTAGATCCAATACGAGTCAAAGATTGCAACTTGAAATATCCCAAGATTCCTCTTCCATTCTAGTTTATATCTGAGGCCGGCCCTGGAGTTACCAGATATTTGGCAACCAGACTGGAACTTACCGCTCATATTTATGACAGGTGTGGTTAGATTAATCAAACTGCAGACGTTAAAGTATAGGGATATTTATTCAAATACAATCTTTAGCAATTGTGCATCCCATTCCACTGGATGTAAACTTTATTTATGGATCTGAATAGACCTGATAAAAATTTTTAACAAAAGGTCAATTATTTCATTGTTGTTTAAGATTGTATTATATCGATGTTTTACTTACCATATAAACAAACTTCTATTTTGTATTTGCCAAGCCTTTCAGTAGTGGTTAACGCTGCTGCCTGCACAGTTTACTTATTCTCTTCATTCATTAGATTCAGTAATATTATTTGTTTCAGCAGGATTTGGCTTCAGAAAGCCTGCCTATCATTTGAAAATAAAAGTAAAATGTGTAACACTTGCAGCCAAACTCTGCTCATCCTATTCAGTTTTACTAGAATCAACAAGATCCCCAAAGTACGTGCAGCACTAGTCCTGCTTGTTAGGGAGTAGAGCTGAGTAGTGGAATGAAACTATTTATATGTCCTGAGGCCTCTCAGAGAGCAAACTTTGAAACTGCCTCCACATTTTAGAGTTTTAAAGTATTAAAAACATCTTTGGAATAAATAAGTCTCAAAGTTCAGGGTGAACGTGGTAGGTGAGCTTGTTTCAGGAATTGCTATGAACAGCCATTTTTGTTTTCTGGCCTTTTTTTTTAGACTTGATTTTTACTATGGTAGAATTGATTAATGCTAGTTTCTGAAACAGAAATTGAGTCCAAAATTTAATTCTCTTGTAAATTCCAGGATATTGTCCTAATGCAAATCTATAGCTGCTGAAGGCTCACAAAATTTATCTTCAAATCTGTTCCTAATTTGGAGAGTAAAATGATGCATATGATGTCTAATGGAGAACATCAGTAAGGCAGTTTTTCTATGTGACAACTTAGAAGATTTTTTCAATTTTGTTTTTAAGCAAACTATCAATTAAATCAAGCATGAATATAAACCTTGCAACAAGAATGGAGATGGTAATTGTGCTTCATTTTGATCACACAGTGAACATGACCCTTTCATTTCTGACACCTTAGAAAATATAGATATACATCCAATGCAAAACACAAATTGACCTTAATTCACTGACCTAAAATATTTATATGCCTTTATCACTTTTAATTTTCAGTGAAAATTACATAGTCTGTTAAACACACCCCCAAATAGCATTGTGGTGTTTTTATATTTTATTAATAGGTCAAGAATATGTCAAGACCATAGTCATCAGTCCCAAAACCGTTGTTCTACAGAAGCACGTTTCATAAACTAGAAGAGAACTTGTTTTTTTTGGCACTTTTCTGGTTGGTGCAAGTGTTTTGCTTTTCACATTGCTCAGACATAACTTAAAAATAATATATTAAAGAAGAATTCTGAGGAACAAAGTTTACCCTTACCTTCATCATATCTTCCTTAACCTAATTAATCATACTGATAAATGTAGAGAAATTATTAATTATTCTAAGGACTCAGAATTCAGCAGATCTTATTTTTACAGCTTCTTCCACACTTAATACGTGTAAATGTATGCATGTGTGTGTACATATGCACACAACACACTCCACATTTTTTAACATGTGACTTCCTTGTACCATAAACAGACAAGTCACAATAAGCTGTAGCTTTAATAATTCCTTGTAAGTAAATATAGCACAGAAATTTGGCAAGGAGGATACCAGTTATAGATAACGTTGATAATGCCAAGAAAAAGGATCTAGAAGTGATTTTAGAAAAAAGAGCAGTTTGGCAGAAGGGATATTTATAGTACTGGAAGCGTAGAAGCTAAACTTAGAAAGTCAAAGGGACCAATTAAGGAGAGGTAAGGGAAATACTGTGATTATAACCAAGTCTCTCACAAAGGCAATGATCACCTTTATAATGTGCATAGCAATCCTCTCATATGTGCTAGAAAAATGGAGCACTGAACAGGAGAATTTTACACTGCATAAACCTCTACAAAGGGGCTACACAAAACATCACAGAGCTGACTTCATCCCGCTATGAATTTAGGGAAACCGTGCTTCCACTCTATTTATCAATTTACCCATCCCTGCCTATGCTGTAACAGCAGTTCTACAGAACTTAATTAACTAGTACCTGTAAAGTACTGCAAAGTTAATATTAAAGTAGCTAAGCAAGTGCAAACTATTACTATTTTTAATATGGAGACCTACTCCTTGGAAAGAGATAAAGTTTTACTGCACATGTAGGAATAGGTTAGGCCCTTACAAAAAGCAGTGAAGAAAAAACAAACCCAAACCACATAGTTTTAATTGGGATGTCTCTTAAGGAAAAAAATAGGTGAAGAGATGAAGCATAAAAGAGAGCAGTAAGCATTTTGTACTGTATGTAATACTTCTTAAGTGCAACTAAAATACAAAGCAGGAAGAATAGCATATTCTAGTTTGTCTATCCTTCATATTAGTGTTAGGAAACCTTTTTTATCTTCTCAGATGTGGTCATTAACAGTAAACAAGTCGGCAAAAGTGACAGAAGCTTGCTGTGGGGAACTGCACAGTGTCAGCCCCACTCCTCTGGGCCACGCTGACACTGCATGAGGGCCATGGGCCAGGTCCTTTACTGGGTTATCCCACTTACACGGATCTGCTCTGGTCTTCAGCAGGTTCTGGTCTCATAGGGAAGGGGACCGCTACAACAGAACATCTAGTAAACATGTAAGAGGATATTAACAACACGTATCTGCAGGAGAACAAGATACTCTCCCAGTAATACTGTCTCAGCCAGTGACAAGTATATACGTAGGCTCCCAGACAAATATGCTGTTAGACAGCTACATTCTATAGTACAGAATCACTGTGCTGGTTTAAGACTTAGTCCTTAATGGCTTTCTGACAAACCTTTGGTTGTAGCTTCAGCAGCAAGCAGACATGCCCTTTCAAATTCCCACTTTATTTTTAACATCTTCATTGCAAGCTAGTAGGAGTATGCTGTTCGTACACATTTTTTTCCTATGTACGCATTCTCATCAGAGAAACAGCAACCTGCTCAAATAACTGCCTTTGAGCACTTTCAAACCACTTGTCTGTTGCACCTTTTTTACCTTCCTGGACAGCTGATCAGGTACAGGAACATAAGCTATTTTTGTCGGACCCACAATATTAATAATGAGATTTCAAAACATGTCTAAGGATGGTACTGAGGAAATGTATTACTGAGGCTGACTTATTTCATAAACCTGTCAAATGATTTGGTCACTGCATTTATATCAGTATCTCCAGAAAGCTGATGGACTCATGTCGGAGAACATACAGATGCTTTTATAGCTCCAAACCTCCCACAATGAAAGCAAGAAGTGTTAGGTTGTGGGGTTGTGCTGCCAATGCAGTGTCACTTTGGCAGCACCTTTTTAAGTGCTCTTTATGCTTGTTAGGTACTCTGTGTTTGCCAGCCTGCGGTCTGATCCATCCTGCTTGCTATAGCTGGTAATTCACTTTCTCATAATCTCTCAACTTACATGTAGAAGGGACTGGGTGCTGGGGGACTGGTGGGTTAAATTGCTGGCCTGGAATATTGCATAGAAGAGCCTGCTGCGCAATTTGCAGATCACAAAGTATGAATGTTGAAAAGATGTACTGCAAGTATGAAAGTATGAGTGAGGAATTTCTTAATCTAACATTCAAAACCCTTCAGCCTCATGATGTTTACAGCTAAAACTTTTTTCAGGTCTACCAGTTTAACCATCAAATCAGATAGAAGGTTTGATGCTGAGTAATCCCAGGTACTGGTAGAAGCATACCACAAATCTGTCTCAAGGTGTGTCTTGTAATAAAATGCAAGTAAGTTATATCAAATATAGTTTTTTATTATGTTCTTACTACGGTTAAGGACACCAAATGATAGCATTTACCTTAGAGGTGATGTAAGTGGTTTTCATTCATTATCTTGTAGAAGAACTAAAGTGGTTTATAAGCCTCCTAACCTAGCTGTTTAGACTAGTTTTTATAACATTTCTTCTCTACAACACACTTCTAGCAAACTCTGTTAGATATTACTGTAAGTCTTGATGTAGCTACACATCAGCCCCTTCAAATCATTCAGATCATCCCCTCTACTCCTCTACATGCCGTCTCATCATACATGAGCATGCGCAGCATTTCTAAATGTCATTTGAGTTACCATGAAGGCCTACTAGTAAGACAATAATGATCACACTTAAAAAAAAAAAAAATCATATACACTACATACACTCAACAACATTTTACCCACAACCAAAATTAATTAGATATTGTTCTGAAAGCCAACACTCCAATAAAAGATAAAAAATGAAACACAACACTGCAAGAATTTTCATATTCACTAACAATCAGCAAAAAGTATGATTCTGGGGTTTCCCCCACTCCTATTTTTTAGATTTTTTTATTTTCAGATTACAGAAATAAAATAGACATGAAAAATAATGCAGAAAAAATACACATCGGACACATCTTTTGGAGTGTCCAGGCACAGAAACAAGCATCCAGATGCTCTGCTCACATCTTAATTAGTCATAATTAGTCAGTAATCTGAAATCTTTAAAGTATCACATATGACAAAAGATTGTTTCCACTCCGTGACTGTTCTCTAACTGCTTACTTAGCTTGATTAAAAACAAAAATCAAAAATCTTTCAGCTGCCTAGGTAACACATTTTCTGATGCTCCTTGCTAAATTTTTAGATAATATTTCTCAAGAGGCCTTATGTAATTAAAGAGGTTTTAATCACTAGGATCCAGTAGTGAAGGAAGGCCATTAATGATGTGCCAGAGTGTGCACAGTACTAGGTAGAACGTAAAGGAAGATATGGATCTTTCTCAGGGGCGTTCCCTTCTGCACACACACACACTATCTAACCTAGCAATGCAGGCAGCTCTGGAAAAACTGCAGAAATAATATCACAGTCTACAAATTCTCCTGTTTTGATAAATAAATGACCTATTGCTAGCTCACATCTCCTGCTGTCTGTTCAGCTGTATGTTAGCACCCTATGTCACTAAGCACCTGGCCATTGTTGCCACAGCATCAGGCTGCTTCACAATCATTCATGGATTTCTTTCTCCTAACTTACACCCCATTTAGCAAGACATCATTCCCTATTTCCAGTTGGAAAATTGCAGTGACAAAAAGTCTGGTTAAATTGGAGATTCAGCTCCTGCCTCCCAGGCTCAGCCCACAGTGCTGGTCCCTGGTCCATCCCTACCTGGTTTCCTCTTCTGCTGTAGGGAGAGGACAGCTTGTAGGAGAGTATACTCCATTGCTGAGAAGAACTGCAGAGGGGTGCTCTCAAAACATCCTGCAGTAAGGTTTTTCCACAGTTCTGCCACCTCCTAAATCGTGTTGTTGCACACAACATTTTGTGAACCTTCTGTACCAGAAAGAATTTGCAATCACCTGCAGTACGTGAACACACAAATAAAATTTATGTCATCTATTAGGAATACTGGTAATGTCTTAATCCCACAACTAAATACCACAAACCAAAGCAGCAATTAACCATATGTGGAGACCACATAGCTGAAGCCCATTGCATGCGCCCACAACCACACACACACAGAATCAGGAGGAGAGAAAGGAAAAGAGCATGTAACTACATCCCAGATAAGTCCTAGACAGAGGTGGAGCATAGTATAACACCCCTACACTTTGGTACAGATGTGTCACGCTGCAATCAGAGTTGCACTTTAAAACCAGCATGCAATATATAACCTACCTGGAAATTAATTGACAGCATATTCAATGGAGTTTAGAGGAAAAATCCAGTGGCCTTGCCCTCTCCAAAGCTGGAAAGGATCCAGAGAAGAGAGAGCAGTTTATCCAGGATCCAAACCTCTTCCCAGTGAGGTTAATTGAAAAACTCCTGCCAGTTTAAGTGGACTTCAGCAAAACTGATTTCTTAGTTTTCATATCTATTACTTATATTCTAAATTATTTTAACCCCCTCGTTACCTTGTACCTTCACCCCCTGAAGGTACTGTGCGCATTTGTGATGTTTGCAAGAGGCAAACTAGCCTGTTTTAACATGTATGTTACAAATCATATATAATTATGGGGTCAAGAGGTTCCATTAGCTTTTACGGGACAAACCCCTGTGAATTATAAGATGTGAAATAAGCCCAATAAGTTTATTACCTCTTGCAGAAGACAGGTAGTGGTATATATAGCTACAGCTCTCTCCAGTTCTGTAAAGCATGAGTTTCACCACTGTTTAAGTCCTTGGCCTTTGCACTTCAGATAGGTATGTTCTGCAACCCACACAAGTTTCTAACTAAAACCTGAGTTCAGTATGTGTGCAATATTTCTGAGTCCCAAAAGATACTGCAACATTTGGTACAGCCAAACATCTTGCTTAATTCATTATTCACTATTTAAAATTTTGTCAGAATTCCAGGCATGAAGTGAAAGAATAAAAAAAGTAAGATAAAGAAGTTAAGCAATCACACACCATCATCAACAACATAAATAAATCAGAAAGCCCATATGCTGAAATTCATGAATCCAAATTACATGACGAAAAACTTACACATAACAGAAATAGCACAAAACCCGGGATAAAAGCATAAAAGGGGCACATTTCCAGTAAGTAAGTGCCACAACTAGTAATGCCAGTAACTGCATGTTTTTTCTATGAACATGTAGCTTTTGTGACAGTAAACATCCCTTCCCCATGCTTCCTGTAAACTTTTGCATCCCCCTAGAAACATAGCAGTGATGAGGCATATACAAAAAGCTTTGCTGTCAAAGATCCTCACCAAACCCTACAATTTATGTAGCACACTATGTGCTTTTCCCCTCACAAAACCACGGAATCAAGAGAAAATTCAGCCTTTTCCATATGTCCTTGAACTCCAGGAGCTCCAGAACAGGACTGGCAGAGAGCCAGGCTTCAGGTATTTTGACCCGGTGGCAATGGCTCCGTTCGCCTCAGTCAAAAGCTCTTTGACAAGTCTCTTGCAGTCTGCACAAAGAAGGAAGCAGCTTTGTAGCTCTGGCAACCCAGCTTTAGTCTGTCTTTGTCTTACATCAGTGATAAAGTGGAAAATCACCACTCTTGCTTTTTCTTTTAACAGATTTGATTGACTTAAAGTTACAAACCTGATTTTAGCTGCATAAGGATACTTTGCAGGTATTACAGCAGTCTAAGAAGCAGCCTGAGCCTGCAGATGGCAGACAAAAAGTGTCCGGGCAATGGGAAGATGCAAAAGCTTAAGGGAACAGGTCATCTACCTCAGGTTACAGCAGAAGTTGCCCCTGTATAAATGGGCTGTAGCCACCAAACAAAAAGGCATTGCTGTCAGGTAGACTTAGAAAATGAAACTACAAGGCTTTCTCAGCAAAGATATGTACCACTGATTTGGTCAAAGTACAGAGGATTCACAACTCTTCTCAAATTCAAAATACAGCTGATTGCAAATCATGAAAGTGCACTTTACTGTAACAGTTTATACATACCTTCAAATCTTCTCTGAAAGGATACAAAACTTGATAGTGAAGTATCCTCCTCTGAAAAGATACAAACCCCATGATACTGGTTTTGATACACTTATTTGAAGTTTTGCCAGGAAAAACCTAAATATTAATTGTTCTGTGCTGTCACTAAATAAGGTTTTAACATACCAGTCCTAGGGAAATAAGATTTTAATAATAAATTGGTTATACAATACAGAGGTCATATATTGAAAATATCATCTATCACAAAAGTTAGGTTTCACTGTTATCTGAAGAGACTGGCTAAAATTAGTGGTACAGTATTAATAGCACCACAAAGTTGGAAACTGTAGGTAGGAAAAACACAAGAGAAAATAGGATGTTATCAGAAACCTTCAGGCTAGAAACCTGCCTTTGAATTCTTAAATGTGTGATAAGAAGAGTTATATAACATGGTTAAAACCCAATAAACAAAGCCTGTCTGCTCAGGAAGCCAGAATTAGACCATTTGTTTCCTATAAGGAGGAATGTTTAAAGTTATTTCTCTGTCAACGGTAAAATTATGAATAAATCTAATGAAAAATATAGACTCTGTGGGAGTAAAGAATATGCTTGGCTATAACTTCACTTTTGTTTAACTACAGAAATATTGCTTGTTAAATGTTCCTCTATCTTAAAATATCGCATCTGGTAAGATAGCTCTCTATTCTAATCACCCACAGAGTAGGAAAAAAAAGAAGTGGGGCACTGAAAACAAACACCTTCCTGGTAGTCTAACCACCCTCCTTTGATGAAAATCTCTAGAAAAGGCAAATCAGCTTTAGCCAGCTTAACAGTATCCTAGATAGTTGTTAACGACCTGTTGTAAAACTACCTGTATTACAGGAAAAGTGTAAAGTTTTTTAAAAAATTACCAGAGGTCATAACTGCTCTCGCTTTTTTTAAAGTGACTGAAAAGAAGGGTCATGGATAGCTCACACAAGCAGCATTCAATCTTTTAAATACTTCCCTAACTGCAGAACGTGGCCACTTCTGTTGTTCAAACACTGTTTGAGTGTTCAAACAGCAGTGTGTGTATTGGATTAAAGGTACCATTTTATTTCTACCTCTTTCTTCTGCTATGCACATAATCTGAACAATTCCAACAGCATACTCAAATTTCTCAGTCTGGAAATGAGTTTTGTAGAAATCACAGCCATCCTGACAACGGACAGGCCCATTTTAAGAGGCATAATAAGTCTGGTCACTCCTAGGTTATTGTTCCTTACAAAGAAGGGAGAGAAGCTGCTGCCCGGGGAAGAGGCAGTGAACAAAAGATGAACATGAATCAGCAGTGCACCCTTGGGGCAATGGATGCTAACTACACAGTTGGCAGGAGCATAGGCAGCAGGTCAAGGAAACTGAGTATTCCCTTTCCTGTAGCACTTGTGAGAGCTCAGCTGGGGTGCTGCCTCCAGTTTTGTGTCCCCCAGTACAAAAAAGACATTGACATACTTGAGCCAGTTAGCTAGGAGGCTGGAGCACGTAATGTACCTGGAGATGATGAGTCAAAGCCGGGGACTTCTCGAAGACTAGCAAAAGGTCAATAGTGACAAGACACAGCAAAGACAAGTACAACCAGATATACCAAAAAAAGGATTTTCGTAGTGAGGGCAGTCAAACATTGGCACGGACCTTGGAGGTATTTAAAACTTGTCAGAACTAGACCCAAAGCAACCTGATCAAGCTCCGAAGTTAGCCCTGCTTTAAGCAGATAACCTTCAGAGGTCCCTGTCAATTTAAATTATTCTATGTGTTTAGTTTGGATGTAAGCATGGTGTTTCGACAACACACCATATATCACAGCGCATTCCCTCAACTACTTATGAAATAAGAGGAACACGGTAGCAAGAATTTACTCTCATCATTGTCCAATTTTCATTCGTGACTTTCCTGTACAATAATAAAATACATCTCCACTGTACCACGTGGTAGTATTTCTATAACTGCCTTCATACTAGGTACGATGGAAATAAAAAAAAGCTATATTCTAAAATCACCGTTTTGCAGTGATCCCAAAAGAACTGTTTAAAGGAGTTACCTAAGAGTTTAGTAAGTATGTAAATAACAATTTCAACCAAGCTGCAGGAGAACAGTCAAGCTCCGGTTTCCTCAACTTGACTGCTCCTTGACATCCTTTCTGTCGTACAGCTACTTTAAGACCCAGTGTGTCCTAAGATTATGGCAAGAAGAGGTGGGAAACAACACGATTCCTTTTCCAGTAAAGAGGGAGGCGAGGAGCTCCGTGGAGCCTGCGAACAGCCAGCCATGAATAATCTGGCTCCCCGAGAAATCAATGGAAACTGAATGGGGATTCCAGAGCTCCATTCCAATAGGTATGTTTTTACTTTGTTTCTGTTTTGCTGTCATATTACACACTGTAAAGAATAGGATTCAACACATCAGCAACCGTAAGTCTGAGTCATTACAATGGCTAGGGTTACTTTTCTTGAAGAAAATACACTGAATGCAATTTGACTATTAAAATATACTCACAGCTCAGAAATGCAGAGATGTGCCAGTTTAACTGAACGTGTGAGCACAAAATCTTCACGTGGTGTTGTAGTGAAAACCCTGCTGAGAAAGCAGTATCACCCAGTTTGCTGTCACATCCTCTGGACAGGAACAACTATTGTGCGAATATCACGACTCACTCTGAAAAACCAAATAAGCACATGAAATAATTGAGTAAGGAAAGCAGTAGGAGGTTGATGTGTAAGCACATTCTTTGCCAAGCAAAAGCAGCACAGACTAAGTCCTTCTGAATATCTGGAAGTCTATTTGAACTGGACAGTCCTGATCTGCATGACCTTGTATGACTGCCTAGGAGTCAGCAAGGAGAATGTCATGCATAGCTTGAGTATGCTTCGAAAATACAACACAATTTGTCTGAACCATGGATTTTTAGAAATCAAGAATACTCCTAACAGAAACTGAAATATTTTTTTCTGAGAGGACTTGTTTGCTCATTCATGAATAAAATAATTTAAAATGAAATCACATAGGCAGCTTCATAAATACTGTATACAAGTCAGAAGTAGGCAGAAAGTATTTTGCTCTGATCACATTCCAACAGGACTTGACTTTGGAGCTACTTTGCAGGGAACAGCAAAATACCAACCAGATCTATATGTTTCATAGCTAAAATAATCCAGAGATTGACATTATTTTTAATACTGTTTCATTCCTACCAGTTATATTACCAAACCTAAGTATCAGGGTTACCTTGTTAGCCTAAACCAGCACTCGCTCAGATCCACAGAAAGACATCCACTGCCTTCATTGGATTTTGAGCAAGTCTTTACAAAAGCAAAGCCCCTGCAGTGACATTTGGGACTCTGGCTGGTTGTGCCAGCACCCTGAGTGGGTCCCCCTGCCTGGGGGTGGGCTGCTGGTGCCCATGGCTGCCGCAGAGACAGGGCAGCCGCAGTGTTCCCATCATGCCGGCCGTGCGGGGAGTGCAGCCCAGCGGCTGTGCGGGGCCAGCCAGGGCCAACCCTGCGTGGGGGAGCGGCCAGTGGCTGAAGGCCAGGGCTTGGCCCACACCGCTCCCCGCGCCGGCGGTCACCAGCAGAAGAAAGAAGCTGGTTTCTTCTCAGGCTCCAGCTCTCCATTCATCAGGGCAGTCACTGGAGAAGTACAGAGAAGATTGGCAAGTAAAGTATTTATCAGGTTATCGTCCTTCTATGACTTCTTTTCAATTGGTTTTAACACGGAATTACAGCAGAGTGTGGTCAGGCCTGCACTGGAGATGGCAGCAGACCAGGGTTAATGATGGGGTTACTCTTTCCAATGAACCAACAACCTGTGGTTTGGGGGCAGCTGTTGAGCCTTAAGAAATAATTCCATTAAATTAAATCCAGCTTGGTGAGAGAGATACATGCCACTTCGGTTCTAGCTCATGCATAGTCTTTAAGCAGAAAAAAAAAGTCAATCATTACTTAAAATTCATTACAGAATAATAATTTCGTTGTAAGTCAAAAGCAGGATTTAAGTTTATTTCTGATACTAAATAGTACTTACAGAAATGCAACAGGTGTATATGTGCATCTATCATGAATGCAGTGAGAGACTGTTTCATCTACAATGATTTGTTTTAGAATTTATTTAAATATTTTACCACTATCCATACTCTGACAACTGGAAAATAAACAAGATGATGATGCATTACTTTCCTGTCAGTAAATTAGAGAGTATTATTAACACAAGTATTCATAAAGATCTGCTAAAAGTTGGTTTATGCCTGAAGATGACTTTTGTGTGTTTCAAGTATGATGATGATTTTATGACTTGGGCTTTATAGAAATGTCTTAATGAAATTTAAATTAAAAAAAAAGTTTTGCCCAACATTTTTTGTTCCATTTGGGACTACTTTTAAGACTGATTTTTTTACAGCAAGATACATTACCTGCTGGAACTGATATGTTATTTGAGAAGTTTAAAATGAATCTTAGCCGAGTTCTTAACAGAATATTACCATCTTACCTACTCGTGTTTTCTTACAACAGACAAAATCCTGAGCAGAGCTTGATGGTTAACAGTAAGGTAGCTGAAAATTTGTATTTGTCCTCAAATTATTTTTAAATCAATAATAAGCTGCAGAGCTTTAGCTTGAAAAGCATGTTGGAGAGAGAGATTCAAACTCATGAGAGGGGCAATCTTCCACCCAACAGCTCTGCAGATGAGCTCAGACCTCTTTCTTCTGCCTGTGGGCCCTTAGCCTACTTTTGTACAGGGGGTCCTCTCACCATGAACACACCAGTTATGCTGGAACACAAGAAGGAATTCGCAGTCCTTCTCAACAACATTGCTCCCTGTTGAATTAATGGTGAAACGTTCACTGAAACCCAAAATGGAACTCAGGTGCCATGTACCCAGATGTCCAGACTGCATTTTCTTCTTCCTTGCCAAACACCCAGCGAGCCAGGGCAGAGCACAGCTTTTCCAAGGGCAGCTCCTCCTGCTATGCTGCACAAAGGCAATGGCCCCACTCACAACTGCTGATACTCAGCCCTACCCTGTTTGTGCAGGTGCTGGTTTCACTTGAACAAAATGGCACAACCAACCACAGCCTGTCCAAGGGAATGTCTCCTCCTGCCCCGAAGCCGTTCCTTTGTTACGAGCCTCTTCTCTCACCCCACCCCCTCATTTAATCTTATCTGCTCTTGGTGTTGCATGAAGCTAGAACTGTGCAACATAACTAATACATAAATTAGCAATAAACATTGCACTGTGATGTTAGATCAAAGTCAGAAAGAGCTGCTTAATTTTGGGGCCCACTGTACCCCTCAAGCAATTACGCAGGTGCTGCACCTTACCCCGTCTTCGCACATCTCCCCTCAGCACACAGTTCCAGAGGTTTGCCACGGAATAGTCACTGCACAGACCTAAATTCTGAGACCTCAGTACATCAGATCAAAAGAAGAGAGTAGGAAATAAACTGACATTTTCCACACAATAAATAGCTTATCAGTAGCATTATATAAAGTGTTGTGACAAACTTCATTTTGGAACTATTGACAAGAGTCTGGAAGTTAGTCTTTAATCATGAACTTTTTAAAACTGCCTTTGAAAAGGAAAGTTTCCACTCTTGCTTTGGCACATCTGTTTTCAGTTTTGGATTTATTGGCCCACAAATTTACAAAATCACCAAGCTGATCTTCAGTCATCACCCTAGGGCTTTTTGTATCTGTTTGGGCTGTTCAGACTTCAGAGTTACTTTGATTCAGATAATGGAAAACCATTACTTATATCCTTCCACTAACAGGCCCCAGTTCAGACGACGCTTTTCAATGGATCCCAAGTTAGCCAAGGCTATGAGATTAATCTGTCGTCTTTTAATGCAAACACTCTACGTTGTAAAATATAGAATTAAATTTTATTTGAAAGTAGGCTAGAATAGTTTAGAATTACTGAGTAGAGAAGCTTTGAGATGGTGGGCAAACCAGATTGACATAAAAGGATCTGTTAACAGATCTGCTCCCCTCCAGTGACATCCTGAAACATTTTCTTCAATCATCCTTTCTAGTCCAACACATTTTCATGGCTTCCTGGTTTCTGGTAAGCTCTACAATCTTCTTGATTACCATACATGGAAAGTGCTATCTGCCATCAACTCTAAGGCTTGCCTGTGACCTGCACTCAGCTTTTCTAAGAGGTTCTCCTAATCATCTTCTACACTCCTCACCACTTTCTTGCTCTCTGTCATACTTTCTGCTCCAGGGTGCTGCATAAAGCTCTCTGAGCTGATAACGCACAGCTGCTCTGCAGGAGGGTCCACGTTCCTATTCCACTGAACGGTAGGACCAATGCATGGTAGCTGGAGCAGATGCTAGGAGCCAAATCTACCAGGCTCTTCTACAGAGAACAATGACTGCTGCCACCATATTTGAGCCCTCAGTTATAATGATTTGAATATTTTCTTTTATCTGAAGATGTGATCAAGCACTTACCATAACGGGATCACTCTCCAATCTAAGATTAAGTCTTCCTTTCTAACTAGTTTTATCTGCCTCCCAACTTTAAAATAACCCCCAAGATCTGCAGGCCACAGCAATGTAACTTAAAATACCAAAATAATACCCAAGTCCTCTGAGCCTAAGACATGTTCAATGAATGCATAAAATCTATCACAAAGTACCCTTGACGGTGATGGCTTTTATATAGTAATTTAGCAATTCAAACACAGATCTACCTGACGCTTTCTTCTTATTTCTCCCCCCCTCCCCTTGTTTTATATTCCTGCATAAAAACTAACTAATAATTCTTATAAAACTTTAAGGTGGGGAAAAATTGCCTACCTCATTACCCAACAGGAATGGGGTCCACGAAAAAGCTCACCTGATCAATGACAGCAAATGATTGCCAGAGTCAGACTCAAAACTCAGGAACTCTTAGATATAAGATGATTAAGCAAATTGGTTTGTTGGACAATGCCTAATGCAAAGCAGGAGGAAAGCTCAATTTGGTGAACTTGCCAGTTTACCATTTAAGTTACGTTAAATCTGAACACTAGAAAAATACCCTCAGAGCCAACTGAGATCAACAAATGGTTTAAAGATAATGCAGCAACCAAGGACCTGGGGGTTGAGCACTTTTAAAATTAATTGATAAGATCAAACCAGTATTTCTTAGATACTTCAGAAACCAACACCCATATATTACCCTCTTTAAAAGTCAGACGAGGCACATACAGTGAAAGGCTAGTATCTTGAATGTGTTCTTTCCTGGTTTTCAGAAATAGCCTGTAACTAACAAGCGTTCACTCATAGAATATAAACCTCTTATCAGTTGCCTCTGAAACTAAGCTCAGTGCACCCACTTGATATAAACTTTAGTATTTACAAGGGCTTACAAGATCAAAATCAATTGTTCATACTCATGTTCTGAATTGTGGAAAAAAAGAGCTTTTGACTTCTAAAATTTTCACACTTTCAGTCTAATAATCAAGAAGAACTGCTGGTATTTTGAAGATATCAATACACTCCTGCTGGTATATTATATTTTCCTCCTCTCCACAATCTTTTTCAGGGGAAATTTCAGCCAAGATAACTGCAGTTTTAAATAACCTAATATCCAGAGAAAGAAACCAAACATAAATAACGTGTGTTTTGTTGTTTTTCTTAATCTACAGATTATACTTAGCTATTATGAAGGTTTAATTTCATTCCATTTACTTTGTGACGTAAAAGAAACTCCTACATTATTCCCACCCTGATAATCAAGTTCTCAGGGAATGAACAGACACTCATAATTACCACAAAATAATTCAACAAAAACAAAATATAATCATTTAGCAAATGCAGACATCTTTTTGTTCTCCTCATATAGTTTATAACAGTTTGTATTACGTCCTCGATCAAGAAAGAGCCACGTGCCTGTTCTACAAGACTGTAAACAAGCAGAGCGCCAGTCACAACTTCCCATGCGCTTCACATGTTAGTTTGTGCAAAGGCCATCTGAAAATTTGGCCAGCCAGCAGCTGTCTCTTCATCACATCTCCATCTTTGCCAAAAGATTGCCAAGGTAGACACTTATTTGATTCCAGCCATAGTCTCACTTCTTTCTGTTCATTAAAAGTATGTCTGCCCATAAAATACTGTTGACATGTCTGAATTAGTTTAAGCTGGATAGCTTGCAAGAAGCTCACCTGTGCTTCTTATGTTATGATGCATGTGAAAGGCGCAAGCAATGGCAAAGGAACATGAATAGCAAGCTGTATTTTGATTTCAGTGATTACTAGTAGAGAAAGAGAATGCCATTAATACAAATTTTACAAATATAGTGACACACAACTAAATCTCAAGTGCCATTAATATCTATAACTACGTATTTAGAACAAAATAATTTATTCTTATTCTTAAAGATAATGAGTTCTGTAATCATTTGTCTTTTCTATTCCTATGAAACACTAGAAATCCTCCGTTCAGCAGAAAATTGCTTATAATCTGGCCAATTACTGAATGTAAAGTGTCCCTTGGACAGAAGTTGGCTCCTTTATCACCTCTTTTGAAAGAAAACAGAAAAAAGTTACTGAAAACATTTTCTAATAAATGGCACCACTTTAACATGTCAGTGCAGAGCTGATCAGCTGTATTAATTCCACTACACTGTGGTTGGCCTCCTCCCTGCATAACATTTCAATGCTGAACGCGTTGCAAAAAAGGCTAGCAATTTACAGGAAAGAAAGCGTATCACTGACAAGCTTATCCCCTTGCTGACTTGCTTCAGATCCCACTACTGCATGTTTTGTTTTGACTTGATGAAATCTTTTCAACCAACTCAGTGGATCTAATATACATGATGCAAATGATTCTGAAAGGCTTGTAACAGAACATAAACACAGTTTTCAAACCCCAAGACTCTTATCTGAGCTTTTAAAAGCTTACAGGTCTTTCGAAAGTATCAATGCTTCCTGAAAAGGCACAGAAATCCAGCCATGTATGGAGAGGTTGCCATGACAGGCACAGTGGTGAATCTGAAGTTCTCCAAAATGTTACTATGGCCTTCAAGCACAGGAAAGCATCTCTGGATGTGGGGCAGACAATATTGTAACACCAAATAAGTACATGAGAGCCTCTTATTCTGAATGTTAGATGCTCTTGTATTCTTAATCAAGTCATTTATCCTCCTATCAAGTTGATTTAAATTTTTTTTCACAGGGATGTTATTAGAGTTGACTAAAGCAAAGGAACTATGATGAAGTATGATAAAAAGGACAGCAAAAGTGCTATTTAAATAAAACAGCTTTGTAAAAACTGCTTAATCATAAGAAATCAAATCAAAGAACAGATCAGCAAATCAGGCAACTTGGGTGCCTGCCAGCTGAAAGTTTTATTATAAATGTCGGGTGAAAGAGGCAGAATTTAATGGTCTTCTATTCTCTAGAACAATAAAATATCTGTTCCTTAATTTCCAAGTTGCTAGGGTTCACTGGAAGATGAGAAATGTGTTTAGCAAAATATGGATGTTTCAATAGTTTTCCTTCCACACCAAGCCAAAAAAAAACCCCAACCAAACACCTTCAATATTTTCAGGGAGAGCACAGGAGACTTTGCCTCCTCAAATATCACATCAAACTCTCCACCTCTTGTTTGAGTTTTCACTTACTGCAAATATTTAACATTGTTTACCCTAAAGCCATCCCTGTACATTGTGATGCAGTGTAAATAAACAAATATTCACTTCTTCTGCCATAGGTGATTTGAAGTTTATTTCTGGTTATATCTCACATTTTCCCCTCCTAGTTTAGAAGAAATCATATTTATCAAGAATTGGAGAGACTGTTCCTTTCCATCAGCCCTTAAAATATTATCCAGAGCTTTGTGCAACAGCAATTAAAGAAGAGATGAGTTCTGACACTAGCCTTATTTTATATAATTGCAAGAGAAAATGTGAAACTCAGATGGGTCTTGTTAGTGCTAAATGCACTCCTACTGACTCCAATTTGTTTTGTTCTATTAATTTATCATCTTAGATTTCGAATGATTTTATAGTCTGCTAGGAAAAGGTCTCAGAATCATAAAGCAGTGAGATAATAGAATGAAGATGCAGCTAACTGTGATATTTCAGAGCAATTTGAGTACTATTTGTGAATACGCTATTATTCTAAATGCAACCCTGCAGCTTTTTATGCCTACAGCACATACAACATTGTTTAGTATTAACAAGTCTTGGTGGCAAAACTCAGTGAACCCCATCCACATGAGCTTGCAACAAGTTCAGCTGGAGAAGACCCTGTAATTTGTTCATCTGTAGCTGACATGTCTTTACATTGATCAGCTCTCTTAAGTCTATCCAAGTCAATCCTTGAACTGCACATGCAGTAAAATAAATAAAAAATATCAGGACTGTAGAAAATGGTGAAGGTATTTGCTGATACTATAATTTAGATTTAATCTATAACTTGCTTGCTAATTAGAATAATAATATATATTGTTGCAGTAAGTTGGAACTGTGACTGTAGTTACATCACAATGCTTTGTTATTTAGACTGAAAGCCATGCTAGACTTCGAGAGATCTTTAGTCTGCTTGACTGGCTTCAGGATTCTCAGGATTTGTGGCTTCCTTTTCATACCAAAAAAGAATAACATGTTACTTCATGCTTTTCTTATTTTATCTAGTAAGAAATCCTGCCAGCTACCAGAAAACAAAGACCACGTGAAGGATATTGTGATGTATGGATGCTTCTACTTTCCAAGATAAAAAGCAAGTGTTCAATAGCACTATGAAAAAAGTGCATCTACCAGAAGTCAGTGAGAGGCACACAAGTTGAATGTTTAATATCCTTCATGAACTTCTGCAGCACCCACAAAAGCACCAAGAACTACCAACTCATTTACACCTTACTGACCAGAGCTATAAAAGACAGTAAAGGACCCATAAAGTGAGCTGAACTGTTTTCTAGGCTTGGAGGATTTTTTTCCCTTTATTATCACCAATGGTCAGCAAAGGCAATTCACTGGGTGGCACAGCTACCTCTGAATAAGTAACACCATATCTCCACAATACTTGCAGGCTCTGTGATGTTAGAGATACTGCACCAGAATGACATACAACTATGTTTTTTAGTTATATTCCAGTAACTATTAAAAAAATCTGTTACTTATGAGTATCTTTTCTACCTTTCAACTAGAATTATCATGCTCTTTTAATTCCCCATTTTATTTGACTATAATTTTTTTTTCTTTCTTAGCATTGCTATTAACCCACTTAAGGACACCTGGTGTTAAAGGAGGCTGTATGTCTGTGCCTAGAGCTAGAGTGAAGTGAGTCACACATATAGTGAGTTACCTTCATTTTTGCTGAAAATATTATCAGTCTGCAACTGCAAATATTTGCCTGTGTTATGAAACTAGTTTATTTGATAACAATTTTATATTGTTTTGAAAAATCCTGGATATGCTTCTAAGGCTTCATAAGATTAGGAGAGTAAAAACTCAACATGCTACCCCAGAAATACAACTGGGAAAGGTGTGGTCATTCTGCATGCACTTGACCTGCTTTTAAAAAAAAGGTAAAAATTCCCATGAGCAGAAAATAATTTCTATTTTGCAATTATCATGATGAAAATCATTTACCCAAACATCTGACAGCAAAAAGAGACCTGGAAAATAGGAGAAATTAAAAATAAGTTTTAGCATAAATAAAGTATTTCAAATCTGTTTGAAGTGTTTAAAATCAAAAATCAATGCAGAAATTAATTCTTTGGAAGAATGCCAGTCAAAGTAATATATAGAGGAAGCCAAAGCATATTATGGATTAATACCAGCATCCAGCTTTGGTCCAAAACCGCGAAAACCCTCAGCAGTGTGACGAGAGACCCAGCAATGCAGTGAGGTGGTCCCCACCATGGTGCGGCTGGTGGCGGGAAGGGCAGCACTCCAGCTTGCCCTGTGGGCAGAAGGACTCTTATAAAGGTACTGAGCTGCATCTCAAGGGAAAGGGACCTGAGCAAAGTTTTGTCCTCTCACATCACAGAACTCTTCACCAGAAACCCCCTCTCTGATTTCAATGGGTGAGTTCCCATCAGGTTCAAGCTGACCGATATAAATGTACTTTGCCCTTATATGAGAGAAGTAAGATGAAGCCCATCTTTGCCCAGACATTGCTGTGATCATACATGGATTTGCCTGAGTCACTGTGCTTTACCTCAGTTGAGGTAAATACTTCTGGACTTGGCACATTCCTGAGGATCTTTCCTGTAAGTCTCATGGAATCACCATGGTAATATTCTCCACTTGCAGTAATTATGCTTATATATCCTCTCTGAATATCTAAGGTAGCTATAATCTGCAGAAATAAAAGTAATTATATACCAGTCAGTGTAATACAGCTGCGGCCAGATGTAAATAAAGTGTTTACATGGGGATGGAGACACTGCAGAGCTTTAGAAAAGTGTTATGAAAGACAAGAAAATAAGTCTGTTCCAGTTTGTGAGACTATGCAATTTAATCCATGTAGGAATCTTGTTCATCAGTAATTACAGAAGGAGAGAAGAGTCTTCTCAATTAAGATTGGGCAGAAAATGCTTTCATTTAATGTGTCCTGAGAAGTATCACATCAAAAATAATTAAAGAGAGACTTTCGGATGTTTTAAATATATTAACTCCTTTGAAATTTAGAAAAGCTTTAAAGAAATGTCAGGTTCTGGCATGATATGGAAAGAGCACTTGCATTTAAAAACAACAAGGCCTTTCCCCTAGCTTTATATATATTTGATGGAGCCACTCAAAAAATAATCACCGAAAAACTAATTTAAATTCAGACATGATTCTTCGGATAACACTTTTAGCTCAATGGCTGGAATTATTAGGAATGAGCCTGTGACAAACCCTAGATTGGGAACATGACACAAAGGAGTTTCTGTCAAGCTTTTTCAATTCTTAGTCTTCTCTTCCTGGTTATTTATATTTCCTTTCAACTCACACATATAAGTCATACAGCAGTAATACAGTAGCATCCTCTCTGAGGAATAGTCTAGCAACCTGTGCCAGAAGCTGGCTTTCATTTTCACAGTTTTAGGATTTTCTATGGGAAGCAAGAATGCATTTTTAAAATTTTGCATTACTGTTACATTCTTACAGTCTCTAATCACTCCTCGTGCCTTTGGTAACCAGTCTTCAGGGCCCACTCTTACTCATTAACTAATCAATTACACACTCGCTAATCTGTTTTATCCAAAGATAACAAAGTGGAAGGAAAAGGCAGGCGTGGATTTCTTTCTACTACTTAAAAAGGATTTCCTTAAAAGTCTGGTTACACAAACCCATTCTGAGCCACGGCCCCCCAGCCTTCCATATGGATTTTCCAAGCATCCGTGTGAATTCGTTTTGATTTGAGTCACTCATTGTACTCACTCAGTGGGCTATTTTGAATGATACAGACTGGCTAAGCAATGTCGTCAACTCATTTGAAATCAATTCATTTATTGTTCACACCCGGTACACCATTTTGGACAGAGATAGAGTACAATGAAACGAGAAGAAAGACCCACTGGAAGGCAAATAATAGCACAGGAAAAAAAAGGAGAAATATAATAGACATGGACAGGAGACAAAAGAAGAGAGAAGACAGAATCATGGAGATTAAAGACAAACATTGATCAAAGATAGAAAAGGAACTGCAGACAAATGAGAACCTGTGATCAAAACCTGATGGAAAGGAGCGTGGCGAGATGTGAAAAAAAGAGAAGAAAAAAATCCTAGGCTTACTGCTTCAGGATATCTTACCTGCTTTTGATTCTCTACCAGTCTCTAATCCAGCCATGTTTAAGAAAGAAGTATATGAATTTCTCTACATCCCCTAGGGATAAAAGATTTTTGCCTTGATATCTTGTCATTAACTCTCCCTTGTCCACTTTGCTGTGATGTTCATTTTCCTAACACTATTTTTAACCTACTTTTCTCGTTGCAAGAAAGGATTTTCTCATACTTCTGTCACAAATTTCTCAACAAAGCATGTGTGGTAACTCTTACAAGCTAAACTCTGTCATCAGCCAAATTTCTGCAGAACTCCTGCTGCAAATACCTCTTAATCACTAACTGGGGTGCTACTACCAGATGAGAGCTATTTATGCCCTGACCAGCTGAGCTGCGAGTACCTGCTCCCCAGGAAGAAAGGCCTTAAAGTTGCTACGACACCAGTTTTGCAAAAATCAATCAGAACATGGAAATTGTGAGTTTTGTTTCCAGAGAGATGAGCTGAAACCACACAGAAGAGGGAAATGAACTTTCAACCCATATGTTTGAGTCCATATGCTATCAGGTGTAAGCATAATTTGTGGTCTGTTATTCCTGCTGCAGATTTTGGCCAGAAATAGGGTCATACCACAGATTCACATCCCTTGGTGACAGGCACTCTCAGAATCCCTAGGCTAGTATAAATAATTACTTTTGATTTTTTGCTGGGTTTGTGAGAGCTGAACCCTCTGCAGGTTATTGCTGACAGCTCCTGGAACTGCTCTTCTGTGAAATCCCCAGTCAGCACTCCCACGTTTGGTTTTTGAAGGTGGTACAGCAGACCGCTTCTGAAGCACCACAGGGATATCCAATTTTCTTACACTGTCTTAATATTGCTGGGCAACAGGAAAGCTACAGTTGGACATGATTGAGCAAGTCCATTTTGCTATATAAGAGGAAATTGTCCACTTTGTTTCAATAAGTACTTTCCAAACAAAAATAAAATTAGCCTCTTCTGTGGTTTTCAGATGACTTGCCAGCTAACCTTTATTGGTCAAATAATTCTAAGATTAGAATATCTTCACTGTATTAGTCATCAAATGGGTCAGTTAGAGCAACCACACAGCTTTCCAAATATTTTCAGAAATCTGAAGCACTGCCACAAGACTAATTTTAGTTCACAGAATGGTAGACTGGTTGACATTGGCAGGGACTTCTGGAGATCATCTGGTCCAACCCCCTTGCGGAAGCAGGGCCACCTAAAGCGAGTTGCCCAGGACCATGTCCATAAGGCTTTTGAATATCTCCAAGGAGGATGACTCCCTGGGTAACCTCTGCCAGCACTCAGTCACCCTCACAGTGAAAAAGTGTTTCCTGATGTTCAGACAGAACCTCCCGTGTCTCAGTTTGTGCCCATTGCCCCTGGTCCTGTCACTGGGCACCACTAAGAGCCTGGCTCTGTCATCTTTGCACCTTCCCTTCAAGTATTTGTATACACTGATAAGATCCCCCTGAGCCTTCTCTTCTCCAGGCTGAACAGTCCCAGCTCTCTCAGCCTTTTCTCGCAGGAGCAATGCTACAGTCCCTTCACTGGAATCCATCCAGTATGTCCATATCTCTTGTACTGGGGAGCCCAGAACTGGAGACAGTGCTCCAGGTGTGGCCTCACCAGTGCTGGAAGGATCACCTCCCTCAACCTGCTGGCAATGCTTTCTCTAATGCAGCCTGGGAGACCATTCACTGCCTTCATCACAAGAGCACATTGCTGGCTCATGTAGGTGTCCAAAACCACTGGATGCCTAAAAAGGGGGAGCAGTGACTTGGCTTGCACAGGTTCAGACAGAAACAATTGCCTATATTTGAAGAGCTGGCAAGAAACATTTTTCTTGTGAGGACATCTTGTGGCTCATATTCCACATTATTGGCAATAAGTCATGTCATAGAACTTGGCTGCAGAGAAGTAACTGGAATACCAGGAGTCTCGAATCACCTCTTATGCCAAATGTACGGCCTGTTTTCATATTTAATCCTAGTTCATAAAGATGGGATCAGAATCAGGAGCTATATTTGTAAATTAAAACTACATTTAAATACCCAGAGGTATTTTTGTGAGACTATTTCTCCTATGGTAGCATTCAAAATATTCTGTGTTTTGCTGGAGATATTTTAAGCCTTCATTATTGCAATTAATGGCTTGTGTGTTAAGTATGACATTAGCATCTACTGGATAAAGACAGAACTGTTAATACTGCACCACTGATAAGCCCTATAAATCACTGAATGTTTGGGAGATGGTACTGTAGCGTCTGTTTTAGGGACATGTGCCTCTAGCAAGGAGACGGTGGACAACTTTCCAAGATATCCCAATAGCCTCTATGTACCACCCTGTGAAGAAAACAGTGGTTTTGTAACGTACCCAAAATACTACTGCCATAAGATATTGCTAAGAAAATAAAATTTATAAATACAACACTGCTTTCTACTGGCTTTACAACACTTCACAAGTTAAGTTAGATGCTTTTCATTAGAATATTACAATGCAAAGTTGCTGAGACAATTAGTGAATTAGATGGACCTAGAGGAAAAAAACATTTAAAGCTTCAGACTTTCAGCTACTGGGAGAGAAGAACAAGGAAAGAATCTACATAGTCATTTCCAGTAAAACTGACTCTACACTGCCACCATCTTGACAGCAGCTACGTGAAAGCAAGGGCGCTTCCCATTTTATTTCAGTAAATCTCCAGTCTCGACACTTGGCACCTCAAAGAAGCTCTCTGAGTTTAATATGCTTCAAAAGAACTACAAATTCATCCTTTCCTTTATCCTAGATACCCTCATGATGAGTTTTGTAGCACTGGCAGACGTGAGGAAGTGATTATCTTAGACAAATTTGTTTGTATCATTTCTTGATCACAAACGATACCAGAAAAGAAAATATTTGCCTTCATAAATCAAAACTTTTATAGCTATCCTAGCAATGGGTTACAGTACATTAGGATCTCAATCTACAAGCCGCTAATGAAAGATGAACTATACAGTTAATGGTTTAATCAGTACACTGTGTTAATTACAAATGAAACAGAAATCAAGAGGAAAATGAAATATAGAAATAGGACGTATAGAACCAATCCTGCTTGCTTTATTCACTGTGGCATTCTCGTTTAGATTCATTGGGACTAGCTGCATGAATGAGGCAAGCAGGATTTGATCCTATGTATATTATCTCTAATAAAAATATATTTAGATATTCCTGCCTGTAGCATATTTTACAATATTCCCATTATAAAGAAGATTAACTCCATATCAAAGGAACAATGTTAGAAGTTTATAATGGAATCCAGAATAGTTGCAAAAATCACTTTTTGGAAATGTTCTCATTTGGGCTGCCTCATTAATCCCTTTAACCATGGAACTCACATTTTAATTGCAGATAGTACCCAGGCTCTCAAGTATCTGGAAGCACAACTGTTCCTCCACTACAAATAGTCTGCAAAGACTCAAATTCTCTGGTCCCAGCTGTGGAAAGAATGCCTTGGGGGAAGCTGATAGAAAGGAAAGACAGTCCCGTGATCAAGGCGCTGGCCAAGCACCTGGCCACATCAGCTCCCTAGATGATGCTGACACAGGCAAGTCATACAGGCTTTCCAGGCTTAAGTTCTCCAAAGTGCTGTTAATAGTGCTTCCTCACACAAGATTGTATTAGAAGATTAGCCAAAACAAGGGAGTGAAGTTCACATTCATACCTATAACCACAACTGTCTTAATGATATCTTCATACAACCTTTTTGTTCTTACACTTCTACTTAAAACCAATTCCCTTTTCCTCTGTACTTGCTGTTGTGCAGAGCAGTATGCAGAGAGAAGGCAACATGCTCTGGCTTTTTTCAGCTGATGCAGTAGGGACTGCTCCAGGTAAAATAATTTAAATAAGCCTTCAGATTCTCTTCATGGTGTCAGCGTTTGTTTCATTTTTCACACGGCTTCAGAACCATGAGAGAAGCATTTCATGTTACTTTACTTTTCTTTCTTGCCTCAGTCCTGTAACTAGTGCTGTTTTGGTATATACCTCACAACTGGCTCCCAGCTTTAACCTTAACCGTGATCTGGAGTATGTTTTGCTAAGTACATCTGGCACTGTTTTGAAGCAGTAATGTAGAGAATGGCAATATTCAGATAAAACAAATTCCAGTGCTGATCAGCATTAAACTGTGCCCTGGGGATCTTTTCCTGCCCATGCGTACAGGGCACGCAAAGAAGCCTCTCTTGCTGGTGGTCCCATCATAAGCCTCCTAAACCCATGACACCAGCTCACTTTCAATCAATAACAATAATTTTAAAGCCCACGTACAATAAATAGTAATTTAAAAATTGTAATAAATAGATGAGGTTGAATAAGAACCCCAAGATCTTTACCTCAAACTCCAGCTATTATGTGACAAGTCTCTTCAAGATTCAAATAAAGAAATAATATCCTGCACACACACACTTTTCTTCTCTATCTTCCTTAATTCTTGTCTTAAACTAGATCCAGAAATGGGTGAACACAGACTGTGAACCTGCACTCTAGATTCAAGTGTTTCGAAGATAATTTGGGTATTTTTAATTTTTTAAAATCTAATCCGAACTGAACATTTCCTATCCCTAACATAAGTGGTATATATTTATACATATGTATAAATTAGGTATATATGTGTGTGTGTATCTTGCCACAAGGATGTATTACAAGCAATTAAACCCTTGATAATAAATGGTTCATCAGTCCGCAGGTGATGTACTATAAGTGATTGCTCCTGTAGGTAGTAATCATCTGGTGCAATTGCTAGAATTATAAATTCCCTCTAGGCTGATTGGATTTTATCAACAAGAAGCAGTGAAGTAAAAAAGGGTTTGGGGTGAGGTTTTTTATAGTCTAAAACCTAATATTAGCAATTTGCCAATTGGAAATGAGTGCTTTTGCCTTGAAGACATACCCTCACGATGACTGAACAGCTGTCAGAAAAATGTAACCATTTTCAGAACAGCCTCTGGGACCGGAGTATATTCTAAGGCAAAGATGAAATTGAAAGGTTTTTTTGCCACCCCCACAAAAATATATGCAACTCTCATGCATACTGAAACTGTTTTCCTATAGGCAGAGCAACATTCCATAAATCTAAGTAGGGACTGAAATAACATGATCATCTTTAAATTAAAGCACGAGAGCTAGTTACAATTATCATTTGAACAATCCGTCAGTACAGTTTATGACTTATATTTGAAATTATTATTTGTCAGACCATCAGTTCCCCTGATAGAAAACTGAGGAACTTCTATGGATGTTGAATTTAGACCACTGGTGAAAATGGAACAGTCTGTTTAAGTTCTAATAAAAAACCTACTTGTTAAGGTAGGTTTTCTATTTTTTCTTCTACTTTGTCACAGAATTAGTTTTCTTTAATCACATATCAAAGCAGTAAATACAGCTGTGACAAATAGTACCCATCAAAAATAAATCAAATCCACAAAATCAAAGAGCTCTCTAAAATAGTCTAACACTTATTTCCATGTCACATGGTTTCTTTTCAAAGTTTTGAAAAAAATTTATTTCTTGCTAACCTCTAAATTTTTGTTACTTTCCAAAATATATTTAATGGAAAAAGGATACCCCAAAGAATATAAGCAATCAGAATTCATTTCAGATTGATGTTTAATAGCGGTACTCCTAGTCTTTTCTTATTTTTCTCATGAAAATTCTGTTGAGCACAAGGTGTACATCAGCCATTTCAGCTTCACTTGGGCAACAGGATTACATTCCAAATTTAAAAAAAAAGTGAAGCCGATGACTGATTGCTTATTTTGCTGTTTATGACTGCGCATCAAAATCCTAACACAGTAATTGAATGCCATTACTTTCAAAAGTTATACCAAGCCCAAATGCAACCCAATTGCTTAAAGTAGTCATTCCAACTGGGAAAAACATTGAGACAGCTAAGTATCCAGTCCACATAGGTGGGAGGTTTCTGGAAAGGAAGAGAAAGTAATAGTTTCAGAGTAAAAACTGTTTTATGAGAAAATAAGACAGTAATATTGTGAAGTATAGATACAGCTAAATAACTTTTAAATTATCCCCAATTAAGAAGTTCCAGTGTTGCTCTGGTACACCAGTTCATTTATACAGAAATCAAGTACCTAGGTACACTAACAGAGCCAGGGAGGCAAAATACAGTAACCACAGCCATTCTGCATCTTTCTTGTTCAACATAAACTGTTTTTTTTCAAGCAAAATTAATTATTTTTCCCACACAAGTCTTTTCCTTATCTTCATCCCAGTTCACTCTTACCACCAAGAATCACCACTACCTATGACGTCAGCTAATAAAACTGGGAATGATTTTGCAGTGATTCTGCCTGGTGTCCCACCAGCTGAGAGTTACACAGGCCTCCAGATCACTCCTATTCACAAAGTGGTTAAGCACATGCTTTCCTGGTGGCTGTTCAAGGAGGAGGTGGAGGAGTGTCTGTAAACTTGGCAAGCAGGTCACTAAATTTTGCTGTACACCTCTGCTGCATTTCCAAGCACTGTCATTTGCTTCCAATTCGGACAAGACTATTGTGTAAGCTTTGCTCCCCTACTGGATTTCCTTCTGTATGCTTTCTACTACCCATGTAGTACCCAAAAATAGTGTCTAATTATACATCGTAACTTAAGGTGAGCCAATAATTATTTACACAAATTAAAAAATTGTTTCCCCCTCAATGTATATGTCTCTTTATGTAATACTTTGCACTCTTCTACTACAGCACTTCCTTCTCTTTCCTTTTTTTTTTTTTTTTTTTTTTTTTCTTATAGCCTAAATGAAACTTTGAGATGTTTGGGGCGAAGTTTTTTTAGAACATACTCAATACACATCTAGATGTTTTAGCACAACAAAGAGCAACAATAGTGACTTGACATATATAAGACAAATTACAAATTGAGACCTTTGAAAACACAAGAGAGGCATCAATGAATGGTTGAAGGGTCATCCCTGTTAATTTGGTTATTCTGACACTGGGAATCTACTTGCAGTGCAAAGTAGCAATTACAGCGTACTCAAATTAGACAAGAGCAAATTTATAACAATAACCCAATAATCTCAGAGCCAGCTTAACCAAAATTTCAAACCATTGACCTGCCTGCTTTGCTGAAGCATCGGGAAAGAGGCTGATGGCTGTTTTGACATAAGCAGAAAACTTACTGTAAAAGACAACTACACAGCTGTCTTAAAACCCTTTCATTTGCAGGTATGACATACTTCTGCTCCCAGTGTAGAATTACAGGGATCCAGGAGAAAATATATGGCTATTATAAATAGAAAACCCGCTATTTTAGAAGGAACTTTTGCAGCACCATTCATTCTCTTGAGGAAAGGTGTTTATTAGCATTATAGCCAGGTATCGCGAGCCAAATTAAGGAACTGGGCGGGGTGGGGGGGGAATATCTTTGGGAAAGGATTCCAAAGCCTACATTGTTAAGTTAGAAACCTGAAGTGTGTATCACCAGTGGTTCTCTTGGGTTTCTTTGAAAATAAGCAGACACTGCACACAACATTTTCAATGCCACAGGTTCTTCGGAAAAACAGTGTATAGGTCCCATGCCACTTGGGTACATTTGAAACCTCTAAGGCATAAGAATAAATATTGAGGGAAAAACAAGAAACAAATCAGAAAGCAGCCAGAGCCTGTCCCTGTATTTCTTCTTTAAGCACAAACTGAAGACAAGTTACAGCTAGTTTTAGTGAATCTTTACTAGATTTCTAATTTCCCCATCTAACATCAGATATAATTTAAAGAATCCAGAAGATAAAACAGACAAGGGTATAAAAGAGGGGGGAGAAAAGAAGGAATCCACATAGCCATTGCCTGTCTGACTGGGGATAGGGAGAAGATACTTATAATTTTCTTCTTTTAGCCTTTAGCAGAAACATTTCTCCTGGAACAGATTTTGTCTTTTGGTATCTTGATACTTGCTCCATAACTTGAAGCAAGGATCTAAGGAGATCCATGCGGGGTTTGTTTATTCCAAAGTTCTGCTGCAAATCTTCATCCACCTGGAAGACACTGGGACCTTTCAAAGCCACCAGGGTACCAGTGAGCCCAATGCAAGACTAACTAGCTGAGTGCAAGAATGCTGCAGTTGCTCCCCAGATTACACCAGGTCCTGTTGGCTCAGTGATTTAGACCTTTTTTCCACCAAGTCCAATTACTTCATATGCAATTGTAAAATCATTTAGGCATTGGAAGGCTGTTATTAGGTCCCCCTAAGCCTCTTCTTTGTCAAGTTAAACAAGCCGAGTTCTCTTAGCATCGCCTCACAGGGAATTCCAGCTCCCTTGGGCTCCACAGGGCTTGCTAATCTTTATTCACATCTTCCTTGTATGAGGGGGGGCCTGAAACCAGATGCGGCTGGGAAGGGTTTGTGTTCATAAATTAGATTAATACTAGTAACTCCAGAGGTCTTCAAACTCATTGAGCTTAAATTTGTGGAACAAGCTGACACAGTGACCAACACTCGGTGGATCAGGTCACAGACATGTCAAAACCAGAGAATTCTAAGTTTAACTCATCACATGCAACCCTACTGCCCAGGACTACAACCAGATTTGTAATACACGGCCATTTGCCCAGAAGAGAGATATGTAGCAGTGGGTCATGATGGGATCTATAATAAAACCCAAACAAACAAACAAAAAAAAGGCAAGAGAAATTTCTTCCAGTTTTGATATCTGCTGCATATTTTAATATGCTGATGTACAAATGATTAATCCAATTAATTAGCACACACTGACAAGCTTCCTTAGTGATCATTTTACATGCGACATTCCTATACCACCAAGGAGATGAGCTGGAAGCTCTTTTATTCTTTTGTTTTAATGGAAACTAGGAGTCCACCAATCATTTGATATCTCACACTGATATAGTCACAGCACTCTATTCATAGCAGCATTTCTATCTGAAATATTAATGTACTTTTCTGGGTTTGATTATTATTGGGTAATCTTAAGAGCATTGCCCCGGATTTCATTTGGGAGTGACAATATATAATACTTTGTTTCCGTTCTTTTTTATTGTCCTTGCTTTTTAATTGTCACAAACTGTCCAGTAGTTCAGAGTGCTTTCAGGGCTCCAAAGGGCACCTGGATTTCTGGATGTAGCATTTACAAACTTCTGTACAGATTTCAACTACAGTTTAAAAGAAATGCATTTTGATCCCAGACCAACCTTCCTATTTGGAAATCAGCTGTGGAAGAGCCACCAACACTCAGTTGCGGCATTTTCTATTTTAAGATCTCAAAGCACTTCACAAGAAAACATTTATCATTCCTGTAATAGAAACTGCATAGCCTGTTCTCTGCCTACATGTAGGAGTAGACATGACTGCACTGGAGAGAAGGTTAACTTCTTGTTATCTTTAGGCAGGCATTAGTCTGCTCTGCCAAGCACCTCTCAACTCTCCTGACTTCCCTGATCATCTAACATCATTCTCCTTCTTTCCCATAAGTATATGGTTAATGTAATGTTCACACCAATGTGTGATGCACTGCTATGGATTTAATATTTCCAAAGATTGGAGGCATTCAGATTAGGCTGATTTAGGTCATCTGTACTAAAAAATATACCTATTTCTGCAGAATTTCCCTTTGAACACCATGCTCAGTTGTGTCCTGTAGGATGTTAATTAACATGGCAAGGTACCATGGCATAGTAGCAAGGTGCTAAACTATTTCTAAGTATTATGAATTCAGGATATTTACTTTCTTCAGTGATAAGCAGCATAAGCAGCATCCAGTAAAACCTGGAAACTGTTGTTTGAAGTGGTATCATCTTTAAAGCCACTTCAGCAGCATAGCAGAATGAGGACATTTTTAAGGGAGTGGGAGGAGGAGAGATCCTATATGAAAGAGAAAATATTCTCACTCTCTCCAACATGAGTGAAATGAAAAAAAGAAAAATATTTAAATTAACTTTTTGAAATTTATAATGTATTTGGAGAAGCAGACTTAAAAGCTAGCACTAACTGATGAATGGGGTAAGCTGACATTACCTTTTTGGATTTATAATAGCTTTTGAAAATTCAGGCTTGAAGGGATCAGAAAGGAAAAACAACAAAGTGCATCAAAAAGATGGGTCAATCAAAAAAACACGAGAGCTTTATGGAATTAGTGAAAGCAGCCACACACTGTTCCCTTTTTGGAAGCACTCCAATTCTTTAAATCAGATTAGGGTCAGTTCTAATTGTTTCAAGCACGAAGTTGTGTGGTATTTATTTGCTGGGTGCCTTCTTTTCTAACTGATTAGCTTTATGAAGATTAGCTGCCAGTAATTTCTGAAATGGCTAATGTAAGGTAATTAGCTCACAGCATGCTGCAGTTTGCACTGCCCAGGAGAAGAGTAAACTCGTCTCAGATGAGAGAAGGATTATAGAAGACATTGCAGACAAAGCAGCAGAAAGTTAGCAGAGTTCCTCAAAAAAAGTTCCTGCAAAATTTGATTCAGAGTTTTTCGAAATATACTATTTATAAATAGAATATGAAGAAGATCAGTATGGCCTGAACTATACTAGGAAATACTTTAAAAGACAGTACAAAGCACTTCCAGAAGGGTTTCCTTAAAAATAGTGTGGCGTCTCTCACAATTTTCATTCTGTGCGGTATTATGTTTAATCTTTTTATGATGTTCATAGAGAAAGAACAGTGATGCATCCAGTAAGAAAACTGCACTTTTAAAGAGATCTTACAGTATGATTTACAAAAGTTTCTTCTGAAAGCAGTGTCAAGAAAAAACAGCCTGGAGCCAGAAATATGCTAACTAGGGCATACGACAGAGATTCTAATCATAAAGCCATAATAAGGACAAGTGGAATAAATTACCATTTTCCTCAGAACTACATGATATGCTGGTTCCCAGTTTCAGAAGATAAAGGGCAAGTAAACAGGAGCTGGGAGGAAGAAGCAGGACTTTTCCTTTGAGGCTAAAGAAAGGGCCAATTGCAAAGACGAGCTCCTTTAGATAGGTCCAACCACCGCTTATGATAGAAGAGGAGCAATGAAAATCCCCTATGGATTCTTCAAGGTAGGTGACTACTGGAGCAGTTAAAGAAGTGGAGCAGCTATCATAAAAATCAGATAAGCATCCTCAAGCCAATAATGACATTTGTTATGTTAAATATGCTGTTAATAATACATTTTTCATCTTGTTTCTCTATGTGTGTTCTATTACTTAAACCAGAAGATTTTTGATAAATCTTCAAGTGAAGCTGAGGGTTTGACTACCTGTAGTCAGTGTTCAGCAAATATTTACAAGAACAGCTTACAAAAGTGGTCCATTTAAATACAGGAAGTTTAATATATTCACCACTGTTAAGCAGCATGAAGTTTTAGCTATGGTTCTCTTGTTCCAGCATGTCCTCATCATCACATTAAACGAGAGTGGAAGCCTTGTAATACATTTTTAGAGAAAACTTTTTCCATAAATTTAATCTCAATCCCTATTTTATTATGCACAAAACTTTTGGTTCTTCTTACATAAAACCCATCACACAATACGTGTCAACATACAGTGACTCAGTTAATGGGTAGGTGGGAATATGTGACAGGTAAAATTTGTTAATGGAAAACTTAATGAGAGTATCAAACAACATACCTATTAGCATTAGGAAGGACTGAAATATTTTTTAAATTATTACTAAAAAAACAAGCAACATATTTAAATGTGAGATGACGAGTGAAAAAGAGAGTATTAAAAGTTACTTCACCATAGAAACATACGATGTCATTGATACACAAGAATATTGTGGTTGCCTTAAGCTATACCCAGCTACAAGTCTTCGGGCTGCTATAAATAAGGTTTATTAAAGTTCTTGGATTGGAAGATAAAATGAACAGAGTTTTTAATCTCAGGAGAAGCCATGGTTAAACATTATAATTACTGAGACCAGCTATTTTAATATTGTGTTAATTTTAATGACCTTATTCATCAAAAGACTTATGAAAAGGATGACTAAACCCTAAATGGAGAGAGTAAAATGTATTCTGCTTAAACAACAAAGGATTTCAGGGATTCATGGCTCATGTTTAAAACTCAACACACAAAGTAATCTGACTCATAACTCCTCTCTCTGTAACGTTAGAAATCTAGAGAGATACTAAGAATTGTTAAACGATGTTAGGGAGAGCAAAGGATTTAATTAAAATAGCGTGTAATCCTTTTAAGGAATTTCAAAGCTAGATCAGTGGCACTATACAGAGTAATTTGATTGGTTTCCTTTACTACCTCTCTTCCCTTTTTTGAGTTGTAATATCACTACATTAAACATTAATCACTTTAAATATCCACATGCCAAATTCTTGTCATGAATCTCATTATCTCACGTCTCAAATACTGCAAATATCTTCTTCTGTGGCCTACTCATATCCCTTGAGATTTCTGCTGCAAAAACAGGTCGCTTACCAGTAACTAGCCTACAAGTACCAATAATGGATAGGAACAGAACAAAATAGCATTTCTTCTTAGTGTGAATATATCCTCCCCTCTTAGAAGATTAGTTTGAGGATATCATCCCACATCTGCCATTTGTAGTCTACCTGCTTGACAAAGGTGAGCTAATGCTTCATCATCCTTAGGAATGCAAGGAGGCATTCTGTATATCTGACCACAGGCAGATATATAACAGCTTGAACATCGATTTCAGAGCTTCCTCACAAAGACGACGACAGCAGATACTATCGAGTGCCTGACAGCTCAACATACATGGATTTTTATGTCTGCAGAGGAAGGTGTGATTTTCCTAAGCAGAAAAGACAAGTGTGACTACTGGTCAGAGGGGTGAGTACATATTAGGAAAGGCATAACCTAAAATTTATAGCTTTCAGAGTTACTTTTCTCTTCTGCAACCACAACTTTTAAGAGAAAGAAGAGGAAGTGAAAGATCAAAATACTCTCGAGGAAAAGAAAAAACTACTGAAGAGAAGGACTAAGCACTTGAAGCATCACCGCTGACCTATAATACAGTGGAAAGAAAAGAAATTAAAATTATGGACTGCAGGGAAAAACACACAAAACTTTCTCCACCTTTTCCATTAATTTTCTTTTTTCTGTTCTGCAGTTTTTAGGGTCATTCACAGCCTCTTATCAGTACCATTCTGTACTGACAGTTCAAGCAACCATGATGCTTACCTCCAAGTCTCACTGATTATATTTTCAAACCAATAACTTTTGTTTCTCTAAAGTTGTCTTCACACTTAGAAAAATCTCTGTATGAACACCTGCAGTAGCAATGCTCCTTCAGACTACTCAAAACTGCTGTTTCCCATGGTATTTAGAAATAACTTGGAAATAGTTATGCTTCTTACAGCTAGAAAAACTCATGCCTATAAAAATGAGTGTTACTGATGATGTCTCTGGCATTTTGAAGGTAGAGGTGAACAACCTCTGCCTGTATTGCACAATGGGTGATGAGCATAAGCCAGCCCTAGTCAGAAGGACAATGGCTACAATACCAAGGGGCTGAGCGCCTCAGCAGGACTCTCTAGTTTGGGTTTACACCAACAAACATGGCCTCTGGTTTGGAGCTGGGAAGCAGACAGCTGGGTTCTGTCTGGAACAGGCCACAGGCACGCAACTCTTTCTTACCAAGTTTAGCCAGATCAAGCAGAAATAGTTACATTTAAAATATACAGATAAGAACAAAAACTAAATTCTCCTCAGTTACGTTTCTTGACTGAAATGGAAATACGCAAAATCAGTATTTTATAATATCAGTATGGAAAATACTAGCTCCTCATTCAAATGCTGAGCAAAAGATTCTGATCTCATCTATTCTAATCTTTCAGATTTTTTATTTACAATGCAGATGTTACAGGTCTGCACATCATCTACAAGTAGATTAGAGGGTAAGGGGGCTCAAGAGAGCTGGCTGATATTCAAGCACCACCTCCTCCGAGCTCAGGATAGGTGCATCCCGAAGAGCAAGAAATCGGGCAAGGGAAGGAGACCTGCATGGCTGAGCAGGGATCTTCAGAAAAAGCTCAGGTGGAAGAAGGGAGTTTACAAGATGTGGAAAAGGGGGCTGATGACTTGGGATGAGTACAAGAATGCTGTCAGGGTATGCAGGGAAGAAATGAGAAAAGCCAAGGCAGCTTTGGAATGGAACCTGGCAAGGGATGTCAAGACCAATAGGAAGGGTTTCTTTAAGTATATAGGAGACAAAAGGAAAACCAGGGAAAATGTGGGCCCACTCTTGAACGAGATGGGTGCTGTGGTGACGGATGATGCAGAGAAGGCAGAGTTGCTGAAGCCTTCTTTGCTTCTGTCTTCACTGCTCGGGCCAGCTCTCGGGAGTCCCAGACTTTGGAAGTAACAGAGAAAGTCTGGAGGACAGAAAACTTTCCCTTGGTTGAAGAGGAACAAGTTAGAGAACAATTAAGTAAACTGGACACCCACAAGTCCATGGGGCCTGATGGGATGCACCCACGAGTGCTGAGGGAGCTATCAGAAGTCATTGCTGGGCCACTCTACATCATCTTTGAAAGGTCCTGGAGAACAGGGGAGGTGCCCGAGGACTGCAGGAAAGCCAATGTCATTCCAGTATTCAAAAAGGGCAAGAAGGATGACCCGGGAAACTACAGGCCGGTCAGCCTCACCTCCATCCCTGGAAAGATGATGGAACAGCGCATTCTGGGGGTCATCTCCAAGCATCTGGAGGAAAAGAGGGTTCTCAGAAGTAGTCAACATGAATTCACCAAAGGGAAGTCATGTCTGCCTAATCTGATAGCCTTCTATGATGGCGTGACTGGATGGGTGGATGAAGGGAGGGCAGTGGATGTTGTCTACCTTGACTTCAGCAAGGCCTTCGACACTGTCTCCCACATCATCCTCACAGACAAGCTTAGGAAGTGTGGGTTAGATGAATGGACAGGGGGGTGGATTGAACAGTGGTTGAACGATAGAGCTCAGAGGGTTGTGGTTAGTGGTGCAGAGTCCAGTTGGAGGCCAGTAACAAGTGGTGTCCCTCAGGGGTCAGTACTGGGTCCAGTCCTGTTCAATCTATTCATCAATGACCTGGATGAAGGGATAGAGTGTTCCATCAGCAAGTTTGCTGATGACACAAAACTGGGAGGGGTGGCTGACACGCTGGAAGGCTGTGCTGCCATACAGCGTGACCTGGACAGGCTGGAGAGTTGGGCAGAGAAAAACCTGATGAGGTTCAATAAAGGCAAGTGTAGGGTACTGCATCTGGGGAGGAATAACCCCATGCATCAGTACAGGTTGGGGGCTGACCTCCTGGAGAGCAGCTCTGTGGAAAAGGACCTGAGAGTCCTGGTGGACAACAGGATGACCATGAGCCAGCAATGTGCCCTGGTGGCCAAGAAGGCCAATGGCATCCTGGGGTGCATCAAGAAGACTGTGGCCAGCAGGTCGAGGGAGGTCATCCTCCCCCTCTACTCTGCCCTGGTGAGGCCACATCTGGAGCACTGTGTGCAGTTCTGGGCTCCCCGGGTCAAGAAGGACAGGGAACTGCTGGAGAGGGTCCAGCAAAGGGCTACAAAGATGATGAGGGGACTGGAGCATCTTTCTTATGAGGAAAGGCTCAGGGACTTGGGGCTTTTTAGTCTAGAAAAAAGACGACTCAGGCAGGATCTTATCAATACTTGTAAGTACTTAAGGGGAGGGTGCCAGGTAGATGGGAACGGCCTTTTTTCAGTTGTGCCCGGTGACAGGACTAGAGGTAACGGGCACAAACTGGAGCACAGGAAGTTCCATCTTAACATGAGGAGGAACTTCTTTACTCTGGGGGTGGCAGAGCACTGGCACAGGCTGCCCAGAGAGGTTGTGGAGTCTCCCACACTGGAGACATTCAAAACCCGCCTGGACGCCGTCCTGTGCAACTGCTGTAGATGACCCTGCTGTGGCAGGGGGGTTGGACTTAGATGATCTCCAGAGGTTCCTTCCAACCCTGACGATACTGTGATACTAGGAATGTTCATGCTGGTATTAACTGTATTTATAGTTGTGGTCAAAAGAAGAATATAATTTTGGGAAAAGATATTTTTCCTTTTAATCCCAGAGATGCTAAGAGCCACCATTAAATTAAATACAAATATTACTATAGCTGTTTAAAAAACACGAACAGAAATACTTCTTCACATTCTCAGAGAGCAGTAGGGTAGGTGAGTTTTCATTAGCTTTTCACGTTGATCTTCTCTTTGTTCTTTATAATCTAATTCCCTATCTAAGCTCTACAAGCTACATCTACACTGCCACATGTAGATCCATCACTCCACTAGCCAGATCCACAGAAGAGCTTCTTGGCACCTTTCTGTGAGGAGTCTAACACAAATGTGTTTCAGTTAAATGTTTAGTAACTGTATAAACACACCTTTCAAGTTGTGAGATAACAGAAAACAAAAACCCTTGCAGAGCAGAGAGTGCAAAGGCAGCCTGACAAAGGGACTTTCTGCCCCCAGAATATAGGGGGAGATTTATGGCAGTTAGTGGAAATGTGGAATTATAGAGATGAAAACACAAAAGGAGAGCTCTCTCGTTTCCTTTAATAGTTGCACTGGATCATGAAATTAAAAGTCATCAAGTAGGAAAGATCCTGTACGGATTTCCAGAGATACTGGCTGTTCTGGCTAATTGTGTCAGCCTGGAGTAGCTGATTAGCATTATTAACCTAAACCTCTGATTACCCAAAGGAAGGAGGTGTTCCTGGATGCACAGGTGAGATCTAATGATTGAGACTTCAAGAAGCTAATAAGTAGCTAGTAAGTAAGAGTATTTCAGAGTCCTGTTTGTGTGTCTCTTGCTTTCTTAAAAAAAGGGCTGCAGGGAACGAGGATAGTGCCCTGCATTAAGCCCAGTTCTTTGCTGAAGGTACAGTGTTGTAAGGTGTTGAAGTTTGATTTGCTAACGACAAAAGATCTGCACCAGTAACCTGCACTTCAGTACTGTAGTATTATTACCAACTGTAGTACAACACCACTCAGTGGTCTCAAATCAAAGGTGGGTACTTGTGATGCCCAGAAATCACAGAAAAGTGCTAGCAGAGGCTTTAAGATAAAAAAGCCAACATATGAGAAGAGAGAAGTTAAAACACTGAGATTTTGCCATCGTAGTAGTCAGATAGAGAACTGCAACTAGACTCCGAGTGTCTTATAGCCTAGAAAAAACGTGTGACCCAAGAAGTCAGCCTTTACTATTGGTATACATCACAAGAACTCCTGCATTACATTCTTAAAAGAAAATTTCCCTAATTTCACTAACTGGTTTATGTTGTTATTCCACATGCAGTCTCAGATCTAATCTAATCTTGTCCTAAGTAAAAGCATCCAGACACATAAGTATCTGGAGAAAAAACCCCTAACAACTCCAAAAACTGAGAATCCAGTAACTGTGATGATGTTCCAGTTGTGTTCTGTCAAGTCATTGAAAAAAAAATGTTAAAAGCTCCGGATACAGAGTTAATGGATACATTTAGAATTTTTTATTGACAATCTGAGTCATGCGTTCGGTTGTCCTTAACTATAAATCAGGAAAGCTTCAGCAACTGCAACAGCTGAGAATCCAACTGAATCCATTTACTATTTTCTACTACCTCAGGAAGAGGAGCACAGTTACATAAGTCATAATGACAATGTAAGATATTTTTTAATGATTACATATAAAATATTTCTAAAGAAAACATAATTAATTTTAATTGAGTGAAAGCTGAGTTACTGGAAACCTTCTGTTTGTTCTCAGTATGGGCACTGATGATGCAACATTGCCTAGTACCATCACTGCTCTTCATCTCTCATCTGCAGAGAATAATTATGGGATTTTCACTTAAAACTCTCTGCTAATTCAATCCTTTGTTCTCTGTTGATAGTGCCAGCAAACAGGAGGCTCATCAACAACAAATTGGCCTGAAATTGCAATTGTGTTGCCATATAAGCCACCACACGGTCAAGGCCGAGAAACCCCAATGTGTTAGATTCCATGAGGAGACCAGATCACAGAGGAAAAGCTAGATTTGAGTGATCTTCAAATATACTAGCTACCTTTACACGGTCCTTATATTCTTAGTTCCCATAGTCCTTTTAAACACAGGCTTAGTCAAAGAGTTTTGTCTTTTTTTTCATCTTTGAAAGCCTTTTCAAATGCTTATAAGATTTTGTCATTGGGCATGAACTTTCAGATAATGAAGATGAGGTTTCATTCCGCTGAAATGAACAACAAAGGAAAAAGATAAAGGAGGCTCCAGGAGTGGATTTACTACTGAGCAACAAGTTCTCTCACCTCCAGTACAATGAGCTGGCACAACACATCCTGCCCTAACATGTAAAATAGGCTCACACAAATGTCTGCTGATGCCTCGTCCTGTTCCTATATAGACCAGGCCATCTTCCTGTCCTGGAGACAAGCTGCAAGGACTAGTGGTAAAAATCTCAAATACAAGTCTTTTGTCAAGACGAATACAACAGCTGTACAGCCTTTCAGCTGAAAAAAATCCAGTGATTGCAGCGCTGCGCCTCTGACTGCCACAGAAAAGACGGAGTGTGAGACACTTCCTCAAACTAAAACCCAGCTGCTCTGAGGTACCAGCACCACAAACACGTACACATCACTCTGCAATAAAAACTGCCAGCACATTTGAGAAGTTCATTAAAATGGGGAAATGTTCTTAAACTAAGTTTCCTAAAACCTTTGCCACCGCCTGAGTGAATGAACAAACAGTTTGATCTAAAATTTGTCAGAATCATAAAGAAACTTAAAAATACACTATACTTCACACTGTAATGTCCAGGGGCTCAACAGGCACAGCTGTTTCATTAATGCTAGATTCACTGCCAGTCCTCACTGTTTCTGCTGCTACTCAGGATGCTGCTGACTTGTCTCTAAACCTTAACTCTATGGATAAATTAATAATTGCCTTATAATAGCACCTTGCGATACTCTTGACCAGACAAGAGACTATCCTTTCAGGTGCAGAGCTAGCTCCCTGCTCCTGAGGAAAAAGGCACATTTTGATCCCCAAGAGTTGCATTTGAAGAAAGGTTCTGCAATTGCTGCACACCCCAAAAGCAGTTCTATGGCAACCTGATCAGAATAAGGAATATAACTGGGAAATAAGTGAAATCAAGTGGCATGAAATTTCCAGAAGGGCCTCCCCTTTGTCTCGGGGAGACAAGGCATCCTGTTGCTCAGGACATGGCTTGGAAATGTATTCAGAGACAACTGTCTCGTCCTTAAGCCGGAAGGGGTTTGCGTGCTTTCAAGCACCTGCTTAACTCCTTGCGTACACTATATTTACTTATTTTGTGCTGGAAAGGATCTGCTTGACTTTCTGAGTATTATGCTGAATGAAAGGGAGACATGTGTGGGAAGGAGGAGAGGCTCGCGTTGTCATGTGTTGCCAGGGGCTGGTTTAGTTTTGAAAGGCTCATAACACTGTACCATTTTTCATGTTAAATGGAGCTGCTTTATTTTAGACCCTCAGAAAAGCTTAAATCAGAAGAAGACATTTCTCTAGGCTAATATACTAACCTTCAAAGTATTAGCTTTCTGAAGTCAAGCACTAGCTACTTTCCTACGGCTGAGATGAGTATGCCTTTAGGTTCATCCAGAGCCAGACGTCCAACAAATTCACTGCTGTCAGTCAAGCATGAGCCACACGCAGCCCTTGGCTTGCAGAGGAAATAAAATCTACAATTCCCAAGAAAACCCAAGAGGCCAGATACTGAGTCACACACTATTAACTGCAAGGGGGGCACCCTTTCCGGTCTTCCCTTTGTACAAGCCAAGGGCTGCTTTCCTGGCCCCAGCTTGTCCCACAGTGAGTTCGGGTGTAGAAGGGAGACAATTGGCACTGTTTTCTAAACATATAATTACTTTTCTCAATGCTTATTGTAAGTCAAGTCAACTATTTATGCCACATATACACTGATGCTTTAACTAGTCCACAGAAAGATCTGGATGGAAGACAGGATCTGCTAAGACTAGGCAGCATGGTAGTAATAGAAGAATTTTGCTGTTCATAGGAATTTTACTTTAATTTTTCAAGGAACAGTTCACCTTTCTTTTTGCTGTGCTGATGAAGCACCAGAGTATTATAGGAAATACCATATTCCATGCCAGAAAAACGATTTCTAATCAGCCCAACTGTTCTAGCTTTTGAGTGGCTCAGACACTTTGATCAGAGATAAATTAATGCTTTGTATGAGATCCTGCTCTTAGTTAACTGCTTTTACTAATTTCCCTCACTAATGCTTTCTAATTTCATCTGGGAGGGGAGGGGGGAAAGATGAAAGGAAATTTTTTAATCAACTTGCTCTAAAATTAAGAATAGTTTGTGTAATGTTTGTTTGGCTTTATAAGTATATATTATGATTTTGTCTTATTAACACCTTGTTTTATTTATATCACAATCCATTGAACCATTGCATGGGAGATAGAGCAGGAGAACCACAATGCATTGGGTATTTTACACCCCATTCCACATTTATTATTTCCTCATTGCAGTGGTGAGATTAGGGACCATAGCTCTGTTCCGAGCATGATAAATAGTACTAGTAATCACCTGTAGCAGTCAATACTCACACTGCAGCTTCATTTCACATATGAGTAATTCTATTAAGTTTAGTGGGACAATTTTGTGCTTAAGGAAGCCTTCTAGCTGTATAAGTTTTTAGGCATCTTCAGCATTCATATACTCTGCATTTCAATGTGCTTGCTCATTTTCCCAAGCCTTTTTTACTATTTGTACTGTCCAGTTATAAAAGCCAGGGATTACAGGTGAAATGATTTAGGAAAGGCTGAGGAATTTCATGGCAGAGAAAGAAGTAAATGAATTCAACCTTACTCCAAAACTGCCATGGATCATATTTACATAGTGCCACCTTTTATGATTACAAAAAAACAAGCAAATACATGTGATTGATTGGTTATAAATTTAGCATAAAGCTTAAGAACTGGAAGTTTGATGAACATTCCCTTTTGCTATCTGCATGCTTAACCAGTTGTGAGTCTATCAGAGCATCTCAGTTCACATTTCTGCCATTCCCTTCTTTACATCAATCAATTCTCACTGAATGCCAATGAAAACACTGTCTTAAGTACAACAATATAGTAACACTATTTTCAAAATTAGAACTTGGGTCTACGTAAAGCCAAAAAGATTCATATAAACACAACAAGCCATATAAATACGATTCCCCAGGAGAGCTTCAGACAGCACACCTCTCCTTAGAGATCCCAGATTTGGCTCTTTTTCATTTACTCAATCCCTACTGGCAGAAGACAGAGCTCCAGTATTTCTGAACATTACACTCCCTTTATAGTTAAGTGCCTCATAACCGTCTGAATCCGTCAGTAAAATAACGATAGTGGGACTGATGGGAGACAAACATTAGTTACTGACAAAGGCAGACCTCTCCAAGAAGTCTTGCCACTCTCAGAATAGATGTGACAATCCCATTAACAAATTTCAGGCCCCTGAACAATTACAGTGAGAACAAAATTACATCCATTATAATTGAAGTAATTTTTAAAATACACGAAAGTCATTTGTAATTGTTCAGAAAAAGGAGTTTCTCCATCTGGAATTTTAGGCTCTGACACCTGTTGGACACATAATGGCAGAAGTGGTTATACAGATCTGATGCTAATGTAACGGGTACTAGCACAATAGATACGTAGATACAGAAGACAACTGATACATAGAGAAAGAATATAGTTAAAACACATACGTAAGACTTGCAATTTAACAGTCATAGACAGCTCACAAGTAGCAATTATCTCAGGCAGTTGCAAATAGGCTGGAGAACGAGACAGGAAGGAGGACTAGCAGAGACCCAACTCCCACCTCTCAACAGATGGTTAAGATCTGTTAGTAATTTTGATCCACTTTCATCACTGTGTCTAGCAGACTTCAGTTATTCACATGCTAGAAAAATCTGCAATGTGTTTTTCCTCACACTTCTTATTTCTTCACTTCGATGTCAGAGCCATGAAGTATCATTCCCCCCCCCCCCCCCTTTCCTTCTAGCACTGGGATCCCTGTATTTTCTTAACCTAGCATATTAACATGCAGGAAGGACCAGCTAGTTTTTTCCATCAGAGACAAAGGCTTAATTTCACTATGACACACAATATATGTTTCTGTACAGCTAAGCAGAGAGGCTATGCAGCAGGGGTGCAACAATCCAGAAAATTTCACTGCATTATAAGTAATTCAGTCACCAACACACCCAGCTATTATTGTCACTGGATTTAATAAAGCAGCTTGCTATAATTGTCATTGTCATGCCTTTAGCAACAAGTAGTTTACCTTGTCTAAACTAGGTACAAATGTGTTTTCTGAGGTTGCGAAATACAGAATGACAGAATCACAGACTGACTGAGGTTGGCAGGGACCTCTGGAAGCTCATCCAATCCAACCCACCTACTCGAGCAGCACCACCTAAAGCCAGTTGCCCAGGACCGCATCCAGACAGCTTTTGAATATCTCCAAGGAGGAAGACTCCAGAACTTCCCTTGGCAACTTGTGCCAGTTCTTAGTCATCCTCACGGTAAACAAGTGTTTCCTGATGTTGGTCTTCAAAGGTCTCTTTTGACAGAAACCATTCTATGATGTTCAGACAGAACCTCCTGTGTTTCAGTTTATGCTCATCGTCTGTGGTCCTGTCACTGGGCACCACTAAGAAGAACCTGGCTCTATCCTCTTTGCACTCTCCCTTCAGGTATTTAGATAAATTGATAATATATACACCGATAAGATCCCCCTGAGCCTTCTTTTCTCCAGGCTGAACAGCCCCAGCTCTTTCAGCCTTTCCTCACAGGAGAGATGCTCCAGTCCCTTCATCACCTTTGTAGCCCTTTGCTGGCAACTTTCCAGTAGTTCCATGTTAACCTTTTACTGGGGAGCCCAGAACTGGACACAGTGCTCCAGGTGTGGCCTAGGTCATGTAGGCCATCTAGATGGTCATCTAGATGCAAATGCAAGTTCATAGCAAATAATCTAAGAAAAACGTGAATTTTAAGACTGACTAATTGTAGCTCATGGCAGGCATTCCTAAAGAACTGTGGAAGTACTGAGTGTCTACTCGCTTCACCATGGCATACTTGGGTTCATATTTCAGCTTCCCAGACTCAGAGTTGCGCAGTAGCAGCACTGCAATCTTTTCCACACTCTCAAACCTGCTTTCTTGCAACTTTCTGCATGGTAACTCCTCATGGAGGACCACACTGTCCATTAGCCTGTGTTCACAGACTTCGTGGACTTTAAGCAGCAGTCATTCTATTAAAATTCACAATGTTCGGTATGGTTTATAACACTAGAGATTTCAAGTCCTGGGCACTTGCTGTTTATCTGTAGTTAAACACACTTGACAGACTGTAGCACAGCCATAGTTTCTGGCAGTGCCCAGCAATGCACGAAGCTGATGCAAAAGTCATTTTCTTCCGTTCTGTCAGCCACACTAATCATCTCCTTCCAGTTGTGCTGCATTGCCACAGGCTGCTTTTCAAAGCCTGCTCTGACACAAGAGCAACAAGACACCTCATACAGAGCTCCCCGGAGCCTAGCCGCTCCTCTTCCCTACGACTGCAGAAAAGCTGCAAGATGGACCAACTAGGGTGCTCTGCATCAACTAAGATGATGCAAACTCAGGTCATGCCCAGGATACAGGAATGTTTATACACCAAAATGGCTTTTTCTCCAGTTACAAGTAAAACACAAACATGAAGTAGTACTAAATCCTTCAGGTGACCTATAAAGTTATTGAATATATGTATAATATCCACATACTACAAATATAAAGGAAGTTGCACAGGCACATAAAGAGGTATTTCTATTTAATGAACAACATCACGTTCAGCAAAGCATTATTATACATTGTGTCTGTCACTGGGATTTGTTTGTCATTCATGACAGTTAACAGTCTGAGCTCAAAACCTGAGTGAATGTTGCCAGTTGCATGCATCGTGCATATGGGACTACCTTATATTGTGTTTATCTCCCTGGCAAATTAACATTGTAATCATTCGAGAAAACTTCAAGGTATGAGACATTTCAAGCTTTAAGGACTATCATGAATATTTTTGCCATGTTAGGAGATGTGCATTGCTCTCATCCACATAACATTCACAACCCTACCCTTAAAGAGGACTGAAATTTGTTAAAATATAAATGCACATACTTGAAATAAGAAGAAAATCCCTTTTGGCTGAGATTTTGGAAACATATTTGTTGTTCTCCATGCACTCACTGATGCCATGCTAAATCAGACGATCCAATAAGTTCTGTATATGGTAATAAAAACTACAGGTAATATCCTAAAATAACAAAAAATTCTTCACCATGCAATTATGTTATAATTGATAGCGAGTGCTTTTTTTCAATTTTTTTTTTCTTATATAACAAGGTGTCCTTCAACTCACCCATAGCAACAATAACCAAATACCCAGCAAGTTCATTAAGAAAAAGCTATTTTAGTGATAAATGACAAGTGTAATGTAACATTTTTTGTTCACAATACTCATTTACCAAGTGCATATGTGTTCATTCCCTTCCTGCTTCATTTTTCAGACTTGTAATTTCAATGAGAATGAAAGCTGCAGAACCCACATTGAACTAAGGCACACCGATCGCTTAGACGAGTACCTTCCTCCTACTTATGTCTCTCTCACATCACACTTTTCTCCCCTAATATAAAACAAAAACCAAGGAAACCTAAGTTTGAGCTCTAGAGACCTGAAGTTAAAATGAGTGCACGAGTCAATTCTCAAGAACAAAAAAGAAATAGATACTGGTGTGCTTACACAGCCCATAATATTTTTGCTTTTTCCTGGAGATAGGATTCGAAAAGACCTCCTTGTTTATTAAGCCCAGTACCTCTTTTTATTGCAGGCAACAAGATCACGTACTCTCCTTCATAAACTCATTGTGGGCAACCTTAAAATTCATTATATTTTTGTCTCCACCTTTCCTGTCCGCCTATTCCAGAACACCATACCCAGCATAGCAAGAAAACATCTCATAATTTCTACTTCAGATTTATTTATAATCTGTTTATTACAATTTGACTTTGTGTTACCTTTTAGGTCAAATCCACCTTTTCAGTCACTGGTATTTAATTTCTTGATATATTTAGAGATAGCAATGCATTACAAGCCACACTGTTAGAGTTTCTTGTAAGACTGGCTTTTCATTCACAATTAACCCAGCAGTTTTCCCTTGCAACTGCTGACCAGGATGGTTTAGAGTATCCTAGATGCAGTCCACTAGTGTTTTTTACAAAGGCATTAACTTCTTTGTAAACTCCCCCATGCAACAGCTCCTCAAATCACATGCGTATTTTTGCACTTTTATAGCACACAGCAGCTAATAGTTTCCTTCAGATCAGCAACAAACCTTCGCGCAGTGGTGGGGTTTTGACTCTTGATTGTAATTGCTGATTCTCCAACTTTAGCTGATTTTCCTGATCTCATGCTGTATTCTTATAAATTCATCCTATTTCTATGATTATAACCCTCAGTACCATCCATTCTTTCCTGTTTAATATTCTACTACTCCAAATTGATGTCATCTTCAAGTCCAAGTTATAAGCAAATTAATTAGCACATTTGTACTTGTTATGCCACGATCACAAGGGAAGTTTTCTGGGAATTCTAAATGCATCAGTTTGGCACTTTCTCCTTCACTGCAAACCTCCGTTACATATTGTTTACTAGTTGCCACTGACCTTTGAATTTTTGCATAAAGATGTGCACAGATCATTAGTTCTGTACCTGTATTAATTATTTTCTATTTGGCGTTATGTTTCTGAAATACAGATTGATTGAATTCCTTCTCAGTTATGTTCTCAAAAATAATACCTTAAGATCACCTGATTTATCACTGGTAAAGGAACAGCATGTCATATTCCACTTCCCATTAACATTGTTATTTGTTTACTCTTATTGTTAAAAAACATCCTAAAGACTTCCATTTTACTGAGATTAGAGCCAAGAGCTCACAATGCCTGGCTCACTTTCCTCCACACCTGATTTTTTCAGAGCTTCAGCTTTTGTAACACAAAATCTACCCTTTTTATATTTCAGTTTAATATAAGCAGATTTTAACTAGCAATTTCCTGGTCTACTGTACCTTATACAATAAGCAATTCTATAATACCCTCATCAATAACCAAGAGCACAGCTAAAATAGAAAGTTTCTCAGAGATTCAGCGATTGCTTTGTGAAGAAATGTGTCACCTATCCCTCTCCAGAATATCTAGACACTACTGTTGATAGCAAAATGTGTTCTTCAATCTACATTTAGGAAATCAGAGTTTTCCATAAAGGACACAAATCACAGTAGTATAAGTCAATTTTTGCCCTGTCACCCCATCACATTATAATGTACTACAAATACAAAAGGATTAGTGCTATTAAAACATCACGTCTCTGAGAAAAAAATGATCAGAAATACAGAAGAAAATGTCCCAGAATACTTTTCTAGCAGCAATGATTTTTCAGTCGGTGGCCTGTTTTCGCCATGAGTAAGCAAAATACAATAGTCTGTTTTACTAGCTCTGTTAGGCCGTGTAATAGGATGAGAGTTTGATATTAGGTCTATAAATCCTGCTATCATGAGCACAGATGCTGGTTATGAACACAGGTGTTTTGTTTTTTATTGCTAGCTTTCAGAGTGCATGTATTTGTTTCACCGTATCTAACTACCCAAAGATGGGAGAGAGAGACTGAAGAAATATATGATTTTTATTCTAGCCATGCAAATTATAAACTATGCCAGACAACAAAGATATTAAAGTACCGAACATGTTTCCCCCCTCCTTTCATGCATGATTTCCCTTCAATTCCTTGATTGGCACAGGACAGTTTCAATGATAGTACAGAAAACAGTATAACCCAGCTGCAGGAAGCTGATGTAAGGCCCAGAGAACTTAGCTGAACTATTGCCATCCCTAAATATGGGCTTGTCGCTCATATGATTGCCGGGAATAAATCTGATAAATGCATATGACGATACAGAATTAATGCTGTTTTCAAATAAAATTGCCCCTGAAATCCACTTTCTTTCCTTGAAGAATTTAAATGTTTTTAGATATATGAACAAAAGAAGAATGTACAAATGACAGGAATAGATAATGAGGTTGAACATCATGGATTGGGAGGGGGGGTCCTATAAAACAGCTACATAATTCATGCTATTTCATGCAACACCATGCATGGCAGGTAGGTTCCTGGCTATTTAGAACAGTTTACTTATCTTTGGGAAGCCACCCTATTTCTGCTGAGGAAATAAAATTGTCCCAAGACTAAAGTTACTACAGATACTGTGTAACTCCTGTCGGAATGCTGCTAACACACCCTTGTTTCCCAGAGATTTTACACATTCATTTTAAATAACAGAGCAACCGTACAAATTATGTGCTATCCTAACATCATCTGTCCAACTATTTTTTCCACATGATTCAGGCTTAGAGGACTAAGAAAGCTAGAAACAATTTAACTAACTCGACCTATATAATTAATTAGTACTCTGGCCATTTTTGCTCTTCCTTGCAACTATATTCCTTTGAAAACTTGCTAAGTTACGTTTTGTTTCCAGGAATACCTGGAGAATCTCATATTCGATGAAGAAGCTAATTCTGACATCTGCAAATATTGGGATTTATGGTAAAAATAACACAAAATTTTCAAAGCAAACAAACAGCATGGAAATCTGCCCCTCAGATGTAACACTAACACATAGGTGCTCAAACGCAGCAGCACAACAAGCAGTTCGCAAACAAACTTTCCAATATGCATAAATAGGAACAAAATACTCCTTACATGATTTATTTTTTTAAATTAAGGGCAAAATTGTACTGACCAATGACTGAATTTGTATTTATTCTTACCTTTGAACTATGGTTTTCCTGATGTGAGAAAACTAAGCTTTTTTTCAAGTACAGAAACTCTGTTTCAGAAACCAGAATTTTTAAGCAGCTAGCTCTAAGTACTAGCCTAAATACTCCCTCTACGGTCCAAAATGAAAAGACAAATAAGGCTTCTAATTGAGACCTATAAGTTAAACACCTTTTTTCCATATCATGGGGGAATATAATGAAAAAGAGTAATAAGGAATTTTCCTTTATAGAGATTTTTTTTCACCAAAATTTTTTTTAACTCTTTGGATACTGCAAATTATTCAACATTTCTTTGCAACTACAATGAGATTTATCTTTCCAAATGGTTTCATTCCTATTTAGCTACTTACTTTTGTTGAACTGTCCTGAAACATTATTTCTTGAGTCCTCTCAGTGATAACTGAACTTCCCTAGTTGTGGCTCACGGGCTGTTGGGAATACTGGTATTAAAATCTTACAGTTTCAAATGTAAATATGGATGTCCCAAGGCGGCTTTCAAGATTTGCAAAAGTTGTACAGACTGATAATTTCTGTGATTGCTAAAAATGTATCACAAGTCTTTAAAATCCACTCTTCTCCAGGCTTACTGGTAGGCGTTTGGCTAAACAAATTCTAATTTCTAAAAGGCTTTAACAGAGCTGAGCAGACTCTTTTCTTCAAGTTCTGCAAAAGAAACTACAGAAAGATTTATGGGGAAAAGGCTGGACAGGAATTAGGGCACTATTTTAGAATAAGCTCACCCTGGGATCTCAGCAATGGTCCTTGAAGCACAATCAGTCTTCCTCAAGCTTTGCTGGAAGTACACAGCTGCTGGCTGCAGAAAGCCTGTGAATCCATCCATGATTACTGTTATTTTTGAAAGCACTAAACACATCTTTTGAAAAAACAAGTGCTAAATACTTGCATTTAAGGATAGAGAATTATGATTAAAGTTAAGCTTTACCAATTCACTGTACATTTTTCTTAAATGAACACACTGACCTGCTTCAGATTTGTGCATTTGGGGTTTTGTGTGTGGTTTTTTTCTTCCTCTTAGTTAATCTCAAGGCACAGGGAGAGCTTCTGGCCACACACAAGAAAATATCATGTCTTTTTCTACTAAAGAGATTATGAATAATACTACAATCATCGTTGTAAAGCTTCCGCAGAAGGACTTACAGCACAAGTTGTCTCACTCTCCTATGTCTTTTGCACTCTGTTCTATGTTAGAAAGGGCATAGGGAAAATGAGGTCCTGAACAGGGCAAGAAGTTGCAGAAGACAAACAATGAATCAATCAAAAGAATTAATGACTTTAGAGTGTGAACACAAAAGCCTTCTGGTTTTGAACCTGAGTTTCCTGTACTGTAAAGCAACTGCATTCGCAAAGTGAAGGGTTTTTCTTTAAAGCAAGAGAAATCTCTTCCTCTGCCCTTTCAAAACTTGAAGTTTTGATCAAAGTACAAAGTACATGGCCTGTAACATTAGATGAGAAAGCAAATTCATCTTGTCCTAGGGGAATTATGGAGAGCTGACTCTATCTTGAAACCCCAAACAACTCCACATACAACTCCCCCTCTGGAGAGATGAAGAGATGTAAGCTTATATGACAAATGGTAATCACTCTGTTCAATGTGCTACCAGAAGACGCTAAGATACTGTGATAATGAAGATTTAAGAGACAGGAATAGAATAGAATTTGTCCCTGCAAATTACTGACCTCCTATCAAGTAGCACTTGAAAGACCGGAAAAGAGGTAAAGCAAATAACTAAATAGGGCAGCAACACGTAGGCTCAATCTCTAGGGTTCCCACTAGGTTGTACAAGGAATCAGACCAAGCCTTTAGAATATAACTAAGTCTTGCAAAAGGATAGGCCAACAGCATGTGAATGTGACAACTTCTATCATCCTCCAGCATTTAAACTCGTTTAGCATCATTCACAGCTTTATATTTGCCTTCTGGGCAAGGGTTAACTGTGCTTTCAGCATCACAATCCAACATGCACCCTTACAGTTGCTATGCTGCAAAAACACAAAAATAAAAGCAACAGAGAGGTACATTGATGGAAAGATTGGAACGTTTAACTGCTGTAAGGCAGGTATATATCTTTTTACACCACCACCACTAAATATAGTCTACTCTATCTGAACTGAAATGACAAAAAAGGCATTTGTAGTTTCAGATACCCTTAAAAATATTGGGTTTAAAACACATCTCCTGCAATAACACTGCCAAAATATACTGCTGAGCTTTCAAAAGTTTAACTTTCAGCATCAGAGAACTTCTTACATATGTCCTTTTGCATCAAGCACCAGGAACACATTTATACTCTGCAACAAATCACCTTCAGGATTTGCTACATTATTCTCTGAGCTGCTGTCATTAAAATCAATTTGTGCAATGAAAAACACAATTAGTGTCAAATGTCTGGGTAAAAAAGAAAGAGATATCTGCTATGATGGGAATGGCAGTAAAGTTTTATTTATATGGTAAGGATCTTACCCAATGCACTTCAAGCAAAGAACTGTATTACTTTTTTTCTGCATAAATGAAAGCATGTCACTGAACCAGGACTGTCAGAATTAATCAGCGAGATGCAGCTTTGTTTAAATAATCAGAAAGTCTAATTAACAACCATAGAATAGGTACAGTACTTCAACCATCTATTGGGGAAGGGGGACTGAAGAGGGGAAGGAGGGGCCTAGACCAGGGATAAATCTTTATATTCTTTATAGTGAAGATGGATTCTTCAGGAGTGAAGTGTAAGATCCCTTTCTGCCAAAATCACTCGCTTCCAAAGCCTTGAGGCCTTCCAAACAAACATAAAATTACTACTGCTGTGGACTGGGTTTAGTCAACGCAACATGTCTTCAAGTTTCCCAGTTTCCCTTGGAGGGAAACAAAGTACGCAGGTGGGGATGGAGTCACAATGTACTCCTTTGCATGCTCTGCTGAGATAGTTTGGGACAAGGAGTGAGGTGTGTTTCACAGTGCAGCCAGGAACTAGGAATTGCCCCCAGGAACTAGGACTTCACCTTTCGGCCTATAACATGTGATGTGTGACCTGCTTCTTAGGCTGACTTATCTTTCTGTACCCAGCTAAGGAACAAAACAGCCCCCACCAGGCGAGGCAGTCTCAGTCTCTAGCCTAAATTTGTTTTTCTGCAGTATTATGGCCAAGGCAGAACCTCAGAGGCTGCCGTGCGTGACACATAGCCTGCAGAGCTAGAGACCCTTACCAACGCAATTCTTGACTTCTGACACCTTGCTGATCTATCCTCTTTTGCATACGGAGGAGCTAAGTTGTCTTCCACTCCAGGAGGAACATTCAGTATGGATGGACCGTCACTCAACTAACAACGGTACTGAGGATGTTTCTGAAAAACCTTTGTTCTTTGTGTGGCATTTAGATCTCAAACCAGAGAACTCCACTAGACCAACTCCTGCTGTGTTACTGTAACCAACTACTGGCAAGTAATCGTAATGTTTCTACCCTTAATTTAATTTAATTATCAAGTATTCTGTCTTACAGAGATACCATTTATTCAATTTTGACTTAAAAGCTACCATTTTAAAAAGCTACAGTAATCTGTTTAGTAGCTATTTATTCTGGGTGGAACTTCACTCAAGCAACAATATTTTTTATTTCAGGTTAATCCAAAATAATAATGTATTTTTAAAATAATAACAGAAGTTACAAATAAATGTTTGCAGGCCTTTATTGGAACTAAATTTAAAACCTTTAGTTTGGGGTTTTGCAATCCAGTTGATTTACTTGAAACAAAAACTTTCCTAAGTGAGAATAACTAAACTTGAAGGGGGAATGGGAGCAGCAGAAAAATCATTGTTTGCACATGAAGCATTTGAGAGGCTATTTTAAAATCTCTCAGGCTTACCAAAGTTTATGCATCAGAAAATATAATTATCTGGGTAATCAATCACACAAACTGATAGGGTGAATTTTCTCCCTACTGCCTACAACTATATGGAAATCATGAAAATACAAAGTGGATTTATCTAGTGCAGAGATACTTGTGCTAATGTTTAGATCCAAGATATTTTGTTTTCCCTAGTAAATTAAAGCAGTAGATATTAAGTGTAGTAGCAATGATCAATTCCTAGTCTAAAACAGATCTTAATCAACAATTTCTCTGCACTCTGGAGCAAAGAAATAAATTATTTAAATTAAAAATAATAATAAAAAAAAAAAGCAGCAGCTTAAAGTCCATTAAAGTATAATTCACATGCAGGAAAAACAGAAGATTCACATTGCCAACAGCAAGACTTGGAAGTCTGCAGCCCTGTGCTACTTCTGTTTATGGAACTGTGCTTTTCTCTGGCAGATCTGCTTTTCACATTTCACCTGGTCTGAAATCCAACTACAAAATGAGGACATTAAAATCAAAGGGGAAAACTGGTGGAGAGGATGAGCTGCTTGAGGAGAGGAGCAGACCTTTGCACCATCCTATCCCAGGGATGTAAACTTGATTTTCGTAAGAGGAAGTGGTATGATACAGAGAATTCCACAGATGTGAAGAGCAAGTTCCTACATAAGCAGCTACAGTTAATCAAGATCTGTTGTTCAAAATAGTTTTAACAAAAATTGGCCATTTTCAAAACCATCTCTTCATCAAAATAGAAAATTTCCAAACCTCAACCCCCTATTTTTGTTTTTTTTCATGTCTCTCCAGCTGTTTGGGTTTTGATTGTTTTAGGAGAGAGGGATATTATTCCTCATTATTAACTTTTTTTTTAAACTCTATTTTTAAAGCTATTTTCAAGATGTATAATTTTTGGAGCTCTAAAAAGAAAAAGAAAAAAAAATCAAAACCCAACAGGTGTGTCTGCATTCCTTCTTCATAAATCCCCAGTATAGAAAAACTGTCAAAGAACTGAAAAAAGGAACAGAGTAAATTCCATTATATTGCACTCACCTCAAAAATGGGATGAAACATAGAAAAGAAAAATGGAAAAGGGAAAAGTTCCTTTCAAAAATTTATTTTCTAATATTCCTATGTTTCAATATTGATTTAAATATCAAAAATATTTATTTGAAATTCCTATCAATATTGGGAGGAACAAACAAACAAATGAAAAACAAACCAGGAAGACTTGCAAAGTAGAAGACCTCTGAAAATATATAACCAGACCTGGAATGGCATTTAAGTGTCACCATAAATTTTTTTTAATTCACTTAGATGTTAAAGGGATAATATTTTGTTTGTGGTTCCAACTGTTCACCTGGAATTACATTAGCTGAAGCGTAGGGCATAACTGCGAAAGTCAGTTAATGACTGGAAATGAACACCAGTTTTTGTACTTACAAGTCAGAAAAGTAACAAAGTTTTGAAGGTAATAATCTTGAGGAAACAAAAGTAAGTTGATATCATCACTCCACATCATGTCTATGCACACTTTTGAGTGATAAAGTAGAAAAATATGATGATGGGGTTTTCCATTGTCCCCTAGCAAAGCACACTGGTCTTTCCTTTATAATCTTATAACCAGTTATCATAGGTCTGAGTGGTGGGATGGTAACACCACCTTATCAAAAATGCTGAAACTCTATTTAGTTTCCAATGCATAGGTTTTTCCCAGATTCTATGAAATTCTCCCTTTCACCTTTTCTTACTTAACTGATTAAACCACAGGCAAATTTTCTATTGACTTAACTCAAGCAGAGAAAAAACACTCATGTTTTTTCAAATAAAAGCAGAAAACAATGCTTATGAAACACGCCCGGAGATTCAATCTTTTTCCAAACATTGAACTACTGTATCATTGGCACGGATAAGCCATGGAATAGGCTGAATGACAAACACTTATTACCTCTTGGTCCCAGCAGGCTGGTATCCTTCATATTTGTTCGGCCGTGGGGCCACTCGTACAGTTTTGCATTTGTATGTGGAAGCATTGTGTGTGGAGTGGACTGTCCCTGCTTAACTGCAAACCCTATCACCCAGACTGATTTATGTTTGAGCCTGAAGCATTGCTGCTATCACTAATAAGCACACTGCCAGGACTGCAACAGGACCCATGCTTACCTACCTGTCCGAAGATCCCATGAAGTACAGAGCTCATTGCACAATTCAGGCTTTGAATTCATATCGCCTGCAGTGTTACTGGATCTTGTGACAGCTCATCCACAGCACATCAAAAGCTTTTGGGCCTGATGGAATTTCTGATTAAAAAGTCCTGTAGGATGCAATAGGAATGTAACCAAATATAGGTCATATGTTTTAAATGTCAATCAGCTTAACAATATAACAAGCTTTTTTAGTACTGCAAAACATGTTAGCAGTAGTTGTATGCGACTCCTTTGTATCAGGCTCTAAACATACAAAAATCGATTTTTGCCCCAGGCAGCTACTGCCTAACTTTATGGAGTCACCCTGCAGAAGCAAAAAGAAGCACAGAGAAGTGAAAGGACCTATGCTGGGTGCCCAGGAGATCAATAGAAGAGACAGAATATATAAGTGCTGAGCTCTCTTCACTTCTGGGTGCTGCAGCGGGAGGAGAATATTTAATTTAATTCATGTTCTAGCCTAAGTATTAAATAATAAACAATAATTAACTTAAATATCTCTAAAACTATCAGCAAGTGAAATCAATGTTTGTGTTACTTGCCTTAGCTGATCTAGCACGTGATGCTTCTTCATAACTTTAAAAATATTATGTGCAGTCACAGCCCAGTTCAAAAGCTAAGAATTCAACAGGAATCTTCTCACTGACCTCAGCAGGCTTCAGGATACTTAAGCTGCTTGTAGCTGCACAAGAAGGAGGCATGAATTCACCAGTACTTTGTTCCAAAATATAACTTACAAAAAAAAAAACCCACCAAGAAGAAACTAAAGAACGGGGACACATAACATTGACTTGCAGTGATCGTTTAATTGCAGACTGTAAGTGATGTCTACTCACAGTGCAGAAAACCTGTGCTTTCAGAAGTATGAGGAGGTCGGAAAAAAGGAAAGAAGAAGAAGAAGGTGTAGAGTAATAACGTCCTCCCTCTGCTCAACTGCAGAGTTGGAAGGGCGCCTGTTCCTTAGCGTTTGGTATGATTTTGTGCCTGTTACATACTCTACTGCTTAATAAATTTACCTTGACAAAGAAAGTATAATCTTTCCTGAGATAGTGTAGTTATTATCTTCCCTAGATGATGAATCTGCTTTCCTCTTCGGCGGAGTGGCAAGAACAGAAAGCCAGCCTTAGCTAAAGTGGTGGCTGGTGCTAGAGGTTCAACCATTTTGAAGTAAGCAGTACATTTTTTTAGTATAAGGAATTCACAATGTTGTTTTTAAACTTTTCTTTATTGCTCCCTGGTTTTGTGAATTTTATTTGCTACTAGAAAACAATAGTTGTCATTACATTTGCTGTAGGCAATGTCAGAACGTCCCCATCCAAATGGCTCATCAGCCCCATGCACATCGCTGTCAGTCATGCCACGGGCAGATCACTAAGGCAAGACATCCTGAAATGTTCTTATAGCTACATAACCGCCCTAATAATGACATGCAGCTGCCTGTAGCGGAGTGCCTGCAGCAGCTGATAAATTCATAGTCTACTTGCTGTCCAGTTTTCGCCATGCTGTAATAAAATGCTATTGGCAGGTGTAGATACAAGGGTGAACAAGGTTCCACTTCAAGGTTCTGCCCTTTGAATTGCTTGTCTTTTAATAACTATATTGAGAATGCAGAAGTAACCAGTACGGCAGAGCTTTAATAAAATTTAGAGCAAAACATTACTAACGTGCATAGATCTGGGCTCTGACACATCCTGCAGAATGAGCTATTCAGCCCAAGGAAATTACTGCACAGTATATGTTTGGTAACTATGGATTACCACTGACCTGCCATCTGGCACTAAAGGAATCAGTGTCACAGTTCCAGCACAGAGCAGGCACTGGGGAGCCTGTGATTACTTTACCAGACAATACTGCGCTTGAATGACATATATTGTACAGCCTCATTAATTGCATATTTTAACTCTACATGACTGTAATAGTTTGTCATAAAAATAAGGCTTATGAAGCTGAAGTACATAGCAGCACAACAGAAAAAGAGATAGGAAACCCAAAACTGAGGGACTCATTAATTCTTGTAATTTTTCTGTCATGAAAATGTAGGAGATTGCCAGTCTTAAACTCAGTCCAAGAGATAATCACTTAGAAACGTATGTAGCACCCTGAACTTCAAAACAGAAAACTGTACATTAGATGGACAGCAGGAAGAGTCAGCAAGCCCTAGTGCCAGGGAAATCTATTTTCAAGGACGTGGCCTTAGCAACAGAATATAGAGAAATATCACAAAAACTTGCCAAAAGTGCAACACTTCTCTGCAGAAGTGATGCTATTATCTCAGGAAATCTCAAAAGCACCTCAATTCTACAGAGTTGAGTCAAGGCTGGGTACAGGTTTTATAATTTTATCAAATTAGCTCTTCAGTCACCTCATCTGAGCAATGCTGCATTATGTTGCTTAAAAAACGGATATACTGGATCCAGTTCTGAATTCTTTGTTCAGACAAATCTCCCCGTATGTTTCTTGACTAATGTGGTGTCATCAGCAATTATCTCTAATGGCCCAAAGAAAATGTACTAAACTATAAAGAGAATACCCATGCAAAAAATATTTTGGGTAAGTTGATAGGAAAAATGGTAAATAGGTATTTGAAGAATAATGTAAACTCCCAGTCGGAAGTCACAGCAGGGAACCTTCTCTCCTGCATGGGACTCTTCTAAAAATCACGAGCAATAAAGAGGAGACAGAACATCCAATTTATCTTTGGATCTTGAGCTTTAGCTGAACTGTATAAATAAATAATACCAAGATACTTATTTGCTTACATTTCGAATAGGTGTATCTTCAACTCCTCAGATCCCATGTATATAATGCAGATGATTAGAACCAAATACAGCTCAAATCGTTTCTTATCCAGAACGTCAGTTCAAACGTAAGCACTGATTATTCTTAGCAACACACTCTGGTCCAGCCATTGCCATTGAAGATGTGCAGAACCTTTAGTACCTGTTTTTGGCAGAAGTACAGCAATTTTAGCAAAGATTCCTGAGAACATGCCTAGCTTTCCCCTACTATTCTAACAAGATGCTACCAGCTGCAGAGCCTTTTTTAAAAATTTTTATTACTGATAAGGTACAGATAAATTCCTGACAAAACAGTAAACACAGAAAACCAGATTCTTCACTGAAAAAAATTCAATAAAATTATGCCACAGCGAATCTGTCTCTCCATCTTGCCACAATCTGCCAAGTACGTAATTCACACACCGCCCTCATTTCCCCCCCCCCAAGTTAAAACTTTTGGCTCTAAATAACTTCTTATTTCACTGTAGATTAAAAAAGAATAGCCACTTCCCCTTTTGTAAGCGAATGCCTTTCTCCTTTTAAAAAATTCAAAATTTATTCTTGAGAAAATACAGAAAAGATCAAAGAAAAACTCCTGCAAGCAAGTTTCCTACTTACCATTTGTGTTACAAAGATAAGTAAGGAAAACCTAGGCATATCTCTTCCATAGTGCTATCCAAAATAACTATGCACACAAAGCTAACAAGGAGAAAAATGCAGCTGGGAGGGTTATGCTCTTTCAGGGTAGCAAACCCATAGTCTGAAGTTCTCACAGCTGCTTTACATTTGCTTTTCCTTTGCAAACAATAATTTGGAGATGCACTGGCAAAAAGGTAGTTGTCACCATAAATAACATCCTCTTAAAATACTCTTATAGACATGTAAGTAGTTATTTTTAGTTAAAACCTCTTTAATGTAACCAATTTTCAAGATAATAAAGAAAAACTTGTATGAACGTGATAGATCAGTACCTACAGCAGCATTAATAAATACAGGAGATAACCAGGCACATTACCAGGAAAAAAATAGATGCTATAGTATAAGCTGAATTTATGTACCTCAGCATTAATACACATACATTAATTGTTGTAAACATGACATCATCTGCAGTCCATGTTTATGGAAAAGTCTGAAGAAAAAAAGAAAGCTTCTTGCTAATACTATCTGTATACTAACAGAATGGGAGAATTTACACTATACCTAAGTGTATACTCCAGCACTAGAGAATATAAATATCAGACAAAGATATTGTACAAAGTTCTTTTTGAAATACCATGTGTATTTGAAACATAATCCTATTTTTGAAACCAAGGTTTTGATTTCCCTTCCATTCTGTCTCTTCCTTTGTAAACCCAGGCACAGTTAGAAGCTGCAGAAGCAGTAAAGCTGTCCTTGGTTTTGGCTGCTTTATTTTATTACATTATATCACACATTACTCTATAACAAAAAGCCACTGAAATAGGACCATTTTTTGATAGAGTTGCCGCCCAGTAAGCCGGCTTGCTGCTTTGTTTTCCTACCTGTACTGGAACTCAAATGACCCTTATCATCAGTGCAGCACAAGAAGCAGGAATGCGCGTAGGTTATTTCACATCGTCAGGACAGGTTATGAGAATTCCCTCCAAGGAAGTGTGTTACCCTCACTCTTATCAACTAGGTCTGCCTGACGTAAACCTGTCAGGTTACACGGGTTCAGAGAAATTTACTGCTCAGGACAAGGGTGGCAAAAATCAGCTTCTTGAAAGAAATCCCCTGTGCTTGCTTTGCAGAGCAATTCATTAAAGAGCTGCAAAGATTCTTCATTTCTTCATACCGACAGAAACTAGCTTCATCCCTCCACCACCGTGTGTTTCACATGGTGAGGTGGATAGTGCTGGATGGTGGCAAAGAAAAGGCAACAAGCCAACATAAGACATCAGAGTACTTTAAAATGACAAATGGCATTAATTGATGGATGCCTGGAGCAACTCCTTCGGCTGCTAATGCAGATGACACTGAGTCTCCAAACGTGGGCAACAAAGGACTAATATGTCTTAGAGGCGCTGTCGCTGTACAGCTATACCAGTAGAGAACCTCCTCTGTAGATATTCAGTAGAATTACTTTGTCAGTACACTTAAACTACTGTTTCAAACAATATAAACGAGTACAACAAAAAAAATCTATACTCCTCTCTTGTCCAAAGGTCCGGGGAGCTGCCTCAAAGGCCAGCCCAGCCTAGGCTAACCGGTACCAAAGGGATCACAGGAATTAGACCCCATTAATCACACTGAACAGGGAGCAAATGTTAATTTGCTCATACTAACACAAGGGTCTGGGTTTGAACGTAACATGAATTATGAACCTTCCAGACTGCTGTTAATATTGATGAATCTTAAATAATGAACTGCCCAGGACTTGCAGCCCCTTTTAGGAACAGTCTCCTCCTTTTCATGCAGTTTTGAGACACTCATATCTCTTCAACAGCACTGTGTGATTAGAGACCACACCAGCACCCACCTTCAATAGCACTTCTGAGTTTTATAAAACTGAACAGCAGCACCAGACGGTGGTTCCACTGAATGAGGATATTCCTGGCCATTGCTTAGTTTCATTCATATACTCCATATACCATACCCTTAGATCATGGGAAGTGCTACTTCAGCTACTGAGATTCCAAAATCATGGTCTCACTCACTTCATATGAAAATTATCTCATCTCTGCACTTGGTCTTTCATCTTACTTTTCAGTTCAACATTAGCTTTGGCAAAATTAATGAATACCTGAAAAGGAATCTCAGGAGTGCTTTAGTTCAAATTTTAGCCTCTGAAATCCCTCAGAAGAACCCCATGTTGTAGTCCCAAAGCAGGGCCATTTACCCGGTGTGCAAGACGCCAATGTACACACAGAGCAGAGGTATTTAGTTATACCATTTCCGTGCAGAGCTGGGTGCTAGATGGTAATGCACAAAGCTAGCACACCGCTCTACAAAATCTTCGGTTATATTTATACAATTCAAAACACAGAAACACGCACATTTAATTATGACTATTGGTTAGCACCTTATCTTAACAATTTCTATTGGTTAGTACTGTCGCTTTCATTTAAAGTTAGTGTCCTTTAACTGATGTACGCATGCTCAGTCCAGTGGAGGGGGGTGTAGGTCTGCCCAGTCTCTAATTGAGTCAGTAGTCACGCTCTCCCCCTGCCACCTTTACCTTTCCCCCTGTTGCTGCAGATCTTTGTTGACTTGGTGCTTCTTTTAGCAGTTGTCCGGTTTTCAGCGTCTCCAGCGGTGGGATGTTCCCCTTTTATCAGCCTTCTATTCCTTTTCAAGGATACAGTCATTACCAAGGCAGGCATTGTTTATATAAAGTATCCTGTTTCGCAAGGCCTTTTTAACCTTTTATAGCTCTTTGTTCTTGCTCAGTGAAAGATTGCAATTTCTAAAGTACATCAATGTCATACCATGAGAAAAAAATTATACTGCAACAGCAGTGAATGTTTTTTACCATGGAATACAGAATACCAAACTACTCCTTTGAAAAAACAAACAAACAGATATATGAGCATAAGTTAATGAGAAAAAAACATATGTCTAGAAAAACAACAAAAGTGTGGTTTCACATCAGTTAAAGACAATCCGCTGCCCAAAAAAAGACTGGAGATGGGGAATGGTTTGGGGGGTTTTTTTTACATTTTTAGAGAGATGTAGGAGGTTTATAGAGACCTGATTGTCACCTGAGTTGGTATGAGTTGAAAATACACCATGCTTAAATCACTATCCATACCTAACTCACATCTGTAATTAAAAAAAAAATAACTACAAATATATGAAAGACCTGAATAAGAGAAGCAATAAACCATATTTCACAAAAGAAAGTACAAATAGTTTCTTTCTTTACACAACTGGCACCTGGGAGAGCCTATTTGAAATTACTTATTTAAAGAAAAATATAAAAATCAGGCCTAAGGCACTGGATAGATAAGCATCCTTTATTCCTGACACTTCCATAGCTGAGCAAAGGTGGCTACCACCGCAATGATATTAGCTGGCCTTGTGTTTCTTTACCACTAAATACTTGCCAACTTTTGCTGCCCCGAGCCTTCTGACTTTGTGCACATCAGTATACCTACTACAGCCGCATGCCACTGATTATACACGTAGGCAAAATATCTTCATTCATTCAGACTCAAAACTTTAGCTGACGCTTCTGAGCTCTGAAAATCACACACTACTCACTGCCTGTTTCTCAACCCTCACAGATTAATTAAATTATTTTTCTGAGGAGACAGAAAAACTTCACTTTGAGCATGAAACAGTAAACAGCTTTCAGCCTTTTCCAAAGTCATCTACATAATACACTAATAAGCAAAGATATTTATTCCAATTTCCTGAACCAATGATAACGATAAAAGCTATTACTTCTGAAAAGAGTTATGGTTCTTTAATAATGGGTGTTGTTACCAAATAATTTGTTTGGCAAACCATCCGATGCTATTTAAAGGAGAATAAATTCAGTTCTTAGAATAAAACAGATTATTTCCCATTCTTACATTAAGCTCGTTCATTTTGGCTTTTCCCTTAGAATGAAGGGTCTTAAGACCCTTCACTTTTCTGTCAAATACTGTCCTCTCTTCTCTCCTCTGTTCTGTGGGCTCTACCTTGTGTCTTTTCATCATCATCTCATTCAATAAATTTTTGGTGCAATATAACTGAAATTTTAATTTCATGAGAAATAGGTATTCCCCATTAGAAATAATCATCTTCCTGGAGGAAAACCTTGCACACTGATGCTTCAGAACACACATCTAATTGTATTTCTTTATTTTCAAATGTTAGTGGGTTTAATTTCAACTAGATCTTTCACTTTGATCAAAAAATGTTACTTCCAGTACCAAATTACTTAAGCAAAGCAGCAACAATGCCACTCAGTGTCTACAGGTCACTGCTGGACCATCTGAAACTCTACCCATACAGTTTGACAGGGGTAATCCATCATACCCTAGTACCATTTGACACTTAACTTCCTCTCAGCCCTTCATGTTGCTGGCAACACAAGTTGAGTATTATCAGAGAGAACATCTTTGTGGTTGGCTGAGTATTCAGTTAGTAATTCTTCTGCTTTTCCTCAGTGAATTGCCATGTAAAATAGCAAGTAATGTGTTTAATCCTTCTAATTTCTACAAAGGGCTTTAGGTTTTCACAGATTTGACATATCAGCGATAGTTTCCTCATCTGATCGTAATAGCTCTCTCCTTGCTCAAGTACGTAACTGAAGCAGAGAGGTAGAAAACATCTACATTTGATGGATGTTTTTGTCATACATCACCTTGCAGCCCTGGGCTCTCACACAGAGGTCTCATCCCAGCTTGCAGCATCTTGGTACAGCCCAGCCTTCACTGCCATTCCTGTCCTGAAGCAACATGGGGTTCTGCAATGGCATAGTACAGCAGGCTATCATTTTGCCAGGGGTCTGTCTTCTTTAATAACGAATATTCTCCTTTCTACTTCCACCACTCTATTTTCTACCACTGAGTGCTTTTACATTACGCACCTGTTTATATGTATTTAAAAACTGAGGTGTTTGACTTCAGAAACATCTTAAATAAACATAACAAGATGGGTAGCGCACATTCATCCTGAAAGAAAACTACAGACCTAGGCTTACATAAGGAGAAAATGTTAGAAAATCAGGAATAAGCAATCTTGGATTTGGTTAAAGGGTTCACAGCGCCTACAGCTGTATGTTATTTGAACAGCCTTTTACTCCATTCCTCAGCGATTATAACCACTTAGGAGTTTGATTATAATTTTCTTCTAGGGGCTCATTTTATAACTAGACCAAATTTGATTCAGATCCTCCATCAGCATCAGGAGACTTGAAATCAGCCATCATTATCATCTCACTTCCATTTTAGAGATAAAGAAAAAAAGTCACCAATAAGATTATGACTTGTCAAATCCTGGCCTTCATTTGAGCCCCACTTGCTGTTCCCACAAAGGCATTTGAACCCATACAAAAATGCCCTTGCCGTGCCCAGTGTTCAAAAAATTCATCAGTGAGTTTTGGGGTTAGTTGAACCCCTGTTTCTCTGAATGCCCCTCACACCTGCCAATAAAAGTTTCAAGTAAATCTTTACAGAAATGATTTTCTAAAAAGAGGGGAAAATACATACCTGAATAAGAAAAGCAAACCTAAAAGTAAGGACAGGGTACCTATGACTAGCTGGCTTTGTTCTGCTGTATTCAGAGTTTAATATTCCTAAACATAAGCCCACAGTTCTGTATGATAACATATACACATTTCAGGATGGGAGTGGTAACATTTGGGGGAAGCAAAACAGTTAAAGTCAAAGAACTCTTTTTTCCTTAAGAATGAACAGAAAATATATAGTTAAACAAAAAAACCCAAACATATCCATTATGTGTGTTTTGATCCCATGTCATAGTTCAAGGAAATAAGTTCTTTATTTCTTTTACTAACAAAGAGCAATTGCAGACTTCCAGTTACATGGTACTCTTTTTTCGTTTGTTTCTTCTGCTACTCTTGATTAGTTAGGAAAAAAAATCTGAGAAAGATATGGTGTGTTTCACTGCTCTTTACAAGGTCTAGTAAACAAAAAGACTAAAGCATTTTTTAAAAACATAAATGTATAAATCATACACAGTCATCTGTGTTTCAGAATGAGAGAAACTCTGTGTTTAATGATCAGTTTGGTTGGGGGAAAGAAAAAAAAATAAAAGTCACACTGACATCTCAAGTAGCACCTGGTAAAAGATGGAGGAATGAAATCTTTAGTTCTCAATTTTCAAATCAGTAAAAATGTAACATCATCAGGATCCTACAGATGCTCAATATCTTGTAGGACATAAGCAGAGGCAAGACACAGTCAGAAAAAGAGACATATCTAATCCACAGAATAAATATAAACAAACACAACTGGCTTTTTGGAGTGTGCAGACCAAACAGAAAGCAAAAGCTTATTTAAGATTAAACCAAAGGTGTCATCCAAAGTTTACAGGCCTGTAAAATACACAGCCTCTCCCTTTCCAGGCTCATTTTCCTGGATTCTGCCTTCTTACAAAAAGCTCTCCAAGGATACATATTTTGCTCCCAATTCCCTTTACTTTTTCCCCACTCTCTCTACTCTCCAAAACACGAACTGAACTGCTTGACACTTCCCTTTCTAGCACTCTCTTACAGATGTATTTCTGTATATATTCCTACTGACTTAAGTGACTAGGTTTTTTAATATATCACTTCTACAGCTGAGTCATAGTGGCACATCCAGTCCGCTTCTGAGAGCTCCAAGGAAGTGCGCTCTGCAGTTTCAGCATGGCAAACTCACGGGTACCACTGGAATGAAGTGCAAGGGACACTGAAGACAGGCAGCTAGGGACAGAGCTCTCTCTTCTTCTGGGTCCCACTGTTATTTAGCTGCCTGCTTGCCTCCCAGGCCCTTCAGTGCTCTGCAACCTTTGGTATTTTGACATTGAACTTTTACTCATACAGGAAAAGTCAGAAACATTACAAGTCTTCCAGGTACTTTTAAAAGAAAAAAAAAAAAATGACAAGAGGATGCCTGACATGAGACCAACTGAACTTTCAAAGAGAATTTTATATGGTCCAACTGTTTCAGCTCTCCTTCTTCCCACTCCATCAGTCTTGGCCAGCTCCCAGGTGTGCACTGCGGAAAGAGCCCGACCAATTCTGGGGTCAGGTGCTGTCTCCAGACAGCATCGCTGGGAAGGCAGTCAGTTTGCAGTATAGCTTTTGAAGCAGACCTCTCGAGCACGCCAAATATTGTTAATGCCCATGCTGCACTCTGATGGAGTAATTTGTATCACATTTGGATTCAAAGGCATCACCAACGACATGAAAACAAGCCCTGACTTGTTCTATTAATACAGGCTTTAATGTGCTTGCTAGTACCTCCATGACCCATGATAGCTTAACAGGAACTCAACCGTGCAGCCTACAAGTATGCAGGGCAAGAAGCACCTTCAGTTCTCTAGCGGCTGCATAATTCTGGAAGTTGGAATCTCTGTTAGGAGTGTTTTCCTTTCTACAAATAAAAAAATGCAGTTCTCTCTTGTTTACCTCAGTGTTTAAGCCACTCAAAGAGATGAAAAATGGACTCGAAATAACCCATTTCAATCTAAGATTATAAAATAGCATGTCTAAGGCTATGTCTACATGACGCTATAACCCATTTAATAGGTTTCACAGAGAACTAGTCCACATTCCAGAGGATGCCAGAGAGGATTAGACAAGAAAAAACAAATACAAACAACCCTTTGCCCTTTACAATATCTGCTCTCAACCGGTCTGTTTTTAAACTAGTAATCTCTGTTCATATTTGCAGGAATAAATAGATAGAACCAATGGTACCCCCCAGCTAGCAGCGATGCAGTTTTCTCCTTTGCATCTTAAGACATCAGCAAGTTCAGCAGAGGAGTACGAGACAAATCAGCCTACCAGACCTGGCTGTGGCCCGCACACAAGATGACAGGTTCTCTTCAGAGGTCAAAATCTCTGGTTTTGTTGGTTGAGTACGTTCAGTTTGCATCACCCCTGAACATCCATCTTGAACAGTTACAGGGATGAACCTCTCCTGCGAAGAGCAAGGGATTCGTTCACTTATCTGCAAAGACATCCCCATCAGCCTACACTGGAAATTGGAAGTGGATTAAATGCCTCATAAGAACAAGTTATGATGAAATTCAACATCTGGCTAGAACAAGAATATTATTCAAGGTTTGAGTACCATTGCATTCCACTTTGAGAATGCCTGGGGACTAATCCAACTCAATCCATCATAATGCACTACAAAACACTCAAATTTTATGCTAAGTAAGTTTGACTTTGCTCTATCCCATTAATATCAACTTTATTGAGCATAACAACTGCAGAGCATTTCCAAAGACTTCTCAAGTTTGGAGTTACAAATCATTCCCATTTGTTCAAAATATGCAGCGCATACAAGTCTTACTGGACACAATGTAAATTATAAGTTTGACAGACTGATAGACTAATACTTAAAAAAAATGTTTCTGGTCAAAACAGGTATGAAAGAATTTCTTTCTTGAATGTCTTCATTTACTGGTGGTAAATTGTGTTCACTGATAATGCATTTGCATATTACTATTTAGTGTTAGTGTTGCTAATGGCTCACCATTAATTTGAAATTAATTACTGTTATCTTGTCATCACAAGAACTTCCTGGCATTTTATTTTTCTTAGACAAACCGCTAAAAGCAGTTTATTCAGATAAAAGACAGTAACATACCGTGAGATCTCTGCTTCTAATTAATCTGGCTGACATTTTTGCATTTTGAATACTAGACGTTCAGAATGGAAGCAAGCTGGAATTACTTGGTAATTCTGTGGGGAGTAAGTAAAGCAAGTATAAAGTAGTCGTAACAAGAGGATATAGATGATGTCATCAATGAGATGTTCCCTAAAATACATATCATAGAAAAACATGTAAAGGATATGACAGAAACATACTATGTTCCCTAGAAACATACCATACTGGTCTTGACATTTAAAATCTTTTTCTATACAGTCTATAGGTTTGGGTGTGCTTGTTTATTTTTAAATTCAGTTCAATACAGAAATCGGAATGTTTTATTCTGAAAGCACAGAAGCCATGTATTTTGATATTTCCCAATCTTTTCTAAACCAAATGTTGACAATTTTAAAGTACATAGAATTTGATAAAAACTATACCTGCACTGAAAACTATTTTGCTTTAAAAATTGCGGTCTGCTCATACTAACAGACTGAGGATTCAGATTTGTGTGGAATTCTGTGTCTAATGATCTGGGGTTTGAATTTATTCTTCTAGAAATAAAGTTCACTCTCATAATTACTTAAGACCACGAAGGGTCAGGTCCTGCTGCGTTGACAGAAAAAGTCCCTGCTCACAGCTCCCAGGCACTCCCATCCCTGTTGGCCGGCAGCTGGAGTAGCTCCTCTCAGTGCACACACCCAAGTGGGGTTTTAAACCATCTAATCAAATATTGTGCATTTTGCAGTTTGGAGCAGCTGGATTAGGTAGCCCCTCCAAAACAGCTAAGTCCAGGAAAGGCAATCTGAGAACAACCATACTTTATTGCTTTGAGCATTGCTTTAAAATATTGGGCTGCAAATTCATACCCAATTTACTTAACATTAGCTGTCTATGCAAATCCACGTGTGTCCATATAGAGAGTTATACCAAATATGCCACATTATACCACAGCAAACCCCCGTGTAACTGTGATTTAGGAAGCACAAATATTTGTGCAATGTTCATGTTCAAACATTTTGTGAATTCTGAAATTGCTTAAGAAAGAATTAGACTGTAACAGAACAAGCTTTGCTCCTCTATCTGTTGCTCTAAAGTAATACACTGAATATCTTGTAAAAAATATTTATATTCCTACCATACATACTATTTTAGGAAGAGAAGCTGATAAATGTTTAAATCATTATCAAGAGAAAATATAAGGGAAATTAAGCAAAAGAACTTATTTCCTCTATACAGGGTTGGTCAAAACCCTATAGCAATACCAGGCAAGAGGAATAAACTATTCCCATAGATACATTTTTCTTTGTACAGCGTCTACTGAAGACCTTTATGGATTATTTTTGCACAGAAATTTCAAAGAGAACTAAGATGTTTTTTACTGAATGAAAAAAGTCTAGAGTAATACTGTAATAAGAACATGTGCTGAACTGACTCACTGGTGACATTAGGATGAAAATACAACCAGGTTCCACAAGAACATTCTTGAACTAACAGCACAATACGAATAGACTAAGGAAGCATAAAAAAACGTTACCAATAGAGAAAAAAAGAAGATGGCATTAACAGCAAATCTAGAGGGGAAAAAAAATGGACAAGTTTCTTTGCTTTGATAGCAGTTAAAAACATATCAATACTTCTAAACTCAATCCATACAAACATCAGGGCAGAGAAACATGTCTAATCACACAATAAAAGGAAAGGTCATTTATTGGGGTAAAAAAAATACCCTGCAAAATACATACTTGAGAAGACAGTTTTTGTTTGGTCTCTTTGAAGTGTACCAAATATAACCTTTATCATCTAAGATGCAAATAAATGCTTTAAAATCAATAGACTGATCTCAGGTATGAACCAACTGAAACAGGATGTGGGTCCACACATCGCCTAAGGAAACAGTTCCACTAAATGAATGAGATTACATTTCTATTTTTCTTTTTGCTAACTTTGTGCATGTAAAATCACACTGCATATATTGCATGTTTTTCCCATGTAATCAGTTAATTGCCACTGCTCACATTAGATTTTTTTTAAAATTTTTTTTCACCGCTTTTCTTATTTCCAACATATAGCAATCAAAAAAAGCAGGTCCCTGCTGCAAACTTCTTCCATCACACCTCCATTCAGGACACTTTCCATTTTCTTTCCCTTTTTGAAAACCTCTTCCCCTCAGGTCAGCTGGACACTGAAGATGCCTTGGCACACACTATATTCACCACCGTGAATATTCCAGCTCATCTTTTCCTGTTCTGGAGTGGCACCAGTCTCTGCTTCAACATTCCCAACACAGGTGGGTGAGATCCGATTGGATTGTACCGACCCCACTGATAGCTCCAGGGACGGTTGGGAGGCTGAGAAGCAATACTACAGACCCTCACGGTAACAAAGCATGCGTTCCCCATTTGAACTACAACAAACATTTCAGCCATTAGCTCTCATCCAAAATGGACTATAAAGCCACCAAAATCTGAGTCAATGTCATGTAAAAGAGATCCCCCACAACAGGGAAGCACAGTATTGCCTATCATAGTACAGGTACGTTCCACTGTCTTCTTACAGGTTATAATTATAGCGTTTATATAAAATGCACACAAGCAAGCCGTATGTATGTACACATAACAGATTCACAAATGTCTTAAAGACGCATTGAAGCCAAATACCTACAGAAAGGCCCGTACAATACAAGAAATTACTAGGTTACCTGCCAACGATCAAAGCTCTTGCTTTGCGTTTAACTAGTTTCATTCATTCCTTTTGTGCACGTGAAGAAACAACCTTTCATTAGTCTTTCCACATTCCCCATCCAGCAGTAAGTTCTAATCCCAAAGAGACGGTGTTGTTAGAGCTTGGTGTTCACCTGTGATTGCTCTCCTCACAACGGAAGATGCAATCAGAGGAAGAATTTATGTCCTGTAATTCAGTGAATGGATGTGCTTTTCCAGTAATTTCTTTAGTAATTACTTGCATAAGGTATGTTTTTCTGTAATTGAAATTCTACAGTGTACAGTCATTTATTAAAGTATATAATTTATTACAGCATTTTCCATCTTCATGTCATTACTTTCCTTCAATACGATGTTTTCATAGTCACATTTTTAATTCATTTTATTGGTCTGGAGATACTGAAAGTTGCAGGGCAACTTATAAGTATGCAAACAGAAAAGCATGCTACAAACAGAGAATAAAACCAGAGGAGAGGACATAGCAAGGCAGTTACTAATTGAAACAGAAACAACTTTTCACCTGTCCAGAGGTAAAAAGTAGTCCAAATATATCCCTACTTTATGTAGTCATTCAACTGTAAAGAACACGTTAACAATGCTAATTAGCATTCTTGCCCTCTAACAATCATTCCTAAGGGAACAGTAAAAAAAACCAAAACACCAAACAGTAAAGCAGCACAATGTCTTCAGGGAAAAACTGAAAAGGAAATTCCAAACGACCCATGTGTTGATTTTTTTCTTAGCCAGAAAACACTGAAGACTGTGTTATTCACACAAACACTTTTCCTGAGTAAATAATTTAGCTAGGTATTAAAAATCTTATAATAAAGTTACTCCAAATAGGGCTGGAGAGGATAATATCCCAGGAGAAGACAACAGATTAGACTGCTAATTAGTCTGTTAGTGGAATAACTGAACTTTATAAAGTAAATGTATTAATGTATTAACCTGAAATCACATGCAGAAATTGATGCAAGTTCTCAAGAAGCAGAATATGATCAAACTTCAAAGAACCACTCATGGCGATGACTGCCTGGGTGCTGCCTGCTGCGTGCCCTCTGCCGCAGTACCTGCAGCAAACCCAGCGAGCACAACTCCAGCAAACAGCGCAGCCGTGGAGCAAGGAGTAGGGGCTACTGGGAGGGAAAAGGCAGGGGGAGAGGCAAGAGAGAGGCAAAAGGAGGAAAGTACAAGACGAGCCTCCTACTGCTGTGTTTTCATCAGGGCAGAGGGGGAATCCACCATCTTTCCCAAGGGAAAGGTGATGTGTCTGTGAAGCCCTATGAAAGCGTTTCTAGCTCTGAGGGGTTGAGCGTGGCCAGCAACAAAGCACCCACCCAGCTGCTCACTCACTCCCACTGCGGTGGCATGGGGAAGAGAATCAGAAGAGCAAAAGCAAGAGAACTTATTAAACTATCTTTATCTCGATTTACCAGTGAAGGAAAAAGAAAAAAACCAAGTCGTGCAAAGACAATTCCTCACCACTTCCCACCAGCAGACTGATGCCCAGTCACTCTCAGCAAGGGCTACCTTTGGAAAGATCAAACAGTCCCATGTATATTGCCAAGCATGGTGTTACATAGCACTGAATATCCTTTTGGCCGATTTGGGTCAGCTGTCCCATGTGTTTCCCCTTGCCAACCTTTTGTCACCCTCTAATATACTCACTGCGGGGACCAGAATGAGAAACGGAAACGGCAGTGCAAGCACTGTTGGGCAATAGCCAAACCATTGGTGTGTTACTGACGCTGTTTGCATCAGAAATGCAAAGCACGGCACCGCACTGGCTACCATGAAGAAAGGCAATGCCATCCCCACCAGCCCCAGTACAGCAGGATCCCGCTGCTCCCACCTGCCCGGCCCCACAGCCCTCCCCCTGCACACCCTGAGAAGGGCTGCCAGAGACCCCCGCATCGGCAGGGAGAGTTGGATTTTAGTGAGAATAGATAACCGAGTTTAGCAATGAGTAATGTTGTGCTTGTAGAAAGAAAAGAGCATCTTGAAGGTTACATTCTTGCTGTTTCAGCAGTTGTAGGTCAGCTGAAAAGACTGCCAAGAGCAGGTGAAACCAGATAGCGTTCCTAGGTTTTTGTGCAAATCCCTGTGACTTAGGGCTGTAACTTTGAGCCATTAAGTATTTAACAGATTTCGTTCATCTTTCCTGCAAAATAGTTTGAAGACATCTTTTAAGTACGTACCACTTTATCACAAGCATTCCTGACTTATGAAAATAGAAGCATACATATTTGATAGTCTTTTTATTTTTTCAGTTTTATATCTCTCTGTATCAAATCCCGGCAACTGTGGGAAAAGCTTAGTTGCTACCCAGAAAGAAAACCTTTCTCCACTTTCAATTGTAAATGACTTTCATAATTGCAACTGAGTCTCTCATTTTTCCTCTAACATGACCTGCTCTGTGAAAATCAATATCTCATTATCCAAGCCATAAGGTGAAGCAATTCCAGATCAGAATGCCCAGCGAGTCTGTCCTCCCTGCTTGTCTGGAATGATATGAACGCAGTGAACCTTGATCCAGGGGGAATTTTGCCCGTTGACTTAATGTAAAGTTATTTAATAGCACTGTGTGTTTCATTCAAGGGAGGCATAAATTTAAATAACCCTAACTATCTATAATGAAAATACCCTATTCTGCTAGCTTATGCCAAAATTATGGGGACTTTTTGCTTCTTTCCAATAACTGCTGGAATAAGTTATTGCACAGATGAAATCAAAGTAAACATTGCCCTAAGCTACAACTTCATCATCTAAAATAAGACTTTACTTGGAAGGTGCTTTAAGAATGTGAACCAATGGCAGATGTACTGTCTATTCTGCTCTCTTCCAAGACATTTCAAACTCGAGATCATGTCCTCAGAGGTAAGCAGAAGATTTGGCAATGGAAGCCAGCACTTCATACTCAGTTTACTTAGTTTTTTACCTTGAGAACACAGAAGAGAGAACCAAATACAGCCAAGGGAACTGAAGGCACTTCTGTTTTCTATTAGCAGAGACTTGCGTACCCTTCCGTTCATCTCTCTAACCACAACACAGTTGCATTTAGTGCCGTGATTAATTCTGCTTAGAAAGGCACCTGCGTTCCCAGATACTGTGCCACTAACTTACGAGTTTGTTTATTTCAACTTCTTGAACTCCTTTTTATTTTAGATGCTTGGCATGAGCTTCTCCCATACAGTTGGATACCTTCAAGTCAGCTAGTCATCTTGATTCCTTTTGAAGTCCATGAACAGAAACCTAGTATTCACCTAAGTTGTTTTAGATGTCAGCCTTCGGATGAGATGAAAGGAAGCCTGTCCGTTAATTAGGAAGGGAATTGAGATGCCTAGCTTACATGTAGATACCTACACCTAAAGATAGAAGAGTCTCACCCAAACCTCGTTTTTCCTCAAAGGAGTGAAATCCAGAGCAAGAAGCTCATCCTCCGAGGCCGTTAGAGCCCAGACTTGCTGAACATACATTCATGCTGAAATTCTGAGACTCTTAGTTGGGCACCTGCTGGCTACTGCAACCCCTACAGACAAACTCACACATTCAGCTTCTAAAACTCCAAGCTCAAAGAGAAAATCATTTCATTTCACTAAATATTTACTCTGGGCTTTTATCACATACATTGTCTTCAAATATTTTTTGTTTTAGTGTACCACTACTTCACAGCAGCACCTGAAGTGATGGCAAAAGCTTCTATGCTGAGATCATGTGTAAATATCAATAAAAATTAATTTCCTTCAGCAGAGGATATTATCCAAACACTGCAATATGCACCTGATCACAGTTAAGACTTGATCCACTTAGATTTATCTATTTACCCCCTTGTTTGTATAGTCTTTATGAATATTTTTAGAACAGCAAAAATGAGAAGAAACATAAGCTCAGGGATGTCATGATTACTCTTATCTGCTCAGGGAATACACTTTTTTTCTTTACAATGGGATTTCCAAGAGTCTTTTAACAGACATTGGATCTTCGTTCAGCATACAATACAGGACCAAACACACAGTTCAGCATAGCATACATAAACAATCCTGCAGACCGTGTTTTTCTAGTGAATAAGATGCCCAAGAGGAGTTAGGCTTCTTCAAGCACTTCTGAATATCACTTCCCCCCGCCCCAAGAACCACCTCCATTTTCTGCCTTTCAATAATTTTGCTACTGAGGCAGTGTGCACAAAAGCCAACAACATGAACTGCAGTTTCATTATTGTATGAATACAGAAAGAAAGAAAAAAAAAAGAAAAAGAAGATTCCTGCGACAGTGAAGCCTGCACTGCAAATGTAGGGCACTAAAGGCAAGAGCTAAATACAACAATCAGAATGGGCAACACACAAAACCAGTGCTGAAAAATTGCACAAACAAAACAGAATTGAGAATAAGGTCTTCATTTAGGAAGGAAGCACAAGCAGGAAATAAAAGAAGTATTAGTGAATAATTTCAGGACTTTCCTTATTGAGAACACTATAAAAAATTTCAAATAACCATCAAAATTCAATGGGTGTCTTGACCTATTACAACCATTTTCAGCAAGAAGAAAAAAATCAACACTAAGTGGGGAGAGACAACAAACAACTCAGCATGTCATATTGAGCCATTTCACCACTAAAAGCTCAGTACAGCTTGACTGTATCCATGCTATGTGCGTTACTGATACCTGAGGACTTCTGTAAAATTAACTTGAACTTGATAGTACTTCAATATCGGTTTTCACCTGTGTGTCAGCAAAATTATACTCCATTGGATACTTCCTTGTAGTGTTAAAAATGATTGCCAGAGGGCAGGCATAAAGCAAATACGCTCACTGTGCTCAAAAGAGCTCTTTTATTTCTTGATTGTCAAACTAGCACCTTTCTAGAATTCAAAAATATTTTAAAAGATAGTCTTAAGCAACTCTTTTTTTGAAAGGGTAAGGTGAAAAACTAGGACTACATTTTGCTATGCCTCTCTCATGCACCTCTCTTCCACTTAGAGCTCTTCCAATGTCCACACCTCTCAAAGCCACATTCCTCCCCAGACAGGATAGTGAAGTGGAGAACTGATATTTTCAGTGTGCTCGCTCCATCTTGGGAAATAACGATGTGCAATTAAGATAGGAAACTCAACTGTCACAAGATACGTACCTAAATAGTTCTAAAAGGTTAAAATGGTATCTAAATAGAAAAATATCGTAAATATATTTTCTACTTAAACAAAATCCATAACACAGTTTCTGCAAGTCAAAAGATGTCATTAAATGGTATTAAAGCACAAATGTGATTCATTAATGTTATTAAGCAAGTACTAAGTTCACAGAGCAGTGACAGCATTTGTACATATTGTCATGCTTAGCAGTCAGGTTCAACCAACCATCACACAAACCAAAAGTTGATTTGGTTGCTTTTTCCTTTGGTTTTTGTTGTTGTTGTTTTTTATACAGTTCATTCTTTTATTCCTCAACTTTATAACAGAAAAGATAATTAGTACCTATCATTTATTGGACATTCCTGAGAATATCTGATCATATCTGGGATTTTTTTTTAACTTTTTTAACTGGAGTTTATTTCAAATGTTTGTTTTCCTAAACCTCAAATTTTCCAAAAACTATGAAAACACAAGCATAGCAGCCTCAGCTCTTCTGAAAACCTCTCTAGTTTTCTTTATATAAGGTTTTTCTGATGCTAAATTATTTCCCCCTGGATGGAACAGGAAGAAATCTTAGACCAAGCAGATGGTTCGTTTGAGCGTTAATCTACAAACAAAAATCAGCATCATGATGAACATGACTTCTTGCCTACAAGTGTAAGTAGAATCTAATTTGGAGAGCTGTTTTGAATCCTTTTGTTAATTCCTTCTTCAGGAACACTTCAGGAAGAGAAGAGCAACTGGAATACAATGGATGAGAAAATTCACTAGTTGGCCACAGAGAAAAGAAATGAAAATAAATCCAAAGGAAGATAGGCAGATTACTTTAAAAAGGTAGAAAGGTAAATATCCTGCAATTTACTCTTTTAGGCTCAGACTGATATGTTTTCACATTTCAGGCCTGGACCAGCTTCCTCTCACATCCCACTTTTCAAGTACGTTGGACCTGTTCCACCCCGTAAAGAGTGAGATGATACTTCATGGACTGTTCTTGACATGTTTGGAACCAGAAACCTTTTACCATGTGACCCGAATGCAAAGATAACCCTCTCCATTAATATTGATAATTAAATGTTCTTTATAAAAAGGAAAATGATCAAAACCTTTCCAAATGTACACTGTCGTCTCATTTCAGTGTCAACCTCCTGCCTCTAATATTAAGTTCCTTCCTGCATGAACTCTTGCTATAGCTTTCAAAATTCAACATATCCAGTGACTTTCCTTGTCTCAGTGCTTGCTGCATAGATAAAAAAGAACTAGGATTTTAAAAAATCAGAGATTCAAGTGAACCAGTGAGAGCAGTTGGTTAACGGGAATTTTAGAAAAGTAACCAATTTACAAAGTAGCATATGGAGACAGATGCACAAATCCATAGTTACTTTTAGAAATCTCACCTGATATTAGCTACTGACTTCTGACAGCATAGTTCTAGTTACCTTCTGGCGCTGAGGAATATTTTCTCTAGTTGGATAATCAAGTATCAGGATCCCAGGATGGATATGTTTGGATTCTTCTCAATGAGAAGAGATGTCACTATTACTAGTGCAACCAGGATCATCCACCAGTGGCGGTATGTGGAAACAAAGGATGGTACGATGGTTCTTCTACACAGAATATTTACAAAAGGTTCAGGCTTTTGTTTTACTGGACGTTGGGTGCTCTTAGCTATTGGACAACTGACTGGATGATTTCAGAGAAAAAATCCAAGCACTTTCACTACAAGTATTTTTTTCTTTCATAATACAAATTGTGTAAACTAGCAATGAGAAAGAAACACACACGTCACTTTTCCTACACTCTGCCGTTCTCCGATTTATGATATTCCTTATGTAAAACAAGTCTGACTGAAAACATTGACTGTAAAGAAGTTATCTATGTCTCCATCAAATGACAGCATCCAGACTATGAATTAAGGCATAATTAATAATGCAATAAGGAATATTTGTCTTTAAGAGTCTCCCCACCCCAGTACAACAAAAATAACATAGTGCTTTCAGTATATTGTTAAAGCAAGATTAGTGTCTCTGTTAGCCAAAATATAAAGTACCGTTTACAAGGAACATGGTTATCTCCACTTCCAGTATTCAGAAAGACATGTGCATCCTGTGTTGGAACAGCGGGTACAGGCGACTTGGTGTGACAGCTCGCAAAGCCTTGCAATTTAACATCATTTCGATCATCTTAATCTTTTTACATAGCAAGAGAAATGAACCGGTGCGGCACAGTATTATTAAACAAAGCAATTTAAACCTGGCAAGTTCAAGACCCTCCAACAGCCTGAGACTATAACTGGCATAACTCTGACAGGAAGGATTCACAGCATCTGTGAAACAGAGAAGAAAACCCACAAATATTCGCAGCTCTGCTTTAGTCTCTGCAGGTTATTTCTGCTTCTGGAGCTATTTGAGTTATGAATGCAGTGCCTATCTGGATATCCACAAATGTTGACAACCGAAGGGGAAGGAAAAACAGGTCAGAAAAGCATTTTCTTTTGTTACTGAAAGATTTCTTTTCAGGTAGACCTTGATGCTATTAAAAAAAAATTAAGGAGAACATACCTTTTCATCTCACTTTCAGGCAAAGCTATAGTTTATATCACTTGTATTTGCAAGACATGAATTTAGGAATGAATGTAAAACTTGCCTAAGTATGCGAGGACAGATAGTATGAGAATTAACACAGTCTCCAGTTGTCATTTATAACATGTCATGTTGAAATTTAAATGCAGATTTCTTTTCCAAAGGTTACAGAATATTAATTACTATCTGGTACTAGCAACTTTATTAAAAAACAAAACAAAACAAAAAAACACACCAAACAAGAAACTCTGTAATATTTTAAGACTTGTTAGTACCAAGAATCACCACAAAACTAAAGCTAATACTGTTGTCGCTGCCACCCTGTTTTTTCTTGTGCAACCTAAAAACTAATTCCTGGTTTCAACATCTCTGAAGCAATCCTTTTCAGTTCCAGAGCTTAAATTTGTGGCTTCTTTTTCTCTAATAAAGAATGGAAATTGCAAAGTTATATTGCTTTCTCCCGCACATTTCTAAGTGTCATCGAGATGAAAGTTCCCTATACACCACACTTTTTATCATGATGTTTCTGCAGCACATCCATCATCTCTGTTTCAGTTTGCCCAGTCATTTACTGCTGAGCAAATCCCAGTGCTGCACACCCTGTAAATCTGAAATACAATAGGCCTTTTACCAAACCTTCCCCTTTTCTCAGTGCTGCTCTAAAAGATGTATGAGCAAAAAGGTCAGACGTAAATGTTCACACAAAGTAAATTTCAGACCATAACTCAGATTCATTCCAACCACTAAACATGACTCACTGAACAAGGACTCAAAGTGAAATTACCTGACAGGGAAAGTATGTCCTCCCAAAACACGACCTCTCACCACAGATTACACATTTCAGGTATCAAACCCCTGGAGAGTAAATATTTCATAAGCTTTTTAGAGCATGCAGTTTCAAGAGAATCCATGGTCTAACATCTCTTCTTTAGAAAATAACAGTTTTGAATTTCAAGTTGTGATCAAAGTTGTCCAAGGAGCGGGCAATGCACAATTTGTACCCGGCAGTGAGGGCACCATTGGCTAAAAGCACTGACTGCCATAAGCTCTTTGATTTCCTCTGATAATATGTACCATTCCTCCCAGGGGATGATGTGAGGATTTAAGTTTATGCAATGTTTAGAAGGAAAGTGGAAAAAAAGAGCAAAATATTATTTTCAGCTCAGTCCCACTAAATCCACACCCTTACTGAGGGCCCCTGAAATGCCCGTGTGTCCCAATACCCTGTATAACTTTCAGTCTCACTTACTAACTGCTGTAAGAACACAAAAGCTAGTACAGTGTCAGACAACATATCACTGATTGTATGGTGCATGATTCATTTGCCTTCGTATACCCACAGAGCTACAGACATACAGGTTTCCTCTGAATGGGATGAAAAAGTGTTTGATTAATGCCAATAAAAAAAAAAATATTTCTGCCCTACTGACCTGCACCCAGAAGACACCTGCTGGCAGGATATACTACTTCCTGTATTTCAACAATTTTTGAATTAAATTAAATAATTTCAATGTCAAAATTATTTCAGAACTACTTTGCAAAATATTTCAAACAGGACATTTTTGTGAACTGGAATTATGCCCTATCTTTGTTTCAATGAAAACTTCTGTGAAAAGCCCCAAAACAGAGTGAGAAGCAGTATGTATTCTCAGCTAACTTCTAGCAGAATTAATGCCAATTCTTCATTCTGTGTGCCATCTCCATGAATAAATTATCAGTCTTCATAACTATGCAAATCTATTACAGTTCATTATCTTCTTTTGAGAACACGATTAATAATAAAAAGTTTCATAAAAAATAAATAGAAATAAAATCTGTTAGATACTGGTTAAAAATTTGGATACAGAGTCCAGCGGGATGTATTTTCTGCCTGATATTTAAATTCCCATTGATGCTAAGAGTATTTAATATTAATAGTTCTGAGCAAGTATGAAAAAGAAACCAGGTAAGCTCAACAAGATTTAAGGAAGTTTTAAAACTCTGGCAAATCAAAAGTAGAAATTGGCAGTTGTCCACTTTCAGTTACTATTTCTTCCATTTTTAGATCTCAATTTTGCAACCCCATCTTTCCACATTAGATTTCTGGCAAAAGAATATTCTTGCACCAGAACACAGCACTTCTGTACACCACAAGAGGTTAAAAACTTTAAAACCAAAGTGAGACAAGGATTAGGCATTTAAATACCAAATCTTGTATTTCTGTGGTTTTGTTTTTGGATTGCAAAGGTTTTCTCTAATAGTTTGAATGAGACATTTTTGAGTGAGTGTTTCAAAAGGTCACTGTATCGGTCAGCTAACACCACTGTCAGAAGTAATAATAAGAGGTAAGTTTTATTGTCAGTCAACTATCAAGAAGGGCATAATGTTAAATTAACTGGAATTTACACAGTAAACATAACTACGGTGATTTTGTAATATATTCCAAGATTTTACATTTTTTCTGAGGCTGCCTTGCAGCAGCACTTACAGAGTTAGCACAGAAGTACGCTGCTAGACTCGTACTCAGAAAAACATCTAATGAATCTTTTTTCATCTTTATGCATTTGGCAGAACAATGTAGGTGGATGTAGACATCTAATGTGAAACAACACTGTCCATACAAAACGTGATATCCACTTTTCAAATATATTTTCCTATTTCACAATTATTAGCTTCTAAACTAAAGGATTAGACTTTTGATACTAGTTCAAATATTTTAACCTTGTCATGACACTCCCTAGAATAGTCCTAATGATAAAGCCGCCAGAGGGGTTGGGACATTATCCCCTCACATGCTTTAAAAACATAGTGTGAAAGTGCTGCTGAGTGAAAACATTAATCACCTTCCTTGATTCGCAGCATTCCTGGCACAGCACAGAAACGGATGCCTGGGAGGGATATATCAGTATCAGACACACACACAAAGATCTGTTCGGTTTGACTCACCCTTCATGATGTCATCGTTTTTAGATGACAAGCAGAGCTACATCAGGCACCTCTTTTGCAGGCACATGAATTACATTTCTGATGAGCTAAGTGATAAGAATTGTTTGGAGTGATGCAGGGACAGATTTCTACTTATAAACCTATGTGCAACTGTTATTCCATCTGGGTGTTTCAGACAAAAATGATGAACAAGAAAACAGGGCAGGAATATAACCATATTCTACTTGAAATGGCAATGCCTTGGCACAGGTTTGGGTTCTTTTTAATGAAGAAAACAATTTTCCATAGGAATATTGTTGCGTCTCCATAATAATATTATTGCATCTTTTATGGTATCTCTTCTTCTGCTTAAGGAAGTGACTGTATTTCCATATAGTATACTATACTAGTGAATCAGTGGAAAACAAAACTTAAAACCCACATCAGAGTGAAGTATTTTGTGTTCCAGTCCAACTCCTCACAAATTCCCAGTACTACAGCTTTCCATCAGCCATGCAGCACATTTCATACACAAGAAGTCAGAAGGTTCCTCAGAACACGTGTTGTAGCTAGGCATAATTCATATTTTGCAGAAAAAGTAAAGTAAGATACTTTCTGTTATGCTAATGTCAAGCAACCTCCCAAAAATAAAATATTACCAATTTCAAAATGAACAAGCAACTCACAACAAATGCAGGTTGGTATGACAGCTGCCAGAATGGATAAATGAGCTGGCTTTCTGCAAAATACCTTAAGAAGTTTCATGTACAGGTTTCCAGCACAATTCCATGCTCAGATAGAGATGATCAGATGTTTAGCGGACCATTTGTGGTCCTTCAAAATCCTGGCAAAGAAATCCATTAGTTAAGATCTGCAAAGGTTTCTTTCTTACTGCTGGTCAGAGGTGGTAATTCGTTCCGTATGCCATAAGACAAGCAAAAGCAGTACCTAGGGCCCCAGTCACATTCATAGAGACTTTGCATTGAATTCAGTGGGGTTTTGAAAGAATTTTACAGGTATTTTGGGGGAGTGGGGTGGTTTGGGGGTTTATTTGTTGTGGTTTGGTGGGTTTTTTTAGGTTTTATCAGGATCTGTGTCACTTCTAGACCACACCATCAGACAACTGAAAACACTAATTTTCATTCCCTATTGAATTCTACAACTTTGTTTTTTGGATTATTTTTTAATTAAAAAGCAAAAATAATATTTTTGGGGCTGTTTTCATTTCTTCTTTCTAATAAGTACATCTTGTAACCACCACCAACAACAACGTATGTCTGCTTATTCTGAAACAAAGACGACATGATCAGTTGATTTTGGGATTTTTCATTGCAAAGATGGGATTAAGAAAACTTTCATGACTAAGTGAAATTTAAGACTATTAGACCAACACTAACCAGACAGATTTATATTTGTTCTGCAGTCAACAATGTCACTTTGTCATAATTATGTTCACCGTAGACTCTAGATTAAAAAAATATCTTATCTAGTATATTTGATGAAGTATTTATGAAGAGCTCTGTTCTAAGCCATGTCAGTAAGAAAGTCTGGATGGATGATTATATTTAGATGGTCACTCAGGGGGTATTTGACTGAAAAAATACTCAGGGACATGAAATTGTTCTACTTTCAGATTCTTTTGTGAATGGCAGGGAATAATCATATATTTAAGAGGCACTGGTTATCTGTTCCTAATTGGAAAGCGTCCCCTGTTAGACAGTGATTGTTTTACATTTCCCTCTAGGTCTGCAGTCAAAGGCTGAGGTTTATTCAGTTTTACCTCCACTCCTCCAAACATCATATTGAATCTGAATAAATTCAGATTTACACTCCATTTACGGACATTCATACTATGAAAACATTCTCATTTTGATCCATTCTTCATTGGCAAAAAGATATTCTTCAAATATCAAGAATGGTCTGGGGTTTAATTCAACCTATAAAATACCTGAAGACTCAGAGAGAAGATCACGTAGCAGTTTAAGGTTCTCAGCTTTTCTACCACTTACACCAACTATTTGACTCCAGAAGTCTCCTAAGCACAACCATTTTCCCACAATTCGCATTTGGGCGTCGAGTAAAAGGACATCAGGGAAATGCTAGTCTAAAGACTACTTCAATTTTAATTCTACAAACAAATACAGTACTAGTCAGCTTATTCCCATTTACTCATTTTTTCACCATGGCTCTAACATGTTTGATGACTTTTTTTTTTTTGCCAATGCTTTTAAAACAGAAATACTCTGTTGGTTCTGTATTGCACTCATAAAGCAATAAAACACATTTTAATGCCAACAACCCATCTGGAGGTCCCTTTTTAATTTTGCTATTTTCTCTAGAAAAATGTTGCATTGAAGCCTGAAAACTTTCTGGCTTCTTCCCAGCTCAATTTCCACGGCTTTTTATTCGATCCTCTGATTTTCCCCAGCAGTCTCCCTCTTCCATGCTTGATTTTAAAGCACAAAGTGTGACGGAGCAGCTCAGAAATCAGTCATGTGGCTCAATTGGAGGAAATAGTAGAATTATAAGGATTTCTCATCTTTCTTTCCATTTGCAAACTGCCCGTCATAGACTGAATCAGCAAGACTTGACAGCTCTCATAATAATTTTTTTCTATTACAGAATTCTGTTCCACAGAAGTCTTCAGCACACTGAGTAAGATACACAGCTTGCCAAGGCTGACAACTAGGAAGTCTAGTGTTCATGCAGACAACTCAGTTTTAACTCCATCCTGCAATGTACATTTTCCAAACAGTGCATCATTTAACCACACCATGAGATTAATGCTGCCTTCAGGTGCAAATACACAGGTGTTGCCTTGCGTTAATAATGCTCACAGATATTTCAGGTTTTCTTTACCCAAACATTTCAAAATGAAGGCACAAACTTGTTGGCCTCATTCTTCCAACATTATTTGGTATTCTGTGAAAACACCAGGGCCACCAAAACATGCCCTCAAGCTTCTCAACTTTGGTTTCTTGCTCTTGATCAAGAGTACCACTCAGATGATGTCAAACCAAAAAAAAACAGCATTAATTCAAAATTATCTGCCTTTTTCTGCCCTTATTATATCTTTTTGAATTTGTTATTTAGTCACTTATTTTACATACTTCATGAATACAAAAACACAACTAAAAGTTTTCATTCTACCTGTTCAACTAGGCTCTTTTTTGTGGCTTTTCTTTCTACTTCCAGTTTCTAACACCTCACCCATACACGCACCCATATCCCTTTAAAATGAGTATTTAAAATGTTCCACTTGGCTTTAGATGGTCCATGTATCTTCTGCAACATCGTGCATCGCTACAAAAAAGATCATCTTCACATGGTGGTCAAGTTTCTATCTCATGAGCACAGCCTAGCCAGAGGCAAACTGCATGATACCTGTGTCTCTTGGAAGAGCCACTCCCCACGGACACAGAGGAACCCAGCCTCTGAGCAGCGGGGTCGCTGGGGGACAGCACATGTGAAGTCAATCACCTATCACAAACGACACTGCAGCAAACCCGACAGGAAAGTCATAAAAATCTCATACTACAGGGACGACACAGTGCAAATATCAGGATGGGTAACTGTTGCACATGTAAGACAAATAGAGGAAAATTAGCTTTCCGTGATAAACTGTGGGAAAAGGAAGAAATCTTATTACTAAGAAGGCTGAAAGCACACTGTACATGAGCATCTACTGTTTAACCAACTAAGTCATCTAATTAGATTTCTCACAAGAGAACAGCAGTAAACCTTTTATGTTGGAGTACCTGGCTTAATTTATTGTTGACATTTTAAACCCTAATACATTTTTACATATAAGCACAGATGGTGCTCATTGCTGTTTGATAAACTGTCTCCCCATGGCCCTGGCTAAGAACCATTTATGCTCCATTCAACCCACAGATTCAGATTAAAGACAGTTCAGGAGGTTTGCAGGTGCCTCGGCATGCCAGGGAGAAGATAACTACCTGGAACTTCATGGGAGCCATGAACCAAATGAGAAAGCCATTTCTGGGCTTACAGAACCAGCGTTCAACCTGGGTCACTGCCAGACGGGCTGTTGAATCCGCTGATGAGTACTATCTCAGTAACTGTTGGCTGCAGTTTAGGGATAACAGAGTGACAGGACATTGTTACGCTGTTGAGGAAGGTACTGGACAGCATAAGGTTAATGTCTCACTTGCCCTCCAAGAAAAAGCACTTCAATATCTCCCATTAAAACCAGTACCCTGTCCCAGTGAATTCATGGCCAGTTCATGGATCCGAGTTCTTTAAAACAGTTACTACAGCTAGATATGTATAAACCTTTAACTGAAACTCCCTATTTACTCATAACTTGTTGAGCTCACTAAACTAAGTAAGGTTTGAAGTTGCAAGACAAACTTTTGCTCAAAGTATTTTCTTGCTATTAATATTCCAAAAAGGACAGGCTAACAGTTTGTTAGCTCCTAACTGCTGATGTTTCCCAGCGCTTATCAAATTCTGCCCACTGCAAAGTAACACGTGGGGTAACTGACTGTCCTGGTTTGAAGGAGTCAGAGCATCAGCTAAGGCAGACTATCATATCTTTTCAGATGCTAATGGGACTATGCTTTTTACAAGTTGCCTTATAACAGAAGAGCTTGGTTTGTGTTGTTATTTCCAGATAGCTTGCCGGCTAACATGACCAGGATCAACCTAGGAAAGGCTGCAAAAAGCAGCTCACTTTGCGCATCTTAGAGGCCTAAATTGTTTTAAGCTGAGCTGCCTCATCTGAAAAGGAATGCAACAGAGATTCACAGTCCGACCTTTCTGAGTGTCAGTAGCTTAATGTGGTCAGTGAAAACCAGCAACGTTATTGGTTAGCTTCATGGTACGTATTTCAGTGCAACTTTCCAAGAGAGAGTTTTCCTGAAATCTGTGCTGGTGATTCAGCTCCACCTCACATGGCTGTCATTGACCTCCCCGAGCTCTCACTACCCCACGCAGGCATGGACATCAGTGCAGCCAGAAAAAAACAACTGCACCATCCTTCTCTACAGCACTGCTACACCAGTACTGAACTTTATAGTAACTGTGTAAGATTTACATGTTTGCAGATTTGCTGGCTTCAATTTTTCTATTGCATCTCTCCACAAATATTCGCCTCGCTAATCCCTCCACTTACCACAGGCCATGTCTGTGTCTTTCCACTGCTTTGCCTGATCTACAGCAGAGCAGTCCCAGCCACAGAAGGCAGAACAAATGTAGCGCCCCCTCTTCCAAATCACTGCTTCTTCCTCAGCTCTTTACATGTGGCAGCGCTGCTTTTCTTTACACTGATGTTTAATATTGCATGAAATGTTAGAAAAAAATATTTTCTTTCTATTCTAAACCAACTAAGTTATTTATATTACAGCATAACCTTGTATAGCACTTCAATTTCCAAAGACCCTCTGTTTTAAAGCATGCAGACACACAGACCTTCATGCTTAAGGACTTGGGAAGCAAAACAACCAAGTACATAAATTGTGTTATTTAAACCTGTTTTTTTTTCTGTTTCTCTGTCTAAAAAATCAGTGACTTACACACTTAATGCCGTTACTTCATAACGTGAAACACATGATGTTTCTGAAGGCTCTTACAAATGAACGGTGTTATAAAATTTGTCTGTATTATTTGGCTCCAACTCTGTTTCAGTTAGTCCTGTTGTGAGAGTTGTTACAGAAGGCATTTGCCCCGAGAACTCCGAAAGCACATTTCTCCGTTTCAAAACCTGGCAAGGTTCTCAGCTGACAAAACCATATTCATATGCGCTACTGAGGATGGTGTAATGTTTGCACACATACATTTAACATCTTAGATGAATACACCTCTGCTTAAATAAGTATGCTTTTGTCTCTAATATTGTTTTAATTGGTTCCAAGAGGCAAACATAACAGGTGCCTTCTCTTAAAACTGCAATTCTTGAAACAGATATGGATGGTTACCCCAGAACCTTTAGATATTTGAATTATTGAATATCCCTACAATCAATTTGGCAGTAGTAAAAATGTATACATGAATCAAGAAACCCATCAAAATCAAAAAGTTGTCATCTGTTTAAATTATGAATAAATATTCTTTCTTTATTTACTGTTATCAAGACAAAAACAGAAGAAATATTTTAAGAAGGCGGCTCTAGATATTCTAAAAAAAAAAAAAAGGCTCTAGATATTCTAAAAAAAAAAAAGACAAAACCCAAAAATCTCCAAACAAGCCAAAAAATCATATAAGACTAGAAACTTGACAATTCTAATCAAGTATTATCAACTCATTTGTATATTTGCACATGAGAGGACATGAATATGCAACTGCAGAAGCTCCTGAAAATAAAAACTACTAAATAATAGAATCATAGAATTGTTGAGGCTCGAAGGGACGTTTAAGATCATCAAGTCCAACCATTAACCTAACCTGACAAAACCGCTTCTAAACCATGTTCCCAGGTACCACATCTACCCTTTTTTTTTTTTTTTTTTTTTCAAAAAACTCCAGGGATGGCGAATCCACCACCTCCCTGGCAGCCTATTCCAATGTTTGATAACCCTTTCAGTGACAAAATTTTTCCTAATATCCAATCTAAACCTCGCCTGGCATAACTTGAACCCATTTGCTCTTGTCCTATCACTTGTCACCCGGGAGAAGAGGTCAGCCCCCACCTCTCTACACCCTCCTTTCAGGGAGTTGTAGAGAGTGATAAGGTCTCCCCTCAGCCTCCTTTTCTCCAGGCTAAACAACCCCGGTTCCTTCAGTCATTCCTCATAACGCTTGTCCTCCAGACCCCTCATCAGCTTCATTGCCCTCGTCTGGACACACTACAACACCTCAATGTCCTTCTTGTAGTGAGGAGCCCAAAACTGAACAAATAAACTACATTTATTTATCACACTTACTGCCCTTTGTATTGCTTTATTTGTTAAGGTCACAATATATACCTTCAACATTACCCATTAAAATGTGATCAAAGGAATAAAAATCCTTCAAGGACACTTGTTTCTGATGCACGATTCAGTTTTTAAAAATACATACTTGATTTACTTTAGATTCAATTTAATTTTTAAACTTTTTTTTTTTTTTAGTTTTAATCTTTCCCTTGCATGTTCAACTATGAGATTCTGTATGAGATGTGTAAAAGTGAAGCAAACTTTATCACCAAACAGTATACCAGATGTTTGCAGAAAATAGAAGCCATGGAGTGGCAGGAGGAGGAACATGTTGTTGGTAAGAATCTTTCTCCTTTCTCATTATCCTCCATTTACTTCCATTGAACATATCAATTATGGTAGCACCATTGGCTGTCCTTTACCTTACTACATCTTCAAAGATGGCGTGTATCACTATAGCCAGTAGTGTTACACTGATTTGCATCAACTGAGAATTACCTTTCAGACAGCCACCAACTGAAAGAGCTATTTCTGTCTAGAGAGCTGTTCATATGGCAGCAGCAAGAGTGAAATGAATCACTACATCTAACAGGCAGCATCATGGTAAACATCTTCAACTTGCAGAGACAGGATTCGACCAAAATCAACCTATGCTGCTGTTCAAGTCTGTATTTCTTTTCTTCTATTATTTTTTCATAGGAACGTTTTTCTTCTAAAATCATATGGCCTAGCAATACCAGTTAAAAAGTTATGGGTGAATATTCTTTGTTATGAACTGATGGCTTCAGAAGAACTAGGGCAATTACTTACTAAATGAGGATTAACTCAATTTGTTATTAAACTACCTCAAGGTTTTTTTCTACATTCATCAATGTTCTGCCTCCCTTTCCTTGAGGGATATTTTGCCACTGAATTGGAAGTTGCTTTTCACTGGGTCACTAGATTGTTAAACTTTATAGTCACACCCCATACCCTCCCCCTAGATTGAATACAGCTCAGTCCTTTTTCCATCTTCCTTACCCAAAGACCCCCCCAGTCAATCCCAGCTGTACAGCACTTTACATGAGTCCTCCTTATTTGGAACCACTGGAGTCCACCACAGCTCGTTTCCAGCAGTTCTTTCCCAGGCATGTCAGCAGAGAGCAGTTGACTGGATGAGATTTTTGGCAGAGGCAGCTTATGGTAACCCTCCATCCCTGTGTAAGAGCTCGTTCTTTGCCATGTGCCTCCATCAAGCTCAGAAGAGCTGCGAAAGCTCCAGCATTTTGAGACTTTCAGTCTCAACTGGGCAGGACCCTGAGCAACTGGATCTTTGCGTTAAGCAGGGGCTGCACTTGATCTCCAGAGATTCTGTCCAGCCTATGGTATTCTATACAAGAAACAAATCCTCTTTGGATGGTAGAGGAGGGGCCAAGAATCCACTGGAAAAAAAGATAAGCACTAACAGCGTGCTGCAGAGACAGAGGAACAACTGCCCGGCAGTCTACATCCTGCACGGCGGTGGAAGACCGTCCCTTAGCAGGGGGCAGACAGGAGCCACATTACTGTGGCAAGGACTGTGCTGTGTCACCAGCAGGAGCTGCATGCCCTCCTCAGCCAAACAGGGCAGCCAGCCCAGCTCTGAAGGCCTTCAGGGACCTCCGAGGACAGCACATTTAAAGCATATCGATTTTCAGTGTTATTTTTCTTTCCAAATAACTGGCCAGCTGAGAAAATTTAAAAATTGTAAACACAAGCATCACTACAGAAACTAAGTAGCTTAATTATTCAACAGTTTTTCTGTTGAAAATAAATGTCTTCATGAATACAGCCAGCCTTCAAGGCTGGATAAGAAGAGGTATTAGTCAGCTGTGGTTGCCGATGGTCCAAAAAAATCCCCAAGAAACCTTGTTTAAAACCTTTGATCAATTCCTTGTACTTAATGGCAGCAAAGAGACTCATCAGATTGCCCTTCCTGGCAAGAGAATTTGACTGTTTTAAGGGTAAGATTGAAGACATTCAGAGTTCACTACCTCTCTCATTCCTCCACTGGCAATTAACCGCTAGCGCTTATATACTATTCAGTTTGGTGCCAACATTTTCAGAGTCTAATGGTATCTAGCAACAGGAACGAGGTCAGGAAACTAGTTCAGATACATTACTTTCTAGTCTCCTTTCTTGATCCTTAAACTTACTGATGCCAATTAGCAAAGTACTAATGAACCTCTCCCTATATTAAATGGCTGCTGCAATTCCTAAAACAAGCCATTTCCAATCCTAACTCTCTAAGAAAAAGTGAATTGGATCATGATATGCATCCTAGTTAATGAGAAGTATTTCGTGTATTTCTTTTTGCAGGGTGCTCAAGTGGGTCACAACCAGATAATTGCATTGACGCTTTATTGCAGCCAATCATTAGAGTACCAATGCACTGGTTTATAACCCAGTTATTGTACACACAGCTCAGGGTAGCAAGTGCTCCACTTCTCATTTCACACGACAGTTCTGCGTACTGATGATTGAATACTAGTAGCTTTGTGTGACTGTAGTCTCCTTATTTGGTACTACTGAACTCAAATCAAACTGCATGGAATAATTTCAGCAATATTAGCATTTGATTTCATGGAATCGTAGTACTCTTTTGGCTGAAAGCTACCTCTGGATATCATCTAGCCTAACCCTCCAATCAAAGCAAAGCTAACTGCAAAGTTCGGCCTGGTTGCTCATGTTCTTGTCCATTCAAATGCTGAACCCCTACAGGATTTCCATCATCCACCTGGGCAGCCTGGCTTCAGTGCTTAATTCCTCACACTTCTCTCACGCTTACTTAACTACAGCAAAGCTATACAAGTTACCCTGGGTTTGGTTGTGGTTTCTTATTTTTTTTATAGTACTTCTGCAGTATTTATTTCTTTTACATCAAATGAAACAAAAGTCAGAATCACATGCAAATATTACTAAGCTCCCCAAACTAATTTTCTGATAGTACCTTTCCAGTTAAGCAATGGGAAAAGCTACAACGCACTTGTGGGCAGGCTGTGGTGCAGGCAAAGGCACAAGTGAGCTGTGGCTTCAGGCATCCTCTAATTCTAGATAACCCACTCTCCAAATATGCTTAGTAAACTTAGTAAACACACCAAAACGTTGCATATGACTGAGTCCAATGAACGGGACCGGATATATGCTTCCCTACATAATTTCTTAATTCCAGCTCAGATAATGTAAGAAAGTAAATTTTTTAAAAGTGTTATGACCTATTCACGTAAAATTGTACTGTCTCAAAACGTGTGACACCATGGAACTATCTTTCATTTTTAAACTCTTCACAAGGAAAGGGGAATCTTTATTCACATTCAGAAAAGCTTTTGTCATAACTACAAATAGACTTAAAAGTTGCTTTGCTGCTTTTCAGGATTGTGCTTTAGAAAGTTTCACTGCTTAGTATAGGAGAGATTTTCTAAACCCTATCTTTGGTTATAAAGTGAGACAGACAATTTGCTAAATAAGCAACATCTGAACATCTTTAAACACCCAGTGTTTCAAAAATTAAAAAATTAAAAAGAAATTCTGTAACATAGTGATATAATGGCAAGAAACTGTAGGGAAAGAAATATAAGCATTTACCTCTCTAACCAAAACTTCAAAAATTAGGAAAGTGTAAAGTGTGCTGAAAGGTCATGGCAAACAATTGCCATCCTCTTTCCCTTAATAGTCACCTTAGTTATTCCTCCTCAAGTTGCAGTAAGTGAGATATTAGTGATGAAAAAAAATAACTGTCAACACCCTTCTTAACTGATCTGGGGTAGGTTTACGGTGGTGTAGCTTAGATCAGCAATGGCCAGTCCCTTCCTAACAGGATGACCTTATTTTCATAGTTAGCTTCCCTTCTGCCCCATTAGATGATGGGCAACATTATAAGAAAACAGACACTAGGACATGTAAGACTCTGCCTAGGAGTTTCTTTGTGTCAGAGAATTTCCAATTTGATCTCCCATCAATTTGCTTTTGTGAAACCTTAAAATACAACGTACTTCAATCTAAATTTTCCTGGATCTAAAGGGTTTAGCCCTGAACAGAGGTTGTGTTGGCCTCAAACCTCTTGGGCAATATTTTATAAAAGCCTATGCCGGATCCTGTTCGGCATCCAAGAACTTTCCTTGGGATCTGATCTAGGACTGTGGTGAGAACTTCTCAAAATCCCCACAGCATACCACTAATAGAGCAACTAATTAGTGATGGAACCCAAGATTATAACAAGATCAGATTTCAAGAAAGGTGGTATGTCAAGCTGTTCGGTGATTCACATTACATTTCATACAATTATGGCAAATTACAGCACTGTCTTCTTACCTTGTTATTTTGATGTCAAGTGTGGGGGTCAACAGAAACCCCAGAAGAAAGAAGGTAACACAACTTTGGTATGAATGGAACTGAACACTTACAGAGGAAGACAATGCTGAAAACAATCTGGTTCCAATGGACAAAGAATAACTCAGTACTCAAGCTTCACTGAATGGATGAAGATCAATACCAACTTTGAACTTTCAAAGATCACATGATGTGTTAAAGTTGGACGTTAAAATGGTATTTTATTATAAATTTCTTGCAGATGCTGTCAATAGAAAGATATATAGAAGTATATGGATTTTGTAGTCTCTTTTTCCTTCTGATTTGATGAAATCCTTTAAAATACAGTTTACAGAACCCAGCCCACTGACTTCAACTGTATTTTATGCAATACACTGGCTTATACTTGCTAAGAACTGGATGCTTACCTGAAATCAAATTAATATGTCTTTACGGTCACCGCTATACATTTCAATGTAGTTCTAAAATGCTAATGAACAAAAGAATTCCTACAGTTCCTGCTGGTGATTTCTGCTGGTTTCCTGTTTCTCATATGATTGGCCTCAGCAACCACAAGGTTAAAACATTCTTTCAAATTAAGAACGCATTATCAGTTCCAGAGTTGCAGTTAATCCAGAGCAAGGCACAGTAATAACTTGCCTAGATAATGAAATCAATTGTCAAGGTCATTCTGTTGGATGAATGAGAGAGAGAATCCTATAAAAACACTTGGTAGTACACTTAGTGGTAGATGAGGCATGAAACGCTTTTTGACAGCGTGCCTCATTCAGCATATAAAACATTAGCAGAGTATCAAACTATTCTTTACTGATCATTCTGGGATCCAGTTTAGCCCAAAAATGGGGCGATTACTTCAACAGCAAAGTTAAACACACATCAAGATGCCTTCCTACTGCTTCTGCAAGACATTGTAGTCAAGTTTCAGGACTTCATATGCTGACAATTTCTGCAGCTGTTTTCTGGACAACTGCATCAAGCACAGAAGAATCCATCAAGAAGAAACATCCATGCTGATGAGTACTGAGAAATATTGCCATTTTTTTTCCTGCTTCTGCACTTCATCCTACATGAAGGAGGCATTGTGAGGAGGCATTAGCGTCAAAAAAGGATTACGTGCCAGAGACAAGGCTTCAGACTGATCGATTATATAGAGAGAAGCAGCACAGAGAACACATGATCACAAGAAGCTGCATCCCATGTTTTTCTCACATTACCCTCCAGCCCAGAAGCCCCAGTAAGAAGCAGTACTGTGACTTCCTGCAGACTCTCCTGCTTTCTGCACCCACTGACACTTCTCTCAGTGCTTCTGCGCTCCTCAGTTACCTCCTCCTAGGCTGGTCTCCCATTGTGCAACAGAGTCCCATGGGAAATTCTGTTCTCCAATTTAAGAACCACTATATAAAAATATCTCCTGCTGGACATAAAGATAGCAAGAAAAGATAAATTCTTATCTTGTTAAACAGATTAAGACTATCTCCTCCAGGGTGCACTTTGCCTGTGTTTAATTCAGGGACCTCTCAAGTAAAGAAAAGAGGGTGTGTGGATGTGTACACATGGCATACCACCTCATTTCGAGGAGGTTCAAAATATCGAAACAGTCCCAGATCAACTGCTCAATGAAGACAGATCTTTAGGCTCAATGACCTCAGAATAATAATACTCTTCAAGGGCAATTCTGTTCCCATAAAACCATACCGCGCTTTTCAGTTTCAGGTACCATGTTTTCATGATATAGTCTATGTTTTCTTGATATATTTATAGATACATCAAGTATTTATTTCAACTAAACAGGGGTATGTTTATTCATAATACCCATTTGTTGTCAAGAGAGTTCATTCCTATTATTATTTGACAGAGAGAACTGAAAAAAGTAAGATTTTCTGACTAGGTAAAAAAGTCTCATAGTCATCCCTTGGGTAGCGTAATTGAAATCAGAGAAGACAATACAGACACACTGAGTAAGTATTTAGGACAGGTTCAGGCTGGGTGTTTTTGTCATGTATTTTTCATAAGGTTCTTCATCTTTTTACAAAATAAAGCCTCGTACAAACACATACACATTCCCTATTTAAATCATGGTGGGTTTTTTCCTGAAAATAACTGTTTTCAAACAGGCAGCATACAAGAGCTACTCACTAAAACAGGAAAGAACAAAGATAGCCTGATTCAGTCAAGAAGTTCCCCACAGAACTACCCCAAACTTTCTCATACTTTTGAAAAAAAGAGGACTTAAAGAGAAATTATCATGGGCCTGATACTGAAGAACAACAAGCAATTTTACCTATTCCACTATGAAAATCTAAACACCTAGCTGGTTACTCTGAGAATAACTACCAAAAGCTTCTTTCAACGGGAGGAAGGACAGTTACACAGCAACAGCCACATGCAAAAACATTCAGAAGCCAATAAAGGAAGCACTTATACAAACTGGTGCCATTTGAGATGAAAATATTATTATATTCTCTGATTATTTTGTTAGCATTAATTTCACCCTGCTGACTTCTGCACCTTTCAATCCAGAACACATTTCCCTTTACTGCTCCTTTATCACCCAGCTCCAAAAAATCATCTTACAGCACACAAATGTTTCAGCTGCCCTATTGTAGATTCCGTAACATTGCCAAAGAAATACACTTTACAACCATAAAGCATCACGTACCTAAGACACACATCATATGTAAAGAGCAGTTCAAGTAGAGGACTGGAATAATTACATTAATAAATAAAAGCCTTTCGTACCGTTGGCATAGTTATCTGTGAAATAACTCAGACTTGGAACCACATGAAATATAGTATAATTGTTCAGCTTAAAGCTTTATCATACTCAAACTACACAAATCAATACTTATTCAAAATTAAACAGACTACTTGTATTCAAGTTTTGTTGGCTGAAACTTCTACTTTGGAAGAAAGACATTTCATTGAGATTAAACACAAATCTATTTTGTATGACTCAATTTTTCACTCCCAAACATCTGTTTTCCCCACTACTTATGCATGCCAGTAGAACAGTTGAAAATGATGGATTACACTTCTTGAATTGTGGCTACTACATACGATATAACAGAAAAAGTGTCTTGTGATACTGGCTTTTTTCCAAAAAGAAACAATTGAGCAGAGACATGCGGCTCCAGAATAGTGCATACTTCCTTCATATCATTTGTTTAATTAATAGAAAGTATATAAAAACCTAAATGCATAAACATGGATAATCTGGACTTTAATTACACAGACCGTCAAGAGCTGAATATAAGGAGTGTATATAATAATATAATCTAAATACCATAATAAACAATACTACTCTTGGAACTTTTTCTTTGAAAAAATTAGACTTATTTATAAAGGTGACTGTACTGTAGGAGACAACGAATGAATTCTCTTTCCCTGTGCAAGTTTTGTTAAATCTTTTTTGATATTTCTTGGACAAGGGATGATGGCTTATCTCCTTGTTTTATGATAACATAAAACCTATAGTCCAAGAGGGAATATGTGAAGGATCTCATTATTATTGTTTCCATCCATTCTAATATCTTTAGTATATGTTTTTGCAGAACATTTCTCAAAGTAGTGCAATACTGCTATCCTTAGTCTAGAAAGCCATAACTGAAGCTAAGAGGGAAAAGAAGTTTTATCCAAGGCCATGGAAGACAATATATGCCAACATTAAATTCTAACATCCTAAGTACATGAACATATTTTTTTTTGTCAAAGGATCAAGTTTAGACTCGGGACACGTCCAAACAGCAGTTCCAAGCTTTAGTCGTAGTCCGTACACTCCATCCAGAAGAGCTCGGCAGGGTACTGACAGCCATGGCTCACTGCAGCCCGGGCAGCCGAGGCCGCAGGGCATCCCAAGGGGCTGAGGGGGTAGTCAGAGGCAAACCTGAGAGGCACAAACATGCTGACAGAGAACCAGGTTGTTGAACCACAGTTATACAGCTACCTCACATTAACTAGTATGGTTGCATAAGGTATATAAATAAGCTCAAGAAAAACAGTTTCACATAATAAACAATCAGGGAGCTTTGGTTTTAAATATCGGTCTTCAATGAACAGAACCAAAATAATTAATAGTTGCAAAAAAAGCTGTTCCATCACCTTCATTTCACCACACAAGGCTTCCTTTTCTTTTTTTTTTTTTCTCCCCACAACTGCTGACATTAGGGAATAAGAAAACAACCAAACCATTGCAGAAGAGTTGTGCATAGGCTATTTTACCCTGCTGAGAACAACACTTCCAAACCTTAACACAATTTTTACAAGAATATTACACAGGAAGGTTGTTCCCAGCTACTGTAATATGTATGTTATGAGAAATGGAGATTTTCCACATATTCATCAGAAGACTTCTTTCCCCCCAATTAGGGGAATGAAATTTTTAGTACTGTTGCTTCCTATTGCAAGAAACTACATTTCTTTTCCTCTTGTTAACTCTCACTATGATACAAATATTAAAAGATTCATTTCTTTTACTCTGCTTCTGCAAAATACCACACTTAAAGGCATCATAAATAATATATAGTGATGGAATAACTTATATTTACTGTAATTTCACTTTTGAGAGAGGAAAGTATTATCTGCCCAACTTCAATTCTGAATCGAGAGATTACTAGCTAGTCAGTGGTTTTGAATAACAGCTTTTTATTAAAAAGAATGAAAAATTTATGCTAGAAAATATGTGTATGGATTGATAAGTCCTGAAGATCTAAGCGCTGTCTAAAGCTCAACAAATACAGTAAATGTACAGACAGCTGTGATGCAAGCTTTCTTACACCACCTTGCAAAACAAGACTTTTCCCAAGCTAGTAGAGCTGTTTATAAGGTAGGCAGAATAATTCACTCTTTGCACCTATTTGATTTCAGCCTGGGTTGTGCAACTGCAAGCCAGGGCACTACATAGAGTCTGTCATCCATCTGATTTTTGCCAAGTAGTAACTAAATTGCTGTAAAGAAGATGTAGGCTGACATGTCAGATGGGCTCTTGCTCTTTTTACTGGCATTAACCCATCTGTAATAGAAGGTTGCTTTATATGTGAGATTGTGAAAGTAATTAGATACAGATACAGCTAGACACATCTTCAAATTTCATTTAAAATAAGACTCTGAACAGGGCTATGAACTTAAAGAATAATCCTAATATGGAAAACAAAGAGCAGCCAAGAACCCACTTTAAAGGAGAAAGTAGCAGAGGAACACTGAAGGTCAGAAGCCACCAGAGGATACAAAGCCAGGAACCAGCAAGAGCTCACATAGATGGTGCAAATGCCAAAAAAGAAGTTTATAGAATGCTTTTCTATTAGTTTTTATTTTTAACACAAATAACATAATTTCTCTTGGAGACCGCAGAGCTTCCACAGCAATCCTTGTTTCCAGAGAAGAAAGTTTCCCATTTCGTCTACCTGAAGTCATGTTACTGCTATTGCAGCAGATTGTTGCAGATTACAATTCTTAAAAAATTAAGGATTATTTTATGTCTCTAATACTCCCTAAGTGTGATACTCTATGGAAACAAATCTTACATTTGTCCTATAACATTGTTTTGGTAAAATTTCAGGGTTTTTATTGATATAATCTGGTAAATCCCGTAAGAGACACAGTATCCTATTTAACGCATCTGCCGACTTCATAGTAATAAACATAGAAGTTAATCTGCAGGGAGGAGAAAGACTCAACATAGTATGTGCTATAGCAGTTGTAACAGAGCTAGAAAGTGCTCATTTCTAAGGAAGAAAAGCCCCTAAATATTAAACCTCAGGAACCTCCAGACAAAAAAAAAAAAAATAAATCATCCACTGAAATCCTCATCCCAGCTCCAGTTTCATTAAGAGAACATGGCCTCCTAAAAACCCTGCTTCTTCCAGCACACACACCATAAAACTACAAAAATACATTGTTTTCCAAGCCCCAGTATAACAGGTACCCAGGGGACATAAAAGCAGCAAGCCTTGAGCAGATCCTACATGTGACAGCTGTCCATAAGGTGGTTCTGGGATACACCACAATTTTGTTGGGCATTCAAATCTATCCAGTGTTTCCTGGAAGGTTTATAACCATTTGTTTCGGATGGGAAGGCAGAAACAGGGCTCCCTTAGACCTATTCCTCTTAGGGAATAAATCCTGTGCTCTACTTTTTAGAGATGTAGCACAGTTTCTAGAACTGATAGGTTTCAATCTGTTTTAATTAGTAGAAGAGATCATTTGTAACAAGCTAGGGGAAAAAAAAGTATAAAACCAGTGAGTTTACAAAACCCACAAAGGAATTTCAGCTTGAAATGTTGTGTACAGCTTTATGCTCAGGGTGTAACTCATTCACTAGCGGAGGTGAGGTTAAATAGAAATTTCTCCTAATTATCCCATAAATGCACATAATTACATTTTTGTTTGCATCTTTCACCACGCTTTTACAAGGCAATAATGCTTGTGGTCTGTGTAGACACACTTTATGCTGAATTTAATTGGTCTTTCATAGTGTAAGCAATGTAATTTTGACAGTCTAAAGCTTAGTTAAAAATGCGAAACCATTCAAAAGGTGGGTAAGGTGGCTGCTCAGCCCTCAGTGTTGGGTCAGTCTTCTCACTACTTACCTTGCACCTATTCAAGATGCATGCACCTAAGAAGCAGTTAGTGCATTACAAATGTATCAAGAGAAAAAATTCCTGGCTAAAAAGAGTTAACCATATACTCTAACAGAGAAATGTCTATCTGCTTCTTAAACTCTGTAATAACTTCATTACATTAACACCTAAAGGCTTCCATGATAAAACAGCATAGAGAAGGAATGCTGGTAATAGGTAACACCCAGCACAAGCAGAATTTAGGAAGGGAATATGAGAAGCAGCACATCCATCTCTTAGAAAACTTACAGAAATATGCATATAAGAAAGCAGTGACCCTGTATTTGGGTTTGCTTTTTTTTTTTTAAAGAGGAAGAGAGAGTGAGATTTTCTTAGCTATCAAGATGTCTGAGACACAGTCTGATTCGCCTTTAAGTTACTGCTGTTCAGACATAAGGCACTCTTAAGAATCCTTCATTTTCTTAGTCTTCTCCCTACATTTATTTTCCCTTCCATCTGTAACATTCAGTAAACGCAGCAGCTGTCTGCAATCCATCTAATCTGAAACACAGACGTTTCACTCTAAAACATTCAGTGCATGTGTTTTGAAAAATAAGTCATGTAATATTCTACATTATTTAAAAGCTTTCATCATTCTTTGAAGGCTACTGTAAACAGTAGCTGCAGGGGAGTTCATTTAAATATATTCACTTTGAACTGCAAATCATGTATGGTAGAAAACAGAGTGACACATACAATTTTACCTTTTTTCCTGCTAACTGTTGTTTACAAATGTTATAAAATCTGTTTTAAAATTCAAGGGTATTTCAAATTTCAGGCAGTTAATTATCAGTGTTAGAATGAGTACTATGGGCTCACAACACTTGGTGGGCCTTGGGGGGAATTAAATGGCATTCAGATTAGGCAAGCAGGATTGCTCCTGACCAAAATACGCAAAGCCACAAGGAAGTAGCCACTGAGCCCAGGATCTGTGCCCACTGATAAGCACAGGCAGGTGGAAAGCGTGGAATATCCCTGGCAACCGAACACTCCTGAATTCTTTCTAAACCGTTCATATTAGCTTTAGAGAAAGACAGCAACAGTTGAGCCAGCCATGTCTGCGAGCCAGCCCTTTTCTGTGCTCACAAACTTACCACAGTCATTTTATCCCTTGCTGTATGTGAGCATTTTGGGAAGCGTGAGGTAGCAGGAGTTTAATACAGTATGACATTTGCAGCGTACCACAAACAGGAGTTTCACTGGTGCTACAGCACTTGGGAACAATAAGAGTATAGAGCACCCCGTAACAGATGCTCCAAGCACCATCTGCAGGACCACACAGAAAACATTCACAGAATAAAATAAGATATTCTAATAATGTATTTCCTAATAATAAAGTTCAAAGGTGAAAGTGATAGTGTTTTATAGGTCTTAGCAACTTCCAGAACTCAGATCTTGTTGTTAAAGGCGTTATTGCAGCCACAAAGCTAGGTCACTGCATTGAGAGTGCATTCCAAAAATGATTAATTCCATTTGCTACTGGCAAAATCACTTTTTGATGTTTAATATGTAAGTTTCATTAACCATCACATAATCATTGCACATTAAGTCAAACACTACTCCCCAGTTCTTAGATTAAACAACATACTTCCATATACTTATTAGTAATAGATCACCCTAAAAAGGAAGAGCTACTACGCTACTGTTAAATAAATGGCTTACTGGTGATAGAAGGATTAGTGGAGGATGGCAAAGAAAAAGGTGCCTTTTTGTGCTTCTAGTGTAACACGCACAAGCAACCACTGCCTGAGCCAGGTCATCACTGCTGCATCGTTTGCATTACAGTGGCTGGTGCAGCTCTGGTGAGCCTTGCTGTCTGGCCCTGCCTAGGTGTGCTCCATTTTCTCCAAACTCATACAGCGCTTGACAGTAAATTTGGGTAACCCTTGTTTAAGCCTGTTCAACCTGGCCAGAAAGTAAAAGTGTGACCCCTGTACAGTGGGTTGGAAGCCATGGAAATGTACCCTCTAGCTGTAATACTAAGAAAGGCATGGTGAAAACAGGAGAAGAGGGGTGGAGGCATCTTGTGCGGCCCATACTGCCCACCGTCTTACTTGAAGCACTTGCTGCATGGTACAGCGCTGCCTTTCTAGTTTACTTGTCTGCGACACAGAGAAGCAGTATTGTTAAATAAAATGGTAGTACAAAGCTGTATCGTTTCACACCTCAGCCTTGTTTAAACTCAAACATCTCTCACCCTTTATGAGAGATAGCATAAGACTCTCAGGCACTGTGCCACCCCTTAGACACAAATCCTAAGTGCTAATTTTATTAGATTCCTTTTAAAAATCTCAGCTAAACACTTAATCACAGTGCACAGGAGCAGAAGTAGCTCTGGGTTTATCAGATTTACACTCACAAAACACAATGCAGCATGTATATGTGCAGGGCAATACAGCACTGAAAATGAAAACACTCAAGCAGAATTACATCACTACTGATTTCAACAAACATTTTGGCAATAACCACTTCAGTAGTGTCCTTGGACCAAAACTCTGCACAGATAATTAGTTTGTATGCATCAATAATTATACCATTGTGCCAGTTTTTGAGGGTTTTTTTTGCCAAGTGGAAAGTGTTTCAACAATAATGCTTAGACAAATTAAAAACTATTAGTGCAATAAATGACTTTCATTCTAGATTCCAGCCATGGATTATCATGTTAAGTTTTATTTTTTTGTACCTCAGTCTTTAATTTATGCACAGACCAGTAGTATTAACCCTAAATGGAGGATTTAAGGATTTCATTATTACTTACTTGGTTGCATTTGCACCCTGGTTGCACTGTGCAAAAAGCCCCCAGCGTACAAAGACTGCCCAGCTGGAGCCCCTCCTCTCCAGCCACGCTCAGCTGGCTACTTCTGGTGGCTTCAGACGCGCTACAGGAATGGATAAACCAGCCCAAAAGCCACTGGTCACTGAATAATATCACCTAATAACAGTCTGGTTTTCCCCCCTCAAAAATACAGTATTTTTGCCAACATATCTGTGTTTTATTTTGCACTAGCATTTTCACTCTCGCAACTGTGCGGAAAGCTTGTAAATACAACAAGAGGATCCCAAAGGCACAAAATGCAACAGAAAACTCATGATCTGAGAACAGACAACAAGAAAGGTACTTACCCAACCGTAAAACCTAAGTTTTCTTCCACCCATAAACCAACAGCAGGAAGCTTTTCATTCTCTTGGGTAAGAGCCTGGGGGATGGAAGGCATATTCACCCTTCAAATCATCAGTGTGAGATTCAGCACAGCATATATATGTATATACGTTCAGAAGTTGAAACAACTGTATACAGCCCACTTTGCCTGCAGGATTGTTTAGAAGAGCCCTATCTATGCTAACCGTGGAATACTGACCATATAAGCAAATGTGATTATAGAGAGCAGAGCTCTGCACAAAGAGCAAGCAGCAGCAAACAAGGCAGGTCTGAGCAGATTCCCACCCAAAAGATTGGTTTACCATTGAATACCATCAAAAATAGTCTTAGGACTAGAACTCTTTTTTTTTCCCCCCAAGTTAAATAGCTTTGGTGCAAAGAAGAGATACTTTTTCATATCTGTCATTTTATGAAAAGTTCTCTAGATCCAAAAATATCTGTTCTTCTAGTCATTCATCCTATGCAAGTGTTTTTAGAAGTGTATAACTTTTCTCTTCTAGTTTAGTTACCTGTTTTGACTATGTACCTAACGTTATATGATAGCACGTTTAGAACAATTTATTTTCCTGATAGAAATAAAATCCTGAATGAATGTTTAGGTTATCCACAAGTCAAATCAGAGCTGAGAAATCTGTTCTGCACCCACAGGCCAAGCCTCCGTTCAGTGATGGAAATCAGGATTCTGCTGCTATCAGCATATTCAAATCAATGCAAACTTGCAGAGGTGAAAAAATTATCTGGATTAAGAGGGTTTCATTTCTTCATTTTAGTTAAATCACTTGGGATAGTTTAACAATATTTTTATTTCTCTAACGCAAACACAAATTACCATGACAAACCCTGAAACATTCACAACAAATCATTCACCCACAAACTAGCTAGTAAGAACATGACTTTACACTATTCATAGGTGAGTATAGACTTACACCTGCACTTCACAGGGACACGTATCTGCCTGAAGTGCCAGCAGCGCTGATACATATATATACACATATATATATATTCCTAAATCATTCCTCCCTTCCTAAATGGAGGACATAATACATTCTAATTAACGTCATGGTGTTGGATTGAAGTAATGCACACTAAATGCCCAGTAATGGATTTATCAAAAAGGAAACAGGAGTGTAACCTCGCCTACCTGCACTAGCTCATGTGTTCCCATTCACAGCAAAGCATTCACACAGCTAGCCACATCGCCCGCCCAGTTATGCCTTGTCTGGCTTTCAGGGCAATGATGTTTCGGTATGGCAGCCCTTAATTTTAGAGCCTTCAATTTGCAATCTAAACTTCCTTCTAAAGTAATCTTTTCTCTGAAATACATTATATTGTCAAAAAAAAAATACAGTCAAAAGAGCATACCAATACATTTACTAGATTTACTTACTTCATTTTGAAGTTGTTGTCTTTTCTTTGTTAACAGAAGAAACAAGACAGAATTATTAAATGGTATGCCCAGAACTCCAGGCAATCTGCATATAAGCAGAATTTAGCACACAGTTTGCCTATATGTCCACCTTCACAGTGCTCCTCCCTGGGCTGTGTGAAGGGCAGCTCAGATCCCTCAGGAAAACCCTGAGAACTCGCCTCTCACATATCTTACACAAAAGCTTGAAGGACAAATGCTTTGTTTAAAAGAAGCTTATAACTCTATTTTCATCTTTCCTTTCCAAGAACCAGATTTTCAGGGGTCAAAACAATGGTTGGTGTTGAATGAAAAATATTTTAATGAGAGAAACAGCAAATTTAAATTTGTTTGATCTGAACAGGTACACATTATTTTTTCCACTTGGTCACCAACCTGAAAAAGTTCACTTATTTGCATTCTGTGTAAAGCATCATCCTTGCAACATGATTCTGTAGTTGTAAATAACCTCTGCCTCACACTTTAGCTCAGTGATGTAGGATAAATATACCACCATCTGGGTAAGTACCTGCACTCTTTTCTTCAATTTATCCCAGGTTTATGAATTTTTGCCTACTGATGTCCAAAAATATGGAACACTCTCTCTAGAATAATTAGTCTTTAGAGAAACATATTTGGAACAAATACCTTTTAGAATGTTTCAAATGAAGGGAGGATTTCAGATGAGTCCTCAGCAGTGACAAGTTCTATTTCACACTCTGATTTTAGCACTCTGAGGAGCTGCGAACATCGTCTAAAACATGCCCAGGTGTGTGTCAGATCTTCAGCAATTATGCATTACTCGATACTCAAGCCTCTCAAGTGTTTGCCAGAATCTTTGGCTTCTGATTTTCAAGATGGCACCAATAAATTAAACAAAAACCTTCATTCAGCATTCTTTTTAGATAGATAATACCCTGAAAGCTAAAGAAATAATTGAAAACAGCCATGTAGGTGTTTTACTATTTGCAACCAGGAATTGTTTGCTTTGGCAAAATCTTACATGAAGTATTTCCTACATGAAATATTTTACAAAAATTTTATAAAATATCTTTCTTGAATAAAGCACGTGGCATCTTACATACATATTAAACATTTACAAGGGTTTGGATCATTTGTACCCCAGATCAAAATGATAAATGCTTAAAAATCCTCACAAAAACCCCACAGATGGTTACATTGGCCAGTTGGCACACAGGGCTGCTATCAGAACAGAAGCTATGGCAGACCGAGCTGTTTTAACTCTGCTGCTAAAGTGTTTGATGAAAGAAAAACACTCCGATATGTTTTCATACAGCTTCCATGCCTAGAGAAAGGATCCAAATAGGTCTCTCTCAGGGTTTATTTTGTCTTATTAAGACTTATTTCAGAGATTGAGGGATTTGTCATAACAATTCCTACTTCGAACTTCAAAAACAGGAGCATCCAAAACTCGTTTCCTAATCTAATTTCTAATAGAAATTGTTTATCAGAGCCATTAAATTGAATATTAAAGAATCTGAGCATGCATCCCCTAGTTCTTTCCATTGCATAGCCAAATAATAAATTAAAGAGTGCCTAAGCATACATGCTATTAACTGTTGGACCACTGAAATCCAGAGTCACAGGGTTGACTGCAAAATGAGTTAATTAAATGAATGTAAATATTATATGAAAAGTCATGAACTTCTACTGCCCCAGAAGTTCAACAGATCCTCCTACAACAGTAGACGGAAGGTATATCACTGCTCACAGGCTTATTTCTAATAATACAGGCTTATTTCCAGTGCCTCATTTCATACAGATTCTCTCATGTCAAATAAAGCAACTTACCATTATGGCTTTCAGTGGAGGCACTCACATGGTCTATGTCCCACTTCATCAAATAAAATCTTTAAAAATTATATATAAGGAAAAAAAAAATATATTTCCTCTGAGATGTCTAGCCCCTTAGGTAGGGGTTAAAAAGGAGAAGGAAGAAAAGCAGGTACAGAGAAAGACCCTTCATAAACCAGGGCTAAAATACTTATTCTGAAATATGTCTTTTCAAATCTATCACATACATATGAGAATAAACTTGCTTGTTTATATAAGTTTTATAAACTACATTGGGCAGATCTTCAAAAGAAAGTTGGGGCAAGAGCACTCCATGTGTGGTTGTCTGGCAGCCTTTCCCGTTTCCTTTCTGTTTTCAAGGTTTTCATTTTGGTGTATGGCACGGATGGTAACAGCCATGTCAGTTGATCCTGGGACCCCATCTGTCTGTTAGCAGATTTTGGTACAAGTGTTTGCCTCCCGCAGTTACTGAGATAACCTTGAAACGTGAACTAAGTGATCAGAGTATCATGACAGCTGCCTATATTTTTTGGACCTTCAATAATAATTCTGAGAAACCCAACCTGCTGTATTCATATGAGCATACAAGATATAGACAGTAATACTTTAAATACCAAAATTATTAATTACGCCCCTGTACATGAAAACATGAACAAAAACGGTACGAGAAAGATCTGGAAAAAAGGGAAAGACTATCCCGTTCTTCCCCTAATCAAAATGTAAAGCCTGCAGAGGTTAGTGGGGCATTTGAGCACCATCTGAAATAGAAGCTTAATTTAAGACTCACAGGACACAAATAAAAGGAGTCTGCAAGAACGCATAAGAATATTTGCATTTCTGTGCCATGGAGTTACATCAAAAGAGCCCAGGGTGAATGCATGGCTTTACTACTTTAATCTTCCACTAAATGAAGCATACGATAGCCGACATGATTTGGGGCAGAGGCTGGAAGAGTGCCCTTTCTCCCCTCCATCAACCTTATACTTACAGGTTTTCACTCCTATTAGACATGAGATACACAGTTAGAATTTGCAGCACTGGAAGAGTTGGTATCCGTGGGGCTTAATTTTTGCATAGCTAAGGCACTACTACTGTCTGTTCCAAATGGGCTAAGAGTCCTACTCCAACAAATTTTGTGAATAAATCTGTTGCTGTTCAGCAGAGTATTTCAAGTTGTTAAACCCAGAACACTATTCAAACATCCCTTTTCTGAGAATAACACAACAGAAGTGTTTAACCGTCAGACTTCAGGTTTGCTACTGACACTAAAGGCTTTGAAAAACTATGGATAGGATTGCAATTCTCCTTTTGTCTTATTTTTCCCTCGTTTGCCTAATACTCCATGATTACTTATTTTCCTGTTTTTCCTCATAAAACTGAAAACCTTTACCAAGAACAAAAACAAGTGGCTCAAATGGTAAGCCAAAAATACAAAGATTTTTAAATCACCAAAACAGTTATTATTTACATTATAAAGCAATCTAAATAAATTATACAATAGCAAATAATGAACCTTATATGTCTGTAAGTGATGAGATTTCATCTTCAGTTTTTCAACATCATTTTCATTTCTTGTAAATGTTGAATTTCAATCCCCAACCAAAGTAACTGGAAGAATGATTCCTACCCTCCAACAAACATTTCTCTCTTCTACATAATTCACCATTTCATAAGAATGATGACAAACACTGCTTTATCTGATCTTATCTGTAGTATATTCTCAAGAAAAGTACTGCTTTTGTACTACCATGGTTTATTCCAAATATTGGCACAGTAAACATGGCGAAGAATTATTAATAAATAATTTAAAATTAACCAAAATCAACTCAGATTATTAAATTCTATAGGTGACTTTACCTTCTTAAGACAGTGATCCTTTCCATCCAAAAGGGAATTTTATGGGGCAAAATTTATTACTGACTAAAATTACATTCCTTAAGGATGAAGACAGAAAGGAACATTCATGTCGTTGAACAACTGCTAACACTTTCCCCACCCCTCACAATTTACCTTTCTTTCACGAAGGTTCCCCATCATGTGTTTCAATATCACCACACAAAGCTAAAATTATTCATCCAAAAAGGAAAGGACTGGGGAATCCACAACAGATTGGAACAGTAAAATACCATCCATGCCATTACAGACCTGATCGCCACACACCAGTATACCCTATTTAGTTTGGGGCATGCAGAGCCCACAAACACATCCTACAGCACAGAATCCCAGATGATGTTCCTGAGCATCCATCACTTTATGCCAACTGGAAGGCTATACATAATTTTGAGTCAGTGCTATTTTGCCCACTTACATCTCTACATATCAGTTTTCATTTCCCTATTCCATGATCTTCTTTCCAGCTACGTTTAGAGGAATTCTTCTCCTTTTCTACGCCTTTTTTCATACTCCACCAGAGATATGATGAGACGATTATCACGGTATGTTTTTAACAGGGGAAAAATGAATCAGTCAATCTCTAATAAACTACCCATTTACTTTTGCTTAATGGGCAGAACATCAGTGATACGAAAGAGTTTCTTCCCCTCTCTTCAGCAATAACTGTACTACTACAACAATAGACAAGCTCAGAAGAAAAGTACAGCACCAAAACCTTGAATAACTAATTGCAGCCACAGCAGACTGAGTGCAGACTAAATTCAAGCCACTATATCTCCAAGAGCAATTAAAAAATTAGCTTTTCCGTCTTCAGTTACCATATGAAATAAAGCTATTTGAATCACAACCAAGTGTAATTCACTTCCTGTGATGCAAGTCCCAAAGCCACTGACACAAAGTATACTTTGTTGTTCACTAGTATGTTCACTACTGTTCTTATTGCAAATTAGTGGTTGCGGGAAGGTTCTTCACTCACTGAACCCAATTACTTAAGCAGCAGGAAAGCAATGAAAAAATCTACTCAAGTTGAAACTGTAAATGGCATTAAAATGTTATTAACCCATTTAGAGAAATGAAGACCACCTGAATGTGAAATCTCTATGATGCAAGTCCCAAGTGAATACAGTAAAACAGGCAATATGGCACAGAATAGCTAATGTTTCAGAATTTCTTGTTCCAGGAAATGAAGGGTAAACTAGCTTTCTCCTATGTATTTAGAATGGATGATAATGTTTATTAAATTTGTGAAGAGTGACAACTCAAACAGGAGATCAAACCAGGATTTTAAGATGAAGCTACATTAGCTATATTACCAGTGGAATAAATAACCAGCGCCTGGAAAAGGCAGTGATAAGGCTGGTGGCGAGAGCAGCTCTAAAATAGGAGTTGACTGAAGGGTCTGAAAAGCCTTTTGTAGACCTCTTCTGCTTTTGACATTATGATGTCTGCTCTTCTCAAACATTAGTTTTTTGTTGTCTCTGATCACTTGATTGCTTCTCAGCTTCCTCTAACGCTTTTCAGTCCTTCTCCCCAACTCCAGTTTTTTTACTGAGCTCTCCCTGGATATTGCTGTTTTCCATTTCTACTACCTTCTCTGAACTAGTTTTTCAGCTATTTCACTTTCTTGCTTTGCCCACCCCACCCACCATCTGCTCCACTCCAGTCCCCTTTCAGCTTCTGTCTCCGTTTGTCAGCTGTTCTCTCTTAGTTCCCTTGGCTGTTTTCATTCTTCTTTCAACTCCCACAAGCTTTCTGAATTTCCCCTTACCTGCTCTGTTATCCTGTTTTATTCACTGCTTTCCTTTTTATTACACCTACTTCTTCCTGCAGCATTTCACTCTATCACAGCAAGAGCATTCCCTTTGGATTCTGCACACACAATATTGTAATTAGACAATTATTTCTCCTTCCTGTCTCCAATCTTCTTTTTACCTCTCTCTACTGCTTAGTACTTTTCTCTTTTAACTATTTGCTGCATTTATTTTGTTGAGATAAATAGATGTGATTAGAGAACAAATCATACAAGATGACAAAAACCCATGTGAACTGAAAGATGATGCTGGAGGAAGATGAAAAAAAACGTAGTTTTTTATTTTTTAAAAAAAGGTAGTGTTTTGTGTAACTTTTCATAGCATCAGTGAAAGAGGGGTCTGGAACAGATGCCAAAAGATTGTGTAATACAAGCTTTCCATTAAGGACTGAAGAATACAGATGTAATCTATGACAGTTATTTATCAAACCTATTCTTAACAAGGAACAAAGGAAATTCTATAACCTCTGTAATTAGCCTACTATAGTGCTTTCCTACTCTTACTCTTTCATAAAAATATACAAGGTAATGTATTTGCCTGAATTTATAGTGACCTGGACTCCATAAATACTACACACAGTCCCACAGCTGATTTAAAATAAGTAATCTTTTAATCAATATAATTTTTCAAAACAGTCTCATTACGTTTTTGGAAACACAGTTTTAATCCATTGAGGATAAACTGCCTCAGATTACATGCACACAGGATAAATATATGTAGGCAATAGAGTAATAAATTACTATCTGCCCCATCATAAATGTTTGTTGGCTTGTACTACTCTCATTGAGAGATAAATTGTCACTGCCCATTTTTTTCCAGCATGGACCCAGCAGTTCCATGCTGGCTCCTCACACGGTAACCTTTGTTCCTTACAGCTTTGGTTAACATTGTAATGGCTGCAGAGTAACATAAAACTGTAAAATTCATCCTTCACATTAGACATCAGCCTTCTGGAACAACTTGTCTAATCCAGCAGCTGCTCTAGAGCGCTCTCATGATTTAGTATTTGGTTTCGTTAGCAGCAGTACCAGCAGTCTGTGTTCTACTTCTTCCTGCCTCACCTAGGTGTGAAGCAATGAGCAACTGAAGAGCTGCGTTGTCCTGCTTTCTCTCTTCTGGCTAAATAAACCTACTCTTCTTAATCTTTCTTCACAGGTCATGATTTCCACTTTGCTCTCCTTTGAAATTTGTCAGCATGTTTGACATCACCATGTCAGGCATCATCAGCATGATGTCCAAATCTGAGCAATATTTCTGCCTCATTAGCTCCGAATAGAACAGATTAATTACCTTCTGTTTCTTACATACAAAACTCTTGCTAACACATCCTAAAGCGATATGGGGCTTTATGAAATAAGCAGCTTCATTCTCTTGACAAACCGGTATACTGTCAGTCTGCAACCCACTCCATTTCAGGGCCTCTTTTGTTGTGGGCTGGAAGGACCATGGATGCCACAGTGTACTCGTGCCAAGGAGTTTTCCTTCCTTAATACATTGCACTGCCTCCGTCTTTATGAAATTGTACCTTTTTAATGGGGGATCATGTCTCCAGTTCCTTCAAAATTTATTTGAATTACGATAGTTTTCGTCAGAGTTTTCGCAAGAACACTCTCCCAAATCTACCCTTGAAGTCTCCTCTCCATTGCCAAATTGTTAACCAGCACATTTGTTAGAACAGGACCCTGAACAAACCATTCCAAGATCCACTTGAAAAGTCTATCTGACATTAGACTTTGCTTGTTCAGATAAACTTATCCTAGGTTTTAATCTGGGGCATTTTATCTGGGTTTTTTTTGCCTTCATGAGATCTGTTTTTCCCTCACTGAGGTCCTTATTGAGTTTTTTTAATTTACTAACTATAATACATTATGATTAATTTCCTTATATATTTATGGAAAGTCTATGTGTCATTTCACAGTTTTTGTAGTCCTAATTCATAGAAACATAGAATCTTCTAGGTTGGAAGGGACCTTTAAGATCATCAAGTCCAACCATATACCTAACACTGCCAAAACCACCACTAAACCACATCCCTCAGCACCACATCTGCCCATCTTTTAAACACCGCCAGGGATGGTGACTCAACCACTTCCCTGGGCAGCCTGTTCCAATGCTTGATAACCCTTTCGGTGAAGAAATTTTTCCTAATATCCAATCTAAACCTCCCCTGGTGCAACTTGATGCCATTTTGTCTTGTCCTATTGCCTGTTACTTGGGAGAAGAGACCAACCCCCACCTCACTACACCCTCCTTTCAGGAAGTTGTAGAGAGCGATAAGGTCTCCCCTCAGCCTCCTTTTCTTCAGGCTGAACAACCCCAGTTCCCCCAGGTGCTCCTCATAACACTCGTGCTCCAGAACCCTCACCAGCTTTGTTGCCCTTCTCTGGACACGCTCCAGCACCTCAATGTCCTTCTTGTAGTGAGGGGCCCAAAACTGAACACAGTCCTAGAGGTGTGGCCTCACCAGTGCTGAGTAGAGGGGGACAATCACTGCCCTAGTCCTGCTGGCCACACTATTTCTAATACAAGTCAGGATGTTATTGGCCTTCTTGACCACCTGGGCACACTGCTGGCTCATATCCAGCCAGCTGTTGACTAACACTCCCAGGTCCTTTTCCACTGGGCAGCTTTCCAGCCACTCCGCCCCCAGTCTGTAGCGCTGCATGGGGTTGTTGTGACCCAAGTGCAGGACCCGGCACTTGGCCTTGTTCAACCTCACACCATTGGCCGCAGCCCATCAATCCAGCCTGTCCAGAGCTCTCTGTAGAGCCCTCCTACCCTCATGCAGATCAACATGCCCAACTTGGTGTCACCTGCAAACCTACAGAGGTTCGATCCCCTCGTCCAGGTCATTGATAAAGATATTAAAGAGAACAGACCCTGGTACAGAGCCCTGGGGAACACCACTTGTGACCGGCCACCAACTGGATTTAACTCCATTCACCACAAGCCTTCAGGCCCAGCCATCCAGCCAGTTTTTTACCCAGCGAAGAATACACCCGTCCAAGCCACGAGCAGTCAGTTTCTCCAGTTTTTCACTTTTAATTTTTTGTATTTATGATTTCACTCCTGAATCGGGAACACAGATCTTCAGTTTCAGGAAAGAAAATGCATTTTAATCCAGATTAAAATTCTTCTGAGGCAGCTATTAGACCTAAACGTCTTTTCTGTGCCAATGGCCAAATATACTAGAATGTTTGCGCAGGACCACAAAGAATTCAGAGCTTGACAAACAACTACATATACCAGTGAACGAACTCCAATAAGTAAGAAATTGTCCTAAATAAAGGAAGTGATACTTAAATCATCAGTTCAGTACAGTTTTTTCAGTAACTTAGATACAAATCTAGGAGTTTGGCCAGATGCAGGCCGAAGCACAGACAAAGTGAAAGAATGAACCAGCTAGCATTTGAATTAAAATTAAATAAGTTCAGGAAAAAAAACATTTTTCTTCTCACCATCATCAGTTATCTTTCAGTTTCTAAAAATTTTTTACGCAGAAAAAGCCAGAAATATACCCTTTGGGAGATACTTATTACAGTGTAAACATCACCATATAATATCTACACTATTAAAGACACCTCCAGAAGTGTTTGCATTAACTTTGGATTTGTGCAAATTTTGTCACTTACATAACCTTCTTTAAGATTATAGTAGCCTCCAAAAATACGAGTTTCACCAGAAATGCGTTCTCACTTCAGATCAAGAGCTAAACTCCACACTTAGGTTTTATTGAGGAAAAATTCCTTTTTTCTGATGGACAGCAGCATTTAGAGAAATGATTCATTGCCATGTTGCACCCAAGTCGTATCCGGGAGTGTGATTAAATGAAGCTATAAAAGAAAAAGCAAGTGGATAAAATCAACTTATTTACAGATCTCATTATCTTATGTTATATCATGTCCTATACTTTTGCATTAGTTTTGTAAAGTTCATAACAAACTTGTGCAGCTTATAAATAGCAATTCAGAAAACTCTTCTGAAAAAGATTTTAAAAACTCAACATGAAGCACTTGCAGCAACTAATTTCCAGATGTGAGTCTAAGAAATGGAAATTTCATCTTCTGATCTAATCTCAATATTTTCCTCAATAAATCAGAAAAAAGTTAATGGAGTAGCCAGTTCAAGTAAAACATTTCTTTTCATTTCCATTCATTAAAGAGTCCACAAATACGTATTTTTATTCTTTACTATTCCCCTAGAGCTTTATAGTCTTTCACTACTAATAAGGAATGTTTTAGATTCAATTATCCAAAACTAGGTTCAGAGAAAATAAGATAGATGTATCTATTCAAACTGGCTGTGAAAAGGTAGAACAGAGCCTAACTGAAGTAACACAGTTCTAATTTGCTTTGAAATGTCCAAAGACTGTTTAGGGAGCAAAAATAATTTGTAGGGTGCCAGTATGGCATAAGAACTAAACCCTCAATTTTTTGTAATAAGCCTATGCCATATTTGGGTGTTTTGCTCTGTCTGGTAGAGCTGTCTAGTATGGACACGTTTGGGAAAGCTGGTATCAGGACACTACAAAGGCTCTAACTTTTGAAACGCTCTGGTTTTATTCTGCCATGGATTTCAAGTTTCATCATCATTACTGATGATCCACTACTGTTACTAACAAAAAAAAACAGTATTGCCTCCTATGTTCACCTTAAACTGTGACAATTATCAGTAACAGTTAAAGACTGGCTGATGCACTTTTCATCAATACTGTCAAGAACTTGTTGAAGAGTTTTGAGCTAGGTAATTGGGAGATACTACAACAGAGAAGGAGGAAGCAAACCACACTATGTGCCCCATAAATGCAGTGCTGTGCAAGTCTGATGTTTGAAAGCCACCCTGAATCTCTAAACAAAAAGCAGAGACATGCAATTCAGCTATATACCAAGTTAAGCTAACAGAAACAACCAAGAGACAACACCTGTTCACTCCAATTGCAAGCTAACTCAATTACATGTTAAGCCCTATCAAAACACATTTCTGACAATATTACTTGTATTTCTCTCTTCACAAGGTATTATGGAGCTCACACTAGCTATCTCACCAACTTCTGGCAGCAGACATCTAAGACTCAGCCTGTCTCTCACTCTTTTTCCCCAATTTTCTGCTAAAAACGAAAATACTTTTTCACCTCTACAACAAACTGAGCAGAAGTGTAAATTCAGAGCCAGAAGAGTGGTCACAACCTCCCTGTGGCATAAATGAAATGCTTCATTGTCCCAGTGTGACTTCTGGACTTTAGTCTGTTTCACAAGATCTTGATGAAGCCACTTCATGCTGTATTTTTAAGCAGGTTGTCTTTTCTTTTTCTCCTCAAATTCTTCCCAGCTATCAACTAGAATCATATGGATAAGAAACTGAAACTTGTTTTTTGACTAGAAGATTTGATTCTGATCCTGGAAAAGCCTTTTAGTTGATAGAACCTGAAAAAATATTCCATAGTATGGTTTTATCACACATGTATTTATCTGCTTGCTTTAAAATTAAAAACATAACATAGGCTTAGATAAGTACATCTGTGCAAAATTTGAATCTCTTGACAGTAGTAGCACAGAAGGAAGGACAGTAGGAGAAAATACACCTGTTAAAAAATTCTGCTGGAGATTTTGTGTAACTCCAACAAGTGCAATAGTACTGGAGTCAATGAAAAAATATCATTTTCTGATTGATCAAATAATAACAACTATCATGTCAATTATAAAAAATATTTCTGATCAAATATGCATTCATCACTATTTGAACAACAAAAGCAAATTTAAAATGTCAGCTTTATCAGTAATTAGTTTGAGGTTTTAACATGGTTATTACTTCAGCTTTTTAATAGGTACCCTATTACATGGAACATATTAGTCTGATTAATATGAATATAATTACTTAGAATATTTTAATAATTATATTGAAAAGGACACTATTTTGGAATATCTTGTTAAACTTGGTGACAAAAACGTATTTTGCCTTTTCAGAATTCTTCATAACTTCCATTTCAAGGACCATCTACATTCTTCATTTCTATTTGAGAATATAATACATTTCAAGTTCTTTGACTTTCTGAAACAACTCTACAGAAAAATAATAAATGCGAAGTTCATGGATACTTGTGATGTTTCTAATGTTCAGCTGTGGAAATGGCAAATTTTTGTTGCCAGGAAAAGAAAATACAATGAATAGATAAAATATTCTTGCATATACTTCAAACAGAGATTAGCACAGATTCAGTAATATAAAGGAAGTAGCAATGAAAGATTTAATTCGTCAGATGAAATAAAAATAGCTGTGTTGAGACTTAAAAAAGAAGTGCTAAAAAAATCTGACTAGATTTGACATACAAACTTAATTACACTCAGATTTATTTTTTTTTTTTGGTATCTCTAAATGTGGATACAGGGGTCTATTTTTAAAGATCAAGTGTTTTTCAAAATCAGGAAGATTCTGACATCCTCCTGACAGCCCCAGAGCTATCTGTTACTTCCAAAATCATGCTACTTTGTCTTCTTTCTTAAGGTACATAAAGAACCCAACTGAAGATCATACAAGTTTTCCCTTACTTTAGCATCTACCCCAAATGGATACAACTGCCTTTGATCCACATCAGAGACAACATGGCCAGGCTGCTTTAATGCTTTTCTTTTTCAACATAAGGTTGATATCGGGTATTTTCCTGAATAGCGACATGTAAAAGTGACAAATTACATAGGAATAAAATGTGTAAGCTTACATAATCAACGTGCAGTGATGCCTTTTGATATTCCTTCCCAAGCAAAAGTATAAATTAAATTCTACTGGTCCTTATGTTTTCATGTCTATCTTATTTTGTCCAAGATACTGTTCGTGATATTCCTACTTCAAACAAAAATGACAATCTATGGAATTATTCAGTTAAAGTCCTGAGACTATATTCACCAGTAGCATTTCTCAGTACAGTGACAGCTCTCTTAAGATATCTTTTCATTCTGAGGCTTCACATCTTAGATACAAACAGTCAATAGCAATGGAAAACATCAAAACAAGATGAGAAGCGCAAGTGTAGCTTTTTAAGACTGCAACCGTCTACAGAAGTGATTTGCACACATAAACACCTTGGAAGAAGTTCCAAAGTCAATATAAAAGATTTCCTCTAACAAAAAAAAACACAAACAAACCAAAACCAACAATTCTATTGAAAGGGTTCCAGGAAAGTTGTCTGCAGATTACTAACAATTTATGGTCCCAGACCAAGTTCTACGTCTCTTGAAAATAGTCTCCTAAGCTCTACCCATGAATTCACTCTATTACAAGGAACACAGGAATCAAAGAACAGACAAAGTGTATGTGCTATGCTCCTGTCCTGGAATAGGAGTCTGGAATCATAGAATGGTTCAGGTTGGAAGGGACCTTGAAGATCATCGAATTCCAACCCCCCTGCCACAGGCAGGGACACCTCCCACTAGACCAGGTTGCCCAAGGACACGTCCAGCCTGGCCTTGAACACCTCCAGGGATGGGGCCTCAACAACCTCTCTGGGCAACCTGTTCCAGTGCCTCACCACCCTTAAAGTGAAAAACTTCTTCCTAATGTTTAATCTAAACCTGCCCTCTTCCAGCTTAAAGCCATTCCCCCTCGTCCTATCACTACACGCCCTAGTAAAAAGTCCTTCCCCAGCTCTCCTGTAGGCCCCCTTTAGGTACTGGAAGGCCGCAATAAGGTCTCCCCGGAGCCTTCTCTTCCCCAGGCTGAACAGCCCCAACTCTCTCAGCCTCTCCTCATAGGAGAGGTGCTCCAGCCCTCTGATCATCCTCGTGGCTCTCCTCTGGACACGCTCCAGCAGGTCCATGTCCTTCTTATGTTGGGGACTCCACAGCTGGATGCAGTACTCCAGGTGGGGTCTCACGAGAGCGGAGTAGAGGGGCAGAATCACCTCCCTTGACCTGCTGGCCACACTTCTTTTGATGCAGCCCAGGATACGGTTGGCCTTCTGGGCTACGATCGCACATTGCTGGCTCATGTCGAGCTTCTCGTCAATCAGCACCCCCAGGTCCTTCTCCACAGGGCTGCTCTCCAGCCATTCCCCACCGAGCCTGTATTTGTGCTTGGGACTGCCCCGACCCAGATGTAGGACCTTGCAATGAATTAATTTCTGTGTTCACTTCTATTAACTCTAGGGCAAGAGAGAGTTAGAATTGTTAATAATGCTTTTAAGTGTTTGTGTGGATGTTACTCAAGCTGTGCATTTTTCTTTATAAAAGCTTACATTTCCAATGAACTTTACATGCTCATGCAAGCCACATGTTGGACAAAAAAAAATTCACAAGCAGATCAGTACTAATGACTGTAACAACTAAAGTTGCCAGTGCAATTTCTCACACCCAATTTTCACTCAATAGGCATTAAAAAGTCACTGTCACCTTTGAGCAACAGTGGAATGAATCATCATCAGGATATATAACAAATTTCACAATTTGGCAATCAAGAGACATTTGAATATTCTGCTGAGCATTTCAGAGACTGCAAAAACACAACGTTTTATCATTCTTGGGAAAATGTTTCAGTGGTAGTGGACACGGCACTAGTGACATTACAGTGTGCAGCATCTGTGCTAAAGAACACATGAATAAGAATAGAATAAGCACTACCTGTAAATACAATTCAGCATGACCTTATAGCTCAAAATGTCCAAAATGCCTTTGGAAACATTCAGTGAATATGAAAGGATTGATTCTTTAATATTTGATCTGCTTGCTTGCCTGAAATAGTGTGGGAGGAGCAGGGGGATAGAGGAAAGCTTTTAAAGTTTATACTTTGTCCATAAAGCCCAGGAAAGCCAGAAGCCAGCACCACTGACAGGCAGGGCAGCTTAGCCTTTTGTCTGTTGCACCTCTGTGCATCCCTGATGATTATAAGGTCTCTACAGCCAGCGCCTACCAATGAGCCACATTACATTGCAGTATCCATCTCTAACCCAAATTCAGGAAAGCAGAGCAATGATCTCACTCCCACTGCCCTAGCCACTGAGTCATAACAGCACAAAAACAATCAAGTTCAAAAGCTGATCCAGGAAATCAAAGAGCAATCCATGGGGACAATAAAATTCAGAGTGTCACGAAGGCTCTCCCCCAGGCTCTCATTTTTCTTTTCACTGATACTGAGGAATAACTTGTCTTGTTTCATACAACAGCACAGCACAACAATAAATGATTCATTTAACTGTAGGTAGTCTCCCAGGTGAAAACCCCAAATATAGTTTTAATTTCCATATATCTTTCTTCCATGTATAGAATGTTACTAATAGTATTTTAGTACTTTATCACTGTTTATTTTATTGCTGAGTGTCATTTACTTGAGAAGTTTGCCAGTAAAGGGACCCTTCTACTGTACATATATATCAAATCTCATAGCAAGATCCAGTCCTGACTGTTTATACAGCAACACATGCAATTCTTATGATCAGTAGAATAATCCCATTAATTTCCCAAGTGCACTGTGAAGTGAACAAATACAGACCAAAAGATGAGCTGGCTACTGTAGAAACTCCCTAGAAAGCAGCTTATCTTTACTTTTTTGGTCAACATCAGCAAACAACTGCCAGGATATTGACACTTCCTTGCAATTTTTCACTTTTCCATGAATGCTTTTTAGTTTTGTCTTTGTCATCACTGAAATCAGCTTAGTTATATTAAATTTAACTCATTGCAAAGCATGTTTTGTCAAGAATTTGATTCCCTGTACACTCCACATCATATTGCCTCACCATGACATGAAGCACAGTTAGTCTCTTCACCAGCAGGTGCCAGAGTTACCAGGGGCTGCCTCCCAGCCTATTCAGTGTTTGGACAGACACCTCATGAGAGCCAAAATCCAGGGAGACAAGCACCCCGATATTAATATTATTCAGTACCTGGCCTCCATGCTTTATGAGTACTCTGAACTTCTGAGCAATTTCACTATTTCAGATTCCTGCTCCTTTACAAGAGACAGCAAGAATCTCAGTAGCTCTGGATCTTATGCCAAAAATCTTTGCACTGACAAAACCATAAAAAGGAAAGTTCTCTGCTTTTGGCAGAGGGACTATGGTTCACACTAGAATACACTCCAAACTGAGAAAGGAAAGACAAACTGTGAGGACAGCAGCAGCTTCCCTCTTGCTGTGCTGGTGCTCTGAACCAACAGCACCCAAGCTTGTTGGCTGCAGCACGTTAAAAAGGCTGTCTCATAATTTCACGCAAGCCTGGCAGCACTCTCTGCTCAGCAGAACAGCACTTGAAAGATGCCGGTAATAAAGGAATTTCCTCAGCTCACTACTACTCGCTGGTGCAGAACACTTCATTCTCGGTCCTTGCAGGAGAAACTTCCTTCTCTCTTTACCAAGACAGCAAGATGATGATGAATTTGCAGTCAAATATTTTAGAAGTGGAAGATAAACAAATATTTACAAGCATTTTGCTCTTAAAGAGGAACATCAATAGAACTACTCAGGGATTGTTTTGCTGTGTTGGAAGAGAGATTAATTTTTCTGCCTGGAACCCCAGACACTGTAGCTTTCACCATGACAAAAATCATTACACAAGAAATTTTTGGGAGGTTTCCAAAGTCCATTCATTCCCCAGCCTTCACAGACACTTAATCCCTTCAAGAAATGCACGCCTTTAGCTGCAGGAGACATATGAGCTAAGAACTACATCATACCTTTAGTCTAGACAATTAATTAAACCACCCAAAGTAATGCACAAACAGCAGGAAACATTTTTCTATTCTTTAATAAAGAATACATTAATGTATTCAGAAATATTCAGTAAATTACAGCTACAACCAAGAGGAATATATTCAAAAGAAATGAGGTTTTGCATTAAAAAAATTATGTGCCTCTCACATCCTGCTGAGGATGTACAGCACACATTTTATCAGTTTGGGCCTCCCCCTCTTTAAAAACAAACCAGATGCCAGCACTGAGAATACTTCCCTCTGTTAAATGCATGCAACTTCTCTTCATTTGAAGGCGATATTTTTTGGTGGAAGCATCACGCATGTAGTAGAGCAGAAAATTTCGCTCTCAACTTTATGCTTTCATCCTGGTTTTGTAGGTTCAGTCAGATGCTAAGCATCTTCTGAATGTCTTTTGCAAATGTCCTGTTAAAAACACAAGGATTTACCATTTGCATATCAGGGACCTCAAAGCTTCTTTAAGTTTAATCCCATACAAATGAAGTCATTAAGTTGCAATGTTGGACACCGGTATAAGATGCACAATGAGAATTCAGTAACCAAATTAGAAACAAAGGGGGCAATTAACACAACTAAGAAAAAGAAGGGCCTGGAAGAGAGAGAGAAGGAAGCAAAAGATATGAGGCTCTAGTCATTATGGGTGCCTCTCTAGACTGAATTTTTGTATTAGGATTTAATAAAGCCATAGTTTAAGTTAACTACATACATAGTATTTAGATTCATCATATACTATATAACCATATAAATATACACATGCATACATGCCATGCATATCATATAAGTTATGGCACTCTCTAACGATACTCCTAGTCAGTGGACACACCCTACCCGTGCAGGGCAGAACATCTCCCTATCTCCATTGCTCCAACAGCAGACGAGGCTCCCCCTCGCCAATCAGCCCTGCTGCACTGCCTCTCCTCAAATGTAAACGCACCAGTCACAGTGCCCGGCAAAAGGTGATGCTACATCACACGAAGTCAGATACAAGTGTCTTGTCTTGGTCTTCTGGTTTAGGCAAGCTGATATGCAACATACACTTCCAGCCAAGTTCTTGATTTAATGCAAGTAATTCTGTGCTGCTTTATAAACAATAGCTGTCAGTAGCACAGCTGCAGAAAATTAAATTGATCCCATCTCTTAGTGAGCAGTATGCATGATTTATGTTGTAATATAAAGATTAAGTCCCTTTCTTATTTAATCAGGATTCGTCTTGTAAAGTGATTGATAAACTTGTCAGCTTACTGCTGTTGATCATACACTTGAAGGACTGGTTGGATAACTTTAATGTAATGCAATTAATTATATTTTGAAGAATTTGCACTGATTCAGCCTAAAGTCATGCTAGAGACTTTTAGCAAAGGGTTGGCCTTTTTCTGCCCCAACAGTAGGCAAAAGGGAAGAATGGGTGTTTTTTACACTCTTTAAAATGAGAAGTGAAAGAACAAATACCACCTACTTCAGAGCACTTCAGAATATAATACAGCCACTTCTAAGTTAAATACTTAGCTAGCATTCCTAGCAAAGCCCCTACCTTATAGAAACGATTCATTAAATTTAAATGGCATGTTTTCTTATTTTGAGCATTCATTTCAAAACTTTATAAATGCCTTGTCAGATCAGCCCTAGACACTACCTATTAAAATGTTAAGTTACAGTTGATGAAATATAATTATAGCACTTTTGACATCTTTATGTAGCACACATGTTTAAGTCATTGTCCTTAATTTATTTTTCTTTAATATAAGTTTAAGTTTTAAAGCTTTAAAGAAACAATAATACGCCAAGACAAAATTTAATTTGAAAATTGCCTACACAAAACCACACTTAAATCCATATTTGAGGATCTCAGCCTAACTAAATGCACTGTGGAATGGCCTCTCACCCCAAGACTAATGACATTGCTTCAAAACAAAGCAGAAAAATATCACTGGTCTGTCTGGCAACTGCTTATGCAAACTGTCCAGCCATGGCGATATTCAATGTGTGCCATTAATAACATACAATTGAGGCACATCATTCTGGGAAAATATTATTTTCAGATTGATTCATAGATAAACAACCTACTGACCACTTGCTAGTTCTAGAATCTGACTAATTCATTATAAGATTAGAGTATGGAACACAGCTGCCAGTCTGTCCATCAGTATAAGCCACAAAAACACAAGCTCTTCTTGAAGATGCAAATATTTATAGCTGTACAAGTAGACTTTCCAATAACACTTGCATAGGATATAGTCAAAGTTTACTGAAAGAACAGTCATTGTTATTTCCTGTCTTATCTATATGTCTTCACAGGAAAGACTAGTAGTCACTGCATCAGTACAACAATGATTACTGAAACTAAATAAAATATGGTGTCTAAAAGTACAAAAAAAAGCTCACAAAAGCTAACACATTAAAGTTACATTAATCTTAATATACACAATCTAGTATTAATGCCTCATTCCAGCACATTCATTAATGCACAGCTTATAATTGCTTCCATCCTTTTACAGATGGAACTACCAATGCAAAAAGAGGTTGGGCACCTCCCTTCTTGTCTGATGTAGCTTGATGGCCATTTCCAACAGAGCACAGACAAACTAGAGCTTTTACATTAAGAAGTATCTCAAGGTAGCAAGGAATACCCACTGTCGTTCTGAAGGACTGGAAACAACTCAAGGAGAGGTGGGAAACTTATTAAGATATCTTCAAGATCCACACAGCTCATGTGGTTTGCCTTGTACCCCACAGCTGGTGTTGCTCACTCTAGCCTGGATTCACTTTGCAACATAACTAATTCCTTACGCTTAGCTCTCAAATATGACAAAAATTTCAGTATCAGTTACAAAACCCTTTGTGACTCAGTAACAACAAACCAATTCCTCTCTTATATCAATGGCCAACTACCACTTCATGACTTCCCTGCAAGATTAAACAGTCCTATTTCCTATGGATAATAAGAGCTAATTAGTCTTCCCATTCTACATATGAAATCCTGCATTTCCCACTCTGTTCTCTGCAATTTTGCCTTCTTTCAGTTGAACCTTCAGGATTTTTCTCATCATTAATTACAAGAGATACATACAGGCTCATCTATCCTTTGCCAAGATGAGGCTATCCTTTACAACAGAACTCCCTGGAGCCACCCAGGAGTCATAGAATGGTTTAGGTTGGAAGGGACCGTGAAGATCATCAAGTTCCAACCCCCCTGCCATAGGCAGGGACACCTCCCACTAGACCAGGTTGCCCAAGACCACGTCCAGCCTGGCCTTGAACACCTCCAGGGATGGGGCCTCAACAACCTCTCTGGGCAACCTGGGCCAGTGTCTTACCACCCTCAAAGTGAAAAATTTCTTCCTAATATCTAATCTAAACCTGCCCTCTTCCAGTTTAAATGCATTCCCTCTCGTCCTACCACTACATGCCCTTGTAAGAAGTTCTTCCCCAGCTCTGCTGTAGGCCCCCTTTAGGTACTGGAAGGCCACAAAAAGGTCTCCCTGGAGCCTTCTCTTAAGCTGTTGACCGTAACTCTTTGAGTGCAACCGTCCAGTCAGTTCTTTAGCCACCAGGAAGTAGATTAGGTCTGTAATTTGCAGGAATTTCCACATATCTTTCTTTTATTGCACAGCTTCCAAGCTACATATTGCAGTTAATGCCCCATGTAAATCTATTCCTTGAGATTTCAGCTTGGCAGGCTTATAAAAACACATAATCTTGTGTTATGTTGAGGGGAGAGCGAAGGAAACTGGCATTTTATGCTGGAAGACCAATTACAACTTTCTGTATTGGATTCTGCAGCTTCTGCTGAGAAACAAAACATTCCTTCCAAAAAGTACTTCCAAATCTTGATCACAGCAGCTACTGTAGTGTCATACTTAACCAAAAGTTACACATATGTTTACACTGTAACATAGTTGTATTTGTATTTTTTTTGCACTAAAGCGCGTTTGTTGCATTTTCTATACTTTTTTTAATAACTATTTCATTATAAAGAGCATTTTGATGACTTTGTTGCTAAAAGTACAGAAGTAAGTGCACAGCCCCGGAGCAAATTAAACTACAAAGCAGAACTTCTATCTTCAACTATATTAGAGGGGATGAAAGAAATGGGAAGGTAGCTATCACTGCAACTCATGAATTTATTACAGGCCTTGAATTCCCCATCCACGCACACTAAGCCACAAGCCCTGCAGTAAAGAGAAGTGCCAAAAGCTCCTGCTGTTTGCACGTGCTGAAATACTTGACAGACAATATAACCAACTCCACCTGCAGCTCCCCTGGATGGAACAAGAGTGAACAGAATTTCCTGCACAAACAGCACCCAAAATCTCTTCTCTCCACTTGTTTATTTAAAGAGAAACTTTGACCGAGATATATACCTATATGTCATTTTTCCACTTCACCTTCACTCTCATACATACCTTACATTCCTGGTCCCAGCATCCTGTCCAAGTGGGTTTCCAATGACCACTCCCAATATCAAAGATTTTGCTCTTTGATCAAGCAAATAAAAAAAAAAACTACTAACAAAGAGCCCCAAAGCTTAGACCATACTCCAATACAGAGTGCATGAAGGTAGTGATACCAGTAGCCAACAAGAATGCAAAATCAAAATGTAGAACTGTAAAATGTGAATTAGGATTGAAGACTGGAAATACAAAAGGTGAGTTTGTAGAAGCAGAGGTCCTGGGGTGGAAGAAATCAAGGATCTTGAGGCAGTAAAGGAAAGGTTTCACTGGAGTTTCAGTGCTGGGGAGAACCAGAAGACAATGGCATCTGGGGTCCTGGAAAAGAGAATCTGCTAAGGAGCACTGAACAGGTTAACTCTGCTGTTTGGGATGTGCTCTTGGAAACTGAAGATGGTGTGCCTGAGGCTCAGGAATGGGTTGGAAATGTCTGGGAACTCCCAAGCAGTCAGTAAGGGGAACACAAGTAGATCATCTGCAAAATACTAGAGGGTATTTGAGGCAGCAAAGATAAAGAGATTCAGCACCCTCACTACCAAGCACTCCTTGACCCTATCCTTCCCCTCTATAGAAAACCCACTTCCATTATGTTTTTCTCTTATTTAGTTGTTAAAAATAGGATAACAAGCAGGCAAAAAAATCCATGACCTTTAGAGTCATGGAATCTCTGACAAAAATGTGCAAGTAACCTGGAGGCTAGACTCCAGGCCAGCTTCTTTATGCTACTTTACCACAGACAAAGCAGATGAACTAGTAAACACTGCAGTGTTAATCATGAAACAGCAGTTGCCACAGCTCTTCTAAAGCTGCTATTCCCACCGTCAATGCTCAACAGATTACTCCCATAAATGTACAGGGAATTTGGGAAGCTCTTGGTAAGTATTAATCTACAAAGACTACATTAGGGCTTCCAGTCTAGGTGAGCAAACATACACGTGTTTTGTTATTCTTTTTATTTCAGCTCCCAACACAGGACATTTTTTTTTGTTCAACTCGGCCTGGATTTCCAGCATATATGAGCCTTGGTAGTCTCATCAGCATCTCTGTGCATTTGGCACCTACGTAAAATGTCTACATTCTTTGCTAAGGTCTTTCAGGTGCTGAACAACCATCTTATCTTCCACAGATTTTTCTTCAGTGAGCACTTAACTAGTAGTGGCAATGTAGGTCACTCCTCCATTGAGCCCAGAAGGTGTTTTCATTTCTTTATTTCCACAAAATTGAGATCTATGAAGGCCAGCTGTGGACTTGCTTTCAATACACTTTTCTCAAATGTGCTGGACTGTGTGACTACAACCATCAAAATCTCTCCAAAGTTTGTGTTCAATTTACACAACATGTAATTGTAACTGAAAAATCATCTTTACTCTCAGAAAGCTTACAGGACTCTTTTTGGCCCTACCACATGTTTTAGGATCTGTGCTTTTAACAGTGCTGTCACACAGATGGGAAAAATCTGTCTAAAGACTCTACTAGAGGGTAGTGACTGTTAGCACAAAAACTACCACTCAAGTTACAAATGCTGCTGTGGAAATTTGTGACAACCAGAAAAAGCAGAAGAGAGGAAATACCTAGAAAAATATAGGAATCTAGAAGCAGGGCTAGCATTTAACTCAGCTTCCATGGACATCTTTTTGCACCTGTAAATTTAAGAACATTATATCAGGTTTCTGGAGATTGCCAGTGAGGTTATAGCCAGAAACAAAATTAGTCCCCATTACATTCAGATTCAAGAGGCCAGGTAATAAAGAGGTGACACATCACCACTTTTCTCCCCCATTAACTTCTGTTTAGCTGCTTCCTGAAATAATTTCTGAACATAAATTTAAAACTTCCATATATGGTGTCTTTTTATTATCAATAGAGAAAATGCACACCAAGACAGACAATTTAAAATGAACTCCTCTTAAGTGGATTCCTCATTAAAACATCAGTAGGAGATTTTGGGGTTTTTCCAAAAACAAAAATCATTGATTCTTTCCATTCCTGTTAAAAGCACAACACAGAGGCTAGAAAGAAGGAGGGTATGATTATTGCTGTAGATCTCCTTCAATTAATACAAATGAATGGAAAAGGAGACTGATGAACTCTGTGTGTGAGTACATTGATAATCTGTACAAATTCAGGGAGTGAAAGAAGAATCCTTGGCAAATAAATGGGACAAGAGTAGCTTTTCTGGCAAACTGTCAGTATGGAACGGATGTTTTATAGACTTCACAGACTTAATGTGTTCAAGGTAAGATAATATCTCCTTTTCATTGCACAATTGAAACTGTCTTCAGCTGAGCTACTTTTGATTTACACCGAAGCGTAACAGGAGCATCTGGTGATCTTAACTGATGTTCCACTGTATATGCTGCTTATTGCTAACAGTGGGTAAATATTAATCATCTCTCACAGACCTCAGTCAAATAGCTTACCATGAAACAGCAGCTTACAGGTTTTTCTTCATATTCCCCTCCTCAGATACATACCCTCCAACCTCTGCCTCTCCAGGTGTTTCTAGCATTATGTACAAAGAACGAGGCACAAGACAAACTCTCTCTATGAAACCTTCTATAGTTGTGGCCATTTAAACAAGTTTGCAAAAGTTCATCTGTCACACAAAACTTTCAGAGTTCTACTTCTCAAAATGACAAGAAGATATCACAAATTTACTCAGAGCTCTCCCTCCTGACTGACAAGACGACATAAAGAAGATAGAAAAACCAAAAAATTATTAAAAGATCCTATATTACCTACACCAGATAAGTCTGGCACCAGTTCATACAGTGGGTATTATACTTCTCTTCTTAAGGAACTGAGTTGTGCATGGTTGGCCTTGATTTGTTACTATGAAGGGAACCCTGAGCAGTCACACTACAATTTAAAAGCCAAATTTACAAGGTTTGGGACTCCAGAATGAGTGCCTGCCTCCCACAGCAAAGGCGTGCTGCAGAGGCACATGTTCTGCCACTGCCGTAAGCTATGGCTCACATTTGTTCCTCGCTTTCTGAATTCACATAGAACATTTTGGACGAAAACTGAAAAACATTTTTCTCTTTTCTTCCCCCTCCTCCCTGTTCCTGTCAGCAATTTCAAGTAAATCAAATTCATCAAGCATGATAGCTGCATTAGAGTCACTGATGAATACAAAAAAGTATTTAAAGTTTTCCGGAGATGTTTGGCATGTTGTTATGAATAGGAAGATTTTCTTTTAAAATCAATGGTTGCTAATACATAGATGATAGCGTGAAATGTGAAGATTAGGTAAAGTTCCGAAGCCAAGCGCAAAATAAAGAGGGGATTTATATTATCTGGGGACCCTGATATCGTAGTTATTATCGGCAAATGCAAAATTTTCCTCAGCCTCTATTCAGCAAACCAAAAAGGCCAAGGCAGCTGAGAGTCCTAAGCCAAAAGAATTGTTTGGAAAAGAAAAACTGTAGTACTGTTGTACAATTCGGTCTATGTCTCACAAAAAAAATAAAAATGCTCAAATCACAGGCCACTTAAGTTCACAGAAGAGATGGTATTTATGGACCTTATCTTGTACATAATTAAGACAATTAGACACTTGCATAATCTTTAACAGCAACCTGGTTTTGTTCTTTATTTGCCTTTGATTTTGGAAGTCTAGATGACCAGGTATTGTCCCTTATGCTGAATCCCAACGTGTTTCTGGACAATAACCTGAATCCAAAGGGTCAGAAAAGCAAAAGTAATTTCTAAGGTTGTTTATAAAAAGATGGACCACAGGAAAATGGAGCAAATGTTGCTGTCCTTCTTATGGTTTGACCAGAGAAAAGACAGCCTTGCCCCCCTTCAATCAACTGCGAAAGACTTGATGTTAGCCTGAGAGCAGGTATGACAGAAATTGTGAATGGTGACTTGCTAGTGACACAAGAGAAGTCTTTGTTTGATTGGAAACAACTCTTTTCCCTTCCCAATCTAAAATCTGTTTGCTTCTAGCTGACAAATACAAGTCCATGTATGCTTCTGGAACAAAAACCTGAAGCTATTAGCTATTGGGACAAGTATTTTGGATGTTAAATACTCGGTTCAAATTTTTGCAGGTGATTAGAGTGAAAAGTAGTAGTATGTGAACATAAAACAAAGGCAGATGGACTGCTGAGAATTAATGATGAGTAGAGTTGCTTAATGATGAACTCATGCTAAGTTATAGTCAGGACAAGAATTGATTCCTTTTAGGTTCTTCCCTGAAGGCTCTATCTATCAAACGGAGCCTCTCTAAGCTACTTGACAAAACTGCTTGTGGCATAAAGATTTTCTTTCATGTTTATCACTGAGAAACTAATCGATCACTTGACAAATACTACCGGCTGTTATTCCGCCTCCAAGTTTTTAATGAATCAAAAATTGTCTATGTTGACCAGTATGACCTTTACCTTGTGTGCATATGATCTGTGCTAAAACAGGTTTTTAATATGTCAGCACTTATTCTCACTTAAAAACAAAAAATGTTCAAATTATTTTAGAAATTATCTGTCTTTAAATGAAAGACACACCAATACTTAAGACATGCAGGCTATTACTATAAATGACAACTGCGACAACTACTATAGATTATTCAACCTACTACTAAAGTTAAAAAAAAAAAAATGTATGTATTGCAGTAGGAATCCAATTTACTATTCTATACGCAAACTTCCAAAACATTATAACTTCTTTCCTGTCAGCACACCTCTGCTTATTCCCTTTGCAACGGAGTCTTTATTATATATAGTTATTTTCCTGTGTTTATCAGAAAAATAAACAGTCTCTAAAAACTATTCCCCTAACTAAATTGTAAGAGTATTTTCTCCGCATGAAAACAGGCAATGCATCAAGTTCTGAATGGCTCCTCAGTGCTATTAGTTCCAAGAAATACGTTTAGGACACCCTACGATACCTGAAGGTAAGTCAGTAGACTGCACCTTGAGGACCTTTTGGCTTGCCTGTGGGACCTGGGCAAGTCACTCGGCTCCAGGGCAATTAATGGGAGCACAGGGACACGCTGCTGTTGCTTCACTGCTTCAGGAAGCTGATCTGGGCTGCATGTATGAGCTGCATGGTGTCAGGTAGGCACACCAGCCCATTCAGAGCCAAGGGGGATTTCACAGCGTGCCTTTCGACTTCTACATGCAATGCAGCATACAAGAAAATATGGACACGCTCAACGTGCATACACTTCAAGAGGAAAACACAACTCTGCACTCTTCTTTTTGGCATAGTTAAGAGGAGATCACCCCTGATTTGAATCTACGCACTCAGATTTCACCTCACCTGAGAAAGAAGCAACTCACATTTAGCAAAACCAGTTAAGCCTTATGATTAACGCAAGGAAAAGATGTTTTTACCAGGTTTCAATTTTCCTCTAACTCATTTTTCTCTAGGCAAAGAACAGTTGTTTTGAACAGTGAAATAGTGAAATCTGGCAGACAGTTAACCTTTATTTCAGAGAGACAAATTACTTTTTCACCACAGTTTATCAAATCAGCAATTTAGCTCCATAGATCAACACAGTGGGAAAATTTTCTCAGGACAGAAAGAAGATTTTACTGAAAACAGACTGGCTCAAGATAAGATATTCCTGCTTCTGCAAGGAATACCACCGGAGTTTTTCCGGGTACTCCAAAATGAAGAACAGGACCAGGCAAATTAAAGGAGGTAGATTGGCTTGAACTGCCACAAATCTCATCCTGTAATCTCTTAATGTAGGGAAAGAGGCCTGTCTATTGTGGATTAGGTAACATAAACCCTGTCTCCACACAGGCTTCTTTCACTGCTTCACCTTCCATAATAGCAAAAGCAAAATAGCAAAGCAAAATAGCTTTGTTTTCTGTAATTATCAGGGGAGTATTGACAAAGGCACTTGTTAAACACAAAAAGCTTGAAACTAAACTTTGGTGTGCTAAAGAGACACATGAGCAAATGCTTCAAAGCTGTAGAATTTGCAGGTACCAGGACACTAAGATTCAGATTTATCATTAGTTCCAATTGCCTGCATGTTCTGCCACAGCAACACTAAATACAAACCAGATCCTCCAGTTTAAATTAGTTTGGGTAAATCTGCACAGCTGACTGCTCCACCCTGACCTAGCTTTTCAGTGTTCTTCCACCATGCCAGAAAAGCAAACACGGGCAAGTACTTTCCCAAAGAAGATTTGTTTCTCAGGCTCAGAAGTTTCCAACTCTCCTGACACACACTCAATTGACCTACAACAAGCAAAGCCACACAGTTACAATGAGAATAATAAAAATATAAACCTACCCAAATGGCAGCAAACTTTCCTCTGGGTAAAGGACGAACAGTTTTCCTCCCACTTGTGTGTCCCTGCCTTTCAATGCACAGCCTACAACTTTCTCAAGCTTTCAAAAACTACAGCCTGATCTGCAGCTGCCACAACACAGCTGGCCCCAGATTTGACTCAGCCTTCACCTCTCCCTTCATCTCTCCAAAACTTTATACACCTGCTTAGCTTTACACTTAAGCAATCCCAGGAATATGTCCTTGAAAAGGGGCATCCGTATAACACTGCAAGAACTTCAGCCCTGCTTTTCATCACACCTATGCTACATCTTGACAAAGAAGAGTTCATCTGCCTAATTGTTTTTGTTTTTTTTCTAGGTATTATAGGTAAATTACAATTTTAGTAGTATAATACTGTCCTGGTGGACTACTCAGTATTAATATCTGAGCACTGAAGCATCAATCATCACTACGGAACAGCTGTATTTACGTTTCACTGTACTGTTTCCTCCCCAGGAAGCCCATGTAAAAGGTATCACATTATTGTCCTGGGGTACAGAAATAGAGAGTATGTAATCATAATGAACTAACTTTTACATCTTTTACTAAAGTAAACTGGAATTCTCAGAAGTATTAAAGTTGATGGCTGAATATAGTTTCCTCCCTGTTAAAAACAAACTCCTGATGTTGTAGAAATGTAAATTAAAAAAAAATATTCTAGAATAAGTTGTGCTTTATTACTTCCTGATTTCCAGTGCAGTTACTGCTCTTGAATACCATCCTTAATACACCTTGAGGCTAAAGTGAAGTCAGCTGATTCCCCTGAGTTCTCAAGGCAAATGCCATTTGGGGAATGAGAATAAATAGCTCAGAGAATCCTGAATTATTGAAGCAAATTTAAAGCTGAAGCATTTCTTCTCAGCTTCTGCTTTTCCTGGAGATAGAAAACATCATTCTGACCCTCATTCCACATAAAAACAGGCAAATGCCTTTTTTTTTTTTTTTTGCCCAGCTCAGCGTGGAGCAAGCAGCTGCCATGCAAAGGGAAGGAGTGGAGCTGGACCCATGCCACTGCCGCCTCCTCGTGATTATGTCCTGGCAGAGCTGGGACAAGCAGTTACCAGCAGAGCTCTCTAGGAAAGGGATTCTCAAAACTGCATTGGAACATGGGGCCCTACGGAATATGCTAAAAGTCAACAAGACTTAGAACAGGTTTAGGACTATGCATTTGCAAACCCTACTGCAGAATTCAGGACACGTTGCAACTTGAAAAGAAACATTTATTTATAAACAACACTAGTCTCAGGAAAAGGAGACTGCAAGAAGTTGGTTAAGGATGTCATTGCTATCAACACAGGTGGAGAGCATGGGAAGCTAGTTATAGCAAGAAAAGCATATTACTCTTTTTTCATATAATTTTTCACGCTATCAATTTTCCCTGTGCTGAAAGGGACGATGAGGCCTTGCCTAAAGTAATAGCACTGTAGATAAGCATGAAAAGAAAACTGATTATAGGTCAGATGCTGAAGAAGATGATGAGAGCAGGAACAAAGGAGCAATGACATGCTGTTACCATGAACACCACAGATATTATTTTGCTCATTAATTGCTCATTACATCCCATTAAAGTAGCTGTTGCTTCAAATTATGCCAGTGCTCCTGCAGAAAGAAGCATAAAGCAAAATTGTGATTCACTAAGTGTAACAATGAAAAGTGTTTTAACAATTTAAGTAGTAGTGCTCTGTGTTAGGCTTGGCTGAGTCCTTGGTAGGAGGGCAACTGTCAGAATTCTAAGTAACTTCTCAAACTTCGCTCTCACCAAGCAGAACAGTATAATTCTTTCAAAGGAGAATCAAAAAGCAATTTGCAAATATCAGTGATTTAGGCCTCAGAATACCTTTGGAAATAAAGTAGTAGTATCATCTCTCTGACGAGAAGGCATGTTTTCTGAGTCATAAGTCAGTTTAACACTCCTTTTGCTGCTCATCATAAAGGCACTGTTCTTCAGCTGACAAAAAAAAAAAAAAAAAAGATTGGTCTCACCTCATTGCTCTGGTTTCCAAGCAAGCCCATGCAATATACAAAGCCTGTGACCTAACTCTGGAGAAACAGAGATGCATGAGCACAGCAGTACAGTACACAGCAGCCTAGGTACAACTAGGGAAGGGGGAGGACATGGGGAATTAAGCAGTGAAAATAAGTCACCAGTCTTCCAGAGGACTGAGAAAATAAAACTGAGAGAGACAATAAAGCTGTGAAAGAGATATAACAAAGCAACAAAAGAAGAAACTAATTGTAAGTTATAACCCAGAATTGTTTTATTGCATGATTTTAATTGTTTTGTTTAATGATTTCCAGTAATGCTATCAAATATTTAAGAAAAACATACTCATTTGTGAGTCTGTACTCATCTGAATCTTGTCCAGTAGCAAAGTCATCCCAGAGCAATGCAATGCATGTGCAATCCTGCTTTCCTTTAATAATAATAAATCAATAAGCGGCTGATCTGGAAAGGTCTGACTGCCTTCATCTACAGTGAGTTTAAGACTTACTCAAACCAAACTGAAATTTCAAATAACCTATCCTAAGGGTCATTAAAAAGGTTGAGCAACCCAGTAGTTAATTGCATTATGTGAGACCACATTCACTGATGTCATGGGACAGGAATTAGAACCACCTCAGACAACACAGACTAAACCATGCAAGTTTGGCTAATTACCGCAGGAAAAGCAAGTCACCGTGTACAATTGGCAATTAAATGTCAGAAGTACAGATAAAAAAAAGGTTGGAGAAATACCCAAGCAGTTCCTAACATGCAAAACCAACAACAATAAATTTTGTTTTATCTGTTTCCTCTTCAGTCCCTCCTTCCTTTTGTATATTCTTTGTAAGTTAAAAAAACCAAGGTCTTTTTGTCACATACGGTCTTTGTAATATACAGTGTAAGATCTGGATCCATAACCATATCGCACAAGAACAGCAACAAATCACCTGTGACAAGTTAAGTCTAGAACCAGGTCTCATGCCTGTGTATCACAACAACATAACACTTCTGCTCTAAAGAAAAACTCAAGAGACTAGAAAAAAAGAAAAAATCTATTAATTCAGAAGACAAGACTAACAATATCGGTAGAATACCTTTTATCATCAAAATATGCAGTATATTGTTAAGATCTAATAATTTTCTGAATAGGAGCAAGTCAAAACCTTAGCAAATAGGTTGCTAAGGATTACTTTCCAGAATGCAGAAAGGCCAAATGTGACCTCTGAATGCTGCTCATACATTGTCCTAGGAACAACAGCAACTTTCCAGTCTTCTAAAATTTTAAAAAAAACAAACAAACAAAAAAAATCCACCAAACAAATGACCAAACAGTTTTCTCTTTGCTCAGACTTGAGCAGAAAGACTATGTTTATCACTAGCTGGTAACAATACTAAAGAACAATTCTACGGGAGTCCATTACACCGGTCAGTGCCACTGTGGGCAGAGAGAAGTTTCCATTCCTTCTTTTCTCCCCTCCTCCACAGCAAGCAGGGGAAGGCATGCAATATATGTGCTTCAGCATGTATTCCTGGACCTAAGGCCAAGTGCAGAGACATAGAAAGAATAAACTAAAAAGATGTCTGATTTATAGTACATAAGACATTGCAGCCCTCTGATTGTTAGAGCCTAACATAAGAGAAGCAGCAAAGTGAAACCAAAATGATTACGTTGATGCAGCCTATAAAAAAAATCTGCATTAAGTGAATTGCACTGTTAAAGTAACATATTTGCAGACTGCAGCTCATTTATTCATGCAGTAGGCAAGTGAAAATTCATCATACCAACAGGTAACAACCCAAACGAGCAAATGCATTCAACACAGAAGAGCACTACATGAAACCAATCACTAAAGTAAACTTTGGGGGGGGTAAGCTCGTAATCTCGCATTTTGTTCCTTGTATGATCATCACAGCATACCAAGAACAGTCAATACAGGAAGGATCCAGTTAGTTACCCAGTAGTGCCTGGAATGAATCCATTAATTAATCAAGCATAGATTCATTGGGAAGGACATGGAACTTTACCACCCCATCAAGCTCCACGGTCACAGCTATGCAGATGCACAGCCTGCAACCCCTGTGGTCCGTAGGGTACCTTTTCCCAGACCTCACCCAGCCTGCTGTGGTGCAAATTTCATTGCTGTAAGAAACAAACACATCATGGTGTTCACATGATCTTTAAGAGGTTGCTTTTTTGTTTCGAAGATTATCTTCTTTTGTTTTCCCCAGTCTGTGGCAGTTCTGAGGGGCAACTGCTTCCCACTGCAGCCTGTTAACAGTCACAGCCCGTCAGTTTAGGTGCGAAAGGTCTGGCCAGGCTTGGAAGCCCAAATCCTTCAGTCAGTCCTGACAAAAAAGCAGCTCCTTAGCTGTGACTGTTTGCAAATCGCCTTTGATAGCGCCCCCATTCAGACTGAAGCATCAATTACTTTTTTTTTAATGTAGAAAATATACTTTTAAGTAGCATATCGATTAATTATAAGCCACATATATCATCATATTGTCTTACACTTTTCCTATTAAATCTACTGAAATTCTGAGATGGTCTACACAGCACAGGGCTAGGGTCACATTCTGATCTGAATTTAGGTGATTGTCTTTTATAAGTGGCACTTACAATGGATTCATTTATAAACTTACATATACCCTAAACTCTGAGCAGTTTTTGTTTTAAATAACAAACCTTACAGCAAGTGAATTTAAATTTTGCTGCAAGGGGTGGATGTATTTGTATGATACGTTACAAGAGACATGCCAGCTCAGAGAGGCAGGTGGCCCTCTCTCAATCTGGAATTATATATATCATCCATTACTGCCATGGAGAAAAGTACAAATGAATCACCAATCACCAGAAAAATTTATAGCAGGAAAACACCTGCCTTCCCACCTGTTTCTTTGCATTCCTTTGTGCAATTAAGGTGTGAGCTTTGATTTAAATAGCTATGTGTTAAAATCCATAGACTAGAAGTAAGGATTTGTTAAATAGGATAAGTAGGAAGTAACTGAAAACAGCAGCAGCACCTTCAACCGATTCTGAGACAGCTTTTTCTTATCCAAACCCAAAGTTATTTTAAAACCTGAGGTTTCCTTCCAATCTGAGTTATTCTGTGATTTGTGTGGTTACTCAAAATGCAGGAGAACTCTCTGGGTGACCTTCACCTGCATTGCTGAAGAAAAATAACTTTTTTTCCTACAGTCATGAATTCTATTGGGAAAATTACAAAAAAATACACACATTCAGTATAGAATTGTTCTTAAAAACATGGAAATTGTGCAATTTTAGAATATTATCTTCAGCACATCAGTGCTCAGTTTCTGGGCCAACGAAGCCAGAAGTCAAGAAACATGAATAAACTCTTAAAATATTAAAGATCTTAAAGTCTACACATAAAACACATTCAACTATTTTAAAATAAGTGATTTGAAATTACAGGATTTGTTTTCTTCATCAGCCTGTAATTTCAGTCTATGGGACATAGCTGTTACCAAAAGCACTCAAGAATTTGGGCAGGGTAATTATAAGAAGCTACTTTTCTTCTTCAAGAATGAAAAGTGCCTGGTAAGTTTGCCACCTACTTCATATGCAACAAAAGGAGAACATACAGGCATAGCAGAGTCACTGCTTTTACTTTCCAATTAATCTCACAACTCTCCTGATTTTGGCCCTTATTTAAATCATTACCTCTCTGACTATAAAAATATCATCTACATTTTTTATAACAAGGTACTTGAATATGGGGCAGTAGGCATAGGTGCTTCTTTGAAATATGGCTATAGGAAAAGGAATCTCCACATAATTTTCTATAAAACTTCAGGTAGACACTACAAAAGAGTTTAGGAATGATAGATTTGCAAAGTAGTGGAAAATGGCAACAATATTGCATGCATTAAATAAATCTCTCAACAGCGATGGCCACTATCTTGCCATGAACTTCAAAACTGCATATTTGGCACATATAATTTGAAATAAGAGATGAGCTCTTACAGTTCTTTCCAGAGATGTCTTTTTTTCAGTTATCAAATTCAGTATCTTCCATATGCAGGGAAGAAAAAAAAAATTCAAAGAAAGAAAGCCACCCAGTAAGTGCTGCAATTGCACAAATAATGCTCTGCATCTTAGTTTCTCCAACAGTAAACTAGAGGTAGCAGTTACTAACCTTTGTTAAATTGCTATATAAAGATTGCTACTAACCAGGGATCATTTCACACAGTATAGACATAAAACTATCTCCAGGGTAAAACAGAGCAGCTGTTTAATGAAGCACGGCCATACAACATAACACAATTTTATTCCAGGAGCAAAACCAGAAAAAAAGCAATTTTCTTCTTTTTGAAGACAGCATAAGTAGACAAGGAGCTATTGGAGGTTGGATCAAGACATTGGCCTTAATAGCTGCATTGTTACAGAAAAAACTACTCTTTCTATAGAGTTTTCTTTTAACCTTTCGTTTTTAGGTGGAACTTCCCCACACACTTGCAAGGAGCAAGACTTTCCCATACATTTGCACTGTGCTAAGACATGGTTTGTTGATAATTCTAAAAGAGAAATCCCGCCAACTAAGTGACTTCTGGTACAATTTATCTATTCCTGCTCTTGTGAACAGGATTATACTGCTTAATTTTTTAAAAGCTTACAGCAAAATAGCACAAGATTATATGGCTCCTTGCACCACACTAGTTTCAAATTCACTAGCAACATAAAGAAGAACATTAAAACAAAATAAGACTATGAAAGTTTCCAAGCAAAATCCTATAAAATAATGCAGTTCATTATTTTAATCACAATGCATTGATAAAATCTTTAAAGATGTCCCTGAAAGACTTCTTTCCCTGAACAGCCTTCTGTCAAGGACATTTATCCTAGAGCTGATTTTATCCAAAGACAGATAGTCTCAAATAAGTTACTCATCAAATACACATTTGTGCAAACTGAAACAAGTATTTAAAATAGAAGGGGAAATAGCTTCAGTTCCACCAACACTTCTATTTAATGTTACCATAATACAAAACAGATGACCATCTTTGCATACTCTCCCTAAGAGATGAATTATAATGCTTTGAAGAAATACTTTCAAAAAGACACTTTTCTTGTCATATGAAATGAGTATTCACATGTGATTGACTTCATTCAGTCATAAATCCATGCAGAATTTGGATTCTAACAATTTTGAACAACAGCTACTAATAAATGTTTATATTACTGCAATACCCCAGGCCTATAACAAGCCTCCGATGAACATGCATGTATGCATGTGTGTGTATATATATATGATCATATAAGACCTTTCCTTAAGCATAGATCAACCACTGTCAAGTTTTCACTTCAAGATTTTTTTTAAATCATCTAAAGTGCACTTTCATATCCGTTCAGATACACTCAACACAGTGGTTTCTTTGATGTACTCTAGTGAGTTGTTTTCATTTTATTTAGTTTAAACTATTACAGTAATATTTTGGAATCAAGTCCTTGATTTCCACTCACGGCAGTCAGTAACATGAAGAGATGAAGTAACAAAGAAAGGAAATTTGGTATCCACTATTTTGTGTGAGGATGCAGCTAGGATAGGCACTAATTCTGTCTCTCTCCTTTCCTAAACAGTCTTTCTTCAGCAATGAAACAAGTAGTCATTGTCATTGTCCTCCTATTCAGGAGGAACATAGAGCGTTTCGCTAATATAGGTATTTGATCACATTCTTTACAAAATTTTGGTATTCTCTTCAAAAACGCATGTCATTTTTGCCCAAGGGCAACCTCAGGGTTTCGTAAGTTCCTTCCAAGGTCCTGTACAAGGAAAGACGCTATCAAAAAATTTGGCAGGTAACACAATTTCTTATGTGTAATACAAATGCAGAACATAGTTAGGAAAAGCAAACAAACCATCAACCCTTACAGCAAACATTATTCACAGTCCCAAAGATGCCATAACAAATATTGTAATGGAGATGCATATTTATAAAAATGTAAGGGCAGAGACTACAACAAATTCTATTTTGGATTATTCTTGTCTACTATATAAATACTTAGGAAAAATTTAGGGTATTGGATACTGAATCAGTGGATATATACACAGTTAAATATTGCAATCTTAAGCACTCGTACTTTCAGAAAATAGCATAAATTTTCAGAACGTTGGTCAAATTAACTGCATGGCAGGTTTGGATTTTTTTATTTCATTGTTCTCAAATTTTATATTATACGAGCTTTGAGAAATATGAAAGGGGAAATAGGGATGTTCACAGAAGCAGCTCAATTGTAACTTCCCTTAGCACATTCTTCTTCATTTATGCATAACCAACGCCACTTAAACGCTTTTAAAAGAAGATTGATCGGTATCGGCAGGAAGTACAGCAAATAAGATGCTGGTATTTTCTTCATTTACTTTTGCAGTCCTGTAAAGACTCAGCTGCACACCCAGCAGCTGAAGACTCTGGAAGTCAGGGTGCAACAGGAGACAGTTAGTTACCATCTGAAAAGCAGCCCCTCATTCTTCATAGGACTGGTATAGCAAGAAGATTTTTACTCTCATTGTGCTTGGGAAATGTGGATTTTGGAGAAAACAAGAATGCAACAACAGGACAGTAAAATAGGAAATGTCCGAAGGGAAGTTTGGAGTCAAATTCCTGCCTGACATTTGACCCATTGTGGGGGAAAAAAGGGCATTGGGCTTTGAACAAGATCAAGGCTCAGAGCAGAAGCAGCCAATTACTCTTCCTCTAGACAGAGAACCCAGGACAGGTTTGCAGCTTCTGCTTTCAGATGCAGAACATCTTTTCAAAATGCCTACCACTTGTGATATGTTTTCAACTTGCATTATTTATTTTCTATTTCACTAAGTTCTAGCCAAATATCAAAACAGCACAAGCTCTCAGAGGCTGTCAGGTCACCTGTTCAATGTGAACTTTCACATTGAAACTCAGAGCTCTTCTGATTTTGTCTACAGGCTATCTGGCAACTGAGAAAAGTAAATCTTTGAAGAAAACAATAGCAAACTTTTTCCACATAGATAAGAGTAAACTCCAGCCAGAAGATGTAAGCGTATGCATACAACCTAGACATCTAAAGCAAATGCACCAAAAGCAGGAGATGATATGGTACCTTACAACTGCAATGTATCAGTGACTTTACAGGGCAGCAGACACACTACACAGATACAATATTTGGGCTTTTTCCCTCCAAGAAGGCTAAGCCAAGAGATCAGAATTTCTGACACTGCACATAGTAACACAAACACTGCAGAGGGAGGGGGAGGGGGCAAAGGAGAGGAAAAAAAAAAGGGGGGGGAATGTTAAAACGCAAGTCCCATGCATTTTCCAATCTTGTTTTATTTTGAAGGAAGAAAAAATAAGGGGGGGGGTAGAAAAATAAGTCTAGCAGGCAAATCACAGCTGCCATTACAATCCTCAGAGGCAACAAGTTAAAGTGTTTGCAAACAACACTCCCCTTGCTTTCCACCACAATCAAGCACTGGAACAGCCAATGAGTACAAATGCTTGCAAATAGTATGATTTCACCCTAACCGAACACATGTTCTGCAGTGCTGCTAAGGAGTTCAGTACTATTGTTTTAAAATAGTTTGTAGTTATTTGATCTCATTTTCTTCAAGAAGATCATCAAAGCAGTAATTTGGTAATTTGTAATTTTGTGCAGGGGAAGGGAAGTGAAAACGAAAGCAAGCTGTCAGTTTAAAAATGCCCCCTGTTTCCGGCCAGTTTTAAATATACAAGATGTAAGGTCGGGATGCCAAAACGTGTCATACCTGATTCCACATATCTAGTTCAATTACTTAAAAGCTTTTCTCTGGAGACGCAGGTTTTTTCCACTGCCCAACAGGAAGGCAGCATGTCTGAACAGAAAACTAAGAATCATTAAAATAAAGACACATTCTGAAAACAAGCTCACATTACAACCCTTATAGCACACTGGATGAAGTAGTGGCACTTTCAGACAGTAAGTTCTAAATCAGCCACCTAAAACTGCATTTTCATCTAGGTTATTTCACATATTACACACACATATGCTCCTTCAGAACATTTTCAAATGAGCTAGCGTGGCTGGGCAGCTGAGCCTATGTCAGGACATAAACGACTTCAGGTAAGAAGTGAAACTGACTGATTTACTAGCTAAAGGTTTCTAGATGGACACTTTCACACTCATACTACTCATCTTTAAGGACGCTGTCCACTTGGGAAATGACACTTCTGTGAGAAAAATGAGGGATGAGTGCAAAAGAGTACAAAATTCCGCTGGCTCTGCTGGTTTACAAACCTGGCATTTCTGTGACAGACACAGAAAAGTTCAGATAAATTTCTTTCTGAATAAACCTGAAGTGTCCCACGTTTTTCCTCAGACCATACAAGTGCATACATTTAAAAAAAAAAATAAAGAAATATGTCTTATTTCTTACCCATCTGGAACTTCCTTCTCTGCCTAGACAGTATATTCCCCCCTGCCCTCAAAGAAGCAAAAGTCAGCAAGGGAATTTTCCTTTGAGAACAGAGGATCACTGGCTAAGAAAAACTTGAATGTGAATCCACATAAATGAGTGTCACTCAGCACAGTTCTTTGGCTGGTTAGCTTGTTTCTTAAAGATTTGCAGAGCCCCACAATCAGACAATGAACATTGGAGATTTGTTACAAGCATATTAGAAGTGAGCTCAATTTTTATTGGCATCCCTATTAATACAAAACCTGAGACCTCTTAGACAATCTTCAACTGTTATAAACTAGTATAGATCCAGTAGAGTCAACACAATGGTCTTATTCAGTGTGATCTGAGAATCTGGCCCAAAATGACAACAAAGTAATAGCTCAAGAGCCATGCACTTCTAAGTCTTCAGAGTGCTCTTGGAAGTGACAAGCATTTGGAAGTATGCATATATAAATATATATTACAAAAACCAAAAACCTTTGCAACATTTTGATTATGTAAGATTAAGACAAAACATTATTCTAATCCCAAACTGCCACCTTCACTCATGTACAGCTGATTTGATACAATATGCAAGCAAAAAACTACTGCTTGAAAGGAACTAATTAAACTCAAAGCATATTTGGGGACTTGTTTCTTATAAAAGCTACTTTGGGATATATGACCAGACTTGGAGGTTCATTTATTCATTGCTAATGAGAGAGGTAGGATTACTCAGACAGGAAGCAGCGACCAGGTATTAGAGCTCAGATTCTACTGAATATAAATGAATATTAATGAAATGTCTGAAAGGAAACAAGGGATACAGAGAAGCTTAAAATAAATGATCAGGCAAAAAACACTACAAGAAGTGTCCTAAGCACTAGAAAGTCCTCCCACCTTACCATCTTCCAAAACACTTGGAAAACATTCATATGCACTTTCTGTACTCCTGTTCCTTCAGCCCCCCAAGAAAAAAAACTGTTAATTTTTCAAGGTTGCATCTTCTCCAGCCATAATAATATTTTTTTTTCCAACACTGCTACTTACTTTACCAAGATGTACTTTAAGTGCACAAAATATTTGCAAGCAATGCAAGAAAAAACTTATTGAAATTGCCCAAAAGAATGATATCCACAGTGAAACAATAGTGTAGCAGGACAAGGCTGATTTCCTATACTGATATCAAGTGAAACATATGGGAAAGCCTTAAGCCTAAAACGTCCTAGTCAAATTACAGTAAGACAAGCTGCTCCAGGATCACTGTAGATGTGCGTGTTCTCCTGTGAAATCACTGGTAGTTTAAAAATCAGTATTACTATGGGGAACTCGCTCTACTTGCCCTTATTCCCAATTCTCCAGGCAATTTATCGTTCACACCCTGTACCGTATATTGCCAAGTAGCCATATGCCAGAACAGCCACCCATACACCGAAGAGGAAAGACAATGCCTGCTGGGTCATGTATTCAGTCCACTATAATATCTACGACTCTGTCCACTAACATCAGAAAGTAGTTTGTTTCTAAAAAAATAAAATATTTGAAAATTTACGCTAGAAAATAGGATATGCTGATGTGAAAAAAGTCTGAATTACAGATGACTAATGTAGGCACAACATTTACTAATGCACAATACATTGAAACTCAGTGGATGACCTTCTCTTATGGCAGCTTTCAGGGTCTAATCAGTGAGAAAGGTTTGATGGAATTCTGGTAAAGTTTTTACAGCTTACTGGCAAAATAAGCACTTCAGTTCTCTAGATTTAAGTTATAACACTTCAGCAATTAAAAAAACCCACAAAGGTACAAATAAGAAATGTAAAAGGATCAAGAAAACAAAAACTAAGTAAGATTGAGTTTTTAAAAATTCTCATAAAGATACTGTTTTGTTCTTGTGCATTGTAGTCTCAGATCTTATTAATAAAATAATAACCATTTATCTTCTGCAAGCAAACAATTTAGCTCAAACTGATTCCACTGCTTTCAGAGAAAACATTCGTTCACTGTGGCTACGGATACTTTAGCTAGTAGATTTATAGAACATGACCTAATCAGGAGATCAAAGCAGCTAGTGAAGAGGTCCAGGTATCTATCTACATTATATGATGTTCAAAGGTTTTACTTCAAACTCATCCCCTGGACTGAATGATACCATCATAAGCACGATTCAAAGCTGTTCAAACAAGAAGTCACTGGTTTGGACTCCTACATCTCCATGAGGTGTCAAAGCAGAGTTACTGTGCGCCTAGAACAGAATTTTGGGCTACAATTCTTTCAAAAATGACCCAGTACGAGCACACCAGAACTGCTCTGCAGATGCAATCAACATCCTTAAATAGCTTTTACTACTAGCTAATCCAAAAAGTGAACAAAGAATCATTTGAGTAATAAAACTGTATAAGCAGTCCAGAGACAGACAGGAATTGTTGTTACATACGTGTACATACAATGGCAGCCTGGTGTCCTCAGAGGATGCTCTACAACCAGCCTGTTCCCCATGCTCATGACATAGCTAATGGCTGTAGACTCCCACCTATTCACTTAGTACCAAAAAATGGATTAAGTATAGGTATAGAATTTGGAACTTTGTTGCCACCCTAGGTAACACAGGACTTAAAGCTTTAGGATTTGTGATTGCCTTTTCAAGTGCATGATTTCTTTCCCTAGACACCTCAAGCAGTGTCAGGTATCCTAGGCTACAGTAGAAGGAAAACCAAGAGCTGACCGAGCTGCTTATGGAAGGTACAGCAGTTCCCAACAAATAACTTCCTACAAGAAGGGTTTTTTCCCCACTACTTCAGTGGTTATTCCTGTGGCCAAGTTTTTATATGTGTCAGCCATTCTACTGTATATTTCTTTGCTTGAATATTTTCTCTGACTTTCAGACATTCCTTAGCCTCTGGCCTGTCTGTGGAGCTTATGTAAAGCCAGCATGGCTATTTTGGTGTTTCTTATAGATAGATATAGATATATAGATACAGGCCTGTGAGATTTTTTTTTTAGTGATTCCTTGATAGCATTTACCAGTCAGTGATGAATTCTATTGTCTGTGCTTAACTTTAAAAAACACAAATAATGAGTTACAGGCTTTCCCATAGTACGCCAGACAAATGGAACTGAGAAATAACAAAAGTTCTAAATCTGAACAACTCTTAAACCTCTGCTTTTGGCAGGAGGGTTTGTGTTGGGGTTTGGAGGGGTTTTTTTGGGGGGGGAGGGGGGGGGGGGGGCCGTGGGGTGGCGGTGTTGTGTTTTGGTTTTTGTTTTGTTTTGTTTGTTTGTTTTAAAGACTGTAGGAAAGCACCAAGGTTCTCAGTCCTGACCAGGGACTTTAGCTACATAACTACCACTGAAGCTAAAGATAATTGCCTGTCCTTAATCTTTTTCTTTTCTCCTCTGAACTACCATCTCTAAACCTTGAGCTCAACCCTGCTGCTTTATTCCGCAAAACAGAACAATTGATCTCAAACGACTCACATCCGAAGCCCTCAACAACCATTCACCACTCAGCTATGTAATAAAGTTCCTTTCTCTGTTGCAGAAGAGCTACCTGCAGCAGTAGCAGGTTTGGCTTAGCTGCTGGACTTTCGGAGTCAAGTACACTTAGCCTGCCTGTAAACAATTTACCAGCAATATGAGAAAGAGATGGAGGACAGGCCAACCCTGGCAGAGGCTACTGGAAAAGGACCGATGAATCATGCCCCCCGGACAAGGAGAGGCAACCAATACAAATAAATTATGCTTTTGCATGATTTATGTGCTGCTGCTTTGCAGGCTACTGATTAGTTCAGAAGAAACTGTCTTACAGCGGACCTGGTAGAGGTGACATACTGCAGGAAGAATAACTTCTTTGCACAGGAGGTAATGTTACTTTCTGTGATTACTACACTGGCTCAGGAGTAAGAAAATGAAGTACAGACAGTACAGTTCACACAGCAAGACAATGTAAGGCTATTCAAATACAGTAAGGTGATTCCAGCTACTAGCTCCTCTGCAGTTATTAATGCCCCTATGTTGACTGCACAAGCCTTCTGTAGTCTGCAATACGTACCAATATCAACCCCTACATTTTGCACTGGATAAGCCATTGCCTCTTTTCCAACTGTAAAGTAAAACTTCTTCATTTGCAACAGAAAGATTAAAGATGCTGTTTTCAACAGGTGCTGCTGCTAGATTTACCACCTTCAACTGCCTCTCAGTATCCTACTGAAGAAACATTTGGGGACAGCTGCTAATTCATCTTCCCATTAATTTAAAGGCTGAGGAAAATCATCACATTAATGGTGTCAGCAAACCATTTATTTCCATAAACTCATCTATTGCTTATATTAGCCCTGAGAACTCATATTATGTTTATTCATGACAGCTGTTAAAACTGGGGCTTTATTACGTAGCTGTGTCACTAGTATCCTTTACATATCTTTACAAAAATAATGTAGGAACTCTCTGATTCAGGGAGAATACAGTAAGTTGATTCTCTGCCTTATTTCACATCAATGGTCATTTACATAGATATAAAAAGGATACAGTCAGAATTGACCACACTCTTAAACCAATCTAAATAAAATAGAATGACATGCTGGGGAAAGAGGGCAGTATCATTCTCGATGTGTTTGTAAGAGACGTATATTCCAGCGTATTCCCCAACAACAGCTCAGGTTCTAGCTTTCATCGTAATCCTCTGGTTTAGGACTCAGTTTTTCCATTCATATGGGCTGTAAGAATGGGGCAAATCATAGATAACACAAGTGAAGGAACCTAACAAGAAAAATGCATCATCATCACAGAAAAGTCATTATTTGGGCTTGGATTCTCGCCTCTGTATAAACATAGTTCATTCTCAACAAGCACACATTCAGTTGTGGAAACTGCTCTTTTGTTTCTGCCAAACACTCAAACAACAGCTCACTGGGGGAAGTTTTAACTAGTGCTCTCCACACACACGCACATTCTGCAAAGCATCCATCCCCATTTGTCGAACGTATAAAACGCTTTTTGCACAACAGCTGTAAGTACTGCAGCCTCATCTGGTATTGCTGTAACCATTTATCTGTTCTCTCATAGGAAGGAGGCAGAGTTCAGTCTCAGAACATTAAGACCATTAGCATGCAATAAAGGAACCAAAGGGACTCTCAGTTCCTTTGTGATAATAAAGTTGTTCAATGACTACATCCTTACTGAGTTCTTTTCCAACTTAAATTGAAATTCAAAATGGGACAGAGCAAGAATGAAACAGCACATTAGTGTGGAAAAATAGGGTACATGCCATGAAGAACTGTATGCAAGACAACTACCAGATATCATCAGGAACTACAGCCAATCCCATATGCCAAGCTTAGATAGAGAATAAACTCTTAAAGTACAGCACCTGAATTTGAAAGATATGAGACGAGAAACTCAGCACTATGGGCTCTGTGTAAAGAAACATCTGTACATAAGAGAAATATGATCACACCTTGGTCAGAACGAAGTTATAACCTATTCCTTTGTCAGGGAGATCAGCATTTCTCAATGAGCTGCCTACTAGGTTGCACCTTGGATAAAAAGGAAGGCCTCAAAACCCAAGAAAAATGTTGTTCTATTGAATACATTTATAAAAATGTGATTCCATTGACGTCAGTGTGAAAATTCATACTTCTGTGTATCGGTTTGCTTAAGTTCTTTTACATTAGCGTAGTAAAGAAGCCAATAATTAAGCAGACAAATGACACAGTCTACACACTCAAAGCATGTATCTGGTCCCATGTCCCTCTAGGTGACAACAGCATGAAAGTCCACAACTTTGGAAAAAAATAAAAATCTCCTTATGCCAAATATTCTGGACAGATGTTCTTAGACATTAACCTTACATGAGAACAGTCGCTGTACTCTTGCTGAAGTCACTGATAGAATTTAAGTTTCAGTCTTGCAGGGACCGAAACAGTCTAAATGGAAAGAAAGCAATCCACTGCTGCAAAGCTGCGACTGTCATAGCCACACACACCCAACAGAACTCGGGGGATGTCAACGCTAGGAATGGCAATGAAAATGCAAAATTCTCAACACTTGCATGTTTAGCTTGCTTACAGTTTATAGCTTTTGAGTAACACCTGAGCTCTTTATAAGACATTTAACTAAGCACTCAAAATATCAATTTGTTTCTTTATCTCTTTTCTCTCCTGGGAAGAGAAGAAACTTTTCCTAGGTTTTGCATCTATGGGAACAGTAAGCCAAGAAATTTTGCAGAGAGAGAAGGCAATTTCTACTTCTTTTCTCAGAACAGGATTCCATTTTCTACAACAACATACTATTTTCTACCTTTTCCTTATCACAGATTTATGCTGCCTCTACAAAACCAGAGTAAAAAAAAAATATATCCCTTTCAGTTAAGTTCAATCTCAGTGTGCTGCTCTGTCACAAAAATATTCCTTCTGCAAGTCTCTTAGAAATACGAGTCTCAGTGTATCAAGATATATTAAATAGTAACATCTGAGAATGATGAAGTAAAGGAATCATATATACATTTAGCAGATTTCCAGTCATCTATCCCTCCCACTTTTCCAGCAAAAATATTTTAGTACCCCTGCTGGCATTTGGTCATGATGGTGATGAACAGCTTAAGCAATTACACCACAATTAAATACAATTTTTCTAACTGTTTTTAGTGCTGCTTAGGAAGACAGAAGAGTTACTGTTGCCCACTTAATACTTCATGTTATTGTAACAAGAATATAAGAGGACTTAGTCTGGTCAACATTTATCTTAAATACAGAACTGCTTTCTCAACCCTAAAAGAAGCAAAATAAAGAAAGAGAAAACAAACAAGGAAACTCTACATCACACAGAGTAGTACATACATGAATAACAGTATCTCCTTTAAGATGTATTTATTCTGTGCTTTGTCTTTGGCTAACTCACTCTCTACTCAGAGTATCTATATTGAAGTACTTAAAAAGCTGGATGCAATTTTGATATTAGAAAGTTGATTGAAGAGGACATAGTCATACGTAAAGAGTTATAATCGAGGGACTGCATGATAGAAAGGACAGACAAAATTTGACATGACAATTTTCTGTTATTGTTTTGGGATTAAACAAACCCGCAGCTAAACTAAGAGTATCACAATGCTTAAGGTTGTGTCAGCACTTTTCTTCTAAATCTCTTTTCCAGTGCATTTATTAATAAATAAAAAGTTTTTCAGGGGCTGAAACCTGGCATGAAAGCCTGCATTTGTCTTTAGGAGACTTTCAAAAAGAAATTCAGCCTGTTTTAATGGAAGGCAAGACAAAAAGATCGCTAGTTCGGAATACATAAATTTCCACTGCTAATCTTACCAGCATGATGCACATTTTCCATATTTTGAAAAATATAGGGAAAATACTTTGTTGATGTAGCTTCATTTCAATTTAGAAAATAAAAAACCACGCAAGCCACCTTTCCTTGTTATGGAGATTTTAAATTTTATCTAGCATATGTATGATTTCTCCCTGGATATCCAGATATAGCGCCACAAACAGGCTCTGATTATACCCTCTGGTTACACAAAAGGCAAAAATAGTCTATGAATTACCCAACACATTTATTTTAAAAAATTCTCTTGTGGTATACATTTATTTCTCAATTGTACTACTTATGGTTAGAAACAGATCCACCTTAACTAGAAGCTTTTGAAAAACTGTTATATGGCAAGAACAAAAAAAAAAAAGTAGGAAGTCAAGAAAAAGTTGCTGAAGTAGACTGGGAAGTACAGTGAGGCATTAGCACTAATTGTAGCATTCCAGGGAATCTTGGATGGCTTAAAGCAGGGGCCTGGCTCCTGATGGTAAGCTCCCAAATGCGACCACATTGGCAAACCTCAGTGTGCAACTAAGAGGCTGGAAGCCAAGAATTCCAAATATAGAGCAAGCACTAAAACATTTATTCTGGGATAAGCCTGCTACCTCATCACACAATCTCTTCATTTAATAGATAAGGCAAACAATTCAATATAAGGGTGAAGAACCTCTATCAAAGATTAGACAATGCACCATGCTTTGATATATCAAGTTATCGGAAGCTTGTATTCTTTTATTTCACAGAATTTACTGCACATTGGACTTCAAAAGGTCAAAGGAGAACAGCTTGTCTTTTAAATAATTTGGCTAGTCTTCAGGTATTTGACAGTAATACTGAATCAGGTCCCATACAAGCCTCACACCAACAATTTATCTGAAATTCATTTCAAAACCTCTTAGATTCAAGCTCTCTCTACATTGGCTATCTCAAATTTGGGTGTATTTTGTTTTTTCTTTAATATTGGTGGCCCTGCCAACTCATACGGGATTAAACAGCCAAGCTGGCTTCACTCTCGTACCCCTTATCATCAACAGCAAAGGTGTGAGCCCCAACAAGGCACTTCTGCAAATTCACTTTCTTTAAGAAACACAAGTAAAATGATACTTTTCTCAATATTGCTCCTCATGGGCACCTGTGCAGATCTAGTACTTTCCATATATTTCAGAGGTGCAATAGAAACCTAGTACACTGTTCTGCACTGAAACTCACGAGGAAAGAATCTGGCACAAGTAGTCAGACTCTGGTTAGTTCTTCTGCAGCTGTATCACTTGTGTGTGCCAAGAGAAGCAAAACTTAAAATAAATAAATAATCCTCTATTTGAGTCAGTAATTCAGCAGCTACAAGCAAAAGACATGAAATGTAGGAGTTCAATTTTAATAAAGACACTCCTTTTACAGAACAAAACGTCTAGACCACCAATTTCAGCCTTTTGACCTATCTATTGGAACACAGACAGCCCTTAAAACTGTTTCAGCAAAGGCTTTACACAGCTCTTTCTCCTTCAACAAACTTCCTTCCTAAAAGCGTTTTTCTTGTACAACTAGATAAAGCTTTATTCTTTTTCTAACTTTTTTCTCTTCTCCGTATTTCCTTGCTGTAAACACACATTTGAGACAAAAGAATAAATATTAGAGAGGGACAACTGAACAGCAATCACTACCTGAGTACTGCTTCATGTGAAAATGATTTTACAGAGTCAGACAGTGCTGGTGCTCCTGAGTAAATAACTGGAGCCACGCCACACTGCACAGGCGATTAATTGTTCTCTGTGAAGTGGAAAAAGACTCAGATGAGCCAGGCGCAGCGCTATCAAAAGAAACATGCATTATTTTTGCTTCGGGACAGCACGTCAGAAGCTGTAAACCCCTTCCACCTCAAAGGGCATTCAACCTTCACAGTTAGGACACGTGTGTTCAAGGCTTTGTTCAAATGAAACATCTCACACTGTCTCTCACACTCTTAGCCCTTTCTACCTGCCTGGTGAGACTCCGTCCTGCTCCATGCCCTTTTCTTGTACAGCGTCTGCTCCTTGTGCTGAATTAAGTTTAAGCCAGTGAGTCTGCTAGGTCAAGCTTGGCTCAGCTTCTCAGAAACAGCTCTTTGTATTGTACCCTTGTGCATTTATAAATAAGTGCGTGTCCACACGCGCACACACTCTTTATAGCTTAAAATTTAAAAAAAAAAAGTAAAATTCTCCTATTCATGTCAAGCACTGGCACACTACCATATTCTCCCTTTACTGTCAGAATTTTTCTTCATTTAACCAACACACACTACCAAATTAAGTTTGCATATGAAAAATAAATACACTTATTGAAAAGAATAAAATGACAAATTATTCTAATTTGAGATTTTCTTTTAGTCTTTTGTAACTACTGATTCAATCCCATATTAAATAAGCATTGCTTCTGCAGCATATTCCCTTGCAACAAAGAATACTATAATCAGAAGAATGTTGTTCATAATGAATATAGATGAATTTTCAAATTGTCACAGCACAGGGCCATCAACATCCAGAGACTTCTGTCAGATATTGGAATCTGAGTCCTTAGTCGTGCACCTACAGAAATATTATTTAGAGCCACCAACATCAAGAACTCATTGTACTGGTACTATTCAGAAATACAGTAACAATTTATGTGCCCTGAAAGCTTCTATTCAAGTAGGAAGAAAAAATAGTTAAATTCAAAACTGATGTTTGAAATGCAGGCTATAAATACAAAGTAGTGGGAGTCTGACATGCCCTATCTGTATGTATATATTGTAAAGATAGTTTGCGTATTCAGGTCCACACTGCATAGCCTTCCCAATGACCAGCTCCACAGGAATTTCTTTATATCCTCTACCTTTCCAAGCTTCTCTGAATAGCTGCCATTTTGTTTTCAAAATCTTACTGTAAGAGATACAGTTTCTCTATATCTTCAAAAGCAAACCATTTCTATGTAACAAAGACCCTGGTGGGAGAAGGAGTTGGCGTTGCAGTGCTTATTGGAGGTTTCCAGTGAGGATGATACATACAAATGCGTTCCAAAAGCTTTGGGTGATTAAAAAAATATTATAAAACTCATTTCTGGGAAATGTTAAACAATACATCTCTAAATCATTTTCAACGTCTCAAAAACACTAAGAAATAAGTATTTGTTAATTCTCATCACAAAATCCCCCAGAGTCACCACAACCACACACTGTGCAGGAAGGCCTTCAGTGTCAGAGAGCAGCAGGACTGAGGTGCCAGGCAGGAGGTGAGGTAGGCATGGGCTGTGTCCTTGCCGACATGGGGCACGACCCCACAGAACCTGAGCAAGGAGAGCAGAGCTGGCCAGAAACAGTGGCCGGGGTCAGGCACACTTCAGTGACTGCCACACAAATCCATAACAATGTAGCAGGTCTGGGTTCAGGCCAGGAAGTCAAGGCAGAGGGTCAAGATCAGGATCAGTGAGGTAAATGGCCCAGCACAGGCAACAAAGCTCAGGCAAGCAACTCCCAAGCAAAACCAGGGAGGTCTCCAACACGGCTTCCCAGTGCTCTTCTCACAGCAGCCTGGTCCCAGGTCACAGCTGCACACAAAGCTGGCTTTGAGTAAAGGCAGCCAAGGCCTTAAGACAGAGAAAGGAGTTGCACTTAGGGCCTGACACCTACTAACTGAAAGCAGATGTATTATAGAATCCACCTTAAGTTGGCAGCACTAAGTCGTATCCCCTGAAGTGTTGACTATTACCACATCTACTTACCTAATTCTTAATTAGCTTGACCTTCTAGATGACAATAAATTTTGAAATGCTTTTACAGCACTAAAAACAGACTGACTACTAAAATGCAGAGCGCCATGAAGCCACATGCACTGAGGCTCTGGAGATTATGAGAAACTGATTTGAGCTGCACAATTTAAGATGTTATTAGAATTTTTTTGACAGTTCTTTCTGATCTGACATGGTGCATCTAACAGACACATTCATAATGGCAAGAATGCATGCATTACACACACACCCCCTACAAATGGGTTAATGGGTTGCATAGCACCCATTTTTCTCTTCCTGCTATAGCTTTAAATGTATAACATTAATAAAATAATTTTTTCTTGAGTTTTTACTTAGCTAGGGGTGTAGCAAAACTTTTTGCTGACACAGGACATCAATTTGGTATCCTGAAACATTAATCTGCCATGGTAAAGGTGCAAGGAATACAGATAGCACTGACAAGTATGGTTGTTCTGCCACCAGTGCTGCAGTTAGAAATCAAAACACCATTCTTGAACTATAGTGGATGCTTATTACTGAGTTACAGCCTTAGTATCCAACGTGCGAAGTTATTACTGCTAAAGGGTACTAAATCTGCTGTGGCTCAGTGAAGAACTGAAATTGCAGTTACAATTATTCCCTTCCCCTCTGCTTATGCTGCAAAACAGATAATTCATCCAGATAGTTTAAATGTGAGCAAGAGGATGTTGAGATGATATTTCACACATTTTCAAGAAGTGAGATACAGATGTTCTCCCTTTGCAGCTGAATTTGTCAGGAGTAACGATAGAGAGGGAACACTATGCTGTGCTCTGCCTTTGGATTTCTGCTCTGAAGAAAATACATCTTTCATTTTTTACATGCCACAGTCTCGCACAACGTTACTTTACACTGGAATATTTGCTAACTACATTAAAAAGTCACTACCTCAGTGTTATTAAGTGCTCATTTAAAGTAACATTTGTGATCTGCCAAAGTACTTAACAGCACGCAATAAGAAGTTTTAAGCCATTAACCAGCTTGCAGTTATATCTAATAGGGAGGATGGGTTTAAATAAAAATCACTTTCAAGTAGGGGAATGATTAATCATTGCTGATCTCCCCTTCATTTGTACTATTAACAAAAGTTGTCAACCTTCGTGCCAGCATTAAAGGTGAAGTTTATGTGACTGTACCTGGTATTCTTAAAATTGATTAATTAGCAAGGCCACACTTTATTTGAAAGTGCAGAATAGAGTCACATTTTCATTCAGTTCCCTAGGGAACTAATTATAAGGTCTGCTCAACATACATCACAACAATATCTCCTATATGGCACAAGTAATTATTTAGATACTGTAAATATCCTTCCAAATACTTAAAACAGAACTGCTTCAGTTATTTTAAAGTTTCATTAGAAACTGGTGCTAGTCTCAGCTGGGAAGTTCCAAATATTCCCTGCTCAGGAAAAACAGCAGGTACTCAGTATCACAAAAATGTAAACCCTGTGATGGGAATTTATCACATTCACCTCTGAACCAGCACAAAGAAAAAAAACAGAGAGAAAGAGAACGCAGTAGTAAAGATTACACAACCCTTACAAAAACCCAAACATAAATGTTTAACAACCCAATGATGTTGCTTTTTCTCCCATAGCTGTAATGCAGCAGTCAATTCTTTCTTTTCTCCACCCCCCAGTACTCTGGAACCCAGCAGTTTTTACTGCATCAAAAAATAAGAGTAGAATATGCAAAAGCACATATTTTAGAAAACAATCCTTCTCCATCTCACACTAGCCTTGGGGCAGGGGAGAGGAAGCTAAGGAGGGGCAATGGCTCTGACTCAGTCGTTGCTGTTCATATTCCAGTAGCTTTAAGACTGAAGTCCCATCATACTAGCCACACAAAGGCATTAAAAGAAGTTTTGCATAGCAGCACTTACAGTCTAAAAAGATTAGACAGCATGTGGGAGAAAAAACATTCATTTGCACCTGGGAAACCAACAGACAGAACTCACCCTCAGTACTACAAGATTTCTCCTTAAGTCTGTACCAGAACTAGAAGCTCAACTGCCACAAAACTGCAATTTACCACTCTGAATATACGTGCACAACAAACATTAACACAGTCTTGGGAAGTTGCAGAGTAGCTACTCAGCTACTTTGCAGCCACACCAAAGATCAGATTACTTAGATTTTGGCTCCTGGAGTTCTCAACTTTCTTAGGCTGTGCTCAGATTCACAAAATTTGCCCCCAAAAGCAAACTGGGGGAGAAGCTATTTGATTGGCTCCAAAGCTCTTCTAAATTGGATGATACAGTGCACATCAAGCAGTAGAATAGCTTCCATAGCAACACACACTCTCTCTCTGCTTCATTATTTCTAGGGCATCTGTCACCAACTCTGTTCCCTGAAAACAGTTGCAGGGAGTGAAGGTTGCTTGCAGACTTGTAAACAGCCACCTACGTTATTTTAGAAGTGCATCTGTATTATTGTCAGAGTGTACCTTGCGAGGGCAGGCAGCAGCAAACTGCTGTTCCAAATTGATTATAATACAGATTTATATTTCCCAGCATCTCCCAAACAAAGACTTCAGCGCAGTCTGCAAATAGACTACAAAACACCCTGCAAGAGCCCAATATTATAAACTTTCTGAAGCCAGAAAAATTAATTATACAAGACCATGCTGGCTAGAATTACATATTGGATATTTCCATATGTAAGCAGAAGACAAGCCTTTCCACACAGGAAAAAGAGTCTTAAGTATTTCTAAAATCTTCCCCCAACCCACTTTTTCTGGAGGCATATAAAATACTTTTAAGTATTAATTTACCTCATCTTTATGATATAACAAAGCAAACTCACAGTATAACTTGAAGTCCAACATACATACCAAATCACAAAAACTTGTGCCATTATGATGCTTTAGTTAAAATTACTGTAAATCTTTAAAGATTTTCTTGTATTAGTCTACAAGTTATACAGTATCTGTAGCTCTCTTGACTTTCGTCACCTTGGAAACACCACTACATGCAGGAAAACAAATCCCAGGAAAATAAATATGGATTTATGATTTGTAATACAATAAATTTTTAATTTGAATCTTCTATTTCCTGTTCATAAGGAATTTTGCTATAATGGAGAAAAAAAAAGTCTCATTTTCTTTTAATCCTGTATCCAAGTAATAGCAGTTGTGACCATGATTTTGAAGATGAGCATAGACAGATAAATGAGGTCTGATGAGCACATACCATTTCCCTCAACAACAAAAACACAGGACTTCTGAAAAAAGACGGAACACATTTGTGTGAAACGTAATTTTAATGTTAAATACTGCATCTAATAGGAAGAGCTGCTTATTTTTTTAAATGTCTGAAACATACATATAGGAGAAAACACCCATTACTAGTGTTCTAAATAAGAGCTCTAGGACATGTCAGCTGCTACTGAAATCAAAAGAATCAACACTATTTACTTCACAGGAAAAAGAATATGTAACTGCTGTTCTCTTGCCATTTAATATTTTGCTAAAATAGACAGACTGAGATGCTATATTATAAGTTATTTGGTCTGGTTTTTAGTAAACAACACTGAAGGAGTCACCAAGTATACACATCAAGCCCACAGTTACTAGTTTAAAAGTGTTTGTCTTTTGGGTATTTTGTAGTCCGCTACTGTATTCACTGAACAATGAGTCACTGGAGAAGAAACAAAATGTTCTGCACCTGAGATAACAAATATATTAACACAAAAAAAAAAGGAAGAAAAAAGACTTAATCTGAAAAAGAAGAAAACTCAATTTTTTATTACCTACTCTTTGTGCAAAACAGTCAGTGTGTGTTGACCTTCAGGGCTTGCAGCAAACTCTACTTAGTTGTAATGGAATTTGGAAAGAGCCAGAATTTGATGAGACTTGCAGACAGCAAAGCTTCGTAGGACTCTCTACCAATGTTTACTATTGCTATGAGTTTAATTGCTTTGCTCTCACTTATGCCAGGGTTGCTTATGGTCCTGGAACTAGCTTTCAGGGTTCACCTACAGAGTTAAAAAAAGTTGGGGAGAGCTGGGAAAGGACCAAAGGGAAGCATCAGGGAGATAGACACTTATAAAATAGGACAGAAAAGTCTCACTGTGGGTACATGCTGGGAGTCTTTAGTAAAGTGCAGTCTCATTGATTTAACACTTTTGCTATCAGTAGCTAATGAAACCAGCAACAAAAAGCAAGTCTCATCTCATTCTGATTGCTGGCCAGCAAAGGAAACCATTGCTTACTGCTGCTTGGTTAGCTCCAGAAGCAAAGACTTTTTGCAATGGTTCTGTCATCACAGATAAGGTAAGTGAAAATATCTACTTTACCAAATTTGAGTGGTTGGGGAATTCCTTTTCAAGTACTGGGAAGTATAAGCGAAAACATCTTAGGAAAAAAAGGTTACAAGAAGCCATGCATCTGTACAATTGTATTTCAGATCTATTAGTCTTATGCATCACATAATAGTCCAAGGCATATGCTCAAGAATTATTTCCACAAGACCCAATCTCCTAACGGCATGCAAGGCATGAGGTCACACAATGAATGATAACAAAGCCAGAAACCGAGTAGCTGCTATGTAACCATCACTCAGCCTAAGCGCTGAGGAAATGGATGTAGAAACTGTCTCCAATGAGGTCATTTGAGTGTTCTATGATTCATATTAGCAGCACTGCACAAACTCGGCCCAGGTTGCTACTTTCATCTGTGCAAAGCAGCCCGTTGTTTACTCAGAAACACGCACCATGCAGTGCCTTGACAGTGGCTGCAAGTAGAGGAAAGCTGTATCTGGCAAGGCCAACACAGCGACTCAGCGCAAACTGAGTGCATCTGCACCATCATCTTCTGAGAGTCCTGTAAAATCTGCACTGTCTGGCTTAGTCTGACCTAGAACCACGAAGAACTGTTGTCGTTATCTATCCTGCTTTGTAAGTACAGTCAAGCAATATTACACATCCAGTCCTAAGCTCACAGCGATCATGCAGAATAGGGTAGAGAAGCTACTGCAGAGCCGTAACAAGTGAAAGAAAATTGTGACAGTCTATCTTTCAACCATAACATATGTCCAGCTTGTTTTCTAAGCTTAAAAGCAAGCCAAATTAGATAGTAAAGAAAAATGGCCAGCAACCCAGAGCAGATATGAAATTAGCTATCATAACTCACTTATTGTTACTAGGAAGAAAGGGCTTACTTATTTCTCCTTTACCAGAAATAAATTTTGTTGTTCTCTGTGCGCTAACTTTGCCATTCCTGTGACCCAGCAGTGAGCCAGTTCAAAGAACTAAATCAGCAGAATACCAGTCAATTGGGGCTGGGTTTCTGTCAGTGTGGTTCACTGCCCAGGCACACTGCGAGGTCAGAGGAGCATCGGAGTCAGTCCAAGGAAAAGGGCAGGAGGCCAGAGCGGGGCAGCAGGCATTACATCAGCTTAGCTCTAACATCACATGTATCAACAGCAGGATTCGACAGGAACTGCCTTATATCAAAAAGTAGTAAGATAGCACCAGAGAGCAGATCAGAAGCGTTCTGCCTCTTCAGGAGGAAAACACACAGCTCTTCCAAAAGCCTGCCAGGGGCTTTAGTATTGAAGTGTTGCTTTTCTTTCAAATTCCAGTATGTAATTATTAAGATTATGCTACAGATAGCAACAATGACCCCACACCAATGCCTAATGGGAATGCTTAATTAAAGTACCATTTTCCTTAACTGAAAGTCAATCTGTGCTCTTTCTAGCTTGGTTATCGCTGATGTGTCTCTAGAATGAGACACAGTCTAAATTCACTCATAATTCAATATGAAGATTCCAGACCAGGAAATTCTCAAATAGTAACTATACATCTCTTCTTAAATCTCACTCAACCTCTAAAATAAAACTTTGCTGTGCACAAGCTTCACATTGGCTCTAAGAACAGGAGTAGGCTTAAATCCTAGCTAATGGTTTCATTGCTACCATGAAAGCCAGAACAGAATCCCTTCCTTTTATGTGTCCGTTTTTCAGCAAAACTAACAGCAAAAGACATAGGGAAAAAAATGATACAATAGCTGAATCCCTAGTGGAAAATAAACTGCCATAAATCATTGTTACATTATGAAAGTTTATTTAAATTTGGCCATATTTCTGGCAGAAAAATGCTCTGTTTCTACAAATATTAGTGCTCTATACTCTACTGTGAATGTCCATTTAAATTTTTTAATCTGAATGAGGAAGGTGAATCCAATTCAACTTACCTTCATGCTGTGTTAGTTACCTTTCATTCACTCAAGAGGAGAGATAAGAGCATATACCTTCCCTGGCACACTATGAACTGCAAATAATTGATCCGATTTTTGCATCAGCAGCACAAAACAACTGCAACTAAAATGGGGACTTACATACATACAAGCAGATAGCAAGACCCATATCTGCTGTAAAACTCATCACATATGTAAGTGGAGAGGGTAAAGGACAAGAGGGGAAAAATATTTTCTCCAATTACACTTAGCGAACCAGGTCACGAAAAGACTAATACACTCTAATTCTCACTGAACTGACTGAAACTTCCTTCAGTTGTCTCAGGATGATGTCAAGAAGAGAACTCCGATTAAAAAAAATTTGCAAGCATCTTGAAAAAATCCAATTAAGAATTACATCATCTATTCACAGTGAACTAATAAGCAAGAAAAAAAGACTATTTGAGACAAATTAGTCAAAATAATACTCTGCTTTAAGGAAATGTTTTAAAGTTACCAAAACCTAAGTGTTTTCAATATCTCATTTTTAATGCACTTGCGATATAGTATTTTCCAAGGAACCACAAAAAAGCGCCTTAGACTATTAATTTTTTTTTAGTATAATTAGAATAAATGACATTATGTCATCAAATAATGTGACTATTCAAACCCGAATATTTCTGTTCTGCAGCTATACCACAGGTATCAGAATCAAGAAGTATGCCCGCAGCATACCAATACCAGATTCAGAACTGGTACTTTTTTGGTACTTTTCATTTAAAAGCAATCAATATGATTTTATTCATGCTACCAAGAGCCCCTATACATGGGGGTAGTCTATACACATGAATTTAATACATATCTGGTGGTTAATGGGTGTTTTGATAGAGTTTTGTTGTAAAATAAGTATTAAAAAATACAAGAATATGCTCCAAACAAATCAGCTACTTACACTGACATTAGTTACCTAAAGCTACTTAATCCTCAGCTATTGCCATATTCTTTCAGATATGTTAAATTATCAGAAATTCCTATTTCAGCAACCTGGCTGCATTCAGCTACCTAAAATACAGCTGAAATAGTCTATTTTTCCGCAAATATATGTTCTATTAAATACTTTAGGATGATGGATAAACTCTCATGGGTGATGGAGAAGGTGATGAATATATTCTCTCGTGAATTGCTATACAGCAATTAAGCCTGCTCACGTTTAAGCATTGATTGAAGGCTCACCAGTATATTGGACATTGCCCTCACGAGAGGGGAAAACATTTCAAGCAATCAAAAGATAGTGCTTTCATATACAGAAGAATATTTTTAATAAAGTCATCCAAAATGCCTTTATGCAGTCAGTTACCAGTCCAAAGCCAAGGTACAGTGTAAGTATAATAAATAAATATTTTAAAGTGTAACACAAAACCCATAAGTGTTGTGACAAGAATACTGGCACCTCTTTGTTTCTCTTGGATGTCAGAAACGCACATCTACAAAACAGTAGATTTAAGTTCTGGCAGAAGCTCAGACTGGTAGGTGCAAATAGGAAGCATTTTTAACTGCTACTCAATTACAGGGACAATGATCAGTCAGTAGCATTCTTCATAATCAATTGCAAAGAGATTAAAACCATCAAGGAACAAAAACAGCAAAGGAGAAACACTGCCCCAGATGATAAAACTACACTTCAAACTGTACTGTTGTATTTGTGTCTCAATAACTTTTGTAACCCACTTTGATTTGGAGGCATCACACACATAGGAACAGCCTTGAACAAATGACAACATTTAGAGGACACAAAACCAAAGAAAGATCAAGTTAAATCAATTCAAGATTCAGGTCACCAGTACAAAGTGGAAGCAGCAGCAAATGTCATCAATAGCCACAAAATTGTCAGGCAAACAATGAAACTGAGAAAGGACAACCTTAAACAAACTGTCAAAGAAATTTTGTATTATCAAATTGTAAAGATGAAAGGGTTTTTCCCTCCAGTTAACTTGAACTGAGATAGATGAAGGAGAATGACTGGAATTAAAAACTAAAAAAAAAAAAAAAAGGACAGAGTTCAGAGACAAAGTTATTCAAGCTGCCACAGACTCAGCTGGATACCAATATTGCCGGAACAAGAAAATGACATTCCAAATGATAGGAAAATTAGATTTAGAAACAAGAGCACTGAAAGAAGCAGGACAAGAAAGCAGCATAAGGAAGATAGACATTTTCATGACGCTTTCTCCAAGACTAGGTTCTATTATTATGTTGAGAAATTAAAACTTCAACAAAACATCAATTAGAACCTTCTAGTAAAGCTGTCCAGAAATAATCAGTGTTTCTCAGTGACCAACTAGAAATACCTAAAAGGGCCTTGATATTCATGAAGTCTTCAAAGTAAACACCTCGTTTTTATACTTTGTTGATATTCAGGCACTCTATAGGTGTCCAGAAGTTATATTTGTTTTTCCACACCAAAAATCCAGCTGTAAAATAATTCTACATCTGTCAATAAGCAACAAGAAGAAATACAACTTTGCTATGCTTTTTTGAAGAATGGGTGAACTTAATGACCTTTTTAGGTGAAAATAATCTGGGAGATATAACATGTAATTTATAGTATCTCCCATCTTCAAAAAAAAGTTTAAGTCCTCCCAAGTACACATATAATCAGGGGCTAACTCAGCAGAGTCTAAGATGTTACACTGTCGCTACTATCAGCATTACCACAGAAGAACAGCCACGTAGCTACAAAACCCCATTGTCTATGTCGTAAGTGCATATGATTGTTGCATTTCCCATACTCCTTCAGCTGTAGTTCAACGAGCAATGGAATATTTCCACAGGTCATGAGAGTAGGCAGAACCTTCCAGCAAATTAAAGAAAAATTCATACAACACTTAAAAATCTTCAGTTGATCAATATGTCTAAAACTTATTTTACAGAGGAAATATTTAGAGAGTAGGGAAGAAACAAACCTAAAAGGAATCTCACATTGTAGGGTATGGGATGTGAATTCCTTCCATTTTTGAACATCCATGGAAAAAGAACTCTTGAGACCAAGTGGCAGAAGATTAAAAAGTCATTCTGAAAGAAGACTTCAGCACTGATCTCAAAATAAAGGAAAAAAATGCAGTTTCTTAACATGCTCACTGGTTTAATATTTCACTTCTGCAGTGTTCTGCTTCACTGATACTGAATGATGGAAAGGAAATAAAAAGACGCTTTGGCATCCATGTCCTGGGTTTTCTCTGTGTATTGTAAGAAGAAATGACAGAGCTGATCATTAAAAATGTTGTAATTAAGTCCTGCAGCCACCAGATACGCAGCTGAAAAGTAGGATCAATTCTGAAAATTATATCATGGGTAAAGAGAAAGAAAAACTGGTGAATAAGCAGAGGAAACCATTAGGAAAAGATGCAGCCTCTTCTGCTAGACTTGGAGGGTGAGGGAAGGGAGGAAAAGAGGCAGTATATGTTGTTTGATTAATCTAATTTCCTGTTACGCTCTTTTTTATGAACATGTAACTGCAGGTTTAATGGAGGTTGTGATTTAAATCATTGCAAAGAATCCATTTTCTACTTCCCCCCCTCCTGATTAAAAAACATAATATTTGAAAACCTGTAGAATCAAAATAATTGGTCCTGGCTGGTGACACTCATAAATTTGACAATAACCACCTTATGCAAGCAACCATGGGATGTGTTTGCTGCTTAGTAATACATGAGATGAGTGGAGACATCAAGCATATAATGGTTTGGATTTTTGTTGGTTTTATTACTGAGCAATAAATAAAAAACCTCCAGTACCTGGTTACCTCCAGTAACCATGAGGTGGTTACCAGGCCATTATTCAAATGGCTGCAAACGCATGTACAAGTAGAGAGCATCAGCCTCTCCCTTCTCATGTGTAAAAGTGAGCGACACCTTCCCCAGCCTACCACCCCTCTCCTCTTGTTTGTTTTATCTCTTCATGCCTGTTGAATTTTGGGTTATTGTTTTGAACTCTGGACCCTTAAAAACACACTCAGACAAAAGCCCAGATTAATTTTTTTTTCTTTCAGCCTTAAAGCAGTTTATATCAACTTTCTATAGCATCCTTTGGTCTGTTCTGCTATGTTTTTAACTCATAAATCAACAATTCCTCTGCAATAAGAGCTACCTTTCCTATAATGCATATCCATCTGTATCAAATTGCCATCTACATTTGTTATGAGCCTGTCCTCAAAGCCTCAGGACCACAGGAATTCCTCTGTTTTCTGACCGGGGCTGACAACTTCGTTGTTTCCCATATGTCAAAAATACACTTTTTTTATTGTAATGGTGCTTCTTTTTTACTGACGGTCCCATTATGAGACTATAAGCAAGAGCTGCTGTGCTCAATTGCTGTATTTTTTGACTGGCTGAAGGTATGCTTTCTGTGCCAGATGGAAAATCCCTCCCAGTCACCACAGAGAAGTATCTAAAATTAGCCTCCTGTCAGGACCGCAAAACCTAGTCCTTACATGAGTTATGCTAGAATTCAAGGATCAAAATTTGAAGTCTACCAAAAACATTACTGAGTAAAGAGGAAGAAACAGACAGCTTTCACCACCTGAAAGGACAGAGAGATTTTTAGAATAAGAGCAGCCCCAGAATAGGGTATAAAGAAAAAGAAGCTGACTAACTTAGAATGTTTATTCTTCACAGTCAGAAGGGAATCCACATGAAAGACACCTGAAAAGATTTTCATAGAATGCTTTGAGTCAGAAGAGACCTTAAAGATCATCCAGTTCCAACCCCCCTGCCACAGGCAGGGACACCTCCCACCAGCCCAGGTTGCTCACAGCCCCATCCAGCCTGGCCTTGAACACCTCCAGGGATGGGGCAGCCACAACTTCTCTGGGCAACCTGGGCCAGGGGCTCACCACTCTCACAGTAAACAATTTCTTCCTAATATCTAATCTAAATCTACCCTCTTCCAGCTTAAAACTGTTACCCTGCATCCCATCACTACATTTCCTGATCAAGAGTCCCTCCCCAGCTTTCCTGTAGCCTGTTTCCTTAGGTACTGGAAGGCTGCTATAAGGTCTCCCCGGAACCTTCTCTTCTCCAAGCTGAACAACCCCAACTCTCTCAGCCTTTCCTCATAAGAGAGGTGCTCCAGCCCTCTGATCATCATTGTGGGCCTCCTCTGGACTCTATCCAACAGGTCCGTGTCCTTTTTATGTTGGGGGCCCCAGAGCTGGAGGCAGTACTCCAGGTGGGGTCTCACCAGAGTGGAGTAAAGGGGCAGAATCACCTCCCTCTGTCTGCTGGCCACACTTCTTTTGATGCAGCCCAGGATGCGGTTGGCTTTCTGGGCTGTGAGCGCACATTGCCAGCTCACATTGAGCTTTTCATCAACCAACACCCCCAAGTCCCTCTACTCAGGGCTGCTCTCAATCCATTCTCTGTGCAGCCTGTGTTTGTGCTTCAAATTTGCAATCCACGAGCAGGACCTTGCACTTGGCCTTGAACTACATGAGGTTTGCACGGGCCCACCTGTCCAGGTCCCTCTTGATGTCATCCCCTCCCTCCAGCATGTCGACAGCTCCACACAGCTTGATGTCACCAGAAAACTTACTGAGGGTACACTCAATCCCACTGTCCACATTGCCAAAGATGTTAAACCACACCAGTCCCAATACTGACCCCTGAGGAACACCACTCGCCACTGGTCTCCACTTGGACATCAGCCATTGACCACAACTCTGAGTGTGACCATCCAGCCAATTTCTTATCCACTGAGTGGTCCATCCATCAAATCCATGTCTCTTCAATTTACAGATAAGGATGTCATGCAGGACAGTGTCAAATGCTTTGCACAAGCCCAGGTAGATGATGTCAGTTGCTCTTCCCTTATCCACCAACACTGTGACCCTGTCGTAAAAGGCCACCAAATTTGCCAGACACAATTTGCCCTTAGTGAAGCCACACTGGCTGTCCCTGATCACCATCATATTTTCCATGTGCCTTAGCAGAGTTTCCAGGAGGATCTGCTCCATGATCTTGCTGAGCACAGAGGTGAGACTGACCAGCCTGTAGTTCCCTGGGTCTTCCTTTTTTCCCCCCCTCTTTTTAAAAATGGAGGTTATGTTTCCCCTTTTCCAGTCAGTGGGAACTTCACCAGACAGTCATGATGGAGAGTGGCTTGGCAACTTCATCTGCCAGTTCCCTCAGGACCCACAGATGAGTCATCAGGTCCCATGGATTTGTGCACCTTCAGGTTCCTTAGATGGTCTCAAACCTGGTCTTCTCCTACAGTGGGTGATTCTTCATTCTCCCAGTCCCTGCCTTTGCCTTCTGTGACTTGGGTGGTGTGGCTAGAGCCCTTGCCAGTGAGGACTGAGGCAAAAAAGTCATTGAGCACCTCAGTCTTCTCCATATCCTGGGTGACCAGGTATTTTCATATCTTTTTTTTTTTCCCTCCTGAAAGCATCATTTCAAATGCACATAAAGACATTAATAATTCAAAGAAGAAGTTGTTTGAATATGATTAGAGAAAAGGACTTCAACACGAGGCCAGCAGATATAAAAGTGCAATTCAAATTTGGTCATGAAAATACCTCAGGCCCAAGGAAATGAGAGGAGCAGCATTGCTCTGTAACAAGCACATGAAATTCTGCTGTAGCTGCTCAGCTGTGGCCTGCATGCCCACTCACAAGGCTCCACTAGCAGTTGTACTTTGAAACATTAAAAAAATCTACATGATCTAGTCATCACTATTTACTCTACCATCCTCTCACATTATGCAAATACTTACTAATTCCCTTGGCAGTATATATTTGGGGACACAATATAAAAGACTGATTCATCAAAAGGGGTATCACAGATGAGAAGCAGGGTTACCCGTACAAAGACACTGTGAATTGCCTACAGCAGAAGAGGAAGCGCTTTCATCCAGACAGACAGCTCCAAAGCATTCTCCATGTGACACCACTGCCTCCTGCAAGTCTCTCTGTTAATCATACTTACTGCTGAAAACCAGGGAGGAGCTCCAAAGGGTAGGAACACTCCATGCAGATCTGAAAAGCCATGAAAGCATTCTGCATTGACTAAAGCGGGACAAAGGATCAAGCCAGAGCAGGCCTAATTGATACATACTATATTTTGGAACCTTTCTTTAAATAACAGCTACATTGTAGAGCTGTAGGATGGGGAACTAAACAGCACCCATTTTTCCAGTAATAAAGTGTAATCAGGAAGATGTTATTCTGCCTAAATGTAGATCTTTCAAAGTTAGTATGAGAAATTAGAAGCAAAAGAGGCTCAGTTTGGTTATTTAAGGAAGGTATTAAAAAGACTCCAACACGGGAGTCACATTTTCCTTAGTAAAGACTTAATTTGCCATTTATCTTATTCTGAACTCACTGAAGAAGTGTAGAGGCTGCTGTGAACTACAGCCAACTAGATCAGAGTCAGAAAAGAGCAAAGGAAAAACTGCTAGCTGTCTAACAGATGGAGCGATTAACCACACTGGGGGAATCCAGTAAAAGCAAGTGAGAATAACTAGCAGGGAGCATGGCTTTCAAGGGCATTTAACAGGAAACCTGGCTTTTTTTGCCTTTTCTGTATCTCTCAATTGGTATTTTATTGCAGTTCCTTTTTCTTGCTTGTTACCTCTTTATTTCCGTTATTTCAAATCCTTGCCTTACTGTTGCAAACCTAGAAAAAGTGCTTATTTCTGAGCTACAAGAAAATGGAAAACCCCCTAGATTTCTGGGCAAGGGTTCAAAATGATATTAAATACTTTAATAATAAGCCCTAAAAATTGAACTGGGTCCCATGTTGCTGTCAGTCAAGACCTTGATTTGTCTGACCATCTGCTTATTTTCCTGGTCTTACTCTCATACATTTATCAAACAAAAAATATGATCTTTCAAGGCGCTGTCTATCTGCAACTCCTGCTAATTTCAGCCTAGATTTATGGAGATTAAATGTTTTTGACATCAGATAAAAATGTGTCCTAAAATTGATAACTGAGCAAACGTGAAGATTCACAAATACAGTATTTAATACACATGTTCTGGCAATGGAAAGGCATGGCCTTAGGATTATTAAAATTATAAAAAATTATTTCTTTATAAAATAAATTAAAAAATAGTACATAAGCAATTGCATAGAGTACAATTCACAATATATCTCAACATTTCCCAGCCAAGCAGAAAAATATTCAAAGATGTAAAAATTTTCCAAATACAAACAGTCAGGTTCTTGAACGTTAATCAAAAGTTTAGCCTGATTTTAAAACCATTAGAAACTTCTGCAGAGGGGTATTTCATAGCAATACTTGCGTTGTACAATTTTTCAGCAGACTATTTGAACACAATTTTGCACTCATGCAACAGTCCACCAAAACAGACACTGTACTGGGAAGCAGAATGCTTGGATTCTATTTCTAGGTCTAGGCGGGACCTCAGATAAATCATTAATCTCTTTCCTTTCATGCTCATCATCTGTTTTGTCTACTACAATTGTAGTAATCATGTTTCTGCAATGACAATGGACCTTCCAAAGTGGCTGGAGTCTATATTTTCTAGTTTGACATTAATTGTAGCAGTAAAACAGATATCTAAGTGTTGATGCAAAGGCAAAAATCTGCTGCCTGGCCATCAATAAGCAATCTGAGGGTATGCAACATATTTAACGTACTCCATGACAAGGTTTGGCGACATAATCCTTTCTTAATATGTGCGCATACAAAATATGGAACACAGAGTAGTCTTACACCTCATGGCATTTACCTGCTCTGCAATTCAAAAAGTTCCAGGTTTTCTGTAGGATAGTCTTTTTTTGATATGTCAGTTTTACTGTGCAGAAAGATGGAAATTATAGTCTGATATAGAAAGGATGCTTACTGAAGAAATAAAATATGATTTATTAAAAAATAAATCAGACTTCTGTGAACTTAATATATTATCTTCTAATTAGCTGTCAAAGCAACAACTAAAAGAAACATCTCAAGACAACTGAAATCGTGATGTTGAAATGGTGAGAAAATTCTAGGTTCACTAGGTACAAGGAAAGGTTTTGTTAGCATCTGGTTCTCCTCTCATCAGATGTTGAAACAAAGTAGTCAGAGATCTATCAAGCAGGGAATGCCAAAAACACTGTCCAAATATATAAAGGATATTCCAAGGTTGGTAGATTACCATATATCTGAGAAATTGTCTCAGATGCAGAATCATCACATTAAAGGAAAAGTGATCTCTACATTAAAAAAGACAACATTTTTTAATTTGAGAAAGAACCCTCCAAATAATGGTATAGATGACAGCATGTAACATGTTGGCAGATATTATAAGGTTCTTTTTCTACCACATGTAAGATTTGGCATCCTCCTGCCTGGGAAGAACCAATCAGAACAACTCATAGAGCCTTTCATAAAATTTTAGTGCTTACCATCAACTTTTCTAAGGTTCCTCAGACCCAAGTACTTGTTTTTCCAGATACCAGATGCTTAAATGGGCCCGTTGTGACACATTTTGGAGTGTATTTATGAGTGACTATAGGGTTACATAACAGATATGCCCATATTTTGCATCACATGAGGGAAAGTAAACACACTGGTTCTGTGAGATAGGCATATCAGCTTCCATGGTAACGGGGAACAAACTTTAAGTGGCTATAACTGTCCAGGGCAAGATCTGGATACCACTGGTATACCCACAGTACAGCAGTAAAAAAAAGTAAAAATATCTGCAATCTTAGATCACACCAAGGACTGAGTTTTCTGTGAAATTATATTCATGAAAGGATACTAGACAAAAGGCACAGTTAAAGAAAGTTGTAAAAGTAGGAGCTTGCTACAGCCTGCCTTTTTGAATATGAATCCCTCCTACTACAACCTGGCAAGTGAACTTTTCTCCCAGTGTGGTGTACCACATGCATGTTTCTCACTGCTGTAGTTTTCTGGAATAGCTCAGTATACAGTAAGATATGGGGCATTGGCAAAGGAAGAGAGGAAAGAGGTCATATTCACAGAAATTTCAAAGTATCCTAAGTTCTGTTTAAAATGCTTTCAATTTATGTTCCTGGAACCGGTCCTGACAATGACAGAAGAAAAAGGTAGCATACAATCCACTTATTTTTTAAATAACCCTCCTTTACCATGGCACAAAGCATTCCCCTTTATCACAGCAGACAGTACAAGGATTTTTTCCTTTCAAATGGTGTTAGCAGGGAAACATAAGTTTAAGGAGTTGATCTAGCCTCCTGATGTAAGGTTTCCCCATTACTTAGCCAGTTTACTACTGAATCCCAATTTCCTAATATATGCTGTTAAGATATTGTATAACATTTAATCACACATTACATTGGTAACACATATCTGCAATAACTACCTATTTCCTTTCTTTTTTATGAAAATGTGATTATTTTTCAATGGGAACAAAGAGATATTATCGTGACTGAAAAAAAAATAATGTAATCTGAGCAATTTAGATCTAAATATACAAACTTAATAAACAGTGTTATGGCTATCTACAATTCAGGCATTATATCAACTCAAACTTTTGTCTTTCATATGATCATCATTTCTGCAAAGGAAACTGCACAGAGAGAAGGCTGCTCCCTGGAGGATTTCCTCATATTTACAAAAAACTAATGTAATATCTTTCTTTGAGGATAATATGAACAACACAAAAAGTTTGTTCAAAAGAAGTTTTGAAATTAAGTTGACATGAGTGTCTGTGAAATGGATGTCTTATCCACTGTGCATAACACATCAAGGAAGTTCAATTAGCATAAAATGCCAGCCAAACTCATCTCAACTACATTCTACTTCAAGCCTGTATTCCTGTTACATATATTTTATAGCGTCTGGTTAGCATTATGAAGGTGCTGAAGCATCCCAGTATGTAGTAAATGTGTTGCAAAACAGTAAAACTAACAATGGCTGCCTGAGCAGCTAAGTTAGAACTGGTATGTTATGTGGATAATTGTACCTTTAACAGGCTTCTATAAAGAGATAGAACTTGTCATCAAACAAAGCACGTGCTCCCATTACCTAGCTCAGATTGATTCAATCAGGAACAGTTTTGGGACAATTAGTTGGCTAAAACGGAAAGAATTTCAAGTTCCTCCAACTTCCCTGCAGAGGGAGAAGCAGAGTATAGACACTAAACAGGAAAAAAAAGGAACAAAACTGACAAAGAAGAGGCTTAACAGAACATCATAGGAGAAAGACTTGGTGCTTTGAAGGAACAGGAAGTAAGGAAAAAGAAGGAAGATCAGAGAAGCGCAGACCAGAGACACTGAAAAGCAGCTTATCTTGAGCAGACTGATCAATGTCCACCTGAAAACTATATTTCCAACAACTGCATTATTTGAAGCCTTCCCTTACATTATGTACATCATTGCACTGGTGCTATTAATGCATCCCCATTCCAACATTCAAAATACATTGAAAGCATTCTTAAAAAAAAGTCCATCGATAGGCAGGTTACAAAAAAAAAGTTAGCCTATCCTAAAATAAGTTGTCAAGGATAAATAAATAATAATTTATAAATATATATATATAATAAATAAATAAATAAACACATATTCTAGAAGACACTATAGACCATTTGGCTAATGGATTATAGAATCATCAAATCATTTCGGTTGGAAGAGACCTTTAAGATCATCGAGTCCAACTATTAACCTAGCGCTGCCAAAACCACCACTAAACCATGTGCCTCAGTGCCACCTCTGCCCGTCTTTTAAATACCTTCACAGATGGTGACTCAACCACTTCGCCAGGCAGCCTGTTCCAATGCTTGATAACACTTTCGGTGAAGAAAGTTTTTTGTAATATCCAATCTAAACCTCCCCTGGCACAACTTGAGGCTGTTTCCTTTTGTCCTATCACCTGTTACTTGGGAGAAGAGACCTATCCCCCCCTCACTACAATCCCCTTTCAGGTAGCTGTAGAGAGCAATAAGGTCTCCCGCTTTTCCTAGCACAAGTATATAATGTATTTTTATCCTATAAAACCTTATAACTCAAGGATCTCCGTTATGAATTTTCATGATATTTAAAGAATGGATGATAAAGTCCCAATAAAATGTTTGTGACAGAATCAGAAAAAAAATAGATTATTTGTGATATGATGTAATAGGGCACATTGCCCATGCTTAGGTGTAACTGCAAATGTCTTTAGTTACAGGATTTGTGAAGTAGACAAAAACAGAACTTCTAGAGCCACCATTTAAAAAAAATAAAATCTTCCCAACTTCAGAAAGGAAGAAACAATTAAATATTCCATTTTCTGAAATACTGAAAATATCAAACCAGTCTAGTAGCTGGTGATTTTAATTCTTCATGTCAAAATTTAGAACCACACAGAAAAGCATTTGGAGTTTGCTGACTTTGAATAATTGAGATTTCTTTCTTCTGGAACATGGGAAACAGACTCTATTCATGTGCTTTGTTCCTGATCCCCATTTTTGGCTGGCACAATTTAAATAGCGCATCTCTCACTGACAAGTTCCTTCATGCTGACAAGGAAGAAAGTTGCAGTTTTCCTTTTTATTTTTGAGGTCTCCTTATGCTTATTTAATGAAGCATAAATATGGATGGCACCTTCCTCCTTACATCAGTTGAAAACACACAAAAATACATTCAGCTGCAGAAGCACCTCTTTTTTAACCAGTCTTTAAATAGTTCCCTTGGTTTTCATTATTATTATAAGACTTATGCTTCCTTCATGCACATGAGCCACTCAATCTCTGAAACAATCTGTCCACATAAACTCATCACACTGATTTCAGAAAAAGTATAAGAAAAAAACACGTACAGCACTCAGAACAGGAAAATCCTTTCATGTATTAAAAACAGAGATTCATATTATTAGTCTTTTACTTCTTTTCCACTTCTTATTAGAAGAGTGCTCAATATTAATTTTTACATGATGGTTCTTTCCTCTTTAGCTACAATTAACGCTATAAAGAGTCTGTCATCTAGTCCTGCATGGGATCAGCCATACCTCACAGATAACTTTACCTAAGCTCTTCGTGACACGTTTCTAGTCCTATTGCCAGAGGACATGGAAAGAGTTCAGTCTTCTTCACAGAAATATTATGCCCGGTGTATTACTAAAGGACATTCCTGTTTATCCATTTTGGTACCATTGGATGCTGCAAACTGGCTCATAATATTCCCCTGCTCCTATTCCATCTCCTACTTGGTATGTCACCCTCCATCTTTCAGCTCACTCTTGCCTTTTCTATTGCTTTCTTAGTGTTGGGGTTTTTTTTGGCTCATTTACCCAAGTGTTCCAGAGGTGGAGAGAAAGTGGTATACAGCTGGAGTAACCAAGAAAAGATGTCTGCCAGCAACAGGCAAACACTGACAAGAGAGTCCACACAAAATATCTGACTATAGAAGTTATTCAGATCAGTTTGGATAACATGACAAATTTCACTAACATTGACCAGACAAACCTATTCCTATACCAACACCTAGAACAACTTTTTTATTTTGTACAGCCCCAGTTGATTGCTATTTCTAAAAGCATTATTGATCAGCTACATACTATCTGCTCTTAAATACCATCAAATTGAAGTATTAAAAACCCTCATAAAAGTACTAAATACCCTCAAATCTCTGTGTATGTTCAGATCCAGGAAAAAATTTCCACTTTAACAACATGCTTACATACCTAGAGACACAGACTGCCAGGCACCAGCTCTACCTGTGCTCCAGGTCACTCAATACAAGTCCCCTTCAAACCAGAAACCTTATCAAAACCTTAACAGGATACTGAGCCTGCCAGGGAGCAGCAAGAGCAGGCCTGTTCCACCAGGAGGTAAGTCAAAAGGTAAGGGTGACCACAGCACACACCACGGCAGCAGCCTTACCAACAAGAGCCCAGTCCCCCAGCATCCAAGCAGGGTAGGGCTGGCCTGAGCTTAAATGGAGCTCCCAGTTCAGGGAGCAGAGGGGGTGGGTGGAGGTCCCAGGTGAGGCTGATCAGAGCAATTAAGGGCTACCATTGCCCTCAGGCTCCTGATCTATACCTGCTTTTTTGGCTACAGTAGACTTGTGTCCGGCCAAGTCAGAGTGTAGATGCATAACTCTACACCGGTTTGTGGTAAATATCCATTCTATTAAACAGAGAAGGTATGCATCATGTTCTCTGAACATGTTTTGTATTCAGACTTGTGAAACATTCAGATTAATTTTAAAAATTATTTCTTTGTAGCACACTGTGTTCTCTCTCTACTCCTTAAAAAGATCATAAATATAGTTAACCAAAGTGAACTGTAGACATTATAGGTTTTTAAGGAAAAATATGCTGGAATTTCAACTTAAATTTATCCATCACAGGACCTCCTTATACATTAGAGATCATACTTTATCACTTACCTTTACAAGATACAAAGAGTTTGGTATCTGAGCTTGTAAAACTGACATAATGATTCCTAAACAGGAAAAAAAACAGATTCTACAAGCTATAAGCTAATCATTTTAGAATGATTCACCCTCAGCAGAAAACTTGTGCTTTCACAGAATTGAGGAAGTAATCTTAAGAAACATACAGGTATACTTTTATGTGGGCATATCTGCAAGCTTTACTATATATATATGTGCATATGTAACATTTTGGCTTGTTTATCTGTGCAGACACACTGACAAAGACCTTTATCTTTTAGAAAGCTAGGTGGTGGCATTTGTGGAAATCAGTATGTGCATCTTATTTTACATGTTCTTGGAATGTATCTTTTACAAGTTTATAAACCAAGACCATAGCAAACTTCAGCATTAAGTCACTCAAGGAGCAATGCACTATATTTATGTGATATAGAACTATTTCCTTAGTATAAACTGTTTTACGGTTCACACATTGATCCAACAAAGGGCTCCTATAAAATCTGTATTATCATATCCAGTTAAAGAAGTCAGCAACTCCAATCATGTTTGTTAGATTACAGCTGAAATAATACATTGAATATCGCATCTGTCTGAGAAAAACATCAAGAACACAAGCACGTCACCACCATTTAAAGGAGGAGAAAATTAGTTAAGTGCATACTTACTCTTTCTTCTATGTGGAAGGACAGGAACATAGAGAAATTTAAAATATTTATACATATTGTATACACCAGCATACAAATAGGAATTTTAGATTCATGCCTTTCAAATTCACATTTTTGGTTTTTTCAACTTTTTTCCTTTGGAAGGATTAAAAAAGGGAGACAAGGCAAACTACAAAACTTTAAACTCATTATTATCTGTTCAATTTATACCAGAATAAAGGAACATACTACTAAACCTTCTTTTTCATTCTTAACACAGACTCTTTTGTACTTAGTTCTTAAAACTGTTTTATTTGTAGCACTAAATATTTTTTCTAGAGTTTACCAGACCAAACTTTTATGTATGGCAGCATAAGAAACTGCTGCTATAATTATACTTTCTCATATCACCAAGAGTTTAAAGAAACTTAAAATAGTATTCTGGCTTTGTTGATGTCCTTGAGAGATTAATCTAATTCAGAACAGGCAGCCAGCATGCCTGCAGGAGAAAGGGAGCTCCTCCACAGCTGTAGGAAGAGAAGCATCTGTAGCTGACATTGGTTATGTATCCAGAACGTGAGTATAACCAAAATCTGTGACTAATGAACAGAAAGGGGAGTTTCCCCAGCCTATTTATTCTTTACTTTTGGCTCAAAAGTCATTATTACTCCAAGTAAATGGCTATTATACCTGACTTAGATTGTTCAAAGCAGCTGCCCCAAACTTTTTCTGTGGAGAGATGTATAACATAGTTACAGCTGTAAAAACAGCAAATGGCTAGAAAGTAAGCTTGACTATGGAAAAAAAGAAGTATGTTTAAAGGCCAAATCCAAAATCTTAACAACTTGGTTTCACTTAATTCCTTCTGTGTACTAAACTTAGACACAGAGTCTCCTAATATTTCTCCACACATCTCCACATCAGTCTCCTAATATTTTCCCTCAGCTCTGCATTTAAAGTCCTCATGAATTCAAACATAAAAATTGATTGACTTGCAAATTTTTTCTAAAAAACAGGAGCTTGGTTATTCAAGTAATTTTTTTTATGAAATGAAAACAATGAAATCTTGATCTTGTGACTGCCCAGCATCACTCCAATCAGTGATCTTTAGCTAAAACAAAGGGAAGTTCCAGGACGACAGCACTGGTACATTCCATGGGTGTTTTTACTGCCCAGGAGATTCTCTAATGTGAGTGAAAAGATGTAATTTTAATCAATTTGATACATTTGCCCATCTATTCTAAACTTTAAAAAAACAGGAAGCCAATCCACTTAGGATGCCACCTTTCTTTAATGGAGAATATTCTGATCTCCCAAATTACTATTTAAGTTACTCTCTTATTTTCTGTCTCCTCATAAAAGCAGTTTCATCCATACATGCAAAGAGCTCAGGATTCCATTTTTGCTAATAAACTCATCAGTGAACAGGTCTCTGGTCTTCTTTTTTGTTCTCATTTGCAGGCTGGAAAACAATTATCCCAGCAAGGCTGTGAACTGAGAAGGCAAGGACAATCTCCTTAAAATGATTCTTCCATTCCCTTCTGTTCAAGAGTTAAGCCTAAACTTCCTAAGGATGCCAGTTTATGTCTGCTTCCTGGTAATGTAAACAATTAATTAATAAAAAAAATGCTAAGATTAAAAAAAAACCAAAACCAACACAAAACAAACAAAAAAAAACCCACATCACCAAAATATTTCAGTCTTCTCCCCAGTGCAGCAGAGGAAAATGTAATGACTAACCACAGAAGAGGCAGCACAGCACATCTACACCCTTGCACATTCAAAGGCGGCTCATTTTTCCTGCTTAGGTATGTTGCCAAATGCTCCCTTCACAGACAGCATCTTCAAGAAATCTCTTCAACTCTTCCATACAATAACCCTCTCCTTTCAGTTATGAACTCTCCTTTCTAACTATTAACCTCAAAATACTTTATTTTAAACCTCTGCACATGCAGTGCACAGGTTTAATATCCTTTCTGGATTAAAAACTACCCTGCTGTACGTGTTGTAGTCTGCACTTATTTCTCCATTTGGCGTTTGTAGAATTTTCAGTCATAATTCACCATATGCCTGCAGTTGTCAAGGAACTGGAATACTTTGCATAAGCATGGAGTTCTGTATTTTTTTTTTCTTTTCTCCTGGAAAATTGTTAACTATAAAAACATAGTTTACTAAATAGTAATTCAAAATTGTTTGCATGTTTTAATTTTGCCTCCTGACCTCTGCTTCCTGTCAACCAGAATAATTATTTATTTTTACTGCTGATGAATACTGCTGAAGGAATTAAAGACTATTATTTAAATCAATTGGTGGTTAATATTCATATATAGTGTATGAGACTACATTGTTTTTTAAATTAAAATAGATTAAAACAAACACACAAACTGTGCTACTGATAAGAAGATCTAGCTTCAAAGCTAGCTTCAAACACTCTCAAAGTCTCAGACCTGATGGGTGAAAGGTTCATGTCCAGTGTTTCAGACATAGCTCTTGGTTCAGACAAGCATTTGCATATGAGGCATTTTTCTGAATTGTTTTAAGGAACAATATTCAAAATCATGCAGTACTGACCACATGCACAGTGGTCCCAGCTTTGAGCAGTATGTTAGACTAGATGACTTCCTGAGGTCCCTTCCCGCCTGAAACATTCTATGAGTCTATGAATTTGATTATAAAACTCACATTGACTTCAACAGGAGTAGGGTTAAACCAATACTAAATATATATTACCTGATAGAACTATTAAGCATCATCTAGCTTTCAAATGATATTAGTAAGAGCAGCCGGTCATTTAGCACTTTTGAAAAGCGGACCACCTACAAATTACCTTAAAAATAAGTTATTTTTAAGTATTTGTTATTTAAAATACTGGTCTCCATATAAGTTCTTATCAAAATACACCTTGAAGTACTAGGATTTTGTGGATGTGCTATTTTCTATTTCTGGATTGAATAATGTTTCTTGTTAGAAATATCTTGTCAGGTGTTTCCCATGTCATTGCCATAGTTCAAAAAAATGAGAACACCTAACAAGTCAGAAAAGAGTTTATCAAAATATACAGCTGAATTGTCTACAGGAAACAGTCTGTGCATATGGTCCCCCTTTACTTTTCTAGACCTGTATCTCTTGTTTGGTAATATGTACCTGAGTAAAATACTTCTTATCTTCCATTTTCCTCGTATTCTCCCTCCTGTTCTATACGACGTGGTTATCATTTTCTATATGCAGGGAGATTTTTCAGCTGGATCTCTGAGGCTGAGCTTTTGCCTTTCTACAAAGAGGAAAATACAGAAAGGAAGGAGAGAAGATAAGATCCAATGAATTCATGCTGAGTGAACAGTCAAACAGGTACTGCTGAGCAGGAATTGCCCCTCAAAAAAGTCATATATTCTTTTGTTGACAATTAATTATACTTTTCAAAGTATCTAAGTTCTAGTACTCTAAACAACAGGCAATAACATTTCATTTCAAAGAAAGGAGAACATAGCAACATTCACTGTATAAGAATAACATAGATGAGAAAGCACATCTATGAATCATAGTAGAAAGCTAACTAACTATGCAGCAGATTCTTCCAGCCAACCAGACATATAAAGGATGGAGTCTGAAGGATTTTTGCATTTACTCAAGCTAAAACATTCATGAACCTGCAATATTAACACAACACGACACTGATTCCCAGAGACAGAGCCCTGGTACTCAGCCGGGACATTCCATTCCAAGCTGACACATTTCATTACAGCTTCATCGTATTTACGGATCATTTGGGGGCACATCAAGGGCTCAACTACAAAGCTGATCAAGTATCTGCTGTACAGTAATATATATTTTACATCTGTGCTTTGTGGAAGAAGACAGATTTCGTACACTACATGGCTTCTAAAGAGTTCCTATGAAGTGTGAAAGAAGAGTAAATTCTAGAAAACAAAGGAATGTGTTGTGGGACAGAGCTATCTTCTAAGCCTCAGCCAACAGAAAAGGAACTCTGAGTTCACAGTGGTAAATATACAAGAAAAAATAGAAAAGAGAGATCCTAATAAGTCTTTTCTAGCCTGCAAATTCCAGCTTTCCTGTGGGGTCAATATAAGTGAAAAATTAGCGCCGAGACAAAATTCCTCCTGCTGAAGGACAACAGAAAAATTAGGGCTTCTAGCACACATGTAACAACTAAAATTGTGCCATTTTATTCTTTCTCTATTCTTTCTTCTGCCTCTAGTATTTAACCCAGTCCAGAAATTCTCATTACAATTCTTGTTAAGAATAGTTATCCAACCCCGATGCCCGCTGGGCAGTATGTTGTAAATCAAGTATATTGCTTCTCCAAATAAAAAAATACATTGAATAAAATAACCAAATGCATACCCCAGGCAAAAGCTCCCTAAAAGTTCTGGAAGAAGTAACTTACAAAATCACTGACTGTCTCTGTGTCACAGCATTTACTCTAAAGTAATGTTTCTTTTGGAGTAAAAGAGTTAGAGACATCTCTGCCTTCATACGAAGGGTGTGTTACACGACGACCACAGGCATCCCTGGGGAGCCTACAGAGAGCACAGTAGGCATTACTCAATTCTGTTTTTATTGCAAGTGGAGCCTGGCTGCACAAAAAAGTTGCTCCACAACATATCAGGCTTGTCTTAAATTGATTAGGAGTACATTTCATCTTGGCTTAGATATGGAGTTATTCTTTTAATTATTATGGAGTCTTCTTTTAATTATACAGCCTGATAACTGCCAGGATACCTGCAAAGCACCTACAGGTATATTTTTCTTAACCAGATTTTCATATTTGATATTTCCTACCCATGAACTTTGAGTTCACCATATCAAAAGTGCAAATTCAGCTTCCACGAAGTCCATTGATGCGAATATGTTTGGGTGCCACAGTGCAAGGCAACCTAGTGCGTTTATTTTGGTGTCTGTTTACTGGATACATAATTACAAGCAATAAGTACACGCATCTTTCCATCCTTCTCAGAAAACCACCTTTCACACTTTATTATCACTTATTAAAACCTACTGCTGGCTTGATTGAAGTGTGTAGGCTGCACTATACTTACCTGCAAATAAAGCACCTTCATTTGGTTCTTAAGTTACTTCAGAAGCTCTCCCTGTTATTACATGCCTCCTTTTCATATTATGAATTTCACACAATTTACTGCTTTTGTGTTTCACTTAAAATCTTGTTTATTGGTGGCACAAAAGTAAAGCTTGACTAGTAATGCCTGCCTTTTTCTCATGCTTTTCCTCATTGGATGCAATTCAACTCACATTATTGATGAGAATTACACATTTCTGAAAATCTTTCAAGTATGTCTGAACCAATCAGGTTCTTACATTTTCTACCCTTGGAAGCAGGGGAAGAATCATATTACAGATTTTCCATCCTTTCATATATAAGATTTAATGACAGGATATACATCATCATACCTTTCTCAACAGATACTGTTGAAGTTAAAACCTGTATCTAGATGGACTACTGTGCCTAGCCAAAATCGGTTTTCTACCACTGGACCACAGAATCATTTCTTATGACTTCTTCAAATGTAAGGCTGTTCTTATAAACTAAAGACTGTTTCACCTCAAAAGTCTCAAGACAAATGTAAAAAAGGAAAGCAGGTATACTAAAATAGCTATATGGTTAATCTTATTTAATATAAATTAAAAATGCATGGATTTGGGACTTATGTTTTATTATTACTTACATTGTGCCTACAATATTTTAATTTCTTTGAAAAATAAGTCATTCACTTTACCTGCTTTCAGAAATGTATAGTTAAAGAAGAGACAACTCTAGTAAGTTGTCTAATTAATCTAACTCTGTAAGAGAGGTTTTATCCACAGACTGCAAACTCAGTAACTGTCTGATCTCACTTGTCCATGTAATGTTCATAAAAGCAATACATTTCTTTAGTCCTATTTTAAAAGTGAGATAGGTCAGTTCACTATAACAAAAAGCGTATTAGAGCTTAAGATTATGTAAAAACATAGTTGTCATCTGCTATCAGCTGCTTCCTTCAGCTTTCCTCTGTTGCCACAGGACAAAAAGTAGATGGACAATCAACACCGCTGGAATTAGGAATTTTTATTCAAAATTGGCTTGTGTTAGGTAAACATATGGAAAGACTGCTAGACTATCTAGTTTTTATCATCAGGTTCTCCAGTCATGAATGTCATTTATATATCTGTTTACATATATCCATATGCACACAAACCCAAAATGATGGGGATTCTCAACATTGTGACTTACAACACTGTAAGTTGTGCACATCGTCACGTGAATTTCTGTAAGTTTCAGTAAAACGCAGGTTACTGAATTCTGATTGCCTATTTTGAAAATTAGAACACTTTGCTTTCTGTGCCAGTTCAGCAAGAAAATTACACAGATGCACTGCCAGCCTGTCAGTTCTCATCCCCTCCCTCTTAACTTTTGAATGAATTGGCTAATTTTGATCAAATTTGACAAAAGGACCTGGTCTTAAAGATATGAAGTTCCAACAAGTTTCCATGAGAACTGACAGTTGAGTAGGAGATAAAGACTGACATGAGTCTTCCCAGTGAGGAAAATATTGCTGTGTAAGCTCAGCAATTATCTATTATGCTTGACATACCCGCAAGTCAATCATTGTGTATATACCAGCCACACAATCCACTTGCGTGTAATTCGGAAGCAATCACAGGTCTTCTGTTTCTCACCCAGCCACAAGCTAGGGAACAGAGGAGTGGTTGGCGGTGTATTTGGGAATCAGTGCAGAAGCTAGGTTTTAGCAATGAAAAGTGAATGAAGAAGTGAGCTGTAGTTTGATTGGACACAATGTCATTTGAAACTAAGCTTCAGCATATACACTGTAATCAGACAAATTCGTTAAACTTTGCAAAGTGTTTGTAATCATTACCCCACTATAACCCAAAACAATAAAAAACAGTAAAAGATCAGAAAATGTCAGGCTTACTGTGATTTAACAATGTTGCAAACAAGTTGCTATTTATATTTTCCAGTGTTAATTCAAGTAGGCCGGCATCCCAGAGTGCTCTTGAACCTTCTCATACAATCACCACTTGATCTAGGACACCACATGTAATCATACCCTTTTTAGCTGGGTCCACACTAGCTCTATCAGTAATTACACAGTTGGCACTTGGATTATTAGAGATATATTCCAGGTTACTAACCCCAATAACCCCAATAATAATCTTTCAAGAAGAGATTCTTGGTAAGTTGCGGAAGAACTCTTTCACCTTTCCAGGCCTTTTCTGGATGATCCTTGGCACACATTTAACTGAGAGAATCCCAATGTTTGCCCGCTCTTTGCTTCTGTTCAGTTCTGCTGATGCCAGCCCCTGGCTCTGAAAGTTTTGAGTCTGCTCTGTTTCCTTCCAGTCTGCTCAGCCAGTCTCAGCAATGCCACATAAGCAGGAAAAAAAAACCCCTCTTATCCCCCTCTTACTCCTGTTTACTTTCCCTGCTTATTCAGGAGAAGGATGCATTACCTTTTAATGCAAAAGCATCACACCAGGACCTCATGTTCTATTATTTTTCTACTACGAATCCTTGAGCTTTTCCAGTTACTGCTTTCAAAGACAGTATTCCATTTCAAGGACAGGATTCCACTCTGTTGATGAAGTATTTTACTTACATCTGCTCAGACCTAATAAACACTCCAGAACTGGAGGTCCATCAATGTTAGTGAAAATACTTGTTTGCATTATCATTTAAGCAACTGTATCCCTCCCTCATCCAGATGTTACAGAGCATAAATGATAAGAAATCATTCCAAAGAAATCTGCATTGCAGTCATCACCAAAGCGAGTAAACAAAGAAAAGCTGATAGGACACCACACACTAGGCAAATCGCTGTGATCTTCATAGAGAAAGGTTATGGATCTATTTTTCTTCTTTTTTCAAATATAACTTTTCTTCTAGATTCAGAGGCCTTCACATTAAATTCAATATTTTAGCACCCACACGACCATCTAGAATTAAATTGCAGCAGTTCCTTAGAATCTGAGTAAGAAAGTAATGATAGATCACTGTGATTCTCCTGTCCTTGTACAGTAGTCAAAGAATCATTTACTAATAGACTGAATTGCTTCTAAAAGCAGAAATCACACAGCTCCATCTTGTGGAAGACACAATTCCTTGTGTAATGTCACAGCCCAGTTCAAGTCCTACAGCTGACTTCTGCCTTTGTTAAGGATTTAGCTTTAGATGTTTCTATCTACACTGTTTTACCTACTGCAGATATTTTCTTTAATGTGTAATTTACAGAACTTCATCAAGTGCAGAAACAATCTAACTAGCATTTTTATTTATATTCTTCTGTTTCATTTTATTTTCCCATAACATTCTCCCAAACAGGTTCATATGTCAACAGGTCATGTTTGTATCGTGGTGCAGAATCAGCTCCTTAATTTTCTTTCTGTCCTCATTCTTTGTCCCGTAAAAGGCTGAACACCTTACAGAAGTGTCCTCAGTGAATATGCCGTAGATTAGTACTAAAAACATTTTATTTTAGCCTAGTGGTACTTCTTAGCAGGAAGCATTTGCAATCCAGTTTAGGTGACACAAAAGTGCAGGGCAGCAGAGTTTGTCTCATTCATGTAAATCAACACAGAACTCTAATCTGTAATGTTTCCATAATCTAATGCCGTTAAAGTAAACCAAGTCAAACTTTTACCTCAGACGAACCAGGTAACTTTCCACAACATTAGGAAAAACTTCTTCTTGGATTCTGGAGACAACTGCGGGATTGATCTTTATTCCTTTGTTGCAGTCTCATTGTCCCACTGAGAGCTTCGGAAGGGACTGTACATCAGAAATAAACATGTCACCATATGCACTCCACGGATGCTGATTCTTTAACTGTTGTGCTGCAAAGTGTAGTCTGTATTTTCCTACTTTCTCCACCCTTCTGTGGTAAGATCAGTGTTGCAGGGAGAGAGAGCTTTGAAGTCCTCAGCAAACACAAGTTTATAATTATTCTGTGTGCTTCTCTCCAGCAACTTCTTAGATAATTATGGCACCATTTGCCATAAAAGGTAAATTCCAAATTTAAGATGATGTCAGGAATGCAAACTAAGACTTTTAGAGCGACAAAATCACTAAGTATTTGAAAATTTCTGAACAATAAAGGCTTCATTTTACAATGCCAATGATTCATTCTCATGTTATAATAATTATCTATCAGCTCTTTGGTCATTAAGTGAGAATTTTATGGGAACTAAGAGAAAAGAAACCTTAAAAAAAAACACGCTATGCTCAAACAAATGTTTAGTCTGTCACCACATACTCATTATTTCCTCCATCAACCACATTAGTGGCAATTATTCACCAGGTTTTGCGCTTTCTTTTCATTCACCGTTCAGTACATACAGTGACCAGGTCACTACCATCACATTCTCAATGAATAACAGAAAAGGAATTTTAACAAAAGACCCAAATGTTATGAAACTCTGTATTTAACATGAAGAAGTCTCACAGATAAGACCCAAAGATTAACTAAAACTTTAATACTAATAAAAACTTCTACATAGGGGTTAATCAAACTGGAAATGAAAAATCATAAATCATTCAACTATATAATATTTATACATAAATTTCTATGCCATGCTATCAAGAAAACTAATATATATATTTTTAGCTATGCATTTTACTTAGGAAAAGTGTATTAAACCATGTCTATCAACAGAGGTCTACAAACTAAAATCCATCAAGAAAAAAGTTCCTTGGTCCTTGGTGTTCAGTATGTAACTCACTGTAAAGCCTTCACAATATATTTTGATGTTTGGAACAATACTCTGTGTTTGGAGAAGAAGGTATTTTTCATAAGTTGCATTCTAATGTGTTACTTCTCTGTAAGATTATCCCAGCCCACATTCACTGAAGTTTTCTGAAAAAGCAGCAAGTAACATGACTCATAGGACTATACGCGGGTGACTCTAGGAACATATTTCCCATTAATTTACAATTGAAATGTGTAAGTGGTTGCAAATGACCACAAACATTCCCTCAAGTCTTCTAATTTAATTAAAAGGATAAATGAGCCTAAGTATTTTCATCTTTTTTAATTAGTTTTAAATTCATTTTCTGTGTGAGAGCCAGAAGTCCTGAGAGAAAAAGTAAGGAATTGTGCACAGGAGCTTCTGCTGATCTTCAGACATACCAGATCTGCACGATCAATGTCAACACAATAACCAAAACCAGCTGCTTATTAAAATGCTGGTTTGGACTACAACAGTCAGAGGCCATCTGAACTAACGCATACAGGCAAAAAAAAAAATGCAGTTGAGAAAGATCTCCTAAAAATCATCCAAAATCTGTATTTTTAGCTAACATGCCAAGACTTACAGGAAAAAAAACCAGAATGGTGTCTTGATTATTTCCCTACAAAGCATATTGCACACCCCTGTTGAGATGATTCCTCACCACTTCACCCTCCTGAGTTCACCTTCCATACTGAAAAACATTATGGCATTCCTCTCTTCTGGTAGAAGTCAAAATAGTAACTCTCTAGATATGACTGGCAAGAAAAATACCTCATCTCTTCTGCTAACATTTTTTTATTGCATGAAATTTCAGGAACAGTATCAACTTCTTTTTATTAAGTCTTGAAGTGATTTTTGTTTCTCTGAGAAGTATTAGTATTACACTGAAATGCTGAAAACCAAAATCTACAGAAAGAATGAAGAAAAAGAACTACAGGAAAAGACTTTCCGAGGTTCATACCCCACCCCACCAATAGCTGTCAATCCTGACAAGAAACAGCTACCTCTGAGCGTAGGTGGACGCAATAGTTCATCCTCTTTAACCAATCAGTCTTTGGATCATATTCCAGAATCTGCCAACAAGGTTGCCAATTAGTGCCAATCATGGCAGGTTTTTCTGTGATATGGACACCTATTCAAGAGAAATTGGGCTGATACTATCAATCTGCTTTCCATCTGCATTTAAAGAGCCTTTGTATGACTTTGTAACCTTTAGTTACTATCAAGATTAGCCAGGTTGAAACAGTAAGCTATAGATATGAAAAACACATTCCTCCATCATAAAACAAACTACATTGTGCAGTTTATAGCTGGAAGTCCTCTTAGGCTTTTCAAGAAAGTGCCAAGAGACTACTGCTAGAAAGATAAAGTCGTTTGTTCAATAGGGCTACAATTATTTCATTCCCCAAAAGTAGGGGATTAAAAATTATGTTAATTAGGATAAATATTAAGAAAGTATTAAAGCATTATTACAAGACAAACCAAATAACAAAAGAGTTGCTGAATATTACAACACTACAAATAATACTTCACAGTGATACTCTGTGTTGCGTACAGTGCTTAGAAGATACATAATTACACACTGGCTGCCAACAGTAGTCTGGCGCATCTATTCATCCTTAACCCTATGTATTTTCATTACTTCAGTGCATACCATTAGAACTCAAATGCTATCAAAACATGCCATTAGAAATAATTTAGTATTTCCTATTTTAGATTGAAAAATATATGACTAAATGTTAACTATGAGGCAAGTAATTCTAGTCAAAAAAAGAACAAAGTACAGAACAAACATACCTGGATCTGCTGTATTTCCCAGTCATTCCTTTTCAAATACATATGTATTTCAAATAATGCATTGAAAGTGTAATCCTGTATTCCCTGGTAATCTAAATGGGAGATTTGGCTGCAGGAGCAATCAAACAACAGACTTAAGGCAGAGAGAATTAAAAAGTAAAATGCCTAGAAGACTTTGCAGGTAACCAGTTTTACTATAAAGGGTCTTGTTTTATTGTGCATGAATAGGAATATGATTCTTTGGATTCTAAATAATTTAATCAGTGTTCAAGGGTTTTTATGAACCTCATTACATATCTCTTTTACAGGATTATGAATATTTGCAAATGGGGTCATGTAGCAATGCTTCACAGGCTAAAAAGTTAGATCAAGACATATTTTCCAAAAGTCTATAAAATATTTCAAAATCAGAAGGCCTGCCCAATACACATTGCCACATCCAAAGTCTTAGCATTCTCTGTGAATTTTAGCAACATCTTTTTTTATATATATATTACTGTTCTTCCTCCCCCACTGTTTTCCTACAATGACTACATTTGCACAACTTTACCCAAAAGTATGTAGCAAGTTTCATTTAAATAAAATTAAAATTAAGCTACCAAATTTAAAGCTACGTATACTAAAGACCAAATTGATTAGTTTAACTTAATTTACTAAGCAACATTGTGCTTAGTAAATTATAAAATTTAAGGAAAAGTAACTTAACTAAAAGTAAAATACAAAAAAAATTATATTGCGGTTGAGCACCTCTATGGCAGTTTTGTAACTGCCCCTTCTGAGGAGTTTTACTTTCATTAGAGGAACAAAAAAATCAAAGCTGAATGAACAGGGATTTTACAGATGTGTAAAAGTATCTTACAGTTACAAGTTCAGTTTTCTAAATTTGTGTATAGTGGGTCACTCAGTATTTTTCACAGGTAAGTTTATTTAATCTCCAGGTATATATACTTGGAGCGTAAATGATAATTTGAGCTCTCAAATGAAGAAGTAAGTTGATAATGCTTTTACTAAAGACAATCCTAGTGATACTGTTTTATATAAGATAAATAAATTCAGAAACTCATAATACATAAATGCAACTCCCAAATCCAGAAAGAAAATGTCTGCTTGGTTTAAACTGAAAGCTTGACATTGAGCTATGAATATTTATGCAGCCTATTAAATACTGAAAAAAGGCAAAAAGTTTTTAAAAAATTAGAATTATCAAGACTGGACTGTCACTGCTATGTTCTAGAACTCATTATCTGTGTGAGAGACTGAAAGAAGTAGGGTACTCTTAACATTATTCCAGATAATCTTCAAAATAATCTATATTTCAGACAGCTTTTGATTGATCAGCAATATCATAAATTATTAAAAAGTAAAGATGTAAAAGGTTAATGAATTGCAATAATTTTAAAGATACAGTTCTCAGTATCTTCTAACAGAAAGGCTAGGAATAGTTGGCAATAGTTGGCAATACAAAATTGCAGGAATGATCTAGGCCTGGTTCTCCAAATAATGACATGAGCATTCTATTAAGAGCCCCATATAAAGAAAACAGTTCCCAATTTTATTATTTCAGTCCCTTAGCTGCACACTTTCCAATAGAAAAACTCCCTCTCAATAAGGTTCATCACTTCCCAATAAGAAAATACAGAGATTTAGATACAACTGAGAAATTCCCTCTTCCTTCTTTAAGCTCTGTGACTGCAATGCTATAAAGGAAAAACTGCTCATTGCTGATGAGAAAAAACAGTGGTCCAGAATTGCTTGATGGACAATAATCCCAGAAAAGAAAGATTTTTTGTCAAGATCCATTAAAAGGTAAGGGAAAATAACCAAAGTAAGGAAGCCTCATTTCTTTTTTAATTCTGTAACAACTAACAACTAAACAACTAAATAATTGTTAGAACACAATTATGTTTAGAATTTGGGAAGCTAATAAAGTATCCCCACCAGTGTCAAATAGCACATGAAAAACAATTGCCTCAGATGTATGTGAAATGATGTGGTGCAGTAATCAGAACTGACTCAATACGGCAGCACAACTGAGTTTTGGACATGCCAAGGGAAAAAACAGGAATGTTTTAAATTGTTTCTCTTAGGGGAAACAATCCTGTAGGCTGACAGAGCAGAGAATGTTCTGTAAGGTGGCAGATGAAGCTTAGGCTCAAATACAACTTTTTTTTTCTTATGTTTTGTACTGACAGAGGAAGGATCATCAGGTTTATACGCAGACAAGGTATGCAAAAAGCTTTCTAGTCAATATACATGTGTTCACAGAGGTGTGTAAACACTGGCAGTCAGGAGCATAAGAGCAGCCAACCCACATCACAGCAAAGGTCTGTACCTGACAGTAACCTTTTGTGGATGCCTAGGGAAGAGTAAAAGCACAGGTAGCATGTAGTGAGTCTTCCTGAATAGGAGCTCCTCCTTCCAGAGCTTAGGTCCTGCTATTTCATAGCTTTGGGTGTTTTATAACACCATTAATTTTTTAAAATCCATTTAAACTTACATCCACCGTCTTCAAGATGAAAAGGAGGCTAAGAAGTTGAAGGAAGCAAGGCAAGAGCAGCAAAAAGGAGAGATTCCAATAGGAGAGAATAAATGTGATAGGACTGCAAAGAAAGAATGGGATTTGAGCAGCCACACTACTTGAAGGAAAGGATGCAAAGGGAATTGGGGCAGAGATTTTTTTCCATCTGCAGCTCTCCATCTGTGACAATACTGGGGGCTCTCTAGGAAGGTAAGAACCAGCATTAAGCACACATGCTGACAGCACAGAAGGGGAACATTGTAACCTACTGCAGCCTAAAAAAAGTGTTAAGAAAGGGGTACAGTGAAATCCAGAAAGAAAATCAGTTCAAACCTCACTGCAGATATTTTTGAATTGTAGACATCTGTATGGGATGTCAGACAATCCACCAATGAATGCATCACTTCTTACCTTTCTCAGCCATGCAATCCTAGACATGTATTGTCCTTTGTCTCTCACCCCACATGTATTGTATTCTGAGAGGAGCCCCTTCCACTAGTTGTTTTCAGAAGTAAAGTGGTTTTCTTTACAGGGTGGAGGGAATTGAAAGGTTCTGTGAAAAAACTTCATAGAGGGGAGACAGTGGCCGATAACAGCACAAAGATGGGAGGGCACATTTGGTACATTAAGAGTGTATCAAAGAAGGCATAGAAGAAGAAATAATACTTACCCATAATGAGCTATTAATGGTACTGAAATTGTACCGTTCATTTGTTAAAATGAATATGCTTGACTGTAGATTTTCTTGTCAGTCTATATATTTTGATTATATGCACCACACAGCTCCGCAGTAAATTACTGCAACTGTCTTTGATTCTTTAGGATCCACAGGAGTAGCATATGCACAACTAGTTGCAGAATCTAGAATTCAACTCTAAATTCTCATCTAAAACATTTCTGCAAAGTAAGTGGTTACATTCAAAAGTGCTGACAATCAGCAGGAATTCTACAGAGATCTAAGGCAATACTTGTTTCTTAAATTTCCAGTAAGAAGAAAACTTTTTAAAAATCCAAAGAAAATTTAGTATATCTGTCACAGTGGAGTCTGAAAAAGTACAGCTTGAGTTCATTTCTTAACAAACACCCTAAGCATTCAGTCATCATTTTTGTATACCAAACACAGACATTTCAATGAGAATCTTAGCTTACAGATAAAGTGTTTTTCATGCTGTTCCTTTTTAGTTTTAGTAGCACATCCACTGTGAAACTGGCACCATTCCCTATGTGAATCTATATAGAGTCAGACATTTTACCTCGTAACAAATCTGTGTAGCACTCTATTTTTTGGCTGTACGAGTAAAAAAGAACTTGACACAAAACAAACTGCAAATAATCAGATGTAAGACGTAACTGTCTAGAAGAAAGTTATACCCCTAATTTTGTTAGAACAAACCACCAATCAAGTGTCAATAGAGGCTTTGCAAGGGGAGAGAAGACAAAATATAAGATCTAGGGGAACTAAGAGAGATTCCACAGTAGAAGATCTGCCAAGAAATAGCAAGTAATACAACTAATCCACTGAATTAAATTCAACAAAATGTGAGAAGAGTCAAGAAAGACATTTATTTCTGATAAAGAACTCTAATAGTTTCCATGTATATGATACATGCTCTTCTCTTGTTTTCCTAACTTCCCAGTGAACTACTGGGCACTTGTCAGTGCTGAATTAATTTAACTGACAGATTAAGTGTGCTTTTCTTCTTTGTAAAAGTTACTGTGCAGAACAATTAATTGTTACTATATTACTACAGTGTAATTTAGAAAATTATACATATATAGTAGACATAATGGAGAATTTTGCCATAACTCGGAAGTCCTGTCAATAGATCATTCAAGGGCAAAAGGCAGCACAGAACTGGATCAAATCTACTTATTAGCACTTGCTTTTTATATCACAATAGAGTTTGAAGATCCTCAATAGCACTTGATCCTCTTTTGTTAGTCAGTGCACAAACACAAAATAAAGGATTTCAGATGTCACCTGACAGGCTAGGACACTACCCACTCCCTTTGACTCCACTCTGAAGAACACCCAGCAAAATTAAGCACATCCACACATCTCAAGCGCTCTCAGCTTAAACTATGATCTATCTGCATGAAGACAGTGCCCTGTGAACTGAAATGGCTGTGGCACACCTACATGTTCCATTAAGATACAAATGTGGGGGGATAATAATGGTATTCTTTTAAATTGCCAAATTATTCACTATCGTTTTGGCAAACACAGTAAAGCCAGGATTAAGACAGCTGCTCCCTTCCCCCCCCAAAAAAAAACATAAATCCCCCTTGCAGCTCCTTAATAAAGTTATAACTTGCACCATTCATCTGGTAAATAAAAATCCTTGGAAAAAATAGAAACAATGAGAAAGCAGTCCCATGCATATTCAAATAGTTGTAATTGCTATGGAAACCATCTCTACTAATTCAGTCTTTGTCTCAAAGCATCCCGAGGCAAATCATGACACAATGACAGCAAAAGAAAGTGTAATAGTGTCTAAGACTTCAAAGTTCAAAATTCAAGAGAAAATTAAACCACCGTGTAGGAAAAGCCTTCATGTTCTCCCACCTTCCAGGTTCTTTTTGGAGCGTATTTACGTGGATGAGCTCTTCAGTACTTCAGTATTTCTGCCTGGGCTTCCCAAATAGCTGCTTAAGTAGCACTGAGGGCTGGCAGATTCGCTATAGTTATTGCAAAAAGAGGATACTGTTTCCTTAGTCTATCCTTCAAGTAATCATAATTTTAACCACCCTTCAGTATTAGAAATTTTGGGAAACCTGAAAACGTGTAACTCTATTCAAGCAATGCCATTCATTTTCAAGCTCGAAGAAGACTGATGATAGGGTGAAAGAGGGTAACAGGGTCAAGGATCCAGAGATCATCAACGACAGCAATTAGCTTTAATGTAAACAAAGGTAGGTAAAATAAGAGCTACTATTTTTAGACTGAAAAAAGCCAATAATTTTAGACTATTATATGCCTTGCTTTCATTTCTTTTATATGAAATATTCTCAATTTACTTTATTGTATTTGTACCACATGAATGTGTTAATGGGTAGTTCAGACTATTTTCAACATTTCATCTCGTTTCCTTGCAGCAGTTTGCCTACTGAAAAAACAGAGGTGATCTCACAATTGTTCCTAATCAACCTCAACACCTATTTCTGAGTGTCATTGCGCCACTTTTCAAATTAATTTGCTGAATAAAATTAGTAAATGCAATACGCATACACCTACTACTCCAAATTATGTCGAAAAATCATTACTTCTGATGCGCTAGCCTTTATTCTTTCTAGGTTCATAATTTCCAGAAAGAATACTATCTCAAATATTATTTGAGAAGTACATTGCATTTCAGACACTAACCACTCTTCTTTTTTCAGGTACATCCCAGCCCATTACACTCTCATAAAGCAAAAGTCCAAATCCACTTTTATTTATCAAAGGTTTACAGTTATAAGTCATTCATGTTGTTGTTTATAAGCAACAAATTATGCTTTTAAAAAAGTTACTTTATTCAAAAATTCTGCACACCTGAATTGTGAATCAGTATTTGTGTAATAAGGATTTTGTATTATGATCCAGTGAACCTTGCCTTTCCCACATTTTTTTTAGTTAGAGTCTTCTAAGCCATAGAAACCAACCAACTTCCCACAAAAAACAAGCTCTGGGAAACACCTGTTTTCCACATTACAATCAGTCAGAAGTGCAGTCAGATGTGAGCAAATAACCACATTTTGTCACGCAAAGCATGGCATGCAAATTTTATGCTAGCACTATTCTGATCATCGGAAGGCAAACAATAACTATTCTCACATAATATAATCTGGTTTAGTATTAATCCACACACATTTTTTTCATGAATGTGAACTGGTGGGATGTGAACCTTGCAGATAATCGTGTCATAAGATCCCACACTTTTTTTATAGTTATTGTCAGATGTAAAGCTAGATTTAGCATACTGCCAAACCACACCCTGGGCTTTCAGGATAAAATTGACCAAAATATACAGCAAGTTACACACACAATTAAACACACTTATGTACAAACCACAATAATGTTTAGTTCTTAATGTTTGTTTATGAAACAGAAAAAATGTAACACCAATATAGCAAGGATATTGATTTTGCTTCTCTAAAATCCTTCACTGGAATGGCATCATCAAAGTTAGCAAACTAATGTATAAAAAAAATTGTATTGGTTAAAATGTCTAAAAGGAAATAAATACGTAGTGTTTATTCTTTTTAGACTAGCAGAATAAAAGGGAAAGTTTTGACTCTGGCACAGACTGTTCACTGTGATTAATAAAAATAAATTTTTGTCCAAACAAATGAATACATTTAAGCGAGACTCCTACATAAAGGAAAAAAATCAGACTGAAGCAATCATAGGAAATGCACAGGAAAGGCAGACTGGGATTACAGCATGAAGTTCTGGGATGACAGAGGAGAATACCCAAGAAACTGGGAGTTGAAGAGGGAAAGGCAGCAATGAAGAATCTGAAAGAATGAGTAAATATATCATGAGATTTCTAGAAGCACATATCTTTCTGCATAGAATATATTTCTATTCAAACCCAAGATTCAAGAAATCACCACTAGAGCTTTCTATATTGCAGCACCCAAAAACCTTTAAAAAAATTTACAAGATGTACTTCCATCAAAGAAAAAAAATGTAGGTATTAACTTGATCTTGTGCCAGCATTAGGGTTATTTTCCTACTTTATCTAATATAGTGTCCACAAACCTGAACCTGAATATTTGGGGGTTTCCTTCCCAGGGACCTGCCCCAACCCTCTACACACTGCTTTATCAAAGCCCTGTGCAGCTTTAGTTCTGTCTGTTCTACATTATGTTTTGTGCTGCAGGTTTAAACTGCATTTTTATAAAGAATCATTTAATCCATACCTCTTTAAATCTGTATTATCTTTACTTACGTGGACTTGTATGTTCAGAATTCTGTTCACTTTCCTGGCTGGAAAGTGGTCTAAGTCTTTTTTCAAGTCTCACATATCATGAGAGTTTTTTTAATTTTTTTTATATGTGTTGGGTTGACCCTGGCTGGACATCGGGAGCACACCAAAGCCGCTCTATCACTCCCCCTCCTCAGATGGACAAGTGAGAGAAAATACAACGAAAGGCTCCTGGGTTAAGACAAGGACAGGGAAATCACTCACCAATTACCATCACAGGCAAAACAGACCCAACTTAGAGAAAATCAATTTAATTTACTACCAATCAAATCAGAGTAGGATAATGAGAAAATGAAAACTAAATCATAAAACACTCTCCTCTCCCCCCTCCCTTCTTCCCGGGCTCAACTTCACTCCAGAATTCTTCACATCCTCTCCCCCAGTGGAGCAGTGGGACAGGGAATGGGGATTGTGGTCAGTTCATCATGTGTCGTCTCTGCCAATCCTTCCTCCTCAGGGGGAGGACTCCTCACACTCTTCCTCTGCTCCAGCATGAGGTCCCTCCCACAAGAGACAGTCTTCCACGAACTTCTCCAACATGAGTCCTTCCCACGGGCTGCAGTTCTTCATGACCTGCTCCAACATGGACCCTTTCCACAGGGTGCGGTCCTTCAGGAACAGACTCCAGTGTGGGTCCCCCACGGGGTCACAAGTCCTGCCAGCAAACCTGCTCCAGCGTGGGCTCCTCTCTCCATGGGCCCACAGGTCCTGCCAGGAGCCTGCTCAAGCACAGGCTTCCCACGGGGTCACAGCCTGCTTCAGGCATCCACCTGTTCTGGTGTGGGGTTCTCCACCATGGACCTCCATGGGCTGCAGAGGGGCAAGCTGTTTCACCATGGTCTTCAACACGGGCTGCAGCGGAATCTCTGCTCCAGTGCCTGGAGCACCTCCTCCCCCTCCTTCTCCATCAACCTTGGGGTCTGCAGAGTTGTTTCTCACACATATTCTCACTCTTCTCTCCGGCTGCTGTTGCACAGCAACTTTTTCCCCTTCTTAACTGTGTTATCCCAGAGGTGCTACCACAGTTGCTGATGGACTTGGCCTCAGCCAGCGGTGGGTCCACCTTGGAGCTGGCTGGCATTGGCTCTATCAGACATAAGGGAAGCTTCTGGCGTCTTCTCACAGAAGCCACCCCTGTAGCCTCCCCACTACCAAAACCCTACCACACAAACCCAATACAGTATAATTCCTCATTAACATAAAAAAGATTATATCTCTAAAAAAATGTACTTGTTTTCTTAGCAAGAAAAGAATTAAATGATTGGGACATCTGTAGGCCTCACACTTTCAAGGATCTAAGAAAATTTTCAACAGTCAGATGAGATTTTTGAGTGTTGTATTTGTAAAACATTTTATCTGACTAACCTACAAACTGCCTAGAAACATACACTCCAGGATAAAATGCAGCATGCAAAGTTTAAAAGTGATTCAAAGAACTCTTGGAGCTCAGTAAAGACAATTTACTATTCAGGTCCAAAATAAGAAGCCAGCTTCAGTCTTAACTATGAAATGATTATTGCTGCTTCGTAATTAGGTTTCCTACGGGTTCTGGAGAATGTAAGCCAACAGTTTTCTCTCTACTTTAAATTGAGTTTAAAACATTACTAAAAATAGAACAGATCACATATTCATAATACTATCTTACTAAGACAGAAATCTGAGAGGTGTGATAATTTTGTACATATCTAATTTTTCAGATACAGTTACTGAAAGTAGAGTAGAAAAGACATATTGATTTGAAATGCAAGATGTAGATTCCAATTTTGATTTTTGCATTGCGTGATAAATCCCAGGAAATTCGTTCAAGGTTATAAATGCTCCAAAGATGTTCCAGATACTGTTTACTAAAGAGAAGGTTAGTTTTCCTGATGTATTTCTGGGAAACACGGTACATTCAAACTAGGATGTAAAAGCAAACTGAATGTAAAAAATGTAAAAGCAATACTTGAAATAAAGAGAAGAGAAAGTATCACGATCCCTGAACTATTTCATTTGGAATAATCTAACACTGATAGGAGGTAGCTTTATTTCTCACTTTGAACTGCCCAAAATGAAAGCATCCTAAGAAAATAGTGACATTTTACTGTAGAGCTTCTATACACTGTCAGACAGTTAGTTTTTCTTTCCTATAAGCGTTAACCATCCTCTACCTCACTGGAATATGTCAGATAAGCAGATGCCATTTCATTTACTTGCAAGTCATGTTTTACTTGGTATAGCAGAAGCAGGGATGAGCCTTTTCTAAATCTAAGAAATCTAAACCTCTCTACTAGAAAATATCTAAAGACATCATTTTCCTGGCTTCCTTGAACAGTCACACTTATGTAGTGCATTATAGGAGAGTTGACATCTCTGGGCAAGGATGCTGCAGGTTTCACAAGATCAAGCCTGAAATTTGAGTCTGCTTGGTTGCTGTCCATGTCTAGTTCTAGTAATTGTGGATTTGGTCAAGTCAGTTTTTAATCCTCAAATTCCACTGAATATATCTACTGATTCAGGAAATACATAAACAGAACATTGTACAACAGTGTAATAACACTGCAATTGCTATCTTTGCTGTATGTATTCTATAACCAAATGCTTAGAGAAATGGAAAATTCTACATATCAGGAATGCTTGCTTCATGTTAACTTTACATTCTCTTTAGAAGTCAAGGAAATGTTATAAAGAAATGACTCTGCCCTGTAGAGAGAATAAGAATACTCCTTCAGTGAAGAAACTGCAGTTGCCTTCAGTTATTAAAGTGTTAAGTAAATTATTACAAATGTGATCCTACATTAGCAGCAATATCCCTTTTCAATAATAGGCTACAAGCACTCTAATTAGAAATGTCTATCATGTAAAACAATATTAATACCACTTTTACAATTTTCAAACTAATATGGAAAAGGTTTTTAATTGTCATGTTAGTATATTTCCTTGCTTAAGCTGCTTTTGTATTGGAGAAACAGTAAATTTGATTATATGACTTGGGAAAAATGTCTGTATAAACCTGATAGTTCATACTAACTTGTAAGGTAACAATATCTTTCCAGTGAAATTTAGGAACAGTCACAATTTGGTCTTTTGTTTGTTTTACCCACAGGACACTACTACAGCAATGTGGTTGCTCTCTACTTGATACAAACTTACCTTGTTCACTTACACAGCAAACACTGGTTTTGGAATACAGCTTTAAAAACAATGACTGAATCTGGTTTACCCACTAAAGCAAATATGCTTTGGACAGAAAAGTACCTCATTTCTTTCTCAACATGGACTGACGAGAATAACAGGTTGAGGGGCAAATTAGCTCCTTAATTGGCTAACTGTTTTCCTGGTGCCTAAAAAGTATGCTATTCAGAATGCTGCATCAATCTTATCTCACACATGTTTCTCTATGAGAAATTACGCAAGCTCTTTAGCAAAGTAACAACTTGATAGAATACTTGATTTGTGAGCGAGAGTAACCTATATTTTCATAAAGCTCCAGTTCTAATCCCAAAATTTTGTGACTATTCTGTTGGAATCAGAAGGATAAACAGATATTCCTCGAACTGCATGTTCCAACAACTCACATTACATATCTGCGGTTCAGCTGAACAATTTTTAAGGAATAACATTGCAAGATCACTTTTCTTCACAAAAACACACTCAGAACATGGTGTTTTTCATCAACACTTTTTCACTTAGGGTCAGGAAACACAAAATCTTCAAATAAAACTGGAACACCAGATTTGCATTGCCACTGCTATGCAAGAAATACACACTGGTCACAATGGTGCAAATGTTTACGCCTATGTAATACTGTCTATATACATCCATGTTGAAATATTCCCCATTGCATCATCAACTACGTCTTCTTTTGTTAATAACAAAGTAATTAATTTGTTGAATGAACAGCTAAACATCTCCGAGTGACTATGACCTTAGAAATGTATGATAGACTTGAACATAAGTAATGTGTTAAAACACTTCATCTATCTGTCATTTTTATATATTGCTACAATAAAAAAACCTTGATGTATTTCATGACTTTTAAATCTAGAAGCTATTAAAGCAGATTACATAGTCACCATGTATATTATTTATCTAAGATGCACAAGTGGGGGGAGGGAGCAAAATTAAGGTTGTTCAGGGTACTTAAGTACAAACTGTACATATCTTTAAAGTTTTTAACCTAGTTTTGTAATTGTGGAGAAAAATACTGTGAAAATCATTTACAGCTGCTTAAGTTTAATTCTGGGTTTCCTTAAGACAAAGTACATTGAACACACTTGCTGTTACTTGTATGAAAATTGTACCTAAAGGGGAAACGAAAGCCAAAGAGTTAGTAATTCCAGGGTCTCATGGTCTCTGCAGATCCAATGTAGGATGAGAACTTACCTTTCCCTTACTAATGTTCCCTATCCATCAGACCATAGCCCAAATCAATTCTTTAATTGGAGTTCATTTTTTAACACAGCAAAAGCATGTCATGTTTAATTTTTACAATAGCTTCCTTGAAAAAGAATAATTAGGTTTTCCTTTGTAGAAGAAATATTTTGTAACCTTTAAAGAATGTTCTGTATGTAGACTGCTGGAGAAAAATCTATTTCAGCCAGTTACAAATTTCAGAAAGTGCCCACCTCAGAACTAAATGTTCTAAGAACATGAACAGATGTGGCTACACAATAGCTTATAATAACTTTCAAAATTATGGAACACGTTGTTTCAATTTCCAATGTATCTTTATACCTACAGATAAATATCAGTATTTCTATTTTGCTCTTTTTCTTTGAAAGGAAGTTTGTTCTTATGAAAAAAAATATAGATATATTTCCTAGGGAACCTGGATAACAAAACTATGCATAAATTCAGACAATTTTGGTTTGGCAGTCTTATCTTTTAACTATAAGCTCCAACAGGTCTTTGTTTTCACTAAAGGTGTGAAAAAGAATAAATATGTAGTCTATGATATAACGATGCAAGGTAACTCAAATAACAGGACTATAGATATTAATCTCAAGATTCATGAGCTAATGATTTTAGGAACTAGTATATTGGTAAATCTAATCAGAGATAATGAATCAAATTGTATATAGGATTTGAGGTAAATATAGTAGATTTTATTTATTGTAAAATTGGCTCTTTGGGAAATTGCAAAACGTAAGAATTTTAGGCCATTTCAAAGAAATTGGCCCTAGTTGTCTTAGTTGGCTAACACAACCGAGGTTTAAAACATCCCCTAAATCAGTCAGAGATTTTTAGCTGTAGATAATGAGGCTGATCAGGCTAAAATGCAAATAACAAACCAGGCCAAATACACAATAAAAAATCCAGAATAAGAAATCTCAACACATTTTCACAGCTGAAAATACTGAGTTTTACTTAAGTACAAAGATAGGATGGAAGACAAAATAAAATGTTGATGTTTTAGAAAGAATATGAAATAAGTTTTACAGAAGTTATGCAAATACTGGTTTTCCTCTTACAGGTAGTCCTCCTCAGCTCTTTACATTATTAGTAAGAAAAGTTTATTAATATGACACAGAAGAACTGTTACTAGTTTTCAGAAAAGACTGTTGTCATTACACAAATGGGCAGATTAATGACTTAGTCATGGTTTCTTGCATTTTTGTCTTCACTAGTAATGATTAATAACTTGTCAAAAATAAAATTTAAAAAAAATTAGTTGTCAAAAGCATGTCTTAAAGAGAAGATTAATATTAATATTGGTGATCCCAATAATAATGAGTGATCCAAATAATCCCACCTCTGGTGATTTGTTCTGTTGCACTACCATGCAATTAACCTGCCTTTCATATAGTGTTAATTTGATGAAGTAAATAGGTCTATTAATACATTTTTGAAACATGCAAGTAAATCTCTTTCTTGGGAGGTTGATAATGGGCTGTACTGCCCATCTCACATAACCTATCAGCTTGAAAGTAGCCTATAATTCGTGTTGGTTTATAATTTTATATGGAATGAGACTCCTAAAGTTACTAAAAATGTTTATTACATATATTTATATAACCAGTTTTAATTTGTTTAAAATTAAAACCAAGCCAAATACAGAAATGTATTGGTGTCCTCCCCTGAATCATTCTCCTAGCTTATTAATCCAAACTTTAATATTATATATCATATCTAATTTTTAGCTAATTCTTAGGCAAATTTTATTTATCCTGTTCCTACACAAGTTCTTTCTTGTATTTTTATTGATACTTTTTAAATATTACTCTAATGTTTTGCAAAGAAAAATTACACAAAAATGAATTGCAAGATTTAGGCCTAAATTCTGCTCTTCTAAGGTAACAAATGACAGCCCTCTACTGGTTAATAAATATATAAGCATAGAAAGTACATTTCACAACAATTTTACATTAATAATATATTTAGCGAAAGTAAAAAAAATATAAAAATATATATAGTACAAAATAAAATCAGACTACAGAGATGCCTGAAATATTTCATTTGGACCATTAGAAAACGTATTATTTCTAATTTATGTAGGAAACAGTAGGTGAAGGAAATGGCTGGTTCCTAAATTATATGGACAACTCTATAGAATACTGCAATTCTTCAAAGAAGTAGCCTTATTGGACGACAGCTTTTCATACAGTGTTCAAAAATAGCAATAAACGTTAATGATCATTGTCATGTTATTGTGTAAGACTTCATTTTGGTCAGTAAAATGACCTGCAGGCCACAAAAATAAAATGTTGTCAAAGTAAAAATACTGCTTTTCTGACATTTTTATGGTCTAAAATAAATTTTCACTGCAAACGACAAAGACCTTAGTAGCAGCCAGCTAAAAGTGAGAACTAAAGCATGGTGTTTGGTAAAACAGTCAGCAATATGATCCAATTTGCAAAGACAAAATTGTCCAGGTATCAGCACAAAATTTCAGAAATATGACACATATATGAGAAAAAAAAGAATAGTTCCCATATTTTAATTTCTGACAGTTTTTAAATACTTTCTTCTAGTTTGCCCTGAGTGTCTATGCTGCATGTTAAAATGCAAATATATATATTACAAAATAATTTGAAAGTTTCCTATATTGATTTAAAAGATTCTATAGCATAATCCTGACCATGTGGCAAATTTACAAGTAATGCATTGTAAAGAGCATCTTCATTAATAGTGTCAATTTGAATAAGTATGCAATAAAAGAACACGTTAGCAGCTGTACACTGTATTTTCCCTTAGAAAAAAAAAAAAAACAAAAACCAAAGGAACCCCCACTGCAACTGCCAACACGTGACAATGCGAAACAAAGAACTGAAAGTATTTATTTGAATGTATCAGACAGTTGACTCAATGCCCTGATAATGGCATTTTACCGAAAGAAGATGATATTGGGGAAAATAATGAGAACTAATTCTGAGTGTAAATAAAACAGATTTGGAAGATCTTCCACACATTCGCATTACGGAAGCAGCTGGCTGTACACTGTCCCTCTGCCCAACCACTCTGCAAAAAAAGCTGTCAGTCTGCCACCCCCGCGCTCTCTCAGAGGGTGATTCTGGCCCAGTTGAAGGGGCACCCATCTCCCCTCCAGCAGGCCCACAAAAATTGCTTACTTTAAGAGGGGCTGGAGGCAAACCAATTCACCTGCCCTTCACCAAACCGAATTGTAGGGTAACTTTGAGGAGTGTCCTTCATTTTCAGCTCCTTCTCAAAGCAGGTCTGAAGAGCCTCTCGCTGCTGTGGGAACAAACTGCCTTTTCTGCACTGACTGAGGTGGGGACGCTAAAAAATGAGGTACCAGGAAAATACTGAGGTACTGATCCCTTGCGTGAGGAATGCAGGCTGAAGTTCAGTCAAGTTTGGTTTTGTTGCTTAAGAAATGCAAGTGACGAGTAACGTACAACAAATAATTTATCGTAAAAAAGGAAAAGGCCCCCGTACCTTATATTTACACTCAGCACACACACGCCCCCCACACGAGGAAGAGAGGGGGCTCAATACGAGCACCTGTGTGAGCTTGCCGGGCGGATAAGTTCCTTCCCCATCTCATTTTCCAGGCCGGTGGGTCTCCGGATCCTCCTCTCCCGCCGCCGCTCTCCACCCGCCGGGCGCTTCGCCTCAGGCACCTCGCGCTCGAGGCGGGAAAACCGGCCGCGCCGGAGGACCGCGGCGCCTGGGGCCGGCAGGGGGCGCCGCCACCGCCTCAGCGGCGGGAGAGCGCGGCGGCCGGTGCGCATGCGCCGCTCCGCCCGGCGGCCATGGCGGTGCTGCTGGAGCACGAGAGCCAGATCTTCCTGGACCTCTTCCACCAGGACGGGCTGGTGGTGTGCGCCCGCGGGCTGGGCATCGACCGCCTGCTGCTGCGCTTCCTCCGCCTCTACTGCGAGCCCGCCAGCCTGGTGCTGGTGCTGAACACCGGCCCCGCCGAGGAGGTGAGGGGAGCCCCTGTCAGCGGCGTCGCGCCCGCCCCGGCCCTTTCTCCTCACCGGCGTCGCCTCACGGTTTCGGCGGGCGCGTCCCGGGGGCGGCCGGCGGCATGTGGGGCGGGGGAGGAGGGCGCTGCCCGCGGCCGGCGCTGTGCTGGGCGCGGGGCCCCGGGCGTTGCGGCTGCCGGGGAGAAAGTGTCCGGCCGGGCGCGCCGAGGGGCAAAGGCAGATCCGAACTTCTACGGTAAAGTCCTAATAACGATTCATAACCTGTAAAAAGCAGAAATCTGTGAGTAGCCAGCGAGCAGAAAGGGGGGAAACTTATTGATAGATTTGTCCCTACTTTACGCAAAAAACGCCGCTGTATTTCCCCGGAACCGGGGAGGTTTCCCCCCATCAGGGAGGGGATGTTACGGGGACTGTTTGTAGTGACCATAGGTGGGTAAATATTACACCTGTAGTTTATAAGATTAAGCTTGACGTATGTGACCGACCCGGTGTAGTTGTTTGTGATAGCAGGTGAGGGGACCGAAAGGTGATCTCCTCCCAATTCTCTGTTCTTAAGTCAGTATTAAAACTGCCTATTCTCTGAAAAAGAACTGGTAAGATATAAGGGAAAACATAAGCTCCTTTGGGTGTCAGTGGCTCATATTTGCTTAAGTATTGTCTAGCTACTACTGAAAATACATAGATTTTTAAATCACTTGGATGAGTTTGAAACTGAACAAAGTGTACCCAAGACGAAAAAAGTCGTGATAATTCTGACTTCCTTAGATAGTATCTTACACTATTGTGTTTTTTATTTGTTGTTGTTGCTCCTCAAAATTAATGGAGTATATATAAATAAGGCATTTTTGCATCCATTTAATCAATTACCACAATGAAGTCTTGTGTTTTTATTGTGTTTGGTTTAGGAGTATTTTATTGATCAGCTGAGGTCAGATGGAGTTGTTCATCTTCCTCGGCGTGTTACCAATGAAATTACAAATAATACGCGATACGAATTTTACACACAAGGAGGAGTCATCTTTGCAACAAGTCGAATCCTTGTGGTGGATTTCCTTACTGACAGAATTCCTGCAAACCTCATTACTGGTAAGAGTTTAATGAAATAAAGGTAAGACTGTTCTGTTTGAAAACATATAAAGCTTAATTCTGCATGAAGAGTTTTAGTGACCAGTATTGAGACAGAATAATTATTCCTCTTTTCCTGCAAAGACTGAGGTAAAAGGAGCATTTATGTAGTTCTTTATTTTTTTTTTTCTCTTAATGGCTTTCTTTGCTCCAAACTTGTTTGCTTTATTTAATCATACAGTTTGAAAACATCCACATTATTTTTAGTTAATGCATTTGTATGACTTTCTGATATCAATAACTGGCTGGAAAACAAATCAACAGTTAAACTATGCCATTGGCATTGAAATATAAAATTCAGACTGGCTTTCCAAGGAGAATAATTGATTGCACTTGATGAAATAGTGTCCAGAATACTCTCAGTACGTGGGCTATTACTGAAACTGATCTTAGACATCATTTTTTATCAGCCCTGCACGCTACCTATTTTTTTTTTGCGTTAACCAATTACTTCTGATGACTTTTCCCATCAAAAAATAGCAATATCTTACTAATCTTTGTCTTGACACACCTTGGACACTATCTAAATAGCAGTATTATGAAGTAATGCTGCTACTATCCTTGTAAAGATTTTGGGGAATAGCTTGTGACCTTTTTTGTTATTAGATAGAAGTTCTAACATCTTTCATTTATAATTATCTTTCTCCTCTCATGATCTGTTCCCCTTCTCCCCCAGCCCCCATTGCGTTTGTGTTCTTGTCTGAGCTGGAAGCCCCGTTAAAGCCTGGAGAGCCAGTAAAATAGATATCTAAGAGCCAGGAATACAAGAATATTTTAGTGTTACCTAAATGTTAACATCTTCTTAATGTCTAAACGTAACTGAATATTGAATGCTTAGAAAAATGTAAGTTTTTGCTTCAGAGGCTGTATCCCCTTCCTTTTAGTCAATGTATAACAAGCTCTAATCTGTAAAACATTTTGAACAGTTTTATGCGAGAGCCAAAGGACACCAGATTTGTCAGTTCTGATATTTCTAGGTTAAAAAAAAAAGTGAACAAATTTTCTAGGCAACCTATCTTAATTTCTCTTCTTCTCCTTGACGCCTTCCGCTCTACCTTTCTGCCCTACCAAATAAGGGGGGAGGGACCCAGGAAAACCACACCTTTGGACTTTAAGAGTATGAAAAGAAGAAATACACTAAAGATTTAAAAAACAGTCCTGTCCTCTAATGACACGGAGCTCTTACAGTTTTTGCGGTGCCACTAGAGGTCGGTGTGACAGCAGCTTTGATAGCTTCCCTGCTTTAGTTAAAACTTCTGTAACAGGTAGGTCTGTTGGAAACGTATATTACCAGTGTGTGAAAACTTGTGATAGTGTTTCTTGAGGAGTTAAAATAGCAACAATCAGTGAAGTGCTTCCAGGTGTTACAGATGTTTATAAAATCAATGTAGAATCACATGTGATTAACATCTGATGAACTCATAAATTCAGCTAAATGATTATAAGAAATTATCACTGTAGTAAAGAAGAATTATTCCTGGTGGTTTTGGCCAAGTAGAAGTGATGTACTTAATAGCATAGTAAAACTGATGCAAGTTGGTGCAGTAAACAGTGGCAAGTTGTTTCTACCAAGGCTTACACAGCAGTATGAACTCACTTAATTAGCAGAGAAATATTGACTAAAAGCAGGAAGTTATTGCAATAAACACATAGTCTTACTGGCCTGTTACAAACTCTGTGTGTCCTGTAATGTCCTTTCAGAATAATATCTTGACAAACTGGAAAATGTTCAGAAATGAGTAGGATCACTATTATGTCCTGAAAAATTTGCTTTATAGGAGAGATGTAAGACTATCTAAATAGAAAAATACCTTTCAGTGGATTATTCCAAGGATTTGATTGTTTCACTTCTCTGTACTAAAATGTGGATGATAAATCTTTTTTTCCTAATATAACTGTAGCCCTGAAGAAAATTGGTGGTGTACAGTTGATGGTACCTTCTGTCCTCAAGTGTGAATATGAATATCAGAAGGGGGGAAAAGCAAAATAAAGGTTTTCAGAAGTTCTTTGATTATGTAAAAACTTGAACTCTTACCAATGAAACATATCTGACAAGTCTGTAATTCCAGAAATTCTGTAACAAAATAATTCAAATATCACAGTCCTGAACATGCTGCTTTGTGACAGTGTGATGTCTTGTATTTGCTTTTACTCTTTTTAAAAGGCTGAAGTTAAAGTTTTGTCTTAGGAGTACAGAATTTTCTAAGCTAGTAAGTCCTACCAATCAAGCACAAGCTTTTTTTGCTAAAGATGCATCATTAACTCAGTTCTGTTATATGGGGATTCCATGGTATTGAAACTGAGAAATCACTTGGCTTGAACCCCTGAAAGTTTGTTCAACCATTGCTTTAGAAGATTTAAATTCCTATTATATTTTATTTAAGGAAAAAAAATCTTAAAAGAGTAAGACAGTTTTAAGGGGAAAATCTATACAAAATTGGACTTTTCTTTACTTTTTATAACTTAAAAACCTCTTATTTTGCTAGGCATTTTGGTGTACAAAGCACACAGAATCATTGAGTCCTGTCAGGAAGCATTTATCTTGCGACTTTATCGCCAGAAGAACAAGCAAGGCTTCATTAAAGCTTTTACAGATAACGCGGTTGCATTTAACACTGGCTTTTGCCACGTGGAAAGAGTGATGAGAAATCTTTTTGTCAGGAAACTTTATCTGTGGCCAAGGTAAGGCACCTCTTTACTTCATTGGAGGGTTAAACAAGAGATGAAGTATGTCACAATGGGTTCCTAAGAAACCAAGGTGTATGCAGGCACACTACTAATCTGAGATCCCGCTTGTATTCCCAAACAAATTTTATTCAATTTTTGACAGAAGTGGTCTTAAAGATGCTAAATTTCTGTAAGTAATTTTGAAAATAGACCCAAATTAAATTTATAAGGGGCTGAACCTTATGGTATAGCTGCCATTTTAGCCAATAGAAATCACAGCAGAAAGTGACTTTCTTAATAGCTTAAGAAAACCTTCACTTATTAAACAGATTATTTATGTCACAAAGTAACAGGAGTACAGTCTCTCAGTTCTGCCATTTGTGGAGGTATTTGTTTCCAACTGTGATGAAACTCCAGGGATCTCTTTCTACGTGTCAGACTTTTTTTTTTTCATTTCCTTTCCATATATGTTTTGTATGAAGAATATTTCTTGATGGCTGATAGAAACCAAACTGCCAAGTTTGTGCCATGCATTAAGTCTTTCAGGAGCAGAGCCACAAATGGAACCAGGCACTTTAGCTGATTACGCACTCAATGCTCTTGCTTTGGGCAGGAGGTCTGCCCATTTGTTCCTTCAGTCCAGTCTAGAATGTGTTTCACTCCATCTTAATGTACTCTTACTCTGCTTTGTAAATTCTTTAACCGTCTTTCTTTCAGTATCACAAAGAAGTAGAAATGGACATAACTAGGACAGGAAAGGTTGAATTAGAAGCTCTGTAAATTTTCTTCCTTGGCTTCCGACCCATGAGAAGGCCTGAGGGTGCAGCATGCCGTAAGGGAAATGCCCATTGAGTTTCAGAGGTCAGCAGACACAGCGTTCTCTGAGCCTCGCTCTGTTAGTAAAAATCAGCTGGCATCTATGTACCTGTACAGCCAGGTCGGCTGTAAGGGCAGCGTTCTAACAAGGACGTGCTGCTTATAATCAGAAGCTAGGAACGTCAAAGAAACTGCTAGTGGATCCATGTAATTCCAAAGGATTTATGAACCCGTTCCAGTTTCTCCCTTATGAGATTTTTTTGGTTTTACTTTTTGTTATGTGTAATAATGATGTAGAATCTAGTGCAGTAATTTTCCATGGATCATTCAGCAGCACTATGTAGGCTCGCGTGGCTAGAATGACTACAGTCGTAGTTGTGGAGTAGATGGTTTTCTGAGGCTGTTCATAAGATTGCAGTCTTCACATCTGTAGAAACTGATTTATTTTGCAATTAACTTGTTTATGTTTAAAACAATTATAATTGTCATTTATACAAACTTTTGAATAATTGTAGGTGAAGCAAACCATCCATGTAAATCTTAATAAACTGTTTTCCTCTTAGATTTCATATAGCAGTGAACTCATTTTTAGAGAAGCATAAACCTGAAGTGGTGGAAATACACGTGTCAATGACCCCTGCTATGCTTGCAATCCAGACTTCAATTCTGGACATCTTGAACGCGTGTCTGAGAGAACTCAAACGTTATAATCCAGCTCTTGAAGTAGAAGATCTTTCTTTAGAAAATGCTATTGGTAAACCTTTTGACAAGGTAACCATTTGGATTGTTTTGCTGTGTCTAACTAAAGGGATGTAGGCCTTCAAACTGTCTGCCATGCAAACAAAATTATTATTTGTAAAATAAATAACCAACAGCAACTGAGTATTCTCCCATGACGTGTTTATTACTGGTACAAGGAGAGAAACTGTGTTAATCTGTAAGGGTGATGTTGCAGTTTCCCATAGGGTTTTTGATGTATTGGCATTATTGTTCTTCCTTCATATCCAAATTCGCAACCGTAAGAACATTGATTCATGGTTTGTTCATTTTATAAAGATGGCTCCAATTACAGCTCAAAATAGTTTAGGGGCAAGTATGCAGTTATTTCATAGAATCATAGAATGGTTTAGGTTGCAAGGGACCTTAAAGATCATCTAGTTCCAATCCCCCTGCCATGGGCAGGGACACCTTCTGTCCCCCCTTTTTTTTTTTTAATTTCTTGGTTGTATTTTTATTTTCTCTATTAGGAGAAGCACTGTATATAATACATCGTATGCACATGCGTGCATCTGTTGTATCTTTTAGTCACTATACATGTCATTAATTGTGTGTGCGTTGTTATTTTCGGCAGATCTGCAATGTTTAGCATACATATGCTTTCCGTAGGGTAAAATCATAAACTTAACCATCATAGTGAAACATAGTTATTTGTTACCTGTGATTTAATCTTGATGTGAGGCCTTCTGTTCTTTAAATATTTGGAGGGGTTTTTCTTATGCTTTGTAGGTTGCATATCTGCATGGTACTCATCTTATTTTGAAAAATAAAATCCTATTATAATATGTGTTTTATTTTACCTAAGTAAAGGATACTAGATAGTAAAGGCACAGGCCAATACCAGTAAAATGGGGGGGGGGGGGTGTTATTGTACCAGCATTTTATTATTATATGGAAAGCAAAATATATACTAAAAACATTAAATGATATACATCTGCTACTTGTTGAAATGCTTTACGTAAAGGCATCTATATTATGGTAACTTCGCAAAAACTGATTACTTCAAAACAAATATCTCGCCCTCACATCTTTAATTGGGTATGTTTAATAACTTTGGGAAACTAGTAGCATCTCCTGTAAAGGAAAAGTACGTTCTTATCTTGATTAGTATACTATATATTTGACATCCTGAACTTCCCATTTCCTATTTCTAGACAATACGTCACTATTTAGATCCTCTCTGGCATCAACTTGGAGCTAAGACAAAATCTTTGGTCCAGGATTTGAAGATACTACGTACTTTGCTACTGTATCTAACTCAGTATGATTGTGTCACTTTCCTTAATCTTCTTGAGTCACTGAAAGCCAGCGAAAAGGCTTTTGGTGAGAATTCAGGTAAACACTGAATAACCATACAAGTTAATGCATGAAACAGTGAAATGTTGATATTTTTAATTAACATTCCCAAACATATGAAGGTATCTAATTAGGTTTTATATAACCAGCCATAAGGACGTAGGTTTTTATTGACAGATAATGCTTTCATCTTCCCACTTAACTGCTGTTACTTAACAGTGTGAGATCTGCATCACATTTCTGTCTTTTATTAAGCTAGTAATTACATAGCAAGCAGGTAGCACAGGTATTCACGATGGGAGATTTGGGGCTTTTACTGGAAATGGTTGAAACGCATACACGTTGCTAATGTCAAACTCCTCTTACTTTCTTTTCCCCTTTAGGTTGGCTGTTTCTTGACTCCAGTACTTCAATGTTTGTAAATGCTCGAGCTAGAGTTTATCGCATTGCAGATGAGAAACTGAATCAGAAAGGCAAAGTCTCTGAAAAAAGTGATGTAAAGAAGGAAAACGGTACTGATCATTCCTAATTTTAAGTTTGTGAGTGTCACACGATTTCAAATGCTCTGCATAATATTACTTGTGCTATGGTTCCCCACACGATCTTACACAGCTCAAGAGCCCAATCTGTTAGCTGGGATAAGTTGAGACATAATCTTAGTTCAAAAAGCATATAATAAACAACAAAAAAACAGAGTCACAAAGAATTAAGGGATTCTTCTAAGCTTTCTCAGCTGATCACTGGGAGATCGTTTATGGAATTGTTCTTGAATCACATTGGTGTTTAGCTTGATCTTTTTTATGTGAACGGGTAGGAGGCTGCAATTGCTTTTATTAAAAAATATACATTCACGAACTTCAGAACTAAAGAATGAGTGAATATTTTAACTTTTTGCTTCACTAAAGCACTTATCCCCATTTTTAAATGTTTCTGTAAGAGTACTCTCCAACCTATCAGCATACCAACTTGCATATGTAGGCTGTTGAATATTGTATTTGCCAACAACCATCATGCTATTGACATCTAACCACTAACCTAAAGTTCTGAAGGATATTTTTGCTGTAAGAGCTGCTATGTTCAATCTTGTTTTGTTTCAGAATTGAAAAAGGAATTGGTTCTAGAAAGTAACCCAAAATGGGAAGCTTTAAGAGAAGTACTGAAAGAGATTGAAAATGAGAATAAGAACAGTGAAGACCTTGGTGGTCCAGGTGAGGTAATACTAAATGATGTAAGCTTTCACAGTATAGCTAGTTTTTAGTTCTACGTGACTCTTGAGAGAAGGAGCCTAACTCTTTACTGTACTTTTATTAAAGAGCTAGTTTTAAATTTAGTAATCTGTGAACTTAAGACAAAGAGTTTATGTACACAAACTATGTAAAACTAAATAGTTTTACATAACTCCCATTTAGCTCTTGTTCTGAAAGAGAAATGCTGTTGGTTACTATGCAATACTGTTTAGGAAAGAACCTGTATTATTACAAAAAAATACTTTAACTTACGTTTCAATGTTGTACTGATACCTTAGTCTCAAAACCAATAAAACTAATAATGCAGAAATTTATAATCATTCACTTGTTTATCAAGTTCAGTGTTTAAAAAAAAAAAAATAGGGATTCTGTCTTATGCCCCTTCCATCTCGCACATTCTTCTCATGCACCTGAAAAATTGCTTCTCCAGGAGATGCACCTAAATAGGGTAGAGAGTAGAAGGCAAGTGTGTTTCTAACTAACTGCTCTGCTGCCTTTCCTATTTTAGGGCTTTTCATCCCCTTAAATTTCACCAAGTTTTATTTTTGGAAATACTAAGGGTAAAAAAGTGTGCTTTTCTCCCACCCACAGTGTTCTGACTCTGGATAAGAACTGGCTCTCTCACCTAGTGTTGTAGGAGTTTATCTGAGTCAGCTTGTGTAGAATTGTTATTCACGGCCCACAAATGTCAATAATACTGTGTGAAACGTATTTTTTTTAAAACTCTTTAACACAGCTGACAAAGGCTGAAAATTAGAATGGTCTAAATTAAGTTCGTTCTTATTCCACATTTTAAAAAAAAAAGTGGTTGTCCGAGTATATTTCAATACATGCTGTATCTGCCTTGTTTCAGATGGTCAAAAGGAAAACCTTGCTAATTTAGATGGTATAAGAATAAGGAATGCTGAACTTCCATTAACCTTCTCTAATCTTGTTTGGTACAAAACATGCAATTTAGACTCTCTGGAAGCCCAGAGCAACTGTGACAACCAAGTGTAAAGGCATTTGGCAGGCGTGCTTCTAGGATCATTAAAAACAATTTGCTCAAGAGATGTCTTGTAGCTGGATAAGAAGTACAGCACAACAGATTATGAACATATTGTTTCTTGACTGCAGGGCAAGTGCTTATTTGTGCCAGTGATGACCGAGCTTGTGCACAGCTCAGGGAGTATATTATTGCTGGAGCAGAAGCTTTTTTAACAAGGCTGTACAACAAAACCTTTGGAAAGGATGAGAAAGCTGGAGAAGTGTGGATTAAGGACAAAAAAGCTGTCAAGTCCAAAGGAAATGCCAGACCAGACACAGGGCCTCAAGCCAAAAAAGCCAAACTCACAGCTTCTTCAAAACAAAATAAACACAAGAAGCAGCAAGACCGGACTATAATCCAGATGATAGGGAAAACTGAGGAGGAAAAGAGAGAGGAGTTACAGGTGGAAGATAATAAAGAATTAAGCAGTAGCCAAGAAAGCGGTATTGAAGAGACCATTCCTGAAGATTTCCACGTGAACTTACCCTCAGATTGTTACTACGGTATTTTCAAGAACCCGCTCACAATTATTCACCCGTTGCAGGGTTGCAGCGATCCCTATGCACTCACTCGGGTACTGCATGAAGTAGAACCAAGATATGTTGTATTATATGATGCAGAACTAACTTTTGTTCGGCAGCTGGAAATCTACAAGGCAAGCAGGCCTGGGAAGCCTTTGAGGCAAGTTGACTTGGTCAGTCTAATCTTAGTTTTAAAAGAAAAAATAAAAGTGCCATTTCAGCAGTCAAGGCAGAACGTGCATTTAGTGATATTTTTTTTTTTCTTTAGCTAGCTTTAAGTTCCTGTTTAGCCTTCTTAATTTTAAACGAAATCATAATGTCTGATTTAACCAAAAGATAGTTTTTACTTCCCAGCAGGTATTTAGTCCCATAGCAGAAACATACCTAATTAAGAAAAAAAAGTTTATTCCAGACCTCTGCTTAAATGCTCTTAATGGCAATAGATTCATTTTAACGTGCTGTAGTCTCATTTTAAACCATCTCTACAAGTATGATTTTGACACAATAAGCTTCTTTTTGGGTTTAATTTTCACATTTCCTGATGTCTGGTCATGCTGAAGACCAGTAATTCAGAAACTGTAACAGGAAAACAAGTAAAGGAAAACACAATAAAGAAAATGAAAAGTTTTTGCAGTTATGCTCAGTTCTAGTGTTAGCTGACAGAAAGATTTCTGCCTTCTGTATTTATATAGTTTATACATTTGTGAATTGCAAAACTCACTTTTATGAGTAAATGTTACAGACTGATTAAAAATATAGAAAACTTAAATTTAATGTAGTGTGAGTTTTTGCATTATCTGTCACTTATATGGTGGCCTGATATAGCACTTCTTGAATGCAGTAAACTGTCGTTATACCTATACCTCTCTGAAAATAACTTACAGCAGTTTCATAAGTCTTAGAATAAACACACTTTATTTACTACAGTTGAAACACAATTTATTGGCATATAAAATTATTAGCTTTTGAATTATAATGCTTTATACTTTAATCATCTCATGAAAATTATTTGCATAAATTTAACAGAGCAGCTGTAATTTTCCAGTCAAAGATTTGTATATATGCAATGTAACTGAAAATGGAAATCAGTTTGCCAGTACTTAGTGTGTCTGCACCTGATATCGAGGCAAGGACTCTGTAGTGCGGATATAAATGACAGAACTCACAAAGTATACTGCATAAGGATAATTACAGGGTCATTTGTACGATTTATTTTTAATTGCCTAATCAGCGTGTGTTGTCTCTATCTCCAGCATCAGGTTCCTATACTTCAGAGCAGAAAAATCAGACGCAGTCATGCAAGTAGGGGTTAGGAGATGCACCACATGAAAAAAGTAATAGGAATAAAATCCTATCAGTCTGTCAAAATGTACCTCAATTAAAATATATTGGAAAAAAATTACTCTGCTGAAAAGCTATAGGTAATTAATTCCTTAATGTAATTATTAATTCTTATGTGTTCCATACAAATCTCTATTTGCAGAATAAAACTTAATTTGTTGGTGTGTTCATCTCTGAGATAAATGACAACTTTTTCTTTGTAAAATCTATGGTTTCCTTATATCATTTTAAAATCTTAAATGGTGGTTTTTCCTAACCCAGGATGATTGCAGATTTTTTAGTTTGTTACATATATGTGCTGGGAAGACTTTAAAAACAGTAAGAAAGTAACTTCTCTGTTATAGTTGCTTTGTGTCTTCACTGAATGGCTGACTGTAATCTCAGTCCACTCTGGCTGAATCCCAGAATTCCAGTAAGCATATCTGCCACTGGGAAAAGAGGGAATACTTGATATAAGAATTTTTGTTGCTGATTTTGGAGTATCTTTACAGAAAAAGATAGTGTGTTTTCACTTGCCTTTTTTAAGGCAAACACTAACTTATCAGGCACTTACTGCTACTAATCTTCAACATTGTGGGTATTTTTAACTTCATATGAAGTTTTGTTGTCTCTTTCTGTTCTTTTCCTTTTTTATTTTCCTCCAAACCTTTAGGGTTTATTTCCTCATATATGGGGGCTCAACAGAAGAACAGCGCTATCTCACAGCTCTGAGAAAAGAGAAGGAGGCCTTCGAAAAACTCATTCGGTAACAAAATTAGTTTGCTACCTTTATTATTAATGTTTCATGTAATTCCCTTATATGCTTACATTCTAAATAGAGTGAAGTTCGTAACTGTGTGAAGGCTTTAAATAAACTTTTAATTCAATTCCTTTTCAGATGTTAAGAGAAGTTTCCCATTGACAATCAACAAAAAGTCAAAACGCTCTTTTCCAAAGCACCTGATATTTTATTTATTAATTTTAGGGGGTTTAATATTAAATTTCAAAGGCTAAACAGCACCACTTGTATTTTTCCCCAATTGTCTATGAATTTCACTTCTGTAAATGTGCGTTTGTCTGCAGGTACCATTCCATGTAAGATATTTCTAAGGCTTTTATGACTTAAGTTGTTTGGGGGAACAGAACAATTATTTTCTCATACAGTATAGGACAGTATTTTTACTGACAGTGTCTTCTCACCAAGTTATACTGCTATTACTAGTCATTAGTTCCGTTGTTTCATATGCCCTGAGAAGTTCTAAAAATTAAAAAAAAAATCATCAAATGCTAAATAGTGGTCACAACTGAACATAAAAATACAGCATCTAGCCCAACAATCTGGAGAATCTCGTAAATTGCATTTCCGATCAGGATTGCAATTAGTATTAAACTACTTGTAATGGCTGAAGGGTATTAAAGTGTTTTGATCTATTTTTCTCATATAATTGCAGTTTATAGTATGTGTTTGTTTGTGGTTCCTTAGGGAGAAGGCCAGCATGGTTATTCCTGAAGAAAGAGAAGGAAGAGATGAAACAAACTTAGACCTAATAAGAGATGCTAAACCTGCCTCTGTTTCTACTGACACCCGCAAAGCAGGTGAGCAGTCCCTGAAGGTGGGCTCGCAGCTCTAAGCTTTGAAAAAGACCTATAACTATAGCGTTTAAATCCCATCCAAAGTTTCTGGGTCATAGACACATTGCACATGGACTCTGAAATCCTGATGGTAAAGAAACATTGTCTCCCTTACTCCATCTACCTCTGTGGTGCAATGACAATCAATTATGTTTTTCTTTGAAAAGAAAATGTAGATTAATGAAGTATTTTACCATTGAGACAGATACCATTTGGATTGTTTCTGGGCAGCTTGTTGATTATGAGACTGTCTAGTAATGTTTGTAGTGAGGTGGAGAGGAATGAAAACATTAAAACTGAAGTCTACAGATAGTCAAAGGCAGTTTTATCCTTCAGCTAGTAAATATTGGGGACTTCTTTTGATCTTAGCAGAACAGATTGCCTGGGTGAGCGACTGCAGATTGTGGGGTTTGTCTACTTTCTTTGCAATAAAGCATGATTTGTTGCCATTCGAACCACACTTTTGTTCCTTTCTTTTGACATGTATACTCTGTCTTCATCTTTACAGCTCTGCCCCTGTTTTTCTTTACTATCGGTGTAATCCTGCCGTCCTTTACCATGTGCTCTCAAATCTTTGCTATTATGTCTTTTGTGGCCTTGATGCTGTAGTCTCTTCATGTGTCCTACAGATCTATAAGGGGTGAAAATATAACTCCTACAATCAAATGCCATATTTCTGTGGGAAACAGATGGAACTAAAAAGGATCAGCTTCGTTATTTTGTTTTGCAGGCAACTTCTTAAAGATTTTCCTGATGTATTTAAATAATTTTCATCTAGGGTCTAACATATTTCATTGTCGCGTACACAAAGCTTATAGCAGGGAGCGTGATAGTTCATACTCCAAAAAATACAGTATATAATTTGGCAACTGATTTTTGTTTATAACGGTGAAAAATTAAAGTCTGGGTTTACTATACTGCTGAACTTGTGAAGATCTGTGAGATGTGAAGTCATTCATTACAGAAGCATTGGCAGCACACAGGAAAACTGCAACCAGAATCTGAGGTCATAAGTATTAGGTTAACTATTTGTATTTTGCTCTTTAGGTGGACAGGAACAGAAGAGTGTTCAGCAAACTGTAATAGTGGATATGCGGGAATTTCGTAGTGAGCTTCCGTCACTGATTCATCGTCGTGGCATTGATATTGAGCCTGTTACATTGGAAGTTGGAGATTATATTTTAACTCCTGATATCTGTGTAGAGCGGAAAAGTATCAGCGATCTGATTGGTTCCTTAAATAATGGAAGACTGTATACACAATGCACTTCTATGTCACGTTACTATAAGCGACCAATTCTCCTGATTGAATTTGATCCTAACAAATCTTTCTCCCTGATTCCACGAGGCTCTCTACATCAGGAAATTTCCAGTAACGATGTTACTTCTAAACTAACCCTTCTTACACTCCATTTCCCAAAGTTACGAATCCTGTGGTGTCCCTCTCCTCATGCTACTGCTGAACTGTTTGAAGAGTTAAAACAAAACCATCCCCAACCTGATGCAGAAACAGCAATGGCTGTCACAGCAGATTCTGAAATCCTTCCCGAGTCAGACAAGTATAACCCCGGTCCACAGGACTTTCTGTTAAAAATGCCAGGTATTAATGCAAAAAACTGCCGTGCCTTAATGAACCACGTTAAAAGCATTGCGGAGCTTGTGACGCTGTCAAAGGACGAACTCGCCAAAATTTTGGGTAATGCTGCCAATGCCACGCAACTCTTTGACTTTATTCACCTGACCTATGGAGAGGCAGTATCTAGAGGAAAAAGCAAAAGATGACTAATGAGATTGTTCAACATAGGGCGTAGATAAGCTTTTCTTGCACAGTACTTTGGCAAAGTACATGAAATATTTTAATAAATGCCTTCTAAGATAACCAGCTGTTTCTTGCTAATGCTGTTCCATCAGTTTTAACATTTGAGTTAATTATTACTGAAGGCGAGTTTCAAGAGGAATAAAAAAATGTTTTTAATAGAGAAATGCAAATGATTTTTATTCTTTCTACAGCACTTTAACCAAATCTATATCACTGAATGAACTAAACTGAGTTCTTCACCCAGTCCATAAGAACTAAGTGCTCAGACTAATTGATAAAGGTGTTTTCTTTTGAAAATGATGATGTCTCGTTAAAACTAAAAATGTACTGTTTTGATTAATATGTGTGACTTGCTGCATGATACATCACTTTGCTTTTGCTGTTTTTATTAATGTCTTACTCTCTGGAAACTGCCAATTTTCCATTGACAGTGATGGAGATACTTGAAAGACATCGTGGTCTTTTGTCAGAGGAGTTCATTTAGGAGAACATAGTTGGACTCAATTGTGGATTTTAGAACATCATAAGGCTTTGTCACAGTAAACTATAATTGTATGGTATGTTCTACATTATATTTGCGTACTTTACTAGAAGTTATACTTTCTTTTTTGACATTCCAAAGTCGGTACAGGTACTAGATTTTGCAGAGTGCACCCCTTTGGTCTAGACTGGATAGAGATTCTATGGTGGCACAGTACAACTAAATTCTCTGCGTGCCTTACTTGTACTTCTAAGATGCTTTATTTTTTTAATCAGTTTTGATAGCTCTTTCACCTCACTCACTTGAAAGTGAAAAATCTAGGTATATCATTAGGACTATTATTTTGTACGAGAGCTTATTTCCTCTCAAAAAACGCAATACTTTTCTAAGTAAGCTTTTCCAAAAGTGCTGACAGTTCTTCCGATATTGTCTTCTTTCTGTGTCCTATTGCATTTGTGTTTTAATGTCTTAAATAGACCATCTGTCAATAAATTCAGTAAAGCTATTGTCACCTGGAAGATAAAACTTTTAGCGTTCTGTGTAGCGTAAAATTGGTACTGTTCTTTTGATAGTTAGTGAATGTGTATATTGTTAAAAACATTCTGCACTGAGCTTTGGTATGACAACTATGGAACAAACGGCCATTGCCAAAAGGGTTGGTCCTGTGTCATTACATGCTAATGTATTTACATTAGCATTTACAAAACCTTTATCTATAATGACTTGCACTTATGTATTTATACGATTCTAATGCTAACAACAGATCAATATAATCTCCATCATTAAAAGAGAAAGTATTGGGTTTCTGTATTCAGGTTCGGTAAAAATGGTACTGTGCACTTTCCGGTTTAAGGTTTGCTGTGCATTTTAAGTGTGAATGATGAATTTGTTAACTAAGAGTCTAGGGTTGAGCTGTGGCAGATTTCCAAAGTGAACATTTTTCTGCAGATGAAATTTCAGTATTAAATACAACCCTAACAAGATTAAAACTTGTTCATTATCTTGTTTCTCATTTGGCTGTATTGATATCAGAAAACTCTTATTTTTAGTGTGTGGTTTATAATGCAGATCTCAGGATTTCTATTGCTTTATATTGTAACTTATTTCATTTAATATAAAAAGAAGTCTTTCCATGAGACTTTTGCTTATTCAAAGCAATAAGCTCAGAAATGTTCAGGGCTGAGAAAAAACCCTGTAAAGTGGTGCTGAGAGAACTGAAAATCAGAGTATGGTCATAACTGCCCTGCATGCATGGCCTGGAGAGTCTGCTTTTCACAAAAGGAAAGCTGAGCAACCTTTGAAAACATGTATTGTTTGTGTATTTGCATCATTAAGATGTTATATGAACTGTGGGGGTGTTTTTGGATGTACTGTATCTCAGCTTTGTCAGTGGGGTTTTTTTTGCTTAGATTTATATAAGGTGAAAATGAAGGGTATATGAAGAGGTTATAAAGTTGTAGCTTTGTGTTGTATGCTAGATCAAAGTCACAATGCAATTAAATACTATTTGTTAAATACTTAAATTGTCTTTTGTTTATATATGGAATTTTTTAAGTTGTTGTTGGGGTTTTTGTTCAGTGCAGGGTTTGACTTTTTCTTTAAAATAACCACAAGTAACATTGTTGTATGTGGTTATTGCTTATTTGTGATTTGGCATTTTACTGTATTAGGTTAGGCTGCAATTTAGTGCTGTATCCTTCTGGGGCAGGAGGTAGGAATTGGGAACAAAGGTGGAAGAGGCCTTGTCTCCTCAAACCACTTAACCCTGAAACAACCAAGTCAGGCTGATGCAACAACATGTTTGGGTGAATGATGAAAATCCTTAGGATACATTCCCTGGCCTTATGGTGTTCTTTTGCTTTCATCAACGGTAATGAGATTTTTTATATCTTCTTGTCATTGCTTCATGTTTTAAGTTTGTGCTTCTTTATTAATAAAAAACAAACAACAAAAACCTGCCTTCAGTTTGGGAGTCTCTCAGATTCTTTCTTACACCCAAACCAAGACTACGCTTTTCAAGGTGACTGAGTATGTGAAACCAGTAGGGTTTCTATGCTGTTGGGAAGTAAGTCAGCAAGTTGCCTGTTTCTGCAGTTTGTCCTAGGCTTTGATTGCACAAGGTTTCTTCTAGAATAACAATAAAACTAAAATCTCTTGAAATGCAGCTTATATGACAAAATATATTTTGCACAGGATAGATTATGTTGTAGTTCTTATGTTTAAGTTATCTGGGTACTATTCCTGCTAGTGGTGACACTTGCAGTTTCTAGCTACAATTGCCAAGGAGACCTTTTGCTTGCCATGTTTTACCTCAAACCCAGGACATCTGTGAGTGGTTCCCTAACCAAAACAAACTTTACTTTCAAAATTACTTTTTGTACATGAATGTGTATAGTAAGACTTTTCTAATACCAGCTGTATTGATCACTTTCAAATTTATGTTTGCAAAACTTAAATGTAAACCAGTTAACCAGAAATCCACACTGCTTATAAAATATGCAGCTATACTATAAAAGAGCAGTGACTTTTTTTAAAAGTACAAAAGTTTAGCAGTGAGGATTTTCATGATTGTGAGGCTTTCTCATTTGCAGAATGATAGTACAACCACAAATAACTTCATTTTTAAAAAATAAAAATATTTGTCTCTAAAGCTTTCCTTAGTCATCCAGAATTCCAATTCTATGACTGTAGAATAGAATCCAAAAGCAAACATCTGCCAAAAGAGAGTTCTTAAACGAATAATACATTTCTTTATGCTCTTTGGCGTATAAATAATGTAACTGAGGGCTGTTAACGAAACTTGTCATGTGTGGGCTTACCAACTGACAATTTTTATTTCAGGCTAGCAAAGTTTACAGTCCTTTTGAAAGGGCTATTTTAGGACGAAGTTCTCCTTAGCTCTTACTCAAAGATAGCCTAAATTAATTTAATATTCAATTGATCTGTTTTCTACAATATGTGGTTTTAAGAAATGCAATAGGGTCGTAAACCAGAAAGTTCAGGAACTATTGCTCTAGGATTTTGTAATACTTTGTAATTTATTTCACATGTTCGCTCTTTCTTGACATAATAGCAAGAATTCTGGGTATTTGCAGAATCAACTCAAACTAAGTAGAAACTCTTTTAAGGACTTCATATGAAAAACAGTATCTGCTGAACTGTGAGCTACCTCTTGCACTGAAAAGACACTCACTGGTAATATATGCACTATTTTTTTCTTAATTTGCAATTGCATACACCTTTTTTCCCCAAACTTTTCCATTTTTTTTCTATAGTCATCCTTTCCAAAACTTCCTCTCTCAAATAATATTCTTAATATGCTGTTCCACAGTTGACTAGCACCCTAGTCAAGAATAAGACATAACTGATACATAGATTTGTCAATAATATTTCTCACTTCTATTCTTTTTTTTTATTTCCAGTTTATTCTAAGTTTCTCCATGAGAAATAACATCTCTCACCTACAAGATGAGGGGGAAGAGGTAAACACAATCTTCTTTGATGTTTATCAGTTAAAAGTGACTTAAGTGTGATAACAGCATGTTTGGTGAGGCTAGTAACGTATAATCATTGGGTACATCTCTTGTAATCTGGAGTTGCTTTTGGCTGTTCATTTTTAAACCAAGACTCAAGTTCTAACATGTATGAATTTGAAAGGTTGCACGATTCATGCGGTACAGAATAATGCCCAAGACTCTAAGAATTTGGTAACTGAAAGAGTACCTTTAAACCTTCCTGCCCCGCCGTCAGCCACTAATAATCAGATCAGAGAGTCACAATGAAATTTGACCCAGAATGTAGTTGAGAGAGAATTCAGAGCTCCTGTCCTCTCTGGCTTCAATTGATGGAACACTGATATTTCAAATTGTTCATTTCTCAGCTTTAGCTTCTCTTAAAACTCTTTAACGGGACCAGTATCATAATGACTTAATAAAAACACTTAGCTCTTTTCCCCACTAAGTTGATGCAGCTAACATACGTGTGTGTGTGTGTGTGTATATACATAAAAGAAGGCTCAGAAAAACTGATACTAAATGAGAGAACTGAGAGGATCCTGTAGCAAACAAACACTTTAGCACTATTATCTTCCCTTGTATTTTATTCTTGGAATCAGCAGTTGGGGGGGATTTACTCTATTATGAAAGGCCAGAGAGAGACAGACTGTACATGAATGACTAAATGTTTTGATAAGGTTGTACATGGAAATACTCAAATGGTTTAAAGCTTCAGTGCCATTTTTTGAGTACAAAATGTTAAGAGTTCATTTCCCAGACTTTTCAATACAAATAGGCTGGCCATTTTTTGACTTGCATTTTGATTGGTATTTTACAAGCTTCTCCACAATAAAATAGAAGGAAGAAATATTCTCAGCCACACAGTCTTGAAAACAGGGAAGAAATGTTCAGTAGCTTGGCAACGCTTAGCTAAGAGATGAATTCTTCAGTCTAACTGGACTTAGTAAGGGTAATGAGGGCTGTTACCCTGCTATGGTGATTTGTTGTCTGAACAGAAAATGTTGTTGCAATATATCAAAATGGGCCTGCATACATACTAATATTAGTGATTTTTTTTCTTTAAAGCATTGCAAAATTATTTTAATCCACAACTCCTATAAAGCAGTTTTCCTAGGAATATTAAATTGGGGGTAAATAGATACTCTTTTCTTAGCTTGCATTTTACCATAGTTCTGTTTGTAAGAGTTTCCCTTTGTAAATAGAAACATAGATTTCATTTCTAGGGTTCTCTGTCACTCAGTTTTTTCTTTTTTCCTTCAACTTTATCATCTACTATCAAAGAGCCATAGACTGTAGTTATTAAACAACAGACATTGTTTGCAAACTGGAACTGTTATTCAGCAATGCAATCTTGCTCTTGAGCTCCCAGCTTCTTCCTCAACTCTCAGAATGGCACTTGGACCACTCTCATTTTTATTCTTTCCTTTTGTTTATGAAAAGAGAGTGGTCAGGTGGCAAAAAAGAGAGTTTTGCAACTGACTTGCCTTTTTTAATGGCTACCTTTCTCAAAGTTTGTTCAGCAGATCACAATAAAGACTCTTTTTATGGACACTCAAAGTAAAACCACACATAAGTCTCTCTCTGTTTATGAATGCTAAGGTTTACCATAAGCTAAGTCCAAAGAAGACTAAACATAGTTTCAGAAACTATTAAGCTAGCAACCACAGCTGGGACTACTGATTACCGGATTTTAGTCAGGGGCCTTACAGAAGGATTTTCAAGAATGCCAGAGTGTAAATTTATAATTTTTGAAGTAGAATTTTCAAAATCACTACTAAATCTATCACGTGTACTATAAATTCATAAAAATGTTATTTTTAAATCACCATTCCCCACTGTTCCAGCTTCTCTTTGATAACTAGTTAACTGAATTCGAATTCCAACAACCCGAACTCAGAAAGTTCGCAAGTATACACTGGAATATTGCATAACTGGATTAGCAAGAAGAGAAACAAATTTCTATCTGTAGATTCAGTGAAATAATTCTCATTTATCTCATCTCTCTAGTGACTGCTAGGTATTGTCCAGGGAAACATACCAACATTCCAATTTCAAACACATACAAAAGGATCTCCCAAGTGACTGAAAGCCCAGGAGTTTGCCCAGCGAAACTGGCACATAATGCCTAAACTTGACATTGCTGCATTTCAGCCACCCTAAAAATAGGCAGCATAGTTCTAATTTGAGTAATTTGCATAGAGCTACTCAGTTCCCATTAGTGTACGCAGTGGGACACACATTGTCATCCATCTTCTGAACATCCTCTTGGGTGAATAGAATGTCACAGGGCTCCGGGGCACCAGTGATGTGCAGCTGTAGTGGAGGTCTGTGTGTCATGCACCCACAGCACCATTTCACACTGACTTAAGTAACATCTTACAGTTTCTTTGTAATTTTTTTCTCATGCTGCCGTGTTTGCATTGTTCTCAGATTTCCCATTCAACTTCAATCTATCTTATATTTTCCTTCAGGAATTTTCTAATTTGTTTCTTTTTTGCTTCTCTTATCCTTACAATGTCTGTCTGTCTGTCTGTATCCGTTTCTTTGCCTGCAGGAATGCTGCTTAAATATTGCTGCAGTTTGTGATGTTTATTGAGCATAACTAACATCGAGTTCTTTCCAAGACTGGCTGCACTGGAGCCTTGTCCAGTACTTAAAATCCAGGGGCTTATATAAAAAATGTATTGTACTTCATTCTCATTTTGGTCTCAGACTTGAGGCACGTCACACTTGGGAAACTGACATGTAGAGAAAACACAGAGCAGTAGGCTGGCAGTTCTTGCAACATGTAATTCTTGGGTTTGTCTTGGTTTGTGTTTTTTTTTAACAGATTAAAACCAGATTATAATCAGTTGATTTTATAAATTATTCCCAACCATGGAAAACATTCAAAGCGTTTTTTTATGTACAACAAAATTCTTGGAATCTTATGCCTAGATAGCAGCAGTTGCAAACTTTCTTGTGGCATTTCTACCTCATGTCCTTTTAAAACATTGTGGTAATACAATTGTCAAGTTTTCAGAGCCTGCAAAAACTCATATTCCATGCACAATCATTTATATCAGGACTTGGGAGATCTGCAACACCAAAAGTATTAACACCGTGTCTCCTACTTTTGTCTAAATTTTCTTTAACAAAATCCCTCTATCTAGCTCTTCCCATTGTCAAGATACATTTTGTTCCTCTTTCATCTTTAAAATCTGTGAATGTTAAGAATTGGAAAGAACTATAGTCTTTAAAAATCCACATACATTTGTGTTAAACCATTACATGATTCTAACTGCTAAAGTCTATGTAATCCACTTGCTTCATTTGTTACAGATGCATTCTGAAGCGTATCAGTGTAATTTTCTGTAATTTACAGGATGTCATACTGTATTTATAATGCTTGCTGTCTGAAAGCATTATGTTATGACCACTAGTTGGAGACGAGAGACACTCCTAACACAGAAGTGGCCAGTATGTAAATGTTCAGATCACCTTCAGCTATACCACAACAGTGAAAACCTGGAGATCCTTCAAGAAAAGTGTCCTGCCCATACCAAATACGAAAAAACACCTAGAAACTTTTGAGGGATGTCCCATGCAAATCTTGGTGCATGGGGTACTATCTACACAGATAGTCTTTAAGACAGTGAAGATGTCTCAACCAAGCCTTGAATTGCAGCAATAAACCTTCTGTATTACAGTTTGTATAACTATTACAGTAAATTAGGGTTTTCTTAAATATTAGCATTATATTGCACATCACTAGCTGACAGAAATCATAATAAAGATTTTCTTTTTCACTCTGATATTTACTTGACAGAAGGTTTGAATGATCACATACTGTCATCTGCATTTTTTCCACAAAGTGTTACTGATATTAAAATGTAGTGCATTTTTTTATTTTCTCAGCCCAATCAGCTTCTTAGGGATCCCTGACATATTTCTAGTGGCTTGAATAACACATGCATTATTACCCAAATAGAGGAATTTCAACGGATATCCATCCACCAGGAATCTCTGACTTCCCTTCACTCATTATCAACTTTGCCGATAGCCTGTAACATTACACATACGCGTTTGCACATGCATATACGCACACACACACAGAGTATCTGCTGTGTTGGGTAATATGAGCCTGCACATCTTCAGTGTCCATGTCTTGGAAAATGACCCTGAAAAAGTAAGCTAAGCCCATCCCTGTATCTATATATAAAACTGTTTGTTTAATTGGTGGACTGCACCAAGAATAAATAATGAGGTAATTCTGAAGATCGTTCCCAGAACAGTCAGCTAGGACTGTTTCTGCAAGTCAGAGCTATCTCCTCTCCTTTGTTTTTTGGGTTGGGTTTTTTTTTCCCCCAATGGTTTCATTGTCTGAAGGTGAACAGCTTTTTATCTAAATGCAATTTTAGGAACAGTACAATACTTCAAGAATGAAGCATTCTGCACATAACTGAGGTTTTGGAGTGTTTGTTTACTGAATGTAAAAATTGTTAATAATTCAAATCCTAAAACGGGATCAAGGATTCTAACCAGATTGGAGGTGAAGCTCCTTCCATGTAAAAAAAAAAAAAAAGACAAACCAAAAACCTTTCAGGTACTCTCAGTCAATTAGGGCAGACCACCATAAGATTTTTTGCCAAGGTATTGTACACATCTTATTTACCATGAGTAACAACAGTTTAACTTAACTACAAATTTTATCTTGGAAAAAAGATTTTAAAGAGACTTAAACAGGTATAGTAATTCCTTTTTCAACTTTTTTTAACTCTTTAGCTGTAACAGGTCATAAAGGCTTTATAATAATAATAATAATAATAATAATAATAATAATAATAATAATAATAATAATAATAATAATAATAATAATAATAAAAGTATTCCCCTCTGGTTTTGCTCCTATTATATTTTGCTTTGTTTCTTCTAATGTACCAGAAGCATACATGGCTCCTCTACATCTTGGTCTAAACACTAACAAATAGATGAGGTAGAAAGTAGCATACAAAGTTCAGAGTTAACTAAAATTACTGCACCGTAACAGAGTAGGCTTGCTGGTGATTTACATTAACACAATAATTATCTTTTTTCATGACTATGGACATAAGTGGAACTCATGTAACTTGACCTGTTGTGGCTGAAAGAATAAAACCCCCAGTCAAATACTGAACAGACCCAATGAGGAGAGTACTGTGCCTGTTTAACAGATCATAAAATTAAGAGTTTAATTCTGTCATGCACTTGGTTATGTATTATTTTATCTCACAAATAGGGAGCCAGAAAAACTAAAGGCAAAGGGATATGCCCAAGCGGACAAAGCAAGTCTGTGATGAAGTGTGAAATTGAAACTAGCCACTGACTCATAGATCCCTTTATACCTTAAAAGTCATATCTCTTGCTTTTTCACTTCTGAGATGCTGTTATTTATTACCAGTTTAAGGTAAAAGTCTTAACTTCAGTGTCTAGTGAGACTTTGAGTAGCATACACTCAAATTTCTCTTAATTCCTAGGACTGATGCACTGATTCACCTTAAGCAAGTCTCAGCCACGTGCAATCGTGCCACCTCCCGTATAGCTTTGCGACCCAGTACGACACCTGTCCGATGGCACTAACTCACCAATAAAACCTCTCTAGAAGCCAGTTTCATTTTACCTTCTGGGTTGTCTCTAACTACCCTGTAGAGAGGAAAGCTGGGGATTAAGTGATGGCATGGAGTCAAGAACTAAAACGTTACTGTTTTGCTGCTAGACTTTTTCAGTTCAAGTCCCAGTTCAAAGAGTGAGTTTCAAATTCAGGCTGGCAGGCAGGATCCAGCTCAGACCTTGAAAATTTGGATTTCTAAGCAACTGTAATTAGCTTGACCCTTATTGTTAGGGTTACACTGCTTAAACCGGCAGATTCCAAAATAGGATCAGGGCCAAATCAGTTATGATCTGTATTTATTTATCTAAAAGGCTCATGTGGATTTAATTCGCTATTGTGTGTAAAGAAATAATGAATAAGTAGAAAGGATTATGAATGCACATTTGGCCTAGAGAGGAAAAGAGAATGCAGCCATAACTTAAGATTTTGAAATGTCTTATTTCATCATAAGCTTAACTTTCAAAGCTGACATGGGGATTTTGGTATATAATGCCTAATTTTCAACTAATTGTGTCTTAAACGAACATCCAAACCTTTGATTTGGAAGCTCAAATTAGCAGCTATATGATGGGGTTTTTCCTTCAGATGTTGTGTAGATGCCAACTGGAGGATCTAGGCATCTTATAAGTACTGTATAAAATAGATTGAAATGGAAATGAGAACTCTTTGATCAACTTTAGCCAAGGAAGAGGGGAAACTGCGGGGAAGAAATGGTTATAGAGCCCAGGAAAGAGGAGAGAGGAGAGAGTCTTTTCAGCAGAGGAGATGTGTCCTATCCCCTCTTCTTACATTAACACTTTTACTTTACCTCTTCGCATTTGAGAATATGTAAAAACCTATGCTTACTGCACTAGCTATCTATTATTTAATTATTTAGCAGTTCTTATAATGTACCTTTTTAGAAGTCAAAAGTCTTTCTTCAAATGCAGACAAATAATCCATACACCAGACTATTTTATCCTAGCTGTAAAAAAAAAAAAGGCAAGAAAATAAATTCAAATGCCAGTAAACAATAGTATTAGCAAATAAAATAAACACTAAATTAGATAGTCAATTATTTACAAATCAGCAGCTTAGATTCTAGTTCTATTTCATTTTATGAGAGTGCATTATAAGAGTAATCTACCTAAGAAGAATTAGTATTTCCCAGGCCTTTTTCATTGCTTGTAACGGTTAAACTTACTTCTGTAACTGTGTTTATTAACATCTGCTCTGCCTTTCAAGCTATCCGTTAACATGGGGAGAGTACAAAATTGTTGCTAACACTGAAGGATTTCCCATAGATACCAAAAATTAATTCATTTATATTAAAACAGCATTCAAATATCTAATAGTTTCTAAACATACATAGCTGTGCCAAAGACATCTAAAATTCTTAATCTGGGCCTGCACAATCTCCAAGAGAAGAACACGGGGGTTTTTTCCTCACTGGAACCAATATCTGATCATGAATAGCTCACAACAGGGTGCACTACTTGCCCACATTTCCATACCACATATGGTTCAAAAAGTCTGTAAGGTACAAACTGGTGGAGCCTGGGAATACATCATCTCGTCTTCCCTACACATCCACTTTTTTGTCCAGTGTCAGAGAAATAGTATCAGGCAAGTCAGATCGCTGGTCCTCTGCAGTATGGCTATTCATATGTACATTGATTATAAAGGCACAATCAGCACTTTCGTAACTCCACTTTCATCCTTAATCTCTCAAAATAGAATCATGTAGCAGGTATGTGTACACATTGCACTTCTTCCTAATTGCACTTTTTCGTAACTCTGGAAAGCATGCAACCATCTGCCTCTGCTACGTGAAGTTATTATGCTAGTTGGCAAAAAAAGAAAACTTGTGGACCCCTGTATGCGTTGTTTTAAATAATTATGCATGTGATGTAAAGTATATACTTCTTACAAATCAGATAGCAAGATGATCTTTTTTACAGTGCATTCTTTCAGAAATTTTAAATATTAATTTCTTTTATTGGTGCCTCTTTACATATTGGTAAATGCTCACCTACTTTCTTTACAAAAAGTATTATCCTTTCTCTTTGTTTAAATAGATTTATATGTCACTGAGGCATACAATGAGGGAGGTAGTAACTTCAAGGCTTTGGAAACTCGTCTTTAAACCTGCTTTTATTAAGTAATAAGCATAATCAATATATGATGACAGTCTTTACAAAAAAACTTCTTATAGTCTGCTGTTTTATCCCTAACCGATATTTTGAATAAATCACCCTGAAGTTTTCTCTGCTCTGTATGTAGAGAAAACCAGTATCCTTGCTTGAAGGTGCCTCACTTTAGGGCTAAGAAGAAACAAAGAAAAATGTAACTTTTCAAAATAACTCCCACGCTATGTTGTGTCAAAACTACATTTTAAAAGTTGAAATTCACCCCCAGTGAAGAGTACAAACATCCCATCAAAGATTTTTTTACCATCTGTCAGGCAAAATTTCATCTGGTGGCATATACCAGTTAAATACAAATGCAAATCACTGCTTCTTTAACTATTTAGGTTTTTTAAACAATGAAACGTATATTTAACAAATTAGTTTTCAGTTGGGTATGAGGTGCTTATATTTTAAGCCTACCAAATTGATTAATGACTTGGTCAACATAAGTCTTGGTTCACACAGAAAGCATCTGCAGATAAATACTCTTGGTTCACACAGAAACACTACTTGCCAATTTATAATATTGTATTTATGCTTCCACCCCATGCGTGCTGAATGATGGCAGTGCCAAATGAATCAAATGGGAACTTTACAGCCTCCCAAATGCCACAATCTGAGAGTATGTCATTAGCAACACTTATAAAGTTTTCAAACTGGGATTTGATTAATTTCCTAAGGAAAATCAAACTTAAAAACAAAAGCAACCCTGTGCTCTTTGAAAGCATAAAAAAAAAGACATATGAAGTCAAACTGTTGGTGAATTAGGTGTGATAAGAAGTTGCAGAGGAGGAGTTACAGCACTGGTTGGTGGTGAACGGTGCTCGTCGAGACAGAAGCGTGTGCTTAATAAAACAACCATCTACAGAAACTGCATAGTCTGTGGTGTCCTTCCTTCCTTCCTTCCTAGGACACCTTGGTGTCCAATTCCATACAGATCAGTATGCATTATGTACAGCATAGTGGGACAGAGAACTGAAGAAGCCTGAGCTAGAGCTCTGCAGCTGAATCACAGCTGCATCAGCATGAGTAGGGGTAATAATAAAACTGGGTTACACGACTGAGCCAGTCACATAGTCCTAATCCCAAGGAACAAGCAGAACAGGGACATGAAAAGGATGGTGCTTAAAAGGTAGGATGAACATGAATAATTAATTTTCAGGGAGTGCAAAACGATGTGATCACCTTCAGATTTTCCCCATCTGTTGCTAAGCAGCATTCTTTAGTCACAAGCTTTTGACTTACAAAATGAACAGCAGCCTCCGCACATTTTGCTATTTTTACATTTTAAACTGTTCTTTTGCCAAGCTTTCATTATAATTATATTTCAAAACGCTTTAGAACAAAATAAGATGGGCGCTGAGATACCTGCATCCTTTGGGAAACGGTCTCAATTACTACCTGGGACAAATAGCCCATGGACTCTTCAGTCTCCAGTAAGGAATTAGGAGAGCCTCCATCTCCCACATACCAAAGTAAGTGCTTTTTGCCTCTCAGGCCCGAGCTTTACATGAGAAATTGAACTTGCATCATGGAAAAGGAAAGAGTATCATACATTTGGTTCTGTATATTCATCATCAGTTTCAATCTGCATAAACAAAATCCCAGAATGTTTCCCGTGGTGGTGGTGAATTAATTGTATTAATTCTTTCAATCTGTACTAAGGATGTTGTTCAATGCTCTGGGCATTTTGACAAAAATTAAAATTAAATCAACTACCTCTCTGTGTGAGAAATTATCTCTCTCATTTAATTAGAAGTAAAGGGCTGGCTGCCAATGTCCCAAAACTAAATACCAAACATCCCCACTGCAAACACCCTCTCCTCAAATGCTTTGATGCACAACCAGAAATTTCAGAAATCCTCGCTCTTGAAGACCAAGAGAAGCAAATCACAAATAGTTCAGGATCTTTCACAAACTGTGGGCTACTAATAACCCACACTTAGCTCTCATGTGCCTGCAGTTTAAACACACTACACTGGTAACTCAGTTAAGCAAAATGTCTAATCGTTTTAAAGTGTGAATTGACTATCACCTCCATCTTCTTTGATAGTCACGATGAAATGAACAAATCATAAATTAGAATAACACTGCCAGTCCTGTGGAGTATGTGGCCTGGAGCAGTATGTGGCCTGGAGCAGAATATGCTTTGCAAGGAGAGAAAAGACATATTCAATAGTTATAGCAGGTGTTTTCCTACATTTCTACAGAAAAGGCAGAAGGTTTTGCAACGTCCGCTAAACCGGCACCTTAGGTGATAATTACACTCTTTTCTTGCTAGTGTCTCTACTGGATAGCATTAAATAAGATTATAGCTACCATGTGTGCGGTTGTTTTCCCCCACCCCCCAGCTGGCAAGGACTGACTAGAGATTCTGGAGTCTCTGCCAAACCAGAGAACGTATCTTGAGCTCTCTAGAAAGACATTTTCCAAGTCTCCTTGACTAACTGTAGCAGCCTTTAGAGCAACACCTCTAACAACTGCTTCTCATACAGCCACTGGCCCAAATCCACACACATTAGCCTACGTCTTTTTGTGTCCTTCCAGGTGCCTCAGCACTCACAGAAGCAACAACTCTACCTATCCCCATCATCTAGCTGTACCTGCCAAAATCTGAGCAGCTACCTGCATTGTTCTGCCACTGTTTAGGCCACTGCTGTTTTGGCAAGGCATATTGCCTATTGAAGAAAATTTTTGTTTCATATAAATTAATATACGGTGCAAAATAGCTTTAACAACCTGGGCATTTACATTCACTTACTGCCTGGGAATAGCTGTGGACCTACACCTTACATGTACATAAGAATATGTCCCAAGCCAAATTTTTTGCAATAGCAAGAGTCAACAGTGCCTTTGTCCCTCTTTTTGGTATAACTGGGGAAAGAGAAGCAAAGACTGGTTTTTTTTATCTTTGTTCACCTCTTTCTTCCCCCACCAGCTGCTGAGTAAAAGGACAGGAAGCAGGCAACAAAACCTGCAGCCTACGGGTAGGTAGACTCCTGTTGCCAACTCAATCTCATCCCTGCAAGCCTCCAATTTCTGCAAAACTGCACGACTATGGCTGAGACATGAAAGAACAGCAGTCTCTGGCATGCTTCCTGTTGCTTAGGCAAGATGAGGAGAAAAGAGGCATGAGGGGGCAGCAGAGATGGAATACACACGTGTTCAAACGTAGGACTGCATCTACACAAGAGGAAAAACAGGCAGAAAAGTTTAATGCTGGCAAACTGGGCTGATACGGGGAATACAGGAACACCATAGGAAGAAATAACCAAAAAAAAAGGAAGCTATTAGGAAGATTAGAGGAAAGAAAAGAATGGAAATATTTGAATAAATTGTATATCCAGACTATGTGTACAGCTGGCAGATTGTAACAAACCATTTTTGTTGAGCCATACTTGACTCCTGGTTTCTGATTTTTGGGAGATAACATGTAACATTTTTACAGCAAGTCAAAAACACTGTTAAAAAATACAAGAAATAACTGTGCATGGTAATATTTCAAACTTTTGATATTCCTTCTGTTCAGGTACTATAGAAAAATCTAGCTACAGAAAAAGCTTAGGCAATTTGGTTATAATCGATGACAATGACTGCTTGTTAAACAAAACACAACGACCCATGCATTACTATCACTGTTGAAAGCAGATCAAGTGCAGATCTCAATATTTTTCATAGGTTAAGAAAGGATTCAAGAACAGTATTCTAGTTGTATTTATATCTACTCTTAACTTTGAATTTCAGAAAATTGTAAATATTTTCAGTTTTTCAGAAACAAAGATATTTAATGAAGTTTCGTCTTTAATGTTTGCTGGTTGGTTGGTTTGCTCTCTGATCTGGAGAAAGTAAAAACATAGGTTCTAAGCTTTTAATTTTAGCATCACTAATATTAAACCGCCAAACACAAATGAGAAAACAGACTCTAAATGCCATTAATAAATATCTATTTCTTGTGACAGACTATTTAAGCTTCAGTGTGACTGAATTTACAATTAATTTAAATAACTGTTGTTTGTTACTGCTACAACCTAATGTAGTAACAGCCAACATTCATGAGTTATAATTATTTTCTCAGATGTAACCCCAAGTGTAATATTGTTTTCTTTTACAAGAACCCACTGATGACCTCCAGTGGGCTCCATTCAATGAGGTCAGCATGACTACAGTTGGCAATGGAGACTAAAACTGCTTGCAGGATCACTGCTTCCGGACATCGAGTCCCCTCTGTATAATCACTGGGCGAAAATCATTGTAAATTTCTCTAGAGAATACAAAGAAATTATGGCAGAGATAAGGTCAGCCTACTGTTTCTGTAACATGGCTGTTTCAAATGAATAATGCTCTATATACTTATTTAACCTGCTAATTTAACCAGTTATCCAGTGGGAGATTTTTGTATTTTTTTGGTTCTGTTCTAATCTATTCTGCCAATAAATGCTCTTTTTCTCTCTCATTTCCTTGTCATACAGAAATAAGAACTGGTACTGGGGTTTACGCTAAAAGTCCAGCTAGACCAGCATCCTCCCTCTAAGAGTAGCCACAATGGGACACTTCACGTAAATATTCCCATCCCTTGTTTTCTATTGAATTTAAGGAGTTGTCCACCTGTGAGAAAACCAACCCTTTTTAACTATGCTACCATTTTGTAAAAGCCTTTGCAACAGGAGTGTTAAAAGATTATTCAAATCCAAATAACATTGTATCAACAAGTCATCTTATCCACTTACCCCTCAGTTATTTGAAATAACTCAAAAACACCTTTGGAGAAAGGAGTCATTTTTACACTGCATAGCATATTTTGTCAATCTAATTTTGATCTCAGGCCATTAAGGAATATATTGGCATATAATAATTACTATTTATACGACGCTAACAGAAGCCATAGTTATCATCCTAGTTTCAATATAGGTTGCTCAGTTGTAAACTAACTACACTACTGTTCTGTAATCCTGCAAGTTACATGGCAAAATTGTGATATTTACTCAATGAATTCTACCATAAAATTAAATATCCCCCATCAAATACATAGCTGACATTTGGCTTTGGGAGTCAAGGCTAATAATTGCGTTTATTTTTCTTCAGGTAGTCCAAATCTTTGGGGATATAACCTGCCAAAAATGATGAAAGAGCACAGATGATAGATATTTGAAAAGCTATGATATCCCCTAATTAAGGACCCACTCAAAGAAATAGGGATTTATCTCTTTGGAAAGTGAAAATAAGGTAACCATGTCTGTTACTAGAAAGTTTCCTCTATATCCTCCTTTTCCCTCTAGCTTGGACATGATCAGAAATTCCTGACAACAAGCAATTTCTGCAGTCATATCCTGTATTTGAACTTCTCTTGAGCTTCAACGTTAATTGTTCCTTTGTGGACCCTGTGTACTCCATAAATATGCTGGAAAAAATGGAACTACTTTCTGACAAAAATACCTGGAGCAGTGACCAAGTATTACAAAACACTTTTTTCAGCATTTGAATTCTAACAACGTGTAATTAAACCTCTTTATCATTCAATAACCATTCATGTTGAGCAAAAAACCTCATACCCTATGTACTAATTGCAACCCGAACAGAAAAAAAGCCCAAAAAAAGTGGTTCACTGGTGCTCCTGGGTAAAGGCAGATTTACAGAAATTCTCTGAAATGTTTCATTTTTAATCTCATTTGCAGAAATTGATTTTATGTATATGAATATATTATTTTCAGTGCTTCAATGATGGTATACTTCCAACATGTTCTAAAGCAGCACTTATATATCTTAACAGCTTCAAGACATTCTTATGCCTTTAACAACAAAAAATAAATAAAAATTCTTATGTTTAATATAACTCATTTACATGGCATTTCTGTCTGTAGAGAGGTGTAACTGTATGACACACTTCGTCTGAGTGGGTGCTAATTATGGTTGGCAAGGTTACCTATGAATAAAAGCTTGTCTCTGAAATAGCATAAATTTGGCTATGTTTTAAACTAAGTACTTCAGTTATTTGTGTTAGCAGATACAGGCTTCAAGTGCTTTCTTGAGAAGGACGTTACAAATGAACGTCACAATGCCTGAAGGTTAGGATAACGAAAACAGCACTACTTGAAAATGTACACTAACTTTTTTTTAAATTCTTCCCTATGTTTACACAGAATGTGGTTTGATTGAGTGGTGTACATTAATTTCCTCCCCAGAAAGCTAGTGTGATTCTTGTATATAGTTACTGAATATTTACATATCAGAAAAAAGAGAAATAGTCTAGAAGACCTGCAGAATACAGGCACTGTAAGACAATATCTTTCTATAAACAACAGTAGCAACATATTATTGATAATTAGTCTATCAGATGCATTGGTTATCGCGTTAACAGCAGTGAAATTCCATGTTCATATGGAGCTATATATACAGGCAGGAGTGATAGCAACACATTCTTAACATTTCTGGACAACAGCTTCTTCTCTTTATCAACCCACATATGGACTTGTTGGTCTAGAAGACATATAATAAAACCCCTCTTTTCTAATATGCTTGAGGAAAGAAATTATGGAAAGCTTTTGGAAAAAAATTCAAATTACTTTGAGGTGTCATATGTAAGGTTTTTATAGGTACATCTCAGACAAGTAGACCAATGATTTTACCCTTACTGCTTGTATTTGATGTGACTTTGACATCTAAAACCATACAAAACTGTATGGGTGAATTTGATAATTCTTGTGTTAATTTAAAATTAATAACAGTATATTTTTATTGTATGTTTTAAATAATGAATTGTCTTTATTAACAAATCTGAACACAGTGTTTACATCTCTAGAAGAATCAAATTCTTTATTTAAAGCCTGCACTGGAACTGAAAAGCACCTGCAGCTTCTGAATAATTTCTAAAAAATTCATAGAATCATAGAATGGTTTAGGTTGGAAGGGACCTCGAAGATCATCGAGTTCCAACGCCCCTGCCACAGGCAGGGACACCGCTCACCAGACCAGGTTGCCCAAGGCCACGTCCAGCCTGGCCTTGAACACCTCCAGGGATGGGGCTTCAACAACCTCTCTGGGCAACCTGTTGCAGTGCCTCACCACCCTTAAAGTGAAAAACTTCTTCCTAATGTTTAATCTAAACCTGCCCTCTTCCAGCTTAAAGCCATTCCCCCTCGTCCTATCACTACATGCCCCAGTAAAAAGTCCTTCCCCAGCTCTCCTGTAGGCCCCCTTTAGGTACTGGAAAGCCACAATAAGATCTCCTTGGAGCCTTCTCTTCCCCAGGCTGAACAGCCCCAACTCTCTCAGCCTCTCCTCATAGGAGAGGTGCTCCATCCCTCGGATCATCCTCGTGGCTCTCCTCTGGACACACTCCAGCAGGTCCATGTCCTTATTATGTTGGGGACTCCAGAGCTGGATGCAGTACTCCAGGTGGGGTCTCACGAGAGCGGAGTAGAGGGGCAGAATCACCTCCCTTGACCTGCTGGCCACACTTCTTTGGATGCAGCCCAGGATACGGTTGGCCTTCTGGGCTGCGATCGCACATTGCTTGCTCATGTCGAGCTTCTCGTCAATCAGCACCCCCAGATCCTTCTCCACAGGGCTGCTCTCCAGCCATTCTCCGCCGAGCCTGTATTTGTGCTTGGGACTGCCCCGACCCAGATGTAGGACCTTGCACTTGGCCTTGCTGAACTGCATGAGGTTGGCTTGGGCCCACCTCTCCAGCCTGTCCAGGTCCCTCTGGATGGCATCCCTCCCCTCCAGCGTGTCCGCCTCGCCAAACAGCTTGGTATCATCAGCAAACTTGCTGAGGGTGCACTCTACCCCACTGTCCATGTCGCTAACAAAGATGTTGAACAGTACGGGTCCCAGTACCGACCCCTGAGGAACGCCACTCGTCACTGCTCTCCACTTGGACACCGAGCCGTTGACCGCAACCCTTTGAGTGCGACCGTCCAGCCAGTTCTTTATCCACCGAGTGGTCCATTTATCGAATCCATGTCTCTTCAATTTAGAGACCAGGATATCGTGTGGGACGGTGTCAAACGCTTTGCACAAGCCCAGGTAGATGACATCAGCAGATCTTCCCTTGTCCACTGCCGCTGTAACCCCTTCGTAGAAGGCCACCAAATTTGTCAGGCATGACTTGCCCTTGGTGAAGCCATGTTGGCTCTCGCCAATCACCTCCTTGTTTTCTACGTGCCTCAGCAGAGTTTCCAGGAGGATCCGCTCCATGATCTTGCCAGGCACAGAGGTGAGACTGACTGTTTGCATTGTTTCATTACACAAACAATCCTTCCCTAAAATATACAGCTTACAACTGCATGATGAAGTATGTATTTGTTATAAATCACAACAAATATTTTTACTTGTGCATTATTTTGGATATTAAAATACTGACACATCATTTGTCTGCTTTTCATGTTCAGCAGTTTCTAACAGTGGGACTAGTTTGAAAGCAACAGAGGGAGAATTAGGTCCATCTTTTCAAACAGCATTACTCTAGCAGTTAAAATCATTGTACCTCTGTTTCTTATGCTTACTTCTGTTGTAAGAAAGGGAATATAGAGTTCATTGTTATTCTTGGAGGCAAATGCTGAGTGCTCTAGTTGAACTTTTCCGTAGTAAGAAGGAAGTGTTCATGTTCATGCCCAAGACAGGAAAGGTGGTGCTTAAAAGACAAGAGCTATTGTGTGGAACTGGGCAATTTCCATGCAGTGATTTTATGGGAGAAACTGTTTTCAAGTACTTATTTACTGCTTTAAATGTATTTTCCTTTTCACTGGCTAGTATCACCATGTTGTTTTAAAGCAGAAATACATTCAAGAAATGAGTATCAACTGTGTTTAATGTCAACCTTTTAACACACCTTTGTCTCTGACACATTATTTTTTTTCAGGTTTTTAGTATTCTGTAACATTCCTTATCATGGAATACTCAAGGTATTCCATAATATGAACCACATCTATACCCTTCTCATCAATTAATTGACAATGTCTGAATACATACAGTAGTTAAAATACAGAAATAGATAGAAATATGATTTATCTGTTAACATCACCTGAAATCAAAGCTAATCTAAAAAGATACGTAAGAATGCTTCTGTTTTTTAAATGCATTTAAATGTGTTGGCTAACTTTAAAAAAAGGTGAAGAGGCAGACAACTTTGTCAACATAATCTCTCTGTAGCAAAGGGATGTCTTGTGTTTTCAGGAAAACAGAAAATAAAGAATTTTTTTGTGAATGGAAACCATTCCAAGAAGATTAATACAGAAAATATTCCTGTTATTCAGTGCATTTGAAGGAGAAAAAAAGTCGTAACATAATTTTTTTGGCCTAATTATCTGACATCTCCTCTTCAGTACCATCCACACCCAAAATTCTTTGCTAGGATTTACATTATGAATCTGATTTCCCCCAATTACTTTCAGTTTTGTGTGCACTATTGAATTTGTAGGTGAGGAATTTTTTTGTGTGTTTATTTAATAATTAGTTTTCCTAGAACTCTCTAGAGCAACTTTTTACTCCCATAACATTAAAAAATTAGATGTTATAGGAAAGGGCATTGCCATATATTTAGCCATTTTGAAGGATAATATCCATGTTCTAGGCATGGTCATTGGGATGACTTGATGAAGCCTCCTTGATTTGTCCTTAAGAGGCTGAATGTAAAATATAGACATGTAGCTATGTTCGGTTGAATCCCTGGTTTCTGTTAGAACACAAATATTAGTGAATAAGAATTAGTTTGTAAACTTCTTTAATTAATCCCTACAAAGTTCTGAGCATGTTAATAGCATTTTCCATGGAAAAAGGCCTTGAACTAAAGGTATTCTAATAGTTGTTACACTGCACAGTTCTTTTTATCAGTCTCACCCACTTCCCTGTTATGTACATCTCCATTACCTTTTCTGCTGGTTTTGTTAACAGCAATAGCTTTTCCATCTTATGTAATAATTTGTCCTGAATTTAGACCATCGTTTCTCTCTGTTTGAGAAAATCATATTTGGACACAACAGACATCCATTGAATTCATACGTTTATCATTTCTCTGCCTTAGTTTTGAACGTTTTAAGACCTTTTCCAAACAACATAACAGCAAAGCAGGACTAAGATCTTAATCTCTGTACTATTATACAGCTTTTTTCCATTTTCTTAGAAATCTGAAAAATTCAGATATAAATTAGTTTTATTCAATTTCACCTTAATTGCTTTCTAATCCTAATTTGATTAATTAAATGCTACACATTGAGTACTTACTTGTAGTCGTTCACATTTCTGGTTTTAACAGCAGACTCACATCTGAACTATTTTATTTGAAGGGTGACGGAAGTAAATCTGGAGCAAATTAGAGGTTTTAATGAGATCTTTACACAGTTCATTGCAAAGTTTCCGGGTCACTGCTGTTTTTAGTTTGTTTCTGAAATTGGATAAAATCTGATTAGCTAACTGTAATCTACAGGAATGTAAGCGATATGTACCCTGTTTTAAAAAGCAAAACAAATAACCACCCTTCCAACCCATCTAAATAATTTGAACAAGTAATTCTTTAAATGTCAAAGCATTAGCCTACAATGGTATCAGAATGTTGTTTAACATCTCAAATTAAAACCTTGCTTTTTTTTTTTTTTTTTTTTTTTAATGCATATATGTGTTCTATTTGCCTGTGGTATCACTGCTGAACAGATGCATTGAAAAACTCTTTGGAGCAGGGAACCACGTTTAGCTATGCATGTTAGCACGTTAGCATGCAGCATCAGCACAACGTAGTCTCCTAGCAAGCTCCTGGACACTACCAAATTGCAAATGATAAAACAACTGTATTAGACTGTTGCACCGAGTGGCAGGTTAGTTCTTAATCTATGAGCTAAAAAAAAATACAAAACAAAAGCAGAATTGCATAATTATGGACCTGATGCAGTGTACTTCTGGAATAGGACTAGCTCGGTATTACCAAAGTCCATTTGTTAGTAAGATATTCACCCCTGAGAGCACAATACTTGCAACAAACTCATCATTACGTGCATGCATACTCGTATTCTGCTTGTAGAATAAATGTGCGTTTTTTCTATTGCACATTGTCAAGTGCGCATCATCATTTGCTTTGAGCAACCTGGGCTGGTGGGAGGTGTCCCTGCCTACTGCAGGGGGGGTTGAACTCGATGATCTTCAAGGTCCCTTCCAACCTGAACCATTCTATGATTCCATAAGGTTTCTAAAACCTCTTCTAAGAAAAGCCTTTTTTTAACTCGTGATTGGTTTGATGTTTGTTCAAGTTCAGTCACCTCAGACATTTATTGCTAAGCCTGAAGGGAAAATACATGAGTTATGAGTCCCATCTTGTTTACGTGTGCTTGCACAGCCGAAGTTTGAAGCTGCACCGTGAGTTTTGCTTCGAATTTCAGATCCGTGCGACCGCAGCACCTGGAGGAAAGCTCTGTGGGACCCGCCCGGGGCGGCGCCGCGGCGGCGGGGAAGTGTGCTCCGCTCGCCCCGGCCTCGCCTCAGCGCTGCAAAGCTCCCGCCTAACCCCAGGCTCCTCGGCTGGGCCCTGCCACCGCCGAGCCGAGCCGAGCCGAGCCGAGCCTGTCGCTCTGTCGGGACCCTCTCGCCACCAGCCCGGCGCGTCCAGAGCGAGGAGCCACCTGAAAACGGGCGGCGGGCCCAGCCCTCACGGGGCGCCGCCTCGGCCGAGGGGCCGCTGTGAGGGAGGGAGGGAGGGAGGGAGGGGAATGGTTTACCTCAGGCCTCGAAGGAGGAACCCCCTGGGCAGGGAGCGGCCCCGGGGCGACCCACTGCCCCCCCACCTCAGCCGCCCTTCCGTGAGGGGGCGAGTACCCGGATGCAGCCGCCCCGCCCCCGCCCCGCCCCCTCACCCCCCGCCTCCCACATGTGTGCGGCGGCCGCAGAGCGCCAGCGCGCGCGGCCTCCCCGCCCCCCGCTCGCGGGCCAACCGCCGGGGCGCGCGCCCGAGGGCGGTCTCGGCCGCAGAGCTCGCGAGAGGACATGTCCGCGGCGGCGGCGAGCGAGGGTGAGCGGGCGGCGGCGGCGGCGGCGGGAGGGAGCGGGGGTCGGACGGTGCCGCCGCTCGGCCGGGCTCCTCCACGCGGGGTCCGCGGGGGAGCGCGCGTCACGTGACGGGCGGGGCGGGCGGCTCGCCCCCGGCGCCATGGCAGCGCCGCCGCCGCCGCGCCCCCGGGGTCGGGCCGGCCGGCGGGGAGGGGGCGGCGGGCGGGCGGCAGCCACCCGGCCCCTAGGTAGGCAGCGGCACGGCCCCGCCCCGCCCCGCCCGCGGGGGGCGCCGCCGGCCGGCCCCAGGCACAGCCGCCTGAGGGAGGCGGCGGCGTGTGGGAGCGCGGCTGGCCCCGCGCCGGGACCGGCGGCCGCCCCCTCCCCGCGGGGGAGGGCGGGATCCCCGCAGGGCCGGCTCCGGGGGATGCGGCGGCGTCCCCTCACCCCCCCCGGGCCGCGCAGGTGGAGCAGCCGGGGGCGGGGGTGCTGGTGCCGGCACCTCCCGCTCCGTGCGTGGGGATCGCCGCCCCCGCCTCGGCTGCTGCCCCTTGCGCTGATGGGTCTTCCTTAGGTCGTTCACGGATTTGTTTTTTTGGTTTTTTTTTTTAATCGTTACTTTAGCGAGGCACACGACCTCCTGGGTGAGGGACGGGGCCTGCGGGTAGAGAAGCGTAACTGCAGGGTCCGGCCTTAAAACCCGGTGTGTGGGAAGGGGAGCTTCCCCGTGCGGGGAGCGCGGGGGCCGGGACCTGTGGCCACGGCCGCCGAAGCGCTGCGGCCGCAGCGCGGGTGCTGCGGCGAGGTTTGGTTTGTCGGTGGTGAATCGCGTAGGCTTTAGATGGCAGTGGGTTAATCAGCTTCGTGGGTGAGTAACGAGCGTCTCCGCAGCGGCGGCGCGCAGGGGCCGTGTCCCAGATGCGGTAAATGGGTTAACGCTCGTGAGAGCGCTGCGGGGCCGGGGGGGCCCGTGCGCCCCTCCTGCGCGCCCCGGCGCGCTGCCCGTACCGCTGTCTCTGCGGGTCTCGGCCCGGAAAACCGCCGTGAGGGTCTCTCCCTGCCGTCGGGAGAGAGAACGGTGGGGCTTCATGGCTGCAGCGGGTGATACAGCTGAAATAAAAACCTGCCGGATTTGAAAGAAAGTGAATAATTTGTTTAGTCACGAAGTAAATATCAGAAACGTATCTTTTCGTGCACATTTCACACACAGCCCCGGGATATCTCTTAACTTTGCTGTCAATATGTCTAAAAGATTTTGAGTTAACATCAGTCAGTTTTTAAGGAAAAACCCAGCTTACTCCGTGCCGTGAGTACGGCATGTTCTAAAGTACACATTTGTGGGAAGGTGATTGCGCTTCTTCCTCACACTACATCTTTCTCTTTATGATGGAAAAATACCCAGGCTTTGAATTAATCGATGTTTTAAAGCTCTCAACAAAAGCATAGCCAGTGTTTCAGAAGATTATTTTCTTAATGTTTGACATTCTATCTAGTTCCTTCCTGGTTTTCTTTCCTGGGCAATTAGTTAGGGTAAATTATGATTTTGTGGTATAACTTGGATTTAAAACATGACGGAGTGCTGTCTGGTAATCACACCAGTTATTAAGAAAATAAAAACATCTGGAAGCTGAAAATCCTTAGTACGTTATCCAAAGCGCAGAGCAACTTTCACAACTTAGCCGTATTTGGAGAAATGTAGAAAACTGCACCTAATGATACAGGTGAATTTTTAGGAGTAGTCATTCAGTACATGAGAATCACCTTAATACTTACCTTTTTTAATTTGAGGGGTTCTGTTGAATGAGTTATTTAAAAAAAGCTTTAAAGATGGAGGTTAATGCACAGATATTCAGCCAAATTTAGTGTTTATATGTGTAAAATGTTCAATAAATTGGAGCCCTTGCTTGTTAGCCTAGAAATCAAATTAGATAATTGATGAAACTATGAATTAATATGATACTGGATAGGGAATATCCTTAGTTGTGGGGTTTGGTTTTTTGGTTTTTTTTTAAACAGCGTTTAGATTACTGATTAAATAATTGTTGGAAGGAAGTGGGAATACCTTTTAGTGTAGGCCATTTCTTTTTTTAGGCCTTTTTGGCGTTTCCATCTCGTAACTTCTTCCTCTTGTGTGTTTTGGTTTGGTTTTTTTACGTGTTTAATTTTTAACCTCTTTCACTGACATGTATAGAAACCATAATATCAGCTTCAGCCTTTGGACATGCAAACCTTTAAAAGAAGAAAAAGCCTTTCTGTTAGGATTCATCTCTCAGAGCAAAAGCAGCATTGTGTGGCTGAGCAACGTATGCAACCTTTTAAGCGATACCTGTGGGTTCAAAGCCAAAACTGGAAAACCTCATGAATGTTGTATGAATCAGCATTTAATAAGTGCCAGCCTTAAAGATAACTGTGATTTTTTTGGTTGTTGTTTTTTTAACTTCTAAATTTAGTACCCAGTAAGTTTCCATTGACATAATCATATGTGTCTGTATATGCATATATGTACACAGATACTCTAAAAATATACTAATAAATTAAATGTAGATGATGGAACAAATATGTTTGAGTTGTTGTCATAGCAAAAAGCCAAAATGTGGTTGTGAACAGTTTCCTTTTTCTTTATAAAGGTTCCTTCATATTGGAGTCTGTAGAAAACTAAAATATATTTGTTATTAAATCAAGTTATAGTGCATAGATGTAATTGGCATTTTAACTTCCAAGGGTGAAGACGTTCCAGCTCTAAGGAGTTATGCGAGCTGGGCTTGAAGGAGCAAGGACTGGTCTTGCATATTGTAGTTGAGTTAAAAGGAGTGGGTGATGCACCTCTAGCACTATTATTCTTGCCAGAGGTAACTGGAAAGACAAATAACTAATGTGTTAGAATTTGAGAAGTAATATGAAAGGTGCTAAAAGTTGTCTTGGAGCATGTTGAAATTAGTCTAAGGATTTTTAGCATAGTAAGATACTTCAACATCACAAAACTGCAAAAACTGAGAAAGAGCAACTTGTATTCTTAAGGTTTTAATTTCTTAGGTGGAATAGCATATGTGACTTTTAAAATAAAGAATCCTTGTGACATTTTTGTGATTTTTGTTTTTTCTGTCTACTTTCCAATTGACCAGAAATGTGCTGACACGGACACTATAGAAGGAGGCCAGAAATACAAAGTAAGTGCTATATCTTAAAACAATTAAAACTTTCTAAATACAGTTTTTTTAATAAAACTGCTATTTTTTAGTGAGCAGGGTATCGCTTTAAATTGTGTTGGCTTTATAATGCTGTTAAAATGGAGCGTGTTCCGAGAGATATGTTCCCATACAAACAGGAATTTGAGGATATGTAGAACCTGTTACGTAAGCTGAGAGCAAGTTATCGTGATGTTTTTGCTCTGCTGTTTGATGTTTTTTTTAATCACCTCGTAGAATTTTGATGTAAATATTCTTATATTGATTAAATAATATTTTCTCTTTTTTAAAGGACTGTTGCGCTTGCAAGCCTTCACAGATTATGTTAGACTTTTTCTAAATGTTAATAATTTTGATATCGGTAGGTAAAATTTTGACCTATATAGCATTTTGTTTATGTCTAACAACTATTCTGCAGTGTGTCAGGCTAGTACCAGCATAGCACTGGAGCACTTATCGGCACAGCACTTCCAAAGCACCACCAGACCCAATGCGTTTTTTTGATTAAATAAGTGCAGTTATAAATGAGGAGAAGGAGCTTCTTTCTCAAAGGGAGTAAGTAAGAATGTTTAATGGCTGCTGGTAGAATTCTATTTCAGTAGGTATTAGGAAGGGAACTCGAGCAGCTTAGTAAAATAAGGAACTTGGGTTATGTCAACTAAAACGTTCTCAGTTTTGGAACTGTGTGCCTCTGATGTTCAGTTGGTACCAAAATGGTGAAAATTCTGATCCTGCCCCCTCCCTCCCCATCTTTTGTATGGGAGAAAGGGCTTTGTTGCGGGGGTGGAAGGGGTTGTTTTATGTTCAGAGTGACTGAGACAGAGCATCAAGCTTAAAGCCTCCTTGATAACTTCTACTGATGCTCCTCTAAGATCAAAGAGAGCATTGACTCCACCTCTACAGAAAAAGCCAGACGCTACACACAACTTTCATGGCTTTCCTGCTCCGGAGAGTGGAGGAACAGCAAGATATACAAAACTTTCTGGATATGCACCGCAGGTGGTATGTATCTGGAGCATTGATGTATTCTAGCAAACCTCAGAACTGTAGCGTTGGGCAAAAAATTAGCAACTGGAAACACGTAAAGATAGTGGAGCTTCCTTTAACCTGAAGGTAAGGTGTGTTCTAGGGTTGTGTTCAGGCTACATGAAGAAGAGCAAGTTTGATTAGACTTGGCAAACCAGTTCACTTCGTGTTCTGGTTTAGTACATCTGCAACCTTTGTTTCTCACTGTGAATATATCTATCTGCTGCGTTTTTAGCAGCATGCCTAACAACTGAAATTAAGCCTATTTGCACTTGACAACCATGAATGTTTCAGGTTTGCTTTTTTAAATGAAATTATTCTGTGCTGCAGTGAGCATAGTGAACCAGTACTCCTGGCATTGTTTCTTAAACATTTTTATCACCTGAAATTCAAGAGCCTAAATTGCATAATATTAATTAGGGAATAAAACTTTGTCAAACTTTTCTTCTGTGGTAAAGATTGACAGCTGCTGTAAAGCTACTCTTCAGTGTTGTTGAGGCTCTGTTGAAGCCACAGCCACAAAAATCTTCCATATCCTGAAACTCCAAAGCAAATGCACATTACAGAATTTATTAAAGTGTTCAGATTACTGTTATTAAATCCAGATGTTAATATAACAGTTTTGCACTTGTGCAATAAACTGAATCTCTGTGATCGTTGACTCAGTAGACAGTATTTTAAGATTTCATATTTGGGTACTTGGCTAAAGCCATTAATTAGATGTTTGAAAACTGGCTTAAACCTGGGCACGACGCCAAAAGCAACAGAGTGAGAGAGAAGTCATAGTTAAGCTCATTTTTGATCTTCACACCAACTAGTGAAACACAAATGAACAAAACACTGAAAACAAAGACAAAAAGACAAACCCGCCTGGTTTTCTACCCTTCTCAAACTCTGATTTTATGAGATAATTAGCCCTAATTTATATCCCTGAAAAGGATGGACAATTGTATTTTTATTTCTACATTTTGTTTCTAATGTTAGAAGTCTGCTGGAACGCTAGGGAACAGTTGCTGAAAACTTGATTGAAAATTCTGGAGATGTTAAAAGTAGTTTGCCAGTCATTCTTTATTATAAATGTGAAAGAGGTAGCTCATAAAAATTCAGTGGAGAAACTCGTTAAAATGAGAGTTCATATTGTTAGTGTATTCCAGTAAAGTCCAGTTAATAGCCATAAATGGTTCTCATGTCTCATGAAGTGGCAAGTTTTTCAATATTTCCTATACAAAAAAAAATTAGAGACCCAGAATTCCAGCTACTGACATTCTGTCTCATTACATTGCTGGCACAACCCTTAATTTTGTTCCCCTTTTTTAAAAATGAAAAGTTGCTAAAGTTGTGATCCCTCAAAGCTTTAAGCATGTGTTTATGAGACTAAATGGGTTGCATGAAGTTGAATACATGCTTAAAGCTTTTCAGGATTTAGAACCACATGTTAGCAAAGCTTTGGGAAAGTAATAGTCGTGATTTAACTTAAGCAAAGAAATCTGTGTATGAATGTCGTTGTGGTGGGTGTGTTCCTTCTTGCACCACAGTGTTACAGATGTGATGTTGTGTATAGGTAATCTCTTTTACATTGATAGGTATTCAGTGTGAATTGTAAATTATGGTCTTAGTAAGTGTTTATACTTACATGTTATCGGAGAGAACATGTGATGTCATTTAGTGTTTTAAAAAGCTACGTAAGTTGCATATGTTGCCAGTGTTTTTGTAGGTTGTGAATTAGCCATCTTTCTCCGCACCTTTCATTGTTGTATGTAAGTGACTTTGGAAGCATGAAAGCAAAGGAGTAAGTTTGTGCTTTTATAATCTTTCTTTGGTGGTAATCAGGCAGACAAGGGCCTCAGAATGTGTGTGTTTTGAAAATGGAGCCTGCCGAATATGCTGACATTACTATACAGAAATTAACAGGCTTTTCATGCTCATTATGGTTGGTCTGAGTTGTACCATTTTTGTATTATTTTAGGAGTGTTTGAATGGACTAATAAAACTCTCTTAACTATTTTGGAGCGTTTGTTTTTTCATTATGATATCATGTTACTTGGTAGGTTGTTTTTTAGGATTTTCTCTTTAAAAAATAATCTTAAAAATACATTTCCATGGAAAATGCAACTCAAGATAGGTAACTAAAAAAATGCCTTAATGCATTGCTAATAATTTTCAGCATGTAAGTTGTATTCTTTTGTGCAACTGTACTCTCTATCAAGATACTTAGTATATTAGTAAGGTTATACTATACTTGGTATATTCATAAGGTTTTTGTTAAAGACTTTTAAACTGTGTGAATTATGAAATACTCTTAAAATCTTTTTGAATCAGCTCTTGACACCATTTAGTAGTGATGTGTTAGGTTTGCTATTAATTCAATTCAATAAAATAATTTTTTTGGATGGGAGTATGCTTGTTCACACATTTTCTTCTCATAATTATACTTGTGCTTGCTTCACATCCAACAGAAGGAAATAAATTTATGTATGCTCCTAGTAAGAAAATTCTGAAAATAGATCGGTTCAGACTCTCATTGATTCAGTATCACTGTGCAGCAGCATTTGCTGTGAAATTGACTGCAAAATTGACAATGAAGCTGTGTGTTTGCATGTCAGTTCTCATGTTTAAGTTTTTTGCTATTACCAAGCAGGGTTTTTTTTAGTAAAATTGCAGAATTTAATGCTTGTACTCCAGAGAAGTAGATGAACTCATACTTATTAATGTATTTTTGGAAACCTTGAAGTTTTTTCAGGTAAGAAATCCAAAACTTAAATACAATTTGCAAGTAGTGAAATTGCTCATAGTACTTGCTATCCCTGAATACTGAGGAATTGCTCCAAAAGCAAAGTTGATCAGTTAACAGGTCGTTTGTTTGGGACTGGCTGTTATTTCTTTAAAAATTTCCAATGTTTCTGTAGTTTGGCTTATAGTTTAGGTAAATACTGAGAATAATCACAACATCATCACACAACTGTGTGTGAAATTATAGGAATGACTGAAAACCTCACCATTTTCTACTTAATGTATTCAACACATTTCATTTGGAGTTTCTGTACAGCAGAAGGATTTTAATATCCAGTTTATGAGGGCAGTGCGCACTTACTGTGTTTCTAGTAAATAGAGGGAGAGCAGTAACTTCAAGAGAAGTTACTTCAAGAGAAGTTACTGGTTTATTATACAGTCTTTATTATTTCTGAGTTTGTATGGGTCATGTACAGTAATGCTTCTTTACATCAATGTCAAATAATACAGCAATACTCAAATACATTCACTCGGTGTAAGAGAAGGGGTTTACTGAGCAAATGCTATCAGTTTCTGCAAAATGTAAGCCATCTTTACAGTTATAGGAATCATAAATCTTCCAATGTGAATCAAACTTTAAATAATTCACTCCACATCTGTAGATGGTTTCAACCAACTTTTCTTCAATGAATAACAGTGTAATTGGTGATTTCTTCTGGAATCAGGTCAGCATGGCGAGGCAAGCTGTTCTGGCTGTGGTAGATCCAAGTTGACTGGTTAATGACTCTCTCCTTCCTCTGCCAGATGTTCCACCCTTCCTCTGTTCTGCCAGTTTAACCATTTGACTGCTCTTCTACCAGATCCTGTAAAATATGCCTGATTTTAAAAACTTGACACGGAGAACTGGGAAATTAGAAAGGTGGAATCTCTGGGAAAGGGTGAAATGCAGTCGGTAACAACCTACTTCAGCCAATAGTTCATCTTTCTATGCCCTAAGGAAGTCTTCAGCAGGAGCAAAGGTGGGCAATATGGAGACAAACTAGAAATCTGAAGCGGAGGATGGATAAAACACTAGAAGGTACTTTGCTTTTCTGCAGACTAAATCAGACTGATAGTTGACAGGAGGCTTTTGAACATAGGCATAGTTCTAAATGTACCGTTTGTCAAATATTTGGGGCAGTAATGGGGCCAGAAGGTAGCCCAAAAGATAGAATTCCATAGCATCTCTTTCATCTGTCTGTGGGTTCTTGGCATCTGTAGGTAGGCTTTTGAAAGTCAAAGCCAAGCCTTATGCTGGGTGGCTGAGGAACATGGTCAAGAGAAGAAAAGATACATTAAGGAAGGATGGTATACAGAGCATTTTTGGCAGGTGAAGTGGAAGCTGAGATGAGAAGGGATTTAGTGATACATAGAGGATAGAAAAAAATAGACAATTCGGGAAGAGGAATCAAGAAAGAAAGCGAGTACTGAAATGATCTGGGGAAGAACTATGATTGAATGCCAGAAGAGAAATAATGAAAATAAGCCAAGAGAAAAAGAGAAACCTGGGCTATTGTAATAATATCTGACCAGATAATATTTAATGGATATCTTGTCTTCATCAGATTATCAGTAGTTTTCCAACAGTGTTTCTAATAAAACTTGGTAGTATTTTTTTTTTTTTGCAAAAATATTTTTAACTGTTCAAAAACCGTATCTTTGAGGAAAGAGTGGCATTGCTTAGATTTTTCAGCCTTTTTTACTAATTTATTCATGATTAAATACATTGTGTATTTTAGTGACAGTAAATGGATCTAACCAAAGTGTTTTGAAAGATACCCTAATAAATTACACGCGAGGACTGTTAAATGAGGGAAGCCTTACATATCAGAAGGAAAACTACAGCATCTGTATTTTCTGTTATGCTGCTGAAGACCAAAAATGTGCCGTATACAAATAAAATCAAAATTATTATGTAGGAGGGAAATTATGGCTTGAAGTATTTTTAGGCTCATGAGTTTGTAAATTGACCGTTACTCTAGTTTTGACGTGTTGTTTAGTAAGAGCTTTTTCATTAGCACTATGCAGAAGGATATTGGGAAAATAGAGTAAAAAATATTTCAGCCTGTGTTTTAAGGATTTTTTTGGCTTACTGAAGCTCCTGAAGTTTACTCCACATCTGAAGTACATTTTCAGCTGAGGGGAGAGAACTATTCAGCCGTGTAACTTACTGAAACATGGTTGAGATGATACATACTGTCTTTTGGTGCAGCCTCTTGTTCCACCCCTACCGGAGATTTTTGCCTTCTCAGGTTTGTTCTCCTAAACCATTTCTGTTCAGGTTAGCCAAGTTAGCAAAGTTCAAACTCGTTAAGCTGATTGAGCTCTCTGTGGATAAGGAGCACACATGCCAACAGATGACCCAGCAGTGCGAACGGGATCATAATCAGAAACTGGATGGTGAACATCATCTGGGAGACTGGTGATGTTGTCAGCCAGCACAACTGCAAGTGGACTTGGTGGTTCTAACAGAAATGCCCTATGTTTAGTCCCTGTGCCATTGGACCTAATTAGTCAATAACTAAAGTATAATTTTTGTAAGCATTTGAAGTAGATACTGTAGTAGTAGCAGGTGTTCTACGTTGAATTAAGGAATAACCTTTAATAACACCTGTTTAAGTTGTGTAATAATAAGGCAGTGTTGTACAGGAGCTTTCTCTATTAATATAGCAAACTTCAGTAACGGTGTATATTCTTTTTAATTTAGAAATATTCTGTTCTTCAAATTGGGGGGGTGGAAGGTTGGGTACAGACAGTCTGGGTTTTTTTTACATTCATATCAGTGTTAAATTGATTCTTTGTGTTAATTACTTTCATTGTGAATTTCTAAATGTTATTTTCTTTAAAGATGATCTTTGGAAATAATTAGTCTTAATCGAGTGAAGGAAATGATTTGTTGCAGTCAGGCTTTCTCATTTTTAAGTCTACATATGTGAAATGTATATCTTAGAAAAAAGACCTCTTGTATTAAATGTTTATTAACTTTCTATTGAGTAGTTCTTGAGATTTTAAGTATTTCTGAAGGGCATTATGTCTCTTCCTTCATCAGCTTATTTGTGGTTACTGCAATTTCTGCATCAATGGAGGACTTCTTTCTCTTCTCCCCTTTATAATTGAGGGAGATGAGAACGATGATTGTTTTATAAGGGGAAGGTTTGATGGCTTTTTTTCACTTCAAGTGAAAATCTTAAGAGAAATTCCCAAGAAATACAGAATTTAGATGTGTTACAGCTGTTAAGTGTAGCAATTTGTGCAGAAATCTACTGTAAACAATTTTATGGTTGCCATCTATCTCTTATTTATTTATTTATCTTTAAACAAGCAGCTTTGTAGGGAATGAAATACTGGAACACACAATAGTTTAACAGATAAGATGTCTTTGAAAGTGGCCTTAGGCAACATAAACTCTCCTGACCCAGAGTTTCTGCCCTATTAGTCTTTAGCTAATTTCAGTATGGAAAATGGAATTTAAGTTCATTTTAGCTTTGGAGATCGTGAGAAATTGGTTCTTAAAGCACTGAGGGCATGGACTGTGGCTTACAGCATTAAACTGTTTAGAACATTAGAGTTTTCAGGCACCGTACTAATAACATACTTTTTCTGGTTATTTTATAATATGGGTGTTGATCCGGGGATTAAGCTTGATCACTTATAATCTTGGTTCTGTATTTATAAAGAAACAATAAGTGATACTCCTTCCTGTGGTCATACCCTGTTCACAGAGGGTATTATTGGCCTTGTTAGAAGAAATGTTCTTGATTTGAGAAGTAAAAATTTGGCTTTTGTTCAGTAAAGTGTTAGTTTGTCTTTAAAAAAAATTATTTCTTTTTCAGTTAAAGTCATAATATGATGTTTGTGATATATCTTCACGTTTGATTTCCAGTGTTTAGGAAGCTGGGGATTGGGGTTTTGTGGTTTGTTTTTCTTTCTACCTGAAAGTCTGTGCTTAAATGCGTGGAATTTAGCATTTTTTTAGTACACATCCTTATCATATCTATTAAAAAACCCACTTCAATTCTTGGGAAGATAATGCAGGGTGTAAATTTATTACAGCTGTTGTAATTGCATCCACATTCTGACCTTTTCTCACTGTTATAGAAAAAAATAGGTCAGTTAATACAATGTGGGATCTGAGCAGTTGAGCAGTGGTTCACTGTTACCAGATGTAATGTGACACTTTGTTCTGTTTGCTTCCAGGTAAAGGGTAATAACTTTTCTTTAACTCTGTTATATCAGTAGGTGTAACTTGGAGAGAGCATCAGTTGAAGACTGAGGTGGTTCTCCTGAAGCCATGAATCTAAATGATAGCTGGTATATAAGTGATGAAAAAACTTTGCTCTTTCCCTTTAAATGCTTTTTAAAGTTTTTAATAGAAAGTAATACTTTTAATATATATACTGTAGCGTATTTGTCCAGTTTCAGTAGCAGCTTTGGCTGTAAGAAAGGAGAAGTATATTGACCTCATTCTGACTCTAGGGTAATGACAAGTGCAGTGGGGAATAATTTGTGTGTATTGAGTAGAAGAGTTGGCAATAGCATGAAGTGGTAATGTGGGACAGCTAAAACTTTGTCACTGCCTCTGTTTAGTTGAGAAAGGTGAGCATTCATACCCACGCAGCATGCATGTGATGAATACATGTATTTAATTTATGTAGTTAACTGTGAGTTATCTTTGGGAGCGCTGGGAGACCCTTCAAAATCTTACGGTTGTAGCTCACCCAATGGTTTTGTCTAAGCAGGACAGCAGCACTATAAAAAAAAATCTTAAAACTTCCATCACCACCTTTAATTAGCCCTTAATCATACCTTTGTTGCTTTTCAAAATGTGTCACATCATCTAATGTAAATTGAATTGTTAGAAAGTTGGTCCCATGAACTTGTAAATCAGACATGTTGATAGTTTGGTACTAGGCCTCTGTTTTCTTTCTAGTTAAAGGAAATAAAATAGAGGAGAAGATTAAATACTTCTAATAACTTGCAAAGTAAAACCAGTCATTTGGGACAGTTAAATCTGTGTCATAATGCTCTGCCTTGCTTTTTACAGGGTGGGTACGTGATCATAAATAAGAAAAGAACAGAAAAGAGAATGTTTTAGATGAAATTGAACCACTTAGTGAGTATAAATCAAATAAAGAATGCATGGTAAATAGGTGCTGCTTCAGATGTACAGAAAGTTGCTTTTTGTCTTTTTTTATTTTAACGTTCTGTCACCTTCTAAGCTTTTCTTCGTCCATTAGTGGGTTAAATTTTACGAGTTTTAGTTTCAGAAGTTAAGAGCAACAAATTGACTGGTTTCCATGGGAGCTAATTCAAGTTATTGTTTGCATTGTTAATATCTGAAAGCAGCTGTGTTGGTACAAGTCAATATGCAGCAAAAGGTTTGTGGAAGAGATTTTCCGAGTTGTCCGAAGGTTATGAGTAGGGGCTACTTAACTGAGTATGATCTCCATGTGTGCACTGAGTTGCAGTTCAGACATAATCATTTTGATATGTGCAAGATCCCCTAAATTGAAGTTGCTAGTAATCCCTAATTATGCTACATTATTTTGAATTAATGTCTAGTTAGTATTTAGTTTATTGCTGAATGTGAGTAATAAATTAAATGCTGTCCTATAGAAGTTGACTGTATTTTTTAAGAGGTCGAATATCAGTCTTTGGTACACCACGTATTATAATAATAAAGTTTTGCTAGTTTCTGTAACAGTGTGTAGAAAGAAAAAGTAGCAAAGTATATCTTTTTCAAGAAATTTCATTTTATAGAAATGACTGTTTAATGTTCAGTCATGCTTATGAAGGAAGGTAGAAAGTAGCACGTTCAACGGGAAACAGTCCTGCAGTTCCTTCCTCTTTGAGTTGAATCCTAATGCTTTCCTTGCTTTGTTCGATTCAAGGGCTTGGTTTACAGGCACTAAAATAAACAGAATAGCACCTGCAGCTTAGTCATAAATAGGAACATCTTGAAGTAGCTAAGCAAACAAATGAAATCATGGAGTAATTTAACCTTTTCTGAAATTCTTTAGATGCTCTACCAACATCCATTTTTAAAATAGATCCGCGTTTTGGCTATTAAAGGACTGTGAACACAAAGAAATTGTGAATGATTATGATCCAATTTACTGATAAAAGTTACTAAGTAATTATTTTCTGAACTGCAAAACACCTCTTGTAAAAAGCTCTGTATATTTTCTCTTCCTTTTTTTAATAAATGTCCATTTCTAGGACACAACACTAAAATGTTCATCAGTCATATGATCTGTTAATATAAATAATTGACCCTTATTCCAGACTTGAGCTATCAAACACTTTTATAATACCAAAATGAACATTTGTGTTCTGATTTTTTTTTTTTAAAAATACATTTTCAACTTTGATTACATGAACTGTGTAGCCAGCAGAATCTATTTATGTTTGCTGGCCACAGAAAATGATGGAGCACATGTTATCTTATCAATTCCTTCCATGAAGTTCTGTCATAGATCAGAAGAACTGAACTTGCTTTTTGGCAGTTGGTCTTGGCAATTAGTTAAACAGTACTGCTAAGCACTTCATATTACAACTGCTATTGAGACCTTTGATTTTTTTTTTTAAATTGGAATTCAAATAAATTGCTTTTGAAATGATATATCACTTTTCTTTTGAAAAAAGAGATCTAATTTAAATGTGTAGAGATACATGATGATGTACCTGGAAGCATCATTTGTTTGCACACCAATAATACATGGTTTCTTCCTAAATGTAGATATTACAAAACTGACCCTGTGTTGTTTTCTAAGCTGATACTAAATTTATTTGCTGCCAGTGTTAATACAGACACTTTAAATTTTAGTACAGTATTAAAGCAAATGTAAAATACTGACAATCAACATCATCTTCATAGACTGAAAAAATAGGAATGTCATGTTTAGATTTTTTTGAGCATTTGCAAATGGCATATTTTGATGCACAGAGTGTGCGTGCATGTAACATCTAAACAAGGTATTGCTTCATGTTTTACCTTTCTAGTTCAAAGTATTTTTATGAAGTTGTTTATTTTAATACAACTAGTGAGGATATGTGCTGTAACGGCTTTGTGTTTATTTAATCAGGTTAATCCAGCTGAATAACTTAGTGTTGCCTCAATATGAGCATTGTTGACTAAGAATATCCACAAAAATGATGAGATGAAATCAAATGATGTCTGCTTATAAGGTGATTAAAAGTAAAAAGTTGTTGAGGACTGTATCTGGAAGTCCTTCACTAATGACAAGTCATAGGACTATGTTTACCCGTCATACTTCCAAGTATTGTTGCCATAATTCTTGTTGCTACTGGGTGCTCAGGTAGCAGCTGCTAGGAAGGATGGACTTAGTTGTAGATGAAATAACACATCTTCTGATTGTGATTTGGAGTTTTCAACATGAGTTAAGTCTTTATGAACTTTCTGTTACACACAGTACTGTATTACAAGTTAAGCATAATGTAGCTTCTACTTTTAAAGCATTGTGTCAGTAGGAGGTATATTAAAAGATGTTGTGGGTTATCCAGATGCATTAATAGATGCTAGCTTCGATGCTTGGTTTTAAATAGCTCGCACCGCTGCCTAGGTGACCATCTCTTTCATGTGATAGAAGAGCAAAGCAGTTCGTACTCTTCTTTAAAGAAGGTGGTTGTTGACTGTGTTGTCTTTAAGAAACAGCTAATCCTAGACTCTGCTTTTTCATTTGGTTATCAGACCGTTTGTTTATTGACTTTGGTGCATGCTGTAAAGTTATTTTCTTAACTTTCTTAAAGATTGTAGGTCTGAAAAGTTTTATATAATCAGTAAGTAATTTAAACATTACTTCCATCTCAAGGGATTGGTTTCATTTTAGTGACTTGAATATTATGCGTGTTAGACCTTGGCTTGCTTTCCTTAAAATATTTGTAAGAAGTTTAGCAACTTGAATAAATGTTGTTATTAATTACCATTTTAAAGCTCACGGAGTGTGAACACAGGAGATAATTGTAATATACTTAAAACATTTTTATGAGACCTTAAAGTATTTAAACACTAAGATTTACAACATTCCTATGAGTTTTACCCTTTCCACTGTAGGACTGTGAGGCCCAGAAGATTTTAACAAATGCTATTTGAATAGGTTAGATTTGAGAAGGCAGTAATGTGAAAAAGAGTAAGTAAATCATCTGTATGACCCTACACAGCAACAGGGTAAGCTTTTGCTTGCCCACACTTTAAGGGAGCTGTGGGAGGCTGTCTTTGTTCATCACAGACCCACGCTCTCTGCCTGATAATTAATTTGCACTTAGCAGGCCACATCTCCCATTACGAATGAGGTGCCTTTTTTTTCCTGGAGATGGCACAGGAGGGCATGTATCATCTAGTATTCTGTTGACTCATCACTTGCCTCTGTCCAGATAAAAGTCTCTTTCTATGCTTTACATAGTATGGTGTGCATTTGCTAGTGGGGCTTATTTCTTTCCAGACTTTAATCAGTCCAAAGACTTAAGAGTTAAAGATTTCCTTCTAAGAATTAAAGAGAATCTCGGTGTACCATTGTCACTGAAATATGCAAAAATGTTAAATGAGTTTCTGGAGGTCTTCTAGTGTCTGCTCAGTGGTATTAATTTAGCTAGAGTAGACAGTTACAAAAATTTAATCTCAATAATTTATTAAATTAAAGAGGATGTTTATATGAAGTATTTATCAATCCAGTCTCGACTCCATGCTCCTTTAAGAAGCATGTCACTCCAGTTACTGGTATGGTGAGAAGCCTGACAGGACCTCAGTTCTGTCCATATACTTCTGCACGCTGTTTTTTAAAGAAATGAATAGTAACAGTGAGTTTTTGATCATGCACAATCCAAAATGATTACTCATAGTTAGTCAGCTGCTGATATTTCTCATCTTTTTCTGCTTTTGTCTAATTACCTTTGTAAAAAATAGCTGTATGATTTAAGTCCTTGTTGCCGTGTATTTTACCACAAAATTTATCTTCATTAATATATCAACACTGTATTTTAAATGTAGGATTGCCATTTATCTTTCAATATAATAATGTAATGTCAGTTTTAATTTCAGAGTTCATATACTGTTTCCAAAATACTTTTAATGAGAGAGGATGTCTGAGAAACCAACTGCAGAAGTTGGAAGCAACACCAAGTTGTCAGCAGTGTTGACGCTGCTTCTCTTTGGGAAAAGGAACAGCATCATACTGTGTGAAGTGGAATACTGAAATGGCTGAGTATTTTTCAAGACTTTTTTTCATTAAAAGTGTCTTTTGATCTTTTAATCCACTGTGGAATACATAAAATGAGGGGCCTAAATCTCCACAGAATGAGCATTGTTCTTGCAGCAGAGGCAAACTTAATTTGAGGCATTTTCTCCAATCGCTGAAATTATGAATGTCAAAAATGAAATAGACAAACATACTCAGTTAACTTACTGATAATCTGGATGTTTATTAATAGCAAGTATTTTCCATGTCTATGTTCATTTTGTACTCGGTCATATATTCATCTTTACTGGTTCTAAATGCTATTTCAGTAAGTGGATTTGAAACCTGCTGAGAAAACGAAAAAAGAAAAACAAAACTCAGAGCCCTTTTCTGTGACAGTTTATTGTTAAAATTGCAGTGCTAACTGCAAAAGGTTATTTTTTGTTTTTTATATCTTTACTATTTTAAAAACACCAATGTTTGAGATTTGGTGTAAAAGGCAGGTTAGTGATTTGGAGGAATAGCTTTAAGTGGCTTTTAGATACTTCATAAGTATTTTCAAAGCTGCTTTTAAAAAAACATTATTATTAATCTTTCCATTTTGTAATGAAGCATAAGTAGTCCTTAGAGTGTGGGGAAAAATTGTGCACGGACATGCAGAAAAAGGTTTTCAGAACAACTATAAAGGGAGACCCAATAGCTTTTCATGTAGGAATTTAATAAGATCTCAGACATATAATAGGATGTAAGAACAGCTGAAGGGAAATTGTGCATGTAGGATATATGCTAGTGTCTACCAGATAGAACATGCTGCATTTGGAGGTCGCAGAGAAACCATTATATACTAGTCTGAGGAGCATTGCTGTCTTTGTAGCAGACACCTAGATTTGGTATTGCTCCAGAAACTGACCTGGGATGGATTTCCTGCAGTTATCCCTACTATTTGTTTCTTAATTTTCTTTTTACGCCTTGCCGATGGGCAGCATGCCAAGAGGAGTCATTCTTTAAAAACATTGCATCTTTTCCTCTTTTTGAAGAGGGTATTTCATCCCCAGTTCTTGCCTCTGGGAAATGACTCTCCTAACTTACAGTTACCATATTGTTCAGTGAGCTAAATGTTCCTGTGTGTTGTGAATGTTTATGACCAAGTCCTGCTTGTATTGATCCTGTGGAAGAAAGGAGGTACTGAGCGTTCCGAGGGTCTGACCACTGGGACTCAGGTAATTTGAAGATTAGAATGGAAGTTTGCTGTAGGCATATCTATGCGTTTGATAGGGCTAGCTGCATTCCGAAAGCATAGTTCTTGCCCTTCTTTTATGAGCTGGAAAGAGCAATTGCCAAGTTAGTCTTGTGTCGTGATTTAGCACGTTATCTTAGATACAAATCATTAATGCTCAGTGTTCAAATTGAAATGATATCTGAAACTGCAATGGTCCCCTAAATGCTTATTACTGCTCTAGTGTTAAGAGATCATCGTCCCCACTGTACAGGTTTTCAAGTCTTTCTAGGCATTGACAGGAAGATCCAAGAGCTTAATGCAAATGACCTTCATGGGCAACTGCTGGATGTGGTGCTTAAGCTTTTTAAGTGTCTTTTTTAGTGTTTCCTGACACATTGAAGAAGAAAAAAACAACCCAAAATCCAAACCCAACATTTTGCGATTCTCATATTCTTCCCACTAAAGATTCTGGTGTATTACAAACTGCTACCTATATCATTTAAAATTTTACTGAGTTTTATAAATGGAGAAACTTAAACCTAGGTGATTTGACTGCTGATGTTCACACCATGATTCTGTAGTAAATGCTGTACTGATCTGACTATTAATACGAGGCTCCAGATTAGGTATTAGCAATAATTTGATACAGCAGTCACCTAAGCTCCATGCAGGTGTAAATGAATGAGCAGTGTTAAGGTTAGCCATTTGGCTTGGCCAGGGTTTGAATGCACTGTGATTCTTGAACTGTTTTTTCCAGCAGATCTCTAAAATAAAAGCTGATTTACTACGCAAGTGTCATCCAGATTTCACAGTTTGTGTGGAATAAAATCCCAGTTCTAGTGTCTCAAGTGGCAGGGAAGTCAGTATTTTCCTCCCTTCTGAGATTTTTCTAAGGAAATATACTTTGTCTTTTGAAGATAAAATGTTTAAAAATAAAAGAAGCATTTGTCTTCAGCAGTTAAGAAAGATAGCATCCACCTACAATCTGTGAGAACACTTACATAATGCTCATACGCTGTACGGGAGTTCTGCTTTGCCAGAACTGGAACATTTTCTGTGTGGTTGTCGGATAAACGTGAACCAAAGCCTCGCCTGCAGTGCTGCTTCATATTCCATCTTGGTAATCTCTTCTGAAGGTTAAGTAGGAAAATAATTTTATTCTAGTTTTCACTTTACTACGCTTAAACATTTTGCTGAATTCTGTGGGGGGAAAAACAAAAAAAACCAACCCAAAACAAAAAAAACAAAAAAAAAAAAACAAAAAACCCACCCAAAACCCTCCAAACACAAAAGCCCAAATGTGAAATCCTTTGGGACTATTGGAAGAGAGGAGTAGTTTTATTTTTGTTACTACAAATAATATGGTATTATATTTCCCAACACTTCTATAAGTTTATATTTATGCTTTTCATACCAAATAGAATGATGGTTCATACAACTTAATGAACCTTTAGATGTGTTAGTTTCAAGGAAGGGAGTGGAAGCCCCTGAAGTGACAACTGATTTCTGTCTGTCAGATTAGCCTTGTATAAAATGGTGCTTTCTTGGATTATGCAGAGTAGAATATTGAGACTCTAATAGTTTGGATTTTTTTTAATTGTACTTTTCCTGTACGTGTTTCTACTGTTGAGTTTCAGCTCTGTTAGTAATACACTTTTGTGTATAGGTCTGCATAAAGTCAGGGGTTACATAGATAATGGTTACCATCTGCAAATGCAGATGGCAAACACAAAATACTTCTTCAAGACTGAGGAGGCTTCAAATAAACTAGAAAGGAGGGGCAAATGTGTTATTTTTAATATAAAATATGGTAGTATCGTGGTACATTAAATTCTAAATCAGATAAGTTTCTCACTTCTGTACATGATGGCTGGAGAAAGTATTTATTGTACAGGGTTTGACTTGAATCAAGCTGAACTAATGTTTCCTCCTACTGTTTTTTGTGTTTGAATTGATGATGTCCAAACAAACAGCTATCTTGGAAATGTCAGAATGAAATACAGCTTTTGAAAACTGATGATAGATGGGAGATGTTCTGCATATCTTAAGTCTATTTTCATGTGAAGTAAATGCTGCTGGTTCTGTAACCTCCAGCTGATGATAAAGCAACTGTATGCATCTTCTTTAGCAGTTAAAATAAGTGTGCTAAAAAATAGTAGTGGTTTATTATCTCATATATATAACAGTGTGAAAAGATGATGTTTACATAGAGATGTCTTTTTTTTTTTTCTTGTCTGTTTCTTTTTGTTGGTTTGGAAAGGTATTTATCAATTATTTTTATTTAAGTTCCAAAATTACTTTTTCAATCAGTAAGGAAAACCTTATGCCTAAGACAAACTAGTAATTTCTTGGATGCTAAGTTTAGAAGTTCTTTTTAGAAAGCTGAACAGCTGAATTCTCCTTTAGATTCTAATGGAACAAGAGAGAAGAAACAAATTAAATGTTTCTGGTTTATTATTGCAAGTCCTCAATTTGTTATCTTTATAGTATTGTTTAGATGTTCTGTTCACTGATTCAGTAAGGAGCTGACATTGATCATAGTGTATCTGAGCCAGATCTTAATGATGCAGGTCACAGACTTTTTTCCTCCCTACAAAAAAGGCTTATAAATGTTGGGTGGAGGTGTGTGTTTTCTTTTTTGGGGGAAGGTCAAGAGAATTCAGTGTTCTAAGCTCAAAATATTTCTGTAGTTTGATGTGGTAGCAGTCCATCAGTAAAAATGAAAAGAAATGAGAGTAAAATGTGCTTTGAGATACGACAGAGGAATTTGAGAAATTTAGACTTTCTGGGAATTCTTGAGTGTCTTTTTTTCAAAGATCTAGGGTTAAAAGTTCTAGGGTTAAAGGATCACTTGGGGAAATACCTGGACTTTTAACAGCCTGTAGGTAAATGGTGCTGGCAGCACCATTGCAGCAAAAAGTTGAAAGAGGGCCTTCTGTGTGTAACAGTGCGTAGTGACCTCATCCTGCTTTGTCAATCAGTATAGACAACTGCTTGAGGAAACAAAAAAAGGCCTCAGCTGTGGTAATTTAATGTGCATGCTACAACCTGTTTTGGTTTTGCTTCTTGCAGGCCTGTTCCTGTGAAATTCTGTAATCGTAAAGGATGGCAAACTGATAAACTGGATGTTTAGGCTTGCTGCAATATTTTTTTTTGTGAACAACTTTATTTTTAATGGTTAAAATAGTATATGCCAAAAGATTTAAGACATGGAATTTGTAACATCTGAGACTTTACTGTGAATTGGAAACTTTCAAATTAGAGTTCTGCATTGGAGAACTTGGGTTTTAGGTATTTCCTTATGACCAAGTTTGTGTTCTGTATGAAACCATTGTGAAAATTGGGATCTGAGAGTCGCAATGGGCAGTATCATCTATGTTGGAGCAAAACAGCAAGAGCCAACAGTCACATTGTGTTTGAAGTGGGGGGGACAAGGCATTCATAATGAGGGTACCCAGAGGTGGTGGAATCGCCAGCTTTGGAGATATTCAGAACCTGACAAGACAAGTTCCTGAGCAGCTGGTAGCCCTACTCAGCACTGGGAGAGGGACTAGATGACCTCCAGAAGGTCCCTTCTAGCCTGATTTAGTCAGGTTCAAACCACAGGTTAAGCACATTTTGGGTGAGAAGTCAGCTTGTTTTAAGTTGCATTGTAATGCTGCCATCAATGTCATTTAATATGTTGTGTATAATTCTTGCATGATATTCTTAGTTGAATCTGGAAAATAAAACCTAATTTACGTCCATTCCTGAAACAAAAATTAAGAAATGGGCATGAAACTTAATTTAGCAGTGTGTTGTAGAAGTGAGGAAAGTTAAACTGGTTTAATTTAAAGCAAGATATTTGGTTATCTGTCATGGCGACAAGAGTTAGTCAAAGCTAACATGCAGCATAATAAATGTTAAACCTGTAGTACAAGGTGTTTCTATTAATTTCATATGGATCTAACATCATGAATACAGCTAGTGTCGTTTAATCTTTCTGAAAAGTGACTCCAAGGTGTAACTCGTAGCTGATAAATTGTGGATAGAATGCTGAGAATATGAGCAGATAAGAAGCTAAATTTTCACTTAAATTCTGCTCTGAAGAGACTTGCTTGGTTAATAATGTACTTAATTTGTATGGGTGAGTGGGAGTTTGAGGAGAGTGTAATGTCAGGAAAACGAATGAGAGCTGGGTAAATTATGCTTCTAAAAGCTAAGAACAAAGAAAAAAATCTTGCATAACAGTAAGTTAATGTGTCTTCATTTAATGTGAAAGCGCCAATTGGTAACTATGGAAAATAATGAAAAATATGCACTTAACCATCGTAATTGTTCTATTGCGTTATATATCAAGCAGTACTTGCTTATATTTCTTATTTTTAAATTGGCACTTTCAGCAACATGATTCTTCACCCCTTTTCATAGCGTAGGCCATTCTTTGGTGGTCATGATAATTTATTGTCATCTTGATGTTTTTTAAAATACCCAGTAACATTTGAAATATTTTGGGTATGGTCATTGAAACACATGTTGCATTTCAATAACCTTTAAATACACACCCCAACATGTGCTGTATTTATATTCAGCATACCTGAAGTTTGAAGCTTAAGGCTGAGTATGGGCAGCAGTAGTGTTTCCTAAGAAAAATAACTAAAAATAAAGAATTTAACAATAAGACATTTCTTTGGTTTTATGGATCTTCATGAATTGTTAATATTTCATATTGTTCAAGTTTCCAAGAATCCAGGGATAGGCTTCATTGAAGTTCACATTGATTTATTGAAATTTTAATGACTTGATAAGAGTTCTGTGAGCTATAAAAAGCCTGTGCCAGTAATTCATACTTAGGTCTCTCCTCACTGTAGATTAAGTACCACATTAATGATAGAAAGGAAAGAAATAATAAATTGGGACTCTTATTCCACTCTGTAGCATATTTTACAGTAAATAGCTAGTATGCGATCAAATTAATTTGAAAAAATTAATGGCAAAAAACCTTCCTTGCTGGAGAGCTTAAAGATTAACTAGTTCTAATACAGTTCTTTGGTGGTATGAAGTCCTGTATTAATACAGGATTTATTTTTTTTATCCAAAGGAAAGTTGTGCAGTGCTTCAAAATATTAAAAGCTGTTTGTATGTTATCGTATATTAATTCAGCATTCTCTAATATAAGCTACTGAAAAAAAAAAGAACGTTTTGATGATAAATGGGCTGTGTCACTTGCTAGAAGGAGCACAGGAGCTTCCAGACATCCCTATTGAGAGTTCACACTGTGTAATTTTTCTGTCAAAGTGAGCAGAGAAACTGTCCTGCTTCTCAGAACCAAATGAGTGTCAAATTGCTTGTAAATACATTGCTTAACTATATTTTTGAAAACCCATAATATTTGTGGAAAATTATTCAATAATGTGTATATAATTTTGAAGTTGAATATTGTGTGCAAAGGAACTGACCAAAACCAAAACCAGAACAAAAGTAATGTGTCTTTGTGATTTTTTTTCTTTATCATTTTCATCAACTATAGGGTGATTTAAGAGACTGCTTGCTCTCCCTGTCTCCAGACGATTTAACACAATGGATCACTTGGGGACGGCAGATGCTGAGGATGACTCTGGATCGGTAACACGGCTCGCTCCTAGTCCTCACAGCGAAGCAGTTGCGCATGAGTTTAAGGAACTCTCATTGCAGCCCCATCAGTACTTGCCTCCGCTCAATGAACGGAAGAATGGTGAGCACAAAAGTGACCGTTCTCCTTTTTCTCTACATTGCTTAAATGTTTTCTGTGGGAATAATGATGTTTCTTTGCTTTCTTCAAATAACATTAATTGAGTCTCTTCACTTGCTCTTCCCAAACCATGTTAAGTAGAGTACAAGTGCTATGGTACGAAATCTGTCCTGACCAGCTTCACCTGTCATGGCAGCTTGGAAGTCTGACTTTAAAACCCCAACTGGAATACTTTGTTGAGGCATATAGAATGGTCTTGTTTATATTTTTAATAGTTTTAAAACCATAGCTAGTGCATAATAGAAGCATTAATTAAATATTTTTAAGAGTTGGTATCATTATAAAGAACAGGTTTTTTTACCTGCGATATAATACAGAATTGAAGTTTCACATTGTATCCCAGAAAGTTTTAATTTGCCACATAGTTTAAGGTTGAACATCGAAAGAAAAATAAGATTTATATTTTGGAAATCTTTCCAGTATCTTTCGTCGTTGTTGATGTTGGCATGGCAACTTAGGAAAAAAGTGTTTCCACTGTTACAGTAAGCATCAGGAAGAATTAGGTCTGAATCCAAATGTAGGCTCATATTTATTGGGGAAAATGCAGGAGCCTTTCTTCTTTTTCTTTTTTTTGGTGTTTGTTTGTTTTCTCACACTAAAGTCTTATAATGAAGATTTGTTTTCCAGTATTTGTAGCAAATAGTGGGAAGACTGATAGTATGCAAATGAAGTATTTGGGTTTTGAAGCATTTTTTTTAAATTAGCTTAGCTATTAATTCAGTTGTAAAAGTACAAGCATTATTAAATAAGAAGAAAACTACCTGAGTATCCTAGCATTAAAACAGAAAAAAAATGGAGATATATATTACTAGACTGTATGTATACGAACTACCTGGGGACAGGTCCCAAATCGTGGTGTTCTCTGTTTCTGAAAGACATGGAATATTGTGTATAACCAAGATGCTCCTGTTTCCACAGTGAGGGACTAAGTCGCTGGTGCTTTGTGTACGTCTCCTCAGTATTACATAGCGCTCCAAGAAAGAAAAATGTAATAAAGGGGAAATATGGTAGGGGAGAGACCTAGGCTTAGCTTATATAAATGTGGAGTGACAACCTCTTTGAATACTTGAGCTTGTCTTTTACAATTGTTTCCTTATTTTTTAATGTATATGAAGATCCTAAAATACAGAATATGATATTAACTGATATAATGTATTCAAAGTACTTTAAACTAAGGAAGCTGTAGCTAATTTATTAATATTTTGGCTCTACATCCTTAAGTATTATTTTTTTGTAAGGCAGAAAAAAAAGTGTAACTTGGGAGACAGTTTTTGTTGGCTACTATTTGATGTTAAATTGATAATAGGTCTGTCTATACCAGAAGCTTATTCCAAGCTAGCTTACAACATTTTACCTTTTTATCAAGGAAGCAAGAGAAATATATATTTAAAGAAAGCTATTTCATAATGAGGCTAAAAATGCCAACACTTAACTCATAAACTTCATCAAAAAGAGAATGTGGTGGGTTTTTTTGCATCCTATGTGTATATACTATACCTCTGGAAAATCTGTTGGGTTTTTTTTTTTAATTGACTGTAAAACCAAAATGGATGACATGAAAATCTTTGAGTGTAAATAAGTCAAACTTCTCATTTTTGAAGGCTACTACCACAAGAATGTGCTCAAAGGAAAAATCTCTTTTATAAGGGGATCCCTTATAAAAATCCCTTTAACAAGGATGAAAATCCCCATTTTATAAGGGATGGCAAGCTTGTAAATTTCTCTTTGGACAAACCTTGCTATGACTGTGTTAAGTACATATTTATCCCCTTCGAGTAATTTCATTATTTTGTTATCATCCTGCTTTTACTGATAAAGATAAATTGTCAAACAAGCAGTAAAACAAGGTATGCAGCTTCAGGTGCTAAACTTACTCATGTTTGCTATTTAGTCTTTTGGGTTTAGTTCTTCTATATTGGACAGTTGGTTCTTTTCTTAGGCATTCTTCCCATAACTTGAAAGTATTTTTGTGCTTTCATGAATTAGTGAAATAATTTATAGGTAGGTTTTGTATTGCCTTCACATACAAGGTCCTTGTTTATTTTCCAAAGAGAAGGCAGTGGCAAGAGATTTTAATGCTTACAGGCTCCGGCTTGTTGAAATAACAGAGGAGATTTTCATAAATAAAGTGATGGTGGGGAAATGAATAATTTGAGAAGCTGCCTTTCACTCCTCTGTGCCAGCTGACTTAAGAACCGTTGCCCTGTTACTCTTCTCTTCATTATTTATCATAATTCTTCTTATGACTTAGGATACTTTAGAACATTTGTCCATAGTAAGTATCAGGCCTCCAACAAAGATTTTAACGTGTTCTCTGAGGAAGAGATTGTATGAAGTTCACATAATGGGCCATGGCCTCACTTCATCTCTGTCTTTTGTGATGAGACTAAGACTGGTTGGGCTTGGCCAAAAGATTAGGCATTGTTTTCAAAGCCGTAATTAGCACAACCCTATTGCTTTTGAAAAGGAAAAGGCTCAATAATCTGCGAGGCAGATTGAGAAATCATATAATTGGAGGAATTTTTGAAGGAATGCAGTCTGATAGACGTGATAAAGAAGTGATTGGTTGACACTGGTGCAATTTCCTATCCTTTTCAGTTTTATGGATCTTTCTAATGTTGTTTAGGCATCCTGCCACTGAGAGAATGCTCCTTTAGTAGTATTTAAATAATTCCTAAATTAAATTAAGAGGAGCCTCCTAGTTCTTTTCCTGTGCTTATGCAAAAGATCTGACAATATCTGACTTTCTACTGGTTGTCTGCTTTTGTTCCTGGAAGAAATGGACATTTGTGTTCAAATTGCTTTCTTAAAACGACAAAAAGAGCTTTGGGCACTGTCATCCTCCAGAGCACCCAAACTATTGTTCACCCATAATTTCAGGTTTAGTGATCTTGGTTAATTTAGTTAAAAATAATTTTCTTGTAGAAATTATGAATGTCAGAACAAAACTTGTAGAAGTAAAATTTGAAGTAGATGGATTCATGTTACAAGTAGCTTTAATACTTAGTCTTTATTTTTACTTTTTACCAAAACTGGATTTCATCAGGAGTATTTTAACATGTGACTATTTCATAAAGTCCGTAAGCGTAAGAGATTTTAGTACACAGAAATACAATGGCACTCAATACAAAAAAAATCTGAAATGTTTAAGGTTTTTTTTGTTGAATATTTTTATGCAGGAAACATATTTTTATGCAGTAAGCATTATGCTTACTGTGAGCTTTGGTAGTGATCCTTTAAACCTTTTGTTTACTTGAATGAGTCTTTTGGCAGTAGTCCAGTAGAAGGCTGAATTATTCCAGTATTGTTCTGCATAGTGGTGTTAAGCTGGCTTGCACAAGTTAGTACAGAAACTGCGTTTCAAGCTTTTCCAATGACACTGGAAGTGTGGGAGGCTTATGCTTTTGGTTTGGTTTTGTTTTACATGGAGGTAATCACAGCAGGGTAACAAATGTACAATGAAATTGCACGCGCATGCCTGGTGAGCCAAAGTTGTTTGAGATGTTACTACTGCGTCCTTTTTTTACATTTTCTTCTCTTCCCCTGCCCAGTTACCCCCAGAGATCACAGTCATACAGCAAAGTTAGCATAAGAGTTCAGGTGAGCATAGCTCAGTATTTTTTAGTGCAAAATCTCATGGTTTAGATTAAGGTCCGCTGGAACTGTTGTCTCTTGAGTTGACAAAGGAACACTTACATGGTCTGCCAATTCTGTTGAAGAGGTTATAACTTACAGTAGAGGATCAATAACAAACAGTTGGAGGGCAATAGCATCTTCAGCTTCTCCAGCCATTTACTATGTGCAGGTGTTTACTTCCTGATTAGAGACAAATGGATGATTTCTTTGGGGAGAGAGAGAAAGGCAGCAACATATTCTTGTCCTCTGAAATGTCATTTTTTAGACAGTTGTCTTCCATTATAAAAAGTCTGTGAAACATAAATATTAACCAATTACTGTTTCATATTTTAATAGCAGGGCAAATAATGTGAGTTTTCAAGCTGATTTGCTAGATAAAGGTTTTATGGCAAGGCTGAAATTCTTCAACTGAACCATGTCAAAAGCAAAAACTCTAATTATTTGTGGTTAGAACAATGAACTGTTTATAGAAGGTAACCTTTTATATGTATTTTGGTGTAATAACAAAGAATCATCTTTCCAGTATGTTGGTCTTCTGGAAAGTCACAATTTTAAGATTTTCTTTTTTCTTTTCAGCTGTTTTCAAGTTAATGGCTGTGGCCAATACTGGATTACTAATGAAATTCATTCCAGTTTCTTGTTAGTCTGCATCTTTCTGGATAATTAAGCAATAGATACAATGCATCAATCATGTACACTTGTGCCCTGTTTATTGCAGCATATTATCGTGCCTGTTCTCTGAAGGCCAACTCTTGTTCCACTTGCCAAAAAGCAGCAAAAGTTACCTTTTCATTGGTTCTGCTTTTTCTACTTGCCGCCTACTGAGTGGACACCAAAGACATGCCTCTGATTCTCACAGTCTAATGGCAACCACTGGTGTATAGACCATGTCTGTCATGTGAGCAGTTGGGCTTCTCACATAAACAGAGGTTGGGAAGCAGAATGCCGTGGCCTTAAGAAGCTCTTGGTTTGCATCCCTGCCTGAAGGATGCTAGGTTGTGTACACTGTATTTGCTTTATTAGTCAAGCTGCTGTGCCCTTAGGAGGGATAGTGGCTGGGGGAGGAGAAAAGCGACACAGATGAGGCTCTTCTTTAGGAGCAGGAGGGAGAAAATTGATGACTAGGTGTTGTTTAGCTGGACTGCAGTGGAGGAAGAATGACAGAGTGGCTGGCAGCATGGCACAGCTGAAGTACTAGTCAGAACAATATAATACCCACGCACTGTACCACAGTTTCACAAGCTTCTGTCTGAGAGCCAGGAGGTGACAAGGGAGGGAAGGATGGGCTGTCTGCTGCTGACAGCAGGAGGGCGGATGGGAATGATGATGCTGCTTGCAGCCTTCTAACCTGCTGTTTCAGAGCCAAAGGGTGGGAAGGGGTTGCACATGCAGATACCATCAAAAGAAGAAAGCACTGGATGAGCAAAGCTTTTTGCATGCCGAATTAGTACTTTCCCAGAATTGGTGAGCATGCCACTTTGGCTGGTAGAGGTAGGTGAAAAGGTCTGGGTGTCAGGAGCCACGTGACGATACTTGCTTCAAGGTTCCTGTAAAATGAAAAGGTCCTAGCTTCTATGTTTTACAGCACTCTCTTGCCTTTGGAGCAGCTTCCTTGGCTATCCCACTGTGCCACAATGTCCAGTGGCTACTAGTTTCTGAAAAAGAGAGACATGCAAGTTACTCTTGTGCAGTTGTCATCCACAGATTAGAACCTGGTTATATTCTTGTAAAATGGGTAGAGAATTGGTTGGCTCCTATATGGGCCATTGACTGCCCTTTACTACGCTCTAGGCCACCTTCAGCTCTGTCTTAGCTATAAATCGTTTTGGATTGTGAGCGTGCCTGTTCTCTATCCTCTGCATTGTGTGGAAGAAACAGTTTTGTGCCAGCTAATGGGTGTCTGCTTCTTTAATGTCAGAACCAGACTAGATACAGGATTGTGTTCTGGTTGTGTTTGGGCTTGTATGTCTTGTACTGGAGGAGAGTGGAAAAGGCTGTGATGTGCCTACCGTGGCTATCTGCTAGATCTCACTCTTTGGTGGCTAGCATCTAATATTCTACAGCAGAACTGTGCTAATTAAGAAAAGAGCTAAGTCTTGGATGTTTTGTCAGGAAAAAAGCCTTGGGACAGTGAACATCTTAAAGTAAAAGCAAGACTGGTAACATCTCTATTAGAAGAAATTAGCCCAAAGAAATGAGTGCTTTTGGCTGCATAGGAACAATGACATTCAGGAGCAAAGACCTTGAGGCACCGAAGGTCAGATGAGAATGACAGCTTCCTATGGGGCCACTAGAGCTTGTGGGAAACTGTAGTGAATGAAGGTGAAGATGCAACATGCATGAACCCCTCAAACCAAAACAAAACGCCCACAAATCCAAAAAAACAAACCAAACTGAAAAATAATCCAAATGGTGTATATTGAGTCCTCCTAAGGGACCAGTCGAGCCAGCTGGGAGACAGACAGTTCCCAAAATAACTGAATGAAATCTACATCACACTTAACGTAATGATATTATTTAAATAAATTTGATGAACCAAGGGAATTTTTCTGGCATCTAAGACTGGTGAATATATTAGTTTGCCTGTTATCTCTTATCTTCCACTCCCTCATTATGTAGCACTGGTAACATGCATTCTTGGCATAGCTTTATGGCTTCTGAACAAATTCTTAATCCTCTGTGCAGTTAATAGATTTGAAGCTGCAGATTTGATACTAGGGAATCAGGTGAAATTTGGGACATTCTCCTTGTATCTGTGTATGACGGGTTTTTTTCCACTCTTTTGAGATCTGCTATTAGGCATACTTTTTCCTCTCCGAATGGCTCATAGGTAGGTTACTGTGCTTAGAAGTTATTTTCTTGAGAGAGTTGGGAGAGATCAAGTGGAGAAAAGATGGTTAGTGGGAAGACTAGAGAACAACAAAAGGAAAACTTAGTTCTGATTAAAGTAATAGATTGGCACGGAAAATACTGAAAATGTCAACTTAAATCTAGCAGTTTCATATTACTAAACTGAAAGCAATGAGATCTGGAAAAGAGCATACAAAAAAAACCCCAACCCAAAACAAAGCACCAAAGTAAGTCTATTCTAAATGACATATCTAGATATAGAAGTATACAATTTATCAAAGTTTACAATAGAAGTGTGTGTATGTATATAGTATAGTGTATATATAATGTGCGTGTGTGTAGAAGAACGGTTGCCCAGAGAGGTTGCGGAATCTCCATCCATGGAGATACTAAAAATCTGCCTGGGCACAGTCCTGGGCAGCCTGTTCCAGGTGACCCTGCTTGAGCAGGGAGTTGGGCTAGATGATCTTGAGAGGTTGCTTCCAGCCTCAGTGACTGTGATTTGTCTTTCCTTTAAGGTTTTAGTAGTCCATGGAACATCCAGTGCAAATATTCTACTAAATAATCGTTTGTAGGAACACGCAGCTTATTGCAATTAATACATATTTGTATCTGGGTTTTGGGGGGAGTTTGGTTTTGTTTTCTTTAACAAACAGTGCCAGTAGAAAAAAACAAATGTCTTTCAATGTGTGGATTCTTTTGGTCTTCCTGTAAATAGATGGATGTTGTCTCATCTGTTATGAGATGAGAGCAAACTGAGTAGGTACTGATTTCCCAGTAAGTCTGTCTTTGTCATTGGTACTGCCAGTTCCCACAATCCTAGCATTCCCAGGGCATCAGTCAGTGTCTACAAGGAACAATTTTCAAATATTAAAGCATGTGAAAAGACATGCAGGCCAAAACTCAGAGCTCTCTAGGGACTGTGACCTCTTAAATGGAATATATTCTGACATTTTCACAGGCTACATGAAAGAATTCCAGCAGGGTCATTCCATTTGGTAAACTTCTAAACAAACATTCCGTCATTTTAGTTTGATTTATAGGTGGTTGGTTTTTTTTAATTATCTGCTTATTGTGAAGAGATTAACATGGGAGACATGACCTGTGACTGACTCAATTTAAGATATCTAGTATATGTGAAAAGATCCTGTTAGAGGGCTTGGCATTTGAGTGATTACAGGAGATATGGAAAGTATGTTTTCCTTTAAAGAGATCTCTTGATCAAACTGTCTCATTCTAACTTTTTTTCCCCTGAAATTCCTTGTGGATAACTAAATGCATAGCTGGAAAAGAATGTTGAGTTACTTTTAAATTCCACTGTATAATTGTTTTAAATTGCTAGAATGAAATCCTAGCTGCGTATGTTGTCATTGAAATGTTAGCTTGTGATACAGCCACTACAAGAAGGTGGTGTAGTGCAAAGAGAACTGGTAATTGATGTACAGTACTTGTATCAGCCTTTTGCAAATCATAGGTAGTGTGGTGGATGACCAAATATTGTCCTTTAAAAATTATATTTTTATATATATGCAATTAAACATAGATAAAATATTTTTATCTATATTATATATACACTTTTAAAATATTTATTTCGATGTCTATATGGGCAAGGCTGAATGGTAGGGAATTTTCATTTAAACAGTGAACACTGCCAACATATGTACTCCCTTAAAAGGAATTTGTGGAGGTTTTAGTGGGAGAAGTAGAACATGCAGACTTATAAATCTGATATCACTGTAAGTGTTTGGGATTTTTCTGGAAAGAGTAACTGAGGTGATGACCATAATTTGGGTCTTTGTTACCACAATGGTGGAGAATATAGGCCAGAGTGTCCAGTTCTTCTGAGGTAATTCCTTAGTCACAGCATAGTACACAATGCTATTTCAAAAATTACTCAAACTTTTCAATTGATTTTTGAAAAAACAAATAGAAATACATACTTGATGTTTTACTAGCAAAAGGATATGAAGATGAGAGACTTGAATGCTTTGGGGTTTGTATTTTAAATACAAGCATGAGACTGATTGTATGAGATTTACTGCTGATTTGTTTGACAAATGTCTTAAGTGTTCAAAGCAAAGAACTTAGGTACTGGTGTAGGTTTTCTTAACAAAACAAGAAGGCAGAATAGAAACCTGTTGTAAGTGGCAAGTGGGGGCGGGGTGGAGGAACAAACAAAAAATTGCAAAGCAAAACCCCTTAAGTTAACAGTTTGAGGGAACATTCTTACTGTTTAAAGAAGTAATAGAATAAATTATAAAATGGATTATTTAAATGAATGTTTTAGTTTGTGTAGTCAGAGCACTATTTTCCTATGTGAAGAAATTACTACACAATGATGAACCGGATTATCCTAACACAGTAATAGAGGACCAAGAAATTCATCAAGGTGTGCATAAAGCCAAGATGAAACAAGTGTTTGAGTAATTAAGCTTTTTTCCCCCACTTCAAAGACTTGTGGTAGTGAAATAGATTGAATACCTAAGATTCTCCTTTTTTCTTTTTCTTTTTTTTTTTTTTTTGGCCTGGAATTTAAATTTATCTGTAGGGTTTTTGTTTTACGGGATTGCAAAGGAATGAGGTCCTTATGATGTGAAGAGTTGGAACGTACTGTTAAAGCAATTGCTGCTTAGTTACTTCATGTTTAATGAGGTTGTAAAGTTGCTCACAGTTAGTGATCTCACTCACCAGATCACTGATAATGAAAAAGATAATGGAGTCTATTCTGAGTGGCAGACAAGCAGGCACTGTGGAGGGTACAGTGTTGCTGCATTGTTTCCTCCTGTACATTGTGATTTTGGCAAATATGTATTAAGCACTTCCTCTTTTTAAATAATGCTCTCTCTGTAGGCTGAAGGTTGGCAGAATGCTTGAAATTCTGTGTTGAGGGAGGATGGAAAGAGAAAACATTGATTACCTTAGATGAAAAGCACACAAATGTTTATGAAAAACTAGTGCAATACGTTGCTATGAAATGAGATGTTACTGGATTTTGGTTTATGGAACTGACAGGGATGTTCCATTCTGAAGCCTTTTTTCTTCATTTCACCCACTTGTATACAATATATAAAACTCAAATAAATTTAAATTAAAATGAGAGGTACTTCTACCCTCTGAAGATGATATGAATTCCAACAGATTTAATTTTTATTGAAACAAAAACCTTGTGTATCTACAACTTATAGTTTTCATGCACTTTTGCGTCTAGCTCACTAACAGGTTTCTGTATGATCCTCAGTGTCATTTAGCTATTAGTACTATTAAAAATAACTCTTTGGAAACAGGTATGTGTTCAAAGCGGAGAGGTTATACATCCAATATTTATTTCAGAAATGAGTAGTTCTCTTTCCTTTATTATGAAACCTGTATTTAAGTACACAGTCAGCAGCAGAAAGACAGGATGAAAATGTAGCAATTTGGAAAAGTTTTTTGGCCTGATTTTTAATAATGCCATCAATTTCAAATGACAATCCAAATTCCAGCTGCCTTTTAGAAACTGAACACAAAAGCATTTCAAACTCAGTAGAGTTGAAAGACCCTAAGCTTTTTTTGGATATATTTTATATTTCATGGGTTGTGTTCCATTTATTGTATAACTGCTAAAATGGAGAAAAGGCTTTAAAAAGTAGTCAAAGAACAAACAAGTTGCTATTGTTTCACTAATACCTGTTCTAAAGGATTTTTTGTTACAGGACCAAATGGGTAGTTTGAATGCGGAAGTATTAAGTTCCCACTGTTGAAGTCCTTCACCAGTTCTTTTAAGACAAATGTGGAATTAGCATGCTTGAAAACCAACAATGAAAGTTACTGCTGTACAAAGCAGTTTTTATCTGTCAAAACAATGACCTTCGAGAGAGATAATATCCAAACATGGGAAGTATGTTTAAAGCATCAACCTGGTGTTGGTGGCTGATGACAGGGCTTCTGCTATTTTGCAAGAGCTTAAAAAATTGCTATCCAATTTGAAAGTGCATAAGTAAATCTGAGAAGTAGGCATGGTGCTTTAGCAGTTAAAGGTAGGAACATATGTGAACAGTTGTAGGAAAGTTACGAATTTATTTAGTAGGAAAAAAGGAGCTCTTAAATGGCAGGTGGATTAGTTTTCTGTGGGTCACGAGGAGGCACTTTGCCTTGATTCACATGGAACCTGCTTGTGACTGGAAGACACCTTTGCACAACTGAGTATTGTTAGTTAGCGGATGAATTTAGTACTTGAATGTGCTAACCTAGTACCCTTGTTAGGAATGCGAGAAAGTCGCTCATAAAAATATGCGATTTTCCCGTATTACAATGCTACAGCTACTGAGCCAGCAGTTATGAGATGCCCCCAGGTGCATGTGAAACTGTCTCAGAATTTTAGACTTTTCTACTAGATGTGTTGAGACATGGTGATTATGTCTTCTTTGAAGCTTTATCACTAAAAATAGTAGAACTATGTTGTTGATCACTCAAGTAACCAGTATATCCTAATTATCAGTTGAGCTTGGATTAATGTATATTCAAGACTGCTGGGAAAACAAGATGATGCTGGAATAGGAGTCTTTTTTCATGATGTGGGGGATAAATGTCATCCTTCATGCGGGGATTTAAGAGAAGCTGTTCCCTGGCCAGAGTGTCCAGGCATTATTAATATTCATAGTATATCTGAATGTGAACAAAAACTATTTTCTTCTTCCGAGGTATCTTTTCTTCCTCTTCAGTTGTTATATCTGCCCCCGCCCCAACTATTCAATATTGTATAGCATTTATTGGCAACTACAATATTTGGTTACATGGAAAATATGCAGCATCATTTTGACCATCTCTCCTGGTCTGCACAATAATTTAATCATCCTTATTCTCCATAAATTCTGTGGTTCCTGCTTTTCTTCATAAAGTTACTTGCAAATTACTGTTGAGATTTTGATCAGAATTCTTAAAGGTATTTTAAAATATTAATCTGTATGTTAGCTTGCATTGAACTGGGAGGTGAATTTGAACCAAAATACTAGTCTTAACTCCAAGTGGCTGAAGCATAGCGTATTCATTTCTGTAAACTCTGCTGTGGCATGGGTACCTTTGAAAAAGGAGAGGAGTGGATAGCAGGAACTCCGTGCTGCTGAAGCTCATCTTTCTGAACAGGTGAGAAACATTATGAAGGCTTGAACTGCTGTTACCCAGCTCTGTTGCTGTGATCTGGCATTCACTTGAGCGCTGGATACTTGATTTATATAAAGCACTATAAACAGATAGGAATGGATAGAACTACCTTAAGAACTATGACATTTGAAGGAAAATGTATTACTGCTTGGGTTCTTTAATTACACACTTCCTTATTAGTGTGTTAATTTTTTAAATTTCAATATACTCTGTTCTCTGCATCATTTTGAGATTGCTTTAGACCAAAGTACTGATTTTTCAGAAAATGTGTGAAGTGCACTGTACCCTTCCCATAAAACAATTTCTGCTGTTACATATTATTATACTGTTAGAATATAATTAATCCATCCAAACTGTTAACTTCTCAGTTAGTACAAGAAAAATGTGGAGTTATAATCTGGTATATCCATAACTGTGTAAGATTCTATTTATTGACTGTGTCAGAATTTCATATAGGTTTCTCAAGCAGTATGTGTTTGTATTCTGTTTGTCTGGATTTTTTTTTTTTCCTGAATATGTGGAGTTTCTCAACAGTAATTTTGTTTCTTATACATAGTAAGTGTTCTGGTTTGCAGGCAGTGAGGAAGTTAATTTGATTTATGAAGGAGTTCTTCAACAGTATTTTTTTTTTCCCTTGCGTTTAGTAAAAAACACTGCAAAAGCAGATGTACTGGAATAGTCTATAATTTGTAGTTAAGCAAAATCTAATTGAAGATGATAATTTTTATAGAGGTGCAAACAACAGATCTTTAGGCTGGGAGAGCTGCTTCAATTTATGCTGCAAGAATTTTTCTCTTGCCTGTATTTTCAGCTCCTTAGATGTGAAGAAGTTGATACGGCCTAGTAAGCTCACATCGCCTTTGAATCTGCAGTTCTGAGCAGATTCAGGTCTCCCTTCTCCCAGCAGTAGGAAGCCAGGCAGAGACTCCCCAGTGCTGCTGGCTGTGTCACGCAGCCCCATGTCCCCTGGTATCAATTGCTGACCCTGGGAGCGTACTGGGAAGGTGAAGAGCTGGTGTTGAATGATTGTCTTGTAGAAAGATCCAAAGAGGCAAGATGATTTTTTTACTAGTTTCCACTTTCAGAATTCTGCATCAGGTGTTTGCATATAGATCTTTTCAAATCTGATGCCATAAAAGTGAAACAGTTTTTCTGAGTAGAGATCTCCTTTATAATGTGAGGCTGAAGGATTTAAAGATAAAGTAGGAGTGTGGAAAATACGTATAATGATAGCACTTCTAGGCCAAAGGGAAGGGAAAATGCACCTGCTAGAGTTATTTGTTGACATGTAGTGTCTACTTAAAATTATGTATAGCTGATTTTCTCTGAGTACATGAAATGCAAACTAGTCTGGTGTTCCCTCATGGCCAATGCCAGCTAATTAGAGGGGATTGCTTTCTCCAAACCTTCTGGGTTGACACTGAAGTTGATGACTCATGTAAGATAAATGGGATATGCTGGACAGAATGGCACAGAAGCTGTGGGAGGAAATACTCCTAAAACGGCTGGGAATAATGAGATATGTAACTGTAATGCAGAAAGGAAAAATAATAAAATACTTGGGTTTTAGATAATTACAACAAGGAACAGAATCTCTAGTGCAAGGAAAGACAGGGAAACAATCACTGGTTTTCCTGCTTACCTCTGCTAGATAAATGTCTCTGAAACAAGACCTGGGGCTGGGGTGGGTGGGAAGGTTCCTCAACATAACTTTTTCAAATGCCAATGTGCAGCTTTGTTTACTGGTGAAACTTAATGAGTAATGAATGTGCCAGTCAGGCAGAGGTAAAAGATTTCTGTTGCCTGCAGCAGCATTGAGGGTAGTGGGGGAAGGGGGAAGGAAGGAAAAAAAGAGAGTCCTCAGCAGTAGTTTGTCTTAGGTATCAGCGAGTGCTGCTCCTTCAGCAACTGCTGGATTTATTTTTAACTGCTTGACTCATTCTTTGTCAGATGATTGACCATCAAGCTGCATATTGAAACACGAATGTGCAGAGGAAGCAAGCGTAACTAAAGGAAAAGGGGGAGTGGTTGTCTGGGAGAAGAGGTGGGATTTGGGAGTTGTGCTTCACATGCTCTGTGCCTGCTGTCTGAGCGAGTTACCGGCTCCAGCGCAGCCTGAGCCCGCTGCAGGTCAGCCTGGCGAGGGAAGGGTGATGGCTGCTCTCCGCTGCTCACAGCCGCAGTTGCTCCTTTATTAGGAGGAAGGACCTGGAAGCAGTGCTCAGGACAGCGGTGCGCTGCTTGGTGACAGAGTAATATTTTTTTTTTTTCCTGTGCTGGATGTTGCCATTCTAAAGGATTCTCATCATGATCGATAGCTCCAAGAAGCAGCAACAGGGCTTTTCCGAGATTTTACCTGCGGGAGATGTTAAGCCACTGAAGGAGAAGGAATGCCTTGAGGTGAACAGCCAGAAAAGTCTCAAGGAAGGTCAGTCACTTGCTGGTTGGGGGACAGAAAATGCAGAAGTACCAGGCAGATTCACTTCACCAGTATTTGTGGTGTAATGCTGTATGTCACGAAGAATTTCTGTACATTAAATTAGGTATTGTTTTCCCCCTTGAAAAACTTCCTAAAAGCTAAGTTTAGAGTTTGCCTGAGACCATTAATATAACGATAACAGCTTCATAGAAATTGTAGTATGAAGAAAAACAAGTGATTAAGTACTCTTTTCAGAGTAGCATTTAGTGCCAAATTCATTAAATACTCCGAAATTGTCCTGTAAACATTGCACAAAATGCTTCAAAATGTCACTATTGAAATAAATACAATGAAATAAATGTCATTAAGTATAGCACTTAAAACCCCACAAACCTTTAGTTTGACATGTATTACTACCTCATTTTCAGCAGTGCTTTCCTCAGCTGTCTTTCTCTAGAATTCCCTTCTCTCCTCATACTTTAAATTAGATTTGACTCTGCCTTCCAGATGTATACTTTTCAAATTACGTTGTCTCCTTAAATGATTGGTTTTAGACTGTGCATTAAATTGGTATAGCGCACAAGCATTAGTTTGTAGATCGGCAGTAGTCTGAGAATATTTGGAGTGTTCTTTAAAGCTGACAAATGGTACTATATCAGATTCATTTAAAGTAGTATTTGTTAGGCTGTGGCAATAATACTGCTGAGACATGGAACTTGTCTTACTCCTTTGAGCTGGAGGTGATCTTCTTGCTGGCCAGTGCTAAGGTGGAGAAGGAAGAGACCTGTTGAGGCCAGCTGCCAGCCCCGCACGGAGCGGTTTGTTAACTGGTGCACGTTAGCATGCCAAGCTCTTTGCCGTTCAAGACTCAAACTCCAACTTCTTAATCAGAAACAAACTGTATTTGTAGCAGAAAAAATTCCTTCTTTCCTTTTACAGCACTTTGCCTTGGCTTTTACTCCAGATATCTCTGGATTGTCTGGTGATTCAGAGATATCTTTCTGGGTGTTGTGGCAAGACTGCTCTTTTTCCCCTTTCTACATGAGATCACACCTTTCTCAGAATTTAAATGCTGTGTTTGTTTTGCGGGTTGGTTTGTTTTTAAATTTGGATCTCAATGTTTAAAATAGCAAAAAGATAGCCCATATTCATTATTGAATTCAGTAACTGACAGTTTATTTTAAGAAACACTTTACTTAACTCAAAGTTAGGGCTAGAGAAAACACTGATTTTTTTTTTTTTTATATAATGTACTGACACCAAAGGTTTCTTATTGATTGGAAAGATAGATAATAGTAAGCTGAGTGTTGATGCATGTGGCTGTGGCAGAGAGCATAACAGTTCTGCTTCCTTTACAGCAGGAAAGTATTGATTGAAAGACTGACTGAAGAGAAAGGGCCAACAGTGGCTGCTTTTTCATGGTGTTTGCCTTACACCTCCAAACAGGCCCAGTTAAACCTGCTCCTGCTACCTCTGAAGTTCTGTGGGGTAACAGGAGCAAAGAAAGAAGGCAAGGAAGTTGAGAGGGACAGAGGAGTATAAGCATACTGTTGTGGGAAATACTGTAGGAAAAAAAACCCCTAACTAAATCTAAGCTACCAAGAAATAAAGGGAAGAAAGCCGTGAAAAAATTAGCATGGTGGATAGCGTAGGTGGGCTAATAAGTAACCACGGTAATTGTTACCCTCAGTCTTTTTTGAATATGTCAGTTATGTAGAAAGTGGATGAAAGAATGTACGTTACAATAATGATGGTCTGTCAGAGTAGCAAAAAACCTGCAATTATGGGACACTCTTCCAGTCTAAATTCATGAATATTTTAGAGTTTAAATTATTCTCTGCATAAAAGAAGATATCATTGTTTTCCACAATCACTATCTTTGCTTACTTTTCTCTGTTTTAGTACCTGTTCTCCATTTTCACTTTTCCCCAGTGAATATGGCTTATCCTTTTCTCTCTCCTAAGTTTGGTGGCCTAATAATTATTATAGTGAACCTCTTTTTGAGAGTACGAATGACTACAGGATTTCCTCTTCCAGCCTTTCTTCTTTCTGAAGCTTAGAAAAAACAAGCATTTTCTTTCTCGTAGTATATAGAATGAATTATTGAAAACATTGCAAATCTTCTTGATTTGCATCTAGAGAGACTAAAACACAGCTTCACCCTTTCAGTTTATAACATTACAAAATACGTAGTTCAGGTATTTTGTGGAGTTTTAAAAATTCAGTTGCAGTTATTAATTTCATCCTTTTTAAATAACACTATAAAGAACATTAAAACACTTCTTATTTCACGGAACAGTATATTCTAAATTAGCTTGTGGCATTCTGTATCTCTTTTCCCCCCATCCCTTCCCTGCATGTTTTTCTTCTAATTCAAACGATGATGTGACTGGTTTTGCCACCTGGATCATCAACCCTTTTTAGTTAGGGCACAAAAATGCTTAGAGTACCATCTGTGAATGGTTAAAACTGCAAAAATTAAAAATGTAATTCTGTCAGCAAACCCAGACGAAGTACATGGAGGTCAAGTAATTCAGAAGGTGCTACAGCCTTTGCTTCATAATCTATTTTGCACAGGTTTGATAAATCTAAAAATCCTGAGATAGTACAGTGTGCTTATTTCAGCGATGAGTACCTTATAAGAATTGTTAGGTGCAATTCTTTTTTTACTTAGTGTTTCTTTATAAAGAAAGACTTTTGACAGAAATACAAATCCCAACACTGTCTTCAGCAAATTAACATTAAGGGCATTGGAAGGTTAGATTACAAGGATGAATTTCTTTTTTTTTTTTGGTTAAGCTAATGAATACTCTTAGAAAGGTACACATAGCATCCTATAGCACAGGAGGGAATCCTCTTAATTACTTTCTTGTAAACAACTTATATGTTATTGTTGCATATTGTCTGTTCTGTGGAAACAGTTGTTCATCTGTTTTATCAAAATTACCTTTTGTATGAGCAAGGAACAAAAATACTCTTTGGTTCTAAGAACCATACATTGCTAACTAAACAGCTTTTTCAGAAATTCCTCTAGCATTGACTTCTAACGTCAAGTGGCCAAAACATTTAGAAAATTGAAGTGAAAAGCCTTAAATGAAGTCAGGACATCATTGTGCACACAGTTAGTAGTAGAGGTAGTATCATCAACAATGCATATATTAGGAATTCAGAATATATTTAGGCTGCAGATTAGAACGTTTCTAACTGAGGAGTGAAGTGAATTTAGAAAATCTTGCCTTGTACCCTAAATTGTTTTAATGTAAAGATTGAGCTCTTACAAGAGTGTATGACCATGTGGAACTCTTGAAGACACAGTATTAAATTGATGAAACAAATCAATGTGGTGCTATCTCAGGTGGGATTTAAAAAGAGGCTGGATCCCAGTTTGTTTGCACCATACTTTATCTATATTAATCTGAGCTTCTAAGTTACCAGCTGCCTGCAGTTACTGTAAGGAGAAAAAATGAATCGGGAAGAAAATTTTCTTTCCACCTTGAAACGTAATTGCTTTCCTGGATTTGTATTGCTTTTTAATTTTACTGTTTTGTGAGGAACTGGAGACTGGCAAGTGTGAGAAACAGGATACAGGGTGGAATGAGTGAAGCACAGGGATTTCTCAGGTGCTTGCTGGAAATGCCTTCATGCTGTCTGGTTAATAGATTACCAGATTTAGTCAGGAAGGATCTCTTCCCTTCCTCCCTTGCAATCAAATCAATATTGCATGAGAATTGTTTATTTAACAGATTTCCTGCTATTGCTGGCATGTTGAGTATTGGTGGTACTTTTGACCTCTACTGCTCTCCTGTGGTGGTGTGTTATACTTAAAGATTCTACTGTTGGTTTCCTGGGGTTTTTTTTGTTTCGTGGTTTTTCAGGGGGGGTGGGTGGTGATTTTTTTTTTTTGTTGTTGTGGTGTCCACACCCCCCCCACCCCCACCCCCAAAAGCTTTTAGGTTTTGTTCTGTGGTGTTTGGAAGAGTTTTTCTTGCCCCTTATCAGTGGCAGCGTATCTATGTTTCTTGAGACACAGATAATGAGAAAAATACTGGGGAAAAAAGTACTATTCTTGTCATCTTAGTTAATAAAGGAAGCACTATAAACACAGTGTACTGCTCCTGTGAGGCTGTGCTAACATTATTAACGTTATGTATCTACCATAAACAGTCTCTTTAATGACAGTGGGATAATTGTGTATCTTATAAGTAAATCAGCACTTATTCCACAAAATTTTCTTCTTCAGTGTAGCACTTAAATTAATAATAAATATATGGTAATCCCATTATAATAAACACATGCTTAAATACTTCGATAAACCAAGGCCACAATGTATTAATTTGATTTTGTATGTAATCTGTATACAATTAGAGGATACAGCAGCTAACCAAGAGTTCAAGGAAACTTGCTATGGCAACTATGAGATTTCTTAAAGGTTTTATAAATGGTTAGGATTAAGGCTGCTGCTGCCAAAAGTACGTGTAGTCTCATCCAGCCCTACCCTGCTTACTGCCAGCCTCTTTCTTGTGTTGGCATTAGTAATTATGCAACCCTGAAGTGAGTATGATCGGTGAACAGGTATTACTGAGGACTGTTTATTTCAATAGTGTTAGTTTTCAACCAGATCAGAGCACTGACCCAACAGGCTGTATCTTTGCCAGTGTTGATGCAACAGAAGCAGCTAGGGTTGGAGGGAGGAAAACCATTGTCTTTTCATCAGCAACCCTGTCTTAGATCATATTAAGTTATGAAACCACACTCTGAAACCACTGTTTTGTTGCTATGCTGCACGTTTCTTCCTTCCTCTCATAGAGCATCCAACAAAACCCGTATATACCTCAGCCTTTTTAATGCAAAGCCTTTCTTAATGCAGCAACTTCACTGTCACTGCAAGCAATCTGACTCATCCACTGAACAAGCATCTGCAGAAATCTGATGTTGTTGTCTCCATAGCAGAGTTGAGCCAATGCCATTGCTTACATCCCAGTTTGCAATAGAGCATCTTAGTGTAAATCCACCTTCCTCGGTGTTTGGAATTAATATGTAATCTTGTGACTTGGAGGATCTGCTTGGGTATGCATTTTGTTTGCTGGCTCTACTGTGCCTAGGAAAAGCATGGAAAATGGAGGCAGTACCTTCTCGAGAGGGCTTGGCTGGAAATCATTTGTCATCGTTCAATGTAATATGCTCCAAATTATCACAAAGCAAGTCTGTAGTAGATGTAGAATTTGAACGCAAGTTTCATGAGTCCCTTACAGCACACTTCTTGGCTGATAATAGTGTTTGAGGAAATGCAAATTATGTTTTTTAAAAGTCAGAAGACTATACTAAGCAAAGGAATACTTGCAGGTTTAGAAAATGTAATTATTGTTGGTATACTTAAGGTATGCAATTTTACAGAATACTTCAAATGTAAGATTTAGTTTATTCAGACTTTCCACCCAAGATGGTAGTGATTTTTCTCATTTTAAAGATTTAAATAGAATTGTGAAAAGTATAGATTTTAGTTTTTACATATACATGTGTGTGTGTATATATATATATTAATCCCAGCAGACATTGTGCTAATTTGTTTGGAGACTCCTGTATGTTCTGGCTTGTTTCTAAGCAACATGTTCCATAGCAATAGGACACAATACAGATTGTCCTATAGCCTAGTCATTTAAGCTTCTCAACTGATGGTATTGTTATGCTTTGTATTTTTGGTTTAAATGTTCAGTTTACATTTAGCTATCTTTCCCATCTAGTTTTTCGTTTTCTACTTTCAGTATGATGATGTTACTTCTGGAAACAGTTATGTGTACATTATTACTGGCTTACAGACAAAAGCTTTAAATCACAGGAGTATAATTTAAAAGATTTGGACGTCCTGCAGGGTTTCCCTCCAGAAGTCTGAAGACATTATCTGAAACGGCCCTCAGTAGTCTCCACTCACGTGCTTTATGTTTATCCAGAACATTTCCAAACTGAAATGAAAGTATGACTGAATAATTGCTTAAAATGAGTATGCATAAGAGGCTGTTTCACTTTTCTTAATTATTTTGGATACAGCCTTAGGAGAAAAATCACATATACAATAATGGAAAAAGAACATTAAAATTATATAAAAATCAGGTTTGGGTTTTTTTTATTAAAACAAGTAAAAATAAGTAAAATACTTCCTTTTTTAAAAACTATACCCTGGCATACATGAGCGTTTTGAAGACTGAACCCAGTATAACACATTCACTCATGTTTAGATGTCTGATTTCTTCAATGATGAATTAAATTTATTTTAAAATTGAGAGTATTTAACCTACTGTATCACCATCTTCAGGCCAATCTTAAATGCATTTTATCGTTAAAATCCTGTACAATTTATTTAGAATCACGTCTAGCAAATTACAGACAGCTAAATATTTTCACAGCTTTTCCCTCTCCTTCCTTCCTTCTTTGACATGTGATAAAAATGAAAAGAACAGTACGTTACCAAACTTCTGATTTTGGACACATGTGGAATGAGTAATGCCAGGTGCAGACTAGCTACCATATTCCATAACCTTCCTGAAATGTGTATCTTGCATATCACCTGCTCTTTCTTTTACTTACTATACAAAACACTCAGTTTATTAAATTTTTAGTTTTATTCACAGAATAAATATTAGTTGAAAAGATTAACTGTTTTTGTCTCAATAAAGCAGTTAATGAATTATAAATAGAGTACAACACCCCATATAGAGTTGAGGGAGAGAGACAACCACAGCTCAGGAGAAAGCAAAACATGTATCTCTGGAAAATTAACTTTGTGTAAATTATGCTGTTTAGAAAATGCCGTATAAACTTTTAAGTCCAAGCAGATGGTGTTTGGAGACATGAGGGTAACAACTGGAAGTGTCATGGAGTTTAGTACTTGATACAGGGTTTCTGCAATTCTGGAACTGTCACCCTGTGCTGTGAGGTCGGTCCAGAATTCTAATACACAGCTGATGCTTAGATCACTTACACAGTCCACCTACCATCTGATAACATGCCCTCTTCTACTTTACTGTCACCCTGCTGTTCATATACTTGTATTAATGTTATGGTCCTAATGCCAAATAAGTAGTTACAAATTACTGCAGTTCGAGGACACAATAGAATATTCATCTCCTGCAGCAGTGCTTCATTGCAACTAGAACTTCTGTTCTTAACATCTATTGCTCTGTGTTTCAACCTCAACGTGTTAGAGACCTTGGCTGCATAAAAGCTGTTTTAAGCTGGCAGAAAGAAATGGAGGCTTTCTGGGTAACAGCTTTTAATTTAAAGGAAACGGCCCTGTTTCCAGCACTGTCTGTTTCCATGGCAGCCAGCCTAGCAGCCTGCACTGGAGTTTCTAATGCTCTTGGAAATTTCCAAGGGAGTATGCAGGAATGTTGGACATTACATTTTCCCATTTTTTACTTGCAGTTTTAAGGGCTTAAATAGCTAATATCTACTGGATTTTAACTTTGGAAGAAATAATGAGATGATTACATACAGAACAAAAAAAATCTTGATGCGTTATTTTTCTTCTTGCTGTCATTTGAAAGAACCGTATGCTGTCTAATGAACCCCTTCTCGATGGTTTAGTGTCTTTCATCTGTGTAATTGTTAAATGTCGTCAACTATTTGGTGTTTCATAGTACCTTCTATAAAAAGATAAAATTTAAATTTGATTTTAAATTAACAGGATATGTAATTAACTGTATTAATGTGGAATTATTAGTGCTGGAACTGCGCACAGTGTGAGTTCTGTTTTTTTTTCAAGACAAGAAGCAGTGGTGAAAGCTTGTCAATCAGTGTAGATAGCATTGTTCCTGCAGGACAACTATCAATTTATTTTTGGCTTCTTTACATTCCAGTGCTTGTGATTATATAGTACTACTTTGAGACATCTTTTCCATAGGATACAAATTACAGATTTGTAACAGAAATCACTTGTTCAGCTTTGATAATAGCTGTTTGTTCTAAGCTATTTAATAATACACTTTATTTTTACTTACTCTGCCATTCACACTCAGTAAGACCTGACTGGACTGCTCTACATTTCTTACCTTTCAAAGGGTCTCATAGAGAATGTGATGTCTACTTGCTTAAGTGCCTATTTGTGCCAGCTTTTTTGCATTCAGAGTGGCATAGTGCTACAGCAAGAAGCTATCGAGGATCTGCTTGTTTTGGTTATTCTTAATTTTTATGCCCCTTTAGGGCATAGTGTATGTGAACCTGAACAGCACTCATTGTTTGAAAACAGAGACCATTCGCCTTATAAATTTTACTGCTATATAGAAATATATTTCAAAATAATAAAGTGTATTGGTTAACAGATAACCTATACTTTTTGGTACCATCATCTCCATTCCCTCACACGTAGAAGCGTTGATTCCCTGCTATGCTAATACTGGAAGAAACTGTAAGAGTGGGAGCACCAGCTTCTGGCACTCAGTTTTTCAGGTGGTGAAAAATCTACACCTTCAGTGAAGTCAGAAGGCTTCTACTGACTGTGAGAGTCAGATAACCGATGTTGTTCTTGTGAGGAGCGATTATGCTTTTTGGTTTTGTGTTAAAGAAGCTATCTGAGATTTAGTGATCATTTTACTGACTGAAGAGAACACAAGGAAATTTTGGAATCTCTTCACCTGGTGTTAAAGTGTTAATCTTAAAATCATAAATTGACTTGAAGATTAAAAAAAGAATACCCTCCCTTCCTCCTCAGTCAAAACTGGAGTTTGACTGACCTCTCTGTGCATGGCTTTTATTCAGAAGCAGTTCAAAGACAACTTCTTAGCATTGCAGTGTTGTGAAGTGGGATTCCTGCCAGATAATGTGAAGTGCAAAATATTTGTGTGGTCTTTTAGCAACTAGATTTGCCGAGTAGTGTTAATGTAGCCCTTCTCTTGCACGTACACTTCAAATATGAGGAACAGTATTGCTGATGTTATAGTGTGTTAACATATCTAAATCTTTGTCAATTCTGAGCCTTTATTTTGGAGATCATCTTCCTATGATTTTAGGTGTTAGGCAGATAACAGTCTGATTTTAAAAGTGTAAAAGTGAGAGGTAAACTATCAGGCAGTAAGCTGGATGGATTTACCCTGATAAGAACAATCTGGTAAACACAGTGTTTGAGTAAGTACCACCCCATGGGGAACTTTTTTTTGTAGTACCTTGTGTCTTTTGAATTCTCCCTTCCCCAGATTCCATACTGGTTTATCTCTAAAAGATTCTTTGTAAATAAAGAAAAGGAAAAAAAAAAAACCCAACCAAAAAAAGCCCCACATAAACATCTCCCCCCCCCCCCCCCCCAACAACAACAACAACAACAACAACTAGACTTTGGCTAATGCCTCAGTGGTTTTTAGATTTTTTGGGAAGCTGTGTCCTCCTATCTCATCCATCCTTATTAGATTTACCTCTTTGTGTGTTACTGACTGTTCTAGGAATCTCTTGCTATATGGATTTCTATATATATGATAAGCAAAGTCTGTATTAGATGCAATTACATGAGATTTAAAACAGCCTGCATTCTATTCTATAGAGAGTTTCTCAGTGAAATAAATCAGCAATTCTTTGCCAAAAGTGCAAAGCAGTGCTCCATTCTCACATTGTTCATTCTTTTCTTTGAAGATAATTTAATCACATTTCCCTTACTGAAAACTTGTGATTTAGTTTCCATGACTCCCATTTTCCTTATCTTTCTGGCTCTTCTTTGAGCTGCTTTTTGTGGGTCCCCATTTCCTTTTGAGCTTTTCACAAACCTCATTCTTATTCCCTTCCTATATACTCACTTCAGATTCCTCTGCAGTATAAAGATATGTCTCTCTGTAACTTGTTTCTGCTCAATCTAACTACAATGACAATATAAAGGTCGTTACTGACTGTAGTATGACCATCTGCTCTGACATGCAGACCTGTAAGCCATATATTCTCTTTGACTAGATGTAGCTATGCAACTCATGTACAGGTGTTACCATTTTTTTTCTTTGAAACATCTCTGCTTTTTACTTTTTGTCACTGTGGGGGCTAAAAGTATTTTGTCTTTTATTGAGATAGAAATATTAGCTTTTTCCTGATCTGTTTGCTTTGGAAAAGCAAAAGTTTTTTTCAGCTTTTCAACTTTTTAAAATCATATATTTAGGTTTTTCATTCACAATTACTTTGTATTTAGAAACTTTGTTTAAAAACATGTTCAACTGCTTAATATTTATTTAAAAAAAAAATCAGACACTGAACTTCTTAACCTCCTTAATTTTTGAGTTTTTTGCAAAAGCAGACATCTGGTTTTCAGCCAACTTTGTTTCTGCTTAACCTCCTTGCTCTGGTCAAGTCAAAATCTTCAATGATTATCTTATACCATCTTTTTAACTATGAGTCATCTTTTTTTTTTTAGTATTCCCCCTGCAGTTCTTCCCTACATGTAGCATGTCATGCTACAGGCTGTTCTTTCTTTACTATGCAATATATAAGTTCCTGATATTTATTTAATAAGTGAATAAATGAATGTTCTGCATCTTCTTTATCTCTTGGGTTTTTTTCAGTCCTCCCACAGTTTTTATGACTTGTCGAGATACACATGGGACAACTTCAAAATCAACCCTTATTTGCTTTGTGATGCCCAGTATAGGTTAACAGAGGATCGGCAGACACATGGACAATATAAAAGACAATAACTATTTGTTATATATATATTTGCTAAAAAATGCTAAAGCTTCACACCTCAGTGCATATGGTTTATGTGCAGGCACATTCTTAATGCTCTTCTCATCCATCTGCTATAGTGCACTGTGTATTCTCTTGTAAGACTCTACATTGTTTAGGATATGGGTCAGTTTTTACTCTTTCTGCAAAGCTTAAGCCAAATATGTGATCATAACTGAAGCCACAAATCATAGATAGACTACATTCATAAATTATGTAGCAAGGTTTCCCATCATCTGAATTAAACAATTAGTTGAAACCAGTTGGAAAATAAGAGATAAGCTACCTGCATTCTGACCACTTTTTTTTTCAGAATAGGTTTATTTTAGGCTCCTTCCCCTGTTTCCTGGGAGAATACCACCTATTATGCCCATGGCCAAGCCACGTTAATTTTCAGGAACTGACAGAAATCGCATCAGCACAAACATAAGTAACACATCCACTGGGCCATGGTTTTTACAGTACTGCCGCTTCCATGGCGTAGGAGTGTGTGCGAGTGTGATGGCAGAGGGAGACAGAGCCTTTTCCCCCTTTCTGACATGCGTCACACCAGCTAGCACACCGGGGGAGCTGCAGGAACTGCATGGCGCTCAATGAAATCTGTACCAGTGTGCTCACAGTGTGCAAAGCGTCTTCCCGTTTGAACACACAGCATGTTCCTGACACTTCCATGTTACTAGTGCTGTTGAAATTTCAGCAGCTGAGTGTACCTTGGGCAGACTCTTTTTAAAGTATACATTAGGGTAATGTGTATTAGAAGTGCTGGAGTAATTATTTAGCTTACTTGTATTGGCAAAGTGCAGTGTGAGGCCATTCTGATTTTTTTTTTTTCTTCCCACAAACTTGTCAATGAAAAATTAAAATGCAATAATTGCTAAATGCTGAACTGGTGGGGATGTGTTTAGACTGTCTAATCCAACCATATGACACAACAGTGAGCATTGTCTGTCTTGGTATAGTGGAATGCCAAATAGAAGTTTGATCCTTTTCATATGAAAGATGAAAAAAGCCTTGGTCCGAAAGCCATGTCAACATTTGGATCTGGGAAAGCCAGATCTCTAATTAATAAATAATAAATTTCTGATAAAATTCTGCCTTTCTACATGTAATTTTAACAGTTAAACTAATTTCTTAAAGAAACCAGTCAAACTAATTTTTCCTGCAAAAAGACTTCGCACATCACATTTGAAAATGCAGTGATACTTCTTTTGAATTTTAAATAAGTAAAGTCTGATAAGATGTAGAACAAATCTCTGTTGTCTGTAGTATGTTTCATGGAGTAGATGGTGTATGTGCTTCCTACAAAATAATATTCCAATTTAGCCAACTGTCTAAATTGGTGAATTAGTAAGGGCTTTCAAATTGTTGTTATCAACTCTGCAAAACAGCGTGATCGTTCTGTAGTGTGAAGGTCAATTTGAAAGTTGTTTAACTTTCCCACTTCTGTTTACTAATAACTGAAAGCACCATACTCGCAATGCTTAGGTAGCCATAGCTGAACCAGATACACCTACAAGATGGGTTGTATGATAAAGCTCAGTAAAAAAAGAAAGTCTGAGTAAAAAGCATATTAGAAATCAGAAATATCACATACCACAAATGCATTTTTTCTTATTAGACGACTTGCCTGTCATATGTTGGTAAATGACTCAAATCAGTGACAACATTCCTGCACCTGTTACAATATTACCAGTATTTGCTTGTTCATCCACTGCATTCCAGGTGATGGAATTGAAAAAAATACTAATTCTGATCCACTTACTGTGTCTGATGACGTCTATCAGCTCTACCCTGGACATACCTGATGTTGAAGCAGCTCATTTTTCTTGAAGACCTTGAGCCTGAAATAAAAAGGCGTATGTTTAAAACTCACTTGTAACTAGGTAAAGATTTGGTGGACACATTTGTAGTGTGTCTAGTGTTCCAAGAAAGCCAAATACTGCTGTATAGCATGGAAGAGATTCCTGCCCAGAGCAGGGCATGCTTTTCAACCCTTTCCGTGGCTTCCTAGTTGTGTAAAAGGAAGCATAGTTTGAGCAGAGAACAGAATAAAGTCAAGTTTTAATCTACTCAAGACCGAAAATATTGCATCTGAAATACGATAGTCTGTTTACAAATTGTCATGGATGGTTAAAACTTACTTAAGATTTTTAAAGGGATTACCTGTTTAGTTTTAAGACTATCTCTGAGCTCTCTTGATTTTTGCAGTTGTAAGCAAGAGAATCCAAAACAAGAACACATCAGGTGTTTTTGCTTTCCTGTCAACACCACACCAGTTAGTTAATTTCTCAGTGCTTTGTGCTAGTGCAGTAGGAAATTCTTAGAAGTAGCCTCAGGATAGAAGCTTAACATTATAACATTTTATCGCATGCTTAAAATGCATTTCCATTCAAATGTGGATTTCTTGAAGTTTTCTGTACAAATGGGCTAAGTCCTGACCCAATACATTATTATTCTTAATTCACACTTGTATAAAGCTTGTGGACTTTTGAAGTTGGATGTACAGTTGCATAAATGTGACTTTGCACATGCTTATCTGCATTTTTTTCTGGGCAGATTAGACCAATTGGACTTAGAAACCCAAGTGATTTTCTGCAGAAAGATTTGAACTTTCTCCACCCATGCACTGAACTTACTGGAGTATGTAGCTATATACACCATGCCGCCAAACCTGACCTGGGAAGCACTGCTGAAAGTAGTGTGCAGCATCACCATTGGAGTTGGTTCAAGACTTCAGATAGCACAAGTTTGCATCTGTTAGTTAGAGATATGTTAAGAAGAGGTCACGGCTTACCTGCAGCCACATGAAATCGAGGAAGACCAAAACCAAATCATTCAAATTGTTATAAAGTAATTCTTCAGTTAACTTTTTACAGTCCTTTAATACTACTTGGAAAACAGAATTCATTACTTAAAGCAGGTATTTTCAAGTTTCCAGAGGAACTCAATACATTTTGAATGAGTTCCCATCAATTCACATTTTACTGTTGTTACATTCACATTCTCCCATCTCTGTTCTTTGTAATTCCTGTGTAACAGTATTGTAAATTCTGAACAGAACTGCCATGCCACAGCCCTGAAATGTTTGTATTTAAATTCTCAATGTTTGTGTGACACAAGAAAATAATGTCCTTGTTTTCAGGACTTGCTATTCCCGGTCTTAATGCTTTAGCCAGAGGAGTATCCTTCCTGTATAGTAGAACAGGAAATAAGCTGGTTCCTTTTAAATTCTGAAAACAATGAACTTTGTCCTTAGCCTAATTTTTTAGAAATTACATTAATTTTGATGTTTTACACAATGCATTAGTTTGTTTTGCTTCCTTGTAAAATACAATGGGAACAGCATGTCATAATCAGACATCCATAATAAGCTATCAAGGCAGAATTTAAGAATGTAAATACTACATCTTTTAACGTATTTTTTCTTGACCATCTCTTGTTCAAAAGATGAAGTTTCACATTAGGGTAATGGCTATATATATTTAAGAAATAATGAAGCACTATGACAAACTGATACAGAAATAAGGGGAAGGGAACAATAGAAGAAACAAACAACTTTTGGGGGGTTTGTTGTGGGTTTTTTTTCCTGGGAACATTTACATAAAAGTCCTAATCTTTGAAAGTGCGAGGCCTTTATGTCTATGCCCTCCCCTAGGTTTTGTGCAGTTCCTGGTATAGCATTTAATGTGTGTCACAGTGGTTATTCTTACAGTAACAATAAGATGAGAACCTTCGTACATTTTATGAAATGTAGTGAAACATAAGAAGTTACTTCTGAAACTGTAAACAGTTTTTCCATATTTAACAGTATTGGATTTATTTGGTCCTTGAAACAATTATGATAACACATATCTCAATTAATCAGGAAAACAGCATTTTCAGATGCTCTGAGAGAGGATAAAGTCTGTTCCTGATTGTATCACTTTTTTGGTGTTTTTAAGCCAGCCAGGTAAAATCTGGCTTCTCTTCAGTTTCTTGTATTTCTGCAAGATTTTTTTAAATATACAAGAAGCCTTTATATTTTAAAAAAAAAAAATCCTTAAGGAAAAACAATCAACCAATCAAATACAGCTTTTTTTTCAAAACGCTCTGCAAACATAATTACTACTTCAGCATAATGCAGTCAGGTAAGATTGGTTTAAGACATGTAAGAAGGCTATATAATCATGATGTGTTGCAGTTTTCTTGAATCTATTATCTAAGAGTAGTATTACAAGGGGTGAAAAAAGTATTCCTAGATTTAGATGTATACTTAATATGTCTTATGAGGCCTAGCTGATAGGAAAAGTTGGATGTATGTATGAAATACAGTCCCTTTATCAGATGTGACCAAAAAGCAGCAAACTCCAATATAAATAGGGATTGGAAGCAATCACTCCAAATCATGTTGATAGCAGTTGATCCTTTATAATAGGTGTCTTAGAGGTTACTGTCAGGTCTGAATACGTATAGAAAAATATTTCTAAAGTTGAAATAGCTGGTATCTCTTGAATGGGATTTTTTCCTGCTTTCAGAGGGATAGTATGCTTACAAATGAATGAATGACTGTCTTCTTTTGTCAGTACTTCAGCTGAGGCTACAACAAAGACGGACAAGAGAACAGCTGGTGGACCAGGGCATCATGCCACGTAAGACTTATGTTATTTCGAGTGATTTGTATTACTATACTGTATTAATTATGAACTGAATATATAAAATAATGAAGATAAACATTTATGTGAGAATCGTTAAGAATGACTTTATCATTGGAAAGACTTGTGGGATCCTTTTGGTAATCTAAATGAGCATGAATTAAATTCGCAAATTAAATTAAACGCAAGGATTTGCAGACATAGTCTGATTCTCCTTTAATTGTCTTTCTTTAAATTACAACAAATCTTGCTGAAATAAATTGAATTGTATAAATGAGTGGACATCAGTAACAAAGCCAGCAGTCTTTAAAGAGCAGGATGGCAAGGGTTGCCAAACAAAAACAACACACAGAAGTTGTGACTTACGCGCCAACGGATGTGTCTTCTGTGTCAAATCTTGCATGATGGTAGCTGTGGTGTTACAGGGTGTGAGGCAGTGGATTAGGCTGGGAATCGTACACTGGATTTTATGACATAATGCAGAAGCTTCTGTGCCTTGCTGTATGAATACATTTCCAAGAATATGGGAAGTGGCTTTGGGTTTTTTTGGTGTTTTTTTTTCTTTTTTTGCTTTGTTTGTTTGTTGGGGTTTGGTTTTTTTGGTTTGGGTTGTTGGGTTTTTGTTTGAAAACTGTTTTGGATTTAGAACATTTTTTTCCAGTTGCAGGAAGTTCTTGATCAAGTTGCCACATCTGACAATCTGTCCAAATTGGTGTAAGAATTTTGTATTCTCTTCCAAAACAAAGATTATATAGTGGTAAAAATTCAATTAATGCCTTTAGATGCTATCTTTGGAAGAGTTGAGATGCTGCTGATCACCTTAGCGTGAAGTGTCTCATTAAGGTGGCAACATCACCGGGTTCATAAATACATTTGGAGATGTATTTATGATTTCAGGATTCTGTTATGCTGAGCTTCTGAGTCTTGGGCCTGGCTACCTATTGTCCTTGACAGCTATACAAGAAGTTATCAGTTCTTAAGTAAACCATTTTTATCTCTAACTGTCTTCTACCACTGGAATTTAATTGCAGATCATAGTGTTTTGACAAGCAAATAATGTTTGTAAATCTGGATATTTGTTACATTTGTGTGTCTCAACTCATAGCACTTGTATTTTGAAAGTAAGTAATTGGCATGCTTTACGCAGTTGCACTTTATTGCCTGAAGCCTTCAGTATCAGTGTGAAACAGCCAGGATCCGTTTTCTCCTTTATTGATTTCAGTCTGAGATGATGGTTGTTTCAGCAGCAGCACTTACAATACCTAAAATCAATTTAGGAATCACAAGACGGTCCCCCTGAATATGGTTTGTTAGGGGTGTAGAATTCAACTGCAGTTAACTCCTTCCTTAGAGATGTTTTGGTGTTCTTCCACTTAAGTCCCAATGACTATGCTAATTGTTTAGTATAATATCTTCTGACTTATTTTGGGCATCAGCCTGGCCTCAGAATGAAGCGTGCACAGAAAACATGGAGAACCCCTAAGCTGACAGTGTGGGATGAGACTGGGCTCAAGATACGAGGTCCAAGTTGTCATAAGATTCAACTGTGAAAAGTGATTTTTCTTAAAACAAACAAAAACCCTAGCCATTGAAAACAGATCAAAATTATGTCAAGTTATTATAAATAGCCCAGTGTGTACTGGTGAATTCTAGCTTGACAGCACAGTATCTTAAAGCTAATATCATCTTCAAGGTTTCTGAGTATGCGGTAGACTTAAGATAGCTTTGTTAAAGCATCTTCGCCTTCCCAGGTCTGTAGTGTTGGTCATCTTCAGGAACAGAATAATCTGTTTCTTTTTGAGTGAAACCTGGGAAAAAACTTCTAAACTGTCAAAAAAGTGTTAAAGAGTTTGTTTTGCAGTATCTTATCTCTGCCAAATGTGTGGCAAATAAGATGGATCATGCCTGCTGCCATTTCACTTCCTTTCAACAGTCCAATTGAGATGAAGCACTCTACAATTCATGTTATTTCAAGCTGAATAGTGTTTTTTACTCTTTTTAGCTATTAAGCAGCTAACCATTACTCTGTTTTCTAGTCGGAACACTTAGGGCTTCTACAATTTTTTTTTTTTTTTAAATCAGCACAAATAGTTCTTAAGGGACAGTCCAGTTGTCTCTGGTAACAGCAAGTATGAGGCAGGGACAGATAGTAAATATGGTGGAATAAATGAAACTGTATTTTAGCATTCTGAACCTTACCTCATAAAATTTCTAAAGTGTAACAGTTTTGGTAAACAGACCCTGGTATACATTGTGAAAAAGTTAACTCTTACATGTTAATATCTGTTAAAATCAAATATTCCAAGTATTCTGTATAGGAGTGTTGCTCATCTCTGTTAAATATAAGTGAATATAACTAGCACAAGTCAAATGTAAGCCTGGTCAGATGCAAACACGACTCTGAGATGGTGTTAAACACCCATACGCACATACTGATTTAGGATATTTCTTATGGAAATCACTTCCTGTCAATTTAACTCTTACTCTCCCTTCACAGCTTTGAAAAGTCCAGCTGCATTCCATGAGCAGATAAAGAGCCTGGAGCGAGCCAGGGTAAACCACTTTGTGTAAACTTGTTATTAACATCTGAAAATGGACAGTCAGTTGTATGTGATACTCAATTCTCTAAGTACATGAAAAAATGATTACCACTGTGGTAATAATATGTGCTTTTGTTTTGGAAGAATCCATTAAAATCAAATATTGATGTCAAATCTGAGAGGAACTTTATCCCCCCACCTTGATCTGTGAAGGATTCACTTATGGTCATAATGTAATACATAGCTACCTCCAGTTAAGGATAGGATCCTTGGGTAAATTATGCTTGTGCAATATTTCTGTAGCAAATCTATACTATTGTGATTTTGTGTGGTGGTATGGGATCAAATTCAGAAACATTCCCAATTTGTTTGGGGAAGACAGAAATTAATTAGCACTGTTTAACTGATAGAAAAACAGAACAAAACAAAGCAAACCCCTCTACTGCCATTGTTCTAACAGTGATGTCCACCTGTCTGAATGCAACTGCAAATATTCATTCATTGGACATCAGTGATTTATCAAACTACTTTCATTTTTCTAGTAAACAGCAGTTAATGCTATTCCTTATTTCTTTTAAGACTGAAAATTTTTTGAAGCACAAGATTCGCAGCAGGCCGGACCGATCTGAGCTGGTCAGAATGCACATCCTCGAAGGTACGTACCCAGCTGTTAGAAGGAACTTGTGTTATGCACTTAGTTTCCTACCTGAATTAGGCTTTGATATGAATTATTTCTAAAGGCTTATAAGCTCTTTTTCTCTACTTTTACAGTATTCTAAATCTGTATAATAATAGATACACCTATGGCAGTGAAAGTATTCTCAACTGTGTATTTGTTTGCAATTGCATATTGCTTTTATTCTATAATGGTAATTATACCATGCTGCGTGTACATGTAGTGTATATATTGCTTCAATTACTACTCATACCCTAAAATAATGTGACAGCCTTGCACTTTTCCCCCACCACCCCAAACAACTTTAATAAACTTGACTTTACCCTGCCTTATTTTCCCTGTTGCTCAGGTCATTTGAAACAATAGTCTTTTTACGAATGGGGCTGTATTACTGTTTTTCACCATAATCTTTCCAAATACAGAAACTACCAAATAACCATAATCCAAGTCAATTTAATAGCCATTAGTTTTCAAAACATGCATTTGGATACTAAACCTGGATAGGAGTCTCCATATTGATAGATCACATCCATATTGACAGATTATCTCCATATTTTCATTGAAATACAATTTTGAAGACTCAAATCCGTGCTAGAAGCTATTTTTAAAGGTAAACTTTTAAAAATGTTTGTCAAGAGAGAATCCAAAAAACAATGGATTAATTACATCTTTACCATAGCTCACACTGGTAAACCATTAGAGCAGCAAATGCTGTCTTCGGATTATAATTAGAGTTTGTTATTTTATGTTCCCTGCTTTATTGTTGGACATCCTACAAATGTTTACCAAAAGTATTACTGCTGTTAAAAAATATTTGGTTTTTTTAATTAAAAAAAAAATCATGGGGATGAACAGCATCTACTCATATAATCTTATTTTTGCTTATTAATATGAAAATTTTCAGAACAATACTTGCCTGCTTTTGCTAAAAGTGGAATGGTTATTGCAAAGACAAGACCGTTTTGTTTGTCATGAAATTGGAGAAAAGATGGAACAGAATGTTTAAATTAAGATATCTTTTTAGAGACCTTTGCAGAGCCTTCACTACAAGCCACTCAGATGAAACTGAAGAGAGCTCGGTTGGCGGATGATCTGAATGAGAAGATTGCTCAGAGGCCTGGCCCTATGGAACTGGTAGAAAAGAATATTCTTCCCGTAGACTCCAGCGTTAAAGAAGCTATTATAGGCAAGTAGAAGTCCCACAGCTTCTATCTGTTACCTATGTGGTATTGTGAAAAATAAGAGTTTAACTCTTGAGGTTAAAGTTCACTAGAAGAAAACACACTCAAAGTTTTTTACTACTTAAGCTTTCAGCTTCTGAGTCCTAAACTCTGTCATAATTTAATTAAAGTTATCCTATTTTTATTTGAAACTAAGTTAGAATTATATAGTTGAAGTATAATAATGTCTTTGAAAAGACTTGTTTCTTAATAAAAATATTAAAAACTATTCAAACATATGTGGCCATTACTTAGTCTGTCATAGGTGTCTGTGTGCACTCCACATATGTTGAACATACCTTTTAAGCTCTTATTGAAACAACTTCTGCTATGCACTTAGGTTTATCGATTCCTTGAATATGATTTAATACAGCTGTCATTATAATAAAAACACAATAAATACGTACCATATGTTTAGACTGTGTTGAAAATTGAACATTTTCTAGCAATTAGCTAATTTTGCCACCAATGTCTAAATTTAATTTGTGTAACTGAAAAAAAAAATTGTTTTGCTTGTTTCTTTGTAAACATTCTAGCAGTTGGACAAGAGAATTATCCTCAAGCTTTGGATGATTATTCATTTGATGAAGACAGCAGTGATGCATTATCACCAGATCAGCCAGCCAGCCAAGAATCCCAGGGTTCAGCAGCTTCCCCTGGTGAGCCAAAAACAAGTGACTCACCATCACCAATAACACCAAACGCTACTACGTCAACACAGGTACAGTTTTTAAATGTTGAAACAAAAACTTCACAGTATGTTTTTTGGTCTGGCACTACAGAAATGGGGTATAGATTCACATGGAATGAATACATTTGCTGTTGTAAAGGAGTGTCTGGGACTCCATTTTATGTTTGGGAGTGTATAGACTAGAACCCTGGCTCAGCTGCTGGCAATGATGAAATTCCCATAGGCTGTAGTAAAGCCATAAATTCAGTGAAATTCATTATGGTCTGTGGAAGATCTGCAGCTTTCCCAAAAGTCGTTTAAAAGGTCATATTCATGGTTTACTCCAGCTGTTATTGATTACTTAATGTCTGTCTTCATTCTGAGCAAGGTCTTGAACTCTTTTAGAATTAAACTTAGCTGAAACAACAACAGCTGACGTAACTTCCATTATCTCCAGAAAAGTCCATAAAAAATAAGGTTTCCTGTATAATTTAAATGTTCTCTCTTATAGTTTTAAAATATTGCCTAAGGAATTTACTATTTAAGAAATGAAAATAACCTTTATGTTGATTTTTCCATGAGGTTTTTAGTATTTTCTCGAGTTGCTTACAACGAACAGAAAGTAACTGTCTGCCATGGCAGATAAAATGTTGTCTTTATAGTAGAGCATTTAAATGCATGAGGATTTAAAGAACCGTGGATTTGAATGAAAACACTTGACTGTTTTCACAAGAGTTGCGAAAATGAGTTTTGAAAGAGAATGCTTCTTAAAACAATTTAATTTTGTGATTTGAAATGGACAGTAACATTGCCTACCCTATCTTTAAAACACATTATAAAAGTGCTGTTGTAAAATAATTTGTCAAAACAGTAATGAAACAAACATCATGTGCTACAAATGAATTTTGTTAATCTTCTATTTGCTGCTGAACACACAGGGTTATATGCATAATCATACAGTTATCTGGATGCTTTCTAGGATATCTTGTACAGTGCTTGCTTCACAGGTCTTTATCTTCACCTTTGAGTTAATCATTAAGTTTATTCATTAGTGAGATATATGTATTTATTTAAAGGTTACTATGTTTAGCTTAAATAGATTGTTTACGGTGTTTTCTGTCATACCCCAGGTAGTAATTTTGAACTCGCTAACTTGTGCCCCGTTAAGAGGAGAAGGCTTTGCTTTTGGCTAGATTTCTGCAACTTTCATGGAACTTTTTCTCTGGATAGAGAAAGAGACCCAAGTTAAGGCTCCAGTGGAGGGTAAGGCAAGCATAGTCATCATACGTTGTCTGATGGCAACGAGCTTGAACAGTCAGCAGACTCCAGACTAGCCAGATTTAACAGTGCTCATCTCCACTCATTAACAGCTTATTCATTTGAGACTGACAGAGCTAAATAAATGACAAATTGTGCTTATATTCAGAGTTATACTTGCCTAAAGGAACTGTTGGTTTGTGTCTGCGTTGAAATTAAGAATAACAAAAATTTTGCCTTGTATCAATGCTGAGTGAGATGCCGAATCAAATTTACGCATGTCTGCTGAGCAATCTTGAATGCTAGAAAAAAGTCTTTGATCCTGAACTACCGTTTCTCCCAGTAAGACCATTTTCCTGGTGTACGTAGACGAAAGCAGCTGTATTATCACAGAAGAATAATTTATGCTTCAGATTGATGCATTTTACCGTACTATCCATGTTTACACTTCAATAAATTATTTAGTGGAAAGACTTGGATTTTCATCACGGTATTATTTTTATGAAGTGACTTACAAATGACATCAGTTTAATAATATTGCACCCAGCTTTGTGTACTTGGTATCACCATACCATGTGTGTATAAGCAAACACAAAAAAATTGGTAATGTTGTTGTTTTTGAATAATCGGCTGAAATGTTTAGTATTAGTTTAAGCAGTATTCCTTAAGCAGAAAAAGTGAATTTGATGGAAAGTCAAAAGGTTTAGGACTTTAAATTGTTTCATTTCATGCAAGTCTGTACCTGGTAAAAACAAGTTGATTTAGCCTATATAACACAAATATTAAAATACTTTATTTCAAAAGAATTTAAGTGTATAAAAATTTGACCAATGTGTGAGTGGTACTACTATAAACATGTAATATTCTTCAGGTTAATGCTGATCAACTGTAATCTGTAATGGATTTTTTTATGAGGCCTTCCTCAGAGTGTTCCTTCATTACTTTCTCCACTACACAAAGGAGAAAAAGATGCATAACTTGGCAGTTCAAATTATTTTAATGCTTGTCTTTTTATTAAGCATTCTTTTGGAACATACATTTATTTATATATTTAAACTCTCAGAGGATTCGTAGCAAAGCCAGGGCTCTATGTAGGGAACTGTTCTGCAATGTATAAGTTAAGACATGAACAAAAGATAAGACAGAACTGAATATTGAGCTGTTACTACACAGAGTAATGTAAAATTAAACAGTTAAATATGAGATAAATATTGTTCGTGCTCCAAAGATGTTACTGTCTTAATGACCATGGATACTTGACTACTGAGTAGTTCAAGATCTGGAATTACTCTCCTTGGTTTTCTTATTACTATAGTAGATACAAAAGTATTGCAAAGTTCATATTCAAAAACAATGCTGGACACAAAGTACAGCACATCCATTTTATTTCACTGTTCCCTAACATACAGATTAAGATGTGGATTGGGTTTCATGTCGAGAGAATGTAAATTGTGTTGAATAAATTGAAAACAAACCACATGAAATTAGATTCCTAAGTAAAGAGTTAGGTTCCTAATGGAGAGTTAAATAAAAATACTCAAAGCAATACATGCCAAAAGCTTTTCAAGTAGGAAGCATAAGATAGATACGTGATTGCAGCAACAAAATAACAGAGCACTTGAACTTGATTGAAAAAGCACTTCAGATAGAACTTCAATCGTTTGCTTATGGATTTCATAACCTATTACAGCCGCTTCTGTGCACAGACCTAAAATGCAAAGCTCCTCTTCTGCAGAATAAAACAGATGCTTACCTTCTCGTTCCTTTTGAAATAAAGAATAACAGCACAGCATGTCTCTACAGGAGATGCGTCTGGGAAATTGCTCCTTCATTCTTTTAATTTCCTCTGACAAATTTTACGTTTTATTACAACATAAAATACAAAGAATGTTTTGAAAACAGTGGAGGAGTGCAGCCAGAGTTCTTTTCAAGGCTTCCTCCTCCAGACATTTCCAGGCCCCAGAGGATGTAACATAACTTTGAGAACCTTCAGCTCTTGTTGATGGATGACCTAAAACTTGCTTTAACCTGATGTATTTGCATCTGGTAAGGATTAGGCATTTTAACCACACCACTCTAAACAGATTGAGTTGTGGTGTACACAATTCTGAAGACATTAAACAGTTATCTTCAAAGTGGCGGAAGTATTTTGCTTGATGAGACAGAATATAATGTCTGTTTTCTTAATATTTTCACTGTAGCTTGTTGACCTGCTAGATGCTTGTTTGCAGGTAGAAGAAAAGGTCCAGAAATCATACTACCTTTAATTGGAAATAAAAGATCTGTTCAAAGGAAATAATCTTTACATTACTTTATGAAGTAATCCAGTTATGAAGTTGAGAGCTGTTAATTTAGGTTTTTTAATTTAAAAAATTATCAAGTAAATTATATGCATGGTTCATTGCCTCATCTAACACTTGCAGGTAAAATTGAGAAGTCTGTAAAAAGCTTTGTATTTCATGTAGCCATTAATCCTTTGTAGTTTAGGATAACAACTAATGCAAGGAAAAAGTAATTTACTCTATGGCAAGAGGAGAATGTTTAACACCATAAGTTTCAAGCAGTATGAATTAGAGGTTTTGGGTGTGGGGTTTTGTTTTGGGGTTTTTTTGAAAGTTACTAACTTTTCCATTTTAAAGAGTTTTGCTCTGCTGTCATTATAGAGTTGTACTCATAGCCTATAGAGGGTTGCTAAATAGTATGTTTGCAGTCAAGTTATTTGTTTGGGTTCAAGAAGGATCAGAATGATGAATAGTAAAAGATTATGTAATGAATAAGCTGAAGTATCAAACATTTAAAATGCTTTTTAGATGGGACTTCAGGAAAAGAAAATTTAAGAACCAGTGAAAATCATGAGAATTCTCCTGTGCTTTATGGTAATATTGTACATGACACTTTGATACAAAGACAAACTAAGCGCTTTTGTAAATGTAACTGCTGTAACTAGAATAAGCGTTTTAAACTTAATAGCAACAGGAGTGCAATAGGTTGGAACAAGAGTATCCAGAACTCTTTTTTTAAAAGGGTAAGTCCCTCTAAAGTCCCCTGCCAATTCTTATGCAAGTCCAGCAAATAACAGATACTGTGTAGATATCAGATGCTTTCCAGAGCAAACACTTTGAAAGTTGGATATAAAAATAGAGGCATTTATATCTTTAGCCTGCCACCATAAACTTACACAACCCCAAGACAGGCATGTGTGCAATGTTTCAGTGACTGGGCATGGCATACTAACTCTTGCAATTTAGTAAGGCAGTATCAGCTTTTCCTCTGGATGGCTGTACTACAGAAGGATCAAAACCACTGTCCAGTTTAGATAGGTTACGGCAAGGTAGCTATAGCTGCTGGTTGGAGATGCAGCAAAATGTATAAAAGAAAAGCAGAGATAGAAGGGAAAATTATTCTAATTTAATTGTAAGCAGAAGTCTTAATTGTAATTTAATTGTAAGCAAAAAGCTTAGCACATGCAGACTGGCAGCTTGATAACTGCCATCCCAGAAATACAAAAGAACCAGGACATAAAGTTGCAAAATGTGTACCAAACAATCTCATGGAAGAATAATAGAACACAGGAAGAAATGAACTAGGGAGAAGTGCCAGTCTGATTTAATTAGAATGCAAGGTTTTAGACTGTACTCTGCAGAAAAAGGATATTTACTGATAGGAATTTAAGGGAAATGGGTGGGCTTTTATAAAAGGAATATTGTACAAGGTGATCTAATTATTTTTTTTCTTAAACAATGGAAATGCAACTGATCTCATCTGTCTGGATTTAATACTGTATGGTATTAAATGCTAACAAAACTGGAGAAGATGGAGATTAGCAGAGATAAGACAGAAAGAGGGAAGTACTGGGTTGAAATGAAGTTGGTAATAGTACCTTGCAGGAGTTGATTTGGGGACATTCTGGTTTCGTGTTACCACTAACAACCTTGACATAAGAATGGGTCACGTAGCAAAAGTTGGAAGGCATAGTCAGCAGAGTTGGACTGTTGATATGCAGGAAAAAAAAGGTTGATTTGGCTTTTAAGAGACAAATGAGATTCCAATAGAATGGTATAGAAAAATACACAACACTTCTCCTTCCCATGAAAAAGAAGTGTGGAAACCTGGGGGCTCTGACTCAAGAGAAAACTGAGGAGGAAGACAGTTGGGATGCAGTGGTCAGCAGTGAAGTGACTGTGAGCTACTGCGTACTTCCTCTGTAAAACTGCAAGTATGTCAGAAGAGATGATTCCAGTAAGTAGTGTTAATGCCGCAGCAAGGATCCAGTGAGATCCCATACGGAATATCCTATACGTTTCCAGTTACTTATATCCAAAGAAGGCTAAAGAAAACTGTAACACAAACAGGAAAGGGTGATCACAGAATGAAAAATCTTGTATGAGAAAAGAATAAAAATTCATTTGTGTAGCTAGAAAAACAAGGGCTGAGATCTGTTTATGTGCAGAGTCTATATCCCATCAGAGGGATATTCACAAAAAAGGAAATAGGTTTTAAATCAGAAGACAATTTCAGCACAGAAAAAATAGATTTGACAGGCTCAGTGAAGTTTGGTTATTACGTAGGAAAACTTTTGGGAATTTTCTGGTAGGCGTAATGGTCCCAGGAAAAGAATAATAATAAAAAAAGTCTGAAGCCTATATGGAATTTCATAAGTTTGTAGAAGAAATTACACAATTATGTTTGTAACAGCAAGGGAACAAACTCAGTAAAGTTCAGGCTGCTGGATTGTACCTACACAGTAATGTAATTGTGCTGGCAGTCAAATGCAGAAGAAATGCACCTCCTGGCGTAGTCAGAGGTATGGTTGCCATGATAATACAATAGGAAGCTGTCTCTTCAAAATACATGTGCTCTGCTGCTGCGTGATCATTCTGAAACAAGAAGTTCATTCTTACGTTGATGTTTGACCTTCATGAAAGAGAGGCTTTTCTGACAGTACTAGTTTGGGTGGTAAGATTCTCCTTGTGTACATGAGATTCTGACTTCAGACAGAACATAGTGAAGGCCTCGATTCTATAGTAATAAAGCAGCGTAACTTCAGCCGGCTGCTTCAGTATACGTGTAGTGTGTCTAGGGTCAAATTTTAATGTTGCTTCAAGCAGAGTAATAACAAATGGTGGTATCTCCTAACAATTGCTAACAGTACATTCCATTCTTCCTTTAATGATTTTTAACCCTTATTTCTCCTTTTATTTATAATTAATAAAATTTTGTTTGAACTATTTTTCTGTACTTAGTTGCATATAAAAGTATAGAAATTAGTTATATTCTGAAAATCTGTAATTCTTTGATTCTAGAAGCCTTCATGTATGAAACTTAGTAATGCTAACAAGAAAATAAATTTATTTGACATAACCTTTTCTTGTAATTCTGACTGACGACCTTGAAGAAAAGATTTCTTTTTTTATCCTTATGCCAGGAGCAAAAGTACTTTAATGACAGCTGTCAGTTTTAAAAGAATTTTGCAATTACAAAGTTAAGAACTGGCATCAATTAGTTAATCTGATTCTGGGCTACCAACCAGAGACAAATACATGTTAGGAGCAGTTTACATAAAATGTTCCTGACTTGAATGGGTGGGGTTACTTCTGAAGGTCCTTCCAGCTCTTTTTTATGATTTTGTAAGAAAGACAGAAGAAGATGTTTTTGTGATATTTCTTTATTTGTTTTCATGTATGTTAAAAGGAGAAAAGAATTCTGCAAATTAAAACAACAGCATAAAGGTTATGAAAACAAAGCCCTTTCTTTGTATGTTGTTATAAATCCTTTTTGCTTATCGTTCATTTTACCTGCAGAAGAAACAATAATAATTACAAAAAATGTTAATGTTGGGAAAATATTTATGATGATATACTAAAAAAATTGATATTAAAATCAATTACTGTTTTGCTTTGGTAAAACTAGAAATAAATACTGTATTAGTAAATACAGATTTTGGATACGTTTTCATGCAGTAGTTAAAATGCAAACTAAGAAGTCAAGGTAAGAAAACAGTTTATCTGCTGTATTTGAAGTTGCCAAAATGTACAAGTAAGAGTCCTGTTTTCGCCATCCCTCTGAGAAATAGTTTGTGAATTTGACATGATAGTAAATTGTCTTAACCTTTTCACATTTTTTCAATTATTCAGATGGTGGATGTTTTTAATGTTTCTCTTTTTCCTTATATTTTTTTAATACTAGTATCCACCTTTAACCTCTCCAGTTCCTGAATTTCTCAAAACTCCCTCTACAATCGAACAGCATGTTACACGTTCTACTGCTACAACCACCCTGACCACAAATACGGTACCTGCAGCAAAGCCTGGGCCAACGTTAGTAAAGGTAGGTATCTGTAATAATGGCATCTGGGGACCATGTTCTTAATCTATGTCCTTTTCCAATGCTATATTTAATTAAAAAATACACAAGTAATATTATAGTGCCTATAACTAACAACAAGTTTTATTAGTGTTCATGAGAATGTATTGGGTTGTTGACTGAAAGCTTTTGCATGCCAAGATCAGCCATTAACACTTGTAGGGACTGGCTCATTATTTCAAGAGGTCCTTACAGTACATTTGATGAACATTTTCAGGCAGAGCTATGCATTACATTGCTATGGAATTATTTAAGAAATAAGGACAATAGATTTTTTCAATATTGAGTTTCTACTTTCAGTCGCTGAAATTAATCTTCTCTCACCTAGTTGTATGGAGAGTAATTAATAGGAACAGACCACTGCATTCATAGTCTACATATAACCAAACTGGTGAACAGCATCGCTCCTTTTCTGCAACTGTTTTCTTAGTTCATTTATTGTATAAGCAGAAGGCACCATGTGAGTGAAGTTACTGTATCCTTGTATTTGAATATCAGAAGAACATACTCAATTCTCTATTCCGCACTGACGTAGCCAGCAGCACAGAAAACTTTTTCAAATACAATTAGGGAGACAGTTGTCTTAGAAGATGTCTACAACATTTCAGTTCAGCAACTTTGCCAAAGGTCTTCAGCTGTGTAATGATTATATGTATGTAGGGTTCTCCCCAAGTGCATGAAATGAATTCTCCCTTAAATTTACAAGGATGACCTCTAATAGTCCATTTCTAATATAAATTTGGCTATATCCAGTGAAATCACTGCACTTCTACCAGCTTAAATGCAAGACCTAAATGAAAAATTCAGATATCTCCCAAAAACAGGCTATCTGTGTAAGAAATGGGCATGGATCAACACAGGATTTCTGCTTTGGTACCTTCTGTATAACTAGGTAACTGCCTTCAACTTTTCACTCAAAATAATTTCAGAGAGTTTGTAAAGGAAGAGTTTTATCACATATGCAGGTATTGCTAATAAGAATACTGCTGAAACTTTCTTAGGAGTAATCCTGTAATTTATAGAACTGTCTGTCTATGCTTTTGATCTAGATCTTTTGTAAGTACTTCTGATCTGCAAGCGTTTACAGACGGAGTTTAAGATACTAGCTTTTACTTGTAAAAAGTGTTAAGTGGCTTTAAATTTACCTGTTTAAGAACGCCTCTTTGCAATGACAGGTCATGACTAGCAGAATCCCTTAGCTTCATTTGTGCCATCTATTAAAAAAGCATTCACAAACTGTGATTTGATGGCCCCTTCTTGTGCACAGTATAAGCCAGCTGGAATACGTTAACTTTTGAAGGATGGTAAGTGATCCTTTTGGGCAGGTTTGTAGGGATAATTGTATTCAGCATCTCTTTGCAGTAAATGTGCTCCTTTATGCTTTATGTTTGTACCTTGCATCACTGCTTGTAAATGAGATGTCTGTTACAGTTGATTCAATCTTTGCCATCCATAAACAGCAAAGCCACCCAAAGAACCCAAATGATAAGCATCGGAGCAAGAAATGTAAAGAACCTAAGCCAAGGGTGAAAAAATTGAAGTATCATCAATATATTCCACCTGATCAGAAAGGTGAGAAAAATGAGCCACAGATGGACTCCAACTATGCTCGTCTGCTACAACAGCAGCAACTGTTTTTACAGCTGCAGATCCTGAGCCAACAGCAACAACACTACAACTACCAGACAATTCTACCTGCACCACTGAAGTATGTGAAGCATTGTTTGTCCCCTTTAACGAAAAGATATATACAGCAGTTGTAGACTTCGTGCTTTAGAATTAAATGTGTTTTGCAAATGTTAATAGACAGCTGGAACCCAAGAAAACTTAAATGGCAATGTGCATCACTGTGGGTATTATCTGCCTCATTTAACAAGGTGATGAGGTGGTTCTCTTGTTAAAATACTCCTGAAGTCTGATAAGCCTTTAAGTGGTCCTAGTTATTTTTGTGTGACGTGGAAACAGAACCTCCTACCTGTCAGATGCATTTTTTCCAACCAGATGCATATTTGAAACTCAAAGCATTTACACGAAAGCAAAAAAGCTTTGACACCATTTTCACTCAAATATGACATAGGTAGGCAGAGCAGAAGCGAAGCTTACAGACAACGGCTTTTACAAAGACACGTACTATTGTTGTGTTTATTGTCTTTTTACATCAGTTTCAGGGACCACATTTTTGCAGTTTATAAATAAGAACAGTCATTTTGAATTAGGTAAAATTTGTATATTGTTTATAGCCTTATCTCTAATGCTTATAGAGGTCTTCATCAGTGTTGATCTTTAGCACTTTCAACAGTAAGACGTATACTTTCTGATTTGTAAGTAGAACGAGTCAGAAAAATAAATCTCCAAAGAGTTGCCAGCACCCTATAGCAAAATGAAAAGTTATCTGCAGAGTTTCATTCTCACCATCTAACACAATCTTTTCCTAGAAGTGCTTACAGTATAACATGCCACAGTTGCACAACCCTAAATTCAAATCACTTTCAACTGTTGGGTTTTTTATTATTTTTTTTTTTAAAATGAGTTTTCACTGAGTTATTTTTCCTCAGCAAGTGAGGCTAGAAAAGTTAAAGATACCATCTGTGGTTATATTTATAATTACCATGTATCCTAACATTTGGACTAGAGATGTTTCTGCCTGCTTACCCACGCTTCTTATGTTCCATTTACTGACATTTCTGAAATGTTTCTTCATAAAACAGTTGAACGAAATAGAAGAGTTGGCTTATGGTAACTAGTGTAAATGATGGCATTTTTAAATTTTTAACAATTATTTTGAGATCCTTGTAAGAGATTCTTCTTATGAGTACAGCTGACAAAACTGCGTCATCTTCAGAGTAAACTACCTTCATGTTGGTCCTTAACGATAGATGAACATTGGACATGTATCTGGCGTTGATACATAGAGTTCAATATTGTGGGTTTTTTTTTAATTGATGTCAAACAAAAAAAGTAACTAGTTGCCCTATCTAATGATTAATTTGTATAAACTGATTCTGCAGTCCATAGTGTCTCTCAGGGATGCCATGACAATAATAAAAACTATGAAGCTTAAATTAATATGCTTAACTGAAGAGAAAATAAAATATCAATGTACTACTCCATTATGTTTTCTTCTCTGTGCCGTTTTACTGTAAATATTTATTGGTAATGTTTTATGTTAAATATGTATTTGTAAAAAAAAAAATTCATTAACTTGATAGACACTACATTCAGAATCACAGCTTCTTGACTGAAAACATGATATATTTAGCCTTGACATTGTCCCCCTTTTTCTTATCACTTGAAGGCCACTGAATGACAAACAGAGTAACAACGGGAATATGCCACTGAATACTTTGAACAACAGTACACCAACATCAGCTGCCAGCTCGCCAAGACAGAATAGTAATATTCCGAGTCGGAAACCGGGACCTCTACCTTCAAGCTTGGATGACTTGAAGGTAAAAAATAAGAGGGCTTTGTCCATTACTTTGTATCACTATAGGCTATAAGTTGCAAACTGTTACTGTCAAGAATAACCCTGGATATTATTTACCTATGAAAACTGCACTTTTCTCTTAACTGTTTAGAATAAGGTTGTCAAAGCTTTCATACACAACTCTTCTGGACTTAAATACTTGTTTTGATTTAGCCTCCTCACATGCATATATTCTAGAAATGACATTCTTTCCCAAAGAATTAGAAGAGAAAGAAGAATTTCAGACATATTGTATAGGTACATAATTTGATACCCTGTGTAAACTATGAGGTGCACTTCATGTGACTTTTTAGCCCAGGCAGATTTAAACACTGTACAGTAATACCATGACAATTTTAGTATATCAATGAAGAGGGTTAGTTAAGCAGTATAAATTAAAAGATGCCCTAATAATCAACGTATTCAGAGAAGTCACTGCTATAAAGCCAATACAGAAATAACACTAGTAAAAGAGAATAGAAAATAAGAGATCTTCTTACCAGAGTTCAACACATCATCTGAAAATTAACACTAAATTTCATAAAAACTTCTTGAAGTTATAAATAACTGTGTAACCTGTTTAATATGTAATACGAAGGCATTGCATAGGATTTTCTTCCTTCAGAAATACGTTAACAGGAATTAATACTGTGAAGCATGTTTAGATTCAGATCCTTTCAATAGTAACTACACGAATGTGCCAAACCTGAGCAGAGGAGTAGGGACATCTAGCGGGCAGTTTATTATCCATTTCTCTCTTCTTTTACCAAGGTGTTAGGTTTCTGAAAGATGGGATTCAGTATTTTTTTTTACACTGGAAGGGATAAAAAAGAGGTTTCGGAAGATCAGATTCTCAAGACAGGTTTTAACTGACAACCATATGTTACTGTTTTTTAATATGAAACAAGTCTGTAAATGCAATTTGAACAACTGTGTTTGAAATAAGCTTTTCAAACTTTAAATTATTAACTATTAACTTTTAAAGATATTTCAGTTAATGTCTGAATTTGTGCTTTGCAGTGATTAAAGCTGTTCAGTTATCCATTTCTGCATAATTTGTTGGTATTCGTGCTAATGTGGTAACAGTAACATAAGCCATACTTGCAGACCTGCTGGTGCTTGCTTTAACACTAAATCATCTAAACCAGTTCCAATTAAGAATGCAGAAATGCATCGCTGAAAAATAGAAAAATTGGAACGTGCTCTCAAGCAAGTGTAGAGGATACAGACTGAGGGAAAGAGCTGATAATTGTTGTTAGGTAGACAGTTACTTAGCACAAAATTGCTGTGGCTCTTAGATATGTTATGCAAATGGATTGCTGTGACTTTTCATCATTTCCAAATCATGAAGACCTATAATTTAAAATTCTAGACTGGCAAAGTACTGAAACATTGCTGAAGGTACTACCTGTTACTCTTTTAGAGTTGCTTCTAACATAAATACAGCCCAAACACTACAGTTAGGTGCGGTGCGTGTAGATCATAAACAGAAGCCATTCATTGTGACTGTTCTTTTTTAACTGATATTTTGAAGCATGGAATTAATTTGGACTTAACATGTTTGCGCTTTACTTTGTCTGTAAGCTTACTGGAAAATTGAGAACACTTTTCTATCAAAAATTACATTAATTTTGACTGCTTACACTTTTTATGTTAGTAAAAGAAACCCTGATGGCACATAGCTGTAACTGTTCCATTCCTAATTGGAGAGAGCCATTTGTGTTTGATGGGTCTATTGAATCATCTGACTGACCTGGTACAATTTCTCAGAAGTAGATCTGTCTGTCTTGATAGTGTAACAAAAGGGGTTCAGTGTGCCAGTGTTCAGTGCTTTTATCTGCACTGCTGCCATCGTCAACAGGTTTGCTTCAGAAGTTTTTAGCCCAGACTTGGAGCTGTATGTTCATTCCTCCATTTTGAATATTTATTAAAAATCAGCATAATTGTGCTACTATTCACTGTACAACTGAACACTACTAAGGTTTTGGCCACTTAAACAGTGGAAGTAAGCAGCAGATCATGGAAACGTGCTCATGGATCATGCACGCTGTCAGAACCCAGAGGTGTAATAACTAGCAAATATGCTGAAAAATAATTTTTCTTACTAAGATGTAATAAGGTAGAATGTATGTAAGTTTTAATGTTCTATTTTTTTACTGTTGTACTTTATTTTATTTCAGGTAGCAGAGCTTAAAATGGAGTTGAAATTGAGGGGATTGCCAGTGTCTGGAACAAAAACAGATCTTATTGAGCGTCTGAAACCCTATCAAGATCTTAATAACAATGGGGTTGCTACTAGTAGCTCTGTTACAGTAACCACTTCTACTGGGGCCACAGGTAACACTGGGGAAGTGACTGTGGCATTTCCTGTTGCAACAGTAAATAAACCAGTGGCTAGTACAATAGCCAGCTTTCCTCCAGAAAAAACATCTACTGCACCTGGCTGCAAAGTAGTAAATACTGAAAACGTTAGCTCTCCTTTGCCTATATCTCCCTCTCCTTCAGAACAATCTAGTCTAAGCACAGATGATACTAGTATGGCAGATACTTTCACAGAAATTATGACCATGATGTCACCATCCCAGTTCTTAAGTACTTCACCACTAAGAGCAAATACGAGTGATGACAATCAGAATCGCAGTAGTGGAAGCATCTCAACAATGGAGTTTGATGTAGCAGAAAAGGACCGCAAGCTTCAAGAAAAAGAAAAGCAGATTGAAGAGCTCAAAAGGAAACTGGAACAAGAGCAAAAACTTGTGGAAGTACTGAAAATGCAACTTGAGGTTGAAAAACGGGGACAACAGCAACAGTCTCAGGCTTCTGGTAACTCAGCTGCTCTGGAACAGAAGCAATTTAGTGCTGCTGTCAAAGATGAAAATGCTCTTACTGACTGCTCTAGTACAAGCCAATCTGTACCTGTATTAGGACAATCGGTATATACTAGTGGCCAGAATCCAGTTGCCAAAAAGGCGGTTGTTATCAAGCAGGAGATACCTGTGGCCAAAGCTGAACCTCAGAATGCCATTTCCCAATTTTATGTTAATCCACAGAGGCAGCCACAAACTGCAGTTGTTGCCCAACCTCAAGCTTTATTAACTACCCAAGGAACTGCACAGCTGCTCCTTCCACTATCTATCCAGGGACCCAATTCTACCACTGCAGTGCAGCTACCAGTTGGAAATATAAAGTTGCAGGTAAGGGTGGTTTTATTTTTCATCATGTAAAGTGCATAGCACTATTTGCATAATTTAGTATAAATACATAAATGTGCTGCTTGTAAGATTAATTTAAAAATCAGGCTTAGCTTGTTTCTGCTTGAGGGAAAAGAGTAGAAAAACTTCAGAGCCACTCTGTAACTTCTAGTACTCGCTTTCTTTGCGACTTTTGTTCTCAGATATTCCTTCTTAAAAAGTACTTGTCTTACCATGTACTGCCTCCATGTACAGTTGATTTTGATTTATATCAGCATACACCACCATTTTGTTAACTGCAAATTGTAACAGAGAGCTACCAACCAAGTACTTTACTTGGAGGTGTACTTGTTTGCAAAATGCATGTTTGAATTTCCTTGTGTGGTGCTGGCTCATTATATTTAAAAATGTGAATGCTAGGTTGTAGAACTCCAGTGGAGTTACGAAAAGAAACCATGGTTACACAAATATTATTTCCAGGCTGATTATAGGTAGTATCACAGTGAATAAATACAGCATAAACCAAGACAGGTTATAAATGAAGAGGTATGAGTAATCTAACCAAGCTGAAACAGTTTAACCTGTTGGTCTAAGGTAGAATTAAGCATATACTTCCCAGGGGCATTATTGGGACATAGCTAGATGAAATCCCCTGCCACCCACATGGTTATTGTGCCAGCAAACTATTCTTTCAGCTCCAGCGTGTACTTGGCTGTTGTGGCATGTTGTGGGCCTTGGCTTTGGTGCTAGCATGTGCACCATCACATTTAGCAATACTTACGAGGGCTGTAAAATTCTGATGGGGACAGGCCCCACAGTCCACAGTGCAAGAGCTATTCCTGGTAGCTACACACCCAGACAGATCTTTGTCTAAATTGTTCTAAAATCCTGCTAGAATTCTTTAACAACCTTAAGCAGCTTGTTCTGGTATTTCACTTCACTGATACTGCAGAAAGTTTTCCTAACTACCAGCTAAAATTGTCTTTCCTGAGGTTAGACATGCTTCTTGCCTTTCAGTGGCCACTGAAAACTACTATGATCTTCTTAAAAGCAACCTTTTTCTTGCATCACCAGTTTTGTATTCCTGGTTACTCAAACCCAGTTCTTACAGTCCTTTCTTACTAATTATGCTCTCTGTCTTACTCTTTCGTTGCTCTCCACTGAACCCTCTCCAGTTTGTCTTTATCTTTCTTAAACTCTGTTGGCAAAATAAACACCAGCTTTTAGCTGGGAACTCACTGGTACCAAACAGAGTAAAAATTTTGTCGCCTATACAGAGTTCATGCTCATCCTTCCCAGAATACATGCTATTGCTATTCTGCATAATCTATGCAATAGATTTTTTACACGATGTAATTTACTGTGAGATAAGAATAATGCAAATATTTTATCTTCATCCTTTAGGCTCAATCACAAGCTGGAACACAGACCCCATCACAAATACCTGCTCCTATTTCTTCCTCTGGCCTGGTCCAGACAGCACCTCAGATGCATACTCCACAATCAAAACAAAATACCATCACGCAGCATGCACTTGGTCAGACCCAACAAATCAGAAAGGTTTGTGGATAGCAATAAGCATTACGATAAATAGCTGTGTAATCTAATTCTAGGCAGTGCTTTTAGAATCTATTATATGTCATCTGCGTCAAGTCATCAAACATCTCTGTAACGTGTTTTTCTGTGCAATACAATGGGCTTGTAAGTCCTTCTCTTTCAAAATTTTAGTCCATGCAGGATTTTATTTTTCAGTTGCAAATAAATATGTAAGGCTAAAGACTTTTTATCTCAATGGTAATCTTATGGCACCACTCTTGCGACGTTCTTCCTCATGCATGGCAGCAGTGGTATACCAGGTATTCCAGTCAGTTTCTCTTATTTGTCACTGGCTCAAAATGGAAGATTCTTGTAGGCAGTTCTTAAGAGAAAGCTTTTACCTATGGTTTCAGAGATTTATTCTTTTACAGGCATTCCTTTTAGTCTTCCTACTTTCCCTGTTAATTTCATCCTTACTTACGAAGACAGCTATGGACTCCGATACTGAGGACAGCAATTCCAGTGAGTTAAAACCCCACCATACCTATGATACATCTCTTCCTGAGGAATGCAGGGAATGATTCAGAGAGAAATCCTTCTCTTCCTCTCTACCCAAAGCAATCAGCTCTGAAATTTCCCATTTCAAAACAGATGTTCATCAGCACAGGATGCACAGCTGTGAGTGCCAATCCAATCGTGTTCATATCATAGAATGGTTAGAGTTGGAAGGGACCTTAAAGATGATCTGGCTCCAGCCCCTGCCATGGGTGGGGACACCTCCACCAGACCAGGTCGCTCAAAACCCCATCCAACCTGGCCTTGAACACATCCATAACTTCTCAGGGCAACCTGTTCCAGTGTCTCACCACCCTCACAATAAAGAATTTCTTCCTAATATCTAATCTAAATCTCCCCTCTTCCAGTTTAAGACCATTACCCCTCATCCTATCCCTACACTCCCTGATAAAGAGTCCCTCCCCAGCTTTCCTGTAGGCCCCCCTTTAGGTACTGGAAGGCTGCTATAAGGTCTCCCCAGCGTCTTCTCTTCTCCAGGCTGAACAACCCCAACTCTCTCAGCCTGTCTTCACAGGAGAGGTGCTCCAGCCCTCTGATCGTCTTTATGGCCCTCCTCTGGACTCACTCCAACAGGTCCGTGTCCTTCTTATGTTGGGGGACCCAGAGCTGGAGGCAGTACTCCAGGTGGGGTCTCACCAGAGTGGAGTAGAGGGGCAGAATCACCTCCCTCCACCTGCTGGCTACGCTTCTTTGGATGCATCCCAGGATGCGGTTGGCTTTCTGGGTTGCAAGCATTGCTGGCTCACGTTGAGCTCTTCTTCATCAACCAACACCCCCAAGTCCTTCTCCTCAGGGCTACTCTCAATCCATTCTCCACCCAGCCTGTGTTCGTGCTTGGGATTGCCCCAACCCACGTGCAGGACCTTGCACTTGGCCTTGTTGAACTTCATGAGGTTCACACAGGCCCACCCCTCCAGCCTGTCAAGGTGCCATGTGGTAACTGATACCAACCCATCAGCACCAGTCATCAGAAAAGAAAGGGCTTTCTCCTTGTTTGAGCCTCTTCCACGTTGACTTCTATTATTAGGAACTCAGATATTGGTTTTGGGCTTTTACTGCTTCCTTATCAGTGCTATCAACTCTAAGGCTCCTATCACTTAGGAGAGCAATGTTTTTCAGCCTGCCCCAAGGAAAGGATAATTCGGAAACAACTGAAATTTCAAGATGGAGAGAGTAATTTTTACAGTATGTTATGTAACGCTTACAAAGTATCTCAGCCTTCAAAGTTTATATTTCAGTTTATAAAAGTGCATCATAAAACCCATGTTCGGACGTGATTTGAGGCTTCTACCTGTGCAGTGTCCTCTAATCTGCTTCTACTAATGCTCTTGTTCCAAAGAATTTATTGTAGAAGATGTATGATTATGCCCTGCCATTCTCTTACAGCTGGCTAACAATGGGGAACACAACTAAACGAGCATCATCACTCTCCCGACTGCTTGTTCAACCTGTTTTATTTCATGGACACTGAAGTTATACGACAGAAGTCAAAACTGACATATATCCAAAAAGCAGATTTCATCCAGGTTCTCTGGGATTCGTTGAGGGGCTAATCTCACCTTGTTAATTTGACAGGGCCTATACAGAAATTTTCCAGTCATCCTGAAGCATGTTCTTGTGCCAGAGACTAGCAGTTTACTTCCTTTGCTGTCTAGAAGTTCCTTGAAGTGATTGCAGGAGATAACTAAGAATGGTGCCCCCTGGTCTTTCCCCCTATTCAGATCAGTTGTCATGGAGACCACATAGTTCCCAGCAGACTTTAGTCTGCATCTGGCTGTCCTGGAACTGAACAGCCTGCCTATCCTAGCTGTTTTTCTCACACATCTACTGCCATCTTTTACACAGGAAACCAGACAGTGTAATTGCACTGGTTTTTACATCAGAATGTAAAATACCGATGTGGTACAATAGATCAGGACAGTCTTCATGCATTCAGCATTAGATCTGCCTTTCTGCTGTTTGCATTTCACAAGGCTTGAATATTTCAGCAGGCAGATTGAGCTAATGAACTGTGCGTAATGCTACTTATTAACGCTTTTTAGTGAAGTTGGTCTTCCTAGTAGTGATCACCTCCATAAATAGTTGTTTTCCAGAACCAGTTTCCCTTGAATTCATCTAGACTTCCTGAGGTAGCTCAGATTTTTATGCAAAACAGCTGATTATTCCATTTATTTTCTCCTACACACCTGAGGTGTCTCTTCACATTCTAGCTACCATGTGGCCCTTGTTCTTCAGTTTACTCAGGAATAAGGAAACATCTCCACAGCCATTCACCTCAGTGGTAGACAGCTGGAAAGTACAAGTTTTCACACAGGTGATCCAGGTGACTAACAAAAACTGTATTAAGCCCTCTCACAATGGACTTAATTTGGTATTCAGACTGTATTCCACATAGCTATCCTAGCTTTATCTCCGTCCCTGATCTAAGATTTGTCACACCTTTGTCATAGTCATCTGGGAGTGATACTGAATTTAAAAGAAGAGTCTTATGCACTCATACATTCATAGCTGCTCTTCCTCTCCCTTTAACTTAAAAATATGAGAAGTAGGATACTGCTTGGAATCATTTGCAATGAGTGTACGGACTATCAGTTGAAGAAATAAAAAGTTTATATACCAGTAACCAAATTTACAGTTGATACCCCAGTTCATTGGTTATATCTTTTGCCGCTCCCTCACTACTCATAGATATCTGTAGTTAAAAGAAATTAGAATTACATGGCACAAACCAAACCATTCTGTCTTAAAACAGGCAGCATAGGACAAGTGTGGATACATGTATCAATGTGGATACATATGTACACTTTTATCAGGCCAGAAATACGTTCATTTTATTGACTGTCCACTAGGTGGAGGAATTGTGCATACTGTATTAAACTGTTCCATCCTCTTCTGAATGTATTTTGAAAAAATTATATCGCACTTTCTCATGCTTCCTGGAAAATTGCAGGAAAATATTTAGTTATTAGTGATAAATGAGAGCATGCCACAGCACAAAGTTTCTTTGAAAGAGTAATTGTTCTAGATTTACAAATTATTCCACTGGAGGGAAAAATCAGTACAAATAACATTCCCTTGATATAGGGAATTTAAGCAAGCAAGTATTTAAAAAAATAAGTCTTAAATTTTATTAATGCCATTTATCTGATGTTATTAATTTAAAAAAAAAACAAAACAAAAAACACAACCTAAGACTGATATATTAATCCTTTACAGGTTTTTCCACCTACCACGTCAAATACAGTATTTTCCTATCAGACTGCACCAGTTAAAACACCTTCACAATCTTTTATTAATAAAACATCAAACTCTAACATTCATACTGGTGGTAATCAGGTTCCCTCTGTGCAGAATGGACCTGCTACTCCTAATAAGGTAAGATTAGCACAACAATGTTCCATAAAGTTCAGTTTTATATTACTATTCTTAAATAACATATGACTATGTACATACTGCAGTTCACTCAAGGAGGAAGAATGTTTTGTAGACTTTCATAATGCATATATGTATATGTGTGTGAGAAACAAACTATTATTTTATCCCTCTGATTATCTATGCTATTGTTGTTTGTAAATATGTAGACTGGTACAACAAAATAGGATAACCTGTAGAACTTGATACATCTTGGCTTCACTGGAACATATTGTTTAATCATTATTTTGTTCTTTCACACAGCCTGGCTCTCCATCTCAAGCCCAGCCTTACATTGTTCAACAATCCCTCTTCAACAACACAGTATCCAAGACAAAAGATCCTCCTCGTTATGAAGAGGCCATAAAACAGACCCGCAATATTCAGACATCACACCGTGAGGTAGTTATTTTCTCCTGTTTAGTCTATTAAAACCATATTTTTTTTTTTTCAGAATTATCAAAGCCATTGCTTATTTTAGTTTTTTGTTTGGTGTCAAGATTTTCTAACATGCCCTGTTAATATTTTCATAACTGTGTTTAACTGCAGGACTCCCGTGTCATGATTCTTTTTATTAAAGCGACAGACATGTAAATAAGTCTTACAGTATCAAGTTGGTGATATATATATAATTGGAATAATGCTGCTAGTGCTATTTAACAATAACTAGCCCTCAACTGACTTGTTTCAAGGCTGTATGATACTCAAACTTGAGACTTAGAAGAGAGACAATATAGTCATATTTTCCAAAGTGAGTAAACTTGAGAATGTGTGTGTGTTTATACACACTTAGGCAAATATATATATATACACACGAGCATAGGTGCTTGCTTCAAAAGAGGCTGTATTTAGTGAGCTTGATGAATAATCCTACAGAATGCTCTGTCAGTTTACCATGTGTTGTGCTTTGGTACACCATGATACCCTTCATGTTGGAGGAAAGCTGCAAACAAAACTAATGAGCATCCCTAACCTCATACATTTCAGAGCTATCCCAAAAGATAAAAGCTGATAGCAACTTAGTACTGGTTGCTGCTTTTGTGGTGGCAGACACTGAGGCAGAAGCGTAGGTATCTAATACCATTTCATATGTTCTTGGCACGCGTGACACATCCACACAGTGAAGGCACACAGAACTTCTTATGTGACTCTATCATTACCAGTTAGGGAAGTGCCTTCCCACTGGCCTCTTTTCAGGAGCTAGATCTCTTGACGACAAATCACTTCTCATCTCCAGAGTATAACCAATGTTTTAAAACAGTTTTAGTTTTGGAGACCATCGTAAAAGTTTCCACTTTTCCTAGACCGTTTTTGAAAGAGTGGGTTTGTGGGGGTTTTATTACCTTCTGCTGTTACCTTCAGGTATTCAGGAGATGGCTGTTTAAAACAAACAGATAAACAGTTGATGAAAGCTTCCCCCCCTTTAAAAAAGAAAAGAACATGAATCTATAAACTGGAAAAAACAACAACAAAAAAACCCCACCAAAACCCAAACCAACCCTCACCTACCGTAATGCATCTTACATGATAGCTATTTGCAGGATATCTCAGAGAAAGCAGTTTCAGGGTCCATACCCGAAGTCCTGCAGTTATTCCAGATACTTACCCTGCTACAAAACAGGGTTAGTTATCCCTAGTTCTCTGCACCTGTCTTCTAGGTTGCCTTCATGAAATCTTTGTCTTGCTTTTCAGATTTTTTTCCATATTCCTTTGTACTGAAACTGACCACAGGGATTACAAGGGTCTCGCCAAACTATTTCTCTGTTTTCTAGATTGACAGTTTCATATGAAGAATTTTAGTCTTGATCATAGGTTAGTACCTCTGTACTCTTGAGAGAAGCTAGGATCCATCAGCTTAGGAAAAAATACGACGTGAAAAACAATAACCATTTTCTCATGCACTACAGATTTCCAGTGCGCACAGTCAGCAGATGGATGATCTTTTTGATATTCTCATCAAGAGTGGAGGTAAGCTAATTGGTATCTGTGTGATGTAGCGATTTAAAATCTGATAATAAAAACTCAGTGCTATAATCGAAGGGAAGAATTCTTCCAGGAAGAGGAGAGAGAAGTTATCCAGCCTAGATGAAACAAGTATTTCTGAAAGTATGCAGTAATTATCTATTAAAGAAAACATTTACCAAAACACATAGAGTCAACCTGCTTTGGAACTTCTCTGCTTTTAAATTAGCCCAGGCAAACCTCTTAAGTAATCCACATAGCATTCAAACAATTACACCTTAGGTTATCACAGATATATTTTATCAAAATTGGAAAAGTTGAGCAATTTCATGTAATGTATATTGAAATTATACAAAAGATAAAATAAGGTAAGAGTTAAAGCATGTTGTTACTAAAATTCCATTAAATATAACCATGTATTATCAACTCTAAACATCAATGATGTATTATTGGAAAAAGTATGTATGAACTACATAGAGACATTAATGAATAACAACTTTCTATGTCAGTTAAAATAAGAGAGCTATCAGAAAGGAACAGAAATAACTAAAGCAATATAGAAAGTAGCTTTGCAGTAAAAGGAGGCTTTCAGGCATAATTAGGCTTTGTAGACTAAGAAGCCGTTACAATACTGAGAAATGTTCTGGTGGCAAGCAATTCAATTAACTTAACATTTTGTACTACTGTCACATAAGGATCTTGACAGCAGTGAGTGCCAGGACATAAGTGACTGATTGTAGGCTATTAGAAGATTTTACCCATATTCTAAACATCAAAGTATTTCTCTTTTTTGAAGCAAATTGCAAAGTCAGCTGAAGAAAATGGAGTAGACAGTGACAGACTGAGATTAAGTAACCTGTGCAGTGAACAACTCAAGCTAAATTCAAAAATGCTTTCAATGTTATTATTAAAAAACTGCATAGGTAGTTTGAAGAAGTTCTACCCCTGTAACAGAGGATGTAGGAAATATTGGTGTATTTACTCAAATATTTGCTTCAAGTGTTACATTACTAAACCTATTTGATCTTAAAGGTAACAACTGCTCCATATTTGCCAAGTTGCCATAACAAAGCAAATGTTTCCTGAGCCTCTTTACGAAAAGTAAAGCATTCAAGGCTCTTGCACTTACATAAGCAAGTTCTACACTGAAAAATGTTTAGTTTATTAATGTACTTCAAGAGAGTGAGAGGGTCTGTTTACTAATGCTTTGCCAGAAGAGTAGTTTTGGATTCTAGAATCAGGAATAAATGCATCCTAATCAAATCAACTGATCTCTTAGACTCTAATTCATGAAGGTGGGCACAGTACTAAACAGGGACAGAACTGAAAATTGGTTCAGGTATTCTTCTCTAAATGAGGATATGTGTTGGTTCCATAATTATTCTAATTGGTCAGAAGAACTATAAATGTGAAGGAGGTAAAGCTAACATCTAGAAAATTGTTCCTTTTTTCATCAATACAAATACTGTAATTGGCTGAAGTATTACTGAAATCAGAACTCTGGAACTTGTTTTAATATACTTTGTTGGTCATAGACTAACTGACATAGTTTGATATGTGTAGTGTTTGTATTATCAGAACAGCAAAATGACTGACTCCTTTGACTTCATTATGGATGCATCCCAAAGTGGGCAAAAAAAGGGGTGGAAGTTGTAAGCCTGAGGATATATGTCACTATCTTTCCTGAATTCAAGAATTTATTTTTTTTTTATTACAGAGATTTCCCTTCCAATAAAGGAGGAACCATCTCCCATTTCTAAAATGAGACCAGTAACAGCCAACATCACTACAATGCCAGTGAATACAGTGATATCCCGCCCACCACCACAAATCCAAATGGCCCCTCCTCCTGTGTCCTTAGAACCAACAACCAGCTTGTCTATAAGTCTGGAAAACCAACTTGAAGCCCTCTTGGATGGAACTTTGCCATCAGGTAATGAAATTCCTCAACTGACAAGCAGTAATGAGGACAGAGAGTCATTTTCGTTAATTGAAGACCTCCAGAATGATCTGCTTAATCACTCCAGCATTTTAGATCACTCTCATTCACCCATGGAAACATCCGACCCCCAGTTTACCACTAATAATGCTTGTCTGTCTCTTGACCTTCCCGATACAAATTTGGACAATATGGAATGGCTAGACATTACGATGCCCAGCTCCTCATCTGGACTGACTCCTCTCAGTTCTACTGCCCCCAGCGTGTTTTCCACTGACTTTCTAGATCCACAAGATTTACAGTTGCACTGGGATTAAGCTATAGCCAATGAGAACACGACCTGCAAGTCTCTTTAGAGCAGAGGTCCATTATTATACCATTCTGATTGCAGTTAAGATAAATTAGGACAGTAACGTTTGGAAGAACAAATGCTTGAAGCTAATTCCTTATTGATTTTCAAGTTTACAACAGTGAATTACTTTATGCTCCTATCAGTAATGCAGATCAAGGGGGATCTGAAAGCTGTATTTCAAGTCAAGAAAGGATGATTGTACTTACCGATTAAAGGTACCCCAAGGTAAATGCATCACAAATATTTAAGAATGAAGTTATGTCTCTGACTCTGGAGTGCTTAAATGAGCAACACAACATGGCTAAACTTAGAGGAGAAAAAGTGAGATTTCAACTGTCTGTATTGACACAGTGAGGAAATGTTTCGGGGGGGGGTGAGGTATCACTGCACTTCATTGTTCCTGTGGATAGCCTGAGCCAGGTTCAAAATGATAAGTGAGGGCAAAGGCAAGTAGAAGCACTGGCTGGTTCAGTGAAGTTTCATATATCTAGTCTCTTAATTTGTTCAAGTCGTTTTTATATTTTGGTTTTGTGGTTTTTAAAAGTCTTCCCCCATTCTTTAATCATGAGGGAAGAATTTAACTGCATCCAAAGGGACATTAAGTGTAACTGCAAAGAAATCCACTGTAGCTACGCCAGGTAATATTGAGAACACTGAATTTTGTATAGCAATGCTCTGGATTTGATAGCTAGGTTTTAATGTGTATATCAGACAGTTATTTGTATACTCTTGTAACTTTGTATAGCTTATTTTTGTGAACAGAGGGGAACAGTGTCTTCAAACAAGAGATTACTATAATGGAAATAATAAATATCCTAACTTACTTTGTGTTTGAGGATATTTGTTAGATCATTGAACCCAGTATCTCAGCATATTAGAACAATTTGAGGAAGTAGAAAAGTTTAATTAATGCTGTTGTGCACTATGATCCTGCAAGCACCTATGCAAGAATAGTCCCAATCCGCTCAATAAAAGATGTTTGTAGGATCAGATGGAGTTGCAGGGGACAATACGGACAGGACAGCCATCATTTCTTAATGAACACTTTATCTATCGAACAGCTTTATCTACCGCTGCATAACATCAGGGAAGCTAAACAGAGAAGCTGCTCAGTGAAAATCCTAAATAGCACACACTTACAAAAAATTATAAAAGGCTAATAAACAGCATCAGGATGTACTGTTTTGTGGTAAGAAGGCATACTTCATACCTGAAACAGATAATAGCAAAAATTAAGCTTTTACCTCACAGCACATGAAAATATTCCTTTTTTTTTTTTAAGCCCTTAGTTGTTTTTTTTTCAGAGTCTATTATGAAAGCAGTTAGAAAAACAAACAAAAAAATGCAAATAGAAGTAAAATACATACTTTGTAATTCTATGGTTGTCTCTCAGGTAATAGCTGTTGAATGTTGCCGTACATGATGTAGGCTGATAATCAAACATAAAATTGGCATTATTTCCTATTGGGGAATTGCTTAATTAAGATAAAAGGAAACAGTCCCCTATTTCCTGAACAATGGAAACGTGATATGTTTACTAGTCTGAAAACTGATCTCTTTGAAGAATTCCTTCCTCACCAGCAACCTTAAAAAATAAAGTTTTGTAGGAACTAGTGAAAAAATGCCCTGAAGCTTTTTCTTACTTCTTACAGTAATGATATGTATCAAAGAAATAAAGAAAACGGGAAGTAGCTGTTAATTACTCAGCAACCTGTATCACATTATAAAAACAAAACCAAAACATAACACAATCATCAAACAAAATATTTTTGTGAGAAATTATTGTGGAATTAACCACAAATTTATGTCTCTAGATATACAGTGCAGTCTGGTTTACTAGTACTACAGAATTCCATTGGTTTCAGGTAAAATAGTGGATTATATCACTGATTTAGGGTTTAAACTGGCATCGTATGTTTGGATCATATCAGTTATCAGCACTTTAAATCATTATGTATCCTCAGTAGTTTTACAGGCCAGGATTTACTTTAATCTGAAACTAAGTCCAGAAAAACAATCTCTGGAGATTTTCACAACAAAAGATGAAGTTGAAAGATTTATTTCCTTATTCCTTCTTGCTGTGCCTACAATACTTGAGTACAACATTACACGTGGACTGTCTGCCTTAAATTTCGATGGTATAGGACTCTTCAATAACATTAAACAAATACATTCAACATTTTGCATTCCTTTTCATCATATTATCTTGGGAGCTAATACTCTGAGATAGTAAGTGCCCTCAGCTGTTACGAGAATAAGAATTAAGAACTCTTGGTCCGATAGGAACAACTTTGAATGAAAGCTAGTGTTCTGCAGTACTGTCAATTTATTACGTGTGATACACCGGACATCATACTACATGTGTGGTTAGAGTTACCCCTTTTTGACCCTGCCTTCTGATTAAATAAGAGGCAAGTAAATTAATTTTTAGAGGACAAATTAACATAGAGCAACTGTACTGTAATTTTTGATGTGCATGTAAATAGAGCTTAAAACTGGCAAAGTCATCTCGCTACAAAACTATCCCGATTGGCAGTGTAGAATGTTAACTAATCCATAGGAATCTATGTGCAGAAATAAACTCAAACAGTTGAGATGTGTTGTTATGAGTACAGTATAGCTTTCTACTATAAAATTCTATTTGCAAAAAAAAAAAAACCAAAAAAAAAAACCAAAACCCTAAGGGATCATTTTAGTTTTTAAAGTACAAATATTCTAGTGTAGGGAATGTGTGATTACTTTTTTGTACATTTCAGAATTATGTGTATTAAACCTTATATATAATGGTTTGCTTTAGACTTTGTTCTGAAATGTGGTATATTTGCCATAGTTATATATGCCTGTTATGGCAGAAATAGGTTTTGCTTAGACTTTTGTGTGTGCATGTTTTACATGACAATTTTTGTAACACAAATACATCTTAGAAATTTCATCATGCCTGTGCAGTTTGACTGTACAGAACTGAATATATTTCTCATTAAGAGAACAGTTGCAAAGGAATGCACTGGCACTAAATTTGCCATTTAATGGCTGCAATATACTAACAGAACACATCCTATCAAATGCATTGTTAGTAGATCCTTCAAAGTAACTAAGAATACCATTTTATCAGTGTGAAAATCAAAAGTTGGTATTACACTTCTAGACAACGGAGAGAGCTCAGACATGTTTTACAAAGCTAATGTTAATCAAGAGGAGTCACATCGTGTTTAATACAGAAATTATATTTGTTATGCACTTTTAGTGCCATTCAGCATTAATTAAGGCAAGTAAGTTTACAGGCAAAATTTTGTTTAACATTATAAATAGCTAAGAAATCATTGTCATAAACCTAGCAGTTCTCCCTGAGAATAAAATGAATTTATGGCAGTTGTTCTCTACAGGAATTTAGAGTCTAATCCAGCAATGTGGGCTTGCAGAATCAGACCTTTAAAAAGCTGAGGCCGCAGCTTTTAGAAATAATCACTACTTAATACTGAAATTTCTTTCCAAGGTATTTCTAAATTCACCAACAGGAGTTATGTTCAAGGAAGCAGGTGATCAAAACGGGAGTTTCAATATTAAACTTTTATGTTATGTAATCCCAAACATTCTGATGCCTGAGAAGTGTAGGCACTGTAATTGGAAACCAGGCACAAGCTGCTGAACTGCTTTCAAGGCAGACAAAATGCAATCACAGAATACATTTAACTGGAAGGGCATTATGTAATCAAAACACAGTAAAGCTCACCGATGTAAACAACTATTATTTGGATGGCATCCTCAGTGTATCATGAACTGAAAGCAGATTCTATTAAAACTGGAAAAAAATTTCTTCCACTTATCTCTAGTAAATGTTCTGTTAAAACTGTTTATATTGTGGTCTATTAAATTGCCTTTTGATGACTTCTAGACCATACTACAGATGTTTTTTTATGTGAGATATGTGGAATGGAGTTGCATGTAGTATATACATGGCCAATAAAGAGCATCCATTAAAAGCTGAAGTAATGTCAAATATTCCTATTATACCAGTTTGCTAGGAATAAATAAAAAGTGCAAAAAAGAGACACCTACATCGCTCTGTAGTGTCCAATACTGAATATAAAGGCTTTTAACTGAAAAAGTACATAAATGTATTTGTAGAAATCTAGCCAAAAAAGCCATTCTAGCTATGAGAGCAAATTCTCAATAAAAAGCAGGGAATGGTTAATAACTATATAATCACACTATTTTTCTAAAAAATACAGCTCAGATATTCAAAAGACAGCCTAAAATAAATTATAATAATATAAAAATTTAAATAGGAACCAAAGCGTTGCCATTTATATCGCCAAAGGAGGCACTTTGTATTTTGAAGCATAGGAAATTAAATCCCCAAAAGTATTATCCATACTTTTTTAAAATAAGGATGTAGATATTTTCAAAGCTGTTTTTGATGTTTAACAGTACAGATTTGTTTTTGTTGTTTGAGAAATTTGTATTAAGTAATAGCACAGGCTTTTTTCCAGATAGGATTTTTCTTCACAGTACTGCTTGCAGTAGAAATAACGCTAACCCTAGTAGGTGTTTCTTTTCTTTCTTTCATAGTCGTAATTATGTCTTAGCATCTCATTTTGTGAAAAGAAGAAGACAGACACCTGTCTCCAGGGCCCTCTTCATTTAAGCACTACTTTACTAAATGCAAATTACGGCAATCAGGGCGTCAGTTTATGTATTGCCTTTTATAAGAAACCATGATGCCTTTGTATTTGCTGTTTGCACCCCTAAAATCAATTCCATATGTTTGAATGCCATATGTTTTGCACATTGTACTGTATATATGTAATGCATACTGTATTTTTATATGTGTACTACATTTATCAAATATTTTGTACATAGTGGCAATATTGTAGCTACTGAGGAAATGTTTGATATTTCAGCATTTTTGCTAAGTGTCTCAAATAAAAAAGGAAAACTGTGTTCATTTGCCTATTATTACTACTTAAAAGTGACAAACATTAATAATAATCAATAAAAATTCTGACTTTTAGAAGCCAGAAACAGTTGGCCTATGTTCTAAGTGGTTTTGTCACAAAAAAGAATACGAATAAAATCTACACTTAGACAAGCTCCAAAAGAATGATGGTTTGTCTTCAAAATCAGAGCCAAAGCAGACTTCCTGAACTCTCAAAGTTTAGGTTTGGCCGCCTTTTTTTTTTTTTTTCTTTTTTATTCTTTCATCAAGAAAAGGTAGGGTAAGAACCCAGACTTTTCAGTACTTTTGTCATTTAAAAAAAAATAATTAAAAAAATCCTAATGTATGCACAAGTGTAACTATCTTACATAACATACAGGTAAAAAATGTGTGATACTCTCCCAACATATTTTCACAGAAAAATTATTTTAATTTTTATGCAGCCACTTCACTTAAAACAATCATAATCAATCACCTTTTTATATAGCTCGTAAGCCATACAATCCTTATTTTGTAATCTGTCATCGTATTTTCATGATGCGCAGCTGCTGGGGTTCACCCTCCCTCCATACCTCATCTACTAACTAGTTCATTGAAAAATTACTGTTTCTTTGGATCAGCCCAATCTTAAAAACCTAAGCTTCCAAGAATGCCTATCCTGCCATAGTACTTCTTAGAAGGTATGCACAGTTTGGAAGGGAGTGCTTTTCCTAGGCTACCCGGAGAGTAACCGTGTGTTAACTACACAAACCTAAGAAACTCTGACAGTGTACTAGCAACTCCAGAGACGTATTAAGTAATTTTGGACATTGTTCTTTTTCAAAAGAGCAAAACACCTTATTTAAAAAGTTTTCTGAAGTCTAGCATAGAAGAGGAGTTTACAGTTACATAATGCGTGCATCGACCATGTATGACTACATAGGGGTACTAAAGAGATCACTGAACAAACACTAGTTTAAACCCATCCCCATCAAAAAGAAACTGAGTCAAGAATCAATCAAAACTCGACATGCTGTGGTAGGACTTGAGAAAATACAGTACGAGTGTCTAGTATGTATTTTTGTCAACCACAGAGAGTCAAGTCCCTAGCAAAATTCCTGAAGGATAATCTCTTGGATTAGTCCACAGCTTCTGCTGGTGGGAGGAACAAGCTGCAACACTGAAGTTGTGTATAAAAGCAACAGCAACGAAGATAGGGGACTCTAATACTGGCTTACAGTGCCACAGTGAAAAAGCAAGAAGGAAAAACCTTGAGTTTCTCCTCCCTCCAAGTGGGATTTTTTTCAGGGAGGAGAAAAAGGGCAACTCAAAATACAGGATAAACAAAGCATTCCAGAGAGGTGCATGTTCCTGTTGTGAACCTCTCATGTCACTGCCCTGCAGCAGACTAGTGGAATGGTTCCACTAAGCTGCTCAGATCAGGCCACGCAGAGCTGAGAGCTTTCTCTTAGAAAGCCGTGCCTGTGCGATCAGGCAAGCTTCTCAATATTCCCCAGATAGTTTAACCTCATTTGTGAGTCAAATGCAACATTTTGTTCACTTATGCAAATGAACCTTTAAGGCATCTTAGAGTGAAGTCTAATGAAACTATTAAAATACCACTGCAGATTACTGGGTGTATTTCACCTTGTGATACAGACTTCTGCTCCTAATTGAGTTACATTGTCACAGATACAGAAATAATCCCCAAGTAAATGTGTATGGACATTCTTATCAGCTACAAAATACTGTGATTCTTTTTTATACTTTATAGCACTGGTTTTGAATTTAACAAGAAATTAAATAGTGTTTGTATCACATTTTTTGTGAATAGAGGCTACCTGTAATTCTCTAACAATAAAAAATAATTTGTAAAAAAAAACCCCAAGGAAGTACAAAGAATAAGGCTCTTCTGTGAGAAATTAAGGGACGTTTCAGAACTATAATAAGGCAAGGAAAGAATTGGAAAATTATTTCTGATGCAGACAAGCTTACACCCATTTTCTTTCATGACTTTCCTGAATTCTTCCAAGGTTTTCAAGATGTGCTGGATCACAGGATTTGGTATTTGCATTTGTATTCTGCTCAGCTTGGGTTCCAGAACACCTTTGTGCATTCCTTCAGGAGAATGAGCTATGAGCTGTTCAATATGCACAAAGCTTCCTTTCATGATGAAGCTGCTTCATTTAAATACTTACGATTATACTTCCTCTTGTGGAGGCAGTCCCCATGCTGGATCACCCACCCTTTCCTTATTAAAGTCTGTTCTACGCTGATGACATCAGAACTTGGCCAAGTGTTACAGAACCCATAAAGTAGTTAGTACCCGTAAAACTGAACAAATTAAAACTTACTAATATGCCCTGTAAATTTCATTAAATACCTTTTCCTTATGAACTTTAACCATTCTAAAAGCTTGTAGACTGTATGTGCCACAAACTTACCTTTGGATATCACACACCAAACACAAACATTGCAAAACAAATCCAATGCTTTTTGACTATGTGTTTGTGCATTGCAGAATTTATGGTTAGAATATACCAGAGATAAAGCACTTGTTTGGTGGCAACTGGTAATTTGGGGTTTTGATTGTTTTACAAAGACCAAGAAATATAAACACATAACCCTCCCCCCAAAACTGTGTTCATGTTAGTATTATGACGTAAACACCAAGACAAGAAGGACTGATGAAACTTGAGAATATGCTGAATGAACTTCCACAAGCTAAACCCTGGTTTTCAATAAAACCTGAATATATTAAACCATGTTCTACAAATGGCCGTCATCACATTTGTCTTCACTCTCTAAATGCTGTATACTCCTGCCTATTAACTTGTTGTGTATTATATAAACGTTGCTAAAGAGTGACATATTTCTTAGAATATTTGTACTGTTTCAAGTCAGAGATGTTTCCTTGACAGCAAAGAAGTCACATGCATTTCCCCACACTCCATGCTACAGTCTACAACCCCACCAAGACCTTCCTAAAAATAAAATCAAAGTAACAAATTAGAGGAGCGTCTGAGATGCAACAGCTAGAGGATTTTTTTTCCTGTAAGTGTTTATCTGTAAATTTATAGAGTAACTCTAAGAAATATTTCCCTTCACATAAAAAGTTACCTAAAGATGAGTCTCCAGTCTTCTCTTCAGAACAAGGACTGCAGGGCCACTCTACCATAAAACTGCATCATTCTTGAATCCCTCCAAGACAACTGCTGTTGATCAAAAGTTAAAATAGTGAATAGAAACATTCTTTCATAAAGCTAGGACAAAGTCTAAGCTTAAGTAATAGATAACTGAGGAGCATTCCAACTACTCCATAGCAAGTCTTTATAAACTCAGTTACACAGTTGCACAAACTCTGCATAAATATGACTGTTCCCCTGTATCTCCTTGTGAGAACTGGGGAGATTTGTGGAAAGGCCTAATTTTGTAGATTAAAACAGACATCAAAGCCCTCTCCTAAAGCAACACCTCCGTAAGAGCGAGGCTTAGGGAAGAAAGAAAAAAAACCTGATTATCTTCTTGTTCCAACAAAATCTCTTGACATTATCTTTTCAGCACTGGAGTCTTCTAAAGACTTTCCTTTAGGAAATTCATGTTGTGTTTTAAAAGTTTGTCAGAAGAGAACACTGTATAAGGAAGATTCAGCATAAAGAATAAAGGCTTTCACACAGAGCTCAAACAAGGGTAATGACCAACAGAAAAGACACTTTCAAACAAAAGTATCCAGAAGTCAAAAAAAACCCATAGGCAATTACACATTTTAAAATCAAATGTACATGTTTAGTTATAAAAACTATCATTTTGATAAATCAGCTGACCATTAAATAGCATTTTCTTTAGATAGACAGTAACAGACGCATTGAGGAAGTAAGGCTCAGACAGTAGGCAACTTTTTTTAAACCCAACCTAGTATTTCCTCTTAATCTACTCAGAAGATCTGATTTCAAATCAAACTTTAAATCTCTCCGTACAGTTAACGAAGGACTTTAGCATTAAAAGTTTCTTTACCATTAAATACTATTTCTGATGCCAACCGAATACATTTATTAAAAATGTAGAGTATTTGAAGAGCTACAACTCATATGAATTCCACATATAACTCAAATAGCCCCCTCTGGTTCTTCCCATCGCAAAATTACTTCTCAGCTCACAAAGATACAAGAACACGAATAAAACAAGCACAGATGCACGCTTCACAGGAACCGCGATGACAAGTTACAAGTGGGAAAGAATTGACACATAAAAGAGCATAATTTGTAATAAGCTAGTATGCCAGAAATGGAAGGACATCAGTCAAACATGATCTATTAAAATCTAACTCCCTCCTGCTGCCAGCTTGCTAATACCAGGAGTAACTCTTCTGCAGTCAGCTAAGATAACTGGCCCTCTGAGGTCACTCCTTATCATAAAAGTTACAGGTGTGAGAGTTGAGTGAGGCATTTTCCACCCCTATACATTATCACACTTTTGAAGTGCTGCAGTGACCACCACGATCAAGACTGAAGCAGAATACAACAGTACTATCCCGGCTTCCCAACTTTCCATAGTCCAGATGAAGGTATGTTCTTTGAAGCTAGCGATGAACAAAACTAGCAGATAAACTCCAGCAAGTGTTTGGGTTTGCCAGGCCATCAGTTATGCGCATACGGACTCAAAAAACCAAACTAATCACCTCTGGGACAGATATCCCAGGGTAGTAGCAAACACACTTAAGGTGGGCTGGCTATCCAGTAAGGTAATTTAAATTAGACACCTTTCACTGCAGGTGAAGCTAATTCAAATTTCTCTGCTGAAATAGAAGCATGCAAAGGGTTATCACAGAGAAATTGACAAACGCCAACTTCTAAAGAACTGAAATTTGCTCATACAGTCAAGCCATAAGGCATGAGTTTTCCTGATGAAAGTTCAAAGAACATCCCAAAATGATACAGATACATTAATCTTTTAGCACACCTGCATTACAGCACCACCAAATTAGTAACTCTGATCTCAACCTTTACAAAGGTACCTCTGCTAACATGCTTCTTCCACCAAAAAAAAATACCCAACCAAACCCCAAACCCCCCCACTAATCATAACTGGGATCAGTATTCCCCCCCCCAGCCCCAGGTCAATAAACAAAAGTCCCTTCATCCAGGAAGATGGAATACAACTTGGGTGTCCGGCAAAAGTTTCAAAGGGAATTTAAAGGGATTTCACAATGAACAGTAAAGGAAAACTAAAAGCTTTGTTTTCAGGTCACACTTGTAAATATCTAGACCAAATCTAGAAAAATATGTATTTTAGTATCTTTTCTGCATTTCGCAATACTAAGTTTTTGCAGTGAACGAGTACCAGCCACTTAGTGAGCTTAATTTGATATTTACCATTTCATTATCCCAACGTTTGGCATTTCTGCTTCTTTTCTCAGAAGAGGAAAGTTTTACTCCCGCTCCCCCCTGCTGCCAGCTGTTCTTTCTGCTCTGAGGAACACGACATTGCTTCCAATACAGGTACTAATCCAAATGTAAGAGTGCCATCTTCTGGTAAAGACAACCCGAGCCGCAGCACAGCCGCCTGCCCCAGTCAGTGGCGGCACCACAAAATCCGCCCCTGCCGCGGGGAACACCCCTCTGCCGCCCCGGCCCGCCCGCCCTCAGAGGCGGGATCGCCCCGGGGCCCCGTCCGTCTCTGGGGCCGACGCGGGAAGATGGACGCTTCCACAGACGGACGGGGCAGGTCCTCGCCGCTCCCACGGAGAGAGGGGCTCTCCTCAGCCCCCTCCCGCTAACGCCACCGCCTCAGCGGACACCGACCGAGGGGGGGAACCCGCTGCCGCGCCTGAGGGGAACGGCCACAGCGCCCCCCACGCGCAGGTGCAGGTGGCGCGGGCGCGAGGCGGGGCTGCTGGCGCGAGGGCGGCCGGCAGCGCCGGAGCGGCGCCAGCGATAGAAAGGCGTCGGGAGGGGCGGTTAACGCAGGCGCGGTGGCCAAGTGGTAAGGCGTCGGTCTCGTAAACCGAAGATCACGGGTTCGAACCCCGTCCGTGCCTTGGCGGGTGCGCGCCGGCGGGAGCTTCCCCGATCCTTTTTAGGGGCAGGCGGGAGCCGGGGCCCGGCCCGGTACCCCTCCAGGCCCGGGAAAGCGCCCAGCAGCGACCGCTGCCCGTGGGGTGGGTCGCCAGGGCCGTAAGCGGCGGCGCCTGGCTGCAGCGTACCGAGCAGCAGCGGCCGCACCGCGGGGGTGTCGCTGCCGGAGCCCCCCGGCCCCAGCGGGCGAATGTCCCCGCCTGCTGCGGCACAACCGCGCTCCGCCGCCGCGCCAGGCTGAAGCGGTTTTGCTCAGAGCAGCCTCCCGGGGGCCTCGCCCTCCACCCGAGAGGGTCCCGAGCTCACCTGCAGAAGCGAAGGCAGAAGATCGTTTCAAACGTGCGGGGAAAGGCTGCGCGCCGACGCCGCGTCCCGCACAGCGGCCGGGCAGCACGTGCCGGCACCCGCCACAAGAGGGGTGCGCTCCTGTGAGGGACAAGGGGCACAAGCTCCTGCTTGCAGAGGGGTTCCCACAGGCTGCAGCTACTGAGAGCACCCGGTAATTCCGGGCTCTTTTCATTGGGGTCACCACCCCATAATTAATAATTATTTATTGATTGAGTTCTGCCTTCTGGTTAGTAAAACAGGCGGTTTCATCTGTATCGCTAACCACTCAGAAGGATTATTTGCAGTCTGGGTAGCGTGCACTTTACATTTTCCATTTTTTTTCAAGAGAACAACCCTGTGTCACATAGACAGCGGGGGAGGGGAGGTGGGGCCGGTGATGCTGGTGGCGATGTGCCACGCACACCCCTCGCCCAGCACGGCCACCATGGGCCTCAGACACACCTGGGCCAGCGGGATCATGAGCAGTCAGGACGACCACCTCAGGGAAACCAACGGGACCAGCCGCCAAACCAGCGCACGCAGTTAAGGGCTGACAGCGCGTAAAACCCTCCCAACAATGTAAACAATAACAGCACTACACACTGGAAGAAATTTTCTTGATTCACGTTTGACATTTGCTTACCAGCTGAAGTTTCACTGACCTCTGACGAATCCACACAGCCAGTTTTGTTTTCTTCCTGACAAATCTTCCTCTCATCATCTGTACCACTGCTGTCTAGAATCAAAATTGTACAATTGTTGTATGAACAAAAGTAAGCATCATTAACTTTTTACACCACATTTTGTAAAATCTTTTAAAATAAATTATGTAGATTCTGTTGGTAGGTCAAAATCATCATTCAAGTCGTATTTTGATTTAAAGAAGGGCTGTAACCATTTATTCTATATAAAGCTTTTTTTTTTGCACAGATTTACTGTTATGAAGATTATCTGACTGTATGAATTACACATAATTAAAATTAATATTTTTTGCACTTAGTTTACTGTCAACATTCACAAGTCTCCAGAACAGCTCTTTAGCAAATTTGGCATAACTTTGGTGAAGCATCAGCAGAGAGGAAACCATAGCGCATACCTTCCAGTTCATTTCTGAACTTGAAATTTCTGGTATGAAATCCAGAACAACACTGCCCAATCTTCCTAGAGAGAAGAAAAACGTAAATTATTGATTTTGAGCAGTGACAGTTTCAGCACAGAGCACATGCAAAACTACAACCCAAAATGTTCTAAACTGGTTTCTGTTTTCTTCAATATTTTACTCATGGATACGAAGGACGGTGAGGAACAGCTGTGACCCTGAAGCTGCTTTCGTAAGAGGGTTTTCAAAACCAAACATAAAAATCAAACTCAAGGACAAAACGTGTATCTAATAAATATTGCTTTCCGTTACCACAACCTCAGGGATAAACCTGGAGAGGAGCCACCCTGCCTGTGATGAGTAACGCAAAAAATTTTTACTTGTTTTTCAGAAATACATGTATAAGAGTAAGCCAGGTATGCACGAGAGCTACAGCTACGCCTCACCCATGTAGCAATGGTTTGAGGCCTGGGAGTCTGTGTTACATGGCACGCATCGAAATTAGGTAATACAGAGCCTGTTTTTCCATAGTTTGCAGGCAGAACTTACATTTTGGTACAAAACATTGCTAAGTTATTAGCATGATAATAATTTTGCTAAGTAACATTTTAAGACGTCTTATTTACTTGAAATTAATTTTGTAATTAGAAAACTATGAAATCACAGTGTTAAGAAAAGCTAGTGCAGACCAGAAATTGATAACTCCAGTAGCAGTTAAGATATAGAAATAATTAACATACCACACAGGTTTACTGCCATGACGTAGATTAATTTCCATGATGTCAAACCTTTTTGAAAGTGTTACTGTGTTTGCCTTCAGCTGTCTCCTTTCTAGACAACACAATCCCAAGATTTTAAAATCTCTCCTTTTAGGTCAGGTTTTCTACACCTCTGATCACACCTCTAATCATCCTTGCTACAATTTCCCAGATCCTCTCCAGTTGCTCCATACTCTTCTTGAAACGAGGCCCCAAAGCGGACACGCTACTGCTGCTTACCAACAGTGAGCAGAGCATTCCTGCGGAGCACAACTCACAGCAGGGCACCGCGGGCGCTCAAGCGGGAATTTGCATTACGCATACCCAGCAAAGCCGGAGCTGCCACAGTTATAGTGCTCCGAGAAGCTGCACAGCTGCCATCACATCACACGACATGAGTCATTGCACGTGAGCACAAACTATCTGTATGGGCACACATGGCCCTGTCCCCAGACCAGACCATGTGACGTGAAATTTAAGCTGGAAACTTCCTCTCTCACCATGTGCTTGGCAGCACTGCAGCCCCCCTGCAACCCTGGCCGCACCGGGGGCCGGTCCTGGCACTGGAGGGAAGCTGCAGCTCCCGGTGTCACCCACCATGCCAGGCACGGCACGGCACGGCACGGCGGGTGGCCCACGGCAAGTGGTCAGAACAGCGGCCTGAGTCCAACGGGGCTGAATCCCAAGGCAGAATCTGTAGGACGGAGTCATGTGAAATGAGTCCTCTCCTTGATCCAGCTTCTAGTACCCATCATTGCATCACCTTTTAGAAATCCGTCACACTGTGCAGTCTTATTGGTGAACGCAGAAGGTGAAGCAAATTTAATTTCGTTTCATCATTTTTGTCATTTCAAGAGCCTCGTGCTTGCCTTTCTGAGTTAATTGAATTTTACATGTGACAACCAGTATGGCCAACAGAGGACAGCACATCCATTTCTTTTCATGATCAAAAGATCCTGAACTTGAAGCTGCCATTCACTTTTTCACTCAGGAAATGAGAGTGACAGGCGGAGTAGAGCAATGTGTCACAAATAAGCCAGCCAGTTTAAAAAGGCCTTCTTGCAATTAACTAGAGCTGTTTTGAATTCCAAGAGATTACTTAAAATAAATCTACTTCTACCCAGGCATTATTGCTAACAGAACACTGTGGGTGCACCTCTCTGAAAGCCGGGTCTGTATTTTGAAGCAATTGTTTATTGAGCACTTCGATAACAGTTAAAACATACTTGGGAGTCAAAGCACACTTAGGATTGTCAGGTGAACTCTGCTAATTCCCCTTCAAAACTGCAGACAGACAAGGTGTCTCTAAGTAAGTTTTGATTAAATGTGTTTATAAAACACTGAAGTAAAGCCAGACTCCAGTGTTTTTATTGCATTTGATTTGGGGGCAGAGAAGACTCTGCAAGTCATAATGAAATTCAAAGAACAAACCCAAGGATTTCATGTGGCTGAGGGGAATTTCATTACGGAAATTCAATTAACCTGCAAGAGTTGCACACATTGAAATCTATTATCTTTCCCCAAAAGCTGGCTATTGTGGGTTTTATAGCAACATTTGCTATTCCTGGATAAATAATGCTTTATTACAAATGCATTGACATCTTTATATAATTAATAGCATATAAAAACATCTTCACCTGTTACTGCTTTGCAAACATTCATTCCCACTTCCTGTGAAATGTATCAAATAGTCTTTTTTTTTAAAGATATGACTAAAGAAGGATTAGGTGTTAGACACAAGCAGAAAGCAAATATACAGATTTAGGAGACACGTGAGGAATAATAGTGGCTCGTGACAACGTGCGGGTCTGCTGCAAGTCCCGATTTACATTTGTCAGTCAGGGCCTGATCCTGTGAATTGCTGAGGAGAATTAATTAACAGCCTAACATACCATTAAGTCAATGGGGACTGACAGTGCTCGGCAGTCCTCAGTATTGGGGCCCTTAAATAAAAGCCAACCTACAAATTCTCGTTCACTCAAGTAACAATACTGCACACATCTACAGTAATAACATGAATTATTCACATCAGTGTAGCAGGAAAGATGCAACCCACAAAGCATATTTAAAATATTACACAAACATTAATTAGTGTTCCTGTGATACATGGGAGGGTTATCGTTTGGCCCGGTTTTTACTCATATGTGTATTCCTTTTATTTGCTGTGTGCATAGGTCTGATACGAGGACATGGGGGAAAGTAAATAAAGGAGATAGACATCTATAAACATTACTAGAAAATGAGGAGAGGGGGTTACTGATTAGCTTTCTTCCCATATGAAACTCCTAGATCATATCGGAGAAATGTGAGTTAAGTGTTTTACCATTCTTCTTTTTTTAACCATTATCTGATCGGAGAAGCATGAAAAGCACTTTATTGCTCACTTGATTTTTTTTTTTTTCCTGTGCTAGGAGCCCTCTGCAGGAAGCGAAGCTGAATTTCAGAAATCTTCCCTTTCTGACGTCTCCCGAATTTCTAGGAATGCCCCTTCCCTGTTACTATATTTGGAGGTAGTTTCTAGGAAAAAAAAATAATTTTCGGACGGTCTTGGACTCACCACACCTACTCTCGGAGGACTCTGAGCCCCGGGTCTCCTGGCACGGCCCCCGCGGAGTTGAGGAGCTCACGGCTCGGGCTCAGCAACTCCCGGCGCAGACTGCACGTCTTTGTAGCACTGTTGGAGGAATGAGCATGGAGAGGGAGTGGGAAGGGGAGAGGTGTCTTTGTGGCAACAATGAGTGAATCTTCTCTAGTTATTTCCTGGTGGCTGCTCTTTTTTTTCCCCCCCGCACTTTTTTTTTCCCCTCCCCTTTTGTAAAGGAAGAGGATCTTAAGAAAAAAAAAAAAAACCCTTCTGGATTTTTATTTTTTTTCCCCCTCTCCGCTTCCCCCTCTCCCCCTCCCCTTGATGTGGCCTCTTGTTTAGCTTGTGGCGTGACCGTGATGAAGAAATGTTTCTGGGCGCCTGGCAGGGTGATCTTTTTATGTAATGAGTCAGGATTTTGCCAACGGAAGGAGCCGGCTCGGAGCGAGGACCGAAGGGCTGTCTCCTTTCAAGAACGTGAACCTGCCAGGCGAGCGGCGCCCTCCCCTCAGGATCCCCGCTCGCTTCGGGCGTTCATTTATTCACGGCTGGCGGGGGCACCGCCGGGGGAACTGACAAGTGGTAAGTTGCGCCCTTCTTCCGCGCCCCCCCCCCCGCCCGCGGGGAGAAGCGTGGCCCCGCGCACGTCCCCGCTGCCTCCCAGGCCCGCAGGTGGGGCCGCGGGCCGCCGGGGCCGCGCCCTGCCGCGGGGATGGGGGCGGCTCCGCGCCAGGCGGGCACCTGGGCGGGGAGCGGCGGCGCGGGGGGCGGGGGGGGGGGGGCGGCCGGGCCAGCGCGGCCGCGGAAAGGCGCTCCGCGCCGCCGGCGGGGGCGGGGGCCGCGCATCCCTCCCCCCTTCCCCTCCGCGGCCGCCTCCCGGCGCGGCGGCACGTGCCGGCCGGCCCGTGCCCACCTGCCGCAGGCCGCGCAGGGGGGCGCCGCGCAGGGGGCGCCGCGCAGGGGGCGCCGGCGGGCGGGAGGCCGGGGCCCGCCTGGCTGCGCTGCCGCCGCTGCGCCGGGAGGCCGGGCGGGTCTGGCCGCCGTGCCCGCCGCCCTGGGGAGCTACAGGTGTCCGCTCCTGCCGGGGGCGCGGGCAGCGGCCCCGTCCCGGCGCCTGAATGCGGCTTCTGGGGTCGCCTCTCGCCCAAGGCAAATAACGACCATGCGGCGCGCTGCGAGGTTCGATCCGTGTCGTTTGATAAGCTCGCGTGAAATAATAGTAAGAAAAATCTTCTAAACCATCACAACCGTGAACAAGTCGGCCAATTCCTCTTTCTCCAGGCCGTACGTTTTATTTCATCATTCCTACTTAGCCAGAATTTCCATCAACTTCTCTGCGTTTCTCTTTCAAGATGTATTTGCTGATAGCACAGCAGTTCAGCGAGGACAGCATTCTTTGGCTCTCTATGTTGATTATCAAAAGCAGAATAAATGTAATAGTGGGTTTTCAAGCACAGTAATTAGTTTATTTTAAAGTAACCGACAGCATTTACCTACTTCAGTCATCCAAGTGTAAACCATTATGCTTTTAAACTGGGATTTTATTTAGAAGTGCTGTTGGAATTATAAACTGAGGATTTAGAAAATTTGTTCCTTTTGTCTACAAACCTCTACTTTTCCTCTCATCTTTGAAAGAAGTTCTTAAGAAACATCATGCTGAGGGTAGTAAGATTTAGACCTGTGGCTGCATACTTGAAACCACCACTATTAGTGGAAAAAGACCTAACTGTTTCAAGTAAAGTGAAAATATTTTCTAGTGTATTGTACAAATAACAAATTTAGAATAATGACAGACATCTCTATAATGAGTCAACTTGGTCTGAAATATAGTGGAGCAGATAAGTTAAGTTGTTGCTCACTTTGAGAAAAACTCTTAATAGATATTTTGAGTGCTGGGTCTAATAAATAACCGTTATTCTGGGGGAGTTCTGTGTCATTTTATAGGCACTTATAGAAGGTGCTGCTTAGCTACTTAATAAAGAAATCATAAAATGTGAATAAAACCAAATAGTATCTGTTAGCAATTCCTGCTGTCCAGAAAGTAAAGGAGTGTGTATTGTGACTTAGCTAAAATATTCTCTTTTATTACTCTGAAAATTACCCACTTTATAAGCAATGATTCTCTCAGTTGATTGGGCATATCTTACAAAGATACTTTACTTACAAATTGAATCTCAGAAGGTTGTGGTTCCAGAGTCGGGGTTTTGGGGGCGAGATGAGCTTATGTTTTATCCAACTGGCCCACAAAGTCCCGCTTTTGGTGGTCACTTTGTTCTGCAAAAGAAACCAGTACATTATGGCTCTTACAGTGGACATTAAACTTAGTAGTAAAATACTGCTGCGCTTAGTAAAAGGCTATTCTAATTTTAATGTTGTCTTCAGCAATAAAAAGCAGATAGAAAATACTGCCATTCTGAGAGTTAAACATAAAAAAAATGTTTCTAACTGTTGGTGGTGTTTTTCTCTTAAAAAGCCAGCGAAAGCTGAAGAAAAAGTTACATTTCAAAGAGTGGTCATTCAATATAGGTGAATTGGGAGAGAAGGAGTAAGTCCCTAAAAAAGAGAGGCAGCTTAAACCTTGAAAACATCATATAAACACCACTAACGTTTGTGTTGTCAGTCCCCTCCTCAGCTCACAAAGTGTCCAGTTTGAATGTCTCTCTTCAACTAGCTGGTTTTTTATGTGTATTTCTGTGTCTACATGTGTACAGTCTGTATCTATGAATCAATTTAAAGATTACTAATTTTTGTACTGATAAAAGTTGTAGAATATATTTTTATGAGTAAGGCACTGTAAACCTGAGCTTGATAAAGCTGTTTAAGTCCATTTTACTGTTTACATTTTGGTATCAATATCCTAAAGAATCTAAGCATAATTTTTACGTTAAAATTATGTCGTCGTACTTTCCTCATGGGATTCAAGTATTGAAAATTTGTTAGTAGGTAAGCTGAACTTTCCTGTGGTTCTGAATGTACTGTACATACATTTAAGACTGAATGAAACACATTACACACACAGTACAATTTATACAATAGCTTATGTATGCAGCATACGCACACAAATTACACACGGAAGCATCCTCTCGATTTGTGTAAATGCGTCTGTCATAGTTTTGACATTTTATGCCAGCTCATCACCTGCTTAAGTTACACATAAACGTCTAGACATTCACATTGTGGTCACATTATCATTGCAGTCAGATTAACTTTAAGTGCTGACCTACTCAGATGGAATCAATTTGAGTATTTCAAAAAGGCCTGGAAATTCAGCTGAAGTAACACAGTGATACACTGTTAAAACAAAGTTGTTGGTATGTGATATAATCACATGGCTACATGCAGGATCTGTATATTCATGCAAATGGGTATCATGCTGAATTATCAATATTTTTCTACGTAATTCTGGTATTTTACATTTTGTAGCAATATAACTGATACACATGTGAAATAGGACATATCCAAACCTCAGTGCAACAAATTCCTCACTTGTTTAAGACTGAAATATGATGTGGAAGAGCTTAGGTCAGAACTGCGCTGCTAATATGCCTTTCAGCTATTATTGTTCATGAAATAATGCTGTTCAAAAGCAGCATTTATAAAAAGGTTAAATGTTCATGAACCAATTGAGCTACAAATTTAACTGTAGAAATTTTTTTATTTTTTAATTATAGTAATTAGTTTGGGAATACATTCTAGACCTGTCCAATATGATAAGCTGTCAGATTTGGATTGGTTTAACTCCTATGCTCTCTTCCCTAGTATTCAGAGAACATAAGAGCAGAGAATCAGAGAGTGGATCAATGTGAGGATCTTGCTTTAAGGGAAAAGAGAAACAAACTTACATACCCAAACAGCAGCAAAGATCAGCTCTGGTCTGCTGAAATACAGCAGTTGCTTCTCACCAACTATTACTTTAAAGCTCTTAAATTAAAACATAATTTTTCTACAGCTACTTTCAGTAAGATGTGCTTTACGTAGTGCACTTTATTTACCAGCCATTTTTAGGGTTTTTTTTTCAAATAGGTTCTATTTGAGTCCCTATTGAAGATGCATAAAATTCACATGTATTCCTTCTAGCGCCGATAACGTAGCTATAGAATTAATAAACTAAATGATTAATGAGCAGTTTTAAAGAACACAGTTACACTTCTGTAGGCCTTCCTCATAAAAAATTTTTATTCAGGTTTTTTCCCCTTAGTAAGCTTACAGAAAGAGCTTCTGTTTGTCTCTAGTGTGCGGTAAAACAGACAATTTTCTACTACTACAGATATAATGCATATATATTAAACTTTAAATGTATGTTCAGTTTATATGTTACCCAAATTAATGATGATTAGACAAAACAGTGATAGATTCTCTAAACATCTATGTTATAAAAATTTGATCTCTTTCCCTCACACTGGTTTTCCCACAAGGGTTGCGTGCAGCATGGGGTGGTGGCCTCAAAGCTGAGACTCCTGAAGTGCATTGCATATCCAGAGCATTAATAATTAAATACCTGGGATCAGTCTGTCTTGCTATTTGAAATGAAAAAAGAAATTTACAGAAGATATAAAGTAGATGGTATGTTTGGAATCAAAATTAATTTTCCTTGAGATAAAAACTCATGAATTATTGAAAAAATAATATTTAGAAAGATCAACTCCAATTATTTATTGCATTTATAATTTATAAAATTGAAAGCCCTACTAGCTATGATTCTATTTATAATAAATTTAAAACTACATTTTTAGAATTACTTTTCTGCATTTTTAAGCAAACCTTTAAAAAAAAGGCTTACAAACCCTGAATCAGCAGAGGATTATCAAATGGCCTAATCTGTTTACTTTTGAAATTTTATTGAAAGCAGTGAAAAGATCAGGATCTCCACCAGAATCCTGTGGCATGGCTTGGGGATTGGTCTGTGGCCTGCATTTTCTGAAGCAGGGCCTCAACCTTTGACATCTCCTGACCTCATGTTGCGACAGAAAAGTTTTGTGACTCCCCTCTGATCTAGCCATAGAAAAAAAGAGAGGGAGGTAGTGACCCCGAGTTTGGAAACTCATGACCTGGAACGACTAAAAATTTTGCCTTAGTAAAGGCTACAAAAATCAGTCAGCCCTTCCTATGAAGCTATCCAGAGTTTTTCCAGGGCAAGAACTCAGACACCCAAAGTATGATTTTTAAATTGTGTCTTGTTCTTCGCTCTCTGTTGTAATGTCGCACGTCAGCACTGCTTGCCTGTGTAAAACCTGGACCTCATGCCACAAAGAAAATCTATGTGAACATACACCAGTGTGTTCCGAACGTATTTTTCAAAGGTATCACTCAAAAATCCTTTTCTATTTGTCTTAAAAATTGTATTTAGCAGGTTATGAAGCAAAAAAAACCCCAAAAAAACAGAAGTAAGTTTTTTTGATAGCTTTACAATATTAGGGGAAAATCATTGCTGTCACCTGGAAGCTGTACCTGTAGGGGAAGAAGTGGTAGAAAAGTGGTTGTATTATATGAACTGCTAAATCCACTTTGGACCATGCAGTTTGAGATTATGAAGCTTCTGGTGAAATTAATTAATTTAAGGCATCATTTGCCCAGTTCACAGTGCCCATCAGTTAATAATTACGCAAATCTCTTGTTGCAATGTCAAACTTTTCTCAGTCAAACAATGCAAATGTGTAGGGAATTTGGTAAAGGTGCAAACGTGGCAAAAAGAAACAAAGAATCAGGGTCTTTTTGCCTGTTGTCAAAATGCCCAAATAATTTGTTTACAAGGTTTCAGTGCAGGGGCAATGTTTATGTAGGTGACCTGTGAATGGACAGGCTTTACTCAGCTTGTGGATTTCTTTTCAGGACATTTCCACAACATGTACAGAATAAGAAAAGATAATAGGAACAGAAACAAAACCACATCTATTACTGAGGTAACTTGCTTTGCGAGCTATCCAAATACGAATACACATTAGTGGTTGGTTTCAGAAGGTTACCACTGATTTCTGACTCCCTGTTGGATATAAGGCTCTTCAGTTATGAACATTTTCTTTTTCACATTGGAATCATAATTGTCTACAGACAGGCTTGAGAGTTTTAAAATACATTTTTTTCTTGTCCTGTTTGGAGCATACCTCCTCCTAGCTGAGCACAAAAAGTCTTAAAAATGATGCATCAGTTCTGTCTGGTTTCCTAATATACTGAATGCTTACACCATTGATACACACTAATGACTTTAAACTATTTCAATCTTTTCAGTTAATACTGCTGTAATATTTTAATTTAGCTGTTAATGAGGGAGGCTACAATTCACCAGTGTAATGTAATATTGATGCATTTTTGCTATTTTAAATATCTCAGCTTCAGTCAGACAGTCCAAATCCTTTTACTGGAATTGTGGCCTTTCTATATGAACTGATATAAAACAGTAGCTAGACATCAATTTTTTAATGTAATAGCTTTTCTTTTGTTTTGTAGGTCAGGATAAGAATTAAAACAAAACAAAAAAGAAAGACAAAACACATTCTGTCATTTGCAACAAGGCACGTATAAATGGTTTTAGTAAAGGGTGAGAAAAATCATTTTAGAATGTTTCAGGATTGGCCCACGAGGGTCAGTAAAAATAACTGAATGCAGTAATTTTACTGAAGGGCTATTTCTATTTGTTATATATTGCTATTGTTAAAAATGTCTATGAAAGTCAGCATAATCTAGATTTTTGCTTTGCTGCTGCTGCTGTTTGTATAAAAGCTTTCTTTTGTAATAAAAGGCCTATTTCAAATCACACAGACAGCACATACCTCTGTCAGTAGGTGCCTGGATGCTGGTGTAAGTCAGCAGTATCTCCACTGAAATCACTGGACCTACATCAACAAAAAATACAAGTGAGATCACAGTAAAATTTCTGGAACCTGAGGAAAGAACTGGGTTAATTTTTTATATTATAACGTGAACAAACAATGAGCAAAGGTATTACACAGAACACCATATTAAATAATATATGAGGAATGGAGCATTGCTTTTTTCAATTATATTTTATACATTATGCTACAAGAATCCATTGAAGAATATGCCTGTTAAGCGCTATTTATTGTGGAGTATTTTAAAAGAGTAACTTTTCATTAGGCTTGTCAATTGAATAGGCATAACTAAGAGTTCAAATGTTCTACCTGTTTTACTACGGAGATTTATAAATATGGAGTGTTCAGTCTTTACTAAATTGGGATTCCTCTTTGCATTTTTACTCTGAGTGGTCTTTCTGTGTGTATGGAAAACTGCCCACACGGTTGGAAAATATTTTGAAAGTCTTTAAAATGAAAGATGTTATATGATTTTATTATGTATCATTTTCTTTTATAAACTAACTCATGCTGTCATTGAAGTAAATCCATAAAAATGAAAGATGCAGGTCAACTGTTAATGATGATTATTCTGTTTCATTTTTTGCTTTTTGGGAGCTGAAAGAACAAAAATTGTCCTGGATTGTCTGTGCTTTACGCATAATGTTTTTAGCTTCCCAATACTAACAGTATTTCTAAGATAGCTGCTTCAGAATTCACTTTGGTGAATGGACAGAACCATTTTATACATCCAGAGTAAATGAGGTTAGAGGCTATTTGAAAAACTACAATTTTCCTATGCAGTGGACTAACAGGAAATTATGAAATCCTGAAGTATTGTTGGAAAATTGTTCTAACTTAAAAAATTTCTCTTTATAGTTTCATTCTTGATGTTCCACAGCATTCACCACTTCCTGCATGGCTCTTTACCGCAGGGAAAATGAGGGACTTTTGGGGGCAGATGTGTTTCCATTACACTATCATAATGCCCCTAAAAATCCTTATTGCTCTTGCAGTATTCTTCTGTGTTGCTGGGCCTGGTGTGAACTACTTGAAGACCTAGCTTATAAATACAGCTTTTCTCTAAAACCACTTTAAAAAAAACCACTGAGTTTTATTTTGTTTATCTTATATTATTTTTAGTTGTGTTTACTGTTGCTTAAAATATAAATGGCAAGATATGCAACCACCTGTTGGTAAACAAATGTCAGAAGTCATAAATCCAAGGGACATGCCGATAACTGCATGGTATTATGAAGAGGAATATATTTTGGCTTAAGAGTGAGAGCCTCACTCTTTTGGTATGATTAACTTGTTTATAACATAAAGAATTTAGTGTGTATGTCTCTGAAAACATGACACAGATTTTGCAAGCTAATTTTAATGACTGCTATAGCAGACCTCACTTAGAATATTAACCACTTTTAAGAACATACGTGAGGCCATTTATCAAATTAATAGTTCTGCCCAGTACTTTTATTTAAATTAAATGCACAAAAATATTCACATCAAATTTTCATGCAGTCCCAAAATAAATTTACAATTAAACCTAGAAAAGACACTGTGGGTTCTCAGCTATTCTATGCTTATTCAACTTGAAAGGTCTTTGTGTGGGCATACCTCTTGCTGGGGCTTTTGAGGAAGGAAGGATGGCATAGTCCATTGGGAATGCAGTCATGCTGTATGGCTCCTCTCTCTACCCCTCCGGGTGAGTGGGAGAGATCTCCCGGACTGGAGTGCCCACACGTAGTCAGTCTCTCAGGCACAGTTTATCCCTGCTAGGTGGCAGGTTCCCCTGAAGTCTGCAGTTTTCCACAGTTCTTGAAGGAAAAGGCAGGAACATATAAATGTAAACATGGTTTGTTTTTGTCTGGGTATTGCAGTGCAATATATCATCAGTTTGACGTGTGCAGTGCTAGTAACATTTATTTCAGTAGCTGTGTGTAGGACAGTACTGTAACTTGTTTGTGTTGAACGTGCTCTTGACTCCACTAACTAGCTTAAATGAAATAATAGATATACAGCGTCACATCGTCCCTCTGACAGCGTCCAATATCTTTAAACAGACTTCAAAATATTTGGTGAAATAGGAAAGAAACGAGCTGGGTAGATTCTCCCCCCCTTGCCCCTTTTATACTAAAGTTAAATCCCCAAGGAAATGCTCTTCTTAATTCTGCTAAAGGAGTGTTTCTCATTTTTCAGGCAGGAAAATCTTACAGGTTAAGTCATGTCCTATAGGTCACAACGCAAGCTTGCTGTTATGACTGGAGCCCAGAACTCTTGATGCCCAGATAAATACCACAATAACAAGAAAATTATTTTCTATAAGGACAGAATGAGCCATGTTGCACAATATTATATTTACAGGTAAAAACACGCTGGCATATGCATTTCAACATACAACATTTCAACATGCAACAGCATTTCAAATATATGTATAGACAGAAAGCAGTAGAAAAACAGTCATTACACTAATTCTAAATTTTCATGTCAATACTTTCTATTTGGACTATTGGTGTTTCTATTTGGACTACTGATTGCAAGATGATTTCTAGAACCTTGTGACAGAAACGAAAGGTCTTGTAACACAGACTGGCTGAAGACTGATGCAGCCGTTAAAACTATAAAAGTTACTAACAAGGTGTTAGATTAATTGAAGTATTAATGTTATTAATAAAGTTTTTTGCCATCTGTGTGCATGTTTAGCAAACTTTTTATTTCCCCATAACACTCCTAGCTAAAGACTCTGCATCTAATTGAAAATGTTTTTAAAAAAAACCGTGCGAGACCGCACATATTCTATGGAGTTCTGTAATATTAAGGATCAGGGAAGGGAGTGCTCCCAGAGCTATAAATTGTGTCACCTTTATGTGGAAGATACTGCTAATATGAACAGACTGGAATTTTAATTACTTTTTAAAAGTCTTTCGGGGCTATGCTAGTCACAATACTATGTAAAGAATACTGTGATAGATTTAAGCATTAAAACCGATCTGCTTTTGTATTTAGAATCATAGAATCATAGAATCGTCTAGGTTGGAAGGGACCTTTAAGGTCATCGAGTCCAACCATTTTTCCCATGTTACAATCTTATCTTACATGTAATCTTTCAAGGGTATCAGAATTATTTTTTTCCCAACATAAGTAATCTTTCATAAAATTTCTTGCATGTATAACTTGTAGGTCTCAACACCTGATTCTTACATACATACCTACTTATATACATACAGGCTGTAGCAAAAGTCAGATTCCCTCTGAATGTGTGCTCTGTAAATATATAAAAATATATTTATCATACGACACTTCTATCAAGAGAAATATTAGCTTTAACCTAACAATCCTGAGATTAAATTCAAGGAAGGGAATCACAACCAGTAACACTATATTCCAGTCCCTTTTATATCTAATAGAAACCACCTGACATACAATTGTCCTTTTTTTACACATCTTTATCACATCTTTACCACTGAATAATAAGCATTAGAAAATGAGAGCCAAGCACACGGTTTGAGATGCATACTTAAAACTTAGAATTCAAATACTTGCTTCAAATTGCTTATTTTAAGTATTTAAATTATTTTGGTTTGAAATAATATGTCACAAAAACCTCTGGATCTGATACAGCCTCAGAAGAAGGACTGCAAAACTCATCTGTAAAACTGTCCACTGAAGCTAAAAGCACTTTGCGAATAGACTGTGAGTAGGTTTTAATAGTAAATATTTTGTAAAAGATAGTTTTGCTGTCTGGTTGTTTTTTAAATATGAGCGAAGCAAAGATTTCTATTAGGCTCTTAGGGATTTTGATTTCTTTTAATTATATGACCAAGAGTCATTAACATGAACCAACAAATTCACAGTGTTCATCTAAAAGTTAGAACAGTAGCGACTAGGTAATATTTTTCAAATAGAATTTCCACAGTGGAAAAGATATTAAATGTTTGTTACGTGCCAAGAAATGAGTAATACGAGAATACTTTCATTCTTTTATAAAATGGAAGAGCATTTACAGCATTTTAGTTTTTTATTATGTATAAAGTTTTTGTGATTACCAACAGTCTCATAATAGATAAACAAAAATAGCAGAAAAGACATGCAGTCCTTCAGTACACTGAATAAGATAAACCAGTCTCTTTTATATATTGAGTATGCCCATTATTATCTCAAGTTTTGAACATTACCTCAACTGTAGGTAGACTATTTAAAATGTTATTCAGAATACAGAACTTGGCTCATCCATTTTAATAATATTTATTTATTTATTATGTTATTGTACTTCTGATATGTTAGATCCAGTTTCTTACTGAATTAAGATAGTATCAATTCCGCTTCAGTCAGCACTGAGGGGATACCAGTGCAGCTCCCTGTACCATTACCTGTAGGGCATGTGCCTAGATAAATAACACAATCAATCAGAGTTTGAATGCAAGAAGCAGTACTGTACCTGTGTCACAATGAAGCTGTTCAGAAAAGCTCAGATAAGCCATGTAGTTTTGCCCTGTGTTAGAGAAAGATGTGAGAAAGGGAAGATCTATAGCAAGCACAGTAGCAAGTCAACTGCAAGAGATAAATCACTACTCGGATGCTGTAAATAAGTCTATAGAATAAAGACCAAACTAGTTTTCTGAACAGGGGACCAGATGTGGCCAGAAGTAAGGATAAAGGAAGCAGACCAGTATTCGTGATGAGCCTGCAATGTATCTTTTCCTTAAATGGTTAGTTACGGGAGCAGAAATGCATACAAAAATAAACTCAATTAATAAATGGTCACTACTACATTTCTCAGTTACACTAAACTGGTTTAGACTTTGTTAATTTTTTGCCATTGATGGCTGATTAAATATGCGTAAATGGCTTTGTTTTCATTTTCCTTAAATTTTAAACGTGTATAAACATTTTTATTACCAAATTTAAACAACCACTGCCAAGATTCTGACTAAAGTGGATCTTTATGGTTGCATTATAAACAAGTCCAAATGTAAGTTACAAAGTACAGTGCTGAAATAATCTTAATTATAGCTGGAAGAAGATTTGCCAGTGTGTATACAATGTAGAAATACAAGGAATCATTGTAAGTTACTAAAGATCATTAAAAGAAATCACACATTTCATAATCATGCATTCATCAAGATAATATGACCTATTTTACACTTAAGTAATTAAAATAGAAGCTGAAATATTTGGAGATGATTAACTTACCCAGTAGTTAGACTTGGCATGTGATATTACCTGATAAATAATTTATTGAGTGACTGGAATTCTTAAGCAAAAATGATTTTTTGTTGACTTCTGGGTTGTTTTGTTGTTTGGTTTTATTTAAGAAAAAGCCACTTAAATTTTTTCTTTACCTCTCCAATAAAAAATTGTATTTTGTATAAAAGGAAATCTACAGCCTTGCTATGACTGCTGTCTGAGGCTTTCAGAGAGCTCAATGGTGAGAACAGCATAAATATCCAACTAGATTGCAGCAGGTTAATTTTGTATCAGAGGAAGCACTAAGATATTCATATATAAAGCCAGGGAATCTGTGCTAGTCATTTTTGGAGTTCTGAACTAATCCATAACAAAATTATCCCATGACTGGAGTTGGCAGTAAGGAGGACTGAGCGTGTCCAGAAGATCTTCAGATTGCAGTTTGAATCAAACTCAGACTGTGATATAGTCTGGACTCATATTCAAATAGTCTAGATTCAGTATCTTGATGATTCATATAAAATCATTTTATCTTATAAATTTATTCTAATTTGTACCAGAATTTCATGATAATATTCTTTTAAAACTCTGGGTATATCTAAAACCAAAAAGAAAAATAAAGCCCTTCTTAGAACATATCTGAAATGAAAATTGTGGAGTTTTGGTTCCAGTCCGAGCATTAGAAGATGAATGTTGCAAATTCAAGAGGTTCCAGATTCAAGGTTTGGGTCCTGATTTGCCCTCTAGCGAGTCACAGGAAGGTGCAAAATGCCCTCGTTAGAACCTGAGCACAGTAAGGTACTGCATGCACTTCACCTATCAGAGGGAGCAGTACAGCTACCAGCTAATTTCAGAATGCATTTTAATCTGGAATAGTGGGCCAGGGCAAGTCAGCTCTGGCCATAAGCAGAGTATCTTTCTGTACCAGCTCTATTCCTATCTCCTCCTTTACAGATTATTCAGTTAATAAACAGAAAGTTCCAAGAAGTCAAAAAAAAAAAAAAAAAACCCAAAAAAAAAACCCCACCCCAAACCAGAGGTAACTCCTTTTCAAGACACTCCTGCGAGAAAGTAAAGACTGAGCCACAGCTGCAATGTCCTGATAACCTCTTGCTAATATAGAGTATGGTGTGTGTGAGTAGAAAAATTACACCAATTAGTCAATTCAAGCCTCTTGATTTTCTCTTAAAGCAGAATGCTCCTTGCATCATGTCCTGCAACAGAGACATGCATCTAGTGTGGCGGGTTGTATAATAAAAGTATACCTTTGCAGGGGGTTGTACAACAAACACATTGGTGCCCGTGATAGAAGGAGACGGCAGTGCGAAGCTGGAGCTGGGGGGAAAGTGCCTTCTGGCAGGACTCCGTGAGAAGACATTGCCTCTGCCTCAGGGCACTGCTGGGGCTCTGTCCCTTGTGCTGCACGCGCTAGCTGGGACTGGGCAGCGAGCAGATCACACTTCACCTTTATTATTGCTATTTTATTTGTCTGGTTTTGTTGACTTTTTCTCAGACGTCACCCACAAGATAGCAAGAAATGGTGAACTGCTGCATTATGAGTTTCATCTCACCTGACTCCCTAAGAAAATTTCATTTAACATTGTTAACAACGGTATTGAAAAAACACCCTACCACCCTGATCCTGCATAACAGACAGACTGATTAGCTACACAGTTTTAACTGATTTCACTAGGAATTAATATGAGCAGAGCAGTATACTTGAACACCACATTCTGCAGAGTGTATGACAATACCTGTAATAGCAAGTTTATCTTATTGCACAAAAATGTTAACATTTCTAATGAAGCATAATATTGGACAGTATTAACATTCTATATATTATATATTCCAAGGACATATTCTCACCTTTTATTTATATCACAGAGAACAGAAAAAATGTATTTTTCCATTCTACCTACAGAACACTTAAAAACACTTCAGCATTTTATGCTAATGCACCAGAATACAGCAGTGTGACAGCAATAACATGGAGTTTTAAACATATTTGGGAGATAGGGACTTTGTTTCTGTTCTGTGATTCTACATCTCCCAGTCCTGATCTGTGTGTTTAACACTTGGGCGTTAAAAGATTGGAAAGAACAAACAATAATTTTGAGGTCCTGTACCTTATTTTTGAACATTTTTTGTACTTCAGGCTATGCATAATTATTACCAATCTTTAGCATTAGGAATATAGAAAATGTTGTGCTGAGAAAAGGCATGGGAATGAAAAATAAAACGGAGCAAACCAAAGTCTCTTTAGACTGCAGGCCACTTGCCAGCTGCTTCTTACAGGAACTTTCAGTTCTGCTGCTTGCTTTGAGTGTAGCAAAAAGATAAACATTTTCTTGTTGCAAGTTAATAAACACTGCCATGCGTGACAAGTTGATAAGCAGTATCAAGAGTTGTATCAGGAGTTTATTAGTTCATTTGAACAAGATAGAAATGTGCTGGGAAGTTTTGAAGTGCAGCTGAAAAACGAAAAATAATTGGTCAATGCCCAAAGTGTTCTGCTGAAAAAAGGTTTTCTATTCTTAGTAACTGGGGCTTTCACTGCTATAGAAAACTTTTCTTTCTGTTTGTGGTAAATTCCTCAGTGTATTTGCCTCATTTGTACACCTTACACCACCATGTTGTGGTTCTGTTTTTTCAGGTGATACAGATATAGGAGTCTAAATTCTACACTGATAAACTTAAGCAACTATGCTAAAGTCACAGCACAATAGACAGAATTTGGCTTAGTGACTTTGTTAGATTAAAAATAAGCATTTTCTGCTCTGTATCTTTTCACATTAACTGTGGATGTTTGGATCTTGTTTCCATGTTTTTGCCTTTTGTAATTATTGAAAATTAACTACTGTGTATTTAGGTATGGTACATAATAGGTGCTATGATGGGTTCTGCTGTTCACCTTTATTTAGCACTCCTTAAATTCTTGCCTGATTTTTTTTTGATGTAGGCCTATATGCCTTGGAACAAACTGGTAGTGTTTGGCTCTTGATATTGTCATCAAATCTGTATTTGAACTAAGATCTGCCAAAGTAAATATTAAAAATCCTGCTGTACATATCCCAAATGTCACTTTTAGTTACCTTTTTGTGATGGTATGCAGCATAATATAAACAAGGAGAAACAAAGAGATAATGCACAGCGATGTAGTATCAGGGTTTACTGGCAAAAATTGGATGTGGGTATATTAATTACAGATGATAAAAACATAAGGAAAAAGGTTGTCTTCCTAGGCTGCAGGAAGACACTTTTATCCTACACTCTAATGACTTTTTTGTAGCATTTATTTTATTGAACAATTATTTTAGAAAAGTTTTAAATTTTTTTCTCACAAAAGTATCCATCCTATTTCTATAGTCCCTTTCTCCACTAAGACAGGCTTTCAAGCAGCATTGACATTTGTGGTATGCCAATTTTTATGGCTTTATAATAACAATAATACACCGTGGAGAAAATGGTGACACATTTTGCCTGGAAAATGTTGTTACACTCTGTCAAAGAAATATGAAGAACCTATTTTAATATCCTGTCTCACAATATGGGGTAAAAGGGACAAGAAAATTAGGATGGGTAGATGAAACGTATACTTTAGCAAGATGTGATCAGTAACCAGAGGGCTAATATTTTCAGTTATTTGCAAGACTTCAATGATTCCCAGATGCCTGAAGTAGGGCAAGGATGAAGACCAGGAATTTCTTCTGGATTTGATGGTTGCTTGGCACTGTGGAATGTAGATACCTTTGCCCATTTGTATGAGAATTGTGTCCTTTGCCTTGGTTTCCCACTGGGAGCTCACAACTGAATACATAGACAGTCTTTCAGGACTTCCTTCTTCCTTTATTTTGTGCACACACACAGGAGATGCATGTGCAGGATGTTTACTGAAAGGAATAAAAATGTTTTACAGCAACTGAATGCTCGCGACAGAGAGTGTCACACATATATGGATATTTGGTGAAAGCAAACACACTCCTGTCTGTCTTGAAGGAGAAAGCACGAAGGCTTTCTTTTTCTCTGTATTCTCAGACACTGACTAACATTCTGCTGTAAGACAGAAATTGTTTGTGTGCAGATGCTTGGCTTCCTTGAAAACATAAACAGTTTCTTGGTAGCATATTTATTCCCCATACTAATTAATATTAGTCAACTAGGGGTTATTATTTTTCAAATTGAACTACTCTCAGGCTAATAGCACAGAAGTATTGCTACTGGCATGCTAGATATTTTCAATTAATTAAGTTAATAAGTTCAATAATTTAATACATTAATAATTTTCAATTAGTTATTTATTAAGTTCATTTATTTAATTGTTTATCCTGGTTTCTTCTGATTCTTAAATCTAGAATATTAAAACTTAAGCACCAGACCAGACACTGACGTGTAGATGTAAATTCAGGTATGGGATATGGCCTTCATAAAACAGCACACTGAAATTAGATGGCTCTTGAATCAGGAGATAGTTCCACTATTAAACAACTGAGGCTAAGAGTAGCTTTAGACGATTCAGAAAACAAGCAACACAGTAAGATGGCCTATATGGTGTAAATTTCAATTTAAATCTTCTGTGAGGTCAATAGCTTCTTGCAGTGCAATGAGATTCCTCCAAAGCGTCTAATATTTCATGGCAGCAGACCTCTATATTCTGATAATCAGCAGGTAATCTGTTTTATGATAATCTATATTGTGATAATCAGCAGATAACCCATGTTACGAAACTTCTGTACCTTGACTGTGGCATGAAGAAAGCAGGATGGTAACGGATAATCATTCCACAGGCTTTTTAGCTCTGGATTAAAGGTACTTATGTAGGCCTGTAACATAAATAATAACCTGTGAGAATGCAGAAGCAAAGTAGAAATATGCCAGTTTAGCTGACTCGCTGCCTACAGGAGCAACGCACTGCTTAAAGACTAAATTGTCTTTCAATTTCACACCAACAACTTTACTGCAGGTATTTAAGATAAATAGGTCACATATGGCAAGCACAGAAACACCAGACACAGATAAAATTTCTCTGCCGAGGTCTAAGAATATTTTGCCTTAGTTTGTACAAAAACCGAAATGGCCATAAGGAGCTAATAAATCTAAGTTAAAATGGAAGAAACTATTGTTTGATAACATTTGCCTTATATTGGGTCTGATGGATTTAATGTTTAGGGTAGAATAAAGTTCATATATCATAAAAGATCACTGATATAGCACTTTAGGCTCATTATCCTGCCTAAGGGAGATTTCAATTTTATTTTTTGTCATCAGGTTATATTAGGTTAGATTAGGTCTCCCAAAACAAGTATCATCTTTCAAAAAGGAAGACTGATTTAGACACAAAATTTGACCTGAATGATCTTAAATGTCTTGTTCAATTTTAGAGTAATGAAATGAGACCTTAATGGGGAACTTGTTACTTGTTCTGTTACCCTGATTTACTAAGTCTAGAGAAAAAACAAGAATCACATGGTAGCTCGTGTACATCAGAATTAAGTTGAGTAGTATTATGCCAGTTCATATCAACTGAAGTTTTGGCTCTGATTGTCTTGGACCCTAGAAACACCTAAGCACAATTTAGAGGCAAATGTCTCTTCCAAAGAAAGGTATCAACAAGTCTGTTCTGGAATATCTGATATAGATAAATCTAAATCTGTTAGGACCTTGTCCAGAAATAGTAAAGGGAATGGGCACACAGAATTATATCTGCACATTAGCTTTACATTGAAATATAAGGCAGTGGGAATGTAGCTAGAGAATATTTTATTGTTTTTAACTAACAGATATTTGGATTTAGCCAAATATGTAATGTTTGAATGCAGGATTTATTTAAAAGTAAATTGACTTTTTCTGAAAATAATATAGTTAGTGAATGTTTGTTAAAATCTTTTCCTTACCTAAGAATTTATATAATTCTATGATTACATTCTATGATATGGTATGATATTCTATGATATGATGATTATGTTCTCTGATCCTATGATAACCTGTTCCCAATGCTGACATGGTTTGTAGTGATTATCATTTATTTTTTAAAAAGTTTGGTTTTTAAAATATTTGAGGCATATTATAGGCAAGTTTATTGGTCATATCAAATCTAAATTGTGTGGTTACATTAAAGTCTTTTTACACAAAGCAAACTCACTACTAATACAGGCAGGATGAATAACAAAATATTCAGAAATAGGACTTAAAAAAAAAGTTAAAGTGGTCTTGTATTTGCCCCCTTTAATATTTTATATAATTCTGAAAGGTTATATAAATAATGATTTTAATACATTTAAGACAACAAGCTGCTGTCTCATTTTCTTTTTGTCATTGAATCTAGTATTTTTACAATACCTACCAGTTCAAGTAGCAATAATGAGTTTGCGACTTCCATTGGTGAAGGTGACTACAGAAACTTGGGGAAGGAGAGAAGAATGACTAATTGGCTGAAATGACTATGTTTTTCAGGAAAACACTCTTGCACAAGAAACCTGTTGGCAAAATGGAAATTATGTAACTGTTCCTACTCCATCTGCATCTTTTTAAATTATTACATTAAATATATGAATGAAGAAAAATCAGACCTATTTTATCTGTAAATGTATAAATACATGTAAAAATTTGCTTTCACAAGTTATTTTATTTCTATATGGAGTCAAATTCATAATTCTTCTTCTATAGTCAGCTCTTCCTTTTCTTCTTTAGATTCTTGCACACTAACAGAAAAGACATACAACAATAGCAAAATACCAATAGGGATTTGCATAATGCCAAGTTACATGGCATCTCAATGTACAATAGAATTTGTAAAATTTCATAGTACAGGGCATTGTATTGAATATTGCAAGATATATTTAGTGTCCAAAAGATTCCTGATTACCCATATGTATGCAGGCACAAATTATTTTCAGATACTATAACAATTATTGTCTTTACAATGGATGAACATTTCAAATTCTGATTTCAAATTCTTGCCACGTTTCACACACCTGCCATGCCAGTGCTTACAAAACTTTTTGAAAACTTAATTTTTGAGAAACAAAGTTCTGCAACTTGTCAGGGAGGCAAGCAAAAGAAAGCATATGCGTATAGAAGCAAACAATGGTGTACATTCATAAATCATGAGAAAATCATGGAGAATAACAACAATTAAGAATACCATTTCTTCATTTCTACGTTTGCTGAGAATAGCCAGTGTTCCTCAGGCATGAAGAGTATTTGCATTGTTCTAACAGGTCATTTAATTTGCAATGTGAGTGTGTGTACCTCCCAAAGCAATCAGCCATATTTGTATTTTGTCAATACAATGATAACTTGAGATGTATTAGAAACTGCAACATCATAGGCCTGACTGCACAACTAAGTTAATAACAGCTTTGCTTCAGAATTATGTCAAAATTAAGATCTGAATGTATGTAACATATCACTGTAGACACCACCTTTGAGAAATCATCTCTCTCCTACTCACACATTACTGCAGAGGTCATCTGCAAAGGCACTTCACGGACCTCTTCATTTAAAACAACAGGCCAGCAGTGTTTCTCTGGGAGGACCCATCTTGGGAACATGCCCTGATTCTGAAACACCTAATTTCAGAATGTTTCGTTGGGAATTCTGTTTATTAGGATTTCTGTTGCCAAGTGCTAGAGGTTGAGAAACTGTTCTGAAGTAATGGCTCAGAGGTAGTGCACCAGGAGTACTGCACCAGGAATTCATCTTAATGAGCTCTAGTGTTTGTCTCTGCTTAAACAGATAATGCGTCTAGTCTGCTCTTTAGGTAATGTTTTCCAGTACTGAGAGTGATTACACAGAGTCTCCTTCTGAATTTTAAAAAAAAAAAAAAAAAAAAAAAAGTATGAATTAAGACTCCTCCCAAATTTTGATGAGAGACATAAATCTTGCAAGGCAATAAACCTTTGCTGGAAGGGTGGTATTTGCTTGTGCTTGTAGCCTTATTCACTTTGTACAAATCCAAATATAATTTGATCCTCTAGATTTAAAACTGAACTTTCCCATATTGTGATTGTTTTATTAATAAAAGAGATCTGTGTTACTTAGTCAGGCATTGATAGCCACACATTATACCCTGGAATTGGAATTCAATATTTATTACTGTAGTAGTAAAGTTCCAAGACAGAAGAATGTGGTAGCGAAGAAAGGGATCTTCCCCAATCACTGCAACAAAAGTACTATCAGAATCATTCTCTAAGTATGTGCTGCTTCAGTGTGCAGTTTTTAATCATTAAAAAGTGCAGTCTTTTGTAACTTGAAGATAAAGACTTTAATGAGAATTTTTGTGAATGTATTACTTTCCTGTTAAAATACTTGGAACGCTTTGCTAATCCTAGTAAAGCAGCAAATGGAATGTAAAGATGAATGGAATTGAAATAATGTAATCCTCCTCTATGGAAAAAAAGTACTATAGAGGTGAATGATAAGTTCTCTACAGAAAAGTATAAATTAAGTAGAGTATGAGAAAGAACTCCTGCAGACCATGACTAATTTAATCCTTATTGGAGTAACAAATTTTATGAATTTAACAAATTCTTATTAAGGAATTTCTGATAATATGGGAAGTATCTTATCTATACTCCTATAGCTCAAATATCCATTTCTACTTGACTTTCAGATTTACAGCCATATTGATTTTTCTCAGCCAAGGTCTAAATTAAAAAGTGACTAAAATAATGAACAAACATTTCAGAATACAGTTAATGCCTGTATAGGCATATACACGTAATGTCTACAAGTAATACCTGGTTCTGCCTCACTGCAATAAATGGTCATTTAAAACCTACTACCTATGTATATATAAAAAACTATATATAGATATATACACACATATAGTTTGCTTCAGTAGATGCAAAGGAAATATCCCTTTCTATACAATCCACCTTTTCACGGCTGTAGCGTGACTTAACAACATAACCTTCCTAAAGATGCAGTCCGGTTTTGTAGAATAAATCCAGATTCAGGGTAGAGCCTTTCAAAACTCAACAAATTCTTCTTTGAGTCCTACCTGTCTTAGATGCTTACCATATGAGAGGACGAATAACTCTAGCAGTAGCCATTTCTCTTCCCTGATAAGGGAAGATGAGGGTACTCCTCAGTGATCTTGTTCTTCTTGATGCCTAAGTTTTAGATGCCCAAAGTAAGGAGAGATTAATTGTCCTTAAAGCCACTACGTTCCTTAAAGGATTAAGAAATGAAGAGCCAGCACATTGTTTTTCTTATAAGATCCGAAGAAATACTGAAAAAAAGTATTCTAATACTGTCTCATTGTGGCTGCCTATTCTATTTTTGACACCATTTTATAAATGGCCCAAATCTATTTGCGCAACCTACAGCTAACACTCTAAATGATAAAATAAAATCAAGCATGATTATAGAAAAAATCATGCATTTATCATCCATAAATCATTTCAGCCTATAAACACATTGTAAATTGTACTAGACGAGTCTAATATTACATAAAAAATAAAGCAGCTACACGTTTGACTCGCGAAGTACTAACATGATCAAAGATAAAGTCTAAATGACAAAACACAGTTTTACTTAGTAATTGTCTACTTAAAGAAAATTACTGGCACTAATATTATTATGTCATTATAGTCATATTGATAAAACTTTCTAGAGTAAAAGAGTGTGCATTAAACATTATGTTGTAAAAACCCTTGTAGTATAAGGTTATAATGAAACTATTGAATTTCCTTATTTAGAGAAGCCTTACTGAAAATCAAAGAATGCAGAAATAGGTATCTCTGTCACCTGACATCTCTACTAGGCATAGATGCATTTTGAAACCTGAAACTGATCTGCACAACCACAAGTTTAGCATATCTTCAAACTACATTTGTAACAGACCATTTTGTTTATAATGGAACAGAGCAAAATGTTCTTTTGACAGAACATTTTGTTCTGAGTCCATATTTCTGTATTTTACCCTAAAATTCACTTATGTAAATTATGCGTCACATAGATCAGTGTGAAATTCTCAAAAAGAAATCTCAATCTATGGAAAAGACTTGTGATTTCAATAGGTTTTGCTTTCAAATCAACTGGAAACCCATACCAAATTCCCTTTAAGACATTCAGTATGCCCGAGCTGATGTATGGTTTCATTTCAACACAGCAAAACGTTAGTACTAATGACAGGAAATAATGTGAAACTTGAGAGATTTTGGCCAAGATTCAAGTGAAATCTAGAGTATTAGTAACTCTAAAGAGTGAGAAACTAGTACGGAAATGAAAGAAATATCCATACTAACCTTTTCATGCCAAATTATTTACCAAAATGAAAAGTTTTTGCTATAGTCATAAAACAAAAATCCCAAATTGTACAACTGCTGAACAAGCAAGGTTTCTTCTCATATTAAATGCACAGTGTTTAAACACTGGAGACTGTAAATGCTGTTTGATAAAAATGGCTGGTGCCTGTCCCAGAGGAGTTTCTCTCTGGAACATAGTTAGACTCTGATAGCTGGATTAACACATTGAATAAATAAGGATGATGACCTTCTAGATATCACTACTGGCAATTTCTTTGTACTCATTCCTCTGGAATAGTCCTGTTGGTTTAAGAGGAGAAAGCACAACAAATTAACCGTAAGTCATATGTTTAATTCATCATTTTAAATAGGTTCCTTTGCTGCATCAGGAGAATCTGTCCTAAAACGTAATGGCCCAGTCAAAGTATGTAGGAGAAGCCTGCATAGTGCCTCTCTACGCTAGATTTGACTGCAGCCATTACAATTAATCCCCTAATGTCATAAATACCATAGGAAAGATATGCTAATAAAAAATACAGCACTGACACCATTAATCATGTAGACGAGTATATAAATACTGCAGAAATCTCTCTTGCTTTTTAAAGAAAATCAGCATTATAACAATTTCCTGGAGAGATTTAAATTTATTTCACTGCAAAAAATATTTATACCCTGAAAATAATAGTCTTTGAAATAACCATATGATTTTAAGTATCATTGCTAGATCTATGTCAGCTTTTAGTGAAATAGTTACGGATGTGTTGTTAGTGTTTCTGGTATCTGTTCTGTTTGTGGGAAGGTTTGATTTAGTTAGCAATGAAGTTTGCTCCAAGCTGAAAAATTCATTTCAGCCTTATGTCAGAGTTATGTAAACCTGGATTAGAGCAATAGCTAAAAAATGGCTTATAGTTGGGGGAAAAAAGGTATCTCCTAATTAAAACACATTACAATGAGATTTTTTTCAAATAAACTACTTCTATGTTGACAGAAATGCCCAAGTTACATTTCAAAAAGACTTAGCAAATTGTTATTCTCTGATACAAGCTAGCTGCTAGATATCTGCAGAGCACCCGGGAACCCCACTCTGTTTGTGGAATTTAAGGGCACTGGTGGAATTTACAGAGTCCATAAGCGACATTCCTAAAATGTTGATAAAGACTGAGTTTCGGTTACTCACATGAAATTTTTAAATGTCATCAAAATAAACACTGTATTTTAAAAACTCAGCAAAATATACCATTGTTTTCAAAATAATCTCTATATTCTGGGTATTTATAAAACTGAGTCCATTTCCTACTATGAAGAAATCCTTTATAATTTTGAGTTACAGATAGTGGCGTTACTCATAAAGGCACAGGGAATAAAGTGACTTAAGATAACTATTCCAATATATAACTTTTAGGGGTTTATACCAATGAATCTCATATTCTACCTACAAAATATTTTGAAAAATATTATATTCATAAAAGAAACATTTGGCCAAAAGCATCTTCCACTGAACTCTCTTGCCCACTCACTCTGAAGTCTTTACTCTCTTAGTCTAGAGTGTAAAAAGAATCTGCTTCTGGGGCAGTTTCCAGTTGCAGCTCACATCAGTAGGGAGCTGTCAATGTTCAATACAAATATATTTCAAAATTTGAAAATACATTTCAAAAATTGAGCCATGCAAAACCAGAAGTAAAAAAAATAGTATTTGAAAACATGGGTTGTGCTGACAGTATGTCATGAGGGAAGGGATGCCATGCAGAGGGACCTGGAAAGGCTTGAGAGGTGGGCCTGTGCAAACCTCATACAGTTCAACAAGGCCAAGTGCAAGGTCCTGCACGTGGGTTGGGGCAATCCCAAGCACAAATACAGGCTGGGCGGAGAATGGATTGAGAGCAGCCCTGAGGAGAAGGACTTGGGGGTGTTGGTTGATAAAAAGCTCAACGTGAGCCAACAATGTGCACTCGCAGCCCAGAAAGCCAACCGCATCCTGGGATGCATCCAAAGAAGTGCAGCCAGCAGACAGAGGGAGGTGATTCTGCCCCTCTACTCTGCTCTGGTGAGATCCCACCTGGAATACTGCCTCCAGCTCTGGGTCCCCCAACATAAGAAGGACACGGACCTGTGGGAGCGAGTCCAGAGGAGGCCATGAAGATGATCAGAGGGCTGGAGCACCTCTCCCATGAAGACAGGCTGAGAGAGTTGGGGTTGTTCAGCCTGGAGAAGAGAAAGCTCCAGGGAGACCTTATAGCAGCCTTCCAGTACCAAAAGGGGGCCTATGGGAAAGCTGGGGAGGGACTCTTGATCAGGGAGTGTAGTGGTAAAATGAGGGGTAATGGTCTTAAGCTGGAAGAGGGCAGATTTAGATGAGATATTAGGAAGAAATTGTTTACTGTGAGGGTGGTGAGCCCCTGGCCCAGGTTGCCCAGGGAAGTTGTGGCCGCCCCATCTCTGGAGGTGTTCAAGGCCAGGCTGGATGGGGCTTTGAGCAACCTGGGCTGGTGGGAGGTGTCCCTGCCCAGGGCAGGGGGACTGGAACGAGATGATCTTTAAAGGTCCCTTCCAACCTAAACCATTCTATGATTCTATGTAGATAACTGAAAACACACATGGGTATATTACAGTAACGTATGATAAACCTCGCATCTTCAGATATTAAATCTTGAGTATTGAACCTGAATGCTAACAAAAAAAAAAAAAAATAAATGAGAGGTATTACATTCATGTATTTGTGGGCACGTAAATATTCCTAAATATGATTATATTATGCCTTCATTTTACTTCCTTTTTGGAAAGAAAACCAATTTTCCTTGCTTGAGGAACTTAATCATTGATAAACTTAATTTCTCTTTGAAGCTATATAAAAAAGTTATAAGCTTGGCTTTTATTGCATTTTTATAGAGCTCTTTCTTGTCAATCTTCCAGAGTTTGTCCTTCAGTCAGCCTTTTATTGTAAGAAATTTTGCACTCAGACAATCCACGTCACAGCAAAATTTTAAATTACATTTACTTTAAATAAACCCAAGTAAACTGTTTTTCAGTTTCAGGTGATAGAATTTTGTGAATAACTTTATAACTCTGTTCTTTATATCTAATATCTAAAATAGTTCATTGATTTCCGTATCCATGGGTGGTATTCACTACACAGAGTCAAAATCTTGCTGGAAGTACAGAGGTCACTTTGGCTTGCTCTCCAAAATCTAAATCCTAAATTTGTATAACATTGTACAAGTAGTTTTTATTTATGGTATATAAATGTATTCTTCCCTATGCAAACTGTGCTTCTGCAAGTAGATCTGTAATCTGCAGTGAACATAATTAAATTGGTGGGACTCCATACAGGAACTGGACTGCCTGGATACAATGCCAATGTAGGACTGAGGATTTTTTTTATTCTTTTTACGCAGCATAAAAAAAATATAAATATATTTTGCTAATGTTTTACATCATTAATGAGAATTAAAAGATCTAAATTCTGTCATAATCCTTGTTTTGCTTACTGCTTTTCTTATGGGTAAAATATTCTAGTCTGTTATTCAAAGCTATGTTGAAAACTAAGATAATTTATGTCCATACAAATGTCAGGATTATGTATATGAGTTTCAGATATTCACACTGGGTATAAGTTTGATATGAGAATAAATCTTGTATCAAATCTTTTTCCAATACAAACTGTATAGATTTTTGAAAGACTATTCAATCTTGACCAATGTCATAGGGCCCACTTTCCTCTGGGGCAGATGTCCTCTCTTATACTGATTACAGGTATAAACGCTAATAAATGAGCCACCTTTAGCCTCATACAGCAAAGATATAATTCATAGTACTAAGAAAATTGCATTTTTTCTAAAAGAAGCCCCCTACTTTGCTCACATGTACTGCAATGGCATTATTTCTAGCATAAAGAAGTCAGAGATGGACCAAAGTATAAATACAGGTTACAAATATAAGAATATTTGCATCAATTATACATATACACTTGAAACAAAAAATGCCTTTTGTTTTCTTACAACTGTCACTATAAAATATATTACATTTATACATTCTTTCTGTTCACCAAGTGAAATTTCCTTGCTGTTTTTTCCTTCAACAGATATTTCTGATCAGTTGCTAAAATATTCATTTCCTCCAGAAACCAGTAAGTAAGAGAGTGTTAGAGATTGGCAGAGATGCATTTTCGTTATGTTTCTCATCACAATTTAACTGTGCTAGCACATCATATGTTTTTCCAAAAAAAACCAAACCCTGAAAGAATGGACTCTCTCAAAGGGTAGGTGACTGGATAGATGCAGGGGTATGGTGTCAAATCTTTTACCATATATGGCATAAAGAAAAAAAAAAGGTTACTAATTGGAACACAGATCCCCACTTGCAAACACTGCATGGTTTGTACCACTTCACCAGTCCTTTTTCTTCCCTACTTAAATGAATCCCATGACTGGTTCTGCAAGTCAGAACCAACAAACTCTGGTAGGGTTGGGCAAGGGAGTTACCCAGCGCCTGCTTGCACTTTGTTAAGCTCTTCATATTCTCAAAGATGTTGGAATGTCAGTTCTCATTTCAGTACGTGAGAAAACTGCTTCTATGCCACACTCAACAGCAAGCTATATGCAAAAACGAAGTAAAAGTAATTAGAAGTGAAATTTCAAATAAGGGAGTCTTTTTAGTATAACACTTTAAATGCATTTTCCTATATCATATCACAAGAGCAAATAATGAAATATGGACTGAAAGCTAACAACTTAGGCACAATTACAGATTAGAAGCTGTAAAAGTAAAATGTTAATTCAGAAGGCGAATGAGGGAAGTCAGAACTACAAGTTCAGCTGGAGAATATTTTTAAAACACATACCTTAAAAAACACAATCTAAAGACCCACCAAGTTTCAATTTATACATCAAATAATCACTGCATAGAAAGAAGGACAAGTTTAACAACAGGAACTATCACTTTAAAGTTATCATTTAAATTGTTGAAAGTTTCCTAATAGCATTTACGTAAAACTATGTTACAGCTTTGGGTCCTTCTGTTTTACCACAACAGAAGCTTTTCTTGTCCTGGCAGGTGAAAGAGGTTGCAGAACAATAGGTCTTTTATGTTTATAATGTAAAATATCTTTTTTTTGCCAGTTGTCAAACATAGTAAATAAAATCTAGCAAACCTGTTAACAAACTTTGGTTATGTCCCAGGCACAAATGGAACTAGGTAGGTTAGTCATCATGATTTCCATGTAGTTTGGGATCCAATTGTCCTTTTTGCTTTTAAAAGTCTTCCCTTTGAAAACTCAACAATGCAGTATATAGTTTTTGTGATTATAATGAGAAGAAATGAAAATTCCTGACTGCTAATAAAAGTGGCAATATTTGTAAAAATAAGAACAGCACTGCTGGGCAAGGGCTGCTATACAGTGTTTCCAGGTACAATAGCAACCCTGTATTTTCAGGTTTATATTACAGGAAACTACTGCTGTCCTGATAGAGCATTTATCCATGCTTTTTTCACTAAAAGGGACAAAAGAAGTGTCCAGGATGTCTCTAAAGGTCTACTTCTACTTCTTGCCAAAGGTTGGTGCACTACTAAAATTTATGAAAAATCTTAAAAGATTTAGACTGCAATTTCTGAAACTAAAGTATTATTGTATAGAAATTGTATTGTCTAAAGTCTTATTATATAGAAATTTACTTCCTTAATGCAATTTGTCTACTTTTTCTCCAAACATCACAAGAGCAATTTAAAATTTAAGTGCACTAAAATGTTTTACAAAAGATTTTAAATTACTCCATTATTTGAGCAAAGATTCTGGCAGCACTGATGGAATGTGGTTTAAGTACTGCTATGGTTTACATTTATTTATTGTACAATTTTTTTTATTTCAACTGCAACTCAACAGAATTGCGAAGGAAGGTATGAACAAACATGAATTTGAGATGTTGCAACTGAGAACAGGTATAATGATGGTAAATTTTTCCCTACAAATAGATCCTTGCAAGAAGTTTTAAATGTATTGTTTCCTCCACAGAACTCAAACCAACCCACTGATAGCATATTATTAAAATAAGCAGCATGCCTGCATATGACCCTTACAGCATCATCCCCTTACAATTGATTTGTACAATACAAAAGCCAGTATAAAAGATTGCACAGAAAGAAGCTTGCTGTTACCCTACCTATGCAGTTCCCAAAAATAGCTGCCACTGAAACTTCTCGCAATGCGTGCCAGAGATTTCTGCATTGTGAATGCTAAGGAATTTGACTGTATGGTTTTTAAAGGAACTAACAGGATCATCAGTTTTGTACAATGATTACATTTTTACCTGCTGACATTCATCCATTCTTTTAAGGAAATGAAAGCAATGTAAGACGACTGGAGTTACACCGAACCAGCGGTGGTTTACTTTTCTCATGCTTGTGAATGCAGATTCCAATTAAAAAGCAATGATGGTTACAGCTTTTGTATGTTATTTTCATTTTCTCTTCCAATTTGTGAAATATAATAAGATAGAGCAATAAAATAAGGATGGAGAGAGGACAGAGGTGGCAAAACATCTAAACATAGATCTAAATATAACCAAGATTGTTTATGTCAATGAGGTCTGCAAAAGGATAAGCATGTATTTATGCAACTTTCTCAGTCAGGGAGTTGGTCTGCAATGCTCCCTTACATATTGTATTCTTTATTGTTCATATTTCAAAGGCCTTTTTTTCAAGATTCTAAACAAATAAATCAAAAGTTAAATACTATCCCAGTTGTAGAAATGGAGAAATTGAAGTACTGAAGCTGACTGACTCTGTCAAGTCAATGTTTACTATTAGAAATAAGATTAGATTTCATGTCATCACTCCAAATCTTGCATCCAGTCTCCTAGCACTGACTACCTACCATAATGTGAGACATGTTCATGTGTGTGGTTTTAAGTGATTAATACCCAGGGAAGAGCAATTTCCTGAATATCAGGCAAATTACTAAAAATTTCTTAAGGATAACTCAGACATTGAAGATAAAAGACTTAACATTTCATGTTATAATTCTCATCTTTACTGTTTCTCGGGCATGCTCTGATTCATCTCTGTAGAATAATTCATACACTGTAGTTTAACTTGACATTTCTATCATGACACCAACAATTTGCCAAAACAGCGATTTCCCTACACACTAAGTATTGCTAGCTCTTAAATCAAATGTATACTGTCTGCTTCCATCCCTGCTCTCTGTCTCAATTATTATTTTTATGAAGATAAGAAAATTCCATTTTTACCACTGGAGAGCCAGGCTGCTTAGGTCACAAGATTCTCTTGGCTTAATCCTTTCGTATGAATCATGAACTTTCCCTAATAAGTACTGGCATTCTTCAGATGATCAAGCTAGCTTACTAAGGCTTCTAGAGCTTTCCACATTAATTATCACCACGCTTAAAGTATCAAAAGCAGTAGCTGATTAAGAATTATTAAGTTTTTTATTCTTACTTTTCCTTTCTGTCCTCTATTTCTCACTCTTACATGGATTGATACTGTAAATGGCAATAATAGAAGTCAGTTAAAAGAAAACAAAATATGAAAAAGATGAAAAAGATGTCAAGACTGAAAAATATATGACAAATTGGGAACAAATTCAGTTGCTTTCTACACTACATGGCTCAAAAATAAGCTATAAATGCCCACAACTCCAGTTCAGAAAAAGCTTTTTTGTCACATTTAATATCAGAAAATTATGAGATAACCAGACTAATAGCAAGCCTCTACTCTGCAAATGACTTATAACTCCTGCAAAAGAATCATACTGAGAAGTCATAGTAAATGCCACGTGATTGAATAAGTGTTCTGTTAAGAAATAAATAAAATGAAGACCCTAAAAAGAAACCATTTCTGGACACTTAAAGTGGAAACAGAATATTTGCTCCAGAGTCACAGAACAGAAAATTGCTGTGATAAGACTGGACTCAAAGTACTTTAAATCTGGAAACATGAAGATCCTAGGCACTTCAGGGAAGTTTTTATATTCATGAACCAAATTTAGATACCAAATCTAGTAAAAGTAGAACAAATACAAACCTATTCAGTTTAGCTACCAACAATATTTTTGTATCTTTTACCAGCATTAGCACATCTAAATAAAGATTGAGTAAATTCCTCAAACAGTGCTTTGTGTGGCACAGTATGACAGGATAAAAGTAGATTTAATATTTGGAAAAATTAAGGAGCTTTTACTTAACTGGCACTTAATTAAACAATGTGTATATATGGGCTCATTATATATGTATGAATAATAGGGTCCAGATCATACTCAAAATCACTAGGGAACTTTTATGAAGACAACAAGTATTTTTACAATAGCAACGATTAAGCTTGAAAATAAAAGCAGAAAACCCTGAAAGGAAATCAGAAGTGAGTCAAAATCACTAGTGGTTACTCTCATATTTATCATCAGAAGTGAGTCAAAATCACCAGGCGTTACTCTCATATCATTGTATAAACTGTAGTATAAGAATGCAGTCAAGAGGAAAAGAAGAAACAAGATGAAAAGAGCAAACAACATGAAAAGAGACAAATCTTTAATAGTCTTCCCAAAACTGAGAAATTCAAGAGTACTACTAAAAGTAGTATTAAATAGAAAATGCTTCTTTGAGCACTAAAAAGAATGAGTTCTCAAGAAAGAACTAAAACCCGTGAAGCAACATTCTAATTTATGTTTCTCAGAAATATAAAAATCCTTTGAAACCAAATTTATAGTGTATCTGGATATTTACAAATTTTAAAAATACACAAAAATATCTTAAGGGTTCAGTACAGCCCTTTTTTGAGGCACGATTTATTGACATACTTGAGCAAGCGAGTTGCTGAACCTGAGTCTTACTTCCAAGGACTTGCATAATTTAGCACCCAAGTACAGGAAACGACTTTAAGTAATACCAACCTGATTGAGTAAACTATTTGAAGACACAGCGTACTAAGCATTGAATTTAATATTTGCTATGTACCTTATCAGATAAACAGAACGTTTCTCCAGAATGAAGGTGTCTCTGCAGAAAGAGTAAAACATTCTCTAGTCCTATTAACTGTTTTTCTAGCTGAGTATGGAATAAAGTTGTGCAGAAGATCTAGCATGGGTGGACATGTCATCCATGTCATTCCTGTCTTAAGAAAAAAAAAAAGGTTCACACTGGAGTAGGCTTACTCAAACATTACTTATTAGAGATAAGCTCAAGCCACTTCAGTGAGAGCTAGACATACATAAGCAACACTTCTGGAAAAAAACTTTAATGTACTATTTCCAGACTTGGTGAAAAACACTGCGAAGTCTTATAAACACTTCATAACATCATGCAAAATTTAAACTAAAATTTTAGGCTACTGCTGTGATGAGTATTTAGAGGAGAAGTTTAAAGTTTTCCAGAAGCTGTACTATTTGATTGTTAACTCTTTTCGTCCCGTTCCCCATTACCTCTGACAATATTTAATTTGTTTTGTTTTTATGGAAGTGCACAGACATGCAGAAAGCCTGTTTAACAATTCATATAAAAAAAAAAAACCCAACACCAAACTCTAAAGCTCTGCATTTACAAAACACAGCATAACATCTTAACCTAATAAAGTGTTGCCCTACTTTTTGATTTGCAGACCTCAAAATAGGAATTTAAATATTTTACTTCAGCACTGGGGCAAAATTACATCCTAAGACAAAAACTTTGAAAAAGTTATCTTATCCGGGTACTCTTTCCAATCCTACACTAGAAACTGTAGAACGAGAAACTGTTACCAGACATGATAATGTACATGATGTGAATTAGTAATGGGAGCCATATTCAATTACTATTGCACAATGGCATAAGTAAGTGGAAAAGAACACAGAAAAGAAACTATTTCCAATGTTTTTTTTTCTTTTGGATGAAATGAGCTTGCATAGAACACAGAATTACAAAAAATGAGCTAAAACTATAAGGCCAGAGTGCTGGCATGGTATGCTCTTAAGAAGAATCTGCCTGCTTATGGCTTCCATATGCTGTAAAAACATAAAAATAACAATGTATCTGAGCAAAAAATACAACTTCTTATTTATGAAAAATGAATTATCAATAAAACTATTTTCAGATAGCACTAAAAGCAAAGATGATAAGAATAAAGATAAAAATGGTAAGAATATAGCAAAATGAGACACTTTTGAATGCTAGACAGGTATACAAATTACTTCCTAAAATTTCCATCAACTACTATTAAGCATGTCATTCTTTATGACTCATCTTTGCTCAGATAGCTCCATCATTAATCCAATGCAGATTGTCAATTAATTCTTCATATTCTCAATATAGGACTATATTAAAGCATAGAAAACTAGCAATCTGAATTGTAAAATTTGGAAAATTACGCTCTTCTGTCGAGTGTAGATATACATGCAGGGCTTACAACATCTTTCACTTCAGTCAGCAGTTACTGTTTGTTTTGTTTAGCCTTTCAAAGCGACAAAGAAAGGAGAACAATATATTTTCTCTGAAAAATACTGCTCTTAATATATCATAATCTACTTCCAAGTATCAAATTCAACCTAGTATATGCACTGATCAATAGAAATGAACTTTATGGGACAGGCAGTAAGTCAGTAAGGCAACAGCGACTAAACACTAACATAAGTCACAAGTACTTTTGGCGGATGTTCTCTGTCTTTCTACCCTAAGGGTTTTCTCTTGCCTGATGTACTAGTAGTTTTACATTGTATACCTCACTGATTTTTTTCTTATATATTAAAATGTATTACATGCATAAGTTCAGCGGTGGCAATTATGTAAGTTTAACGTTCAAAACTTATCCCTTTAAACTGTTTCCTTTTCTTCTAAGCTGTTCATGATCTTCATTTATATACCTTATTTATTATAGGATAACGCATACGTATATGCAGAATCCTTACCACATCCCACCACTGTTTAAAAATTCAAAAAGCAACTGAGTTAATTCTTTCTTCATAACAAAGAATACAGCATGTTATTTTTATGTACCACTAGGAAAAAAAAATGATAAAGAGGAAATGAAGCAGGGGAACAGAAAAACAAAATAAGAAATGAAATCCAAGTTTGTAATGCAGCAATGTAATGCCAAGAAACTGCTCCAGAGAAACTGATTAACTGCCAGCTTTTCTACCTGTTGCCAAGAAAACATTGCTGTGTTCACTGATCCTGTAATTAAACTGAGCATGTTCTGAAACAACTTCTGAATTGTGCCATCTTCTGTAAAGGGGGAGGGAGCTTCATTTCTATAATACACCAATAGAAAGATGGTTCTTCTCTAAAAAGTAGGTAGAAGGGCAAGCTTGGTTTAATCATGTACACACATTCTTTAAAGAAAGAAAAATAACATTTGGAAAGAGAAATCCTGTTGCCTACAGACCTTTGGTGCGAAGCAGAGGACTATAATTTTGCGTCGTTCAAAATACTAATGTGCAGGGCAAAAAGTCTTAATTGCTATTCTTTAATGTCCCGTAATACCAGGAGTCTTGCTGACTCCTGTTGTTTTCTTTATCAAAATTTAAAGAGTTCTTAATTCTAGTGTTTTGTAGTATTTTCTTGCTAGGACATTTAATATTTAAGTTATTATAAATACCCATGCTAGTCAAGATATTTGTATACAAGTACGTAAATAAAACATCGAATCACACCAGTATACTTCTCCTCCCATGTTGTATCTTGTTCAGCCCAATCTTGTTTAACCAAGATTTCATAAAGGCTGACTGTAATTTACCAAAATTTTTGCTTGTACACAACCACTTAGACTATTTCTACAAAGAAGCCAGAGAGAAAAATAAACAGATTCCAGAGTATAATATTAATTACTATCAAGTTCCACTATTTCCAGTTTTACTCCTCAGGAAAATGGAAATTATTTAACTCTTAAAAAAATATAATGTAATTCAGAGTACAATACAAAACAAACTTCAAGACAGGGATACACAATGTAAGAAAGAGTTCTAGAAAATAAACTTGGCTTCACAGACAAGAATAATATTAATCGTTGTTGATTTTCTCCACAGTGACTGTAGACTGACCATTAGCAAAGCCTGAGAAAGTTGGCTGAGGAGAGCATGTGTATGCTTGATAGCTAAACTGGGGAAAAAAAGAAAAAAAAAAAATTACAGATAGTCCCCAAAGATGTCAAGTCAGCATCTCTCACATTGCTAGCTGGTATAAATTTTGAGCTAGTCTGTTCATTGCTTATGAACAATCCTATCTTCAGGTCAATTAAGCAAAACATACCCTGTTAAGCATGACGCTTCCAATCATACCCAAAATTGTTCTTATGGACTAAGGGTCTCTCTGCTGGAGACCTAACCAAACAGAGTTTTTCATTCTTATGCCGGCCAGAGGTTTATCTGATGGCACAGAAAAGCCAGAGCTCAGAATATTCAGCTCATGGTGCATTTTAGTTACAATCCCTTCACTCCTCTTCATTGCTATACCTCTGGGACAGAGAGGGACTTGAGGGGACATAGACCTGTTGCTTTTATTTGGAGCTAAGCTGAGAAACCTTTTGTACCAGAGGTATTCTCTAATTGTCAACAGCATCTATAACCAAGCTGCAGCCACTGAGCGACTGCAAGCCAGAAAGAGAGCTACTTCCAGAGGCAACTCAGACTTTAGGAAGGCTGAACCCTGAAAAGTTACTTACTCTGAAAGTAACTTTCTGATGATGACACAACACCTTAAGATGACTACACTAAAAATTTACATACTAGTACCTAAAGTTATGTGGGACAAGATGTGGTCTCTGAGTCACTGAATTAAGCTGTGTTAACAGAAGAATGTTTCCTCATTAGTGTTACGGAAGTATTTTTCAACTTTTGATAACGATTTTTTTTTGTTCTTCTCACATTAAAGAAACTTTTGGAGTTGAGGACTCCAGAAGACTTTATCTGTGTTGTTCTCAATATTTTTTTCTTTGATCCTCTTGCCCACGTCTAGCATTAGCAGCTGTCAGAACATGCAGGTTTAGAGCTGACAGATTCACTCTGGAGCAAATAGCTGAGCATAACTGGCACCCACACTCCACTGCATCTGGAGGTGGTGTGTTGCTTTGTTTTTCTTCTGTTTTGGCTTGTTTAGTTGACGAGTAACAGAGCAGAGTCATTCACCAGAGAGAACTCTGCTACTAACCTACCTCCAAAATAAAACTCAGAAGCTGAGCCAAGTCACTCTTACTTTCCTGACTTGAATTCGTCCTGCTCTCTATTGCTAATGATAACAGCAATATCCACTGATACCGGTGGATGTGAATGTGCCCAGGTGGCACATTAACGATCATTGCTTCTATTCCTGACACCAACTAATTAATTCTTGTACTTCTAAGCCAAGATTTGCTTTTTTTGACAGTTTGTTTAGCAGAGAATGAACAGGTAGCTGTTGGTGCTGATTCATTCTTCATCACCTGTTATTTCTCAAGCTGTCAGCAGTGACTCCAAATGCAACCCTTTCACTGTTCAGTACAGTTCTCAGATTTTCACTGTTCAGCAGTTCTTCCTGCTGTGGACTAAGTAGCAAAAAATTATCCATAGTGTTATGTCTCTTTACCTAATCAACCACTTTTTTGTAACCCATTCTGACCTTAGTGCAAAATGTTAACAGAACAACTCCTAGGATGAATGACCCGATAAGTATGTATTATGAAGCTCCCCTTGTGGACATCCCTGAGATTATGATTCTGTAAGTCTCTCTGGTGGCAGCGTGCGTGCCTTAGGTGTTCCCCATGATCTCTACAGAATCTTTCCTGCGGTCTGTTTATGGGCTTTATCTTTTGTTTGGCTGTGGGTTTTTACAATGTTATTTTTCATGTGGATGAGTTCCCTGATTTAGCTCCATACTAGCCCACAGATAGTTACAGTATCACAGTATCGTCAGGGTTGGAAGGGACCTCTGGAGATCATCTAAGTCCAACCCCCCTGCCACAGCAGGGACACCTACAGCACATTGCACAGAACAGCATCCAGGCAGGTTTTGAATGTCTCCAGTGTGGGAGACTCCACAACCTCTCTGGGCAGCCTGTGCCAGTGCTCTGCCACCCTCAGAGTAAAGAAGTACCTCCTCATGTTAAGATGGAACTTCCTGTGCTCCAATTTGTGCCCATTACCTCTAGTCCTGTCACTGGGCACAACTGAAAAAAAGGCTATTCTCATCTACCTGGCACCCTCCCCTTAAGTACTTATAAGTATTGATAAGATCCCCCCTGAGTCTTCTCTTTTCTAGACTAAAAAGCCCCAAGTCCCTGAGCCTTTCCTCATAAGAAAGATGCTCCAGTCCCCTCATCATCTTTGTAGCTCTTTGCTGGACCCTCTCCAGCAGTTCCCTGTCCTTCTTGACCCGGGGAGCCCAGAACTGGACACAGTCCTCCAGATGTGGCCTCACCAGGGCAGAGCAGAGGGGGAGGATGACCTCCCTCGACCTGCTGGCCTTCTTGATGCACCCCAGGATGCCATTGGCCTTCTTGGCCACCAGGGCACATTGCTGGCTCATGGTCATCCTGTTGTCCACCAGGACTCTCAGGTCCCTTTCCACAGAGCTGCTCTCCAGGAGGTCAGCCCCCAACCTGTACTGATGCATGGGGTTATTCCTCCCCAGATGCAGTACCCTACACCTGCCTTTATTGAACCTCATCGGGTTTTTCTCTGCCCAACTCTCCAGCCTGTCCAGGTCACGCTGTATGGTGGCACAGCCTTCCAGCGTGTCAGCCACCCCTCCCAGTTTTGTGTCATCAGCAAACTTGCTGATGGAACACTCTATCCCTTCATCCAGGTCATTGATGAATAGATTGAACAGGACTGGACCCAGTACTGACCCCTGAGGGACACCACTTGTTACTGGCCTCCAACTGGACTCTGCACCACTAACCACAACCCTCTGAGCTCTATCGTTCAACCACTGTTCAATCCACCCCGCTGTCCATTCATCCAACCCACACTTCCTAAGCTTGCCTGTGAGGATGATGTGGGAGACAGTGTCGAAGGCCTTGCTGAAGTCAAGGTAGACAACATCCACTGCCCTCCCCTCATCCACCCATCCAGTCACGCCATCATAGAAGGCTATCAGATTAGTCAGACATGACTTCCCCTTGGTGAATCCATGTTGACTACTTCTGAGAACCCTCTTTTCCTCCAGATGCTTGGAGATGACCCCCAGAATGAGCTGTTCCACCATCTTTCCAGGGATGGAGGTGAGGCTGACCGGCCTGTAGTTTCCCGGGTCATCCTTCTTGCCCTTTTTAAAGACTGGAGTGACATTGGCTTTCCTCCAGTCCTCGGGCACCTCCCCTGTTCTCCAGGACCTTTCAAAGATGATGGAGAGCGGCCCAGCAATGACTTCTGCTAGCTCCCTCAGCACTCGCAGGTGCATCCCATCAGGCCCCATGGACTTGTGGGTATGCAGTTTACTTAATTGTTCTCTAACTTGTTCCTCTTCAACCAAGGGAAAGTTTTCCTTCCTCCAGACTTTCTCTGTTACTTCCAAAGTCCGGGACTCCCGAGAGCTGGCCCGAGCAGTGAAGAGAGAAGCAAAGAAGGCATTCAGCAACTCTGCCTTCTCTGTATCATCATAGTTATGCCAGAACAACACAGCAAAAGAGGTGGCACAAGAGTCAGGATGAACAGCAAGACCAGAAAACAGAGACTCTCTAAGTTTGTTTGACCAGCACAGTTTCTGTGTGTGTCATCATGACGTGAATTCAGTAAAGTACTCAAATACTCCATAGTAAGAGATGGAAACCACATTCTGTAAAATCATGTTAGTTTTTAAAAATGTGCTTCACAGGAGACAATTTGCAGGTATAAAGAAACAAAGCCACAGAATTTTTAAAAAGATGACTGGTGTGGAGGTGCCTAATTTAAAAGATACTAGCACTTCTGAAAGGCTAACAGGAACAACAAACAGTAGTAAAGCTGCTTAAAAGGCTATGGCAAAACTCCCACTTTTCCTTTTTAATAGCAGCATGATATAGTCTATTTCCAGTGTCTTATAACATTCAGATCATTTTCTGTATAACCCTTGTGGTTGAATTATTTAAAAAATCCATTGCAATAATACTGTCATGTGGTTTATGAAAACTGTTCTTTCTGTTCCAATGGATAGAAGAAAAACCTGTACAGCTACATGTTGAAAAAAAAATAGTAAAACCCTGAGCTTTTGGTTCTAAGGCATGTGTTGATAATTCAAAAATATCAGCGCTTCAGACAAGCTTTGCAACAAGTAAAATTGTCTTTGAGACTGAAAGCCACACCAAGCTTTTCTAGAGTGCTAGAGACATTAAATCATCTTGCTGTGAGCCAGGTTGCATACTACCCATTGTTTTATTAGCCTTATGGGTTAAAAGTCATCGGTTGTCACAGAGAGTTTTGAATTTCTTCTTAACTTCAATCTACAAGTTACTGAGACTAAAACTGTTTTTTCTCTACGGGTTTTTATTTTATGTATTACCACATACACTGTTTGGAATGTAGCAGTAAGAAGTGCTTATTATATACTCAGCTCAAAAGCATTAGTTTATAAGAAAAGATTTGACACGTAGCGTATAGGTTAGTTCTGCTGCTTACTTAACTGCATTGATTGTGAAATGCTGAACTCAAACCAGCTCACACAGGATTTGTTTTAATTTATCTCTGTTGGAAGAAATAAAACATATAATTTAAGCCAAATTCCAGTGCTTTGCTCTGAGTTTTACTAGTGCATGCCATCTAAAATGTACTAATAATGCCAAAAAAATAAAACACTGAATGTTCCTCTCTTTATTCTCCATGTATCATTTTCTCACGCTGGTAATCAGCCTCTAAAGTGATGGTAATTAAAATAATCCAAAACATGAGTTTTTGAAAGCTACTCCTGAGTACAGACCTTGTCCACCTTTGTAGTGGGGGGTTTCTTCATATGTACATGAAAAAAAAAGTCTTGCCATGACTCTTTTCTGGGTTTTTCTTATGCCCCACCTACAACTCCCTTATTCTTACTAAAGATTCAGATAGAAAACTGTTTTTCTCCCTAGATCTCCTGGTAAGTATGACAAAAGCATCTGTTTAGAAAGATGAATATGCTTCAATTATGAAAAAGGAATATTGGCACATGTTTTTTTTGACCTGAATTATAAGGGATTAACTATTACATTTAGAAAGATTTCTGGACTGTTACAGTAAACAATTCTTTGCTCAATGGATTTAGATGACAATTTACTAAGTAAGTCTGCATGCTCATTCAATTACATTTGTAGAGTGAATTACAGAAACAAGTAAGTGGAATTCTTTCTGGACAATGCAAAAGAAAAGGTCTGTCTTTTTTTAGTTGCTACCACATACACATATTTCACGTGGGCTTTCTAAAAAGGACTTTGCCTTCATGAATTATTAATTAAAATATTTTCTCAATGCTTTCTATCAGTGTATGAAAACAAGGCAAAAGAAGCAGGACTATTTCTATCATGACTCGGGTGGGATTAATTTTCTGTAGATATGCAAAAAAAGTTGTTTGTCTAAATCTACACATTCTGTTCAGCCTGGGGAAAGAGAGAAGGCAGAAACACTGCTTTCTGGGAGTGCCTGTTTTTGAGGGGGGAAAGAAAGTGCCTATTTTCTAGGGACTGACTCTTAAGGGACTTTAGAGTAACCAACTAACAGCCAACTTGTGAAAAGATGGAGTGAGAACATTGTCACAGAAGAGATTAAAACTTCCTCTGAGTTGAGCAAGGATCAGAACAGGCTCTGGTCACAGAAATTACCAGGAAACTGGTCCATTAGGGATGGATGTTTGAATACATACACTTCGCAGCTCCAAAATTAATATATTTTTTTAATTGGCAATTTCCTAAAACCAACCCTGCAGAACTACAGACAGCTGCATACCAAATGTAAGCCTACAGACAGTAAGCCAGTTTGTATTATATAGCACATCATGCAGCGTTGAAGACTATTATGCCAACAACACCACTACTACGGAAATCTTTAAGCATAACAGCAGCAAAAAAATTATTTTAAACTAACATTTACTCTTCGAGTTTGCAACTAAATGTAGCTTTCACCTGAATGTGCATGGGGTAATCTCACTTTACCTCCCCCCAACAATCACGTGAAGGATCATAGAATCATCTAGGTCGGAAAAGACCTTGAAGATCATCAAGTCCGACCATTAACCTAACACTGCCAAAAACACCACTAAAACATGTCCCTACACATCGCGTCTACACATCTTTTAAACACCTCCAGGGATGGTGACTCAATCACTTCCCTGGGCAGCCTGTTCCAATGCTTGACAGTGCTTTCAAGTAGAGAAATTTTTCCTAATAGCCAATCTAAACCTCCCCTGGCACAACTTGAGGCTGTTTCCTTTTGCCCCATCACTTGTTACTTGGGAGAAGAAACCGACACCCACCTTGCTACAACCCCTTTTCAGGTAGTTGTAGAGAGCGATAAGGTCTCCCCTCAGCCTCCTTTTCTCCAGGCTGAACAACCCCAGCTCCCTCAAGCGCTCCTCATAAGACTTGTGCTCTAGAGCCCTCACCAGCTTCAGTGCCCTTCTCAGGACACACTCCAGCACCTCAATGTCTTTCTTGTAGTGAGGGGCTCAAAACTGAACACAGTATTCACGGTGCGGCTTCATCAGTGCTGAGTACAGGGGCACAATCTCTTCCCTAGTCCTGCTGGCCACACTGTTTCTGATACAGGCCAGGATGCTATTGGCCTTCTTGGCCACCTGGGCACACTGCTGGCTCATATCCAGCCAGCTGTTGACCAACTCCCCCAGGTCCTTTTCCACTGGGCAGCTTTCCAGCCACTCTGCCCCAATCCTGTAGCACTGCATGGGGTTGTTGTGACCCAAGTGCAGGACCCGGCACTTGGCCTTGTTGAACCTCACACCATTGGCCGCAGCCCATCAATCCAGCCTGTCCAGAGCTCTCTGTAGAGCCCTCCTACCCTCAAGCAGATCAACACTTCTGCCCAAATTGGTGTCATCTGCAAACCTACTAAGGGTGCACTCAATCCCCTCGTTCAGGTCGTTGACAAAGACACTACAGAGAACAGGCCCTGGTACAGAGCCCTGGGGAACACCACTTGTGACCGGCCGCCAACTGGATTTAACTCCATTCACCACAACTCTTCGGGCCCAGCCATGCAGCCAGTTTTTTACCCAGCGAAGAATACACCCATCCAAGCCATGAGCAGCCAGTTTCTCCAGGAGAATGCTATGGGAAACATTGTCAAAGGCTTGACTAAAGTCTAGGCAAACAACATTCACAGCTTTTCCCTCGTCCACCAAGCGGGTCACCTTGTCATAGAAGGAGATCAGGTTAGTCAAGCAGGACCGGCCTTTCATAAACCCAAACTGACTGGGCCTGATCGCCTGGGTGTCCTGCACATGTCACGTGATGGCACTCAAGATGATCTGCTCCATAACCTTTCCCAGCACCGAGGTCAGACTGACAGGCCTGCAGTTGCCCAGATCCTCATTCAGGCCCTTCTTGTAGATAGGCGACACATTTGCTAACTTATCTTACAGAAAAATTGCTGAAAAGGTTAGACTCACATTCTTCATAAGTCAGAAGTGTTCCTTAACTTTAACATTAAAACTTTTTCATTAGGAGTAGACATATGAAGTACCTACCACAGAACAAGTGTGATTTTAAATGCACACATGCATATAAAAAAATGGAACCAAAATTATTGGCAACATTGATACCATGTTTCCACAGTGCCAGCCTTGTGCACTGTTTAGAAATCTCACATTACTCCTCATATTGGTACTGTAAAATATTCAAATGGCACTGATCATCACTACAGCCACAATTTTAGTCTGGTTTGCTCTGCTGCCTTAAAACTCTGCATGGTCCCAAAGAGGAATTTCATAGTCTAAGTTAAGTTCCTTTAAGAATGGCACTTCCTTTCTACTATTTTAGAACTTTAGGACTATGCTTATTTGTTTTTAAATCGCAAAGCTAAAAGTGTCTCAAATACTCTATGTCATTATTTTATCAATAAAGCTGATCAAAATCAATATGCCAGGAAGCCAGCAAATCTGCTTTTAAGCACCAATATACCTCTGAAGCCTTAGGTGTTACTCCTGGAAAACACAGTCGCGTGTGACAATAATGCTATGTTAAGATGCACCACCTTCTGAAGGCAGCCCCGGCCTGATTCAAGAAAATAACTGTGATTACGTATATATGTGCACTAAAAGCCACCCAACTATCTTAATCTTGTCCAACTGTACCCATTTAGACTAGTTCCTCTTCATCTTTCATATAACACAGCTAGTTCCCTATTGATATTATCTTGCTGCTTTTGTAAACTTTTGCACATTTTTTTTGCTGTTCTATTCTCTTCTCGACAAGAGTAGCTCCTTTATTCTGTTTGATAAAAGCAGAATTCTATGACTAACATAGTGCATGAGTTTAACCACGTTCCCAGAAATATCAATTTCAAGGACTTTTATATGTTAATTTGGTAATATACTCATTTCTATACATATTGCACATGCTCAAGGACAAATAAGATTTCTAATAAAGAAAGTGGATAGAACTCCATAATATGAAAATTGCTAACAGCTGGAGGAAAGGTGCAGTAATGGCAACTGGCCATCATAAGACAATGTAGAAACAGGGAAGAAGCAGGTAGCAGGTATCTGTCCAGAGATGCCCTTGAAATACAAAAAGCCACAAAAAAATAATAGGACAGGTAAAGAAACATAAATGGATTTTTAAAACAAAATTCCAAGCACTATTGTTACACAATAGGCACAAGGTGGAAAACTGTCAATAAATCATCTAGACAAAAGTAACTGGATAAATATTAATAAAACTATGTATATTGTGTTACGATATCTAACTATTGTAGTAGCATTTCGGAAAAAAGGAAAATACGTCCCCAAAATATCACGTTGGTGTTAATATGAAGTAGATTTGTTTTCAGTATAGTCAAATGTAAGGGTGCTGATTCTGGTTCATGGAGCAATCAAGGTGTGGTGGCTGTTGCAGATTACCACAGACAGCAAAATAGGAAACATGCCTATAGCTCAGCAGATCCAGTTATGATACAGTAAATAGTGGTTACTCAAAGGTAACCAGAATTCTTTGAGGAATACCATCCACCTCTATATTCCACAAGAATACTCCATGCTGTACAGGAGCACTGCATTCTCTTTTTATAGACACATTAAGAGTCAGCAGATGCAATTGTGAAAAAAGCACTTCTTAACAAGGAAGTCAAGAGTTTCTGGTATCAGGCTCTGCACACAGAGCATGACTGTCCTATGAAGATGGGGGCTGAAAAGTGATCTATACCACCAACATTTTAGATTTTGTGCAGCAAGCTTACAATGCAGATTCTGATGGGTGAGAAGAAAATATAAGGAGAGAACTAGAAGAGTGAAAAGCTTGTCCTACCAGACATGAAGAGTCACAGAGATGAGGAACAGCCATGCTGAATGTTAATTGCCTATATATTGAACATCAGAAAAAAACAGGAGACAAGTACGCCTACTATAGATGCTGCAATGGTAAACAGTCTTCAGTCTGTGCAATACAGCATGTGTACCCATTACCAAACCTTGAAGATAAAAGCCCATTTTACTGATTTAGGCTACCACGTCAGACAACAAACTGAAACAGCCAAGGCAAGTGCTTTTTCTGTTCTGCTATGTGGTAAGAGCCCAGAGCAGATAAATAGGCCTGGGGCAGAAAAGTAGGGATGGTAATCTCAACCATAGCAAGATTTACCCCATTGTATTTAGCATAGCATTTATTTCAAAGTAGTTTGAATATGTCAAGGGACATAAAAACTGAGATTATATCGTACTTTAGTGCTGGAAGTCTTTTGAACCCAAATGCTTCATTTCCTCCTGAACTACGTGGGTTAGTTTAGACAACAAAATTATCTGCCTAAGAACAGGATAAGCTACAGGGCACATACCAGCTTGTGTAGCAGCTCACATTTCTGAAATTTGCCAATGCCAAGCAAGTGCCTGGGAATCACCTCGCTGAATTCATAAAGGCATAAAACTCTTCCTACTGCTCTGAGAGATCAAGATAGGAAAAAGTGTCAAAAAAAAATATCCTTTTATATGCAAACACTAGTTTGCTGAAAATATAAGATAACAAGAGCATACAGTGATTCACAATGGCTCAAGGACTTATTTGGATTACTGGAGTAACTTTCAGCTCCAATTTTTTAAGCAGCGAGTCAGTATTTCTCAGTAAGCATTCTTTATTACAGTCATGGCTTTTTTTTTTTTTTTTCCTCTTTACTTTTTTGACCTTTTCTATCTAGGACAATATTTTTGTATTTTGTGAGCTTCCAAGGATGAAGGTTTTATTTCTTTCTCTCTCCCAATTCTTGTGCGAGTAGGACAAATTCTTTGGGAATGAATAGAAGCTATTTGGCCTACAAAACTTGTCCTTTTTTGGTTCTATCTTTCTCACATGATGTCATGCAGTTATTTTTCTGAATGACTTCAATGTGTTCGCCTCAACAAGTCTGCTATTTTATTAATATTATTATACTTTTCCTCTTTTTAAAAGGAAAGCTCCACCCTTTCATTTAAAAAAAATGAACAAAACCCAAAAAACCAAAACCCCCATATTTCTCTTTTTTCTTTTTCCCTTTTGGTTTTTCATAATATCTGGGAGATGCATTATAAGGAACATATAAGATGATAAGCACTACATGTGCTCTGTAAAAATCAACTCTGTATCTCCTGCTACAATTTCTGTATTGAGAATCTCTGATAATATCAAGCTGACTGTAAATAATTAGCATGCATCTTATACAATTTTAGTCTTACAGTTTTTCACGCTGTTATTATCACTCTCTAAACCATTATACTATTTAATTGTTAAGAAAGTATGATTATATTTGATACAATTATAGTAGTAGAAATTCAAGAAATATTCCCTAAAAAAAAATATTAAATTTTCTAAAAGAAAGGATTCAAAAGAAAAGGAATTCTAAAGGAATTCTAAAGACTTCTCTAAAGCAAAGAATTCTGTGGTAACTGGAAATATACAAACACAACAGACCCTCTCACCTGGCTTTAAAAGTGAAGGGGACAAATTCCAGATTGCTAAAATGGAATTTTGGATTGCTAAAATAGAGTTTAGCAATCTGGAGTTTGGAACAGCAATGTCGGATAGCAAACCTGAATCTGATAAGCAGGTAATTCATGACACTGACTACCTTTTCTGCCTAGCTTCTTGGTAAAACAAATCTGTATAACCTGATTGTTGGCTTCTCAGTACTAAAATAACTGCAAAGTATTTCCTGAGAAGCCTGAGGAAAAGTGCTGTGCTTCTATCATACCACTTCTTCTCTACTAATGAGAATTTATAATAGTATTTCGTCCCTTGAGAATATATTGAATTTAAATAGCTATTGTGTACACATTCTGTTACCTTATGGTGGATACAGTCAGAAAACACCCCAGCAAGGTGTCACAGAATCTATGCTAGTAGCACTTCTGAACTACTGAAGAGATGTGTCTTTTCCAAAGCAAGCACTCCATTTGTACGGGATGGCTGTTTTTCAAGAGGAAACAACATGTATGTAGGTGACTTAGAACAACTCACATGGCTATAGACTACAACACGGTGGAAAAGGGCTCGACTGGAACGAAAACCCAAGATCAGTCTACAAATCTGTCCCTAATATCTCCAACGTACTTTGTGACATTGCTTTAAAGATGGCATGTGTTATTTATACGCTACTTAAAATCCTTACAAATATTCAGTTGCTGTTGGCTTATTTTTCCTTTCTCTACTCGAGCCCTTGATAGGTTCATTTTTAATCTTGAAATTATTTTCAGATTAAAAATAAATTCAAACCCACATATATTCACCCATCTTTTTGTTGTTTCTCACTTTCTGAAAACCCTATGCAATTAAAATATATCCAGTATGAATTTTAATCCATTTTGACATCGAAGATATATTCTTCAATACATTTCATAACTGATGAAATTATATACTTTTGCAAGGTCTCTTAACAGTTTTAAAATTTGAATAATTTAAAATAAAAACATCCAAATTAAACACTCCATGAAATCCTGACTAAGCTTCAGAAGTTTTAAACAAGACTTTTAATTCTTTTTCCATAGTCCCAAATCACATGTACAAAATAATGCCCCTCTGTTGGGACTTCTGCTCTCTGAAACTCTTTGTTTACCTCTGTTATTGGCTGTTGCTTTATTTGTATTATCTAATAGTGTATGCATTTATAATACAGAAAGTAAAGACAATGAAGAGTACTGGTAATAAAACATGAGAAACAAAAGTCTTTGCGCTTCTTTCATGTTGTTCAACACCTGACTAGGAAAAGCCCAGAAGAAATCCACATTAGAAAGGCATACAGGAAAGCTGTTAAAGATTCTGACTAGGCAAAGAAAGGACCCAGAAAACCTACCTGCACAAATATTTGCACTATGGGAATGTGGTAAGTGATTCAATCTTTCTGGTTATCAAGACAAATTCTCTTGTAACTGCCATTCCTCTCATTCTCTTAAGTTCTCAATGAAATTCAGCCAGCTGGTTAAAATCTATTCTCTTCCATCAGAGCTTCTCAGACCGTGGTCTGCAAGAATCAGAAGATGCTCTATGAAATAACTACAGTTTTTTGTTTGTTTCTTTTAAATTTATGCACTTTCATTCCCACTCATGCAAAAAAGAAAACATCCCATTCTGCAAGGTAAAACATAAGTAATGTAATCCAACATTTACACTATTTTTTTTCATTTATAAGTCAATGCTTTGTGGCAGCAATGCATGAAATTGTTTATGTATTTCTTCTTCCACTAAACTGAGAAATTCTGCTTTATATTTTCTTCATATATAAAATACAACTGTCTTCCCCACCACCATAAACTACCGTTAACATACAAAAAACTGCTTTACTACTTATTGGAATATATATCACGCCATTTGAATATTTATGCTGTGGAGTAGAGGACAATGGAATAATTATCCACTAAACGGAATGTTTAAAAAAAAATCAGAAGCACAGAAACCCTTACATCCTTTCATTTCCTTCTCTTTAGTTATATTTTTCTAATATATTGACCATACAAATCAACTGATATAAGTGAAAAACTGTAAATTTCTTTTTAAGTAACGTGTTATGTATTAGTAATTTCATATTTTTAACTTATAAATCATCTTGCTATTTTCAGGAAGTATACTGTTACTGAAGAGACTGTTTAACCAAAATATTTATGCAAGACAATTAAAAAGAAAAGTGGCAAATTGGAGTTGATACCTTTCTTTACTCTTCTGTAATTTCCAGAAGCATGGACTCTGATGAATATCCATCTTTCTTAAGTCTAAGACATTTAAAATGTTAAGCATTCTCAACTACAATCTTCCATGGGAATTAAAAATTGCTTAACATACAGTAGCCATTTTGCAGAATCTCACTTTTATATGTATGCTAAAATGGAAAAAAACATGAAACAATAATGAGAATCCTATCCTACATAACAAACTCTTGAAATATCATAGCAGAGAAGAAAGCGAGATGTTGCTATCCTTACTGTACTTCATGGTACAGGTGGGCGTCAAGAGAATTTGAAGCATGAGAGCCAGTAATAATTTCTGCAATTTTGAAGAATACTATGAGGATTATAAAATATAAGACCTATTGATTTAATAGTTTGCAAATACAGAGAACAAATACAAACAAGACAGTCAATACTTTAAAAAATAAAGGTAGTGGAATACAACTATCTGAGAATCACAGGGTGCAGCAGGACGACAGAACGCAGACCAGCTCAACAGCTCTCCTGGAAGGGCTTCCAGAAGAGCAGGATGTAAGAACCTAAGGTAATCGCCAGCTCTGTAACATTTTCAACTTTTCCTCCTCTACAAGGAAAAAGGGACGATAGTGTTTCCAATGCTACCATGTTGCAGGGAATTAATCTCTCTACCACAGTTTCCATCTGCCTCTTTCTGGGGTTAATGTTCCTTCTGAGTCCTATTTCTGGTAATTAAAGAGGGTGTACCAGCCTAAAGTAAGCTTTGGTATAGCATGTTAACTATAATGTTTTTTATTTGCTGCATATGAACATGGTTCAGTAATGGAATCCATATTCGTTGGAGGATTCACAAGTAAATACTTGTGTTAATGTGTGTTACTAATCAGTCCACAGATGTTCTCTTTGCTGTAAAGATGGCAGCTTCTCTCAAGATGTTAGCTTCTGACTGCAATACCACTGCCACAAAACTCAGACGCTTAACGGTAATGTTTCTTCCAAACTATTTCATATTGTCACTCATACTTAATAATGGACTCATGGAGAAATTATAGAAGAAAACGAACACACCCAGCAGTCTAAAGTTAAATCCAAGGCAACAGGAAATAGGGAAGGATATAACAAGCAAAGAAAGATTGAATATTTAATAAATTTAAAAAATGGGAGAGAGGGACGGGGGGCAAAAATCAATAAATCCTCAAGCTGTGCAAAAAGAATAGTATACAAAAAACCTTCACAATCCAAACTGCATGATCACCCATTAATTGTCAACAGGTAAATACTGCTCTAGAAAAATCAAAGGTAACATCCTGCAGATTGTGGATGAAACTGTTAAACATGAAACTACAAGAGAGATTATGCATCTGTAAAATAATGTTCAGGTTATACCACAGCTTATTTGTAAGAACAACCTTAAAAATGAACGTTCGCATTTTAAGACGTATTAGAAGCTGAAAACAAATGCAGCAAGACCTCCACAATTTAATGTTTAAAATGAAAAGTGTAATGAAATTTGCTTCCACCTCCTTATTGACAAAGACAAATCTCCAGGGTTCTGGACCATGTGGATTTCATATCAAATGACAAACTGGATTCAAGTTGAATCCAACAAAAGCTAAGTAGGCTTTTTTTCAAATAATGTATTGGACGAGGAAAGTGAAACAGTTGATCTCATTCAGGTAAGAAACACAGGAAGCTAGACAGTAATTATTGCATGCCAAGAAAAAAACAAAAAGCAACAAGCTTTGGACAAGCATCATCAACTTACTGGTTTTCAGAAGAAAAGCCATCCTGGAATCTCATTCACTGAAATGAACAGCAAAGTTGTTTGCTCTAACTTTGGTTAGAGAAGAGTATCAAAGCCAGATTCTGTTCAAAGCCAGAAACGTACCAACACAAAGTTGTATTTTTACTGAGGTAAACAGAACGTAACAGAAAAAGGTGGTATTTAGATCCAGGCTTAAGGCAAGGAAAAACTTTTGTCTGAAGTTTGGCTATAGCTACTATGAGAACTCAAAAGAAGTAAACTCACAGAACTCTCCCAAGACAGAGAGAAAGAAGATACAAGAAAAACACAAAAATGTAATCAAGCACTTCACATATGTTAATTTTAGACTGCATAGAAATTCAGTTAAATTTTCACAAAAACGTCATGACATCATCCAGGACACGCTAAATATACAAGTTTAAGGAGTAAAGTAAGTAGAAGTAAATGTACTTGTATTCTTTTCTCTACAGCTATATTTCTACGATTAAATTACTTACTTCAAAAAGTTCAGTGGCTGCTGCTATTGCTGGCTGTTGTGTTCATACCAATTTAAGAGACTTGCTGCAGTGACAGGTGGTGAAGTAATGCTTTTGCTTCTAAGCATTTCCACTATCACCCCTAAATGTTGTATCTTTTATGTACTGGAATCCAGGGGTCTTTCAAAGACCTGATGATAGAAACTTAAGTAAAGCAACGTATATATTTGAACAGTGCACAAATGCATGCCAGTATTATATATCCAACATGTTTAAAATACATGGCTGTAATGTTTGAAGAAAAAGGAAAACTTGAACAGAATTTAAACCCATACCACCATCCCATAACTAATGACACTTCTACTGGGTTTGAAAAAAGGTGGATCCAATAGGCATTGGAAACTGCAGGATGCAAAGGATGCAGCAAACTCACTGGAGTTTAATTATGGCACTGGAATAACTTACTGGAAAGTCAACTATCCAAACCATTTTGAGTTACTAGAAAAATAGTATTTTTCAGAGACTGATGGGAACTGACAAAATTGTTAGCACAACTGGGGAGAGTTGTGCTCCTAAAGGAGACAAACAAAATATTGAGGAGCATGCTAGAATCCAAGAGGTATCTCTACCAGTTTGTCAGACTCATTATGACAGCATGATATATATGTAATACTAATTATAAATCAACAGTAAGAAAACTAACAGTTGACTTACAGAGGATATTTTTCTACGGCATAAGCTTTGCGAAGATTCAATATGCTCAGGAGATAAATATAACCAATATAAAATAATTGTTTAAATGTAGATTATTTAATTCTAAGTATTATGTTTATATACATTAAAATGAAAGCATAAAATAAAAAGTATCTGGAGTTAAAGGGCAGTGATTTTTTGGAGCCTTATTCTCTCCTTTATGGCACTTCATATACATATTCATTTCTGTGCAAACCATAAGTAAAACTAAGATTGTCTGCTCAGTATTTCGGACAGTCATTTGCACTAATTTTATCTGTTATCTAACAGACAACGAAGGTATCACAAGGGGCAAGAAGTGACTTTTACTTGTTGATTCCCCTTTGCAAGTTACACATGTAACTTTACATGTGTGTTTCTGTGTGCTTATGAGATAATTGGAATTTGCTGCTCAAGATTTAATTCACTGCACAGTTTTGTCTGAATGATGAATTCTTTGTGCTCTCAGTTTAAGATGTAAGCACCCAGACTGCTTAGTCATAGTGCAGTGAGGAACCCAATATTTAAACAGAGTAATCAAATAATTAGTCACCAAAAATGTTAATTATCAAAGATGACTGAGGTCTTAGGAAGGTCAACATTAAACTGATGTTCCCAGTGAATGACTTCTTTTAAATTATTTTTTTTCAAACATCTGAATTCTTACAAAAATCTTAAATTACAAAATCATTACACTTAGTACTTATTTAATAACATACTACTACAGAGAGTGTCAGGAACTACAGAGAGCCTGAAAATAATTAATTTATACAGCTACCTTATTGTAACTCATGTAAGGTGGTTCACATGTAAAGCTGATACTGTAAAGAAAAATCTCTAATTTACAGCTACAAAGAAAGTTCAGAACTTCTGCAATTCAGTGGTTTTGCAGAATCCCTTGGACAGATTATGTTCCTTAAACCATCATAACCAGATACAAGTGTCATGTCTCATAACTCTTTTAATAGCAGGTGAGAAGGCTGAGTAATTGCAAATGTTTTCTAACCATTAACTGTTGGTAATATCAAATAAGGCCAACCTTTTACACACTGTACTTTTCTCATGCGAGCCACATCTACAGCTTAGGTCCGTAACTTTTTATGCTAATTCCTCAGAACAAAACCTGGGGGAAAATCTACTACAGTTCATTGCTGAGCATGTGAAATTGAGCTGCTATTTGTTAAATTTTAACATACAGAGCTGTGAACTGCAATGACCGCAAAGCCAACATTCCTTTGGTTCTGCAGCCCTGTTATGGGACAGACACTGCCAGCTGAGTTGCAGAGCAGACAGATAGATGTAGTAAACTCTTTAACCAGCTTGCCAAGAAATTCATCTACTGGGGCTCTTCAGCTGTGGCCAAACACTTCAGAAACAGCTGTCATAGTTTTAAAATGCAACATATTTTACAAATTTTTTACCATCTTCAAGTCCCGGTAAGTGCAATAGACTTCCTGAGCCAGTTAGGTTCAGTTGAATCACCTTCAACAACAGTTAAAGATGACTGAATTTATTATGCTATTAGGTCTACACTGAAAGGGGGAGGGGATCTCCTCAATGCTTATAAATATCTAAAGGGTGGGTGACAAGAGGATGGTACCAGGCCCTTTTCAGTCGTGCCCAGCGACAGGACAAGGGGCACAAACTGGAACACAGGAAATTCCATCTCAACATGAGGAAAAACTTTAGTTTGAGGGTGGCAGAGCACCGGAACAGGCTGCCCAGAGAGGTTGTGGAGTCTCTTTCTCTGGAGATATTCAAACCCTGCCTGGATGCATTCCTGTCCAACCTGCTCTGGCAGGGGGGTTGGACTAGATGATCTCTGAAGGTCCCTTCTAACCCCCACCATTCTGTGATTCTGTGAAAGGTACCTGCAGTCTAGTCACATTAAGATTTCTAAGGGGACAGAGTGTATCCAACAGCTCTGTGGAGCTAATACACACACACTCCATGCAGAGAGAGGTTATTGGAATAATTAGGGAACAGAATTATCAAATATTTTGCTATTAATATCTAGCAAGCAGAGATCATACTAGGAGTTATGCCCAAAAGGGTTAAACTTAGTTAAATATGTAGATTTTTCACAGAAATAACAAAAAGCACATGCTCAACAGACAAGCCACTTTCCTGCCAACATCAAATCTCAATTCCAAGCCTTTGGGTCATTCCAGTATTTCAAAGAAAAAAGTTGCCAGACCTTTGTTTTTTAATGAGGACGATACAGAACACTGGCCCCTAGCTTAGTTTTTAAAAAAAATTAAAATAACTTAAAAAAAAACCTTTACCATGTTTACACTGGAAATAGAAAATATTTCTGTTCTATGGTCTCTCCTTTTTAATAGTTAATGTATTATTAATGTAAATCATTCTACAAATAAAGAATGGGTCAAAGTTTATTTCTAAGTTTTGGTTGTTGCGTTTTTCTGGGGTTTTGTTGGGGTTTTTTTAAGGATTGCTATGGTATTCAGAATTAGCCAAACTAAGTCCCAGGCTATCACATCTGGATATTGGATACAGCAACATAACTTCTAGGAATACTTATTTAGAATATTTAAACGCTTGGACCAAGTACCAAAACATTAATACTGCACAATCGGAAGCTTAACATTTCTTTCATTCTCAATATGCAAGAAATATATCTAATGTTATGAGATTACAAGCATATATAATAAAATGTACACTGATGTAAAATTGTAACACTTAAAATTGCCTCTTAGTAATGTTTTTGTTCTAAATGCTCTATTGTACATTAATTAGCATTCTTCGTTTTTTGAAACTCAGTCATTTGATATCTGAAAAGTTTTTAACACTACGAGTTTTAGCTGACGCGTTCATATGTACATCCATCTGGAAAAATCTAAGTAAAGCAAGTTAATGTGAAAATGGTCAAGGTGATAAGTGTGAATGATGGAGCTAAGTCAATACAATGACTTGGGTGCTGACATAAAGGGTTTCCCTTGACTCCAGCCACACATTCTCATTTCCTCACCTTGAACCAGCATCTCCTGACAAGATCCTTGTCAGAAGGACCCTTCTGATCTTTTTCAGTAAGTTCAAGGAGTAACACAAACAAAAGAGTATCCTTACAGAAAAGGAAATCATCTTCTGACAGATTAGTTCCCTGAACTGGTGTAACAGAGAGGCAGGAATCTGAAGCCAGGATCAAGATGACTGTTCCCATCAGCAGTAGCTCTTAGGCTGGCTCAGCCAGATGTGCAAACTGCACACTAAGGGTACCACAAAACCAAGCAGAAGCGATGCTGCTCCAATGCTTTTGCAGAAATTTTACTGTGTGCAAGTCAAAAATAATGGATGATGCTCTTATTCTCATAGCAGAGAAAAAAAGGTTGCCGTTTCAGGGGTGACAAAAGCCAAAATCATGCTTCCAAGCCTCTAGCCTTCTATGTGGTTAGAAGGTATCATCTTTTTATCTATGAAGTAACATCAAATAAGACTTGGTTGTTATTTTGAGTGATGAAAATCCGTAAGCAGAGCCTACAGAAATTGATAATTCTTAGTGCATCAAGAAATAAGATGTGATATACAAGGCTTGATGCTGCTCGAGACCTTTATGATGTGCTCTATGTGATCATTTAGAAAAAAACCAAACCAAACAACAAACAACCAAAAAACAAATCCCCCCAAAAAACTACCAAAAGAATACTTTAGAATTATAGAAAATAAATTGGAAAATGACTGCTGGAAATGTCTAATCCAATCTCCTGCTCAAAGCATGACTAATGTTGAAGTTAGAGCAGGTTTCTCTGGACCATGTCTAGTTAAGTTTAGATTCCACCCACTCCAGCCTTTTCTGGGGAGAAAAACACCCTCAGTGTCTCCTTGCATGCCTTGTTCCAGTCGCCACATCACCTAGGTGGTCCTCTGCTGGTCTCTCCAGTTTGTCAGTGTCTCTGGTGAGCCAAAACCAGATGCTGTACTTAGCTGCAGCTTCACAAGTGCTGGTGACGAGGGGAATAATCCCATACCTTACCTTCTGCAGAGCCAGTCATTTCATCATAGAAGCCAACCAGGTTGGTCAGGCACAATTTCCATGAGGACCTTGCCTTCTGAGACCTATGTTTAATGCCATAAAACTAAGCTATGAAAATGCTGATTATTTTAAATGTTTGCAGTCCAATAAATAACTTCTATATTAATTTGAGATATACATTCTAGGTTTGTAATAGAAATTTTAAGCCACATTCACAATCTTCTTATCAGTTATCAGCAAACACTGAACAGTTTAAATCAAACCTGGAAAGATATGGAATAGGCTTTTGTTGCACCAGTTTTTCTCATGTTTCTGATTCATAATCAATGTAAGGTTCTTCTGTTCAGAGAAGTACTGGCTGTACTTTTTAAGATTTATATAAAGCAGCTGCTGGCTTTGCCACTAACCATTCTACTTAAAAGTTATGTGTCAGTTCTCACTTTTCATATTTTATTCCACTCTAACGCCTGTTTGCATACTCTGCACATAAGCAGCAGTCAGGTGAATAAGTATTGTGTGCTACGCAGAACGCCACCAGCACGGCTTGTAGGTAAAACACTCAAAACTGTTAAAAAACTACATTTGAAACAGCTTATGTGACAATGTGGGAAATCTATCCCTGTACAAAGTATGAATCCTGGCTGCGGTTATGAAATTGCTGTATCATTAAATACTTCAGAGGATGTGAAGTCAACCATACGCTGTCAGGGCTGAGTCATGTGTGTCTCAGACATAGGACTGTGAAAAATGTCGCACCCTAGCAGCTCCCAGTCAAGAGGGAAAATGAAAGGACCATGGGGCGCCTGAGCCGGACAGCAATCAATTCACCCAAACCCCTCCTGAAAGCCAGGCTTAGGAGCTATGGAATTACCCAAATAATGAAAGGAAGATCACATATTACGACTGGACCTCAAAAGCTAAAGCCTTTGGGAAATGCCATGAATCACAGAGAGACAGAAAACTCGTGCATGGAGAAGGAACAGTGAGGCATGCTTTGCTAACTGTAGGCCAGCCAAGTGAGAAGAAAATTGGCTTCAGAATTCTGACACAGACATGCATGCAGCATAATTTAGAAAAGTTATGTACAGAAGTGGATGACACGGAGTGTGCACAGACTATGCCCAAAACAACATTCAAAACTGAGAAAGGGAAGTATACACAGTATATTTAGTGTTTTCTCATCTGTATGATATTTTGTGTCAGCTAATATAAAGAATCATTGATTTTATGGAATTTTTACATCTGTGCTTGTCTACTTCAACAATCATGTGTTTCCAAGAGGTGAACTGTAAACCCTGAGCAAGTAAAATGGGGGCTAAAGGAAAAGATGTGCTTAATCTTTCAGAGAACCTAGGGACACAGCTGTCAGTACTCATCCTTGGGGCAGGGGGAGCACGTGCAAGTAGCCAGTAAAGTCTCACATTTACCAAGGCATAGAAGAAAAATAATCCTGACTGGAAACTGAACCAGAGAGAAACCTGCTTCCAACTCTGACCAAACAAAGCTTAAAGGTATATGGGCTCAGAGAGCTAGAACTGAAACAAGGCAATCCAGTACATTTTCAGCTGATGGGACGTCATCAAGCCTGTGTCATGCCTGTGTTTCTTCTCACCACAGCAGTAGTTGAAAATTGCAGGTCAGTTGTTCAATTATCACTCTCAGTAAAAGTTAACATAGTTACGCTGATTTTAGAAAACACTCCACGCAGTCATATCTACAAATGGCTCTTCACTACCTGAGTGCTCTTCATTAAATAACTAACAAAATTTGAGCTGCTATTTGTTTATCTTGCTAGTCTTCCTGTGTTCTTAGCCAAATACCAGAGGAAGATTTCCTGCCTGAGATAACTCCTTGTTCCTAATGAAAATGCATATTCTTCAATATATTGTAAAATCACACCCAAGCTACTAAACTGGAATTTCAAACCATTTGTAGCTATACCAAAAATGAGGACAACATTCAGAGCAGTTTTCTTAACATTATAGGTAACCAATACTGTCCTTGACTTCTTTACTCCTAAGAATCATTTGACTGCAACTTTTCAGGATAATCATTTGCATTTTTAATATTTTCAACTCTTCATTATTATGTATTTCTAATGTGTTCTTAGGACAAAAGTATGAGGGTGCATTGTCATTGTCATCTTATTTTCTGGGTGGAGAACCACAAGCAGAAACTTTGGAAATCACACATTAGCACAATGTTCAAGTTAAACCACGGCCAAATAGCTTTGACTGCCATGCACTTCAAAGCACTGGCAAGCCATCACGCAGTACTCTTCCAAGCTTTGCTTGATTTCCATAGTGGTGAATCATGACCATAAAAGAAGCTGTGTGAATGTGTTGGGTTTTTTTTTCTCCACACAGGAAACAATAAAACATTAATAAAAAATAAGGTCAAGAGAGAACCATAGAACTGTTCTTCAGTGAGATCTATGTGGCCAATTTTTTCCACCTGGGACACCCAGTCAAAACATTTGTTATTAGAGGCACTTACTGTGACTCACATGCTAAGATTTCAGCTACATATTTAACTCACTCCTAACTCTCTGACAGATCCTGACACACAAGAGGAACCCTCTATGTCACTAAATCTGATGAAGTTTGGTGTAACTCATTCCAGAACACTCTATCTTCTCTTGGGCTTATTACTTAGAAAAAATTCAAAGTATGGCAAAATCCTTGTCACTCAGCTCGTAGAAAATTCAACGTTTTGTAAAATTAGACATCAAAACTAATGAAGGAAGTATTAACATATACAATGAATTTGCATTACCACAAATTCTGATGCATAGATTATGAAATCTTTGTCTTTTCTTTTGAAGGCATTTCAAGGACTGTCATCAGATTCATACTAACTGAGAAGATCCGCATGTCCTCAAACAAAATGACTCATTTGTCCAAACTTTTAAAAGCAAACCATTCTTTAAACTGTACAGAAAAAAAAAGACAACTGCTTGCAAAATCTTGATTTGTAAAATACTTCTCCAGAAATATTTCCTCTACACCATTTCACTTTTTTAGGTACAGATATAAAACTGATTTTTATTCCAACTATATAAAGGAAGGTACTTATTTCAGTGCAGGATAGGAGATGCTCTATTAAATCCCAACATCGTACCCCTTTCTTGAAAGAAAAAAAGAACTATGTAAAGCACGTACCCATTTAATTATAGTAAAATAGCCTAGTCCTGCTACTAGTGCTCAGAACAGTACAGGACGCATTTTAGTTTTTTGCTTTACAAATATCTATTTGAGAATACATTTGAATTGGAGGCTTGAATCTCAAGGGAGAAAAATGAGGAAAAACAAAGCTGAGTGAAATATGAAGTTCAGATCTTTCGGAACTCTGTGCTCATGTAGAAAAAAAGCCCTTCACTTCAGGATGGCAAAGTCAACATCTGAGATCTTTCACTGAATTACCATTTTTGTACACCAAAAGCATGCAGCAAAAGTAGTTGCTGTGTACGAACTTTCAAAAAATTCTGTCTTAAAGGACAGATAGTCAGGTATGAGAATATTAGGAAATGTAAGATCTTTGTGCAACCTTTGATATCACCTTTTTTCAGTCTATTCAGTAATCCAACAAAAGGATGAGTTATCTCAAGGTTGAACTGAAGTTTGCAATAAAAAAAGGAACCTTTCCTTTGGAATATTTCTATCTGTTTCTTAATATTTTAATTAGTAAGAATTTTTGAAGGACATTAAAGCTTCACTATTCCAGCCACAAACTCTATAATATCGAGTCTCACGATGCAATGGTAAAAATAACACCAGGAATTTAATGGATATGCATGAAATCTTCTGGTATTTTGTCAGACAGTGTAACTGTATGCCTGTAAGTCCATACCGTGAAATGCCTGAAACAAACCAAAAAACCCTATAAGGTGGGTATTTTCAATTAGTTATGAAAATTATCAAAAGCAAATCATAACCAACAACTGCAAACAATTACTATGTAGGATCAAACAGCAATGAATTGCATAAAGTTTCATTTCACAAAGAGATGGCATTCTGTCTAAAATGTTCACACAGATCTAAGTAGGTGTAAAAACCGATTTTAACTATTACAGAAGTAAATCATGTTAGCATATTGTGCCGACATTAAAAAAAAGTAATTGGCCCAGTAATGACACGTGGAATGTTGTGAACATCTAATGACAAAATGATTAGCACAAAAGACATTAAAATAGGAAAACCCCAAACCACTAAATAATGCCCAAATTTAAAAAAAATTGTAGTTTTTACTCCAGCTATACTAATGATGAAAATGAATGCTGGGAGTCTAACCACCACAGACTCATCTTTTACATATTTATGTTAAAAACATCATAACATAAGGGTGTAACTTGCAGAATTTCTAGCACCTAAAATGTTTTTGGGAACGTAACAAACCATATTTGTCATAGATCAAAAACTTCTCTTTCAATTAGTTAAGAAAACAGCCCTATGTTACAATACAAATTCTGGTTAAGAAAAATGAGGTAAATGAATCGGACATAACAGATTTACTTCATAAGATTATATACTGTATGCTGCCATATGCGCTGCATGTCACCTTTTAGCAGCAATGGTGTGTCTTTATTAAATTTTAGACAATGCATTACAAAGAGAAGGTAAAATTAAAGTGTTGATCCTTCTTAGTAATGGAATCCTATCAAGATATAATTACGTTAAGTAGCCTAGTAACTAAACAAAATGCTGTATAACACACACTTGTTCTCAGTAAATGTTTCTGAAAAAGAAACAAATTCATTTCTGTTCCAAAACAATTTATAAAAATGACAGCAACAAATGACTTGGTTTAAAAAAGTTATATAACCTAAGGCATATTTACAGGAATTAAATTTCTTATATCAGTATCTTGCTAATCTGTTGACATAATTGTAAATTATCACTTATCTAAACTTAATGATGAGACACATGAATTACCATTATTTCAAAATACTATTTCATTATTAGGAATAAGAATGCTAGGTAGATGCAAGTTGAACCAGGCCTACATGTTAACAGTTTTCGCATCTGGGAAATGTCTTTTATAGAGCAGCCTTGCAAAAGTAACTGTAATGGTAATAATACAAATGTGAGTAACATTTAGCTTTCTTTAGCCTCACTGCCCACACACCAATAATTCCTTCTCACAAACCTGTCTGCTTTCAGGCAGCCAGTGCTGTGATCTGCAGTTGTGAGCCCACTACTGGGCAGGTCACCACCTTTTCTACTCTTTCTGCACCTGGACAAGGCTTAACTCAGCCATCCTTCCTGGACTGCCGCGGGCAGGCTTGTGCCACACTTGCAGCTAACCCGGGGTTTCAGAACCTCACATTTATTCTGAAATAACCTGGCAGCAATCTAGACTGTTCAATTATTTCTTCCAGCCACTCATGACCCACTGATTTTGCATCTTGACTCAGGAGAGATTACACTGACTTCTGTCAGAACAGAAATGAACAGATTATTTGTTTATTTTTTTAAGGATTAATAACATCGCTGTCAAGCTCTGGAATAATTAGGGAAATTTAGCTAATGGAGGTGTAAAAGAATAAGACACAAGTTGTGAAAGCCAAGTGAAAGAATAAACAAGCAGCTTTTCTGTTTGGAAAAAAGTCCATTAGGAAAAGAATTAAACAGCAAAAAAGTAATGACAGAGCATATGTGTTGATGTATTTCATAAACATGCTACTGTCTCAATCGCCTGTATTGCAGATCAAGCATTGCTGAAACAATCACTTCAGAGTTTGGTTTTATTTTGTTTTGTTTTAAAGTGAAGGCAGCAATTATGGTATTGCTTTTGTTTCTGAAGCATGTCTATGCTGTTTTTTCAACTAACAAATGCTTTCCTATTCCAAGAGGCCCAGAATCAGTTACTTCATTTACATTAGTCCATCCATTTTAATATACATTAGGACTCAGACAACCTGTGGATGCCAGATTACCTACCCTCCTTATCTGAATTTATTTAATATTTTTCCCCCTTTAGTTACACCTCATTTCTTCAGAAATAGTTCTGGGTTTTGATATTTGCAAACCATCAGCCAGTTATCACATTTATCCAAAAGATAACAGAGCAACAATATGGAGCTAGACAAAATTTAAAAGCTTATTATTTTTCAGTTTTTTCAATTATATAAAGTACTTCAAAACTGTACGTTACATACAGGACAAGTGTCTGCTTTCAGTGGACAAAGCTTTATATGAATTTCTCTTCCATGAAAACCCACTAATCCCATTCTAATTTCTAGGAGAGCATTAAGTGAACCTTCAATTAGAATGCTTAGTCAATATTGATAATTGTGTGAATACAGATATTGCTTTGCAGATTTTAGCACCTGTATTACCTTGCTTTCTTGTAATTCTTAATAGCTGATAATATGCTGGCATCACTCATTAGTTAGTTAGTAAGAAGTTTAGGCATGGAATACTACTCATAAGCCCAAGTAAGACCTGAGTTACATTAGTATTGTCTCTCTTCTTGGGAAGGAATCTGAGGAGGTGATACACTTCAAGATACAGCAGATTCTTCCAAATATGTACTGTCTCTGAAAAGAAAGATCTGAAAAAGATTAAGATATCAGCTCCTGTTCTACCCAGCCAGTGTATACCATTTGACCTACAAGTGCTGCTGTACACCATATACCTGTAACTACAACTCACACTGCAGATGAACATGCATTTGGTTGCCTGGAGATAATAATTATCTGATGACTTTAAATTATTATTCTGCAAAAATAGCAGGAAATACATTTTCTGAAATATCAGTTACACGCATGAAAATACTGTAATTTGGTTTAAGTACAGTCTTACAGCTTGAGCAAAGAATAAGACCTGGACGGGCAAAAAGATTTCATGTAGTTGGATGCTGAAGTCCAAGACTCTCCTGATCCTTCTAACCACCTGACAGTAGGAACCCAAAGTTATCACCAGGACAAAGTTCCCCGTGCATCTAAACATTTTTCAAAAGAACTCAAGCTGAACATCTATGGATCAAAGGCAAATAAATAAATAAATAAAAATAATCCCAGGCTTTATTAAGCATACCCTTCCCAGGAGGGACAGAATGGTGTCTCCAAGACATAAGGTCAGCAACATGGATGAATTCTGGATTGATCTTCCCCTGCTCCTTGCCAACGTGTGATGTTTAGGTAGAGTCTCAGTCAGAGAGATGAGAACAACCGCACTGATCAGCTCTGACCAGTGCAGAAAGACTGCTGTCAGGGGTCTCATTTGGAAAATACTAAGCTTTTATTGTGAATTAGCTATAGCTAATGACAGCTTTCAAGATAGTTTTCATAGTGACTAACATAATGACAATGTCTCTGTTGATCTCTGTGGAACCATGAGTGATTGCCAAATGGTAATTTTTTTTGCACAAAGATAGATAGTAAGAAAAATAAAAGAAAAATAGATAAATAAATAGACCAAATATATAATCTACCCATTCAACTGTCAGTCCTACTCACAAACCTGTTTTTATTTAATAGTACTTAAAGTAAGCATTAACCTTACAAACAGCCTTCAGTAGACTGGAGTTTTACAGCTTCAGCTCTAGTCTAGATTAAGAATATTGAAATTTAAAGATCATAAAAATATAAAAGTAAAGCTGTAACATTTCAAATAAAATATTTCCTATTTCCAGTGGACATATATCCGTACGAAATGTGTTCGCTGTTGACAGGAGCTGATGAGAGCCAAATGGATTTAGCATTAATTTACAATTGTTTCAAACATATTGAATACACAATATTATGCCAAAATCAGATGAGAACAGAAAAGCTCCTTAGAAAATACAGCTATGCTCAACAATTTCCATTAAGTTGTTTTTTGGCATCAGAAAGATTCCTATGACCCAATTTCCACCTGCTTAGTGGCTTTATATACCATCCAAAGTAAAGTACCAAATGGGAAACTGCTAAGTAAAAGTAACAAAACATTATTTTTTTTAACAGTTTGCCGCGTGTATGACATTATTTCTCCACTTAAAAAAAAATAATTATGGGTTAGGAAAGTGATGGAGACTGCGTACATTATAGTTCTTTAAGAACTGTGAGTTAGGAGACCCACCGATTCTTGTTTTGACAATTTATAGCAGCAAACAAATATTCACAAAAAGTTATTATAGTTAGTATATAAATCCCAATATTTATATATCCCTGCTTGTGGGTTTCACATAATTAGGAATACATGAGTGAACAATTCAGTAACAGGTAACGTAGACACAAATATTACATTCAAAGTCCTAGATCATTTTCAATCAGACGGCTTCATAATGGTTTGGTTTATTGAAATAAAATTTTGCTTAAGCTTGTCAGGGACAGATTGTTTAACTGAAACCCTATTTAATAATTTCTACTTGTATATATGCAAAATAGTTCAAGCTAACGCATGGGAGCTTAGTAAATTTTATGCTGCAAATGTGACACAATATTGGCAAGTTTAACAATGGCAAAGTTATAACATTTCAAACAGAAAATTTCCCGAGGAGGTAAAAACTGATGTCTTAAAATTCTGGGAAGAAACACACTGGCGACTGTCCCTTGTGTATAGCCTTTCAAAAAGCTCTGTCTCTTTCAGCCTCCTAAGAAATGTCAATAATCAAATCCATTCAAGCCATTTAAATTGCACCTGTTTGCAGCAGGCTTGAACTCTAACTTGTTGTCTGAAGTTGATTTAGTTTCCAAATATCTCATTAAATACCGTTAGTTATTGGCCTAGTCATTTTGAAGATCTATTGGTTTACGTAGGCCTGTGCAAAGGTAAAATTAAGCTCAACCCTAAATATATGTGGTTTGGATGTTTTGTATATTAATTTTGTCTTTTTTTTAAAATGCGTTTAATAAAAAGCATCTATTTACTTAGTACATACAAAGTCAACAAAGATGTACTTTGTAAATGGAAGTCAAAGAAATTAAAGTATGCTTTTGTGAAAGAAATATTAAAACCACCATGTGCTTCTAGTAAAAATGTTCAGGAAGGTCAAACCAATGAATCTTTGAAAACCATGGACTTAATGTCCTAATTAGGTCATCCTAAAACAAAAAGTAACTTTTTACATCCTTTGGCTCTTCTGCAAGTGAGGATGATATTTTCTTAATTCCCATTTATTGATTATGTATTTCAATGCTTTAATAATTGTTCAGAATCAGACTGCCAAGAAAAATTTGCTTTGTACTTAAAAATTATTTAAAGTAGGTGGTTTAAATAAACTTTTCCTGCCTGCTACCTTAAATCAAAAGGAAAGCTTGCTATCATCTACGCCATCACTCTATTTTTAACTATTAACTATTTAACTATTAACTATTTTTAACTCTAATTTTAACTGCACTCACATTTTGATGTATAGCTTTATCATAAGGGAATCCACATATAACACTCTGAATTCACAGTAGTGAATTATCAATCACAAGGTCAAACTCTGTTGCATATGTCCACCCATAAAATCAAAATAATTTAGTGTTCGCATGGGTCAAAGGTTAGTCTGATACTTTTTCTTTTAATAGGAATAGCTCACCTAAGATGTAGCTATTCCTTTACAGAAGATGAACAATCCCTACAATATAGTTTGTAGCATCTTCTTATTCCCTGATCTTGGAAGGAGTCTTGATCCCATTTATGTGATCTGCATCAAAGAAACTAAAGATTACTTAAAAGAAAAAAAAAAAAGGTATTTCTAAGTGTTTTTACTTTATATTAACAAATCTCCTCTTTGTATATTTAAGGAGAAATAACCTCGAACTCACGCAAGCATATTAGGTGGTGTTTCAATACTGCAATTCTTTTAGCCTATTAGTCAATTGCACTTGTCCCTTCTATCCCCCCCTTTTTTTACTTCCAAGGCTTCACAAGGTGTTCCAGTTGCTTCCCATCCACACCACTTCTGGCAATGTCTTTTGTCCCATTGTCGCACAAGGGTCCAATGGCCTGGCACTGGGACAAGAAATATTTTTTTAGAAGTTCCTCTTATAGTGAAGTTACATGCATGTCCACATATTACTACTTCTGTCAGGTTTCAGTGGGTACAAAGAACAAAACCTGAAACTTGAAGTGACCAAGTCCCTCTATTTGCAGCAACAGTACAAATCACATTCCTATACATTCAAGAACAATCTGTGTCAATGCACAACCTTCTTACATAAGTGTAAGCAGATACTGGGGTGGCTGAAGTCCCACACGTGGACCAGGGCCTGAAAACTTGAGGCTGCTCTTACCTGTCTGCAGAGGGCCTGAGCTGCTGGTTCTTCCAGGGCAGGTGGCCTATAGCAGACACTCACCATAACATCACCTTTATCTGTCCACTCTTTAATCCTAAACCATAAGCTCTCAACTGGCTCCTCATCCATCCCAAGGCAGAGCTCCATGCACTCCAGCAGTTCTCGCACATAAAGGCAACTCTCCTGCCTCATCTTCCCATCCTGTCCTTTCTAAAGATCCCATAGCCCTCCATTGCAACACACCAGTTACAGGAGCCAACCCACCACATCTTTGTGATCCCAACAACATCACAGCCCTGCAACTACACGCAGATCCCTAACTCATCCTGTTTATTCCCCATACTGTGTGCACTAGTATAAAGGCACTCCAGGAAATCAAGTCCAGCCTGTTGAATTCCTGGAGAGGGTTTGGGGGATTTCTCCATAATCGTGTCTTCTAGGCACTTCCTTGCTTACATGCAAGAGCAGCTCTTCTTTCTCTTTCCAATACTTTATTGTTCATTCTTTAGAATGGAACAATGACATCTACAGAAGGCAAAGCTGTTTCTTGAAAAAGGTAATACTAACAGCACATGGAAAAAGCAATGCCTAGCTCACTTTCTTATTTCTCTACCTTGTTTTCCTACAGTTTTACTTATGTTTATAACATTCCTGACTTTCCAAAAGTCTTTCCTTAGCAGACAAATGGTTAAGGTGCTTCTTTGCTTTTATAATCTGTTACAAATTAACTTCCTTTGCATTAATACTTATGTACAACAGTCTCCGAAACCTAAAGGAGAAAGAAACAGCATTACTTACTTTGTTTCATTATGTTATGCTCTTCCCCTGCTACCACCTAGAAGAGCATACACCGTCTGGCTTCTCCTGTACTCTACCAAGAATCAATTGTTATTCAGGTTTTTCACAGTATCTCAGAAGGTACCAAACTTTCCAGACAACCATATTTCTCACTGACATACTATAGATGCAGAAGCACTACTTCTGAGTCAAAATTTAATTAATTAATTCAGAGACAGAATTAAAATCCTTGATTGTGAGATGCCACAGACGAGCTTTTCACCTCAGCTACCATTTCTGATTAATTCCTTTGGGTAAGATTCCTCCCAAATAAATTGTCATTTAAAGGTAAGATCAGTGTGCTCTGACCATTGCTTTTGCTCTACAGTTGCCAGGAAAAGAGCTGGGCAGCTCCAGAAGACCTGTGCTAGCGTGAGATGAACCATCCTCCAGAAGGGTTTGTTCCTGTTGAAACCGATGCGTAGCTTCAACTAGCTGAAGCTTCAACTAGGTGTCTCAGCTAAATTAATCCTTCTCTTATATTTGGAATATGAGTACTTCAGTCTTTTATTCAGGAGTACATGTTTAAGTGTTTCTCACCCTTAGAAACAGCAGACAAATTAATGCAGAAAGAAAAAGTTTGGCAACTCATTTAGCCAGTTTAAAATTTTGAGAGAAATACAAACTTTGCCCATCCTAAAGCTTATCCATGCCTAACACCTACTACAATGGCTCCTGGGGAGCTGAGGGAGGGACTGCAAATTTTGTAACCTCCTCTCATTAACGAAAATAATAGATGTTACTTCTGCCTTCAGGACAAAGGAAATAATGTGAAAACGAAATTGTTCACTTCTGAAATTGAGATCACTGTGTACACAAAGATTCTACAAGCTTTCAAACATAAGTTTTAATTACATTATTTCTGTTTATAGAGGTGATTTTCTCTTAGCAATCTAAGACTGCAATTCGGAAAAAAAAAAAGTCAGTTGAAAGGAAACTATAAATGCTGAAGTTAGCTGGCACAAAAATCCCTCTCTTACTGTACACATTCAACATTTATGTCACAGAAAAATATTTTTGAAGTTTACACTGTAACTGAAAAAAAAAGTAGAAGTGACTTATGTATGTTCAATTTGGCTAAATTAATTATTTTGGACCAAATTGCATTCAAGTAATTGCTTGAGATGCTTCTATTACAGAGTTGAATACTGCACTTTGCAGGCAATGCCTGTAATACATGGAGAATTAAAAATATTGTTTAGAGTTTGCTACCTCTTTTTTCTTAGCTCCAGAGACTTTTTCTGTATACTCAAAGAACTCTCTCTGCATAAATACTGTATTTTATGAGTTGCTATACTGTGTGGTCTCTAAACCCCAGACACTTTCAAGCCACCTTTATAAACCTTCTCCTGGAGATATCTGGCTCACCAACAATATTCTTAGTTGGCAGAATGTACATGACCTTTAAAAAAAAAACACTTTACTTTTTACTTAGAATTCCTAATAAGTCCAAACAAGCACAAGAGAAAACATTGTTTTGGAATTAAATAGAACAAATTTTGTTCAAACTTAAAAAAAAATTAATCTTGAAAGTGAAATTAATGTTGACATTTTTATTTAAAAAATAAAACTATAAGAATACAAAGAGAGCCTGAATGGAAGTTGAAATAAAAAAAAAATAAATTGAAGCATTGTTTCTTCTTTGGTATGCCCTCTGTTCCACACACAAACTCAAAAGCAAAAAGAGGAGGGCAAATTAGATTGCTGCAAGGAGATACTTCTACTCAGGAGAGTTCAAGGAAAAAAAAAAAACCAACCAACCGACAACACCCCCACTCCAAAAATAATATTCAATTTACCCCTATTTTGAATATAATCAGAGCAATACAAATAAGTAGACTGGACCTCAGTCTATCTGTTATGGAAAACCAAATGCACGAGATATGAACTGAAAGAAATTCCTATGTCTAACAATGCTGACCACATGAAACAGGATAAAGCTTTCTCTTTGTGCTTACGTGATGCTTTAAACTATATGAGGAAAATACATGAAGAGAACTGTAGCAGATACTGAATGTCACTGGAAAGTATTTTTGCATATTTATTCAAGGAACAAGAAAAGTAATGCCTTTTCCTACAAACACCGAGATGAAAAGGGTATCCTGTCCCACAGATCTCCATTCCTACACAAATACAGCAGCATTAATGAAGAAAACTTGGACTATGATTTCAAAGAATAGCTATTTACTTCATTTCCCTTGTCTCCTCCCAGCTGGATTATTCCTGTGTGGTATTCAAGTTGCATAGAAAAACAGCTTCTCTGTAGCAGTGTAACTACACAGGTTACGTTTACAGTGAATATTTAGCTGCTTGAACTTAGACATGCTTTCATTGCTTACTGTAGTGAAAACGTTTCAAAAAGTAAGAATTTGTCTTTTTTTTTGCCTAAGGCAACTTCCCAGAATGAATTTCTGTATGAAATCTCTTACACAGTAATTAATTTCCACAGGCACAAGGACTTAGGACACATTGTTCAAACTAACGTTCTCACTGAATGAACATACGTTTCTAACTTCACCCTCTCTGTTGGGAGTTCACAATACCAGGAAAAGCTGTATTATAGGTCTTTTCAGGACAATAAAGGATGGGGGGGGAGAGGGGGAATCATTCCATAAACTAAGACTCTATAACATAACACCATCCTTATGCATTTAATTATAACACTGGGGAGGCAGAGGGGAGAAAGGACCAAGACGGTAAAACATACTATTTCACAGTGAAGACAGATCCTGCAATGACTTCAGAAAGACAAATGAGGCAGAATATCTTTGTGTGTATGGTCATATCTGTCAAACAAAATTGGAGAAAACAGACGTACCTGATTTTGTCAAACACTTATTAATAGATGGAAAAACAGTTAATTCCCTGTGTATTTTTTTATGCACAAAGTTCACAACATCCTGGGTAAGTACTCATTAAATTTATGTAAGTAATGATAGTAATAGTGCCTCACATAAAAACACAATATACTACTGGATCTTAACTGAATTCAGTTTCAGAGTACTAATATCAGATACACAACTATTACCCCCATGTTACAGATGGAGAAACCCAATAGATGGGTTAAAACGAGTTGCCTAATGTCACATTAAAAACTGGTGGCTAAGCTGACGGTGAAAAAAAAATCAGATTACCCAGCGCTGTCCTACCAGGGAAAAAAAAAAAATTATCTGTCTCATAAATACCAGAGCAGCTCAGAAGTGTTTCTCCACTTTGCCAACATTGTGGATAAATGTTGGCAGTGTAAATGTGTGGAATTTGGCATAGAGCCTCTTTCCTTACAATGTGTCATTCATCCTCATTTTTGGCATTTCAGTGGCTGTTCCTTTTAGGTGGCTATTAAAAGGGAAGAAAAACAGAACAGAACAAAACAAAACAATAGAATACACTTATATTACACTAATAAAACATAAAAGTTAAGCAAAGCATCCTCTTCTAGCTTTGTAGCAGTAAAACAGCTCTACGATATCAATCAGATTAAATGCTGGGGTCAGTCCGTGCCCGGGATTTATCAAAAATTTTTCATTTTAGTTTGTTGGGAAAACGTGAAGTTCTCTGTGATATGATCTTATGGTAAACTGAATAAAGAGAAGTGCCAGTAAAATACCAGAGCAATTACTCTATACAGAGCTAGCAAAAATAGGAAATACTGTACTGTTTTCCCTCATAATGCCATAAACCTTCACAGGTTCACTAAGGAACTATCCTCAACCAGAAATTTTAGCTAAATACGATATTAAATTCACATTTAGAAAACTTCAAACCTATATAGGCTGAGCTTCACTCTATGCACTGTCCAACCCCACACAAATCAATGTCCTGAGATATACCCCAGAAGCCATACAGAGTAAGTCAAAATCAGAAGAATTTTATCTGTCAGGAAGAAAGAATGTCAGAACTCTGTCTGACATTCACAAATATTAAGTCTAAACTAATGAAAATATTAGCTTAACTTAAATGAGCTTTGCTACAGCAACACAAGCATAAAAATGCAGATTTTTCAGGAGGGAGGTTTTATCCAGCTCATGGCTAAATATAGGTACCCCAGAAAAAAAACAACGTTTAATCTCTGAGATTGGACTGGTTTTCTTTAAATACAAAATAAATCCACACAACATATTATCACCACTATGGAAAAAAAAAAATCTGTGTTTAAAGCCACCATTATCTGTACTGATTATGCAATTTAGATCTTAATTATCTACAAACTATATGCATTGTCATAAGATACTTATTTATTAAAGTGTCCCAGGCATAGCTATTTACATATAGTTCCAGTAATCAAGGAAGATTTCTATCTTTTGAGAATGAGATCATGTTGCAAGAACTAAAAGCCCTGTGAAGGCAAGTAGGGAATCCCTTAAACTGGATCTTACTCCACAGTAAGTTTGAAAATACATTTGTAAACTGTTCAGGGTAAGTTTTTTTTGCTGCTGTATAACCCTCCACAGAGCAGTAGAAATATAAACTAACTAAATGAGATGAAGAAGTCATTCATATTTGTGACAAAATCTGATGTAAGTGCATATAAAAGCACAGATCGAAATGCTTGCAGATTCCCACCAGCCATGCATGTCACTGTTAAAATTCAGATAAATATCCCAGGGTGGAATATAGACAAATCACTCTGTGAAGAATTACTATAGTTTCAGACAAATGATTTCTAGCAGCTTTTCGGCTTCCATGTTTAGCATTCTGTAAAATATAATATTCAGTGGCACATACTGCATGAGAATTGGGTATTGTACAAGGGAACTTCTGCAGTTTCTTAAACTCTGAAGCTTGCATTTGCAGCTCCCAGTCAACTCAGTACTAAAAAAAAAGTCTTTCAGAGCATGGAAGGTGTGAGATGGTTGCAGACACGTGAGAGTGAGCTGGATCCCAGAGAAGTGCATGAACTGGCATGTCTGAATATGATTAAGTGTCAAGCAGTTTTACAGTGATTTAAACAGGGCTCAAACATCAGGAAGTGAAGGGGGAGTGGGAGATCGTGCTTTTGAATGTGGCATAATATTATTTAATTACTAAGCCAGTACCTACTTCTAATGAAATATAAGTAAAGCACTCAAGATTTTCAACTCAGCTATGTAAATTCTCCAATTATTCTTCTGTTTGGATATTTGGAATTTTATAAGGGTTGTTAAGTTCCTGCTTTGGTTTTATTATTAAGCAGATGCTGTGTATCTATGATTATGGATGCTTTAACTTATTTATATTACCCATTTTTTCCATTCCAGTTTCCAGTACTAATTTCAGTTACCTAAAAGCCCGCCAGAGCATGCTCAAACGTATCCATCCACCCAGAGGGATCAGTGGCATAGTTCAGGTTTTCTCTTAGGATCACTCACTCAAGACTTCTATTTCACAGAAAAAAGTCTGGAACATGGCAGCACTCTGTCAGTTTGTTATCTACAGTGATAATTCTGTGCTGCTTGCACTACAAGCTGCACTACACTGCAAATTTTTCTTATCTGCTAAAAGTCCCTGTATTTCCATCTCACTACAGTAAACATTTTTACTTTTTGTTTTTCTATGTTAGACTATATTAAACTTGGAAACCAACTCACTTCTTAAATTAAACTTGAAAATCGCCTCACCATTTTGCCAGACACAACTCTAAATCTGACATGCAAATACATGTTAGCATTAAAAACCAACCAAACAACAAAAAAACAAACTCCAAAAAACCCCCCCCCAAGTTTCCTGAACATGAGTTAGCTAGCATTTAAGTTACCCGGAACACCGGATGAGTGTCAGCTTCCCGCTATTTTTTCCCAGAAGTTTCTACACTTGGACTGCTAGCAAATACAACTTCAGTCAGACTTATAGGCCAAAAAGATCATTTATTCTGTTCTTTCCCACAGTATTGAGATGCCAATGCTTTGCCTTATTCTTCCTGTTCATATCATATACCCATTTGATTGCAGTCATGAAATACTTACGTTTAGAGCTAGACAACACAGTTTCATGTTTTATTTTTAGAATGGGCATTGCAATACAATCAAGCCCCCTCAAAACCAGAATGGAATAGAAATTGAACATTCTGTTCAAAGACAGCTGCTAAGACAAACATGTCTTCTTGTAGTGATGCCTCTCTCTCCAAAATCCGGTAACACTCAGTAATTATCTTTAAACTGAAAAATTAAGCAGAAAACTGAAAAACTTAAAAGTATATATAGTATATATAAAACTTAAAAGTATATAAGACTCTTCCAGCTGTCCCAGAGAAACATACAGATGCTAAACCTAGCAGGAATGCTTGATAAGAAAATACTGATCACTTTTACAAACTGAAATTAAATGGTTAAATGAGGTACCCAGGTTCTTATTAAGAATGTACAAAGAAGCAAGGAAAGGAATTTGTGTAATACAAACCATTTGGTTCTTTCATCTATTTGACTAAATGTTTGCATATTGGTTTTTAGCATTAAAAAACGTAGATACTTTGTAAAGGTTTGTGATATAAATACCACACTCTTGGCATTTAACAGAAAAGCTATGGGAAACAAGTAGTAACTGTAGAGCTTCCTAGACTGGTACATGCAGTTACGGAACACGAGTGACTATGTATTAATTGCCCCTAAAAAGGACAAAACACCTAAAGAGAAGGTATGATTCTGCTCCAGTGTAGACTATCTACATCCTGTGGTCCAGCTGAGTACTCAACACTTAGACTTTGCACTATCAATATAGATGCATGTTGTATGACAAAACATGAAAACACTTTTATCCTTTATTTGCTCAATCTAGTGTCATGTTTAAATGTTTGCTAGTCATTTCCTTGTCAAAGGGCATCACCAAACATTGCCTACATGAGGTCTTATTCGCATAAGCCTTTTCAGTTCTATTTAAGATGTACTCAACATTCTAACAATTAATTAACTTCTCATGTTTACTGATATCCTTTGTCCATTTTCTTTTAGTATGTTTTAGGATTTTTTAGTTTTTGTGTTAGCTGTTCAGCCTCCACGGAAAAATCTCTTCTAGTTTTCTGTAGCTTTTATAATGTTTGACAATGTACTGTTCTTCAGGCTGTTATATGAGCAGTTTGGCAATGCCTCCAGCCTTGGCTTGCAGGAATTCCTTTGCACTGGTGGTAGCATGGCTGAACAGCCACATGTTGGTTCCACAATCCTTTGCAGTATGTTAAATAGTCACCATGCCAGATTATTAATTTTATGTTCCATTTCATGTAAATATTCTGCATGTGGAAATGGAGTGCTCTATCCATTAATACACTGAGATTACGCAGACTGCCTGAGTTATAAAACAGCCTGTGAGAAGTAAAAAGATTGCAATTTCAAAACTCAGTGATAATTTCAGTTCTTGCAGAGGGAAACAAGCTGAAATCTATTTGCCAAAAAAGAGTAATGTGGATCTAAATACTGATTACAGTTCACAAATCTACCTTAGACTGTATGCCTATATTTGAAATTGTACTCCATGTTCAGTATTTTATCTCAATAATTTATTCCTAAATATAAAGGAAATATACACACACGTACAACTATACGTAGTGTAAACATTAAACATTTTTCAAAGTTCTGCATGCAATAGTACAGCTGTGTTTACGTGCATGTGAGTTTTTCAGGAAAGTAGTCAGGGAACAAGGAAGTGTTTGATTTCTTTAACATGAGTGAGCATTTTAGTAAACAGAAATAGATGAGAATGTGGTAGCCATAGTTAAAATTGATGTGCATTAACTTAAACTGTTGAATTATGCATGGGAAGTAAAGCAGGGAACTACCTTTACTTAAGAAATTGGAATTCAGAACATATCACAACTCTGTCCTGTCTGAACTCCTGTAGAAGCAAAATACAGAACTTTCCAAATTCCTTATTTAAACCAAAAAAAACATCTACACTAGATTGAAAAGCATCTACTGATAGAAAATCTTCTGTTCCACTAAAACACAGTGGCCTGAGGGTATGTTTTGGCAAGAGTAAGAAAGCCTGCTTTTTAAGATACTGGAACACGTGCATTAACGCTTGTAGCTCTTGCTCGTAACACACATACCCTAAGATTACGTATCATATACACAAGAAGAAACCAGACAAGTTCTCTTCTAAAAACACAGACCAGAGTCTGTGTATTCATCAGGTCTTTGAAAATTGTCAGACTATAACTGGGAATCCTCTCATAACACTGCATCCCTTTTTTGCCATGAAAAATCATGCACTTTCCTCAGAAAAGTACTATTTTCTACTGTTCCTTATTAAACTTACTTTGTATGTTGGAGTAATGATTTTAGAAGTATCTCTTTTACAGATTTCTTTCAAGGTGAAAAAATAGCTCCACCTTGCTAAACTTAGAGTACTACTAGTATGGAAATATATTAAATTAAGCATCATTCTATTATTTAGTCTTTTTATATACCCAAACAGTTTCTTAAAGTTTGTAGCTGCTCTTTTAAGATAAGCTACATTAAATTTAGATTTTAGTATGAGCTAGAACTTGTACTCAATCAGCATATTACTACTGTCATCACAAGTGTTTAAAAACATCTTTCAGAATAGTTGTAAGGAAAATAAGTATTTGTTAAAACTTTAAGTTTAAAATACTGTTTCATACTTAGTTTGTATTTAGTCTAATTCTTCCTGCTCTTTCCTTAAAAAAAAAAAAGGCAAGGCATAACAAGACTAAAGGGTACTAAACAAGTAATTCTGCCGCTGAATCTCCATTTTACTTTAGGCACATCCTTTATCAGACTAGTATTCAACTAACAATCTGTTAATACAGTGTTCCTTTCTGTACACTTGGCTTGTTTTTTGACAACAGGACTATGTTTTCATTTACGTATAGTTTATAGACTATAAAGTTCTAAGCTGAAGGCCTTTGAATGGGACCATGATAATTCTTGGTGTTTTGTACCTGATGTACTACACATGTACCACATTAGGATAGGTTGGTTGGTTGTTGAGGGGGTGGTTTGCGCTATTGCCTGCAGACAAAGGTCAAAAATCTCCTGGACGGGACTGTTTTGCTGACATGTGAGGAGACAAAGCACAGGAATAAAAGGTTATTCTGTTGAAACCTACTGATCACTTACCTCAAATTTAATGGTAGTTGTGTATTAGATGATCAATTAGATGTTAAATTCCTGTTCTTGGACATTATTCAAACCAAAGGCATTCCAAATTCAAACATTCCTCCGTGCATAATTGCAAATATACATGAGAAATTATTATTAAGATGTTATAAGCACTTAGAACTCCTTAGAGTTGCACCCTCTGTGAGATGAAAGAATTTATTTCAATTAAGAAATGATTAAAGTATTGAAAATACAGAGATCTGTTTCAGGAAAATGGAGTATTAAACATTTCAAGCAGCACCTCATTTACCTCCTAAAATTTACCAGTACAAACACTTCCCATTAACTTCTTCACAAACTAATTATTTAGTACCACCATAACCATTCCTTAATTTATTTTAATAACATTAGAAACCCAGGCTAGCATGGTACAATCTAGCAGAAAGGGTTATTAGTCTACATGTGAGGGACTCCAGTAACATTGAGGTGAAATTCTCTGGTAAATCATCTTTTTGTAACACTGCATTGTTAGTTGAAAACAATATGCTTATCATGTAAAATATTTTTTAAAGGCGCTTCATGCATACCTATTAAAGCAAAAAACATCTTATTTATAAGTACAAGGACCCTATAAATCCCAGCCTAACCCACCATCTATTGCTCCTCATCCAGTGGAAGTGTGGCGGTATTTTTGTAAAGCACACAGGTAATGTTAGTTTAGTGTAAGTTTAAAGCTGTAACACTACAATACAGACAAGTAAGTGTTTATTCATTTACTAAATGTACTATGGAGTAACTTGAGGAATCTTCTTCAATGTACACATCTGGTCAGCTGGCCATAGTCTAAAGACTTCAGAAGCCAACAACTTTTGATTACTGGAGTCTTCTTGCGTATGCTCTGAAGTTCAATTGCAGAGGACATTTTTGACTGCATTATGTTTAATGTGATTTAAAAATACAGAACATTCAGAATACCAGGCATTTTTACAGGCACCATGACAGAACTCAAAGGTTTAAAGAAAAAAAAAAAAGAGTTAGAACATTTTTTTCCCAAAATCACTGGAAGTTTTAGCTTTCTACCTCTCTTGGTTTCTCCACTAGATGGGTAGTTAAATTTAGTCCTCCATCTAAATCATTTGAAGCCTCAAGCTTTTTACTCCAAACCATAAGCTCAAAACTGAGACCAAGAACAGGTTGCACTGGTTGCACTGCCAGCAATCTTAATTTTACATGGCATAGTTCATTCTCCCTTAGTCTTCATTCTTTCTTACCTGTCCCTGTTCAAACCCATGCTACAGGGACACTCACGCTCTTCCTTTTTACTCTACACAATTATCTTTTTCTCCATATTTCTTGTCTACCAGCAACTTCCTATACCCCATGCTGTCAATCCTGTGCATTCTGACACAGGTTAATATGTCTCACCCATAAATGCTTGAGATAATTTGAAAATTTTTACTTTAAATACAGTTCTAACTTGCTTTCTGATGCAAACAACAAAGCACTCAATCGCCATTGATAAACAATCGTTATCAAGTTTAAGTTTCAGTCAAATAAGCACATTCTTATTGCTCTGAAGCGCACCTACCTCATTTGCCCGCTGAGATAGGCTTCCCCTGTGCTTCTCCACACCATTTCTTCAGATCGTCTCACATTCAGGCCTACGCTCCCGAGTCTTCATCTTTTCTTCTCAACTTTACTTACAAAATTCCCTCATTTTCTCAAGGAAACTCCTCACTTTCTTCAACCCCTACATCCAGCACTTCTCTATATTGTTCTTTGCCGCTTCGAACATCCTCTTTAGTGTCCCCACCACCCCGACCCTCACGCAGCTCCCAACTCCCCACCTCACAGCCCACAGTGAGGAACACGCCACTGCTCCCCTCACCACAGGCAAGGACAACCTTCCACACGACACCCAGTTACAGTAAAGCCCCTGGCCATTTGCTGAACAAAATCTTTCGCTCCAGTACCACAAACAGCAAGGTAAAGCTGGCTGGTTTACACAGTTGGAAGCAGAAATAACCCTCAGGGCGGCTGCAGCCCCTGGCCCCGCAGGGCTCACCGTCCCCGGCTCCCCCTCAGCCCAGCGCGGCGCCGGCTCCCGCCACCCCGCGGAGCTGCCCCGCCCGCGCCCGACCGTGAGGGGCGAGGGGCGGCCGCGCCGCCACCGCCACCGCCGCCCCGCCGACAAACCCGCGGGACGGGAGAGGGTCCTCCCGCCCAGGCGGAATTGTGCAGGACGCTGAACCAGGCGCAGCCATCGCTGCTCCTCCAACTAGAAAGCAAAACAATAGCTGTAAAATTAAACAGATCCGTGAGTTCCCCCCACACACACCGAGGAGAAAAAGGGAATGAAGGGGGGGAAAAAAAAAGAAAAAAATTTCAAAAAAGTAATTAAATCAAAGTATTACACAGATGCATCTGACTTTTTACTAGGCCAGGCCCTAGCCCCTGGGCAGCTGGCCAGCTATGGCGGCCTGTGGCGACGCGGCCATGGCTCCCTCAGCCTCTGAGTCCTGCAGCAGCACACAGACACCCCCACACCAAACCCGGGAACCTCTGCAGCCCCATGGACTAGCGATGACAGTTTTGTTTCTCAGAAACAAATGCCTTAAAGATCTAAAATATATGCACATATTTTAAACATACTTTAGGAAACAAATGTGGATCTAATTTAAGAAGCTACATTCTTTCCCTTCTAGAATTAATGATATCATTTAAAACGAAGGGAAGTGTAGTAAACCCCACACAATAATAAGTTTTTGTGTGGTATCAATGGGGCCAGTTCTTTCTTAAGACACCATCTGCCACTGACCCCTAACAGTTCTCCACCCAAACTCAGTATTATAAACATTATAGCCGCACATCCACTCACATATTATTAGCTTACCTAGGTGTTAACTAGTAAAATCAAACACACGACTAGAAAACGAAGAACACTATTTTCTGAAAAAGGTATTAATTACAGGTAGAAATAAATAACATCCTGCTCCTCAAAACGACAATTTGGGAGGGGAGGAGGGTTGAAATAGTGGGAGTATCTATTAACCTTTATAGTTTAGAGAAGGATACACATGACCTACTCTAAAGAAACAAGTTTTTAAGGGATTGTATTGTAATGCAATTAAGACTTATATTTTCCCTGCAGATACATAGGTGTTGCTGCTTTAGAGGGAAGTCAGTACCATACAGATCCTAATGGCCTCAAGGTAAAGACTTTGGGTGGATTCTCTTCAGCAGCACAGGCCTCTATTGCTCTTGACCAGAGACTTCCATTCAACCTGTGACAATCCCTTTAAATGTTTCTGTATCCTTTTGACATCCTGACTCTAAGCCCCCTCCCAAATCATGACATGCCAGTTCTTCAGGATACACAGTTAACAACACCCCCCCAACATTTGGATAGAACACCATATAAATTACCTGAATCATCTCCAGAAGCGAGGAATATTTTATACAACTTTACTTTTTTACAACTTTACAAGTGTTGCATATATTCTGAGAACTAAATTTGCAGTTTATTTGTAGGTGTGGATACTCAAGGTAAAAGTGTTTAAGTATTTACTTCTAAGGTCATGAGTCTCAGAGAAGAAAAGTCTCTGGATCCTTGAGAGCAGAAGAGTTCTGTTCCTAATTTCCCCGTGCATCACTAATAACACTGTATTTCCCACATTTTAGTGTGAGAATATGATGATATGGCTGTTATTAAAAAAACAACTTAATTATACTAATTTCAGTAGTATTCCAAGGTTAGAAATAAAACATTTCCCGTTTAACGTCTTTAAATTCTTTCCCCCTTTGCAATGCAAGTTCAAGATAGCTCTCACAATCATTTAAAAACTCACAAATTTTTGGCATACCTTCAAACAGGTTATTGTATTGTTTACATGACAGCGGTTCCCACTCTAATGTAAAGACAATCTGATGAAGCCTTCTTAATATTCCACCCTTCCACCACAATGGTTTTGAACTTGCTGATTTGTGGAATTTCCTTCTTCCGCACCCCCCAAGGAAAATGCATAGCAATTTAAAGCTTATGACAACAGACTTGCTTTTCTTCATTACATTTAACAAATATCTTGATAGTAGTCCATGGACCAAAAGGGTCTGCTAATCACAAGCTGACAAAAAAATTGTTATATCATGTTCACTGAAAACAGAAGCTAAATAAAAACGAACCAGTTCCTAAGAAAATGTCTTTAATTTTCATTTTATGGAAATACATCTTTTGGTTTTACTTCCATGATACAAAAATGTTAAATATCAAACATTTTCTGAAATCTACTAATGCAGATCCTTTTTTAAATGAATAAAGGGCTGGTGCAGTTAGCAGGTTTGTCACAGGTACCAAAAACATTTTTACAGAAACCCCACAAGCTGGGGAAGGAGGAGGGAAGAAAAAGATCAAGACTTCAGAGTGAAAACAGCAATAGATGTGAAAACAAAGAAAAAAATACCTCCCACCAGGAAATTAATGTTTTAGAAACTTGTAAGTTACAGGTATTTGAAAGGTATGTGTAAAGTTGGTATTTAGATGAATACTGGCTGCACAGAGGGTGGGGGGGTAGAGAATGGAAAACTAAAAAAGATTTCCAGATAAAGTAATTGGTAGAAAGCAGTATGTGAAACTGCAGTTCTACCTGTTTCAAGAATGCTGACAGCATACTAATATTGCCTGAAAAAACAGCTAAAGATTAGGAGATTTGTGGTAACTCCCCTCAAGCACAGGAAACAGCCTAGCACGAAATCAGAGTGCCAGTTCTTTTTGTACATTTCATAGCCAGCATGCCAAAGTAGGTGACAAAAATACATTGAGTCTTGCTTCTTAAATCTAACATCATTTACGACAGCAAGGATTTCACATGATCAACAACGAATCATATACTAGTTAATATACACACAAGTAAAATTGACAGTGATTGTTCAATAAACAGTTTAAAATAATTAAACTGATTTTCAGGACACATACTGCTCTGTTAACACCACTTTATTTAAATAAAGTATGGCTTCCAAGAGGTGTATTCTTGCAACTGCTTTCAATCAATTCCACTTGTTAAGGCAGTTGTTTCCTACCATGTTTCAGGAACTTCAAAAATTCCAGTGGAACTACTTGTGAGACTTCCTAAAAGACAGAGTCACAGAACAATATATTAAAGATTTCAATATACAAACACTGAAAGGAATAAAAATTAAATCAAGAATATTTTGATTCTTTCAGAGCATACAAAGACATACTTTCTCCCCTAGAGCGTGGCTCTAGATACAGTATTGGCAAGTCAATATTTACAAAGGGAAACCAAGAGACTGTTTATGAGTAGGCTCTGAAAAGAAGGGAAAAAAATGGTTAATGTTTCTTACTCAAATGGTAAATATTATATGTTGCAATTAATGAATATTTTTTATCCAAGTAATTTTGTTTTTGCAATACCTGGGATTATAAAGTTAAATAATACTATCTTTCCAAGTGTACTTCCAGCTATTCTTGTTTAAGGCACTTAATACAGTGAAGAATATTTCCAGCCCAAATTAACGGGAGAAAAAAAGAGGAATCACACTAATACAATAATGTATATTTCCATAACACTGAATACAGAGCATGAATTTTATACTCGGAATTACAGTAGACAGCCTTGTCCTTCTGCATATGCTTGCACAGCCCAACTGCCCTACTGAACTACAAGAAGAAAGTTATTTCCAAGCACAGCTTTTGAATCAGCTAATAAAGATTTTACTCTACCAAATCAGGAGAAAGGATGCTTGGTATACAAACCACTTGCTGGATAAAAGTGGCCAGAACAGATATCGAAATGAAGTTTTAACTACTAATATTTCAATATAGTTCAATACAGGCAGTGATCCAGATGACCAATAATTAAGATATGACTTAATTTTTTAATATAGTCTAATCCATTTCTGCAAGAAGTTACTAACAAAAGTTGAAATAGAACCAACAATAAATAGATCAATAAAAATGAAATCTTTTGCGGTTTAAAGTCATGTGACCTACGGTTATTTAATTACTTTCTTTTTTTTCGGACAGGCAGCAATAATTCACACAACATAGCAAAAATATTAGGTGAAACATAGTCATCTGATTGTCACCTGCCTCTGTTTAGTCAGACATACAGTTCAAGGTACTTTGGCCAAAAAATATGTAGGTATTAAAATCTGCAAAAACCTCCTTACATCAATCCTAGGTGAAAAGCCTTCCAGCAAATAAAGAACAATAAAGGCTACAGTTACAAATACCACACAGAACATTGCAGATACCAATGTATACATCAAAACAGTTTTTAGAAGAAATAAAAACATTATTTGGGTTTATAATTTGTATTAGAAACACTATTGATTTTTCAAGCATTACACTGTGAGTTCTAAACTAGAATAAAAAAAAAGAAAATTAATAAAATACAGAACAGAAGAAAACAAATTTTATATCTTGGGCTAATCCACAAATTGACACTTTTACAATAAAAAAACCTATCATTTCTTCTACTTTTCAAAATTTGCATCTCCTGGAAGTGAGATTCCTCAAGCTTCAACAACTAGCAAGCTATGAAATGGGAATGATCTGCTTACAGTCCAGTAAGCCTTTCAAATAAGCAAAGGCTTACTCAGAGCATGTAGCAGACCACGAGAGCTGTTAAGGTTGACTATGATCCACCCATCCAAAATGTTTGGAAGGGATTTTAGGCACACTCACTTTTCATCACTGTCTTGCCAAGCGTTACCAGAACAAAACCCACAGTTAAGCGATTCATCAGCACCCAGAAAGCTACAGGGCCTGCACTAGTTGAAAAGCCCAGTAGATCAGCGCTTGTCTGGCAACTCACTCCTTCATTGAGGTATCTCAGAAAGTCAACACATTCTCAGGCAATGTTCTAGAGAGGAAAGGGTTTCAGTAGAGTTGCAGCCTCATTATTTATACCAAGGGATATAAAACAGCAGTCTGACTGGGCCAAACTGCACTCAACCTAAAACAGCACTGTGGCAAGAGGTGTGCCAGAGGGGTGGTGAGGGGCAGGCAGGTAGACTGGCAAAGTTTTGGCTTAATTGAAGAGGTAAATAATATTCTGACCAGATTGAGAAATCCCATTGTTATTTCCAACTTTCAGAACTATCTTATCTCACAAATAACGGTAAACAAGGGATGTTAGCACAATATTATCAAGATATATAGCCTTAAAGTGATAAATAAAAGGGCACATGTATTAGCTTTTAGGGCAGCAGGTAGGTTTATTAAAACTGGATTCATTTGCAAGCAACAGAGGTTGTCTAATGACACACATCTGGCAAGTCAAGCTACGTGCATTCGATTATGCCGTGGCTCCATCCGATCAAGCTTAAGGGAAAACATTCACATTAAGTCACACAAGGGTTCACATTAAGTTACCCTTACATTTTGTTGTGAAGTATTGGATTAACAGGGAAATCTACTCTAAAATCCTACTTCCAAGATTCCTTCAATTTTGCTTACAATATGCAAAATGTATTGGGTAACCTTAACTAGAAGGCTGCATTAAAAAAAAAGAGGAGATTAAGAATAGCTGAAAATATTCAAAGAGCTTTGTTTTAAGGAAGAAGGTAAGCAAGTAAGATATCAACTACATCCTGCTTCCTTTGGTTGGTCTCAGGTGGGGTTTTGTTTGTCTGTGGTGGGTTTTTTTGGGTTTTTGAGTTTGGTATTTTCTGGTTTTTTGTTTTTACAATTTTTGTATGATGCAGTCTTCAGTTTAAATAGGTTATTGCAAAATAACTTATAACAGTGACTTATTGCATTACATTCACAGAAGTCCAGAAAAGCTAAGACATTCAAGAAAACAACTTCAGTTCTGTTCAGGCCTAGGGTAGTCCCAAACAGAACAGAAAACCATGCGCACTAACATTGCTCTTACCTGCTGGAACTTGTTCTGTCTTGATCTTTTTGAACTTTTTGGCTCTCTTCTTGCCATCTGGAAGGGACTCTGTGCAGGAGTCTGTCTGATCGTATGGTGAATCTTGGCCTTCTCCCTCTTCCATATCATCAGAACCAGTTTCTTCCTGAATAGGACTCATGCTTCTTTTTCCCACTGTACTGGTACCTGTAAAACTGAAATGTAGAAGAAATATGATTATGTACAAGTCAAGAATGACTATTATATAGGTACTAGCTGTCGTACATCAATTAAATATTTATGAGGGTAGTAGAATAAACTGTAGTAAGTGGTGTACCATGAAATTACATTATCTGGAAGACCTGACTTAACTATAAAATTCCGTAAGTTGCCTATCTAATCCAATCTTACGTAGATGAAGGTGTTCATTCTTTGTACTATAGATGTCTCAGGCTTAGCTGCTATTCGGATGAGATCACTCAACTCAAATGTAATTAAAGCTGTTCTCTATCCCTGCTTAATTTTAATTTTTATTCTCTTAGTTATGAAAGCTCTTGCAAAGCATTCTCAATAGACACTAAGTTACATACAACTGTTAAGCCTCAAGCACACATCTTGATATTGAAGGATTCTACATGCTCACTTTATCCTCCCTCCTGGAACTATATGCAGTTTTAAAAGCATTTCTGTTACATAAAGGTAGAGAAAAACCATCAAGCTCCATATAATAAACTTTAAGTCGGGCCTTAAACTGAAGAGTCCTACCATCCAACGGGCTGGTGAAATAAAAAGCACAAAAAAATGCACACTCGTTTCATAGGTAGTATTTGAATGAACCCTGACTAATACAGTATGAAGATGAACTTCGAGATCCATTTCATTCAGCATACATTGAAATAACGCTGCGTAGATTTTCATTCAACTGGAATGCTATTGTTAAGTTTCTTTGAAAGACAAATGACAATATTAAAATCAAATTAGCATGAGTATAAGAAAGAATGCAATAGCAAAGGGGATAATTAAAAAAAATAGTTCCCATTACAAACTTATAGATATATGAATATCAGCTACTTAAATATCTATTTTCATGCTCTTTTCGAGCAACCAGTTTAAAAAAAGGTAGTTTTAGAATTTAAAACCTTTAGTTTTTCATTAAGAACTATACAAAATAGCTGTACACGTCTAAGCCATGTTCTAGTCTTTTATTTAAATAAAAATTAATACCGAGTGATAAAACAAAACTTTACAAGCTGCCTTTTTTTTTTTTTTTTTAATCAATAATAGCGGGGAATTACAGTTTTCAACAAGGTTTCAGCTAAAGGACTATTAAATTTGGCTGTATAGTTTTGGCTTTGAAACGGAATATTTTCAGCTGAACATTTTGCAATTTAAAACAGACTCTGGGATGTCCAAAGGCAATAAACAAACATGAAACATATGATTACGCCTCATGCTCTTACTTCCACTTTAGGAGCACAAACACCATTTACTTTGATGAATAGCTGGCTTTTCCTCCAAACATTCACACACAGAAGGCCTTCTTGCATGATCTCTTACAAATCACCATTTCAAGTCACACCGCAACTACCATCAATAAAAAGATATAAGCCAAAACGCTGGACAGAACTGTTTATCCTACAGACATGCTTCAATATTGTGAAACATGCAAAAACTAGGTTTGCAAAGAAAAAAGGTCTAGTGAAGAAAGAGCATTTAGAAAACAAAAACCTACATTCTTTTTAAACATTGTTTAGAAAAGTTTATAAGAATTCTACTTTTGAGAAAGATATTCTGAAAAATACCTAAGGAAGAAGAACTCATGAGCCATAAATTATGATACCAGAATTTCTTAGACATATTATGAGCACTTGGGTCTTAGAAGAGAACTTTCACTCACTGTAGGAAGAAGTTCCCATTTTGAAAGGTCTTACAGCTGAATTTATTCTTTTTCAACTTAGGCTCTTGAGAAGTTATTGCAAATAAAGAGAAACAAGTTCTTGACCCTCAGTGTGCATTTAACTGTGTACCAAAGTATGACATAAAAATTAATTTTAGGCCTTATGTTCTTCCTGCAGATACCTTAAGGGGGAAAAAAAACCCCAGCAACAAAGTAGCAGCACAAAATCCAAAACGTAGGTATTTTATAATCAAGAACCGATGGCGTCTTGCTTTATCGCAAAATATTATTTTCATTCTACATTCATTAATTGATTGCATGGATTCTAGATGGCTAAGGGTTTATTTTTATGTGTCTTATTTTTGTTTGACCTAAAATAAGATTCAAGGACTACAGCAACACTATTTATTCACTTAGCAATAGAGCAAATCAGTATGGTTGTATATATAAGTTAGAGCATTACTCAGAGAAAAGATCAGTTTTCTAATTATACCAGCTATTTTGGAATATGCCCATATTTCTGTCTCAATTTCCTTACTCCATTGAGAAACAACTAAACAAAGTGGAAGAACTGAACAAACTAATAGCTATCAGTAATCATCCAATTCAGATATCCTTGTTTAGGATCCTCAACTGTTTGGATATCTGAGCCATTTAGAGACAGAGACTTACATCATCCATTAACAAACGTAGCATTTGGGTTTGAGAACACACATGTACAACATTTATCCAGGCAAGAATTTTGGGTTGTCTTTTTTAAAAGAATTTATTTAAGAAGGTTCTGAAATTTCTTTTGTATATTGAAATGGAGATTGTTCTCACTTTTAAAATAAAATTACTAGCCAAGTTGGGGAGGGTTCTTTTGGAGGGGGGACACACACGACACAACGACAAAAAACAAAACCACAAGAAAAGCCTATCATACGTTACCAGTCGGCAATGTATGAGCACAATACAGCTTTCACAACAGTCAGTGATGATGGTAGGTGGGGTTCCAGACATCTTCAGTGATGGTAGTTTTCACTAGTCCTTCCTCAACCTCTCCCTTCTGTTGACCTATTTTAATGCCAGCCCACAGGCAAACCTGACAAGGATGAATGCCACTGGAGGAAGGTGGTAGAAGCAGAAAATCTAGGTTTTATTCTAAATTTCTATTCCTATTATGTACAATCCTGATCCACAAAGAATACAGTATTTTTTTTAAATTCCAGCAGTGTTACTAGCAACATTAGTACTAGATGAATCAACAGGATATGGAGGACTTATATCTCACTCTACTGCCAGAAAGAGCACAGACTCCACCTGATTAAACTGCCTATGAACTTTGTAATGTCATTTCAGATACTAAATAGCAGCGATTCAACTAGTCCTATGGTAATTATTTTGAAACAATCAGCAAATGGAGGGGGGCAAAAGGTGGGAAAACAATTATGATGATGTAGCATCAAAGATATTCTGTTTTTTAAAAGTAGGATGGACATGCTTGTCTAAGGACCGCTTACTTCCATCACAGCAGAGCATCTTGAATTGGCCTGGACACATACAAGCCTCCAACTTCAACTAAATTTCATTTAAATGAAAACATAAGCCCCGTGTTTTCTTGCCGCTTTGAACAACATTGCGGGGGGGTGGGGGGGGTGGGTAGGGGTGGTAGTTACTGACCCGTCATAAAAATCAGTCATTTCAGCTTAAGAGCAGGGGAAATCTCCTGAAATAACACTAGAATACTGGAATACTATAATAATTTGCTTGTAATATTTATTATCTATATCTTTAATGACTCAGCTTTTCCCCATTGTTACCCTTTATTTAGTAATAAGCCACATAAACAACCATTTCTGTGAAAAGCAAAGAAATCATCAGCAGAAATACATGAACATTTGAAAAATGTGACAAACTGTCTTCAGCAAAATAAAGACATTCAAGGAAGTGGTGCTACAAACAGTACCCTGACTTGACAGAAGATGCAGCACTCCTGGTTTTAGCTAGAAAACTTGTAAGGCAAAATAACATTTCACCTTCCTGTATTTCATACTAGTGTATGTGTTTTGCCACTGGTCTTACTTTATTTTACTCATTCCCAGATGATTCAGGAAAATTAGATTAAGTAACTACAAGTAGAGCAGGATATCTAGTTTTACAAAGAATGCACCCTATTTGATTTTTCATGCTATGGTTTAACACTATTTTGCTAAGGAAAAGATCTTAAATCCGTGCATTTAACAGTCATGGCAGAGCTGGCAGGCAGTTATTTGCTAAGCACAACGTAGCCGGTACTGTATAATACACAACAGGCCATGATCCATCCCTTTCAAAAGTGTATTCTGAATAGTGAAGAGCTTTAGAGAAGGGGATCTTATTAACTACTTTAAGTTTTGTCAAACGCATCAGTTTCTCCTCTGCTTCTCCATCTGACATTAATAATTAGGCATATTGCCATTAAAATCAATTTTGATATCTAACAGTAGTAATAAGTTATATGCAAGTGGTATATTTTAATTATAAGTGATTTCACCTTGTGACTGCTATTAATACTATTACAATACCTTTTCTGAAGAGTAGTTCCTCTATAATATGGGACTGTAGGTTTTTTAGTAAGACAGAAATTAAAGAATCTTTGTTACATACTTATCAATCTGTCAATTTAAGACAAAAGTTCCTTACATGAAATACCCAACAACTTCATTACTGAATGAAAAAGTAGCCAGGATATACTGTCATCATGGAGAGGAACAGCTATTCTGCAGCTGTGCTCCCTGGCAGAAACTGGTGCAGTAAGCTTATTAAATAATAAATAAATAAAGGATGTAGTAACATGAAGCTATTATAAGAGATCAGCTGCTAGATACATCACAGTATTGAGTGCTCAGCTACATACGATTCAAATTAATCTGGACAAATATACACACATATACAGGCACACATAGATTTCTCCTGGTGGCTTCATATAAATGTTTATTTTCTATTTTATATTAAAATTATTATATATAAATATTTTTGATATATCTTTGTCTGGAAACAAAAGGAAAATGTTCATCCTGAGTGAACTGAAAGACCACAAGGTTTGCAGTTCCATGTTATACCTAACCAGATTACACTTAAGAGGAAACACAAAAGATTAGTTGACAAGAGAACACAATCTAACTAGTAACAAATAAAAACAAAATTAAGAAAAACATGTCAAAAGATCTGCATGAATGGGATTTTGGAACAGAACCAAAACACTTTATTAATGGAGTAACAAAAGAACAAAAATTCATGTAACATCAATTACAAAAGAAGTTCTATCAACAAAATAAAGGCTATCCAAAGCTATCAAAGTGTTGATCATCCAAAACCAAGGTTGCTTCTTCTGGAATTTTACAACACGAGAAAAAATAGATTAAAAATTCTCAAGGAGATTAAGTGCTTAGGCACACAGCTCACTGCAGTGTATCATAATTTTAAGGAAAGAATTTACTGAAAATTTTATTCAGCAATTTTCCAAATAACACATTTGCAGTAGTCCTCAAACTTCTTTGCAAGATAACAACAAATCAGCTTTCCACATGTACTGTTTTCCAAAGTGTAAGTTAAAAGAATAAGTTGTCTATGGTTCAAACCATAAGCTGCCACTCTTACCATCTGTCTAGAATCTGTGAGATACCAAAAAACCGCAACATTCATTGAGGAGAGATACTTCCCCTAGTAGAAATAAAACTAGGACTTAGTATGACTCACGATGTGGTAAGTATTTCAGACTATTTAATAGAGACTTAATTATAGACCTAAACTTTAGCCACATGTAAACTAGTGTCAGGACAATCTTTAATGCTCCTCATGTCTTCACAACATGCGCTCCCAAGTTTTCCAAAGTACAATAGTTCAATTAAACTCACTTCATTCGAGATGGATTTTATCACCAGGTTCATCCATATGGATTTTAGGGATCAAACATGTCTATAACACATTTAGAATTCCCACCATGACAAAAACCATGAAAATTTGACAACTAGCCAAAATACACACCTGCATTTAATTTTGCAAAGTAGGCAAATCATAAGCTCATGTAGGTGAGAACCGAACAAGTTTAGTATATTTGTTACATGACAAATAACATTTAGAGGAAGATATGAGAGCTAGAACTTATCATAGCATTCCCAGGAAAGATAAAGGAGATAGACCTCAGCGTTGGTTTTACGACCATCTCACGTGGTCTGTCTAACCAGGGAAAAACACACCAACAAACAAAAAAAACCAAAACAAAACAACAAAAACACAACACCCACCCACCCCAAAACACCACCTTACATGTAACTCATGCACTCCACTGAAACTTATTTTTATATAGAATTGATAGAAGGTGGGGGGGAAGAGAAAGAATGGCAATAATTTGATAGGTTAATTATATAATTATATTAATATGAAAAGACCCTTCCCATTCACAGCTACACAGATGACTGTGAAAGAAGCCTTCTCTTACCATCATATCCAAAACCTGTCATTAATATGAGAGGGTAAAAATAGAACAAGAAACACGCACAACAACATGCTGTACCAGAATCAACACCTGCATCTCCCAACTTAATTTTGTCGTTAAATAATAAAATAAAACCCTTTTCAAGTTTTACTCCGAAAACCTAAAGCCATGCAAGTATTATCATCTGCCTTCCTGTTTCTGAAGCATAAGAACAACTCCATCAGGACTGCTCAAGATGGTAATTTATAGCCTTCTCTGTGGCAGTATTATCACCATGGAAAGTCAACCAAAAATCAAGATGGCCTTTACAAGGGTATAAGGTGACAGCTAAGTTTCCAGATGATACAAGCCATGCAGAGGTGTCAAACGAACAAAGAAAATAATTCTTTTATTTTGATTGTAAGAAATGGTGCTGCTACATCAAGCTCAGACGCTGCAATTTGTCCTGCCTTCAAGATCCCAGTATTTTAAAAATTTGTCTAATCACATTTGTGAGCAAATTATCTTCGCTCCTTTACCTATGATCTTGTGACAACTGACATACCACTATGGATTTATATGCAAAGAAATATATACAGGAAAAAAGTCACCTATGGGTTAAGAACTACCTGAATTGCTAGACTTCCAATAAAAATGCAATAAAAATACAAGAATTGGCAATGCAGGAAAAGTCTCACCTGTTAACACAGTAGTATCGACTCGGGGAAACGTAAGGTGTGCATTGAGTTTTTAACCGCTTTCTCTCCATCTCCTTCCAACTATCTTCTGTACACTTTCTCTTTGCCTGTTTTTCTTCATGTTTTTTCTCAACATATTCTGCATATGTCTGGATCCTATAACTTTCGGCATACCTGCTGGTGTTTACAGCTATGGGGAAGAAGAGTGATGTTACACACAAAACACTTCAATGACAGCATGCCCTCTCCTGAAATAACTTATTTTGAAAAGCAGAAGGCAGTGAGCTATTTGTTCTGTCCATATAAACAACTTCTAGTTCCATTGTTAGTGATCAGGAAAAAAAAAAAAAATGCAGTACTCTTCCAAATTCACATGGAATGTTTGAATTAGATCTTCAAAACTCTTCTCAGAGTCACACTTCATAGAAAAAGGGTTAAATCTACTTAAAACTTTTCTTTCAAATTAGAAACCATCAATTCTTCAGTCGTAACCCTCTTCCAGATTGCTTGTTGGCAAGCAAAGATTTCCTGGATTTTTTCCCTTTTAGTCTCATTACTTAACCCAGCAGGTTTATTTTGCAACTCTGCCAGGAAAAGACGACATTTGCAAAGCCTTTGCCAAAACTCTGTCTGATTGCTGTGAAACATAAGCTTATTTGAGCTGCATTTTTGGTTGCACAAGATATCCGTGGAAGCAGCACTTAACTAACACACAGCTGTTCCATCCTTGTATCTTTCTAATGTTTGGTCTCCATTTAACTAAAAAAGACTGCAAGTTCAAGGCAGAAGGATTTTTGTCAATGCAAAATTAGAATAACTTCAAAAATAAAGAAAAACTTTCACTGCCTTCGCTCAGCAACAATTTACCAACATTCCTTCAAATCCCAGCATCTTGACAGCTCTCAGCCTTTAGTCTGTGAGCCAAGCTCTGGCCTGGAGCCATCACTACAACAGATGAATCAGCAAATTAAACTGACTGTCAACTGGTGTCCTCTGCTGTTTTCAGCCTAACTCACTAGAAGAAAGTATTGTAAACCAACCAGTAAACCAGTTTAAATACAAGAAAAAAAACTAACCCAGATTGTTTTTCTACTTGGGCTGCGCATTTTAAAATACCATAATTGTAGTAGAGACAAAATCCTGATTTTATTATGTACTTTCAACTATTTTGTAGAAGTTTCAGCTGTGTATCCAACTTTCTGATTCTAGTTGAAGTGTTGTCATCTTGAATACAGGTATTCTGTATTAACTCTAGGCCAAGCACTAGAAATAGCAAGCTCCAACATCACAATTCAGAAAAAGGGAGGAAGATGGGTGGATTTGGGTTGTTTCCTCTTTCCGAATACATCATCTATTCTGCGTATTAGCTATGCTACTGTGAAATGAATTACCTATAATACCAGTCAGAGCATATAGATGTTGCTGCTGCAAAGTCCTTCAAATGTACATAAAACTGGGCAACAGCTTCGTATATTTAATTTTAATTGCAAGAATAGATACCAGCAATTATGATTAATAGCCTCATGAGATTGCTGCATGAACCAAAGAGATGTTATGCATACCTCCTTTCACACCCCTTATATTTGTTTTGAAATGTGAAGTTACAGGATCTGTTTGTAAGAATTAGGAGTATATTTATTGCCCATGAAGTTATGGTGCAGGCATCATGAATGAATTAATAATGCTCACTAGACTTACTGCATGCCAGCCGAAATTCCTCAGGGTAAAATTTGTTTAGTTAAACTCAAGCATGTTTTTACTTGCTAAAATCAAGCACATAGTTACCATGGATCATCTGATAAATAGTGATTTGTTAGAACACAATAACCATTTCACATTATTTGTTTTGCTATAAACTAAGAGCCAAAGTTATGGCTCTTCCATTTAATTCCCTGACAAACCCAGGCTGTATTTAAGGAAAAAAAATAATCATCCTTATGCAGCCTAAAGATAATTTTAAAATAAATCTGCGTAAGAGTCAGTATTTTGAACAAAGACAATTCTGCTTTTCTGAAATAAGGCCTGTATTTTATCTCAACCCATTCGTGTTACACATACACACATAAACATATGCATATACATATATATATTTAATATAAAAAGATTGTACACTGAATATATTGCTTCATGCATTGAACAACTAAAATGAAGGCATATGGAGAACTCTACAGAGCCACAGAGATAAATCAATCTTGCACAGTCCTGAACTGAAGAGCAGCTCGCTATAAGAGTTTAAAATACATTTTCTCTGATGCTTTTTTGATGAATGCTGTCCATATTGCCAAACAAAGCAAATGCACTTATATCGCTCTGCATTGCCAATGGAAGAAATGCATTGCTGGAATGCTTTGCGAATTCTAACAAACTGAAGAGAACTTAGGGGGTTTATTTACTTATTTATTTAAATAAGAGAGAAGACAAATCTTTCTGTGAGAAACCTAACCTAGCAACCAATACCACATGGCTGCATTTCATTACACTACTCGCAGCCATAAAGTTAAGTTTCTGTCTTATAGTAGAATAATAGTAACTGCACATTATTTTAGGAAAAACATTTCTAGAGGATGGCATCTTCCCTAGTTATTAGGCAAGCTGTTGAACAGGCTGACTGATGTTGAGCAATCCAAGAGGAATGCGTACAAAGATACTCTTTCATCAAGTCTTTGCTCTTACACAGAGCAAAATCCTGACAGATGGCCACTGACAGTCTTAAGTGTCTTAATAAATAGACAAATATTTAAGTGAACTGTGTGGTAAAAACCCAACAATATAGAAATAAAATAAATAAACAGAACTACATAGATTAAGTTTGCAATACTAAACACTCAAGTTTATGAAACACTAAAGTAAAAGGTCACCTGTGAAGTCTTAAAGGGACCTCCATATAGATGCTGTGTTAACCTTATCTGACCGTGTACTACTGAAAACATGGGACTGCTGCCTCACTCGGGTCAACACCATTCAATTAGTGAGTAGCTAATTCAGTATTTTATTTTATTCTTGTTACTCATTGTATGGTTCCACAGCCTTACTTACTGACTTCTAGGGCTATTCACGCTCCATTTATAAAATCAGAAGTTTGCACGTGCACTTTTTTCATCATGGCATTGTCCAGTGTTTCAAAGTAAAGCTCATGAGCTGAAGCAGCAGTGCTATGTGCCTATTTTATAAACAGAAAGCAGAAGTAAAGACACAACATCCCAAATCAGAGGGTATCTTTTAAATTAACCTAAATGGAATTAAATTGTCCACTACACAGAGTACTCAATCAGGGTTGAGTTCCTACACAGCAAATGTATTGACAACATATTCCCAGAAGTCATAAATCAAAATTCTCCAAAAGAAACTGCATGTGATCATGTGGCCTGGTACTTTATCAATGCAGAAGCATAATTCACCTATATTATGTTAAATATTAGCAAAATTGGCATTGCAATATTAATGTTTTGGGTTGGGGTTTTTTTTTAGCCTATATGCAGTTTTCAGACCTTTAAGCATACCTGGACAATTTCTGCTGCAAGGCATCACACTGTAACACACAACTAGTTAGTTGGACCAGAATTTTTAAATGCAGTTCTCCAGCCTCTCCCACTAGGATTATGAAAGTTACTGATAGTTGCTAGTGTTGACTCAATATAAAAAGCATTGGGCACATCCTCTGTTGGCTTCTTTCAGAAAAAGATGCATGAACTTGAGAGAATTCTCACTAGTTAGCCATCATTTATGCTGATTTCTGCTCTTATCCTACCCTCTCCAGTTTGTCTTTTTCCCAGTTCAGTCTTTTCTGGGTATGTCTTTATCTCATATTAGTTTTGCAATCTATCATAATCCTAACCATTCTTCAATATTAAACTCACTGTTTCATATCTTCTCTGGCAAGGTTGTACTCCTGCCTCCTTTTTTTAAATTGTCTCTGCTACCATTGTGTACCAGTTTTCCCTGACTTAACCAAGCTACATCCCATTATCCATTTCTGGTTCTTTATCCCAGTTTTTCTTCGTGCAGGGTAGTTTTTGTCAGATGCATTTTTCGTTAGTGTCAAACCTGTTTATTTTCAAACCTGGTCCAATTGCAGTCTCTTTGCTCCACCTGAACACATAAATGAATTAGTTCCCAATCTCGCCCCCATTCACTAGTTCCTTGGCCATCCCTTGCCTAAAACAAGGAAGCAGAGGTGGCAATGGCACTGGAACCACGCACTGGTCTATGTAGTACTACAAAAAACCTTGGTCCACCTCCAAAAGGACCACCACGCCCCAACCAAGCAAACAAAAATGTATTACAAAAATTACCCTATTAACATTTTTTTTTTTCCTTAAAATAGTCTGGTTTGAAAGCCAAAATAAAGAACACTATAAAGAACAAGGACAGCACCAGGACAGCTTTCCCTCCCCCACCAGACGAAATGAACAGTTTTCAAAACTATGAGCAATCTTTAGGACTATGAAGGAGGCAGGCTCTACTGACTCCTACCAATAAATTACTGTATTTAGTTTTGTCTCTTAATGTTTCTTCCCTTGGAGTAAGTCCATGTAGTACCCCAGAGTTAATTATGAATGGCACTCATTCAAATAGAGAAATATAGCGCAAATTCAATCTCTCAATCTTTGTGCTCTCTTCTCTCCCAGTACATACGGAGAATGAAGTTCTAAACTAGCTGGCTACTTTATTGCATTATTCAGCGATTTTCACAATTTCACAGACATGTAGAAGAATCTAGACGACTACAAAACAAGTACATTTCTTTAGCAGGAAAGAAGCAATTCTGGGAATAACTGCCCTATGTAGTACGCTACTCTTAGCCCTAACAAAAGCATAATTTAAAAAAACAACTAAATGTAGTGGATTAGACCATTTTCTCAAGTCTGGTTACAAATAAAGTTAGCTAAACTGTGTTACTTTTGACAGGAGGTCAGAAGGATTGAAATTCATTTGTGTTTCAGCAGAAAAAAACTTCATGTTTCTTTAAATCCTGCTTTTAAAGTGTTGGGTTTAGTTTGTGGTTTGGAGGTTTCTTTGTTTGTTTTGTTTTGGTGGTGGTGGGTTGTGGGTGGGTGTTTGTTTTGTTTTTGTTTTTTTTTAATTCTTTTCATCTGGAATGCTCACATCAACTCATCACCAATCAGCTGAAGAGCACAGTGAAGTTTTAGGAGAGTAAATCCACCTAACACTCTTACTGTCAAAACTGATCTCATTAATTTACCAGGATAAGACACCTACATATGACAGACAGGATTCTTTGAAGCCTTGGTCATCAACCCACACTAGCAAGGCAGATATTTTGTTGAGTCGGATGCATTCAGCATACCCTTTGCTAAAGCTTTTATTGAGATGAAACCTTACCCTGAAAATAGTTTTCTCCACTTTCAACAGACGTATCATGCACAGGTCTACTTCTAATAGAGTCAAACACATATTTCAATTGTGACTGAAGAGAGTCAAAAATAACTGCTAATTCAGCTACAGAAAGGCTGACTGCGTGCTTTCCATTTTCCATAATAGCTCTGCTGCTGCATCGAAACCCTTTTGCACATGCCAAGGTAACTACAGCAGACTTGCCCAGCAATGCTGAATGAAGTGACACTTCATCAGTGTGCTTCTCAAGATCCTTGTCCTCAAAGAAGGTTAAAGAGAAGAAAAACCCTCACTGCAAACAGTTTATTGGGGAGGGGGGAGTGTAGAGAATTAAATAAAACAAGGTATCAAGATCTCATGAAAGACCCTCTATGATTATCCTGCAGTGAAGCATGGTGAAGGGAAAGTCTTGGTTTGCTCTGAGGTCACAGATAATTAAAATTCACTTACAATTTCTATGACTGATAAAAAATATTTAACCATGAAGAAGTCATAGCCTAATTGTTTGAAACCTATAATGCAGTGTAATTTTGGATCCCAGCATCACTTAGAAAAATTGAAAAGCCCTGAAGAAGTTAAAAACTATTTCCTTAGTCAACATACTTCCAGAAATATAACTACAGTTGACTGTCTCAGAGATCAGCAGAATGATTTATTCTGTCTTTTATTCAGTGATAAGGAAAGCAGCTTCAGTGTAACTATCAGAAAGTCTCAAGTCTCTTAGTACCAGTTGTAGCATTCAATCATAAAATGTGTGTTCAACAAGTTTTCAATTATTTAACATGCCTGTTTCTCCCCCTTTCCCAAGGGAACTTACTACACTTCTGTATGTGCATTGCTCCTCCTCAGTTGCCCAAACATTAAACAGGCTGGAAGGTACTGTATTTAAAAAGTGCCAAGTCTCAACATTTTGTTAGAGAACTTAAGTTTTTATCAATTTTACCAACACAGACCACCTGTTCAAACTACTCTAAGAAAATACAGCTCTCTGAGACCATCTGCATTGCATTTACTAAAATAAAACAAACAATACTTGACTGATCATTTTCACATGCTTAGAAATTTAGATGCCTAAAAATTTTCGTTTAAAAAAAAAAAATACACTGACGCAAAATACTACATTACTCTTTGGCATCCATGAAGAAAATCTTAACTTTGTAAAAACCACTTTTGTTCCAAGACATAGGTACAGAATTAAGTGCAAAACGTTCAAGCACAAATCACTAAGCTAGGACATCTTTCCAAGTTACAAAATATATTAACTTTGTTAGTTAACTCCATACTTAATTTTGCAAGTTGCATGCTGACTGCACAGAAACACAAATTGGGGTTGGTGAAGATGTATTTTCTTGCTCCAAGGAATCTGTGTACTAGAGTATGATGGAGAAAAGCAATTTAACAATTTGAAGGATCCATAGTCTCTGAATTATATTTGATAATAGCAACTATCTGCAGGCTGTATAAAAACTGAAACTCCAGTTTGTACATGCTGCTGACCATCTCTCTGTTTTCCTCTCTTGTATTAGCCCAAGATACTGGAAGGTGCCTACACAGATTCTAAAACAGACTGTTTTACAAAGATTGTCATCTCTTTTGACTTCTGAATCCAGAGCAAGATCAATGTGGTGACAAAGCAGCTGTTCACCTTGCAAAGGAGGATGGCAAGTTAAGTCAGAGAGCAAACCAAAATACGTCTTTGACTCTCCGTTTTGGAGAAAATGGGCAAATGAACAGGTGATCTGAAAGAAGATGGTTTTACAAAAGAAAGAAAATGCCAAGTACAAAGCATGGCAGATAAAGAGGAAGAATCCTTAAGGCAATGTTTTAAACTCAAAAAATTTCTCTCAACAAAGAACACGGATGATAGTTCAGTCCACCAAGATATTTCACACTATGTACATGTATGCAGATTGTTATAAAGGATTTTAACTTACTTAAAGATGCAGTTTTTTAATTACTGAAAGAATTCAAGCTACTTAACCTTTGCACCCTGTTTAAATACCTAGTAATTGAAACAAAAGCAGTGAAATGTATTAACCCATTTCAAAAAATCCAAATCAAATTAAAAGGTAGTCAGAAGATTTCCAACATTATATTAAGAAAAAAAAAACCAACCTACTATATTCAAACTTACAGAGCACAGGGGGTTTTTGGGTTTTTTGAACTGATGAGAAAAAACATGGCTGCAGGTGCCCGAAGGCAAGTCTATACAGCCCTCTTAATTCTGCATCACTAATGCTGAAAGTTGTAAAATAGCTATCTATATTATGATTTTTACCACAGGTTCCACTGTAAAACCATGACTAGAATATATCAACCAGTAATTCATTTCCTTATTATAGTCAAGATTGCTGAACAACACAAGTAGAAATTCACCATATCTCATACCCTGCATTTACTAGTACAGAAATGCTTTTAAATCAACACTGGAGAATTTTAATTTCCAAGAGTACTAGTAAAGTGTTCAGATCCATTAATCTACAAAGTAAATGTGTAAAATGTACAGATCACTTCCTTTCTAGCCAGATAGAAGGTCTCAATGTCTTACTACTCAAAGCACAGAAAGTCCGAAAGACTTTTCGAAAAGAAACAGAACCCAGGGCCTGGCTAAAGAGCTGATTTCATCTAACAGCTTGTTACCAAATGGGAAAATCCCATTCCTTGCTCCTCAGCCCCCGCTCCAAGCCACCTGGTCCCATACCCTCCGTTACAGTGTTTCTGGTGTTTATTGACCTGCTGATGAGCCAGTTCACCTCCCTGAACCAGCAGGAATTTTCCTTTATTATTTTTTCTGGACACAGAACCAGCACAAGAAAAGCAGCGAGAGCTCACTGTTGGAGTGGGGCAAGAGTCATCCCCTTTACAAAAAAACGAAGGACTAAGACTAGCACAAACCATCAGTTATATTTTAATACCAGCAAATTAAACACATCAGGTAAGGCTGAGCAGTTGCAGGAAGCACACTCCTGCAAAATCTGATGACATTTCTGACACTTGTTAAGAACTTCAGAACAAGAGCTAGTGAACTGAGCTTGGAGACATCCTCATGGCAGTGCTGTCCAGAAGACTGTTCAAGATTAATACAGACATTTTCAACTGAAGCGCCTATTAATGCTCCACATGTCAGGTGCTTCAGAAAGAACTATTCAGGTAATGAGTTCACCCATCGGATAGTTTGCTGCAGGAATGATTGAACCCCCTTGCAAGAATTAATATATTCACTACTGCATCCAAAAAGAGCGTTAATAGTGTCTCCATCTAAAATGGCACCCCAAATAAAACTAAATCTAACTTTTCCATTTTGGTAACCCTTATTACCCAAGAGGAGTGCAAAACATACAGACTAACTGCTCAGGTCTTCCTAGTGAAACCATTTCATTCAAGTCCTTACATAGCGTACAGGCACATATAACAAATCATTATGATCTTTTGAAGAACTATATGCAGTTTCAAGGTAACGTATGCTTTTAAAAAATCCACCTTGTGTGAAAAAAATGTAAAAGCATACATCTACAAGGTGATTGTATCTTATACAATTATCACAACTACTAGTTTCTCATCTTAAATGTCATTTTGATGCAGCACAAGAATTCAAGCCACTCAAAAATTAACATGAGGAATACCAAGCCACTGATGCAAAATTTAAACCAAGCTTTCCTAAAACATCAAAACCTTGTGGATCTTAAGAACCCAAAATTTGATGGGGGGAAAGAGAGGTGAAATCACACAAAGCTAGAGAAACTGTTTGAGACTGCACATAATTTGAATAAAAGGGTAAAACTAGCAACAGCTGGGATTAGACATAATGCACTACGAGTCCGGCTTCCTTGGTCTACATGAAGGAAGTTTCCTGCTCAGAGTATGCATTCGACATGAATGTCACATCCTCTTATTGGTGAGAAGACAGTCATGTGAAATATAATTTTTCAAAGAATCTGGGTAATACAGCAGATACGACCTGCCATTTCCCCAAATTCAGCAAGAAGAGACTGATACACACACAATCTCAAAATCCACGTATATATTTTTTAATTGTGGTGGTACGCGTTCCTGCTAAGTAAAAGGTTCTATAGTAAACCTTATAAAGCACTAATAAACCATAAAGTCCGGCCCTGTCTCAGAAACTCACAAGTTCAGAAAGATTAATGATTTAAAGAAGAATCATTGAAAGGCCATCACAATTTCAGCTGCTGCACCTGCTTTAGTCCATTGCTCCCCTGCTGTCTAAATACATTGGTCTACTCAATGCCTAGAGGAAGAAGATATCTTGCACACAGTAAATTCTATATGAGCTCATGTATCAGGGCGCTAACACATGGAACAACTTAACATTATTTCAATGCTTGCCATTTATGACAAGCAGTTGCTTTTCACATGTAATTAAAATTTCAGGTTAAGGGTATTTATTGTCTTTTAAAACAGCAAGAAAGAAATTCTCAGGAAGATTCTCAAGTTAAAATTACACTTAAGTCCAGTGGTCTTAAAATATTTTAGAAGTTGCTCATAATCAGTACATAGATGCTATTAAACTGCACCTAAGCCATACGAAAAGAGAATTAAGAGCAAGTGTTAGTTGCTAAGGGAAAATAAACCAGGTATATTTTTGAAGTACCACTAATAAACTTGTCCATTATTTCCATTAACGTATAACTATGTCAAATGTCTCAGAACAGAAACCCAATTTTACTTTCAAGCACTTTAAAAATCTAACATCCCACGTTTTAGAAATTAACCTGCCCTCAAGTAACAGTGATTTTTAAGAGTACATTTTAGATGGCCTATAAAGACTCCATAAGTACAAAGACATCTAAAGAAACCTCCCTTTAAGAGTGCATCTAGGTTCTTTTTAGACCAGCGACCTAGATAGTCACAGAAAGTTGGCTGGCGACAAAATTCAAGGAAGCCGTGAATAACAAGAGCTTATACTGATACAAAGCATTACCTGAGGACTCACAAATTAACTGCCCAGAATGGTCGAGAGACTGAAGTGGTTGAAACTCTGAAATACTTCAGGTTACATCCATTTATTAATTAAAATAAAACACTAGGTTTACTTTAAAGTTAAGACAAGCTGACGTCTCTCCCATCTTCCCCACCATTTCCAGACTATTTGTATGAAGTCTAGACCCCTGTAAGCCAAGAAGCATTGAAATAGTACGTATTTCATACTAACCTTTCAGGATGAAAAGCCAACTTTATAAATATACGAAGCTGAACAGCGTCCAAAAGCAGGCTTATCTAGCAAGCTGAAAGTCATAAGAGCCAGAAGTTGTACACTGGAAGTTCATTCTGAAGTTTCTTATATTTATCAACGGTAAGAGTGCACATTGCTTTACCTTTTGTCACACACTTAAAAAGCACATGCTCCATGTCTGACAGAAATGCTGAGACCATATGAAGTATAATTTGGCAACAGTAAGTTCTGTCTCCCAGATGTCCAACTAAAGGAATATCAACCATTTAACAAATTCTTATTAATTACTTGTCTTGAACAGCAATCCTCACCAGAAAATAGACTGTGTTTATTCTCCGTTATTGTTTTCAGGTGCTTGTTACTTGGAAATCAATTCACAGCAGAGCATATTGCAAAAAGTCACAAATTAGAGCCCTCTAAACCACCACTTCCACAAACTTGTTATCGGCTTTAACATGACAACATGGCAGTTCAACAGTGATAACTGACTGACACAGAGAACACAGCCCACTAGAACTCCAGGACAATCTTCCCTCACGAAACAGGCAGGTACAACTTGCATAGACAGACACAGCAGGCACCTAAGTCTGTGGTGATTACAAAACGGTTAACTAAAATTTTGTCTTGATGCAGCTTCCACTTCAAGCTGAAGTTTATGTTCTAATTGTAATGATTTTATTCAAGAACAAGCCTTTTCTACTCATACTAAATGAGAGAGTCTGCCAATATGCGAGTCGCATGAATAACCAAATAAAATGAAGATTCTTGGACATTATTACAAGCAGCAAAATGAGAAAGTTAAGGGATTTGCTTCTTATTTCCCGAGGTTTCTGTTTCATGTGTTTTAAGCATGCTATATTCAGTCTGAAACATAGGAGCAGCTCCAAAATTGCCTATAAAAATACTGCCCTTTCCCCTACTTATTTTTTCAGCAGGAAATAAGTGGAAGAGGGAACAAGCCTTTTTATACTCTGCAAAGATTCATAGGTCTTTCAGGGTAACACTTTAACAATTAAAAAAAATGGAGTGTGCATTCTTCCAGGCCACATACACACTACTGATTACCATTACTACTCATTCGTTTAACTCAGTTCATCAGATTTATACTTTTTAAACAGAAAAGCAGATGAACCAATGTTTTATCAATCAGTTTTTGACTAGGTCTTAATGGTTACCATCCATGATATTACATAACTCAGGGACACTGTTTTAAAGAGCACTGGGGGATGTACAGATACATTTTATTACCTACGTACTTAGAATGGATTTCTATGCATATTAACATGAGAAATCCAACATATTCCCAGGATGTAGATGAACAAGTTTTTAGCCCATTTAAAATACCCGAAGACAGGAAAGTTAGAAACAACAGAAACAGCACAGAACAGCTTATACAAAGCATCACATTTTAAGAGATCTGTCATTTGTTTGATGTAAAGGTTAAGCATGAAAATTAATTCTAATTAATTATTTGAAACATAAAAGACAACTTGAAAAAAAATCCTCTCCTCCAACCTATCCCCCCCCCCCCTTTTTTTTTTTTTAATCTGGTAAAAATTAATCTCAAAAAGCAAAACTTTTCAAAGCAGCATGGAAAAAATACCCTGTACTTAGGACGCAAGACCATCACAATTTCAATATAACCCTCAGATACAGTTACACAAAACTAGCAATATGGACAAATCACATATTTCAAATTCTGTTTTAACACCTACAAGGCTGACCAAAATAAAAAGGCATTGGAGAAAAGTTTTTAAGAAATGAGCCATATTCATCAACTGGTTATCCTGAGTATGTATATCAAGTCATGACTGCAAATCAGTCTTTATATGATCTGCTGTTCAAGTCTGTAACTTTACATTAATTCAGCCAAATATTCAGTATTTGAATCACTGCTGCAACTGAAAAATAAAGACACCTCCCAGATCTGAACTGACTTTAAAAAAGAATTTGGTAGACCTAGAGTCAGTTAACATTCAGATTATTACAAAACTGTACACAGTTCCTACACAAAACCCTACACAGTTCCCTTATTAAAAGGATGCAAAACAAGTCTGGATATTTTTACAGTGCTTAGACTCATATATAACCCAAATCTGACCACCTCATCAATACAGGGAAACTTCCATACACCCTTCATGTTCCCAATCAATTTATTTTCCATAAATGTTTTTGTTGCACATGTGTGCTTTGTTAACTACACATATTAATAGCAGCTCAAAGCCAGAAATATCTTTAAGAGGTAAGCATAAACGTATGTCTGCAGCAACATCTTGCATTGTACCATATTGTTTGACAGTTCTCCAAGGCTTTTTATATAGTCCAGAAGATGCAGACATATTTATATAAACAGGTTAAAAACCAGGCCACATAATTAGTTTTTCCTAGGTTCTTCACTTAAACACAGCTCACTAAATCACAAGTACAAATAGTGATTTTTATTGCCAAAGCAGTTTGCTAAAGAATCTAAGATCAGGAAATAGAATAACAGAATTGATTTTATGAAGTATTTATTACAAGGAAAAAAAACAAACAAACAAGAGGTTTAAGTGATTTTTACAGTAAAAATCGCACAGCTTTTTGGTAATTGAGGTTGCTATAGTTTATCAGCTTGGTTGGCTGACTGCTTTCAGTATATGAAATTGTACTAACCTAATTTCATAAAAATCTATGAAAGACTATAATCACCTGAGCTTTCAAACAAATAACTTGCTTCCTAGTACGCAGGCCACAGAACAAGCCTGTTTGTCAAAGCATAAAAAAGACACACACACACACAACATTGCCAGAAAGATTCAGTTTAAATATTCTGCAGACATTCAGTTCTTTCCACAATACGTAGTTGCTGTAACAAAAAATAAATAAAAAGAAAGTAGTGGCAGTGAATGTGTATGCCAAGCATTCAGACAACAGGTAAGTAACCAAGGTGACAGTAGTGGGGAAGTTACTGTAGCTGCATCTAGGAACATTTTCAACTTATGAAATGGCATAAAACACATGGTTTTTAGTGAAAACAAATAGTCCTGCAAGTCCCACTCAGAGAAACAAGCAATCAGCTTGAAAAAAAAGAGGGAAAAAAAGGCACAGATACATAAACTTACGATGACCTATAAATATTTTGTACATCAGGGCATCTGAACTAAAAAGCAGAAAACACAACTTTGTTGCATTTCATCACAAAACCAAATCCTCTTGGAAAGACAAAACGTGGAACAATTCCAACCCTTTATTCAATTTTTTTCTCAGTCTATACCTCATACATGCAGACCAAACTCTGAATAAGATTAATCAGGTCTGAAATAAAAAGCTTCAGACACTTCAGTTAAGTTGCTACTTCACAAACACAGCATTTGTGATTGCACAGTTCAGAGTACATTTTTACTGAAGACAATTTAGATTAAGGCTTATTCCCTCCAATCTTGTAACATATTTGGTGCTGCATGAATAGTATTTCCATCAAACCTTTGCTGGTGTGCTGGTATCACCACTAACTAGAATACATACAGTTTACAAATCATGACTGCTTCAGAGGTAAGAAACTAAGACAACACATGCAAGAAGTGCTAGCAATGCTTTGCTGAGTTACAGAGCTAGCTAAAATAGGGCCATGTTTATTTTGGCATAATTCTTTATCTGGAACTTCTCGCTAGAAGTTATATGGTCCTTATATGTATATATAGATGAAGAAACAATGGCCCTTGCTGCTATGGAGCATTTGCGGTAAGGAGGCTGCTGGTAAGCACTCAAAATCCTCTGCAGAGATATGTATGTAGGAGGAAGTATGATAAACACTCACAGGATGTTAATAAGGAGTTAGAGAGATGCACCTATTATGCAGCCAGAACCTGAAAGCTTCTTTATTTTAGCTTCGTAAGACACATGATGGTGATTTCAGTGAGGTTTTCTAATTTATTTTTTTCTTTTTAGAACTTAATTGTGGAAGTTCTGGCAGGATAGCTCTTAAGGGCAACAAAATCTCAGCCACTTAATCAAAAGTGCTATTTATACTGCTGTTCTTACTGGCTGCACAGCATTTGATGCAAGCATTTGAGTAAACAGGGATGACACTACCATAACGTATCCCAAATAATCATGTATAATAGTTCACTTCCAGTCTTTGTGCTCAGCAGTAAGTTTACGGGTCAGACCTCAAATATATGACCAAAAGAACTACGGAAACCACAGAGCTTGTGGATCCAACTACAATCTCCAAAAAAACCCCAAAAAACAAACCACAAAAAAACCCCAACCAAGAGCCCAAAAAACCAAAACAACAACAAAATCAAAATACCAAACCCAAACAAAAAAAACAACCCAAAAGCCCCACACCCCAAAAAGATTGATTTTCCTCGTAACTGGAAGCAATATTTTCAGTAAATTCAGAGATGTTGTCTCTTCCTATGTTTTTTACTTAATTCTTGATGATTTTGCAAGAGTGTGATTTATTCCATATTTTTTCTTATGATACCTAGATAATGTTTTGCTCTATGCTTTTCATCAGCTTCTTATACTGGAAAGGGTTCTCTCTAGAGTACCTAGCACAATTGTAAATAGTAAAATATTGCTATCTGTCCTAATTATATGAATTAGGAATGTGGGTTCACTAGGAGTGTTTATGTAGTCATGCACAAATTTTTTTCTTTAAACTAATCCCTCTCCTAAAATTCAAACCAAGAAGCAATATATAAAAAAACAAACCCAAATGAAATCAGCTTTAGAGAAAAAAGTTAAACATATTATACTTCCATGAATTTTTTTCAAAGGTAAGCTCAAAAGTTCAAATGAAAATTAAAAAAATAAGGTCTAGAGAGATTGCATATTATTAATACACAAACTGTAGACACATTAGCAGCCCAGTCTGTTAGTAGACTATTATTCTGTGTGTGTTCTACAATACAGTAAAAAGGTTTCCACTGCACTTGTTACTTGCAAATGTAAACCAAACATGTATATCAGTCCAAAGGATATTTGAGGGCCAAGACCATAAAAGTCTTTGATAGCTCTGCTTTGTGCAAAGTAACAGTAAATATCTCAACAAATACTGCATCAAGTGAAGAAACTAGCATTACTCTACCTACAGGTTCAGGTACGTGGAGGCTTATGGAATGAAACACAAAACTGTCTCAATCAAGTCCAGTTTGGGCTTGTCTGCTGCAACACGTGCTGGTACTATAGAGGTTTAGTTCCTCCTATAGCATCTGAACCAGGTCAGTAGTTCTGCAATTAGAATCACAGACCCTGTTGGCTCAGAGCATTTTACAGGAGCCAGTTGAAGTCAAGTCTTAATACTGAAGTAAATTCAGAAACACTTACCTATTTGTACTTGTTCTGGCTGGCTCAATGATACAAATGCTGATGTATCATCAATCCACGAAACCTGAATGTTACCTAGAAAAAGCAAAAGAAATTATGATGACTATTTTTATCTCAGGCTCAGTCATAGGTTTTCTCTGATGTGCCATGACATAAAAGAAGACAGTCAACTAAGAGTAACTTCACCTGAGAAAGCCTTTGTCCACTGTAAAGGTGCGTAGTGCATACACAGTTGTACATGAGCCTGGAACTGTTCAGAAAGCAGTGACCGTTAGGGCTGCGTATGCATCCTGTATATCCTCAGACCCACTAGGGTAAGGACCAAAAGGAGAAAGAGACACATCTAATACCTTTTTCACTCCCAGAGTATTATTCTGCTTCTTCATAGCACGCTTTGTTTTTTTTTTTAAAAAAAACCAAACAACACAACAAAAAAGATCTTGTAGCAATTCAAGTACTCTTTGGGGTGTTTTCAGTCCTCCTTTCATGTGTTCTACATAATGATACAAAAAAAATTGTAGCCATTTTTTTCTGGGAAATTTCAGCTCTGTACCAAAATAAAGAACAGCTCCTTGGGTTTTCAAACCTATCCATCCTTCGGAACTACAGCGTTTCCTAAAGACATGGACAAGCTCCAGTTACCGCTCACTGTTCCTTTACTAGCACAGACACCCAAGCAAAGAAATTCCAGTGAAGCGGGGCTGGGGGGAACAGAGAAGATTGTTCACACAAGTGGAGAACTCCAGTTATTGCAACACACTAAATCTTCAAACTCTGGTTTGTTTGGATCAGACTATACACCATTTCCTGAATGTGCAATGAAAACTAAGTAAATATGAGGACAAATGCACAAAATCAGGGACCTCATTTGGAAGCTGTGACAATGGAACAGTGACTGGAAATAAGTTCCTCCATTCATCAAGCAGTTAGTCCATTTTCTATGTGAACGGCTTAAAGTGTCACATTAGCACTAAAAGAGCTCATAATCAAGCAAAAGTAGAGGAAAGGATTCCCATTCCAGACACAAGGTCCTATTATATTCTGAAATCCATTTACATCTGCTGCCCTCATCTAAGTGCTCTACTGTTTGTACAATTCAGATATTGAAAATTGGTGTAATTTTTTTTTTTCAGGCAGACAAGGAAATCGAGTTATATATAATGTTACACCACCATTTAACCTTCAGACATTACAAGGTTAAAAACAATGAAGCAAAATGGCTTAAAATGCATTTTATTTTCAGATGTTTAATCTATTTAAATCTAATTTAGCCCACAGGTTACAAGGTTATAGAAGTCTCTTCTGAAATCCAGCCAGACAATAAACAGATTTTCTAATTATAAAAAATAAAAGCCTAGTTAGATTTTGTTTGCATGCTGTACCTTTGATTAGCCAGCTATTTAGGACTTTAAGTTATAATAATTTTGATGTTTGCCAAAACCATAATTAATTCAGTATGGTTTCTGACATTTCCCTATACTAAAAGGCTAAGGCTGCTATTAAGAAGAGCCTACACTGAGAAGTTAAACGTTGGAATTTCTGTAAACACTTTGTAGGGCAAATAATTCAATTTCTAATAATTTAGTCTTTGAAGAACATAGATCTTTGCTGCCTATGGATAAGGGTCTTTACTGTAGGGACAACATGCTCTCGGCAGGATACTTAACATTTCACAACCCAGGAAAAGCCCAAGCTGATTTACGATTGCAACTCAAAATTGTAGTGCATTTGGTAGGACCCCGACACCAAGCTTCCTTTAAATATTAGAAATTACTGCACAATTTAACACTGTTCCAAGTGCATTGACAAGTTATTGTCAGTATCAAGTCCTCCCCCTTTGCATTACTAATTAGAAAGTTTTCTAAACAATCATTTGAGACATCTGAGACAATACTCTTCTGTAATTCTTTGACATGGAAGTGCAGTCCAAGCTCTGTCCCTTTCCTACATATATAGTTAATTAATTTCATATCTACCCTGAACAGACCAAAAGAAAGATCAGAACGAAAAATTCTCCTGAATATCTTGCAATTGTGCCCTTAGCATAAAATATCAAAGAGGATCAGTGATGGATTAAAATCTCCTGAAGGAGCTCAGCTACTACCCAAATGGACTTCAGTGCCCATGTTTTCACTAAGTATCAACTAAAACTAACTAAATAAAAATCCAACCAATTGATAGCACATCATTTTAGTATCAGATACTTTTTCATTGCTGCAGAAAGGCTGCTGCACCCTAAATGACTTTGGTATTTTAGATAATTAAGGGTTTCAATACCTGCCAATATATGCTGCCTTTATACTGAGATTTATACGTTTTAAATGCATAATTTTAAGAACAAATCAAACATTAAATAGTGGACACTGAGCTGCAATCTGAAGAGAACTGCAACAGACGCTCTGATGCAATTCTCCATGCTTAAAAAATACTCTTTTCAGACTATGTCACATTTCATTATTATCAAGAAACAAGAATTTAAGAGAGATAAGATTAATAAATTAGATCATTCAGCAATATTGCTAAGCACTCAGCAAATACTGTGCATTTCAAAAGTATGGCAAAAGGGCAATAAAGATCTGAAAAGCACACACATCTGCATTTGAAGTACAATATTTAGCAATCAACATAGCCGCATGCCAACTTACTGCAAGGCTAATACAAGTAAGCCCCATACAGCAATATAATAGAATACCAGCTCTAGAGAAATAAAATAGAAGATTTCTGTCTTTGAAGGACACCATTGTCAGCCTGTATGATCCCTTGTCTATTTGCTACTACATGCACCATCAAACAATGTCACTTGCTAAAAAAGGGTAACATCAAGTAAAGAATTATCAAGTGAAATAAAACATCTTCAGCCAAATAAGAGCAGATGAAAACCTGATCTGTTGCTTCTGAGATGAAAGGCTCAAACTAAGGATGCAAGTGTGCTTCTAGCTCATGAGTCCTTATGTTACAGATCGCTAGAAGGTAGGAACATTGTTACTTTGGCTCTTTTCTTATACATTGCCTAAACAACTCTTAGTGGCAATTAAACACTTAGGATAGGTATTAGGACTATATGAACCTTAATTTAACCAAAAATGTTTATTGATATATACTACTTCCTTACAATTAAAAAAACAATTATCACAGTGATAGAATTGCTGAGCTTCTGGACACTGATTGCATCAGACAACAAAAATAGTTGAAGCTTTTAGTCTATGAGCAAGGGTTGAAGCATATATTAAACACAAACAACATTTTCCTGGTGAATAATTGAGAAGGGTTAACAGAGCTTCCACCTTTCTGGCAGGAAGACAGGGTGTAAAGAAAGCAAGAACAGCTGAAGGAAACATTGGCATGACAAGGAGGAGAAAACGCCAGAAATGCACAGAGAAAACTAGGATTAAAATTTAAAAACCCTCCAAAAACAGCAAAAAAAAAAAAAAAAAACACAACAGAAACCAAACAAAAAAAAACCCAACACCACAAAAAAAAAAAAAGAAACCCCCCACACCAAAAAAACTAACACTCAAAGCTCACGCATCTATATGAACATGAGCTCAGGAGAATACTTGATAGATATATACACATATATAACTATATCGTGTGCTAGAAGCTTTCCTTAAACTAGATTGTTCACCTTTGAAAGGGCCATTTTTCAAGCGTTTGGTTTTTTTTTAATTGAAGTTAAACTGAGATTGCAGTACAGTACATGAACAGATGTCATAGTGCATGGAACTTGTAAATGAGTCTCAAAAATGTATTTGAGTCACTTAAAACTCACCTATGTAGTACTTGGACTACCAGAACAAGATTTGAACACACAAAGGACTGGTTGCATTTTAAAAGTAATTTATGCATCTTCAAGATCACTATGACTCCATGAACTACATCAGCGTTCACCCTCCTGTTAAAGACAACTCTCACGTTCTCACAAAATACAGTGCATAGGTTTGACTCCACTCACTTGGAAAATTTTGAAGTAGTTTTTATAATACTTTATAGTATGTGTTTTAATCAAAGACATTCCTTTAAGTAGAAGCGAAGGCTATACACAAAAGCTGTATTTCAGCAAATACTATTTTAATATCTTCATATATCACATCAGCATGACCAAATAAACTACACAAATTTAAGAATGTAAAGAAAGTAGGCGTTTTAAGAGACTGCATAGTACTGCAAGTACTTGTACACTGAAACTACATCCACCCATGAGACTATAAAAACATCGTGCATGAACAGGTGTCCACTTGGTATGCATGCAGTACTGAAAGACTTCAGAATCATGAACACTCCTTCTAGAGTAGCAAACGTAAAACAGTTCCAAGTCTGACGCTGCAGCCCCTTCAGCTGTTTCACTCCTTGCATTAAAAGCTTCATGGAAAATTACAACTCTGTGTCAATACATACTAGGCTAAAACAAATTCAAAATAATTTTTCTATAAAGTCAGATTAATGTTGCTATTCAATTTAACAAATTATTTTTAATCCAGGTAAAAGCTTAGTTTAAAAACACTTTTGTTTAACTGGTGTAATAAATTGGCATAATTCATGTCTGTTACTGCCATATTTTTAGGGCTTTTGGCAAAACACTTAACCTCACATTGCTGTCTCTGAGACACATAACTGTCTCTGTCCAGGTACAACTGAAAAACCATGGATTCTCCTCGAATTTTGGAAGGAATAATCTGCAGTTTGTTTTGAGATACCAGGGCAATAAGACCTAAAACGAAATATAGACTAAGTACTACCCAAATACCAGGAGTTTGTAAATCCACGTAGGAAAACATTCAGCTCTGAAATCTGGAGAAGTGAGAAATGGGAATGTCAAAACTGGTAAGTATTTTGAGATGTGTAAGTGTGACCTCTGGTGGTAGTGATCTGTGCTTGCATTTCACACCAACACTGAAGGGGAGGAGTTGATAAAATAAGAACAATTATATGACTGAGTCTTTAAAAGCCTATAGAAAAAAACATGCACGCTGCGTTGTTTCTTACCCCTGTAATAGCAAGTCTAGAAGAATCTAAGTAACATTCTACATTCTCACATTCTAGATTTCCCAGTCGGGAACATTAAATCGTATCGAGAATTATACTAGCACCAAGCTGCACTACAGATCAAAAAGTCAGAAGGAACTGAGTGAATTTTATACAGGTCCAGAGACCCCGCACAGACTACCAAGTCACAATTCTAGGTGAAGAGGAGAACGGTATCATTCTGTAAACCAGTGTGGTGACCCACAGCAAGTATAGGAGTGACAAGACTGAGTACACTGAGGGACTTCCATCCTTTCACTGGTGATTAAACATCCTTATGGGTACCGCAGCAATTATTTCAGTGGAGGTTAGGTTCAGGTTTGCCCTGAATTCGTTTGCCACACTACAAACTCTGACTTAAGTCATTAAATGTGGTGCATAACAAGCGATATGATAAGAGGAAACAGCCTCAAGTTACACCAGGGGAGGTTTAGATTGGATATTAGAACAAATTTCTTCACCAAAAGGGTAATCAAGCATTAGAACAGGCTGCCCAGGGACGTGGTTGAATCACCATCCCCCGGAGATATTTAAAAGACGTGTAAATGTGGTGCTGAGGGACGTGGTTTAGCGCTGCACTTAGCAGTGCTAGGTTAACAGTTGGACTCCTCAGGTCTTTTCCAACCTAAATTATTCTATGAATCTATTACTTTGAAACAACTGCAGTGTACTGATCAAGAACTAGCTAAACTGACATCTCTTCATTTGCTTGTCTCCAAAAGGGGAAAGGTGCATTTCATAATAGAGAGCCAACTAGTCACTTATCTGCTTAAAAACACATGTAAAAATATGCAGTTTTTACAGCGATTGTACTCCAATGGACAAAATCGGTACTGGGAATTTAAGTAAGACTTGGGGCAGGAAAAGGAAAACTGTAGTGCCAAGCAGAAAAATTTTTAGTAATAGGAAAATTACAAATGCAGTCATACGTGCTCCACATTAATCTTGTTGGCTCCCAGCAACGTAAAGCAAAAATTTTATTTTTTTAAATGAGAAAGTGATCCCCCCCAATAAACACTTTGGTAAACAGCTTCTTTTTTTTTTGAAGCAATTTCCCATTAAAATCCTCATTACAGAATTTGAGAATTTGAGGAAGACAAGATGCATAAACGTATATTATACATAACATTTAATAAGCTACTTTCAATAATGTAAGTATTGCAAGCAAGTATTTCTGGAAAATAATGGAAAAAATTATTTTAATAAGAGTGATAATTTTTGTTTTAAATTAAATGTTTTAAGAAATGGAATTTACCTCTTTAAAAAGAAAAACAAACCATCACAAACAAAAAAAGCCCCCAGCAAAATAATTTAAAATTATTTGCAAGCCCAGAAGATCTCTTTTGAAGCACTACTTTACCTAGCAATAAGAAACGAGAAACCAATCTGCAATAAAAATCTTGGAAACAACATCCAACACGGGACTGTAGGAAAGTTAATTCTTTTTCTGATTTAGGGATGCAAAGCAAGAATTAGGTATCAGGAGATCGCTGCCAATTAAGATCTCCATGTCCTCACATCATATACTAATACTCAGCAGAGGAAAAACAGGACTACCAGTCCCCAGTTATTAGACAGCTTTTTTGTTGTTTCTTCTGACTTGGATGGCATTCACAATCTTGGAATCAAATTAGCTAGTCTTGCCTAGACTCACATAAATTAGTGTCTGGCTTTAAGCAGGCTGCAGGATGAACCTTATTCCCAAAATCCTGATCTGCCATTCACACCAATCCCCACTCCCTTTACCCACCTATATAAACTCTTACCTCCTCCCAGGAGAGGCTGTAAATAAAAGGCTCAAAGGGCCACAATATTCAACAAGCACCACATAAGAAAATTTCTAAAGAACAGTTCATCAGGGCAGACATTTTCAACACATCATTATAAAGTCCACAGGACATAATTCAAAAATTACAAAAGGCAATTCATCATTACCTATACTAGGAGTAAGTCTGCATCCACAAATTAAAAATAACAAACAAAACAAGAGGTACTTGCTAACGACAAAGACGGAAAAAATATATTGGGAAGGATAGACTATATCACTCACCAAAGGCACTGAAAAGCTGGTAAAGGTCACTAGTCTTCCACTCTTTGGGAAAAGTAACATGAAGAACATGATCTCGTTTTGGCTGCACTGTGAAACAAAAAAACATTTGTCAAAATAAGCATCACTACTGGTACCTTTAGAATATGCTAAAAAAGTTATCCAATATGGTCATGTAGCTATTTTTTTTTTCTTTCCCACCTTTTTTTCTTAAATAAGAAAACAGGCCCACATCTATGAAACTACATCAGACAGCAACAAAAAGGCACCTGCAATTATGCATGAAATAGACATACTAAATCCTACTAGCCCATCTGTATAAGAAATTGAAACAGCATTACATACAGTGGGAAATACCCACAATCCAGTCCTTTATATCCTTTGCGCCAAGTTCAAGGACAGAAGGAAAAACCAACAGCCTCTTCATGCTCCAGCTCTAGCTTTAAAAAAACCTTAGCAATAATTCAATGTTGCCATTTTTCTGTCAATAAAAAAAACTTTCCTGTCAATAAAAAAAAAAACTTACTGTGAAACAAGGTTCAATTCAATTTTCATGTAACATTAGGTACAAACCAGAATATACACACCGACGGACTTTTTTTCTTGGTGTAGTTTTTAATTAAAAAACAATATCGCATATAAAGGCCAACACTTAAAGAACAAGTGTAAAAGAAATCTTTGGTGTACACTGAAAGTTATTTGAAGCTTTGTGAATTTGAGAGAGAGAATCCAAGTGAAACTGCTGGATGAGGTAAGAGTACAGCAGAATTATCACTGTACGTCTGCCTTACTTTTACACACTTCCCCCTACATATCTGGTTTTGGTCATCATTCGAGGCAGGCTACTGAACAAGACGGACTTGTCACCTCGCCCAGTAAAGATCATTTGCACATAAGAGATCACCACAATGTACAAGTGACTGAAGTTCCTTCCACTAGACACCTGGGCTTTTAGAACCCACGAATTCCTGTAATACTTTAAAAAGAATCAAGTGGAATACTATATTTTAAGGTGCAAAGATATTGAAATATTTTCCATTTTCATATGAAACTATTTACAAGTCATTAATTGAGCCTCTCCACAGGTATCTGCAGAAATTTATGTTTTTATGCATGACACATTACTAGATCTTCCCTTGTCATTTTACTTTTGATGTCAGACAGAGGCTGAACCATTAAAATGGAGTGTTCCACTTTATCGTTTACTGCTCCAGTTTATTAAAGGTAACTCAAGGGTTAACTATACACAGCTTTATATGATCAGATTTTAACTTGATCACATGGAAACAGTCTCAGGAAGAGCTTCTCTCTTCCTTGAGTACAGACATATAGGGACTGACTTTCATCTTAGTGAATCACCTTCCTGAATTATTTTGTGATACAAACTTTTCTAGTTTCGGATCGCCTCAGCTTTCAGCCTTAAAACAGGAGAATTTTTCAAGGTGGATCTCATTTATGGAGCACACGTCCAAATCAGACTATCAACCACTTGTTATTGCTATATGTGACTTTCATGTGTACTTGATCCCATTTACACATGGGCAAACCCGTTAGGTTTTTTCCCCACATTTGGTTAAGATGCAACTTTGCACTGTTTACTGATTAAAGCCTTGTGGATTTTTAATTTCATAAAGACAGTTAAGCATTAGCAATTACTACAATCTAGTTATGACTAATAATTACAGTAAATGGTAGTGTCGTCAGCCTTGTGTGCACTTTATACTGGAATGCATGTAGGTTTCTGGGTGTAACTATTCCACAAGTAAGGCTTCATTTTTGCATGAACTTGAGAACTGTAGCTTTCAACAGCTACAGTGTTTCCTGAATAGGTACAACAGATTTTTATGCGTTTTGGTTTTAACCCTGCGCAAAGGGTTAATGGAATTTGTACTCCCAAATAATTTTTTATCATCTTCTGTAAAACCAACAGAACAAAACAGTTACTCAGAGGCCTGTAAAATTCAAGTTCCTAACCAAAACATGTCATGAAAATAGGATGGAGATTTCCAAATGCATTTATCTTCTAAGGAAGAGACTGCAGCATGAATAAAAGTTTAGTATTAAAATACTAAAACAAACAAAAAAATAATCTTCACAAAAGCACCATTGTGCAAGTACCAACAGTTGTAACTTGGCATCTCATAACTGAAATGCTGAATGCTTAATGAAGTCAGGTGAAAATAAGTTTCGTAAGTTTTGAGTAATTACTTGTTTTGCTCCACTTAGGTAAAGAACCTAGTTCTTCAGTTGCAAAGAAATGGAAGACCAGAATAGGACCCTGTGGTAGGTTGTAACCTGGTGTCTAATTAGTTGGTCAGCAGAAACCATGCAGTTTATAAAAGGGTAAATTTTTCATTTGTCTAATCATATCAGCTGAAATAAAATCAATATTGGAGACAGGTATGCAGGAATATAGCCTTTTCCAGATGAAACAGTATTAACTGAAGATGTTATAGCTGCCAGCCTCCAGCCACTTGTGATTTGCTTCTAAGTGCTTTAATCTGTTTCCCTCAAAACAAGCTGGGTTAGCAGGAGTTTATTAGAAACTCCCTGCTCACAAATTATAGGTTTGCATATACACCTGAGCATCAGATTGGATGGAGACACAAGTAGCTAAAGCAAGCAATCTCTTCACGAGCACAGGGAAAGTCTTGTTCCTTAAATCTGCTACTTCAAAAACTAAAAAGGACACAAAATTTTTTAAGCACCAGAATTCAATTTTTTTGGCACTATACAAGCCAAACACCAAAACCCCACAAGTTGTCTTAACAAGCCAATTAAGATCAATTGATTGCTGTATAGCCTATTGAACAGCTAAAGACTCAAAGGTTTAAGTATTTGCAATCCAGTAGCAGAGAATTGTAACAACCTTTTCCTATTGATTACAGGGAAGAAAATACTCCTAACCCTCCAGTATCAGTTTATTCTTAAATTCACTTTGCATCCTCTGTTAAATCTCGATACCTTCTACCTACTCACGTGAGAAATATTTGATTCATATTCTGCTTTGCAGTCATTTTGTGCAGCAACTTTATTCTTTTTAAAGGAGTTTTTAATATACAGGAACAAAAGGAGATGAAAGTCATGTTCACACACACAATACTATCTGACCTAGCATGTGCTACCGAACTCCATTATTTCTGGAAAAATTGCACAAACTAGCTATAACATTACAGGACAAACAAACTGACGAACACAACAAAACTCACAACAGTAACCTAGTTAGCTGCACCTCACCTTTTTTTTTTTTTTTTTTTCAAATAAAGTCTCCAAGTATATCTACCACAGAAATGTGGTCTTATTCTTTCCATGGCTTTACTTTTCCGCAAAAATGCCCTTACAGACAACCACCAACCAGATAGCTTTGTCAACATACAATAGCATTTAAATCTCAGAATAGAAATGAAAGTTTCTAAAGCAGACAGCCAAACATGCCACCCTAGATGTACTTTCTGTTTTGAAGCGTAGAAAGTCTCCCTGGTTCAGATTCTGCTGTAACATCTGCATCAGTCTGTTCTACAAGAGTAGCTTTCAGATAAAAGAGACAGGCTTTCAGAGGCAGACTCTTTTTTGGCAACTCTTCTTGGCAAAGTATCAAAACAATCCTGTAAGTTGGCTAGCAAATGGAAGTAGCATCTTTACAGCTTAGTAGCTTTGGCGTTCTCTCAATGACCCAAAGTATTTATCCATTCTTCCACTCAATATCAAATGGTTGGGGAAAGAAGTATGCAACATAATTAGATAACCATTCCAATAGATCCGCCAAGCCAGAGCTCAGTGATCTGATCATCTAACTGCATTCAAAAAGTAAATATATGCCCTTACAGCATATCTTTTCCTCTCCAGCAGTAACTCCCATCTTTCTAGTACTGCATTCTGTTACTATTAAACTAGTATCTAATTAAGGGTCATCCTCCAGTCTAAGCCTTCCGATACATGGGGTAGAAAATGTCTACACATCAATATTGCTTCCAGAAGGGTATCATTTTTAAGACATTCATGTATCTGGCTTCACAGTATAAAATGAAGCTTTCATCTAGTTGAGGACTAGACTGACCTCCAGGGATTCACATTTGAGTAAGTCAAGACATCAGTGGTAACACACATCTGAAGTTTTCACCCTCATAGTATAACACCCCGTAACAGTAAGGACCTTTTTATTAGTAAAATCTGTTTTCATTTAAATGTATTAACAACTTATTACAGCCCCAAGTCTGTAACCTGAAATAACTTGAAATGTAAGAATATTTCAAGTAATATTTTTCCATTTATGTAATCATAATCTCAAGCAGCAAAAGAATTCTGATGTTTTGATTGAAGTTAAGTAAAGGTACTGCTGCATGCAAATTGTGAAGGAAGGTGGCCAGAAGATTTTCAGAACCACTTGCTATTCACTAGTTTGCACCCTGTATTTACTGCCGGGGTGAGGCAAGATGGGGAGAAGCGTCAAGAACTCAACTGACATGTTGTACGGTATGTAAGAATAGGGACCCAAAATAACCATAAAGCTGTTAACTTCAAACTCTGTTACACTTAGTTACAATAGTTTAATCTGTTCTAGTCAATCCCCTTTATGAGGCAGATTCTCAGGTCAACCCTAAGTCAAAGAACTTACGGTTTTACTGTTTCATTCAAAAACAAAAAAGGGAAAGACACTTAGATCATTTGATAAGTGGCTAATAACCTAAGCACAGCTGATGTCCCATGCTTTAGATATATGATAATTGATCTGGATCTCCTCCAGAAAATTTGTCAGAATGGTAGTAAGTTTACAATGAAATAGGCTACTTACAGTCTGGTCCTTCCAAATTGAGGTATGGTATGTCCATTACTCTCATAAGAAATAACCTGAAGCAAAACAGAAAAGCACTATTAGCAAATTTCTGCCTAAAGACCTTTTAATAAGCTTTACTTTTTATAGTTTTTTTAGATGTTGCTTCTGAAGAAGCAGAATTAATCATCCCAACCATACCTTAAGCTATATTAAAACAAACAGACCCTCTAATTAAGTCCAATCCATTATCTAACAATCCAGATTCACAAAGTTACTTGGCCTCATGCTAGTAATTTTACCTATTCAACAAATCAAGAACAAAGAAACCCCAAACTGTTACTGCTGAAAACAATTAAAGCAAGTGGAGAAATGAATGTTTAGAAAGTAACAGCTCTGCACAATAAGAGCCAGTTACACAGTGGAGAGACCAAAAGCTGTCATTCTAAATACACACGTAGTTTCCCATTTCCCGAGCACTGCATCATGCTTTAGACAAAATGGATCTTAAAACCCTAAAACTGCAAAAACCATTGTGCCCTCAAATCAGGACACACTTTAGTAGAGATAACCAGGATAAGGCTTTTGCCCTTTAACACATAACTGAAGAGCTTCTCAAAACATTCAAGAAATGCTTTCAATAAAAGCTCATATACAGCTCTGAAAACTATTTCTGTCCAAAGTAAGGTAAGTAGTCTAAAATCCTGTCACAGGTATAGATGCCACATTGCTGTTACAAAACGTTTGTTGTGTATAGTGTTCACTGGAGGATTAAAATAAATAACTTTCCTCCCATAACTTCAAAAAGCTTCTAAAATGTTTATCAGATTACAGTTACAGTATTCAACTAAGTAATAACTGATAAAACAGCTGATAAAAACATTAAGTGCACATACTGATCTGTAATTCTCTAGAGATTCTTTGTATGATACCACACTCACTATTAGTTTTTAAGAGTCTGAAAATTGTGTCCCTATGATTACTTGTATCACTGAAAAGTCTACTGGAATGCAGTTGATAACATGTCTTTATTATAAATAATCAAGAGAAAAGAAAAGAAAACAAAACACCAGGGAGAAAATGGACTATATGACAGGTTCATATGAGAGCCAGAGGGTTTTCAGACAAGTGGCACCAGTTATGATTCACACTGTCCCATTTAATTTCTCTTCCTGAGTCTCAGGGAAGATATGGTATAATGGGCACTGTGTCCCCCTGAGCACTACAGAACCCAAAAGGAATTTTATCAATAAAAATTAGAAACATTGGCATCAGTTAACTTTAGAAACTTTAACAATTCCAGCACAGCACTGAGTAATGAAAATATTTTACAAAGGAGCCAGAGTTCCTTCTTATGTTTAGCATTAGGTGTCACGCTCCCATAACCTTGGCTTCATTATAGCTGTCTAAACAGGACAGGAGGGACGTCTTGAGAATGAAGCTAGCTTCAGAACACAGCTTCCACAAGGAAACAGAGATAAACATCCTTACTCTGACATCTCCTAGAGATCTGGGGTAATACTGACGGGACACGCAGTGCTATTGCTCAAAAAAGAAATAAAAAAAAAGCCATCCGCCCAGAAAACAACAGACAGGAGACACAGTGATCAGGCCGTAAGGATATATTTTATGAGATTAAAGGGAGGAGGAATGCAAAGAGGGAGTGTCAGACAGCTTCCAAGTAGGAACAGAAGGGAGGTGACTATATTCCGTCTCTGGTGGAAGACATCAGGCAGGTTCATATCACCATCACAGAGCACCTAGCTGGGCAGAAAAGAACTTGCAGGTCTGGGATCTATGCTCTGCTAGTAAGGTGGTCTTCACTTCAGACTGTCACAAGACGCTCAGTTCCATTTATTACCTATGATTCGTGCTCATGCCTTCATCTGAAATAATGTCACTGTTAGTACGAGCTACAGCCTTCTTCGAACGCCAGTACAGAGGATAAGCATAGCCTAAACAAACAGTATTTCAGCTAGTCAGTAAAAACAGTCTTCACTGGATGAAGGCTGTCCATCAAAATTAGCAAAATTATAAAAAAAAAAGGCAGATTTGGTTTAACTTGAACTATCTGAAGAAAAAGCTTTCACAGAATTCTTGGAACCAGCTACTTTAAAAAGTAGTCAAATAACTAGCTTAGTTTCCTAGGTAGCAGTTTTCATCAAGATGAAGTTTACTAAAAATACAACAAAAATTTCTGGGGAGAATATTAGTTAAGCTGCCCTCCCCCAGGTTTATCATGTTGAAGAAAGCAATACAGCAGCCAACAGCAAGAAAAGATCTCTGCCAAAAAAATGCATGTACCTGAAGTTAATTAAGATCAGTTTTTTATCCTCTGAGACAAAACCTGCATTTACTTGTTTGGTCAAAGAACTATCTCTCTAAACAGCACATACACACACAAACACACACACCCCCAAAAGAGATAGTATAAATACTGATTTTAATATTAAGTGCACTTAAAGTATGTTACAGCAGTAACTGCATCTCATAGCACTAACTTACATCACATGAATTATGAACACCAAGTTGCAGCATAATCCACAATTACGTATCCATAATTATGGTTGTAGGATTGCTTATCTATCTGCAGAAAATTTAAACTAATAAGGTTATTCTGTATGACAATATAAATCTTACTTTATATTGTTAGCTAGATTTGTGAAGTTGTAGCTATGACACTCCTTTTCAGGACATTAATTCACAATTATTTACAAGCTATACTGACCAAGCCAAAAAATGTTATTTCCTACGCTGTTTAGAGGCTACAACCAGATCACATGGTCAGAGGTCTACTCTTCAATATCCAAAAATGTCCTAGGAACTTTGAGGTATTTTGAGACAGCCACTTGGAAGACAATTGTTTCTGTGGCAAGTCAAGTAAAATAAGGAGACTGAGGCTGTGATCATGCCACTTCACAGCAATGCATAAGTGGTCTCAAGTAGTCAACATTCTTCCTCTGCACTGAGCTAGGACGAAAGTTTTCACAGCTGTGTGATGAACTGTGTAGAGAAACTGATGCAGCTGAAAAAAGAAAAGGCATCTTTTTAAACCCAGATCAGTTTACCAATCCAGCTCAGTAACGCATGTGGCTGAAAACACAAGGACAACAATTGTTTACTCCTACGTTGTGATTGAAAAGTTATTGGTCAAACTGCAGAAAAGCACATTGATGTTCTTTTTCAGTACTTTTGCAAAGAAAATTAAATTAATATAGAAAAGTCAAGGGAGAAATTAACTGATTTGCAATATATGCCAGAGAACGTAGCTCCCTGGTGAGACATTTTCCACAGATATAGCACAAAACCAAGCTATTTGCACATATGTCAAATTTTGGTCTCTGATATCCCTTTGTATGAAAAAAAAAAATTCTAATTTCTACTTCTACAGACCATCATGCTATTCAGCTCAATAAAACATGGTATTTTCATTTCTCTACACCTCTTTCACCCCATCTCCAACTACATCAAAAGAAAAAAAAACAACATTCAAACAACCCAAGGAGATCCGAAATAAAGTTGCCATTAAAAGTTTAGGAGGGGCTTGCAGGTGGGGGAAAAGGTATGGAAGATGAGAAGAGATCTTGCTCTAAACAAACAGGTCAAAAAATTTCAAATCAACTCCAAAGCATATAGGATAATATAGCATCTAAATTATACACGTAAGAGTTTAGATATTACAATATCTACAACTTGTAAGTGTTCATGAGGGATTACTCACAGCAGATCGTTCACATGATTTTTCAAAGATGTATATACAACGAAGCATAAAGATTACAGAAATGCATCCCTGGAATTCTTGGCTTATTGAATTGTTTATCATATAACTTACTGCATTATGCCTAAAAGAGCCAAACAACCCTAAGGCAAAGTCTGTTTTTAATCAGTTCCACTCTTACAAGAAGTTGAAACTAAAGATTTTACCTACAGTCATCATTAACCTATATGAACATTAACTTATATGCTGGCCACTACTCTTGAATGGTAAGCCAGGAAGTTCCGTAACTTTGCTGACATAATGAAAGAACTCAAAATAACTACTGAAAAAAAGTATTACTGTCCTTTGAAGGCTAAGTCTGTAAAAGTCAAAGCTTGATTTTTCAGTTTTAAATTTACTCCCACTACTCACATTAGTGACAAGTCTATTCAAACAAAGAACATTTCCAAAATCCTATCTTGAAATTAAGACTTTATAAGCAACCCAAAGAATCATAAATTGGTCTGCTTTAAAGAATATTTTCAAGACTCTCTTGACAATAGTTCAAACTGAGAATATTGCTTCTAAATAATTGCCTTATAATAAACTACTCTGTTCAGCTCGTTTCAGGAAAAACTTTTGTGACAGATAGTATAACTTTCATTTGTTTAGCTTACTGTTTGCATGTTGTAGTTTGTGTTTTGCTTGAAGAACATGACTACAGCACAAAGGAAAAGGTTTCCTTGTTCTGACTGCTGCCCACAGGATCAGGTAGAACTTCTGGAGGAAGGAGGAAGATAGTTTTTTTTCTCCCCAGGAGGAAGAGAGGATGCTCAGCTAGGGAAAGCTTCTAGACCACAAACTAGAGAAAACTAGGTGTAGCAGGAAACTAGCTGGCAGCCCAGAGCATACCTGCAAAAAAGCCCCAGAAGCAACATACTTACTAGGGACCTTGAGATAACTATGTAAATTGCACAAGCCCTGGATGCAACTTAGGTGCTAAAAAGACCAAGTGCTGGAAATAGCAATCTGGTCTGCAAGGACATACTGTACAGAGCAAAAGACTTGGCCGTTTAAATATCCAACAGCTCCAACTTCTAACGTAGTTAAATCTTTTCTTCTTTTTTTTTTAATTTAATTAAATAAATGGAGTTGCCTTATTCTGATTTGTTATTTTGCATTACAGTAAACAAAAAAAAGTTTTCAAAACACAAGCCTTGGCCTGCTCACTACAAGCAAAAGGTGAGACAGTCTCATCTCCAAGCTCTGACTGAGGCGAGGTGGCAGATGTTAGTTAGAACATGGCAAAGCTTCTAATATCATGTGAAAGTAAGACATGGCAAGTCTTCCAAGTTTCTGTGATTTAAAAATAATATACAGCTTTTCTGAAACAAGAAGCTACAAGTTCTGAACAATGACAGAATGGATAAGCTTCCTTTTTTTCATGTAAACAATAATTTTCAGTTCTTGCTTAAAAAAGGAAAAAAAAAACCTAACCAACCCAAACCCGCACACTGTTGTTCTTGTTACAATTTTTTGGTACCTTTCGCTTTCATTACAGTCAGGCAGTGTTAACTCTGAAGCCAGAATAGACATGGCAGGCTTCCTCTCAAAACTCTGAAATGTCAGTTAGAGGTATGTCACATTTGAAGTACACAACTTCGTGAACTTGAAAAAGCTTAAATTTAACCTATTATTGTGACAGTTTTAGAAGTTTCAGTGTGCACTTGTTGCAGATACGCATCTCTAGAAAAATCTGAAAGCATTTTGGTTAATGATTGAAAAAATAACCCCCTCAATTGGCACCTACTAGTTGGTGCGTGTGTGCTGGTGTTACAGAAAACAACCCTGTGATAAATCTTGTCTTAAAATGAAATTATGCTGATCAATTCTATCATCACCTTCACATTCAAATCAAGCAGTCACTACAGGTCCATGTTCAATTTAAGGAATGTACATACAGTTTGTGACATCTGCTGGAATGTACGGAGTTACTGCCTCACGTCTCAGTGTCACAAGAATATCCTAACTGTTGTCACTATAATTTCCAGACCAACAAAAGCTGAAAGCCATTGATCATGATTATTCCCTCATTTGTGTGGGCCATCTGAAGCTAAAATAATGACTTTTGCCAACTCCTATATGATAGGGTTTGACAAATTTGTCCTGAATTTAAACAAACACTGAAACTAAAGACTAAAGCACTGGAAGCTTTTTAATTTCAACTCCTTTCCCTTTACATGACAGGTTATACTACCTTTAGAAGCTTCATAAGGTAAAATCTACTGATTAAACATCCAAAGAATCAAATCTGTGCATAAAGACTTCTAGATTTCTCAAGTCTTAATTCAATTTGTTCAATTTGCATGAAGATCCAATTCAAAAGCAAAATACCGATCATCACATCACCCAACAAATTACTAATCATGTATGTTTATTACGCCTTCTTAAAAATGGGTTACCTGATAATGTTAATACAATAGCTTTGTGTTATTTGGATTGATATTACAGTAGGAATATTTTAGTTTTTCCAGACTGTTTAGCATGCTCAGTTTTAACTACCACCAGTTTCTGAGTGTCCTACAACATAAAGAACAGCTAATCAGTTTTTCTTCAGTTCCACTACTCCCAAAGTTTACTCTAGAAATGATTTTCTAAATTGTAAACATATTCTCAACACTGGCATAGACAAGGCCATTAAAGCAGTCCAAGTTCTCTTCTAAATGTCCTTTTACAGCTTAGCAGGAAGTAAACCATTGTCTTCAAAAGAAAAGGTATTTACTTCACAAATTCTGGCCTCTCTGCAGCATTACGAGTGTGAACCAGAACGCCAATCAAAACTGAAGTGTAAAGAAAAATGCAGTTAGCCATTGATTCTGAAGCTAGAGATATCTATTCTAAGGGTAGTGTTGTATTTCCACGCTTTAGCAGGGCCTTTAATACAACAGCTACTTACTTGTTAAAAAAAGGTTCAATGAGTTCTGATCTAGCAGACACATGGTTTTTCGGAGGACTGAGGAATGAACCTGATGAATGAAGAAAAAATTCAGTATGTAATAAGCAGCTACAGATAGCACTAAGGAGAAGGTTTGGAAAAAAAACTATGTATATACCCAGGAAATTAGCCATGGAGATGAAGCACAGTCCAGTAATGTAAGCATCATATCCTGCTTCATGAAGTTGTTCAGAAGCTGTATCATAACTTGGAAACCCTTCTGCACTTTCTGAGGAGAAAAAATAATTTGTAAACACATTATCACAGACATTAAAGACAGCCCTGTTTATTTACCCACACACTTTGTCAGAGCATACCACCATTTGGCTAAGTTTATAAGATTTTCAGAAATTCTGATATTTCACAAGTTCTGAAAAAAACACAGTTTTGTTTTGTATTTTTAAGTAAGAATAGATTCCTAGGCCAGAAACTCCTTCCTATTAAAAAGCTATTAATTCACAGACCTACTTAGCCAAAATGGAGTATTAATCCTAACACAATGATAGCAGGATTCCCCACACAGCTTTTTTCTTCCTGACTGTCTTGCATTTAAAAGAACAGACACTAAGGCTAATTGAAAACTCTACTATTAGTGTGTTTGCTAAACATACAATCGATCTAAGGTGAGATTTTTCAAGATATTTAAATGATAAGGATGGAACTAAGTGATTAAAAGATCTCTTTATTGATAATCATGCTTGGTGTTTATGTGAAGATCTTGAGAAGTATCCCTTGAATCACCTCTGAAAATGGGACCTTAACAGGCACTGCTCTGAAGAAAAGTGTCCAAAAGTGCCCAAATCTCAGTAACAGAGAAATAAGTGCACATCACACTTCTTTCTTTATAATTTAATTTTTTCTCACTCCCAACATCAAAATTGTTTAACCTCTGTAGCCAGCTTCTCAACCTCTAGAAAGCTGGCTCATTTTCCTCCAGAAGTTAAACTCAGAATAGGACTGGAAGAACAAAATGAACTGTTTACAAAGCCAGAATCATGACCCTTACATAAGGTACAAACTGAAAAGTGAACTCTATAATTCCATTTAATTATTGTATTCAACCATAGCAAAAGAAGCTACAACAATGGTGAAACATACCTAGGATTTAAAACTGTGATAAAGAAATACTAGCATAACTTATACAATGGAAATTCATAAGCATATATACTTATTGTAGTTTGCAAAACAAAACTTTAGATGAAATTTTATATATAGAACTAGAGTAGCAAAACATCAGGCCTTTTTTCAGATGAGCCCTTGTAATATTTATTTTAAAAATAAAGTCGTCAGATTCAGACAACATTAAGCTATACTGGCTGAGCTGAAAAGGACATTTCTTAGTGCCTTTTTTTTGTTTTTTTTAATAGATACACATCTAAAAGAAAACATAAATGAACAGTTAACAAAAGTATTCTAGTATTTTTAAACATGCTTTGCTTTGGATGTTCTGAAGCACATTAATCACTTCTGATTAAATATAAACACTTCCAAGTCAGTCAACCATGATGGTCACATATTGCTCCAAAAAAAATTGGTAAAATTATTATTTCATATGACGTCAGCAAAAATAGTACCTGACAGCTGCCAAATTATGTTACATCCTGAGAAGCTACAGAGGATACGCCACTAAAAAGTCTGCATGCAATTATTGTACACTCCATATGCACAGTATTACGTAGGTCTAGGCACCAACAGCTCCTGCTCATTGTCCAAGAAGACTGTAGATTATCCACCTTACTACCTCTCCCGTTACTACAAATTCAGTGTATCTGCTCTGCACATTCAGCAATATAAAGAAGTATCACTCATCTTCTTTTTGATTAAGCCTTGAGACTTCCCCTTCCAACATACTCTACTGTTCAGTATTGTCCTCCCTTTTCTAAATCAGCAGCGTAAGAAAAATTCCAGAACCTTGAGATAAGCTTGCCCTTTGATTAAATACCCCTTCATTCACCTCAAAGCAAAGAAAGCTCTAAAGCAACTTTAATAATTTCTAGAACACACATGACCAGTCACTACTGTGCAAGTTTTCTGGGTTTTATTTGTTCAAGTGCCTATTAGAGTGCTCTGGCTTTGATCTGAAGGACAACAATAACCAAATGAAACCATTTTAAAACAATTTCAAGTTACTCATCAAAAGTCAACCTAAAAAAACAAAATGCCATCATTAGGAGATGATGAAACTGCCGTTCAGTGAATACACCCATTCTTCTATTATCTCAAATAAAGTGAGAGGATTCCTACTGACTTCCACTAATAGTTCTAAATAGAACTGCATTATATGTGTATTGCCCGCGTTTAAAGCCCCTTTCATTAAAACACTAGGTATTAATAGAGGAATTTACATTTCAGACCAAGAACAAAAATAATCAAAACGCTTTCTTTCCTCTGAAAGAAGAAAACATTTCAGAAATAAGACCATTTTGATATATCCTTACCAACTTTAGGAGGGCTGAATGGAACCTCTTTTAAACGCTTTTCCAGTTCTGCAAGGGATGTATTATTAATGATCTCCTGCAAGAAAAGACACCATTAACCGCCAATACCAAGCACATTTTCCCTGGACACCGACATCAAATAGGGTAAAATGAGTATTTACCGCTGCCACCTTGTGTTCTCAAGGATATATATATAGCCTTATTTCAAACTAATATACCAGAGAAGTCTATCAAGACAAGTTTTAGAAAGTTAACTCGCCCCGCCTACAACATAATATCTATGAGTCACAAGCATTTATTAATATTTTTCAGAATTCTTGATGATGAATTCTGTCAAAGTAATATTTCTATTTGAATCTGGTTCCATGCACGGTACACGTGGCAGGGGAAAAGGCAGCACATACAGCAAAGCAAAATATCCTAAATATTGATCATAATGGTTGGAGGCATTCAAGGTGAGTATTAAAGTGTGCTGGCTGACTAGACATTCCTGAATAGTTTTAACTGTAAATACTGCTGATTTCGAGAAGTACAAATACAGTGAAGGAAGCCTGACAATCAGAAAGCTGCTCCTACACTTCAGCTTAGCTGAGCTGCATTACTGAATCTATGTATGCGTATATAAAATGCCACAAAAAGATACAAAGATCGCATTTGAGTAGATGCTCAAATGATGCATTATATTGGCATCCCAAAGCACCATTTGATAGCAATAGCCTAAAAACCAAGCACCTACTGTAAAAATTACAAATATCAACATAACTGTACCAAAAGTAAAACTTGTGCAGAATTATTAGTTTTCAGAATACAAAAGCCTCTATTCTTACTACAGCTGTATGCAAGACAAACCTGAAAATATCTACAACTACATTTTTAATGAGATTTTCTGTTATGCAATTCTCTAAAGTCAGAGAGGTATGCAGAAAGACAGATGCTGCTTCTTCAGCATGTTTTTTAATTAGTTCATTTCAAAGGCACACAGGAAAGCAAAAGAGTATGATCACTTATCTCAATACTTCTTTGGAAGAATAAAACTCATGCTACAAGAGGTTTTAAGATTTTTTTTTTCCTGTTGACTACCAACTGAACAGCAGGCCACATCAGAACTTAATGATGATGTTCAACCACCTTTTTCTAGACAAATCTAAGTCAGTATTCACAATATTCTAAAGCTTCGAGTTTAAAAGCAGGTTCCAGGTCCTATTTGTTCATGAATAACACTTTTTTTTCCCCTCCTGAAGAGATACACAGTCAGTTAATTTACAAAACTAAAAAATCTGCTAATCACATTTTAAGTAGCAAAAACTGTACATATTTTGGAACTCAAAGCTGCTAAGTTACCTTAAAACTGCAAACACAGAAGTCACTTGTACAAAAGTAAAAATTTGTATTCTAAAAACTTTGTATGTTTAGGTAAGGCATTAAGAAGAATCATTCTTTTATAAAAAAGGAGGATCACAGAAAACATTGTTAGACATTTTTCTCTGAAAATAAATCATGTTTCAATACACACTTAATGCAAACTTGTATCTTCAAATCATTTTATAATATTATATTAATTTACCTTAAAAGGTTGTGTACTTGCCATCAGTTTAGTATCCAATAGCCTAGAAACAAAGTAAGAGCTAAATAAGTTGAAGTGGAAGAATGTCCATTTTGCCAAATCCTCAAAAATGTTTTGGTGTATTAGCTGGGAAACAGCAGTTTCACCCTACTGAAAAATTGCTTTCAGACCTTAGAGCAGCCAAAACACTCCTTGGCTTTGTTGAGCATGAAAAAGTACATCAACTAAGCCACAACAAGATATGCAAGCAATAAGTAGCAAATAAATCTTGTTCCAAATGTAGCGCAGATTCATAACACCATACATCATGCCAGAAACAAGGGGGTAACAAAGCTGCATCTTTTGCCAAGAAGTAGAACAATAGCACTACTCTTCTGAGAGAGAGATGCTACAGAATACTTTAAAAAATGTATTTATCTAACTTGTTCCCAATTTAATTCCAGTAACAGCTATGTTACAGGCCCAGGACAAACAGTATCAGCTTTCTAAAACAATACTAAAACAGTTGAAAGTTTGAACTAAGAACTTACCGGGGAAAGACACATGATGTTACTTCCTTGAACTCACTTAGGTCCTAATTTAACATTAAACCAGAAGATAAAATCCAAATAAGTTAACGGTTTGTCAGTCTCAGGATGCTAGATAGCAGTAGCTACAATTACTCAATCAGCTTCTAAAATTGAGATACAGTGACTGAATTCTCACCTCATAAACAGCATTACCATAAATACCACCTGCAATTACATAGAACTACACTCTGATTATTTCTGATTTGTCTGTGATTTGTAAAAGGTTCTATCACCTCCAATACTTATCCTATTATGTAACCTAGACTCCCTCTAATTCCAGCTGTGTTAACAGTTCTACTTACATGTTCCTGGCATTTAATATGTCAGTGGAATGTAAGCAGCCACTCCAGGTGGACAGTTGACTGCCTACTGGTTTAGATCTTCCAAGTGTCAAAAGTACAGGAACAACTGACAACTGCTTATGTTCCAACACCATCCAAACAGGTCCCAAACTTTTTTCTCCCAACTCATAGCCAAGTCTTTCCCATAACACCCGCAAGTCCTTGAGGATTGCAAGTAATATAACCATCATGCGGGCCATACTTCCAATGAGACCTTTGGCTTCTTCAGACAATGTCCTCAGTGCCAATACATTGCTTCATTTAACTTGTTAGACTATCGCAGTCATGAACTGTCTCATGTTAGGGAGCTGGAAAGTATGCTCCCTCCGATTATTCAGACATTGCACCTCTTCACCCCAATGAACATCATCCTGCTGCAAGATTTCTTATCATTCTATTAATTGTACTATATTATATGAAAACATGTATTCCCACTTTGCAAACTACAGGGGGAAAAATGCCACACAATAACGCTGAAGCTCCAAACCAGTATCTTAACAAGTCAGTCAGCTAAATTTACCCGCCATTATCCAAGCAGTTTCTGAAGGACTAACAGATCGGAGCAGAAACCACAATTCAATTCCAACATTTAATTTGAACATTTTAAAAATGTAAAGGAGAAGAGTTCAATCCAACTAAGCTTTCGACATGAAGATTTAAGAAAATAAGGCAGTAGCCCAGGAGTAACAAGCGTTCTTTTAAAAATACTTTTCTGTTGTTCTTAATAGGCTGTCATATGCTTCCATTCACAAGGAAGTTTGGAGATTAGACTACAGACAAACATGTTAGGGCATTTATTTCATCATCTGAATACTCAGAAGGTTACTTACATCAGGTAAGGGACAATAGAACTGGTGTATGGTATGCATAACATCCAGTAGCATATTGTGCCCAATAACAAGCTTGCCCTGTGAAAAAAACATTCAACGTTAGTTACATTTCCAATCATGGCTGTGGCAAGGGCAATATGTGAAAAGCCCCTATGCCAGGATGCTAGCCGAGGGCATGTGGGAACAAATACAAACCAAACCTCCCCATCTGCTCTCTGCCTGCCCCACAGACTCCTTCATTCTCTCACAGCAGTCACTCCTTTTTCCTCTACTCCCAACCATTTACCACAGCCTTCAGCAACAGCTTGAAATGTTGAGAAGATGCACTAGAACAGCTCCTTACAACTTGGTTTCCAAACGTAATCTATTTAAGATTGAAGTCAAGTGATTTCTCATTCCACTACCTCTTAATTTACAACTTATACAACAACTTACAATATATTATTTACGGTTGTGATATACGATAATTATTAGGGGAGTGATCTGGCTTCTCAGCGCAGAACCTTTCATGCCAGATGTTGTACAAGCAAGTTCCTTCTTGAAAAAGTATAAGAAATTTTTTAAATGTTAACTTCGGTTAATTTGACATGACAACCTTTTCTGCTTCCCTGCATCCTCCGTTTGCTCGTGAAAGCAATACGCATACATATTTTTTTTCTGCACAGCAGGCCATAACAACTACATGAAAATAAATGGGCTGAAGGGGACAGATGTAAAACTATAGCCTATTTTTACTACATAAATAGAAGAGAACCAGATGACCTTCCCTGATTAAGCCTTTAACTGCCAGAAAAAACATGCCAAAACAACAATCTTTTTGTGATAAAGAAAAAAAGCCCTCAAACCTTAAGAGCCCTAAGAAATTGGTTTTGTTGACTCTTACAGATAATGAGGTTGTCATTAGTTTAAGAGCTTAACCTGCCATACTCAACCATTGTAAAACATGAATTAAAATCAACCTCAAAAAAAAAAGAAAAAGAGAAGGCACTTTAACTTGTATTTCATGTTATCTTCCAAAATGTAACAGCAAAATAATTCCTTCTTTGAATTAATTTTTTTTTTTCTTACAACCAAAGGTACATTAAAAATCATGTCAACTTACAGAATTAGCAATGGCATGAACGACTCTGGAAAATCCTACCGCATCATTCAATTCTTCCTGTAAGCAAAGATTCTGACATTAATGAAACAAATACAAATATTGTCAAAACTGTACCTGCCAACTGGCAGACACACCAGTTTGGCTCAAACTGTTTCTCAGACATAACCAAGAATGGACCACAGAGGAAATGTCAATATTTGGAAGACACATGAGGTCAAAGCAGGATGCCACTGACAAAATTCCAGTTTTATATGTAGCTCTAGTTCCCTGTAAAGTAGGACAAGTCACAAGCTATTGTGGTGGGTTGACCCTGGCCAGAAGCCAAACACCCACTCTACCTTTTGCTCACTCCCTTTTCCCCAGGGGATAGGGAGGACAGAGAAAAAAAAAAGAAATTCAAAGGAAGGCAAAAAGACTCATGGATCAATATAATGACAGGTTTAGTAAGAAAAGTAACAGCTGCATGCACAAGCAAAGAGGAACTCATTCACCACTTCCCATCAGCAGGCAGATGTCCAGCCGCTTCCTGGGAAGTGGGGCCTCAGCATGCTTAAAGGTTACTTGGAAAAATAGACATCATAACCATGAACATCCCCTCCCAACCTCTTGCCCACCCCCTCAGCCTACTTCCTTTTGGGGCAGGGTGCAAGAGAGTGAGAAAACATTGTGCAAGCCCTGTTCAGCAGTAGCCAAAACACTTGTATGCTATCAACACTGTTTTAGCCACAAATGCAAAGCACAGCAACATATGGGCTGCTATGAAGCAAGTTAACTTCATCCCAACCAGACCAATACAGCTGTAGTCGGATCACTGTTAATACAATATCTTCAATAGTGCTCAACATTTATTAGACTGCAAACAGCTCAAGAAGATACTGAAATTAAGCCACATATCTTCAGCCATATTTTTATATACATAGCTACAAGATGTAACAGGTTGAATCCTGATTGTTATTTCTATTAAATCAGATTGTATTTTTATGCTAACATTGAAATCGGTGAAGAAACATTCTTCACTATTTGTATAGACAAAAACAAGAAATGTTATACAACTACAATACTATATAATGTGAGTTACACATTTTAAACTGACTCAGATTGGTTTGGGGGGGAGGAATCTGACTACACCATCTATTTTAGTTTCACTTAAGGAATTTTTTGTAACAGATTTTTCTGTATCAGGTCTAAGGAAGTAATTTCTGCCTTGCATTATTTGTCTTTGTTCAACCAGAAGTGAAATTCAATAAAAACATTCACTGTTATTTTAGTTCAGCTCTGAATGCTACTACTCATAGTAATACACCTATAAAGACTGCTTCCGAAAAATCTACTGTAGTAGTAAATTGTCCCTAACTTGCCGTTTGGAAAAAGATGTAACCTTAGTTGAGGTCTCTGTTAGATATCTCCTTCCCTCTTAGGAGGCATCCTGCATGTATTATTTGCTCCACCCAAGTAGATTTTATCTTTAGATATGTAAGCATAAATCACAAGAGTGTGGTCAAGAATTCCCACAATTCAAGTCTTACAACTTCTTGAAACTTGCGTCAGACTCAATAAGCAAAAATATCAAGCCCCATAAGCAATGCTGAGAGTGCCCAAATATACCAGACATGACCTTCCAGTCAACTTGTTACTACAACATGTGCAGCATGTTTCTATCAAGACAAGTCAGATGACATGCTAATTGTGCAGGACATTAACTCAGACAACTAAGAGCAAGCAAGTTTTGTACCAGAGTACTACTCCAAGGACAGACTGTGAATCCAAATAAAATGAAAACTTGCTCAAGAATTTCTGCAAGAGTTTTTCCACTGACTACTGTTATACAGTACTAACAAATGCAACCAACTGATGTTTCCTATTACTAGACCATGCTTCTCTGATACAGCAGATTCATATAAGGAGGAATGCACTTCTCCAGACTATTGGTTCAGTATTCTACAATTACTTATTCTTTAAAATTTTGTAGAGGTCTTGCAATTCTTCTTGCTCTAGTGCAAAGCCTAAGTTATCTGGTAGAATTTGGAGGATCGATATCAGACAACAGCTACAGCCAAAAAAAAAAGGGAAATACTACCAAATGCTATCATGCAATTTTGCGTAGCCGACTGCAGTCACAGATTCTCCCCCTCCCTCTTTCATGTAAACTAACTAAAGGGAACTTACTTACCTGTTCTTTTGCTTGTTTCTGCTGTTCTCTTCTTTTTCGTTCTTCTTCATTTACCTTACTAATAACAATATATCTCTCCTTCTAAAATAAAAAATATATAGTTTGAGGAATGACTCCAAGAAGTTCAAATTTAAGACCACCACAAGTTTCTGTAAATTTACATTGTGAAGTAAATTAACTCGTACCTCAGGAGCAGTTACTTGGCAACATGACTGCTTCTATTGTAAGCACCACTTTACCACCTACTCCCAAAAGCCTACTTTAGACAGCTCTATTAGATTCATCCACCAAACCTAACTTTTACTAAATTCACTTTTTACTTCTGAGAAAAGGTTATCAGCATTTCTTTGAAAATAGTGGATTTCAAATACCTTTTAAAGCAGAGATTTGTACTGGGAAGTGAGGATACAGCATGTGAGGCCACTTTCTCCTCCAAGATCAAGATCTACTTTTCACCAATAGACTTACTCTTCACTAATATTGAACATCAGAGCCACTACATCCTAAAATACCATTTAGTATAGTTTTTTTAAAAAATAATAATATTAAGCCACACGACTATATGCTTATACTTCATATGTTGGTCAGATTTAATGTTTAGAAACTTGTTCATTGCATTCCATTTAAGATGTTTTGCATAACAAAGTTCAAGTCAGCTCTAAAAGTTAGGAGAGCTGGTAATATTGAGAAATACAATTTCCTTTAAACAGAACAAAAGTTAGAGGCAGTAACATGCTTAGTTACCTTATCTGACTCCAGAGTTTCAACATGGATACCTTTTGGATACCTACATCAAAACAAAAGAAAAGTTAATATAAGTAGTTATTAATTTGGCAGTTAGCATATTGAAATCACAAAAGTGATTCAGTAATTTCATGTTTCATTATTCCTGTAAGTCTTAAGTGCAAAAGAACTATTAAAAGTACACGGCTGTATACACAGAAAGCAACACAGCTGAACTAAAAAAAAAAAAATATGTAATTCACAAACATACTCTTCCATTCACAGAGAAGATGCAGGAATAAGTGTCAGACAAACTAACACTGTGCTATTGGAAGCTATAGATATTCTATCAATATATTAAAAAATTCACATAGGAAAATTCTTGAAAACACCTCTCTCTTTCAGGTTAGATCTCAAGCTCACTTCTTGAGATTCCATTTTATAGAGAAGCTTTATTTTATCCACTTCCACTGTAAGTAACAGAGTGCCAGATACTGTTGCAACACTGAATTAACTAAATGTACAAAACCTGATTTCCACGATTTTCCACAGTTTTCTACTGCAGTCAGAACAATGAAAATCTCATCTCGACAGCCTTACAGTTTCTCCTAAGGCCTCAAGGAATATATTTAGGCAAAGACGAGGGATAAAGCCAAGAAAGGAGAAGAAAATTACTGCTAGAATTAGGATTTTTAAGTCATCAGGAATGCTTATACTTGGCATCTAACAGAAAACCATAAACATACCAGTACCTACTACAGAACTAGTAGTTTTTCAAGTAAAGCCCACAATCTGTACAAGCACATGCACTTTCTGTTCACTAAAAACCTGTCAAGTTGCATTTTTTACATAGTTCTAGGCTGTGCTGTTCTATTCGCAGATTTTAGATACGAGTGATAAAATAAATACTAAGCTTTAAAATATTCAAATGAATCATCACAAACCAGTTTAACGCAGTTTACCTTCAGAACATTATAAAAGTCTTCTCTTAAAGAAAGAAAAAACTAAATTAATCGCCTCTGAGGTTAAGTAGATCAGATCTTACCCAGATTTCTTATCAGAAATACTAAAAATATACGGTAAGGCAGTATTACCAGTAACTTACTTCCAGCTCAAGGTCTGATAAATTAGTTTCCTCTGAAATCTAAAAATCAAAAGACATTGTGTTACTAATACGCCACTCACAAAGTGTTTCAAAGTAATAATGTTTATTTAAAGTCAGCTCCGTGCTCATTTGTAGAAAGATTTTTAAAGCATAAGTCACTGCTACTAGAACCTCTAGGCTTGGAAGGGTTTTACTGAATTCTGATGTTTAGTTGCCAAGCTGTAAAGTCATTTACACCTAGTAAATGTGGTACATATGCAGTACACCTGGTAAAAGTGTACCAGGTACACTTGGCAAATGTGGTAAATATGTGGTACAGTTACCCGCATATCTTCTCATAAGCAAATATTCTGTAATCTGAATACAGATACAGCAATGTTACCTTACCCCCAGCTTCACAATGTTCTAGTATTTCTAAATTCAATTTTTATTTTTTATTTTTTAAATAACTGTACTCTCCAAACATTTGGACTCCAAAGCTAAATAGACTCTGGAAAGAAGACCCACTAAAAACAGTTTCAATACACAGTGTCAACTATGAATAACTGATAGCTCAAAAGATTCGAGAAATTAATTTATAAAATGCATATCCAAGGCTTACGGAACACGTCAGCAATAGCAGAAGGAGGCTCACACATGCAAGACACTTCTTGGCTATACTTAAATATGTTGTCACTACATGCATAAGTTATGGCTCATAAAGCAGAGTATGACATCCGTATAAGTTACCATGTTTTCTCAACCTTCAGAGATTACTCAAATATAGATTTTGCTTCAGTTAACACAAGTAAAGATATTCTTCTTCCTTGTCACTCCCCTAATTCTATATGGCCAAAATAAGTAATTTTTTCAGAGATACGTAATTTCAGAAACTGACCCTGTACATGGCTCCAATTCCAAACTTTCATTTTCTTCATTCTTTAATAAGTCTTCTATCTGTTCCCTGGAAGAAAAAGATTATTTGCTTTCATAGCTGTTTTCTTTTTATGATGTTTACAGGTCTCCCCAAAAAAGAAAAAAAACACTTTGTAACAAAGAGAACTATTTCACAACTAGTGAACTAATAAAAATAGCTTCAACAGATGAGCATGTCACCGTTCTTTATGTTTTAGTTTCAACAACGTCAGAGAATATTAAACAATTTTACTTACACTACTTTTTCAATGAATTTTTTCTGATCTTCAGGAATTGTTACAGGACACTTTGTGGCATTAGGAGAAATGTATGCCAGAGATCCTGCACCATTGGCCTGAGACCGTTTTTCATCATACTGTTCCCTTAGCTGCCTTTCTTCTTCCTGATTTAAATATGGAATTCCTTTAAAAAACAACAAAAAAAGACCTTTAAAAGCTCATTAAAAGCTCATCATAATTAGAGACAAATTAAGGTTGTATGATTTAGCAGAGACTTATTACCAACCAAGCATTTGGCAGTGTTACACCCCTGAAGGCTCAAAACATATCCTTCTATTTCAGTCATTTGTTCTAGACCCCATTCTTTATCTGTGTCTAAACAGGCTTCCTTTTAGCATACACCAGATTAGCTGGCATCACTGGACTCTTAAGAGCTATATGCCTCATCTACACAAGGCATGAACCTGAGGACCGCAGAGCTGTATATCACAATCACAAAAATACTTAGCACTCCTCTTCCTTGACATCCGCATCACTTTAATAACAGACCGAAGCAGCACCTATTACAATGCACTGATACCGTTTCTAAAATGTTACTACTGACCCACTACACAGCCACATAACTTGTTATTCTATCTATTTATGTTTAGCCACCAAACAAACACAAACAACCAAGCATTTATCTAAACAGAAATTCTATTCTGTTGAATCTATACGATGAATTTTTGGAAAGGGAGTAACTATCAGCACAATTGTAGATCAGATAAGAACTTCATTATGTGTTAAGTGAGTATCACGAATGGCTGTCTTTTTGCAGAAAATGAAGAAAGATGTCATCATAAATTTTGCAGACATTGAAAGAAAGAAAAAAAAAACCCAAACAACTCACCGTTGCGAAAAACTTTATTAAAATCAAATCCTTGGTTTGCTAAAAAATCTATACTTGAACTCTGCAACAAAAGAAAATAACTTTACAATTGGCAAGAGTATCTGTGGCATAAAAAGATCAATTCGGTTATTTTTACACTTCTTAAGAAATTATACTAAGTCCAAAGTTAAGAGCCACCAAGTTTGTGACCCTAAAGAAGCCACAGTGAACTTAGGCTATGCTACTTTTGTTATTTAATTTCAACTTCCATAAAGTACAAAAACAATAAATACACTAAAGGGATAAAAGATGAAAGAAAGCTACGTGGAAAGAGGAAACTAAAGAAAGCAAAATGTGTTTCAGGAGAACAAATCTGAGACCAGAAAAATTCTGGCAATAGCCTGGGAAGCAGCGAAAGTGAAATAAGCAGACGTGAATAAATGATCAGACAGAAAAAGCAAGGAAGCAAGAAGCCAGACAAGAAAGGAGAAGAAGGAAAAAAAATCTTGTCAGGTTCGGAACATTATCTACAATTCCAGAAACCACACAATGTAATGTGTAACAAGATTTAAAAACTGAAGTCAAAGATACTCCCTTAAAGCTCATTTTTAGGGACTGCTCTTAACTGATGCTTATTTCTTCCATACGAAAAAAAACCAACAGAACAACCCAAACCCCAGAAACATATTTATCTGCCTTTAAAGCTGTTAAAAGAACCAACCACTTCTCCCAATCATTGCAACTCTGCAACGGTACAGAGTTTTCCTGGAAATATTTTTTAGAAGTTTGCTGCAGATATACTTCAACCAAACAAAATCAAACTTGTTTTTCTACTAACCTGACAGACAAACTTGACATCTGGTGAACTTCTGTTAAAGGGTTTTGGAAAAATATAGAAATTAAATGACTTCATTATATACCTGTGAAAAAGATGAGTTGGATGTCAATACAGTTTATCAATATTGCTTCATAAATTCCTCAATTAAGAAAACAAGGAATAAGAGAATAACATACTTTTCTTCTGTGTGATCATATTTAAAAGTGCAAAGGCCAAACTGAAAGAGCAAAAAATCCATGGAATGCTGGAAAGGAAAGGAAAATTTCGCATGAGAATGAAAATTGTACACATTTAAAGATAACCAGGGTGCATCCACAATAAATATGATTTCTCTCCACTTCAAAATTAAGAAAATCTAGATCTTCTTAACCATTTGCTCTGTTGGTAATTTTGAAGTAAATACAGCAGAGTTTTTCAACTAGTTTCCATCCCCATTTAATTATTTTATTATTGTCCGAAGATGATTTGTAGTATGCACTTCCATTCCATAAACACACAAGAACGAGGGGAAGTCCCATCTCTCTCCACCTGTTACTCACACACAAGATATGCTGCATTTAAAGCAGCTGTCAGTCTCCTCCTCAACATTCATTTACATTCCCCACAGTGCAGGAGCAGGCTGTGAGGGACACTAGCTTGATACAGTTTTCAAATACACATGATAATACATTTAATATTCTTCTAATCCACATGGCTAACAGCGGATAACACAATAGAAGTACTGGCATTATCACCAGGCACTTCATCATCATGTCCTCCAGTAATTTACAATTGTTGGATCAATATTGGAATTGTTTTTAACACCACTGCAAGTGTACAAGAAAATAAACAAGCATTGCGGTCTCATTGAAAGACTCGTTCCTCCTGAGGGCAAAACACCTACTTTAAACACAAAGAACACATAGGATTATTCAATTCTATCGTAGGGAAAAATAAAGGGTGGCAACAGGACATACAAACGTAGTCCTCTTCTCTTATCTTTGAGTATAAAGATCAAAAATATCAATAATCAAGTTAATTTATTAGCTGGTAAAAGTTAAGTTTTAAGAAGGTGATAAGAACTTGGGGCTGGCTTCTGATACACGAGACTTCTTACAACGAGCAAGAGACTGACTGTGCCTGCAGAGCCTGAATTGTCAGCTACCCTGAAGCTCTCAAAGGCTCATATTCAGCCAGATGAACAGAATATGGCATCCTCAACCTTCTTGCATGCTCTTCAGAGACTGGTGTCTACTTTTACTGTCTCCTTTAGTGTCTGGGTGGGTTTTGGTTTTTTTTGCTTTTTTGGTGATTGGGTTTTGGTGTTGTTTTTTTTTTAGCTACAACCTTCTCCCCAGTTTTTAACATTTGTTGTCCTAGTTTCTCAGTAGGAGCAATAACCAGTAATTCCCTCATCCCACAGTGCCTCTTCACATAGTATTAATAAACAGTGTTTATCGACTCCTTGGACACTTCAGGAAATAGCATGTGCTGAGATGCTTAGCATTTCTCTTTTCTCATTCTTTTCTTTTATGGAAAAGAAAAAACAAAAAACAACCTACCAACAAAACCAAACACCAAACCTACAAACATCACAGTTTTGAACTTTTGACCCTCACACATCATATGTTGTCGTTGTCTCCTGTGATCATCTGGCTATTTTTCAAAACTCTTTCCATACCCTCCAGGCCCTTTTTTGTGTGTGTGTGCTGCAGAGAGACAGAGGTGGTAATGGCAGTTTTGTTAGGAACAGCACATGCTGGCAGGGGGAGGCAGTTTGGGAAGGAACCTAGTCCTGATGTAGTTTCGCTGTCACTGACTTTCTCTTACCCAGTCCCCCTTAGAACTGATACATTTTAACACTCTCAACATCCTTTAACAAGTTCTACGCAACTACTAACTCTTGCCTGAGGAATCATCTGCTGTCCTGACCATGACTTCTGCAAGTTTAATGGAATACTCTCCAATTCTTGTGTTAGTAGAGACAATGAAACAAGCAATCCCCATCTGCTCTATGCAACTCAATTTTACAGACTTCTGTCATATTTCCCTACATTGCCTCTATTCTGAACTAAGGAGTTCTAAGCTTTTTCCATCATTTTCATTTTAGTCAGGGTAAACACTTTACCTTTTTAAGTTTCTGATACCTTTCTTCTGGAGTGTCAAAGCCATTGGTTAATGCACTAACAGAAGGCCCATCACTGATACCTGAAAAAATAGAATGTATTTTGCTTCGGTAAACTTTTCAAAATTAAGCAAAGAAATGAACCAACTGGTAATCTAAGAAAAACGTTTTCACTTAAAGTACATGTTAAGATTACTTCAGTTGAGAAAAATTTTCTACTGCATAAGAGTATGCATGTTGGCATAAAAGCAACCCAGTTTAATGGTAGTGTTCTAACAGTAAAGCTCTGCCACAAAAGCTCTGCTGCTCTGGTTCCTATTCAACACGACAGTAACATGAAAAGATCCACCAGTAACATAAGGCTGCTGGGTCTTTACAACACAATGCAAGATCAAAGTCAAACTAAATATGGCAAAAGTGCAGTCCGTAGATTTACTGAATGACTTAAGTCACCTTAAGCAATACACAACAACTGTATTTCCATATGCACCACATCTAACAAAATGTAATCTTGACCCATTTATGTTTTGTGTTTGACTGAACTCCATATCCCAAAGCTAAAGCAATTAGGGCACCTCTCCAATGCACAGACCCTCTGGGTTTTACAAACGTAGAAGTTCTTACAGCTGTCTTTCCCTGTCCAAACACTTGCATCCCCCCCTTATTCATCCCAATCTCTTGTTTTCGTGACATATAAAATCTTTTTTTTCTCCTGAGCTGCAGCTGAAAATCATTTAACATGTTACAAGATTACTGTGGGGAGGGAGTAGAGACAGCGCGGGTATGACATGTACCTTTGTTTGACCAAAACCTTGCTATCGCACATATAATATGCAGTTTAATAATTTCGTGGTAGCCTTAGCTTCAGCTTTTTCAAGCCAACACACACACAATATGTCACACGAGCAAACCCGAGCCCCTGGGACCCCACACAGGTATTGCCGACAGCTCACCATCACAAAACAGGAGCGACTGTACCTGAAAACTCCCCATCAATGGCCAGGAAGTCCGACTCTTCAATGGCTTCATAAACTTTGTTTAGGTTATCCTTAAAATCTGCGGGCAAAGGGGTAAAACACACCTGAGACTACTAACGGCTCCCCACCGCAGCCCGCCGCCCCTCAGGCGAGCGCGGGGCCGTTGGGCCCTGCCGCCCCGGAGCCCGCCCGCCGCTCCCTCAGCCCCGGGGCGCGGGCGGAGGCCCGCCCGCCGCACCTCCCCCCTCAGGCCGTCCCTCACGGACGCGGGGACCCACTTCGCCCCTGAGGGAGAGGCTGAGGCCGGACCCCACCGCCAGCCCGGGGAAGGGTAAGCCGGGACACCAGGACGTCCTCTGCGCCGCCGCGGGGTGCAACCCGAGCGCGGCGCGCAGGGGCGGCGGGTCACTCACTGCTTCTGACCACCTCCATCCCGCAACCGCACCGGCCCGGCCCGGCGCCACCCTCAGCCTCCGCCGAGCGCTTCCGGAAACCGCCCCGCCCGCCCCGCCGCACGTGAGCGCCCACGTGAGCGCCCTCAGGCGGCGGGCGGGGCGGCCGCCATTTTGTCCCGGGGCGGCGCCCGGCGGCAGTGGGTGTTTCCGTGTGGCGGCCGTTTGCTCCTCCGTAAGGGCCCCGGGCTCGCCCCGCCTGGGCGCGGCGGACGAGGAACTGCTCCCGGAGGGAAGGCTCAGCCGCCTACGCGTGAACGGCGGCAGACTTGCTGCCACCGCTACTGCAGCGGACCGTTAGACCTCTCAGGCCCTTAGCTGCCTGCCGCCTCCTGCGGCGGCGGGGGAGGGCAGCCCTGCCAGCCGCGGCGGGGCGGGAAAGGAGTCCCAAGGCAGCTGCTTGTCTGCCGGGGGCTTTGAAACGTGGTGGATGTTGGAAACGCGGCTTCGCCTTTCAGACCGGAAAGGCAGAAGCAGCGCCAGTAATGAACGGAGGGATGGGGATTTGCTGAGGAGATACCAGGAGGACAGCGGGGAACTGTCGGTGATTATGCCTTAACGATGAAAAGTCCGGAGGAAGTGGTAGGCTTGAGGTATTACGGAAGCTTTTGCCTTCCTGTTAAAGCGATAAAACCACTCTCGCACATCATTGTAGAGTAACTAAACAAAGCTCAACGCCCAGCAGGGTGTCCCCGCAGCTGTGCTGAGGAAGGAAACAACTGCCCAAGGGATAAGGCGTTGCAGAAGAGCTGAGAGCAGAAGTTGGGGGCGAGGATACTGTGCAGAGCTTAGCGTGTGTGCTGCAGGTCTAGAGTTCGCACAGCAGATGAAGAATCTTCTCCAGAATTCCAGCAGCATGAAGGCAAATGGAAAATCCTCCATAAATTGGGAGGTAATTCTTGCGTAGAGTAGAAGATAGAAAATTATGCAGGGCTGGGTGGAAGGAGCCTTTAAAGATTCTTCAGGATTAAGTTTTGCCTTTTCAATAGAAGTTCCTATTATTACATAAGTAGTATGTGTTACAGATCAGATATTTTCTACAACATGTATGTGTTATTACATATTTAGAAGGAAAATTTGAAACACAAGTGAATCTTTGGGGGGTTTTTTAGTTATTAAAGCTACTTTTAACTTGGAAGGAGAAAAAGTATAAAGAACTTGAATAGCAGGACTAAACCAGTGCAATTATAGTTAGTATTGCCTGGTGATAGTAGCCCCAAAAATATTTATGTCGGGCAATAATTACACTATGAGCTAATAAAGTTTTACCTTATATATATTATAGTATGCTCTGTTTTTTTCTGATGCCATCATCTTGGAAATGTGCCCTGCACATAGGATACAAAGTAATTTTTTACAATAACAGCAAAGTACTCTGCTGAATTAGGACAACTTTTCATCGCAACCAATTTCTGTCTGGTTGATAGTAGCCAGAACTACAATTTGGTACTAGACATATTTTTCTCTTTGAAGGTCTAATGTCCAGTTAATCCTCTCAGATTTACTTTTGTGTTGCTTTTTTTGGGTTCATTTCTTTTTTAGAAAGACTACTGTTTGCATTTGTCACTATCATTACTAGTTTCCCAAACTGCACAACTAGAGCTTGAATAGATGGGATTACTTTGCCTTCCTTTTGCTTTCTGAGAAGATCTGGTTTGGAGAAAAATCTAGTTTTTGATTGCAGTTGACAGCCCAGGTACCTCATTCTCCGGCTTTGTTTCTCTTTAGGAATAGTCTCTTCTTTACTGTCTTCCTGTATATAATATATTGCAATAAAAAGGAAATGCTATTTTATGTTAAGAAGAATTTAGAACTCTCATAATATTTATTCAAGTTTTGATCCCTGTTATTGTGTAGTTTTTCTTAATTAGTTTTCTGCTTGCAGTTGTGTATGTCAAGAAATGTTTCAGAGGGCATACATCTTGGCTTCTGTGTAGTTTCAGAAGATAACATATTTGCCTCATTAATTAAGGACCTGCTTGCTTCTCTTCCATGTATATATTAAAGCAACTGCACTTATGAATATGTAGTTTGTAATCAGAGTTCTTCAAAGCTCTCATTTTTTCAATGACACCAGAAAAGGTTGGCTGCTTTCCAAATTACTGGGTGCTCTTGAGGGAAAGCAATACAGCTAGTTACAAGACTAGGTTGCTTTTTATACATGGAAGTTTTATAAACTAGAACAAAAAGGCTACATTTCCACAACATCATGTAAGTCTGCAGCGCAGTCTGTATCAAACACTTCTGTATGTTCTGTTACTTTACTGAACATTGAATGTGAAGCTAAATGAAAATGCACCAAAAAAAAAATAGTAGTAGTAAAAAAATAGATTCTAGAACAAGGCCTGAATATTCTGGGCCACATTTTCACCTCATATGTACTAAGGCAGATCTAGGTGAACTTCCTCTGATCTAGAAGAGGTTTAAGACTTTCATGCTAGGGTAGTTTCATGATGCGCTGATTGGAACTTAACTTCAAATCTTTAATTAAAACTACAGATAAACTTAAGTATGAGCAGCTGGTTGGTAGATCTTTTCATAAAATAAGCCTTGGAAGCTAGTGTACGGACTTACCTGCTGGTCCACACTTCTGTGCTGTTAGTGGAGTTTTAATTTCTATTTGACTAAAGCTGAAAACTGCTTTGGAATCCATAATCATTCCTATGACCCCTGAACCCTTATAGCTAGAATTTTGCATTAAAAAAAAAAAAACCACCTTGAAATGGCACGTACACTCAAGCATAAATGCCTGTTTATTCCATGTTGGTAGGAAATTTGTCTAGTACCTTTAATGTATTACTTTAAAGAAGGCCAAAATTGGATCTCGATTGTTTTGTCTCAAATGGATCTGAGCAATAATACTGCAGTCTCACTAACAGATCTCCACATGCAATAAAAGAAGCAATACCTGTTAAGTAAAACAACTAAGTATGGAAGTGTGATATACAAATATTGGTTCATTGCTCAAATAGTTGATTAACTTTTCAGCTATGTGTTTTTCTGTCCCATAAATCTGATTAGGATAGTTTGAAGCAAACAATACCAGAGCTATGTATGTGTCAGCACAGCAATAATTGTCTCTCATTGTTTCCCATATTATTCAGATTTCTCCAGAGAACTAGTATTGTCTTTATTGAATTAGGCTGGAATAATTAAAAAGTTAATTATTTGGGTTTGGGAACTCAAATGTCATTTGAACTGGACTTGCAGCTTGTATCAAACTGGAACAAGAACAAAATCCTTTCAGAAAATGTCACTGTGTTGCACAGTGAAAAAGTAGGTCTCAGCATTACTTTCAAAAATCACTCAATTTTCTTTGGACTCTAGTCAAAAAGAAATACAGTAAGGGAACAGAGCCGGATATAAATAATTGCACGTGTGTAAATATAGGTATACTCTCATGTGGCAAAAATAGTCTGTGTGTGAGCCCACCTGGTGCAGTATGCGTTAGCATTGCCGTCAAACTAGCATCTAAAAGTCTAATTTACTTCTGAGGGCAGACCTCTAGCTCTTAACTTGTCAAATAAGCCTCGACCCAAGTTGCCGTGAAGGGCGATGAGGCGGGTGCGCACATACAGGCTCAGCAGACCTCGCTCAGTTCTCGCCGATATGAGTGAGTGTCTTAAGAAAAACGCCGGTGTAGCGGCGTTCCTTTCCGGCGATTTTAAAAGCTTTGAAATCCGAGGTTTAAAAACGAAACGGGCTCTGCTTGCACCGACGAGCTCGCCGCCGCCGCGGCCCCCCTCTCGCCTCCCAGCCGGCCGCGGGGCCTGGGGGCGCCGTGCTCCCGCCTCGGGCAGGGGGAGGCCGCCGGGGCCCGATCGCCTTTCCCGTGAGCGGCGGCAGCCGCGCGGCCCTCCCCGCCCGGCGGAGAGCGGTGGCGGGGCGGAAGCGGCGGGGGCGGCGGCCGGGAGCCGGGTCCGCAGCTGGCGGGGGAGGCGGCCGGGCTGCCGCGGAGCCCTCGCCTGGGGGCGCTGCCGGGGGGTGCCGGTAGGGTGGCGTGCGGCCGGGCCCCCTCAGGGGCTGGGAGCAGGGAGGGAGGGGCTGGTGACGGTGCCTTGCCGGGGCTGGGGGGAGAGCGACGGTCGCGGCGCTGCAGGCCCGAACGCCCCGTGCCTGGGTTCTGGTGGCAGCGCGGAGGGGAGGACGCAGGCTGGAGTTGGAAAGAGCGGGGCAGGAGAGGAGGCAGTAAGCTCTCTGCTTCTGACCCTTCTCTTATTTGGTGCAGAGGCCGAGTGGTGAAATATTTTTCCACCCACGGAAACCGTGGGGTTTCTCTTCCAGGAAAACTAGAGAATGTGCTTAGGTGAAAACCTTGTTTTTGTTTCTCCTCTTGTAAGTGATGCTTCAGGTTTGTCTTCTAGAAAGCCAATGTTTTTTGCGTTGCTGGGAAAAGATGTGTTTGTAAGCAGTCTGAGGATCCTAGTTGCGCTATTGGTTTGTGTTTCTGTACTGTTTGTATTTTTTTTATTCTTTACCAGCTGGCATGCTTACCTCTTTGTGCTTGGTCTGGATGGAAAGATGGCAACTTTGTAGTAAGCAGGAGCCACATGGCAGAGAGTGTAACTGTGTTTTGGGTTGGTAGTGCCTGAGGAGAAAATTGTAGTTTTTGATAGCTTCTAACATATCAGGACTGGTAAGTACATGATCTGGATCAGTGTTTTTCTTAAGAAACTAGATACAGCAATCTGAGAGAATGTAGTAAGAACATCAAGCAAATAGGTTTATGTTTTTTGGTAAGCTTGGAACAATCTTCAGCTCTTCTCATATGTGCATTTTCTGAAATGCTAGCAAAGAGTAATTGCCGGTAAAGTTAATACAATACAGAGTTCAGTCCTTCACTGAGGTGGCAAGCAGATCAGTCCCTTATGATTCTGAAGCATATGACTTTGTGGATCGTTTTTGTTTTTTTTTTTTTTTTAACCGTTGCCCAGCAATATGTAGCATTGACCTTTGTTAGTAATGTTTTATTCCATATGCTTGGAGAGAACAGTGATGGAGTAAATTAGATCATTACGTTATACTGGTGTTTTATTTTTGTATTCTCTGATGGTATTTTCTAATGATAGTTCTTTTGATTGGTGTCTTTTAGTAAAACGTTGATTAAAGATACTGACAAAAGTAATCTGAATCATAGTGAGGGTTTTTGTTTCACTTTCATGTGTTATGTAACACAGGAAAAGAAACTACAGGGAGATTGAGCCCAGCTGTTTACATCAAGAGTCTGGTTTTGCTTGTAGTTTGCAGTGAATATGTTCTTGAAAAACTAGAAGGTCGTGTTTCATTTTGGGGAGAGCTAAGTTAGTTAAAAAACTTAAAACCATCAGAGCGACAAAAGAATTACAATGGTAAATTATACTGCTTGAAATTCTAAACTTCTGTAGTAACTTCTTTTTCTTAATGAGGTTTATCTTGTTGCTTTGCAGAAGTAACACTGTACCTGGTCTGAAGATCTAAGAGAGCTTTCTGTATGCATAAGGCATAAAAGAAAATGGAAGAAGATGAGACTTTACAAGGTGAAGCAGAGAGGGCAAAAGTTGAAACACATGCTGCTCCTGAGATCGGTCGGCGGATATCAGTTAGTGAGTTCCTTTGCCACTGCTGTTACGACATTCTGGTCAATCCCACCACCCTGAACTGTGGGCATAGCTTCTGTAGACATTGCCTAGCATTGTGGTGGGTATCATCCAAGAAGAATGAATGCCCTGAATGCAGAGAAAAATGGGAAGGATTCCCCAAAGTCAACATCCTACTCAGGTGAGTGTACTATGCCATTTTTGGATTTCTAAAACCACCAAAATTAGTTGTCTGGTTTCTTGAGTTTGCTGCATATTTTTATAGTTTATTGGTAATCTGAACTGTTGCAAGGACATTTAAATCCTGAAGTCTTTCATGTTCTGCCCTTGTACTGAACTGTTCAGCACATTTTTCTATTTTTCTGCATGGAACTAAGGGGTGGGTTGGTTGGCTTTGGTTTGGGTTTTCCTTGTTCCCCCACCCCCCCCCCCCGCCTTCTGAATTTTTTGGGGGATGGAGATGAGGGATTCTTTTTTAGTATTGAGACACTTGCATGTTTTAATACAACTGGTTGTTTCCTCATAATTCTAAGTTAGAATGATCTTTGACAATTGTGTAATTATTTCTGTAATAGGAATTCTTTATAGGAAGAAATGTGATCTTATTGCAGAATAAAGCTAGAAATATCAATTTGCTGTCTTGAATTACACACAAGTTGTTGTGTTAATAATACTTTATCTGAGGTTAATAGTATTTTAATAAATAGATGGTAGGATTGATGATACGCTTTTATGTTGTCTTTTGCTTAGCATTTTTGAATAATCAAGGCTTGCCAGTAGCACACACAATTCTAGTTTTATATAAGAAATAAGGATTTTTATTTTTTTAATGTGATATTTTAACTTCCTCTGTCTTTAGAAACTAAGAAAAATGTTATTTGGAAGTAACTGATTTAAGCTTAACTTTACTAAATATCAATAACTAATGTTTTCTTTCAAAGATGACAGTCTTTAGTAGAGGCTAGAAAACAAAAATCCAAAAATTAGTCCCTTTTCTGAATGTTACGCCTCAATGGTTATAGTACAATGACAAATATTTTTCCTATTAGGGATGTTATTGAAAAGCTATTTTCTGATGCCATTGAACAAAGAAAAGAAGATATTCAACAAAACAGTGATGTAGCACGCAGCTTAGCAACCTTCCAAAAATATGGGAATGACCAGATCCCTACAATTCCGAACACAGGAAGAATTAATCCTCGAGGAGGAGGGTTTTTCTCAGGCGTTCTGACAGCTTTAACTTGTGTAGCAGTAAGTTTCATCTGGTTGGTTTTCCATATTTACTTCATTAAGCATGCAATCAAATATACTTAAATTACATGCACATAAAAGATCATCAGCACAGAAGAGACTTCAGCTGAGCAGAGTGAATAAAGTACCATTCAGAGTTGTCTGGTAGGAACTACAATTGCAATATACAGCAAATGGAAGTTAGATGAATTGGGTAAAACATCAAGATACTTTCTTATAACCTGAATGTTCTAGGGTCCATAAAATGGAAGATTCTACATGTCAAGCCCCTTAATGCATGTTTATTTTTATCATTAATGTATTTGCTTTGCAGGTAAAGGATTTCTTTTTTTCTTCCTTTTTTTTTTTTTTTTTTTTTTTTTTTTTAAATCTACCTATAGGTAGTTCTACTTGGATATCACTGGAGTAGCAGAGAATTTGAAGAAGATCTTCTTGTCCACAAGCCTGTTGCTAAATGGACTACTGAGGAAGTGATACTTTGGCTAGAGCAGCTAGGCCCATGGGCTTCACATTATAAAGAAAGATTTTTACGGGAGAAAGTGAATGGAAGGTGAGAGGCCTAATTGTGAAGAACAGATATCATTTGATAGGAATACTGGATAGCTTTCATTGGGGACGGTATATGGCGAAAGGACCATATTTCATTCCATAGATTGTGGGAATATTCTGTTGATGTATCAGAATAAAATTCAGGGGACGTTTTAACACTTGTAGTTGAAAACTTCAGTAGTAGATACTAAGCAACCTAACTGAAAATTTTCTAAGAACTTTTTTAAATGCTGACAATGCAGACTGAAATGATACCGAAAGTAAAATTCTACTAATGTATTATCCATCCCTCCCACCTTTTCTTTCTTGTGAAAATATGCATATGCTATATGCATTGTTGCATTCCACCCAAGAGCTCTAGGTTTGATTTCAGGAGACCAGACTAGATCTGTGAAGTACTGAAGAACTGTGTTCAATAATAGCCAACAAGCTGATAAATTTGCATGCTGAAAGCAGGCAAGAGAAAACTTGAAAAGAAGGATATTTAAAACCCAGGCTCTGAGACGCAGTTGATTCAGAACACTTGATATGGAATGTAATCCAAAAGGTGATACCTTCTATCAGTAGCTTCTTGTTTCAGTATATAACTGCTGATTTGGTAGTCATATCTTTTTGGTGAAGAGACTCTGTTTAACTTCTGAATTCTTCTGCTTTTGTAGGCTCCTTCTAACGCTGACAGTGGAGGATTTCACAAAAGAGCCTTACAGTATAGAGAACAGTAACCATAGAAAAGCTATTATGGCAGAACTGGAATGTGTGAAAACTTTAGGCGTTAAACCACCACAGAACCTTTGGGAATATAAGGTAAATTTTATATAAAGTCTGTCGTGTATTTTTAAAGTAATATCTTTAAAAGAAAATTCTTTTAAAGCCAGGAAGAATGTTAAGGTAGTAGAATTACCCTTGTAAAAACTGCTCATTTTAATGAACTGTTGTATTTGAAAAATGATCCTTTGAAAAAGGATTGTCAGAAAAATGTAAGAACTGCCACGTCCCTTTCACTTATTTTTGCGTTGTTTGAAACTTGATAATTTGATATTTCAGGCAGTAAATCCAGGAAAATCACTCTTTCTTCTGTATGCACTGAAGAGTTCTCCAAGACTCAGTATGTTATACTTATATTTGTTTGATTATGCAGAAGCTTTCCTACCTTTTATTCATACAATTTGCCCTACGCAAGAAGACAAGTATGAAGATATTGTCACAAAACTACTAGTAAGTGTTCAAAACATTAAATATGCTACTTGCTTTAGTTAGAAGCATTTTAAGACCAAGCAGCATAAAAACACATGATGTAATTATTCACCATTTAATCTCTTTACAATACAACTTTTAAAAAAAAAAAAGTCCTACAAAGTAAGTGGTTCCTTGATTTTTGTTGTATGTGATCACCAGTGTTGTGACCATTACCTTTAATAAGATTAATTTAAGGCTTTTAAGACTCTAAATCTGTGGAATTGATTTTTTTTTTTTGAAGTTCACATGACTATAGAAAGGCTGTTCACTCAAAATACCTGTATTTTAACAGTGGCATTATAAGATCTGGCTGTCTCTGATGTTTTATTCTAATCTAATTAAAATTACTGGGTTATAGTATTATCTACCAGAAAGTATAGTAAAGATAAATTACTGCTTTCAGTGTATGAAAAAACAATTTTTCAACAGAAGGGTAGTGGAAATAAGCCAGTATTGTGTGTGTTTAATAGGAAATTGATTAATAGTCTTTTTATGCTAATTTACAGGACCTTAAAGATCCTTCTTGGAAACAATGGAGGGAATTCATTGTGAAGTATTTATTCTTGCCATACCAGCTGATAGCTGAATTTGCTTGGGATTGGCTGGATGTGCACTACTGGACATCAAGATTTATAATTGTAAATGCCATGTTGCTCTCTGTTCTGGAATTATTCTCCTTTTGGAGGCTCTGGTCAAGAAGAGAATTGAAGTAAGTCAATTTCACAGTTGCTCACTGAAATGACAGTGGCTAACCACAACTCTGAGGTTAACATGAACATGTCAGTCTGAATCCACACATATACTAGTATTCAGTCTTGAATATCTGTATTTCTGTGAATACTTGAAAGGGTTTCTTATAGCTGGATTTACTGACCAGATGTAGCAAATGCAGTAATGGTATGTTCTTAACCATTGGGTAAATACTAACTGTTACTTTCAGAATTGCCTTTTATGGTAACTAGTATTAGCTCTCAACTGAGAATTAAATACATAAGAATTTTGTCATGATATGTGTACAATATAGTTATTAAAGGATGAGTCCTCAGGATCATAAATTAGTTTAGTTACACTGATATTATTTCTGATAGGAGATCAAAATTGCTGTTTTCAGTTACTGCTTTAGCCTTAATTCAAGTATATTAATATTACTTCATAATTGCTGTGATCTTTTATTTTTTATTATATATTATCTTTTTGTTGTTTTTTGTTTTAATACTTGCATAGGAGAAATTCTTGGTTTGATGTATACTGGGTTTTCTCTTTCTCTGCCAGCAGCTAGGGGGCAGAACATGTTCAAAAGAGAACAGGGTACATGGAAATAATCTATGACAAATCTGGAATTTGACCACTTTAACTTGCTGTGCCTTGTGGTCTGAATAAATTGACTTAATGCTTCCTCGTATAAAATCTAGTATTACTGTATTTTAAGATTTTTTTTTTTTTTGAGTGCAAAATGATGTTGTATAGGCACCTGAGTAAGGGCTAAATAATTTAAAGCTGTAGTACATACTAGCTTTTCTTGGGATGAGTAAAACAAATCGAGAAGTTTCTCTAAGCCTCTCCCTTTCCTTTTTCACAGGACTATTCCTCACAGAATGTGGAGACATTTCTGGAAAGTCTCAACCCAGGGTCTTTTTGTTGCCATTTTTTGGCCCTTTATTCCTCAGTTTGTCTGCAATTGTTTGTTTTACTGGGCCTTGTACTTTAACCCAATTATAAATATTGATCTTGTCGTTAAAGAAGTAAGGCGTCTGGAGACACAAGTGCAGTGACTGGCATTGGAACTTCTGAGCTGTTCAGCTTCTAAAACCGGACATTTGAAATAAGCTTTGCTTTTATTTTTTGTATATGTGCCAGTGACAGTGGTGGATTATGTTAATTTAAACATACAAAAAAGCCTTAAGGTAAGTTACTCTTAAACCAGCTGATTCCGAATCTGAGGATGGGCTTTATTATCTGAAAAGAATTTTCTATTCAAAAGGAAAAAAAAAAAATTACATTCCTGATTTAGCCATGTAAAACTTACACAGTCACATCACCCTATTTTTCATCAAATCAAACTTCTCTATTTTGTTTTGAGCATTCTGGTTATTTTCAAGCCTGCCTTAAAATCAGTGTCTTCTGAGCAGCTACAGTGATTTTTTTTTTTTTATGATTTTTTTTTTTAACTTAGCATTTCATACCAGCGATGTGTTCCTCAACTTAAGTTTGCCAAAGGAAAGCTTTTCCTGGATAGACTTGATCCTGAAAGTACTTCAGTGTTTTCAGTCTGCTTTATGTGTAAAATTGTGACTGTCAATACACAGTCTCACAGTAGAGTTTGTTCCAAAATGCCTGCTGTTGAAGGCAAAGACTGCTTGAGTTTTCTTGTATTTTGGAAAATGTGGTGATTGTCATTCAAAATTTTTTATTCAAATCAGTTAGACTTCATCAATAGCTTCTTTAATGCTCTCCTCTTGAAGTCTGTTGCCAATTCTTGAATTCAGAGTTATCTCTTAAAAAGGATTATTTTGGAAAAGTGACCTGACACTGTAATTACATCTTACTGCAATATAATGTGTGTATCTAGATCTGTGAGCGAATATTGACTGGAAAGTTATTTTCTGTAGACAGGATTGCCATTTATTAATGTATGGTATTTTGACTGAAACAGAAGTTAGATTTTTCAAGAGGTTTGTCCCCTTGCGTTCTACATTGGTTTGTGGGCTTTTTTGTTTTTTCATTTGTATCATTCATATGAACTTTAAATTTGCTTACGAATATTTTTAAAGATTAAAGATCTCTTTTGAAAACTTCATTCTACCTAAAGAAGTGTTGTTATTATTTTTTATATTAAAGTACTTGTCATTAGCTTTGACTTGTGCAAACTTGTTCTGTAGCCGTGCATCCTTAAGTAAGTTCAGGAGGGTGAAAGTAGGCATAAGACACTGCTGGTTCTTAAACTACTAATTTTAGCAGTTTATGAAAAAGTATATTATTCAGCAATTCATGTTACTGATTTTTCTTCGTAAAAGGTTTCAAAAAACTATGAAGTGACCCTAGCTAAAACCATCTTTACAGCCTTATGAGGTATATACGCTTCTGAACTTTGCAAACTCATGCTGTCCAAGATCAAATGCATACGGGAAACGCAGTTGGTCCCAGTGACTGCTACTTTTCTCATGTTTCTGTCTTGGTGATGGTTTGCATTTACACTTCCAAATCTGGCTCTGAAGTTTTAAGGGTAGAACTTCTCCCTGTGCCTACAGGAAACTCAAGGTGTACACAGAGCAAGGAGCTTGAGCCATATCAAATGAACAACTTCTCTAGAAAACTGTATTTAAAAAGGAAGAAAGAAAAAAGTATTATACTAGCCATTTTTTTTATACAGGTAGGACTACTTAAGGTGAATGAGATGCAAAAGTTAAATTAGGCTTCATAATAAGTTTAATATAGACGAGAGGGCTCCTTGTGTTGACACTGTCACTTCATGCATTTCTTCAGTTCAAAGGTAACAAACGTTAAGGTAAATGTTAGTGAAAAAGTTTGATTTATATCTTGTAGCCAGTGGAGGGGAGGGGGTGTGTGACAAGTTCATAGTGAATGATACTATGAATCTGAAAAATCTGTGAATCTAAATATAAACAAAATTAATTTTAAGTCAGTTATTCCTTAATCTGATAAATTCAAATTCTTATTTAGTCAATAAAAACTTACACAGAATTAATGAATTTGCTTTTAGTCTGTGCACTGTAGAAGGTAAATAAGAGGATAAATATTTACTTTGGCCTTTCTGGGGTGGAGAGGATGAGGTGGAAAATCATTTTTTGTCACTACTGTGACAAAAAAAAAAAATAGTCATTTTAGATTTAAGTACATACAAAGTTTTCATAAACACTGATGTTGTGTATCTAATACCTACACAAAGGCTGAATCTCACCACACATAAAGTCTGGCCACAAAAGGTATTTGGTATGATAGGGAGCTCTGGAAAAACATTTGGCAGCTTCACGGTCACATTCACATGCCATTTTTTGACATTTGTCTTCTAGTGATTCTGAAAGAAAACACAGTAAGTTTGATGTTAGTCTGAAGTAATTAAAAATCCCAAATGGAATACCAAGAATTGCTATCTCACATTCCATATTTGCCGTATGAATGGCTCTTAGACTTCAAGTGCAACAGGAACTGTACTGAGCTTTAGTAAGACTTAGTTCTTTTGTGTTCTTTAGACAGAACTCCATGCTAGGACATCTCAGCAACAGAGAACATACAAGCATGGCTTCGTTTAGCAACAATTGATAATCAGTGGAACTATGTTGGCAGGTGAAGATATAATAATCAGATAAAAACTTAAATACTGTTCTTCATGTTCTTTAATAAAGGAACTCTGATAACCAATTCCTCTTTAGAAAGTGGTATGTGACCCTGCCTGCCCTGTTGCTGTAGTGAAACTTGAGTTTGGGAAGGTGTTTTCCAATTCACATATCCTTTAATCTACTAAAGGACGTAGCATTAAAATTATATATGTGAAGTAAGGGATGCAAAGATGTTCCGTGTTCAGTTTACATCGCCTACCTTTTTTATTAAGGCATTCAGTAAGAATTTAGGTAAAGTGTGTTTAAGGACGATAAAATCCATGTCTGGCCATATTTGTTTTATAATTATGGTGGTGTAACTTAACAGATTTCTTGGCATGAACGTTTCTTCTTGGCATGAACACTTTCTTCTACAGCAATATATTTTGGTTTTATTGTGCCAACCCAGAAATGTGTGTTTCTTCTCTCTGCAACTGTCTGTAAACTGAAAAATCCTTGATTATATTTTGTCTGAGTATTTAACATTTTGAAAGCTTAGCTGAATCTCTACTTGAGATTTGTCTAGGAGCAGAACAAGTGTTCAGTTTGGTGAATGAACTCAAATTCTGCTATGAAATGGAAGCATTCTTAATGTATGTATGTTGATGCTTAAACTAGTTACCTCAATACTAGTTACTACTCAATACCGTAAGTAGCATAAACAACATGACAGGATGAAAAAAAAACATTAACTGAGAAGAGCTATTCCTTCTCTTGTTATTGCTCCAAACTTTATTTTCTTCATGGTACTCTAGGGACGTTGTTTCAGCTTTGTTTCTTGATGACATGCCTACTGTCTTGGGCAGTATTTTATTGTCAGCTTCTGCACTGGAACAAGAGCAGAACCTTTATAGCCAAATAGAGGTGGACTGTAACTTGACAGTTAAGGAGATATTTTGAGAGACAAGACACTTAGTACTTCTGAAGCAGAGGAGGAAATAAGCAAGTGGAGATTCTGCGTGAGGTAGATGCTTGGGCAAAGTAAAGGCTGAATGAAAACGAGGAAAAATAGTGTCAAAAACTTTCATTTGATTTCAAGTCAGGCAAATTCTAAACTGAGTTGTGAAAAGAAAGGTTTTTGTATTTTCTCTGAATGGCCTACTGTGTTGCCTTTAAACTATGGTAGTCAGAAACTCACACTCATTTTTGTAAACAAGTTTATATAGGGGCCTGCATTTTTGTGGTGCAAATAATAACCAATTCTCAAGCTGATCTGCATTCTAGGTAGTAGCATAAAATTACATGCAGAGTAACTTTGACCTAGCACCTGATTTAAGAAAACAAAATCAAAACCTACAACAATAAAAAAAGCCCTGCAAATTTTAGGGGTTTGTGAGAAGTTATGGCTTCAAAAAGTCTTTGAAGTGTATTGGAAAATATTTGCTAAAACTTTGGGAGTTGTGAACAAATAATGTAAAAGAAATGCTGGTTTTTTCCTGTTAAACATTTGTTTGTTTGATATCTCTGTCTTCCTCTTGCATGGCAAGTATATTGCATTCATATTTCAGAGCAATCAAACAAAATTTATCAAGATGCGGTCAGCCATCTGTTGCAATTTATACACTAATTATGTAAATATTTTCAAATTAACATTTTATGGCCTGGACATGTTACTTCCATAAATAAACATGCTAATCAAATATTTTTTTACTTTAGTGTTTGAAATTGTAAGTTGTAATTATGAATTCGTTCATAAATTGCAGCTTCTAGCAGTGGGCTGTGAACTGATCAGTGGTAAGTATGCCAAAGACTTGTCCATCATAAACTTATAAATGGTGTGAAATATTTTCTGCTACGTATAAAAAGGATCCTTTTTAAACAATTGTAATTTTCTTGCCTCCTGTTTGTACTTGCTTTCCATTTGGAGACTTGCAGGGAGCAGCATAACATAGGTTCCTCAACATATGTAAATGCCAAGTAAAAAGCGTGGGGGTTTTGGTAGTGTTTTCTGAAAGGGTAATAGAAGCTTGTAGATGAGAATTTTGTTTGTTTATGTATGTCAGCAGGTGGGGATTAAGAAGAAGAAACTGCATGCACTTGGTTGGCACAGCTGTGCTTTCTGGAGACACAGCTTACCATGTCGAAAAAGTCACAAAAGGAAGGATGCTAAAACAAGAATTTTACAGTTAATTAAGAAAATGTCTTTCTATGAAGTCAGTGAGACAATCAGTAGAAGTAAAAAACAAAACAAAAACAAAAAAAAAAACAAAAACCAAACAAAACCACCAAACACACACACCACACCCCCCAACAAAAAACCCTCCACTACCCAAAAACTAGAACTGTTCACTCACCACAGACAGCAGTGTTGTCTTCGCATTCCCAGTGGTAACTTTCTGTCTTCGGGTGACAACCTGCTTGTTCTGCCTTACCGTAGCAGCAGTCATGGTTAAAGCAGCACCTGCGAGTAACAGAAATGGGCTTGCCTAAATTCATACTGTGGTGATTTATGGTCACGTAATCTGGATGGATTTTATCAGTGTGTTTCTACAGGCTGTGAAGTGGTAAAAGTCAACATATGCGAATGTAGAGTTACCTGCTCAGGAGTCAAAACAGGGTAATTGTTTGATAGATCACCTGGAAAAAGTTATTACTTTTTCATGCGATAAATGATGAGGAAAATGTCTGACATACATTGATCTAGTTGAACTTCCTCATAGATGAAAGTACAAGGAATCTTTAAAGCATTCTCAGTTTTAAGTACAGTAAACTTATGTGGGTACGCCTCTCTCCTAGCACCTTCCAAGAAAAAGATTAAATGCCAGAATAGTCTGTCAGATAGTGAATGATGTATTTTTTTGCCAGTTATTGATGCTATTCTAACAGTTAGCAATTGGAAAGGGACAAGAAGCTTTGTTAGGCTGTAGCGTATTATCATAAATGTCTCATAATGAAGTCCTTAGATGGTGGCAGAAAAGCTGAGAGCAGGTGAAATGTTCAGTAATGAACAGGCACGGGTGCTGTTTAACGCCGTAGTATAACTAAAACTGTTTGCTCGGTATCATGAGAAAATTTGGAAAATTGCCCAAAATGATGATTTCAAAATTGTTCTTGTCATAATTAGGACAATGAATTCATAGACTTTCTATCACATTGTGGAACTGAACATACAAGTAAGTATTAATGGCATATTTTCATGCTTTAAAAAAGAATTACTGTTCTGGTGTAGAGTCATTGCAAGCCCAGAATAGCAAGTAGGGAAGGTAACAAGGATCTGAAATTAGATAGCTTGTAGGTGTTTGCTGCAAACTAACTATACTCTTTCTATACTCTTTTTTTTTTTTTTTTTCCCCCCGGTAGCCTAAAACCATCATATTACAGTAGGCACATGATGTTTAAATGGTGTTTAGATTGCCTGAGGAATTTATGTCTGCAATACAAAAAGTTAATGCTGTGAGCTCTCACTTGCAATTACTGTTTTTTCCTAAGCTTATTAAATAATTACTTGGTAACTCCACACAAATCTCCCTTTAAAGGTCCTGAGGTGTGTAACAGTTGAACAGCACATGCCCGTGAAGTAGCTCAATACATCCATTTCATGCACAGAAACAGAAATAAATCGACTTCTAGTGAGTGTTTGTAGCAGTACTAAGGTAAATAAATGAGGAAATATGGCTTCTTTTGCAATAGTGTAGTCTATCTCCATGTGTTTGCAAAAATTCTTAAATTACTTTAGTCTTCTTTTAAGCATTTTAAATAAAAATAGATGCTTATGTATTTTACATTTTATCTTGTGAAAGCAATGTATGATTGTCTGTATTTGAAAGTTTATTTTTATAAGTGGCAGGCAAAAATGTAAATTGCAATAACTATTATTTGAATAATTCCATTACAGATGCTCTTACTTCAGATGAAGTATTTCTGTATTTTCACTTGACTTGTTTTCAGGCATAATTCTGAATGTAAACAGCCCACAATGTAGCTCAAAACTTTAAGAAATCAAACTTGTAAGAATGTTTGTCTCTGCATTCATTTGGTGCAATTCTTGATTCTTCTCACATGCAGTAGTGTAAGCACACTCGCTTCTGGCTTGTTGTTAACATTCTGTAGCTCTTAAAACCCAGACCACAAATAGCTAACCATGTTTTGTGAAGAAGCAGCTTCTTGCTACTGTGGGACTTCTACAAAGTGAAAAAATGGCCCACAATGAAAGACTGGCAAACTGCAGATACTCTATCATTATCTTTAGCTATACAGGTGACCAGAACTAATAATAGTCCCTTCTTTTTGTATGTGTTCCCAGTCATTGAAGTAGCAACTACATTCTACAACATTGTCTAAGAGAACAGATTACACATCCAAAAAGTTGAAATATGTAGTCAAAGATTTTAAAAGTTTTAGGTCTCATCACAACTAGAATCTTTGTGCAAGAAAAGAAAATCAGATTTGAACTTTCCATAAATTCTACCCTAAATGTATCAGACATTTGTTTTCCTTTTAATTTACAATATATGTCTGATAAGTCAGAACTTGAGAGGTCACACATAGTGGGGAAATGATATATATGAGAATAATGACAAATTTGAAAATATAAAACCTTTATTTAACTACTGTAACCAGAAAATCATCTTCCTGTCAGCTAATGTTCAATTATAAATTAAATTGCTGGTAGTCAATATGCTGGGATTTAGCACTAAATACAACGGTCTGTTTTTAGAATTATTTTAGTAACGATTCATAATTCCTTTTATTCAACAGTTATTTTTCAGCAGGTTGAATTTTGCATAATTTTCTATGTATTATTTTGCATACTAATAAAATGGGATGGATGGTAGTAGAATCAAAAGATTTTTCAGTTGTAATTTTTTTTTTTAGTTTTTACTTTTATAGACGGCTTGAATGTTTGAGCATTAAAGCTTCTCCAGGAAGACTTTAGTTCTTCAGCTCTTGGCCAAACAGCAGCAGCAAAGAAACTCAATTGTACTGTGACTCCAATATTAATGCAATGAGAGTTTGAGTTAAAGGCAAGTAGGATTCATGTAGATCTACAGTAACAGAATTGTAATGCTTCAGAGTTTCTTCGCAGTCTGAGGTATGTTTAAACTCAGTTCCCGTGCTGATGTTAAATAGGTTTAATTCATGTTTTAGTCCTTTTACTCTGTCATCTGCATATATTCAGCACTTAGTTACTCCGATAAATAGTTACTCTTACCAGTCTACTCTGTCCTTGGGCCATCCTCTTCCTCCCAGACCACAGTAGCATCCATAACGTAGGTAGGCAAAGGGAGATCGTCCTGTAGTACATCTAATGGCTCCGGCTAATTCAAGAATTCCTCTTCGATTTCTCAAATGGGCTTCCCCAAAAGTGCCTTTATAAACTGTGGAAGAAAAACTCTTTATATTTTATTGAATCAAACATGCAGATATAAGATAGTTTTTATTTTTTTAGACTTTGATAATGAATGTCAGTACTTGAAAGTAATACAGGTTTCTTTTTGACACTTTGGGGCCACACTGCTTGACCCAGTCCCTTTTTTACCCCAATCTATAGTGAGCAGAATACTGAACAACATTCTGAATAGCTGCAGTGGTTTCCTCCCATCAAGGCAACGTACAGTGGCAAGCTTCGGTCGCTTCCAGTCTTAAGACTGGCAAGGGCTAGCACGTGTTCTGTGGTCTAGATCCACTGATCTGCTAAGATTAGATGCTCTAAGTGTTGCCATATTTTCTCCTCATCATAATGTGCAATTTTGCCTGTGTTTTGTAGAATGTAATGCTTTACATTGGTTGTTCCAATGTCACAGTATCACACAGTATCACAGTATTGTCAGGGTTGGAAGGGACCTCTGATGGGGGTCTGTTTTTCCTCATTTTTAGCAAAGAAGGCAAATAACTTGTGGGGGTGGTGGGGTGGGTGTAGAGCAGGGAAATGGGCAGGTGCTTGGAGTCACTTCCAGGGAAATGAGAAGTCTTGCTTCTTTTCTGTTTAATTTTGTTTGGGGTTTTTTGTTGTTGTTTAAGGGATTCTCACCATTATTTCTCCAGAACAAGACTGTATTTAGGAACTTCATTTTAACCATCCCATGTCAGTACTAAAGCAGTAGGTCTGGGGCAGCAGATAAATGTTGAGACACCAGATGACTTTTTTTAGGGCTCCATGTCGTCCTTCAGGTTGAGCTAATGCATCAAAGACCTTTAATGGTAATGGGCAGCATTTCCTTGCAATGTAGGCTCCGAGCTATTTGCAGCAATTTTTAAGAAGTTGGATGAGTACAAAACAAATTAGTGGAAGGCTGCTGATTAGAGCTGTCTTACTAATTAAACTAATGATTTATTTTGGTATAAGGAGAACAGTTTATAAACCTTAACTCCCAGTACTGGATACAGATTGCAAAAGACATTAAGATTTATTAACTGATAATATCGGTGAGAGAGACAGACAGCAGAAAATAAATATTTAGACTTTATCATTGAAGGCTTTGATATTTATTTTCCTACAGAATAACTATATGATTATACAGTTTGTATATAATCTGTATAATCATATAATCTATTATAATAGACTAATCTATTATAATAGATCATATGATTAACTATAATCAGTTAATGGAAGATCTGCCAGAAAAGTATTGTTCCCAGCACAGTTGAGTAACTTGTAATGCGTGGGATGCTGGTGACCTTCAGCACTCATAATTTCACAAAACAATGGGATTTAAGCACCTCATGAAATTGCCTCATTAAGAAATACAATTGGTTTGTATGTGAGAATGGTTAAAAAGCTTTAGAAAGAATGTTTGTAGCTAATCCTTACTTATCAAAATAGCTAGGCTTCCTAAAGCAATATGTAGTACTTTTCTGAATGGCGACTACTCCCAGATCTTATTCCCACCTGCTTGGTGGGCATGTGATCTAGGGAGAGAAGAGTATGTTGAAACAAGAGTGCTTAAACTTGCACACACATCTTTGGCCATTGGTTAAAAGCAATTGCATCTTGAGGAGTTAAAAAAGGTTCTTTGGCTGTGTGTCGCTTGCAGTTTTGTTTAAAAACTGTTCTATTGGCACTAAAACTTCCTTGCTAAGATAGCGAATAGTGTCTATTGTGTCATGGCTCCCATTCCAGGATATTATCTGCTGTTTAGTTACATAGGTTTTCTGGCAAAAAGATCCTCTCACGCTTTCTCAAGGAGTCCATAAGGTGTACTGGGTGGAGTCTTTGGAACCTGTAGTTCTAGGTGTCAAAATAACAGTCACATTGTGGAACTGGCACGTGATCATCTCCCATTCCATTGCAGCTCTGAATATATGTTTCAGCTCTGGGTAGCAAAAGCATCCGTTTGACTATAAGCAGATTCTTATCTTTACAATAGCATTGAAAGTGTTGTCTTCACTGGCAGTACAGGTTCAGTAAATTCCCAGCTGAAAAAAACCCTGCAATAAGGCTGCAGCATTACAAATGACAACTGCTTATACTCTTAAATGTTTGGTGAGGTTTGGCTAGACTCTTGTAACTAGCCAGTAATGTCTGAAGGAACCATGTTAGTAGTTAATGGCAAAGCTGGGTTTGCTCTGAAGGACGTTAGTGATTCTGAAGAAATCCCTGAAGAAAGTGAAGAATTTTTACATTGTGTCTTGGTTCCTGGCAACTGGGGAAGGATGGTGCAGGAGAGCTACAAGACACAAAGAGGAAACTAAGAATTTCCAAGTAATTTTCCTGGTTTCATCAGAGAATTGTTTGCTAATTTAGGACAAATGCCAGTCCCTTGATTTAAATCCATGTTAAGTAGAAGTGATGAACTGTCTGTTCTCTGAAGAGCTCAAGTATAAACCTTTAAAATGTGCCGTGTAACTTAAAGAAAAGGACATAAACTTTTTATCCTTGCAATTTATTTGTGTTACAGCATCTGGACATCGAGGTATAAACCAAGACTGCATTGTACTGTAGATACTCTGAATAGGACCGAAGGAAAAGTCTCTGTCCCAACAGCTTTGTAACCTGAGTTTAATAAAAGCAATGGAAGGCCATCCTAGAATACATACAAGTATGGAAACAATGAGAGTCATATCAGTGTGATGATGGTCACATTAGTGTATTAGCAGCATAATAAAATTTCCAAAGTATTTTATCAGAACTTCTGTGGAATACAGTCAGAGAGTGAAGTGACTTCTGCATATTTCCAGATGTTTCATGATCAAGGTATGTTTTTAAATTTTTCTGTGTGGTTTTGTTTGTTTTTATGAAGACTTCGCATTTATCTTTATGGACCAGATTATTCCTATAGGTTTGATTATGCATTCGTGGAAGAGTAGTGTCGTCCCTCTATGTCTAGTCTGTTTGTTGCTTTTGTCATGCAGGTTGTGTGCAGCTCTATCAAACACAATATTGTGGGTGGGGAAAAAAGGGAGGGAACCAGACTGCATTTATTTTAATTTCATTGCTTTCTAATGTGTATGAAAAAATCAAACCCACATTGTTTTGATATCTAGACATCACAGGAAATAAGTCCAACTAAGTGTATGTGTATGAAAAAATCTAATGTGTATGAAAAAATCTAATGTGTATGAAAAAATCAAACCCGCATTGTTTTGATATCTAGACGTCACAGGAAATAAGTCCAACTAAGTGTACAAAAATAATTTACAGTTAGACAATTTGAGTCTAGTCTTGTTATGGCTTTTAATATTCTTGTAATATTTCATTCCAGTTTATTGCATAATAGGAATTGGAAGTTTGTTCAAGTTTCAACTGTCCTTATTCTTGAAAGAAAAGACAGATATTTGGGAGAGGAAAAAAACCTTACAGGCAACTAGTCCATCAGCAAACTCGGATTTAACTGGATGTGATGTAGCTGCTTTAAAAATAAAGACTGAAGGGAAACCAAAGCCATACCAATCCTTAGGCTACTTTAGGCACCATAAAATAGCAGATAGAGAAAGAAAGAAACCCAAACAAATCTATGCAGTTGTCTTTGTGATTGTAATGACTAAGCCAGGGAGATCAAAAGCCATGAGGTGACTTTCTGAAGACTGAAATTAAGTAAACACTAAAGACAGCCTGAGAGAAAGCAACAGTATGTAATCACATTATATTTGCATTGTGCTTGGTTTTAAAACTGTAATTCCTGTTGCCCAAATTGGAGCCCTGCCCTGTTTGGAAAGTTTGAACTTCATCATACTGTCTTGGTTTGTTGCCTTTATAAGTTCTTGAGAGTTCAGGTTGTGCTAAATGCTGTACATTATTATATCTTTGCAAGACGTTTTCCACTATACCTTCCTACTCCACCTTTTTCCTTGTTTTCTGAATAGCTCACAATAGTATTTAATAATCCAGTCCCTTAATTTTCCATATGCATAGAGGGGAAAAAAAATTTTAGAAACACATGAATTTTTTGTGAAAGGTCGTATTTCCCATAACATTTTATTCCTTGTAATGGGCACAATGCAAACATAGTAATTATTTTTGCAGATATGTAATTATATTTTATTGAGATGCACAGCTTTGCATAATTATGATACACAACTACATTAATCATTAGCATCTAATACAGTCTATGATGTTTTGTGGATTTTAAAAGAAATTTAAGCCATTCTTTCAGAGACTGAGGCTACATAAACATTTTTTGATGTTAAATGTGTGTAAGATTTCCTATAGTGATATTTCCTTGTCCAGTCATAGTGCTCTAGTAGTTCAGAACTTGAAACTTTGGATTTCAGACTTTCTGATGCGTCTCCAAGATCTTGCCAGAAGTGGAAACCTTTGAACTGTATGCATTATTCTGTAATTCTCTCTCGTTGGTTGGGGTTTTTTTTGGTTTTTTTTGCTTAGATTTTTTCCTCTTGCTTCATAAGCCACCAGGAATGGCCTTTTTCACCTTATCTTGTTGCCCAGACTACTAATGTGCTGTCTCCACAAACTGTGGTCACGGGTGAATTTTTTTAAAGGATAAATTTGCCTGTTTTGATACAGTGGACCAAGCATTGAGAAATAGGTAAATGGCATTTCCCTTCCTCCTCACTGCCTATGGAATGGGTGACTGCAATGCCTGACTCAGAGCTATCCGACTGCAGCCAGGCTCTCCGTAATGATCACTCTAGGTTGGCAGCAGCAGTGAAACAGTCTTTCATTGCTTTCCTTAATGTTCTTGCTGAGGTTTATGCCGTGCAAGGCATGAAGTCTGGAGGATGATCACAATTGCAGAAGGAATAATAGGGGCATGCTGAGGTCAGGAAGTAGAATTGGGGCAGTGAGCTTGGTGGGACCTTAAGTTGGCCCTATTATGCAAGCACCTGACCTTATGGTCTTTAATCATGTGATTGCCTTCCCCCCCTCCAGACCCTGCTTCATTCTGTGCACAGAATCTGTTACAAGAATGAATTGAGTCTCTTTTCCTTAGGATCACTCTATTTGCAAGATTTGGGTTAGTACATTTGCAAGCTGTGTAGGAATGTATAAACAAGTGCAAGAAGACAAAAGAGAATCTCTTAATTAAGGCATCTGAATGCTATTCTGGAAAGCTGGATTTTATCTTTACAGCTGTCACAAAGGTTCAGCATGAGGTTTAATTACTTTAAAACAATGCCTATGGATGTTTACTAATAGTATGCTCCAGCCTGCTGAATATCCTGCGCTTGGAGTACCAAACTACTGCAATACTCATTGAGGGTCAGGCTTTGAGCAGTTGAAGTTCCACATAATTTTAAATAGTTGTCGGTAAAATTGGGTTCTAATGTGTCACCACGGGAACCTAAAATTAGTGGGTGCTTTTTTGTGTCATCCCACCGACCTGTCTGAAAAAAGGGATGATACTATAGTTTCACAGAAGTGTGAAAGAAGTACGTACATTCAGATACTATAGTGATGAATACTTCAGAAAGCCTATGAGCAAATGGACTGTAAATTATTACAACCGGTCTTTAATACTGCTTAATAAATAGAACATAAGATACAAAAAAAATAATTAAATACTTGCAAAGTGAGTAGCTGGCTATGCTCAGGCATGAGGCAGGGGTCCTTTAATTACATTCTCACATCATAACTTATTCATAAAGGCTGACTCAGTCTTTCAGAATAACCTAGCTATGATTTTGTAGGCAATCGCAGCTCTAGCAGTTCCTAGCTTCCGAACTGCTTTGTAACTTAAGCGCTCTGAGATAGCTGTGTCGGACCCACAAGAGAGTGGGTAAACGTATGGGCTTTGTAGGAAGATTAGTATTACACGTGCAATCTGCAGTCTGATTTTAAATACTGGACTCTTTAACACACTTGCCCGTTACTGATAAACTTTCAAAAAGCACCGTGAGCCCCTCCAGCAAAGCTCCCCTGCTGCACATCTAAGCCGAGAAACGGGCGGGCTGTCAGCGCAGCTCCCGCCGGCATCTCCGCCTTCCCCGTCCCGCTGCGGTACACCCCGCGCGTTAGACAGTCCTTCGCAGGACTCCTCGCCGCAGCGGGAGGGTATTCCCTTCCCACCGTCGTTTCTCCTAACGCTCTTTCCTCCCCGACCGTCCCCCCCGACGCAAGGAGCCCCAGCCCTCAGCGCCCGGCGAGCGGCGAGCGCGGCGCCGCTGGACGGGGCCGCTTCCCCCGCCGGGAGGGACCGGCTCCCCGCCGCCGGAGCCCCCGGCGGAGCCCGCAGCGGCTCTACTCACCGGCCGCCAGCAGCAGCGGCAGCAGCAGCAGCAGGGGCGGCCGCAGGGGCAGCGCCGGGCGGCGGGGAGCCATGGGCAGCGCGGCGGGCGGGGGCGCGGGCTGCGGGCAGGAGCGCCTCGCTCCGGGAGCGGAGTGTATAGGTGTGAGCCGGGGCAGCCGCGTGCCGGCTATAAGAGGCCGCTCTCTGCCCCGAGCCGGGTCCCCCGGAGCCGGAGCCGGGGACCGCGCTCCGCTGTCCGCCTGGCCAGAAGGGAGGAGCCGCCGGGGAGAGCTGGGACCGGGGTCACTCGGGCGGCCCAGCGCCCTGCGGACTCCGGCTGGCCGCGGGTCCTGGGGAGGCGGCCCCGCTCCGCTCCTCCGGCGCTTCCCGGCTCCGGTAGCTATAATTTCTCTTTGAATTACAGCACTTCCTAGATAATTTAACCTGGAGTTAAGATGGCAGTGAACTGTGTTGCAAGTTATTCTAATGGTTAATTATAAGCAGTGCTGAATACATGGGCTGTACCTCTAGTCTGATTTGCCAAACTTCGTCTCCCGATTGCTACTTTTCTTGGAGGACTGAAGAACAACCAACTCCTAAACTGGTTATGGGTATTTGTAGCTTGATCAAAGTAACTTTATAACCTTCCTTCAACTGAGATAGAGTATTTCTTTTGACATTGTACAATCTTCACATATTTTTTCCATTCCCTTTCTAATTCTTGTATTATTTTGTAAAACCTACAACTAGATGCCATATTGCAATCACAGTTTCATTGTCCCTTTCAACACACGGACAATAACACTCGCTTTTACGTGATTTTTTTCCTTGCTTATATCAGACCTTTCATTATTGCACTGAAACCAGTGTATTTCCTGACAGTTGTTCAAGCAATCAGGACCCCTGAAATTTTGGATATTGACTTTTTTGGTGTTTTGTTTTGTTTTGCTCTTCTTTTTGGCATTATTTTATTCCAGGATGGGGCCCCATTGGATCCCATTGAGGCCTACACTGCAAGGGTAAGGATGGAAAGATAAAACCAAAGTTCTTTTAATGGAACTTTCCAATAACTTGTTCTTGGTGACATCGCTTTACTATCAGAGAGCAGCTGGTAGGTATTTTTTTGTAGTGAATGCTATTTACATCAAAGAGAGAAAATGTTTTTTCACGTGCATACTGAAGGATAATTCTACTTTTGCATTAAAATGCTTTGATTGTTATCCCTCTTTTATCAGAAGTAGAGTCGTATGTGGTCTGATTTCAAAAGACAAAAAGCATGCACAGACAGATCACATTTGTTTTTGTTATGCTCTCATTAATCCATGCTCTATGAAATGTTTGTGTTGGCACTGACATTAGGGCAGCGTGGGATAAATGTGGAAGCGCATCAATTTAAGGTTGGATATCGATACGCCTTTGTGCAACTATGTGCAGAACACAAGAAATGGTATGTTAGCCCAGTCAAAACTGTGCACGGTGCTTGAAGAAGCAGAAAGGATCATGGTACAAACTTGACAAACCAGAAGAAAGCAGGGTTTCCAGCTCGAGAGCTTGTATTCTGCAAAGGGACGAAAGTTGTTGGAGGCTTGCTGTGTGACCGTGACTTCCTGCTGATCGATACCCAGTAGCTTCTGGCAGGATGCGCTGTGGTGCGCTGCCAGCCAGGCTGTCCGTCCCTGCCCGTTGGTCCTGCCAACACAGTGGACCACAGCCACCACTGTGTTTCCCAACAGAGACGGACGAGAACACGAGCGATATAGCATCTGTGGCAACCATAAATGTTGTCAATGACCCCAAGAAGTCTTGGTAACGTACAAGTCATAATAGAAACCCCATTTATTTGGGATAGATTTTTTTTTAATTTATTTTTTTTTTTAGATTTTGTTGCTACTGTCATCAACTGGGTCAAAGCAATTTCCTTATTACTCATGGAGTCACATCGCTAATTACTGTTACTCTATTTTCATACTGTCACTTATACTGCATTTGTTTACCAACTCTTCCGGTGAGTAAGTCACACCTATTAGAATGTTTTAATAGTGTTCAACAGCAGTTTAGTGAAACTTCCAGTCGAACAGTATCCCATCCAGCATACCATTGGATATGACAATGAAAACAGTATCCACGGGAGCAATATGAATTACATTTCATGTTTGTTCTTCATGAGACTGATGCAATGTGTTAGTGCACTTCATGTTGGATTAGTGCAGTTGATTGATAGGTTTTTCTCTGAAGGAAGGAAAGTAATCTTAAAACCATTGAAAAATCAAGTGAGACTGAAATGTTTAGACTACAGTTGCTTATGTCAGAAAGCAGGCAAAGATGTGAAGTGAAAAAAAGTCTATGAAGTGATGATGTAAGGAATGCAAGTCAGGAGTTTTATTTCCTATGAATTGTAGTAAAAGTTCAAAGGAGAACATCTAGTGAAATTGGGGTGGGAAGGGGAGAAATCTGATGGAAGGAAATACTTTTATTGAGGGGGAATTAGGGGGGAGTTAGGTTGTCCAGTTAATTGCCATAGCATATGGCTAAGAAAATATACTAGTAACGGATTGGAAGTTAATATGGATTACAATAATGTAGTGATTTTTTTTTTTAAAAAAAAAGAAGAGATTTAAAATTCCCTTAAAATTTTTAAATAAAAACTTATGTGGCAGTGCAGACCTGTCATAGTTGTTTTTTGTAGCGTTCCTTTTCTTTTAGCTGAAGCATTTGGTAACTGGTATAAGTCGCATATGACAAATAGCATTTTTCTTCTTACTGAGGAATTCTTTTGTCAACTGGGGCTGTGCAGGGGCAGGGAGAAGCATTTCCTTTTCAAATACACTTTCTCAGACAAGGTTGCCTGTGCTCAATGGTTGCTTTAATTAAGTTGTTTTTAAATCTGAGGAACAGATTAATATAATTGAGACACTGTTGTACTGAGGAACATTCTCCCAGCATAACAATATTATGGGCAAACTTGTTAAGTTTGTTTGTAAAAGCCTCATTTCTCTGTGTCCATGATTCTGTACATGCAGGAAGAGGACAGAGTATGTTAAAATGTTGACGGAAAGTGCTAGAATGGTCTAAAATATGGTTAATGTAAGTGGAAGTTGTCCGCATTCTTGTGAGCAGGTGAAGGTAGTGATTTTGAGAGCAGTGTAGCAGTATTTTACTGCTGACTAAACAGCTGCAAAGCTGTATTTTTGTAGTAATAGAAGATGTTGGTTCCATTAACACTTTTTATTTAGTAAGAGTAGTTATTTTAACTGAGAAATGAAAAAGCATTCACCGCCTACCTTGGTCAAACTTATATATACTCCACATTCAGCTGTTACAAAGATCTGTAGTAATGATGTATAATGAGTATAGAAGTACTAGGGTCTGTAGGTATCTAAGCAAAGTCCTACAAAATTGGAATCCTACTACGTTAAGCATGTCACAATTAAGCTATGTGACATATTTGCTGCCCCACTGAATTAATGAACTAGTAAAGAATGGTGAAAGAAATTATTTTCCCATTGTTAGAGATGGGAATGGAGGCAGGGTGATTTGCTCAAGGTGTTATATGATGGCTGTAGCAGAGCTGTGAAAGTGCACCTTGGTGTTCTGCATCCCAGCTTAAGTCCCAGACTGGGGTCTTCTGTGGCACTGACTCCTGGAGGAAAATAAGCAAAGAAAACACGTGCCTCACTGTGAAGGTATCAGAATAATGAGAACTGAAGAGCTGCTTCCCAGCAGTAAGTCAACTGACTGTATTTATTTGACTGCCATACTTGGCAAATGTCCCTGAGTTACCCCGTGTGTTCTTAAACATTGGATTGGAACACAGGTTTGTCCTGGAACACATCCCTTACAAGTGTATGTTCCTTCAGATGCCGAATGTCCAAGTAGTACACAATCAACTTTTTATCATTGCTGTCTTAATAACAAAAAGACCGCCTTACTTATTCAAGTATTTGTTTGGAAACATTCAGTGCCTTTGTTCCCATTTTTAGAGGTTTGGCTGGCTTTCTTCTCTTTCATGTCCTTCCATCTTCTCTTAGTTCCTTTTCACTTCCACTTCACAATGCTTCCTGTTTACCAACGTTTTTTCCAGCTCGTGGTGTTTGGGGATGTTATTAAAAAAAAACCTATGAGAGCTATAAAGCATAGTTTGGAGAGACAAGCTCCATGTGGAAGATTAGAAAACATTCTGCTAAGCCATTTTATAGTATTTTCCAATGCGCTTGGTATTATCTCGTATCTACTTCTGGCATACAGAACAAAATCCAACTTTAAGACTATACCAGCCTATAGTATAACCTGTAATGTCTTTGGTAATAGTAAGCCTATGAGTAGCATAATAGGTTCTGAGAGAATTTTGGGGACCATGTTGTTGTGTTGTCCTTTATGTTCCCTTCGGCAGCAATGTTATTCTGTCCATTCTGCAAAAATCCTGTGCTAGTGCATAGCTGCCCATAACGGACAGTTGTGTGCTGGAAAGGCTGTTATTACATAAATGTTCTTGAAACTGGTTTACAGTTATAATGTACGCAGAGGAGCTGAATTACTCCTACAGTTTTCTTTTTTCATCTGTCTTTTTTTGGTTTTGTTCTGTTCCAGATTCTTCCCTCCGCTCCTTAAGTATAACGGCTACTAGCACAAAGTCCATCCTGTGCATACAATCACCCAGGAAAATAACAAGACTGCAAGTATGTTCTTGGAGTACCGTGTATATACTGATGCAACTCTGCCTATTTTTATGACATGGAAATATATCGTCTGTCTTTGAGCAAAGCCACAGACTGGAAGATTCTGCGGAAGGACTCTATAAATAATTTCTGGCTTGATTAGTTCTTAAGTTTCGACAGTCATCTCTGCCTTCCAGAAGATTTCTTACACACTGTAAGTCAAGTTCTACATTTCAGCATTTGCCCTCAAAGAAAGACCCAAGGCCTGCTGCTTGTGGAACCTAGGGCTACTTTTTATTTTTATGTCTAGAGAAGAAGCGACTTAGCAATGCAACTCTTCATTTTTGTAAAATAAAATTTGAAATCTCTAGCATATCTCTGGAAGGATGTTTGACTTGCTCTCTTTTATATACGTTACATCAACTTGGATTCTTGAAATGGCTGATGTAATGACCAAGATGATGGGACAGAGTGACCTCTCAGCAAGTTTGTGGGTGATTCCAAATTGGGGGGAGTGGCTGATACACTGGAGGGCAGGGCTGCTACTCAGATGGACCTAGTCAGACTGGAAAAATGAGCTGCTGGGGACCTCATGAAGTTCAGCAAAGGCAAATGCAAAGCCCTGCATCTGGGTTGGCATAACACCATGCAGTAGGACAGTTTGGGAACTGACTGAATAGAGAGCGGCTTTGTAGAAAAGGAGCTGGGGGTTATGGTGGACAAGTTGAATGTGAGTCAACAGTGTGCTCTTGCAGCAAATGTGTCCAGCTGCATACTGGGCTGAGTATCACTGGTAGGTTTGGAGAGAAGTGATTCTTGCCCTCTATTTGACACTCATGAGACTACATCTGGAGTTTAGTGTCTCATTTTAAGAAAGGCATTGACATACTAAAGCAAGGCTAGTGAAGGCCACCTCACTCTTCAGGGGGCCTCCACCTCATGACATACAAGAAGCAGCTGAGAAAGCTGGATTTGCTCATGTTTAAAGAAGACGATGGTGAGGGGAGGTCATACTGCTGTCTACTGCTTCCTAATGGAAGCATGTAGAAAAGTTGGAGCCAGATTCTTCCCAGAGGTGTACAAGAGGCAATGAGCACAAGTTACAACATGGGAAATTCAATATAGGAAACAATTTCCCCCACCAAAGGATGGTCAAATACTGAAATAGTTTGCCCAGAGAGGCTATGGAAACTCCACCCTTAGAGATACTCATAACTCATCTGGACATGGCCCAAAGCAACCTTCTTTAATGGGACCTGCCTTGAGTGGAAAGTTGGACTGCAGACTCGCAGAAGTTCCTTAACACCTACGTGATTCTATGATTTTGTGATGTGATAGCAGATAGCTTCAAACTAGCAGTTCCACCCTGCCAGGGAAAGAGACTCCAATACCACTTCTCCTTTTGCCTAAAGGTTTTCATGAAACTATGCCCTGCAGGCAGGGAAGGCAGCAGGCCTGTTCTACTGCAATAACAAATTCATTGATAATTATTTTTTCCACATATCACCAACTAAGCTATGCAAATGCACAGGGGAAATAACCTGTACTGAATTCAAAGAGAGTTGAGACTTTGTTTGCTTACTTTTATTATCTAGACAGCTTTGTCATCAACAGAAGGAGGGCCCTTTTCATAAAGAACTACTTTCCTACCATTTTAACTCACTGTTCGGAAATTTCATTTCTATGCCTTTGTCCTTGTTGACCATTTCCGACTCTTCTTCCAGTTCTATTTTTCCTGAGATGCAGGGGAAGCTGCAGAACTGTATGCAGTATTCAAGGTGAAGACAGAACATGGATTTATAGAGACTGTGCAGACTACGTTCCACTAAGAGGGAAGAGACAGCAATGCATATATTATGATTTTGTGTAACTTTTCTTTTTAGTGTGTCTACAGCTCTTCATTGTCTCTAAATGTTTTAATTTGCTTAAAAATAAAATGCACATTTTTCTTACCTGTTTATTTGTTCACCTCTTATTGTTTTGTTCTTCATCCTATCAGCAGTGTAACATGCTATTGGTCTGGTCTGTTTGTATTACAGCTTTCTTTCGCAACCTTTCAGTTTGTGACGTCTGCTTCCTCAGCTGTGAAGAGTTTTATGGCAATTGGGCACTTGGTAGAGGATAAAACCCTAAAGTTATGTGTCCATCAAAGGAAAGGTGAGTAGAATGTAGCCCTTGTTTGTTCCAGGCTAATCAGCACAAGAGCTATCTATCTTTAAACAGTTTAAATGCCATCCAGACTGCTTTGGGAACTGGGAAGTTACTGAATGTATTGTTGAGAGACAGAAAAACCCTGGAAGTACTGAGGGATGGGGAATATTGGGATTAGTTAGAGAATTTATGAGTAAGAAAGAAGCGAATACCAGAAATCTGGTAACTTAGGACATGTGGGATCAAAGAGGGGCTCAATAGTATTGAAGAACTGAGTATGTGTCACTTGTTAAGCAGGCTCTGGATATCTTTCTTTGCTGCTGGATTGTCTCCTGTCTTTACTCTTTGCTTTAGCAGTGTGGTTGGGATGAGGAGTAGTTGAACCAGAGAACTGTCGGCACTAACATCATGATTTGCTACACCTGAAATAAACCAGATACTTCCAAATCAGCCAGAAGATGTAACAGTTGTTTGCTGAGGAGTATGCATAGAGTGTAAGTGCACCACATGCAGGTGAATGTTCAGTAAAACGTTTGCTTAGCTGCTATTGCTTAGCCACTAGCTGCTGTTTTGATTTCCAGTGAGAACTGAGGACACTCATCTCAATAGAAGGCAAGATTTTAAATGCATTCTCAAATCTGGGCCATCATAACAAACACATTATTAAGTTTTCTATGTGGCCTATTTTCCACTGCATTTGGAAGGCAACAAATGCCACGGGTACTATATAATATAAACAATTTAGAACAATTTATATATCCTGTAATTATAAAGACTTAAGCTTATGCTTCTTTGCAGTGTCAATTACTGGTTTAAGAATATTTTTTTCTAAAACTAAAAAAGAGCTTATGATTCTATGGGCTTTATATTACCTTAAAAGTGATCAGTTATGGACAAGAGAAGACATGTTCAGGACACTTCTGAGCAGAAGACTTGTAGACTCATGGTCAAAAAAGCTACAGTTGAGTCTGAAGGTAGCGGCTGAAGTCCCAGTACCCTGTAAATATGATAGCGCTCAGTGAAGATGATGATACTTAACTCACTGAATCTTCAAAGACCAATAGAAATGTTGCATAGTTTCCATTGTACAAATTTAAATATAGGACATAAATGAGTTTGGCAGTCTTAAGCCTTGGTTGTTCTTTTTGGTTTTATTCTAATACAAGGAAGATGACCTGATCCAAATACATAAATATCTTCCTTGGTTTAAAAGAAAACTAATTCCTAATAGTGATACTGTATTTATTGAATTTCATAGAGAGCCGTCTAGAAAAACTCTTGCCTACAGGTCCTGTAACTAATAAAGTTCATACCATCCTAAACACATAGAGGGGCTGTATGCTTTAAAATAACACGTATGTAGAATCTTGTTCCTATGTATAAAGGAGAAAAAGTTTTAACTGCATATGAGATGCCGTCATAAAATTAAACCATCAAACACCGTGAGCTTCCCATTTGTACTAGCAGTGATAGAATCATCATTCTCTTTGCATTTACTGTACAGAGTAAGGGAGTTGGCTATGCTGTGTGTCATAGGCCTTCCTAACTGGCATCAGGATGTGCAAAATATAGCAAGAAAAAACGGGAGCAAGGAATCAGTCATAGTAAAGCTTTAGAAAGAATAGTTTTCTCTTCAACTGTTAAATGTGTGAATCTTGCTAAATAGATTTAAATTCTTTAAAGCACTTATCCTAAAATATATATAGCATCAAGTCATAGGTGATCTCAAGAACCAGCAGTCCAAAGGTGACTAGTAACAAAGTAGTTCATTCCTCTGAGGCCTTCTTTGGTAACTTCCTAGTTTCAAATGTCTGTTGTAGCTCTCGCTGGTTAGCCTTTCAAACTTTGCAGAAAGAAACACACGTATTACCAAATAGCCATTTTACAGTGATCGTGGAACTCTTTCAGATGGCAAGTACTAAATATATTTTTACCTTTTTATGGTGTAAAACTTAGCACATTCTAATTGTGTCTCAGTTACTTTACCATAAGTATTTTCATTTAAATTATGTTGAATGGTAGAAATTTTGTCTAGCTTTGTTTTTTGACTATGGCACCCCAAAACCCAGAAATAATACGGTACTGCATACAAAACTTTATGCCGACCATATTCAGATTATCTTTTAAAATAAACAGTTTATGCATACTTGACATTTTTACTTCACAGAGCAAAACAGTACTGCATACATGGAGTATTCTGAATTTTGTGTGTGATCTGCATACTTAAACTTAATGGTGATTTGCTATTGCTGTGAGAATCCTAACCTTTTAATTTCCTAATTCTGTTTGGAATTCTTTAATGCCACATTGATGTTTTAATGTTGCTCTAGTTATTTCCTCTCTCAGAAAGAAGAAAAGATAAACCCTTATTAGTTTATGCACCATGTAATCCCTTTGGAAGGATTTGCCAGGAAAAGATAATCTTTGCTTGTGTTCAAGTCTTATTTAGAATGGAGGGTCAAGGGGAGGCATACCCAAACTTAATTACATAAGCAATTCTAATTAATATTTATTTTCAAAAATTTTGTGAATTTTTATTTTGATTTGTTCTTTCTGATAGCCACCAAAGGAAATACCTGTATAGTATTTATTTTAAAAACCAAAAGTCAGTACTGTACCTCACTCTTTCAAATGCGTGGATGTTCAAGGATACTTGTGTGTTGAGATGCTGCGGAAGGTTCATTTTCTTCACTTCCAATCAAGTAGGATTTTTCATTTATTAATTTTTGTTGAAGCAACAAATAGATTGCCTATGGATGTATGCAAATGTGTTTTGCATATGCATGCAATGAAGTAGAATTAAAATGTAAAGCAAAGTAGTTAATTCTCTGTAATGTCTTCATCTCTTATCCTAGGGAAGGGAATGTATCTTGCTTTGGACAGAAAGCAAGTACTAAACAATAGAAGTACTAAATGATCACTTTCTTTCATATAAAGAAAGAAGTCTTTTGTACCATAGCACGTATGTTGCATCCCCCCTTCAGTTTTCTGTAACCTGCATAATTAGCTGATTACCCCACAACTGGAAGGACTGGAATTAGGTGGGTCCTTTTATGATCATTATGACCGCAATCTAAAGGAAGAGGAGGAGCTGCAGCAGTCCTAATTTTACTTGAAATACTGGACTTAGGAACCTATGTGAGTACACTGAGCAGCACAGAAGGGTCACCATCAAAACAAGTGTAACTGCTTAGTGGTAGACTGCTTCTTTCAGGTTTTTTTGGTCTTTGAATTTTGTTTTTCATCACTCTATTTTGGCCTTTGCCTATCGTCTTTTCTTCTTCGGCTTCTTAAGTCAATTGTCATTTATTCAAAGAGCTGAAGGTCAGATCATCTCATCTGACTTGTATGCCACAGGCCCCGAAATTTCTTGTACCAGCCCAAGTAATTTCTCTTTGAGCAAGGCAAATTTTCTATCCACTTAAAGCATATAATTACATTTGGAGTCACACTATTTTAGAAGATAAGGAACTTCCTGTTCTGTTAACAGAATAACATCTTGTAAGGGGCCTGTGGCTGGAAAGAAGTTGAATCAAGAATAAGCACCAGAAGTAGAGATGGGACAGCCTGGTTAGGGAACGGTTTATTTAAAACTGATTGACTTACAGTAAGATGGGACTACACACATTTGAAGTGGGTCATATTTTTATAGTAAAAATAAAATTTAATAAAGACAACCTTTTTTCCTCAGCAAGAAAAAGGTGATTTATTCATTAAAATATTTGTTAGAGGTAATAATTTGGGAGAGCCTTTGAGAAAAGGAAGAAATGGTAGTAAGTTCAATACTAAAATGTTTCAGCTGAGAGAAACTTTAGTCTTGAGAAAATATAAATGAAGCGTCAACAAAAATTACATCAGGTTAGATTCTGTCCTCAGTTAAACCAGTACATTCCTACTATCTCTGAGAGGTAACAAAGAAAAATGTAAAAAACTATCTAATACCTGAGATTCAGCAGTTTACACAAGAAAGCAGGTTTTTATGTAAACAAGATGCGTATGTTTAAAAACTGAAAGCTCCATTTTGCAATTTTAAATAATGAGACCCAGGATAACTGAAACTCTATACAAAGTCAGTGGCAAGGTGGAGATAGAAACTTGGAAGAGCCTAGCTGCTTGTCTTACTTTCTGTGCTTTAAGTGCGCTAGTGCTGCTTATTCTATCACGAATAACAATGCTGTAGTTTTAAAGAAAGGCTGACATGCCCAAACTATATGTATATAGAAAAACCCCAAAAGGCAGGCAACGTTTCGTTCTAAAATAACTTCTAACAATGACTGAGCATAATTATACATGCTCCAGACTGAGGTTTGGAAGAATGTTAACTCTCCTGTAAATTTAAAACCGCCTTTTGCATACAGCCAATGGGTGGGGTGTCACATTTTCGAGTACAGCATTCAAGTTAGAAACCCAACCACCTACGGTTTGTTTTGAATCTTACAGCATACAAGCTCAAACCTCAAATTTTGTGGAAGCACAAGTGGTTAGAAACACAAAAATGGATTTATAATACAGATTACAAGAGCATGAAATAAATTAAAAGTTGATTAGCACAAAGGTATGAGAAACAGCAGGACTCTGCCTGTTGTAGCAACTTCTATGTTAATGGCAGTGCAATTCTGTTGCAATTGCAATTGTTTCCTAAAAACATTCCTCCATTACTTCATGTATCCTATATCCTGCCTCGTAATACCCATGTGGACCAATATTGTTGTGAACGGTCTTGCTGCTCCATCAGTGCCATTATTTGTAATGACCACTGTAAACTGCCTATTCATCTGGATTCTCTTCCATACTTCAGAATCAGAACCCTATGAAACTACGTATATTGCGTTAGTCCACGACCATGGAACTCTTACCGCTTCTGAAATTGTGTATATAGGATTAATTTGTATATACCTAGATGCTTACAATACAGATCACAGCTGCAGTTATGTCAGCACTACTAAATTAGGCTGTGGTAGCACGGTAGCTTGCACTTGCTTCCCAAAATTCTTGAGCAGTATGCATACTGGAGAATGCAGACTCTTTCAGATAATAAGAAAATGCGGTAACCTTATTTTTCCAGATATTTTCTCCAGAATAATTGCTGGTAGAATCACTAGCTTCCAATGATCGTGTTGTTTATATAGCAACTTTAGTGTTAAATCAATTAAATCCTAGAGATTTTATAGTTTTAGAGTCCTACTGGCTTTGAATAGCAAGATGCTGGACAGAGGGATGCAATGTATGATTCTTTAAAGAACATACTTTCTTAGAGTATCTATGGCAGCATTCATAGGATCAAAGACTATTTTGGGTTGGAAGGGACCTTAAAGATCACCTAGTTCCAAGCCCCTGCCATGGGCCAGGATATCTTTTACTAGATCAGGTTGTTCAAAGCCCCATCCAAAGCATTCTCATGCTTTTCTACTCTACTTCTGTAATTTCCTTAAAATGCTAATCCTAGTTTGACAAACAACAATTAAAATACTGTTTTAAAAGATTTCTCTTTTGATAGAATCTCAGTTATTAAGTATTCTGTTTTTTTTTTCTAATTTGAAGTAAAGAATCTGCTTCTCTGAAGAAAGAAGTGAAAGGAAAACATACAAGTTTCTAATATCTAGTTTTGACACATTTTTAAAGTTTCAGTTGCTGGCTCGATCACTTAAAGTGAAATGATTGTTGATGACGACAACTGATCTACACATTACCAAAATATTCCTGTACCCATTTAAAATTCTTACTAAACAGCAGCATAACTTATCAGTAATTTCTGCAGTTACAAAAAAAAAAAAAGCTATATTTACCTTTTTGTATTTTAAAACAGTTTGTTGCTCAAGACAAGTCAAGAATTTGAATGAAGATTGCCAGGAAGGAATAAAAGGTGAATTTTACAAGCAAATTTTATCTGGAAAAGTGTGTGTGTGTTTTGGGAGGTTGGGAAGACTCTTCTCTCCCCTGCCCTCTGAAAAAGTTGTATTTGAATCCTGTATTTCAATAATGATTGTAAAGAATACAGAAAAACCTCTCATCAGTTTGATGCTTGGCAATATAAAACCAGAAATAAACCTAGATCAAAAGCAACAGCTAACTTTATCCTCCTTTGGTTTTCTGTCAACAGTATTTTCTTTGAAAGAACCTAGTCAAGTCTGGCCACTCATTAAAGTTTTATTTACATTCTGTCAGAGTTTTTCAGTGTATATGTAAAATTGTTAGTTTTGTAATGTGGCTTTTGTTTCACTATGTTTTAGGAGACAGATTACTAAAATGAATGTTTTTCAATATGTTCTTCAACATGAAGCAGAATGATATAAAGCAAAAAGTAAACACTATTGTTAAAGACTTGAAACTCCAATTCCTTAGAATGTGTCAGAGGTAAACCTGAAGAATTCCTTAGGTATCTTTTTATATTCAGTCAGCTTGAAAATACTCTGCCATTTTTACTATTGCTTATAAACCAGAGTTTTGGATGACTGCTTGACCCTTTGGAATAAGGATGACAGTTAGGATCAGCTGACGAATAACTGCTTATACTGTTTGCAGGAATTAAGGTATTAGTCTATAACTGAGCACTGTGGTGGCCGGTTCTCTATCTGAAGGGCCTGAGCTTCCTCCGTAGCATATGGAGAGAGTTAAGAATTCATAAGAGCCAATATGATGATTGGGGACTTCCTATTTTAGCCATGTGGGTATGACTAAACAAGGCAGAGAGACGTAACATTTAGCCATTTTGACCTAAGACTGCAGGGAAGCAGACACAGTGCCGATGCGTTAATAGCTTTCAGGATATGAGAGATACAGTTTAGAGGCTTAGAAGATATTTAACCTACTTAGCTCACCTACAAAAAGGATAATCTGATAGCCAACTTAAAGAGGTTTGTAAGCAACTACTGCCTCTACTCTTTTTGTTGAAATTGTGAAAAGAATTAGAATGTCTCTTATTCAATGACAGAGAAAGAAATGTACACCAGTGACACTCTAGCTTGTGATTAGGATACCTGACTGCAAAAAGAGAAAATCTGGCTTGATCCCTGTTTGTTTATACAAATGTCTCCTGCAAAACCTTCAGAAAGATCATTCCTGCTAAGAGCAATCTAATTGGCAAAGTGTGTGTCTATGTTAGCATTTAAGTTTGGCTCAGAAGTGAGCCAAATTGATTGTCCCCATGGATTGTGCTTTGGTTCATTTTAGACAGTTTTCTCGGAGCATGTGACCTGGATTCCTCTGGGGTAAAATGAGACAGGAAGGTATGCTCCAACCACTACATTCAACCTATGCATTCAGACTGAAGCTATTACAACGTGAAACCCTTGAAATGGTCATTGGTGCTGAGCATTTGACAGCCACACCACTTCTGCTCTACAAATAGTCTTCTTTTGGCCTAGCCTACTTGCTAAAGTAGACACGAGTATGTGCAAAGACAGCAGAGTCAGCATACACCTTGCTCCCTGGCCTCTCTTGGACAGCTCTTACTAAATGTATGCTCCTAGAAGTCACGCTAATTTGGCTTTTACATTCATAAAAGATTGAGACCTTCTAGATGTTGCAAAGCTAAAAAAAAAAAAAAAAAGCTTTTTTTTTTGCTATTCTGGCAGGGAACTCAGTGTAGAGAGGTAGTCTTCAGTTCTGCCTGTGTTATTTGCTAAAGCACCATTCTTTAACTGAATTAGATTATAAACTGTTTCCCCCTCCCCTATCTTCTTTATTTAAACCTCATATATAACCTGTGATAGAAAAGAGATCAATTCACTTTACCCATATTCCATCTTTTCAGTTACTCTAGAATTCTCTAGCATTAAACATCTGTTGTAGTTAACCTCTAAATATAAAGCCAAGCAAATAAGGACAGGACTACTGAGGTGAAAAAACAATATACTGAATCTAACAAAAATGTATAGCTCTGAAGTAAAGCTACAAACATTAGATGCTGAATAAGAGACTTCCTGAGATTCATGCTAACAGTGGATGCAGTGGCATTCTCTGTCTTCCAAAGGAAGTAATCAGACACACCTTACATTGTTAAATTAATCAGCACAGCCATAGTTACAGAAAATAAAATGATAAAATTAAGACCTGATGTAAACAGCTGGAGCTCATGATAATGGGTTAGCTAGTTACAACAGTGATGTAAATATTCTATTAGCAAATAGGTCAGAAAATAGGTGTATTTTTCCTCAGCTTAATCTCCAATGCCTGTTTATAACATACAAATGAGTAAGACAACAGCATAGAGAAAATGGAATAAAATAATCCAATAAATTAACTGGGCATGGATTTTGCTACATTTAAACCTTCTTAACCACAATAAATAATATGAAAAGGATTCCTTCTAAAGGGTAGCAAAAGTTCTGATATTCTTTTCTTTAGGGAAACTGTTAAAGACTAACATAACATTAACAAAATGAAAATTAAAAGCTTCTCAAAGAAGAGAGTTGACAAATTATTACCTTCATGATGTGCTTTCCTTGAATCCCTAAAGTATTTTTATATATATAAAGCAGTATTTCATTTTCCCAGATATATCCCGCATTCTCAGAAAGTGTCCTTAGCTCACTGGACAGGTGCTGCGAGAACTGCCCACAGAACTATCTGAAGTCCTGACTGCTCATTACCCTGGCCAAAATTGCCTATAATCAGCTGGAATAGATCAGATATCATCAAATCAGGAATTGAAGCAACGTATATAGGAGTTCTCCCTGCCCCCCCCCCTTTTTTTTTTTTCTTTTCCAGCTAACAGAAAATCTCCAATGGGTCACCCATCTTTTCTGTTCAGGTCCTCATTAGACCCGTCATCCATAACTCTGTCACACTGCAACATACTTTACTCATGATTATCCTCTGAGGCTATTCAGAGGCCTGAAGCTAACGCTCATGATGGTGGCTGGCATTAACACATTTCAACTAGGCTTGCTCAATGCATTTGGTTTTTGTGTGCTAAAATACTGCAGCTGAGATTGCTTGACTTTATTTTAAATTCAAGAAGTCCTTTCTAATTTTGAACCTTTCAACCTAAAAGAATTGTTATCTTCCTATTTTTTGTTAGATTCAGCTCCGACATGAACTTACAGCTACCCCCTAGGATTCAGCTCCTACAAAGTGTGGGCCTGGCCACCATCCCAGGAAGCACAGGCGTGGGACTTACGCCCTCTGCTGGGCTATTGGATCGTGACTCCGCTACTGTGGAAGGCAAAATTCTTAGATTCAGTAAAATAATCTGAAAGTTACAGCGAGGCATTACAGAATGGCTGTTTACCAGCTTTTAATTTTTGCTGCGGACTACAACTGAGACATTGAAACAAACCCAGGATACTCTATTGTATATTAATACTTAATTTTTATGTAAAGGATATGACTGATAGATTTCTACGCTAACTCCTATGCAAAACCCCATAGGCGTTTCACTGGATTAAACAATTTCCAACAATGTTTTAACAAGCAAGAAACCTTAAATTAATTTTAAAAATGCTAAGTAGTTTCCTGTTCATAGGTAACATCAGGCTTATATCATAAAAGTTACAGTTTAACTTGCCTTATATCTGTTCTCCAAATACTCTGCTGCCCCGCCAATTTCTTAGTGATAGCAGAAATCACTTCTCTGCTAGGGCATTACTAGCGTATGCAAAAGGTAAATGAACTCTATCTGAAACATGGTTGTTAGAGTACCAAGTCACAAACACAACTTTGCAACATGCTGTTTGTGTAGGAAGACATTGTTATGCTGTTTAGCTCGTTTAAGGGTAATTAACTAATAATATAGAGACTTTTAAGAAACAATAAACAGAAAAAGTAAAAAAAACCCTACCAAAAAGCCTTTTTATTTCTACAGAGATGTGTTGTCTAGTAGAGAATATTCTGTTCTTGCACAGCTTTCAAAAAAAGAGTATAGACTGATGTACTTGCTGTTTTTTTTAAAAAAGTTCATCTTATTTTCAAGGGTCAAGCCCATAATTTTACCATTAACTGCTGGAAATGACAATGTGCAATTTCATCAGCATTTATAAAGGAAAAGCTTTTGCTGTCTCAGTAATGCAGTGAGTTAGGGTTTTCAGCAGCATAGTATGCACATGACAGGACAGATAAAACACCCCAGAGAGTATAACTTGCATGCGATATTCAATGTTTTATCATGAAGATATTAAGACTCCATCAGTACCAACAAAAAAGCAGAAACAAAACCTAAGACTGGCAGTATCTTTAGTGGGAGTCCTCCTTCATACGCTGGCCAGCTACAAAAATGTGCAATAGGTCTTCCTATTTTGGTCAAAGCAATGCTCACTCATCTCTGGGTATCCTAAGCAAAGAGGGGTGTCAAGTAGTGGCAGAAAATAGAACAATAATAGTGTGGGCACCCCAGAAAACCAAGCAAAAACCCCACCAGCTGCAGACTGACTTTTAGAACAGATTACATTAAATTATATTTAATCTACACATGATTATTTTAAATAAAGGGCATTATTTTGGTTAAGTCACTTGCCTTTGGAAGGGAACTGCTCATAATCTAATTTAGTTCAGTTTAATTCTGCAGGTTTCTCTTTCATAATGATATAACATGGCTTAACTGTTTCAATCTGGTTATTTCAGGTCTGTACTCCTGAGCATGCCTCCACCGAATGAGTTCTATATTTCATACTCTTCTTTTGTATAAAGCTCTATCTTGGTGAAGTATTTACAGAACTTATGTATCCATTCTTTGTTGTTGAATATTTCCTTTGCTAAGGAAATATTAGCTAAATTTAGCTAATATTAGCTAAAACATATTCACGTCTGACCAAAACTGACTGTTTTTACAGATGTTAAAAAAATATCTTTCTTGAAATGTCCTGTTTTAATTATTCAGGGAGATTTTTTTTTCCTTCTCAAAATACACGTGGAATTGGAGTAACCATATATTCCGTATGTTGTTATATTCAATAACCACTGGTTAAGGAAAGAGAGCAATGTCACCATACGTATATATATGATAGAATTCTGAGTCTGGGAAAGAATCAAGGACTCTTTCAGAACAGCAAAACCAAAACAGTTTTGAAGGGAATACATTCCTGGAATTATCTCTACACTTAAATAACTTATTTACGTCACAAATTCCAGCGACTGTAATCTTAATGTCAGAAAGTGTTCCATGATAAGGACTTCAGATGCTGCAGATAAAGGAACACACTGAAAAAACTTACTTGTCTTCCACTCATCTAAAACTATCATTCACAGCTACGTAATTCTTCTGATCAGTGAGCACATAATAAATATGGGTTCCAAAGAAATTTACTTTATAACATCTGAATTATAAAAGTCAGACTGGTTTTGTTTCCTCTCCAAAAATTTTTTGAGAGTTCAAGAGAAGTCTCTTTGCTTGTTTTGTTTTATAAGCTTATTGTGGGGAAAAAAAAAAGTTTAAAAAGCTGGCCATGTTTTTGAAAAAGGCAGCGGCATAAATGCCTTAATTTCCAAGTGTCAAGTCTTCCTTATTTCAAAGTATCACTTTACTTAAACTAGGGAATTCACGAGGGACTTTTTAAAATTAACTACTCAATCATAAATCTTAAGATAGTATCATAATTTAAGATTAACAATAAGAAACATAACTACTTGTAGAGTAAAGCAGTGGGGAAACGATAGAATATGTATTTTCTTCTGTCTTAATAACTACTATTTAAAAAAAATCTTAAATTGGATGTTTTTCAGGCTGTAGCTTGGCCGAATCTGAAAGCAAACACAAACTTAGCAAGCTTGGAAGATATGCAACTGTTTGTATGGCTGCAAGGTGAACCAGATCAGGGAGTCTTTCAGTGGCAAGACAGCTACTTTTCTCCTGCGTCAATTCCCTACTCCACCACGCCCCCCCACCAATTCTAGCACTTGCGAAAGAAAGGGGGCAACAGAGGTGTAGGAACACGAGAGGTACTTATGACGGAGTCAGTACTTCTACTGCCAAACATCCCATCAGGGCCTGAGAAATTCCCATTTCTGATTAAAAAACAACAACAATAAAAAAAGAGTTGCAATAGCTAGTTTGGATTTAAGGTAAAAGTAATGAAAAAAGGAATTACTCATGCTTTTCAAATCATCCTACAAACAATGGGACACAGGTCACAACTGTTGTTCAGACTATCTTTCAAGATTTTATAGGAATGTAACTTTTAAAGGAGATTCTCCTAAACATATGGCATTCTAAATTTAAAATTTAGACTATGATAGCAAAACCATAAACATATATAAATAAACATATCAAACTAAAACACTTTAAATGTGGTGATATGTATTATGATTTCACCATACCCTGCCCTGCAATACATTATTTGGTCTATTATTCAGCTTGAAACTTGGGATATAGAATTCCTTAAATTCAACTTCAACTAGGTTCTTGGTCAGTCTCATAAAAGCAAATAAAACATACGCTTGTTATTAACAAGTCTACCACAGGGGCTAAATTTGTCACAGAACACCTATTGTCCTCCAAAGCATAGAAATACTCTGTAAGTTCTAGTTATATCTAACACTGCTTTTACGATGACAGAAGGGTAATTCTGCAACTGCAAGCTTTTCTAGCTGACTTCAGCCATGTTCTAGCAGTGTACAGGGGTAATTTCTTCTTCATACAGAAATATGATGTTTCCAAATTCCCTTTAAAGACTATTTTAAGCTCTTTCACACACAACAGTAACGAAGTTCTCTTTTTCATCTCAGTACAGCTATGGCAGCAGTTGAAATTGTCAAAATATAACTGGGTAAGTTTATGCAGGCTTCCACCAGTAATATTTTTAAATGAAAGGTAACAAGTTTACGTAACAGGATTAATTCTCATCGGTTAACTCATGACAAGTTAGTTTAAGATGCTTTAACTACTATTCTTTTCCTCCGAGTAGTTAATTATTATATCATGTAATTAATTTAAACAAGGAAGGAAGATAATTACTTGTTACCCTCTTCCAATTTAATTTATATAAAAGCTAAATACATTACTTCCACAAAACTTACTTGGTCAGACATTCATAGTATTTATCTTGCCACATTCTCAATGTATTTTGCACACATTGTACCTATTATTGAAAACACAACTCTACAGCTCCCACTCTAGCACAGTCTATATAGTCAAGCTATACACGGCTGCACTTCTCAAGCTGCTTAATAGGGTACAATTTGTTATAACACGTGAACAGTTTGTTCAATACCCTTGTAATTCTAACACAAAATTTACTTTGTGTACCAAGTGTTTGTTAAGTAGGGTATTTGTATAGACATTTTTAGTAATTTAACTTTACCTGATGCAATTTTCAGGCTCACTTTTGCAGTCTGTATTACATCTGAAATGTTCCCAAATTAGTCAGCCCATCGGCGGAGTTCTCAACAAGCCATCCTCTAAAGGTGAATGGTATGTAGCCAATCCTAACAGCAGGCTTAGAAAAATCAGCAAATTAGAACTGAATAAGCTGTTTTACCATTTTTATGGTCTATTTCATACTTTACGATTCACACGTATAGTTTTTGCTCTATGCATGATTTATTTTTTACTCATTTCTCTCACCTCCCTTTAGCTCCTGCAGTAAGCGAAAGCCCAATTTTGCATTGAGTCCTATGAGATACTTAAATTTCATTCTACACACTTAAGCATTAACTATTTAATATCTGACTGCTACCATTAAATTGCTACGCTTAATCTCAAGGATCGACATGACTGAGATCAACTGGAGGTAATCCGCCCTTTGGAGCTGGGAAAGGCCTCAAGGCAGAGCTTCAACCCTCCACAGTAATTAGGCTGGAACAATGTTTAATACAGTTATGCTTCACCAGGTCAGGGAACCTTCCATCAGCATAACTTCACCCGATAGAACTACTCATCAGCTGTATTCCTTTCAGTCTCAATTAACAGTAGTATAATTTGTATACTGTATTTGTTAAAACCTAGAAAGCTTTTCCTTATACAGCTCTACCATACACGCCACATCACTGTGTCAAGCATTTTTTATCACATCATTTGTCGTGACATCTGTACAAGACCAGTAAGCTGCACTACTGACATTGCCATCGCTAATGCTACTGGAAAAACGGAAATAGCATTACTGGAACATCAATTCCACTGTAAGAGAGGAAAAACCCCGGCCCTTTGCTTTGAGAGAGCGCTGCAGATACGGCAATGCAGCAGCTCCCCGGCAGGGCCCGTGCGCCGCAGCCACCGCCCCCGCGGCCTCTCTTGAGGGAAGGCTCCCGCCTCCCCCGCCGCTGCTCGGAGAGAGCCACCACCGAGCAGCGCTCCTCACGCCTCCTGCTTACTCCTGGCTTGTTATTCGGGAAAAGAGTTTTCATAAACATATTTTGTGAGTTCCAACGTAAAGAGCCAGAAGACATAACAAGTTCCCGGGTTCACAGGTACTCATCCCAGGCGAGCGACAGAGAACACCGCGGGTCGCGCCGGTGCACGGGCACGGAAGAAGCCGCAGGGCAGCGGTCAGGCTCCCGCACCCGCCGGTTCGCTCCGCAGTCGCTTCAGTGCAGCTGAGGGCGCAGCGCCCGACACCGGCCCTCAGGGTAGCACCCACTCACTGCCGCCTCTCCCGCGCCCAGACGAAGGCCGTTATCGGATCCCGTACGCTCCGCCCCGCCCGCCACCGCCTCACGCTCCATCGCCGCCGGCAGCTCCTCAGAGCGCATGCGCACCGGCCACGCGCACGGCGGGAGGCGCGGCGCCAGCCCAGAGCATGCGCAGTAGCCCCTACACCGGAGCGGAGGGAGGAGGGTGACGTCAGTGGGCGGGGGAACTCCCATAGGGCGCCGCGAGCGGGCTGCCGACGTCAGGCTGCTTCCGGAAGAACCAATGGAAGGCTTTAAAAGTCAGCAGCAGCGGGCTGCCCGCAGCCGACGGGCGCATTCGTAGCGCGGATATTGTCTGTTCAATCAGTCATACGTCACAGCTCGACCAGGGCGATGGCGGGGCCTCGGGGCGGGCTCCGCAGCCAGCTGAAGGGGGCTGAAGCAGAAGCACAAGCACGGGGGAGGGGCCTAGGCAGCTAGCCAATCAGCAGCAAAGAGTTTCACAGCGGTCACCAATCAGAAGCACAGGTTTCCAAAACAAGTGTAACGAGCCAATGGGAAAGCTCGCAGCGCTCGCGCCCCGGCCAATGGAGTCAGGCCGCCCGGCAGGCTGTGCCCGCGGCCTCCCACCAGCAGGGGGCGCGCTCGGGAGCGGAGGCCGCGGCGGCGCTGTGAGGGCGGAGCGGGGGAAGCGCCGCCGTTGTCGCCGCCGCTGTCGCGCGCCCGGCTCGCTGGCTCCGCCTTCCGCGGCGCTGCGCTCCCGCGGGCCTGAGGAGCAGGTAGGGGCTGCGCGGCGAAGGGGAGGGGGAGCCGCGCTCTGCTCCGCTCCGCTGACCCCGGCGCGGCGGGGTCCCTCAACCTGAGGAAGGGGCGCCCAGGCGCGGGCGGCGCCGCCTGGCTGGCCCGCTCCCTTTCCGCCCCTCCACGCGCCGCGGGGGCCAGCCGCTCCTCGGCCGAGGGTGGGGCCGCGCCGCCGCCGCGGGGTCCGCCGTTTCCCCTCTCCCGGGGGAGCGGAGCGGCCCTCCCGCCGCCTGTGTCTCCGCGGGGCGGCGGGCGCGGTCGGTCACGGCCGCTGGAGAAGTTGGCCGGGCCGGGCCGTGCGGCGGGCGCCGCAGGAGGAGGCTTTCCGTCGGTGATCGGGAGCCGGTTGGCGCGAACAAAGGCGGCGGCAGGCGGGCCCGGCGGTGCGCGGGGCGGTGCGGGTGGCGGCGGGTCCGGGGCCCGCTCGGCCGCGCCTGAGCCGGGCCCGGCGGGTGCGCTCCGCGGGGCTGGCGGGTCCGCCGCGGCCCGTCTGCAGCAAAAGCGGCGGTTGCGAGTTCTGTTGCTCCGTGAGCGGAACAAACCCGCGGCGTTTGACAGGAGGCGCGGGGAGCGGAGCGCTGACAGCCGCCGGGCCGGGTGCGGGGCGGTGTGTCGCCGGTGCCCCGCGCTCTCCCGTCCCGCTGCCGCCGCCACGGGTGGCGAGTTTTTCGGGCTTTCTGCTCTCGGAAGTGCGCGCCGCAACTGGTGTGCTCCTTCGTCCCGCTAAAGGGAAAAACAGTGCCCATTTTCCGTTCCTTTGGTTTGTTGGGGCAGCGCTCTGGGTCCGGCAGCACCGTTGCTGTTCGGTTACCCAAAGTCATAACTGTATTACAGGAAGTAAAAGCAAAAAAAAAAAAAAAAAAACCACCCCAAAGACTGTTAATTGCAGTCGTCAAAATAGATTACCAGAGCTTTCTTGGTGTAAATTCTGTTGATAAACCTGGATTTATTGATAAGATGCTACTTCAGCTTGAATTTTGGATCTGTTCTTTACTAAAATATCTAAGGGAGCCATAACCCAAAGTCTTCCAGCCCCACTCCTTAATTTCCGAAGGAAACGAAGCGATTTTACAAAGCGTCTTTGTTCTCTCCTGTTTCTTTCATGGATTAAAAAAAAATTCTAGGAAAGCTGTGAAAATAGAAAACAAACCTTGAACAGTATCTCCTTATTTTGTGGGTAGGGAATGAGTGGGAGGAGATGCAACTAAATGGTTAAGGTAAATAAAGAATGTGGAATGAGTAGATGTTAAACTGTTGCCATATATTTTGTTTCATTTAGATTTGACAACAGTTAAGTTTGTTTCTCTTTACAGAAATAAAAACTGAAATTTACAGAAGTAAATACTGAAATTGTTGTTAAGTGGGTTTTTCAGCTGACATAACAGAATTGTGTGATTGTAACTGGAAGTATTAGATTAAGCAGAGGAATTAACTCAAAAGTATTGAAACATGCATTGTGTGCTATTTTCCGTGTGTCTTCCCCAGCATGTTACATATTTAAATGTCCTGTGTAATGGCCTAGCGATGAATGAGCATGAATATTAAATCTTCTGTGCCTTTGCTATCCGAGGAAGATATTTCTAAAAAGGTTTTGTATTAAGATTTCTGTTTTCCCTGCCTCATCTTGATGCCAGTCCAAGTCTGTTGAGCAGTTTACAGTCTCTGTAAGGCATGATTTAATTTGCACTGTAGTTTATTATCAGTAATTATTCATTGAAACTGTCAGATGGTTAGGATGAGCAATGAAGTTGCTTTGAGAAGTCTGCTTTGGGTCAGGCTTGTTCTATGCTGGACAGGTGCTTGGTGTCCAGTTTGATTCTTGGCTGGGTTGGAGCTGGGAGTAATGGAGATGTTTTTGTTGGTGACATCTCTCTAGGAAGCAGTTTGGTATAGCTGCATATGTGCACCTCCTTTTCTCACTTGTCCCTGTTGAGGGAGGAGCCTGCTTTCCCGTGTCCCTGGGGTGGGAATTATACATTTATGGCTTTTTGGATCCAGATGCCTGAACACATTATGCTTGCTGCTGCTGCTAGCGGGGCAGGAGGTAGAAGCAGAGGCAGGCTTTCACTTCTTATAGGAGAAAGGGTTTTATACTGCCTGCCTTTTAGTCATATTTTCACTCCAACTGTTCTGTTTCAGTCTTCTCCATTCTCTTTGCAGTATTGCCGTTACTCTGGGACCCAGGGTGTAACTGCTCTCTTCTGGAATACAGTTTTCCTATGTGGAAACATTGGTGAACTGTTCATGTTTTGATTTTATACACAGACTTCTGGTTTCATGACCTCTGCTGATCAAAGTTTTGACATGCGGTGGTCTAAATGATGGGTTGATTTAATATTTTGAGTTTGTTACCTTCTCTCCTGCCTGTGTCATAAAGAGGGGGAGAAGGCTGAGGTTAGATTACAAAAGGGTGCCCAGTGTGATTTTTGCTAGACTTGCACCCCAGTCAGGGTTCATAATTCAGCTGAACCGCCGAGGCTGGTAGAGATCTATCAGCAGCAATCATGATAAAATTTTCAGTGTGCTTTGAACTGTAGAAAGATCTAATTTGAGATTCCTGTAACCCAGTAATTGCACTAATAGTGAACTCAGTGATGCATGACAAGAGGATATGCTTCTCTATCTTAAAAGAATGCATCTCTACACTGCACTTAGTTTTTAAGTTTTAGCTCTGTGGAGAAGGAGGTGCAGTGAGGACTACTGACTTCCAGTTCTCAGCATTTAGATCTGAAGGTGCAGAGAATGCTTATTTAAAGTATTTATAATAGCTGGAACCATTGAAGTCAATAACGAACAATAACAGAATTATTTGGTTAGCTGAAGGTCATTAATTCCCAGTGGTTCCAGTCCCCAAATAATGTTACGCATTTTTCCTCTCTTCTCCATCTCTAAATAAGCTGTCTGCACAACTGTAGGCAGTAGGAGAAAGCACCGGTCCTGCCCAGTTCCCTGCCCTTTGGGACTGAATTTTCAACTGGGGGAACTTGTGTGCATGGCAAACTGTAGATACTTGCTCCCTGGATTTGCAATTTAGGGATGGAAAGGCTAGACTCTCCAATCTTTTAGGCAGTGTGACCTTCCCTTTCAGAATAACCAAGGCCTTCTACAGAAAATCTCAGTTGCCTGCATTCTGTCTGAATTTATTGACTTGCATTCCAAAGATCAGTTTTGCTTTGTGAGATAGTCCAGCAGTTGTTGTGTTCAAAGCTCTTGTGCCTGAAGAATTATCCCTAAATATTGTGAATGTCCTTTAAAACTTATCTTGAATGCCTCAGAAGTGCCAAAATAGAGAAAACAAGAAAATTGTCTTTCCCTGTGCTGAAAGGAAAGCAAATAACCAGGAAAAGGCGTAAGTGGCTTTGTGTAAGAGAAGAGTGTAGGTATTCCTGTCTGCCAGAGCTGGCACAAACTTGTTTGCCTCCTTATCTCCTGTTTGTATAACTGGACCAGCATCTGTCAGAAAAGGTGACATTGGCTACTGGCAGTGTACTTTCTGTCACTTGGCTTCAGCCTTTGTGAAACATGATGAATTGAAGCCTGTGATAAAGGTAAACCAATATAAATTGTTTTTTAATTTGTTTTCTTTTAGGCAGCTTTTTTTTTCTTTACTAGATTTAGTAAATTGAGCGTGTATTGGTCATGTAGCAGCAGCTGTAAAAATACAACATTTGATGCAACAATCAGTTCTGCCTATGACCTTAATTACTGATACATTAGAATGCCTTTTTTCCCCCCCCCCATACTAGTTTTTTCTTTCCTTTAGCTTGTCTCGTTCAGTGAGTTGTACAAAGAGTAAAGCAACAATATGGGCTTTTCTTTTCTAGTAATAGCTAAAAGCAACATTTTAACTTTTTCAATGTATGTACATATGTATATTTGTTTTAAATTCTGGCCCTACAGATGGAGGAGAAAAGCTGTTGCTAAATAGGTTTTTTTAAACTTTGAAAGTCGATGAATGACATTAGAAGTCAAGACATGATCGTTATTTGCCTTGTATGAGTCTAATGTGTTTCTGGTTGCTCAAGAGGATCTAAGAATAATTTGGATGGGAGAGATGGTTAGAGGTGCTATCTGAAACAGTTTTAAAACCTCTGCAAAATCATCAAATATTGGGGCAATGTGACTGTCAAAGTGTGTTAAAGAAAGATAATTTTTGCCTGAAGATCTTATGGATGCAGATGAGTAAGTAGGAAAAAAATAGAAAACTGCTTTGAATAATAAATTACACCACTCACATATGTTCATCACTTGTGAGCTATTTTTTAATCTGTGATGCCATTTTGTATCATTTCCATTAACTTTATTGTTATGGAGAAATTGGATCTCCACATTCTCAAGTTTCAATATAGTATTTTATTCTTTAACATTTATCCTAGAGGTGATAAATAAATACAGTTGTTACTATGTTGGACTTTTTTCATCTCTCTGCAAATTGTTGGTGTGGAGTATTGGGGCTGAGTAGAGTAAAGCTGATCTTAATACTTGCCCAGATCTTGACATACGCAAGACTCTTGTGTTGGCAGGGTATTACTTTGTCAGTTGTTAATTCAGGGCACTAAAATATGTTTTAAGTAGCTTACTTATTTTTGTGGGAAAGCATATGCTGATATTGCTGCTGTCTTTGATTAGTGTGAGAGTTTCTTACTCTTACTAGCCCTAGTTTGAATTCTCAAACCTAAACCACGAATGAGTTAATAAAAAATATTCAGATTCCTGACCAATTTCCTTTTGGCATTTATATTTAGATTTCTTTATAGATATACTATTATGTGTTAAAACATTTATCTTATAATAAAAGTCTTTCTCATATATATATATATGCCAAAAGCACAGTATGTATTACTGACTCGTGGAAGAAAAGATGATGCATAAAATAACATGAAAAACAGTTACAAAAGGTGTTTGTGGTTATTTCCTCTCTGGAGAGCAGATTACTGAGTGCTATTTATATACCTAAACAAGCAATATCTGAACAATTCATGTCAGTGAACTATTGTAGCTGTCCATGATATTTATCTAGAGATTAATTCTTATTTTTATTTTGTTTAAAGCTTGCTGATGTTAGAGGTCAGAGTAGGAGGTGAGGTGAAATGGGGACCTTGAAGTGCTTCCATTAATTTGCTTAGTGACCTTAAGAAAATTACTCAGTGTCTTTTGCTTGTTTTAGGAATGTGTTACGATAGGGCTAACTCTTAGTGACCTGAAATGGTGTAGACTTCATATGTTCATTTAAGATGCTTTGGAAAGGTTTGTAAACATTATTAGAGCTGAAAGCTCTTCAGATTGTTTCACTATTCCAAATAGGGTATCTTCTCCAGCCAGTTTCTATTCTCACTTGAGGTTTTGTTGAGATTGCCGGGAGTTATTTTGGTTTTTATTTTACTTTGTTTTCATTCTTCTGCTGTTGATGTGAAATGGTAACCTGGCACGAAATACTGGCTTTTTATTTAGCCTACTTTCAAGACTAACAGAAATGTACTGCATGCAATCCCTTTTTTTAAACTGTAAGTTTCTGCAAAAAGTAATTTTCTTAAAAAAAAAAAAAAAAAGTAATTCCCCAAGCTAAAAGCCTTCTTCTGAATTTCAGTGTTTTCAGAATAAACCTTTGTCCTACTGATCTTTTTTTCTAAAAATAAATTGTATTCTTATATTGCAGTTAGTCACAACTGTATGCAGCTGTGAAACTATACTTTAATTAGCCTTATCTTGAAGGTTATACAGATCATTTTGGCCTATTTAACTTGAATATTTGTAAATCCAGCAAATGAAAGATACGAAGAAAAAAAAATAAATCACTGATTCAGACTACTTAAATTGGATTTAAATGTCAAGTTGACAATGTGGAATTACATTAAAGTAATTCAAGTTTTCTTTGCTACTGGTAAAGTTTCAAAGATTTTCACCTTGGTAGACTGGTAGATATTAAAGCAGTAGTAGTTTGCTTCTAATTATACCTTAGCGGTTGGGTGATGATGAGTGACTCCAGAATTAGACTTAATGGTAGTTTTGTAATGAGTTTGGGTTTTATTAATAAATACGCCATGTTCTTGAGTTTATTTCTACTTCAACAAACAAATAAAAGAAGTATAAAGCTATTAAAGGGAGCCAGAGTGGAACCTTAGCTTGGTTTAGCAGTAATGCATGCAAGCTGTGCTTCTCTTTTGGTTTAGTTTCATAAACACGACTCTATGATCTGGAGTAAATAAGTGGAAAATCAAAGATGAAGCAGAATTGGAAGAAAGGTTTTCTGTACAGGTGTTGTGTAACTGGGCACTGACAGAGGGGCGGTTTGTTCTGACCTGGGGCTTCTACCTGTATCGCTGTGAGTACTGCAGTACTTCAGACAATGAAGCGTCTTCAGAGTGTGCTCTCTGAAGCTGTGGTGCAGTCTCATCTTCGTATGATGGACTTAGTGTTGATGTGAGATTGGATCCTTCTGGTCCAAATGCAAACTGCTATGTATTAACAGCCATTTATCTTTCTTCCTTTTTGAGGAGTGGCATATCCGAAAAGTGGATGTTCAGGATAACATGTCCAATGTGTCGGAAGAGAGGAGCACTAGACAACAGGACATTAAGAAAGGACTCCAGTTTATAGAGTATGATTTTGTGGTTTTATGCTTGTATGCTTACACATGTGTATATGTGAGATGGATAGCTCTGGGAAAGTCCTTTTAATACAGCACCAGTGGAGGAAGGAGGAGGACCTGTCTTTGTCCTCAGAATATTTTCTAACATGAACATGGAAATGGAAAGCAGTCTTCAAGAAATGACAGAACCCCTCTTTGTCCCCAAGCAGAGCAGATTGAAGGTGGGAGGGTATTCCTTTTCTGCCTTTGAGAAAAATCAGCAATGAATTTTTTTGGTGGGTGGAAAATGTTGGTAGCCTGAAAATCCACCTTATACTTATGGACAGCTACACCTAAGACCGAGTTGCTACTGAAAGGGATGGGTTTGCTCACCACTACCTAAGTGTTTCAACTCTGGAGCTATAATTTAACCTGATGAAAGATCATCTTAGTAGTTACTTTTCATTTGGATCAATGCCAAATTCTCCTCTAGAGGATCCTGGCTAACTTAAAATAGTTGTGAAATTTCACACTAGTTCACTGCTTGCATAAAACATTCTTTGAAAAAAGAAATGAAAAAGAAAACTGCCCTTTTAAAAATTATTTAGAAACAGATTCTCAGATAGCCTATATGGGAAGGGAAAGGGTTCCTGTTTTTCTTCTTGAAAAGTTACAAGTAAATGCCTCTGTTGTGTGCCATACAAAAGAACTCTTAAAATTCCTGTAATATCATTGGTATGACTTAATTAAAATTGATGTTTTCTTTTGACAGATAATTTGTCATTTTATAATGCTTAAAAGAAGATTGCAGTTCTCCTCATGTATAATCTGTTTCTGCACAGAGGAGGAGAGGAAGGAAATTGTTTTTAAACAAACAACATTGAGGTTTTAAACTCAAAGCATTCAAAATCTTAATATGTTTTGAACAGCAGAGTTAAGACCGGCTTTGTAACTTTAAATGAAAATGAGTCATTAATAATAAGAAAACACAGTTGTTTAATCAAAACTAACCTACAGCACTCCCGCCTTGTTCAGTGTGGACAATGGACAGTATTTAGCGATTTGCCTGTTGCAGCAAGTGAGACTGCTTTTCATAAGAACCTGTATTCTCCCATGTGATCGTCTTTTAAGCAATATGTATAATAAGTAAATGTTTTAATTTATTTTTATAGATCTACTTTGCCCTATCCAGGGACGCAAGAACAATATGAGGTAATGAAATTACTTTTGCGTTTTCAGAAGGGTTTTTAATATGGGCCTATCTTATTGTATTTATTCTTGTTCTTAATCATTTAAGTAATGGTGTAGTATGAATGGTAATTTCCAATGTCTCAATATTGGACTACTTACATTGTGATACGGTTATTCAGATATTTGGATGCCCAGGATCATATGTATGTGCTACATATATATGTAAGTACTCATATAGGAGTTCAGATTAACTCTTTCTCTACTGGTGTTAGGGATGAATTCGAGGTATTCATTGGATAAAACAAGGTGCTATTCTGAGTAAAGTTTACAGTAACACAGCATAAGTGAGATAAAAGGACCGCAGTCACATAAATCTTCATAACATCTTGTTTCTCTGTGTGTTATTTTGTGTATTTTTTTTACTTACATTTTCAGACTTGTCTTTTTATCATTTTTATCCAATGGTAGGTGTTTTCATTGGATTTGAGAACATATTAGATAAAAAAGCAGTCGTTCACATTTTAGATGTAAAAAAAAATCTTTTGCTCTGCAAAAGCAGCCTTTACGCACTACTAGTTTGCCAGTTGCTATGGCTGCTGCTTGCTAAAAGAACGTAGGGAACATATGTATGTATGTCTCTTTTAACTTATTTATACACAGTAATTCTGTTATCAGTACTTCATCCTCTCTTTTATTTACATGTATTGTGCTGTGGAATATTAGAGATTATCTTGGAAAAATGTCAGAAGAAAAATAATAGTCTAGACAAAAGTTTTGCATTTCATTTTGATTCTGTGAAGTTACAAGTATAAATTTTCTATTTTAAAATGTCTTTGGAAATATGGAAAATAAACAACAAATACTGCCGTTGATGAGTGTTTCTTTTCTTTGTTCCAGTTATTTATACGAGAGCTTGTTAGAAATCTTTTTAATGAAGGGAATGATGTATATCGAGAAGGTGATTGGAGAGGATCACTGAGTCACTATACAGAAGCTATAAATATAGCTGATTATGCTAATTCTGAAGAAATCCACGTTTCTGATGATATTTTAGAGAAGCTGCACGTGAACAGGATAGCATGTTTTTCAAATATGGTAAGCTTCTGTTTCAACTGTATGATTTCTCAAGAACAACGTGCTAACAGAGTATGAAGACGTGGAAAGTTTCCTAGTGAGTGAAAAGCTCTTAGTGCTGGTTTGAGAACTGGCACGTTTCAAATCATCATTTTGGCATATTCTTTAATCTCGTCTTTTTGCAAGTATAATCATAGAGGGGTTTTTTTTATTAATACTAGAATCTTAACATAAAAGAGTCATACTAGGCTTGGAAATTGATGGAACAGTATTTTTATCCATTTATACTGCTGATTGCACCCGAGTCTGCTGCTTTCTCTGTGGAATAAGATGGCTCTTGTGAAAGAGCTAAATTGTCTTCATAACTGTTATTGGATTTTACATGAATGGTGACTCTGCTTCTTTTTAGTTGCACAAGTTGGTGACTTAGCAAAACTCATACATGCAGTGTGCAGTGGCCTTGGTGAATGTTTTATAGTGTTTCAATACCTTCCTCTAATACAGTTTAAATTCAGTATTTCAATGATAATAGTTCTGATTAGTGCCTTTTTTCTTTTTTCTCCTTGTAGGGATTGCATGAAAAAGTTCTAGAAGACTGTGAGATAGCATTAAGATTGAATGAAAATAATTTCAGAGCTCTCTATCGCAAAGCAAAAGCTTTGAACGAACTGGGAAGGTACAAGAAGGCTTATGATGCTGTAGCAAAATGTTCTCTTGCTGTGCCGCAGGTAGGTAAATTATATATTGATGATTATTTTTAAAGAATTAATACAGAAAACACACATTTACATCAAGACCATTGAAGGTTTTTTGGTTGTTTGGGGTTTTTTTAATGCAGTAAAATATTTTTGTTCCTCTAAGAATTATTTTTTGTTGTGGAATTGAAGGCTGGTAGCAGAGATTACAGTCCGCGAGCTCAGTTTGTTGTGTTAACTTTCAGCACAAGAAGTAGTGAATTTGCAGTGAGGGTCAAGTGCCATAAACATTTGCAATAAACACTAGAACCACTGAATTAATTGTTTAAAATTCTCTACAGTCAACAGTATACTCATGACATGAGAAAAACCACCCATAATTATAATGTACCATATTGATTCTTTTGATAAGTGTATTTTAGCTTTCCAAGCATTTAGTAACATCCCTATCCGTGCATTGTTCTGCATCTGAATCACTTACTATGCACCTCTAATGTTAGGCGATATCTGTATCAGCAAGCAGTGTGTGGTGTCATAGGAGAGGTTCTGTAAACTAAAATGCTGGTCCCGAGGATCTGATTTCCATGGTTGGTTGTGGTTTTTGTTTTGTTGTTTGGTTGGTTTTTTTTTTTTAAAAAAAAAAGAGTTGGGAGTGCATCAAGTGCACTCCTGCAGCACTTTTGATTTAGTTTCATCCGAAATGAATCTAATTTGGCTCTCTGAGACACTTCATAATGCAGACTAAAATGCAGTGAGAGGATGATTAAGAGATTGACTTCAGAAATGCATTCCTGTTGTGAACTAAAATGCTGATGCAAACTACATGCTTTGCTCAAAATAGGCTGATCACAGGACAGAATACTGAGATGCTTTTTTTTTTTTTTGCCTTTGTGTGTCAAAATTACAGTGAAATTGCTAGACAGACTGTTGAGCATAGGTTTACCTCTTGATATAGAGAAGGTTTCAGTTGCGTTTCCAAAGACAGAGCAGTTTATCTGAATGTGTAACTTTGGACTTTGGATCCTCACTTTTCACCTCCAGATCTGAATATTTTCGCTTAAGGTTTATATGCCTTTATATAAGTTTTATGAATTGCTTTTTCTAGCCATAGGACATGTTCTGAAAACTAAATCTTGAAATAATTTAAATGGATAGTTATAACTATAGGGCAGTGTGAAATAGGACCAGGTTTTTAACTCAACTTCTCTAGTTGTACGATGCAATTACTGCTAAAATAGAGAGTTCTCATTAAATATTCAGCAGTGTTATGTAGTAGCTGACATTATGGTAATCAGAAATGTGGCCCTGAATTTGTGTAAAAACAAAACAAAACAAAAACCCTGTTCCCTTCAAAAACCAAACACTCTCCCCAAATAAACAAACAAAAAATACCCACTCACAAAAAAACCCACTTCTCTGGTTTTGGAAAAAATTTTTACATTATTTTAAATTCCAATATGTGGAAGCGAAAGATACTGTCTATTTTCTGGCTTTCTTAAAAATTGCAAATATTGGAGTAATTTTGTTTGAAGGTAGCTGTATTTTTCAGCGTTAGCTTGCAGTCCCATATGTTTGTGGAAGAGTAAAGATGCATTATGAGACATTCTGCATGTAGGGGTCTTGCAGCATATAGACTGAGATGTAAACACATCTTGACTAGATGACAATACATGTAAATTATGAAATTTTATTTATTTCTTTTAGGATGAAAGTGTGATTAAGCTTACCCAAGAACTGGCTCAGAAACTAGGGTTAAAAATAAGGAAAGCATATGTAAGAGCAAAGGTAAGATTTTATTTTAACATTTTACATGGAGGTTTCCCTCTCTTGATATCAGTTTTGTATTTAATGAAGGTATCTTTTCATTGCAGCCACCCTCCTCAAATTCAATTTCTAGCGATGTATCAACTCAGGTAAGGTTTTGCTTGTTCCAAGTGCAAGCTGACTTTAAACCACAGGGAATAATTGTTTCATAATTTCATGATGATGAAGTGAAAATTGTGCAATTGACATTTGATATAAGATGCTGTTATTTTGAACTTTAGGGTTCTGTCGATCTGTGTGTTCAGTTTTCCTATATATTTATGGCAGACTAGGACATAAGATTATAATTCAAGTTATCTTTGTAGAATAAATGTTAGCTAAGACATTAAATCCAGTGCAATGAATATATTTACTTCTAATGTCTTGAGGCAAGGGCATAGTTAATGTGCTTGCTTATTTATTTATTCATTTATGTATTTATTTAGTTGACAGTTATCAAAGTGAAGGGTGCTGGGATAGAGTCCCATTTAATTTATGCATTTTTCCAAATTCGACCTTCACTAGCAGCTGAACTTGCATTTATTTTGCTGTTTGTAATGTGCCTGAATAGCAGTAGTGAAGAGGAGCTCTTTATCTTACAGACTTTTTTCACAGGAATATAGACAATTTAGCTGTAACTGAATGAGGAAATGTAGGAACAGCTCATTTAAGATACTGTTTAGACTCTTTCATTCCCTGAAGTATCACTCTCATTTTTGATGGTTGGTTGCGGGTTTTTAGTGACACCGTGTGAGTGGATTTCAGTCTGCAAATGGATGCATTATCTAAAAAAGTGTTTGGCTTTCAAATTCCATTAGACTTCATAAATTTCAAATTTTATAAAACCTAAATTTGAGGACTTAAATTCTTAGTCTGTAAATATGTGCTTGAAAATTTTTAATGGCTCTTGTGCAAAGTGCTGAGAGGTATTTTTTTCTCACTTACAGAATTCTTCTTCTTCTGTAGAAGATATTGAGTTAGGTGAGTCTTGGTTGTGTGACAATATTAATGCTAGGAAGCTAGATATGCCATGCACATCTAGTTGTATTTGTTATGAAATTCCTTAAGAAAATTCAACTTGTCATTTGAAAAATCTGTGGTAAAAAGTCTGATTTGCTTACCTCTAAAGCTACATATTTAAGTGGCTGAGCAAATTTCCTTTCAGTCTCCTCAACTTGACTGTAATTGCTCCTATAGCGATTGTCTCATATTGTTCTCTTTAACTGGGAAAAATAGGGAGGGGAGAATGTGCCAAAGATTTAGTAACGTATCAGGTCTGTAACTTTTCCTGTCTTTTTTAGTTTGAGTAATATATAGACACCAAGATATAGGTACACATGAATTGGAAGTTAGTGGAAGCTGAAAACATTGAATGTGGTTTTTCTTAAACGTTTTTCATGTTTCTCCACTCCCATACCCCTCACATTGCCAGGGTAAAAGTTATGCAAGACATTTTCACATCTTTGAACAAAAGTTCCAGTCATTCCCATCTTACCTGTTTCAGATTTATCTGACCAGAAGCAAGAGATGGTTTCTGCTGCTTCTTCATCAAACTTTGTTTCTGAAGTGTCTAAAGTGTCATCAGTACCTGTACCATCTTTATCTTCTGTTATGCCTCTTCAAGTGGAAAAGGTTTCTTTGCCTTCTGCAGTGTTGGCAAATGGCGGGAATGTTTCTTTTTCTATGCCAGAAGCATGTTTAGATTGTGGAGATGGAGACATAATTATTGGTGAAGAACTTGATGAATTACTTGATTCTGTGCCTGATCCAGATGAAAGTGTAATGGTAAGACTTTTTTGTTTGTTTTCTTTCTCAAAAGGCTGTCCTTCTAAGTGGGATCTTGTGTTTCAAGTGGGCTAGTAGTGAAATGTGAGTTAAATTTCCTAGTTACACTGAGCTGTATTTGTGCATGATTGGGTTGATTTTTCTCAGGTGCAGATTCTTGCAAATGTGACTGTAGAGATGCCAGGACTCAGCAGAGCTCCAAGGACAATTACATTGGGTTTGTGTGTTGGAAAACCTGAGTGAGGTTGCTGGGGTGGAGATACTTACCTCAGAAATATTGCTATACAGTACTACCACAGTGGGAGGGGTTCTCCTTCCAGGAAGTACTCTGAATAGTGAAGTAGACATTGGAAGTTTGGGCTGGTGTGGTTTTGGGTTTGGGTTTTTTTTGGTGCAAATAAACCTTCTCAGAACCTGAGAGTGTGTTGGAGTGCCTACCCTGTCCCTGTAGAAACTATAGTTAAACTTGCGCTAATAGCTTTGCAGGACAGGAGTACTTGCGCTGTGGTCTTCTAGTGCATTCACCAGTGCCTCTGCAATCAGAGCTTTGCCCAGATCCACCTCCTGGATAACCAGAAATAGTCAGACCATCATGAGTCTAACTTTTTATAATTTTTTAGAAGAGATTATTGGAGAATGTAGTTACATGAAGAGTTGTTCTTAATTACACTGTCACTTCAGAGCTAGAACAGACTGTGAAGCATACAGAGTTTCTCAACTGTTAGTCAAAATGAGAGCTCTGATTGTTGAGCAGAGAGGTCTGAACTTATTAGTAAGGTTACTGACTGCTGTGGCCCTGCCAGTCATTTGGAGCCCCTAGTACTGCAATATTAAACGAGACTGTGGCATATGTAATTATGCAATTAGTTGTGATTTTAATTCCTCATTCAGCTGTGGATGCAGTTGTAAATCTTTAAATCAAAAAATGCTTCAGCTTCTAATTTTCTGTTGTATCCACTTAGTTTTGTAGAATGTATTTCAGAAATGCAGAAAGTACTTATTTTTAAGAGATCCTAGGAAGTTCCACGAATTGGTCAGGCAGTTGGACTAAATGATCGTTGTAGGTCCCTTCCAACTGAAATTTTTCAGTTGTAGGCTAACAACTTGGGGAACAGAGGGAGTTGCACATTGGCCAAACTGTGCAGACCAATTTGGTCAGCCTGCAGACAAGGGGGGAGCTCCTTGGGGCAACAGGGAGGAGGGAGGGAGGGAAACTTCCCCCACTTGGTGATGTCCTTAACAAAGGTGTACAGAAGGATATGTAGTTTTCTATGGGGGAAAAAAAGGTGATCTGACCTTTGCAGAACATGGTATCATTTGATTATACCTGAGGATTTATTTCAAAGCTAACTCCTAACTCTTTATTGTACTGCAATTTGAATTATGTTCTCTTTATTTAGAAAAAATCATGTAGATTTCTGACTCTTCCTACTCTTCCCTATTGTCTTATGTTTTTAACGTAATTTTGAAATTCAGCTCTGATCTGATTCATAAAAAAATTCAAACCTGTTAATAAGTTACTAAACTTCAGCTAATTGAACCATTGAAGTGGTGGATTCATGGATAATTCCCTGCATTAGGGCATTGTTTAAGGGTCGATTACTGTAGTTCTCTAAGTGCACTGTAGCTCTTACGGTACTGTAGTGTACCTTTTATTGTTGGTTTTCAGTAGGTATATAAAAACTATGCAAGAACTTTACTAAAAGAAATACTATCGCACATTGTGTTCTTGAGAGGTTTTTTTGCTTTGTGTGAACATTCTTTTTAAATTTCTTTTTTTCCAGCAAACTACAGGAGCCAGAGGACCTATTCCTGCAGGAAGCGTAGCTCCTAGTGTACCTTTCTCTGCCTCTTTGCTGGGGACGCTGCCAGTTAGTGCAGGATTTGTTCCTTCACCTTCTCTTTCAGAAATCTTTTCACAGCCTTTGGCTTCTTCGCTGGAAAATTTTTGTTCACCATTAAGCACCTTTTCAATCAGTGACCCAAAAAGAGGTAAGACATGAATCTTAATATTTAACCTTTTATGATGAGAGTGAGTTGTGCATGAGCCAACTGGCTTCTCTTCTTAACAAATTGAGTTTTCACAATTATTCAGTAGTATTTAGCACTTATATAACGTTTGATCTGTGCTCACAGTTTTTGAGAGTATTGAAAATCGTTGTTGGTTGTACACAAGAATTTAGAAAAAAAAAAAAAAAAGCTTTTGTTTACTTGGGATCTGCATAAGTATGCTCCAGGCTCCCTCGGTTCAGTTTTTCTGCATTTATTGGGTAAGTTATTTGTTTCAGATAAATAAGTATAAAGAAGGAATGAGTTGGTTTTTTGTTTTTAAATAAATGTATTCTTACAGCTGAAACCATTTCTGATGATTTGGCAATAAACAAGAATTCTAGAAGGGTAATATAACCGTGTGCTCTGACATGATACCAGTATTACATGTTTGGATTCAAACTTTAGGGCCCATAATTATGTAGTGAAATCGGGTATATGAAATAATGTGAATAATAAGATATAAATAGCCAGTGAAACAGAAAAGTTTTGTCTCTAATTACCAGTGTTACAGGAGCATGCTCTCTTTAGAACGAAGCCAAATTTACAAAATAAAAGTAAAAATAGAAGAATCCTCTTAACCCTCTTTCATCTCCTTGTTTTTGCTAGTCAGGTATTGCTTATCTACCTACCCTTTTTGTATTGTACAAGTATCTTCATGTTCCTTCAGCCTGTGAAGCTACTGCTGATGCTAATCAGATGTTTATATTGAACATGATTACCTGGTAATTTTTCAGCCAAGATGTTTACAAGGGGCTTTTACATAATTTAAAAAAATTAATCATAGCAAACAAAAAAACCCCAAATCTTTGATACTTCTCAGGAATGATAAATAATGTTTTGCGTAGGGTGTTTTGGGGAACTGATATAATTAAAACTTTTTTTATTCCTTTAGACCTCTCAAGTTCAGCTTCCAGGGATGGAACACCAACACTTAGCAGCAATAATTCCCCATTGTTTGTAAGTATTTTTTGTGTTTTCTTTCACATCAGTCCAAATGTTAATGTCTTGAAGGCTTAACATAGATGTTAATTTTTACAGTAGAAGTTTCTATTTTTAAAAAATGGCACTTCTACCATTAAAATATGAATGTGGCTTGGAAAACAGTTGTACAGTAGCTCACAGCAACAGTAATTGAACACAAAAAATTTAAAAATGTTGTTTTATATATGCAAACTTTGACTACTGTCATAGCAACTTTTCCATTTTGAGGAAGTTGCTGTGAAATACTGTGGAAGTGTAAAATAACCAACCTAAGAGAGAGAAAATCTCTTATGGTCTGAGTGCCAAACGTTAGAAATCCTGGAGAACTGTCCTAGTACAGGAACAGAGCAGAGATCGCCTTGTGTCTGAGAATCCATCTGGTCTCTGTGATCTAGTCGTGCTGTGCATTTTCAATCATTCTGCTGGCCACTGATTTTGTGGGGAAGGGTGGCATGAAGGATTGCATCCTCATGAGCCAGGATGGAGTAATAATTAGCCTGGCAAGGGCTGTTGTGCTCCCTGTACCTGGGTGGGTCTGGTTATAGGCTTAGTCTGTGCTGGGTGTACGGCTTTTGTAAAATTTCTGTGTCCCCTTCTTAGACACGTAGTGAAGTTTGTATTTTGAATTTTTTGTGTGTAGTCTTTCTTATGCTTTGACAAATAAATTCAGTAGGTTAAATTTTAGTTGTAGATAAATTAAATTATATGGATTGAGTAAAATATGCTTTCTTCCAACAGATAAATGGCCCTAGTAGTTTTTTTGGGTCCGAAAATTACATGGGAATTGCAGGCCAAACTAGAAATGACTTTTCAAATGTTTTTAGCGGTACAACTGCTAATACACCAGTATCTTCAGCACTTGCGGGAAGAAACCCATTAGAAGGCACACATGAGCTAAGACAGGCCTGTCAGTTATGTTTTGTCAAAAAAGGTAAGGGGCTTTTGGACTCAATTGGGTTGACTTTTAAAAGATTAAAAAGCATACATTTAAAATTTTAGTGTTCATAAGTTAAAATACTGTTGGCTTCTAAGCAGTGTTAATCCTGACTTGTTCTTTGCAGATGTAGTACGGTCTTATGATTAAGGAACTGGTAAAATGTTCAACAGCTATTTTATCTTCTTTCTTCTTGTCTTTATTTCTTGTCCTAGTAGATTGATTCCTAAAGCCACCACAAATCACCACACGCTTTCCCAGCCTGTAGGTTTACTATGTAAGGTCGTTCACATTCTGTATTCGCTTTCCTCCCAACCCCCAGGGTACTGTGAAGAATGACACCTTTGCTCAAGACTAAAAAAAACTCTCAGTACTCTCTCTGATTGGCCATGGGGAATTGAACCGCAGTTCAAAGTACCTGGTAACCTTCACATCCCATCTGTTTTATTGTTCTTTCAAACTAATTCTAAATCATAATCCTGAGGCTTCCAAACCTTAGTAATAATTAACTCCAGTGTATTGACTCAAAGGATCTTAACCAGTATTGGGCTTTAATATAACTAATCTTTTAGGCCTGAGCTATTGCTGTTAAACAGAGACGTATTCTAGAGGCAATAGGTTTTATTAAGACTAATCTTAAAAATAAGCAGTCTTTCAAGTCATAGGTGTCACTGATATTGATATACTAATAAAGTGCAGTGTAGTAATGGATCTTATAAAGAATTGTATCGAGACATTTAGGGGATGACTCTTGTAGTTTTAAGAACTTTTCTATTAGTTTTAAATTATTTTTACAAGAAAAATCCATGAAACGATATTTGAAAAATCATAGAACATGTTCTGTTAAAAGCAAGAGCTATAAAATGTTGGTGGAAATACTTAGCACATTCCTATCTTGACTGTATCAAAGCATCTATTTCTTCTGCGTCTCCTGCTTTTGCTACCTGCTTTTGAAACTGTACTGTTCCATCAGCTTCTTGTCCAGGGAAACTGGGTCACACTCTTGTTTTTGTAGTCCCTTAAATACCAAATTCACTGAGCATTGCTCGTCTTCAGACTCTTTCCCCGATTTCTTCATTTTAGTGGTAATGTAATCTTCGCTTCAGTGTCATCCTAAAGACAGTTTAAAGCTATGCATATTTTTGTTTCCAGAATCACAGAGTTCTGGGGTTGGCATTTAAATTTTTGGTACGTGTGTACTTCTTACCTAGCGTGTTTTGTCTCTGAACATAGTAACTGTTCTAATACAATAAAAGTTGAAGGTTGAGAGCCATTTACTGATCCTTGGAATTCATCCACATTGACTTATTATAAAGTAGCAATTAAAGTTTTAAATTAGTGTTATGGAAACGTATACTTTGGAATTTGAAAAAAGGCAGCAATTTGTTGCTGTCCCAAAGTAATCTGGTTGTAACACAGCATCCGTCCCCAAATAACTTGTGGGGTTTTTTCTTGCTGAGACTGGTCCTTTTGTAAGTATTCAGTTTTTTTCTATTCTGCTCAACGTGGCTGTTAATGATTTTTGGTTCTTCAGAGCTGCTGGTACAAGTAGGAATTCTATACAGTGTGTTCATGTATTTTGCTTTTGGGCTTATGTGCCAGTCTGTGTATGGAAATGCTAAAAGTGTGCTGCAATTTATGCAAATATAAGCAATTTTCTGTGATTGTTACAGGTCCTAAATTACTGGATTATGCTTACCATCCCAGTTTAGAACATAAATGTAAGAAGGATATTCTAATTGGTAGAATAAAAAACTCTGAAGATAAATCATGGAAAAAAATACGTCCGAGACCAACAAAGACACAGTATGTGGGACCATATTATATATGTAAAGGTAGGTGTTATAGATAGTAAAATGTTAATGCCTACACTCAAAGTGATAATAGTTTAAGTTTTCCACAGTGAAGTACAGAATGAGTTTTTATTCTTGCTCATGGGAGGTTGAGAAGGAAGTTCACTGGGTTATCTATATTTTCAAAGGCTGAAAGGAGAGCCATGTTTGACCATTAATGTGATTATTAAGAGAACATGCATTGTACTTCTCTACTGTTCTTTGTCATGAATAACGTTGCTTCCGAGTGCTGGGCTATTACCGTTCCAAACAATAACAAAGAAGCATTCTTAGACTTTTGCATATGGACCTCTACTTATGATGTAAGCAAGATGACTCGTGGATTAATTAACAGCTATATCTGACTGTATTTAAGCAAAGGGTATTCTGGGTTCTCAGCATTGTTGCCTTAGACAAGAAAAGGATAGTTGATGGAGGCGTGCATCAGCCTTTCTGAGGAGTTTTATATTTTCAGCAAGTCATTCAGCATAAGGTTTTGCTTCTGTTTGCTAGGCTTAAGTGACCGATTCACAACAGATATGGTTTCTTTATTAAAAATATTAGAATTGGAGACAGTGGAAGTTTTAAGATTAATTTCCAATAAATGTTGTGTAAAAGCAATGTCATATTCAATGTTACCATGTTAGATGTTGCTGCTGAAGAGGAATGCAGATATCCAGGTCATTGCACGTTTGCGTATTGCCAAGAGGAGATAGATGTGTGGACACTGGAACGCAAAGGAGCCTTTAGTCGAGAAGCTCTTTTTGGAGGAAACGGAAAGATCAACTTGACTGTGTCCCGACTTCTTCAAGAACATCATGGATTATTTATGTTTCTTTGTGAGGTGCTGCTTTATTTCTAATGGCACAATAAAAATGATAATAGATAATAAAATTACCTGGAAAGAAACGCTTTGGTTCATGCATGACTATTTTGTAAACTTTGAAATGCACGTTCACTAATAATCTGCCTAGTTTTTAGATTAGAGACTAGTTGAAATCTCTGTTAAAATCTTTAAGATAAGGTATATTTTTAAATGTATAAAATACATACTCTATAATTACCTCTTTTTGTATTCCAGAAATGTTTTGATCACAAACCCAGAATAATAAGCAAAAGGAACAAGGATAACTCATCTTCTTGTTCTCATCCTGCTATGCACGACTTTGAAGATAACAAGTATGTCTGAAACACCACCTCTTTAAATTTCAAATTGAAAGCAAAGGTTTCAGGGCATTTCTTAATACTGACTTTCATTTCTTACCTGTTGATTAACTTCTTTTCCTTTCTAACTGACTGTTATGCTTTGGCAGTGTTGATAAGACAAACCTACTGAACAAGGATTGTCTCATATAACTAAATTGAAAGTGAACTATTTCTTTAGCAATGCATTTTAAATTAGTAGTATCCACCTTCATGTTTGAATTGTACTGAGTTTGGTGTCAGTTTGTTAATAGCTTATCTACCTGGTGAGCTGCATTGATGTAAATAGATGTGTGATGTTAAATTAACATAGGAATTCATAAGTTTGCTCTCTCTGGTCTGTTTTGCTTATTTTGCTGTGGTTTTAACTTGGTCAGTTGAGAACAGGTTTACCTTAATTACTCTGTCTGAAATTGACCATAGTCCTTATTAATTCAGTTGATAAAAAACAGTGTGAGGAAAGTGTCTTTATTCTTTGAAAGTTAACAAAGACTTCATAGTGGTCATAGTGTTAAATAAGTTTTGGAGAATTAATAGACTTACATCTTTATATGATGGAAATGCAAGTGGGAGCATTGTAATTGCTTTGTTTGTACTCCCCTATATTGATGAAACACTGCAGCTGTAAGAGCTAGGCTGTTACTGTGATGCATAACTCTTTCTTTAGTGGTGTTCTACAAAAAGTACTTGTGTTTGTATTTGGATCAGGGTATATACTTGAAAGTGGACATGATATGCTTTCCCTCTTGGAAACCAGTGATCCAGTTGGATTAAATTCAGTAATGCTTTGTAGAAGAGAGACACCTTGATTTTGCAAGAGTACTGTTCAATGATATTGGTTTACTCAGCCTAGAAATGATAATTAGATACTACTTCCTTCTGGAAACTTTTTTGGCTTTCAGATTTCAAGTAAAAAGTGTGTAAAAGACATTTGAATAATCTGTCATGAGGGATGGTTATTTTATGTGGGTTTCCACACATGAAAACAAAGTCATTTTAAGGAATTTCTAAAATTGACTGTTTTCAAAACAGGTGCCTTGTCCACATTTTGCGAGAAACTATGGTGAAATATTCCAAAATCCGCCCTTTTCAAGTTCGATGTCAGCTTGACCTGTGCAGACATGAGGTGCATTATGGCTGCTTACGAGAGGATAAATGCTTTTATGCCCACAGTCTGGTAGAGCTTAAAGTCTGGATAATGCAAAAGGAAACAGGTGTGTTTTATAAAATGCTTGCTTTACTCTTCATTGTAATGCTATTTCTTTCTTGTCTCAACTCCCTTCTGAAATTAGCAGCTTGGGATTAGTGTATTCACTTACAATTTGCTGGAATATTTCACACAGCATATTCAATAAAGAGCAAAACTTTTTATTTTTAAACCTTCAAAGTTTGGAAGATCTTGGTCAAATTTCTTTTTCACAGAACACTGAAAGAAAAGCTTGAAATATTTACACCATTGTTTCCCTCCGTCCCCCAGTATAAGAATCAAGTTTTTTCACAGTTAAACCCTTTTTTTAGCTTACTGCCATTCTAATATTATTATATAGTAAGTCAGAAAATAAATCTTTCCAGTTTGCTACTCTGTCTCTCATTAATGTATGTCATGATAAAACGTAACTATTTTTCTTGCTTACACAGGATGTTTTGGCTGCTTTTTGTTGATCTGGCTTGTTTTTGTTGGCTTCTTTGAGGATAACAATTTTTACTACTTAATTTCTAGCTGATAGCTTTTTTTAATGACACGTCTCTGTGCTTACAGCCCATTCCTTGATCATTAGTTCTAAACTCTCCATTACTCCTTTTTTTTTTTTAAAAAAAAAAAAAAGAAAAAAGCAATTTAACTGTTAGCAGGAAATAATCTGTACTACATAACAGTTGCTCATTCTTCCTACCTTGGTCTATATGACAGCAGTACCTTACATATTAAATAATCATGTTGGATCATTGTGATGCACAGAGGAAAAAGGGAAGTGTGGCAATCCCAATGTGTTACAGTGTTTCTGGCATTTTTGCCCCTTTGTGCCTGTGATTTATCCTCACCTGTCCCTTCTTTGAAGAAGAGGGTCCCTGTTGCTTCAGCATTCTGCCTAGATTCTCATACAGGCGTACTGGCACAAGATGTCATACTGACTCGACCTGAAAATTTTAGAGGAAGAAAGTAAAATAGAGGCTTCTTCGCTGATTTCCTCTTCTCTCTCCTGGGATGAGCTTTTAGAAGCTTCTGTGTGAAAGTAAAACAGTTACTTTCTTACCAGCTGCCCCTGCAAAGTCAAGGATAGCAAATACTGTAAAATTTCTATTTTGAAATAAGGGTTGGGTTCTCCAAGAAACTGGATTCACCGAAGGCAGCATATTTTTTTATTTTATGCTGTGTTCATGCTGCCCTCATGCTTAGCCAAAGTCAGTTAAAGCTCAGCCTCTGCTCTTTGAACGCGGTTCCTCTTCTGAATGTGGGAAGTAAAGGAATGCTACGTCAGGAAAGAAACAGTTTACCAACCCTCAAATCCAAACATAGATGACAGTCTGTGTCAAATTAGAGCAGTAAATATTGCAGTGTGTGTGAACAATGTATAGCTCCGATAGGAACCTTAGCCAAAGTATTTATAAGAATGTTTTTTTTCTGAAACAAAATGTAATTAACAGGGCTTGTTTAAAATCTTTGTAAAGAAGGCAGGGGCAATCTAGTGTCTGTCAGCTTGCATTTTGGATAGTTTTTCTGTGGTCCATAATACAATGTAGCTTTTCTAATTAAATTATCATTAGAGGTTTAGCACGTTATTTTTAAATAAATACTCAAAGATGCATCAACTTATTTGAGCAATCTGTAATTTAAGAAACTTTTCTGTTTGCTTTTCAGTGTGACAACATATACAATATTTCTGTTTTGGAGGCCCTCATGAAATTCTTAAGTGTAGATGTGCACGTGTGTGTATGGATGTAAATATATATCCACACCCACACCCATGACAGTGTGTATATGTATACAGCATATAAAAAGAAAAATAGATAAAAGCTTTGGGACTTCAGTAGCATTCCAATTTGAGCATGTCTGAAATTTTACAACAGTCATAAGTGCTCAAGAACTTTTTCCGTTCCTTTACAGGTATTTCACATGATACTATTGTTCAAGAATCAAAGAAATACTGGCAGAACATGGAAGCTAGTGCACATGGATCACAGGTATTTTCATTTTTGCATTAAACTAATTCTATTGTGATTTTGATAATTCTTTTTCTATGTCTGTGTATAATGTAGCTTATGTTAGAAATTACTTTTTTAATGCTTTCTTCAAATAATCTCTTTCACTGTAGGCTTTCTTCGGCTTGCTCCACTTACCCGAAAATGCCTACTTTGGTTCTATGCAATTCCTTTTTTGCTTTGCTTATTGTGTCATAGGCGGAACATAAAACCTAAATATAATTTCCACGTCAGCTGCCATAGGGCAATTAATTGTCTTTTCAGTATGTAGGACTTTTATGTATTTAGTTGGTATATATTATCACAACTTCTGGGTACATATACCTAAATCAGAATTAAGTTAAATCAAAATGCATTTGTTAAGAAATATCTAGTTTGAAATTACAAGCTAAGCTATTCCAAGGCGTGCAGTGTAACATCTGCTTCCGGGCATGTGTTGCAAACTTTTATCATAGGGGGTAATTCATAATTATGTATGGATTTTTTTTCAGATACAAAATACCTTTTATTGTTGTTGTTATTTTTTTGGCTTAAGATCCTTGGGAACCAAATGAAATATGGATCACTTAATTTGAAGATGAAGTTTGTTTGTGGTCAGTGCTGGAGAAACGGCCAAGTTAATGAGCCAGACAGAAACAAAAAATACTGTAGTGCAAAGGCAAGACACCCGTAAGTAAGACCAAACAGTGAAAACTTTACAGTTTTGTCAGTCATTTAAAACCTCTTTTGGGAAACTTTGTTACTGCTTAGGAGAGAGTCATACAAGGAATTAAAAAACACATATTGAAGCAGAAGACAGTAATTTCTTTGTAGTATGTTAATAATTGGTAATGAGAAACACTTTGGTGGCTGTTTGGTTTTTTTGGTTTCTTTTTAAATTACCAGTCATGGTAAAGTTTCAGTAGAATTTAGTTAAATATATGGTGAAAGCTTTATAAAGAACCTTTCTGGGCTTTCCTGGTTCTGCTTCATGTACATAGTGTGTCTTTTATTAATAGGATTTTCTTTTCATTGAATGCACCTGTTTTTCAGATGGACCAAAGATCGCCGTGTGGTGCTAGTAATGTCTAATGAACGTAAGAAGTGGATGACCATTCGTCCTCTTCCCGCAAAGAAACAAGTGCCTCTGCAATTTGATGTATGTTAACCTAAAACTAACGTTTTAGTTAAGAAAATAGGGTAACTGGAAAATACTGGTAATTGGGCTAGTTTCATAAGTTCTGCAGAAATTCCCATGGGGGTTGGTGGGAATATGCTAATAGTGTTTCTACAGAGTTCGGCCTTAGAAGAGCACTGATCTCATGTGTTATTACTGAAACCCTTTCTCATCAGTGGAAGTTAATAACTTTTTAAGTGATTTAATTAAGTTCTTACTATTTCCAGTAAATATTTCAGAAATAGTTTAAACATATCTGTGGTCTGATAATGTGGTAGGAGGCAAAAAGCAGTAATAGTACTTGCTTCCAGCAGTTTGCTTTTTCTAATTACAATAGATGAGTTTTTTTATAAAGTAAACATGATTTTATTTTTCCATGTGATACAAATGTCTGATTGGGAGGGGAAATATTAGCCAAGACTGAACATCCCCACCCATTTTCTACTATCATCCATTTTACTTTATGTTCATAAGGATATTTTTTTAATTCACATTCCAGTTGTGCAATCATATTGCTTCAGGCAAGAAATGTCAGTATGATGGAAACTGCTCATTTGCTCACAGTCCTGAGGAAAGAGAGATGTGGACCTATATGAAGGAGAACAGCAGTAAGTAGAAGAGTAGACCTCACATGTTGTATAAACCTAACTGTTCTTCTTTTCATTCTTGTTCCTCGATTACTTTGTAATCCACTTTCTTTCACTGTCTTCTGTAGTAGATTTTGCAGGCGCCTTTTTTAAAATTTGAATAAGTCCAGACTGGGTATTAAAAAACAGTATTAAATAAAAATAGCTATATATTATATATTTGTTGTGTGATGTGTTCTTTAACAATAAAGTAGTTTATATCATTTTTTTTAGATGTGTTTCAAATAGTATATTGATCCATGCAGCAATATTGTTTGGTATTTATATTCTGTATTGCCATGTGCACCCAGTAGGATTCTGTTACCAGCATATGGGGGCAAGCTATTTGCGGAAGAATTTTCCCCCCTCCCTCAGTGTATTTACTTGGAATTGCTATTCACTTTCTGTGAATGATAATGTCATGATCTGCAAGAAAGCAGGCTAAATTTACCCCAAATTGTAGCACACTTTATATTAGTACTTTGAAATTCAGATATTGATACACAATGGCACAGTTATTACCTAGTGGCACAGTTGTTATCTGTACTTTGGGTGCCTGTTCAGAAATGTGTAACGTCTTACTTTCCCCTAGACAGGTAGAAATGGGTCTTGGTAAGTGGCCAGAGATTCATATTGCCATTGGCTCATCTCTCTAAACTCTGTGACTCTCTGCATTGTGTCCTTCCTTTTTCCTTCTTACAATAGGTGGGGACTAAATTATGCTTGCAAACTCAGTCATTTATTTAGTATTCTCAAACTCTTGCCTTAATTGCTAATTACTTATTTTAGCTTCTGCTCTCATTAGTTCAAGACTTGGAGCAGTTGTATGACATATGGCTAAAAAGTCAAAAAACAGAAAAAGGAGATGATACAGCTGCTCAGGCAAACAAAGAAAATGGGAAGCAAATTCACATGCCAACGGACTATGCTGAAGTTACAGTAAGTATTCATAGGTATAATTCTGAATTTACATGCGGGTTGTTTTTTGTGGTGTGTCTCCCCTGCCCCCCTAGTCAGTAACATATGTTGTTGTCCTTATTTTCTTGGTGCATCCTTTTAGATCATAGCTAGCTCTGCTAAATGCAAGCTTTAATTGACACTGTAAAGCAGTTCTGAATCCTCTAAGGCCAATGGGGATCATAAACTTCAGGTGATTATTTAAATAACTGTATCTGATTAGGTAAACAACAATTTACAGGCCAACATAAAGAAACATTTAAAATGTATTGGGAGCAGTTCTTTGGTTACAGTACTGAATTCTCAATGTTTTGTTTTCAAATTCCCTGTAAAACAGGTGGATTTTCACTGTTGGATGTGTGGGAAGAACTGTAATAGTGAGAAGCAGTGGCAGGGTCACATTTCTTCTGAAAAGCATAAAGAGAAGGTTTTCCACACTGAGGACGATCAAAACTGCTGGCAGTATCGCTTTCCAACCGGATATTTTAGCATTTGTGATAGGTATGTGTTTTTTAAGATGTCAAAAATGCTGAAAAATGACAGTTCATAGTGTAAATAATTAAGGTGGTTATTTGTTTTGAAACACATTGTTTCTAGCATTTCTTGCTTTGTGTACATCTTTCAACAAGAAATTAAGTAATTAACAGCATTTTAACACTGTTAGAACTCAGGGAGTGACAAGGTGCCTGATTGTGGAACCAAACGACTTGCTTGTTTGATGTTAATAGAGGGTTGCAAGTTTACTGCAGCTGCACAAAATACTGTTGGTATTATTACAAGTTTACTTAGGCATCTGGATATTAATTACCTGTGAAACACAAGAGCAGTACCTAGCTGGACAGTGACATTGGAGCTTTAAGGCAAGTAGAAATGTTGTTAGCATCAAAACAAATCTGTTAAAATCAAGTATTTGTTATTGGGAATCATTTATGACAAGTGTGGAAGAGAACTTCTGAGACCTGTTGGTTTTCCCCAGCACTGGTTATATGTTTTGCTGCTCCTTTTAATTCTCAAATGCAGCATGTTTACCTGACTGCAGTAGATTATTTTTTTTTTAAAATCTGTTGAAAGTTCTTTCCACTGTTGGCATCTTCTTGGAAGGCTAAAAACTTCAGAATCTGTGTTCTGGAGTTAAAGATTTGATTTGCTGGTACGAATACCTTTGTTACTCCATTTAAAGTGAAATATTTTGCACATTTTTAGAGATCTTTAGAAATTGCACAGCATATAAAGCAAGTTATTTTTTCTTTGCAGTCAGGAAGCCTACATGCCCCTTTACTAAATTTTTAAGTAACGTTCTAAATGTATTTGATGTTTTGAACGCTACCAGACCTCATATATGCTGTATAAAGTGAATACAAACTGGCATGCTTATGTACAAAAATACTAGGATAAAATAGATTCTTAAGTCATACTAAGTACTTAAACCCCAAATTTAGTTAACATAGGGTAATTTATTAGTTGGATTTTTTAACAATAATAGTTCTTTAACTTGGTAGGTCAAATGATATGGTATTGATTTACCTGATACTTTGACATGATGAAATTAAAGGTTTCAGGCATGAAATGACTCAGTAAAGTAGGAACATAAAGAACAGAAAGAGCCGTCTCTTGTCCTCTATACGTACTTGATAGCTGGGAAAGGAAAATATGATCAAATGCTAAGCAGAGTTAGTATTGTCTTACTTAAAAAGCAAATACTCTTCCAATATTTTTTTCCTTAATATTTTAGTGTATTTGAAAAACATGACCAGAAGAAAATACCTAGATGCAATAGTGTTTATGATAATTCTGTGAAAACACTATTTGAAATCTGTTTCAACAGATATATGGCTGGTACTTGCACGGAAGGAAACAACTGTAAATTTGCCCATGGAAATGCTGAACTCCATGAGTGGGAAGAACGAAGACAAGTTTTAAGAATGAAGCTCAGCAAAGCAAGAAAAGACCACTTGATTGCTCCCAGTGATAATGACTTTGGAAAATATAGTTTTTTGTTTAAAGATTTAAACTAATACTGAGATGACACATACATGTTATCAGCTGGAAGCATAAACCAGAAAATTTGACAATAATCAAAAGCATGTGACAGAAAAGCTGCAGGTTTTCTGCTTTTATTGGCATATATTGTTCCTCCTGAACAGCAAAATATAGTAGATTTAGGGGGATTGAGCAGACCTGTCTATGCTCTCATGAAACAGAGTGGTGATTAAAAAAATCTGAAGTATTATGTGCTTACTCACCTTCTGTTGGACAGAAAGTTAGGAAATAGAAGGGGGGGAAGAGAGGTTATAATGTCTAGGAAGCCCCCTAGTATCAGTCCTTCAGTTGAAAAACTTTAAGGTATCAAGGTATTACAAAACAGAGTGTTATGGGCTAAGAAGAAAATGATGGATGAAAATTCTTCAGATCTTTTAATGGAGAGGATTTGTTTAAAACAAAGTTTGCTACTTATCTATATGTAGGTTGCTAAAAAGGATTTTCTTATTAAAGATTTTAAACAAAATAACCATTTAACTACAATATATGTTGAATGGGTATTTTTTCTCTATTTGTATGTTTCAATATAATTTACTGAAAAAGGATCTTGGGAGGAAAAAAACGTATTAATTTTTGAAAATGAAGTAGTTAAAATTCTGTTTCTTGGTCTTTGCTGTTTAAATGATGATTTTGAAAGATTACACTTGTATGTCAGTATTGTGTATTATTGTATGGACTAATGTTGCCTGTAATAAAGAGAACTTTACACAAAGCTGTTTTGTGCATGTAGCCTCTCAGGATTGAGATTTTTTGTAAACAAACAATGATTTGCCTATTAGCAAAAGCTTGAGCACCTGTAGCTAAAAATTTAGTAAGTTGGTATTTGTGTCTGCAGCTGCTTGTTTGCAGTTTTCTGTATTGTCATTAGCTCATTGCATCACTAGAATAACAAAAATGGCCAACTAACTTGCAAAGTAGACAAGCGTTTTGGAGCTATGTGGTGCTGGGACATGTTTTCAGCCTTTTGACTTGGGTATGAACCACCACCTCAGCTGCGAGGCGGACAGTACTTCAAATTCCATTTCCTGCAGACCATGGGAAATGGAAAAGTGTTCACGGGCTGAGATGGCTTCTGACTGATGAGCCTTTTGGCTTTACAGTCACTGGAGCTTCTCTGGCATTTGGGCTTCTTTGCAGATGGTGCTTTCAGCTTGCTTTGTGTGTTCACTTAATTCCTTTTTTTTTTTTTTAACTAAGCTCTTTTGGTGATTCATTCAAAATATGTACAGCTAGTTTGGTTTTTTTTTTCCCATGACTTTCTTCTCCCTCCTCTCGAGCTTATTTGTCTCTGTTATTGGCTGACCTTATGTAATTAGAAGAGCTTTCAGAATGACTTCGGTAGTTTGAATGTAGTCATTGGCCATATATTGCTATGTAAAGAGTGTTGAACCAAAGTTTGGTGGTACCCACGCATGTGCCCAGCCTGGATGCTGCGTCCCTTCCACTTCACAAAATAAAAAGCACAACAAATACTAAAGCGACGCCTCACGCTTCAGCCGTCGGGTAGCTTGCGGAGTGACTGTTGCTCACAGGCTGGGCTGAGGGGCATCTGAGTACCACGTACAGAGTGCGTACGGAGCTAGCTTGGGGCTTCAAATACCACCTGCTGCAATGCTGATTTTTTTACCTTGTTTGTAATAAACGGAGCTTGAAATAGAGTACTATGGACACTGTTATTTCTGTGACAAAACCTGATTGTATCGTGTGCCTTTCTGAATTGTTTTCTCAATTTTATGCTTTCATTGTTCAATGTAAGTGCTCTGTAAATTACTGGAAGTAATTCTAGACAAAACTAAACATGAAATCCTTGTTCTCTTAAGGATGGTGTGAAATCTTTTAATGACTGCAGCGGGGGCTCGGTCCTGGCAGAAGCGGAGGAGTCGCTGGGCAGTTATTTACTCCCTGATCCCGGCGGAGGGAACGTTAACCGTGTCCCGCACGGGCAGCAGGAGGCGAACGAGTTAATTCTCAACACGTTTTCACCGAGCGAGGCCCGCGGCCGGGCCCGCCCTCCCCTCAGCCCTCCCCTCAGCCCTCCCCTCAGCCCTCCCCTCAGCCCTCCCCGCGGGGCCGGGCCCGCCCGCCCTCTGCGCCTGCTCGGGGCGGTGCGACGTGGCGGCGGCGGGTTGGCCGGCGGCGGGGCCGTCCCCGCCCGCCCCGCCGCGGCTGACAGGCGGGCGGTAGGCAGACGTGTGCGAGCGGGAGCGGCCCGGTGGCCCCGCGCCCCTCCCCGCCCCGGCCGGGGGTGATGTCGTTATGCGGCGGCTCCGGCCCCGCGGCTGCCCCTCGGCTGCGGCCTCGCGCCGCCCAGATGGCGCGGCGGCCCGAGCTGCTGTGCGGCGCCGCCATCGTGCTGGGCTGCGCCTTCCTCGTCGCCCTCAAAGTCACCTGCAGGTAATGGCGGGGGCAGCGGGGCGGACGCGGGGCACGCGGCTGTGCCGGGGTGTCCGGGCCGGCAGTCCTCCCGGGGCGCGACTCCTTGTGCCCGCTCTGGCCGCGCGCCTGCCCGCGCTCTATGGTCTGGCTCCGTGAGGCGGCGCGCGGGGCCGGGTCGCGTCAGGACCGGGCCGTTCCTGGGGTAGGGGACAGACATCTTCCTCCCGGGCCCGACGGCATGCCATCCCCATGGCAACCGCGGCCGTTCCCCTGTCGTGGGGGTGCCCCGTGGCCCAGCGGAGCGGTGTGGCGGCCGTGGGGACCCGGTGAGCCGCGCCGGGCGGGGGCTGGCGGGGCAGGGCGGGAGGGCCCCGCTCCCCGCGGGGGTGCGGGGGTGCGGGGGTGGGGAAGAAGCGGCGGTGTGTTTAAGACGCGTACGTGTGTCTTCCTCGGAGGGCGTCGGGGTGTGGCGGTGGGTACGCGGGTGCACCTGAGGGAGAGGCGCTTTGCTGAGAAAATTGTTTCTCCTCACCCCCAGCTCGTACCCCGCGTGGCCGTAGGAGCGCGGAGGGGGCTGAGAGCCTTCCCTCAGCGCGCGCAGCCCGCCGCGTCGCCGTGAGGGCACAAAGCGGGGGGGGGAAAGGGGTCTCTTCTGGCCCATGTGTTGGTGTCGGCACCCCCGTTACCCGCACCTGCTTCCGATAGAAGGATGCTTTGCGCGTTTTATTTCCCCCCCCCTCGAAGTCTGGTGGTGCTCCTCTTGGGGAGCTGGATCTTTCTTCGTTGCAAACGTCTCTTTGGTTCCTGTTTGCGGGGAGGCTGGTGTACGTGGAACCGGGCGGTGGTTGTCGTGGGGAGGGTTGGCTGGCGCACGGTAGGTGCGTAAATGCTGGGCAGCTCGTTTCTGGAGCCTAAACTGGGACCTGAATGTTCTGGGTGGGTTTTAGGTCAAGGTGACTGTTACGTGCTTCAAGTCATGCTATATTAATTTAAGAACATCTATTGCATTTGGGGTTTAATTTTGGGAGTGGGAGAAGGCTACAAGGATCTCATTACTTCCCTGTTCTGCAGAATCTCACAAATTTTTATTCCAAGAAACACCTGATTCACAGGTAATGCTTCTGAAATATACTAAGGCCTTCATTTCTTGCCTGTCCAGAGAGGATGTGTTATTTGAATCGGGTGAATTTTAAGTCTATGAATGAGTTGCTCTGCGAGCAGCAGCGCCCCTGTTCCAGTAATCTGTATCTCACAGTGACCAGATAATTTAGATGAAGGTGTAAAGCTCTTGCCATATTACAGAATGTATAGTGAAGGATTTCCGAGCTTAATCACCTCCTTGTTCTACTGTCTATTGCTAAACGATTAATTTATATTTTTTTTTACACTTACAATGATGTTTCTGTTTTCTTCCTGCTCCCATTTATTTAAAACCTGCATGTTCCTTTCATTTGACTGCTAGCTGTGTTTGAAAGCTCACAAATGGAATGTGCTTGGAATGTGCTTCTCACCACCCTGTACTCTGTACAGGAAGTTTGATTAAAGGGTTTTTGCTTTTCAGATTGTAGTTAAATAGACAAACTAATATTAAAAAGAGTATTCTGTGTTCTGTTGCTTTCAGAAACAGAAAATTCAAGCTTAAAAATTCCACATGCAATTTGCAGGGTAGTTAATTGCACGTGTTAACTATGTACATAGTTTCTCACCACAAGTCTGTACGGTTTGCAAGCAAGTCTCAGCACTAGAATACAGTTGCTACCGCTACACTTACAACACATAACTTTCGAGACCAATGGATAAAAAGTATGGCAAGGGAAAATTCCTTTACTACAAGGCAATCTGTTGGTGGGGTTTGAGGTATTGCATGTTTATAGTGGCACAAGGAACAGCCAAAAGAGGCCTGAGCCAACATGTGTTATTATGGAAAGCCTGTGGTTTAGAACCTGAATTATTTCTGGCACTATGCAAATGTCTTTCAAGACAACCCTGCTCTAAGGACCTTGCAGTTAAAGGCAGTTGCTCATCCTACAGGCACTTGCATGTGTCTTCCTTTATTACCAGGTTGTTCTGTTGAAATGAGCTTTAAGTTTTTATAGGCTCTGTGCAGCAGATAAATAACAAAATCAGTGTTTTAATAAACAGTATGTGATTATTATGTTTGTATAATTGTGTGTTATGTAGTCCTCAGTTTACACTTGTATAATTTTTAGGGGATCAGAGCACTATTCTCTTTGTAAACCTGGGAATTATGTAAAAGTACTCTGTTACGCATTTGGTATTGCAGAGGGAGACACTACTGAGCAAATCAACCTAAGAAGCTGGTAGCTATTGATGTATTGTGTTTTGTTTTTCAATAATTACTAGAGGTTTTTTCATATTTGAGAGTAGCCATGTAGTTCCTGACTCATTCATGTCATGGGACTTCTGTTGATCTGGTTTACACTTCCTTGCAATTTGGAGCCAATTTTATATCTCATTTTTAAGGCTTATCTGTTATGTTCTGTATCCATCTGTCTGCCCATTCAACATAACTCTTGAACCAATTGTCCGCTTTCAGTTTAATTCAGTAGAGGAAGCAGAGGTTTTAAACATATTTAGGTTGTCCATTTTCATTTAACTAGAATTTCTCCTCTTTAACTAGCTTATGTCTCTGAAGAAGTATGTGTTAATGTGAGATCAACACTTAACTGCCGTGTTTTGTTTTCAGCAGCTAGTCAGCTTGTGTGCTGACCTGTGAGTTAGAGCCGTAGCATATCAGTGTTGTGTCCTGTCCAGCTAGCAGTTAGAAATCACGGGAAGAAGCTAGCACTTTGGGTAAATGCAGGGTGCAGGAATGGGAGGGAACCAGAGGTGTTGTTTGGGAGGTGACATAAGAACTTAACAGCGGGGGAAGGAGGTGCTGGGTTGCTGATTGGGGCAGAACTGAAGGAACAAAGGTAGAAGTCCATAGAAGGAACTAGATTTTTGGCCATCTGTGTGAAAACAACATTTTTTGAGTAGGGGAATTAATGAATTGTAAGCATGAGGGACCAGTTAATATTTTTGAAATTCTAGATTTTGAAGCAAATATTGTCTCTTACATATGAATTAAGACTTTCCGTAACTTTTAGAAAATATAATGGGAGTGATTCTTAAATCTTGAGCTTTAAGTGTATGCTTAGTAACCTGGAAATGAGAGAAGAGCTGTGGCTTTTGTGGATCTGTGTTGTAAAAACAAAGGTGCTTCTTACAAACCAGAATGATGGAAAGTTTGAAAATATGGCAGCGTTGTTATGAGATTGCTTAACAGGTGAGTTTGACAGTATTCAGGGCTGAATAATTTTATCACAATTACTAAAATTGTAATCTGAGAAAGATCAAATATCAGGTAAAAAGATTTTATTATTAGCTTTTTATTGTGATATAAGTTAAAGGAATGAACAGTCTTTCCTAAAACTTACTGTCACATAAGGAACCATGGCAAAATTGAGCATTACAATGGTGTGATCTGGTTTTTAATCAGACTTGCTCTAGAGTAGATATAGCTAGTGGAAAATCTTGGAATTAAGAGAGTATAAAAGAGAGTGTATGATCATTCACTTGCACTTAGGGCAATTTATACCATAACAACTTCTGAACACCTTGGAAATGTCAAGTTCTGGATTGTTTGGTTGCTGATTTGATAAAAAATGGTTTCCTGAGTATTTGGTTTATGTTCTTGGTATTACTGGTCAAACTAATTTTTCTTAAGAATCTGTCATAATAGCTTTAAATCGAGACTCTATGTGTTGATACTGTCCTTACTTCCTTGAAGAGGAAATGCGCCCTGAACAGGTTGTAGTCAATGCTCTAATCAGTAAAATAAACTAGCAGTCATTTACATATTTTTTGCTAATATAACATAAAAGAATAGAAGCGTAGAGTACTTTAAAGCAAAGTGTAAAGCAGGGTACTAGTCTTTGTTTATATAAACGTCACATCACAAAACTTTATGACCAGTGTCTCTTCTCTCATCAGGGTGCTGTTACCTAAAGTACAAGTGTTAAAAGAGGATGAGGCCAGGGAAGAAATCCAAAGAAATCACTCTTCCTGGTAATTTTATGCTCTATAGCAACCAGCAATGAGTGTGAGCTAACATACCCATAAACATAGTGCATGGTATCACAGTGTGACTTTCTAAAGCTTGTTAAGGGTGATCTTTAGATTTTTATGGTATTTCATGAAACTAACTCAGACAATCTAAGTTGTAGTCATTTGCATCAATTTCTAAAGTTTTGTCATTGCACGACCTTTGCTAAGACTAAACATTAGGGCTTTGGGCACACTTTTTTAACTATTGCTCTATAGTCCCAATAATCGCTCTTAATTTCCTTCCTGCAGCAGAGCAAAAGATGTAACAATGCCGGCGAAGCTTCCAGTGAATTTTTTCTCCACAAGATCTCCAGTCATTGATCTTTTTCGAGGACAACTAGATGATGCAGAGCACTTTCGTCAGGATTCAGAAATTGTGCTGTATTTCTTCTATGCACCATGGTGTGGCCAGTCCATTGCAGCAAGAGAAGAAATAGAACATGTGGCCAGCAGATTGTCAGACCAGGTAACTCCAGAGAAGATAAATCTTAAACGTGACCTGATAGCTTTTTAATCTCTAAGCTGATACTAATTTCTGTCATCCCATGGGAACCAGTAGGACTTGAACGCTCATGTTTTAGGGTAACTCAGCCAGTTATCTTAATTTCAATTTAACATACAGTGTTAGAATAATAGGAGAAAGCCTGTGATTCCTGCTCAGTTGTCTGTTATTTCTGCTCCTGAATGGGGAACTCTACAAACTTCTTCTTGTAAGGTGTTCTCAGATTTATTCACCTGCCTTTAGACAGAAGTTACAGGGAGTTTGCTTCTGGTTCCAGGATCCGCGGACACACTGGTAATCATATAAGATCGCAGCTGTAGCACTGCTCTCTAGCAGTTGGTTACCTATGGACACTTCACAGGTACAGCTGTCCTAAACCTGTGCTCATTGAGCTTCACTGTGCAGAAAAAGTAACTAATGTGAAACATGACTAAGTTAGTAAATTCAAAGAATTTAGATTAAGAAGCTTAAAAACTAGAAAGAAATGTGACAAAAAGGATTGCTGTTGCAAAATTACAAAAAAAAAAATTTGTGATAATTAAGAGGAGCAGAAAAGGAATACCGAGTGGAAAAAACACTGAAAACAGCAGATGGAATGGCTTGGAAAAAATACATGTTACGTAAAGAAGGTCACAGTACTGTACTTTGTTAGCTGTGAATTTTTACCTGCTTTGCAGGTGCTGTTTGTGGCTGTAAATTGCTGGTGGAACCAGGGGAAATGCAGGAAGCAGAAGCACTTCTTTTATTTTCCTGTGATACACTTATACCATCGGAGGTAAGATTTCATACGTACAGTCTGGGTTTTTTTTTATTGTTGTTTTGGGAAACAGGTTGTGTAAAATGTTGCGTTTTGAAAATGTTGTATTTATGGCTATAGTGAATAGTCATAGAGGAGGAGATTCTGGGTGAAGCTCAATCCTGTATGCTACTTAGGTGTCAAGAATGGCTGTAAATGTCAGTTAAATGACATGCGGTGCAATTCTTCATCTTTGAGGAAATTTTCTTTTGCCCATGAATCTCCTGGAAGTTCTGCTTCCAATGAAAAGCAAAGAATTCAGATTAATATATTAATTTCAGTTGTCTGCTTGCTCTGTAGGTGGATTATATCAACTGGTCCCAATTTGTGACAGCAATAAAGTATGCACTTAAGGGCTATTGAAGTTAGTGGAATTTAAGTCCATATTTAAATGGCACGATGTACTGAAGACTTTCTTCTAAATTTGAACTTTACTCACTTTTTTTTATGCTCCAAACATTGAGATATCATTGTCTAAGATTTTATATAATCTCACTTTTATTTTTTTTTATTTGTATGCATTATCCCTTTTTTTTTTTTTTTTTTCTCCTCTTTGTATGGAGTAGAAGGTAAGGAAACACATTTGCTGATGCTGGGTACAATAGAGCTGGATGCTGTGTAGTTTATTACTTGCATTTTACTTGTGTACCCCAATCTTGAACTGTAGCTCTCTTCCATTAGAGAGGCTGATTTTGGTTTGGGGGGAGGGAGGATTTATGTATTGAGGAGGAACAGTCCTGATCTTTGTCAGCTGAACTTGGAATAGACACAGATGGCACTGGTATTGTTCAAACTATAATAAAAAAACCCCAACAGTCCTGCTTGGATGTACATTGACTTAAACTTATTTGATCTTGAAATTACAACACGTTAGTTGGATACACTTGGGTATTATCAGTAACCTTAAACAGAGTTGCAACAAGGTGAGATGTAAATTCATACTGATACTTCATAAAACCCCCTCATGCCTGAGATATTAAACCTTGAATGTTGCATACTGGGCATGTGAGATGTTGAAGCAGTGCGTGTTGCTGTTAAGACAAAGGTTTGTAATAAACCAGTGTAGGACGCAGAATAATCTAGTGGGCTCTAGAAGACTGTTTCAAAGCATCTGAATATAGGTATCTCAGTGCAAGTTTGATATTTTTCAGAGTGTCTGTATGTATAAATTATATTTAAAAATGCATCACATTAAATTCTTCGGTGGGAATTCCTCATGCTTTTTGTGTTTGATTTCATTTTGGACTATGATGCTTTGTTGAACCTAATGATAACAAATCAGATGCAGGATTTCAAAGGGATGAAGGAGAAACTCTGGAATTCATAGCCACAAGGCCTGGCCCACCTTCTGTTTTTGCACTGCCTAATGTGGTGTGACCTGTTTTGTCAGATGGCTGAGGGAGAAACTGTAGACTGTTTCATCAGCAGTGTGACTGGATTTGTCCCTGCTTTGAGTGTGACTTGTAAAAGTCCATGTAAAAATATTGCACCTTTTCAGATTGATACTGGTTGAACTTTGTAAAGTTTTTAAAAAAATCAAGTGACAATAGTGGCATTTTTCAGATCTGTATTTTTAAGTCACATGTATTTACTTCGAACAAAGCAGAAAGATATGTATATGATCATATAATTCATACGTGCATTTTACCAGCTTCTTCAATGGGACTCAGAGGAGGTCTCCATCCCTTCGTCCCCACCAATACGCTGCGCCTACCCATAGACACTGCATTAGAGTCACTGCAATTTCTGCGCTGTACTTTGAGTCTGGTAACACAACTCCTCTGTCAGTTACAGAAGCCACTGTTAACTAACACAGAGAGCAATTCCCTAGAGGCTGAGCATGCTGTCAGTGTAACTCCTATCTCTGCCACCCCTAGGAGGGACTCTCTCTATTGTTAATTTAAGTCTTAATGTTTTATTATTTTTTTTGGTACTAGTTTTGGACCAATTGAATACAAAGGCCCTATGAGTGCTGTTTATATTGAAAAGTTTGTTCGACGGGTGATGACACCACTACTCTACATCTCGTCTCGATCAAAATTACTAGATTTCCTCTCAAATTATGAGGTACTTGTCTCTCTTCTCTAGCTTTACCGCTGTGGTTCAGAAAGAGTTTGACTTGTTTCACGATTAAATTTGATCTGCTCCGAAGTACTAGTTTATTTCCAGGATCCTGAAATCAGTGCCCTGTAAATTTGTTAAAATCATAAAAATATGAAATGACAAATTTGTAATGTTGGTTCCCTGTATAGTGACTCTTATGACTTAGTGATGCTCTTAATTTACAATACTTTAGTATGTAGGGACAGCAATCAAAGTTGTTACCTCAGCGAAAAGTTCCCTGTGAATGAGAAAGAAGGGAGAAATCTTCTTGCAAAAATCTTGCAGTCTAAGTTGGGAAAGCATTTGAGAAATATATAATCATTGCTTTAATTTTTAAAGGAATATCAAATCTTTCTAATAAGATAAGTCTGTTAAGTAAAAACAAATGTGAAATCAGTTGAACTAACAGCTCCTGACCACTTTGTATGCTGTAACTTCATGATTTTAATCCACTGGTACACTGCGTTTTATTAATTTTCAGTCTGTTGTGTTCAGAGGTGCCAAGATTGGTAGCAATACTAGTGGATTAATAACTTCCAATTAGACAAAATGCACTTACAACAGAACCATTTATAATCCCTTTATAACTGTTCATTTGTGTAGTGCATAATAGAGAAATACCATAATCTCACTAAACCCTAAGCTATTAGAGCAGAACGGAAAACCTGATCAACAAATTGATGCTGTAGTAGTGGCCAAAACATGTGAGGGGCTTTCAAGTGTTTCTGAATTAGCGTGTGTTCTAATGACTGGTTCTGCTGCGGGATGGAGCACGACCTGTCCTGTTAAATGAAAGCTGCCACAGCATAAGGGGATGCACACTGATATTTACCATGGGTAGGTGCTGTACTGTTCACGCTTCAGTATATCCCTCAGGAGCTATTAATGGGTTTAGTTTTCCAGTGTTTTAAGTGGGTACTGTGAGTCAGGGGTAGTGAGTTGTGTGTCTCTCTGATGCTGATACTTTCTGTGATCACAAGCAATTCTGTTGTCTCTTTACTGCTTCAGTTTTGCCATTCTAAAGCTCTTAATTTTTTTGCCTCCTATAGAGATTTGTTCAAACTTTCCCCCTTCCTGTGCTTCAAATTCTGTGGCTCCAAATGCCCAGTCTCTGCTTATGTTTAGCATTTGTTGGTTCTTTTTTCTGAAATGGACTAAGAATAGAATCTGATCTGTTACGCTGCCCCGCAGTCATTTAAGGCTGAGGTTGTTTCCCAGACTGGCACTAGGTGCTCAGTGTCTTGCCTCTGTGAAGTTAAGCAAGACGGGGTGAAGGGGCTACAAAAATAACAGCCAACCCATGCAGTAAGATCCATTCAGGGAAAAGGGCATTGGCTAGTGCAAGTCCAGGCGAGTACGGTAAGAAAAGCAAATGCTTAGTGATCAAGAGCTGGGATACAGAGAAGATCTAAGAAACAAAGTATTGTATGTGAAGATGGGTGGGGAGGGAAACATAGGGAGGCAGAAAGGAAGTTAGTTTTACGCCAGAAATAAACACATTGTTTCATCATTTTAAACAGTTAGAAATGTGAGCATTTTCTAATGTTTTCCGTGCAAGTCAAGGTACTTTATACCTTTTGTAGGAGAAGATGCAATCCAGGAGGTGACTCCTGTCTGTGTTTAAGAAGTGAGAAACTTCAAGGAGTAGGGTAGGGTTATGGGAAGTGCATGCATGGCACAAACTGATTGCTATTTGAGAGCCTTGGCTAGTGTCTTCCTTTGATTTTTGATCTTTTAGATATTAAAAATGTTAATTTTTAGCAGAAGGGAAAGGAGAGAAGACTAAAGGATAGATCACTGGGCATTTTCACCACTGTCTGCTGCCTTATCAGGTTTTTGTGATTTCTTCAAAGAAAAGCTAATTAATTTGAAACTCAGAATATTTTTTGAAAGATTTGGCATCATCAGTATCTAATTTTCAGTCCTGTGTTCTGTTAGGGAGTGGGTTCTGTAAACTTATGTTAGGGGTATTTACTTTAGACTTGAAAATTTCAGTTGAAAAGAACCTCTTCTGTAGCTGCTCCCCACACTGCACTTAGGCAGTGCCCATTCTGTTCCTTGGCTATTTCATTCTACTCTAGTAATAAGGTCTCCCATATTAAGGAAGCAGTAGGTTGCAGAGCAGTTGCCTGTCGCTCACTTTTGGTCCTTATTGTTTTGTTTCTCTGCCCAAGGGTAGCACGATGAATAATCTGGAGTATGCAATAGGTTAGTAAATTATTAGTAGATGATTGGTTCATTTGCAGGGCATCATGTCAAGCTGAAGTTCCGCTCAGTGTGTGTTTTCACACTTAAAAGAGCTACTGCACCCTTCTTTCCTTGTTTGAAGAGCATTTTGTTGTTGCCTGTCAATTTACTGATAGCCAAAAGTTCAAGCCCATAGTTGTCCTTTTCCATTTAATCTGTGAAGCTTTTCCTGCTTTAATCTTGTGTTCAAATTCCAGTAGCCAGCTTTTGGCAGAAGAAGATTCTAGGGAAGAAAACCAAGAGCTCTACTCACACCAAACTGAATATTGAAATCTATTAAACATCTTAACGTGCCTGAACTAACAAGTACTGTAAAGGTACCAAGATAAACATTCAAAGCATTTTTTTAAGTTGAATCACACCAAGAGATACTGAAATCTTAGCAGTCTTTTATCCTGTATTCAAATGTTAATTAGCATGTTTTTATTCTAAGAAATACTGATGAACAGAATCCAGCTAAACGTAAGAGCACGTGGTGTTAGTTACATGGTGTTATGTCCGTTGCTCAACCGAATCATGAATACCGCGAGATGCTGTATTGCTCTCACAAGAGGGCGCTCAAACCCCGTGAAAAAAATTCTCGTTGACGACTCGAAAGTTAAGATTTTGCGTTTCTGATATTTTTTAAGGTGGGTTTTTTTTTTGTGGTTGTGGAATGATACTAGTGCAAAGCTAGAACTGGATAAGAATTAGAATTTAATTTTTGAGAGCAAGGAAAAAAAATGCCATTTGGAAAGCAGGTAAAATCTTGGAATGTATAGAAAGATCTAAGCTACACCAGGAGAAAGATACGCAGTTCCTACCGTAACTCCAGGTACCTGTGAGTACCTGTAATCAGATTTCTTTTATTTTCTTAACTGCAGAGGTGTAATGGTTTCATTTTAATCCAAACTGGTGTGGCTCATTCCTGATGTGACTAACCCAGCTACTAGAAATGGCCTCATCCTTCTGAGGCACAGAGGAAGAAGACACGCAGCTTCTGTAGTTAGACAAAAAGCTTCATTCGCGTATGAAAACTAAATGTGCCCAAGGAGCTCGTTTTCTGGTTTCAGGAGAGGTGAGGGAGGAGTTGGTCTCTCTAAGAGGTAGCTGGCATGTGTCTTAACATGGTGTTAGCTTTCTTCTTTGCTCTATTTGTGTAGAAATGCTTCCTGAGCATTAACCAGCTGGGTAGGGTATGATCCAGAAGTGGATTTGACTTAATAGCTTGCTCTTGTGTGGGGTACTGTGGTGCCTATGTTAAATGATGATGCAAGAATTTGCTTTCAGTTCTGGATACACAGTGTTTTTGACATTATTAGAAAGTGAACAGACTTTTACTTGTAAATTTAATTAACATAGTATCAATCAACAGTTTCTTCTTTGCATGTCTACAGTGTAGAATTAGTGGTATATAATATTGCTTCTTCAGTTCCCCAGAGATAACATATTCCTTTCCTCTTGGTGTTTTCTTTCCTGTGTTCGCAGGTAAAATGAGGCAGGAATTGCCTGCCTGCACAAGTCTGAGATTCTGGAAAAAGATATCTCCCTTACCTCAATGTGATACAGCCAAAACATAAAAAATAAATAATTAAAAATTGGGATAGAAATAACTTTATTGAGTAGTAAAAGTGTTTATCTAATTGTAAAAGCTAATCAGTAGCTGTGGGGTTTTTTCCTCTTCTCTGTTCCCATTACTTCCCGTTTATTGGCCTTTAAATTTCAGAGCTCTTTTATCACATAGTTTAATACTGTCTTTCTGCAAATCTTCTGTATCAGCTGTAGTTTCAGTGATGCCCAATAACCTTTGCAAATTTTGTTCCTCACCCTCCTCTCCCTTTTCTAAAGTGTTTATAGAAATGTTGAACTGTATGAGCATCAGTATGCATTCTGGCTGGCTGTCTTTGACTGTGGAAAACCAGTAACTTCTACCTGCAGTTTGTTATCTTTTCTCCTAATGTAGAAAAGGACCTTCCGTGCTATTCTTTATCACCTTATTCCAGTGTGTTTGGTAACTTTTTGTAGGTTTTTGGGGAATTACAGTGTGCTGCTGAGTAGATCAGTCATCTACATGCTTGCTCGTTCCTTCAAATAACTGTGATAGGCTCAAGGTGCGATTCAGTAATAAGGCCATGCTGGCTGTTCTCCAATAAAAATTACTGACCTGAAGATCTCTGTTAATTCTTAAAGTTTCTATGATCTTGCTGTTCTGTAATTGATGAGATTCTTGGCAAGTCTGTTATTTGTTTGATTTAATTGGCATCATACATCACTTTCCATTCCTCTGGTGTAGAGACCAAGCAAGAAATAGGCTACACTACAGTTAATGATTTTGTATTTCCATATATGAGTTTCATTAGGAAATGGTGCTAATGACTCTTCGCTATTGATGCCCTCAGCTTTGTTCAAAACCTTTCCTACAGATAGTTGATTTGAAACAGATGCTGAAAATTGTTTCATGGAAAGAAAAACTCCAGTGAATTCCATTCTAGCAATGCCAACACTCCTAATGAAGTGTCTTCAAACTATCCCTGTGTCACATTCCATTATTTTATCATCCAGCTTTATATAAAGCAAGTCATAGCCCATTCAGCTGGTTATTCCTAACTGCCTATATGAAGATAATTAACCATAACTCCACACAGATGGTTGCCTGGAAGCAGCTGATCATCAATAGCAGCTTGTATGTAGATGCCCACATAAACTGCGTGCAGGTAGCTGTTGCTACATCGCTTATTGATTGTTTTGGAGATTGTTACATGAAAGAAAGTGGGAGTTGCTGCCGTCAAGCTCCTCTTAGCATACTTGTATTCAAAGCTAGGAACCTCTTACTTACATTGAGATCTCTTCTGTAAGACTTGAATCTCACTTGTATGGAGCAAGATTCCTTGTTAGTTGCTAGCATCTGGAAGTGTTCAATTTTGTTAAAATGAACAGAGTAGTTGGTGTTAGCAAGTGAATCTCTTCATTCTGACAGAAGAACAGGAATATTTGCATGGTACCTGAGGAGTTGCACAGCATTTTAGACATTTTCCTCATCTGTTTAATTGTAGTCTGTAACAGGGAAGAAATTTTAACTATTCTGGGATGATCATTAGAAGGGCATTAATTAACCAGATTACTGATTAGGCATATAGCATTAGTATATATTGTCCCACTACAATTTTTTCTAATTGAAAAAATACTTTCCAAAAATGTCTTATGGAAACATCTTGTTCCTCACAATTTGGAATTCTTAAGCTGCTATTAGTATACAACAGAACTGGCAGTCAGAATCAGAACATCATGTGTTTTAATAACTTTATAAATATTTCTAGATTTGACTTTTGGCTTCCTGTCACACTTTACTGTCTCTTTTGACTCTTCTTTTATTCACTATTTGGTGCCATAAGTTTGCTTTGTACAGTAATGGTATTCAAAAATGGTTCTACAGAACAGGAAAGTAAAATTTTGATTATCTTGCCTGTCTCCTTATTTTGGTTCACTTGAATGCTTTAATGCATTTTAATGCAATTAAATGTTTTTTTATAAGGGATTGTTTCTTTTTACCGTCTTAATTTGGTACTAGGAGGAAAAGATGAACGCTAATTACTAACCTGTATATTGTTTAAAAAAGAAGAATGAATGCTATTATTTTGCTGTATTTTTTCACTTCTATTTTACTTACATTTTTATTTCCTTCTTGACAATTTTCATTGCAGAAATTTCACTAATGGCTTGTATCTTATTTTTATTATTGATAATTTTCTTGGGGTACCTCATAAGGAATCTTTATGAATAAGCATTCATTCTTGAAAGATAATTCCTGCTTAAAAAGAGCAAGTCATTAGCTGGAATGGGCAATGCTGTTACTGGTGAACATCCTGAGATTGCTAATTCTTACTGAATTAGCTCAATTCATATGGCTGGTATGAATAATTGAATTCATATCACTAGCAATAATAACAGGCAAAATATATGTTCGTGTTTTAAAGAGAAATTAAAAATTTTATATGTAAAACTAAAAAAAAAAAAAATAAAGCAGCCTCCAAAATACCAAATGAAAATACTTATGTGGGTTTATATTTGCCACACAAATGGGTGATCAGTGAGTCTGGAATCTTTTGTTCCACAGCAATCCCTAAAGTGCTCTTGCTTTAAGTGTTAAATGCTCTTTTCTGTATGCAGTGGTGGAACTGGCAAGCAAATAACACAAAATAACCAGATTTCATCATTTGATGTGTCCTGAAACTTTACTAAGCCAATTTGAGTGATGTATTAAAAAACATAGTGCAAAAAAAAACCAAACCTTAGTGCAAATTTTGGAACAAGAGAAGTCTAAAGACTACGCGCCTCTCTGTTCCAAGTCAGCTTCTCCCAGATTCTCTTCCTGAATTTAATATGAAGGCTTCATACCTGGCCAAGTCAATAGGCGTATTTAGGGATGAGTCTTTTAAATTTTGAATTATCTGTTTGGCAATTTGAAGAACTTTATGGATATGCAGGTGGGATATGGGGTGCTCTCATTATTTTTGTGCAGGTGGTCTCTCACTGACTCCTGCAGAATATACTGAAAGAATTTACAGTGACTGATAGCTTAATGATGGGATGATAAATTGGCTTAGCAGTTCAAGTAGTCATGCACAAATTCATATGTAGTTGCTAATTATGTGCAACATAATGAACAATTAAAGTGTTACTGTTTAAGTTCTTTATACTCTGAAAAATCACATTTTATATTCCAATTCTAAAAAAAGTCTTAATGATGCTTGTGGTTCTTATGTTGGTGCTGGAACTGACTCAAAATATTTGCAAAGCAAATATTAATTGTTTTTAGTGACCTTTAATAGCTAACATGGGAAATGCGTAAGTTTCAAACCACGTATCTGCAGCCATAAAAACCTTCTGTCATATATAGCTTTTGAATGTCAACTTTAGAACTGATTTCCATTCGTTCTTTTAATATTAAAATTTTTCTTGCAGCATAAAGTGACTGTTCTTCAGTAGACATTGTCTTTTTAAAATCTGTTGTGCTTTACTGTAGGCAAATAATTTGTGTCCTGTATATTTATACTTGAAAATAGCTTAACTAGCTCTAATTCTTATCATTTCAGCCTGGAGTTTTAGGATATTTTGAGTTCAACGCTTCACCGCAGCCACCTGGTTATTTAACATTCTTCACGTCAGCATTACATTCATTAAAGAAAGGTAAAAGCTTCATTTTCATAAGGCATCTGTAAAGGAGTTATGTATATGGGCTTCCGTAGTTTTTTGCAATATTTTGTAACTTGGGAATTAATTCCTTTTGAGTATTTCTTGGATTGTTTACATGAGAGGTTTATTATGTATTTTGTGATCGGCCATCATGGAATAAAGTATATGACAGGCTGCTATTCAAGGATACATTAAGATACAGTTTCCTCAAAAATCTAAATGTGTAGCTGCAACCCCTATAGAGCCATAATCAGACTAGCACTTATTTAAGTTGAATCTAAGAGTGTTTGTCTTGGGCAAAATTTGAAATGTTGGGTTCAGAGGCATTAGGATGAATTTCACTTTGTCAGTACTTAGTAACTGAATTCAACAAAGTGCTTTCCTGGATGGAGTTACAGAGCTGGTACAAGGTACCATGATTACCATGATGAGAAGGGCTTTCTCCCCCTGTTGCTTTGTATTAATAATCTAAACTACAAAACCCCCTTGTGTTTAAATATGCAGACTTTGTATATGATTAATACCTTTTGGGGGGGGTCATAAATTCTGGACAGAATTTTCTTAAAGTTCAGATTAGCGCATTTTACAGATATTTCTTCCTGTCAGCAAATGAAGGAAATGGATACCATTATTCTGATTTTTACTGTACCACTGACTTGGTATATGATATAGAGCCTGTTCTCCTATATTTTATTCTGTAATTTCCCCGTTTATATGTTGGGATAGTTTTTTGCAATGTAAAGATGAGAAGCATTCTATCCTTATGTGTACATATTTATAAATATAGAAATGCTAAAATATGTATTTAAATAATGCATATGTACATAATCTAAACACTCAATGTTCATACCTTTTCCTTACATATATATGTCACCTTGGCTTTTGAGATACCATAACATGTGCGTCTGCAATACCAGATTCTGTATTTAATAAGCAAATCAAGAAATGGGACAATTCGGGTTAACGTTCTTTATATGTTGAGTGCAGAAGAGGAATACGTTTGTTCGTTGCCTGCTTTTGTCATCTTTCTTCTACCTCACTTAATCACCGATACTGGCAGTTGCTATTCAGTAAGATTTCTGTGTCTGTCTTCTCAGGCATTCAGGAGAGAAGTTCAGTGTGTATAATTGTATTTAAAAACTGAAAATTTGCCCTTTCAGATTACCTTGGAACTATACGCTTTGGAGTGATCACAAATAAACGTGTTGCAGAGGAGATCTCATTGGTGCATTCAGGCAGCGTGTATTTGCACAGACATGTGAACACATCTCTTGTGAGTATTGTATTTATGTTGTAGTGACTCTTGAGACAACACATGGAGATTGAAGCTCTGTCGTAGCAGACTATGTGTTTCATAGAGCTTTAGGATGTTTAAGAACAGTATTTTTGTACAGTAATACACATGGTCATTCTACCAGTCAGTGGCTGTTCTAAACAGTAGCTAAGACGCAAGGTGATCATCTCTATCAAACCAAAACTCGAAACCTCAGAAATGGCTAGGCAAAGACTTTTTCCTAAAACTTCTACCTCTTTCAGTGGGTCAGAATTGGAAGGCTACCTGAATGAGGGTACAGAAATAGTGAAAACTTGCATTTCAGTTTCAAGGTATGACATTACACTGATTAGAAAAAAGATGCAAATTAATTTAATTGAAAATTGATAGTAACTCATGTGCCTTGGTTTTGGAAGACTAAGAATGAAAATATTAACTTTCAGATTTGCCATTTGGCATAGAGACCTTATCTATCCAAACTGCTACCGTGAGTGGAAACTCTGAAAAAAAAAAGTATTGTAACATGTATTTCATTCAGTGAGACTAGGGAAAACATCGACTTTTCAGGTTAAATTACTGGTAAATACATAAAACTACTTTGTCTATGCAAATGATTTAAGATTAACTTGCCTTTATTTATTAAAATGACCCTAGAAACTGTGAGTGCTTTTTATTACGCATTTATTTTCCCCGCATTGAGTAAGAAGAAATATCAGATTTTAATGCAGTCTTGATGTTGGGTTCTTAAAAGAGTAATTTGAGATGAGTTAATATCGTGAATGAGTATTGGGAAAAGTTTTCTAATATGCTGTAAATCAAGATACATGATGATACCAACTCAGAGACTGAGCTCTTTCACTTATAAAGAAAATTTATTCTGGTGAGAAAAGTAAAGATGTGGTAAAAGAAAGAGGAGCTTCCCTGGTAGAATACTTTTTGCCTGAAGGATTGTGTGTTACTATGAACTGACGAGTATATGGAAAGATTCCCCAAAGGGAAAAGGGTATTTGAAATGCTGAAGCTCGCTGAGTAGTTAAATTTGGAAAGAGTTTTAGGCAGTAACAAAGCATGCCACATTCGAGAACTGCATTCGTTACTAACCCATATGTTTAAGTGAGGACAAATAATTATTTTTTTCCCCCTTCAAGATCTATCCAAATGATGTCATGAACTATACTGCTGAGAACATTTGCAAGTGGGCTCTAGAAAATCGAGAGATGCTCATACGCTGGCTGAGACCACATGGTGGAAAAAGCCTTCTTCTAAACAATGAGCTGAAGAAAGGACCAGCACTTCTCATATTTATACCTTACAATCCCTTAGCAGAAATTAATCCTCTTTTAGATGAAGTAAGTGAAATAATTATTTTTTTACTTCAAAAATACTAGAACTTGAGAACTGTAGTCTGGGTTCTGAGCTTAATTGTGACACGTACCTTTTTTTTATTTCACTGTTCCAAGTATTCATTTTTGTTTAAAAACATTTTCTCAAGCCATATTATCACAACTGGTTTGCACCCCACACAGTATGTCCTTTTCTCATGTTAACAGTTGTTTAGAACAAGCACCTAAGTCTTTTCCTTGACTCTGTTCTTCCTGTGGTGAATGCTGTGTGAGATGCACAGATCTTTGGTCTTCTGTTCCAGCTGACATAGCTCAAATGAAAGAGCAAGAATGTATTTGGGTACTGCGGGACTTGTTTTGTCCACCCCATTCTATTCCTCCTCTCCTTCCTTCTTTCCACAGGTGGTTATGTAAGGAAGAATGGACCTTTTATTAAACCAGACTTTTTTCTGAAATACAGCCCAATTGAAAAACTACTCAGAACTAATCTGATTTTTATATCCTGTGCGTTCCTTAATCGCCTTCCAGTTTTCTTTCTCTGCCATTATTTCCATTTCTGAACTGCCTATAACAGGAGTTTGTGTCCCTGTGCAGTAAATGAGATAGGGAAACTAACTTGGCTGAAAAAGGATTTTTTTTTTTCCTTGGGCTATTTTTCAGCTGGAACCCATTGTCCCATTTAGTATATCACACAGCTGCACATCGTAGTGGTGATTGCATAGCACTAGGGACAAACTAGAATTAGACACAATAAAAGCTAGTCTGCTACAAGATAGGGTTGGGGAAGTCTTTGTGGAAAGACTGGAAAAGAACTGCAATTATTCTTGTACTAACCCATCTTATTTTTGGCAGACTAATTCAGTGATGCTTGTCACAGATCAAACATTCTAGTAACAGGTACCACTTACTTAGATCAAATCAGTGCAACATAAGATGTTCAGTTTCAGCTTGCTTTCTACTAAATAAGAGTATCTATATCAAAATGTGAAATGAGATGCAAAATATTCCAGTTATCTTGTATAGCTTCACTTTGATAGATATTATGCAACTTGTTTACCATAGGAAGAGATGTTTACTGCAGCCATCCTGTGGGTTTCATCAAGCAATGAAACCCCTTGACTGTAAGGCAGTTGCAGAGAACAAGGCTGTCAAGTTGTATGTTGAAAGCTCTCAGAGCAAAATTTTTTTTCTGATAGTAGCTCACTGAAATGAGATTTCTGACTGTAAGTCTGTTTTTCTGTTCATAATAACTTCTCATGTTTCTCTATGTTGGTAGTCAAAATCTTCAGGCTATGAGGAGTTTCTTTTAAGTATTTAACTGAGCGTTTTCAGGGTGAAAACATCTAACAAGGAATTTTTAAAGACTGTAACAAACTGTTGCTACAGGCCACATCTTAATACTGATAGTCCTGTGACACAGCAGCTCTCCTAGATGTGATGCTTCAATATACCTTTGATAATTATAATGATTCCTATCAAAGTGTTCTTGTGTAAGCAATGTTTGTATGTTCTGTATTTTGATTATGTTTAATGTGATAGATGAGGATGAAGGGAAACTTCCTCTTTCCTTTTCCTTTCCTTTCCTCTATGTTCTGTTATTTGTCGCCTAGAAAGGGAATTCCTTCTATGGTCCATACACATGCCTTTCTCGCCGCTTGTTTCCCCTTAGTTATGAAAAACTAAATGATGATGCAGCACAGGAATGTTTGCACTGAGAGGCAGACTTTTTTATTTGTTTTCTCCTTGTATTGGAAAATAGGGAAATTCAGGAACCTGTAGCGATTAATGCTTCATGTGGTGGGATTTAACCTTAAAATGTAGTGTTATTGCACTGTGATAAATATGATACAAGGAGGACCTTGATCAGTGTGGTGGACTGAAAAAAAAATTGAAGTGGCTTTTTGTTGTTCTGTACATTTAATTCTTACATGCTGAAATATCTGAAAATTTAACTTTGTTATCAAGTCAGAGCCTCCAATAATTTTTTGTAAGAATGAAGAAGAGTGGTCAACTTCATGTTTCTGAAATACCATCTCTAATTGCATATATGTTGTTAAATGTGCAACAGATAACTGCATTTGAGTGAACTATGTACCATTAATCTTGCTTTATTTTTTCTTCCCCCTCCGTAGATTACCAAAGTGGCCTTGGAATACCACAACTGTAATAAAAGCCAAGCAGCTGAGCCAGATCTTCAACAGTTAGGAGACAGTGATTCACCAGCTTTTGATTCCTCTGTACCAGATGCACATATGAAATTATCAGAAACGTTTTCAATAACCAAGTACCCATGCTGTAACACCGTGGTGCTTCCGCAGTGGCATTCAATATCTAGAACTCACAATGTCTGTGAGCTTTGCATTAACCAGACACTTGGTGTCAAACCAAATAAGGTCCATATGCCACACTGTAGCTTTTTAGAGATAGAAGCAGCTTTGGACTCTTTCTACCTCCAGGAACATACCTTTTTTCAAGTTGTATCAAATACCATAGAATGCAGCAATTTCTTAAGTTTCTACAGTCCCTTCAGCTATTACACTGCGTGTTGCAGGACGGTAAACAGGCATTTTTTAAGTTTCATTAGTTCTGAGAAAACCATCCTTCAGACCCCGAAAGTAGCATTTTCTTCCCATGGGAAGAAAGATAACACCCAACATTCTATTCCTCACATTGAGGATAGGAATTGGTTTATTCCTGACCTTCATATTAGTGGCACTAACATTACTGGTCTGAGCTGCAGGACCAACAAAACCTTGAATCTCTATCTACTGGATTCAAATCTTTTTTGGATATATGCAGAGAGACTAGGAGCATCGAGATCTAATCATCTTAAGGAGTTTGCTGCTATTGTTGACCTGAAAGAAGAAGTGCACTATGTCCTGGATCAAAATCAGTCACTTGTTGGATCTACCCTGGGTATGGTATCCACTATACAAATGCTTTTGAAATAAGAAAATTAAGTTTGCAAGTAAGCTTATGAATGGAAAACTTAATGCCATTTTGAAAATTACTGCTTCTAAAGTGAGACTATAGTCGACATTGTGAATCTTAATTTATTCTGTTCTATTTAGTAGTTAACCAAGCAGTAGAATTGTGTTCTAGATGATGTAAGAAGTAAGTTTCATATGCAAAAGTAATTTGCTTTAAAAAAAGTGAACTTCAAAATATGTGATTCTTGACTGCCTGATGCATTGAAGGAATGGGTAAAATCTAAACTAATTTGCTTGTGGAAAAAAAAAATTTACTATGCATCTAACACATTTGATATTATAGAAGACATTTGTACATTAATGGTGCTGTTGGTGTTTGCTAAGCTGTTCGGTGTACTAAAATACTAAAATAGAATTTGGTGAGATACTGCATCAGCAGAGACTAGCCCTTCCTCTTGTCCTCTGAAACCAACTTATAAATTGTTTTAAGTTTATTTTGAAGAATGTGTTTTCAAGGTAGAGCTCTGAAGTGGTTTTGGCCAAGTCTATCGATACTGTTTCCCGGCTGAATTGGAGGAGAGAAAAAACAAACAAAAAAATCCAAACAAAACAAAAACTCAGCCAACCCAATGTCTGCAGTTCTGATTTATTTGCAAGTTATTGAGCAAGATGCAACATGCCTAACCACATGCATTTACCTATCATGATGATGTGCAAAACTGAGTCCACCTTCAGAAAATGCAGGGGTTTTTAATGTTAGCAGTGTAAGTAAACATGGAAGTAAATTCAGGTGAACATAGTATTAAGATGAATTGTTCAAGCAGGTATATCAATATAATTCTTACAGCATTAATTACACTTACATTTTGCCGTAAATCTGTAAGTACAAAAGTATGCACAATGTAGAACAAATAGCCATGTTCTTATTAAGGATCCCATCCAGGCCTGTGTCCTGTCTGTATCCCAACCTACCAGAAAAACACTCTGGAGAAACAAACAAAACCCCCAGTGACCAGGCTTAGGAAAAATTCAGATCCTAGTGAGGAGATACAAATTTCCTTCCTATTTCTGCTCCCAGTACTTTCTGTCTCAAATGTTTTTCAGGACACAGGATTTCCTGAGCAGCACGAGGGTTTCTCTGCTGAGTAACACTCGGCATATTTCTACTCCAAGTCATTTGAACTTCCGGAAAACTTTTGCTTCTACATAGAAGTCAAGGAGTAACTGTTACTTATGGGTTTTTTTGTGGGGGTTTTAAAATTTTATTTTACTTCCGTAAACCTCTTAAGTTTTGATATTTTAAAATAATAAATCAGATTTGTCTTTAATACCTTTAATAGATTTCAGTTTTTACAGATGGTTTCTAAAAATTCAAGACTGTATCTTTTAGTTAGCCCCCTCCTTTCAATTACTACGTAATCATGCATAGGTATTCCAAATCTGGAGATCTAGAAAGAAAAAACACTGTTTTGATCCGGTGTGAGAATTTAATGAAACGCTAAATAGTAAATATAAAATTAAATGTACTGCTGTTTGCATTTCAGAGATAAACTTGATCTGGTGTTTTGTATGTATGTACAAAAGTGCCAGTTTTACTTGGGCCTAGTTTTCGGACTGGAAATAACAGCACAAGATGTTTCTATTTGATGAAATAATTCTTTTAGTGTGTTTGGTATTATATCTTTGTCTTGATTATTGAATACTCTATAATGCATAGAATAATATTTTTCTGTCTAAACTGAAAAGAAGGATACAGTCAGTATCTTGCAGCAATTTAGAGAACATGGTCCAGGATCAAAGTAGTGTAGTTGAGGGCTTTGGAGCTTGTTCTAAATTTTTTACCACTGGCCAGAAACTTCTTAAATATCTTAAAACTAAGGAGAAAGTTGAATGAAGAGAAAGGTGGTCACTGGTAAGCAAAAGGTGGCTGGTCATATTGGCATGGGAATAGCAGTCTTTAAAGGTCTAAAGTAAAAGGAGAATTACAGGGAAAGTAATTAAAAATGAAAGAAGAAATGCAAATAAATGTGGAATTAAGTGGAGCCTTGAAGGTAAGGGCCAAATACTTCAATGCTATGTAGAAAGTGAAAAATAGTGAGAAGATACTGTTTGTCAGTTACCAGGTGTGTGGTTAGTGTAGGAGGGAAGAGAATTACTGTTCTAGTACATTGGATAGGATTAGAAGCAAGATTAGCACTTGTAGGGTGGCAAGTGAAAAGACGGTTGTAATGAGAAAGACAAAAAAACAGTGAAATTTTGTCTTGTTTTCACATCAGTGGTGGTTACTTAAGAGTTGATACCAAACTGTCAAAAATTAATGACATGAAACCAGGTTTGAATTTGTATTTTCTCTGTAAATTCTTCTGAATTCCAAAGAAAAACTGCCAAAATCACGTATTTGGTGAAACTGAAATAACTGTTATCTATCAATTTCATTTCAGAGAACTTCATAAAAAATTTCAGTATTCTCTACAGTCCCTTGAAAAGGCATCTTGTTGACGACCCTTCAGTCCATTTTCATGAACAGCGTGTAATCACTGAAGTGACTACTAATACCTTTCATGATACCGTGTTCTTGAGTGACAAGGTACACCTCATTACTGAAAACGTTTGTTGCAAATCATGGCTCAGACTTATGAGGGGAGGGTCTCATTCTTTTTTTTACATTGATGTGCTTTGCTTCTTTGTAACATAAAATATGTTATTTTGTTACAATGCAAAACTATTTTTTTAAAGGCAATTCAGAGTAGTGTGGTCTTAAATCTGCAAAAGACCTTCTTCTAGTGTTAAAATAACAAAAAGTCAGTGCAACTGATTCCCTGACAAGTTTTTGCTACAGTTCAAGATTTGTTGGGTTTTGGGGGTTGGTTTTGTTGTTTGGGTTTTTTTTTTAGGGGGGATGGAGGTATGCTTTTTTTCCTGTGTGTTTGAAAGACAGGTTTTAATTAAAAAAAAATAAAAATCTGTGACTTGATTTTTTTCCTTTTCCTTTCTTCCACTGTAGCAGCACCACATGCTAAATACGTAGGGTTTGGGGTAACATTGAAGAATATTCTGATTGCTATGCTTCTTCATACCTTAAAGGAAATAAATATACTACAACTTTTTTTCTATATATTACATTTTAAAAAAAACCCTTACTTTAAAGAAATTTAAAAATTATTGCAAAGTAGACATAATGGAAAAAAAATGGAAGAGATTTTAAACCTAAGGCATTATTTGAAAGCACACAGCAAAAACCCCCACAACTCTCACAGGTAAAAGCTTTCCAAATGCATGCCATGAAATTGCTTTACATAAGATATCATCCTGAACAGTGCTTAAATTACTTTGATTTTTTTAAAGGTGTGACAGTAAGGATTAATATTTATTGTCTTTGAGATCTGCAGTGAATGTATACATCTCCAGTAATTGGTTTTCAGCAGCCCTAACTTCTGCTTTGCCTACCTAAAGGCAAAAAGCAGAAGTCTAGACATCATCTGCCCCCTCGCCCCTGTATGAAGTATATAGTCACTGTTAGATACATAGGAATTTAAGATTGCAAAAGAATCTTGGGAAGCATAGTAAGATTTGGTGCATTTTTTACTTAGAGGGAATGATCCTAAACTAAATAATCTAAATAATCCTCTTCATTTTGTCTTTTTCTTTATGGAAAGAGAATTCCCCAAGAGTTGTGTGTTAGAGAGCATCAGTAAATAGCTTATAATAAAGTTTATTAGTTTCCTGTCACATTTTAAGGGTTCCAAGTTTTGGATGTTGTGAAGACCAGTCCTCCTTTACTGCAGATTAACTACAATAGATAATCAAACTCTTCCCCATTTAATTTTCCAGAATGTCTTGCTGCTCTATTATGGACAGTGGTGTGGATTCTGTGCTTCTCTTAATCACATCTTTATTCAACTTGCTCGGCTTTTGCCTCCAGATAATTTCACTGTGGCAAGGTAAAAAAGATTCTAATTTCATCTCTCTAGAATAATGTAAGTTCATTGAGGTCATCAGCCTAGAAAATAATTACTTTTTTTCTCTCTACAATCTTTCAATAGTAGATGTGAATGTCATCTGCTTCATTTCTCTTTGAATGCATTATTTTGTTTTCCTCTGTATAAATTTGATGGGTTTCAATCTCACTGCAGTAGTTATGCAGTTTAATTAAAATTAATTTTTAAACCGTGCAATTAACCTCGGAGCTTCCTAATTTCAGGAAGCAAATCAATAAAACAGCAGCAGAACATAATTTTTACCCCCCTCTCTGATAATTTGTGGCAAATAATTATATCCTGTAGTACTGTATTTGAGAAATTGTTTGAGATAACCCACAAAAATATGCATTTTGCGTAACCCTGGTGGGCAGCTAAGCACCACACAGCCACTTGCTCACTTACCCCTCCCTCCATCCCCAGTGGGATGGTGGAAGAGGAAAGGACGAATAAAACCAAGAAAACTTGGAGGTCAAGATAAAACAAAACAAAATTAATTGTTCAATAAGTGAAAGAGAAATGGAAGGAGAGAGAAGAAAACAGAACAAGTGATGTAAAGGCAGTCACTCGCCACCTCCTGTGGCTAGACCAATACCCAGACGGTTCCCAAGTAAAAGATGGCTGACCCCCGTAAAGCCCCCTCTTTTCTCTTTTATTGCTAAGCAAGATGTTGTATGGTATGGAATGGCTCTTTGGTTAGTTCAGGTCATCTGCCTGGTTGTGTCTCCACTCCTCAGTGTATCCACTATGGGGGCAGAGTGAGAAACTGAGGTGGCTTTGATGCTGTGGAAGCACTGTTTAGCGGTAACCAAAGCATTCCTATGATATCAACACTATTTTCATCACAAATCTAGAACATGGCACCATACAAGCTACTATGAAGACAATTAACTATCTCGGCCAAAACGGGTTTATAGACATATATTTATGCATGTGTGTAATATATATATATTTATATATATATAAATCTGTTTTTATATATGAAAAAAAGATGTGGGGCTTTTTGGTGGTTCCAGGGTTTTTAATGTTTCATTGCAACCTAAACATTCTTGTTCATGTATTTGATAATACAGCGATACTTACAACATCTGCTCTGATTGCATCCTTGTTTCATTCTGACTGAACTTATTCCAGGAGGCAGCATGAGATGTACAGGAAGAAAATTCAGTTAAAAACTTGGAGTTATCACCTGTTTATAATTGTGGCTTTATTCCCACAGATGTAATGTTACTCTCAAATCTATACCAATTCTTTTTCCTGACTTTGAAGTTCTCTCATTTGCTCCGTTATTTTTATTGCCGTATTACTGATGCAATTGTCTGGTTTTTTTCTGTAATAAAATTATAATAAATAAGGATTTTATCTGTAATCGAAGAAAACCTAAAAATGTAGAGAAGAACGTAACAAGTGTTTCATGCACAAAATCTTGTGTTCTTTCTAAGTAGAGCTTTAGAAAAAAAATGTACTATAAGAATGTGCTTGTCCTTGGAAGAAACTAATTCAGTTACTTGCAAAACTACTTGAGGGGGAAATAGTCATGGAGTTGTACTTGAGGAACAAATTCACTAATAGAAAAAACTTCAGTCTAGTGTTGAAACTGTTAGGCGGGTCTGTTTGTTTCAGAGAATGAAGGTGTGTACATAATGAAGATGTGTACATAATGAGTGACTGGGGAATTTAATTGCTGAGTGAGAGCAGTTGGAATACTGTACATATTTTTTCTATCAAAAAAAAAAACCCTACAGGTATTTGTTAAACTGAGATTAATTATCTTTTTCTCAAAAGTAGGCTGAAACAGCCAAAGATATAGTTTTGATGTTATTCTCCTAATCCAACACTTTTTCATTTGCATATTGAAAAATCGATGAAGATGGAATGTTCTCAGCTAGTTTCTCTGCAGAGATTCCAGCATTCACTTTAGGAGTTCAGTAATACTCCTTAAAAAAGAAAACCAAGCAGATGTGCTTGTGATTGTTTTTCATCATTCATAAAAAGAAAAACTAATAATTAAAATATTTGTTTGAAGTATTATTCATGAGCTAAATGTTATAAATTGGTTGCTGTAACAGTATAGTTATATACCTTATTGTTTGGTTCCAACAGTTTCTTCTATTTATAGTCATGAAAAATAAAATATAATGATACAAACAGGGATAAGTGATTAGCATAATGGATGTACTGATCAAACTATTGCTTCAGAAATTTCCTCTCTTCACTTTCAATAAATATAATTGTTTTGTATTTAAAGAAGATTGCAGCAGCAGAAAGTACATCCCTTTGGTAGCTTTTGCATTTTGCTTCAAGTGAGTTGTCTGGCAATAAACAATGTTGCTCCCCTTTGTGCTTCCTTATTATCTTGAATATTGATAATTATTTAATTCTGCTGACTCATATGCACAACATATTTTTGACATAACACGTTTAGACTTATTTTCACAGATACTTGCATTTCCTTCTTCCCAATCCCTGAAACAGCATTTTACAAGAAAACAGGGATTGTTCTCGTGCCTGTTCTCTTCATCAGTGTGTCTTTTCTTAACAGAATTGATATCACTCGAAATGACCTTCCATGGGAATTTATGACAGACCGTCTCCCAACCATTTTATTTTTTCCTCATCAGAGGTAATGTAATTCTTTTCCCCATGGTTTTTAATGTTCATTTTACTAAGTTATAATACTTGTCTGGTTACATATCTTAGTAGAGGAAAAAAGCCAAACAGTAATTAATTTCCATATCTGCATTCTTACTTTATGCATATTCTAATTTAAAAAACCAACAACAACAAAACAACAACAAATAAAACCCCAGGAGACATGGATAGCTGATGGTATGCAGATAGCAAATGTTCTCTCCAGAGGTCACTGTTTAGTTGTTTGTAAGTCTTTATGTATGAACAGCAGCATTACTAACCTTATTCTTCCATTAATTTTCCTTATTATTTGGTTGTATTTAAAATTACTGGTTTGGTATGGTCCAAATAAATTAATGAGTGACTACAGGAGAGGGAAGAGGGGGAGAAGTGATGTCAATGGTGGTGCAACATAGATTTAGTGCAACTTGTATCTAATTGCTTCTAATTGGGTAAACTAAGAGAGATCTCAATATTATAATGGATTCTTGAAGTAAAATGCAAGGATTTGCTTGCTGTGTTTTTAATGAAGAAAAATTAAAAAATAAGCACAGATAGAGAGTAAGTAATCCAGCCCAAGTTTAGTCTTGTTTAAGGGAACATAAACTAACAATCCTGACATTACAGAGGGAGAGGAGATAGATTGTTACAGGTTGTAAAGTAAAAAAATTGTCTTTAAAAAAAAAAAACCAAAACCAAACAACACAGCAGAGAATCTGAGTACTAAAAGAGGGCTTATGCATCCTTTGGAAACATTACAGTGGCCCTAATCTGTGAATTTTTATCTCTTCCCTCAGTCCTCTGTGGTAGAATGAATGTAATGTAATCAGAGGGACTTCAGAGTGTTCGTTGCTCAAACTGAAGTTTTTTCTGGTTGTGTTTCTGTCATTGTTCTAATGTTTGGCTTTTGCTGGGAATGTCTGTGTGTAGCTCTACCTGTATTGTGGATATCGGATTCTTTGGTAACCTTCATAAACCATGGAAGTGCTCCATCAGCTAAGAACTAGTCTAACAGTAGCAGAGAGAATAACTTGAAATACCTCTGGCTTTTATAAGCTCTCTAAAGGAGATGCTAATATGTAAAGCAAAATCTCTGACTTGACATAGTATAGGAATGGCACTATATATAGAGACAGCTCATATCTTGTCCTGATATAATAAAAATAGGGGTTAAATTTTTCTGTGTGTTATATTTCATTTACATGTCAGCTTTGTTTCCATTCATATTGAAGGAAGTGCCATATTAAAGGAAGAAATTTCATATTAAAAGAAATTTCAGTGTATAAAATGTATGTTAAATAAGAGGTGTTTTCATTCCTGATAAAATCAGAATCATAGAATTATTTTCTTTTTCCTACTTTTGTGATATCATTAATCCTGTTTGGTGACACTAGTGTGTTGCCATAAAAGAATATGTAGTAAAAAAAACCCAAACAACCTTTACAAATGTTATGATTAAGTAGAAAGAGAATAGGGGATGGACTGAAAAAAGGTAGTTGAAGAAGCAAAAGTATGACACAGTAAGAAGATGTACTTAAAATGAAAACATTCTAAAAATAGTTTGGAAATTGTATAAAAGTTATTGGAAGATTGTCATGTTGCATGGCCAGAGAAACTGGAAAACCTATTGCAAATACTTTGGGGGTTTTATTGAGTTGTTCTACTGCAGTGTTTCTTAAACGTAAAATTTTTTTAATTTTTTTTTGTTTAAACTATAAATACTTCAAATGGCGTGATAAAGTCTTCAAGTGAAAGGCATGCTTGGAAGTAAAGTTATTTCATGTAAGAACTTCCTGTGTAAACTAAGACAGTAGTTATTGAACTATCTCTTTTCTTTCTTAAATCAACACTTATTAGCTAACTATTTCACTTGGGCATAAATACATTATTTTCAAAGCTCAAAAAAAATTTTTGCTGAAATAAGCAGATAATTTAATTGTCATTAGTGTCCTTAATGCTATTGACTGACTAATTTTTTTTAGCAGTAATTAAAAATAAATAAATAAAAATGACAGAGCATTGCTTTTACAGATACTATAGAATTACGTCATGGGAATTTGTGTGTATTGCCAGAATGTTTTGGCTTTCATTCTGACTCAGTAACAAGTGCTGGACTTCTCACAGGAGAAAAGTAGCAGCAGATTTGTTGGCATTGTAGAAGCCTTGCATTGTTTCTTTAAAAGAGAAAACAAATGAAGCTTCAGTAGCACTTTAACACCTACAGAGGAAAATATCCAAAGAAGATTAGTAGTAAAACAAGGTGTACTGCTGTTGAAGTGAAACTATAGAGAGAGAGCAAGACTGCGGAGAAAGAGGCAAGAAATAAGAGTGTAGGACAGGGAAGTGTAGTTTCAAGGAGACAACTAGGACTGAGAATAGAAAGCTGAGTGGGAGGAAGGGAATTGATTCATGAATGGGTAAACAAAAACAAGCAAGACAAAGGAGGGTGGGGTAGAGAAAGGCACAAAGGGTGGGTCAGGAAAAAAGGGAGCTCTAAGATTAAGGCTGTAAAAGTGCAGGACATTTAGGACTGGGATGGGACCTGGAATGGCATACAAGGGTCCTGAATCTTACTCTTCCTCTGAAGCAGGGAGAAATTCTGAAATCCAGTGTCAGACCTGTGTGCCCTTTCTGCTTTGTACCAGTACACACAGTGCAGGTGCATCCAGCCTCTCATAGGCTGAGGAACAAGAAAGAAACGTTAGATGCAAGAGAGCCACAAGCTTTCAAAAGTGCTCAATTTATTGTTTCGGATATGGTTTTGGTGTTACATGTATGCCCTATGCATTAGATTTGATTGACCTTGGGTTTTGTTTTTTCTTTATTTTTTTAAATATACTCAATCTTACACAATTACAGTTTTTATAGAAAGGAAGTAACGTGCTGTTAATATTTTGTTTTGCTTTTTGTTTTAAATAGCCTTTAGCTTTTCTGATAGTGTGGTTTTGATCAATAAGAATGGATGATGACATAGTAAAATACTACCACTGTATAAGTCAATTTTGTCTTAGTCTAGACTATTTTTTGCCTAAGTCATGTCATGATTCATTAAACTTGGATGTGAGCTGATTGTCATCTGAGAAACTGCTGATGGTAATTACAAGAATAACTTGGTTGATCAGTGCAAGTCTGCAGGGGGAAAAAAAATCATGTTGCTTATGCTTCCAGAAATAGCTTAACTTTGATGAACAGGAGCCTCATTTGGCTGAAGTTCTTGAATTATTGATAAAATATGGTACCCGTCTTCTACCCAAAATACAATACATAGTTCTTATAAATGAAATTAGCATATATTTATATCCTGTAAGCTAATGAGTTGGATTTCACAGAAAGCATTTTTGAGGCAACTGTAATTGGTAACTAAATAACTCCCCTGTTCCAGATGCACGGTGTAAGGAATTGAGAAACATAATGTCACACATGTGGGTACATAGGAGTTGTTCATGGTGTGTGTACAGCAGCAGCAGTAAACTTTGAGGCATTAGGCATTATACTTGAATCTGGCTTTCTTGCTTTGGAATAATGTTTGGTTTATCCTGTGTCCTTTTTCTGGTATGCGTAATTAACCCACGTCTGAATGCATGCTACATACCATTAATCTGGTTATGAATTTAGCAACCAAAGGGAAGTAAACTAAGCTTTTCTTCTCTGTTTTCATGGCTCCCTGATGAAAGAGAGAAGGCTAAAGATGATACAAAGTGAGAAACTATTAGCTAGCTTCCCACTTAAATGTAGTGAAGTGTAAGTAGCTCTACTGCAATAGTCAGGAGGCAGCAAACTCATATTATACTGGAACACCTGAGTGGAACACACTAACTGGCTCAGGAAGAAAAGGTTAAGAGTTAGTTCCTGTCTAGTCCTCAGAGGACAATTTAGCCTCCTATGTTTTGTGATAAAGTATCTACATGGTCCAAAAAAGGCAATAATTTTAACATTTGACACAACTAGAGGTTGTGGATGTCTTTTGGTGGCTAGTAGTCTTGAGGAAGAAATTTTGTACTTGTTTGGTCTTCAAGCAGCTTGGACTCTTTTGTCAGGTTAAGAGTAACAGTTTACGCTGCTGCAGAAAGCAATGGCCCTACCTCTTTATAGGCTGGGCTTTGTATTTGCAGCCATATAACAAGCTTTAGGGAAAAAAAAAAAACTAACCCAAACTTGTTTGGTTTTATTCCTCGATTATCTCAGTGGCATAAAGTCAAAGTAGTAAGAGGAACAATTAAAAGATTATTTTTTTACAGCAAAAGGGCCTTGTTTCTGACTAAAGTGATGGCTTACTCTTTAAAAGCAAACTGTATTTTTCTACTCCTTGCAATACCCTTCTGACATTGGAACACATTAGGCTACTTCTTCCAGGATAACATATATATGCTCAAAATAGTCATATACCATCAGATAGCTTTACACATCTGGATTTAAGTTCTACCAATGTATGTAGAATTAGAAACACTTAAATGCTCTCCTTCAGCTTATTAACAAATGTTACTATCAGTATGCTCTGATCACACCTGCCCAACAGTGATGGTACCATACATAATTTAGGCTTATACCCTGTAATTGGGATGCTTGCTTTTTTTTTTTTGAGTAAAATTTGTTCCCTGAAATTTGACAGAAAATTTTGCTCTCAGACAAATACCAATCCAGTGCAGAGATGCTTACAGCACATGTACTGGAATACAGGTAAAAGGGTTCATCAAAAGAAAATACTGAGCTTATTACATGAGTTCAAGTTTCTCTTAGCTGCTATATTAACCATTCTTGATTAAAAAAACAAGATACCAAGTTGGAGTTGAACAGCAGATGCTTAGACAAAGTTATCATTGCTTACCTATCTGAATGTTTTAATATTAATTTGTTGTTTCTTTCTAGGAAGGAACAAAGTGTGAAGTTCCCTGAAGACTTTTCAGTTAACCTTCCTAATCTCCTTAGGTTTATTTTACATCACTCAAGTCTTTCTTCATCAGAGCCCTGTACCAAAGAATGCCTACATAAAGAGACAGTTCTACAGCAAGGACACATCTCCCACTTAGAGAGAGAAATTCGGAAGTTAAGATCAGAAATTAGTGCCCTTCATCAGGCCCATGACCAGCTTGAAGCACAGCTTTCTGAAGCTAGGAGAGAGGAACATAGACTACAGCAGCAAAAACACACACTGGAAAAGCAGCACAAGACTCTACAGCTCCACAGTGAGCAGTTACAGGCCACATATGACCAGAAGAACCAAGAATTATTAGAAATGGCTGAAAAGCTTCAAGAATTAGCTGATGCATCAGAAAATCTCCTTAAAGAGAATACTTTACTGAGAATCCTGGTGGCATCAAGCGAAGGAAAGCTACAGAGCAAAGATGAAATTAAAGAATCCCTTCAGTCAGAGCAAACACTTTCTGAAGATGATTTATCAATTTCAACAGCTATTGCCACATCAGATGAAAAAAGGATTGATAATATTGATACCATAGAGACAGAGCACAGTAGTGGAAATGGGACAGAATGATTGCTTACACAAAGTCAAATGATGCAGTATTGGGTAGGTATTTATGCAAATTTTATTGAAATTCATTGTAAATAAAGACTTCTTCCCCCACATGATCTAGAAAAAGAAAAATCAAATGGAGTATTTTTTGTATACTTGAACAACTTATGAGATACCCACGTCTAAAGAGAAGAGGAGAATGGAAAACACTTTCTGCACTTTACTATTGCACTAACTTGCAAACACACCTATCCATTTAAATTAAAGATGCTGGTTTTTAGGGGCAGCAGTGTGAAGCACCTCTGACTAAGGACCAGTTATTTTACACTGGCTTTTTCTTACAGCTACTAGAAGAGAAATTAGACCTTTGATTTATACTTTTCCATAATTTCTGAAGTTTGCCCTTTACACTGCATTCTCTTTGTTGAATTAAAATAGAGATATTTCATTTGCGTAATCAGTAAACTTGAATGGACAAAGTCGTCTTGCTACAACTATTCTGTTCTAGAACTTCAGCACTTTGTATCACTTTTGTATACCAGTTATCTGTCTTGAAACCTGAAAGAGCCATGTGTGAACTGTTCTCTACTGAAAACTAAAAGTCTTACTGAATTAATCCTTTTCTCCTTGATTTGTAGGAGGTCTAGAATACAGCAGTCAAGTGTATGGATCTGGCTATACATGCAAGTCTCATGAGACCATTATCTTAAAAAAAAAAGTGCCAGGGTAAGAACAGCCCTCTATCAGCTGTACCCCAATACTGTACTTAAGAGGCAACAGCAGGAGCTTTTTTGCTACTGACAGCATTTATTTTGCTTCAAATTATAGCCTTCAATTAAAAAAAAGGCAGTTGTGGCACTAAAAATGCAAGTCAACATCTTACTGTAGAAGAAAGGGACAACACTTTACTCACTAGGCCATTATTGTCCTGCATATAGTTACAGTTCTCAAGCAAGCTTCCTAGGCCTGTTACTTGATTATTCCATACATACAGGTACAAGAAGCAAGTCTAATGCTTCCTATAGAGCTCAAGAACTTGGGCTTCAGGGAACAGATTTACAGTAGCTTTTTTTCTCCTAGGCAATTGAGTGTTTAAAAGTTTCAGTAGGCAGAGAAAGCTACCTATGAAATCACAGAAAACAGGCGAGTGGCCTCAAACCACGTGTGCCCACCTTAAGAGTTTCAGAATATGTAAGCTGCCATGGGTGGCTCAGTGTTGTTCCCTCTCCTCCCCTTTCTGCCCCCTTTCCTACCCCCGAAACCTTTGAGGTCCAGAACTCCCTATTTAATACATGTTTTTACATTTCCTATAGCTGAACTATAGCACAGAGCAGGAAATGAAAGGGATGTCCTTATTTGGAAGGATTTTGCCATTGCTAGCTAGAAGCTTTTACAAACTGACCAGCAATCTCCCTTCCCCATATGAACATTTGTTTTTGTAGGAAACACTGAAGCTTATCTTGTAGTAGTACAGTTTAATCAAGAGCATTATCTACAAGATCTACTGAATTCTATAGTTGACTGTCTGTAGACTAAAATGCCTTTTTACAACAGGCTGTTAACATATACCCTAACTGCTAAGTACACAAACAGGGGTTCTAGGAAAAGTTCATACTAGTTGCACTTATGCCAGTTTTAATAAGAAAACACTTCTGCAGTTTCAGCATGCAGACCTACAGAAGAGAAAAGCCTGCTCTACTGCCATTTCAAGCTCCTGGAAACCTTCTGGACCATCCCTGAGGGTTCAGTATCCATCATTAGTTTCCAGGTTGGAATCCATCAAAATGGCAGTTTCCTTGCAGTAGCTACATAGTTAGCTAACTCAGCTCTAGCAGTCAAAAGCTTAACCTACCTAGCTGCAACTAAAGGAGATCACTTCCTTTCTTACAGCTCCTGCATTTCCTCCCTCATTGTGTTACTGAAGGCTTTACTTTCTTTTCAAAGAAAGTATTCTGCATCAGTCCAATCAACTGTTAAGAGTAGGAGTTCTGACATCATGGCTGTGCACTCAAGTTAGTAGCAAAAGCAAGCTTTAACTGCAGATTTGGTTTTGAAGGTCTGGAATCCCATCTACAGTTGTGGTTCAGGAGTCCTTGTGTGTTATGTACAGCTGCATCATATTATTCCCATATGCTGTGGAACACAAAGCAAAAAGCTTCTGGCAGCCTATTTACAGTTCACAGTTGTAAAGTAGTTCACATTACAGTAGTAGCTCCATCAAAATAGGCTCAGCTAGACATTCAAGTAACAGAAGACACTAGTAGTCTCTTCACACCAATATATCCCTGTGTCCATTGCCGGCAATGGACGTTACACCAGGTGAGTCAGCTCCTGTCCTAGAGGAATTAGGATACACAGTTGATGCAAAGTGCAACTTCTCAGTGCATGCAGTTGCAAACAAAGCTTATTTAATCCTCATCGGGGTGTTTTCTGATGAGTAGTGTGCATGTGACCAGGTTCTTCACAGTATAGAGATTCTTCTGCTGGTTACACACATCATAAGCATAGTCCATATACATGTGTTGCTCCAAGTTAGCTATGTACTTCCGTGCCATTTGGAGTTAGCTTAGCTTTCCTTTCTACACAGGGTCCTTTAGCAGAGTACTGCACCAGAAGAAAGGGCTCCTTAGTTTCTCCTTCACCCACAATGCTTTCCTCATCTTCAGACTGGCTGATCCTCTGCAGACGCAGGTAACACCAGCAGCCCAGTATCAAGGCACCAAGAGCCGCAATAGCAATCAAAATAACAATAACAGTCACCACTCCAGTGGTGGGGCTATGATCCATAATAGACATGGTCAATATTTCAGATTGTCTGACTTCTTTAAGGAGATTCTTCTGTCCTCAGTCAGGCTTACCGCATCTTCAAACGCCTGCAGTGGAAAAAAAAATAGACACTTAATGAAGTTGGGCAGTTTTAACATATTCAACAACATTATATTCATGGTTGGGATCCTTCACAATGGCACATGACCCTCTTGCATTCAGTGTTTCAGGCTTCTTGCACTTGGTACAGTTCTTACTCATTTTAAGCTATTTCTTCAACAAACTGGCTTTGAAGATGCCGATTTCTACATCAAACTAAAGCAAGTGAAAGCTAAACTTATTTCAACTCTTGACACACTTGTTGAGATAGCACATGGTCAGCCTGCTAAGAGGTAACAATTTTTCCTAGGAGACAGAAGATGAGACAAGACACAGACACATAATAGACTGTATGGAAGTTATACAGTTTAGTATAGAGAGATTTAAGACTGTTTAACACAGATGTTAAATCATGGGTGAGCTCTCAAATCCATGAGAATTCAGCTACTTTTAGTTTTCCTAAACAGTGCATTTGAGAGTCAGATGTATGGCCCTTTCTAAAATTTAATTTACAAACATCCTTCTTACATACTAACAGTTCCAGGATTGGTAAGCTAATGGCAAAGGTAATTGCAATGCTAACGCATTACTATAAGCCTGTCCGTAACACTAGTCTGATTATAGGGGTTGACTACATGGTAACTAATTAGTTGTTCATTGAGCTAGTAAGAAACCAGATCTTAATACAAACTCCTCAGAAGTCAGTCTTAACCAACCTTGAGCCAGAACCATTAGGTTATTGTGAACGTGACGCACTGCACTTGAGTTCTCACCAGCATTTCAACATGAAAGTCAAGGCAATTACAGTGCAGTATCTTTACCAACAGAACTCAAGCTACAGACTAAGTGTATTCCCTGACATCTCATGGAACAGCAGACCCATGCACACTGCCACAGAGCCATTTCAGCAAGGATGCATCCACTAACGAGAAGTTCAGCATGTGTGTCATTAGGGTCCAATGTCACATAACTAACTCGCACACACTGGCTACATTTCCAGCTCTATAAACAGCAGCAATCAATAGCTTGTAGTGTGCCTGATACAACCAACCAAGTCCTGCAGACCCAATTTTGCCCAAGTAAGAAAACAAAGCAGAACAAACTAGACCACACCCCCTCAGCAGAGCTGTGTGCCCACTGCAGCCAGAGACGTGAATGATTTCTGTCATGATCATCTTGGTTCTGCAATGCTTACTCAACACAGGGTGATCAGCTGAGGGTGATTAAGAGTGACTTTCATGTAAGTTTGTTTTCCGCAGGGCATGTCTGAACTGCAGCACTGTTTGATCTAGCCACAACAGTACAGCATCAGCATAAAAGATGGTTTACCTTGCTTCTCATGCAGGCACTGCATGCCCACATTAAGCCCTCTTCTGCAGCTTGCACAATTGCTAGCAGCAATGACAACCTACAAGCACTGTTTCTCTACAGCAGTTTGGTGCAGCACATAACCTTACATGAGAACCAGACAGTTACTGTCACCTAGAAAATAGCTTTTAATACTGGAAACTAGCACTGTGTGCTTCCCCTCTGCCAGACTTCCAAGGGAGCAGACAGCATCAGCTATACAAGGTATGAAACTCTGCACATCACCATCCCCTGTATCACCAGGATGTTTTGGCAAACTGTGTTTAGACCTCAGTGTAATAGCTAGCAAGGCACAGACCTCTGCAACGAGTCTTGAGAAACAAGTTTGAAAGCAAGAGCTAGATGTCAGGTTCAGCTGTAGGTCCTTTGTTACCTATCTGGACTGAAAGAATGTATTTCTCTCCCCCTTTAACAGCTACAAACTGCAATGGTCTCAGTTGGACCTGGAAAACACAGGCAGGTCTGCGAGTTCCTATCTGAGGGAGAAATGGGGCTCTTTAGGGATGCAGACCTCTGTCTTGAGACGAAGCTTTCTCTTACCAGGTTATACACTGGGCTCTTGCCATTCCTGTTTCTTTTGGGATCCTGAGGAGTACAGCTGGACCAGGAAGTCCACTGTTTGAGAAGGTGCTTTTTCCGAATAAAGCATCCACAGGAGCATCTGAGAGGAGTTACGAGAGGTAGGCATTTATTGCAGTCCTTGTGTGAAGAGCTGCATAGTACTTCCTTAATTCTTATTTACTGTTCTTGGACACTTCCATTTAACACCACAATTACTGCTTAATAACACTGCTACTGCTTGCTTGAAGCTGTGAGGCAATTTAACCCCTACTTCCACCTTTTGGAAAAATCCTGATATTACACTATACAAAGGTCAGACCCAAGTCTCAATCAGTCTTATTTCTCAGCAGGCACTGGGAAAACCTTGCAGGCCCACACACGCTCCATGAGCAGGTGACTTCAGTCACTGGCAACTCCCACACAGCTGGTGCTTCTAGAATATATGAAGTTCTACAGCAGATGCCAGTCAGGAGCATAGGTGGAGAGTTTGAAGGTGCAGAACTGGCCAGGAAGAACATGCTGATTACTTGGGGTATGACAGCTTTGTTTCTTTATCCTCTGCTCTAGCAAGTCAACTCAGCTTAGTCACAACAGCTCATTCTAGAATAAATTCACATGAATCCTTTACAAAAGGATGGATTTAACAACTGGGAGATCATCTTTTCTTGTAGAAGTCTTGCTCCTAACTTTACACACAATGAAGAATATTATCAGACTTATTCTTCCAGTCTAAGGGGTCATTTGTATTTATTATCACCAACTTACTCTAAGTGCTTTTTAAGACAACTAAGATATTAACAGTAGTAGATATAAACAGAACAGAAAGTTGCAGGACCTGTCCTTGAAGCAGGATGTTAGACATGAACGCTCACTCTCTTTGCACTAGAAAGTTACTTCTAGCTGGGATAGGCTCTCCTGTGTCTCAGGTGATTTTGCTTTGATATGGCAAGGTAGAAAGTGTTAGAGGTTCAGAACTAGGACCTCCAGGGTACACAAGACCCATTTATCCATATTAAACAATTTCCAGTCCAAATTTGAGTGTAACACAGCCACTTACAGATTCCTCTTAAAGATCTTTCTTGGCCAGATCCATAGGTTTTTACCTTTAAAATTCTGAATGCTTTTTGATTTGATTAAAAATTCAAAGGATCTGCATCAAGTTTGAACTCTGGGACAGAGAAGAACACACCTTCCTTCTGGATGTAATGCCCAGTAAATTCCCTTTCTCTACGCACAGAAACAAGCACAATCTCACATGAACACTGCTAAGATAATCAGGTTGCATCAAGAAGACCTTTCTAGCTTCTATTTGGAAAGATCATCACATCTTTGAACCATACCACAGTTAATGTTAAGAGTTGTAGGAGAAAACAAGCTGACATATCTTTGGAATGATTACTCCGTGGTCATTCACATTCTAGTAAAAGGACAACTAGATAAAATTCAAGGTCACTTTCTTGAAGCACTTCAACTCCCCTTCTCAATGAGATAAAGGTAAAGTGTAGAAGCCATTCCTTCTGCAAACATATCCTCTTCTCCTTCCCACTCAAGGCATCTGGAGCCAGCACCCTATATAAAGTCAGGTATTAAGCATCTGTACAGATTTACAATGGTACAACCAGCTAGTTGATGGTGCGTGACAGTCACTGGGATGGTAGCACTGTTATTTTATTAGCTTTGGATAGTTTTGTTTCAAACACTTGCAGTGTTCTGGCACTGAAAGCTACAGTGTTGTTGCCAGCTCATGCTGCTATTTTCCTGGCCTTAGGTCACTGTATACCTAGAGCTAAAGCTCTCCTGCAACCTTAATTCTATCCTTAGCACAGTATGTTTGCGTGTTGTTAACTACGTAGTAAGAATTACCAGAGAGGCCTTTGGTTTCTGTGTTGTTTTCTAGATGTGGAACTCCAACCTCACTACTCTTTCCACCAGCAACTGGTTGAAATCAAGATTAAGCTGTCTTCAAAGTCCACTTCTTGATGAGAAAAATACTGCATTCTGTAGATCCTCTTAAAGTGATCTAAAGGAGATTACAACTAGCCTTCAGACTCCCTTTTCCCTTAAAGCATACCTGAGCTAAAAAAAAAAAAAATCCATAAGCATACCAGGAGCAGCACCAAGTTTATCACTTTTACTGTAAGATATTAAATGCTGTAAATTCCTGATCTTCAAAGGGATTGCTAACACCATACATATATACTTGGTGGCACTTCTAGTGCTACATCCCCTCCCACCAACGTGCTATCAAAGCAAGCATCTAAGCATATTTACTCATTAGCAAGATTAGTCAGATTCACTGGTGGGAACTGCAAATAGCCTCTCTCAGTTCTTACAGCAATCAAGCAGTGAAAACATCAGCTATAAACCATTTTTCCATAAATAACTGCTTCTTTTCTTTTTTGCCTAATACCAGCTTCTACTCAGAACTTCATTTGTGAAGTTTTATTATCCAATTCAGAAGCTGTAAGTAAAGGACAAACAGAAAGGCAGTTTAAATTGCAGAAGGCTGCTAGGGGACAAATTCAATGCAAGGTTGGCATTAGTTTCTAAACCAAGTTTTTCATGATTATAGGTATTCTGCTGCTAAGTTCTAAGTTCACCATCATTAATGCCTGCAGACATGTTTCTGAAAAGAAATACTGCTACCATAGAAGCCAAGGCTATAGGAAGAGGCTTCAAAAGCAAATCTAGTATAGGTCACACAAATACACCAAAGTCCTCAAGCAGGGGCAGGGGGAGGTATACTTTCTATTACAGTATTTCACCTAAAGCAAGTTGTATAGGGCAGGGCAAAGGAAATAAGAGTCAAACTACCAGAGTGACCTTCACCTTATAAAGTCAAAAAAGATTTAGTCATGACTGCTTAGTTTAAAAGCCTCCATGTTAAGGCCTTTAAGAGAAAGTAACAGCAGCTTGCACTACATGCTACTAATTGTGAAAAGTGTTCTTTCCTGTATGTGCCTGTAAGATTACTTTTGAGGAATGCTGCATACTCATCACAAGGCCATCCTTATTGCCAATGGAAGATGAGGGGAAAACCCTCTGGGGAAATTGGAGCTGTAATTCTGTCATTGGCATACAAGCATGTGCAGCACCCACACTACCCAGCCATAGAAAGTTAGGTCTTCACAATACAGGAGTGCTCAGGCTTCACTATTTCCAAAAAAAGTGGAATCACCGTTACTCTTAATTAACTCCAGTTAATGCCACCTCTTTCTGATAAAGCCAAGTTACCCTGTGCAAACTGGGGCTTGGCCAGAGGCTATTTTAGAATCAGGGAGCCATTTAGTAGAAGCCTTCAATGCAAACCTTCTCCCAACCCTTATTGTACTTGTGAGGACAAATAAAAGAACAGGGAAGGCAGCTAAAAAAGGCTATTTGGTGGCTAATTAGTTATGGACAGTCTTCCAACAACTTAACATTCAAGCAACTGTTACAAACAGTAGAATGAAAACTGATACCTAACAGCCTTGACTGGAACAGCAGTTAAGTTTCCACATGAGGTGTAGTAGTACCTTACACCTAATCAAGAATCACTTTTAAAGCTTTACACCATGCTAAACCACACAGAAGTTAATATTTTACAGAAGACTAAGATGAAGAGAGGGGACGGCAGCCATCTAGGAAGTTTCCCAGACAGCAACCCAATTTCAAGAGCAGGCAGACCTTCTCAGTAGCACAGCAAGTGGAACAGGTTTACGCTGTAACTGCTCGTCAGGCAAGTCAGCCAGTAGAAGCAGGCTTCTAGTGTTAAGACTATGTTTGCTTCAGAGGCAATTGCATGACTGGCAAAGCATCTGCCACACTGTAGATTTAAATTTGTCAGTGTCACATCCACATGGAGCTCTAATGCGAGGTCTGTCCTGATATGATAACTTAATGTCAGAAGTGCCCTGTTATCAGAAATAACATGCTGTGTATATCTCGTGGCAGAGCTTAATTCTTGATAAGTTAGAAAAATTGCTGAGATGGCAACATTGTTTGCTGATAAAAAAACTCTTTCTATTTACACATTCAAGGTAGTTTTCCAAACACATGGTTTGTTTTGTTGTTTTTTTTTTCAATGGCTTTGTCTAACAGCAGCTAGATAGTGCCCATACACTTCTAAAAACTGCCTGAATATCATGCTCAGCTCAAATCTTCAGACTGCAAGTACTGCAAAAGCCTACCACATACCTGCACCAAGCAGCTCAGGCCAGGAGTCCTCTACTCAGTTTCAGAATCAGCTTATTAGAAGAGTGAAGGTCACACTGGTTTTGGATCAAGTCTTCCTCCTCGCTCCTCCCCTGTGGAGAGGGGGATCACATTGGTCTCTAGATGCTCCGCATCTCGAGTGCCTTTTGCTCTTGGCTCTCCGCAGTTACACAATGATGCCTAACCCCTGGCTCCTGGCACAGGCAGGCAGGGAAAGAGGATCCGATACTGTTTCGCCTACCTGCTAATCAAGGCAAGAGTCTCAAAAGTTGTTCCGAGTTCTCTGGGGCTATTCAAAAGCAACATCTACTGACAGATGCCTACACCTGCAGTCGCGACAGGAAGAGGAAGAGGGCGAGACAGCGCGGTGCGCTGTGCTGCTCGGGGGCAGGACCAGGACTCCCTTTGAGCGACTCGCGTCGCCGTGCGCTCCCCCGGCTGTCCGCGCAGCGCTCAGCTCGGCACGTACCGACCTCCCGGCGCCGAGCGAGCGGGGACCGGCCGCGCCGGCCGAGAGGCGCCGGGCCGGGGCGGCACGGCCCGAGCAGCCGCCGCCGAGCCGTGAGGCATCGCCTTGAGACTGCAGCGCAGCGGCAGCCGCCGCGCCGGGAGAAAGGGGCCGAGTTCCCGCCGCTCGGGCCGGGCCCCGCCGAGGGGCGCCCAGCGAGGCCTGCGGGCCCCCCCACCCGGGCACGGAGTCCTCCCGCCGGGCCGCCGCAGACACAAAGAACAGCTCCGCCGCGGCGGCGCCCGGGAAGGGGCGGCCCCAGGCCGGGGGGGTGGGGGTGTGTGTGGGGGGAAGCACAGGCGGCCCCTCCGCTGCTCCCACGGCGGGACCCTCCCCCGCCTCGCCGCCTCACAGCAAGGCGGGCCCGCCCCCCCACCGCGGCTCTCGGGCCCCCCACACAGCGCCCAGCCCAGCCCTCCCACCGCCCTCCTGCCGGCCCGGCCCGGCCGCGCCCCCCATCCCCGCTGCTCACCGTCCGTCACAGCCGCGGCTCCGCCGCACCGCCGTCCCGCGCGCGCGCACCCACCGACGCTACCGCGGGGCGCGACGGCCCCTTCCCCGCCCGCACCGCCTTATATCGGGGGCCGGGCGGCGGCGCGCGGCGGCCAATCAGCGCCCGGCGCGCAGGGCCCGGCCAGCAACAGCTGACGGGAGGGGCGGTGGCAGCGGCGGCGGCTGGGCCCTCCCCGCCCCGCCCGTCCCCTGACAGCGGCGGGGGGCGGCCCGCCAGGCTTCGGCGGGACTCGAGTGGCGGGGCCGGGGCGCTCGAGGAAGGCGAAGCTGAGGTAAAGGGCTCCCCTGAGGGGGCGCGCCCCCTCCCGCCCTCGGCCGCCTCAGCCAGGGCCGGCGGTGAGGCGAGGGCGTGAGGGAGCGGGCGCCGCCCGCGCTGGGCGGCTCCGCAGCCGCCCCCGCGAAGGGTCTGGGGGTGCCGGAGGTTTCTGGTCCGGCCCCGGCGCTCCCCTCGCCAGCCTCTGCGGCGGTGAAACCCCTCAGTCACCGCCTTGGTGCCGCAAGAGGCCCTTTCTCGGCTCTCGGACTCGCCGCTACCGCCGAGGCCACCCCAGAGCCGCCGCGGCGCTTGGTGAGCAGCGGGGCCCGCCGGCCGGCCCGGGCCAGGCCTTCCTGGGGGGCTCCGTGCAGGCAGCGTGACGGGGCCCCCCGACTGTCACTGGCGTCATCTGTCTCAAAATGGTCGAGTATGATCTCATTCCCAGTTTTTCCTTCCTCTTTAGTAATTCACCCCGTGGTGGTACCGTAACTATGTAAATGCATTAGGAAATTGCCCAATACAGGGTTTCTTCACTTTTCCGCTGAAGTTGGTCCTTACTGATGCCAGAGAGCAAAAAGATGACAGAGTATTGCAACTCCTCTGACGTGGTATAGTTGCTGGCAAAACAGATCCCAACTCATTTGAGGCTCATCTAAAGTCTTAAGAGATTTCTCGCAAAAGGAGTTTTGAGGGAATAGACTCTGACAGAAGATCGAGTTCAGAAGTTACCATGACTTTATACAAACACCTGTTTTACGATGTAGATGCTGGTTTATATCACTCACAGTTTTCTAGGGAGTAAAAGTAATTTTTCCTTGCATTAATGCAGTGTCCTCCTTAAGCCTTTGACAATCCTAAGAGCATTGTCCCTTTCCATTCTCATTCAGTGAAAAGCTAAATGTGGCCCATTACCCAAGTGGATGCCTCACCTCCCCTGCTGGTTCTCAAAACCATCCAGACATGAGCCATCTTTTGCCTGGAAGCTGCATAGCCCCACTTATGCATTTTGGTGTCTCTGAAGGCCTTCCTAAGATGACAGGTACGTCTGGACTTCTCCCGAATCCTATCTAGCCAGTTTGCAGTGTTAGCAGAGAAGCTGTCTCATAGCACAGACTGCCCTAAGCACACCGTCTTATAGTTTTGTTTAATCAAGAATGCATGGTGGCATGGAATACTTGAGATACCACAGCCAATTAAGAACATTTTAGAAAAGTCATTGTTTAATGTAAAATTAATGTCTTATTTAAGCTTTGGATCTAATGAGTGTAGCACAGCATCAGTTTCTATTGTCATTATGCATTAGCCACATAGAAGAGATGATAAAGTGCACATCTTTACACATCTTTAAACACATCTTTAAAATTTCAGAATCTTTTTTGAAAGGAAGTGGAAGACCAAGCACCGACACTGTGTTACTTTCACTGTTAGTAACTAATGGTCTGTATTGTCTGGCAAAGCAATATTGGCCATGGCAGTAACTTATCTTTCTGTCAAGCAAGCAGATGCAGAGGTAGCCTTTGGGCCAGTACTTTAATAAGATGTCTGAATCCCATTTAGGTATTTGAATCTCTGCGGAGATGCCTGTTTTACTTATGTAACTATGGCTGTAGACTCCACTGTATATGAGTGTCCTAATCCACTTCAGCGAGAAGGGTCATGCCCTTTTGTACAAAAAGCATGACTGCAATTACAACAGAGCTGACTGGTAAAAGCCATCCAGTAATAGCACAGCCTTAAGAGAAGACCAGCAATCTCTTTCAGCATAATTTGAAAACTTTTTGTCTTTGAGAAACTTTTTATAGTGATTTTGTAACTCATATTTAGTAAAATGCATGGAGAACAAAGCAGGTTCATTTACATCAGTTTCTTATCTTTGCAAATGGGCTGCTTGATCTGTGCAGGCTTATAGCATGGGAAATTTCCAGTCTTCTGTGCAGAAAGTTGTACTGCTGTTAATCTTTCAGAATTGCTTAAAAACTTGTCTTACTTTGCCACCTTCACCTGTCCCTAGTTAATGCCTAAGGCTTTTAGGAGGGGCAAGTCCCTAGTGGCTTCTGATCCTCACAGCTGGAAAGCAGAAAGAACCCGCTTTATACTTTACCAGGAGCTTGTGAAGCATAGTGGCAGACTCAGTTAAAGCAATCAAGTAACATGTTCTTCAGCTGTGCTAGGGATGAAAACCTGAGTTTCCTCTCATTTATTTACTATTGCTCCTTAGCTATGCATGAGTAATGTACAACTGTGAACATGCAACATGCTAGTATAGGAGATAGTTTTCTCTTCCTAGAAAAGAAAAATTATGTCTATCAATAAGATATTTCCCCCAATATTCTTAATTTATATAAACAGATTTAACAATTTTCTGAATTTTATACCATCATTTAAAGCATACCCTCTTGCTTTGATGCTTTCATATCTCAGCACTCAGCATTTTAGACCATTACATATGCTTATTGACTTCACGGGGAATTATCTGCAGAAGAATTCTGGGGTCGGTTGTAATCATTGTCACAGTCATCCTATCTCTGCTGGAGCTACTCTTATCCCTAGCATAGTTTCCAGCAATGTTGATTTTAAGAGTTACTAATTATAGAGTTTCTTTGGTTTTTCTTCAGGGACTATACCACTGTCAGAGAAATTAATGATCAGATTAAGATTTGCTTGCATTTTATTTTGTTAGAGAGAAATTGTTGCAAATTCCCATCACACTCTCCTTGCCTTTCAACAGCTTTCAGATAGCTATGTAGCTATTTTAAACATACCTCTCTTTGGAGTTTCCTTCTGTCAGTTACAACCTGCGTCCTCTAAATATATTGTTTCTATACCCATTAACTTTAAATTTTGAATGGTTACTGCCAATATTTGTTCCTTTAATTAGGGGCATACTTTGTGTTACTTCTGAAATTTTAACTAGTAAAACAAGCCACTTGCTTCCTCCATTCCCAGTTGGAAAGGCAACAAATATGCAACAGATATATATTACACCAGTAATACCTGTTCAATTTTCTGTTGTTTTGTAGCACTCCTTGCTGCAAAATGTGTTCAGTAATCATCTTTGCACCCTAAAAAGTGTATTGGGGAAACAGACTAGTCCACACAGAACATTTTCTTGTGTGTGTTTTAACTGTTCCTTAGAAACAGCTGCTTTGCAAGTCTATAGAGGGATTGTTAAAGAGGTTAAAATGCCACTCTCTCTATTGAAGGATGTATAAGTGACAACTTGCACCTTTACTTACAGGCCCACTGGAGAGCACATATCACAGAAGAAATGGACCAAGCTGAATCTCTTCAGCAGCTTGGGCAGGTAAGTTTTATCTTTTCTTAGTTAATCTGAAAGAAGGGAATGAGCAATTATTAATCCAGCTCTGCTCATGAAGAGGAATTAAAGTATATGAAGAGTCTGTCCAGGTCAAAGTTTAATTTTCAAAAGTTTTATAAAACTCTCAGGGTAATACTAAAGCAAGTCTTGCTTCCTCTACCAGGACATGCTGTACGTGCCCCAGAAGCTTTCCTTGCATTCTTCTAATGTGGAACCCTACCAGTTTCCCATAGCCTTGTGCTTGAGAGAGCATCTGTTTGTTGTTTTTTTTGTACCCAGTTGTGGATGAAGCTGAGGTCTTTGCAGCTCCAACTATTGGCTGAAAGTCTGAGGTTGTTTTTTACCTTTCAGCTGTTTGACACACAACATATTGGTTCATCTCTTTAGTATATTAGAAAGTTCTCTGTTTATGTTTGCTTGCTGTATCATGTCCACTAAACTTGGGGCATTTTTGTCATGCCTGCAAAGCTAAAGCTACTGAGTGACATGATGTCATTGCAGCTTTAGTGCATTAAACAGCGAGTGGGTAAACTCTGAGGCCCAAGGCTGAGTATTTGACCATAGTGAAGGAAACTAATTTCCAGTTTTCTAGGAAAGAAAGAAGAAAGGCAGGTTCCACTAAAACCAGTATTTTAATTTTCCATGGCATTCAGAAAATGTGGTGTGTTTGCTCTCCAGTGATGAGAAAATGAAGGCGATTGATACTCCTGAGAATAGGGGAATGAGCATGTTGTTTTGTTTCAAAGTGTTCGGCAGTCATTACAAAGTAGCAGCACTGGTTATCCTGTGAAGTTCTGACTATCCATTTGTAATTATACGTGTATATTCCTCTGTCCATGCTGCACCTTACTCTCATTTTGCTATGACTCACAAAGTGGAAAAGGACTTTTAAGATTAGTGTGAGAATAGAGTGACTGTATATCTGAGTAGTAGAATCAATTCACTTCATTAATTTCACCTTCAGGAATACCCACCTTATATATTTAAAAGAAAACCCTCAAAAGATAGTTCTTATGTGACAGCAGTTATAGCAATGATGAATTCTCTTATTCTGATCAGTGGTGTTGTAAGTGGTACTTCGTGATGACAGACTGTGAATCCAGGCCAGGAAAAAAGGATTGCTTAAAACCCGTTTGAGCATAAGCTTAGCTTCAGGCTTCTGAAGGCTGAAGCCCTTTTTGGCATAGAGCGTAACTTGGGACAAGAGGTGTTTCTGCTTGCATGCCTTGCCTTCTGTCTTGAAAGAGCAGCTTTTATATGTAATTACACAGGTGATAATTAGAAAGGTGAAAACAGTGCAATACATCATAGTAACACAGAAAAGTCTCATCTTTATTTTGCTGCAACACAGCTATTTCCTGTTCACTTCTACTGCTTCAAAATATGCAACATGAGAAATTTCTTGTCTTTTGCTGTATTGAAACATCTTGGTCCCATGCTTTGGAGGCTAGTTTTGTATCTGAAGGCTGATGAGCAAGATGCAAGGCATTGGCTTTCTGCAGCAGTTATTTATAAAGCTCTGTGCCAGAGTTGTAAAGCTTACTGAGAAAAGGCCTCTGATGATAGTGCCACCATCTCAGGCTCACTCAGTGTATCTCGGTGTATAGAGACAGTTTCCCATCCTTCCAGGTTATCACTTTGAATCCAACAGTTATCTTAAAACATGTTATTTTAAATATGACACTGTACAGGTTTTAGCGAAATCAAATGTTACTTTGTAATTAGGCTGCAGGAACTGTCTGCAGGAGACCCGAGAGGTGACAGTTTCCTAGCTGAAAGATCTTGCAGTGTAATAAACTTCACTGTGCAGGAACAGTGTTTGCTTGGCACTACAGGTAACTGTTATGCTGAAAAATAGAATCCTTGATACCCATTTGAAACCACATTTGGTAGAGTTGTTCAGCATTTCCCTCAATTTAACTTTACCACAAAGACATATGCAACAAAGCTATTCCCTATTCCAAGACTGAAGGCAGAGCCACAATGTTTTTATTTTAGTTCCTTCCCTCATACGTGGAAAAAGACTACATATTTTATGTTCCTGTATGTAGCGTCCTTTTCCCCTTCTTGATGAACCTAGCACACTCCTATTTCCTTCTGTCATCAGTACTGTGGCCCAGAATAAACTTTTACTTTGGCAAAGCAATCTCTTTTTTGTAGGACAAACAGTCCGCAATCAGCTGCTCACTAGTTTCTTAGTATGAAACTGAAGGACTGCAAAAATGGGTATGATTAGATCAGCAAGAGCTTAGCCTCCTTCAGCCTGCAGATACTCCAGAGGAGCAGGGACCAAAATTTTAAAAATTGACTTAAAAAATGACATTGCTAACCATTACGTGTAAGGTTTTTTTGGTTTTGTTTTTTGTTTTTTAATGAAGAAACATTTCCTGATAAACAAGGTGATTGAGCTACTTTCTGGAAGAGCTGACCATGTGAACTACTATAGAATAGTATGGAAATATGTAAAGAGAAAGGATATTGCCTTCCTTTTACTAGACAATATTAACATCATGGTGGATTTATCAGGACTGCAAAATCAGTAAATGTGACACACACCCCCCAAGAAAATAAAATACATTTTTTTCTGGTTTTGCTTCTTAAGTGATTTGGGCATAACTTTAATCTATTAATTCCTTTCTCTTTAAAGCTTACAGAGGCTTACAATACTTCTGAACGTCAGGCTTTCTCTCCCTCCTTTTCTCTGTAGACATTTCCCAGGGAATCTTCTTGAAGGACTTCCTTTTTGTGTTCTTCCTATCCCCACCCTTTCTAGAACAGAAGCAGGTGTGTAGGTTTAAAAAAGTATCCATCTATTCAAATCAAATAATTACAGTATTAACGCAACCAAAATGGTTTGGCTGTAAATCTCTTCCATTTTCATTCTCTCTGCTTCATTTTTGTTTTTTGATTTATTTCTGATCATAGAATTATAGAATGGTTAGAGTTGGAAGGGACCTTAAAGATCGTCTAGTTCCAACCCCCCTGCAGGGGCAAAGGGGGGACACCTCCCACCAGCCCAGGTTGCTCAAAGCCTCATCCAACCTGGCCTTGAACACCTCCAGGGGTGGGGCATCCACAACTTTTCTGGACAACCTGTTCCAGTGTCTCACTACCCTCAGAGTAAACAATTCCTTCCTAATGTCTAATCTAAATCTATCCTCTTTCAGTTTAAAACTGCTACCCCTCATCTTACCACTACACTCCGTGGTAAAGTCCTTCCCCATCTTTCCCATAGGCCCCCTTTAAGTACTGGAAGGGGCTATAATATCTCCCCAGAGCCTTCTCTTCTCCAGGCTGAACAACCCCAACTCTCTCAGCCTGTCTTCACAGGAGAGGTGCTCCAGCCCTCTGATCATCTTTGTGGCCCTTCTCTGGAGTTGCTCCAACAGGTCCGTGTCCTTCTTATGTTGGGGGCCCCAGAGCTGGACATAGTACTCCAGATGGCATCTCATGACAGCAGAGTAGAGGGGTAGAATCACCTCTCTTGACTTGCTGGCCACGCTTCTTTAGATGCAGCCCAGGATGCGGTTGGCTTTCTGGGCTGCGAGTGGACATTGCTGGCTCATGTTGAGCCAACACCCCCAAGTCCTTCTCCTCAGGGCTGCTCTCAATTCATTCTCCGCCCAGCCTGTATTTGTGCTTGGGATTGCCCTGACTCACGTGCAGGACCTTGCATTGGCCTTGTTGAACCTCATGAGGTTCGCACGGGCCCACTTCTCAAGCCTGTCCAGGTCCCTCTGGATGGCATCCCTTCCCTCCAGCGTGTCGACCACTCCCACAGCTTCGTGTCATCAGCAAACTTGCTGAGGGTGCACTCAATCCATGCCACCAACAAAGATGTTAAACAGCACTGGTCCCAGTACCAACCCCTGAGGAATGCCACTCATCACTGGTTTCCACTTGGACATCAAGCTGTTGATCGCAACCCTTTGAGCGTGGCCATCCAGCCAATTCCTTATCCACCAAGTTGTCCATCCATCAAATCCATTATCTCCCCAATTTAGATACAAGGATGTTGTGCGGGAAAGTGTCAAATGCTTTGCACAAGTCCAGATAGATGTTACGCCTCTTCCAGTTCTCCAGAGCACCATAGACTCCCCTAGGAAAATTTTATAAGTAATACCAGAATGTCTTATACAAAAAAAACCACAGAAAATTACCTGTATTTAAAAAAAAAACCAACAAACCCAGGCTGCAGTTGCATTTTTCCACCTTTTCACTTACACATTATAAAGGCTCCAAGTTTTCTTTTATTTTTATGAGTGAAAAGAGAAAGGAGAAAGGGAACAACAGATTCCCATTCTAAAGTGAATCCAAAAGAGGAGAGCAGCATAGGGAGACCAGTGCTATGAACACATTTGTCACTAAGAGTCCAAGGCCTCTAGACTATGGACCCCTAAATTTTCCTGATATCTTCTTCTTTCTTCCCAGTATTAAAAAATCCTATTGTAAAGAAGTCCTAGTGTATATATGTGTGGCTCTTGTTAATAATAAGTCCTTGGCTGCCAGTTTTGGAGGTATGGACAGGTAAATACCCCATTCTGTACACTGGAACCAAAGCTTTTCTCTCTCAAGTTTATCATTATAAGTGCATTTTATCAAAAGGTGGTTTTGAAAGTTTATCAGCTTTGTAGCCCTATCCTTGTTTACTGCTTCCCCTGCTTGGGCCATATTTCTTGTCTGATCTTCAAGACGCATTGAATGTGGGGGAAACCCAAAGAAAATCTGTTTAGACTGCTAATTTGCATGTTTAAACCACATTTTGTACCTTTTCAGTATACGGAGTAGAATAAGCTATTTGGTCCATATGTTTCACAATGTACTTGAGCTACATTTGCATAGAGCTAGAAATTCAGATTGGAGTGATATTGTTTTGAGGCTGGGTACTCAAATGTTCAGTAACTTCTTGACAGTCCTACTGGATTTTATCACCATAGGTCTGCTTTTTACAGCAAGCGCTTCCTGAAACTGTGCACTAAGTGCACTAAGGCAAATCATAGTTTACACCAGTGTATTGCAGTTACTGTGACAGAGTGCCTTGCAGTGGAACATCTCTCTAGATGAAACCTAGTTTGAACTTTCCCTACTGCATCCAAAAGAAAAAGAAATCCCTTGTTATCTCAACATTTGTGCCAACTTGCCTTATTTTGCTTTGAATTTTAGAAGCACTCCTGAAACTGAATCACAGTAAACTGTTCAAACTGGAAGTGTCAGCCATTACAGAAAACCAGAAAACACTATATGGCTGATACCTACAAAGAATAGACATTCAATGGAAACATTTGCTACTGTACTTAATGATTACAACTGCCCGATATTAGTGGAGAAGCTAGAGGTGATTTAGAGACAAAATGGTTTTGCAGTGATATAAATAGGGAAGGTGGAAGTGATTTGGAAACCTAAACCCAAATTCACAAATCAATTCAGACAGCTCCATCTAGTCCTTTGATAGCTCTGGTCACCAATTTTTTCTGCAAGTTTCCTGGTAAATTTTGCCTGGACATTGTTGTTTATTCCTCTGGGATCCTGGAAGCTAACCTACAGCCTATGAAATGCAGGACAGGAATATTACACCAGAACAATCAGAACATCTAACATAGGCAATATTTAATACACAAAGTAGCTATTTTATCTATTAGTAGGAAAGACTATTAAATATAGTAGTCCGATTATGAGTAATTGTTTTAGTTGCAATTAAGATCTTCAGATTAATTTCCTGAATATCAGCAATTACTCACTATACTAGAAGCTGAGCCATAAGCTGTTTTGATGCTGTTTGTGCAAAGGCCTTCAGTCTGCTTCACATTCCTGCAACTTAATCTATCTTTAACTCTCCCCTCTTCCTCTTACTTCCATTGTTTCAAGTCTCAAGTAAAGGCATTTTTATCTCCTTTTTAGGATTAGGTATACTCTCCCTCTGAAAATCAGTAGCTGGACATAATTAGAACTGATTCTGCTTTGCAGTAACTGCATTATGCTATGTTAAATCCTAAATGCCAGAGTACGTGACTTTCGCTGCATTATAATTATTGGTAGTATTCTGTGGCCAGTTTAGATGGGGGTAGCAGGGCCGTAGAGGGTGTTAAATGGATGTTAGCTGTGGTAGATGGTGCATCAGTCACTGTGTGGAGGATCACATCTCCTGAAGAAGGCCAGAAAGCTGCAAGGCTACCAGAGTTCAATATGTGAATCTAGGGAGAGAGAGGTGCTGTACTGTAGTTACTAACATCTGCAAATCCTTAGGGGAGAGGGGGTTTGAAGACAAAGGAATTCAAGATGTTAACCCTGCATGGTGAGCAGTGCACAAGAAGAGTACATTTGTTCTTGACTGTTTTGCAAGTAAAATTTTACATCCTCGTTTCATCAGCTAAGAAGCTTATTTGAGCAGTGCCAGGTCCCTCCAGGGAGGGCAGAGCTGTGAGTGCCTGTGATCCAGGCCTATAATCTGTGGGCAAGGAGCAGAACAGCCTTTTCTCTAGTGACCTAACTGTTTTGTTGACTCAGCTTTTACAGAATTCTGTTTTTATAACTCTTTCTTTTGAGAAATGCAGATTAAGTTGTTTATGTCAAAAGTTAAATGTAAATTTTACTTTTATGATGTTTTTGTTTTGAATAGCTCTAGTTTAGAAAATCCTTTATTGCAGCAGAATTAATGCACTGGTAAAGCTGTTCCTTACAAAACAGTTTACAGTAGCTGTCAGCATCAAATATTTTCTAGGCACTACATTCGCCACCTAGCAACCACGCTAGGGTAATCTTGCTGCAAATCATCCATGTGTGCAGTCCTGTCAGATAAAGGCACTGTGCTGCAGGATTACCCACCAGTCATTAGTCACTAATGACAAGATATCTTTCTTACAGTACAAAGTGCCCTGCAGATTCCCCAGGGCGAATGCACAAGATTTCAAAGCAGCGTTGCATTTTTCTGTAATGGAAAACCTGTACGGTATTCCTTATGGTGAGGTTTCCAATCAGCAGTTGTTCCCCGGAAGGCAACTTTTGTAGGAAATATTTGAACATTTTTCTTCCACTGTATTTCAGAATTCCAAAACTGGAAGTGCATATTCTTTGAAGCTGATATTAATTGCTGTAAAAAACCAGATCACTTTACTACATTGAAAAGTCTGTTCTTCAAATACAATGAAGACATTTCTCTTATTCCCGTCTGTTCCCTAGATGCTCTTACACCCTGCTTGAATACCTGCTCTCCATTTTAGAGACCTCTGCTTCTCTTGAAGAGTTTCATTTCTACTAAACTTTGCTGTGAGGTTTCTCTGCTATTATTCATTATTGCAGCTGTACTAATAATGGGTGGTCTGGATAGCCTAGACATCTCCAGAGTTGTTCCCGTGCTAGAAGCTGGCCTATGGCACTGGCCAAGTGCTAGCAAAGACAACACGCTGTACTGGGACTTGTAGGATATTGCAAATTAAATAACAGAACATACGGTGAATGCTGCTCCTGGAGAGAGCAATTATTTATGCATACAGGGCAGTTCCTTTAATTCCTTTAGGCTTGTGAAGAGTCAAGAACTCTATGGTGAGAATGTTAGCAGGAAAAACAGAGGACAGGCAAGCTCAAGGACAAGAAAAATGCTTAAAAAGCTAAAGGAGAATACAGAGCACTGGGAGACAGTGACAGTACCACCCCAGCAACTTGTGCAGATTATCCCAAACATTATAGCCCCTTTCCGTTTTACTTCTTGTTGGGGCATCATAACTATGGAAAGACTCCGAATCTAGCTTCAGGTGGGATATAGGATATCAGATATGAAGTGACTCTGGAAACAGTCTTCTGACATTAGTTACACATTTTTTTAACAGAAAAAGCAACAAAATTTGAAGGTATTGAAATATGAAAAGTGTTACTAAGGTGCAGTTTACATCTGTGAACAGTTATAATTGCGAACAGTTTTGCTTTATATAGTGGATGGTTTCCCTTGGAGCTTATTTCTTATCAGATGTCTGGGTAGGGCTGTGACCAGTGTGATTATTTGTATCTCGTATTTCCATTTTAAGCAGTAACAGGTTACTTCTCATTGCTGGAGTGTCAATGTGTACCCAGATAAGCTGCACGTCTACATATATAGCTTAGATTGTATTAATAGCCTAAATTGCTTTTCAGTGTTTTGTTCAGATTATTAGTTGTTACTCAAGCCTGTATAGTAGTGCAGAGCACCTTCAGCCCATTGGTGTTCAAGTGTATGTTTCAAAGATGTGTTTAACCTGGCTATGAATCTTGACTAGTATAGAGGAAAAATTTAATTTAACAGCTTTGATGGACTTGGTATTCCAGCCTCTTATGATACAGACAGGCCTGAAATGCTCTTTCTGTGGTCCCTTTGGCATGTGACCAAGTAATGTATTTTCTCATTGTTTAACAGGACATTATTTACTAAATACAGATTAACAGCTGTAGCTGATAGGTCTACAATGTGCTCAGATGGCTGATAGGAATGAAACGTAGATAGTGGGTCAAAATACTAGAGAATATGAGTGTGATCTCCTGACTAGCAGGCGGTACAGTTCAGAGAGCTGAAAAGCTTAAGAGAAACTGTAGGGGAAATCTGTATTACACAGCTCTTCAGCCATTCAAATGCTGTTTAGGTTTATTTAAAACAAACAAACCCAAAACCTGTTTGGAACAGAAATCAGTGTATTACCTAAAGACACAAGGGAATCCAGTGGTTTTACCTTTAGCTTGTGGCAGAGCAGACTCCGACAGCCAGTTCTAAAAAGAATCAAATTGGAAGTGACATGAAAGATTATCGCAGACCCAACACAGCACTTAGACCAGGTTTTCAGCTAACTTCAAGACACTTGGAAAGCCTCCTAGACACAACTGATATCTTCCTTTTTACAATGCTGGGCAGAAATGTGAGCAGCTCATTCTAGACAGACCTGTTTCTTACTGCTGAGTTAATACAAAAAAAGCCTTGTAAATGGAAATCTGACATCCAGAGTGTCACCTGTAGACATGCATAGTGTAGATGTGCCAAGAATAAGAAGGTATTTATTGTGTGATAGGAAGATGCCAGACAAGGCCGTTAGTGAGACGGCCCAGATACCTAAGTCTACTGAATATCCATTTTCTATTACTCTCCTTCATGCCCAGACTCCTCATGGTTCCTTGTCTTCTGTAGTTAACTGAATCATCTCATCTGTTGTGCTATTGACGTGCGGAAATCAGACTCCACAACCGAGAAGGTTGTAAAGTAGGTATGTTTTATTCAGCGCTGGGCAGCACAGGGGGTCGTCCCACCAAATTTGTGCGCACCTAACGCGGCAGCTCGTATTGTATTTATGCAGCAAAGTGTTACGTATTCATAAGGTTTCTCAATACGCCTATACATATTAACTATCTATCCCGCTTTGTATGCAAATGAGACATTTCCGTGATCTCGTCCCCACCGAGCATGCGCAGTTTCTTCTGGTGGTGGTCATTGAGGGTCGAGAGGATGAAGGCAAACCCACTCTTCTTCATCACCACAAGTGACTCTCTATTCCGGCGTACGCTCAGTCTCTCTTTTAAAAGACTCCACAACCGCAAGGTCAGTTCCAGCCGGTTTCTTTAGCAAGGCCAGCCATGACTGTTCTGTTCTTCTCTGCAACTCCCCTCTGCTAGTTCCTGATTAAACGTCTTACACGATGGCCAAGGTTATAATTATAGATATGGCTTAAGCAAGGCAAAGGCTACAAGGTTATAGATATATGTTTTGCGTTAAGCATGTTTCCTCCTGCTGTTAGCCCTTAAGTGTTAGTTCTCTCTATCACTATGGGGGTTTGGGAGTGCAGGATACCAGCCCTAGTCCTGTTATGTATGATCAGGCCATACCCAGTGTTTCCAAGCACTGCCTCGTGCAGTTAGAATCAGCTTGTTTAGGAGAGGGTGCTCAGGAAAATTAAATGTATAAACTTAATGGGCATTGATTTGTTTCAGCTCAGTTTTCTGTTAAAGGTATATCCTTAGCTAAAACCCATACCGTGTCAAAATCAGAGCCCGTGCAATACAGTCATGCAATTTATCTACCTCAAAGGTTTAAGTAGAACGTCTGTTCCTCTCTGTCCTGTGACAACTAGAGGAAAAGAGGGAACAGAGTGGCAAGTGAGGGAGAACAAGGGCCAACATTCTAGATCTCCTGGCTTGCAGAGGAAGAAGCATTCGGCTGCACCGAGAGGAAAATTAAGTTCTCTGACCTTGTCATATTTCTTCAGAGCTACAATGTTCATTTAACAGCCTTTTCCTGCTTTAATTTTCTAACCCTGATGACTCCTCCTTAAATTTGCAGTAAGATAACACTCATTGCTCTTGAGCAGGGACTACTGCTCAGTGTATATCAATACATATGAATTGCAACCTCTTCTGCATCTCATGTCACATTCAGTCATATTCCATTTTATTGCTTAAAATCCAAGGTGATTACATTACATGTCACTCAAGCACATGATCTGAAGTAACCTTATAGTAAGAATTCCTAAGTCATCAGCTTTTCTCTGTTTCTTTCAACACATTTTCCATAATAAATTGATAAAATCAATCTTCCAATATGTTACTGTAGACATTAGTAGTATTAGTGTGCAAGTCAGTCTTCTGGACATCTTGTTTCTTTTGCATGCTGAATGGAAATATCTGAATAAGATGTTAATTTGTTACAGTGTTTCCCACTCAACTGCATATTTATTTACCTTAGCTAGTTTGCTTTTGTTGACGTTCCTGTAAACTATGTGAACATATAAAACCTCAGCTTCCTTATGCATTACTTTCCTGGTAGTTACAGTTTCCTGTACCTGTTTGCTTTAAAAATTCATTTATAAAAGTATGGTTAAATATATTACCTAGGCATATGCGCAGAGTGCATTTGGCAGTTACTTGGTTTTAAATTGCTTAACCACATTATGGATAGCTGCTGCCTATGTAGGTATATCAAAACTGTATTTCTATAGAACTATTCAAGCTTATCAATGCTTGTAATCGTCAATAGTTAGTCTTCTGCTGCCAGTGTTAAATAGCTTAATATTGTTCTCTCTGTGTTGGGTGACGCAAAGTTGCTACAGATGACAAAACCCAGGTGGGTATGAGCTCACGGTTTTGAAGTTCCACTGATTGTGGGCCCAACCTGGTGTGTAGGACTGTGTGCCAGAGATGCTGAATGTGATGGCGGAGACAAATAGAACTTGTAGGTATTCAGTCCTTCTGAAAAAAAGTATATGGTACTAAGGGGTTTGGTTCTAGAAACCAGGCCTACTGTAGGTTTATGACTTCCCTGGCAACACTTGAATATTTTTATATAAGTAAGTTGTCCTAGGACACATAGGAAACCTGTGCTAGATCTAGCAAAAGAACCCAAATCTCCTGATTCCCTTTTTCCTGTAAATATGCAGAATATTACTTCTCCTTTATTATTTGATTATATCTCCTTTATTATTATGAGTCTTATATGCTTTAGAACTGTGCATGCTACTGAAATGCTGAGTTGTAGGAGATGAATAACATAAGAAATGTGGTAGTGCTAGCAAATCGTTGATGAAGGAAATATCCTCAAAATCTTTTATTATAAGTGTTCTTAGCCTAGCTAAGATATTACTGTAAGAGCAGCAGACCCAAGCAAGCTTTTTGACTGACACTTAACATGAAACATTCAGCTTCAGCATTTGCCTCATCTTAATTCCCGAAACTCAGGTAGAGATTTGTAGTATCCCAGTAAGAGCTAAAATAAATGATGGCTTAGTTTAGGAAAAGCTATAAACACCTTGCAGCATTTTTTTTCTTCTCTTTTTGGTTAAGTTTCTTCTCCAACAGCTTTATCTACCCACTCTCTTATTGAAGAAATGAGGGCTGAAACATTCCCAGTGATGCTATTCACAATGGCTGTCAGTTCTTCCCATCATTTTGGAAACATTTTGGAAACTTAGTCTCATGCTCTGGATTAATAAGCATTTCAGGTCTTGTAATAATGCAACCAGTCTTATAAACTCTGGTACCTCTAGTGTGAGTAGAACTAAGACCCATCCTTCCTGCGCTGCAGGCCCTGCTGAGAGGCCAGCAGTGACACTTGCAGGTTGGAAGAAGATGGAATCAGAAAGTCAAGATGAGTCAAGATTCTGTAAACTATTCTTAGATTCAAAGGTGACGAAAAAGCCTGTACATAACTGTTTTGGCCAGTAACCTGCAGCATGTAACAGTTGAAGTAGTTTGTTCAGAATGACTGACTTTTCCTTCCATTACTATTATGTGTATCTAGGCCCTTTACTTGACTTTTTCCTCTAGTTTCTTTTGTAGAAAGCCAATGATTTGCTTGACCAGTAGTGTTCCAAATAACTTCAAAAGTTGCCAGGAACTAGAGAATCCATCTCCAGCTTTCTTGTACATATTCCCATAGAAGTGTATTTCAGTATGTACTGCTAACTTCAGAAACCCATGAGTCAATATATTCTTGCCAAATGCCCCTAGAGAGGGGATTAAAATGCCAGAAAAAAAAAATAATATTGGGTTATTTCCTTCCATTTAAAGAGTTAGCTTGAATACGTTTTGAAATTTTCCTTTGTAACCAGGAAGATTGGAAGAGTACATTAAAAATAATGAAAACTGAGATTCTTTCTCCAAGGGCTTGGGCTTAAAGAAAAGACTATGTATCAGAGAGCTCGAGACAGTAGCAAGAGACCACAATTCTAAATCGAGCTTCTAAACTAAATTTTCCCAAAGGTCCTAGTCTTCAATCAAATGCGACCAAGTTGTTCTCAATTTCAGTGTCAGGCATCGGTATCTAACTACTACAATGAATTTCAAGGCTCAGTGAATTTCTTTTCAGGATAATATTTTATTAAGTATACTCTTGCATAAGGAATTCAGAAAACCTTTTCAAGCAGTGTCTAAAAACCCTTGAGTTAAGTCTCAGTCAACTTTAAGATTTTCCTTCTTGGAGAACAAGCCTATATTAGGAATTATTGGACAAACTGTTGAAAAAAGAGATAAGGAAAGAGCAGAACAGCAAATCAGACTCATAGATAAGCCTTCCTCTTAAATGGACCTGCCAGCACTATGTACAGACTGCTCATTCCGTAAAACAAAGTTAGTAGTGAACTTCAGGCAGATTTGGGCCTAGACTGTAATTGGAGGATAACCTTTCTGAAGAAAATAAAGAACTGCAACAAATCAACAGATAGTGCTTTGTCCTTTTGTTGATAGGGAGCGAGTATGCTACTCTGGTGATACAGGCCTCCATCCTTGAAGGTATTTGACCCGAGTGTAACATGAATGACTGTGGATGAGGTAGTAGCTGTGTCACTACTAGGCTAATAGGTGATGACATTGGTTCCATTGCTGGTCTGTTTTGGTCTCGTTTCCTTGGACTGTGATCAAAAGTCTCACCCAAATCTGTGTAGGGAACTGTTGGCATGGTCTGGTAACTTCTGGAAAGGCAGTTCATTTGTTCCTTAGGCTGTTCCTTTTGTCTGCATTAGTTCCCGTCTCGGCAGACCTGTATGTTCCTGTCAGAAACACTTTTGTTCCAGTGCAGGCTGGTTGTGTTCCCTGGAATAAGCTGACTTTTTCCTTGCAAACAATTCTGCATGTGTCAGAAAGGTGAGAAAAGTGGAATCCTTGCCTGCACTGATTTTAAATAAAACAGTGATTGTCACACTTTCAGAAGATTAACAGCAAGATCGCAAAAGCTCTTCACATGTTCTGGTAGCTGTCAAGATAAATTTGCTAGTCTGTTTTTTAAAATGTGTGAATAGAGATGGATTTATAGTGGAAGAAGCACCTCCTGCTTGTCATTGGCTGTGTATGGCTGGGCTTGGTGCAGTTCCTCCATTTGTGCCCGGCAGCCACACCATGTTAGATTGCTGCCACAAAACATCAACAATTCACACTCACATTCAGGCTGTGTTAAAACCAAACACTTATACTCACTTCTTCTAAGATACCACTGCAGTGGTGGACTGTGTTGAGCCAGGCACATCTTGTGTTCACACTAAAAATTGGCAGAGCAGTGAGTTTTGGCATCAGCTGGACAATACTTGGACTCTGCGTTCAAGCTCCCTTTTCTGTGTGCATCAGCATGCTGTTCTACCATAATTAGTCAACCCTAGAATTAGACGGAATCCTGTTTTTGCAGCCAAATTGATGAATGCAAACCCACGGATGAGATTTTTTTAGAATCCCCCGTTCCTATTGTATTAGATGACTATTGATCATCTATGTAGTTTTAGGGGTTTAAATTTTTTCTTCTCCTTTTCTCCAAACTATCCTTTCACTTAAGCAAAAACAAATCTACATTTGTTTTCTGATTACATAATACATAGCCCAGTAAAAATAAACACCACCGCCTGTCTCTGTCTACATAGCAGCCGCCAGTGACAGAAACTGTGGCCCACACTCTTATGTTAGTTAATTTACTGTACTGAAAAGGCAAATCAGTAAGTGGAAGTCATATGAGGGTCTTCCAGTGAAGACCACATTTAAAGTGAGCTAGTATAAATCTGATTTTTCTTTATTTTTTTTTTTCTTTTTCCCTTTCCTTAGCCAGAACCTTTGCTATGACTTTATGAGGCTAAGGTGATGGTGTCCATGCAAACAGTAGAAAAGATTCAAAGCTTGTGTAACTGAGGAGCAATGGGTTTTTTACTTACTCAGTTTTGCATCTTCCAGGTCACTGCTTGCTCCCATTCAGCACAGTTTTGTTCAGGTAAAGATACTTTGACGTGGTGCTTCTTCAGATGGCATGTGCAGTGCTCTACAAAACCAAACTGCAAATTGAAAGCTTGGAGCTATGTTTAAGTACAGGTGCAGCAAAGAGACTCCTTAGCAGCATGGAAGAGTCCGCTTTAAACACTTACGTCCCTCTGCTATGCAGCAAGCCATCCTACCCTGGTGTAGACAGAAACTTTTGAGCAACTCACCTATTTAAGCCTTTCAGGACTTGAGAAATAAAGATGGCAGAAGACATGTTTATGGTGTCAAGCAGAGACAGTAACATATTATTAGATTTACCTAGGTTCTGAGCTTGTGAATCGTGACGGACTTCTGGTCGGGAAACCATTTTTGCACACAAACACAGGCCAGCACAGTCAGAACTGGCTGGGAGCCCTGGAGCGTGAGAAGAGCTAGTGTACCATTGCCTGCACCTGGCTGTGGAGCAGTGCCCGGGGCAGATGGGGCCCTGGAGGGATGCTTGGTAGGGGCACAAGTGTTTTGTAAGACTCTTGTATTTGAGATAATATGTGGTTTCACCACACGTTTTATGCTCCACTAAGTGCTGTCGCTTCTGTTTCATAGTGGAAGGCAGGAGGGAAACAAAGTGAGGATCATAGATTGTATGATTATATACTATTATAGCTTGCAACACCATAAACTAGATGCTACACAGTTCCAGTAATAATTATCACTGATTTATATTTCATTATAGCAGATTTATCAAATGGTGCAATTGAACTCTTTTTGGTACAATTGAGCTCTTTTGTAGGAGAAGTCTTGATCCTGCTCTGTTCTAGTCTTTTCAGGGCAGACTAAACATATTCTTGTGTTAAATGTGGGGGTTTTTGCCCTCTTTAATTTCCCAGTAAGTTCTGAAGTGACTTAATCATGCCATTGAACATAAGCAGTTTTCATTCTTCATAGATACTACACTTCCCCCTCCTCCTAGTGTTTGCATTGCCTTTCTTTTCTAATAGGCAGAGAAGAGCCTGTAAAAAAAGAGAAAGAGCTGTAATTAGGACACCAAATTACTAGGTACATTTAACAGCAGAATCAGAAATCAATAACTTGGCACCTTAAGTCCATCTTGGCTCAGCTTTTTTGGTTGTTGCTGAATCATCTTAGGGCACAGTTTTAAAATTGGATCTTCAGCCCTATTATTGTAAGTGGAAGCTTTTCTTAGGCTCTTCAATTGAGGGTTCTCCACAAAGACCCCATCTATTCTGGAAAATACCTTATATAGTACCTCTATTTTCTGCTGTTGATGTGTTCCTTATGAACAGTTTAGTGTGTGAGATAAAGGAATCGCATGAACTATACCAATGCAGAGATTACTACACATATGCAATGAATGAATCAAGGGTAAAGAATCAGTGCAAAGAGAGACTACAAAGAGGTAACAATGCAGTGTCAAATAGTGAAGGTGTAAAACACCACTGCGGCATAATGTTATTTGAAGTAGCTTCATAGTTTGGTGACAAATCTGTTATCTGCTGTCTCCGGAGAAGGATCTTTGCAATCCCTGCCGTATGGACTGGCTGCCAGAGCAGTATTTCATTGAGAGAGCTCGAAGGTCTAATCCTTCAGAGATCTTGCCCTGTTATTCAGGATGTGATAGACACCGAGAAGAAAATATCTAGCCCTCAGCCACATTATGTATGCACCTGCAGCTGCAGATGAGTAACTGTCAATCTGACAAATTAATTGGCCTAGAAGACCAAAATATTTAAGTACTATTGAAAATGCTATTATGTAGAATGAATAAAAATAGCTTATCCTTCTTTGAATCTTTGAAGGGCAAAGTCAAGGAATGCTTGCTAGGCTAGATTGGGAACTTCCCAGTCTTTGCATAAGACAATTCTGTTCTTTGGAGTGAATATTCGAACTGATGCACTGACAGAAATTGTATCAGCAGTCCACTGCCTGTTTTTGGAAAATATTTATGTTCAAAACTATACTTAGCATTTGAAGAGTTTTGCCAGCTTTGGAAAGTTGTGGTTGCAGCCATAGAAGCTGTTTCCGTGCAATTCACGTTGAACGTGATCTTCAGAGGAAGAGAAATTTGCCAGCTGAAACTGCATTCATTTCTTGTGTTCCACCTGCAGTTTCTGACATCGGGACAAACTGCACAGAGAATTTTTGTAGCTGTACAAATTCCTCAATAAAACACACACAAAAGTGTAAGCTTCCCAAAGCATATCCTTTTAGTGGTATTTTCAAGGCAGACCAGACAACACAGGTCTGGAAATGGGGCATATTTATGAGACTTTCTGAAAGTCAAATTACTAGTGATACTACCAAGGCTTCTAAATGGGATCTACTCCCTGCAGTAAGAAATAGGTGTGAAGAAGGTTAATATGACCAGAGAGACCTTTTTGGACTGAACAGAGCCTGCAACAAACAGCAAGAAAATCTTCTTTGGCAAAATAATGGAATTTTTTACACATTGCTATTTTTTTAACTTGTCACTTTTATGCAAGCTGATGAGGCAATATTACCTATATAGCTATAAGATTTTCTTCTGTTTCCTATACTTTGTGTTCTGTGTTTGCAAACTCTCTGATCGGTTCTGAAAAGACACAGGTATTGCTGCATGCCTAATTAGAGTATTTTGTTCCATCACTCCCCTCCATAGCACAACTCTTCACAGGACAAATCAATTTGCTATTATGGTAAACATGTCTTCATCTTGTTTGGATATTGTGTAATAAAGATAAATGACACTTTTTTCAAGCTGTGAAACTGTAAGTGTAAGACAAGTTACCTGATCCTTTATTCATTATATTCAGATTTTGTTCAGGGACAGGTTTTGTATCTTTGTTAGAAAAATTCACATTTATATTTATTAACCTTGTTTCTACAAGAAGTTCATAACTTTTATCAGATTAGATAAAGTGCTGTCTCTCTAATACACTGAAAAAACCCTTCTTGAAGACACCTGTAGCCAAACAATACTTGACCAGATGTGTCTGGTGGCTATGGATATTTTTCCAGTCTTTAAGTCAGAATGAGAGGTCTTTCACTGCTGCTGCATTTCTTTTTGTGTAGAAAGTCTCAATAAAATACCCAGTTCTTCTGGGAGAGCTTATGTTTTAATGGCACATGAATTATTTATGCACGAGCACTTACAGAAATGGAGTTGCCATATGTTAATATACTGAAGAGGAGTGAATACTGGCTTTTAAACTTACACACAGAGGGATGCAAAAAACCAACAAATAGTGGATTAGAAGCCTGTAATGTTACTCTGTCTGAGATTAGGCATTTAATATATTTTTGTATCTTCTGTTAAAACAGTTCAGCTGCTGAGTGATTCACTTTAGTTCTTGAAGCAGAAACACAGAGCTTAATATAAAATATAAATTAAATGTTTTAATTTGTCCACTTGAAAGATTAATACAATTAATCAGCATAAGTCTGCTAAGATGGTTTTCCTTTAAGTGTGACCAAAGGCAAAACTGTGAGAAGGATTTTTAGAAGAAAATGTTTCATTATGTGTGTAGAAAGAAAATTAAATACATACACAAACCTGTGAAGTAGGCAGAGAACTGGTCATGGTATAACACAAATAATATAATGTCACTGAAGTTGGAGTAAGAGTTCTGCAAAATATGGGCATGGTGTAGGCAAGTATTGAGACAGATTGTGTTTAGCTACAGATCTGGACAGAATCTCCAGTTCCCTTACTGCAATAAGGTCACTGTCCTTATTTGGATTTACTGAGTTACAGGTTTTCATATCTGAAAGTCCCATTTTATAAGTGGTTCCATTTGTAATTCAGAAAGGTTGAGGGGGGTAAATTATGGATATAAACAGAAGACCTGTGTATGCTACATGACAAAAGATGTGTCCTGAAGTACCATTTCAAATGGTTGTAATAATCTTTACTATCAATGAGTCTTTTATAAAGAGTACTTCACCGGAACATGACCCTGTAGAAACACTGTGTGCCATTAACTTCAGAAACTGGGGTCAGGGCATGGACACTCATTTCTCTGTTCTGCCTCAGTGTGACCTTGCACACAGTCACTGAAGTATTTCATTACCCCAAAGAGATTTCAGGTGCCTAACTGCCCCTAAGTCCCATGGGGGTTTCATTTCTGTGCCTTAGTCTGAAAAGTGAAACTAGTAATTTCTCCTCACTGCATGAGGGACAGTGTACAACATGATGCATGCAAATATAGATGGGTGGGTTTTTTACATAATATAGCTTAACATGAGATTCCCAACTGCCATCTCCCATAAGAGCAAGCTTGCCTCTACTTTGTTCCGAGTGTTAGAGGTGTCCAGGCTTCTCTTTTGGAAGCTTTAGCTCTGTGCTGCTACAGGAACTTGAAATAACTCAGCTATTTCCAGCTACCTCTGCATTTCACTAGTTTTTGAAATGGTGACATATCCAGGAACGAAGAGGTTCAAGAGGAGAAGCTATCATAGGACTAAGTGTAGTGGAGCTCCCTCAGGGATCCACCAGTAGCATGGTCTGGGGAGTATAAGAGAAGCTCCGACATCGCCTATCAGACGCGTGATAGATCTCCTGGTTTTGTGAATCTGTTTTCAAAACAAACCAAGTCATGTCTGCAACAGTGACAAGGTCTTGCTTGTAATCATTAGGTTGAATTAAGCTGCAGGATATATGAGCACTCTTTATGACCCTTCTAGTATACTAGGCAAGTAGCAAGTTGTTGCAATCCTTATCTATGGTTTAAATTCTTTTTTGGCTTCTTTTCCAGCCCTTCACTCCAGCTATTGCCCACACTTGCTTGGAGGTGGCCATTTGCTTGGATCCGTTTTCAGAAAAAAAAGACAGGAAAAAGATGAGAACATGAATTGCTTACAGGTAGCAGGAGATTCAAACTCCAGTGAACAGGGCAATTAACTAAAGCCAGGTAAAGGATTCTCTGTGCAGATAATTTTGTTACTCATTCGGCACGACTGGATCTAGAGGGGAATCTTGCCTCCATTTTTGCTATTCAAGTGCATTCAGCAGTTTGTTTTTGTGTGTGTCACCAGAAAAATAGCTGAATTTGTATGTGCTACATCCTGGTTTAGGAATGTTTTTGGATTTATACCAAAATTACTTAGACTCCATTTGGATGTAAAAAGAGACAGCTATACCAATTCCTTGTGATTGTTGCCACTCTTGCAACATTTAGTGTGTCTTTAAAACTCAGGTAATAAATGCAAAGCAAGTTGATGGATGTCATGTTTTTCAAAGAAAGATTGAAAGGAAAACAGGAATTCCATTGGTACACATAGATGAATAAAAAAGTTAAATGGATTATAACTTTTAAAATTCTATGATTTTGCATTTAAAAACTCATGATTTTAGAACTCTTGTGGTCAGTCAGCAACCCTGAGTCTCCTTCTGTAATCTGGCTATAGTGGCTGTAACAACATGCATTTTGTTTTAACTTTAATGGGAGAAGTCTGCAATTTCCATGTTAAAGGTTCTGGGTTGATTCCTGCTGACCTCTCTATAGGCAGGCAAGGTTCATTATATATATGGAAATTAGTCACAGTCTTTTTGCTTTTTTGAGTGTTAGTCCTAAATTTCTACCTAAAAATAGCTTGCAGCAGCACAATCTGTGGGGGTACTTTTAATCACTTGTAAACACACATTACCATAACAATTTTTTTTTTTTTTTAATGTGCTAAACTTAAAGTAGTTTTAGCTAAATGGCAACTTGGCTTTTTAACAAGAGTTTATGAAAATTTTAGTCAAACTATCTTGTTCTCATGAATTGTTAAACTCTATAGCCTACACAGAAGAGAGAACTTCCACAGGATCTCTAGGCTGATTTTTCTGGGAAATGGGGCTGTAACTCCATCATATTCTTTGATATAGAAAGTGTTTAAAATGCATAATGAATATCTCTTTATATTCATATACCATGTGCTAGTTTGTACAGACTTTCAGTTTGCTGAGTTAAGCAAATAAGGCGATGACTGCTATATGTGACTAAACATGGAGCGGTTCAAAAGCAGTAGCTTAAATAATGAGAAGTATGTGCATTTTTTGTGTTTGGAATAAGAATGAGACCGATGCCATAGTTGTCTGATGTATGAACAGTGAATTATCATAGAATCATAGAATGGTTTAGGTTGGAAGGCACCTTGAAGATCATCGAGTTCCAACCCCCCTGCCACAGGCAGGGACACCGCTCACCAGACCAGGTTGCCCAAGGCCACGTCCAGCCTGGCCTTGAACACCTCCAGGGATGGGGCCTCAACAGCCTCTCTGGGCAACCTGGGCCAGTGCCTTACCACCCTTAAAGTGAAAAACTTCTTCCTAATGTTTAATCTAAACCTGCCCTCTTCCAGCTTAAAGCCATTCCCCCTCGTCCTATCACTACATGCCCCAGTAAAAAGTCCTTCCCCAGCTCTCCTGTAGGCCCCCTTTACGTACTGGGATTATAACTACGTGGGAATGAAGTCAGACTTTTCCACAATTTTTCACTACTAAAACACATAAAATTAATTAATTATTCATTTAGGAAGATAATTTTCATAGCTTTACAAAATAGTATATTTATAATACCATCTGCACGCGAGCATGAAGTGTATTGGTAATTAATATTTCTGTTCCAAGAGATTAGATTCAAGTGTGTTATATTCATCAAGAGCCTTTGCTCATCATTTAATCCCCTGTTCTCTGGGGAGGAGACAGGAAAGTGATGGCAGGAAATGCCAAATGAGCAAAGCTGGTTGACACTGTTTCTCATTACGATTTTATTAAATACAGCAGAACTGTGTGGCCATAGGTACAATTCAACAGAAAGCTACAGCACTTGCACTAGCTAACTTTTTCCCTTTTTTGAAGTGATTATTACAGTATAATTGTAACTCTATTTCTTTTACTTCGTTCGGGAAAGCAGCAGGGAGAAGTTTCCTAGATTTTGCTATAGGAGTTTGGAGATAAACATGGTTATAAATCCAAAATGAGGGATTTTGTAAAGGGAAACTGAAGTGTAAATGACTGTCATGGTCTGAAATATCCCTTTTTATAACCTCTCTCTTCAAGGGTGTCATACTGAAAGCAGATCCCCATTTGTCTGTGATACTGTCTGGTGACATATGTGAGGTATCGACATTCGACTCTAAATAATCTTTCCAGTGTGCATCATCGTGAGGAAAAGCAAATTCACCTCATATCCAAAACATGCCATGGTCTTAGTAAGACTTTTCCAGGGTAACTGCACGTACATTTTGGACCTGGTAACATGTTAAATTTAAACATTTATTTCATAGCAGTCACTCAAAGAAGAAATCACACTGTACCTTTCTTGTAGGAAGTGTAAATTCTGAGAACTTTATACCATTTCTGTAAAATTTCCAGACAAGCTGTAGATGGAAAAAAAATATAAGCCCCAACTTTTTTTAAAAAAACCCCAGCTAATTATTTTCAACATGCAACACATAAAATGTTTAAAGAATGTGAACATCCTTAATTGTGCATATTAACTGTGAAATTCAGCACAACTACTCAGGAGAGTTACTGCTAGTGAAATGAATTGGGTATGGATCTGGTATTAGTCCAAACTTAGATGGTCCCAGATTTCCCCTAAGAATAATATAACTTAAAAGTGGTAAAGGCAGTCATAAATGAACTGTTTGTAAGCTACCTTACAAATGTAAAATATAGAGAAGTCCATTGGTTTTCATAGAAATCATACTCAGGTTTTAAGTGACATGTTTTAGAAATTGCAATGTGAACAAGTAATTTTAGCTATTTAAGTGGAAAAAAAATACTTTGGAATTCAAAAGGAGTTAAATTTGATATCTCAACTATTAGGTATGATGTGTGTAAAAAGTTAATGAGACGTGTCATTGGCCAGATCAGTACTCCAGCATGCTAAGCGTTGTACAAATTATGCTGTAAACATAGTCCCTGCTCCAAAGAATTTATATGCTACAAAGTGGCTAAATCTGAGAAAAGAAGGTGGTTAAAAAATATACATTTAGTTTGGACAGGCTGTGCAGGCAACTACAGACTAGTGAGTAGCGGTGAGAAAAAACGATTATTCACATGAAGAGAAAGCTAGAAAGAAAAGTTTGAATTTAAGGTTCCTGAATTAGCTTTTCTTCTTGGGCTTGTCAGGATGAAAAGGTTGCAGAACTGTCTGAAGTGGCCTTTTGGCATTTCCCTAGCTGGTACAGACCCTTTAGAACAGTTCTGCTTCTATCTTGTCCCCACACCTCCCCGCAGAGGCATGTTTCAGAGAAAAGTCAAAGCACTTCTGCACTCAGTGTTTAGTGCAGAGAGGGCAGCCTAAATAAAAGCAGCACTCTGGAAAGCATTTTGAAAACTGACAGTTCAAAGAGAGTCAGGAAGTTCAAAGCTGCAGAGTCGTAAATTAATCATTTTTCATCCAGCACATAAGCACTATGTTTTTACTGTGTTTTTTCTTTTGATGTCAGCAGTCTACCGTATCTGTTAGGCACAGCAGCACACAAGTTCATTCCCCGTGATAGTAATCTGACACTATTCATTTTGAATCTTATTGCACATTTTAGAAATAAACAAATTTTACAGTTTCTTTGTTTTTCAGTTTTGTTTGAACAACTGTGGTGAAAATAAATAGTGTTTCCCTCCCCTCCACAAAATACTGATCTTTGAATTTCCTTCCTGTTTATGTTAGCATTTGCTTTCCTAATTCTGCAAGCATTCAGGCCTATCATGTTGCAGAAATCAAGACATACATTTCCTATGGAGCCAATTACTTTCCATAAATTTAACCATTCTCTTTCAGTCATTTTAGTAGCATGTTTGCTACTAAAGGGTTCAGTGTTATTTTTATGCTCTGTGTTAGAAACAGAAGAAAAATAACTTGCTTTCAAGAGGTAGAAAGTGGCAATGTCTGGGATGATATTATGTGTATTCTTCTAATTGAGTTCAGGTAACTGGAATCTGTGTCTGATGTCATGCAGAACAGGGATGTGTTGTGGTTCAGAGTTACATTGCAGTGGGGTGGATCTCTAGAAAATCTGAGCACCTGGAGATCTCAGTGGCTGCCTGGGGAGCTGAGAGCGCTTGGCAACTCCAGAAATGAAGAGGGTTTGGTTTTGTAGGATTATATCAGCAAGCCATTTCATTCATATGAATGTGTGCAATAATACTGTACTGAGTGTTGTACACTGTCACCTGAATCTGAGTCCCGAGTTAGTAAATCTATGTTTGAAGTCTCTGTTAGAATGCTATTTTTTTATGGAGTCAGTAAACAGAAGCCTAGTTGGCATGTGACATATCTAATAGAAGCACTAGAAAATATTGTTTGTCTATTTCTGAATAATATGCATACAAAGAATTATTTATGTGTTTGGCAAGTCTAATTTATAACAAAAGAAAATGGAGATTGTATTTTAAATAACTGGGTGTCAGTTTCAGATGATAAGCCAATGTGTGGCTTACCATGGCTCACCATGGCCCACGAATAAACATTTTGAAAAGAAAGTGGCAAGCACTAAGTTTATAAACACTTTAATCTGTATCCTGGACTTGATAGCATGCTTTAAAAAGCTCCTAAGAGCTGAAGTATAGAGGAACCATCCGTTCAGTTAACTAACAGTTGAGTGTTGCTTGAACCACATCAATATCAATTGTGATATGATCTTTTGACATCTTTTTGAGTTTTGAAACAGAGAAAGAAGTTTGGGGTAGTGGTTTGTGGATCCTGGACTTTCAAAGTGTACTGATTAGATTAGCTTAGTTAGATGAACTGGAATTCCTTCCATTGAGGAGATTGAGGAGAGCCTATCTAGAAGTGCTGGTATCACTCTGAACAGTCTCCTGAGGCAGAGAGATAACTTGTTTGCTTTTCCTTCAGATTATGCACATATCTAACTAGCATAACTTCAACTGACCAAAAAAGAAAAGAAATGGGCAAAAGCTGACAATCCTGCTCGGTAACTTTCTTTCTAGATTTAGTGAGTCATAAAGGTTAGGAAGATACAGAACGATCAAGGATGTGTATTTAAACAAGTTGTGTGTTCAGTTCACTTGTAGGGAACTTGGAAAAGAAATTGCTGCTCAAATAATCTTGCTTAATGGACACTCTGCAGAATGCTAAACTCTATGAAATAAGTCTCCCTAAGAAGCTGCAATTGAGGATGATTGCAGCAAGTTAAAAACCAAATCCATCCATATTTAGTTTTCCATTCAGTCTTTTGTCAGGCAGAGTTCACTCCTTATCCCCTGCTCCAAGTGGTACTCACCTTAGCCTGACTCACAGGGTGCAGTGGCACTGCCTGAGGACAAAGGGAGGAAACTGCTTGTTCATGTCTGGTCTTGTACTCAAGGAAAGAATGTGTTGCCCTAAAGCAGAAAGCAGCAGATCATCCTCAAAGCCATTTGTAGATTGCTTGTTAGATAGAAGTTTATAGAGAAATGTTTGTAGGTTATTATTTTTAATACCAGTGGGACCACATCACCATCTAATTTGACATCTTTTATAGCACAACCTTAGACAACACTATGCCCCAAAACACCACCAATAAGCTTAGGATATTTTCCTATGTAGACCTAAGGAGTTTTATTTAAAATTGTTTTCCTTGACAATTCAAGTGTGAAATATTTATCATCCTTATCTATAATATGTCTCTACCCTTATCGTGGCTTTTACACAATGAAGACTTTTCCAGTGTGATCTATTGACTAATTTGTCAAATTCCCATTGGCTGAAAAACAATTTAAAATGAGGGGAGGAAATTCTTTAAAGACTTGCAGAGATTTCACTTTCATTCATTACATAAGAAAGGAACTGGGATCAGGGACTAAAGTTTGCCCTTAATGTCAGTAGCTGGTAGTATTTGAGGGGGTGGAAGGGCATTTGTTAGTTAACATAGAGATATGTTCCTTGTCAGCATGCACACTCACATTTTGAAGCTTCTACGAGAAACAAAATGCAAGCTGGTGGCATCTTTTATCACTGACTCTCCTTCATTTTTTGTTTTTTGAAAGACCCATACAATTCTTGCCTAAATAGGCAATCTGTGTTATTAATGAGAATATACATGTTTCTGAAATGTGGCTAAATCTATGGTATTGTATACATAGGACTCAGTATCCTGCTTCTGTGTGAGGCTTCTCTTGTTGCTTTGCAATCTGAGGCCTCCTTTTCAGGACAACATTTTTGAATAACCTAGTCCAGCTAGTGGAACAATGCAGGCAGATAATCTTCCATGTGATGATAAGCAAAGGGATTTTTTTCTTAATGCTTGATGTCTACTACATAACAAAATGACAGATTTTAGAAAATTTGTAATGTTTGGACTTGGTTTAGATTGAATGTATTTTCAGATGAAAGCAGTATAACAGTAGGGCAGCTTCTAATGTCAGTTAAAATACTCGCTATTTATTTCCAGTTTCCCAGGCAAAGAAGCAACAGGGACAGCTTAGTCTGTTGTAACCAAGGGACTATAGCTATAAGATTGCTGAGTCAGCTGGCTTGCAAGATGGCACAGGAGCCAGCAGGCAGTCTGTATTGCTGGGATAGCCCAGAGCCCCAGACCTCAAGAATAATACATATTACTGGCATCATAGCAGACTAATTGAAAGTCCAAAGAATGGTTTATGTTCATTTCAGGGACAGGTCAGAGAGAGATATTGTCATTATCATGTTACTGTAAACTTCATTCATTTACAGATTTGGTGCTTCAAGTACAGAAATTTCTGCCTATTTAGTTTCAGGGTAAAAAAAAAGTCACTGTAACAAATATTTTAAACTTTGTCCTATAAATGCAGAGTAAGGAACGATGGGTGAGAAGTTTGAAATGGGAAGTATGAAGTGAGGGTTTCATGTTAGCAGCATCTTTCTTAATGATCTCATAATATCCCAGTTTAACAATGTGTTTCTTAAGCTGGAAAAAAAAGATTTATAGGTTTTTTATATAAAACCTGCTTTTTGACATATTTTAAGATGCAGTTAAACACGATAATAATTGTCCTTTTACGTGGGAGAAAAAAGTTTTCTTGAGATTGACTGCTTTTCTGGAGAAGAAACATATGTGAAAAGCAGAGCAAAGACTGAAAACATAGTTTGTTTCTGCTGTGTTTATGATGGTTAGGTTTTTTGTATTTTACACTTGCACTCTGACGGCTGGAGGAAAACAAGAACAGCACACAGTTTTGCCTGGCTAAGCTACACCACGAAAAGTAAAAAGAGAGCAAGAGGAAAAAGGCATGTTAGAGTTGGGCAGAATGGGGATACAAATTCTGCATTCCAGATGATGTTTGGAGTATAGCCAAAGCTGATAGAGGGGAAAATTTTATATGGACCCTCCTACAGGAATTAGTCCCTTAAAAAAAAAAAGCCCTTTAGGTCAAATTGGTGAGGATCTGTGTCCTGGAGGACACCAATGTCCAGAAAGTTCAGAAACAGTGAGAAAGAATCTGTGTTGATACATTTTGCTCCTTCCAATACATCTGTTGCCAGAAGGTATACAGTTCCCTGTAGCAGCATAAAATTATCCTTTTTCTTTCTTTTTTTTTTTTTTTTTTTTTCTGAATAGGTCAGCCAAAAAGACCCAATGGTTGGAATGGTACTTTATTTTCTTATTTTATTCTCACTTCATGTGTGGCTTCCAGATTTTTTGGTACCTTGCTGCTAAGCCTGGATTTCTCTTTCTTCTCAGTACTCAGCAAGTGCTTTTGGAAGCCTCAAGCACCCTCAGTTAGTCAAGTTTCTGTAATTTGTGGATTTTGCAAGGTCTTTACTTCTTTTCTACACAACTAGTAAACCATGTTGATGCACAGACTTTTCTCTACATCATTTCGACTTCCATAAAGGGATTTGGTTTTTTTAAAGCATCCTCAGCCACTTGTAACAGACCATCAGTGTGTTTAAATCTTTGCCAGATAGAAAACTAAGATTAATTGCCCTTCAGGCAGCAGGATGCAATGCAGGCTCTTTCTGGAAAGTCTCCTTCACTTGCAGTTTGCCCTGAGCTCTGTGTACACTTCCTTTAATGCATGGCAAGGACTTAGGAACCAAGCACTTTGCCAACACAATACCAACTGTATCACACTGTTCCTAACACAGAAAGCTGTCTTTCTCTTCTACCTCGGGGAATAATGATTTGTTGCATGAGGATACTGGGGAGACTAGTTAATGATTAAAAAGCCCCCTATTTTTGAAGATGTAGAGAACAATATTTCATCTACTAGCTTTTTCCTTTCCACTTATTTTTTATGTCTGTTCCGTCCTAATTTGATATTACTTTCCTTTTCATTCCTCTTTCCATTGCTTGTTTTTCCCTGTCTATACAACTGTTACTGTTTCAATGCCAAAGACTTCTGCTTTTGTAACTTACCTGTGAACTAATGTGGAATTGGGTTAAAAAAAAATTTGTACAGGAGACTGTACTTCTTGAGTCTGAAGTATATTTTTATAGGTAGGTGAGTTATAAAACCTCTAAAATAGGAGGCTACTAGAATAGAAGTGCTGACATAAATGTTACTGGAATGACCTGACTGGAAGGAACTGAACTTAAAGTTCTCTGAAAATAATGAGGAGTTTTAGTATTGCTGCAATAGCACAAGACTGGTATTTTCATTTTAAATGTTAGAAGTTGAGCATCTGGATTTACTTGATTCTCTCTAGACTGTTCTGTACTCAGCTCTGCTAAGTCTCTTAACTCTTGACTGCCTGCAATGACTCATGGCTGCCCTGGATAATTGCATACCTAAACAGGCACTGAGAAGAGACTATGTAGCATTAAATTCAGCACGCAAGCTGCTGCTTCGTAAATTAAAGAAAGCAGTTCTATTATCTATCAAGTGAAGAAATTCACATGCAGGAGCAGAAAAATTGCTATCTGCCAGCTTCCCTAAAAAGAGAATGGGCACACCAACCTAATCCTGCATATTTCTGCAGCTGGTACCTTTTGAGGATGGCACCGCAGCCCTAACCATACATCTCTGCATTTTCGCACTGATCAAACTAACTGGTTTCACTTTTATCCCAAGGTTGTTCAGAAGCTGTTTGTATAGCTTCATAAATCCAAATTATAATTACATTTAAATAGGCTATTTATTTTAAGGAAATATCAAGGCCCTCATCTTATATTCTTATTACCTGCATTGGTAACTACATAGAGTAGAGGATGTAACTAGGTTAAAAATAGTAGTTGTGTGGTGATATTTCCAGAAACCTTTAAGGTGACTATTCTGTGTTGGATCAACAGTGTGCAGTGAGCCAGACGATCTTGTGCCCCTGTGATTATCGTCCAATGTCTGATTCCGCACTTGCAAGAAACTGCTCAAATAGGCATTTAGTTAATGTCAAAGAAATTGATAATAGCATAAGGATTTTCATACTCCGAGCACCCTTTTGAAGAAAGGCCTAAAATACTGCCGCTGGCAGAAAGGGAGATACACTGACAATTCCTAAGGAAGGATTAGCATTGCCTTTCCTGTCTGTGAGTCAGCTTTAGCTGACTTGCCCTTTTATTCTTTAGTGTTTGCTTTTTCATTTTCATTGATGTTGAGCCCTTAGTGGGCAGAGACAGTGATTAAATTTTCCCCAAGGCTCTGAAGTGGGATATGGCAGTTGAAGGATGATAATTCAGTGAATGGCTGTGCAATTCAACCAGGCAAGAGGCCATGCGGATGTAGCTGGCAGCATTGTATGGTACCCTGGAATGTCATAGTCTTCCACAATAAACAGAGCTGGGTTTTTTAGTCCTTTATGGGTGATGCAGATATCCTGGTGGTTTTGATGGCTGTCAGATCTTATTTCCTATTCACATTAAAACTAAGTACGCCAAAACGACTAAGCTCGGTAAGGTAATCTAAGCTGCAAGAGTTTCAAATGATGAGGCTGACAACCAATGGAAGGGACTGTTCAAGGAGAGGCATTTTCATCCTTTGTGTGTTGTAATAAGTTGTCAAGGCTGAAATGTTTTTTCTTTTTTTTGTAAAAAAGCTACGCATTAAGAAAAATGAGTGCTTCCTAGCACAGGATGTGAAAGCTTACCATTTAAAAAGTGAAAAACAAACCTCTTCATTGTTAAATTCAACAGACAGACAGTGACTCTGCTTATTAGCTAGGATGATGACATACATTTTTCACTGTAGGCTGCTGACAAGCAATCATGCTGACTCCCCCAGTTAGGCTATACTCACTTTGCAGGAGGCTAGCAGCAATCATTGCTCATTGCACTGCTGCCTTCCTTTTTGGCCAATATGAGCTTTGGAATCTCACCACTATTTCTAGCAATGGTTAAATGTCCTCTTTCACACGGAGCTGATTTCTAGTGCCCTCCACCCTGCTGCAGCTTTTCATGGGCAACAGTGTGCCAGTGTGCCAGCCTAAGGAGAGCTTTGTAAGGGGAAATCTTGGCAGTTTTGTGTTTTGTGATGGAATTCTGAATAATGTGACAGCACTTTGTGGGCAAGAACAGGGCGTTTTCAGCTCCTGCTTCTTCAGTGCAAAGGTAACAGTTGACAAATGGAAGGTGTGCCTGAAGGGACATAGCTGGGATGAAGCTGTATAATGTTCACTATTTTCAACAGGTAAATGGGGGCTAACAATGTCATCTTGGTAGGTCTAGGAAGTGCTTTTCTCATTCTTTCTTCTCACTCCTGCTCTCCTTTGCCCAAACCCTTCTGACAGGCCAGCCCTGCACATCTTCCTGCTTTAGTCTGTAATCCCCATCCAGTAACCTGTTCATGAGAATTCTTTGTATTGTTGTTTCCCTGTCACATAAATACCTGCAGTTGCCACCTTCTAATAATTTTGTGGTACTAGGGCATTCTGTGTATGAAAGGTGAGAAAGAATTGCTTGAAAATCACTGGCCAATCTATATGATTGAGACATTCCTATGGTTACTGTGCTATGCCCCTACTTTAGCTACCATCTTTCACTGGCCAGAGGTAAGCGGTCACCCAGACCCTTGCAATGTCAAGTGCAGAAGTCTTGCAGTCTTGCAGAAGAACAAAGTAAAAGATGTCATTAAAAACTTGAAAAGGGAGAGGAATTTATTAGCAATAACTGCCTCCTCTCTAAGCCAAGCGAGGGGAAAGTGGCGTCATTTACTTGCTGCACTATACACAGTGACATTTTCAGAATGATTATTGAGAGTACAAAGGGTGAGGATTTTCCATGCAGCTACATTTGGAGTCGTACAGACAGTTTGTTTTGAACTGGTATAAAGGAAAATGCTGCAGGATTGGCTTCAAGCTGAAATCAAATGAACAATGCCAATTAGTGCCTTCTAGCCAGGGATCTCAGCAGCTACAGAACTGGCTGCCCATACAGCATCCTGTTACTGTGAAGGATGCTATTCCTTCACTTAGGAGGATCCTGAAGGTAACTAAATTATAACCAGAAAAGAAGCATTGCATTACAGTGGGCATTAATTCCTATGCTTGTAATAATGTCAGCAGAGAATGTATAGACTAAATAGACAAAGAGACTAAATTAAACTCCTGAGGGTAGTCTCACTGGAGACAGTTGAAGCAGTCCTTGTGCAAATGCAGGGTTTGTAATACTTGTGTGCTTGTTCAGTGTGTGAATAGCCCCTAGGACCATGAATATATATTCACCTTTCTTGTGATAAACTTATCTCTGTTACTCCAGTAAAATGAATTCAGCTTCTGTTCACTTGTGTAAATGCTAGAAATCAAGACATGTCACAGTAGTTTAAAAACTTTGCTTATAAACATGTGCAAATGGGAAGCATCTAAGAGGCAACAGAACTGCAGAAAAGGAAGATGGGTCTATGGTCTATAGTCTATCACTGGCTGAGTGAACAGACAATAAGTGATTACAAAGACAAATTTCATTCTAGGGCATATAAAAGAGTATTGTAACTCAAACAGAGGAGGTGGTTCCTTTACTCAATAACAGATATAAAACCAGAATCATTCAGGTTGGAAGGCAGCTTGGAAGGTCTTTAGCCCAACCCACCCCTGAAAGCAGGGCTTATTTCAAGATTAGAGCAGATTGCTCGAGGCCTTGTCCAGTTGAGTTTTTAATATCTTCCGGGCTGGAGATTGCACAGCCTCCATTAGCAGTATGTTCCAGTGTTTCACCCTCACTGTGAAGAATTGTTTTTAATAATTTAACAGAAATTGTCCTTGCTGCAACTTGTGAATGTTGATTCCTGTGCTTCTGTTGTTTTTGGCCACTCTCACAGTTGCATGAAGTATTTTACCTCAGTTGCATGTCAGAGCACCATACCTAACTCTCTGGAAGCAAGCGGCCTATCTCCAGTTAGTATATCCACTTCAGAGCCTTAAATTTTGATTAATCTTACTTACTATGATCCTTTAGAAGAATGCAGAACAGCAAGAAATAATGAACTCAATAAGTTTCCAGAAGTCTGCTAATTAATTTCAAAGAGTGTGTATTGCAGATATTATTTTGACAGATGTTTCCCTGTTTTGTTTTAGACTAATCGTTTGATTGCTGATTTTAAAAGATTCTCAAGTTAATAGTGTGCTGACCACCTCAAGAGAGGAAGGGAGAATCGTGTTTTCTTTTCCTTTGTACAGGAAATAAGTCAAGGGTGAAATCCTGGCAGTTCAATATGGTACATTCTGTCTGTAAATATTGCTGGTTATTATTCTGCCTCTTTTGCATGCACCTGTAAAAGGTTCCATCAAGCCACATGTATACAAACACTAATGTTGTCAATAACTCTGCATTTATTACTAAACATTTAACTGATTTGGCTCCCTCTTTGGAACTGAAATATACATTTATGTGCATAACTTGCAGGTTTGAACAAGAGTTCAAACACGAACTATTTGTAGACTAAGTCGTAAAGGCAGAAGGAGAAACTGGTTTGAGATTCTGTTCAAAATCAGGTCTTGTTTGATCTAATATTAATTTCTTCTGTAATAAGAGGTACCAGAGTTATTCTGTCCTGCTAAATAGTGTAGCAAAAGTTGCATGCACCTCATACCCTTTCCCAATAGTCTGGAGTTTGTTGTGGTTTGGGCTGGGCTGGCCACTAAAACAAATGAAAGATGCTCTCTTTTACTTCTATCCCCTTCAGAGAAGGGAGAGCATCTCCCTTCAGGGAGAGAATGAGAGAGAAAAGAGACGTATGAGTTTAAAAAGAAACTAAACTACCTTAATGAAAATATTAATAAAATAATAAAAAGAAAATAATGAAATATATACAATATATCCAGAACTGTATTGAGCTCCCAGGATGACAACCATGTCACCGGCTGGCACTGGGAAAGTCCCAGACTGGACTCTGCAACGAACAGGAACTGGATTCCAGATCTGGATTCAGGAACACATGGACTGGGATCAAGGCAGACAAACAGATAGAGTCCACCTTGGACACCAGCCATTGAAGAAAGAGGCTGACCCCTTTGATCCCTCAGCTTTTATACCGAGCATGAGGCAGATGGGATGGAATACCCTGTTGGTGAGTTTTGGGTCACCTGTCCTGTCTGCTCCTCCCCGCAGGTGCGACCCCTCTACACTTTTCCACTTCTGACTCTCCAACAGGGCACATAAAGTTAGCTGGCCTTGGGTGTTAGAGCAATAAGTATAAGCAAGAGCCTCTCTGCATACCATTCCTTGGTATAAATTATGAACAATCAGGTCTTACCACCACAGGAAGTGGATGCTGTTGGAAAAATACGCCATTAACTTCAGACAGTTCAATTAGTTAGAAGAGGCTTTACTGAAAAGTAAAATTGCTGAAAAGAAAATTGATTCTGTTTTACCTCAAACCAGGATAGAGTTTTACTCATTTTCTTAGCTCAGAGAAAGATCTTATGAATGGGAAAAATAACGAGGAAATAGTCACAGTGTTACAAAGGCTGCAAAAGCTTTAAGTGGCATGAAATGGATTTTATGCTTTTGTTTGCACTTGACAAGTACTTCAGCTGGTCTTATTACAGCACAATCTTTTGTTTCATAATTATCCCTATATTATGTACTTAAGGCTTTAATTACATACAGCATTATTGGAACTGGTTGAATTGTTTCTGCAAAGATGTTGAGTAAAAATATTGGGTTTTGAATTAAAAAAGATAGATTTTGTTTTGATGGAAAAAAGAGATTTTTTTTTCAAAACAGATAATGTGTATCAGGAAACCGTTTCTGAAAATGAACAAGTCTTTGTTTTGGGGAGAAAGAGAATATGACTGTCCCCAGCTGGTACACGCTCACCAACCAACAGGACCAATGCTTGTGATTTACTGGTTTTCTGGTGGCTTCAAAAGGTTCAGACATGAATCCTGGGTGCTGGACAGACAAACTCATGGCTGCCCCCAACTTCTTCTTGAAGGCAGAAGACAACAGAGGATGACCAGGAAAGAAAGATCAACGTAATGGGCAATGACCTGAATGCAACAGCAGCAACTATATAGATTAATTGGCTGTTTTTTAAAGACATATGGTAGAATTTTAAGTAAATGTTTGACGATATTCCATTGCAGAATTTTGTATGAATTGTTCCTGTTCATGATGGACAAAAGCCAGGAAAACACCAGGCTGCAGAGGTGAACAGTGAAGCTTGCTACACAACTGAATATGAACAATTGGCAGATCAGAGGTAGGAGCATACAATTTGAGAATGTAAGTTCAAAATAAGGTAGGAGCAGATCAGGAAAGTTTTTAGGGAATGAAGATCCATTGCAGGTAGGTGAACCAGAAAAGGACGTTTGAAACAGGTTTTGACTGAATAGATTAAAAACTACCAGAGTAAGAAGTGTTGTTGAAGGAAGTATGAAGAGGCTGAAGTAGCAGTTTTAATTATACCCCTAATGTAAGAAGGGAAAAATAGAAGTAAAGAAAAACTCAGTAAATAAACCAGGAAAAGTCCAGAATGTAGTAAGACCACTGTGCATGGGAGGTTTTTATAGTGCTTGCATGCAAGGGGCCAGGCAAAGAAAGTAAGAGAAATGAAAACATTTGGACTGAGGTGATTTCAATGTCATGGGTTTAACAGGAGAAGCTGAATAGTCAAATGAACTACACATCAGTATAGCTTAGAGAAACTGCAGAAGCTCCTATAGCAACAGAATAACTGCCAGAAGCAATTTAAAATGAAATTGATTGCACAGAAAAAAATCAATGTGCACAAGTCAGTCCAGAAAAGGGGTGAGTTGTTAGAGGAAAAAATCTACACATTCCTCTAGATCTTATTAATCAGTTTTATTCTTTTATCAATACACGCAAAATAGTATGCAGTTTCCTCTGGGGCTGTAACAGTGCTTGCTGAAGGGAATAAAGGCAGCATCTGGGCTTGAATGTCCAAACAGTAGTGGTTGTGTATAGGGAGTATTGAGGAAAACTTGTTTACCAGCATTTCATCTCCCTTTCCTTACCTTTTATTTTCCCCCAGGAGGCAAGTCGATTTCAGCTTGACCTTTCTTCTCAGTGGCTAGTGCCAGCCAGTCCACCACAGGGTGGGAGTGCCTTGGTAATTTTCTGCTGAATAATAGCCAGCGATCTAATTGATTTAACATGTATCCAAATTAGCTACTTTTAACAAAAAGGAAAGGATGACTGATACAAAAGCATTCCCTGCCAACAAATATAATATTGTCTTTAAAGCCAGAAGATTTTCCTCTGGATTTGGTATTTATTAATGCCTTGTTTCTTTTTGCTGTGCCAACTGGATTCAGTGTGTCACGATCAAAGATCTCTGGTGTAAAAGAGAATGAAAAATTAATATAGAAAAGTAAACAAACACTTTTTCTTTCCACAAAACTGCTCTATGTATCTCTTTTGTCTAACGTATCCTTCAAAAATGCTTAATGATTTTTTCATTCCCCTCTGTAGACTTTTTATAAGGAAGGATTTTTCTGTCCTTATTAAAATAAGAGCAAAATTTATTAAAAAAAGAAGGGGGGTGGAAGTCTTCAGGGGGAGCTGACTTGCCCTAGGAAAAGCAGCTGCTTTGCAATGAGTACACCATCATCAGAAAGGCATAAATTTATAGAAGTATGAAATTATGAGCAGGAAGGTCTTGGCTAGAAAAATGCACTAGGTCTCAGAGTATCTGGGTGTTATTTCTGGTCTGAGTCTTCTAAGAACTTAGGATTTCTCTGGACACTTTTTCTGCACCAAAGTATGGTAATGAGAGGTCTAGTGCTGCATTATCTTAATGCACAAAATTCCACAAAACCAAAATAATATCAAGAAGATGTGAGGCTGGATTAGTAGATTAGATACTATTTAAATCCACTTGAAAAACTTTTGCTAAGCACAAGTACTTTGGAAGTTCTAAAGTTTTAGTTTATACTAGCTAACCTTACTCCTCTATTTTTACAGTGGTATCTATATAACAGTTAAGCAAAAATAAAAGTGGCAAGACAGGTAATTTCCATGTTTATTTGATGAAGAAAATACTATGACTCTTGTAAAGTGTCTGTTCATACCAAAGCAAACAGGAGATACTGTATTTCTTCATGATGCAAACCTTCGCACCGTGTGTGTGTGCGTGCCAGTATTAATTACAGACAGTTTTCTTCAACACTTGTTAGTAGCATGCTTTTCAATTCAGCTAAACTGTAACCCACGTTGTAGCTTTAGCAAAGCCAGTAGAATAATGCCGAGGATGAATCTGGCTTTGCTTAAGCTGCCCTCAAAGAACAATGTGGCGGGATCTGCTAAGGCGACCAATCTTCAATGAATCTTAATCAATTGATGGCTGAGTCTTTATGAAGATACGTTAACTGACATAATCTATGGTAGGTACAAGTAGACAGAAGGAGATAGGACAGGATAAAAGAAGTAATGTTGTTTATTTATGTACAAGGAGCTGATGATTAGGCATTGCTCTCAACTGCACAGGGATTCTGAATCTTAGCCAGACAGTAATGGCCAGTCAGTCCCCTAACACGCAGTTCGGACAAATAGTTAAGTATGCTGGTGAGAGAGAAGGGAGATGGTTTGGAGAGTAGATTTCCTCAGGAATTAAAAAGTAAGAGGCAACAAAGTTTGCTTCTGGGATTTAAGCCATGACCTTTGAAAGCATTAAATTCAACTAAAAAAAGCAGGAGTGTATTAGCAGAGGCGAAAGATAGTTGTTCATGGCATATTGTTGCTAGAACATTATAGTCCTTCCTTGGGACCTGAAATAAAAGTGAAAGTAGGTCAGTTCTCTTCATTTGGATGGGTACTAGTTTGCGCATTATCCAATCGAATTATTCTCTTATTAAATATTTCCAGAAAGTATAACCTAAATGGGGCTTGTCCACAAATAACTGTCAAAAAAATTACTTTTGATGCATCAATGAGCTGTTTTAACTTGACTCTCTTATAGGCGTGGCAAATGGCAAGGAACCCCAGTTCGGTTCTGTGGGAAGCATAGCTCGTGGCTCTGAGCTAACACTCAGGCAGAACAAGTTTTTTGATTCTGTCCCTATCACAATCTGTATGTGACTATCCGTGGGTTCAGTTTAAATCAGGTTGTCCACCAGTGTTCCTCTTTCCTGGAGTTATCATGAGGTGTTAAGAAACTAGTGTATGTGTTTAAACAGCAATTAGAAATGTGCAAAGTGCTCTATTAAAAATAAACTAGCATGTTTATTTTCAAACTTTCAGATGAAAAGTACTAAGTAGAGGTTTACTGTTTTTGTCTTGTCAATCCATCCATGTAACAGAAGCATGAAATGTGAAAGGTGTATTCCTACTGCTTTATCAGTAATTTCAAGAAACACGTGCCTGATGTTCCTTCTGTATGTTAAGAATGTCTTGAAAATGAAATGCTGACTTTATATGCATCATATGGACACATGTTTTTATGACCATGTAATGTAAGATGTGAATAATCTAAATTATTCTGAGCTCCAAAACACTCTTATTCCTTAATGACCAGCAGATCTGAATAAATGCATTATATTGATCAGCTCTTTGTTATTATAATCCTGCCTGCGGGAATTAAAACCCAGGGTGATTAGGGGAAAAATACCATCCAAATAGTTGTGAAGATTGTTCAGTCCTCAGTGGAGCGGATTTGTATTTGTGAAATATTCCCCTTTAGAAAGCATCATTTTATTTGTTTTTAAGCAAATTAAATTTCAGTTTTGTTAGACTACCTGGTAGAAGAAGGGAACTGAATTGGACTTGGAATCCAATATTTACTGAGCTGTGTTGTTCTAATGTGCTTTTTGGTTGTATTCCATCTACCCTGTACAGAGATGGTAGGTCAAACTGTATTGGCTCTACCAATATAGATATTGTGTTACACAGCGCTTCATGCACTCAATCAATGGAGAGGTTTTTTAATTAAGCCACTCTATAATGATTTGCTGGCCTCTGGAAGTTTGTACGTAATTAAAGATAAACTAGTAATTTAAGTGCAAATTTCAAGCATTGTTCTATAATTCTGCTATTTTTTTGTCAAGAATGTTTTTTAATTCCATATTTTAGATGATACAATAATGACTTTGCCTTTTTGAACACCATATCTCAAAGATTAGCTATTTTTTCCCTTTCCTCTCTTTTCTGTATAATGTTTAATTCCAAATGTAGATATTGTATTGAGAAGGCCAGACCAATAAGAACTTGCATTAGATCTAAAATTCTGTAATTTCCAGAAAAAGAAGTACTTGGTTCCTAATGCTTAGACTTACCTCTGCTGTCATATTCAGTTGTAAAGATTTATTTTGCCTGGACCAGTTCCAAACTAAACCTTAATTTTGCAGTCTCAACAGATGCTGATATTTTCACATAAAAATGATAAAAATTATTCATTTGCGTCTTTAGGGAACATCTACACCTATGTTTAATATCTAATTTTACACATTTGTAAAGAAGACTCTCTCTTGATGATAAGTATCTAAAATACTGTACTAAAGCTGACAAATTATTTGCAAAGTATCTCAATCAGTCAAGTCAGATCAGAACTGTAAATACAATCTGCATTAATATGGGGAAAGAGCAGATCTGAAAAGTTATTAATCAGTCTGTGACTGAAGACAGTCATCACTACCTTTAAACTTGATGGAGTGGAGAGGAGGGTGGGAGAAAGGAAGGGGAAGGAGCAACATGGAGTCCACTGCAGACATGTTGTCCACAAGACACATGAAAAAGTCTGCCTTTTCCATGGGATTCTTGGAAAAAAAATTGGACTCTGCAAGTGTAAAGGAATTAGCTTTGCTGTGAAATGCATTATTTGCCAGACTGACCTTAAAATATTCAGCAGAAACAAAAAACCACCTAAAATATAGGTGTGGAGGAGTAAAAGAGTGAATTTTCTTAATTTATCTACAGAACACTTTTAAGCCCACTATATGTCACTTTAGCCTTTCAAGGGCTGTGATAATAAAGCTATTTTTATTCTCCTCCCTCTCCTCATCCACTGCTTAAAATATCACAGCCAGCAGAATGGATTTGTATTTTCTGCTCCACAGAACTTGATAAGAACGTGTTCAGTCTGCAGAAGGTGCCTAGAACTTGCCTGGCCCTGCTTTGTACAGGAATCAGAAGTTTAGCACCAGAGGAGATCAGGCAGTAGAATCAATATATTTGTTCTATTTTTGCCATGCTACAAAGAAATCTAGAGTCTCTTAAACCATGGGGAAAGTTTGAAATATATTTTTGGTACTATCGCTGTGTATTTTCCTTTCTGTGGAAAATAATGTCAGCCCTGCACTCTGCTTTCCAGTCAGTGCCTAAAGGGACAGTGTCTTCACTGTCTATTTATGGCGTGACCGAGGATAATTAACACTTTTAAACAACTTGCCAATTTGTTTCTAAAGGTCAGAAAAGATCTGCTCAGCTTGTTGAAGCTTCATTTATGAGGTTTAATTTTTCCAGATGTGGAAGGAAAATTAAAAATTAAGTCCACTGTATTATATCTACAGCAAAAGCACTTTTGTGTAGATTTTCAACATTTTTCCATTAACAAAATTTTAAAAGTGCATTTTCATTTAAATGAGGCTTCTATTTTTTAAATGGTGCACATAGATCCATCATCATGTTTATTGCTTTTAAAAAGTTAACTTGACAGAACATGACACTTGTGATGATGTTTCTAGTGCAAATGCTCCCCAAATAGACTTTGGGACTTGCCAAGAGAGATACAGAATGGGCCTCTGCTTTGAATGCCTGTGGAAAACTGTATGAAATATTTGGAGGCTGTTTTGGGACATGGCGTAATCAGTACGCCTGGAGTACAGATAAATACACATTCTGAGTCTGAAGAGCCTTCATCTCCAATCTAACTGTCCAAAATCAGTGTGAAGCCATGCTGAACTTCAAATTTCAGACAAAACTTCTATAAATGATGAGTAGATATCAAAAGTGCTGGTGCACTATGGTATAAACTTGTTTGACGCTAGCAAGATTTTTGCATCCAAACCATCATAGCCAGGTTATTGTTCATAAGGTATAAATATGTACCATCTTGAAACAGGTGCATTGATATAAACTTACTCCTCAGCTAATATAAAGAACCACAGCTTATTTAGTACAAGAGAGAAAAAGTAATTGATAGCTCTTTATGGCTCCCGAGTGACAGCTAATTTCAGATAATGTAAAGCAGATTGTGGTATCTCACAAAGAATGGGCAAAGGATATGAAAGTATGCTTCCCCTTTTGAACGTAACATACACTCTCACAGCTTAAGATAACCAACTTTCTGGCATTGCATTACTTCAGTGAATAAAGCTTTGTAGGAATGCAGGAGATCAAATCATGTTGAAAAACTTTGTATTAGACATTTTCCACTACTGCATTGCATATGTAATTACTAGTGATAGCTCTGCTGCTGAGGGTTTGATTCTTCTTCATATAAAGTGCAGTGTACACATTCTCGTGAGACGATTACATGTAACATTGTAAATGTCCAGTTGCTTGAAGGATATTCTTCACTTTTCTGGGTCTGTCCTCCATCTCCACCAAAAGCTAAGCTAAACTTTGGTACAACCATGGACCAAACCATGTACAGCATCTGTATGCAATCCATGCCACTTTGGCCATCTTGTACTGTGGAGGAGAATGAAGTTCACTTGTTTCTTTTAATCCACTATTCTGTGGAGAAAAATGTAAAGCCAGCAAAAAAATTATTTAGCTTTTGAATAAAATTCTATGCTTCCTTTGTGTTTTGAAACATGCATTACAGACTGGGTAAAACAATTGTCTTAGTTCTTCCTAAAAATCTTGAACTGATTGCAATAATTTTTAATTTAAATGGTAATTGCTTTCCCTCATCCTTTTTTAATGTCCATGTTCCACTTGCAGAGAGAGATTTTCTGTACTAAACAAGTCTTAAAACAACTATTGCCAAAATCTGATTCTTGAAGATAAATAGTAAATGGTACAGAGACTAGCTCAAGTCTGCAGTACCCTGTGAGCCCAGGGTGACGTGCATGCACTGCAGTCATGCTGACCGCCTAAGGCACTACTAGGATTGTCTGTTCGACCAGAAGACTGATTTATTTATTTATTTTTCTCTGTCCTGCAAATTTTTGCTGTCTGGCACTTGCACCAATGCCATGAACAGCACATCATCACAATATCTGAAATCAAAACAGCAAAGTTCTGATGTTAGTTCTTAGCACTTCTAAGATATTCTGCCCCCTGAGTTTGTTGCTTCTTCCTGTATTTGCATCAACATTCTAGAGTTACTGCAAAGATTACAGAGCCCACAGATATCTGTCTCCTTTACGCAGGACAAAAAAGAAAAGAAAATAGGCAAAATTACCTTCTACCAGAAAGCCAATGACAGAAAGGGTTATTTTTCAGCCTTTGTATCAGTGTCTTAGGAATAAATGTTTTGGAGTATGTGTGAAATACAGAAGGATGTACTGTGAATACCCAATATTCTGAAAAGTCTTAACTAGATAACTGTCAGAGTGTACCAAAGGAGGAAATTGAGCCATGCCAAACCCTCCAGAAATAAAAATCCTGATTTTGAAAAAAGTAAAAGGTTCCTTTGCAGGAGGATACACTTTCAGACATACTATCTGAAACTTCAGTAATATATACTATTCTAACCAGTATATATACTATTCTATATATATTTTATATATACACGCTATATATTCTATAGATATGTACACTATATATATGGATATATAGTGTGTGCATATATACACACACACTATTCTAACCAGCTATACTTTGCTCCAGTGTTGACAACATCTCTGTCAGCTCAATTACTCAATCATCTTCAGGAATGTGATGTGAATCGTAACAGATGGCAGTTTGTGGTTTCATTGAATCAATAATGTAGACAGTAAATCATACAACACAGGATTTTTTTAAGGAAAAAAACCTTGCTGCAAATAATCTAAGAATGGCCTTGATTTACCTCCAGCAATCTCATAAGCGAGTATAATGTATCTAGCATTTTCTAAATTTTTTATTCCATTTCCTATCTTGTCCCTCATTAATATAATGTATGTAAGCATCGAAAAGAAAGATTTTAATGATTAAAATACACTTAGCTTCCAGCTATGTAAGCAATGATTAGATGGCAAAGATAAAAAACAGTGTTATGAGGTCTTGTGGTTTGTAGACACTAAAATGGGGAATGAGTGGTTTCTGGGTTTTTTAGTTTGCTGTCACCTTTCAAACCTATGGGGTCTGGTTGCCTCATCTGCACACAAGGATGGTACTCAGTGGTTTTGCTCTGTGCTGCAGCAGGTAAACCTCCACAGTTAGAATAGAGATGGTCAAAGTTTTTACTGCTACAACTACACTTTTTTTCACTGTAACAATTTGTTATTCAGCAGAAAAATCTGGTTCAGAAAATACAAAATGGATAAAGGGTGTAACCAGTCTAATAGCCCTCCATGCACACTATAGGTGATTGTATATTGGCATTGCACAATGCATAAATTACTCAGAATAATATTAGAGGTCTTTAATATAGAAGCGTGAAGTGAGTGCCTTTTAAATGCTTATGGTAAATAGATCATCTGAAAATAATTTACTGCTTTCTCATCTTGCTTTCAAAAGCTGTTGGGAAAGGGCAGCTGCTAGTGCTTTTCTGGAGAAGGATCAAGAATGGTTTTAGAAGAAAAAATATCTTGTAATCAAGATAAGCTTGGTGGCTGTGGTGCCTTCTTAATACAATGGGGGGATAGAACTGAAAATGATTCTGTAGAATTTGAATTGCTCACTTACTCTCTCTGTCATGAAGCAAGTCCACAACAGCAACAAGAACCATGCGACTCTGAAAGTGCTCCTGCCTGCTGCAGCTGAATTCTGAACCAGGAATGGCAGCAGGCATGAGGGAGAAAAAAACCAACACTGTTATAGTATGGAAATTAGACTCCTTATTCTGATTATGCAACTGAAGGAGACTAGCTTCTAGATTTTTTTGGTCTGACAGAAGCAAAACTGAGTTATGACAGGTGGAGGAAAATCCTGGGAGGAACTCGATGCATGTTAAAGGCTTCTAAGGGGTTCAGCTGAACACTCTTAGTCTGTAAGGCCTTTTGCCTAAAAACCTATTAATATTACTGCTCAGTTTGTCTTCTATGGCTTGAAAATGAAATTGGGGTATTGCACATGGAGGCTGCGGCATTCACCTGAAGAAGACTGCAGTACTATGGTAAGAAAATCTAGTAGTCTCATTCCTGTTACATCAACTAATGATAGCTGGTTTTTCTCCTATTAATCTTAAACCAGTCTGTAATCATGAATGGCTGAATGTAGTGCAGCACTCACTGGTCTACTGTTCAGAGAAAAATGAATAATATGTAATTGGAATAATTTAGCAAGACTTAAATTTTTACCCCATAAGAGGGAATTTTGATTGCAGAACCTTTTCTCCCTGGAGATATATTTACATGACTAATCTCAGAGGAGAAACTTTCTATGTAATTGTGAAAAGATTTAATAAAATTCTTGTGCACTTCTTATCATTAGTTTTATGCTAACTTTGCTTATATCAAACCAAGTTGGAAATTGTATAACTAAGATTTTGGAATAAACAACATTTTCCTACATGCCATAAGGGGCCACAGGAGTAATTGAGGAGACAGCGTAAATCCTTGTGATATGAATTACTGACAGCTCTGTGAGAAATGCTAAATCTTGCTTAGCTCTGATACCTGTCCTGAATTATGATTCCTTAATGGAGACCAGGCATACACTGACTGATGGAACTGAATTATAAAATAAAGTCATATTCTGCAGCTGTCATGTCTAGAAGGAATAAAAAAAATCATCTGATTTAAGTTAATGTGTGTAAGAACACATAAAATTGTCCCTGTTTGCTTCCAGTTAAGTTTTCTGAAAAGAGAGAATTTGTACCACTTGCACACTTAGTTTAGGCTTTAGGATTCTGACTCATGCTCTGAGTCTCTTCAGATTGTCTTGCTACTTATTTCTGGGAGTATCTCACAGCCGTGTTGGTTTAATCCATGTATCTTTGGAGGACATAACTGACCAGCCTTAGCCCTAAGTGACGGTGACATTGCTCCTGGCTTCTGAACTGCTGCCTCCCAGGGACCCCACAGTCCCTGCCTGTGAATGGCAGCAGCTGGCTCTGACCATGCTTGTGTATTTGGGAACTCTGTCACCCCTCCATGGCTCTGGCCCTTCATGTTGGTCTAGTCAATTTGAACAGGCCTGGCCTAACACTAGTTCTAACAGCAGCAGACTTTTTGTTTGTTTGTTTGGTTGGTTGGTTTTTTAATTGCATATAATGCTGGCTGAATATGAGCTAGCAGTGTGCCCAGGTGGCCAAGAAGGCCAACAGCATCCTGGCCTGCATCAGGAATAGTGTGGCCAGCGGGACTAGGGCAGTGGGTTTCATAAGCGGAGATGACCAGTCACTCTCACATTCATAGTCATGAACAACAGGTGCTGGACAGTTAGTTGCACTTCCACAGTGGGTGTGCTGGGGAAGTCATTCTTTCTCCCCAACCGGAAGCATTTGGGAAAGTTTTGGAGTAGAAAATACGCATGTTCAAAAATTTCTAGTCGCTCAGGTACAAATTTCCAGAATCCCACATTAAAAGAAAGCCTCTTCTTTGAATCTTTGGTGGTAATTTTGAGATAGTCTCTAAAATGCTACTCTCACTTCCCTAGCACGGCTTTGCCATTTGCAGTTACCAATCCTCATTAAATCCTGATGGATCCTCACCTTGCCAAAGAATTATTGTTAGTAAGTTGCCTAATGGCAGGATATTAACAGTGAATGGTGTATGCAAACATGTCTTCGTTCTTGCTGATGCTTAATCTTTTGTGGTCTAAAGGCAGTCAGGATTCCTACAAATATCATTGTTCGTGCTCTCACATGAGAGCAAACATCTCAGGCTGCCACCTGTGCAAAGTTAGTGCTTGCAGTGTTAGAATTATGTGTGAGGTAAATCTTACTGCAAGTTTGATGACACATGTGCCTTACTCTAAGATATTAATGTACCTTGAAATAAGTCCTTAACCATTATCCCCCAATTGGTAAGAAGCATCAAAAGGAAAACCAGTTTCTGACCCAACAGCAGAGAATAAAAGATTCAGACCTATTTCCTTTGTGTTATTTCAGTCAGTGATCATTTGCTATTATAACAGCCACCCACCCCCATGTTACCAGAAAAAAAGGTTGTGCAGCATGGTCATCTCACATGCAGAGATCAAAGATATGATTTCCCTGAATAAAGCTATGACTAATACTTCAACTCACAAGGATTCCTGTGATCTGCTTTCACTTGGATATATTGACAAAATAGAAATGAAGTAACAATAGTAATATTTTGTGCTGGAGCTCCACATTATTTAAGGGACTTCTTGACTTAATATTGTCCTTGTTGACTGATAGATTCTGTATTTATCTTTAAAATGTGATACAAATGTGTTACATCTTTTGTTACATGCTTAGCATTTGCGGTTTTTATATAAGAATTCACATGTTGCCAATGTATTTAGAGATAGTAGGGCCAGGGAATCCAAACTAGTATTTGCAGTTTGAGCATGCCAAGACTCAATCAAATGTCATTTCTCTGTTAAATAGATAGTGAAAACTAAGCAGCTGTATTGGAAACTGCAAGTCCTTAATAATTACACATCAACAGAGCCTATTTTGCTGCTTTAACTACAAACCTAAGACCGTGTGTAGGCACATAATATTAGAACTTCTGTGATGTCTTTGCTAATTTTTTTAACAAAGCACCTTCTTACACTTATAGCTATAGAGTTGACAGAGATTTTGCATAGTGGAGTGAACTACAGAGCATTTGGCCTGAGTTGTAGTGTGTACTGTGATATTGTGCTTTGAGACCCATGTCCCAAGCAAGCCCTGACAGTCAGCCACTTAGTGTCCTCCTGTCTTTAGATCATAGAATTGTAGAATAGTTTTGGTGCACACATCAGAGCCACGTCAAGAGAGAAATATCTTTTATTTCACATCTGACTTTCTTATAGAGGGACCTAGGACTGAAAACAGGAGTCAACTAACATGTAACTGGGATGTCTGTACTCTGACAGTGTAGCTCCCCTTGGTTTTGCTATGTTAGCGTACCTACATGCTATGTCAGCATAACAAAACTGAGGGGCAGATACATTGTTTATACGTATATACATATAAACATATAGAAACGTGATAGATTAGTGACTGGTACTTCCTAGAAGTATGTCAATTATGTGTCAATTATGCGTCAATTGTTTTGTTCATTTTTCCCCAGAAGAGGGCCTAATAAAGAATTTCTAGGGGTGTCATGTGTAGGGAGAAAATCCTTCCTTTTTTACTTTCCTTCCACCTGAGTTTCAATGGTTTTATGATTTGACTAGAGGAGAGAGTTTAGACTGAGAGACGTTTACATATTCCACAGTGCATCTAAGTGTCTTCATTTGGACTTGATGATCTTAAGGGTCCTTTTCAACCTAAATGATCCTGTGATTCATGAATGGCTCTGACATGTGTCCAGCAGTGTCTGTATGCATCTATGATGTCAAAGGGTGTGGCTAACAGTTGTAATGTGGAATATCAGTGTAGAGAAATATTTTGATATGGTGATTTTGGGTCCATTTCAAAAGATTTTATGCCAATATGGCAATATTGTATATGCCATGGGGCCATACACAGAAAACACCCACAAGATACTATTCACCTCCCAGGAAAGTAAATCTTGGCTACAAACAGAACAAATATATGCCATTCATGTACTGTTATGGCTCATTTCTAAAGCACAGAACTCAAGTGGGAGACAGCAAGACAAACCTCGTAGGTCATATTCTGGATTTTCAGTTCAGCCTCTTAGCTGCAGCTTTTATGGATGCACGAGGAAATGCATACAGCTCTTCTGCAGACTACAGAGTGCACTAAACTTGCACTAGAAATGAGGCTTTTGTCATCCCAGAGGAAAGAAGCTTTTCTGAATAGTCAATGAATTTAATGCCATCTGTGTTGTGATCAGACAGCTGTAGGGAAAATAAAGGCACAAGAGTAAATGAAAAATAAACAGCATACTGTACAAATGCACTGTGCTGCTGAAATCTCTACAGATGCTTAAGGGAAATGGTTTAGTGATAGCTGGATGAATAGACCAAAATTTTATTTTCATTACAAGAGAGCATAAGAATGCCTCTACTTACTCTGGGTACTGTGAAAGCAGATACTGTGTGAGCAGGTGGGGGAAGGGACAGAAGGCAGAAAGATTGGCCAAGTGTTCATTAGTCTATCAAAAATTGTCTTGACAGGCAAGGGAGGGCGAACAGCAGAGCTGCATAGTTAGCATTTTCAGACTGAGAGTGCTGTGTGGTACATGAATGGTGGTACTAAACCAGGAGTTTAGTTTGGTACCTTCAGGCAGTGGTAAGGCAGGGAGAGATGGAAATCCAAACCAGGGAGTTTCCACAGGTTTTTGTGCTGTGTGGTTTTGGCAGGGTTTGGGCTGACTGAGCTCTTAACTGTGATTTCCCCTAACTACTTCCCTAACTGAAGCTGAACTATTTTTAAGCTAAAAGGTCTGCACACACAAGAAACCAGGAAGGCATATTCCTCTTGAATTAATGCTACCCTGCCAAAAGCTTTGCAGGAGTTGGCTCTGCAAGCTCTTTTGCAGGTGCACATCTCCCACTTTCACATGTGAATGGTTAATGCAGCAAGGCCAAATGAGCATGAGAGAAGTGCCCGAAGTTAAGGAGATCCACCCCCATAATTTCTAGCAGAATGTCAGCTATACTCTTTTCTGCCTTCTCTCATTAGTGTGCCACATTACTGCTTTGTAAGAAAATGGCATAAGTCCAAAGAGGAGTTCATTCGTCCTTTTTTCCTTTTCCTTTTCATCTTTTCTTTTTTTTTTTTTTCTGAAGCTTTTAAGGTCCTATGTGTGGTAGTTAGTTTAACTTTGACTCTTCAAATGATGAAGCTGCTTGCTAGACTTGTGTTTTCTTTGAAAAGTGTCCTTAAGTGATCACCTCTTTAACTCATTCATAATAGAGAAGGGGAAATGGAGATAAGGGAATGGATTCACCTTATACTGTACAAGCAGATGAAAATAGTGGTCTTGCACTGGATCAGTCCCTGTCTACTGTTGTCCATCTACATACTTCAGGACTTCACAGAAAATTCTTCTGTAATAACTCCTGTTCAGAATTTTTAGATTTTATAGCATGGTTGTGTGTGGTCCTGGGATCTTGAAGATTCTTCTCATCCTCCAGTCATACCTTTATCCAATATTTTCCTGTCTGATACCATTTTCTCTACACCACACATTAAAATAGAGTTCTTATGCCTTGGGAGTTTTTCACAGTATACTTCTAATGAACCTCAAAATGAATTCATTTTATTTCCTCTTCCTTTAACTTTATTTAAATAAATGGTGGTCATTCAAAAACGCAGTAAACCGTACCTTAAGAACAGCAGTAGCTCATCCTTGACTCCAGGTTCTAATTTGCAGCCACTGTGGTGAAACCTGGGGAACACAATCAGTTCAGGTGGCACTGTCACCTTGGACCCATCCTGATGCACTACATAGGTCTTCACTGTTTCACAGGTGCTGAAGGAAGGACAGCATGTTTAGCTGCATCTTTCTATTCGTAAGTCTGTTACTGGCTGTAACTGTAGATTTGGCTTGTTTCTCAAGAGGAGAAATCCTGAGTAGTTCTGAGGCAATGAAGTAACTTCTAAAGCATGCAAAACGTGCAACTAGTGTAGTGTAATAGTGTCTGTATTCACAAGATTTTGTTTATCTATCTCTTTAAATTGCATTAGCATTCTGTTCTACATATTTTTGTGATTTTCAGCGTGTGAGAACTTTACTTCTGACAGGCATTGAAAGTACTTTGTCAGAATAAAACAGCATTAAAGGAGAAAGAGAGAGGAAGCTCTGTCAACTTCACCTGTACTTAGTAAGAGGCTTCTAAAGCTTCTTGCATGGCAAGAAATGAAAAAAAACCCTCCACAAATGTAAGGATGCAATGATATCTAAGTATGTCAAACAGCAAAGTGCAAGGAATACAAGTTCTTCAGTAATGTTTTCAAAGCATTTTGAAGAAATTCTGAGGCAGGCCGTCTCTAATATAATCTCTTTGCTAATACTCTTGCCATTATAGCATCAAGCTGAAGACCTGAGCTGTCATGCAGGAGCTCATACAGCGATAGTTAGGCAGGAGCTACAAGACCCCATTTCCGAGCCTCTCTCTTCAATAGGTAGCAAAGATTGGGGGCCTATTTTAGAGCACACTGTGATTGAACTAAATTGCTGTTTTAGCATTGAATTCAGTGGAGCAAAACAAGGCCCTTGCCGTTCTAACTGCAACTATAATATGCGGAAACTGAATAGTTACAGCTGAGGGCAAAGTGAATTCCAGTATTTGGAGAGAGGGAGGGAGTGATACATTTGCAACTGTGAGGAAGAAAAAATATTTTTAATTAGTCACAGGACATTCAGTGTCTTAATAGCAAAATTTAAGGCTCTTGCATGAATAAACCCTATTTTTTTCAGAAATTTGTATGCAAGACAGAAGTAAATAGGCTGAGCTAACAATCCTGTAGAAATCTTAGCATTCTTATTGATTTCAAAGGATTGGTCATGTACAATTATGTGTTTGTGATAAGCCACTATTGAACACTGAATTGGAAAAATAAGGTAGACGATTATTTCATTGCTGACACGGGACTAATTTTATATCCAAAGCCCGAATATAGATTTTCTGTAAGTGCATCAAGTATCACCACGTTTAGTAAGGAAGGCATAGATAAATTTGGTATTTTAAGCAAACCCTTAGCAGCATTCTATGGCTAATGTCTGCTTTTGTCATACATTTTCAAGCACAAAGGGTAAGAAATACTTCTGAATTCAAATGCACCCTTATCTGAAGAGATATGTGTTTGTTCTATTCATCACACAATTCTTGTGTAAGGGGAAAACTCATGCCACAGTTTTGCAGAGTTACAAATGCAGAGAGTTGAGAAAACTATTCCCAATTTAGTGACTTTTGCACAGAATTAATGTTTCTTTAGTTACTTTTATGAATTTGTATATATTCAAAGTTTCTGCAATGTTGAAATAGCTCCAATTTTCCAACAACAATCTCTACAATTAGGCACTACTGCTTAATTGAGAATCTTGTGGTGGTACCTCAGTGATTTAAATGATCACACACAGATTGTCAGCATGCTGCAATTGCTTTGAAATTCACTTTCCATACATGTTTTAGGTAGTAAATAGAGTCCTTGGTCTTGTATCAGTATTCAAGGGGCATCCAATCTCCCTCTGGCCTGTGATACAGAACTCCAGCTGAATGGTCACAGAATGATTTAAAAATAAATATTTAAGCAGTCCATTGTATGATGGAGCACAAAGTAGGATCAGATCAAGAACTGAATGTGCAATCCCCCAGTGTCCAGAAAGCCCTTACTAACAGCAATTAGAAGCTCTGGCAGCAGCAAATTGTAAATGTGATTAACTGGAAACAATTTTATTAAACTGAAGATCTGATTAGCAACTGAACTGCACAATGCAGATTTTCCAGCCAGAGTTACACTACTTCCACAGCCTACAATTTAATGCTGATACGAGTTAATTCATTTCTCTGTGTAAATGATGTGCTATAGAAAGCTTTTTATAAACCAGAGATGTCCATCTTCAAAATAGTTCCTGGAGGATTTATTGTTGCTGGCCTGTAGGCTTTTGACATAAAAAGGCCTAAACCATAGGCCTCAAACCAAAGTTCATATCTGAATGAACTTAGAAGTTGACTTCTGAATGAACCTCCTGACCAGCATCATATCAGCATGAAATACAACTATGGGAAAACCCCCTGAAAACCATAAAAGATAGAAATAGAAACCTTTAAACCCAAGCCAGGAGACAGGAACTCCTCGGATGTGCTTGGGATCCTGGCCAGATCCTGGACGTGCCCGAGTGAGGCAAGCCAATCCGCCAGATGTTTCCGTGCATTTTGACATATACATCTGTTTGTTAAACTGTATATAAGCAGGACCCTCTTACAGCAAAGACGGAGACCTCACCTACAAGTGGACGCACTGCGTAGGATTTCCCAACTGCTGGGAGCGGTCCTCCGATCCTTCGCTGTGACGGGGCTCCCCAGCTGAAGCACGGATCTGGATGATGGTAAAGTATCAGGGCAATTGGTGATGTATCTTTCTTAATCACTATAGTTAACTCTATGTAGTAATGATTATGTGCATTATCTTGCTTATTCTTCGTGCTGGTTTTAACTAAAGTAAAATAAGCTTATCTTTTTTTTTAACTTGGTGTCTATGTCCTTTCTGCTGATCCCTTCGATTGGCAAAACAGCTTTGTTGGAAATGACTTACAGAACATTAGGAAAGAAAGAAGATGGCAGCTCATTCACACTGATGGGCTTCTCTTGTTTTAGGAACTTCTAGGGTAGGTATAGCAATAGGTATCGCTGCCTTCCTTCCACTCTCTGTAGTGATACTACAAAATGTCCACAGTTTATTTCCAGTGTCTTTCTTTCCAAATTGCCTAGTAGGGTTAAGGAAATAAGACAGTCCCCTTTTGAAAGCTGTAAGAAATTGTGAGAACGTGTGCAAAACTATTCCATAAATACCTTGCTTGGTTTTTTTTTAAGCTGTGTGTGTTTGTACATTCAGAACTATGCGGCTAAGGTGTGATAAACTGAGGGAGGCAGAATATCTTAGACAATGCTTAGTACAGTAATTGCTTTTATCTGTTCAGTCTGTATATTAGGCTTCTCCAAAGAACGTGACATACAAGTCATGACATACCTGGAAGTGAGACCTTATGTAAGAATCCCCATGATCTAAAACCACCATGCTCAGTTTTATGGAAGCAGTGAATGTAGGCATGGCTCATGGACGTGGGAAGACCATAGTCTAGCTTACGGAAGAGTCCACATATAAAAAACAGTAAGACAAGAGACCTCCTTCATTTGTAATTTCTGTGGATGTTATTCTTCAACTCTTCTTTCTAGGGCCATATTTTATACAGTTGAAGGAGAGCTCTACAAAAGAGAGTTTTTACCATAAAAGTGATGGATCCTAATTTTTCCTGTAGCATTTGGCCAGTTCTCTGTGGAGTTCAGGTAACACAGCATACCAGTCCCTACATATGTATGTTGTATGTGTGGAAACAAAGTCCTGTTTACCATTTTATACAGGAAGTGAAATGTTTCTCCAATTCATCAATAAAATGAGAGGTATGTCCCTTTTGATACTTCAAGGCTTGTCATCAGTGGTACAATGATGTAGGCTTTGACATATGCTAAACTTTTCTTGTAGGGAATCCAGTTTTTGTTTCATGTCTGGATGAAAGTAGTTCATTTCTTCAAGAAGAATGAATGGAGTATTGTGTATTTGTTGCGGGGATGTCTAATCCTCGCTTGTGAGTCTTCTGTCATTATAACTGCCTCTTTTGTCAGGGAAACAATGTTCCTTTTCCGCTGCCTTCTGAATTCCCTGGGCAGTGCTGCAGTTCATGCAGCCCTTCTGCCACTGCTGCGTTGTCCCTGCTGCCTCTCCACTTTGCAGTATTTTCTATGGGAAAGGAATCTTGTTCCTCATTCAGAAAGCTGGGAATGCAGCTCATTAGGATCTTGGCAGCATGAACGAAGCTTGTCATTTAACTTCAGATTTCATTATGGCCCAACAAAAGATATAATTTGTCAGATAAGGAACAAAATTAGCACACTATGTATTTAGTCACCTTTTTTTTTCCAGTTTTAGTATGCTTTTTGCATATAAAGTAGAAGAGTTTAAAGCTCTCACTGAAGTGTTTTTGAAAGTGATCCTGTTTCTTCTAGACCTCCAACTTTACTGTGCTGCCCTCTTTCTCCATGCTGTCTTTCTGCCAGAGAATCTAAAGGTGCTTAAGGAAATTAAGTGCAATGGATATGATGCAAGAGTTGATGAATGGCAAATCCCTTAACAGGGGAAATAACTTACATTTATATGTTTCCCTTCAATTCCCAAAGTGTCTCCAGGTGCTTTGGAGACCACATAAAGGATTCTACCCTTCCTGCCCATTCTGGGATGAAATTCTTTGAGGCTTAAGGAATGTGCACAATCCTGTCTAATACTGGAGAAAGACACAATTTGCTCACTTCCCAATTTATGATCCTGTCTAGTATATTACAGTTGAATTCTTTTGATCTGGAATTATTCCATGTTACAGTTTTAGGCCTATTTCACACCTCTGTGGTGTCAGACCTAGTCTGTTATGCTCACTCCTTTAGTCAGACCTGCTAAGCACAAATCCTCTGTGTATATACTGCAGCTGGGGAAAATGCTTTGTTGGCTCCTATATAGTACTTTTTTTTGGTGAATGCTGTCTAAGAAGACTGCAGTTGGGTAAGTTATTTAACCCTTTGCTAGTGGCAGAAGACTCTTAATGATACAAGAATGCATTTCCTCCCTTAATCAGTGCTGATCTTCAGGATGCTCTGGCCCTCATTGTCTAACAATTCCTGGCTGTGGTGGGGGACAGGCAGCTGCTGTCCTGCATGAGCTGGACAAGGACAACTACACAAGGAAGAGAAAGAGAGGCAGGTCTTTTTCAGTATTACTTTGGTCTTGAAAGCCTTGGGCACAACTCAGGTAGCCTCTAAACATAGCTTTCTTCTTCCAGAGAGAGACCCACCTTTGTAAACAATTCAGTTGGACATATGTATGAGCCCTACCTAAGCATCAAAAGTAGCTTTGGCCTCTACTTCTATAAGGCAAACGTGCAATCAGGAACAATTTAAAAGACTAAGGCATTCTGAGTTTCTTACAATAGGCAGTACACTATGTATCTAAAGCTTTTTTTTAATCTTTTATTAAAGTTTAGATATGCCTTGTAGTACTCTTGAGGGAAGACCATGAACAATACAGTTGCTATGAACAAAAAAGAGGAGTCTGGGAAGTGTGTGGAAGAATCTAAAGCCAAGTTCTTTGATGCTGATGTAAATCTGTAGTAGTACCACTAGCACCAGCAGAGCCTGATTTACACTGATGTGATCAGGCAGAATATGTCTCTTCATTGCCAGAATGAAGGAATAAGGAGAGAAAAGAATCCTGACACAATATGCTATGACCATTGCAAAGGCACTAGTATAGGGAAGGACGTACTCACTACTTGTTTTAGCCTCTGCTGGATCCAGTACATTGAATTTGACAATAATAAAAAGAAAAAACCATCAGAACAAATGAAGAACCAAGAAGCATGGTGGAAACTAACAAGATGAAGTGATATTACTGAGAAAGAGGTAAGCAAGTATGGAGGAAATTGCAGAAAGAGGGGAATCTACAGGACTGAAAAGGAGAGGTGGCAGGCTGTACAACGCTTCTACTGCAGTGGCTGGAGCCTGGAGGCATTTGTAGAGTTTTCACACAGAAGCCTTTGGGGGCTTTGCTCCTTCAGAAGAAAGAATCTGCGTGGGTTGGATGTCTAATGCTTCGCATTCCTATGTGGCAGAAGCAGGACAGATATGAAGCTTCCCTCTTCAAGCTGCGGATACCCCTTTGTGATCTATATGTGGATTTTAATGTCATATTAACTGTGCCCATTTCTGTGATAGTTTTTATCACATTTGCCTATTTTAACAGGGATTCCTTCAGCCAATTTTGTTGTACATAGGTCTCTGTACTCGCCTCATCCATGCTGACAGGTGCAAAGTTCAGCTTTCACAGTAAATGGAAATACTGAATGTCTGCAAGTGAAATGACACAGCCTCACGACGTGTGTAGGCCAGTGTTGTCAGAAAGACTGGAAGCTCTTCATGAAAAAGCGCCAGTGATAATTTTGATTATTACCAGGAACAAGCTGTTTACACTTGTTCAGGTTGTAATTTTTGAGCATTTAGAGTACAAGAAGCTACATGGACATCTATAGTTTAGAATAAATAGAATTTTCCAACAGCCTAAATCACACTGAAATTCATTTTTGAAAAGAGTCTGAAGCAGCTTTTAATTTTTAACTGTGAGTAACTGTAGTAGCTGAGCTGCAATGAGACAATCTGTAGTAATGAAATTAGTATCCTTGAAGGGATTTCCAGTGATTTAACTAGATTGGGTATGACTCATTTTATTTTTATTTAAACTGCAGTTTAAACTCAGTCACTTTCTTGCATGAGCAAGGCCTCAGAATTACATGTACACCAGAATGCAGCCTAACTCAGCCCAGCACATTCAACAACACTTGTTTTCAAGTTGCATCTCTTCTTTCTAACAGTATGAGGGGGTGCTAGGTAAGTGCCGAGTCACAACACAAGACCTGTGGTTAAGTCATCTCTACAGTCTGGCAGCAATGAAACTGGCAGTATGATTCTAGTGGGTGAATCAATGCAAAAGTCATCTGTCTTCTTTTGTTTCTTTGCAGGCACACTCCGATTTTTCCCAGAAGTTTATTAAAAGTGAAACAGATTGTGGTCTGAGCTTAAGGCATGGGTGTGCTCTCTTTGGGGCACCTTTTACCTGTACTTTGTTGGGGTACAGACTTCAAGTTCTTTCCAAACATGCCAGTTTCAGTTGACGCCGTAAGTTCTAACTGCGAATGATAGAACTGCTGTAGAAAAGAATAGCTGCCATCCTTTGTTAAGCAAAACATTTAAGTACGGAGAGAGTGTGTTAAAAGAAATCATAACTTAGAAAGCTGAGCACTTGCTGGGGTTAAGCTTGTCATTGGTCATCTATTTTGTGCAATGCGGGTGACTTCAGATGCCTTAGATGCCTGAAATTGCGTGGGATGAAGAGGTCTAAACCAGTTTAAGCTAATTAGCTGATTTGCTATGGCTTCTGCAGCTAATATCTTAAAAATAACTGTAACAAAGACAAAGTTTGCAATCAACTAAACACACAAATATACCAATGCTTAAGGCTTATGCCAAACAAAGGCTCACTACTATTTTCAGTGCCTGCTGGATCATTGCCTGAGCTACAAGTGCCGGTGCTGTGTGAGCACTGCAGCAAGTTCTGTACTGTCAGTGCTAATTTCCATGGAAGGAGAATGGGATAGTTGGTTCTGACTGAACAGGTACTTGAACTGACTGAGAAGGGGAAGCAGAGACGTGCCATCACCATTAGATTTTTATTTGTAGATAAATAAATATTAGTACTTTATACAAGTGCCTGTAGTTGTACCAGAACTTTATACAGTGCTGTTTGTTGTAACTTAACAGTGGGGAATGACACCAGAAAGGCTTCAGCCTGGTTTATGAAAAACTTGAGTAATTTCTCGAAGTTAAAAAATGCACTCAGCCCATAATGCAACTTTGTGATTTTATCAGATGCCATACTGCCTAGCTATTTTGGGAAGAAAAAAAAAAATGGTTTCAGGCCATAACTAAGAATTGTACTTATAAAAATAACCTGGTGTTTTATTTTTTTTTTAGCAATTCCTGTGAGGCTTAAATTGATTTCTCTCATCTATGGTCCAGGCTGTAGCCCCATCTTCTGTTTTTATGTTAGGGGTGTCACTGAAAAAGCCATGCTATTAATTTCCTACAGTCACCAGGCATTTAGAGTGGATAACAGAGGTTATTTTAGCTATTTAGGTTTGGGTACTGCATTTGGAAATGTAGCTCTTCCTTTTGTCTTCAAATACTTTGTTGGACTGTTTCATGGAGTATTATTACTCACTAGCTCTTACATTCAGAAACTGCATATGAAAGCTTTTGGTTTATGATTATAAATCTGGAAAGGGAAAAGTATTTACCTGTGTACGGTCAGTCTAGCTGTATGGAACGTAATGGAGAGGTATGTGAGATTTATCTGTAGTGTTTTGGTTTTGTATTTGGAAGTGTCAGCAGAATGCTATGGATATGAGAAGGGACAATTCTTCAGGGCTTTGAAGCTCTTTTAAATAATTTTGTCAAGTTTTCCTAGTACCAAGCAAACCAGATGTTGCTTTTCTAGTCTAATTTTTAGCCAGTGTACGTTTTTACCACTACTGATGACAACAGTTTCCTTATGCCGTGTTGCTGTCAATGAGGTATGCGAAAAGGACAGGATATAATAGCTCTGCTGTAGGGTTGACTCAGCCATGCACCTTTAGATCCTGGAGAGTGCTGCCCTGGGACTCGCTAGCACAGCTCATTCGATCCAGTGTTTTCTCCTGTGGGAGGAAAGCAATGGAAGGCCTGAAATTAACGTACATACTCTAAAGTATTCAGAGGAAGGATCTTTGCAAATTTTTTGTTACATTTAAAAGAGACTGTGGCTCTCTGGAAGTTCTAAGTCTAAATAAGCTTTTAATACATAAAGCCTAGTTTTCACTTTACTGAAGGTTTTTGAATGTTATTTAAAAGATTGCTAAGCAATTACGTCCTAGATACAAACTACCCTGTTCACTGCTTACATGAACTACAAAGCTCAGTGTGTGTCTTGGTGCTACTGGCTGCAAGGCATTCTCTAGACATGTTTGATGGGGAATTATTTGCCCTAGAAAGAAAACAAATAGAGACATCTGCTTTCAACTCTGAAATTTTGTCCCTAGTTCTTCCTGTGATTAAAAAGGAAATATTTTAATATATGCAATCCTAACACCTAAAATTATGCAGTCTATTTTTTTGTTATGACCAGGACTTCAATAATTCAAGAAGTTCATGGGAGAGTAGTGGGAACTTTGTGTTATCTCTTCTTTTCCAGATGAGCTGGATCAGAGTAAATAGGCTATATACAGCTCTGAAAAACCAGCTTGTTTCAAAGGGATTCTTTCAGCTGCAGACCATTGTGTCATCTGCTCTAAAGAGCTGCCCAGCCCGGCAGCTCTGTGAGAGCTGGGCAAGCTCAGGGTGTTTGTCCTAGGGGGGTGGCTGAACAGGCTCTGGTATTCTGCTACAGCTTGGGATACAGGGTGAGTGTTACATGCACACAGCAACTGGAGATGAGAACCAGGGGATGTGTATTATATTTATGAAAGAATTGTGATTGGGAAGACTTCTCAGTAACACTGGAAAGGTGACAGTGTGCTATGAAAAAAATATTTATAGCTCATCCTTTAAGGATCTAAGATGTTTTTATTCTGCCATTCTTTGTGGAAGTGTGACCAAATTCTCACAGAATGCTGTGTTCTCTTTCTATGACTCAGAGTATCTCTCCTGCAGTCATTTGTTTGAGGATTTACCACCAGAGTGTAAAGATTGCCTATGTTAAGATTTGTGATGAATTGCTACTTCCGTTACTTTTGATATATGGGCTTCATCCACTCTGTTCTCTGTGGCATGGCTTTAGTAAGCATCCATTGGTGCATGATAAGCAACTTATTTCATAAATTGCAAAATAATCTGTGTTCTGTAGAGGGAAAGTTCAGTATTTTTGACCGTGAGGTTTCTTAGCCCTTTCTTGTATGTCCTTGGCTAAAACTTTCCTTTCTGATTAACATCTTTTATCATCCTTATTTTAATTGGTGAATTCTCTTTCATCTACTATTGTTGCTTGGTACATCCATAATAATTTTAAGGTTCAAAATACTGGCAAAACTTTTTTTTTTTTTCCTCTTGGAAAAAAAGCTTAGTTTATGAGAAAATGCATTTGTGGTATCCCTTTAAAATAAAGCTTCTCGAAATTGCTTTATCTATGGATGCAGTGTCCAGATTACCCTGTGAATTACTAAAGGGGAAGATTTTTGTACACAGTTTAGGGTGAATCTAAGTAAAAGCTTAATAAACTGAAATTGAATGTAATTGGTAAATGACTGCATGCTACCGTGCTTAAACCCACTTGTGACATACCCCTTCAAATTATTTATTTTATTTCTACTTGAGATTAATCACTGAGTTAATCAATGTTCAGTTATACGTTACTCAAGAGGAAAGCAAGAGTACAAATGAACACTGAGCTTAGATGTGGCCAAACAGCATTCTGAATTATTTAGAGGCAGCTGATGAGTTTCAGCCACTTTCATTGCCTAGGAAGGCAACATTCTATATTACTGATGATCTAGCATGCCTGCACGTGTTTACTTTTTTTTGGGTTATATATATTCTTTCATGGTCTTAGAACAGGTATTGAACTTTGATGCATTTAGTGTCACTTTGAGAAAGATGATTGAGGAGTTGTCAGAGCTGCACAGTAATTTTCTGCAAATAGGTTCTTTAACTCGCAACCTGCAACATTCCTGTTGTCAGCAGGGATCCTTGAAAGTATAAATTCACCTCTGAACACACATTTAATGGTTTGAAGAAACAACAGTACCTTGTGGAGTTTCAGGCAGGCCCTGCATAATGGGAACACATGAGGGGTGCTGCAAGGCGAGTCAAGGTTGTAGGGCCAGAGTCTGTCCCCCCCCTTGGTTCCCACGGCTCTCCTGATGCAGACCCTGCAGCCAGCAGGGGCTGTGTGCTGTGGATGGAGGTCAGAGAAGAGCTGCTGTGGTTCCAGAGCTGTGATGGCATGGAAGCACGAGTTGGAGGAGGAAAGATGACTGAAGGATTGGGAGTCGATGAAAGGCCTTGTCAGGAGTGGGAATAATATCTCGTGTATGGTGGAAGCAAAGGATGAGGAGGAATTAAGTTCACTTTTTATTGTCATACTCTAATTACTAGTAGCTGTCATACACTTGTGTCTAGTTAATAAAGGAGCTAAAGGGAAAGAGGATGATGGTAATTCTACTATCCTGACGGAGGCAGAAAGAAGAAAAAGATAAGAGCTCACGCATAGGGAAGAGCTTGTATCATCTGGAAAGAATCAATTTGAAAGAGTTTAAAAATAAAAATTAAAAGGAGCACAGGTGATATGGAAGAGAATACTGTTTTGTAGCAAGCTAGTAGATGTGGGTAGCTACAAAGAGCTCTTGCAGCTGGGGAAAAAATAGATACCATACAACTTGGAAAGGATGTAGAAATCCATTTTCAAAGTAATAAGTAATTTGAGGTAAAACAAGACTGATTTTGTTCAGTGATTTTTACTTCTTAGCTAGGCCTCTTCGAACTACTGAAATTAACAGCATATTGTGCAGACAATATTTGCTTCCAGAGTGATAAGAGCTGTTTATAGCTGATGCCCAGGCATGGTATGCAGAGAGGCTCTTGCTTATACTTATTGCTGTAATACCCAAGGCCAGCTAACTGTTATGTGCCCCATTGGAGGGCTGGAAGCAGAAAAGCGCAGTGGGGTCCCGCCTGTGGGGAGGAGCGGACAGGATGGGTGACCCAAAACTGACCAACAGGGTATTCCATCCCGTCTGCCTCATGCTCAGTATAAAAGTTGAGGGATCAAAGGGGTCAGCCTCTTTCTTCGATGGCCGGCGTCCGAGGAGGACTCTGTCTGTCTGTCTGCTGTGATCCTGATCCTGAATCCAGATCTAGAATCCAGTTCCTGTCTGTCACTGAGTCCAGCCTGGGACTTTCCCAGTGCCAGCTGGTGGTTGTCATCCTGGGAGCTTGATACGGTTTTGTATATATTTCATTATTTTCTTTTTATTATTATTATTAATATTTCATTAAAGTAGTTTAGTTCCTGCTAAACTTATAAGTCTCTTTTTCCCTCCTCTGCCTCTCTCTTTGAAGAGGGGTAGGGGGAGTATCTGTTGCTCACCTGATGGCTGGTTAGGCCTAAGCCATGACAAGGAAGGAAATAGTTGTAGGAATCCTTTTTTTTTTTTGGTCTGTCCTAATAAATCTTTGCTGTCTATAGTTAGCTTTGCATGTCTTTTATTTGGGAAGTTACACTTCAAAAGCAAAGATAACTCTGCAAGTTGATGTTAAAAAAAATGGAGTTTTGCCTTCTCTTGGCACTTTTTCTGTGAGCCTGAAAAACCTGGATCTCTGGTAAAGGAATCTCACTTTCTACCTAAGCAGAAGCATCAGTTCTAAGAAAACTGTTTGCTGGAAAGTAGAGCTGACTTTAAAACAGGGCAATGAGCTGTCAAAGAGCTGTGTGTGCTGTGTGCCACACTGACATTATTTGGCAAGTCATACAAAAGAAAATAGGCAAGAGAATCTACAGCTGTGTATGTGCTATTGGTCCTTAATCATTAGTAGTTACCTCTCTTCAACAGAGACAAGAAATCTGTTTAAATTATATCACCTAATAAATATATCGAATGTAACAGATTGAAGGTGTTGGGGTTTGTTTTTTTTCTTCTGGGGAAGAAAGTAAGAATGCTCAGTTAGCTTTCCAACCTAGACTGCAGGTGCATCTGTCTTGTTTGCAATCTTGCACAGAGTTAAAAATATTTATTGCTGCATGGACAAGGACCAGGCACACTGACTGCTCTGTGCTGCCTGACCTTGCAGTCAGAGTAGTAGAAATGTACAGATCCTGTACAGCTGGTAGTTAGGGACACAATATGCTTGCTTACTAGCATGCAGGCTATGATCTAATGAGAGGACAAGGGGAGGAAGTAATCCAGCCTCTGTTGGTGAGAAGAATTTGCTTTTCGTTGTGAAACCAGCAGCCAGGCAACTTCACAACTGTTGTGCTTTCTGGCAGTGATGCGGTCACTTGGCTTTTTTACAGATGCAGCTCCTTCTGTCACTTGTCCCATGGTCTGGCACCACAGTAACTATAAACCTTCAACAACAGCATGTTGCAGCAGAAATGTGCTCTGACATATGCCAGAGAAGATAACAAATGGTGCACAGTCTGTATAACAGCTTAGAGGAAATGACTAGAAAGACAGCAAACATCTAGAAAACTATTTCTGGATCTCTCAATAGACGGAGGCAGTCCTGTTTGATGAGAACTCAGAAGGAATATGGAGGAAAAGGAGAGTAGCAGGGCGCAGTTTTACTTAATATAACCCTCAACCAGAATGTCTTAACATATATCATGACATCCTTTGTACAGCTTCTCTTTCTCTGGGGTAGAAGCAAGTGGCTTACTACCATTCCATTTCCTTTCTATAAAAGGTAGACATGTATTTTGAGAAAGGAGGCCACAGATACCTGGCTGACTTGAGTAATTGGGATTTTCACAGGAGAAAAGTGTACCTTTACCAGCTCTATTGCTGTCTACAGCTTGCCAAAGGCTACCACAGCACCAAAGAGGTGTTTAAGTACCTCTTGTCTGCTTCTCCAACTGGGTCCAAGTTTCCTGTGGGCAATTCCTCTAAACTCACAGGAAGCTCCTGCTGTGGATTGTGCTGCCATGTTCTTGTTGTGAATTCTGACACTAGTACTCCCAAGAGGTATTCATGGAAGGCATCAGGCCGAGTGAGGCACCAGGGATCTCTTGCCATGGGGAGCCTTGTGCACTTCCCAACTTCAGCAGCACAGTCAGTAGGTATGCTGGTGCTCACAGAAGTACATCTCTTAAGGATGAGAAAAGCAGAGGGATTCCACTCTTCTCCCCAAGTAGCACACTTTCTCAAGAATCTTTCATCCATTTCTTTTACTGCTGATCTCAACACTTTCGTTGTGAGCTTTAGTAATCTTCTGGGAGCTCAGCTGCTAGCAGCATTCTGGTCTTTCACTTAAAAGGAGAATATCTAACCCTGTGTTGCAAATAAATGGCTGAAAGAAGATCTAGAAGCTGATGCTGGAGTCTTTTTGGTAGGAGTGTCCTGATAAAGTGCTGGAGCTGTATCTTTTTGCACTATCGTATTTCTCAGATGCTAATTTTATCTAATTCAAGTGAACAGAGATGCTGTGATAATTTCTAATTGTTACCTGTGAAGCCTATTTGCATTTTCCTGGAAACCCAAATAGGGCAGCTTTAACTAATAGATCCTGTAGGTTTCAATGAATCATTTGTATTTCCAAGGTTGCTTTCACATAGCTGCTGAAAGAGCAGAATTGCAGCTAAAGGGTTGTCAGTTACAGTACTGGCAGGGTTGTTATCACCCATCCAGTTTTTGCTGTATAATTGAGAATTCAATGCAGCTTTTGCTGAAAAAAAGAGAGGTTTTTGAGTTGCACTGAGATTTCCTAAGTGCTTCGGAGAACCACAGCTAAAAGCATCTAGTGTGCTTGTACTGAAGCAAAGACAGGCAGGCTTTTTTTCTTTATTTTCAGGTCAGTCCTTCCCAGAGTAATAATGTATGGTTGAACACACAGCCTCATTTCCAGAAGGATGATATTGCAGCTTCAATTTCAACACTAGGGCAACTATAACTTCTAACCTCAATGTAGGGCTGCTGCTACCAAATTTAAATAGTGCAGCAGCAGCTGCCTGTTAACACAGCAGTGTGTTTGTTAGTAAGTAAATTCAGCCCCTTCTATTCTAACACAAAACTGGTCAGTGCTCTTAAAAAAAGGAAGAATCTTTGAATCTATGTAATATTTCATGTCTGCATCCATTTTCTCCCTATAGGGAGGGGGGAAGTAAATGATACCAGGCGAATAGATTCTTCCTGATCCGTGCCAGCTGTGTCCCGCTCTACAACATTGCTCCCTTCTGACAGACTAATCCTGTAAAACCCGGAATGTGGTGGAACTTGGCTTAGTTGGCATCTCAAAATCTGCCACAATCTCATTAGTCTGAATTTGGGAAATTAGTAAGAGTCTTTGGAGTAAATTCATGTCTGTTATTAAATCAGTGGAAGTGTATACTTTTTTTCCTTGTGATTTTTAAACTGAGACTTGCAGCAGTGGAAGTTGACTGCTTCCTTTGAAAGTTTCAATATGCTGTTAGAACTATTAAAATTAAATTCTGGTATGGAGAAGAAAGTAATAGCTTTGTAATATCTATCCTGAATTTTCCTTTTCATCTTCTATTCTTGCACCATAGTATAATAACTGACCATCAGAGGGTGTTGCACTACCACCTGCAGTTGCATGTTGTTTCCTGGTACACTGTAATCAGCCTGTCTCTGAGCATTTCTAGAGAGCTGAGTCTGAAACCTCTATAACTTTACCACTTTCAGAGATGTCTGCACCTGAGCTGTATGTGTACAAATTGGAGATTCTTGATGATAATCCCCAAAGAATGTATCTTGTGCAATTTTTAAAACAATAATTCCAAATATACTGAGTTCTTGCATTCCGGCTATCAAGTTGGAAAAAAATAAAAGCCTGAGTCTTTCCGTGTTGTAGCAACAGTAAGACCTGGCAGAAGCTGCTACAGGTAGAAACAAATTTCTGATCCCAATCTGCTGTACAAAGCCCTTTCTTTGGAGAAGGCACAAGGCATAGTGGTAAGAAAACACAATTCCCACTAATTTAGTTTAAAAGACACTTCATTTTTTGTCATTTTTCTCCACCATAACTAATTCATTCACATTATATGACAGCCATTCCATTACCCCCAAGACCAACTAACAATTGAATCTGTAATAAAGTCTGACCTAAACCCACGCTTAATTGTATAGTACCATCTCTGAATATCAGATGGAGTGCTCAACCTTTTTTGCTTCATAAGCATTTGGGGATGGCAACAATCCTAAAGCAAAAGATGTTGCGTGGGAATGGGCTTGAGAGAACTGGAATAGATACATTATTTTGGTCTATGCCTTGCATGCAGAATCTGTAAGTTGATTCATTACTACAGTAAAAAGATATGCTGTAGTTTCTTAGAATGCTTGTGGTAGGACACAGAGAACAGAAATTAAATGTGTCTGCAGGAGTTTCACCAATTTGTTCATTTTAATTCAATTTTCTTATTAATTTTTCATATTCATAACTAATCTGAAAAGTATTGACAGGCTGACATTTAATTAAAACGTATGTAGCATTGCCATTATTCCTTTACATGGGGAAGTTAGATGCTGATTTCACACTGAGTTAACATTGCTCTTCCAGACTGCTCTTGTAACTGACATTTCTGCCTTTCCTCTGGGTATCCAAACCCAATGTCTGAACTAATCAAGAATCGCTGAACATTGAATGATTTCTGTGTTCTGGAACAAAGCAGGGATATTCCAACTCAGAAATAAATGAATATAGAATGTGTTAATAGTATCATATACATAGGTCCATGTATACTGATTTATAGAAGAGAAAATAAAATGCCTGGTTTGCTGGAGCAACTTTTCATCTCATTTTTCAAGTTCTCAGGCTAGGCAGCATACTGATATTGTTGCCGACAGTCACCAGTAACCTCATGGAGCAGTATAACTTCAAATAAGACGGAATACCAAAAAGAATTTTGTGTGCCTGAGTAAAAGATTTTTCTGATGGGGGTCTTCCATTGCACACTGTGTAAATCTGTTGTATTTGAAATGGAGAGAAGACATTACACGGACATGTAGCTCCCACTTTACAGCTGGAAAAATTAATGCAGATTATATTTTTTATATATATATATCATGTGTGTGTGATATAGTTGGGGGCAGGGGGGTTGGTTTTTTCATTATTTTCAAGGAACAATTGGTGTAACTTCCACCTCTGCACCTGTGTGATTTTTAAATTGATCTTTTTCCCCCTCTTATTTGTCATGAATAACCTACATCTGGGTCGGGGCAGTCCCAAGCACAAATACAGGCTTCAAGGGGAATGGCTGGAGAACAGCCCTGTGGAGAAGGACCTGGGGGTGCTGATTGACGAGAAGCTCGACATGAGCCAGCAATGTGCGATCGCAGCCCAGAAGGCCAACCGTATCCTGGGCTGCATCAAAAGAAGTGTGGCCAGCAGGTCAAGGGAGGTGATTCTGCCCCTCTACTCCGGCTCACGTGAGACCCCACCTGGAGTACTGCATCCAGCTCTGGAGTCCCCAACATAAGAAGGACATGGACCTGCTGCAGCGTGTCCAGAGGAGAGCCACGAGGATGATGAGAGGGATGGAGCACCTCTCCTATGAGGAGAGGCTGAAAGAGTTGGGGCTGTTCAGCCTGGAGAAGAGAAGGCTCTGGGGAGATCTTATTGCGGCCTTCCAGTACCTAAAGGGGGCCTACAGGAGAGCTGGGGAAGGACTTTTTACTAGGGCATGTAGTGATAGGACGAGGGGGAATGGATTTAAGCTGGAAGAGGGCAGGTTTAGATTAAACATTAGGAAAAAGTTTTTCACTTTAAGGGTGGTGAGGCACTGGCCCAGGTTGCCCAGAGAAGTTGTTGAGGCCCCATCCCTGGAGGTGTTCAAGGCCAGGCTGGACGTGGCCTTGGGCAACCTGGTCTAGTGGGAGGTGTCCCTGCCTGTGGCAGCGGGGTTGGAACTTGATGATCTTCAAGGTCCCTTCCAACCTAAACCATTCTATGAAACGCATTAATAAATAATGGACTGCCCATTACATTTGCTCAAAACACAGTCCCATAATAATCATCCACAACAGAAGAACTTCCACGTTCTTATCTTAGTGATTCAACTCATCTTGCAACTGTGGACATGGCTTTCCCATGCAATTTGCTGGAGGTCAGCTTTGTGGGCTCTCTGAGTAAAAGCAGTTTATCTTGTTTTCTCAGTGGTAGTACTGTGCAGTGGAATTACTTGCTCTATTACAGAGCAATTCCGTAAAGAAAGCAGGAAGCTAAACTTGGACATTCTGACTGCCACAGTTTTATTCTACCTATCAGCAGTCCCCTCATGTAGCTTTCTTATTTTCAAGTATTTGTTGGGTGTGTTCAGTTGTTCTTTTTTTCCCCAAGCCCGTAAGCAGACCTGATGTGTGCTTAAGAGAACTTGCCTTAAGAAGGAATAAAGCGTAGGGGTGCAAAGTAGGAGTTGGAGGAATCAGTGATAGTTGTAAGCAATAATATTGCTTTGCTCTCACAAAGAGCTCTAGCCGTGTGTAAGATGAAATTTATCCCCAAGTTTCCATAGTTTCTTTAGCTTAAATGTCAAAAAAAGTGCCTTTAGTGCATACGTGTTTCTCTTATAGCACTGCTGGGCATTTTCACAAGTCCTGTAGAGCTGTTAACCTTAAAAGTAATTTCTTCTAAGTGTGATTTCTGCTTCACGCTCACTATTAACTACTTCGCAGCTCAGAGCGCTGACTGTATGTTTGTCCATTGTAACTTCTGAGTGTCACCATGCTGAGTTGAGAGGCGCCCTTGTTGGCGTTACTGGAAACCCTCTCCTTTCACTCCAGTGTATCGCCCAGTGGACTTAAAACTTCAGCTGCAGCTGGTGGAGGCAGCAGTATTAACCCAGAATAACCCTTGGATAGAAATGTGATGTCAGATTAGAAAGTTTTTGGTTGTTTTCAATTTTGTTAAAGATGTGTATAAGTATCAACAAACTGGGGAAGGCTGGAGGGTGGATGATAAGGGGGTTTGATTGTTATTTGATCACTCTAAGAAAAAAAGTGGAAAAGACTTACGTTGCAGTAACAGCAAACCTGCAAGACTTTGGCAATTTGGTTAAGTGTACCTGTCGAAACATTTATGCTTCAGCCACTTGGTGCCAGCGTTATTGAGCTTAGCTGGGAAATGCTGCTTTGTACTAGAGCCCAGATAGCTCCATGTTTTGGCTCTTCAGTCTGGTGTTAAAAGGACACAGTCATATGCCTATGATCATTTCAGCCTTATTTGTGGCTTGGAAACTGTCCTAAACTGTAATGGTTTCATTTAAAAAAAAAAAAAAAAAGAAAAAGAATTGAAGAAAAAATGAAGAAAAAGAATTGAAGAAAAAGTGCAATGCTGTCTCTGTTTAGTATTAGTAACACTAAAGTAATGACAAATGAAAATAAGGTCAAGTTTGCAGAGTGGTAAGTCCTTTTATTAGGCTAACTGACATAAACAAAGTGACTTTAAACTGACTTTGAGGCACATAGCACTTCATCTGAAGATGAGCATGTAGACTTGAAAATGAGCTTCGCAGATGAGTCTAATAGAAGAATATCACCTCTCTGTGCAAACTTTATCTCAAAAAGTATAATCCAATATAACTATGAGATCCGAAAGGGACAGATGGGTCTGTTGTATTCATTTAATGTTTCTATTTCTGGCAGCATCTGTGGCAGGATGCAGGGTGGGGAGGAAGGTCTGCATTTTGTTTTATTTTTAATCTGAACAGCCCTCCTGCGAGCTCTGAGAATTTGATGCCTTTTTGTTTATCAGATATGTAGGAATAAATTCTTCTAGACTGTTCTTAGCTTCATCCTTCTGTGAAGCATTGTCATCTTCATTCTCAGATTTTGGGGTTTGGTCAGTCCTTTCAGAGCCCTAAGTTCTTTCTCTTCCCACTCTTGCCTGCTTCTCCTAGGCAGTGAGATAGACACTGGTAAAAACGGACGTTTGGTAGGCTATAATCCTGCTCCCTACAATGTCTTTGCCTCTTGTGTATGACTTAGCTTGATTACAGCCACCTGAAATGTCAAAGAGAAAAACTGGTTTCCCTGGATGACAGACGCTTTCTGTTTTCCATGTGAACTGAAGTCTCTGCTTACCTCTGAGGCAAGCAGATTTTTAGATTATATAAGCAAATGATGAAAATAATTACAGACAGATTTTCTTCTGTGCTTGTCTAGAAGGATAACGAAATGAAGAAGGATAATGACATTGAAGCTTCTTTTGCCCCATAGATGTTGCAAAGCACTCTGCTATGTCAGTTCCTTTTGGACACAGCATATGCCATCTTGTGGACAAGTCACATTATGTCTGAATCCTTGAGACAAATATTTAAAGATCATGATTTTTGTGGGTGTGTGATAAAATTGCTTAGTTGTGCAATGTGTACAATAGTACATATTTGTAGCTCAACGCAAACAATCCCTCGTCTTGGAGGCTGATTTTGTAATTGAAGTTATGTGAGTTTGCTTGATTCCCTTACTTTTAAGGAAGCTGAATGAATTTTGCTAGGATATGAATCTCTTCTTACCACTTGTAAAACTATCAAATGTAAAATTCCTTGCAGTTTTCTTCTGTTAAGTTTAAATCAATGACCTAGAATTATTTTCATCTGGCAACAAAGCAGAAATAATTCTGAGAAACATCTGTCAAAGCAGCATAATTGCTACATGCCAATAATAAGAAAAAGAATAACTTTAGAAATTTCCTTACTTCAAGAATGAAAGCAAAAATATTTTTTTATTATAGACACAAGCAACTTGTGCAAATATGTTTTTATTTTAAATTAATGTATCTATACTCTTTGTTGACCCATACTAGTTTATTTGATTCTTTCTTGGTAGAAAGCAAGTGACAACTCTTAAGACACTCTTTAGTTACTGGAAAGCCCTTTCCAAAAGCAATAAGGGTTTTTTACAGGGAAGGTTCTAAACCCCTTAACATTTGTCAAAATATTATGCTTGCTGAATGAGATCATTTCCCTTTTCATGCAGAGATCAACAGATCTTGTCTTATGAAAGTCCTTTAGAGATGGCCCACTGCCTGTTTCTTCTAAAATTTAAAATAAGGCAAGCTTATGGTAAATGTTTCCAAAACCAAGTATGTAATAAGATGGATATGAAGGTGAAGTTTTTGCTGTTGGCTTTAAAGTATGATTCTAATAGCAAAAAGCCTCAAGTAAGTTGATCTAACTTAAATTCTAATTTGAACTCAGTTAGAAGCAATTTTATGTATTAAAAAAGACTCTGATTTAAATTTGATTTAATGAATAAAAATTGATGGGCAAATAAAGTAGTGTCAACCACATGCTAATTAAAGAAACTTTATCGTTCATTGTGCTGATAGCTCTGTCTATCCTGCAGGTAGGCAGAGCCATTTCTAGCTTTAGAGTAGATATTCTTGTCTATTGGTCATGCAGAGATACTGGAAAGGTGGCTGATTTCTAAGCTTTCCCACCGTTCACGTATGACAGGATTATAGTGCTACAAAGGTGTAAGCAGCTTCTGGTAATAGATTTGTCACCTAATATTGCCAGGCACCGCTGGAGTACTAAAAGCTATCAAGTAAGTGGCAAAGCAGCTGGTTGAGATACACAAATGTGGGGAACATAAGTCATGAGTTTTCTTAACAGTTACTAAATAAACATCTGTGACCAAAACAGAGTGTTGCAAGTATTTGAAGATACTAACATCACCCATCCATATGACAATAAACGAGGTCATGCACTTTGTGATAATCATAAGGATCTGTGTTTGCTGACCAATGTTGAAAAGTTATTTATGATCTGGACTAAACTGAGCTATGAATTTGTGGAGAAGCAGTTTATTTTTAGTTACTGTAGATTCTGTTCTGGTTGTGGTACAGATCACATGATTTTTCTGCAGGGCAAATTCAGGAGGAGCTGTACATACAATCAAGACTTGCAGAATCTATGCATACAGCAGATCAGCCAGCTCTGAAAATCCCAAAGTGCTTTCAACCATCACATGAGGGTTTCTAGTTCACTTATTTTTATTAATAGTGTTTGTCTGTAAGGCTATTCAACTGTTTACTGATTGCCTTGCTTGTCACGAAGGATTAGTCTGAAAAGACAGAGGATTCATTACAACTGAGGAGTGTCCTGAACATTTGGCGTCCAGATGTAACAAGCCACTCAAGGCAGCCAGCAAATTTGGTGAAGTGCTTTCTTCATGTGTAGCAATGGATGATGAAATTGCATTTCACCATAATTAGTCATTGTTTTCGTAAATGGGTGTTAATACTCACATTGCTATCGCTGTTTTAGCTCTGTAGCTATGACACTTGTGCTGATTTTGTCCCCAGCTGGTACGCTTCCTGGTTTGCTGCTTCCTGCAGACAAGCAATATCATGTGACAAGATATGGTATGTTAATATCTGAGTTTCTGGAACAGGAACTGACACCTTCCCATCTGAGACTGTTGACCATTTAATTTATATGTGAGAGAGGTTCACTAAAGTGCCTTTAATGAAAGCAGTCCTGCCAGAGGTGGGGAACTGAAATATTAAACATCACGTCAAAGCTATTCTTAAATCATGTAACATAAGTTACTAGAGATTATAAACAAAGACAGAATTCAATAGCAATAACTTCACAATTGCCAGAACTGCAGCAAGTATTACTCCTGCTAAGTTCAAATGTTTGTAGCGTGAAGTGAGAGGAGCGTAAGAAAACAAATACTTACTGGCCTCCAGCTTGCCACATAATGTGTGTGGGTGGTGCTGGGAACAGAGTTTCAGAGAAGTGGATATTTGAGGCCTTAAGGAAAGCCTCATTGGATAACTATGAATTTTAGCATTAAGGTCTCTTAATCTCTCTCTCTTTATGTATTTCTTGCCTATATCCCAACTAATAATTCTGACAATAATTCTGGTGTTCAGATGACAGCTGTGTGAAAGATTACTGTGTCAGAATTATGCACAAGACACTACTGTATCATTCCTTATTCCCTTCAGATTCACAGAGTTGGATCAAAGCAGTTCATTAAAGTAAGCCTGGCTGCTGCCTTAAGTAAAACAACAGAAAGCTTAAATGTAAGATTTAGATCAGTAGTTTCAGTGGTCAGATACAACATGAGCCAGCAAAGCTGGTCTACAGCCAAGGCTATACCACAGCTTGGCCAAACAGTAGGTCAGGCATTATTCCAGAGGAAGGGTGAGAAGATGTGATTTTTGCACTGCTTTGTTAGGCAATGGCATGGCAGCAGTTGAAATTGTGCTTCAGTTCTGTCTGGAGGAAAAATAATCAGGCAGCTTTATTTTTAAAATCATATCCTTCCTGTGCCCTGTCAAGGGAGTGGGAAGATTAATTTGAAGGGTAAATGGTTGGGAGAACCATAACTTTCCTCTGTTTTTTGATGGCATTATTAGAGAATCCATCAAATTATGGGTGACTTAATCAGGACAGATCTACAATTTTTAAATGGGAAGCCTTTCTATCATAACCATTTCTTTTTGGTTGTTTATACTAGGAGAACCATTAGTGGCAGTGAATGGTTATTCTCCTTGTAATTCTTTACATGAAGTGCCAAGTGTTCTGGGAAAAATAAATCTATCATTACCTCTTTTGACACCGCACTGCTGTGTTGCTCTCTAGGGGAGATGATATGATTTACATATTTAAATGCTTTGTTGTAGTGTGAAATAGTTTTACAATCTGGTGGCTGTTATTAGCAGTTATGATGATCAAATAACACTATAGGAGTTGGTAATTAAAGAAGGAAGCAATACCAAAAGAAGGACAGTTCAGTATTAATATTTAGGTGTGGATTAATTTAGCAAATCTGTCAACCAATTGCAATCCTGTGGATTTTGCAGTTTCAGACTTGATATGCTACTTCTGTTTCCCATAGCAAATCCATTAATATTCCAATCTTCCGCAAGCATATTATCCCACATACTACCAACTTGCAGATGAAAGAAACAAGTCTTTTTTGCCTTAACGGTCATGCTAAGCAAGGCATGTAGAGTGAGGAGGGTGCATGCTTGGGGAAGGAGGATGGCAGATGTTTAGTATCAGAAGGAGTTGTTGCGATACCTTAAACTAAGAGTTGGCCTCCCGGGGACGGGGGGCAGTCTCTGACCCTGCTCTGTGGAGGCAAGGAAGCCCACCTCCCTGCATCTGCCCGGCACACAGATAGGCTTCTACGGTAAGGAGTTCCCTACCTGCCAAGGTGGCAGTAAATGGGCAGTTGCAGCCTTAAAAGAGAGAACAGCAGCAGCCAGGAAAAGCTCAGCCTCAGACCTGCCTCATCGGAGAGCATCAACCAGAAGTGTCCGAGTGGCTGCTGTGAAGGGGGTGTGAGGGGTGAAGAGACCTGAGAGCAGTTCAAAAACTCATAACTTTTGGAGTGTTCACCCTTTTCATCCCATCGGTTTCCAGCACCCGGGGGGTGGGATCACCAGGGGAAGTGTAAAAGACAGTGGAAGAAAATGGGAACCGAGAAAGAAAATGATTTTATGTAAGGCAGCATGTATCCAAGAGCTGCCTTGAAGTCACTATTTATCATGAGGGTTCTCAAAAGTAGTCAACATGGATTCACCAAGGGGAAGTCATGTCTGCCTAATCTGATAGCCTTCTATGATGGCGTGACTGGATGGGTGGATGAAGGGAGGGCAGTGGATGTTGTCTACCTTGACTTCAGCAAGGCCTTTGACACTGTCTCCCACATCATCCTCACAGGCAAGCTTAGGAAGTATGGGCTAGATGAATGGACAGTGGGGTAGATTGAACAGTGGTTGACAGAGCTCAGAGGGTTGTGGTTAGTGGTGCAGAGTCCAGTTGGAGGCCAGTAACAAGTGGTGTCCCTCAGGGGTCAGTACTGGGTCCAGTCCTGTTCAATATATTCATCAATGACCTGGATGAAGGGATAGGGTGTACCATCAGCAAGTTTGCTGATGACACAAAACTGGGAGTGGTGGATGACATGCTGGAAGGCTGTGCCGCCATACAGCGTGACCTGGACAGGCTGGAGAGTTGGGCAGAGAAAAACCTGATGAGGTTCAACAAAGGCAAGTGTAGGGTACTACATCTGGGGAGGAATAACCCCATGCATCAGTACAGGTTGGGGGCTGACCTCCTGGAGAGCAGCTCTGTGGAAAGGGACCTGGGAGTCCTGGTGGACAACAGGATGACCATGAGCCAGCAATGTGCCCTGGTGGCCAAGAAGGCCAATGGCATCCTGGGGTGCATCAAGAAGAGTGTGGCCAGCAGGTCGAGGGAGGTCATCCTCCCCCTCTGCTCTGCCCTGGTGAGGCCGCATCTGGAGTACTGTGTCCAGTTCTGGGCTCCCCGGGTCAAGAAGGACAGGGAACTGCTGGAGAGGGTCCAGCAAAGAGCTACAAAGATGATTAGGGGACTGGAGCATCTTTCTTATGAGGAAAGGCTCAGGGACTTGGGGCTTTTCAGTCTAGAAAAAAGAAGACTCAGGGGGGATCTTATCAATACTTATAAGTACTTAAGGGGAGGGTGCCAGGTAGATGAGAAGAGTCTTTTTTCAGTGGTGCCCAGTGATAGGACAAGAGGGAACGGGCACGAACTTGAGCACAGGAAGTTCCATCTTAACATGAGGAGGAACTTCTTTCCTCTGAGGGTGGCAGAGCACTGGCACAGGCTGCCCAGAGAGGTTGTGGAGTCTCCCTCACTGGAGACATTCAAAACCCGCCTGGACACCGTCCTGTGCAATGTGCTGTAGGTGTCCCTGCTGTGGCAGGGGGTTTGGACTTAGATGATCTCCAGAGGTCCCTTCCAACCCTGATGATACTGTGATACTGTGGTTTCTCCTGGTTTTTCCCCTGCTACCAGTTCCACATTGCTGTGGAGCAATAGTTTTGTTTTGATACATGAACCTAAGCAATGATGCTGTCAGTCACGGGGTATTTATCTTCACAAAGCAGTTTCTGAAAGGGAGGGTGTATTTGTGGGCTCTCTGTTCTCTTTTCTCCCCCCCCAGCCCCCTCTGTCACACACAGAATTTATTTGAGGATAACTTGAAGTTATTAACTCGCAAATCAACATTGCAAAGCCCCCTATCACAGCTTTTTTTTTTTTTTTTTTTTAAAGCCAAGTGTTTGGAAACCAGCCTTCAAGGTAACCCACTTCCTGACAGCCTGGAAACCTTGGCTCTGCTCTTGTTTCACGCAAGCAAACTGCACCGTACTCTCAAATGTATTTGGCGCATATAATGTCAGACTGTTCAATAACTCCATGTGTCGGTATAGTTGTTTATATTGAACAGGGCTAGCATTCACCCAAGCAGAAACAACACAGCAGTGTTATCTAGGCCTGTCTCTGCAAGCTATTAATTATTGCATTGTTAGCTCTGAAGTATATTGTGATTAGTATTTCTGTAGTAGTCCATGAGAGGAATTATACTATGGTAGTACTTCATTTTAATTATTGCAGACATTTTTATGTGCGCTCTCTGCTAAAAGTAGCTTAGAGAATAAAACTGAAGCTGTCTGCACAGTACAATCAGAAAGTGCTGAAGTTACTATCCAGCGGGTTTGGAAGCTGATGAAACCCTCAACCCTGAGCTCAACAAAACCTCAAGATTCAAGTGGTTCCTTTAGCTATTGCTCCTCTGCCAAACAGGCTTTGACAGGACCATGTAGAAGTTGAAATGAGTTTCTCCTGCTCTAAAGTTAATTGAGTTAACTTAGAGTAGACATAATTATTACATGGCAACTTTATTCCTTCAAAATGTAGCTCTTGCCTATCCTTCATTACCTTGACTCATGAAGCATTTGGCAGATGGTTTTTTTAATATTTGTTAGTATTTACCAAATCAACTAATATGCTGTCACAGTCTTTGTTTTATCAAAGCTCTAAGCCCTGGATACAACCTAAATGAGAACATAATTTAAAAACAAAAGTCAACAACACTATCTTTTTCCTTTCTGATCAAAAACCATCCAGAGTGCCAACCATTAAAAGCATTGCATAAAACCCCACAGAATTAGTTAAGGGGACTCTCTATTCTACCATGAGTGTTTTGCATTCAGAACCTCAGCCAGAATAGCTATAATTACTCTGCTGTGTGCTAACAAAGGTGCTGTTGGTGCTTTAGCAGGGACACGCAAAATTCCTGTTTTCATGCTCCCATCTACTATGAAGGAGCTGCTTAGGTAACTGCATCTAATCTGTGCAAACTGTGTGCGTGGCTCACAACAGGTAAATATTACCAGTGCTTCGAGGACATCTCAGCAACACGAACATGCACTTTGCATGGAAGTGTGGGATGTGTGTCATGTTTTCAGCTTTGAGGCTTGAAATGGCAACCTCAAAGCTCATGTCACATTGTAGCTTGGCTAGTCAGAGAGAGAAAAATCTCCCCTGAAGATTAGCTGCTGTTAGCTGGAGAGGCAGCAGAACATCTTCATTTGTACCTTGGACCTCTAGAATAGAATATTGATTTACACTTGTGGCACTGATAGTATGTGTATTTTATTATTGGTTAAAATGCAGGTCAGTTTTAAAGAAGCAAAGTTTGATCAAAGTCACTAGAAATTAAAGGACATAATAGCAATTGGTACTACTGTTTGGTGCTGTTGTTGGTTTTTTTTGTGGTGTTTTTTTTTTTTAACTGATGAATTATTTCTTATTATCAGTTCATGTTCTTGGAACTTTGAAGTAGTTTTCTTCAAGCAATTAATGCTTGCAGCAGTGAATTATGTAGAAATTATAATTTTGGATTTTTGGCCTGGCTTGGTTTTGTTCATTACTTTAAACATAAGTCTTCCAAAATGTTTGGAAGTGTTACGCTTCTTGATGTCACTGCTGTGTGTCTTTTTGTCTTTTTTTCTTAACCTCATCAAGCTTACTTGTTTCTCTTTTAAAATACTTATATTGTGAAAGTAAACCTATGAGTGGCTTAAATTTTAGCTGTTACTGTAGGTCAGGAAATTGACTGGCAATTGCAATACCAAAATGACTGCCTGCATTTAGCTTGTACTAACTGTTCAAATTGTGTTGGAGTTCTTGTTCTCTTTGCTTTGCAACTTGAATCAGGCATTGCAACAGTGGGGGGAAAACCCAAACATTCTTTCAGATTATTTGACTTAATGTATCTACCTTGCTTTCTCTGTATGCAGAGAAAGCGTATACGTTCTCTATGCATATACATTGATTACTGGTCTGAAACTGCATTCTAGCAAAACTCTCCTTAAGTATCTAGTGTTATTGAAATGATCAGAACTCAGAGAAATTCTTTTCTAGCTTCAACGAATCAGTATATGCACAATGACAAAAAAAAAAAAGAAAAAATTTATGTGTGCAAGTCCTACTAGTTCCAGGCAGGAGAAAAATAAGTTGACATTAAGGTTTACTTATTGAGGGCGCATTACAGCATGTAAAATATGGCTAATAGCCTTTTAAATGTACATCAGCTTCTCTACTTCATTTAGTTTTTTTGGTGGAAACTTAACTGTTGTAAAAGCGAAAGCTAGTAAATCTAGCATGCACTCATTTTTGGGGCTAAACTGACATCTGCTGGTGCTGTGTAATACAATACATGCAATTAGTGTGACGCCAAAATATACACAATGTTCTGTGTACCTTTCCATTTCCGTGACGCCATTAGCAGCCCTATTGATGACTCAGTAGGGTGGAGAAACGCGTAACAGGCAAACGTCGCAGGTGGGGCTGCCTGGCACATTGTGCCGCTGCACAGGGGATGGAGCGCGGCTCTCGTAGTTACAGCGCACTGCATTCGGACTTCCTTCAAGCTTCTGAAATTGCCATGTGGCCTTTTTTCTTCTATTATGATTTAAAAAAAAAAATCATGTTTATAATCTTCAGAACAAAAATATTCTAATTGGTACATAACTCATGGGGAGTGGGGGAGGGATAATAAAGATTTATCTTGATTTCCAGCCATGTTCTCCTCAAGCATGCAGTGAGCAGGCACTGCCCACCTGGTCACTCGGTCTGGCGCAGGACGACAACTTCGGTGGCCGCTTCGGGGAAACTGTGCTGGCTTTGCCCTGCGGGGCAGGCAGGCATGTGCCCAACCCAGGCAGGCCAGCGGACCGCAGCTCGCAGGTGCTGCGGTGGCCTGGGGAGCCACAGACTGGCTAATGCTGCTGCTTCTTTCACCCAGTGCCAGCCAGTGAAGGACTAGAAAGGGAGGAACTGGTGAATGGCGAGGTAGGTGGGGAGGAGAAGGGGTAGTGAGAGGAAATGTGCTCATGCACTGGTAGATGGATGCCGGCTGCTTGCTCTATTTGGACACTCAGTGGAAAAAGGAGTAGGGTAAAAGGGAGCAATGTTACTGGGGTTCCGGAGGAGGAGTAAAAGCTGTAGCACAAGCCGGCCTCTGACTAGATGTAAGCAAAAAACATGGGAGAGCATGGCACTCACAGTAAGAAGGCCTTCAGCTGAAGGTCGTGCCTTATTTCACCCTGGGAGATGTGTTCTGTGGTTTCTAAGCTGCTCATAGCCACCTGGGGAAGGGGATTTACTTACAAAGAGAACAATTATTCCAATTTTAGTTAAGCCAGGGCACCAAAGCCAAAATTACACATATTCTGCTCCTGACAAAAAGATCATCATATATAATGTGATTTCTTGATAATGATGAAAATTTATTCACCTCCAAGTCTAGTTCTGCTCTCAGGTTCAAATGCAGACTCATGGGAAGGACTGAATGCTGCTGAATCAACCCCTTCCCCCAAATCAGGGACCTGGGAGCGTTCACGCTGCCAGAACCCTTGAACTCCAACGTCTGATGAAAACCCTGAGCACCGGTACCGCAGGCGATTCAGTAGATTACTGTGACTGCAGAGCTCACTGTTGGGGTTATTGTCACTTGGAGCAAGAGCCTCTTTTGTCCTATGAAACCTGAATCCTGGCTCTGGGATGGGTTTGAATTGAAGCTTTATACATGTTACTTAGGGTGAGGTCGAAGAAAGGATTTAAACACAAAAATAGGACTTTAACGGATTTTAGATGCTTTCAACCAAAAGGCCTAACACACAATCCCTGCTGAGCCCTCAGGAGTTATTGACTCCCTTCAGTCTAAAGTGGATTAAAGCACTTAAATACTAGGTCTTGCTAACCTATATGGTTCACCTAAACTATAGTGGGTAAAGCAGTCCTTGTTCAATCCCTTTCAGGGATCTGGCCAGTAATTCATTTTTTGTCTTATCTTTGAGCTATTGGGTTGGATAAAGGAGTGACACACCCTGTATTTTCCAAAGACTAAATCCAATATAATTGCCTGTAAAGGCACTAGTTAAAATCACTGTATCTGTTAAAGGTTTCTTTGCTCACTTTGTTTCCTTGCATGTGGTGGTGTCTGAAATGTTAGTAACGTAAGGGGTATTGTAGAATTAAGGGAGGGTGTTTTCCTCCTGCGCTACAAAACATGGAGTCTGGCTATGCTGATTACGGGAAGGTTGAAGATCACTTGTTTTAATTTGTCAATCTATGAGTAAGCGTCCTGGCAAGCGCTGCCGCGTTCCCCGACACTCGGGCCGGGCAGCGGGGGGGTCCGGGCGGTGTGCGTCACTCCCTTGCTACTTCCACAGACTTTTTAATTTCCTCCTCCTTTCCTTTTCCTCCCCCCCAGCGCTCAGACGCGCCGCTCCCACCTGCGGGGAGGCACCGGCCCCGCTCGCAGGAGCGCACCTCGGCGGGGAGCGGGCGCGGCGGTAGGTGCGGGGCAGCGGGCTGGGACCGGCGGGCTGTCTGCCCCCAGGCAACCCCCCCTCCCTTCCGCGCTCGCCCGCTCACGGTTCTCGGGGAAAGGGGAGGAGGAGGGCGAGGGTGGGGACGGGACAAGCCCTGCGGGAAGGTGGCTTCCCCCGGGCAGAGAGGAGGGCAGACGGGAGGCGCCCGCTGCGGAGCGGTAAGGGCCGCGGGGCCGCTGCGGGCGACGCTGGGCGCGCCGGGCTGTGTCGCCCGCCCGGAGCCTGGCTGCCGCCGGACGGGACCCGCTCCCGCGGCCGGCAGGGCGGAGGAGGGCTTTGCTCCGCCGCCGGGGACGCCTCTGGGGGGCCCGAGCTCTGCCCTTCCTGGGTCCCGCTGAGGCCGGGCTGAGCCCCCTCCCGCGGCGCCCGGGCGGGCCCGGACACCCCCCCGGCCCGGCGGGCCCGTCCCGCCGCGCAGGAGCCCCCGGGGCGCTGGGGGGAGCTGGGTCTGCGCGGGCGCGGTCCCGGCACCGGCGGGACGGTCCGGAGCCGGCCCGGGAGAGGCCCCTGCCCGCGGGGCTGCGGGGCCAGAGCCGGAGCTGCGAGCGAAGCGAAAGGCAGCTGTTGGGGGGACGGACGGCTCCGGCGGAAAGTGGCCCTTTCCCCGGGGAACGGGGTCGAGAGCGGCGCGGCGGCAGTTTCATTTCAAAGCGGGCCGGGCCGGCCCCAGGGAGGGGGTTTGCCCGCCTCACCGGGACCCCAGTGGGAGCCGCTCGCAGGAGTATTCTGAGATTGTTAATTACTTGGTAAAAGTAACGCGCTAAACGTCTGTGACCTCTCCTGCTGGGGAGAACACACTCTGTAGTACGGTTTCTGTTTTGCCAGGATAAAGTTCAGCGTGACCCAAATGCCACTGGTTGTCTGACTAAAATAATAACGTATCAAAGTCTTTTTTTGTAATTATTACTGAATTTTATTCTCTCACAAACGCCTGGGAAATATACACAACTTTAAAATACTGTTTCTCAGCAGGTTGGTAAACTGGGAAGTTAGTGTCCAGAGTTCAGATAACCCAGATGGTGGCCCAGGCAAGTGCTGTGTTATGGCTTGCGGCTGTGCACTGCAAAAATCCCAAGTGCTCTGACAAACCTGTATATCCTGCCTGATTGTTTAAAAAAAAGATTAGCCTTCAACCTGTGTTTCATTCCAGGTGCTGCCGATCAGCAGCTGTCTTAAACTGCTGTGCAGGGAGCCCCTGTAATTACCTGTGGTGTTGGAGAACAACTTGGGATTTCTAGTAAAGGACTGAGTAGGAATTGTTTAAGTTAAGGGACTAAATCTTGTAAAATTTTAGCAAGAGATAAAGAGTAAGGGAAGGGCAGCAACATACTTGCTCGGCCAGGCTGGGTTAGCAAAGCTGTATTTGTAAGCGATTCTTTTCAGTTTTGGTTTGTTTCTGTTTTTAAACCAAGCAGTGAGGTGGGTTTTTACCTTCTCTTTCTCTTGTCCCCTGGCTAATCTTCAAGTAGTGCCCAGGATTGTGAGGCACATGTTTGCACTGGCTGTGTGAAGTAATAGTTCAAATATCTCTTCAAAGCTGACATTTAAAGCAAGAAGGGACATTAGCAGAATTCAGTTGAAAAGCTGAAGTTGTGGTTACCTCCAGGATACTCAGTACTTTGAAGAGATTGTTTTGTAGTGCTGATGTCATCTTGTTCTGTATTAGGAACTTCTGTTTTGATGGATAAATTAAAGAGACTGATACTTGGTTTTAGTTTTATGCCATTCACTGTAGTACTTGGTAAATGTTATCTGTGCTCCAGATTTGAAACTTTAAAAAAAGATAAGGAAGGCACGGGAGAGGTGGTTGCCATGCCAAGGATGCTGCCAAGCGCTGCGAAGAACTGAGACTTGTTTGCCTCTGTCTTCAGGAAGGGAGGCGGGGGGGGGAAGCGAAAAAGCAAAAAAAGCATAGAAGTAATTTTTAAATTGAACCAGCTGTCCAAAACTAGTCAGTGGTAAGAAATTAAAAATGCAACATCATTTAAAAATGTGTTGAATGTTAAATATCAAGACTAGAAGTGTTCACGCTGGGAGTTATGATCACGACCATTTTGAAATCTATGAAAGGGTGTTGATTTCTTAGAACTCATTCTTCACTAAAGCAGAGGTGAGGATGGTGTTCGGTCGCACGGTGTCTGTGCAGCTCAAGTAGCTGTGTCATGGTTTAACCCCAGCTGGCAACTAAGCACCACACAGCTGATTGCTCACTTCCCCTCCCCCACCCGGTGGGTTGAGGGGAAGAGAATTGGAAGGGTAAAAGGGAGAAAACTCATGGGTTGAGATAAGAAAAGTTTAATAATTGAAATAAAATAATAATAATTGTAATGAAAAGAAAAATAGAGACAGAAATAAAACCCAAGAAAGACAAGAGATGCAAATGAAAACAATTGCCCACCACCAACTGACTGATGCCCAGGCAGCGGCCCCCCTGCCAACCTTCCCTCAGCTTTTATTGCTTGGCGTGATGGCATACGGTATGGAATATCCCTTTGGTCTGTTGGGGTCAGCTTTCCCGGCTGTGTCTCCTCACAACATTTTGTGCACCCCCAGCCAAAACCAACACACTGTGACTAGGGGCAGTTGATCAGCATTCAGCTCTGTAGTTTAGTCACAAGGGGAAACTTCTATTTTTCTAAAGAAAAAAGGAGATCAGTGGTTTTTAAAAGTATAGCTGTGGAATATTTGATACTACAAATATCGTCACAAAAACTTACTGAGCTTAGTCATCTTTGACTGCTGTCTTGTTCCCTCTTCAGTTGCTAAAACCGCGGTGAGAGTATGAGAATGGTGTGAAAGAGCGACGCCTGTTCTTAAGGAAGTGATCGCTTACCACAGTTACCATTCCTGCGTACACACTGTGCCTGTAGCCGTGTCTGTCCTTCTGTACCAGCTCCTGTGTTTGTCCGAGCTGCGTGGCTACTGGAAAACCCACACTAGACTGTGTACACAATTTCCTTTCTAATAAACCTTTCCGCATTTCTGCTTAGTCTACTGGGAAGATCATGGGACTACTGAAATGTATAAACATTAGTAGTGTTTACTGATTTATTACCATACCTCCAGTGCAGCAGATTAGTCCTGTGTAACCTGGAAGAGTGAACAAACTTGTGACAAGTTCTTTATAGAAATGTTTATAGACTTCACTGAAATCCTGATGAAAGCTGTGTCGTGTAAAGAAGGCCGTCAGCAGTATTCCAGAAACTCTTCTGCACTCCTGTGAAGTGAAGCTTGTGTCGTTGTTGGGAAGCTTGTGTGCTGGGTCCTAGCTGTACTTTGTGTGGATGGGGTGACTTCAGCCTTAATCGAATACTTAAGCCTCAAGTTCTTTTTCTTTGCATGTTGTCTTTTGTACCTGTGAAGTTCTCTGCAGGCATCTTTCAGGTGTTGAAAGGGCTCTTTGACTTGAGAGACACGGTCAGAAAAAGTGTAAGATCAAGAGATGCTGCCTGAGGCCTATTTTAAAACTTTAAAGATTGACCATGGAAACAGGTACAGGAATTGGCTTTGTTGGAGAAGAGCGGTCATGGATTACAAATGAACTTGTTTATGTTGCTTAGAAATAATGCTTTCTTTGAGGTTTGTAATCTGGAGACGTGTGTCCACAGAGCCGTATCCTTGTAGCTGAAGATTTAAGGGAGAGATTTTTGGATGGTGAGTGAGGAAAAGGCTGAATAAGTAGCTTACCAGAGCAGGAACCAACAACAATTTTAGATTACTCTTTTTCTTTTTGGTATGCGGACAGGTGTGGTATATACGATAAGGAATGGAAGTACTGGCTGCTGACTCGGCAGAGTTGGCCCACACGGCTGCAGGGGCACTGAGTGTGACTGGCTGCGTACCTGGGCTCAGCGCTTGCTCAGTTGGTGCGTGGTGGTGGTTGATTATTCCTAGGTACAGTGTGGAAAGGAAAAGATGGGTGATCCTGGCGGGCAGCAGTGTTGACGTGGACAGACACAGACATGAGTGGTGAGGAGGCAACATGGACATTGTAAGACCAGCAGAGGTTTACCAGGCAGGAAGCAGTTGTTGAGAACTCTAGGTGAGCAGTTACAGTAGTAGAAGTATATGAGATAAACTTTATGATATATAACTGCTTAAAGGATGATGTAGCCATAAGAGAAGCTGGTTATGAGTTAAGGCTAAAACTTACTACAAAGTTTGGAACCGTGATAGACTGGAGTTTCTAGAGCATCTCACAAAAAATCAAGAAAATCAAGCTTGTCCTAAAGTGGTCTGGAATTCTGGGTTCTCAAATAGATGTATTTACATTATGTCTTGTGAAGTAAGGAGAAAAAAAAAAGTCAGGTCCACTAATAAAACCCAGCTTCCTTTTGACATCAAGATACTGATCCAGAATCTGCATTCCACTAGGCGTACAACAGTACATGGGGCAAAATGAGTATTTAGTAGCCATACAGTTCCTATTGTTGCTACCAACCTCTGTAATTGGGATGAGTTAGTGCTTCCCTGACCTGAACCAAGCAATGGAGGCAGCCCAGCAATTAAGGCAGTTTTCTGGAGAATTGTCCTCATTGAAGAAGTCATTAAAGCGAACGAATTTGTGTAGTTTTCATCATGACTGGTATCTTTTGCATCAGTTATGACAAAACTTACTTAGTATTTAGTCTTCAGTGTATGGACAAAACCAGAACTGGACCTTTGTAGTCTTTTTCTAGTACAGTAATCAACCTTCTGTTTTCTGGGTTATTATAGAGTAATTTAGGTTGGACAAGGGATCTCCGGAGGTCATTTGGATCAGCTGCCTGCTTAGGGACCTACTTAGGTGAGGTTGTTCAAGGCCCTTTGACTTCGTATTCTGTTACAGCTTTCTATTCCAAAGTGTGTTTCCTACTTCTGTTCTTGTTATGGAATTATTTACAGCCAGCTATGGTCCCAATGGGGAAACAAACTCTGCATTATTGTCTGGCTAGTTTACCGTATCTTTTGTTTGCTTCTAGTAAAAACTGTCCAGTCATAGCTTCTGTTTCCTTCCAACTAAGCTGTTCTTTGCCCTTGTGTGTGTTGCCTACAGATTCTGCTCGTATTCCCAGTGGGTGTTTTCCTGGACTTAAAAGATCAGGTACCACAGTCATCTATAGCCAGGAACTTTCTGCCGTGTGTAACAAACGTGCAACAATCCAAGTAAGTAAAACTTTTTGTTTAAATAATTTTCTTAGTGCCTGAGACTTTTTTCCCCGCTATGTTTCTCTCCTCACCCGGAGCAGGCTGTTCTGTACTCTGTGCTTTGAGGCCTGCTTAGGTAGTATCTTTCCAATTGAGGTGGCTAGCATCTTGGAATAAGCTTGGGCAGTGGGGATACGTAAAGGACATTATATCCAGAGGAACGAGGTTGGGTTGGGAGGAGTCGAGAGTCTGGTAGGAGTTTCTGAGGCAAGCTGCAAGCTTTCAGGGTTGGATGGCAGTGGCAGGGAAATGGTGGCCTGGCTCTTGTGCTCCTGGCAACCACGTGAGTCTTCTGGTTTTGTTCTTAGTGGTGTCTACTCCCTTGCTCAGCTGAAGCCCCTCACATGCCATGTTGTTTTGCAGCCTTCCTCCAGCCCTGTTTCTCCTGCCAGCTGCTCTGCTGTGCTTCCAAGAGATGGTGCCCAGCACTGCATCTTCATCCTGGGTAGAAGATAGGGTGTCCCTGATTGAGATCTGCTATCTTGCACCCAAACATGAATGACCAAATTTAATTATGTCTTGTTTCTTTTTATCCAACATATGTACCATTCAATAAAAGTCCCCCCCAAAATAAAAACTGTTAAGAAATCTAAGAAAATAATCACTTCTTACGCTGTCATAAAAAATATGCTTTCTTGATGATATTGCTACCTTGTTCCTCACTTGGATAGCCAGATACAGGCTTACTTTATTTTCTTGTCCTTGCCTTGTCTTGCATGTCATCTTTGCTAGCGTTGTAAAAATTTTCTAGAAAGCAATTCGAGGTAATGCATTCCGATAAATTCATGTTCAGCAACATTCCTTACAGTGGAAGATAAAAATAAACTCTGTACTTCTTTTCTAAGTCATCGTAGTAAATATGTGTAATGGAAATGTCCCTTCTCTTGCTGCGTGTGCATATGTATCAATTCTGAGTTTTGGAATGATGCTGTATGAAAGTAAAAACAGATGGCCTGAGATGTTGGGTCTGGTTTCACAATCTGCTTACGTTCCCTTGTGTTAATGTTCTTGCCATCTCCCCTTGTAACTCCAGTGTTTATGCTGTTGTGTGGACAGTAAGACTAAGGAACTGATGTGGCTGAAAACTCACTCCATAGTGGTAGGCAGCCAAAGCGGCAAGTTGGATCTTTCTTTTGGTAGAAATTGTCTTAGATTGATTTAGGACATTTGCTATTGCAGTGTTTTAAGGATATAAATTTCTTTTGATAAAAGCAGAAAAGTTGTAAATCCATACCAAACAATGAAAGTGTCCTGAGTTCAAACTTTCACATAGCTAACTATGCTTATCTTTTATAAAAAATTTTTATGACAGACATACACTCTGATATAAACTAAAAATTATGTTTTCTTTGTAGTAAAGTTTGTTTTGGAAGCACTTCAAGCAAATACAGACATAATTATTTAGTTTCAGGAGAGCCTATTTAAAAGCAAGCAGGGTATTTTTAGTCTGTACCTGAGTGGCTAAGGAAGATTTCAGATAAGGAAAATTGTTCTGTAAGGTAGTAAATGTATTTTCCCTTCCATTCTTAGAAGGGCAGTGTTTGCTATTGCATTAAAAGCAGGTGCCAGGCTCAGGTTTTGCTGGACAGGGAGAGAGGGATGACTCTACAGTTTCCTCCATCTACAGCCTCCCAGAAGCAACACATTCGCATGGTGTGTTAGTGTGGGGACTGCACAGACCTCTTTTTCTCCCCTCCTGATAAGGGGCAGAGAGATTAGCTATCCACAGTTATCCTTGAGGTGCTGTTGCTGTTACCTGTGAGCTGCTGTGGAATCCATTTCTACTATACTCCTGTGCAGGTCAGGAAACCAACTGGGATTAAAAAAATTGTTGCCTAATGATTCATCTGTAATTGTTGGGTAAGGCATGAATGACTTGATTTACCTTTCAGCTTTTGACTTGTTCCCCCGCCCTTTTTTTTCCATTTGTCCTTGGGCAGAAGTTATTTTTCTGCATTCTTAAGAATACACATTTGCATCCTGCCTTCAGAAAAAGGCTGCAGTTTTAAACTACATAACATTCATAACGTACATAACGTTCACATACCAATCTGGGAAATATCAAAAATTCTCATAAGATGCGGGATGCATCCTGTGGTGAGAAAATGGCAATAAGTATGTCTTCAGTTTTGGATGTGGAGAGAACAATTTGTAGTTACAGTGATTATCACTAGGTGAAGATGTATGAAAGGCATGTGAGCCAGACTCTGACCTTGACTTGTCTGCATCATGAATGGAGTGTGAGGAGGGAAGGGGAAGATGACTGCAGCCCTGTAGCTTTGTCTGTCTCTGTATTTGGGAGCATGACACAGCTAGTAGCGCCCTAACATTCTTAGAGTAAATCTGCCCGTTGGGAGGAAGGGAATCTTGAGTAAATTTCCCTTTCTAGAACAGACAATTGCATAAGTTAACGTGTGAATGTGTATTATCTGGGAGATGTAGCAGGTATAGGTTATCACAGGGCAACCTGTTGTTTTGGGCACGTTAAGTAAGACCTGTGTAGCTCCTGAACTGTGATAAACGTCTGTTCTTATTTTCCCTGTAATGCCTGTACGGATCTTGATGAACAAGGTCAGAGTAACAGTCTTCCTCATCTACGCTAGATTTTACAGTTTGATATTTCAATTACCATTCTGAAGAAACTGCCCAGCTTTTTACAAACCCATGTTGTGGGAGGGTGTACTGGGGAATGCTATGCAGCTATTTTTAAAAAATTATGTAGGCCATAGCCTATATTTTAATTAATTACATAAACATTATTGGACAGCTGCCTTGTCTGATGAGGTGTAACACTGCTGAATCTTTCTGCAATGTGTTGCTGCCTCTGATGATACTGCTAGTTTCAAGTCAAAGTTTTACCTTGGGTAATTTTAGTCTGATATGAACCCTGAAGCCCATGATAGAAAGCTGTAAGAGTCTTGGCTTTATAATGAATTCTTGATTAATAAGTTCTTCAGATAAGTTACCTTAGAAGTTCTAATTCGCTTAATTCACTTTCTCCAATAGCAAGATAAAGGGAAAGTTTAGCCAGCTTTTTTTTTTCAGGTACAGCCTGCAAATTCTCTCGCTGTGTTAAAATTAGCAGTTCTGGGTAGGGAGCAAATGCAGACCCTGCTTCTGGTTTCAGATTGCTGCATGGAGTTAAGAGTTCAGGAATTAAAATTTGGCGGAGTGTTTGAATTAGCTGAAATATGATTTTTCAAAATGCAAAAACCCTGCAAAACCTGCTGCACACTGCTGAGTTTTACTAAGTATTCAACAGTTTCAAAAGGCTTCCATTCCCCCAAATTGATGTGGCTTAAGTGCAGTTCTAAAAATGACATCGAGCTGTGCTGCACTCTCCATTGGAGAGAAGGGTATCCACGTATCATTCTGTTGGTAGAATTTGTTACTTGTCGTCTTGGTCTCTCCGACTAGTGTAACTAACTAATCTGGTTTCATTTGAATAGAGTGGTTTGTGAATGCTGTGGCTTTTACCAGCCTTTCCCCTCCCTTTATGCCAACTTTCTTCTGTATGTAGAGCAATAGACCCGTGCAGAAAGGAATGAACTGGAAGGGTGCTTTGTCCCATGCCAGTGTTATTCCAATGTGTGCTTATGAAGGACATTTGGGCTGAGAAGAGTGCTCGCAGCATGAAGTGATTCTTTCTTTTGAGTGAATGAACAAAAATTAAAAAATCTGGAGGAGGGAGCTGGTGCTTTTGCTGCTTTATTAATTCTTCTCTGGAGTCTAGTGACTCATCTGCCCAAAGTTAGGGTGCAGCTGGGCACAGTGAGTCAATGTCCACCTTACCATTGTGCACCTGGAATACAAGAGGTTTTTTATGAAGAGCAGAAGAATGACTTGGGATGGGTAGCTGAAGCCATTGGTCATTGTCTGACCACATGCATTTCTAAAGACTGGAAGCAAAAGAGTAGTGAGGGTCTGAGAACAGAAGCTAGAATTGCTCAGTTCTCTGTGCTTAGTGGTGTTTGGATCTGAAACTTCCAGATGTAAATGGAAACTTCCTGCGTATCAGTGCAAAAGGGCCCAGTCTTGCATTTAGTGTGCTTGTCGGTCTTCCAGTGTTTGCATATCCTGGTTTGAGATAGCTTTAATGTTGACTAATAGTTTGCATACATGCTACCTGCAGATAAATTTTTGGTGTATTTGACTTCCCTGTTACTGGCCTTATCCTTTGTCTTTTCTTGCAGTCAGGTACCTGTCACTGAACAGTCTTCCCTTTTGAATTACTTGGGAGTGGCATTTGAGGGTCTGCTTTAAGAAGATAAAACTTGTGAGTTCAGTTTCTGCTTCTGCCATCAGCTTGCTTTTGTGCCTGTTTATCTTTCAGTTAGTAAATTGCTGCTGTTTTGTAAGTAGCTGGGTACAGTTTAAGATGTTAGAAATTCAAGTTTTCCCTATCCTGTATGGAGGCTTAAGATTCTGTATCACTTTATGTGATCTGGGGTTGGTTTGTAATATTAATCTTTTGTCCTCTTTATAATCAGGCATTATGCATTAGTTGCTCTTCCCAAACATGTCTATGTCAGTGGTATTTTATATAAGAATGTATCTGTAAAAAAATGTTATTATTAAGGTTATAAGCTGCTCTGTACCTATTTGCAGGGAGCAAAGTGCAAATGGAAACTATGGAAATGGTTGGTTTGGTGGAGGGTGTTGTTGTTTTGTTGTTTGTTTTGTTTTCTTTTTTTAAAGTAGAGGAAACTGGTTTTCAGTTAATTCTAGACCCAGTCTTGCAATGAGTTCTAGGAGCAAGGGGGTGGTTTGCAAGCAGTCTGTTCAAGATTAGGCCTTACTTTCTTCAGGAGATGTAGCGTCTCACTTCTGGAACAGCATACATAAAAGTAGGTGTTTAAAATGAAAAGGCATTGCATTTATTTTCACAAGCAAGTGTTGAAATAATGGAAAATTCAGTTGGAAGGGATGTGAAGAGGTTCTCTAATCCACTCAATGCTGAATGACATATAATTTCTGAAATGTGTAACTCTTAAAACTTTCAGGACGGAAGACTCCACAACTCTCTTGCCAATTTATGTAGTGCTTGAATAGCCCTATTAATAGACATAGGGAAAAGCTTATTATTTTGAAGTTTTTCTTACAGTTTTCCCTAAAGGTTACGCTCAGAGGAGTTCATTTAGTTCTTCATTGCTACCTGTCTGTCTTCATTATTCTTTCTGGTCTTTTGAAACTAAGGAAACTCAATTTCTTTGGCTTTTTCTCGGAAGTCCTCTTTTCTAGCCTTTGATTATTCTTGGTGCTTTTCTTTGGAATCTGTTCACCCATTTGTTTCGTAGATACAGTACTCCCATGGGGGCTTTCCCAGAGCAGCAGAACTTTTTCAACTGTCATACAGATACTGGTTTTGCTTACATGTCCGTGCATGGTGTTTGCCCTCTTCATATTCAGCTTCTGATCTAGTAGATCTGCTGGATCCCTCTCTGCAGTCTAGCTGCTGAAGTGATCGCATTCTTTATTCAGAAGAACTGGTATATTTATTGGGTGATAGGTGGAAAGACATGCATTTTAAACAGTACAAAAAGCCAGATTTTAGGAGACCAGAGGCAAAAGGGGATTCATTAGGCAGTTCTTTCATAGCTTACTAATAGTAGGACTCCGTATGTTAATGTAGAAGTCCAGAATGCTTTCACCTCAGGGTAGCTGTTACACAAATGTCTTGAAATGGTGATGAGAAGATACTTTTTCAGAATACATAGTGGAAAAGTTCCAGATCTGTGCACAAAACAGCTGCTTTCTTTCCTAGGATGGATCTTGTTGATGCATTTCGTTGTTAAACTGGTGCTTTTAAGCACTACAATATACTGAAAAGAGCAAACGAATTCTGGACTTCTTCCACACACCTAAACAGAATAGAATGAGGCAGTCTGGGCAAAGGTGGTTGTAGATGCATAGTTTCACAATAGTTATCTCTACTTTGGAATAGTAAATCATCTTATAAAGTAATCATAACAGCTTAAGAGTAAAAGGATTATTTGGGCCACTGTGTGGGGAACTATTATGCACTAGGTCATTGCACAACAGTTGTAGGTCGGTTCTCCATTGACTGTTGTTCCTCCACTCTGCGTGTCTTTCAGTGTGAAAGAAATTGTGATCTTCCATTTATTCGGGAACTAAATTCCCCAAAGGCAATTTAACAATTTTAAGGATTACCCAGGTTTTATGCTGAGATTTTTTTTAAATTTTTTTTCCACCTCTTGTCTTCTGGGCCAGAAAACCAGCAAGGTCTTCATGCACAATGTTACTCTGATTGTTCACTCTTCTTTTCCTTGTCCTTCTGTAGAGTGACTCTGCACATTGGGCCACCAAGTTAAGGCATACTTCCTGGATTGTGAAAATCTGCAGTGTAGCTTCTGAGGAAGGGATTGTTCACTGGTTGGCCTTGAGAGTTTAACCAGGTCTGAACTTTGATCTTTAATGTTCTTGTGTCTGCTCTTAACCGCATTCCTCCTTAGTTTATTTTAGAGAGGAGGTGTCATTTTGGTATAAGATAGAAAAGGAACCTTGCAAATATTTTTCTGAAGCATGTGACTACCAAGTTAGCTAAGTTGTGTATGTTTAGGTCCTGTTATTAGCATGCAACGCAGTGGTGTCCCAAGATGTGACATGAACAATGAGGAGAATGGTTGAACTCAGAATGCCTGGTGTCTCACACCACAAGACACTGCATATATCCAGTAAGGTCCTGTTTTCAAAGCAACAAGCTTTGAAAGTAAGGCTATATTGTTTTGAGTATTTTTATTTCTTAATATAATTTTTTTCTTTTTTTCCCCCTCATTAGTGCAATTTATCTTATTCCTTTTATTCATACTAGTGCTATGATTAAGTACATCTTCTATATTACTGTAAGAATATAGAATTAATATTGCAAATACAGGTTGCTCTTCCCAGGTGGTACTGAGTGAAAAGACTTGCATGTATACAGAGGGGTTGAATGTGCAACAACAGAGAATGGTGTGTGGTTCTTGGAGAGCTGTCTGATGGTCCTTAGGAGGAGGAGAAAAAGGAAGATGCTTAGTCAGCATTGATGCCATGAGAGATTGTTCAACAAAGAAATTAGTGGTCAGAGTATTGGAAGTGGGTAGGCAGGGAGAAAGAGAGGAAGCCTGCATTGAAATCACAATAATTCTTTCCATTTTGGGAAAAAGTGATGGTTAGCATTCTTACACTCTGTAATGAAATAACAATTGGTGGAGGAAAGTCACATTAACAAACTCATTGAAACTTTGGTAAAGAGCAAAAATGGCAACATACTTGAGAGTTGTAAAAGATTTCAGTTGAGTTGAATGTACTTAATTGTTTGGGGTTTCTTTTTCCTTCAGTATAATTTTTTTTTTTTTTATTTCAAATCACAGCAGAGATAAATAGTCTTTTTTAAATATTTCAGCTTCACTACGAACCAGACTTATGTTACTTAGCAGCTACCATGTGGCCTATCATACTGTTTGATTTTTTTCAGGAGAACAAGAGGGATCTGACATACTGTTCTTGGAGAATTGGTAGAAACTGCCAGATAGCTTAGTATACTGATAAAGATTCTCCATGTCCCTGTTGTAGGATTTTTAATTTATAAAGGAAGAATTGGTGGTGGGAAAAAGAACTACTCTGTGAAAAGGAAGAGGGAAGGAAGCAGCAACAAAAATGAAACCAAGATTAACATTTAGTACTCTCAGAAACAAAACAGTCAATAAATTTTATGCTGGTAAAAGGTGCATTTTAATCTAGTTACCTTCTTGCTTTCTGTCTGAATAGAGCCTAATTAGTTGTCACTTGTCCTCAATAAATAATGTCTTTTGTTACAATTTTCTCTCAATTATGTTTTAGATACAATGTCTGCTCCAAGTGGTGTCCCTGTCCCATCTGCACCACCTTCTTACGAGGAAACAACAGGAATCAATTTGAACTATCCTCACCCCTATCCTGTCCCAGAACATGGCCAGAAACCAGATGGGAAGGCAATGAACCCTCCGCCATACATGGGACAGGCTGCACCAGTGAATAACCCTGGTAAGCCTCAAAAACTCTGCTCTCCCTCATATTAAGGAGGTGTCAAGTGGCTGTGTAATAGGTGCTGCGCAGAAGATGAAAGATCGTGGTTCACAGGTGTTCCCCACCTTCCAGAAAATGTTTTTGAAGGGAATAAGGTGAATCAATTCTTGTGAATCCTTCAGTGTGAACTAATATGGATAACGTCATTTGGCTTTCTGCAGTTTTTAATGCAGAACAACATCTTATTCTTAAGATGGTGTGTTTCTGCTTTAGGAAATCCCATGGTGATTTCTCTTTGTCACTGTGCATTTCATTGGTCTGAGCCTCAAATATTTCAGAATAGCTGGTTCTAGCTCAGAGGACGTTGATTAACTATCCCTTTTTCCTTATTTACCCATTGAGTAAACAGCGTATTTCTCTGCTCAGTTACAGTTCAGACAGTGTATGTGCAGCAACCAGTAGTATTTTATGACCGCCCAGTTCAGATGTGCTGCCCCTCCTGTAACCAGATGATAGTGACGCGTCTCTCATATGACGCAGGAGCTTTGACTTGGCTGTCATGTGGTGGCCTCTGCCTGCTGGGGTAGGTTGATTCCAATTTGCACTTTATTTTTCTCTTCTTACATCACCTTTTATAGCTCTAAGGAATAAAAAAGTTCAGCTTTGTTGCTTTCTCAATCTGTCTGGGACCTGACCCTTTATGATTTGAATAAGCTCCTAGAGGACCTTAAAGCAGCTCTAAAACACTACGGTGAGGCACTCCATAGCCATGTGTGTTCTTCCTGTAGCTTCATGGCATCAGTTTTACTGATGGCTTTTGCAGGAAATATATTTTTACCTTCTTGTGTACGTAACAAGTGGTAAAACAGATTATTTGGAATTTTTTTTTCTTTGCAGGTGTATAGCTGGCTGCTGCTTAATTCCCTTCTGTGTTGATGCCCTAAAGGATGTGGATCACACCTGTCCAAAATGTGGTGCTCTTATTGGTTCTTACAAACGTTTATAGGCAGTGTTTATGCATTAATAATTGATTGATGAAGTTGGTTAGTGCCTCTACAAGCCCTTTCTGAAGCTTCATGGAGACTTCTGTTGTTACAATGCATCCTGTCACTGGAAACCAATCAAAAGTAATGTTTATTGCTAGATTGTTTGAGTAAGAATTTGCATGAGAGGATTCTGACTTAGGTCTGTAAAAAGTATATGTAATCTTTATGGGCCACTCAGTCCAGCACCAGTTGATAGCAACTAAATGTTTTCCCTTTCTGCTTGATGCAAAACAGGTTGGTGATGTTCTTCAGTTAATCTTGTCTCAATGATGTTGCACGCTGGTGTGCTTGCTTACAGTCTCAGCACAGACCAAGAGGAGAATGTCTATGGAGACCTATATAGTTTCATGCTTGGTGTTGATGCTTTTGCAACAGCACTGTTTAACAAACCAGCAGGGAGTGGCTTGCCTCTGAGACAGGTGCCCCTCTTTAGCAAAAGAATTGATTTGTTGGCATCTTTTCGTAAGCACTAAAATTCACTTTAAAGTTTTCTTAGTTGAAAGAGAACCAAACCTAAAGGCTTCTTCCTTCACGGAGGCTGCTTCACCAAATGGACAACTCAGGTTATTGTGTATCAATGGTGATTAAATCTAGTACCTGAATTTCCTTGCCAGTTTCAAGTCTAGTCATATCTCTACTCTGCAGTAAAGATGTTCATACAGGAATTTTTAATAGATACTTATTCAGTGTTTTTTGGTTGGTTGGGTTTTTTGTACCACTGATTTGTAAGTCTGTGAAGTGCTCTCTTCTCTCCACTGCAGCGGAAATGCCCATGGAACCTTGGTTATAGCCTTGGAAAACTTCATTGTGTCTTTACATAAGTCAACTGATAGATCATAAACAAACCTCATCCTTATCTTAAGGCTTGAATTCCACCTGCAAAACAAAGATATGGGACCTGGGCTTTTAGTTGTTGATCTGTTTGTTAATTACTGTTTCTTCATTTAAGAAGGTAATGCGTTTGTTAAGGAGTTTCTCTGATGATTATTTAGACTTGTACACTGTTTTTTCTAAATGAAATAGAAGTTCCGATTTCAGACACTTAAGCTGGATGCTTATGTAAGACGATGATCACAAAAAATCAGGGAATGAGACTCTGGAGGTTGAAGTATTTTACGATGTCATAAGCAGCAGACTTGGTCCAAATGACGTCGTGATGCATTTGAATGATATCTGTCTAGAAAAGGCAGATGGGTGTTTAAACAAGGCTGTGATGCTAATGCTGTATTAATCTCTGTAAAAGTAAAAAGCTAAAATAAATATAAATAAAAAATACTGCGTTTACTGTTCTTGCCAAATGTGCCTTCTATAAATATTTGATATAAGTTAACTTTTGAAAAGTCTGTCAGCACTTCACATTTGAAATCCAGGAGTTTCGTGGATCACAAATACAACCTCTAGGCCTGGTGTTAATTAGTTTTTTGTAAACTGCTGCTGCTTGTGGGTCTGTCTGCAAGTGGTTTAAGAGCTTTCTTATGCATTTGGAAAAGGTTTCTGATCATGTCTCCCTATACCATAAGAATTTACAGTAGGTACTAACTGGCAAGAGAATGATGGAGATAAAAAGTTGGTAGTTTTGTAGTTTTTTGCTTTAATGTGGTACTAGCTTGTGGGGTTTTTTTTTGTCTGCTACTGCAGCACTGTAATGCTTTCTATGTTCTTTAAGGGCCTAGGTGGTGCTCCATTGAATTTTCTGTTCTGGTGACACAGGCAGTGGTTCTAACTTACACAAGTCACATGCATTACTGTAAAGGAGTATTTTCCCCCTGCTGGATTTCTCAGAAAATGTTCTTGTCAGTTTATCATCAGAGCAAGACAGTAAGAAGCAGTGAAGCATGTGCACTGTTCCTAAACTTGATGTTTGCTTGCATGGTGGGGAGGATTTTTAGTTATTTTAGTACCCACATCAGTCTGGTCTGGATAATCCTGCCGTATATTCATTCGGTAAGTCTTCAAGTTGTTCCCTTAGCTCCCCTTTTCTCTGGAAAGTGATGGTTGGAAAGCCTGAGGTGGTGGCACCAGAATGCAGAAGAACGCTGACGAAAAAAATTATGTGGGGTTTTCTTTCTTTTGTTTTATGGGCACAGTCCATTGCATTTCTTTAAATCCCTCATATGGATTGAGAATAGGACACATAATGTTGGCAGCTATTCCATCTAATTAATAATTCTGCAAAACTTTCAGCTGGCCCTTCTATACTTAAATTTCCTTTAATACAAAGCCTGTGTTTGTTCTCTTGTGTATGGAATTATCTACAGAACGTGCCAGTAACTTGCTTTGTTAAACTTATTTTAGACAGACAAATGCAGGATGTAACTTGCTTTGTGTGAAAGTGCTTTGTGTTTGATTACGTTGAAGTTACTGTTTGTTTTTTAAAACTGATAATATTTAAAATAAAAACTTTCTTTTGTATCTAGTGCTTGTAATTGGAAAATTATAACATTTGGAATGTTTCCAACCACATGAATGGCTGAAATGTTAAGATTAAGTAAGGAAATATAATTAGAAGGTGAAATTTGAATTTCAAGGTCTCACTTGAACCAAGTCTCTGATAAATGGCATTCTCTGGCCTGCAAAACAGCTGTTTCCACACAGAGCCACATTTGAAAATGTGTTGTTTTCCTGCAACTCAGGCCCTTTAAATATTTTTTCAGTTAAAACTCCTTTGGGTAAAACTTTCACTTGCAATACAACTAAACAAACACATAGATATGGCTACACTTTTACATACCAGTGATCAGTAGGGAGAAAATAGATATCAAATATCATTATGTTCAGTTGGAAAGAATCCCTATTAGTCCTGTGAGAATACCCTGCTTTTTTAATGTCTGAAGTACTTTTTTCTTTCTTTTTTTTTTTCTGAGGTGCAGAAAATACAGGAAGGCAAGAAGGCAAGATTAATACCTCAAACAATTTTGTTCTACTGCATTGATACTTACTATTTTTATTAAGCAACTTTTTTGTTAATTTGTTAATAAGCAAGTTGAGTCATGAACAAATAGTTTTTCCTCTGTTGATAGATACAAAAGTGGCATGCTGACTTCATGTGCTCATGCTATTTCCACAAATAACTAAGGAAGGGGCATAGGCCATCTCAAATCCTCCAGCCTCGCGTGACAATTTTGGGTAAAGCCTTCCTCTACCCCCACCTTCATTAACTGTCCAGGATGACATTGTTTTCTGTTACACGTCAACAGTCTTCTTTCCATTAGACTTCTATTTTTAATTGTCAGAACTTGCACATTGTTCAAACTTAATTAATTCTGATGAGGCTTGAGCCAGAAGGAAATAAAATTTGTTTTGTCTTGCAAAGAGGATCCAAAATAAAAGCTGTTAAAACAAGTAAAAAGCAGCCGATAGCCTTACAAGAGGGCGTTGTTAAGCAAGAGGAGAGCGGTTTCAAAATGCTGCTATTTATTGCAGTGTTTGTGAAAGCACTTCTGGCAGTCTAACCACAAGTTCTTTTTTTGAAGAAATGAGTTGTGATTTGTGTACTCAAACCAGTTAATTTTTCTTCATAACTGAGCAGTAAAAAGGTGAGTAATGGAGTATACACTGCCATCCTAGGAATAAAAATTAAGAAGTGGAAGTTCTGTGACAAAGGTGTGAAGTGTTTATAGTTCAAGTGAATTGTATTTCATAGCAGATTAACCTTTGTGTTCGTCCTCTATAAGATCCTGCAACATGATACAAATTCATTATCTTTAGGGTGGCTTTTAATGTATTTTTGTGAGGTGAATACCCTTGTATATGATGTGCTGGATGTGAATCCGCTATAGAAATAAATGCACCGATGAGTGTCTTACTACTTTTTCAAACCAGGACACCAAAAGGTGCGTGGTGAAGCCTGCTGATTTCAAAGGATGTGCTTCTCATTACCATTTATAATTTTTTTTTTTTTTTGTTATGAATGTTATTTTGGTTTAAGAATCTGAAAACCTATTGTCTGTTTGAACAGGTGGCCATGTGTTTTGGAGATGCTAAAAGTAGTTGTGCTCAAGTCTAGAATAAACCAAGAGTGAGTAGGAGGCCTTTTGAAAGTCCTTTTGTGGTTGGATGTTTTTCTTCGTGCAACATCTTGGTCTTTGTGACCGAAAAAAAAAAAGGCAAGACACTTCAATGAGCTCCAGAGGATTGTTGCTAAAGGGGTCTGGAGCACAAGTCTTATGAGGAGCGGCTGAGGGAACTGGGGTTGTTCAGCCTGGAGAAAAGGAGGCTGAGGGGAGACCTTATCACTCTCTACGACTATCTGAAAGGAGGGTATAGTCAGGTGGGGGTCAGTCTCTTCTCCCAAATAACAAGCAATAGGATGAGAGGAAGCAGCCTCCAGTTGTACCAGGGGAGGTTTAGATTGGGTATTAGGAAAAATTTCTTCACCGAAAGGGTTGTCAAGCATTGGAACAGGCTGCCCAGGGAAGTGGTTGAGTCACCATCCCTGGAGGTGTTTAAAAGATGGGCAGATGTGGTGCTGAGGGACGTGGTTTAGTGGTGGTTTTGGCAGTGTTGGGTGTATGGTTGGACTCAATGATCTTAAAGGACCCTTCCAACCTAGGCGATTCTGCAACTAAGGGGGTGTATGACCGACACTGCTCCAGGACCTAACGCCATGCGGCATTTGAATGTGACAACAGGGACTTCACAAAAGCGTTGGGGGGACGACGATTAGAAACCCGGAGCAGTTTCCACCCCCTGCTCCACGCAGTCCCCGCAGTCCTTTCTCCTGGCGCCGGCGGGAGGCAGGATGGCAAGGCCTGCCCGGCTCGCTCGGTCTCCCAGCTGGGCGAGATCCCCCATCTCTTTCCCCAAAGCCGTAGCTGACCCTTTTCGGAGCTTTTCGGCGCCCGCTATGCCTCGGGGTGGCGCCGCCTCAGCCCCGCCGCGGCCCTCCCCGCCCTTCCCGCCCCAGCTGGTCTCCCGGCGTCCCCGGCGGCGGGCGAGGGGCGCCTCCGGGCTGGGACCGCCGGGGAGAGCGTGTGCGGTGCTGGCACTGCCCTGGGGAAGGCGGTTGGCCCCCTCATCGCTTCATTTCCTCTTGGGAAACGGCCTGAAAAATGTACGTGTCTCAAAGTGCTTCTCCGTTTTGGGGCTTCCCCCCACCACCACCCCGGGGAAACGATGCCCTTGGAACCCTTTCCCCGGCGCCCTGCTCTGGGGGGCGTCGCGTTCTGTGAGGGCCTTCCCCAGCCGCGGGCCTGCGCCGGCGGCGGTAGGTGCGGCGCGGTGCTCGTCAGGTCCTGTTCTGGGGAGCTCGTCGGGTCCCGTTCTAGGGTGCAGAACTGGTAAAATCTGTCAAGACAGCGGCCAGTTGTAAGAGGGTGGGCGGGAGCGGGCGCTGATGGGGCTGGGGGCTGCCGCAGCCCCTGCCGCCATCACAGGGGGCAGCGGGTGCTGAGGGGAGCCGTGGCCAAGGGCGCTTTCCTCCTGCCTTTTTTGGCTACTGGGGTTGAACGTGACTTTTATAATAATACTAATTTAAAAGAACTTGTGAGGCCTTTACAGAACAAGCTTTGCCAGTTTGTTAAAGCTCAGATTTTCTTGGCCATACTAGTGTAGAGTTTTCAGGTGTCCATGGATGTCCTTACTCTGTTGTGTGCGAGATGGTTTTTTGATAAAATTCATTTTGCACACGTGAATACAGTGTCCATTAAAATGGATTAATACTTTTCTCAGACTTACTGGCAGCGTCGGCCTCCTGTGTGTTATTAAACACGTCTTTGCAGCACATGTGCCTGATTTTTTTTTCAATATTTTAAGATTATTTAGGGCAGCACCGTGGTGGAAATTTCTCTTTGAGAGGTTCTTTGTCTGCCTGTTTTGGGGGTGGTTTGATTTTTATTTTTTTTTTTTTTTTTAGAAAAATCTAATTTTTGGGGAGGTAGGAAAAAAGATACTTAAAAGATGTTTAACTTGTTTTTCAGTCTTGGACTACATCGTGCTCTTACCGACTCACTCAAATGAGTGAAGTTAGTCAAGGGCACAGTACACTAATGTTATGCTGTGCTTTATCTTATAGATCTGGCTTCAGCATGGGTTTAGGAGTCTGCTGCAAATCAGGCATTTAATTCCTAGTTTAGAAGTTTCAATATAATTTGTGATATACTGAAAAAAGCTGTTTGAAATATTTTTGACAAAAAAGCCCTGGAGTTTTATTTGCATATTTCTTTGTTCTTTGGTGTATGAAATTGTCAAGATTCAAGCAAGCTCAGATTTATAAATTCTTGAGTCTACTCATACACCTACAACACAACAAGATGTTTTTCTTTCTTTTTATTAATATAGGGGTTTTTTCCCGAAGAAATGGGAAGCCACAAAGCTAAAACTTGAAATTAAAATGCCAATTTGATTATTTTGGGAAGTGTGATTTACAGTTGTAACTGAAAAAGCAGAGCAAGGCAATCTGAACAAAATAGAAAATTAAATGCAGTTACCAGGTAACATTGAATTCTGTTTTCTTTCTTCAAGCCAAGGCCCAAATCCTTGAGCTAAATATTTGTCTTAAAGCTATAAAACATGTCTCTTACTAAACACTATGTTACCTTATCAAAAAGCTCATCAGAAGACTCCAGTTTTCTTAATGTGATCCCTATTGTATAACCTCTTAAGAAAGGTGCTCCCTCGCCACATGGTAAGACATACATGTGGTGGTGTTGGTCTGCACATGCGCAGCAGTTCTGAGCCATCCCCAAATCTAGTCTGCTACAGTCTTGTGAATAGGTTTGACATTTTTGTTCCATCTGTTTATACCCTGCTTTGTTTCAGGGACTTTGGGCACAGACTGTCTCTCAGCATAGTTCATACAACCTTTCCTGGCCACCCCCTTTCCTAAAGCTCCTTTCTTGTGGGAAAGGAGTTGCCTGTGACCTGCATGAATTATTCTGGGTGAAAATTAAAAATGTAGCTGAAAGAGAAAATTTGGTTAATTTTTTTTTTTTTTGAGAAAGTTGCCCACAGGCAAGTTTAGCTATTTAGAGACAAAAAAGTTTTTGAAGGAGCTCCTGGTGTTTGAGTAGGGGATGAAATGACTAAGAACGTGGCCTTGTTCCAAGAAAGCTTTTAGGTTTGAGCATATGCTTAATTTTTGGGGTGGGCTCATGCTTAAAATTAAGCACCTGCTGACTCCGGACATTGGTGCTATATATGAGGTTAACATAAACTAAGTGGAAAACTTCCTGTAAAGTGTCAAATTCATTAATATGAGGGTAGGGGGTACAAATGCTCAGCACACAAACACTGCTTGTAACTTGTTACTGTTGGGCTATGCGGTTCTTAGGAGAGCCGTGATAAGGCAGAAATTCCCTCTAATTCCGATTTTGATATTCCCACTGAAGTCAGTATAAGTTTTATGCTTTTATGTTATTTTGCAATAGGTATGCGAAAAATGTTGAAAAATCTTACTATATAAGCAGTTAAAAGTCAGACTACAGTGGAGAATGGGAAATAGTAGTGATTCAAGAAAAAATTGTCACAATATAGCAATTTTCCAGTCAATTCATCATGTTTTTATATTCATGCCTAGCTATTAACTTACCTGCATCTATCCATATTGCTGATAGTAGACCAAGAACTGAATGAGTGCAGGATAACGGACGGCACATACTATGCTCAGATAAGCTCTAGTCTTAAAATGAATAATTAGAATGAATACAAGACTGAGTAATTCAGCAGAGTAAAAATGGCAAACACAGCAAGTCGCAGGATTTCCACAATGAAAACTCTGAAGCAGTTTCAAACTGAGAATATTCTGAAAAATCACAGTGGAGACAGAAGAGGGCTTTCTCACTTACCACTTTGGCTTGATCGTAGGAAATCCAAGCTGCTATGTGAAATCTGTAAGATTTTATTCTTTTAATTAAGTTTCAGACCTGAGCCGTCCCTGAGTTTGGCATTTGGTAGATCTGGGATTTTGATAGAGGGGCCCAGCTTTCGTCATAGAGGATTTTATTAACTCTTTAGACTTGACTTGCTCTCTCTCATCTTCTGTGGTCATTGATCTATGCAAAGCACATGTGAGAAGTTGATTTCCATTCAAGTAAAATTGGTAAGCGTTTTGAACTGAGCAAATGTTACCTGATGGAGAAAGTAAGTTCAGGCAAGAGGCTGTGACAACACAAGCTTAGTTGGGGAGAGTAGTACTGGTGACTGGGATTGTTATCTATGGTTTCTACTTCTGAGTCTGGTTTGAAGTAAACAGTAGCTCAGGGTAAAACAGAGAGGCTTATGGCAGTGGGAGAGAATAAATCTTCGCCTATCTGCAGCAACTTCCTTCAGAAAGTCTTGGTGTGCAAGCGTAGCTGAGTTTTGACAGTGCCTCTGTGGTGTGAGTGATCTTCGATCTGTTACGTGCAAAGAGTGAATGTGTCCGTAGGCTGCCAGGGAAGGTGTGTGATGAGAACCCCAGTTCTAGAAGAATGAGTCAGTAGAACAGGAGGTAGATGGTGAATCTCCCTCAAGGAGGAGTGGAAGGTCTTTATCACAAGTTCAGTGAACCCTGGAAGACCTGTCTGACATGTTGTAAAAACCTGATTGCTGCCAGAAGGACTGTAGTTTAGTGGGTTTGTGTATTTTTACACACGAGTTCATCCATTTTAGGTTTGGGACTTTGATTGAAGGGATGATTTGCCTCACATGAACTTGCTCCCAGTGGAAACACCTTACCTTCAACCCCAAAGCTTTTGCTTTCATCCTGTGCACTTTTTGATTGAGAACAATTGCTAGGGTGATTTTTAAATATATTTATTTTAAACTTACTGCGTGGGATTGTTCTGAGCATTTGCTGTGTTGTGATGCTGTATACTTAATTTCTTTTCCTTGCAGTTTTTTGGAGTTTCTAATAGGTTAACTTCTCTTTTTGCAAAAAGGCTGAAATGCTGTTAGAGATTGGATAAATGTTTGTCTGTGTCTCTCTCCCCCTTACTACATGTGTGTACCCTCCCCTCTGCAGGCTGCCCTGCCAGAGCCCCTCCTCTGGATGGGCGAGGGGAGTTGAAATAGTGAGCTCCTGCTTTGTGAAGGAAATTTTCTTTCACCGCCTTGCTCAGAGGTGCCTTTGAGAGGAGAACTGATGTGGTTTTGTTAACTTCTGGGCTGAGGAGGTGATTTCGATGGCCATGGGGCTGCACGCCATCGTTTTACTCTGTGCTGTTGTGGCAGGAGCTTCAGGGAGTAAGTAGAAGAAACTGTTTCCTCTGCTGAGATTTATCTCTCTCAATGCAAAATACTTCTGTTAAGGGGTGATCTCACTAGCAAAACTTCTGAGATGCTTTAAATTATGTTACAACTTGTAGGTTTGCAGTGATTCTTGTAGCAGCTTTGTCTTGATTTTCAGTGTAGTGTAGCAATGTGCATTACTGAGCTCTCTGGGTGGTACTGGGGAGGTGGGAGGGCACCCTACCTATAAAGGAGTGCAGTTAAATAGTGCAGTTTCCTTCAGTGTTACTAGGGAAAGCATCAGAAACAGTGAGGTTGTGCCAGTCAATTCATTATCTCACCTGAAAATAACGTGTTAGTGTCATGTTCTAAAATTGTGCTCACTTTGGTATTTGACAGATGAAAGATTCTGAAAAGTGTCATAGATCATGAAATGTCAATGATGTGATCCTTTCTTACTGTTCTCAACTGAAAAGAGATAAGTGTGTGCTGTTTCTCGGACCAAAATAAATTATGGAAGAAAATTAAAAATTTAAAAAGAACAAAGCAAACAGCAGAAACTCTAAATTTAGGCACGTTAACAAAGTTGAAGTGCCTGATTGTCCAGGGTGCTCAGCACACCATACTATCTGTCTGTGATAAGCACGTTTAAAAATTCTGAGCACAGCATTCAGGTATCCACATGGGAGCTGAGGGAGCTCTTAAATCTGGTCCTGGAGAGGCGTGCTCAATATCTTAGAAATCTGATGCTACATAACAGAGATGAATTTTCCAAGTTTGTCTTACCATATTTATTTTAAGGTTCTTGAATAAGTTGTGCTGATTTCTTCGTTAAAAGCCATTAACTTAACACTATCTTCTCCCGTCGTTTAAAAGAAAAGAGTGAGCTAGATAGTCCTTTTCTTACCTGATACGCTAGATCCTTAGGGACAACTTTTCCCCCCCCCAAGGAAATTGAAAAGTGTCTGAATGCAGTGTGTTTGGAATGTTAAAATTAATGCATGTGTTTTATGTATAGATAGTTGTATTTATAAAAATTAATAGTCGAGTGATAATTCTCATATGTTACATGACCTGATCTCTCTTATGCTAGAAAGTATTCTAGTTTTGCAGATATCTGTAGCACTAGACCAAGTCTGCTTGAAAATAACGTTATTCATACTTTTAAAAGGTAAAATATGAAGCTCCATGCAGAGAATTAATTCTGCTCTCCAGGAACTTAAAATTTAACTTGGGAATAAAAACATATACAAGCTTGAGTGAGTGCTGAAGAAACAAACACTTTCTTATTTTTGTTCCAAAACCAGTGAATTCCCTTCTTTCCTCCTGCCAATAATTTTGGCCTTTCAAAAAAAGGCATAAAGAGAAGGGAAAATCCGGTTCCAATAAATAACATAAATGTGGATTTTTAAATGTTGTAGTTTGACAAGAGCATTTCCTTCAGGCATATAGCATATATAAAACATGCAAAAGCACAGAACCAGAATAAAGAGGCTCTTTTAACTTCTGTCTCTGGTGGGAAACAAAGCTGAGCAACACAGAGATGTTAGTTACTGCTTAACAGGGAGATTCATTAGCATATAATATAGCATAGAGGTTAGGTGTGATTATACTTACTATTGAACTTCTTGTGGGAGTTATTTTTAAGAAAGATTTATCAATAAGTTAGTGCTGAATGCTTTTAATACTAATTAAGTCATGTAATACATGATTTATTAATAAAGTAGCTTTTTCTTTCACTATGGTACATACAAGTGCCATGTATTGAAGTGCAGCAGGATCACGTATTTGGTTTTGGCTGTTCCTACTTGTATATCACTGTAGTGCATGTGAGCAGCTGGGATCTAACTGATTTTGCCATGTGCACATTCCTATCAATATCTAGGACTTGGGGTAACTTGCTGAGTTGAGTGCTGGGGAGCATTAGCATTGCAGGATCAGGTCCTGGAACGTGCATCTCGCATGTGTCCGTCATGGGGCTCCTCTCTCAAAGTTCCTGCAATTCAGCTCAAGTTTATCACAGAAGTTCTCAAGAGATTGAGACCGGTAGGCCAGTCTTCAACATAGTACCTGTGTATTTGCCAGGGGTGAAAGAAATCTGCAATCATTTTGTTTCATGTGCTGAAGCATGGTTTATATCCATCTAGCCCTTTGAGTGTCCAGTCGTCATACTTGTAGAGGCAATCACAGTGATGCACAGGAAATAGATACCCCAAAAATTTCACTGTTGCTTAACTTCTCTGTGAAAACAGACTTTTTCTTCCAGTTCATGATGGAGTTTTATGTTGTCTAGCAGTGCTTGCAATAACTGACGAGTGTAATTCTGCCAGGCTTATTTAAGGTCATTCAGTGTCAGAGCATTAGAATGAGAATCTTACTAGTTTACTGTGCATATGTGTGCGTATAGAGTGAAGAGAAGGAATAGAGGCTCTGTACATAGCAGCCCCAACTGTTTTGCCTGTTCATGCCAATGGGAATCTGAAGCAATTCCATGTGTGTGGTGTGTGTTCTGCATCCCCTTGAATTCTCTGCCCTCCCAGTCAAAGTCTGAATGAAAGTCATGTTGGAGAACAGGCTTGTCATTGTTAAAGGATGCCTTAACCAACTCCCACCCTTGAGTTGTGATGTGCTGGAAAAGTTTTTCTTGGGCAGTAAAGCTTGTTCTTGTTTTGCTTTAAATGATACTTATGATTTCTTGACTTGCCATGTGCAATAAAAGTCTTAGCTAAGTAGAATTTTTCCCTAATCGCAATAAAGTTAAAAGCCTCTGGATGTGAAGAAGTGTGGTGTATAAAATGTGTTTTTCTTTCTTGGATTAAGAACTCCTTTTTTTAATTTGCTTGGTAATCCATGGTATTGTTGCATTTCCATACCTACCTCAATAAATACACTAAGGAATGTCATTCCTTTCTGTATGTGCTTGTGGGGTATAGATGTGTGGAGACAGGCAAGAGCAGTCCTGTTCCTGTATACATGGTAGCAAAACTCTCATGGACTTTTTTTTTTTTTTTTTTTTGAGGGCCATGCTTTGGTTTCAGTTATTTCATGGTAACTGAAAAGCAGCAGGTCTGTCCTGAGCTGCACACAAATCTTTAGTGCTTTTCTGTTATCTTACCTGTCATTGCAGAATCCTTGGAGAGTTTAAGTTACGGAGCTTCCTGTTTTGCGGAGTGTATAGGTGAGTAAAACAAGACTGTATCCAGGCATTGTATGTGATAAGGAAGGAGGGATTTGAAAACTTCCTTCTCTTCAGCAGAGATGTTTTGTTCTGAGAAGAATACTTATGTCTGAGTGATCAGCATTCATGGAAGTAGCAGAGAAGTTCCACTAAGCTTTACCAGGCCCAGACCTGCCTGAAGTTTGCATTCTGTGAACTCGGAAAACTCCTCACAGACATTAGAGCTAAGCAAACTACTAAACCAGTGCAGGACAAAACCCAGCCATGTAAGAGTGTCTTTTTTTTTTTTTTTTTTTTCTCCAGTACCTAGTGTTAGCTCCTTTAGCTCCTTTCATACTGAAACAGGCATGAAGAAAGACTTCTCCTTCAGTAAGCAGGCACAAGACTTGTATTCTGTAAAGGAGGAACAGATGGGAAAACAGGATGTTGAACTGAACTGGAAAGGTTTGGTTGGCTTGAGGTGTAGTTTGTAACTTACGCTTCTCATTTACATTGCCAGAAGGTACTTGAATGTGCAAAAGTACTTTTCAGTGTAACAGCAAGGGGAACACATGTAGGTTCTGCTCCCAAGGAGATCTTGCCTTGGCCTCTTAGCTACCAACTCAGACTGGACGGCTTAGAGACCCTTCATTTGTTCAACATTACTTCTTCTCTGTGTGGCTTTGTCATTGAAAGTGGCCGAGTATTGCAGTGCTGCTGTGAGGTGGAGAAAAAGCAGCTCTATATTATGGGAGCCACAGTGGTAATTGGTAATTTTTCCTAGGTGTTGTCTTCTTCATCTGAGGGAAGGGAGAGTATTTTCTTTGAATTTTCCCTCTTCCCTCTTTCAGTGGTCCCAGTTGAGGTCATACCACGATCAGAGGAATACAGAGACCATGTAGCACATGTGAGGGTATATTGACAGAGTAATCTGACACTATGTTCACTAGAAGACAGTGCTACCCATGGACACTGGTCAGGTCATTAAAATGTCTTCATACAAATAAAAATAATCATTGTCTTCCCCTGCCTTCTTTTCCTCAGCCTGGATCTTTCCAGGCAGGCTTTCAGAACCGAAGTTCTTTACCTGAAAAAATGTCATTTAGTTTATCTGCACATGTGTAGCTCACAACATGGGCATGAAGAGCACTGAATGCGTCAGCAGATCTTTTTCATCTTGCTGTCACAAAGTTCCTGCTTTGCTGCTCTCTGAAAGGCGTCAAAAGAGCTTCATGCTGTAAATGCATTGATTTCCTTTTCTGCTCTTGGAAATTAGATTCCTGCCTTGATGGAAATTGTGAAGTTATGTGCATAGGAGAGAGAGGAATTCTTTTCACCTTCCATACAGGAGCTATTGCTAGCATGCAGGGTGCTTTCAGAAACCCAGTTCTTCCAGTTATAAGTCCAGGTGGGAAGGGAGCTTTCTGAATATCCAGCCCTTTGTTTAGCTGATTTCAGTGGCCAAAAGATTAAAAAGTAGAAAAAAAATAGGGTGAGGGGGAAGCCTAATAGACTAAAAAAGCATTTTTTTGGTTTGTTTCCTAGGACACAGTGCATGGTACTTCCCCAAAAGAGCTAGATACAGCTACAGGTATTCAGCTGTCACCAACACGTTCCTGCAGGGAAGTATTTACAAAAGCAGTGGCATCTCTCTGGAGAGCACAGTGATCATTGAGGTATTGGGGAATTGCCAGATGGTTTTGAAAGTAAGTATTGTCATAATCGTCTGAGTGATTGGGATGAACTGATGTGGAACTGTATCTTTCTTTGGGATTACTGCTACATTTAAAACATTTGCTTTTCTTGTAAATAAAAGCCAGTGCAATTCTGGATCTCATAATTAGAGTTGCAGAATGGCTTTGATACAACATGGCTTCAAATTAAGTATTTGCCAGTTCTGAAGGGCAGATTAAACAAATTGTTTTCTCTCCTAAGAGGCATGACAATTTCACTGTTTTGTCACATGAAGTGAGGAACTGGAAATGAAGCTAGTCCCTTTGAAAGGAACTTGGTTTACTTTTAAGCACTTTCATATCTGTAGCAGTAATTTAAAAATGGCAAGCATTTTAAAGAGAACTTGAAAAACTTGTATGATGTGCTGGATTGATGCCATTCCTAGCCCAGTGTAAAATTCAGTCTTGTAACACTCCATTGATCTCGGCAGGAGATCTCTCTTGGTGACAAGAGCAGCAGACCAGTTTTGAATTGCAGACCTTTTCCTGGGGTGAGCCCTGCGGTAGGCCAGTTTGAGAACTACAGTGCTTTAGTGGGGCGAGCATGAAAAATAAACTTCTCTCATCTGCATTGGTTTTCCTTCAGGTTAACAGAGGAGATAATTCATGGGGGGGCGTTGGCATGTGTGTACTGTATACACATATACATGAAGCCAACGAAGAATAGGATAGTTATCCCTGTCATAACATGGCCGTATGGATACGATTAACTTGTTGGTGGCCCCGTGATTTTACATGAAAAATGAGAATTTGGGTACTGTCTTCAGATTGAATCATTCTCTTCTGCCTTGCAATATCAGTGGCTGGATTCCCCAGCTACTAGGTCTTTATCTTAATTTGAGGCCTCCTAAGATATACAAAACAATATGTAGTTGAATGCTTGTCTTTATAAAAAAAAAATTAGAAGATACTAAGAAAAAAATTACTAACGGTTGCAGTCTATGCTGTACTTAAAATGGGGCAGAGAGCCACCATTTTTGATCTACCACTTGAGAACAGTTCTTCCTTACCATAATCAGACAACTTGCAAGTACTTTAGGAAGTTCCATAATGAACTTAAGCATGTATTTTCTCCTCTGAAGTCAGTAAAAGTAAGCTACTGAATACTGAGAACTTTACCAGGTATAGTCTCAAGAGTCAGCTGAGATGGGTAATCATTTTGCTTCTCAACTGGAGTAGAAAGGACTTATGTTTATCCAGGCTTCTACTTTACCCCAGAGTAGATGATTGCTTCTGGCTTAAAAATGAAAAGGATATAGTAGTGCTGTATAAAATGTATTTAATAGTGAGTGAAACTTCTTTGTAGAAGAAATTTCTGGAAACCATCTCAGCTAGGCAACCTGAAGATGTGGCTATTGCAGTTGTGTTGCTTGCAACACTGAGCCTTTTTTCATAGTCTATGACATTCTATGCAGATATCCTTATGTGACAAAATCCTCAAGTTCCTATTGACAATGATATTTGTTGCTCTATAATCTTTCCTCCTAGGTGCAAGATGTACAGATTAAGAAAAGTCTTGCATCCAGAGAGGAGCCTCTGAAGGAAATGGACAGTCTAAGGTAGAAAAATATCTAGTCTGGTCTAGTTCTTGTTTTTTGTCCAGTGAACTGGACATCCTTCACTCTGTTTCATCCTCTGTTTAGTTTAAGTTGGGTTTGTTGTTTTTTTTTTTTTGTGTAGTGGTTTGTTTGTTTGTTTGTTTTTTTGAAAAAGTAAGGATCAAGATATGAGCACGATCAGCAAAATGAGAGGCATTTGGTCCAAAAAGTTTTTTTTGAACCTAATTTTCATCCCTTTGTATATAAAAACATTTGGAGAGTAGACAATTAAAATTATTCTGGGTACAAATTATCAGGCCTCTATCTGGCTAGCAACGTGTATGGATTGCTCACTAGTTCTCTAAGCTGCAATTGTTACTTGTACAGATTCTTGAGTTTTGAAGTACATTTCAGAAGTTCTTGGTTTGGAGGATTCTCATGATGCAAAACGTTGGGTTTTTTTATTCCAGGATATTTAAACTGCATTTATTTGTTTAATGTAATTTTCTTTTTTATGTTTTTGTTTTTAGTAGCTCATTCATAACATATGTCAGTGTGTTCCCCTCTGACTTGCAAAGGTATAGAATCTAGTGAAGGTGCCTATACAAAAAGGTCTCTTCAACCTGTGGAGGTCTGGTATTTTCCCAGAGAGCTGATGCTTCTTCTGTCCTCAAAAAAACCCCCAGTTCTGTTGTCTGATAAGGCTCAGCCTTGTAATCTTCCTCTTTGTCCTGCTGCTTGGATTCTCAGCCTTTAAACTACACTGAGAACTGAGGTAATTGACTCAATTCAAAGGGTCAAAAAGAGCAAGTTTGGAGTAAATGCATTGCTTTTTATATTCATCGGAAAGAGCTTTGTGTTCCACAGTGTGGGTAGTGGTATCAGAGTTCAAATCAGAGTACAGGCACATCTGCTGCTGTGAAGTTATCTGTAGGATTTTCATAGAGGTAAGAGCAGTTGTGTCTTGTTCTTTGCGGAGAAGCAAAAACAGAAGTAGCAAAGAACATTCAGTGAAGCTTGGCTATTGAAAATAATTATTCAGATGAGTGAACCTTATTAGCATTTGCCTCAGCCTATTGTGACTATACAGTGGTCTAGCTTGTCCTCTGAACATGCATGTAATTTCCACAGATAGTAGCAAAAGCAACCACAGTTGCCTAGGAGTTCAGAAACCCTTATCCACTGTGCACAGTCTCTTCTCCTGGAAAGACTTTATCCAGGTGTTGGTGCATTAGAAGTTTTTCTCTTACATTGTCTTTGTGACCCAGTTGATTAGATGAACAGTTAGTTCCACAGTTAATATGCAGATGAACTGTATGGGAGCTGACCATTAGGCTACTGTGGAATTCTTCCTTTGGATGGCTTATTTTTCCCCATTTAGAGGAGAAATATATGATTAAAGTGCATTACATTAGGAGTGAAAGTCAATGTTAAAAGGTGATCTCTTGCAAAAGTGTAAAACACAGTACTCAATCTGGGATAGCAAAAGAAATCAGGGAGTGGACTGACGATGGAGACTGGGCGATAACTTTGGGATAGAGCCCAAGTATATACACCTAGCAGAGCAGGACAATACAGGTTGATTGGAAAGCAGTTGTTCTTGTGTACATCACAGCTGAAGAGAAATGATAAAGAGTACACGCAGTTACTTTGCAATTGAGACATTGTTACCAATGCTAAAGGCACCCTTAATCATAACATGGAATTTCTCTTGTATATTAAACAAGAATCATTTCCATTAAGTATAATTACTTGTAAAGAATTTACCAGGAGTTGCCTATATTAAGCATTACGGTTATTTTGAAGATGCTGTGATTGTCTTGATAGGGGGTTTTTGTTTGTTTGTTTGTTCTTTTTTTTTAAGTGCTCTTAGGGTCAGGGTGAATTCATGAAGAATAGAGGTTTGTGATAAAGAATAGAGATACAGAATAAGACAGATCCATTGTGGAGGAACAGCTCTGTTCAGAAAATCTGAGTCTAATGTCATAAATGGACTTGCAGCCACTGTTTGAAGCAAGAAACTATAAACTGTTTTATTACAGGGAAATACTAGAACAGCATCCTCTTCATTTTTCTTTCCATGATGGGAAAGTTCTGAAGCTCTGTCCTGTGAGGAGTGAACAGACCTGGGCACTGAACATCAAGCGAGGCATTCTCAGTGTCCTGCAGACAAGCATTCACAATGCACAAGCATTCACTGTTAGTGCAGTCGTTGAAGAGGTGAGACCTTTGGTAAAGTCATGCTCTAGGGTGGCTCTTAGCCCTTGTACACGTTAAATCTGTTCCCTTTGTAAATGACTAAAGGCTTTTGCCACTTGGTGACTGGTCGGCAGCCAGTGGCGGTCATCTGATTGCTTTTTGTAATGAATGTTATGAAATTATCTGTAATTTGCATTCTTATTGAGGGTTGGAATCCACAGCCTGGTTACCTGAGGAAAAGCTGTGTATTGCATAGTTCTCTGAGGAGTTGTAACACCAGGGCTTGTGCTTTACATATTCTTTAGGGAAAATACAATATTCATTATTCATGATTATTCATCATGACTTTTTTTCATTAATTTCTGGAGGATTTAAGATCAGGCTTCTCTTTGCAATTTTTTTTTTTGAATACTTAAGCTCAAGTTCTGTGGTGTTACACTGAAATAATAGTCCAGAGTACCCCACTGTCGCCTGTGTGTTTGCATGAGTGCAGCCGAGATACATTGATGGCTGCGCTTCTTCTGTTGTGAAGAATAATCTCTAGACTGACCTTCAGCATGATGTGCACTACCTCATTCTCATGCTATTGCTACATATCAGTGCTTAAATAGACGTTCTGCAATAAGGCTTGGGACACGCATATGTAATTTCTGAGTAGAAATGCTCTTCTGAATTAATGCTTCCCTGCAAACCCACAAAATCTTAAATGAAAACCTTAAAAATCAACAAAACCAAACAAAAGACATCAACAAAACCGAACAAAACCGACATCAAACAAAATCTTAAATGAAAAAAAGTCTTTGCGCAACCTGGTCTAGTGGAAGGTGTCCCTACCCATGGCAGGGGGGTTGGAACTAGATGATCGTTAAAGTCCCTTCTAACCTAATGATTCTGTGTAAAAGCATATGTCTGTAAATGATCTGATTCAGAATAATGCAATGAAGTTAAACAAAACAACAAACCCTGGCTATTATAAAGTTTGACCAAGGTCTTTAAAATGATTTGCAGCTCCATGGCTTTTGTGTTGAAGCCAGTGTCCTGCAAGGGGGAATTTAGGTCTCTGTTGCATTGTTATTACAACAAGGCAATTATTAAAATTAATTGTAATAGCCTGTAATACCTGCTTGTATTGTATGTGTGTATGTGTGCATGTACACACTGTACGTTTGTTACTAGGTGGATGTTCTGGGAATATGTCCAACCAGGTATCAGCGAAAAGGTCCTATTCTTATCAAGACAAGGGACTTAAATCTCTGCTCTCATCGGTATTCTGGTTTTACTTCTGTGCAGTCTGTTGTTCTTCCTCATATGTCGGTAAGTGTTGGGCAGTGACATTGATTCTTCCACAAGGCCTTTTAATTTCTATGAACAGTCAAAATGTAAATGAAAACATTTTTGAATAGTCATTTATGCTCAGTTGTATTTGTGTCTGTCCAAACTTGAATCCATAGCAAAGAAATGATGAATATTATTGTCCCTGTAATGCTTGTTATACACAGAATTTGTTTTTAATGCAAATTTGCATTGTAGTTGATGAACATAGTATAAATGCAAGAGGCTGTTACGTGCCTGGATTAAACCCTGTCATTAAAATATGTTACAGTGGTAAACTGAATGTAGAGTGTGAAAGAGAGGAATAGAGAGATGTAGATAAGAAAATTACGTTATGCAAAGAAAGTTGTTATTTGCAGAAAACTTTGGAAAGATAGATGCTTTTCTAAAGCAGACTTGCAGCTTTCTGCTGTTCACGGCAAATACTGTCAATGTTTGTAGCTTGTGCTGTTTTTATTAAGTGAGTATTACTTGTTTCTTGTATTGTACTAGCTAGTCATAACTTACCAGCCTTTTGCTTTTCTCAACTCTGCTGACCAAAAAGATCTGCTTAACACTGATGCTTTGAGAACTGAGATGAGTTGAGACCATTTGGCACTGAAAGTTAGTAGCAGTCACATTTCATTGATGGAAAAATTAGACTGAAAATAAAGAACGTATTGACCTCCACAGGCTGGGTGCTGTCAAAGGTTTAGACAAGAGACTTCACACTGTGTCACAGAACTGGAATCCTCTGTGAAGCTGGGAGAGAAAGTATTGGGCAGGCTGACATAGGTCACCAAGACTTTACCTGAAGTATCTGTTCTTCTCAGTCTGAGCAGCAGATCCTGTCCTCCAAACTGGAATGTGTCCAGAGCATTAAGGATGGAGTCCTGGCAGAGGCCAAATGTACTGAGTCCAACCTTGTTACACTGTTCTCTCAGAAGGGCGGTGGGGCAAAGACACAGACACAGTCTTCACTGAAACTCGTTCAAGTGGAAGCAGAGACACTGTACAAAAAAGGTAACATGGATATTTCTGCTAAAATAAATTTACTTTATTTCCTAGATAAATCTTGGGACTGTGACTTGCCTGTGAGAATTCTTTGCACCTGATATTTCCTTTAATATATTAAACTATGTGAAAGTGGATGTTTTTACAGGCTGGGCTACTGAGAGCTGTCCCTTCTTTGGGAGTGGGGACCTGCTATAATGAAGCTGGGTGGGTCTCCAAAAGTGATAGATTTCTGTAATGGCAAACTCCTTTTTACCCGCTTTACATACCTAGCCCCCTTGTATGAACAGCATCAGCCGGCCTTTGTGGACAATTCCTAGTTTGTGTACAAATGGAGCCTAAATAATTACAAGTCCTAATGGAACTAAGGACATGCCATGTCTAAGAACTGTTTCAATTTTTGTTCCTTCTTTGCTCTGTGTGCTTCTCCTTAATAGAATGATTTTACTGAGGTCAATGGGAGGCTTGCCTGAGTAAAGATTTTAAAGTTGAGCTCTAAATGTTGAGAAGCATTTTGTATTTTTTTTGTCTGTTTCTGAATAGTGTTGTTTTTTTTAAAGGAAAATCCGAATTTCCAGGAGACCTTTTGTTTATAGTTATGCTGACAGAAGATGACAAAATTCTTCCTCAGGAAGAGGTTAAGAGCTGAGCCATATAATTTTCCTGGAACCTAGATCTGTTGAGTTTTTGGGAGGTTGAAGTGTCGGACTGAGCCAGTGATTAGATAAAATTGGAAAAGGCAATGAATGTAAAGTAGCAGGGCCGTTGTAAGAGGCATATTGATGGAAAGTGGGATGTTTCTCATGTGTATGTTCTTTTTTTGTTTCTTTGACTCTTTCTTTCAGGTCACATTTGTCTTTAGGCCTTTATTCTATTTTATTTTTAATTTATTAGGCCTACAGGAGAGCTGGGGAAGGACTTTTTACTAGGGCATGTAGTGATAGGACGAGGGGGAATGGCTTTAAGCTGGAAGAGGGCAGGTTTAGATTAAACATTAGGAAGAAGTTTTTCACTTTAAGGGTGGTGAGGCACTGGAACAGGTTGCCCAGAGAGGTTGTTGAAGCTCCGTCCCTGGAGGTGTTCAAGGCCAGGCTGGACGTGGCCTTGGGCAACCTGGTCTAGTGAGAGGTGTCCCTGCCTGTGGCAGGGGGGTTGGAACTCAATGATCTTCAAGGTCCCTTCCAACCTAAACCATTCTATGATTCTGTTGTGTTCTTAAATTCAACCTGACTGCAGACATTCATATTCATCCTTTGGCTTTACCTAGACTAGGGAGATTCTTACATGTAGAAATAATGGCTTGGAGAGAAACTTTCCCCGAGCATTTAGGGTTAACCATAGCAAATGGCCAGCAACCACCAGTTATCTGATTTTTTCTTATGTCTTTCCAGTGGACTCTGAGGATCTGTATGTGACCAGCATGCTCTATGAAAGGGAAGAAACTGAGAGGGAAGTCACTGGAGGGGAAGTGACTGAACTGGTGTGGAAACTTTGCTTAGCACATAGTGTGAGTTTTGAGGTAAGCTTTTACACGTAACCTCCAATTCCTTGTAAAGTCCTTTGTGGCCTGGGAGTTCTCCTACACAGATAAGAGCTGACTAGGAGAGCAGCAATTTTGAAATACTGAAGCCTTCCATTGTTTTGGGAATTTTTTAATGTGGAATTACAGAAAGATAAAATGCTTTGAAGTCTCGTTTTCCTATATAAACAATAAGTCAAACTGAAAAGAAGAGTCAAAAAGTCACATGGCCCCTGAATGGGGCAAAAGCAAGTTTGAACTGTATTCTAAAGAAAATGTGCTGAATGTTTGTTTTGCTGTGAAAAAGCAAACAAAAAGCCTGTCTGGTTTGGGTTATCACTGACAGTTTTGATGGCTAATTCTAAAACCCCTTTTCTACAGCTGTAGTGTGGGATACTACCCCTGGTAGTGCTGTTGTTTTCATGTTTATTGGAGTTCTGCGGTCCTTCTGTTGCCTCATCCCCCCAAAACAGTTTGCACCTGAAACCTTGCCTCTGGATCTCGGCTGGTTGGTTCATGTGCTCCTGATGAATTCTAGTAATAAGCCTCATGTTTTCTGGGGATGCTGCTTGGGTCGAGAGGGAATCTGTTCTCACCTCAACCAGTTTCATTGGTGAATGCTGCTAAGATAGGGTGGAATCTTCTGGTTATGTGGCAGTGGCTTAATTTCTTTTCTATGGTGGCCATCATTCTAGATGAGGTCTAGATTCTGCCTGTCTCCTTAGCTCACTCAAGTCTTGTAATTTGTGTTGATACTGGCAGCAGCTGGATCAGTTAGTATTTGTCACTGTCTTTGAAATGAAGATCCCTGTCTTCTGTGAAATTTGGAGATTATCAAGAACACCTGTTATACAGAAGGATCAACACATGATGGTGCTTAATCATTGCTGACCTGAGATGAACTGAGAGCAATGACCTAAAAGAGAAGGCACTTCATATCCTGCTATCCTACAGATGCGGTGGTTCTTGCTAGTAATAAAGTTCCTCTACATAAGACTGTGAAAAAAATGTAAATTTGAAAATAGAACACACTTCTTGTTTAAGTCATTCGTGGTCAGGATATTACTAAGGAAACGAGTATGGGCTAATGGGGAAAGCACTGAACTCGGCCTTGGTGCCTCCATGAATTTGCCACTGATGAGTTTAGTCAGCTCATTCCTGATATATAGTCCTTGTCCTCTGATGTTCTTGTCTTGTTAGATTGCTTGTGCTTTGGAGCAAGGTTATTTCTTGTGCAATGGGGCTGTGATCTCTCCTGTAAATGCAGGTAGGTGCAAGTGGTGTTAACAAAAAGCTTCAGACCTGGCCTAGGAGAAGGCACTTCACCTTCCTTTGTCTAGGTTAAGTCCCATGTCAAAGAACAAGAGCTCTGCCTGTCTTTTCCCTGGGGGGGTGGGTTACTGGGAGATGGAGTACAGGCTTTGTAGGAATGGAGAAGAGTGCACTGCTGGATTACAGCTCTGCAGGCCAGTGGTGCCTGCTTAGAAATTGATATACTATGTATACTCACATTTCTCTTTGCTTTAGCTGTGATTAATGAGCACAAGTAGGTGTTTGTGTAATGTGGTGTGAGACTTCAGGCAAAAGCACAGGTTGGGGAAGGATCACAGTCACAACTGAAGTGGGGAACTTCAGTCAGCTAACATAAATTACAACCCTAGCAGTTACTCCCAACCTATTAAATGGTGATCATAGTCTGAACTGGTATCACAGCCTAACAAAGACCTCAGCACAGGGCTGAGGAGAAAGCAGCAGGTGGCTTTTCTGAGTGGTGGTATACGGGATAGGTTTCTCTCTCAGAGTTACAAGCAAGTCTACCATCCTTTTTAGTTGCACACTAGGGCTATAGAGAGCTAACAGAGCCATAAACATAGTTGTTCTTGTAGGTTAAAACCAGCCTCTTTGGGTATGATAATGCTTAATTCTATGTGGCTGTCATTGTAATGGAAGTATGTAATTGCATTTAGGAACAGACTAGAGGGCTACTACGTACTGCTTGGAAAATGCTGAAAAAAGAAATTACTGCAGTGGACCTGAGAAACTTTCTCTAAATCCTACCTTCCTTTGAACACCCATAATTCAGTGACTTTGAAAGAATGGTAGAGGATTTTTCCCAGTAACAGTGGGGTGTCACTTCTGTCTCCAAAGAGGCCCACTGGCTTCATGTGTGGGAAATTTGTTTTGTGAATTACTAAGATTAGCACAAGTGGCTGCTGTCTGTGCCACTGCCTAGAAAAAGAGGTGAATTATTCATCATATGCCTGTCCCAGCACAGGGTTCGATTGGTTGTCAGCCATTTTCACTGTTTCAGGGTGTTCCTTCTGTGTGACAGACATTTCAAAGCGGATCTTTATTATCCCACATTCCAACTGATAAAATGTCCTTTGGGCCAGGAAAGAAGTTATGGGAATACCCACAGCGTTGCTTGGGAGACAGCTCCGCTGTTATGCGTGTATAGCTTGTTTGTCCCCTTATTGTTAGACTCTGAATGAGGCAAGATTATGCATTTCTTTCAAGACACAAAGCCAAGAATAAATGGACGGGAACATCCCCAACTCTAGGGAAAACGGTGAAGGGATGAGAAAATGGGGGCAGAGACTGTGTCATTTCCAAGGAAGCAAAGTTGTTGTTTAGTTTTTTAATGCTATTATGAGACAAGATTGAATTTCAATGTGGATGTAGATTAACTAATGGACCATTAAGTGAACAAGCTGGATGCTGACAAAGAATGGTCAAAGGGATGGGGAGGAGGGACCCTCACTTGAGAGAGGCTTGAAGGAAGCCTGTCACACAGCTTCTGCTGGGGGCTGCATTTACATTTGGCTGTCTGGATTTTGATGCTGGATTGGTAGCTCTGGTGAATGTGGCTGTGTATACATTAAGCAGTGTGGGCAAGAGTATGTCAGATTCACTCTGCCCAACTCCTGTACCCCAGTCTCACCCAAAAGAGTTTACCTTTACGGCATGGTCTCGCCATTTTTATTTTTTTTTCTCATAAGGCATTTTAATTGCTAGTTACTACCTAGCTGGGTGTTAGGATTTGCATGTTTCTAACTTGTGGGTGTAGGGAGTATAACAGAATATTTCCCAGGTAAGGAAGACGATTATGAAGATGAGTTAAGATACTGTAGTTACATGGATGATTTTATTTTTTGAAATTCTACTGTTCTTTTTTTGTATGACTATAATAATAACTACCAGGAACAGAAGCCTTTGTCTGCTTTGGATTGGAAAGCCTTAGAAGATGGTATTGGGCCTGTTATGCCACTTAAAACTGGTCCATGACCAGATACAATTACATCTTTTCTGAAATTGAGGGTGAAATAAGGTTCACTGGCCAGGTAAGAAAGAAAATAAGAAAGAACTGGTGAGGATCAGAAGGAAGGGAAGTTAAGCCATGGCAGGGAGAGAATAACATAACTGTTCAACCAGTAGACTTCAGGGAGAAGAGTGTGTCACCTCCATCTGATTTCACGCTTGGCCTTCAATTCAGGAAATCACTTGCTCTTTAATATATGTATAGTTGAAAAAGAAATCAGACAGCTGAAAATCAGAAGTTCCAGACAGAAGAGACGGCTATGTAGTTCCAAAGAGATATACTAAATTTACTGGAGAGAAGACCTCACACTTTCATTGAGAACTTAAATTAGTAGGCAAAACCAAAGATGTTCATTGACCACATTTTCAAAAGAACCTCCCCTGTGATTACATGGGCTTATACTTGGCAGCAATCAAGCTTTCAATGGGTAAGCATTTGTATGTATCACAAATAGAAACATTTTTATTGGGAAGCATTTAGCTACTTTATCTTCCAATCTAAACTGTACCATGTTTATGCTTTCAGAGGATTTTTTTTTTTTAAATAGAGCTACAGTAACTTTGCAAATAGAAGGAAAAGTAAGCTTCTACGTCGAATAAAAGCCAGGCTTCCCTGTGTTTCATTTAGGAGTGGGAATGGGAACCAAATTTGCATGCAGTTTGTTATTACGGTACTACAAATAGAGGAATTTACAATGAAGTTACTGTTTATCTGACAGCTCGATTTCAATGCAGCCTACCTTAAAAAGTAAAAACAGCCCACCTGACCAGACAGTTCATTCTAAAGCTTTATTATTAGGACATAAAAATAGCTGTTTCTCTGTGAAATTTTGCACTGAGTTATTAGATGGGAGCTTGTCTAGTCAGCAGGTGTGAAGCAGAATGAAGTCAGTCTACAGTCTAAAATTATATCGCCTGGAAATATATCAGTTTGGAAACTTTATCTGGCAGTGTGCTGTGGCCTCCAGCTGATGAGCCACGTGAGCTCATCACCAGCTGCACGCACAGCTCCTTGTGGTGGTATCTATGAGGCTCCCCAGCTCCCCTGGTCATGCTGCCCATAGTGTATCTGTATGTGTAAAAATGCACGTAAGCCCTGTGTTTTAGAAATGCTTTTGAAGAACTTCATTAAATACAGTTCTCTGAATATTTTATAGACCATGAAATGTAATCTGTTTCACTAGCTCTATAGTCTTCAGGGCTTGGTAATTTCTTTTTAAAATAGACCTTAAAGGTAATGATGGGATGACGTGGGATGGAGTGGGGTGGGATGGAATGGAATGGAGTGGGGTGTTATGGGATGGAATGGAATGGAATACATGTGGATCTAATTGAATTTTAGCTATGGAATTATGAATGTTATTGGAATGAGTACCTAGGTAGGGCTTCATGTCTGAGAATAAATTTCAATTTGAGGAAATTAATATACTGTTGCTGAAAAGAAAAAAGAAGTCCCAAAAGAACAAAAACGTAAACAATGTTTGTATTGGATCTGACAAATTATTCCCTCAGCCTATCAAACAACACAGTAAGAAATCACTCCATCTTCTTACCGAAAGACAGCTTCTTTTACTGAAAATGTCGTGGCAGTCTTAAATTAAAATCAAATGCTGGCACTGGGTTATTCCAATTTTTCATTGCTTTTGGAAGCAGCTGCTGGAAGGAAGGTGGGGAAGTCAAAGTAGGTCTCTCCCCAGACCTTTGGAAATGTTACTTAGTGGAATTAGACTTTGTTTTTATGATTTTTACATGAAGAAAAATGTTTTCTTTGGAACCACAGCAGTAGTCGTATATCTAAGCCTTTCACATTTGAAGTTAGTAAAGAATTGAAGTGAATCTGTATGACATTAAAACTTGTACATTATAAAGTCAGGTTAAAATGAACATACAAGCCACTGTATTTAACGTTCTGCTAATTTTTCAAGTAATGAGACCTATCTCCCTTCTTGAACTTTGGATCAGGTCTCAGAGGAACACATCTACATGCTATTTAGCCTGTAAAATACCATTTTCCAAAAAAGCTTCTACTGAGGCTGAAATAACAATGTGATTCATAGGGTATGTGCAAATGAAAATAATGTGAAAAAAGGAGAAAAGATCCTCCTCTCTTAGCAAAGGATAGGCTGGGTAGGTAATACAGAGCCTGGTTTGAGTCAGCATGACACTGAAAGGTTTGTACTCCATAAAAATAGGAAGGCTTTTGTCATCTTGTTAAAGTGTTCAGCTTAATCCAATATTTGATTAATTTGATTTCCAGCATCACTTTTTAGAAAATAAAAATTATTGCTAGTAATGTAATACACATCCAAAAGTACCTTGAGACAGTAGTTTCTGAAAAATACTTGTTTCAGCTGATAGGAAACTGATACTGCTGTCTCAGTTAAGTGGGGGTTGGCAGCAGTGTTTTTTTAATGTAAAGTCTAGTACAGGTTGCTGCTTCACTTAACAGAAAGGTGTGGGTCAGCTCTGAATTTCTCTTCATTTCTTTCAGCCATGCAAATGCAAATAAATTATTAAACAGAACTATTCCGCCTCAACTGTACAGCTAGACTGAAATCCTTAGGTTTTTTTTAATGAAGTAACCCTAAAGAATGTTTTCCAGTTTTGGCCACAAGACCAAGGGGCAGCTTGTGAATGAAGGGCTGGAATTTATTTACGCTGAAAAGTGTGTGTGATAATGTACTGCAGGTAAAATAGCTGCTGTATGTTGTAGCAATTCAGCTTAGCCAGGGAGAAGAGCTCTTCTGCTACTACACTTTTAACTAATCCCATGCTTCCTGCAGAGGTAAGAGCAATGATGCTTAGGCTGTTCTGCAGTAAGATGGAATATTTTCACACAGCGCCAGAGGTACTCAAGCAAAACTTTTATGTGTTGTCCAAACCTCAGTTAAATGATCTTTCTCATAAACTTAAGAGTAATATAAAGTTAGTTTGACTGTTGTTTCATTTTGTGTTAAGGGTATGTCAGCAGTTCTGGTCATAAATCAGGATCTTGCTGTACAAACTCAGAGAAGATTATGGCCTTCTCTTCTGGATTGTAACCACAGTGCAGCATTTTGGTTTATTATTCATATGTATGCTGGTGGTGTGCATAGTGGTCACTGAGCACTGTTGCTTGAGGGACTGACTGACATCCTAAGTGAAAGCCCTTCTCCTTATATGTTTGCAGCCTGAAAAGCAAGGGAGGGAAGGACGATGGGGGCACAGGGAAGAGAGGAGGTTTTATTGTCAGGTTACATTGTAAATCAATGGCAATGCTGGTATAGCCCAAAGTCTCTTGTTGCGCTCTGTTTTCTAAAGCTGGTTTCTGCACAGCTGTAATATTACATTTGTTGTGCTCTTTTACAGACTGCAGACCTTTTCATGACTCTCGTGTTTGAGCTTCGACATCTTTCTCTTGAGGCCTTAAAAGCGGTATGGCAAAGATCTTCGTTTAAATGCAGGGACAACTGGTAAGGGCCCTTCAGTAATTGCATTAAAAACCCTTATATATATAGGAAAGAAATGTTTTGTAAATATTTTAAATTGATTAATGTTTTAAATCCATGCCTAAGTTTTGGATTTGAATTTGGAGCACTTTAAAGGAAGAATGTGTATTGCAGATCTTCTGTGACAGAAGGATGATAGTCTCTTCTTACTGAACGAACATTGTGTACAAAAGAGACTTTCCTGTCCCATGCCTTTTCCCACAGACAGACTTCCTGTTTCAGGAACAGTGAGAACAGGAAACTTGACTCATGGCTTAGGTGGAAATCAGGGCTGCTGGTTTAAGTGTCTACTGCCATTTGTTATGAAAAAGCTTACCTGGATCTGTATATTCAGTGCCCTTAGTACTCTTGGAGGAGAGGAGACAAATGTTAGGCTGGGAGTATTGACATGGTGGAGCCACATCTTTCAGTGGCAGCCTGGTCTCAGGGTGGTTTATACCAATCATTGAACTGCAGCTTTAAAGATCAAGGCCCCCACTCCTCTGTAGTCAGGAATGGTTCTGATCCAATGGTTTGAGACTTTCAGAAATACTAATCCAGTATTGTTAAAATCAACACAATTTTTTTTCTCCCTCTGTAATCAATATTCTGAAAAGTGTAAGGAAGGAAACAAGTTTTTTACTTGGTTTCAGTACAAAATGTCATCAGCCTGTTAGAAATCAATCTAATGCCAGGTTTTATGTTTGCAATAGTATCTTATACTTTACTCCATGTAAAAGGTGCAAATTTTGTTTTGGCTTAGGTTTATTCTCACCTTTTGACAAATAGTCATGCTAATAATATTCTTAAATACTAGAAAGTAATCTAAACTACTCTGCCACTTTCTATATTAACTTTAGACTAATTTTACTCAGGACAAGGTTATTAAATTTAGGAGCTAAAGAATCCTGTGCAGGCTACTCTCTTACTCTGATGCAGGTGCTTTTACCTAGTTTAGTTTAAATGCTTCCTAATTAATGCAAAAGTGTCCATCCACCAGTATAGGAGGTAGGTACAAAATATTTACAGAGAGTCTTAAGTGCTGAAATATGTATTGTCTTATCATGCTGGTGTAACCTTTCCACTTACGTAAGGTCTAAAGAAGTACAGGAAGGAAAAACTAGTCAATTCAGTTTTAATATTTTCATTTGTTGGTGGTGAAATGAAAGAAAAGAAACACCTTAATAAAAAATAAGGGCTTTAAGTTACCTCAGTCTTAAGAAGTCAAACTTGGGATATGTTTTGGCTTCATTTTCAGAGAAAGCAACTGAATATTTTCTTAAAAGCCTGGTTCCATACAGTTCTTGAAACACCAATACACTTTATCACATCTTGGCTGAGGCATATTTCCGTAAGGTCACTAAACCAAAGGATAATGTTGATTTCTATGGAATCTGGCACTTGCTAAGCCGGTGGACTTTTATTTACTTTGAAAGAAGCCCAACCTCAGTGTGTGTGTTATTTGATTTTTGAGTACTCTGGTCATTTTAGATTTGTTGTATGTTTTTCTTGTGTTACAGGCAGCCGCTAATAGATGCTCTCCCATCTTGTGCTACAGAGGCATGTGTTCTCTTAATGAAACAAATTATAGCTTCTGGAGAAGTCGAGGAAGACAAAGTAGAATATTTCTTCTGGTCATTTTCATTCATTCCTAAACCCACCTCAGGCATGATCGAATCTCTTGCTGTGAGTGGATGTTGTGTTTTCTTTTTTAATTGACCATCAATCTAGCTGTCTCATAATTTTTGTATTTTACAGTAATAGTTTTTAATAGTCTTTTTCACAGATTTATACAAAACTCTATCTGTCCAGGTAATTTTGGTGGTGAAACTACTGGCTATTTTAATCTCGATTCCAAAAGAGGAGGCAGTCATGTTTGGTCACTGGAGCTTGATTTGCGTTTGTAGCCTAGAGGCTTAATAAATAATAATAAAAAAAAATGTTTGACCTGCCCTGTGGACTCCAGAGACTGGTTTGGCCTAATTAGTTTTGAGGTTCAAGGTCAGGTCAGTGTGAGGAGAATGATGCTGTTGCAGCTACTCCCTGCTTTGGATAGAGAGCTTTATTCTCCAATATGGTCCATTACAAGCTTTGTATTTAGCACCTGGAGACATTTCAGTCCTTTGCATATGCAGTGCTATTGCAGCTTTTGACATTTTTCCTTAACAAAGTTAATTGTATGCAGAGTAATACTGGCTCCATTTTATAGTGTATTTTTCCTTTAAAGATCTATTATTGTGGTCAGTTTATATAGCGCAATCTGTCGTGCTTTGAGAGTCTGAAGTTGGACTTGCTATGTTTTTTTGTGAAGCTGCAGTGTTCCAAGTAGTAAAATCATAGATAGTCTTGTGGCTTAAATAGGTCATTAAGAATATTTTTTTTAATTAAGTAAAATGTTATGCCTGCTTGGTTTGTGTGCTAATGAACCATTGATCAGACATGGAGAATCTTGCAGAGTAACAGTATCACAACTTGCTGTTCCCAACCATACAGATTCCGACCAGGATTACAAAAAACAGCTCTCAGTGTTAGCAGGCTTTCTACAACGTTTGCGTGAAATAATTTATCTTGAATTCACCTGGGTTTCACAAACGTTGGTTGAAGTGGTAGGATTTTCAGCAGTAACAAGCTTGCTTCAGAGGATACAGAAGTTTGGAATTTGCAGGTTTATGGGACAGAAAAACTAATTTTCCTTCTAAAAATGGGTAAACTGCCCGTTATTTACTGAACTGTCAGTGCTTTTTGCTAAGTATTGAGGTGGGACTTAGAGAGACTGTGTACTGGTGAGGATTTTATTATTTTGAGGGTCCTGGACAATAGTTTAGATATGTTTTCACACTTCTTAGGCATGGAGGGCATGATTTCCTGTGAAAAGAACTGAGATCTATATCATGTTGACACCAATTTAGTCCGTATGTTTACATACAAAGGTGGAAGAATCTTCCACTGTATCTCTGCAGGGTTGTCTTTTTTTTTTGTCTGGCTGTTTAAATCCTTTAAGGGCTGTTTGAAAATATGCATTGGTGAGATTGAGTTTTAGAATGTAAATATTTTGATACATTTCTTTTCTATGGTGTGTTACAGTAATCATGAGAATAACTTTTCTGAAACACCCTGTTCTTTTTGTGCTTGTTTACAGTCTTTGCTGAAGTCACCGGGAGCAAGCCAGAGCTACTTCTTAGGAGTAACTGCTCTGTTACATAGGTTTTGTTCAGCTTACAACTCCTGTGATGGTGTACCTGCTGTGCAGAGTGTGATGAGGACTCTTGGGAAATTTTTGGGAGAAAACTGTACTGTGCAAGATTCAGGACAACTCAGCAAGGTATCAGTTATACAGAAGCATATGATACAATGTTTTACTTTTCTATTCCCTTTATGATCTAGAACTTGTTTGATGAAAATGGCATTCAGTGAATTTCCAGAAAGGCATGAATACAACCTTTGTAAATTAATATTCTATGGTAGGATGGGCAGATAAAATTTTTTAATCCAACAAGTACAACCTATCAGCGTGGGTGTTCTTGAGTATTTAAATAACAAAAAGTCTTGGGTCTTCTGATGAAGCAAACTTCGTACTGTTCATTGGTATGAAGAGCGCCCATCACTCCCCTGTAAAATGGCACATTGATGAAAGTTTCCTATTCCTTTGTTGGCTCAAATTTGTGTACTGTTAATGTTAGCTGTGTTATTGCTGGCTAATAAGTTCTGGTGAGTCACAGTGTTGCTGGCTGTAAGTCAGCCATGTTATTGGGAGACTAACAAGAGAGGAAAATAGTTCTTAGTTGCTGTGTGTGATCTTGAGTTAGGAGTAATCCTGTCACAGTTTTGGGGCTTTTTATCTTTAATTGACATATGCTGCTGAAGAAATATCTTTGTGTCTTCTGTTTGATAATCTACTTAAACAATCAGTTCTTCCTTACCATGCTTAGAAAATAGAGACACTGGTGACAGTGTATCTTTGCTTTTTTTAAACCCTTTTTGCCTTCCAACAAATTTTATTAAAATTAACCAAGAGATTAGTAAATCATAACAGGGAACTGATGAAAAGGGGCACGGTGAGAAAGACTGCCCAAGTCTCATTAGCTTCTTGAAAACTGTTCTGTAACTTCGTGCTGAAAGGCAGTTGTCTGATGAATGAAGATCAGCCTCTTGAAACTCAGCAGCATATAGCAGTGAGTGAGTGTACGGATGTGTGGGAGAGGTGACTTTACTAAATACACAGAGCAGAATAGGTGAGACCTCCCACCCGGTGTCTTAAACCAACAGTCAGTGGGAGTCTTTGACCTAACCAGTTGTGGAAGGTTTTTGAACGTTTTAACTGTGCTGGCTTCAGTATAGCTGTTTCTAGGGGATTGTCAGTAAAAGGAAAATCAGGCACCATATTGCATTGAAGTCCCTGGTCTCTAAAGTTTAATACAGGGCTTGTCGTTAAAAATTCATTGATTGCCAGCAGTAACATGCTTTCTGGGCTCTGAAGTTGCACGTGTTTCCTGTATGTTTAGTGAAGAAAACTGGTAGCATTATGGCATCTGTTGACAAATTATTATTTTAAATTGGTTATTGCGTCCAGAACTCCATCTTGAATCACTAAAAGGTCAAAATATCAAAGTACTTGAAAAACTTTTACTGCACATCAAATCCATGACTTCTGCTTTTCCATTGCAGTGCAGGTTCTTTTAAAATGCTGTTGTATTTCACCAGGTCTAAGCCAGATTTTACTTACAAGTGTTACATGGTATTAGACCAACCATCCATATTCACATGAATCTTGTCCTCACACTAAAGCCAGAGTATAGCTGGTACAATAGGGGCTGCAGTGACATCCCCCCCCCCCCCCCCCGAATGATCATTGATCATTTTAAACAGAGAATTTTGTACAGAAAATGTTAATGCAATAAAATTTCATGTACAGCTGACAACATGTGGAGAATAACTTGTTCTCCCTTGCTTTGTATTGACAGATTCAACTGGTGTTAAAAGCCATTGGAAATGCGGGACTGGCAGCAGCTTCGCTAGCTCCCGTTTTGAGCTTGTGTGCTTCCCTGAAAAGTAATCCAATTGAAATTCGTCTAGCTGCTATCCAGGCCTTCAGGCGCATTCCCTGTTCTGTCAGGGTAAGTGATTTATTGCCAGCAGGTGACTGATGGCTTCCTGGCGCTGTCCCAGAGTTTAGACTTTTTGCAGTAGTTATGAAACGTGCAAGCAAATAAGGAACAAGTGTAAACGTGTCTTCCAGCAGAGCTCCTCTGCTGTTGGAGAGGTTGGTAGGACAACCCTGATGAATGGACCTATAATATGCTTTGCTCTAGTTGAGGTAGCACATCCAGTGACTGAGGTAATGTTTATGACTTCTCAAAAGTTACTTCAGTTGGGTATCTCTGTGGGTTATGACTGAAAACCCATGGTACTTGATTTTTCCTGTAGTCTGTTCCACTGTATTGTTCTCTGAAATGCTAAGTATTAACGTCAGAAGCTTGTTGTGATTAGCAATACACTGTCATGGTTGGAACGTTTTGGTAATGGATTAACAGAAGAAAGCACAAGACTTGTTTATCTCAAATAGCTTGATACTAAAGAGAATGGCAAAGCCAGGAGTGCTAGCCTGGGCAAAGCTGGCAGTCGGGCTCCAGAAGAACAAGAGGTTCCACATGGACTTGCACTTGGAGAAGCATTTTTCTATGGCTTTTTAAAATTTAGTCGTGGCATGGCTTGGTGTAATCTGCTTGCTCTGTAGTTATAAAGCTTGGTGTTGCTTCTTAGACCTGTTGAAAGTATGAAGTCTATATATTGTCATACACCCCATCATTGTCTAGCAAATGAACTGCCAAACTGCCACCCTGTGGGTGGACTGGGGATGTTAAATGCTAATAGAAATGTTACTACTATCAGTCACCAATGTCTTAATTCCTGGTGTTTCACCAAGCTACTCATATTTGTTGATACCTGGGAAGTATTGAACAGAATAAATTTGTTACAGTCCAACCCTTTAATTGAGACCAGAAGATCGTAATAGCCTGTTAACAAAAATGTAGCCATTGTCTGTCTATTAGCTGTGGCACATGTGTGACATAATAGAACAACTCTCCCCTTTGGTGGAAATAAAACCAGCACCAGTAGTGCCAGCAAGTGAGGCTCTGTGTTGCAGGCAGTCGTGTACAAATCAATCTGTATAGGATTCAGATCATAATGACAGTTTGTTCTGGAAATTTGTGGATAAGGTAGTATGAATATGTACATACATTTGTAGACGTGTTGCATGAAGTGATGTTGTCAGATATAAAGCAATAGCTATCTCTCAGAAAGAAACCACCTATACCTGAAAGTGCATACATGATGTGTTTTAGGAGAATAACTCATAATTGTCTTTTTCTTTTTTAATTATTTTTTAATCTTTTTCTCTTAGAATGCTGTATTAGTTCAGCTGTATCAAGCAAGAAGCGAAGATGTGGAAGTAAGGATTGCTGCTTATTATTTAGCAATGCAATGTCCACATGAAGAGTTATTTAAACAAGTACAAAAGACTTTGCTGAAAGAAACATCCAGTCAAGGTTAGCCAAGCAACTACTGAAGTCTTACGTTCCTAAATGATACTTCAATGTAGCATTTACTTCACAGGTGTAATGCTACCAATCTATATAAATTTTTATTTAATCTTAATACTTTGTGGGTTGTTTTTACATGATTGTGTGATTGCCATATTTTGTATTGGAATTGTGATACTGTTATTCTAGCAATAATCAGTAAGGAGTTACTCTTCATAGAATTAGTTCCCTCTACTGTTAGCGTTCATTAGCTGAATGCTCTTGAGAAAGAGATGCATGGAACATCTTTGATGTTTAGTGCATTAGAAATACAAATGGATAACTGCAAATTACATTTTGTTAAGTTCAGAAAGAAGCCACATGGCAGAAAAAAATATTGCAAGCTGCAGGTGTAAACTATTTCTTAATTACCTTTTAAATGCTCGTAAATTCCACATTTGCTATTCGTTTACTTGATGTAATAGAGATATTTATTATAAGGACTCTCTACCATGGTCTTGAACTGATGCTGAGTAGAAAACCTTCTATACTATGTTTAAAAATTCTCATTTTATTTAAGTAGCTTATCTGAAGGAGAAGCTGTTTGGGCTAGTACGAAATGAAACTGTAGGCTCTATAAGAGTAAAAAGTCCTATCAGCTCTTTATTACCAAAGCACACAGATGTTTAAGCTGATTCCATATTTTGGGTGAAGGAGGGATTTTTTTTCTAAATGGTTTCACCGCATTCAACACAGCATACCTCCAGACAAATCCTTTGCTTTTAAATCTGTCAAGAAGCAGCAAACATCAAAGGGGTATCTATAAGATTGTTTGCAGGCAGATGAAAGCAGGCTCTGTCTGCACTCTGGTGTGTCTGGATCCTAGCCAGCTCTGAACTTCAAGCTGTGTATCCATTTTATCAGGATGTTATGTCCAGACCAGTATATCCGGCAGCGATTATGAGTTCAGGCTCAGCATTATGTTCACCTGATGATGTGGCTTATGGTTTAGAGGGGGCTTGTTCCCCTCGGTTTAGAGTTCAGACAGAAAGAAATTGCATCAGCATACAAAATACTGTCAGGGTAGGTGTACCCTCAGTGTCTCTCCTCTCTGTGGCTCCATGCGGAAAAAATAAATTTTCTATGAAGCAGCTCTACAAGTCCATCCATGTTGTATGTTTTGAACGGTTTAGTGTAGTACTCATGAATTTTGTTCATTTCCTTCCTTTGTCTTTGGTTGATGTAACACCTAAATAATTCATAGAATAGACTTTTGAGTAACAAGTTCTTTTAAAGGCGTAGAGCACATATTAGTATTTAGTTGCTGCATTCAGAAGAAGCAATATGAAAAAAGAAGTGCTATTGTGAAAAGTGCAGTTATATCAATATTCAGTGTCTGTGCATTGAACTAGCACTGGAGCCTAGTATCTTTTATCTTCAGGAGAAAAAAAAAGCCTCCGTTTAAGAACCAGACTCCAGAACACATGGAATCTGTTTGCCCCCCACAACGCAGTGCATATATGGCCAAACCATGAATCAGCACAGTGTCATGCAGAAATATTAATTCTGAATCACAACTGTTAAACTGTAAGATTCTTTGTATTGGAATGATTTGTTTGCTGTATGCAAAGAAACTTTATTGCCAATTTTTTCTTACAAGTCCAGGAATGTTGCAAGTGTTCATGTTAATAGACCTCCCTATCTTTAAAGTTGCTTAATGCCTGCCTTTAAAAGGCTTTGTTTATTCCTGCTTATAGTTTTTAACTTGTTTTAAGATTTTCATGTGTTTGCTGTCTATCCCAGACTTAATATTTTTTTTAATGTTTCAGTACATTGGGTCAGTGATTTTTTTCAAGAACAAAATGAGCAATGCTGCCAAATAAAACCATCTTTTAAATAATTCTGTTGCATCCTTTCTTTGAAGAAGGAACAGAAACAGTCCAATATTATTTGCACAACCTGCCTCTATTGTCTATGAGTTGTATCTTTTTTATTTTTTGGCATTCCTTTGAATTTAGTATAGAAGATCCTTTGCAAACAGTAAATAAGTAGGATAACCTTACCTCTTTTCCTGTGTAGGTTAGCTGAGAGGCATAAATGAAACTAGGGGGTGAATGGCACCTCACATGTCATATTGGAGAGAATAAGACAATATTTAAATAAGTTGACTGTGGTAAAGGTAGGTGCATCAGACTGATTTTAATGGTACTGAAAATGAATGAATTCTGTTGTTGTGGTCAGGCTAATAGTTTAGGGTTAATTCTGGTATAAATAAATAAAAAGGTGCCCTGTATTGGTTTTTAAAACTGTTTTAATTTTTCTCTAATTTCCAAATACTTTCCTTTGTTTAATTTAAGTGGGCTCCTTTGTTTGGAGTCATCTCTCTCAGCTCTTGGAGACGGATGATCCATTGAAGGAGCACCTTCGAGATTCTATTCCTGATGAAATCCTTAGCAGGGATTTTGACCGGGAGACATGGAAATACTCCTCGTATTCTGATGTCACGTTCGACTCAGGTATGTGAACTTCCAGAACTTAATGCTTTGTAGCATATGGATTATTGAAATCCCACATGGCTTTTCTGGTGCTTTACATCTTGCTCCAGAGAATTTTAATTTTTATGACTTAATAGTACCCAGATATGCAAATGTAGGCTTGATTCTGCTTTGACCTTAATTGGAGTATATCAAATGTAATTCCAGCAAGCCAGATACCATGCAACTTTGCCTTTTGTGAGAGAGGAGAATAAGAACCAATGAACTTTCTGGATTATTTTTGTGAACATCAACTTTTGATTCCTTCCTTAGTGAGCTTCCTTTGTAGCAGCAGGGGATTGGGATGAATTTTTTTTTCTTCTGATTCATGTGCTTTCCTTGGTATAAGAAAAGATTCAGACCAGTTCCTTCCTGTTTTACTATCTGTTTATCATTTGTTTTTAGCAAAAAGGCTAGATAATATTTTTCAGAGTAACATTTTGATTTTTTGTCCATGTCTTCCAGTGCAATTATATACGATATATATTGTAAATGCTGTTCTTTTAGTGCTGGTCAGATAATAGGCTTTCAGTAATGTCCATTAAAGTCTTTGCTATACTGAAAAGTTAAATAATTTCACCTGTTAGCTTAATGTTTTATTCACCATCATCTTATTGAGCAAAGTTGCAGTTTCCCAAAGAATGATGAGACTTGCAAAGTATGTGAGAATAGCTGATCTCCAAATGACAGACATCTGATATTTTCTATTGCAGCTGGTGCAGGTGCAAATATGGAAGCATCAGTGGTCTTTTCTCCTGCATCTTTTCTACCGCGATCAGTCATGACAAATTTGACTGTTCTTCTTATGGGGCAGGCTATAAATCTACTGGAGGCAAGTTTATGGATTTTTTTTTTATCCCCCTTCTCAAGGGACACTTGGTGTATTGAATGAAAAAGAACTATTTTCTACTTTGCCATTACAGTTCCTTTAGCAAGGTATGCTTTTCACTGCTACAGCAGAGTTACCTCAGACTGATGACTCTGTCATGTAATGGACTTAGTCATAATAAAACCAATTTCACTCTGATAGTACCATACGCTAGCCAAGTGAGTTATAATCACCTCTTGTTGTTGATTCAAATGAAAGATAAAAGGCAGTGCTTTCTGAGACACCGGTTTAGCTCCTGTTTAGGGTACGAAGATTCCTTCAGTTGACTTCCCGTGGAAAATGGATTGGCTTGGGTACGCCGTTCCTTTAATACAGGAGGTAGTCATATATACCTAACTGAAGTCACTGTTGTAGTCCTATTGATTATCCAGTGCTTGGGATATTTAAATGGCCTGCATGCAACTTCATAATCTTTAATTGTGCCTCTACTGTGCCTCCAAGAGAAAGCAATGTTTGGCATATGGACTCGTTATTGCAGGTAAAAATGTGTATGTGAAAGAATTTAATGTAGTCCTCAGATCTCAAATTTAAGCTTGCAAGGGAACAATATGTTTTTTTCAGTGTCATATACCCTGGATTTATATGTGTTAGTAATACTAGTTTAGTCAAACTTCCAAACAGAATCTTGTTTCAGGAGCATTAAAAGGGTGCATTACTGTGTTCTGACCAAAATACTGTTTGTAACATGCTAAAATAGCAGTACATTAAACTGTCCCATCATGGTGTAAATGAACCAGTACCTGAATGAAAAAGGATTTTTATTTTATACTGAGCTTCACATAATCAACAACAATCAAGAGTTTTTACTGCAAAGATTTAATACTGAAATATCCAGTATTGGATGCTGCATGAGGTAAGATACTAAACTTTGTAGACCATTGTGATCTTGTATGGCAAGTCTTCTTTTGTAGAAAAGCCTAAAGGTTGCATCTGGATGTATTTTTTTAATTTCTGCCTATAGAACTGAACATGGCTTATGCATCTCATTGTTAGGTGTTTCAATGCCGTATGCTTTCCCCTAGATTGGTGTACGGTTAGAGAATGCCGAAGCTCTTGTGCAGAAGATTTTTGGGCAGAAGTCTGCTACTTTCAGTGACTCTTTTTTTGCAAACACTGATAAAAGAAATCAAAAGTCAGAAAACCCAGTGCAAACAACTGGAAAAGTCAAGCAGAGGAAGTTGACATCAAAGCGATACAGCCCCACTGATCATCTTGTGACCAAGCCTGGCAAGCCAAAGTTGAGAAAAACTAACCAGAATTGTCCTGGTAGAAAGTACAGTAAGATGAGTGAGTTGGTCAAAAAGGTAACTGACTTTGTAGATCTTGGAAAAATTAATTACATTCCCCAGTTAAACTTAGGGCTCCATCTAGCATTGGACAACTGCTCTGTATTACTGTGACTCCTTTGCATAAAGCATATGTAATTGTTCCACTCACTTGCAGAGAACTTAACAGCTGCATAAAATACAAAGGAATAAAGAGCCACATATTCAGTTTTTCAGATTGTTTTATTGTCTCAAAACAATGACTCTCAGCCAGGGGAGTATGTTGCTTGTGTTTTGGGCTTCCTCTCGTTATTTTGAGCTCTGATCCTCTTTATGCTGATGTCCTTTTGTCTCTTGACTTCTGCAGCACTGTAAGCAGCTGCTTGCTGTTAAGTTCCTGAGTCATGCTGTTTGCAATCTGACTTCCCTGTTTGATGTCAGATGTTACATTGACCCTTTGTGAATTTACCCATGTTTGGAGAGAGCTATGTTCTATGTATATAACAGGAAAGCTTTGGGAATTGACTTCAATTGTTGATATGTTATCTGGAAAACTTGGGGACCATGATTTATTTAGTTTGGTTTAGATCATCTGTCTTCTTGGTACTCATCTTAGGGTTTCTTCTTACAGTGTTAGCTTATGTTCATGTTGTGTTGCTGTTGTTTTGATTCATAAAGAGGGAAAATGTAAAATTTTTACTTCTTAGTAGTTTACTTAGCGATTATGGCATCCATATTGTTGTATTAATTGAGATTTTATGTTTCAAAGCTTCATCTGTTGGTATTGCAGTACTTCTCCTTTTGCCCAGTCATCTTAGGACTACACATTACCTGTGTTCATAGTGAAAGGCAGCTTGTGTGGTATGGAGCTGAAGTTTAGCTGGAAAGAACAGGTAGTAATCCAAGGTCTTCAGTGGTCTTGAAATATTTATAAAAGGGAGACTAATGTCTGTTTACTAATAACATAGCCTGCACTGACGAGTTGTTTATTATGAGTTTGAAAGGAAATTAATATAAACATCATTCTCTTCCTGATTTCTTTCTTTATCACATGTCAGTTCACTGAGAGAACAGTGAAAAAAGAGGTGCTGAAATGTGAGCTAAGCATGAAAATCTTTGGAAATGAACTTAGCTTCTTGGATTGTGAAGACTTAAGAAAACAAATGAAACATTATTCTTTAAATCTGGCTGAGTTGGCTGTCAAACTTCTGAAGGTAAAAGGAACCTTTTTTCCATTTGAAAGTAAATTCCTTGAGAAACTACTTTCTGACAGAGATGTAAAAGATACAAAATATTGCTTATTGTTTTTCTAAATTGAACTCTAAAAGACACCAGTACATATTGGGTTTAAACAGCGTTTAATGCATTAGGCAAGGACTTCTTCTGTTGTCTGATGGTTCTTATCTCTTGCTTTTCTTATTCAAGTCCATCCATGCTTATATCAAAAATAATTCTTTCTTTAACTGGGGTACGACTAGTGTCTAACTCACGCCCTGGCCAGATGCAGGCTTTGGGCTTCTTTCTACGTTGTTTACCAAATCAGCTCAGTTAAAAACACCTTCACAGCAGACAAATGTAGTGGATAGTTATATCTTGAATGCTGACTTTATTATGCAAAATAAAATTCCATTTTTTGTTTGTTTTTTTTCACCATAGGGGCAAGAGGTCCAGTTTAATAAAAGGCTGAGTTTGGCCACTGAAGAATTGCAGTTTCCGGCATTTTCGGGCTTTCCTGTTCAGCTGGCAGTCAATGCCTCAGCAGCAATCAACATAAAAATCAAAGGGAATGCGGATTTCAAACAACAGTCAAATTTCTTTCTAAATGGGTATATCAAGCCGAGGTAATAACTGCTGCAAATCTGTAACTTTCACATATTCCTGATGTCAAGTAGCAATTCCCGATGTGAATGTCCATTGTAATGAATTAGGAGATTCCCAAAGAACTCAAGCAGTCATCAGCCTTATATTGCTGAACAGTTGCTACGCTATAAGGACAGCAGTGGTTTCCTATCCTGCCTGTCTGATTTTGAACTCTTTCTGTGCTTTTCCAGTACTGTTTTAAGCTGACCATTCTCTAAATCAAATTCCTAAATGCTTGCATGCAGATGATCTTTGGAATGCTTTACCTGTTACAAGGATGGCATTTTGGATTTTTCTCAGGATCAGACATGTGGTTCAAGGTTATGGATCTACAAACCCATGGATAATTTAACCTTGTGTTTCCTTATCTGGCTATTGTAGCTTTTCATACATACTGAATACATTTACTAAACGTCACTAAGTGCTGTATAGACAGAGATAAACTTACACCATGATACTCAATCCGAATCGCTTTCCCTTTCCTGACATTTCATGCTGAAGTCCAAGTTCAAATCCCTTACTTACGAGATATAGTAAAACTATACTTAAATTTATGTTAGAAATTGTATGTCATATGTGACATATAGAAATTATATATGACGTATAATTTTTTTCAGTGATTTACTGAAACAAAATAGTCATCATTATTTTAATGTTAGAATATACTGTGTTACAGCATCGATCACTATGTATTTATTAGAGAGGATGAGCGGCCTATGGTTTAAATTAAGTGCTTTAAAAAGAAAGTGCTTTTCATAGAAAAATATGTATCTGAATCTTTCAACAGTGCGTTCGTCCAACTTTCTGTCCAAATGGGAACTGTGGGGACTCTGGGACAAGCTGGCCTAAACTGGTTAGCAGGAATGAGGACATCTACTAGTCTTGACGGGGGAGTCCAGGTAAAAAAAGGGCAAGAGCTCAAAGTTTTCTTGAACACTCCGGAAGAATCTATGGAGATAATTAATTTCAGGTAAGATTAAGCAAGGACATCTTCCTAAAATAGTAACTGTGATAACTTTCTTGAATCAGACTTAATTGGCAGGCTCGCTAATAGAGCAGAAATATATTTTGTCAGAAAACAAACTGTTTCAGTCTGACTGATAGTCTAAGTCTGCCATTCAGAAGAAAAGAAGGGGAAATTATTCTGTGCATTTTACATTGTTTTACCATAAAAACACACATTTAAATCAAAGCCTTATGATAAAAGATGTAAGTTAATTTTACATACTCCCCTATTTTTTCCTACTGAATGTCAATGCTGTTTCTGGAACTTCAGTGTCCAAAGAATCTAGTGCAGGGTATTAAAGTGGTGGAGGAAAAGCTTAGCATTACTTCTACAGATGGTGTTTAGCAAAACGCTGGAGTAATTTGTGTAGTAATGTAGTACTAACAAGGTGTGCTCATACCTTTCTGGTGAGTTTTTAGTTAGGCTCTTTAAGGTTACATTGTAAAATACCATCTCAACAACTGTCAGGTGTTAAGCAAATTAATTACTTACAGTAATGCAAGCTAGGCTTTTTAGCTCTTTTTTATTTTGCCACCTTTCATTTTTCTTTGGACTTTTAGATTTGATAGAAGTCCAAGTAGAAGGCACATATTGTAAAAGACGTCAACTATGTGCCTCTTAGAAATGACAACAGATGAATGAACTATTTACAATATCTGGATTGTCATTCCTTTGTGTTTCTCTTTATTTGGGTCACTGCGATACTATAGTATATGCAGTTCAGAAAAGAGCTAAAAGGCTCTGGACTTGGATTTAAACCATCCATTCCTATAGGACTCTGGGAAAGTTATTGATGTAATTCTCTTTCTGTCAGCTAGAATGGATGACAGACCAGAGTGAAAGTCAAAATAATTGCAAACCTGTACTGTGCTTTATTTGAACACAAGACTGACTGTAGAGTCTATTAGATAGTGCATTAACTCTCTTGCTCCGATCAAATGCAGAGACTGTGATTCTTGTACAAGCAGTTTGGTGAAGTTCTGAAGTTCTGGAAGAACTTCAAAACTGGAACGGAACCGATGTTCATACATAGCCTAAGGGGAAAAAAAAATATGTCTAGAAACCAGGAAGTGGAATTGCAATAAGCTGACCATACCAAATTACTCAAAACAGAGAAATCTAATACTGACTGTGAAGAACTGCAGAAGAGTCTCAAGACAGTGACAGATTAAACATGTTTAAACATGGAAACTGTGGATAAAAATAAGTGCTAATTAGTAGAAATGTAGACTGACCTTAGCAGATCTTCATCTTTCTTGTTTTTCCCATCTGGGAGAAGATGGCATGTAACTGAGGATTTTGTTTAAATATTGCTGTAACTTCAGCATGATTCTTTTTAAGTGACCATTTGAAATTCTTGGTTGTAGCTCTAAACTCTACTTCACCATGGTGGATGAGACAGAATATATAGATTTTTTCCAAGACCACACAGAATCCAGATCTTGCACTAGGAAGGAAGGTGAGTCTAGGTACTACGTTTGTCTTGGAAAGCTTGATCATTCTGAAATATTCATCACAGATCATTTTATTTAGTAGAACTTTTTTTACATATTAGTTCGAGAAAGCCTTCAGTGCAACATTCATTTGCATGTTTTCTTTGTTGTTCTAACTGAATGTTCAACTGTTGTCTTCTACCAGTGTCTGAGATTAGCGGCTGGCAGCTGTGTTCTGAAATGTCATATCCTGACCCAGCCGGTGGTTTGGTTTTCCCCCTTACTGGACCTTTGAGAGTGGCTGTCACATTAACTAAGCAAGACAGAGGCCTGCAACAGTACATTATGGAAGCAGCATATAACTATATTCTTCAGGTACCATTATGGCATGCTTTACTTTGGCATTAGTTTTAGTTTATTATGCTGGTGAAAGTATGGTATATCTCAGTACTGTGTATTCAACTGAACTGGCTTTCAAGGTCTACATTATTATTTGCATTCCCATTATAGTGGGAAAATGTATTGAAAACAAATCACTGATGCTTATAGTAGGTACATACTATTTCCATATACACAACAGCTCACACGGATATTAAGTCATTTGGTTAGATAAGACTGATAGAGCTGGAAGTAGAGACCAGTATTTTTGACTTGGTGCCCAGTACTAAACAACCTGGCTTCACTTCGATGACTTGTTTTTCTTTGTGACAAAAAAACCTCAAACCCCATATCATTAATTTACATTAAACACCTTGTTTAAAAGCAGAAGTTAAGCTCCAGTGAATCCACTCCAGAAGGCTGTGAGATGTTTTAATATGTTCGCTTGGGCAAGCTGGGGAAGGAGTGGTTTTCAGCTTCTGCAGGGGACAGTAAGAATTTCTGACTTTGTCTAAAAGGATAGTATAGGTGTTTAACATGGGCAGTGGCTGGAGTCTTGTCTTCTGTCACAGCCCAAGTCCGTCGGCAGGGCAAAGCTGCCAAGTGTCAACTAAGGTGCCCACTGGAGGGTCATGGCGCTGTGTACTGTATCCCGCTGCTGACACCACAGTGTAAGGGCTTAAGGCAGCCCTGCCAAATTATACTCACTTAAGCCTGTGCTATAGAGCTTAAATTTATAACTGGAAGTGTGGTCTGATTTTCCATAAATTTTGGCAGGATTTAGCATAATTTCAAGAGAAGGTCAGTATGCTGTGAAATTCAAGGTGTTCAGACAGTGTTTCCCAAGACAAGCACTGGACAGGGAGTGGAAAATACAGCGAAAAAAAGAAGCTTCTTGCTGAAAGTCTTGAAAAGCAGATAGGTAAAAAATTATTGTGGCAGTGAAGTTGGCTATGATCCTGTGATGTAACTCAGTGTGATAGATTGTTCTGTAAATGCTGTGTGCATGTAAATTTGTAAATTGCAAATGTGGTTATCCTTTCTTTCTTTCAGGAGAATTCATGGATCCCAGATGAAGCTGTCTTTCACTTCTTTATTGGGACTCCGAAGTCAGACTTGAAAAGGGATATTGGCGTTGACCTAAATTTTAGTGTCCCACAGAAGAAATTCAGAATCCAATTAATACAACCTAAGAAAAAAATCGAGATTGATGGTAGGTTTTTCAACTAAGAACCAGATCGTAATTTCAGTTAGGAGAACTTCATTAGAATTAACAGAGAAATACCGATACAGTTCAGTCAATAATCTAATGCTAAAACTGCACAACTGTGTGACGGCCATGCAGCTTACTGCTTTAGGTAACACCCATTCCCAGTGGTCTTTGCATCCTGGTTAAGACTATTTTGCACAGTCAGAAGTTCAGTACCTGGTTCACAAAATCACATTAAAGAGGAAAGCTGTTACCAGTATAGATGAAGGTAAGGCTAAGGAATACAGTGGGTTTTTCTGTGATCTCTTACATATGCTGAACTGGCCTGACTATTCCTGAATTTCAGTTTGCAGTGTTCTGTTAGTTCTGATATAAAATTATTTGTTGCCAAAACAATTCAGTAGTGACTATGATATTGCTCTGCATTATAATAAAAAGTAACATTTCAATCATAGTGTAGCATGGGAAAGAAAATGAACAAACACATTGATGAAATATAAACTGATAAATGTATGGTAATAATATAGACAATGTATTGCAGCTTCGTTGACATGCTGGACAAGTGATGTTCTGTTTTGTGTCGTAGAATACATCAAAACCACATATGTAGAACTTGTCCCTCCAGATCTTTATTTATTTATTTTTTATCCTGGTTATTTTCAAATGGATTGCATGGAAGATTTACCTACACTGTGCAAGGCTTTGCGTGCCCAGTGTTCTGAGCTCATGAAATGTCTCCACAGCACAACACAGCTTACAATTTTTAGCACAGACCTAAAGGAAGTGTATAAATCGCTTCCAGATCTAAGCTGGTTTGTTGGAGACAGCTTCGTTGCCTCTTCTCAATTAGTATTCTCAGAATGTCTTTTCCAAATGAGATGCATATTCTGAGGACACTTCAATGGCTTTGCAAACTCTGTTCCTAACTTTTTTCCTTTGCTCTGATATTTATTATATTTTAACTCTGTAAATATATTGTTCACAACAATGGCAACTATCATTTTGGGTACAGTTTTATGGAGCATCACTGAATGGTATACATCCAGAAAAAGTAAACCGCTTTATTTTTCTCCAAGGGAGAATTGAGTTTTCTGAAAATTCACGAATTGGACACCTGGAGCTGATAGTAGATGACCGAGATGTATATTACATTAAGGTATGTTTTCGGGTTATGAGGTCTCATACTAGAATGAATACTTAAAAGCATGGAAAAGCAAGGCAATGAAAAACACACATATTGTAAAATAGTTTTGTGAGCAATCTCTTCATTGCATATTTTTGAGACAAACTTGGTGCTGAATTGCTGTGTTTTAAAAGCTTTTAAGTCATGGCTTCTGCAAGTAATCTAAAGCAATTTTTTCACAGTGAGAGGTACTCAAAACCTTTGGGCTGCTCCCAGTGTTAAGTCAGTAGAGAAGATCCCATTGACTACTGCAGACTCTGGCTCATTATGTGCATATGAAGTCACATGGATTTTCAGACCTGTATTCTGACCATGCATAAAGACTCTGAGTAAGCCCAGGCTAGTTTCTTCACTTCTGTGGACTGTATAGACATAAGAATCTCTAAGATACCATTCTTTATATCACAGAAATTGGTTGGTTTTGTTCTTTTTTTTTTTTTTTAAAGCACTGTGGAATAAGTAAGAGAATGCCAGTGTTTGAACTCTGAAATGAAAAAGCAAACAAAAATGCAGGTGGGAGTTTATCACTGAAACTCTACTGACATTTTTTTTTATATTCTGGGATTCGAACAATTTTTTCATTGTGCAATTGATAGCCTCAGCAGGATGCCATGTCTTATATGGGCCTCCAGAGCCAGTTGGTTTCAAACACTTTGCATTTTCCTGTGGAGAGCACATTATTTAACAGTTCCTTTTTTTCTGGAGTAATATTTCGGCAAAGACTTTTTGGATGTTTCTCACGAACACAAACACTAATTAGCATTGCAGAATACTGCATTTGCATCTAGTCCAACCTAAATCTAGTTACGTCTGTGAGACTGCCAGTATTTTCAGTAACACCATATTAATTTTTGGTGCAGTATTGTAACATTCTTAGTGATTTCAGTTACTACTGAAGCCAGCAGGAGGTGAAGGAAATAGGATCTCACACCACTATGGTTTTTGTATAACTGGAAAAACAAATCCATCCTTCCTACCCATTATTTACTAACAGCAAGTTTTATGGTTTGGGAGGTGGAAGGGAGGTTTGTTTAGTGTATAGAAAAAAATCCCTTTTCTTCCTCCTCTCATCTCATGTCTGAAATGCCCGAGTCTATCCTATTGCTTTCTCAAAACTTAATCAGTTTGTACTGTTGAGTGGCTTGGGTTTTGGTTTTTCATTTGTTTGTTTATTGTAGGGAATGACAGATTTGCAGATGCTAAGTGGAGAGCAGAGGCACATGATGCAACTGGAGGTAAAGCTGATAAAGCAGAGCAGTCCTATCATTCTGTCAGGAAACATCACTAAACAACTTGGCAAGAAGATAGCTTTTTCAGTATCCCTGAATAATTTATTGAAGGATGCTGCATTTCTTTCAGGTTAGAGGACAATAAGTATTTGCTATATAAATGTAAGTTCTGGAGCCCTTATTTCTAAACGTATTTCTAAAGTTTCTTTCAAATCAGTAAGACTGCTTTTTAAAATTATTATCCTTGATAAATTAATACTAATATGTATTTCAGAGTAATAGGAATTATAAAATAAATTCATTTTTAAGTCTGTTTTTAATTACTGTTTAATTACTGGTGGAGGAAATAAGATGTAAGGGATCGCTTAACAAAAAAATGCCAAAACGATAACAGCTTTTAGAATATTTTCTGTTTTTCACTTTTGTTAGTACAAAACAGTGCAGACACATGTATGTGTAGATAAATGTCTCTTAAGACCTGTTCTAAAAATCTTGAAATCATTTTTCTTCCTCACAAATACACTAAGAGGAAAATAAAAAGTATCAGAAAGAGGGCTTTACTATTTGTATGACATCAATTCTTTAAAAGGTAAATTAATACAGTGGAATAAACCAGTAATTTAAGTTTAAGGCTCTCATTTTTTGCTTAGTATTTCTTACTGTAGTCTTCAGGTGGCAAAGACGTTAAAATGTCATAGGACTACGCAATATTTTCAAATAAAACTAACTTTTAAGGAATGCAGAATGCTGGTTTGGTTTTTGGGAGATCATCTTTTGGTGAAATCTTCATCCTTAGCTTTCACATAGATTGCCAGTGACTGCATCTAAAAATGGTTCTGGTCTGATTTCAAACTCTTATCTCCTGAGAACTAGGCTGCACCAGTTCTTCTGTTGCAAAGCCACAACCTTGCTCGGGCTTAATGTAGAAGTAAATATCCACGTGTTCACATGTTAGGTCTTAGTTAATGAAAAGATCAGTCTGTTAGAATTGATTTCCTTTTAGAAGCAGCTTTGGCTGGATTCATTTCACTAAACTTTAAGCAGTATCTGAGAAATGTGGTCTACAGGCTGTATATGTAGTTGGAGAAAGAGATTGAACATCCAGCTATGTCTTTGTTCACTGCACAGAGTACATCATGGTGTTCCTCAGTTAGATGGGATAAAACTACATGCATTTGTGGTTTTCCCACTGTAATATTCCTTTTAGCTAGTAAAAGTAAGTTCGTGTTCTACCACTGCATAATCACTTCTATTCTTTTTGTAGCATTTCTGGAGAAAAAGGTTGATGATAAGCTGAGACAATACTCATTGGAAGGGGAGACTTACCTTCCAGGTGTTCTTGGAGTTCACGTCATCGGTCTTCTCCAGCAACGCGAGGGCTTGTGGTCTAATGGTTTGAGGATAAAATATGGAGTCCTAGGTACAGTGAAAAAGAGGGAAAGTAAAAGCATTCTGTTTGTCTCATTTTTTTTCTGTGTATTATTTGCCTATATGATAAGGATACTCTCTTAACAAGAAAGATTTCAGTTGATTTTTAAACTGTGATCTGAGATCTAGGGCGAGTTTTTCTTTTCACTTGGATAAACTTTACTCTTTGAGTCTGCATATAAAAAACAATTATTTTTTTAAATGTGCTTTTCACAAGCATGTCCAACATTTCCTTAAAAATCACTTTTTCAATGGGAAGTGCTCCTAATTAATTTGTGTTCTCAGGTGTTTATACAAAATGAATTATTGCATACATACACTAAAAAATATGAGGGATTGTTTCTAGGAAGCAGTTGGCTGTGCTTTCCTGGGTGCAATGTATGAACTGTGCATTAATTTTTATTAACACAAAACAGGTGAACATCACTACAATTATATCAAGGTATTGAATACTAGCTAGTCATGATAAGCATTACAGGGTGATTGTATACGTAAAGTACATTGCGCATTCAGAGAGAGTATGTAGCAGTATAAGTAGTAAAGTTTTCTTAAACCTACACAGGTATGACCCCATAATTTTGCTAAAAATGGCATGCTGATCAGAGTATTTTATGTACACAAAGAAAAACATATCTGAACACTTGCAACATTATTAGATGATGCCTAGCTATAGCTATGTAATTATGAAGTTATATAATTAGAGCTTAAGTCATATTTTGATATCAACCCAGTTTGGCAACTGTTCCACCTGAAGTGGTCAGTAAGTGATTCCTTGAGAAGTACTGGACTGAAAAGAAAAAAAAGGAAAAAAAAATCCTACATATTGGTTGAAACTTCAGATCATTATTTTAAGCTTTTTCTCAGTGACCACAAGGGTTAGAAGTTCATTATTGTTTTTGGTTCAGGATGTAATGTCCTGATGGCAGGAGCTGAGTGGTAACAGAAAATCATCATATACTGTGAGAGCCCCAAGAAAGCTGCAAAGGTTGATCATCATTAGTTTGTAGTGCTTTTACTTCACCTAGGTAAAGTTCCATTTAAGTAATAAACTTAGTGCGTGCTTTTATTTATTTATCTATTTATTGCTTCTGAAGAAAAAGTGGGTGAAATATGGTTTACCATATTTCCACATGGAAATATGGTAAACATCTAAGGAGAGCCTTTGCTTTTCTTAAACAAAATTGTCCTAAATCATTGAATTGTTTTCATTCCATTCTGAATACAAACTAGCTGTTTCCAATTGTCTGAACTGAGAAACATCTTACATTTTAATAGAGTATAAAGTAAAACAAAGGCCCAAACTCTTGCATGTAAAGCCTGTAACATGGCTGTTCCTAGGATTTTCATTTGTAGGACAGCTTGTGGAAAAAAATCAAAAATTTGCAATGCCTAGTGCATTTTTTCGAAAGTTTTACAGATTGTTTTGCATATATAGCATGCCTGTAGTCTGAAGTGCAAAACTATTGATTGCTGTTAGGTTGGACATATGTGTAGCAGGAAAATAAATTCAGGTGTCAGAAACTGTTTTCACAACAGCATTGTAATCTGTAAAATGTGTCTAGATCTCAAGCAGGTAGGGAAGACAATTCTTGAGCTGAACTTCATGCTAATGCAGTTGTACCAGTATTGGTACCAGTCTTCACAAGCTTTGGTCAGTACCTTTAAACTGCAGAATGTACTGCCAGACCTTTTACTTGAATTAAATATCTATTTGTCTTTTACTTTTTACTGTGGTAGTGTTTTCATTTTCGTAGATGTAAATCACTTATCTAACAAATACAAACTTACTGTTCTTAAATGCAGGTCATTAAATGTGTGGTTTCTTCTGGATTCATAGGATAAATCAACAAGTATATATCTGTAAATATAGAGAAATTTCACTTTAATGTTTTTGAAAAATAGAAAACTTGAAGCCAGCACTAGACTTATGCTATTAACATTTTGAAAGTTTACTTCTGATTTATTTCAATAGGTTAACTTTGTGATTTAACTTGAACAGGAGAGGCAAAAAATCTTCATCATGAATGCAGGACGCAGCAAAAGATTAAAGTGGAAACACGTGCACATGGCGTGTACAAACTTGATATTGGGCATGAATTTTACTGTATGCAGACTCCGACCTATAATCACAAGGTAGAGATACTGACCAAAGCACTTGCGTACTTGTGTGCTGAGAACCATCATGTCACTCCTGTACTGAGGGGCTTAAACAGAGCAATGCCCAAAGTGTCATTTTTGGATCAGTCTTTTTCGTCTCGTCTTGTTTCTGTTTGCTTTCTGTGTAGACAAAGATACCTAGTCAAATTGCTAATTTGTGCAGTCCATTACAGTTGTAAGTGATGGAACTGTTCAGTGATGTTATTTTTAATGTATTAATTCACAGAACTTTGCAGGATGTTTGCTGTGAAATTTTTGGTTATATATAAAACAATAGTATTAATAAGTTAATGATTTATCTTGTTTTATCCTTGTAACTAAAAGTTAGGAACTCTCTTTGCTTATTCATCGGAAATTGTATGTCTGGAAAATAAAGCATTTTACAATGTTTTGTATTAATTTTCTGGTTCAGATTTGTATGCTTTCTTAGAAATTTCAGTGTGTGTGACCCTATCATGCAGAAAAGCAGGTCTGTTTAAAATTTCATCCTTTACAGACTGCACAAAGACAAAGGTTAATTTAAGTGCAAATCACCATTAATACTGGGTATTTTCTGCTGAACAGAGAGCTGGCTGAAAAATAAGCTTCTGAATTAAAAGGAAATGTTGTATCCTTTCAGATTTGCTTTTGGTCTAAGTTGGATTGAAGTCCAGAAGTGTTAGGATTTCCGGTGAAGCAAGATCTTGCCAGGCTTTGCAGCTGCACAGTAAATCCATGTGGAGCAGTCCATCAGGAGTATCTGATTCCAGTTACCTTAGCTTTTGAGAAAAGCAATTTGACTGGCAGCGCATAGACTAAAAGTTTTCGGCTCTGTACACTGAATTTATATCTTCCGATGAAACATGATTTTGCTTTGGAAAATTTGCAACCCTTTCTGCTTTAGTCTTGCTTGCTACTTGGGAATATTTCTACAGGCAGTTAACAGCAGTGAATAAAAGGCAAAGTATGGTTTACAGGAAAAAGGTATTTTTCCATTCTTTAGGTTCACCTGAAACATGAAACGAGTGCATCTTGGCTTTCTTCCCACATGGAAGTGAACTATGGGAAACATTGTGATGAAATAAACAACAAGAAGAAACTACTGATCAGCCAAGCATTTAAGAATAGTTCCAGTTCATCTCTAGTCAACTATTTCATGGAGGTAATCATGATTGTTGAAGAGTAAGACCTTTAGTTCAAACTAAGAAAAAAATTGGGATGAATTTATTAAGACTTTTTTTTTTTTCCTAGTTGTATTATGTATTAATAATGTAAGTCAGATATCCAGACCAAATAAGCTAGGTAAGGTCTTTACCCAGGCACATAGAAATCACTGACATTTAAGATGAACAAGAGAAAGCCAGTAGATGGATTTTTCAAATACGAAAAAAGTTTGAGTGTAATGTGGTCTGAATATTTTGCAGAGATTGCGCATATGAAATGATCGCACAGATTTATGAAAGTTGCTGTGTTCACACAATGTGGAAGTGGGGTGCAGGTTATAATAACTCAGAATATTACAGCATTTAGGTGGAAGTTGGTATGGAATGCAGTAGCTGAACTAAGATCAGACCTGTTCTCTTTTTTTTTTTTTTTTTTATAAATTGATTTCTACCCTGGATAAGTAAAAGGTTTTCCCATGTAGTAAAATATAATTGAAAGCCTCAGAGGAGGTTTATGCCTTCTTTTGAAGCACATTCTATGGGCTACAAAAAGAAAGAAAATAATTATTTGTATTGGCATATCCTGTTATCTTTTGTTTTAGTTGTAGAAAGTTCTTATAGAAGCTACAGAAACTATTCCTGTAAATTTTTGTGTTATTTCTTAGAAGTTGCAGGCCTTCTCTGTTATTGTCTTAGAACAGGTAATAGTTTTCTGAGGTGGGTGGTTGTTAATTCTCTTTCCATAGGGAGCACCTGTAAGCATAGAATTTATCTGTGATCCCAGCATAGACTGACCTAGAATTATGGTCCCCAACAAGTAAAGGGTCTAAAACTTGGTAGAAATTTTCCTTTTTGAATTTCCAGTAGATGTAATGAATGCATAGTAAAGAAATCCCAATCTGTGCTTGGTCAGCGTGCATGAAAATCTATGAAGTGAATGGCAAATGTGCAGAGCAGAAGCACTAGCTGTGACCTTCCTGCTACTATGTGTGTGTGTGTGTGTTAGCTTAGACAGCCTTGAAAATGGGATTCTGTTTTTATTTATATTTTCTTCACTTGTGTTCCAGTTTACCATGCAAGTCCTGGAAAAACAGGTGAATTATAGAACCCAGCTGCAGCACTCGCACACCTCTCAGGTTTATTTGCAGAGCAGCACCAACTTTGAGGTGCAATATAATGACCACATGCCATTTGTGGCTGGGCTGCAGTGGAAAGACGCATCCAAAAACGGCCTGAAGAAGTGGGAAGGTGAAGTACCACAAACCATTTCCAGTCTGCAATTAGAAGAGCAGGCATTGAAAGTTGCTGCTGGGATTTTGTAAGGTAGTTTTGTGTGGGTGTAACAGAATCATAGAAATACTGGTTGGAAGAGACAGAACCTGGAGGTTATCTAGACCAGCCTCCTGCTCAAATCAGGACTGTTCCTAACAGTAGATCACATCTGCTGTGGCTTTGTCTAGCTGAGTTTTCAAAATCTCCAACTTTTTTTATATTTCTTCTTCCTTTACTGTTCTATTAAACTGTCTTTATCTCAACCCACAAGTGATTTTTTAAGTCTTTTTTCCCCCCTTCTTTTCTCCTCCTTCTCCCTACTCTGCTGGAGGGGAGGGGGCGGTGAGCGAGTGCCTGTGTGGTCCTAGTTGCTGGCTGGGGTTAAACCATGACACCAGTGGTGTGCCAAAAATAATTTTTCTGGCATTTAGTTGTTAAGATGGATTGAGTGGCACTACCATTCATGCTTCAGTGGATGAAACTGTATAAATCAGGGCAGTGATGGGCTTAGCATGTAGATTTGTTGTTGAGATGTATTTTTTCAAATCTAGTATACACCCATGTGCCAAAACTTGGATTCTTATAAATGCAAAACAACTGGCTTGATACAGTGGACTGAATTAATGGATGTTTTTCTGCTTGTTAAGGTGAAACAAACTAAGGTTAGATTAATTCTGAAGTTTTAAAACTTTGGAGATTACTTTGTGAGTGTCTGTCATAAAATAATCGAGAGTTACTGAACTGTATCACAATGAGTGAATGGTGTAATTCAATAAACAACCAGCAAAATTTTCACAGTCTGCTGGCGGAATTTTAGCAGCTTGTCAGATATTAACATTCTGAGCTGTCTATAAACTAGTTTCCAAAAAAAAAGTACAAATCTTGTTCAAATTGTATGTATTGCAGAGTTGAATTTCTGTGTTGGCACATGTCAGAACAGCTTTGTTTAAGGCCATTATTGTAATTATGTGAATAACGGTCACAGACTTACAGTTCAGGTAAAGATTTCACATTTTGTTGCAGATCACACAGTAGAACCCTTTCATGGTGCTATTTAGGTACTGGGCTTCATCATTTTCATTTTATTAGCAAAGTTCCCTGTGTGTTACACTATATGGTATGTTATGCTAGTGAAGGACATTCATGTCATTAAATACCATCCAGAGATTTTGGCAATTGGAAGAGAATCGGTTGATAGTAGCATTTTAGCCTCGTCCCAAAACCCCAGCATCTTACCAGCTTTGTTGCAGAGTTAGAATCCAGGTAGCTTGAAACCTCACTTTTCTACCAGCTTTAATAATAATGGTCCTTCCAGGTGGATTAAATATAGACACCCCATGGCTATATCTGTATGCAGCTCACAAACTACATCAGCCTCAGCATTCTGCTTATTTATTGACTATGGAACTGACAACTGGAAAAGCTCTCTCCATAAAGAATCTTGTAGTGGAACTATTTTATAAAGATCAAGACAATGAAAAGGAAGGGAAAGTTCACATTTACACGCCAGCTACCACCTACCTGCAGGTTAGTAACGTGATGCTTCCTATAGTGTATGGCTTTGATGATAGAGCTTTGTGATAGAAACCCAACAGAACTGTCATGATACTGAAACAACACTTGTTCAGCGTGCTATGTGAAGTAGCTTGTTCGAGAAACTCATGCACTGCGTGCTAGGTTTTAAGCGATCATCTTGAAATGCCTATGTTCATCTGTTTTCTGTGCTTGAATGATGAGCTATTCATCTTCTGGGGCAGCCAAATCAGCGCAGCCAGGGTCTCTTTATTAGCTAGCTTTGAAAAAATGTAAGGGCCGCCACCTCTGCCACTCTTTGGAACAGGAGTCCATTACTCCCTGCACCAATTCCAAATACATGATAGGAGACTTCTGCCTAGTAGTGTACAAATAATAGTTACTATTTTGAAGTTCTCTCTCTGTCCCCGCCATGAGCTAACAGTTTCAGGAAGTAGGAAAATTGGATCATCATGTAAGAAATGTTTAAAACTTGTTCCTTAATGATATGAAACAGCTGAGTGTCTTTTATTTAAAAAGTAGGAAGAACAATAACCAAACTTCTAAATTAAGAGCCCAGTGATTACAGCGTTCACCTAAATTTGAGGCATTAGATTTAAAGGCATCCTCTGCCTGAGAAGACTGTAACCTGCCTCTTCCTGGAGAGTATCCGGCTCATGTAGTTCGTTGGCACTTGCTGCCTCTTGATATGGCACCATTTGTAAAAAAAATCTCTGTATTTGGAGCTCCATTAGTATTAGAGTTCTGATCGTGCAGAACAACTTTGCCACTGAGGTGTTTTTGCTGCTACTCTTTATCCCACTGTATCTCTACAAAATGAAGCTATACCTCTACAGGTAACTGCAATATGAACAGATTCAGTAGGAGAAATGGTAATTGTTTCGCAGGCTAGAGTACTGGATAGTTGAGTGGTTTGGAACAATCCTGAGAAATGAAAGGTTATTTCTTTTGTTATGACTTAGAGAGTGACTCCAGTCTCCCACAAACCTGTTAGAAAACCTTCAGTAGCAGGTTCTCAATGTATAGACTTCTGTTTTTTCTATTGGAATTCTTTCACTTTCTATATATTAAATATCCACTGGGTGGAATCAGTGTGCCCTGAGCCTATGGATTCTAAGCTTCCTCCTAATTTGTTTTAGACTGTGCTATGCAATAGAGGTTTAAAGCTGATTTCGTCACAGTTGCTGTGCATTAAGCAATATGATAAACCTCTGTCACTATGCAAATTGTAGATCTGTCTTGGAGAAGCTTAACTTCTTATCTGCCTCTGTGTAAATGAGATGAGAGCCTGGATTTTTTGCCTTTTTTTTATAATCCACTGCCATTGTCTAGATCTTTAGCTTAGGTTTATGTTTAAAGTGTTCCTTTATTCTGAACTGCAGCTTTCCCTGGTTACATCACTGCTGGTTCAAGCACAGTGTGGAGGATTGTGAGAAACATTCTTGAAAAAAAATGTTCATCAACTATTTCTTTTAAACTATTTAGTGTTTTCTGTCTCCCTTGCTTAGAGGGGATAAAATAAACTGTGTGATCTTTATGGCGATTGAGAATATTTTGATAATGGAAAAGCTGATGCTATTTCTAGTAGTTCTTTTAATGATTGTCTCCAAGAAAATGTGTTCTTTTCACCTCTGTGCTGTGCTGCTGGAACAATAGGATTCTGTCTGTCCTGACTCAGCCAGATTAATGTGTCCGTCTTTGTTTTTCAGGCATCCACATTTAATCATCTTGGGAGGAATGTTCTGCATAGCTATAGTGAAATGGTATCTCTGTGGAATCAGCTTGTGAAGAATGAGATTCATTTGGAGAATAATGAACGCGGCAAATTTCTCTGCTTTAAGATAAAGAGTACAAGCCAGGAATTTAACTTCACAGCCAGCTATCAGAATCTGCCAATGGTAAGAAAGAAATACAAAGGCAATTTATTTTACTCAGCACTGTGTTTTTCAAGTCTGCCACTTTCCTGAGAGATGCTATTGCTAGCATTGAAATGTAACTATTTCTAGTGCTACTTCTATTTCTGTCTGTTTTGACAACCCGCAACATAAAACTAGGTTTAAAAAGAAAACAAACAAAAACTGTGTGGTGTAGCTTTGAGTACTTCTTACGTATTTGGGAGCCCAACCGCAGACAGAAGTCAGGGAGGAGAGGACAAAGAGCGACTACATGGCTAGAAAGAGAGCTGTAGATGTGATTGCTTACATTTTCATGCAGATGTGTGGCAGATGTGGAAGTTCTACTGTGTCAGAGAATCAAAATATCTTGCCTGCTAGTGAGCGTAGTAACGGCCTGGGATTATATGCTATTTTAGCCTGTACATCCCTTCCAATCTTAAAATAATTTTTGCTTTGCTTGATTACTGTGGCACAGGAAGTGTAATCAGCAGTTTGTCCTCCAAAGAGACATTTTGATCGGTTACTTTGGTCAGTTCCTTGCAGGACATCTTAAAACAAAAAGTGTTTTTTCTAGGCACAGCATTCCATGCTTTGAAAATCCATTCAGTTTTTGTATGGTACCCGAGCTAAAGCTTGCTTGTATTGCAAATAGGTTACGCTCAAGTGATACATTATAGGGCATTTGTCTTCTGCTGAAGTTAGTTTTCTACTAATGTAACTTTTAATCCTATATAAATGGAGATCAGGATTTAAGCTGAAGGAGAACGGGCTTGATCTGTGAAATGCCTTGCTGCAGCCTGTTGAACAACGTGTGTCAGTACAGAAACCACTATATTGATGTTCCTGAATATGAATGTAGTAAATCAGATGCAATTGTCTTTTCCTCTCTGGTCTCATGATTTGCGTGCAGCCTAAGAAGACAAACTTTTCAGTGAAAGCTGTATGCAGAGATTATAAAAGTTTGCCTGTCATGCTGCAGTTTGAAGGTCAAATAGAAGAGCTGAAAGAGAAGATGCTTTATCAAAAACGTGGAACCCTTCATTTCAGGTTCAGTAGTCTTATTATTTCTACCTCTGAAGAATGTTTTAGCCTAAATTGAGTGTGCATCTTGATGCTCTTGGGAAATGTTCAGGGCTTTACAACATGGAAGTGCCACATGTACAAACTCTGTGCTTCCTCCCACCTGGCTCTCTGAACTTGCTCAGGCACACCAACTCCGTGGGCTGGTTGGTTGTATCTATTGGCTTTTGCCCTCTTTGTTGAAATGATAGTGAACAAAGTTGTCAAAGGCAACAGGCCTTGTGTGCTGCGGCAACTCTATTGGGTGTATAGCCTTGTTTCATGAAAACAGCAGGATTTATGGTGTGTCCAAACTTTGAAGTGGTGAGAAGTTCCAAAATCAAGGTCTGATCCTCTGTGCCATCCAGATGCCTGTTTTCTAGTCCTTAGGAATAATATAGCCATTCTAAAGCCAAAGGTATCCCTCTTAAAACACATAACAAATGGTCTTGTTTAGATTTTGGAACATGTTTCCATTTCCTGATGAGAATGAGTGTGCTGCTTCTAGATATTGGCTGTCTCTGAAATTTCTCTCTTCATTACCCATTATCAAAACACAGCTTGAAGCCCTTGGTAAAAACCTATGCTCAGACTTGAGACATCTGGATCATCTCTGAGAACATCTCAGCTTTCTTAAGGCATAGTAGGGTCAACAAGAGTGCACAGGCTCCCTTAGGACCCACTGTGCATCTTGAAGATAGCTAAAAAACTGAGATACCTTTTCAGTAGTGGAAAAAATAAGTAAATGAGGAATGAAGAGCTGTACCAGATATCCTAACATGTATAAAGGCAATCCAATGACTGCTTATAAAAGTTAATGCATTTTTCCAAGACATCAGGCTAAGTAAATGTGCAGAAATATTTAATAAAGTCCATAAAACATTACCCTGAAGAAGTAAACTACTCTGAGAACTATGTGGTGGCTGAACATGTGTTGCATAGGATTCTTGGCATTCCAGTATTGTTTCTACAGAAAGCGTAAAATGTGGTTGATAGGTGAGATTTTCAAAGCTGCCGTAAGCTTTTGGACTCTGTCCCTATATGAAATGAAGTCTTGGCCATGTAGGTGTATATACACATAAAGTGTATGTACTGGTTATGCATGTCAGAATTTTAAAGCATCACCCTCTCCGATGCTCTTCTAAGCCTTTCCTGAATTCAGGATGGAAACTCTTTATGAGAATTTCTGGTAAATGTGTGTAGTTTTGTGAAGTTGTGATTATGGTCTAGTAATTTCTTAGAGGTCCTGGTCCTATGTGTTTTGCTTCTGTATTTGACACCCTGATGGCATCTGCAACTGAAAATTTTAGAGTTCAGGTTGAACTCTGCACGATTTCTTTTTGTAGTTGTCTATTAAGATCTTTTACACTTTGCTTATTCCTTGTTTTGTTTCAGGCATCCTTTTAAAGTGCCCATTCTGCAGAGCTTCCTTCTGCAGGAGACATTTACTGTTGACAAAAAGCAAAAGCGCTATTTATTGGAAACAAAAGTTTTGATAAATGGGGTGGAGGAAACAGTTCAAACTCTTACATTTGGTTACCAACCTGAAAACCCCTATGTGAGTTATACAAGAATTTACTTTATTCTGGCATACCCAAAAAGCCGGCAGATGAGTGATTTACTGTATATATCTTATGTTCCTTGTATTTCTTCTCAAACTTTTTTTAGATTTGTGCTGGCTTAACTCATCCTTATAACTACAGTTTGTTCCCCAAAGATGTTGAAATATGCATTTTAACTCAAAGTCACCAAAATGTGAGTAAATTTCCTATTAAATTCAGTTAGAAGGAGAGATTCATTACCTGTTTATTTCCAGTTTATTGTATTTTGAGACCTAACTTGCTGTAAGTCTTTAGTTTCTCACCGTGTAAATGTTGCAATCAGAAAGTTCAGAGGGCAATGATGTGATTGGTGCCTCCCTAATACAATGTTTTGTATAATAATATGTTGTGTAGTAATAATGATAATACTTAATATATTATTTTTTTAAATATTATTATGCATGAATATTAATAATAAGTACTGGGAAGGAATGAATTCAGGGTTCTCATCCTTATCTAGGTGTATCTATTCATCTTTCTTACTAAATGTGGGGCTTTTTTTTCCTGCTTTGCTCATTTTTCATTCTGACCCACAAGGTAATAGCTCGCAACTCTTTCATTTTTCGTAATATGTAGGGATGACTTCTCTCATCTTTCATAATATGCAGGGTTAATACTCAATGCAATTCGGTTGTTCACATTCTTAACATATAGGTGAAGCATGTGCTTGAGACTAACTTGAAGGTCAATAAGGAAGATGTTCTCAGCTTTCTAGGGAGATATCAGGAGAAATCCAGTGAGGTGGAGTTTAGACATCTTTTGCACATGGATGTGACACATTCATTCCAGGTATTGATGGTTTTCATTTATGACATTTTATATTTTATGTATTAGTGGCTGTTTTACTGCGTCGCCTTTAGAATTATAATTGTTCTATGCTTGTAAACTTCCTAGTTCAATAAAGTTCTGGCCCTGAAAAAGACCGTAGATGTCTCAGCAGATCAAATCATAATCTGCGTCAATGTCATGTAAGAAACAGACTGACCTTTTGTTTCCATACATTTTTACTGGGTTTGTTTTGTTTTTCAGTGTCTTTGGGTAAAATTGGTAGAATTTTATACGCACGTTTGCTTATAGACATCCTCCACTTCATGCTAAAAGTTCAGACATCAAATCACATCAGGCAGTTAATGGCAATGCAGTGATAATGTTTACATTTTACTTTGTCAAATAGCTTGAGTTTCCACAAGTAATGGGCCTAAGTGGGGAGCTGTTTTCCAGGCACACTAAACTGGAACACTTTGACTACAGTGTGAGTGTAAAAGTCGTCATCAACAAGAACGTGTCTTCACAGGTCAGTTCCCTGATTATTACAGTCTTGTTGCTTGAACTTGTGGCTTTAGCAGTTCATACGCTCAGACCTGTGTTGAGTCTCTTGCTTGTCACATGCATTAGGAATACATGTCAACCTGGGAGCTGTTTAACTTTGTGCTATAAATTGCTTTGCAACTACTTTCCAGCGTGGGAAGTGTGTACTGCAAAGTTGGTCAACTCATATGGAATTCAATGAATGTCGCAAAGAGGTATAAACTGTTAGGGAAACAGTTAACTTCTTATGGTTAGAGTTTGTTCTGCCTAAATGGCTACATGCAGTTGGAGTAGGTGGCTTGTGTTTTGACTGAAATTCAGAAAACTCTGAAAGTCAAGTTAAATTGTACTTAAAATTCAACACAGTTCATAATTTTTTCTTAAAAGTTCTAGCATGGTGACAGGTTATATGCAAAATTAGGTGTCATCTGTAGCTTTTATTACCAATTCAAAAGGTTCGTTCTCTAGGATTAACTTTATCCTGCGTGGTGGTTGAGACAAAGCCAGGGAGATCACTTAACCATTACCTTGACAGAAAAACAGACCGAACTTGGGCAAAATTAATTTAATTTGTTGCCAAATAAAAATAGAGTTAGATGGTGAGAAACAATGATGAAAACTAAAACCACCTTTCCCACTCCGCTCCCCCTCCCCTTTTTCCCAGAAGGCCCAACTTCTTGTCTGCAGTCTTATTCCTCAAACAGATGTTTCAGTATTCTGTATTGTGATTTGAGATCCTTAATGTCCTGTTCTTTTCCCATGTGTAGGCCCAGGCAGCCCTAAAGAGTTACGGTGAGAACAATTTCAATGGCTCTCTTTACCTTCACTCTAATGGAAGGGACGTGCTGATGCTGGAGGTTGATATGAACAATGAAAACAGGAAGAATGCCAGAGTTGTTGACTTGAGGGCTTTCCTCCATCAGACAATCCTGACAAAGCCAGAATCAATACAGTTACAGCTTACGGGCAAAATATTTCCGTCAAGGTAGAGAAATCAGAATCTTGGTTAATAGAGGAGCTGAAGAGTGTTCTGTGATACATATTTAAATGTAACTACTTTCATATAGCTGCAGCGGAGGCCACTGAGCAGATGCCATTTCATGCATTATCCCTGTTACTGAAATGCTTTTGCTCTTTATGTTTCAAATGTTGGTATAATAAGTTACATTAATGTGCTCCTGTTGCTTTCCTAGGACTTTGTATGGAGCTAACTTGAATGGGTGGTGCTGTTATGTTGGGTTTAGATCAGCAGTTGTTCCCCCTCCCTCCCGCCTCCCTGTTGTTTGTCCTCTCGGAAGTAAGGGACTAATATTTATAAGTATGCCAGTGGAAGAGGGCACTTTCCAGTGTTGATTATAAAGTTTTATTAAGTGTTGTGGAAAGCTCTGAGGTGGCAGTGGTGGGAAATAGAAATTTGGCCCTCCCAAGTTTCAGCTGCCTTCCAGCTGAATTTTCAAATTTCACAGGTAGAAAAGTCTGCTGTGAAGGAGGTGATGTTTTTGTGGAGGTCCCAGTGTTTAGCAGTTTAGGAGTTGGATGGGATAAGGAGAATGAGGAGACAGAGTTAAAGAAATCAGAAGTTATTACAATTTATTTGAAGCTCATTATGTTTTCTTTTATTAGTAAATCTAAGATAAAAGATTCAAGAACAATATTTCATGTGTTTCTGCAGCTTACTTGCAGTTCTGGGCATCCAAGAGCACATTCATTTGTTTAAATACTAGGGTAGGCTGTAACAGAGCAATTTATTGCAGCTCACTTCACAGGAAGTAAAATAGAACACTTAAAATTTCTGGAATGACAATTTATTTGGGATTCATTTTACAGGGATAAAAGAGAGAAAAATAAAAGATTTAATGTTTCTGCGGAATTGCTAAAAAGATGCAGTCTGTACAGGGTTTGGTCGCTGACTGATGAAATGAATCTTGCTTCCCTGAATTACGTAGTTCAATTCTTCCCATCAACTGGATCTTCACTGAGGTTTTACTCACCATCAGTCTTTCAAGAGGGTTCCAATTTCTAGGAGGAATGTTTAGCAATATGAAAATACGATTGCCTCACTTTTAGCTATTTTGTGTAGTATACTTGAGTCTATAAAGTCAGGTATTTCAATGGACAGTTTATTGAAGGCAATGTGAAAATTGTATCTTGGTCTTATATTTGAGACACTGAAAACTGAGTTTCTTGTTGCTCCAGCAGGTTTCTCTCAAAAGCTGGCCTGTGTTTCTCCAACACTCTTCAACTCAGGGCCAAGATACAAGAAATAATAGTTGGTTCATTTACCAAACTCAAATGGTGGTGGCATTTAAAACTATTGTTTAAGCTGAATTCTCAATGCTGCTTTTAAATCAGCACTGAAGAGAGATTTCATATTGTAATGGAGAGGAGTTCATTTCCAACGCTATCTAACTCTGTCCAACTCTATCTTTTTCTTTTATTAGGGATCAAAACAAAAGCATCCAAGAAATTTGAAGAAAAATCATTCTGCCAGTCTGTGAGGCCTTACTGTGTAGTTTTACTGAGTAGTTTCATAAACATCTGGTCAATAGCATGTACCTATTGCAAGGCATCTGATGCACAACCCTGGGACCAGTGTCCAGGAAGTCTGTACTTGGAGATACTCAAAACTTGACCACACACGCTCCTGAGCACTCTGCTCTCATTGATCCTCCTTTGAGCGAGAGGGGGATTGTCTTGACAATCATGAATTAAGCATAATAATAAGATCTTACTAGCAATTTTTATCTCTGTCTTTTTAGACTTTTGATATCTTCTGAGATGAAGCTTAATGAAAATAGGCTTCACATGGATTTCACGGGAGCCAGGGAGCAGAAAGTTGGTTTTCTTCTGTCCCTAAATGGAAGAGTCCAACACACATTTGCTGGATTAAAGGCCATACCTCATCTTGTTTCCCTGAATGGGTTACTGAAGTGCAAAAAGAACATTCATGATGGTACTTTTTTACTTTGTGTTTTGCTGATAAGTCTGCAGCTATCTAAGGAAGCTTCTTCATTTTAATGTGTTCCTTACTGAACTGCGTATAATGCAGAAGAGAGAATTTAGCATGCAGAGTGAAACATTGGTCATTGGGTTGAAACTACTTCGTAGTGAACTAATATAGTTTGATAATTTTCATATTTTCATTGATTGAAGGAAATAGTGGGTGGCCTCTTTCCTATGCAGGTCTTCTGAAATGGAGGGGGCGCTGACTTGAGGCCCTTACTCTTCTGAATGGCTTCATGGGTGGAGTAGGTCACTGCAGAGCTCAGAGGGATTGTTTAGTGTGGAGTTACACAAGTAATAGGTCATAGTCCCTCTGTAAATTTTCCTTCAGAAGGGAGCGCAGTGTAGTCCATGGCCTAAAGGCACAAACAGCTTGGTGAATAAAAAGAAACAGCTGCCAGAAATACTGTTATGTAATTTTTTTTAAACACAGACACTTCTATTAGTAGACAACCCTCTCTCTCAACAATAAATTGATTCACTCTGTAGATTAGGCTCAGTTATCTATTATAATAAATGGAAATTCTTTTACTTCCTCCTGGTATTAAATTAATGGTTAATTTATGTGTTGCTTATAAAATTCTGGTTATTTCTGTCCCAAAGGACTCTCCACAGTAATCATTTCTGCCTGTTACAGGTAACATCAATGTGATGGTCAACAAAACACTGTATGGACTGCGTCTCAGGAACAGAAATGTGTTTGGGAATACTACCGTACACAATGTCACTTTTGCTATGTTTCAGAATGGCAGTCAGGCAATCCCAATGGAGGCAAAACTGAAGGGATACCTGGAGCTGAGTAAAGAGATGAAAAGGGGGCTAGCTAGCTTCAAGGTGGATGAGGAAGCCCTTTCTGTAGATTTTTCCAGTATCATGAGTCCTGGGCACAGCAGAGTCAGTGGGACTTTCACACATAATACCAGCTTTTTAAAAAATGCAGGTATGAAGAAAACTCTCACTTGATGGTGTGGTGTAACAAGGTGTCAAGGTGAATTTGCCTAAATGAGTGCAGACCAGTGGAAATAGATTACTTGCATTTCCTCACACCAGAACAAAATGTGATCCAGTCTTAGCAACGTTCTTCTTAATATTGTTGAGAAAATACAATAAAATGGATACAAAACTATTTTAAAACTCTTTGAACTACTTCAGAGTAAATTATTTCTTTCTTGTGCATCTGTATTCCTGCATGCTGATCAGTTCCTCTAAGCATATTTTTATGCCTGTTTTGATTTGGGACAGGAAACATTAAAAGTCATTGAATAAATCACACTGAAGACTAAAATATGCCAAGTGTTGTTTCCTAAGCAAAACCAAGAGTTTTCATGAACTGAAGTTATTGATAATTTTGAATGGGTAAATTGCCTTTGTCCCTTTGGACTGAAGAAGTCTGTTTTTAAACTTTCTAACAGCTGACTGCAGGAGTTGGATGCAATACCCATTGATAGATATCCTTTATTAAGAAAAGAAAACATCCTTGACTTCCAAAGTGCATGCCATATTTTAATTCAACAATCCTTTTTTAATATGATTTTCATATGGCAGGTAATTTCCTTTCTTACTATAAATATCAGTAAGTGCAGCTAACTGGATAGTTGCACTTTAAAAAAAGGTCTGTCTTTTCCTATGAAAAACTATAGGAGGCTTCTCTTAATCTGCAATACATCTTTTCTGTATTTTACAATGACAGCCGAGAAGTATTGTGTTGATTTTACTTCCTTCCCTGTCAATAGGATTGCCCTTGGATGGCATTCTTACTGCCATGTGTGACCATGACACAAGGAATCACACCATCACTATAGCCCTACAGAGTGGCAGTGAAAGGATTACTGCTGTGTTTGGAGGTCACGGACTGTCCACTGAGTCTCCTAAATCCCAGCTATCTGTGAGTTTAAAGCATAACATCTCGAAGATAAAGAAACAGGGCATCCCTTTTATTGTGCAAGCTGCTGGCTATTATGAGGTAAGAAGAATTCTGCCTGTGATTATTTAATTTCTGGCAGAACCATTTCTAATAACTGTAGGTTATTCCTGTGCACTTTATTTCAAAAGCATGTGCATTTTTGAGATGTACTAAATTACTATATGAAAGAAAGGTGTTTTCTGGCTTCTTGTCATACTGTGTAGCTGTCATCTGAAGTCTTGGAGCTGAATCTAGACTAAATGAGATGTTACATACAGTTCTCATTTAAGTGAAGTGCTTTGCTGCATAGGAACAGGAGTTTTGTCCAATTTTACTTTCCCCCTATAAATGGGAAGTGGACAGGCAGACCTAATGTATGTAGCCATCAGGTAAGTGTCAGCGAGCCTAAGGTACCGCATTACATCTGGTACTGGATTTAACTAGTTCTGGTGTCATCCTTTGGATGTCTGCTAAAGAGCTGAAGAGTGTTTAGCATGGCGTTCCATTTGGAAATCTCTGCCTACAGAAGCATCATGGATCATGTTTCCTGGTATGATGTTGCTTGGCCCCTCTTCCCTCTGCCTGCATTTCTGCTATAGATCTGTGAACAACGTATAGCTCTTTTACGTTTCAAATTATCCTTCAATAAAAGAAAGGTTCAAATATTTTACTTGTTCTAATGTACGCTGGAAGGTTCAAGTCGCTAACATACTAACATTTGAACATTTGTGGTGGGTTCAGTGGGTATGGTACAGAGAGACACAGAGGTGTGCAGAAGAAGATCTTTATATAGTTCCCCTTGCCCTGCTTACTAGCAGTTTCTAGTTACAGTAGTTTCACTGCTTTTATTGTGTATGCCTTAGGACTCAAATCCTTCAGGGTACTGAATGCTCTTTACATGTTTTGGAACCGGAAGGAATCATTGGGACACAGCATTCAGAAGGTCTAGCATAATGAAGCCACTTTGACGAATTTGCACTTTTATTTTACCAGTGCTGCTGCCCTGACATAGGCTGTGGCATTTAAGCGTGGTGAAACAGACTGTGCCTTTGCCAGTTGTTGCTGGGATGTTGTTGATTGTTTCTTTCCGTGTTTTGCATTCTTTTGTGCATAGAATTTCACCAAAAAGATTGCTGCAGGGATAACAACCGCACTGGAGATGGAACAGCTCAAAATTGAAATAGAGAAGAAAACCACTGGCAGTGCTATGGAAATTTCTCTTTCACTTCACCATGATGTGGGAGGACTGACTGACATTGTTCCACGTGTACTAGAGGTTAGCAGAAATCCTGCTATATAGTGTATTTGATGTAGCTTTCTGCTGTGCATTCTCAACTGTTCAGATTTACTGCTTGAGAGCAAGGTAGCAGTTCAGAAGGGAGAGAGGTTTTTGTCAAACAAGGCCAGTGCAGAAAGCCTAAAAATTGTTTGCTTAACAATAAAGAGTGGGTTTTCAAGATGTGGTGGGTAACAAAACATCTGTGTCATGAAACTGGAGTGGGTGCTTGCCCAGGCACAATAACATGCAGTCCGGTCTTGCTAAAGCGGGGTTTGCAGGTGGCTCACAGGGCTGTTGGTGAGTGCAGTGGTACTGACAGCAGTGGGAATAATAATGGCAGTAGTTTTCATACAGCCAACAGCACTCCCCAAGGACTTCACTTTCTGCAACAGGGGGGACACAGCTGATGGCATTTGAAACACTGAATGTCTGCTCGTGACAGTGCTATTTTCTATGCCAAACATAAGAAATACCACTATCTCCTGTCAAAATCAAAAGCCAGAGTATCAAAAATAATTCTGTCTAGAAAGTAAGTTTCCTGCTGTTTGAAGATATTCTTCAGTCTTTATCTATGTGATATGGCATGATAATGCAAGATAAGAAACATGATTTAGCCTCAGATCTACTAAACTGTTTATCTTTTTGAAACTGATCTCTAATGTTTAATCTTAAAGTTATGTTTTAGTATCTTCATGTTTTTATCCTGAAAGCAGCTTTTTAGCGTGCTGCTATGTATTTTAGTCCTCTGCTTTTCTTTGTGCTCTGAATGTGCTCTGTTGATAATGCCAACAGGTTGCTTGCCGTGGAGAATCTGCTAACAAACAACTTTCAGGCCTTTGCAACGGAGCAATTACATTTCATCATTTTGAGGTACTGGCTTAATTTATAAACTCTGCTGCCAACAACATACTGTGTTAACTACCAGTAAGGGAATATAAGTACTGAGAGGTGTCAAGAGACGTAGAACTGGATTTGAGTTAGCTGGAGGTTTTGCATACACTTTCAGATATTTTCACTCCCTTGATTTTTCACACAATCAAGCAGATCAGATTACTTCGGCATCGGAACTGTACAAGTCCGTGCGGAAGGTTGCACTCAGTTTCACCATCACACAGTGGATTGTTTATTCTGAATCAGAATTGTCAACAAACTTGCATTCAAATGATACAGATGTACATCTTTAGTGCACAGCTGTGCCCCGACTGCAGAATATGAAGGAGAGATAAGGGATGTTTATGGGGGCCAACAGGTGCAGTTTTAAAGGCGATATTCCTGTGTCCTACAGCAGACAATCAAGTTGTGCAGCTTCAGAGCTCAGTGCAAGAGCTTGCACCTAGCAGACGAATAATATCAGGAGATAAGAGGTGTGCACCAGGCAAAAGGCAAGAGTCACATGAACGTTTCTAGCTGAAGTCTCCAAACAGTATCTTCTGCCGGTTAGAACTGAACTCTGTGTAACTGGTCTTGTTCTGTTATTGAGCAGCCAACCTGATATGAACTGGACAAAGGAGCATAGGAGGCACAAGCTGAGAATTTCAGTTTGCTACTTTGTACTCTATTTTCTGCTCTTTCTAGCTAACCGTTTGTTTGTGAAAGTCCCCGTGGCTCTTGAACTGTTCGAGAAAGATACACCTTGTAATCTGACATATTCTTAAGAATGTGTTAAAAACATCTCCTGTGAGTGACATTACAGACGATTACGTTTGTCTCTAGAAAGACAGTAGTCACAATGACTCTGATTCCTGTATATGTTCTAGTGACAAAAAAGACAAATGCATTTCAGTTCTTCCCTCATGTAACATGGGTAGAATGTGCATAACGCTTGTCACGCCTGCTGAGGTCTAAGGGGAACTGAACACATTCTCACAGTGCTAGAGCTCTATTTACTTATAGTAAAAGCAGAACTGATGATAGTAAAAGCAATAGCAGTTGATTTTTCTGGTATTAGTAATTGTTTCAACGGAGTTGCGGAATTGTTTTTTTTTTCTGTTATTTGTATTGTGGAACTCTAAAGATTTTAGGCTATCTCTCCATTTGTTTAGGCATTTATAAATATGTAGGATGAATGCAAAATGGTGTGAGGGTAATAGGGAAATAGTTCTCTTTTAGTAACATGAGCGTTTAGAAACAGTATATGGCCTCACAGGAAAATAACCTCGACAACATTTTTTCCTGTAATTTTTCAGACTCCAGCAAGAGTTTCACTGAATGGGTCAATGTTTACCAGCAACTTTACTGTCACCTTCTTTGGACATGTTTCTTTTTATGACGTGTTTGCCTGCCTGCAACTCCACGCCACTACTAACATCCAGCCTCATTTAGAAATTGACTTCCAGCATTCTCTGCCTCTGCTTCAGTCTCTGGGAGTTGCCAGAGAGAACCAAGTGAAGGTGTCAGCCATGAGCAATGACAAGTATAAGGGCATGCTTGGTATTGTCCTTGGGCCTTGCAGTTTAAAAGCTGATGGAGAAGTGAGCCTGGCAAGCAATGAAACAGATACAGAATGGGTACTTACTTTTAGAAACAAGTGCACCAGTCTAGAGGTAAGCCTGGATTGTTTTTGGTTTGGCATTACAGTCTGTGTATTTCAGATCATTATGTGAGTCACAGAGAACTATATCCCAACACAATTATTTATGGAAAGGACAGTTTTAGTCATTAAAGTTGTTCTGGAAGAGCAATAAGTCAGAGCACTTGCGGAGGCAGTGTATTTGAATTTGGAGTAATACAATGGTAGATATTACTGCCATTGCCATAAAACAGTTGCTGAATAATAGCTTTTTAATTAAAACAAACTTTTGTCCTAGAATCTAATGAAAAGCATGTCCTTTCTGTTTGAAATTTTGGAGGTTTTCTTTGGGGTTAGAAACTTTTTCTTCTACAGTACTTATGAAGAGGTTGTTGTAGAATTTTTTTTTTTTCTATATAATTTATTTTTGGTTTCTTTTTCTCTTATTTCACTGAGAAATTTCTGATTTCTCTGTGAAACAAGCTGTCTTGTATGGTCCTTTCCAAAAGCATATTGGTTCAGAATGAAGGAATGCTTTCTCACTCATTAGAAACAAGTTAGGAGGACTTGTTTCTTTACCTTGTGTGCTTTAAATAGTATCTTTTCTGTTGCAGAGGATGGGATTGCCTCATGCTGTAGCCTTTGCGGGCTCATTTCAACAGAACATCTGCAATGTTGGCTTCTTAATGAACCTCCAGTGTGATGGCAGAACAGTTGATGTGCAGATAGACACTTCCTGCAAACACAAATATACACTCCAAGGGCTGCTCAGGCATTCAGTTCACTGGCTGCGTCAGCTTGGGCTGCCTTTTGAAAACTCTGTCCTATTATCTGCAGCCACAGACTCCACCACTGAGGGCATTTTGTTGCTGCAGGCTGGCAAATGCAAACTTAAGGCTAGAGGAGATCTCTGTATCCTGAATAAAGCTGAATGGACACTGGAAACAGAAACAGAATGTCGACTTCTGCAGGTAGCTCTTGGAGGCTTTTAAAGAGAGATTTGGGATCAAATGCAAGCCATATAGGGTTTTAGCTAAAATAACAATGTCTGAGTGTTGGAAAGCCACTCTAAAGCCACACCTGTCTTACAGCATTAGGCAAAGAAAGTGTCTAATGTATCCTGTTCATAGGTGTTGTCTGTAGACTGAGATTAGTTCAGTCTTTGCTGCTTGTTGCCTTTGCGGACTGAGACTGCCCTCTAAGGCTGAACAGCAGTTTTATTTTGAACTATTTGTCAAAAAGCATATTCTCTGGTCTGTCATTTTTATTAAAGTAGAAGTTGTGAAATTTCCTTGCTGTTTCCGTCTAGTCTCACTGATTACATTAGAAAGAATGACTATTGTGAATTTAGGTGTTATTTCCAGATGTTCTAAGGCATTTATGTTTTGCTTTTAACTCCTCAGTTTTATCTTCTTCAACTACAAAGTAGCAATATAAAACAAAAATGACAGGAAAGTGTGTGTCATCCATCGTGAAGAGGGAATGAAAACTACTTAAAATATTAAAAATAGCAGAATTTTCAGTGTTTCTATAAATACTGTGAAAGAATGAGAGGAAGCATTTAATTTAGGATGTTGCACAAGACAAGCTTGAAGTTTTAGTATTAAAAAAAAAATAATCCTTATAACACCAGATGCAAGAATGTCTGTTAGGCCGGTTATTTGGGGGAGTTAGTTTGTTTGAAAATGGAGATTGGTCTGGTCTGAATGAAGCAGAGGATGTGAGAGGATGAGAATTTTGCCACTCTGAAGAAATGGACGTTTTGTATTTTTGTAAATGTAAAACTTCATATAGAAACAGAAGTTGTAAATTCTGCAGGGCAGTCCTAAAATCTTCTCTCAGACCTTATTCAGGCAAAATTGCCATCTTGCTGTTGGGAGAGAGAAAAATGGCAGTGCAGAGATCGTAGGCTTTGTCTCTGGTATTGTAACATAAGATGTCCTTTCTTGTATGCTAAAAGGAGAAGAAAAAAGACTCAATACTGACTTGTCTTAAAGTGTATGTATAATCCAAAGGAATTTTTTAAATGTGTATCTTGATAGGATCTCAGTTTTCCAACTCAGTCACGACTCACAGGATCTATTCAGAAAGACAAATGCCAAGCAGAAGTTCTCTGTGTCCTTGAAACAGAAGGCAAGACTGCCCATCTTGAAGTAAGAGCAGACTGCAAGCCAAAGATTACACTGGAAGTTCAGTTCAGGCATGACCTTCCTCAGCTGAAGGAAATCCCACAGGAAAATAAGCTGTCCATCACTGCACAAAAGCAGTTAAAATATCAGCTCGGAATAGGAATGAAATCGGGTGCTTGTGAGCTTCAAATGAATGGGGACTTCAACCCTGAAAAGAAGCTTCAGTGGAAAATGTTTATAGAAAACAAATGCCAAAAATTTCAGGTATTTGGAGGAATTTTTTTGCTTTACTCTTGCATTTCTACATCTAAACCAGGATCTTTGAACCTACTAAAATCAAAAGAAAATAGTCTAATGATTTCAATGATAGCAGAAAAACAAGAAAAAAAATTTTCTTCTTTTAATGTTATGTTTTACTTTTGGAGCCAGTCATTCACTGTATTTTTCTACGGTATGAGCCAAATTTTCTATGAATCAGTACCTACATTTAATGGACTTGCTTGTTCTAGCTCTAAAGTATTTTTTTAAAATCATGGTTGAGAAATCTGCAGGGTTTTAATCTTCAGAAATAATGAGTATTTGAAGCTGTCCTTGGCTTTATCAGCAATTACAGTTTCTCAGCAGTTTGACAACCAAACTTTGAAATAGTTTAAAAATATAGAAAGTAGATAGATAATCTTCAGGTCAGAAAATTTTCACTCAGCTTTACAGAAAACTGAATTGCTGACAAAGTGATATGTAATGTATGAAGACCACTGCAGAGAACACACAGTGGAAAAGCCAGCATTAAATAGCAGTTATGAGTTCCTATAAGACCTCAGTTGAGAAATATTTTGGGAAATTTAGTTGAAAAATAAATGGTGACATTTTGAACAAGCTCGTTTGGACTGCCCTGGTGAGCCATTTCTCTGTGGTAATTCTTGCAAATGCTGGCCATGTAATTGTCCCTGAGCTGAACCTTACCATTTACAGTGCCTGACCAAGCACCACCAAATCACACCTCTTGTTTCATTAATGAGATTTAACTTCTGGGTTTGGTGGGAATCTCACTGTAGACTCTGAGTCTGGACAGCAACTAGTAGGATAAGAAAAAAAAAGTAGCTTCTTTGTGGAAAAGATCTAGCCAGTAGAAAAATACAATGAAAACTGGAGTTCTGTGGAAGATCACTCCGTATCATGCGAATGTGCCATCATTTGCGGTACGGTCTCATTCAAAGCAAAGGAAGTGAAGCCCCGTGTCTGGGACAGTTGACCTGGTTGGCATCAGATGTCCTGGAAGTTCCCATCTCTGAAGGAGTCCACAGTATCCTTGCCTGGGAGGAGCTGTGTGAGCTGGGGAGCAAGGCAGCTTTCAGAGCTTCCCAAGTAAAGAAAGGCAGTGTGCGGTGACCTCTCTCAGCTAGTTAGCATGACATGCTGAGCTCCTTTTGCCTTTTGATGGAGAAGTGAAAAATGGCACTTTTCCCATCAATTCTTGCCTGGTAGTTTGTTTTCCCAAGCCAGAATGTTGTAGGTAGGTGGAGGGGGAGAAATTCTGCATCAGGATTTCCTGAAGTAACAGTTCTAAATTTAGCTGGATTTAGCACTGACTTTTCTTACTGAAAATTTGTATTGCTATTGGAAATCCTGATATCGCAGTGCTCGGCCTCTCACAAATCCAACCAGTCAGTGCTATATAGGCAGGAATGGAAAGAACAGGAGAAGTGTATGGAAACTTTGAGAGATGTTATCACAGAATAACTGTGGATTCAGTATGCAAGTCAGGGTAAATCTGAATATACAAAGCTGAGATTCACCTGCCCTCTTCCAAAAACAGAGCTGCCGTAATAAACCTATGTGTACTGTCTGGTTTAACTGGATTTATGGATGATTTGGGCCACTGGAGCAACATCAAGCATAGAAAATTAATTGGGTTAGGCAGGAAGAGCTGCGATGTTGTCCTGTGTTCTGTTTATGCTGGCTCACTTATCAAAAAAATGTCAGACATATTAAAAATAAAAAAGACAAAATGTATAAAATGTAGTAAAATGGTGTCAAGATTTGTGAAGCATCCTACAGATACGCTGCCCGATGTACTAGATTTACAGCTAGGTGCTGCTATTAGAGCTACTTATTAGGAATAAAAAGTTTCAGGTGTGTAGTGTATCTGTGGGTAAGTGTAAAAGTGGTGCATTTTTAAATTTTTTTTTTTTTTTGCTTGTACAGGATCTTGGAGCACCAGTAAAAATTGACAGTTCAGGCTATGTTTTCATGGATAAAATGAACCTAGATTCACGGACATTGATCACAATTGATGAAAGTAAATTACAAGGTCTCCTTATTCTAAAAGTCACTGATGTAAGTATGCTGCAGACTGTTAGACTGCCTGAACAAAGTACTGAGTGACATACTCTGGACTACTTTATTGGGAACAAATAGTCAAGCTTAGTAATAAATGCAAGAATAAAAATAAAATCTTTGAAAATATGGGACTTGTAATGTGCAATAAAACAGATGTATGGTATAATAGGATATAGGCTGTGGCACTTCCTGAATAGTTTCCTTGTGATGCTCTTTGTGTGTATATACATGTTTTTTTAATATTGTACTATTTAATGTTCCTTATATTATGTGGCAAATATGATAAGACATGCAAACCCACAAGTGCTGATCTCACTCCAGATATACAACAGGTACTCCCATATAACACTATTCATTCATCATGAAAGTATACAGCAATGCCCAAGAAGAAAAAAGATTGCAATTTATGGAGTGATCGCTGTGATTTACATTGCAAAATAATAGGCAGCGATTAATTGAGACACAGCTGTTTGTTTCTTCACTAAGACAACAGCACAAGAAAGACTCTGAATCTCTTGCTTTCCTGTTGACAATTACAAGTTTGACTTCTCTTGTCATCAGTGCAGAAGAGTACACACAGAGAGATGTATCTTCTTCGTTGTGATCATTCACTTTCTTGCCATAACTGGGAATTTCTGCATATTTCTATGCTGTAGAGAAACAGATAGCTAGTGGGAGTTCTTTGCCACCAGAAAGAAACATTTACACCTTTTTCCCTCTTAGCTGAAATATATATATATTTTTTATCCTATTTGTTAGGCTTGATTTTTTTTCTCTTTCCCAGTGTGACTTCCCTCAGTTCAATGCAATGGGTTTCATTAGTGTTAAATGTAGGACAGTCAGATTTGCTAAATGTCTGTTTAGAGCTCTGTATTGCAGCAAGCTTTGGGTTCTACACATGCTTTGCTATATATGCTGTGAAATGCTAACAGGAAAAACAAGAATTGGATGCAGTGCTAACCCATAACATCCAAGGAGCTGCTGACATTGGCATTCCTATGAGGATGTTAGTTGATGTGGTATCAGAAAAAAACATCGACTTCTGTAAAAGACTGATTCACTTCTGTGTGAACAGCAAGCAAGTAAGTGTCTCCTCCATATTAGTAAGATGTGAAATAGAGATTAAAGTGCGCTGATTTGGTAAATATTGTTTCTTCATTTGAAATAGCTGTGCATAAGGTTCTTATGGGAATACTGTGTAGGGGCTGGTTTGGTTTTAAGGGCCTTAATTAAATGAAGGCTGTATCTTTCAGCCACTCCTCCTGTGCTTCTAGCAATAAATTTGACAATGATTTGGCAATGATCTGTGACTCCCATTTGCAAACTGTATCAAACCTTTACCAAGTATCTTCACTTGGTGCAGTATATTCCCTATTGCAGTAAAAAACTGTGATGTATAAAAAAAGAGACAATTCTACACCATAAATTTTTCATAGTTTTGATAATTTTACTCTAATGTTTACTTAGTAAAATAATTAAAATTAATTGGAGCAGTCCCACAGTTAATTTTTTTCCTATTTTATTTGGTCTGAACAGATTACAGAAGAACTGAGCTTTGTCCGGAAGTTGGATGTTGTGTCTCTTAACTACAAACTTACTCATAACATAGAGGCACTGAAGACTTTGCAAATAAAAGACAGGATTGAGTTGCAGGTAAGTTATCAGACAATGGGGAGACATGAATCCAGCCTGGAATCATGCCATGATGGAAGCAGTAGCTGTAGAAGTCAGATGGCAAAGAGCAGAGGGTGTAGATGTGACTTTGCATTTGCTGTTTAGGTGAAATTTTTGTCTCTGTCAAGGAGGGTAGAATTTTACTCATTCAGTTGTTAACTTTGGCATCTTTATAATCCTTTCTGTTATGCCACCTTGCATAAGATGATAGCACAGATTTCAAAGTTGCTTCACAATACTGCTTCACTTAAAAGTCAAGATTTATACAGGAGAAAAAGCTTATTGCTGCAAAATATAGCCCAAGTGGAGCAAACCACAACCATAAATAATTTACCTAATGTCACAGGTACAAGTGGGCAAGATTGTTCTCAACATTTTAAAATACAATCTAACCTTCAATAAAGTATCCTTCTGAATTAAGGGGTCTGTGTTGTCACACCACCTCAGCTTTTGTTCTCATTTATAATTATTTATAGACCCAGTGTTCTTCTTTACCTATACTCTACTTAAGTTGGGCCTTTCTTACCTTTAATTCATTTGTCAGAGAGAGCAGCAGTGTCTTCTGTCCTTCAATATGTAATTTGAAGCGTGGTGGAGTATTCATCGTGAAAATGCAGGATGTGTGAACTGTAATTTTTTGTTGCAAAATGAATGGTCTCTGGGACGTTTGAAGTCTATACCTGTGCATACGAAGGACTATCTTGGAAAGAGCTGGGATAAGATGAGGCAGAGAAGTGTGGTGGTGGTAAAATGAAATGTCACTCTGTAATGGGCAGTTAACAAATCGGTCACTTTCTTGCCATGCAGATTGTAGTCCTGAGTTCTGTAACCTATCAGAAGTGAAAGGGAGTTGGGGAAGGTGCTGTCTGTCTAGCTGGAGCGCAGAGATGGAAAAGCACGTTGCTGCTTATGCTCCTGATGGACTAAGATTTTCCTGAATTGGAGTGTTATCCCAATATATAGAAGTCATACTGCCTGCTTCTGTTTCAAAGACATTTATATTTTCTTTTTCTCCCTCCTCCCTCTCCTTCCTGCTCTCTTTCTCTGTCTTTTTTTTTTTTCCCCCCCTAAAGATCAGGGTGGAGGGGAGATGCTCACTTTGTTCTTGAGAGGTGTTCAGAAGCTCAGTTGGTTCTCGAGGGATTGGGAGAATAGCTTGCTGGACCAAAACTTTTCATAGGAATAAGAGGTTGGAGGTTGGTTCCCAATGTGTGAACAGCCCAAGCCACAGCTGAGCTTGCAGCCTGCACTGCAGGAGGAGGGCAATGCATTTTAGCTCATATGCCTAGTCTGTCTGATAGGTCTGCAGTGTACCTTGTGTAGACTAGACAGAGGTGAGTACAGGTATGATTACACGATTTACATTCCAAATGGTATTTTCCTCCCAGACTCTGATTACCTGGTATGGTTTTTTATCTGAGATATACAAGCCTACAGCATAACACTTAACTCTTTACTGATCATGTAACTGCTTGAATAGGGTTAAGGCATGGCCATACTGGAGAATATGTGTTAAAATGTTGAATTTAAAAATAAAAGGGACATCTGTAACTATGTTGTGTTATAAAATTATACAAGATTAATTTTTTTGACACACCTTTGAGATGATACTGCCTGAACCAAAGAAAGAATCCTGACTAATAGCAGCTTTACCTTTTACAAAGCTGCCTTTTCACATTTTACCTTTGTTGCACACAGGCTATCTTGAACCTGAAAGTGATCAAGAGCTTTAGTATGAAAGTGCATTATGGTGCTCACCTAACAGTTCTCGAAGGACAAATCCAGGAGTTTGAAACAAGTACCAACATAACTGGGAATTTCCATCATACTTGGCCATGGCTACTACAAGCCAGAGTCCCATCATCTCTACAGGTAGTTACTTCCCCCACATCTCCCCTTAAAATCATTATCCTTTAATATAATGTAATAGCACATGGCTTGAATGAAAACTACCGTTTTGTAAGGTACAGGATGGAAGCTGAGACTTCTGATATTTAAAAACTATGGATGGCTAAAACCTGAACTACTGAAACAGAAAATTTCTTTTTGACTGCTTTCTGGACCAGATTATTCCTTTCTTATCAGTGTTAGTACAGTGTGTATTGTTGATATTGTAATAGAGAATGAGAATAGTTTCAGCATGTTGCATCAGGAATTGGAATATTGCTCCTATGTTCTTTAATGGGAATTTTGTACTTAAAGAAGCACTTAAAGAATTTTATGCTTAAAGAAGTACTTCTTTAAGTGCTATTTTCAGGAAAGTACTGGAGTACGTACTATATGGTAAATATTGGCAGTATGCATGGATCAAGGATCCTTTATATAAAGGGAGTCATGTTTTTGTGGGATAAAAGAGAATCTAATGAGAATTTGACATAAATCAATGAGGCTGGTATGCTTTGAAATTCATTCAATTGAATGGACTTCATATTGGAAAGTCATAGATGATTAATGAAAGGCTTAGTGGTTTTTTTTGTTAATGGATAGATTTTTGACACAAGTACAGACTAGAGAGAACTTTCATTTTCATCTGTCTTCTGTTTTAAAATTAAATAGTATTTAAATGTTGTTAAACATTTTTTAGATAGATGTGGTGTTTCAAGGGAGAAACACTACTCAAGAAAGATATATGCACATTGCAGCTGGAGAAACATCACTCACATACATAATAAACTCCTATTATGTTGGTCACCAAGTGGATATATTTTGCCAAAGTGTACATAGTAGCAAGGCACTGCAGGCAGCGGGCTACCCTAAGGCAATCAACTTGATTCTCAGTTTGCAGAGATCAGGTAGGTACCTGTTATTCATTGTGGGTTTCTTGTTGTATAATAGCTCTTTGAGAGTGTTTCAGCTATTCCTTCAACAGCTACAAACTGACTAAGGCTTGCTGGTAGTACCTGAAAAGGGGCTTTTTCTTGGATGTCAGCAAAATTGTCATTCTTAAACTGCATCTGTTATTAGTTACATTACGTCTGGTTTTTTTAATTCCAGGAAAGATCTGATGTGGTACAACACCTGGTAAAACAGGTGATCCCCAAGATACTTAGCTGCATAAAATAGGATTCCAATATCACACAGAAAGCCTTGTTACAGAGCACAAAATATGTGAATTCCAGTGTAGTTTAAAGTGCGCTTTGAAAATAATTCTAAATAGCTTTTGTTGTTTGAACTGTGGAGGGGAAACACACCCATCCCGAATAAGCCAGTCTATTCTCAAAACTTGCCCTGACATAAATCCTATCTGTGTATCCCTCAACTGCTGATTTACATGGTGGCCGGGTACCTTCAATACCCACACGGGCATATATTCGTGTTGAAAAAAAACCCCAACAACTGTGAGAGCACCAAAGACTAGGAATTATTGAGGTTAGCAGGCACTGATTCAATACTAATGTTAGTGGCACCATCTCCTTTCACCCATTCTGAAAAAAGCAACAGGACAACAGGTGACTTTCAGGACAGCTGCCAGAGCAGTGACTGTGTGATTGCATTACCTGTCTGTGATTTTGTCTTTTTCCTAAAGAGTCTTGGGGTTTCAGATCTCTCATCTCGTTTTTACCTCTTAGCAGTCTGTATTTTCTTTTTCAAATATGAAAAGCTGGTAAGAAAAGAGGGGAAAAGTCTTCAAGCCATGTTGTTTGAGCAGTGTTGGTCTGCTGTAGCTGGAACTGAAGGAGTCACTAGAGGTCAAAACAGCTCAGAGCTCTTCTTTAGAAGAATTGGCCATTGCCTGCCAAGTGCTACCTCTGGCTGTATAAGCTAGTCAGCTCGAGCTGCAAAAACACATTACTGTTGGGAACTGACTTGTGGTGTAACACTTGTACATGGGTATACAAGCTCTGTTAACTCAAGACTTTGTATGTTCAAGGACATCCAAAAAACTGCACTCCTCCAACCACAGGTGAAAGCTCTTGTCATCCTGGATGGATGACTTTGTCATAATGAATGTCTTAACCCAAATGCTGGCTGGATTGATTTTATGCGGGCAGTACTGAAATTCTTTGAAAATGGGCCCCTCAAAATGGCACTATTTTATTCTTGCCATCTAGAAAGCAGAGCCAAGACTATCTGTGAAATCCAGTATGACGACAAAGATATTACTGTGACTATGGATGTTGACACAGACTTTCAACTCTGTGGTATATTTGAATTCATGGCAGAGGTGAAGCATTCAATATCACTTCTCCATCGTCTGGGACTTCCCTTCTTTCTTAAGGTAATAAACCATAGATCTTTTGCTGTGCTTTTATTAGAGCTGTCATCTGTGTTACACTAGTATGAATCCAGAGCACTTCCAGTGGCCTGAGTGAAATTACTCATGGTTTATACAAGGGCAGATGAGAGGTGACATGGCCCAGGCTATCTGAATCCTTGTTTAACTTAAGTACACAGTTAATGGTCTATTTCCAAGGAAACTCAGCAGGTACCTGAAATCCCTGAGTTCAGGATTAATCATTTCAGGAAAGTACTCATTTACTGTCACTTTCTAGCTGATACAGCTTACTAAAGTAGCAAGTACTTTTGGTAGAAAACAGCTGTCCTTCATACCTAGAGAATTCCTTGGCTTGGTTAAACCATTTGTAGCATAAATACCTAAAATGTTTCCGTGTTGAATAAACAGAAATAGATTTGTATTCCAAACTACTTGATAGCATTAACAAAGGCTGTACCTATTCATCCCTTGGGAGAAAGCAGTATCAGTTGACATGTCTCCTTCCCTTTTGGAGGGTAGTACACAGAACAACACACCCAAGTCATCCATCACCTTATCCTCAAATAAGAGGATATGTAGCTAGGATACAAGATGAAAGGTAGATTTTTCTGAAAATAAACGTTATATCAATATTAAACCTGCATATTAAGTGTCAGTGTTTCAAGTGAATATTTAATGCCAATGTTTTATTAAAAGGTATTAGATCTATCCCCTGCTTCTTCACTTAATCTTTAGTGAAATGTCTTATTCTCTAAATATTTAAGTGAAAAAAAAGAAAAACAGAGATGCTAATTCTTTAGGTGCTTTATTCATGTGTTGATATTTAAGTGTGGGAGACAGTGCTCATCTTCCCCAGAGGGATTCTTTAGCAATTTTGGGATAAAGCTGCAGAAGAGCCAGCAGCTGTGGGAGGAAGAAAATACCCTGCAGCAAAAGATTTGTGGAGCTCCATCTGTTTCATCAAAAAAAGAAGGAAAGGCAGTTTCTTTACAGTATCAGAAAAAGAAGAGTGGAGGAGACATAAACAGGAACCAGTGGCTCTAGACTTGAACCAGATACATTGAAAGTAAGGCTAATGTTTGTCAATAATGCAAATTAGTAGCTATGGAAACATACCCACAGAAAACAACTAAGACATCTCTTGATGCTTTTGGTTTAGGTCTAGAAAGCATCTAGAAGGCCTGTCTGGAAGATAGACTTCAGTCAAGATGATGGTTTTTGTCAGTCAAGAGATGATTGTGTTCAGTTTAGGTGAAATGCTGGGTAGAAGCTATGGTGTGTGATTAGTTTGTTGGGGTTTTTTTCCCCCCACAGATGACAATTCAAGAAATCCTGACTGAAAATGAAATTGAAGGAGCTCTGAGGCTGATCTATGAACAAAACACCAACTTCTCCTTTACCATCAGTAGGAAAAAAGACCAGCAAGGGTAAAATGTCATTCTGAGCACTGTAAAAATGTCATTAGGCCACTGTGATTCCATGGAAAAAGTTATTGTTTTTGTCACCAAAGCACTGGTGAAATGGATAACAAATCTTTGATGAAGTGCGTAGTCACACCAAACAGCCTGTAGACCTCAGGAAATTTATGAAGGTCTGCGGAGAGATTGTCCCTTGGGAGAAAGAAGTATTAGTTGAAATGTGTCCTCCTTCTCCTCACACCTTGCGGCGTGCTTGTCTTTTTGCCTGCCCCCACAGCATCAGAGTAGCAGACAGTGAAATAATCCAGAAAACTCTAGGTCTGAGACAGACAAGTATTTAATAATACACCTTAACATAACTGTGTGTATCTTATTAAATAGTTTTGGCACACTTGAACCTTGTAAAATTACGGAGACTCGCTTAGCTTTCTAAGGTGATACCAGTGTGGCTGTATCTGCTGTGCTAATTTCTCTATTTTTTTCTGTCTTCTAAAAATTTTCGAAGTTCTTTAAAGAAATTAAGAATTAGTAGAATAATTCTTTAATTCAAAAGTGTCTGATAATCAGTGTCTAAACAGAAATATTTGGTATAGTGTATAAACAAAACTGTAGGCTTTTGAGGATGCTTAAGAGGTGCAATATTTTCAGCCTTGGGGTATTTCAGATACTTCCTAAGTTTCTACCAAAAGACCTTTGCACTGGAAAGTCATGTAAGTTCTGTTAAACTTTCTAATAATTGTAAATTCTAAATCTGGAAGGCATGACAATGCTTGCAAAGTCAGATTCCAGAATACCTATCTCATTTTTAAAAAGCTGATGCATTTATTGTAGCTAGCAAATGACTAGCCAAAGTCATTTCTGATCCGGTGGGCCATGTTCTGTCCCTGGGATGCATATGCAGAGTTTTCACTGAGCTCAGAGATGGCACTGCTGTTTGGTCTCCTTTACCTTTGTATGAATGCATCAAAAATGCGAGCTGGGTAAGTGTTCAGTGGAAAGTACTGTAATTTGTGACTCTCAAAGCTGTGGCAGACTTCAGTGATTGCTCAGATGAACTTGTGCTGTCAGTGAGAGTGGACTTTCTGAAATGCTGTTGAACAAAAGTACATTTTTTCCCTTTAGTGAAGAGTTGAATATAAAAGCACTCCAGACTCATCCCTTCTTTCTACAGTACTTCCCCAGTGCAGCAGAGCTGTCTTCTAAGGTAACTATCTGCAAGTTAACTGGCACATACATCACTACAAATTAGACTTGCCTAGTATTTTAGGAGTCAAGCTGCATTATTTCTAGTACTAGTATCTCTGGCCTTTTTGTTGTTATTGAGGATGTTCGTGTTTTCAAAGATGCTATAAAACTCACCCTACTGGAAAGGATTTATTCCATTTGGCTCTGCTTCCTTGCATCTGCATTAATTATGACTTCTGATAGGCTCCTCTCGGGAACTTTTAATTGTTCCGGCTACTAAGAAAAGAGAGACTGGGCAGAAAGCAGTTCTGGATATTGGCTGTTTGCAGTGCAGAAATACACAAGAGCAAGGATAGGCGAGGAAGATGAATGGGGTTATTTGTCAGTCAAATGAAGCACCATTACTCCTGCTCACATAAAAACTAATTTCTTATGTGTGTTACTCAGGTTATGCTATTTTGTAGCTCTGCCTTCTAGAATGTAAATATAATAGAAAATGACAAACTGGGTTTCTCAGGTCCTGAGGACCATAATATAACGTACTGTGCGAAGAATGCGAGCACAATATTTATTTTCTTTCTCTCTCGCTCTTTTTTCTTTCTTTCTTTTATTTTTGAATTTAATGGGAACGTGAAAAGGTAAATTATGACATGAGTGAAGCAAAAGGCCATCTCTACCTCAGGATGGAAAAAAGGGATTTCAATGTTACAACTAAGCTAACTTTCACTGGACCCAGCTACACCAATGTAATTGAAATAATACAGACAATGTCCCAGGTTGGTATCATCAACTCGGATGACAAAAGACAAGATGTGACTGCCCTCTTTCTGTAGTGTGGCATTCAGGGTGCTGGCTGCCAAACAGTGAAGGTGAAATACAGCTCCAGCTGCTGTGAGGTGTATTTCTCCAGGAGCATGAGCAAATGTTTGACTGTAGATTAGTCAGGTGTCCAATGGTATAAACTCTTGTTTGATTTTATATTTGTTTGCTCCTGTAGATGGAGCACTTATATAGGGTGTATAGGAAATAAGAAAAATAATATATTACAACCTGCCAATTTTTATTCTATTTCGTTTTCTAAATAAGGAAGAAACGATGTCACAAAAAGATATTGTTTGTACTATCTATCTGCTGGATTTATTATGTAATAGTGGGGCTCTTGATGTAAGAATTATTTAGTGAGATGAGATATGAGAGAGAGAAATTCAAAATGTATAATAAGCCAAGACTATTGCAAAGGGTGTACTCAGTTGTTTCTTTATGTTCTATTATGTGAGCAGATGACTTACTGTAGAAATGAAGTCGAGTAGAAATGAATAGCTGCTTATGCAAAAGCAGTGGGTTTTAAGGTATCATTGTACCAGACCTTTTATAAACACATTTCCAAAGCTAGATTCCATAGGATTTACAGTATCAAAATTACACACAAGTTTTTAACTTTTCAGAGAACTCAGGATTTAATATGTTTCCCCTCTTTTATTTTTTTTAGTTAAAAATTCTTCCAAGGCAGCTTGCGTTTATGACGGTTTACCAAAAAGGCAGCAGAACACGTATGCTGAGGCACAGTGCTCTGTGGGATGGCAAAGAGATAAAGGTAACAGGCACTTACACTGGACTCTTCCCAAAGTTGCCTGGAGGTCATGATGTTCAGGGTAGGTTTTTCAAGTCTTTTGCCAGTGTTGATAGCAGACTATAAAATAAACTGAACCACATAAATCTGATTTCAAAATGCATATTCAAACGGTTTCAATCCAGGCCTTCAAAGATGTTATTTGTTTTAAATTCATGGTGACTCTGACTGTTAGACATGTCCACTTCAGAACACTACTTATGCTTTGTGGATATAGAATGTAAAGCCTAAATAAACTTTAGTAGTGTGAGGTAAAAGTTTGGCCAGAGTGAAAAGTCATCAACAAATTAAAATATCTATTGTTATTTTACAACAAATTTCAGAACTGTTCCGGATTAAATGAAACATTTGAGTTTATTTTTGTATTTGATTTTGAGTATTTTAAATATTTAATGAAAAGCAAAGGAAACCTAGGAACTAGTTTTGGACTAGATGTCATTTGTAAACGGGGAAGAGTTAAAGTATTGCAGCTGCTTTCATTCTAGCCAGGGCGCCTGGGTACTTAGCTGGGAGGTGGCTGACTGGGGTTTGCATCTGCATTTGGTTTCATTCAGAGCAGTGATTTGAATGAGAAATCCCAATGTGTGGGGTTCTCCCTCTCTTCTTCCTGATGGTTCCGTTTCAAATAAAATAGTTCCATAGTTCTGCGCTGGTGAATTTCATTTTTTTCACCAACACAAACAACTTTGGTGGGAGAGAGGGAAGAATACCTGTAGTATGAGCAGTAGTACACTCTGCAGTGTAGATCAGGGTCTTGGCTCTGACTAAGGATCCAGTTGGAAAGTACTGGAAAAGAAACATATATTTCCTTGCAGGAGGAGTCAAGGCGCTAAGGAGGAGCTTTATAGGATCTGTAGTCTTACTGCGCTGTGAGGTTGCCACATGTGTGAGGTGTACACCTGGACTTGCTAGCCAGAAAGGCTCCCAGCTCCACAAGTGCACACGGAGCTTGAGGAAGATTCAGCCTCAGATACCCAGTAATCCAGTGGTCAGGGTTGCTGACGATGACGTGGGTACCTAAATGCAAATCTCTCCCAGTTGAGAGAAGGAAGGGGTTTTGAGGTGACCCACATCTCAGATTTGTCAGTCACTGCACTAGTGGTATAGAGAGACACATCCCACAGATAACGTTTTTTTCTGAATGTTCCCCAAGTATCCCTTTGAATTTGGAGTGTAAAAACATTTCATTTTAAGTTGATTTTTGTTTGTTTTTCTGTTTTCTACTTCCTTTATATGTTTTGGTCCCTCCTGGATATAATTTTATTTTTTGTTATTTTATTGTCTCTGCTTTCTGAGACTTTTTTCAGAATCTGTATTAAATTCTGTTACTCTGCTGCACTGGGTACTGCAGGGGAGCACTGGTCATGCTGGCCACTACCTTGGGGTGCCAAATCCTCATGTTGAGGCTACGTTATGTGAAAATAGAGAAAACAACTGCACTTACTTGTTTGAGAGTTGTAAGCTGTTCCTCTTCCAGTATAAGGTCATCTCAGCTTCACAAAGATTACTTTTCTGGCTGTTCTTGTTGGAAGTTGCTTTGGGTGTAGGTATCAATCTTTTGATTACTGAAGGTAATTACTATTTTGCTGGTAAATTGAGGACTCCTGGTTTGCCTTACATTTTTTCATATTCAGCAGAAATCAGCACGCTAAAGTCATTGTTGCTTCTGGGTAGGCGCACGTGTGTATGAGCAAAGACCATGATTTCTCTGGGAAACAACTGTTACCCTGCTACTTGTGGAAGAATATGTCCTATGCCTTTTTCTTTATCAGAAAATGAAGAGTCATGATTTGTGGTGGGGAAAACTTACTTGCTTTTTTTCCTGGCAGTGGAACTTTTCCATCCTCTCTCCATCCCTTTCCCATGGCATGCCAAGGTCAACTTATACGTGAAGCATTCAGCACGCAGTCACTGGGATGATCTTACTGTCATCTGGAACGAGAAGGACCAGGTACAGCAGCCCAGAGCAAATAAATGTCAGGAGAATTATTTGACTATCAAGTGGTTCTTTCTTTTATCCTTTATTTTTCTTTTTAAAAACAGGGCAGTAAGCAAGCCAGGGTATGCAAGTAGGAGGTAAACTGTCCTCCTTGGATGTGTAAAAGCCTGTGTCTATGAAAGATGAGCAGCTGATATTCTTGTTAGGAGCATTTTCAGGCCGTACTATTTTTTTCAGTTTGCAGTAACCCAGCAGCTTGCTGCATAACCAAAGGCCATTCGCGTATCGTTCAAAGCACTGGAGAAAGGCCATTCCCAACACTCTCCAAGGCTCTAGGACAGCTTTTGAGAGTAGATGGGAAGAATAGCACAAACATCATGTTTAAAGCAGCTTAGAAGGAAAGAAATAAAATCCAAGACAAATGAGTAAGCGTGAGCATTAGTGTGAGGTTGAAAAGGATGAAGAACTTCCGTGTTGCATGGATATCGCTATGTTCACCCACACAGAAGCGTGACATTTACCTGTGCTTAGCATTTTCAGCATTACTGATTCAATTGAAGCGCTTTTGTATTTCATTCTTTCATTCGTCTCTTTATTAGTGAGAATGACAACTTTGGCACAGTTTTAATCAGTTTTTATTTTCTTAAAGTAAGTCAGCATTATTTTTAAAAAATATAAATAGTAAAAAAGACAGAAATAGGAGAACTTCGGTTAAGTTGATTTCCAGATGTGGTTAAATGAGGAGGCTGACTGACTTGCAACTAACTGTGCTATCTTACATGTGCGTCTGAAATGCAGTGCCTTGGCTGAGTACTATGATATTTTCTGAATAAAGGAAAGACAAAAGACAATGTGTAAAATATGTTACCATACAGAAACATAAATGTGCCTGCAAAAAGAATTAGAATTTTTGAATGTCTTTAAGAAGTGCTAAAATTCTAAAATTTACTTTAGAAGTTGTATAGAATGTATTTTTGTACTACTACTTAAATTACCACAGCTACTTAAATGCCACCACTATTTAAATTGTCATAAAAGTATTTTGCTCCTGGCAACATTACAGAATTTAGTTCCTGATTCTGCAGGTGTTTTTTCTTGTGCTTCAACTTCGTAAGCTGTGTCTAAGCCCTCTGCAGCAGCGGAGCTCACAATGCCTAAAGATGAGACCAAACTTCAGCCTCATCAAACTTAAGCGTGGTTCATGATTTTAGGGAAATACAGAGAATAGTTTTACTTTCAGCTGTGCCATGTAGGAAACTCAAGTAGCAAGAATGTCCTCATTTGAATGTTAATTTGCCTCACTACTTCAAACAGGACTTCATTACGCACATAATTCATCTGAGGAAGAGGTATAGGGAAATCTTACTGGGTGTGTGTTTGAGGTCAGTATGTGAGAGGTGGTGTATTTCACAAGTTCTTTTTACATCTGTCAACATTGATCAGATATCAGTGTCATCTTCTCTGAAGTTTGGAAGAGACCATACGAAGTACAGAGCCACCGTTGCCCACCCATTTAATTACACTCTGAAGCAACTGGAGGTCCATTCCCTGTCAGAAAGAAGAGGCAGAAAGTACAACCAGCAGGTGAGATCATGAGAAAGGGCTGCAAAATACAAAGCTGTAATACTATATTTACTGTTGGCGTACCTTTCACCTCAAAGAATTGCAGAACCAGATATCATCCTGAAAAATGTAAAGAGCACCCAGTGCTACTATCTCCCTGTGTCCAAACCACCAGCATTGTTTCCTTTTCTAAGCATAACTGTTGCCAGCTGACAGTATCTGTCTTGCAATTTTAGCATTGACCCATTTTGAATGGTAAGAAGCCAGAAGTGCACAGGAGCCAGCCTAGCAATGAAAATGATGCAAACTTTGTCCACAAAGGGATGAACAACCTCCTATTCCACAAACACACACACAAAAAAAAGCCAGAAACCCTTTGATACCCATGCAGAGCAAACCTTTTTGGACTGTATAGGAAATTGCAACACGTGTGAAAATGTGCAAGACTAGAAAGGCTTCAAAATATAATTGTGACGTGCAGTTGCAAAGCACATATGGGGAAAAAGAGGAAGAACTCCACTAATCATCCTTCAAGATCAAGGACTACAGAATATTTTCTGTCTGAAAAGCACTGCGTAGGCTAGGACACTCCAGTTGTCTTTCTGCTGAAAGGCTCAAGACTTTCTGCTCAATAATAATCTGCGCAAACTGTGCGGTGATCTGTTTGCTCAGCTGGAGTCTTTTTGGTACTTACAGTGGTGCCACAGAATGCTTTCAGGTTGTTTTCACTAAGTAGTCAATATGTCTCAAGTGTCGTATTCAGAGGAATAAATTCTCTTGTAGTGTCACTATTCCACTGGTGTCATTACTCACTATGCATGATAGAACCAGTGCAGTTTCCAGAGAAGATAATAGAAAGACTTCTGTTGCCTCAGTTGTAAAAGTGCAGTTTCCCTAAGGCCCTGAGCTTCCGGGCCGTGTCAATTTCAACGGAGTTTTAACATTGTTCTGTCGCAATTTTAATTGTGTTTCTTTTTTTGCCCACTGAGTAGAGAATATTCTGCTAGATCACCCTGCAGGCTCTTCTGCTAGTTTCTAGTCTTGCTTCACTGGAGAAATCCTTCTCTTCTGGTTTCAGCTGCAGCTCACATGGAATGGTGGGCAGCCTGCTGACATCCGACTGACCCTGGAGGATAAATCAAAGGTGAACATCACTGCCTGGGATGGCTGTATGACACTCTCTTCAGGTCAGGTATGAGTCTTTGCGTCTAAGAATGGATGGGGTGCAGCTAAATTTCTGGGTTTGAATATCACAGAATTAATTTTTTCTGCACTTGTTGTAGTGTGAAAACCTTTTACTTGACGTCAGCCATTTCTTTTCATGCCTCAGAGGAAGAAGAATAAAACCTCTGAAGAATTCTGTTTCATGTTGTCAGATATGTTTGTATTTGGGATGCAGCTTTCCCTCAGTACAGACTCGTCGTCAACCCCTTAGGTTTTTTGGTAGAGATTGAAGCAGTCTTTTATGGCTATAGACCATCCAGGTGTTCTCACAAGGGTGTATTTTTGCCCAGAAAGTATACTCCTTTAGTATATACTGAACACATTTTTTTAGAAAATTACCAATATGTGTGTCTTAATTTTTTCCCCTCTTCCAGTTTCAGCGAGTGTTAAGTATGGAACACGTGCATGCATGTGGGTCTGTAGAGCAAAGATCAGCATTGTTTAATGAATATCTAGATCTGAACTGGGATGACAAAAAATTCAAACACAATTTAACGTATGAGGTAAGAGAAGGCAGTTGTATCTGTTAACTCACCTTTTTTTATGGAAGCTGTTCGTAATAGATGGGAATTTCTTTAGTTTTTCTGTGTAATTTTGAGTGGATTTTAAGAAAGCTTCTGTAGAGTACCACTTTCTGTGAAATACCATTATTTCATTTTACCTTTTACATTTTTCTCTGCAGAGGAAGAAAGCTAAATGTAGCATAATTAAGACAAAAAAAATGAGTTCTTATGAACTAGAGGCCTCACTTGTGCAAAACTGTTGAGTTAATTCTGTAGGATGGGGACAGGTAACTGTGCTGATAAGCCAAAACATTGTCAAGTGGAAATGTTACGTTTTGGAAATGTTATGTTAAAACTCTGAAGCCACTAGAATAAAAAAAGCCGGCACAGGGACAGGATGAGTTGAGAGCTGGGATGAGTGGACACGGAGGAGTGTCTAAGATTCTGTTGTCACATTTGAACTTTGTTTTCTTGGTTCATTGCAGAGAAATCAATTCTTGTATCCTGATAAATTTCAGTTAGAAGCTGTTCTGGAAAATATTTTCATGACCTCATGCACCAAACAGAAGATTCTGGGTAAAATAGAAACAAACTACTCATCTTGCCTAGACTATTATACAAGCTTTGAGTTCTGTGACCTTTCAAATGTAAGTCTCACATAAACATATTGAACCTACTTCACTTTAAATGTAATTACTGGTTTGGAGACACAGTTTTCCTCAGCCACAACTTTTTGTGACAATTGCCATACTTCTGTAACTTAACAAACCATAAATAGTGCCTTTTGATGGGCTGAGGCAGAAAGGTTGTGTTTGCCACTGTAGTATATTCTATAGGTCCTGTTCAGTTGTAAATGTTCCCGCTTCCTCCACGTTCTTTCTTTCCCATTCCTCTCTCAAGAGATCTTTTAATTTCATGCTCCTGGAGGATATCGAAACAGGCTCATAAGTAATCAAAAAGGAAACTAGAGAGGACTAAAAGTGTTTTCCTTCCCTTGAAGGTAAAAGTTTACTGGTTTTTATGGCTGCGCTGCTGGTAGTGATGGATTTTGGAACCTTAGTATAACCTTATAGTTGTCATTTATTTTTATATTACATACATAAACTGAAGACCCATCCATCTTTGTTAGGTCCACACTGGAGCCCAGAGTTGTCTATAGATACTCACAACAAACACAAAACTTCTTTGAACTTGTAATAAGTGTGGTCTCTTTCCAGTTCCCAGTGGCTAAAACACATCTCAGTTGGTTTCCTTGTTTACTGTCAGAGCAGGTCACACCCTGTTAGCAATGGGAAACAGCAGCCAAATTTTGATGCCAGTGAAAACTTTTTCCAAGATGTGTTGGAGCCTGTTTATAATGCAAAAAATGTATGTGCATGTCACTTCAAAATCAGGTGCCTCTGTATTCTTTTGGATCCTTTTCTTCAAAGGCATGCAGCAAAATACCTCGGTAGAGTAGTTGAGAAGTGTAAGAACAAAAAAAAAAAATAGGACTTGTTATAATAAAATACAGCTATATTCCAGCTGTTCATCTTGTCTTAGGCTGCAATCACTGAACATGCTTTGTTATACCACAGAAACTGAAGATGTAATGAAGTGAGACAGTGCTATGAGAAGGACCATGTGCTGGTTTCGGAAACGAGAAGTTTTGTTCATCACTTCATTGTGTAATTTCATGAGAATGCTCTAACATCATATAACCTCTTACTACTCTATGCAGAGCCCATTTATTTGGAAGAACTAAGCTTTAACACCTTTTTTGTTCATACACAGGTAATTGTTTTCTCTGGAAAACACCAGCTTAACAAAGATGACATAATTTTGCAATCAGAGGGCAGATTCCACCTTGGTGATCATGGCAGAGATGAGGGGTTGATCGGAATGTCCTTAAAAAATCAGAGTACAGCTGATATGAAGAACTATACTTTAGAAATTGAAGTGAGTTTTTATTTTATTTTAATGGCACTGGGGTCTGGGGGTTGGTTTTTAAAGGCCTACTGCCATCTATCTTCCAAACTGATCAGGTGCAGCCAGTGACTTTAAACCAGCAGGCAAGTAAGTACAGGTAGATAAGAAGAGTCTTTTTTCAGTGGTGCTCAGTGACAGGACAAGAGGGAACGGGCACAAACTTGAGCACAGGAAGTTCCATCTTAACATGAGGAGGAACTTCTTTCCTTTGAGGGTGGCAGAGCAGTGGCAAAGGCTGCCCAGAGAGGTGGTGGAGTCTCCCACACTGGAGACATTCAAAACCCGCCTGGACACCGTGCTGTGCAGCTGCTGTAGGTGTCCCTGCTGTGGCAGGGGGGTTGGACTTAGATGATCTCCAGAGGTCCCTTCCAACCCTGATGACAATACTGTGATACAATACGATACTGTGACCGTCCCCCTGTACTTGGTACTGGTGAGACCCCACCTCGAGTACTGTGTTCAGTTTTGGGCCCCTCACTACAAGAAGGACATTGAGGTGTTGGAGCGTGTCCAGAGAAGGGCTACAAAGCTGGTGAGGGGTCTGGAGGACAAATCTTACGAGGAACGACTGAGGGAACTGGGGTTGTTTAGCCTGGAGAAGAGGAGGCTGAGGGGAGACCTTATCACTCTCTACAGCTACCTGAAAGGAGGGTGTAGAGGGGTGGGGGCTGACCTCTTCTCCCAGGTGACAAGTGATAGGACGAGAGGAAATGGGTTCAAGTTATGCCAGGCGAGGTTTAGATTGGATATTAGGAAAAACTTTCTTACTGAAAGGTTTATCAAATATTGGAACAGGCTGCCAGGGAGGTGGTAGATTCACCATCCCTGGAGGTGCTTAAAAGAAGGGTAGATGTGGTACTTGGGGACATGGTTTAGAAGTGGTTTAGTCAGGTCAGGTTAATGGTTGGACTTGATGACCTTAAAGGTCCCTTCCAACCTCAACAATTCTATGATTCTATGATTCTATCAGCAACATACAATACTGGTTTTTTTAGTTCTGTTTTTAAAGGAGCAGTTATACAATGTACATGCAGTATGATCAGGACAGAAAGGAAGGCACGAACACTAGTTATCCGCAGAGCGCAGTGACAAATATAGTAAGCGTGTATCAACTGCAGTATATAAAGGTTTGAAGAGGGTGTGTGTTGTTACAGCTCACCTGCTTCAGCATGACTGGTCTGTTTGGTGGGGCATGGTTTTTCGCACCAACACAAAAAAAAAAGGCGAGGGGAAACACGTGAGACTCAAAAAGCATCATGTGCCAGAAACAAGAACTGGCCTTAAGAAAGGCGCAGAACAACTAATATGATGCTCATCCTGAGCATATCTTCCTTTTTCTCTCCCCCTCTATTTTGCATTTGCTTTTTATTTTCTGTGAAACGAATAAGGTGGAGAAACTGATGGTGGCAACAGAGTAAGGCAGAAAAGTAATGTGGTCAGCGCCATCCAAACTCTTCATTAGAAGGAATGTGGGTAGTCAGTCATAATTAACTGAGGCAATGGGCCACCCCTTAACAAAATGATGATGATTTAATAAGTAACAGGCTAAGACAAATACTATATTATTTTTCCCCCTCTCTCTTTGGAAAGAAGGGAGATGAAAGAAGTATCAGCTGCTCTCCTTGGGCTTTCTCTGTTCTTTGTTTTCAAATAAATGGCATAAATTAGCAGCCTCACAGGGAATTGACTGTTAGAGTATGTTTCTTTCATTGCTACCATGAAAATTTTGTCCACAAGCCTTGTGCTGTCCAGTGGTTCAGCTCTTGAGCCAATCATCCTATTGCTTGTGCCTTTCTTAAGAGTGTAAAACTCCTGTGAAGTGCACAAGCATTGGCAAACATTTCCCTCACCACTTACCCTACTGTGGGAAGCACTGATATTTGAGCATCATCTCTGAGCATTCATTAATTCTGTGTGGTGGCTTTGAATAAATGTTTTTCCTTTATGCCTGCAGTTAAGAGCCTTTGAAGATATCTGGCTAGGCCTGACAGGAACTGCTACTTCCTCATCCGTTCAGAGCCAAATCCTGGTGGAAGGGATTATTGATCAGAAAGAGAAAGTAAAAGTAGCTGCTTCTAAAGGAAAGGAGTGTTTTCAGTACTACATGGGGTATTTGAAAGGTACGTACCTTCACGGATGATGCTCTTAGTCATATGATTTAGTTTTAGGTAGTCACGCAAGGAGCAGGGAGTTGGACTTGATGATCATTATGGGTCCCTTCCAACTTGAGGTATTGAATCACTTCGGTGATTCACAGCTGTCATTAGTGTGAAGAGGCGAGAAGAAAGGCTGTGTCTGTCTAGTGCCAAGCTAGCTCAGTTTCATGGCGATTCAAGCTATGATCTTTCAGATAATAAAAAGCCGACGCTTAAAACTTACTATACAAAGGTCAGTTTGGGAGACGTTTGTATGATTACTAGCCAGGGGAGAATTGTAATAGATGATGGTGATAAAGATGGTAGGTATAAAGATGATAGGATTCCTTTCATCTTGATTTAGCCATCACACAAGTTGTGTGCCTCGTTTAAGAAATCATGACATTCCAATTTCAATGAAGGGAAAGAGAAAGGCACCTCCAGAGGCTGACTCCATCCCACGCTGAAACAGCTGTATGAAATAGGATGTATGAAATCACCCTCTGCAGGTGATTCAGCAGCAGTCAATTCTGACTGACAACAGAGAAGAAACAGGGCTGTTGGCTCAGACCGTCCCTAACTTTTTGAAGACTAAAGTTAGATGGAATGAGATCTGCTGCAAGTCCTTTCTGTTGCGACTGATCCACCTTTCAACTACATTAGATTTGTGTGCAAGCCAGGCAGATTTGGTGGAATGGCAGTTGTCTCAAACTCATGTTGCTGATGGTCCCGGTCCTAGTTTCAGTTATGGATTTGCCATTCCACACTTCTGTAGTGGAATTTCTCTCAGGTTCATGGCCTCACTTGTAAGTGCTGTGATGTATTTGAGATTGAGACCATTAGTTTGTGAATTACTGAAGTCAAAGGTTTGTAGAGATGATTCAACTCACCTTTCTCCACCCAGATTCTGTGTGCGTGTTGCCAACCATTTCTGCTTATGCCCAGTACCTGGGCAGAAACACCTGATGTGTGTGATGGGTGTATGAGTAACTGACACGCTGTCATTTATGGTCTAAGCAGTTTTGAAACATCAGCAACAAGGGACAGTGGAAGACTAAAGTAGAAAATAGCCTGTAAATCACTGTGACTGAGAGAATTATTTAGATTTGTATTAATCCCGTGCTTTCTTTGCAGTAGAAAATCTCTACTTGTAAATCATTCACAAACCACAGAAGACAAAAATTAAACACTGACACTGATCTAGTTTTCTTCTGTTTATCTCCTCGTGTTTTTTTTTTTCCCACAAACACCGAACACAGACACCTGAGTAATTAAAAAGCTGACTTTGAAACAATGTCTGTCACTGTTGTTCCTGTAAACAAAGCGCTCTCTTTGCATTCTCTAAGGTGATTTGGAAGAAGGAATGGAAGTCAGTGCTTGTACTGATGGGCAACAGATGGCTACCATTAATACCTATCTCAACATCAATGGTGAAAGGCAGGAAAACATGGGACAAATGACTCTAGCAGCTGTTAATGGAAGCTTGAGTTTTCTGGCTCACGGATGCGGGGATCCAGTTTTTAAGGCTGAGGTGAGACCCTTCAGCGGCAGTTAATTGCAGTGTGATTCTTCCAGATTATTGATCAATCATCTTGTCAGTTTGATGGAGCATCTTCCAGGTAGGCTTCAGGTGTGAGTTTTGGTGAGTAACCAGGCAAAAAGGGGAATTATGCAATTTTTAAACTCATAATAACATTATTTTTCACTTTGGTGTGAAAAGATACCATGGTGAGAATTAAAAAGTTCAGCCATACCTAGAAAGCATAGAAAATATGGGACCCTCTCCTAAAGGGTGTATCCTCTGAAGAGGGTATGTAAATAAAGCGAGAGCCGCAGTAATGTGCCAGGGCTGCTCCGCAGGTTACAAAACTAAGATTATAATTCCTGAATGTGCTCTTACTTCTAATAGGGTTTCACATACTCTCTGCTTGGAGGACGTTTTTTGGTTTTTCATCCTTAGGACTCTTCAGTTCCCATTTCTAACTGCTAAATAACGTAGAAGTAATTTCCCCTGAGAAATGGGAGGCCACAGTGGATCTTTGCTGGCATTTAAACTAGTACAAACTTTGAGTGATTCGGACCCAGCATGAGCAATTCTAAATCATAAATTCAATGTTTTTATTCATCTTCTGACAGTACAAACTTAATGAAATTGGGAGCCTTCTGAAAGCCAAACTGATGGAGAAGTTGAAGAAGTTTGACGGATATATGTGGAGATTGAGAAGATCGGTAAGTATCTGTATATCATCTGTGAAAGTACCATGAAATGTTTGTACAGTGTTAATTAAAAATCATTACATTGCATGCCGTTGTTTTGTTTTGCTTAAACATTTCAATGGTTAAATGGTTAATCCTATGCTAACCTGCAATTCATACATAGACAAAAAGCCTGTTTCACAGTAAAGATCCTCTGCACCATCACTGAGGAGTTCAGAATTGCCTTGGAATGGAGTCAAAGCTTTTCTTGTGATCACTATGCATTTTGATATTTTTTCTTTTTTGGGAACTACTGTAGGTGCAGCAAGTTGATTTTCTGTCTGAAGCAGCTGGCTGGCCTTCAATCGCCTTGCAAAAAGTAGCAGGATTCTTCCACAGTGTGGGTAGAGCTGTGGCCCAGGTGTGGAAGGAAAGTGGAATCAGGCAGATACTAAGAAGCAAGCTCCCGCTTTACCTGGATAAAATTCAAGGCATTGTCCAGCAAATGCAGAATGAATTGCAAAGTAAGCAAAACCATGCAAAGCAAGGAGAATAAGGACAATGTCAGTGCAGGGCAAAACAAACAAGTATAAAAGATGCTGAACAGCACAAATGTTTCTATTTTGATCTAGCAAAAAGTGCTGACCTTGACTCTTAGTTTACAGAGTGGGAACCTTGATGCAATAAGCTGTAAGTGACCTCAGTGTGACCATCCTTCTAATGAAATCATTGAAGAGGCAGTCTCTTTGACGCAGGAGTCTGGGTTCAATCGGATGAGAACACAGTACTGATTCCTAAGCTGAAGCATTTCTGCTAACAGTTCCCTGGCAAGCATTTCCTCCCAAAGGCCCGTTCATATCTATCCTTGAGTTTTGAATGCTTGTACAAATCGGATTTCACTTCATCTGTTTTTTTCCAAGTCTGTCCAGTAGCCTCTAATTTGCTGTTCAGCTGGACTACGGCCCATATTGAAACCGCCGAGAAATGCGGTCAGCTGTAATTAGCTGAGAGAACCTTCAGTTCTCACAAGATTAAAACCTCACTTTGGGCCACTTACGTCTAGACTCTCTCCACTCAAAAGTGGGATTTAGTTGATATACCATGTTTGAAATTAGTTGTGACCAAACTGTCCCGTTATTCCTTGAGCAGGTGCAGGTTGAGCTGTACAGCTCTGATGGTGGCATATTGCAAAGCATTCCTTACATTTATTTTGGACAGCAGCAATGTATTTATGAGGCATTTGAGTGGATCAGGGTTACAGCTAAATGCCTCTTTTGGTTTCTCATAACACTCTGTCCATGCACACAGCTGTGAAATGTGCCTAACTAACTGCCATGAAAACAACGCTGCCTTCTCTTATGCTGAAAGCTGTGGGGAAACAAACAGAGCATCGCAGCTGCTCTGTAACATACTAGCTAAGGTTTGTTTCGTGTCACCTGTTTGCTTCAGAGCCATTAGCAACTTTGAAGGATGCCTACTATGACGTAACCTTGAAGCCACTGGATGAAGTTTGGCAAGAGAAGACAGAAGAGTACATGAAGAAAATCCAGGCTTTTTTACCCAAGATTGTAAAAGATGTGTGGTTAATGGAACCAATCCAGATGGCACTAGAAGTTGTGAAAGCAGGCTTGGATATGGTTGGTATAACTCAATTCTCGCATTTTTAATGGTTTGAAAGACAAGGCCTACAAACTAAAGTCTCAGCTTTGAACTTTGGATACATAAAAATAGTTAAATATTTTTGTTTATGGAAATAGTGTGGTTATTGTTCCACATAACAAGCTTGTACACAGCTAATTTACTGTTCTTGAAATACTTATCCTGCTTTGAAAGCAGTGCATTTCCAGCTAGAGGAGAGGCTGGCTTACTAGTGCTGGTTGAAATCACAGCAGCAGTAATCATGTCATTCATGTAGCTTTTGTTTTTCTTCCATAGAGAAGGAGGGATTGTGATTCCAATAAATAAGGGACAAATAGGTTTGGGCTCTTCTAGTTTAAATGAAGAGCATAAAGGATATATCATGTCACCAATTTGACTAACAAAGATATCAATCCTTTGCAAGCTACTGAAGCACATTAAGTCACTGTATGCTTTATACTTTAAGTAATGTTATTTTTAGGAAGGATGTATTTCTGTCCATTACTTGTTGCTGTAGTGACTAGTGTCTGTCCTCTGGACATTAACCTTTAAGTGACAAGATGCTGTCAAGGAAGTGACAACTGCAAGAGAAGCCAAAATGCTGTTTCACTGACTGTTGATTTAAAACTCATTATCAAGAATTGACCCTGCCCTGAAGCCATACTGAAGTCAGTTTTGCAATCTCCTTTTCTGGCTCTCCAATAGACTACGCAGCAGATGCTCCGGTGGGCAGAGGCCATGTTTTCTAGAGCTGTGAGCAAGATCCGGAAGCCCTTACTCAACCTTTACAGTTTTTCAGCCAGGTAATTGCTGTTTTTTGCTGGATCCCTGCTGCTGGGTAGTGTCCTAAATGGATCTGTGCACAGTTTAGTCTTCAGATCAGCTTGTACGCTAAAGGTTGTGGGCAACCACCCGACCATTCTTTGCTTTGGGCACATGGCATAACACCGTAATGTTCATTTTTACTAGCTACTGGGACAGGCTGCATTTCAAAAGAAGCTACTCAGCTGCAAACAGAATAGCAATAACTATGATAACTGGCCTTATATGGCATGGTGCATTGCAGGTCTTAGCCATTGTATATCTTTGTTTTGCCATTCTAACCAGACTACAGTTCTTATGAATATTTCACTTCCACATTTCTAATAATAAAGCAACTGCATTTCATCAGCTTGGCAGATAAGGGCACATGCTGTTTTGTTTGTGTTCTACAGGAACTGTTCAGTGGCAGTAAAACTGCCTGTACTTCCTAAAGCAGACCACTCCCTGGATCTGGCAAATATTACTAATTATCTCATTGAAGAAAAGCTAATGAGGCCTCTCCAAGACCTCTACAATATCAACATGGTTGCAGAGTATTATAGATTCAAGCGGAGGATGATGGAGAGTCCCTTTGAATGTGAGCCCTTTCAAAGTGCTGCTTTGTTCTGTAACTGAGTCTATTTCCACTTCTAAATTTTACAAATTGCATTTGGAATACTAGTCGCTAATTAATAATTTTCCTATAAACTTTATATATAGTCTTGTAAAACAATAATTGTATGCCTAATATCAGCACTTTGGCTAAAGCTGACATGCAATAAACACACTACTTAATATTCATGCAAATTTTGCAACTCTTTACACTTCCTACTGTTGAGACAAGAAATCAGCAGGTGGCATTTCTCTGTCTTATCTATGTGCTCTTGGGAGTTGATACTATGGTTCAATGCCAATCATACCTGTTGGCCCAAGGTCTTACCATGGAGGCTTTGTCCATACTTTGAACCTGGTGATGCCACTTCTGTTGAATCTAGGATGAAAAAGCTCAGCCCTACCAAAATTTCAGAGATGGTATTACCTGAAAAAGCATTGCTAAAAGACTGCATTAACAGTCCCAACTGTCCCATATAGATAATGGCTTTTCCAGAAAGAGCCATTTTTAATGGCTTCCTCGCAGCAGACAGAACAGAGAGCACTGAAATAGGCCCTAGTGACCAAATCATCTGAGTGATACATCAGCAGGGGTTCCCGGGCTGCAGCTCTGTTTAATGCTCTGCTTTGGCAGGGTATTTTTTTGAGACAGTTAATATTCTTGCTGTTTTCTGCATAGGAATGTATAATATGTAGGGGGGGGGTGGGGGGGGGGGGTGTCCTTACAAATATGACTATCAAGTGGGATGACTAAATCAAGATGAGCTTTGAACCCTAATTCTTGTTTCTCAAAGTTCTAGGATACTCAGGTGCATCTACAATGAAAAGCAAATTATTAGATTGTTTCCTTTCTGGAATAATTTTTGTTGCAGAGCAGCTTGTAACTAATTAAAATGTAAAAATAGCTTGAGGAATTATTTTAAGAGTATGCCAGCCAGAAGCTGTTTGTGTTGCAGTATGCAAGTAGTAGCACAGCACTTACTGCTCTGCGGAAAACTCACTGATGTTTCTTCTGAAATGTCATTCTCTAGATCATGCTATGTTAATGGGAACCAAGCATCTTATGACTTTTGATGGAAAAATTTATGATCTGGCATCAAAGTGCAGTGTACTTCTTGCAAAGGATTTTGTTCACAATACCTTCACTGTAATACTAAACAAGGAAACTAGTAACTCAAGATCACTGTATGTGGAGATGAACCAGACTGTGATCAGTATCTATCCAAGACTGAAGGTAGGATGGGAAAATCAAACATTCTTCCTTTCCAGACCATAAATTATCTCCAACCAAAACAAACAAAAAAAAAAAACCCAAACAAAACACCCCAACAAAAAAAAAAAGTCTTCAAAATATTAATGCTCAAAACATAGATCAGAACAGCTTTCAGGTGTAAGTGCTAGAAAGTAACCATTTTTTAGTCAGAAAACAACTTAAAACTAGTTTTAATTCAAGGGCTGCCTCTTTGCTCACTGGGTACTTAAAATAAGAGAAGCTCGATGAACTTTTCGGCTTTCCTCTTACGTGGTCTAAGAGAATGGCAGTTAAACCACTCTGCAGAGCAAACTGGGCCCAATAGCCTCAGTGTACCTGGGAGGCTTTGTGCCTCAAACAACCCCGTTCTTATTCCCTAACTCTGGGCTGAGCAAAAAGTTGACCCCATCGCACCTGCAAACCCAGACTGAGCTTGCCTGTCATTGACCTTTCATTGTGACATATTTCAAATTGCATTTTCATTTTAAAACAGATATCCAAGATGCATAACTTTTCCTTTATGGAAGAGAACTGCCAATTACTGGATCAGTCTCTTGAAAAGAATACCACTAATTCAAGGAGAAAAACCAACAAAATAGAAGTGTCTAATCAGAAAGGAGTTTCTGTCTCTTGTGACTTTCAGTATGACCTCTGTACCATCACTCTGGCTGGCTGGCACCATGGTGAGTACCATTCATACAGCTTTTGTTCGCAGTATCATCATCTGTAGTACCAGCACATGGGTTGTCTTTCACTTGCTCTTCCCTCTCTTCATTTATACCTACCCAGGAAATGGCCCTAGGCATTCCCAGTTATTGGCTAATGAAGCACAGGATGTATCATTCCAGTGTTTACCTAGATTACTATTGTTTCAGTGCAAGAAAGCAGATGGAAATAGGGGGTAGATGTGATGCAATCAGCCCAACCTCAAACCCTGTTTAAGAGTCACGGCTCTATAGCAGGGTTATCTTGTCAAACTTGCAACAGCACAAAACACAGAGGCTTAAAAGCTTCCAGGGTTTTGCTATACGTGCAATACATTCCTGTCCATGTCCCCACACTAATCTAAAACTCAGACCCCTGAGATTAGCAGAGAATGGATATGATGCCTGGATCTGGTCAGGAGAAGCAAATGAACAGCGAACAAACAAGGCGGCAATGCAGTCTGAGAAAAACCCATAATGGATGCTTGGGCATACTTTCACTCTTCTGCATTACAGCTGAGCTCTGCTGTAGAGTAATGAGAGCCCAAAGACAGCTTCTAGAATTCTCCTGTGCCTACCCATGACAACTACTATTTTACTCTATTTCAATTTCATTCCAAGGTATTTCAGCTGGGCTTTTCGGTACCAATGATAATGAAGCTGGAAATGAATGGATTCTTCCTAATCGTTCCTTCACTGACAATGTGCAAGAGTTCACACAGAGCTGGCAGGTAACAAACTGAAGGGCTTCTTTCTATGCAGATTACCAGTGGTGCTGGAGCACAAACGGCAACATCTGACACGCTGTTTTCGCTTAGATGAACTAAAGCTAGATAGTGAAAATAGCAGCATACTGTACGTAATTTGTTTTCCTGTGTTTAACCAGGGAAAGGTTGCATGTATTTGCTAAAAAACATAGAAGACTTCCCTGTAGATGGGTGTTGAGCATTTTTGGCCTAAGTGGTAAAGTAAAACATGGAGGCTGCTTCTGCTATTAGAAGAAACTGATGGTGGAACTAAGTATCTTTGATGTTTTCCTACCTCCTTCTAGAACGCAGAGCCAGGTGGTAGTTGGTCTGGGACAAATCCGTATGTTCATGAGTCAGGCCACAGTTTGTGCCAGGAAGTTTTCCCTCAAAGTTTTCTTTAGAGCCGTTTGTTGTAGCTGGGTGTGTTGTGCCTCTTTATTTTTTTTTTTTTTCGTTCTTCCTGCTTTTCGTCTTACCAAGAAGCAAAACTTTAGAAACCAGTAACTAGTAAAGTTGCTCTCCATCCCCATACCACTAAGTGCAGGGACTTTTTTGGAGGGTTAGCTCCTACTAATTCAGTTGTTAACTTGCATATAAGGACTTCCTATAGCTATCATAAATAAATGTTGTAACTCCTTTTATACCAGTAACATTATACCTCTTGGCTTCAAAGAGACTTAACTTTAATTCACGTAATTTATCAGCTGAAAATAATCTAAATATGAAAACATGCAGGTGTACATAGCCATTTGTGAATGCAACTGACCAATAAAAACATAGCCTTACTGTGCTCTCAAGCCGTGTTGACAGGATCCTCTAAATCCCTTCAAACCTAACTTTTAGAATTTATTAAAAAAAAAAAAAACAAAAAAATCAGCATCTTATTACTACTAAGATTTTATGACTCTTCCCTTTACCTTCTCTCACCAGAAGATGTCTGAGTTCTGGGCACAGAAATTCTACTATTTTGAGCTTTATGTCAGTACTTTACTCAGGAGTCCAATTCACAAGAGCATTGCTTCAAGTATCTTGTATTTTTCCTTGCTGTTGGAGAGAGATATCTAATGAGTATGCAGCCTATGATTATGTTAATAATGGGGCAGGATCATGGCGTGATTGACTGTAGGTATAATTTTCTTAATTGCTACAAATATTAACTTCTAATATATATATAAAAATGCAACCATCTAATGCAGAACTACCCAGTGACATTGAACTAAAAATAATAATCAATTAAAAGCAACACATAAGAAACTTACTGTTATAAACAAGCTGGGAAGTCACATATGTCCTTCTTTAAGTGGCATAATGGCTGACAGCATAATGGCAGTGCTTACGCTATTGATTGGTCCGTTTTACTTGTAGGCCATGGCATCTTTGCAGTGCTGTGTACCAACAAGAAACATTTATAGATGACTCTAGCTGGAATCTGTGCTGTTTGGAGTCGTAGCCCGTTCAGAAAAAAGTAATACAAAGACTGACTTGCCAATAATGTACTGCGTCATACATCATTAAAGCAACAGCCAGAAATACAAATATGCCAAGCCAGGAGTTCATGCAATGTCTCAGAAACTTGACTAAAGCGGTAGGAAGAGATGACATGGTGGAAATACCCAACTCAGGTGGTGTATTTGGCTGTGCTGATAAAAGGGAGCTTGCAAAAATCCTTCCTGAGCAGAAGTTTTAGCCCAACTATACAGATACAGAAAGCAAAAGCACCATCTGATTAAATCTGGCCAGGTATTGAAGCCTGAAATAAATGTAGTCAGTCACTCTGCAATTGCTGGAGTCACCTCACATTGAACTATAAACTCAGACTGGCAACACACTACCAAGAGCTTTAACATGAGCTTTTGGCATACACTGACCTTGCAAATAAAGCCAGTGAAGTTCTAGTGTTCCAAGACCAGCTGCTGTACAAAATGAGGAGGTTAATGAAGAGACTGCAAATGCCTGACCCCTGCAGGATGAGGGTTATCTGAGATAAAACTGGCAGATAATTTTTCTTAGTAATTAAAATAACTTTGAGTTTACACTTGCTTAAAAACTTCTAAACTCAAAGATTTGCCAGGAAATTACTGATTAAAAAACTATTAAGTTTCTGATCTGATACAAAGTACTAAAAGCAGTGTTCAAGTCTAAACAAATCCTAAGAAACTTCAGTAAATGCTGCTTGTTACTAATTCTGTTAATATTTGGTATCATCAGCTTTTGATTGTTGTGCTAAGGGACCTTCCCATAACCATGTACAACAAAAGTCCATTCACATTTTATTGTCCAAAAATGCTTGTAATTTTAGGGACCTCCAGTTTGATTTTTTTGTTGTGTTTTTTTTTTTTTAAAGGCTTCCTGTTGTTTATTACCTATGAATAACCCAGCAAGGATATGAAGATTTTTTTTTCCTCCAACAAAAAGATCTAGTAAAAGCACAACTCTGATCTGTCATATATAATGAAAGATAAGACTTTAAGCTAACCACTTAGTGTGTCAGCTGCCAGACATCAAAATTCCTTCAACGAGTAACAAAATCAATAGAAAAAGGAAACAGTGTCTGTAATATTTACAAGACATACATTTTTGTTTATGAAGAATGCAACGTATTTTTCAATATTAATGAACAACAGATGTTAATCAGAGCAGTGTACTGCGCTGCCCATATCTTCCTTCAAACCATCTCACACTGGAAATCTGAAAAATTCACACTACACTGATGTCATTCTATTTTCCCAGGTGAACAAGTGCAGCCGCGTACAGAAGAAAGTGAAGCCATGTCCAATTTCAGCTAAGCAAAAAGTCTGTAAAGTGTTTTTTGAAGAATCAGATTCACTCCTTAGGAACTGCTTCAAAGTTGTAAGTACAACTTCAGCCACCAAAGGACTATCTGAATACCCAAATGTCATACTTCGAAGGAGTACACATAATTATTGAAAGGACATAGAAGTTTAGTTGCAGATAACTTTAGAAGTAATCAGCACAACGATCCAGACAGGAAAAAAAAAATAAAGGGGGTTGTATCACCATAAATATAAATGAAGGTCCTTGACATCCACAAAATAGTGGCATGACTTCGCACCACTCTTCGCGTAGAGGTGTCTAGAATTTAGAAATACAAATAAACCCCTCAACATCAGGAGGAGAATAAAGGTTTGTGAATGGTCCTAACAGGGGCAGGGGGGAGGGAGACACAAATCAAACTTCCTTTTCAGTTCACCTGCAGCCGCCTTGTCAGATTGCTGTCTCCAGCAGAGCCAGGCTGGCACCCTGCACCCCACCCCTCGCTCCTCTGAGCGCTGCCCTTTGTGTTCCAGGTGGACCCGGAGCCATTCTACAGCATGTGCACATACGACACCTGCCAGTCACAGGGGCTGAAGGCTGCCTGCAGTTTAGCAGCAGCTTTTGTTCATTTGTGCAACCGAAATTTTGTCCCTGTGGAAATTCCTCCTCAGTGGTAAGTTTCATTTCTTTTCACCCTGAATATTTTGACTGCATCGCTCCAGTAGTTACATGCCTGTTATTCAAGAGCACATAAGAAAATAAAACTATGGGCATAAGCAAAAAAGATCCTATTCCTGGAATTCTTTTTACTCCTTGTCTATCTCACCCTTTCTGCTGTTTACACAGAAGCACACCATAACCCATCCAATTCATACTCTATGGCTTTCTTATTTCCTCCTAATTTGCTGTGTAGAAGGAGGCAGAAGGATACTTATAGAATATGGTGTGATTGTCTCTAGGAGTTCTCAGATACTATTTTTGTTTCAACCTTTTTTTGTCTGAATAACACTTTTGGATTCATGTTAACAGTAATACATATTATATAGACACACAATGTACTCAGTGGCCTATTTTTATACTTTTGAGTCTCTTTTAATGAAATTTATCTATCTTCTTTAAACAACCTAGAATTTCAAGATTATCAATACTTGTATTTTAATGCAGCTGTCATCTGTATAGCCATCTTCCGGGAATCGGTTTAAAAATGCAAAGAAAGCTGAAAAGAGCAGTAGTGCTGGCTTGAAATTTTTGGCATTACAATCCATGCCCATTTCTGTTGTTATTGCGCAAATTAGTTATGGAGCCTCACATTTTTTGGTGAAGATGCACACACTGCTGCATTGGACGTTGCTGCAGAAACTAGGTTAGGACAGTTATTGCTCTAGAAGAGGCTGGAGTAGAGTTCTGCTACCTGTATCTGTATTACTTGGGAAGTGTGGAATTTTAAGGAAAAAATTCTTGTGTACAGAAAAAAAAAATCTGTAAGTCCACAGCCCCCAAATACTTGTTAGTAATAAAATTTAGTCTCCTTTTATTTATTTTCTTCAGAGTTACTGCAGTTACTGCACAGTTCAGCTGTCCAGTTGCCATTTCCAGTAGGCATTTTCTTACTCCTGTCCAACTTAGCTATTGCACAATGTGAGTACCTAAGGAACAAACGGCTGGCTGTGCCGGAGAACTGCAGTAATCTGAAACACCTTACCATTTAAGGATGATAGCAGCATTTTCTGTATTATGTATATTCACTAATTTGCACTATACATCTTTTCTACAGGTTTTTTATTAAACTCCATCTCCATTGGATATTGTGTACAGTATCTTCTTGAACTATGATATTTTGACTCCAAACTGCTATATAATGATATATAAATAATAACTTGTGCCACTTGAGTAATGATGATTATTCACGTTGTCTGAGAGATGACCAAGAACATCCCCAAAACTTATTATTTTATTCATCTGCATTATGTTATTCCTTAGCTTAGACCCCAAAAAAAGGACAAAGCCTTCTCTGAAATTTGCTATATGCTTGTATCTTTTTCATTGAATGAGAACATAAAGGAAACACACAAAAATTATTGTCATACTAATTACTGATACACTTGCCCAACTAATAACTTAAAATGTAATTATATTTTTACAACACTGCAATGGAAACATTTACTTTAAGTAAATGATGGAATCATGCAGAAAAGCCAATTATGTTTTTGCTTGAAATGAAGCACTTGGGTTTACACTCCTAACTTTTATGCTCCATGCTTTGCCAAGGACAGTAATGAGAAAACAGCATGTGTTTTTTAATATATGCAATGAAATGTTATTAATTTGCATTTGTAAACTCACTACCACCTTGAAAGAGCGATTTGGTGACTACAAGTGTATTTGTGGTATGCTTAAAAAAAAATAATATTTAAAAGTATTTGCTGAATTCTCGCCCACTAAGGAAGGGAATAGACGTCAAGTCCTTGTAGACGATTGTGTTAGCCATAAAATAAAAACCTTGGAAAAGAACGCTCAATGTATATAAGTGCATCACATGCATATGTTCCCACATGCAGTAATAACGCCACATGTCATTATATGCCGTATGTATTCAGTTCAGCAGTAGGTGGCCATGAAATTTCTGGGTAGTATCTTGTAGGCAGTAAGCGGGTTTAGCTCCAACAGTTTATAGAAACTCCTCAACATATGAATATGAAATATAGAGACAAGTTTTGTTAAATCTGAGCCTGACTATTCAGTTGAAAACAGAGTTTTAGAATGGCTCGGTAGCCAAAAGATTGAAGTCAGCTAGTGCTGCTAGTTTACATTATCCCATTTCTGAGGAAAGGGATTGGAATTACAGTGGATCACAAGCTCGGTTAACAACAATAACATGCTATTAAAGCATGCTATAAACCAAGCAAAGTATACTGGGGATGTACAGATGAATAAACATATTTAAGACAAGAAATAATTCTTTTCTATTCAGCTTATTTTATGCATCCAGTTTTGGACACCATGTTCTAGTTAAGTTCTGAACCAGCTGAGTACAGTCCAGAGGGGTATCTGTGGGGAAGAAAGCTGAAGGGCTGAGGACAGACATGAGTTAAGTCTTTAAATACATAAACACACTAAAGAGAAGGAAGTGTAACAGACCAAACTGCAGTAAGGGAGAACTAGGTTTGGTATTGTGAAAGAGTTTGTAATGGCCAGGCTACTCACGCATTGTAACCTTTAGCCATCTAAGGTCATGAGAACAAAAGAGACCATTTCAGTCAGGAATAGCTCTCTGCACTACTTTCTACAAATTCATTCTTGTCAAGGATCTTCCATGGAACAGCTGAATTAGCCAAAGCCCATAAACTTTAGTAATAATGCTGCTCTTTTCCTCCTAAATGTGAATTTATCAGCAAACAAGACAGAAATAAGCTTATCTTTATTTTAGTTTGGCGTATCTAAGATAAAACTGTATCTAAAATGCTAGAATACTTTTCCCCACAGCTTTTTGATGTCATAAATATATTTAATGCTATTTTTCCCTTCACAGATTTCTTGTAATTCAGCATAATAACAGCTTGTATTATATGTCACTTTTTACTTTCTATCCTTTAAGTACTTACTAACCCACTTAACTGGATTTCATCTCTTCTTCATTTCAGCTTGAGCGAGTTCTGAGTGGCAGATAGCAGCCCTGAAGATGGAAGAACCCTTTCAGCACCCAAAATAAAATGGCTATTTTAGGTAGACAAGCTAGAAGTAGTAGGGAAAACAGTAAACACGTGAACGAATTAGCGTTAGGACTATGCATATAATGAAGCATATATAGTATAAAAGGAAAGCTTTCCACCCAGAAGCCCCTGAAGGTAAGAGGAATGATTTCAGTACAGTGACAAGAAACTATAACCAACCAGAAGAAATTGGACTAAGAGTATCACTTACTTTAAAAAAAACTCTGTTCAGTGACAAAACTGCCTCTGCACAAGCCCTGAACCACGGTGTGAATGTATTTAAAAGATGACAAAAGGTCTTTACCAGCTCAGATTAGTGCAAGTGGGCTACTTTGTGAAAGCAGCGTATCAGCTTTGAACCTGTGCAGAGATGCTGACTTTTTTCTCCAGAACTGAAACTCAGCTGTTCAGTAAATTCTGGAGAAAGTGACCTTTTTCCAGGGAAGTGCCCTAACACGCAAGAGGGCTAAGATAGAAATAAGATGGTTAAATAATTGAAAGCATTCGATAATTTTCTTATTTTTATGATGGCTGGTTTTTCCCTTATTAATGTGTACATTGTTAACTGAGAAACAGCCTTCTCGGTATCTGTTCACTAGTTTCACATTCTCCCTTTGTGTCTTTAGAAGCCCCTTCTCAGAAATCAGTTTACATGTTGGGAAAAGGTGACTGATACCTGTCCTATCCACAAAGCAGTCTTAAGCTGTTATAGATATTGTTGTGTGGAAGTGTTTCATCTGTTAAATTACTTTCTATATTGCACGTCTATTGGCTAAAAAAAATGCATTACACTTCTCCTTACAGTACCAGGAATGCAATTATTCCTTAGTAAAAGCTAACACTGCAGAAACCTTCAGATGTCTTTGCATAATGTGCAAACATTGAAATAATGGTGTTCTGAAGTAATGAATCCTATGAAATAATGTTAATAAACATTTGACATCCTTATTTTTATGCTGGAGTACACTTTTACTGATTATCCATAAGAATAAAGTTGTACTGATCTACAGAGTTGGAACTGGCTGGGTTTAAATAGCTCCTGTAGTTCACAGAGACAAAAATAGCACCTGGCCTCAATCATCTTCTGTACGCTGCTTTAGTCTATGCTCACCTTCTGAACACTGACACTGTAGCTGTATACAAATTCGAAGTAAAACATGATTCTCACACTAGTCAGGAAAAATTCCTGCAATTGTTAGGATTTCCACACACATGGTAGAAATCAAGTCTCCCTGTGTAATGATTTTATAACTGCTTACTTACAGAGAAGAGGTGTTTTGTAATGGAAGTGTGAACTATTTCTGACAGTTAAAGAATATTTATACCAGTTACTGATTAAAAAAATGCATAATCTTCTCCCCAGTCACTTAGTGCATGCTAAGCATGCCAAACACCTCTCAAAAAATACTGAGGTGACAGCTGCAAGAACAAAGTAAAATGTCAGCAAGTAGAGCAAAAGATTCAGAAAAGCTGCTTTACTTTTCAGCTAACTGCAGTGCAGTTAGGGATACAGAAACACAGAAAAGAGAACAGTTTAACTATATGCTAACTGTAGACAGCAACACTGAGATGGATGCAGATACTGGGTCTCCTAAAAGCTGCGCATAACATACCACAGGGGATAAAGAAGCCATTTAGACACCAATAAACACTTTAAACTACAACCATTGTGCTCAGTGTGTTGACAGATGTCTCAAAGATGTTCCTAGGTTATGCAAATGCCCGGTTTCTGTCTAGGTGACACACAAGAGAGGCAAGAACTCCTCCAAACCACACCTGAAGTCCGTAAAGTTCAGCTGGAGCCTGTATCAGCACGGGCATGGGTTGCTGTACGCTGGTGTGGCTCGGTGAGGAGCGGGTGGTGCCAGCATCTAGGTGAACAGAAACCTCAACCCCTCCTACCCTGCTGTTCTAAGGGTTGCCACCAAACACTCAACTGATCACATTAACAATAAATATTGCATCAGACCAGTTAAAAAGCCTGTACAAAGCACCATTCCTACAGAGCAGGATGAACAGAATAATCATCTGGAGGGGGCAGATGAGAAAAAAAACAAAAAATGAACCACACTTCATTTTTTCAATACCATGTTAATAATTTCAGTTTAGCATTGATTTATAGCTTTCATGAATAAAGTCACATCTCCATTTTTGTATAGGCAGCTATGCCTTTCCTATGTGCCAGACGGACTACTGGTGCTAGTGGAAAGGCAAGCTTTTTTTTTTTGATGCCTGTTCATAAAATAACTAGCAACAAACGTGCAGTAGTTTGGCACGGGACAAGAGGTTCTTCAAATGAACTTTGTAAAACCTTTAATGAACCGAGGAAACCATCCATCCCAATGATTTTTAAGTATGTCTTAATCACACTGCATGATAATATCTTGTCTTGGGAACTAAAAAAATGGAAATAAACACAACCTGCCCTGTCTAACAGAAGCAAGATGTCAGCTACGTTGTGAGGCAGCTCATATTAGCAAACAAGTCATTAAATAGAAAGGTGACAGAGGATTCTGTGGGGAAGCGCATTCCAGCATTCCCTGATGTCTGGATAGCAGCCGCCCTGCCTGCTGCAAGCTGACACACTCTGGCAGGGGTGCGTGCCAAGATGAGGTGATGGCTTGTAGCCAAAAAGCATCCCTCAAGCCAACTAAAATATGGTTGTGATTCCTCACAGATGTGATCCTCCAGGAAGGATACCCTTGGCAGGATTTGACTGAATTATTTCTCAGGTTGATCCTCCAGTCTCAATATTTCAAAACTGGCATTTTTCTCTGCACTACCCTGGCTTCATCAGGACTAAACTTTTAGTATACAACTACTGATAATACTGCACATTTTAGAACACCTTGACTGAAGTCATCTGAAATTTTTATGCTTCAGATGAAGGTAATGCAGTACACAGACTATGTTGTCCTATGGAAAATACATAAAATCAATCGAAAAGCTACACATCACACAATACAAATGCCTCTGACCTTGGCTCCTGGCTCACTGGAGACCAGGAACTTCTGCATCTGTAAGTCATGCTGATCATGAACACACCCACCCACGCCCAGCTGTGGTTAAGTCATTCTTCCAGGTGTGAGTATTTTTAGTGCTTACAACTCACCTTCAACATGCCCTTTATATAGGTCATATATAGAAACTCCAAATCTGCAAAGTTCACAGACATTTATACATACCACACAAACTCTTACACCCCAAAATGTAGAAGCAAAGTTGAGATTTTGTGGATCTATCACAGGCTGAGAAACTTTGAAATACACAGAGCCTCATGTTTCTGCCAGTTGAGTTCCCCAGATACTGGTATGTGCTCTGAGTGAAATCCAGATTTGTTCCAGTTATGACAGCACTAACACAGAGCGCACAGAAGCCTTCCTGCAATCTACAGCCACTCTCCTGCCCTCTTCAAGGTCCGAATACCAACCACACTTGTAACAAAATCCCAGCTTTGACCTCCCCCTCCAGAAGACAGGGCTAGAGAATCCCCTCACCCTGCAGCTTCTGAGTTACATGCTCTGCTGTACAACAGCAACAAAAATCACAAACCCACATTCTACTGTAGAACTTGTGACACAAGTTAAGATGTGGAAAAGGAAGAATTCCCACTACCCAGTAGAGCCCTACAGTGCCAAACTGGAAACACACAGATGAGGCACTTCAGCCCAACCCTTAAACCTAGGTGGTACAGAAACCACCATAGGTTTTATGCCTTATGCAGCATCAGCCACTCATTAGGTGAAGCACAACACCCAAGTCAAAGCAATCACTGGAAGGCTTTTGATTAGAAGCTCAATGCTCAACTTTGCCAAGAGTGGCTTTTGCTTTGAATTCCTAGGAAAGCACCTTTTAATGTGAACTTCCATAAAAGCATCCAGTCCTGGCTTTAAAACCCTTAAAAGTTACTGTTTTACTAATGTAATTGCAGGCCTTTCTGAAGCACTACTTCAGGTCAGCAGCAGATCTCCTTCCAATCAACTGCCAAGCAACGTTTATAGCTTTGTACTGATCAAACATGTGAAACTTGCTAGGGGTCTGGAACCAGAGCTTGTCTGGGTTTTTAGTGAGGTCAAGTGTACAGTACAGAGCCAGACAGATACTGAAACACCCTAAATCAAGCAATGAGGAGATCTGCATCTTATTATGCTTGGAACTGACTGTTAGCAAGCGAGCAGAGAAACCCCAGATGTTTTGACTTATGAGCCTCTGGATGGGAGAGGGCGGTGAAAGATGCAAAGAAATCCTCCACAAATCCAATCCAGCCTTACATCAATACAATCCAATTCTATATAAATACAACTTTTCAGATGCATTCAGTGAACATGCATCACTGCCAGATGGATTAACAGTAGCTTCCACTCCTGATTAATAGCCACTACACTGTACACCCACCAACTATGTATGAAAGGGGCTACAAGCCATATTTAATTCTGCCATGAATTTACTGACACTAGCAAGGATGCAGCAGACCTTTTAGCTCTTTATTTCCAGGGTGTTACTGCCTAGGTAGAAAGCATGGCAAGGTGAACTTATTTGGAGCAAGCTTCAGGTTCCTGGCATAAGAAGCATTCAGATTGTATCTACTGCCAGATAAACACACTTGCCAGCCAATATGCTGACCACGTGGATCATTTCTGAAAGGCTACAACATTCCACAAGTGTTTTTTTCCCAGCATTAAAAATTATAAATAAACCCAGACAGCCAAAATTCTGTACTGTATGTGTGTTTTGGCATTTCATCAGCAGGGGTTCAGAGCACAGGACTTCCATTATACAACCGCCTCTGATATGGTCTGGTTTGGAATACTAAATTCAAGGCTGGAATTGCGCTTTGAAATCCAGTCCTTAATCTGTAAAGATCTCCCTTAAACGTCTACTTAAAAGACAGTATTTAATTTCCTTATGCTTTGAAAACATAATCTCACAATTTAAAAATTTAGTTACCACCACCTGTCTTAAATTGTACAATCAGAGTATCTTCCCTTCCTATATGTATTCCTAATTGACATAACTGTTGCTGGACAATACAGTCCCAAACTACAAAGCCATACGACATGGATAATGCAATGATTTTTGTAGGACTCAAATTCTCTTTAGACAAGAGGGGAAATAAATAGTAGTACTAGTTCTGCTTTGTAAAGATTTTTTTGATCTGATTTCATAGTTTGGGGTTTTTTTTCAAACAAGGAGGAAAGATAAAATAGATTTAAGAATGATCTAAACAACTAAAAATAGCATACATTGTAAGAAGAAAGGAAAGCTTCAGAGAGAAAAATGCACTTAGGCACAGCAAGCTGGTTTCATGAGGTGGTAGAAGTATTTGCATCTTGAACCTGGAGAACCTATTCCAAGGAATCCTGCATCGCATCTTTTCAGTTAATTTCACTTCACTGAACACAGGGGCTGTTACTGTACTATGTTCAATATTTCAGAAACACAGAAACCAGAGATATATTTGAGTACAAGACTGCTTACAGTTAGAAAGAAACATTGGTCTTACAAGTAGAGTTTACTGACATAGTTATTACTGAAAGAGAAAACACAAGCAAAGATACTATTTCCAACCACAATCTAAACGGACTGAAACACATTTTGCCTTCATTCTACGGATTGAATTCACTCTGGTAACACGAGTTCTGCGCAGCCCTTGCTGGCCAAGAATACACCGTTATAGGAATGACTATCCAAACACATGTTCCTAGAAACAGCAACTAACATATGTAGAAACATGTAGTATTCTTGATAGCATAGACACATTACTCAGAAAGCATCAAATAAGTGTTTCTCAAATCTGTTGGTATAAAAAGAGACTGTGAAAGAGATGAACATTGTGATTATTATCACATATGCACTGATCCCTCCACTCAACTCTGAGCCTGACTTCTCTCTTTGGTTTACTCCAAGAGTAACTGGTGCTTGTTTTGCAACCACAAATAAAGAGAATAGCCCAATGTTCTGCACCAAAAAAGAAGAAAAAAATTTTGTACATTTCCAGTTTTTTTAGGCAAAAGTATCTATGGGATGACTCTGTGCAAATCCTCCACTTCAAGGGTCCACATATTCTTATGCACGGGGTTTTCAGAAAGATCTGTCATCTTTATTGCTCGAAGAACAGGCTCAGGACTGCAGGACCGCACCACACCCATCACCATGACATAGTTCCCTAAAAAAACCAAGCAAGCATGAAATGTAATTAACCTTTGTAATTCAAAAAGCAAAATATTTAAAACCAAGTAGTTACAAGTGTGAATTAAAGCTGCCAATACTTGCAAGAAAACTGAAAGAACTATGATTGCTTAGAACTAAATTTCAGAAGAAGTCTTCATTATCCATATAGCCATTTTTACAGCAGATTTTACCACATTTTCACATGCAGTAAGAGTGAAAACCAGCACACGATTCCTGCTTCTGCCATACAAGTAGAAGGGAGGACAACTCAGAAAACTGAAAATTAAGCAATGTGACTATTTTGTACCACAATTCCTGCAATGCTGCAGTCCAGCACTTCTCCAGTTGAATCAACAGTACTGGTGAAAGGAAAAAGACAAAAGAAGGAAAAAAAGAAAATTACCTATCCTTATTCCTAGACTCACAGCTCTTTTCAGCAGCACCCCAGTTTGATCAAACATTTCCTGTAACTGTGAAGAACTGAAAACAGGCGCTATCCTTACTGCAGCCTATATGGGAAGGCAGCGCAAGTCTTTGTACTGACAGCCGCAAGCACACTGCCCTGCTGCAGCACGGACTGCTCCTTCTGTGACTGCTACAGCAGCACAGCTTTTTCAGGATACCTCGTCTACGAACGGTATCTGTGAAAGCATGCCCTCTGTGCAGCTGTGCGAGCTCGGCCTGTCCCCCACCAGACACACTGGCAAGCACCATCCTTAACACCCCGTGCAGGCAGGGGGCCTGCAGGCCTGTGCGAGAGCCTGCTGCCCGCAGGCGACGGCGGCGCCCAGCGCCCCTCTGCAGGGCGCACCGCCACATTAGCGGGCACGAGACGCCCCGCGAACGCTCGCCCAGGAGAGCCGCGCGTGCGGGCCCACGGTGCGAGCGAGGGCGGCCGCTGCCCCACCGCCCCCGGGCAGCGCCGCAGGCCCTGCCCGTGCCCCACGCCCGCGTCCCCGCCGCACCCGGGGACCGACACCTCCCGCAGGCCCCAGGAAGGCGCCGGGAGGGAATCTGCTGAATTACTTTACAGTACACAGGGGAAGGGAAAGCGGCCCGCAGACGCGGGTGGAGCCCATACCCCGCGGGGGCCGCTCAGCGCCCGCCCCACCCCCCGGTACCTGCGCTGAGGCAGGGCCGCCCTTTGGGCACCTCCTCCACCCCCAGCACGGTGAAGGGGCCGCTGCCGTCCTGCAGCCGGGCCGAGCCGCCGCGCTCCACCTCCAGCACGGTACCCTGCATCCACACGGCCCGCAGGCGCAGCGGCGCCCGGCCCGCCTCCGCCCGGCCCAACTGCCACGTCCCGCCGGCGCCCCGCACCGCTCCCCGCAGCTGGGCGGCCAGCACCTTCACCGGCGGCCCCGGCGCCTCCCCAGCCATGCTGTCGCGCCGGGAGGCCACCGCCCCAGGCGGCCTGAGGGGAGGCCTGTGCCCGCGCCGCGCAGCCGCTGAGGGAGGGAGGGAGGGCGGGCAGGGAAGGGCGGGAAGCGGCGCGCGGCCCGCCCCGCGACGGCGGCAGATGTTGGCCGCACCTCAACGCGCCAACGCCACCTGAGGGGAGAGGCGGAAGCGGGAACGGCGGCGCCGGCCGGCCGGCGGCGGGAAGGGCCGGGGAAAGGCGGAGGTGGGCGGCAGAGGCCTGCGGCAGGCCTGGGGGCGCGGAGGCGGCGGCCGCCTTACTTCAAAATAACGCTAGGCAGCGGCAGCCGCCTCGCTGTCCTCCCGCAGGAGGAGCGGCGTTGGCAGCGGCTCTGCCGAGTTTGTGTCGCCCGTCCCCCCCCCGCCCCAGCCCCCTCAGGGACGAAGCGCTCACCTGAGGGAGGAGCACAGCCGCCCTGTTATGCACAACTGCGCACGCCGCCTCGCACGCCTGCCACCTCGCTGCCTGCGTGAAAAGCAAAAATGGCTCACGTGGAAAATAAAAGTAGCTGGCACAGGTGCGCTAGTTTTGATAGCGAATGGCAGAGGAGAGGAGTTGCTGCGGGCGGTTTCCGCGGGCCAGCCGCGCGCAGCTGCGGGGTGAGCCGCTCAGCAAGGTGTGCGGTCCCCCCGGCCCACCCCGGCCAGGGGCCCCCGCAGAGCTCTAGACCAGCTGGCTCTCATGTCACCTGAATGCGGTTCGGGATCGGCTCCTTCCCGCGCAAAAACTAGTGTAAAATCTGATTCAGCGGTTTGGCTTGGGCGGAGAATACTTTTTGCTGCCCTTGCGGAACGTCTCCCTGCGGACGGGTTCCTGCTCTTTGCCCCCCCGCGGGGTTACGCTGGTGTAGGACTTGCTGACACCTCCTCCCAGGCTGTTGGAGCCATCCCAGACATTTTTCCGTGGTATTTCTTCACTACTTAGCAAGAAACGATCACTTAATGTTTACTGTTTAGTTGATGAAGATCCTCCTGTTTCGTGAGGAAAAAAAGGAAAACGCACGTGCTGATTTTCTCTGGGACGCTTTCAGGGTATTGTTTTAGTGTATCTGGTGCATAATGCACTGAAAGTATAGGCAGCTTTAAGCAGGGAGACTTTTACTCCAAGGCCTTTAAGAATTTATTTGCTGTCTGTTTATATTACAGATGGGCTAATTTGCTTTGCCGCAATCTGAAATCCTTGAAATGTTGTGGTTTCCTTTGGTGGGTGGGTTGACATTTCATTTAGAGAATAAGCCAAGAAATAAGCTAATAGAAAAACAGCAGGATGGAACAAAGGAAAAGAAAAGAATCAGGAAAACCGAGGGGATGGATCCCTCAGTTTCACAAGTTCTGTTATCTACAAAAGTGCAAAATGAGTAAAAATGCACAGAGAACAGACTCCCCTGCGACCATTCTTCAAAGCAGATTTTGTTCTCCATTAAAATAGCCAGTTACTTTATTTTAAAAATCCAGTTTTGTTTTGAGTAGCAAAATACATCAAAAGACCTTTTTTTCTACTCAACCATCACGTTGTGAATTATTTATTCAGCACATCTTTTTTCCAGAGATATTTTCTGTTTAGAGACATTCTGTAAATGGGACTTTATTCCTTTTATAGTGTAAGGAAGCAGTTAACTTTTTGTTACCATTTACAGTAAGAATAAGAGCTAATATTGGTAATAACAATAAAAACACTGACGTCTAAGCACAATACAGAATCATGGAATCTGGCAATCAAACCATATGGCTTACAGGAATAGAAAGACATTAGATGGTTACTGTATATGAATGCAAAATTTGAGCGAGGCTCACAGGAGAAGAATATTTGTAATTTATGCCCCTAAGCTGCAGTCACTTGACAGCATCAATATTTAGTTTCACATAAAAAAAAATTAATTGTGCCAAATATTGATAAAAGTATTGTATTCCTATTTGTTACTGTATAATAGAAGGGTCTAATGATTATGAAGCCATTAACTCTACAGATGAAGGCAAGACCCCTACAAGAGTGTAATCTCCAGGAGAGACTAAAAGGTCCCTTTTAAAACATTTTCCTTGAAGAAACTGTGCTATGAGAAGGGCAGAAGCACTGGCGATCTGCACCAAGAAATGGGTTTGTTTTCCTAAACCAGAAAATCCTTCAGTAAAATGCAAATTTATGCTGAACTACCTTGCAAAGGTCTCATCAAAGAACTGGCTAAGCTCAGTACGGGGACACGTTCTGTAGCTGCAGGAAAAATGTCTGATGCCTCAACAGACTGTTTTCTGGAGATGATCCCACAGCGATCATCCTCTGATTTAAGGGTGGCAGAGGAAGCTCAGCACACAGTTGGAAAAGGCAATGACTTGGTGGCTGACAGCCCGTAAATTACACTGGATTACACTTGAGCACATTTTCTGAGAGCATGCTGGATGAGACAGAGTTTTGGTTTGTGTGGATTAAAAAGAAGGAATCAATCTTCTTCTACCTGCTACCTACCATAAGCGCCTTTCTTCAAAGCAGTCTTCAAGGACATTACTTCTCACGCTGACACGCACGTGAGAGGCTGTCACAGTATGGGTAAAAAAAGGTCAGACTACACATAGATAAGATAGTCCAGAGCATAGCAGGAGCCAGGTCTCCCTCAATTACTCTGGCACTGGTTTGTTGGTATGGTGTCAGCAGAAGTTAGAAAAGAATTTGACCCTAGAGCTCCACGAACAGAGATTTCCAAAGAAGCAGCAACTTGAAATTTTCTGTCAAGCTCAGATCTTTTCACACTCTCACTGACAGTACTACTTAAAATGGAAGCAATTCTCTGCTCTCTTCTCTAATTTTGGTAAAAGGCTGATACTACACAACCAGAAAAATCCTTCTTTCCCTTGGCCAGAAATTCTGCTATTTTACAGTCTTTCATCCTACCCAGAAGAGTTTTAGAAAAGATCTCTGTCCCAGTTCATTGGTTACTGTGTACAGAAAAGGTTCTTCAGTTTTATTTCTGCTTCTCTTTCCTAGTATTGAGAAGATACTAACTAGATTTCAAAATAGTTTTGTTTTGTTGTAATTATTTTTAAGATTTGGAATCTAAGCAATCAAGGTTTTTTTTATTTATTTTATTTTTGGTATTTTCTAAATACTTGCTTTAGAAACAGGGCTACCTTGAAGCTCCACAGATGAATGGAAGAAAAGTCATGAAGCGTGGAGCTGATAAATACATGGATCATAATGGTAATATCTGAATGTCCCACAAATGTCCATAAACCAGATTCTATAGAAAAACTTGTCCATGGCAGCCCAGAAGCTCAGGGGATTAGTGTGATGGGGACAGGCAGATGGCTGCTCTCCACCCGCTCTGTTCCGCTACCTGCTGGCAGGTGCTGCTCTGTGTTAGCATCCCTTGCATACACTGCCTGCCCACAATCACAGAGTAAATGGCAAAGTAATATGACTGTCTTTTATATCCTCCTTCAGTAAAAGGAAGCGGCATACAGGAGCTAAGCATCACAGAAGCAAGATAAGAAAACAATACTTTGTAAAAATGCATTCTTGGGTAAGAGAGAAGAGGGATCCAAGACAAACTGTCTTCCTTTCCCTGCTATTCATAGGAAACTTCACTGAAGGACAACTTTTAGCATAGGCAAGAACTGTCAAGTTTCACCTGTAAGAGATCCACCCTAGGTTATGCTTATTTTCATGTACTGCACGCAGAATTATATGAAACCATAACAAAAATATAAAATTCAGTTGTTTCCTGGTGTTTGTTTTATACTGCATAAAAGATGCAATGTGGACATCCTGACATGCAGGATGAAGTCTGGAAAACCATCCTCATCCTTCAGGTTTTTTTTTTTTTAAGGCTATCTCATCATAACCAAATTTAATTAATTATTTGAAATTAATGGGTCAATGGGTTGGAATTGGTGGGTTGGAAGTCAGTCATATTTGCATCCCTAACATGAACTTTAGCTGCTTGTAATTTCTGCTTCGGGACTGATCAGTCTGGCATACGGATGCTAAATTATGTTCGACCAGCAATTTCAAAAGACCTGGAGCCAGGCAAGTCATCTGCCGAAACAGGGAAACTCCACGTCAATCTGCCAAAGTTTTAGCTAGCAGGTAGCTCCAAATAAGTGGCATTTTAGAAGTGACTTGCACAAGGCAGGTAAATGTGAGTGACAAGACATCATAATACTACGACTACTAACAACAAAAAGAGTCTGGCCTCTCCCATAGTGCTGTCCTGCCAAAACTGCATGGGAGTTACTCTAAGATAAGATGAAGGAACTTTTGTGGCAAATGCTATCAAGTAAAGCATTAGCAAGGCACCTTCTCATGCTCTTTTTTCTTGAGAACCTAAACAGATGCTATACATTGCATGTTAGCATATGCTTAGTGGAATCAGTAGAGGATTACAGTAAGAGTCTTCCTGCAGCTGCCAGAAGCTGACAGCTGTACCCAGTGTGTGGCAGAGGAAAAACAGCATCTGGCTGAGGCACCTCCTCAGAGAGGGTGGAAACCTTAGCTTGTACAGCCAGCCTTAACATGAGACATTATTTCATTGCTCTCACCGTCACGCAAACTTAACCAGTTCCTGTCACTCACCACACATCCCTACTGATGTTAGCCAACAGGCTATGAAAACAGTGTGATGCTCTCCAGCTTAGCTGACTCATTTCATTTACAAAGAATACTTAAAGGAAATGTTTAGAGAGCTCCAGTTGCATTCTGCAGAAGTGGGTGTCACCTATTTATTCCTATTCGTGCTATAAATATGCTGGTATGTAACTGAAATAAATCAGCGTTCTATGGAATAGAACTATGACATGATGAAAAAAAAATCAAACAGGAATTAATTATAGTCTTTACTTTACCAGTATTGCTTGCTGCTCTGGAACTAGTCTGTAAAGCTGGCTTCCAGATGAGCTTATTCAAACTCCTGCACCAAGAAAAAAGGAACTCTTTCTAAACAGCAAATATGAATGGCATCCAAAGCATTAGATCTTTGTCCTGACTGAAGTGAAGCCAATAGCTAGGAGACTTTAGTTGTTCAGCCTTTCTGACTTCATTTCACTTCATAAAAGAATTGGATGATTAGGAGAACCTTAACAGGACTGCAGAGCCCCTGTAACCAGGGTAGGGGAATACAGACCACAGTGCTCTCCCTTGACAGCTGCTGGCTCTATTTAGCATTGTCAGCATCCAGTTCATCCAGTGGAATGCGAGCAGAATAATTTTGCTAAAGAAAAGTATTCAGAATAGTGGCATTTTACTTTCAAAAACTTAAAATCTGAGATGTAAAATGTTAGAAATATACATAGAGGCCAGTAAGGCTGAGAGGTTACAGCCCTTCCAGAGCATACATCAGCAGGGTTCTGCAATATTCAAGGCCTGTTCAAAGATTCATGAAATAAATTTCTGGTACTTAGTAGGGAGATGCTTTTACTAACAGTCAAATTTTCAAGCAGGCAAGATTTTTCTCAGGTCCAATCAAAGAGACCATCTCCCGCTAGGAGCCTTATCTTGTTTATACTGAAAACATCACAGCTACACCACCACCAATCAAGGTAATTTGAAATTAATAAAATGTTAGAACAGGATTAAAAGGAGTTCCAAGTTTAATATAATGACGCAGGAATTTTATACCGATCTCACACTCAGCACACACCTGCATTCATTCAGAAAATAACTTTGGGAAATTTAAGATTAACATCAAGCTACTTGAAGAGGAAAGTTTGAGGTGAGCCTCCAAGGGTTCATAGGGAGCCAGACAGGAAAAAGTCCACATCTCTGTTGCTGTGTGAAGGAGTATTTCACAGTCTTCAGGAGACAGACATTTGATAGCACGTTTTGTGGCAGTTGCAGGTCCCACGGCCAAGCAGACCAGTCAGCTGTTCTCTAGTCACTGAAAATTTGTATGAAAAATGAATACTGCTCACTATTCCCTATTCTTTAGCTAAGGTTTTTTACTTGTGTACCCATGGAGTACCACTGAAGACACAGATGTGGTGACTGTCCTTAGCTAACCCAATTCTACTCTGAGATCAGAAAATCTCCATGTAAAAAGGCTGCATTTATTTTCTATGAAGCTGTGACTAAAGCTTTGCCCATGTGGTTGCCCAGGGATGCGAGATGAAAAGGATCTTGGGCTGGACACCGGGCACTAGCAGCACTGGCATCTTCTTCAGAAACTGCTTGTGAGCAACTGGTCTCTTGACTCACCTGGTTCTGGCGGTAATACTGGAATGAAGAGCAGGAATGGCCTTGAACAGGAAGAATGCTGCTAAGTGCTGAGCAGGAAGGCACTGCTGGTATCACTGGTACTGGTATCAGTACATCAGAAAGCAAAAGCTAAAATCATAGCTGAAGGAACAGCTGGCCTTGGGCTTCTCTGCAGTGGGGGAGCAGAGTGTGAATTCAGAACAAACAGCTGAATGACTAAAAAAGCAAAAATAATATAAAGGAGAAATCAACAGCAGCGAAACTTTTGTTTAAAGCTGCTCAATAATAGCACTTACGTTTTTATGTACTTAGATGGACTGGGTCCCAAATAAGCTTGATTTTTCTATTTCTTACATTATGGTATGCATTTTGTAAAGCAAGGTTCAAAAATTGGAGTAGTTACAAGTCCAGACTTAGAATGTATTTATTGCCATACCATCTACAAATAGCAGCTCACTCCCCCAACTACTGGCATGAATGAATGAATGAATGTTTGCATCTACAATAGCGTTAATTTCAGATGAAAGTCACATTAGCGTATGGGCTATACAAGGCCTATTTATCTCTTAACAGGTCTAAGAGAAGACATAAAACGGTAAGTAAAATCACAGAATTCTTCCTAAATCAGGACTTTCAATGTAATATGTTTTCTTATTCTTAGGCTTCCTTAATTTATTAAAACATCAAAAGACACAAGATTGCATGAGCCAACTGGGACACATCTCATCAGTTCAACTTAGAAAGACCTTTACGACTCATAGGGAAATGTCACATTTTAAAATATAATTTGGAATTAAAATGTCACAAACTGCCTCCACCTCTTGACTTAAGTGATTTTAATCATAGGTTCTAGTTTGTAGTCTGTACAGCACCTTATATTAAACACTATATTGAAGCTCTCTAATTAAGACTCATTTCTTTCCACTAAGCCCAGAAGACGCAGGGTCAAGTATGAATTTGATGGAATGAAGGTCAGACTTTTATTGCTGGCATTTGAAGTCTTGAACAACTGTCACTGACAACTGATCCATAAGTACCCCATGTTTCTGTTAAGGTGAATAATCTACTGGTGCTAAAAGATTTTCATCAGTTCTATTCCAGTAAGACTCTAGACCTCGTGTTATGAACTAAATGGGAAAACAAAGTGAACCAGAGGGACATACAGTGAAATTGTGACAAGAACCCACTTCAAGGGAAAATATTAAAATCACTTCTCATGTACAGGTACCTTTCTACTGAACTAGTGGTTGTGATGAAGACTGCAGCGAGGCAACTATACAAACATTTATTTATCTGAATAAATGTAAATAATTAATTATAGTAAATATATATACATTTGACTTTGTGTAGGTGGCTAAAATGTACATAGCTGTGTAACACAATTGTTATTTCTAAATGTAGCTCTGTATAGGGCAGCCCTCCAAACTAAACAACAAAACTTGTACTTGGAATTCAGATACGACCAAAAAGTGACTCTTCAGGCATTCAAAAATATCGAAGCCAAAAACTTAGCAAGCTTTCAGCTTGTCATGAAAAGCAGCAATAAATTATAAATGCAAAACCAGTATGCCTTATTTTCAAAACCTGACGAGCCCACAAAACCAGACTTGCAGTAGTGCACTCTATTGCAAAAGCCAACAGTGCTTGTTTATACAAAATAGAAACTGTCAATACTTTAAGAGCCAGCTAGGAGACATCAGTTCAGTGTAGCTGGTGTCTAAGATTCATGCAAATGTCACATAGCATAAAGTGCCTGTGCAGAGCAGGCATGACAACGTGTGCATGTTTTTGCTTGCACCTTTGTAGTTTTGACATTCCAAACATCAAGGACTTATATTCAAATAATTTCAAATTTTGTACAGGAGCATTTGAAGATCTGTAGCTCTGCTACAACTTGAGCTGATAAGAATGTCAGGCAATAGACACTTTAGAACAGAAAAGGACAGCACACGACCTCGGATTTGCAAGGCAAAGCTCATCAAGAGTACTTGGGCTCAGTTGCCGGTTACAGCCTCATTTACGAGAAACTGCATGGTGAAAGTGAAAGGCACAAGGAGTTTCTTTTTCTTACCTACGTATCTCTCTACTCTGACTATATGTTATCTAGACTCTATTAAAATTTAATACAGTGATTACTAACAAACAATCCTAACAGATGGGGGTTACATATTTTCATTTTCATTGTTTTCATAGATTTTAAGGCAGAGGGAGAATCAAATAGTTGAACCTACTGTTTGACAGAGACCACTGATTTATTTGCATTCTGGTACCTCTGTCTCTTCCTTTGCTGGGAACTCAGTGGTGTTTCGGTCCACCCCAGACCACAAGAGCCTCCAGCACTCACCAGTGGAGCTAAGGCAGCTGGAGCACAGTCAGTATTGCGTTCATGCTGTCATTTGATGCAATCTCTTTTACATTCATTTCTGCCAAATCAAATACTTGGGTAAACATCTGGGCAATGGCAAAAATATTCTCCAGGACCCATTTTTTCCTCCATCCAGGTTGGTTATCGATGGTTAACCGTATTGGTGAAGGAATTAATCATTTAGGGCAGACATTTTTCAAATGCAACTGAGCTGGCCCCAATCACTCCCTAGTTCCACTGATCCGCCCTGCCTGGCAAAATTAAGCATTTAGGTATAGAGGTTAGATTCAGCATATATAATGTGGATAGAGTTCATAAAATACTTTGGCTGGCCCAGTTAAATTACAGTATATGCTACCTATAAAACCAGCACTGCTCAGTATCAATCTACTGATTCTTCTGACTTGGGCCCTGCTCTGAAAGGTATGTAGTGCCTTCTGAGACATGCTACATACTTTAAGCCTTCTTTGGTATCAGCCTGAGTAATGGTCATAAGCGACTTGCAAAATCAAGGCTGGGAGGAACAGTCCTTATTAAGAAAATCCCTAAAGTTCACAGTCACAGGACTGTTAATTTAAATAGTGCCACATTTTACTCAAAGCTGGCAATATTCAGTAAATGTCCCTTTTGCTTATAGCTACTTTCCCTTCTGTTTCTTATAAACGTCTTTGTACTACCCTGGATTCTGTCTGGACACATGGTCGGCTGGGGAAAACAGCAATTCCAACCAAAGGAAACAGAACTGAAAGTAATTAAAGAATCTTTTTCATTCATCCTCTGATCTGTAAAATAGATAGATGCGTTTCCTTCTAAACCCTGCATTTCCCAGCTGTAAAACAAAAGAGCTCCCCCAGCCAGTACTTCTGCAATCTTTGTCACACAGCTGTGGAGTGTTGCAACTACTAACAATTGTAAAGAGTACTTGTAAAGTCATAAAAGCAGCAGTGCCATGAAGTTCTTGCTCCTAAACTGTGGGGAAAGTTTCAGTTTCTGCTTTTGAGTTCAAAGCAGCTTGCACGTTTTGCAATGATCTCAAACTAAAGTTTATGGTCTGTAATCTTACATTAAGCCCCATTAAATTCCTGATAAATGAGTAGGAAAGGGTGTACTGTTGCTTTGTTGTTTCATCAGGAAAGTTACAGACAGATGTTTTAGAAGCAATGCTTTTATCTTTCTTGGTAGCCATTTCTCATGCAGGCACATACTGAAGAACAAGCTTCTATCATGCCTTTCATTTAGCTGATTTTCATTCACACTTTTGTATTATCTGTAAATGTCTGAATATACAGCACCTCTACTTAATAGCTCTAAAGATGTATCTTCGTGTTGCAGCTCTGTATAGATGGGCAGACTGTGCATTTCAGAAGGTAAGAAATTAACAGGCTATGTGTGAAAAGGCCTCTGGAAAGTGGCAAGTCATGTCCTGGGTCAGCCCTGGTCCTCCATCCCACTCGGGTAGGAGGGAGCTTTTGCCTCCTGTTCCCAGCTTTTACCAAACGCTACAGCTTGGTCGGCCACAGTTTGGCCTCTGTGGAAGGAGGTTAGCTCTGATCATAGAAGCACAAGATTCCTGTGAAGGTGGGATGAGATGTCTACATTGCAGACCCAGAAAACTCTGAGGTTCATCTAAGTTTGGCCAAATGCTTCAGGAAGAAGGAGTGCTCCCTGGGCTGCAGAACTGCCTCTGATTACCCACTGCTTGGCACTGAAATACTTCCTGCTTCCCTTTTTTTTTTTTTTCTCCCCTTCCTCTCTTCTTCCTTCAGTGTACACAGACCCCGCAATAAAACTTTCTCATTCAGAATGAAAAGGAACTCTTCATTGTGCTGCAATTATAAAGCAACAGATGACTTAAACCTGGGAAGCAAGGCAGCTGCATTTCAGAAGACAGGAAATGTTGCATAGTCACAAAATATTGCATACACAAGAACTGAGACTACTTGTATTTAACCCTCTGCCTTGTGAGTGAAGAGGTTGGGCATAAATTCCAAATGCAGGCTCGGTTTTCTAACTTCCTTAGAAGTCAGGGCTATTCAGACTTATTTCTTGTCCAAACCTGTTGTTAATTTTAGCATTTCACAGTATCACAGTATCGTCAGGGTTGGAAGGGACCTCTGGAGATCATCTAGTCCAACCCCCCTGCCACAGCAGGGACACCTACAGCAGTTGCACAGGACAGCATCCAGGCGGGTTTGGAATGTCTCCAGTGTGGGAGACTCCACAACCTCTCTGGGCAGCCTGTGCCAGTGCTCTGCCACCCTCAGAGGAAAGAAGTTCCTCCTCATGTTAAGATGGAACTTCCTGTGCTCCAGTTTGTGCCCGTTACCTCTAGTCCTATCACTGGGCACCACTGAAAAAAGACTCTTCTCATCTACCTGGCACCCTCCCCTTAAGTAGTTATAAGTATTGATAAGATCCCCCCCTGAGTCTTCTTTTTTCTAGACTAAAAAGCCCCAAGTCCCTGAGCCTTTCCTCATAAGAAAGATGCTCCAGTCCCCTCATCATCTTTGTAGATCTTTGCTGGACCCTCTCCAGCAGTTCCCTGTCCTTCTTGACCCGGGGAGCCCAGAACTGGACACAGTACTCCAGATGTGGCCTCCCCAGGGCAGAGTAGAGTGGGAGGATGACCTCCCTTGCCCTGCTGGCCACACTCTTCTTGATGCACCCCAGGATGCCATTGGCCTTCTTGGCCACCAGGGCACATTGCTGGCTCATGGTCATCCTGTTGTCCACCAGGACTCCCAGGTCCCTTTCCACAGAGCTGCTCTCCAGGAGGTCAGCCCCCAACCTGTACTGATGCATGGGGTTATTCCTCCCCAGATGCAGTACCCTACACTTGCCTTTATTGAACCTCATCAGGTTTTTTTCTGCCCAACTCTCCAGCCTGTCCAGGTCACGCTGTATGGCAGCACAGCCTTCCAGCGTGTCAGCCACCCCTCCCAGTTTTGTGTCATCAGCAAACTTGCTGATGGAACACTCTATCCCTTCATCATCATTGATTGGCTACTACAGCTAAGACTGAATACTCATTATCCTCACCGGGATACATGCTGTACTTACAGTATATTCTAGGAAACTTTAATTAGTTCACATTTTCATCTGAAACACAATTACATTAAAAAAGGGTTTTTTTAACATAAACCACCAATTCAGTATGTTTTTCCTTCCCTCATTTTTGTTACAGTTTGATTTTTATGGGACAATTGTCAGTGTTTTTTCAAACTGAATGAAATAATAGAGCTTTGAAATAGTTCTCAGTCCCTTCAGAGACTTCATTAGAGACACTTTCTTTAAAGGGGTTCCATCATCTTTTCAACCTCATTGGTTTTATCCAACAGTCTACCAGTGAGATCATTTGTGGGAATGTGGGCGTTTCAGGCTTAAATGTGGGAAATTCAGGCTCAAAACCCTTCCTGGCATAGAAGCACTCAAGGACATGCTTGTCAAGCTCATTTTGAAATTATGACCTCACCAGAAGGCTATAGAAAGAAACATTCTCTGGTCTTCCCATGAACTTGCTTTAGTTCACAGAAAGGTATTCAAGAGCCATTGACCTACAGAAAGAATGGGACTTGCCTTTAAGACTGCAGACTGGGGCATTGATTTGAGAGGTGAGCCACTGAATTCTGGCTCAGTTTCAAATACCTCTTATGTAGCTTACCTAATAACTGCTTAATGTACAGTATGTAACGGCACTCAGAGGAGGCACTAGAATACAGTGTTTCCCACTCATAAGCGAGTGCTCTAGCTGTTAAACTCCAAGTCTCTTTTGGCTAACAAATACTTCTCCTTGCTTTTCAACGAGAAGAGACCTCTACTTAGTAGTTAGGACACCTTCCAGAAAAGGGAGGAACCAAAGTTTGACTGCCCTCTTGCCAAGCAGGGACACAAATCTCACTTTTCCACATACGGAAAAGGTCTTCTAAGTACTCATCAGCTGCCCCGGCAACACTCTCTCAGCTTGCTCCATTTTTAAAGGACTGCCATTCAGGAGGGGGAAAAGCTTCAGACACACTTCTGTAGGCAATAGTTCCTTACTGGCTACTTGAATGGCATACTGGCTGCTTTGGATCTCCTTTCAAAGAAACTCAGCTCCCAATGTGCACCACAGAAGACCATAATACGGGTCCAACACTTTATCTCAGAAACTTCAAAATTTTCTTGGGCAATGCTCAATGTTGTGGCACTCGTCTTTTTTGCCTTTTAGCCTAATTAATTAGTGCAAAGTCACCGGGCAGTCTGTTTCAGAGCCGGGCTTAAATCCATGTCCTAATTTAGTGCTCAAGCTAATGGATTGTCTTTCCTTGCTGGGCCTACTTCCCGATCTGTAAATATGAAGCTGGTCCCTGCAAAAGGCTTTGTCATACACAAATGACAAGCATGGTTTAAACAGCACATAGTACTGTCTTTCACCTAGCGAACTTCCCTTGTCACATTTTAAGGACAAGCAAAGCAGGTCTTTGCAGTTTGAATTGCCCTGGAAAAGCATGTGTGCTTCTTGGATTCAGATTTCTATTATTTCCTTCCTGTATAGATATATTATGCGAGTGCACTCTAAATGCATGCAATGAGACCACTGACAAAAGATGTAAATAGCACATACGAGATATAATGGGGGGTGAAGAGGGTGGACACTACTGAAAATAAGTTGCATGATAAAATAATCAGATGACGATGAATTTTCAACAGACTGACTGAATACTCAGTCAAATAGAGGGATTTGAACACATTTGCAGTGATCATCCTAACTCTTCTCTAAAGCTTAACTAATGACAGATAACAATAGATAATAACAGAAAGATAGGAATGATCTTGTGAACTCTGAACCTCTAATTACTTGAACAGTAATAAGCTGGAATGCTTTTACTAGATGTCTTCAGCATACAGGGATGAAAACGTGATTTTTCTGTCCAGCAGAGGGGGCTTGGCAGTAAGTATTCTAAATACAAAACGAAATGATTTCTTTGGAAATTGAGTAATACTAAAATTAAGCTGACTTTTATAGGAACTTGCACAGTATCATAGATAAAACCAGAACTTCCTACAAACAAGACATTCAAATATAAACAGACACAATTCAAATTGAGTGTTGTTCTGGTTATCTTTGTTTCCCTTACTTCTCAGTGTGGCTTTTCTATTTCAGCAGAAAGCCCTTGCAGATAGACCTGACAGGCACAATGTGCAAATGAAAAAGTTTTTGCTCCTAATTCCTTTGAAAAGCTGAGTCCAAGTTCCTATTAAACCTGTCCCTGAAAACTACTTCAATACATGTACAGGAAAAAAACAGGGACAACATTGAGGTGAACTCCTGGTGGAAAGTTTTCCAAGCCACCACAAAGCTGTGTATTTGAAGGCAGGACATGTCATCTGAGTGGTTACAGGAGTTTACAGTACAGTTATCTAATTATTTGAGGCCACTTTGTAGTTTTAAAGAGTAGACATAAATCTGGGTGGCCACAAGAGCCACTGGAAACCTCAAAATATGGGTGAGACCAAAAACATGGATGTAATCCAAGGTGGTGGTGTACAGAAGCACATTTAAAGCTAATGCTTAGTGTTAAGTTGCACACAAGTGTTACGTCAAGACAAAAGAATGACACTAATTTCTCTTGAAATTAAAATAGGCTGGCTCGTCTTCTGGTAAAATTCCTCTTTTTCATGGTTAATTGGATTTGTCCCCCAAATACTGTTTCCTTGCTCGATTTCCACTCACACAGAAGAAAAGTGCACGCAGGTGCATTTGAATACCTGGGAATTAAATCCCCTTTATTACTTATGATGAATAGAGTTTTACTCCATGTGTGAGCACTTGAATGGCACTGTTCAGTGCTGTTCAAAATCCGATTCTTTTATTTCTAGTGAGAACTAGCTGCCAATTTTAATTACAGATTCTGGTAAATGCAATTATTTTCACCTCTGTGGCTCCAGCTTCTGGTGAAGGAAATATTGAAAATAATGATGCACTAGAGTAACTTAAAATGAAATTCATGCCAGATGTAGCAGAAGGTGCAAATGACTCACTGTGACCAATAAGGGTGCAACACTTTCCCTTGCCAATGTGAGCATGGGCTGTCCTGTCACAGACGCAGCAGCAGTCACCTTGCAGGGATGCTGATAGGTGCAGCAGTCTGCAGCAGCCTGGGCTCTGCCTACTCACTGGCCTCGACGGTCATTCTGGTGAGCTCTTCGCAGAAGGCAGGATCTCAGCAGCCGCCCTGCGTTTGTGGGGTACAAGAGCCACCACCCACATAGCCCAGTGATTTTCCTTAAGTACTGATATTCTTAAAAAGGGAGTACATGGGAGAGGAGGAGGAGGAGAATTCTGGTCACCTTGTGAAATAAAATTATCATTTAGTGTGGATATCAGATTGTCTCATAAACCTTCTATTTGGAAGTGGATATACTATGTACTGACATCCTATATACCACCATATTTCTGATAGAAGAAAAAGATGGGCTGTGAGGGCTACAGCAGTCCACTGGGAGGAGGGGGGATGTAGCAGGTCACTGTGTGTCCTCAGTTCCCAAACCAGGATCCCAGTTAATGACACTGGCTCTGGGGATCCCCAGCCCCTCCTGCCTTTGAGTCCCCTCAATCCATACCACATCTGCAACGCTTCCACCCATTGCTCTCAGTTCCCCCATTCTTTGGACCTGGTGTCCTCCACATCCTTTACCCTGCTTCTCCAAACCCATCTCAAAACCTCTCCTTTCTCTACAGAACTGCCTTTCTTCTCACAAAATAAAAATATCCAGCCTTCCACACCAGAGCATTCCCTCCCCGACCCAACAATCCTGGGCTACACATCCTTCCTGGACCTTCCCGCTCTGCCTGCCTGGAATCACCCCAGAGCTGCTTTCTTATAACCCCCTGGCAGTCCCAGTGCTGCCCCTGCCTTTGGGCCCACTGCCCAGTGTTGGGTCCCCCAGTGCCAGCCACCCCCAGCTGCCTTTGGCCTCTGCAATAATCTGAGCTCCTTCCTGGCACCAGCTCCTTGGGTAACCCCTCCTCGGGTGCACTTTGTAAAAAACTCGACTCCTGCTTTTCATACGGTAGGATCTCAAAACATACCAAATCCTTTACCATTCACAGCTCTAAGAGCAGCAGAAAAAGACTTGTCTGAGGGAAAGCAACTGGGTGTCAGCTTTCATAAAGCAATGCATCCTATAGCACTGCTGTACGTGGTACTGGAGAGGACTGAGGAAGAGAAAAGAGAAGAAAGGTGGGCAGTTATGGGAATTTGCAAGAAAAAAAGAATCTACTTTGATGTTAATGACCTGAGTCAAAATACAAGGAGGCTGAACTTCCCAGAAGGGAAGTTCACTAACAAGGAACCACAGATAACCTTCAGATGCTAAACGGAAACCTCTGGAGGAGAAGGTAGACTTAATTCTCAGAAAACAACCTATATGAGGTATACTTAATATCAGAGAGAGAAAGAAAGCAAAAGACAGAGAGCATCTTGAAACTAAAAGAGGTATTAAACAGAAATTACAGAAAAAAAAATAGAAAACATTAGGCTGGAAAGTAGAAAAAGTCAAAGAGTGGAGTAAATGTTAAACCTGGGACGCTGGGATTTGTTCACACAGAGGAAGGTCAGATGGGGACAAACTTCCAGCAGTATTATGGAAGAAGCCAATAAGGAGTTAGCTGGGACTAGCACAGAGGGAGTAAAATAAATAAAATTTTTAAAAAGGAAAAGGACTGTGAACTGGAGGAGAGGAGACACGCTAGAAATAAAACAAGAAAGAAAGAAGCAACAAAATAAATATTGCATGGGATAAAGCGGGAAAAAGAACAGAACTGCCCATTCTAGCTCAGCTCATGGGAACCTGCAAGTCTCCCAAATCTGCTTTATTAATTGCCAACGCCAAATTTAAAGCCGTGTGGGCTTTTAAACATTTCACGTGGCAAGGCAACTATCTGTGCATGTTCAAAACAGACAAGGGAAAGCATTACCTTCATGACAAAGTATGTACCAAAACTAAAAGCCCAGAGGAGTAAGATGACATCTGACAGCTTCAAACGTAAAATATTTTAGGGCAAGTGAGATTCTAAATGCTGTTGACCTAAAAGCCACTCAACATTGCTACTGCTGTTATTTTAACAAGGGCCTAGCTTCTTTCAGCTCACTTCATCTTTCCAAAGATGCTAATTCTTTGAAGGAACAGTAGCTACATTAGAAAATGTATTATAAGCAAATATGTAATTGTCTCCCTTCCATTCAGCATACTTCCACACATACTCTTTAAAATAAAAAAACCCAGTCATTCCTGAGTCTTCTTGCACATGAAGTGAAAGCAACGAAAATTCTACTTTTAGGCCATTAAGACATGCATGTGAGAGTCCAGTTAAAGTATGTTAATATAAGTCCCAAGAACTTTCACGTGAATTCAGGTCTAACAAAGATCCAAGCAGACAGACCGTTTTGCAGGCATGGGTCATTGATAATCAGCTTAACAAGAAGTCCAAATAGTCTTGTTGGTCTACTGTACGATCATTACCTTAAGACAACAAAAAATAATGGGTCATGTTGTCAATTCAGTTCCGCCAGGGATGAATGGAGCCCCTCTTAATGTGGTGCAAAAAGAGAAGTAAAAATACCCAACTAGAAAAGGGCGTCTGCGCTGAGTTCCCAGTGACTGCAACGGCTGAGTCACAGTGGGTTCTTGGACATGCAGGGGAGTTTTAGCAGGAAACCGCCCACCACTTTATTTACAGCTCCACTTCAACTATGCCATTCGACTCAGCTCAGTAGATGATTTTTATCACTTTAGATGTTGTGGATGCATTTGCACAGAGACACTTTCCAAAAGGCCACATATATTTAGCGTCGGTTTTTCACGAGGTTTCTATATATTCACTTCAGATGGAAGAAATACTGCCCCTTCTGCCTCCAGTACAAAAGTACCTTTTCTCCATCCACTCTGATTTTTTTGAGTCATACCTGACCTGCATGCATGCTTTGCATTGCTGAACTGTATCTGTTTAGAAACCAGCATGCTGTTAATGTATACCTTAAAAGCACAGGCAGCTACAGTAGCACAAAAGCACTTACCTTCAAAATTTGGACAATTCTGGTGTCTCATCATTAGTCTTAAGTAAGGTGGGAGCTCAAAGATCCAAAATAGGTGGGGGGAACCACAGTTCTGCCAGCCTATCCTGCCTCAACTTGGTGATCCCTTCATTCAGCACCCAGAGGCTGAGTCCTGCTCTCCCACATACAGCACGTTATCTTTCTGGCAATTAATATAATTGAAACAACAATAAGTTTGTATTCAAAAAAACCAGTCTGGAATGCAAGCAAAGTTTCTTTTTATACCTTTCTTCTTTGTAAAATATAGAATTGTCGATAGAAAAGTAAGTTAAAAAGATGTAATTATTTGCAAATTCCAGCCCTTAAAATGTATACAGGTCCTGCTTTGTCTTTTCCTGCAAATTCCGTCCTAGTTTTGTGAAAGAGTTAAGATCACGCATTTCATCAGCACCCCTGCGTCACTCAGTGCACAGATGTGTGAGTGGGCAGATTTCAGGTTGCATGTGCAAATGTAAATCTGATATTGCCCAGTTTTTCAGTTCTTGGCTTTGTAAACCACATAACATCAGTGCAGTGTGCGCGCCAGTGTGCAAGATGGGAGGAAGGCTGTGGTATGTGCTGCACTGAAGTATAAACTGGTAATTTGGAGAACAGAAGAGGAAATGGGGTAATGATTCTCTGGAACAGTGATGGGGTCTCTGCACAGCCTCATGACTGCACCCAAATCCCATTTTCAGAGGGGAATGGCTGCTGAATCCCCAGTGACAAGAACTTGTCTCCATTCATGGAGTGCTCCTTGGTGTAGTAAACGCAGGGGAGTAGACGCCACGACACACACCCTCCCAAATCGGCTTCTTCCTGCCATCGTATTTCCCCAGCTCTGAAAAGGGGGCTGGGAGGAGAGACGTAAAGACAAGAAAATACTTCAGTTGGACCCATTTCTCTCTGCATATACCAGTATACAGAAAAGTTTATGCAAATTAGAATCAGTCACAGGACTTCTGGGAAGTTGCCAGTGACTCTCAGCGGATGAGTGAAATGAAGAGAGGCAAGTCTCTTCAAGCTGTTTCTGAATAGCTAGTAAAAACATCCAGTTCCATCCAGCAGCAATTGCTTTGGCAATCTACATTGGCAGCTTCGGACACTCAGGATCACTTTTTCTTTTTTATATTGCACAAAACTCTGTTTGTGGCTCACTTTTTAAAACCAGATCCAGCTTTAGCCCTGCTTTTCAAGTACACATTTGAGAGAGCATCATATGCAGAGCCGAGAAAGGATGCTGAATGAATCACAAGTGATGATCTATTTTCCAAAGATTCACAGGCTGTACCATTCTTGGTATTTTATGCAGCGGGTCTGTCACATGAAGAGGATTCATATGTGATCTGAAACAACTCAAGGAGCGCAACAACGTAAAAACCAATGGGTTTACCTCCCCAGTCTCGAGTCTAGTGTTTCCCTCTCCCCCCAAAATCACACCCCTCCTACCCTTCTATCACCACCACAACCACATGTTGGCACAAAATGAACAGAAAATAACCACAGTCAGATCTGCCTGCCACCCGCTAGTGGAAACTGGGAATTCACTGGAATTCAGGGAACTGGAGGCAGGTCACATGTATTACACCCTTGATACCACAATTTATCTGCACAGTTGATATTTTAGAGTTTCACGTATGTTCTTCAGTTTCCCTGAAATCAATCTTTAAAAAAAAAAAAGAAAAAAAGAAAAACCCACAGTCTTTCAGGGGGATCAGAAACCAATTTCAGGAAACACTACCAACTTTGATGGTAAACGCAGCCACTGAGGGTAAATGTATTCTTTTGTGTGTGTGTGTATCAGACTAGTTTTTTATTGGGTTTCATACAGAAACAGAGGAGGAAAAGTATAGAATACTACGCAACTTACTGCAGGAACCACATTGCTATATATTGCAGACTTATCAGTGGTGAGCTATTTTTAGTATGGCCCATGAACAAGCAAGAAGTGAGGACATGTATTTTTTCCAGTGCTTGAACCAGGCAAGCTGCTTTTTCCAGCCCTGACATCTGGAACTCTCCAGTGCAGGGATCCCTCGGGATTGCTCTACCGGCACGGTGCACAGCCTCGCCCTGTGCCTTCCCTGGTCTTCCCCGGTCTGCGGCCCAACCGACAACGACTGGGAGGGGGAAAATGGGACACTTGAGAAAGTAAGGGTAAAATATGTGAGGAATAAAAAGCCAGAATGAAGGGAGGAAGATGGAGGGAGTTAGGTGGTATCCTTTCAGATAATTCAAAGTTTGTAAATCAAATGTATCTAGAAGTGAGATGCAAATGTCTGTTTTTCATCTCTTCAAAAATAAGCTCTTTTTAGCAGTAAAGCTAAGGTCTGGGCCCCACTGCTCTATTCTGGGTGCAAGTCTGCTTTTCCATGTTGCTAAAAACATTTACTTGGAGATCTTTGCCCAACTGCCACCAGCAGCATCAAGTCTAACGTGCATCTTTTTGCACATTTGCACCTTTCCATAGCCATGGCATATCCATCACATTCCTATTAAAGAATCAGCACATACTCCAGAACAAAATGTTCACCTTGCTCAACACAGAAAAATATGATTGAGAAACACCCTAAGATCACAGACATTGTACTATTGTTACTGTATAGTATACTACTATAACTGGAAATCTTCTGAAGGGCTCTCATGAAGCTCCTGTCATGCCTTTAGCAAAGAAATCTAAACTCAGAAAAGGTTTCCTCCTGACCAAAGCATATACTGCAAGTGTGGACTTGGGAATATACTGGAGCATTTTTAATGTTCCCAGAAATTCTGGGTCTCTGGTGGGCTTCTGAAGATAGGGAAACCTCTCAGGATGTGCAGAACCTTGTCTGTAAGTGCTCCACCTTCACCATGTGTAAGTCACAGCACTGTATGAGCATTAGAAAGGGACAGAGCTCTCACTGACTAACTGGAAAATCCATACTCCCTATCAGTATTTTAACCTTTCCTTATAGACTCAGGGAGAGAGGATGCAAATCTATTTATATGGGAAATCATTAGAAAGAGCACAGGATGTAAATTCACATTCATCAGTTTATTGGTATTTCTTGGTATTATTGTAGTAGGTGCTTAATTGCATCAGTTTGCCTGTAAAAGTTCTTGAGGGAAAAAGCCCTAACAATTGACATTTGAATAATTATATCCACTTTTTCTTCACAAGTTATCACCTGGCTAATCTGAATTTTTAAACTGGCGATTAGAGAAATCTAATTACGGAACCTCAGCTTAGATATATACTAAAACAGCAATCACCTGAAGGCACCGTTAATTGGTGGTGAGTGAGGCTATGATATCAGGAATACACAGATCATTCTGTTGAGAAGTAAACCCAGAAAGTCATGGACATAGTTTTGGTCCTGCTGCAGAAACTGAGAGGTTACTCAAGCCATACTCCAAGTCATGGTATAAGACAGAGCCAGAACAGGACAGCTGGAGCAATAAACTAGAGACGTACAAATTTAAACTGATTGCATATAAGAATAGCGCCAGCCACCTTAGCAAAAGGTTTTTCTGTGAGTAAAGTTGTATTAGAATGACTTGTGGTTTGAGGTCATCAGATGTCATGTATGTTCAGTAAGTTTTTGAAGGTCACCTTGGCAAGCTCAATTCAATTTGTGTATGTGACTAAGTCTAACGCTTCCTCTAGACTCGTTATCAGACATTTTGCCAGTATTTTGACGTTATTATGAACTGAAATAGATCTGCAATTGAAATACAGCATAGCATTTATTTCCAGTTTAAGATAACTGATAATAGGACTTCTCACAGTGTCAGAGAACAAAGCTGCCCTTAAAAAGTGAGTCACCACAGACGTAAAACCTCCTGACAAGAGCAATTCAGTGAGATGTCTGCAGAAGTCCAGGAGGAAATCCTCTAAGCTGGGCACTCTTCCCACTTCCATGTTCTCAATTACCTAATTTACTGACAGGGGACATCAAGGCCTGCATGCTAAGCTACACTAATTTTACACAATGTAATATTTCTTCTTAATTAATCCAAAAGTCTCTGTGATGAGGTCTGTCTCTGACTAATATAGATCTTTCTAAATTTAGAGAATGCTTCATTAATATCTTTGGATGATGTTTATAATATACCACTTTAACAACAGATGCCAAAAATTCTACCTTTAAAGGACTTTTGTCTTGTGTCAGAAATTGCCAGCTTATTCTCTTGATTCCTAGAAATTCTGCTGGAGTTAGAATATGGTGAAGCTAATCTATTCTGAACACAGCTTGTTGAGTTCACATGTAAAATTGGCCGAGGTTTGCAATAAATCTGGAGAGGGAGAATGTCTGAAGAAAAAAATCCAATTCTTTTTCCACGAGAACAATTATAGTGTTTTGGTTTTTTTCCTTTCCTTTTCTTGGCAAACGAGGAATTAATTCTGATGTAGACTGTTGAGTCACCTATCAGGACCTATCTTTTCTCCAGGGACAGGGGAGGAACATAAATCCGGCTAATTTCTCAATACTTTGAAAACTGAGAAATTAAAATTCATATTAGCTACTTCTTGCCTAGATCTTTGCAGATGTGTGTTACATAACTAGCCAAGGCCATAAGACAATAATAAGATTACAGTAGAATAAAAGATGCACATTCACTAGTTTCTATTTGGTGGGTATAAGAGTTATTAGATACTGCAGGACCCTAGTATTTCATCATTGTAAGAGTTTGGGTAGTTTATGATTTTGAGATTAGACTGCAGCTGTAAAAAAGATCTGTAAATTAAGATAGATTACAGTAATCACAGTAGGAATATGGAGGTCAGAATATCATGCAGTAGGAAATACGTTTTCTTGAGGCAGAGTATTAATAGCGATTTATTCAGATCCAGGCTTGATGACTTCAAGTACTAAAAATCCAACCAATTCATCTGAAAGTGTCTCAGTGTATTGTGAAAGAAATATGATTATCCATCTGGATCTGGATGAGAAGCTGCAAGATCCTGCTATACCATCACCTTCTGATTCCTTTGTCTCCAACAACACTGTAACAGTCTTTGTTCACTTTAAAGACAAGACCACTTCTTGCCTTTTAATTTGTACTATTGAGTCTCTCTACATTCAGGGGAATAAAACTGAATCATTTGACCATGTTAAGAATGAATCTTAATCAGTTTATGTGGACTGAAAATCAAAGGTGAGGGAACATTTGAGTCATTTGCTCCACCTCACCCCAACCATAAAAATCTCCTTGTATGTGGATTATGCTCATGAATGAAATGCATCAGAAACTGATTCCACAGCCTTCAAATTACTTCAGCAGAAGCTCAGCATTTGCATGTGGTTTGAACAGACAGAATCATGGGAGCACCAGAAAGGGCATCAACAGCATTCACCTTCAGCAGCAAATGCAAATTCATAATCATGTAAACCCTGCAGGACACAATCTAAACAGGCAGGGAAAACAAAGAGAAGCGGTAGACAATGCCTGTAAGAATGGGAAGCTATAAGAGCAGAGCGTAAAGATACCATTAAAATAGAAATAAAGAGATACTGGAGGCCTTTTTGGATTATAAACTGATGTTTTGCTTGGTGTCCTTAAGGTTCCCACTCAAAAATAAATTTTCCCCAAAGGTTATGACCCATGCTTTCTTTACAGGCAGCATCCCCTTCCCATATTACATGGATATATAATTGCAAGGACTCAAACAGCACGTACAAACAGTAACCTCGGCTCCAAAACCCACAGCACAGTTCAGCGCCATGGCTGATTTTCCTGTGCTGTGTTACCACTCTCCTTTCATGACTCCGGGATCTGAAAAGATATGAGAACAGGGAACTGGAGAAACAGAGAATATGGCTTCAACAGCAAGTGAGAGAGCTGCCGGGGCAGTGAAGGAGGCAATGGAAAGGGAGTAGAGGTCTGTACTGGCTTAGTTTGGAAAGGATCACTCAGGTATTTTGGTAGCCAGACTGAAGTAAAATTAGCAACTGGCTCTGAAATTCAAAGTCTGTGTTCCTCCAGCCAGCACTGAAACCTCTATAGTCTAGCAAATGTATCTGGAAGCCAAACTACCTTCATATGGTTCTACTTTAAACTATACAGTTCAGTATTTATAGCAGCAGTCCCCGGTATGAATGACAGCCTGCTACCTCTACAATTAGCACCAACATTATTTTAGGGATCCAAAGTTCCTCCATCAATTGTGGAGTATGCACATACATACACATGCACACACACACACGCTCCCCCCCCAAGCAACACAAATCTCTCACTCACATGAAAAAAACACTAGAAGCAGGCTGCCCTTTCACAACACTTTTACCAACAATTTGAAGCTTTCCTTTTTTTTTTTCCACTCAACTAATTACCAAGAAGAATGTCTAAACTACTGAAATGTAGAAAACCTGGATCACATTTTTGTATGGTTAACTGTTCAGCATTTGAATTCATGAGACTAATGCAAATCTTGATTTGACTTGGTTAATATCAACAAAAGAACTTCCACTGAACATCAGACAGGGTCCATTTAGTCTGGGCTCAAGGAAACCAGCATTAACTGCCCTAGAAGAAGGAACTAACATAACTTAAAATAAACAATTCCAGAATAGCCAGCTTAGAAAAAAACTTTCCTCACAGCCTCAGACAGTTAATTTATTACTTATTTGAAGTATAACAGTTTATATCTCTTACAGTGATATACTTCAGACAATTTGGACTATTCAAAGGAACTTATGGGAGGGAGAGGCTCAACTCTTACTCAGTTTTAGTACACAGTTAAGCATAGTTTGCTTAAATTCCAAAAATCACAGCTTTTCATCTCATCCTCAAACCAGGACATCATCCTAGCCAGTAGACATGTGCACTTTCTCACAACTAATACAGCGACAGGAGGAATTAGGGATGTGTACACGCCTCCAAGGCTACGATCTCATCAGCATCGTAGAAACTTGGTGGGACAACTCCTGTGACTGGAGCATCGGCATGAAAGGGTACAGGCTCTTCAGGAGAGACAGGCAAGGGAAACGAGGAGGTGGTGTTGCCTTATATGTTGATGAGCAGCTGGAATGCATGGAGCTCAACCTGGGGGAGGATACAGAGCCAACTGAGAGCCTATGGGTCAAGATTACAGGGAAATCAGGAGAAGGGGACGTTACAGTGGGGGTATGCTACAGGCCACCCGACCAGGAAGACCAAGTGGATGAAGCCCTCTATAGACAGACAGGGGTGGCATCACGTTCACAGACCTTGGTTCTCATGGGTGACTTCAACCACCCTGACATCAGTTGGAAGGATAACACAGCCAGGCACAGGCAATCCAGGAGGTTCCTGGATTGCATTGAGGACAACTTCCTTCTCCAAGTGGTCGAGGAGCCGACGAGGAGAGGAGCCATGCTGGACCTTGTTCTTACCAACAAGGAAGGGCTGGTTGACAGGGTCAAACTCAAGGGTAGCCTGGGCTGTAGTGACCATGAAATGGTCGAGTTTGAAATCCTGAAGGCAACGAGGAAGGTGTGCAGCAGGCTGACGACCCTGGACTTCAGGAGAGCCGACTTTGGCCTCTTGAAGAATCTGCTTGGTATGGTGCCGTGGGATGAAGCGCTGGAAGGAAGAGGGGTCCAAGAAAGTTGGTTAATATTCAAGGACCACCTCCTCCAAGCACAGCAGCAATGCATTCCTACAAAGAGGAAGGCAGGCAGAAAAGCCAGGAGGCCTGCGTGGATGAACAAGGAGCTCCTGGAAGTGACCAAAAGAAAAAAGGAGGCCTATAGGGAGTGGAGACAGGGGCGGGTAGCCTGGGAGGATTACAGAGGAATCGTTCAAGCAGCCAGAGAGAGGGTTAGACAAGCTAAAGCCCACTTACAACTAAATCTGTCCAGGAACATTAAGACAAACAAAAAAAACTTCTATAGGTATGTCAGTGAGAAAAGAAAGACTAGGGAAAATGTAGGCCCTCTCCGGAAGGAAACACAAGAACTGGTTACCCGGGACAGCGACAGAGCTGAGGTACTCAATGACTTTTTTGCCTCGGTCTTCACGGACAAGGACAGCAGCCGCACTGCCCAAGACGCAGATTGCAAAGGAGAGGATTGGGAAAGCGGAGCACCGCCCACTGTAGATGAAGATAAAGTGAGAGACCACCTGAGGAACCTGAAGGTGCACAAGTCCATGGGACCTGATGAGATACATCCGCGGGTCCTGAGGGAACTGGCAGATCAAGTCGCGAAGCCACTAGCCATCATATTTGAGAAGTCGTGGCAGTCTGGTGAGGTTCCTGCCGACTGGAAAAGGGGAAACATAACCCCTATTTTCAAAAAGGGAAACAAGGAAGACCCAGGGAACTACAGGCCAGTCAGTCTCACCTCTGTGCCTGGCAAGATCATGGAGCAGATCCTCCTGGAAACTCTGCTGAGGCACATAGAAAACAAGGAGGTGATTGGCGAGAGCCAACATGGCTTCACCAAGGGCAAGACATGCCTGACAAATTTGGTGGCCTTCTACGAAGGGGTTACAGCGGCAGTGGACAAGGGAAGATCTACTGATGTCATCTAGCTGGACTTGTGCAAAGCGTTTGACACTGTCCCACACGATATCCTGGTCTCTAAATTGAAGAGACATGGATTCGATAAATGGATCACTCGGTGGATAAAGAACTGGCTGGACAGTCGCACTCAAAGAGTTGTGGTCAACGGCTCGGTGTCCAAGTGGAGAGCAGTGACGAGTGGCATTCCTCAGGGGTTGGTACTGGGACCTGTACTATTCAACATCTTTGTCAGCGACATGGACAGTGGGGTAGAGTGCACCCTCAGCAAGTTTGCTGATGATACCAAGCTGTTTGGCGAGGCAGACACGCTGGAGGGGAGGGATGCCATCCAGAGGGACCTGGACAGGCTGGAGAGGTGGGCCCATGCCAACCTCATGCAGTTCAACAAGGCCAAGTGCAAGGTCCTACATCTGGGTCAGGGCAGTCCCAAGCACAAATACAGGCTCGGCGGGGAATGGCTGGAGAGCAGCCCTGTGGAGAAGGACCTGGGGGTGCTGATTGACGAGAAGCTCGACATGAGCCAGCAATGTGCGATCACAGCCCAGAAGGCCAGCCGTATCCTGGGCTGCATCAAAAGAAGTGTGGCCAGCAGGTCAAGGGAGGTGATTCTGCCCCTCTACTCCGCTCTGGTGAGACCCCACCTGGAGTACTGCATCCAGCTCTGGAGTCTCCAACATAAGAAGGACATGGACCTGCTGGAGTGTGTCCAGAGGAGAGCCACGAGGATGATCCGAGGGATGGAGCACCTCTCCTATGAGGAGAGGCTGAGAGAGTTGGGGCTGTTCAGCCTGGAGAAGAGAAGGCTCCGGGGAGGTCTTATTGTGACCTTCCAGTACCTAAAGGGGGCCTACAGGAGAGCTGGGGAAGGACTTTTTACAAGGGCATGTAGTGATAGGACGAGGGGGAATGGCTTTAATCTGGAAGAGGGCAGGTTTAGATTAATCATAAGGAAGAAGTTTTTCACTTTAAGGGTGGTAAGGCACTGGAACAGGTTGCCCAGAGAGGTTGTTGAAGCCCCGTCCCTGGAGGTGTTCAAGGCCAGGCTGGACGTGGCCTTGGGCAACCTGGTCTAGTGGGAGGTGTCCCTGCCTATGGTAGGGGGGTTGGAACTCGATGATCTTCAAGGTCCCTTCCAACCTAAACCATTCTATGATTCTATGATCCTTTTTAGAAGACAACCCCAAAAATTTCTATCATCCATCCTAGCTGGATGGGATCTGACTTGTACATTACCTGCAGAACAGCATGAATTCCAGTTCAGATATGAATTACTAATTCTGTATCAACTGGCTCGCCCTCGTCTAGCTAATAGGCATGATGCTTATCAAGGCTTGATAACAAATTGGTGACATCTCAAAATGTATTTTGTTCTTGGCATAATGACTTGTGTATGCTGTGACAACCATGCCATACACACATTGTTCTTCAGTAATTTCTAGCATGATAATTAATATCAGTGTAAAGTGAGTCATTTTTATAGCCATTTTACCTGAAAGTAAATGACTAAAAGGATAAGAGGATGAGCTGTATTCATCAGGCCCACATTACTATCTCTTAACTTAGAAAACGATAGTATGGATAGTATGGAAATGGAGATGTGTGAGCAAATGTCTAGTCACAATAGTTACATCTTTTGGGCATGTCCCATTTAAATACATCAAACTCTGACCTTAATACCAAGTTAAAGTGGGTGACGGAGGTTCACACTTCTCTCGGTGCTGCTGGTTTCACTGCATCTGAAAGCAGACTCAGAAACACCGTGGTGTCTAATTTACTTGCAAAATCAAAGAATTCCGATTTCAGGGGTTTCGTTTAAATGAAAATTCAGATTCCGGAGAAGAAAACAAAACCCACTAAAACAGGAAGGATGGTATTGTGGTTAAGTTTCTAGTATAGGGCTCTGAAGACCTGAATTATGTTCCATTCCTAGCCCTTCTGCAGACTATCTTGCTCTGTGACTTTAAGCAAATCACTGAATCTCTTGGTGCTTCAGTTCCCCTTTTCTAAAGATGATGTTGCTGATTTGGTCAGTTTAGATAATGAGCGCTTTCATGTAAGAGCTACCATTTATAATATCAGCACAAGAGAGGCTCTAACCTCAAAACACTAATAGTAAAATATGTGACCCTATTTACTTGAACTGTTCTTACAAGAAAATATCAATTTATTAGACTTGGAAAAATATTTTGATTACTCATTTACAAGCGTCTTCATAACAATAACACAACCTAGCTGATTTAACATTCCCATATTCATTTCCACACTGATCACCCACTTACTATACCAAATTCTAATTGGCAGACACCTTGGCCTGCCAATTGATCCAGCTTCATAACAGAATCAGTGTCTGCTTCTATTCTCAAAAATTAGGAACAAAGCTGAAGTGAGGAGTGCCTACTGATTTTCTAAGCCTTTCAGGTTTTTTGATTTTTTTCCCCCCAGCGGACTGCCCCTGCAGGGGGGATGAATTCAGCAGGGTGTGGAGTGCCCCATAAGGGAATTTATACTGGGGAATGCCATACATGGTATCACAACCTCCTCCCTCTTGGTGGTTTCACAGGGTGAGGAAAAGCTTGGAGCATAAATAAAGGAAGCTCTGCCTGCATTACACTGCTTCCAGCAGGGCTAAGAGTGTGGCTTTTGAAAAGCAAACTAACAAACAGGCAAATGTCTCATGTGTCCCCAACAGGTACAGTACTCTCCTACCTTCAAAACCACCTTCAGAATGTTTTTTCCCTTTTTCAGTTTTTTCCCTTGCTGCCTCCTGGCAGACCTTTCCTGGCATACATATTCCCTGTGTTTTCTGAACAGATTCCCTCTACTCTTTGCCCCGTTTCTAGCCATAAGCCATGCTCCTGCTGCACAAATGCCTCGCTGTTCCTCTGAATTTTCTGTCATTTTGCAAGCCAATGTTTACAAAATAGAGGTAAGGACTTCTATTTTTAACAAAACCTGAGTTTGTTCTTTATCCTAGCCTTTGGAGATTTACTGATATGACCCCTTCAGATCAAAAGTGTTTACTTTCCCGCCCCAAGAAACAAGGGAGAAGAAGGTATGGTATAACGTCTCCCAATCATTTTCTTTCTCCCCAGACTTTGCCCTTCTTTTCTGAGACCATCACCAGGGAAGAAATGGAACACAATTTGTTTCTCCACGTGAAATGGTAATTTGTGAAGAGGAGAAAAAAGGCATTTCACAATCTTTACTTACCAAACAGATTCCAAGTCTAATTCACTTTGCAGTAAGCAAAAAGTGCTCATTAAACTGACGGACAGAGCACAGATCAGAATCATCCGAACTGGCAGCAGTGCTTTCAACTTCAGTTGTTTCTAGGGACCTTCTTCCTATGTGTGCCCTGCCCAGCAGCTCTGCACTGACTCCAAATTTATGCACTGCCCTCTACAGGGTAGAGTAACCTCATTTTATCCAACCCTGATGACATGGAGCTCTTTCTGAGGCCTGGACTATGGGGATTTTAAGTAGTGGCAGAGGAGGTAAGGAAGGAAACAGAAGGATGGGAATGGGGGCTTGCAAAAGGAAACATGACTGGGCAAAATTGAAGATATCCCATGAAAGCTCAACTTGTGGGACCCTCGAGTCTAAAACCCCAGCTCTTCCTATCACAGGATCTTCACTCACTGTACAAGTCTCCTTCACATGCTATGACCAATGCCCACTTCTCCTGGGCAAGCCTTTTTAAGGCACCTTATGGAGCACCCTGGACCACTCTCATTGTGATTCACATAGAGATGGTATCAAACGCCGTAAGCAGCAGCCCGACGCACTTGGCTGTTGGTGTCCGAGCTGGCAGGCTCACTCCATCGCTTTCCTCAGCGACTGGGAGTTCACCTACCCATTCAAGCCCTGCCAAGCTCTGAAGCTTTGCAACTAAATATTATTACCACATTCCTGCTCAGTGAGGAAGGCTTTTTGGACAGACACTTTGTCAGCTGCGCTACTCAGTACATGGCAGACAGACTGCACGTGCACCTGGAGGATCTTTCTTTCCCCTGTGATATTACAAAATTAAAAATTACATGAGAGTGGAACAGCTTTCCTGGCATGCCTACAGCAACCTGCAGCCAACTTCCATCTCATCTGAGAAGCACTCTTACCACCGTGCTGCATTACAGCCATGCCATGCTTCATACCTTAAAACCACAGTGATGGCAGGAGCCAACAGCACAGCAGCAGGAAGGTAGCTCGGCTGGGCGCCTTGGGGGCTAGGTGAGGAGTTAGAGGATCTGAGCTGTACTTTTGGCTCTGATTTACCTTTTTGCGACACAGTTAAGAACTTCAAATCTCTTTTCTTTGGTGGGGTGGTGGGGAGAAAGGAGACATTTTCTCGCCTAAGTAGACTTTAAGCTGTTAAGGGCAAGGCCTGGTTGTACTACCGGTCTGAACATGAGAAGTGCCTTAAACAAAACAGCCATTGAATCTACTCACTGCATGGAGCACACTACAACAAAGCAAATAGTGTCAAAACATTTCTCACGATTGCATGTTCAAATTCTAAAGTAAGTTTCAGTTCCACCATTCCTTCATGCTTTTGTTTTACACAGAAAAGCAGCTGAGCTTCCCTCCCTCAGCTGCTTATGCCAAACCTTAGCTTAAGCTCAGTTGCTCAAAAATTGTTTGAAAGAGGATTCTGAGCACACAGTGAATCTCTGTGCCAGATCTTAATGATCAGCTCTGCTTCTCCAAATTCATGACAACTATACTGTCACATGACAGAACATAAGCACTAAATTTTGGTGGCTAAAGCACCATCAGATATTTCCAGGTTCACCTATTGTACACTGGCTGCACATCACTGTAAGGCACTATATTGCCATCAGGTTAATTCAGTCTGTGATCACACTGGATTTTGAAAAGAATACTCAGTCTCAAAGCAGGAAACACATTCCCTCAACTTCATCCCAAAGGACAACTCACAAGTCCTTGCCAGCCCCTGTCCCCTTAACCATCTGACAGAAACATCATGTTGACTACAAGGGGAAAAACATCCTCTCTCTGCTCCTGATGTAAAGAAGCACCCTGGCTGCAAAACCTGTATGTTGCATGCCCCCAGTCACATATGCTCTGGGAGCAATACATTCATGTATGGATTCCAGATTCAAGAGTCAGTGGAATTCGTCACAAGTTTTCTGTGTATTTGCACAGGCCTACAGAGATGAATTACTGCACAAGGTACATATTAGGGCACTTGGCTTCCAAAAAGACAAGGAATAATCAGAAGAGAGACTTCTTGACCTTTTAAACAAGTGTTGGTTACTACTTCAAGAAACATCCTCTTTGGAAGAAAGCACACTTTACCGGGGCCTGCTTAAGGGAGCACACTGGTTTGGTACCTGAGGTTTCAAATCTCTCTCTGGGAGAGCAGAACAGATTCCCAAGCCTCCTGCACTGGCTGCTGGCAAGGTTATAAATACAGCTGGGGATATGAACAGTTACTTTTAAATCTGATTACCCTGTAGAAAACCCCAGGGAAATTCTGTTTTGAGAACGCAAAACCCAGTGTAACATCTGCACAGTCCTCACAGTGGAAGGATCACAGGTTTCTCTGAATGTTTTTCTCACTTTAAAATTATTATTGGTCTAAATTTGCTCCCCTTCTTGGACATTTAAGTTATACATTAAGTCCTCTCACCTGTTCTGTGTATGCTGACCTGTTAGCTTTGAGGAGAGCAGCTATCTTCATGTTAAAACTTCCCATGATGGTTGGTTGCTTGCTTTTCTTGCTATTTTTTTCCCCACGTTTTGAGCCAGCTGCCAGGTCAGAGCCTCGTTCATCACCTACCTCTCGTGTCCCCTCGCCTCCCCTTGCCCTCAGCGCACTCCTGTGCGCGGCCTTCCCGGGCAGCACCTCCCGCCGGGCCGGGCCAGCCTCACCCTGCACCCACTGCCTGCCGCTACCCAGGGGCACCGTCTGCACCACCGCTTCGCTGGGGCTGCCCCCCCCAAAAAAGGAAAAAAAAAAAAAAGAGTAAAACCAGATTTAGTCAGGCAGAAGAGACGGGGTCACCCGAGGCCAGAGACCACCGCCAGCGGCGGAGCGGGACGGGGCGGGCAGCCAGCCCCACCGCCGGGGTCCCGCAGCGGGGGCAGCGCCTCTCCGCCCCCCGGGAGCTGCCCACGGCGCTCGGGCAGCGCCGGCTCCGGGCGCGCTCGGCGGGGAGCCCGGGCACGGCTCGGCTCGGCCCGGCCCCGCCGTGACTCATTCGGAAAGTGAAAGTGAAGCGGCGGCCACGTGTTTTCGGAGAAGGCAGGGGAGGAGCCCGCGGGCAGAAAAGCGGCGCTGCCGCCGCGTTAAATAGAAAGCAGAGGCGATGAGCGGGGCCAGAGCGTTGGAGGTGCCGCTCGCCCGCCCGCCCCGCGGGAGCCCCGGCTAGCTGCGGCGCCAGGCAGGGCCCCCGCCCGGAGGATGCTCAGCCGGCCGCCGGGGCCAGCACTAGCCGCCGGGGCCAGGACTAGCCGCCGGAGCCGGCCCCTCTCCTCTCCGCAGCCCGCGCGTATGCTGCGCGCTCCGGGGACGGCCCCCACCCGCGGCGCCCCGGGCGAAGGTAAGGGAGGGTCTCTGTCCCGCGGGGTCCTCGCGAACCGCATCGGAACGCTCCTGCGCCGCAGTTAGAAGAGGTCAGATTTCGGAGGCACGACAAGGGAGCCCTGCCTGCCTGTTGTGCAAGAGCGTCGTGGCTTTGGGGGTTTTTGCTTTTTTTTTCTCCTTTTTTTCCCACCTATTTTTTTTTCCTCTCTTTTTGGCTCAATGTTCGTGCTCAAGACGGAGCTCTCATGCCTGGTATAAAATAGCGGGAAAAACAATGAAGCGAACACGCAGTGGTCTTTGCACGGCACCGCTCACCTCCCAGGACCCGCACCCTCGCTAGGCGGTGGAACCGGAGAGGCCCCCGGAGCGCAGCGCAGCGCGGCGGCCAGGCGGGCGGCGGCCGGGGCTGGAGCCGAACGCTCTGCTCCGGCGGAGACGAGGCAGCCCGGTACCCGGCCGCCTGCTCTGGCTTTCGGGCTCTGAAGAGCGGCATGCCCCGTTTGCTCTGTGCCCTTTTGGAAAGGCACCATAAAATCTCTCTTGGCGATGGACGGCTTCCGCTAGGGAGCCCTGTGATTTTTAGATCTCGGGCTTAGTGGTTATTTCTCACCAGCGTGCCCCGAAATTTAATTTTTGTTAACTTTAAATACTGAGCAATAATCCTGGCCCAGTAATTGGAAAAACTGACATCAGTTTCCTTCTGCTGTGTAAAGAAAGCCCTCTGCTACTTTCAGCTTGTTAAGTTATTTGCCAGCATAAGGATTTTACAACCCTCTTCACTCTTTCAGGAGGTAACATGACCTAAATGAAACCAAACATCACGTTGTTAAATTAGCACAGACAGGAATCCAGCTGTGTACTTTCTTTGAAATCCTCATTAGCATGTTACCCTGAACTGTAAGATAGCGGAGGGATTCATTTCTGAGAATACTTCAAGGTTTCTCAACAAGCTGCTGCTGCAGATCTATATCTGACTATAGGGATAAATCCTAAAATCTATGCTTGCCAGTAAGGTCAAGGCAGCCAGCAGAGAGTATCGAACCACACTGTCAGAGGTAGACATTTCAGGCCAAACTCATTCCTGGTGCAGCACTGCTAATTCCTTTGAAGTAACACGAGGGATGAATTTAGTCCCTCATGCTGAAAGATACATCAATAGGAAGCAATTTAGATTGGGCCACTTAAAGTGCACGTAATACAAAAAAGAGAGAGAGATCGAGGAGTAATGCTTTAAGGGTTCATAGAGGTTGACTTGTGTAAGCTAGTGAAGTTGTAGCATTGCTGTCCCAAGGGAAAGTTGGGAGAATGGGAAATTGCCTTTTATGGCTGAGCCTCAGGTTAACAGGAGAGAGGAAAGTAGTTTTAGGATTACTGTGTAAATTGGCAGTGTTACAGGCTGCCCTTCCAAGTTACACTTCAGTCGCACAATGGCATCTATTCACCTCACCCTCTTCCCCAATTATCCGGAGACATGCCCAGCTGCAGAGTTTACATTTCCTTCACCCACTTTCTTTTTCACACAATGCATCAAATAACGATGTTGTCTGAGTTCTGACATCTCAGTTGAAATTGGGGAAGGGAAAGAGGGAGGTGCAGAGAAACTGGTAACTCAGTTGTAAAACCTTGTTGCTTTGTTCTCTAAAACTTGAGAACCCGATGGAGTGTGCATGAAAGAACTTCTCATTGAGAGGGCCACTTTAGGTCCCAATATGCTTCTATGGGCTCATAGTAGGGAAACTGCATTATCCTCTGTATCTGTTCATGATCCTTGCTAAGTATTTTTGGAGCTTTGGGCTTTGCCGTACTGATAGACTGCTAATCTTGTCAGAAAGAGAGCAGTTGTTTGCCCAGTGTAAATTGGCAAATGAATATTTTATTATTTTATAATGGTGGGAGGCATGTGAATGGAAGACTTGGTCATTCAGAAATTGCAGCCGCTTTTCTCTGGGGATCTAACATTGTGTCTCTCTTTGGCATTTCAGAATAGCTGCTGGAAAGCTGCCCTGCCGTAGCCGCTGACGCTATGGAAGACCGCATCCGCTGGCCTAGGCTGTAGGATGGTAGCGCACAGCAAGGTGTCAGCAGATAATGCAGTTGCAGCAGACCCAAGATGTCTACTTGACCCTCCAGCACGGGATCGTTCACAGGCCCGAGGCTACCACGGCCCCGGCCGGCCCAGCACTGTGCAGGCACACAGCAACACGCACTTCCGAACTTTTCGCTCGCAAGCGGATTTTAGTAGCATCACTCGAGCAAGCAGCCTGCTGGATGCCTGTGGCTTCTACTGGGGACCTCTGACTGTCAGTGCTGCCCACGAGAAGCTGAAGTCTGAGCCCGAGGGCACCTTCCTCATCAGGGACAGCACTCAAAAGAATTGCTTCTTTGCCATCAGTGTTAAGACTGCGACTGGGCCCACCAGCATCCGGATAAACTTTCAGACTGGGCGTTTCAGCCTGGATGGCAGCAAAGAGACTTTTGATTGTCTTTTTAAGCTGCTGGAACATTACCTAAGCTCCCCGAGGAAGGTACTGGTTACCCCCCTGCGCAAAGTCCGTGTGCAGCCCCTGCAGGAGCTCTGCCGGAAGAGCATCGTGAAGACTTTTGGAAGAGAGAACTTAAACCAGATCCCGCTCAATCCTGTTTTAAAGGACTATCTGAAATCCTTCCCATTTCAGATATAAGTACAGCATTAACTCTATAGGCACGTTTGAGAGATGTGTATAGAAATCCAGCTTCCTGGGTTTTTAAACATGTTTGACAGTGAGCAAACTTATTTTTGTAGCAGTTTACTGTATTTTGGGATGGAACTTGAACACTTGACTTATGTTTACAAAAACTGTTTGCACAAACCTGGGGTTTTAAAGCCCTGGGATAATTTTTCTGCCAAGCAGAATATTTTATTATTTTATAATATTTTAAATGATATTAACATAATAAACTTTATTGTGAAAGTTTTTAAAAAATTACCATCTCTGTTTTTAGTTTTAAAGGCTCTGCTACATATCCTGGTGCTAAACTTTAACTGCTAATTGACTGTCTAAGCGCAGACAACAGACAGGTCTCCAAGTTCTGCTCTTTGCCCTACTAAACTAGCCTATTTTAGTGCTAGTCCAGCAGAGAGAGGATTCCTGCCCCCCAAAACCTAAAATAGAATGATGCGAGTGAGTAGAAAATGTACGCACAATGAATCTGCCCAGGAATCTAGCCCTCTGCTAAATCCATAAAAGCAGGAACAGTGTGTTAAGACTATGGCCATGCATAGTTTTTGAAAGAGTGAATCGAACCCTTGGCTGAGCTAATTGCACCAACTTTGGCTTGCCTGCCTTATTTCTATTAAAAGCGACGATGCTCTAAGCAAGAAGAGGTTGCTGTCTGACATAACCAAACCACATGAACGTCGGTGGGGAAAAATAAAACTGTACAGAAATGCCATTCACACACTTCAAAAGGCTGTGAACACTGTATCATTATGATGCATTGGGGGAAGGATAGCTTAGTTCTCGCTTTAAATACACAAAATGGCCAAGGTACAGACATCTTTAGACTTCAAAAAAGGTGTTTCTTGTCTTAAATTCCTGGTGATCTACAGAGCAGACGATATTTTAAAAGAATCTGTGACTTAGCTCCATGACAGGATCCAGGGAGCATAAGCCTATAGATTTGCAGCTGTAATTTCTAGTGGCTAAACTGCACTCAGAAAAAGTTAAAATACATGAGACTGTTTTGTAATACCATTTGTAGGAAATTGGTGAAGGCACCATTGGGTTTCTATTTGCTTATAAAATGGAAAATCAATGCTCCGTAGAGCTGTAACTGTGAATGACTTGAGATGCCTAATTTGGCAAAATGTCACCTGCATTATGATAAAGTGATTCTCCCCTCCCCCAAGCATTTCCTGAAATCCATGAAAAGCTGACTTAGAAAACGAGCTGAACCAAATCACTTCAAAGAAGGCACAGAGTCTTTCACAGAAATGTACTCTATCAGCACAGATCTATGGTGCTTACAGTAACTGTAAGCAGTAAATGAAGTCATCTTTAGAATTTGGAAGATAAAAGGTCTCTTCCTCTACTGTAATTCACATTCCTTTTAAAGCTAAAGCCACTTTTAGGAAACATTAAGTATGTGTTATATAGTGTTCCTTACTGAATAATTTGTTTAATATCATTTACTCTACAAACTCAGCTCTTACATCATTGATGTTTCTTTGGAATAAATAGGTTTCCTCATCAAAGATGTCTCAGGATCACTCACAGTGCACTGGACATTGTGAAAAAGAGCAAAAGAAAGAACATACAGGCAGTATCATATGCCCCTGTGCTGCTTCCCTAAGTGTTCTTTGCATCGGTCCTGCCTAGCAGCCTCCCATTCCCTTGTCAGCCATCCCTGGCTGAGATTAGCAGACAACATTTCTGCCTAATTCTAAAACTGGAATTAGTTGCCAAATGATGCATTTTCCCACAGCAGCTGTAAGGATATAAATTGGGGAAGTAGTGAATGCTGTGCTATGCAGCAGATATGAGAGCAGAGCAAAGCAATTGCCTGAATGTGAACAGCTTTAAGAAGTTAAATTGGAAAAAAAAAAAAAAGTAGTCCTTGTAAATTGAAGGCTGCCGAACTGGTTTACTGTCAGCAGAGATTGTTATCCCTTTCCCAGTCCTCTTTTCCCAGCACCACACTGTAGTATCTTTTAACCCTTCAGGCCCCAAACTAATGACTCTTGCCTTGCTATATAAATGAGCGCCAACATGACAGCATTAGTGGTAGAATAAGCACAATGTAGCTTAGAAGGTTCTCCACTAACCCTGATAAAAGCAAACAAAACTAGACTTAGATTTATGGTGAGGGGCTTCCCACTGAGAAGCATGGAATGAAAAGCACAAGGATTGAGCACGTTTCATTTTCTTCCTAGCAGAAACAAAACTACTTACTTTCACAGTATCACAGTATCGTCAGGGTTGGAAGGGACCTCTGGAGATCATCTAAGTCCAACCCCCCTGCCACAGCAGGGACACCTACAGCACGTTGCACAGGACGGCATCCAGGCGGGTTTTGAATTCACTCTCCCTTTTATTGCTTTAGAGTAAGTTTAACAGAAATGATCCATATCCTCCCACATGAACTGCCCAAATCCCTTAATTTTGTCTTTAATATGAAATGTAAATGTGGGATAGCTCAGTAAAAATATAATCAAAACTATAAATAAGGACAAGAAGGTCAGAATTGTATAAAAGGTCTCTTAAGGAAAGAAGAGACAAAGCTGGCTTGTATTTTTAAACTACGTATCTTTTCACCTGCTTTGTTCTTCTTCCCCTTCCTTCCTTTCCTTCTCTCTTTCTCTCTCTCTCTCCCCAGCATACAGCCGTACACAGGGGCCAGGCAGATCCTCTTTCTAGCAGGTATATGTAGGTTGCTACAAAGCAACTAAGAAATCCTAACCACAGTATGTGTGTTCACAATGTCACTCTGATTTGCCCTCTGTAAGAGCTAATAAAGGGCTCTCTAAAACGTCTGCTTACCTGTGCGCAGTGATTTAAGGACTGTCGCATACATCTAAGGGGCATACTAGGAGTGTACTGAAGATTTCTGCAGTAATTCCAGCTGTCAAATCTCTCGCCCTCTGTACCAGCAAGGTCAAATAGGGAATTTGCTGTATTCTGCACCTAAAGCAATGGAAACACGTAACAGTGCAGTGATTTTAATCCTCCCTGCTAAATAGTACCCGAAGAGTGGTGTTTCCAGTCCCTCCCCCTCTTGCCCAGCTCTTTCCTCTGACCTTTTCACTCCTGGCTGTGGCTGGAAAGTGAAGTAAACAGTCAATCTGGTAAAGGACTACAGAAGAATGAGCCACGCTCAGGAGCAGAGCAAAGCCACGTTTTCTGAAGAGACTGCAATATTTATAGTTAGTGGGGAAGGGACAGTTTTAAAATAAAACCATTTGCAGCACAGCTGTGTCACTCGTGAGGACCCTGGGAGTTTGTCCCACAGAGAGCAGCAGGGTGGGAACTGTGCAGCAGGGTCCTGCTGGGACACCACCCAGCCCGGCTCCACTGCAATGCTCCTGAGACTGTACAGGCAGCAAGACTGAGGCTTCCTCACTTTTTGAAAACTGCAACACACATTTGCTTTCCAGGTAGGTTAACTTACATACCATGCTGCAGCTGTAGAACACTTGCTAAGAAATAGAGCTAATTAATAGAACTATAGGTGTTCAGAGAACCTGGTTAATTGAGCCATGAAGAGTTACTGAATGCTTAATAGGAGCCTCTTGAATAACAAGCATAACCTTACCCACTGTGAAGCTGCGGTCACACTAATTCTGTTATGATAGAAGTCATTTACAAGAAGTGAGGCTTCAGCTGCAGTCAGCACTGATGCTATTTTCAACAGTCAAGAAAGAAAGTGTCCCCTAGGGCAACATGCTGACCGTATCTAGCCATCAATACTCTTCACCCAGCTTGTACTTATTCCTCTATTGAACAGTGCATCCACCTCCTGAACCTTCTCCTTCAGATCCAGTGTCAGCCCTTTCTGTTGTGCTGGGCTGTCATTCAGTCCCTGGCTCTCCTTCCACTCCTCCATTCATGGTGCTGACAGCTGTGTGAGCAATGCATTTATTCATTAACTCCAGCTTTGAGACAAAGTGACTTAATCCAGACTCTACGTTGCTTTCTGTGCAAAGTGTAAGCTAATAACTGCATGTGCAGTAGGTTTCCAGGATGTTTCTCCCAATTGCAAAGCAGCACTGTTCAAGACTATTCATTGTCCCCAACTTGTTTGTTGTCATACTTCTGCATAGTACTCAGATCCTGTCACTGTATCTGACTTTTTCCTCCACAGCTGTTTTCCAAAATAGCAGCCAAATTTGCTACACCTGGGTCCAATTTTCTCTGCATCACCATGGAATACAGAAACACAGGCCAACAGGGAGCACAAAGAAAAGCCCAACTTCTCCCACCCATCCCAACATGTAACCACTGCTCAAGAATGGCAAAGCAGCAAAGGCCAAAGAGTCTGAATATAAACTCCTGACTGACAGATGGGTGAGTTAGCCACACACTAAAAGTATTTCCCCTCTGTCTGGACCTCAGTAACATGCTGTGGATGTCGTTACTGAAGACAAGAATGATAGAGATGATGCTCCTGCACAGCAAAGCAATTACCCTATAGGCTTCAGGTATGAGAGGAGCAGATATTGTGAGGATTGAACGGCAGCCAAACAGAATAAAGCAAATAGATAACCATGCCACAAGACACATTTGCTCAGCTTCCTTCATTCTGCTCCTCTTGATAATATTAACAAGGCAAAGCAGGATCACCTTTCTGTTGTCATTTTAATCTCAGTTATAGGTATATCTTTTGTAGCTCCCAGCCATGTAAAAGAATGACAAATCCAGGCATCACTCTTAAAGAGTTCTGTCTCCTTCTGTGAATCACTACTGCCTGCTCCGCTTCTGCTTATGAGCACAAAGGTTCACCTTCACTAATAGAGTTTTGGGGTTTTGTTCCCTTCTAACCAAAATAAAGTAACTGTGAAGATTTGGTCTTTTTTTTTGCTGAATAAGATCCACTGTCCACTGTGCTGTGTTTGTAGGTGTGCATAATCCCTCCAGACATGGCTGTGGAAGTAAAGTTCTGAGCGGTAAAAAAGGGGAACTTTCTTTACATGATCAGTGTGTTTTTTATCAGAGGCTTCTTACACGCTTATCTATTGCCAAACGTATCAGTTCTTTCATAGAAATACTCATTAAATGTCTCTTTCTTCCCAACATAATTAATTCCTTTTTAGTTCTATCCCTGTTACAGGAGAGGGTTATTTGGTTTAATCTTAACAGTATCCTTGTTTACATAATTCTGAATTCTACAGCCTCTACTTGTCAATACTGAATACATTGGGCCAAAACACACTCCAGTTTACAGTGAGATATTCCATGGGCAGATCCAGAGTGGTGGGATGCCTGAGAGGATACTCTGATCTGGACACCTATGCACTCGCAGTATTACGTGGGCTCAGGATGTACGCACAGTGTTTTTAGCTTAATGCAACTTGTGGATCAGATCTAGTGATCATCAGTGGGCCATTAGTTCCACAAAGCCCCTTTACTTATATTGTACAGCATCTTTGTATGTCATAAAGATTTGAAGGCCAGAAGATACCAGTGTTCATCTAGTTTGACTTTCTTTAGGTGAAAAAAGGCCTCAGAAGTTTCACCAGGAATTTTCTGCAGTGCAGAAGTTATTCCTGCTGCATAAGTGAACATTGTCAAAACCAGTTATGTGTAGTTAAGCTTAGAGTTTTTAGGCAGACATCCAATCCCAACCGAAGGATGTCAAGCACTGAAGAATTTACTGTCTTCTTCCATGAGTTAACACACTGGCTGCATTACAATGCAACTTATCTTTTCCGATCATCAGCGTGTCCAGCTAGTCACAGTTCTCTGTCTATTTAGGATCACAATAGCAGTATGGCATGACTGCAGGTGGAAAGGGAATAAAGACCTCAAATAGGTGGTGGGACATTTTTTCTCCTTACCTGACAGAATAGGAGTGGGTGCAAGGCTGGCTTCTTTTAGGTAAGGTGAGCCTTACCACCCAGGACTTACTGAGCTTGGTAACAAGAGAGGAAAGAGGAAAGTCTTGATCATCAGTCTTAGTCGAGCACACTGGGAAAGGAGAGGAATCTGACGTTGTTATAAATGAAGTTCCTCCCTCTCTCAGGCAATTGAAGTGCAGATAGTGAAGAAACTGTAACTACTGTACTAAAATAAGATATGCAGGCCAAACAGACAAAAGACATGGAAAGATGCACCCAGTTGGATAGGTAAGTAGGATAAGTAGTTTAGGCCTTTACTTAGATGCCGTCAAATTTTTTGGAATATCTGTGCTCTGTTTTAGTTGCTTCTCATAGTATAAATGGACATCCTGGCTCTGTTAAAAAAGCAAACAACTATTTGGCCCTTCCTTATTCTACTGCTAACTGGCCTCCTTATACTCTACTGCGGACTTTGAGTAGCAGAAAAGAGATAAGTGGTTTCAACAATCAAGACACACAATATGTACAACAGGCGAACACGTTAATGATGAGAAAGGAGAAGAATGAACTTAGTAGCAAATAGGAAAAATAATTCCTAAATTTTCAGAGGAGATAGTAGTAAAGGCTGGCTTTACTAAGGTGAATCCTGGGACATTTAGTGGTGGTATCAGCAGGAGCAGAGAACAGGGGACAGGGAGATAGCTTTAGAAGGAAGGCACAAGTGGGATCAAATCTCAAAGTCTGTGCTTTCAATGTAGCTATAAAGCCATCCTTTAATTTGGTTACAATGGTCCCCAGTTAAGTCAGGACAGAGTGAAAAGTTACCAGTGTACAAGCAGATGAATACATTGTCACTGTAAAGGAAGCCTCTGAATTCAGTTACGTTTATCTTAGGCTGAAGATCTTAGATAATTTCACCAATCCCTCCCATCTTTCATGAAGTTCAAACTGAAAATAAGGTGCTCTACTACACTGGTCTGATAGGCACTCTACAGGTAGCATTAGCACAGGACAGCCAGCAGCTGCATGAAGTCACAGGAATGTGGAGGAGTTCCCAGCACTGTACTGTTCTGAATTGAGGGACACTTTGGAAGACACAGGGAGCATACTGTGGACCCATTATTTCTCTTGGTAAATCTACTCTAGTCACAACATTTACACGTGTTTCAGGAAAAATAAAAATATTAGCCATATTCAATCCCAGGTTTATCATATCAGAACATACAAACATCTCGAGTGAAATCTTAGCTCCAGTGAAATCAATTTCCAGGGAAGATCAACTTTTCTATAGATAATATTATTAGATAACAGTAAGTATCTTTTAAAAATTAAATCTAAGAGCTACGGTTGCATCATGAAGATTTCTTACTTGATAGAACCCCAGCTAAATCACAGGTTGAGGGCGATTTGAAACCATGCCTATGCTGTTCAGTTTTGATACTGAAAGTGTGCATACACAATTGCTTGCACTTTCCTGCCCCCATTCCTTCCAGCTCTGCAGAGTATTCGCAAGTCTCCTCTGTGCCCTTCAAACTGAAACTGATAACTATGTTACATTTTCACCCTAACTAAACTTTCCCCAAATCAACTTCCCTACAGCAGAAACTAATTATTACTGGAATTTGAGTCAGATTGAACTTTCAGGCTGAGATTTTAGGTATCCTCTCTGGGATTTGAACAACGTCTGGTTCCCAGATAGAGCACTGAAAACAAAAGTAAGCATGAAATATTCTTCCCAAAACATTACAACACAGACTTGACTTAGGCTTACAGATTTTGTAACACTCAATGAAATAGTCTCATTTGGTTATTTCTTGACCTGCCTGTATGCCACCACTGTTCAGGCAATCTAGAGAAATCTGGAGATGCAGCTGGTACATCCTATAGACTCCTGACACCAAAGAAGCATAGGTATGATCTCTAACATTATCACTAGGATGAATTTGGGATATATATATGCTAGAAAAGGAGTAAGGCTACTAGCTACTTTCCTAGCTCTCCCCAGATAAAAAACAGTAAAGCTGCTTGCTAGACTCTTCTGGCATGTATTCTACATACACAATCTGTTCAGAAATAGTTTTGACAAATACTTCAGAGATTAATTTAGGTTTTATGTCCCCCTTATACTCCCATGTGCTCTCTCTCACCAGGTAAGTTGCTCACACCAGCTACTTTCAACAGCTGACTTAGGTGCAAACGAAAGGCTTTCAGAGGCAGATGCCTAACTGCTAGGGGGCAATTAGATCTGTAAATTAGATGCCTAAATGACATTGTGTGAACGCTTCCCCAGATTTCTCGCTGGTTCCCAATAAGGCCAGCTATACAAAGTAAAATGAAGTGAGCCATGAAAGCTTTACAATTATTACATAGCAATTTCTTTCTGTTTAAAAAAAAGCTGAAACTACAGTTCAGTACCTCAAGCCTTTTTCAGCCATGAAATAGGGATTTGCCTTTTCAAGTAGAGGGATCTTCTTTATCTAATCTCGCACAGTTACTCAATAATTATGTGATTAATGGTAAATCCATCACTGTCCTGTGACTAAATGTACCACGTGTAAGTTACTATCTTAGGCAATCACAGGTCTTTTTGTTTTGGAAAACAGGCTGGAGAGTTGGGCAGAAAAAACCCTGATGAGGTTCAACAAAGGCAAGTGTAGGGTACTGCACCTGGGGAGGAATAACCCCATGCATCAGTACAGGTTGGGGGCTGACCTCCTGGAGAGCAGCTCTCTGGAAAGGGACCTGGGAGTCCTGGGGGACAACAGGATGACCATGAGCCAGCAATGTGCCCTGGTGGCCAAGAAGGCCAATGGCATCCTGGGGTGCATCCAGCAGACCGTGGCCAGCAGGTCGAGGGAGGTCATCCTCCCCCTCTACTCTGCCCTGGGGAGGCCACATCTGGAGGACTGTGTCCAGTTCTGGGCTCCCCGGGTCAAGAAGGACAGGGAACTGCTGGAGAGGGTCCAGCAGAGGGCTACAAAGATGATGAGGGGACTGGAGCAACTTTCTTATGAGGAAAGGCTGAGGGACTTGGGGATTTTTAGTCTAGAAAAAAGAAGACTCGGGGGGATCTTATCAATACTTATAAATACTTAAGGGGAGGGTGCCAGGTAGATGAGAAGAGTCTTTTTTCAGTTATGCCCAGTGATAGGACTAGAGGTAATGGGCACAAATTGGAGCACAGGAAGTTCCATCTTAACATGAGGAGGAACTTCTTTACTCTGAGGGTGGCAGAGCACTGGCACAGGCTGCCCAGAGAGGTTGTGGAGTCTCCCACACTGGAGACATTCCAAACCCGCCTGGATGCCGTCCTGTGCAACGTGCTGTAGGTGTCCCTGCTGTGGCAAGGGGGTTGGACTAGATGATCTCCAGAGGTCCCTTCCAACCCTGACGATACTGTGATACTGTGAAAAGCAGGAAGAAGGGAAAAGCAGCAAGAATTATGGTTTTGCAGGAAGAGGAGAAAATACTTGTCAGAGTGCCTGTAAAACTGGCAGCCAACAGAAACTTTTCGCAGACAAGACAGAATAACAGCACTGTAGTCCAGAGCACAAGCTACATTCTTGTAGTCCACAGCTCTGCAACATATCATGTAGCTATCCCCTATATGTATTTGTCATGTACCATAGTTGTATAATTGTATGCAAAGTAGATGGTGCCTTTCTTAACGGTAATAATTTCAGTTCCGGTATTCTCAGCCCAGCACATTTGGTAATGTAATATCCCTTTTCATACAAGAGTTTCTGGCTGCTGTAAATTTTCTCATTACTGTTGTTGCAGAGAAAAAGCTAGTGACTGGCTGAGGTATGTTAACAGAGCATATGATCAACCTGCTTGTTCACTGTAAGTTTGCTATAATTTTCCTCTCTGTGGACAATAATTACAAAGGTCCAGGACATTAATTACATGGACATTAATTACAAAGGTCCAGGTTTGCAATGGCTATGGACATTAATTACAAAGGTCTAGGCATACAATGGCATTTACAACCAATATTGTTTTAAAAATTGCAGTTATGCCCAATGATTCCTCCTTCTAAGTTTTCATTCAGTAAAAAAAGAAAAAGAAGGAGGCTGCAATGAGAGAAATCTTAGACCTTACAGGGGATTCATTACTGGTCCAGAGGGCAGAGCTGTCTAAACCATCTCAAGCCTTATGCACAAACTGTTTTATAGTTTGCTGTTGTACCCTGGGTTTGTATACACTTCCAACAACCAATACGTGTACATCTGTTGCTGTAATTCATCAGCTCACTGTAAAAAGCAGTTAACTCCTTTCTGGAGTGGATAGCTGAAGCATAGAATCATAGAATCGTCTAGGTTGGAAGGGACCTTTAAGATCATCGAGTCCAACCGTTAACCTAACAATGCCAAAACCACCACTAAACCATGTGCCTCAGCACCACATCTACCCATCTTTTAAATACCTCCAGGGCTGGCGACTCAACCACTTCCCTGGGCAGCCTGTTCCAATGCTTGATAACCCTTTTGGTGAAGAAATTTTTCTGAATATCCAATCTAAATCTCCCCTGGTGCAACCTGACGCCATTTCCTCTTGTCCTATCACTTGTTACTTGGGAGAAGAGACTGACCCCCACCTGGCTACACCCTCCTTTCAGGTAGTTGTAGAGAGCGATAAGGTTTCCCCTCAGCCTCCTTTTCTCCAGGGTAAACAACCCCAGTTCCCTCAGCCACTCCTCCTACAACTTGTGCTCCAGACCCCTCACCAGCTTCATTGCCCTTCTCCGGACACGCTCCAGAATCTCAATGTCCTTCTTGTAGTGAGGGGTCCAAAACCGAACACAGTATTCGAGGTGTCGACTCACCGGTGCAGAGTACAGGGGGACAATCACTTCCCTGGAGGGGAAGCTGGAGTCTAGAAGAAAGCTCAGAGATTATACAAGTTTTTGCATTCAGGGTCAGTGCTTCCTGGGTTTCCCTGGCTTTTTCTAAGGCCTGAGAAGCCAGACATAATAAGCATCTCATGGGGTGGTGCAGATGATCTTCTTGGCTAGCCTGTTTGTCTTTAGGGCCAGACTGACTGTCATGATGGGAGTCCAGGTTAGACTGGTAATTAAGGGATATTGTTAAGTGATGGCTTTTTCAACAGACTGCAGTGTCATTTGTCCTTGGGAATTGAATAAGAACATCTCACCTAATTTGTGTGTTGCAGTTGTAAGGGTCTCAAGCACTGGTGAGACTTTAAATGTCTTCAACCTTCTGCCAGGGACACAGCTTTGAGGACTTTAAGCTTAGTACAGAACACACTGGGAACACTTGATATCTTCTAATATGCAAAGTCGAATGAGTGGCCCATACTCCACTCTTGCCTTGACTTTTATGAATACAACCCATGTACATGCTGGTCAGAGGGATTTTCTCTGGAGTCTAAATGCAAATAAAGGAGGACAGCTTTTGTTTCAGAAGCAGAGAGTGAGGAGTGTGAAATAGTAGGGCCCACCAAAGCTGTAAGGCACAAAGGATGCTCCAGTTAGCCACAGAAGTACTTGGGATAGGAAAAGAAAATAGGACAGAACGGAAATTCAGCCTTTGGGTGAAGTGATGCTGAAATGAGGCTTAGGGCTCTGAACTCCAAACAAGGAAACTATCTCCTGCCCTGTGATTCTGGAATCTTGCATTACATAGTTTGTAAAAAATACCTATCTGTAAATAGTTTGAGTGAAGCATTGTAGCTCAGACTCATGAACAGAGCCCTTTCCAAGATGTCAGGAACCCTTTGTTTCATTCTGGACTCTGCCAAAAAAATATTATATATATCATACCACTTTACCTTGTAATCACCCCCCAGCTTTTAACTGTATGGGTAATTTAGACTTATTTTTCAGAGCACATAACAGAATATGTATCATCTTTTTTTGACCGTAAGGCAACACTGCAGAAGTTTCAGTAACAGTACTCAGTAGAGAAAGGTTTGTCTTTTTTATAGTTCATTATGGCCTATTCTCTCTAACCACAACAAATGCCACATCTTAGAATCATAGAATCATAGAATAAGTGAGGTTGGAAGGGACCATTAAGATCATCAAGTCCAACCGTTAACCTACCCTGATTTAAAAACACCCACTTCTAAACCATGTCCCTAAGCATCTCATCTACCCTTTTCTTAAACACCTCCAGGGATGGTGAATCCACCACCTCTCTGGGCAGCCCATTCCAATGTTTAATAACCCTTTGAGTGAAAAAATGCTTCCTAATATCCAATCTAAACCTGCCCTGACATAACTTGAACCCGTTTCCTCTTGTCCTATCACTTGCCACGTGGGAGAAGAGGTCAGCCCCCATCTCTCTAAAACCTCCCTTCAGGTAGTTGTAGAGGGTGATAAGGTCACCCCTCAGCCTCCTCTTCTCCAGGGTAAACAACCCCAGCTCCCTCAGTCGTTCCTCATAAGGCTTGTCCTCCAGACCCCTCACCAGCCTGGTAGCCCTTCTCTGGACACGCTCCAGCACCTCAATGTCCTTCTTGTAGTGAGGGGCCCAAAACTGAACACAGTACTCGAGGTGAGGCCTCACCAGTGCCGAGTACAGGGGGATGATTACTTCCCTACTCCGGCTCACTACACTATTCCTGATGCAGGCCAGGATGTTGTTGGCCCTCTTGGCTGCCTGGGCACACTGTGGGCTCATACTCAGCCGGCTGTCCACCAACACCCCCAGATCCTTCTCTGCCAGGCAGCTTTCGAGCCACTCCGCCCCCAGTCTGTAGCACTGCATGGGGTTGTTGTGACCCAAGTGCAGGACCCGACACTTGGCCTTGTTGAACCTCATACCATTGGCCTCAGCCCATCTGTCCAGCCTGTCCAGATCTCTCTGCAGAGCCAATCTACCCTCAAGCAGATCAACACGCCCCCCCAGTTTAGTGTCGTCTGCGAACTTACTGAGGGTGCACTCAATCCCCTCATCCAGATCATTAATAAAGATATTAAAGAGAACCGGCCCCAGCACCGATCCCTGGGGGACACCACTTGTCACTGGACACCAACTGGATTTAACTCCATTTATCACCACTCTCTGGGTACGGCCATCCAACCATTTTTTTACCCAGCGAAGGGTACACCTGTCCAGGCCACGAGCAGCCAGTTTCTCCAGTAGAATGCTATGGGAAACGGTGTCAAAAGCCTTGCAAAAGTCCAGGTAGACAACATCCACAGCTTTTCCTTCATCCACTAAGTGAGTCACCTCATCATAGAAGGAGATCAGGTTTGACAGGCATGACCTGCCTTTCACAAACCCATGCTGACTGGGCCTGATCACCCTGTTCTCCTGCATGTGCCGTGTGATGGCACTGAGGATGATCTGTTCCATGACCTTCCCAGGCACCGAGGTCAGACTGACTGGCCTGTAGTTCCCCGGATCCTCCTTCCGGCCCTTCTTGTGGATGGGTGTCACATTTGCCAACCTCCAGTCGGCTGGGACCTCCCCGGTTATCCAGGACTGTTCATAAATGATGCAGAGTGGCCTGGTGAGCACTTCCGCCAGCTCCTTCAGTACCCTTGGATGGATCCCATCCGGCCCCATAGATTTGTGCACCTCCAGGTGCTGAAGCAGGTCCCTCACCATTTCCCTTTGGATTACAGGGGCTTCATTCTGCTCCCCATCCCTGTATTCTAGCTCAGGGGTTAGGGAACTCAAGGAACAACTGGTCCTACTGCTGAAGACTGAGGCAAAGACGGCATTAAGTACCTCAGCCTTATCCTCGTCCTTAGTCAATACGTTACCAGCCTGGTCTACTAGAGGACAGAGATTATCCTTAGTCGTCTTTTTATTGCCAATATATTTATAGAAACTTTTTTTGTTGTCCTTGACAACAGAAGCCAGGTTTAGTTCTAGCTGGGCTTTGGCCTTCCTAATTTTTTCCCTACATAGCTTCACTACCTCTTTGTAGTCCTCCTGAGTGGCCTGCCCTTCTTTCCAAAGGCCATATATCCTCTTTTTTTCCCTAAGCTGCAACACTAGCTCCCTGCTTAGCCAGGCCGGTCTTTTTCCCCCGACGGCTTGTCTTCCGGCACATGGGGACAGCCTGCTCCTGTGCCTTTAGGACTTCCTTCTTGAAAAACATCCAGGCTTCCTGGGCTCCTTTGCCCTGGAGGACTGCCTCCCAGGGGACTTTTTCAACCAGGCTCCTGAAGAGCCCAAAGTCCGCCCTCCGGAAGTCCAAGGTGGCAGTTCTGCTGACCCCCTTCCTTGCTTCTCCCAGAATTGAGAACTCTATCATTTCATGGTCACTGTTGCCAAGACGGCCTCCGACCATCACATCCCCCACAAGACCTTCCCTGTTGACAAACAACAGATCCAGCAGGGCACTTTCCCTAGTTGGCTCTTTCACTAACTGTGTTAAGAAGTTATCCCCAGTACCTTCCAGGAACTTTCTAGACTGTTCTAGACTGTTCTAGACTGTTCCCTCCATCTTTCTGACAGTAGGATAAAAGTCTCTTGATTCAAACTCTGAGTGTATAAATCTCCCCATGCCTTCATTCCCTCACCCATGCAATGGGTATCATGGAAGTCCTGGAAGATTTACAGTAATACACATGCATTTAGGAAGAACGTTTAACTCTGAAAAATAAAAGTACAAAGGCCTAGGCATCAAGAAGTATTTGCTGATTATTTTGTCATATGTCTAAGTATTATTTTACATCCACTTTTAAAACAAATATGGCTAATGAGGATGAAGTTGTCCATGTGAACTGCACAATCTGCACTGTGTATCTTTTTATTATGCTTTGGAACTAATAAAACCTAGCTAATCTTTCTTCCTGATAAGTGTAATTTATGCACTGTACACAAAACCATACACAAGCTCATTGCCAAGGTGAATATAATGACAATTTCAATGAGGTACTGAAATAGCTTAGGACTTCCAAATCTTCATTAAAAGACACAAGTGAAGAGTACAGGTAAAGCTATGTCTGTATACTAAGTATAAAGTGAGGACTACACAGTCCAGGGCTGCCTTTCTCAGCCATACATATTATTTTCTCCTTGCTCTCCTACATATCTCATTTCCCATGTAATTTCAATACTGTTTTAAGAAAACAGTGATTTTAAAATGCAGCACATGTCACATCAGTGCAAAATATGTTTTGGGGCTGGAAGTCCAGACAGATAGGTTTGACTACTGGGGAAGAATAATCTCTTCTGACTCCTTAAAGTTTAAAATACCACAGTTCATCTGCCAGACCTGAATTTCTGATCCAAGTGAAAGGAAAAGCTGACTGCTGCTGACAGTCTGCTAGTTACACTGTATACAAACCATTATCTGTTAATATTGCATACAAACCCAGGTGAAGCCCAAAGGCAATTACATACAAATGCTAAACACAACCCATAGGCATATTCCAAGCTAGTATAAATAGGGTTTGAATGAATTTATGAGTGCATGTGTAATTCCACTAGCTTGAATGCTGGCCATTGGTGGAACAAAAAAATCACTGTAGGGCCAGCTGCAAGCAAATCCCTGGTTTAACTAATGGCCAGTGATCTTCAGGGTTTCTTACCAAACTGAGCTCAAATGTAACCTTGAGAGAAAATGTTTTTTCTCTAAAGGAGAATGCTGTGTGAAATCTGGGAAGGCTGTAGCATGTCAGAGGAGATTGGAAAGCATCCTGGAAGGCTGTGAAATTTTGGAAGGAGGTAATGCATTCGAGAGAGCGAGAGAAAATATTTGCTTGGTTTTGAAAGAAGTGCACAGAGGGAATAACAGCTGCAAGGGCATACAGGTGGTTCTCACAAATTCTCTTGCCAGCTGTAATCTGTTATAAAAGAGGAGTCCCAAGTGCAGAACAATTATACAGCTAGTTTGGAGCTTTTTACTCAAACATTCCGACATGTTACATAATCCAGCACAGTCCTAAAACTGCTCAGTTTCCACTGACGATAGTGAAGGCCTGAGCCCTTATTGAGGACTTGGAGAAGCCACTTAATTAATTGTCATACAAATTTTGCTACTGTTGGTCCAAATTTTTAAAGCTTGAACTTATTGCAGGTCAGCTTTAACAGCATCTAGTGGTTGAGCTGAAATGAATGCATTCTCTTTTAGCCAAGCTTAATCCACATTAAAATGTCCACAGTTCTGCAATTGAGATCAACGTGCTGATTGTAGAGGGAAAAAAAGGAAGGGGAAGAGACACCTATTAAACATCTTCATAAGGCAGTGTCTTTTTAAATAACCATGAGCAAAGTATTTATGAAACTCCCCCAGTCTCAGTCATAGAGTCTTTATGTAGCACGCAGATGATGAGAGTAGCTTAGCTTCATCAGTTAAAAAACACACAGAAGTGGCTGAATTTTAAATACTCTCTACTGAGTTAGGTGGTCATTATACGTTTAGATTAGGACAGCTTTGACCAAAGTGCAGCTCAGGAAGTTCCGTAAAATAGCACCTTGCAAAATTGTTCCAGAATCTAGAGGTTTGACCTGTGGAGACCACATGTCACCATGTAAAAACAGATTAAGGGAAAAGAAACTCAACTCAAAATAACTACAGTCTACTCACTTTTACTTTAATCTTTTGCAGGTCTTCCTTTTGCTTAGTTGCATAATGAGAAGCACAGATTGTACACTCTAGCTCAATAGGCACTGGCATCCAAACACAAGAAAAACAAATCCCTTCCTTTTAATTCAAGTCCATCCTGCTTCCCATGATTTCCTGTCCTCCAGCACAGTTCAGTTCCTAGGAAGAGTTGCACAATACAAATATACTGTTGCCTGTGCTAACAAAATAATTGACCTGCCATGAAAAAGCTGGCATAAATATTATCTCCTCTTGGTAACTACTAAACAGCTAAATTGCATGTGGTAATGCTGTTTGCTATTAATGTAATTTTAAAGAGACATAATGCTTACAAATTTAAACAGAGCAGCCAGTGGCCTCTTCCATGCAGAGTGTATAACAGCATATTTTACTGTAAAAAAACTACAGCAGAACCACTGTAGATAAAGGACATATTCCACGGTCACAGTCCTCTAAACTTACTGGTCAGATACAATCCTCCAGGAAATTAAAGGCTGAGAAGGGGAAAAAAGCATCATAAAACAATAGTTACTAATGTTATTGATGATGGAGGAGGGGAACAATCAACTTTTCACTGAATTCAGTTTCTGCTTTACAAATCAATTCTAGTTTTCTGCTCTGTATGACACAATATCAAGAGGTTTGATGAGGATGACCTAGTCAATATTCCAAATTTGGTCCAGTCTTATTAATTTTACTGTAAGCTTAAATGAATGAAATATCCTCATGTGACCAAGTTGGAGCTCAGACTTGCAAACACTAGTCCTGCTCTGGTAAAACTCCAGTCTTTGACCTCTGCTTCAGCCACTTTAGGAAATGGAGCTGATAACCCAGAAGCAAGTCCAGGAAAAGGAATTAAGTATTTGGAGACTTAAGTGCACATAGAAGAAGGAATAAGGATTTAACAGTGAATAACTGAAGTCCAGAAGTAATTCTGGAGCAATGACTAAATCACAGGATTTCTCAGGTACAGGGAGCAATTGAAGCAGCAGGTTGCAGACCTCCCTGGCTCCCCTCTGCTCAGCCCAGAGAGATGCACTGCTGTTTGTACAGCCTCCAGACACCAAAGTGCCTTCCCCTCCTCCACAGAAGCCCCTGTAGTGCAGGACCTTCGCCTCTGAGGGAGACCACAAGGACTTGAACCAAATCCTCTCCCAACACTGAATCTGTTTGGAAGTAAGTGCTCTGGCCACTAGACTATTGGGAGAAAAAAATTAAAATGTTTCTTGGCAAATACAGCAACTACCTCAGGACTCTCATGTTTGATGGTGGAACACTGTGAAAGGGCAAGGCCATCCATATACCCAAGAGAACCACTTCCCAAGAGCAAGAGTACAAAAAGGAGAACTTTTTAAAGAACTAAATACTTCCATGAATCTCTGCTGAAGTTGGGGGAGTTTTGTTATTGACTGTAGAGGCAGCAAAAGCAGGACTAGACTGTGCGTGCATCAGGCTGACACAACAGGAACTCTCCCTCCTAGGACTAGTCAAGAGCCTTGATTTCAGTAGAAAGGCTTACTCACTGTATAATGACCCATCAAATAACTCCACCTGGCCTGTGCTAATCAGATCTGACTGTAAAGTGCCTGCATGGCTCTGACAGTAACAGAAACAGGATGTCGGTAGTTGACAGGAAGTTCAGGTGTTAGAGTACAAGAAAGACAGAAATGCTTCCCCACCAACTGTTGGGTTTGCACACAGACAGAAAGGGTATGACCTAATTTAGGAGAATCAGACTGCAGATCAGGATATTAGTCTTCTATATGCCACCTCATCAACGATAAACTTGAATCTGGTTGCTCTTATTCTTCAGCAGCTTGCCAGCACTCAGATGTTTAGAGGCTCTGCTCTGCTTTTTAGCATGTGATATGAGTAACACTGAGATTTAGTTTCAGGATTTTGCTCTTTCCTTTGTTTTATTTTGAAAATCCCTAAGGACATGGCTAAAAGCCATAGTCATATCTGGTTCAGGATTTTCACATCTGATTATTAATTCTCTTGGAAAGCTGATTTGCCTGGAAATAGTACTGTTGGAACATACTTTTGTTAGTGTTATTGAGGATTTTTTCCTTCCCTTCTTCTGTTCCTCTATTTCACAGAAGGCTCTTTGTAATCCTTTAATTCTTCAGTTCATATGTTATGCCTTCCCTAATGCACAAGGAACTTCAGGCTTAGATATGGTCATTTGGACAACTTAAGACAGACTTAAGCCTCCCATGCTTAGGATAATGCCCCTTCTTTGAAGTTCTTGTTAGTTAGTCCCCCCCACAAATACATCATACATTTTCCACATTGACTTATTTCTGTTCTGTGGCCTCATGCATTGCTACTGATGACTGTGCAATCAATCAATATGATCTGCTGTGGGCTATGTATCATGGAGACATGCTCCCAACAGTGAAACAGCTTTTCTCCAGCTAGCACACAGCAGCCTTGTGTCAAGACACTTCCTCAATGCCAGAATTTGGTGTACTGAGAGGGCACCTTGTCCCATGAAGGCCACTGCTCTCTCTTGTTGATGCAGGAAGAGGAAATCAGAGAGAAACTTGTGTTATTATACTCCACTACTGCCCTATAATTCTAAAAGCTGGATTTTTGACCAATACCTATCTACCAGTTCCTATGGAAAGGGGCTCAGTTGTTCTGCATGAACAAACAAGGCTTTGTAGAGAACTTTCTAGAGAGGCAACACAAGGAAATCATGTCACAAACCCATTTTCTTTTCTTCTCCACCCTTCACCTTCTCCCCACCTCAATGACACTTCAGAAGTTTATCTGCACTCACACATGGTCTGTGGGATGGGACTCTCCTTTAAACAATACTCTGCTGGCTTCAGAAGTCTAGTAAAACCGCTGCATTGTATCCAGGCTGCAAGTAAGCAAAGCAGAGAAAGGACAGAGTGACAAGGGTGGACATCCTGGCTCTCTCACCCTCAAAAAGCTGGAAAATCTGGAGATGAAGGGGGCCATGCCCTCACCTGAAAGTAAGGAGTGGAGGATTTCCACCCTCTTTCCAAGGAGAAATCTATAAGGAAACTGTTGTGGCATTTCCCTATCCGTGTGTCACCTCCTGTGGGATTTCCAGAATTGTTGTTAGACAAGTTGTGAAATCTTCCCTGTCCTTTCAGAGGGGGAGGGGGCAAGTACGGACTTGCTGGAGCTAGATGACAGCAAAGGACAAAGGTAGGTAAGCTTCTTCCCCCTGTGTCTATACTGGCACCTGTAAAAAGTTACGTAGTACAGGAGGAGCTGGCTCTGAGCCAACCTACTCTGGCTCTCAGCAGGCATTAGTCATTTTGGCTTGACAATGGTCTAAATACAGCTACCTAGCTACTGGCTGGCAAGCTTGAATCTGCCTGCCACAGACAACTTCTGACAGCAGGAGTCCCAGGAACCCGTATCAGCTGAAATGTATGCTGCCAGTGACTGGGAGAACGCAAAAGAGAGGATGTAGGTGTGGTGTAGATAGGCACATGGGCTGATGACTCTTCCCATATCTGGTAAGGCAATGGGAATATACTCAGGTAAGTGAGAGCCAAACCAGAGATTGCTGGAGCTGTTTGAAAGTAATGATGGAAACATTTAGCACTGGGAAAGTGGTGCCCATTCACTCATTATGATGTTGCTATGTGAAATTTCCATGATTTTCCATTGATTTGACACTCTTTGAAGTCCTTACTTGGTAGGCCAAATGCATTTACTCATGGGAAGTGAAAAACAGTCTCATTTTATCCAAGGAGGTATAAGCTAACCATTCATACATGGCAGATCCTGCTCCTCTTTCTACCTATACTAGATAATTCTTTCTACTTCCCTCCTGGAGTTACATAAACACTACAGTGCCTTCTGTACATTCCTGTAACGCATATATTGCGCTCCAAACTGAAACTGATAAGCAGGTAAAAGACACTCTGTGAAAAAGCAGGCTTATCCATACTGTTTACGCAGCCCCCACACTGAAGTGTTAAAGGTAACCTGCAGGACTTCATCCAACTAGCTTGACCCTCAACAGCGTGGCCAGTATAACCTTTCTTTGATTCGCTCTAAATCAAAATGTGTCCTCTCTTAGCACATTGGTCAAGCCTGTTAAGTAAAACTAGTCCCAAGCTGTATTTTGTTGCATTCCAGAAAGTTAAATTTTTCTTAATAATTTTAGCTCCTTCCTGTAAGCCAGTAACTAGAAGGCTGCTGGCTGTATATTTTGTGTGATAGAAACAACACAGGCAGGGTGGTTTCTAAACAACTCAAAAGTGTGGTGTCACAGACAGCTGAGACAATCCAGCAACTTCCCCCCACAACTTGGCCTTTCTCTTTCTCCACCCTGCTCCTGGGCAATGGAATTCCACCTCATCCTTTATGGTGGTTCTCAAACCCTTCCAGAGCCAAGATGACTTGCTATCTTAGGGAGAACAAAAATTTAAGTCATGTCACATTAAGGAGCTAAAATGGCTTAAAAAAGCATCCAAGAAATGTCAGAACTGGTGCAAAACAGCAGCAGGAATATGTGGCTGGGATAGATTAGAATTTTTCAGATTTTAGGATTTCTGGTTGTTCTGTTATTTGTGTTAACCTCCACATTGTTGTAATTAAGAAACACCCTTGTGTATTACAGAACAGGGAGAGCTTCTAGGATGTACCAGCTCCAGTTTGCTTACCAGATCTCACAAATCAGTCACGCAGAATGTCAATAAAAGACAAACTTCTCAATCTAGACCAGAGTCCCTGAACAGCTATAGCAGGAGCCTGCTGTTGAGCTTGGCAGGACCATACTGGAAATAAAATGCTGAAGTGAAAGCAAGTACCCAATAGCTGAGAGAATCAGTCATTCAGAGTCTATTAATAATGTGGCAGGCAGGATCCAAACAAACATGTAAAGTGATTGACTTTGCTACTTCTGGCACAAAAAGGGAATTGCCTTACTGATATGAAAAGCCTGCAGAAGAAAGAGTTGAGTGCAAAACCTTTTCTCCATCAATTCTCTAGGAAGAATACGTTAAAAAATTTAAATGCTAAATTTAGATTTCACCGGAAAAAAACCCAACACCCCCCCCCACCCCCCCCCCCGCAACAGCCCAAACCCAAATAGCTGTAATTAAGGCTGAATATTTATGGAGTAAAATAAAAGACTGACCAAGAGGAAAAAAAACATGCCACTGACTAATCCAAGAACATTTCAGATTTACAGTGAGCTGCATTAGCAAGCAATTTGGAATTAAGACCTCAGTTTTCCTCCGTCTTTTTTAGGCAAAATTCCCACTGAAGTTGCTGCAGAAAGCTGACAGTGATTGCAAAACTGAATTCAAAAGACAACTCAAAAGGATCTGAGTTTTTGCTGAAACATAAGAAATCCCTTTTGCACAAGAAATAATTGAGGGGTTGGAGAAAAACAGCCTATTTTATTTGCCTAGTTACATCTTCTGCATCAAGTCAGATTTAATTTGTGATTTCATGGGTAGGGCCATCAGATGTTAGCTTTCCAGAAACTAAGTTCTCCTCAGGGGAATGGCTGCAGCTGAATAAGAGCCTGAGCATCTGATCCAAAGGCCACTGGTAACAGAGAGAAAGCTTCCAATGATCTGTGGAGATTTACATGTCAGAACAGGAAGGAACAGCAGTCTTTTCTGAGTGCATGAAAAATCAAAGCCTTTTGGCCAACAGCAGGCACAAGCAGAGACTACCACAAGGCTTCATTCGAATGACTCGTACATACATACCGTCACTGGTTGAAAGCAGGCATACAACACAACACTGAGTTCTTGGAAAAATGGGAAGAAGGAGGAAAAAAGGAGGAAGGGAAAAACAACAGCAACTTTTTTTACTTACTGGAATCCAAGATGATCTTCACAGAAAATGTGGTTGGTTACTATAGTTTGGAAAATGATTGTTGTAATCTGCCTGTTGGTAATTCCCTGAAAAGAAAGTGCATGCTTTAAGCCAGTATCCTTTTATTTGCACAGGAGCTGTTAAGTCCTTTCATCTTACTGCAGGATACTTTTTTAAAACTCTAGCTTTCTCAGTGTTTGGAACATACCTGAGGTAAGACAGTAGCATCTTTGAGAGGAACCCCTCAGAACAGTAGTTAGTATCTCACTGGAGAACGTTCTTTCCCAGGTAGGGAAGCCGCGGAGAAGCGTGGGCTGAGGCTGGGTGCCTGAGTCTGCTGTGCTTTGGTTACTCCTTCTGGTTGAAGAAGATAGCATAGATTTAATGAGGGCCAGAGGAGGAACAAATGGGCTATAACCTGGTCCCCCTGTTAGCTCTAATTGAGCAAAGCAACTGCTCTGTCATAATACGGTCTTCCTCATCTCAATGCAACTGAATCAGCCCTTGTAGGGCTGGGGCAGGGCAAATTAAACTTTCACTGTTCCGCTGAGTAGCAATGCACTTCTGTGACCTAGGCTAGGATCATAGATGTGCCTCTGTGTTTCTGCTTGTAGCAGAACTTCACATACTTGGGCTTTCTAAAGGTGCTCCAGATGTAGCACGCAGAGCATCAAACAACTCAGCTCTCCTAGGAAACACCAAAGGGATGCAAGACAGGGATTTATTTCTGCCCATACATTTGCAAAAAATGACAGCTTAATCTGTACTAGAAGCAAGTGGTGACCTGAAATGAATCTGAAATGAAATAGGATACTATAATACATCAGCAAAATGTTCCCAGGCACTGTTCTGCAGAAATGACTACTCAGCTAGTGAAAATATTTTAACTGGATTTCCAGAGCTATTGCAAATATGATCAAAAATGCTTGAAGAGAAACATGCAACATGACACATGCATGTTGATGTCAGTCCCAGTGACTCACTCTCTGCACACTTGAATTGTCATGAAAATACTGTAACAGTAAAGGCTGTTAAAATAGTTGTTTTTAAAAGAGGTACATGAGGTCAGCTCAACATGAGAGATGACTGTAACTTTCAGTAAAGCACCTGTTTAGTGAACTGAGCCTGGGATGTGTTGTGCTTTTGTAGTTCAAAGGGAGCGTCTCTCTGTGTGCGTTTGGCTTTTAACACCATCCCTCCATGTGATTAAAGAAAGCCACAAGAAAGAGGTTTCTACATTATTATCTCTTCCTGGAAAACAAACCTGACTGTTTCCCCGAAGTTTGCTGGTACAGAATTATGCAGCTTTAAAGGCAGCCAGACATTTTGGCTGCCCATCCACTTGCTTTCCTTGCAGTTGTCATTATCTCTGTTTTACTTTACCTGGAACTTAACAATCTCTCACTCCCTTTCCTCCTAGGTTTCAGTAACTCTTCAAAACGAAAATCAATAGCATTCCTTTTACTCCAAGGTACAGCCTTTCAGGTAATCACGTCATATTTTGCAGCAGCTGCTTGGAGCCTATGCAGCAGAAATAGCCTTTGGATGAAGAGTTTCCAGTAAAGTAGCTGCCTTTTTCTAGCATTTCACTGTTTACTTGTATTAGTGGTTTAGATCAACATTGGGTTTTTATGAAGTGATTCAAGTGATATGTTAGTGGCATGGCTTAGAAAACTCAGAAAGGGATTTTTTTTAAAATTACCTCAAATTAGAGACTCTAAATAAATAAAGTTCTTATGAGTCAGTGGATTTCATTCCTGTCAAACGGCCATTGAATTAAAGCAAAATAACCTCAAACCTCTCATTAGCAGAACTGCATGTGTAATTTCAGTTTCTGTTTTGCTATTAACAGACTTGTAAATGGGTTATAGTAATCCTACTTCTTTTTTTAAGAAACTTGTCATCATGACAGATACATTAGAGGCCTCAGGAAACCCCCCTCCCTCTTCTCCCAGAAGTGTCAGCTTTGCGAGGAAGAGTTGGCATTGCAAAAGTCTGGACATAATTTAACAAATTTTCTCAGTAGATAGGGCCAGAGCCTCATCCACTGAAGATGCAGGGCAGTCTCCTTCACGCAACTGGAGCTGTACAGATGGGTGGCCTGATCCTTCCCTGGAAATACATAGCACAAACTCAAAGAACTGAGCACTAAAAGTGAACGTGCTACGGCTGATAGTTCTCATAATCCAAATTATCCGAAATATCAAATACCTCAGAGAGAAGCCAGGTTTCTGTTAGTACTGTGAAGTTGATTTATGTATAAAACTTCTAAGGAGTTCACAGTATAAGTGACACATGGAAAAGCTAAAAGTGGCATACTCTTAGAAATACAGTGCCAGGGCTGGAGGGAGGGGGTTGTGGGAAAAGGACTGCAGCAAGACAAATTGTTGCATTTGGTTTGTCTTGAGTCCCTTTTTAAAAGAAAATTTAGCTCATCTGCTTTTTGAAATATTACATATATATTCATACTTATGCTACAAATAAAGTGATGGCTTTATGGTGTATTGTGGTACTATAATATACATGTAACTAGTTGTCCCTCTGCTCTGTCCATCAGACAAAAGTCACCCTGCTAAATATTTCTTTTTTCCCCACCATCAACAAATGTGGACTGTTTCTTTAAGTTTTACTTGCTTCATCTGTTGTAATCACAGAGTGAACTATCAAGAGCAGAAATAGCAGCTGAAGACGGGAGTTCTAATCAATCATATTAGAAATGTAAAAGATCCGAAGCTTTCCTTTAAGAAACTCATCTCTTTTAGTAAGAATAATTGAATTTTAATGCTGCCACAATGCAGTTTCTGATTAAGCTATTTTGGTTAATCTTGAAAGATTTCTAACAGGAAATTGTTGTAACTTTCCTTTCCTTTTCCCTCCAAGGGCTGTTGTGTAGAGGAAACCTGGGTTTATAAACAGAGCGCTAAACCAACATAGAGCAAAACCAGTCAAAATTTACAAGTGTGCAGTTTGGCCAAGTGGCTGCCTTCCATACTGACAGACACCCCAAAATCTTCAGCATCATTCCCAGGCTAAAGACTGCTCTCATTCAAGAAACTGTACCATAAGGAGTCCTGAAGACAACTTCATGTGCAAGTAGGGTCCCAAATCCCTGTGAAACTTGTCCTTATTGCAACATTTCAGGACCGCAAAAACAGATTCACATAATGTCAACAAAACCAAAGCCTGGTGACAGCTTGGTTGCAGATTTTAGACACAGTTCTCTGTCTGTAAGGTCTGTAGGGTTGATAAGTAAGGGAAAAATACATATTGATCTCAGTGAGAGAAGTGGTGCATAGGCTTTCTTTTCCCTTTAGAACAGTCACGTTCTATAGGAATGGTCCGACTGAAGATGCGTGAAAGCTTTGCTGCAGCTGCGTAGTGAGCTCTTTACAATCCTCTTTATTGCCTACGTGAAGGATCAGTCAGCAGCTGTGTCAGTCAGCTTGGATTTTAAGATTTCTTCCTCCACAACCTCCCAGCCTGGTCTCCCCCTCATTTCAGAGAACTACAACCTGGCTTTGTCCCAACTCCTTCCTGCTCGGAGATTCTTCCTGTGCAAGCAGATACGTGCATCACCTTGGCGCTGCTCCTGGGAGATACCAACTCTCAAACAGCCATGACTACACTACCTGGACTACATTTCCTTCCTTCCCTCCCTCCCTCCATCCTTCCCTCTGGCAGCCACAAGCACCCTGGGTCTCTGTTTATCTCCTGTTATAGTGCTGCTTGGCTGCCTAGGTAATACCTGTTATTTTATTGGGCTTTCAATGCCTTCTATGGGAAGAAACTACAGACCAGAATAAAAGTGTCCTGCAGGCTAAATCTGACTTACAAGTGCCTTTACTATTGTAGTAATATTTCTGTAAATCTAGAGAAACAAGGCTGTATTCTAGATATGGTACAGCCATTTCAACTCATCTTTGCCAAGCAGATGGGAGAGGGTTCAGACAATAGGCTTGAGAAATAAGAAAGAAATAGCAAACTTCTCTGTAGCCTACACGTAGGCTGATTGTAAATCTGATATCAGAAATATACAAAATACACATAAAGCTAGAGATATATGTAGCAATAAGTCGCTTAGTTGGGTGTCAGTTCATTCAAACCAAAAGTACTCACAATGCCCACAATCCATTAGAGACAGAGCAGCTTAATTGAAAACAATCTGATGAGAGAATGATTTAGTCCAGAAGCATGTGGCTGATTAGCAGGAGTTCCAGGTCCCAAAATAGCTCCATTAAAGCTCAGTAAACTAAGCGAGCGTCTCTCAGTGTCGATTTCTGCAAAACACAGGACTCTAAAGCCACCTGAGCTGGCAGCTTTCTAGAACTGTGATGATCATTGAGAGCACTGATTGATACAAATATTGTTTTCCTTCAAAATCCATGGGGATTCTGAAGCACATACAAACTTAAGAAACTTTCCTTTAAGCAATAATCTTATTGCAAAGTACTGACATGCTGAGAATTCCCACCATTCGGGAGGTTAAGTGCAACATTGACGGTAACAAAAGGTATACCAGTATTCTGCAGCCTAGCCTGACTGAGGCAGAGCTGAAATGCTTTTTGATGGAAACTTTTAAGATACAGATTCTAAGCTGAAGTCTTTAACCAGGACGTGAGTCCAGCTTTCTCCAGAATCAGTTATTTTTGGCCCACATCCAAAATTCATACCTCATTGAATGATCCTATCCAGTGAGCTCCAAAGTCCAAGCGTTTTGATTAAGTGCCACCTTCACTAATGTTCAAAAGTATTTTGCACTTGACTTATCTTTTACTTTCTTCATATATTCAAATTCTCTGTTCTAATCACCATTTCCAGTTAACCCTTACCCATTTCTGGAGATCTATATGTTCACTGGTTGGAGAGAGGAAACTCTGGACTTAAGCACCATTAAGTAGTCAGTAACAGAACAAGGGTTGTTTTGTGACCAAAAAAAGCTAGACTGGGAAAAGCATATCCTCCATGGTACTGAGTCAGTGTGATGAAAAGTGGCAGAAGATAACATTGGTCTTCTCAGGTTGTTCCCTGACAGGCTACTTCAATGCTGCAACAGAAATGTCAGGAACTGGCAACAGCTGGAGACACAATCAGCATCTTAGCAACAGATAACAAGGTTCAAAGGTGGATTACATGCTTATATGTCAACTGAGTATAGGAAGAAGGAAATAATTTATTCATTGTTACAGGACAGAGCATTTCATTCCAGCCCTGTTACCAGGAACATTCAGAAATGTATTGCTGCAATGCCTTAGTGCTGAGCCCATCAGAATGCCTGCCACTCACCTATTTTGGAACAGGAAGTTATTTACCTCAGATTATGCCTTATGCACAAATGTCCTGCCTCCCACGCAAGTTCTTCAGCCAGATGGACACTTAACCACCCAGCAGCCATTCAGCCAAACCAGCTTGTTGGTGAGATGCAGAGGGTAAGCTAAGTGGTGTAATTCTGCTTGGCTGCTTATTCTGATGTGCATCTACCAGTTGTGGGTTGAAACTCCTCTTGACTACAGAGGCCCTTCCTCTCCTGAACAAATCCTCCTGATGTAGTAAATACCAACCAATAATCAGGACGACTCATCTGGAGGAGAGATTAAAGAGCAATAGAAGAGTAAGCAAAGAAGAACTCAACAGCACCAGAGGAAAAAATAATTCAATAGCACCGAGCTTAAATAGTTTGGGAAGACGTTCCGGAGGAATAACCCTTACCTAGTAGTTAAAATTATTGGAAAAAGGAGCAGCAAGCTTGCTGGAAAGAAGGGGAAATCCTGCTGCTATGCCATAGACAAGTTGAAAATCATCTCTATTTTCACTCTAGGCTGCACTCTGTGTCACTCACTCCTACTGACAAAAATGCACACAATTTCAATTAGTATCAAGACCACATTCAGCAGAAAACCTGCACAAAGTCTAGGTCTAGTAAATCACAAACTGAAATGACTCACATGGTAAATACTCCTATTCACAGCTTCCTGAGCATGTTTAATATAGGTGGATATTTATACTTATATCTGACAGATCTGAATTTCTTAGCCTGCTTATACTTCCTTTGGAAAAAGCTATATTTATAACAGCTTTTTATAGAACATAGTCAATGAAACTAATATACAGTACTTTTAGCTAACTTGTATCTAAAAGAACACTGCTTTAATATTTTAAGAGCAGGGGAAATGCACATAGGTCCAGAGAAGCAAAAAAGAAATGTTTGAAGAGACTGATAATATGAAAAGGGGAAGATCTGAGTTCAGAGTGTCTGCAGCGAAGACCAGAACAAAAAGCTAGAGGGGACTGAAAGAGAATATAATCCAGATATGGTCAAAATAGGGGTGAGAAGGAAATAAGAAAGAAGGTGCACAAAAAATTGAAGTACGCAGGTAAGGAAGAAGTGGCTTCCAAGAACATAGCCATTGTAAAGCTATTATCCCTAGTTTACTTTGGCATTTTTACTAGATACGGTTTGGTCTGACATGAGAAGGAATTTGATATTAATTTGAAAATACTCAGTAAGGTGTCCTATCTATGAACCCTACAAGGACTCCCATTCTTCTGCATTTATTTTAGTATAAACATTTTCTTATTTTATTATTCTAAAAGTGTTCTTTATTTGTTTTGTTATAAAAGAAGAATGTATGCCACAGAGCCCTGGAAGATGGTTAACATAACAGAATTTTTCTGTCACTGGGGCCCAAACCTAAAAGGGCACAGGCACTCAAACATCCCTAAACTTGGGCTGAGTATTAGGCAAGTGATATTTAAAAGATTCAGGTAGAGAAAATATTACTGAATATCAGAATGCAATTAAATGGATTTCTGGAATGCCATTTTGTGTTGCTCTGAACTATATCAGAAGACAATGTGTATACATCTAGCAGGACTTTAAAGCACAATTTCACACAGTAGCCTATTGAGCTTAACTCTGTGACATCTGCTGAACAAGTTCTGCAATTAAACAAGCAAGAGGTTGCCAAGAGTCATATATGTAGCAAAACATTTTCTTCTCCTTTTAGACATCTCTTTTTTCACGAGCTAACCTCCAAAATTGGGTGTGAAGATAGGGCTCTGAGCTCCAGCTCTAAGTGTAAAAAAAGATTTTGGCACAATTCTGATCATATGTTAGAAACAACATGGAGCTCCAAATCCAGTTCCGAGATTGCTGCTAGGGAGAGCAGAACACTGCAGAGCTTGTGTGCAAGTGCAAACCAGGAATGGTTTCCGCAGTAGCTGCAGAGTGGCACGGCTCTTGGCTTCATCATAGTATCCACTACTTAGGGTTGTCACCTGGTCAATCCGCATTTGAGCGGAACAGATTGACTACAGACCTGTTAGTTGACAGCAAAACAGGATCAATTAGCACACATGCAGCAGCTGTTTGTTTCAGGGACGCACAGCTCTGTGTGTCAATGAAGAGAATCCTATGTGTGACAGCAGCAGCAGATCTTCAGAAGCAAAGTGCTAAGGGCTATTGTTTTAGGTTAAACCTAAGGACACTAGCAAACAATCCACTGTTTATAAAGCTTATAGTCTTTTGTTGATATTGGGTGTGGAGAGCAGGCATTAGCCCTCCCACAGTGAGATCAAACTTGTTATGAAAGGCTTCATCTATCCTAGAATCTTAAGTCTTATCCTCAAGCCAAACTGCTCCTTTAATCACAAGACTGCCAACTAGCAAAGGGCAAGTCAAAGATTTGGTTGTGGGTGAAAAGAGAAAGACTTCAGCACAAACCTCATTCAGCTGGGACACTTTTTCTTCAGCTTACTGCTCTCAGCCTTGTCTCCTAACAGCGTCGAATCTCATTCCTTTCCCATGGCTTTAACCTGGGCCTAACACAGCAACAAACCAAAATCCACCCTGTGCCTTAAGAGGAAAAATAGCAAGCAAACTTTTAAACCATTTTAGTTGCCTCAAAGATAAGAGTATATCAAAACTCTGTCTACATTAAAAATACATTAAGTTCTTCCTGTTTTCCAAGTCTTTGACTTTCAGCGTTACGAACCTTACCAGGTGACAATTCAGAAAGACAACTGTGCAGAGCAGGGAGCTGAAGCGCAAACTGTTCTACAGGGTCAGCCACTACTAATGAATTTCCACATTAACTTTTGGCCTAATCAAGCCTGGTTTTATACTGTTACAACTACTTGGTCAAAACAGTTATACCAATATATGCCCCAATATGGAGCTTACTCTCCACTCCAGTCAGAATTAACTGTTCTAGCCTAAGGCACCTCCAGCTCACTGCATTTCTAATCATCTGATACTGCCAGACTCCCTTCATTATAACCCTACACTCATGAACAAGGACTTCTGCCTTTAGATGGACACTGGTCTCTATTCTAGAACAAGATGTAGAAACAAAAAGGGGTAACAGCTTCATACTTACAAATACCTCCTCTTATGCAAGTATGCTTCTGCTTGAGAACTGCTTTTTCCTTTTAACTTTTGGTACCAAGTTGTTTAAACTACAAAGCAAGGGCTTTATACATGCAGAATTAAAGATGAGATATGATCTTTGGAAAAAAACCCACATTTATTTTCCCACATCCTGGGCAGCTGCAAGATCATTTACACATCATTAATGACCTTCCTATGTACTTCAATTTCAGACTCAACCATTCTGGGAGAATACCTTGTTTTAATTGGCTAGTGTCAACCTGAACCCTCAAATTTTCTCAGTGCTTCTCACTCATGCGCCCCAGTCCCAACTGTGGCAGTCTATCATTCAGAGAACATTTTCTTCACTGCCTGCATGGCTGCGTATCTGCATCAGCATGGAACTGACTTTTCTCTTAAAGGCTTATGGTACCAATTCAAAGCTGTTTGCACATCTGTTTACAACAGCCTTCTGTATGCCCTCTTTCAAGGTGATCCAGAAAATCCCAGAAACTAAAAAGCACTGGGTAGCCACCAGCTTTCCTAGTGCCTTCCAGCACATAAGTGCCTTTGTGGCACATGCAGCAGAATATGACCTATAGGGAACACAGATTGTTCCCAAGTTACGTAGAGCTCAGCTGGTACTAACAGAAACTTCAGCCAGAAGAGTACACTTTGTGGAGGCAACAGCCACTTACTAGATGTTACAGCACTCTTTAAGAGATAAGGTTAAAGATATTATATGCGCTGTGTGCTAAATGATTTAGTCAAATGGTTTGCAGGAAGTTGTTGATGTATTCTCTTCCAGGAATGTTTCCCAGGAAAAACAGCTGGCGATTCAGAACAGAACACTTCAAGGCTGCCTCCATATGCCAGCTGCAGCTTTGCTAGTAGCATAGAGAGTAGGAGTTAAATTTTATTCATATTTAGTGTGTATTTCTATACAATTACAGAACTTTATAGAGGAAACGCATTTGTGAATAGCAGCAGAGTAAATTCTGCAAGCAGGGCTAACTATTAGGAGTTAAAACTGAATCCACAAGCTCAAATGCAACTGGAGAAAGCACTATAACAGACACTGCCTGTCCTGGTGCCCACTCCCAAATGATACAAAGAAAACTCAGTCACTTTGCAACCTCAAATTTAGGCAGTCCTCCTTGCTGATTTCAGATCATGTCCTTTTCTCTCATATGTATTGTTAATGTGTGCAACTGCTAAAAATCCGAGGATATGGAAAACATATCTTCTGCATCAGCTTCTCCTTTAGCTTGAATGCACTAGTAGGAAGAAATGAACTAGTCAGCTGAGCTAGAATTGTAAGCAGCTTCTCTGCACTACCATTGTTTTTGTGGTCCTTGCTGTTCTGTGTTTGCTTTTTTTCTCAGGTGATGGGAAGGAAGTGAAAGAAGAGAGAATGCAACCAAAGGGGTTTGCATTGAGAAGCCATTCTTTCTCATGCATTTTTTTTCACACCATCACAGCATGAGATTTTTCCAGCAGCGCATTTTGAAAATTGTAAATCTTCGGGCTAACAAGGACCAAAATTCCTGCAGACCTAACTGACAAGCTTAGAAATGCTATCCCATAGTACACTGCACAACACCGGAACCATCATGTGTTATTTAAATGCTGATGCTCTGACAGGTGCAGGCCATTTTCATGCCTGTGGTCTAACATACATGAGCTAGATTGCACACTGCTAAAACAGCACAGTGCCTGCTAACTGTGGGCACTTTGAACTGTGCAGCTCTCTTGCCTTTCAGGAAAAGGTGAAAGAGCAGTGGGTCCTGCAAATGCCTCCACAATGAGCAGGTGAATGAAGCTGTCACCATAATGATGACTGAGCAGGACCTTTCCCTTGGGTACATCCTGTACCAAAAGCCAGAAGTGTCTAAGAAAACTAATAACCAGATATCCTGTTATTTCATCTGTCATGCATGGAATGGAACATTATCAGCCCTCAGCTTACAGAGGCTGTAAACCCAATCAATCACTGAAGCAGAGGATGACGAGTCCTTCCCTTTGTAAGTCAGGATGTTCCTGGGGAGGAACCATGCATGGTACAATCCAACCTAGCAGAGAACTGCATGGCAAAAGAATAATTTGGTAAAGCCCTGTGATGAAAAAGTTAAGAATATAAATGTTGTTGGGTAAAAGTCAGCATGGATGAAAATAACAGAATGGTTTCAGTTGTGTTAATCTGCAGTTCATTAATCGTGCAAAACCAAGCACAGCAGCATCCTGTGACCTCAGATATGACATGCAATTAAAAATGGGATAAAGCATGGAGTGAGAGAGAAAATATGATGGTGTGACCTTGATGTGTCTTAACGCTTAACAAAACAGAAGAGGCTCAGGAATGCTCAAAATCTCTGAACTGGACCCTAGAAATTTATAGGATTGAATAAAATTGTGAAACTTTACAGTTAAATTTGCATCTTGCTGGCAGACAGTTATTTTGGTCTGGAGCCTCAGACTTTATGGTTTGCATTTGCCAGCTTTTTCCTCCTTGACAAAAACTTGTATTTGTTTGGGGGATTTGTTTATTTGTTTTGGAGAACAGACTGACAATTTTATATCACTAAATATAATGAATCCATAATGAAACTGAGAGACCCAGTAGCATTGCCCAAGCCACTGCCATCAGGCAGGTTTTCTGCTAAGCTTTCTGCTCAGCCCTTCACCCATGCCTTGTGCTTTGCCCAAGTTCAGGCACTCTTGCCTCACTACAGTGCTCTGGGCACTACATGACCTGTTGATGCTTCCAGCTGACCTACCCTCACCTTCCCTCAGGGAGACAAGAACCGAGGGGCAAACCCTGGCCCGTTTGCTGCCTACCGCCTCTCCTACCTGCCACAGCTCAGAGGACTGTTTTGATACAGTGAACCTTTCTAGTGTCCTCCTGTAGTAAGGACAGGAAACTGCTGCTAAGCAAAGAGGAAAGCACTCGACATCCTCCGTCGCTCTCTTCCCCAAAACAGCAGCAGCCCTCTGGGAAGAGAGGGGTTAGCTGCTCTCTGGACAAAGGAAGCTGTGGCCTGTAAAGAGAGGGGTCTTAAACTCCAGCTCTGATCTCTGTGGCTGCAGATGTCGGACTAGCCCTTGCCAATTAAAGAAATGACACAACTTCCTCTTGCAAAAAGAGTCCAAAGGTTAAAAAAGAAGGCAAAAGTAACATAGGATAATAGCACTGCACAAAGCCAAATCCTGCTGTAGCCAAAGTAAAACTTAACCAAGTTATAGTCTGTAGTAAAATCATGTTACTCCACTTTACAGGTTGGCAAGTGACTTGCCCAAGTCATCCACTAGGTCAGTAATAGACTCAGAATGAGGTATTGATTAAATATCACCATGACCCTGACTGATCTGGACACTGAAGAGTCTAGGTGTGTTTCATTTCAACCTAAAGCATAATCTAGCATAGTCTAACATACTTTGGGGCATTTGTGCCCCCAAAATGCTTATTTCTCTTCATTGACTATAAAGGGAGGTTAGGGTACACATGTCCATGCTGTAAGCAGCTAATGGCCAGGGAGGGGAATCCCACCTCTGCTCTCCTGCATCCCAGTGTCTAGTGGTCTCTCCTACCTCAGAAGCAGGCACTCTGTGATGGTGCCAGCTCTTTCAGCTACACCTTTTGAGAAAGAAAGAAGAAAGGGGGTAAAAAAAAAAATGGGAGTAGGAAGAGGGAGGCAGTTTCCAAGAATAAAACAAAGAATCAATTCAATTGAAGGAAAAAGCAAAGAAAAAGTAGCCTGAGGAAAACTCGGCCTCTGAAAAACAATGGACCAAGATGAAGAAGGAAAACGTGGGTAGGAGAGGCATATGGTTTACTTCAGTTTTTGTGTTAGAACATGTGATTTATGGGAATTTGAATTTCCTTTCAAGGGAAACTGCTATTCTTAACACTGCCCTCTCTTCTGAGAAGTTTTCCGAGCTCATGACAAAGATGTGCCAGCATCCTTCTCCTTAGGTGGCCCCTCCAGATATTGATGATCCCTTGCTTTCTTTGGAAATCCATTAACAGGTATGCACAGAGCTGTCTGCTCTCTGCTGCAGCTGGTCCACCCAAACATCCCTTCATATGATCTGATCGGCTCCTGGCTTGATGTATTACCTGGCAGATCCTCAGCAGCTAGTCTTTGTATTTTGGGGAGGCGTGAAGAATATTTTGTTTCCACAGCAATTAAAACTGAAGTCTGGAATGAGAAATTTAGTACCCTTTTTCTTAAACCTGGAGGTCTTAGTTGTGCATCAGTTATGATGACACTGGGCCCCAAGAGGAGGCCTAGAAACAAGCCACAAATGAGGGGGTAGCAGCACAACTGATACACCAGCACAGCTGTTACTGCTCTGCAAGGAAATCTTCCCTGAACGCTGCTGGAACACAGTCAGCAAGACATGGCACAAGTGACTCAGGGGCCTCCCACTCCTGGCACTCTGTCAGCAAAGGACACCATTTCAATAACTAGCTGAAAGCAATTTTATTATTGCCCTGTAGCATACTGCTGTGGGTGTCTCCTTAGAGTCACAAGTTACCTACCCTGATCACGTGTACAGGCAGGCTTAAGCAAGACTGGGAGAGGATGTTGTAATCCTCTTATTCCTTGACTCCTTTTCAAGCTTATTTGCTCTGTTGTATCCTGCTCTCCACTCCGTGTCCCCGACGCTCCTGCTTTCACCACTATTGCTAATTTAGTGTTTGCAATGTAAGTTATCTCTTAATTTCTACCTTTTTTATTTAATTAGAAAAGGAAGTAAGTAAGAAAAAAGAGAGTGCTGCACAGACAGCCCTTAAAACTGCTGTGTATGAACTCAGCTTATGGAGCTTCGTAACTGTGCCAGCTCATGTGACTGGGATGCAAAAAATGTACTGCAAAGCAACACCCTTATGCGTCACACCTCCCTGGTGTGACACCACATGCACACTCAAACCCTGTCTCAGCCTCTTCCTCTCAAGAGAAGGGTAATGCCTTAGCAACCTCCAGCACAGTCGTATGACACGTGTAAATGATTTTATGGATGTTATTCATAAAAGGTTCAGTCTCTGTGTCCTTAAGTTATGATTTAAGGGTGGAGATATTATTTCATTAGAAGATAAATCACATGTTCTAACTTGATGGCAGTTTTTAAAAAGAAACTGCCCTACGGCAGTTGAACCAGCTGATCAGATATTTTCCTCCTGAGCTTACAGGCTGGCCCCAGAAATGAAGCTGCTGAGCAGAACTGAGCCCATGCCAAGTCATTGTTATGCCAGGACAAACACCAAGCTCTCCCTGCTCTTCACATAATACATCCCTGCACAAATATGACTGCTTTGCAAGTCCCTTCCCACCCAAGAGAAAAATCCCAAAACAGCTGAGATCTCTATCACCAGGGCATCAAGTCTATTTCATTCACGTGACAGGAGATCTGTGCCTGTTCTGGGGGGTTGGGGAGTGTTGAAGCCCCTCCTTTCCCCCGCAAGAAAGGTTTATGTAGCAGATTGGTAAAGCATTAGAAATCTAAGAAAATTCAGGTTTTTTTCAGACAAAGTAATTTATGCTCACACCACCTGAATTTAAGCTGATGCTGTTTTCATTCTTGCAGATGAGGTTTGGAGCACATAAATATGCTTGTTAAAAATAAGGAAGAGGCCACAGTCTTTTGGGACTGAATATCACAGAGGACCACTAGTGCATTGTTCCTACTGTTAGTTGCGGTCAATGGGCAAAATCAGCATCTTGGCGAGAATTCTTCATTTGCTGGGCTTGGATTCAGAAAAAAAAATGGAGCTCAGTTTTTAATTTGAAACAGGAGGAGGGAGTTTTTAGTCTTTTCTGCATCTGCCACAAACGAACTGTTCCCTGCAGACTGCAGCCAACGCACAGTTAAACCAGGACTATCCTCTGTGCTCTGCTCCAGACACTACACTTCGGCGGGAACTGCAACTGCGGTGTGCCTGGCAGCCAAGACCAGCGCTTTCCTTGCTCAGAAGAGGTGCCAACAGGGGTCAAAGCTTTGAACCAGTGAGAAGAGTACAGAGTCGGTGTGGTAGATTCATAAGTGCCTAACAGTTAGTAAGAAGAGGAAAAATGACTCATAGCATTATGTGTACACCCCTCAAAATGAAAGCTTTAACTTGTGAAGTGTAGAGGAAGAGAAGCCTCATTAATCCTAGCAGTCTTTGATCTACTGTGTCTGGGGAAGGGGTCACTATCTGCCTGATAGATAATATGGAGGAAAGAGACTCCTTCCCAATCTTCCCTCCTTCTTCCCACACCTCCCTATTCCCCCATCCTCAAACCTGACGTTCCAGCTCTGCTGGATATAGTGCTGCTGCACTTGTCCTTGAATAACTCCAGTAAATTCAAGCAACTCAGAGCAGGCATAAATCTAACTCACTGGACTGGAAGAGCAATATAGCTCCAGCATTCATGCTCAGATGAGGTTCCCAGATGGGAGCAGCCAGGCTAGGCTCTGGCTTGACACACTTCTCGCAAACAATCCCAGCTCCCAGGAGAGGGGCTGAGTCAGTGCTGGCCCCCCATCACATGATGGGAGGGGGCCCGCAGCCCTTGCACAGCTGGTTTCTTCAGGAGCAAGTCATCTTTTGCTCTGACCTCCATTTGCAGCTAGATTTTTGAAAGAAGCGGCACAAAAATCAAAGGACTCGCCATGTAATCTTTGTTTAACCTGTCACTCGTGCTCTGCAGCTTCTCTTAACAAGACTGACTTTTTTTCTGCTGAAGGGAGGGCAGTAGGGAGGGGATTAATGCACTGTTTCTCACTACATCCCAAGTTACTGTTACGTTGCAAGCCAAAGACGCTCCAGGCCAGTCAGTAATTTGACCAATCACCAGATTCATTCACCACGTGTTCCTCAAGACCCTTCACTCTACCAATCACAGAGGGAACTCATAATTAAAGCCCCAGATTTGTCCTTGGTTCAGCCTCTTTATTCAGAACCTCTGCTTACAATTCCCAGGATTTAATGTCAGTTTAATTTCTCAGTTAAGCTGCGACATACCCCTACACATACCACAATAAACCGCTAGTCACTGCAGATACATCTAAATGTCTTGGAAAAGTGCTGTGTAAATACCAATAAACTTCAAATAAGTATTTTATATTTTGAACTAGTATCTCTTTTCAGCATTGGAGCTAGCACCTGCTAACCAAATCCTCTAATAATCCCATGAAGTACCATATCTGATCACAGGCAGGAATCTGGCAGCACTTCAGAAAAACTCTCAGAGGCTCAGCCTTGCCTGGAAACTGAGGGCATCATCACGGAGCCAGTTTCCTGCCCCTGGAAAGGTCCTCCCTGACTGCGTGCCCAGCCTCGCCCACATCTACCTTTCCTCTTCCCAGTACCAACCATGTGCTTAGTGTAGCATCATCAGACAACTTGAGAGAAAGTGAGGCAAATGTCCTTCCTCTGACTCTCACCATCCTTCTCCCTGCTGGGTCTATCCATTGCCAGCATTGCTTCTCCCTCCAGAAGCCAGGGAAGGCTCCCCTCTCTCTTGCACACACAGACACACTATTACTCATGCAAAGCATATTTTTGCTGTCCCATCAGTCCATTGCTTCATATAATTGTTGGTTTGTGCCTGAAGAGTCCCTTTTGAAGGTCAACACTTCTGGCCAGGTATGTAGGATACTAAGAAACAAAGTGATCCTTCCAAAAGCCAGTGTCGGTGGTTAGAGCTGTAACAGAAATCTAAGGGCCCTTATGTTCAATTGTCTATAGCACTACCTTTCTTCTATTATCATGAGCATTTGCCTGGTCCTCAGACTTCTCTTAAGCTGACCTCCATCCGATTATCTTCCCCTGTCTCTTTGAAACCGTGCTGCTTTAACTTTCCAGCTGCAAGGCAAGTTCTTTTCAGGTGAAGTCCTTGCATGGAAGTGTGGCATTGTGTATGCAGTTTTCACTGCATAATCCACTGCTGTGCTGAAAAACTTGCTTCTAAGTTTGCTTTCAAGCAAAATTATTTAACTTGGGAGAGCATTGTGTCACCATGCCTCCTGTTTCTTTGCACATCTCTACATCTTGCTGTATAACCTAAGCTTAGATGCAGAGAACTTACTAGCTTTTGGGAGTAGGATGTTAAAAAAGTTCTCTAGTGAATTCTTGTCCTCTCCTTCAGAAAGTTTGATTCATAAAATAAATGTCTCAGGTTACACATTGGAGCTGTTATAAAGTAAACCATAGCATGGAGCCTTGTAAAATGCAACTGCTTGTTTTGTGTGGTGCAACTCGATACAGCACAGTGTTCCCACAGCTATGCAATGCTCTGTCCTTACATCCCCTGCATGGCCATCGTGGCTGCACTGATGCTGCAGCACACCACTAAACGATTCCACTGAAGGCATTTCTGTAATTCAGTCTCATTTCCAAGAAGTGATCAGAATTTTCTATGGTTCCTTCAAGCACTTCTTAAAAACCAACAATGGTTTTAACAGAAATGTGGTCTTCTTACTAATATTTGACCAAGGCAGAAGCTCTCTGACGTGATGAGCAAGCAGCTGGGAAAGGGGAAGTAGAAGACGAAGACACCAGGGTGAGGGAGCATGCTGTGGCTGTGCAGCTGACACCATGGCAGGCATCGAAGGTCAGCAGTGATTGCTAATGCAGAAAAGCTAACGACACAAAATACCTTTCCTGTTGCTGCACTGGGAGGAGAAAAATGCTGTCTCCTGCAGGAAAGCCAGTTAAGGGCTGTCTGATTCCCATAGATTTCTAAACAATTTGAGTCTTTGTTTCCTCAGTTCGAGAATACAGCCATAAAACTCCCTTTTTCTTTAGAGACCACAAGCCTTTCTGGCACCAGTGATACCAGTATGGGAAGCTGCAGAAGCCATGGTTTCAGAGACCAGCTTGTATTTAGGACAGAAAATGGTGGCAAAGGCATAGCATAAACTGAAAGTATAATCTATTTTACTAACGTATATAGTTCATACCTCACACAGACACCTGAATTTAAAAACCCAGCAAAAATGTCTGGTTCTTGCATGGTAATGTCAGTCAGGGTCAGACCCCAGATTCCCAGGCAACAAGCGATCTCTGTTCCTGCTCTCCTTCTTCCAACAGTAACATCACAATACACCTTATCAAGTCTTAACTTGATGAAAGAACTGCAGTGTGTAAGAATCCCCTTAGTTTCACCATGGGGAAGTCACACTTGACCAACTTGATAACCTTCTATGATGAAATGACTGCCTTAGTAAATGAAAGGAGAGCAGTGAATATTGTCTACCTAGACTTCGGTAAGGCTTCTGACACTGGCTCCCATAAGACCCTCATAGAGAAGCTGTTGATATATGCGGCTGAATGAGCAGACCTCGAGGTGGATTGAAAACCAGCATGAAGCTTAGTTGAAGGCCAGCAACTAGTGGTGTACCCCAGGCATCAATACTGGGTCCAGTCTTGTTTAACAACTTCATTAATGATCTGGATGATGGGGCAGAGTGCACCCTCAGCAAGAGTGCAGATGATACAAACTGGGAAGAGTGGCTGATACACCAGAGGGTTGTGCTGCCAATCAGAGGGACCTCAAGAGGCTGAAGAATTAGGCTGACAGGAACATCATGCAGTTCAACAAGGAGAGAAGCGGTGCACCTGGAGAGGAACAACCCCATGCACCAATATATGCTGGGGGCACCCAGTTGGACAGCAGCTTTGCAGAAAAGAACCTGGGCACCCTGGTGGACACCAAGTTGAACATGAGCCAGCAATGTGCCCTTGTGGCAAAGGCGGTGAAATGGTTTCCCAGGCTGCATTAGAGAAAGCATTGCTAGCAGGTCAAGGGAGGTGATCCTTCCCCTCTGCTCAGGCCACACCCGGAGCACTGTGTCCGTTTCTGACCTCCCCAGTACAAGAACGATGTGGACATACTAGAGAGAGCCCAACGAAGGGCGACAAATATGATTAAGGAACTGGAACATCTCTCCTGTGAGGAAAAGCCTGCAGAAGAGAGGGCTCAGGGGGATCTCATTAATGTATGTAAATACCTGAAGGGAAGGTGCAAAGATGACAGAGCCAGGCTCTTCTCAGTGGTGCCCAGTGACAGGACAACAGGCGACGGGCACAAACTGAAACATGGGAAGTTCCCTCTGAACATCAGGAAACATTCTTTCACTGTGAAGGTGACCAAGCACTGGCACAGGCTGCCCAGAGAGGTTGCGGAGTCTACACCCTTGGAGATATTCAAAAGCCATCTGGACATGGTCTTGGGCAACCGGCTCTAAGTGGCCCTGCCTGAGCAGGTGGCTTGGACCAGATGACCTCCAAAGGCCCCTTCCAACCTCAACCAGTTGGATTCTGTGGTAACAGTATCACCCAGTAACATTACCACAAACATTCCTATGCCTGCTCTGCTTATCAGCAGTTTTAAGCCTAACAGCCACATTTGAACATATTCTAAGTAAAGAATTCTTTCATTCAAACTCCATCAAGTCTGAACAAATTTCTGTCTTAGCTGGAATCAGGTAGTGGAACTGTATCTCCATGAACTTAAAAAGCTAATTTTCATATACAAGTAGAAGTCCATGAACAAAAGAATAGCAATTTAAGCTCTGTTTTCAATTCAGTATTTAAACATTTCATTCCTGGCAAGGGCAGAATCCAGAAGTACAAAGTAATAGAAACTGAAACTAATTTCCCATTCACCTGTAAACATCTTATTTATATATGTATTTACTTTGTCAACCATAACAATCACCGTTCTATACAGCACAGCATCAAACCAAACTGAAACATACTGAAACATCAAACCAGCTTTAAGCTGGAAGAGGGCAGGTTTAGATTAAACACTAGGAAGAAGTTTTTCACTTTAAGGGTGGTGAGGCACTGGAACAGGTTGCCCAGAGAGGTTGTTGAAGCTCCGTCCCTGGAGGTGTTCAAGGCCAGGCTGGACGTGGCCTTGGGCAACCTGGTCTGGTGAGAGGTGTCCCTGCCTATGGCAGGGGGGTTGGAACTCGATGATCTTCAAGGTCCCTTCCAACCTAAACCATTCTATGATTCTATGATACTGAAGACAAAGAACAGAAAATCTGCTGTGGCTGGGACTAGTGGATTTTTTAATTCTCAGTGCAACAGGCTGTTTTACAACCAGAAACTACTGTGTTGTGTGACTTCCATTAGAAGTGGATGAAGTCAGAATTCAGAAAGGCAACTGATTTAACAAGATGGCAGCATCTAGCAGGCACTCAGAAGACATAAAAAACCCTACTGACTCATGTTTCACACCACTTACAGTGCAATATGTAACAAGAAACACACTTACTGGTTGAAGTCTCTTGGGTTGGTAGGACATAGCACCTCTGAATCTGCTGTACACTACTATGTTATGAAGATGTCTGAATTGCAGTGAAATTTCTTCTTCCCAGGGGACGAGAACTCATTTCAGTGAAATGATGAACTGTAAAGAAGTAAGAAAGATGTTTAGAATGAGAAAAGCTTGCCTGAAACAAAGTTACTTTAAGAAAGTCAGTAAAGGTGGATCTAATGGAAAGTACTGAGAGTGCTATACACCTCCAGACTTCGTGTAGGTAGAATTCTCTCTTATCAGAGACAGACAAGATACTGTGAGGAACCAATTCATTGTGGACTGCTTTAATTTCCCAGATAACTGCTATATAACAAACGTTTCCAGCAATGATACGGCCCAAATAATTTTGTATGGTACAGGTAATATTTCTGTCAACTATTAAATCAATGAAGTTTTGGATTTGTTTTGGTAACTATGAATCTTCTGCCATTACTTTCAATCTGATATTGCTGGGCATCCTGCATCCTGGGGGTGGTTCCACACTGTTATTTTTTCAGCAACAGCTTATTGTCTGTCTTATGATGATTTTTTAATTTTTTTTTTTTTTTTTAATCCCAGCTTTCACATGCCTTTTCCTCTCCCTGATCTTGCTTGGTGCAGAATTTGGATCCTAAGAGCTCTATCACACCCACTCTGCTTTTCTAGTCTGTTCTGTAGCATCCATGGCAGGCTGCCTGGTAGCATACCCTGCTCTGTAATGTACCAGGATAAATATGACACAACACTGCAAATTCCAAGAAAAAGCACCTGTAAATAGCCTGATCTGCGCAGTATTTAAACAGGATAGTAATGCCTACACAACACAATCCCAGCAGAGTAGATATGTGTAAGTATTGATACATGCTGTAATTAGACCACAAAGGGTTTTATATCCTGATTATATGTATGATGATGCCAAACTTTCTATCAATAATCTCAGAAAACTGTTCTACTCCCAATAAAAGCCTAGAGAGTCAAAAAATGTAATCACCTTTGGAATGAACTTAATTTAAAATACATACGGGTGGTGCCCAGGTGGAGAAGTCAAAAATATGCAAATAGAGACATCTGAAAGATATCTAGAAAAGTTTGGATAACAAGCCTGTGCTAGTTTCCAGGGGAATTTCATCCAGCTGCTAATATCTTTAACGTGGAAATATCTCTGCAACAAAAATAGGTCCTTGGGAATGGAGAGATCCCTTACAGGATGCTGTGCAGCAGCAGGAAGCCATGAGGCAGCAGCTGGTTAAGAACGCAGCACCTACTTGTCTCCTTGGGACACTTTCTGATCAAAGTGCTGCATGATCAGCACTTTATTAACAAAGGCTTTTTGCAATTGTCTCAACAGTCTCCTAGTTTTTTAATCAATGACTTAATAAAGGACTAAATGCAGAAGGATGGCCACAGACTGACTGGTTTTGAGGCAAGTTAATAGACTAGCCATAATATAAGACAGCAGGCAGAGGATCATCAAGCTACCATGCAGTAGAGAAACAGCCTCATGAGCCTTAGCCTGCACTAATTTACTGTGCAGCATGCTGAATCCAGACATCAGAGCAGGCTCTACAGCGTTCAGCTGTGTGGTGATGCACTATGGTCAGCACAGATAATCTCAAACCACATAAACCTTAGTTTAGCGTGAACTATATTTTGCACTGATTTCTCTAATAAGATACTGTAGCTCTGACTAAGTCAGGGGGAAGTAAGTCCTGTTGATTTCTCAGGACTTCCCTCCGATACTGTAACAATGTTCAGCATAATCAAAATTAAAACTAGATGGGAAATTTTCTGTGGACTTTAACAGAAGCAGCTAGACCTCTGCTGCTACACTGAAAGGCTCCTTCCTGGTAACGCAATATAGAATACCAAGTTTACAACAAGATACAGTCTGCAACAAGTTGCCTGCTGACTTTGCTTAGTAGTTTATATCTACCAGTTTCTCCTCAAGAGATTATTAGGAGTCGGCTATCTTTTTTCAGTGAATCTACTGAGGAAAGAAGGTTAAGGAGAGTAAAACTGTCCTGGATGAGAGTCAAATATTTTTTTAACAGTTTTGACTGACAACTTTCTACTCTGTGCTTACCTGAACCAAAGCTATCCAGGTCTTAGGACACTATATAAACCTTACGCATTATACAATGGAGAAAAATATGCTTATATAATTGACTGCACACACATACAAAGAGTTTTATAAGATCTTCTCCAAGGGATGTTGTCATGCCTCTCTCAGACTCTAGTCTTATTCATTATTTACGCTCAAAATACTGGTCTGAGAATGTACTTCAAATTTAAATTAATTGAGATAGTATTTGGTTACTGTTTCCTCATCAGTATTTCACTGCACAGCACGGAGCCCAGCTAGACCGCGGTATGCTGGATGAGGCAGGTAAGCCTTCTTTGAGAAGTTATGCAAAATCCTTTCAAAGCCTTTCTCAGCAGCTTTCTGAGCTTCTTGGTCTCCTGATCATTCTGCCCCATCCTACTGCCCTCTGACTTCTTGCTGCCATCTGTCTTCTTGTAGAAGTTTCCCTCTAGTCAGCTTTTGCTAAAATGCATTGTTGAAAAGAGAGAGATGTGCATGCATACACATCTCATATTTATATAGGCTGAACTGGGTCACGTGCTTTACTCTCCAGCAGTCTTTCTGGCACAGTTTCTCTCTCCCCTAAAAAGCAATTTGAGAAATGTCCTTTGCATTACTCTATGATTTCTGTTTGCTTACTTCCAATATCCAAAATAAACAGAAAAAAATAGAAGAAAATTGGCCCCTGCTTCAAAATTTGTCCCCCCTTTTCTCCTCACCTCCCAATTACATCTGGAAGTACAATTACAGCTCATGAGCATCTGTGTGGCCTATAAAGGGCAGTCGGAGCCCAGGGAATGCTCACACGCTGGGAGGAAGATTCAACCCCCACCCCCGCCAATAGACACAGAAGCTTATCAGAGCCAGGAAGATCCTGAGAGAGACTGTAACGTATACAGACCACTATTTTATTTTGTAAAGAACAGGAACCTTTCTCTTCCCCCAGTCATAATGCTTACACTGAGCTCAGCCTCAAAACTGAGCAGGTAAAGTCTCTCTCTCTCTCTGAACAGGGATTGTGGTAGCATTGAAGGGAATGCTCCTATCTTAGCATTGTTTTATACAAAGGAAAATTTCTCTGTTATGGGCTTCATTCTACTGACTTGCTGGGAAGTTTCAGAAAATATGGCTTATTTTTATTCCTTTCCTTATTATAATCAAGTGTTGGTCCTAGTTTACAATTTCCATTTAACAGCCAGGGGTTTGTATTTCTAAAAAGTAATTGCATGTCTCAGCGTTGTCCTTGCAGAGTCATGCACTGTTACAAAACCCTGAGCTATATCAGCTTTAACAAAGAAATCTATTTCCTTATCACTCCAGGAAAAGACTGTCTAAAACTCCAACTATTCCCTGGCCTTGCCATATTTGCTTATCATGGACTGGGGATTTGGTTACAAAGCCTGTAACAGTCACATTTTATTTCCTACCAGCAATTAAGAAAAGCAAATTTCACCTTCCGACGAATCAGATACTACTTCAGTGTTTCCAAATGCTTCAGTTAAGCAAGTAATTACCTGCTCATTTCATAGAATGAAAAAAAATTATTAGAAGCACAAAGTGGATAGTCCCTCTTTGGGAAACATTTCCTAGGGAATTTTGGTGATATTAACCAGAAAGGAGGAAGCAGCAGCAATGACTTAATTTCAAAATCATTAAAAACTCCATACTTTTACGTTAACAAAGTCTCTGCTGAATACATTCCTTACTGTTAAGGCCATCCACACCAGATATCCATCAATATCCATCAAAACTGTAAGTCTCCTTCAATTACACTAACACAGTAAATCTCTAGCTCAAATGCCAAGTGGCAGCCCAAGCCATCCCCTCAAAATTGTTTACCTTCTGGATATGAGGATGAGCCTACCTTTTGCCAGACACTTCTCATCCCAGTCTATTATTTCCTTCTTCCAGGTCACCTGGGTTCTGGTCCTCCTCCTCCTCCCATCCCAGTGCAAACCAGAAGCACCTTGAGAAAAGATGGTATAAGAGAACCTGGGGTACATCTTACTGCTGCGTTCAAGATGTAGGCATCAGAGTATGAATGGCTTTGGTACGGTCAAAAGATGGTATAGATGGGAGAAAAGGGGTGGCAGCTCATATAGCTCTGCCTAGCCAGGATCACCCTCTAGTCAACTCTAAATATAACCTCTCATATAGGCCCTTTTGTTTTATGGATTATATGGCCTCCTTGTTCCCCAGTAGCAGCTTTTGTGTGTTGATTCTAGTTAGATGTAATCAGAAATCCTTCACAGCACGCAGGTCCTTGACTGCATGGAAACACCTGCAGTTGGTGCAAGGCTGCTTTCACATTAAGGGCAAGATGTATGGGAGGGGGAATTGGAGATGAGCTTTACAGAACTCATTAAGGGTTTGAAGGCACTGGGCCATAAATCATCACAGGGATATACTGATTAGATTTTAATGCAAATACTTAATGTTACCTTATTTGTGCTTCATAGTTCTGAATTTTAATATGGGGCAGTGAACAAGGCGTTCAAGTTCAAACAAGGATTACTATTTGACTCTGCCCAAATCTGATTACAGCCTAACAACCAACTTAATGTTTAGTGCTTTTCAATTTTCTTTTCTTTCCTGGAACACAGAAACAATTATCTGAGTTTACAATGAGCTCTTGGCTACGTCCAAACTACAAAAACTAAGTTATTTTCAGGCTGGGATCCTGTCTAAAATGGAGAGTAGGTTTGTGCTATTTGCTCACTCCCTATTTTTCAAAATAATTAAAAAAAATAATCTTAGGGTATCTATGGTAATATCTAATTGAAAATCTAAGGTAAGCTTCTATGTAATAAAGAGAGGCCAGAGAAGGTGTCAAACTCATTAACTTAGACGTAAACTATGGCTAATACCATTACATTATATCTAGCCAGAGAAGAGGGGGAAAAAAAAAGTAAAATCCAGCAGACTAAGAAGTAATTCACTTTGGTACTTCATCTTTTAACATTTTAAGGTGGAAGGAGGCCATTTTCATAAATTCATTGTGACCATTTCACTCCAATTAGGAGTTTCTGAATTCAAGAATCTTTAAAAATGCTATTGCTATGATCCTAATATCACATGTTTTAGAAAAATAGCATGAACACAACTAAGAAAACAACAGAACAAGATGTGGGAAAAGTACTTAGTGGTTTTTTTGGATGCCTGATTCACCAGAACAGATTATTGCACAACTTCAGTTCCTAGGCATGGGCAAGTAAAAATACCTAGTGGCAGTAAGCTGACCTGCTATGTTTTCAACCATTAAATCAACACTCATTTATATTTCATGGTCTGCACATCCACACACAAGTTTTCTGCTGTATTATTTTTGAGCACAGAGGCAGTTACAATGGCATGAAAGACATATCCTATAGCTATAGGTGAACATCACAAACCTCTCTGGCCTACTGCGTTTCTCATTTTAAGTGCAGTGTTGCAGCTGAAGCACAGAGTCAAAGGAGATGCAGGCTTAGACTCAAGCAGGTGCAGAGTACTGAGAAGTTTCTACCCCCAGCCCTTGGAGCTCACTGCACAGGCAAAACCTAGAACCAGTCTTAGTGCTTTGCCTGCCAGTTTGCTTGGCTCTCGTCTGCCTGCCATTAAGTACCATCCACAGCTCTACAGAATCTCCAGTGATAAATGGGACTGAGAAGTGCTTTCAGCTGCAGCACTAAGTCCGTCTATGCCTTCTTATACAGGAAGATAAAACATTCTCTGTTCCTTTCCCTTTAAACACAAAACACAAGACAGTGAGGTTTTGGGTTGATTGGTGGGGGTTTTTTTTCTTCTTTTTTTTTAAACTAACATTAGACTTTCTTTTTCTCAGGGAAGCTCAGCCCTGACTTACAGCCAATAAGGGCCTTACCAAGTAGCTGCCAGATGACGATATCACCTCTCAAAAAAGGTTTCCCTTTCTAGCTATCTCTGTGTTATTTATAGGAAAAAAGCAACGGATACAAAAACACTCAGGGGAAAAGGGAAGAACAGCATCAAGCAACTTGGGACTTCATTCAATTACTGCCTGACAGAGAAATATTTGCCAAGGTCTCTCTGAATAGCTTTTAAAAAAAGTTTCTAGTACAGGGAACAAAAAAAAAAAAAAAGTCCATTATTCACAGATCTGGCAGCCTGGTGATAAGGAAGAGGCTTTAATTTCTAAACAAAAGGACACTTGGTATTAAAATCACCTGCAACATAGTCAGTTCTAGAAAACTATGAGGGAGGGTTTGTTTATCCTTTTATTTGGGGGAGCTGGAAAGTGTTAGCTTACTCTAGAAAGAGTGCCCAGGATCGAGAAACAGCTGGAGGAGAAATACTGTTTAGGCACAATTGCGGTTCCATGGGACAGCCAGGAAATTTCAGTGGAACTGCTCCCTGGCTTTAAATTATGTAGTTGCTTATGCACATAGCAGAATTTTGCCAAAGTGCATTGGTTTTTTGTCTTGATTTTCTGAGAAAATGAAGTTCATGTTATTGTGCTGCTTCTTCTGCCTCCTATTCCTGCCATGAAGGCTTCAATGGGTTGGTCAATTCCAATCCAGTTTGCTACAAAGCTTGAAATACTGGAGTTACCTGCTGCCTCCAGTCAGTTGTGAAGAGCGGGGAAACTACTCTATTCTTCTCTACCCACCTAATCTGAGAGGAAAAAGTACAAACAACTCAACTTAGATTTGTTTGGGATGGCCCACCTCATATTTGGGAGGCAACAGCCAGCACCTTCAACAAGGCCAAGTGCAGAGTCCTGCACTTGGGCCACAACAACCCCATGCAATGCTACAGGCTTGGGGAAGAGTGGCTGGAAAGCTGCCTGGCAGAGAAGGCCCTGGGGGTGTTGGTGGACAGCCGGCTGAACATGAGCCAGCAGTGTGCCCAGGTGGCCAAGAAGGCCAACAGTATCCTGGCCTGCATCAGGAATAGTGTAGCCAGCAGGACTACAGAAGTGATTGTCCCACTGTACTCAGCACTGGTGAGGCCACACCTTGAGTACTGCATTCAATTTTGGGCGCCACAGTATAAGAAGGACATTGAGGTGTTGGAGAGGGTCCCTAGGAGGGCAATGAAGCTGATGAAGGGTCTTGAGAATAAGTCTTATAAGGAGTGGTTGAGGGACTTGGGGTTGTTTAGCCTGGAGAAAAGGAGGCTGAGGTGAGACCCTATTGCTCTCTACAACTACCAGAAAGGAGGGTGTAAAGAGGTGTGCGTTGGTCTCTTCTCACAAGTTGCAACAGATACGACAAGAGGAAATGGCATCAAGTTTCACCAGGGGAGGTTTAGGTTAGACATTAGGAAAAACTTCTACACTGGCAGGGTTATCAAAGACTGGAACGGGCTGCCCAAGGTAGTGGTTGAATCACCATCCTTGGATGTATTTAAAAGCTGTCTAAATATGGTGCTCAGGGACATGGTTTAGAAGTGGGCCTGGTAGCATTAGATAATGGTTGGACTTGATGATCTTAAAGGTCTTTTCCAGCCATAATGATTCTATGATCTACTTAGCTCTTAAGCAGCCATAGGACGTGCTGCTCCCTGTGCTGTGAGCAAGCTAAATAAAGGTAGGTGAAGACGGTGGAGAGTGCTGAGGGTGTGTGTTTGGGTGGCTTTTTTGGCATACGTGTGTGTGTGTGTATATGTGCATGACAACAGCAGGATGCTAGGCCACTACATACTGAGACACAAGACTTGAAGTGGAGCTCAGAAATACAGGACATTCATAGGAATATGCAGTTCTGTAAGGTCTGCTGTTAATGGCCTAGCTGGTCTCCCATTGCACTCATCACCCAAGAGGCAGACAGCCCTGTCTCTTTCTTAATTAGCCCTGGAAAATTAATGATCTATCACTTTAACTTGCTGTATTACAACTTCGGTTGATAAATATTATATTAAACGCTCAGGGAGCAGCACCAATAGCAACAGACTTACTTCAGCAATCATAAAAAAAACCCCACCAAAACCTAACAAGCTAGCACTCAAAGGAGTTTCAGTGAGAAATACCTGGACATGCATACCCATTTAAGGAGGCTGTGTGCTCCTAGTTTGCCATCACAGACAATTAGTCTCTGAATCAGTGGAAACATTAAACTAACTACACTTGATGGAAAGCCTAGGATCTACTGACTTTCCTTATCTGCTAAATTTTAATTCCTATGCTTTTACAACATTATAAGACAGAAATTAAAAGCAAACATCAGAAACAACACTATGGAGCAATCAATGAAATTTTTGATAAAGGCACTGAAGTCCAAGAGACAAAAAATATCAACATTTTGCCATTTGAATGTACTCAAGTTTTGATTTAGCCAGTTATGCAGAAAACAATTAAATATATTGTTATTGTACATAGCCTTCTCATTACAACTTGTAGCTCAGTTATCTTGCTTTGCAAATACAGAGGAAAAGTCGCAAAGCAGATCTAAAATGGGGCAATTAACATTGGATTTGCAGGTTAAAAACTCCCAACCCCAGTAAACAAGGCCTGCTATAATTTTTAATTTGAACACTAAATCTCTTGTCCATTAAATTTGCTTTAGTGTTAATTAAACCACTTCAACATCAACTCTTGTATAAGCACAGAAATTACCTAATTATAGTCAAACCTGGCATTCTTTCAGCTGAAGGTAGAAAACCTACCACAAGAGCCCATCCACCTGGCTGTTTTGCTTAATCTTCTAGAGTAAGTAGGTAGGAGCAACCCTCTGCCCTCCCCAGACGTCTCACTGCAGTGACTTACTAATTGTTCAGCTCTCCAAAGACAAACTCTCCTCTCTCCAGATGGTGTGATGGACAGTACGGGTGACAGGGTCCACCCAGATTTTGCCAGCAATTGAACTGAATAAAGTCTTTCCCCAGCCAGCTCTTTGGCCAGTCAGGCTTAGAACCCTGGTGACATCTTAAGTGTATTGAATTTAGATCTTGTTGAGAATTTTGTGTATTATTTATGAGAATGGATTGATTTTTCTTTTCTGTGAGGCAGTAATATAGCATGTAACCCTCCCTCCCCCGTCTGTACTTCTGGTAAAATAACTCCTACATAAATACTCATACATCACTGCCAGAAGCATTGTACAGTTTTAAAAGACTGCCTCATTTTGTAGTTCCTTTCTTCACCAGGGATTCACAAGGAATTTATGGAGAGGAAAACACCTGAATGCAAAAGAAATTCACAATTACCTTTCCTGCTTGCTGTTGATGGTGCATTCCAGTATAAGGTTGTTCTCTTAGTTACTTGCTTTCTGTCCTTCAGTCACAACTACATGTTATAGAGATACTGATTTCATCTTGTTCTAAAGTACATTAAAATTGAGAAGAACTGAAGCACAGAGATGGGTAGTATCTCTCTTCTTCTCACCATGTATTATGTATATTTACTCTTTCCTAGCTTACACTTGATAAATCAGAAAGACTTATACGGCTTATGCTCATGTTTTTCTTCCACAGAATGAAGTTTCCATTCTCATAAGAGATTTAAAAAAAAAACAGCATGTGGGGCAAGAAATACAGGTTTACGAAGAGAGATTTGGGTTTCTAAATTCAAAACCGTGACCATGAATGTGCGATTCTGCTGAACAATTGTTGAACCCAGAAGATGCTCTAAACTCCAGAGATCACTTTTGGCTTTACTTGTACAGATTTTAAATGCTGTATGTTGAGCTGAGCAGCTGTCCAGACAGCATGTTGGGTTTGGATCTGATTCTAAGGGTGGGATTATAACAGAGTTCTGAATTATCGCTAATGCTATCATCGTAGCAGAAGTAGAATGTTTATAGTTAGGCATCAGTGGATTTATTTCTCTGGAGCACTTGGTCTCATGTGATCCATTCTTCATCAACCATTTTCCAGAACAAGGCTGTCCCTAATCAAATAAGTATTTGCACCTTATCCTCCTACCTGATCATTTTTGCTTCATTACTTATCCCAAAACTAATCTACTGTTTTCTTTTACTGAGTTGTCTCTGCTTCTGCCCCTGTTTTCTCCCACAACTATGAAGACATTAGTATTTCCATGCACTCGCTCAAGGAGAATGGATCAGGCTATACCTATAAGCAGCGAGGAGGAAGACAAGGAGATGGGACTGGGACAAAGTGAGGTTTGCTCAGAAATTTCCTATTGAGAAATAAAAGGCTACAAAAGTTAGTTTAAATTGTGAGCCAATTACAAAATGTCACAGCAGTAGATATTTCTAAATGTCTTTTTTTTTTAAAGAAAAGATGTGCATAGTGAAATCAGAAGAGGTCCATCTTTTTGTTTCATGAAAGCAAGTTTTTAGTTATTTAAACTAAATGAAACATTTAAGATCATAGAATGGTTTAGGTTGGAAAGGACCTCGAAGATCATCGAGTTCCAACCCCCCCGCCCTGGGCAGGGACACCTCCCACTAGACCAGGTTGCTCCAAGCCCCGTCCAACCTGGCCTTGAACACCTCCAGGGATGAAGCTTCCACAACCTCTCTGGACAACCTGTGCCAGTGCCTCACCACCCTCATAGTGAAAAATTTCTGCCTAGTATCTAATCTAAATCTCCCCTCTTCCAGTTTGAAGCCATTACCCCTCATCCTATCACTACATGCCCTTGTAAAAAGTCCCTCCCCATGTTTCCTGTAGGCACCCTTTACATACTGGAAGGCCGCTACAAGGTCTCCCTGGAGCCTTCTCTTCTCCAGGCTGAACAACCCCAACTCTCTCAGCCTGTCCTCATAGGAGAGGTGCTACGGCCCTTTGATCATCTTTGTGGGCCTCCTGTGGACCCACTCCAATAGGTCCATGTATTTTTGATGTTGAGGGCTCCAGAGCTGAATGCAGTACTCCAGGTGGGGTCTCACCAGGGCAGAGGGGGAAGAATCACCTCCCTTGACCTGCTGGCCACACTTCTTTTGATGCAGCCCAGGATACAGTTCACTTTCTAGGCTGCAATCATGCATTGCCAGCTCATGTTGAGCTTCTCATTGATCAGCACTCCCAGGTCCTTCTCCTCAGGGCTGCTCTCCAGCCATTCTCCACTGAGCACATATTTGTACATGGGATTGCCCCGACCCAGATGTAGGACCTTGCACTTGGTCTTGTTGAACTTCATAAGGTTGGCATGGGCCCACCTCTCCAGCCTGTCCAGGTCCCTCTGGATGGCATCCCTCCGCTCCAGCATGTCTACCTCACCACACAGCTTGGTATCATTGGCAAACTTGCTGAGGGTGCACTCGATCCCAGTGTCCATGTCAACAACAAAGATGTTGAACAGCACCAGTCCCAGTACCAACCCCTGAGGAACACCACTCGTAACTAGTCTCCACTTGGACATCGAGCCATTGACCAGAACTCTTTGAGTGTGACTGTCCAGCCAGTTCCTTATCCACCGAGTGGTCCATCTGTCGAATCCATGTCTCTCCAATGTGGAGACCAGGATATCATGCGGGACAGTGTCAAACACTTTGCACAAGTCCAGGTAGATGTCATCAGTTGCCCTTCCCTTGTCCACTACCACTGCAACCCCCCCGTAGAAGGCCACCAAATTTGTCAGGCATGACTTGCCCTTGATAAAGCCATGTTGGCTGCTACCAATCTCCTGCTCTTTTTCCATGCGCTTTAGCAGAGTTTCCAGGAAGATCTGCTCCATGATCTTGCTGAGCACAGAGGTGAGACTGACTGGCCTGTAGGTCCCTTGATCTTCCTTTTTTCCCCTTTTTGAAAATAGGAGTTATGTTTCCCCTTTTCCAGTTGGCAGGAACCTCACCAGACTGACACGACTTCTCAAATATGATGGCTAGTGGCTTGGCAACTTTATCTGCCAGTTCCCTCAGGACCCGTGGATGTATCTCATCAGGTCCCATGGACTTGTGCACCTTCAGGTTCCTCAGGTGGTCTCGTACTTGATCTTCACCTACAGTGCGTGGTTCTTCATTTTCCCACTCATTGCCTTTGCCTTCTGCATCACGGGTACTGTGGCTGCAGTCTTTGCCAGTGTAGACTGAGGCAAAAAAGTCATTGAGTACCTCAGCTTTGTCTCTATCTTGGGTGATCAGGTCTTCCGTTTCCTTCTGGAGATGGTCCACATCTTCCCTAGTCTTTCTTTTCTCGCTGACATACTTATAGAAGGATTCTTTGTTTGTCTTGATGTCCCTGGTCAGATTTAATTCAATCTGAGCTTTAGCTTGCCTAACCTGATGCCTGGCTGCTTGAACAGTTTCTCTGTATTCCTCCCAGGCTACCCGCCCTTGTTTCCACCCGCTATAGGCCTCTTTTTTACTTTTGAGCACGTCCAGTAGCTCCTTGTTCATCCATCCAGGCCTCCTGGCTTTTCTGCCTGCCTTCTTTGTAGGGATGCATCACTCCCGAGCTCGGAGGAGGTGATCCTCGAATATTAACCACCTTTCTTGGCCCTTCTTCCCTCCAGCACTTCATCCCATGGCACCATACCAAGCACATTCTTTAAGAGGCCAAAGTCACCTCTCCTAAAGTCTAGGGTGGTCAGCTTGCTGCACACCCCCCTCGCTGCCTTGAGGATCTCAAACTCCACCATTTCATGGTCACTGCAGCCCAGGCTACTCTTGAGCTTGACACTGCCTACCAGCCCCTCCTTGTTGGTAAGGACAAGGTCCAGCATAGCTCCTCTCCTCATTGGCTCCTCTACCACTTGGAGAAGGAAGCTGTTGTCAAAAAATCCAAGAACCTCCTGGATTGCCTATGCCCTGCTGTGTTATCCTTTCATCAGACGTCGGGGTGGTTGAAGTCGCCTATGAGGGCCAGGGCCTGCGAATTCAATGCCACCCCTATCTGTCTATAGAGGCCCTCAGCCGCTCAGTCTTCCTGGTCAGGTGAACTGTAGCAGACCCCCCCTGTAATGTCCCCTGATTCTGATTTCCCTTTAATTCTGACCCATAAGCTCTCAGTCAGCTCTTCATCCATCCCCAGGCCAAGCTCCGTGCACTCCAGCTGGTCATTGACATATAGATTACTACTTCTGTTTCAAAACTCGAGAAGGAAAGTTTTATTTAAACAAGTGCCCTACCATTCACTGCATCAGGGAAATGCAATAAATCCAAGAACCTGAAAGTGAAACTTAGAGTCTTGTAAAAAGTTAAATGACTCCACTGAGCTGCAGCATCTCAAGAACTGATGAACAGAAACCAAGGCATTTACTAGAACATGGTCATACCGGTTTTCAACAGCCTACCATGTGCTAAACAGCTGCAAAAGAACTCACATGGCTTCCCACCCCCAAAGCTGCTATAAAACAGTTCAGTGGCGACACAAAGGGACACCTTAAATCAATCAGCGGCTAAGCAATACAACACTCAGTGGAAAAGTAATTCTCCTCTCAGTTTTGGGAAAAGCTTCTGTATAGAAGCAGCCACCTTGCTTGGTGCTGATGGAGAATGGGCAAAAGTTTGGAGGAACAAGTCTCCAACACTGAGATCAGTTCAGCTGCACCACAGTCAGAGTCTTGCAAGTATATGTTGATATGGTTAATACCCAGGGGGTTTATCACTAGAGCTGCAGTGCCACCCCCCTGACATGGCTGTTGGTTATATCAAACTTAAAGTGGTATAGCTGCAAGCTTGGTAAGGAAAATGAATAAGCCTAGTATTCATCTGGCTTAATACGACGCAGGCTACAGCACCAGGCAGTACTGAAATTACCCTGCTAAAAAAACCCTGCAATTCTTTCTTGTCCAACACTACCTTCCCATCGATCCTGCCAATCTCCCACAAGTCCTGAAAATAAAACAGCACTACAAATCACAACTGGGCTTGCTCTGTAGGAAGTTAGTCTAACATATACGACTCTGCCAAATACTTACCAGGGAGAAGAGCTTCACCCCATTTGTAACAAAACAAAAAAAAGCACTAAGTGCAGTTTACGGACACAATGATAAAAGCCTGGCCTGTAATCATAGCACCTACATTATTCCGATATAGTTGTACTCAGCCCATATTGCCACTCCTGCATTTAAGTTTTGCAAAATATTCATATGGCCTGCCAGACATCTCCTCCAGCGCTCGCTCCAATTTATTTGCTGCTGCTGTGGCAGCATAGCCCAGATTGCTCTGTACCTCAGCACGCTTCAAATGCGCTGGGCCTGGACTCTGTGGGCAACACACAGATGGAGACACTGTCCAGACTTCAGAGGAGAAAGTCTAAATGTAACTGCACAGCCCGCTCATGCCTGTTGCCTTAATGCAGAAATGAGCATTTGAGAAATGATAATTTTTGCACTTGGAACTGAGCCCCTGGACCCTGCATCTGCTGAGCCAGTATCTCGCCTCTCTAGACCATCCCTCACACTCCAAGGAACAAACTGAACAAAAACAAAAAGCAGAAGAGTATAGACTCTGCTGGCTCTCACGCTGGATGTAGTGATTCAAAAATAAGACATTCTGCTTTTCACCTTCCCCCCCTTCTAGGCATTTAGAAGAAATCCATTTCATGTGATCTCAGCCCTTGTTTTAAGTGGGAAGGATACTGTCATCATGCCATTAAGGACTGCTTGCAAGCACAGTTTTTATCCCTAGCCAGTGCAAATCCCACAGATCTGCTCAGCACCTTTCACTCAATACTTCAGACTAAGAACAGAAGTAGTCCTGTCCCTTTGTATGCAGATATTTGTATGATAGATAAAAACAAAAGGAGGCTACAGCCCACAGTACTGGTGCGCATACCAAGTCTTGACAAGGACTAAATCATAGCTCTGAAGGGCTTCCTTTAAACTGGATACTGATGCAGTAGTCACAAATTGAATGACAGGTTTCATTATAGAGATAAGAAGGCAGCAGAAACAGCAACAGCAGTAGTTAAGACTGTAGTTCAGAGAAAGCACGTACCTGGCACCCAGGGCCTGGGACATGCTGAGAGTTTTGAGTAAGATTCCACAGAAGTTTAAGTGAATCTTAGCCAAGATGCTGTGGTCCTGTCCCTTTCCCTCCCTCCTTGTTTCTCTCTTGTGCCAGCAGTAAAGTTCATGTGGCTCTATAACGAAAAGGTCTGGCAAAGTAAGAAGAAATAAGTTATTTTGGAATTTTTTTTTCTTCCAGTTAGAGTTCAGGCAGATCAGCTCCCCCACCACCATCACAGGAGAAATATTATAAATGCAAAGGAGAGGAAAGGCAGGGCTGTACAGCAGACGCCAGGGAGAAAGGGCTGCCAGGACCCACAGCAGACCAGCTGAAGCTGACATGGAATCATGCTGCTATCACTTGATGCTATATACACAGAATGGAGATACTGAACCTCTTTGCCAGTAAACAAGTTCACAGACATCAAGTCCTTTCCTCAGTTCTTTGCACCCTTCTAGAAAAAGTATAAAATAAACTAAATCTCAAACACTGATAACCCACTTGGGTCAACAGGGGTAGCATTGCCTTAGTGGATAGAACCACTGGAGCACTCTGTCTTCAGACTCTCCAAGTTGAGTGCAGAAAAGTTTTTCATCTGAGCTGTATAGGCTAGGTCTCAATACCAAATGGACAGTGATGTGAGTGGAAAAGAATTTCTGCTGTGGGAAGATGACATCTCACCAGAGAATGTCAAAAGCTTGGAAGCCAGTTCGTTGGAAACAGGCTGCGAGACATGGAAAACACCAAAGCAAGCTTGTCAGATGCATCCCAAGAGAGTGACAAACAAAAACATGGTTGACAGAAAGTGGCCATGTCTTGATATCCTACACGTGAGAGCAGAAAGTGGCTGATGGCTCACCAGAAAGGTCCCAGATCATCAGCGAAAACAAATGAAGGAGGTTCCTACTTTATAAGTGGTGAGACTAAGTGGAAATCTGCACAGCCACACCTAGAAAAAGCATACTTCAAGCCTATATGTGCTTCCCCTCCTGACAACGTGACTGTGTCCTCAATATCAAACCATGTCAAGATTATGAAAATGTGTTCCCCTTAGTGCACCTCTTTCCAAAACACAAAAAGTTTTCTGAACAGGACAGGAACAAGTGGTACAGGCAAGATGGCACAGTAATGCCTGTAAAACACAGGCAAAGTAGGGGAAAAAAATCTCCTTCTCTGCAAGGTCTTCAGGCACTGAGTATCAAACTCTGGAAAGAGTCAGGATTGCTGCAAGATACTCTGCAGTAAATCCAAACACTGCATACTGCCTCCTTCAATTTGGTATTCCTCACTTTCCATTTTGTTGTCTCCATGGGATTATCAGCTGGAAACGGACACACTTGATGGTTTCTGAGACCTCAGATTCCATTATTCTGCCACAACACTTACTAATTATAAACGCTTTGCCAAATATCTGATGTTTTCACTGGCTGAAAGCCCATGCTTAATGGGCTGATAAAGAACAAGTGCTGTCAGAGAATGGCATGTGATTGGTTACATGGGTCAACTGAAACTGTGCCCTCAGAAGGTGCCTGCATGAGCAAACAGCATACATTAACATTTCCTGGGTGAGAAGCTGAATGAATTCTACTCCTAGAAGAGAACTTCTTATCTTTAACCATTCCCAGTGCTACTAAGGCTTCCCCTTCCCTGCTGAAAGTTGAACATCCAATGCATGTTACTCTGCCAAGAGACTAGAAAATAAGATATCAAACAATCTGAGTGAGCTGGGCTCAAAGACAAGTCTGTGTTTGGCATAAATTCCCATTTCTCCCTTATCTGGGTACACTGAACATATAGGAGGATGCTTCCAACACTAATCTGCATATTCTGGCTGCTGTACCTAAATAAGACGTCCTTTTTCTCCTACTGTTCTGCTTCCTCTCTTGTTTGCCCTGAAGTCCACTTTTCCCTCACTCTTTCCTCTCCCTTTCTGGCATTACTGCTCCACACCATCATCAATTCACACTCACAAACCCACAAGAAAACGAAGAGAAATTAAAGTTTCAATCTTCTCCGCTCCATCCTGCCCCCCCTCCCATTTGATCATTTGGAGCACTGTTTCTTAGAGAAGTTCTGAGACCCAAAAACCAACATGGGTCACTGTTGGGTGCTGTATGAGTAGCGTCCCATCTAAAAGGCAGAACAGACCCAGGCTGGGGAAGGGACAACAGACAAGCAGATATATACCAATGTGATGGTGCCCATGTGCTCCAAGTACTTACTGGTTTTAGGATTAAATCCTTTCTGGGAACCGATGTCAAAGTACATTAGCTAAACAAAGGGTTGGAATGAGAAAGCAAAAGACCAAATAGATCAAATAAGATGGTGATAAGAAAGCTTCAGAAAGCAACTCAAGGATGTCAGTGGTATCAAAGGGTTGTCTTCAGAAAAGCTTCAATAGCTATTCTTCTGGCTTCAGACTTTAGTTGGCTTCCTTTGCTTTGCTGTTTCATTTTTCAAAAAAGCCTTGTGCTGGCAGAAAGGGGAAGTTACTGAATGAACGTTAGTATATCTGCCTCCTAGTTAGTATATCTGCCTCCTAGTTTCCTCAGACCTTTGTCATCTAAGCTCTCTCAACAGCTACAAATGCCCTTCTCTCAGCTTCTGGAGATTACACTGATGATGTGTCTTTAATAATGACTTACATCTGAGTGGATGCTCACTCAGTAATGCGATAGCATGCATTTGTAAGAAAATTTCCAGAAAAACAAATAATAATTTTCCTTGAAATCAAATAGTCTAGTTCATAATAAAAAAAAGAAAAAAAATTAATCACTTATTTCTTAAACTTTCTTCCATTAAGTCTTTTGCTTCTATTGCACCAAATTCAGGAAGTTAATACTGTGGAGATGGGCTGGCAGGAAAACAAAGCCAACCCCCCCCCCCCCCCCGTCCTGTCACTCAAACTTGTCAGAGGCTTTGAGGAACTGTGTGAGGGAACAGCAGGGAACTACAGGAGAAGCAGTGGCACCGGTGTGCAGAACGCTCTGGAAATGGATAAATCCCAGGGCTGGCTTTCTAGACACAGTCAGTTCCTGATTTTTGCTGTTATTGATTATGCTCCTTACACTTTTCCAGTTATTTATCATTCTTTTTACTTGCCATCTCACTCATTCTTTTCGTAGTGCTGTCTTCTTAGAAATATATTCAGTGGTTTATTCAGTTCTGCCAGGGGAGAGAAGGGGAACAGAAGTCACCATCAACTGGAGGCTGAGTGATTAATCTCTTGAAGGTATTTGTAAGATTACAGAACTGGGTTTTACAGACACCTTTGTAGGACTGTCTTTCTATTAGATGCATCATTATCCACTCAATTCTGTTTGCAATACTTAGGCTTAATTCCATAACCTGTGTCGAGTGAATATTTTGGTATCATCACATCAGCACGTAATGTCACATAAAGGTGAAAGTACCTTCTGTGAAGGCTGCAAGGCAGGGGAAATTAGGCCATTTAGTAGCATCAAAGGTACATCAGCACAACCTGTCCAGGCTCAAAGCTAGCTAATATAAAAGGTCTCTATCTAGATTGTTGGGAATTCAAACACCACATTAAAAAGGTATAAATATGTTTTAATACATTTTCACAGGTGGTTTAATAAAAAAGCAACTTTGAATTGAAAATAACTTGGAAATGACATACCTATTTCTGTGGTGGGCATGCTACAGCACAGTGCAGACAAGCTTTTCACCATCTGTTGACTCCTGTGTTTTGAGTTATTAGCTGCTGTAGCTGCATCAGCAGAAAGCTAGAAGGTGGATGAGCAGAGTAACAATTTGTAGGAGTTGAGCCAGCTCTAAGTTCAAACTCACGTAAAACTCCAAACTGCTGTTCACCAGTGACTTTATTGAAACCGCTGAAGGGACAATGATAGTTTCACTTTTCATTCTCCTAGTTCAGCTGTTGTGCCCATCACCAAGGGAGGAGCTCAGTTTCTATTTCTCAGCAATAGCCTCTTCACCCTTAGGTTTCCTGCACTCCAACGAGGAACGCTTCCAAACTGAAGGATTCTTAAACATTTCCACAAACATTCCCAGGTTCCTCAAGAAAGGCAAGGGCATTGGCCACCCACATCTGTTCTTGTTTGCAATGGACCAGCAGGTGCTACTTCAAAACATAGAAGTTCTGGTATTTTAGTTCTGGACACAGTTCCATTTATTTAAGCTAAATTTGTGTCTGGCGTTTAATTTATTGTCACTGATGGACCAAGCATGCCAAAAATACTCCTACCAACAATTCCACACGAGCTACTTCCACTTGCCCCCCATTTAGTATATTTTACATTTTTGTACTTTCAAATCCATCTCATTTAATCAAAACTGGTTGAAACACACACAACCCAAAAAGAGTTGCATCACTATATACACGGACATGGAAACTTGCAAGATAAAGGCAGGAGCAAATGACGACTTAAACCATTTTCTGCAAGGAATAATATATTGAAACAACACACTCCCAAGTGTAATTTAAATTTAAGCTTCTGCATGACTAACTTCACATTAAAAGTCCATCCCTGGAACACAAATAGTGAAACAGTCACCCATAGGGGGAACTTGCAGGCATGGTTTGTTTCACCAATGGACAAAAAAAGGATGATTGGATACTTCTATTCAAAAAATGGTTTGGGGTTTCTTAACTGATTTATTTTGGCAGGACAAGGAGTCTATAGTGGGTATTACTGTCTTGATGTGTTGGTTTTTTTTCATATTCCCACAGAAAATCATTTGAAGGACAAAAAAAACCCTTTGCCTTTTTATGTAACAAATGGCTATGGCCTAAACCAATAATAGAGCTTAAAATTAGTGCTTCTAATGTGACCACTGAGACATTTCAGACTTAATTACATCTGAAGCAGACTTAACCACTCATTTCTCTCCAGTTTCACACAAACAGTAATTGCCCCTGTAGCCGCACTGCAACATTGTAGAATTAACCACATCCGAGAGGAGCTGGAAAAGAAAAAAGGGAAACAAACCAGACTCCAGACTATCTGTCCAGGCAGAACAGGCTCATTGATCGATCCGGCAGGCCTCCCTTCTGCAGTAAGAATTAGAACCATTCCATCGAAGTCAGTGTTGTTCTGTAGCAAACACCTAAAGCAGGTAATGCTCTACTTCCTCACTTGGCTTTCTATTTTAGCTCTTGTTGACTTACACGAAGTCAGAGATACAAAGAGAACATTCCTGAGTCTGTATGTAGTTATGTATGTACACATGTACTTATCATCATCCTTATTAATCTACTTCTTAAAAAAAAACAGTATTTTTACTTTAAGAAGCTGTGCAGATTTTACTGCAAGCTGTAATTTTGTGCACCAAATGATACACTATCTCAAGGCAAAAAAAAAAAAGTGTTATTAAAGTTAGTGCACTAATATAAACACAAATAAATAGCCTCTATTAATAAAAATGTTGAATAATGACCCCACATAAATCTTGCACCTTACATTAGAGGCCAGCGACCATACCGTGGAGGTTGGAATGTGGTTCTGCAGTTTCAGTATGGCTGGACCACTCCAAACATGCTCCTCTGTGACAGGCAACAAATCCTCAGTGAATGAGAGGGATAGTAAAATACTTTTTACACATTTAGGTCCTGTAAATGAAAGAGACAGCAAAATACTTACACATTTAGATCCTGTAATCAGTGAGGCTGTACACAAGCTTATCTGTTAGCCACAGAGCTAGGATACTCTTATGATTCAAAGCCTAAAGAAGTAGCAGAAGAGTCCAGGAGTTTCCTAGCATGGTAGATAGTAGGATACCTCTGCCTTGCTGCAGTGCTGCTCAGCACTAAGATACTCTTGCACAGGGAGATAATCCCCTCTCATTTTACAAACTGTCTGCACTGCATACTGTTCAGAGTTTACAGCTTCCCACTAGATGTTCTAGACTGACTGGAAGCAGCACAGAGCAACAAGCTGCTTTGATTGCTCCAATACTGCGAAGTTCTTTGAGGGCCATGTACTTATTTTATGCCTCGTACATACAGGTTTTGGTTTTCTGTCTTGGCTCGAGAGCAGGTTGAATTACAGATTCCCACTTTACTCCGTTTCTTCACTGCCTGCTTTAATATAAAGGACAAGATTTCACATTGCACTTCGAGCTGAGGATCCATCCTCCCAAGTTTCCTGGAATGGAGGAAGAGACCTAACAAAACAAGATGTAGCTGCTCCTTCTTGCCTACCAGGTTAGAGTTTGTTAGAGATCCTCTTGATTCACTAGGCAGAAGTGATTATTAGATCTACCACTTAAAAATAAACAAAAATGTCCTACAGGAACATGTTACTGTGCAGACAGATTGGGAATTGCTCCAAAGTGAACCCCTCCACACTGTGAGCCACACACACCTGAAAGGCTGGCTTTCTCTCACAGTCAAAGGAGTGTCTGAGTGAAGATGTACAAGTTTACTCCCCTGGGCAGACAGAAGCCAGATACAGCTGCCAACCTAAATCCCAATGCAAGCGCACAAGTGCATCTTTACAAAGGCCCACCTCAGAACTTGTGGAAGTATGTCCTAGCTTTCTGGTTTCAGGTGGGGTGGGGGTGGATTACGTTTTTCATTTTTCTTTCTTACACTGAAACTAAAAATTAAAAAAAAAAAAAAAAAAATCACAACAGTAAAACTAGTAACTGACCTAGAACTCAAGCCTGAGCTGTATTTCAAACACTGACAAAGGAAGTGTATTTTGTTGTTTGTACTGCAATCTCTGAAAATTGCCCATTCACAGAACTAACTATACTTTAATTCTCAGAGTTGAAAAATACTGTGGTTTTCTTTCCTATTGTTTCCCTAATCTAGCAGCAATTCAGAGACATGACAGCTCCATGTGTAAAACAGAATAATGAGCTAACACCAACATGCCTCTAGCCAGAACTAAATCTGTCTGTATGTCTGCCTGCCTTTTTCCCGCCGACATGGCTCTCTTCAGAGAAGTGAAACACACGTCATGCCTCTGGTGTGTTTGGATAGAAGAGCTAACTTCTTGCAAGATTTCTAGTAGAGTAATTTTGGCTAAGGAAAGCTTGCATGAAAGTTGCATAATACACTTTGAATGAAATGCTGTCTTATTAAAAAAATTGAAATATCAATTTCTTCACTTCCATTTTCTTATTCAAAAAGCTTGAAATCACAGATTTTGTTCATTTAGTGTCCCCTAAAATTTGGTTTAGATTCTTCACGTGTAACCCAACCATGAGTCATGTTTTAAACTTACCTATAGCCCCCTGTAGGCACAGCACTTTTCCCTGTATGTAACACACTGCATGACATGAAATACATAGTCTGCACAGGAAAGAAGAGACATAAACGAGCATAAATGTATGAAGACTTCTCAGCTACTATTCCCATGAGGCTCTGAAGAAATGTAGTTGGACTGATTAGGGATCATCACTTTGTGTCAACATTAATATTTTTCTGAACTTTTCAGGTTACAGAGGAGATGGGAAACTGCTCTTCAATCAGCTCTTGTTGGCAGCTGAGGCAATATTCCAGATGATCCTCATCTAGACCGGCTGAACAATTATTCTGGGTTTATCCTACTACTTTTCTCAAAACATCTATTTATTCGTCATAACATGCTATTCTAAAGAATAACATTACACAGAAAAGTTTCCTCATACATACTAGAAAAAAATCTTGTTTAGAAGATGTATTTTAACATCAGATATTACATATAATCTCTTACCACTGGAAATACAAAGCAGTCATTAGTAAAGGCAGTTGCTTTGGGTTCAGTTCTTGAGTCATACACAGACTTTATGTACAATTTTGAGCAATCAGCCTGTGACATGCTTTCCTCATCTTTAATACAGAAACTACCTTACACTCAAGTCACACACCCTACCCTACACACAAGTCATCAATGCAGACTGTAAACTCTTTGTAATAGGGTTTGACTCTTAATTCATGTCTGTACAGCACCTAGTACAACACAGTTTCAGTGTGATCAGGGACGTCTGTGCAGTAAAGCAGTGGAGAATGAGAAGTTCTTGAATCAGCTTCTGGTCACCCAGATCAGAGTCAGTAACAAATTAAGAAAAACTACAGCATTAAGTGTTTCAAGGCTTGAACTACACATTAATAAGGTTTGTCATGGGACGACTCAGAAATTTCAACTGCCAGAATGAATGGTACATTATCAACCAGGGAGCTGAGGAAATCCTGCCAACAGACAGGGGTACTTTCTAACACCAGGTTATTCCGACTTCTGCATTTGTTTTCTTGAAAATACTGAAAATCAACAGACCAGTTTCCCCTCAGATACATTCACTCAGGATAATGTTTAATTTATTGTTCTAAAAAATACATAATGAGTGAGTTTTGGTTAAGTCTCATTGCTAATAGTGACTTATAGCACCTGGACCAGACACTTCTGCTTCTCCATTAATATCTAAATATAGATATTAATATCTAAGAAAAGCCTTACAGGGAATTCTCTATTTCTTTCTGCATACAGACTTTGTATTCCCATTCCAGTTGTTCTCAGCTGCTTCCTGAGAAATCTTTTTCTAAAAGACAAGGGTCTGCATGAAAAACTGTACCGAAACCAAACTTTCCATGGTTTTTGACATACACACTGTGCAACAGACTGATCAAGTGGGATTGTTCAGAGTTATTCTGACAACCAGTTGTATATTGTATTTGAACTTTGCTGTGGGATCTTATGCTCATGGATGCCATATTTTCAGTACTGTCACTGATCAAGCTCAAGCAGTTAAAGATTTCTTCATGCTTACCAACACTTAACGCTTCCCTTCCTTTGCCCTAGAAGGAAGTTTGTCACAGTCCCAGCTCAGAGACAGCCAAAGGGAATGTCTGAGAGCTACTCACCTACACCAACCCTTCCACATTATTTCAAAATGCGTTTCCCATCAGTTTCAGCTAAGACATCTGACTGCCACTGAAGCAGCTGAAAAGTGTTCACATGGTCCTTTCTAATGACTCTGGTTTTGTACTGTAATGTCTTAAACTCGCCATTTTTATATTATTTTTTTCAAAATAATTGTGCAACTAATACCTGAGGCTTTTGCAAAGATGGCCTGTACATCACGCTGCTATGGCTGAATTTAAGGCAAACTTTTCACAGTATCTTGCTTGAATTTCTTTTTGTTTCCTAAGTTTCACACTTCTTTTAGCCTACATACAAAGAGACGTTTAAAACAGTTTCAACATTCTAAGACTGACTCATGCATTCAGTTTGACTTCTTAGAGGATAAATAATTTCCTTACTATCATCAGTATGAAGCAGGAATGACGGAAAAGATTCTAGAAATACTGATTGTTTTTGCCTTCCTTTTTCAAACTAAAAAGAAACCCGGCTTCTTTTCAAACATCAAAACTATTACCGTGAACTAATCAGACTGGACAATAGCGAACCATTGCAAATTACCACCAAAACTTAAATCAAAGAAACCTAGAAGCCAAGAGGAAGACTTTTTTTCTTAACATTTGGAAGTTGTTCACATGACTCCGTTATGCCGCAAATGAAAAAACAAAAGCTTTTTTTCAGTGACTTTCAAGGTTACAGGTACTCACCAGGAACTACATTACATGGTGCAAGCAGTAAGTCTGAAATGATAATTTTAACAACGTTCCTTTACAACAAGGAGTTAAAAAGATTAGCATCAACGTCAAAGTGCTTTACAAACATGAACTAAGCTTCACAAGTGCACCATTAATTGTTTGATATAATTATATTTGAAAAAGGTGAACTAAGGAACAGACAGGCTGATGACCTGTCCAAAGTCCTATTACGCTAATGCAAAAGTGAAGCCTGCTGATGCCAGGATAACACACACTCTGTACACTCAATGTGAACTAATCCAAATGCAGCTATAGAAAAGTCAGGTCTGATTTCCCATAAGAGGTCTGGTTTTCTTTTCAGATTCAAAGAAAAAACAGAGGAAGCTTAGGTCCAAGACTGTGGTTCAGAGAGATCTGTGGTTTTAAAGAATTTGACAAGTTTCCCTCCCCCACAAAACATCTAAAATGAAGCTCTGTTCAGAAACTCAGAGAAAAGCTTGCAAGACCTATTTTAACCAAAATTTAGCCGAGTCAAGCAAGACTATTTCCCTCCAAAGCATTTTGGCAGCTATGTAAGAATTACAAGTTATCTAGCAGACAGTGGTTGCAAACAACACTTTCGCAGGAAAGCCTTGAAGCTGATAAACTGTGATAAGCAAATTCAAGTGAACTGCACGATGGAGAAGCAGCAAAGCAAAGCCGCTCACATCTTGTTCCCAAGAACTTTGGAATTAAGTTACACCCTTCTCCCATCAGCAACAGGGTTTGCACAGGATATGTGCGTGGTGTAGAAAGAGTATGACTTAAATGCAAGTGTGGCTGTGGACAGTTAAATCTGATGTTTTTACAGATGATGTATGGTTTTTATAGTATCAGTTAAGCAACTGATATCCTGCATAAAGTCAAGATTACACATAAAACGCTATATACTGATGTTTCTTTTCTTTTGGACTGTCCTGTCAAATTAGCTATTATTTTCGTTCTTTGTAAGACTTAGAAGTCTTATCTCTAAAGGCTTCAAAACTTTAATATCTGAACCAAGACCTAGTTACATAAAAGTCTAAAGGTTTCAAATTTCTTACCACAGAGAAGCCAAAATGGAATAGCAAAGTCTGTGACCAGTCAGACAAAGCAAAGGGGCTTTATCTTGAGCTTAAGGTATGACCTACTATGAAAAATGCAGGCCTACGCATACTGGAGAACACGGCTCTGTTTTAAGAGACTGCCTGCGTCTCTCATTCAAACATTCAAAAGGTCGTAAGCACATGAGCAAGATTGCATGTCTGTCTTGTTAAAGATTCTGGAAATTACTGTATTATTTTGAGACACTTGAGCTTTTCTTTTCAAATATAAGAAACTTTTTGAACACGTATCCACTAGAAATGTACATAAAATCCTCTGAGTTGGTTATACAGAAAAAAACACTCCAAAATGCTAACTTAAAATTCTGCATCAGACTCTTCTGTTTTACAAAAATTATACATCAAGTAGCCAAGATTTTTGGTATAAATTCTTGAAATCACTCTGAAACGTTTAAATGGCTATTAACATGTATCACTATCAACAATGAACCAGTAGGCACAGAGCACGGCAAGAACCATTTAGGCCTTAGGTAAAGTATTTTCATCTGCCATCTTTAGGGAGAGTGCAGAAAGGAGATGTCCAGAGCTACCAGGAGGCAGGAACAGAATAACCACACAGGGTGAACTTCAGAAACTTGCTCGTTTCTGTCCTTGTTTTGCAAGCACTGAGCAAGATGTGCTGATTTCTCAGGTTACTGTCTCTCCCATCTAACAATTCCCATTTTGCTTGCTGGGACCTTTTGGAGACACGGGAATAATGGATAGAAAAAGGTAGAGTTCATTCTACTATTTGCAATTTCTCATTTTCCACACAGCCTCTACAACAAGAGGTAGAAACAAGCCAGTTCTGCCTTTAGCCAACTTTCTATCCTAAGGCGTTACAATCCTTACCAACAGTTACGATTTCCAATGCCATTGGTTGCACTATCTGGGGAGGGATGTGTTAGCTAACAAGCAGCAGGTAAATCTCACATTCAAAGACAATCCCTCTGTAACACACTGATTTCCTTAACTGTAGAATATCAGACAGAAATCACAAGATGTGTGCAGGAAGTATTCCCAAATCGTAACATATCCCAAACTGTATTCATATAGATGAACAGATGTATCAAATAGGGTAACAAATACTGGAAACACAAGGTTAGATGATTACTGGCCAGCTAGATTTTTTTTATGGAGCGTTGCTTTCAGTTATTTTTATTTAATTTGTTCCATCTGCACATGGATGTCAATAGATGAAAATAAATTAAATTAAAATGAAAATCTAATTACTGTCTTACTTGAAAATCCTCCCCTGAACAGGGCATTAAAGTTTATTTTGAACTATGCACGATTGCTTTGATGCTTTGTAAACTCTTACAAGGACAAGACAGATCAAGCTGCAAACTGCTTCAGCAGTGACAGGACACAGTGGGTCCTATTACACCACTCAATCACAGCAGATCTGTACAGTAACCTAAAACTTTTCAAACTCGAGTAGAGAACCCTGCTGACCGAAATGTGGAGTTATTCTCCTAAAAAGAAACTAGACTAGTTTTCTGAAATAATTTATATCACAAAGCACTTCAAGGCTCTCTGTAAACACCTAGGCAGGTTAGAGAAGGAACTACTTCTTTATCTGATCCTAAGCCTCCCCTTAGGGCTAGAAAGCAAGCAGTCTTACCAAATCTGAAATGTCTGGGTGGTAGATCAGCACCATTTTGAATCTACTTTGTAATCTTTTTATTGACGTTTTTGTTCTTACTCATTGGCAACCTCCCCTCACCAGGTGTGCTACAACAACCACTTGTGCAATTTCTCCAGTCCCACGACAGATGCAGAACTAAGAGACAGTTAACTCACTCCACCGAACAGCATGCCAGTCAAGGTGCACCTGAACAATAGCTACCTACATTTGTGATGCTGCACTCTCAGTCCCCAGAAAAAGAGAATAAAGATCTTAAATAGAAACCAATAACAAAAGAAAATCGCCAAACCATTTCATATGTTGAATCAACAGTGAGTCACAACACTCCTAGACTCTGAGTAACCCACCAGAGAATGAAGCAACATTGCAGAACAGTGGCTTTTTTTGTTCAAAGATCAACTGCATTGGTGATTTCTTGAGGGGTATTTTGGTATTTTTGTTCGGTTTTTTTTTTTTTTTAAATTTTTGATTGCTCCCCAATAAACCTCTTGTACTTCATAAAAGACAGAGGGTAAATTTACTCCCCATCGGACACTTCCAAAAACTGTTGAAGTTCTCACCTTAACCATGATTTCCCAATTAGTAATTGTTAGTAAGGGGAATCTACTATTAAGAGAGATGCTTCCCTCCAAATGAGGATATATTCCTTCCCACCTCCAGCTTGTGGCAGAAGTATTAGGGTATTGCTTCACTTTTAGGCACCCAAAATTGAATTTCCACCTTCAGAATATTATCCTAAAGCAAAACTATGCAAACACAATCCATTTACTAGGGCCCGGAATTGATAGGAAAATTTTGCAAAGCCATTTTCAGGTCTTTAAAAAAACCCTCACCAGCTCTTGCAGATGAGTATTTCTTACTAGCTTCCTGTCATATTTTCTCCTTTTTAGTACTTTATCTGTAGTTTAAACAAGCTGAGAAAGGCCTAAAGTTTTCCTCAAAATTAACTCACAGAATGAAGTGTTTTGGTAGAAAAGAAAATGAAAAAGCAGCTCTTCTTGAACTGCATGTTTTAAAAACGTGGCAGAAAGTCCCTATTATGGTCTATGTGAGAAAGGTTTTAAATATCAGAGGATCGAGATTCTGCTCTTCTCAATTTTACCAGCCTACATCAAAGGATTTTCATCTTCTTGTGATTTTTCTAAAGCCTTTAAGAAAAAAAAATAATAAATCAAGCTTCCTTTCCATGTTCTAAAAAACCCCAAAACTACACAAAAGCAGAGAGGACAAGAGCAATTAGAAATTTAAGTAACCCCCTTTAAAAAAATAGAAGAAGATAAGAGGCTGACAGAGAATCTTCGTTATTTCCACTTTGACCATTTTGCAGAAACTTTCCTTCCACCTTCTGATTGTAAGAAATTTTAGGAAGGACAGCTGTTGAAATTGAAACGCTGAATGCTAGCCACCAAAAAGCCCCCAGTGAATATATTCACTGTCACATACTCAAAAATCAAGCCTTATCTCCATAACTCACGGGTCCTACCCGCTACTCAAACAGCTTGTCCTAAGCATGCCATCTCCCTGCTGAAGAATCAACCTCCAAAGCTGATTGTTTGGTACGCTTTACTGAGTAGAATTTCCTGTGCATGTTATTACTCATCTCACCCTGATGTGTCACAAAAATTGCAAGAGGAACTCTGCTTTACTAACTGTGTAAAATCTGTTGCAATGAAAAAGTTGCATCCTTCCTACACCTCAATATGCAAAACAGAGTCAAAGGAGCACTTAACAGGGTATGTGGTCTTGCCAACTCGTGATTTTATTATGAGTCCTTTAATTATGGAAAGGTTCTTCGAATCCTAAGATTGGAATGCTATTACCTGAGAACTTCATCTCTTATTGAATAAAAATGTTTCTAGCCTTTGTGCTGAGTCAGAAAAACACGGATCTAGAAATCTACTCCAAAACAAAAATTGAAATATTCACACAAACGAGCATCAATACAAATGACTCTATAATCTCCAAGTGAATTGATGCTGCTCTGAAGGATCTCTTCACTGATCAGAAACTGAAGAACCATCCTTGACCTCTTGCCTCTCCACCTCCCTCAACCTGAACTGGGACAGCAAGAAGGCTGGGGGGGAAGAGGGAGGGGGCAGCAAAATGCTGCATTTGGTGGTAAGGCATACTCACCCGCAAACAACTTCTACCTCTAAACTATTAAAATTTGACTGAAGTACCTGTCATCATCCACTGAGATAACTTTGGCTTCTTTCTTCCCGTTCTCAGCAATAAGTAATTTTGAAGACCTTATCTACTAAATAGTATATTAACAATATTATAGGATTAATTAGTAGCCTATCAGGATGTATCAGAGGAGTGGGATAAGCGTGAGTACAATTATTTCGGTTCCCAAGCACCAGCAAGGAGTAAGTCTGATTGTTACTGCATAGTCTACTGGCTTTACTGCTTTTGTTTAAGACAGGACAAATGCAAGCAATTTCCTATCAATGTTAGAGGCTAGAGAGAGTGTTTTCACTGTTATTCAGGGCAGAAGTGTGTGCACACACATATCATTACAACCAGGTTCTCCTAGTAAAAGAGAGACTACTTTTTTCCTTTGTAGGCCCTGCCTCCCTCTGCTGACTTGTAATTAGTTTCTCTAAGACATTATGGTGGTTCTGCCTCTCTTCTTCAGAAACTCCTTTTTCTATTTCTGGTAGCTCTATCTGTTGAGGAAGAAAAAGCTCTGACTATCTCCGTAGTGGTAATATAGTCTGACTAGCTGTCTCCTGGACTTACTTGTCCATCAACATGCAATTTCAAACAGCAGCTGGAAATAAAGAGCAAGTTAGCATAACTGTGCAATCAACTTTTCCATAACCCCCAGTTTGGTAACTACCACCAGACCAACATGACACTTTCCAGCCCTTTAGTAATAGGGTAAAGTTGCAATAAATACAGCTTTCCAAAAATTGCTTATGGGGATGCTGATGCTGGTACATACACTGAGGTAGCTCAGATTTCAGTTAACTTAGTTTTGGGCAGACTTTTTGCTCTATTGTTTCAACTTCACATAGATGTCTCACAAAGTAAGTCACATTTACAGCACATTTAGATTATTGACAAGAGCAATGTTGCTGAAGTAAAGAGCCAAATGTTTCCTGGGAATAAGTGACCCATTTTGGAAGAGCAGCAGAGGTAGGAGGCCTCAGGAAACACTCTACTATTAATAGCTGTACTAAAATAAACCTCCTCTCCAAATTTTGTAACAATTGTTTTAGTAAGTTTTCTGGCAAGAGACTAGAATAAATTATCATTCTTTGCTCCTGTGCCAGTCACATTAACTCCTGCAACCAGTTTAGCTCAGACAATTGGGTCACTACAACTGTTCATAGTACTCCTTTTACCTACATAAGTTTTAAGCATACCTTGTTGTTTTAACATTTTTCTAAGCTTCTCAGCAGCCTAAATCTGCTTCAAATAAGTGATCCAAAAATGAGGACAAATTTACACAGAGATGTCTTCATCCAATTAACTTAAAATCAAAATTTATTTCTGCAGTAAAACAACAGCTTGTTTTCCGACCCTGTGTCACAATGTTTATTGCATACTAAAGCCGAGAAAAATGATGTGTAACTAGGAAACGGAGTCTGAGTATTCATGTGTCCTTATCGGTCATCCAAACAAGCCAAAAAAATTAAACTGTGGCTTATGTGAAATATAAATCTTTATCTGGGAGCAAGACTGAGGATGGAATGACGAGATCAGTATTTTCCATTCAACAAGCACAACATTTCCCAACTTTGCAGAATGAGTCTCTGAGGACAGGCAAAAGCTTTCAACATATTTCAAAAGATCCCACAATCTAAGTCGGAATAATAAGGCACTTGATAATCTAAAAATTTCACTTAAATCCATTTTATAGAACTGGGATCCAAAAGCAATAATAATTTTAAGATCTAGACATATTTGCAGATAAGCTGTTGGTAGAATCCTTGAGCTAAAAACAGACACACAACTGAACACCACCCAACCAGACTGAGTTATTCCTCATAAGTTCAACTGCCTTAACTGTGTCTGAACACTTGCCTGAAACCTTTCTAATTTTGTCAGTGGAGAGTTGCAACTCTCACCGTCTCTCCTTATTTGAGAGATAAAAGGTATCAGCTTAAACTCAATGGGATTTTCAGGAAATACATAAACAGCGAGCTTGCATTCCCAGTTGTATGCAACACATACTCAAAAACATTACCAGAAAGTGCCAATACAGCTTTTGTCCTGACACAAGGTCTAACACGGCAGCATAAAAATGCAGTTAGGGATGCAATTTCTTCCCCCCTACCAAACAGCTGCATCCATGTAATCCCAGTGAACTCTTGACTTGATATACAAACAAACCAAGCAGTTTAGGTGTCAAAGAATAAAGATATCAACATCTAAATGCTCCATCTTTACTTAGACAAGAGCTACTTTGATAAAGACATATATATTGTCACAGTTTCACTTTCTTATTTATATAAATATACTGGAATGAATTACCTTAATGATAAAGATGTGGATTTACCTATTAAAGGACTGTTCAAATGGCTGCACTTATATATTCATGGGGACTAAGAAAAGAGTGAACTAATACAGCATTACCTTTCTGTCAAATTCATTTTAATCCCAGTCAGAATGAGAAGGGGCTTGAGGCTGTGCTTTCATTCCATCTCTGACCATTACTAACACAGGGCAAGATGCTGAACTTGACTCAATGTCCAAGTCTAAAAAGATCCTGTACAGAAACAGAGGAAAAGTGACAGGAGAAAAGGCTGCAAAAGTTCTGAGGCATCAGAAGCATACAGGAACCACAAAACAGCTTCAAACATAAGGGAATTTCCCAGCCACAAACTATAAAATTGGTATCCTTAATGCAGTATTCTTGGCATGATGTAGAAAGTCCAACAGCCAGGAGCAGATTTAAGCTCATTTTCCCCAATACACCGTGTTTTAACATTTCCATCTTATAGTAAATCAGAGTGTTGTCTCCTACTTATGATACCCAGCTTGCTTATTTCACAGTACAATGTGATTTAATTTCTTCCTAAGAAAGCTTCTGGAGCAATGCCTAGTTTGAGAAATAACATTTCACAAGGAATGTATATTGACTGTAATTAATTCCTATAGATGGAGAGGCCAATTAACAAGAATCCAGCTAATAACTTGGTTGGATTTAATCCATACACTGAACTGGCAACATGCACCAGAGAAAGAGGCAGTGGGTCCAAGAATATATTTGGGGAAGAAATCACACGACATGCACCTTCAAAGTGCTCCACAGACATTTTAAATGTTGCTCAGCCACTCTTAACCCTTGGTCTCATCTACCTTCCATCACCTCTACAGGCTTCTTTTCTGCTCTCTCTCTCATGCTATGCCTTTCCTGCATACTCAATGCAAAAATACCTTGGCTATTTCAGTTTTCAGCTTAAAGATTAAATTGCCTGACATTCATATATGCACACCATTCTTCTTAACAAAAGCAAGCTTCTGCAAATTTTGCATTTCACTACTATTGAACGTCCTTGTGCATCAAATCGAGCAACAGAACATGAAAGGGAAGTTTTCTTGGTAACACCATTTTTATTGCCAAGTTCCGTTTACAAAGAAAGGTCTATTGTTCATTCTTGTCCAGATTTTCAATAGCCATGACACATGATTAATGCCAGCAAATAGAGACTCAGCTATAGAAATCTGGATTTCAGAAACATACACCAGTACTTGCCAATTTCACTCCCTTCCCAGACACTTATTTACATTTTTCTTTAAATTAACAAAAGATATTGTCACATTTACTCCTAATTTCTAACATAACTTGCATTAAATAATACTTATTGCCTGTAGAAAGACATTTCAGAATTCAATTCACCTCATGTTTGGGCTTTTTTCCATGTAAATAAAAGTGCATGTTCAGGACTTTTTTTTTCTGGTTGTGTTTTTTTTTTTTTTTTCTTCAAATGAAGTACATTTCAGACACAACTTTATTGAAATACATTTCATAGGACAGTCCTTCATGTTCATTAAATGCTTTATGTAGTGTTTAAACCCCAGGTACATTCATTCTTCTAGAAAAATACATTTTTGCCTCTTCACACTTAAAACAATCAAACTTACAAACAGCTCAAAATGAAAATGCAACAAAAATATCAACACACTTATTCACAAGTGGAGATGCCTAAAGTTATACCCTAAAGTTTAAAATGCTTGCAGCAGGTCCCCTAGAGTTGTAATAACATATTAGTCAGTGCTATTGCTAGGCGAAATAAAGCTCCTAGAAGTTCTAATAGTCTATAAATTCACACAATTGAATCTATTTGCAATCCTTTTCAACATTCTCTTCATGCCCATTGTAAATATTTCTGCCAAAGTTAGTCCTTACATACACCCAAACACAAAACCTCAGACCTTTTCATCTCCTCATACATACTAAAGCTATCGGATTGCAATTACTATGTCTTAGATTCACTTTAGTATGAGTACCCAGAACCAAAACTAATGGAGAACAAGGTGAAAAAAACACTCACGTATTTTAAGATTAGGATCTTAAAAGAATCCTGGGAACACTACATATTAGTCTGAACCTTACTTAACTCTAACTTTTGTCATTGAAAAGTATTCTTAGTCATTACCTGCTTCTTAAGCCCTTTTTAGTTATGTTTTTAAATAAATGCACCCACACATTTATTTATGCTAACAAGACAGTCAAGACTCAATTTTTAACTTTTCATATTATGAACCAATGAATTCAAGTTAGCAAAACAATAAAACAGATGCCACCACAGTGCACATTTATTAGACAAGCAAAATTTAGCTTTACATTTATAATACATTAACAAACATAATATACATATTTTCTAACACCTTGCAAAAGAAATCAAATCTGAGCAATGCGCAAATCTAAAAATTTTGGGAGATCAAAATAGGGAAAAGTCTGTACAAATGTAATATAAAAATACATTTTCTTATGAAAGAACCCTCTGTTTGAGACTCAGTCCAGAACAGCATCTCCCATGTCTGTTGCCGCTCAAAAAACCCTGAGCAGCAGAAAACCCCCCAAGCACTTCCCCCTCCCACCCCCTAAAAACATTCCACCCTAGCAAGCCCTGCTTGGATCACCATCTGCTTTTCAGAAGCCAACAGGAGACAGTAAGAGTTACTATATTTGTTTCTAATTCATGCTGCAAATGTTGGGAAAGGTCAGAGCAACAGAGCAGGCAAGCACAGGAGAACCACTCCAAAGACTTCTAGGTAACAACAGAAATGCAGTGCCCAGGTTAGTGATATCCTAGGGTAAGCCCGTGATGGTTAGACAGTGACATACCAAAACACTCTTTCAAGAAGAATGACAGTAATAGTTAGGAAGAAAGTTTTCAACACGTATTTAGATGTCTAACATTAGGCTGCCTGAAAATAAGGAGGAGACTCATCAAGGAGACTCGTTATCTTTGAGGCAAAATGGCTAGATCTCACCGATGACCCCATCTGATATCTCTGCAAATCTTTGATTCAGCTATAGGACTAAAACACTTAGTTTCCTAGACAACAGCTGCCTGTGCAATGTTCTTAAAAGCAACACCCCATTTAACTTTAGCTGGCTAGTGAAGACAACATCAGAATGTTTAGCATGGGGTTTCGGGGTTTTTTTTTTTTTTGAAGAGTAATACATGCAGGTTAGTGAAACTATTCATTAGACTATTCTGCAGTTATTTACCTATAATGTGTGCGGTGAAGAGAAGGACTGATGACACTAGAGCACTGACAGCACCATGTGATTCAAGTATTTACTTTTATGAAGTGGCTTTGTAATCACAAATAGTTTGACCTGCTTGCCTGATAGCTTACCTATGTCTTCAAGCATACAGTTTTAAGTTTAATTTACTACTAGTAAAATGACACTCAATTGCAGGGCAATTATCTGATTCCTAGACTGCTAAAAGTAATCATGCCAGGCCACTTGCAGTAAGTGTGGAAATTATAGTCGCTCATGTCTTACTGCTTAATTAGGAAAAAAAAAGTCACAGTAATTTCAATCCTAAAGATTGTTGATTTTGCTATAAACAAACTATTTTAACCATCAGTTTAAAAATTCTACACAAGAATAATTCAAATCCACAAAGGAATATTATTTCCCCTTGTATTCTGTCTCTATTGGGCAAAGGATTCATATGCCCATTGACTTAAAACTCTAAATACTGATCTAGGTTTGAGTCTTAAATTCTGGATATGGAAGAAGAGTTTTTAAATGTCACATACCTGTCCTTTAGCAACAATACTGCAAAAGATTAAACGAATTCTGGAAGATATTCCCAATTTTTCCTCACCAAATGACTTCAAGGAAAATTCCAACTGTGTTGTAAAGCAAAGACGTTGAGGAGCTTCTTCAACAGGTGTAATTTTATAGCTCTTTTTAAGCTCAGCTTAATTTAAGGAAAAGAAGTCATAATTTTAGTTTATCATGAATTAACAGTGGAGAATACAAATGAGCTCAATCCTTATACTGTATATAATTCATGACTTCACACACAAAATACAGCTTTTCGTATTAATATGTGTGACCGCATTTCTCATGAATTTGGTTGTACAGCTTGTAGAATGAACTGCAGGAAGCTTAACCTTTGGTTTCTTTCTACATCAAAGAATTTCTGCAAAACAATTAATTTTTGCACATAATTTTTACACTGCAAGCATTACTTCCACAGTGAAGCAGACATTAGAATTGGGCACTGGTGTTTCCTCCCCGCCGATTCTTTACCAAATTACCAAGTGTATGCTGCCATCACTCTCTTCACAAATGAAAAGCTGGAGTCTTGTTCATTGTTGTACACTGGATGACAGAAAAGCAAAGGGAACGAGCAAGTGGCAATGAGACCTAACAGTGACAGCAATACATAGTTTTGTTAAACTAGTAACACCTTGGTAAAATTTGATAAAATGAGACACATAGACCATAAAATAGCAAAGTAACATTCAGTATTCCTTAGCTTTTTTGGCTTCTCTTCTCAAAAGGAAGAGAATAATAGAACTGTTTTGCGTGAACAGAATGCAGCTGAAGATAGGCATAGCCTCTACAAACAAACACTGAGAATTTAGCATCTCTCCAGAATTTTGACATTTTGCTCTGGAACATTGCTATATTTACTTTAGAGTGATTGTACCTCCCCTCTGCAGCATTACACTGAAATAGCGAGCCTTTTGAATGGTCAGTTGTTTAGCTGCTGCTGTCATTTGCAACTTGGTATTTGGATTTGGTTAAAAAGGATGAAGTTACACTGGCTCAAATCAACTTTTGTTTAGGAAAAAAATTACATTTGTGGCTGATGTGCTAATGCTTTCTTGGTTGAGTTTCCTTTTTACAGTGAAAGGGGGATAAGGAAACAGCCCTTGAGTTTTTCTGATAAGGGAGAGATAGATATGATACTCTTCAGGGAACTGTAGATGAGTAACACTGTACTTGCAGATAAAAGACTGCTGATGACAGACTATTTCAGCATCTCCAGAGCTTTTACATTCTGAAGTCTCCTAATGCAGCATGAAGCACAGTCAAATTGTATACACATATGGCTTAATATTAGAAGCATACAAGCCAAAAATCAATTGCTTCTGTGTCATAACCATTTAGAGATTTAGGTTGGTCTGTACCGGTTGTAGCATTCATATAACAACACGACATTGGTAGAGCTGGTGAAGTCAGAGCTTTCCTAGTGTAATTCCATCTTTGCAGAGAGCTTTTGATAGAACTGCTAAAAGATATCCCACCTTACCACCCCTTGACCAGCAAGGCTCTGCCAGCAGTGGACTAGACAGCAGACCTAGCCTTCTATTTTCCTAATAATAATATCTATCTCAGTCATTTCCTGTGAAGCTCTCAGTAGACAACTGGTCATGAGATTTAAAAGCCACTCAAAGGTAATGAAAAGCACAAAGTCAGCTTTCTTTCCCTTTGTGCCATTTCTTGTACAGTACGGCTCAAAGATGAGATTATGCATACCCATTAAAAAGACTCCTTGTGCATGGTCCTAATCTTGCTAGAACTGAATTTGACATTAAATAAATAAAGATCAAGGTTTTCCTGTCTAAAATTAATTCTATTTAAGGGAACTCAGCCTGCACAGCGGAATTTTGTGTAATCTGAGTCAAGAGTTAAGGTTAACAGCTAACATAAACTGCTTTTAAGTAAGGCATCATTTTTTATAATGATCTTCAGAATATTACTGGGGCTACAGTGTAATGCTGCAACATACTAGAGGAAGTCTAGACTGCAAATAGTTCAGCTAATAAAAATCTATGTGGTCTTTGTGCCCAAATTGCTGCTGATGTCTAGGCTTGTTCAGGTACATGTACATTAGCTGCAACAGTGGCTGCAATGTAAGCTCACCCTAAGCATACAACCAAAATAAAGGTAAGCTCTTACTCCAGCATTGCCAAACTCTCAACTCATATCCATAGCAGTGCTGAGGACACCTAACTCTCAGAATTCATTTAGAGTTTGGGCCACTCTGGAATGGTCAGAATATTGGTTAATTCAATTTGAGACAAAGTAGAAGCCACAGAAAACTAGAAATCAACAAAACTGCATGCAAAAGCTAATAGGGGAAGAAAAAAAAATTTGCTGTCATTCAATAGCAGACACCTTGTATACGTGTTTTACAAAGATTAAGTTATTGTGTGAAGAAAAAGATGAAAAAAGCGAGCGAAGTTATACTTGTGGATTAATCAATCTCATATATAAATATGACATTTTAAATCACTTCAAGTATTCCATCTGACAGCCAGGAAGAGGTACAATAAGAGACTGGGAAGTAGGTAAAAACTTTTCAGATTCACCTCCATGATATGAAATCAACGTTAGTAGAGACAGAATTGAGGAAACCGATTGCACTGATGACTGAAACCACAATAACAAATAAAGTAATTAGTAGTCTTCAATCTTTGACAGCCAGAAAGCACTCAATGTTATTAGCAGACCAATAATGACAATCTGCTCATTTTACTATTAATTTAAATTAACACACATGGAAATTGACGAGAAATCTTAAATTTCATTAATGTTAAATTATGTACCAAATCAGCAAAGAACATCCCAAACTTTAATCAACGCTTTTCCCACTCTTTCTGTCAACTTGGTATCAGGATCTAGGAAGCAAAGTAAGGCAAGCATAAACTCAGAATCACTTTTATGTAGCAGTGTTGTTTAACTGTGATACTATCTCAGACAGAAAAAAACCCCAAACAATACCTTTCCTTTTGATTTTCAGACTTGCAAAAGAACTATCATTTAGATGGGGTGACCTTCTTTCTACATGAAGATGAAAAATCTAAAAAACCTCTTCAGGGTAAAACTGCTTCTGTCTGCTTCTAGAAGTTGTCCTTCAGTAGAAAGGATATCATCATTCCTCAGAGGTGTAGCAATTTGACTGTCAGGAGTGAACAAACAAGCTATAGCAATCTCAAAGTATTTCACATTCCTCTGTAGCTGGTTAAGAAAAGACTAAAGTAGTCTCAAAAATCCCTTATGTAAATTTGAATAAGCATTTGTCATTAAATTTCAGGCTTTTACCTTTTACAAAATTGTTTGATATATACATCTTGCTTTAATTCAATCCCTGAAATAACTATTACACATGGAAAACACAATATTGAAGTCTGGAGTCCTACCAACACAACACTGGAAGTGGCCAAGCCTGCTGGTATCATGCAGACCTCCAAAAGATGAATGAGATCAGGATTTTAAAAAAAACAAAACAAAACTGAAAAACACACCATGTCTCAAATGGAAATGTTATCTCTGTACTACAATATGTAATTTTTTTCCGGTCAATGGTATGCCTCCAGTTTCAGAAAAGTGATGATACAATATCCTGAAGCCAGGTATCCAAAAATTTCTTCACTTTGCCATAAAACTCTAGACCTTTTACAATTAACTTAGTTCCAGCAGCGGGAACTCTAGAATAGAAAGAAAGTAGGTGCTCTGAAATACTTTCATGTTCTTGTATAACAGAAATTGGCAGGAAAACAGCAGTCCAGATTCAAAAGTTGGGGTTTTTTTCTTCTCCAGTTTAAATATGCCAAGCATCTAATGTTTACTCTAAAAGCTGTCCACATTCTCTTTTATCAGTGGGCCTCTTCTTACAGACCTCTCAGGCTTCAAGAAGTATCTGCACTCCCAAAGAAAAAACAGAGAATTTGGTTGCATTTGCTTCACTGTTTATCACAGTCTGCAGGTTGGCTTTAGTCAGAACATTCTTCCTCTACCTCTTTTACCTTGCAAACTTCAACTTCAGATTGCAAAGAGGACTGAGAAATGCAGCTGAAAGTTCGAATGCTGTGTGGATCAACTGGTGGCACCAGTGTAAGTGACTCTACACTTAGCGCGTCCGTATTATCATCTGTTATTAATGATATTGTTGGCTGCTGTGCAGGAATCAGGCTAGGAGACAGGTTTGCTGTTTCTATGTCACTGTTTTTTACAGCATTCTTGCTAGACTTTGAGACAGCTGAAAGAGTTTCATCAGTCAACATTGTCTGACCAGAAACGGTCATCTGAGGCTGCTCTGGAGCTGAAGCGTCATCTAATAAAAGAAAATACCAAGAAACAATCAATATTCAACTTAGTATGTACATGAAGCCTAACAGTATACTATTACTTATGAACACTTAAGAATAATTGGGTGGAAAATGCAGTTCTGTGAAGCACTATGCTTATACTTTCGCTTTTTAGTAATTAGAAAGAAAACAAAATATTATAAAAGCATAACATAGAATGCCAGCAGGAATCTGTTCAAATTAGGAACCAGAAAATTTTACACATTTAGTATTAGAATATGCAGCAACATCAGAAATATTCCTAAAGAGAGGAAATTGAGGGGAAGAATAAAAAAGCCTCTCCAGTATTTAGTATAGACTAAAATGATTAGCCACCTCATATCAGGAAGCTCTTCAGAAATAAAAAAAAAACAAACAACAAAACAAAACACCTGTATAACTAGTTTTCCCAAGAGGTGGCTTGTTTCTTACAAAAATTGGAAGTCATTCTCTCATTTCATTCTCCAGATTCACATTTAAGTTGACACCTCAACCACAGAAAGCAGAACTATGGAAGAACAGGAAGGAGAATAATGTGCTTACTGCAACTGAAAGGTGCTGCAAAATAGGCCTGCTTGTGTTACATGATTTTTTTTTTTTGGTGTGCTCCTAAGGATGGAGCATACAATACAGATAAAATTGGGAATAAGCATTACATACCACAGAGAACTGATATGCCACTACACCTTCCCACACAATGGAAAAAAAACCCTAACAGCTATTTGTCATTTTCCCCCTTAAAATCCTAGCTAACTATCAAGTAAACTGCTCATTTGGCTCAGATGGATAGCGAATGCAGGGGATGAGGCAATATAGCCTTATATGAGCAAGTATGCCTGGAAAAGTCAGGTTTTTTTTCTTTTCAGACTAGTGTAATAGATGCCATTAATGTAACAGGTATCCAGCTTCAAGACAGACCATTTTTTAGAGCTTTTGTAAGAAACAGCATGTGTTCAAGTGTACAGGCATCTGCAGAAAAGTCTACAAGGCACTGTAGTGAATACATAAACTCAGAATTAGGTTCTGTTTTTAATACACAGTGACCTGAATATTTCAGTTTCAATATGATTCCAATTAATCCTGTAAAAGAAAAGAGAGCATGAACATAAGGCAAAAAAACCAACCAAAGCTGAGAATGGAATGGATATCAGTAAGGTATCAGTGGGGTAACAGTAAGATTATTGGGGTTTTTATCTTTCTGGTAATATAACCCCAAACAATGGTGTATTCTCACTTCATAAAACCACTCAATTTTACTTTTTGCTAAATCAGTGGCTAAAGCTTCTTGCTTTAAGAAAACCAAAATTTATAGATCGTAAAAAAGTCTCCTTTGAAATAAAAGGGACATCACCAATTATTTTTGAAAAATAAGGACAGATTCAAAGTAACTCTGCAGATTCTTCTTTTTAGCTGTCAAGAAGGTTTAGTGAGAACATAGTGATTGATAACAGAGGATGTGATGCAAGACTTGCACGTAAAATGAGCTGCTAAAAACATTGAAATAAAGCCTCATTTCTCTGAATTCCAAGATAAATACTGTCGTGGTTTGGTATGCACAAAACAATGAGTCTTCTTGTGGTGATTTTACTTTCTGAATTTATAAAATCTTAAAAGAATATCACATGTTCTTTGCCAAAATTATTTTTTATCTTAATTACAGTATGAATATTCATCAAAATTCAGGATTCAGAAACCTGAGACATTCTGGTAAATAAAGTATTATCAACCAACGGTATTCTGCTCAGGAATGTTATATACAGCACATTTCTATTGCAGTTCTGCTATTTTACTTCTGATTCTGCAGTTCATTTCTTAAATCATTATTCCCCCACTCCCAACAAAATATTAATATATTTTAACTATACTTCCATTTGACATGAGACATACATGTTCTTTTGCTATGCTGTATTGTCCCCAAATCCTTCCACGTAGGATCTAAATTAATGCTAAAGTGACTCCCTTCTTAATGCCACAAAGAAAAAGAAAGTATTTGAAAAAAGTCTCAAAAAAAAAGTAACTGGAGTCAACAACTACCAATTTTCTATCCAAAAGTCTGAAAAAAAAATCAGAAAAAAAGATAAAAATATAAAAAAATACGTAAGCAGAATACACTCTGTCCAGTATTTTAGCGGCAGTATTTATAGTGAATGCAAAATTAGAGCTCTTCTATGGTTGCCTCCCGCTTTTATTTACTACTGACTGAAGTAAGTTTCTCTCCTACTTTCAGTATTTCATTAGTCACTGTTAGAGCTTCACTTCTGTTACTCTGTTACAGATTCCTGTAACCCCACAGGGCATTTCTGCCAAAATGACTAGGCATTCTGAAACTGGCACTAGTCCCTGCAGGGGCAGAAAGTAAATACCAGTACACAATGCGGTGGGGGAGGGAGAATTTTTAAACATTGTCTAGAAAAGGTCAACAGCTCTCACTAATATTTGGCAATATGTTGTCCCTTCTGGACCAATACTTAACTAAAAATGTGACTCTTCAGGTCACAGCTATAAACTATGGCTGTGACAGCAGTACTTACATCTTTGTGACCAAGCTCTCAAATCCATAGGCTACTTGACGTGTATACTTAGCTTGAAACTGCAACTATAAGCTTGTGCTAGCTAATTTTTGAAGCATGGTCATCTCTCATATATTTTGCATACAAGGATAGAGGGAAACAATCCCAGACCACAGATGAAGGAAACTAAATAGAAAACAGAATACAGAGATCCAGCACCTTGAAGTGAAAATTTGGTATATAAGAGGCATTACAATGAAAAAAATCAGACCACCCTCTTGATGTAAAAAGTTTTCACATATAACACCTCCCAGTTAGCTGAATACATGACTTCAAGATGATAAATACTAATGAAAAAATTTTTGAGGCTAAAAATTTCAAAGCCTTTTCAAGTCATGCTCAATTCAGAGAAGGATCCAAGTAGATAAATATAGATTTATATATGATCTGAATTCTTAAAGTCTCTGAAACTGGAATAAACAATTGGCAAAAAGATGCACCCTAGCTGAAAAAAAGCTCAACAAGGTATTATTAGAAGAATGTCTGTCTCTCAAATCCAGATAGGCACCAAGCTTTTGATTCAAAAGAGTTTCAGGGCACCCAGTATGTTTAGAGATTAAGTTCTCTACCCATTATCTGGAACTTGTGTCTATATCGCACATAAAAGTACTAACCGGCATTCAAAAAAACCTCAAACTCCTAACACTTGGTTCCAGTTTGACTTTTGGATAGAAAGAGCAAAAATAATTGTTATTTTTACCTGAATAAAATCACCAGTCACTAAGACATGCTCTACTCTTAAATATAAAAAAGTTATCATCTAATATGGGAAAACAGCATTTTTATTTACCTCTCCCCAACACCCATGTATTTAAGCAAGAGTGTTCTGGCAAAAAAAAAACGTAAGCCAGATCTGCAACAAAACCAGGGAGAGTGAAGTCAGTTTCTTAAAACAGTTGTGATGTTAACATTTAGTCCTAACAAACACCTCCCATGTACCCCCAAATTTAAGTACCAAACGAAGTTTGAAAACAGGGTGTCAATTTACAAGTTTTTGGTTATTATTAGCTCTCTCTGGTCGCCGGGGCTTCAGCAACCTTAGATGTTTTTCAGCACTTCTATAATGCTACCAAGATTATAATTACAGAAAAAAAATCCAAACCAAATCACACAATTTCTGTTATATTAATGTATGGTAAAGAAGATTATTAGTGAAAGAAAATAGAAAAGAATAGGAAAAGGAAAGAATGAATATCATCTACAGAGAAGTGTCCTAATCCGTACAGCAACATACTATGAAAGGATAACAAAAATATAAATAACAGGGCATTAAGTGAAAAGATGCAAAGTAAATCTATAAAGATGAAAGAGGGTGTTTATATAATATTAACAGAGTAAAATATTTTCATGCCATGATAGTAAAAAAAATAAATAATTAGATACAAGTTAAAACTGTTTATAAAAATAAGAAGGTAGTCTGAAGCTTATTTCCATCTTTTTTGCATATGCTTCCCATCCTCACCTCCTCAGGCAATTAAACAGCCCATAAAGCCATCTGCCTGAGTTTGATGATCATAGAAATATTAAGCTTGTGCCATCACAGTCCAAGGACAGTCTTATGTTGAATGCATGTCCATTTTACCAGAGTTATAAATAGATTTCTTGCTGCTAGCCAAGTACCTGCATTACTGTCCGTTCAGGAGCCTGTGCTTACTAAATTCCACTACAGCCATGGCTGCCCCTGTGCAAATGAAGACATAGCTGCTTTGAAGCTGGAGGCTTGATAGCAGAAGTTCCATCTTTGGCATGAGAGCCAAGAAATGTGCAAGAAACTGCACATAAGGCTTTCAGAAAAAGTTAATTATTGCTTTACAGTTCTCCCACAAAAAGCAGTAGAGACAAATATTTATGATGCTTTCTTCAGTTTCCTACCTCACTCTCATTGCTGTCAGCATGGAAACCAAATATCTTCTATTAACTGTTATGGGCTTTTGAAAGCTTATGGAGGAACCTGCCTGAATTGATATTGCGCGAGTTTCTGTTGCAGCTGCTGCTTGAAGACCTAAACCCAGTGTCCACCGTGACTGTCAGCCTCCGACAGACTAAACACCCGCCGACGTCCTTTCCTGCCAGACCTTACTAGAGGAAAACACAGCGATATATCATATGAAGGCTTTAACAATGAAACAAGGAAGGGAAACTGGAATGAAGACAAAGGATAAATGTTAGAGTAGCAACAAGAATAAGTGACAAGGACACACCCATAACTGCTGGTATCTTGAATACAATTTGACACCACACCAAGAATCTTGTAAGTTTGGGAAATACTTCTGAAGCTGGAAGTATTCATTCTTTAGAAATGAAATAAATGACTTGAACTGAATTTATTTTTTGCTTACCTATCTGGAAAATTTCATAATACAGTTTGGGCTATGTCTGGCAATACCAACAGCACTTACACTGAGGAGGGACTGGCAGGCATTTATTTGCATTACAGTCTACTCACATGCTTTAGAAATCTTGAAAGAAGCTATTTATCACAAATTCTGGTGACATAAAATTATTATAATTTATGGCCAGTGGAAGCCAGAAGAGGTGCACTACCATGCAGGTGACAATACTTCAGACCATTCAGCCCTACTATTCTATAATATGAAACTGAAGTATTAGATTTGGTTTACAAAAATAGCCAAATGGAGTGTTTTAAAAGACAGCAGCAGTTCAGATGATGATGTTTGGCGCATAGAAAGTTTCTAGAAAATAAGTTTTCTAGAAACAAAAGTACTTCCTCACCTACTTAGAAAATTGTTGGCATCGTAGAACAGGAGAGATCAAACCACATTTACATTACTGATTATAGAGGGAAGAGAGAGGGATGGTTTCAGTAAGATGGCAGGCACTGCTCTTACAGGCTCTCCATGCTCGATTAATCATCCTGTCCTTGGAATATATAAGTTTTATTTTACAGACTATAATCCAATGTACCCTCTGCAACAAGGAACAGTTCTTTGTACTTATTTTAGACCTTTTACCATCAATATCTGCCAGAAGTGTGAAACACAGCATAAGTGGCATAGAAAATCAATGCATTCTGAAGTCCTCAATATCCATTGCTCCAACGTAAACAATTTTCTTAAATATTGAAGTCAATTGCATTTTAAAGCTTAAGACAATTTAAAAAGTGATAATATACAGCGTAGATGACATTACACATACATAATTCTGGAAGACTGCTAACTTACAGTAAGTGAGCTTCTTTATCTTAATCCTTGGCATATATAAAAATAAGTACTTTAAAGTAGTGCATGGTTCCAGCAAGTTTAGCCAAGAAGAGACTGTATCCTAAGCTCAGAAGCTTGATGATTAAAATCTGCCTAGCAAGAGAACATTTTTATCTTATGCATAGCAACACTCCAAACGGACATGTTAATTAAAAAAAAAAAAAAAATCACGTAAATACAAAGAAAAAAACCAACCTGATACTGCTTTTTCTGTCTTGCTAGGGATTCTCCTTTCTTTAAGGGATGACTTTTGCTTTTTCAATTTTACTGAACAGAGATCTTGTAAAGGGCTAAGCTTAACTCCCAAATACTGCAAATGGGGTAGCTGCTCAGCTTTAAAATATCTGTGCCATGAAGTATTGTGAAAATTATTAGGTAGGATAGCTGATAAACTCAGTAATCGTAAGAGTTTGTTTTATTCATGACAATGCAATTAATGCAACTATTGTTCTCTTAAAATGGACCAAAACATGCACAGTAGTCATATGATTTTATGTAAGTTTAGTTAACCTCCCCTCACACTAAGATACTGTGTGATTGTTTGATACAGGTAGGTGTGACAGCAAGTAAAGGATTTTTACAAAACACCAAATTAAAATTACTTTTTTTTTTCCCTGTGATACATTTTTGAAAGCTCTCTTACTGTTTAACTGTTAATATGTACTCTACCTTGTAACATTGTTTTCTCTCAGCTAACAATTATGCAATTTGTCTATTTTGTTCTCATCTATCACTGTTTTATGTAAAAGTCAGTGCGTATGTTCCAAATCTTATTTCCGGAAGCAACTCTGAAGATTACAAGTACCATCTCAAATATATCAAACTCTGAACAGTTTAAATCTGTCAATAGACAGTAGCTTAGGACACTGTAATCACAACATTACAGTAGAAACAGCTGTTGTGGTTTAAGATGTTATTCTTAAGAAAGGTAGTTGAGGTAGTTTCCTTGAAGTCCACATACACATCTCCCCTTTAACTTGTCTGGCCTTCTTGACTGAAGTTCCTGAGCAACTTAGCATGTTCTTCATGGTCAACAACCTGAGCAGTTGCCAGAACAAAAAGGGGAGCAAGGAGGGAGGGCAGGACAGAGAGCACGTATGTGTGCTTGCATGAGCGTGTTTAAAATGGAATGGAAAATGAGAAGGGAGATTCACTTGTGACAGATAGTGGCAGCATTCAAGTGCTACCTTGGGGCATAAAACAGATCTTGGTAATGGCTTGCTGTTCATCAGCTATTTGTTACTTCTTCCTTGAAGGAAACACTTCACACTATGTAAGCTTCCTCTTCTGCTTCACAGCACAGCAAGGCAGTTTAGTTTCAATAGTCCTCAACAGGTTAAGGAAAAATCCACATGGTTTTACATTGAAGTGGGTGAATACCAACAATTGTTTCCGTAACTAAGCTGAGTGGTCAGCGAGACCTGATAGACAGCGGTCAAGACACTGTAACTTATTTCAGCAGTGTACTTCTGTTCATGCAGAAGCCTTCAGAAAAGCTATCTGGACATACCAAACAGATAACCTCTTTCAGCGTCATGCTCCTGGCAACAGTTTCCAGTATAGATCACAATTCCATACAAATACTATAGAAGGGAAATCATTCATGAGAACGTTCATTACAAACTTGCAGTACACTGGTCAAACCAGTTAATGCAGAAACACTGTTCCCAGGAACAGACAATAGTATTGATTTGACATGGAAGATTAGCAAAAAGTGTCAAAGCAGCCCCCTGGGTTGGAGCAAACCCTACCCACAACCCCACCCCTCAAAGACCCAGCTCCAGGGATTTCAGAATCCTCTCTAGTTCATACTAAGGATCTTGAGACACCATCAGCAACTCAGTTGTAATTATTTAAAACCTTGCACGTTCATTATTGGCTGCAACTACATTAGCAGTTTGGTTCAGACCAACAGAGCAGCTTTGAAGAATTATACACACTTACTGCTTAATTTTAGGAACAGTTTCTGTGCATTACTGAGATTCTTTCACCAAACTAAAAGATATGCTGCAATTATGCACCAAATACACTTCAAATATTAATAGTAACATATGTCTGGACTAATAATTGGTCCTCCAGACAATCACATACGTGGCAGGGACGCCTGGTCCTAAAGGTCAGAGTAAATATGGTCTACAGGAAAATCCCTAAGCCACATGCAGATTAGATGCATGCGCCTCAGTACCAACTGTTCATTGTCCTATTGCAGCAAATTACCTGATAATGCACATACAGTCACTGTCTTCCTCTTTGTACTGCCTTCCAAGTACAGTTAGCAGAACCAAACCCAGGTGTTGAGTTCCAAAGTCAGTCTTCCAGCAGGTTAATGCAAGCTGCTGACTTTGAACTGAAGTAGCTGACACAGATTCTTGTGTTCATCTCCACTGACTTTGCTGAAGGTTACTATGCTAATATTGGTAGGGCACAGGATCGTATCCTCACAACTAGATTTCCTGAAGCATCTACATCAGTGCTCCTAGATCCTGTGCAAAAAAACCAAAACCCACCCAAAGACTGTCTTCCTGCATAACATGTGGCATTTTGAACATACTTTATGATTAAGCGACATTGAAGGTCATACTAACTGTGGACAGTTCATGTAACCTAACTGTTAAAATGCAGACTGAAGCCAGGCATTTAAAAAAACCTTTCCTGGTTTTTTGTTTGTTTGTTTGTTTTGTTTTGTTTTCATTTTGTTTGGTTGGTTGGTTGGTTTTTGTTTTGGTTTTGTGGTTTTTGGGTGGGTTTTTTTGGGGGGGGGGGAGTGAGTTTGGGGATTTTTGTTTGGTTTGATTTCTTCTTTTTTATTGCTTTTAAACCAATGAGCAGCCTCCTGTCATCAGGCTTTTAAATTGCAGGAAAAACAAACAGAATTTTATGTTACATGAATGTGAACATACTGTGTAAGTAGATTTTAATCTTGTTAACTACAGTGATTATTCTTCAATAAAGCACTATCTTTTTATGCTAGATGAGGAATTAATGTGCTCTATACCTGCTCAGTTTTTCACACAAGTCAGATTATACGCACTTGAAAGACCTCAGTTTGAAACATGGGAGTATAGTCTTGCTTGGTATTTCTGTGAACTAGCATGTTGCTTAGAGCAACAAACGTAATTCAGATTTTTTATTTTCGTTTCCTTTATCACAGTTTTCGCTTAGCCATCATTGACAAGAGGATTCAAATACAGCAAAGGACATCACAGATGAGCCCTTTTACACTACTAAGGAGAAACACGTAGTCAAACAAACGTTGTCCTGTAGCGCCAATCCATACTGAGACTGCCGACAAGTGAGACCACGTCTCTGTGTAATCACCACATATTATCTAGGCCATGAAGAGACTGGATAACAGCAGTCACTTACCAAGTAAGAAAATAAAATGAGGTCCTTCCAAAGTTTTGACCAGACTGCATATGGAAAAATATTCTAAATTTTATTCTGGAATTGCATATATTGCAGGAATATTTTGACTATATTATTAGTCTATCACAGTAACTGATTTTTTTTAATCTAGTGTCTGGGTGCTAGAATAGTTTATATGTTGTTCATAAACTTCACAAGCAGCCTTTGCTTACCCTTTCCAGCAGTATTTCTTGCAGGGATAGTCACTTTGGACATATAATGTACATTGATCTTCTGACACTGTTCAGTGAAACCTACAAAACACTAAATACCTAACAAAGATTGCATCATTTCCTGTAGGACTGCAAAAAAGTTTAGATCTACATGAGGCTTCCAAATAAAGGTGTGTCTTAAAAAAGACATACCAAAAACTGGTATGTCCTAAAGGGGGGAACCAGAACACCCATTTCCAGGAGTGATCAACATTGCAATTGACTGTTAAATTGAGGGGACTGTTTGGAAAGGTCTTGAGAATCACATCACCTCTATTGTTTTATAGCCAAAATGAGGTAGAGTAGGTCAGTTCTAGCAGGAAAGCATTTCAGTATGCACCCTTCAGGATTTACTTCTTGTTTAGTCTTCAGCTTGAGGCTTTCTACCTCACACTGAATTTGTAGTCAGAACAAACATCATTACAAGATTCTCTATGAATACTACACAAAAATAGGAAGAATGAAGGCATTCTAATGCAGCAATTCGCAGAATAAACACACCCACTAAATATACTGACCAATACAAACACATGGTAGCTACATTTGTGAAAGTTATGCTGTTGGACTATTCATATGGCAGCTTCTTCTGCACCAATAAAACAGCCACCTCAAATGTGGTCGTGTTGAGCCAGAAGAGTGTTATTGCAAAAGCTTTACAATATTAGCATCCTAAATAACTATTTTCAAATATTTCATATTTAGCCCATTGTTAAAAATTAACATAAGATAAACATACAAAAGCAAGTGTCACCGGGTTCATAAAAAGATGCTTCATGTGGAGATCAATTTATCCACTACAGTGAAAGGCTAACAGTTTACATTACAAACTTATGCAAAGCAAAACTTTAGTTTAAAAAAAAACCCAAAACACAACATTTTGAATTGTATGTGCTCGGAGAAAAATCAGACAAGCAGGACATAATTTCACCAGTACCTAAAAATCACTGCTGAAAGATGCCAAGTATTTATTAGAGCTCCAGAAAGCTGAAGAGATCATTAAAATTTGTACCATTATTTACTTTAACTCACTTAGTTGAATGACCAAGTGATCTAAAAACATAAAGCCCTACTCTGTATTTAACCAATAACATAGTAACTTAATTTTACAATAAACTACTCTACATCCCTTGGTGCCTAGGCTGAAAATCGTGATTTAGTACCTGATGGGCTCTGTGCAGCAGAAGGAGTGGATGTTGAGCTGGCAGTCACTGAATCACAGTGCCCTGTACTCCCACTGCCACTGGAAGGTGATGGTGATGAGAGTGGTGATGGATTGTGCTGATTTATACACTGGGCTACAGCAAAGCCTGCAAAACAGGACAATGAAGTTTATGAGTTAATAATTAGCTTGAAAGAGTTAACCCACACGAACACATTGAGAATGGGTAAGAGCAAGTATTGCATCAAAGTGATGTTAATTTCGTGCAGTGACCCAGAGGATGCACTCTTTCTCACCTTCACCTCAGAAGCGTGAAACTCTGAATGCATCTTATTGAAAACATGCTATCTATAAATGCTGATCAATGAACAAGTAGAGGTTAAGTGATTCAAAACATTTTGAAACTTAGAGCTTGCACAAACAGTCAAAACTCTTCAGGTTTTGGTATATTCAATAAATTAATGGGTCACAGACCTTAACGTGGTACGGAAAATGGTTAGTCAAAAGTGAACAAAAGAACCTCTTGGATGAGAACGCTGCATTATTTTATCAATCAAATAAAAAAAATTTATCAATCGAATCTAATGCTGGCATTGGATTTCATCCACCTTCTCACAAGTCAAACAGTCTATACAGTGTCTGACAGAACTTTTTAAATGTCTTCTGGCTTTCAATCTAATATTTCCTCAAATTCTTTACATTGTAGCACCCTCTTCTTTCCTAACATAATCTTGCACTCATTCCTTTCTCCTTCCTCTGCAACCCCCTGCTTAGTCTTTGACATGCATTCAAAAAAAAAAAAAAAAAATTATCATTTTCGTTGCTTCCCTCCTCACGTACAATGACTCATGCACTTTCTCTTTCAAGATGCAATTTCGGAAAGAATTGAGGACCTGCAGCACAGGGAAATCCATTGGAAGTATGCAATTTGGGAAAGAAGTGCAAGGAAGGAATTCAAATCCGTGGTTTCTCAAACCAAACATCTCAAAACTGAATAATCTGAGAATGATGCACTAAGCAATATTTAATTTCACTGATTTAGTCAAGATTTAGTCAAGTTAAGAGCACAATGAATCAGAAAGTAAACAATCATAGAATCATAGAATGGTTTAGGTTGGAAGGGACCTTGAAGATCATCGAGTTCCAACCCCCTGCCACAGGCAGGGATACCTCTCACTAGACCAGGTTGCCCAAGGCCACGTCCAGCCTGGCCTTGAACACCTCCAGGGACGGGGCTTCAACAACCTCTCTGGGCAACCTGTTCCAGTGCCTCACCACCCTTAAAGTGAAAAACTTCTTCCTAATGTTTAATCTAAACCTGCCCTCTTCCAGCTTAAAGCCATTCCCCCTCGTCCTATCACTACATGCCCTTGTAAAAAGTCCTTCCCCAGCTCTCCTGTAGGCCCCCTTTAGGTACTGGAAGGCCGCAATAAGATCTCCCCGGAGCCTTCTCTTCTCCAGGCTGAACAGCCCCAACTCTCTCAGCCTCTCCTCATAGGAGAGGTGCTCCAGCCCTCTGATCATCCTCGTGGCTCTCCTCTGGACGCGCTCCAGCAGGTCCATGTCCTTCTTATGTTGGGGACTCCCGCTTTGGGATGACCTGCTAACTCACTTGTGATTAGGCTGTTTGAACAAGTCAGGATATCTCCCATGAGATTAAAACCAATATGTTGCCCTTTACTGTATCTTTCAATTAACAGTTATTTTTCCCCTTTGCTCTAATTTTTCAGCTGAATTTTTAACTTACAGTTGTTATAGTTCTGTTCTTACAAAAGCCAGTGGTTTGATCTTGAACTGCATAGGTATTGTAAAAATGCAGAAGAATCAAAACCTTAAAGGTCTAGCACCTACTTCAAATGCTATGGAATTACCTGCTAGAATTTACAACGTGCTCTGAAAGAAAAGTTCATGAACTGCCTTTCCCACAAAAGTCCAGTGAAGACAAGTACCACTGCATTGCTAACACTTCCTTGATCTCTTACTTTCTTTAGAAGATTATACCCTTCTTGTGGTTCTCAGCAGCTTTCTTCACAACAACACTCCTACATAGCAATTCCTCCATTTTATTAGTAAGGCTTTCCTTTGGGATACATTCCTCCTAGTACTTGGAAGCTTTTAGTCATCTCTTCAGGTTTTGATAGCAAGCAGCTTTTCAGAAGTTGAAGCACTTCTTACAGCAAAAGAAGTATCTTCAATATGGGCTGTATGTCAGGTGATGTATACAACTTGTCTGCTTCTGCAGCCCTCCTCACTATCCCATGGGAAAGAATTAATGCAAAAGTTTACTTTGTACTGGCAGTCCCCTGAATTATTGAAAGTAGCCATGATGTGCACTATGAACCACCTAACAATATACTACTTGCTGTCTTCACTGCATAGTGAACACTGAAAAGGAAAGTATCTAACAATAAGGTATGAGAGAAAGCAAATGCACCACACAATTCTTTATTCTTTTATATGGGGAATCTCCCATGGCACTGGATGGATAATTCACTCATCATAGAAAGTCTCATGTATGGGGAATTTGCTGGTGCCATTCAGCAGGCAGCCAGTCAAAACTCAGTTTAAATGGGCTTGTTAGAAGAAGCATATGAAAGCTTTAAAACACAGTCAGGACAAGTCAGGAAAATGCTGTTAGCAGCAACACATACTGACAGGTTGTGTTACAAGGAAAAAAGACAGAGTGGATGAAGAAAGGAAGACAGAAAACAAGCTAACAAACATCTGTTCTGTTAATTATCTGACTTAATCTGTGGTCCCACCTCTTACCCTCTACCTCCCACGCTTATACGCAATAACTACTCAAAACCACTTGCTGAAACACACTATCTGAATTGCTGTTAGCACTTGCACCATAGTTTTACATGGGTGCGTGCCACTTTTATCAAGCTTTTCTCTTATTTTCAGTTACTATTCATTATGTTCAAGATGAACACCACTTGAAAGAATTAAATAACCACCATGGCAGGAGACATCTATTTTAGTTAAAAACAAAATAGTTTGGTAAGCAACTAATTATTACACACATGTAAATAAATCCATGTATTTTATTTCAGAAACCAAACTGATTGATCTTCTACAATCATTTAGATAAGTTAAACTGAGGTTACACACAGCGACGCCTGATAGTCTGCAAAAACTTAACCACAAACTAAACTACCTCAAACGTGAAAGACTTTTATAGCACTCAGAGCCACTAATATATATTGTTTTTAATATACCAAATTAGTGCATTAGGTTTCTCATACATACTTCATATTTTGAAACACCAGTTAGCATAGGAAACAAGGAATAATCAATGGACTTGTGACCACAAAAGTGAGGCAAAGTCATCTGTTAAATTGAATGAAACTTTGTTTTGGAACAATTACTAAAGCCATTGGTATAAGAGTGCTTACATCAATATATTTTGTTTCCCTTACAGTGCTGGAAAAAGTTGTACCCATCCAAGGCATTCCATATCCACAAAAGGTTTGCACTTCCAAGGGAGGAGAACTCTTCCATCCTCACCAAAATAGAAATTGTAGAAAAAGTAAACAAGGTCTACTGGGACTATCATAGGAAAAGCTGGTCTGATTCAGCAAGATGGCCTGCCTAAAAGTTCTGCAAAACAGTGCTCATGGATTCATAAACCATTTGCTTGCAAATGGTCTTAACATATTTTCTCTCCCACTACCACTGCAGAGGAAGGATTTTAAGTGTGCAACTGGAAGGTAATTTAGATGGGAGAGAAAGGTAAGTCTAAATCACTCAAAATACTGTAACCAGGAAACTACTGACTAAGAGCAAATATTCTAAGCAGGAAACTCCTTCAGGAAATATCTGCAAAGAAAAGGTGAGCAGAATTAATCATGGCTACGGGAAGTAAAATAACACTCAAAAGGTTCTAGAGGTGCCTTTCTTACTACTTTATGACTCTCAAGTTGTGATAGAGATTAGTTAAAAACACAAATATTTCCTTTCCAGTAGTCATGATCCTGCTTCAACAAAACTTTCTATTTAAGACTCAGTAAGGTATTACTGTAAAGATGTAACTTCCCAGTTCCTTGGAGAAGATCTTATTTCCATAAACACAGTATTTCATAGGGCTGGGTTTCTTTCATAAAATATGTATCAATAGTTATCCTTTTGCCAGCTTTTACATAACAGCAGCAAAATTTCATGCCAAAACCTGTAATAGCTTCTTAACTTTTCTTTAAAGCAGCTTTTTCTTAAGCAATTAATGCAAATCTTTCTCCTAAATTGGAGAAAGTCTTCGTACTGTCTTATAAATGATTTCATGTAAAAGACTGCCTGAATTGTAAGATCTCCGAAGAATAAAATTTGAAGGTGAGAAGGCGAAAGGGTGGTGGTGGCAGAGAACAGGAGAAGCAAGACAAAAGGGGGGGGGGGGGCAGGGGGAAGGCCTGAGAAGCAGAAATAAAACCTTGGCCAAGAAAGCAGAAACTATTTTGTCATTGTAAACCATATCTTCATTACCCCAATATCTTTTTTCTTGTTTTTTTTTTTTATTTCTTTCTATTCTGTTCTTCTAAGTGTAGTTATCTCAAAAAATTCTCAAGTCCTTCCATGAGTTGGTCCCTAGTCAAATCAAGGCAATGATGAACTTGAGCTTTTTTGCAAGCATGAACCAAAAAAACCCCAACCCTTACACGCCTGAAAATTATTTCTTTCACTAGTTATTTTGCATCTTTGCAAAGTGCTATTCTGCCTTAGAAAGTCTGATGCACTTCATAAAAATTTCAGCTTGTAGAGATTGTTTACATTTAAGAAACGCCTGTACAACCTCAAAAAACTGAAAAATAACTGGTTTAATGCAAAAAGTGGTTTTGCTGCCAAGAAAAAGTAAAAATAAAAATAATTCAGTCACTTGGAGCTCTGTTGTCAGTAGCTGCTGCAACTTCAACCAGCATTAAAAAAATGGATTAACTGACATTTTTAGTCTCCACATTTGCCCTGCAATGCCAACATATGATGACTGTAGCTTTATTAGCAGTTCTCATCAATTTACTATGCTTACAGACTAGTTTCAAGTCCAGTGATAGGGGATTTAACTCTTTGCCATGGCTGATAATCTTTATGCCTTGCCAGCACATCCTCATTATGAGTGATGATCTGGGGTGACAGCATTTATTTTGACTGTCCTTTAATGCACAAAGGAACTCTAATATTAAAGTATGCCACAATTTTTTCCATCGGCCAGAGAAGTCCTTTCTACAAGTTGAAAGAAATTGGAATAGTTCAACTGACATGGAGAGAACTAAAGCGTATGTCAGCACTAAAACAGAAGACTTGAGAGTTCTCAGTCTCAGAATGTGCTATTTTGAAATGCTGGTTTTTTACTGAAAATAATCCTTGTAAATAGTAAACTCCCCAAATAGTAACAGACAAAGATTGTTTCCAAACCTATTTCTTATTAAAAAAACCCAAACATCTAACTAGCAGTCCTGCATATTTAACTCAGTTTCAATGGCATCTTTCATTTCTTGCACACAAGCAGTAATTCATATTACATAAATCTAGTTAGTTGTCTCTTCTGTAATCTTAGTGCTGTAGAACTACCTTAATTAAGCACTTCTGCTTGAACACCTCTGCACAGAAATTATTTAGTTCTAGATCACTCTGATGAGGACAGGAAGGTTAGTATCTAGTTCATATCTCACAATTCTGATGACCAGGCAATATAAATAGGTATAAAAAAAGGCAGCAGAGTTGGGTATTTAAAACAGCAGCCATAACTAAGTATCAAACTTGGAATGGTTCAAAGAATGTTAGTTAGAAAAAACAAACCGAGATGACAAACTGAGTTGACAAACTGAGTTAGCAGTTGTACTGCATTATTCTTCCCTAGAAGAAAGAAATTAGAAATACTTTAAATATACTTACAGGATATAAAAGCAACAGTATCCTAGAATTACGGAGCATGGGACATTTAAACCATCTCACACTAGAAGAAACTTAGTACTACTTAAGTATACTGTCCCAATCTGATGTTCCTACAGTAAGCGTGGTTGATGATGAACATGAAAGGGTTGATCAGAGTCCCACAGTACAGTTCCAAAATAACTTGTAGATGACATTCAAACTGAGCTGAGCAATCTAACCTCATACAATTAGTTAACAGGTGCAGATGCTTATCACCTGTGAATGTCAATCCCCTCATTAGTACTTTAACCAAAGGATCTGCTTTCGTACTGTAGATGAAGGCAATTGAATACAAAAGGTTATACACATTTCAAGAATACATTCATATTATTAATTTTTAAGAAATCTACAATTTTATGCCCACCTGTGACCTGCTAAAGAAGGGCACATCATTTTTTACAGTGTATAATATGCTTTTAGAGTTAATAATATTTGACAAAACTAAAATAAATTTTCTTCACATAAAACTGAACAATCTCAAACACTGCTTGAACAATTCTCGGGCTTTGTTTAAAGTTTTCCTATTCCCAAGAAGTAATGCAAACTTCATATAGAATTCTTGCCTACATTTTCTTTTTCATTTAAAGGGTTACAAAGCTATAAAAGACCATTTTCCTTCCTTCAGATTTTAAAATTAAGATGGTTAGACTTCGCTTGCAATGGCCAATATTAACAAGAATATTTTTTCCAACTTTTCCCCCCAAAATATTATTAGAATCATCATATACTAAGGTATTAACAATGGAGAAAATAGTAAGATAGACCTATTGATTTATTTTGCTTTCCAAAATAAATACTCAGTAGGAAAGTGACCACACTTGTTAAAATATTTATATGTACATTTTGCAGGAAATTGTTAAGATTTCCCTTAAGACACACTGAGCATATAAATCTCAGTATACAGCTAGTATTTGAAACTACTATTTGAGTTTGCTTGGAGAGGACATGATTGTTTATTTACTTTCAATGTAAGACCTATGTTCACAGGCCACCCATCAAACCTGCTCCTTTCTTTGAAAACGATGTAATTCTTTATTTACATAGAGAGTGCTTCAAAAGCATCACATGAATACCTAGCTAATATTTAAGATGGTGAACAGTCCAGCCAACTAAACTATCCCTAAAATGCTCTAACATTCCAGCAAGTGCCATTAACCCAAAATAGACTCAAGTATATTCATGGTCATGACTTAGGGATGATAAAATTGATGAAGTGAAGGATTTTGCTTCTGTCCTTCTTCAATTAGAATTGCCCAGTTTATCAGGCCAGTCATCTGGGATGATTACATCATCTTACTGCATAAGCATAATCCGTACTTTTTGTGAAGAGTATAAACAAGGACTGTCCTACTAAAAAAAAAAAAGTGATTAATCTTTATAAAATATTGCCAAAAACATAGCTCTCCTTTAAGTCAAAGCCCACCATCACCAAGGGAGAGTATAACTTGTGTCTTACAAGTATAATCAAATTAACATGTTTCTGTTATTGGGTTTCTCACAGACTATATGAGCTTTGCAGAACGCTTAAACACCACTTAAAGTTGTAGCGTTAAGAAATGAATACATGAAGTTAGTAATTTACCTGCAACTTGTTCAATAATCTTTTAAAAAGGCACAAAATCTTTCTCTTAAAGTAAAAGTCACTCCAAGCCTGATTAAGGGATAAACACAAAGAGATTTCTAGCAAAATCACTCAGATCTAGGAAACCTCATTCGTTCATTAGTGAAGATAAGGGGAGAAGGCAGAAGCATTTGATATCCACTTTGTAATCAGATGTAAAACAGTATATTAAACCATTTATATTATATTACTGGCTATCAAAAAATGAATTTTAAAAATGCAGCATTTGAGATACTTCATGTTCTGTGTCTGGTTTCTCATGCTTATTATTAAATAAAAGCTTAAAAGCTCTGGATTTGCATGTGCATACAGTGGAAGTCTCCATATCCTGGAATCCAAAGCAAGTATGTGGTTGTTTGAACAAACTATCATGTTGCACCACCCCCAAAATCCCCCCCCCAAATTATTAGATGAAGTAACTTGTTATGAACACAAGCACACTCTTCTTAGAGAAGTTTAATTCTGAAACAGTAACGCTGGCATCTTTTCAAACACACCTTTTCCATGGAAGTCACGTCAAATAAGGAAATACACTCCCATCATACAACATATGCTTGTCTTCTGAAAAACCTGACTGGCAATGTAAATGCTTTCATGATTTCTGTTCCCCAGACTCAGGACTTGGGCAATCTGAGCTTCAATTTAGTCCTAAGGCAGTAGAACATCTGCTTTCTAAAAGTAGACCATCTGAATTTTGAATCACTGAATCACATTTAAAGAGAAATGCCCAGTTTTGTGAAATGATTGGCAGCCACCGGTAACAAGATTGCATCTTTTGGTGTAATACAGCAAAACTAAGTACTTTCAAGCAGTATGAGATTCAACTTTAAAATTACTCAATCCAAAAGGAGAAAAGTTCACCATCTGGAAAAAAAACTCTGCAGAGAATTCAATTTGTGAAATAGACAATAAGGAGACAAAAGAGCAAAGAGCTCATTGATTTAGAATCATTCCTTTAATCCCAATTTCAGGCTAATGTTTTAGGAGTAGCTATGTCCCTTTTCTGTCTCACTAGCTCAAAGGTAAACAAAGCTGTGCACAGTATGCCAGCTGTTTTTATAAACTGGCAAGAAAATGATCATAACCAAATTAAAGGAGGAACTATGCACAACTGACATGCATGCATAAATACGGAGTATCTGAAACATGCCTCAATTCATAAAGGAAGGCAAAGTATTACGACACTTCCAGTACATTTGGAGAAACTGCCATGGATGTACTGCTAACAACATACCAGGCATTACTTGTTTCTCTAGGAGTAAATTTTTCCCTAAGCTTCTTCCTGGAGTTGTGTGTTCAGAAACATATTACAGTAAGCTTTTCATTGCTTACACAAGTTACAATTCACTTTTTGCAGATACGAATCACAAGGAAAAAACTGCTTGATAATGAATGCTAATCTCACCTGGAACTTTGTCAACAGATGCAAAAACAGAGCGTTGTACTGTAGGATCACTGCTACCACGTCGTGACTGATCATAAAATCTAAATGGAAGGTGTTGGGCTGTAGCTGCAGAGCTGTGTCCAAAACCCACAACAACTTCAGTTGAAGGCTGAACAGGAAGATCCAGGAGAGCTATGTTTAAACACAATTGATAATTTTTGTTACTCAAAAATACATAAAAGGCAAAGTAAGTGAAAGTAAAATTGCTAGTTTGCTCAGGATCTTAAGATGAAACCAGTTTGTTTAACATAACTTGCCCACATTTACCTTTTAATTATGGCTGCAATTGCATTAAAAAAGAAGAGAGACAACGTTTCTGGCAATGTTTTCTACCATTGCTGTCCACACCACATTTACACTAAGGAAGCCTCAGATTACAGTGGAAGAGAAAAAAAGAATTACAGTAAGCTCCTTGCATTAAACAAGCCATAGGAGTTATTTAAAAAAACATCTTCAGTTTTTCCCTGTACAAATAAAGTCATTCATTAGTTCACACAGTATCACAGTATCGTCAGGGTTGGAAGGGACCTCTGGAGATCATCTAAGTCCAACCCCCCTGCCACAGCAGGGACACCTACAGCAGTTGCACAGGACATCATCCAGGCGGGTTTTGAATGTCTCCAGTGAGGGAGACTCCACAACCTCTCTGGGCAGCCTGTGCCAGTGCTCTGCCACCCTCAGAGTAAAGAAGTCCCTCCTCATGTTAAGATGGAACTTCCTGTGCTCAAGTTTGTGCCCGTTACCTCTTGTCCTATCACTGGGCACCACTGAAAAAAGACTCTTCTCATCTACCTGGCACCCTCCCCTTAAGTATTTATAAGTATTGATAAGATCCCCCCCCTGAGTCTTCTTTTTTCTAGACTGAAAAGCCCCAAGTCCCTCAGCCTTTCCTCATAAGAAAGATGCTGCAGTCCCCTCATCATCTTTGTAGCTCTTTGCTGGACCCTCTCCAGCAGTTCCCTGTCCTTCTTGACCCGGGGAGCCCAGAACTGGACACAGTACTCCAGATGTGGCCTCCCCAGGGCAGAGCAGAGTGGGAGGATGACCTCCCTCGACCTGCTGGCCACAGTCTTCTTGATGCCATTGGCCTTCTTGGCCACCAGGGCACATTGCTGGCTCATGGTCATCCTGTTGTCCACCAGGACTCCCAGGTCCCTTTCCGCACAGCTGCTCTCCACGAGGTCAGCCCCCAACCTGTACTGATGCATGGGGTTATTCCTCCCCAGGTGCAGTACGCTACACTTGCCTTTATTGAACCTCATCAGGTTTTCTTCTGCCCAACTAGTTACAACTGAACAGTGCAGAAAGCCATTTGAAGAGACAATCTGCTTTAAACTGGAAAAAAAAGCCATTCAACCTAAAACTTTAACATAAAAATAGACCTGTATTAACCTCAAACTTGCTTTAAATTTTTTAACATGAAACCAGCCATAAAAGTATGACATATCTCCTTTGTAAACACAAAACATAGAATTCTTTTTAGTTAGCTTCCTACAGAATCGTAAGATACTAAAATAATCTTAAACCATCTATAATCAAAATAATTCTCTGGCTAACTCAATAATTTTCATATCAGCTATGACTTTGTTTTTCACAACTCTGATTAGTTAATTATTGGTCTTGGACAATCCATGTAACTAAGACAGCTGGTGACCTTTTCCATTTGCCCGCCTATTTTCCTTCCTATATTTCAGAGTTTCCTTTTCTATACTCACCAATTCATTCAGTTTACTGGTAAACTTCAATTTATTCTTCACTCACTTAATATTCAAGTAGTATTTTAATCACTCTTTGCTATTTACTCAAATTAACTCTTTCCTTCATCTCTTCATATGCATTTCCTCCAAGCACAGAAATCTAGCTGCTGATACTCCACTTAACATTTTGGATTGCTCATCATCACCACATCCAAGCATTAAGCATTATCATCAACACTACCAGGACACCATCCATCTCAGGACTTGGACAAGCTGAACTCCAAATTAGTCCTGAAGCAGTAGAACATCTGCTTTCTAAGTAGGGCACCTGAACTTTGAATCACAATCACATTTAAAGAGAAATGCTTAGTTTGGTGAAATGATTGGCAGCCACTGGTAACAAGACAGAATTCCTTTATTTCATCCTTTCTTTGATGTGTCTATCATTAAATATGAAAACACATACTTTAATAAAATCTACTGCTTGGAAACTAGACACTGGTTTATAGTTTTCCATGTCACACCACTTATATTTTTCTAACACATTCTTATGTTACAGAGTGACTTGCTATGACATACAAATCTTGTTTCTCAGAATAATTTAAAAATAACCACTTACCTGCTATTCTCTGCATTTTCATACGCCGAGCTTGGATACGGCCTTTTGCGAGACGTTGTTTTGCAATAATGCAGCGAATGTGATCAGAAAAAATAAATGTAGCTTGAAGGATGGGGAAGGGCTTAGAATGAGGACTTGAGGCAGGCTTATGAATTATTATGTTCAGAGCTCTACTGTCATCCTCTACTCCTGTCACCTGCATATCCTAAAAAGAAACAGAAGACAAGTGGATAATGAAAAAGTTAGCATTTTTAAACTATAGTTTAAATATCAACTTTAAAAGAAAATTCCATGGATGGCCCACTAAAGCTCCTAAAAAAATAGTTTCCATGTTCAATAAAAGAAAAAAAAAAAAAAAAAAAGAGGACTATGCAAGTTGTAGAATCTTGGATTTAGTTCTTGAGAAATTGGTACTTGTAGAGATTAAGTCAGTTTAAAATTCAATTAAGTTATTTGAGCATAGCAAATTTTCAGGAAATACAGTGTTGGCTTATGCAAGAAACAGAAACTTTTTCTAAGCTTTTGACATCAATTAGATAAGCACAGATCATTTTGAAGTTACAACCTGTCCTTCCCTACCCATATAGGAAAATCAGAACTCTAGAAGAGTTCATTACTGTGCCACTTAAGGCAAGTGCTTGGGAATCAATCCTCATTGTAAACGATTTCAGTGTTCAAATGAACACACTCCAATATACATTGGGGAAGTTATCTCATTTTCAAGTATGCTTCTAGACAGCTATGTAAACTTCTTCAAAAACCAGAAATAGTTTAAAAGGCAGACACTAGAAAAAAGACTTGTAACAGAATAAATAAGCATGCTACAGAGCTTAAATATAGAAGCTAATATTGGTATTACTATTTATCCAACATAAATGTAGATTTTCAGCTAGGAAAAAGTAACCACCCAGATTAAAACTTGTTTTACCTGCAAAAGGCCTGCAAACTTAACTACTCCCCATCCAAGTCTGGCAACATCTGGCTCAACCAAACTCATCTGGTAAATATCCACAGCCAGGAATCTTTGAACTTGACCCCCATCCTTTGTTATGACTGTACAGGCAATTAGATCACTGTTATCTGAAGGAAGGAAGGAAGGAAGAAAAAAAGTTACATAGCTACTGAAATTAATGATTCTGGGGTTTGGTTGTTTTATGTAACATAAAATGTTAATATATAAAACTGTAATCTTTACAATACATGTTTAAACTTATTCAAGGTTGGGTTTTTTTTAATATATATTCTGCATTTCCTCACATATTTATAGTTACATATAAAGGGCAGGATATATTCTAAAAACAGTGGTTCAGATATCTTACAAGTTAAGATGTGTGGTATATGCACCTTGCTTTCGCTTACCACCTTCATTACCTTTTAGTATAGAAGGTCACTTCATTTCAGGGATGAAATTGCAACAGTGCTGATTTCTCTCACTAAGTGGAAGTCTCAAAAAGTCTTGTTGCAAGACCACAAATACAGCCCTACACCACCGAAGGCAATTACATCTACCTCATTATAAACTTAGGCTCTATTGAGACAAGTTGCCTTGTCTGAGGGTCTGAAACCTGACTATTCTGACTGTTGGACGTCTTTCAACTTTGAGACTATATGGACTCTCCAGGTAAATTGTATCAGGTTTTTACCAATATTTGTTAAATGAAGTGACTTTTTTTTCTTTTAACCACCCATTTTATGCATATATATTGAATAAACATATTCTCTTTTAACCGTTACTCTAGAACCCCTCAAACAAGCCCCAAAATACAGATCTCAAGAAGTAAATACACCACTCCCTGATCCTCCTGCCTGTTTCAGATCAAACCCATAATTCTTGAAAAGTGACTAAATCACCTTCTTTACACCAGCTGCAGTCTGAGCACCCCACAAACTGGCACTGACACCTCCTAGCAGACCTTTGCTAATCTTACTAGAGCTGCCTTTTCCTTTGCTTTAAATTGATACTTTCATTCACATACTTAATACATACAGGTCTTTTTCCTCTGTTTCATCTAGTGCAATTTACAGCAAGTAAAAGATTCTATAACCATGCATGCTGTCCTACCTAGTTCATCATCTTTGTAATTCCAGATGGTACTCAAGACGATTTGATGGACTTAGCAAACTAAGTTGCAGCATTTTCACTATTTCCTGCAATAGTTTTGATTGGGTTTTCGTGGTGGTGGTTGGGGTTTTTTTTGGATAGAAACAATCCTATTTAAAGCAATGAGTTCTACATTTTGCTTCTACCTTAGCCATAGTTTTTCAACACAGTCACTCTCCTTAGAGCTCTCATTCTTTAGTATTGCTAAGGCATTGACAGAATCAGCAGTTTGGAGTTAATAATTCAAACAGCCTTTCCTAAAATGAGGGTTCAATATTGTAGGCTTCAATTGCTGTTAAGATGTACAAGGCTTTTTTTCCCCTCCTATTCTACATACACATACTATTTTTAAGGATGCTGTATTTTTAGATGTGTCTACATACTGAAATCAGTTTGATAAATGGTATCATTTACAGCAAGGTAAGTATCTTTCAAAAAGGCTGCCACCTTATTCAGATTTTTTTATATTTATCTGAAGGGAGCTATTCTAACACACAGAATTCAACGTATCTTTAATACTTATAGCAGTATCTCCATACTGAACCCTGTTGTTAGGTGGATCTGAAATCCAGCTGTAGCATTTTTCACATTATTTACACAAGTAACTGGATTTGGATCCCTCTGAATACATAATGTGAGGTTGCTGAATTTTGCAGATAATATATTGTGAGATTCTCAACATATAGGCCACAACACCAGAGTTGTGAAGTTGTCAAATACTTGGTTTTGTCCGGTATTTATACAGTTTTTAATGCAACAGCAAGTAGATTAAAGTACTTGGAATTACTGCTGTACAAATTCAACTGCCTGACTACAAAAACACAGTACTTAGGGTGAAGAACTCAAAGGGCAGAAGTTGTTTTCCAGAGTGGACATTTTTCATTTTAGAACTGACAAAAATTTAAAGTAAAGTATTACTGTAAAAGTTTATCAAAGAACAGAAAGGAAAATTACTCATTTATTAGGCAACTGTTACAGGAATCTTTGAAGTTTATACAACTGAAGGTACCCCATTTACATGACTGTTTCTAGTTCACAGCTGCTGAAGGGTCATAAGCTACAGTCATCCTTTATGACAAAAACAGAAAAGAAAGTGTGGTTAAACACATTTCCAGTGAACTAATCTGAGAATACTTACAGCTATGCTATAAAACAGTTACGGATAGCCAACCACATTTAGATGAAAGAATTTCAAGCTCAGTAAACTTCAGTACTACTGAAATTTGATCTGGGGATTAAAGTGAACCACAGACTCTATGGCTCACTGATGTGACACTGCTGCAAAAAGCTGTAGTGCCGTTTCTGAGATTAAAAGCAATGCTTAGTTTGTCCTCATGCAAAATGAAGCTTGTAACCAGCTTGGACACTACACCTCCAAGACATGGCTCCACGATTTCTCTGGACCTTCTCCAAGAAAAATACAACTTTTACAAAATACAGCCTAGGAAGAAGAGTTCAAAGACTTCAGCTGCTTGCAGCAAAGATTTAAATTAGGTGAAAATATTGCATGAACACAGGCAATTATTTGCCTGGAAAGACTGTATTACATGAAGCCCTTATGAATACAACAGCTACTTTAGGAGATGGTCTAAATGTACCTGACCTGCCCCAGAGCTTGACCTTTAATGAATTTATTATTTATAGTCATCACAAGTCTAGAGATCATCTGCAGACATTAAAAGCTCTTACAGAAAACGTGTAGCACTTTGTGTGCACAGGTGGCAGCCCAAGATAAGCATTCGGCTGCAGATCTTTAATGCACCACCTCCCACTTCACACAAAGAACTTTTTCCAACAGTATGTAGCTCATTTGGTACGATGTTCTGCTTTACTACTTAATATAACAGCCTTTAATTGCAAAGAACTTCAGAGTTAAAGTTTTGCAAGTGCAAAATGAGTCTATAGAGGAATATATGATCTTGACAGAACTACAACAAATTCCCTAAATATACTCAGTTTACAAAGCCATTTCAATTTTAATGTAACTCCCGTGAAACAATTATCTGCACCACACTCTATCCAAAACGTTTTTGACAAGCTATGTTTTGACCACGTTGTTGAACAGTTTAAAATGAATTACTTCTGTTACTCTTCACAATAAACGGCCCTCTTTCAGAGAGGCTCAGAATTACTTTCTCGATATGTCTGCCATCTCTCTTTTGTCCAGTAGAAAGTCAGAATATCTCAGTTCATGTCTTAGTCCCTGCTCTTAGTTAGGACAGGATGCCACTGCCCTTCTTGAGTAGGGGAGCACTTTTCCCATCAGGAACAGCAGAAAAGAGCAAGAGTCACTCCTCAGCGCGATTTTAAATCTCTGTTCTTGCAAGAAATACTAACCACTTTAAAAGAAGAATTCTTCTTTATCTGAAACAAGTGGTGAAAAATTGATTAAAGAAAAAGGTATCAAAGACATTAATAATGCTAAAGACTTTTTATACAAGAAAAAATACCATGTCAAGATTTACTGAACAAAAAGGCAAAGAGGTTTAAGATGACCTCGGAAAGAGGGAAAAACACAAAGCTGTGTACACATCAATTGAGAAGGCAAGATAAATTGAGGAGGGCGCACATTTCAGACTGTAAACCAGAGGACAAATTATGTTAAAGATGGCTTGGGTTGTGGGGTTTTGGTGTTGGTGTCCCGTCCCCCCCAACTGTGAGATGTAAAATATGAAAAAAAAGTCTTTTAAAAAGTCACTTTAAAAACTCTTGTTGACTTGAAGCATGTAAAACCATTACTAAGTGTGGGGAAAAAAAATAATCAGACTGGGTTTCTGGATCTGAGTATACACAAACAAAAACCTAGTGGAAGAAAGTAGCTAACAATTATGTTTACAAAAATAACATTTACTCTAGTAGCCATCACAGAATTTTGAGAGCACATCTTTTCCCCTTTACTGTTCTTGGTAATTTTTTTCCTCTGAATATGATGATTTGTTTTTGTACATCTCCAAATAACTGAAAATAAGGGACAACATATAAATGCTAATCACACACCGGGTACTGCAACCAAGGAGAAGCATGCTTGCTTCTAAAACTTATTTCCCTGTAAACACAAGACTACTGATTACCAGGCAGAGGGACTCCATATTGCAGCATCATTTTCTTGAATTGTCTCAAGATTGTCATGCTGCACTTCTGACAATATTCTTTTTTTTAATTAAATACTGTGATTATATTTTTTTATAAACAGATACCAAGTTCTTAAATACAAATCCAGCATCTGCTCCTACCAGGCAGGTGTATTTTAAAAATATTTCAAACCAGTACTTATAAATCTAACAGAGACACTATCACAAGTAAAACATTAAATAATTAACCACTAGAAAACAAGCAAAACAGTCCAATTAAGCTCTTTCACATTACCACCAATAAATACAAGATTTGAACACCATACACACTACAGATGAGTTACACCACTAAGTCCAGAAAAAAATCTTGCCTCCTGATGTTATTCAGGAACAAATGGATGTTGGCATTTAAAAGGAGTATCTGCCAGAATTTCTTATAAAAGATGTGATTTCCTCTCAGATGCTTATCAAGTTTCAAGTGTACTGAATATAATCCTTTTCACTGTACCATGTGTGCTAGTACTCACCAACTTACTAGTAGTGAAGGCTAGTGAAAAAAATTTAATTGTCATATCATCATTAAACCTTCACACTCATCTCAGTGTTTTGTGACCATCTGGAAAATGCTCAACACTAGTGTTTACTAGCACCTACAGTGATACAGGAAAACAAAACCAGACATTATATTCTCTTCCTCAGAGCATAAACCTAAAATGACTAGCTATTTTTTCTCAAACTGCCTTTTTTTTAACTTAAGTGTATATGTAATTTTTTTCATATATATACGTATGTGTACACACATATAGAAAGCAAAAAGGAAAATAAGCTGTTATTTCCATTTATCTAAATCCCACATGGTTCTGCAGCAAATGAGAACCAACAAAAGCTTCATTTTCAGCTTGTAATGTCTGGATTTTAACATTGGCATAAAGTTCAGACAGATCAGTTTTCAAATCAATAAATCCAATTTGCTGATGTCTGCTTTGCCATCGTCAAAAGTTAAACAACTTACAGAAAGCATCTAGCTGTGACATTAGGGAGAGAAAAAATTGAAGCGTGTTTTTTATTAAGCTGTACATAAATAAACTTCAGTGCCTGAGGGATGACAACTTTGAACTGAGAAGCACTAGACTGATTATGTTATTTCCTTGTTACTGTACTCTGACACAAGAGGGAAAGGCTCTGTGCAAGAGAAATCACACTTCCCAAATCTCTCAACTAGGCAGAATCTGTAATGAATTCCTCAATATGACAATCCAGAGACCAAATCAGAAAAACTTCTGACAGGAAGTAACTGCAGAATGACAATGACCTTGTTTTACATGTAAGTCTTCATAACAGGACAGTTAAGTTTTTATCAGGAAAAGTACACTTGTCTTGCTCTAAAATAATCTCTTTTTAAGCCAAACACCTCACGTTTAAAGCGAGAAGGAAATGCCACTCATTAATCTCTGACGAAAGCTTAGCAACTGTACACTCTAAAACCTCCAAAGCTTCTGTTAAACTTGCAAAATGCTGGTATTTCACTTACAGAAGCATAATTACTTAGGAAATCAGTGGAATGGAGATCTGTCTGTTATACAGCATTACCCTTCACAGAATAAGCAACCGAAAGACCACACAGAAGCATTTGCATCAAGAATGCAACAAATCAAGCGCCTACCTAGGTGTTACCACAAAGTACATTTAGTTCAAACTAGAGGACTTGTCTCTGATCATACATCTGCACCACATTTTGGCTGACTCTTCCTCGACTATTTAGGAATACAACATATTGAGGAATGAGATAGACAAACCTCGAATATCTGTACTTTGGAAAGAAAACTAAAGCAAAAATCTCTTTTAGCATGCTTAACAATCTTGAAAATAAGTTATTTAATTAAATTTAATTAAAAATATTAGTAAAAATTAAAACCTAAAAATTTTGGTGGTATCTACCACAGTGAAATCTCTTACTAAACTAATAGAAGGAAACTTTCATTTGCTGAGGCAGTTTATGTTCAAATTAAACGCTACTTATGCAAATAAGTTGAACTAAGTTTCATTTCCTGACCATAGTGTACTCTATGCTCATTGAACAGACCTGCAAAGTAACTGGATAAGGACTCAAAAAGATAAGTTGTATTCCTTGGAAAATATTTAATAAAAGAAAAATTTATATGCCCTATGACAAAACCTCTTTAACATCTGCAAATACCTGTTTGGAGGAGTAAAGAAGACAAAGCCAGTGGTATCCAGTAACAAGATAAGAAACACTAAGCACAAATTGAAATACAGGAAATTCCATGAAAAAAATGGGGGGAAAAACCCCAACAAAACCACACAAGCCTTTTTATCATGAAGGTGGTCAAACACTGAAACAGGTGGCTCAGCGATGCTGCGAAATCTCCATCCTTGATGATATGCAAAACTTGACTGGTGAGGGCCCTGGGCAACTTGCTCTAGCTGGCCCTGTTTTGAGCAGGGAGGTTAGACTAGATGATTCCTTCCAACCTCAATTATTCTATGACAAGTTTTCCTCAAATCTTACTAAAAAATGTTGACTATAATGGCTTTTATAAAGCCTGTATATTTGGTAGAGAGAGTGAACACGGAGACTTAACTATAATGTTACTTTTTTCAGTTTTAGCAAAGAGATAACAGCTTTAAATGTATCATTACCTCTTGGCCATGGCATTTGAAACATGTCACTAACAGAATCAACAGCCTGAAACCAAGAAGGGAGGCTGTTAATTTGAGCTGCCAGTGAACTTCACACAGTGAGCTGCTGAAAAAGATTAAAGAAGTCACCTACATGAGACACCTACAAACTCACATGAAGTCTAAGGCAGGCAGTTATCACATAATACGTGAGTGCTTCAAAACCATTTACAGTAAAAAACAAGACTGAAAAGTAACAGTATATTTCATTCTGGTGGCAGCACACCCAGCAATATGGAATGAACTTTCTATGGAATACCTGACTCGTTTCTAAATGTACCGTCACATACAATGGTGATAATGTTGCAACTACACTTAAAAGTTAAAGGTTTACAATGAACATATGCACATCAAAGTATTAAAATGCTTCTTTACAAGAAACTTTAACCTTTCTCATCAAGCTCCCATAAAACGCTAACATTACATTCAGTCAAAAAAAACCCACAACGTTTTGATAAGGTAAGGTTTGCAGGATTTTTCAAAATAAAAACAGTAACTGAAATAATTACTGGATCTTGTTAACCTCTAGACCTTCTTGACACTATATATATATGAATGAGCATAACCACTGGAGGCATCTCAATGTTCAGAAAAAAAAAACGAAAAAGCATTGTAATAATATAGATTGAAGAAAATTTGTTAGATCAAAAATATCTCCAAAGTGATTTATTCAAAAAAGCACATAATTATAATTTTTTGGGTCACATTTTGCCAACTGCTAAGTCTCCTCCCAAGATATGGGACCTATGCAATGGCGTGTATCCAATATGCTTTATGCCAAAATCCTTATATTCACTTTATCGTGCAATGAAAAGACTCGAACTGGAAACTGCCTTTATGCTACCACACACACAAGAACTTCATCACTGTACTACCTCAATTCAGGTAGTTTAAGTAACAGCAGCAGTAATAAGCAGTTTAGAAAGCGTTACCAACCAAAATACATAAACTGATGCACATGTAAATGGGGAACTTCACTCAAAGGCCCCAGTGAATGCAGAGTATTTGCTAGTAGCCTTAAAAATATTAAAATTAAAAATAAAAATCACAAAACAACTCCAATAACTTTGAACAAAGAGTGTGCAGTGTTGTAGGTGGGAACAAGCGATAGAGGGAAAAAGGTAAATGTCCCAAGGAAAAAGTTTAAAAAAAAAACCCAAAGAAACAGAACAAAACACAAAAAACAACTAAGACCAACCCCATAATCATGGCTACTCAGCAAGGGACTTGTTAAAACCAAATAGTATCTATTTGCTGGGAGGATCAGATCGAAATATCTGTATGTGTGCTGCACAGTATTATTTCAGCAATTGACTGACAAGAAAAGCTCCTCCCAAGGAAACACCTGAAACATTACCGTATTCTGTGGGCACAGATAGCAGTGCCACTTCTTTGGAACCGGTCTAACACCTGTCAACTTGATCCGAAGATGGAATAAGTCTATGTCTTTCTAGCTAGCCAGGAAAGAAAAGACTTTTGAAGCCAACACAAAATTCCACATCAGGCACTGATTGTTCAAGACAGATTCTGCCTCAAAGACAGGATATGAGAAAACTCAACAGGGAGGGCTTTTTATAGCCTTTTTCATTTTATTTCAGTTTTTGGAAATAGGCTAGAACATTGTTCAAAATTTTGAGATACCAGACTGACTGACTCCCTCTTCAGATACAGGTTGTTTTCACCAATAGTGGGGTAAGTGATGTGTTTAACTGAACTTCGGTAACTCTACCAGCTGTAGAAAAATTTGTGTTTATTAATAAATGCTGGAGTATATGGAAAGAGTCATATTTTGAAAAATCTATGGCTGTAATTACATATTGTGGTCCCAAAATAAAGACTAAAACCTTCTGCGAAAAGATCAGAAATCAGTGAATACACTAAGGCACAGAACTGCCATTATTATGTGGATACTCTGTATTTAAACTTAAATATATAACAACAGCAACATAAAGCATAGTTACAGATGTAATGCTCTTCAAGTGTGTAACACTTCTTACTACAATTCATACTTGTTATAAAGTCTATTATCTGCACTAGATGTTTACTAAACAGTATCTCAGGAGCACATCTGGAGCTACCAAAACATCTCAGCAAAACGTTCAGGTTTAACTCTGATGTAAGCTATAACAGCTTCCCATTTGTCCACAGAACATAAATACATGCATATATATTTATGCATTCAGGCATTTTAAGAGTCCTATATCGATCCTTTTGTCTTCTAATTTATGTCATACTGAAAACTGGTTTGGTAGTTAACACCTAGTTGGTAAAAAAACAGTGATCGTAATTCTTAATGAAAACTTTTAATTAAAAAAAAAAAAGAGCTCAAGTTAACCAACACATTTCTAAAATAGATTATCTGGGGGAAAAAAAAAAAAATCCTCTTTTCAAACACCCCAATAACAGGAACACACAATGAGCAGCAGGGATGCATAACACATTATCTACTTTTGAGTGACATGTCCCCTTCCAGGAGAAGCAGTTTAGAGAGGTTTCTTTTGGAAAGATAAACTCAGTTGCTGAAGTCTACACTAAAAAGAATTTGGTTTTCTCCTCCGAAGAAAGATGGATCTGCTGTCCCAAATTTTAACCGTGTAATAAATCATAATTGCTCTTTTCAGTGAGTTCCTGGTTTTGTAATCAAAGAGCTACCAGCATACAGGAACATGCTTAATTAATATTGTATTACAAAAAACCTGAAGTGAGTCTAGCCTGGCAGATTCTTATCTACAAGATGATTTCTAATCACTATTCCACATTTTTGAGTCTTTCTGCTTTTATACTGCAGTTGTGAGACTTCTTGAATGCTTTCCTAATACATCAGGTGATAAACAAGGTAGTTAAGAATTCCACATTGTTACTCTTACAATTTTGATAGCAGTAAAATATTCACTGCAGAATAGTCTGCAGATTAAAAAGACAAGCTAGAAGTCACTTAGAAATCCATGAACGCTTCTAAAAAAGCACTGGGAAAGTACAACTTAGCAAAGGTGTTGGGAGGACTGTCAGGCAATACTTCAGGAATAAAATAGAATAAGTTAATTCATACAAAACTACTTCAAGTTCTCTCCTGGGATGTACTACAGTCATGTGGGCATCTCCGCTGCCTTCCATTAAGAAAGCAGAAAAGCACATTTAAGTAGTCACTCAAAGAAAAAGCACCTCTAGTCCTTTAAATGAATCAAAGCTAAGTAAGCATTCAGTCAATCCCAGTGTTGTTCTTTATTTGAAATACCATCATTTACCTTCTCAAACAGCTTAATGCTGACTCAAAGGAGAATTCTAACCTTCCTACATTAAAAAAACAGGGTTTTTTTAACTTTAAGTTTTTATTTTAAACTTGACTTTATGCTTATTGTAGTAGAAAGGATAAAGTCTTCTGACAATTAAGATGCAAGTTATCAGATAAATTATAGAAAAAGAAAGGATTCTCACAGAAGGGTCTCAAGAGCACCAGCACATAGGTTCCATGGGTAGGCCAACGGAACTTATTTTTCTTCTCTACTTGCATATGCACATGCGCAAACACAGATGAATGTATACACATATTAACAAATAACTTCATGCACAGGCATACAAGTAGCATGTGACAAGCAGTTCAGTACCATTGTTGCCTTAGTTCATATTGGTCAGTATAAATGTGTATTTTAAGTTAATGACTGTACAATCAAGGACTATAATATGCCTTAAAGCAGCAAATGAGTTTAAATCTAAAAGGGTGATGTTCTAAATCAACAGTACAATTTTAATACAGCTTCTTAAAAAAACCTTTTATAGTACACATTAGACCTTTAAATTTTAGAACACTTCAAATTGAAGCAGATAATTTTCAGGCTAATAGCTGTGGGCTTTTTTTTTTTTTTTTTTAACATCCTTTCTATATATAGACTCTCTTAACCATTTATATCCAGTGTCCCACACTGATAGAAGGAAACAACCTTGGACATCATTGAATATACAGAGCATGGACCACTACTTTAGCATTTAATCTAGCATTATGGACATGTAATAAAAATTACAAACAATTATACATAACAGAGTGAAGTATTAATAATCTATGGGCCAAACTACAAGTTCCAAGAAAAGGATACTTTGTGTTCAGTGTAAAAGCAACTGCCTTAGAAATGAAAGGTGCTCTTTTTCTTTTTTTGGGGAGGTGAAGTGGAACAAGTAACATTTGGAAAAAGTATTTAAATCAGATCTACCTTTTGTTCAGTATGTTCTTAAAAACCTAACAACTACTTCATAATTTCCAGTTCATTTAAGAAAAACATTTTTTTTTTTTTCTTTCGGTAGAAGCTGATTCATTATTTCATCCCAGCCTCTGAAAGAGTCAACATTTCAATAAATGCCTAACTCATTTGAAACAGGAAGCTGTGTTAATTCTTTATTACTAATCCTTTAGCAAGTAAACAGTAACTAAATTATGGACATAATTTTCTACCTGAAAACTAAGAATTATGTAATGTAATTAACAACATCTTGTGTTGTTCATTATCTTTGGGAAAGCTTTTAGGGAAAGACCAAAACTGATGTGTTTGTGTTAAGCTCATTCAGCTTAATTCACCAAGCCAAAACAATACCAGTAGGAAGAGGACAGAATACAACTATTGAAAAACACATTTTAAGAAGTATTTTCCCCTGTAGATTTTCTCAAATCTTTTAAATAATACAGAAATTCAACAAACGGGAATTGCAATGACTCAACTGTCAGTCTTCCATGCTATCGGCCATGTAGCTACCAAAAATGCTTCTCATCTATTGTACCCTAATGCTTACATTTACTTAGCAAAAGTGTGTCCCTGTCCTACAGCTTGTATATTTTTACAAGTTCAGTTAAGTGCTTTGATAGCATTCTTCCCACATTTACAGATGAGTTTATTCTCAAAACCTTTCACTGTTCTAAGCTGCATGGCTTGGATGTTATGCCAGAGGGAGCGTCCTCTGGCATTTTCAGCATTGTAGACACACACAATTTCTAAAAATTAAATTTAACACATTTTAATTTTGAAATAGAATTTATTTGTTTAAGGTTTAATCTGGATTTCATCCATTAAGCTACTGCACAGCAGCTCTGTTATCACAAAAGTTTTGCTTGGCTCACTTGATTTCAGTGTTTTCCCTTCGTTCAGATAATTAATACTCTTGATGGACTTGATGCAGAAGAAGGTCTCTGAGATACTGGACATAATCCCATAACATCTACTAAGGCCACTAGGGCAACTGCCTTTTTTTTTTTTTTAATAAACTAATATTTATAATAATAAAACAAGCACTTAAACAAAGAAATAAAAAATAATGTATGAAACATTAAGCACTTTTTTCATTCTTTTGTGAGAAAACGAACCGTCAAAAATTAAAACCCTAGCAAATACATATACCCTATTTTAGCAATCACACGCCCTCTAAAGCTACGAATGGTACCTGCAAGTTCTTAATAAGACAACTGCCTGAACAAAAGTTAACTACTTATCAGCTAACACCAATACATCAAATTCTTCTAGGTCTTGATTACAAGAAATGGAATTAATAGTATTTATATTATCGTGCCCTTTCTTTTCAATTCTAGCCTAAAAGCACATTTCTCTAAATATTTTAAACCTTTGAACAAAAAGCAAATGTCTCACACTACAGTAAGATTAAATTAAAGTATGTCAAGTTACTGTTTCTTAAACAATGTCAGTGCTGGAGACAGTAAAACTACAGATTTATGAATTAGGCCAGGGTTACTCTACAAGTCGTACTGTTTAGTAACACGTAAGGTCATCTAGATATGTGTATTTTAATGTTAAATGAGCACAGGTATATTGAGTTTGCAGAAAAACAGCATACTTCATGATCCTATGCCTTCCAACTTTTTTGCTTCTTCAGTATGGAGAGTGCAGTAGTATTCTATGATACTGTAGAAAGAAGGAACTTTGCCTTTACTTCATAGGAAGTACTACTTATCACAAAGTCATTCTGGACATTACAGACTGGTTCCCCTTAGGAATAGCTCAGCATCTTGTTCAAGCATGGCAGTAAAAGCCTCCATATGCAAACTTTAAAATGACAGAAGAGATGGGAAAAACTCCTCCTCCAGGGCAGGGGTGGGGGGATATGATGACAACCAAACCCCAGCACTTGTAAAACAGCACAGTGTAGCTGTTGGAGTAATTATCTCTGGTCTCTTAAAGTTCATGAATGGTTTAAGTGCATTTTGAATAGGTGAAAGGAGAATAGAAGAAAATCCTGCTATGATTTTAGAAAACTAACATACCAGGAAACCAGATGAAGGACTCAAAATACTTTATGTGCTAATATTTAAACTCTGGAATATTTATTAACAGTCTCTTTAAAACAAGAACAAAACCAAACCAAACAAACAAAAACCCCACACCACAAAAACCCCACACAACCCAGAACCACAAGAAGTGTTCCAAATCCAATAGAAGATAAACTTCATAAAATCACCCTTGGTAGTCAATTGCACAAACAAGATAACTATATTTAGGGTTTTTAAATTTAAAAAAAAAAGCCAACAATTTTTCCATTTCATAGACTATTTGGGAAATTGAGGGACTACTTACTCAAGTCAAGAACATCATCTGTCTTTATCAAATCTTCCTCCCTTGTGAGTGGTAACTGAGTTTCTGGCTCATCTCGCAAGTGTAGTGACAGTGAACGGAGCATAAAGAAAACTCTGATTGCCTTGAGAAATTAAAAAAAGAATATTAAAATATTGCTGCACTCAGTACTACATATTTTAACAGAATCTTACAAACTTATACTTGCTTTTACAACCTCCGAGTTTGTCGTCATGCAGTAAATCTACTTTTTAAATTGAGAAAATAGAATGTACTTTCAGTTAGGTAAAGACTATGAAAGGAGTTGAAACATGCTGTTTATTTTCACTGAAGTAGAAATAGCAGAGCTTTTATGCCACTAGCACACTTACACAGATTATGACTGGCAGGCAAATGATTACAGGAGCTGTTTAAGCAAAAATAACAATCTTGGTGGTTTTTTTAAATCATTATTTTAAGACTAATTGTATTTACAATACCTGTACGCTACAGACAACTACACAATTGGCCTTCAGATTCTCACATTTTGAACTTAAAATAGTAATAACTTCATCTATATTCTCATAAGATCTACATCAGGGCAAAGCATCCTGAAAGATGCACCAGTCCCAAGGAACTTTCAACAGCTACTCTGTGAAATTAATATTCTTGTTTTGATTTAGAAATTAATGACATATGGTATGCAAAGACTAGATAAAGTGCCAAAGAACAAACATCATTTTATTAGCCACATTTCGAAAGGCACCATTTATAATCCTCTTCCACTACAAGAACTGTATTTCCAGTACAGCAAATGAAAAAAAACCCTCATTTTTTATTACTTCTGGTGTTCTGTTTTTTAAAACCGTTTCCTACATAGTACTTCTGTGGCACACTGTAAATTAACTGCTGCTTTACAGTAAAAGCATCAAATCCATGGAACAGCTGCAGTGCCCAGGAACTCCCACATTGCAGGAAGTATTGGGAAAAACAAATCTAAACTGCTTTAAGGCAAACCCCTTCACCCCTCTGTTTTTAAAAATCAACAGAACTGTGGTTCCCATTAACCAGAAATGTGAGTGCTTGGTCAGCTATCATACTGGTGGTGCTTTCAGAAACTTCTGGTAGAACAGGGATGAAAAGGAGAAATTCATGTATCTGGCTCTTCCATGAATTGACACCAGATCAGAGGAATTCGGTATGCTGTTGAAATCTAACAGGGCAATATGATTATTCGGAGCAAAGAATGTCAAAAGTATCTAACAAAAATATGGTATTAACACTGCCTTATGAATAAGAACAGAGTCACTTTATAATGGGAGATGATCTCTCCCATTTAGGCAGATTGAATTCTAATGTATTGTGGATTTACCAAAATTAAATAGGATTACTATAAAGCAGTTTTACTACCAGATGCTTCAAGAAGAATTTGTGGTGTTGGGTTTAAAAGTTTCCAAATTCAATCAAGAACAGCAACATCCTTGCATTTTTGGTAACCCAAAAGTCAAACTCAACAGTTCTTAATTCAGAGGGCAGCCATCACTCAGCCTGCTTTCACTTACTTTCCTCTCAATCCTCTTTCCTTCCTAAACAGAGCATTAATTTTGCTTGCATACATTCCATATAGAACTAATGTCACTCATCTCCAAATATGCAATCACTGCATATTTACTGCAGAATAATCTACAGGAGTAGGAAAGAAAATTAGAATTTTAGCATTTGCAGAAAAAAAAATAATAATTAAGGATGTCGGATGAAAAGGGAGCTACACTGTGCTTCCTACAATACTGATAGCCCTCAGTTTACTAGCAATATCAATATAAACCCAAAAGCATATGATTTGTGACTTCCTGTAACGTTTTATTAGATCTCAATAAAACAACACCAGTTCAGTGGCCTAGAATCTTTTTCAGCTGATTTCTGTTATCTTGGTTAAGTAGAAACAAATATGAATTGCTATCTACACTAAAGAACTACGCATTATGATGAGCTATACTTTGCCCTGATTCCTTCCTTTATATACACGTACGATGTGCAAAGAAATACCAATTTGCAGGGAAACCTACCAGTATCTTATTACAATCCAATGAAATAGCGTTCTCACAGGTATTTCAAAGCCTTCTCTCAAAGCCTTTGCTTACTATGTACTCCAAGGCACAGAGTTCAAGACCCATACTGTTCATTACTTCCCAAATAAGCACGTAAATGAGTCTGCATTATTCTAGGTGACTGGTAAGCAGTACCATCTTTAGGACTATAGAAATCAGAAGGAAGAGATATAACCAAAAAGTAGTAACTGAACTATCAACAATTGAAAAGAGCATGTGATTCTGGGCAGAAGGCTTGATCAAGCAGCAATAGCTGATTTCAGAAAGCAGTCTAACAACTTCTGGTCATTTTAACGTTTGAAGTCAGAGGGGCTGGCTGTCTGGAATTTGGAGATGTGTCTTTGATAACTCGAGAGATACCCAATTTCTGAGAGTTCCGCCTATAGTTAAGAGCAAAAGAATTGCCACTTAGAGGGACTTTCTATACCAAAATAAGAAGTGAGAGCCTAAAATGATCTGATCTTTAACAGCTAAGAATTCATGATATAATCAAAGTACGTGACTTCTTCACTTGCTAGTGAAATAAAACTTGAGAATTTTTTTAGAATCATGCCACGTGATGCTCAGAATTGAGCCACTATCCTTTTGAAACTGCCAGCAAAAAGGACCTCCAGCAGGTTCAGCGGCAGCAGCAGTGTCACAAGATACACCTGAAGTTCAGCATATTGTTATGACAATCCAGCCTAAGAGAGGTAGCCTAGCTGGAAGAAAGTAGCATAGGAATTCTAAGAAATTCTAAAACTTCTAGAGCAATGCAATCAGGGGAAGGAGGACCAACAAGGAAGCATTCTGGGAGTTTTTGCTGATGAGAAAGACCCTTCCACCCCAAAGAATTTACAGGAATATTTGTTAGATTTTTGAATTTCCACCAACAGAAATTAAGATATTCCTTACATAGCACATGAAAAGCCATGTAGCAGGCAGTTTCCATTAACTTGCATTTCAAAGTATCATTCTGTTAAATACCTCAGAGAGAATTCTAGGAAACATTCTTGCTTTCTAGAACAATACTTTTCAAGATAATTCACTATACTTTATCAAACTTAACTTGCTGTGATAACAAAAGTTGTGTGACTTATAATAAGTAATGAAAACAAATGTTTTCAAAAGACTCCTAGAAATATGTTTTTTTTCTTCAAGAGTACTTGAATATACTTACATATACACTTATACAAACACAAAGCTACCAAAGAACAGCACTTTTCAAATAATAATGTCATGCAGTAATATATCTTTAAGACTTAACGGCACTGCAAGGCTTACAGGACACTGCCAGATAAGGGCCAAGAACTGATTATCCCAAGAATGCTGATAATGATGCTGTTATTCAGGTCAATATCACCTCTACAGATTGTGTCATAAAAATAGATATTTTGCTATTTTTCTCCTCACTCTCAGGATCTTTACCATTAATTACTTCAGCAGGATGAACAATCCTGATTAGAATTATATTTTTTGCTATGTCTAGAAACACAAGGAATATGAAGCCAGCTAGCTTTCCAGTGGAGATTCTCACTATAGGAATATAATGAAAGATAGACTGAAATATCAGATCACGAAAGGAAACTGACAATATATTCATAAGTGTCATCAAAATGCCTTTTGATGTAGATGTCTCCAAGGTTTAAAAAACTAGAACTCCAGTGCAAGAACATATTGAATTGATTAGATACAAGAAATAGCACAGAAAGTTTCTCCACTGGGACAGGTAAATATTATATACTCTACACACAGGTTTGTCTTCATCTAGTCTTCATGATTTTATGGATGAAGCTTCCAATCAAGCAGCTTTCAAGGAATTCTAAAAATTCTAAAATTGTTCAAAGTGTCTGGCATCATTCTGTCATGAACGAATGTTAAGAAAAACAGTCTTACTCACTCTTCGTGTTCTTTCCACATCTCCACAAGGCAATCTTTTCACAAAATCAATACCAGTCAGTGGTGTCCCCGTTGGAGGCAACAAGATTGATGCATCCATCATCAAGTACTCCACATTCATGGGTTTAATCTATAAAAATATTTTAACATTGATTACTATACAGAACAATAAGCATTTGCATCTTTACTTTCAAATACAACTCATGGTTGCATATTTTAAGAGGAAGGAATTGTTAGAGAGTTCTGAGAATTTTCGGTACCTTCTGTCTCATTTTAAGCTCCTTACATGCAATCTTTATTTTATATTTGCTCATCATTCCCTAACACACTGTTGAAGTTTCCGTACTGAAAAAAACCACAGGAAAAAAACTCCAAAAGATTACAGAAGAAAAGCTATTTCATGAGTACTAAAAACCAAGTCTGTCTGGTTTAAGTTTTGACTCAAATTGTAATTACTTCAACCACAAGAAAAAGTTTCCCATATCTTTTTCTCTCCAAAAAGAGCTCTAGTCTAATAATGCAATAACTTTCACACTAGACAGTTCCTTGAATCTTGCCACTTACAGAGTCTCTCCCTTACATGGTTGCTTATTTTCATGAATAAATGATGTCTGAAATACCTATCCTTCTGTACCTTTGGGCAATTTCATCCAAGTTCTATTATATACACACGAGACATGAGCTTCTTTTTGCCAGAAAGTCAGCTGGAATGGCTAAAACATACAAAAGCCCTTCCCCACAGCTTGTGCAGTATTCTGCATAGAAGAAAAATGCAGTCACATGGGCATTCCAAAATAGCCAACTGTAACGGGAAGCATTCCCAGCCACTTTGCCATGGTCACAAAATGGAATCGTAGAATAGTTTCGGTTGGAAGGGACTTTTAAAGGTCATCTAGTCCAACCCCCTGCAATGAGGTCAGATACTATAAAAGAAGTGGACTGAAACATGGCCCAGAATTTTCACAGTGAAGTCTTGAAATGCTGCCACCTTGCATACATACAAACTCAAAAACAGTCTTTAGCCAATTTTTCTGATCTCAGAACAATTAATCTTCAGTGTCTAAAACACTGGATTAACAAATTCAATTAACGTGTAGAAAGATACAGAAATCTACATAGACAATGAGAACAAATGAGAACACAGAACTAAAATTTCTAACAATTAACTACTTCAGATGCAATTCACATGAGTGGACACTGGTTTAAACAGCCTATTACATCATAAAGGGGAAGAATGTTAAAAAAGGCAACCCGCTACTGAAAGCAAAAATACTAAGGACTACAGTTCAATTTACTTGCTCCTCTGAACTTGTTCTCATCTATCATTAATAAACACACAACTTTTTCGTTTCTTTGTCATTCAGACAGAGCAAGTATACTTCTGCCTTCGCAGAAGCTCCATACCGTGTTATTTATACAACTCATCTGACAAGACACCACCTGTGTTACTTAACACTTAAATCAGCACCCCCCAGCAATTAATTTGCCAGCTAGGCAACTAAATATGCTTTAAGGAAAACAAAGTTCAAGTTCCAGGGTGTAGCTCTGTCTTTTATGGTAAATAAAAAAAAAAAAAAGCCGTCTCAGAAATAGCAATACAACACAAAAACCTACCCGTACACCAAACTTGCAACACAAAAAATGATGCTAGTATCGGTGACACTTCTCAGACTAAAAGTACAGTCATATTGAGCTACTAAAAAATTAAGTGTCTCACTAAATACTTCTGTTATTTAGGTTGGTAAGATATGTGCAAGATGCTTCCAATATTAAAAGACTTACTGTAACACACCAACTGTAGATTATGCTTTATCAAAAAGACAACTAGTGGCTGCTCATTAAATCCCTGTACCATGGAAAAAACCTGTAACTGACTACCTGAAGTATTTTTATCTGAATTCTGATCTAAGAATTGAAACAGCTAATTAGTTTTAAAACATCTTTACAGGTTAAATATAAACTGAGATTAAGTTTTGTAATCTGTTAAAACTTTCATCACCAGCACTGCAGCACAGGCTGGTGATGAGACAAAGATCTCTCTCTCTAGATGAGACAAAGGCCCCAATATTTGCTGCTGGAACCCCGTTTGCTACTGGTAAGTGGCACCACTTAAAACTGAAACTTTGCTGGCCTTCAGAAAAATACAGGAAGATTTTCACATTGTTTAGTAACTAGAAGAAAAAAAATGAATCCAATGTCTCATTTCTCAGGATTTTTTGTATACTCGATTTCAGAAAGTAACAGGCTTTAATTTAATAAAGAGCTGTGAAATTTCACATAAATGATTTATGTAAGCGTAGACACAATTCCTTGGAGACAAAAAAACTCCACCCACATATTATTATTCTACTCCTGGAAATAAAGACACCAGCATACTCATTAGTTATGAGTAAGTACTTGATCTTGCTCCTGTGTTGTATCTGGGTTTGAGGATTTGGCAGGGTGGAAGGGGCGGCACTTACCGTCATACTCCGGTATTCATCTTCAAACATATCCAGAAAAATTTCTTCTCCCTTTCAAAAAAAGAGACATGGACTCATGGCTATGAAGCCACGCTTGGTTTTGTTTAGTTATGTACGCGGTGTGGGTGCCCTGGCACTGACAGGGGCTGCGGGGCCCTCTGTGAGAAGCGGGCGGGGCCGCCCCGCACCACACACAGCCGGATCCCGCCGGTTCCAGCACAGGGCACGGCTGAGCACCTCCGCAACGCCGACGGCACCTCTGGGAAAACACGTTTCAGAAAGGGAGAGAGATTCCTCTGCAGCCTGTGGAGAGGGACATGGCGGAGCAGATATTTACACTGCAGCATGGCTACCCCCTGAGGGAACTGCAGTCTGTGGAGGACTCACACTGAAGCAGGTGGTGGGGTTTTTTCTGAAGGACTGCAGCCCGTGGAGGACAGAACCCACGTTGGGGCAGGGGAGAAGCGTGAGGAGGAAGAAGCAGCAGAGACGAGCTGTTACGGACTGACCCCAAACCCCGTTTCCCATCCTCCCTGCTCCACTCAGCACGGGGAGAGGCAGAAGAGACAGGAGTGAAGGAGTGGAGTTGAGCCTGAGGAAAGGGAGGACTGGGGGGAAGGTGTTTTAATTTGTCTTTCTTTCTCACTATCCACATCTATTTTAATTGGCAATAAATTATTTTTTGGCAAGTTGGGTCTGTTTTGCCCACGATGGTAATTGGTAAGTGATCTCTCTGTCTTTATCTCGGCCACAAGATTTGTTCATCTTACATTGTCCGTCCACCCTGTTGAGGGGAGTGAGAGCGCAGCTGGGTGGGCGTCTGGCAGCCAGCCAAGGTCAACCCACCACAAGTTACTTATTTTTTGCAAGCCACATTGAGAAAATGTTCAAGACAATTCTAACAAAAACAGGAAGAGATTTTAGACACTTGAAATCTGTTATGGATTTACTACTCCTTATATAGAAGTTAACACCTAGGGCTAAAAATTTTATTTCTCCCATTGCTTACAATATAATACAAAAAAAAAAACCTGCAAAAAGCTGCAGAGGTCTCCAATAAGAAAAAAAGATGAAGTAAAATTTTAGATCATCATTTCAGATAAGATACAAAGAAAAAGTAATGCCAAAAAGAAACACGTTCCATATTAGCGTCAACCATAAAATCACAGAAGTGTTCTAATAGTGTGGCTCTGCTCCATGAAATGCATAGCAGTTGCAACAAAAGCACATGACTGCTAACTTGACCTCCAGTACAAACCCTGTGAGACATCTAACAGCCTTTTTGTGATGTATGTGTGGTACGGGAAGGGCAGGAAAGGAGAGGAATCCTCCAACGAAACACTTCTTTATCACAAAGATATGTAGTTCCCTTGTTAAAAAAAAAAAAAGTACTGCCTCGGGCACTATGTAGAGACTGGGCTGCAGACTTGCTTCTAATTCCACATTATGTAAAAGATTTTTTTCTTAAAGCATTTTGCATACATACCTTATAGAAACGACGGAGGAGATGAACACTTTCTTCCCTTGCACCCTAGAACAGGTAAAATAACTATGTTTCAGGGAGTAAATGCACCATTCACTCAGAAGCCACATGTAAAAAAAACACCTAAAACCTCGTACAGAAGAGACTGTCTATTAATATCCCCATACTCATAGCGTTCAGCCCAGAATTTGATAGAACACAGTCCTTGCACTCATGGAAATACAGCTTATGGGAACTTGTTAGTTTCAAAAGCACTTTTCTTTGCATTGTTGAGAGGGACTACATACAAATTTCACAGAGAAAATTAAACATAACCCAGCTTGAGAAGTTAAGAGTTTAAATAGCAAGGTAACAGCAAAGCTGAGAACAGAACATGGAGTATTGATTCTTTACATTCACTGCACAAAGCCGCCAGTGGAAAGATGTAGAAGGTCAAATTTCACATTTATGCTTACTGCAATCAGAAATGAAACAAATTTATTCAACTATACTACAAGACTCAAAGACAAGTAACGCTGAGACTAGTAATTTGACAGAAAATACTCACCTCAAGGCAAGCAAGGTGAACATCTTTTATGATGCTGCCATTTTTAGAAAACACAAGCTGCTTCAGCAACAGGCAGCCAAGCTCTAAAGTCGCCAAACGTATTTTTCCATCTATGAAAAGAAAATTTCAATATATAAAATAGTAGCACTTTAACTATTGCTCTTCTCATTACCCGATATTCTTAAGTGTTTCTACTGTCCTCTGAAATTGTCATAAACTCTGCTCCTCTGCCATACACACCCTATCTAACAAGGATGAGTGCTGACACTGGCTTACAATGCTGATGGCTATTAAAAAAATAACAAAAAAAAAGAACTGAAAGAGTAATTCAAAGCAGAAGAAAATTTAAAGCAGAACCATGCAATAAGAAGGCAATAAAGACTAATACTATTAGAAAAGAAGCCAAAACCAATGCCTTTATCAATCTGAAGCACAGGTTGAATTACACTAAAATTACAAAAGAATCACAGACTTTTGGCATGGATAAAGGTACAAGATGAAAGGAAGTTTTGTATATAGCATACTAATAAGGCATAGCTTTTCCTTAAAAAACAGTCCAGAGAATTCAGATACAGCCTGGATGTGAAAATGGAGAGAAGTCAGAGTAAAAGAATGCTTTAATATTTTTAGCTTATAGTTTCAGAAGGATGTGTAAAAAAAAAAAAAAAAAAAAAAAAAATCACAGTCTGAGCTTGGTGATCAATACTAAGACAATATACTTTGAACTAAATGATGGAGATAATGGGGTTGAGTGTTTATGGGTAAGAATCAGGGGGAGAGCTAACAGGCCAGACATCATAGTAGGAGTCTTATAGACCGCCCGACCAGGATGAGGAGGCAGATGAAATATTCTATAAACGGCTGGGAGAAGTCTCAAGATCACGAGCTCTTGTCCTCGTGGGGGACTTCAATTTGCCGGACATCTGCTGGGAACACAATACAGCAGGGAGGGAACAGTCTAGAAGGTTCCTGGAATGCACTGGGGATAACTTCCTGACACAGCTGGTGAGGGAGCCAACTAGGGAAGGTGCCCTGCTGGATCTGTTGTTTGTAAACAGGGAAGGGCTTGTGGGGGATGTGACAGTTGGAGGCTGTCTGGGGAACAGCGATCATGAAATGATCGTGAGTTTTTGATTCTGGGAGAAGCAAGGAGGGGGGTCAGCAGAACTGCTAGCTTGGACTTCCGGAGGGCGGACTTTGGGCTTTTCAGGAGCCTGGTTGACAAAGTCCCCTGGGAGGCAGTCCTCCAGGGCAAAGGAGTCCAGGAAGCCTGGATGTTTTTCAAGAAGGAAGTCTTAAAGGCGCAGGAGCAGGCTGTCCCCATATGCTAGAAGACAAGCCGTCGGGGAAAAAGACTGGCCTGGCTAAACAGGGAGCTAGTGTTGCAACTTAGGGGAAAAAAAGAGGATTTATGGCCTTTGGAAGGAAGGGCAGGCCACACAAGAGGACTACAAAGAGGTAGTAAAGCTATGTAGGGAAAAAATCAGGAGGGCCAAAGCCCAGCTAGAACTAAACCTGGCTTCTGTTGTCAAAGACAACAAAAAAAGTTTCTATGAATATATTAGCAATAAAAAGAGAACTAAGGATAATCTCTGTCCTCTAGTAGATGGGGCCAGTAACATAGTGACCAAGGATGAGGAAAAGGCTGAGGTACTTAATGCCGCCTTTGCCTCAGTCTTCAACAGTAGGACCAGTTAGTTGTTCCCTGAGTATCCAGACCCCTGAGCTAGAAGATGGGGACGGGGAGCAGAATGAAGCCCCTGTAATCCAAAGGGAAATGGTGAGGGACCTGCTTCAGCACCTGGAGGTGCACAAATCTATGGGGCCGGATGGGATCCACCCAAGGGTACTGAAGGAGCTGGCGGAAGTGCTCACCAGGCCACTCTGCATCATTTATGAGCAGTCCTGGCTAACTGGAGAGGTCCCAGCCGACTGGAGGTTGGCAAATGTGACACCCATCCACAAGAAGGGCCAGAAGCAGGATCCAGGGAACTACAGGCCAGTCAGTCTGACCTCGGTGCCTGGGAAGGTGATGGAACAGATCATCCTCAGTGCCATTACACGGCACATGCAGGAGAACAGGGTGATCAGGCCCAGTCAGCATGGGTTTGTGAAAGGCAGGTCATGCCTGACAAACCTGATCTCCTATGATAAGGTGACTCACTTAGTGGATGAGGGAAAAGCTGTGGATGTTATCTACCTGGATTTCTGCAAAGCTTTTGACACTGTCTCCCACAGTATTCTCCTGGAGAAACTGGCTGCTCATGGCCTAGACAGGTGGACTCTTTGCTGGGTAAAAAACTGGCTGGATGGCTGTGCCCAGAGAGCGGTGGTAAATGGAGCTAAATCCAGCTGGTGTCCGGTCACAAGTGGTGTCCCCCAGGGCTCGGTGCTGGGGCCGGTTCTCTTTAATATCTTTATCAATGATCTGGATGAGGGGATCGAATGCACCCTCAGTAAGTTCGCAGATGACACTAAACTAGGCGGGCGTGTTGATCTGCTTGAGGGTAGGCTGGCCCTGCAGAGGGATCTGGACAGACTGGGCCGATGGGCTGAGGCCAATGGTATGAGGTTCAACAAGGCCAAGTGCCGCGTCCTGCATTTGGGTCACTACAACCCCATGCAGCGCTACAGGATTGGGGCAGGGTGGCTGGAAAGCTGCCCGGCAGAGAAGGACCTGGGGGCGTTGGTGGACAGCCGGCTGAATATAAGCCAGCAGTGTGCCCAGATGGCCAAGAAGGCCAACAGTATCCTGGCCTGTATTAGGAATAGTGTGGTGAGCCGGAGTAGGGAAGTGATCATCCCCCTGTACTCGGCACTGGTGAGGCCCCACCTCGAGTACTGTGTTCAGTTTTGGGCCCCTCACTACAAGGAGGACATTGAGGTGCTGGAGCGTGTCCAGAGAAGGGCTACAAAGCTGGTAAGGGGTCTGGAGGACAACTCTTACGAGGAATGACTGAGGGAACTGGGGTTGTTTAGCCTGGAGAAGAGGAGGCTGAGGGGAGACCTTATCACCCTCTACAACTACCTGAAAGGAAGGCGTAGAGAGGTGAGGGCTGACCTCTTCTCCCGGGTGACAAGTGAAAGGACAAGAGGAAATGGGTTTAAGTTATGTTAGGGGAGGTTTAGACTGGATATTAGGAAACATTTTTTCACAGAAAGGGTTATCAAACATTGGAATAGGCTGCCCAGGGAGGTGGTGGATTCACCATCTCTGGAGGTGTTTAAAAAAAGGGTAGATATGGTACTTAGGGACATGGTTTAGAAGTGGATTTTGTCAGGGTAGGTTAATGGTTGGACTTGATGATCTTAAAGGTCCCTTCCAACCTCAGCAATTCTATGATTCTACTCAAAAGACAGACAGTCATCTTAGCATTTGAGCCCAATTCCCCATCTACTATTTTACAAGTTAGCACTATGCTGCTAGAAACTAAAGATACAGACAAAGATCAGCACTTGCAAAAAGAAGAGAAAAGGAGATGTTCTACAAAGCATTTGGCAACCTTAATAAAAAGCCACTATTTCCACCCCTCTCCAGAAGTGCTTTTGTTTAAATAAATGCATTTCCTTATCTTGCACTCTTTGCTTCTGCAGTATGTACAAACTCTTTATATCTAAACGTGCCTTTGATCTGTGACTGACACATCAGCATAACAAGTTAATACCCTGTACATCAGTCTTGCAAGTCAAACACACATTAGATTTTATTCTGCAGACAATCAGGAATTTGATAATGTGCCAGTTTCAGGAGAAAACCAGTTTTACTCATTTGAAGCTTTAAGAGGGGAAGTGCAGGGAGAAGAGCTGTGGCTTGAACAAAAATCTTGTTTCTATGGAATAGGTGACTGAGCCTGTATCCCTCATTTCATAAAAAAAAGTTGAAGCCAGGAAAAAAACATTTTTTCTGCAAAACAGTTCAGAACTAAAAATACAATCTGCAATTAAAAAAAAAAATCATGGGAAAATTTGCTATCACCTCTAGAGACTAAGGACTGCTCTAAGCAAAGGGCACCATACAGTTTAAGGCTATTTCTCCACTGGAATTACTTTTACAAGTAAAGGTGCCACAGAACATACTTTCAGGATGAAATCCTAAATTAAGCTGAAATCACTATACATCTCATCATTTTTGTTTATTCAAAAACATAGAAAGTAGGAATTAAGACAACAGATCCCTGTATAGTTCAGAGTATAAAAACAGCTATTCAGCAGAAATCCAGAGTTTATGGTTCCTCAACAACCAACAAAAACCTGATAGCTGTCTTTCACAGACCACATCTACTTACTGTTCATCGAAGAGCATGCTAAACAGATGCTTTCCTCTCAAAGACAAGAGACTAGGTGGCTTTTTTTTTTTTTAAATTATCTTCAAAAATTTCAGCTTGGCAAGAAAACAAATATTGGAAAAGCAATACCTGGTTGTGCAGCATAATTCATTATCCTGATGAGCCTTTCTGCAAGTACATGATTATATGAATTTCTCTCTTCGGCATGCTGAGCTGGAAGTTGAATTCTCTCCAGTTTGACTGGGTCAATTCCTTTTGTGGGGGACGAAGGAAGAAAGGTCAATTAGAAAACAGGAGTATGCCTCGAGGTAAGTATTTAATAGATCAAAATAGTTTTCTCAGAAGAGTGTAATTAGTAATACAGAACTGGGCAAGTTAGTTTTGAATTTCTATTACAAGGAAAAGGAGGAACAACAGAAAGACATTTATGCATCACTGAAAACTCTCAGCCCTAGATGAAGCCTACTGGGTGAAGACACTCAAATCCCAAAATGATTGGTGACATCCAAACCATTTTGGTGCATCTGGAATTCTCAGACTATTTGTTTGCATCTAAATCAAATCAAAGTCAAGCCATACATCAGAAGAGCATAAAGGCTAAAGAGGAAAAGATGAAAGTCTGATTTTAAATTCCACCTTGGTAGTAAGTGATCAGTTCATGTATGTTTTAAAAAAAAAACCGGAATTTTATTTTGCAACTAGTAGCCTCTTATTTAGTACCCTCCCCAACACAAATCACCCATTCTCACTGACTTCTTGTATGCGGAAACTAAAGCTACTTTCTTCAACCTATTCCTCTAAAATATCTGAGTTATTTCTCAGAAGAGACTGGTTACTGTAAGACCTCTTAGAACAAAACAGTTATAGATTGCTGAGGATCTCCCTGTCCTTGTTCTAAAGAATGGTAATAAACAATGCCATAAAACAGAAGATTACTATCTTGCAGTTTATAGTTTCTTCCAACCCTGAACTTGTAGTTAACTCTACATAACACCACCATTTGTGATATCTGATTTATTTCTTCACCAAGCATTTGTATCTGGAACAATTAATAAAGATCTGTTTGAAGATTAATGACAGGGATACAAGTGTTCTCTGTCATGATGAGAATGAAGAAAGGGGTGGGAGGGAAGGAAGCATTTAAGGAACCAGGGCAATCAGACAATTAATGTTCAAAACAATCTAACCGTTTAGTGAAGAGCTACGGTTTTCCTTCTGGAAAGCACAGCTGCTTATGAGTAACATTTCTTAGAGAATATCCATATGCAGATTAAGCTGTCACAGAAGGACATGGTCATTAACCAGCAGCAAACCATTAAGGAGACTAAGAAAACACGGGGACGAATGAGGCAGGACCAGGTAGGAGTTTAACAAAATAGCCAAATGGAAATCATAGTGAAAGAAATCATATTCAGCACCTTTCATTTGGTTGTCTGCCTGCAAAGGACGCAGAGTTCTGCATTCTTGAGATACAGTACATGCTGTAGCAACATATATGAAGAGCTCCTTCTGGGATTAAAGATCTCTCTGATGTGATTTTCAACAAATCTATTTAGCTGTCTATGTGTACCTCTTGGGATTCTTTCTTCCTGTTCACACAGATATTTCTTGCCAGTGAAAACCAGGCATGTTTTCTTTAAACTCATTCAAAATGCAGACTCAGTATCCAAATGGAAGGAGTCACGACCAAAAGCAATAGGGTGTATACGTTTAGTAACAGAGACCGAGAAGGCTGCTCCCTTAGAAGCAAGGCCTGAAACCAAAGTTCTAGGTTAAGCTAGGGCAATTCTGATTTTTTTGACTGTGTTCTGTTGTAGCCTTCTCCACAGTGACAGAATGAGCAGCATGGGGGAAAAGGTAAAATTCAGACCAACCAGCTACAGAATCAGAAGCATATCTGAAACAGTCAATATACTGAAAATAGAAAACTGCAACTCATTTCCCTATGGTGTAGAGAGGACAAGCTTGTGTTGCATTCAGTCACAAGAAATCACCCTAAATTTCCCATTCATTACCTGTTTGCTTGAACTGATTCAAGTGCTCACTAGAGCATGTATCATCTCTGTCAGATAGACAGTAAACAGATAACCAGATCTTGGACACACAACTAGAGATATATTACTTCCTGAAACTGGGGAAACAACTTGGCCTCTCCCTGTTTGGAGAGAGACCTTAATGCCCTTTTGTAAAAGAAAAGAATTATTGACTCATACCTTGAGAAAGTCTGTAAGCAGACAGATCTCTTGCATTATACTGAATTCAAATATAAACATTGGCTCCAGCTCAATCCTGAGGAACCTTCCATGACTGATACTGAATTTGGTGTAGAAAGGAGCAGCTGTACAGCTCCTGAGCTGTTAAAGAACAGCATTCCACTCCAGCATCAAACAGGGACAGTAAATCAGCAGCTTGTAAAACCCCTCTTCTTCAAGACATAGAGGCACTGATTCTGTGGCCCCCAGGGCTGAAAGCAGTCTATTACAGGGCACAAGAGGAGTGGGTTGGTGAAAGACAGTGAAGACTAGAACTAGATGTCATTATCTGTCTAGCACCTAAGATCTAGGGTCAAGGATAGGGGAAGAAAGGAAAATAGCTTTCAAAGAGCAACACGCTAATGTAAATTGTTGACAAGAAAAGCCAACAAGCACAGCCTAAAGAATTTTTCATTTAGACAGCACTGATGAGACCACCAAAGAATAAAGTGTAGACTTTGATCCCTTAAACTCATAAGAGCTATCTCCAGTTTTAGGGCTGGGATACTTTTAGTCTCTTAAAAGGTAGGTATTTCACTGCCTCTTGTATTTCTCTTGGTAACCCTGAATATTGGGTGAAAAATAAACAGCACCGAGATTGCTGAAAATAAGCAGCAAGGGGCTGCATCTGCTGCATTCCTCGCTGTTTACAGCAATACTATAGATGTAAGCAAATCATCTTTGAAACAAGAGAGAGTATCAGACTTTTTTTTCTGGGAACAGGATACTGAAGAGTGACTAATTACACTGAAAGCAAATACAGTGGGCTAAAGGACTATGGTCTTAGACAGAAGAATTCCTAAGAAATACAACCCTATAGTGCACGCTTACTCCTTTACAATGACACTGAAAGACTTCCAGAGACTCTCTGAAGCTGCAACAGTTACAACTAATGATTTTGGATATTCACAGCTTCAACTAATGAATTTTAAGAGAAGAGAATCCATCTCCGACATCAGGATTTTCTAGCACAGTGATGCTCAAAGGTCCCCCAGGGAAACACATTTTTTGGAAGAAGTATACTGGTTGCAAGGCGGGGGTGGGAAATCAGACATGCCAGTCAGAGAGGGGTAAAGCATGGCAAGGCTGTGGTGCTATCTTTGGTGATACTAGTTGCATTATTATCTCTTGTTGTAAGACACTATGAGAGCGCAGAAATTGTCTGCAAATTACAGTCTCAGAGAAGCATTCCTTCATTCCTGGAAAAAGACAAAGCCATCGAGAGGATGGAGGAGAACAGGAGGAGCTCAGCTTAGCTAGTTCACTCAAGACTCTCATTTCCACTCTACCTGCCCATTAGAGGTACCTTGACGCTATAACAGAATCCTTACTTTTAAGCATGCCATCACACCTGATGCTCTTTTGCTCAGTTTACTGTAGCAGTTGATTCATTTAAATTACTAGTATGTGATAGAAACTATCCTCATAAGCAGAAAATAACTTAGATTTGGCGCTCAATTCCTGAAACACATGATTATCCACATGTATGAGTTGTTTACATTATTACTTCATAAGGATTCTATTTAAAATGCACACAAAGATAAACAGCAAAAAAGCTAATCATAATTATCCCTTAGAAATGGTTACATATTCTCATACTGTCTGACCTACAATGAATTACACATTTAACATAGTTTTGCTGGCTTATAAAATAGTCCGGGCTCCTTGGGAGACTTGCAAGATGTATTATGGCTTAGAACACTGACAGCTTTTATACTTGGCTTACATGTAGCCATCACAGTACGTGCAAAGTGGGAAAGAATTGGATTCCATAAATATGTAGACTGACTATAGTGGGCTTCAGCTGAAATGAAGAGATTAGAAATGAAACACAATAATCCTATTCCAATTCCAAGAAACATATGGAAGAAAAGTTACCTGACGTTCACAAAGCCTTCTATCAAATTGTTCTTAAAAAGGTGATCCTTAGCAACTGTCTTTACTTAAAGCATACTTATTTCTGCCTCCCCCACGTAAAGAATTCCTCACCATTTAAGGCATGCATAAACATAAGTTACAAACAGATCGTGCCTGTCTAAAACCATGTGTCTCATTTAGTTTTCTCTAGAAAAAGCAAAAATTGCTTACCTTTGTTATGTGACATTGCATATAGAAGACAGAGCACAAAGAGGGCATAGTAATCATCATCAGCACAGTCCAGTGCATTATAGACCATATCAAGAAAAGGCCTGTGGAAAAGAGTAATTTTAAAATAGTTTAGAAAAAAAAGATCACATCTACAGCAAAATGGGTAGCTATTTTGTTCTACATGTAGCTAATGGAAGAGACAAATTTACAGTAATGCACGTTTTCAGGCATTAAACAAGAATTAACCTGTTTAAGAGCACTCAGATTATAGCCATGCCTTGTATTTACATTCTTACATTAATTCTGATGTTTTAATGGGATTTGTTGCATAGTACTTTCCCAAAAATTGATTGTTCACACATTTACTGAGTTTATAGCACATTTAGTACATATGCAGAAGTGTACAGCTTGTTTAAAGTGTATACGTAAGTAACTTCAAAGAGCTGCTATCACTGTTGCATAAAAAAAAAAACTACCTTAAAATTCACGTACTAAATGGAGTTGAAAAGTTTTTACTATTACAGGAAAGCAGTTTTCACCGAAAGTTTGGAGGAAGCTAGGTTATTCTAAAACAATCAAAGACTTTACTGTCAAACAGTTATAAGAAAGAAAAATTAACAAGGAGAGAACATTTGAATGGAAAAAAGAAAGCTTTGGACTGAAGATGAGCTTTGTTTTCCTGGGTTTGAGCATTGTGACCTGTGACACATATACAGGAAGCTGCAAACAGTGCCAACTTCACCCTTCACCTATACCCTGAACAGACCAGAAAAGCCAATTTAACGCACAAGCTGTTTGCACAGATCAGATATGGCCAAGATTCAGTTGATCTTAGCACAGGCCTGATGGCAAGGCAACTTGGCGTCTTATCTTAAGCTGGCTTGCATCCAATCAGTACAGAGCACAGGCAGAAATTAAATCAATTTTTACACGTGGTCCAGACAGACCATAAAAATATCCTTATGTTACCTAAATTACATCCAAATAAAATGCATTAAAATAACGTCCAAAGTCATAAAACCAAATATATTTTCCTATCTTCAGACCTAGCAGACAAGAAGCATCCACTACAAACTCATTGTTGTGGTTAGCTATGGGTCAGGATGGCTATCCAGAACACAACATACTTCTATACCTGTTCCAGACGTGTGGGGCCCTCATGGTGAGGGGTGGTGGGCCTTCCGCTTCTCAAAAATACTAGCACTCTGCCCAACAAGTGCTCGGCTACTACAGTCCCTTCCAACCCTGACCATTCTGTGAGACTCTGTAGATGTGCAGAGCTAGAAATATTTTTAAAATAAGGATAGATGTTGTGTAGGGCATTTCTCGCCTTAGTTTTGTACATGAATTTTTGGAAATATAGGTGGATAAGCTGCTATAGCTTAAGATTTTGTGTTATTCTATACGCCAAACGTAATATTTGAAACAGTAATTAAATCCCTCAAGAAATGTGCTCAAGTGTGTGTAGCTTCTTTCCGACACTGATTGGTATCACTGAGTCTTATGGATAAGGTGCCATGTGGTAGTGGAAAATGCAGTGATCTTTTATTCCATGCTTGAAGAGGGAGAAACTTCCCTAACTGGAATAATCCTTAATGATTGTGATGATCATGATTCCTAATGTGTTGCAGTCTTCAGTTGTGGACACACTCCACAAGAATAAATAATTTGAAGAATAATTGTATAGCATTTGATCTGTTTCTTCTATGAAGTCACTAGTAAAAGGCTAGTAAAGTAAGCAAATGCTTACAGAGTTCAGAAATACACTTGAAAATACTTGCCATATAGCCTTTAATATTGGAAGTGGTTTTTAAAAATTGTCCAGTAGTAGAAAACAGCACAGTTTGCAGTTAAAAATCTGTAGCTGTAAAGGGTAAGTCAGGTTTTCAATTTCCCTTAGCCCTTTTACTACTGTGAAGAACATAAAAGAAAAAGTGGTTTTGGTGTAATTTTATGTTGATGTGCCTCGCTACTGGAAAGTTTAAGCTTTTTATGATATGCTGCACAGCACAGTTTTTTCCAGAATGCAAAACCTTCATGCTATGTTGTGCCTTCTGTTGCTACTTTCTTACAGCTGAAGTTTTTCATGGGTCTATCCTATTTTTAGTTTATATGAGAATCTGTTGATGGGTGGGATTCCTAGAAGTTGTTTCAGCTTCCAATTTAGACTTTGATAATACAGATAGACAGATGCTGTGAAGAAGCATCGGGAATGAAAATTATTTCTCTCACTGCTGCAATCATATTTTTTAAAGTAATGTAATTTCACAGACCTAAGTAGTATGTGGATGGAAAAACAATGAAAAACACATTAAAGATTACTGAAGTCATTTTAATACCATGTAATATTAGTGGTAATAGAACAGCTACTGATATTTCTGCGGCTTTGACCTCCTTAACATTGGTTTTAATAAAATTAAAATAAATACTACTTTTACATCATAGGTCAGTTTTTAGGGTGATTACCATCTGTTGTTGGTCTGACAACAGATTTAGTGTTATCTAAGATTTAAGTATTTTGACAATCTTGAACCTGGATATCTTGGTCCTCTTTCTTCTTTAGACCTTGAAGCTGAACTCCCTTCGCTATGTGTAAAGCACACACTGTTTCAGGGTGCCATGAGGCTTGTCAGGCTTGTTTAATGCTTAGGAAGACTTGGTTTATTTTCAACACTGCTAATTCTTTAGGCTGCTTTTTGCTTGAATAGTTATGTTCTTTTGCAAGCGACAACAGGAACATCATTTAGGTATGTACATCAGTGCTGAACTTAGGCAAAGAGGGATCATAACTCAGTGGAATTTAAGTATATCATAGAGGATGCTTGTAATCCAGCTTCAGAAATGTGCAAACATATGACTGCAATGTGATGAACTGAGCAGAGGAACAGTGTGTTCTGTTATCCTTGTCATAGCCTTGTTTTACTAAAACAGAGCATGTTATTGAAATGTGGGTGGAGGGGAAGTGTGGAGCCTGATGGGAAGTGTTAAATCACCTCTACCCCTCCAGTTGCAGGGAATGGTGAGGGCATAAACAGGAAAAGGCCAGCAGGTCAATGACTGGGTCCGAACCTGGTGCTACCAGCAAGGTTTCAGGTTCTTTAATCATGGCCTGATTTATAAAACACCAGGGCTGCTGGTAGCAGACGGCAAAACCCTATCTTGAAGGGGGAAGAGGGTTCTAGGACTAGCATTAGTGGGGCTTATCGAGAAAGGTTTAAACTAGATTGGAAGGGAGATGGGGACGTAACCGGGCTCACCAGAGAGGCACCTGAGCGTAGTAGCTCAGCACTTGTGGGGCAGGATGTTGGAACTGTTAAGAATCGGAAGACCCACCACCTCTCTAGGGCTACACACTCATTGGCCTCTCTGAAATGCCTATACACCAATGCACGCAGCATGGGGAACAAGCAAGAGGAGTTAGAGATCTGCATGCAGTCACAGGGCCATGATCTCATTGCAATTACTGAGACATGGTGGGATAGCTCACATGACTGGAACGCTGTCATGGAGGGCTATGTTCTCTTTAGGAAAGACAGGCCGGCAAGGCAAAGTGGGGGAGTTGCTCTTTATGTGAAAAAGCAACTGGAATGTATTGAGCTGTCCCTGGGGGCTGATGATGAGCAAGTTGAGAGCTTGTGGGTAAGGATTAAGGGGCAGGGTAACATGAGAGACACCAGTGTGGGTGTTTATTACAGGCCACCTGATCAGGATGGGGAAGTTGATGAGGCCTTCTACAGACAGGTGAGAACCGCCTCACAATCTCAGGCCTTGGTTCTCATGGGGGACTTCAACTTCCCTGATATCTGTTGGGAAGGCTGCACAGCTAGGAATGCACAGTCCAGGAGGTTCCTCCAGTGCATTGATGATAACTTCTTAACTCAGGTGGCAGAAGAGCCCACAAGAAGAGGTGTACTACTGGACCTAGTACTCACAAACAAAGAGGGACTGGCGGAGGATGTTAAGGTTGGGGGCAGACTTGGCTGCAGTGATCACAAGAAGATAGAGTTCAGGATTAAGTGCAGTATGCACAAAATGACAAGTAGGGTTGAAACATTAGACTTCAGGAGGGCTAACTTTGATCTCTTCAAGGAATTGCTGGGAGAAATCAAATGGGAGAGGGCTCTAGAGGGTAAGGGGGCTCAAGAGAGCTGGCTGATATTCAAGCACCACCTCCTCCGAGCTCAGGACAGGTGCATCCCAAAGTGCAAGAAATCGGGCAAGGGAAGGAGACCTGCACGGCTGAGCAGGGATCTGCTGAAAAAGCTCAGGTGGAAGAAGGGAGTTTACAAGATGTGGAAAAGGGGGCTGATGACTTGGGATGAGTATAAGGCGGCTGTCAGGGTATGCAGGGAAGAAACGAGAAAAGCCAAGGCAGCTTTGGAATTGAACCTGGCAAGGGATGTCAAGACCAATAGGAAGGGTTTCTTTAAGTATATAGGAGACAAAAGGAAAACCAGGGAAAATGTGGGCCCACTCTTGAACGAGATGGGTGCTGTGGTGACAGATGATGCAGAGAAGGCAGAGTTGCTGAATGCCTTCTTTGCTTCTGTCTTCACTGCTCGGGCCAGCTCTCGGGAGTCCCAGACTTTGGAAGTAACAGAGAAAGTCTGGAGGAAGCAAAACTTTCCCTTGGTTGAAGAGGAACAAGTTAGAGAACAATTAAGTAAACTGCATACCCACAAGTCCATGGGGCCTGATGGGATGCACCCACGAGTGCTGAGGGAGCTATCAGAAGTCATTACTGGGCCACTCTCCATCATCTTTGAAAGGTCCTGGAGAACAGGGGAGGTGCCTGAGGACTGCAGGAAAGTCAATGTCATTCCAGTATTCAAACAGGGCAAGAAAGATGACCCGGGAAACTACAGGCCGGTCAGCCTCACCTCCATCCCTGGAAAGATGATGGAACAGCTTGTTCTGGGTGTCATCTCCAAGCATCTGGAGGAAAAGAGGGTTATCAGAAGTAGTCAACATGGATTCACCAAGGGGAAGTCATGTCTGACTAATCTGATAGCCTTCTATGAAGGTGTGACTGGATGGGTGGATGAGGGGAGGGCAGTGGATGTTGTCTACCTTGACTTCAGCAAGGCCTTCGACACTGTCTCCCACATCATCCTCACAGGCAAGCTTAGGAAGTGTGGGTTGGATGAATGGACAGTGGGGTGGATTGAACAGTGGCTGACAGACAGAGCTCAGAGGGTTGTGGTTAGTGGTGCAGAGTCCAGTTGGAGGCCAGTAACAAGTGGTGTCCCTCAGGGGTCAAGTACTGGGTCCAGTCCTATTCAACATATTCATCAATGACCTGGATGAAGGGATAGAGTGTTCCATCAGCAAGTTTACTGATGACACAAAACTGGGAGGGGTGGCTGACACGCCGGAAGGCTGTGCCGCCATACAGCGTGACCTGGACAGGCTGGAGAGTTGGGCAGAGGAAAACCTGATGAAGTTCAACAAAGACGAGTGTAGGGTACTGCATCTGGGGAGGAATAACCCCATGCATCAGTACAGGTTGGGGGCTGACCTCGTGGAGAGCAGCTCTGTGGAAAGGGACCTGGGAGTCCTGGTGGACAACAGGATGACCATGAGCCAGCAATGTGCCCTGGTGGCCAAGAAGGCCAATGGCATCCTGGGGTGCATCAAGAAGAGTGTGGCCAGCAGGTCGAGGGAGGTCATCCTCCCCCTCTACTCTGCCCTGGGGAGGCCACATCTGGAGGACTGTGTCCAGTTCGGGGCTCCCCGGGTCAAGGACAGGGAACTGCTGGAGAGGGTCCAGCAAAGAGCTACAAAGATGATGAGGGGACTGCAGCATCTTTCTTATGAGGAAAGGCTCAGGGACTTGGGGATTTTTAGTCTAGAAAAAAGAAGGCTCAGGGGGGATCTTATCAATACTTATAAGTACTTAAGGGGAGGGTGCCAGGTAGATGAGAAGAGTCTTTTTTCAGTGGTGCCCAGTGATACGACTAGAGGGAACGGGCACAAACTTGACCATAGGAAGTTCCATCTTAACATGAGGAGGAACTTCTTTACTCTGAGGGTGGCAGAGCACTGGCACAGGCTGCCCAGAGAGGTTGTGGAGTCTCCCTCACTGGAGACATTCAAAACCCGCCTGGACGCCGTCCTGTGCAACTGCTGTAGGTGTCCCTGCTGTGGCAGGGGGGTTGGACTTAGACGATCTCCAGAGGTCCCTTCCAACCCCGACGATACTGTGAAATACATTGTTAAGACTTCAGTTGAGTGGCTTACCCGGATACATTAAGTGTCACCATGAGGGCCCCACAGGTCTGGAACAGGTATAGAAGTATGTTGTGTTCTACAGCTGGGTGCCTCTCTAGCAAGCCCAGTTACATGCCCATCCCCCTTCCAATCTAGTTTAAAGCTCTCTCAATGAGCCCTGCTAACTCTAGTCCTAGAACCCTTTTCCCCCTGCGAGATGGGCTTTTCCCATCTGCTACCAGCAGCCCTGGTGTTCTGTAAATCAGGCCATGGTCAAAGAACCCCAAACCCTGCTCACAGTACCAAGTTCAGAGCCAGTCATTGACCTGCTGGCTCTTCCTGTTTACGCCCTTGTCATTCCCCGCAACTGGAGGGATAGAGGAGAACAAGACTTGTGCTCCTGATCCCTTAACCAGTCGTCCCACTGCCCTGAAATCTTTCTTCATTGCCCTCGACTTCTGCTCACTACATCATCGCGGCCTACCTGAAAAACTAGGTTCAAGTCAAGGTTCAATTTCACTTTTACAATGAAATGAAATGTTATGTTTATTAATGAATGCAATTTAAGTTACATCAAAGCTATAGTGGAGACAGAATGAAATTCTGGGAATACCACGCAGCATTTCTCAAATTTAAAAATAAATTTGAAATCCTATTAAACATGCATTTCCCCAAGGGACACATTTGCAATTACTTTTGTGCCAGAGATGGCACGTTTGGTTTCTTTTCTTTAGCATTCTAAAAACAAGAATGCAAAATTCTTACTGAGACAGTGTCTTTTGGGTATTTAATATATTCAAGTTTAAATTTTGAAGTCGGGCAATTTCTGCTCCCAGAAACACTTAAAAACTGCATTTCCAAGAGAAGTTTTCAATAAACCTAAGGTATACTAATGGACTTTGGAAACTGTAGATACGTTAGTAGGGTTTATTCATAACTACTGCTACTAAAATTCTGCAAAATTCAGCCCTGAACTGAGGAATTTTCCTTGTTTTTTCCCCTATATGGTGTATACAAAATTGACAGATGTGACCATAAATATTAAGAAAACTTATTCTGGCTTAATTTAGAGGTTTAGAAAATTCTGGAATGTAAACATTTATATTCTGGTTTTATTGTGCTAATAGTCTGTAAGGTAACTTTACCAACTTAAGGCATCACAGTTACCACAAAGGAAAGCACAAACTTTACAAAGGAATAGGACCATTTCCAAAACTGATCAGTAGAGATTCCATATCCCATTTTTCTATTGCCTCACTTATTTGTGATCCACAAGAAACCATGTAATTTTAATTGGGGGCAGACTTAACACATCCCTTAAAAGAAGCAAGAGTTAACGGGAGGGCAAGTAAGGAAGCAATCCAGCAAAATATATTACAGTTCCCTTATACCTGTTCCAGTTTGTTATCTCACTCCCAGAGGCAGCTGCACTCTTTTCTTCATCTGTTGTATTCTGTTCTGTCACAGCAGAGATAGACAATTCTGACAGATTACATCTCTCCATGATTACCATCTCTATTTCTAAAAAAACAAAAAAATCCACAACACCAAAATTTGGTATTTTTAAACAGTTATTGCAAGCTCTTTTCTATTTTCTGTTTTGCATTAAAAGTGACTGATGCAACTACATATAAGAGGTATCACCATAACTTCAGAAAGGTTAATGAATGAATAGATGCAAGCGAGTTTTCTTCCCAATAAAATTAAGAAATGTAAGCAAAATTCTTTAAGGAATTTTACTGCTATAAGAAAATTATACATAAACATAATATATGTAAAGAAAATATACAGATTACTTTGGCAAAGAAACAAGCAACAGTAACCCCCCCTCCCCTCCCAACCACAGGAAGAAAAAACACAGAATCTCTTTCTGGAAAAAAAATTTCTTGGTGAAAATGCTGGTGAGATTGGGGCATGGGTGGACATCAAGACTCATAGAGGGTGTAAATAGGTCTCTGCAATTACAGCAAACAGGATACCTGGTCGCACGAGGGACCTATTGCCTTTAAGTAAACATATTAGGACCAAATCTAGCTTTTGCTTAAGAATTTGGACGAAGATGACTACTAAATGCACCAGTTTAAAGAGTAGATCATGCCCTATTTTCTTCAAATCATGGTACACAATACACCATCTGTTAATTGACACCATTTATAGAAAGCCGCCTCAAACAGACTGTTTACCTAAATCAAAATGCAACTATGTCTGGAGAGGGCTGTCAAAGCATAAAGGTCTTGTTTTCAATTGCTTGCATGCAACTCTGCAACATTTTTCTCAATTTGCCTAAAGAAAGACTAGTTTCTGATGTACAATCTACTAATAGTTACTAACTAGTAAAACGAACAGTTATGATATGCTGTAAGACCACTCATCCTATAAAACCAATTCTTCTTAAAGTTAGCATTATGTCAAAAAATCCTGAAAACATGCAATTAAAAAATCTAAAAGTTAGAGATGTTTTCTTCAGTTTTGAGCTATTTAATATCATCTTCTACCATTTACTGTCACCTTTAGCACACCTGTTGAATTTTACCATCGAAACATGCATAAAATACTCCCAACCATCTTACAAAGGTAAAGTAGCTACACCATTCACCTTGCCACAGAAGGAAAAGTTACAAAATTGTGAAGTCTACTTATGAAGTACCCCATAATCACGTACATCTAGGTGCAAGGCATGCATGTGTGATAAGGGCCAAAGACTACAGAAATATATGAAAACACTTTCATAGTTTTTAATCAGATTAGAAGTACACATTCTGACAGAATGATTTAACACGAGAAAAAAAATACAGCCAAAGACTGAAACAAATTAATAGTCCCACGCTGACCTAGTGCAACAAGAGAACAAGTCATGTAACAGATCACAACTAGGTCCATACAGTAAATAAAAGTATCCAAATTGTAAGCATCATTGATATTCACTGGTATACTCACCTTCATTTTCACTGCTTGTTCTGATGCCCTTTGAACTTGCTTCTGTACCTTTAGTTTTATCGAGGTCATCTTGGTTATCTTCGGATCCTCTCTCCTCTTCATCTTCTTCACCAACATTTTTATAGTTGGGTCTTTTCTGCAACCTCTTCTTCCCCTTCTGTTTATTAATTTCAAGAGACCTCTCAAGCGTCTCTGTCGGTTTTATGAAACATCTGATACTTGACTTTGCCTGTAAATTTGAAGAGTTTACACTGAGTTACAGCAAGACATTTTTAACTCTAACTGATAAAGAAACTTCAGTTCATATAAAAGAGGGTTTTTAGAATGTAGATTAGCATACCACTTGCAAATCTCAAATCCATTTTAAAATACAAGAAAGCAGACCTCAAGTTGTATCAAATCATCAATAGAACAATTATCTCAAAAGTAACATATTTTAAAGATCCATCATTTAAAAGTATGCCATCTTGAGACAAGAAGACAGAGCTACCTATTCCATCTATTTCCCCCCCTCCCCCCTTTGAACTTTCTTAACAGGTAAGGCGGCTAGTACATACAAAATTAAGACACCTTTTGCAAAAAGGATAAAGGCAGCAAAATCTAAAGCATGTGTTGACAGCAATGTATTAATATGAAATACTCTTTAAATGTCTTTGGCACTAGCAAGGACAAAACCCGATGCTCTATGCCACAAGCCTATTTTGAATCTTAAGCATCCCTCAACAGCATACTAGTCCTTGTATCAGCTAGGAACAAATGGCACTGACATCAACCAACCTTTTCTGGGCTCCTAGACACGCACTTACCAAGTCCGGAAAACCAAAACCACTTAATTTGTTAGACTTTAATATACTTGTATTCTACCCAAAGATATCAGAAGTTTATCTTTCAAGTCAAAACACTGTTTTTGGACAAAAAGGGAACCAGTATTCAATCAATACTTAATTTTCCTGATTAGTAATTTACAGAGCAAGAAAATAAATTTAGATGACAAACTTCTCCCAGAGGAAATAAGTATTTCCAAGAGTCTGTGCCACCCTAACAACAGAGAACAATGTATTCTTACAGAAAGACACAAGACACTACAATAAGTTCCGCAACTAGCAGGACTAACAAAACTTGGTTTCCTACAATTTTGCAGATTGTTTCCGAGCTGTGATGCTTTGAGCAACCTTCTCGCTTGTTAGGCCTGCCAGCTGGATTACCAGAGTACATGCTCCTTCCCACCCAGAGCTATTAGCCTGGACCAGCCAAACCTCTCTTGTTACTGAGAAGTGAAACACAGGGTTTGGGGGCTTCATGCCAGCACAGGTTTACACTGAACAAGGCTGCTACAGAAACTTCGTTACCTTTCAGACCTCAATACTTCAATCACATTTAGCTGATGTTGGCTAAAGGGTTAAAAATTTAACGGCAAGCAAGAGAAAAGAAGACCAGATTAAACACAAAACTGATTCCCTTCCTTGCCTTAGGTGACTCAAGTACAATAAGCATTGAAGATGAGTGCATCAAAGAGAGCTCACAGACAAAGTTTGGAAAAATCCCTCCCTTTGCTTAATAAGGAACACCTACACACAAGAAGTAAGAGATTAGGAAAGGATCTGGCCTTCTACAAGTCAAAAGGCCAAAGTGTTTCTCTGAATCTTCTGACTTTTTAAAAAGGTTTTACAGAAATCTTGCAAAAGTCACCTTACACTTGGGACTGAAACAAACCATATAGTAGGAGGAATCTTTCACAATACCAAAAAACCCACAATGTGAAATTTACCACACTTATGTCCCCCCGTACCTCTCTGATATATTTTTAGTCTGATCAAACTGCAACATGGGAAGGTTATAAAACAACCAGAGTTACAACCAGATTACCTTTTATTGATGGCCTATGGTCAGAAAAGTCGTAAGAAAAGGGAAGAACACCTTAAGTCCTATTCTTTAGGGCAAAAAAAGTATAGTAGTATGCAAGTTGCATAACGAATTTTCCTCTTCCTGCATTCACTTCTTACAATTGCTTCCTAGAATCCTGTAGCTACTTTCTTTATAAAAAAATGCATGTACGTAACATCCTTGCGTTTCTAATATGCTCCTAGACATATGATCAAAATAACAGAAGAGACCAGTAGACAGCAATGTGCTCATAAGCACTGAACCATGGTCTGGTCCATCTCAAGAAGGAACGCTGAGAAAAAGTCAACATATGTATTCTGTTCTGCTAAATATAACAAGGCTATATATTTAAAACATTCTAAAGTCAGACTTAATTTACATACTATACGGTTTATCTAAGTTGATTATACAGTCTGACATACTGCTATTTTATACTTTTAAAATGTCTTTTAACCATATTTTCAATTATGGTTTATCTTGTGCAATGTGTGCTGGTAAAATAAGGCAGTACCAGTACTGCCACTACCAGTACTTTTACAGGAAGGAGAAAGTAGGTTAAACAAGAAACCAAGAAACATGAAATAGGTAGAACTGGCCCACATCCGAATTATGCAGGAAAACAGATCTCACAAGAAGTAAGGTAAACCTTAGAGTGACGACTGCTAACAAGTTTAAATATATTCTGTTGGCTACACATATTCGACTCTCATCATAAGCTAAGAGTTAGTATTTCTTCTGATGCCACCTAAAAACAGAAATACAGGGAAAGATATGGAAAGAAGAGAGTATCTCAATTTGCTATACTTTGAGGTGGAGAATCTGTTCAATGGAGGTTGAGCAACCATTATTGCTCTATGATGTTCAGCAGATCTCCATGGGTAGGTTATTGCCAATTCATAAGCTAACAGCAGTTAGATCTGCTGGTGATTTTTTCCAGAAATTGATTTCCAGGAAAAAGTACTATTTGTTTCTGCCCTGACAACTACCATTACTCTTGCCCTAAATAACTCTGGATATGTTGCATTGATATAAAGCAACTGCAACCCTTCTCGGCTTTTATGAAGTATTCTTTACTCATTTAGTCTCCTATCATGAGGACACATGACCCTGCTTTTGGTAATCTCAGTCCATACTCTCTACACCTCATTTCACTTTATTCATCTTATTAGGAAGATTAATATAGACATGAGGTTCTACGTACTTTGGGTTTTAGAAACTACATGTTAATTAGAAACTGAAAGTTACACTTCAAATGTCAAGACATCTACGTAACAAGAGATGAACAGTGTTCGGTACAGAGCAGGGGTTTAGAGATAACTGGAGCTCACCATAACACAGAAATATCTCCAAAACAACAAGCTTAGGAGAGTATCAGAATGATTACCATGGGAAACTGTAACAGAAAGGAAGCAGTAAAAGATAAATTTGGGTCTGACTTAAGAACACACACAATTCTAAATTCAAGTCAAAAAGTAAATTAAAAAACTTGCTCATAACTTTTCTCTACTAATGCCAGAGCAAGCAATTCTAAAGTAGCTTTTGAAATAGCTTCCATTATTCGACAGAAGTTTGTCATTTCTTTGCAACAGAATACACCACAGTAATAACCTTACAATGATCATGATACAACTTGTAGTCCAAAGAACAGCCCCTGAAATGGCTAACAATGCTCAAAACCCAACCTTCTGCTCTAAGACGACCTATCACAGAGCAACAAGAAACTGCCTCACCTTTACTTAAGTTTTCTATGCCTCCCTATTTACACAGCTGACTTTAGCCTCACTGCATTGAGTTGTGTATCAGTAGAAACACCATGCAATACGTGCAGTAGTTGTTCATACTCATCAACTGAGAGCAACTCACTTGAAAGCTCCCCTCACTGGAAGTAGGGCATGGAGCTCTTCTGCTGAAGATCACCCCCTGCTCTTTCTGCAAATAACCAACCTCAACAAGTAGGCTTTCTGACAGTACAGGTTTTCCCCTCCAAGGTTTCATTAAAGAATATGGTTGAATTTACCAAAACCTAAAGTTTCTCCCATGGAAGTTTTTTCCTCATCCATCAAAAATGCCATCACTCTGCTCTCCCTGTAATAAAGCTCCACCTCTAGCCATTTAACTGTCTATTCTAGAAAGCCAATACCCTTCCTATTTACTACCTGTTCAGGTATGACAGAACTCTCAGTTTACATGCCATGAGGACACATTTTAAAGACCAGTAAGAAGCAGCCCAAACGACGACAGAAACCCTTAATATTCCTAATGTTAGTGCAAGCACACAAACATATGCTACAGATATTGTGCAACTCCGTACAATAACTATAACAGGAAAAGAAAATCTCACTTCTGCAACAATTGCTGCCCCACCCTCTCACCACAAATTTCCCAGTAACAAAGCTGCTTCTGCATAAGTAACACACACGACATTCAGTATGCAGCTAGCAGGTCAGACATTTGCTAATACAAGTAAGATTGCTTTATCTTAAAGCACTCAGTCAGCTCTACCATTCCACTGTAGTTTTTTCTTAAAAAGATTAAATTCTAAATATCAAGGTCAACAGTACAAAATACCACAATCCAAAAGCTACTGGCCAAGATCAGCCCACACAGCTTCCACTGCACAGTAGGAAGAAATTTGGAAAAGTTAACTTGTATCATGGAAGAGTTGAAGCGTATCTCCCCCTTGAAACTCTCAGAACTATAGCCACATGCCGTGGTTTAGGCTGGGCTGGCCACTAAAACGAATGACAGATACTCTCTTTTACTTCTCTCCCCTTCAGAGAAGGCAGAGCATCTCCCTTCAGGGAGAGAAGGATGAGGGAGAAAAAGAGACGTATGAGTTTAAAAAGAAACTAAACTACCTTAAATAAAATATTAATAAAATAATAAAAAGAAAATAATGAAATATATACAATATATACAAAACCGTATCAAGCTCCCAGGATGACAATCATGTCATCAGCTGGCACTGAGAAAGTCCCAGACTGGACTCAGCAACGAACAGGAACTGGATTCCAGATCCGGATTCAGGACTGGGATCAAGGGAGACAGAGTCCTCCTCGGACACTGGCCATTAAAGAAAGAGGCTGACCCCTTTGATCCCTCAGCTTTTATACCGAGCATGAGGCAGATGGGATGGAATACCCTGTTGGTGAGTTTTGGGTCACCTGTCCTGTCTGCTCCTCCCCGCAGGTGCGACCCCTCTACACTTTTCCACTTCTGACTCTCCAACAGGGCACATAAAGTTAGCTGGCCTTGGGTGTTAGAGCAATAAGTATAAGCAAGAGCCTCTCTGCATACCGTTCCTTGGTATAAATTATGAACAATCAGGTCTTACCACTCTGGAAGTGGATACTGTTGGAAAAATATGCTGTTAACTTCAGACAGTTCAGTTAGTTAGGAGAGCCTTAACTGAAAAGTAAAATTACTGAAAAAAAAATTGGTTCTCTTTTACCTCAAACCAGGACACCACTGCTGGGAATGAACGTGCATAAGAACCAATCTACTGCTTGTTATAAATTAAACACTCCATCAGTAACTCTTTGCTGACCAGTCAGACATTAGGAGACACATTCACTCTTTAGACAGAACTACAGTCAGAAGCCTCTTAACCAAAGTAAGGTCATACCCCCTTCTTATTACCATCCCCAAATAGGCCTTTAAAAAGTAACAGGCAAGCATTTCACAAACTGTGAAACCCACAACAAAAGGGGGAAAAAAAAAAATAAAATCATGACATAATTAGAAAAAACACTAACAACAGCATCTAGCAACATCTACACTGGATTAAATCTGAAGGTACAAGGGCAATGACAAAGTGATAGCGCTCCCATCTCTTTGTGGCTGGTCTGTATTGTCTTACGCACACTGACGCACACCTTGAGATGATCAGTTTTACTGGGAATATTCAGATGAAAAAATCTGTATTTCCTTTGATATCCAAAGGATTTACCATAAGGCCAGGTATTTTTTCTAAGTCTCTCATTTCTACTACAAGTTGCGTAAGGAAATCATTTCACAGGAAAGTGGTAGTGAAATAGCAATGAGTCATCACAAAAGAGCTGAGAACAAAAACTGAACACAGAAGACTGGATTACAGAAGTGTTCCATCAAAATGATGGAAGCCTTTGCAGTGTCTAACCCCCACAGAAGCAAATAAGAGTTATAATTTGTGTCCTACACTTTCTTATACCACTACCTGAAATACACATGCACGCACAAAAATATTGCAACTTTGACAAGAACACAACACTGCAAGTTGCACAGACCATTTTTCTGCTATACCCAACAACAAAAGCCGAAATCCCCTGTTGCTGCTCTTTTCTCCTAAACACAAACACGCCGGCTTACCAGACTCGAGATACCTGATTTTGTTTTTCAGGTATTTTCTTTGCCTCTAAAAAAAAATATTAAAGATTAGTTGGCCACTTACTGAGTTTTTCTGTATATCTTGCTCAACTTTAGAAGAAAACACCGAAAGGTCACCATTAAGTATAACCTCAGCCAATGAGTTCACCAAAGGGGCGTAATGTATAATTAGAAAAACCTATAAAAGAAGTGTGAAAAAGAAGTATCAGACATGTATTACTGAACACATACAGTTTCACAATTTCAGTCACTGAACATACTTCTTTGACCTTGTTAAACTGGTTATTTTATGTTTGCATATAAAGTACAATTGGTAACACTGATAGTTCATGAAATCTACTTCAAAACACAAGAGACCATAACCCCCTCTACAAGTATTTGAACTTTCTCTACATTTTAAGCTACCTAGTTTTAATAACTCTTCATACTCTTCCCTTCTTCTGAGAAATGTAAATTCTCTCTCCTCATCAGCTTTGAAATGAAAGTTGTGTGATATTCTAATAAGGAACTCAAATTAAAACTGCTACAGAAAATTGTTTTTTTGAGAAACTACACATACTGATTATGGTACACAGCATCCACTGACCTTCTTGTATGCCAACAACTGGCAGAACTCCAGTAAGTTCTGTGTCGTGCACACAATTACTTTGCAGTGATTCACGAGTAAATGTCATGCAATAGGCTGAACTGAATCAGAAGCAGTTTTTCTGGCTATGAAATTGCAATGAATTATGGTCTAGCTACAAAGCAGCTACATAACACAGGAATAAGGGCCACACTGCCTATAACATTAAAGCACTTATTCAGAAGTGCTTTGGTGCTTTAACAGTGTTCTTCATTTACACTAACCACTCTATTTTGAGGCACGGCATACAAGGTTGGGCCAGCAAACAATTGGCTTCTGGACCGAACCGGATCAGATCAAGCTGCAATAGCCTTATGTCAGCTTATATCCATTCTCTTCACAGCAATATCAAAACTGGATCCCTAAGCAGTAGTTCTAGCTGAAACATACCCAAATAATTTCTAAATCAGTAAACTAAGTCATTGTTTTGACACTATTTAGCTAAACATAGAATCATAGAACGGTTCAGGTTGGAAGGGACCTTGAAGATCATCGAGTTCCAACCCCCCTGCCACAGGCAGGGACACCTTCCACTAGACCAGGTTGCTCAAAGCCCCATCCAGCCTGGCCTTGAACACCTCCAGGGATGGGGCAGCCACAACTTCCCTGGGCAATTTGTTCCAGTGTCTCACCACCCTCATGGTGAAAAATTTCTTCCTAATACCTAATCTAAATCTCCTCCTTCCAGTTTGAAGCCATTCCCCCTCATCCTATCACTACATGCCCTTGTAAAAAGTCCTTCTCCAGCTTTCTTGTAGGTGCCCTTCAGATACTGGAAAGCTGCTATAACACAATCTCCACAGGTTTTCTGATTAAAATCAGAACCATTCCAGACCTTCAGAAGTGAAGTGATTATTAGCATGTGAAGGTGACCTATGTAAAACTTTGGAAAGTCACAACACACTTCAAAAATACTTTGAACAACCTCATAAACCACTCAGGCTTCTTCTAATTCAGAGAGCGTAGCTTGACTATACACAGGCATGTTTTGGCATAAGTACGTTACGTATTCACTTTGTGAACAGTGGATGGAAATCCACAATGAAAACCCACCTCAGTGGATTTTCATCTGCTAGTACAAGTCTCTCAAGAACTTGTCTCCAATATGAGAGTAATGCCTAAAGCATGTCTTGTGTCAATAACAGAAATAGTTAAGAAGGCTTTTCAGATACTCAGAGTACACTTTTTCAGATCCCACTTCATCAAAAACAGAATCTAGGTTAAAAAGAGGTAGAAAAAGACGCATTTCTGCCAGTTACACAAAAAGTAGCTCGATTTTCTATATCACATCCCATTCTGATACACAGAATTTGTTCCCAGTTCTTTACAGTTGGGAAAAAAATTCCATTTTCTTTATTAAAAACAATAAAGAACATAGATGCAAATCTTGAAGTGATATGTAGCCAATACTTCCACTGAAATCAAAGAGGTTAAGAGAGGTCAACATATACAACCCTATGACGCAAATCCCTTTAGTTACAAGAAGCTGTTGCTCCCAAGGTTTTATCTGTGGTCAGTAACTCCCACAACATCACAATTTTTTACATTTAAATTAAGAAGCATCAAATTACATTATCCTGAAAAATCACATTTTTCAGAAACGTTCAAAAAGAAGATGAAATTATGGAATAGACCATCATAAAATGACTAATGTAAAATCATAAGTTAAAAAAAGAAATAAATTCTATGAATACAAGTAAAAACTATTTTCAGAGGACATAATTCAAGAAAACTAGTATCATAGCAATGCACTGAAGACTACAGGGAGAAAACATTATTTTTCTCTACCAGAAAAAAAATCCACTGTGAAACTCTCTTCATTTGAAAGTAAGTTTCAGAAAGAAAAGGAGATGGGAGTGGTAAGAAAAAGAAATAATAAGTACTTAATTATAGATTTAAGGTACAGGCATAATGAAGTTCAAATGGGGTTTGTGTGTGTTTGTTCGTTTGTTTTTTAATTAAAAAAAAAACAAAAAACATGAAATCATTGCTCCCTCTATGTTTCAAAGCAGAAAATTCAAACCTGGAATCTGAATCTGCCAAAGCTATGGAAAAGTGCGATACAGCATCTATCTAAATTTCACCTACAATTTTACTAAATTCTGTCCTAGCATGTTGCATGGCTCTACTGTGCACCATTTGTCAGGTGGTGTACATAAACTATAATCCCTGAATCTTCTAAAGGCTACCCTGTGCTATGGGATCCTCAGAAGAATGATATTAACTCAAGGAAGAAGCTATTTGGCCTGTCCATAAAAAGACAAATTATCTTGCCTTTTTTTTTTTAATGGAAGCTGATAGCTTTAAAACTTTCTTTGCCAAATTGTCTTTAATGGCTTTGCTAAAATAGATGAAAATAAATTAATTTATAAATTATAACAGCGCTGCAAAATATGTCCTGAAATACGACAAAATACTTAAAATACTTACTTGAGAAAGAAGATAGAGAGAAACTTGGAAGCTTATTTTTGGACGCTCTCCACCCTACAGAAAAAAAGTTACCAAAAAAGCTAAATTATTTATACAAAGTTAAAGCATTTATACTGTTTAATATTTTATTTAGAACAAAACTTTTAATATTGTATTGTTCCACATTCTGCTACAAAATATTCAGAAAGCACCACGCTCGTCAACATGCCCTTCTTGTAAACTATTTCAAATAAAAACTCTCCGAATAAGCATATCCCTTACTCTACATGCTTAAAAAACAGCTGTTGATTACTGTCCATCCTAGTCACTTTGGTAACTTAAATTTAAGATATGAGTATCTGAGAAGTATGTTGGTTTTCACTATGCTATTATTCCTTCAAAAAGTACTTCTCAGTTAACATTCATTGAAGTCTGCTCTAAAAATTAGCTATTCGGAAACAATTAAACACTACCCACATAATAAAAACAGGTTCTTGACAGGTTCTTCTCCAAATAAAGTAAATCACATTGGACAAAAATATTTGAAGTATAACTTGAGCACAACAGTACTAAATTTATATACAAGTAGTAATGAAAACATGTCTAAAAATAAATCAGTGATACTTTAAAAACCATCACCAAATAAATTCATCAGTTATCTCAAGACGTAATAGCAGCCCAATTTTATGATGGCAAATATCTCTGACCTCATGATAACAGACACATATGCCTGAAAACAGGAGGAAATGAAGATTTGTGTACATGCATCAGTAGAAAGAGTTAGAATAGTTGAAATGAAAGTAAAAGCCAGGAAGTCTCGACACTGTCTCCCACATCATCCTCACAGGCAAGCTTAGGAAGTGTGGGTTGGATGAATGGACAGTGGGGTGGATTGAACAGTGGTTGAACGATAGAGCTCAGAGGGTTGTGGTTAGTGGTGCAGAGTCCAGTTGGAGGCCAGTAACAAGTGGTGTCCCTCAGGGGTCAGTACTGGGTCCAGTCCTATTCAACATATTCATCAATGACCTGGATGAAGGGATAGTGTTCCATCAGCAAGTTTGCTGATGACACAAAACTGGGAGGGGTGGCTGACACGCCGGAAGGCTGTGCTGCCACACAGCGTGACCTGGACAGGCTGGAGAGTTGGGCAGAGAAAAACCTGATGAAGTTCAACAAAGACGAGTGTAGGGTACTGCACCTGGGGAGAAATAACCCCATGCATCAGTACAGGTGGGAGGCTGACCTCGTGGAGAGCAGCTCTGTGGAAAGGGACCTGGGAGTCCTGGGGGACAACAGGATAACCATGAGCCAGCAATGTGCCCTGGTGGCCAAGAAGGCCAATGGCATCCTGGGGTGCATCAAGAAGAGTGTGGCCAGCAGGTCGAGGGAGGTCATCCTCCCCCTCTACTCTACCCTGGGGAGGCCACATCTGGAGGACTGTGTCCAGTTCTGGGCTCCCCAGGTCAAGAAGGACAGGGAACTGCTGGAGAGGGTCCAGCAAAGGGCTACAAAGATGATGAGGGGACTGGAGCATCTTTCTTATGAGGAAAGGCTCAGGGACTTGGGGATTTTTAGTCTAGAAAAAAGAAGACTCGGGGGGATCTTATCAATACTTATAAATACTTAAGGGGAGGGTGCCAGGTAGATGAGAAGTCTTTTTTCAGTGGTGCCCAGTGATACGACTAGAGGTAACGGGCACAAACTTGAGCATAGGAAGTTCCATCTTAACATGAGGAGGAACTTCTTTCCTTTGAGGGTGGCAGAGCACTGGCACAGGCTGCCCAGAGAGGTTGTAGAGTCTCCCTCACTGGACACATTCAAAACCCGCCTGGACGCCGTCCTGTGCAATGTGCTGTAGGTGTCCCTGCTGTGGCAGGGGGGTTGGACTTAGATGATCTCCAGAGGTCCCTTCCAACCCTGACGATACTGTGATACTGTGAAAACCAAAGTTTTTTATTTTCTACCTGGAGTAGATTTTACACCATGGAAAATTTGCGCGTATACTGGGAAAAGGTACTATAATCTGCTTTTGCCAGGAGACAAGTTACCATATCAGAAAAGGAAACACACATCTCCCGGTGTCAGAGAAATGTAAACCCTTTTCCAAGTTTGCAGCTCTTCTCATCTCCACTATTGCTACCAACCACGTCATCCAAAACAGTATTTGTTTGGTGAATAACATTTCTGTTCTGCCCTTAAGTTCAGTCTCAGGATACTTCCCCTACAGTTATTTTATTTAAGCTGCTTAATATAAAACACACAAACATAGATATTGACAGTATTAACCCTATTACAGAATACAAGTGCTGAACAAGTCATTACGCATACTGAAGCAACTACTATCTTTAAGACTTAATTATTTGCAGGTATTAGCTTACCTTATCTTGATTTACTAATGAATACACGTAGAGGGGAAGAAAGAGCCTATTGAGTAGGTGGTCTGTCAGCACATCATTTAAAAACTCACAATTAATGATAAGGATATCGTTAAGGTAATGTAAATGATCAAGGTGTTCTGCTACCAGATCACTCAGTTTGCCTCTATTTCTGTGCCTGAAAAAGACAGCAGAAAAACTCTCAGATATAATCAATTGTCAGAGTCTTAAAATTTTAAGGAAATAATTGACATGCATCCCCTTCCACAGACCACCTTGTGCAGATCAACTGCCTAAAGATGATGTTTTCAGTAAAGTCAAACAGTATTCGGGGTTGTATGTGCTCTATGATGCATATATCAAGTTTTTCCCCAAGTTTTCAGAAGCAATGTTTTTACAAAACTTCTCTTTCCACTGTCAGAATCTTTTCACAAGCCAGCCATAAAAAATGGTAAGATTTGTTTCCAAAAAGAAAAAAAGAAATCTATGTTGTATTTAATGTCTACCTCTTGACTTTAAGAAAACAATAAACAGCACCCATTCTAAGGTGGGGATGGGATGGTAAACCAAGAATAAACTGAATCAACAAAATATTGCTGTAGTTGACAGTGGAATATTTCACAGGAATTTCAGGTCTGACAGTTCTCATATTAAATGAAGTTCACCTTTCCAGTTCAAATCTTTTTCCAACAATCTTTTCAAAAATCTGTTCTACTGAAATGATATACAGAAAAGGAACATTAAAAAGACAAAGTTAGCAAGATTGAGAAGCACAAAATACCTTTTGTGTCTTCTAGATAGCTACTGAAATTAGCAGAATTAAAAAAAAAATATGAAGAAAAATCATGTTGCCAAACACTAATTTACTTGTACGGATATTAGCACAGATAGGGCACACAGCACTAACCACTATTAATTCAAAGAATCACTAAAAAATTTTGCAAGAATGAAAAGCTTGAACTGTCTACAAGGGAATGTGTTCAGAAACTAACTTAACTGGACTCCTACAGATAAAATAAGGAGAGTATCAACAACTGGGAAAAGCATGACCATTCAATACCCAGCATTTGTAAAAGCTTACTCTTCATCAGTCTGCACACAGTTATCCAGTTCTATCACGTGGCTTCCAATAAACCAAACGAGGTTGGAGAAATAAGGGACAGCAGTTTTATCTCTAATATAATGCAGCATAGGTTGGTTGTCCACTGAAGAGAAATTGTTAAAAAGAAAAATCAGTTGCCAATTATTTTTTTATTAGTTTTTAAGAAATACAACAAAGTATCTTCTGAATTTTGATTACATGCTAGCATTTTATGAGTATACACCTAACGTAATCTTATGCATGAAACGGACATCTACAAAAGTGTCATATCAATTCTTAATTGGCTTGAATGAGCCTAATATTGATATATTTACATAGGTCTGAAGATAAACAAATCTAGTGGAATTCAGAAAGGATTTTTCAGCACACTTTATTAAAAAGAAGAGAAAAAAATGTAAGAACAAAGCAGTAATACTGAAAGTCAAGCTAGTTAGACTTACATGAAACTGCATTAAGGAACACAGGAATCATCAGTGAAGGAAGGGCAAAAGAAACAGACAACAGTTAACAGGATTAGGAACCGGGATAGTGACATCCTCCAAAAGGGTTAAAAAAGCTAAAGCACAAAGCATCTAAACTGAAAGATACAGGGTAGGTGTTAGACCAGAATATATGCAAACGGATAGTCAGAAGATTATGAAACCTGAACATCTGAGCTGTGTTTTTTCAACTCTAACCTTTATACCACTACAACATTCAATGAAAATTCTAGACAAGTACATATGCTGCATGAACATATTCCACAGTACATACTACCTTACAGAATGCTGATTTCAGAGGTAGAAGTTCTGAATACACACCAATTTTTCTACAGTGATCACTGATATTTTCAGTTTATTACAGATTATATAGACCCCAAGAAAAATTTAGGGGGAAGTGACTTTTGGACACTGCCTAGTCCAAACCCGTTCTCAAAGTAGCATTAACTTCAAAGTTCAACCAGGTTGCTAAAGGCCTTGTTGAGTTTTGAAGATCTCAGACAATACAGATTCCTCAGTTTCTCTGGAAAACCTGTTGCAGTGCTAAAATATTCTCACAGTGAAGTTTTGGTTTGTTCCTTATGTCCTACTGTAACATCCAGTACAGGAATTTGAGACTGCATCCTCCTGTCCTTCACTGGGCATCTCTGGGAATGGTCTAGCTCTTCTTTAGACTGGAGTGACTGCAGCACCTAGGAGCTCTACAATCATATTCTAATGCACTTCAAATCCAAAAGGAAGTAATGTAGCCAGCAAGGTTACTGCTTAGTACATTATAAGGCTCAAGTTCGTAAGTAAAAAATACTTGATATTTTTAAAGCATTTTGTTTTGGGGGTTGGTTTTGTTGTTTGTTTGTTTTTAAATACAGTCACAATCTGATCTCTGTTGGAAGGGATGCTAAGTTCCTTGTGTATGCTTGATACTCTTTTGGGTTTTTTTAAAACAGTTTTATCTGTGAGGAAACAGTACTATCTACAAGTACATACTGTAGGTTTGGGGTTCTATTTCTTAAAAAACAAAATGCGTATCTGAAGCATGTCAACATGCTAAGCTTTTCAATCTCATAGAACAGACAAAAAAACCTTAAATGTAAATAACTGAAAATTAAACTACAGTGAAACAAGCATTTTGCATACACGTCCTTTTTAATATATAAAAAGCATACCTTTGTAGACATTTAAAGTTATAGTTCTAACAGCAATCCTGACCATGCTTTCTGGGTGGTTGAAAAATTTAATAGCTTCAGTGTACAAAGCGAAGTCGTTAGTATGCTGTAACAAGAAGAAAGTAAGTATTTATGAATTAGCCAAAACATGTACAGAATTTTTATTGGGATTCTGTACAAAAAATGTTTTACCTATATTACTCTGATATTTTTACCTTCTACTTAAGTAACAGAAATGATTTTACAATACACAGTCAGCTGCATTTGTAGTTCTGCATTAAAATAAACTGCCTTAAGCAGCAAAGCTTTCCATGTTAACTCTGTACATATTCAGTGCTTTAATGCCCTCTTCTGGCAAAAAGTGGAATGGAGCGAGGAAAAACCCATTTGAACTTTGGCCTTTGATTACTCAGGCTTTTTAGACTTTGACTAAGCCTCTTAGAACCAAGTGGTGCAACAGAAAAGATCCTGTTCGTAAAAGCACAGGAAAACAAGGCATAAACAAGTTGAATTCTCAGGGAAGTAGACTTCAGAACTACTGAAACAGTCCTGTACAACACTAACTTCCAGAGTTTGATTTTATTATAGTTGTATGACGACAAAGACCTTCTTTATCATACTTTTGTAGAGATCCCCACAAATGAATTCTCAACCACTGATATTACTGTTATAAAAATAAATGCAGGACATGCTGAGACAAGAGACTAAATAGAATATGTGCCAAATTGCTATCAATTTCTAATCAAAGTCCTCTTATCCTTATACTGCAACTCTTTCTTCACTTACCTCATTATAAAAGAAATGTACAGTATGATTGTTGAGTTTCAGAGAAAGAGTTTTCAAAAATGATATGTAATATGCCATAATCTCCTCATCAGAAAAGTCAAATTTGTGGACAATAATAGAATTTACATAGTTATTAGACAGCAGGTAGTCTGAAAAATAAAAGACATTGCACAGGTTAACAGAGAGAAAAAAAAGCATTATGCTAACTTGCTGTATCTAAAATACCAGCTAGCAACAAACTACCTGATGCTTGAAGATCCCAATTTTTAGCCAAACAACTCAAGTGATGGCTTCAGGTGGTAACATAAGGATATTGTTCCCTGCAGAGGACTTTGCTCCCAGGAAGACAACTGAGAATACACCTTCCTCAATTTACGTAGGCTTTGCAGCTAATAACTAACACTTCAAGAAACACTCTCTTTTCCTCCCAAAGTCATAAACTCTAAGAGGCTTGTATATGACTTTCTCTTTGTGATAGTTGTGGAATACTTCAACTATTAATTCTCTGCCTTCTTTATATGTTTCTAAAAACCTTGAAGTAAATGTAAGTGGCTGAATGCCAGCCCCAATGATGTCAGAACACTTCCAGTACAAATTAGAGAACAGAGTTCCATTGCACAATCTGCAGCAGCAAGGCTAACGTTTCAGACCACAACTACTTTGTTGACTTAAAAGAACGCCTTGCAACAAAAGTGTTTCAGTAGTACCAAACAACTTCTTTGGTACTACTGAAAATTTACATTATAAAGTATTTCGGAGTTAAATTGCACTGTATTTTCAGTAGTGTTCAATTAAGAGATTGTTAGGAACTCATATAGTTCCTCTGTGAAGGGGCACTAGGCCTAAATTTCATTAAATGAAAGGGAATTCAATCAAATCTTGATCGCTTAATCCTAAACAGTTTAAAAGTGTGCCCTTACACAGTGATGTTTCATGACTGATGTTCTCAAAAAGGATGTTCAGAGTCTGCAGAAGCTGTACACACACGTAACGACCAGACTTCTGCCGCAAGATGTTCAAGAAGAAAACAAACATATTCTTCTCCAAGAAAAAGCTGAAATAAAATAGAGGTGTCATAAAGTCAGTTGCTATATTTAACAGGAACATAATTTTACTGGGATCAGGGACAATTCTAGGCAAGTTTGACAAACAGCATGTTTTACATTTGTGAAGAATTATTTTGCAAAGTTTGGTCTGTGTAACAGAAGACTATTTTCCAAGAACCTTAAATACTAACAAGGGCTCTTCAACATTCAAATTATGCAGAAAAGAGATTTCAAGAAATCAGGGCCTTTTTTATTTTTTTAGTGCATTCAAATTATCAGGCAGCTTCCCTACCTTGCAATCACAATTTTGAAGGGAAGAGCCTCTAAAAGAAGGTTACGTTTTGTTCACTTGCCCCCACTAACACACTTTTTGTCTTCAACGCTGTAGACCTTATTTTTGATTCACTTTTTTTTTTCTGCACCAGAGTTGCATTTCATAGTTTATTGTACAATTCAAACAGAATTGAATGCTTCCACTGTTTTTAAACCAGAAATACACGTAATTTAAAGAGAACAGTGTGGACTCTTTCCTACCAGGACATCACAAATACATGTTTGTATGTATGAAATCTATCTATATCTATGAAATTTTTTTTACATTAACTGCAGAAAAAAACTTCTCATTCCTAAAATTCTCCCAAGCAGAGTAAGGAATGTGATGGAGTTACAGTATAGATATGAATGATCAGAATAATTTTCTTAGCCAGCATCATAACCCAATTATGTTGAAATCATCTTGTAAAAATAAAACCAACCACTCCCTAAATAAGTAATTAAAAATACCAAACACCTTAAGCTTTACTCATCTCAATCACAAATTGCCTTTATAAAAGAGCAGGTGTCTTGAAGTAAACAGCCAAGCAACAGGCATTAATACAGTCCGATTTGCAACTGCGAAAGTTTGTTTTGAAGTTCGTTTTTCTACCACATTCTTTTATGAGGATTAAAATAACATCTGAATAAAAACTCTAAATATCACAGCTAGAATAAGATATGTATTTGTAGTATCTTATATAAATTGAAGTGAACAAATTCAAGTCATATGATACTAATAGATGTACTAAGTAAATGTGGGCCCTAAAGTAGGTTAGATTTTCTATTTATATCAAAGATTTGAGAGTCAAACAACAGCTGTACATGAAAGGGGCTTTGGACTTGGAACACTTTTTTTGTTAATTCTGTTTCTTTGTATGACAAGAATATGATCCTGCTTACCCATCTTCTACCTACATTCATGAAATACAGTCTTGAAAGAGTTAATCATTTGAACTAGATCTCTATGCAACTTTAATCATTCTTCAAAAACAAAAACAGAATCAAAATTGCTTCTAAGTACTTACTCAAATACCGAGCTGTCATTCTGATCTCCCCATATAAGGATCTCTGTTATAGAACGAATAGTCTCTACCAGCAGGTTGCGGTTGTGATCTGTTACTGTAGTATTTTTAGTCAAAACATGATACATGTATCTAAAAGAAAAAATAATTACAAGTAATAAGCCATCCTGCCACTTTCACATGCACCATGTTTATAACTTAATGTAGACATACACACACATGCTCAGTCTAATGATTGTACAATTTTAAAATCCTAAAATTTCCTTTTAATACTGATGCAGAGAGAAGAGTAACTGTTAAACAGGGTATGTGACAAACAAAACAAATGCGTAACTAGCCAGGTGAGTTATGAATGCTTATTCATATGTTAACATATGACTAGAAATTATGTAACAGTTGTCCCATGGGGCTTCTTATGGCAACACAGTGAATTTCTTTGGAAGTATGTTGAAGTCAAAGGAGTGATGAGCAAGAAGGAGGAGAAATAGAAGCAGCAGATAAGCATGCAGTAGCTGATATGGAAAAGTAATTCTGGCAAGAGACGTGTACAGATGTAGAAAAGTTAGATCCCTTCTCTTGTCTGCAGAAACACCTGAGCATTCAGGATTATCTGAGCGATGTACTCACAAGTGTTTGGGAAGGAAGACAGATTTTTCTATACTATCATCCTTCCCATGAAAAGTGGAGTTAATCAAAACTCCCAGGACCTGTTTTGGGGAAAACAGCCTGCCTATCCTGATTCTGTGGCAGCCTATCATTATTGTTTTGGATTCCATGAAAGGCTATTCAGCGATTCAGGTTGAAATTTTAGGAATCTTAGTACGATGCAGGAGATCAGAAGTCCAAGAAGACAATTTTTAAGACCCAAAGATCTCAAGCAGCTGTTATGATAGATAAAAATACCAATTTTGCCAAGCTACTGTAGGGTTCCAGGAAACACTGCGCATTTCTAAAACAAAATTTTGGGTTGTCTGGGTTTAAAATAAGTTTCAGAAGTTTAGATCAAAAACAGACTTGAAATCACATTTCAAAAAAACAGTATTCCCATCAATTTTATCTACGCTAAGAAAGTGAATCACTGCACAGGGAAAACATGCAGCTGGAGATTAAAATGCCATTTTAACTGAGCACATATATCAGGCTGTTCCAACTATTTATCAGACTTATGAAGACAAAACAAGTTATTACCAAATTTCAGAACCTTTTTCATGCTTGAATTCAATTAAAAAAAAAAGTTTGATCATATCTGCAGTTTACTTAAAATTTGCAAAATTTGGTCTGGAGAATCTTCTTCAACCACTGAGCTGCCACTCAGTTGCCCAGAGCTTCACAGGACTTGCTGCAAGACACAGTCCGTCCTCTTAAGCCATGCAGGAAGCAGAACCTACTTCAGAGAAGTTTATTATGCTGTTATGGTGAAATGCTATATGGTTGCTGATCTTCATATTGCTTAGTCATCAAATAATGATTTTATTGTGTTGCATACCGCAGGAGGACACTGAGAGATAAACAACTGTCAGAAGCTCACAGCTTGAACAAACGTGATATACCACGTACTCCCTTCCCTCTTCCCCAAAATCAGCAATATGATAAAAGCCCATATCATATTAAGCTTAACCTACTAGACAGCAGAGTAAAGAGGAAGAAAAAGGGAAGAGATGGCAGGAGGACGAAAAAGATTGGCTTTTCATAGTCTTTATATTCAGTAAAAAATTTTCTCTCCCTCTTAACGCTGTTTTTTCCCCCCTCATAAATCAGTACCAATTTTCCAAATCCAGAACAGAAACCTGCTCAGATTGAAACTATTCTAGGAAAAGTTGATTCCATAGCTATCTCCTACAGTCGTATCTGCCTGGTCAGGTGCCATACCATAATAGAAGTCACTAAATAGCAAGTCAAAGAGCACCTGCAAATCCTCTTCAATTAATGTGCGGATCACAGTTCAAGATTCCTTCTACAGACACTGACAGCGTGACAGCTCACAGGGAAGATGTAAGAGTTTAAGTCTGACCACCTGTGAGAATTCCCAGGGCTTTCTAAAAGAGCGCACGGCACACAAGCCCTGCAAAACCTTCCCATTATGGCACTATATGTATTATCAGAACAGTGAATCAAAAACTAAGTCACTACTCTGAGCATACATCAGTTAATGGAACAGTAAACATCTGAAGACAGGAGGCAATTAAATCACAACAGTTCATTTCACAGCAACCTCTATAGTAAGTATTTTACCCGAGTTAAAGAGAGTAATTAATACTACACTACTTCATATATTTTAGCCTATTTATTTGAAATCATATATAAATTATTGCATCTGTGAACATGTATTTCTCATTAGTATGTTACATTATGCAAGCTTGGGAATAAAGTTTACTTCAACAGCAGAACTCGGAATTGAAAGCAGTTGGAAAAAAGAATTACATGCTATTATCTCACCTCAGGAGTCTATGGAACATAGAGCATTACAGATGCAAAAAGCAAGAAACATTTAATAGTCAGGAATTAACATGAACTCCAAATTAATTTACTTAATATCAACATTACTGCAAAGTTCCTTGATTCGCTAACACACTGATGCACTTAGAAAACCTGGGCTTTACTTTCAAGCTATTCCTTTATCCACTTACTTGAAAATGAATGAGAAAGCATGCACATACTTCTTTCTCTCACCAGAGATGCAACATACGATATTATGAGAATATAAACTATCACACAAAACCAGTATTTTTATATTTACATAAATTCTTAAAGCCTGTCTTTAAATGCTGATTACAAAGGGGTCAAGTTTGTGCTCCAAAATGCTAAACCCTCAGAGAGGAGTTTTTGTCATCTCTGTCTCTCTGCATCTGAAGACTGGGTTCAAACAAACAAAAATCTAACACACACACACCATGCAGAAGCGTCCAACCACCTGACACCATCAAAATCAATGGGAGATTTTGCAAGCAACATAACAAGACAAACAAAACTCTGAACATTTTTCTGGTAAGAAACCATGCTCAAAGGGATAACATAACTCATGAACATAGAAAGTGTGTATTAATGACTTCCCTACTTATTATTTACAAAAATACACTAAAACAGGTAAGAGTTTAGGAAGTCAAGCACTCAAATTTAAAAAACCCAGACTTAACCATAACATGCTTGCTTCTTCGTGCTGCCTGTAACTATGTAATTACATACTGTTCTCATAGAGGAAACTCCATGTATAGCACGAACAGTACTTCAGGAAATGAATCAGCTGTGAAACAAGTCTTCAATGTTTACGGACACTGCATCTGACCAAGTAATGAGAAATGTTCAGCACCCAACTCTAATGGTATAAAACCTTTTGTGCAATCAGTGTGCAATTAAAACACCAAGTGTAGAAGCAACAATAGGAAACATACTTGAAGGTAAAAATAGAGCTATGTAAAACACTTCTTAGAAAAGTAGGAAAAAAATTTGCATCTAGAAACAAAGATACTAAGTTCCAAAACCTTTAACTTTAGGAGGAACACCAGAGATATTATCAGATGAACTCTTCGAAATGGTTAAGATATCACCACTTAAATACTGGGATAAATGACATAAATCCCCTTCATCCATTTCAATGCAAAGTCAAAGTCTGCAGACAGATAGGGAAAGAAGATACAGTTATTGTCTCAAGTTGATCAGACCATGCATCTGCTAAGGTTAGACTATCCTCAACTGGGCAATACAAAAGACTTTTTTTGTACTTTAACCATAGGTCGCAGCTCCTAAGGTGACGAGCTGCAGAAGCAGAGTACAGTAACTATCACAGTCAGTGGCTGGAGAGAATTGTAAGAAACCCCGACCCACACAAGAACGGCTGGCTTATGTGCAAAGGTAGGCCACAAGAGAAAGAGAAGAACAAGCAGCTCGTGAGAAAGCACTGATTTCAAGTTTGTGTAGAATGACAGACTATTGCGTAAAACAGCCTTGATGTATTTGCTTTTAGAACTGGAAGCATATAATAAGCAGAGCAGAAGACGATATAAAGGAAGGAAAAGAAGATCTTATTTTAAACTGCTGGATGCCACCTTTAAGAAGCGGATTCTGGCCTTGTTTCAACAGGACACAATCTCATGTAAAGATAAACAAGTCATTTAAGACCATTTTCACAAGTAATCACTAGCATCGTTCCCGTTTCCAGAAAACTTACACTTTCTCCATTTATTAACTTATTGACATTCCCTTAGCTACTAACCAAAGGGCGCAAAAATATCAAGTTCTCTGAAAAATAAGTCAGAACTACTCAGGCAGTGCATAGTACTGTTTCATAGCTTCTCTAGATCACAATTCAGCAATGTATTAGAAAGCTGGGTTAAATTGTGTTTTCACTAGACCAAGAGACTGTATCAAAACACATAATACAAATAGCCTCACAATTTTCCTTTAGGCAACCCATTCTACGGCACGTTTGCAGAAAGACTGAATAGTAACATTTCAAAAGCAAGCCTCAAACGAAGTGCATTAAAGCTGATGGGAAAGGAAGTTGCAGATCAAACATTTACTGACAAAAAGCAGTAACGCCCTCAGTATTATTAAACAGGTGTATTTTTTACAATTTAGACTAAACGCTACATTATGCATGTTAAAAAATAAAAATATTCCCATAAGGATAGCCCAGGCTAATTTCACTCTTGTAACATAGCATAACATACATTTTATAGGCCAAGCTAACCTGTAATAGCAAGGCTGGTCTGTTCTACTCAACACATTCATATGGAACACAACATGGGTTTTTGATGAGTTGAAAAGATGAGAATGCAGACAGATCACAAGACGGTAAGCTTACCAAGACTGACTTTCTTTGATGAGCCCAAAACGAAGGTTCTTTGCCCTTTTTTCTTCTGTGGCTTTACCCACTTCAACTGCTACCTCAGAAAAGCCCTAAATTTCACTTTACCCCTAGGTAGCTACCTTTGCTGTTAAGATCTAGCTAGAAACTGAAATTCATACAGCCTAGCTAAACAAACACTTAAAATATACATAGTCTAAACAGATCAACAGCCTTGGCTGTCTTTTACATACTACTATTTTAGATTTCATAATTAAAGAAATCACATGCAAAAAAGCAAACAAACCAAAGCTAGTATTTCAGTAGAGAACCATATACTTCAATTCTCAGGTAAGAAGTCAAGCACAAACCACAACACTTACGGCCTAATTCCCTTTTGCTGCAAATCAAACAGCATACCACTTTTTCTACCCTCTGTGGCCCCAAAAGAACACATAATCACATTTTTCTTTCCTGAAAGATTCTAACATCCCAAAGCCTCCCTCTCACCAGCCTCCTTTTTCCAAATTTAAGCTCAATTTCTTCAAATTTCATCATGCATCAGCATTCTTGCTCTATCTTCAAGTATAATATTGAAGCCAGACAGATCTAAAGCTCCACTAGCTCTGAGTAGTACCCAATGGCTACCAGTCCTTGTATGTTAAATAGAACATTCCTATGTTTATATCTGAGCATGATTTTTCCCCTTCTTCCTGCAGTGCCAGATCACGCTGACTTACTAGTCTGACCCACTGTGCTTTCCAAATTACTTTCTGCAGTGCTACTGCCTCATCAGTTTTGTATTTATGGACTTGATTTCCCTGTCTTTGGTAAAGTGATGCACTTCAATTAGTCTTGCTGGTTTTGAACATTTTTCCAGTTGAGAGACAAGGCCCAGAATCCACAAATCATCCCAGATCCAAATCTTGTATAAGTGCATCCTGCTCATTACTGTCAGATCTTTCACATCCTCCTTGTAATTTGACTAATCGCTGAAAACTACCAGCTACTTATTTCTCAATAAGCTATGTATTCACAGCGATTTAATTTAGAAAATGCTTCCCTCTTAATGACCTCCTTTTCTTGTTCAGTAGAAAGAGAAGCTGTAACAGTGGACCTCATTTTTCTTGCAACAGCAGAACCCTTAAAATAGAATACAGAATTTAAAATTGTTTTTTCCCTTGTCATCCTTCCAGCTCTCCAGTGGCAGAACTAGAAAAAACTATTCTACCTTCTGCAGTCAGCAGTAACACAAGGATATCAGACTCCTGAGACTAAGGTTACAATTCTCAAGCTCAACAGCTTTGCTTTTGTGCCAGTTGCTGAGCCCTCTAACCAGGGTAGATCCCCTGGACCTGCAAAACCCCCATCCTGACTACCATGAATCACTGCTGACTACTAAGATCACACATACACACTTCAAAAGGTCTATATAATTTACAGGCTGGGACCAGACTCCTTGCTTCCCCGGCTTAGCCAGTACCAGGAGAGAATCAAAGTTGTAGCTTTTTTTATTCCTGTTGTTTATTCTTGCCCACTACTTTTAAACCTACTCAGCCATTCTTGCCTTGTACAAGGCAAGATAGAGCTCAGAGGGTTGTGGTTAGTGGTGCAGAGTCCAGTTGGAGGCCAGTAACAAGTGGTGTCCCTCAGGGGTCAGTACTGGGTCCAGTCCTGTTCAATATATTCATCAATGACCTGGATGAAGGGATAGGGTGTACCATCAGCAAGTTTGCTGATGACACAAAACTGGGAGGGGTGGCTGACATGCCGGAAAACTGTGCCACCATACAGCGTGACCTGGACAGGCTGGAGAGTAGAGCAGAGAAAAACCTGATGAAATTCAACAAGGGCAAGCGTAGGGTACTGCACCTGGGGACGAATAACCCCATGCATCAGTACAGGTTGGGGGCTGACCTCCTGGAGAGCAGCTGTGTGGAAAGGGACCAGGGAGTCCTGGGGGACAACAGGATGACCGTGAGCCAGCAATGTGCCCTGGTGGCCAAGAAGGCCAATGGCATCCTGGGGTGCATCCAGCAGACCGTGGCCAGCAGGTCGAGGGAGGGCATCCTCCCCCTCTACTCTGCCCTGGGGAGGCCGCATCTGGAGCACTGTGTCCAGTTCTGGGCTCCCCGGGCCAAGAAGGACAGGGAACTGCTGGAGAGGGTCCAGCAAAGGGCTACGGAGATGATGAGGGGACTGGAGCATCTTTCTTATGAGGAAAGGCTCAGGGACTTGGGGATTTTCAGTCTAGAAAAAAGAAGGCTCAGGGGGGGATCTTATCAATACTTATAAGTACTTAAGGGGAGGGTGCCAGGTAGATGGGAAGAGTCTTTTTTCAGTGGTGCTCAGTGACAGGACAAGAGGGAACGGGCACAAACTTGAGCACAGGAAGTTCCATCTTAACATGAGGAGGAACTTCTTTACTCTGAGGGTGGCAGAGCACTGGCACAGGCTGCCCAGAGAGGTTGTGGAGTCTCCCTCACTGGAGACATTCAAAACCCGCCTGGATGATGTCCTGTGCAACTGCTGTAGGTGTCCCTGCTGTGGCAGGGGGGTTGGACTTAGATGATCTCCAGAGGTCCCTTCCAGCCCTGACTATTCTGTGATTCTCCCTCACGAGGAAAGTGGCATTTCTTGTATTTATCATCCCTTACACTCTACTCCACAGAACGAGCCCGTGACATTATTAAAAACCAAACAAGCACATATCGCGGCCATGAGTGTGACATGACATCACGGAACTGCGTCTGCCCTGAAGGCGTTTTGGGACGAAGAGGCAGAAACGGGACACATTTCCGTGAGAAGGACAGCAGTCCAGCCCGCACCGAGAGCCTCCGTCGCCGCTGGCGAATCGCTCCGGCAGCTTTCGCCTGGGGAGAGCTGCGCCAAGGGGCTGAGGGGAAGCGGCAGCGGAGCGCCGCCGGCCGAGCCGCCTCCCCGCTCACGCCCTCTCCTCCGGGACGCCCCCGAGCCGCCCCAGCCCCGCAGCGCTCTCCGAGGGAAATCCCTGCCCCGAGCAGCTCCGCCGACGGAGCCCGTCCGCCCCCCACGCCGCCTTCTACCCTCCGAGTCCCCCGACAACCGGGCAGGGCCGACCGCAGCCCCCGGCTCCCCTCACAGCTGTCCCTGCGGCCGGCTCCGCGCTTACTTGAGGTGGTCCAAGGAGTGGATGCTGCGGGCGGCCTTCCCGTGCCCGCCGCCCACCCAGCTGCGGGAGCGGCCGAACATGCTGGCAGAGAACGGTGGCTACGGCCTGCGGGGGCTCTAAGGCTTCATAGCCCCGCGGGGAAGGGCGGGCGAAGACCGGAAACGAGCCCCCACAGCGGCAGCCACCGGCGCACACAAGCGGCGAGGCGCATGCGCGGGCGGGGCACGCCGGGAAGCGCTGTCCCGCGCCCCGCCCCGGCGGCGCCGCGCGAACTGCAAGTCCCAGCAGGCTCCGGGGCGGGGCGGGAGCCCGCCTCAGCTTCCCGCCTTCGCTGGCCGGGGTGGAGCCGCGCGCTCTCTGAGGCCAGGCCTTCGCCCGGGCCGGGGGGGGGGGGGGGGGGGGAGACCGTCAGGGCCCAGTACCCGTCGTGGCCCAGCGCCGGCACGGAAACCCGAGAGTCCCCGGGGAGCCCGGCGTTTTCTCCCTTCCTGTCAGGATTTCCACAGGGCGGTGGAACCGCGTGCCCTAAGGCTTTCTCCTCCGAGGGCGGCACTCGGGCAGCCTTTCTCAGAGCCGAGCCAGCGGGGCCGTGTGCAGTGGGGCTGGGTATGCCCCGGGCGCCATGTCTGAGCACGAGAGCAGCGATGGGGCTGCGGGGCGCCCCGCACCTCCTTGAGCCGCGGGGCTTGGCTCCGGGTTTATTTAATCGGTTCCTGCCCTCTCTTCGGCAGTTAGGTCTTGTCAGGCCGTGAGGGGGCTGTTGAGCTAGAGGGATGTAAAAGACTAAATTTACGCCACATCAAAACCAGCCTTCTAATGTGTGCGTATACCTCTCAAATACACTGTAATTTGGGATAAAATTTGATGCCTGACATTCCTTATCCGCTTTGGCAACCACAGCCGGAGCAGCGCTGGGGGGGGGGGGTGGTTGTGGCCAGAGGAGGACAGGGTGCTGCACGACGCAGCGGCGGAAATTCAGCCGCTGGCACTCCTCTTGCTAAGGCTTTTCCAGTAAGCATTGCACAGTTAGTTTTGAATCGGCTTAAAAACTAAATTACAGCAGAAGAAAGAGAACAGGATCGTTGATGACTGTCGTCATCTGGTTTTAGACTTTTTGCGCTAACTGGATAAAGAAACTAAATCGAACTAAAAGCTGGTTTGTCAGCCAGTGTCAAAAAAAAAAAAAAAGTAAAACCAAAACAAAACAAAACCCCAAGTTTAAAATCATGCATCTGATTATACGTTGATATAGGCAAAACCTGGGCGCCGCCCCCGAAGTCAAAGGGGCCCGGGCCCGCCCGGCTGCTCCAGGAGGGCCCTGTTGGGAGCAGAAAGCGCCTCCCGGGGCACAGGGACAGACCGAGCCTGCCCCGGGCTGGCGGGGGACGGGCACCACAAGCCGCCTGCCGCCCCCTCCGCCGCGCCGCGGCCGGCCCCCGGGCAGGCGGAGCGGGAGGCGGTTGCCGGGGAAGGCGGCGGGGACGCCGGCGCCCGTCACGGCGGGCCGCGATGGGGACGCGGCGCGGGTAAACAGCGGCGGCGTGCGGCGGGGGCAGGCGGCGGGGCGGGGCGGCGGGGGGGGGGGTCCTGCCGGGGCTCCGGGCTCGCTGACGGCGGCAGCTGCTCCGCGCCGAGCGCCCCAACGCGCCTGCGGGCTCCTTCCGCAAAGTTTGCGGGCGGGAGGAGGAGGGGGAGCCGCGACGGGACTGCAGCAGCCGGGCTAGAAATGCCCCTGAGGAGCCTCCTGCCGACGGCGGGGCTGCGGCGGCGCCGCTGAAGCCCGCGCTAGCCCGCCCGCCTTCCTCCGGGGAAGGACGGGACCGAGCCGGCCGCTCTGCGGCTGTGCCGCCTCCGCGCCCCGCGAGGCTCGCCTCCTCCCGGCTCCGGCTCCGGCTCCGGCTCGGGGGTTTTGCCCTCTCCTGCCGCCGGGGCTGCAGAGCGCGGTCCTGCGCCGCCGCTCGCCCCCCCCGCGCCGGCCGGGCAGGTCGGTGCCCGCAGCCGCCGCCGCAGCCCCGCACGGCTGCATGCCCGCCGCGGTCTCGGCACGGCTGGATTCGCTGGAGTCCTGGGCCTTCCATGCGCTGCTGGTGCTGCCCTATATGTTTTACGTGGGCTTGTTCTTTGTCAACGTGCTGATCCTGTACTATGCCTTCCTGATGGAGTACATCGTTCTCAATGTAGGCATCGTCTTCCTGCCCGAGGATATGGACCAGGCTCTGGTGGATCTGGGGGTGCTCTCCGACCCTGGCTCCGTGCTCTACGAGACGGACAGCGAGTTGGATGTCTTTGACGGGTACCTGGAGTGACGCCCCGGGGCGCTCCGAAGCGACTGCGGGTTGTCGCCGCCCGGCCCGGGGCCGGGTGTCCCGGCATGGCCGTGGCTCGGGGACGGCCGCGGCCCCGGCGTGCCCGCGCTGCGTCTCGGCTCCTTCTGCGCAGCATCTTCCCTTCCAAACGCGCCCCCCCCCTCCCCGCCCCGGTGCCCGGGACGCGCTGTCGCCGGGCAGGGCCGCGGACGCGCAGAGGGCTCGCAAGGGAAGTAAGTCATTTCCTCGGGCTCCTCCAGGGCAGCGGGGCGCTCCGGGCGCCGCTCCCCGGGCGGGCCCCCCGCCCGGCACGCCGTCCCACGGGGCCGGGGGCGGCGGCAGGGCCGGGAACAGCCCGCCCCGGGAGAGCGGAGGGGACCGGGAGCGGGCGCTGCGCCGGGGACACGCAGCGTCGCAGCTGCCATCGCGGTGGAGCTCTGCGGGCGGAGGGCCGGGGCCGGGCTGCCTGCGGGGCGCTGAGCGCTGCCCGCCTCCCCCCGCCCGGCAGAGCCCCGGGGGGGCGCCCGGTCCGCCGCCTCTGCCGCGCCGCGGGGACAGCGTCTTTCCCGACGGAGTAATTTTCCCGGTTGCGAGGCACTGCAGAGCGACGCCGGGTGTTGTGTTTACAGCTGGTCAACAACTTTGCTAATCCGGTCGTGAAAGCGGCTCTGAATCTCGCAGAACATCCAGACCAATATTTATTACAATTCAGAGACCATACTCGAGCCAGAAAATACGTCTTAATCAGATGCCCTTTAAAACCTCTGTCTTGCATAATGAGAAACTTACCCAGCTCACCGTTTTCCTCACGTTAATCATAGCATGAGGGTTCGCTTGATCAATTTACTGTTGTTTTGAGTGATACTAAAACTCTGGAAATATAAGGAATCTAGCATTTTAAGACACTGAAATGCAATTGGGAAGAAAATCACTATTTCTAGTTAGGACTTTCTGTGCCAAGTGTATGTTAATGAAAACATTCACAGTTTAAATTAAAATGTGTTAGCAAATCTGCCAGTAGAACTTTTAGCAAAATATTGTCTGTAAATTTGAAAACCAGTTTATTTTCTATTTTAAATCAAGGAAATAGGAACTTCTGTTGCAAGGTTACAAACATAACCTTGGGGTTACTAATACCATTTAACATCAAGCTATTTTAATCAGTTTTCTGATTTAAAAGAAAACCCAACCCTTTTCTGTAGTGCTGTCCTTCATACAGGTTAAAACTATCTCCTAAATATTTCTATTCGAATTCCATATAAAGCAATAGTAGCTGATTTTGGTCAAAAATTTAGAAGGAAAAAATGGAAATTTTTGGTGTTGGAGTAACATTGGTTGCACACACACAGCTGAACAAAGCTTGGTCAAAGGGATATGGGAACATAACAAGAGTCTGTGTGTGTGGGGAACAGATCTTTGTTGCTACTGAAGAACTGCCACTGCAAATGAAAGTGTCCGTGCCAATATTTGGTGGTCCATCCCAAGCAGCTGGATTAGAATCACTTCTGCTCGAACAGAAAGTCTGGAGCAGAACTAAGGTTCCCAGAAAATGCTGTCAGCTACTTCAGTGGCTGTCTCCTCCTCTCCCTTTTCAGCTGGGCAAGTAATACGTATGTATTCCAGGAGAGAAATTCATAAAAACAAATGGAAATTTAAGCAAAAATTTTGGTGCAAAAAGTCCTAGCCATTTTCTTCCCCAAAATACCTTTCCTCAGACCCAAAATTGTATTGCTCCAGCACTGTCTAATACAGGGATTATTTTTTTTTTTAATCACTTTTTTGCTGACTAGGATTTGGCATGATGAGTTACATCTAGTTTTCAGGAAGACCTAAGGACAAAAACAGACATACTTTTCCTCAGTGGATTTTACCTACTACATGAACACATAGTTTGATAGAGCATAAAGTCTGAGCACAGTTCTGTTCAGTGTAGATAAATGGGCTGCTTAATTTTTTTCTTCGTATTAATAGGATAAGCAGCCTTGCAAACTTCTTGATATTCTAACTAGAAAACCATGTCACCTCCATATGTAGACACGCAGAGGTCTTCACAAAGCTCAGAAGTCTCAGTCTATGTCCACGTTGAGCTAACAGAGCTTTGCACAGGTACCAGCTCCAGCCTTGATCCTTTAATTTGGAAGTTGCCATGTTAGAGGGCGGTTTCCAATGAGAATCAAATCACGAATCCCTAAAGTTAGATCAATTACTAGAGAGCAAAAAATACGCTATTACTGTGCTTCATCTATTTATATATTTAATTATATTTATATACGCAGCAGCCAGGCCACAAATTGCATAATTATTTAGCTACCAGGCAGAGACTCAGCATGTCACCATGAAAAGGAATTTGTGTTAATATCCTGATGACAGGTTTCTTCACTGTTCTGTGCCATTCTTCCCCACCAGTTCCCTAGGAAGGCAGGCAGAAGAGAACCCTAATTTGGAGCTGCAGGTTCTGCTTGGGAGCAGAAGTAAGGCACTGAAAGGGAAGATTGAAATCCCTTTGGTGCCTGGCCTGCAGTGACCTCAGTTCTGTCCGAGCGTTAACCCGTGCTCTCGATAGGCCTAGGAAGGCTGCCCACCTGCCCTGTTCGCTCAGACCCAGAAGTGCTGAGGATTCGCAAGACGCTGCAGGAAGAATGGTTCTCAGTTTTACCAGCAGAGGTAAATAGGCATAGGCATACTCTGCATTAAATGTAAGAGGAGTGTTCTTCATGTGACTCACCAGTGATTACTGAGAACAACTAAAAAGCTATGATTAGCCTTAGCTGAAACCTTGCAGCGTGCTCCTTGCCTTTAGAAAGCGATGGCTTGCACCCAGGAGGTGAGTGGCGTGCATGACAGGGAAACAAAGGGGGGAAATCCCAAGAGGCGATTCTGCAAAATGTGGAAAGGCTAATTTAGATGTAAAAATAAAAGAGCATGTGGATCAGAAGAGCTCTGTTCTCTCTTGCAGCAACCCCCCCCACTTGAATAAACTCAGCAGGAGCAAAATAACATCTAGGTTTCTGAGCATAATTAGTGGCAGAGATTGAAGGCAGACAACTAAGCAACTCGGAGAAGCTTCCTTTCCTTTTCAAATGGAGAAATCCATCTGTGTAAACTGAACAGAATTGAGCTTGCTTATGGCATCTACTGTTTTAGCGTGAGCGTGCAAGGTTCTTTCTTATATTTGAAGTGCCCTGGAATAAGGTGATTTGAGTGTGCTCCTTGTACTTAAAATCAGATGTGACTCATCACAAAGTCCTCTAATCAGAAAGGAAATGAGCAAAAGTAATCAATAATGAAAACTGAATAGGAATTACTGGATTTATTTAATCTACAGTACAAGCATTACCTTTCTTTTTTCATCAAGGTGAATTATGATGAACATCTTCAGTGAGCAGAATCCAGCACTCAAAAACTTGTGACTCAGCACTTCTGCTGCATGCCAGCATCTAAATCCTGAATCAAAGAAAAAGCTTTCCTCACTCGCTCATCAATATAGTGCCAAATAGAAATGCCGACTCAGTGTCTATGAGAGACAGCATGGCCCTGTGGAGGGGAAATAAGCGTGCTGGACTCCTTCCTGTGTCTGCCACTGATGTCTTCTGTGAGCTTAACTCACCTGTGCCTGCATCCCATCTCTCTAAAACAGAGGTGCCACATAAAGGAACAGATCAGAAGAATGTTATCACTAACAGCGTTACGATACGCATAAACGCATCAGGATCCACCTCCTGACTTTCTCCTTTTCAGACTGCGAATCTTAAAAATAGTGAGCGCAGTGATCTGTTACTTATTTTACCTTGCCATTTTTCACTATGCTCTTCCCTTATTTGTAGGAATCTCCATGTAAAAAAATAAGAAAGGTGGCTTGTTGACTCCATGACACAGATCAGTTGGCAATTTTATATGAGTTACAGTAACAACAGGATTAAGAGCAGTAGCTGTGATTTTTAGACCTGTGTTTTGAATTCTTGGATGTCATTAAAATTAATAGAAGTTGAGTGCTCAGACTCACCTGATATAGCTCTGCTTTGAAGAGACTTGTACTCTGACTCTTCTGAACAGGAATTCCATCCTGGATGGAAGGAAGACAAAATCGTGGTTAACTGATGAACATCCATTCAGACTCATTAACCACAGCCATGGACAGTCCTAAGTGATTTTCAACCAAATGCATTCATTTATATAATGCAAAGAGAGGAGGAAGATTTTTAAAAGCAGTTTTCCAAAAGCTGCTGTTAATAACATGAATTAAAATGAGGCATAGAAAATTAAGAGATATTCAATTTAGGACAGAAATAGTTCAGACCTGAGTATTTAATGTGTTAAAAGCCCCAGCCACAAGTAATTTTAAAGAATAATTTTTTTAAAAAAATAATTTCTATAGTTCTTTCCTACAAATGTGAAGCTTACTGTAATTGACTTGCTTCAATAGGTGGCAATAGCCAATTATCAGTTTTAAGTTGTCAAAGGAATTAAGAAATGAATCCAACGTAATTCTTCATGTTTGTTTCCTCTGGAGGAGGGGCAGAGTGACACTATAGTTCAGGTAGCAACTAGCAATCCTAAAATAGAAGAAAAGAGTAATTTGTTTACAGACATTTAGTTTGTATATTTGGCCAGTCCAACTCTTTGCATTTGTCCCCTCATAATGATTCTAGTTTATATGGAGTACAGCTATCCCAAAAAATGAAATAGTATACGGAAGTGGCTAAATCTTTCCATTTTTTCAGGGAAGCTTTCAAACTGTCTTTCTCTTCTCAATTGAGTTTTAGTACTTTGGCCACAAACATGGGAAAAAAATAGCTGAATAGTTTGAATGATGCTCTCTGAGGACACAAACATGTTTCTAATATATGTGATAAAAAGGGTAAAGACTAATAGCAGCCATATATGGAAAGTAACGGTATAGTGGCAAATGGTGATGTGCACTGAACGATCTATTGCTGGGCAAAGCTCTAGTTCAGTTGATAGACTTAAGGCTATATACTCTTTGAAGGGCCAGACTGAAAGAGCCGAGGCTTGCTCAGGCAGCAGAGCCCAAATATGCCATGAGATCTGACACACGCTCTTACAGAAAGTCAGGAAACGGAATGCAGACAATGTCAGGATGCGAAACAGAGTCACCGTGTTTCCTTTTGTTCAGTCTGAATTGTGAAGAACAACTTCACAGACAGAATTAACAAAAATACCATTACTGTATTTCTTTTTCTAATGCTAGAGTTACGCTATAATAGCAATACTGTTGCATTCTTACAGGTATCTTTTAGGTTATTGGAAGATTACAGTTCTGAGATTTTAAAAATATTTGCTACCTTTTCATTTTCCATTGGTTTTTGACATTTTTGAAATTTTCTGTTAAATTAGGTTCACATGAAATTGGAAGGACAGGCTTTTAATCCGCTGAATAGAAAGGCAAGACTGAATACCCTGGTCAATTGTATCATTCACACCCCATGTAATATCTACCACTACAAATTACAGTCTTGGACTAGCAGCTCTACAGCAGTATTTGAAACTTCCATTAGACAGCTTTATGCTTTGCTTTGGAGGCCAAATACATTGTGCCGTGCTATTTTTAAGTCAGCCTACAATTTGATCTACAGTGCAGAATACTATCAATCTCCCTGAACTGTCTGCTGTAGATCAGTTTTTAGTTTGACTTGGAAAGTGATCAGATAAACATGAAATGAGTAACCTGCTAGAGCTGCTGTTTCTCCTTTTCTTGTTCTTAGTTTAAGAAATAGGATTTTGAGCATGTGATTACTGTTAGCAGGGTACTGTAGCTGATTGATAGACATTTGACAGAAACACCTCACTGGACGCAGCAGTGTTTCTTGTTTCTGACCTGTTTCTGACCCACAGTAAGTGGCACAGAAGGACATAGGAAATGTTGTGATGAGTCGGACCACAGTCTCCCAGCCCTGTGTTCTGCCTCTGGCAGGGGCAGGGGATGCCCTCTGGGAGAGCAGATGACCCTGACCAAAATCTGCAGTCTGTTCTCTTTGTACTTTTCAGAATCCGCAATGGTAGAATGAGGGATGTTAGAGGGCACGTTGCTGCCCAGCCCTTTAGCAAATGTTTTCCAAACCTGCCACCTTTTGCCACTCGGTATTATGAAATCCTTCTGGAGTTCCTTGCTATCAGTACAGCATCTAAATACTTACCTGACAGAGCTTATTTTCTTCAGTCTTGAGGATTTCTTTGTTCACTGTCTTTGCTGGGTCACTAATGGCGATGTTGAATAAAAACTGGTCCTTGGTATACCCCGCTACTAACTTCTTTCCTGCCAAGCCTTATAATTTGCTTCCAATCTTTTAATCTGCTTTCAGTCCATAGAAGAACATTTCCTCCAGTGCTGTATCAACCTGTTTGTTTTACAGCTTCCCGTAACACCTTTGTTAATGACACCATGTTCCTCAGTCCATGCTTATGTAGAACATGTGACATCGCATTTCAGTCTTCATTTAGATTCCTCATCGATTCTGTTACACAAGAGCCATGTTTTGAGCCAGCAATGTGCCCTGGTGGCCAAGAAGGCCAATGGCATCCTGGGGTGTATCAAGCAGAGTGTGGCCAGCAGGTCGAGGGAGGTCATCCTCCCCCTCTGCTCTGCCCTGGGGAGGCCGCATCTGGAGTATTGTGTCCAGTTCTGGGCTCCCCGGGTCAAGAAGGACAGGGAACTGCTGGAGAGGGTCCAGCAAAGATCTACAAAGATGATGAGGGGACTGGAGCATCTTTCTTATGAGGAAAGGCTCAGGGACTTGGGGATTTTTAGTCTAGAAAAAAGAAGACTCAGGGGGGATCTTATCAATACTTATAAATACTTAAGGGGAGGGTGCCAGGTAGATGAGAAGAGTCTTTTTTCAGTGGTGCCCAGTGATAGGACTAGAGGTAACGGGCACAAACTGGAGCATAGGAAGTTCCCTTAACATGAGGGGGAACTTCTTTACTCTGAGGGTGGCAGAGCACTGGCACAGGCTGCCCAGAGAGGTTGTGGAGTCTCCCACACTGGAGACATTCAAAACCCGCCTGGACGCTGTCCTGTGCAACTGTTGTAGGTGTCCTTGCTGTGGCAGGGGGGTTGGACTTAGATGATCTCCAGAGGTCCTTTACAACCCTGACGATACTGTGATACTGTGATACATCTTCTGCACCTGAAATGGTGGCAGCCCTCCTGCCTCAGGACCCCTTGTGCCAGACAACCTGTTCTGCTGCACCTCCGCTCTGCGCACAGATCACAAGGATGAGGAGAGAGGCTGTGTTTTGCCCTGCAGCCCAGTGAGAGCCTTTTCAGAGAGATCCACGTGTAAAGCAGATCTTTTACTCCCTTCCCATTTTACAACCGGATTAGCACCTTTACTGTATAGGGTCCCCTACCTTTCCACGCTGCATAGGAGGCTGTAATACATGTAAAAGGGGAAGGAGGGAAGAGCTGTCCTTCCAGAGTCTTGCTCCACACAGCCAGAGGACCTGCACCTCAATTCTTCTTCAACACAGATTCATCCCCAGGCAATCACCCCTCTCAGAGCTGCACCGTTCTGCGCTATGTTAGTTAGTCATCTGCGAGGTCACAAGACCAAATGGGTACAGTCACCAGTGCTCAGCACCTTTGTAATCCACAGCTCTGGTTCTACTTGGAGAAGGCTTCTCAGGCCTTGTATTTACCTCTGATGATAGCAAAAATCACCTTTTAACAGCTGTCGGATACTTTGACCCAGTCAAGGCAAATAAGGTAAACTGAGATAAAGTAATATAACAGTAATTTTTTCTTGTCAGTAAGACTGAGAAGTTACCCCAGCGTGTTACTTAACTCCATAACTACTTGCCAGTGGATCCAAAATGCTTTGAACAAAGTGACTCTAATGAAAAAAAAAAGATAAAGTCACTCAAAAGAGAGGCTATGTCAAATGTAGGCACTACATAGTTAACACAATTATACAAAAAATAACAACAGTCTAATGAACAGTATCTGGTTAAGAAAATGTAGGCAGTTCAAAAATCAGTCTTAATAGGTAGGTCTAATGATAAAAAACCTAGCGTAAAATAGGCTGTCCCACCATATGTCACAGCTGGTTGTGCTCTCTTAAGACCAACCTCTACTAATTGACCTAACGGACTGTGGTTGACAGGTTATTCTCATACCCCTCACGCTATCTTCATGCCTCTGTTAAAACTACACTAAGGGCTAGCATGCTCTGACATTAACAGCAACTGTTACACTGATTTCTCTGAAAGGTTATTCAGGCCTTTAAGTCTCAAAGAATTACCCATAGTCACAAAAGGTTTTGATTTTTTTTTTGTTTTTGTTTTTAAAGAAGTCGATTACATGGTGCTATACCTGATGTACACAGTGACTTCCCTCTTCATTTTAGGTCTAGAGAGTTACTCTGTATTTATGTCTTTTCTTTTAAACAGATTCAATAAACACCTGAAATGGATTATGACCAGGTTAATGGATCAAGTGATGGAAAGAAACTATATTGTGAAATGTAGAGACGAAAAGAAGGACAAGGGGACAACAAGAAGAGTTGTCATCAGACCTTGTCAGTTGTGACTTTTCTCCATGGTCATTGCCTCTTGAGTGTGCGCTAACTGCAGCGATTCATGCACCGTACTGGGCTTCCGTAGGTAATTCTGGAATGGACTGTATGAACAAATAATATAACCTATGTTCTATTACAACAGAAAATCAAGATGTTACTCAGATTTGATAAACTTTTGAATAAATAACATGTCACCCGATTGGACACGCTCTATGTACCGCTTAAGCAAGTTTTACAATCACACACTGAAAACTCTACCAGCCAGTAGTTCAAAGACAGTGCTCTCTCAGGGGAAAATATGCACGAGTGACTGCAAGGATGTTCTGTTCAGGGCAGTTTACGGCAAGAACTGTGCTAGTAAGATATTTTATTTAAATTGTGAGTTTTGAAATAGATCAGAGAGTAAATTTTATATGTCAGGTGGATTCATTATCTAACACAAGATACCTTGCGTATTGTTTAAGCTCATGTTCCTATGTACAGTTGGGAAAGCAATGCAATAAAGACTGACCTTTTCCATGAAAAAGTAAGCAGTCATTTGTTGGAGATGTTCTTTTTCAGTTTGAACAGAAAATAATTGAAATATGCTTTCCAGGAATTCCAGTTTTCCTACAGGTACCTGCAAGGAGTTCCAGATTGTTGAGATGGCCAGCACGTAGGAATCCTTCGCATCAGCAACTACTTAAAACATCAGCCGAACTGAAACACCAGGAACTACGCACTGGGGGGAGGGGGGAAACCCACATGCTATTGAGGGCAGGTATACTTTTTTTGTCTTACTACATTTTTTTAGAAAAGTCTAATTTTTGTAGCTGTGCAGTTGTTAAGCCAAATTGATACATCAAGAACGTTTCAGATAAAGCAGAACTGAAAACATTTCTCCTGAACTCTCTCCATGCATGTCTGTCCTCTGCAGTCTGTGTCTCTACCATCTGCTCCCAGCTCAGGCTTTCGGATCCAGACAGATGGTGTCATGAGTCTCTTGACAGCCAGTATGAGGGAATAAGAGGGTGACAGTTTAGATCCCCCGTGAAACAATGATAAAGAAACTTGTCTATCAAACTGCTTTTTTCTGGTACTCCCAGCGTTTTACACTCAAATGTCATTTTTTTAACTCTTAGTGCAGTAGAAATTAGATGCCAGGCCCCAAAATTCTGTGCCCCAAATGCAATTTTCAGCTGCTCCTGCAAGAAGTGAAGCACTGTCATTGAACTAAGTAGCTTTTCTCCAAGATAGGTTCCATCAGATAAAGTTTGGGGCCTTAAAAACACAAGTGCTTTGTTCTATACAATCCCTGGCCTGCAATTCAGGGATGAAGTCACTTAGGACACAGTATTCTAACACATAAAGATACATTCAGGGAACTAAATCCTCATTTAGGCACCTATATAGAGAACAGCTAAGTTTTAAAGACTTGTTAAGCTTGTGTTCACAAGCCTATTTGGTACTAACTTAAGATAGGCTGATTTTTGCTACTGAAGGCAGCATTCCTGCTGCCTATATAATTAGAAATTCATACTGTTCACAGAGATGGCTTACACTAATTTTTCAGGGTCACATGTATGCCGTTTTAAGAACATGGTTCAGTTTGCCATTATAGGTACTTACTGCAGTATCTACTAGTTTGTAATCATTTCCCTGCAGTGGGTTTATGCCACACAATACACAGATCAAGCAATACAAATTCCACCAAGTAATCTCTGGAGATTCTGAATCTTAGATCAAGATTTCTGATTTCTCAGAACAGCTCAGCCTCGTACATTTAAAGAATGGGGAGAGTACTCAGATTACAGGATCTGACTACCATCATAAGACAAGCCTTAGCATTTTAGAAATGCTTCTTTGACAACAAAAAGAGCACAGGTATAAAAAGAGGAGCATTTTTCTCATCCTGAAAGACTTTTAGAACACAGATTTGATCAGAACAGCTTTTTCACAGCCAGTGAATTCAGTCGTCTATACAAAAGGCACTCATTTGACAAAAGCGTTTTGGATAAATTTTGTGCCAAAGAATATCCAGACTTTTAACCTTGATTAATTTTAGAACTTTTAACTGCAAAAAAGTCTGAAAAGATGAAAACATCTTTTTGCTGTTATTAGCAGCCAGCTTCAGTCAGGACTCGTATCTTCTAATTCTGGACTTAGAGTCTGTCAGTTGGAGATCCCATTGCGTGTTAAGAAAGAATTATATCTCTATTTCCAGACCACTGAACTGGTAAGTGCCAGAAGGACCAACCTGTCTCCCTCACACACCATGCTTTCCGTTAATCTACAGTACGAAGCTCTTAGCATGTCATTATGTTCAGAAGCCAGCAGTGGTTTCATAGCGTTTCTAAGAGAAAAATCAAAATAATTTTCAACAAGTACTAAAAGCTACTGTAAAAAGAAATACTCACTTTTATTAATATTTTTAAAAAGATGTATGTCCTGGTTCCGGCAGGGATGGGGTTAATTTCCCCAAGGATGGGAGGGGACACAGGTATCCCATGCCATGTGAGCCATGCTTGGGTGGTAGGGGGGAGCTGCAGGGGGAGGGGGCGGTGCAGGTCCGGTCGGTGAGCGGCGGTGCCGTAATCGCGTTTGTATATTCCTTCATCGGTGTTATTGTTACTGTTTCCTCTTCCCTTTGCTGTTCTGTTAAACTGCCTTTATCTCAACCCACGAGTTTTGCCTTTTTCTTCCCATTTCCCCCCACGGCTGTGGGGGGTTGAGCGAGTGGCCGCGGGGTTCTTTGTTGCCGGCTGAGGCCAAACCACGACAATGTATAAAGACAACCAAAACACTGTATCACAATTTACAACCTGTACATTATAAACATACATCTCCCACTAACTCACAGAAAGAGAACAGCAGTATTCTCAACATGATTTTACCAGCCCAGACAGGGTCCTGTAACATTCAGCTGCCTGCGTAACATTTAGCAAATTCTCAGATTCAGAGTGAAGTGTAGCTGCAGAATATATCCCTAAAGGGGAATTTGTCATCCAAAGCTTAGTTAAGGGAAGTCTAGACAAGGGGTCACCATAGATCTGCACAGCTGGAGTGCCGCAAGCTGATGGGAACATCACACAAGATTTGGCTCAAAGTACCTCCCATTCAAGCAGCTGAAGGAGGGGAATGTAAATGAGATTTTTTCCATGACTCCGGCTAGAGAGAAGAACCATGCAGATGTTAAGAAAAATACCACTGTCTAGTTACAATCATGTTCTCCATAGAGTTTTTCCACCTTGCTCTCTTGTACTATTACCTTCACATACCAAGTCTGGTTCCCTGCTCTCCTTTGAGTAACAGAAACAACAAACTAGACCTTCCTTCCTTCTTTAATTTGCCTACCCTCTATCCCTGCTGCCAAGATTCTGCAGGCACTGAAATGTTAGCAGAGAAGTATAATTTGCTGGAAAGAATATAAAAATTGTTGTTTTGAACTGTTTAAATTGGGGACTTTTTTAAAACCACGTAACAGAGTATTTGAGAGGTTAGCTGAGAGATTCTAGTTTGCGTAGATCCTTAGGCCAGTATTGTCAGTGCTTCCTAGCAGAAGAGATTTCAAGGAGGTTGTTGAGCTAACTGTGAAGGAGAGACCTCCCTTCCCAATTTGTGGCATATTAAATTTTTCTAGCTTTTTTCCATCCCTTTTTGGTTTTTTTTGTCTCCAGACTGTATCTGGACAGGGAGCCAGAATGCTAGTCCTGACAGTTGCCTCTGTATGACTGCAAGTTCTCTCTGTGTTCACAGAGCTGAAATAAAAGAAAAAAGGAGACAATTGGTTTGCTATCACAGTCAGCAGGACCAGTATTTGGCCCACATATCACTGAGACCAGCAGCACAGACATATGATAATGCTTTGAAATACGTTATTGTCTGCCATTGCCTAGTTATTCATAGCTCCGTAAAAGAAGGCCACATAAATCACACACTGTAGTGGTTTCACTGTCAAGTATAAAATTGATGCTTGTACATTTATGCCACCAACTGCAAGTGAGAAACTAAATCCCAATCCAGATATATGAATTTAAAGTTCTCATTTGAGACAGAGTAAAAACCTTTGAAGATTTTGAGGATTTTTGTGCAATAAACTGAGGCTATTTGTATGCATTTGGATTTCTGTGATAATGTCAGAAAAATCCTTAATAGTTTTCCAGTTTTATTTCATTTCTTCTCTTTACTTCTTTTTGGTTTCCCCCAATCTTTTTGAAGAATTCTATAGCAAGAGAGTGATAGAAAATACTTATCTGTCCCTTAAGACAGTATTGGTGACTAGCATCAAGAAGAGAGTCACTTCTAGATTCTCGTGGATAATCTTACAATATCAGACTGTTTTCTAAGACTGATCATTCATACTTATGCTCCTGACCCCAGTGCTTCAGATCAGTCCAGACCGACAGGTGAAATCTGTAACGTTGATCTTTGGAAGTCCAAAATCATCAAACTGAATTTGATCACAGTTACCAATGGCACCATGAAACAACTAGATTTGATATGTCACTCCTTCAGATGTTGCAGGTCCAGAAGCTTGCAGTCTACTCTTCGATGAACTGATGATGGAATATTATACTATCAATATCCTGGTGATTCCTGGTCAGCTTTAATGGTGATCACAATATCCAGATGCTCTTTTCATCTTTGAAACTTGATGTTGCTTAATGCTTCATCACATCAGTAGAAACACAACTGAACAGCATTTTAAATTACTTAAAAAATTTTAACTCCATTCACCCACTTCAAGCATCAGCCAGCAGCTTAAATGTGTCTTTTTTTTTCATTTTGCCACTATCATGACAATCAGCCACTGATTCATAAAGCAGCAAGATAGGAAAACACAGAGGACACCTTCCCCTCTTCTTTATGTTACCTGTGAAATGATGAAAATCGAGTATTAGATGTATGCCCATCAGCTTCATCACCATTAACATCACCAAAAACATTTAGTGTGTGCTCTGAAAACAGACAACAGTGGCTGGTAGACGCTGGATGTTTCAAGTTTGGGAGACAGGACCCAGACTTCCTGCTGCTACTAATCCTCAGTGCTAATGAAGAAGAATGTTTCCTCATATACTCAGATACTATACTAATGTGGGAACCAGTGCCACAGGCATGTGCTACAAACATGAGAGAACAGCAGTGGAGGGAGATGCAAGGGGTTGTTTATGCAGAGCTATCTTAAACACATCTTTTACTTGGTGCGAAAGCTGACCAGTGTCCAAGAATCACCCACTTTCACAGAGCAGAGCTCTCTACCACCGACTGCCATTTCTCTGTGTCCAGAGGAAAACCAAGGTCATTTAGGAGCTGACCTACATGTTCAGAGACTCTTATTGGATGCTCCCCTTGAATGACAGACACAGGAGGTTAGCAAAAGCTTTGCTTTTGTAAGGTTCCCTGGCAGTCTTCATATCCCTAATGTCTTCTTTCCCAAGTAGGTATGGTTATTCAAAAAGACAAAGAGTTATTTGTACTGTAGGCTATTAAAGATCACTATAATTTTTCACTGCTGCTGTATAAAGCTAGTCTGTGAAGCTGGTATGGTATGTAAGTCTTCCACAACCTGTAGCCTGATCACTGCCATATATATATAGAGAGAGCCCAGTCTACATCTGGTGATTAGCGCACTGGGAGCAAGAGTCATGCAAAAGCTTGGCTCACTGCATGGTTTAGGGAGCCATTGGCAAGTGCAACCATTACAGGACCATTCAAACCACAGCTCAAGCAGCTGGCGATCACTCTGCAATGATGTGTTTTTTGCCATCTGAAAGAATGCTGGAGGGCATCTGGTGTCTGGCTTGAATCTGGCTTCTCATTCTTCCCTGGGATCCTTTCACTAATGGATCCTGCATAGTATTTTTTTAAGAGCAAGACGAAGCACGTGGCAGAAAACTGGGAGCAGAAATCCTACACAAAACCCTAATTTCCCGTGCCTGCTGCTGTTCCTTCAGTCCAGGACCAGAAGGCAGTCAGATCCTGGTGATCATCAGCAAACTATTAGCAAACTGCTAACAATGCAATTATTTCAAGGATCCTTGAAACTGTGCAGACAGAATCAATGAAGTAAAAATGACTGCCAGTGGGTAAAACCACACAAAACAGACTGAGAACAAGAAGTGTAGGAACCAATGGTTTGCTCTGAGTACAGTATAGACACAGCTTCATAGTAAGACTAGCAGCTGTTGAGGATTTGTATTAAACAAAGGAAAAGTGAAAGGACTTACTAAAACTCAACACAATACAATCTCGAAGGAGTACAGAACTCATCTATTAAACATGAGAGGCATACAGAGCTAGTTTTTTGCAACAGAAAAGAGAAGGTAAGCAGGCCAGCTGCCAGCCACTGAACTGGGCTGAACTAAGAGCCCTAGAAGAGGCCCATTCTTGATGCAGCTCTTGCACTGTGCTAGTGCTGGTGCCAAGGAGGTGGGGGATGCAAGGTGAGCGGGGGCAAAGGGGGCCTGATTGTGATACTGATCTGGGCCACTCTAGGGCAGCATCTCTTTACCTAGCCATGCGTGCGTTGGTGCTGTTACTGTGCCTGCTGCCAGAATCCACAGCTGCCACAAAACCAAATTCTTGTTTCAGGGAGCCAGGGTTTATGTTACCTTTATGGGATCATCTGAATCTACACGCTGATCCTGGAGTCCAGCTGCTGAAGGTGTTCAAGAACTCCATAGGGAATAGTGGGATTCCACATCCTGTACAGGCAAATTCAGAAAGGAGAGGGATTTTAAGAAGCATAGTTTGCTTCACAGTCTTTTTAGTGTATTTGGTATCTTAGTGGTTTGTTTCATTTTTTTTTTAAAGTTGCCTTTCCTTTTTGAATATAATTCTATAAAAGTATTTAAGCTATGGAACAAATGAAAACACATTTTCATTTAGAAGAAAGCAGTGCACTCCCCCATAACCTCGCTGACTCTCTTTATAGGACACATTACAGTCCTGTCTCCATAACTGTTCTTTAGCCTTCTATCAAACTGCCTTCCCCTGAATGCATACTGACAGCTTCGGTCTATTTAACCTCTAACAGTGGCTGCTCATTGTTTATCCTTCAAATACAAGTCCTGCAGCACAGAGTAGGTCAGGTACTCTGGGAGGTAGAAGATGAACAAAGGGAGGGTCAATGTAAACTATGCTTAAAGCAGGACAAGCTTGCTTGCCTGGGACAATTGGGAATTAACGGAGATGAAACCAGAGGCAACATTTTTAACATTTCTATGACTGCTTTTGTATTTTGGTGATGTCTTTTTTTGTGCCTCTTATAAATCTGACAAATACAGAACACAGCTTTAGCATGAATTCTAACTCAATTTACAGAACGAAGATACAGCAAACAGCATATCAAGAGACTTACACCAAGTTCTTTATATGGGGGCATTTTCGTAGGCTCTCAGTCAGCTGCTGGGCTCCAACACCAGTTATTTTGTTATACTGAACACTGAGAGGAAAAAAACCAACTTTGTTAATTCAGATCACATCATGTGATGGTGTAATCAAACATTTTTTTCAAATTAAAAAATACTACATGGGTTTATCTGAAGATGGGGGAAGAAAGAAAAAGAAAAAAAACCAAAATAGATCCATGATTCAAAAGACCTGTAATAAAATACTCAGAAGGTCAAACTGGAACTTCATTAAGTTAGTTCACCTGAGGGATTCCTTATTCTATGTGCCCGAGGTCCTCCTCCAACTCCCCAGCTGGGGAAGGACTTTTTACTAGGGCATGTAGTGATAGGATGAGGGGGAATGGCTTCAAACTGGAAGAGGGCAGGTTTTGATTAAACATTAGGAAGAAATTTTTCACTTTGAGGGTGGTAAGGCACTGGAACAGGTTGCCCAGAGAGGCTGTGGAAGCTCCATCCCTGGAGGTGTTCAAGGCCAGGCTGGATGGCGCCTTGGGCAACCTGGTCTAGTGGGAGGTGTCCCTGCCCATGGCAGTGGGGCTGGAACTCGATGATCTTTAAGGTCCCTTCCAACCTAAACCATTCTATGATTGTATGATTCTATTCTCCCATCTTAGAGCCGATTTTTCAGTTTTTATGATGAACTGCTCCTTAATCCTTTCCAAACACTGACTATCTGAACTCTGCACAAGCACATTTTCCCTATGAAATTTCCCTGAAATTTTCTTCCTCAAATTCTGTCTCCTCTACCCTGAGCATGGAAGATACGAATTTTCACTATTCAAGCAAGTAAGCTTTCCTGGGCCAACTCAAAAAAATTCATACTCACTCTAGCACTCTTAAAGATGACATCGCAGGAAGAACTTTCGCAAGATTTTCTGCTCCAAAATCACAAATGCTATTATTGTATAAGCTGCAGAAAACCAAACCGGTATAGTCACAGTTGAATAATGGATAATATAAACAGATTACATATTAGATCAAGGAATTTCAGATATGGTTGGTACATCTTAACTTCTAATTCATCCTTATCTATTTGCAGTTAATGTTCAAAACACAGTTTCATATTTTCTGTATCAAGCAAGGCAAATGGCCACATCCTTTCTTCAGCTAGCACAGCTACAACAAAAATAGGTCTAGATTATTAATGTATAACGAGAACACCTCTGTCTACATTAGATCAAATTAAAAATCTGCAAGAAAATGAAGCTCAATGATTTGGGGCACAGCGTTCAAAAGATTTCCAAGTGAGCAAATTATTCCAGAATTGCACACCCCAGTTTCTTGCATTCCCTACTGAGACACTTTATTCAGGCCTACGCCAGGTATTTTAATGAAGTGGGATGGACCATTGGTCCCACATCAGCAAACACACACAACCTCAGAGCTGGCTTAGGGCTTCACACTGCGCTTAGCAAGCTCCACATAAGCTTGCAGTCGATCATGTCCCTGGGTGCACATTTGTACAGGGTATTATTCATAAATGGGTATTATTGATTGGGTTTAAAAAACAGTACAGTCCTTATTATATTCCTGAGATATCTTCTGCATGTCTACACAAGGTCATCCATTTCTCTCCTCTTCTCTCTAAAGGATTTATGCAAGAATGAAGTCAAAAGCTTGGCTGCTGCACAGTGTACATATTTATTCCATAGTCAGTAACTTCTGACAGAGATAGCAAGGTATGTTGTATAAAACAACTGAACAGGATACAAGTACTTACCTTAGTGTCTTTAACGAAGACAAGGAAGGAAGAGCTGTGGCTAGTTTCTCTGCACCCACATCTGTTATCTTATTCTGTGATAAGCTACAGTAAGTGAGATGGCCTTGTTAGTTGAGCACATTTATTCTAATTTATTACCATGTGGGGAAAATTCATTTTTTATGTCTTATTTTATATAATTTGGACAGTCTGTTTAGACCAAATGCAGGGAAAATGACAAATTACAGCTCTTGAAGGGAAATGAGGAATTGCCATAGGATTAACCTATTTCTCTAATGAATATACAAATTAAGTATGTCCATAGACTCATTGGTCTTCCATGCCCATGCGTTAGTTGTGTCCATAATTGTTAACACACGGTCCCTTAAGACTCTAGGTTTAATCTATTTCTTTTCAAATTTTCCCTGAACTGTTAACCTTGCACTTACTTTAATGTTTCCAGTGATGTCAGGGTTGGAAAGACTTCAGACAGACTCTTTGCTCCTTCATCTCCTATGCCATTTTCACTCAGAGCATCAAGGCTGGGTGATGACAAAGAGAGAATTAGCTTCCCTTTTAATCTAAATTTTTGCAGTTTATTCACCTCAGAGACCACTCTATCTTGAGAACCTCCTTCTCTGCAGTAGCCTCAATCAGCAAGAAGCATCACACAAATTACAGCTTCTTTAATATGCAGCTTTCTGCTTCCCAAATTTACAGCCTAAGAAATTATTTTTTTAACTAGTTGAATGGCTTGATCCATTTTCTTTGATATGCAAATGCCTCACTTAATGCCTTGCTTCCACCATACACTGAAGATTATTAAAATGGTTATGAAATAGCTGTGTTCCAGCTATGCTGAAATGAGATTTCCTGTGCACAGAGAAATACAGAACTGACAAAATCCAGCAGATGCTGTAAACCCCTGTCTGAACAGCACCTTCTCCAGATAGGGAGTATTAGAAATGAAGTTTTTCCTCATTCAAGTATCCAGATGGAAAGAGTTTCAGATAGCCACAATTTTAGGTACTGGATCCCCTTCTAATCTGACAGACAACACTGGGATCAGTCGGACTAATTTCAATTTTAGAGCTTTATTGTTTTCCCAAAATATCATTAAAAAGCCTGATACAGTACAGCCAAACAGCCAATGGGCTGAGCCAGGGAGGCCAAAGGCTCTCTCAAAACCCAGTAATCTTCCCACAGAGATGACGGCAGAATATTGACTAATGTTACTCCAATTGTTTCTAGCGTAATAAGCTTAAAATTCAGAGACAGCTGGTTTGTCATAGATACAAGAGAATAAATAGTAACTGGAGTTCTTAAAACTATTTCTAATACTGCTCATGGTAAAGGAAGGGAAAAGACTGTGTGAAAATACATGGGCAGAACAAAAACAGATACTAGCTGAATATGGCTTTTAAAATAGCTCTAATATGAATCAAATCCACAAAGCTCAATCTCTTACAAGTTCTACCAGACGTTCAGAATGTCCGTTGACGCCAGAAGGTGCACAGCACTGGCACAAATACCGAAGTTAACCCCCAAATTTAACACTGCTTCTGGTTCTGGAGGGAGCCTGTCCTCTCCTGGCACAGACACAACTGTGAGTCCCTCAGAAACCTCACCATGAGGGAGCCTTGGGCTCAGGCATGTTATGGAGCTTGAATGAAGAAATAGGTAATCCACAGGCAGTGTAGATCCGTGTCATGGCAGGAAGGGGGAGCGCCCTGTGGGGCTCTGTACTAAACCTTTCCCACAAGCTTTTAACCACTGAGGAACACACGGGGAAGTGACTGAAAGGGTATCAAACAAACCACTACCAAGTGTCTTAAGGGAGATGAAGAGTGCTAGCTTTTGGTCTGCAGTTATATTCTCTGACTGTTTTCGTTGTTCAGCTTGTTCATTAAACCAAGTAGTCTTGTTGGCAAATAAAATGTTTCTTGGGTACATGAGCTCCCCCATCATCAAGGCCTGCTGAGGAGCAACATTAGCGAAGTTAATCTTTAGCGTTACTCACTCTAAATGCCGAAGTGATGGAAAGGCTGCAAGAATTTCCACAAGTTTCAGAAATCCCTGAAGGCCACATACTGGACCCAGCCTGGAAGAAAAAAAATATAGACATGCAGCAGTTTTTTCACGCTCAGAAACAGCATAAGTTATGAATTTTATGTTCTTCCTCTGCAGCCCCAAATGCAATATACTCCTCAGAAGCAGTCATTCCCTACAATCTGCAGCAGGGATTTCTGCTTTGAAGCCTCCAGATGAGGATCTCACAAGGCTAAGGCCAGACAGAGGAGAGCTGCTTGCACAGAAGCAGTGGTAACTCCTTTTGCTACTTTTTTGTTACTCATTGCAAGACTCATCTCACTTCTTTAAGATTCCTGTATTTCTGTTCTTCTTTATTTTTTTCAGGTTGTTAATTTTAACTATTCTAGAATTGGTAACAGAGATGAAAAAAATATTCTCCCCCCAACTATCGGCAATTCAGGCTAACTTAAGATCAACATTTTACTGCAGCGTAAAGCATAAATTGAACTTTAATAGTCCAGCTCCAAGCATTTGTCCCTCAGATGCTAACCTCATACTTGTTTCCTTGGTATCACAACAAGTTCAGACAAGTTAAAAGGATCGGAATGTTAACAAAAAATTTAAAATAAAGGGAAAGTAGGAGAGGAAATGAGAAGAGAAAGCAGCATAAAATCAGAAGCGAGGCCAAGCATAGCAGTTCTAGACTGGGTCAGGCATGAAGAGCAGGAAACAGATGAAGACTTGATGAGAGTTCACCATTGCACTGGTGCAATTTCCGCCCGAATTAATTCACACATTATGGCAGGATATTTTAAGCAATAGAATAGCCTTGGATGTTGCTTACAGTTTGTGGGAAAAAAAGAAATGTTACTACACCTAATTTTTAAAGTCATTGTTTCCAAGTCAATCTTCCTTCTACCAGGCAAATGGTGCTAAGTATTTTATTTGGGAGGCAATCTCTGACCTTATTCTCTCATGGCCTAAGCTCTGATAGGGCAGAAAATTACCTCAGAAGACTCAGATAGAAAAGCTGAGCATTTCTGGGGCAAAAATAATTCCTAGGTAGTTGCATCATGTTCAAGATATTTTATAGCCTGTGGCACAAGATCTACATCTGATGATAAGGAGCTAACTTGTAGTAAAATCAAACAAAATTGATAGAACCATGTTGATCTCTATCACTGCAGGAACTAGAAATGACATTTTTTGAGTTTTGGTCATAACTTAATGAATCTAGTTGAGAAAAGCCAAATAGAAATAAATGGGGTTTACTTAATACTTTACCATAAACTAACTATACATCAAGTTCAATGACTGTAGCCAATTATCCATGCAATCATACATCAATCAAGGTATATCACTTACGCAAATTCTAGTTTTCTGAGGTTTTTGATGGCAGGAATTTCATAGCTGCTGCAACCAGATGCATCTTGCACACTAAATAAATCACAGTAGAACCAGAGTATGAGAAATACTTTAGCAAATAAAACAGTGCTTTAAAAATAATTTCTCAGTAAGCTTTTACAGGAAATAAACCACTGCTGCATTAACTGAGGAACCAGGAGACTTCAGAATAACTTGTGCTTCAACCTTTCTCTGTTCGATTAATTTCAGTCTGATAATTGCCTTTCATAGTGCAGTCGTTTGCCCTTTTTCCAATAAAACGTAAAAATACATTCTTCTAAATCAAGTATTTTCAAACATGAAACTTATTTTGTGTATATTTTGATCAAAATACTCAGCCCATGTTAAAATTGATACCACCATTTTTATTTAAAGAACCCAACCAAAATACTTTATTTATGCATGCTTTTAATTGCAACCAATCCCCTAGCCACATCATGAGCAAGGATGAAACACAGGGTGTATAGATCACATAACACAAGCTTTCACCTTCTGAGCAAAAGGACTGACTCAGGTCATTTGTGACCAGTGCAAAACAAGCCTTCATTAATGGCCCAGGTGCTACAGGGGGGCAAATCATTTAGCCCAAGGTATGTAACTGAAAGCAATTGGAAGATAGCATACTCAGAGATTAAAGAGAAATCTGAAAAATAAAAAAGGCAGCTTGCTTTTTTATTGGCAGTTTTGATAAATATTCTGCATGATGCTGTCATTGCTCTTCCCTGTCTTGACGACCACTACACATCAGGGTAGGAAAACACTCTGAGATGATACAAGAGCTTGCACTGCCTTAGTTACTTCTCCTTTGGACAAGCAGAGGACTCCATTCTTCAGCACTGTCAGTGAACCCCCATTTTCTTAAATTGCTAGAATATTGATAGAACTTTTGATCATAAATGAGCCTACCAATTGATCATCTTCTCCTGCATCTCTACAAGGTCTGAAAGGTCACTGACATCCTTCATTGTCTTTGCCTTAAAGGGATCAAGAACAAATTTCTCTGTTGATGCCTTCAGCAGTTCGTAGTCTTTCGTTTGTTCTAAAGATTTCCAGATCCTGACTGTATCACTGAGGGAGGCCCTGTGAAGTGACAAAACATATGAAATCAACAGATATGACTGCTGTTGTTGCATGGAAGTGTAATCTATGTACAGTCCTATGAATGACACTATCTACAAATAATGACCAACCTGAATGATGCCACGTTCTTTAGGCCAACCAAGTCTTTTAGACCTTGCATATCAATGCTGCTGTTCTGCAAATCCAAGGAAAACTCTTTTCTTGACCTTTTTAAAATATAGTGCAGTACATGGACATCAGGTGGTGTAAGAACTATGCCCAGAAAAGACAGGTCTGGCTTGAGCCTTAACGCCACATGCTGCAAAAGATAATTGCTTTGTGTTTCATAAATACAATGTAAAAGATCAAGTAACCTCTCTGGACAGAGTTCATTTATCTGCAGCTTTCTAATATATTTCAAGAGTGTTTTCTGCTTCTTGGTTGATTGTTTTACATCCTTATTTGAAAGGGAGCAGAAGTAGGGGTCATCCTGGAGGAACCACAATCCAGCCAAAAATCGAGGCACTAAATCTAGCCAGTTATAAGGTTTCTTCTTCTTGGATGGAAAAGACAGGTACTTTGTCAGACTTTTATCCTTGATCTCTTCTGCTAACATAAGGTGCAGCGCACCCAAGAAATTCTGAATGACAAAATCAGAGAATGTGCTCCCAAATTCCTCTTCTCCACTATCTGAATGTCTGGGGAATGCAAATGGCAGGAAAAATCCGTATTTGAGAGCAAACTCTTTAACTTCCTTAGATGGAAGAAGATCACTTTTCATGGCACTTTGGTGCTTTTCTCCAAGATACCAGGCTATATGGGCTAGCGTAGCAAGACTTTCTTGATTTTGCATGGCTGTAACATCGGTTTGCATAGGCAGTATCTTTTGCTGAACAAACTTCAGGAAGACTGTAGTAAGAGTTGACGGAAGGCTTTTCTCTCCCATTTCAAGTACTGTCTCACAGAGCAAACAAACAAATCTACACATAAGAGGGCTGTAAGAGTGACTGAACAAGTACTCACTCTCTTTGATTAATTTCAGTGCATTATTACAGTAGGGTAATCCTTCAAAGTATTTGGTTATGTACAATTCTCTCTGCTGAGGGGAAAATCCTACTATTTCAATAGTCTTATCCACTTTGGACACATACTGGTACACCTTGTCTTTTGGTCTTGCTGTAAGTAATAAAGTACAACCATTGAGTATTTTTTTTTGGATGAGTCCTGAGAGCAGCTCCTTTATACTGCACAAGCCTTTTTCAGGCTGGCTGGCTGAGCAACGAGGAAGATTCTCATGATCATGCAACCCTTCAAAACCATCAAAAACCAGAAGGACTTTAGCAGGATTTTGCAATATATACTCAAAGATCTCTTTGCTTCCCTCTTGAGGTTTTACAAAAGATTCAAGAAGCAGATCCTTCAGGCTGTATTGCTTCTCAGGCAAGCTTATTTGTTTGCAGTCAAACCAAAATACAAATTCAAATTGAGAAAACTCTCCATTGGACCAGTCCTGGCAGATCTTCTGAACAAGAATGCTTTTGCCCATTCCTGCTTTTCCCAGCACCACAATCACTTTAGTCTCTAAGTCTTTACCTCCTGGGATTTCAAATATTTGGCTTCTTTTAAGGGCTGCCTTTTCCTTCCCCTGCAGACTGCAAGTTACCAGCTCCTTTTCCATTGCTTTTATGCTATTCTTCCCAGTCTTGGTTTCAGTTTGGCTTTGAACAAGTGTCCCATCAATAAACAGGTGCTCAAGAGTTACTTCACGCTCCATGGCCACAGATTTGCACACATCTTGGAAATAATCCATAAGTGATGTACAGAAAGCTTCCACTGGCTCTAGAGAAATAAAATGCACACACAAACTGAAGAAAACAGTCCACAAATTACAACATTGCTTCAGGGTGGTTTAAGTACGTAATGGTAATATGGTCAAAATATATCAGTTCCCATAAAGCGTGTAGGTCTGGGTTTATTCCATGCAGCTGCAGGTACTTAAATTAGGAGTGCAGGCACAATAATTTTGGAGGTATCTATGCATATGATAAAATCAGCTAAGTACACTGGCCTCCTAAGTAGGTACTACAGCTAGGCATCTAAAGGTAGACAAGTCTAACATCTTAAAAACAGGAATTGGGCTCAGACACTCAGAACAGCTTCACCAATTGTTGAATGACAATTCCTACAACAAGTAGCTTTTCTGTATGATAAGAAACACAGAAAAATTAACCAAAAAAGATGGAAAGTTTTAAGTTCAAGAGATCTAAACTCACTTGGTCTTTTGAAAGTTTCTTCAGAAGGAATTATGGGAACTCGGATGTCTTTGAACATTTCTAAACCTGGAGAAACAAATATATACTTGAAGACACCTAGATAGTCATCGATTCTGCTTTACTAATTTTAACAGTAAGACTAATACAAATTTTCAACTTCATTGCAACATAAACTATGTATCATCCAGAGAAAGAGATATTTTGTTTATTTTACAAGGGAAAGAAAGAAATCTTCATACAAGTACAATTGATCTGACATGAACTGTTGCAGGCAGTATGACACCAAACAAGATGACAGCTGTTCTGACAGTTGTATGAAGTAGAAGACCTATCACAACAAGGTGACATCCACTGGTCTTTGCAAATGTCAGTGTTTTGCATAAATTCACGCTTACACATAGCACTTTTTTATGCCATCAAAAGCAACAGCTTTTGTTATTCTACACCTTGTGACCAAGAATTAATGATGAAGGTCACAGAGAAGTGACTATTGGTAAAAGAAATTACCCATTACTCTTCCTGATGATGTACTGTCACTGTCCAATTTTCTTTCTTTTTGTCTGTTTGTTTTCAAACTACTGCAGGCCTTTGCACTTGATCAGATGAGCAGTGCCTGCCATACACAAAGAAATTGGGAATTTTTCAGAGAAAGCATATTTTCTACAGGCTTTTAACGACAGAGTACCAATTTTGACAAAACTTTTGGTAGGAAAAGTTTTGCAGACGCAGGACAGAATTTAAATTGACAGAGACTGTAACAAACCCAACCTCGTCAATAGTCTCATGGTAACCACACTCAGCAGAGATGTGGAAAAAAACCCCAAACCAAAACAGCTTAATCTCCCTAGATTTGTACAAATGTATTTATTACCATAACGTTTGGTTCATCTTGATGTAGAATGTGGTTAAAAAAAAATACAAATCTTAAAGTTTCAGAGACCTGGAAATCAATTCCTACCCGGCATGCCAGAAACAGGTAGAAGGGTTAGAGTTCAGAGTTGCTTTTGTCAGAATTCTAATAAGTAAGTCCTTTTTCCAGTGAAAGAATACATTTGATATAGTGACAGTTCTCCTCCTTGTAGAAGAAAAATCAACTGAAGATATTAAATAAAGAGGGGACATACCTGTTTTCAGCCAAGCATCTGATTTTGGTTTATTATTTATTTTATTAAACAAAAACAACAGAATGAAAAACCAAGAAAAGCTATAATGACACATTTAGATGGGAAGCAGCATTGGACAAATCAATCAGGTGTTAATTTTTTTAAAAAGGAAAAGAGACTGGCTTGGTTAGCTTATGTGCTAATTTTTCTGCTGCATTTGGAATTCTAAGGTTTGCGACATGCTCATGTATGTTGTGCTGCTGTAAATCAGTTGGAATTATTAGTATTGTGTATTCACAGAAACACTATATACCATTTACAAATACTTCCCCAAACCTAGGGGTATTTGCCTATTAATCCCCACTTTAAAATTTTTCTGTTTCGGCCGGTGTTAGCCACCAGAGGGCAACAAAACACTTGCACTAAGCTGCAAGCAGCTATAATCACCAGGGTGCACAGAGATCAAACTAAATAACCACTGATACCAAACTCCCCGTTCTAACAGCTGTCTGAGGGCTGGAAGAAAAGCGTCAGAAGAAAGTTTGCTACCACAGGTGGGACTGTTATACCCTGAACAAGGCTCCAATATCTTTATAAGTCTTTCTGTATATTATGCTTCTGTATCGTTTAGTTCACTAAGTCATCATCATTTTGGTTTTGCGGCATCCATGTGAGCTGACTGCAGTCTAACCTCCAGCACTGAGCATTTAAGATGCTCAGGCCATGCCAGTACCAGCACAACTTCCACTTCTGATGGTGCTCAAACACACTAGGCTTTTGTATTGTTTTAACTAGACAAGAAGATTTCTTCCAGAAACTGCACTTCACAGCAAACACAGTGGATCGGCTGCTAATATGTAGCTGAAACTCTATCTCTACAACCCCTTATCTGCTCTGTATGTTGGACTACACTAAGCAGCCAGTGATCAATACAAAGGAGGAAATGCCATTAATTTTTATTTTCCTCAATAAGGTCAACACGAGTAAAGTCTGGAGGGGAGAATTGGCTTTGGGTAGAAGCAATATGCTCCTTCTCCCAATCCAAAGCACTGCATATATAAAAATTAATTTCCTACTTACCACATAAACTAACTGGAAAACTTGGAGATATCAACGTTTCCATGGAAGAAGTCAGCACTGGAAAGAAACAAATGATAGTTTTCAGCCTATTGTAGCTATCAGTAACTGAAATGAGGGAACTCAGTACTTCGTTGACAGCATTGATTTTCCAGTACTTCCTACCTATTTATGTGGATAAAAGGTTATTGTTCTTACCTGGATATATTATAACATCTGATGTGCCATTTCCAAGAACGAAGTTAAGTATCTGCTGAGGAGGATCTGCAAAGCCTGTATTCTCTTGGCTCCTTTTCATGCTGACAGGTAGACACTCTGGTGCTGAAGATCCTGAAATGAGCGCAGAATAATGACTCTTCTGTTTATAAAGGTTCCTCGTTTCTAAAGGTTTCTGAAAAAGAAAAAGCTTTCTAAAAGCTACTTATCCTTTCTGGCAGCTTCTGGGCAAATATTCTCAGTGGAGAGTTTATGAACCAGAATTCATAGGATCACATGAAGTCCATAGAATCCATTAAACAAAAACTCTTTAAAGATACGATGAATGTGAAATACAAGGGATTACCCAGCTTTTAGTGACCACTGGTTTTTGATAGTCTAAAGAGAAATTCTATTAACGTAAGGAAAAGTGCTTAAGGCAAAGTATGTAAATGTATGGACCAGAGAGCCAGAAGTGAGGAAGTGTGTAAATATTACGTATCTGAATTAATTTTACCATCCTTTGCACTACATCTTTGCCCCATAATTGCAACTCCTGCAGCTTGTCCAAACGGATAGCAAGCAGCCTCCCTCTGAACCTGCACTGCGAAATTTTTTTGTTGATGCAGTGCTTGCAATTTAATCAGCCATAGCTCTGAGTTTCTGTAGGTGTGACAGAATTTCTTCTGCTACTTTGTGCTGTTTCAGCTAGCATCAGATATTTCAAGACTTCTAACTTATCCACTGCTTTTTGGTTCCTTTCCAGCATAGACTTAACAGCAAAAGGTGTTGAATTGTGTCTTTGTCATTAGCACTTGCCAGAGTACCCTCTGCTACACAACATGATCAATGTAAGGTGGCTACACAGCCCATCACTTGGATTATTACTCAGTTTTTGTGAACAAAATTCCAACCTAGATTTTGCTCTACTATTGCAAATATAATTATTCCACAGTCCTTTACAAACCCCTGGATGAAAAAGAAATTTTAACTAAACCAAAGTTTATTAATGAAAATGTTGTGATTTCCTATTCTTAAGAGAAATAAGTAATTATTGAGATTAGCATATAGTAAATAACTCTGTTCTGTTGTTTATTAACCTGCACTTCACCAATTAAATAAAAGACTCATTCTATTTCATTGAGGACAATGCACTTTTAATTTTCCTTGAATACTTTTAATTCTTTTAGTAAGTGCCACTTTTAAATGATTGATTGAAACAGCTGCCATGCTTGTTTTCGCTGCCATTGTTCATGGTCAATGACCAGATTTATAAGAGAATTTTCCCCTTTTATAAATCAACCTGTGTACAGGTGCACACCCATAGCTGTACTGTACATACCAGGAATTATGAAACTTCTTTCCAATGCATTGGTAGCAGGAACAGAAAAGGACACATGCTGGTTAGTTGGTGAGGTGGAGCCAGTTGGATGGCTGATAAGAGGCATAGCTAAGAAACTGCCATTCCCTGCAGACACTGTAGGGACTTCCACTTGAAAAAAAAAACAAAACAAAAGGGGAAAGTTATTTCATTGCTAGAAGTTAAGGGGGCCAAAGAAGAGGTCTCAACAGGTATCATAAACCACTTGATTCTGATCAGTTGTGTTTTGATTTTCCAAAAGCAAGAACAATTCACGCTAGCTTTCTGACATCTACTTAGGTCTCAATCTAAAGTGTATTTATGAAATTCTGTAGTAGATTACTTTTTTCCAGTAGCTCACTCTCTTAATTCTCTTCTTCATTTTTCCTGGCTTGTCTTCTTTCTAGAAACCTTCAGATGTGTTTAGATGTAAATGATCTTAAACACAGATGACTGACAGATAAGACATAACAAGGTCTTACATTGGCTGTACTAAATTTCCCAAGCACAGTTAGTTACCTTAATATTGTGCAAGATTAGAGAGGCCCAAGTACAATAAAGTGGGGACCCTGACTCTCTACTTAGACACTGCAGTGCTTGTAAGGATAACTAGGCTGTGTTAAGAGGATTTCCCAAAGAACAGTCACAAACACCTGAGTTTTAAGAGATGCAACTTGCCTGCAGGATTTGTTTTTTTCAAGAGGAGAACAAATGGGGAGGGAGACTCGTGCATTGCATGATTTCATCTGCTTATCAAAAGTTTCTTACAAATTAAGTAGATACACTTACTTATTTTGAACTAGTGTGGTAGTTTCCCTGGTTTTGCCACACCTTATTCTCAGAGTTGGTTTTGCTTTTCTCTCTCCCTCCTGTCTAGCAGCAACAATTAAGTCTCTTTCATTGCTTTCTGCAGTCTAATGTTTTATCAGGAGCTACAAGCCTGTGTGGGTTTTGTGCCACTATAGTGCACACTGTCACCTGGAATGCAAGCTCTTTAGGCTGGAATGTATTTACGTTGTTTATGAGGAACTGATGTATTATTTTGCTATAGGAATCTTTCATTTTTACAGTGGTATAAAAACAGACTTTAAAAAGTGGGTTTTGGCGTGCGTGTAAATCAGCATATGAGTTTCCCATGTAATTTCCTATCCAAGGATTGTTGCGTTGCTACGGTCAGGTAAGATCAAGTACTGCTATAGCTAGCCACAAATGGTTGGGCAAAGCTAAAGTTTAATTTCACTCAGTTCCTTTGAAAGAATCTCATCCTTGGCTTAACTCTCTGAACTTTAGTACACATCTTCTTTACTGTAGATTGTCTTACACTTCTGAAGAGCTGATGCATTCACCTTTGCCGGATCATACTGTGACACTCATTTTATGACAGGTTAAATAAATTCCCGATTTTGTCACCTTTCTGTCAATTAGATGTTTGTACCCAGCACATATACTGCCTTGTGTATATACTCCTTCCCTCAGCACCTTCACTGGGTCAGGCAAGGTAGACAGAGTGATAATATTCTGAGCACTTTCAGGAAAAGGATAGTTGCAGCTTTATAAAGCACCTGTTAGCTCTGCAATGATACTGTAGACTGGAATGCAAATTCTGTAGGGTGAGGCATTTTAACCGGGTTTTTTTGTTTGTTTTCTTTTTAAATCAGAAAGTGATGTGCCATTTCCTTACTAAAAACTCTCATTGTTAGCATGGCACAAACACAGGCTTTAAAAAGTGCCAAATCTCTTAAGGAATTTAAACAGATCGAAGATAAACCACCTTTAATGGGTACTAACCGCCAGGAACTTTATATGTGCCTGAATAACTACAGCCAGCAGGTACCAGTTCAGTAGGAACTCTGATTACATTTCCAAATCCATCAAATGTATTTTTGCACTGCTAATTCTGCTCAATCTCCCCCAGAAGTCCACATGAACATTGGAAAACCAGCTTGGCTCACAGTCCCAGTGCATGTGTGTGCTCTCTATGACTTTCATCCAGTCTATGCCAGTTTCTTAGCAATCGCCAGCCTGAATTTTGCTGAAGTGCAGTCCCATGATCCAAGCACTCTCTGGACAGCTCTCTAGGTTACACGCTGGTTTTGGCTGCCCATCCTGACATGTACACGGCTCATGGAGTTTGGTATAGTCAGAGTTACCCTGAGGAGGCTTGGGAAGTGTGCTTGCATACAGTAATGCATACATCACTTCAAAACACAGTATAATATATTCATCCAATGGTGATTGCTCTCACATGGGTTTTGGAAGAGTATTTTGCTGCTTTAGCTATGCTGGAGACACCCATTTGGGCTACAGCTGGCCAAGAACTTTAACACTAGTTTACACCTGGGGAACAAGCTACAGCCTGCCTGCTGGCCACAGGTACTGCCTTGTAGATGGTCTAACAGCCTGCAACACCTAGAAATTCCCCTTTCTCCCAGTCTTACTTTGGTTTAAAGGACTGCATAGCATGGGCTGAGTGAAGAAGCCATCTCTTCACAGTAATTATTTTCACTAGGATGTTTCACTGGATTTTCAGAAGGCATCACACTTAGAAGAAAAGAGGATCAAATCCAAGAAATGCCAAACTATGGCCTGAGTCACATTACCCATCATAAACAAAAGGTGTACACGATAAATATTACAAAATTTGGCACTGACCCAATTCTCCACTGTTCTGCTTTCTTCTCTCAGATGGATTTAGAAAAGTTCAACTGTGCCTATGCTGATGCTAAGGAAGTAATTTTCCTATCACCTGGCCAGGAACGTGTGCTTTTGAAGCATAAGGCTCCAACTGTTTCCAGGCTACCATGTAGTTGGTCCTAAGATGCACAGTTTAATAGCTACTAATAAGAGGGCACAGATTTTTTGCATCATGAATTAGTCAGAGGTGTATAGTAAGAACATGATTCTACAGTGATTTCTACTCTGCTGGAAGTAGAAACACGAAAATGCACGATGATCCTGTATCATCAAATCTATGGCAGCAAACTTTCCCTAGAAGATATACTTACAATACCTAACCAAGGATGAGACTTTGGAACATAAGACAATATATGTTCAATAATCTTTTCCATCCAACCAATAACTTACCAATTTTCTTGTATTTGGGTTCTGAAGCTTCAGAGCAACCCTCTGCAGAGCCTAAGAAGGCTGAAAGAAAAAAAGGTGATAGTAAGTGATAAAAATTGAACCAGTTTGGTAATCTTAAGTTTCCACCATGGAAATTTATTTTAACTTTTCAAAGTAGAAGGGGGTGTTAGCAGTTCTAGTTCAGCTATTTCAGAACTGTACAGGTCCAATGTATAAAACGTGAATGTGAAAAGCCTCATATTATTTTACTCTGACAGTGAAGTTTCAACTAGGCTGCAGATTTTTGTGCTGGTAATTAAAGATTTTTGCTGTTCTTCTTGCTATTAAAGAGGGAATAATCCAGCTAATACTTGCTAAGCTACAGATACACTGAAACCAAAGCTAACACTGTCATACAGACGATAAAAAAAGGGAAGAAATATAACATGCTCATTGTCATGTTACAGGACAACAAATTCTGCGAATTGTAAAGAATGTGCTTGGGGGAGTTTTCACTTCCAGCCCACACAGGATAAGTAAAGTCAGAGGAAGCACATCTGGTTGTATCAGTGAAGAACTACATGAGAGATGCATTGAGGTGGTGTTAAAACCAAAGCACTGTAATGCAAATTTAGAATTCAAACACTACAGCCTTTCAAACTCTTACTGTTTTTCACTTACTTCGTTTGTGACATTTCTGCATCTTTATGTCAGTAAATTTCTCAGTGTTTTCAGCAGCCATTTCATCCAAAATAAGGTTCCCTGCTAAAAATATGAAATATTGCCAAATGTCAACCTTTATTCTCCTAGAAAAATTATAGAAAGAGGTAAAAGCAAGAGAAATTCACCAACAAGGCAAAGATGAAATATGCTCAAAATAAAAGATGAAAAACAAATCATGCCATAAAACACATATCTGGATCGATATGATTTAGAAAGCCTACAGAGCTCTGAATGCAGACTCTGTTGGTCTGCATTAGTTTCTGAGCTGCAAAATATTAATCTACTGTCAAAAATTCAGTGGCTAATAAAACATAAATACTTCTCAATGCTCTAATGATGAGCAAAGGATAAAACATCACAGCTGTATCACAGTGTGATCTCAGTACTAGTAAAGTTACTTACTCATTTTATACATGAAAAGGATTAGTTCCTTTAAGAGACAAAGTAAAGGGTTCTAAACAGATTTAATATTTTGCGTTGTAAGAACTGTGAAGTTACCCATACTATTCTTCTACTGGCAAATACTTAAATGTAAGAATGAGGGTTAATGCTTTCAAACTGGAAGAAGGGAGATTTAGAACAAATATTAGGAAGAAATGTTTCATTATGAGGGTGGTGAGACACTGGCCCAGGTTGCCCAGGGAAGTTGTGGAGGCCCTGTCCCCGGAGGTGTTCAAGGCCAGGTTGGACAGGGCTTTGAGCAACCTGGGCTGGTGGGAGGTGTCCCTGGCCATGGCAGGGGGGTTGGAACTAGATGATCTTTAAGGTCCCTTCCAACCTAAACCGTTCTATGATTCTAAAAGTACTAATACTGTACCTCATTTCTTCTAAAACCAATATAAATTTTGCCATTAGGTGCAAAACCTCACAAAATTCTAAACACACCGGGGAGCAGTAAAAAGCACTTAAAAAGTTATGTGAGCTTCTGGTAGCCAGAATTGTCCTAGGTAAGGACCAATCTTTGGTCCTTATGCCAAATTACTTGGCTCAAACACAAAACAGGGTATACAGATATTCTGTGAATCTTGCCGATTCTATGGATTTCCCAACAGCCACATATTAATATATATACTCTAAAATAGTAAACGGCTGCATTTATGCCACTACCAAAACAATAATTTTGTACTAAAAGTCAAGCTATTATCTCTGGTCAAGCACCGAATGAAGGAATCATTTACTATGTGTATATTATACCATTGCTGCATTGATCAGGGAGAGAAGTAAAATTTGACATGCTTCCTCAAGCAGCTCCGTGCATCCTGGACAGAAATAAATGTGCAGGAACTTAATTTATACACATGCTAAGTCGTCTGGGTGGGTCAGGTTTAATGAACTTCTGTATATCATCCGTCTTGATGCTAATGGCGGGTATATACTGCACTAGACAGTTAGGCTGTTTATACACTATGGCCACGGTGACATGATCAGCAACTTGGTCAGAGATAAAACTGCCATTTTTGAGAAAGGTCTGCAAAAATACAGAAAATCCTCAAAGTTTGCAAAGAAAATCCTGGGACACGGTTCCCAAGGGGAAAGAAGAGGATACCAGATGTATAGAAATCTTACTAGTGTTCAAATTGTGGGGGTGAAGTACAGTGCAAATGTTAGCCAGAACACTGTCATGGAGAAAATTAATCTTTTCTACATAAATCTTACCAAAAGTGTCTTCCACCTGCTTCTCCTGCTGATCTTTGAGCACATATTCTGCTAATTCAGCTAGCAAGGAGGAAAAAAAAACACCATAGTAATGACACAGTAAATTTCACAATAAAACTCTTGTAAGCTTACGCTCATTAACAGAATTCTGAAGAGTAAGTGAAACTGAAGAGTTAAATCAGGTTTTTCTTGTAAATTGTTGTTCAGGAAATAAAGAACACGAGAAAGGAGAAGTTGAGACAGGAAGCATTAAGCAGAAGGAGCCATTAATAGAGAGATTTTCCCCCAACAACCACAAGCTACTGTTCATCTGTTTCCCCACAATGCACAGGTTTAGGTACCCTGGCTAGATCTACCACGCATGAGGGACAGGCCACTTGAGTATGCGCCACTGCTTTAGACTGAAAATAGAATTGTAAGAAATAGCTATAGCAATTGATTGGAAAACAATGATTTAAAAAACAAAAATTGCTTTCACACCTATTCTAGCATAAGCTTCTACAGTGTTGGAACAGATATACAATTCATCTCCATTTTCAGCATTTTCCATCGTACACAGGAAATCCATATTATTGAACTGATCATAGTTGCTGGCATCAACTTCAGGATCTAGAATTGAAAAAGAGTACACATTGGCTCAATGAATACCATAACCAAGGAGTAAAAAAAGCAGATAGCAGGACAGCCAGAAAAGGCAGATTTGTCACTTCAGCGTAAGGCTTTGGCTCTTCATTGTATGTTGCCTAAGTAGGAAGAGAACTGAACTCTCAGTAAGTTATAGTCACCCAGAAATCAACACTTTTCTTTTGCTAAACTCTGAGACTTCATCTCTCCTAGCAAATAAAACAGTTCCAGAATTTTTTCTATGACACTAAGGCCTACACGCATGGCCCGGACTCATCAATACTATTAAACTTTCTTATTCTTCAGGATACGGTGGCATCATCCACATTTGCTGTTCAGAATGATGCTGCGCCCATGCTAACCCCTGAACTGCAGCTACAAATTGCATGTGAAGCTGCTAGTTGGCCACGGCCAAAACATACCAGGGACCATGCTAACATCTTCCCAGGAGAGATGTCCAGCTTCCAATAACTGGTGCCATGTCCTGACAATATTCAATGTACCTACAACATCTCAGACATTGCTAAGGCTTAGAAGTATTCGAATTGGTGAAACATCTCTGATATTACAAGAGTGAGTCCTTGATCCGTAATTCATCCTACTTTCAGTCACTGAGCAAGCGAGGCCATGGGAGTAAAGAAACACTCCTGCAGGTGTTATTAACAGTAAGTAGCTGAGAGAACAAAGCTCAACCTGGGAAATAATTAATCACAAAGATGATTCCAGATTCTGGTGTTCAGTTCTCCACTGATTTGCCCATGTACCCGCTGACACTGGCCACTCATGAAAGCAACGAGGACGCAAGGTGGTATCCTCCAATTTGGTAACGTTTTGTTCTGGCACAGAGCTATAGGACTTCATAACTGGCATACATCTGTTCTTCTCCTTTCATTGCCACTCTGAACCCACAGTCCAGCTCATTTGTTTAAAATAAGCTCAGCTATTCCTCCACAACACAGTCAGCAGCACAGATACGCTTTCATACTTTTATGCCAGCAAACTCAGGGAGAGCAGAATGCTCCACACAAATTCAGGAGCAGAAAGTTTGAGAGCCAGGGCAACCTCCTAATCTGATTACCTGTAGGAACTTAAATGCAAGAAACGATAACCTTTACGTCCTGGCCCTTCTGCTTTCTCCTCTATCGCAGAATCATAAAATCATTGGTCTGTGCCCCTAATAGCTTCTGGTAATGAAAGTCCACTGTGTTGGTGCCTTAGGAGCTCAGAAGGAAATGAAATGCTACTTTGCTTGCAGGCTGGCTTCATCACAAACTCATCTAAAAGTCTCTGTTTTGCAAAGTTTTTGGCTTGAAACTACAAGTGTTGACAATTACACTTAACCAGCTTACAATAGGAACATTTGCAAATAAACTACTTACAGGAATGATATCCAAACCAAAGACATTAGCCTCACACCTTGATGAGTGACATGTACAGTATGTTTTGTTAGACTTACTGAGCAGGAAGCTGTAACTATGTACAGTTTTACAAACATGATAGTTTCTGGAAGCAGTCGCTATTTTATATTCAGATACAGACAAAGTGAGCATATCATAAGACCAAGTGTCTGTTGAATTTAGTTGAGCCACCATGATAAACTGCCATTAGATGGCTACATAACTCAGAGGAGATGGTAATAACTTATAGCATAGTGACTAAACTAATCAAGCATTTTTTAGTGTTTTACTAACCTGCAGAGAAGTCACCTTCTTCATTTCCAGACGACTTAGGATCAAGGAGAGTATACAGATGCAATGGATCGATATCACTGTGCAGCAAATCAAGATAGCTATTTTCAGACAGAAATGCTGAATCCATGATTTGTCTCTTGCTGTCTGAAAGCAAATTGCAAAACAGTTAGCTATGACAAAAACACAGCTATTGTCAGCCAAAACTACAAGTCCTGCACTGCAGCTTTCTGTTGACAAGACATTGAGATCTTAAGGCTGTGGAACTGGTATTGCTTACCAAGTCTTGCATTGAGTTATAACCCTGAGAAACTTAAATTTACAGATCCAGATACAGCTTGCAATGAGACTTATCCATCTTTTACTCCAATCAGGGGAGTGGGACACTGCAGTCTGACCACTTGGACCAAAAGTGCCAAGTACTGAGTAAGTCACAACTCCTGTATCTTTATCAGGACATAAATGATGCAAGCACAAATGATCCAAGTAATTTACTCCACCATAATATTGAGATGCCAGCATGAAATGAACAACCAGCAAAATTTCCAGATCCTATCCTGTTAAAATAGGTGTCTGCACACCACAACGATGAAAAGTTTCAGCTTGGCATCAAGCAGCATATTTTGCAATGAAGGATAGCTATAATATGGCTCTCAAATATTCTGCCTTTAGCGGAATGCCATTAATGTTCCTGGTTGCACATGTCTACTCTCCTGAGGTGTGCAAATGTGGAGCAACCTGCTGTACCAGGAAGTCTACCTGCAACATGAAAAGAGAAATACAGCTAACAATGCAGCTCAGATGAAAGAAGGCAGAGAAGACCTAGTCAAGCGCTACCACATTTGTTATAAACCAAATCTTCATTCCTCTTATCCCTCTGTGGGGTTGTCCCTCTGACCAGCTTGGAAATGGACCTCTCTGCATTCTGCTGCAGAAGACACCAGAATCTAGAGCCAGAACTTAGAAGAGCGGGTGGACACAATAAGGTCCCACGAGTAGGAATAACCTACACTGAGGTAGTTCTCCTTTTTCATGTTATATGGCCTCATTACATTACCAAGATTACAAAAATTTGATATTATTGCCTGCTGTGCTATAAATGGAAAGCAGATGTTGACAAACCTGGATGAGAACCAAGAATGAGGTTATAAACATACCAGATTAAATTTTCAGTTTGTTGTAACATTTTGTTTTGCCCCTTCCTTTGTTGAATTAACGTAAAATCTAAACAGAGTGGGGCCTTTCAGAATGCCAGGTTGCCAGACTTTGTGAATAATGCTGTTGAAGGACCTTTGACTCAATGTAATTTTGGGGTTAGAGGCAGAGAAGTAATTGGGCAGAAGCCATAAAGGGAATGCAAGACAAATGCATCACTCCAAGCTCAGTGATTAGTAAACTACTTGATTACAGCAGACAAAGAAAGAGTCAAGTCCTACAAAAGAGACTAAGTAGGCCTTCTTAATCTTCATGGAAATACTAAGCTTTAATTAAGTCAGTCATAAGAGTTTTTGTTATTTTAAACCTTTCTTTCAATAGCATTTTTCTGTGGAAAAATACATAAGTAATGCAAAATGTTTTCAGCTACAATGGCCAAGAAGTCAGGAAGCAACCAAGAGGAAGTCTTGCCAGTGCCAAGTCCAGCTAGAGAACTGAAAATTAGAACGTAAAAGGTGCTATAACCCAGGAGCAAGAAACATAGCCTTCCATCTTGGGAAGAATGAAGATTGCCACTCTTTCAAAAATGAGATACTTGATTACTTGTCTTTTTTGTTTCACCAGTCTGAATGTCCCTCAGCTTACCCCCTTTTTTCTTCATTACTTTAGTTTTGACATGAATCTATACATAGCTGTCTTTCTATTGACTACACTGGATTTAGGATACTGCGATTTCTTTCTGTAGCTGAACCAACAAATTCTTAATATCAGCTGTGCTCCGCTGCATTAAAATCATGGTGCCACCATGGAAAGCACTCTGTCCAAGGGTGCACAAAAAAAGAAGTCAGGTTTTGAAAGATGAAATTTTCTACACTGAGAGTGCCAGAGGCAAGGAGAACTACACCTCAGGGAAAATAAGTGTTTTGCTGCATGTTGTAACTGACGCACACAAAATGAAACCAGACGTTACCAAGCCTGTTTACAACAGCAATTCCTTTCCTAGGGCTTCCCCTTTTTTCTCACAGCATCCCAGTCATCCCCTGTCTGAGACCAAAGATGAATAAGCTCTATAGTGCTCGGCACTTTCTCTGTTGTTTCATACATGATTTTAACTTAGTTAACTGATAATACATTCCCTTTGGGGTCCCATACAGTGCTGCCAAAATGGGCATTTGGCACTTTTTCAGCTCAGAGCACTTAAATATTTCATAATAATTTCCGTGCTAGGGGTGTGAACGCTAGAGCCAGCTCTCAGCGGGAGGAAGACAGACCCTGCACAGACCTGTGAGACAAAGGGCTGAAGTCCCCAGAGATGCCTGCGCTCCCTTTGCAGCAGGCCTCCATGCACAAAGTGCACGTGCTGGGCTGGGGGAAGACAAGATGTACTTCCAAATATATTTCCATGCCATTCAGAAAGTTTAATCCTTTGCTGTGTGGACACTGGTTAAGACAGATTTTTTTCTTTAAATCTTTAAATAATCTTTAAATAACTGCTCCTTTCTCCAGCAGCCTATTCACTCCAGCTGCATCACTGTATTTGGTAGACCTGTGTTCCCTTTGTATTACCTCTGCAATGATTCAGTGCATACCTGCTACAGCAAGGTTTCTACTTGGGATGCGTTTGTTTTAGCATTATATTCTGCATATACAGCACAACAATATGATTAATTTCTAAGTCTCTCAATGTTTTGTTCAGTGCTCTTTTAGAGTCCAAGTGAAACCATACAAATGAAAAATCCTTGAAAAGTAGTAAAAGAAATAGTGAACATCACCATACCAGGACAAAAAATCCAGTTAAAGAAGCAGTAGGTGTTCATTTAAACCACATGAGTCTTACGAGTTAGATGGGGCCTTTTAGATTTCTAAAGATAAGGGGGGTGGTTGTGATTTTTCATTTTGCCCACGTAATTTGGTTTAACTATGTCTTATAATTTAAAGGATCAACACATTAAAGACTTCAGGCAATGGAGTGTGCTACTAACTAAAATCAAATGGTATCTAAGAGAAAGGAGGAATATACAGACAATAATGTAACATTTACTCCAAAAATAAAGTGGATGCTTCCGGGGAGATTTGTTAGGGGTTTCCTTCTCCAAACTTTGTTGACATCTGAACTGACAGGTAATAAAATAGTCTCCACATGAGCACAGAGGTTAAGAAAATGAAGTCATTTCAGGAACACAGGAAACCCCCTTGCAATTTATTTTTTGTACGAGTTTAGGAAGCTGAGGATAATTCATAGAAAAGAGTAGTAGTGCCATGCAAATCACACATTTCTTAACTGGAGGATAACATAACATTAGAGCTCTAAGTCTTAGATTACAGAAAAATAAGAGAGCAAGATTGCTATCGAGACAGGAGGGTGAAAAATTAAACACAAAGATTGCTGAAGAAATGTTATCTTCTTGCAACACCCCACAACCATTAAGTGCTACACATGAATCTGAGAGAAGCAAGCTGACAAAAACCCGGTTATATCAAACTCTAAATAAGGAGTCCAGTGAAACACTGGTACTTTGAGCTAAAAGCCTAGTATCATCAGCCACAATTTTAAAGCCTTTTTTTTTTTTTTAAACAGCTTTAGAAAGTCTTCTCTATTCTTCTGCACCCCTCCAAGATTATGTCATTGTGCACAATACAACAGAAGGAAGGGATGTGTTTCCTGGCTTTTGCTGCGGGCAGTGTTTTGGGGCAATGCTCTCTGGGAGGTGGGCAAGCCAGCAGTGAGGAGGGATGAAGTCCCCTCCATGCTACAGTCACTTGTCTCCCTTTCGTCTCCCCAAATCCATTACTAACAATTCCTCTGCTCCACAGGTACCAAACAGATTTTCCTTCCAGAGATGGCCTGATTATTTGTAAACTGCAAGTTATGGTGCTCAATTTATATTTAGCTTTGTAGGTTTTAGTTTCTATTTCAGATCTATGAAAGGCTTATACATCTGAAATCTGGTTTAACTTTCCCTGTTGTATTATCTTTTTTAACAAAAGGTACTACTTTTACTGACAGTCTTTATCTGCTGATGGAGCGGTGCATTACTTTTCATGGGCTTTATAGTCTAAAAACGAAGAACAGAGATGATGCTGGAAAAAAAGCTGCTCTATATCCTGTCACATTCTCCTTTGTCTCCCTTAAAGATGAGTTTAAAGAAGTTAGAAAAAGTATAAATATCAGGTAAAAGGAGCTTCTGTCTTTCAATGAACTTAGCTGTACAGTGACCAACATAAAAGAAATGTTACTGGCCTTATGCTGGAGACAGCTGACTTCAGGCAGACTAACAACATACTGTCCTGCAGGTGTCAGAGTTGTGATTTGAGAGCAGAATTTCCTTTTTCATATCGAGTATCGCCTTGTGTATCACAGCTGTGCCCAGCTCTCCCATACCAGCAGTAAGATTAAATAAAGCGGCACAGCAGACACCTTGCCTATACGCTTTTTTGGCAGAAAAAGTACATTTGCACTCAAAGACTTTCTTCAAGACAGAATCTCTGCTCTCCTAAATGGGAAAGTAAAGCTCTAGGTTACCTTGCCAGATCTGCGAAAAAAATGGAAATAAGCCAGTTTCTTTCAAGGATCCTCAGTTTCACTTTCAATAGGAGTATGATTTATACAAAAACCAAATGCATTCTTAACCGGGTCTGAAACAAACTACAGCAACATTTTGAGCAAGTAACAGGGCTAGCCACAAAACAAAATCGCTAAAAATTCTCCAAAATTTCACCCACAATCAGACTTCATCCTACGAATATTTCGAGCAATGCAAGTCCCAATACTGACACACTGTAGTTACCAATATATACAAAAGGTAAAATAAGATGAATTTACCATGACAAAAGCAGTGCATCCAAGAGTTGAGGAAAAACTGACCTTTAGAAACTGGACAGTTCCTGCTCTTTCACCCTGGGTTCAGTACCAAAACACGAGGAGAGCTGCTATCACTAGCCAGGGCTTATAGAAAGTGACACCAGAAAGGAGGAAATGAGCCAGCCCAGTTACTGCAGAAAAGTTAAAGGCTCAGGGGGAATTCCAAACAGGAAAATTAAGAGGAACCTCCCTTCTAGCAACCCCCATATAATAAGCACTGTTACCTTTACTGGTCACTTGTTACTGCTAGGAAGAGCTTGCACTTGTCGCTAGTTAGGAACTGATTGATTTATTTGGTTGGAAAGCGAAATTGGATGAAAGCTCGCGGTAACAATTTCCGATGCTCCCTAGAAATCTTTCTCTTCTGTTTTATTCCAGTTCAAATCTGTCCTGAACTCAGGCTGTTAAACAGTAAGAATAAAGCAAGCAGCATGCGGACACGCTTACCTTGCAGCTCCATTTGGTGTAACAGAAGTGAAAGTATTTCTTTCACATGTTCCCAGCCTCTACCAATACAAAATTAGTTTGGTATTGTGCGCCAGCATCTCTTGCCATTGGCGCAAAATGGAAGTTCTACAAAACAGGAGCTTGTAAATCTTGTCTGTCTTACACATGGTGTTCAGGGTTTGCTTCTGACAGAATGTTTATCCATCTAATCATCGCTTACCCTGCCAGCACCTACCTGGTGTAAGACAAACAACTTTTTGAAAACCACCTTCATTCATGAGTGTTCCTATCATGATGGCTATAGCTGCCTCTGTGTGGCTCTGCAAGCTTATTTGCCTATTGTTCTATTTTTTATCAGGCATAGACCTACACAAATTAGAAATTAATTATGAAAGAAGATATGTTCTCAAGTGAGCAAATACTTTTTGTAGTATTATTCCATTGGCTATAGCTTATAATGAAAATTCCACCAGAGTCTGAGGGGAAAAGGAAAGAAGTGGGATATGATGAAGTCAACAACATCCAGGACTTGCTGCTTCAGTAAGGCAAGGTTTTAATCAGCTGCTCAGTAACAAATGGCTTCTGCACAAGGCAGCAGGTCCTACAAGCAAAGCAGCTGCTGACCCATGTAAGCCTTTTCCCTTTGCAGAGGAGATCTACTTCCACCAGGTTCCATGGAAACATGCTCACTGAGAAGAGATAAAGCTGTTTCCTTCCTGGGAGTGGCTGATCTGTTTCCAGTATTTAGAGAGACCTGTGGCCTCGCCTGCACTAGCCTCTTCAGGCTCTCTAACCAGCCATGCAGCTGTGTTCTTGGAATTCCTCTACACATATTAGAAGAAAAGCAACATCTCAGCATAACAGCATTCACAGCAGAAAATAAAATAGTAAGTCTGCACAAATACAGATTCTGTATTTTAGTGCTCTGTTTTGATAGCAGACACCGCATGGGAAATCCCTACAAAAGTTAAGAGGGTTATTTTTTAGCCTTGTTCTAACATGCAGCACAACCCCACAAGTTATAAGCTCTTTTACAAGCCCTGCGGGCAGATTTCTTTACCAGCTTCTGAGACTGTAATCCCATGAGGTGATCTGTATACTCCAAGAATGAAAGTTTGGGGAACAAAAGAGTTCAGCTGTTTGCTGTGATTCCAGTTTGTAACTACAGCAAAGACTGGTTGTCCACTTTTGGTACAACACCCATAGCTGCTTAGAAACAGCAGAAAGGAACTGCTGGAGCAAATCAGAGTGCTGGTTCATCTAGTGGACTGGTCTATAAAGACGGTCTTAGGGACAGAGGGAAAAGCAGACTGGAAAACAGAAGGCTGTGAGACAGCTGAGAACTGTCTAAGCTTCTCAGGTGACCATCAGCTTCTTTGCTTCAATGTTTGCTGATACGCTGCCCTACTGCGAAAGGAGGGAACAGAAGATATTAATTTATATTGGAAGCACTGCAAAACAGGTGTCAATAGCGCACTTTGCAAGAGGGGGAAGGCTGGGACTTTTTTGTCCAGAAATTGTAAAGATCTGTTTTGTAGTAGAAGAAATAGTTGCAAAATTATTAAGTAGTTAGTGAGAAACCTGCTGATACCAATCTTTTCCTGACCTGAGTTTTCTTTGCAAGGCTTCTTCAGAGTGAAATAATGATTGAACATAAGACTGAAAAATTAACAAATTTCAAAAAGAAAGTCAGAAAACCATTTGCTTCGAAGGAAGCTGAAGTCTGTAATACAATTTGAGTCATTTCCTGGTGAATTAATGACTGAAACCACTTTTTTTTAAGCCCATCTCTACTACAAAATCTAGAGAACAGTGACAAGTGGTTGAACATGTGATGGATGAAGACTAATGCTTCTTCTGATGCACTTTAGCTTCCCTCTGTCATGTCTCAAACACAGGCTTTGTGACAGAAATACAGAGCCACACATGACAGGATAAAGATCTTTGAATGGAGATTTTTGGTGCTACCATTAGGAAAATGAGAAGGAGCAGATACCTTTTCAAGCACTTCAGAGATTTAATTAAAAGTAGAAACTAAACTATATATGCTCCTAGAATAAGTGACACTAGGCCACTTACTATGATATTCTACATTTAAAGTACAAATTCTTGGCATTAATTTGAATGTGTGTAATAATAGAGCCAAAATATTTCAGATCAGTATTTTCCCCTCTCATGAACTGTCTTAATTTTTTTCCCCAGCATTTCCTCTTGTACTTTCATCCATGCCGTGAGAAGTGATGTGAGAGGAAAAGATTTATACACCTCACTACATTGAAGCCCGATGTCCTTCCATCAGTTATATAGGACAACCCCAATATTCTACTAATATTCTTTTACTCTCCTTTTACAGTTGCTTGGTTTTGTAAACATAATTCTGAATCCTATAATTTAAGCTGGGAGTATGTCATTTTACATAGGACGAACAATGTTAGGACTGTCCCAGAGCTATCCCTGTTCTCTAACATATACAATAATCCTCTGGTGGGTAAGACTAAAATGTGAGTTCACTCCCTCAGAATTACAAGATGTCTGCATTTTTATCTCTCCTGCTGCCCACTAAAAACCTCAAAACTCTCAAATCCAGCCTCATAAGTCATTAAGTACTTCCTTTCCTTAAATCTGTAGCAGTCTCTTGCAGACAGTGCAATTTTGTTGCTTATAGACATCTGGAATTTAAAGTGGAGAGCATTCCTCCCATATATGATTGAAAAAGATATGAGATTTCCCTACATGAGTTGCCAGTGTGTACCATGAACAAATGCCACTCAGACTATCAACTGTTGGTATGTCAGTTCAGAAAAACTGACCTTATCATGGTCTTTTTATCTAATTTGTATTTCTGGTTCTGCAAAAGGTAGCAAAGAACAAATTTTACTATGGTCTGGCTATGAAAATGGGTATCCAGTAGCTACCCTGAATGGAGGATCTCTTTTTAGCTGCTCTTGCATTACACTCTGCTCTCTTCTGCACCCAGTGCTCTCCACTGATGTACTTTGCACTATGCCACAATGCAATCTCAAAATGCAATAAGCAAAAGTAAATCTTTAACAAAGCAAAAAAGAAAAAAAGCTGGTTTACCAGAAATGTACTTGCTTCCTGTTGGCTCATTATCTGTCATGTTTTGAGGCTTACTGCCATAGAGGTTTAAACAACAGAGAGGAACCAAAGTGTTCAAGTACAGGTCCCATTTTTCCATAAGTGTTAGAGATATCTTCCTTGCGAGGTCCTCTCTGTCTTTTTCATGGAGCAAGGCTTGATGGTACTCCTTGGATATCACATCTTCTTTCAGCATGAGGTTAAGCAATGCATGGTCATCAGAAGCTGTAGCAGTTGAAAGAATATTCCTTACTCTAGGCAGGATCTCCTTAAAGAGATTCATACCTGCGTCTGTAGACGTTTGAAGAAGGTCTGAACAAAATCTGAACTGTTTTAAGAAAATAAAAAAAAAATCCACTCAGTCAGCATCAAAAAGATGAAGTGAAAAAAAGAAAAAAGTTAAGACACTTTGGCCTGCAATAGCAGAGGTATTTCCTCATTTGATTAAGCCTTTAAATAACATTTCCAACAACAAATAACTTCTTGATGAAATGATGCAACACCACAATTCTTCCAACCACTCATAAAACACAATTTTCCCATCAGCAACATGATCACCTGAAAAAATAATTTAAAAAAATATTTGTCCCATTAAAGAAGGATTGCTATAGGTGGATCTTTTTCTCTTGGCCAAGGAGGACTGTGGACCCATTAGTGGGCCCAGCAAGGTCATTGCTAAATCACAACAGTACCAAAAGCTTCAGCACAAAATACATCCTCTGCAAGAGGGATAGGTTTAAAACTTGGAGACTCCAAGGTAAGATTAGAGATTAGGTTGTGAGTAAATTCTTATTTTTCTTTTTATATGCTACTACGTTTTACTACCTTGAATATTGTCATGATTTCTTTTCACCATTGGACACGTTTGAAAGTGGAGTAATAATTCAACCTAGTAAGAAATAATGCACTGAGAGGAACTTGAAAATCTTTATAAAACATTTAAGTACACTACTGTAGAATAACAAGAATTTTCTGATTTTTCTGGTGTTTATGTTCAATATCAGGAAGTGCATGCAAACACTGGAAAAATAAGCTATCTCATTATCCAATAGTATGATTTTGACTTGCAGTGCAGGTAGGTAACAAGTTTTACTGTAACTATATAAACGGCAACTGAGAAAAGCAGATTAATTTATTTTCCTTACAGAAAAGTAAATCCCTTGGATCTTTCATGCATATTCTTACCTCATGCAGAATTTGTCTTTTAAATGTATTTTCTTTTAAAGTTGCTGCCTACATTTACTCAAAACAGAAGAGACAACATGAGTTTTGTTGAAGTGTGAGTAGGAATAAGCTCCAACTCATTCAGAGTAGCATTGTTCCTGGGCTATTACATGCAAAAGGCCATTCCCCATTTTTTTATCAACATAAAACCGCACTGAATAAGATGCCTCCACTTGTACTTTATCATCTTGTGGAGCAGAACACATGCTGAAGGCAGCTAAGGGTTTGCCTTGCAGAAAGTTGGGAACTGCTTGCTGTCATGGCAAATCTGAATGTGTTTACCACAACTTGGGGAAGAGAGACAGTCTCAACCTCAGCCTCTCCTGCAACCAGTGTCCTCTTGAATGGGTGTAACAGATTAAAAAAAAAATAATTATTGTCTCCATTATTTGGCCATTATTTTTGGAGGTTTTCAGAAACATTTCTCAGCATCATCAGTCATGTTGAAGGCCCCTCTAGGCAGCAGTTCTCCTGACTAAGAAGTGGTCTTCTTGATGGGAGGTGGAAACTTCAAGACACATGAGAAGCTGTGTATTAAAAGGAGAAACTCAATTTAAACTGTAATCCTCAGCCAGCCTCTGCAACTCATTGACCTGCTGCACCTTAGCTCTGCAAAAGCCAGATACAGAAAGCCTTGATCAGTGCTTCAGGGGATAAGCGTGGTTGACTGTGAAGGGATATAATAACATGGGAAAGGTAGATTTCTTTTTGTGGGCAAAGAACTCCCCTCCATAGGATAGCTCCCTTCAGAAGCAGACAAGCAAGTGAGCAAATACCTTGTGACACATTATCATGATTGCCACTGAAGCATGAGAAAAGCAGGTTTTCTGCAAGTGTTTCACAGCAATTTCCACCTGCAAATGTGCCTAGGCAAAGTTCACAATGAATAGAAGATTATAGGCTTTTCAACCCAAATACAATATTGTTTCTTCTGTTATGTCTAGATTTTAGACAGATCAAAAGTAGGATTGCCCTTGCATAGGTGTTAAGATATAAATATTTCAAGCTGATTCCTGCTTTACTCTTCCCACATGTTTTAAGGATTCCTGACGAGTTTTCCAAAAATATCTGCAAGATCACCATCTGGGAGGAAGTGTACTTTCTATACAGCTGTCCCCAGCTTTTGCTGGGCTACAGGCAAATATACGAAGCAATAAGGTGCTAGAAGTACTCTGCCTTTGACCTCAAAACTGATAGCTTGTAGCTAAGGCGAAAATAAGGAAAAGGGGACTACAGTGGCTTAAGCTTTGAAAAATTGATTAAAGTTCTAGTGCTGCTATGGTCATAATTTGCAATTTTGAGAAAATAATTAAATGCGATTTCTATTTCTGCTTTTGGTTTTGCATTTGTAGAAATAAACAAATTTCTTACTATCTTGACACCAGATAAAATATAGTAAGTCTCATGACATACCCAGATATCACATAGTAAAGGACATAACCTGGCTACGCCTTCAGCTGCTTCAGTGTCCCTAGGAAAACAGTGAAATAAATTGCTAAGATTTTACTAAGATAATTTGGATTTCAAAATTAGCTGTAGACTTTGGGCAGCATCATATTTACTTAGAAGTGATACTTCCCCTCAACGCAGAGAAATCAAAAGTATGGGTTCTCCTTTTTAACTAACTTTCCTCTTTAAAATGTATCATAGCACAAACAATGTGTGTGAAAAAGAGAACTAAGTCAAGCTGTACATTTTTACTATTTGTTGCTTCTTATGTTGCTATTGTTTAGCGCTTTCTATAGCTAAGGCATGTCTTTTCCTTTGGACTTTGAGAGGAAGACTACCGTGCTGATCCTTAAAAAGAGAGACAGCTGCTATGAAACAGCACTCTTATTTACATAAGCTGTGTCTCAGTTAAAGAGAATCCTTAGCACAGGAAGGGAAGTTGTGCAGTTGAATACATACATTCATCTGTGAAGCAAAGTAGTGAAATGCTGATACCTATATATTATACAGGCTTGAGTCACTACAATTGGAAAGTAGGGGAATTTGTTAAATGACTTTCCAGTCTATAAAAAATTGCTCAACCAGCAGTATGTCAAACTATTTAACCTGGATAGAATGAATCCCAAACAAAAATTCTGGTATTGAATCCAATTTATGTCCAGAGAGGCCAAAGACACCAACTAACTGGAAAATCCAAGCTCGAAGATAGAGCCAACAGCTCAGACAACATGAAAGCAATTTTCAAGGAAGCACAGTTCATTCATAATACAGCGTCTACTGAAAACAATAGGGACTTTACAGCAATGTCTATAAGCATTAGACAATGCTGCCCTCAGTGAATATCTAATTACCTGCCTATCCCCTAACTTTGTTACATTTTACAAAGCTGGACTACAGGAAGTTACTTTGGGTAAATCTTAGAATGGAGACTCTGGTTACCAATGTTGCATCTTTTGTTGTGCATACACGCTCACAGTTAGGATTCTCTGAGTAATTCTGCCAAGGTTTACAGTTCCTAATGTAAAATCTTTTATGTCCATTTTGAAAATGACTTCCGGTAGGAAAGTAAAGGTGTGACATTATGGAAGATGTTTTGAACATAAAAGGTCCGTCTTTTACATTGTGGAGGGTTTGTTTGGTTTTTTTTTTCCCATAGCTTGTTTTTAAAACTGTCTGATCAAATCTTTTCCCTGCTTCTTCACCTCAGAAACTAGCTGTGCTTCCATTGATGCATAAAAGTTCTTCAGCATCCTTCCATGCCTACATATTGCTTCCCAAACACTGTGAGGAGCCTCAGTGCTGCAGGGGAGACATGGCATAGAGCCCAAGGTAATGCACTACAATGCTGCTGGTCATACTGGCAGCTTCCCAAGAACATAATTTTGTCAAGTGAGGTTAGGAACTTAAAAGGTTGGGAATTTCCAATCTAGTAGGTGTGAAGAAAGATTAGGGCCTCAAATATTTGTGGTCATTCAGAATCTCACAGAACTTTGGACAAGCATTCTCAGAAGGTTGATGGAGCAAGGCAGGCCAAAAGAAAGACCTGTTTAGATGTCTGTTTTGCAAAATCCTGATAGACTAACTTCAAAAAGCATTCCTGCAGAAATGACCTTGGTTTCTACTTTTATTAGGCCAGGATATCCAAGTTTGCTGCCAATCTGCCATAAATATTCAATGGGATTCTTATCATAGAATGATTTAGGTTGGACGAGACCTTAAAGATCGTCTAGTTCCAACCCCCCTGCCATGGGCAGGGACACCTTCCACCAGACCAGGTTGCTCAAAGCCCCATCCAGCTTGGCCTTGAACATTTCCAGGGATGGCGAATCCACAATTTCCCTGGGCAATTTGTTCCAGTGCCTCACCACCCTCATAGTGAAAAATTTCTTCCTAATATCTATTCTAAACCTCCCCTCTTCCAGTTTGAAGCCATTACCCCTCATCCTATCACTACATGGCCTTGTAAAAAGTCCTTCCCCAGCTTTCTTGTAGGTGCCCTTCAGATACTGGAAGGCTTCTGTAAGGTCTCCCTGGAGTCTTCTCTTCTCCAGGCTGACCAAGCCTCTCAGCCAATCTTCATAGGAGAGGTGCTCCATCCCTCTGATCATCTTCGTGGCCCTCCTCTGGACCCACTCCAAAAAGCCCACATCCTTCTTATGTTGAGGGCTCCAGAGCTGGACACAATATTCCAGGTGGGATCTCACCAGAGCAGAGTAAAGGGGCAGAATCACCTCCCTCCACCTGCTGGCCACGCTTCTTTGGATGCAGCCCAGAATATGGTTGGCCTTCTGGGCTGTGAGCGCACATTGCCAGCTCATGTTGAGCTTTCCATCAACCAACACCCCGAAGTCCTTCTCCTCAGGGCTGCTCTCAATCCATTCTCTGCCCAGCCTGTATTTGTGCATGGGATTGCCCCAACCCACGTGCAGGACCTTGCACTTGGCCTTGTTGAAGTTCATGAGGGTTGCACAGGCCCACCTCTCAAGCCTGTCCAGGTCCCTCTGGATGGCATCCCTTCCCTCCAGTGTGTCGACCGCTCCACACAGCTTGATGTTGTCAGCAAACTTGCTGAGGGTGCACTCAATCCCAACATCCACATCGCCAACAGTTCTTCTGTTTCTCTGAAATATTGTATTTTAAAAACCCACAGCCCTCGCATTGTTAGCTGAGTAACATAAACAATAGTAACAACATCAATTGGTCACCCTAGCTTGTGCAGTCCAGATTCACTGGTGTGCCAAGAGGACACAGCTACCACAAAGCTCTCTGTGGAGAATTAGGCAGCTATATGAAGACAAAGACATGAAAAGCTGTTTTCAGCAGCAAGGTATCAAATATTTTCCAAACTATCTTCGTGTGGATAGGCCCACAGTTGAACTATGAATTCCACCACTGTCTTCCTTACTTGAATTCCAGTGATTCATTACTTTCACTGGCACTAGAATGATTGTGCTATAATACCTGCTGGAACTTGCTAGGGGAAAAAAACCTGAAACAAATGAAAATTAACAAAATATTGCTGGTTTAGCAATATTTTGCTAAAGCACTGCTGATTTATAAGCGTGCTGTTCTCTTTTCATACTATTTTTTACTAGCAGAAGTATTTCATCAGGAAGCCAAGGATGGAGCGCAAAGCGTTTTCCTAGCAGTTGGCTGCAGCTGCACGCTCCACAAGCACGCCATGAGCACCAGGACCTGCAGCAACATCCAGCTGCTGCCTGGCCCACAGGTGGAGGAAAAGACACTGCGAAAAGCTCTTATTCCTTCCCTTGGTTTTCAAGAAGTCTGTAAGCATCACAAATGCACAGATATCTTAGCAGTAGTTTTGGGACAGACAGTGCACAACAGTATGCATCTTGGTAACAGAAGGACTTGTCATTTATCTATAGTTGAGAGCAATTTAAAAAAAAAAAAAGAAAAGAAAAGCAATTCATAGCCTTTCTGTCACCACCAATGGATTTCATATAACTAGTCCAGTACATTGGTACGTTGGAGCATGTGACAAAAAAACCTTGTGTATACTGGTACATTAGAGCATGTGACAAGAAAAACCGTAATTCCCCTTACACTGAAATAAAATAGGGTAAGAATGGGAAACAGAATACAAATGCAAACCCAAACCAACAAGGAAAAAGGAGGTGTGCAAAATCACAGCACATGTCAAGTTTCAGAATGATGGAGGCAAGAAAACAGGGCAAAAATATTACCCTGACAGTTGAAGAAACAACGTATTTTAGGGACTTCCCTACAGCATTTCTGATTTTTGTCAACTAAAACATACACCAGACACAAAAGATGCTAAAATCCATATCAAACAAAGTAGCTCTACTTTTAGTCACGTGAATAAACCAGCACTTACCATGACTTTCATTCCAGTAGCTGTGCTGTTATTCTTGTAACTGCAGACAGTGAATACCGTATCATAGACACAGTCATGCTGCCTTGTTTTTCAGAAGCTTTAGGTCTATGTTTCTGCAGTCCTGCAGTGTGGTCTCTGGGCTGCTCTGCCACAGGGAAAGGGAATTCTCAAACTCTTCTGCTGAGGCTGCTCTACCCTGTATGAAGGATGAAAGCCAGACAGTTAGTGCATTCTCTGAGAAACAAACAGGTTTGGGCCCTTGCCCTTCTTCCAAGGTTTATTTCAGTATTTTTAATTGGTGATTATAGATTTTAATATGTGTGGATCTATTATATAGATTTTATATATTATAGATTTATATATTTTATATATATTTTTTATATATTTTTTATATCTATTATATAGATTTTAAATATGTGTGGATCATTAATCCAGGCCCATTCACAGGAGAAACAAATGCTTCACCCTCCAGTTGGGGAGCCAGGCAGAACAGCTTTCACAGGAACAGCTGTGGAGACCTCCAGTAGAGCCCAGAGCTTACTCCTCTGCTAAGCTGGAAGGTTGAGGCTTGTCACCCTTGGGACAGCAGAGGAAATTGTGGTCTCTTGCTGAGCAGACTCCACTGTAAAAGGGGCTCATAGTCCACAGACAAACTTTGCTTTTGGTTTTGCCAAAAAAGGTTGGGCCCCTACCTCCAGGAGAGGTTCAGAGATGTGTACAGGTATATCCTGTAAAGAACGTGCAGTCAACATGCCAGATCCCATTCCAAGGGACTTAATGTTCCTGTGGCTTATATGGGGGATCCAGCTATCTAAAGACCAATCCTGAGCTCCTCGACCTCTTTGTATGATTCAGGCCTACAGAAACAGTAAGGATTTTGTGAATTTTAATTCTTCAGCCACCCCTTCAAGTTCTCTGTGACTGAGTACACAAAATTTTAGGGAGCTGAAGCTATTCAGTGAACTAGAAACAAAATGTATTAACAAATTAAGGAAAGATACTATTAAACAGGAATGCTGCAGAAGTAGGGATCAGTCTGCTTCACAAAATTTTGCAGGTCAAAAGAATTAAGAACTGTAGATACAGATGTCTCACTTCATTGCATCACCACATTAGGAACACTTTCTTACTTCTCTTTTTTTGTGTTTTATCTATATTCTACTTTTTTCTGAGAAAGTTACTGCCTTTATCAACCCCCTGACACCAGTTTAGAACAAATAAGAACAACAAATGCAAGTAAATATAGCAAAAGCTGCTTAACCACAGCCTCCATAACAAAAGATGAAGTAGCTATTGCCAGTGAAAGCAGTGGTTGAAGAACTGTCCAGCAAGCCGTCCAGGAACCTGAACAAGACTATGTAGGTATTACTAGCAAAAAAACCCCAACAAACCAAACACAAGAAACTCAACAGAAAAAGAAGTGCAGCTAATGAATAAGCAACTTACAGCTTTTATAAGCAACTTCAACTTTTATTTTTCCAGAGAAAACAGTAGAAGCAACAGTACTAAATTCTTCATATTGATCTCCTGTTGTACTAAGTTTCTCAACTGTTTGATAACCCTTAGGGTCTTTTATTTAATAGGTTTAGATTACTTGTTTGGGTTTTTTCCTCAGCAAGCCTATAGTGGACTGGCTTAAGTCAGGAAAGGTATTAGATACTTGTGTGAGTGTGTATAGGCATTTTAAATTCAGATAGCAAAGGAGGGAAGGGATCCCGAGCACCTCTTCTGGTGAAATCAGAAGACTGGCACTCTGGGAAATGGATCCTATCCCTGCTTACCACAGTGAATCTATTAAGTCACTTAAACCAAACTTTTGACAGGTGTCCAAACTGTCCAAGTTCCTTATTTTTGGAGTTCCCAAATTGAGTAGTAAGAGATAATTTGCAGAAGTAACAAGTACCAAGAACTGCAGCTGAGAATGATTGAAGCTTTGAACATGTCAAGAGATATATGAAGCTAAACAAACTAAGAAGTCTGCATCCAAGTGCTGGGAAGCAACGCACCCCAAGCTGGAAGAGAGCTGATGACTTTGCTTTGGTCTGTCTTTGTTTTGGCTGTTTCTAAGTGACCACTGCATGGTCTCAACAGAAAAATATACTGAAGTAAACTCATTACTAATTGCAGAGCATTTTGTCTCCCGGGTAACCACACTACAGATTCCTACAGCATGTCTTAAATAAGGCCTAAAGCCATCCACTGAATACAGAAGAGAAAATAAGCCATTTAATAAAAATATGTAATGTTTTCTTGATTTTTTCCTAACTGAAAGGATCACAGATACTACTGCACTTTTTAAAATCAAAACCAGTTACTGTGCGATAATGGGTATTTATACTATCCTCTCTTGAGATACTAAAAAATAATTTTTCATTTTTTAGCCATAACTGAATGAAGGATCAATACAGCCTTTTTTTTTTTTTTTTTTTTTTTTTTAATCTCCATTTATATTTAGGGCCCAAACCTCTTCAGCTTTGACATATCTTTCGGTTACCCATTTCTGATGGCAGAACTTGATCCCTATTCAGAGTGTATTGCTATATATCACCCAACTAGAAGACACTATACTGATCTGTTAAGTAAATGCTGTGGCTTCTCACCTGTTAATACAGAGCTGCCAATTACAATAATTCAGGTATGTACAGCCAAAAAGTTCCACAGAAATTGGTTCTGGGCCAAAGCAGGAAATCATCTTTTAAAAATTAATTAGAAGGAGACGCTATTAGAAAGTTATCTATTGAGGCCTATCTTCTCAAAATTTAAACACTTTCTTGGACCTCCAACAAACCCTCTAAGCATATCTAATGTGAGAGAGGTAAGAGTTATTCTTGGATTAACAGTATTTTCTAATATTCAGAGGAACAGAATACTTAACTGTAAACACCACTGCAACAACTGCCGAGTTATTAAAAATATCCTTGAGTGGTTTACAGTGCAAGTTTCTGATACCATGCCAGTGCAAGATTCCAGGCAACAGTCCAAAGGAAAAGAGAAATCAGCCGACTTCATGTTAATCATGTGAATAAAACACCATATTAATCTTAGAGGAGGTTCTATTTATTGTCGAAACAGAGAGCGAGAGACATTTCTTGGTTATTCATACTAAGCCTTTGGCATTGATAGGGCTCTATGATAGAAAGGCCATTATGTGCTCTGGGAAGAGGATTGGCTGTGAGGTAATGGCAAGTGCACAGCAGTAAATGATACAGTTTTGAACTATTTTATGCTATATGTTTCAGTCAGGAATTAAATGAAATCTTAATATTTTTCACAAGTGGTCAAGGTTTTCCTGTGTACAAACCTGAAAACCAAACCAAAATTCATAAATTCAGTGTAACTATCTTTCAATTTTGTGCTGTTGAAGCAGTATTTGAGGCCTTACATCACCTTTAGGGTGTTGCTAATCTTTCCAATGTTCAGATAATTTGTAGCTAAATCAGAACCCTGAAAAAAAGTGTTGAAAACAGGACAGTTTGTTTTGCGAAACCCTAGAAAACACTGGAAACTTCTAACAAGTTTTGCTTAGATGTATTTAAAACAAGGAAGAATGCTTTTCTAATAATCCCAAAATGAAGAAATTCTTGGTTTGACCAATGATTCCTCTAGTGACCAAGTATTATTTCTAGCTCCTAATTTACTCTAAAAGAAAATGAAAACTCATACAATACCTTGAATAATCACACAACATAATTTGACATAGCTTTCTAGCAAAAGGTTACTAAAACCATTTGCATGGTATAGTGATAGTCTTCTGTGAGGTTATCTAATAGAGTTTGTTAGGAAAACAGATAAGCCCTACAGTGAATCAGTGGAGACAAACACTGGAAGGAGGGAAAATAAAATAAATAAATATCTGTTTTAAAATTAAAAAAACAAAACACAGGTTCTGTTTCTTTTTTAGTTATATAATTTCACCTCTAATGAAATCAGTTAGCAGTACCAGAGTAGTAAATCAGATACCAAATGTTGTGACAGGCTAATTCTCACCTCTCCCATAGAACAAAGGACTGTTTTGTCTGATGAGGGACATAGCACGCAGTTATTTTCTTGTGCCTTAGAACAAAAATGCAACGTCTCAGACAATACAGCAACATTACAGAATTAATAAATTCAAACCATAAGACTTGCTGGCAGAAATGTGCTGAGAGGTGAAAGAAGAGCTAATACAGTAGCTGAGATGAATAATCTGGCAGTGGAGGAGATGTGGGACCTCCCTCCACTGCTTAATGATTCTGTCAGTGCAGTTCCGGGAGTTGCTTCTGAGTCAGAAGCCTGTTCTATTTGAGTTACTGTTAATATGTTGCTCATAAGCAGAAATGCGTGTTGATACAGTAAATGAAGTCTAGGTCAGCTTCAGGTATGCACATAATTATTTAATAATTGTATCTCATGATAGCTCTCAAAGAGTTTATACCTTCTTTGAGCGTGAAAGCCTATTTAAATATTTTAGGCTATCGTGAGCCATCCCATCAATCTACAGACTGACCATTCAGGTTTTTAATGCAAGTATGCTGTATGTACTGACACACTATAAAGTGTTGTTTTAACACTACCAAGGCGAAAATATGACTACCACAATATTAACATCATTAGTCATAAAGTACACCTTTCCCCCTCTACAATTACAAATCCTACTAAGAGCTTTACCAGTTTTTCTGATGCATTAGGCATTGTCTTGCTCTAATAACAGGTCTTGCACAAAGCTACTTTCCAATTAATGTTTTTGAAGTGTTCACCTTAGTACCTTCTGTACTTACTCAACAGATATGTTCTGGTTTAGTGAGATGTTTTAGAAAAGGCTAGGAAGTTATTATTTTGCAGTCTTACTTAATGCTGGTAGCTAGTCAGATCTACAAATGACTGCAATTTATCAGATATGCCTTGATCCTGGCACTTCATACTTAGCTGACCGAACTATTTCCCCCCATTATTGTGAAACTGTTGTCCCAAATCCGGGTTCTTTACCTGATGCGCAAATAGCTGATCCACACAAAATCAACATATTTGTTTATTTCATGTCTGAGTAGAGATGGGTGCTAGGTGGAAACTCCACAAAGCCAGCACACCTTGGCTTATACATTGTAAGCTTTCATATTTTACAAAAATCGACTAATTGGCATACAATACTTATCATTGGCAGCTCATGATTTCACAATAAGCTCCTACTGGCGACTTGTATTCTTGCTTTGAATTAAAGGTATAGTATTTACTAAATTACTATGCATGCTCAGTGAGTAGGGGATCTCATCTAGGAGGCATATAGGTTAAGATTTGGAGTTGTGGTTTTCACAGTATAATGAGCTAAGTTCACCTGAACTTACTTTTTATTTTCAACGCTTTGTGACAACCAGCAACCTTGCAGTTTTAACAGAATGTCCCAGTTTTCCCTAGTTAGATTCCTTGTATATTTTTGCTATCTACAGGCTGATACAACACACTTCTTTTCTTTGACTGCCCAAAGTCCTTTTTTCCGTAGCAACATCTTATCTGCTTTGCCTTCATCAAAACCCTTACCCATATCATGAAGCTCAGTTGTCTCCTTTCACTTTCCCACTTCCTTAACTCTGCTGCATAATCCACCTGCAATTTAAACAAAAGCAAGAGAAATCTTTAACTGAAGGGCTGAGTTACCTATGTGATACATCTACATTATTATCGTCTTACTGGACTGCCCCCCAAGAGCCGTATCGCATGAGGGGCGCAGGGCCCAGCGCGAGGCAGGGGACAGCACACGGGGTTTGGCCCAGCAGTGACAGGACAACAGACCATCGGTGTCTGCTGACGTCCTCAAACAGGACATGCAGGAGCATATCATATGTGTACATACATACACGTTCACCTTTCTCTCTACTACTTTTTCCTTTTGGGGTTTATCTTCAGCAGGAGGCCTAAGAGGCCCTGTCCAGGTCGGTGTGCTTGGCGCGCACACAGCTGTCGCCAACGGAGCGGACATCTTGAGACGCCAGACGAAGGGCCCTGGCTCCTCAGGCCTGCAGCATGGCCCACCGAGGAAGCCCGTGTGGCCGCCCTGGCCTGGGCGAAGGCTGAGAGCCTAGAGGCGACGGGGAGGAGGGGAGCAGCCGGAGGCACCTCGGCCACACGGACATAAGGGAGACGGCCGGTCTCCCCGCTGAGCCCAGCGCCAGCTGAACGGCGGTCGCCCGGCTCCGAGCCGCTGCCAAAGCCCCGGCCGCGGCCTCTGGGCAAGGAGGAGCCCCGCGCTCCGGCCGGCCCCGGGCAGGCGGCAGCCCGGACCCTTTTCCCTGAGACACCTCCCGGGCCCTGGCAACCACCGCGCCTGGCAACCGGGCTGCAGGGCCGGCCCGGCCGGCCGAGGCGGAGGATGAAGCAGGTAGAGGCGCCGGCGGGCGGTGCGGGACGGGGGGCGGCGGCGCAGCTCCCCCGGTCCCTCCCGACTGACGGGCTGGCTCCCCGCCGCAGGCGCTGGTGGACGACACCGAGGATGTGTCCCTCGACTTCGGGAGCGAGGAGGAGCTGGCGCTGCGGAAAGCAAAGATCAGGTAACGACGCGGGGAGCCGAGCGGGCCCGGCCCCGGCGCGGAGGCCTCGGCGTGGCGGCGCCCGCCTGAGGTACTGGGCCGGGGCAGCCCCGCTGCTCCCGCCGGACCGACGCGCTGAAATACAACAAACTCCATTTAAACACTCAATTCCCGTTCTTTATAGGGAGATAGGTCGAGCGCTGGAGCAGGCTGCCCGGGGGGGGCCGGGGAGCCGCCGGGTGCTGGGCGGCCAGCGTCGGCCGTCGGGCTGGAGCCGGGCTGGCCCCCGGGCCTGTCGGCCGCATCGCCAGGCCAGCCCGGCAGGCGCAGCGCCGTCCTGCCGCTGGAAACTGAAGTAATTTTACATACCCAAAGTCAACATATCACAACCCCCCTTCACACCCAACCCAACACTATTTCTGTTAGAGCTGGAGAGAGCTCCCATCTTCAGCAGAACAGGCTGTGCAGCAGTGTGCTCTGGCACGGCATTGCATCGCGCACCTGGCTGACGGGAAACAGCAAGTTGTTTGCAATAAAACCATCATGTTTTCCTAGCACGGGATGTGGTCAGAAATATGTGGAGTATAGTATATCTTGTCCTTGTAGCTGTTACCTGAGAAAAGCCACCCCGTTGATCCATCTGTCAGGTTAAGCAGTCTACCGTTACTTCCCAGAGGCGTCACTCGGCAGCTCTGTCCACACCGAGGTCCCAGATGACAAAACTGTTGTTCCGTCAGTGGCTTTTGAAGAATCTCCGGTCAAAGGCTGTCAAGGGAAAAGTTTTATATCAAAAGGAACTGCACTTGTCAATAATGTGTGTAATCACCTTTGATTTTTATTGCCGCCTTCCATTCCACCTTGCTCCAGTTTACTCTGGTCTGTTACAATGTTAGCATTTCATGTAGGTGCAAACAAAGGAAAATAAGAGGTGTTAAGCCTAACATGAATGTTATCTGAGATGTGCAATCAAGCAATCGCATAGCTGTACAATACAATTACTCTGTTTTACTAGTGTCTGTTTGAAGCATTTCTGCCCTTCCAGTGCATCCGACTTTACAACCACATAATGAGCCAGCCATGACACAAGATTAACATTCCCAGAGTTGCTTTGTTTCTGTGCTTTAGCAGAAGCACACAGCTTAAATGAAGGTTTATAGGTTGGTGCATTCTTGGAGAACATAGTCTAAAGGATTACACTAAACTGGGAAATGCAGCTTCGGTGCGTGTCTTGAGCATGGAAGCCACCGATTCAGTCTATGGGACCAGACTAGAGTTAGTGTGAAGTGAAACCACCCTGAAATGTTTGTAGCAGGTCTACAGCACCAGTTACTTTACTCTAGACATCTGTTCCTAGTGGTTCATGGTACCCACTAATACAGACAGACAGAGTATCAGTGACAATACTATTAATTGATCCACTTTGTATAGATACTTATTTCATTAGAGACTGCTCTTTTTCTTGCCCTCATTGTGACAATACTAAAAGACAATCTCATACTGAAAAACGTTCTGCTACAGAATACAGAAATGAAACTCATTACATTGTTCACACAGAAGTTTGTTTTTATATTTCTGAAGAATTTTGTGCAAACAACCCTGGAACACACCCATGTGCTGCAAAAATTTTTTGTCTTAGAGGGCATAACAATGTGTTCCAATCATTTGTCTTTATTTAACTTTATCTCAATTTCATATATCTTGAACTTGGTTGGAATTTGCATAAGCTATGACAAGTTGTGCTTTTGTGATTCTCCAAGGTACATGCAAGCGCTCCTTAAAAACAAAAGGTATGTGGATGGTGATGTAGTTTGTGGCTCCTTTCATAAGACGGTTAGGAAAAAGATAACTTAGACCATCTTAGCAGCTTATTGCTGTTTCAGAACGTTTGATCTGGAACAGTTAGGAGCGTATGATTGCTTCTATTTCAAATCAGCCAGGTAAGACAAGGTGATCAAGTCAGAGAGCCTGTTTGTTCAAAATTTGCCTAGATATATTTGAAGTACCAGGCAGAAGTATAAAAAGCAGCGTGTACAGTGCTGCTGTGGCACTTCTGAGCAGGTACTGAGAACAATTCTCTTGTGCTTCAGTGGTATGCTTTAGGGTTGACCCGATTTGATTTCTTAATATGGGATGCAACTAAATTCATGAGAGCGCATTCCTATCCTAATATGCATCATGCTTGCAAACTGAACGGAGGTTATCCCAAGATAAATGGGAATCACTTAGCCTCAAGGCTCCAGTTCTACACTGTATGGATGTTTAGATGCAACAGGATATCTAAAAGTCCAAGCAAGTGGGTTGCTATGCTTTCAGGATCAAATGTATGCCAAGCAGAGCCAGTGCAGAGTTTTAGTTACCTTTATCCTTTATTGGATTTGAATGCCAAAAAAAAAAGTTATAATGTTTTAAAGCCTATACAGTTCAAGAAATCATGTTAGTTTATACAATGATTTCTTAATGCCATCATATTTCTGGAAATTAGCTTTTTAAAAAAATGTATAAAGTATAATTGAATTCAATATAAATGCATTCACTTAAGAAAAGCTGTACGGTTTTGTTTCAAAAAGGATGCAGATGGTTTAGCTTCAAGTTTTAAGACAATTTTACCTGGGATTGTCTACTTATTAAAAAAAAATCTGTCCTTTTATGATAGGAACTACAAGTTTCATCTGGTGGCTGTGAATTAAGAAAACACATTATTTCTGTTAAGTGAGGAAGCGAACCGTTTATTTACTGGATTCCATTAGTTTCAGGATTATTAATTTTTTTAAAGATGTATATTTTCTGAGATGAGAGAGTTGTCCAAAGAATAAGGTGCAAGTTTTGATACATCTCCATATTCCTCTCCTGGGACAAGAACCTGCAAGTTTGTGTCTTTGGCTTGACTAGCCATATCCTTGCAAGCGGATTGATAGTTCATAGTCTCAATAAAGTGTTTTGCGCTGTAATAAATGTGAGCTTCTTGCTCATGAAGTGTTTTTTCAGTAAACACCCTTCAGAGTTTGATATTGGAACAGATTCAGATTCCACACAGTAATACATCATCTGACTTCCAGAATGAAACACTAACTACTTCTCCAAAGTTACTTTCACATTTGAAGCACTGATATGGTTATAAAAGCCCAGTCCACCCTGATGCGCTTCAGGGTTGCGATCTGTGAGTAGCTTGTATTGATAGAAGATACCATTTATGCAAGGGAACTCTTACATCTTCTTGAATGAGATCAGGACTTGAAGTAGCAAGACACTATCTGGTTTTGACAGTTCACAATATTCCCTCTGCTTCACCCACCCACCCACCTGTCTGCTTATGGCAAAAAAAGCTCCTTTCACTTAAAATGTCACATGTTTAGTTTTAAGTCAAAAGTAGTTTTTGGAAAGTTTGAGGTTAGCATGGGCGTGATCAGGATTAAATATAAACTACAGCTGTGCATCATTCTTTCTTCTCCAGTCATGCGTGTGTAGTACTACAAGCACAATATTGCCATTATACAATAGGTAATTACTAGAACAGTTAAAGAGCTATAGAATAATAATACTACAATAAAGATATAACTATTATAATTGAAATCTAATTATAATGGAAGCTTGTAATACATAATTATAGTTGTGTATATATTATATGTATCATTTTGTTATACACAATAATAGAACAACAAATTTAATAGTTGAATTGTTAACTATGACCTAGGCCGTACTACTGTTCATTGTTTATAGAGGTAGAGGAGCTTAACAAGACAATTGCTGACTTAAAAAAATAATTATTCAGAACACAAGTTTTATTCACTCACCTTCAAGGGAAGAAGTTACTTAAATGCAGTATTCATTAGTTAACTGTCACTTTAAGCTAATTAACACAGAACTGTACAGAATGAGTTTTTGTACTTGGTGTATTACCCTGAAGATTGTACTGTGCTCATTATAGCATCCTCCAACCCCCCTGGCTTACTGTAGTGGCCAATATTTCATACCATATATTTACTTCTTCCACTGAAATTCCCCTTTATTTTGTTACAGGCAAAATTTTTATTTGATAAGCAAAGCACAAATATCTAGTGGAATTAATGAACATTCATAAGAATGGTTAGATTCCCAAGTCATACTCCCTCTGTAAAAGGAAGTATTTGGTTTCAGACATTACATACGAAGGTTCATTTTGTCTTGTACCCAACAGTTTTATTTATTTATTTATTTTTAGTTTCAGAGTTCCTTTTCTTGTTTTCAAAAGAGTTCTGAAAGGCATCAGATCTGTCTCAATTCTTTTGTGCCTTGCTATGCTGATTTATGTCATGAAACTATGAGGATTTTAGGGTGCAGTGTTGAACACAACCACTAGATTACTTCATGCAGTATCAAAGAAATTGGTGAAAGACTCTAGATGTTGTTCTACCTTTGAGAAAGTTTTGACATGAACAACACATTCCATCTTTCAGCTTTAGATAGGAGGTTGGCTGTTGGAAATACTGTTGCTTTGATAATAGAGATATATGTCAACCTATGAAGTAACAGCAGCTAGAAAACAAAATACCATTATAGACTAGAAATAGTTGTGTTATACTACATTTTTAGCAAATTCTGTAACATTCCTTCCTGTCCTGTAAGTTCCTAAGTGCTCTGTGTTGTTTGGTTTTGTTTTCTTTTTTTTATTTTAGGCACCCACTGGCCACCTTTTTCCACCTGTTTTTCCGAGTGAGTGCTATTATTACCTACTTGTTCTGTGACTGGTTCAGCAACAGCTTTGTTGCCTGTTTTGTCACTATTCTGCTCCTTCTGTCCTTTGACTTTTGGTCAGTTAAGGTAAGATGACCCTGAATAGTAATTGCCTTTGAAAGTATTTTGTGTGCCGTTAAATAAAACAAAAAAGGACATAGGTATACTGACAAAAGTGACAAAAACAATGTGATCTGTTGATTTATTGAATGTCTAGCCCACTTAAATTTAAGACATCTACATATCTTATATAGTGTTTATCACCGTGTTCTCTATGGCTGATGGGAGCTACTAATATAGTGAGAAGATTGCCTTGCCATAGGTAGGTTTGTTTGTATGCTTACCCTCTTTAAAAGAGCAAAAAATAAAGTAATCTTGGCTTTCAGTAGTGGATGCCAAAGGGTGTCTAAAGCTGCAATACTGTGCCCAGACCCAGTGTGCAGGAGCTGCAGAAGGCTGCTGGGAGCCCAGCTATGGCACCAGTGCCCTGATCGCAGGTGGGTGGGTCAGGCCAGCCCAGAATCCCAGGGGCTCCACGTGTGGAACAAGACTTTTGTTTTGTAGAAGTGAAACACTGATGTGACCCCAATATACTGAAAACTAGTATTCATCCAGGTACAGAAATATTTTCTTCATTTGTTTGCTTGATTCCATGCAGCTTACTTGCTTATAATTAATATGCCATTTTTTTCAGTGTTTTGGTTCGCGGTTCTCCTCTCTTACTGAGAAAATTTGTTTATTGGGTGCTTCTCCAACTGACTTAGAAAGATACATCCTATAATTTCATACCTAACTCAATGTTAATGTGCTAATTATCATATTAGAAGAGAACAGGCCTCTAAATTTGTGGTAACTCATCCATCCTTAATGACTATTGTTTGCAAGCTGGCACAGCTTTTAGAATTAATTTTAGTATTTGATAAAAGAATATGATTTTCAGACATGCTTGTCTATTTTTTTTAAATGTTATTCTGACAAGTGAATTATGCAACTGATTAATGCAAATAATTGTTTCTGTCACTAGAATGTGACAGGGAGACTCTTGGTTGGTTTGCGTTGGTGGAACCAGATTGATGAAGATGGAAAAAGCCACTGGGTGTTTGAAGGAAGAAGGGTAAGTATGTTAATATAAGTAGGCACAGGGCAAACAGAATCCATAGGAAAGCTTGTGAAGCTGATGCCAAGTCAAATAAAGAAGTAACAAATAGATCACCTTTGTAACAGTTACTTTTTATCCAGCTTCTATAGAAGATAATGTAAGTATTCAGGTGCAAGCACACCGGATTGTCACATCCTGGAAGCATTCCAAATAAAACTGGTCTCACAACGTTGTCATCATATGCATCAGCAGAATAAATATCCACAGCATGGTACAGTTGGTAGGAAACATTTCTGGTAGTTCTATTCTATTTTCTATGAGAGCATCTCGTAGTAAACAACGCAGAATCCTCTTCAGGAACGATCTATGTTGAAAGCAATACTGAATAGTTCAAATGTTTTGTTCACGCTCAGGGAATATGGTGGGGAATCGAACCCGGATCGCAGAGCATTCCAATACTGATTGATCTCCCCCGAACACCCTGAGCAAAAAAGCTATAAAACGGCACTTGGCATCTTTGCCAGAGTCAGGAGTGCGGGTTTTTTCTTTCGCTTGCTAGCGTTCTGTCCAGAGCCCCGTTGAGGAAGGAACCCGGCAGGGCAGCAGCTGAAGCGCTGCTGGCTCGGCCATCCCGCCGGGCCAGGGCCGGGCCGGGCCGGGGGTGCCCTCTAGCAGCGCGAATGCGGGCGAGCAGGAGAGCGAGCAACCGGCGGAGCCCAGCCGCGCACCATCCAGAGGTCGAAGGGTGTTAACGTTCTTCCTATGATCTAAGCAAAGCCCAAAGAACCTAGCAGCCCTACACAAAAGCAGAGAAGCTTGGAGACCTTCAGAGTTTCTTAGTTTTGTCAAGTCTAGACAGCAAGCAAGAGCTTTCTTAACACTTAAGAGCAGTGACAGTCATAAAGGGACCTCCTGACCTTAAAATGACTGTAAAATGAGCAAGCCTAGTTCACCTATTACAGTTTGTTAATTCTAGCCTAGAAGTACAAAGTTGACTCATCTGTGTGGGCTAAAGCCTTCCAAAAATTCTGGCAAGTGGTAGCTTGATTAACAGGAAAGCAATAGCACCACAAGAAGGAACATATTAGAGTGGATGGTCTTTCTGTCATGCCTTATCCATGAGAAATACTTTTGTCACGGCAAGGTCCTGGAATACATGCAATTCTCTTACTTTCCAGAGTCAGGTGTTCCCCACCTCCTTTACCAGTCCTCTAGCAACTTTTAAAAATCTCTTCCTTTAGGGGTAAATTTGCTTAGAAAGATTCCAAGTCACTCACCAACAATAAACAGCTAATTCCTGGTGTACTGCTGGCACAATAGAGGTTCGCCCTTGAAATCCCATCTTCTGCTGAGGTTTGCTAGAAGAAAAGTAATTCTTACACTTACTTCCCAAACATCACAGCTCCCCCCTCCCTTCTCTGGGATCACTGCAGCCTTTTGTAATCTCACTCGTCTAGTTAACTAGGTCTTTTAGGTGCAGGGTTCTCAGGTGTACTGACTTTTTTTTCTCCTAAATAGTGCTAATGCAATGTCACTGTTGGGTAATTTGTCAGTAATTTGGGATACAGGTGATTTATTTCATTGACTTAGAGCATCTGTCTTTTTCTGTAACTATGATCATAGAACATTATTCTCTGGACCTCTGCAACATCACTGGTTTAGAGGGTACATGAAAAAATTAAAGACACCTTGTAATTATTGCATCTTGCAGGCTTTTCTTAGGCAAGATAGAGTAACTTAACCGTGTTTATATGTTGGATGCTATTATCTGCCTCACGATGAATGGATGAGTCTTATTTTTACATGTAAGAGTTCAAGATACTGAAAATGACCTAAGAGGCTTTTTAGTTTTCAGAGTGGAAGAGCCCCCAGGGTTTTCTTTTCCAGTCATGAAGCTTGTGTTTCAGAAGCTAGCGCTACTGGTGGTTGAGTGGTTTGATGTTTGGAGTGATTTTGAATTCTGGTCTCGTAGGAAAGGTCAGAACCTTCTGGACAATTCTCTTTCTTCAGTTTCTCCTAAGTGTTAGGAATTAGCAACTATCCTTTCAGTGTAGATAGAAACACATGAGTTGTGCTGACATGAAGAGATCTGCACGCAGGGTTTTTTGCAGCCTGCATGAGTTTTTTTACTCTCACTGAAGAACACAAATAGAGTGCCGTGAATAAGGACGCCTCTTTCAGAGAGATGCCAGCAGTTACTATGGTGTCCAACACTAGTATTACAGAAGAGGGCATTTTTGAAGCCACAGTTCTTAATTTATGCAATATCAGTGGAATTCATAATTGAAGTATTAGTTTACGTAATAGAAAACTAAGCTTCATGCAAGATTTAAATTAAGCTAAGATACTGCCTGTTTTTAGGAAAATGTATGGAAATGGGCACTGTTATGAGAATTCCATTGTATGAACTGGAACCAACTGATAAATCCTATCGGGGATCTTTAGAGTTTGCTTATTAGTGCTTGCAACAAACAGCTCACTGCAGTTTCTGCATTAGGCACTATAGTTTTTCTGATACCGCACTGATTTTTCCCCACACACTTTTGATTTATGAACAGGGCACACGTCACGAATCTACACTACAGGCAGTGAAGCACTCGCTAAAGTTCTGCTTGTAACACTGTCTTCTGTTTCACGCTCCTCTGAGACCTTGCTAAAGTTTGAATCTAATATCAAAGTTAACTTACTATTTCTGAAGTGTAAAAGGAATTGTCAGTGTAACAGAACTTTGACTTTAAAATACTACTAATCTGTAGTGTTAGTGGGAGCTAGCATTGACAAAAGGAATAATTATCTCATTTAAATGCGAACAGAGAGCAGAACACTTTGAACAGAAAATGCTGTCATGTGCAGTAAGGCAGCAGGCAGAAAACTTGGCATAAACTACTTCTCTTCTTATTCAGTCTTCCTTCCGTGCATACAATAAGTGAAATCTCGGTAAAGAAGTAATTTTGTCCATTCCTCCTCTTCTGCTGATTTGTTATTGTGGCATTTATCTTTGTGGCTAGTAGTTTCAATAATTTCCCTTCTAGGTGCCTACAAGAGCTGCCTCAACTGAAGCTGAAGCTCGAATCTTCTGGCTTGGTCTCATTATCTGTCCAGTTATTTGGACAGTGTTTTTCTTTAGCACCTTGTTCTCCTTGAAGCTGAAATGGCTGGTAAGTCTGGGGGCACTGAAACACGTACAGCTGACAATGTTAGTAGAGAGAAGATTCAGGTCTGTTAGTTTTGCAATGGTCTTTGAACCAAATCTTCCAACAGTACAAAACTTACACCAACAGCTTCAAGATATCAGAGGATTTCCCTGCACTCTGGAAAGGATCAGTAATTTTTAGTCCCACTTCTACTAGGCTATCGGATGTCAACTCCTTCATCTAACTTGAGAACCTTAAGTGGCTGGCAAAATTACAGACTTCTTTTTAACTGTAGCAATTTACTTTTCCCCAATTTATTTCAGTCAAAGGAAACTGATAGGAGAGGACAAAAAATGAACCAGTGGTGCTGGTTTTCAGGTTTTCACATCTCCTTGGGACTTGAATGTTACTTGCTCTTAAAAGTAAGGATTTTAGATCTCTGGTACAATTTCCTTTTGAAAGAACCAGTATCATAGTGCTTAAAACCTTGATAAATGGAGCCATTTGTAATTACTGTATTTATAAGCCATCTACTCTATGAAGAAAAACATCACACATTTTTCTAAATACAAGAGGAAATTTACCCTGTATATTGCATTATGTTATTTTTGTCTATGAAATCATGTTTTCCCCTGTAAACATTAAGTGCTTGGATAATCGTCGTAGAATTCATTTTGTCAAGTTCCCAGCCACGCTAAGTACAATTTCTTAATTCAGTTTGAAAAGATAAAAAGTATCTTGCATACGTGCAGCTACATAACCAGTAACAGCCAAGATTATATTTCATTATTAAATGAAACAGGAAATTCAGCTATGGGTATGAATCAATTGCAAATCATTAATTGCTTTCTAGTGCCCAAAGTGGCATAGCTAGACAAGCGATAGTTAAAATTAAACCAGCAGTATTTCTCCACAGCTCCACCTTTATTTTTGAAAACCAGAGATTGTTTGCTAAACTCAGAGCTGGTTGGAAAAGGAACCCTAACTAGCACTGGAGGTAGGTCACTCATCAGGTGCTCGTAAAAGGCAAGTTAGACAAATGAAAACACAACAGCTTCTGGGAAACTGTTTCTGAGGCTAAGAAAAACAGTTTTCATAAGTTATTTCATTAGTCAGTCGGATGGGTTCTGCCTGCTGCTAAGCCTACAGCACCACTAAAGGATCTAATTATTTAGACTGCCTGTTAATGCTAGATATTGCCTTGTATCTATTGATGCTCTTTGTAAATCTGTAAGTTATGGGATCTTATTTGTATGTAATAAGGCATTTGTCAGCTAACCAAGCCTGCAGCCTTGCTATGTATCTGGATGTGAAACTTTCAGATACAAATCAGGCCTAAAAATGTGAAATGATGATGGAATCAGTTGAACAGGTCCTTTTTTGAGTAGGCACTTTTTAGGAAAGTAATGAAGTCTTTCAGGATACAGAATGACAAATTTGTATCGCTGTGTTGATAAAAAGAGAGGCGTTTTGTAGAAAGGAACTATTGTGTTTGACAGGATTGGATCTCTTTGAAGGTCATTTATTACTGGAAGGAATATCCCCCTCTTCTAGCATATATGTGTATCTAAATAGTATGTATACATGTGCACACATGTGCCTATATATTCTACACATACAGTCTATAATATGGCAGTATGTTTGTCCCAGCTGAACTGTTGCTTGTCCACAGGCTCTTGTGATAGCTGGGATCTCCCTTCAGACCGCTAATTTATATGGCTACATCCACTGCAAGTTGGGGGGACAAAAAAGCATCAGCAGAGCAACTTCACATTTTTTTGTTACAGCAGATGTTCCCAAGAGTAAGTACAGAATCACTCTGCCAGATACAGCCCCTGAAGCATCCTGTGCTGACCTGCCCCACACTGTTCGTTTTGGCTCTTCCCAGGTCTTAGTTCCTAAAATAACTCCTAGCAAGGCTACCTTCATTCTCCAATAAGCCTCTCTTGTGGAACTCGTTCAGAGGGGCCATACCCCACGTCCCTTTGCTCCGTGTCCAGAAGACACTTCACAACTGAGCCACTTCCAAGCCCCGTTAAGAATGTCCCCCAAGTTAATCCTCAGAGGGGTTACAATGCCTCTGCCTGGGCACAGCTGGGAGAGCTATCTTCAACCCCCGGGCTTCCACCTGCCTCTGCCCTGCCTTTTATTAAAAAGATTCCTACACGCTGACACCCACACTTCCTCTGCTCATTCCATAGGACAGACAAGGAGAATTTCAGAAGAGCACATTGAAGAACATGGGAAGACAGGCACGAGATAATCAAATAAGGAAGAACAAAAAGGAGGAGCAGCAAAAATACTCATTTATGAAAGGTGTTCTTTGTAAGAAGGTATTTCAGTAAAGCTCTAGAATTATGCCTGCACAAAATAATAATGATTATATGTGATTTGTGTTTGAGTCTTTAGAGTCTGTAAAGTTTCCAGTCTTTGTCACTTAAAAGTTTCACCGAAAAGCAGTTTGTATAGGCACAAACACAATGCTTACAGTTTATACACAGCATGTCATTAAGGAAAAAAAATAAATCTGTCAACTAGCCTGAAACGGTTGGATTATCTTAACCAAGAATTTGAATGTAATCAAAGGACAATGCTCATTTGTTTAATTTTTGACCTACAATAAACAAAGTCAAACTGCCTTTCCCTCTTGTACACAATACTGATTTCTCAAAGCTTTGATTCCTCAATAAAAAAAAAGGAATTACAATCACAGAAAGCCTCTTAAAGATACCAAATGTTTGTTTTTTTAAGTGTTCAGGCTCAGGGTCCAGTAGAACGTACAAAAGTCATGTAGCAGGTTCACACAGTACTTGTGTGGAGCAGCCAGTTACGTATAAACAGTTAAAATGTTAATCTTATTCTGATGCCTGTAATAAAAAAAATACTGTACTTGTGCTATAATTAACTTGCCTAAACTCTAGTAGGTTTTTAATTTAAGACTGATGCCAATTATAAAAAAGGAGATAATACAATGCTCAATTTCACTCTAAATATAGACCTTTTCCACCAAAAGGGAGGACGCTGAAATGATGTTATTGGGTAACAGAGCATGGGCATGACAATTCCTCCTAGTGCAGGAGGCAGGCCAAAGCCTACCCCGTGTGCCTAGCAGATACATCAGACACAGCACCCCAGTGTCAGAAAAGCATATTTGATACTCAACTTTCTAAATAAAATGTTGTATACACATGTCTGCAAACACCAACTTCATATGCAGGTTATTAGTACCATGGCAGCAGATGCAGATTGCGGCTATGTAACACAGACGAAGACTCAGTTTTATGGCTTTCTAGCAAGCTTTGAGATCACCTGTGAACTACAATAATCTCGAACTATGAAAAAAAATAAAGCAAAAACATTTATATTAAGAATTTATTTGCAATATACAAAAAGAATACATTCCTCCTATTAAATCAAGGCATAAGTTACTTTTCTATAATTAAACATGAACTACATTTTTATTCCATTCATAGATTAGATAATCTTTTCTTCATGAAAATGGTGTTGATCACAGTATTCCTGAATTCCTGCAAAGACAGGGAAAAAAGGAATATAAATAATATTTCAGTTGCCCATCAGGAGTTAGTTATTGCTGCATCACTCTGCCCCTATTGGTACAAATATCACAAGTTGGGCATTTATCACAGTGAAAATGGCTTTAGGAATTTCCCAGCTGTTTGCAGTTTTAAACTGCACATCACCGGCTATTTAGGTAGTTTTTGTAAGGTTTTTTGGTGCAATTACAATTAGAAGTAATTAGCCAGCTGTATCACATTCGGCTATGGTTAGCACCCTTCAACAGGCCTGCTTGAGAATCTTAGAGCTTTTCTGTGAGAGCAAGTATACACACGTCTCTTCTGAAAACTAATGACTGAAACCAAACATTGAAACCGGTTATTAAATACAACTCTGTTATCGCTTTAAAAGCCTGTCATAACTGATGGCCAGAAATGAACATAGTATTTACATCTGTTGCTTTCATAATTGCTATGCACATCTACTGTTTTTATTATTTGTGGCAGAATAACGTAACTGTTTGGCACCTTTATGTATCGCAGAACTGCTGAAAATTGAGAGGATTCATTTGTGCAGCAACTTTCAGACTTACTTTGAATGATATTCCTGTAAGATGATGTAGCTGGAGACTCAGGTGCTTCAGACAAGAAAGACCGGCCTTTGTCACAACTTTTTCCTTGAAGGACAGGGAAAAACATGAAAGCAGAGCAAAAAGATGAACTTTTCTTTATTTTACCCTTTATCCCGCTCCCAGTTAGACCAGTCCAAAGAGCCACTTGTGCCTACTGCTTTTAAGAAGTTCTTATGTCAGTAACATACCCCGAACTACAGCTTAGAGTTTTACAAAGGAATACTGTTAGCAGAAACCTTCAGTCATTATTTTGGAAGTACTGACCCTGTTCCTTGATGTCATTAAATTGAGTATTAATTGCTAATTCCCAGTGAGCGGGCAAGGAACCAAGCCTTCTCGCTACCCACAACAGAATTTGGGTGGTGCCAGTAACAGTGAAGTGAAAGCACTGGTTTCAATGCTTAACACCCACAAGATATTGTTCTTTGTAGTGGTTATGCTTTTATTCAGCCTGCACTTCCAGGTGATCACACTGAAGAGAAAGACACATTGTGCTTCAAATATGATTATACAGCTGAAAATATGCATAATCTAATCTTAATCAAGATTAAGTTTCAGGCTAAGGAAGTTATCCTAGCACTTCCCTCTTTTCACTCCATGCTATGTCACGGTTCCAGTAACTTCTGATTTAAAAAAAAAAAAAAAAAATGTTCAATGCAAAGTGGATATTTACCTAAGAGACAAAATGTTTAATTTATCAGTGTCCAAGTCAGGGCTCTCCAGTAATAACATCAGCACAGGAAGAAAAACTTGTTTTAAACATAGTGCAATACAGTAACTTTACCTATCTGAGGATCTAGAGGCACTTTACCCAGGAGGGAAACATTTAAGTTCTGGCACATCTTCTCTGCACCTCCAGTAGTCGGGGGAAAGATCTGAGATTCATTCTGGGACAAAATGAAAATTTAAGTTAAAATATTGCAATTCTGAGAGTGTGACATTTTTGGAGCAATGTTTTATATACAAACAATGTTAAGATAAAACATGCTGTAAGATACAGAGAGCCTTACCTTACACTTTGGACATATAAAGCCACTCATATTTTCCACAACACCTATGATCGGCAGTTTCACTTTATGGCAGAAGTTGATCTCCTTCTGAACATCCTGCAGCGATACTTCCTACAAATATTAGGAAACACTGCTATTTTGATTGCAATGTTTTGATGCTGAATCCATTAAGTTACATCCTTACAGCTACTTTAAAGAAAGTTCATAATGAGTTATTACTCCTGTCTTCATATTTTGAGGAACATAAACCTGTGGTATGTGCTCTAGCAACAATTCTATGAGTAGCAATAGAACAGGTACAGCAGTTCTACCCCACTGAATGTGGTTCTGTTTTGAAATCTGACTTGACTCTAGTAAAGATTCAGCCATATGTATGTTTTATCTCCTGTTAATCTCATATCATTAGTTCTTTACATGCAACTTTTTCCACATTTTCAGTTTACAGGAAGACCCCTGGCATTCTCAATAGAGCAGGCAAGGACAAGAACCACCAGGCTTACGCTTGTTATCTCTGTTCAAATTAAATTTCAAATACCTTATCATCCCCTCAGACTTTTCACATATATGCCTGCCCTCATTCAGTTCTGTTCCCTTCTCCTCCCCTCACCACCTCTCTGATGTCGCCCTCACTGCTTCATTTCCTTTACAATTCATTCTTTCAGCTGTTGTGGAAATACCAGGTGTCTTTTGCTAGTTTGACCTCCTGCTCCTTTCCAAGCTAGGCTTTAAAACCTATGTTTGAATTTGATGTATTTTGAGTTTCAGCTCTCTACGGGCTGGTTTTTCTTTTAAAAACGCACACCACGTACTTGCCTACTGGAGGCAACAGGCTACTCATGTGGTGTCAAACAGTGCACACCTGACTGCTTAGAAACTAAACTTCTTACTGACTTCTGAACATTGAGCCATTGGTGAGTAAATTACAAATTCACAACGATGCAAACTCTAATCTGGAGAAGGAAGTGAAATACTGCATTTTCCTTCACCAGAAAGGTCATGACAGCTTTTGATTGTGAATGGCTCAGGGGTCTAGTGACCCACTGAGATCCCCGGCTCCACTGAGATACCCATCTAACTCACCAACCAGCCAGCTGTAGGCACAAAACAAGGAAGTCAACTCCCTTAGGTTCTGTACCATCATTTCTCTGAAGTTAAATAGAGACTCTAAACCAAAGATTGGCTTTAACTGCCATGCTACTTCTATCAATGGAAATTCCATTCTCACACCTGAGGGGTAGTGATTATAACAGCACCATCTATGTGTGTTGCACCGAGATACTGCACAATAGAAAAGTGTTCATCTGATGTTCCTGGAGGGGTGTCTACACTCAGGTAGTCGATTTCACCCCAGTCCACATCACAAAGAAATTGTTTCATCAACCCTAAAAGAAAAGGTAAGAATGTGGAAGAGGAAAAAAATATCTCCCTGTATTTCAAATTTTAGGATCTACTTCAAATTTTATAGTCTAGGTATGCAGATCCTCCTGACTTGTCAACTTAAGTACAGAAATGCTTATTTTGCCAAGGCTTAAAAAAAACAAACCCAAACAATACAGTATCTGACCTTCTAAATTCATCAAATGAGTATGTTCAACTAAAGAAAATAAATAACTATTCACTCATTTTTTCCTATAGCTTACTATACTATATTTACGTTATTAATTAAACAAGCTCGTGATACTAAATCTTTCAAATACATCAATTGTTGAAAACACTTGATACATACCATTTTTTTTTGGTCCTCTCCAGGTGACGGCATCATCAGGACTACTAAGCAAGAACCCCACGGACATGGCACCTAAGTTTTCTTCAATGTACTAAAAGAGAAGTAGAGAAACTCTAAGTAGAGCATACAGAACAGTAACAAAAGAGCAGAGAAACCAACTCTAAACCCAGATTTTATAGAAAAAGCAGTTTGGAGGGGGGCAGAAGACATTAAGAAAATAAAGGCAGAGAACCTTATGCTTCTCTTACAAAAGGGCACTGAAAACTACAATTTTTGTGCAACACTCACCAACTACATTCACAGACGGAAAAAAATCCAGTTACAGTATGATTTACAGTGGTTTACAGAATCACCAGAGACAGCGTAAGGATAAAAGCAGCTTTTCCTCTCCTCTTTTACCAGCACACACACTACAGGTGATCTTTAGACAACTAACACTGCTGCAAAACTCTCCTTGCATTTTCTAGAGATTAATGCGGTTTTACTTGGGTGTAAGACGCTTTTTGCCTGTCATTGAAAAGGTAACATACTGTACAGCTGCATGATAACGAAAAATAATGAAATCAAGTAACTTATATTTATGACCCATAGTATGGTAGGAAAGTCAGTAAACAAGAGATACTTAAAATAATGAAAGTATTTTAGAAACGTAGTTGTATTATGATTAACAAAAGAAATTTAACACTCTGATCCATATAGCCTACATACAGACTCTATAGAATCTGAATAGTTACATCATTAGAAGAAGAACTGATAGAAGTACCTCCTGCTCCTTCCTTACTCATTTTTTCACTTTAGAAGACAGAGCCCAACCCAAACAAACCCAACAAACTTTCTGAAACAGTTACACCAGCTTACCACTGGAGACCATCCAGAGTGCTTTTTTTCTGATGTTTTGTGAATTGTTTCCATTTCCTGTTCTGAAATGTGATTTGGAGATCACTTGTAGTCATGTTTCATTTCCTTTTCAGAATAAAGATGGTGAAAACCATTAAGACATATCAGAAGGTATGACCTTTTTCCTGGGTTTCCATTTTGCTAACAAGAAACCTGTATTTTAGGGAAGTTCCTTTCAACATCTCAGGTGGGGCCACCAAAATGAAAAATCCCAGTTCTAATTAATCCGTTCCCAGCCAAGATTAGTGTGTCCCAATAGCCTTACCAAGAAGACGACAGAGGCAACTGGAAAATAGGTGAGCAGAGAAACTCTCACCAGGGAAATAAGACGGTAAAAAAATGTATGTGCTGTGTCTGCAAGGGAGGGAGGAGACACGTTCCTCCAGGACTCTAATCTCTATCACTATTATTATTATTAAATATTTATGTACCACCCTAAGTTTGCATGACACTTTGCGGAGATAAAAGATGTTCTCTCTGCACTGAAGATCTTACAGCCTACATCAGACAAACAAAGAAAGCAAAGTTAGCAGAAAGAAGACAAGATGAAGACTAAGAAACTGATCTAATGCTGGTGACCCAAAAGCATTTTTAAATTGTAACAGAGTGTGGGACTAGGCTGAGGGAAGCTAGTGGCATCAGGGCCCATTTTGCTTTTAGTAGCCACCTGACCACTTTTCAAACTCACCATGGTTGTGTGGACCTAATTCTCCACAGCTTTGACCCAAAGAAAATAATGGCATCCTGTAACCCCTAGGAAAATACTTTTTTAATGTGACTTGCCTAAGGAAAAGAGAAGTTGGGCTGCCACAGTTCAGCCGTGTGTTTTCCCAGGCCGCACGAGTGGCAGAAAGACCAGTACACTGCACTACTGAGCCGAAAATAGAAATAAGAGTTGTTCAGTCCGTCGGCTTGAGTTTCCTCCATTTTGCTTAGTTCCCTCACTTCATTTTCATTTCTGGCAGTGCAACTAGGCAGCCCCGATGAATTCAGCCTTCCCTGTCAGACACACATGGCTGGGGTGGCTCTGGCCTTCAGGGCAGAAGCACCGCAGCAGCAGGAAAACAAAGCAGCGAAGGTGGAGAAATGGGAATACTCAGCACAACTCTACCTGCCGGGGCCGTGGGGCATACTCCTATCCAGCAAAGTACAGGGAATACACCTCTGCAGAAATGATGCTGAAAGCCCCTCTTGTGGAGGGTAACACCCGTTCTATACAGCCTGTAAAATAATTTAACATATTTTAATGTAGACATTGTTAACATCTTGGGTAGCCAAGCCAAGCCCAATGTTACGCTGCTGCAGGAGAACGCCCCTCTGCTGCCTTTTCCCCCAGGCGCAGAGGGGAGCCGGCAGCCCCAGCGGGAGCCAAGCCTGCTCTGCAGCGCTCTCCCCTGCACTGCCACGGGGCTCATCCCCAAAAGCTCGGGGTTGGGGGGGGGGACTGTGGAGGCTGCAGCAACAAGGGCAAGGCCACCGGGCTTGGGGACACCAAGAGGGAGACAAAGAGGGGAGGTGCTGGCCCCTTCCCTGGCGGGGCTCTGGCTGCTGGGGCTCAGGGGGCAAAGACCCCTTTCTGGGTCCCCACTTCCCATCTATTATTTCCTTTCACAAACTTGATGATCAAGAAAAAGGATATTTCTGCTTTTTAAATTTTTAAAAGTAATCCTAGTCTAATTGACGATGATGAGAGATTTCCCCACATTTCCTAGAAGAAATACATTTGTAGCTGAACCTGAGGAATCGAGCAGAGAGAAGCAGCAGCACTCATCATACTGCCCGAGACAACAATGGGCAGGACACACAGGGCAGATAAAGCGTAGACTAAGGCATATAGCAATAAACAGATTGCAGACACACACATGCATGGACACACACACACATACGTGCACATATGTGTATATATACACACACACACCCCCCATACACGCTCCTAGCAATTCAGTTAGATTAACTTACTTTGGCTACTCTATTATTTTACTTTAGTCATTGTATAGTACTTAAAGAATCAGGTTAAGCATTCTGCATTAGATGTACAAACAATGCTTCTTTACCTCCACATGGGTGTTGTGAGACTTTAATTAATGTTTATAAAGTGCTTTCAGATCCCCAGAAGAAAGGCACTATAGAAGTGTGAAGTTTGATTATTTCACAGCATACAAAAGTGGAAGTGAAAAGAAATATTCTCCCCCTTACACATAAAACTACTGATCTCAGCTCCTGCATTTAAAAAACCAAGATGTTAAGAAAGAAAGAATTCTGACCATGAACCTACTTCAGGCTTCCCATTTGCCTTTTTCATCTGATTTCTGGTTGAGTGAAATAACAAACTATTGTATTGCTGTAAATTCTTTTTAAGTAGATTTGACTAAGACAACAGAGTTCAGTGCCAGCAGCTACTCTGATCATTCTTTTAAATGGAAATTTACCATCTGCTGCATCACATGGAAAAAATATAGAACTATTTTTCACAGCTTGTTCACTGAACAGATTATTGGAGGGAAGAAAAAATAAAAAGGCTTCATTTTCTACAGATCCCAAATCTCAGCATAGAAAGTCTTGGCAATTTCCTTTTGAGAGGAGACAGATTTCACTTTCACATTGATTTAACAATGAGAAGTGTGTCCAAACTGAGGGTCTGATTCTGAACATTTAAACGGTTAGCCATGGTTGATTCAATAGCTTGTCTATGGGAGCAAAATTACTCACATCCATAAGTCTATGTAGGATCTGGTCCTAATATAGAACCAGTTCTTGATGTCATAAAATCTTTTTTAACAGCATCTTGTGTTACATTTAATTTATTTCGTATGGCCTCATAAAATAAGATAAAAGCTTGTAAGTCTAAAAGTCATATAAAGAGGATGGAAAAAAAAAAAGTCCTATCATGTATTTGTGTTTATTAAGTATTGTCTTCATGCAACTTAGAGAGTTTTAACTCCCGAATTTCCAAATTTTTTCTAATCCTTATAGCAGTCAGCAAGAGCTGCCAGTGCCTAATATAAACAGATTACAACACACATGCTTTTTGGAGAAGAAAGTCCTTCCCAAAGCTCCCTCCCGGACAGGTCGTCCCTTTCAGCACACGCTAGCAGCACAGAGCCTTACAAAGGCACCTTACCACCTTCCCTCTTGCCTGGGCAGGGGGCGGGCGGGCAATACCCCTGCCCTGCCTGGCCCCCGAGGAGTACAGCTGTATGGTTTAACCTCCAAATTTAGCCCAGGAACCTCCAGGGTGGCAGGCACAAGAAACACTGGCTTGCACCAAACATGGTTTAACCTGACGGTGGCCAAAAGAGTGCTCAAGCAACTCTCCAGTTCGCCTGTTCTTCAATATAGAGAAAGGCTCCAAACGGAGAAGTTTGTAGCAGAAAAACACCTTCAGAGCCAAAGGCGGCCTCACCCCTCTTTAAATGGAGGTTACGGAGTGCCTCCCCGCCACCACTGAAAGCACGCTTTCTGCTCAGGCCCCAGGAGGGAAAGGAAAGGACTGCAGCCAAGTAACCCAGCATTTAGGCTGAGCTCACCTGCAGCCAGGGGGACATGGCCAGGGGGTCCCAGGAGGCGTGCATGGTAGCCTCTGGGCTGTGAGAAGGAAAGTAGGTCCATGGGTGTCGCTTGGCACCCACAAATTCCCCACAGAAAAAGGGCTCCTTTTCCAGTCTTTGAGGGAAAACATTTCTGGATGCTGGGAGGTAAGCGGATTCAGGGACACAAGTCAGGAGGCAAATCTTGGTCTGCCTTTAGGGCTCCCGAAGGTGTGTGTGCTTCTGGGTGGTGGGGTGCTCCTCCAAGGTTGATGGTGAGGCAACCAAATGCCAAATGGGGCAACTTCCTATTCACAGTATGGGTCTTTTACTTCTGCAAGCGTATAATAGAAATCATTATAAAGGTGCCTTCAGCATATCAGAGCATGTCAGTGACTTCAGAGGGCTACTGGTATGAGTACTTGTTTGCCAACAAAAAAAAATAAATTGTAAAAATAAAAAAAAATCCAGTGCCCTGGTTCTGATGCCCAGGAGTGGGCATCATAACAAGCTAACGGAATATTACATTAAAAAAACCCACAAAAACAGCTGCTGCTAGTAAAACGGTTTCACTGCCAGAAGGCCATCACAGACGGGCACTGGTTTAGGTACCAGCAGCAGACCCATCGCCTTTCCTTGGGGAAGCACAAGCCAGAGGCAAACCCAGGGGTAGTGTGGTAAGCAAACACTGCACTTCCAACCTAAGCCCTGGAAAAGAAAAGTTACATTTGACGAAGTAAAAGGATTCCTGGGGACAACTTTTCAGCAAAGATAAACTTTAACCACAATCTGACACAACAGTCAATGACACAACAGCTTCAAGATAAACGCACGTACCTCTTTGGTAGGCAGTGGTCTAACCCAGGCAGAAATGCTTTTAGAACATGGTTGTTCTCACCAGCCCTTGATATTTTTCTTGCGATCCAGGCAACATCCACATTGAAAAACCTATGCCACAGCTGTCAGGGCTTCTCTCCAGCAGACAATGAAATTCCACCTCTATTGCCATTGTGACAAGTGAGCTCAAGTTTAGTGATACCATCCTTACCAACCGAACAAGAATGAGTGCCATCAGCTGCATAAGTTGTTAATCGCTTTGCTGAAAGAAGAGGTGCCTGCAGTACTTACCACATCCTCCCAGGGTAGGTGTTCAGCCTCCAGGAAATATCTGACAATAACATGAGTGTGTCTCAAGGGATGATTGCATTTGGATCAGCGTGCTTATGCAGGAAGGCCTGGCAAAAGTGGAGCAAGTCAACAAGTTTAAAGGACTTTCAAGATCTCTTGCAAACCAGAGGAAGGCAGGGTTTAACTTGGGCAGTTGCAGGGTAGGGTTTTGCAAAATGCAAGAGATGAAGCCATTGGCGTTTACTCCTAGGGATTGCACTCTCAGGTTGCTCTTTTAGATAAAGAGATCATTTTCTTCCTCTCCATTTGACTACACCGTGCACATCCCATATTTTTGCAGATATGTCTATTTTCCTTAGAATATAGCTTTTCAACTGAGCTTATCCATCAAAAATCAGACTCCACATTAGCTAGGACCTATTTAACTCCCTAATAACTGCTTTTTCATAGCTCTCTTGCTTCATATGGAAATCTGTTATTTCTATGTTAGTTATTGAACTATGCAATTTTAAGCCCAGCTAGAGGAAAACTGTAATTTTTTCTCACAAGAGAATACTGCTTCACCTCTAGCATTCCAGAGAGACTCCCCCAGTTAATAAAGAGAGACCAGGCCTCACGTTTAAGAACTACATGAGCCATATCTGTTCCCTTGCTTTGCCTGTTGCTCAAGCGTTTAAAGCTAGCCTTCCCCTGCAGAAGCTCCATAGAGGCTACTGTGGAGATCGCAGTTGCAGAGGTGAACATCTGTCTCTGACATGCTGTGCCAGCCGAAGGGCAGCTCAGACCCCACACAGCCTCCAGGCTCTCACCCGGTACACGGGAGGAGGTATATATGGCCTCCGGGAGAGCACTCCAGGAGACTACTGCTAAGCCAACGGCTAGAAAATGCAGCACATTTGAGCAGCAAATTAAACCTGACTCTCCCACCGCCTCAACAAATGGCTCGACCAGCCTGCTATAAAGTCAGTTTCTTGGAAGTTGCTCCAACGCTTCTTAAAACCAAACACCAGCACACACTTTCTGAATCAAAGCCGGCTGCCCCAGTCCATGGGACATCAGCATCAGCAGCCGGGTGGGGAGGTCTGAGGCTTGACAGCACCTAAAGGCTGGGTATAGAGACTTAAAATTGTGGGTAAATAGGTTAGCCCCTTTCTAGATCTCAGCCTAGGCTCCCAAAGGCTGAGTTTATTCACCACCCTATGTGCTTTGCTTGCATCACTGGCTTCTCTGCTTGTCAACACGCCGATTTCTGAATTCTCAGTGCAAAGGAAGCCTTTCATGGTTTGGCATCCTCTTATATGTTTATGCTTCTCAAGATATATTCTCTAGCCAAGTCTTTAAGTTCTTACACTAGTCCCCAAGCCCAGACATCAATCTGTTGCTGATGAGGTCTTTTCACATCATGCTGCTTTTATCTGGAATGCTGTTTTTGATGCTTCCAGGGAAGCTCTGGCTGATGTTTTTAAGAATGTGGTTAATTTTTTTTTCCTTTTTGTTTAAAATGACACTTGAGCGCAGCTATTTCTTTTAACCTTTTGCTTTTACTGTAAGACTTTAGCAAGAAATTTGCCTTATAAATGCTATTATACCAGGGAGGTCCTGATTTGCATCTTTGTCCTTGGATAGCGTAGAGGCAGCACAGGGGTCAACACACAGAGACAGATTGATTTTTTTCCCCCCCCTTTTATAGTCTACAATAAAAAGTTTCTTTAAAGAGGAAGAAAAGAGAGGCACATGCTTAATATTGAAGAAAAGCCTGCTTGTGTTTGATACATTGGAGAAACAGTTCAAGAACACTTCATCCTCCTGCAACTATTTCCCACACTTCTGCCAAGGTTAGGGAAACCTTGGGTTAGCTGGCGTCTGAATACCACAGGTTGGTATCAGTCTGAACACCACAGGCTGGTATCAGTCTGAACAAGTTCAGCTGACTGCTTAGAAGATTTTCCTTTTTATTCTTCCTCCTGTTGCCTCCCCACTTTGGCAAATAGAAATCACCTTCGTCTTTGGGGGAGGCCTCAAGCCTGAAAGCGCCCAACAAAGAGAATGCCCTAAGAGATGCTCACTGAGGGGTCAAGGTCCTTCCATTGAGTCCCCCAACTCAGCTGTGCTGGTGATCAGCCAGCTGTCACGAAAACGAGACTCTGTAGATCACAGTGGTCTGGGACCAGGTGGGTCAGAAAACACAACAGCCATCTGATAAATGACTGAAAAATTAGACCAACAAAAAAACCTGCAAGAAAGATCCAACCACCCACCCCCGTATGTAAAGTGTCATTTTTTCACACCAGTGAAGAAAGAAACAAAGTGGCAGAAAGCAAAAATATCAGGCAAGTATGACAAACTGTACCTCATTTTTCATTTGACTTTAAATGAAAAACACCACTGACCGAAACAATCCTTGGACGCTGATTGTTTTAGCACACAGCTCCTCTGATGTACGAACCAGAAGAGGAGCAGCGCTGGGTCGGAGAGCAGACCAACCGAGGGATCCTTGCTCTGAACAGCTGTGGGACACCCAGGCCAGCACGACTACAAACAGAGGATGCAGTCCTGCCCCCCCTGCTCACTTCGCGTTGCCCCTTACACCTGCAACCAGGAACCGGCCCATTCGTTGTCCTTTTGCACTGCTTTAGCTCTAAGGTCTAGATCAACCACGGGACTGGTTGAACCTGCTGTAGGTGACCCTGCTCTGGCAGGGGGGTTGGACGAGATGATCTCCAGAGATCCCTTCCAAGCCTGACCATTCTGTGATTCTGTGACTGAAAACAGTATTTTGTGTCTAATAGCAGCAAAAGTTGGTTTACAGAACTGGTCATCCTGAAAGCAACCCTTTTACAACCTAAATTATGCTGAACTTCTCTTTCTCACCTTCTTTATTTGCCCACCTACTGCCACACAGGTTTCCCAATAAGCAGTCCTTTCTTTAAGCTTTAAATCTACATAAACCCTAAAACATTAATGAAAAATTGAGCTGAAACACTTTAAACAACGTGTCTGAGCTTCCACTTACCTGTTCTCCTTCTAGACCCATCATTTTAGGGATTGATGGCCCACAGATATCTATGTCCAGCAGCGCAACCTGGAAAACAAACCAACCAACCCACCCTACTGGAAACAAGCCTGCACAGGACTGTTTCCAGAGCCTAAACCACACAACAAAAACGCTGTCGTGCACTTAAAGCAGGCCATAAGCTCAAACCCTTAACGGGAAGGGGAACACGACGAGCACAGTCACTCCGCTGCTGGGTTATGCCCGGCGTGCCGCAGGGCAGGAGCCCGGTGGCGCGGCACAGCCCGCTGGTGCTCCTCCCGGCCGCGGCCCCGGGACCCCTCACCGGCCGCCTTCCACACGCAGCGCCCGCCCGCCCCGCCTCACCCCGCGCAGCCCACCTGCTCAGCCTCGTCCGCCGCCAGCCCGTGGGCCAGGAGGGCGCTGAAGGTGCTCTTCCCCACGCCGCCCTTCCCAGAGAGCGCCAGGATCGTGTGCTTCACCGACCGCAGCCGCTGCCGCAGCTCCGCCGCCTCCGCTGCCGGGCGACACGGCGGCGGTCAGCCCCGCCCCGACCACGCCCCCCGGCACAAGCCCCGCCCCCCTCCCCTCAGCGCTCGTCCCCTCAGGCCCTCCCTCACCCGGGTCCGGCGCGGCGGCGCCGGCAGCGCAGAGCCTCGGGTTAGGGCACCCCTGGCAGGCGGCGGCCCTGCCCGCCTCGGCGCTGCTGGTCCCCGAGCAGTCTGCAACGCACAACGAGAGATGGAGCGACAGCGCCGGCGGCGGCCGCGGCCCGCCCGCCCCTCGCCCTCCGGCCGCGGCCCGCCCGCCGCCTCGGCCATGGCGCCCGCCGCTGCGTCACCTCCGCCGGGCGCCGAGGAGGCGGGGCTAGGAGAGGGCACCGCGTGCCGCGCGCGCATGCGCCAGCCGTCCCAGCTGCCGCCAGGGGGCGCTCGGCGGCGGGGCCGCGCCCACGGGGGCGGGCGGGAGCGGTGACGGGGCGGGCCGGGCCGGCGGCGGGAGCGGCCCCGCTCGGGGTGCGCTGCCCCCGGGAGGCGGCGGGGAGTGCGGCGGGCACCCGCCCCGGCTGGCACCGTGCTCGTGGGCAGCGGGGAGACCTGCGCGGGCCTGCGGCCGTGAGCGGAATGAGACTCGTCGCGGGCAGCGGCCTGTTCCTAAAGCTGCCGTGGCGCTTCCCCACCGGCACCGCATCGGGCAGAGGCAGTTGCCAGCAGCGCCCCGAAACCATGGGGGTGCCGAAGCCCCGGCGGTGGCCGCTCGCCCCGGTCAGCCGCTGGAAGGAGACGTTCTCCCACAGCTGAGCCCGCACGCTTCATAGCCCAGCCTTGGGCAGCTGTCAAGGCAAGCACTGCAAATTAACACATTTCGCTTTTGTGTTTCCGATGTTTTATGCCCAGGTGATGACGTACCATTTCAGTAAAATCATGCCATAGCGATTCTGAATACATTAATTTCTGTACCTTGCTGGTAGATAATTTCTATTAATTTAATGGGTACATTCATTTGCAAGATGATTCTCCCTGAACTTGGCCAATCAACTTCTGAGCAATCAGATAGCCACTGTATTTGTTACATTAAAATTAATTAAATAAAATAATTTTCCAAACCAAGGAAGTGTGCACCCACTTGAGATGTAATGTTATTACTGCCCACCTCACCCCCATCACCGCTCCCTTTCTGTCTCTCCCGCGGATGCCTGAGCGCGGCCTCGTCCTCTCTTCGATTCGTAACACCGCAGGCCAAGGACTGAATTACAGATTGCAAACATGGGTGCTTATTGCTTGTACCGCTCACCACCCCGGCACAAACCCCCCGACTAAGAGCCGTGTGACTAAAACCTGCAATTGTAAAACTGGATCACCTATGGAGACCTACTGAGAGTCCCCAAGAGGGGGCACCTTACCAACATTCAGCTAAAGACAATTCCTGCCTCAAAATGCTTCCAGTCTGCATAGAAACGAGCACTAAATCATGGAACCACAGTTAGTCTTAGGAGGAGGAAAATGTTTTTCCAAGACAGTTGACAATCTTGTCACCTTTCCTTCATTTTCCCGTTACCTATGTGCAAAGTTCTTGCAATACTGTCCTGATTAAAACACTGCAGAGTCCCAGCCACCGTAGAAGCAGCAACAGCCATCTGAATGGCTGTTACACGAGTAAAACTTCAGTGTTCAGAAAAAGGCATTAAATAGTGTAACCACTTTGCTTTGGAAAAGTGCACAAAATACATTCACATCCTTTAAAGAAGTTCTCAGTTCTTCTCCCGGATATAACGGGTATGAGCCTCGAAACAACGGTCCCTCTTGTGGTTACTTCCCATGCGACAGACTGACTGACTCCTGAGGCAGGGCCCCTGCATTCAAGTTTAAAAACCACCGATGGTAACGAGAGAAAGGCAGGTTGGGGCGGTGGTTTTGGAGGACCCGTGAGTTAACCAGCACGTTTCCTGCTCGCAAACCTCATTCTACTGCTTTGGTTGAGGGTGCTGTAAGAAAGGTATTGTTCTGATTTGAGCAGTCGGGAGTTTCGAGTATTCCCATCTCTAACTGATTAGTCCCAAAACTTGATTGTTTTAACATACAAGTGTCTAAGTTACTATTTAGGGCAGTCTCACCTTGGAAACCCAATATATAGAAAAGAGTCTCTGGTAATATTTGGAAAGGTACCAGCACATCCTGGTGTTAAATCTGTCTTTTTGAGAGAAAAATACTGCAAAGTTATCTTCATATGAACACTCTCCACTTTGAGAACCATAAGTTTTCAGAAAGAGCACTCCAGGAAAAAAGAAACAAACCAAAGCCTTCTGAATAACTGTCTACCTATTCAAAAAAACCTTAAAATACATTTAGTTAAGGTATTTGAGGAGTTTGGCGTCTGTTTTTTGGCCATTAATAAATAGGCTATTGCCCGCTTTCCATTTAAAGCAATTTAGCTCAGGTAAATCATAGAATCATAGAATGGTTTAGGTTGGAAGGGACCTTGAAGATCATCGAGTTCCAACCCCGCTGCCATAGGCAAGGACACTATACTCATCACCACTTCGTAATTGTACAACTTCTGTACTTCACTGCTGTGTAATTATTTTCTATGGGAAACTAATGAAAAAAATGTTATGAGGAAGTGGATCCAAATGTTTAAGCAAATTCAAATGTCTGGGGTGGGAGGAACTGGCCAGTAAGATGTCTCTGAGAATTTTATACTCTACCTTCCCTATGAAAAATTTGGCTGTGTTTTAGACCACAGCTCAGTACAGCACTTTATGTCTGTGCTTCCTTTCAAACATATGGATTCGATTCACTGATGTCAGCAGGACTTTCAACATTTTAAACTGAGGTACGTGTTCAAATATTTTTCTTTGGGGGCCAACAGATCATTTCCTGTTCCCGAGGTTATACAGAACATTCCCCACAAAAAGCACCAAAAAGGAAAAGTAAATCTCTTCCTCAGCAGCCCCCACCCTCCAAGCCAGCGAGGGCTCTTCTTGCAGGAGCATCTGGGCAAAAACATAGGCTGTATGTAGTGCTTGAGTCAGGCTGAACTCAGCGGTGAACTCCGGCAGCACTCTTGCAATCTCTCACGCTCAGGAATAACTCTACCCTCCTGGGCAGCTGCTGAGAGTTAGTTCCATCAGTTATTGCAAGAGGAAAGTTTTTTGCATGCGTGAGCATTTGCAGTATCAATCTCACCCTGTTGAGACACACCAGCCTGGTGTCTGTCCACCGCATGTGGCTCCACTGCCTGTACCTCACCTCCCTACAGTTGGCACTTACATTTGTGTATGTGCTAAACATCAGGAGAAGATAAAATTACCTTACAATGGCCATTTATTTAAAATTACCTCTACTGTTTTTAGCTGGTGTGTAATGTCATGCTAGCTTTCTGAGACAAGGCGTGTTGTAACGTAATGCACATATATACATATATATTTTATTTCCCCAAGTTGAAAAAAGGCTAACAAGCTGTTTCATAGTTATATGTCTGGAGAAGAAGAAATTATGGCAATTGTCTTGCATTCAACCTAGAAGAAATTTGTGCAGATTTAAGGACTCTTAGGATAGTGAAATACAGTGCCTAATTACAAATGATTATTTACGTTCAAAATTCTTGGCACAGAAGGTGGGTCACAATGCAATTTTAGAGCACTGGATTTCAGAAAGAGTTTTTTTGCCTGAGAGGCCAGAAGGCCGAAAAAAAAAATTAGAAAAGTTATCTGAAAAGTTACTCAACATTTTAAACTGGAGAAAAATCGTCATCAGAGGAAGGTCTCTCCCATCTTTTGTACTTTTTGTGGAAGATGAATACAGTTGAGGGGAAGAGCAAAGCCCAAGATATTTACACTTTTTTTTTGTCCAGTTGGACCAAACCATCTGCAGAGATCCCTAGACAATCGTAAGAGATGACTCCCAGAGTCTGTGTTTCGGTTCAGAAGGATTGTCTCCACTGCTGCGTTTCCCTGCGGTCACCAACTGATATACGTGAACCTCTCTGAAGTAAAACATTTATTTCGTTCTGCTCAAGGTAGGCTCACTGAAGGCAAACCCACACGCCTGTCCAGAGCGAGCCTTTGGCGAGTCCCTCTGCACTATAAGCTAATAGTATCACATCGTGTCTAGACCTCTGGGTCCCACCGCACACAGCGCTGCTCTTCGGGGGAAAGCACTGCTTCTTTCCAGGAAAAACAACCTGCCCTAGGACAGGCGGTACCAACGGAGCCCCCCCAGCGCACCAGGACCCAGGCGGGTTCCAGCCTGCTGGCAAGACGGAAAAGCCCCCGGATCTCTGTGACACCTGTGCCGCATCAAAAAGCGCTGTGCAGCCCGGAGAAGGCTGACAGAGGCACTGGGGCTGCTCAGAGCGGCTGCAGCCGCTGGACAACCCGAGGGCAGCTGCCTGAGCCCAGTGCAGGATGGAGTTTCTGGGGGCCATGCAGCTAGCCAGTTACTGTGGCAGAAAGAAGAGCTGCCTGTTCCCGGATCTAGCTCCCACTAGCACCACCACCAAGGACACCTATCAGCCCTACTGCCTACCAGGCTACCGCTACCTCAGCTCCTGGAGGCCTGGTCTACTTCAGAAAGTGGTTTTGGACCCTGCCAGCTCTGACAAACAATTTAATCCCCATGGGCGGCCGCCCACTGTTCTGCCTGCGTTACGCTCTAGCCTGCACGCCCGCTACAGCCCTCGTGACTGGCACCATGCGAACATGGTTCAATTAAAAGGCTCTGAAGCCTCCAGGTGCTGTGCTGGTAGACTGAATGCCGATTCAATGAGACTGATGCAAAATAAGGATCAACTGACTTATCAGATGCAAGACGACAGTAGAAGAAACCTGGGAGAGACGATCTCCAACATTGATTTCTGGAGATCCGAGCTCATCTATGAGCTCATCTATGAGCTCATCTATGAGCTGTGTCTGCTGAAAGAGACCCAAGCCTTGGAAACAGCAAAGCAGAGGCTCGAATGTGCTGCAGAGGAAATGCAAGGACCCCTGAAAGTAGGCTTGACATAGGTAGTTATTTCATGACTGCACTGTGGAACGGGTAAAGAAAATGGCTTTATCTCTGTTGAATATTAGTATGACTTTTACTGTTATCATCAAGACACATCTTGGTAAAGCATTACCCTCAGTAAGAAGGAAACCTGGCCACCATAGGGTTTATATTTAAAAGTCAACAAAGCAACTTATCAACACACTTCTATGCCTTCTTTTCCTTCCTTTCTGCTTGAGGCTCCAGGAAGCCGAGTCTCCCTCAGGCACTGGCCGGGCAGCTCAGTGCATTACGGAAGAGCAGAAGATGGCCCTCTAAGCTGCAATATCCCCGTATTCTTATATAGCTCTGAATTTTCTGCTATTGCTTGGTGAAAATAATATTGTCACTTAGGATGGCATATCATTTTGAAGTTCTCCAGAATCTTAAATGCAAATTAATTGCAACAGAAAAAGCAACAGTAATGTAAGTCAATGAATGATGCTAGCAAAAACTACAGTCAAAGTTGTCTCATAAACATCTGGAGTACTGCTGATGGAAACTATGTCTATCAGAAATGTTTCTAGGCAAGTACAAATAGAAACCCAAAATTCAGTATTCAATAATGATTTTTTCAGTTGTCTGTACCCGCACTGATTCAGAGCGGTATGCTGAGGCTGCTTTCTATTCAGAGAACATTTTCTGCTGAAAGGCTTTGTGCCAGCTAATGCTGTTTCATTTATTAGTATGGTTCTAAACAAGCGGATGAGACATTAAGAGTAAAGTTAACCTGCTGGGGCAGGTTAACGAATTCCCTCTTCAATGACTGTAGTTATGCAGTCATTCTCTTATATAGGTATGAAACTTCCAAACTTTGGCACTAGGTAAGGGAGGATGAGGGGAGGTAAGATTAAAGGATTTTGCTATGGATGAGTGTAGAACACCACAGGTGTTTTAATCCACACAATCTGCAACCAAGCTTGGGCATGTTGACATGTAGGCCTTGCTGCACATTAATAAGCAGCTAATCAAATGGCGGCTATGGTGGCAGCTAATCCTTAAAAGTATGTATTAACAGGTAAGTAGGAAAGAGCCACTAAGATCATAGAATCATAGAATCATAGAATGGTTTAGGTTGGAAGGGACCTTGAAGATCATCGAGTTCCAACCCCCCTACCATAGGCAGGGATACCTCTCACTAGACCAGGTTGCCCAAGGCCACGTCCAGCCTGGCTTTGAACACCTCCAGGGACGGGGCTTCAACAGCCTCTCTGGGCAACCTGTTCCAGTGCCTCACCACCCTTAAAGTGAAAAACTTCTTCCTAATGTTTAATCTAAACCTGCCCTCTACCAGCTTAAAGCCGTTCGCCCTTGTCCTATCACTACATGCCCTAGTAAAAAGTCCTTCCCCAGCTCTCCTGTAGGCCCCCTTTAGGTACTGGAAGGCCGCAATAAGATCTCCCCGGAGCCTTCTCTTCTCCAGGCTGAACAGCCCCAACTCTCTCAGCCTCTCCTCATAGGAGAGGTGCTCCATCCCTCAGATCATCCTCGTGGCTCTCCTCTGGACGCGCTCCAGCAGGTCCATGTCCTTCTTATGTTGATGGATCAGTTGAGCACAATGAAGTGACCTCCTATTCTGTTCCACTCTCAATAGATGTTCATTACTTGACGTGTCAGCTCAGTGGCCCCTACAGCAAGGTTCAAGGTTTGACTCCACAATGCAGTACTGAGCCTGTTACAAATGTCCCTTGGTTTGCTTGCAGACAGCCCTAGAATGCTTGTACCACCAGGAGATGTGGAAGGGCATAGACTTAGTTCATGATGATGTGGAAAAGAACCTCATAAAGGTAAGATCAGACTTTCTAGTTTATTTTTCAAACTGTGGGAATAACTGAAATCCAACTAAAAGCTTATCAAGGTAAAAGCATTGCAGTAACTTCTTCCTTTCGTTCATTTGGAAGGCTGAGGGGAGAAAGGGGAAGAAACTAGGTAAAGCTAAATATATTGGGAATGGTTAATGTTCTATTCATCCTTCTTGGAGCAAGAGGAGCCCAGCATCCTTGTAAGGTCTTGTCCAGTTCTATCTTCTCTGATCCTATAAAACGATGTAGAAACATTTCTCAATATGGTTTTCTGGGCCATGATCTATAGAATCGCAGAATTTCTTAGGGCTTACAGTATAAAATGCTGGTTTACTGCCTTGATATAAATATAGTTTTACTGAACAAAGAAAATGAGATGGATACAAATGATTGCAAAATGCTTTAAATAAAAAAAAAATCAAGTAACATCTCGCTAACATATTTGAAAGAAGTTATATCGGATGCATATGAGAACAAAAATACTGGAAAAGAACATTATGGGACAATGGCATTGCTTCAAGCACTTTTCTATATTAATAGATTCCAGAAGGATGTGCAGACCACTTGGATAACCAAGATGCTTGTTCAGAGCCTATAGCCTGCAACTTGGAGTTTTAGAGTTTTAATGAAGAATCAAGGAGCTAATATATATTAGCTTAAGTATTTCAGCACTTAATTTAGCATGAGAATTCAGGGTAGGATGAAATACTTCTAAATGTTCCACATGAACAGCAGAAAAACTTATTTTTTCAAAATGAAAAATAAAGACTATTTGCCTGATCTCCCCAAGCACTGCTCTGACTACAGAGCAAGCTATATAGTGACAATAAAGGACAACAAGGGCTCATTTTTTAATAACAGGAAAGCCAGCTATAAAGTTGCTGTCATTCCTATGCATACTGTGCAAGTACAGAGACAAAGCCTGTATTTTTAAATTTGGAGCGTCTTAATGACTTCCAAATAATTTAAAACACTTTATTCACTGTTTCAAAACTCACAAAAGTGTACACACACTTAGGTAAGAGGGTATGTTGGGCTAAAACAGAGTTTTTAAAAAAGAAAGAGGCTGGAACACCATAACGTTGTTTGAGGGACCGTAATTACTGTGTTTGCATAGTTTTCAGTGTGGTTGGTTTGAGTATTTTTTATTTATTTTAAGCTGAGCAGAACCTGGCTTTGAATTTCTTTGACTAATATCTATAGTTTCAAAAAATATTACAATATGCTTCCTTAGGGAGCCTGTTTCTGAAATCAGATATATTTTTAACCTACTCCACTATTAACAAAATATGTGTATTGTTCTAGAGAAGTGTAGAAGTAGTCAGAGAGGGTAATTTAATGGATTAAGGTTTATGGTTCAAGTACCTTCATTACACTTAAGACAAGCAAAATTTGACTTTATGTTTATTGGAATAACTCCATTCAATAAAATGTGCAATCATGTTTGATATAATATAAAAAGGAATACAAAACCAAGTCAAAAGATGCAACTTTGTAGCACTGAGGAAGAGAGGGACCAAAACACATCCTATGAGGAGAGGCTGAGAGATCTGAGGGTTGTTCAGCCTGGAGAAGAGAAGGCTCCAGGGAGACCTTATTGCAGCCTTCCAGTAACTAAAGAGGGCCTACAGGAAAGATGGGGACAAACTTTTCAGCAGGGCCTGTTGCAAAAGGACGAGGTGTAATGGCTTTAAACTAAAAGAGGGTAGGATTTAGACTAGATATAAGGAAGAGACATTCCTTACGCTGAGGGTGGTGAAACACTGGAACAGCTTTTCCAGAGAAGTTGTGTACGTCCCATCCCTGGAAACATTCCAGGTCAGGTTGGATGGGGCTCTGAGCAACCTGATCTAGTTGAAGATGTCCCTGTTCATTGCAGCGGGGGTGGACTAGATGACCTTTAAAGGTCCCTTCCAACCCAAACTATTCTATGATTCTTGACCTATATTGCACTTGAGATATGTGAGAAGGTTGCAACATCTAGAATGCAGAATAAGAAGGGTAAATACACTGAAACAAATGAAGTTTGATGAAAGCACTGACACTGTATATTTTCCACTGTAGGAGGTTGATGCATTCAAGGACTGTCAAGAAATATTGACAAAACTTGTGCAGAAAATCAATCAACAGTTGGGGTAAGACTTTACATGTAATTCCTGTTTTAAAGATAGGAAAGTTGAATTTGGTGTTAGCTAGTATCTAAAGACAGACTGAAAATAGCAAAGGCAAAATCAGAGACTTTGCCAGTTAGATGCTCATTGCCCTCCACTTCTAATTTGTACCATTGATAGAATTTGCATGTTAAACTGCAGAACAGCAATACTTACCATTTAAAGATGATTGTGACTAAATTTTTAAAGTCACGTTTAATCTGAAATCTTTCATTAAAATTAGGGACACAAAAATTGTAGCTTAGTTCTGCCAATGTTGCTATGTGGCACACTGAAGTTCAAAGGGGTTATTTTTTCTACTTACAAAACTAAATTCAAAGGAAATTTATTATTGACAAAAGAAATGAGAGTCTAAGCACATCACAAGGTATGCAATGAGTTATGGAATGGAAAATTATTTTTACATATATTTGTATATATTTTTGTTATGGGAGGCTTTGGAATTTATTTCTTTGAGAGTACACAAATACCCTAGTAAACGCAAATTATATTTAAGTCTTATTTAATTAGGTAAAACTATTCTGAATACAGTGTTCTGTTAACTACACAGAACTGGTACGCATTTTAAAAGTCATATTTATATGACATGACATGATTCTCAAAAGAAACAGTTCAGGTACTCACGAGGAAGATAAAATTGTACAGCTCGATTATTACACTATAGGAGAAAAAGACATAAGTAGATAACGATTTCTCTTATTAATAGCACTCGGGACTCACATGAGTCAGGTTAGACTCATTTCTGCAGTTCATTCCATTACTGTAATATATTTGGTATATGATTAGATGAAAGCCAAGTTCTTATTTGGTGGCACAACCTCTGTCTAGCTCGTTAGGCTGGCATTTCCGGTTACCTGTGATTCAGTTCTGTCACCACATCAGGCAGACTAATAGCAGTGCCAACTGACAAGTGCATCACAGAAACAGCAATATTTGCAAAAAAGTGTCACTATGTATGCTGTCTTCCTGATGCACTGGAAAGCAAGACTTTGATTCTTTCTTCATCCATATGACTCCCATTCTACTCCAAAGTCTGCCAGGCCTCCCCCCTTTTGGAAGAGCCAAAGGAGACTGAGTTACTCCAAAACTTCCTTGTGGCTGAGAAAGCAGAGATGGAGCGACATGTTTCCCTCCTCGTGATCAACATGAGCAGAAATACTTAAACAGATTTTCCAGTGAGGTACAATTTGAATTACACTAAGTGAATTTGTCACCCAAATCAGAAGAGATGGGAAACCACAGCTCTGGTCTGCACTTTTCTTTCTCACTTACAGCTTTGCTGGCATGAAGGTTATCACTCAAAACCTCTTCCCTTTTGCTCTGGGGTTTTCCTTCATGCCACACAACAACTACCTGTTGTTCTTCACCCTTGTGGCCGTCTTTCATCAAAATGACAAACATTATTAAATGCCGTGAGTTAAATGCAATTCTTTGAGGAGCACTCACTAGAGGCTAAAAGGGATGAATGGTACAGCAGCTCCCTCTTGATAAATTACAGCACCAAGCATTTTGAAGCCACTGTAAATGCCAATAAACTATAAAATGAGGCATTGTAGGAAGCTAATGAAAACAATTAGCTATTTAGCATAACAGCATTAAAGATGGTTCAAATTAAGTTAAGTCTTTCCCCTTCACAGCATCAACAGAGATGCACAGCATGCCCTGGAACAGGATCTTTCTGACAAAAACTCAGCCTGTTTTATTGGTGAGAAGTGCTTTAACCTGAAGAACACATCAAACAGCATCAACTTTTACCATGGAGTGGAGAAAGCAGATGGGACGTGAGTATGCGTAGCTATTGTAGCCTTCTCTTTCCATGCTCCCTGCTGTAAGTAAAAGTCTGATTACAGCACAAGTCCTAGGCTTATCTTTGAGAAGTGATGTAGAAAGAAGCGGCTTCTCTCTCCGCATGGCCCTGTCTTTGCTTGGTGTGAAACCCTTCATCATCCTCAATTATTCCTGTTGTTGCAGGCCAGGCAGAAGCTGGAAGCCTGCAGCACCCGCAGCACTGATGTGCAGTGAGCTGTGTTTTTCAGTGGGGACGACTGTTTAAACTGTGTTGCAGGTGACTCCTTACCCTCAAACTCCTTTGTGGAGGTGTCTCCCTCTGGTTTCATTTTATACTGTTCTGTGGCCTTCAGGTTTCAAAACTACATCCAATCAAATAAAAATTCAGCTAAGGTGTGCAGTTAAGTGCAACGTGATAAATAGCGTGCAAGTGTACACAAGGACTATATATATTTTCTGTAAAAATAGCTTGGGTTATTTGGAAATTAGGCCAACAAGCTACACAGACATACGTATTAAACAGGATGATCAAAAAGATTTGGCACAGCTTTAGCATTAAAGACTGAACTAAAATTACTGAACTAAAATGTCCCAATTGTATACTGTTTTAAAACTGTTTATTAGTAGTGGCCTCATCAAGACCTGCATCCAATCCAAAAGCAATAGCAGAATAAAAGCAGCTTGCAATAGAGGGCAGTGTTTTTGTACTAATGACTTGTTAGTTCCCTTATCAATCTTTAGCATAGCAATATTTGCATGGTGAATGTACTCCACAATCTCAAATGATAACGACTCTTGTCTTGTTGGAAAGAGAAATAAAAAAATCAGTATTATTTGTTTACTTATGTTCTGCTTTTCATTAAAAGATCACCTCATTCACTACTGAAATGAGGGCATATCCGAAGGAAACTTGGCAAGCGTTCTGCTGACTGTAGTAACACTACCTAATTTTAGGATTAGCAATGAATAAAATTATTCTTGTCAGCTCTAGCAAAAAGCAGATTCATGGGCATAAGTTTTACAGCCCTTTTCCTTTCTCACCAACCATTATCCAAAGAAATGCCATTTTTCATTAAAATTTTCCTGAAACCATTTGGCAGACTGAGACATACCTGCAGCACTCAGGAAAAGAGCAGGTGTTTTCTGCCTCAACAGAGCCAGCCGGATAAGTTACAGTCTGAAAAAGCAATGTAAAAGAATAGATTACGTACTAAGTATTTCATATAGTCAAAATGGAAACCTACTTGGAAATTTAATTTTCTGATGAGAATATGAATATAATCATTAGACCATAGATGGAAAAAAAACCCAAACCTAATACCCTGCAAAAAGTACACTGAGATTGTCTCTATCAGTAGCTGTAAGCAATATCAGCTCGGGTTTAGTACACTGATACTTTACTAAGGTATCATGTTGGTTACCTGAAACTGCCTGAATAAATGCATGCCACTAAGGAATTCCAAATCATCTAAGGAAGATCAGTACTTCATTTTGGAGAGAGAGGAATACCCTACGAAAAATTGAAGAAAGGGCTCCTGAGAAAACAAGCACTGACAAAAAGAACTTTTTATTTTTGCACCCCTTAATATTTATTCATAGTTTTCAGTTAAAATCTAAAGTAAATGTGAAACTCAATAAATAGTGACCTTTCCCTGCAGAGTTTAACATACAGGCATAATTTTTAGAAGGAAGTTTTGTGTGGACAATGAAGTCTAAACACAGACAGAAGTTTGTCTCAGTGTTTCATTTCGGCAAATAAAAGATCTGTACCTTTCACAAAACATGGTAAATATTTCTGGGTGAAAGGAGAAGTGATCTAGTAGGCTAACCAATGCATTAAAGTAGGTGGTGACTTTAACTCCTAAGAGAGTAGCTTATGCATCAGTTTTCAAGCTGGGAGCGCTTTAGAACCCTGCAGATTCCCAGTTTGGAAAGACTTGAGAGTGGGATTTATGTTCATAATACTGAACAATAATAGCTATTATACCATAGTAGCTTTTCAGGCAGCTCACCTGCACGGTTCCTGCTGAACCCACTTGTGGCTGCACACAGTGCTGAGGAACCGCTTCCCAAAGACGAACCGCTTCCAAACTGCACACACTCGCTGCCCGCACAGCAGAGCACTGTTTCAGCACTGTTTTTCCCGGCTCCCTCTCTCCAGAGCAGAGATCTCCACCTCTGACTGCTCAAATGAGGCAGGTGCCAAAAACCCTGTTCAGTGTTCTCCCCTTGAGGGCAAAGTGCTCTGTAGCTTTTCAGGCAGCTCGCCTGCACCGTTCCTGCCGAACCCACTTCTGGCTGGACACAGTGCTCTGCTAACATGTTCCCAAAGGCAAACTGCTTGCAAACTGCACACACTCACTGCTCGCAGAGAAAAACACTCTTTAGGCGCTCTTTTTCCCGAACTCTAAAATCAAGATTATAAATCAGGAATTTAGGGTGCCAGGAAAGCACCTTATCTGTGCTAGTCTGTCTGTGGCTGGGTGGATCTGTACATACTTGTGCTCATTCCTGTACCGACTCCTCTGGGTTTTACCAACTATGAAGTTATTTTCTACTTGTTTTCTGGTCATTCAGTAGTTTCTTTTAAGAAATGGAAGATACACAGGGGCACGTCTGAGGGACTTTACTTTTGTCAGCAGAGAGGTTTTTCTCCTAGAGTGAAATCCCTCCTCCAAGTGGCTCTGTGCCAAAGCTAGTGGGGTCAGACGATGAGCCATTACGGAGAAACAGCCTCTTAGCTCTGCAAAACCTGCCTAGCACAGCCTCCACCACCTCCAGCCAGGGCTCCCCAGCCAAAGGCAGTTTCCACTGCCTGCGATGCCTTCACAGCTCTCTCTTTGGTTGAAAAGATCAAACCAAATCAGTAGGTCCCAGACTTTACTCTCTGCTGCCAGGGTAGCGCTTCCAGGTCTGGCTTCATCACCAGAAGAGATGACCGCCTTTCAGTGGGTTTTGGACCATGCTTTGTTGCTTTGTGTTTGGTTCTCCTGTATCATTCCCACATTAGCAGAGGGAGAATTATCTTTCCATCATGCCAGTAGTCTATGAGAGGATTCATCTCATAGAATCATAGAATGGTTTAGGTTGGAAGGGACCTTGAAGATCATCGAGTTCCAACCACCCTGCCACAGGCAGGGACACCTCACACTAGACCAGGTTGCCCAAGACCACGTCCAGCCTGGCCTTGAACACCTCCAGGGACAGGGCCTCAACAACCTCTCTGGGCAACCTATTCCAGTGCCTTACCACCCTTAAAGTGAAAAACTTCTTCCTAATGTTTAATCTAAACCTGCCCTCTACCAGCTTAAAGCCATTCCCTCTCGTCCTATCGCTACACGCCCTAGTAAAAAGTCCTTCCCCAGCTCTCCTGTAGGCCCCCTTTAGGTACTGGAAGGCCGCAATAAGGTCTCCCCGGAGCCTTCTCTTCTCCAGGCTGAACAGCCCCAACTCTCTCAGCCTCTCCTCATAGGAGAGGTGCTCCATCCCTCGGATCATCCTCGTGGCTCTCCTCTGGACACGCTCCAGCAGGTCCATGTCCTTCTTATGTTGGGGACTCCAGAGCTGGATGCAGTACTCCAGGTGGGGTCTCACGAGAGCGGAGTAGAGGGGCAGAATCACCTCCCTTGACCTGCTGGCCACACTTCTTTTGATGCAGCCCAGGATACGGTTGGCCTTCTGGGCTGCGATCGCACATTGCTGGCTCATGTCGAGCTTCTCATCAATCAGCACTCCAGGTCCTTCTCCACAGGGCTGCTCTCCAGCCATTCCCCGCCAAGCCTGTATCTGTGCTTGTGTTCTCCCTAAGAACTGAGCTTGTTCACAATTCCAGTTCAGTTCCCAGCAGAAAAGGACATGCAGAAAGGTGACTATATTAATGTTGGATCTGTACAAAAGTCAGCGGTGGGTGCTAATGGTCTCCTACTGCCTGTCTTGCACACTCAGCTCAATTCACACTGTTTCTTGAGCTGCAGTAACAGAATCATCAGCACATACAGATGAAGAAAGTGGAAAAACATGTTAATAGCCATTAGAGAGAAAAAGGGACAGAAATTGCTTAGGAAGGCAATAAATCCAGAGAGTAACAAGCTCTGAGATTTAAAAGGCTGTTCCTAATGGTGGAGAACACTTCATACAGTCCATGAGTCATTTTATGTTTGGCTGTTTGCTCTGACTGGTTTTCACTTATTTTTCTTTCTAAAGATGACAGAGGGCAAGATCAGGCAGAGCATCTGAAGGGAACAGAGCTCCAAGAAGCACCTCTATTTTGGGAATCCTGATCAAGATCAACCCAGACGCCTGCCCAAAGCCATGGGGAAGTGCTAGCGAAGGTCCAGCAAAAAGGGGAGTCCCTGTGCACAGTGCCCTAGGGGAAAACACAAACAAGCTGGTCATAACAGGGCTTGACCAGCTTCCTCATTTGTATTGATTGTTGAGTGCAGCTGGCTTTGTGTACATCAGCTGCATGTTGGGGCAGGACTCTGGCAGTGAGGATCCACATGCATGCTTTCAGTTCAGGCAACAAGGACACACAGAAGAGGTGTTGCGCATAACTCGATGCACCTGAATCACTACTCCAGTGAGGCAAACTACAACTAATGGTGGGCCTCCCCAAAACAGAGCAACTACTCCAAGCACCAGAGGTGCCTGCACGTGACAGCATCAGCAAAGGTCCCTCCAGCACAGCTGCAGTAGCAAAAGAGTGGTCAAGTGAAATCTCTCAGTCCCAGGGTATGTTTGCTTGACATGGAAATGTAGGAGCGATTTAAGAGGCAGATAGCGGTTCTTCCCTCCTCAGCTAGCACAGCAGCACTCAGCAGTTAGGGAAGGTGTGCTAGTAACGGGAACAGGCAGGAAGCCCACAAAAGAGAGAATCTGACATTGTTTAGCACATCATTCATTTCTGTGAGATTCCTGTTCTCCACAGGGATTTTTAACGCTCTCCAAAGGAGATGAGGCTTGCTCTCCAGCCAAGGAGGATGGTACAGATTGCTCCGAGGAAGCCAGTAGCAGGGGAAAGAGCTGGGAGTGGATCTGGAAGCATCTACGTGTCCTGCCCTGAGAGCCATGAGCCTTTCAGTGTCAAGCACAACAGTCCCAATTTCCCAGCTACTTCCCTACACTGCAGTGAGGGTCAGAACATACCCAGAGGCTCAGGACAAATGTTGTCATTTGTGGGAGCCACCAGGAGCCCTGCTATCAGAGACACAGCAGGAGCAGAGGTTAGTGAATGCCTGGCCCCAGGCATCATCCCACAGTCATCCATCAGCAGCACATCAGGTAAGCCCTGACCCTTAGGTAGGTGTCCTCCACGGCAGAGACAGTCACTGGCTGTGCCTGGCAGTCACCCCCCCTGTGACTCTTCACTCAACTTCTGCTCAGATTTTGGCTAACCCACCTCATGCTAAGGCCTGATGTATGCTGGCAGCAGCTCTATTAGGTCAAAGCAAGAGTACCACATAGGCAGGAGAGGTGGCCAGAAAGAGCTAAAGGGCCAAGGATGCACCATGATCACCTGCAGTGGGCTGACTCCTGCAGCCATCATCTTTTGTGTGGCAGTTTCCTCAGAATCCACTAACTTACAGAAATGGTATAGACCAAACCTCCAAGCTGGAGGGTATAAAATATCAGCTTACCCAAAAAGTTTTTGAAGTGGATCTGGCAGCAGCAGGACTGCTGAGGCTCTCATGCTTCCCGATGTGACAGAGGGGATGCTCACATCATGACAGAGGAGGAAGAATGAGCCTTCTCACCATAGGCTAGGGAACTAATTCTTTTTGTTTTTCTCATAGGTATACAATATTAAGAGTTGTGGGTTTAAGTTATTAAACTGGTTGTGAAATGGCGAATAAGTGAATTCATGTGATAGACTACTTTGGGCAAAAGGGATTAAGCCCCATTTTGTTGTGTTTGCTTGCCATATTTCTTAATGACCTCATGAAATAAAGTTTAAATCACAGAGTTTGTTATGCTGTAAATTTGAGAGATCCAAATGGACCGTGACCATCTCCCATAGCAGACTGCACCCCAGGCTCCTAACAGGCTCTGTAGTATGCAGCTTTCTGGAAGGCAGCTGTGGCACCCAGGAGCACTGGTTAGGACATTGCATTTGTCAAGTTATTTACAGATGTCTCACAGTTGTAAATAACTTGACATCTTATTTCTTCCTGACTTGCAGGAGAGTGAGCAATTTTGTTGAGATTCTTTGTCATCTGGATCTATTTTGCTGGACAGCATGAATTCATCGTCATCCAACGTTAACAGTAATGCCTCAAGATTTGCCCAGGCACCCAGACAGATGACCATAGCACCCATTTCAACCCCAGCACCAGCAATGAGCCACGGCAGAGCCAGGAGTCACCGCTCTCTGAGGGGAGCGCTTGGAGCTCATCTGATCCGGGGGGTCGAGTGTTGATTGTCCTGGGGACAGAGCCCACACAGCACTGTCGCCTTGGGTTTCTCCTTGGGCTGGCCGGAGATCTCTGGTTTTGCTCTGTGTTGTGATGCTTTGAGCAGACTAACGCCCTGTGTTTTTCTTCTGTGAAAGACAGCTTGCTCTCCCTGACTGATACTGAATGTCTTGTAATTACCTTAATTATAACTCTCTCTCCTAACGTCAGACTGAGACCAGTACTGATTCAAGTATACTGGCATAGACACGTACCGTCATTTAGCTGGGTGGCTTGTGTAGGGACCTGGCAGCACCCTTAATAACTGCAATGGTAACACAATCAAGGAGGAGATGCAAGTCCTGGAGATTTCAGCTGGGGTCAGTAAGGACATGAGCAGGCAGACAACTCCCTTGAGCATGGAGCATCTTCTGCATGGGCTGGGGTGCACTCCTGGTGGCTCCCTCTCCCATGCCTGTTTCTCCATCCTCCCACTATATCACTTATGTAAATGCTGTGATTAGGGAGCATGACCTGGCATTAAAATAACATAGTCTGTGCTTCAGGAGAGGAGTCACAACACTTCCAGATGCCTTCAAAGCAATAGGTATCAACTCAGGCAGAAATAAACGGCTCCATCTATTCTTCCAGCAAGTCCATCCTTCCCCGCTGACCAAAAGCACTCAACTTTCAGAGAGCAGTAATTTCACTTGGATGAATAATGCTCCATTCAATGGGAAAAAAAGCTGTGCTGGGGATAGGAGGGTTGTTATTCTGCTTGACATTTCTGAGTGGACACATAATTTCTTTACAAAACTGCACTCAGTGCGCAAGGTGGGTTTAGCTTCAAGGTCCGCATGACTGCCGTATACATAATCCTGTGTCAGTCACATCTTTTTTTTTTTTTTCTCCCCATGTAGCCAGAAAGCATCAGTGGAAATAATCAAACCATTCCCAGATTGCCAAGTCTTGAACCGAGGCCAGGGAATATAACATCAGGCTTGGAGGGGGCCTGTGGACAGACATAATTCACTCAAGAGACGGTATGCTACAAGCTTTCCTGTGGGAGGGGTGGACGGAGGGGCTGCAGTGGGTATAAAGGTGTATAGCAAGAGAGCGTAAGAGCCTAAGCAGTCTAGAGGATGGCACAAAATGGGCAGCAAAGGCTGGGGGTGGAGGGAAAGAAAAGAAGAGCTAATTTTCTCCTCTCAGTAGAGAAGATAATTCTTCAAGTCACAAACAAAGTGCAAGGCTTTAGCAAGAGCCAGGATTCATTAGGTCTGTCTGTAACAACTGTGTAGCCAAGCACACGCAGGAGCTACCTGGATTTCACAGGACATCAGCTTGGCCAGAGCATCCTTTTACGTTACTTGCACACAGATTCCCATCACCCAGCCTAATCTTGGGATAGTTTGTCCCCTCCCCAGTGCCATCATCCACACACCATCTTCAAACAGTCCTCCAAAAAAAACCCAGGGGGATGACTTCACTTGCCAAGGGCTGGCCCTTGACAGAGGGGTCCAGAGAGGGAGATCTGCCAGATTCAGGGCCTGGGGGCTGCTCACACTGGGCATGGGGTCCCTAGAGACAGCAGCCACAAGCACCACTCTTGCTCTGCAGCCAAGGAGGTGCTGGCCTTCGGCACTGTCACATGCCAGTGGGGAGGATAGGACTCTGCCAGCCAGTCCTTGCTGCTGTTAGAAGTGGGGGCACTTCACAATTGCAATTATGTTGGGGCAGGACCAGGAACATGGTGAAAAGGAAAATGCCCTGCCTCAGTGCTAGCAGAGGTGTGCCCTGCATCAGTTTTAGCTTGCAGCGTCCCTCTCTCCTCACCCTCCCTTCCCACGTAGCCCACCTACTCCCCATCGGCCCGCCGGGACCTGGCACCCCTCCTCACATGCCCTCCTTCCTGCCCCTCAAGAGGCCCATAAGCACCCATGGGTGCCTCACAGCAGGATGCTACTGCCAGGCGTACTGCAGCCGGCAGCTCCCCGAGTTAGTCTAAAGGCACCAGAGCAAGCTAAGTCCTGGCACTGGGAGAGTGAGGGGATGATTTACAGCTCTGGGAGCAGCTGTAGGGGAGGGAACTCTGAGCTCCTACTAGAGTGGGAGTCTCAGATTTTTTCCCCTTCAGTCACCTATTTTAATTTCATCTTCAGTAACATCAAGACAAGCACGTGAGAGCTGGGCCCACATCTTCCATTTCTTCTGCCACCACCTGGGACTAAGCACAGAAGACACCAGCCTCCTCAAAGGATAATGCCATCTCAACCCACTCACGCTCCTCTTCATCTCAGTAGCCACAGGTTAATGTGGGACCTGCCCCTTCTTGGAAAGCCAGCAATGGTTAAGCTCATTCCTCATGCTGGGGCCTCCAGACACAATTCTCCCTGCAAGACTGAGCAGAAACAATCTTCTCAGCCCTACAGTCCTGGCATCCATTTGTTCTGTGGACTGCGACTGCCTGAAACTCCACACCAACTTGCACTACGGCATCAATAAAAGGATCCAAATGGAGCCCATTGGATTGGCTCCAATTTGCTGGGCTGGATTCTGGATCAGGCCCTCCCAGAGAAAGGCACATATTTCAAGGGATATAGAATTGTGTAAAAACAAATTGTCTAGTGCCGTCTAATAGACTGATGCATTGTAATCAATTAACGCCAACAGCTTTGACACATGAGAAATATTTTCCATTAGGGAGTATTCTCCATTAACAGAATTACTTCATCCTGTGCTCAAGCCATCTCATCAACTGCTCTTGCTCAAAAACCAGAAACAGAAGACACTTGACAACAACAGAGAGACCTCACAAATTAGAGCAGCCGAACCTGAGGGGAATATACATCACAGGAATATGTAAGCACAAACTCTTGCGCAAGGCCCACGTGGAGCACACTAAAGGTTCTCCCACGTCACATCTCCCCAGTACCTGTCAGTGCCACTGCCTCTGTAAACTGCCCGCTGGACATCTGAGTACAGCCGCACACTGCAGGGAGCTCTGCTAGCGGCAGCCCAGACCCAGCACTCCCAGCCCAGCACACAGCCTGCCCCCAGCGTGCTCAGACACATAGATGCTGTGACAGAGCAGAGCCTGCACAAAGGCTGCAGACAGGGCAAGCTGTTTGCAGATTTGCTAATATTAGAACATTACACAGCTTGCTCCTAATGAAGTGTTCATCCAGACTTTGTGCTAGACAGCAAAATCCCTGCACTGTGTTCTGTATGGCTTGCTGCTCACAACACCTACCCATGTCCTTCCTGCTTGTACTGATGACTCCCAGCTGGCTGTTGCCCCAGCCAATAGCTAAATCTAGACTAAGTCAATTCTAGCTTAAATGTTTCCCAACTGTTTGGTGCTGCTTTAAATGAAGCTACTTGCATCTTTTCCTTGACGATTTTAATGAAAAAGCTTTCCTGGAGAGAGATGATTTTAAAGCATGGGAAGAGCTAAATGCACACAGATAAAACAACATGAGTTTCTCCCCTGAGCGTTGACTCCACCACGAGCTGCTGCAGTTGTGCACGGGAGCCGGTGCAGAGAAGGAGTGATCCCACTTGAACACCGTGGCTTGGCGATGCTCAGACTACCTGACAGCTGGCAGCATGCTCCTGAAGGCTCTCCTTGCTCTCAAACCCAAGCAGCAGCAAACACCTCTGCAGAGCAGGAGATCCAGCCAGGAGCACAGGTTTGCGCCCACCAGGGAAAACTACACTTCAACGATTTCCTTCACCCTTCCGCCACAGGCTAAAGAACTGCACCATCAAAACCAGCTCTCAGCACAATGTTCCCAGGACAAGCTATGCCTTTGAGGTGGGGAGAAGGCCCAGAGATGCAAAAGAGATTGCCATGGAAGAGCTGGGACTTAAGACCACATGCTCAAAACCCTATTTTAGCTGTTCAGAAGTGCTGCCCTGCTCCCCGACGTACACCTTGTATTTCCCCAAAGGCTCCTGGTCACTCTGACAACTTCAGAGCCTGATTTGAGGGCTGATGTTGACAGTTATATGCATATGAAGGTCAGACCTCCTGATGCTCCATGGAGAGGCCAAGGAGAGAAAGCTCTTCCTTTCTCCCTGGGGAGGAGCTATGAGCCGAAAGCACCACCTACCCCTGTGCAACGCTCAGCCCCACAGAACCATCTCAGCTCAGGGACCTGAGACTCTCTTCAGAAGAGCTCAGCTGCTGCATTGACCACAGGGTTAAATGTACTTTTTTACATCTTCCTCCTTGATAGGAAGAGTCCACTTAGCTCCCGTAAGTGCTGGATCAGGACTGTTTATTGTCTTCAGGCAGACAGACCCAGTGGACCAGCCGCTTGACCAGGCTTAAGCGGCAGCATCCCCTTGACTTGCTTAGGAGAAGTTAGTGGCATGGGACAGAGCAGTTCTCTTCCAGTGACACAAATACTTCTTGGGATGGGAACCTCTGCCTTCACCAAGCACCATCTTGCCCACAAGCCACTCTGATGCAGCTCACCCCACTCGCTCCATGGAGCCTGTTGCTTGTCAAGTTCTCTCAGAAAGAGCACCCTCAAATAGCTCAGGATGCTCTGCTGCCCCAAGGTCCTTTGGGATCACAGCTACCTTACTCCAGAAGGCAGCATCTGTCTTTCAGTCCCACAGGGCTTTGCAAACATCTCCCCAAGTGAAGCAGAACTAAGGCAGAAAGGCTTACTCCAAGAAGGGTACAGGATTTTCAGGACTGCAGTGTAAGTCCTTCCAGGTTCCCCCTACCCAGCAACTGCAGGAGTCTCTCAGGCCACACTTTGGACTCTTTTGGGGAGGGAGAAAAATAAAACAAGATCTAAACCAATGCAGCACTAGGACAGCTAAGACAAAGTTACAGGCCAAATCTACCTCCACACTACTTCTGCAAGCTCTTGAGCCCTACTGCTTACAGATGAGCTTGTAAAAGCTTGCCAGAGGGCTGCTCTGCATCATCCAGAAATTATATCAACACATCAGTTTTCCCAAGAAGGGGGCTACAACATCTACAGTCATCACTCAAAAGGTTTAAGGTTTACCTGTAGCAATGCAGAGGTCTCCTTGACCAGCTCCAGCCTGGGCCTCTACCCCAGACAGGGAAAAGCAGCGTCATGGGTCCGTTACCTCCTCCTACACCACTCAGCACAGGGAGCCTCCCAGCAAGGGCTGTGTGTCCCCTCCTTTCCCCAGGAGACCCCTCAGCAGTGTAGTGCAGGCAGAGCTTCCCAGCAAGGAAAGAAATGGAAACCAGGGGTTTAGTTCAAGACTGTGCAGCTTTGCCTTGTATTTTACTGGACATGCTGCAGAATAGAAACACTGCGCTTCCTGAGTGTCCTCTTCTGGGACCAAAGGGGACAGGCATGTCCTTTCAGACCCTCCACTAGCACATGTCATGGTCCTTCCAGCAGTGCCCCATAGCAGCACTACCTCAGCAGCACTCAGGCCATTACAGAGTTTGCAGATGCCTTTCCTGTTTTTTCCACCACTAGGCTTTCCATATACATATATATATATATAGGGAGCAAGGGGACAGGTGTGGAGCCTAGGGAAGCAAGGGGATCCAGCTCTGATCCCGAGCGCAGCAGGCCCCCAGGCAGGTGCTGTCAGAGAGAATAGAGCATGCTCCCATCCTTGGCTGGCTCTGGAGCGAGTGGGGAGCAGCCCTTGCTGCTGGGCTCTGTTCCAGCAAAAGTCAGCATGTTTGCCCAAAGAAAGAGCATCAGGCAGGTACAGAGCGTGACCAGGTCCAGCCCCAAAGGGAATGGGTTTGTGAATTAACCACAGCAGCAGCTAATAGCAGAGAGCAAGCCAACCAACACACCAGGCTCCTGCGAGCAAGAGTGAAATGAGACTGCTCAGCAACCAGCCATCCCCTAGTTCCAGCAACACAAACCCTAAAACCACTCAGGAGCAGCAGTGTCCTGGCCTTGGGGCTATTGCTTATCTGGGCAAGGACGGTGTGGGATTGCAGCTCTCCAGCTTCTCATCCCAGCTGGCTTGGGAGGGACTTTGCTGGGAGAACTGGGTTTTCCAAGATATCTTTTCCTCGCATTATTTTAACACAGAGTGAACAGGAGATTCTTGAGCAGTATTTAACACATGCAGCTGTGAATCCCCGTCTTGCCAACACCTGAAACAGCCACTGCATCACAGGAAATTTCTGCTCTGAGTGGCAATGGCAGCATGCCCTGCCTGCCAGAAGCCAAATATGCCTGGACTTTCTAAGAACAGCTAAAGAGAGCATGAGCTGATTATATATCACACTTAAGCTTGACAGAGCAGCATTCAGTCTTAGAAGTCCTGTCAATTGTTTTCGTGTGTAGAAGTGTGAGGTAAGTATATTTATTACAGTGCAGCAGAAAAAGTTAAATGTAGTTAGACACAGGACCAGAAGACATCACTCGTTTCCTCTGCACAGAGTCCTTACAGGCAACAGATCAACAGAGTGAAAGAACTGAAACAGAAAAATATAATAATTGGATTTTTTTTTCAGGATGCTTTACTGTTCGCTAAAAAATACACAGTTCCACAGTCAGGAATGGAGACTACCTAAGGAAACATGAAAAAATAAGGAGAAAGAAAACACTCCACAAAACAAGTTGGTTAGGAGAGAAAATGAAAGCAGTTAAGAATGGACTGCTCCTCAGCCAATGTACAATAAATAACCAAAGCTAGAAAACCGATAAGGTAAGGAAGGAGATTGCTGTAACCAACAGAAGTACCTTGAGGAGCTGCAATACTAACACAGACAGGACAGAAGAGTTAACAGGTATTTCTGTTCTCTCTTGGCAAGTGGACATAATATGCTCCTGTCACAGGATGCTGAAATATTCCCCAGCAGTAATGAAACCTGGCAATCAACAGAAACCCCAGAAATAGGTTTTACTCAGCAGAACCAGAAAACTTGCATCTAAATTTTCTAGGAACTCTCAGGCCAGCCAACATCAGCTTTCAGTAAATCTTCAAACTCTTTGGAAGGTAGCTGGCAGAGAGATTTGCAAAAGGAATGAGGAGGACGGAGGTAACTATACAGCCTTCTGCCTGATGACAACTCAGGAAAATAATGGAAAAGCTGAAATGGGATTCATTAATTAGTATGTCACGTGATGGTAGGACAGAGCTTTTATAGATGTCTTCTTACATAAAATATCCACTTGCATTGAAAAATATCAAGTGACTTTGATGAGAGCTATTTTCTGTAACACCACTTTGATTTGCACTGCCTACCAGACCATCCCTGAAAGCTCGATTAACACACCAGAACAATACAAAATCAGAATAACGCACACTAAGTAGGTTAAAAGCCCATTTAAATGTCTGTGCCACAAACCACAGCTAGAAAGGGAGAATCACTGCTGAGTGAGTACCGCTAGTGATGTGGGGTCCTTCAGCACCCATCTTGTTTGGCAGGCTGGAAGAAGGCAAGCATTTGGCATTTCAATCCCACTGAATATTGCCTTGTTGTGCTAAGTAAAAAAGAGAAACCCCATTTGCAGGCTGGGATCTCAGACCTAGCTGGAAATGGAAGATGTACACACTCAGGCTAGAACCAAAGCATGCATTTCTTTTACCAGGCAAGATGATACTCATTAGAATTGGCAGCAAATCCTCCACCCCAACAGTGGAAATGTTCGAGCTCAGGTCAAAGACTTTCTCAAAGAAAAGCTAAAGGTCAGCCCCAAAGACAGGGCTTGCAGGAGCTTGCGCAATCCTAGGTTTGCAGAGGAGCAGGGCATGCTCTCTGACCGCCCAGGCTCTCTGGGATGAGCTTAGGCCTAGAAATTCCCTTGGATGGGCAGCTCACCTGAGCAGAAAGTCACTGGCTGATTTCATGCATTGGTATGAGTGTTTGTATTCCCTCCCTGTCTCCTTTACTCATGATTTGACTCCCTACATGTGATTCGACCCCCAAATCTAGTCACTAGTGTGGGCTGATCATGCTGATAATCCAAGTGGCATCATCCACGCTACTACAAAGTACACATAGCCTGGAGATCTGCTTAAAGAGGGAGAAATTGCTCTCACATCTGTCTTGCACTTCCAAACACCCAGCAGTCAGCTGCTGAAAGCACACCACGCTCTCCTGGTGCTGCCTAGCAAAAGGGAGTCCCAGTCCCAAAGTTCCGTGGGGAAGAAGGCAGCCCAGGGACAGGGAGAGCAGCTGGACCAGCAGTGGGAATGCAGCAAAGGGGGAGCAGAATGCCTGTAATGGGGAGATGCAGCAAGGCACTGAGTGATTTTGGTGCTCAAGAGCCAAGGACCACTTCGCACACTGGCTCCAGCATTTTGCAGACGGTATTTTCTCTGGGACCACAAATTCTTTTTGCACCCAGAGGCACGTGAGGCACGATCTCTCCATTTTCACCAGCCTAGTGAACCTAGTTCTTCCTCATGTCTGTTTGCACCTGTCTAGCCACTCAGCAAATAAACGCAGCATTTTGCCTCTTACCCATTCAAGCTTTCATGCTCCCCAGTTAACTTCCAGCTGCCTGTAAACCTACTCCAGTCATCTAGCTAGCCATGCAGGCAAATTTATCCGGCCTCTGTATCTTCTGGTGTTGCTTCCCCTACCCCAGCTCTCACAAACAGCAGCCCAACAATGAGACATAAACATCATTCCCATTTCTGGGCAATGAATCGGCACACGTGAATATCTTTCAGGTCAATTACAGACCCTGCTGATAAGAGGCCAAGAGGTAAAACATTCATTTGCCTGAGTTGCCTGAAAATGCTTCTATTCTGACATGAGGATTTGAGTGGTGGTGGAATTTGGCTCTAATTAGACTGCAGGAGACAGAAGCAGGGACGCATTGTATGTCCCACTGTTCAGAGTAATCAGGACAAGCAATTCCACCTCCTGCAAAGATTACCAGCAAACAGAACCAGTTGTCTCCCGCCTCAAATACGCCACATGGATGCCTGTGTTCCCCTGTGCACTTAGGTGCTCCCTGCTCCTAGGGTGTTGCACATACGCAATGAACCACTGCAAGGAAAGCCAAGGGACAGGCTCCATGTACACCTGTACGCATCCTGGACAGAAGCTTTCACATCTGTGCAATACATCCTTACCCATGACAGACCATGACTTCTACATAGAACTCTTGCTCTATGCAGAAAGATTTGTAGCGATACTGTGGAAGTTCTCCTCATCTCAGATGGCACAACATTTCCTTCTCAGATCTTACCCCAAGTAGACATGAAGCACCAGATTTCAGCTGGAGCCTCCATGCTCCTTCCTTCAGCATGAAAGTGTCCTTGGCAGCCTGATGCTAGCCTGCAGCAGGGCCCAGGGTGATAACGCCCTGTGGGGCACACAGCAAAGTTCCCTGCAGCAAGTGTGGCACAGGCAAAACTGTGCTCTTGCTTCTGCCAATGACTTCCGTATGGGGAAAGATGTCACCAGAGCAGAGAGGAAGAGGTGGAGGCATGGCAAACTCAATTCTCACTGTGCAGCCAATGAGATGAGATCTCATTGAGAGATCTCAGTGAGATCTTCCCTCCCACTGCCCAAATCTGGAGAGGAAGTGGATGTCTCCAGGGGATTACAGCCCATCACATTTTGGGAACGGTGTAATTGAGGGACCTGCAGTGAGAGCAGGTGGTTAGCAGATGACAGCTGCCACAGCCAGCAGCCATCTGGGTATAAATTGCAAAGCCCAACAAATGAGGCATGGTCAGTGAGTCTCTGTATGAAAAGTGCAGGGTACCTGGTTTTGAAGCATTCCTATCCCCTGTGGCTTCAACACAGCCCCTGGCTGATGGAAAGGAATATCAGTGACTCAGCACCACATCTACACATAGCCTCACTGCTCGTGGCTCCCCTGCCTATTAACACAAGGCCAGCAACAGGACCAGCCAGCAATCCTTCCAGATCACTAGACAGCAAAGAAATCTGACTGCGCTGAGGTCTGAGCCTCTCTTTTCAAACCATAGGAGTGAGAAATCAATGCCTAATACTTTAGCTAGTACATGCTTTGTCAGAGCATCCCCCACCCAAACAGACACTGCCTCTCGCCAGCCACCCCAAAAAGCTCCAGACACCCAAGCACTCTTGGCAGGCTTTGCAGTGGGCCTTCCCTCTTAACCCAGTCCTTCCACTACTTTAACACTGCCTTCTTGGCTTGCTGAAATGTGAGTAGCTCCCTCCTGTCTAAGCCATAGCTTGAGGATGCAGCCCAGCACTGTCATTTTCAGGCTGAACACCTATGGATTCGTGTATTCTGCCAGAATCAAATGTTTAGAAGAACAAAGCCAACGCATATCTCAGCCCCACACCGCTCTTCTGATGCCAGCAGGGCACCTCGTGCACAGGCCTGTTGCTGATTGATGCTCCCTGGGAGCAGGGTATACTGGGCTCTTCCTAGCTCCAGTCCCCAGGGATCCACATGCATCCTCCGCTGTATCCCAAAGCCATGCCACAATGCTTCCATCCACCGGACTGCTCTTCAAGAAGCAAGCAGGGGTAGTCTCCTGGAAAGGAACAAAAAACTGAGGTTTCCCTCCCCAGTGCCCCATCCCAGGAATGAGAGCCAGGTCCTGAAAACGGGGGACACTAGAAGCAAGAGCAGCTCTGCTAGAGCAAACACCTTGAGGCCGGGGCATCAGCTCTGCCAAGCGAGTCGTCTTCAGAAGCAGGAGGCCATGCATCAACCTCTGCACCACCTCCTCCCTCCTGCTGAGGATCAGGGAGATGGGACCAGACAGGTGTGAAACTGCACTTCACTGTGACTCTATGGAGCAAAAACCCAACTGTCAAATCAGCTTGTCTGCTGCCATTTCGGATAACACAATCACTGTCAAGCCCAGGGTGCATGAGAGCAAAATCCTTGTCTTTTGCCCCCAGGCTATGACGAAGCACAGACCCCATCCTGAGTGTTATGGGAGGCTCTGCCCAGGCAGTGCAGCTGCCAGCACCCAGCTCTGTGGCAGTCAGGCAGAGCCCATGGGTGCTACTCCTCATTGGCACCAGACCAGCACACACTGCTGGGAAGTATCATCCTGCTTGCACTTCCACGGCACCAGAGCTGTTCTGACCCCATGCTACCTTCCTGAGGAGTGTGCCATCCATCCCCATCTGCCTGGGACACACATCCAGAAAAATCACACCAAAAATATTTTCAACGCCTTTAACTAAGGCTATGACAGTTACCACCAGCTAAACATCTAGCCCTTGTAAACAGGAGTCAAAGCTAAGCCCACAAGATCTCACAACTGTTCAACTTGGCTCTACAACCTCACACAACTTATCCAGCCCTACCCTCGCTCTATGGGGATGGCTTGTCCTAGCAAACCACATTTGTTATGTGATGTTGTTGATGTTGTGCAAAAATGAAAAGCAACTCTTGGTATTAACATTCCTGTCTGTGAGCAGCATTCCCTCAGGACTACTGTACTGCTCAGTAATATGCACAAGGTTCTTATAAGGGATACGTTTTTATAGCCACAATGAAGAGCACTGTGGTCTGAATTTCAAAATCAGTTTTGCACCTTTTAATGCAAAACAACATGGAGCAGCAGTGAAGGCAGAAAACATTGCCAAGAAAGGGGAAAATAAATTGCAGCAGGTCCTGTGGGTGCAGCTGTCTGACCCTGCTAGAGAAGGGACATGAGGGTACAGGGGCTGACCAGCCGCAGCCGAGCCTCCAGCCTGGTCCCTCCAGCCTGGCCAGCAGCGTTATGCTGCTGACAATCCCAACCCACACCAGAAAAAGCCCCTCCTTGGGAGGTGGCTTAGGACACGTCAAAAGCAGAGAGCCAGAGCCTGGAGATCTCTGCCCAGGTACTTCACCCCCAGTACAGTGGGGACCACATAAATGGAAATCGTGTCAGTGGCATGGTGGGAAGCAAAAGTGGCTGTCTTTGGTGGAGGCAGGCAGGGAATGCTGCGGAGAGGTGTCCTGGCTTCCACAAGCCTTTGGGGTGGCAGAGCTGCTCCCACTGATGGCAGTGCCTCCAGCCAGGCCCCTGGTAACTTTTCCCAGGGGGAAAAGTTGCAACTTCCTCAACCTGGCTGCTCCCCACCAGTCTCCCCCAGCCTGCTAGCCCTGGCTGGTCCCCAGGCCAGGCCTGTCCCAGACCATGGGGCCGGGAGCTGCTGACAAAGGGCCAGGACCACCCACGTTGGGCTGATGCCTGAAGCCCCCTCTCCAGCAGTGCAGCGCTGTAGCAGAAAGGATTCAACAGCAGGGTTTGCTTGGGCTTGAACTGCTTTCCTCCAGAGGTGCGAAGGTGGCACAGTCGATGCAGAGCTCTCACCGCACTATGCACCCAGGCTCCTTTATTTCCTCTTGGGACACTGCTAATTGCAATCCATCCTCACGTTGCTGGACACATCAGCCTGGTCCCTGTTGCCCCAGGCTGGAGGACAACCCTCATGAAGCATGGCACACTCTAGGGCCACAAGCTGCCAAAGGCAAGTCCTATCCTGCTGGTTGCTTTTGGCCTGTGCCCAGCTCCCCCTGTGCAGTCCTCCCAGAAACTGCTCAAATAAAGACGCTTGGACTCTGGAAGGGCATTTCTGCATCCACAGAGCAGGTTAGGGTCAAGGTTTTGAGCCAGGCAGGTGCAAGCAGCTCCCAGTGAGGGTTGCAGGTCACTGTTACTGCCACAGACTGGTGACAGCAGCAGGAACACAGCATGTGCAAGGGCTCCTAAGCCTCCATGCTGGGCTAATCCCTTGCAGGATGTCACCTCCTGGCTCTTCATCTTCCTTGTTGCCCACTGCAACTCAGGAGACACGAGCCCTGCCTGGCTTGCAGCTCCCTGAGCCCTGGGGCCAGCAGGCAGCTGGTGCCCAGATGCCTGGAAAGGACTACCCGCAACCAGGCCAGGAGTGGTTAAGTCTTTTAATTGGTGGACCCTTGTTCTATCTTTCAAATCACAGGGTACCAGCCCAGGGCTCTGAGCCAGCCTCCCCTGTTGAATCCCACCTGCCTTGCTGTTACCCTGTTCTTCCGTAATGGCAACCCAGGCAGTGTCCTGCAGCAGCCACCACCGCCACCTGGCAGTCCTCAGGACACAGCCACTGTGTGTCAGAGCTGGAATCAGGACAAGTATTCCATTTTGCACACTCCTGCCCTCCAGAACTGAAGAAGACTATTTTCATTAGAAGAAAACAATACACAGTGGGTTGCATGTTCTAACCCTATCAGCACAAAGCGGAGCTGCGAGAGGATGTGGCAACATTAATTGGACTGCGCACACTAGTGTGAATTGAAAAAGAAGCCTCCTCCACACACAGGGAGGGTTAAAGAAGAGCGCAGACAGCTCCAGAGAGTTTATTAACTATAAAAATACTCTCATCCAAGAAGCTGTTAATGGTGAGGAGTTCCACACATGCGCAATCACCTTCTAAGCAGAGAACAGTCTGGAACAGAGCAAGGGTTGGTAAATGCATACCCAGGGTCATGACCACAGCTAGTCATAAGGCTAATTGATTGGAATCAGTAATAAGTCTGCTATTGCATCAGCCCATCCAGGCCTCTCTACCTTTCATTACTTACTAACAAATACATTTATCGGTCACAGCCTGATACTCAATTGTAGGCTCTGTTGTAGCCTGCAACCTGTAATATTAGCATGTGTTACACCAAGCACAGCACCAAGCGTCAAGTTGTCAAAGCAGGAGGCTGCAGCAGTAACAAGGCTGGCTGGCACCAACCCACTCAGGATCTCGCAAAGGGAGAGAAAGGGAGGTCGCACACAAGGTAGGTCACACATGCCCAGAGCAGAGGTCTATGCAGCAAAGAAAAAAATCAAAGCAACATACCTACCCCTAGTCTCCATCCCTGGAGCTATTCAAAAGCTGTATGGACATGGTCCTTGGGAGACCAGCTTTGGGTGGCCCTGCTTGAGCAGGGGAACTGGACCAGATAGACCCCAGAGGTCCCCTCCCAACCTCAACCGTTCTGAGATTCTGTGATCTCTTCCTTTTGAGCACAGCACCCTGGACAGCACTTGGAAAACACCAGGATCGTGGTATTTTTCCAACCATGCTGTCGATAGGCTCCAATGGCCCTGACATTTTGTAGGGACCTCGGTGAGCCTGCAGTCTTCACATCAGCACACATGTAGGTTCCTGGGTAAGGTATTCCAGTGAGGAAAGCCACCGGAACCACAGGCTGGACAGTGCTACCTGGAGCCAAGCAGGAGACAGGTGATGCTTCCTCATCACTTGACAGCCAGCTCCATGAGGCAACCCAACCCAACCCAGTCTCAGTACCTACAGCCTCTCCCAAACATGACCATCAAGGGATGTTTGGAGGTAGCTTAGGTAGTACTCGGGTGTCAGACAGCACTGGGCTGAGGCTACACAAACCAGTCCCAGCCTTTGAAGAGCTGCCCAGTTCTGCCCTCGGAGACCGCTACTGTCCTCCCAGTAAGGCAAACACTAGTAATCCAGCATGCATAATTAAGAACAGTCACTCACTTGGAAGAAAGCACATAATCTTTGATACTCTTTCATTCTCAGCACTGACAGTCTACAGGAGCATGGCAGGTCTGAGGATCTTTATTTCAGAGTTCTCAATGGCTAGAGGGACGAGTTACATACTGTAGCATCCACAGGCAGGCAACAAATCGTAATAACAACATGGTACTCACTTTGGGTTTAATGACAGGATGTGAGACTGCACAGATGTGCTCAAGGTACCGAGGCAGCTCCAAAGGCTGGCAGTGAAAACAAGATACTAAACCTGGAAAAAACCATTTGGCCCAACTAGGGCTTAGGGAAAAAAAATATATATTATCACATTGATGCCAGGGTAAAAAAAAAAAGAGTTCAAACAGCAGCAAGTAAGAATAACTCTGAAGAGGAATCAATAACATAGGCATGGACAGAACAGATAGGAGAGGGAGAAGCTCGGAGCTAGTCGTAACCACAGCTGGACCAGACCACAACAACCTATTTCACTACATGGAGCAACATGCCTTACACTTTTTGTGGTGTATTAAATTAGTCTGCCTTCATCCCTTCCCAGCCAGCTCACAGTCCAGCAGTTAGTTACAGCACTGTGTGCAAATTCAGTTAGTGAGAGCGGTCCACAGCTCCCCATCCCTTACCAGTGTAACTCATCAGAGGCTTGGAAAGTGTAAGCAAACACAACATGCGAACAAAGACAGGTGGAAGCTCTCACCAACCACACAGCATTGCTTGGTGCCCTGCTTACGCAGCAGTCCCAGACAAGGCTACTAAAGTTGTGTCTCTGGATACACTGACCCTACCATGTGGAGGGCCACAAGGTAGAGAACTACAGCACTCCTCAGGCTGACCTGGACTCAGCTGGCATGTCGAAAACAATCAGGGAGACATCGGAAGTGCTGTAAGGGCTTGGACACTCCACAGAGAATTAATATGGCCTGTAGTTCCAGTAACTGGAGAAAACAGAGATCTAGAAAGCAAGAAGAAAAGCAGGTAAATTCCTGTATCCCTTGGGCCATAGAAGAAAGCATATAACGTGTGTGTAAAGATTGAGCTTTACTGCATTGCACACTCCAGCACTGCACTGCAGAAGGGCAGATTTGCTGCTACTGTCACTGAAGAAGCTGGGAGCACAAAGTTACTTGCTCAAGGTGGCAGCCAGGTCAGCTGCAGAGCTGGAACTGAACACTGGTCTGCTGGAATCTCGTTTGCTGAGGTCTCCATGCCTCCTCTCCAACACCCTAGCATTTTCTCGCATCCAGCTCATGACTGAGATCACAAAAGTGCCTACCTGCTCCTCTCCATCTAGTCACTAGTTCAGCAAACACATCTGCCACACTACCATGTTTACCCCAGACAGCTGTCTGCTAGGCAGTGCCAGCCACCTCCCTGGCTCCAGAGCACGGTCTCATCGCTTGTTTTCAGTTTGTATGTAAGTTGTACAGAATAACATCACATCAGATTTTTAGGAGATCTGAAGTCCTCTCAAAATCCAGAGTTAAAAACAAAGCTCCTCTCTAAGGCCTTTACCTTGTCCTTCAGTTGCTGGCAAAGCTGCAGTGAAACTGTGAAGAAGACAAGGGCATCATTTAACCATGGGACAACACATTCCACTTTATGGACATGGCTGACTTCATACCGCTGGTTGCCAAACTCACTGGAGTGGGGGGAAAAAAAGAGCACAGCTTCGCACACAACAGCACAGAACACAAACCTCAACTGTCCTCCATTCTCACAAAAGAGATCGTTATGATTGCTACTACATTTAAAACAGCACCTGGCAAAGTTATAGAATGCAAACTCTCAGTCTACCTCTGACCAGATTTAGAGTTAAGCTAAATCTAATAGGGTTAAGGTAGAAACTTTACCACTTTCCAGAGAGGCACAAAAGCAGGAAATGCAGATGGCAATGCCAATAACCTAATGTTCAATTTTGGTTGACAACTCCGATCTCTAGACAAACTCATGGCACTGTATGGGCGGGCTGTATCCTGAAAAGCCACATCTTTGGGCCTTTATGACCAAGTCATTAAAGAAACACAATTATGGGCATCTGTGCATTCACAGGCACAGCCACAGCAAGTGACTCAGTCCAGCTTCTCCGCTTAAGAGATGCTATAATCAAAACTGCGTACAGCCACCTGGATCTAACCCTTAGCATACTCCTACAACTATTACACAGCCCTTGTTGTGACCGTACTTACAACATGGCTCCAGGGTTGTGTAAAATGGACCCTCCAGCAGGCTTGAAGTTCTAGAGGAGAAGGAAAAGGTCATTAGGATTTTTGACGCAGTAAACAAACAACTTAGAAGGAGGACATTTAAGGTTTGCACTTTCAATAGCCCAACATCAAGAAATACCTATACCATGTCTGCCTGAATACTCCATTCATATGGAATCCACGTCATTTGATCCCTTCCTGCTCCTTCATGAAAAAAATTCTACACAGTGGCTGAGTCCAGTTTACCTCCAAATTTTAGCACCAAAAAAATAAGAAGATCCAGAGATAAAACAAAAGATAGATTTTAGGAAAAATATCCTTACGGAGGGACTGCATTTCATAAAGCTTAACAGTTTAATTGTTTTTACAGGACATCAAGCTGACTCAAACGCAACAGGTGAAGCAGAAAAGTATCCATCAAAACTCCATTCAGAAAACCAAGATGCTACTTCAATGTAAACTGGATTAATACAATTATGCCCTTCCAAAATTATGCAAAATTATCAAACTATATTGTAAGATGAAGCATTACTTGGCAAGAAATAGTTACTGGCTTTCTCCAGAGCACTGGTATTTTCTTCTGGGCTAAATGGCCATGCTCCAAACAAGATTTAGAGGCAGTGTTCTGTCTGCAGCAGACCTAAACACAGACACTTAACACCCGTTACAGTCATTTCTGCATTATCTTACGCATATAATATTGCATCATGTAGCAGTATGATCTCCTCCTCATGGTGGGATGTAGGGAGAAGCAAATAAACAAGGCGCAAGAGAGAGAATGTGTCACCTTGGTTGTGCTGGGCTGCAGCACATGGAGTTGGTAAACAGTCAGGCACAGCTTGTTCAGGTTAATATAGAAATTCACAAGGATGTCTGGAGGCAGAGCAGGGGTGAACATTTTCTGGTGAGAAAATAAGTAGTTTCTTTGTCAGTGAAAGAACCATTATTTCTAATGCTAAGAAATCACTACCTTTTCCTAAGCCATACTACAGTTACCCCATAGTGAGAGGGACATTAGGAAAGCAACAAAGACTGAGCAGCTTGCAGGCAACGGTTGTTCCTCTTGCTGCACTTGATCACATGGTGTGTGCATGGTTGTAACAAAAGAGGATGGAGTGGTGTTCACAAGGGCAAATCATCCCTGGACAAAGAACACAACTTACCCTCTGAGAAACAGAGTCCTCAGGCCCAAGTCATCTGCTTTCCCACAGGAAGATACACAGCACCAAAAACGCTCAGGGTTTACACATACTTCAGCTCTCTCTTTCTGCCTCAGGAAGCACTTCTGCAATCCACTTCCACCAGGATGCAGCACAATATCCTAACTGTTGCATGCTGCCAGACTGTATGGAGATCTAGACCATCACATACTTACGGTGAGACCACTGGAGGCAATCTCTGGTAGAGTCAGAGTGGCTGGAGTGGTAAGCCGATTTCGGGCTCTTGAGAGCTGTAACATCACAGCATCCATAAGCTGCAAGATAATGTACAGTGCACTGCTGAGTGGTGATCCCTGGACATCTCTGCATAGCATGCTGCAGAATCCTACAGCCTTCTGCAAGTGTCACAACAACAACCACAACCACCACCCCACCCTTCCAGGAATTCAGGGACTTAATGGGAAGGGATGGCTCCCACATAAATGCAATTTAACTGTTACCACCGTCAAAAACACTTGTGAGACAGGCCAGGAGTGTTTAATACTAGGGACTGAAGAGAGAACAGCTATTCATTAGAAGAATAAGAAGAGAACATGAGATCAATTCCTGCTGCCACAGAAGCATCGACAAACTCATCATCAGCTCTTCTGAAGAGCAGGCATTAAGGAAAAACAAGCTGTGTTCTAGTTCTCCCCATTCTCACATCACGGGTACAACAACTGCTGAATGGGGCCCCCCATTCATAACCATGTATGAGCTAGGGCACTAGAGAAAAGAATCGGCTCATTGTGAATCCAATCCTGCCAGAAACCACAGTTCAAAGGCTCTATTCAGGCAGATGTCCTTTTCCAGAAAAAAAGTGGGAAGCAACATGTGTCTGTAATAGAGCTCATGACTGCTAAGATGAAGGCATTTTACATTATGACAAATGTCTCTCCCCTACTTCCACCCAAAAAGTAAAAACAAAATAGTTTTATTACCTAGCTTCTTTCTATTAGCAGCCCTTACCCATGTGGAGAGTAAAAAGGTTTAGCTTTCTCATGTTTGATATTGTGATGGAATCTAACGAGTAAGTCGAAACTCTGGTACCTTCAGAGCGTTTCCACGCAGAGGGCTTTATTGCCACGCAGCAGCTGCTCTGGATCAGACCGCATCAGCTACTACTAGCAAGTGAGAAGTCACTTTCCAATCATCAGTAAACCACAAGTACTAACCCTAATCTTTTGTTTGCTGATGACTGCCTCATTTCTTCTCTCCCCAAAAGCACTGACTGACAGGGAAGAGCATGAGCTGTGCAACCACATGATCCAAAAAGGATCAAGGGAGATGTTCCCAGAATATCACTGCTGTGCAACAGGGCACCAACTGCTCAGATTACCATTGACCATGATGTACAGCCCTGTTACTGATGCTAAATTGGTCCAGATTCCTATCAAATATGAGGTCACACGAATACTCCTTGGCACAGGTACATACGGGTACAACTGGGGAATCCATTTCCAGTAAAAGACTGAAGAGAATAATGAGCATTATTAAAACAACAAAAGGAGGAAAGAAAAATGCACGTTCCTACCCAAGTAGAGAAGGCTTTCTCCTCACCTTGAGAACCTCCGAGCCCGTTTTGAACTGGTAGTTTACATCTCTGTTCATAAGCAGGTAAATGGCTTGGTTAACATGGTTTCTAGCATCCTGGATCTGCAAAGGTACAATGCAGCCCTGTTAAAGAAACACTCTCTATAGTAAACACTAGGGAGTATAGGTTTCCTGATTGTCTCGTTGCCCCTAAGAAAATGGTGACTTCTTAAATGTTAAGGCCATTTCTCTCTGAGTACCAGACACTCATTAACACAAATCTACCACTGCTGCCCAGATGCATTATTGGGTTCCTCACTCTAGGACTGGAGATGCAAAACAGTCTGATAGTTACAACCTGGAGTGTCAATAAAAATATTGCTGCTGCCCTGAAGGAACAGTGACATCAGGCAGTCTCATTCTGGGAGGACTCTGATCATGACTGTTCAGGTAGGAGTTGTCACTCTTGATGATATACAGCAGTCAGGTCTAGCAACACAAATAATGATTTCTTCCTTAGAAACTATTAGAGCTAAAACCAATGACGTAAATTACGTCAATAGCAGCAGTGAGCAGGAAATGTTGATTTCTAATACAACGTCTCTGGCAGTATACCAGAGTTCTTCTAAACTATAATTGTTGGGGTTATGAGTTATGTCCAGCATCAAGAAGCTGCCATCATGCCGCTTGTATGGAACTTGACCAGACTCAGGACACAGCTAGCTCAAGTCCCTCTCAAGCAAGACCGCTTGCAGCCAGGAGACAATCAAAGCAAGGTGTATCTCAATGCTTTCATGACAGCAAGGGCAAAACAGAGGAAGAAGAAAATGGCCCTGGAAGAAAGTGACTGGTGTCCAGTTCCAGGCAGCAGCAGGAAAACTGAAAAAAAGCAAAGGGGTAAATCAGAGGGTGCAATAAATGGAAAAGGTTAGCAGGGAAACCTGCATGAGAGGTGGCTGCTGGGAGATGGGTAACACAGATTGGGATATTTGCAGTTTGATACCACTATGCTGCTCCCCAGCGACCCCAGATCCCAGCTCAGCCTTGTAGAGGCCTCCCAGCATAGATCTGGGCACTGGTTCCTTCTCACCTGGAGCTCAGGGATCACAGAATACCCTTGCTCCTAGAAAGCATGAGGCACTGGAGGCTGCAGAGAAGAGAGAGATGACGAAGTCCACTGTCAGACTGCAGAGAGACTCTGCAGGTACTTGGACTATGGCATCTCCAAACATCACCACCTCCAGCCTTTACGTCTCCCAGATGCTTTCAAGCAAGCTAAGTGGCTCCTGGCAGCATTACCCAACCCAGCAGTGCCAATGCTGCTATTATAAGGATTTGCTTCATTCCTATTGCCCTTTGATTTTGCTTAGTTTTCTCATCAAGTTCCTCAAAATTTGCATGCCTGCACTTGTGTTCCTCAAAAATGTCCCAATACTACAATTTCTTACCGATGACTTGACTTTGCACAGAGAAACAAAACTCTACCTGGCACCACTCACTAAGGGAAGAAACTCACAATACTTTGTGATGCTCATTTTTAACTCAGACAGGACAAAAGTCTCCACATAATCACTGTAAATGCTTCTGCACAGAGTTCTTAAGGCACTCACGTTACACATCTGAACAACATTAGAGCACAAAACTCTTCCAAGTAAATAAAGGAAGGCATTTTCCATAAAAAAACAAAGGAAGGTGTTTTCCTTCTGGCAGAAGCTTACCAACCAAGCAGCAGTACAAAATACTTACAAAATAGGATGCACTTCTGAGTGTTATCACAAAAACTTCCTCGCCTCGTCTTGAGGCATAAACTAACTCAGTCAAGTTTGGCATTAACATCTCAAGTACACAATTTTCTAGATTTCTACAAAGTTACCAGTTAGAGCTTTCACTCCGCTGCCAAAGCAGCCCTTGGAAACTGCACTCAAGACCAAAGGCACTGATCACCTACGATAATCTGTGCCATGGCACAGTCAAGCACATGGAATACATCTTTCTCCAACCTACTCAACAATGACAAAGTAACTGTGGGAAACTATGTCTTCAAGATCAGGCACCAGATCAAGTCCTGAAATCAGGTATCTCCCAGCAAAATGGTGGGAAAGAGATTCAATGTTCCAGATAGCCACATCCCTTTAACTCCTTAACTGAGGGAACTCAGCTATGCTACAAGAGCACAATGCAGTGAGATTTGTTCTCAGCATAAAAAATGCTTCTATAAGAGAACAAGCACAAGCTACTCAAAGCTCTGAAGTTGCTCTTTGCCCTGCTAGCCTGGGTTTTACAAGCAGACACAAGGCCAGTACTGCACAGGCACCCTAGGCACTCCTTTTAAAGGATTATGACTGCTATGCAGGCAGCCTTCAGCTCGCTGGTGTTCCAGGAACAAGAAGAGGCCACCTCTCTCTCCTAGCACCATAACTGAATTTAATTGCATCTGTTTCCTCCCTTAGCTTTTACCACAGGAGCTAATGTGGGATGGACACAACCTTCTCTCTCGGAAGGCGAGGGGCTACAGCTGCTGCTTGGAGGGCGCAGATGCTAGAGACAGGCAGGCATCTCAAGTTGACAGTACCTGCTGCAATTTCCACTGCTTGTCTTCCCGAAATGCAAAGTGCAGGAGCTGATTATTTCTGGGCATTTTCAGATTAACGTCCTTGAAGAAAGAAACAAACACATGAGAGCAAGCAATCCCCATATGCAGAACATGGAGACTGTCAGTCCCACTCCATTCTGTCTCCCAGACCACCTCGGCAAGCTGCTTTCAGCAGTCCTGGCATGGCCAGGACCTCAGTCCTCCTACAGGAAGATGTTAATACAAAGGGTAAGTTGAAAGGCATTCAGTGAATCGGGATGCCGGCAGGACACACGAGTGAATCCAGATCCCAGCAAAACACACAACATCATCTCAGAAGGCCCCCAAGTAAATCTGATATTACACGACGAAGGTGGTGAAGAAAAGGAATCCCCATGAAAGTTGACTCCATCATGCACCACAGAGTGTGCGTGTGTGTGTTGGGGGGTGGGGGTTAGATGCTGGATCTTCACAAATTTCAACAGCTGCTGAAACATTAAGCATTTAAGGCCTATTAGGGAAGACTGACAAAGAATACTTACTGATCACTGGAAAAGCATAATTAGGATGACCTCTCCCTTGAGGTCATCAAAGTGTAATAAGGATGACTCTCACCCCTTGACTGTAGTACAAAGCAAGAAGCTCAGCAATTACTCACCGCTTGACACAAGGCATCTCCCTGCAGTGTCAATACACCTTTCACCTGGTCTGTGCTGGAATGAGAAGAAAGATCTGAGCAACACAAGTCACGGGAGTCAAGAGACACCTACCAAAACTGCTAACCTGACACTGCTGCTCCCTGTCCCATGTTGCTAGCCAAGTTCCCTTCCTTCCAGGGGTCAGCTGGGGGATGCAGATGAACTCTACACACGCTTTCAAGTCCCCAGCTCTTGGCCTGCGGCCAGCTGCTGTCATATTCTTTACGGGCCACCTCACCCTAACTGCCCTGCCTAAAACACTACGTTCATTTCTGACCCCAGGCTTATTTCTTGTATTACCTATCAACAATTTGGCTGCTGTTACAAACAGCTCTAGTAGGCACAAACACACGATATTAGATTAATTACTGACATTGGAGTGCTACGTAGTTCATATGGGAGCTGAAAGCTACAAATCTCACCCTGCCCCTCCCCCCAACAAGAAAAAACCCTGAACAAACAAAACACAACCCAAACCCTTTAACAGGTTCTGCAAGACGGCTCACACCTACAATGCACAATGGTGGAAGACTGAAGCACCTGGGCCTTCAAGAACTCAGTTTAGCCGTACCTTACATTTTAGTACACTAGACAGACACTCTTTAAGATCCAACTTGAAACAACAATGAATGAAAACTAGAATCAACTTTAATACTTAAGATCTGAAGAACGCAACTTTCAAACCCAACAGAGAATCACTGCATCATTCCATAAAACGCTCACTGTACTGTTTCTAAGGTCTACTACTTCACAACAAGCTTGTGACCTCTGCCAGAGTGCAGCTATTCAGACCAAATCCTACACCAAAGATCAAAAAATAGACAGCTACTTCAGAAGAACTGCACTTCTATAGCACCTTCTGCACAGGTCTCAGTTTGCTCTGTGTGAAGTAGATTTATTATGGCTATTTTAGGGAGATTAGGACAAAGGATTTGTCCACGCTCAGAGTCAGAAATTAAGCCAAGAGCAGAATCCAGGTCTTGTAACGGTAACTCCCTGCACCCAGAATCAGGTAAATGCCCCTTGGCAAAACCACTGACAGCAGCACACTGATGCAACACACCAGTGTGTGGTCAGGAATCAATGACTACATTACAGGTGTCCGTAGCAAACGGCACACGTCTGGCTAAGGCAGCCCCTGGAACACGGCTACAGACTGTTACGTTAACCTGACATGAGTTTGTTCCTTTGTTTTCCTTAAGGTGAAATCTCATATCAAAGAAACCCCCTTCACTCTGAGGGTGCTGTAGAGACCGGTGCTGCAGACGCTCAGGGAACAGCACCCTTTGCTACAGAGGGAAGCCCCCGGCCATGAACACTGGCACTGCCACACCCCCGCCCCGGAGCAGCGTGGCAGAGCAGCAGTGACCTGCTGACCGCCACGGCCACTTACCCCGATGTGCTCAGCACGAAGTTCTCCTGCTTGACAGCTCCTCCTGAGCCACTGGCAGGCAGGGCGAACCGGTGAGAGGCCTCCTGCCCAAGAGAGGGCATAGTGAGTGCTGGAGCATCCACCTGGGCCCAGTGCACCACAAGCCAGCAACAAATACAAGGCAAGAGCAGAAATGCAGATGCTGGCAAGTGGCTGAATGCAGAGCAGTCACCTTTGCAAGCCTCCTGCAACCCACCTAGCAAAGCACACAGATGTTCCCTCATCCTCCTGCAGGACAGGCGCAGCCCAGGAGAAGGCTGAGTGCGTGTGGCTCATGGTGAAAGGTGTCAGAAATCCCATGCTCCAGCTCTGCTCCCCGGAGCCAGGCGAGGAGGCCAGTGCCTAGCAGGGTGGCCAAACTGTCCGCAGCAACAGCAGCACTCGGCACAGCCCGGCCATGCATGACCTCAGGCACCGTGACACTGCCCTTTGTCAGTCCCCGGCTGCACAGCACAAGTGCTGCCAGCCCCTTACCCACATGGGAAGTCTGGAGTGAAAACCAGCCCTCCTGACTAGTTATACTGGCTGGTGCCTGCCTGTTAATCACACTTCATCCTTAAAACTATGACAAATTATTCAAAACAGATACTATATATACAGATACTCCAGGTTATTGTCACCTGCTATTGAGTCACATCCTGGGTCAGCACTATGGCACTCCTGCCTCCTCTGGCACCCACCCCTCAGCTCCACAATTTTTCCCCTGCTCTCGCATCACCCACTAACCCCCACCAAAACCTCACAGCATGAAGGGGCTGGGCCTGCAGAAAACTAACCGAGCAGGACAGCAATGACCTCTCATGCACACAATCCCCTCTGGCCAGTTCAGGCCTGGTTCAGCCAAACACTTCACGCCTCTGAAAGGGTCAGGTGCCGGCAGAGAAGAGGGTGCATCGAGGGAAGGATGGTTTTCAAGGAGGAGAGTGCATGCTACTAATTACTGCACAAGTAGCAGCTTGTCAGCTAAAGGCTATCATGCTCATTTCCACAATCACATGACAGAGTTACAGGCAGATCCAGATCCTCTGCTCCAGAAAACATTAACATCTCAGGCAAATGCCTGGCAGACAGATCTGGCTGCCTCTGTGTGCCTTTTCAAAACAGCTCTCAGGAAAGAGAGTCAAGAACAGAGCAATCTTAGGGAAATAAGGTTTATTGAGAGCCCTCGAATCCAGAGGGCAAGCAAACACTTGGGACAGTACTGGACAGGCGTGATGGACCTTTCTGTGCACTCTATACCAAGAATTTTTTCCTCCAGGGAAAATCTGCAACCATTCCTCACATGGGAGAGCAATGAAACCCACAACACAACAAACAGATGAAGCAAATTAACCTTACCTTCAAAATATCCTGCAGCTGTTTCAAAACAGCATGGACCTCTTCTTGTAAAAGCCATTTAAATTCTTCTTCCTACATTGTGGAAAGATAGCAGTGGAATCATTAGAAGTCAAACACTGGAAATAAATCTTTCAAGACACATATGAACATTATTTAAGTTCTAAGTATACTGCTATGTCCAGGCTGTTTAAATCACATGCTAGCAGGAGAAAAAAAAAAAGATTTCTTCCTGATTTGTTGAAAGGCCTTACTCTCCACTTCACCCCAGCCAAATGAACTGTCCTCATTCTTGTCTTGACTTTGTTTAACAAAGCAGTATTCATACAAATCACTGTACCAATAATCACAGAATTAGGAAAGAACAGGCAGCACAGGATGTGAATTTCAGAGCAAAGTACAGATCCTGCTGCTTCAAAATCTGGGGCATCTTTTTCATAATCTGGTTGCCAGACACCCACCCAGCCTCTCCCACTCCCCCCTCCTCAGCAGGACAGGGGAAGGAAATAAGATGAAAAACACGTGGGTGGAGATAAAGACAGGGAGATCCCTTATCAATTACCCTCACGGGCAAAACAGACTCCACTTGTGGACAAATTTGTTGCCAATCATATGGCGAGAAACAAAGACAAAAACTAAAATATTCCTCCTCCACCCCAGTAGCATTTTACCAAGCAACAGCAGCTGAAAAATAAAGCAGCTAACCAGAAAAGTGGGGGGGGACAGAAGCAAGCAAGGGACAAAGGGCGAAGAAGCTAACAAGGGTCACTCTCCAAGATTTTCCATGTAGAAGGGAATGAATTGAGTAAGTTGCCCACAGAAAAATTGGAAGGGCATGGTCAACTCAGTAATTTAAGCATGTGGTTTCTCCACCAGATGGGTCCTGTTCACCATGAGAAACACAAAATAACTACTCACTGATGTGTCCTCACCTTATGCAAGAGTTATCTGAACAAAGAACAGGATGAGGACGGTTTTCTCTCAACAAACATTCACCCAAAGCAGGTACATACAACAAACCAAGGTAGGATTCTCTGTTATCCTTCAAACCAGTGCAGGACCACTGACCTTCACCATTTAATCCTGTTTTGGATTTCTGGGCATTGTATTGACACATCGGATCCTTTGCTCTATTCGTTCTGTGTAACACTTGCTCTCCTCCAGGCTCCCAAAGGAACAGAAATCACGTAGGTAAAGCAGACGCCTTTAGTGCCCCCACAACCCCACTGTCACCACGCAGATGTTTCTACTTCAAACCATAGAACAGTTTGGGCTGGAAGGGACCTTTAAAGGTCTCCTATCCCAACCCCCCTGCAATGACCAAGAACATCTTCAACTAGATCAGGTTGCTAACCATCATTGGTGTCTTTCATCCCCCTAGTGGCAGCAAAAGATCTTCCCTCACAGTGTTAATTTCAGACTAAGTCGAGCCCGTTCCCTATGTCTGTACAATACCCACCTGTACTTTTGAGGAATGCTAGTCATAGAATTCCCAATCACACCGATTTTAGAAAAAAATGGTTTTCACATGCGGCTTTCCACCTAGCCCGGATGCATCTCTCAAACCCCCTCCCTAGCTAGGAAGCTTCCACTATTTCTTGCCGCTCACGTCCCCAGAGATGTCTGCAACGTCAGTTGGGCCGTGTCCTTCCTGCCTTTACCGAGCCACCACGGCCGCTCTGGTGACTTTAACGTGACTGCCTGCCATTTGCTAGGGCTGCCCGTCCATCGAGCAGCGTGTTGGACTGACTATGAAAAAAACCAAGGTCGCGTCACACGTCTTACCGCTTACCGTGAACGGGGCACTGACCCGCCTCAGGGCCACCGCGGCCAAGGCCCGGAGCGGCGGCAACGGCAACCCGCCCTCGCACGGCCCACGCCACCACGCACACCGCCATAAGCGGCTAAAGGAGGAGCCCGCGGCCCGCAGGCCGCGGCGGGCCTGAGGGCAGCCCGGCAGCCGCGCCCGGGGCCGGCCCGACTGGACGGTCACCTCAGCGCCGCGGCGGGGAGTAGGCGGCCCTCACCGAGCGCCTCAGCCCGGGGGCGGGGCGGCCCGGCCGGCTCTGCGGGGGGTCCCGGCGGGGCCGCCCCCGCCCGGGGCCAGGCCGCTGGCCACGGCGAGCCCCCGGCCCGACTCACCAGCACCGCCCGCTCCGCCGCGCTCGCCATCGCCGCCGCCATCCCGCCGCCGGCCCCGCCCCCGCGCGACGCCCCCGGCCACCCTGATTGGCTGCCGGCCCCGCCCTCTGCCCGCCCACACCGCCCCGGCCTCTGCCCAGCAATGCGGCCCAGGCAGCGCCTGATTGGGCAGCACCACGGCTGCGCGGCGAGGGCGGTGCCCGAGGCGTGACGCCGGGCAGGCAGGGCAATGGCGGCGGAGGGGCGGGCTACCGGGCTCCTCAGGAACGGGCGAAGCCGGGGCAGCCTCACCCTCACGCCGACACGGAGCTTTTTTTCACTGTAGCGCCTGTAACTCGCTCGGCGGAAGCAGACCGTTAACCGGGACCCGCCCTTTACGGCTCCGTACGTGACCGTTACGGCTGTTGGCTGGCAGACGCCACCGGGATGGTCAAAAAAGCGCAATGTCCTGGAGCTTGCAAACACTGCCGTCAGGGCATCGCGCCTCAGGAAACCCCACGCCACGCGCTGCCGAGTCGGTGCTCAAAAAGCTCCAAATGCTGGAAGGAAGGACAGAGCCACCAGGCTCCCAAGGCTTAGACAACACAAGAAGTCACCAACACATGGAAGTTCCCGGCCCTCGTCTCGCAGTGTTCTTTTCGGTTAAAGAAAAGCTTCGTCCTCCCCTGCGCCTGCAGAGGCTGGAATTTACCCAAATTCGGCCCTTGTAGTGCCTCACCACCAAGATCAGGCTTCTGAAATGACCAAAATGCTCTGCAGCATACTGCTGGTTTTCAGCAACTCTGATTTCTGAACATTTTGAAAAATACATGTATTTCTTTAATGCCCCAATAGGGGTTTGATAGGCTTTAGAAACTGCCACAAGAACGCTGTGTTACCAAGAAAGGTTTTATTCTTTTTGCCAGTAGCTTTGTTAATTGCACAAAAAAAAAATTGTTTTGTTTTGCCATTTAAACATTTTCACACATCCTATTCTGAATGACAAACGTTAATTAAAAACAAGGCAAAAAAATAAAGATTCACAACCTTAATTAACTATAGGATCTATCATTGAGGAAAAAAAGAAACTGCTTTTCTTACAAGCTTTTCACAAGTGTCACATTTTCTCTTTAAAAAGGAGGGAGTCAAAAAAAGCAAATTGCTAGAACAGAAATCCTCATAAAAAGGAACTTTACAGAATTGTCAACAATATTAAGACAACACTGACTAGCCAGTTTTATTAGAGCATCTCTCAATCCACAGTTTCCCCCCCCTTCCCTCCCCCGAATCTCAGGCGTAAGAACAGATTAAGATCCATGTTCAGAGGCTACAGACATAAATACATGAATCTGCGTGAGACCGACACGAGTCAAGTCTCAAACAGCCTCTGAAACAGTCCGGCTTTCACCATTTCCATCCCTCCTCCTCTCACGTTGCACCCACTTCAGAGCTCTCGGTCCCCTTCTGCTCCTCCCTGGCATACCTGTGATGGTACAGCTGGCTGGGCAGCACCCCACCCTCCGGCCCCTCGCCAGAACACTGCCCTCAGGCTTTCCCAGGATAAAATACAGTGTTTAACTAGTTTGCGCCTGCCACTCCCACATAACCATCTCCACTTTGAGAACTACAGTATTTCTGGAAAACAAAACCTGCAGCAGTGAGATGCCTAGGAGTTCTCCCTCTCACAAATACGGTTCTTGGAATTCGCTATGAAATACACATCATGGGACCCGAGAGTTCCTTTCCTATTCTCACTCTACCCAGGGGCACCACAAAGTGAAAAAGAGGGAGATCCTCCGTGACCTTTGCTCAGACCCTGGTCCAACAGACATCCGCAGGGACAGGTTGGGGACGCTGTGGCACTGGCTCAACACAGTTCCACCTTCAGCTGGACTCGAGGCAGTACCTCCCTCTTTCTCCCAAAAGATTTCTTACACTATAAAACCTGTGGTCTTATCTCCTGCCCCCAAAAAAACACACAGTGTCCCCCAGGTGCCCTCAGTACACACTCATGTAAGTGATTTCTGAACTGTGGCGTGTTTAACCAAGGGACTAACGCTGATAGCTGAGTTCTTCTGGATGGGGGAAGTGCAAGCGTGTCAAAAGCAGGATAATGGCTGGTTATCCTGGGTAGCTATGTGTGCCTTTAATATGAGTATCTACATGCAGGATGATGGTTGCGCTGCCAAAGGAACATGTATGTGTAACTAGTATTGTTCACCTATATCACTGACAAACGGGCAAAGCGATGTCTAACCCATCTACTACTAGATGTTCACCACAGGACATAATGCGTAACACAAGATTAGCCCACAAATAGTGATCACAGGAGGTGAAATATTCAACAAAGTAACATTTACAGCATTAGGCGTTAGATGTCACGATTCGTAATGAGTATGATACTTTCTGTTTCTTAATAAGGTGCCCCTGAACCATACACACCTGCTGCCCAAAGCAGGATTGATAAGAAATCCTAACCCACACAAAAACTTCCCTATGCAGCCATTAAGTTCCTAGAAAAATAATATGGTGGGAAGGGCAGACCTCACAGATTTAAAAAAACGTGGTCTCATTTGAATTTGCTTTCTTTCCTTTCAGAATCCCAACCCAAGGGAGGAGATTGTGCCACTAAGAAGTGATTTTGGCCAATAAAGTTTCTTACTGGCATTTTACTAACTCTCAAATCTAAAATGCAAGAACCCTCCTAAAAGGCTAATACTGAGAACAATTTAAAAAACCCCACGCTCTGTGCATATCTAGACAGGCATCCTTTGGACTCTGGGTTGCTCTGCTACCAACACTGACAGCCTCTCTGCTCTCTAGCCTTGGCATCTGCAGTTCGAGTCTCACATTTCCAGACTGAAGCTCTGCAGTGATCTTAGCCTCCTGTTTTATTTATTAGTCCTTCTAGAAGTTGGTATCTGGCCACAAGCAGAGTCACAGGTACAGGGAAAAGTCTCATGCTGTGTCAGTGTTGTACCTAGAGTAGTAACACTAAAAACACGTATGGAAAATCTGACAGGCATAAAGATCACTACTCAGTACACAAACTATCCCTGTGAGGTAGGTAATCATCACCCACCTTTAAAGATGGGTGAACAGGCTAAGAGATACGACGACCGTGCAAAGGCCAGAGAGAGAGCATGGAAATGAGCTCAGGATTCTCAGTCTCTTGGCTCTACAATCACTCTTCTTGCCCCTTTCAGACTCAACACTCTGCTTGTGACACTACTACAATCCAAGACACCTTTGTAATTATTGACTACGAGGATTAAAAAAAAAAAAAAGGCAAGAAGTAAAGCAACATAAGCTAAGGCCAGGAGCAACCCTAAGGTTTGTTCCTTCCCCAAATAAAATACCTCTGGCCCAGTTTTAGGCTGTACGTTTCTCTCAACAGTTTTCTATGCAAATGTGTTGATCTCCAATGCTGTTTGTGGGATGGGCGGCTGTGATTAGCCTTTTAGGAGGCTCGTTTACACTGGCATTCTCTCATTTTCAGTAAGGTTTGTGTTCCCTAAGCTACAGTTGTCTGTACAGGGGAAGACATGGATGCAATCTGTTCTTCTTAACAGTGCGAGGAATTCCTCCATCAAGGTGTTGGGGAGGTGGAAGTTTAAAAAGAAACAGAATCAAGACAGTGTTGCGTGCAACCCCATTACCTTCTGGAACCGCCATTCCCCTCCATGGGAGGTGCTCTGTTCTCTAACAGTGGCCGATTAACAGGAATGCTCCTCACCTTACTTGGGACCAAGGACTTTAGCGATATTCACAGATAGATGGGATGTATGTCACCTGTCCCCTTGACGCAGAGAGTCCAACACACGCGTTATTTCACAGCAAAGGAGAAAAGAGATCATTAGAAACAGCGTCTTGGACAAGCATACAAAGAGGAAAATAAAAGCAGCCAAGCAGCAGATTTCTGGCAGAGTTGCCTCAGAGCTTCTGAACAAGCCGCCACTGTTCTGTTCCATGACTGTCAGTGCATGGCATGGATTTTCCCAATTAGACTGCAACAATCCGAGCCCCCTCCTCCCCCCCTTCTGCCACCAGGGGAAGGCTCACCGCAGCAGCTGCCTCCGTGGCAGATCTCAAAGTCTGTGTATAAAAGGAAATGGAGAGACAGAGATGGACTGGTCCAGAGTTAAAACCCAGTATCATAATAATATTAATCAATAATCATAGTATTAACAGTAAGAACGGTGCAGCCTAGTGGATGTAGGCCCTGTACACTGCAGACATGTCGTTGTCTGATTGGTCCAATGCTTTTGCTCGTTTATAGACCTAGAGAAGAGAAATCAGAAAAGGATCAGTGCCTGCTCTTGTGCGAAGCCTTTCCCCAGCAGAAAAATTATTTTGCTGACCACTGCAAACCAGAGAACTGCACAGCATGTCAAGTAATTAGAGCAGCGCAGATCAGAACACACCAGCTCTTGTTGAGGCCATCTATGTTTACTGATGTAACATTCTAAGGGCTTCTACAATCAAAACAAATCCAATTCCATCCTGGTCAAAATATACTTCCATCGCAGCTCCCTTGTCTTAGAGATGATGTAATTCTTAGATTTTTGTCTCTTGTTGACAAATGGCTCTACTGAAGAAGTGCTGAGTGACACATATCTGAACACTGAACAACTCTTACCTCGTTGGCAGCAGCTGCCATGGGAGTTGGGTGGTTGACAGAATCGCCCAGTGCAATAGCTAATCTAAGATCCTTCTGTATGTATTTCAGGTAGAAATCAGGTTTAAAGTTTCCTTGCAAGATATCTGTTGAGAGGAATGTGTGCAAAAAATAAGCATGACCAAAGTAAATCAAGCCCACACCGCAAGGGCATGCAATTCAACACCAAACTTCCCTTTCCCATGCTGATCACCAGGAACACTGCTTTTGGCTCTTCTGTTTCTCTGCTCTCTATCTTCATGCAGCCACAGCAGATAACGTCACTATTGCCCACGCACAAAGTAAGCTCATATTTCTAAGCAGCTTGCCCTCCATTTCACATATTACCCTGCCCCAATGAAATCCTCACTGTGAACTCAAGTCCTAAGCAGGCTGTAAGACAATGCAGAGCTTGGGGTGTATTCTCAGAAGCCCTGGCTACGAAGAGGAAGGAACGGAACTCAGCTCTTCATTTCCAGAATGCTTAAGATACCCAGAATCCCAGGCTGATGAAGATGGGACCGTTTTCTCCCTTCTGCCATTATCTGAAAAGCTACTAGGTTGTGGCAAATGTCCTATAACAAAACAACGTAAGAGAACTTTACTTTGGCACTTCTGGTCCAGGAAGATGCTGGCAAGCTGTCCCTGATTGAGGATATCCAGAAGAGTCTGTTGGGACTGGCCAGTCACTTGAGCCAAAGTCAGTCCTTCTGCTATCGTTGCCATGAAGCTGCCTTGGACCATGTTCACAATCAGCATCATCTTGGCAGCATTGCCTACTTCACCTGGGAGTGAGACATACCATTGGGCATTCCTCCAGAAGAGATACAGCAGCCTTGTTCCCCCATCCCACACAGTATTAACACTACTAGGCTCTTCATACCAAGCACTTGGCAGCTCTCCCTTCCCCGGAAAGACTTCAGAAAACCTACCCATTTTCCAAGTACTCAAAGGAAGGGAGAAATCACAACAAAGTATGATTTACAATAAAAAGCATCATGGATCCTCCAAAATGAGCCAGTATTCAAAAATGAAAACTTAGGCTGGAGGCTCTGAAATCGGCCAAGTTCCAGAAGAGCAGGCCAGTTTCCCATACTGCCCAAGGAGACAAGAAACAGATGACACACATGCCTCTCAGACTCCTTACTGGAATTCCCAGTCCTTGCACTAACTAAGAAACTGCTATCAGGCCCTCCATTGTTTCAATTACCTAGAAAAAAAGAGGTCTTCCCCATCGCTTGGAAACAGCTACTGCAGTCCTCATATAAACCCCTGTCGCCAGCTGCCAGGATCACAAGCATCCCATCATTAGACAGCTGCTGATTTCCTGAGACCGGTGCTTCCAAAAAGCGACCACCCCGGGACACTATCACCTGAAAAAAAAGCATCTCGGGTCAGCTGTGCATGAACAGCATGCATTGATGCTGAGTAGGCAGCACAGCAAAAACATTGTTTAGGGCATTCCTGTCCCTAAGGACAGGTTAAAGCAGAACAAGTAGTTCAGACTTACAAACAGGAGAGGAAAACACTAACATGTGATGTGCTTCATCCTGCAAAGTGCACCTGAGACCAAAAGTTGCCCTTGCGCTCCAGCAACACTTTCCTGCACCCATGACTACTGCACATGTTTTAAGCAGCTGAACTTACATGCTTTTGCCATGGCACCCTGTAATGGCCAAGGAACCAGTGCTGAAGTTGTACATGTGGTGTAGAAACCTCAGAAGATTGACTGTTATGGTATTTCCCCCCCTTTTCCCCGAAGAGGAAAGGCCTTTGATAGATCTCTTCAGCCAGAGGTTTACCAATATGTACAACTCTTCATTCTCTAAAGTCATGTTGCACAGTACGGCACGACCAGTATGTCACCAAAACTAGGTCTCCTTCCTCTTGCAACAACACACACTGCCTTTAAGGCAGAGGATAACAATCAAGATTCCAAAGAGGAAATCAAAGATACCACATTAGAAATAATTAGAACACTTCTATAAAAATCCTCTCTGTAATAATATTTCTACAGAATGAAACATGAAGGCATTCTTTTTCCCCCAACTAAAACATGTAAAATAAGCAGATTATGCATTGTATCAATTTAAGGGCAGTTATTAATCCAGACAGTGCTTTCTCCTCCAGTTTGCTACAGAATACCAATCTGGCTATAAATACTTCTTAAGGGATCAAAATACGGCTGGCTCTTTGCATTGCTGCCAGCTAACAGCCCTGCCAAATCCACAGGCTTCCCTGTTATCACCAGGAACTTCTCATCCAACTTTGTTTGCTGGTCAAGATTTGACACTTTATTTTGTCTTATTTGCCTGTGACTTGAGTGTCTCCTAAAAGAAGCCCAAAAAAATCTTCAGAAGCATCTTTATTATCAACAGCTTACTGCCTGAAGCAACAAGAACTGTAGTACTGCTCCTGAATCACAGGTGTTAGAAGCTCAGTTCAATGTGATTACCTGGGCCAACTCTGTGACTGTATCTGCATCCACAGTGGACATATCCACGTAACACTTCCCTGGGCGAATCCCCTGCAACACTCCACTCGGACCAAGTACCAGCTGTGGAGAACAGAAAAGCGGTAAAGCAATAGGGTGTCTGCAAAGAAACTCCAATCCTGCAGGACAGCAGTTCAAGTGAGCCTGGCACTGCAGTGGTAGACTCCTATATGGATATCAAAACCTACCCCCCAGGGATTATTTTTTAAAGGTATGATTTTTGTTGGGACATTTATTTTTACATAGCTGCACTGCCTAGCGTGTGCAATGACCCAGGCTACCATGGTTAGTAGGAATCAGAACTGGCATTCAGTGATTGTATCTTGTAGTCTAGCTGGTGGAGGAAAAAAAAGAGCTAATCCTTACATCCTTTGCTGCTTTTGGATCTGATACGCAGGCAAAGGTGATGTCACAGGTGGAGACAACTTCAGCGGGGGTTCTTCCAAGCCGTGCCCCCTCCTGGATGAACAAATCACACTGCAAAAGTCACAAACCCAAACGTAAGAAAAATTAAGTACAGAGCAAATGGGTTCTCTAGCATTTTGCTGAAACAAACTCTGCTGCTGGACCCAACACAAAAGGAGTCAGGCATATTAATTACATAGCAACTGGATTGTCTTCTGTTGGTTCCTCCCCACAAACACACAAGGGGCTCTTTTGCAGCTTTTCTGAAACCCCAAGTGAAGAACTTCAAAAGAAAGACACAGGAAGAAAGAATGCTTAGGTGAAATAAGAGATTGTTGTGGCTTTTGGAGGAGAGATGAGGGGGAAAAAAAATGGTAAACAGACACAGCAAAAGGTGTTACTGGACAGTAAACAGTAATATGCACAGCTGAGTTTAAATGGGCTGCTGCTTCAAAATCTTAGCTCCTTCTTACCCTATCCCCTCATACCATCCGTGTTTTGTAGTTAAAACAAATAAATCTTTTATCCCTTTTAACAAAGTAACAGTGCCCTTCTTGACTTTGTTATTCCACAGTATCATCTGACTACCATATGTCCTCCAGTTACCTATTTTTCCACCTCCACTACAAAGAATAACACTGGTTAGAATGTAAGTGTAATATAAGCTCCATTTTCACTTTGAATACATCTATAAACCCCTACTAATCCTGTCTTATAACACAACAGGTTTTTAACAGAACCTTTGTTACCACAACATAAACAGCACAATGGATGTGCAGATGAAGCTCTGGTCAAGCAGTGCATCTTGCCACACCACTCCTACAATCAACTCCCCAGGACTTGGTCTTTTTGTCTGCTCCATGACACAATGTCTTCGCTATTTACATCAGCAGTATTTCCAGAGGCGCTTTACATTGCATTCCTCAACACATATACAAGGTTGTAATTTTTCTGACAACTCTCATCTCATACAGAATGGCAATGGGGTGAGGATCGTTCACGTAAGAGTGACCATACTAGGACAGGCTACAGCTTCATCTAGTCAAAAGTGGCCACCAACAAGCCATAATAATAGAACACAGTGGCAAGCACATACTTGTGTTGCTTTGGCATCTTCTCCCAGGCACCATCGATTGGTGACTTCAGGCCTCCCTGAGCTAGGGGTGGTATCTACATGTCTTGAAAAGCACATGCCTACCTTCTCGGCAGTCCGGTTCCAGACAGTGACAGTGTGACCCATCTTCAGTAAGTTGGAGACAATGCCACTTCCCATCAGGCCAAGTCCCAGAAATCCTATCCTGAGAGGAAGGGATAAACATTAATGCAACAGAAAGCAATTGGTGTCAGCCTTTCACGGTCTTGGAAACGATGACGAGCAAACCCTGGAGCATCATCAGCAAAAAAAATTCCAAACCCACAACAAAACCAAACACGTTCCACTGTGGCCACAGCTAGAACAGGCAGATATTGAGCTTGAAAAGCAAGTTGGTATTTATTTTGCTTACTAAGCATCCCTAACGATTTACTAAAGAAAGCCTCTAGTCTGCTTCAAAAGACTACCTAAATATTAAAGGTTTGGGTGGTCTGGGTTTTTTAGTTTGTGGGTTTTGTTTGTTTTATTAAAATTGTTGCTTTTGTACTTTCTGTTGCCAGCCATCGCCTTACTGAAGGTAAAGAGAACATTTAGAGATCAGCCGTGCTTCTCTAATTAATCTTCTGATTTTTAAACTAAGTCACATGTACAATGACTTGCTTATATTATTGAACGACACATTAGAATTTTTATTTTAGTAAAGCCCAGCAAGGACTACTGGGCTAAGCATCATGCACAGACCAAAGACCCAGTCCCTGCTCTATAGCTGCAATTTTGGACAGACACAGAAAGGAAGTAACACGGCAGTACAGGTCACCCTGAGTGACAATACAATAGTCCCAGATACCAGCTGCTTTCCCCCGTGCCTCTTCCCCCACAAACCTCAAAGCTGGCAAGAGTTTTGCTCCCCCCTTCAAGAAAAAGACAATGCGCTAACGAGTTCCAACCCTACAGTTACCTGCAACAGGAATTCCTGTGCAGTCACTGCTGCAAGGATCCTTTTATACATCATGCAGCTCGCTTCATCCAAAACCACAATTCTAGCAGGAGATCCTGAAGTGTTCAGTTATACACCTGATGTAACTTCACGATGAAATCTGCCTGGCAATTCCTCAGTTAATTCTTCAGAATTAGCCACACTACAGATGTGCTGTGGCTTTCGCAAGTCACCTTCGCTCTAGCCATGCTGCCTTTTGTTAGAGCAAACTAATTTAGACAGGTCAGAGCAAGTCACTATAGGCTCCTTAAACAGCCCAAACAAGGTCCACCTATTTTCAAGCAGCTAAAACAGAGGAGATATTCTTTCTCTCCCAACCCACCCTTTCCTGAGAGACTGTTTTACCTGAACAGCTTCATTGTTATTTTGGTTCCCCTGGAGTACAGCTGAGAACTGACATCGCATGAGAACGACCCCAACGGTAAACAGCAAGCTGCGGCCTGAACCCAATTTAAACAGAGCGGAAGTTACAGAGTGAAACAGGAAGCTCAAGTTAGGCTTCTCGCACTCTCAAAAGGAGAAGGGGGACGTTAGAAGAAACCAGAAAGCTCACGTGCTACACAGCAAAGCTCTTGTGCTGGGAGAACACGCCTCCCTCTTCCTCGTCTTCTACGTGCTCAGGAGAGCGATTAAACAACCCCACTCAACTGCCAGGCACTACTGGAGAAAGATACCCTTTTATCTTTCTGCCTCATACAGCATTCAGAAATACCGATGCTTAACATTCTGCAGTCTGCCCTACAGGAAAAGGGCAACTGCAGAAAAGCCCTGAATTGCAAATGTATCCAGGCCAGACCTTACCTTATTCTGAATTTTTCTACTGTACAGTCCCTGTTTGTTTTTAGCTGCCTCCCTCCCTCCCCCGCCCCCGCTCCCCAAATCAGAGTTTCACACAAGGACAGAGGAGATCTGTAGTTAGAGGGAAACGTTAGGTTTATTTATTCTTAGTGACAAGCTGGATAATGGCTGCATGTATGAGCTGGGAAGGAGAAAAAGGAAGGGAAATGGCTGAAGTGTGTTGGAGATCTTACTTTTTGTCTGTAGGCGTGATACTGCCATTGACTGCTGTGCTGTCTGCTGCCTGGATGGAGGTGGATCCTGTTTCCTAGGGGGAAGAGGGTAAAAAAAAAAATAAAGCACACAGCTCTGGAGGAACTGCAAGTCCTCATGACAATATGGAAAATCCATAAAAATCAAGATTTGCCTTACCTCTTCACAAACCTTCAGCTTCTTTGTGATGGCTTGATAGCAGACAGCTGGCTGTACAGAGAAGACAAAGCATTCAGGGGAAGGACAGTGCTGATTTGCTCTCCTGAGCAAATAGGCCATGTCCTTGTGAAACAAACAGGCAGCTCACCCACCCACCACCATCTGCAATGCAGGAAAGCTCTCAGGCTTCCATCAATGGAAGAAAATAAAAACAAAACCTTATACAACATACTAAGCTCTTCCTTTCCCACCCTGCCTAGCAATTCAGCCTGTCTTCAGACACAGGTACCACAAGCTCCTTTCTGTAGTTCATGTGACAGGCTCCTCTAAAGGCAAGGATCCAGGGCATCCCTACTCTCACATTTGGCCGAACGAAAACAGAGATCTCTAAAGCCTGCGGTAGAGCAGCTTGCCTCATATCTATGCTCAGTATGTCAATGCAGCTGTGGAAGTAAAACCTTCTCGTTAATACGAAAAGGCATGCTGCTTCCAAAAACGTTAAGGTGAAGGCTGCTCCTTCTCATGCTGCTTATTGTGAGCTTGTCTAGATTAAAACTGTTAGCTGCTCTTAATCATTCCAGCTCTTCCCAGATCCTCAGCAAGATATAAATACTTTTTCATTTAATTTGATCTTCCCTTCTCCTCCTGATGTTCACTCCTGAAGATAAAATCCTGCAAGGCTTCTGACTCTCAGGAGATAAATTTGCTACATTTTACATGGGACTTTTCTGGTCCTGGAAATTCTGCTGCTGTATTCAGTTAATTGACAAGTTCATTCAGATGAAGGAACTGGAAGGACAACCAAAGACAATGAAACAACAGGGTTTTTAAACAGAAAAACAGTTTTTCCTACCCCTCAGTGTTCAATCTACAGGATTTACTACAACAAATCTGTCAAACCCTGGTGTTAGATAATCTTTAATTACTTAAACTATTCCCTGTACTCAATGCTAAATCATTCTAAACCTTAAGATTAGGAAGTAATTGAACTACAAGACTGCATGTGAGAATCAAATTGCTGTTAGTCCCCAAAGAACAGAATTTCAGACCTCTTTACGCATACTCCTTGTACTTAGCTCCTGCAAAGGGCAGGATGCCAAGTTAGACAGACCAGCAGAATGATCCTGTCTGCCAAATCCTCACCTTCTCTGTCTGGCTCAGCAGGAAGTGATGAAAGTGTGGATCACTGTCCTTCACAGGCTACAAAGAGAGAAAGTACAGGCTCACAAACACAGAGTCACTGAGCAACCACAGCACAATACCCTTGTTCTCCCAAGCTGTGTGAGAACAATAGCTTAAGGTGTAAAATATAAAATGCATCTGTTGTATCAAGCAGCCTGTTTCAATCAAGCAGTTTACATTATGTTTCATTCTCAAAACCAAAGCCATACAAGTCAAATTCCTCATTTTTGGACATCTATAGGAAAATCAAAGAAGAGTAGGAGCAAGATTAACGTGAGAGGAAGAGATCTCATATCCCACTTATTCCTCTTTCCAAGGGAATGAAAACACTTATTTTCTAGCTTCCAAGAACTCCTTAAAACAGCATTCTAGGAACTGGCTGGAGATTCCACTTGGCACTGTCACATGCTAGGCAACCCATATTAACAGCAACCTGTAGGCCCAGGTATCTCACCTCACTGATGAGCATCATACACACTAGCCTAGAGACACACTGCTCTTAGTCTGCTTTACTGATCACTTATTTATTTATGCACAAAAATGAAAGGTTTCCAAAAGCTGCTTATGATGGAAATCAAATGAAACAACCCCATACAACAGTATCCAGACAGGGACAGACTATCCACATTATCTCCTCTGGTTTTGGAAAGCCAGTCCCAGAAATACTTTTGAAACAAGTGCGAAAATGAGTGCAGCAAGTTAAGTGCAAATCTGCAAATGGTTCCACAAAGACTGAAACTTCACTTCCCAGCAAACTTCTTAATTGCCCAGGATATTGTCTAGCTTTGCTACACTACAGATTGAATGCACAAGGGCATCTTATTTTGTTTCTGCAGGAGGAAGAGAAGATCTGGCTCAGACAAAAGGCACTAGATTTGCTTCCACAAACTCAGTTCCTAGATTGCATATGTTGTAAAGTTTCTCACCTCACTGACGCTTGGTGGCCATTTAAATCCAGCCACTGTTCCAGTCATCACTCTCTTCACTGTGCTTGACTCTGGAATTGTGAGGTCCTGAGGAGATAGGAGGATCAGAAAGAGCTTACAACCTGTCTCAGTGGCTCACCACAGCAGTCGATCATATGAGCACACATACAGAGTTTTGAAAAGCACTACAAATGCCTTTCATTTCACATGCCTTTCCACAAGGAGTTAATATTTAAACACATGGTGTATTATCAACACAGGTGAGGTGAAGAAAACATGAACTGCCAACGAAGGAATTCAACAACGGTTATGGCTTCTGGAGAATCCGTTCTTCATAGGTAAGGGGAATCATTGTACCAGTGTCACTGTGCAATGAGCAGAAGCAAACAAACACTTGATCCAGCATTTTCCTCTAGTGGATGCAAACAGCTAAACAAATAGGTGAAGAACATCACCACAGTTAGAGGTCTGAACTCTTCTAATCCTCCACTGTCATAAAAAAAGTAGCCTACCTGTTACCAGGAGAACCTTCAAAGCATGAGGCAAAGCAATAGTCACATCCGCTCAAGTTTGCGGAATCCATGAGACAGAAACTGGTATGTAGACTGCCCCATTCACTCAACAGGCCCTGACTTGTAGTGTCATGACAATACTTAATGCATTGGGTTCTTTTACTGTTGAGCCAATTAAAATTTTTCATATTTCCCCAAGATACATAGGTTAAAAGAGGTCTTTATGATACAGGTCATAGACATATACTATAGACATACAGGTCTTTATGCTATATGAAGAGAATGTGCAGGACTTCTGCATAGCACATGTTATCTTCCTGAAATGAGGATTCAGAAATGGAATCACATTATCTCACTTCCAAAGTTACTTTCTGAAAATGCACAATATACCATAGTGTCCACACAGAACCACAAGAGAAGAGCACTGTTTGCAAAACAGGTAAGAGCAAGACTCCTGGAGGTAACCCAGATTGATGCAACTGTTTCATCTGTTAGCAGGGACAATTTAGACATCTCTCTCTAACCTTGAATTGTCATTTCAGTCTAGGGAGAGCCTTGCACACTAAATTTCTCTCCTTAGAGACCACGCTGCTGTTTCAACTGGTAAAGCGTGGATGAAACCTGCCCTGATGCCTATGAAGTCATGTTGGTCCTTTGAAAATATGCATGTAAGATTAAAAATGAGAGTATCTGAATGATCATGTATGCCTACAGAGCATTTCTAGATAGAGCACACCTCAGCAACAACTGGTTCCTTGATTTTTGTGCATCCTTATTACTTGGAAAGACAGAATTTTGACTGTGATGAGGCAAAAACCTCAAAATCCCAACACGGCAGTAATTCACAATAGCAACATAAATGTTTTCTACCCTAGGGCTAAGCATTCGGGGAAATTATGAGAACCAGGAAGAAGACAAGATTTTAAAATTATTTCACAGGCTGAAAAACAGTATTAAGGCAGTACTGTTACATTCTCATGGCAATTTCTTTAATTGTCAGTACATTACTTTCCAGAAGCTGTAAGGCTACTTTCCTACATTAGCCTGCTTATTTTCATGATCTGTGGCCAGACATTTATCATATAGCCGGCCACCCTCTTTGTGATCAGCTGTTTAACCACTCTTCCTGCAATTTGCCAGTAAAATAATTTCTACTACCACAGTTAACTCACTCAAAGCACTCTGATGCCCTGAGGTACCTAATACAGTAAGACCTACACATGCAATGTGTCAGCACAACCAGAATTCTCCCAGCCATTAGCTTTGATCAATTTTGGAATGAATCTAGCTCAAAGACACAAAAGTGTTTTGCAAGTGGAAAAAAAGGCCCCATGGCTTATTGTAACAGAAATACGTGAAGATACAACCTGCTCGTAGCAAGACACTTTGAAAGGTAAATGAAAGGTAATTTGAAAGGTAACTTTGAAATGTTGCCGATATAGTGTTTTCCTGCATCAGTCAAGTCAAAAGTTGTGTAACTACTAGTAAGAATTCACAAATATGCATCCATTCCTCTCCTCCTCCAACTCCCCACAAAAGGAGAAACTGATGGGCTCCGTTGTACAGCCTGATTTAACAGAAGCTGGCTCTAAAAAAAAAGCCAGTATTTCCTTCATAGCTAGTATCTGAGATGATCAGCTTCATTTTACTACATCAAGAAAGAGTTTGCTGTTCAACCAGTGAAGGCCAATCCATTCACAATTTTGGAGATCAAAGACTACCATCTTGATTTGCATCCTGAAGTGTGCTGAAAGCAAAGATTGTGAAGCACAGCATAACACAATCCCTTTGAAGCACAGGTGAACAAGCAGGCTGCTGCGTGGTGTATCAGCTGAAGTCTCCCAATGGTCTTCAGGTGTAGTCTCCGATGGAGCACGTGCATTGTAATAATCCACTGAAATAATTATCCATTTGGAAAAGGAAGATCTGGACCACAACAGTGAGTTCCACAATAAATAAAAAGGCTGGAACTCCACATGAGGGTAGACAAAGCATCGGTGGCTATCGTTGCTGCCACAGCATCCAGAAATAACAGGGAAGTAATGGAGATAAAATAATAATGCCCCAAGGTTGGACCTTTATAATGGAGGATGGAAATATATCCTACAGTATAGAAGCTGAAGTGAATACAATTAATTCTTCTGGTGGATTCCCCAGGCTACAAGAGTTTCTTCTTTAAGCCCTAGCCCTTAAGAATACCCCACCCTCTTTAAGTACTGAGGGTAAAGCCAAGTGATTACTAATCACTTCATCATACAAAGCAGAGGAGATGGGAGAAGTCAGGAATCAGATGAAGACCCATATCTCTTCACTAATCCTTCTCCCATAAACTGAACTTGAGGGATGGCAAGATGAAAGGTGGAGTCTCATGATACAGCTCTTAAAGCCCTCTCAAAGATATGAATAGAGCCACTCAAAATAACTAACTGTTAAAAATTACAGGAAGAATCAACAATGTGCTTGCCAAAGGTACCAGGCAGCCAAATGATCTAGAAGTAGCAACACGGAACAGCTTAAATAAACCTGATACTGAACTGACTCTTCCTGCTGGCCTGTTGTTAGTCAAGGTGCCAGTCAACCCTAGAGTCCATCTGCCAAGTCCACAGGGCACTGGCGGACATGCACAACACAAACCTTCTCATCCTTGGGTGGACGCCCCCGCTTTCGGGGGCTCTGATCCTGGGCTCTTTTCAAAGGTGATTTTGATCCTCTCTCTGATGATACAGAAGAGACCCTCTTTTTTCCTTCCCCTGTGCCCTTCTTCAACTTCCCTTCAGACAAACTGGCTTTGCGTTTCTCTTCACCAGCAGATTGCTTGCCTCTTTCTTCACTGGAATTACGCCGGTTCTTCTCTTCATTGGAGTTATGGGAAGACGCCTGAGAGATTACAGAATAGAAGATGGTAAGGAAAGAAGAGAAGAGCTGGAATGATTTTCATGCAAAACCAAGGATGTGACGGACCCTGTGCTGATTACTATCAAGCAAAACAGCAGCACAGTAACTTGAAAACTAGATATTTGCTAGCCCTTTGAAGTCAATGAGTGAGGTTCCTGGTTAGTTGTCCTGCAAAAACACATCAGTTTAAGTAAGCGAGTAACAGAACAGGCCACCTGAAGATTTGCTAGGAGCACGTGCACTCATATGCACTTTCAATATAGTAAAGACAAGATTAGTAGATATCAAATTCTAGCCCAAGACTTAAGACTGATTTATCAAATCATCATAAACAGATCAATTAGCCTCTTCAGTTTCTCCATCAGTTTAACAACACTTTTTTCCCCACCAAACAAGATCGAATGGGGAAGAAGGGGGGGGGGGGGGGGGAGGGGGCAACAAAGGAATGAAAACAATTCCCCCCAACTTGCCAGAGGCAACAAACTCCTGTCACATAAAAATGCATCTGTCCATCATTCATGCCAAGACTTGTTTTGATGCACACAGTAAAAAAAGAACCCACTCACCTGGTCCTTGCCTTTGGTTTTTCTAAGAAACTCCTCTACAGCATCCACAGCTTGCTGGAAGCGCTTACCCTTGTTAATCTTTATCATTTCCTCTTTGTGAGGGTGATAAGGCTTCAGCTGTTCAACTTTGATCCAAGCACTGGAACCAAAAAGAAAAAAAAAGTCAGTTATATTCTCCAAACAGCAACTTTCTCAAGCATTGCACTTTTAGAAACACACAGATACACCTTTTCTTCTCCAGAGCAACTGATAATAGCAGCACAAACTCACTTGCTTTCTACAACCTGAAGGGCTGTGGTTTCTGCATTCACTGAGAACTTTCTTCTGGCACTTTTACTTGGTTTCTCTCTCAAGCTTTGTATCCTCTCGTGTGAGCAGTGCTCCACTCTAAACATTATTCATATTCTCTATCAGGAAGACAGCTTTTGGACATGATCATAGGTACTTGTTTAGAATAAAAGGCAGCCTAGTGACTGCACCTGTATCACCAGGAGGAACACCCACAATCACATGCCCCCACATAAGGTAGCCAATAATACGAATGTGCTCAAGAGGTTGTTGAAAGCTAAGGCCACATAACAATTCTAAGCCATCGATCCCCTGTTCAAACATACTGTGCACACACAAGTGTCTACAAAAACTGCAGAAAAAAACCCAAAATTATGTATCTCACAACAAAGCTGACCACAAATAAAGTGAGTGCAAATGCCACAGCTCATTGCTGAGCATATTTCTGCCGTAGCTTGATATTCTGCACAAAAACAACACTTTCACTTTTGAAGAAAAAGAACCATTTTCTTCCCTGTTGATATTTTAAGATAAACTGGTACTGTAGCAGAGTATTAACCTGACTGCAGCCCTGTGAGGAAACTCAAATTACTTCCCTGTTTCCACTGCTGCTACATAGGAATTCTTGACATTTACCAAATGGTTATGTGGTCAAGTACAGGGTGACAACTCCGCTTTCCTCCAGGTTGACAAGCTCTTCTATCACTCCTTCACTGTGACATAGGGGAATGTCCAGGCTTTCAACATTCCCTGTGGCTCCTGCAGAGATTAGACTACCTTCCTCTCTCCCCAGATTCAAGTCCAGGCTTATCAGCCACACTGTTACAGAGCTATTTCCATCCTACTGAAAATAGACTGTAAGTTTTAGAAAAGGTTTTCCTGAGCTAGGGTGGACAAGACTGCTTCTTAGCACACAGCAGCCCAACATACAGTAAAAAACAGCGAAACTGATTTCCTCTGGTCCCAAAACATCTCTGTTACAAATAGTGATGCCATGATTATAGGTTTTAAATATTCTCCAGTGTGGTCCGGCTCCTGCAAGCAGATGAAGTGGTTTAACAGCCGCCTTTTCAGACACTGTAAGCATCAGGTCATACAGCTAAACTGAATATAAAGGTGAAAATGGTGAAGAAAATAATAATAATAAAAAATAGTAACAACAACACTTTGCTGTATCTTGCTTGTCCTCTCTCCACAAAGCAGTAAAGCCCACTTCTTTAAAACTTCATGGAGATCTTTCTCTTCACTGGCATTAGCCATTGTTTGTAGTCAGGAATCAACTTGCTTAAGGTAGACTGAAACTTTTTGTGTCACATTTGGAGAGATGAGGCCTCCTCCTAGAACTGACTGCAAAAAATGCTAGCATCCCTTCCACACTACCAGTATAGCCTACACCATAATTCCACCATAGCATGGAAGCAGAACCCTGTACTCCTTTGCACACAAAACTGAACCCTTTTGCTTAATTTACATCTTCTTCATAACTACTGACTTCACATAATATAATGAGTCAAATCATTACTTTCAGACTAGAGCCTGACATGCAGCAGCTATTCAGAGAATCCCTCCTAGCTGCCCAGACATTATAGTGAAACTTATCTTAAAATTCTCTTATACTGTAAAGCTCTTCTATGCTGCACTCAGTGACAAAGCATCCCTAGGTACTAGACAACATCAGCTCATGAGAAGCCTTTTCATTACATATATAAAGGAAACAAAATTTTGGAGTACATCATGATAAAGCACCTTAAACATTGTTGCCAGATTTGAATTTGTCAATAAAACGAGCTTTTCCTCTATCAAGGCATTCTCTTAGGTTTCTGCACATCCTATCCCTCCTCGCTGCACATGTTCATTAGCTTCCTTTCTCATTACTTTTCCTTTCATATGGAGAAAGGCTGAAGCACAAAGCTTTCTGGCTCCTGGCCTTGAAGGTACATCTTGGCACTTGTGATCCTCTAGAACAAAGAGCTAGAGATCTCAGAGACAAACTAATAAGTGAAAAAACAGTCTTAAATGCTGCCTCAGGTTTAAAAATAAATTTAAAAAAGGAAGAAAATTAAAAAAAAAAACAAACAAACACACACCATGGTCTTTTCCTTTCCACTTTATCCTTTGTGTGTCACCTACGTGGACAACCTGCTATAAGATACAAACATGTCTTTTGACATCAGATGTCCATAAAGCATTTGCATGCAATGTTTCAAACACTTGAAAACAAAAGAACTTTCCATCAAACAAAATCATTCACATTTATACACAAGATCTCTCTCTGTTAAGCAAAAACCTCAAAGCCAATGAAGGCCAATATTTAGATAAGAGGTCTCTAGGATGCAACATATAAAAGGAACTACTATTTCTCTCCTGACTCAGCAGTGAATTAATGCCCTAGAAAAGCATTAGTGACATTACATTACTGAAGATGTCATATTTAAGATGAAATTATATTCACAGAGTCATCTGGTGTCTATAAAGAATGGGCTAAATGAAAAATGAAAAGATGTAAAAAAGATCTCCATACCCTTCCTCATCCCCTCCAAAATATCCCTCTTATAAAACCACTACTCATGTAAAATTCATGTTATAGTCATGAACAATAATCAAAACTTAGAATGCTTGTAAAGCAGAGGCAAGTATGAATGTGACCAGGAGCTGCATGGAAAAGTGGCACAGAAGAGATGCAACCAGAGATACAAGATTCAAAGCCATGATATGAGCTCTGCACAGGAAAGATGACCTTAAAACCTCAGACTTTCTAGCCACTCTCTTCCAGTCTAAAGATATCAATTCCTAATGATAAATTGGAGGAATGAAAGTGGAGAAATATCCACAAATATTCACTTTTTGCAAGCCTTACAGTTAGGGATGGAAAACAGTGGCGCTGTATCTCCGAATTTCTATTACTTACTACAGTCTAGAAAAAAATTCATAAAGTTTTACACTGCAACAGTTTAGATGCTGACACTAAATGTTAACACAACCAGTTTTGAAAGTGAAAAGAAAACCACCTGGTTATTTACAAGCCCAGTGTATGCGAGCACACAACAGAGAAATCAAGATGGATATCCTGCTGTTAAAAGGGAATGCCCCAGTTTTTATCAGTAAAACAACTTAAATGGCTGAACTCTGGAATCTGATACGTGAACTAAACTAAATTAGAATAAACGTCAATGCAGCTAAAAGGAGGGGATACTTGACAAAAGAAAATAAGCAGCAGGGCAACACTGAAAGAAATTCTAAGTATTAAATTTTTCAAATTTGTGCAATACATAAATTTTGCAGAGTATTTACACATCCAAAGATATCAGCAAGAGGTGGAAAAGTTTTCACTATAGCAGTTTTCAGCTGCGGCACTCTGACTGCAGAGATGTCTAACAACATTCCAGCTGGCTCTGCTACACAGCAGTCTGGCTACAGCACAGAGCTCTGCATGGGATTATTTGCCTAACCGAGAAACAACAGCAGTGTAAACCAACCCTCTCTGTCAGCTTAGCCTGTACCCTCTGGCTCCTCAGATTGTGAGAGTACCACATCTCACACCTGGCAAACTTTAAGCAAGTATTTTCTAATGTCAGGACCTGAAAGAACATTTTAGAAAGACTACATCCAGAAATTTCTCTCTCCTTGAAAAGCAGGGAGAACAGCGGCAGAAGAAGAGGGGAGGTGTTTGCATCCCAACAGGATATGGGGGATGGGAAGGCAACAAGTGCTGCGTGAAAATCACTGTGCCTGATGGAAGTAGGCTGCAGACTATTATACTTATCTTGGATGGCAAGCTTCCTCCAATTTTCCCTTAATATATCAAGTCAGGAAGTGCCCCTTGACCTGACGACGTTTAGTGAGACTATTTAGTTTTGTACTGATGCTTCAAAAAGGTGCTATGAGTAAGAATGGACTGCTCCAGCTTCCTATTAAGACTTCAATAAACATGACTTGCAAGACCATTTAGCTATTACTGAACATCTAAGGGGGGAAGAGGGTGGGATGGGAGGTGGCTGTGTTCGTACACACATCTCTGATGACTGCAGGACTCTCCCTACTACTTCTGTGAAACATAGCAGAATGATACTATTCAGGAGGGGAAGGATGCCATCCAGAGGGACCTGGACAGGCTTGAGAGGTGGGCCCAAGCCAACCTCATGCAGTTCAACAAGGCCAAGTGCAAGGTCCTACATCTGGGTCGGGGCAATCCCAAGCACAAGTACAGGCTCGGCGGGGAATGGCTGGAGAAAAGCCCTGTGGAGAAGGACCTCAGGGGTGATGATTGACGAGAAGCTCGACATGAGCCAGCAATGTGCGATCGCAGCCCAGAAGACCAACTGTATCCTGGGCTGCATCAAAAGCAGCGTGGCCAGCAGGTCAAGGGAGGTGATTCTGCCCCTCTACTCCGCTCTCGTGAGACCCCACCTGGAGTACTGCATCCAGCTGTGGAGTCCCCAACATAAGAAGGACATGGACCTGCTGGAGCGCGTCCAGAGGAGAGCCACGAGGATGATCCGAGGGATGGAGCACCTCTCCTATGAGGAGAGGCTGAGAGAGTTGGGGCTGTTCAGCCTGGAGAAGAGAAGGCTCTGGGGAGGCCTTATTGCGGCCTTCCAGTACCTAAAGGGGGCCTACAGGAGAGCTGGGGAAGGACTTTTTACTGGGGCATGTAGTGATAGGACAAGGGGGAATGGCTTTAAGCTGGTAGAGGGCAGGTTTAGATTAAACATTAGGAAGAAGTTTTTCACTTTAAGGGTGGTGAGGCACTGGAACAGGTTGCCCAGAGAGGCTGTTGAAGCCCCGTCCCTGGAGGTGTCCAAGGCCAGGCTGGACGTGGCCTTGGGCACTTGGTCTAGTGGGAGGTGTCCCTGCCTGTGGCAGGGGGGTTGGAACTTCATGATCTTCAAGGTCCTTTCCAACTTAAATCATTCTATGATACCTTCAAAGCACTGAGTTTTTTTAGTTTTGACAACGTCATGAATTCCCAAGGAGGCCATGAAACATAAGAATATTTTGAACTGGATGAAGCACACCAAGAAAGACTTGTAGCAGTAAACGCGTGTATATAGCAACGTATAAGTTCTTACATTGCTGTACTTGACTACTGGAATGATCTACAAAGATTTCCTATGACAAGACTGTAGCTTGGGAAATAAAAGGGGATCTTAAAAACTATTTGAAAAGCACAGTTAGAAACACAGATAAGAGATCAAAGTTCCACTGCTATTTAGAAAGACTAAATAAAAATTGTTGTTTATACTCTCATAATTGGATGTTGTTACATGCTTGCCAGGTCTATGGGCAGGAAACGTCAACTCTTCTTAATTTTAGATAAAGAATCCTTTTAATGTGACTTACTCTGAGAATAGACACTCAGAAAAAGAACTCCTAGGCAGACAAGAAAAATCTCCTTATCAATTTGGAGAAAAAGTTACTAAGAGATGTTACATGAGTATGTGCATCACAATTAAGGCAATCACTTAGAACAGGACAAGGATATTACACTACTACTATGTACACCAAGGTGGCTTTCACTGTGGTAAAGCACAGGTGTACTCCACAGTTTAAACAAATCAGCAAATTCTTCTTCCATGGACAGAGAATCCTTCTCTTCCACAAAACCTATTACTTTGAAAGTGACCGAAGCAAATAACTCCACCAACACAATAAATATAAGGAGCATAGAGCTCAGCAGAAACTTCATCAAAAGCCAGGTCTTAGAGCACAGTCTGAGTCCACTCACACTATCACTTTCATGTCTTCAGCCAAAACTACTCACAGCCTTCCAGAAGTTAATGGATTTTCTTAGTCACTGCAGCATCTCACTGGGCGAGTAAGTATTAGTATTCAATTCACAGGTAAAGAAAAATGCAGTTTCTTCTGTGTTGTATCCTAAGCTATTCAAGATTTCACAAATTACCAAAAGCGATCCACACACCACACCAAAACCGCTTTCAAACTCATCAGTATGTTTTCATTCACCTGTCCACTCCACTCAGATGCACACACAGCAGTTCTTAGAACTAAGCAGCTTTCTCCTTAATCTTTGGTATGGTAAACTGGAGCCACATAAGTCAGGAGGAAATATTTTTTAACCAGCCTGAAATGGTGGCATTTCTGGCCACAGCAGTCACCTGGGAATCCTCAGAAGAAAATAAGACTCTCAGGTCTGACACTGCCCAGCCATAGACATACTGGCTGGCAATCACCCTCAGAGATCTGAGAGGGATTCTACCCAGCAACTAGCATCACCTTCACCTTACACGCACTGGACCTGTGGCCAGCAGGGCACGGAAGGGGATTCTGACCTCTGCTCCACTCTGGTGAGACCCCATCTGCAGTGCTGCCTCCAGCATTGGAGTCCTCATCACAAGAAGGACTTGGACCTTTTTGGAGCAAGTCCAGACAAGGCCACGAAGATGATCAGAGGGCTTGAGCCCCTCTGCTGTGAGGACAGGCTGGGACAGTTGGGGTTGTTCAGCCTGGAGAAGAGATGGCTCCGCAGAGACCTTAGAGCCCCTTCCAGTCCCTAAAGGGGCTCCAGGAAAGCTGGAGCTTGATCACTCTTGATCAGAGAGTGGAGCGATAGGACGAGGGGGAACAGTTTTAAACTGAAAGAGAGGAGATTTAGATTAGATATTAAGAAGAAATATTTCACTATGAAGGTGGTGAGACTCTAGAACAGGTTGCCCAGAGAGGCTGCGGAGGCCCCATCCCTGGAGGTGTTCAAGGCCAGGTTGGACAGGGCTTTGAGCAACTTAGGCTGGTCGGAGGTGTCCCTGCCTATGGCAGGCGGGTTGGAACTGGATGATCTTTAAGATCCCTTCTAACCTAAAATCATTCTATGACTCTATCCAGATCCTCACCTGTTAAATCTTGACAGAGTAAGGCAATAACGGAACAGCTCTAAAAATGGATCAGTGGTATAGTAATGTCACCTTACAAACTTCAAAGTGGCAGAAAGAGCGGAGTGCTAGAAAACAGAAGCAAGGTGCACTAGAATACCAGTATAAGTCAGTGTACTCATCACACCACAGACTACAGCCACTGATGGAGCTTTGCATCCTCCTATTCGTCATGCCGTTCATTATGTAGAGTAGTGACATTTAGTCAGTTATGTATTTCCACTTACTGTTTATACACACCTAGAAAAAAGTATTTGCAAAACACATTAGTTTACTCGCACAAAACAAGCAAAGGGATTTTCTCTTCGTGCTCAGATTTTAAGGAAAATAATGTAAATTTTTCCTGATTTGGTTCATTGATTATGCTCCAAGATAAGGATTTTCTCAAGCAGCACACTGGTTAAAACAGCACAGACCTAACCAGCACGCTCTAATCTTAAAGTTCCAAGTCAGGACAGAACAGGCACACAAGCTTCTCTCTTCTGTCTATCAATATTATTTTAAAAGAACAAAGGGAACTGTATTTATTTCTATTTAATTTCCAGGTAGGATATGCCAGTTGAAGCAAGCAAATTTCTAAATCCTGATTACCTAGCAGGAAATGATTACATTTCACAAGCTGGAGGTGGGGGGCGGGGGTGCGGATGGACGACACACTACGATGACCACACTACCTTACTGTGCCAGACGACTGGCTTTTCCCTAGCCAGAGCTCTAGAATCGTGTAAAAAACCCAGATTTTTTTGCAGCTCTGAACCCTTCATTTGCAATCATGTTGCTAATGCTAACTGTGCTCAGCTACAATACCCCCAAAATATGACCACCTTTTCCAAACTTGTCTTAATACAAAACATTTCTGTATTTGATTCAATAATGTGAAATACAGGAATTGAGAACAAACAATCAGGATAGAAATAGCCAATCTCCTCAACTTTTAGAACTTGATTAGTTCAAATAACCACACTTAACAACAATGCTGCCACCAAAAAACGCTCTCTACCTTCAAATCAACCTTCACCTGCCTTACACTAGAGATGCAACAAACCTTCCCACTAGTATGCAGCATCCATTTCTACTCCATCAAGTTTAGACCTCAGTTCCTAATGGAAAATGGTTTTTAAATATTGAGCAAAAATAATTTAGCAGTTGAAAATAATTCCCTTGAGAAACATCCATTAAATGGTCTCCGTTCTTGTTACCTTCTTCCCAAACAGTAGAGCGTTTTCTAGTCTTCTGCAGATATTTGTAATTTTTTCCCATATTGCACAACTTAATGCAAAATAGAATATAAAGGGAAAAACTGAAAAATTAGCAAAGTAATTTTCAGTCTCATGAAATACCCAAATTCTAAGGCTTTGGATTTTTTTTCCAGTTTGCAAGTACCTAAGTCCAAGACAACTATGATTTTGTACACGTGGTTTGGAATCAATAAATTCTGCCTTGCAAAAAGGTAGTCTACAACCGTTTGGCTTTTCTATACTGTAAAGTCTTCCCAAAGCACAGCAATAATGTTTTCAGTCACCAGGTATGACAGGACATTCTGGCAAGTTTACAGCTGTTTTATTCCTCTGGTAGAAAAACAACTGCATACTGTAAAGCTGTAGCTTTCTCATACCTGGTTACATGCTAAAATCTAACCCAGTCATGTCACACCTACTCCCCTAAAAATGGCAAGCTACCAAGAACTTTCCTGCATAGCGGCAGCTAAAATCCTAACATGATTAAGTATGTAAGCTTTACAGTCCTCACGCACCCACATGAGCAGCTATAGCATGCAATAATAGTTGAATTTTTTTGCACGTGGATCATAGACAACCCTTTGCAAAGCTACACTGCACGATGTTAGTAAATATTTCTTCCACGAAAGATCCATATTATACGGCACAGTATTTTCACCAGATGAAAACAAGCAGGTACATACTGATCTTCTGTTCCAAAAAACTTCACAAAGAAGCACTTTTTTCCACGAGGTTTCTTCAGATCTTTAGGTGGATTAACAATCTGAAGGTGATTAGAAGTAAAAGTTAAAAAGCACATAATGAAAATTTATACTCTGTGATTTTACTGGTATATGTTACAGCTACGGCAGATTTATTTATTTTTTTTTAATCTGACTAGGAAGAGAATTTTAATCTGTTAGAAGTCTTTCAAGTAAGTATACAACCCAGGTATTTCCTTAGATATGAGTATGCTGCAGCAGACTGGAGAAAGTACACAAACTCCACTGAACATCACTACATTCTTACTGAGGTTTTCTCTCCCTACCCCCAACAGATATGCTAGCATATCTGGCTTTAGAAAGCCAAACGGCATTAATAAAAGTCTGTTCCACTTACGTAACTTTTGAAATTTACATTTAAAGCTTTGTCTTTACTCCCAGAATAGATTGCTTATAAAGGTTAAGATATTAATAAAGAGAAAATCTGTCACTCAGTTACACAGGTGACACCTGAAGGACTGCAGTGGAGCCTGGACTTAACATGATCCAATAACCAGAGTGAAACCAAATGTTTATGGTTGTCAGGCACAATGACAACAATGTTCCTGCTGCATGCTGTTATCTCAGCATGCTTAGTCCTCATACCTACACCAAAAATAAAACCAAAATTTTTTCAGAGAAGTTTCTATAATAAAACAGCACACGTAATTCAATGGTTTTTTGTAAATTGTTTTGGCCTTTCATCAGAAAAAAACCAACCAAACGAGAAGAGAAGGTTTCACTACTCCCCACCCCCAGAATTATTACTCAAAAACCATAGCTCTAAAACAGTATCTCGAAAAGCCAGACTCTTTCTTTTTATTATTTAACACAGTGCATTTAACCAATTTACTATGGGAGGAAAGAAACCTGTCTTGCAGAAAGTGATAGGGATTAAATAACTAAATCTGGGAAACACAATCAGTTCCAGACCAGGAAGAACCGTGCTCTGCCGCTTTTCATGCCATCTGAACTAACAGCTGTTAGTTACAGGCAGAACTTCTAGATCAAATAAAGCCCTAAAATGATTCAGTTTAGATTTGTGGGATATGTATTTAAAAAAAAAAATTTAATTAATTTTTAACTTAAATGCTTTCAGGCAAAGCTTTCTCTGTGCAGAAGGAAAAAGCAAAACCAAACAAAAACTAAAAAAGCAACAATAAGGAAAAACAAAACAAAAAAACCCTCACCTTTCCTGGCCATGGAGGATACCGGCCCAGCTTTCCCCTAGAGAAAAAAGAAAGTATTAGGTACTAGAACTAGAGAAAAAGCAACTATCCCGTGTCTACCTTTTTGTATTACATCGTATTTTTCATATTAACTGAGTTACAACCTACAGTCAAAACCTACCGTGAAAGGCAAGACGCAGCTGACACACAAGCATTATATTGTTAGATACCTGCACCCAAACTAAGCCTCTAAACAGTCTGCATGAACTCACTGGACTATCAGAATTCAAGCGAACACAACAGCAGCAGCATAGGTATTGCCTGTGAGATACAGTGGTATCTGTATCTCTATATCTCTGGTATTACTTTTGCAAAAGGCTGGATATTCCCTCACAAGGAGCTGAAAAAAGTACTGATGCAGGCAATCAAACCAAAGTTCAGGTTGGTAACTTATATCCATCCAGACAGAACAGTCTAGTGAGCAGAAGAGCCACCGATTTCCAGCTCAGAGAGCTGAGATTCTTAGACACGCTCACAGGAAAGCATTAATGGCAGGATCCCCTGAACAGGTGTTCCATTATCACTGTCTTCAGGTGCTCACCACCACAGCAAGACGTGCTAGAGATATAAAAGAGCCATAAGAAAGGCAGAGAAGTATATTTCCTATGCTGCAAATGTTTCTGTTACGAAAACTACCCAAAACTATTTCTTCACAGAGGAAGAGAGACATTAGTCTTAGCCCTAAGCATGGTGGCTTTATCATTATTTCACCCTTGTCACTTACTTGGGCAGCAGTACTCTCACAAAACCTTATCAGTTATTGTCCTGCAAGAGACCAGTAAAGAACCTGTGGAGTCTGCCAGCTCCTGAACCAAAAATTCTCAGCAAGTACCACTGCAGCCCCTCCTGAGATAGCAATGCTACGCCGACAACTCAGCAGCGATGGTCAGGCATGAACACCGCCAAGAGCTGGAGCTGTGACCAGGTCTCACATTCGATGCTTCCATTCTCAAACTGAACAAGACACTCATCAATGCCTTTCATATTACTATCTAACTGTTATAGTTGTTCCATTATGGCTCTAGGGATAGTACCTGTCTAGGTTGTCACATATAAAACTAAAGCAGGATAATCTGCATTCCAACACTGAGAACAGTGCACTCCCCAAAGCCTCGTTTGGAAAAAAAAAAAATAATTGCTAAAAGGAACCAATCTTTACCTACTTTGCTATATAAATTAGACAACTTCACAGCACTGTCAATTTTTCGGATGAGAAACTGTAGTTGTCACAGCCTGGAGCACGCACTTCTTTTTATCTGGGATATAAATATAAATGCATGCACTTGCGTGTTGGGGATTAGCTATTTCTTGCAAGCCCTAGCAGGACACCCTAGACTATCAAGTACAGTAGAGCCTATGCACTTAAAAATCAGTGCTTACACGGCTCAATGGCATCTCCTCAGTTCTCCCGATCAGGAAATGCAAAAATCACAGCACTCTGGCTACTTGAGGGCAAAACTGGAGTGACAAAGGGAAATGGCTTCTGTGAGCTTTAACAGGGACATCCTAACCTGCAAAAAAATGCTGTTTTCCCAGATTGTTGTGTTGCTTCGTTAAAGCACTGCCAAGAACGGTAGCACTGCTCTCCCTAAACACCTACTAACTTATTTATGTCCCTCCTCACCTCCCTTGGGAGGAGGCCGTATTTCCAACCGAGCCACGAGATGACCGCCCCTCTGTCCCGCTCCCGTTGCCCCCCTCCATCTTACACAGGTTTTTTTATGCGCCGCCTCCCATTAGCCCGGCTGAAAGCCGAGCCCGCCTGCCCTCGGCCCACGGCCCCAGACTGCCTCCCGCCGCCTCCCGCCCCTCCTCACACGGCCCCCGAGGGACAGCAGCGGCGGCAGCGGCGGCGACACCCGCGGCCCCACCACGCCGCACCTTGGCGTCCCCAGCGGCTACAGGGTGACAGCGTTCGGCTCGGCCCGGCCCCTCTCGGCTCCGGCCGCGCCGCGTTCCCCCGGGCCGGGCACAGCCCCGCCGCCGCCCCGCCTGCGCCTCCGCTGCCACAGGCGGAGCCTCAGCCTGACTCCCCCGAGCGCCGCAAGAGCTGTCTGCCCCGCCGCCGCCGCCCCGCTCTGCGCCGCCGCCCCGCTCTGCGCCGCCGCCCCGCTCTGCGCCGCCGCCGCCCGGCCTGCCCCGCCACTCACCACACCAGGTCTCCGAGCCTCAGACTCACGGCCGCCATCTTACCGACAGAGCCACCAGCCGCACCGCGCAAGGCCTGACGGGACAGGACGGCACCCGCCGCCGAGGGGTGGGGGAGCGGCAGCAGGGATTGGGCAGCCCCCGTCACGTGGGCGGCCGGGCTGTCACTGGCCGCTCCCCCGAGGCGTGACTGCGGCTGCGGCGGCGATTGGACGCGCGGGGCCGTGATGACGTCGGGCTGGCGCGCGGGCGGGGCCTAGCGGCGGAGCAGCGGTGCCTGTGTCCGTCCCCTCCCTCGCCCCCCCCCCCCCCCCTCCCCACCTCGGCCCCGGAGGTCTCTCGGCGGTCGGGCCCGCACCGGCGGCGCGGGAGGGGCCGTCAGGCAGGAGAACGTTGTGCTAGGCACCGCGGGGTAAGCGGCCGCGGCGGTCAGCGGGTCGCTGCTGCTCTGCCAGGCCGCCCCGGGTGCTGGGGGCTTCCCTCTGCAGCGAAGGCCTCTACAGCGCCCCCAGAGCGAAGGGGGTTTCTTTGGGAGGAGGTGTCGCCTTAAGGAAAGCAAACGACGGCTCCTGTGGCTGCCCAAGACCAGCTGCCGTCGGGGGGCCGGCTCCCCGCGGCGGCTGGTGCCACAAGGCTTCTGCGGCCTGGGCTGGCATCCCCCGGTGACACCCGTGGGGCCATGGTGGGGTGGGGTGGGGTGGGTCTTAGAACATGGTTTGTGTTCGCTCGCCTGCTGCAGCAGCCGGGAAGTGCTTTCTCTAGCCGGCTGTTGCAGAGTTGCATCGTTTTTTCCAGGTGACTTGTTGCGTTTGGTGTTGCCCGCCCTTTCTGTGCCTCTCAGTAAGCCAATTTTGCGATTTTTCAAGCTTTCTTGTGTCCTTTCCCACTGTGCCCCCACAGAAATCTGAGTGTAGTTGCCTTAAAGGGCAGGAGATTGATCCCTGTGCTGTGTAGCCCTAGATCGGAGCTACCCGTTCCGCACCCTGAAATAAGTGGTTTAATTGCTCTGCTTTTTCTCCCAGGTTTGGGTCAGTAGAGGTCAAGTATCTTATTGCAAATTGGTGTTTGTCTACTTTTCACGCTGAGGGACACTGCGACAGGTTGCCCAGAGAACTTGTGGAAGCTCCATTGCTGGAGGTGTTCAAGGCCAGTTTGGACGGGGCTTGGAGCAACCTGGTCTAGTGGGAGGTGTCCCTGCCCAGGGCAGGGGGGTTGGAACTCGATGATCTTCAAGGTCCTTTCCAACCTAAACCATTCTATGATTCTATTATTCTGTCATTAATCAGGTATGTCCTGCTTGTTACAACTCCCCTGTCCTTTTTCAAGAGAGATGCACCATGTCAGGAGAAAATGTCCTATTTTAAGAGCATTAACAGCTTTTAAAAATGGGTGCTTTGCTTGTTGTGTAACACACACACCCTGCACCCCACTTCACCCCCCCAGCTGATCTTGGCTGCTGACAAAAGCCAGTCTCTGTGTACCTGAATGCTTTCAGTAAAGGGCTTGACAGCAATATTGGGATGGATGCCTTTCCTTCAACAGGTTTAAAAAGATAAAAAAACCCCCACCTTTCTCCTGACAGGTTTAATTTGCTGGTCTGTAGTCAAAACCCAGGGCTAAGGTAGCCAGACCTATAGCGGTCTCTGCTCCATACATCCACGCTGCTGGTGAGGGGGCGGTTGTTTCAAGAGCAGCTGCACCACTGACCGCCTGGGGCCCTGCGGGATGGGCCGCTCAGGCTGCCCTGGTGTGACACTGTGCTCCCCCTACCCCAATGTGGCCTTCATCTCCCGTGACCCTGCCCAAGCGATGACCGCCTGTGCTGGTCACCATGGGTGTGTCTGGTCGTGATGGCTGTGTCTGGCTTGAAGGTGGTTTCAGAGAGAGAGGTAACAACAGCCAGGGGCTGACTGGAGCAGTGCACCCACCTCACCACAATGCTGGTGCTGTGGTTGATATGCAAATGTGACTATAGGTCAATCATCTCACCCCATAACTAGTGACCAGACCAAGAGCCCTTGGAGCTCTCCTGCATGGTAGCAGGCTGCACACCAGGATCTCCCCTGGGCAGGGATGCCACTTGAGGTTACTCCTCAAGATTCAGATTCCTGCCCACAACAGATCCTCAGTAAGTGGTTTATAGCATGCTAAACTGTGAAGTCTCCGCTAATGAGATATAAAGGGTGGATATGGAAGGACGGACCTGTTGGAGCGGGTCCAGAGGAGGCCACAAGGATGATCAGAGGGCTGGAGCACCTCTGCTGTGAGGACAGGCTGAGAGTTGGCGTTGTTCAGCCTGGAGAAGAGAAGGCTCCAGGGAGACTTTAGAGCGGCCTTCCAATATCTGAAGGGGGCCTACAAGAAAGCTGGAGAGGGACTTTTTACAAGAGCATGTAGTGACAGGACAAGGGGGAATGGCTTCAAACTGGAAGAGGGGAGATTTAGGGTAGATATCAGAAAGAAATTCTTTCCTGTGAGGGTGGTGAGCCCCTGGCCCAGGTTGCCCAGAGAAACTGTGGCTGCCCCATCCCTGGAGGTGTTCAAGGCCAGGTTGGACGGGACTTGGAGCAACCTGGGCTGGTGGGAGGTGTCCCTGCCCAGGGCAGGGGGGTAGAACTGGATGATCTTCAAGGTCCCTTCTGACCCAAACCATTCTGTGATTCTAAGGTCTCGCCCCCATAACTAGTGACCGGCCCAAGAGCCCTTGGAGCTCTCCTGTGTGGCAGCGGCTGCAAGCCAGGATCTCCTCTGGGCAAGGACAACACTCGAGGTTACTCCTTGAGATTCAGAGGTTCCCTGCCGCACCAGGTCCTTGGTCAGTGGTTAACAGCATGCTGAACTGTGAAATCTTTGCTAAGTGATATGAAGGACGGATTGTGTGTATGTAATCCTTCAGACATAAACCGCTGACCAAGTCCGGGACCAGGATTGGACCCAGCCGCACCCAGACTCCTCCGGGAAGGTTTTTGGGGGGGCAAAGGGCTCCTCTCCGCACCTCGGCTGGGCGGGAGGGGCTCCGCGCTGGCTCCGGCCTGTCCTCCGCGCCGGGAATGACCCGGCGTCCCTTTGCCCTCGGGCCTTGCCGAGCCGCCGTCCCGTTTGCTACCGAATTTAGTTAAATCGCCGGTTTGTACCAAGAAACAGATCAATAAGTGTATCGCTGCCGCTCCCTTCCGAGCGGGGGCACCGCTCCTTCCCCACAGCCGTGCCCCTTCCTCCCTCCCTCCCGTCCCGGGGGCGGGGCGGTTTCCGGGCGGGCGGGCGGGAAGCGGCGCGGCGCGGCGGGGTCTCTTCGGTCTCGGTGCGGTTCCCGGTCCCGGTCCCGGTCCCGGTCCCGGTCCCGGCGGGGACGCTCGGCCGGCGCCATGGCCCGCAAGAAGCTGTACCGTCCCATCGCCGCCATGGCCAAAAAAATCCGGGAGTACCGGGAGCTGAAGAACCGGCCGCGGGACTCGCAGCGCTTCGCCCTGGACTACGAGACGATGCGGCGGCCGCTGACGCAGAAGCGGCTGCCGGTGCGGGCCTGGGCGGACGCGCGGAGCGAGAACCGGCTGCTGGCGCTGCTCTGCCGCCTGCCGCGCTTCGGCCTGGGCCGCACCGTCACCCGCAAGTCCTGGCTGTGGGCGCACGACGAGCCCTGCTACTGGGTCATCGCCAAGGTGAAGGCGGACTACACCGCCGAGGTAACCCCCCCGCGGCCCCCCGCAGCGCCCGGCCGCCCGCCGGCCGCTCCCCGCCGCCCCCCGCCCTCAGCGTGCCCCTGTTTCCCTTGCAGAACATGGATCACGGAAGAGCTTGGGGTTACCTGACCTTCCGAGGTAAAACCGGCTCGTTTTACACAGGAGGGTTGGAGAGAGGCGGGAGGGAGGGGGGCACGACGGCACCGCGCCCCCCCCCCCCCCCCCCCCGCTGGGGAGATGGGTTTTGGCGGGGTCTGCCCCCGAGGGGAGACGTTCTCCAGGCGTTGGCCGCGGGGGTCTGTCCCCCAGAGACCCCCTTCCCGCGGGACGCTATGGGAGAGCGCGGGCGGGGGGGGGACGGGCCGCACTAACAGGGGGTGCGTGAGGTGATGGGCTCTCTGGGCACCCGGAAAGCGCGGTGGGGAGTGAGCACGCGAGGTTTTCCAGGTAAAATCATCAGTAAAACAGGAGTGGTGGCAAGTAAACTCACCTTACTGGGATTTTAAATTAGCGCTTGGAGTGGAGTGAGTGAATTTCCCTTTTTAAAGCTGCTTTATATTAGGCGCACAATTGCCGCGTACTAGAGTTTCTGAAACATTTCTCGTTCAAAGGTTTTAAAGTTGAATATTTTCAACGTTAAATTTCCCAGGGAAGTTTAATAAGTGTAGAGAGAAATTACTGTCATTCCTTCACCATGGCAACTGAACCAGAGAGAGATGAAGTGACGGTGCGTGATGGTGTCCCTGCCCAGGGCAGGGGTGTTGGAACTAGATGATCTTTAAGGGCTCTTCCAACCTAAACCATTCTGTTATTCTATGACATTTTGAACTAAAGAGAATTGGAACAACGTGCCTGTAGTCCGTTCAGCCTGGTTCTGTTTTAATTTCTGAGGACAGAAGTGGGATCCCGTAGTATAGCAGGGGAGAGGCTCCTGCTGAACCTTTGAAAACTCCCTTTACTATTGCCTGGCATAGCATTTTTGGTACTGGAGAGCCAACACTTGCTGCGTTTCCCAGAGGGAGTTTGTTGTTGGTAACGTTGTCCACTGGGTATTTGTCATCTTTCCTCAGGCAAAACTGAAGAAGAAATGAGAGAGATCGACAAAGTCATGTACCATGACTGGCGCGTGGTGCCCAAGCATGAGGAGGAGGCCTTCAAGAAATTCACCCCAGTGCCAGAGGAGACCATTCGGTACCTTCCGTACCCGCCTCTGCTCCGAGCCATGATCCTTGCCCAGTGGCAGAAAGAGGGAAAACCCATCACAGAGGAGCCAATGATTGATCTGGAGAAGGTCATGGCCTCTCCCCTTCGGCGTGCGAAGAAAAAAGGTGTAGGGACACCAGTATAAAGACTTGTTCTATGTCCTGAGCTTCCCATGTGCTCTCACCATGTGTTAAAAGCACGGCATCTTACAGAAGACCCCCTTGTCCACTGTGGCATGGTGTGTGTGGGTTTCCTAGCTTTCTCCCCAGCCCTGTGCAGTCACCTCATCTGAAAGGAAAGATGTAGATACATTCAGATACTTTTTTTTCTGTAACTTTGGTCTCAGTCAGCAGAGGAACCTTCTTGTTTCCCTCTACAGTCTCTGAATGCGTAGCTCCTGTCATCCAGCTATGGTTCTTTGGAGCACCATTTCCTCTACAGCCTGAAATTTAGTTTTTTAAAGAACATTTTTCAAATTGGGCCCACAGAAAAATGACTGAGAATATCATGTTATTTTACAGAGCTGTGTACAAATGTATCTACTAACAAAAATAAATGTCTTGTTTCTGCAGTGCAGTTCTAAGAAAACTTGGTATTTTTTTCAGTGCGTGGAGATCATCTTGGGGTCCAAATGCAGAGCCGTTAGCTTACCAACAGGCCCAGCATCGGATTCCTCTTAACTGCTGCGGAATCATCTGTTACTCACATACGATGGCAATTAACAACACGGGAGGCGCACAACTTGGCTTTGGATCCTAACCTTATCCAAAGCTGTCCATCTCTTATTCCCAGAGACAGCTGTCAGGAGATAGGAGAAGTCATTTTAACTCTGGCTCTTACTATATGAAGCCAATCGTAAATTACTACCTGTTCTAGCGCAGCGTGTTGTGGTGAACATTAAAAATGCAACCCCTTAGTGCGGTTCTTAGCGTTTCATTTTCTCTTGTGGTGGCTATGGATTCTGCTCCTGTGTCAGGAATTGTTGGGAGGGTCCAGTGTGGGTGCGGGCGGAGCAAGAGCTGTTCTGGTCTGTAACCCCTGCAGATGAGCTCCTGGCACAAGTGGCTATTTAGTTCTCCTGTCTGCTGTTGTAGTTAAGTCAAGAGGTGCAGCTCCATTTGCTGCAGCATCCTGAAATCCCAAGTAGCCTGAAGGGATTTACTGAGGGCAAGCAAAAACTGGACTCTGTGCTCTGCCTGGTGCATGGCAGGTGCAGGTGGGACAGGCGAACACGTGGCCCCAGCCACCAGGAAAAAGGTTGTCATCGGGCAGGAGCAAATGGATCAACGTGGTTACCTGGCCTTCCGTGGGGTTCCTCACCAGAGGCTCCTGAAGGATTCAGCTGCTATGGGATAAGGGGTAAGGCTTTTCTCACAAGCCCTGGTCCTGTGGCAAGGCGTGAAGGCTGGGAAGAGCTGGGCTCTTGTCCCTGTCTTGTGGCAGGAGTGCCGCAGGCCATGTGCCACGGCTGTTTCACCAACTTCAGAAGCAATGGGCGAGTCCGGGTAGGGAAGATCTGGAGTATTGCTAAAGACACAAACAGTTTGAGGCTGTGAGGCTTCCTGCTGCAGCTGATGGAAAGCAGTTGCTCTTTTCCGTAGCCTCTGCTGCCAGGTGCTGGCTGAGCTGGTGCCTCACTGTGCTCACTGTGATTGAGGTGAACCAGCGCACAAACCGAGGATGAGCAAGGTGGGATGGGAGGTGTAGATATGAGTTAGATGGGACCAGTAGAACAAGCTTGTCCTCTGTCCTGCCCAGCCAGGAGCTGAAGACAACCCCAGCACAGGCAGTGCCCTCCCCAATGGGGCACAGGCCCCCAGAGTCTGACCAAAGTGGGCAGAGCCAAATGCTGGTAACTGGGTCTGTCAACAGCCCTGGCCAAGGCAAGAAATGACCCACAACCAGCGTCCAGCCAGGGGCAAAAGCAGATGGACATAATATACCGTAAGGCATAGAATCATACAATGGCTTGGGTGGGAAGGGACCCTTGAAGATCATCTAGTCCAAACCCCCAAGTCCAAGGGGTCCGTTTAGGAGCAGCTGGAGACAGGCACAGCTCCGGCATGGCTCAGGCAAAGACTGAAGGCCCCAGCCCATGCTTAAATGAGGCTCCTGAGCCATGGGTGGGTGCCCAGATAGGGCTGACCAGGACAGTCACAGCCTCCTCAGTGAGTGACCTCAGGGCCTTAACACTGGGGGTTGGGGGTGGGGTGGTGTCCCCACACAGAGCCCTGGGCAGCCCGAGAGCCTTGTCCAAGTGTCAAGGTCCCCTTCTGGAGAGCTGCACAGCCCTGGTTTGCCATTCAACGCCTAGAACATGCTGGGAGCTCTGCCGGGACTCTCAAACCTGGGCATCCACCTCTCGGATCATTTAACAGCACTGGGGGCATTGCCTGAAGGAGGACGGCAGTGACCCCCCCTTCCTCGGCCACCCGGGGGGGTGCCAGCCATGGCTGACTTCACCCAGTGCCTTGCTGAAGCTGCTCCTGGCCATATGGAAGGGTGCAGCCCCAGGGGGTGGGACGGGTCCCAGGGCCCGTTTCCAAACTTCACTGTCGAGGTGCTTCTAGTAACCCAGGAGGCACTGCCTGTTGTCCTGCACATGGAGGTGACTTGCTTTAGGGACCACCCCTGCTCAGGGCAGAAGCTGCTAAGGAGGTGGCTCCCTTCTCTGTTATTGCTATCCACAGCCCTTGAATTAATGCAGTTCTGCAAAAGAAATATGAACATGTCTAAGTGCTGCTGGGACTAAGGGGAATTTGCTTCCTGCAGCGCTGAATGTCACCGATTCCTATGGGAAGTTGTGAAGTACCACCCTGTACTGACAGGGGACGTTGGCAACCAGTGTTGAAGGCTGGGTTTCACCCTGGCAGCTCACCTGATGGGACACCACAGCACAGCTGCAGCTACCCAGCAGCCCAATGGTTGTCTTTTCCATCTTTTATTTCTGATGGTGGGAGAAGCTACAGATTGGACCATGGCTTGCAGGACCAGCCCCTTCTGCTCTGACCCAGGGAGCAATCCACACCTCATTTCTTGCCACTGAATGGCTCTATGGTGAATGCTTGAGCTGCCATCCCCACCCTTTTAAGTGTCCTGCTGTTACTAAAGACAGAGCAGAAATCCCAGTGCCTTGATAGGAACAAGACACCCCGCACTTGCTGATGTTAACACATTTATTACATACAGAACAGATATGGTTTGTTGTTTGATAGCATAGGGGACAAAGCATGGGAACGTATTCATACAGCAGTCTCTTTACAGAATGCCATCTTCAGACCAAATAGCGGAGTTTACAGGCCTTAAGACACTTTTTAAAATCCTTTTGTAACATACAAGATACTTTACATACATCACAGTGGAGATATGACAGGGAAGTGTGTTGAAGCCAGTCAGTTCTCACCTTGCTGCCCAGCAGCCACCAAACACCCCCAGGAGCTGACAGCAGTGGCTGGTTCTACTTAGCTGTAGCTGCCCCTCTTGGACATGTGCTTCTCTTGGAGGAAAACATGCACTGAGCTGGAAAGAAACCCGTTGGTAGAGGCCCGAGACCGGCTTCCTTATGCTGCCAGGGCACAGCGAGTGACAGGAGACCGAGTACTGTCACTTTGACTGCTAAAACCAGATACAGAACAAACAGTAAGAGGTAAGAATGTTGCAATTCTGTGTTTTCCTATGGAAGAGTCGATAGAGCTAAGGAACTGGGCCTGCTAGGGCTTTTTTTTTTTCCCCCTTCAATTAGCCCAAATTACGACATTTACCTGGCCCTAACTCATGAACTGTTACCTGTCTGTGGAACCTGTGGTCTAAATGTTGATCTTGTTAACTTTACTGGACTCTGTTGTGATCCAAAGAGCTACCCCTAGCAGAAAGCGTTTTGGGAAAGTGAACGCGAAGTCTGGCATGGTCAGCAGTACCCCGGTGAAATGTCCCTGGTGAAATGTCTCCCCACATGCAGGTGGTGGCTCCAAGCATCTCTTAGCCAAACGCCAAGCACAGAGCCCGGTGTGCCAGTGGCTGGAGGACACCTTCCAGCTGGTTTCCCACCTCGGTGAAGAGTGGTGTGGGTGCGCGTGTCACCAGTGCCGCTCATTGGCAGTGTGGGCACCACTGTGGCTCCGTACTTGGGTGGCTGAGGCCTCTGTTCTCCAGAGATGTCCTCGTGCCCCAGCCTCTTCTGAACTGTGGCTCCAAAAAGCATTTCAGTGCTGCAGCATCAGGACAGATGCCGCATGTTTGAGCTTCCCCTGGGAATAACCGCATCCCTGCAGCACACGAGTAGCTTTAAGACCACTGGCCTTAGGGGCACTTTGGTCTGTGGCAACAAGCACAGGACACAGCTGGGAGCTTCGCAGGAGATGGAGGCTTTCCCCAGCTGTCCCCATACCACCACACGGGCACAAGGACATCCCTGTGAAGCCCGGAGCACTGCACAGCTCAGGGTAGAAACAAGATGATCACCAGAAGCTTCCAAATTCACTGCTAACAACTGCTACATGCTCTAGCCCTGCACATCCAGGAAGGAGTGTTCAAAGGAAACAGAACTTGTCCTTGTGGAGACAGGGCTGTTTCTGCTGTCAGAAAGGGAGGACAAACCATTGCCTCTACAACTGGAGCTGCCATGTTCTGCATCTGGAGCTCAAAACCGCTCTCCCTGGGCCCATTTTTTGCTGCTTCTCTTGTAAGCAGGACACACATTTGCAATCCCCCAGCACTGCTTACACAAAGAGGGCTGTCAGAATTTCTCTTGGGGGCTGACAATTCTTTTCAGGAGTCCAAAATTTCCAGCTTTTCAAACTACTTAGTAACAAAATCAGTGTTTGCGATATTAGGTAAAAGAGGTCAGGAGATCTGGCCTCAACTCTTTGTTCTGTGTGACCTCAGGTGAGACACAGCCTTTCTGTATCTTGATTGCACCTACACGGCCTTTCCTAACAGACAGAGACAGTGTGAATGAAAACAGCCATCTCCTTCCAGCAGTTCCCAGGATGGGGACACAGCCCTATGAGTCAAGGTAATCTCAATGTGTTAATGCAGAATTCACAGCAGACCAACATCATCTGCCCTCACCTGTACTTGGAAAGCCAACAAAACCTATGCAGAGATAGCCTTCTCCTGAACCTTTCAGAATTAACTCAAGAGTTCTTTTCTGCCTGGCATTTTTGGAAAGGGGAGTTAAAAGTATTTCTGCCTTTTCTGTTTTTAAAAAAAAAAAAAAAGCAAGGGTCCAGTACCCCTTTGCAACCACAGTTTCCAAAGGCCCTGTGGCCTCCACGATCAAACACCCATCTCCCAGCTGAGGCTACCAAACAATCCTCTCCGGACACACACTGTCACCCAGCACACGACTGCTGAGACAGCAACAGCAGCGCAGGAGGGACTTTCCACCTGCAAGTATGGAGGATGTGTTCCATGTAATGGAACAGCTGCCTTCTCCAGCCAAACAGCAGAAGTGCTGCCCAAACCCTGACACTCCTTTCTGTTGAGGGTTCCTTGGCCCTGGCTGCTCTCAGTCTGTGGAACATTATTCTGTGCTTAAGGGTGGATAAGGTGGAGAGTCCACTGGTGAACTAGAAAGGATTTCTGATAGGGTGCTGCAGAAGTTGTGATTCACCATCACTGCTTTGGCAGGGGACGCCAGGGGGACGTACTTCTTCTCATGCAGGTGGGAGTGAGGCAACCTGCCAGAGAACCTGAGCCACCACCAATCCAGCTGCCAGCTCCCGAGCGCTGGGCAAAGGGTTTGCACAGTTCGAGCTCCAAGCTTCACTTCATCGATGCACTGCCATTTCTCTCCTTGTAGATGCCAGCTCCAGAGCAGAACAACAATCCAACCACGCAGAAAGCGCACGGGCCCAAGATGAAAGCTGCAAGTTCAGAGGTTAGAAGGGGGTCACAGTCCGAGGCAGGAGCCGTTGCAGTTGTCTGGGGTCGGTTTCCAGCAGTAGGTATAATGCAGGCGTTCTGTATGTACATCTTGGCATTCAGGCGGGAGGAGGGACACTTACATTGTTGGGAAAGGAGAAATTCTCACTCAGGGATATATGATACCTGCCACACAATAATGTGGCTCCTTTCAGCCTTGGAAAGTACTGGCTTCGCCTGGGTGGCGTCTCCTGCATTCTCCTCTGTCTCATCATCTTCTCCATCCCCTGAAGAGAGAAAACAGAGAGTAAAAAAGGCAAGAAAGAAAATCCCAAATTGCACTGCTCTGGAATACTTCCAAAGAGGTTAAATGCCTGCTACGGTCTTAGCAGTCTGACAACAGACAGCATGAGCTGAGACCTTCCTTTATGCCTGGAGAACATTATAGCAATGTGGTGCTTTTCTGGAGCACGACTGTATGGATGGAACAAACCGCCTACAGCAGTAGGCAAAACCACCCTTCCTTTCAGGGAAGCCAATGTTTACAATGCAAGCACCCTTGAGCAGCACGGGTGACCACAGTGGGGCAGCAATGTTTGCAGCCAGTGGCGCGGATGGTTTTATTCTTTCCAGGGCCATTAATGCAGACTGCGTGGCACTGCAGGCACAGGGGTAGGGTTTGGCAGCCTTGTGCTGTGCAAGGAAAGTGCTTCCTATCTGCCCTCACAGCCAGAGGCAGGGCAAACAGAGAGCATTGCTTTTCAGATTTTGCTCCCCACAGCAGTGATCCCTCTCTCCACGACCACGGCCCTGCACCTCGTCCTGCTCCAGATGCCTCCCACCACAGGCACTCACCGATCCGGAAATCGATGTACCCTTCTCCTCCGCTCAGCACCAGGACGTTCTTCAGCTTCTGCCCCTCGGTCTCTGTGGCCGCGGTGCTGGGGTTCTCCGAAGGGCTGTCCAACACACTCCCATTCAGGGTTGCTAGGACATTGCCTGGGAGAGGACAGAGGTGCTGTCAGTGCCTCTGCTCCACCACCGTGCAGTTAACGCGCGCGCACACACACATACACACACAACTGGGCAGGCCAATTCCTTCTGCTGGTGAAATCTGGACGTCACTGCAGTTTCAACTACCAGTGTCTGAGCCACAGTGATCCGCAAGCACTAGAAATGGCATGGACAGCCATTTGCTGAAGATCAGCTTAAGCTCCTCCTGCAGAACAGATGGCGGGACAAGACCCTTACAAGGAAGGGCTGCGCTCAACCTTACCAGGCACAGAGACGAAGAACTTGACAGCATCACGGTGGCCGTGGAAACAGAGCTGTGCCTGAGCCATGGAGCAGTAGGGAATGAAGCTGCTGGCAGATTTATCACTGTTGTCATCACCATACACGTGGATGACCCCGCCAGAGCGGCTGCCCTCTCCAGAGGTTGGTGAGGTCTTGTTGGCTGGGGACAGGGAGGAGGAACATTGTCAGCGATAGCTTTGAGTCCCATTTACAGAACGGACTCAATAAAAGAGAAAACTAATGAGGCATGAAGGAAAACCTTTAAAGGCACAGGTCTCTTTAAAGGTCTTGTGTAAAGGATGTGATGGAGGAGACCACACTGGACTACACAGTCCCTCCCTCTTAGGCTGGGAGCAATCTACTCATGATAACAAAGTACATTTTCTCATCAAATTTAGTATTTGGCTACTAATGAGGCACACATCCCTGGAGGTGCTGGGCAAGAATGAGCCTAGAGGAAGCTAGGCAAGGTCTCCGAGGTGTCCCAGTGAAGGCCTCTCCACCAGCAGCAATCCTGCCAAGCCTCCATAAATCACCTGCTGTCCTAGGATCAACCTAGGTCTTTTGTACCTGGCAGGGTATCCAAGGGTGTCCACTGCACCCATGAGACATTAAGGACACCGGGAGGAGAATTACTGCTATTTTCTGGATCGGTGAAGTTACTCAGTTTCCAAATCAAGTCCTTTGCTCATGCCAAGCTGTGAGCACACAGGCTACCGGAAGCCGTCTCTGGGTCTGGTGAAGGCCTCTCACCCCAGTAAATGTCACAGCAGTGGAGTGAGGTCCTTCCTTAGCCCTTGATTTAGCCGTGAGACCAGAAGATCAGCTACTCCAGCAATGAACATCTGGGAGATGTTCATCATCCACAGCTTCCAAGGATTTCAAGGTGGGCTCAGGGGTTGGCGTCCTTCACGTCCAGGCTCCAAGGGTGTGAATGCTTCCACTCACCAAGGAACAGAGACCAGTGCTCAGAGCTCAGGATGGGAGATGCTTTCCTTCCGCATGCACCCACATCAGTAAACCAGAAACAGTACTAAAATCAGAAGGCTTTCACTTTCTGTGAGAGAACTCGATTGCTTGCTTAATTATCTGTAGTTCTGTATTTTGGCTTGGGCTGGATTTCAATTAAGTGACTTGGATGAAGGAGACTTTTACCTATCAGGCTCAAGCCAGGATGGCGAGACAAGAAAAAATACTTTGATGGAAGATTAAGAATCAGTGTATGCAGGGGGAAGATCCCCACGATGAAGGCCCTCTGCACCTCTGTGCTTTGGTTTGCTATGAGCAGCTACAACTGGATGAGCTCATCTGATTCACAGACAGGGATGGTAGTACCACTTCTCGCTCAATATCTGACTTCTTACTGCAACCAATAGCAGATGCTTTAAAAGGAGGAGACTTTGTTGATAATGCTTCTGGACAGCCACAGAAATGTCTTACAATGAGAAAAAAAATACTCCTTTCTGACCCTGGAAAGGCTAAGGTAAGCATAAATTTGAACTCAGACCCTGCCTTAACTGGCACAGAGCCAAGCAATTCTTAGTGTTTATCAAAGTCCCCTCTGGTTAAAAGTCTTGGTTGATTAATTGCAGCTGGCAGGTGCCACAGCACCTACTGCTATTGGCCTGGAACTGATGAGAGGAGCATCCTTGGAAAAACAAGGATGACCAAGGAAGACCTTGGAAGAACAGTCTACTCCTGCTTCCTGGAACGCTCTAATTGAATGAACCTTTACAGTCCCCATCTCAATCCTAGTCTACCACAATAAGGGAACTACTGATGAATAATAAAGTACTCTTGACACAAAAAAAACAGAGGGATGGCTGATGAGAAGGATGAAAATGTTTTTAGTCACAGGAAATTAGGATATTTACATTACTGCCTCTGGTTGCTTTTCTCAGATGCAACTGAGAGTTGCAAATGCATGAGTGATGAGGAAAAATGGATGGAGAGAGCTGAATGGCAGGATGGAAGGGTGGGAAAGTGACTGCAAAGGTGAATGGGTGCAGAAGGAGTGAAAGCTGAAGGAAGGAGGCAACGGACTTACCGCGGAGCCCAAGGAGTTGGCCTCGGTGGAGGACTACAGCTAGGCACAGGCAAGGAGGGGGAACACAGAGGGGCACGGAAGAGACAGGCAGGACGGGAAAGAAGAAAAAGGTGATTACTGGGAGAAAATTTAGGGAGCAACAGAAATGTATAAAATCTAAGAGAAACCGGAACAGGAGCTACAGGCTCGAATCAGTTTATAACACCACTGTTCTTGCTCACTTTGCTCTTATCTTACAAGGACAAAATGCAGTATCTGAGATGGGAGAGGGACCATGGTCACAAGGATCCAGTGCTAAAGTTTCCAGTGAGACCTTACTGCTTACCACGTTTTTACAGAAACACCAAAAGATAATGCAAGTGGTTTACAGCAGGGAACAAGCTTAACTCAGAATTAGGACAGCAGCCCCAAGAAAGAATGGGCATTAAAACAGGGATTCAACAATGAGACCGACAATGCAGTGTGCAAAGACGACTGTGTCACTGGCTTCCTGGTGTCAGCCCTGGGCACATCCAGCTCCCCTAGCCTTAGGGGAGACCATCTCAGCCCTGGCTTCCAGGAGGACTGCAACAGGTTTGCTCCTCTGATACAAGAGCCATTTGCTTCTCAGATTTCCTGCTAGCAGGGGTGAGAAAGTGGAAATTTGACTGCTTTCTGTTGAAAGCCATTGCTATCAGCCTCAAATCCTACTCCCCCATTATAATCTGGAACAGACCTGCAAAATCAGATGCTGACTGGCAGGTACAGAACAGGATTACTAAGAGCTTCAACTGAACTTCCAGCTCCAGAGATGCACCTGCACCTATTAACTGCGTCTCCTTACCAGGTTGGATTTGGTGTAGGGTATTGATAAAGCTGAGCCCTAATTTGAGTAAATAAAGCTTTTCTAAGGTCAGTTCCTGGAAAAAACCTGTTATGGAGATGTTTAGATGTCTATGCCAAACCAAAATTTCCAGGGAGATCTTCCTGGTGACTTCTCATCCCATGACCTCCTTTTGGAGACTTACTACAATTCCCAAAGCTCTGCTTCTCCTGCTTTCCAGCAGCTACACAATCAGTTCACATCAGTCTGCTCTGTCATGGTCATGCTCAAAAAATAAGACTGTAGACATGTCATTGGTCCCCCAAGAAGGAAATGGCTTCAACTTTACTGACAGGGACAGTAACAAATACCTACTTGGTTTTAAACAGATTAAATCCATTCAACTGAACAACACTTAATTCCTTAATAAGGAAGAGTTAAGCCAAGTTCAGGGTTGCTCATACTCAGGGCTCTTCTCTCTGAACACTGCTATGACCAAAGGTGTGTCAGGTTCAGAGTAAAAATGTCCGGAAAGCATTAGCCTGCCAGAGCCATCTGCCATGCTGCACAAATAAGACACAAAAAGGTTCTTTTTTCAGGGGAGGGTATACAGAAGTATCGTCAATAAATGTCACTTACTCTCAGTCAACGGAATGGAGATGACGACACCGTTCCCGGTCCCTACCCAGAGGCGGTTGCCAGCAATGAGCAGGGCTGTAATCCGCACGAACGAGAAGCCCAGCTTTCCAGTGCCTAGTAAGCACACAGAAGAATCAGAGAGTCAGTTATGACTTTGGGAATGAATTTTGATCTCCCTCTGATCTCAGAAAGCAACAGACCATTTACTGACAGTCCCTACTGCCTCACCTAGCATCTTGCTGACGTAAGGCTCAATGTCGACATCTTGCAGATGTTGATGGCTGTGGGCATGGTAAAGTCTCAGAGTGGAGTCCAGGCGGATAGAAACCCATACTCCGTCTCCAATCCATGCCAGCTGTCGCACCTGACTCTCCCGCCGAGGGTGGGCATCAAAGGATTTCTGAAATGCCAAATAGGTGGACCAATGTGAGTTCACAAAAGGTTTGCAATTATCTACACCTACACTCCATTTTCCTCAACTGAGATCACTCATTTGGGTTTCAAAGGTCTCGGAGAAAATGTGTTCACACCAGCTGACCTCCAAAGTTCACTACAGTATAAAGAAAATCCCTCACTTGAAATGATGAGTTGCTTAGCAGCTCTGCAGAGATTATGGTCTTTGCAGACCACTTCAGGAGCAAGAATATTTAGAGACCAAGAGCTTTCAATGTGCTTGGTAGAAAAGGAAAACACACAACTCCCGTATAAATTCCAAAGATCAAACTGCCTTGGCTCACTGATGTGAACTTCAGATTCAGCACTTCTCCGTTTGATTAGAATTATTCCGAGCACTGTCAAATAGGTGTGTACCAATACCGCTGTATTGAATTTCAACCAAAAGGCTCTAAACGTTACTTTTTTATTAGACAAGTGGGATCACTGAGGCTTTCTAACTGTACTCTTCCTTTGTGCCACAATGCCTACAGATGGAGAAGTCTTAGACCACAAATGAAGGGTGGTGGTAAAGCACACACGTACATTTGTACAGTATGTGGCCTCACAGACTCACTAGTAAAAGCAAAGAAAGCGCTCAGTTTAGGCTTACCTAAAGATTTAAGCTCTGCAAAGGGAGGAAGGAATAAATACCCCACCTGGCAGACTGGGTCATAACATGACCCAGATCGACAGTTTGGGTCCTACGGTCAGCAATGACAATACAAAGGTTGTGCATTTCCGTACACTGAAGCAGCAAACAGCTGTAAGACCAAATACAAGACAAGCATGTGCATGCATACATACATATTTGCTCTCTTACCTCAATCTGCATTGTCTTAGGTTGGATTACATGGATTTTGTTCTTGTAGCCACACCAGACTCTATCATACACAACAGCCATGCAGCGGATGGAATGGTGAGTGTGACCGAGGTCCATTAGGTGGTAATTACTGAGATCCCACTGACCATCTGAGGTGAAAAACAAGTGTGCAAAGATGCATCACAGAATTCAAAATATATCTTGACGTGACAACATTATCGCATGTCAGATTATTTGGATATCTCTTTTTTGCAACAAGAAAAACTACCCAAGTGCAATGCAAAGGCACCATTTGTTTGAGACTTCCAGACTTCCACAGAATCCCAACTCTGCCTGCTATGTATGCAGTGATCAATTCCACTACCAATACAGAGTCCAACTTCTCTGGGAAGCAGCAGACCTATTTGCAACTGCACAGATAATCTGCTCGGGTATAGCCTGAGCTGTGCATGTCCTGCTACAGTGATTTGTGAATGCACAGGAACACCTATATGGCCCAAATGCATTAAATTTACCAAGCATGCCTCACACAACTGCACAGCATATGTATTCCTAAAAGTGTTGCATTTACTCTGCAGGTGCTACACAGAACCCACACACATGATTTAGTTCAGAAAAGCTCAGGAAATGGTGTTAAAGTATGACTTAGATTTTGCAGGATAAGGATTATATGCGTATACTAGCTATGCATTTTAACCATATGTTTGTGCTCTGGCAAGCCAGCACCTTTCCTTCTCAACTCAGAATAGCATTTAATCCATCGCTACACTTTTAGCCAAGTTTGGTTTTCTCTTATTACGTTGATTCTTACCTTCTCCCCGGTGGAATATGGCTAGTGTTCCATCTGCCAGAGCAACAAGAACCCTCCCTTTTACATGCCTGAAATCACAGAAAAGTAAATACTTCGAAAAGTCTGCAGAAGGGACTAACAAATCTTTTATGACATCCACACAATTCCCATTCAGTTTAGCACTTGAAGGAACATCCTGAGGGGGTCATACCTCTTCACTGGAGAAAGATCATCCACAGATTTCCTGTTGAGGTTAACTTCTCCTTCACACTACAAACTGCCTCAATTTCAACAAATTCCACCTAATTAACATCATAGTGAAATTTTGCCTTTCTCCTCCCTGCTTATTTCCACCTGACACTGCTAATCTCATTTAGTATGTTATTCACTGAATTGGGTCAGGTCTGTGTTGAGCAGGAAAACAGCTCAGTATGAGGCTTTCCAATAACAAAAACCTTGGGAAACTTTCCTCACAAACCAAGGCACTTAGAAGAGCAAAGGAAAAGACAACTGACAAAGAGCTGCTACCCCCATCTAAAATATCGCTTGGGCACTGAACCTCCTCCTTCAGCATCCCTTGGCATGCGCACTTACACTAGACTCAGTACAGAGTCCTTCAGCTTTATTGAGTGCAGACACTTCTTCCAGTTGGATACAGCCGAGTGCACATAAAGCCTGTGAGAAAGGACAAATCGGGAAGGGTTAGCAGCAAGGCCCCACACCTGCAGCCTGACTAGGCTGGAGACTTTTCTTCTGGTAGGAAAGGCGGAGGTTAGGCGAGAAAGTGAGGTTAAGTCCATGTGCCTATGATGAGCTGAGGGCTCAGAACAGCAATGAGCAATGAAAAAAAGCAAGAAACTAGAAGTGAACTAAAGGTGTGCGGAGAGGAAAAGCAGAGCCCAGAGAATGGAGGTGACAGAGAGATCTACCAGCCCAAGGAGAACCTACCAGCCGTTCTGTGCTCCCAGCCACATGGTGGGGGCAGCACTGGTGCACGTCCCAGCAGCATCCCCATTCAACTCCTGATCTGGCAGTGTTGTGCTTGACTCTGTCTTCAGCTGCCCATTCTCCCTGAAGAGGCAAAAGAACACTGTTAGAGGCTTTAGTAGCAGCGATGCACAGAATGCCCATCTACGGTCACAGTCTGGCATTCACAAGCAGGTAAGGGCCCTTGTAGACACAAATCACTTCCTTCACTTCAGTGTTTTTTAATTGCTTGACTCCCGAATCTGCAATGTGCAGAACTTCCTTTTTTCCCCACCAATACAAATAGCAAGTACATCAAATCTATAGAGCTTAACTTAGTGTTTGGCAGTACACGAGCAGTATTTTCTCTGTTCATTTCCACCTTCAACAGAAATAACTTAGAACAACTCAGTGATTTAGGAACAATTTCTATCCAAGACTTCCACTTTGCTCCTCAGGCCAACACATCAGACTCATTTGTCTTAAGAATTTTTGGGTGGTGAATCTGCTTCCTTCATCATCTTTACAGCCCGTTAAAGGTACTACTAGAATAAATCAATCACTATTTTTACACATGAATCAATAAGCTCCTTAGTAAGAACATTAAGTGTACATGTACTTTGGAAGATCTGTCTTAACAGCAGGTTTAAATTCATATTGAGAGATCAAATATTTGCACTTAAACAGCTGACACAGTCTGCTGCAGGCTGAACCATGTCTATTTTAATTTCATTTCTTTCTCTCCCTATTATCCCATCTGTAATACTATTTGGGCACAAAACTGAAAAAAAGTTTGACACTTTATCAGAAGATCAGGCTGGTTCTCATATCAAAAAGCTTACGAAAACAGAGCTGATAAATAACTGAACTGGCACTTTGGCCCCAGACTGCCTACCCGTTCTGCCTAAGAGGTGCCTGTGCAGGGACTGGATCTGTAAAGACGTGCTCTGTGAGGGGTCCAGGCCGGGCCTGAGCAGGCTCTACCTCGCTTGTACCATTCTCTGGTACCTCTGTAGCTTCTGTTGCCTCCTCAGTAGACTGGGACTGGTTGATCTTCCCATTGCAGACAGCAGCCACCTCACCTAAAAGACAAAGAACCGTGTGAGATGTACTGGTAGGTCAGAAATCAGGCTGTCAATTTTTTAATTTATTCTTCCTTGCCAAATTCAACTAAGCGCTGAGCCTGCACCACAGATAGCAGCTCATCCAGTGTCTTCTGCTTGGATGGGGAACAGAAGCTATTTTAAAGCAAGGCACAATCTATGACTAGCAAAACATTAGAAGTTCTCCAGGGCTGCCCACTGCAGTATGGACTCAGCAAGGGCATCGTTACGGTTTTCACATGGGCTTAACCGACTTCACACGAAGACATGGTTCAGAAGAGAAAGCAACAAGAACAGAAGCAATTGTAGCAAGGCAAACAAATCACCTGTCCGAAATACTCTGCTCTGTGACCCCCGCAACCAGGCTGCAGGATGTGGATCACTCACAGAGAAAAGGAGGGCTCTAAAGACAAATGTACCAAAAGGGCCTTTGGTCTTCCTGTACCACATCAAGAAACTTCTTGAAGCCTCTGAATTAGTTAACTCAGGGACAAGAGGATGCAGCCATAAGACCGTAAACTCGTATGGGACTAGCTATAATTGGATGGCCATTAAGTTTTATGTCCCAAAACTCACTCTGTCCCTTGTCCAGCACAGGTGTGTCACCACGCGAGGAACAGTTGCTTCGTGGCACATTGCAGCGGGTCGCACAGCCCACCAGAGTGATTCCTGCCAAGACACCATCTGTTCCAGACGACTCTTCAGGATTTACATCTCCCTCCAGAAAGATCTCGCCTGGAGGATAATCACTCTCACTGGCCGCTGAAGGGCAAAGAACAGATTCTCCCATAAATCTAGACATCGCTGCTAATTTAAATGTACCAGTACTCCTGAGGTAACCATATGGATGGAAGATGATGACCCTCAGGCTTCACCACCCTGGGTAGGCACCACAGCATCAGTCAACATCACGGCAAATCCCCTCATCTCTAGCATCAACATCCAGGCCAGCTACAGAGACCTCCCAAACCTGGGCAAGGCTCACTCTTGCTCCCAAGAACCATCCTTTATGTGCCAAAGGAATGACTTACTAAACGTTCAACAGTGAGGGATCTCCACAGAAAGGTCCTACAAGAAGGCCAGATCTGAGTTACGGTTTTGAGGGACAGTTCCAGAATGCAGCAGGGTCCGAGGGTTAGTTCTGAAGTGAGGACGCTACATTTGTCACTCCTCAGCGGAGTAGGCGACCCTGCGCAGATCACAGCCAGTGCCCGGGCCCCACTTACCAGGGATGCTGGAGATGCAGAGCACATGAGCATTGCAGACAGTGAACTGGTCCACCACTGTGCCAGGCTGATTGGCATCAATAATTACAACTTTACTTGTTGACAGCGTACTAGTAAGGATCCAGACACGACTGGACGTGGCATCCATTTCATGGAGCTCCTTTGCCTTCAGGAGAGCAAACACATGGTCAGAATCAGTGCTCCTCTCAGATCAGACTGAGCGTATTAGTGCTTGGCAACATTTAGACATGCAAATACCACAATGCCAGCTTCAAAGAGCCAAGTCTCTTCCTAGCTGATGCAAATAAACAATATGAGCTATGCAAATTTCATTCACGTTGCCACACTAGTGGAACACTGGCCAAAGAGCCTATCTGTCTTCTTAGGGCAAGAGGAGTTTGGCCATTCATTTCTCTTCCGATATGTCTCACTAATGTATCACTGAACATTCACTTTAGACAGAGTATCATGGAGCTGGGATGCATTCAACCTACCAGCTTAAGCAAGCTGATCTCAGAAGACTATAGGGCAGCAGTGTAGGACAGCTGTGGAAAAAAACCCCACAAACCAGAAAGTATAAAGCGTTGTATTATTATCTGCAAATTACAGCTTGGTTCTTAATAAAAAAGCCACTTAAGACTACTAAAAAACAGAGCTGGAATAAATCTTCTGAACCAAGTGGACTCATGGACTCTGGTACGTCTATATTCTTTTTAACAACGCTTTGCCTGAATTTTTTTTCTTTGAATTTACAGTGACAAGGACTCCATAATCTTTCTAGCAATCTCAACCAGCACTAAATTACGCTTAGGAATTTTTTCAAAATTCCAAACATTTCAAAAGCAGAAGTTGAAAATTTTATCCTGGATGATTTATCCCATATCACACAGAAAGTTACCGAAGAGGCAAAACACCACAACGCTGCCCCACAAGATGATGCCTCAGAAGTACAAGTTAGACCATTATATAGCATAGTACAAAGGTACTGAAAGAGGAGGCATGACAAGGATGGAATGAGAAAAAACACCAGAGGGAAAAAAGAAGTCCATTTTCTTTTCTGACCTTTTTCTTTTCAGGAGATGTGTGGTTACTTTTGTTGTTCTCGCCTTCCACTTCCCTATCACAGGTGAGGGGATCACGTCCAGGATCCAGTTTCTGCCCATTCCCAGGCTCCTGCTCCACAGGTCTCCATCCCGTGAGATTGACTCCAGCTGCACACCACAGCTAAGTAACAGAAATAGGAATCTAAAACTAAGAATTCTGGAGGCTCCAGGGTCTCTTTAAATTCAGGCACCTTTGTAGAGAACTGTGGACACATGTCCCACACCTAAAGTATTTAGTTGGAAGCAACAGATCTTGTTGATTTCTACTAGAAGACACAGTCAGATTTGATGGACGTAAGATAAAGGTTCTCTGTAACCTAGTGAAAATCACAGTTTTTTTAACAGATGTGACTAACAGATTTAAAGAAAATAAAGATAATAAATCAGGTGCATAACTGAAAACAGGCTTCTGAAATGTCCTCAGTTTTTATGACTCCAAGGTTCCAGAGCAATGGTAGCAAAGCAAGCAGGACATGGCAGATGTTACTAGCTCAGGCTACAATAAGCACAACTGCCTAACTAACATTGACAGTGACCGCTTGGCTGAGGATACGTTTTCGCTGCACTCCCGTTCCCTAGCCTTCCTCCCACTCCTTGCACTCTTCTTTTCCTCACACACTCCTTTGCCCAAAAACCAGTGTCTGTCTGACCTTAGAGAGCTATGTAAAGAACTAAGACAGCAAAAAATGAAGTAAAAAAAAAAAAAAAAAAGGAAAAGGAAAAAAAATAATCTGCTGCTTTAGCTCCCTACATAACAAGTGCAGAGCGAAGCAGCACACTGCATATCTTCTGAAATCAAATTTAGCTAACCTCCTATGAGCCACTTCCAGATAGTTTTTTGGAGAATGCTAGGAACAAGATGACAGAAACAAATATTGGATTTATCCAAAATCATAAAGGAAGGATGCTGAACAGAATATTATCCAAAGAACACGCCAATCCAGAAACAATCAACAGCATAAGAATTTTCTTACAACTTAAACATCAGAACGACATCTAAAAATCGTCTCTGAATGAAGTTAATGACAAACTGGCTATTTCCAAACAACTAGTTATAGAAGATAAAGGTGCTATCTGCAGAGAGATGACCATCTATTCTCAACTGCAATTCTACTCAAAATATTCTAGTATTGATTGATAGACACAGCTTCACAAAAATTTGCTCGAGATAATTTTGGCCTGTTACCAGTGAATCCCAGTCAACAGTGGAATAAAAAAAAAAGAGTGATGAAATGCATTTTTACTTTCACCTGTTTGTTTTCATGCATTTTTATATTGTTTTGTATTATACCCTAAGGAGTCTTAGCAAAAGCCTTATAATCATAAAATGTTGCTGGTATTATGTAAGAGTTCTGTCAAAAAAAGCATAAAATGTAAGACACAAGCATGGGACCTGGCAACCAGAATCAGCTGAGAATGATGTCCTTACCGAGGGAGGTACTTTTCCCTACATACACTAGAAACCACCATTCAAAAAAGGAAACAGAAGATAGAATTTGGAATATATAATGAAAAAAAATCAGACTGTTGTAAAAATTGCACATTTAGTGACCAAAATTCTTTGCTTATTCCATGTCCCCTTTTCTGGACTTGAATGGTATGCAGAGACAATGTACCTTCATGGTTGGGTCCTTCTCTACTAGTGGGCGACAATATACAGGCACGGGGACGTTTTTCATGCGAGTGTCTTCCTGACCACCATTGGGACTCAGCTGTGGGGGAAGAGAAGACGAAAAAGACAGTACAAAGCTGTAAACGCCAGTAAGAGAGATGTAACCAATACGACAGAACTGAACTTACTGGCCTCAGAGATGGGTGCTGCTGAGGCTTCATCTCAAACCTTGTATGAAACAGAGTCCCTACAGGCATGTTAGCAGCCTACCTGAGAGACTGCCTCTCTCACCATGATAGGGTGCCCCGGTTACGGTCAACAGAGGCTATACACTGCACTGCTGATGGAGAAAGGGTTAACAGATGCAAAGAAGTCAGAACACTGGCATTCCCTTCCACCATGGCCTGAAACTCATCCACTTTCAAGCCACACTGCAAGACTCAGTCCTTTCAGGTGGTCTTTGACCAGTTAAATGAGTCACAGGCCAACAAATGAGGCTGATGGCATTTGATTTTGTGTTGCCGGTGGGGAGAAGTAGCAGCAAACTGCAGTGCATTTGGTTTTTATACTAAACGATTGGTAAAGTTCTCAGAGTATAAATGAAATATCTAATCTTCAATTATAATAACAAAGGAAATAAAAACAAGTACTGAGCTCTGGACAAAGAAGTTTAATTACTGTTGGTTTAGGCTAGGTTCTTTCAGCACCTTCATGCAGAGGAACGTCCCCTCTATTGACTTTGTTGGAGACACAGAAAAGATTAATTTGATTTGTGCCTACAATTATCATCCACGTAAAACATGCATATGATACCTCTACATGAAATATTGAAGACCTAAGGCTAAGGTTAGCAGCGGGAGAGTCAGGTCTTCGCTGGTTTCACTGTGAGGGACGGTGTCCCCTCAGCCTCTCTGGAGAGTGGTCCCTACCTGCTTGTACTTGGCAGGGAGGCTCCAGCCACAGGCCTGCAATCGCCCGTCATCATTCCGCACATGCTCCCGGACCTGGCGGTACTGCTCCCGTTTCTGCTCGCGACGTGCTGAGGACGTACAGTCACTGAGGAGAGAAGCAACAGCGTTACTTCTCAATCTGTGGTTAAAAACAGAAGCTGAAGGTTAAGGGAGTGTTGCCACAGCAGGGGGAGGAAACACAAAGCAAACCAAATCCATGTTTGAAAACAGATGCAGGAAATGGGAGACAGAAAAACTCTGTTAAGAAGCAGACAAAGGCATCCCTAATCTCTAACTCCCTGTTATCTGAACAACACGGCAGGCCAAACCATTGTCATCTCCACTTCAATGCTCCAAGAGCCCTTCAAAAACAGGGAATTAACCTTCCATAAGACCTATGAATCTATGATATTATACCGATTTTTGCTTAGCTGTTGCAATTTACTAATTTAATCCCTCCATCAGGAAGGCATTTTGAGTTCTTCCCCTCTTCATTATAGTCAACTATATTTTAAAGCTTTCTCTGCTGACAAGGAAAATATGCACTAACTGCTGATGAAACTGCTGGTATCAACAGAACAACTCCAGCTTTGCACTGGCAAAGGTTAAAGAAAAATTGATCTGTGAGCTCTTAAGATATGTTTTAATATAAACAAAGGCTGTTTGAATATCAGTTCTAGCTCTCAATAGGTTTTTAAAGTATCTTTCCAAGGTACAAACAACATCAGCAAAAAAATCCAATCCAAACCAGAAACCCCTACACAGAAACACACACACACAATGACATATATACTTAAAACAAAAACAACCCCCTGCTAAAACAAAACACTTTCCTGCACATGCTTCCTCCCCTGGGGAGAGGACGAGAGAACAAACAGCTTCTGACAGTGGTTAATCACGTTGTTTAATGCACTGCTGAAAAGCACTCAGACACCAAACAATGACTATGATATTGTAATCAGATAAAAAGAACAGAATAAAGGCAGTGGGTATCTACAAAATACAAATTTACCCTTCTAAAGACAATCTCTCTTCTGATCTAGCACCTTTCCAACAAATCTTTCTTATTGCAGAAGTCATAATATTTTTCCATCACATTTTCCAAAGTCCTTCCACAAAAACATACCACATATGAAACTGTACAATCTCATAACAGTAGAAACACACGTATTTTGAAGTCAAGTAAAGCACAGAAGAGTTTCCTCCCTTCATGTTAGAGACATAACAGATAGGGAGAAGACTCTGGAGTAGCAACTCTTAGAGGCTCTTTTTTAGCACAGTTAAGATTAAACCCAAATATTGTAACCTAAATATGCTGTTGAGAGAACTTTTGTATTCACCTGAACTCCTTGTCAACAGGGTTGGGCAAGACACTCCATCCCGCTGTCCCAATGCTGCCATCACACTCTACCACAAAAGCCCTACTTGATTCTACCACGCAGTCTGCAAATATGAGTGCAGAACTAGGGCTGAGGCCAACTCAAGCCTACAGTGGTCCCTGCTGAGATGAACCATCACGGCCTAGAAAGCCATGGCAGCAGTATGTTTGGGAGGACAAAGTTTGCTGAACTGATCCACGTGGTAACAGATGAGTGAAAGATCAGGCAGATAAACCACAAGGGACAGAAACATACTAACACCACGTAGACTTTTTTTAAAGCAGGAAACAGCTTATTTGAAGAAAAGCTGCTGTTTGGGAGAGCTGCAGGGGGACCTGGCTTGGCAGACAGCACGTGACTCACTCTTCAGGGAAGAACTCCAGGGTGCGGCTGCCGGAGGAGATCTGGCACATGGTGTGACTGCGACGCTGGCTGAACCCAGCTGTTGTTGGAGACTTGTAGTGGATGTTCACAGATGGGTAGGTCCTCTTTGCTGGTGGGGGACTTGAGGAAGAGCTGAACAGACGGCTGAAGCTAGGGACAGGAAAAAGGCCAAGAAATATAAGAAAAGGTGCTTGGGGAGACAATACACCATAGCTTCACAACAGGGGAAGCAAGAGGTACCCAATCAGGGGCTGTAAGCCCTTCGTGAAATCTGCCCTGCTTCAAACATAGAGCTAAGTCCTCAGGTTTGATTGACATAAGGTGTTTTTAGCTTCCAGAAACACATATTTTCTGAAAACAGCCCTTTATTAAAACTAATTGTGAGTGTATGTATGTTTCCAGTCCAGGGTACTCGTGCTCTTTTTCAGCTTGTAATACAAAACCAATGCGAATGTTCAGATCTGATTTTAATTTCACTAGGGACAAAGGAAGCCCTTGAGGCAAAAGAGTTCAGCTAACAACGCTTTTAGCTGTTTCATTAATGTCAGAGTCTGCTGAGTTGCTCCCTAAAGTAGAAATGGCAACGTTTCCCCTTTTCTTAATCTTATACAAACCACCAAAGAACTTACAACTGCCAAATGGTGGATTTCTTCTTCTCCTGGACGGATGGGTGCTCACGGGAAGCTCTAAGGACAAACACAGCAGAAGCAAGTTAATTTCAGCATCTCTTACCCAAGTTTCTGCCAAACAGCAAGCTATTTCCATCAAGGAAGACATGTCAAAATTCAGCATTAATTCTAACATGTTTCAAAACACAACAGAGGAAGTGACACGCACTGGTCTTTAATGTAAGCACACCCAACCACTTTATGTTTCAATGCTGACATGAAGTGCAAGTTAAGTGTGTTCAATCTGAAGTGTTATCAACTCCCTGCAAAATTATAATTGCCACAGCACTAGTCTGGTAACTACAAAGCCCAGCATTATATTCACTGTAACCATAGCCTTAAGAATTCACTAATTAGAAGCAACCCTCTTCGTTACAACTTCTCCTAGCTTAACTAGCATGCAAGAAACAGGCAAGACAAACAACTGCCCAGTGTCTCCAAATAATGATGGCAACTTGAGATTTGCAGTAACGGTTCAGGAATAAGAGAAAAAGAATCAGGTATTAGAAGAGAAGCATCTACAATTTGGAAAGTTTTCAGCACTTCTCAACCCATACCTTGGTAGGGGTTCCATTGACCACAAGGTCAAACATGGCCCAGTTCTGTCCTAAATAAGAATGTTCACCAACACCCAGTCTCACCTGATCATTTCTGTCCACCTGACAGCCTCCTGGAGCTCCATCAACCTCTCTTTGTACTGATTGCGCTCCATCAGAACCCGGGCCATTTCCACACGGGTGAAGCGGCGGCGCTGAGCTATGGGAATGTTGTCCTGCAGAGGGGAGGAGCACTGCTTCAGCCAACAAAAGATGGAAGGGGATTGATGTTAGTACAGGGCCAGTCAGGAGACAGAAAGACATATTTGTTAGTTCTGCTCCTGTTCTGTTTCATCACCCCCTGATTTCCCCATATGAGGTGCTAATTCTAGCCAAGTGAGCTCCAAACTATGGCCCACGGACCTCTGGGGTGTTCTGCAAACCCATGGAAATTACAATTAGAACCACCACCATGTTGTAAACCCCACCCAGGGACTATTGCCAGCGAGGTGCTTTGATAGTCTGCAAGAAATTATGAGAGTTGACAGTGGTCCGTTGGTCCAGAAGTTTGGAAACCAAAGTTTTAGTTCATTAGCAAATCCAGCCACAAGCAGCAGGGAGCACCACATAATGCCACCTGTCCCCACAAGAGGACTAGGAAGGAGGCATTCTGTTAGTACACACTGATAAAGGTGTAGGGCGCAAGAAACTAAAGAAAGACCTTTTCCTGTTTGCTGACACAACTTAGCCTTCCAATGAGGGCACATGCAGTTTTGGGTTAGGAGGCAATAGGAATGAGATTCTGTTTGTCTCTTTTGAGGAGTGGAAAATAAGAACAACACGGCTAAGCTGGGGAAAATATCCACCCAAAAAGAAATCATACGGATTTGGGGAACTCATTACTAGGAAGTGGTACTGTGCCTAGACTGTGGCAATTCCCAAGCTCAGCCTGGCTGGTGAGTACTGTTGAGAGCCAGAATAGCACAAATTAACCAAATCCCTCTCCAGCCTCCCTGGACTCGGAATAAACCTGTATGACCAGTTGAAACAGAAGTATGTAAATTAAAAGGAATTTTACAAACTTTGTTTTTAATTTAAAAAAACAGACCTCCTGTCAATTCAGCTTAAAAGAAATCCAGTCCTCTTCAGCATTTCACAAGCACAACTTGAAAATTTTCCTATCATCTACCTAAATTCTCAACAGACCAAGTTCTCCCCAGTTAAGAGAATTAGGCTAGAATTGAACCTGCTCCAATACCTTTTACAAAGTAAGAACACACTAATATTGAAAAGAAGTGTATCTAATTCCTTGTCCTAGCAGAGTGACATTTACAAGGAAAGTATCTGTTACTGCTTTGGTTTGCCTTTTTTTTTGGCTACAGTTTGAAGAGCTGTCATAGAAGAACAGTACCCTGTAACAGGCAGTACTGGCTTATGTAAAAGAAATAATGAAAAAAACAATGCCACAAGATTGAGATTACAGAATTAATAAAAGAAGGTAGTTACTGCTGCAAAGCTGTCTGTGTAACCTGGATTTCACTGCAGAATGTCCTCACAGCTTACAGCTTCACTGCCCATGTGGAGACAAGCTCTTCTGGAGACGCCTGACTATCACAAGATGCTAGGTTAATGGTTGGACTTGATGATCTTAAAGGTCTCTTCCAACCAAAATGGTTCTATGATTCTACCACACCCTGAGAGAAACCATACTGCACACTAGACTGTAATTCAAAATTAGGGATAATTAGATAAACTAGATAAAAAGTGAAGGTACTGAGCAGGGCACTACTCTAGCACCGCTCTGCAGAAACCATATTGTGCACAGTATTGCCACTGCGCCAGCTGCTCATCTTTGCCAAACTATGGTTTGAAAGTCATATGAAGAGGTAATCTCATGGCACCTGTCCATTAGCAATGCTCATCAGCAACAACCCGCAGTTCACCAGCATTGCCCTCATCATTAACGAAGTTAATGCTTTAATCTGCATCTCAGGACTCATGTATATGAAGTAATATAGAGTAAGTATATAAACCCCCTTTCCCCGCAGGCATTTTAGTAATGTAATATACCAATTCTGTACAGAGATAGCTGCTTACATCCTCCACCTCCTCTTTGGGTTCTCGTCGGGCAACAATCGCTTCAGATTTCACTCTAGGAAACAGAAGAAAGGCATCAAACCAGCAAGTGATACCATGGCTGGCCCTAACGTTCTTTGGGACGAGAACCATCTATGGGAAGGTCTGGCTGCAGGCATCACAAGGAAATGTTTTCAAACTGCAAGCTAAGTGTACAAATTATGAGATGCTTCTCTGATATTTTCCCCTCTCTCTTGCAGCATGTTACTCTCAACAGTTTCACCGACACCACCCCATTCTTTGGAACGTTTGATGTAAGCACCAAAACACCGACCACTGGAACAGTTCAGCCAATTTCTACTTCAGAGCCATAATGTATGTTCAAATGTTTGATGAGAACTTAACCATGGGAAAACCGAGCCATTATCAGCAGGGAAATTGCTGTCTTAAGGTCTCCTTCTGGGCTGCTTCTGTTTTCAACCCTATGGAAAAAGCCTCTAATGTGAAGGACAGTTCGCCATAATGGTAAAGAGAAGACCAAATCCGTGTCAATAACACACTTGAAGTATTTAACAGATTGCTTTTAACTTCTTTAAACTCCACACTGAGGTGCAGTCATGCAGTCCGATTTGAATTTCAAGCACTTTTATTAAAAGCAAAGACACTGCAGAAAAAAAATGCTGTCTCCATCTCCTAAAAAGGCACACTTGCCAGTTAAAAGTCTATGTCCCTACTGCATAAGATATTATATATACTAGAGATCTTATAGATATTACATATGACAGACTCAAAAAGCATTTTAAAAAGTCAGACCTATTTCCACTGCTTGTGAGACTACTTTCATTTCAGACATTTTAAACAACGAAGAGACCAGTCTGTGTTATTCTTGGTGATTCTGGGCTCAGATTACAAGGGCAATCTTCCAGATCCCAGCTGCAAAATGAACACTGTCCTCTGAACTGAGATACCACAGTGCAATGTGCAGATAGCCGAAATGTAATTATGTTGCTTTGAGCCCCATGGGGCATCTTTAGTTTTAGGGATGTTAAATCATCACAGGCTTTGCTAGGGATTCAGCTTCAATTTCTCTAGTTTGAGTGGAAAATAAGAAGTGGAATCCTTCCAAATGCTACCTGCATAGGACTTTAAAATCTCTTCTGCCTCTTCTTCTCGTTCTTAACATGAACAATGAAACAATTAACAATACTGGCATTTAAATATTGTTTGTGGGAATCTGTATTAGCTCTTTCATTAAATGAATAGGCATTCATTCCTCTCAGAGCTGTCTTGGCTGCTGCAAAGATTAAGTTTTTGACAGTTTCCTTCAAAACTATTGCATTTCAAATTCCTTTTGTTTTTAAATTGCAAGTTGAAACTCTGAACGCTTCACTCCAGGGAGCCTGGATTTGCAGTTGCTGCTGTTGAATCCTCGTCCTGAGGAGGAAAATTCTGTGGGTTTTCTAAGGTTCAATAATCCATTTAAATCCAGTAAAAACAACATAACACTAAGAGTATCTCTGCCACCTTCCACCAGCCTTGAAGTGCTCTGTAAGGTACCTTTGAATTTCAATGCCAACCTCCAGAAGGGAAACACAGTAAAACTAACAGGGGGGGTGGTTTTATCACTCATGTCCTCCCAGCTCCCTGGGGCAAGGCGTGAATCACTCACCTTCTCAGCTCCTCCTCTAGCTCCTTGACTCTGGTTTCCATTTTGGCTTTGGCCTGCTTTGTTGCTTCAAGCTCTCCCTTCAGCACTTCTTGCTCCCCAGACAGCTGGTCCACCTTGGCAATCAAATCATTCTTCACAACGTTCAAAGCATTTCTTAAAGGTGTGAAAGGGACAATAAGCAAAAATGCCCAAACCCAGCAGCTGTCCATAAGAGAGACCTGAAACTAAAGTCACAGGCACTACAAGGAGAGTTGAAACCATTGTACTTAAAACAATTCAGTCCAGCTATAACTCACGGAAAAACAGATTTTGGCACAGAACACAGAAATCACCATAATTGGTCAGGATGAGGTTTGGCCAGTACTGTATCCTCACTGACAGACCAACATCTCCTTAAGAAGATGATAGAACACTGCAGAAAGCAGGCGCAGGGTAACCTACCACCTGCATAAGGTTTAAAACTATTTTTAACAGAATGAAGATCTGAAACGCACCTTTCAGAACTGCTGTTATCTGTAATTGTGGATAATTGTGGATGTGGTGATATAAATAAGCACTTCCAATCAACTCCAAAATATCTTAAAATCTTTAAAATCAGCAGCTTCCTATCATAGTACATTCTCCAACTCTCCCCTGGGAGCACTTTGCATTGCTCTTCCCAGCTGCTTAGCTTTAATATATGGCCTGCCAGCCTTTCTCAAAAAATAAGCCCGTTACATTGTCTGCTTCTCCCTTATCAACTATTAAATCTTTGAAAACTGTTCGCAATAGTAAGAAAATGTTCTTTCCGAATTGCAAAAGTTGTAAATAAAAACTTATAAACAGCAATACCCTCACAGAGGCTCAGAGCCACATCTAGATTCCCACTGAAGTTAACTGATTGCCATTGATTTCAGTTGGTATCAGACCCTACCAGCATGTGCCCAGAGACTTCACCCAAGTGCCTGCAGAAAGGAAACAGTTAGGCCAGTTGCTCAGCAGAGCAATTCCTCTCCTACAATTGAAGGACGAACAAGTATTCAAGAGAACCTGTTAGATAAATGAGCTACTCCCTGTGAAGCAGGAGTTCTGGCCAAGACCTACTTCAAGATGACGTCTCATTTATAACTAGGCAGGTAGTTCACAGAACGCAACAGTTCCTTACTTGGTCTCCAGTAGCTGTGAGTTCTCCAACAGTAGATTCCCCACTTCTTTGCCCATTCCTGAAAAGAAAGGCCAAGCAGTTTTCACCTGCTCTCCTAGAAATATGAAGCTTGTGTGGCACTGCCTGACTCATGCTCGAGGAACAGAAATCACTGTCATTATGCTTCCCTAGGCTTCTGTGTCCTGCTGTGGAGAGTGGAGTGCCTCTTGCTGAAAGACCATGCAGCACAAGCAAAGACACTCCTTCTGTGAAGAGCCCAAATGTAGACCTAGCTTCTTACCCCACCTTTCACAGACTCCCTTCAGAGGGACAGAGAGGAGAGCTTCACTAGCACCAGTTAGGGGATGTCAAGCCAGTAACTCCTGGTTCAGCCATGAGCTATTGCAACCATTTTATATCATCACTCTACAGAAAGAAGGTAGAAGTTCATGGGGTTTTCACAGAGGACAGCAGAACACTGCCCAAACTGGTGGCCAGATCTGCACACCAGTGATTTCTTTCTTAGTATAAGCCAAATTTTCTGTTTCTCAGTACAGATTTGGGATCATGATTGTGACCAGTTTCAAGCACATAAAAGGCTTCCCATTATCAGCCTTCCACCAGAGCAATTTTAACAGGACTTTAGATTGTTCATTGCTCTATCTACTTTTAACAGTTTTCTCATAGATATTTAAAATCTGAAGTCTCAGTCACATCATTTAAGACCCACACTCAAGAAAACCCCTACATTGGACACACTGCACTTGCACTTGAGCATCAACATACGATGACTGCAATATGCAGACTGGGTTGCAAGCACTCTGAAAAATGCAGGGCTAAGAGTGAAGGTCAAATTCAGTACTTCATAAAACCAAACGGAAAGGAATTTAGGGACCAAAAGCACATCTGGATTGTCTACTGCTGCCAGGGGTGTGCTGGCTCCCCGGGTCAGCTTCTATCTTACAGTGAGGAACAGAGACCACCTAAGAACTAAATGCAAAGAGATCCCTCCCTGTCAGGGGACAGTGCTCAGGGCTGCAGCTCATTTCTCACCACAGGTCCTAGAACACAAAGAAGTCTCACAACCATTAGTGTTTGTGCTGAAGTGGTCCTTGTCCTGCCCTCTGAATTACCCCTTCCTTTACAGCAAAGACATCAACAGTTTTCATGATCCGTTACTTGCTGATTAATTAATATTTGCAATAAAATAAAAACAACACAGACGAAGTAAATGGAAGTTAGAGAAACATGGTAGCATACAAGAAGTGAGAACACATCATAACACTCCAACATACAGATCCTCTTCCCACAGTTAAATGGGATGAATTTATGATGGCAAAAGCAAATTCCCAGCAAGAATGAGTAAGAAGCAGCATTTTCAAATAACATTTGAAAAATTAGTAGACAGATAATTAATCACTTTGATGTTTCAGGCAATGTGTTCTTTGGATTCTGTGTCAAAGAATATTGCAAATAGCAAAAAAGTGAGAGACTAACTGCAGTGTAAACTGAAGCATATTTTTGGTTTGGTAAGGTGAATGACCTATAGCCCTTTTTTTGTGGCATGCTGTATGTTGATTGGAAGACCAAGAAGTCATCTGTTTATTAAATTATTTTCTTGTTCCTCTTTAGTGATTCTGCCAATTATCAAATAAATATTTACCCAGTAAGACATTAAAATGGCACAAGGCCATTACAGGTGTCGAGGGACATCAAGGGAAAGAGTCCACCCTCTGCTTTTTGGGACTAAATCATTTTCCTTCCCGTTCCTGAGCCACCTTTGCAGCTGTTTTGGGGAGAGAAAGGAACTCTGGTGAAAAGGGTGAGCTATCATGCAAGAACTAAAAGCCATACAGCATCCCAACCATCAGTATCCTCACCTTATTTCTGTGTGACACAGTCACAGACCAATGCTTTAACCAGCGAGAGGTCTGAAGGGCTAGTCTTGCAATAAAGAAATGGATGAAACCATCCCAGAGCCACAGAATGGGCACTATGAGGCTGTAATGGAAAAGCCGTGCTTGTGGAGTGATTAAAAGGAAAACTCTTCACCCCTTTGTGGCATGGAGCAAAGGGAAGAGAGGTCTGGACAGAGCCCTGTCTAACAGAGCCCATCCTACACTGTCCACCTCCCATAGCCAGGCAAATAGTGTGAAGCATCAAAGTGGATAATCAACTACAAGAAAGAGAGGAGAATCCCCAAACCACTGCTACTGACCAGCTGCGTCCTGCTTCTTGGAGAGGTGATATCACCACCACAAAAAAGACAAACCAAGGTAATGCAAGACATATGGAGGGATGTTGAGTGAATGGAAGAAATTTAGAAAAAAATGCACACTAAAAAAAAAGAAAGACCAAAAAAAAAAAAGAAGAAAGGCCTTCGCCTTACCAAAGAAATCATCCCGTACTATGAGAGCCATCCCATACGAGAAAGGGAACAGAAAGAGATGGGGACAAAGGGGAAGAAAGGAAGAGAAAAAAAGCAGCCATTAAGTACCAGTCTGTAAATAGCAAACAGAGCAGCTCATCAGCATGTGTACAACTGTGTGCGGTGCCGGTGTACGTGGTGCTCAGTAATAACTAATCTACACCCTGTTCTGCTGCAGCCTGGCCTAACAGGGATTTACACCTGAGATGTCAGGACAAGCTCAAGATGAGCTCATCTGTTTCTTCCATCTTCATCATTTCCCCTGGACTATACGTCTTTGGGTTTCCCATCCCCACAACAAAGGTAGTTCAACAGACATTATGAGTAGGGTGAGGGAAGGACAGGGGCAGGAGGACAAACAAAAGGGCGGGTGGATACCAAAGTTCTCATCTGGCCTTCTTGCATGGGCCCAAATCCACCTCCACACCACGACAAACTCCAACTCAACTTCAGCAGGAGGTTTTCTGAGAAAGGACCATGAAAAAGTGTCTTACAGTCAAAACAGTTTGAACTAAAAGAGAGGATGATGCCATCCATTTCTTTTGTAGCCTCACAGAGCCAACACCAAGGGGCACCAGGCAAAGGAATGTGACAGAGCTCATCGGTACACAGCATTATGCTATCACTTCTGCCTTTACTACAGGGAAAACATCATCCAGTTTGCACTGAAATCAAGAGAGATCCCCTTGATTTCATCTAAAATGGCATCAGAGCCCAAGTGCGTTTTACGGAAAGGTGCACACCTTCTGACAACAAAGTGTGGCCCTATGGCAGTGAGTCTCCTTCACCAAAACAAAAGACAGAGCTATCACTTAAACTCCTGCCAGAAAGGCAAAGCTTCCACAAAAGACAGAGGCTTGGCCACTCTAACCCATCCAGAAAGTGTCTTTAATATCACTACAGCCATTCCAGAAGAGGGCCAGTATGCATCACCTAACCCACAGCAGCCATCACACACACGGCGGGATTCCTCACAGCGTGGTTCGGTGGGAGGAGAGGGGGAACCTAATTCAGCCCTGTGCCCACCCAAGCTCTGCTCCAAGCACAGCACCCGTCCTGACACAAAAAAAAAGCACTTTGAGCCCCAAGACCTTGAGTGACAGGCCAGTGTAACACAGTGGAGCATACCTGCAGAAAGCCACACAAGAAAAGCTTCTTGAAACACAGCAGGGGTGTGAGCACAGAGCGGGGATGTCCTGCTGCCCAGGGACCCACTGGTGCAAGGCAACCAAGCGAGGCAAGGGTGGGAGAAGTCCGCAAAGCCAACCGTGTTTGGACAAGAGCAGGGGAGTATCACATGTGTATACCACGTCATTCGACCTCAACAAGGAAAAAAAGAAACAAGAAAGGAAACTGTGCAGAGGAGATACACACCTGAGAACTCCCCTACGGGCCATGTCCAGCGAAGCACAGAGAGACAAGGGAAAAAAGGAAGTGAAAAAAGGATCAATCAGTGACTGAAACCAACAAAATAAAAATTTTGTTCAAAAAAAATTAACAATGATTCAGCCATTTCAATGTCAAAAGGCATGAAATAGTAAGGACGGGACCTGCCATGACTGTAGATGGCATGACTCTACATACAGGACATAAAAAAAATCAAGGGAAGGTAACCCGTGGTACAACTGCAACCACATGCCTCAGCTACCCCCAGTTTTCCAGACATGAATCTCAGGCAATTCCATCTTCCTGGACTGGATAAACCTTTATTTTCTCTTTACTTAGTCATGTACGACTAAATGCAGAACAGCTAGTTCCCACTACCTTCTCATTTCCCCTCCCCTTGTGATTTTAGCAACCAGATCTTCTGATAATAAATGTGCTCTTCAATGACGCTTCAGCTTGCAAAAGACAATTAGTTGCATTTGAAACCTTTGTTTTTTTCTTATTTTTTTACAGTGCAGTGCTGGGACTCAGTTTGATAACTGCATTTCAACTTCTGTACAAAAAAAATATACATAAACTTACCGCTAATACAGCTGAATTTCTGTCTTCACCACAAAACCCCTGCTATTTGAAGGGAGGTTTTAATTGCCAAAACACAGTTGGGGATCCTAAAACTGAGAGGAAGGAACCTGCCCATAGCGCACCACCAAACTGCTAGTGCTCCTTCACGTCCAGGAACTCTTGGGATAAGGAAGAGCAGGAAGGGGGACATGGGAGAAGGGGAAGCCTGCCCAGGATCAGGAGGTAAGAACCTGCGATTAACAAGTGAATGTGCAGGAAAACAGCCAAGTAGTGTTCCTAAGGCTGTACTGAGAAAAAAGGGAATTTGGTCTGCAACTACCGCTAGGAAATAACTGTTCTCATTCCACATTTTTCTCCAGAATACTTCCTATATAAACTTACGTATGTAAAGCAGCATTGGAAGTGTGTGTGGGGGGGAAAACCATATACTTTATTTATTATTTTATATTCAAAAATTGCAATGAAGATTGCCAATTTTGTACCACGAGATGTTAGCCACCTTGCAGATATCCAGAAGGGATGAGTGAGAGTCTCCATTCAAGAAACAGCCTTGCCTGCCAGCTACTCCTCAAGCGTTAATTTCTATAAGATCCTTCTATTTTAAAGTCCTCTTTAATGAGATTTCTCTTTCTTTAAGAAACTGAGTCCAAAAGGAGAGAATATTCTTTGAAGATCGATTGCCAAGTTTTGAGAGAGACTAGAGGAAGTATTCAAATTTCACTTCAGTGGGGTAAACTGCATTAATTCTTTTGATTTACAGAGAGAAGTGAGCTCCAAACACGACCCAGAAAGAGCAAGAACTCTTTTGGCTTGTGGATCTTGTTTCTTACATCACGTCCATAAACCTCTTCCTCTGTGGCTGTTCACACTCAAAGGTACAGTACGACAAGAACAATTTATCTAACAACAAAGGCAAAGCTTGGAACAATGTTGACAGATGTGCCAGTACTAAGATCTGGCCTTTTGCTTCCACCTTTATCAGACTTTATTAGCACTTTCTATTGCGCAACACACACACACACACACAAAAAGTACTGATCTCATTTCTTGGTCAGAGACATGACCTCTAAGATCTCGCTCTGCCTTTCTCCCTTTGTACAATCCTGGCAACGTTTGTGTTCATTTTAAAGAACACTTTTATGTTGACAGAGTCAATAGCTGGAACTCAAGAAAAGAATTAATTGGATTAACATTTCTCACAGGAAATTCACAGAACTACCTGATTTCAGCACAGCCCATCTCCCAGGTTTGAAAAGGAACCGGGAGAAAAAAGCCTTCCTGTTCTGCTAGCCCACCAAAGCGATCACCTGCAAGAGTTTTGCTGCTCTACTCAAACCAGAAAATTGTCCCAGTGCAGAAACGTTCTCTTCATACATCACAATTACATGGGCACTGTTTATCGAAGTCTCTGTATGTTTTTATCACACTTGCTAACTGCCAAACAACAGCTGTCTCGCAACACAAAATCAATCACTGGTCTTTGGGCAACCTTATTACTGGAAAAGGTGAAGCACCTTCGACTTTAACTGAAACTGTGGTGATCAACCTTGCAAGGTTTGGGCCTTTGGCCCTTTGAAAACTAAAGTCTGCATTTCTCACTGATCATTGGGTCAGACTACAGGGTAATCCAAAGGGGAAGTGGATTCCCAGAAGGCAGGCTTCCAGAGGTGGTAAACAGGTTGCCCGATTTTACTGAACAGTAACTCTTAGAAGCTGACAATCCCTGATGCCCCAGCCGCTTTGGGGAGAGAAGGAAAGCAGCAGTTTGCACAGTGAGTAGTGCAAGATAGCCATATCCTACACTCTCCTTCCTCGATAAGGAAGCACCTAAGGACCAAGATAAAATAGATGGGCAATGGCAAGACTGTCAGTGTTTTTAATGCTGGAATGAAATATGGGGGATGGCTAACCAAAATTCATTCCAGAGCAGGTAGGTGAAGCTTTAACTGTCACATGTAGGTCTTACTGTCATCTTCACTTTTAAGCAGGAGTCCCAGCCCTTCTGCAATACTGCTAACATCCAGGTGATTCTCAAACCTGTAAATCTTGCTTTTCCTTCTAAATTCTTAGTTTGGTAAGTATCTGCACATGTTGCCTCAAATTGCAAGCAGAGGAAGCCTGTGCTTTCATCTTGGTTCTTCTGTAGATTTTTTTCTTCCGGCAGTCTTGAGTTGGAGGTGAAACAATAGATGTTTTAACACTTCAGGCAATGGTCATCAATCCATGCACGAGAGCTCTCTTGCATGTAGCAGGGCTAGCACCATGCTTCTGAAAAAAAACCCAACCTATCCATATCAAAAAAGTATTGCAAGTATTCTGATGATAGTCTGGATCTTGTTCTTCAGTCACACTATTGATTATAACAGTAATAATTTCACAAATTTTTGTCTTTGATAAAGCAGGAATTATTGCATTAGCCTCCTTTCCAATCTTCAGCCCACGTCTTCATGGTTAAGTCTTCAGTGAATAGAGCAAAATCTATTCTTTCTGCAGAAACACACCATTTTAGAAGGTCCTGATACAAGACTCATATTCAAAGGTGGTACTAGCACCATCCTAATTTAACTTCTGCAAAGGTAAGCTGCTGCAAATCTGTGACATGATTCAGCTCATCCTGTTCTGGACATATATACAGAACCAAATTTACAGGATTATCCATAAGCACCTCTTACATCAGCAATAACCAGAAAGGAAATGTACACTTTCAGGTCTTGCTACCTGAAAAAAATGCATAAAAGGGATATTGTTGGAGTCCTCACGTCTCCTAAGGCTCTTTAAATCAAGCAGTAAAATGGAAAGTGAGCTACACAGTTATAAACTTTGTCAGCTGCCCGTGCTGTCTGAGTACTCAAAGACCACTCATATTGTCCTGATTCAGGAAAAACGTCAGAGGGTCTTAAGAACACGCTTGAATTCTGTCATGAATTAAGGTCTAGATACTCAAATGTCCAACACCAAAGAGTATGGCAAAGGCTCAGACTGCTACCTGAGGCAAAGCTGCTTCTCTGACTGCTTCAAAATCCTAGTCAGAAACATGGAATATAACCAGACTTCAGGTATTACAAGCTCCTTCAAAATCAGCCTAAAAAGTGAATTACTACCTCTCTTAGACTGACTACAAAAGAGTAGAAACTGCAATACAGACCACAATATTTCCATATAATTTTAAATTCAAAAACTTAACAAAAGGAGTTACTCTCCTGCAAATGTCAAACAAAACCTTTATTACAAGGGAAACTGCTAGTGTGTAAAATTACTGGGGGGGGGGGGGGCGGGGAGAATTTGGGGGGAAGAAGCAGAAGGAACAAGTTTTGTCTTTGAACTGTTTGTGTGGGAGAATCCTATAGAAAAGTAGCTTATGCACATAAAGACAACCCAAATAAATGTTACCCACAGTTTAAGTTATTTTCTAAGTAAGCATTACTGTACTGCAGGTACATATTTCAGTCACATAATGTCTCAATTTCCATGCCATTTTTTAAAAGCCGAACACCCAAGTTCTGAAAAAAAAAAAAAGGGTTTAAGTGGCTCTGGAAGCTTAATGTAGTTGTCATTGTACCAGAGAAAACAGAACGGTTCTAAACAAGTTTTTACCTAGCAGATCTGCTCCTTCATCAACATCTCCAATAACCTCGGACCCCGCTGTGGAAAGTTCATGATACAGAGAGTCTGTGTTGATGCCAAACGCTTTGTTCACAATCCCCTGTGTTGGGCTGTTGTTGAGGGGGGAAAAAAAAGGACTTTTGTTACTTGGCAACACTTGAACTGGAACATTTCTCTCTGAAATACTGAGCATCCCAGACCATTGCGATCCAAACCCTGAGAGCACATTCCACCTGTTCACCATGGGTTGATTCAGGGAACGTATTGAGTAAACAAAAAAGCATGTTTTATTCCTCATATCAAAGACAAGTGCCTATTATGCACAGCCTCAAAGCTCACCCAGCTGACTTCCTTTTAAATCATAACAGCTCATGACTATTCAATATTTGATAGAAAAATTTCAACTTGCAGAAGCTCTCAGCTCTGACTTTTCAGACTCTGCAAGGATTCCCACACTCCTATCAATGTGGATAGCAACCTCAGATAGCATAAGATCAGATGAGGACTCAAATGTTGAAAACAGAAATAGTATTTTTTCTTTGCCAACAAGTAAGCAAAATAAGCCTGAAGGTTAATTTCTTTTTTGCGTGAGCCTATGTGCTGGAATGTTTCTTCACGTGTCAGCAAAATGTATTTCATTAAAGGTAAATCAAAGTGACTGTTTTCGAATCATATCATATGGGAGCACATTTCTACCTCTTAGTGTTTTCGGTACCATCAAGAATCTTCTTGCATTTCTTGACAGTCTCATGGCTTAAACAGAAAATAGCTGTTACAGGAGGGGAGGGTGAGGGATTGTCATTGCCGACTCTAAAAAATGGCCTTAATGTGCATATAAACACTTTTAAGTGCCCTGCCTTGTATGAGGGGAATCAGCCAGCATAAAGAGAGGCTGTGCAATTTTTCCAGCAGTCTAACAGAAAGGTCAGTACCACTGGAGATTATCTCAAGTTGCATGGCTTCATTCTTAGAGAAAAAAGTCTCGGTGATAAAGCCTAGAGGTTACAAATGGGGTGAGGTAGCTGACTCTGCTATTGCAGAGTTACAGCACGTTGCAAAGAAAAGGAAAAAAAATAGTGGGTTTTTTCAATTACAGAAAAATTACAGCTCCCCAGACATCTGAGAGCACTGAGGAGTTACAAATGGGTGCCGTGACTGCACCAGAATTAATCAGTTTGCGCAGTCCAATGGACAGCACAAGTGAGAAGAAACAACCAGCACTCGGTGTCTGACCTGAAGATCTAATTCAGTTTGAACCTACCTCTTCAGCACTCAATTTTCAGAAGCTGTATGTATCTCAAAAGCATTCTGCTTTCAAAGCAGTAAGCATGCTGTTCAGCAGCCCCAGGTTTAGCTTGTGTCTCCTGTACCTTTCAGTCTCGCTACCTGGATCAGAGGTCACTGCCTGAAGAGCTCCCAGTGCAGCAATCCTCTCCGTTCCTTTCTTTTCCTTGGGTTTGACCAATTTTCAATCTCATCTCATCAGTCGCTTTTGTCTTTCCCATACGGAGCTGTTTCGGCTACTGAGATTCCTCCTGCATTCGACCCCAAAAATTGCCCATGCATTGTACATATTCTGAGGGGAGCTTAACTGTATGTGGCCTCGGAGTTGAGAAATGCATCTGTTATTGCTGCTCATACCCTGTCCGACGAGGGTGCTCAATAGGGGGAGTCCAGTCCAGATTCGGACCGTGAGGAAATCTTGCCTTAGCTTTGTCAGGGTATTATCTTCTGCATACCTTTTAAGAGCCAGGGGGTTATTTTTGCTAGCGTAGTGCCAAACTACCCACTGGATGAAGGTAAAAATTAATTAATCCTGTAAAACTAACCACCAGAACTTAGTAAAAATGAATCAAGGTACCTAGATGAATAATGCTAGACTAATACGTGCCTCACAGAAATGTGGTGCCAAAATTAACAGACTTTAGGGAGCCTCCTGTTGAGTACAAAATGGGTGATGGACAGGAACTAGAGCAGCAGAGTAGTTCAGTAAAAGTTTGCTAATTCAGAGAATTCTGTCGAGGTCCTGAGTGCACTAACGGGTCAAAATTGCTCTGAGCAGCCTCACCGAGGACCTGCACCCACCCACTGGTCCAAGGGCTCCCTTTAACCTAAGGTCTGGGCCTTCAGTCCTTCTGTGAGCTATACTGTAGATGTACCCATCTTCAGCCCCATCTCCTGCTGCTCGTGGGTAGCACCGGGACCTCATTCATCCCCTTGCCTGGTTGGGGGCTGCTGATGGAGCTCGTTATCAGTGCTCTGCCCTCTCTGCTCTGAACCTGCGGGACTGGGATCGCTGGAGTTACTCCTGCTTGTCCTCCCTCGTGGAGCAGCCCTGCTCCTGCTCTTTCAAACGCTTGAGAAAATTAAAACTGAAAAATGCTTGAGGTTTTAAACGAGAATTCAGAACTGATCTCTTATTACTATTATGCATCTTTTCTCTCTTCCTGATAGCTGAAGCCCATGTCCCCTTTGCCTGTCTTAAACCTTTTGTTGCTCCACCTCTCCATCCTCCCTGATCCAGCAAGGCAAACAAGCCCAGTTCTGGGTCAAATGGACAGACTCTTCTGCAGATATTTGCCTTCTCTGGAAAACTCAAAAGTCAGGACCCCTCATATTGAGAGTAGGCAGAATATATGCATGTTCTCAAACAGTTGCATCTTGAACTCAGTGTGAGCCACAGCATCCATTCCTCACTTCTCATAAAACCAAAGAGCACCCAGTGAAAAGTCACAATCAATACCTGTTACCAGTGCGTTCCAGGCGTGGGTCTTGACACATATCCAGCTCTGGAGTAGAGTCTATGATGTCCTGAACATCAGACCACTCATCACTGCTGCCCATTCCTAGGTAAGACAATACATATGATCTATAGGATCAGGACTTTCACAGGATGGTGTTCCTTGAAGGGACTTTTGTAGCTCTGAATATCGAGGTTTCAAAACTTCATGGTGTCGGGTTCAAAGTCTTAAAATAGGAACAGAAAGTGACGGATCGTATAGAGTCACAAATGCACCAGTGCTAGGAAGGTGCTCTCACAATTCCAGAGCAGGAAGACCATAAGCATCCCCTCCCCACCACCATACCAGTGTCACCAAGGTCATTGGCCTGAATCCTCATTAAAATGTGATAACTAGAAATACTTCATCCATTAAAATAAATTCCAAATAAACTTTTTATCTGTCAGTAAAAACTCTTCAATGCAGCTTTAGCTGAGACCGAAGACAACACAGTGATTTTCTGCATAGCTTCACAGAGATTACTCTAGTTATGAATTGACACTGTTTAGTTTTAATAGAAATAATTTTTCAATAGAAATTCTCAAGTCTACAACTGGTTTAGATACCCATTACAGTGACATTTCACTTAAAAACTGACAGATGAAATCTATTCTGTTTTCTGTACAATCTACAGCCTGAAGCCAGTATTTAAAGAATAAGGAATTTCATCCTCTTGTCAAGTCACATTTATCGGATACCAAACTGTTCAAAAGCTCAGACTTGCACCTATTCTAAACAATCAATATGACCACAGTGTCTATTCTTACAAGAAATTCTTGAACGATTTAAGACCTAATTTGTAAACTACATTAGTCCCTCAGCGGTGTCAGATGTGAAATTTTTGACCTTTCCAAACGGCCTCAGTAGCCAAATATACAAAGCCCATGACAACTGGAGTGTTGATTTTGTTCTTTCAGGCTGGCATTGTGCACCAGTTGGCAACAAATGCCATGTCCGAAGACAAAGTGTGATGTGTATCTGTTGCCAAAGTACGCATCCATACACCAGTGGTTCCCAAGCTCCCAGAAACAGGGGCTTCCTTTTCTTTATTTTTTCAAGCTGTGAAGCTTTTCTGCAAATACTTTTGAGCACCTTTTTTTGGTAGTTCCGCTCGAGGCATTTACATCACTGACAGACATTTTAATTACAGATGCATAAAATACATAATTAAAATTCGAGTATCTGTGTTTCTCCTCAGCACAGAGATCTGATTTTGCATTATGTGTGTGAAACAGCTGAAAGCTTGAACATGCAGAGCACGTAGGAAAGGTACAACTATCTGCCTTGAGCAGATTCCACAACATGATAATTCCACCAAGAAAAAGGAAGCTTTCACATGCACGATGACTTCAGAGTTACACACATATAGAAGAGAGCAGACTTTGACCCAAGAAAGCTATCGATGGTAAACAAGCTCGTAAAGCAGCAACTGTAAAAATAAGTATTTATAATGCATCGGAACTACTGACATCTGTGCTCAATTTCTCTGACACTACTGCTTATACTGACTTGCCTTGGCCAGGATCACCCAACAGCTCACACTTTAACAGTCGGCTATGCAGAACCGTGCGGTTTTGTGGAGAACTACACTAGTTTCTGGCAGATTGACGCCTGTGACCCTGGGATCCCCTCAGCTGCTAATATAAATACAGAATGGGACTCGGTCATGACAATTCTCATTCAAACGCTATGACAAAAGATGTTACATGTTGGTTTATTGCCTTAATTTGTTAGGAACCAGCTGTGAATGTCAGCAGAGGAATTTCCTCCATATTACTTCAGAAACAAGATGAACATCTGGTTGAGATGCTAACCTCAGAGACCTACGCTCATCCCTGTGCTCCTGCACAGATTTTCCTTAGGATCTTCAGCTAGTTTTACAGTCCTTTTGTATATAAGTTCATGACAAGTAAAACAGACCACTTCTCATTTCTAAAGGCTGCTGCGAGTCTAAATACAGTACAGGCCGGAGGTTGCTCAGACACTACATTGGCACAGCTGTATTAAAAAGCACAGAAAGGGGCTATTATCATGTTATTACACTATTTTCTTTATTTAAACAGCCTGGTGCTAAAGGCTTAGGTGATGGTTTTCCTGACAAGAAATTGTGAATTCAAATTACTAGAGGACTCCAGGAAGTGGAGAGAAAACAACTGTAACGTCCAAAGATTTGGGGGGTTTCTTACATGAGGAACAGACTAAAAGAAAACAGCTTATTTAGCTGAGAAAAACAGCTGGATATAATTGCTATTTTTAAACACATCAGGGCATGGGATAAACACAGAGAAGGGAATATAATTATTTAACATGACTGACAAATTTGGCATATGAAAAACTGGATATAAAATACTTATGAATAAATCCGGAGAGAAAACTAAATAGAAGCTTTTAGCTGTCATATTGATGAGGTCCAGAAACAGCTTTCCAAAAGCTCAGTTAGACTAAGATGGGACTTGACTGTGCATGAAAGAGGTTCTATGACATGGATGAATGCGACTGCAGGGGGCTGAACTCAATACCCTGTTCCCATCCTGTATATTTGTGAAGCTATTCATATTACTGACGTTTCATAAATTTGTTACACAGAAAACTGCTAACATCCCATTAACCCCATCTCGCTCACGTATATTTCTAAGTAAGGCTACCTCAAATTCTATACTTGTGAAGCCTCCCTCAGCCTTCCAGCCTCTTTCTGTAACAGAGGAACACAAGCACTGGGAAGTTAATTACTTTAATGAGCAAATACACAAGCTCCAGCTTCCATACCTATGCTGACATTCCTCATCTCCTGCGTGACCTGGACTTCCATGTTCCGGCTGTTCCGCTTTTCTCGTGCCCTCTTATTGCTCTTGGTCGTGCCATTGTATTCGCTGATGGGCTGGATGCTCTCGTTCAAGGGTGTGACGGCAGCAGAGGGCACAGATGACGTGGGGGTGTTGGACTTGGTTCCAGTGGTGCTTGGTGTGGCAGCTGCTGAGGACTGCCCAGATTCGGACATTTCATCCTGGGGGCACTATGGCAATTCCAGGGTGGGGGGAAGAACAAAAAGGGAAAAGCACAGCTATACATTTCAATTAATCTCCCATTCGCTGGTGTATGGCTGCCTTAAAGCATTATGGAGAATGAGGCTTGCTCGCTGTACCAGCTACACGTCCAGCGCTCGCTGGTGGCACCAGGCACTGCAATCACAATGAAGCAGTGAGTTCTCGTGCTGAACTCAGCAAGCAAATCCCACCTGTGAAAGGACTGATATCCTTCCTCCTTTATCACCAAACACTGCTCTTCACAAGTCACACCAGTACATGACCTCTTCACCATGCATCTCAGGAAAGGTGGCCTTATGTAAGTGAAAAGCACCTGCAGCTCACGCAGTGGAAGCTGAAGGGCTTTGGCACTTGTGGGAAGCCCGGCCAGTGTTTCCCAAGGCTGGAAGACAACATGGATATTGCTTAGGAAGGATATGAAGTGGCCTCTTAGAGGTCTTGGATGATGTCCTTACTGTAAGCCATCTACACAACCTGGATGAGAGAACAGCAAAGTGGTTTTGACGCTAAACTGCAGAAGCAAAGCGGATACCAAGCTGGGATGGTCTGACTTTGCTAGCACAGGAGACCTATGTTCCCATACCACCTTATGTAGAAGCTAGCCAGGCATGGATCAAGCCAGGCTTGACGAGACAGTAGAAACAGGTGTGGTCTCCCCACTTCCAAATGACAGGATGACAAGACCCAAGAATTCAAAAATCAGAAGCTGACAAATGAACACAGGAGATGGACTCCCAGTGTGAAATGCGCACAAATGGCTCTCAGTTTTACAGACATTACAGCCCCATTTCTTGTAATACCACCTCTTGAGAAACATGGGAGGCTTTCAAGGCTCTGTCAGGATTTTATACTGTGACCCCTGTTTGTCAATTAAAACAGCACTGCTTCACAGTCAGCCAATTAACGTCGTGAACAATGCTGTGATCACTTCCAGACCCAAATGAGATCTCCCCATTCTTCACGGCAGCCCACTCTAATTACTGCCTGCAGGGAGATGACAAAATTAATGTTGAGAGTTATATGTGATAATGAGTTGCAATTGGGTGCAGTAACACTCGGCATCTGCACATCCAGATCCAGCTTTAAACTTTACTACTTGCCTCTCTCCTCCTGTACAAGCACTAGAAAGATCCTGATTCTGCTCAGAGGCTGCTCTGAGCCTCCCAACCTTGGAGCTGTGACGCCGTTTCACTTCACTACTTTGGAAGTCTTGTTCTCTTGTTCTAATAATAACTTCATAACATGACAAAAAAAATGCGAAATGGGATGAGAGAGAATACTGAAACAAAATGGTGACTTAACCCTTTGCAGCCTTTTTCTTTTTTAAATCTGGAATCTTATTAAGATCTTCCTTTAATTAGACTGGCCTCTATATGCTTATCCTAAAATACCCTGCTGTACATTGCACTGTGGAAGTCAAAGGTTTTACGTTGCATCTGTGCATTTATATCGGAAATTAAGATTTTTAAAAACTGTGTTACCATTAAATATGATCCACATTTTGTATATAGTTTCTGCACTGTCAGTCCAAACAGCATGCACATTCCCACACGGACATTCAAATTGTCTCCCTGAACATTTGCTGATTTTAGCATCAAGACTGAGATGGGGACTTTTCACTCCGGCTGCTACATGTGAAAACCACACTTCCCACCTCTACTTCACATTTCTGCTTCAGGAGCTACTCTCCTAACAGGTAATGAAAAAGAATCAAACCAGGTTTTTGAGAACAAATATGATCCAGGAAGGCTTCAACTGCAGTTTGCCTGCTGCGCTTTCTAATGTACAAAGGGACAAAAAGGATCAAGTGTAAAGTGTAACCATAAAACCTCTTTCCCCAAACAAAGCTTTCATTGGATGAAAGGATTCAGAGATGTTCTTGTACCCACTCTAAGTCTATAAGCATAACCTAAGTCCATGAGCATCTTCGCACTGTAAAAGAGACACCATGGTGGGTCCACATGACATTCCTTGTTCTTAGGAAGTAGATGTCATTCAGAAACCCTGTATCATCAGGTCCATAGGGCCATATTTGTATCAGAGAGATCCTGTAACTTCTTGTTTATTGACATAATCTGCCCCTCACTCAGAATACACCAGTGAGTAATCACTCTTGTCTTTCACTTACTCTTTGGTTATACATCTGAGTTTTATATTTACCTAGAAAACGTACTTTATCAACCTACCAGCCTGCACTGGAGAAATTCCTCCCAAATGTAAATACTACTAAGGCGCTCCTCGTCACAGTCCAGAAGCTCTATTAATCTTTACTGTTATCTTCCTTCTATTGTCCTGAGTGCTTCATTAATGCTAAGTATTCCGCAAAGTGTATGGCTCTCCTCTACAGTGTAGGAGGCATTCTCCATAACCCATAGCTCACCCAAAGAATACTCTCCACAACCACCACTTACCTACAGCCATACCTGTCAACCTCCTAAACATCAAATGTGTAGTAGGGACCTCCAAAATGCATTGCAGAGGCCCAACATTCATAGCAGTCATATGTCACCATGAGAAGCCACAATTGTATGGTTATAACACTGAAAGCATAGTACATAAAAACAAAAATGTTAAGGACTTTCATCTCCAAAACATTATATAAAATAAATGTACAACTGAATGTAAAAACAAAATAATATAATGACAGCAACTAAACCAGAAAACAGTAATAATAAGTATACACGGACACTTAAAACGTAACTATAGTATGGCCCCATGAAGAAGGAAAACTAGTCAGAAGAGTCAGGATATACATACTGGGAAGGTGAGTCGTGTGTGTGCAGCTGATGTCAGTGAAATATCAGAGCTGCTAAAGAAGAGGCAAAGAGTGCACGAGCAGTACTGCTGAGATTTCAGTCATGCAAAGTATTTAAGAAATAGCATTCCAGTTTGAGAGTGTGCAAGAAGCTTGCAGGAAGAAAATTTCCATTCCAACTTGCAAATCTAGTCAGTCAGTCAATCACATCCTTTAATTATTCACAGGTCTGCTCCTTACTCTTTGGAAATTGTCTGTAACATGCTAGCCCATCCAAGTCTTCCACAGCCCAAGCTCTCTGACTCCGCCCTACCGGCTAGCCTCCTTAACCCCAGCATCCCACTCCTGAGTTTCCCTAACGAGCACCAACTCAAATCCCAGCACGACCTGCCAGATACATTTGGAATAGCACACTACTACTTCTGCACAAAGCTTTCTTGTAACCAGAAATGGATTTTTTTTGCCTGACACCACCACCATCAAATCACTAAGAGATCCAGTGCGTAACCCTCCATCACCTGAACTTGGACATAGAGCTTCCAATTTATCTGGGTTCCTCTCGCATTCTCCTGCAATGCAGACACTGGGTGATCAGTGAGATCCACTCAACTTCTTTCAGAAGTTCTGCAATGGTACTGCTTAAAGAATTACACCTTAGCAAGTCTGTGGAAGATGGATCTAATCCCAACATCCTCCCAGCTTTTCTCTAAAAACTAAACCCTGCCGCATACACTGGAGAGCTTGAGGACATGTTCACACCATAGTGTGCAGCACTGCCTGGAGATCCCAAGGAATAAACTGGTTCCAGAACCAGAAGCGGGTTGGTCTCTGTGCATTTTGGTTGCTCTCTGTGCCCTTGCAGCAGTGTTGTGTTGGCACAGCGCTAGTCTGAAAAACATATTCATGCTTGACCTTAATTTCCACCATCCTTAATTACATTATTGCACTGTGGCATTGCTATTCCCTAACTCCAGGCAAAGCTCTCCAGAAATGACTGTAGGACCCAACTGTCATTCTACAAGTTGCTACGTTTCGCAAACTTCTGTGCTTCTAACACTACAGCAAGGGTTGAGTTCCAAGAACAGTTTCCATCCTATCCAAATATCTCGATTTTGGATTTCCAACTTCCCTGATGGCAGAGGGTCGATGAAGTGCTAAGCTCTGTGCTGTGCCAGGCCTGGGTACTTTACAAAGGTAGTGTTAAAAAAGGGAAGTTGCTGCTTTGTTTTCTGCAAAAATTTTGAATTTCTCTAAATTTTTTGTGCTCTGCATCAAGGAGGGCACTCCTGCAGAGTACCTCAGGCCAAAGTACCGTTAATGTAATCTGGAGACATGCAGAATGGGTGTAACAACAAGCTGGGTTTTTTCTTTCTTTGCTTCTTTTCCTTCTCTTTGCCTTTACTGCCTCAATGTATTTTGCAGAATTCATGATCTACAACTTCTCAAAAGGAGACCAGTCCTTAGATATGACATATAAAACACCTGATGTTCTAAAAATTCCAGGCAGAGAGAAAGTAAATTTTATCAGACGCTTTTAAAGCAGACCAGAAGTTCTGTGAGATACTGGTGGACATACTGTAAGCCATGCTGGGTAGATAAACCCACTGGCTGTCAGGCCTGTCCCCAGGCATTTGTGGAACATCATTCGAAGAGAAGAATTCAGTGGGATCCTGAGCAGAAAGACTTTGAGAAATCTACAGGTGTAGATATCACGGGAAATGTGGGTTACCATGTGTAGTCTAAACTGTGTATTATTGCAATGAGCTGTCAGCTAAGAGTGCAACATCTGGGTCTTTGGGCTTCGAAAGGCAGAGCAGAACACCACAAGCAACAGGCAGAACCACGCAGCTGCTTCAGTGCAGCTGCAACACTGTGAGGTTTTTCACAAGCCCCAGTGCAGAAGGCAGCACATTGAAGGTGACAATGCAAGTCTAGAGCAATGACCAGACATGAGAGGAACTGAAGACCCTTAAGCACACTGCAAGACTTGGGCATCCAGCGAGGATTAGGAGCCCTTTTTACTGAAGACAGGAAGGCCAGAGCAGCAATCACTCAAAAATGACAAACACTGGAGAGCAAGTGCCATCCAATGCCTGGTCACAGCAGAGGTGCGAAACCACTGCTCTTATCAAGGGGGAGAGAGGTGACGAGTTCCACCACTTCCTCTCCCAAATAAGCTATAAAAAAGTGAAGGATTTATCTTCCCTAAATCTCTAATGGCCTCCCCACACACTCCTCTCAACTTGGGGCCAGCCAAGTAAAGGAGATTATCACTGAGACAAGAAGCCTGAGGAGCCGTGTCGAATCCCTCCCGCACCATATGCCAGATCTGCAAAAGAATTTCCTCCCACCTACAAGCAGAGCTACCAAGGGAGCAGACGCACAGCAGAGAGAGGCTGCAAAGGGTTATGGACACAGATTGGTCTCCATCTTAATGAAAATGTGGGATGTTATTGACAGTGGGAGAGTCGGAAACCCTTGCTCCATGACGGTCTATAAAACCTTGTAGCTGGAGTTGGACTGCAGCTGGCCGAGGTCACTCAGGTGCCAGTGGTCCAGTGTTGGGACGATCTTGGCCCCTATCTGCCCACGTACCATGCCATCCGCGAGGGGGAAGACATTCAGAGAGTTAGGACGTTCCTTCCTGCTAAACAGAGAAACAGAGAGAGAGGGGAAACCAGTCTGTTAGCTGTTTACAAGGTTCTTACAGAAAAGAAACAGCACACTAGATTATGGGAAATATTAGTCACTAGAAACTGAATTGCACTCCTTCCCCTAATGTAGCAGCTGTATGTACTCCCAACTCCCACACTTCCATTGTGTTGTCTACTCAGACCCATGGTGTCTACTGCTAGAGTCATACGTCTTCCCGGGGAGACTCTAAGAGGGAGGACAGGGTCTAGTGACCACAACAGGCACGACTGACTTCTCCATCAGTACAAAACATTTTGGGGGAATGCAAAAGTGCAGGGAATCATCAGGCAATTCAAGTCAGTGTATCTTCTGAGAAATGGAGGTACTGTGGGAAAACAAGCCACAGCAAACAACTCTCACAGCAAAAAAAAAAAAAAGCTCCCATAGATCCTCAAGACGTCATCACTGGGTCAGGAAAGAGGCTTTTAAGTAAGAGTCATCTACATGGTACTTCTGTGCATTCCACCCCAAATGTGGTTAGCTCCAACAGCAGAAATCAGAGGGTCTTGCATCCCTTCCAATATTAAACAAGAAAAATAATACTTGTACTCTCTGATCCCCTCTCCATATCCATATTACAATGTACTCAAAATTCAGAAATTAAACAAAGGTATAAATGAATGCATCATTCATACTGCCAGACTCCCATAATTACATTTTCTTCATCATCTTCTTCCTGGCAATTGCGGGTGACTAGCTAGCTGCGGGTTTGATTCTGAATATAAAAGCTGGCACAGGTTTTGAGACCGAGTTCCAGTGGGAAAAAATCTAGAGCAAGCAAGCAGAGCTGGAAAAGGCTGCAGCAGCATGCCGAAACTGGCAACTAATTTTGTGCCAAAGAAGGAGGCCTGCATGGAGAGAGCACGTATCCATTTAGGGGACAACCCCAGCAGCCTCTGCTAGCTGGACTCCAGTGGCCCTGCAGAGACAAACTAGGCTGATCCTCTGTGTGACACGCACCCACAAAGGGCTTCAATGATGGTACTTCACCTCCTCCTGTATGGGGCTTCTGCTTATTGGTGCGGGGAGTGATGAGATCCGCCCTTCTGTACACCAGTATTATTAACAGTAGACCTTCATGTGCCTTTCTTTAACGATCATCAGCACTGGTCTGATGGCAAGGCCAGGCAACCACCACAACCACCTCACCCGTGACCATGGGTGAAACGACTGCAGCAGGACCTGAGGTGCCCCAGGACATACGCAAACACACTGACACAGGAGATGGTACACAAACCAGCTCATTGATGAAGGAAGGAGGTGGAGTGCCTAGCAGAGGAGACAATATTGTGGAGAAAACCAAAATGCCCAACCTTTCCATTCTCAGCACTGCCCAGCCCACACAGCATGCTGCACTGCTGTGTCAGTGTGGCTTGTGCTGAGGATTAATTGCTTGCCATGGACTATCTTGGATATGCAGAAGGGGCAGAAAGGTGTTTCTAGTGTGCCCCAGCAAGAAGATTTGGGATGGACTTTTCCTAAGAATCTACATTAAAATTCTTTCCTGAAGTTCCTCAAGACTCATACATGGAAATTTCATAGACAAACCCTCTTACAAAGGCAGCATGTAACTGGATTTTGGAGGAAAACAGATCATTGACACAACCTGATTAACCTTACTTTCTTTTCTAGAGAAGATGCAATCATTTTTCAACAGATTCAAAACCAGATTCGTATATGATAGGGATTATCAGTTTCCTTGTAGCCTTTCCTCTCAAAAGGCACCTTGGTGCTTGTTACTTTTAAATATTAACAATTACTGAAGGTTTATAGAAACCATTCCACTGCTGTTTGCCTAAACACTGATTTTTGACCTCTATCCTGCCATTTACACCTGCTCCTAATAGGTGATGATGCCAAAGTACATTTACCTCTGTCTGTCTGCCTCCATTTCCCTCTCTCTATCCTATTGCTATCATTCCAAGACCTGAAAGTTTTTAACAGCTGTGGTTTAAGTTTCTAAATAACATACTAGGGAAATTTTTCCCCTAATATGAAATCTTCACCTCTGGCACTGTACTGATCTAAAAGCCACAAAAAGTGTAGTTGGTCATGTATATGAGATCATTAAGAGATTCAAAACTAGAAATTAGAACTTTATACCACAAAGACAGAAAATTCCGAATTTTACAGTTAAAGAAATAACTCAAGGGTCCCAAAGAGTCTACTTCAAAAGATTAATTCTTTTCAGGGAGGAGAAAAAAATAATTCGGCCATTTTTTGAGCTGCTTTAACCATTAGTTTCATATCTTTCCTCTTCTTCAGGTTAGAATGATGGTCTTAAGGGAGTCATGGCTTCACAGGTGTACGCAGCCAGAGATAATTTCCTATAACTGGAAAACATTCCTCGCAAAACAAGTGGTGCAGTCAGACTATCTGACAACATGCTATAATATAAACGCTTTTGTGACTACGCTGGGATGGCCTGACGTAACTCACTGGCGGCACTGAGCAATATGAGCCATCCCAAACGTGCTGAGAGACATTAGACTACAGTTCCTCTTTAGGTAATCTCTATTAGATTTCTTTTGGGAACTCATAGCTTATTTCTACGTTCATATACAAACATATGCACATTTAACATGCAAGGAGATACAGCACCCCATTGAATGTACAGAGAACATATGAACTTCACAGTCCCTGCTAAACAGAGAATGGGGGTACAAAGTCTCCATAGCATCAGAAGCTGTAGGATCCTCAGGAGAGGATTTTAATGTAGACTGTTAGGAAACTTCCTTGCTGAATTTCTTTGGAAACACCTTCCAGCCTCTTCTGAACCTGCCAGGGAAGGGGAAAGAGCAAACTACAAGAGCTAACTTCAGCTTTGCAGTCCTGGGCTGAGTCTTCAAAGAACTTCCCAGTATCCTCAGGACTGGTTTCCATTTCGAGTGCTGGAGTAACCTTCATACACCCAATTCTTTCCAGTACAGGGTGACAACACTTGGTTAGTTCGCCCTTGTGTTACAAGGTAAACAGCAAACTCCTCAATAAAGGTTTCCAGTAGCTAAAACCTGGCATCAGGACGCTCTACAAGTAACATCCAAAAGCCTACAAAACATAACTAAACAACGATTTGTTTGCCAGCATTTGAAGATGAGAACTGCTCTCTCTGCAGGTTCTGGGCGTAGAACTCACTGCCCACCCCAAAGTCAGAAATGCCTTCAGAAAGCTACTAACAGTGACACACACTTTCTGCCCCACTCAGAAAATATGCATGCCTTGTACTTTATAGTAAAATAAGGGCAAGCACGCCAGTACAGTACATTCCCAGCATCACACTCAACAGCAACCTCCAAAATTAGGATTAACAAAGTTAAGATGCAGCAATAGGATTTACCTTTTCCTCCATGACTGGCGATGACTGCAGTGACAAACATAACAGCCAAAACAGAGCAGCAATCGCACAAAAAGCGAGACAAAAAAACAACCATTAGAGAGCAAAGTCATGCAAACATGCAGCCCTACAACAGATATGGGGTACGCATGAACTGTAATCCACACCACGTGGAAGTGTGCACCGTACCTGTTACCCCTCTTGGATGGTGGTCGATACACCCACCCACTCCCCAACAACTCTCGCACAAAATTCTCCCAGGTGACAGGCAAACATACTCCATATATTTACGGTCTGATGCAAATATGCACCCCTATGCAATCTAACACACCCAAGCACATCCACAGATGAAAATAAATAAATGCACTCAAATTTGTGTGACAGACCATGAGAAATCATGCCCGTGTCCCCCCCCCAAGTGCACATCAGTGCACCAAGATACACAAAACGCTGCTGGTCACCCCCACCCAGCTGTGCAGTGACACAAAACCACACACCTGTCCCAAGTGCTTGTGCACAAGCATATACAAACACAGAGCTACACACACACGCACGCACACCAACAGCGCAAAGCTTGAAATGAAGGAAAAAGTCCCATTTCCCACTAGTGGTTCCTACAAGCTCAGATCACAGCCCCATCGGGGGCTTTCGCAGACATACAGTGCTGCTTTTTTTTTTCTCTCCAAGGAGACCAGCAATGTGCCACACTTAAAAGGGTCAAAGACTAATTTCTCTAATACAAAAAGGCAATTCTTGATGAAAATTTTGCCCTTCATCCCAGAGAATGGCAGTCCTGCAGATAAAACCAGTAACACTCTTCACTGTGCATCTCCTTCACAGAATGACACATAAAGGCACAATTAATATTAGCTTATTTGAAAGTTAGGGAAGGAAAATCTCATTAAAATCAGTTTCTACCACGCGGTCCATCCCAAATTTGGCAGGTGCATATATGAACCACCCTTTAAAAGGGGGAGGCCCTAAGCATGCTTTTGCCTATGGTACTTTTGTATTTCACTGTGTAAGTACTTCCACAGATATCCTTCTGTAAATTATAATGTAAGTGGGAAGGGAAACAAGGCTAACATGTTTATCCCATTTCAGTTGCAGCACTAGGACCAGACCATGTTCTGGGAGCTCACTGTGGACTTCCAGACTGCGAGGGGGAGAGGAGAAGGAAGAAAAATAGTCTGATAAGGGAGATTTTATGAACGGAAGAACAACTACAAACTACTGGTTATTTTTACACCGTATCTCCTCTTGCTTTCTACACACCTCATGCCTGTCTCTTTCACCTAGGAAGGCTGCCATCTATCTTTTGACTTCTTTTCGCCAACAGACTTTTATATTTTAGACAATCCAATTTTAGCCAGACCCCCAATTCTGTAATTATTCTCCTAAACCACTCGCTGCTGTGAGACTAATTTACTTTTTGCAGAAAAAAGAGCATAGAGATAACTCACTATACAGCCCACTCAACAACTACAACAGCCTTTGGTTACACCTCTCTAGAAGAAATACTGTAAGATATTCTTTTCTGAAAGGACTATTTGACTATCAGAAGAGGAAGGGTAAACAGTGCCCCTTCATTCACATATAACTGTGTCTTTCCTTCCTTTAAGGCATTGGTAGCCTTATAAATGGGAGTATAAAAATCTCATCAACTGATTCAGAATAAATAAAGGATCTTTCTTTGAGATACCAGTATATTCCAGCTGCAATTTATTCTTGTAGCCAAGGCTACAGAATTATCTTTAATTATTATGGGAGGTAATGAAATAGCAAATAGACAGTATTCGAAAAAATTATTCACCGAGAGGGTGGTGAAGCACTGGAACAAGCTCCCCAGGGAAGTGGTCGCACCTCCAAGCCTGTCAGTATTCAAGAATTGTTTGCAATTGCAATTGCTCTTAGATATGTGCTTTAACCTTTAGGTTACGCTGTGTGGGGTCAGGAGTTGGACTCAAATATCCTCATGGGTCCCCTTCCAGATCAGGATATTGCACGACTCTAAGGCTACAGGGAATCTGGCAGGAGACCCAGGCCAGTTACCAAAGTTTCTGAACATTCATGTCTTTTACTACTCCCCTTCAATCCTTCAAGCCTCTTTCATTGACAAGGTGGGGTTTGGTCTCTTTCACTCTCCCTTCTTCTTTTTTACAATACACAGTCAAACTTTGGCAATTTGAATCCAGACTTTTCCAGAGCAGTCCAGTACAGCATCAGGGAGCCATAGCAGACAGAGGTTATTTACATGTCCTATGCCAAGACCTGAAATTTCCTTTCTATTACATTACCCCCAAATCAAATGACATTCTGGTATTTAAGCATTACAGACCTAAATACAAGTTACTAAAATATCCTCACTTATTCTTCCTTTATTCTTAATATACTTCTTTATTTTTATTTCAAATAATTTTGCTCTTTCTTCATCTCCAAATTTGGCTCAATGCTCTTCTTTTCCATTTCATCATCCCTAACAGATGATACTTCAAAAACCTTCATGGCTTTCCGTTTATCTGTTTTCCCAGTATTTTCATCTCCGTGTCTTTGCCCATGCTGCCCTTTGTGTACAGCCTGACATGCCACCCCCACTCCTTTTCTAAGCCTAACGCTTCCCAAAGATTTGATTTTTGAGTGAAGTTCAGAGATATTAACCAGCTGAAGTTCACAGATATTGACCAAGATCAATCGGACGTATTTTGTAAAAGACGAGGGAGGACGCACCTAGCAGGCGCTCTTTTCCGAGTATTCCTGTGCAGCTGGTACTGTCTCTATATATTTTTCAGACCAACAGCTCCCATGGCTTGTGGTCAGCATGTGTGCAAAACCTTTTAACATTCCTCAAAGCCAGAAAAAATTAAAAAGTTCAAAAAAGACAGGCAAGGACAACAATAAGATTTATTAATCTCCTGCAGCATATTACTTGGTCAATATTGTTTTAGTTTAAAACTTCCTGGGTTAGCTACTGTCACTACAGTGTTAATCATCTCATTAGCATGTGATGATCAACACAAATAGTAATCTGCCATTCATAAAAATTGCCACAGAAAACACCTTTTTTATGGCTGAGTGACTTAATAGATTATGTTTAATCTGAGTAGATTATGTGTTATGTGATCTAATACATCTCTAAACAGTATCCTTGGAACATCACTTCTACTTCTCACCCCGTGGGCAATGTTCCTGGTATCATCAGAGAGAAAGCATTTGGTTCCTTCCCATACCAGTTAAAACCAGATGGATCTGTACTGAAATCAACGTAACTGCAACTTTTGTGCCTTAAATTTTTTCTAAGACTACAAAAGACTAGTTCTTCTATATACTGAACTTCTTTCCTACCATTGCCTTCTTTAAGCAAAGGCTGGTTCTTACTGGTTTGGTGCTCTGAAAACAGGGTGGGGTGGGGAGAGAGGAAAACCAATTTCTTGGCCATAAGTAGGTCTTTTGGGTGACTGACTTCCAGAAAACTTTCCTGTAACAGCTAACGCATTTAATCACTACGATTTTGCTGGCTATCACACATACAAGGACACACACACACAAATACTTTATTTGACACCTCCCTCCATTTTATAGATAAACCTTTTACACGCTACCTGAGAATATAAACATATTTCTCCAGAGGCCCCCTATCAATAGCTGCATGACAAAGCCTAAGCTTTGTAACAGAACGCATAAAGCTCCTTATCGTAAAGCCTTAGAAAACGTACCCACAACTCACCCACAACCCATTACAAAAAAGCTTCAACTACAATCCACGCCACAGGGATCCTGCTTCTGGTTTCTCTCTCTCAAATACGCGCACTCAGTTTGTAAGTTCCCAGATGGCATACGTTACATGGAGAGGTTATGGCCCTACCTTCTCCCAGGTACACTCCCCTCAGTTTGATTATTTCCCCCAACCTGCTGCATCTTGGATCGCTCAATGTGCTCCACGTAGGTCTGGATCATCTGTGAGGAGGGAAAAATCCATGAGCCAAACAGAGGAGAAGAAAAAACTCTGTTCATGCTTTGGTTTGATGTTCTCCAGGATTCATTTCCAACTACTTTTCTTTTTTTGTGCATCTCCTTGTCTTTGCTCATTTTCTAAACTGATGATGTAAGTGAATGGACTAACCTGACAGAAAATCTGACAGCCAATCGCGTAAGAAATTACTTAAGCTAAATCTCATAACAGAAGAGCCATGAAACAGCCTATCCAAAAATAACATAAAACGTCTCCTGGAGGCTGGTTAGCAGTAGGAGATGAGGCGGTGGGGCACTGCTCACAGAGTCACAGAACTGTTGAGGTTGGAAGGAATCTCCTGGGGTCCGTTGCGTCCAACGTCCCTGCTCAAACAGGACTATCTAGAATAGGCTGCCCAGGACCATGTCCAGGTGGCTTTTGAATATCTCCAAGGATGGAGACTCCACCATGTCTCTGGGCAACCTGTGCCAGTGCTCGGCCTCCTCACAGTAAAGAAGTTTCTACTTATGTTCAGAGGGACCCTTCCGTGTTCCAGTTTGTGCCAGTTGCCTCCGGTCTTGTCACTCAGCACCACTGAAGAGAGCCTGGCTCCATCCTCTTTACACCCTCCATTCAGGTGTTTCTGATGTTTCCAAAGTTCTGAAGCTCTAGTCATCACTAGTATTGTAAAGCTGAATTCTTTCACATGACTTTACATATAGGCTAAGAGTTTATTTATTTACAAATAACGAGATGACATCCTACCTCTGTGTGACGCTGATGTAGAGCATTATACTCTTTCTTCATTTCTGATTCACGTTCCTCCAGTCGTGAAACTACCAAGAGAAGATTCCAACCATCAGCTAACACACATCAAGCTCTCAAAAGAAACTAGATGTCTCAAAGCATATTTTGTTAGAAATTAGTTTATACCTACTGAACAAAACAACACAAAACAGAATAATGTACATTGTGGGATCTGGTCTTCATTACAAAATCAATTCACAGGTACCTGCACATTCCCAGAATGAGCAGACCAAATAGTGCAATAAGACCACAGAAGCAGAGCTCTTCAGCAGCAGCGTGGTGCCCCCTAAGCATCCTAGTTTGACAATTTAAATTATCCCCTAGGATGGGCACCTCTGGCTATTTGAGGAGCAGAAGTACTGGACAAAACACCAATGAATTCTGAGGGGAACCTCAGCCAACAGAACACAGCTGCACATGTTAAGGAAAATGTAAAAATAAATAAACAAGCAAACAAAAAAATGTGTATGTACATATGAGAAAAAAATGGGAGGTTCTATTCAGGGATAAGGAGAAACTGGAAACCAAGTTCTGAAGCTTCACCAATGGCCCAAATCTTGCATCTGGAGAGGCTGAGCAAGCCCCACACAAGAGAAGCAATGAAGCCTCTACTAAGTTAGTGTGGATACATCCCATCCTTTAGAAGACTCAGAATTTTATAACAAAGTAAGGGACAATCAGAGCTTTCCGAGTTTGCGTAAATTACAATAAAACACACAAAAAGTATGAAAAATATTTTCAAAGTAGCAGTATATGTGTGCAGAAGGCAAAGTGTATTATCATGTCTGGTGTACAACTTTGCTTACTCTGATCTGCATAGTTTTTGGTCTTCAGCTCCAGCTGTCGAGTCTGAAATTCAAGGTGTTCCACCTGGATTTGTAGCTCTTTCTTCTCCTGCTCCAGTGCATCTTCAAACTCTATAAACTTCTGAATAGGGAAGAAGCAGAGAAGGAGGCACGGATGAGGAATAAATGTAAAATGTGTTTGCCCTATATGACTTTTCATCTCCTCACAAAAAAAAGAAAAATTGAGAGAATATAAATTACAAAATAGGAAATAAGAATTTTTAAGTACTGTAATTAGCACAATAGCATTTAATCAAGCTGAAGAGACTATTTTATGTGAGAAAGTATTAGCTATATTTAATGCATAATTAATACATAAACTATGGTCCAACGTGAGTTATGTAAACCAGCACAACTCTATCATCTTCAGCAACATTGTTCTTCCTCATGCCAGGCTGAATTTTGATTCCTGTTAATTCGATGTCAGAGAAGACAAATTCTAATTCTTTGGTCATATATTTACAAATGCGTATGTCAGAAACCTTCAGACCAATTCTTCTATGGGTGGAGTTTTGGAAAGCTTCACCTATGATTCACGTGGTGGGTAAGTTTTGCAGAACTGTGCAAGTCTTGTGGAAAACATATCCACAACTCCGGGCGGCTGAGAGCAGCCTCTGCCCCCAGAGACAGTGACCTGCCCCAGCAGCAAATCCCAGAAGGGCTCCGCGGTATGCGGGAGCTGAGGGCAGCAGGACAGAAACAGGCGGCGGAGGAGATTCTTGCAGCAGAATTTCAGAAATTTATACCGAGAAGGAAAAAACTTGGTTAGCTGTTCTCGGCAACGAAGGGAGGGAAGGGATCATTGCTGCTTTCATTAGTAACAACAACATGGTAGCTGTGCACATAGCAGTGGTGACTCCTGCACAGAACACTGGGCTGCAGCAAAGATTTTTACAGATATACTCATTTCACAATGCAAACACAACAGAAAATACCTGAGATCAGGTTATCATTTCTGTAAAATGTCACTTTTGACCTGGGAGCTTTAGTCGTTCGCTGCATGCACAGCAAAGAAAATTAAAACATGTGAAACGTTCAATTTAGCTCCACTGTAGTGAATTCATATGACACATTGCCCTTGGTAGGAGCTGTAGTCACAGTTGCTTTCATGAAATATTTAAACTAAACAGGGTACCTGGAAAGTAAATAGCGCCTTCCAAACTCTAAGTATACTTAAGCAAGCCTGATTCTTGTGCTATACATGGTCACGAGTTTTTCTGCACAAAACACTACCGCATACCCTTATGTAATAATGACCCATAATCCATATTTCTGGATGCAGAAACGGAGCTGGTTCTCAAAACACTCCTGACATGTAAAGCGCAGTCCCACCACACTTACAATGGTGTAGGACACGAAAGCTATCTCACTAGCTTCACAATAAGTCCTATCCTGGCCTTACAAACCCAAAAATTTAAGTCTTGTTACATTACTCCTAAACAGCTACATCGGAGGAAGCTAAACCAGAGTTGTCTGCACCAACCAGTCCCGTAATTAAAACACAAACCTGTCAGCTGAGCAGCCAGAGCAGGACTGGGGCCAGGAGCAGCCCTGGATTCAGAGCTGCAGAGGACGAGAGCGACCAACAAATAAAGCTGAGAGGACTCTAATCTACCTGTAAGATGTTTATAGACCAAGTGGAGACTGCAGGAGCCATGAGGATGTCACAAGGGTGCTCTGCTCCTGGCCCTGCCTCTCCTCCTCTCCATCAGGTCGCAAAATGCTCATTAGGTCAAGCTCTAACAGATTCACATGCACATCGGCTGGCCAAAATCTCCTCCTACAAGTATGGATACTGGGGAAGAAAAGCCTGCTCTCCTCTGTACTCTGCACGGGGGAAAGCGGTGCTCTCTGCAAATGACACCGCTCAAGGGGGCATGGCACTTTCAATTTAACAAAGTGAAGCCCCTTTGTACTCCAAAAGAGACAGACTCTGGTGAAAATCATTTTTGGAGAAGATTCCCAGGGAAACGAATGCATTTAAATGCACAATAAGATTATTTTGTTAAATTCTGCACATGAAACAATATGCACAGTATTTGCCCGCGTTCTCAGGATAAGCCCTGTGCATATTTCCTATGACTTTTAGGGGAATAATTAGTAGTGACACTGGAGCCATCATTATGTTTGTGAACGGGATCTTCTCTCTGTAGACTGAAAGGCTACATCATCTATTATTCTTGCAGACTTTTAAAACTGTTCAGTAAATTCATCTGAACAATGAGTCAGTTTTGATTCCTACATACCTGTATTTATAGAAACAATCAAATGCATTTTAGCCATGTCTCATTTTCCTGCACTCATGTTCTGCAGTGCCTTTAATCTTTAACTGGGCGTTTAACTTTCTTTTCCTTCCTGCCCAAATTTATTGCAATAAGGATGTTTTTTTTTCCCTTATGGTTGTTTTTCACCGGTATTTTCTAGAAATACCAGAAATGCCAATAGCTTTCTTCCACTATAAAGGAGTCATCTTAGTGGCTAAACATTTACTTTTTTATTAAATTTTAAGACTGTACAAGGTTTTAGATTTTTAAGCAAGCGTTTTTTTCTCTGAGATGTCAATTAAACATTGAAATCACTTAGTCACTCACAAATCTCCAGCAATCTATTTTAAGGATATTGAGAAATTTATAAAGCAATCTGCTTTGTAAATTTCCAGATTTATTCTTGAAACATTTTCCAGAACAACAATGTAATTTCAGAATGAGTAAAAAGGAAGAAAAAAAATTCCTAACCAATACAGCTACACCAAAAAGACCTAGAGAAGCAGCAGTTTAACTTGCTCCGTTTGGAGGACTGACGGAAGCTACACCAACAAAAGAGCTATTTTCCTGGTTATAATCTCCATCTCCTCGCAGGGTTTTGCTGGAACCACTCTGTTCTAAAGCTCTATTGATGAACCCTTTTAATTACAGCCAAGGGCTAAATCCCCATCACATCACACTGGCTCAGCTTTCCCTACCCTCTTGGCTCGAGATGCTCCTAGTTCTCCATCCAAACGCATGCCATCCAGGCCAGGCAGGAATGAGGTTTTTAGTAGCAATAAAAATGAATGGACTTAAGGAAAACACGCACAGATTTCTCGACAGTAGATTAGGAAGCAAAAGAAGGTACAAGCCCAATTTTATTCCCACTATGTAGGTCACCTTTAATAGGATTCCTGGATTTGCTACTGCTGTTTTGGTTTAATTCAGAGGAAAGTGATTGAAAGATTAAGTCTTCTGCAAATATGGCTCAGTCTTCTTACTCAGTCCTGTCTATTTTGCAACCTCAAAGTAATCAAAGAAACAGAAAACCAGAAATCAATTAACCATTTGGAGAAGAAAGAGACATGGAGACAACAATATTAAAAATTAATATTACCCTAAGTATCTCAGGGAAGAACCGCATTTCAGATAAAGGTATTGCAGCACATCCTGTTCCATCTGCCGAAGAGATCGAACAATGGCATTTGTGCGCAGGGACCCACGGGCTCTTTGTTCTGCCTGTTTCTGAAGCACCTTTTAGCTGCTCCTGCATCAGAAGCCATCTCACCGGAGGTTCCCCCTAGGCATCAGAAGGTCTGAGAGCAGGAAAAGCCCCAGATCCAGAGAGGAATGAACAGCCACACCGGCGGGACGAGGAGGAGAGGTTTCACTGCCAGGGCTGTTCCCGAGGCAAGCGCGCTCCTGACCGAGGAGACAGCTTAGCACAACACACTGTCCCTGCTGCTCGCCCTTCGTGGTATGTGCGAGCTTTCATCAGCATATTCAGGCAGGGTCATTTTTTTGCCAATAAGCCAGCAGCAGACATTTCATACAGCAGCCAGTGAAAAGCCCTACTAGCCACTAAGTGCAGCAGAGACTGCCATAACCTTGCTGAGGATGCGCAGGGACCCAGCACACCCAAGCACACCCCAGCGGCGCCAGCAGCTTGGGGAAAACAGGCTCTTCGGGCACATCTGTACTACTCTTGTGAGCAACAGCCTCCCAAGACAGAGCAACAGGAGAGGCAGCACTTTGTCTACCCCATGATGCCGTGCCATGGTCCTCACGCTGCGGCTGGCGGACCGCGGCGCAGGGCTGTGGGTGGCCCAAGCAAGCAGCACTGCTCAGGCTGGCTACGGTCCCTCTCCTGCCCTCACTCAGCCTGCCGGGCACAGCCCCCGGCACACAGCAAGTCCCCTGCCCTGCCGTGCTCCCTGCACCAACCCCGTGCTGCTCGGAACTCGTACCAGGGCAGCAGAAACAGAGAACACAAGCTGAATAAAGTACTTCAATTCTTTATTTATTTATTTATTTTTTATTGCCCAGATTCACAGGGTCAGTTATGCTTTAAAACCAAACTCATATTATTGAGTGAACGCAGCCCAGTAAACAACCGTCCATTGGCATTTCACATTTTCCACTTTTTTTCAAGGGGATGGGGTACAATCCTGTCACTACTGAAGTTGTGGGAACATTCTCAGGAGCTCGAACAGGACCAAGATTTCACCCTGACCTTTTAAACCTCTGAAAAATTAACCTGCAGAGGGGACACTAACTTGAAAGTCACTTTCCCATCTGAACATTTTCTGCCTGTAGTATTTACAAAAAGCACCAAAACAGTTATAATAGAAAAAGAATCCTTCCGGTTTACTCGTTTCTTGTGGTTTTCATCTAAGTTTGAGCACAGCCCATCCCATCTACATGCTGCAGTTTGATGCACAAAGATGAAGCTCCACGTCTGTGTGGGTGCTAACTAAAATCAGCAAGCCTTCATAATGGAAAAGGATACTCACATGAATCAAATTCGTACTTCTGGCCCCAGAAATAGTACAAATTCCAACGACTTACTGAAGGCAGATACTGCAGATACTACTCTTGCTTCATTATAAACTTAAATATTTAACAGGATAAGAGTGGGCCAAAAAAAAACCCCAAAAAACCCAAGCTCAAACAGCATAGCTTAAAATGCCCGGAGTACTAAGTTTAAAAACTGAAATGCAAATTTGCTGACTGCATTCTTTCACTTGAGTGCTCCCAAGAGGCAAAAAAACCCAAAAATGGTGCTGGTGAAGAATCAGGGGGCTTAACTTGCTGCTCTGAGCTGCCCTTAATTTCAAGGGGTTTCTCCTTTGGTGCTGCAACCGATTTCCTCTGATGGTTTCACTGCACAGAGCTCAGTTCAGACCCACACCCCCATGATTACACCGCTCCCAGCTCCATCTTTATGGAGATGCTGTACACACATTTAGAAAACAGAAATAAAAAGGACCGGATAATTCCACTGATGGTCAAGATAAGGTACTCTTTTTTTTTTTTTCATCCCACTATGACAAAGTATATGGGTGGACTGGAAGAACAAACAGTCCAGGCTCCCAGTAGTTCTTAATAGCAAGGCTGACGCAGCGGTTAATATTTTTACTATTTTTTATTATTTTAACTGATTTTTCCAGAGCCCCTACGCTTGCTTTCAAAGACTAATTTCTGAATACGAACAGTTACACAGCTAATAACCTCAGTGAGCTAAGAAAACTGGAGTATGAAAATGCTATATATAAAATCAGTCATGGATTTTTTTCTCCTAGTCTCTATCCCCAGGTTTTAAGCAGGATAACTGGTCTGTAATAACCCAGGATTATGACAAACAACAACGGCTCACACACTACTCTTTACAGTGAAAATATCTAGCATAAAATCATCTTAAGGCGAAAGAATGAGCATTCCTCTGCAAAGCAGTGGCACAATGCAGACCGCTTGGCTCGCTGCTTTACTGCCTCTTGCAAAGGAAGAGAGCGACTAAAAATAGTAGCATATAATCAGAAATCATTACATCACACCAGTGATAAACCAAGCAGAGAGCCAGAGATGCACATCCACGCAGAGATGTCACTACGTGGCCTTAATCCATGGCGGCTGGCAGTGCGTGCGATGGCGCTGGCGGGGGTCACCCAGACGCATCCCCTCGCCCCTGCGCTGGCAGGAGGTGGCGGTGCCCCGGGTGCAGAAGCTGCTGCACAAAGCAGCGAGGAACACCCGCCCGGCAGCGCCGTCCGCCAAGAAGCAGAGGTCTGTTGGTGGAGCAATGGAAGGCTCTTCCCCGCTGAGATCCCCTCACCTGCGGGGAGCCCAGCGGCGAGGGAGGCTGGGCGTCCACCACACAGCTTCCCAGCAGCACTGCATTAGGCTGGCGATTTAGGGAGTTGTGTTGGCAGTATTTTGTCTTAGAAAGCCACAACAAAGAAAGAGGCCACCTCCTGGCTATTTAAATCTGACCTGTTCACAACCAAGCCTCCAGTACCATTATCAGGCCGGCCACTGGTGAGTTTTACGTGCTAGTCAAGGTGACGATCCCGTTCTGAACTCTTAACAGGAGCCACTGCCCTCAACAGCAACTTTAGGAAGAGAGATCCCTTCCTTACGAAGCAGGTATCCACCACGTTATGTTTGACACTCAAATCATCACGTCACACGTTCTTATCGTAGATCCTGCACAGGCAATGGCCACAGTCGGATATCAACAGTGCCAGAGCTTCAGGAACAGGCTGTTAAATTCACAAAAAGGATCCTTAAATTAAGCCAATTCTCAGAATTACGGTGGTCATCAGCAAAATGCTCCCTCGGGAAATAACTTCCATTTCAACAGCTGGTATCAAGGGAATTCTGCTTCTCACCTTATGAGCAAGCCTGCATTGACGCAGCTACTTTTTAGAAGAGCATTAGAGAGCTGTGTAAAAATAAACAGTTAAAAATCTCAAACTATGAACAGATGTTCAGATTTTTATCCCTATAGGCATCTTATATAAATTTTATATTCAGCAAAGCTGAAATAGGTGATAAACGAATTGAGTCTTGTGTACCTTACATCAATGTTAACTTCCATTGCATGAAAACATTCCTAGTTCCTATCAAGAAGAGAGGCAGTACAGACATATTTAGTGTTTCCCTTGTGAAAACAAAGGTTTTGCAAATATTTAAAGCTGCGCTCCCTCGCCGCTCTCAACAGCTGAAATGTACCCTCACAAAAATAGAAAAACACAGCCACCAGCCCACACAGTGATAAAGCATACCTGAGTTTCCAGTGTGCGGTATCTCACATGACATAAATTTTAGGAATGTTTTGGCTCCCTGAGAGCAGAGTTTCACTAACAGGTAAAAAGGGACACCTTACCTTTCACCTGATAATCACTCAGCTGGCTCTTCAATGCTCCAGGGTGACAGACCCATGGTTTTGAGGGTGCTCCGAGCAATGCCCACCCTTTCTCCTGCAAAGCCTTTGCCTTCAGAAGACCCTTCTCCTGGTGATCCAGGTCAATCCCAGCAATGGCACCTGAAGAGTAAACACCAGGTCCCCCTGCAGCCTGGATGCTCCCCAGCGGTATTGACATGCAGTGAAACCCCAATATATCTGTAATCCCTATAAAAGACCCCAAACAGCAACTGTGCCACAAGAAAATATGCCATCAATCAGTAAGTGTAAATTCTAATAATAGCCCATCTCCTCTCCATCTCAGAAGGATCTCAGTTACCACAAACACGGAGATGCTACCTCAAGTATTAATTTTATAAGACATAATTTAAAAGACCAACTATAACACTCCCACAAGAGCACTGACAACAGCAGACAGGCCACAAGCTGGAAAGAAGTTCACCTGTAGCTGTGAAATGAAGCAATCAACAATTTTAAACCCCTGACTATGCCACACTTTTTAAAACTCACAGATCATTAGTTTACCACCTCAAATTTCATGCTTGTTCAAAATCCTATCCTGCACTTCCCACAAAACTCAGCAAATCACAACTTTGTTCTCCACTGTCTCTTGTTCTATTCTGTGTGGGTTCCCCAGTTCTGGTGTATTCAGCAATTATGCAATCACAGTTGTGACAGCTGTGGCGTAAAAACTCTTACATTTTCATTGCAGAGCTTGGCCTGAAGTTCAAACCATATGCACAGTACAACTTGTGTTACACGTCAGCCTTGGGACCAGGCGGTGTTTTACATTAGGAATGCATGATTGTATTAATAATTCTATATTGAATACTTACGATATGTAACACTGATTCACATAAAGATGTTTACACATAAATATGCACTGAATATGGAAAAATTAGTATCAGCCTTCCTTGGCTGAGGTCTCCAACCACAAATAAAGCTGACAGTGAATAAGGCCATTTATTAGTAGAACAGCCAAAACATCCTAAAAGAGAACAACCCCTTCCTCCTCCTTCCCATTTTTTCTGACACATTGTAATGCCATTTTCACTGTATTTTTAACTTAGTTTTTGAATTTATTAGTCCAGAAGGACACACAGTACACAGTTTCGTGATGGTGAGATGCTCTGAGCTATGCCCTGTGTCTGAACCTCTGCTATCCTCTTCAATGACAAATGCACTCCTGAAGGAACATTTCCATCTCCACAAAAACATACAACCTTCTAGTGAAACATTTCCTTTACATCTGCAGAGCTTGCAGATAAAGATTTTTGTTCCTGTTACTAACTTCAATTAGTGAAAAAGACATCTTTTATCTGCTAGATACTCTACAGTCATAGATTGGTCTTTTAATGCCTTCTGTGAAATAAATGTGTTTTTTTGTTGATTTATGCAAAGATTACCATCTCCTATATTCCTATTCCAAGAGATCTGAGCCTTTTTCCAAAGGAAGGTCCCTTTTCTCTTAAGATGCTCTCCATGAAGTAGGCCTGGTCCCACAGCCCAGCCAGGAGAGGCAGAGGGGACCCTCCCACACCCTCCACCCTGCTCCAGCTCTGTCGGAGACACAGTTTGCCCGTCCTGCCGCTCACATCTCCCAGTGGGACTAACCACATGCTTGCTTGGGACAGAAGATGTGGTGGAGGACAGAGGTGCACAAAAAAGGGACGGGCTGCTAGTGGAGGAGTTCTCAAAACTGCCTTGAGAACAGCCTTGTCACATATTTCCATCAGCAAGCACAGCCAATAAGAAAGAAGGTGCAACTGTGAAGTCTTGCAGATGACACAACATCTTGTTGGCCACGCCCGCCAATGGAAATATGTGACAAGGCTGTTCTCAAGGCAGTTTTGAGAAGAACTCCAGGAGCTGCTCTCAGCACTAAAGAGAACCAAACTATCACAGGGGAAGAACTGGATGATACTGAAGACCAGAGTGACACTAGGACTGAAGAGCACAGGAGTGTGAGGGCATGCACACAGGGACAGCCATTTCTGCTGTGGTGAAGAGGGTTGAGAGGAAGGAGCTGATGACAGAACGATTAGTTAACCAGGTCCCACGATGACATGTGCTGGGCCAGATGCAACTGCAGCATGAGGAGAGCAGAGAGGAGACGAACATGCTGCTGCCTCCTGCCACTCCGTGTCACACAGACTGCCCTGGACCATGCTAACAAAGGTGAATCTTATTACTAGGACTTTGGAAAAGGCAACGTGACACTGGGACACTCCCAGGAGAGCATTCATGCCACCGCATGAAGCACTGGTAAGAGGTACCTGGAAAACCACCCATTACTCCTCCTACCTCTCAGGGAGGATTGACCCAAGCACCAGATGCGGTAAAGGGTTACTCATGGAAGAGGGGGATGAGGGAATCTATAAAAGAAGACCAGGCTGGCCAGGTGACACACAGATACCTCCATGCTAGCAGGACACGTGGTACAGGCCAGTTCACCCACCTTCTTCAGTGAGGGAACACAGCTTAGCTCCAACACCTTGCAAACAGAGACCAAGATAGAACAGGACCAGTTTCCATTAACACAGCAAAGACATAAATATTTGATAGAGGGAAAGCTTACTAATAGTACAGGACAATGCTGGTACAAGAACAAGCCAGTAAAACCAGGCCACGAATAAAAAAAAAACCCTCCACTGCAATTTAGAAGAAGGTTACCTTCCAGAAGAGTAGAGGCAGGAGATTTAACTCACGGTTTTAAGACAAAGCATGATACATTTATGAAAGGGATTATGTAACTCAATTGCCCGCAATACCAAGGGACAGGACTTGCTGACTCAGAAGTCCCTTCCAGTGTTACTGTCCTAAGTTTTTTAATTAAGAGTGGGTGTCTTTCTAAGAATGCTGGAGGCAAAACAGTTCCAGATTTGCTGCAAAAATCACCATGCGGTAAGAAGTCTGTAGGGATCAAGTCTAGAGTATCGCAACTTAAACCAAGACAGTCCCCGGCGCTATAACTAGACATACTGTAGCTGCATACATACCTAACATTAATATTACCTTATATGTGTGTGTGTATAAACAAATAGTAATAGACCACTCAGTAATAAAACAACAGGTTGAGTGGATGCTGGACACCCATCATGTCATGACATGCACAAACCTCCTGCTTCACACGCTACTTCCTCAACAGGCTGTACTACGAAAGCTGGACACTTGGACAAAGGCATTCTCAGTAAAAGTACATGGTAAATACTAGTCTAAGATAACTTTCCTTATTTCGAAGGCGTAGATGTTAGTTTTCTCCCAAATCATAGAGAGATCATTATACCACGAGCACAGCAAGCAGAGAGCACCCAACAACTGCTATCCAAACTCCTGCCTCCCTGTTTTTTCTTTCTTTCTAAATTTTTTCATGTATGACATTGCATTATTGAAGTCACTTTTCTGCTTCCTGCATAAGCCTCCATTCAGAGAGATAAAAGATACCGATGCACTATTTTCAAACGCTGAACAGAAACAGAGCATGGATAACAATGGATAATGAAATTAATATTAATGGCACAGAAAGGAAAAAAAAATCAAAATAATGTAATTTAGTAAGGTAAACTTTTCTTCCTTTGCAAAGACTAAAATGTACTTGTATGTATTTCTGTATCTGGAATTATGGCGCAAATTATGTGGCAATTTTGATCCAACTCAGACTACACGCTACAAAAGCCACCCAGCTGAAGGAACAAAAATGAAAGAAACCAGGGAGGTGGGACTAAGGTGGGTAAAATGTAGGCAGTGTTTCAAATAACCAGAACTACAAAGATGCTGCAATTCCATTTAATGCTGCTACAAAAGGTGGCTGTGATGAAAAATTGTGTTAAACCACATACCTATCCTGAGAGGTGCTTAAATCATTATTTTACAGATTTAAAAAAACGTAACAAAGAGAAGTAGAAGATCTGCCAAAGACCATCGTGCAAGTGACCCGCAGAGCAGCCATTGAGACTCCAGCAGAACAGGCAGGAGGCTGGTGGGAATGGCAAGGTCTGCTGCCTGCACGCCCATGGCGGGGACCCAGAACAGTGGTACAGTCCCCGCTGAACCCACAGCCACCAAGGAAGCAATGAAGCTGCCAGCCACCACCAGATGGACAACTCCAACACCATGGCCGTGATCAGCGTGGCAGTCCATGGAGCCTGTGATGTCCCTGAAGCTCAACGTGTGGCATGTGTTCTGCTGGAGTGGGACGTCCAGAGAGAGGACAACTAGTGAAACCAGAGACCCACCACTGCCAGGCCACCACAAGCTCCATCTCCCCCACGCAGATCCAGAGGCACCATGCTGGGAAGCCCCTTCAAAGCAGACTTTTCTAGTTACGCCAGTAAGTAGAGGAGACTTCTGGAGGCAGAAGGCACCTAGTACGGGTATATAAAATCAATGGATAAAAATAACATTTTAGCTTAAATTGAACGTGCTTTTAAACATAAATGCTCAGAGATTGAATATGAAAGTACGGTAGTATCTGTTGAACACTATTATGTTCAAATCACAAATGAGAAAGTATTATTTCTCTAACAAAGTCTTTCACCATTTTCTAATAAAACAAAAACATAGTAAGAAGCAGGACTAATATAAGTTCTTAAGCACATGTGTGTAAATACTGCATCTCCTTATTTTATACATACATAGAGTCCAATTGCATGGAACCAGTGAGAAACAACTTGTCTTTTAAAAGACAGCTTGGGGTCGGAATTTAACCCTCCTAATGGAGGTAGGGCTACTTTCTTTTCTAGTGGAGCTTCAGATGAGCTTTATAACTAGATTTTGGAAGGTCAAATTCAGACCACGTGGAGAAAGACATCCAAAATACTCCATTATACCCAATATAAATCAGGGGACATGTCACTAACAAAAAAAAAGATTAATTCCATGGGCTTCTGGGGAGAATATTGAAACTTAGCAACAAAAAATGTAGTGAAATGGGAAGGCAGACCCTGACAGAGGCAGTCAATTAATGCCATCACCACCATAAAACTCCTTAAGATTTAGTAAGAGAAATGCTACTAGTTAGCTAGTAGCTAACTAGATAGCTAATGCTATCAGTTACTTGAAAATCTCTTAGCTCTGAAAACACTCACTCCGATTTTAGCTCTGATACTCTGAAACATAATCTATACAGGTTCCTTAAGTAACACTGGAGGAAAACATGCACTGAAATAAATGCTGAGAGCACCAGATTCCTCTTAATTTTACCACCATGGGCAGCTCTACAATGCATACCACCTACCCACTCCCCAGCCTAGTGAGGCTTCTCCTGAAAATGGACACCTGCCTTCTCAACTGCAGCTCTAAAGTAACTCAGTATACGAGATGTGCCACGTGGAGTAACCAGCCATTTTCACCATCTTCTAGTCCTGCCCACACAGACATGCACATCTGCACACACCACACACTTCTTGCGTTACTCCCCACCTCCCTTTGCTGCGACACGCTGAATTTAGATTGCTCGTTCTTTAAACACATTCCCAGTGTCCCACTGTCTTGCAAGACACAATGTATATCACAGTGACTAACAACTCAATAAGAAATTAGAGGATTCTGGTTTAGCTCAAGCAAAACATGTATTTGGATTATTTTCCAAAGCAACCATTGATTGGTGAAAGAAAACTGTAAACATCCAGAAATGACACCTCTCTTGTAGTGGGAAGGGGAAGGTACTTCTCCATAACTGAGTTCTTCTACATCACGTTGTATACTTCTTCCAAATGTGCTGTTCACCATTGCGCTCCGCGCAAGCCCTTTCAGCCCCTTCTCAAGCACAGAATCCCAGAACCAAAAATTTCAGACAGACTCAAAAAAAGAGGGCAAAAAGCTAACATGCCCCTGGGCCACACACCTTGAAAATATCCAATCATTAACAGATTATTTAATTTTCCTGTTTTAAATTAGAATTTACAATTACTATGTACATTATCTTTTGGGAGAAACTCAGCATGTGTTCAACAGGAAAACCTTTCCACAAAACCCTGCAGATGGAAGGGCAGGCAAGCCTGTTTCGGTGCTGCTACGTTGCCTCCCCTCTCCAGGGGGATGAGCAGGTCTGCTCTAGCACCGAGAGGCAACCACCCTTCATGCCGCAAAGCGGAGTGGTTGAGGTTGGGATGGCCAAGCCCCAGGTAGAATGGGAAAGAAAAATAAGAGCCTGAAACTGTTTTTGTCAGACCCAGTTGAGTATTGCATTCTGCCTTGATCAGGTTCCTTCAAATCAGGGCACTGGGAGAGATGGCAGACACCAGCAGCTGTCCATGACCAGTGGAGACCACGTCACCATCCAGTTCAGGTCCAACGCTTCCCATTGATACCTGAACTAAAGCAATCCATCCTGGAAAGCAAGACACAGCTCCAAGGATATCATTCTGGACACCCTGCAGCCCAACAGACTGTGAAGTGAATTGCAGACAAACAGAATACCACACCCAATGCATCAATTTTGAAGGCTGACCATCTCCTTGAAGAAAAGAAGGGATTTTCTACCATAAAATACAGAAGAATGGCAGTGTTTGTCAAGGTCCATGTGTGGCATGCCTGGACATGCAGATTAGTTGTCAATCTTCCCGACATCAACGTGCAACCTCAGACTGATGGGCTATCTATGTGAAAGACTGGACTAGAACTGCCATCACCGTTGATCAAGAAGCAGAGAGGTGACATGGCAGCCCTGCACACATCTGCTGGTCCTCCCACAGCGGTCACACAGTCAGTGTGAGACAGGCTGAGCCTACGAGGTTTGCACACACAACGTAATGTAAGTATCTGAGTACCATGGTGCAGACTCCTGGAAACGCCAAGAGGTTCCCACTGGGAAAGGCAGGAGAGGGTCCAGTTGACTGCTCAGACATCACTTCACCACCTCAAGTCAATGCAGAGCAGGCACCACCTGGCCAACACTCCCCATGTGAGCATCAGGACTGTGCAGGAGGACTATGCAAGAGGAGATAAGAACAGGAACAAAGCAGCTCCTCTCGCCTGGGACACCCCATGCTTCCTCCTCAGTGGCATGAAAGGATCTAGCCTGCTATGACTTATCAGAGGCACCATGACAACCAATGAGGATGGAAATGTGTGCCATCTTCATACTTCTCAGCAAGCAAGAGGAAGAACAAAGGTGCCAGGGTGCCTCTGCTAGACAAAAGATTGCATCATTCTCAGAAAAGCAAAGACTGGCTAGGGAGTTTTCTTGAAACTTCAGTCACCAGAGTTATTTAAATTTGCTTGCAATGGTAGTAAGTCCAAATCTTCCCAGACCTTCTTGGCTGTTCTCTTGCAATTCTACCTCCTGAAACCCCAATGCTAAGTTCTGCCTTCATACACCTAGCATGTCCCAACAACATCCTTGAAAAATCCACCTGCAGAGCCATGCCATGAACAGAAAGTGACCACGAAGCAGCCTGCTTCATTTCATCACGAGAAAAAGTAAAAAAGCTCCTCATCAAAGCCCGCTTGGGGTTTACAATTTGATTTATGTGGGTAAACCTGTTGAGGGGAAACCTGGCCATAACCCCAGATCATCACAGAATGGTTTTGGTTGGAAGGGACCTTAAAGATCCAGTTCCAACCCCTCTGCCATAGGCAGGGACACCTCCCACTAGACCAGGTTGCTCAAAGCCCCATCCAACCTGGCCTTGAACACTTCCACTTGATCATAATCAACTAATACCCAGAATATTATTGTGAATTGCTCTTCAAATAAAGTAATAGCACATCGTGCTCACTAAAATTAATTTTAAAGGTAATTTTTAATAACACTCACTGATATTTATGAATATTAATAAGTGCCATAAGCTTGAGTGACATAAAGAGGATTTGTATGAAGGATCTGTGTTTGGATATAGATTTTTTTCCTCCCAGATTAGCGAGAATAAAGTAAGGTTACCAGATGGCAAGGACTGATGGGCATTACGTTTGGAAAGTCTGCCTCCTCATAAAGAAGTGACTTAGAAATACAGATCATATGGTCAGTTTCTATTGCCTGTCACAAATTGATTTTGCTAGCTTTCTTTAAACTAATAACCCCTGTAAACTGAAGACTCTCCAAATTCACTTCATCTAAGCAGTGTAGACTTCATAGCATTTATTAGAAAAATTCAGAATTACTAATTAAGCAGTTTTAGCAAGTGGCTTTCCAGCAACTCTGTCCTGTAACAACATCTCTAATATGCTTAAAAATCTATAGTTTTTACACTAAAAGAAAGCATTCTGCACACAAACTTTTTATGGGGAGAAGATCAAAAAAAGTACAGGGAAGGACAAGCTGCTTCGGCATTTCTAAGAGCATTTTTTCCTCCGACTCACCCCAAAGCATTACATCTTGCATTTTAGCTCGTAGTCTGCATTTGACCCACTTGGTACCCCTCCACCAGACCAGCCTGGCGTCTCAGCAGCACAGGATACATCTCTCTTCTCCACCTCAAAACCAGCGCTGACCAGTCCACCACCGAGACAGATCCCGTGGGAGACGAGGTCCCGGGAACAGCCTGGCACATTCTGCATCTTTCAGGACGCCACACTGCTGCCAGCCTGGGTTTCATCCGTGCTGTCGCCCCCCATCCGCACCCTATCACATGCCGGCTCGCCTTATTCCTGGTGGAGCGATGCGCAAAGAAGGAAGCAAATAAAAAAAGAGCAGACTGCCATAATACTAAAATCGTACTGCGGAGAGGGAGGAGAGTGGCTGCTGCTCTTAAACCTCTGCAGAGGGTGCCTTCCCCCGTGCCGCGCTGGCAGGGGCAGGGCAGGTACCCATCCGGAGCTGCAGCAAACCCGCCTCCTGCTGCAGGGGCAGCTCTCGACCCTCCCATCCGAGTAGAGAAAAGGCACCATTGAATTATTTCCCAACAAATGCCCCTACTTCCCCTTTGCGGGCAGGAAATAATTATTTCTATCACAGTTATTTGCATTAACATCGATCCTAGTCCTGGATCAGGAGACACGCAACGGGATGTTAAACCTTTGGCTTACAATCCCGTTTAGTTTTATTGCTGTAATTTTTTGTAAGGAAAGGCATGCTCAGAATCCAAAGATTACCGTCCTTCAAACACTGGACGTGCTGATTGTAGACCAAAGCAGTGATGAGGTTTGATCATAGACCAAAGCAGTGAGAAGGCGGTCACTGTCGGTAAGGATGGCTAGTATGTTTATCTTACCATTTAAGAGGGAAAGGAGAAAATTAGAATTGTTATAACTAACGCTTCCTACGTAGATAGGAATTTGAAACACAGGGGTCTCCAGAAACATTTTTTGTTGTTGCTTACTTTTTAAATATATGGAGTTAATGTTATTATCTTCAGTTGATGAGTTTTAATCATAATCTGCAATTCTGTGATCAATTCTGAATCATGTTCAAGTGATGTCACTGACAAAGGACATAGGAGCAAAATGAGAAAAGATGATTAATATCCCCATGATTTAAAATTTTGTCTCACCCAGAAGACATGGGATCACTTTACAGATGCTCACACTTGTGTTGCTTTTTACTTCCGAACAATTAAATAGATGTCTTTTGGAACCTTACAACAAGTAAGGAGGGAAGTATCATAAATATGAAATCTAATATTTGCATGCTCAATAGAAAAAAATCATTACAAATATCACAGTACTTTTCAGGAAAACGAAGAATCTAATTTCTCCCGGACCAACAGCTTTTGTAAATCAAGAAAAGTGCAAAAGAGGACACGAGGTAAATTGGAAGAACCCTCTAATAGTGACACAGATCCTGCTGCCCATTCTGCTGGTGAAATCTGACAGTGCCCACAGGCTCCAGGAATGGAGGAAGAAGGGCTGAAGAACAGAGACAGACCTCATACACAGACGGCTGCGCACTAAGTCTGCATTTCATGCTTGCCAGTTACTTTCAACTGCACTCAGTGGAAAGGATCCACGCGATAAGCAAAGCCTCTCTTTATCTGGTATCTGCTATTCCCAAACGCTTTCCTCCGTGGATGCTATGAGGTCACCATCAAGCTGCAGTAACTCCCATTAATCAGCTATTTGTGAGGTCAGGTTTCAGGGAGGGGAAACAGAAAGTGCCTTCCCAAGCTGCAATTCGTTTCACAGGGAAAGAAAATACAAGGCAGAAAGGGAAAAAGCTCTCACAGCGGAGAACATCAGAGGTCGGAGCACAGAGCATCACTTTTATCACCCTTCCTCACCATCGTCTTAAAGGGAATTAGTGTAGGAAGGAGGGACAATATTTAAAGTATCCCTTAATGAAAGGGGGGGGGGGGCATTTTCAAAAGCCTTTCTGTTCTTTGAGATGCAGGTAGGAGCCCAGTGAACTTGCGATATTGCCACCCCGCTGGAGAGCTCTTTAAGTACCTGAAGCCACACAGAAACCTGTGGCAACCACAGTGCACGCCTCTCACAAAGGACCATCTCTTCCCAAAACGCTGCCCGCTGATTTTCAAACAAAACACTGGAGGCATCTTATTACATAAAAATAAAATACTGGTAAATGAATGTGCCTATCATGTCAAACAGCAATGCAAACACCAAGCCACAAAGAGGGAGTGATGGCCACAGCAACATGCCATCAGAAGATGGAGGTGGTGTTTTTTTTAGGAAGCAGGGAAGGATGACACCCAGGTGTCTCTCGAACACAAGTCCCACAGTGGCAATGCCAGCAAAGGGCTTTTCCAGTCCACATGCCTGTTGGGCGCTGCACCCGGGGGAAGCACAACCCCAAGCACCAGTATGTGCTGGGGCCACCCAGCTGGAAAGCAGCTTGGCAGAAAACTGGGGGTCCTGGTAGACACCAAGCTGAACATCAGCCAGCAATGTGCCCTTGCGGCAAAGGCGGCAAATGGTGTCCTCAGCTATTGCCAGCAGGTCGAGGCGGTGATCCTTCCCCTTTATTCAGCACTGGTGTGGCCACACCAGGAGTGCTGTGTCCAGTGCTGGACTCTCCAGCACAGGAGAGACAGGGACATACCAGAGAAAGTCCAGTGAAGGGCCACAAGGATGATGAAGGGGCTGGAGCACCTGGAGAAGAGAAGGTTCAGGGGGATCTCACCAATGTATATAAATACCTGAAGGGAAGGTGCAGACAGGACGGAGCCAGGCTCTTTCCAGTGGTGCCCAGTGACAGGACAAGAGGCAAAGGGCACAAACTGGAACACAGAAGGCTCCCTCTGAATGAGTGAAAACTTCTTTACTGTGAGAGTGACTGAGCACTGGTACAGGTTGCTCAGAGAGGTGGTGGAGTCTCCATCCTTGGAAATACCCAAATGCTGCTAGGACACAGTCCTGGGCAACCTGCTCCGGCAGACGTTGCTTAAGCAGGGTGGTTGGACCAGATGACCTCCAGAGATCCCTTCCAACCTCAACTAGTCTGTGATTCTGTGAAAGTACCCAGAGCACAGATACACCCGTTGGGAAGCCCAGAAGATGACAACTCAAAAGACAGCCCACTGGGAACATCACACACAGCAGCACACACTGTTTCAAGGGTTTCCTGCACTGTCAAAGCTCACGTCCCATCACCGGGCAGGTTGAAGCAGCACTGCCCACCTCTCAGTTGGGTCCAACAGCAAGACAAGAAGTCTTTGAGAACCACAGCCTGCAAGGCTCTGCCATACGGTCACACATCTGCTCCCCGCTCCCAGAGCCCGGGAAAGGCCCAGCCACGCTGACGTGGGCAGCATCATCTACCTGGAAACACACCTACCACCACAGGCAGAAGAATCGTCGTTTAGAAACAACAGCCACGTTTACAAGACAGAGGTTTCTTTAACCACTTTCCAATGGAGGTCGCTTCCAGGTGCTGGACTGCCGTAGCACAGAACACAAGCTACAAAAGCCTTTCACAAGGGGGTCAGACCTCCTTACCAGCACCAGGGACGTATCTCTATACCATACATAAATGCATGCTAAATGAGCATCCATTTAAAAAATTCTAATGAGCATTAACTGATGCTGCAGATCCATCGACCAAGATCTTACTTCGCTATTAATGCACTTTTTGTTTCTTTGGACAGCCACCACCATTCCCTCGCGATGCAGGAAATTTCACTGGAAGCAGTTTGCATGCAACGAGAGGTCAGAAGGCCACCTCCACGCCTTGCAGAGATCCGCCTTGCTTTTCTGACCTCCAAGAAGCAATGCTAACGTACGCCAACCAGCCTCGTGCTTCTGTGCTTCCCGCCTGTGAAAGCTTTACTGTGCATTTACACGTGGATGCTAATGTTGGAACCAGTGCCCAAACATGACCAAAGATCTCTGCAGAAACTAGCACTTAGGGAACCCAGTGGCGGTTTTCTTCAGAAAGAAAGAATCAGAACATTAGGAAAGTGACTTACATAAAACCAAATGTCTCATTAAGACTGGACCCAATAAAGTTTGTTTTCCCTGGGGGTTTCTGCTGGTGTTCCCTAGCCCTTTCCTCACCCCAACTCTACCCCAATGTGTCTTCTGAACAGACAGCAGGAAGAGACTGCATTTGCACAGGCTAACGAGAGATGGACCCACCTGCCCCAGACCTACATGTCGTCTGGGAGGGAGGGAGGACAAGGGAGCCAGACTCTTCTCTGGACAAGAGGCAATGGGCACAAATTAAACCACACAAAATTCCATCTGAACACAAGGAAGCACTTCTTTACTGTGAGGGGGGTCAAACACTGGCACAGGTGGCCCAGAGAGGTTGGAGACTCTCCGCCTGTGGAGATGCTCAAGCTCTCACCGGACACGGCCCTGGACAACCTGCTCCGGCTGACCCTGCTTGAGCAGGCGGTGCTGGACGAGGTGGTTCCAGAAGGTCCCTGCCAAACTAAAATCCCACAAAACACCATACCACGCCAGCGAAAATTACCCTGTGCTCACACATAATATAAAACAGATGGAAGAAAACAAAAGCACTGAAAATCTGCTGCAGTCCCACATCTTCAGTAGCTTGGAGGTCACGGAAAACTGAAACGTTGTGTACTAAGCCCCGTAATCGCAGAGACCGACAGCACTGCCCCATTTCATGGAACTTCTATTTTCAATCCACTTGCCTAGGTGCTCCTGCTGTCCTATTTTAGGGCAAGTGGAAACCACAAAGTCACTCTGCAGCCCAAGTGTTTAGAAAACAAAGCAATAACCTGCTCTTGGCAAAGTTGTTTTAAAAGATTATATATAGAATCATCTTAGAGAAAGAGACAGAAGAACATTGAGAAGGAATACTCTTTATGGCATTTAGCAAAACTGAAATGAAAGTTGTTAGAAACAGCCCTAGCTTAACAAAACATACCTATAGAGCTTGTTTGTGCACCATTTCTGCATAAAGACGAAACAGCAAGATTTGATGGTTCTGCAGCGGTGGTAACAAGACAATACAATGCACATTTTTACACCAGAGAACAATGCCCACTTCTGGTTTCTGTTACTTTGAAATTAATAAACTAATATAAATTAATTATAACTCAGGGTCTTCTGACATGATATTGCAAGAGAAGAACAGATAAACTTTTCATCTCCAACTCCCAGCCTCTCAGCATCACTTTATTTGTTGTAATTAGCACTCGTACACAGAGAGGAATCAAGACTGGGGTCAAATCCTATTCCCAGAGGAGGATCCTCCCACTTAAAAGTGGAGCTCTCACCCCCAGACTCGAGGCACAGCACAGGAGGCCGAATGCTGCTTGAGAAGTGGGATGGACTTTCCCTGGTTACTATGGGCACTGCTACAGAACAGCAATGCACATTCTGGTGGGAAAAACATTCTTCTGTTTTTCCATCGTTTACGATTATCTGGTGGATGGCAGAATTCTCTGTAATACACAGATTTTCACCTCCACAACATGTAACTTACTGCATACAGCATATGGGAAACGGGTGCAGAAAATAACATATTTTCTTCTGCATATAACAAAAAGTAACAGCCATATATTCCATATATGACCTTGTAACGGGGATTATGTAGAGGCAGAATACTCATTTGTTCTCACAAAAAGCACATTATCTAATCCTTTTTGGTAACAAGTCTCCTTGGAGACACTTTTTTTCCCCGCTTACATTGAGCTGTGCGTAAGGACGACAGAGTACCATCATCATTGGTGCTTTTTAAATCTCAGCAAACAGTATTCTGCCACGGTTCCTGTGCTTCCTTGCAGGGAATCTAACTGTTGTCACTACATTTGCTTCCAGAAAACACATCCTGCATCAAGTAAGAAGTCAAGAACAGAAATCCACCCCAGTCCAAAGATGCAAGATCATTCCAACTGGACTCTTCCATTCCCCATTTGTAGTCTTGGTTTTTTTCCCCATAAGTAATGCACTTTAAAAAAAAAATTCCCAGAAGCCACAAAATATTGTCTCTATGCAATGTTTAATAAGTGAAGTCTCATGTACTTAGAATCGTTCTTCAATCCCTACATGCATCCAAAAGAATTTTAGAGATTACTTATTATTCCATTAATACATAACTAAAACTCAGGACTAAAACATTAATCAACTGGCTCTCGCTTTCAGTATTAGTAATGGGCCACAAGCACCCTCCTCACCAAGCCAGCAAGATCCTTGCACGTGATTATTAAACAACAAGAACACCTCTGTTAAAAAACTGCACGGTGCTTCATACTGTCCTCCAGTTTAAAAGCTAGTTCATTAATTACCCCTTATCAAATCCAAACTTGACTCCTAGTAAGACTACTGAATCTTAAACCTTTTGCCCTTCCTTAGTCTAAAAGATGGAAAAAAAAGAACCCGCTTTTTAAGAAGTTGCGTAGTGCAATGAGGATGACGTGGTGGGGATGGACTTCTTCCACCGCCAATGCTCTACCCCAGTTCACAGACTGTCGCTTCAAGAGGCAAAACAGCAAACCCTGTGGTTCGCAGTCCTCGTCCATGGCCGAGAAGATGCTCTGGGTCTCAGCAGGGACAGTCGCAGGTGTAGGAGGAAGACAGAGTGCAAGTCACCTCTCCCCTCTGTTTTGTCTGCATCCGAGTTTTTGTGCAACCCAAGGATTTTCGTTCCGCTCCATCCGAGGGGTCCGTTCTCCTCCTGAGCGCTCCCAACACTGGCTGCCAGCCCAGCAGCGCTGGAGGGCTCTCCCAGGAGCAGGCCCTGCTCCGGACACTGCACCTGCTAACTTGGGAAACTATTGTCTAAAGGTTCAAGGTGTATTTTTGGTAACACCAAGTTTCAAAAAACAGATGTGATACTCTAAAGGTAATTTTTTTTGCTCAGACTAAATAGCTTACTGCTGACAGCTGCATGGCTGCGCAGAAATTACCAATTTTAAGCAGCATTTTTTAACGCCCGAATTCGCACAGATGTCAGACCCGCGCTGTGCTGTCAGCATTCCAAAGCGAATTCTCCAAATCCACAGGATTGCAGCTATTTTCCCTCCGTTCCCCGCGCCCCCCCCCCGCCCCGCCGCCGTGTGACAGGGGCGGATCAGCCGCAGCGGCACCTGCCCGGAACCCGCCGGGAGCAGCGGCCGCCTCCGGCAGGGCCCGGGCCCGCGCTCCCCTTCTAGAAGGTACCGCCGGCCGCTGCCCCTGGGCTCCGCCGCGCCGCCAGGGGCCCGCCGATGGCGAAGCCGGACCCGAGGCCTGCGCAGGCCCCAGCCGCACCCCCCCCCCCCCCCGCCGCGCCGCCCTCAGCCGCAGCGGGGCCGCGGCGCGGTGCCCCCGCCCGGCGGGCGGCCAAGATGGTCGCGGGGCGGCGTCGCTCACCTCCTCGGCCTGCTTGCGCAGCGCCTTCTCCCGCTCGTACTGCGTGAGGAGCTGCTCGTTGTCCTCCCGCAGCAGCTCCAGCTCCACCTCGTGCTCCTGGTTGTCGGTGAGCACCGAGTCCAGGTTCTCCAGCACCGTCACCACCAGCGGCATCAGCTCCTTCACCACCTCCTCGTCGTAGCAGTGGATCAGCCGCTCGAACTCCCGGTAGATGCTGTTGGCCAGGCCCGAGACCCGCTCCGACATCACCGACCCCGAGCAGTAATCGTCGCCCGGGTACCCCCCCACGCCGCCATCGTCCAGCTGGATCTCCAGCATCCTGCCGGCCCTGAGAGCCACCCGCGCCGCGCCGCGCCGCCTCGCTCCGCTCCGCTCCGCCGCCGCCGCCGGGCTCTGCTCGCCCCCGCCCCGCCCGCCGCGTCACGGGCACCGGCCGGGGCGGAGCGCGGCGGCGCCGCCCGCACAGCCCCCCGCCCCTCCCGGGCCGCCGGTCACCGCTGCGCCAGCGCTGTGCCCCTCGCGGAGGGGGGGACGCTGCCCCTCCGGGAGCAGCCCCCGGGCCGCCCCCACGCGTGGCGGACGCCGCTGTGCTGTGGGGCAGGCCGGGGGCAAACCCACCCGCCGGCCGTTCCCTCCCCCGGGGCCCGGGGGCCGCACGGAGGGTGGCGGCTGCACGGCGGGGGCCCAGCGACGCGACGCACCCCCACGCGGGACAGCTGGCGCGGCGGAGCCCGGTGCCGTGGCGGGACCCAGCGCCGTGACGGGATCCATTGCCATGACAGGACCCATCGCCGTGCCAGGACCCAGTGCTGTGGCGGGACCCAGCGCCATGACAGCTGCGGGCATCACGCTGCCGTCCTCTCTGGGACACCCCCACCGCAAAGACTGGACAGACGTGGCTCTCTGCTTTGGTCCGTTGGGGTTATCCTGTCTGAAACCCAAACCCAAGTCTCCACGTCCTTATCCTGAACCCCAGAACCAAAGGATTCAGGGAAAATACGTTGTCCCGGGCCTGGGTATGTTAACAAGCCACAGACTGGAGAGGCCTTCAAAGTAAGTGGTCTGAAGGTCACAAACGAGTCAATTGTTCTGATTCACACCCTCAAATTCTGCATCATCTGACAGACAAGTTAGAAGCCTTCTCTAAACTGGATGTTGTTCAGTCTGAGGCCTCATCTGGGAGGAGACTTTTTGTGAGGGAGGGGGACAACTTCCAGCCATAAGAGTGTTAGAACCTAATTTTGCAACCCAATTATTAATGCAAAACCTCCAAACACCTTCAGACTTGCAAGTCTCGTCTGGTATCTACGAAAATCGGGGCACTCCTTTGCTCCACGCATATTCGTTGTTTCAATTTAATTACTCAATTATATTTCCAAGCTAAAGCAGCTGTAGTTACTGCAGTGAAAGGGGACGAGGGCCTACAGCAGGGACAACAGGGATGACCTGACAGATAAAACCAGAGGGCAAAACTGGCCAGCTGAAGTCCTAAAAACAAATCCAGAACCTGAGCACTTGAAAGCAGCAGCACAATCGCAGAACTTCAGTGGATTTCTGTACGCCGCAGCACACTCCCAGACACAGGAGGCAGACTCCAGCACCCAAAGCATGTATGGCAAAAGGAAAAGTGATACATACGACACTCCTTTGTTAGCTCTGCAGAGTGGGACCTGGCAGTCCTGGTGGACAACAAGTTGCCCACGAGCCAGCAATGTGCCCTGGTGGCCGAGAAGGCCAATGGTCTCCTGGGGTGCCTCAGGAAGAGCATGGCCAGCAGGTTGAGGGAGGTCATCCTCCCCCTCTGCTCTGCCCTGGTGAGGCCACATCTGGAGCACTCTGTGCAGTTCTGGGCTCCCTGGGTCAAGGACAGGGAACTGCTGGAGAGGGTCCAGCAAAGGGCTACGAAGATGCTCAGGAGACTGGAGCATCTCTCTGATAAGAAAAGGCTGAGAGCCCTGGAGCTGTTCAGCCTGGAGAAGAGAAGACTGAGCGGGGATCTCATCAATGCTTATCAATATCCAAAGGGCGGGTGGCAAGAGGATGGGGCCAGACTCAGTGGTGCCCAGCAACAGGACAAGGGGCAACGAGCACAAGCTGGAACATGGGAAATTCTGTCTGAACATAAGGAAAAACTTCTTCCCTGTGCGGGTGGCAGAGCAGTGGCAGAGGCTGCCCAGAGAGGTGGGGGAGTCTCCCACTCTGGAGGCATCCCAAACCCGCCTGGACGCCGTCCTGTGCCACTGCTGGAGGTGCCCCTGCTGTGGCAGGGGGTTGGACTGGGGGAGCTCCAGAGGTCCCTTCCAACCCTGACGATTCTGTGATTTATGTAATATATTTGTACAGAATCTAACAATGGGGTGGAAATGGGAAATAATGCTCCAAAATGCCTGTGTTATCAGCATCCCCCAGTTCTCACTGCTGTGAGGAGAACATTTCAGTACGTTGTTACTCATCTCCATGCCCTTTTGCAAAATATCCTTGTGAGTAACCTACTTGTGAGGGATATTGCTTTGCACAATCTTAGCTGAGAAAGCAGAGAGATTCTGAAATATCAGGGACATACTTTACTCTTCTTAACAAAGAAAAGGCAATTAAATTCAATTCTTTACATATGTCTGAAAGTCAGAAGCTTCTCTTTTAGGCATTCTGATTGGAAGTAAAAATGGTTTACAAGCTAGGTAAGGGATTTGCATCATTGGAAGAAATAAGCATAGGCAAGGGAGAAAAAGAGATTTATTAATTAGCCAAGTTGTTACTGCCTTAAAAAAAAATTCAAGCTCTAAAAATTATTTTTTATATGCAAAATAACTGTTCAATCACCTTATGATCAGAAACATTCAAGTAAAGTATCACTAGAGTTCTCTGAAGGACTATTTCTTTCCACTTTCAAGGGGTTTCCAACTAATTGAAATTTAAGTCTAAACCAAAATGGTTGGAGGTTTATGGTGATAGTTGCCATTTCTGTTTTTCTAAACAAAATATTTCAAAGTTACAGGGCAAATTTATGCATAGAAAGTACGACCAAACCATTCTTCAAGAGTTAAACTTTCCTTTTTAGCACCCCAAATTCCATCCCTCTGGTCCTCAACCACCTTTCCCTCATGTTTACTTTTGTCTCTTTTAGGGGTGCAGAACAGCCCCCAAGAACTCGTCAGCTGGGAAGAACGAATGGCCAAACCGATACTGCAGTAAGATTTCACATACTAGGGATGTTTTTTCATCACTGGGGCAGCACTCCAGCCTGAGCCTAATGAGTGGATGCAGGCCTTCATGCTAATTGTGCTCATTTGTGACAGCTGCATATGTATTAACACCCAGGAAACTACAGTGTGGCTCCATTTCAGGTGCCAAGTCCATCCAAGTCCAGTCTTACTTTTTCTTCCTCAGATTCCTACAAGTCAAGAACAGATATTTAAAAACCCCAATTATTGGGCAACTTAGACGTTTAGGTTCTTGGAATATACACATTTTACTGTCCCTTTACAGTTATAGAGCTTTTCCTGAAGAATCAATTTGTATTTTGTACAGTGTTTTTAAAAAATGAAAGAAAAATGGCCAATGAGAGGCTAAGAGAACTATACAGCCCATTCACTATAAGGAAACATTTTCAGTTTGGGTGGTAAAAGGAGGAGACCAAACAACTGCTTAAATTAACAGCTTAAAATCAGAATTAGGTTTTCAGATTTGGTATTGTTATTAAAGGCTGAAAAACGTGGATAAAAAAGACATACCTGTTTTACAACACCTTTGAAACCTGCATTTTGCAATATAGCTGTGTTTTGACTAACACAAGATAACAAGTCCAGTTTTGTAGGCAAGCAATACTTTACAGCAGTAAAGAGTTGTTTGTATTTTTCTAGCTGACTTTAAATAATTTACATCACTAGAGTCCCAAATACTGTATTTTGTTAGACAAACTGAATGAGCCAAAGTATATATACTCTTTCTGAATTTCAACTGGGCAAGGCTACAACAAATAGTGTAAACACCATGACAAAAAAAGGGATTGTGTGCTGTTCAGAGGAAAATTCAATGGTTCAATCACCTAGAATATTATCCCAGATATTAGCGGTTGTTATTAGGCATGGGGATAAAATTGGTGTGATAGAAAACAACGTGGAACATTTTGCTCACAGAGAAACTGAGACACCCACTTGCATTTCTACAGATGTATTATAAAACAAGTTTCCCTATCTAACACCACCAATAAGCATACCCAGTTCTGGTGGACAGTTCTGATGATTCTGATGACTCATACTGTCCTTTAAACACGGGAAAATCATGTTTAATCCAAATCTCCAACCTGCTTATTAGATACCTTGAAAAGAAATACCCCTAAACCCATACGCCAGTACTTATATGTAGGTATTTCTCCTGCATACATGCAATAAGTACTAAATCAGATATATCCAATGTTTTTTTCAGACACTGTGTCAGAAGTAGTGAAGAAATACATACTACTTTCAAATAGGTCCTCATTTAAAAAGAGATAATAATGTAATTCAGATCTCAAACCTTTTCTTGGAAAAAAATCTTTAAAATTGCACAAATGAGTGCCCTTGTGTTTTTGTAAACAGTCCAATTTAACATACTTTTATGCGGATTTAAATCAGAATTTCATCAGATAGATATACATAAAACTGTTGAGTTAGCACGCGGGGGGGAAAAAGTGAAGCAGAAGATTAAAGTGAATTGCTTACTTTCACAGAAGAGAAACAAGATCACCTTGGTTATAACGTAATCAAAGAATTGTCCAGAGTACCAACTGGAAAATGCAAACTAAACAGAGCTTAAAGTGGACGAAATTCTCATCACCTAAACAGGGTCATTTTTTATCATTAATAGTAAAAAAGGTAGCATCTGAAACTCCAACTACAAGCCACAACAGCAGCATACTAAACACTAGGCAAACAAAGGCAGTAAGGTAAAAAATGACCCCATTCAGAACAATCTTGGGATTGCAAAGATACGGGTAATTGGGAATTTTCGCATACAACAAAGGAAAACTAAATACTAAGGCAGTTGTACATAGCAGTGTATGTTTGGGTATATTCAACCACACATCAAATAGTGTTCAGTTTTGGGCTGAAAGACATTGAGGTCCTGGAGCGTGTCCAGAGAAGGGCAGCGGAGCTGGTGAGGGGTCTGGAGCACAAGCCTGATGAGGAGCTGCTGAGGGAACTGGGGTTGTTCAGCCTGGAGAAAAGGAGGCTGAGGGGAGACCTTATCGCTCTCGATCTTTCTCTACCTGAAAGGAGGGTGTAGTGAGGGGGGGTCGGTCTCTTCTCCCAAGGAACAGGCAATAGGACAAGAGGAAACGGCCTCAAGTTGCACCAGGGGAGGTTTGGGATGGATATTAGGAAAAATTTCTTCACCCAAAGGGTTGTCATGCACTGGCACAGGCTGCCCATGGCAGTGGTGGAGTCGCCATCCCTGGAGGGATTTAACAGATGGGCAGATGTGGTGCTGAGGGACATGGTTTAGTGGTGGGTTTGGCAGTGTTAGGTTGATGGTTGGACTCGATGATCTTAAAGGTCCGTTCCAACCTAGGCGATTCTATGATTCTATATCCTGTAAGCAGAAGTAATACATAACTGAGTGGGATTACAGCAATATGTGTATTAATGATTTATGTAAGAAATATCTGTCTTTGGTATGTATGGGACCACAGACCCACAGCAACATACTGAGTAACTCCCATATTACAAACACTAATCTTACACCTTCTTGTGAATGTTGTCTCTGGTTTAGAGATGGAAGAAACTGAGGCAGAACCATTAAATGGACCCACAAAGACCACGTAGGGAAGGTCTGCTAGAGCTGGGATTAGAGCAAAGTAGCTTTTGAGGGCTAAATGCAGATCCGGCATTTGCCCTGTGTTTTCATCTTTCCACAGCAGCGTGAAGCAGTGCCATGGCTGGCAGCCTGCCTCGGTGCACTGGCACTTCCTGACTGTAATAGAGTTGTCAAGGTAAGGGAAATGCCAAAAGGTTGTACCTGGAGAGGGACCAGCTATTCACTTCTGCAGCACAGCTACACAGCAGCACTGCAGGGAAGCCTCGGAGCAGTCAGCCAGACCTCAGGCTCAGCTGATCTTAGGTGGTGGAGTTTGGGTAGGAAGGCAGCAGAAAAGCATCTTCTCTGTACTGAAACCGACTTGGCAGGGTAGAGAAATTAGGTGCTGATTTGTGAACAGGCTCCCAACATACACATTTGCTTTAGAGCTCTTGAAGAAGAGCGTAATTCTGAAGTTGTCATTAGCAATGACCTTAAAAGCTTCATATTACACACAGGGAAAGAACTTTAGCCAGAAAGCATAATTGTGATGGGAATATCACATCTCATCGGTAATTAACAGTTTTAAGTCTTATGACTGTTTCACCCTATGTTGTGTCATTATAGCTAACTGTATTGCTGGTGTACTATAGGTTCATGGCATGACAGCTTTTGGAGACAGCTGGAGTTACAGCAAAAGGCCAGTTTGTCTCCCCAGAAAAAGGAGAATTGACGGAGAAAGAATGGAATGGAATGGAATGGAATGGAATGGAATGGAATGGAATGGAATGGAATGGAATGGAACTGAACAGAATGGAACAGAATGGAACGGAATGGAACAAGAATAAGAATAAGAATAAGGATAGGATAGGATAGGATAGGATAGGATAGGATAGGATAGGATAGGATAGGGTAAGGCAGGGTAGTGTAGGGTAGGGTAGAGTAGGGTCGGATACAATAGGGTAAGGTAGGGTAGGGTAGGAGTAGTTCACTTTGAAGGGACCTGCAATGATTGAGTCTGAGGTGTAATTAGTTATGGGCTGGGTCACCAATAAATTATGAGGCATCTGAATGCAACAGTCAGATTTTCAAACGTTCTGCACACAGAGCAGGTCCAGTCGCGTGCAGCGGGTGCAATGGGTGTATGCATGTAAACAACAAATGTGAATGCAGAGAATCCCACTGCAAAGTTTAAAACTCAAAAAGCTGACCAACATGTTGGGCCTTGATTCACACCGCCTTGCATGGGAAACTATATAGACAAAAAGTTGTACTGTTGCTCACAACAAAAATAGCATGCCAGCAAACTTGACTGCATGCTTGATTAAAGGCTTGATTGCATTTAAAATATTATGAATAAAAATTTACAAAATCAGGTAAAAAGAGAGAGAAAAAAATGTGTAAAGGGTGAGAGAAGGCTTATTCACCATTATTTTGGTTCATTCCTCATTACATTGAACTTCTAATTTCATGTAATCTAGAGGGTACATAAAAAACATTTATAAAGTTTTCTTGCATTTCGCAAGTAATAATAATTTTTCTTATGCACATACATAAGAAATTATAACCATGGGAGTGACATGAATGAAAAGCCATTAAACTGCATAGCCTGATGCTATTACCCACACTTCCTGGCTGTAATCTCCAAAGGTCCATCAGGCATCCCTGAGGTGAGGGCATCTGAGCTTAATCACATTCTCCTTTCCACAAAAGACACCTTGTCCAAGTCCCATGATGGTGTTAAAGCTCCTTCTGAAAAAGACAGGTGATCGCCTTAAGTTAAATTCTACATTAAAATATACATTCCCATATTTATAAATCCATATATAACTTAAAGTCTAGAGATGAATCAAGAGATGGCAGAAATGCCAGGTGCTGCCACATGGGAGAAAGTTCAAATTCCTACTTCAAAATGAAAGTTGGCAAGAAAAATATTTTTTATTCTACCCCTTGGGTTTTTTTTGCATCTAGCATAGGAACTTGTACATGATTCAGATTGTTACTTGCTTAGCACTAACAATATACTGAAAACTAACTGTTCTATCGATATGACTGCAAGGTCTCTTTCCAAAAGAATTTACTTTTCCAAGTAGATACCATAAAGGCAACGCACAAGAAGTGACAAATGGATAGAAACACTGAGACTAAGCAAGGAAAACCAGGATTGTTTTTTAATAACCACGCGATCTCCAACTAGCCTTTTGGTTTTTTTTTCCTTTGGACAGTTGGAACTTTGCTGTGTGAAAGAATAAACGTTTTTAGGTTTTTACCTTGATGGCACATAGCCAAGCAAAATATTATATTGTTTTTAGTGTCTCAAACTTACCTTCAAATAATATTCGGCTGAAATCCAAGGTGTGAAGTTGTTTCTGCAGAAAATTATGGCATCATAGTACCAATAGGACAGTTGTGGCAGAGGTAAGATTTCTGTAAACCAGAGTTATTAGTGTCTGGTTATTCTTGTTTAAAAATACCTGTACAGCAGAAACTGCTTGTGCTTTCTTTCTGTAAGACAGTATCTGGAGACTTGACTGGCAAAATTTAGCTGCAGGAATGGGATTGTATAAAACCTTTTTAAAGAGGTTTATCTCTGTCTAGCGTAAGAACTCGTTAGAGGTATTCCTTTTAAGTTTAAAAGGAATGCTTGATTTGGCTTCAAATAGTTTTATGAAGTTCCATAAACATTTTAAAGACAATGTTTACAGGAGACCACTGAAAACCCCATATAACAACAGCAACTGATGCACATCTAGCTCATCTCCCACTACAGAAGCTTCTTTCATATTTGTTAAGGACAGGAAAAAACATTCTGGTAGTTTTACAAAACTTTATTTACCCAGTAATTTCTGAACTGTGGTAATGACTTGTGCTTTGGCCAGAGAACGTATGTTACAGACTTATTCAGCCTTTATTTTAAATAGATAATCTACCACATCTCTTGGAAATCCTCAGCAGTATTTCCATCTTTAATTTTAATTTTTAATTTACAGCCACAGCATCTTAATATACCTTCTACAGGACTCAGGAGCTGTCTCGAAACAGACATCACTCCTTGGTAGGCACTTGCACACCACTGACCCTCGTATTTGTGTTTGTTCAATTCTTTTCTGACTGAAGACGACTGTGTGTAGTTTTCTACTTTATTACGCAGAGTTTCTATTAATTAAATGGACTGTAAAAAAAAAAGGTAGCTAAAACTACATATTCACAACCTTCACACCTTTAACACCATTAACAACCTTCACAACCATGAAATTTTTGTATATACTAGCTGTGTACATCTACTAACCCTACTGAGCACTCCTTCATTGTTTTTCAAATAATACCCTCATTTAGGCAAAACTGAATTAAGTGCTTTGATGTAGCGCTTTGCTTTCTGTAACCAAGCGAGAAACAGGCACACCAGGTCATCCTCTCTAATCTTTTACATTTCCTCAGTAGTGTAAATGGCACTAGTATAAATATGCACAATAAACTAAACAAAAAAAACCCAAAACACTTTCAATCAAGGTGCAGTAGGCAAGATTGTGCAAATACCAAACAAGATCTCAGACGGTTGTTAGGGGCCAGGTAATGTGATCTGTTCCCTACCCCAACCTCCCAGCCAAGCAAGGAGGAATTTTGAAGGTTCTGGCAGAACTGCAACCAGAGCCTTAGACTTCAGAGGATGGTGGAGAGGAGAGGAGGAAGTCAGGCCTTGGAGGAAGGCTCAGGGGAGTTTTTGTTTAGCGTTCACAAAACGTTAGTAAAAGCAACTTTCATTCTGGGTGAAATCCCCGAGATCCGCAAAGACGGATTTCTGCATCCTTGAAGGCAACTCTCCTTTTTTGTAATCCATTTTATTGAGTTCTTTAAAGAACATAAGAAAGCAGAGATTAATTCGCTGCTAGGACTGTGATTCTGTCTTTGAAATGCTTCAAGTAATTACATTTTTTACTATATCTTGATTAAAACAGATTTATAAAATCTGACATAATTTTCTTCCTATCTGCTGGTTTGCTGAATTTTAAAGTGCAGTACTGCGATGATATGGTTTAGCAACAGAAAAGTTAACTCCTCTACCTCTCTTCAGGGCATTTCAGAAGCCTTTGCTGGACAGTTTTTAAAATGGCATCTTTGCCTAAAGCAAATGTCCTTTTTACACAGTTCTCCAAAGTTGGCATATAGCCAGTTATTATTCACCTTTTGATCTGTCACAATAAACTGCTCACCTTGTGTGCTAACTAACTTGTCCGCAGTACTCGCAGCTGAAGTTCACTTGAGAGCTCTGCAAACCATCGGGAAAGGACAGGCAAATGGCATAGTATTTCCTTATGATGGTATGGTGCTAATTAGCAAACCCCTGATTGCAGTGGTATTCTGCCCTAAGGATCTGTAGTATCAGAGTTCCATCTTCCATCTCTGTATTGTATTAATTCTCATTACTTTATTATTAATATCCAAGTAGGCTTTTCAGGGCAGATGATATTACATTCACAGTTAATATTAACACCAAAAATGCATGCAAAGTATATTTCAGGGTTTGGGTTTGTTTTTTTTTCTAACTTTTTATAACCTTGAACTGAAGGCAAAAAATATTTCCTGAATAAGGCCAGGATGTCCTGGCCTGCTGATCTTAGCCCTTTTACTCCCTGCCCTACAAGTATAGAGAGGGAAAAAAAAACCCCAAACCCCAAGCAAGCTACATTATATGAAAACCATGGCGACTGCACGGAAGGGTATCTCATGGTAAATTAAGAAAGAGTAGAAGCGTAGTAAAATGTGCAGAAACTCATGACGTTTCAGAAACACTGGCTGCTGTCAAATGTCTTATAGTAGCCCTTCTGCACTTGATGTCCTTCCCTGCCAGTGAGAGACAGAGAAACATGACGGGAGTAGGATGGGAGATTTCAAATGTGAGGTTTGACATGTGTATTTTGTACCAGCATGCTGCTTTCTTCCCATGTCCTGGACCTCAACCCCAGCCCCACTCTTACCCTGTGCTTTCAGCTGACAACACTGCAGGGGCAGGGACATGCCTGGCTAGGAACAATCTTTTCAGGCAGGAAAGAGGCAGCTGCACACACCTTAGTGCCTAGAAGATTTACATCAACTCCCCCATTTCTTTCCATTTTCTTCTTATAAAGTAGGATAGAAACTCTTGCAGAGCCTCTAGAAACCTAAGCTACTTTTAAAAGAGTCTTTCGGTACAAATTTAAGGTGACAGACAGATGCTCAGATATGGCAATAAGGGATGCAGTAGAAGTACCGAAACAGTCAGGTTGCCTTTATTAGTGGTTCAGCAAAGAAGGAAAATTCTGCTTCTGTGACAGGGACAAAGAATATAACTGACTACTAGGACTCCTTAGTTTAGTCCCATAGTAAGTCCATGGTGGGTTTTAAGGTCTGTCCTGAACCCGGGGGAGGGACGCCTTCTAAGCTAGCTGGAATGAACATCAGCAAATGGAGCAGTAATGCTAGGGAAGGTTACATTATTAATTATATTAAAGAGCTCTCTCGCAACAGCAGGACATCACAGAAAAAGAAAGAACAGCTCATCCCCCAAACACCGCAGTAAGCAAACACGCACAAGCATGGGTCTTCTTGCCATTGTAAACCCTCCTCCTCCCTGCTGCTTTGGGGATTTTCCTCCCTTCCAGCCACTCAGCCTCAGCGGGGAGCAGCACACATCATCTGGTGACGGAGCCTTGCACAGCATCAGCAGCAAAAAGACATTTCAGAGCTTGGCAGCAGAGCAACCTCTGGGGACCCAGCTAGCCTGAGAGAAGACACTGGCTGGTCAGTAAGAAAAATAGGCAGTCATGAGAAGGATATGGCAAAGCATGTTAAATGATTACATATTGATGCTCCTGTTTCCTCTGTTTTCAGAAGAAATACACAATTCATTGCAAATGAAGTATAACACCTGAAAAATTAAAATCACTCACCTGCCTGAAAACATACTTACAGCTATACTTTTACCTGTGACTGAAGAGATAACAAAAAGTACAGTATCTTTTCTTTTCCAAAAGATTTAACACAGCTTGTCACAAAAACAATTTCACTGTTTTCTCTCATGTCAGGCAATCACTTGGAAACAGGGTGCAAATAATGACACATGCTTTAATAAGTTAAGCGTTAAACTCACAGGGCTGTCCACAATACTTGAGGAGTCCCTGAGACTGAGAGCTTGGTGATGAAAATTCCAGATAAACAACAGGAAACATATACCAGTTGAGACTGCCTGTTTTAAGATAGAAAATTGAAGCTATAAAATCAGGAAAACTGGCACAAGAACTTCAAGGGCAGGAGAAGGACTTGATACTACTTTCAGTAAGCTTTCTGTAAAACTGAATTACAGTTATCTGTGTAGGTTTTTATGAGAGGACTAAAACCAGAACTTCTGAGGGCTTCAGGGAATAACAAAAGCTCTGCAGTTTTGGAATAAATTTACAGACAAGGCAAAATGTTATGATGATACATTTATGGATGCACAGGTGTAGGACCCAGGTAGTGGTTCAAATAAAAATCAGAATGACTGAACACCTACAAATTCAAGTTAAGATGAATGGAATTTGACAGAATATAAGAGACCTGACAGCCAGGAGACGATAGTCAAATCATAGATACACTTACAAGGTAGAACCTAAGGCAAACCTTGAGTCAACCAGCTGCCCACAACCATGCTCCAGAACTTACAAAGTCATCACAGATCCTCTACATTACAGGTTTTCTTCAAAGATTGCCTCCCTAGGTTGTGTTCAGAACCTCTGTCTTACTTGTCAGCTAATTGATTTTTCTTATCAAATATTAATTCTCGTCCCTGAAGCAGTAATGGAAAAAGAACTCTCCTCCTTCTCTCCTGTGTCTGAATTGGTCTGGTTCTTGCCCCATAAGTGTTGTGAGTAGATGAGGTTTCTGACACACTGCCGCTTCTTTGGTTTTAATTTTTTTGGATCTTCCTACTCTGTTTGCAACATAAGCCCACACCTCTTCTACTGCATAAAGACTTCTTACTGGATAGATGATGGAAATAACAACAGTCTTCAGGTTCAGTGTTTCTGGAGCACAGATTTTTAATCAGTCATGTTCTGATTCTCTTCTGGGAAGCTCTGAGCAACAGCATAGACAGCAGAGCTGCTGATGTACAGATTCAGCAGGAAAGTAGTTCACCTGGCCATGCTCAGAAAGTTATCTTTAACTGCCAAGACATCTAAAGTATTTTTATGCCTGTCCCATTGCTCCCTAAAGACAGCCTAAAGGTTCTTCTAGACATACAGTAACCTGAGTCTGGACAAACATTCATGCCACCGTTGCAAATCCCTCACAAGTGTTTGACCTCACCATTGCTGGCCCTATATACTAATTCTTATTTGGGCTCATGAGTCAAACACACTTCCAGTCTCTACTCTGGATCATTTGTGAGCTGGAGCTAAAAGGGGAAAAAAAAGTAAAACTCAAAAGGTGAATTCATTTTAACACATCAAATTCAGATAGCCTGTTCGCCAAAGGTTGAAAGGAGGGACAGGGAAGGAAATATTTCATATATGTGGAAAATATATATTATTCATTTCCATATATATAACATGGAATATTATGAAATCTATAAGAATTACATATATATTTCCATATATACACACACATATGTATGCAGAAAATATTTCTCATATATACATATGGAAAACAAAACACTTCTGAGGGAGAAAATTGGAAGTGTGTGTCCAGACTCACTATGCAAAGCAATCCAGTACCTCCAACCCATTATTTACAAAGCAGGATGCTGATTTGTATTTTTCCTTTCCATCCCTTTGGCACCACGGTGAATTTTGTCCAGCGTATTAGTATTTTTCATAAGCAACGTGATTGCAACAGAGGTTCCTGAAGTGTGATACAAATACCACTAGTGGCCCAAACACAGCTTAGAAGTGCTACAAAGCTTCATACAGAACAGGAACCTGCTGCTGCTCCCAGCAGTATTGGTACGCACCCCCGACGCGGCTTAGTAACGGCTATAGCCTGGCAAGAAATCTGAGAATCTGTGGGATATAGTACCCTGCATATATGTATTATTTCTAAGCCTGGAATCTTAGATTCATTCTTTGAATTTATAAAGTAGTGCTGTCGCAGTATACTGATAGCTGAAAAGGCTCTCCCAGATGCCATTTTACCGATACTTGCCAGCAGGCATCCTTCATGAAGACATAAATCAGAAATGAAATGAGGAGCAGCACTCTCAGAAAGAATTGGACCCAGGAGCATTTCCTAGCTTTTGTAAGGAAGTACCTAGAATCAAAATCCAGCCAGTTTCCTGAAAACCTGCAAATCATTAGGAAAGCTCTAACCCTAGTTTTCAAATCAATCACACACACAATTTTGTTTTATACACACACACATATTTTTGTGTGCACACATATGTATACACACATACAACTGTATATATAAATGTTATTGTTCTCCAGACACTTTTATTTTTGCTAAATGCTGCTAGAAAACATTTTTACTTGGCCAAAAGAGATCCTTTCAGGAGCTGGTTGTTAGTGTTCTGAGTTTAGCTGGGAAGGAGTTTATTTTCTTTACAGCAGCTGATACAGTGCTGTGTTTCAGGCTGGTGAGGAAAATATTGGTAACACAACTGTGTTTTAGCTGCCTAAAAAGATGTCCCATGCCATGTAGCATCATGTTCAGCAAGAAAGCTGGGGAGGGAGTTTTTTCCAAGGGAACCGTTGCTTGGGGGCCAGGTGGGCATAGGCCTATTGATGGTGAGCGATTGCTTGTACATCACTTGGTGGAGCTTTTTCCTTGGTTATTTTTTCCCTTCGCTTATTAAGCTGTCTGTATCTCAACCCACAAAGCTTTGTGGTTTTTTCCTCACTTTTGCCCTTCTGATTCTTAGCCCCATTCCACTGGGGGGAGTGAGCAGCTGGGTGGGGGCTCACCTGCTCATCAGGGTGAGCCCACCACGGCTAGCTAAGGATGACATGGGTCAGCAATGTGAAGCATCCTCTGCACATAAGGTAATGATGCTGTTTCAGCATTCTCCACACCTGCAACCCAAGAAGTGAGAAATCATAGGGTAGGACAAAATAAAAAACTGCTACATGGCAGCACAAGCGATGTCTAAACAACATTTATAAAAATAGACTTTAAGGTTATCTTGTAGTCTGACTGTTCACAAGTCAGATGGTCCAAAAATTGTTAGTTATTGAACTATTTTCAGTACACACCACTGTTAAAAAACTTTTAACATTGCACTGCCTACCTGAATAAACTTTGTCTTACTGAAGATATAACATCAGCACAGAGAACATTTTGCGCCATGTATCCAGGTTGCTCAAGGTTCTTTTTTCATCCTGTACCTTTTCCCTACTGTGTGTGTACCTTTGACCCACCGACACAGGAGCACAAAGACACTCGTGGATTCCCAGGTCGCGCTGTGAGGGACAGCCATGCCATGTGGCCTCCCTCGTGCATTTATCGAGCGCGGTTTTAGAGTCACGTAAGGCATTGGCCCTCATGGTTGCTATTGCGAGGCTTGCCTTACTCGATGCCTTGTTTGGGTAGAAATATTCTTCAAACAGGAAGAGAAATACATTTTCAATCATATAGGGCTTTGTTTGGTGGTTTTTTTTCTTCTTTTTCTTCTTTTCATTACCAGGGCCCTGCTCTTATGATAACTAGAAACCTCTGATTTGTGCTTGGCTGGTCTCTATCTGTTCCTGTGCAGCATTGCCTACTGGCTTAAATACCTGCTCTCCTTCCCCGTTTCTTACATGAGACACTTCTATTAACGCATCCTAGAAGATGCACCTTTTCTTCCCTAAAAACATCGCATTTTGACTGCAGTTTATGATGCATTACAAATCAGTTCCCGCTGTTCCCTAGTCGGCTATTCCCCATCTTGCATTTACCCGTTCGACTTCCTCCTTTTATATGCACGAGTTCTCATTCCCTTTACGAAACTCCCTCTTTTTGACTGAGGAGAACCCCCGTTTATCGCGCCGCTTTTCAAACGGGATCCTTCCCCTTCAGGCTCCTTTCAGCGTCCCCCAGCTCGGGCTCGGCCCCCAGGGGCAGCCCCGGCCCCGGGGCCGTGCCGCGGCCTGACCCGGCTGCCGCGGCCTCGGCGGGGCCCGGCCCCTCTCCCCCGCTGCGGGCGGGCCCGGGCCCGAGGCGGGGCCGGGGGCGGTGCGGGCTGAGGCATGGCGGTGGCGGCGGAGCGGGGGTGAGCGCCAGCGGGGCGGGGAGAAGGGCCCGGAGGTGCGGGGCCCCGACCCACCGCCGCCCGCGGAGCCCAAACCCCCGGGCCCGCCTGGCTCGGCGGGGCCTTGTGGGAGGGCCGTGCCGTGCCGTGCCGTGCCGTGCCGTGCCGGGCCGTGCCGTGCCGGGCCGTGAGGGGGGGTTGAGGGGTGAGGTGAGGGAGGGAGGGAGTGGGGGGGGGTGAGAGGTGTGAGGGGGGGTGAGAGGGTGAGGTCAGGGGGCCGTGGGGGCGTTGGTGATGGGTGAAATGAGGGGCGTGGGGTGAAGCGAGAGAGGGGAGGTGAGGGGGGTGAGATGGGGGGGTGCACAGGCTGAGCTGAGCTGAGGGGGGTGAGGTGAGGTGAGGTGTGTCCTCTCTGCCCCGCAGGCTCCTACAGGTTTGTGGTGCTGCTCTTCAACTGCCTCCTCACCTTTGGCTCCTACTTCTGCTTCGACATCCCCAGCGTCCTGCAGGAGCAGTTCCAGGGGGTAAGTGCTGGGCCTTTGGCTGGGCCACGGCCCAGCAAAGAAAGGCAGAATCAGCAAAACGGAGGCCTTGGTCACTGGTAGAATTTCAAAACATTCTCTCACAGTGTCAGTACAGGAGTTGTGCTCCAAGGTCGTCTGTTCAGATGCTGGGGGTGAGGGGTTATTACTGGCATGTTTGCTGTGAAGAAGGTGCACAAAGCCAGGACAGGACAGGTTGTGAGGGGTTTGAGTTCTCAGTGCTGCCTGGAGAACTGGAAACCTAAAACCTGTCCTTGCTCGATGATTGTCAGCTCTCCGTCCAAACGACTGTTACACTAATGAAGTTGAGAGTTGGAATAGCATTCACACCACTCTGCATGTAGAGACATAGAACTGACCCTTGGTACTGACAGTGGACTGGAAGACCAGCGATGTTGGAGACAGGAGAGTAGAAAAGACTTTCTGGGTCTTCAGATCCAAACCTGATACTGCAGGTATCAAATCATGCGTTTGTTTGGTAACCAAAAGACAGAGCCATGCAGGAGATCACAGGAGGACCCTGTCATGTGAAAACTAGTCGGATTCTCAAATGCTAGAAAATTTTGTTGTTCAGGGTTCAGCATAATATCCCAGCTGATTTCTGGGATTCCTCCAGGGATGCCGGAGTCCCAGAGTTCTCACCTGAATTCCTGAATACCTGACAGAAATTCTTACTTGACTCATTTATCTGTCATTACTGTGTTTGTTTCATGTCTTTTGAGAGCTGATTTTACTCATGTGTGCCATCTGCTGGTGAATTAGTATGCGTAGGCTGAGAGTCACTGTCCTGTTCTTTGTCTGCTTCGACAGCAGGGCAGAAATATTTATAGCTTGCATGTAACTTTTGTTTTTAAATGCAGTTAATCCATAACATTCAGACAGTGAATCCCAGGATAAATTTGGTGCAGTTTGTCAATGCAAACGAGTAAAAAGAAAGAAAAAAGAAAGTCAATATTTATTCCTTGGTCCTCCACAGCTTCTGTAGGTCTGTGGGAGAAGAGTCAGTTATTTATTTATGGAGTAAAGGAAAGGTTATGTCATATTTTGTAACCTAGGTAACTTTATAGGGTAGTGAAACCAAGCACTATTTTTCTGTGTTAGGTACTGTGCAAAGAGTGTTTTTATCTGTGTTATATCTCATCACGTTTTTACTCTGAGGAATTTAGCCTCTACCCGCCTTATACAAGTGCTACAGCAGTAGTCAGAGCATCTAAGACCAGTGCTTGCAGTGAAAACACTTTTTTCTAGAGAACCGTTTCCCTACAGCCTCAGACATTTCTACTACAGCAGATCTGAGGGATTTGTAAACATGACGGCTGTAGGAAAATCATGTGGTTAAAATCATGCTTTCCATGTGCTTATTCAAGACATTAAGCTTGTGCCTACTGGTGTGGAAGACCTTGTGTCCATTTCCTAATGCAGGTAGATTTTCAGTAGTTGGAAGATCCAGGTTTTTTTCCTGATCGTATGGTGTTGAGGAGATGTTGCTTTTCAGTAGCAAACCCGATGTTATTAAATCATGCTAGGCCTACCAGTTCCCTACTGTTGAGCAAATCCTTTATAGCTGTGAATTAATACAGACTGCCGCTAAGTTCCATATTTACACACTGCTTAAGATTTTATAGTATGGAATGAAGAGTCAGATCAAGCTAAACTATAGCCAAGAAACTAAGGGATCAAATAAACCTTACAGCGCAGTCTCCTGGCTCTTCTTTTGGGCTGAAATGTGTATAAAAGTGCTGAGCCCCTGCTGCTACTGCCCACAGAAAGAGAAGATGTGACGTGCCGATGGCCAGTCATTTCTCATTTGGTAAGGGCTGGCTTCCTGGGAGAAGACACAAGTCCTCTTATTCCTGGTTGTGGAAGTGGGAACTGAGCAGGAGAAATAGAAATCTAGCAGGCAAGAACTTCCTTTTTAAAGGAATGCGTGGGTTTTCATCTGTGTCTGCTGCCTAACACAGGCTCTGTGACTTGTTATGCAGAACTTGACCTGCCCCAATGGAACCCACCATAACAGCACAAGGCATAATAGCACGCTGGAGTGTGTTGAAGGCTTGGGAATGACACCTGCACAATACAATTTGCTGTATGCGATCTATGCTTGGACGTAAGTCACTTTTGCTTCGGGGTAATTTGCTGGTTGCTTCCCAGCAGCAAGACGCAAACGTTTCTGTTCTTGTTTTCTCCTAGAAATGCAGTAGTGGTTATTCTGGCTGGATTCCTGATTGATAAACTGGGAAATCGCTGTAAGTTCTGAGGATCAGTTCATTTATTCTTGTACTAAAGTGGTATTTCAGGCTGTTTTTCAGTGCAAAGGGATGATCAAAGGTTCCGCTTCAGTAAGATCACAGAGGGATGAGAGAAGAGGGACAGCTCTGTGTGCAGTGTCCATTACAGTTAGTTAAGCACCTTCATGAAGGCAACTGAGATGGCTTTTTTCATCCTTTGAGCACTGACTTACCTGAATTTACACAGCAGTGCAGTAAACGTGCTTTCCCCTGACACGCATGTAACAGGGAATAGTGTTGCCCGGTTTTGATGGGACAAACTGATAAAGTAGTGTTCTGTTCTCTGCTCTGACATTTTTTCTGGTGTGTGCCATAATCTACAGCCCAGCATGCCCAGCAAATGCGGGTATGCTCCATCTCTGTAGCACAGAGGTAAACATCTTACAGAGAAGGAGATGGCTTGCTCTAGGCCATAGCCTGTAGTGGAGCTCAGGACAGGAACAGGGACTCTGTATCAGAGTCCTCTCTCTGACTTACTCTGCCTCTCTTACCTTCCATGTCATCATTATTTTAAGGATTCCCAGGTCATTTTATGAAGAGATCAGTCTTTACAAAATTAAAATAACGAGGGTAAACTGATGGAAGCCCACAGGTTTACTGGCATGTTCTGACGTTGCTCTTTTGCTTTTTGACAAAGAATGCTTTTGTCCTGATCTCAGCGTGTCTGTTGAGGTTTTTGTATTTTTTTTTCTGTTTCTCCCTAGTTGGTGTCTTTGTTTTCTCTCTTCTGACTGTGCTGGGATCATCAATCTTTGCTCTAGGCTCACATTTCAAGGGGTCGCCATACCTCCTACCAATGATGCTAACAGGAAGACTGCTCTTTGGCTCTGGGAATGGGTCACTTACTAGTAAGGAATTCACATTCTTAATTACACCTCACAAGAGGGGCACGATACATTTTTATTTTGCCTCCTAGACCCTTGTCCTATCAGTCAGCTTCACCTGCTCTGTACCAGGAACCTACGTTGCTAAAAAGAGCACTGCTCTTTGAGGGGTTGCATGGATTTAACATGTGCTGAAGTGTTTAAAAAATCTTCCCTCTAATAAGTTTGTGCTTCTCCCGAGGGTGGGGACTAATGTGCGATTGCTATGCCTTTGGGGTTATTTTTGCTTGGCTTATTTGAGGGATAAGTTCACCTCCCATGGCCCAGTGTGATTTAGTACATTTTAAGATGGACTGCAAAGCTGACATGTACTACCTCCACTTGGGATACATAGAGGTCTTTTACCCCAGCTCAAGCACCCTAGCTTGAGAGGCTGTGTTTGTTGCTTCTGTGCAATGCTCTTGGCCAAGTCTGCCTGTTCAACAGAGGATTTTTGTCTTCTCCAAGTTGTGCAGAATCGTATCACAGCCTTCTGGTTCAAGGGGAAGGAACTGGCACTGGCATTTGGATTGACTCTGTCTTTCTCCCGTCTTGGGAGTGTCCTCAACTTCTTCTTCACCCAGCAGTTTGAGGCCAAATTTGGAATGCAGTGGACACTCTGGGGAGGTGAGTTTCTCAGGTGCTTTGGCCTTTTGTTTTCTAGACCTGAGGCTAGCTTGTCTCATCCAGTTATGAAAAGTACCTGAAAGCGATAGTGAGGTTAGCAGGAGGAGCGACATTATTTTCCAGTTTTTCCTGTTGCTTTCTGTATGCAATGGAGTGGTGTTTTCTTCATTGATGCCTGAAAACCCTCTCTAAAGCTGTAGTGTCAGCCTGACAGTTTTGTCTGCGGTTTTCTTGAGATATTTTAACATCTGCAGTCACAGGTAGTCAGTACTTTGTGTAGGTTTACTCCCATGGAATGGAAGCTTCAGAGTGAAACGGAAGAGGAGTCTAAGGTTTTTGTTCTGTGTTTTAGCTAGCAGAGTGTGCGGGTTCTGTAGTAGTATCTGTATTGGTCTCAGCTTAAGATGCCTTGCACGTGGACTGATCAAAACCGTAGGTTTAAATTACTGTGAGAAGCAGAATCTGAATTACATGTTCCTTAGCGTGAATCTGTTCTAGGGCTCATATCTATACAAGATTTGAGTTTCTGTCCTCTCTTTGGTGCAGTGAGATGGGATCTGTCTCTAGTGGAAGAGATGATCTGTTTCGCAGTGTAGTTAAGTAGTGGCCCTCAGGTACTCTGATGTGCTGGAATGGTGATGTTGGGGAGGCCTGCCTCGGGGCATCCTTTGTGTACAAAAACTCAGTGGTTATGGGAAAGTGTTATTTCCAAACAACAACACAGTATGGGCCATCACCCATGGAAAAGAGAATGCAAATGTGAGATAAATCTCTTGCAGAAATTGAAACCTGTTGCTCTCCTCTGATTCCAGCTCAAATAGAAGAAACTGTGATGGGCATAGTGTGTTGCATCCCATCTGACACTATTAGTTTTGTGCTGATGCAGCATTTGCAAGCACAGCACAGCGACTTCAGTAGCCTGTGAAGGGATAAATGCATCAGACAAAGTGTGTATGCATCACAGAGATTGTTTTGGCTCTTTGGAAAACAAAACGGATAGAGATCTCTTTCTGAGAGAAGGATGTCTGCAGCAGATGCCCGCTGCCAAACTTGCTTCTGGCATACCCAGCGTAATCGACTCACTGCCCTGGCGCTGAGTGCGCTAATGGGTCAGATTGCTGTATAACTGCAGTAGGTCACAAAAATGAAGAGGTATAACTTGGCTTCCAGTACCAGCCTGTCTGCAATACCTCTCCTGCTCAGGGAACCATGGAAGTTTTCTTAATGTCTGGCCTGTTTTAACCTTGGGCTTGTTATGCACAGGCCTGCTGCAGTTCAGAAGGCATTCTGGCCATAGTCCGACAAAGTGGCTGTCTTTAGAGACGGTTGGGGCTTTAGCTTTGCTGGCCTCTGGCAATTCTGCAGCACATTGGAAGCTTAGAGGATTCTGAGGAGTGGTCAGAGCTCAAGGACTCTTACAGGGTGGTCAGAGGTGGATTGTCCTACTATATGGCTGCAGTGGGGAAGGCTGTTAATGTTAAGAGAAGCCAGGAGCAGGAGAATTTTGTGTATTACATGCAGTTTGTTTTGTCGTTCAGCTGTCTCCACGCTGAGGAATTTCTAACACCTCTTGTCTTTTCCAGGTACCCTGCTCTGCGTGCTTGGTTTTGTTTCAGCCCTCACAGTCAGTGTACTAGATAAAGTGGGCATGAAGCAACTGGGCTTGGATGGGGTTATCCAGCAAGAATCCAAAAAAGTGGTACGTGGTGCACAGACAGCTTTTCCGTCTCCATCTTTGAAAGCCTGGGGTGCACAAGCACCGCTTTTGCAGTGCGGGGAAGCCTGCAGTAGTAAGAGCTGGTCCTGGCCAGAAGAGGGCATTAACACCACTTGGTTAAACTTTGCAGAGCAGTTCTTCAGCTGCATTTGAGGCCATTGCATCTGCAAGCCACCAGACAAGTGTAAATTTTCTGTTGAGAGCTTCTGTATTTGCAGCCTTCCAGAGAGCTGAGTTAGCTCTCTGAACAGCATTCCTTATCTGAGCCAGTTACTTCTTGACGGTAGGTGGCCCAGAGGAGGATTTTGTGCGTAAAACTAGATAGTAGCCTCCCTCGGGAACTGCTTTCTGGCTCACGGGATCTCTGATAGAAAATAGCTAATCTGATCAGTACTGAACTGTCTTTTGCCAGCCCTTATTTTCCATTCCTCCATGCATTCTTCTGTCCAGGAACAAGCATCACAGGGAATAGGCTGCACTTTTTATGGCACTTAAATCTATTAGACCACTTCCTTTTCATGACAGTATTCTTACTGGTTTCTCTGTCTCAGTGTTGTGACTCCTGTTTGTACTGTATCTTTCTGCTGTGTGTCACTTAAGGTTTTGCAGGAGGATCTTCATAGAGCCTGCTTAGAATAGTCTCTTGCAGCCATAACTTTTATAAAAATAAGAAGAAAACTTTTTGGTTTTTTTTTTTTTTGCTGAGTGGTGTTAAAGAAGGAACGCTTTGGAGTCAGCACATGCCAAATTTCGCTCAGACGTACATGAGCTGCGTTTCAATTCCCTTTTACCTGCTGTTACTTGTTAATTTTTTGTGACCTTCAGTGGCTTGCAGAAAGTGGCATTAGTGTGAAGCTGAGGACTATTTCCTGGTGAGTGAGGGCATGTCTTATCTTTGCAGCGGATTCAGGACATCCGGCGACTTCCCCTTCGCTACTGGCTCCTGGTCCTCACCATCATGTTCTTCTACAATGGAGTCTTCCCCTTTGTGGCAGACGCCAGGTATCACTCTACGGCTGTTATCCTGCTGACCAATACAAGCCTATTGGAGCCTTGCAGGCCCTCAATTTTTCACTGATTGGGAAATACGGGGGCAACATGCTTGTTCCTTCCACTCGTGAAACACAGAGAAACGCATCTTTAACACCTAGTTAAAGATGTGAGGGTTCTTTGACCTTTCTTTCCCTTCAAAGATGAGGGAGGGCTATGAAGGAAAGCAAAAATAACTTAAAGGGAAATGATTCATTCAAGATTTAAAGCTTGGAACTCTGCTAAAGGAGGATCAGAAGGATTTGGGAGAAGGGGAAGAAATACTTTATTTAAAAAATAGCCCGTAGACATTTCATCTTTGTGGTAGTCCAACAAAGTGTCTGTCTTTTGAGCTGGGCGGGGTGTCAGCTTCACAGGCCTGGGGCGGTTTTGTCCTGGAGTTCCTGCATGTTGTCTGCTGTGTTTGGAACAAAGCTAAGCTTGCCTCAGCCTGGGTTTGTAAATGAGGAAGCCTTGGCATCCCAGTGCGAGACTTGCAGACATCCTTTTTATGCCTTCATTTGCTTAAAACAAGCAACCTGCCTGGCTAAATTGTGACTCCTGCTCCTGTCCTGTGGCTCTGCCACAGACTTGTCATTTTGCTGCTTTTTTCCTGCTTGTGGATGATGCAGCTTCTATCACATAATGAGTATGAACTTTTATATTAGCAAAAGCATGCAGTAAAAAAAAGAAACTTATTTTGGTAGTATTTCATTAATGATGTGTAGTAAGCCACTGTGAAATCAGGAGTGAAGAAATGTCACCAAAATTGTCGTAACTAATGTACAAGTGACCTCTTAGTACTAAAATAAAGACACTCAAGATGGCAAGGATCATCAAGGACTTGATGAGATGGGCTTTCTATCAATTGCCCTCTCATTTTAACTGAAAACAGTGTCTATCGATCACACAGAATTCTTATTTCCGCAGTTCTGCCTCCCTGCAGAATTATTTTTTTGCTCCCTGTGGAGCAAAAGTTCAGGCAGTGAGTCATGTTTCACACCTCTTTTCTGACAAAAAAAGGCTACGCTGCTTCCCAGTCAGAAAAATAATGATCCAAGGCCACTGCTCTTTGGCGAATTCTGTTGCAGCAAATCTTCAGGGAACAGTGTGCTGTTTCATACTTTGCTGAGAGCACAGGCTATAAAGGCTCATTATTACTGATGGTAAGTAGCCACGCAAGGAGCCAAGCCAGGTTTGAGTGGCTACACCATCTCTAAACAAACTGGTCTTTCTAAGCTGTTAGGACTGTATGACTGTAAATTCTGTAAAAAAGTTAAGTTTTAGTGCCATTTTTTGCGTATCCCTAACAAAGGTGAGAGGCTGACTTCTGACAAGGAAAACGATGAAACCTTGGTTTTCTGCTTTAACCAGAAGTTTCCTTAAAGATGCCAAGGGGGAATTCCTAGTACCTCTAAAATGCAGGTGTTCAATTTAATCTTTGCTGCTGGATTACTTTAAAATATTTTTCCTGCCCCTCAGCATTCTCACCCTTGGATGGCTAATGCTTTCTGCCTCGTCCAAGAGAATGTAAAAAATCCATCTGTATGTTTTGTACAGGTGACGGCAAATGGCTGCTTGCGAGCTGTGCTGATGTAATTGAATATATGCCCAACTTTAACCTGCAGTTTTACTCTGCACTTGCTGAAGCATCTTGAAAGTGGCCATTTATGCTACCAGCTTCTCTATGGTGTGCACCAATTAAAAAGAAAACGAAACAAAAAGGCTTGGCACTAAAAAACCAGATGGAATCAAACTTGTTTACAAGTCCTCTCATTAAAACCCTTCCTGTCCATATGTTTGTGCTCAGAATTACTTTCTGTCAAAATAACCAGATCAAGTATCCTAATTATGTCATTTTTCCTCCCCTTCATTTTATTTTTAGCAAGTTTATCCAGGATAAATATTCTGGTTACAGTCAGCAGGCAGCCGCTTATATTGCTGGGGCAGTGTACGACAGCTCCCTTGTTCTCTCTGCAGCAGTTGGCATATTAATTGTGAGTACCCAAAACCAGCAGTGCTTGCTGATAACTTTTTCCTCATTTTTTTGAAATATCTTTGTTACAACCCCCTCAACCAGAACTTAGCCTGTTGTTCCTGAACAAGCAGTCCCTTAATTCCTTGTAAACTGCAAGACGCACTTTAGTCTGAATTAAATGACAAGAAATAATGTTAACCTGTTTTTCCCTCTGTCCCTTAACTGTGCTATGGTAGCATCAAACCGTGGTGAATGGCTGTATTTTTTGAGAAGTGTGAGACTGGAACAGAAAGGATTAGGATAAGCTTTGCAAGTAGATGGGAAAGGAGAACCTGCATGTAATCAGTCCCTGTTCTGTCAGGCTCTTCCTTTCCTTATTTCCATAATTGTCAGGCATAATGGTGTGGTTTTCCTCCCCCTTCATTAAAGCCTGCCATTTCGCACGAATACTGGGCACTGAGTCTCTGACAAGTGTTTCAGTCTTGGTTCAGGAGTATGCAAGAGGAACTGGTAAGAGCGAGTCTGCTACAGTATCAACAACTAGGAAATGACATGTTGCTGCCACTTACGCCAGCCCACTTTGGGCAGCCGCTCGTGTCACTAGGATCTGCGGGAAGCAGGGATCCCTTGTAAGAAGCCTTCTGTTTCCCTCACCAGGACTACGTTGGACTGAGAGGTGTCTTTGCTGTTGGCTGTGCTGCACTGACTCTGCCCGTCTTCGCTCTCCTGGCATTTACGTTTGTTCCTCCATTAGTCTCTACCATCTGGTTGGGGGTTACTTACTCCTTTGCTGCTGTAAGTTCACAATCCTGCTGCTGTAGTTGAGTGGTTTGTGGCGGTGCTCCTTCTGCATCCCAGATTGCATGTATCGCTGCCCGCGTGTCCTGCTGAGCGGGTTTAGCAGCCACAGTTTGAAGTCACTGGCTCCCCAATCCTGAAGGCTTTGGTTACTAACAAATAACCCCAAAGAATCAATATGGAGCAAAATGCAAACCAGAGTAAGGACCCATTTGGTATAGTGTGATGCATTAATCTGTATCTAATCTAAATCTCCCCTCTTCCAGTGTAAAACCATTCCCCCTCGTCCCTTCGCTCCCCTCCCTGATCCAGAGTCCCCCCCAGCTCTCCTGGAGCCCCTTTAGGCACTGGAAGGGGCTCTGAGGTCTCCCCGGAGCCTTCTCTTCTCCAGGCTGAACCCCCCCTCTCCCAGCCTGTCCTCCCCGCAGAGGGGCTCAGCCCTCGCAGCATCTCTGTGCCCTCCCCTGGCCCCGCTCCAACAGCTCCGTGTCCTTCTGCTGTTGGGCCCCCCCGAGCTGGAGGCAGCGCTGCAGGGGGGGCTCACAGAGCGCGGCAGAGGGGCACAATCCCCCCTCGCCCCGCTGCCCACGCTGCTGGGGATGCAGCCCAGGATGCGGGTGGCTTTCTGGGCTGCCAGCGCACATTGCCAGCTCATGTTGAGCCTCTCGCCAACACCCCCAGGTCCTTCTCCTCGGGGCTGCTCCTGTTTATTTAGTGGGAACTATTGCTTTTTAAACCCAGTGACCATCTAACAGCTTTTAAAAAGGCTTTAAGTTAATTCCTCTTCTCATTACTCCTACCAGGCTAGTATGTGGCCATCCATACCTCTTGTGGTCCCCCAAGCAACTTTAGGGACAGCTATGGGGCTTGCAACTTCTGTGCAGATGATTGGAGTTGGCCTGTCGAATCTGATTGTTGGCCACATTCTAGGAACAAAGTCCAGGTGAGAATGGTTTTTTCTTTTATTTTCTTTTTTTTCTTTTTTCCAAGCAGAGGCGTCAACAGTGCTTTTAGTGGAATGGTGTGAACAGAAATTGGTGTCTTTGCAGGCTGGTGCTGCAAGGAACTATAGAGGCGCCTTAAATATCCTCAAGTGACCAGCTGTTCTATCCTGTTTTGGCCTTTTCTAGTGAATTAAAGATCCCCCTGTGGCGCTGGCAACAGATGATGATCTTTATGTTGGCAAACACAGTTGCATGCATTGTTGCCTCCGTTAGCCTCAATGTTGTGGACAAGAAACAGGTAAGTGTGATAAAAGGTGAAGAGCCTTGCATCACCGCGTGGCTTTTATCGCTGTAATAGCTGTTGGATGTGTTATATAAGCAATTCCCCCGACATAAAAATGGGACTGCAGAGGAAGAGAACTCTCTGCTGTGCTATTGCTGCAGTACACCGCAGTCTTGTCTCCTACCACGCTCTTGGTGGCTGTATTTTTTGTGGGGAGGTGAGGGGAAGGGCTGGGACACAGCTGTAGCAGTGTGTGCGCACAGGAAGACCAGCATGCTGTTTGTCACTAATTGCTGCTTTGAATTTCTAGGGTGGGACACTGAACAGAACAAGAAAGGGCGCAGCTGTGGAGCAGGAGGACAGAGGCCCTGCAGATGCAGCACCGCTCCTTGACGATGAAACAGGAAACAAAGGCTCTGTCAGCTGAACTTTTGCAGTGTGAGGATGATGGCTGCCAGACACAACACTGACCACCTTTTTGAAAACGGACTGTTAGCTTGTGTATTTTAAACATCTTTATAGAGAATCATGAAGGCAACTGTCTACAGAAAGGGAACACTTCCACTTTCTTACCCCTGGCACACAAGTGAGAGGTGTGTCTGCTGCATGGCTCTTAGGCACTCTCCAACATATGGAAACCTGCATGGGACACTTTAAGAACTACACTACCATCAGTGAAGCTACCCTGGCTGGCGCTTGTTCCTGAGCTGTTAGACAGCTGCTTCTCACTGTGCGTCAGGACTGCCCCCACGAGGGCCCTGCCTGGCCCAACGCTGTTCCTCCCTCGCAGGAACCAGCGCTCGCAAATCCACAGACCCGGGCAGGCCTGCTGTTCCACTTACTGCTCCGATCAGCATGCAGCTCTCACAAATTACACATCCAGGCAAGTGACACCATCATTATTCTTTAGGCAGGAGACTGAATTAATCAAATTGATTGCCTTTTGCACACAAGCGTAGCTTAATTGCTTATTACCTTACTAGAAATGCTTCCATAAGCCATGCCTATTCATTCGCCTTCAAAAGCGCAAAAGGTTTTGATCTGAAATTCTGTCCTTTAAACCAGGGTGCTCTGGCTCATGAATGCTGGAGGCTTTTTTTACTCAGGCAACTGCCCTTTTCACTATGCAAAAACACTCACAAACACTCGCACGGTGTTTACAAAAGCACAAAGGATGCTTTAAGAATGAAGTAAACTTTAACATAGCCAAGTACAAGGAACGCTGAGGTGAATGACTTAAATAAGTTATTACATATCCTTAAGAGAAAGAGCAGCTCTGCTCAAGTCGCATTTAATATAAACACTAGTAGATGGAAAGCAATTTAGGCACTGACAGCATCCAGTGAAGTCACACTTTAAGTAGATGTCACAGAAGACAAATCCACCCATCAAAGTTTTCTTAAGTTGATTTGCTGAAGAGACTGTGTTCAGACACCAACATCTTCTAAATTTTAAGTTACACTGTGAATTCACACCATAGACAATAAAGAATTTCCCTGTTGGAGTCTGGTGCAGCAGAAATTTGGGGGCAGGGTGAGAAGTCACAGAACTGCATTCTCCCAGACTCTCCAGTTTGGCAGGGACCTTCTGGAACCACCTCGTCCAGCACCGCCTGCTCAAGCAGGGTCAGCCGGAGCAGGTTGTCCAGGGCCGTGTCCGGTGAGAGCTTGAGCATCTCCACAGGCGGAGAGTCTCCAACCTCTCTGGGCCACCTGTGCCAGTGTTTGACCCCCGTCACTGTAAAGAAAGGCTTCCTTGTGTTCAGATGGAATTTTGTGTGGTTTAATTTGTGCCCATTGCCTCTTGTCCAGAGAAGAGTCTGGCTCCCTCGTCCTCCCTCCCAGCAGCTCCTGAAACACACAGTATGATCTCCCCGAGCCATTTCTTCCCCAGGCCGAACAGCCCCTGCTCTCTCAGCCGCCTCTCCCCGGTCCATTTACCATCTTTGTGGCCCATCGCTGCACTCCCTCCCCAGGTCACATCGCTTTCATGCCAGGAAGCCCAGAACTGGACTGGGTACTCCCTGCAAGGCCTCACCAGTGATTTCACCGGACTGGTAAATCAGACTGCTGCCCGTCTGTGCCTTTAAGTGCACCCCTCAGCCCCCGGTCCCTCTGCTGCTCTGCAGTGCTGAAATCCTGCAGGTGCAGTTTTTCATAGTGGAAAAATCCCACAGTGAATTTCCAAATGCGATTATGAAAAGCCACACACAGCAGTACTATATACAGTTGTGTGGGAGGCTTGTGTGCCGAAGAAAGTACGTGTTCAACAGAGCTGGTTTTTGGTGTCAATACTGCCAACACCTGGCTTAGAAGCAGTGGCTTCAGCCTGGCTGGCAGGAAGCCATCAGCTTTCTCAGGACACCGCAGCTAAACTCAGCAGGGTTGTGCCTGTAACAAGCGCTGGGATACCCACCGAGAGTCCTGTACTCGGTTCTTCATGGAAGAAGCTCAGAAGTCAGAGGTTTCCGTTTGCCGTCCCATAATCTACTTCCAAATTACCAGAAGAGAAACTTTACTTTTCTGTTTTGAAGAAGAGTTGTGACATACTTGCCTTAAAATCTGCCACTGGTTAACAAGCTTCCTGACAATGTAGTGCTGGAAGTCTTCCTGCCTACTCTGCTGGGTTGTGTGGTGAAGCATCCAAGATCCCCACATGTGCTTTTAAAAACGCTTTCATATAACCTGAAGATGTCAGGAGAGTGTAGTGACCTTTGAGTCGGTTGCCCAAAGACCACCTCTAGGTTGGGAGTTCTACCAGAGCCTCTTACAGGCCATGAGTTGTTCTTACAGACTGCTCCTGCCATCCAGCTCAGACCAATACAGGCTGGAGCTGATGTAACAACAGCACAGAGGCAGAGAATGAGCCCTCCTGCAACAGCACCTGCTCGTCTCCATTAGAGTTCATCAACAGCTTCCTGTTACTCCTGTTTAACTGCTTTTTTCATTAATTACTCTGCTGATGACAGGAAAGCCACCTTCACCTTGCCTGTCTTCCTGATTCTTGCTCGACACCTGCTGTTGAGATGCCAAGCTCACTCCTGAGAAACTTTTTACAAAGTAATTGCACAGCACTCTGCTTCCTTTGAGCTTGTCATGAAAATGAAAGGGTGGCATTCAGAGTCAAGGTGCTGCCAGAAACGGAAACAATCAGCTGTTTAATATTTGTAGTGTTGCACAGATCCTGTACGCAGGTAACCGAGCCCCCAGCCTCGGGCGACCCGGGGAAGGGTAAGCTCTCTCCAACAATAGTCTTTGGCAGAACCTTCCTCTTGCGTAACACACAGTAGATCACAACTCTTAAGATATAAACTGTGAAACTTGAAAGTGGACTTTAGTTCAGGCAACTCACACCGAGGTGGATTTTATTTTGCTTGTCATGCTCCAGAGCACACTCCCAGAAGCCCAAGTGTTGAACACTTTTACAAAGTGGAGCACACATTTACCTGTTTGCAGGAAGCAGCAGTGGAGGAAAACCCATGACCTTTAGGAAGAACCTGGCACAACACTAAGGTCCCGGATATTTCCGACAGACCTCTCTGCTTCTGATACAGAATCACAGAATCTCACAGAATGGTCAGGGTTGGAAGGGCCCTCTAGAGATCATCCAGTCCAACCCCCTGCCACAGCAGGGACACCTCCAGCAGTGGCACAGGACAGCGTCCAGGCGGGTTTTGAATGTCTCCAGAGTGGGAGACTCCCCCACCTCTCCGGGCAGCTGTGCCGCTGCTCTGCCACCCTCACAGGAAAGAAGTCCCTCCTCAGGTTCAGATGGAACTTCCTATGGTCAAGTTTGTGCCCATTACCTCTTGTCCTATCACTGGGCACCACTGAAAAAATACTCTTCTCATCTACCTGGCACCCTCCCCTTAAGTATTTATAAGTATTGATAAGATCCCCCCTGAGTCTTCTTTTTTCTAGACTGAAAAGCCCCAAGGCCCTGAGCCTTTCCTCATAAGAAGATGCTCCAGTCCCCTCATCATCTTTGTAGCCCTTTGCTGGACTCTCTCCAGCAGTTCCCTGTCCTTCTTCTACTAGCATCCTGGCAAAAGACCAGATCTAGAAGCTGACTGGGGGCAGAGTGGCTGATGGGAAAATTACGGCCAGCATTTTGACCTGCTTGAGGAAGAGGAGGTCCTGCTAACAACACAAAGAGCTGGAGCTTGAAAGAAAGGGAAAGCCAGGCTCAAGAGAGGATAGCCTTCATCCTCAGAAGCAAGACAAAACAATAAAAATAATGAGGGCTGTGAATTTAGCACAATAATGAAGACCTGCTCTTTCTGCTCGTTGACTGTGTTTTCAGAGGGAGGAGCAAGTAGCAATCAGGGTGTCCAGCTCAGCCTGCTGGCTGCCTGGGGGGCTTCTGGGCATCAGTTCCTGGGTAGCAACAAATCATTACCCATCTACGCCTTACACAGCCAATAACGAGTAATGACATAAATGGCTTATCATGCACTAGAGCCCTGCCCTGTTACCAGCAGGCAGCCTGTGCTCAGAAGTCAGTATCCTTTCGCATTCTCTAAGTCTAGCACAGCACCACATCCCAGTTCTGAGCCTACTTCGTTCCTCAAGAAAAACAAACAATGGAAAAGTCCAGCCTCAACAGTGTTCATTCAGCAGAGCTTCCAGCTGAAATTCAACAGGAGACACATCCAAGGGCTTGAACACGATGCTGGGTGCCCAGCTGGCTCCCAAACTATGAAGATGCAAGTTTTCAACCGAGCACCCTCCACATGTTGACAGGCAAGTATCAAACTTAGAGATTAACCTCTATAAATCCTTCAAAAAACCCACAGTAATGCTACTTAAAACACTGACAGAGAAGGACATTAATTTTCCCCATTAAGAGCGCAAAGCAGGATGTTTATCCACTGTTACGCAGTGATGTAACTGGAGGACAATATCAGACAGCGCTGGCTTAAAAGTTACTGTGTGGAATCCAGTGGTCTTAACAGGGGGAAACCCGGCCTGCTCTGCGTTAATCAGGTACGCAGGGGATCAGGAGGGATGACACGTCACAGCCGGGCTGTTCATCAGAATGGCGTCATCTGGTACCGGGCGGGCATGGTGACACATTTAGGAACTAAGCAGCAGCTATGCCTAGAGTTGTACACATGATTTATGAACGCATGCAAATCACCATTTAACCACTTCCCAAGCTACGCTTATTATACCAGATATCATCATTTTCCTTCCAAGACTGAAACAGCAGCCTGGATAATAGTCTATCCTAAGTGTTTAAGCTGCAAACATTCAATTTAGGGACAAAGCAATGAGGTAAAGTATAGAGTTGCAAAGTGAAACTATACTGTAACCTACTAGTTGGCAGCAGTTCAAAGGAAGGACAATCCTCTGTTGCTAATGCGTTATCTGTCAAGGATATTCCCAAGTTCCCACACTAAGCAGATCCCACCCAAAGCACTGTGCATGCTCGAGAGAAGAGTTCTGAACTATAAATGGCAGAACTCTTGGTGCACAATACAGACATCACGGTAGAAACACATGCTGGCTGAGCAGCTCCGCAGGGCGTCGCAATCTGTAAATGAAGGGACGAACGCAGCAGGTTTAGAACACCCTGGCTGAGAGGCACCCATGTCCAACTCACCTGGAACTGGAATTTCTGTAGCTGTAGTTACCTTCACACCGTCAGCCAAGACAGTTTGGCACATGAGGAGAGTTTATGCACTCACCCTAAGTGTAAAAGTGGGGGTATGATGTTTCCACATAAAGAGCATCCCCTGCTCCAGGGGAATTACTACACTATTCTACAAAGCTACTAAAATATATTATATATTTGAATATTTAAGCAATATTGCTGAAGAGCATAACAGCATCCCTGCGCTGTACAGGACACCACAGAACGTTGCTCACAAAAGGCATTGACCTGAACAGCCCCAGGGGTAAGAGGTGCTTGTCTCATGTACTCCCCACTACAGAAGGCCAAAGAAGATTTGTGCCACATTCCCCATTTCAGATAACAAAATTCACCAGTGTACCTACATTGAACTAGATTACCGATTAATTTATAAAAGCAGACACCTACAGCACACAGTGAAGTAACAAAATACAGAGGTTTATTGACAATTGAATGGTTTATCATTTGATTTCCAATCCTCTTCTGTCCCAGAAAAATGTTCTTCTTGATCTTACTTGATGAGTTGAAAACATGGTTTAGAAAGAAAGAAATGCAAGAAAATGAACATAGTTTAACTAATTTAAGGCCTAGTTGGAAGTTGCTGTTTATACGACAGACACTGTAGCCAATGCACATCAGGACTAAAAGATGTTGAGCCTAAGCTCAGTATTACAGACAGCGTCAGCTACACCAGCCCCCTCACTGCAGAAAATGCCTCTGGTTGACTTTCCCACACGGCAGCCTCTTACATCCTCTCAAGTACTGGACTGAGGAATGGAAACAGATGGATGTGTCTGAGAGTCAGCCAGAGGCTGGACAGCACAGACTCAGGAATAGCTGCTAGGAAATACATGTTTGGAAGCAACATAAATCCACGGCAGGGTTGCAGTCAGAGTCTCTGTCACACTTTCCCAGAGGGGACAAGAACAGGGAGCTCCAAACCTATCCGAAAGGTGCAAAGGCATTGAAATCCCTGCTTTCCATGGCTAGTTATACCCTTTACACTGCCCCACATATTTCACTTTCACTGTTTGAAAAGGCAACTAAGTCTTCATGCAGTCATCCACCACTCCTGACATCAACCGAACCGAGCAGTCTGGTAAGCACAATACTCGCCGAGTGTTTTAGCACCTGGCCCAGGGACAGCCCCCTCTGAACAGCAGCAGCGCCCAGGGCACCTGGGCTAGAACAGCAGCGGGCTGGTAACAACGCAGATAAGGCCACTTGTTCTTTGGTGTACCTGAACAACTCCTGTTTTGATATGTCAAATTTAAAAAGTCACTATTAAATACATTGAACAGTAAGCACCTAATGTTAACATTCATATATCAAAGCTCTGGATATGATCAGAAAGTCCATTCAGAGAACAAAGGATGGGAGCTACCCTCCTCAACAAGCGTTTGTGCAAAACATGCACATCTTCCAAACATGATTTAAGTTAGCCAGCATAACCAAAAGGTTTGTATTGCTAAAGTCTTTGTTTCTCTAACTAGGATAGTCTACAGCATGTCTCAAAACAACTACAGCTGTGGTTTGGGGAGAATCCACATCCTTCTCCCAACCTTACCAACAAAAAAACTGAGGCAGTCAAAGGCAAACGTAAGGCTGACCAAAGACCAGAGAACTCACTAACAGAGTCAGCACAGACAAACAAACAAAAAATGCACTGTGGTGAAGACAGCAGAACAGTCCTGGTTTCCGCAGGGTACAAAGTAAAAACCTTTGCAGAAGCTAAGGCATTTCTATACAGGTTGGGTCAAAGCTGGTTGGACACCTCAGTATATTGTCCACAGTAATGGTACACTTCTGTGCAAAGTGTACCATAAAGCTATCGTTCGCACCCGCATCTCTACCAGCAGATGTGCACTTGACCAGGAGACTCTAAATAAAAGCCTTGTTGAAGCACCTACATGAAACAGTACGTTGGACTGACACTATCAGTTGTCAAGAGCTAGCCATAGTAACCAGCAGATTACTGAAGGCATCAGAAAGGCCTGCGTACTCTGCGAAGGGGAAGACCACGATATTTATTATCGTATGATGGTTTATGAGTATGAAAAAAACTTTCAGGATGGTTTGTCCTTGTACCAGCAATCATGTGCTGCAAAGCAAGAAAGGAGGAAAAAAAGAACCAAAGACCGAAGACACTCAAACCCACAGTAGCACCGCTTGTTCCAGTGGAACGCATTTACATCAAAGTGACTGCAGGTCAACTCACACTGTGAAGCTGCATCCTACTGCCCAGCAGGAAGCAGAGCCCACCTGCTGGGCTTCAGAATCTTCCAGATGTGACATCCAGGTCCCCACCCATTCACAATGTCTTCCGTGTTGACTGCATGGATAAGCCTGACTCCACAAGAGCGTCCTGAGCCACGAGCTAGCTAAGAACCTAACAGTCTGATGAACTCACCACAAAGCAGCACTGATCTTTCACAAAGTTACACTAATGTCCCCCACTGCCACCCACCCAGGCAGCCCAAGACTCACATCTTCCACAGGGCACCCTTTCCCTCCCCAACCCCCCCCTCCCCAAATCATCAGGTTATCCTTCCTACACGCTTTAGCATAACCCTCATCCATCTGCCGAAGAATCTATCCACAAACAATAGTCTATAAACTGACCTCGCAACCACAGACAGGAGTTTCTGTGCAGACTCCGTTAGTGAAAGTAAGCAGATGACCCTAATAGAACGCAATACTGGATTTCCCCCCCCGGCGGATTGAGAACTTTGTTGTGTGAGCGTGGCCTTGGTCCTAGTCGGGGCTCATGATTGTCTATCTTGGGTTCTGGCTCCTTGCATCGCTCCTCTTTGCCCAGATCTTTTTTCTCGCCTCCATCTTCCAGCTGTGGTTTGATATTTTCTGTAGCTGAGTAAAAAGAAAGGGATTAGATCAACTCACTATTCTGTAGTGCAAAAAGTGCCTCATCTTCTGTAGGCTGCATTATTTCCCACATCTCCCATCCACAGCATACTAAGGTTTCTCTATATCTGTTCATTTTTCCTGAAGGAAACAGATGCTGAGGAAGAATTTCACTTTTCGCAACAATTCCTCTCTTCCTTCAGCAACCTTTCCAACAAGGATAGGTAGGCTAAGCAATATACCTTCAGAATTATTTTGGCAGTTTCAGGCAATTAAGAGATGCAACATATCATTGAATCCTTTCATACTGAGCTTAAAAGCAGTGTTCCCATCATTCTTTAACAGTAACTAGCAGAGCAACAATACATTTTGTCAGTCAGCTGTTTGTTATTTACAACTACAGAAGGCAAAGACTGCACACCTGAAGGAGACAGCAAGGGAGGAAGCAGTAATCTAACAGGATGTTCTTCTATATATATATCTATATATACATATAGATATATATACACAAGAAAAGTATACGCGCACACACATAGGATCAAGATTTATGCCTGTGGTGTTCTCCTCAATAAGAAGAAAACCACTTCCCCCAAGTCAAGTGATTAAATTTCTGACTAACAGAAGGAAAACTTCTCACTTATATTATCCTAAATATCAGCCTTAGTCTTATGTTTTTAAGAGGAATCATAAGAAACTATTCCTTATCTTCTCAAAGAGAACCAAGAAAGGAATTTCTCTTGCTGACCTTCTAGCTTCTTTGGTGTTTCATCTTCTTTCAAGACAATGTGATCCTGCAAGGAAACAAAAAAATATCTTAGTATATTATCATTCTCAAACAGTAACTCTATCACAAAATCCTTCAGAAAGTTTTGCTTTGTTTCTAGTCTAAGTTTATATGTTTATCACGGTAAAAGCCATCAGCTGCTGACACTGTGCACAGCCCTGCATCCCCCCACCACTACACAATCCCAAGAACACTGGTAGAAGGTAACTCCTGTGTGATGTCAAGGTGCACATCTCAGACAACTCATTGAAACACAGATGAAGACGCTGCATTAGTTCATCAGAGGCTTAAAACTTTGTCTGTGATAAACAGTTCACTCCAAAGGTGTGGAATTACCATTCTTGTCAAGCACTCACTACCACCAGGACAAGCTGGTACTCACAACTAGAACACAGGCAGCCCTTGAGCACCTTATTTATATTCAGCAATTACTGTCTCCACTGATTATCCATAGTGACCCCAACAGTCAGGTAATTAACAAAACCTTTTAAGACCATTTCCCCAACAATTCCAATTGACTGTCCAAAATAAACAGCGATAGTTCAGAAAAGCTTGCATGTTCTCCCACCCATGAAATTCTACTTGCAGTAATTTTTGCAGATGTGCTCTCTCCTTTCCATCCCAGTATTTCCCACAATTCCAATGCTCTAATTAAAGACAAAGGAATTTTGCAAGTGTTGTCATGTTTGTCAGGAATTAATGCTACATTTTTAAAAAGGCAACTGAAAAGAATCAGAGACCAGCTCGATAAAGGTGTACAGAGGAACAAAACAAAGCCCTTTCCTACACCAACAGCACTACTCCTGACAAAACCTAGCTCTCAGTCATCTTGTTTCTTCTCTTTTCTTACCACCAAATCCCCCAAAATATGCTCCAGAGTCTGCACAAAAAGTTAGGCAAAAGCACACTACCAGCACCTTCAAATGTAAGAGAAAAAAGGCGGAAAAAAAAGTTAAATTGGACTAATCTTTTCTTCCTAAGGTTCCAGGAAAAACAAGACTGCAACTGCTTTTTCAGCACAAAGACAGCGATCAGTGTTGCATGGGATGTTAAGCTCCCATGCTATCTGACAGGTTGAAAGCATTGCCAACATAGTAACTACTCTCTCAACGGTATCTACTTAGAGTAAGGCAGCAGGCTGAAAATCTGAATGCACAGCATTTAAATACAGAAATAAAGTAATTGGCAATGTATCCTCCTTTTTTCCAAAACCAGATTTGGTGATAACTACAAGCCTCGTCAACTATTACACATCCCAGCTTTGAGATCTACAAATAACGACTGATATAGCAAGACACACTTTTGTCTGACAGCGCAAAATCAAGTGCACGCTGGACCTGACACGCAAAGCTCATCTTGAGTTACCTTCTTCGCTGTTGATCGCTTAAGCTTAATCTCCTGCTAAAGTGCTTTCATGTTGACTGGAGACGTGTATTTAAGAGAGATGGAGGGTGCAGCCAGGCTACGTGACGATTTATGGCTGTAGCTCACCGGTGTTCACCAACTTTCCAGAGCTGGTATCAAGATCACTGCTGCCAAATTGCTGAACAAAGAGAAGCATCTTCTCCCCATCCAGCTGAAATGCCTCTCGGCTGTGTGCCAAGAGCTCCAGCTGTACCTCACTTACAAGGAACACCAAAGGCTTCAGAAGCATTTTTTTCCCCTCTTCCCCCCACCGTTTTTTTTTGAACACACATCCGCAGTCTAATTAATAGTTTTACTGCAAACTACAGAGCATGCTGAAATCTGATATAGCAAAGATAACAAGCTACCAAAAAGAGACTTCAGGAATAACTGTCTAACTTGAAGTCATCTTATGCATAATTCAGGTCTGTCATCTTAAAAAGAATACAGGCATTGCATTGTGACAAGACTAAGACGACTCGCTGAGATGCTAGATTCTCAGTTTGACAGCGAAAGTAGTACAAATACCTTAGGCTTGTTTGGGTGTGCTCGCACAACACTGCTAGGTACAGGAGACCCAAAGATATCACTTGTCTTCCCACCAGGTGGATTCATGCGTGGACGAGGCTGAGCAGAACTAGAATCCTCAAAAATACCACTTTCTTTTCCCCCTGCAAGGCAGTAGTTAGATTTTTTTTTTTTCTAGATGACTTAGTTTTACCACACTATATTAAAAAAATAAAAAAGACATAAGAACTCAGACTTCCAGAACCTTACTGCCTAGAGACTTACTTTTGCTTGCCTGAAAATACCAGTTGAAATCCTTTGTTACAAGAATTCACTAGAGGATCTCAGATTCACAGCTGCACTCACTGCAGCTAACTGATGACACAGCTCTAGAATAGAAGCAGTTTCCTTTCATCATTTCCTAGACCTCAACTTGGAAAGAATTAGACTTGGATGATGTGCTAAGAAGTCTGTGGACATGTAGATCACTAAAATATATTCATATATTCAGAAGTCTGAATAGATTTACCATTCAAGCCCAATTTGTAAAAATGCAACATAAAAAAGCTGACCAGATCACAGTGTTCCACTTTAGGAAAACGAACCCAGTTCTGTACCACAATTCAGACCCAAATCACACTGAAGGAGGTGGCTGCTCTTACCTGGAGGGTTTGTTCTTTTTGGAATGTTTTGAGGTTCTTCTGAGGCTCCAAAGATATTGGATGCCATGCGGTGTGGCCTGCTTGAAGAAGAAACTTCTTCTGTGCTCCCAAAGAGATTACTAGAACCTCCTCCTGGGGGTTTCAATACCCTACATTGCAGAATGAGAGAAGCAGGAGACAAAAGTTTGTTTGAAACTTACAGCATTCAACATATTTTATGTCCCCTCCCCATTCTCCCTTGTACATTATGAATAACTGTTCTGATTTGAACTTACTCCAGGTAAGTGCTATGTCCACGAAGTATCGACTTTTCAAGAGCTGTTCTAATAAAATATTCTCAAGTTCAGCACAAATATTGCCAGCTTCCTAGTCAGTCAACTTCATCATTATGTTATCTACGATTATTTGGAATGGTCATAATAGTACCACCAGAACAAACAGCTATGCTATCTGTGGTGTTCCAGAAGCAACAGGAGATTAGGGGAAGACATATGACTCTGGTTAGTACTTTAAAAATAACCATTACAGAATCAGACTTTCTGCTAAACTGCACATACCAGCTTTGCATCCGCAATACAATGCAAACCCATAAACTTTTCAAGAAAAGCAGACATTTCATAACTACTAAAAAATTTGCTAGTTTCAACCATCAGTTATCGTATTAGATGCTGTACAGTTTAGAACAGAAAGGTGGAAAGCCAAGAAGTAAAATTTTTAGTGGTCGAGATGCAAATCCATTAAAACCAAAGCTTGGCACCAGAGGTACATCAAATGGATCCTCATAAAAATTGGAGGTTGCAATAGAAATGGACTGACTTCTTGAAAACTACCCAAAGTCATGCTTGTCCTTGAGTAATAAGTCCACAGTTACTACCCATGTCTTGTTCAACAGACTTCAGGTCCTGTCCTGAAAAGGAACTGAACCACTACATGGGAGTAGAATCAGTGGAATTAATTGGAAAACTAACAGAAAAAGCATGGGAGAGCAACAAATACCTAGATAACAAAAATAATCTTTACAGTTAATGTCTACTTGACCAATTACCCACAATCTCGGCAGCTGAGCAAAAGTAGTAGCTGAATTATACCTCTTCTAATCTGCATACTTGACCTGGGACCTAAACTAACTTTTACTTTTATACAAAGAGAACACTTAAAAATTGCAAGATCTTTATCCCACTCTACCTGAACAGAATTCAAATGTCAGTGAATTAATACAACACTTCCCCTCCATAGATCTGTGACAGAAGCAAGACATTTCACGTTAGGTATCTGCCAGGCATAAAAAGAGGCGCCTCTCAGAGCCGAGATCTACTCCAGTTTAACCCTAAGATTTAACTTCACAAAAGCAGAGATATTTGGCTGCCCTGTCAGAAAATAAGCTACGTGAGCATTTCAGAGCTCAGGATGCAGAAAGCAGTTCTATTTGCTTTGGGAGGAAGGAGAAAAAAGTTCTTTTAGTCTGGGAGTAGTTTATGTAGTCAGAATCAGCCTCAGAGAGATTGTCTTTACCGGACAACTTCAATATTATAATCCTTAGCATGACTGTGGATTTAAGGAACCCCTTTAGCTTGAGGGAGTAATTAGAATTTCAGTAGACAGGACAACTGTCTTGCCCACTGCACAGGTAAGATCATATCTGAGCAGAAGGTTTATTTACAATCTAATGTCCAACAGACTACAGATCTAGCTATGCTATAGGCTTTCCACATATCTTTGAAGATCTAAAACTGCTATTAAAACAGACATCATATAGGCAAATTATCTATTTCGATCATTCACAATGGTCCAGAAACCATGAGACAGTTTAAACATTTAAACTGGGCGATGGAAGGAAGAGAAAAGGGAACAATAAAAAAACCCCCAAACCTAGAAGAGTTTGGGAAGGGGCTCCTGTTAAAAAAGTAGGTCTGCTAGTATCCCTCATCTAATTTAACTGATTTCTGACTTCACCCACTTTTTTCAGCTCTTTTTTAAACACATCTGGTCTTTCTTGAGTTCTAAGTATATATATAAAGTTATATATAAAGTTCTAAGTTCTTGAGTTCTAAGTATATATAGTTTATACAGATGGAGTTTCCTACACTATAGTTTCACTCCATTTACCATGCTGTTTTCTTAACACATGCCTACAAGCGTAGGAGGGAATAACAAAATAACTACATTCAGATTTTTTTGGTTTAAGAAAAACAACCAGTCATAAGAATCAAATTACTTCTCATTCCTGCAACTGGATTTAAGGTTCATTGCAGAAAAAAAATTCTAGAGAAACCCCACTTTAAGATTAAATGTCTTGATTATTCAGCTAACAAACAATTAAGCATCAAAAGAAATCCAACACTGATTAATCTTATACTGTCCTCCCATTTTCAGCTCAGTATACATACTAAGAAAACCCTACTGTTGCAATGAGTAAGTCAGAGGCATCACTTGAGGTGCTTACAAGGCACTTTGAAATCAGCATAATAGGTGACCTTTTCTGCCAGCATCACCCAAAAGAATGTCTTGACTCTACATACACAAAATGGATTTGCCTCCTCAATTTCAGAAACTTCTAATCATTAGGAACCTTCCAAATATTCCATAAACTTTCAAGCAACTGTGACACCAGGTCCACAAAATTCTAACTAATGCAAAGTCAGATAAATAAGTCATTCACAGGAATTACCAAAAATAATCTTGAAGTAACAAGGTCTTCCAGCTTATAGCAAAGAGGACAGGGTTTTGTGCCCTTCACTTCAGCCAAAAACTGGGGAGAATACAAAGCTATTTTCTTGCTGTGTAGCCGACCTCCTTGTACTCCTGTGTCACTTCGTTCTAGATCGGAGTGAGATGTGCAGGTCTCCCACACCACGTAAGAAAACAAGACTTAGCCTGTCAATCCTACCAATGGAAAACAGTGTGCTAAACTTGATAAGCCAGTGTGAGCTGCTTCAACAGAGTACAAGGAAATTCAACATACACTTTATAGTAATTTCAGTTTATAGTTTATGGTCATTTTATATTGGTATCATGCCAGTTTACATAAAGAGGTATTTTTGTGTTTTGTAGCCAGGTAAGTTAGATCTTCTTCCTTCCTTTGGGAGGAAGGGGGGGAGGGCACAGAAGGGGAGGTGGTGTTTTATTCTTTTAAACAGTAATAAAAAAAAAAAACCACCAACTTTGTTTTCTACACAATCTAAATCTGTTTCTTCTTCCCCTCCCCTCCAGTAGACTAGAAGTCTGTAAATTCATCTAGAACAGCGAAATTAAGAACCCTACCCTGTAAGTTTAAAAGCCTCTACTAATTGCTTTGTTCTCTTCTGGCAGGCTTGAAGAATTTTAATTAGTTCTTGTGGTCTTTTTTTCCTGCATTCTAACACACTTGAATTTGAATACCCTTTCCTCATTAAACCTTTCAGCCGACCTATGGAAGAGATGCCAAGACTTATCCATTACTTCAAGACACTGGCTATATAAATATTTTTTTTTTTTAATTTTGTCTGGAAGTTAAACACTGAAGTCCTACCATTTTTCAGACAGTCCTAATAAAGCAGGTAAAATAGGAAAGTTGCATTATATGCAAGAGACCATCACTAAGGTAACTAGCAGAAAGCCAGTGTTAAGGTTTGGAACACCGGGCTCTAAAGCAAAGACCAGAAAGTTGCTGGGGGCACTCCTGCTGTTGGGTCAATACAAATTCATGCTTCATTAAATACCTCACTTATGTTACAAACAAACAGCAAGCTTTGTTAAGTCAGTTACCCTCTTGATCAGAAAGCTATGCAGTATTCTGCAATAACACTGATAGGGAGGAGGGAACACATGTATCCCATTTCCAAGATGGCTACATTGAGCATTTTCAGCTCTATACAGTAGTTGTGAGACTGCTCATACACTAGATGAGTTGAGGATACATAAAAGCAATGCATCTTTATAGTGTGCACCAACAGCAGAATGATAGAATTCTCTTCTGCTTTGCTTTCAGAGCAACAGCAACTCTTAGACATGCAATTCTTCGTTTTATTTTGGAAAAGCAAAACCTCCTTAAAAATACAAAGCATCATTATTTAAGTTCAGTAAAATAAAACTTGGCAGTTAGTTTGATTCACCAAACTAGTTGTTCGCTATATCACTGTACGCATTAACTGGATGACTAGAGATACATCTCACTGGATGATTATTTAAGTGGAGGCTTTAATTTAAAGTATTTTTAGCATCATTTATTTCTAACAGTAATACCCCTGTATTACGAAGTTCTCAAAATGCAAAATTTTTGTTTAAAAGTTCCTCGCAAAGATTTCACATTAGGAAGTTATTTTTTTCCCACTTCCATAGCTGCTGGTGGTTGCTGCGGGGATTTTCAATTAGGTTCAGTTTTAATTAAAGAAACTTCTACACATCAAGAACTGCAAAAGGATTTGCATCATCACCAAATAAAGTTTGGTTTAGGGAATGAACAGAATAAGTTCCGGAAGAAGTGTCTGTAAAGCAAGCACTTTTTGCTGTTGAGGGCACAGGCCGTGTGTCAACAGTCACCATCTCGGAGACCACTCTGTGAAATCCAGCAGTGTGAGGTGCTGCAGTGCTGCAGCACGCGCGCTTGCTGCACCGGGCCCGTTTCTAGAGTTGTGTGCATTGCTATAGTGTGTTCTCAGGCACGATGGAAACACTCTGCCACAATGCCAGAGAACAAGCTGTAACAAGATCACCTTTGCTTGCTGTTGACTAAAAAGTTATGATGGTCTGCATTCCAGACTCTATCCAGAAACCCAATTTATGAGTTAGACGTGGTTTCAAAATTGCCCTGAGAACAGAAGCTTCTCAGAGACCATACTAAGGGCAGAGCATCCTCAGAAGTCTTTTAAAACCAGGTCATAGCTTGGAGAGACTGGAATAAAAGGCAAACTTAAAGCACCCTTACACGATTTCGAAACACTTCCTTCCCCTCCGAGCACATGATTACCTCGCAGATGGATTAATCACTCCAGCTCCAAGTTATTAGGATATATGCCCTCATCCAAGTATAACAATATACTTCAATTTCATAAGGCGAAAACAAGCGAATATCTGCTTATGCAGGCGTTTGCGCTGGATCCTCTCAAAGCTTCCCGGCGCGGAACCAGGCCCCGCTCCCTCCCTGAGGGGGTAACACGGGGGAAGGAGGGCCTCCACGGCGCCAGGCCCTTCCTCCCGCGGGGCAGAGCCCCCGCCGGGCCCGGACCCCCTCTCCCGCCCGGCAACCCCCGGCAGCGGTTCACCCCCTCCCGCCGGGCCGGGCGCTGCAGCCCCGCGGGGACCGCGCCCCACACCCGGCCCCGAGCCCCAGGCACCGCTCCCGCGGGCCACCCCGCAACCCCCGGGGCAGGGGAGGTAAACCCAGGCACGGCAAGGTCAGCGGGCAGCCAGCGAGCCGCCCCAGCAACTACCGAAGGGATGGGGGCGGCGTTCCCGCCCACCGCGACCCAAAAGGGCCCTCAGGAGGGACCCGCTCCCCTCAGCCGGAGCCGCCCCTCAGCGCCGCGCCTCAGCAGCAGCCTGCCCCGCGCCCGCCTCTCCCTCAGCCCGAACAAAGCCTCGCCACCACGCAGCTCCTCCCGCTTCCCGCTTCCCCCTTCGCCTTCGCCCCCGCGCCGCCGGTCCGCCCCCGCCGCACCACCTGGAGCTGGGCTTGGCCGAGTCGGCCTCGGGGCCCTGGAACATGGTGGCGGACGACGGGCTCAGCTCCACAGCCCGGCGCGCGGCGCTCCTCCTCGGCTGCCTGGCCCGCAGGTAGCGGCGGCGGCCCCGCCCTGCCCTACCGTTGGCTGACCCACCCGCCCATCACGTCGCGCAGCCTATGGGAAGCAGCCTGCCCTCTCGCTCTCCCGCCTGCCCGGTGAGCCTCGCAGAGGGAGGGAAGCTTGAAAAGGGCTCGCGTCGTCGCGCGTCCTGGCCGCCGCCCATTGGTAATGCCGCGCGTCCGTCAGAGGGAACTGCAGCGCCATTGGCTGAGAGGCGGAGAGGGGCGAGCGGCGGGAGGGTATTTAAAGGGCCAGGTGGGGCGGTGGCCGAGTCCTCTCAGCCGGGATGACCGCCGCTCCGTGCACACGCAGGCGAGTTACGGAGCGTGAGGTTCCCCTCCCCAGGGACGATCCTCTCCTCCCGGGCGGAAAAGGCCGGGTTCGTCCGCGGGGCCCTGTGGCCAAGGGCTGTGAGAGCCCCGAGAAGAGCCGGCTCTGGTCTGTGCTTCAGCTGCGCCGCCAGGCCCTCGTACGGGCATTTCACCCCAAAGTGTCAAAAACGGGGAGGAAGCCCAGCGTAAGGAACACCCTCATAGACGGCTTTATAACCTGGTGGCTCCACCATTGCCCCCAGGGCTTCACCCAGCTGTGTGGGAGGGGAGAGGGTCGCACCTTGGCCTGGTGAAGCCCTGCAGGCCTCAACACCGCGATCCCATTACCAATAACCCATCTGCTGTCCTTCACCTCTCTCTCGGGAAGTGGTGTCTGTGACTTGTGCACAGCTCTGCAGCTGAGGCAGTGTTGGGTGACCACCACGTTGGAACCATGGGTCTCCTTGTAGCATCTGGTGCGGCTCCACTGGAGGAGCCAGCACTAGCACGGCCTTTTTCACCAAACGCCTTTGGATTGACAGTAATGCTACAAGTTAACATTTTCAAGCTGAAGGTTTTATTTAATGGCTCCACTTTCCATCATGTCAAGAAATAAATTTAGAGGCAGCCGTATTGCTGCTTTTATATTGAAGGATTAAAAAAAACAACACACCAGAAATATGTACCCTTAACTACAACATTTTGCTTTGATTTATTTCTTGCTTTGCTAATCTTTACTTCAGACTCATTCCTTCTATTTTCTGTGAGAAAGTGGCTAGGACTCAGTACAAGCTTTGACATAAGTGGAAAAGTTGAAGGTCCTCTCTTAGCCTTTGTCACAGCATGGTGGAGGCGAGAAGCTTCACAGAAAAGTGCTCAAACTTGGTCACACAGTCCAGTTTTCTTGGTACAAAGGTGGTAGAGATGAGCCCTCACTTGTTGGATGGAAAGGAAGCATCGAAGAATATTACTAATAAGGTTATTGTTGAGCTTTTTAAAATGTTCTTCATTTCTTATCATAGAATGTTTTAGACTGGAAGGGGCCTTAAAGATAATTTTATTCCAACGCCCCTGCCCTGGGCAGGGACACCTCCCACCAGCCCAGGTTGCTCCAAGCCCCGTCCAACCTGGTCCTGAACACCTCCAGGGATGGGGAGGCACAGCTTCTCTGGGCAACCTGGGCCAGCGGCTCACCATCCTCACAGGAAAGAGTTTCTTCCTGATATCTAATCTAAATTGCCCCTTTCCATTTAAAACCGTTCCCCCTCGTCCCATCGCTCCCCTCCCTGATCCAGAGTCCCCCCCCAGCTCTCCTGGAGCCCCTTTAGGCACTGGAAGGGGCTCTGAGGTCTCCCTGGAGCCTTCTCTTCTCCAGGCTGAACACACCCCCCTCTCCCAGCCTGTCCTCCCAGCAGAGGGGCTCAGCCCTCGCAGCATCTCCGTGCCCTCCCCTGGCCCCGCTCCAACAGCTCCGTGTCCTTCTGCTGTTGGGCCCCCCCGAGCTGGAGGCAGCACTGCAGGGGGGGCTCCCCAGAGCGCAGCAGAGGGGCACAATCCCCCCCTCGCGCTGCTGCCCACGCTGCTGGGGATGCAGCCCAGGATGCCGGGGGCTTGCTGGGCTGCGAGTGCACATTGCCGGCTCATGTTGAGCCTCTCATCAACCAACACCCCCAAGGTCCTTCTCCTGTCATCTAGTTTAAGAACACTCTTGCACTTTCTCAATGGCAAATTAAACTAAAGCTGCCATTGTATATTGCAGAGACCAAAATCCTAAATGTGTACAAAAAGGAATTAGTTAATGACAGAGATCACAGGATAATTCAGCTTGAAACGAACCTCAGGCCTAGAGCCTAACCTCCTGCTCAAAGCAGGGTGAGCTAGATCAGACCAGCTTCCTCAGGGCTTTGTTCAGTTTTGTCTTGGAAAACTCTGAAGACAGACACTGCACAACTCTCTGGGTGACCTCTTCCTGATTGTCCTCAGGGTGAACAAGTTTTTCTAGTAGTGGCTCTATAAAATATGATGGCCTGAATATAACCTCTACATCTACGTTCCTGCTTATCTTATTATGTAAATAAAGGTTAAATGGAAAAATCTGATGGGGCATGGACAGCAAGTAACACACTGGACGTAAGTTAGACCAAGTATTAGTATGTATTTATGCACAAGAATAAAAACAGCTTTACAAGTTGAATTGGAAATTTAAACAGAGGAAGTTTAACAGCTTTTGTATATTATATTAAATAACCAAAACACCTTTTTCCAAAATTGGTAAAGAATAAATAATATAATTTACAATATGGTACAAAAAATAATCAGTAAGGACAGGCATTCTGCTTTATACATACACTATATAGGTATATTTATAATCTATAAAACAAATTCACATCTCCAACAAGCCAGAAACCTTAGATGATATGGCTTAACTATTATTAAAAGAAACAGCATTAAATTTTGCTGCCAGAACCATAAGCTCTAAAGCAGTTATCATGTTTCAATATTTAATGATAACTTATTGCCGTAGTGCTTGCCAAGGTTTCACTTAGTTAACATTTACAAATTGCTGTGAAATTAAGAGATTCAAAGGTTTGAAAAGGTTAAAAAAAAGTGCAGTACTTTCCTTATAAATGCATCCGAAGTCTGAGTGTAAAAAACAAAATGCAACTTAATTTCCACTCTGGGATCTGCGGAGTCAGTAAATGAGATGTCTTTATAGACTAATTTGATCCAAGCTATTTAATTCAATTTAGAAATACAAATAGGGGTGTCAAGAAAAGGCTTAACAATGCATTATTAAAAACAATTAGTATTCCTATGCTTAGTAGATTTAGTGATAAAGGATAAAGTGAATTGTGTGGGTAATCAGGATGCAACACCCAGCAGAAAATCCAGTTAGCACACACACACAGGGAGATCTAATCCTTAGGATGTGGTAGTACTGCTTGTCACCCAGAGTGGGATGACAACAAATACTGAATGTTCTGCCATTCACCTTGCTGAACTAGTCAGAACTTCCTTATTGTACAGTCACCAAACCAACATGGGGAAAGCCTAGAGCAACTCATACTAGAACTGGAGGTTGTTATAGTGTCCATCTGTCCTCTTCCAACCGCCTTGCAGTGCCCCAAGAGGCTATTAAGCTAACAAAGTCACCTTTACCTCAAAACCAATCCTGTGTGCATCTCGGTGGAACCTGCTTGAGTGTTTGCTTAGCACAGGCTGACATTGTTACACATATGGATTTTGTTACTTCTGTTGGGGAAGCTGAAATAATTAAAATTGAAAATTTTTTGTGTTTAAAAAAAATAATATACACACACACAGAGGAATACATATATGGATGTGTGTGTGTATATGTAAGTGTCTGTATATACACACCCCTCCTACACCCCCCCCCCCCAATTTTTCGCTTAGCAGTCTTAGGCACAAACTGATAATGATTAGTATTGTAAAGCACATCCACCTAAATCTAGAGCTGGTGGAATCGCAGGTGTGTTTAAGTGATCTTTCACATAATAAGGAAAACAAATCCCGCATCAATTCAAAACTACCACAACAATCTAAGTTATTTTCAAGTTTTTCCCTGATAAGACTGACTTGTCCTGAAAGGGCTTTATTATTAAACTGCAGTTTGCACAGCATTACATTTCTGAAATCAAATTCTGTTTCCTAATGACAACTTTTAAGGGGCTGATGCCAAACTCATTTCTAACCACAAAATTATGAGTACTGAACTGACCTGTGTCATTTCCACTTTGCTGTTACTCAGTGGTCCAAATCTACTTGCAAAGGTTCAGGATATCAAAGTTTTCTGATCTCATGGCATCATTAAAAATAGCCACTATGCTGACTTCATTCTGCAACTCTATTATTCCTCTATGGCAACTGAATGGGCTGAGGAACGGCAGCCTGACAGCTCCCTGTATCAGATGGCAGAAAGTCTTCTCAGATCTTAATGAAGTGCTCTGCCATGTAGGTGCAGCAACGCCAGCACTTATTCTAAGCAACCTAAGAGTCAAAACCACTGTCACATCCATTCCATTACCAGCATGGGTAAAGAAGATGGAATGTTTGTCAAACTACCCAAATACACCAGAGACCATCAGGCTTGTCTTTCACTATTCAGAAGTTTAAGAATGAGAGTTCAGATTTTCTTTTATACAGTACTTGATTAGAATGTATCACATCTCCTCCTGTGTGTCCTGTAATCCACAGCTACAGAAGGAGCTCTCTACTTTCGTCCTGCAAGTCCGAAGGGTTTTTGGAGGTACAGCATACAGAATGATCAGCATTACTAATGTAAGAAGCCAAAACCAAGAGGAAACAATCTGGGAAAGACTGAACCAAAATACAGCTCAACTCTAAGTAAAACTTCCAAAGTTTTAGAGGGACCGACTCAAGATTAAAAGGTATCCTCTCCATGGCAAAGGTGAACGCTCAGAATGATACGCTCCTCAGCATTCATTTTTCCTGACAGCCTTCCACTTTTTATATTCTAGGTTTACACGATTTCCTGGTAATTGCATCACAATTCTCAAACAAGGCTCTGTAAGAATAACAAAAGAGAAATAATGAAAGAAGGACTTCATATCCCACATGACATGCAGTCAGAGTAGGAAGTTAGCCCACAGGTATGAAGTTCTCCATTCTTCTAATCATGATTGTTTTCTTGCTACTAATACAGGTTTGCCTCCCTGTTGGGAACATCCAGTTGCACTAATGCTGATTTTACACATCTGTACAGTTCCTATGTCAAAGAGGAGAATGTAGCAACCTGATACGTGGGGTCTTGGAATGTCATCCAAATCTCACTACTTTTTTGAGTGAAATCGGGAAGGTTGCTTTGGGCCACACAAAAGGTGCATCAGAAAACTTGTTACTTTACTAATGATAGAAAGCGTAAGGTAAACTATATAGCAGTTAAAAAAAATAATCTACATAAAGCAGGGTAAAGTGACTGGGAAAACAGCCAATCTAATCAGTGCATCGTGAGCAGGGTTACAGGAAGAAACTCCCAGTCAAATGCCTTGTAAAAGTAGCTAAAGGCAGGCAGAACTACATCCACCAAGTATAGTGCAAGTTGGGAAAATGAACCCCTGATAATAGTCTAAGAGATGGAGAAGTTTTGTTTATTTATTAATAATATAAAGTTGAGGTTTATCTAGGACTAGCCCCTTGGGTAAGTTCAGAGCTACTTAAAATAGCCAAGGGACATCCTTTTACTGGAGAAGCAGACAAGTGCTTAAAAAAGGGGCACAATAAAGGTATTCTCTCTCGTGACCGGCAGGAAAGGAAATAGGAAAAGTCTCCTGAGTTATAAAGGTAGGATCGACGGACAACCAGCTGTAGAGAAAGTAACTTTATATTCCTTTGAACCTGCTGGTATCAGGATCTGGGTCTTTCAAATATTAAAACACTAACATTAAATGCATAGGGATTTAGTAGAGGGAGTACCAGATCCACTAGTGCCTGGGAGTGACGATAATGAAAAATGATGCCCTGAGGTACTACAGAGCACCTGGAATTCACAGAACAAGGAGGAAATAAGGACAGACTAAGGGATTAAGCTAGGACTTGACACCTCTCCTCTTCATGACACAAAACAGATCTCAACAACTTTAGCGTTAACATATTATTTGTTTCTGTACATTACAACGTTCTTTCCTATTTCCTCTCCCCAGGTAAATCCTCAGTTTTTGTGAAAAAAAGATGGCAATATATACAGGTTTCCAGCAAAGCCAAGACTAGTTATGACAAAGCTTTCATAGTGATTCCAGTAAGCTCTTTTGCAGTGTTTCCTGTCTTAAAAAGCAACCGTTCTTCAGGGAAAGCAGGAAAGCACTCTCCCGCTCATGGGATGAACTGTGCAATGTGATGAAGAATCTCAAAGGTGGAGAATATGAGTGCAGTCAGGATGATGATGATTGCGACATGTGATGTGTTTTAAAAATAGAGGAAACTCCCCAAGGATCCATGCAATCTGGGAGCAGGGTGAATCAGAGCTCCCCTACTAAACAAGAAAGCAGGTACGTGCCCCTACTGGAATGGTCAGACAACAAAACATAGCCAAAGAAACAGAATGCTCTATAAAAACGAAGCATCGTAGAGTCACAGCGCCTTTGAAGAGAGTGCAAGAAACTTCAGTTTGACTGACTGATAAAAAGAGTGCCAACTAGGACATGTCAAGATGCAAAATGGTTCCCATACCCACCCCCACCCTTTATCCTCCACAACTTCAATGTGGATCCCAAATCATGGCATTTTGATTCCTACGCAAAAAATAATTCACGTAGGGGAGCTTCTGGCAATACCCTTCCCTGCTTGAGCTTCTTGCTTAGGTCGTTCCAAAGTACAAGTCCGGGACTGTCCCATAAACCTGCCATCTTACATCACTGATGCAGGGGCACCGTTTCCTGTAATACTATTCCACGTTTTGTTGTTCCCAGTATATTGCACATTCCAGGACTTGCAAGTATTTCTTCAGACTTTTGAAGACAACGCTTCTCTTTTAGACAGAAGCGCACAAGACAGAGACAACTGAGCCTCAGCGGCTTCTCTACAACCTGTCCTTGCCATGATCCAGCGCTGCAAGCTCCAACGTTAGCTGAACAGTCTACACCAGCCTGCTGGTCCCTCACACTCACTGTGAGAGATCCCCAATTGGGGGACCGCCACCTCCTCCATCGAACAGAATTTCCCTGCGGGTTGGTTCGGGTATTGATAGTTCCTGGGCAAGGTCATTAAAACGAGATATGTAATCTATGCTGTTCTCATTCATCATGCAAGCCAGCTGGGAATCCACCACCTAGAAGAGACATGAAAGAAAACAAGAGCTACGCGTCAGCAGAAATTTCACAGTATCACAGAATTGTTTAGGTTGGAAGGGACATCTTGAGATCATTTTGTCCCACCATCCTGCTCTAGAACAGGCTGCCCTGAACCTTGTCTGGTCAGGTGCTGAATTATCTCCAGGAATGGATATTCCACAACCTCTCTGGGCAACCTGTTTCCATGTTTGACCACCCTCACACTAAAAAAGTTCTGGTGGAATTTCACGTGTTTCAATTTGTGCATGCTGCCTCTTGTCCTGAGAAGAGTTTGGCTCCCTCATCTTCATTCCCAACCTCTCCTCATATGAAAGATACAGTTTATATCACTTTATCTGAGTTAGGGAACAGCTCTTACCCATGGCTAAATGGAAGCCTCAAAAACCAAAAGAAACCAAAACCAAACCTACAGTCTCAATGGGCCTTACCTGCCAATCCTTAATTCAGCATTAAGGTGCACTAGTAGATGCATTGTACAAAAACTCTATAGCTATTACCTCTAACGAAATAACTGCATTTGTAAATAAAACTCGATTCTGCAGGACACTTAATAAAAGGCCTTTCAAAATTCTCCCATCATTAAAACCATTTTTAATGATACTTGCTTCCTCTAAAGACTCCCACACAAACCCACATCTGCCACAACAGCTGCTCTGGTGTGCCTAAAATGGTAGCTTACCCCATTTTCTTCTGAAGATAGCTTGTAAGATCAAGGGCTGCAATGTCACTTCAAATCCACACAAATAAATTATCATATATTCCTTTAATTAACACACACCTTGACAGATTCTCACCATCAAGTAAGTAGAATCTTCATATTTATGCCAGGAAGTAGAGCTGCGTGTGGAGTCTGAAGCTGCTAAGGGCACATTAACACCACAGGAGCTTGCTGCAGCTTCTGATTATGAGGTCTGTACAGAACCTCCTTACCCAAATCCGAAGGGCAATGGAGGAATGAGATTTTCCTTCCATCAGGGCAAGCCCCCCCAAAGTTACAACGTACATGATGTTACACTGAGTCAACAACTGTAAACTGTAGGATAATTAAGACTGGAAGGGACTTGAAAAGGTCTCTAGTTCAAGCTCCTGCTCAAAGCAGGGTCACCTAGGACAGAGCAGTTTCCTCAGGGCTTTATCGATGTTAGTCTTGGAAAGCTCTGAAGACACTGTACATCATCTCTGGGCAACCTGTTCCCCTGCCTGACTGTCCTCAGGGTGAAAATGTAGTCATATGTAGTCAGAACCTTTCTCAATTCAGTTTTTGCCTGTTCCTCCCACCATGCATCACCACTTTGTGAAGGGCCCAGCTACATCTTCTTGATGATCTCCCTGCAAGTACTAGCAGGCAGTTAGATCCCTCCCGCCCTGCAGCCTTCTCCAGGTTGAACAAGCCCAGTACCATCAGCCTTTCCTCACAGACAGGTGCTTCAGCCTCCTGATCATCCTGGTGGCCCTCTGCTGAACTTGCTCTACTTTATCTAGGTCTTTCCTGTACTGGGTGCTCAAAGCTGGTCACGATATTCTAGACATGGCCTCACAGCTGTTGAGAAGAGCAGGATAATCACCGCTTTGTTCAATCTACTGGCTATGCTCCTGTTGAAACAGCCCAGGACACTGTTGGTTGTCTTAGCTGCCATAGAACATCCTGGCTCATGTTCAGCTTGCTGTCTATCAAGATGCCCAGGTACATCTCGGCAGAGCTGTTTCTTAAACAGTCTGTCTCCAGCCTACATTGCTGTCGGGGTTAGTCCTGCCCAGGGGCAGGACTTTGCATTTGTCCTTGCTGAACTCCATAACGTTCCTGGCAGCTCACTCCTCCAGTCTGTCACTGTCCCTCTGAAAGGGAGCTCTGTCCTCAAGCGTATCAAAGCCTTAATGACTGCTGGTCTTCACTCTACCCCTTCAAAAGATTTCAAAACAGAAGGATAATTCTACCAACAGAGAACATAACTCAGCAGCATAGGACCTTCTGCCATTCTCAGGTAACTTAGTATTAGCCGCTTCCTGCTTCTTCCTATTTATTTTTTCTACCAGTCCTCCAACTGTACCGTAGCTGCATCAGTATTAACTTTTCTCTCATCTTTAGTATTTTCCATTCCTGCTCTACAAAACAGGAGACACAAAACAAAAGGATTACAACTCTCTCTGTCAAAAGTAAGACACGTCCAACATGGTAACCATGACCTCTCCCAGCAAAAAACGTGGGTCGAAGGTGCTCCTAACAGCTTCTCACACCAGCTCTGGTGCAGTACACCCTCGAGTCATTTCATACTCTACCATTAAGACTCTAACCCTGTTTTACTAAGCTAAAGTGCAGATGTCAAAGCATCTTTGCCTTAAGTATCTCAGGAAGGTATGATGGACAATATACAGTAACACCACACTAAAAAAAGAAGCATAGAGTTGAATGTAATTTGATGACATACCTCTGCTACATCTGCCAGGGACCGGGACACGAAAGAGTCCCGCGAATTTCCATCCAGAAGGCTGGGTCCCAGTAAGGAGGTGCCACTGGCAGTCCCAACAGGAGTGGGCAACATTTTTCGTCCCTTCTCAGGGGAGATGAAACTTGCTATAAAGAAGAGGCACATCAGTAGGTCACCGCACTGAATGTTTGCAATTGGGAGGATAAAGAGAAGGACAAGGAAATAGAAAGTGGAGGACAGATATGTATTTCTTCTCTCTCTCAAAAATTATGTGTTACCAGTATGAACACCATCAGCGCACTGCTAAGAGTACAGAGACTCATTACACTGGCCCCAATAACATTAATTAAAAAACCACCAACCAAACCCCAAAGCAAGCGAGTGATCTCATGTCTTTGAGATTACGCTCAACAAGCACAGAACAAAGCCTATTTTGCCAACAGTAGAGCCAAGGGCATCTTTTTGTTTTGGCAGAACAGCCAAAACGTCTCAATCTAACTGATGAGTCAGGCTCCAAACAGACTACAAAGAACTGCCAAGGAATTATCTGTCCCAAGGTATAGGCCCCAATCTAGCAACAGGACCTTTTCAGGAAGACTTGTAAAGAGAAAGACAATGTATTCAAGGCAACACTGTTGAAATGAAAGCAAGGAGTAAGGAAAGAATCCTACAAACGTCCTACTGGTTTTACAATTTTCCAAAGGACTCACTTTTAATAAGCACTTTTTTTTTTTTTTTAAAGGAAAGAGTATTTTTGTTGCAGTTCTCTGCATATAGGCACTTACAAAACAAGCTGCTGAGAGACGAATCTGTGGAGTCATTGGGGTACCACTGGGGATCATGGCTGGGAGAGGCAATCCAGTTCTGTTGAGGACTACTGGATGGGGACGGAAGACTTTTGGAGCTGTCACTGCCATTCAGCTTTGCAGGAGAGAGAGAAACACCTTCACCTGTAAGCCAATGTCAGGAATCACTGATTCAGTCAATGCGGGAAAGTTATAGGATGCTGCACCAATTTATGTTTAGAAAGAAAAAAAACCCCACCAACCCAACAACAAACGCCCCACCTATATATACCAGAAAATAAAGGCTAGGCACATAATTTTATTTCCAACAGATACTAAGAAAGAAAATAACCAAGAACTGCTTCCTGGAAAAATTTCTGCTGACATGTAAGATGACAGAGTTTGGGTTTTGTTTTTTTAAGTTAATAGGAATACTTTAGTGAAGTTCAGACTTACTGTATTGACCAGAGCTGATAGCTATTTCAATGATAGAGTCACTGATTTGAGTGGCAGGTTCTCCTTGAGAAAGCACATCTTCAGGCGGTCCAGGCAGAGAAATATCCAAGAGAGCAGAAACGTTGGGAGGAGAGAGCCGGGTGCTGGAAGCCTCTGATGAGGGAAGAGGAGGGGTGGAAAGACCATTTTGGAGGGGAGTCTTGGACAGTTCTGACAGAGAAAGGACTGATGTGCCCTGTTACAAGAAACAGAGTTAATTGTTCGTGAATTTACGAAGGACTTGGAAATCTGTTGGAAAAGCAACAGCTTAGCTCCTAAGCATCAGATTAAAATCAGACTATAAGGACGGGGAGAAAAAAAAAAAAGACTAATAATCTATCAGACAATATTCCTAAAACTTTATATATAATATATAATTATATATAATAGTATTTACTTGGTTTATAAAAATATATAAAAATTATAATATAAATTTGTATTATTTTCATTAAAAATATCTGTAAGCATAAACAAATATGCTTCAGCCCATATCCTGCCCAATCATCTGAAAAAATATGGGTCTGTAACATTCCAAAAAATATTTAATACAACCTGCATAAGAGAAACAAGCATGATGATAAAATTAACATGATTTTGATGAATCTACAAGATAGTTCTTAAGAATTAAGTATTAATTTGCCTTTGTATAGGCAAAAAGCCTATAACTGCTTGAAGAGCATATAAATATTTTAAACTGCTAACTTCCTGCTCCTTACAGCCAGACTTCCCAAAACTCAATTCTTTTTTAAGGAGTCTTGTTATTAGTACCTCATCATAGACCTGTGTGTGATTTTTTTTCTGATATAGTATACGCAAAGCTGTCCTGAGAGCAAGAACCAGAAACTAAAACCCAATTACCGCAAATAAATGCCTGGTAGGTTCCTGTCCTAACACCTGTGCTATAAAAAAAAAATAAGTCTTTTTCTCCTTTATGCTCTCCACTCAAATTAATTTGACCTTTTTCGCATGTACCTGTCTCAGGAAAGGTGGCAAGTGCTTCCACTGAAAAAAAAGGAAAGCCTGTATTCTGAGGCTTAAGTATCTAACACAGGGTCCTGGATCTCACTGGAGGAGGACGCTGGGGCTAGGATCACAACGCTCTTACAACCCAGGTGCTGCCACGGTTACTTTTGAAGTATCTGTGTCTTATTGGATCCAGCACAAAGAAAAGTGATTCTCTGAAGAGGATTACAATCATGCGTTTAGTCTTAACATTCCTCCTGCAGCAACATACAAGCAGCAGGACTGCCAACTCCCAAAATTTTTCTCTGTGATGTCTAAAATATACATGTACAATATAGCAGAACAATTATAAACTCCACTGTATTAAGAAATACGTAAAACCCGTTTGTCCTTCAGAGGTCAGAGATCATGAGCTCTGCTTTGCTTTTTTAGAGAACAGGACCCACAGAAATTTAACCAGCTTTCCTAAATTTCTTTCCTTACATTTCTTCAGATGCTAGAGATTTCAGTTCCCACAAAACAGTACCAATGGTGTGCAATTACCTGGGAACAAGGGGTTTTAACCCCAGTGCTGGAAAATACCGGTGGTGTTTTTGAAGCATTACCCATTTCATACAACTGTTCTTTCAACACATACTCTACCTGGAAACCATCAGGAACTGCCTCCTGCTCGTGCCGTGTTGGCAGGCTGATGAACGGAACCCGACACCCAGGGCCCGAGCCCTAGAAGCACAACACAAATCATGTAAGTGACAAATGTTTGCACCTGATATTGCAAATACAGCTGGGGAGGTAAGAGACAAGCGCTTGTCACTGGTTAGGCATGCTCTTTCTACATATCATGCCTTTCAAAAGCGTCCACCCTGAGAAAATGACACAGACTAACACGTATCTGGGTCTCGGTGAAAGAAACGGCAAGGAGAAATCAGAGTTTCCATTCCAAATACGTAGCTAGAAGTCCAAGTTTTGCCCCAGATTCCCTCCTGAATTACTGTCTACTGAAATGCTACTGTTTCTTTTCACAGAATCATAGAAACATCAAGGTTAGAAGGGACCTTTAAGAGCATTGAGTCCAACCATTAACTTAACACTGCCAAACCCACCACTAAACCACGTCCCTCAGCACCACATCTGCCCGTCTGTTAAATAACTCCAGGGATGGTGACCCCACCACTGCCCTGGGCAGCTTGTGCCAGTGCTTGACAACCCTTTTGGTGAAGAAAATTTTCCTAATATCCATCCTAAACTTCCCCTGGTGCAACTTGAGGCAGTTTCCTCTTGTCCTACTGCCTGTTCCTTGGGAGAAGAGACCGATCCCCCCTCACTACACCCTCCTTTCAGGTAGAGAAAGATCGAGAGCGATAAGGTCTCCCCTCAGCCTCCTTTTCTCCAGGCTGAACAACCCCAGTTCCCTCAGCCGCTCCTCATGAGACTTGTGCTCCAGACCCCTCACCAGCTCCGTTGTCCTTCTCTGGACTCACTCCAGCACCTCGATGTCTTTCTTGTAGTGAGGGGCCCAAAACTGAACACAGTACTTGAGCCCAGATTTCCGCACAGCCAACTGCAACAGCCTCCCAGCTGAAAGCTATTCTATAGGATGGCAATCTGGCCAGTGTGATGATGGTCTGATCCCTCAAACCCGAAATACACGCTATACAACACAGATTGGGTTTGCTACCATAAAAGTGTCTAACAGCAAGCTCAGGAGAAAGCTCATTGAAGAGTCAGTAATAATATAGCTTGTTTTTACACCGCGAAAGAGCAAGACAGTTAAATACTTTAAAAAGCATGCTCAAGAGCCTCTGACCTCTACAGTGGTGATGGAGCCTCCATTCTGATGCGCTACTGTTGACTCCTGCCCTGTTACCACTGTGGTCACTCCGTCTGGTGACAATGGGGATACACCTGACAAACCGTCTGCATCCAGGACAGGCACAGGGCTACCAGGGATGATACCAGCACTTTTAGCTGCCAAGTCGATAGCACCTTTTGTGAAACAAAAAAAGCAAAAACCACATTACAAACCTTCTCTTTAGGCAATTATTTTGTTGTGACTCACCTAAAAGTAGTTTTAAGTTTTGACTCTGGGCAATTTTTAACACATGCAAAAAGCTAAAATGGTAATTATCCGATCAGTTATATCAGTTGTTCCTCTTCACAAGGTATAACATTTATTTCAGCTAAAATGTTTACTTTTTCTGCCCTGTTCCAACATGTTATCAGGTATATCAAAACAGTTTAGAGAAACATGCCAGTTTCCTCCCCCTGCTCTTTCCTTCCATTTTTTTTTCTTTTTTGTCCTGAAAATTTTTTAAGTATTCATTTATGCAATTTCTAGAAATTTCCTATAGTTTACTAGAGGAGCTATAAAACCAACATAGCCTTATTTTGTTATCTTGCCTCTAGCAGCCATTTGGTCTCAATATAAAAAACTGATGTTGTTGTAAGGTCAAGCTCACCCAGATCTTTTAAAATCCACTTAAAACACTGGAATGTCTTCCCATCATAGAGACTCCTCTAAGTAAAACACAGAGGCAGTCATTGTTTTCACCTCACTAATAATTTTAATTACGGGACCATTCTTTTGTTGCAAGACAGTATTTCCTTGGGGTACCCCGGCATATTTTTTTCTTGTAGAACACATAATCCCATGTGAGTGGATAAGCTGTTTATAAATTTCTTTGAAATCTGTCACAACCCCTTTTCAAAGTGGTCTTGCAACGAAACATCACAAAAGCGCTCAACTTGGGTTACAAATTCTAACCCCACACTTCGCCTGCAGGTCAGACACAGCGAAGCAACCTCGTTCAGACTGTCCCACCACTGCCTGCTCCCTTTCCGCAGTCACAAAAAGCCACAGAAAGTAAGATATCAGTAACATAGCTGTTTTCTTTAACTTCCAAAGCCACTAATGATTTTACCTAGGAAACAGAAACCGTCATATAGATCACAACAGACCATGCGTGGCTCCATTCTGTTTAAGAAATGACTTACTAGACAGATGGTTGGTAGCCTGTGTTGGAAGAACTTTGGGCACAATTGGACGAGAAACAGCGGCTTTAGTCAGCGAGGACTGGATTGGCCGAAAAGAACCTCTCCCTAGGGGGAAGGATTAAATACCTCTCAAGCAAGTGAAATCTAACATCTTTAAAGCAGAGCAGAACACCGTTCAGTGGAAGCAAGCAAATTCCAAACAGCAGCGAGCTCCAGGAATGCAAGTAGTGGAGACAATGAAACAGACTTGAAATAGCAATGCAAGCGAACCAGTGCCTTATCACAAAAATGCAACAGCAAGTGTTGCTGTATTGTTGAAGCTGCTTTCATTATTTTCAATGACGATAACCTTTAAGGTCTCACGTTGATTTTGAGAGTCAAGCTGAGATGGGGGGATCAACTGTACTGCCATTGTACTCAAGAGTGTATCAGCAGAAAAGGACAAATGGGCAGCATATTGATTTACTCTATGAAATTTAGACAGTATCCCAGGTACAGGGATATCCAGGGATCCAGTATAAAATCTAGACCAATGATTATACCCTATAGCAAAAAAAATCCTTATCTAAGTACTTTATTCCAAAATTTTGTCTCCTTGTGGAGAACTCCTTATTCTTCCCTGCTTTCAATACTGGGAAATGGAAGAAAAATAATTCTATAGTAACCACTACTTGATTCACAGAATCACAGAATGATAGGGGTTGGAAGGGACCTCTGCAGATCATCTAGTCCAACTCCCTGCCACAGCAGGATCACCTACAGCAGTTGCACAGGACGGCATCCAGGTGGGTTTTGAATGTCTCCAGCGTGGGAGACTCCACAGCCTCTCTGGGCAGCCTGTGCCAGTGCTCTGCCACCCTCACAGGGAAGAAGTCCCTCCTCAGGTTTAGATGGAACTTCCTGTGCTCAAGTCTGTGCCCATTCCCTCTTGTCCTGTCACTGGGCACCACTGAAAAAAGACTGTTCCCATCCCCCTGACACCCTCCCTTTAAGTATTTATAAGTATTGATAAGATCCCCCCTCAGTCTTCTCTTCTCCAGACCAAAAAGCCCCAAGGCCCTCAGTTTTTCCTCATAAGAAAGATGTTCCAGTCCCCTCATCATCTTTGTAGCCCTTTGCTGGACCCTCTCCAGCAGTTCCCTGTCCTTCTTGACCCGGGGAGCCCAGAACTGCACACAGTACTCCAGATGTGGCCTCCCCAGGGCAGAGCAGAGGGGGAGGATGACCTCCCTCGCCCTGCTGGCCACACTCTGCTGGATGCACCCCAGGATGCCATTGGCCTTCTTGGCCACCAGGGCACATTGCTGGCTCATGGTCATCCTGTTGTCCACCAGGACTCCCAGGTCCCTTTCCACACAGCTGCTCTCCAGGAGGTCAGCCCCCAACCTGTACTGATGCATGGGGTTATTCCTCCCCAGATGCAGTACCCCACACTTGCCTTTGTTGAATTTCATCAGGTTTTTCTCTGCCCAACTCTCCAGCCTGTCCAGGTCACGCTGTATGGCGGCACAGCCTTCTGGCATGTCGGCCACACCTCCCAGTTTTGTGTCATCAGCAAACTTGCTGATGGTACAGTCTATCCCTTCATCCAGGTCATTGATGAATAGATTGAACAGGACTGGACCCAGTACTGACCCCTGAGGGACACCACTTGTTACTGGCATCCAACTGGACTCTGCACCACTAACCACAACCCTCTGAGCTCTATCTGTCAACCACTGTTCAATCCACCCCGCTGTCCATTCATCTAACCCACACTTCCTAAGCTTGCCTGTGAGGACGATGTGGGAGACAGTGTCGAAGGCCTTGCTGAAGTCAAGGTAGACAACATCCACTGCCCTCCCCTCACCCACCCATCCAGTCACGCCATCATAGAAGGCTATCAGATTAGTCAGACATGACTTCCCCTTGGTGAATCCATGTTGACTACTTCTGATACCCTTCTTTTCCTCCAGATGCTTTGAGATGATGCCCAGAATGAGCTGTTCCGTCATCTTTCCAGGGATGGAGGTGAGGATGACCGGCCTGTAGTTTCCTGATTAACAATGATCCAGGAGAACAAGCCCATCATCATGCAGGACGTGACTCAAGCAACTGGTAAATCAAGTCTGTGGTTTTGAAAGGATATTTTCCTCTTCTTAGAAATTATTGCTTTATGCAGTTTTAATGGACACTTTCCAGTCCATCCCATGGCAGCATAAAAGCGATAGAGTATATGCAGACTCACCTGTAATGGACGAGTTAGATAAGATAGAAAATGAACAGACATGCTGGGACGGATTTCCAGATGGCCTGGGAAGCAGCGTTCTCTATGCGAGAGAAACAACAATAAACCAAAACATATTTAAACACAGAACAGAGGGTAAACGTCATCTTCTAAGGCACAGAAGTTCACTATACCTTCCAGAATAAGCAGAGAATTTACACGGCATGACTATAATGCAACCGACACAGCAATAAGGCCTATGTCATCTTGAGAAAGAAGCTACAGATAGGAATCACGTATTTCCTCTGTAAACTACTACAAGCAAAAATTTCCACACGAACAATTCTCAGAGAAATGATGATTAGAACTATATTCCTATCTGATTATTCTTGCAGTAATTTTCAAATCTCCCACAGAATTACAGCAGTGATCTTAAGGATGGGATTTGGTCTGTCTGCAAACTGATCTTCTGTTACAATTAAACAAGTGTGAATTAATGAGGCAGCTGTAGGTACTTAGGAGCTCTTAAAACAAATGGAATTGCATAGACCAGAATAGCTCAGTACCAAAAAATAGTATGTATGTAATTTCTAGGTCTCCTACTCTTATACAGAGCAGAAGAGAAAAAAGGGTATATTGACACTTGGTAACATTGTTTTCCCCAAACAATTGTCCATTATTTTGGTTTTAGATTTCTTGTGTGTTCTCCACATGCCACAAGTCCCTAGGACAAGCCTGTGCTTTCACAGTGTCACATGCCTTTTTCCTGGGTTATCAGAGTGGTCTAAGGGAGGTTAATGCCTGCCTGTCACCAAGGTGCCATGACAACAAGCTACCTCTTCCATACATCTCTTGGCAAGTCCCATTTTTTTCTAGAAATCATTGTTCTTTCAAATAGCGTTATGTTTTATTTCACTACCGAAGTTTACACTCACCCCAGTTTAACAGCCATTAGTGAGTAGGAAGCAGGAAAAAAATATCTAAAGGGAGATCTTATTGCAATAGCACTAACAGCTCTACCATGTTCAGGATACTATGTGAACACTCTGCTTGTGCATCAGGCCCGGAACCTGCTTTCAGATGAGGGGCTTTATTTTTTCCAAACTACCTCACGCACTGGGCTGCTACTACTGTTGAGATTCCTCATATAGGGAATGCAACATGGCTGGTTACAATATAGACTAAAATGCTCATTCCTTCATACGTTCAGCTTCACTTTTCCAGTGGATGTATGAGGGAAGTTCTGTCTTCTACTTCAGTTAGGTGCAAATCGTTATAGCGTTACTGACAGCTACTCAGGAAGCAAAATGGGCATTTCACACTTTGCCAATTATTCTCACCTGTACTACTAATGGCTTCCGCAAGTGCCTGTTCCGTAACTTCCTTGGCTTTGGCAAGAAGAAGTCTGACTGCATCTGGAAAAGAATAGGAAATGCATTAGAAAGTATTTTAAGCATCCAGACACAGAATAAATTATAACACCCAAACCTCTGTTTTTCAATAAAGTTGTAACTATTTATTAAAACACTGCGTTTTGTTTCAAACAGTAGAATATTCTTTCTACTACAGCAGGAAAATTTTCCACTAGGAATGTATCTTTTTTCTTCTTCTTGTTTTAAGGAGATAAAGCTTTCTCCCAAAAAAGCCATTTCACTACTTAACTTGCTATGTAGTTGTTACTGAGATTGTATATATAAAAATGAGTATTTAAATTAAATACAGCAATGAGGTTGTAGGAAAATTAGCTGCACCATAAGAAGGGTATCAGTTTTGCTAAACCTGGCAAATATATTTGCTGGAGCAAACTAGAGTGAACCAGTTTCATCAGGCTGTGTGATGGCATTCAGATTCAGGTCTGAAGAGGTGACATCACTTCAAAGCATAGTTATATAGTCAAAATCCAACTAATCTCAGCTAGTATGTTAGGCTTGAATATCACCACTTCATAGGGAAGCCCATGCTTTCTGATGAACCAAAAAAACCCTGTAATACCTACTGAAAGCTCGCTCAGGCACAACAGGCTACTTTTTTCATTCAGTCATCTCACTTACACTGATTGTGTCTAAGTGCTGCCGGAAGGTCAGTTCTGCTTCTTTGCTAGGCAAGAAGAGTTTCCCATGGCGGCTGTTGGGTGGTAGAGTTGTAGGAACTGCGAAGAGTCCACCATCTGCATCAGCACTTCCAGAACTTGAAGGACCAGCCACCAAGAGAGGTCTAGGGAGGTTTCTCAAACCTGCAAGATTTTAACAGCAATGTAAATGAAGTAAAGTGAAAACAAAAATAACCTATTTAGTAACTGAAGGATCATACAGAGAGCTGGGACTTATGGATTCCGCCTCTGCCACCATGTGTTTGGGACCTCAAATCACAAAACTCAATACTTCACTTTTCCCACCAGCAAATTGCCAGTATTTACCTGCTTCATAAAGACACTGCAACATTCACTAGCTTTGAAATCCTTGGAAGAAGGAGGTTAAATGCAATTTTACACTACTAAAAAACCTGGAATCGAAGCACCCAGTTTTAAGCTCCACACAGACTGCATTAACCAGTTTATCTATGCAGCCTGTAGAAATACTTGAGGGCCCTTCCCACTAAACAAACTATATATCCACCATAAGATAATACAAACAGACCCATTCTACAGTGTTTATGATTTATTTACACTCCCACCCCCCACCCTATGGTAATTCAAAGTGCAACCCCAATAAAGTGATTCTGGTGACAGAGGAATGAAAGAGCAGGGATCAACTCACCAAAACACCTTCCAAAAGATGGATTGTCTTAGAAATACATTTGGGACATTGACGTAATACAATACAGCACAAGCTTGGGGCACCCTAATGCAGACACAGGTCTAAGCAGCAGTATTCAAGAACTGTTCTGAGAAACATCAAGCTTTATTTACCTAACAAATTAACCTGCAGGTTTTATTAGCCTCCTATTTAAAAGACGAAATCACGACCTTCACCCTGCCACTCTAGATTCCGCTGTTTTTCTAAAGGTTAGTTAAAATTACAGTGTGCCAATCTATCTAAAAATCAATACAATGCAGAACAACATAGAAATTTGTGCCTCCTGCCTGACCAGGAGTTACAGAGAATCATTAAAGATAATACACAGGATATTATCTTTAAAAAAAGCAATAAAGGGATGCAACTATAATTATGTAATGGTATTTTAAGCACTATAAGTGATGTTGCACCACAGCTGTTGCTTCACTTTTTTCTAAATCTCTTTGTGTGATTCTTTGTATCCTCTTTTTTGTCTCCCCAGCTAGCTCTGTGGCTTTTGTGGAGCTGTCAGTTTGCCCACGCTTTCGGTTCTTCTGCAGTGGACACAGGCTACCTTCTAATCTTTATTTTCTACTGAGAAGGCCATGTCGATTTATCTTTAATTAAAAAACCCCAAAAGATGAAAACCAAAAAGCAGTTAGCACGTAGATGGACTCGGGACCAAAGCCTATGAGGGAGCGCACCTAGAAGGCTCCTCACCACAAGTGACCTAGCAGTTAGCTTTCCCACAGCCAAATTCCTGCACTCATTTAATAGCGCTGCATGTGAGGGTACAGAGACGCTTGATAATTACTGTATACTAAAGGCTGACATGCTGGAACACCATGACCTGAGGCCTAAACTGAGTGTGTTACCCCAGGCAGAACCGCTGAGAAGCTAAACTAATTACCTAGGTAGAATGCTGTGCTGAACATGCTTTTACTACTCCTCTGTTCAAGCCACACCACTCAGCTGAAACTAACTTGGCTATCTTTGGTACTGTACAAAAGCAGGAATACATGGTCTGTATTTTTTACTTCCTGACTTTGCACTAAAGACTACGTGCTTCATTATAATACGTTAAACCATACTGCCACACAACCCTACTTGCAATTCAGTGATGCCAATCACAGATGAACACAGGCAATTATATTTGGTTTTGAACCAATGAAGCTCTGTGTAAACAGAACAGGTGCCTGTTCCTAGGGGATCACACACAAAGTATTGTTACCTTCTTGCTGTTTGTGTCTGATATCCTCAGTGGATAGCCTTAGCCTTACTTACACAGCTTCAGAAAGGATTGCCAAGGCACTAGGGAAGCATAAAGTACAATCTCATGAAAATGAATGTCACAAACTGAGTAAGTTTGACTCTCCTTGCAAGTCTGATTTAAAAAGAGATGTCCTTCAAGCCTCTGTATCTCGTTGAAATGTAACAATTTATCTGTTTGATATATTAAATCATTTGCTTTTTACTAGATAGTTAAGTATGTCCTTGTCTGCAAGTACACGCAATGAAGCTTTAGACAAAGATGAAATTGCTATAATGCCATTTAAAAATGAAAACCACACAGAGTACCAACTATGTTTTACAATATCAGTTAAATTGCTCATGGTCCATTGCTTCTTACAGCACAGGTGTGAAAAGGACAGCACCAGCATCACAGCTGTTCCCAGTAACCCTGACACCTTCACAGGCTTCTCTAAAGTCATAAAACATTTGCTGGCAAATGCAACCAGACTGGGGAACAGAACTTAAATTCCTGATCTGCACAGCTAGGGCTCACAAGGTATAGCAGCTGTACTTTCTATTAAAAGAAAAGGTAATTCATAATCATACTGTATTTCACAGTGGCAGAATGGCACAGGAAATTTTCAGTAATTATGGTATCAACAAACGTTACACCATATATTTACTCTCTTGCTCTGTAAGCCTTCACTCTCTTGAGATCCCACCCTCTCAGTCAGCTCCTAACAAATGCCAGCATCTTCTGTAGGAGTGACTCATGAGTGGCCTTCTGGATTGTAAACTATTCTTGACACACGCTGCTTTTGAAGATTCAAAGAAATACTGAATTTAGGACAACTCTAAAGCAAATTAACACATACCAATGCTCTTAAACAGTTAAGCTCCTAAGAGTAAGAATGCTCTCTCCCAGTGTTACATTACTGGGATGTACTCATCGTGGTATGAAGTACTAATGGTCTGATCTCTTGCCATGGATTTTTATGAATACTCACCTGAGGAGCTGGAAGCAGCACCAGGAGAAAAAGTCTTGTTGTTGCGAAGGGCAGATTGATTTCGTGCACAACCTGGACTCCTGGTGCTGATGGCAATCACCTTTCCCGGAGGAGTCAGTGACTGCTCCTCTTGAGCAGGCTTTATTGGTGACGTGGCAACAGAGCTCATCTCGGGCGTCTAAAATGCACGCACATTAAACAAATATTGTGTACTGTTACAAAAAATATATTGTCAAGCTCATTCTACTTAGGAAGCTTAAAAAAAAAATATAATCTGACATACTACAATATCTTTAAGTACTCTAACCAATATGTCTGTGCATCTGTGGTGGGCAACCGAAATTCCCTTCCTGTGCATTTAGCAGTGTTAAATATCATCGGTTTAATATCATTAATTTATGTTACAATTGGGTTCACACTCAACAAGCTTCCCACAGTGTGCTGGACCATCCCAGGATTAAAAAAAAAAAAAAAAAAAAAAAAAAGTAAAGACACCGATTTGTCACAGTAATGCAAAAAGTGGTGTTTTTAATTCAGTGCAAAACTAACTTCCATAAACTCTAACCATCTAGAAAGCTCCTCTGGTTGGAAGTATACGTGGACAAAAGTATTTTGCTCTTAATTTTAAACAAGTAGAGACCAATAGTTTTGAATTTTTTCCCATCCCTTCTCCTATTTCATACTGTAACACAGCAATAACAAGAGGCACATGGCAAGCTGCTTTACTAACTTCCCACACCCATCCAGTTAAGTTGTTTGAACACTTTTCTAGAAAATGCTCCCTTTCTAAGGATCTGTGTGCAACCACAGGCATAAAATTACCACCCATATTTGATTGCAATGCAATTTGCTACAGTTTGGTTTATGCTGGTAATCTTCATTTAAAGGGACGAACCACAGTGCAGTTGCCCATTTTGGCTTTGTTACATATTATCTTGAGAAAGCAGCAGAGATCTAGACAATCAATCCTTCCCCTGTTAAAGCACCTCCTGGCAAAAATATCATAGTTCCTGTCATTTGAGGAAATGCAGAGGATTTAAGAGATGAAACTTTCAAGACTTTCAGTTAGGCAGTAAATATCGTCCTCACCCCTTGAATATGTATCAGTCCCGTGACATTCATTGCCACAAGAAGAGTATCTCTTTTTCTGAGACACAGTGAGTGTAAAGTGGTATTTGACAAATAAAAGAAAAGTTTATGTTGCTTCTTTTTATTGGAATGTACGATAGGGTGCATATCTGAAAAAGCTCCATTATTTTTCAGGAGCACTACAGTACTTTGATTAAGACCCTAAGAGTGATGAAGTCATAGGGACACACTTGCAAATAACTGCTGGTTTACCCCCCTCCTCCTCTTTTATCGCTCTCCCCCCAAGTCTAAGGAGACATCCTTCTTTCTAGTTTGTGATTGTTTAATCATGTCATCCCTGGCCACCACGTGTCACCAAAGTAAAAGTAGATGCCAAAACCAGGAGACATTGTCACAGATCTGTGAGACATCAGACCAAAAAGTCTTTACAGTTCAAACAAAGCCTATATCTGGAGCTGTATCTAAGCAAAGATGGTTTTAAATTTATAAAATCCTGCATTCTATGTCTATAAAATGAGGATCAAAAGGAGCTTCGGAGCGGGGTTAAGTCTGCACCCACAAAGGAAGATCAAAGAACTACGTGTGTTTGGGAGCAGTGATACATTTGCATCCCACGCTGGAATATGATGCAAATGCTATCTTTAACTCATCATAGCTCCATCACAGGAATTCAGTCAGATCTGTTGAATTCAGTGTCTTTTTGGTCTTTAAAAAGATGTTTTGCTAAGTTTCAATTGGTTGCACTACGTGGAAATGGCTGCCCAGGTGTCATAGGGGCAGATCTTACACATCAGTTAAAACACACAAGGAGGAAAGCAAGTTAATTCCCAGTTGTCTGCCGAAGGAAGAAGGTATTTTTCTGGGTCTGTTAAATAACTATCGTAGAGTCTGGGAACTTTTAGAAAAGTCGCTGAGGCAGGCACAGTTATGTTGGCTACGCTATCCCAAAGAAATACATTCTTTTCACACTTACACTTAGTGCAACTTGAACTACATAAATGTTGGAAATTAAGGGCTGCAGTTTTCACATGGAATATTAATCTCATCTATGCTCCCTTTGTCATCTAAGCTCCATTTCCCACAAAAGGTTGGACCAGATGATCTGCCGAGGTCCCTTCCAACCTGGGCTCTTCTACGGTTCTGTGTCTTCTATGATTCTATGAACCTGAGAGAGAATAGCAGACACCTACCTAACCTACTGATGTTTTCAGTACGGACTTTAAACGTTCACTGCAATACCACTGAGACTCACAGGAAACCAGAAACTAAAAGGTGGTGTAAAAAGCAAATGCAGCATATTGAGGAAAGTCCACTCTGTAGCAAGCAGTGTTGAGTTGGTTCTTGTTTGTTTGTTTGTTTTAAACACAGGAAACTCCAAGATCTTGACAAAGCTGGTCATTGATTTACTATGAAAACAGGACTGGGCAAGTACTCCCCAGATCAAGTAAGAGTTTAGCATCTGGAGCATGAACAAGAGTTACTTACTGGTTTGGGATTGACTTCAGTAGAGATGAGTTTTAAAAGGCAGTTTAGGAGTCTCTGCTTGTGAAAGGTGGTACATGCAGGAACAGCACTTGACTCGGACGTTTGCTCCCTAGCATCTTGGCTTTCTGGCTCCAAGACAGCCAACCAGTCATATTCCAGCTGCAACTTGTTCGGTTTGCCCATCATGAGGTAGACTTCAGCCAGCGTAAGGCTCTCAGAAGTTCGTAGACTCCATCCTTCTTCTCTAACCTGTTGAGAGAGCCGGCTTGGGTCGTCCTTGAGAGACTTTGTACTAGATTGTCCCTGAGGTGGAGGTGGAAATGAGGAGCCCAGCTTCTCTTGAGAATCCTCCATTACTGCATCTGTTATATCCTTGGTACAAGCATCAAGCTGCTGGCCCTGGCTGTGGCTAGCCTGAGTTTCATACCTGGGTGGGCCACTGCCAGGTGAAGCCACACCACTTCTCGGTAGCTGTGAATAGGAGTCAGATGTCTCTGTGCTCCTCCCGCTTGGAAAAGCCACAGGAGAAGTATCACCAGCTGCTGGAGCAGAGTCTTTCCCATGCAGTTTGTCTGTGCAAGAACATTTCTCTGGGACAATCAGGTCCTGACAGGACTTCATGTACCGTGGGAATGGATCGAGCAGAGACAGCTCCTCCACATCAGGGATCTTGCTGCAAGCACAAGCTGTGCTGCATGACGGTAGCACAGTTGCTTGGTCACTAGCCAGGGCCTCCCTGCCCTCCACACAGAAGGCCACTGAACTCAGCTTTTCATGGTTCCCTCCTGGATCCTGGGGTCCAGAAGGTGGTTTTTGGAGAGAATTAGTGATGCCAAGATTAGAGGCTGCTCCTTCCACCAGGCCAGCCTCTGGGGCGCCATCTTCAGTGCTTGCAGAAACTTCAGCCGTAGCCTGAGAGGTTCTGCTTGACTCTGTAGTGCTCTCTGCCCTTCCAATACCCTTACCTTCCGTTCCCCGTGTGTATTTTAGCTGTCCCCTAGCTGTCCCCTGACCACTCTGAATACCTAGGATTTGTGCAGGGGGTAGTAAGTGAGCATCTTTTGTGTTCTGTTTGCATTTGCCAGTTTCCTGCCAATGCACTGTGCAGAAAGCCTTGGAGTGGACCACTCTGGCTACCCCAGGCAGCGGAGTGAGTGTACAATTTTCTCCTGGAAAGAGATGGAGCATCACTTTCTCCTCTGAGAAGCTGCCTCTTGTTTCTGGGTCTCTGGAGTCTTGAAGCTGCCGTTCTTCTAGTGTTTTACGCTAAAAAAGATGTGTCAAAGAATACAACTACCATCTGCCCCTTCCAAACAACCACCTGGTAGCCTATTTTGCAAGTTAAAAAAAAAAAAAGTAGCTGATCAGGACACAAGTTAAAAAAAAAAAAGTAGCTGATCAAGGACACGTTGTCTATTCAGCATAGATATGAAGACTATGATCAGAAATTAAGTCCTTTTGTGCACTAAGGACTACACAGAAGACCTGCTACAAGCACAAACTCACTCTCTGTTCCAGACAAAATTACTTACGTCTGTTTCACACACCCTTGTTATTGTAAAAAACCCCAACCAACCAACAAACCCCGACAAAATCCAGCAAAAACCCCCAATGTCACTGCACAGCAAAACAGACTCCCCTGTCTGTGCAGTAACCTCCATCTTACATGTTTTGACACCCTTCTAAGTTTCAAGTGCAATGCTGCTACTTCTTCCAGGCTCACAAATTAAAAAGAAAAGCCTGAATTAAAGGATTAAGAACAGGATACAGCACACCAGTCAACAGGAGAACAGAATGGCTGGTAACTCACAAATCCTTCTACTTCATGGATCAGAGGTCGGGGTATCTCTAATGTCGTATGGCTCAGCGTATCGATACGAAACAGGCAGCAGCAGCTACCTAGACAAGAAGCTTAAGCCTTCGTATGGTGAAACTGCATAAAGCAAGTGGAAAGATCTGTCCTTAATCTCTTTGCTGAAACTAGAAACAAAATCGTCAGTTGCTATCCAGGCCTCTATGATGGTCACCCATCTATAATGAGGCAGACTAAATTCATCGTTTAAGGAAATGAAATAAAGACAGGGAGCTTCTTTTGTTACTAACTAGCTTTCCAGGGGATCAACGGAGAGGAGGACTGAAGTGGTATATGATGAGATTTCCCATGAAAGGCTCTGTTAGTGATGCTGAGATACTGACCTCTCCCTCTACTAAGCATGGGTTGGTAAATTTATGAGGTAGAATCACATTTCTGATGCAAAAATGAACTTATAATAGGAAGGGAATTGCTCCCAGAACACAGCATACAGAACAGACTATGCAGAAAAAGGATACAATACGCACTTCATGGAGAGCCCACTTCTGCTTCAGGAACTCAATGAGGCTGGAGACCTTCCGATGTAACTCCACAATCATCCTGTATGCAAGATAAACAAAGTAAGGCAACAGAGAAAAAATGTCAGCACAAGTTTAAATCACAGCCTTGGTGCTAGAATGGGAATTAAGGGAAGAAATTGGGATTCTGTAATATAAGCACAGAGAACGCACCCGCCACCTCCAAAGCTCTAAGAAAAAAAAAAACGACAAGAAAACCCAAAGACATATGTTAACCCACAACTTGAAAATCTAGGTAACTCACAATTGAGAAAGATCTAAAAACTTATCAGGTAAACCTGATTGCCAGGATTCAAGATACTAGTTTCTCCAGATGGAAGAAGAAGATGGGAAAAGATGGCAAGATTTAGCTAAACTGCAGAAGTACAGGCAAGGCACAAAACCACCACATGAAGTACAGAAAGAAAGAGAAAAAGGGGGCACCAAAAAACCCCAATTACTTTTTGCTCTCAAAGCATCTTACAAAATAAACCTAATGCTAGAAATCTTCATTCTCCTCTACGCATGAGCTTTGGCCATTATACTGAAGTACTTTATTTGAAAGAAGAATCAAGATCACAGAGGCCTTGAGTTTTCTGCCCTGAGTTTTGGACTAGATGCAAGTACTAGGATGGACAGCCATGGATAACACTGAAACAGCAGCACCAACTACATTTTGCAGGGAGATTAAGCTACAAATACCTTCCTTTCTGCTAGTATCACTGTGTTGCAGCTGACATGGTCTGAGTCTTGCTGCAGGCACCCCGACCTTTGTTTCACCTCCCTTCCCTGGGCCTCTGTCTCATGGTACACATTCAATACGAGCTTTAGTAGAGGTAGTGCTGCAGATCTCCATTTTACTCACGCTCTGCTCTGACAACTGAGGGTAAGTGTCACAAAGTATAGCCATCTCTGACTCTAGTAGCTCATGTCATTACTCAAATTAAAAGATCTAATGAACAATGGTAATCTAATTTTCAAGTCCGATATATCATGTTTACAACAATCATGTACCCTTGTTGGACAAAGCCTTCAGAATAAGTAGGTTTAGACAAACTGCATTATCAAAGATGAACTGCCCAGTTGGCAAAGAGAACCCTGAAGAGAGAGGGAAATGCCAGAATGCTGCTCATATATTTCCCTATTCTATTCTGAGCACCACAATCAGGTCCTCAGTACCTAAGCCGTGGATTCTGGGCAAGACTCTGTACTCGAGCCCATGCATGATTATTTCGTGGCTGCAACTCCACAGGGACCTTGAGAGGAAGACGTACTGGCTTCTGGTCCTCTTCATCGCTAACACCTGAAGGGAGATGAAGCACAAAGGACACAGGTCAAAGCAAGGACAACTCAGTCAGAACTCTATATGCTCAGTTATATGAAAAAAAGCATCGCAGACATCAGCATCACCTACAGACAACTTAGGCAGCTCAGCTTCGCCAGTGGAGCCTGCTTCCTTAGATTACCTCCTGCTCCAATACGTTTATTTTTTTCCTTGGACACTGCAGTGGTACTGGAGCTTCCAGTTGAGCAAGCAGTGTCAAAATCAGGTGGCTGGAAACTTTGAACAAGTACAGTATTTCAGACCTTTAAACTGCACTGATTCTACTTATTGGGGGAGAAGGAAGAGGAAGGAAAATAAGGATGATAATAATAATTAAAAAAACCACACACAGCTGAACTTGAGAAGGTAAAAAAGGTCTAAAATGCTCAATGCTAAACAACATACTACTGCTTATTCACCGGCACAAGGGACTAAACTTCGCATATAGTGAAAGCACAACTCGTAAAGCAGTAGCGATCTTGTCTGATGTAGCTATTTCCTTTTCAATTTAGCTAGTGACATACTCCAAGACTTAGAGAGCTGGGTGGGTCCTAAAGTTACTGGGATTATACAAGCAAACAGGATAAGTAAGACAATAGGGACATATCTGTACCCAACACAAATGTGCAATAGCACAAATCCCCCTGCCAGTGATGTACACCCCAAAACAGGCCTACTCTCTCTCATATTCTTCCGACCATCTGTTAAAACCCTTTCACGTTCCAGCATCTTTTACTTACCATCTGGATCACAGAGTTTCTTCAAAGCCCTGCACATCGGAGCTTTGATACGAAGGTTTCTGCCTTTGTAACGAACAGTTGTAGCCCTGAATACATTGAAAGAGAAGTATTTACAGGCACTATTAACCAAAGTTTGTGAAAACATACATATTAGGGACACAGAATCAAATATAATCATGGCTACAGGAATGAACAGAGAAATGTAGGGGTTTGCAGTGCAGACTCACAAGGGCATTCAATCTTTTCTGTCACCTTACTTTTCATTATAGAAATATTACTCTTGTGACTTTCCTCTTCCAGACTTTCATGAATCACTGGGCTGTCCACTTAAGGGAGGGATTGCTATTTTATAAAAAATTACGTTACTTCAGTTGAAAAGTACCCTCAGAGACAGCTTCTTTGTAAAAGACAAGTGGTTTTTCTTCAGTCTTCTCTTTATACTTCTAATTCTTAATTATGGGAAGAAAAAGTCTAAAGTTTTTGAAGTCTTCCGTTCTGGAAGATCAACACCAAACCTGTTGCAGAAATGAGGTTTAACAGCTTGTGCAGGAATCTCAAAGTAACTTTTACACTACGAATTCACTGGCTTTTCGCTTCAATACCACATTAACAGCTATAATGATCCTTAAAAGCAAGAGCCCCATTTTTGTTTTCACACAGTGAAACTATTTGATTTCTTCACTCCATCAGCCCTGTTTTCTTTTTAGAGACTTAAGAGGCAGGCATTGAGACCAACAGTTACTGATGGCAGTATTTACTACCTATTACTTCCAGCAATAAATATCAGCTAGCATAGTAGCAGCAGGACTGAACACAAGTCCTTGCAAGTAAAATGAAAGAAATTACAGAGAATATTCCTACAGCAGGATCTTATTTTTTCCTATGCTGAAAGGACGACAGCACCAGGCAGAAAGAGCACCTGTCTGCACTGCTAAGAGGGAAATTTGCAAGAGTGCAGCAGAAGTGAAGCCACACCTGAGAAGATGGAGCTGATGAGGCGAGCAGCTCAAAAATTTCAGTTACTAAGCTGTGAACTTCTGCAAGTTCACAAGATCCCAGGGCTGGAAGGGCGAATTTCCTCATTCTGCACCGAGCTACTAGAAGCTAGAGGGAGTATGTTAGCCCTCACTCTTTCTAATGACACGAGTTCTGACACAGAAGTAGCGATGGCTTAACTAATGAAAAAAGGAGAAGGCTCTCAAGTGCTGAAGAGAAACTAGTAATAGTGTTACTTAAGAAAAAATAAAAAAGATCCAAGAGCTACTTGTCTGGTTTCAAATATTGATTCCTATTTCCACACCTGCAACAACAGACAACACCACGGCTGCTCTCACAGAAGCACTGTTGTTACCCTTCCTCCTCCAACTTAACCCTAACGTGAATTGTTGGAAAATTTAATTGTTTGAACATAGTGGGTCCCACCAAGTACAATGGCCAGTCTCAGCCAGTGGAAAGACTCTTAGAGGAAGACATGGTAACACTTGTGGATACCTAGTCAATGACATAAGGCAACAATGAAAAGTAAAAGGTAAAACTTCCTCCTGGTCATTGCAATGGACACCTTAGCCTCAACACATGAGGCTCAATATCGTCTTTCTCATTATATTAAAGCAAAGATACGATTTTATCAGAAAGTCAGCATTTTTTAGAAAACAGACCTCCTGAAAATAAGTTTAATCATATGCAGCTAACACCCTCTTTTTTTTTTTAATGTGTAAATAAACCAAGTTTCAGTACAAGTGAGTACAAGACCAGTATGAATCAACTCAAACTCACTTATATCTAGTTAATGGGGACCGCAACATATAAAGACAGGAAACTCGACTACAAATTCTGCTGCTACCAAATTCAGTTGGTCAGTGTTTGGACAACTTCTCTCTTGTGTCTGAGTCTTTAGGTGGAGAATCTCCACTTTTCTTCATGAGCTCAAACTTTGGTCTCAGCCAGCAGTCGGAAGCAGCAGCCTAGTATAAAAGTGCCTGGTACAAACCCCTGAAGGATTTGGCAGAACGTAGAAAATTCACGGTAAATAAAAACTCTAGACACATATTGCATTTCTTTGTCGAGTGCTTATTACTATTTCCCCCAAGAACAGTAACTGAAAAAACAGCTGAGGACTACAATTCTCGAACTTTTACTACAGCTCCTAGAAATCTCTATTCATGTTACTTTAGCGTAAAACTCCGTAACACATCCTTTCAGTGAAAGCTACATTTATTCTATTACCACTAATGCTGTTCATCACAGTGAGTAATTTTATAAAGCTCATGTTGAGATGATAGGATGCGTGAATACATCCAACTGCTAGAAAACGCAAAGTCTGGGAATGTGATGGAATGGTTGTACAGAAAACAATGCTGCTACATGAACATGCCAAAATTACTGTCTTCCTTGATCTTGCAAGGAGTTAATTACAGCATTACAGCAATCAGAACTGCTGTAATGATTTCCTTGCTTATTGAAGACATGCCTAGATGTCCCCTCCTGTTGTAGTGGAAAACAGTTTCATAATAGCCTCATTACAAAATCCACTAAAGCCAGTGAAAAGAAATGCAATAATTCAACGCACCTTGAAACAGGTCGCTAAATTGCAAATTTACACTACTTTAGGACAGCAAATTCTTTTGATTACTTGTGCAAGCCAAGACCCTCCTCCTGCATCTTGATGTTAACTTACGCAACATCTTTTTATCAGATGTGCCCTTGAAGTAGCTGCATGCAAGTGAGGAGTCAGAAATAGTATTATTATTATTATTGTAATGTTGACAGTGTAAGGGTGTAAGTGAGAAAGGGTTTGTGGGGAGAAACGTTATTTCTTCTTAGATTAACTGGTTATTCCTTCCTTCTCTTCTCTTACCTAGATCTTGGATGTTTCCAAATGCAGAAAATAGTAGAATAACTTTTTTTTTAAGATTTACCGAATACACATTAAGAGCTACTAGTATAACTTGACACCAAGAGCATATTCTGCCTACTTAAAAAGATTGGCTCTGTGTACGATTTTTTTCAGGACAAATTGCTGCCTTTATTATCAAGATTTTTAGAGAGTTACCAGTTCCCCCTCAGCACGCCAAACAGCTTTTACAAGGAAACGGAAGGCAATGAAGGATCCCACCCACTCCACACAAAGTACACCCAGGAACTCGACCAGACACATCGATCAATACCTGTTAAAAGTTTCTGTCTTTAACTATCTTTCTTACCTGTAATATTAAGAGCCTTTCAGATTGGGGGGCAAAAACACATATGCCAGACACTGAGTAGTACTGTGCTTTAACTGTTATGTATTTACAGTATTCTTTAATTAGGTGTTTGTTGTGGGTTGTTTTTCGTATTAACTCATCCACAAATCCTACATATTTACAAAGATATCCAGAAAATATTTAATTTCCTCAAATGCATTTTTTTATTAAATGTAAAGATGGCTACAAAACCTAAGTTAAATAAAAATGTTTCACTCCTAAAAGTGAAATAAAACAAAATGTTTATTTAAATGGGTTTCTGAGCAGTTCTGGTATACTGCCATAAATATTTGGTTCTTGTTATAGATCTTAATCACACAATCCAGCGACATATCATTGCTGTAATAAAAAACTAGCAACAAAGGACTGGACAGAAAGCGAGATTCAGATTCCCTGTAATTTCTAAGGGAGCTTTGTTTCATAGTTGTCCTGCTTAGCGATTCTGAAAACTTCCTTAAGCAGCTCGAGTGGGCCAGTGTTGACATGAGTACAGTAAACTACTCTGACCAGTTACAAAAGCTGCCAGAACAATTCTTATCCTCTCCTTGCGTTTACAAATATCTAAACTTTGATCTATTCTCTAAAAGATCCTGATTCATTCCATTACAGCTGTACCAAAGGCTATGGACTAGCCTGATTTCACATGTTACTGAAATTCTGCAGGCAAGTACAGAGGTGTATAGCAGTCAACGGCCGTAACTTCAACGACCAAACAGGGACATTCCACACAAAGATTTTGCCATTACTTGAAATAGCCAGTCGATTAAGTTCTCAGGCACTATTTAGCATCTGTAACCTGGGTTATAAACTAGGAAGATTTTAAATATGGTTTTCTCATGAGCACCTCACAGGGTCATTTGTTTTTCCATATACCATGTAATTATTACAGAAAGCCAGAGCTGATGTGTAACATAAGCAAAATAAGCACTGAATTAGAATGTATAACTCCAGGGTCTAGAGTCACCCTGCAAATAAATTGCCAGGTAGCTCCTCATAATCTTAGCCTCTCTTGACCTTTCTTACCAATTAAATGAGGCTAATGTTTACCTAATTCAGGAGAAGATCATCAGAATAACGCATGTTCACATTCCCCATTTTTAATAATTTTGGATTTGCTTTGAACTGGCTGGACAGTCACACTCAAAGAGTTGCAGTCAACGGCTCGGTGTCCAAGTGGAGAGCAGTGACGAGTGACATTCCTCAGCGGTCGGTACTGGGACCCGTACTGTTCAACATCTTTGTCAGCAACATGGACAGTGGGGTAGAGTGCACCCTCAGCAAGTTTGCTGATGATACCAAGCTGTTTGGCGAGGCAGACACACTGGAGGGGAGGGATGCCATCCAGAGTGACCTGGACAGGCTGGAGAGGTGGGCCCAAGCCAACCTCATGCAGTTCAACAAGGCCAAGTGCAAGGTCCTACATCTGGGTCGGGGCAATCCCAAGCACAAATCCAGGCTCGGCGGGGAATGGCTGGAGAGCAGCCCTGTGGAGAAGGATCTGGGGGTGATGATTGACGAGAAGCTCGACATGAGCCAGCAATGTGCGATCGCAGCCCAGAAGGCCAACCGTATCCTGGGCTGCATCAAAAGAAGCGTGGCCAGCAGGTCAAAGGAGGTGATTCTGCCCCTCTACTCCGCTCTCGTGAGACCCCACCTGGAGTACTGCATCCAGCTCTGGAGTCCCCAACAGAAGAAGGACATGGACCTGCTGGAGCGCGTCCCGAGGAGAGCCACGAGGATGATCCGAGGGCTGGAGCACCTCTCCTATGAGGAGAGGCTGAGAGAGTTGGGGCTGTTCAGCCTGGAGAAGAGAAAGCTCCGGGGAGACCTTATTGCGGCCTTCCAGTACCTAAAGGGGGCCTACAGGAGAGCTGGGGAAGGACTTTTTACTGGGGCATGTAGTGATAGGACAAGGGGGAATGGCTTTAAACTGGAAGAGGGCAGGTTTAGATTAAACATTAGGAAGAAGTTTTTCACTTTAAGGGTGGTAAGGCACTGGAACAGGTTGCCCAGAGAGGTTGTTGAAGCCCCGTCCCTGGAGGTGTTCAAGGCCAGGCTGGACGTGGCCTTGGGCAACCTGGTCTAGTGAGAGGTGTCCCTGCCTGTGGCAGCGGGGTTGGAACTCGATGATCTTCAAGGTCCCTTCCAACCTAAACCATTCTATGATTCTATGATTCACTCAAGACTTTCAACATAGTGACAAGCCTTACAAAGCACATTGCACTCAGAGGAAAAGAAGGACTATCACACTTGAAACAAACACATTAGGAACTGAAAAAAAGGAACTGCTTGCAAATAGAGAGGGAGATCACAGAATTATAACATCACTGAGCAAGATGGAAGGTTTAATCTAATGGGAGACATGCAATGTGTTTGCTTGTGTGAGATATGAGGCTGCCCTGCACGTGCAGAGGATTAGTTCAGATGGTGTAGACATCCAGGTGGTAATGAAGACGAAAATGGGAACATTGTTTCCCCTGCACGGTTTGCTCCTCTTCGACTAATACGGTTTACCCACCAGATAGGGTAAGGACAAAAAGGGAAGCAAAGATGTGTCCTGCATCTGGTAGAAAGAAAGGCCATGCAAGAGCCTAGGCAATTTCTAAACTGCCTAAGAATGTTAATATTATGTACACTCTATTTTTGGTTAGAAGATTAGCATTAATATTTTCAAATGCAGAGACTCCTGTTTTCAGAATGGTTTGTTACAAGACCTGGTTTTATAGAATAAACACCCAGATTTCATAGAAATCATCAGCCCTCATTAACAATTGATTAGAAGAACTAAGGCCTTACTCATGCAAAGTGCTAGACTGAAGCTACAGCTTGCTAAAAGTCATCAGTCTCATTTATTACAGTTTAGTCTATTTGGATAACACAGTATTAGAAAGGCTCTCCACTACAACACAGAGACCAAAATGACTGCCTATATCCTGAACTCTAGAGATATTAAGGACACTAGGGAAAAAGGCTCATTCCAGGCCCATTTTAACCAGTAACTCCAATTTAAGATTTTAATTTTACTTTAAGGATCATTTCGTTATATGAAAAAAACTTAACTGCAAAGATCTTCTTGACTGTACAAAACCCAAACCAAATGGCAATTTCTCTTCTAATTTCAAACTTCGCAATTAGCAAAAGAACAAACAAGTGATTTCATAAATAATCACATTCAAGACCTGCAATACAACAGCACACTGTACAAAGTGCATCTCCCAGGACATAAAAGGTTAATAAACTGTAAAGAAATCATTTGGAAACTCAGTTTGTGAACAATAGAAAGGTGCAACAACAAGTATCCATTTTATGTAAGGTAAAGTCAAAAAGTCAGCAGCTGCTGAGTGGGCAAACTCTTCCTCCTGTTCACAGTAAAGTTCACTTCATCAATAATTTGTCTGCTACAATGAAGCACCCTGAAAGCACAAATTGCAAAAAGGGGATCTGTAACAGACAGAAAATAATGCTATTTTCAAATCACTTTTCAAGACATGATTAGGACAAACCAATGCTGGCTGAGTGGTACCTGCTTAATAGTCACACTCCTTAAAATAATACCCTTCGAAAGATATTTCACTTCAGAATACACAAATTCTAAAAGCGGGACTAGCTCAGAAAAATGTCATGTACAAATACATCAGGCATTCCCTCATTTCTAGTAGTACAGCAACTTCTAATCCCTCTGTATTCTAAAAGTACATCGCCAAGACTGAACCCCCAAATTCCATGATTCTTTCTTGAAGTGAAAGAGAATGCTCATTCCTAAAGTCAAGTGGATGCTGAAGTGACTGGAGGGCTGAGGCCTATGGCATACTGGAAGTGTCGTTCCAAGTCTGAAAGTCAGGACTTGTGAGCACTGTTGGCAGAACTGTTTGGAGATAAGGAACTATATTCCCTGTAGTGAATTAACACAGTTACAATGTCATGAATTCTGTAAAGACTTTTCATTTCGTTACCTTCTTAAACATCACCCATCATTTCTTACTAATAACAATTAATGGCTTCATGAAAAACAGGAGAAAAAAAAACCATACAGAGCAAACTAAGAATAGAAAATGTCGAACTGCAGATCTAAAAAAGTAAGGAATGGCTCCTAGACTCTGGATGACCAATTCAAGAATCAAGCTGCTGAACAACCCAGGTTTAAGAGTTTTGGGAACAAATTCTTACTTACCCAGCTTGAATGAGCTCATTGAGTTTAACCGCATTCTTGTCATCCATACCTGTACATGAAATGGGATAACACAGTGAATTAGGATTTACAGTGATATAGCCAGGACCTGGTTTTGTGTCCTGTTTGGTTTACAAAGCTATCACATTTTATTCTCACACAGAATTGATGTGCATAAACGAGCTATAACATACCCTTCCTGAAAAGTTTCTATTTTCATAACGTGCAAGCTTTACACAATCCTTGCCAGGAAATTACATTTTACTCATGGATTAAATGACCCTAGTTTAGGTGCTACAGTCATCTTGGGTTGCTGGGCGTCAATCTGAACTGCAGTATTAGAAAGAAAAGCTTCCTCATCTTCCTGCTCAATCTGTGTTGCTAAGGCAGCACAGCATAACAAAAGAGCATCAAGTGCTCTCAGCACTGAATGCAATAAAAAAAGTAAATAAAAATAATAGAATGCACATGTAGCCTACACTTTTCTTCTATGCATTATACAGCACATTTTTAAATGGACATTATGGTAACTTGATTTATATTCCCTATGATAGTTAGGCCCAGATCTATTTACTGAGCAATTAACCACCCTCTGGCAACGCCGAAGGTATCCCCGACATGCTTTCGTGTCTCAATAGCTCTACATAAGTTATCACAATTTCTGGGAAGATGGGACTGGGTGAATACCACAAAGGGGGGGGGAGGCGGGGAGAAAAAGAAACTACTTTGCCCAGCTGCAGGGCAGACCTCCCAAAGCAGGAGCAGAGCCTTGCGGCTTAAGCCCATTTTGTCTTGGAGACTCGAATTTTCCAAGTGACAGTGGATAAACTACGTAACCAAGTACCAAAGTTATAAAAAGACAGAAGCCCAGAGTATGCATGCATTGCCATGGTGACTGTGTGAAACCTTATTCCCAGTCATAGCAAGGAGGGTCTGTTGATCCTTTTAAGACAAGACATGGATATAGGGAAGAAACATTAATACTGATGTCTACTGACAATCTTTCTTGTCTCTGCACCTTCTTTGTCAGAGAACAGTTCAAAATTGCTTCTACAAGATGAATTAACACTGGAGATCTTTGAACAGATAGAATAAAGTCAGTATGAACATTCACAACAATCTCATTCATGACACTTTACAATAAAAATCCCAGGTAAGGAAATAATATAGCACAAAAAAAAAGTCTGCCAAAATACCACGATTCTATTAGGAATTATACACACCCAGTCATTAAAGCTTTCTTGACTTTTTCACTTTGTAACTAGTATGACTTTACAAAGAAGTGAAAGTATTTTGATGATTTTCCCTGTCTCACAAATGAAACAAAACATGTAGAAGATGCACCATGATATAACACTCAGTCTACAAAAAGCTTGGGGACGAATGAAAAAAAAAAAATATACAGATGATAAAGTACATGTGCACGAGCTAGCGCATACAGCGCATGTCCCTCTGCCCATTCTCCAAGCTAGCCACATTAGAGCTCTCTAGTTGGAGAAGCCAACTTCTAGTATGGAAGCCATAAAGACCATGGTAACCGCAGCCCGGGCTGCATCCCCAGCAGCGTGGGCAGCAGCGCGAGGGAGGGGATTCTGCTCCTCTGCTGCGCTCTGGGGAGCCCCCCCTGCAGTGCTGCCTCCAGCTCCGGGGGTCCCAGCACAGGAGAGACATGGACCTGTTGGAGCGGGGCCAGAGGAAGCCACAAAGATGCTGCGAGGGCTGAGCCCCTCTGCTGGGAGGACAGGCTGGGAGAGTTGGGGGTGTTCAGCCTGGAGAAGAGAAGGCTCTGGGGAGACCTCAGAGCCCCTTCCAGTGCCTAAAGGGGCTCCAGGAGAGCTGGGAAGGGACTCTGGATCAGGGAGTGGAGCCATAGGACGAATGGGAATGTTTTTACACTGAAAGAGGGGAGATTCAGACTAGATATAAGGAAGAAATTTTTTGAGAGGGTGATGAAACCCTGGCCCAGGTTGCCCAAAGAGGTGGTAGATGCCCCATTCCCAGAAACATTCCAGGCCAGGTTGGATGGGGCTCTGAGCAACCTGATCTAGTTGAAGATGTCCCTGCCCATGGCAGGGTGGTTGGACTAGATGGCCTTTAAAGGTCCCTTCCAACCCAAACGATTTTAACGTTCTACAAACACGGTACCAAGCCTCAGCTCAGGTACTTCGCTAATGCAACCAATCAGCTTCCAGAAAATGAGAGAGCACTGGTATGGCATATACTCATCCGTCTACACTCACCCTTACAGACAAAACCAGCCTCCAGGACTGACAAATTCAGAACGCATCTCGGTCAGCCAGTAAAGTTGTTATTTCAGATTATGATTTGTAATGCTTTTTCATCTTCAGGGTTCAATAAGTAAAGATTTAGAGAATGACTTAGAGAAAGGCACTATCCCAGATTTCGATTGCACAGGCAGAAATAAATTGTGGGTGCAAATGGTATCATTTACACATTTAATTGTTCAGTTTTCAACAATAATAAAATAGATAATCTAAACTGTGTATACATTTATCTGTCATGTGTGGGTATTACATGCACTGCATTCCACAGATAGCAAAGCTAAAGATATCTGTCAAAGAAAAAGGGCCTAATGCAACAGACTAAGAAGGTCTTTAAAAATAAAGACATCTAATGAAAAAACGACACCATATATTACTGCAATAGAATACAATGAAACAAATTCTGAGTAACTCAAAAGTGAAACTGTACCAGACATTGCCAACTTCAAGGGCAAATGCTTCTGATTCTACCATATAAAAATAATTTTAAGTCATTCATACTCACATCCCCCAATCTTTTTCCTTAGTTCCCCATAGCAGATTAAGCCATAAAGCTCCAGGGAGGATTTTTTCAGCCCTTGAGAAAACACTGAAAAGCAAAAAAGGTGTAAGTGAGATGCAGACAGCAGATACACAGCGACACCAATCCATCTCATTGTTGAAAATAGTATTTTCAACAATGAGACAAACACCTCATTGAAGGTAAGACTAAGTTCTGTTTCAAGAAACACTATAATGAGATGGGTTCACCAATTTCCTTTTGACGACTTAAATATCTGGGAAATGCAGTATTTTTTAGGTTACAGAAAAGACAGAGCAACTTCCACAAAATTTAAACAATTATGCAACAGTTCAATATGCAAAAAAAGCTAATTCATAACAAAGTATGACTTAAATATTTACAATTTCTAAAGGAAATGTCCAGATGCCCCCAGACAAAATGCATATAGAACTGTTTCTTATATGAAAATTAAGAAGTAGGTCTGAATTTTCCAGATGATAGAGAATGTCTTCTGTGTACATGAATGCACCTTAGAAATTTAATGCAAATTCTAGGTTCTAAAGCTTTTATACGAAGAATCACACACATCTTATTCACCTTTACCAAGACTTTTCTCCTTTCTCATCAACACACGATGTGGACATTACTATTGCTAATAAATCTAAACATCTATGACAGCAGGGAAAGACTCTTGTTGTTTACAAGTCAGATGAAAATATTTATTCTTGACTATTCATCAATAATTCGGTTGTCTTTGACTTGCAGACTCATTTTTGTCTCAAAATCCAGGCACACGTATTTCCACCAATACTAAAGCTAATCAAACTACTGCACTAATTCTGAAATTCCCACAGCCAATGAGATTACAGACCTTATACATACAGATACAGAACTTTACGTTACCCAGAAAACTGATGAAGTTCCTCCATGACACCTTTTTTTTTTTTTTCCAAAGTTCTTCCATACTGTGTTTGCTGTAACATTTTTTTTTTAAATAAAATACTAATGGCTTGTTTCATCTTAAAAGGCCATCTTGTTTTGGAAAAGGAACGCAAAAATACACTGTTATGACAGGTGGTTTAGATGTGTAAGTAGATAACCTAATCTCACAACCAGACAAAACAATTTCATAGACAGACTATATTGCACACTATCTTGCATTCCCTCAGCTTTTTTCTAGTCATATCCATTTCTCATTAATGAGTTATTTTTAACTTGAGAGGCTCTGGCCACAAATCATACAGATGAATTTACTATCCAAACTTTTGCTGATGTTAGAGAGAATTGTTTAAAGACCAAAAAATTCAAGCACCATGAAACATGCCACGATTTATGCAACTTAGAATATAGCATCAAAAGGACGGGACAGCCCTAGAGACCTTTACTTGATCAACAAGCTAACGGGAGAACCGAAATTCTTCGTACCTTCAAAAAGTCAAAAGAACTGGGTCTTAGTAAAATCTGTTCACTCTGCAATAGATTTCTTTAACCCGCTATTCAGATTAGGTTACCTGCCAACTGATTTGAATTGTCACTGCCGGTTAATAGTATGCACGTGATAAAAATCAGTTATCAATGATCATATATTACTAGTATTGTTACAAAACACACTAGCAGTTCAAATGACTTCCCGATTTCCTTCTCATTCAACAAGCTAGGAAAGGAGGGAAAAGAAAGGGAAGAGGGGAATCTTGGGAATACTAAGTTACTGAACCAATGATACAATTTCAGGTTTACTTAAAGTGTGAGCAAATACTTCACCATTTACACCTGTATTGAACTACTAATTTATTTCTACCTTCCCCCAAGAAGCACAAAGTAGCACTGGAGTCAGTTTGCTCAATGAAGTCATGCCTGACTAGTATTTAGGTAGCTGTCCTCAACTGTGTGTTCCTGAGAACAGAAAAACATTTCCTTTAACCTGGCTTTTCCCCAGTATTAACAGTAGGATCAGCATTTATTATGGTGTGGTGAATTTATATAAATCAGTGATGCAAATACCAGGTTTTGAGAAGTATTTTTCAAAACACATGAGCCTCAGTGTGGCCACGCTAATAAAAATAAGACGTGTTCACAGACATCCTATTCAGTATTTGTTTTCTCATCTCCACCATTCCTACGCTTCACGATGGCACTAAAAGGCAGAAGTCCAGCCCTCACCCAACTGTGAGCTCAACACTAAGCCCATTTTGGTGCATACTAACCATTATCAAAGTCAATGTACTTTGAGATCTTGTGCCAGGTGCGGTAGTAGAAATGGCGGACCTGTTCCTTATTCTTCACCATGCTTGCTGGTTTGCCTTTCTTCTTGTATTTCAAGGCAATGTTGTTCTGGATAGCTTCAAAGTCCTTCCCATGCTGAAGAATAAATAAAACAAATCCAAATACTCAAAAACAAACTTCTGTCTTGTCACAAGACAACTCAGACAACATGAGGGAACTTGGGGTTCCTTGTGGGACATTAGATTTCAGTGGTCATAAAATTCTTGGGTATCAGAACTCAACAGCAGAAGAATGACAGTGGTTTCCTTTATTTCATACAAAATGTATGATAGATATCAAATAAATTACTTTCCAATTTCTTGAACTACTTCAAAATAAAAACTGTAAGTTGCTAGAGAACTTTAGAAAAAAAACCAGCTTCACTCATAAACGTGCTAAGTAGCAGGATTGAAAATCCCAACTTTCTAACTTGGCTTGCTTTACTTTCCTCTGCGTTCTCCCCCAATTGTTCCTCCTACTTCCATTTCTGACTAGGGTGAATTAAAAGCCTGTTATATTTAACAGCTTCACTTTTATTTACAGTAAATTTCATGCTCTGGTTGTTAGGCGTACAAAATTTGAGTTTCAAACAATAAAGGGAAAGATTATATTCCAAAAAAATAAAAATCAAGAACTTCTTACAGAAAACACATTTTTACACTGTAGGTCACTCAGAAGTTTATTCTCAGGGTAAAAATAAAAATGAGACACCTCAGTGTCCCTTAAAACTAGCTAATTCCTACAAAATCCTCAAAAGAGGAAAATTTAATTTTATATACATTATCACTGAGGTCCTACATAAAATTTCTTAGCGTTCAAAAAAGGTTGGAGCTGATTTAAATATGAAGCATGAAAACCTCTTTTGAAAGGTAGTGACACAAAACGAATGGAAGTGGGGGACCAAACAAACCGAGTCCCAAATCCATCTTAGAGCAAGTTTTTGAACTTTTTCATCAGCATTCAAAAAACCCGTTTTCTTTGAGTGATGAAGGGACTTAAAAATGACGTGATTCCCAGGAACCTACTGCAAGTCAGAGGAATTAAAAAAGGAAAACAGTGTTTAAGTGTCCGTTTTGTCCACAAAATATATACACGTGAATCAAGCCTCCCACTAAAAAAATGTTTTTAAAAAGACGCACACATGTAAAGAAAATCCCCCACCACTTCTTTTGTTTTCACCTTTAGTTTGTATTTTCGTAACAGAAGTGCTCTTAAAATAATCATAAGAACAGGAAAACCGGGAATACATTGTATACATCACATGAAATAAAAATAAGATGATCTCACTTTTCTTTGTCTCTCAGCCCTGGTACAAACTTTTTCATGGTCAAAGACTAAACGCAGTGCCTACAATTCTTACTGCAACGGAACATATTTTCTTGTTTGCTAGTATTACAGCATAAATGTGACTTCTGAAAGCTGAGAAGGGGGCATCATTTATTTATTTCTCATTTGAAACAGAACCATAATTGAAAAATAATTTAAATTATTATAAACATTCATGAATAAAACTCACAAATATTTCCTGTGTATTTCAAAACAACAAAAAAAAAAAAGCTTGACACTTTTGAACTGTGGCTTTCATTTACAGCTGGGTTATAGCCAACTGTACAGACACATATGCATAGACAAACAAATGCGTATGTGTACGTATGCCATTTTGCTCCTGCAAATCTCAACTGAATCAACCTTCTTTAGAAATACCCAGATACTAAATGAAGCCATCTAAGCTTGTTATTTTCCTCTACATTACCTCATACAGTCCCTCGAAGAAAGTATTTTTGTCCTCTGTGCTCCACGATTCCCACTGCCGTCTGACCTTCTTTCCTTCCTCCTTCTCTCCAGCCGAGGAGCCCAGGTTCCTTGCCGCTGACTTGGAATTTCCAGCAGGATTGCTGGGAGGAATTCCTGATGTGCCACCAGATGCAGTCCCTCCATTATCTGCTGCTGCAAAAAAACATGACCAGAGTGAGTACTAAGCCAACAGGACGATTTATGGATAGAGATAACTGAGGAACTCAAAATCTCCTCCTTCTTCACCGCTCCCATCTGTATCAGGTTTTTTCCAAGATACTTCACCTGAAATACAATAGGCAAATAACAAGGGTTTATTTAATGAAATAAAATCTCAAAGAGCAAAAAACAAGGAGAAGCTTTCAATAGCTTAATTTTGTATTTCCAGAGATAAGAGCCATAAGCATGAACATACCAAAGCAATGTCTAAAAGACAACACACTCTGATGCTCATACACCATTGTGCTCTGCAGTTGCCCCTTTGCAGCCGAGGGGAACTTCTGAGAAATGCTGAACAGCGATGTGACCAATAAAGCAAACTAACAACCACGAGAAAACACATGTAATTTCATACCCTTGTCTTTGGTCTTGATCCTACTGCCTCCGAAATAACTGTGGTAATTCAAGGACTGAAAGATGTCTACTTTAGTTCACCACATGACGATGGATCAGCGTTCTCAGGAACCTGATCCTCAGCATAAAGAGCACCATCTCTGACACTCAGCCCACCTGGGGTAATTCAAGGTATCCCAACAATGGCAAGTCCCAACCCCTTCCCCAAATCCTGGTGTAGCTTTTGGAAAAAGGCACAGAAATGTAATCTTAATTGTACCTTTGTCAGTTATCAGCACCCCAAAGAACATGGATCAGAAAAAAAATATGAAGCTCGGAAATACTAAAATGAGAATAAAGCCTGATGGAATTACCAGCATTTGCTGTTTACGTAAGTAGGGGACAGGGAAGAAAGCGGGATGGAGAAACTGCAGGAAGATGAGAGCTACATACAATGCAGTAAGAATCCATTCCCTCACCTTAACTTGGAAGAAAAAGCCTCTTTTTTCTTCTAATCGCCTCTGAAACGATTAGTCTTTCAAAGGCATTTTAATCAGCAAAAACATTTATCAACTAACTAACCTTAAACCTGTGATTTATTCATGACAGAAATCAAGCTAAACATCATGCTTGGTTTGACAATGTAACAGAATTATCAGAATGTTAAACCACAAACCAGGAAGACTTCCCAAAAAGTGCACTCCACTTTTTCTGTGAAAATGGAAAAGTAACCTTCTCAGTAACGTACATTTCCAAAAGATATTCTCTTCAATTTTGCTCAGAAGTATTATTTAAGATTTGACTGCTCTTATCAATGCAGGAGTGTACTTAATAAAGCAGAGGCCTTTTAACATTTAACATGTATTGCTCATTATAAAGAATGCTTATTACAGTTTCCATTTTTCTGGTTACTGTCCTTTATGTTTTGTGCTTTATCTTGTGACAAAACAGCTTGCCTTAGTTTATTCGCTTATAAATCCAGCTTGTACAATACAGCAGTCCCAACTAGCATCCCAAACTTTTATACACATTACCACAGTTGTCTCTTTCGTATTTAGTCTTAAAAAGTTCAGTTATCTTTTAAAATTAAATTTTATGAAGCAGTTTATTTACCTGACAAAGTCAGTGTTTTTATATGCATACATGTATGTATCCCATTCAAGCACCAGGATATCCCAGTTTGATAATCCTAATATTTTTTAAAAAAAGAGTATCAGAAGAATCAACTGTCATAGGCTTACTATGGTTTAGAGATTTGAAAGACTTGTATGTAAATCTTAACTGTAACTATTCATTTGCTGTTTAAAAGTAATTCCTTTGGATGACAAAACCGTGTTTCTCCAAATCCTAAAGAAGCTGTTTGTTCAAGTAACGAAGAACATTTGAAATCAAACCTGGAAAAGAGTAAGACGCGTGAAAGTACATTTTTTTCCCTGCATACAATAAGTATTTACTTTACATAAAACATAATGTCGTGACCATTTTAAGGTTACTCTCTCTCTTTTCTTTCTAGGAATGACTACTTGATCCTTTTGAAGAAAATTACTGTCACAGGGAAGCATGTAAGGCAAAATAGGAAAAAGAACTGGACATCTACAAAAAAATGCACTTAAAAACAACTTCTCAATAAACAGCTTGTCTACTTCCTAAAGCCTTCATCACCAACCTGATAAAAAAATTGAGAGTTAAGCAATTTAAATTCTGGTAACTGTGAAGGTATATCCTTTAAAAAAAATGAAACCATAAGAAAAACCTGAGCACTTCCACAGATGGCTGAGAAGAAAACCAACAATTTTTAAGGACACAGAATTTCTTCTTCTGCAAATGTGTGATCGGAATATCACAATTTGCATGGTAAAGAAATACGATCTTAATATTTAACATCTTTGGTCAAGAAGGGGGAATTCAAACACATCAGTGCTCAATCTCAGTATACACTCTCCTGTTGCTACTAGCTCCCAAAGCAAAAGGACGTCCTTTATCAAAAGGCAGCTACAGGGGATTCTATTCCTGAGTTTACTATTTCTGATCGCAGACCTCTAACTTTCTGAGAAATCAGTTAGAGGAAGCACGAACGCGGGGGTTTGGGATTTTGTTTGTTTATCTGTTAGGTGGTTGCTTTTTGTCTATGGGTTTTTTTTGGGGGTTGGTGTTGTTGTGGGTTTGGGTTTTTTGGTTTTCTTTTACAACAACCGTATACCATACTCAAATAAGTAAAAACCTAAAGGCAGCTACCTAAAGTTCAGATCTTACCAAGGAGTTTTCTAAAGATTGTACAGGTACCACTTGGTACACGAGACGTTTTTGTTATTAAAAAGCACAAGAAGCAAAGTATCAGCGAGGGACTTTAAATTCTAGTAAGACTATAAAGTTCAGCAGATTCCCTCTTAGTTGTATGTAAAAGATGAAGTGAACTATGCCAAGGGACTCTGCTGATTCAACTTCTACAATGGAGAGGTAGCTCATAATTGCTCTTCTTATTCCTTTACATATACTATTTACTCTACAAGACAAACTGTAGAGTCCTGGGAAGGTTTATCACAGTCTTTCTTGTTTTTAACACAAATAAATTACTACCCAAACAATTGTTTAGAGTATCGTAATGAAGACCTAAAAGTTTCTAATATCCTATCACCTCTACAGAGATCTTACATACCATTAAATTCTTCCAGGAATAAAGGAGTTTGCTATATCATCCCTTTGCATGAACTTTCTTACTACTGTGCATGGTAATATTTGGGTTACCACAATCCTCTCTAGAGTTTACTAGATCTCTGTAAGGCAATGCAATGCAGTATGCCAATTCAGGATAAAAGGGGAAAAAAAAAAAGTAAAAAATAGTCATAACTCATTAAATTATACCCCCATAAATTCATTTTTTCAATCTTGCCCGTACGGATTCTTGTGTAACACACAAAACAGCTAACAAGTTTTCATCCCCTCACTAATGATAGATAATGATGATCATTAATTCCCAACAATAGATTACTTAAAACTTCAGCGATGCATTAAATCAAAAAGGTGCACTGAGGCTAGCCAGATCATTACTGCTGCAGAAGTGCTGGAGAGTGAGGGGGCTTACTCTGACAATCTGCTTAGGTGCTTGTTCTAAATAAAATCATTTATAAAAGGAGACCACTGCAGACGAGACAAAGGCAAGACGCTCATTCTCACTCTGGCTACTGATCCCGCATCACCCACCCAACCACTGGACAGGACACCCACACCATTACAGCTACGACGACTCCTTCCCTTCACTCCAGGACGCGGTGGAGCACCAGCACCTGCATACAAAGGTACAAAACAGCAAGTCTGGATTCGTAAGTTATCAGCATTTTCACTCAGCTTTCAACCCACGGTTTGCAAAGACATCAGGTTTCTGTACTGGGTATTTGCACTGTAACCCCCAACAAAATCATGGATCGGAACACCAATGTTTCAGAGAAACTTATCCATTCCTTTTATCCAGTATTCTCTACCCATCTATGTGCCCCGTTACTAGAACTTCATTTATCTGTGAATGGTATAACATCATCTCAAACTGCATTTTCTGTAGAACAAGCTGTCTTCTTTATAGTTCTAATCAAAACACAAACACTTGCAATAATTTATATAAAGACTGCAGTCTTTATATAAACTTTATATAAACTTTTTATCTAACTTTATATAAATTTATATACTTTATATAAAGACTGCAATTTAAAAATCTGATATGAAAATGACAAGCAATGGAACACTGCATGTATCAAATAACTGAGCTGCTGATAGTATTGGTGTCTTATCATGGCTACAGCCACAAGACGTTCTTCCTTCCAGGCTCTATGTAGCATCTTAGTGTTTGCTTTTCCATTTCCCATTGGCAGCTCTTACATGCTAGCTGATTTGTATCTTCTATGACAGATTCCACATCCACAGAAGCTGGAATTCACAGAGTTAGTCCCCACAACACCTAAGGATCTCAACATGCAGGCTGGTTCTCTTATTGGTGTTCTACAGGCTCAGCCTGCAAAATCTCAACTTCTTCAGGAGTCACCAGTAAACAAGATGGTACTTTCACAGACTCTCGAATGCTGCAGGCCAAATGCGGAGCATTAGGATGCTAAACTCACTCCCCAAAGTGTGGGATGCGAATGCCAACTTGTAACATGCCAGAAAGTTTCCTTTAGAACTTACTTTCTTCTCTTTTGGGTTCTACAGGAGCGTTGGCTCCTGTTTAGCACAGCTAAACTACACAAGATCACCTTCAAAAGTGGTTTCGGTAAAGATTGCCGTTAAGGAGGCCATACCAGAAAACAACCGAGTGACTATTTTATTCTCACAAACCTGCATTAGTGCTCAGCAGTCTTATGAAATGTACATCAAAACGTCTGTTTCCAACTGAGCTGGGTAAGGTGCTTATGATCTATACTTTCCAGAAAGCTTAAAATGCACACTGCTATTCTCATCGCACAGCATTCCTCAACGAGCATTTACTCATCGATTTTAATGAAAAAGCAATTGAAAGCAATTGTCCAAACTTTCTTTCAGATCTCTTGGTAAATGAGCCCCATTTCTCGGCAGATACTACATCAATGAAGAAATGAATCAGGTGATGCCATGGAAAGCATGTGCTTTAGGAATTTAAGTGAAGCCACTTGCTCTCTGGAAGCACAACCCAAAGCAGCTGCAGGCTGGATCCAATTTGCTTTCGTCTCTGAGAACTGTAGCTGAGAAGAGAATACAGATGAGAAAGGGAGAAAGACACAGACACAATTCCTGCAAGTCAACGCTGCAGTTTGAGTACTAACACTATAACTGGAAAACAAGTTTCTACCTTGTATGCCTCCACAGCAAATAGCACGGACTCCCAAGAAGGTTATGTCTAGGACAGCTTATGCCATATTGCATGGTTATACCATACAGTGTTCTTGTTACGAATTAACATCCAAAGTTTCAAACACAACAAGTAACTGTCCTACAAAGATAGAGACTTGTCTTTGTCTTCTGCCTCTTATTATTTACAAGATTTGCACAACAATGTGTTTAAACATATACGGTGTCAATTATCAACAGGAGTCTACAAACAAAACTATACCGAAGGCTTGCTTTTCTACAGAGAGTATATATTTAATAGATATACTATACCAAATGCAGCAGTATCTGAGCTAACCAAGCATAGATCTAAAAACAAAACACAGTTTATTATAAATTTGGTTACTCCCCCATCTCCCATAAATCATTATTCTCTTGCTCTTCCATTAGAAAACATCCACAAAGCCTGTATGAAGCTCCACCTAGACCACAAGGTCGTGCAGCCTTGCAGGCAGGCACCTTTCAAAGCTCAGTACCTACTGCACAGGGCACATGAAAAAAACTCCTCCTCTTGTGCAGGATGAGATACTGCGGAGTTCTGGTCCTGAGCCACTCTCACAGGAAAGGAAGGAGAACCGGGGTAAACAGGAGGGCAAAGAATGAATGAAAGCATGTCAGGGTAGGATGGAAGTACCAAGTGTAAACAAGATGGACAGAATTAAGAAGAGTATTAGAACCAGGGACTGTGCCAGTAGTTTTTAAACAGTCATTTATGCCCTAGAGAAACAGCGCTGGAGGAATGACATTTCAAATGATGGTTGCAATACATTCTGCAGCATACAAATTTGGGAAGATACAATGAAATCATATTGTAAGTACATACATCAGCTATCTTGCTATATACATCCTCGCCACAGGAGGAGACAGTAGTTAATTCACATGCCAGGGGACATGCAACTTTGGTGGGCTGAAACAAACTGGACTGTTTTCTAGCACATTTTATACACTGTCAAAAGATGGAACGTTTTGATTCAATCAACGTTTTCAGCTGAATAATTATTTTTTCAAGAAAGAACTGCTTATTACTGCAAAACAAATCCACATACTTGTTTGGGCCACTCAACAAATTTTGTGAATAAATCTAGAGCAATGGCACGAAAGACATCTTCAAGCTTCAGCTTATCGCCATCAGACTTTTGTTACTATTTCCTCCTGACTTTAGCCTGCATTCAAAGAATGGCTAAAAACATGGAAATGGGAACACTCCACTCTACTTCAAACTAAATCTACAGCACATGATGGCAATGTACTCTGCGTATGTTTTTACCAACATATGCATACGTGACATATGGTCACAACATACACACACGCATGTTCTAACCACTCTCGCTTCACAGAAAAAAGCCCCAAAACACACCTTAAAACTTGTGCTCAGCAACCACATGGTGTATTTGTATTTGAGAAGTGAACTCTCAGAAACACCTCTTTTTCAGCAAACATACATCTGTCTGCTTCTTCTCCCTCAATAAACCTCCCTGCTTTTGAACTCTCATAATAAACCACCTCCACTCCACTATTCCTTCAAGTTCCTCCTCTGGTTTCATGCAAGTTACTTTAGGACCTACTTCCAAGGATTCGTACTTCCAAAGGTGTGCATTAGGTGAAAAAAAGGTGTAGACTACAAACTTGAAAATACAATAAAAAAAGATGACCAACATCTGAAAATAAGATGATAATAATTCTAAAAAAATATAATGCATAAATTTAGATATTTGTGCGGGAAATTTGATAAATCTTTCAGCAATTCAAAATGTATTGGCTTTTTGACGTGAAATAGTTTTCAAACTTTATTTTACTATGCTACTTTCTATGTCATTTTTGCCCTAAACTCCAAAGTGCAACTCGGTACACAAAAGGCAAGAGACGGAATCCAAAAATGCAATTAAAGATGACATCAGGGTAATCTGAAAATTAGCAATATGCTTATACGTTCTACTAGGCAGAATCTGAGAATTATTATTAACAATCTTCCCTGAACTGTAGTAAGGAAAGTTGAAAAGTCAGCAGCTGCTGAGCAGGCAAACTCTTCTTACACATCACAGTAAGGTTCACTTTACCAATAATTCACCCGCTACAACGAAGCACCCTAAAAGCACAAATGCCAAAAGTAAAAAGGGATCTGTAACAGACAGAAAAAAAAATTACTATTTTCAAATTTTTTGTTAAAGCCATGATCAGGACAAGCCAATGCCTGCCGAGTAACTACAACCTGAAAGAAATTAAGTTTATTGATTACACTCCTTTGAAAGAGTTTTCACTTAAGAATACACAAATTCTAAAAGCAGGACCACTTTAATAAAATTTTAAGGGTTACACAGCATTACTGAAAGACCATGACAAAAACCAAGTTTCTGGTTTCACTGGACCAAGTATAAGTGTAGTCTAGACACTCCTGCTGGCCAATGTTAAAATTACCTTTGCAGCTATCACCTTGACTGCGACACCAAAATGGAAAAGCTTCCAGTTTTCAGAGCTGATCCAAAGCACCTGCGTTCAAGCTTTTTATCATTTTTACACTTACACGGGGAGAAGAAAGTTGGTGGGACAGCAAATGGAAGCATTTAAGTCTGAGCTTTATAAGTAATCTTCACCCTTCCATTATACCCCTACTGGAAGCTATCTCGGCCAGACACTTCACTCAGAATGCAAAGCCCCATAAATTCCAATCACAAGACATTCCATTAGGGAGAGTTCGGACAAGCCTGGAAAACCTCTCAGTGTGCATCCCTGAACGTAAAGAACTCAAAATTAGAAAGGATCCCACTCCGTGGCTCTGTTCTCCAAGATCTGACAGTTATAATCCCAACCGTATCAGAGAAATCAACTTTAATGCGTTCACATCAAAACTAGCCAGGCAGAGCTGTGGCTGCTCTTACGATTCAAAAAGTGAAAGCACAACCATAATTCTGTGACTGATGGTCACTCTCAATAATCTGAGAAGCTTCCCCAAACCTGACAACATAGTCAGGTACAGTGATTACAAGCACTATCTATGACCGATTAGTGAAATAATTATTTTTTTCTGTATATAATTTTATTAGGGTTATTTTGGAATATGAATTTCAAAATAAATGAAGTTTACTTTCCAATTGTGTTGATACACCTAGTGAAAAATCATTCTGCTGCTCTAAAATTGAAAATAAATGTTTATGTACAAATATACAAACAATGAATACACACATGTGCAAAGATACATGTATTTCCTTGACACGTGTATATGCTTCCAAAGCAATGGAATCATTTCAAACACCTATATTCGACTTGTCAATCATGGACAACACGTATTCCAAAGAAATGCCTCCTCACATTTAATACTATTTACAACCCTTAAAATAATTATCTATAGCTGAACACTGCTTGGTCTTTTACCTGTTTGTTTACTTGGTTTAATGCAACTGGGGGAGAAATTACATAGGCCTTCCTGTTCTATCCTCCAACATCACACATGAGAGTTTTCCACTTAAAAAGTTTAAGAGATTAAAGAGGACTTACTAAGGTATTAAAAAATACTTTAGTCAATTATATAAACTGTCAAGCAACTTAGTTGAAGAATATTTTTGTGATACGGCAATAACTAAAATATCATAATTTGTACTGTTTTATTACTGTAACACAAAACTATCATAATTGGTACCGTTTACCGAATGTCCTGGCGTGTGCACACCACCATAATGGACCACAAAGCGAGGTAATCTCCAAGATGCATTTATGCTACGTGGAGTTTTATTTTGTTTTAGCAGACAAGAGTACACTTTGTTATTACAAATGTTGAAGAAATCTCCAAGTGGTGTTTTACTCAAAAATTTAACAGAAAATAACACTTGAGCACTTTTGCACAAGGTATCCGAAATTAGTCTCAAGTACAGCTCAACTACAGTTCCAGGTGTCACCCAGTAACTGCTGGGCACACACAATAGCACCAAGATATTCAAATACCCCTGCTGTCTTCTAGCTGCTCAAGTCAAAAACAGCTTTGGAAAAAAAAAAATCAAATTCTTATCTACAATGCTAAAGTGAAAAAGTATGTGTATGTATGTACATACAGACATTCAGATGTATACAAAACAATCTTAACAAAAAACTCAAATTACATGGAAATGCCCAAACGGTTCTGCAACAGTAATGCAGGACTCACAAAACCTCAGAAACAAATATGTCAATATGTGTATTTCCTAGCCCTTTCCAAAGTATTTCTTTGGGTCACAGAAATAATTGGCGGAAATCACCAATGTCTTGTGGGTTGTTTTTTTCCCCTTTTTTTAAGTAGCACCCAGTGTGTATTTGGTTATGATGCAAGAAGAGAATTCAGAGCCCAGCCACCTGGCTACACAGCTAGCTAGAGTCTAATTTCCTAACCAAAATACAGGAATTTCCTAAAACGGGAGAGATGAAACACAGGAATTAAAGGTTTGCTTCAATAATGGAGACCTCTTCCTCCTCCACATACACACCCAGACCCCCCACTTCTCCCAGCAGGGAGAGGACAAGCGGGCAGCAGAAAAGCTGAAGCCTTGGGACACAAAGAAGATTTCGGCTCCTGTGAGAAACAAGCCCCAAAACACCTTCCCCAAAGCCAAACAAAAGATGGCACCCACAGGGGCAGAATGACAACCCCCAAACCCACAGGTGACTCCCCCACCCCGCCGCCGCCCCCCTCACCCGCCTGTTTTCAGGGTCCCGAAACACAGTACCTTTGCCTTTTGCAGCCGTGCTGCTGCCAACTGAAGAGGATGCCTGGGAATCCTTCTTCAGCCTCTTGCTCTGAGGTCTGACGCTGGACCTGAGAAAATGATGCTGGTCCTGGCTGTGGGAGGGCTGGAGGGAGGCCGGGGTCTGCGATAAGCTGGGGTTCGGTGGGGGGCTGCTGTTGGGGTTGTTGTTAATAATCTTCTCTTCTTTCTTTGTGCTGCTGCTGCCTGGAGCTGCCTCTCCTCCTCCTCCTGCCCCTTCTTCTTCCAGGGACTCCTCATCTCCTCCTGCTCTCTTGCCCAGCTTTTTCACCCCTTCCTCCCCGCCGCTCTCTCCCAGTTTCACTGTCATCCTGTCGGGGAGGAGAGAGAGAAAAGAGGGGGACACAAAGTCAGGCCGGGGAGCCCCCCAGAGAGGGAGAGAAATCCCTGGGCTGAGAGGGGAGAAGTTTAGCTGCAGAAATTCCTCTCAACATGGCCGCCGTTGTTTGTTACTAAATCCCCTTTCGTTTGCTGTCCCGACCCAACAACCTGTGCCGAGGGCGGGAGGGGGAAAGCCCCGCCGGAACCCCCCCTAAACCGGCCCAAAAGGCGGCGGGGCTCCCCGGGCACCCTCCCGAAGGGCTTCGGGCCGCCTTTGCCGGAGAAATCGCCCGGCCAAACTCGGGCGTGTGGAAGCGCTCGCCAGGCGCCGAGAGGAAAGGCAGCCGCCGGGCCCGGCGGAGCGGAGCGGGGCAGCGCGGCCGGGCCGGCCCGGCTCCTCGCCCCCCCTCCCCCGCCCCATCCTACCCGTTCGGCGGCTCCGCGGGCCCGGGGGGGCTCTTCCTTCTCCTCACCATGGAGCCGAGGCGGTCCGACCTGCCGCGGGGGGGGGCGTTCATGTTCCCAGATGCGGCGGCGGCGGCTTCTCCTCCTCTCTCTCTCTCTCTCTCTGTGTGTGTGTGTGTGTGTGTGTGCGTGTGTCTCTGGGGCTGGGACTGGCCGAGGCTACCCAGGTTTCCAGCTCCCCCCTCCGCCCCCGCCGCAGCCCCGCACCCCGGCGCCCGGCCCGGCCGCCCCCGGCATCGCCCCTCAGCCCCGGCCGCCCCGGCCCGCCCCGCTCCCGCCGCCGCCCGAACCCACCCGACCCCCTCCACTACTTCTTCCCCTTGCTTTTTTTGTAATTTTTTTTTTTTTTTTCCCCCTTCTCTAATTTGCAGGGTGACAAACCCCGCAGGCCTCCGCAGCGGCTCTCGCCCCCCCCCCCCCCCCGTGCACCCACGGGGATGCTGCGACCTCTGGGCCAAGCCAAAAAAAAAACAAACAAAAAAAACCACCACCAAACAAAACCAAACCTAAACCCAAACCAACAAAAGTTTTAAACCATCATTTGCTGGAGGACCTGGGCTCCCCGAGAGGCGTCGCAACACAACTTTCATTCCAAACCTGACGGTTGGGGTGACCACTCACTGCGTGTCAAAACTTCATAAATCCTCTCCATTCTAAAGTGTTTTGGTTTTTGTTTTTGTTTTTTTTTTTTAAATACTTGGAACAAAACGCCAGATACACGGACAAAAGCTTAAGGCACTAAATCGTATTATCTGCTAAAACGTAACAACCGTTGGGTTTTTTTTCTTAAAGACTATAAAAATATTACTGACACCAGATCTACAAGAAGTCCACTCCCAAGAAAGAAACCTCTTACAGCAAAAGAGAAAGAAGCAGCAGTTGCAATGCAGCTGCCTTATCACCAGAGCAGGAGCCACAGTCCAACTTTAATTAAGGGAAAAGATAAAAACCAACAAGAGAAGGAAATTCTGAATACCACAAATAAAGAATGGAATTACTGCAGATTAGGCTGACACCAGAATAACGTTGTTTAAAATAAACACGATTGCATCTGCATTATATGGCACGCAAATTTGCGTGATTACAGTTTATGATAGATTGTTCCTACTATTAAAATGATACTTTTCCCTCTAATGATTTTCAGCTAAACCGCTGAACCTACCAATTCAGAACTATGTTGGGCAACGTTCCATTCTTTGCAAACACTCAATAAACTGATTGGAACCGTAGATCTAAACTCATATTAAAAATTGGTTAACTATTGACCTGACAGGTCCCTAATTACAAACAGAAACTTGCTCTCCACACAACAAAAGTTGCAGCGTTTTCAGTTATTTTGAGGGCAGAAATCTTCCACCCCTGACAAGTCTGTGCTACAAAACTTCACCTAAGTAAGGCTTAAATCTCCTCGATTTCAACTTGGAGTTTTATTACCGCAAAATGCATCCACTGGCATCCCCCAACAACGAGCAGGGGAACACCAAAGGAACCCAGTTTGGGGACAGTTACAGGACTAGGGGACAAACCCCGGGACCTGCCCCCCCTTTTCGGCAGCGGGCTCCCCACAGCGTCCCCGCCGGCCCCCTCCGGCCCTGCCCCCGCGGCCCCCCTCACCCACGTCTCCTTCTGCCGTCACCTCGCACCTGCTGTTCCTTTTTCTGCCAAAGGGACAGACCGGCTCGGCCTGGCTGCTGCGCTCCTCCTGACCCCCCTCCGGCGGGGCCGCCCCTCCACCCCGCCGCCTCCCCCCTCACAGCCCGGCGCCGCCGCACCCCGCTGATGGACGGCGCGGGCAGAGAAGCAGGGCCGGGTCACCCAGGGACAACCGGCCCCCTCAGGGACACGCACACCCCCGCGGCGCCGCTTCTCCCCCACCGTCCCTCCCCCCGCCGGCCCCGCTCCTCACCTGCCGCATCAATGCCGCCGCGCCGCCTCCACGCTCCAGCTCTCCCGCCGGCGGCTGCCTCGGCTTCTCCGGCTCCCGCGGCCCCAGGCACCCTGAGGCTGCGCCCCAGACCCGCCAGCTCGGGAGGAGGCCGGCACGCCCTACCACCACCGCGGACCCTAGCGGCCCTCCCAGCTTTGCTGGCGGCGGCGGCCGCAGCCCCGCTCCCGGCCACGGAAGCACCCCTCTCTTCCCCGGGCTCCTCCGTAAACCGCGGTCCCGACTCCCCGCTGGGCCTCAGCGCCCTCGGCCGGAGCCGCGGCTCCCCGGCGCCCCGGGCTCGGAGCGGGCCGCGATGGGCTGCGGGCCGCGGCGGGCTCCGGCCGCGGCGGTTCCGCTTCCTCCTCAGCCTGCGCCGGGCTGAGGGGGCGGGGCAGGACGCGGCGCGCGGGCCCCGCTGAGCGCGCCGGCACTCCCCACCCCGGCACCCCAAACGAGGCGCCCCATTGGCTCGCGGCAAGCGGGAGCGAGGCGGGAGGCGGGGCCAGAGTCCCTACGTCAGCCAAACAAAGAGCGGCGCGGGGCAGGTGACGAAAGCCACACGTAGAGGAAGAGGCGGTAGCCTGTCAAAGAGTGAGACGAATCCTGAGAGCTAGCTGCTGATTGGCTAAAGGGAAAAAAACAATTGAGGGCCGTATAGCCGGGCCCCTGGACGCGGCCCAGGTTTCCATTGGTCAGGACGCGGGTGATTTGCATGCGGCGCTGTATTTATAGCTGTCGGGCGCAGGTAGTCAGCCCAGGCGGGGTGGCCGGTCGTGGCGGCCTGGGCGCTGCGGGGCGCGGCGCTCGGGCTTTAGGTAGGCGGTAAAAGAAGTTTGAGGCTACCCCGTGGCCGCTCCCGCTCCTTCACGCCCCTCGGAGCGTGAAAGGGGAGGGTTGGGGCTGCTCCCCCCCGGAGCTCCTTGTGCCTTCCTGGGCTAGACTAGAGAACCGGCAGGGACAGGGGGGATGCCTTCGTGTGCTGCAGGCACGGTACTCAGCATCCCATTGCAGCATAGGCTTGGTGTCAACTAAAGAACCTATTGCTTTGTGCTAATTCCATATTTCTTTGGCAGTTCTGAAGGAAAAAGGCGGTGCCAGGCAGCGTGGCTGAGTGCTGGGGCCTTGCCTGCTGCAGCTGGTGGGGGTCTGGGCCGCCATGTTGTGCCGTGTGAGGGGCTGCGGGCTGAGCGGGGCCCTTGGGTCCGGGGTGTGCTGAGGCAGTGGCTGCGCCAGCAGCTTGCTTGGCAATGTGCATCTTGCTAATTAGGGATGTTAATGAGTATTGTTCAAAAGTTTCCAAGTAACACATGTGAAACCTTGTGGGAAGGCCTGGTGTCTTCACAACTTACAGTCTTTTTCTAGTGTTTGCTGTTGTGTAGGTACCCTTAAGTGGGCTTTTTTTTTTTTTTTTCTTAAATAAACTGGCTCCAGGATTAAGAAGCTTTATTCAGTGATGTACTGAGTTAAAGGGGGTTGAATTTAATGTGGTAACCTAATGTTCTGGCCTGTTTTCCGGTGACTGCTTTCTGATACTTTTATGTGGTTGTTTCATGTTAACTGCTAGGAATAAGGATTTCCAGAAATCTTACAGCTGGTACTGTGTGAGACCTCCTTCCTCCCCCCACCTAAATTTTTTTGTGGAAATCCTCTTTTTGAAACTTTGTGACAATCATAGCAGGAAAGGATGCCTTAGTCCTCTTCTGCAGAAAATCTTCATAAGCTGTAGCTTAGAAATCAATGTCTTAATTTAAACTTCATGATGGCATCTAAATTCTGGAAGGTTGGGCTCCTATAGAAAGTGTTGCAAGCAATTATCTTATGATGGTGAACTAAACTTGAATGTGCCTTGGGCTCTGCGTCATGTCCTGTAAAGGTGCTGTAAAGCATAGCTATGAGTAACCAAGTGTATTGCTATAAATGCAATTTGTAAACAACAGCCAAACTGCTCAATGGTCTTGTCTCCACTGTAGAGATTTGCAATGAAATCTACATCTTAATTAGATTTTTTTTTTTTGCAGAGAGAGTATTTTGCAGTTTTGTTATAATGTAGCACAAGATCATATGGCTTATTTTTCCCATTTGGTTTGACCACAACCAAATTTAACAATACTGTCAGGAAATGATATGGCACCGTAAACACAGAATGTGTATTTCCATGGTGCTTTGCAAAGAGACATAAAGGTATGTTTGGTGCCCCAAGGAGCTCAGAGTGAAAGGTTTCCATTCTCTCTGTATGTAAATAACTCTGTATGCTTGAATAGCCCCATTGCTGCAAGTGGACTGTTAAGGTGTGAAATTGCTCATGTGTGTAAACGTTTGTGAAAGAAAGACTGAATGGAAAGGAGTTGCTCAAGAGCTGAGGGTCAGGGGGTAGGTTGAGATGTCAAAAGACACTTGAACTTTCATTTGTTCTTTTTTTTAATAGTAGGGAGGGTCCATGATCATGCTTTGGCAGACCTGTACAGATACAAAATGCAAATAATCTTTCAGTGTTTGTTGCCATGGTTTTCTAGGCTAGGCAAGAACATTAGCTTGGATTTGTTGCACATCCTGTGTATTTTGAGGTATGAATAACAAATTACATGCTTCATAGAAATAGAGCAAGCAGTGCAGAACTTTCCGGCAGAAGGACAAAGTTAATACTTCTGTTTTATGCTGAGGTGTGTTTAATCTTGCATCTAATGTACAAGATCATTACACTAATATCCTATATTTTCCTTTAAGGTTACTTAGAAGCAACTACATTTCATTCATAACTCATTTGTTCTTAAAAGGCTCTTAAGTTGTTTAATCTGGTAAATGATAATGGATGCTCTTTGTGTTACTAAAGCAGTTCTTTCCCATTCAGGTAAGAGGATTTAAACTGAAGGTCAGACTTTTGTTGTTAATCCTTTATGGCTTACTAAATAGGAAGCACCTAATTGTGCAACTTTTTTTTTTTTTTTCTCTCGGTGTCTGAGGTCAAGCCCTGAGAGGAAGGAGTGAAAGACACTGTGTGTTTCATCTATGCTGCTGAAGCCTGTTCTTTCCCTGTCTTGGGACTTCAGGGACTTGGAGCTGTTAGGCAGCTTTTATGAGTGCAGTACTTGGAAGGAAAGATCCTAGGATGGCGTGTTCGTCTATTTAGGGTAGAAATCTTTTACAGCAGGGCTTCTCTGTTGAATATTGAAGGGCAGGGAACTTCCCAGTTAAGCCTGCACAAGTACAGGTATGTAGTCATTGGGCAAAACTTTGTATACTGTTGAACCAGGCAATTATGAAAGCTGTAAAAAAAATGGTCACTTGAGCAGAGACAGTCAGTGGGGTTTTTTTTTTTTTAGAAGATTTTTATTCCAGCCCAGAAAGGGATGACAGACTAGATGATTGCTTGAGGCTCCTGCTGGCCATGTATTTCTGACATGATTGTACTATGTAGTTGCAATAGTTTCCTCATTAGCCTGGTTGTCTGAGAAAATGAGGTGTCTGCCCACATGGTCTGCTCAAATACACAACTTCATGTCTGATGATCTCAAAAATACTATGGGCACAAACAGTGAAAATAGTCAGCTGGGCAGAGCCAAGAAAGGAATTGCTGACTCTACTTTGGGAGTGGCACCTGAGTGAGCTAATGGTGTTATTCCATGTCTAAGTATCCTGAAGAGACACCATAAATGACTTTGTTAAAGCTGATACCTTGTAAGGGCTAATTAAAGCATGAGATAAAAAGCTATAGGAAACAGGACTTTGTGAGTTCTGCTGCTCAGAAAACAATTTGTTCTAGAGGGAGTTCCTAAGCTTGTAGGAAGAAGGTTTGAAGCCAGTGTTTTGTGTCCCTACCTAATGCCTATCTTTATGTTCTTGAAGAGACACAGCAGGTTTTAATGTAGAGTGCCTCCCACCAATTAGTTCTTCCTACTTGCTAACAAAACTGACCTTTTTTTGTCAGAAGGGTCCCAGTAATTGCTGTATACTTGGAAAAGGGAAGCAGTGTGAGACGCCACATCAGTGACACAACATGTTACACATGGCCAGAGTCAATATAAGTTAGAACATACAGGAACTGTTGGTGACAGCTGTGCTACAGGTGTGGTGGCTTTTCATCTGTTTGTGTGGTGGTGTTGTGACTTCAGAAGAATTACAGATGATCATAGAATGACAGAATGGTTTAGGTTGGAAGGGACCTTAAAGATCATCTAGTTCCAGCTCCCCTGGGCAGGGACACCTCCCACCAGACCAGGTTGCTCCAAGCCCCATCCAACCTGGCCTTGAACACTCCAGGGACGGGGCGGCCACAGCTTCTCTGGGCAACCTGGGCCATGGGGTCACCACCCTCACAGGAAAGAATTTCTTCCTAATATCTCGTCTAAATCTCCCTTCTTCCAGTTTGAAGCCATTCCCCCTCGTCCTATCACTACATGCCCTTGTAAAAAGTCCCTCCCCAGCTCTCCTGTGGCCCCTTTAGGCACTGGAAAGGGCTCTAAAGTCTCCCTGGAGCTTTCTCTTCTCCAGGCTGAACACCCCCAAATCTCCCAGCCTGTCCTCCCAGCAGAGGGGCTCCAGCCCTTGCAGCATCTCTGGGGCCTCCTCTGGCCCCGCTCCAACAGGTCCATGTCTCTCCTGTGCTGGGACCCCCTGAGCTGGAGGCAGCACTGCAGGGGGGTCTCCCCAGAGCGCAGCAGAGGGGCACAATCCCCCCTCTCGCGCTGCTGCCCACGCTGCTGGGGATGCAGCCCAGGGTGCAGTTGGCCGCCTGGGCTGCCAGCACACATTGCCGGCTCATGGCCAGCTTTTCACCCACCAACACCCCCAGGTCCTTCTCCTCAGGGCTGCTCTCAGTCCGTTCTCTGCGCAGCCTGGATTTGTGCTTGGGATTGCTCTGATCCAGGTGTAGGGCCTTGCTGAACTTCACGAGGTTGGCATGAGCCCACTCCTGCAGCCTGTCCAGGTCCCTGGATGGCATCCCATCCCTCCAGCGTGTCGACTGCTCCACAAAGCTTGGTGTTGTGAGCGACCATGCTCAGGGTGCACTCCGTCCGAATGCCCACGTCACTATGACACGTGGAGTTGGCAGTGGTGTGAGGATTGGGTCTTGAATGTTCTTTCTGTCACGTTGGGTGGACCTGGCGGCTGAGCGGGCCCAGCACTGGTGAGGATGAGAGGCGGAGCTGTGCTGTACCTGCCGCACCTGCGGTGGGTGGGCTCTGTGGGGCTGTCCGCACTTAGATCTTATGAGGAAAAACTTGGCTGCTGGGTTAAAAAGTTACCAAATCACTTTTCCCACAGCAATGCTGAAAGAGCTGACGAGCTCTGGGCTGTATAATCACACAGGGTCCCGTTACGCACTTCTCTGAGTGTCGGTTGGGTCAGACTGTATTGCAGCGGGCGTTCAATGTGCGTTCGGGGACCTGAAGAGTCGGTGACCCAATCTGGGTTCCCGGGCAGGCGGGGAGGAGCTGCGCCCTCCGTCATCTCTGTTGGAACGCGTTCCTTCACGGCGTCCTGAAGCGAACTGCTGCCACTTGAGGGCTGCCCGTGGTGACCCGGGCCCTGGCCAGCCGCGGCCCCGAGGGTGGGTGCCCCAACGCGGCGGTGGGTCCCTGCCTGGGGAAGGGGCGGCCCTCCCTCGGTGACGGTCGCCGCTCCCCGCCGCCGTTCGCGGGTGAAGGCGAGGCGGAGCGGCGGGCGGGAGGCTCGGTGCCGGCCGGCGGGGCCGCGGCTGCGCTCGGCAGTTTCCGTCGCTCTCCGGCGTGCTCGAGCGGCGCTTCGGGTCTTTCCGTGACTCTTCGGCTCCAGGTCGGGCATTTCCGTTCTGGGGCGCTCCCCCGTTGTCAGGGGTAACGCAAAGCATCTCGGAGCGAGCGCGGCCTTCCGGGCCCGTCGGCAGGTGAGACCGGGGCGGGCGGCGGCCTGGCCGAAGGCGGCGGGAGCCCTCGGCGGCTCTGCTGGCGTCTCCCGGGCCCGGCGGGCGGGAGCGGGGTCGGTGGCGGGCGCGCTGAGGCGGGCGGCGGGACGGACGGAGCCGGGTGTTTACCGAGCTGGCGGGCGGGAGCAGCCGCCCCTCGCGGGTCCGCGGAGCCCCGTGTTGTGTGGCGCCGGTGGCCGCAGCCCGACCGAGGTGGCCCAGCCGGGTGGTGGCCCACGCCAGGCTCCGGCCCGCGGGGAAGGGGGCCGGGCCCGGCCCCGAGCCTGTTCTCTCACTCGCCCCCCTCAGTGCGGGTTCAGGATTTGATCAGATTTTTGCTCTTCGTGCCTTACTAACGAGAGGAAATAGTATGTAGTTGTTTGCCATCTTTTTGTAGCATAACTCAAATATACTAAATTTTGTTTATACAAATAACTATTTTTAACCGTTTTAAAATTTTAAAAGCTAGCATTTCTAGGTAAGGATTATAAGAAAAAAGCTATGTTTTTGTATAGGTAGCTGTCAGGTCTTATGAGGGAAACATCAGGGCAGAATACAGAATACTCATTTAACAAATGTGCTTGGTGATGAGGTTTCTGGTAGGCTCGTGGTCGGTAGCAGTTCCGCAAGAATAGCCAACCTCATCGTAACCGGCCTCAAGGTGCTAAATATGCTGACAACGCTGTCATATAGAGCAGAAAAGTAGCTTTTAAAAAGTTGTCATCAAAGACAGAATAGCATAATTAAAGTTGGTTTTGCACGCCCCTTCCCCCCCCGAACGTAGACGATCGTCTTTTGAAATATGTGCATGTGTTCTGGCTCACTGCCATCATTTGTAGCAATAGGAATCTTGATACCTAAATCCCAGAAAATTCAAACCAAACAGAGAAAAGCTATTTGGTTTGTAGTTTATTTTAATACTCCGTAAACTTGTAAGTAATGAATTGAGGGGAAATCACCCCATATCAAAGGATAATGTTCCCCTACTCATAAAATTACCGACTGCTTGTCAGATCTTGTGCACGTCTGTGTTGGTGGGTGCAGACAGACACAGTCCTTTGCCCGTGCTCTGAGGCGATGGCCAGTTACCAGTCTGCATTGGTCCCCGTATTGGTGGTGTATGACCTGTGAGCTGATAAACCCTGAAATAAGGCTTGATTTCCTCAAAGGACCTGATATCCCGAGCACAGGGCCACATTATTATGGGTGTATGATGTCTGGAGTAGACCTGGATTGTGTCTGGCCAGTTAAGAACAGGGGCAGGGAATGATCTTGAACCTTTCTTAATTTTTCTCTGTAGGCAGACACTAATGTCATGACTAATGTTGACCCGTGTGCACCTCATAAAGGTCAACATGGCCAAGTGCAAGGTCCTGCAACTGCATTGGGGCAGTCCCTAGTATTGGTACAGGCTGGGGATGAAGGGATGGAGAGCAGTCCTGCTGAGAAGGGCTTGGGGGTACTGGTGGATAAAAAAACTGGACACGAGATGACAACGTACACTAGCAGCCCAGAAGCCCAACCTCATCCTGGGCTGCATCCCCAACAGCGTGGCCAGCAGGGTGAGGGAGGGGATTCTGCCCCTCTGCTCTGCTCTGGGGGTCCCAACATAAGAAGGACACGGAGCTGTTGGAGCAGGGCCAGAGGAGGCCCCGGAGATGCTGCGAGGGCTGAGCCCCTCTGCTGGAAGGACAGGCTGAGAGATTTGGGGGTGTTCAGCCTGGAGAAGAGAAGGCTCTGGGGAGACCTTAGAGTCCCTTCCAGTGTCTGAAGGCACTAAAGTCCTTCCAGTCCCTAAATCTGGGAAGGGACTCTTGGTCAGGGAGTGGAGCCATAGAACAAGGGGTAACAGTTTTAAACTGGAAGAGGGGAGATTTAGGCTAGATATCAGGAAGAAATTCCTTCCTGTGAGGGTGGTGAGACAGTGGCCCAGGTTGCCCAGAGGAGCTGTGGCTGCCCCATCCCTGGAGGTGTTCAAGGCCAGGCTGGACGGGGCTTGGAGCAACCTGGTCTGGTGGGAGGTGTCCCTGCCCATGGCAGGGGGGGTGGAACTGAATGATAAAGCTTTAAGATCCCTTCCAACCCAAACCATTCTGTCATTCTGTCCACTCTTAGTGTTTTTATTAAGTGCTTGTGGCTTGTTTCAAAAGTGTCCATCAGGTGTACCTAATGTGATTACTGAGATGAGGTATCTGCACTTGGTCATGTTTATATCAATCCTCAAAATGCTTAACTTTTTCAGAAATTCTTGTCTTTAAACTTTGGAAAAATGGAAAAATAGAACATGCAGTGCCAGAATCGTTTGTAGAAGTAATGCTACTTGTTTCCCCTTTTTTTTTTTTCTTTGAAGGCTTTTTTGAAGAGGCATCTGTCAAAGCTACAGAGTGTAAATACATGAGCTTGAAGCAACAGTAAACATGTGAATAATGAATTCCCAAGATTACAGCAAGCAAATGAATGTTGATTTAGTGATTTTTTTTTTCCCTCCACTGAGTAATCCACTTATAGAAGTAATTTCTTTATTTGTGTATAGCAGTCTCCTGCACATTTTTGTATAGTTATTGAGATGGTGAAAAGTTTGGTTTTTTTTTTATATTAGGGATTGTCCATAATCTACATGACAATATCACTGAACCTTGTTTTAGTAAATGCTAGTCTGCCTTTTTACATATATACAGTATTGATTGAGAAATTGTTTTTGCTGCCTATTGATGCCAGAAGGGATAGTTCGTTATAGCTATCCTAATTGGAACAAGCTGACAGTCATCTGTAGCAAAGCAGACAATGTGGCTTGATGTACCCATTAGTGAGTTGATCAAGAGACGCAGTTTGTAAGCTTGACAAAGTGATTTTCTTCCCTCTCTGACAGGGACTGAAATAACTGAATAATTATAAGTAATCTTTATGACTACAGATGCAAGGAATGCTTAACAGCAGAAAAAGGTGGCTCTAGGAAAGGCATTACAGCTGTGTAGTTTTGTGTGATAAAACCATTAGTTCATACCAAATGTGTGGTTTGGTTTTTTTTTTTTCATTTAGGCATCTCAAATTTTTATTTTAATCTGAAGAGAATTTCTCTATTCATTCAAATTTTAAGCCTGTATAAAGCTTATATTCAAATATGGACCAAATTTTTCCCCTGCTAGGTAAAATGAAACAGATGAAATAAGGACAAAAGTGGTACAATGGGTATAGTATTTTGAAGCAGAACTGGGGATTTAAGAAAACTATTAAAAAACATGAAATAAAGAGGAAAACAACTCCAATTTTTAGTTGGTTTGGGTTTTTTTTTTTTTTTTGTGTGGCAATAAAACTAGACTCACCTGCTGCTATGAGAATGTGGAGGATTGTGAAGGTGTGTGAAGATGGTCGCACTCAAAGGGTTGCGGTCAATGGCTCGGTGTCCAAGTGGAGAGCAGTGACGAGTGGCGTTCCTCAGGGGTCGGTACTGGGACCCGTACTGTTCAACATCTTTGTTAGCGACATGGACAGTGGGGTAGAGTGCACCCTCAGCAAGTTTGCTGATGATACCAAGCTGTTTGGCGAGGCAGACACACTGGAGGGGAGGGATGCCATCCAGAGTGACCTGGACAGGCTGGAGAGGTGGGCCCAAGCCAACCTCATGCAGTTCAACAAGGCCAAGTGCAAGGTCCTACATCTGGGTCGGGGCAATCCCAAGCACAAATCCAGGCTCGGCGGGGAATGGCTGGAGAGCAGCCCTGTGGAGAAGGACCTGGAGGTGATGATTGATGAAAAGCTCGACATGAGCAAGCAATGTGCGATCGCAGCCCAGAAGGCCAACCATATCCTGGGCTGCATCAAAAGAAGTGTGGCCAGCAGGTCAAGGGAGGTGATTCTACTCTGCTCTCGTGAGACCGCACCTGGAGTACTGCATCCAGCTGTGGAGTCCCCAACATAAGAAGGACATGGACCTGCTGGAGCGTGTCCAGAGGAGAGCCACGAGGATGATCCGAGGGCTGGAGCACCTCTCCTATGAGGAGAGGCTGAGAGAGTTGGGGCTGTTCAGCCTGGAGAAGAGAAGGCTCCGGGGAGATCTTATTGCAGCCTTCCAGTACCTAAAGGGGGCCTCCAGGAGAGCTGAGGAAGGACTTTTTACAAGGGCATGTAGTGACAGGACGAGGGGGAACGGCTTTAAGCTGGAAGAGGGCAGGTTTAGATTAAACATTAGGAAGAAGTTTTTCACTTTAAGGGTGGTGAGGCACTGGAAGAGGTTGTTGAAGCCCCGTCCCTGGAGGTGTTCAAGGCCAGGCTGGACGTGGCCTTGGGCAACCAGGTCTAGTGAGAGGTGTCCCTGCCTATGGAGGGGGGTTGGAACTAGATGATCTGCAAGGTCCCTTCCAACCTAAACCATTCTATGATTCTATGAAGATAAAGGATCTTGTTGAAACATCAAATTGCTTGTTATTAGGCTAACTACACTTGTCTCTGGCTTGAAGTCTGGTAGTTCATGTTGTTTCTTGTAATATCAGAGGCAAGATACAGAACTACCAAAAACGTTACCCACCTTTCTAACCTCTCTAATAAAAGGTGCTGAATCTGATTTAATTTTTTTTTTTTGGTGGGGGGGGGGGGGGGATAGCAGGGGGGAAGACAGCCTTATAAAGCAAAATAGTTATTTTAAGCACCAACAGAATAGTTGAAGTAAACAGACTTTAAAACAAGAGTCCGTTTATGTCCGTTTTACATCCTGCAGTGGTGTCCAGTTGGTGACTTAGGCAAATCTAACTGCTGTGCATATGTGTGTCTGCAGGTTCTTAACTCATCCTTTAGCTGCATGGAAGGAAATGTCTCTTCTGAAATGTCAAGGGACTCCCCTTTTAAACCTTTCACCTTTTTTTGGTTTGGTGTTTTTTTTTTTTTTTTTTGGTTTTGGGGTTTTTCCTGTTTGGTGTTTTTTGTTTTTTGTTTTTTTTTTTATGGTTTGGTTTGGTTTCTTTTACCAGGTCTTGGCATTATTTGCTAATAACTCTTGAGGTGTTTTTCTCCAGCTATTTCTCTTTTGAAACCAAGCCAATAGGATCACACAACACAAATCCCAAAGACCATCTCTCCATATAAGAGACTAAAGATTATTAGGGGGCTTTCTCCATTTCTGACACACAACTCTGAAAAGAGCATTGATTTCGGGTTCTTTTCCTTGGAACATCAGCACTTATTGAGTATTTTCATTCAAACGTAGATAACAGTTCAAATGTATATAACAGATAGTATGAGTTATACCAGTCTTGCGTAATTTCAATAGTACAAGCCTCAAAGTGGTGACAACTATTAAAATTCACTTTGAAAGCCCAGATACAAGACTTTACAACATAAAATCACTCTGTCTGTACTTTAATTGACATCTTTGGATGTGAAGTAAGGGAAGTAGCTTTCTGGTAAATTGTGTTGTTGCAGAGTCCTCTGAAATATGCCAGCATAAGCCACTGGTGAGAGGTTGGTACTACCCTGTGTGCACTGGGAATCTACAGACTATAAGGCTCACTATTCCTCTGTATTTTTTAAAAATACCACTTTGACCTTTTTCAGGCCTGTGTAGCGTGCATTAACAAGATGATGCTGTAGCTTTATTTTTTTCCCATTTTTAAAGCATACTATATACTATATATAGTATATATTATAAATAATGTAGCACATATAGTGTGTATATATATATTATATACTTAAACATACCTGTCAGAAATGTTTGTTTTCCTTGTACAGGTTTTCAGTCTGTGACAGCTTCTGTCGTTATGGCTGTGTATGTGGATCATCGAACAGAAGCTCCGGACTCAGTTGCCTCCCCGTCTCATATAGCATGGCACCCACATCATCCGCTCCTGGCAGTTGCTTCCATCAGCACAGCATCTGGGGGCTGTGTGGATATTTACCTGGAACAGGTGAATAATCAGCAACTTTCCTTTTGGGCTTTTGCTGGTTTGAAACTTCACTTTTTTTTATATTTGTATATTTGCAGCCTTACTTATGCTCCTTGAATCCCTCTCTCTGGATTTTAATTACTATCCATGTCCTGTGCTACCTAGGACATGCCAGATTCATCAGCTACCGATTACATGTATTTTATAAAAAGGTCTTCATAAATTTAATTTATCTTTCCATTGAAATTTAATTTGTACAGCCTTTAAGTCTTGTTTGTGATGGTTACCGATTTGCTTTTTACTTATTATAGTAAGAGAATTTCAGGCTTAGAAGTAAAATGGACACATGCTGCTGCTTTTTTTTTTTTTAATCTCTAAGTAAATTGTACTAAGAAATGCAAATTAAAAAAGAATCGTTCCTCCACCTTGAGACTGAGCTGATTTGCTGTACTCGGCTTGTTCCATTTGAGTAGGTTGTTTCCTAGTATGGTTTCTGCCTGTAGACAGATATTTCCTTTGCATACTCTAAACTTTACACAAGAGGCTTGCGTAGGTCTTTGGTTTGCATAATTTTCAGGGAAAAAAAAGTGTGTTATTTAGGGAAATGGTACTACAAGCTATCTAGCAGCAGATGTACTGGAAATGTTTAAGTCTGTTAATATGAGTAGCCTATAAAATGTATACTTCTCAAAGCATATTATGAAAAATTGTCATTCAAATTTTACAAATGGAAAAATAAATACACAGGGGGGTTAAATGGATTTGCCTGAAATATTGTTGCAAACCGTGCACAAAGGAGGGTCTGCCTTTAAGAGCTCTTAAAGCATTAGATTGTTCTATGTCCTCAGTGAGGTGCTGTATTCTTTTTCAAAAGTTGGGGGTTTTGTGCCTTGATATGTGCTCAAGGCCTTCTTATCTTTCCTACAGGAGTAAAAGCGTGATATTCCAAGAGAGCTGCTCACGTATGCTGTGAGGGAAGAGTAGCCTGGCAAAGCAGAGTGAGGCAGTCACTTGACACTGCCGTGTTTTCATTAGCAATTTTCATGTGGATGTACTGCATGTTGTAGCAGATTTTTATGCACGTGAAACAGCTGTAAAGAGAATTTGTGTAGCCACTTCATAGCTCTTGCAGAAAACTCTATTACATGCCAATCCTTTACTGCAGAAAAATGTCTTGTTGACTGGGAAGCGGATCTGAAGGTTTAGCTGCATCCTCATACTGAGTTTCCATTTTACTGAGCTTGCGCTTTATTTCCATTTGCAGGGAGAACATGTGTCCGATGCACACCTTGAGAGAAGCTTCCAGGTCACATCACTTTCCTGGCACCCTTCCAGACCGATTCTTGCAGCAGGCTGGGAGACAGGAGAAGTTGTGATACTGAACAAACAAGACAAGGAGCACCACGCTGTCCCACCGGACCATGACGCCAAAATTACAGTCCTAAACTGGAGTACAAATGGTACCCGCCTTGTGTCTGGCGATCGGGTGGGTAGTTGAAATGCCAAATGTGTGTTTGATGTGGAACACAGCGTTGCGAGCCCTCTGATGAGAAGGGATTATAGAATGGATTGGTAGGGGAAGGGATGGTTGCAGGGGAGGTAATTTGTATCTAAAGTGAGGAAATTTAAAACCATTAGGGTGTAAAATCAAACCTCAGTGTTTTAACTTTTTCTACAGTACTTGTTGCAGTTTTATCAATTTCTCTTTAAATAAAAGTGTATCTAATCTCAGTATGTGCTGAGCAGTAGATGAGGGTTTAGGGCTATTTAATGGATGGGGTAATTGAGGCAATTTGAATTATTTGCTCCTGTCTATGCACGAATTTTGTGGCAGACTCGGGAATAAAGCCCAGATATTGAGAAACAAATTCCAGCTACAACATATTCATCCATGGTGAGTGCATAGCAGTGCTCACTTATGTACAGAAAACCCATGCTGATCTCTCTTGTTCTGTTTTTATTAATACTCTAAAAATGAGTCAAAGTTATTGTGTGGAAAATATGTTGTGGAAATACTTGAAATGTGACAGTCTATTTCTTGATGAGCTGGTTGTCATTTTTACATAGTGGAATGAGAAAGTAGCTATTGAATATTTAGTATTCAGGATTAAGTCTTCCTAGGAGATTCTGGTTTTCCCAGTTTTTCAGTCAGCAAATGAAAAAAGAAAAAAAAAAGAGGTAGGTTTTTCTGTATTTTCCCTGACATAAACTTGAGCTTGTCCAAGAATTTAAGTTCTGCTTTTTGAGAATTCTTACTTGTATGAGTCAGAGGAAAATACATTTTTAAGTCATCATTTGTAAAATTCTGTTCCTGCATTTTACAGTAATGCAGAAATTCAAAATTGATCCAAAAACGTATTTATCCTACTCTTTATTAGAAAAGAGAAGGTGCTGCTCAGCCAAAAGAAGGTGATGCACGGTATAACTGAGGCCTTATTTATACAGAGATAATACATTAATGTAGCCACAGCTTACATTAACCGTACATTTAAGAACAAACTTCTGTTCAAATTGATTTATTTGGTGTCAGATCACAGTAATGAAGTAACCTTAAAACAGATATAACTGTTCTTACAGGCAAATTTAACAATTTTATAGACTCATCCTAACTGCTCCTCTGATGAGAGTACTAATCAAAGTAGAATAAGCAGTGGTTTCAAGGAAATTCCTTAACATGACAAAACACAACCTATGCATGTGTTGACATGAATGCTCTTCAGTTTCACATAGCTTCAGTTGCTGTAGTTGGAAAGACCAACCTCGATAGATGCAACAGCAGCACAGTTGAACTCAGAAAAGTTCCTTATAGCAAAATAGCCATGTTACCCTCTGCAGAGGCTGAAACACACAGCAGTTCAAAGTACTTACTCCCTCGTGAAATGTAGGTCCTTAAAAGCCTGCAGCTGTGTGTGTGTGAGCTAATCACCCTGCTGGGTGTGCAGCTGGTTCAGCATCCTGCGCCGAGCTCCAGGGGTGCCTCTGCCCAGTACCGCACTGGGTGGGCTCACGCATCCCTCATCTTGCACACTCTGTCTCATGTACCATGCTCTGATGTGCAGCATCGGCACGCGTCATTTCCTACCTCTTTCCCAATAGCTTTAAAGTTTATTTTTGAAATGTTTCCCGTGAAGGTATGTATTCAGGTAACTTCCATTAGGTGAGTGCTGCCAGGATCAGACTCTACTCATATTAGAGGAATACCCTTGAAAAGAAGATAAATATTTGGGCTCTGGTTTGGTTTCTGTTAGATCTTCACTGGGACTTAATAGCTGAGAGTACTCGGCTGAGAACATCCGGTCGTCATAAATCCTGAGTTGCAAGAAATTTATTTGAAAGTAACTTCTCAAAGGTGGAATTGGATGCTGTGAAAATCCAAAGCTCTTAATTTGTGTTTTGGGTAACAAATAACATAGATGGCTTCCAGGTTTTGATCACACAAAAGAACCCTAAGGATCTAGTTGCTTTCTATAATGAAAGCCTATTTATAAGGCAAATAGCCTTTATGACAAGAAGCTAAAGCTTTGGGTTGTTAAGAATGATTGGGAAGATACAGGATACCTTGTGAGTAAATCTTATAGATTATAAGGTCAATGCCCTTTGTCCTTTTCAAATACCATTTGCACACAGACCAGTTCTGCGTCCTGTCTATAACCAGTCACACTTAGAATAGGTAGTGAGCTTTTTTATTTCCAATCTCATGTGTTCCAAACTCAGCACTGAGTTTGCAGCTAAGTTATCTGGATACAGGATGGGATATGTAGAATGGGATGGAAGGGAGGTCAGCAGCTTCATAAAGCTGCAGGCTTTCCCTCCAGCTTATAAATGGTGCAGGTTTTCTTAGTTGAGATCCCTGGAATTTGGTAACATTTAAAGCTGAGGGGAAAGGGAGAGGAGGAGCCAACAGGACATGAACTTTCAGATGACAGGATCCTGTGATTTCCAGAGGTAACCAGCAAACAATGTGTGAATGGCAAGTGGCCTCTTGGAAGGGGAGTACAGTGGTTTCGCAGATGCACAGCTGTGTCACATTCTTTAAGCTGTAAGAGAGCATTGCAAAGTAAACAGTTTTGGGTGGAATAAATATTATCATCTTACTGCTGAAAAGAAGTTATTACTTTGATTCTTGGAAAAAAAAAAAGAAGGAAATGTTACCTTGGAAGGCTTCAGCCGCATCTTGTGCGGCTTCTAGTTAGAATTGTGAATAAGTGTCTAGAGCTACCACTGCTACTAGTCTTTCACTTCTAGAAAGACTATACTCCATTGAAAATGATAAAGAAAAATAGAGCAAGTTATAATACCACTTTATTGTTATCTACCTTAATGAAAAAAAATGAGATTGAACTTGATATTGCAAATTGTTGCTGCTGTTTTCATGTAGTGCTTACACAGAGGGCCTCCAAATGCAATTTGGTTCCCTAAGCACTAACATAGTAACAACAATAAATAGTAATCTTAAAATTCCAGCTGTGAGGTTGTAGCGTAAGTCAGTTTGTTGGGATGGTTAATATGTATGTCATGCTCAACTGTCTTTTTGCTTCTTTGCCTTCTCCATTCTTTCCCATCACTAGGGAGCTGATGCTCATTCAGAGCTGGCACTGCAAAAGGCGTGTTACCTTCAGAACCTGTTCCAGGCTCTGAGGGCCAACTTATGTTGACTACTCTTCAGTTATTTAGCTAATGAGTCTTCCTTTCTTTAGCATCTGTGATTCTTCTAGTTACCAAGTTTTGCTTCTAAAAATGAATTCTTGTTCTAGATGAATGTCTACTCTGAAAGAAGAGGAAAGCTCCAGGAACTCTGAAATTCTTTCCTTAGATTGTCTGCGTCCTGTGACTTCACATGGGTCTAATCATCTGTATCTGTGTTATATGCACTTATTCAGGGATGCATATCTTATGCTTTACTATCCTTTATCTCAATATATTTTCTTTTAGCAATCAGACTACTCGCAATAAAAAAGCGGAGAGTTACCTAAACAGATATTTGCATCTGCTACTTGCAGAGGAAGCCAACGCTGTTCCATGTAATTCCTCTGGCAGTGTTGTTTTACTAGGAATGGATATGACCAACAAGCTGTTTTAGATAACTTGATTTTGAATAAGCGAATAATAAAATGTTAAAGATAATTTTTATTCCTTGTGGCTTAGTTTTAAGTGAGAGTAATTGTATGTATCAACTAAATGAAAGGAAAGGTGTTGCTCTGTCAATAAAATGTTTATTTTTATGTGCACTGAGTAGCTGGAGTCTGGATTCTCATTGGTGTGCAAAGTGTAATGAATGAACTGTTGTCTCTTTTTCTAGCATGGTGTCCTGGTTCTGTGGCGAGTGGACCAGCGAGGCAGAGTGCAGGGTCCTGCCCTGCTGAAACAAGAGTATGGAAAATGTCTGTCCCACTGTGTCTTTCGACCACCCCCTCCCGGCGAGTAAGTATGGTGCACCCTCAGGGCTCTGGTAGACCAGGTCTTTCTTCTGTTCCACAAAACAAAAATCTTACTCTGACAAACCTTTTTTCTTTTTTTTTAATATATGTATATAAAAAAAAGTTCTTGTCCTAACTGTCCTTTATTTCCAAATTCTTCTCCCACTTTAGTAGCTGGCTATTTGTATCCTGTCTGCAGAAGGCGCACTGAAAACACAATTATCTGTGACACTTTTGGCAAGAATAATTAAAGTAAAAGTCAGTTCTTAAACATTATTATTTCTTTCCTTTCCACATAAGCTATAGCAAAAAAAAAAAAATAAAAATTGCCTTGTCTGGGCCACTTCTGTTTCACATCTCTGTAGAAATAATAATGCTTACGGAAAAAAAGGTGACACAATGCAAATGAAAGCCAATATTAAAATTTTACGTTGTATGTTTTTGAGGATGTCCTTTTTCCAGTCAGTGTATGAAACATTTTTGTTCTCTCTTTACACTATGTTTTATTAACTACTCATCCGTTCTTTGAGATGGAAAGTGTTCTGTTATGTAAGGAATTGGAAATTAAGTATCTGCGTTTGCAGGGACTTTGTACAGCTGGCAAAAGCAGCTGTGGGTGGTGATGAGAAGGCCTTGGATATGTTTAACTGGAGAAAAGCTGGCACGGGAGCACCTCTGAAAATGGGACTCCAGGAAGGACTGTCCTTCTTCATCACTTTGACAGATGGTAAGAGCAAAACTACTTTTACAACCTGCTGGAAATTTGTCTCCTTAATGCATCAAAATAGCTCAGTGCATGATAGTCCTGTTTTCATGTATCCAGCATCTGGAGTATGTTCATATACCCATCGTATTCACAGATCCAACAGGATAGAGGATTCATAAGAGTTGAAGAATGTTTGGTAAGAAGAAATGAATACAATTATTAAAATTTTAGCATCTTCAGGGTGAGTCCTCTCCAAAAGGGCAGCATGGGTATTGGACTAGTCAGGTTCCTGAAGAAGTGAGTGTAAGGAAAGTGATATCTAAGCGTAAATAAAATTAGAAGTTATCAGCATTTTGTGCAAAGCTTCAAAATAATGCATAAGCTGTGTTTTTTTTCTAGAAATATGCAAATGCTGCTAGAACATACCTTTTAAAATAAATTATTAATTTACCTTTTTGTTTTTTTCTTATGCTTTGAAATGATGCTGCAGTCTGCAAAAAAAGTCTGAATATCTGTTTTGTTAGTTTTCTTCCCTGTCGTTTTGCTTTCCCTCTCCCTTTTACTGTTCTGGGTACTAGTTTGCTCCCAGCTCATTTTCTTCCTACGCCAGTTCTCATTGTGCCTTCTGGCTCTCTAACCTGTTAACTCTTTGGAGAGGAGCCAGAATCTATGTGACGGGTATTGTAATGGGTACGTTTCTGGTAGATGATCTGAGTAGGTAATCCTCTCGATTCAAGTGTTAAGTACTCCAAAAAACATTTAAGCTGTGCTAGTTCTGCGGCTCAATTACAGTTTGATTCAGTGTTTACATTACCAAGAATGAGACCCACCGTTTATACCAGTATAGCTTCTGTGTGATTGCAGGGAGTGCCCTTCTCCAGCTGTGTGTGTGCTTGGCAGAACAGGGGGCTGTACCTTCATGTGATTTGTGAGTTACAAGGCTCCTCACTAGATATGAATCATTTAAATGAAAAAGGGGTACGGGGCACTTCTTAAACATACAAGGTGAGAGTCTTTGAGTGCCTGTGACATCCTCACGTTCAGAGCAGCTGTAGCGGTGGTACACAGCTCCATCTAGGGCCAGGCTCTGTGTCCTGCACATGGGTGTGCTTCGCATCTTGTTTCTTGGGCCTGCTGTTCAAACTTGTCAAATGACACTGACTGTTTCTTTCGAGCAGTCTCGTTGCCTAGGTTGATTTGGCCATTTGTATTTTTGGACCCGGTTCTTAATTGAGTTAGTGATCTGTCATAACTTCGGAATCAGTTAAAGTTTTCATAGTGTTTCAATGTGACCTGTACACTTCCTCTAAAGTATGGATTCTCAGCACAAACTTGTTTAATAAAAATGAATTAACCCTCCCCACATTCTTGTTGTGTGCTTTTAAATATCTCAAAAGAGACTTGACTAAAGACAATAAGGCGTTTTTTTAAAGCAAAACAAAATAAACAATTGAACTCCTCAAAAAAGCCCCAAACAAAATGAAAAAAACCTCCCAAGTTTCAAGTATTTTATTAGTTTAGATATTTTCTGATGCTTCCAGAACACTGATCATTGCACTAAAACAATGCAGTTCAGGTAATATGTTACATGAGATGCTTATCTGAAGAGAGGATACCTGAACTGATAACAATTTTCAGAGGTTGTTCATTGCAGCACTTTCTCTGAGCACAAAGAATCATCTTCATAACTGGGTGTTTGAGACAACTGGCACAGGTTTTGGGACATAATCTGAATAATGGAAGTCTTCCTGATATTTTTACTGAACGCACCCTTGTTTGTCTTCACTGCAGACATTTTAGGTCATGAGTAATAATCCTCTTCTGGTCCCCTTTTGTATTTCCTAAACAGTATACACTTCCTGCTGCTTTTTATTTTTGGAATCTCAGAGTTATTTGCTCTACTTAATTAGCTCAGATTTGTTAACTTTTGAGATTAGTCTCTTGTGTGATACAGTGTGAAAACGTCCTTAAAGTTATGCACAAAGGTATGACCCTCTCCCTAACTGCCTAAATAGCTTCGAAAGTGTTATCTGTGTGATACTTCTTATGGTAATATCCAAGTACCGAAGGATAACTTAACTTATGAAACAATTTCAGATGGCAAATAAAATCAGGGGATTGTCTGTTTCTTGTAAAAGGTGCCATAAAACTGAGATTCACAGTATCATCAGGGTTGGAAGGGACCTCTGGAGATCATCTAAGTCCAACCCCCCTGCCACAGCAGGGACACCTACAGCACATTGCACAGGACGGCGTCCAGGCGGGTTTGGAATGTCTCCAGTGTGGGAGACTCCACAACCTCTCTGAGCAGCCTGTTTCAGTAGACAGGCTACCATCATCATTCAGTAGATGATCGGTTGCTGCAAAGTATTACTACAATAAACAGATATCTTTGTGATAGAAAATGCTACATTGGAGAACCATCCCAACAATCCCTGGTATCAATACAGTCTGGGTGATGAATGGATCAAGAGCAGCCCTGTGGTTTTTGAGGATACTGGTGGATGAAAAGCTGGCCGTGAGCTGGCAATGTGTGCTGGCAGCCCAGAAAGCCACCTGCATCCTGGGCTGCATCCCCAGCAGCGTGGCCAGCAGGGTGAGCGAGGGGATTCTCCTCCTCTGCTGCGCTCTGGGGAGACCCCCTGCAGTGCTGCCTCCAGCTCGGGGGGTCCCAACAGCAGAAGGACACGGAGCTGTTGGAGCGGGGCCAGAGGAGGGCACGGAGATGCTCCAAGGGCTGGAGCCCCTCTGCTGGGAGGACAGGCTGGGAGAGGTGGCGTTGTTCAACCTGGAGAAGAGAAGGCTCTGGGGAGACTTTCGAGCGGCCTTCCAATATCTAAAGGGGGCCTACAAGAAAGCTGGAGAGGGACTTTTTACAAGGGCATGTAGTGACAGGACAAGGGGGAATGGCTTCAAACTGGAAGAGGGGAGATTTAGGTTAGATATCAGGAAGAAATTCTTTCCTGTGAGGGTGGTGACCCCATGGCCCAGGTTGCCCAGAGAAGCTGTGGCTGTCCCATCTCTGGAGGTGTTCAAGGCCAGGCTGGACAGGGCTTGGAGGAACCTGGTCTGGTGGGAGGTGTCCCTGCCCAGGGCAGGGGGTGGGAATGAAATGATCTTTAAGGTCCCTTCCAACCCAAACCATTCTGTGATTTAACAGGAGAGATGAATGAAGTTATCTGGTCAGTGTTTTATTTCAGGGAGAAAATGTAGCAGGGTGGGAGGAGGTGGGAGAGGAGTTTGAATTTTTTTTTATGTAGTTGGAATGTAGAGGATGATAACATATCTGCAAGAGTTTTGGAAATTAAAATATTCTTTTTAATTAGATACATTATATTGCCTCCTGGGTGCAACATTTTAGCATGGATCCTTAATGTTCATTCTTACACATTTGTGTTTTCTACTTCAACTTTTTTGGGAAAATATTATTTCATTTCATAGGGTTTTTTGATTTGCACGAGTTTGAAATGTCACGTTTATATAATATCATGATTTGCTAAGAAATTATGTATGTGTGTGTGGCATGAGATCTGTAATATTTTGATGACTTCATTCGTCTGGGTGATTTCTGTAATACCATTTGCAAGCTGCCGCAATAATTCTACGTTTTTCACTGGTAGACCTGAGCATGATTTATACAATATTACAAGTTAACAAAATGATAATGACTTAACATATTGATAGGTATGGTAGTTTCCAAGTTGCACACGATGTTGTCAGTGTTCTCAGAAAGACATTATCCCATTTGCTTGTGAAATTAATGTAGGAAAACTGTATTTAGTGTGTGTGGTGGAGGGTTTCTAAACAATGAGGAATTTCGCATCCATAGATTTCTATAATCTAGACTGCTGTAAATCATATCGATTCTTGGCTGCCATCCTTCTTTCACAAGTTATTGTTAATACTGAAGATTTCAGAAGCCATCATTTGTGCACACGTATGCAGAAAGTTTACTTTTCGTTTAAAATTATCTAAATGATGGCATTTAAATGATTCCCCTCTGGATTTCCTAGACGGAGGAAAAATGAGTAAGTTTTGTTTTATTGCTCTGGTCAACTATTGTAGTCTGTATCCTGAGACAAACTAGAAGACAGAAGAATTGTGGTTATTTTTATCTTTTCACTTGAGCGATATTTTATTCAAGTAGAAAGCAGCAACTTTGATTTTTGTAGCTAAAAACTGTTGTCTGAACACTATACCTTGTTTATGTGTACTACAGGTTCTGTGCATTATGTGAATGAGAAAGGAAAGACAAAGCATATGTTGTCCACAGACAGTCTCATCCGAAAGCTGCTCTTCATGGAGGAAAGAGATGTTTTAGTTGTAATAACAGAGAACCTGCAGTTGTCCTTGCATGCAATTACTCTTGAGGGAGAGGCAGAAGAGCTCATGAAGGTAAGATTCAACCTACAGGGTAAAGTTGCAATGTTCGATCTTTAAGTATTTATTAGGGGTTTTTGATTATCACTTTTTTGCTTACAAATGAATCAACTCTCGTTTTTGTTTCTCAGTTAGTACCTTGATGAGCAAATATATGCTCATTTAAAAGTGAAATAGTGACATGTTATTGAATTTGGAAAGATGGTTTTCATCTTGCCTTCTTGTTTTTTCTTAGTTTCTTTCATTTTGACTCTTTTGCACTTAATTTACCTTGTCGTAGGGAATTAGAGAAGAATTGAAAATTCCTGTATAATCAAATATTTGTTAAAATGTCTTGTGGATAAATAGTTGATAATCTGCGTCCTTGGTTTTATTATCAATAGCTCAGAGCTGTCCTGTTTTTCAGATTAGTAGGAGTAGTGATATTCTCTTGGTGATATTGTCTTTGCAAAGCTGAAAGATGTTTTAGTTCTCACATTGTGAAAGTGTTTTTCACAGCTGCAAAGGCTAGGAAGCTTTTAAAAAATAACAACCCACAAGTCACAGAGTAGCGAATAATGACCCCAAAATTATTGTATAGGGACAAAAACCAAACTGATCTCATCCAGGACTTATAATCACCATGGCTCAAATAAAATACTGTACTGTTGGAGAATACTGCTTGGGGGAAAGGAACCCAAACCTTTACCTACCCAAGGCTTTTTTTTTTTCCTCTAAGATCGAAAAAGACTGGGCATTTGTGTATTACCGGAGTGTCCACTTACTAATGATTACTTACTTTCGACTAGAAGCAAGATTTGGTATTTCGCATTTTAAAGCAATCTTTATCAAGTTCTAAGAGAAGATGTAGTACAAGAGAAAAACCTGCTCCTTACCTGCTTAATTAACCCACTACAAGGTTTCTTTGGTTAAATGTATACATGATACACTTGATGCGTTTAGTGGTTGATCCCTGCCTGAAAGAAACTATGGGTCTGTCTGAACTGACAGACAGGTCGGGTTATATTCTAACTCTTTAGCCAACCTAGGCAATTCAGGTGCTTACTGTCTTTCAGTGTGTTCCTCCTGCCTTCTGTAAATTTACTTATTTACTTACGCTTAACAGGTGAAGTTGAGTGGGAAGATAGGTCATTCTGCAGACATCATTTTAATAGACCATAGCCTTGTTACAGCATTAGGTGAGACGGTCATCAGGTAAGAATCCTGTTTTAAAGATGTTCTGGCTGCCCATGAGAAGTGCCAGCTAAAAGTTTTACGGTCTGCAGTGCACTGAATGTTTTACCGAACTGTTGTTTTTTTGTTGGTGGTGTTTGTTGTTTTTTTTTAACCAATAATGAAAAAAACTACCAATATTTTCAAATTTTATTTCTCAAAATAAATAGAGAAATGAAATGAAAAAATCTGTTTCCTTGAGGACAGAAAAATAATTCTGTATCTTTCCTTGTCTCTAATTATTTTATTTTATCAGGCAGTACTACCCAAACCTGTTCCTTTCTGAGGGTTGTTATTGATTTCTTCTGAAAATATAACCATTTGGGGTTTTTGCATGAAAAAGCCACCTTGCTGTTTTTCCCATTGTTATTGTCTGATTCTTAGGATAGTCGTAGCATCAGCAACATGAAAAAAAAATGCTTGCTTCTCGGGATGTTTCTCTGTTACTGTAATATGAGACGAGTATTTCAATTACTTCTATCCCTAATTCTTTAAACTAAATATGTTACTTTGCCATGCTGCTATGTTACCGTGTTCTGTAGTTTTTATCTTTTTGCATCTTTTTTAAAAAAGTATTAAATGTTTTTGTCCTGTCTTCACTATGACTTGATCTACCTGTTTCCTCTAACTTTTTTGGGGGGTGGGGGTGTTCCATTAACATCAGTAGTCTGCTTTCTTGAGCCTCTGTCTGCTACTATCAGACAAAATCATCTGTTAATTTTGTGAGAATGTGATAAAGACCAAGTATCAAGAAGGAATGTTTGATGACAATGTTTAGTTCTAGAAAATAAATCTGGAATCCAAAGGACTACTGGTTAACCAAGGAATATTCTTAAAATAGAGGAGGATGCATAAGTAGGAAGGAGGAAAATTGCAACTAGACCTCACTTATTTTCTTTTCTTTTTTTTCTTAATGCTGGATTTGCTTCTCACTCCTTTCTTCATAGGAGAATGTCACAAAACATGCTGCTGTTTAAAAGTCAAAGGAAAAGGAAGGAGATTGTTAAGAAATTCACATTCCAGAGGCAGCTGCTGGCAATTTAATTTTAAAAATTGAATGATCTGGGCATTATGGAAAGAGCAAATTAATGCCATGGACAGCATCCTATTGCCTGTGTTTAGCAAGACACCTGGAAGGAAAAGCATTGTTAACACTCTTGCTTTGTGTACCTTAGGTTCTGGGATTTGGACCGGGATGAGAACTATGTGCTCTCCCCAGATGTGCAATTTGGCTTTGAGGGAGGAGAATGTATTAACTGTGTTTCTTACTGCAGCGCTAAAGGTAAGAAATAACGTGGCAGCTCTGGATCCTAAACCTTGTCAAACCTCAGCCTTCAGTGCCCTGTAGTCATTTCAGTATGTTTGCCTTGTGACTGAGGGTTTCAGTAACAGTTTGTGATGTAGACATGTTCGGCTCAGGAGTGTGCTTTCGAAGGTACAATGAGATCGTTCGATACTCACTACACTTTGTTTCAGTGTGGGATTGTCTCCTGGCACACAGGCTGGATTCACTTTGACACTGAACTGATACAAGTTCTCCTGGAGTACACCTAATGCACCCCAGCATGTTATGGGCATTCAGTCTACAAGCCCACACTAGAGCTAATGCAAAGTAGAACTCGCCCAACACATCTAGCATGGATGTCAGGTCCTTAAAACTGGTGTTTTCTACAGAGCTACTCCTATGCATCACCTTGTTTGCCAACGCAGGCATAGGTACTGTCGGCTACAATGGTTTTCAATGCTGATTTGCCCATGATGACTACAAAACTGGCTATTCAAAATTAAATGCTTAAAATGAAATCGTCTGATACATTCAAAAGATTGCTTCATCTGGTAGCTTAGAATATGGGCCTTGCCGTGTGAAACTTCTCCCATTGTTTCTCCAGAAAGTTTCTCCAGTTCAGGACTAGGATGCTGGTTTCCAGGAAGGCAGAGAGATGGATGCTGCGAGAAGGTGGCTTCTCAGCACCTTAGAACCAGAGCTAGGCTGCCTGCTACTTTCATTAGTGTGGGGTTGTTTTTCTGAAGTTTAGGATATGAAATGCCTAACAGGTTTGTGAATGGCAGGTCTCTTAGCAGCTGGTACTAACAAAGGGAGAATAGCGATGTGGAGGAAAGCAACGGGATCTGCTCAGAGCATACGGGCTTTGGAGGGCAAGGAGAAGTGGAAGCTGCAGGCACCTACAGAACTTGAAGGAAATGTCACTCAGATAAAGGTAAGACAGGAAAGAGTCTTCTTGCATGTTAGCGGGACCTCACAAACATTAGATGGGTAGATCACCTTTGTGAAACAGATGAATATGATTGCTATCATACAGATAGATATGTGAACCTGCAGGGGCTCGTCCTTCTTCAGAAAAGGGAGGAAAAACAAATCAGTATCAAGTAACTTCTAAAATTGAAATGGGCAGAAATATTACCTGTTTGTAGCTATTCTGTTACAGGCAAGGTTGAAATGCTTAGCAAGACAACACGCTGAAATGCAAATACATCTCTCCGACTGGGATAATCAGCAGTCATGGCACCTCAAATCCAAACGTCTGTCCATTTTATATGTCTCATTGACAAAGCCTTTCGATTCAGCACCCTGAAATGATTTTCTGGAAAAGATAGATTGTCAGAAATGTTAAATTTACATAGTTTTATTAAAATAGCAAGCAAGGTAATCTGATTAAATGCATTATTTTATTTGTAGATAATTTTCTTACTTTTAATTACTTTCTCTCACTTTCTACAACCAAATTTTACTTGGTGAGGAGATGTGCCATTTAGAAGGGAATGCTATGTTTTTTACACACAAAATAATGTGTTCAGCTGCTTTTGTGTCAGAAAACGTTTCTTGTTTACTAGATAATTTTTTTTATGTGCAACAGTGTCAGACTAGGTGTGGATGATAAGTTTTCTCTTAAGAATTTGTAAAACCAATTCTTTAAAACATTTCTACTGCTATTTACAATATTTTTAATGCTGAAGGTTATGACAATACCTAGCATAATAATATTTATTTTTTAACCCATTGTCCGTTAAGTGTCAGGGTGCAGTATTTTTATTTATTTGAAATATTTTCATTTGTCACAGTAAGCTAAACGCTGTCATTCTGTACTTACTAGCATTTTGATAAATGCAAAAGAGAAATGCTAAGCATTACAATCGTAAATTTAAATTTAAAATGTTTTACATTAGCACACAGTTAGCTTTTTTGACCACCACCATTCTGCTAAAAAGCAAAGATTGTGCTTTTAGGTTCTCCACCATTTTTTTTATTTGTTTGTTTATTACACCCTATCATTATTTTTTTTCCATGTTTTGTAGGGTTTCTGTTATAAGTTAGATTTTTCTGTTTCTGTGCTTAATATGTGAGAACAATACCCATTACGTTTTATGTATCTGGTGCCTTTCAAGAGAAAGTAATTTTATGTTTTCTTTTATTCTGTTTTCACATAAGAATGGAACGTATTTAAAAAGCACGTGCTTGCGCTGGGTTGGCACATAACGAGAGTCTGTGCCAAAGTCCTACTTCCACAATTAAAACCTAAGTACTATTAAAGTCGAGAACCCAAATCTTTTGTTAAGATGCTTCAGTAACAAAAGGTCCAGGATATAGGAAATAGTGTTTGCCATTAGTATATCATGCATCTGCTAATAAATTGAGGGAAGGGAAGAGATATAGGTGTTTATGTCAGCTTGACCATTCAAGCATTTTCCAGATAACAGGATATGGAGCGCTGTCCAGAAATAGCACCTTGTTCCCAATGTTTGTTAGCATAAACAAAAGCATTGCCAAACAATTGTCAACAAACACTGCATTTTTATCTCATGTTATAAAGCTGCCTTTAATTATGGAAACTCTAGACTATTTTTTTTATTGTAATCCCTGCATTCCAAAAAAGATCTTGTAAAAGATTTTACAAGCTGTTACATGTGGAATCTTTTGGTAATTCCTATAAAAGCCTTTTCCTATACTACCATGAAAAACTCAGCATAGAAAGCCATATACCGTGGTGAGGTCAAAGGGCAGCAATAACTTTATTTGACTCCTTCCCAACCTCATCTTTTTTCAACCTGATAAGGTGGCTTCAAAAGAGAAGTGGTTGGGAAGTGAGCTCTAGCTCATCTGTTGTGCAGCATAGTATTTAGTTAATTGTAACTAAGTGCCATTAAACAGAAAACCCCAAACAAACAGTGTAAAATAGCTTTAGTTCTTCAATGGTGCTCTTGAATAAAATGAAATTATTTCCAAACACAACTGTTTAAATCAGTGTTGTTGGAAAGATATAGCCACAGAAACATCAGTATGCCAGGAAATTCAGGTGAAACCTCAAACAACTCTAAGGGAAGCAGAGACCTCAGAGACTTGGCATATCCCTGGAGTTTATAGAGCTTATCAGTTGTGCAAGGACAGAGAAGTCTTCGACTTTGAAGGGATTTTCTGCAGGTCCAGAAACTTTATATTTATCTAGTCCATGAAAGTATGTCTGTATGAATGGTCTCTGGTAGATTAAATAAAAAAACCCACACAAAAAACCATCCCCAAACCCCTCTGCCTGCTCGCTGGCCCAGGCGCTCCTGCGCTGGGGCTGTGCAGTGACCTATGGACTGTGCTTACCCAGATGTGTTATCGATGGTGTGCGGTAGCTCAGGAGTAGCACCCCTCTACCCCCATGCAGAGTTTGAGCTGCCAGGCTGCAGTTCGGATCGCTTCTGGCTAATGTGGCACGTGCCAAGAGTTCACGTGTAGTCAGCTGCTTGCCACAATGCTTGCTGAGAAGAATCATCCTTTGGTAGGAATGAACATGAACACTGTCAGACACGCTTGTTTAACTGAATATAGAAAGAAAGAATGAAAATGGGAGCATTATTTTCTCTTTAATAATAGAATTCATCAGCTGCATGTTAAAAACTGTGTCTTTGCAAACTGTCTTGGAAACAGGTCCTATCTTTCTCCTATTGAATTTTGTAATGTATTTTCAGTTATAGAATTGCTCTGTGTAAGTGCTCTTTTCTAATCTTGAAAGGAAGGAGAGAGAACCTTCATAGAACTGATTGAAAAAGAGTTAGCTGGAACATGGAGATTCTTCCAGGAGAAGGGGCAAAGTGTACTTTTGGACCCCTTTATTTGTGCATGCGACTTAGCTAGGGGATTTGAACTACGTAGACTGAAAAGGCTATCAAAAATGCAGAAAAGAGTATGGTAATCATAAGAAGAATCCATGCATGCAACTTGCTTTTACAGATCACAGCATTATTAAGCCCTTTAAATATGCAATACTCTCTTGCAGTAGTAAATGTAAGGTGGTGCAATAATATCTTAGGAAAGACAAGTGGTTCTAATTTGAAAAACAGCTCCTCTGCTTAGACTGAGGGAGTCTGAGTAGCTGGCTAACAAGCATAATAGTTTTAATCTGTAATGATTCCTAGTCATTGACTATAGTTGTATTTAGATAGTAGGACTTTGTGCATGTATAAAAATGTTTATTCTCTCCTAATCCTTGTCATCTGTCTTGGGACATTTCTGTGACTGTTCAAGATGAAATTGTGTTGTGCTTTTTTTTTAATTATTATTTTTGACTCTTCCCATTGTGTGCAGTGGGGGTCCCGAAAAAACCTGCTGGCAGTGAACAACATCAGCTCTGTGGTGATCCTCAGTGAGCAGGCCATGTCATCTCATTTTCATCAGCAAGTGGCTGTTGTACAGGTGTCTCCCAACCTGTTTAATGTGACCACCTTCAGCACAGGAACCACACACAGTCTTCGTGTTGATATGAATGTTAATGGTGTCTTCGCTACTAAGGTTAATTGGTTTTGTTCATTTATTTCAAAGAATCATAGAATGGTTTAGGTTAGAAGGGACCTTAAACATCATCTAGTTCCCACTTCCCTGCCATGGGCAGGGACACCTCCAGCTTGCCCAAAGTGCCATCCAGCCTGGTCTTGAGCATTTCCAGGGTGGGGCCTCCACAGCTTCTCTGGGCAACCTGGGCCAGTGTCTCACCACCCTCATAGTGAAAAATTTCTTCCTGATATCTAATCTAAATCTCCCTTCTTCCAGTTTGAAGCCATTCCCCCTCGTCCTATCACTACATGCCCTTGTAAAAAGTCCCTCTCCAGCTTTCTTGTAGGCCCCCTTCAGATATTGGAAGGCTGCTCTAAAGTCTCCCCGGAGCCTTCTCTTCTCCAGGTTGAACAACGCCACCTCTCCCAGCCTGTCCTCCCAGCAGAAGGGCTCCAGCCCTCTGATAATCTTTGTGACCCTCCTCTGGACCCGCTCCAACAGCTCCATGTCCTCGTGCTGAGGACTCCAAAGCTGATTGTTGACCCTTGGTTAGGGTTAGGTTTGATCGTTGCTTGATCATTTGCCTGGTTAGGTGTATGGGGACCAAACTTTTGAAGTCTTTAATATAGCCCTTCTTTGATATTCAATTTATTGTGTAATAGAAGTATTGTTATGATGGTAGCAATGATGCTGTGGTGGACCTGATTTTTTAGATAGCACAGTGACTCGGTAATTCTCTAGGTGCTGACCTTTTGGTCTTAACTTTTGGGTTACCAAAAGCCTTCCAACCCAATATACAGAGGAACTAGTGAGTGGTGGCTATTGTGTGGAAGGTCTTGCTGTGTTATTACATGAATTCCTGTGTGATTCCAAAAGAAACTGAATGTATATATTCTTTTGCTTTTTTGATTATTTTTTTTAGGATGCTGTAGTATTCTGGAATGGGAAGCAAGTTACTGTCTTTGAGTATTCAGGAGATACCTTCAGAAGTGCAGGTAGGACTTAGAACACTGATCAGAGTTGAAATTGTTCTCTTCTTCTAAAGTTGTATGTTCTCTTCATTCACGATAGCTGATGGACTGTAATCATAAGTGCAAAGTGAACAATTTTATTAACACTAATTAGACTTCATATTCTCATTTTGCAAAATAGAAAGATTAGGGTATAAAAATCATCAACAAACTCAGATGCCAACTCATACATCTGTGCTTTATTCACTAAATAGCCTGGAATGTAATGTGGGGATTAACCTCACAATATGTTGGGGTTCCTGTATATGAGTAGCAGTGAGGCAACAGAGGTAAAACTGAAGGTGATGTGCATCTGTAGGTATAAAATTAAAATATATATCCCCTTAACCTCTGTTCAGCTACAGCCCAATCCTGGAAGTACCTAAAGACTAAATGTACCTCATTCATAGAGTTCCTAAGGCATCCAAGTGTGTGACTGGCCTTGGTGAAACCAAGCATCTTGTTGCTGTTTCCCACAGATTACATGTGTACCTGACTGTCACATCTAGACTTGAAAGGTACCCTCAGAGCTAGCGTATCATAGCGGGCCTTGCACAAAACAGGATATGAGGATAAGGCTGCTTCTTTTAAGTAAAGCATTCCAACAGTTGACCAAGAACAGAATTTTTTTGCTACTTTTGTGGCCATTGCTCCTGTTGCCTTCTACAGATAGGTCATGATGATGGCTATTGAAGGCTTTTCTGTTTTGCTTGGGAGAAAGTGTAATCAGCGTTACATAGCACTTACATAAGACCTGGGAAGGAGTGGGTTTTAGTCCCAGCTGTCAGGAAAATCTGTTCCATAAATACAGCTAAGTCAAAGTAGTTTTTTTCTGTGATTAATTCTCCTTAAATATTTATGCCTTGAGAAACAGGTTATGCAGAATTCTATCAATCCCATCTAAAATATTGAGGGGTTAAGCTTTGTCTTTTAAGAATCATCAAGTGTTTCCTGAGAAGGGACTTACCTTGTCTATATTTACTCATTTATTTTATAACTTTCCCATGCTGAATTAATGCATTATTACCACCAAGGTCCCAACAGTCTACAACACTCCTGAAATTATTTAAGAGCCACTCTCCTTTTATGACACAGATTCCTTTATCACTCTTCAATTGTAGTTCCATGAACGAAGGAAGGAATTTTCTTAACGGAACCTCACATTGCAGTAGTCTTTTTCTTTCTTTCATGGCCCATATCAACTCTTACCCGCTTTCTCTCCCACTTGTTATCATGGGCAGAGTGCACAAAATAGCTGTTTTCAGTAGGAATCCCAGATTTTGGTTGTAGTGGCAGAATGGAAGAAGGCTGCAACACCAAAGAGTTTGGGAATCAGTAGAGACGGATGGATTGAAAAATGGATTTGGTGCAAGATAGTGGAAATTTTAAATGCATTATGTCAAAGTTCCTTTTTTTTTTTCCCCCTTTTTACAAATGTGTTTATTGTAATAATGGCTTTATTGTGAATGTTCCAGGCTATTTTTTTTGTGACTCTCCAGTTCTGGCCGTGCACGGAGAAAATCTGTACACAGTTGAGCCATATCGGGTCCAGGTCCGCACTTGGCAGGTAAAGGCTGATGAAATCGTGAAGAGACAAATATGCCTTATTGTTTTCAAAGACTGGTGTTACAGCTTAAAAGTTGAGTTGTTGTTCTGTAAATCTATTAACTCTACCTTTGTCATAAAAAGAACATTTTGAATATTTCAGCAGAAAGGTCTTTGACATTTTGTGTTCTTTAAAAAGTGTGTTGCTTTAAACGCTACTGCACTTTATAAGAGAAAACAGAATTCTGTAAGGGCCAGATTTTAAGAGGATCAAAATTGCATGCAGGTTGAATGTGTATATTACTGACAGGAAAATGAGCATACTGAATATTCTTATAAGGTAATGAAAAATATACCCTGCACATTCTGTGTGTTCCTGCAAAATCTTTTGCTTAACCCTCGCAGCCTCTACAAGTCTGTGAGAACCAGACAGAGAAATCTAATTATCAGAGATCTATGATACATAGTTTTATTTAAGAAATAAATGTTGTATTCAAGAGTGGGTGGGGTTTATTACAATAAGGACTGACTTAATTCATATATTTATTTTTGCAGTTGTATATTAAAAGAACTTCAAGGACCTGTATTTCTGTATCCCTCTTAGTTGGAAAAAATTGTGTCATTGAAGAGGAAATTATTGCAGAAGAATACCTCTAAATTTTGCTTTTTTTGAAGGCTATGCATCCAGTTCTCAATGTGAAACACAAATTGCATTTGTAGAGACCGTGTGTGTGTGTAGTTTCTCTCGTTTTGCTAGTAGTGATTTGTCTAATGAAGAAGTTCAGCAGTTAGTTACTTAACTTGGTGACAAAATAAGCCCCTTCTAGTTAGACTCTGAACACACAAACCCGGTGTTACACATTTCTTCTCAGGGCACGGTTAAACAGCTGCTGGTGTTCTCTGAAGCAGAGGGGAACCCGTGCCTCTTGGATGTCTGCGGAAACTTCCTGGCTGTGGGAACTGATTTGGGTCACTTTAAAATCTTTGATCTCTCTCGCAGGTATTACTAAGTCTTTTAAAAGCATCTTTTAATAATTAAACATATGTTTTGTGGGGAGGGGGCAATCTTTAATTGTTTTTGATCTGATGGAAAGTGATAGCCACTTTGAATCTTGAGACAATACATGCAGCCTGTGTGAACTGATGGCCTATATCTAAAGCAAGGAAAGAGCCATAGAATTATTAGACAAATCATAGGATGAATAACAATAATAATTTTTTTAAGAGGATATTGGGAGTACATTGGTGTGTATTTGAAAGTAGATGGAGAATTTATGGAGGATCAAAGCAAGGATGTTACAGGTTTCTGCTGATAACTTGACCAGGACCTTAATCTTAGAAGAGTTGAAATAAAGAAAAAAAAATATGCTAGGTCTCGTATCTTCTCGTAAATCAACTAACTTGATTTAGTGAATCCATGGATGAAGTGAACCTAGAATTGTGGACACTCCTGTTTAGGTTAAGAGAGAAGTTTACTTGACTTCATTCAAACTTTACTGTGTGTTCCCATGCTGACATAGGATGGCATGAAAAAGATAGGTGCCTGACATGACTTTCAGTTTGAAAATTTGTCTGCTAATGAAACATGTAATTTTGAAAACCTGAGAAACCTCGAGAGAAATGTATTCTGTTGTTCCTTATATACTGGCACTAGAGGAATGCTGAAGTCTGGTTAGTTGCCCACCTGAAAACTCATTATCTATGTTGAGATGGCACAAATTCTGCATGGGACACAATTTGAAGGTAGTTGGATTTGGGCAGGTTGTAACTATCAGAAGTATTGGATTGTGATGTTTGATAGTGGAGAAAAGGTAGCTTAACTCCTGCATGCTCTGTTAAATTGTTGTGGCTAGTAATGAAAATACCCCTTCTCAAATGATAACAGTATAGCACTCTTTAATTTCCAAGCAAGCATAGTTGGCTTAGAATAAATGAGGGGTCTAAACATGTAACCCAAGAATGTTATTTTTAAGAATTTTTTTTTTAATGAGATTGTATTATGGGTCTAAATTGCTGTTGCTTCTTTCTGTCGTGTTCTTTTGATTCATGAGATTTGCCGTCTTTGTTGCTGAATGATTGCTGGGTTTGTATCTACACCAGCAGTAAGACTCTTGAGATAAAAAAAGCAGCAGTGGGTGTGTTAAGTATGTGAATGATAAAAACTTTTGGAACTTATGTATGGAGGGAAAGGGACTAGTAAGATGATCTAAATACCACCTCCAGCAATGACATTTCTTTACTTCTGCTCCACAGTGTGTTTTCCATACACAGAACTTTTATGTGATGGGCTATGTTCAACATTCGTGGTACTGTTCAACTTACTTATGTAGGAAAAACAGACCTCTAAATTCAAAATTCTGGTAAGGTGTTCTCGCTGTATAGCCCTGTTCTGGGGATCCTGTTGGAGCATTGAAGTTTATTCTTGCTGATTCATTGAGGAAAGAGCGTCTCATTAACTTCTTCCTGAAAGAAAGGCAGGTCGCAGCAATTCTCTGGAGAGGAAGCTGGAGTCTGGGGCAGTGGTGTCATAAGACAGAAATAGTTTGTTTTTAAAAGTCTTACCCATAATTTGAAAAATGTTTTGGCTGGTGTGTATTGGCAGTTGCTTGCCACCATATGATTTAAATTTATTCCTTTTCACAGAGAGGCAAAAGTGCACTGCAATAGCAAGAGTTTCTCTGAGCTGTTTCCTGGCCTTGGAGGCATTGCGTCTGTCAAGTGCAATGCTAATGGCAATAAAGTCAGCATCCTCGTTAGCAAGGTGAGACAAAGCTCTTCGCTCACTGCCCTAGACCTGACCATCAGTTTAAATAAGATTACTGAAGACACATGATTCGCTTCTCAGAAATAAACTTGCATGTTCTGTGCAGTGTATTGGCTCTTGCAATGTCATGTCCAAGCATGTAACTAAACACCACAATTATGGTATGTTAAGGTTTTGTACATTTGGTGAGAAGATCAACCTGGAAAAGAAAGTAATATTGTAGTTACAAAAGCTATTTTGTAGCATTTCAAAGAAATCAAAGGCTAACTTGCTAGAATAGAAACACAGCGAGAAGTTTCCTGATATATCTTCCAAAAGAATGTTCTTGTGTGATTACCAGTAAACAAAACTGGGAGTGTGAATCAGGTGAGATAAACATACCATCTGAACTTTACCTTTTCTTCTTGGCTGTGTGCTTCAGTAACTTTTGTTTCCCCTTCCTGTAGGCGGATGGCAACATTGATTCCAAGATCTGTTTCTACGATGTTGAAATGGACAAAGTTACGCTCTTTGATTTCAAGGCTGAACAGGGAAATGGTAGAGAGAAGCTCTCTTCTGGACAAGGCATTGACAGGTAAGAAGCTTCTATTACAAGAAATAGTACTTATGGATTTAAGTTGGGAATCTGCCTTATGAAGACAAGTAACACCTTGATACTAGCATTCCTCTGTCTTTGCGTAGGAGCTTGTATGAATTTAATTATTTTATTTCAAAGAATTAATTAAAACCAGTGCATTGTATGTCAATCAGCCTGTATCCCTGTCCCTTCCAATATGTGAACTAGGGAGTGTTGAACGAAGGTACCGGAGACCAGCTCCTGTTCAGTATATTCATCAATGACCTGGATGAGGGGGTAGACTGTACCATCAGCAAGTTTGCTGATGATACAAAACTGGGAGGGGTGGCTGACACACCGGAGGGCTGTGCCGCCATACAGCGTGACCTGGACAGGCTGGAGAGTTGGGCAGAGAAAAACCTGATGAAATTCAACAAAGGCAAGTGTAGGGTACTGCATCTGGGGAGGAATAACCCCATGCATCAGTACAGGTTGGGGGCTGACCTCCTAAAGAGCAGCGGTGTAGAAAGGAACCTGGGAGTCCTGGTGGACAACAGGATGCCCATGAGCCAGCAATGTGCCCTGGTGGCCAAGAAGGCCAATGGCATCCTGGGGTGCATCCAGCAGACCGTGGCCAGCAGGTCGAGGGAGGTTATCCTCCCCCTCTACTCTGCCCTGGTGAGACCTCATCTGGAGCACTGTGTCCAGTTCTGGGCTCCCTGGTTCAAGAAGGACAGGGAACTGCTGGAGAGGGTCCAGCAAAGGGCTACCAAGATGATGAGGGGATTGGAACATCTTTCTTATGAGGAAAGGCTCAGGGCCTTGGGTCTTTTTAGTCTAGAGAAAAGAAGACTGAGGGGGGATCTAATCAATGCTTATAAATACTTAAGGGGAGGGTGCCAGGTAGATGAGAAGAGTCTTTTTTCAGTGGTGCCCAGTGATAGGACTAGAGGGAACGGGCACAAACTTGACCATAGGAAGTTTCATCTTAACATGAGGAAGAACTTCTTTCCTTTGAGGGTGGCAGAGCAGTGGCACAGCTGCCCAGAGAGGTGGGGGAGTCTCCCACTCTGGAGCCATTCCAAACCCGCCTGGACGCTGTCCTGTGCCACTGCTGTAGGTGACCTTGCTCTGGCAGGGGGTTGGACTGGGTGAGCTCCAGAGGTCCCTTCCAACACTGACCATTCTGTGATAAGCAGGAGGATATGGTTCTTCAGACAACATGCAGCTGAGCTAAGGAACTTCTTGCCGGTTATAGATGTTGAAGAAGTAGAGATGTAGAAGTTATAGATGATGAAGGAAGAGTTCATGGAAGTATTGGACAAATTCGTAGGAGGGAAGTGCAGTGAGAGTTATTAGATATGTGGAAGCCGTATCTGGCTCAAAAGATCTCCAAGATGAGGGTGATTGGGTGTTGGGGGAGTATGTGTAGAGGTATTATATGACTGGAATCAGGATTCCGATCTTAAAATAGAGAAAAATCTTGGAAAGCTGCTCTTCCATGAAGAGTTTAAAGAGTAGGAACTGAAGAGAGGACATTCTGAAAGAATCCTAGGAAAAAAAGTTCATTGTAAACTCCAATGCAGGATGGGTTTGTATGGATAAAAACTCATGAAATGTCCATTTAGAACTGACAACTTTGTTTTCATACAAGCTGTTCTGTGGCAAATACATTAGAAATCTTAGTAGCAAGGCGGCAAAATGCAGTGAACTAGGAATTCTCATGGAAGTACGGTGGAATGTTAGGGTACAAATTCCCATCTGGTTTCACGATAATTTTCCTGACTGTATTTTTCTTAAGAAAAAACAGCATTAGAATAGAAGGTGGTTTGCTCTTTTAGCAACTATCTGCTATATATGTCTTGTCATATATATCTTATATCTTGTCATATATAGATATGACAAGCAAAAAGCATTTACTCTCCTTATCACTGAAAGACAAAGAACCTACCCATTTCATCAAAAACTAAGGACAGTGCAAATCTGGGGTCTTGTGTCTTGGTCAGTTATGTAAACAGTGTAATAATGAGTACTAGAAAGTTGTTTTCAAGTGTAGTATCTTGTGTAGCCCAACAGGGGCCACCACAAACTAGTAATACTGTTTCACTGATATTTAAATGCTAGATGGTGTCAGCGTGAATAATCCGTTTGTTTGTGCTTCATTTTAGAGTATCTTGAAAATGGAATGAGTAAACTCACCAGAAAATAATAATAATCTACACTTCTTCCCCTTTTCTCTCTCTTCTCCTGAGGCAGAATCTAAACACTCCCAATTTTTATTTTTTTTTTACACAAATACTGTTTTTCAGTTTGTGAGTAATTTATTTTTAATTCAGTGGCATGGATAGGACATTGTGTATTTCTGCATCCCTTTGAATCTCTCCTGTAATTTGTCTTCCAGCCCTACTCCAATCCTCCCCACAAAGTCCACCCTTCCGTAGTGACAGCAGCAAATGAGAAAAATATTTTAATATCTTCGGTTTCTCTCTTTTTTAAAAAAAAATTGACACCTATTTATATTCTGTATTTTTTCAGAAGAATCCAAAGCCATTGCTAAAATAGTCTGATTCTGTATGTCTAGAGTCTTAACGTGGCCGGCACTGAAGTAGTATTTAAACGCCTGAAGGAGGCAGTAAGATGTTTCTTATTTAAACAGCTGCTGGAGATTGGCTTTCCTAAAGCTGCGGGGTTTGTCCTTGTGCTGAGTGTGCTATTTCACAGTGCTGTGGAATTCTCCATACACAGTGCGAAGTTCAAGCACAGTACTGAGGAAAGTGAATGAACTGGGGCGTATCGAGAGACTGACGTCCCCCAGCTGCAGGTCAGGTTCAGCTGCAACTCTGGAGTTTCCCTCAGCACTGAGAACTTCAGCAATTCAAAGCGTCAGTCCTGCTGCATGCCCAGGTCTCTGCTGAGCTCTCAGGGGAGAGAGATCTGTTGCCTGAGAATATAAACTGATTTCTCCCCCCCTCCCCCCAGTTTAATCCCAATTGTCTAGTTGTGTTCTCTGTTATGACCTCTGCTTAGCTGGATTTGAACATGAGGCATAGAAACTCTCTCTTTACTGCTTGTCTAAATGCACATCAGTGTACTCAAGCTGTCTTTAACCTGGCTAGGCACTTCTGGCAGTGCTGGCAATAAGCACCTTGGGTCACGTAAAACCCACAAGAAGACAGAGTTGAGGTAGTCTCCATGTTACAGCACCTATAATGGTAGCAGTCACTAAGATAGATCGTTTGAAGGATGTTCAAGCATTTCTGTAGGACATGTAATCTCAGTGGAGGCAGATTTTGGATGCCTATTTGTATTTGTGGCAGCACCAGCTTTTATTCTACTGAAATGCTTTATGTCCTATAGTTGTGGTTGATGTTTACAGAACAAACTAAAAATGGCATTGCCATGTATAAAGTGTTAGGAGGTAGGAAGATGTATATGGTTTACGTTACAATGCAGAGGTACTGGTGTACATAACTGATCATCATCTGAAAATTATCCCTTCCTTAGTCCCTTATTTACATTCATGCACTGAATGGGCTGGAATTATTTTGTCTCCCTTTCTACATTTTTTTTTTCTTGTCTTTTGCTAGGTCTGTTGTGGAGTATCCGGAGTTGCACAGTCACATCCCTGCTTGCCATTTCTGGGACCAGAGTGAACCAAGACTTTTTGTATGTGAAGCAATTCTTGAAACAGGCTTACAGTCTCCAGACCAGAAGAAAAACCAGACAGAGAGCACAGTATGATCTTTTTGTTTGTTTGTTTTACCTTGCTTTACATGGAGTTTTCCCTATCCAAGTAATAAATCATTGGTCCTTCATTAAGGATGTGGGAGTAGGTAGTATACATTATCATGTACAAAAATGAGTAGTGAAACTACATGTTTGGTGTCTGTGGCTTCAGGCAATTACTGTACATTAGCTTTCTGGTTTAGCCCTAGCTTGCATACAGTGACGCAGAGAAAGAGGCGATTTCTTTATCTATGCTAGAATTTTGAGGATGATCATAATGCAAGCTTGTATCTGGACTACAGTTTTTCTGGTGACATTAATGGGTGAATTGATAATCTAGGAGTTTCATATTTATGCTCATTAAAAAAAAAAATAATGCAGAGTTTATACCTTGAATCCACTTTTAGCAGCAAGAATTAATGTGATAGAATGACAAAGACTCTACCGTTGAGGTGAACAGTGAAGTACACTCTTCCCGCTCAGTTCTTACCATCTTCTGATTTGCTGGACAGACATTGTACATTTTTACAGTACTTCCCAAATTGTCTTTTATGGTCTTTCTTACATTAGAAAAAATATTTTTATTGATCAGACATGATCTAATCAAAGATTTCTTTTGTCAGACCAGCAGTTCTTCCCCCCTTCCCCTGCTAATGTGCTTGTAGCAGTCTTTACCATTTTGTCTGTATACAGAACTACCCGTCCTTCATAAATATTCCATTGATTTGAAATGTCCATGTTGATTTAAAGTTTTCTGATTCATGCATGATTTTAGTTAAACCTTTTCCAAGTAGAGATAGGAAGCTCTTTTTCTTTTGTTGGTTGAAATGACTTTAGAAAAATCATGGGAAGATTGAGGTAGAAAGGAGGAATGGAATAGGGTCTCAAAAGACCTTGGTAGGGTCTTCTAGCAAAGAGAAGAACATTTCAACCTAATATTACTCATGTAAACAAGTAAAACTGTTTGGCTTCTACATAAAGTTGAAAAATAAAAAGGTATAAAGGGAGTGCAACGTACTTTTTGGCCCTTATTCAACAGAAGTTTTAACTGTGTGCTTATCCTTTAAGAAATGAGAAGTCTGATTAACTTTAGTGGGAAGTAAATGCTTCATTTTCATAGAATCACAGAATCTCCTAGATTGGAAAAGACCTGTAAGATCATCTGGTCCAATGACTAACCTAACTGACAACCCACCACTAAACCATGTCCCTAAGCACTGTATCTACACGACCCTTAAATACCTCCAGAGATGGGGACTCCACTGAGTCAGGTCAATATTTAAGCTGTTACAGGAACTATTTTTAAATGGCTGGTATATCCCTGGGAACTCAAAGCAGTGAGTGAGCTGCTGAAATTATAACAGAAGTAATACAGTATTTAAAACGAAAAATTGTTGAAAACAGTTGGGAGTATTTCTTTGACCTGAGTCAGATCTGTCAGAGAGACTTTTAGAGTAGCAGTCTGTGGCCAGGGATTTCCCTCTTTATGGTTTGTGAAGCTGGTTCCTGAAAGGCAAGAGGTGTTGGTCCCTTTGCAGTACGAACACGGTCTGTAATGTCGATTGAGTCGTTGGCTACTTACTGTAGGGTGGAAGCATGCAGCTCTGCCCTCTCCACCAGCTGTGTGCGTGTGAATGTATATGTCATATTATTTTTAAGAGAAGGTTCTGCCAAGTGAATACGGAAAATAAAAACAAAATGAAAGAAGGATATTGCAGCATAAAAACAAAACAATGCTTTGCTTCCTTTTCCAGATGGATGTTTGGATTATATCATTCTTCAGTACTGAAGAGCACGGTCTTTTGCTTCAGGAGAGCTTTCCATTACCTTCATCGTACCAGGTTCTTCTGGGCATAGAGGTGCCACATTATTACTTTGCAAAAAAGGTGAGGAAACCTTTCACAATTCCTTCCCTTCCCCTAAGTTCAGACTTTTCACTGCAGAGGGAACAAATTTAACCAAATTGAGTCTAGGGTAAGTAGAGCAACTCCAATTGCAGTTGTTGCATCACATGTAGAAATGGCATAAAGATAATTGTAATGTGGGTGTACTTGGCAGTATTGTGGAAATTGTGCTGAACTGGCTTTTCATGGGTATTGCAAACTGGAAGTGACGTACAAGCGTAGGAGACAGTAATTACCAGGGAATGCAACTAAAAAAAGCATGTGAAAAAGTTTCTCTTTCTACTTTATGTAATCACCGTGCCTATTGCAAGTAAGGGGACGGGGTGTGGGTCTCAACTTTATGTAGGCCATAAGAGGGGACATTTCCTACTAGCTTCAGCAGAAGCAGTCCATTTCCTGGCTGGAATGGAGCTTAGTACCCACAGAATGCCAAAGAGAGCAAGAATACTTGTCTTGCACTATCACTAAATGCTTACGTGCTACAAATACCAGGAACGCATGCTTTAACTTCTTACACTTGAACATGAATCCAAAATTGTTTGCATCTTAGGTAATTAATACCATGCGTAATTCCAGGCATACTGGAAGAAATGAAGCCCATTACCTACAGATTGGTTTTCTGTTTAAGCTCTGACCTGAGTTTCTTAGTGCCTGTTAAGATGATAATTTGCACTGCTCCCTTCTTGTAGGGGGAGCTTGACAGAGTCTGTTTATTCTACCAAGGCATTTATTTTTGTAAAATCTGCAGGAACTTAATATTAATGAGACTTCTAATCCTCTAAGTCTTCTGAGTAAGACAGGCCAATGGGATCACGTAAATGTAACTTCATATGGTTTTGGAGCAGTGTTAAACAGGGAGAATGTATCTAGATGTTTTTTTACTTACTTTATTTAGATTCAGAGCAGTGCTTTGCAATTTAGCTCCCTTGCACAGAACTGACTGTTGTCACTCTTCCTGTGCAGATCTAGCTTTTAGAGTTGCGCTCTGTTTTACTTTCCTTTTTCCCTTAATTTGAAAGGTTGAAGGTGGTCTTCTGCATTTTCTAATCTTTCTTTTAACACTTCCCCCCCATCATGTCTCATGCTATTTTACTTTGATATTATGTCTCTTTTTTTTTTTTCTCCTTTTTTTGTTAACTCTGTATGGATTATTGCTGCCACTAGTTGTTTTTTCGGAGGGGATGTGTCTATAAACCTGTAAGTATCTGCATTGTTTTGCTCCTCTTCCTTCATTCTCTGCTTTTCTCTCTTCTGTTTCCATTTTCTTTCCCCAGTAGGTTACTGTATCTTAATGACTAAATTACTTGTTATAAATAATTTATTTTGGAAACATGATTTAGTATACTAACAGAGCCCGCTTTAAATACAGCAAATCGAATTGATGCAACAAGTCTGTTTTGACCAAGTTTCATTCCAGGGTTTCTCCTTATTCATTATGTCTTTTCTGTCCTGGTTCCAGAAATTCCGCAAATTGTAGTCAAACACATTTGCACTTTTGATTTCTGTCTTTTACTGTATCTAATACTTTCATTGTATAATAATATAATACTATTTTTTTATTAGCTTCTGTAAACCTTAATATTTAGTTATGTCATCCGACTATACAGTTGGAGTATATGTGAAATTTGGCATCCTTTGTGACTTGGATGATCTTCCACTGTGTTTGGCTTGTGAAAGTTTCCTTGTTACACTCCAGACAGATCATTTGATATTGATGATTGACTTTATCTTTATTCTTTTTTTTGAATAACGGTTAAATTGCTTGGAGCTGTCTTTCAATGGCTGGTGAAAGTATCACTGAAGCTCCACAGGCTCTAGAACTGCCAGTTGTATGGGGAAGGGTTTGAATCTGAGCTTTAGTATACATATGCTTCACATGCAGGCAGGAATAAAAGAATTGGATCTATATAGTTAACTTTCAGAACAGGAGACTCATTTTTGAGAAGAGACTAACCTTAGAGAAATCTCTAATTTACATGAAATCTACAGAAATCTGGGGACTTAAAATAATAGTTGCTATTATAATTATAATAATATATATAAAATAATAATCATTATGACTGTAATAATAGGAGGCTGCCTCTCCTGTGGTGTTTTGCCAATCTCCAAACTATCACTGATGTACTGTGATTGTTATGATATGCTAAGCTCTTCTATCACACTCCATATTTTGGGGCATTTTCTAGGAAGTTCTGAAACATTGCAATTATTGTCGCTATTGATCATGGTCCTGTAGAAATAGAAAATATATAGGCCACAAGAGGGGACAGTAAGTAATTAATTGCACATAATGGAAAATATGGAAATAATGTAATTAATTGCACATACAAAGGAGTAAGTTTCAACCTACTTGATACCTAAATGGTAACGTTCTCATTTTAGCCAGGAGAAGCTGAGACAGGACAAGCAGAGTCTGGCTCAATGAAGGTCTCTCAGATGGTTGCTAGAAGACCCATGAGAGATTTCATTGGATTAGGAGACTGTGATAAGACTACCCGGGATGCCATGCTGAACTTCAGCTACTATCTGACTGCTGGAGACATGGACGAGGCCTTCAAATCCATCAAGCTTATAAAAAGGTATCATAAGTATTTGTATGTACTTCTTTATGGGTACAGTTTATTTCCGTTAAAAGTTTGTATGAAATTTTGATCCTCTTAAATTCTCCTTACATTTTTCCTCTCTGATTTCATTCTCTTTCATTTTTAACGAGATGAAATATCTTTATCTTACAGACATCTTAATGTATTCTCTGCTTATTCTTTGTCTACAAGACATTGCAAGCTCTGTGGATTTTTTACTGAACAGGAAAAAACTATTGATAACAAGCAATCTTATTCTGTGTCTGAATGGCAAAAATCTCATGTTAATCACTAGAAGAAAATGAACATTCACAACTTTATTTATACATCTAAATAATCACAGTAATACCGAGTATTACAAATTTACCGACCACATAGCTGATTTTTAAATTTAAATGTACATTATTATAATATGGATATTGCAATATTAGAAGAAATAATATAATGTCTTTTAAATATTCCAATATTTTATTTTAAAAAAACCCTGCAATTAATCATAGCATATTATTTCTAGAAAAGATTTTCCAGAAAGTAATGCAGGCAAATGAATACAAATCTTAGTTGGTTTTTACAAACCTACTGCTAGAAGAAACTCTTTGTCAGCTTTATGGTATTCTACCCTGATAGTCTGGAACAATGCAGTTGTTCTAGAGCATCAGTCTCTGCAGGGTGTTGTTCACTTTGAACGTGGTGCAGAGCAGCAGTTGGGGTTGAGTTTCTTATTACATCAGAACTGAGTGCAGAACAGAACTCAAGAGCCAGCTTGATGATCACATTTTAACAAAGTGGGGAAAAGTGTGGTGGAACTAATGATAAAGAAGAAAAGCAGTGTACTCAGCTGGGAGTGTCACAACAGTCCTAAAGAATTTGTAACATTCACAGCTCATGGTCTATCAAACCTGTCAGTAACTGTGCTCAGGGTAGTATCCTTAGAGTTTTTAAACATCCATCACTGCCTCTAGTTTTTTGTATCCTAAGTACTTCTGCATAATAGTTTTTGACCTGTTGGTTTTTCTTCCTGAAAGTTACATGCACATGACTCGTGTGAGCCCACGTGCTTCTCAGGGTCAGGCTTGTAAACATTATGCCTAATTCCAAAGCTACTAGTTATTTTCATTTCATTACCAAATTAAGTTATCAGGCAGGCTTTTTTCAAATCTCATGCTTCAGTCCTGTATGTACGTGTGTCTGAGCATTGCTGGGCAGAGCTGGGTATCCTGACATAGCACTCTAACCTGAAAATGTCACAGCAAATGTTAAAGCAAGTGGGGAAGAAAAGAAATTAATTTGGGTTGAAATAATCTGTTCTTAATCGTTTCCAATAAGGTAAGTTAATAGTATCTGTGATTATTAGGGAGTCCATGGAACCTTATTCTGTAGATATTTGCCCTCACTGTAACACTGAAGGGAGATTTTTCAGCAACATGTAGGGCCTGTTATAGCTGTGTACCCTTTTCGTTTTTAATGGCAGATCTGTTTACATATAGGATAAACCCAAACCTTTGTCTCAGGATACAAAAGAAGTGTCTGAAAAAATGCAACTTAATTCTTCTGCATTCCCTTACTTTACAATTAGAATGGTTACAGTTGCTTTTGCTTTTTACTGTCTGGGCTGTGCTGTGGCTGGGGAGCAGGCGTTGCAGGTGATGAGAAGTTCCTTGAAGGGGAGTGGATTTCTCCTTTCTGCTTTCTCAGATTGCCTGTAAGTCCAAAGCTATTGTCACTGGTCTCCTATAGCTTTTTACATTATTATTAGGGAGCAGGATAACTTCATGCAGACAGAGAAAACGTTTGGCTGCCTCTTTTCTATATTCTCATTGCACACACTTGGTGTCTGCCACAGCTGACCCTGCTGGCACGTAGCTGTGATGCTCTGTCAGGATTCTGACAATCCAACATTCTGTGCTGTACAGCAGAGGGAGAGGGCAATATAATATAATATAATATATATAAAATTATGTGTTTTATACATATGTATATAGATGGAGCCCATCCAAATAATAATTGAGGGCCTCTGCCCACAAGAGTGAGCTTTGTGATGTCTTTCAACCCTTAGTTTTAAATTATAGCATATATTTATAGAACAAAAAACTCCAACACAGATCTCCTTAGAGATCTTTCCCCCTTCAAGTCCACTCTTTCAGCACGGTGACTCAACGTAGTCGTTTTCCAGGCCACGGCGAAACCGAGCAGTCAGGGTACGGCTAATGACAATGACCCGGGGCGCCATGCAGTCCTCACGCCTATGGAGGATGTTCCATATGAGAATGGCAGCTGCCAGCGTGGCCAAAAGACAGGCTCCAATGTTCAGATAGCAAGACCAGGAGAGGTTGGTGTATGGTCCAATGCGGTAGAAAGTCACCAATCCGATAACCAGAACAAAACCTGCAAGGAAAATGTGAGAATTATTTTTAATGAGTTATTCTCTTGAATTTCTGTAGTGGCAAGATGCCATTCATGAGTCATGTATCGCTATTATGATGTGCTGTATGTGTTCTCCAAGGCATACTTGAGCATGATGATATATGCAAAGACTGGGTGCCTGAAACAGAGTCTCAATGTTAGGTTGAACTCTGTTCACTCTGATTTAAATTTCTTATTCCCATTTAGCTGTATTTCATGTTGTATTTTTTTTTCCCCGTCCTCTTGTCTCACTTACACAGATGTCCTCTTTCTTATTCCTGTTGCCAACACAGAAAACTGGTATATTAATGATAATAATGAAAATCTTTTATTCAGAATATGGTACACGTGAGATTTTAAAATGTTTATTTAAGGCAGGCCACTACTGTAAACTGCAAAGATGATAAATATCTAAATATCTTACAGAAATAATAAAAAAAAGTACAGAACCTTAAAAAAAAAAGGGAAGGTGACATAAATGGGACTTTGGTCCTACTTTTTCTATGCTGGAAAAATGTGTTATGAGGGAGGACTAATATCATGCCTCCAGAAGCTACCAAAGGCGAGGCTTCCATTCCCTTCTTAACCTTAGGCACAGTAGTAAGTTCCCTAAAAGGTGGGTCATATCGGAGTAATAACGCTGCACCTGCATAGCGTTTCCATCCAGAGGTCACAATGTGATTTGCAAAAAAACTGAAAAAAAAAAATTTCCACATTCTTTTTGGTAGACCCCACTGATAAACAGTAATGTTATTTCAGAGATGAGGTGGGGTGACTTTTGCAGGAGGTCCTTATTAGAACATGGGGCAGAATCTGTATCCCTCGACTCCCACTTTCTTTTGTTACTAAGACTTCCCTTTCCCTGAAGAATGCATCGATAAGCACACGATTACTTTTCTGCCCTCTGTTTATTGTATTAGTCTCTCTTCCTGGCCCTACTCTCAACTAAAATTACTTTTCAGCTTTATAAGAGAAGTAATTTATACATGTGATTAGATTGAAACAAACACACAAAGAGGCAAATATACCTCACTAACCGGAAGAAAGTTTCCTCTCTGTTCTCCCCCACACCACCGCCATAGCACAAGAAATATCATTGACAAAAGGATCCCTTCATGAAGGAAGACTAGAATAAAGAAAGGCCCATAAGCAGCCAGAGGATCTCTAGATACCATCTTCCTAATCTCACGGGCAAGGACAAGGCAAGAGTGAGTAACTCCTGGTGGCTGGGTGCTGTTTTCTCAGTTAGCCCTGCTGCTTGCAAACACTGTTCCCACAGATACACGGCAGTGCTCTGGAATGGTGTGACACCTGGCTCTGGTCCTTGATTTTCCATGAAAGAGCACATCCTGAGTGTGCATTGTATCAAGTTTCTTTCTAAAAAGAGTACTAGTAATGCACTGAAGATGGAAAAGACATAAATTGTATACAGATAAAAAAATTAGAGGAGGGAAATGAAATATGAATAGGAAAAAAAAAAGTGAATCACAACTTAAGTAGGCATGACACTGTTACTGTTTGGAGTCAATAATGTGAAGGCTAAATCCCCCTTCTGATAAAACAAGCCATGAATGAGTATTCATTCAGGAGATGTCTGGCATCCTCAGCTCTCTTGTGTCTACCTAGAAGGTGGTTTGTAACTCAGTTGCTTGCTACACCTTCTCCTCCTGAAGCAGCACTGTCCCACAGATGGCATGTCCCCGAAAGGGTTTGCAGCGAGGCGTCTCTTCCGAAGGATGTAGGAGGAGGAAATAGGTTCTTACAGGAGGAGTAGCTCTTTCCTGCTCTTCTGCTACTCTGCAGCAGCCTTTGCTGTGCAAAAATGTCTAATGTACTCTGGATGGGTTTTAGGCTGTCAAGTCAGTTGTAAGGACAGCAATTAACTCCTTGATTTTGTCAGTAAGTCTAGTAGTTATTTAATGGTTCAGCTTAGTTATAATGAACAAGTTTCATCTGGGAAAAATGTGGCCACGTGGAGCACACTAACTTAATTGAGTTGCAGAAATCACTGGTCTGTACAGTAATTGTTCGCTAGCTCTCCCAAGTTGAGTCTACAGGCTAACTTAGGAGGTCATTTTAACGTTAGCTGAGTTGGAGATGGATCCCAATACAGAGGTGGTCATCAGGCATTATTTCAAAGCATGCAGGTTTGAAAGTTGCTTCTCGACTCCTGTTTGAAAAAATACTGAGTTACGGTTGAGGTAGAAAAATTGTGAAGCTGTACTTTTGAGAAATTAAGGTTAAATCTTCATTCTTTTCAGTAATCACTGTTGGATGCTGCACCTTATATCAGATTATGCATGCTTTTTAAAATCCTGGTCTCTTGAAGTCAGGCAGATGTTATCTACATCCTTGGATGGACTGTTGAAGGCAAATAATCTGTCTTTGAAAGAGTTGATTTTTCTGCATATTTATATGCTTAGCTCATCACCACATGAAAATGGGTGTGTTCTGTCCTTGTGCATTCAAAATCCTCACTGAAGTTTGCGTATCTTTTTCCAGGGTTCACAGAACACTACTTTTGTCCCCAAAGCCATGGCTAATCATGCTCTTCCTTTTCTGTGATGTTTCCTTGAATTGCTTTTGAATTCTTGTGACTTTGGTGTTATCTGGGTCTTGTATGACTTTATTTCTTTATTGTTAGCAGTAGTGGCATACAAGAAGATTGCAGCAGAGCTGGGGAACAAAAGTTTTCCCTCATTTCCAGGATAATTCTTCTGAGTTCAGTCAGAGGCACAGGGTAGAGAAGAGAGGGGCAGACCAGATCCTCCATTGTGGAATGCATCATGTTTTTTAAACTCTCCTCTGAGATGGCTTGGTTCCCCATCTGTGGAACCAAGATGATAAAACTTCTTTTTCTCCTGTGTTTTGTTTAGCATTTCAGAGCTTTGGGAGCAGAACATGCTAGTTCTAATGTGCTTATAGAGAGTGTGTATCTCTGTGTCTACGTTTGAAGTTTTAGGTCTTATAGTACAGATAAACACTGATAGTGCTTTGCTCTTCCACAGGTTGCAGTCCATTTTCAAAGGATGATTTCTCATCATCCCATTTTCTCATAAAGGTAGGAAATTGAGAGAAAGGGAAATTGCTTACACCTCCTGTGGCCAAGTTGTGGACCTGTTTCTACTCCTTCCAGTTTAAAATTCTCGGGGTATTGAGGTGCAAACTGAGAGGCCCATCTTACTGATGAGTCTGCCACACAACAAAACTTTGTGTCATCAGTTTTCCTTTTCGGTTTTCCTTTCAAAACTCTTTTCGAGTTCACATACACTTTCACAGGGAATCCAAAAAGCATTAAGTAAATTAAAAAAATGTGTGAAGCAAATCATAAAACCTCAAGCAGGAAGAACTTTGAACCTAACTAACATACTTACTAACAGTGACCACCTCTAAGGGACAGTTATAAATATTAACAACAGTCTATTTTACACTGTCTTGCATTATTTATTTGACGCTCTCTTGGTGGAGGGAGCTAGGTTCAGGAACACCAATTACATAGGGCAACCCTGATGCTATGGTGGTGTCTTGCAGCTTAATTTCCAGTTATTGAATTATGACTCCTGCTTTCCCACTGCAGGTTTAAAGGTATTTACTTTACCATTATCTCTAGCTTAGAGAAGTAATGGATGATTAGCAGTTCCAGTTTCCTTACTGAAAGTCAGGTTTGCTTGTGCAAACCTCTTGGGAAAAACCTTCAGGATTCCCGGTGTGAGATCTGTACTCCATTGGTCATGAGTTTTGCCCCATTCTTTGCTCATTTAGCCAAGGCAAGCAGCAGTGGTCTGTACGTGATCCTTTATGGCACAGCAGAAGTAAATAAATACTGTAGGAATATTTGCAATATCTAAACTTTTTTCCAAATACTCAGCTTTTAATTAAATTACTTAAGTTTTTCTTTCTTGCTTATGTATCACTTATGGCTAATCACTGTCGTAAATGGCTACACATCTCCGTGCTAGACTGGCCACCTTCATGAGCCCCCTTCCATCCAATGGAGAAATTATCCACCAGGAAAAAGCACTAAGGCTTCCTTACAGGTGCCAAAATAAAACTATTTATGCTAGCAAGATTATTTCCCTTCGCAGGCCCTTTGCCTGAGCCCTGATCAGATGAGCAGCCAGTCATGCAAGAGACTTTCTCTCCTTTTGCAGTTCTGTGCCTGCCTCTGAGCCGGGGGAAACTGGGAAATAATGGGTTTGAGAGCTCCCCGACTTGGCAGATAGCAGGAGTGAGTCACTGGAGCTCTTGTAGGATCTGTTCAGAATACTTTGCTGCAGGCTAGACAGGAACTGACATTTGAGAAGAGAGAAAAACATGACAGGGGTGGGAGAGTTGGAAGCACCACGTTACTGTAGAGTTTCCACAATTAGTTTTACAGTTCTGCCAGTGTAAGTGAGCTCCGGAATAAAAATGTCGCTGTGAACACTATTTTCCAGCATTCTTATTTCATAGTATCATGACCTGATATTGGATTTATAAATGTAGGAACTCGAGCAAAGGGTGAAGAAATCATATTGATGCAAAAAGACTGAGTTTGCACAGGATGATATTTAAATTCCGATATATGCTGCTTTTGTAAAGATGTTTGTGTGAAAGCCCCCAAAGTTTGCTTGGAGAGATTTTGTCTGTAATAACATAATCGACATTAGACTTCTTGAAGCAGTGTTCCAATGTGCTGCTTTTGTTTTCCTTGCCCTTAGAGTGGTGGTCTTGTACACCAGCCACGAATTGAGATGGAACATTTAGTGTCAAGTCTGTTCTCTAAATGACTGGGCAAACACATTCAATATGCTTTTTTTGTGCCAGCCTGGCCCTTCTCCTTCAGTGGTTCCTCTTTCTTAGGGAAAGCAGATTTTTTTATTATTATTTTTTTATTCCTCTGTTATATGCGTGTATCTCAGGGGTGGTGTCTTCCCAGTTTGGATGAAACCTTATGAATAATTATGTATGTACCATTCAGTTGCAAGCCCTAGTGTACTGATGCAATAATAGTCAGCTTCTGTAAGGAAAGAGAATGAAACTGAAGTTTGACTAATGTTTTATTTTTACTAACATAGCTAAAGCTGAGTATTTTCATTATATTGGTATCTCCTGTTTTGCTTACTGCTTTCTCTGTGAGTGTTATTAGCATTTGGAAATCCTTGACAACATTTTAATTTGTTGTCTTTGAATATTGTTAACTAGTCAATTACTGTATCTCTTTTGTGAGAATTTAGTGTAGGAAAAATGGTGCTGGAATTCTGATCCTACTGATGGTTGTGTAATACGGGTATAACTCAGTTGTTAATGTGCTAATATTATATAAAATATATATAAAAATATATAAAATATACCAATGCAGAATTTGGCTCTGTATTCAGAACAGCTAGAAGTACACCTATACAAATTAACCTTGTATTAAGAATAGCTTCTGTCTCCATGACTAAAATTGACTTTGGTGACTTTTCACTTTTTAGATAGATATTTATTACATTGAGTAACAAAGCCTGAATTTAGTTTCAGTATTCTGATAAAATACCCAGAGGGAGACAGTTGGCTTCCCAGACTATTTCTCATAGGTAAGTCTACTAAAAGTAACCAGAAAATTGCTCTACTTGCCATCAGTCTTCTTGATCTCTTAATTTACAATACAGTTTGAGGAGGGCTGCGGATGGGAGACATTTCTTTAAGTTTAGTTATGAAAATACTAAACATTTTCGTCTGGTTTTCATTTCTGTTTTGTAGCAATGACAAGAGTTTTAGCTGCATGGCTGAATTTCCCTGGATTAATTTCATTATGTACGTCAATCAATTTCAGATCATTTTATTGTGTATTGTCTAAAGTCTGCACAGAGGCCACATCTTTACTAAAAATCCTGATGAGATTACTTCAAGTACTTTATTTTCCCATAGAGCTGCTGTTTATCTCTAGTTGTTTCCCATCCGTAGCAAAACAAGCCTGGATGGGGGGGCTTTTCCGCTGGGGAAGGAAACAGATAACAAATTCACTAGGAAGACTTTTGGTTGGGACAGTATTGACTGTGTGAGTGGGGGTGGGTTGGGAGAATGTTGTTTTTTGAACTTACATTTCAGATCTGTATACTGAATTTCCTGTTTGACTGTAGTTGGCTGCAAGCCAACCACAGATTTTTAGCATTTTAAAAGAACCCTCATAGTCACTTCTTTACTTCTGTGATTTTTTTTTTTTTTTTTTCCAGACACCCCTTGATTTGCATTCTTCCTTTTTATTAGTACATTGATAGTACAGTTGAAGAAATCCACACTGTATTTTTCCTGGATTGGGAGAAAGCCTATATTAGGATATATTCCTCTCCTTTACAGCTTGTCCTATAGGATGACTTTTGTGGCCAGGAAGAGGGAGGAGGAAAATAGAGCAGCCAGACTTGTTCAGAATTCACAACCCACGCTTGTGCAGCAAAACTGCAAACAAGGAGGGGAAATTTTTCACTCGACTTCTCTATGTATCCCATAAACATTTACAGGGAATGATTTAGCTGCAATGAGTCAAGCCTGAATAAACTGCTTGTAGGAGCTCAACTGTATTTATCAAAGTGAGATAGATTCCCAAAGTGTGATTGCTGTAGGGCTTATGTAAATGATTAGTCAATTAACACCTTTTCCTGTGTCAGCTTGGCACAAAAGAGAGTTGCTACAGTGTAAGGCAAATGTGGCACTTCTGTAATAGTTGTGTGCTCTTCATTACAGTACCAGGCTGAAAGCTGTGGAAGTATGCTTGCTTTGGTTTAAAAGGCCACAGAGACTTTGGCCTTTGAGTTTTTGGTTGTACATTGTTGAGTACAATAAAAATTTCCTTCCAAGGATTTTGGTAAAACATAACCTCTCTTAAACAAGTTATAAGTAGCAAAGGTTCTCAGGGGCAGTAACACAAGGTCCTTTGCTTTTCACCACTGAATTACCATGGCTTTCCACTTGTGGTGTTCTTTGAGTTTGTCAGTTCCTCTTTGTCTTTAACCTGATAAGGTTGGGACACTTAGTCTGTGTAAGGCAGGGAATTCTACTTTGTTTGTTGGAGATCTCCAAAGGGAGGTGCAGAGCACCGTTTAACCAGTTTAGGTCTACTGACAGTGAACTTGCTTTTCTTGGTTACCTTTTGGAGGTGATGCCAGTCCTTGAACTGAAGGTTGAAAAGCATTCCCTATGAATTAGACATAATTCCTGTTGGGCAGCTGTTTAAATAAGGATAAACGTGCAGATGTTCACACTGAAAGTCAGCTGCAAACTCTGCTTCACACCTCGGATTCAGAGGCAGCTGAAGTAAATGAAAGCTCTGCTTCTGACCCCAGTAAACTTCATATGAGACACAGGTAAGAGCTCTTGTCAGCCTGAGCGAAACAACTTGCGCAGAGAGAAAGGAGTCATTGACAAGTGATCCTCCTGGAAGCTTCAGTGATTGTCTTTTGTCTTTAAGGGTGCGCTGCTTCCATTTTTCAAGTGCTCTGTTCATCTCCTGGTGCATCAAAGGGTAAGAGTGGGGTAACTGTGAATCTAGCTAGGCAACTCAGTTTGAAAGTTTTTTAGGAGACATCTTCATGTATATATAATATGCAAGTTCATAAGCAATAAAGTGAATATTTGAGTTGAAGAACTTTTAATTTCAATGCTTCTTTCTGCATTGTTTCTAATGCTGTGTCTGTCATTAAACATGTTCCTTATACTTGCATATTCAAATGGTATTTATCTGGTAATGTATTAGTTACCATATTTCTAATCGGAATATGTGCCCTTGACACTGAGATGCTACAACAAATGGCCTGCTACTCATATCAGTATTTAGACGTGAAGAATTTACGCAGATCTTCTTCCTGCTGCGGTTGTACCCGATGAAGAGTTCAACACACTTCTTGTGAGCTACCGCCCTTCCCAGTTTGCTGGGTCAGCTGCTCCCATGAACCGTTTCAGTTAAATTCAGTGGGATAGGCTTCCATGTTTTAAGATCTTTGCAAATGCAGTTCATTTTGCAAACGTGTGAAAACAAGATCACTTTATTGTGAGGTTTGCAATCCACATAAAGAACGTGCAAGTTTGGCACTGAGGTGAAATAAAAATGAGAAATAATGGAAACATTTAGCACAAATCAAGCAGTCAAGTTCTCTCTTTTTGTTATGATTTTTAGGTTATTTACAGTGTCTCATTTATTTGCTTCCTTTTCAGGAAGTATTAGGTTTACAGCTCCATAGATTTCATCTTAGAACAGATCTGGCTTGAGGGTGTCGTGAAGGAAAAAGGTGGAAGGAAGTAATACAGAAATCAGGACCACATTGCTATCGTGAATATCTTCGGCCGTATTCGCTAATGGCTGCTTTGCTGCTTTCTTCTGCATTAAGGTTTTCTGGATATCAACCAATCTAAAGTTGTAGTACCCAGATAGAAGAGAGAAGGTAAATGGTCTAACAATTGTTTGATTTAGGTTTAATAGCACAGAAATGAGAGTATGCATGAAGTCGGATTTCCTGTGATGTGTTAGGGGTCTGGAGTGAAATATACCATCAGCAGAAAAACTCCTTAGGAGAAGCTGGAATGCAATGCTTGAAATTCAGGAGAGGTGAGATTGTCATTTATTTGGCTCAGTAGGAACACAAAATCTTCAGAATATTATGCGTTAAAGTAATTTAATGCTGAAAACAGATTGGCAAGAATATTATGATTCAGGTTTATTCCAATCTTGGACTTTCAGACACTAGGATGAGACCTAATGTAAGTGATATTTTATCGCTAATCTTCCCCATTATGTTTCTAACATTTCACTCTAAAGTCTGCGAGTACAATCACCATTGTATAAGAACGGAGACTTGGCTAGACTCCCTTAAGGTCTGATGCAGTACTGCTTGTAGTAGTTTAAGATTCCCTATCCTATTAGTATGGATTTCCCTTTCCAACTGCTCCTCTCTCAGCTCTGTAATTCATCCTATATTCAGCACATGGAGTTGGTAACAGTTCCTTGGAAAAAAACAGAAAACCCAAAACCCGCTAGAGGGAAATTTCTGAGCATTGACACAAAATTCCACATACAACACTGGTTCCATTTTCACCACATGCTTTTTCCAAAGCAAACAGCTCGCTTTCCTGTTAGCTGGGAGGTGTGAGGTTGCAGAGTGTTGGAGCTATGTGAATCCCGTTGCTGTCCCAGGAGCAATGCTGTTTCCTCTCTTCTTTCCTTCCTCTTTGCTTCCTGGGGCTTTAGTTTCTGTCAGAGGTCCATCCTTTTTGAATGACTGTCAAATGCTTGTGCAGGTGCAGAAGTGAGAAAGCAGTGGAGCCTGGAGTCATTGCAAGCTCTAGTGGGATTGGAGATGGTTGATTTGAACTTGTGATAGGGTTTGGAGGATGACACTTGGTACACTTGGTTTTCTAAAACAAAATGGACTTTTGTTCCGACCTCAGAAAACTGTAACAAAACCCCCATGTAATATTTTAGTAGATAAACTCTGACTAAAAATAAGTCAATTGTAGGTTGACTTTGTGATTCTGAGCCATATACTCAAGCCTTCCTCCGTAATATTAGATTTCATTCTACCGGTGAGCATTGCAGTTCTCTTCAGCACTTGTTGGCATATTCCAGGATGAAAGTTAGAGATCAAACAGAAGTTGGAATGAACCAAGATAATTTTTTCTGAAATTACTGACAGGATGAGCAATTGCAGAACAGTTCTCTAGATCATTTGGACTTTGAAAAGGAAAAACAAGAGGTGGGTGCTTGTGCTTTCAGTAATGTATTTGAAAGTGTAATGAATAGAAATTACCCAGCCAGTACTCAAGAAATATTTAAGGTCTAAGAAATCTAAGAAATATTTAAGATCTAACAAATATTTACAATCTAAGTATGTACATTCTTAAATATTGTTTGCTCTTCTCATGCAAATTATCTGTCTGGCCTAGAGTACTTTGCTTTGACCCTTAAAATGAAGTAGGGGAGAGCTTCACACTGATTTCTCTTGGGCTGTTTTGGGTGGACAAAGTGCTTTTAAAGACAATTTTTGTACCCACTGTTCTGATGTTTTTTTGCCTAATATAGCTACTTTACTTTGAAAATAGAGGAGAGGTTACCATCTTGGAGTAGAGGCTCAGAGGCTGAGTATTACTTGTGGCTTATACGATAAGGGGTGGCCGCTTTCTTCCCCTGCAATAAAGAAGGGTCTCTAGATGTAGCAGCAAAACTTCATCAGAGCAACAGAAATGCTCGACTTGTTCAGTTTGCATGTGTTTTGTCTGATATCAAAGACATTTCAACCATAATGTATAAAATGCTGTTACCTGGGCCCAATCCAGGGAATTTGGTGGACAGGGCTGATTTTTGTGGCTAGTTTGAGTGGCTCAACATTACAGAGCACACGCTGGGATCTGTGAAAGAGGAAACAGCCTCTTTTGTCAGTGCAAGCTGTGCTCTGAACCGCCTGTCCTCTGAGTGCAGACCCTCGATTACCCGGGTGGTCGGCAGTTGAGGAAGCACTGTCCTGGAGAACCAGGGAGGTCTTCAAGAAGTGTATTTTATATTGGGATAATGGCAGGTGTGATAACTCCTGTTTTTTCAAAAGTATACGTTCCAGAAGACTTCAGCTGGTTGTTGTGGATATCAGGAAGGAATTTGTTTAAACATAAAACTTTCATTAAGATAATGAGATGTAAAATGGTTATCATGTTACTAAATGCAAGGCAGAAAACCAGCTGATGGCGGTGAAGGAGAGCGTGACATAACTGCGAAGGAGGATGGGGGGGGGGGGGGGGGGGGGGCGGGGGCAGGGATAGCCACCACAGTCATTGCATTATTTCTGCAGATGGGGGAGACCTTTGGTTCACAGAGCGCAATGTCCGTCTTTGTAACTGTCCCGAGCTGCTACATCCATCTCTTCACACCTTTTGAACACAAGCAGGCAGATGAACTCCTTGATTCAACAGCTTCTTCAGCCATTCTCATTAGTGTTTTGTTAATCATCCTGACTCTGGCTTTCCTCCCCTCTCCCCTCCCAGCACTGGGGATTTCAAGGTTCAGCTTGCATAACAGGTAATAGCAGGCATTTCCTTCTCCTGTGTCGGGATATCCTGGCGCCCTTCAGTCTCTCTCTGACTGTGTTTAAAACAGACTTCAGCACAGGAAAAAAAAAAAAAAAAGGCAAAAAAAAAAAAAAAGGCCCAGTCTAAAATTAGCAGCCTTGATAGAAGAAAGGCACACGGCTGTCCACTGTGCTGTTTGTCAATGAAACAACACATCCAAACAGGGCCAGAATGCATTTCCTCTCTGGGAAAAACAGACCTGTTGAGTTTTGGGGAGGATGGGAGTGAGAGTAAAGCAGGCATCACACTGACGATCAGGGAGAACTATCCAGAAAGTATCCAGAGTTACAAAGACCATGGTGTACATGATGAGGCTGTAGAGAGGGAAGGCTATAGATCTGTCTCTTGGCAGCACTGACTGATGCTTGAGGGTCTCGCTGCATCTGGAAGCTGGATCAGATACTTTGAGAGTTATAGAACCTCTGCTGCAGTCTCCTCCTCTTGTTTGGATTTCAGATTCATCATCCTTAATAGGTATTTATTGCTGTGAGGACCGTATTTTAATGACCGGGGCTACAGTCTGATCTTGCAGCAGGGTAAACTGGTTTATGAAAAAATGGTTTATACCATTCTAAATATTCTGAGTTTTCAAAGTTGGAATTAAGATTTAAAATAAAATGGTATTATTATTATAACCTGTTGTTTACATTAATACATTTTTAATCCCATCTTGTAAGTGGCCTGAATGTTGTACTCCATTAGTGACAGCTTTGTGCATGGATATTTTATAGGATTGGACTCTTAGTGTAATGAATACTGAGTGACTTATTTTATGTAGTAAAGAAAGGTATTATTGCAAAACATTTACAGTTTGTTGCCACTGCTGTCAGTATGGAATTGTGATAAAACCATTTCCTCCTTACCTCATTCATTTCTGTATACAGTCTGTGTCCTTGAGAATTATTGCGGGAATTTTATTTATAGCAGTCAATATCTGTCTATGAAAATCCAGCTGACGGTCACTGAGTAAAATTCAGTTAGCTAAAAGCAAATAGTCATGTTTCAACAAGACTTCAAAAATTCACTTGGCCGTTCTGCTCTGCTTTCAAACAGTTCCTTTGGTATGTTTTGTCCTGCTAAATTGTGGGATTACATTGCATCCAGTTTATTTCTTTCATGTTTGCCTTCCTGGTTTCATAGGAAATAATAAAGGTTTGTTTTTCTTGGTTGGCAGAAGACTCATTCTGATATATGCAAGATAAAAGCTTCTATTCATGCACTGCAGAATCTCATGGGGAGAGCTTTTAAGAGACAATGAGCTTACTTTTAGATTTAGGCCTTTTTGCTATTCTTTGTCACTTGAAAGATTTATAAAGTAAGAAACTCTTTTTCCACCTGGATTTAATAGAGACTAAGTATTTTTCCATCAGTAAAAAGAAGTAGACTTACTGGCAAGTTGGAACACAGCAGCTATGGCCTCCTCCCACCACTGGGTATCCTGAGAAATGATAGGTAGCTCCATCAGGCCCAGGACAAAGATGAGCTGGCCAGCAGTCAGAGCAACAGTGGCGATGAGGTTACAAGCACGCATCATGTCAAACTGCACTAGGGAAACAGAAGAAGTAAGCATAAAATTAAAATGATGATATAAAATCAGGAAAAAGAAAATCCAGGCTGAGCAGGTAAGTAAAGTCTGTCAGTCGATAGAAAATGGTTCTCAGGCACTGTTCCTTCTCCCAGCAGTCCCATGCTCTAACTGCATTCCCTGTGATCTGATGAGGAAAAGATTTTCCTTAGGATGTGTATTGAATCTTTCCTTTAGTTATGCAGCATCCCATATCTATTGCTTCAGTGCAAAGCAATCTTGTGTCAGCCAAGCAGCTAATTTCCAAGCATGGCTCGCTGGAGGTGCTTGACTTCTGCCCTGCGAAGATTCTACCTATAATTAATAGCCAGAATTGTTTGGGGCAGGAATGGTGTTTCTTTTGTGTTTGTGTGCGCTGGCTGAAATGGAAGCTTAGTTCATTAACAGGCTTTCAAGGCCCTAAAATGATGATCATCCCAAGGACAAATCTGTAACACCCTGAATTTCTTTTTCACCTAGTCCATCTGTATTGTCCTAGAAAAAACCCTGAGATGTTAATGCTAACATCTTGTTGGTTTAAGCAAGCTTTGTATAGTGTATTCTTAACTTTTCCTTCTTTTAACATTTATTAATCTTTTGGATGCACTGGAGAGACCCTTGTATTTCTATCTGTGTAACAAGGGAAATGGTTATAATGAAGATGTCAACACTTGACAGTTCAGAATGAGGTGTTATGGAATCATTTACATGTATAAGTAAAAAGTTATGGTTTTTTAGTATATATTAGTTCATATATATTTTAGTGGATGTTGTTGTGGGAGTCTACTATCAACCACTCAGCTAGGACAATGACACCAATGAATTATTCTACAAGGAAATAAGGGATATCTCTAAATCAACTGCCCTTGGCCTTATGGGTGATTTTTAACTTCCCAGACATCAACTGGGAATATCATACAATGGATACAAACAGGTCCGGGAAGTATCTGAAGCACGGTGAAGATAACTTCTTGGTGCAGGTACTGAGGGAGCTGACTGAGAAAGGTGCCCTCCAAATCTGTAGTTTGTAAACAGAGGGACTCATGGGCAAAGTGGTGATTGGCTGCCTTGGTCACAGTGACCATGAAGTAGCTGAGTTTCAAATCATTGGCAATAGGAGAAAAACTGCCAGCAAAACTTTGACCCTGGATATGGGGAGGGCAGACTTGGGCCTGCTGAAGGAGCTAGTCAGTAAGGTCCCCTGGGAATCACAGAATCATAGAACGGTTTGGGTTGGAAGGGACCTTAAAGGTCATCGAGTTCCAACCCCCCTGCCATAGGCAGGGACACCTCCCACTAGGGAATCTGCTTTTGAAGGTATTGGGGTCCATGAATACTGGTCGCTTTTTAAGAGCCATCTCTTAAGAGTGCAGTGTCGGAAGTCAAGCAAGCAGGGCAGAAGGCCGGCTTGGCTGAGCAGGGATCTTCTTCTAGAACTTGGGCAGAAAGGGAAAGTGTACGGACATTGGAAGCAAGGACAGGTGACATGGGAGGACTACAGAGGTGCTGTTTGCCACCGTAGGGAGAAAATTCGTGTGGCCAAAGCTCGATTGGAGTTCAAGCCGGCCAGCACTGTGAAGAAAAACAAAAGGGCTTTTTAAAATATGTTAACAACCAAAGGAGGACCAGAGACCTCACAAGTAGGGATGAAGACAAAGCAAAGACATTTAATGCCTTCTTTGCCTCTGTCTTTAACACCAATGATGGGCCCTGAGACCCCCAGCGCCCTATGTTGGAAGACCCTGACTGGGGGGATGATAAACTCCCAGCTGACCCCGCTCCAGCTGGATGCACATAAATCTATGGGGCCTGATAGGATTCATACCCAGGCACTGAAAGAGCTGGCCAATGTTATCACGGGACCTCTCTCCATTATTTTTCAATGGCCGCGGGAGTCTGAAGAGGTCCCCATTGACTGGAAGCTGGCAAACGTCCCAATTTTCAAGCAGGGTAAGAAGGAAGACCCTGGTAATTACAGGCCTGTCAGTCTCACTTCAGTGCCTGGTAAAATTATGGAGACACTTATTCTGGGAGTTACTGAAAAACACTTGAGAGACAACACAGTCATTGGTCATAGCCAGCATGGGTTAACAAGGGGGAAAGTTCTGCTTAACTAGCTAAATTTCCTTTCATGACAAGGTCAGCCATCTAGTTGACCAAGGGAAGACAGAAGACTTAGTGGTTTTGGATTTTAGCAAAGCTTTTGATACTGTTTCTCACAGTATCCTCCTGGATAAACTGTCCAGCACACAGCGAGACAAGTCCGTCATACATTGGGTGAGCAATTGACTGACGAGTTGGGCTCAGAGGGTTACAGTAAATAGGGTGACATCAGGCTGGCGGCTGGTCACGGGTGGGGTTCCCCAGGGTTCAATTTTAGGGCCAGTGCTCTTTAATGTCTTTAATGATCTGGATGCAGGAATTAAATGTACATTAAGTCAGTTTGTTGACGATACTAAACTAGGAGGAGCTGTGGACTCCCTCGAGGGTAGAGAGGCCTCACAGAGAGATCTGGATAGACCAGAGAGCTGGGCAGTCATCAAGTGTATGAGATTTAACAGAGCAAGTGCTGAATTCTCCACCTGGGATGGAGTAATCCTGGTTGTATGTACAAACTGGGGTGCGGTAGGCTGCAGAACAGCCCCGTGGAAAGAGATCTGGGGTTTTGGTTTGATGGCAAGTCGAATAGGAGCCAAACGGCAGTCAAAAGAGCCAACCGTACCCTGGGGTGCATCAAGCACAGCGTTGCAAGCCGGTCGAGGGAGATGATCATCCCACTCTGTGCTGCACTGGTGTGGCCCCAGCTTGAGTTCTGTGTGCTGATCTCCTCTTTCTGGTGACCAGTTATAGGACACAAGGAAATGGAATGAAGCTGTGTCAGGGGAAGTGCAGATTGGACATTAAAAAAAGGTTCTTCACTGAGAGGGTGGTTGGTCCCTGGAACAAGTTTCCCAGGGAAGTGGTCACGGCACCAAGCCTGTCAGAGGTCAAGGAGTGTCTGAAGGACACTCTTAGTCATATGGTTTATTTTTAGGTAGTCCTGCGAGGAGCAGGGAGTTGGACTCTGATCCTTATGTTGGGTGCCTTCTGATGTGAGATATTTTATGATTCTACATTAAATATAAAGAACAAATACAGAAATCATTACAGACAGATATTTGGAATCTTAGCTAGGAACCTGATTAAAATGTGTCTCCCAACTGGCTACTGAATGGAATATATTCCTTGCATAGTTGGGTACTTTTAGTGAGGGTTTTTTCCTGCTTTTCCTGTTAACCTGATAGATGTCCTGTTTTCATCCTTTTCCTTCCTCTCTAGCAAAAGGTGGGAATTGTAAATATCATTGTGCCAGTTCAACATCTCTTACTAATACATCGTTGCTATTCTGAAATAGAAGCAGCTCAGTGTTTGACTTGGCTAATATTAGAAAAAAAATAGACATAAATATTCATCAGATTTTCAAAAGTGACTTAACTGGTTATAAGTCTAGTGGGTGCATTGACCACTGGAATTTGATTCATGATCTTCCAAGGAGACTCCTAGGAAGTGCAGAAAAAAACCTTGATATAAACAAGCAAGGGTAAAGTTCATCGTGGTAATAATTGAGTCTGGTCTACTTTTGCGAGTCATAAAAATGAGTTTACAGAATCACAGAATCATAGAATGGTCAGGGTTGGAAGGGACCCCTGGTGATCATCTAGTCCAACCCCCCTGCCACAGCAGGGACACCTACAGCAGTTGCACAGGACGGCGTCCAGGCGAGTTTTGAATGTCTCCAGCGTGGGAGACTCCACAACCTCTCTGGCCAGCTTGTGCCAGTGCTCTGCCACCCTCAAAGGAAAGAAGTTCCTCCTCATGTTAAGATGGAACTTCCTATGTTCAAGTTTGTGCCTGTTACCTCTTGTCCTGTCACTGGGCACCACTGAAAAAAGACTCTTCTCACCCCCCTGGCACCCTCCCTTTAATTATTTATAAGCATTGATTAGATCCCCCCTCAGTCGTCTTTTCTCTAGACTAAAAAGACCTCAGTGCCTAAGCCTTTCCTCATAAGAAAGATGCTCCAATCCCCTCATCATCTTTGTAGCCCTTTGCTGGACCCTCTCCAGCAGTTCCCTGTCCTTCTTGACCCGGGGAGCCCAGAACTGGACACAGTACTCCAGATGCAATCTTACCCCTTTATTTTCCCCTCAAAGGTCATCTTTAGATTCCAGTGTCACAAGTAACAACTCATTTAATTAAAATTTAATAAAATATGGTATTGTATCTGAAAAAGTTAGTTAAGGACCATAGTCCATTAACTTTTTCACGTTGAATAAAATATTAAGAAGATAACATGCTAAGTATTTTTGGTTTTTCCTAGTGAGTTGATCTCTGACCAGAGAGGAAAACTATTTTGCTCAAAAAATATTTTTCTCAAAGATTTTGTGTTTAGTCCTTTCTAGCATTGGAAGCATTTAGATATTTTTGCAATGTTGAACTCTTAAAGGTCACGAAGCATGTTGGCTGATAACAGAATCATATTCAGATGTCTGAGCTTTGTAAATATCAGTAAAACTTTAAGCATTTGGGGTGTTTTTCCCCTTGAATGGACTTTTGTAATACTTTGAGGACTAATGCTCACTGAAGAGATAGTCATGACTTTCAAAGGAGAAATGTACTAAGTAAAGAGCATGCTTGCAGCCATTATTAAAGTACTTCAATTTGTCAATGGAGCTATCTGTAGTGTCAAATTAAAAAAGTATTTGGATTACAGCATAATGAATTCTGTTGCCTTGTCTGCATATAGTATGCATGAGGTTTTAAAAAAACCCCAATCCTTTTTTTATTATGTCTCTGAATGTCTGAAGCTTATCCCTGAAATACATACCACCCCTTGACATAGAAACAAACACCAAGCTTTTGCCTTCACTGTTATTCATGACTTCTTTTTAGCACTTAACGGAATTATTAATTATTTTGGCATTGCCATAGGTGATATTATATCTAGCATACTAAAACCAGTAAGTTTATGACTGTGACTCGATTGTATTCGTAATAATTTAGTCTTTAAATAATGGTTCTATGATCGCTGTCCTCTCTTGCAACTGGAGAGTGCAATAGCATTGAATGTGTAACACCGATGATCTTTACTGCTGTTTGCAGGAACTGCAGACTCAGGGATGCTTATTTGCCTAATACTCTCTTCAGAGAGATGTAGAAATGATGCAAGTGCTATTTTGCACAGCTGCTTCTTTTAACCAAAAAGCAAGTTCCACGCGGTCCAGGCTGGAATCGCAACAGGATGATGATAGGTAGGATAAGGGGGAAGCAGCTGGTATGATTTCATTAAATGTGAAGATGGTTATTTTTTATGGAATAAGGTATTCAAGAATTGAGTACACGTCATATTAGAATATTGTTTTATTGTAACAAGTTTAATGCATGAACTGTCAGCTTTTGGTTGTGTTCTAGAATTGTAATGATTCCTTTTCCTCAGGGGGGAAAAAAAGTCAAACTTAATAATGTATAACTCTTATAAAACTCCATTCTTTTTGCAGTGGAGCTTGTTCATTGTATTCAGCCTGAAAGCGCCACTCTGCTTTCTTACTCATAGCCATTGTAACTTTGCGTGTTGTCAGCTCAGCACGTGACAATTCCATTTTATACATATGCAACGCCAAGCTGCGCTTCTGCAACATGAAACCTACCACCCCAAAAGCTGGTAGGTGTGGAAGGCAGCTCTGGCCTCCTTTCATTGAGGACAACCAACGGACAACACTGACCAGGAATGGGAATTGAGGGTGCACTTTCCAAGTGTTTCTTCAGAGCCTGTACCTGAAGACGTAAATCATGTTGAGGAAAGCCAAGCCACAAAGCTCTTTTGCTGCTTGAATGACTGCTCAACCCAGGAATAAATATCTCTCATAAAATTAGCTGCAGTATAGTTTTTGTAAGAGCTGTGAAATTTAGTGTTTACCTTTGTGCTCTTTTAGTCTGCCTGTTGCTATTTTAAATTATATGTAAACTAGAAATTCCTCAGTAGCCAGCTTCAGTTCATTCTGGTGTGTTTTCTATACACTTTATAATTAGTATGAATTTAGAATCACCTGTTCAGCTATTTCAAACACTTCTGCTTCATCTCCAGTAGCTGTGATCTCACTGTAACTTTCAGTGGCCATTGCAGACTTCATCAGCTTTTGTGGAATGATTTATGTTAGCTGCAATTTGTTAAAAAGGAGGTGTACAATGATAATAGTGTCTGCACAATTACTGGTGGCATTTGTGTTAACCATTACCTTCTAGAATCTATTGTCTAAGACTGTCATGACATAGGTATTTTGTATTTTGGATGCCCCACTTTTTTTGTTTTGAATTCATTATTTTTAGTGTCGCCTGTCTCCTGAAGTTTAACTGTGAAAGGGGTTTCCTGTAGCTAGAGGTGGATCCTTCCAGCAGAACAGAACTGGATGCTGCAGAAGTGTTTATTCCCTTGTGGGTGTCTGACACAGGTGAAGGAGGGAGGGCAATCCAGAGTGGATCCCTGCTTTTTACATACCTTTCCTTCACCTCCCTTAAGATGCAACTTGGCTGTCGAGAACTGGAACGGGGTAGGCACTGAATGGCTCCGAAACTCTGCTCTAAGCAGCCATTGTTCATCAATATGAAATGTTAGTCTCTTTGACTTTTTCCTTCTGGAAGCCCATCTTGATCCCAGTTTACTCTGAGAAGAGTTAATTCGTGGGCAGGGTATCCAGCTGGGTCTCTTGTACAGCTGGCAGTACTGGCTAATGAATTCTGCTTTGTTTAAAACACAGTCATCAGTCAAGGGTCAAAACCCAAACTCCAGGGATGAGACCAATTCAAATTCCTTGTTGTCTTGCTCACTTCCTAGACCAGATGTATCCATCTGGATTAGAAACTTTGATTTGATTTTGTTATTTGCAAGCAGCAATTTTGTTTTGTTATGTTCCATGATAGCCCCAGGACTATTTGTGCATTGAAGAAGTAGGTTAGTCATACTGGAGAGTAATTTGCAGTGTTTTGGGATAATGAGGAAGGATGATCTCACTGAAAAATCAGATTATGCTAATTGCTTAAAACGTGAGGTTTTCTTCCCCTTTTCTGTCTGCATATAGGGGAAAAAACAATCATAGATGGGAATTCAAACTTTTGACTGATTAAATCACAGAGCGTGTATGATGGAAACTAAATGGCCCGAGATATTTTAATATTTCCCTAAAACTTCCCCTGAGAAATACCACTTTTGGTGAACAAAAATTTTAGTGCAAACTTAAGTCCAGCTTCTGTAACTTATTAAGTTACCAGCCCTGGAAGAGTCCAGTGACCGCGCAGTGACTCACTGCCTGGGAACCGCTCTGGCTCTGAACATCTCACCCTGGCTTCACCGTGTCCTGCCGGTCAGCTGAGCTGCAGGAGCTGCCTGTAAGCATGCCGTTAGTGTATCCCCACTGTGGGACACAAAATGTCTTACATCCAAAAAATGCTATTTAAACTTTGTAATTAGATGGGCAGGAATTCATTATGCTTAGCTGGAGGAGACCGTAGACACCTTCGGCTCCTGTGAAGTTGATGACATCTATCAGTTTATCCATGCTTTAAATCTCCTGAGGAATTTTGCTTCCTTGTTTCTATTGATTGTTTTGATGTTAAACAACTACTTTAGTTGTGCTTAACTTCCGTTTTCTTTTAACCAAAAGTTACGCTTTTAGGCATTGATTTTAAAAATTATTCCAACCCACCAGAGTTCTGAGTGTAATAACCTTTTCCTCGTGGACTTGCTTTTTAAACATTACTCAGTTGTTAACCTTTTTTCACTGTCAGTATAAAAAGGTGGACTTTATAGGAGAAATTCAATGATTGCTATGTTTATGATGAAAGGAATTTTTTAAAAAAAGTATTCTATCCGTGCTCTTTCCTTTTTACAGTTCTTGAGTTTATAGATGATAAATTTATATGTATGTATTGAGCATACATTGAGATGTTCCTGATTGTCTTCATAAATGCTTAATGTTCAGATGTGACTTTATTCGGGAAAGGAGGATAAATGGTTTTGTTTCTGAAATAGAGCTTTCTAAATAATTATGGATAGAACTGGTAATGCTTCTTATGCTTAAGTTGCTTCACTTATTTTTGTCTGCAGGCTGAGATCATATTCTGCTGCTAAAATCTAATCTAACTATGTCAGTAATTAGGTTTTCTCTAATATAATCAAGAGATTCTAACTGAGTACATGGTTTTCCTCTGGAACTTGACATTTTGCTGAGGTGTTCTCCTGAGCTAAGGGATGCATCTCCCGCTGTTCTATTAACGCTCACTCCAGTAAGTAATCTGATAAGTCTCAGTATACACTGCCTTAATGGAACCACAACCAGCAACTAAATCCTCTGAAAGCCCAGCAGCATGAGGCATGTTGGTCCCATCATGGCTCTGTTGTCACAGGCACGCTCGTTCCTCCAGCCGCAGTGCTACCAGGCACTCCAGAGCAGAGAGCAAAGAACTTGTTCTGTCAAAGACCAGAGCCCTCGCTGGGAGGCTTCTCATTCCCGCCCCAGTTACTGCGCCACTTGGAAAATAATGCACAGGCATAACTGTTACTTAAGCTAAAGGTTTGAAGCCTGCCTATGATTCAGTTTGGGCTTAGCACATGGTACAGCAGAGTTCTACTTTGTCAGCCTTTTGGAGTCATTTTTAAAATCCACATTATAGGGACCTCAGAAATGCAAAGCCAAGCATCCAAACATTGGGAAAAGCCAGAATAGTACACTTTCCCCTAAATGGGCTGATATTGTTTTTTTCATGGGAGCTCTGATTCATGCAACGTTTTGCAAAAAAAGCTGAAATGGTGCCGTTCAGACGGGCTGTCTATTTGACTTCTGTCTTGCTAGCTCTTACTCGCGGTCTTGCTGTTAGTGAAGTTGAGTTCCAACCTGGAGAACTGAATTCTGTATTAATAAATATTTTTAAAAGAAACCCTTCTTTATAATTCTAAAAAAAAAAATCCACTTTAGCCAAACTTTTGGCAAGTAATCATGTGTTTGCCTGGTTTTGGATGTCAGCATAGAATCATAGAATTGCTGAGGTTGGAAGGGACCTTTAAGATCAAGTCCAACCATTACCCTACCCTGACAAAACTGCCACTAGACCATGTCCCTAAGTACCATATCTACCCTTTTTTTAAACACCTCCAGAGATGGTGAATCCACCACCTCCCTGGCAGCCTATTCCAATGTTTAATAACCCTTTCTGTGAAAAAATGTTTCCTAATATCCAGTCTAAACCTCCCCTGACATAACTTAAACCCATTTCCTCTTGTCCTATCACTTGTCACCCGGGAGAAGAGGTCAGCCCCTACCTCTCTACACCCTCCTTTCAAGTAGTTGTAGAGGGTGATAAGGTCACCCCTCAGCCTCCTCTTCTCCAGGCTAAACAACCCCAGTTCCCTCCGTCGTTCCTCGTAAGATTTGTCCTCCAGACCCCTTACCAGCTTTGTAGCCCTTCTCTGGACACGCTTCAACACCTCAATGTCCTCCTTGTAGTGAGGGGCCCAAAACTGAACGCAGTACTTGAGGTGGGGCCTCACCAGTGCCGAGTACAGGGGGATGATCACTTGCCTAGTCCGGCTCACCACACTATTCCTAATACAGGCCAGGATACTGTTGGCCTTCTTGGCCATCTGGGCACGCTGCTGGCTCATATTCAGCTGGCTGTCCACCAACGCCAACAGGTCCTTCTCTGCCGGGCAGCTTTCCAGCCACCCTGCCCCAATCCTGTAGCGCTGCATGGGGTTGTAGTGACCCAAGTGCAGGACGTGGCACTTGGCCTTGTTGAACCTCATACCATTGGCCTCAGCCCATCGGCCCAGTCTGTCCAGATCCCTCTGCAGGGCCAGCCTACCCTCAAGCAGATCAACACGCCCGCCTAGTTTAGTGTCATCTGCGAACTTACTGAGGGTGCATTCGATCCCCTCGCCCAGGTCATTGATAAAGATATTAAAGAGAACCGGTCCCAGCACCGAGCCCTGGGGGACACCACTTGTTGACCGGACACCAGCTGGATTTAGCTCCATTTACCACCGCTCTCTGGGCACAGCCATCCAGCCAGTTTTTTACCCAGCGAAGAGTCCACCTGTCTAGGCCATGAGCAGCCAGTTTCTCCAGGAGAATGCTGTGGGAGACGGTGTCAAAAGCTTTGCAGAAATCCAGGTAGATAACATCCACAGCTTTTCCCTCATCCACTAAGTGAGTCACCTTATCATAGGAGATCAGGTTTGTCAGGCATGACCTGCCTTTCACAAACCCATGCTGACTGGGCCTGATCACCCTGTTCTCCTGCATGTGCCGTGTGATGGCACTGAGGATGATCTGTTCCATCACCTTCCCAGGCACCGAGGTCAGACTGACTGGCCTGTAGTTCCCTGGATCCTCCTTCCGGCCCTTCTTGTGGATGGGTGTCACATTTGCCAACCTCCAGTCGGCTGGGACCTCTCCAGTTAGCCAGGACTGCTTATAAATTATGCAGAGTGGCCTGGTGAGCACTTCCGCCAGCTCCTTCAGTACCCTTGGGTGGATCCCATCCGGCCCCATAGATTTGTGCACCTCCAGGTGCTGAAGCAGCATTGTCAGCAAAGACCAGATGTGCAGAAACGGTCTCTGCAGCTGACATGGAAATCAGCTGGAGCTGTGCTTTGAATATCAAGAGCAGTATGAAAATGCAAGGTACAACGCAGACATAGCAGATTCAGCATTTACTGTTAAAATAGTTAAGTGATAATAAGACCAATAAACAGAATCACTGTAATTATTTATTGATGGTCAGCATCATGCTCTTGTGCTCTATTTATGAAGTCTTTGGACATTTCGTTTCTTCTGTTGATTTAAATTTGTGGTATTTATGTTGTTAATCTCTTGAGCTGTTCTTTTGGAGTATGAATTAGGAAATACGTTGAAACACTTTAAAGGCATTTGGGAAGCAAACTAAAACAAATGCTGGCAGTATTTAAGCGCACCTTTGAGAGTGAGACCATGGGAAGATTTAATTAAAGCACTGCCTCTTTGATACAGATATATTTTGATGGTCTGAATAGACACTAATTTCTTAAAAGGGAAACAGATCTGAGTCTAGTTTTTTCTTCATCGGTTTATCCCTTTCCATGTGAGGATGTTGTTTGCATGTCTTATTGTAAGGAGAGGACTTTATCCTGGAAAGGAAAGTCTTTCCCTTTCTCTTTAAATCTCTGTAAGCAGCCATATAGCTTTCAGCTACAAGGAGTCCTCTGTACATTCTGTTGCTGCATGGATATCTTAAAAATGAGAACAGTCACTTATTTGGCTTGGTTTCATCTCCTGGGTAGCTTTCTGAAGTATGCAATTTATGCTTTTTCACTTAAAAATAATAATTAAAATAAGGGGGGAGAGGAGGGAGAAACAAATCTATTTCAGTACAATTAGAAGAATGTTCTGATGTGACAAACTGGTGAAATCCTCCATCCCTTTAGGTATTTTGGAACTTTATGAGCTCATCTGAGCGTGAAACTTCACATTTGAATATTTAGTTTGAAAGGCATACAGATCTTGTTTGGGGAAGACAGGAAGCGTGTGGTTGGTTGGTTGGGTTTTTTTTTTAACAGTTTCAGTTACTTTTGGAGTGAAGGCATAGCTACATCAACAATTTTCAACATAAACAAGTGCTTATGGAGACCTTTCAAACTCAACATTCAGATCGCTTCTATACAGTGACCAATTTTAACAGATGAGGCTGTTACATAGTTCCTGTTCAGATGTTTGTTGTCTATGTGTTATAGTTTGCCTCTTTATAAACATCAGCAGGGTATTCAGTGTTGGTGGCTGTAATAAATGCATTTAATCTGAAATTTTAATTTCATTTCCATAGCTGTTTTCACTCTCAATGCTTTAATTGAATTCAAAGTCTTGATGGTGGCAGTAGTCAAACATTGATTTCTCTGATAGTATTTCTGTGCACTGCATGTGAAGGTACTGTGTTGAAACATACATTACATTCCTCTTCCTATCCTGAATCCAAAAAAGTTTGAACTTTTCCAAAATAAGTACACAGCATAGTAAAATCTACATTAAAATGAGCATTCCCTGTAATTCGAGGAGCCAGACCTGTTACAATGCACCTCCATTGGCCTCTGCTGTTAAATTAATAATTTTTCTTATTTAAATATTGATCATATTGCAGATGTTAGGAGGGGAAATCACAAGCCCCAAGCTCCCAGCTGGCTGCACTGCCCCCATCTCTGTGTAATGGCCTGAGCCTTTTGCCAGGCAGCCATCTACATAATAAAGTTTTGGGCTTTTTCTAAAATCTGATGGTAGTTCCTGTCTTCTCCAAGTGCAGTGGGCCTCCTTTCTTGATCTGTAAATACTGAAAAAGGAACATGTGTCTACAACAGGCTCTCAGCTGCTTGACTCAGCCTGGCTTCCATCCAGCCAAATTTCAAAGAAATCTGTGGACACTGGAAATTTGTGTAAATGCAGTGGACACGGGCGCTCAAGCAAAGTATTGCCTCTGCGAGCAAATGGCAGCTCCTTACTCCTGCACCGAGCAGCGTCCTACCATAGCCACCGTGTCTCATGGTGTACATGTGTTTGCATAAATCGTATGGAGGGGTGCTTATATTTGGTCCCTATGTGGGACCACATAGGTCCCACAGGTCACGTAGGTGCTTGTGATGCTGTGCCTCTCCCTGGCACTGGTTATACTCCCTTGTAAGACCTACAATTAACGAGCGCTGTCTTGCTCTGGGCATCTGTAGTTGAAATACGCTTCCCATGGTTGGGATTTTTGTTACGTCTTCTGGAGCCCTGAAGAACCAAGCAAGGTTTTTGTATCTTTTTAAACCCCTCCCTATTCCTGCGTCTCCACATTGTTCAAAATGTTCTTTAGACAAAAAAGGGACAGACTGTGACCTCGGCTAATGAATAAATCAGCTCCATCTGTCCACCCAGAGATAGCCTTGTAGCACAGTAGGGCTTAAGGGCATGTTTGTACCGCGCAGCGTGGTTAAAAATATCTCAGCTGATTCCAAGTGATCTGGTATGTTCACCCAGCGCAGTGCGGTATCACTGGCCTGCGGCTGGGCCAGGACATAGGTAGCGGTGGCTTTGAGCAGGGCTGGTTTGCTCCGAGAGGGCACCACTGGCGGTGTAGCCAGGTCTCGCTGCTCGAGGCAGCTGGTGTGTCCCTGCGTGACTCTGCATTGCTTGATGTGCTGAACATGGAGTACTCCAGATGCGCTGTCCTACCCAAGATCTTACGAACTGTATGCTTCTACTGCATGTGGTCTCATTTGTGGGGGGTTAAGAGATGCAGGCAAGAGCATAATCTTCTGAAATTTTGCAACAGCTCTGAAACTGCATCTCCATAACCTTTGGCAAATTTCTTTGCCCTCACTCAGATGACCGGAGAGTTAGGCAACCTGGCTAGGTTTCCTTGAAGTGTTTTGAAGAGCGGACACCTGAGTTCTGGGTGAAGCCTTTACGTTTGTACTGTCTAGTGGTTTGCCCATGTTGGATCGGTGTCCTCAGAACTGGGCTTATAAGCATAAGCAAAGATTTCAGATCCGCTAGTTTGCTGCCACTAAAAAGGAGCTGTGTCACCTGTCGTCATGCTTGCATTGCTCAGCCTGTGCTAGAAGCACTACCTCTTGGACTCCTGATACCACCGCTTTTCCACCAGAAAAACCACCACGCAAAAAAAAAACCCATCCCATTTCCACCCCAGCCCCCAACCTTCCACTCCAAACCTGGGTACTTTCTTGCTGTTAGGAATCTGAACTGTCTCACAGAAGCTTTTTAGCATCACAGATGGTTGAAAGAAGGGTGCAGGACTGCACAGCGAGAAGGAGAGAGAGGCAGATGTGGATAAGGGTGGGTGGAAGGGCCGGAGGTCTCCCCCGGCCAGGAGCAGTTAGCCTTGACCCTGAAGAGCAGAGCTGAGGCGTTCCCCTGGGAACACGTCAGCCCCATTTCTTGGGCTGTGCCTTGCTGAAGTAGTTCACACTGAGACACTTCGTTTCCGTATAATATTTTTAATATCATTTACTCCTGTCCCTGGATTTCTCCCCACCCCCCCCTGCCCCCAATCTTTATTTTTCTCACTGTGTGTCTCTGCTACAGGATCTGTACTCTCCCTTGTCTTTTATGTCACTTGATGTTTACACCAGCAGTCCTTTACTGACACTTTAATAACCTTGATGCAGTGTTTACATCACGGGATTTGCATGCAGAACGCCTTCGTTTTCCTCTTGCTCTGTGTTACGGTGAAATAATTTGCACAGGTGTCCTGGTGGTGGGGAATTGGATCAGGGAGGGATTTGGTGTGGAATTTGACTTTGTGTTTCTGGAGCGGCTTTTGGCAGACATGCTCCATCACACTGGCGACTTCTGTTCATTCCCTGCGCGATCTTTTGACAGATCACTTACTACGACTTTTACCCAAAATATGCAGAACTTTCATTATTATTTGTTTCAATTTACTGTAGCTTATTTTTAGTTTTAGCACGTGCAAGTCCTGACACAATGAGCTACTTCCATAATTTTTCTTGCAAATCATTTTGCTTGAGCTGTGTATGTGACACACATACCACCCCGACTTAATTGCGTCCCCTGAAAAGGAGCTTTGCCAATGATTTCAATGGGAGAAGGAGCAGGCAGGGAAAGACAGTGAAAAATAGGTTTTAAGAATGTGCTTCTCTCTGCCAGTGAGCGAGCCTGCTTAGAGCAGTGCATTTAGCTGGCTGATATGTACATACTACTTGTACAGTATTTGGAAAAGCAAATTCTCAAAGGTTTTACAGTTTTTCTTTTGAATTGTGAGATAAATAACTTTTCCCCCAAACATGTATTTGTGTATATATAAAAATAATTTTTTTACATGAGCGAGACTGTGGCCTTTTTTACATTGCTATTGGGAGAACTTATTTTCTATTTATTGTTCTACAAATGGTATCCAAAATACTACATGTTAATTCTTACCATCAAGGAAGGAATTTCTGAGTTCATAATATTTTTTATTTGTATGTATATACACACATACATGTTTGTGATTTATCTACAACTGACAGATGAGGATTGCCATATATATTACTAAAATAACGTGATTTCTTATTAGAGAAATTCTTTAAAATGACAAAAACATGGATGCAGAATCAGGCTCATATTGACTATGTGTGCAATCCATGGAAACATTTCTGTCTTAAAAACATGTGCAACAGATTTGTTTCCTCCTTAGTTTGTCATGGCACAGCTGCAGAGGTGAGATTTTCTTTCAAATGCTTTATAAAGATTCAGAATTGGCCTTTTGCTTACTATTTGCTCCCAGATTAAATAGTGAATGGATGCTTTATTCCTATACAAATTAAGTCATTGGTCTTCAAAGCCCTTCTTTAAATTAAAATTTTTAAAAGTGTTTATTAGAGAATTCTTCTATAATTATTACTTTGAAATTTTAAAATTTTCTATCACATTTTGCTGCTATTTGATGTAAGAAATCGCTGCCCATACAATCCTGCTATGAAACTGATACCTCTATGCCAGTCTTTATAGCACCACCCGTCTTCTGAGCTGTGCACAGCAAGAAATACAAGTCTGGATGTTTAAAATGCTGCAGGAGCCAAATTCAATATGCAGGACCTCATTCTGGCTGTTGAATATAGAATAGGTACTTTTAAAATTTATGAATGGTATGCATGTTTTTCAAATCAGAACATGGCTTATAAATATTAATTGGGGCAGCGATTCCAGTGATGAAGTTGCAGATGCACATCAAGGAACTTCTTCAGCAGTCTCATCCTTTTTATAATTATATGTCATTACAGAAGTTCTTTCTTTTACTTCAAAAAGAATTGAAAGTTAGGTTTAGGGCTTCAGAAGTATTCTGTTTGTGATTTATGCAGGTTTCATATTAACAAATGTGCAAATAATGTTACTGCACAATTTTGTTTGAAAACATGATATGGAATGAGTCCACGTTAAAGCATTTTTTTAAAAGAAATTCCTCTCATATTTCTTGGGTTTTGTCTCCAGAGGAATATAAGAGACTTTGAGGAGGAGCAGAGCATTTTGCTCTTTCTCCACATTTCAAACCGTGAAAAAAAAATCTGTCTGAAATGACTTATGTTACGAATGCTCCTGTCCTTCGGAGGCACCAGAGCTGTTTATGAGTGCTGTTAAAACCTCTGGAAAATCCTTGTGTCTGTCAAGGCATGAGGTTAACAAACATCTGTTCGGTTAAATTCAATTCCTTGAAGCGTGCAGTTACAGCATTGCTCTGGCTGAAGGCACGGCCCCCGAGGCACTGCCGTGCACGGCCCTGGCCCGTCACCAGCCGCGGGAAGCGGGGGCGTTTGGTGGAGCAAACCTCTTGGCCCCGTGTCTAGTTGTGGTCACAGCCATGGTGTCCGAGATGACCGCAGGTATTCCAAGCACAGTTCTGCTCTGGTTTCTTAATGACAGCAGGGTTGCACCGTTAACTTTATGAATGTGATGAGTAAGGTGCACTTTTTAATTATTCAGCTTTATCATTCTCATTATTGGCTTACAGGTTTCATCTTACCCCAAAATTCTAACTAGCTCAGTTTAAGCGATGTGCATTCTTCAGATCCCACGAGTGTGAATTTTGCAAAATGAGAAATAAACCATGCTTAATGATTTTCATGTTCCCCAAGTAATATATACTATTTGTGTTTTTTTCACCAAGTAGAACAGCTGCATGCATTAAGGCCTATCTCAATTTTACATGTTTTTACCAAAACTATTTCTGTCTTTTCCACTCCTGGCACTTCCAACAATAGTAAACAGAAGGGAGAAATAACTTAGCGTGGCATCTGAATACTTTCTTTTTGTTTGTTTGTTTGGGTTTGTTTTGTTTTGTTTTGTTTTTTAATTTTATGGCATTCAGAGCAACTGTGGTGGGGGTTTAATGCATTGAGCAGGAAGGGATATGCTTATAGCAGGAACCCACGAGGGAACAGCGGGCAGGAGATATCTCAAAGCTTTAGACTTACACTTCACAGATTATTTTTTCAAAGTACATCATTCCGTACACTGTATAAACCAGACAGCACAATGTAGGTTACAGCTTTTGGGGTGAGAGGAGGAGGAGTTTAGCTCATCACTGGTGAACATAGTCTTATTTTTCTAAATTCATTTATTTGGGGATGAACATTAAGAGATGTTCAGACTGAGATGGCTAACAATGATTTCAGGGTCCTCTGCTAGGCTATAAGTCTCCTGGGGACCAGGTACACCGTATAATTGCAGCCTCATGTAAGCGGAGAAGACAAGAGATTGAACTTACGTTTGACAGTGCTGCGCGATTCCTGGAACCCGGCTGACTCGGAACCCCAGCCCAGGGCTTCACACTCGCGCTCCTCCCCTTGCCCATGCCTGGCACTCGTGCTTGCACCTCCTCTGCTCTTTTCTGCCAGCCAGCACATCTTCCAGAGCCCCACGCTGCGCTTACGCCCGTCCTCCAGCGTCTGGTATACCCAGTTGGGAGTAAAGGCGGCTGCGTTGTTAAGAATAAGCGAGACCAGGGCTACCAACACAGCTGTGGCTACCAGTTTCTGGACAGTCATATCTGACTGTCAGCTTGCTGCCAGTCTCTATTTGCAGAAGACACGAGGTCTCAATCAGCTGCAGCACATTGAACTTGGACTTGAAACAGAGGCAGCTTCGCTAGGATGTTACGAAAGGCTAGAGGACATCACCGTTCATTCTCAAAGTCAACTCCAGAGGTGTTTCTGATGAAGGAAATGAGAATTTTGTGAGGTAGGTAGGAGAATTCCATAAAATAAGAGCCCAAAGAAGCTTTTTTAGGTCCTTCCCAGCTTTGGCTTATCCACCTTCTTGCACTTTGATAAGTAATGCCAGTCCTGTGATGAACTGAACGATAGGGAGGTCCATTCCTTGTGAGACGAGGCGAAGCCAGAAAGAATCCAGTCTCGAGGCAGGAGAGCCTGAGCTGCTGCGGGGGCAGAGGCAGGGATGCTCGCCAGCAGCGTGCCGAGCGCGCCGAGCCCTCCGAGTCAACCAGCGCCACTCCAAAAGCCTTTTTGTCTGGGTGTGAACTTCAGAATATCCTGCAAACTGTGGCAAATGTCATTCTCTCAAAGCCAAGCCGAGCTGGGAGTGAGTGCTGTCATCCCAAAGGAGCTCTGCAAGTTTGGAGTATCTGGAAGAGTTTGCTGTGCTGTGTCCCTCTCTGAAGATCCGAGCTACGAGTGCCGGGACGGGAGAACAGCCACTGCTGCAAGGAAAAGGCCCCCCCACCTCTCCACGAAGAGGAAATGGCTGTTTTTGTGGCTGTTTTTGGTGAGCTTCAGGGCGTAGTCGACTGCAACAAACAGAGCCACTGCCACGGCAGTCAAACATTAACAGGATGTGTTTCCTGAAAGGAAAAGACTATGGAGACTTCTAAAGTTGTACCTCCTCCCCTCGGAGAGCCCCCCTCCCCGTCCTGCTCCTCCTCCCTCCTGCAGCACAGCGGGCTGCGCATCGCCAGGACCCCGGGAGCGAACCCCAGGGCCTCTTGTAAAGGGCAAAAAACCCCAAAAGAAATCCCCAGCCTCAACCCTCAGAGCATCAGGTCTGCAGAAACGGGTTGAGGAGAGGGGTTTTTTGAAATGCTTTTAACCAAAAGCCAAACAATATTGGGGTTGGGTGGTTAACAGCATGACAAAAGAAGGCGGTGTGTGTGTGTGTGTGTATGTGTGTCCGCTGGTGTCCCCCTTCCTCTCTGCAACCCCAGAAGGGAGCACGGCACAGAAATAGAAAATATAAATTCTCAACCTGATAAACAAATGAATTTGGGGGTGTCTGAAAAGGCCGTGCAAGTGTTACGCTGTGAATGAAGTGAAAAATCACTGCACTGCGACTGTGCGGGGCCGGCCTGGCCCTGAGCCCCACGTCCCCCTTTGCTGTGGAGCTGTGCGGGGCCCTTGAGAAGGCTGTCACCCTCCTGCCAGCGCCCAGGGGATGGAAAAGCTTCTCCAGCCTGCTTCATAAAATGCCTCTGGTCACAACCCGGTACCGAATTACCCGCCATGCAGCAAGCCGGCACCGCAGCGCTGGTGCTGCAAAAGCTGCAAGGAAAGCAGCTCTAATAAACAGATTTACTGAGGGACGTTTCAAACAGTCCCTGAACGTGGGTTGTTTCCAGAGGGGTTTTGTCGAGATCGAATGGCTGTGCCATGATTCCATCAGCTGCTGGAGCAGGTCCTGCCGCGGGGCCGAGGGCAGCGATCCCAGGCGGGCATTGCCCTGCTGCAGCTGCTGCCTTCTCCTGCCCCCATGGGCATTGTTATTGCCTGTGGATATGCCCTTCCTGGATCTGAGCCTGTCAAAATTCTTTAGGCTGAAAAAGTACTGTACAAGGTGTAGGACTAAGTAGCATATTGTGAAATGAAGGTGTGACGTTCTTGTCAACAGCCTGGAGAGGGAGTAGTGAGAAGTTGTGGTGGAGTACCTGCGTCACCAGCATCGCTGCTCTGCACCGACCCCACCTGAGATGTTGGCACAAGACGTGACATCAGTGTAATCAATAAAATTAGATTAGAAACTGGTTTAATTTTATAGCAGCTCTGTCTTACCAGCTAAGTTACTTTGCCCTTAGTCAACAGACCTGTACTGACCCAATACATGTAGACAAACTGGTTGGAAATTTTTTGAAAGGGAATGTTTTATTTTCTAAGACTCGTTGCTGAGAGGAATGGAAAATATTTCAGTGAAGTTCATATGCCCCTATAATTAGGTTTCAGCTTTTGGAATTGAATGTACAAATCTGGCTATGAATTCACGGCTCCTCTGCGTGCTTGGTTCATTTTTAATCCTTAAATGGATTAAGCTTTAGGTACTTTGAGCATCTTCATCCTCTGACAGCAGTACAGCATCTTTGGTTTGTTTTTTTTTTTCCTGTGATTGGTCGTATTTCTATACATCTCTGGGTTTAGAAGTTTCAATATAAATAACACACTGGTGTCTGCCATTCTTCAAAGAAATTTCCTAAGAACAATGACTATATTTTTGTATTTTATAACCCATGGTTTATTTGTTATTATTTTAAGCCGGTGATTCAGCAGCAAGGCTGAATGTTCATACACCGATAATGGCAGGAGAGATTTACCTTTAGGGAAAATCTCTTCTATACAATCACACACTTGCTTTTGCCGCCTCCTCTGTTTGGTTTTTGTGATTTGTTGAAGTCTGGGCATGTATTTTCAGAAGGGCACAAACTTTGTTTGCATGTTGCACATAAAAAAAAAAAAATTGCAATTGTATTTTACAAAGGATGAACAAATCAGTTTAATCATTTAAAACTTGGTCACATCTCTTCCTCTTTCCATACCAATTATTTGGTGTGAGAATATTCAACTTCTTTTTTTAATTTCATCAACATTAAAAATAAATCATATTCTTCCTAAGTCGTACTTTTCTTTGGGTGTCAAAGGGACCAGGTGATCCAAACATCATGGCATTAGTTTGTGGTTTGAGATATAGAACACTTGAGAAATTCTTCCTGTTACATTTGCAAATCCGTGCAAGTCAATGAGTTTGCATTTAAGGCAAAAAAATAAATCTCTTTCTCTGCCTCGATTGCCTTTGTGGCTGCCGGTGGGTGGGTGGCCATGTAGTGAGTTGCAGCTGGGAACGGACACAGATGAGTCAGGTGGATCAGTTCACTGCCACGTGAAACACAGGAGGTGGTGCTGGGACTGGTGGCAAAGTTGGCCTTAAATCGGTTGCTTCGTCCCTCGAGCTATGGTGAGGTGGTCATCTCCGAAAAGGCTGCGGACTGCTGAGTCCATGTTGTCTCTCTGTTGTTGGGTGCTGCCACATCCCAAATGATTTAGGACTTTTAGTTTTCATGATGATGGAAATTTTCCTGGGAACCCCGGTCAGGGCTTACAGAGCAGAGAGGACACAGCACCGCAGTCTTCAGCCCGCCCAGGTGACACGGGGTGAGCATGGTGAGTGTCTGAGGAGATGCATGGCACTCGTAATTGCTGCTGGCTGCAGTCCTTCAGTTGAGCACAAGGTGACTTTTTTTTCCCATGGTAAAATTTCTGGTGGATGTTCTTGTCTGGAAGTAGCTGTTTGCTAATTGTTCCGTGCTAGAGAGTGGTTCTGCTCAGTAGTAGATTAAATTACTCCATACAATTTGCACAGCAGATTATAAAGCATTTTGGGTCTTACTGGATGAGAAATCAGTTATGTAAATGTAATCTTACTTTCAAAATTGCAATAATTTAGATTATATCAGATCACTCGGTGCTTCCAAACTGATTTTGTCCGTTTACTACCTAATAAATTCTGTTTGGAGTTGTTTATGCAGGGCACAACCTTTTTTCTATTACTTTTTACTAGGCAAATTGCTTTTTATCATTCTATTCAACTAATAACAAGATCTAAAGATGTGAAATTGGGGAATTCCCCAAATTAGTAGATTGCACTAATTCAAAATTAAATGAGTTTTGCAAAGATCTGGAAATTTTCCTAGCCTGCTTATACCAAAATGGCTCAGTTATTCATTTCTGTTACAGTTTTAATCAAATGGTTCTTATTGGCATGTTCACAGTCAGTGACATTCTCTATCTTCGCTCAGAGATCTCATGCTTCCGGTACAAAATGGTCCAGGAATCCTTCTGATCCTTAAAAAAGAAATAAAAAATCCCCTTACTGGACACTTCTGTACTGCTAAATGTGCAGCTGTATATTCAATTGCAGTGCTTACTGCATTCCTTAGAGCCCAAGAGTTTTGCTTGATACAATTCACACTGAGCAATAGCTTGGGTTGATTTTGTCAGGGTAAGTTTGGAATAGACAAAGCTATGTATTTAATATGATTTTATAGATACTATTCTGTAAAGGTTGTGTTGCTTTATCAAATATTCTGTTTCTGGCAGAAATAATATAGAGACCTTTCAGTGTTTTGATCACACATGAAAAATGCCTGACATAGTTCTCAGAGAAGCCCTCATTTAATATGATTAATGCTATCAAGATTCTCATGGAATTGTTGCAACTTCTCATATATTATTTAGTTCCTTGTTATCTTTTAGTCCCACTGAACAAGGATAACCAGAATCCAACAAATGCATTTTGGAAGCATCTAATGTAATTTAGCTACATCAGATCAAACTTCATTTTTCAAGTCCTGAGTTTTTTCCAGGATACAAGAGAACAGACAGTACGCCACCGATTTTGACATTTTAACTCTCTATTTAAGGCAGTGGTTTGAAGATAAGATCACTGTCCGTTTCTATAGCTGTGTTTGAAATTTTGCATAGTACTTCTAAACGATGAGCTTTTCATCCCTGCTCACCTCAGGTGTCACACTGTTTGTCTCATTTGGCCATGGCTCAGCCCTCTGTAGCTGTTTTGGGCCACAGCATGACAGTTCTGTATGACCGGTCTATCAAACCACAGGTATGTAAAGTTGATCCTAAATGAATTATCTGGTCAGAATCACCCACTGTTGCACATTTCAGCCAGATGACGTTATTCTAACACATTTTTTCAGGGGTTGGAAAGTGCAACTTTTAAGTTACTGAAATGCAGGCAAGGGATTATCGTTTGAAAAAGGGTAATAGACGTTGTTAATTTTCCTTAGGAAGCAGCACCTGCTTTGTCCCATCCTTTTCCTTTGCCCGGAGCAGCACGTAGGCAGTGGGTGGAGGCTGGGGAAGGGAGGTGCCCGCTGCCCCCGCACCCTGCAGACAAGGGTGAGTCTCGTAGGAAACACTTTGCACCGGCATGGCACAGCCGCACGGCTGGCGGAGCTGCCGACAACCTGCTTCCAATTTTTGGGATGGTTTATTTTGTGATAGGGACGTGAACCTGCCTTATTGCCGCTGTTGGGTCAGCAAAAGCTCTCCCACTTGCTGGATTTATTTCCATTTTTCACAGCCCAGGCTGTGACTGAGGCACCTGGGGACACCCATCCAGGTAGATGTATGCATTAGGGCCGTAATAATATATTATGATGTATTATATATAATATAGTGTTACAGGGATGTAATAATATGTTCTTATATATTATATAGTGTTATTATATCTGATACATTACAGATATTATCTTATTTTAGTATTTCCCTTTGCATTATACAGTAGTCTTTTAAAGCAGAATGCTTAGGGTCCTGTTCAAGGAAACGGGGCCCAAATTGGAAAGAGCGATTCCTTTTTTTTTCTCCTGATCAAGATATTACAAGGCAAGACATGGAACATATGTTCATTTTCCAAATATACCACATTAAATAGAGGGAGAGAGATTTTGTAGTGAGATGCTTCAGACATATAAATCTCCAGCACTTCTAAATAATAATCAGTTTACTGGATTTTTTCTTTAAATTTCCATGCAAAATGGGCAATGGAAAATATGTATATTAACAGAAGGGGTTGTAAAATCAGACTGTTAGATGCTATAAATACCGTTTCATGGAAAAACAGATGCAAAAGATGGGATATAAAGGAAGAAAAAACTTTTTCATCAAATATGTTGTAAAACTTGTGTCCAGTCTTACGAGGCATCAAAGTTTGCTTCCCAACCCCACAGCGCTGTTGATGTGGCCTGACGCCCGGGAATTTGGGGTGCGGGAGCAGGTCAGTTACTGCTGGGCTTCCTGGGGAGGCGGTGCTCCCCCGGGATGCTCGGCGAGTGCGTTCCTTCCCATGGCTCTGCTTGCGCTGCGCCTGCTCTTCATTAAGTTTCCAGCTTGGGCTGATGAAGTACAGATGTGAGTGGCTTTCCAGGGGGGAGAGAAGGAGGAGGAGGAGGGGAAGAACAGGAAATTCCCAGAGCATGAGCTGGGGGCAGGGTAAATCATTACTTGGCATTTTATGTGCAACAGTGGGGCCAGCCCTGGAAAGAAGGGTTGCTGCCTTTTAGGGATGCAAGGGCAGATTCGTCTTTCTTGCTACGCTAGTAACTGTTGAGAGCTAACCCGTGGTTCTGCCTGAGATTTGAGTGAGCCTGTGCTGCACCTCCCGGTCCTTGTTCCTTAGCCGGACCTGCATTCATTTGCCCACGTTCCCCAGGATGGGCAGGACTCCTGTGCTGGTGCTGGGGGTGTCTGTCTGCCAGGGAGGTTGTGCCATCTGAAGGCCAAGGCTGGTCTTCTTGAGACACGGAGAAATGTGGAAGCCTGTTGCTGATGCGTCCCGGATGGTTCTCTTCTCTAAACCCATCCCTTGCCCGCAGGCCTGCCCACTCCTGCCAGCAAACCTGCCGTCTGCCTCACGCTCAAGGATTTGCGAGGGAAATCCCTAAAAACCAATTTGGTGCTATAAAAAGTGTCTTGTTCTCTCTGATCAGCCATGGGGTGGAGAAGCTGGAGGTGCCTTTTGAGGGTGAAGGCAAAACTGAGGTTCTGGCGAAAGGTCCCCTGGTCTTTCAGGAGGAGCTTGGGGTGGACCAGTCCCACTGTCCTGGCCCGGGGGTGGGAGCGTGGATCTGCTGCGTTGTGTCCCCGTGGTTTTGGTGAGACGCAGTCTGTGCCCTTGCCCAGCTGTGGCTTGGTCGCGGTGCTCTGTGGTGGCCAACAGCTCTGCGGTTTGTGCCTCTGCTAGGCAGTGAGACCTCCTCTGGGTTGCGTGGTAGTTTATTCGTGTAAAGTACTTCGGATCTTTTGCATTTCACAGAGTGGCGTTACTCTGGTACCTTTCTAGTTTCTAAGTAAGATATAGTAAACAATATATTAAAATAATAAATACAAACATAAATATATTAATAAGTACACAATATATGCATATGAGATGGTCTTTGCAAGCAAATAGCGTATTGCTGTGTCAGAAATTCTTAGGTACCTTAACAGCAGTATACGGAGTGTGGTGCTAAAATGAACGGTCTCTCAAAGCAGGAACTTTTTTTTTTAATATTTTGCTGCAGGAAGAAAGTTGAAATAGTAACACCTTATGAGCACAGTGTCCTTCTTGTGAGGGATGTGTCTGCTGGAAAGAACCAGCCTCTGCTGCAGCTCCACCCGGGCCAGGGGAGAGGGTTTGGCTGTGGGTTCTCCCCCTTGCAGCTGCTGACAAAGCCGTCCCTGGCTCCCGCGGGAGAATGGGGACTCCTCTGTGCAATGCAGCACCAGGTTCGTTAGGGGGAACATTCCTTCAAGCGATTCTGGAGGGCAGAGGCAGGAGAACAGATGCTCACAGGGAAGTGTGTTTTCACGTTTCATGGGGACTTGCGCTGGTGAGCTGCTTTTAGCCTGTCTCTTGCTTTGGTCCCTGCGCTGGATGAGTCTGTGCAAGCACTGCTGTACCATGAACACTTCCCAGTTCAGTGTCTTTGGCCTGGTTTCACCACAGCGCTGAATTCTGGTGTGTGCTTACCATCTGCCCGCTGTCAGGAAGGCAGTGCTTTCCAAAATAAAACTAAAGGCAGAGCACATCAACGGGAGATGTTTCTTCCTCTGTATGTGTTGCACCTGAGTGGTACCCGCTGCTGGAGCCCCTCAGCTCAGTTCTGCGAAGGTTTGGAGTGGAGGAGGAAGCGGTGGGATGGCAGAGCTCCAGCTCCTCAGGGCGGGGGTATGTCTGGGCGGTGTGCTGCATATGGTGACATCGGTCACAAGGTGGCCCGGGGACAGGCTGTGCATGGGGCAAGAGCTCCCAAAGAGGCATCCCTGGGGCAGCAGCTCCCACCGGGTTTTGAAGTTGGCAGGAGCTATTGCCATTCAAGAAAGCCTAAAGCAGCCGATATATGAAAAGTAGCATCTTCTAAGTCCTGCGATGTGTCTCAGCACACTGTTGTCTTTAACTTTGTATTTTAAAATACAGTATTTGGTCTATTTCCTTTCAAAAGTTTCCACTCCCTGTAGTCTAAATAAGATTTCTCATCCTCTCGTCTGTTCAAGCCTCTTATGCTGAGAGAACTGCGAGCTGTCAAAGCTTGGAAAAATAGACTTTGATTTCCTTTCAGAAACTTGCTGTTAGTCAGTTTGACAAAGCATGGCACAGGCGTGCGTTCCTTCACCCAGAGTGAAATGGCTAGTGCCAACTTCTTTTGGCGTGCTACAGATTTTGGAAAATATGTTTCTTTTCCTTGTGTGTAGTGAAGCACAGCCATGCCCACATGCACAACATTCGACATCTTTTACTAATGACAGAACCCACTGTCCGCGTTGATCAAAGCCAGGTGACAATACCTAATATGACCTAAATGTTCTTTAATGGTGTTTGTCCTGCTTTTCCCAGTTCTAGATACAGGCAGTGACTGGAATAAAAGAGAAACCAATCCCTACTTTTTAAAAATTAAGATGGCCACATCTTCTGCCGATATGTCAGCTTTTCTGTACTGCGTGGTGATGCATAGGCTTACACTCCGAAGGGTCTCGCGCTGAAGTTTATGTGGGGCCTTTCCAGTGCAGAAATTACTGCGCTGGGTTTCAATGGTCCTTCTGGCTCCCCGTTCTGGGGCACCTGGACATGTGGGAACAGAGCAGGAGGGCAGGCTGCGTTTGAACCATAGTCAGCATGGACACGCAGATGCAAGAAATTCAGGAAAAGATTGAGAGAGGCATTTTTGCTTTTCTAAGCAAGGAAAACTTTGGAACTAGCTGAAATTTGCCCCTGATTTATCACTTCTGATCCTATTTTATTTTCTCTATACTGTTTGACCTTAGTGAAGTTTATGTCACGTGTTTATGTTGGTTACTACCTGAAAAATTTACACCAGTTGTACTTGCAAATAAAAGATGATCTAATTGTAAAGTAAATTGGGAAAAGCATTTGTTCTCTGCCTTTCTTTATTGTATGCGTGTGACAGCACGTCGTGTCTCATCTGCTTCGCTGCTTCCCGGTTAGTCACTTTCCCCTGTTTGTGCAGGGCTTTCCCACAGCAACTGCAAAGAGAAAAACATTTTAATCATAGGAAAACTGGAAGGGGGTTTGCTTGCAGATGCAGGACCTGAAGTGTCATTCGACTCGTTTCTTTTTTTCTTTTTTTTTTTTTTTGTGTTTTTATAATTTAGATACTTATTTTGTGCTGTGGTGGTGTCCAAGAACTGTGTGGACCATACCTCCGCTGAGGTTCACACCCTGAAGAAAAAACGTATTTTGAATTCTTATGGTTTCTATTAGTCAAACATACTGCAGTTTATTCTGAGGAGCCTCTAATGTAAACAGAACATACGAAAATCTTTGCTTGTCACTCCATGTAATAGTGAATTGTGTCACGGTCCTTCTGCTGGGCCGTGCTGCCTGCTGGACCTGCTGCTCCTGCACAGGAGCGCGGTGCTCGGCCAGTCCCTGCCTCTGGCTTGGCAGAGGGTTTTGCAGGGTTAAGTGTAAGCTCTTAGCCCCGAGGAGTTCTCATTCTGAGCATGACAAAGCTTTTCTGTGTGCCATTTTTTACGCAAATTTTAAATTACAACATGATGGTTTGGTCAGTTGTTTCCCACACATCATTCCCTGTTGTTGAGTGCAACTATTAGGTTCCTAATAGCTGTTCCCTGTTTGAAGTCTGCAGGACAGTAGCAGGACGTTTCCAGTGTAAGGGGTATGTATATAAGACTTTTCTCATAATTTTTATTTTGAGTTCTGAACATCAACGTGGGGGTATTATGAATGTCTGTATGTTGCAGCTACAGCAAGAACCACAGTGATGGGTGTGTGATAATGTTTATATACGTGCAATCATAGAATCACAGAATGGTTTGGGTTGGAAGGGACCTTAAAGATCATTAATTCCAACCCCCTGCCCTGGGCAGGGACACCTCCCACCAGACCAGGTTGCTCCAAGCCCCGTCCAACCTGGCCTTGAGCACCTCCAGGGATGGGGCAGCCACAGCTTCTCTGGGCAACTTAACTGCCTTCATGTAGACATCGATGTAAAACAAAACCTGCAATATTTCCTTGAGGCTGTGGGCATTCATCTCCAGAACTAACCTTTATGTCCGAGGCCTATTTCTGTTCCTCTTCAATCTCCATATAGCGACCGGAGTCGCTTCGTTGCGTCCAGCAAGTGTGCAATGGTTTGTCCTGTCACACTTTCCTCTTCCCTTGCGTCTCCCCTGCTTGGTACCCAAGCCGTAAAGGTGACACCATAACAGCTCACCGTTTCTTTCCTGTTCCTCACAGTGAAGCTGTCTGGGAGAACATGGCTCGCATGTGTGTGAAGACTCAGAGGCTTGACGTTGCCAAAATTTGCCTTGGAAATATGGGTCATGCAAGAGGAGCCAAAGCGTTGAGGGAGGCTGAACATGAACCAGAGCAGGAGGCCAGAGTGGCTGTGCTGGCCGTGCAGCTGGGCATGCTGGTAAACCCACTGACTGCGCACGTCTGGGAATGTCACCCGCTGAACCAGGGACAAAAATGAGAAACTCATCATTTTTTTAAAATTCTGAGATACAAAAACCTTGGAGAGGAGTAAAACCTATTGCCAGGTTTCCAGGGAGTGATGAAGAATAGTTCTGACCGTTATTTTCCTGAAGTGGAGTTTATCCTAGGGAAATAGGCGTCTCCTTCGGCATTGTACGACCCCGTGCTGCACGATTCCTGCGTGACACTGATGAGGGGAGGCTCAGCAGTCCCCTGAGCCCTTTTTGTGTTCCTCAAAGAGTAGATGAAAATGAGTGTGGCAGAATCTGATGCCTGGAAGTAAGAGTGCCAGGAGCCATAGCTACGTAAGGGTGTAGCAGATTAATTTGTCTGTTTTCTTAACTGCTGTACAGAATGTATGGGTTTTGCTCCCATATGAAAAATTGCTGAGTGAAGGAAACTGCTGGATGAAGGAAACATCTTTTAAGGATGGTTTACGTGTGAAACGTTAAACAGAAAACCCATTTTCTTGGGGCATAATTTTTCCAAGCTTAATCATTCTAGATTTGACTGGATTAAAAAAAATATGTACTTTAAAGTATTCTAGCTAAACTGTTTCAACAAACATACTTTAAGGTCCAATATGGGAAACGCAAGTTCCATTTTGACGTGTTTGTTTGTCGAGTGACAGGCTAAAGCTGTGTTCTGGCAGAGAGCGAGGTTTGGCTTAAGGCATTTAAGCAGTTTATAGAATCATAGAATCGTCTGGGTTGGAAGGGACCTTTAAGATCAAGTTCAACCATCAACCTAACACTGCCAAGTCCACCGCTAAACCATGTTTAGGCAAAATTGATGTTTCCTGCGGGGCTGGAGGGCTCTGGCCAGTCCCAATTGCTGCTTGTGCTGTCCCAGGGATGCCTACTCTACTACGGTCACCTGGATTTCCATCCTGGCTTCTCCTGTCGTGGGAGCAGCAACTTGCTGGGATGCAGCACAGCCAGAGGACGCGGTCGGGCTCTTCTCCCCATACTCTGGTGCATGGGGTGACTGTCCCTCGGACCTGTGTCTGGAGCCTGACTGGGCAGCCAATACACACCAAAATGGACCTTGTCTTTCCCATGTGTCTTTATTGTAGTCTGACCCCGCTCCCCTTGATCACCAATAGAACTGAGATCTAAAACAGGTTTGAAAGCAGCATTATCATGTGGATTGAAAACTGACCAGAGTGCTGTTGAGTTTGATGAAGGCTAAGAGCATGTATTCCACTTGGTTTGCCTTTATTTAATGTCTTCGTCAATGATCTGTGAGAAAAGCAGAGATTTTTAGTTTGGGAACCATAAAAGATCCGGGCACATGATCTGTAAGAGGGAAAAACTGGGAAAGGAGAATTGATGAAATACGCCACAGTTCATAGGAAATCATGAATTAGATAAAAAATGGCAAGATAAAAAAGGCAACAGCAAAAATCTGTTTGGGGCTGCGTTTGAGGAGACGCCACATCCCGGGGCTTTCGTTTGATAACTTCTGTCTATGTGTTTGTTGCAGCTACAGCTGGAACATTGACTTCCACCCTTAAGTATCTCATTACCAGAAAAAAATGTTGCTGAACTGGAAGAAGTTCAGGGAAAATCAGTGTAAATTGTTAAGCTCTTGAAAAGATTTCACAGACAAGGAATCTTTAAGATGGCCAAATAATTAGAATTTGGCTTAAAAAGGTTTTTAGCAATCTACAACTATTTTAAGAGTATAAACGCTAGAGAGATAGAGTAACTATTCTGAGTTAAAGTGAAGAAAAAGAGGAAAATTCAAACTAAATATTTGGAAAAGCTTCCTGGCAGCGAAAGCTACGAGGCTGGAAAGTGTCAATATGCCTTCTTTTGAGTATTTGGATCTATTTGGAGGGGTGGAGGGGAAACGTAGCAAAAAGAATGCAGTTTTGTTGGTTTTTTTCATCTCATACAGAATCATAGTGCAGGCATCTTCCATCTCTACTTTCGATGCTTTTTTGAATTTGAAACAATAAGAGACAGAAACTATTTTTCTGTCTTGGACAGATAATCTCAATTTACTAAATATAGTGTTCAGCTGGACAGCAGTTGGGTGGAGCAGGAAAATGCTCCTTCCACAGGAGTACCTCTCAATGCGCAAAAATACCAGTTCCAAATTTGCTTGCCCTTGCGTCAGCATCAGCAAAATCCTCCTTTTCTAATTCTGTCTTAAATTAATAGCATTTCTTCCCAGGGATGGATGTGAGTTATCCGCAAACAGCGTTGCTCCCTCTGAGACCTGCTCGGAGGTCACGGGGCGTCCCCTGGCACGGAGCGCCTTCTTGGCAAAACCCCTTGTGCCTGGGACCTTCTCCTGGACCTCTCCTCTGGGTGGGCAGCTTGGCCGTTAATGGTAGCCCACATGAACATATCTCCCCTTTCTGAAATGGTTTACGCTCCTGATGACGGCATTTAGTTGCTGATGGCTTGCTCATGTCATCCCCCCAGTTGATGCTGTACAGTAAATGCCAGGATCTGAGTGCTTTCCTTATTTTTGCATAAACATCCTGTTTCCCAGTAATGTGCTATTCCAGGGTATGTATATTTAGTTGGTTAAACCCCCTGCCTGAATTATTGTTACTTTAATTGCCTTACAATGATCTGCACTAATAAATGACTCCGAAGTGCAGTGTCTGTTGTGAGGGACACCTACGAAATGCCGGTTGGTGCTAATGAGGTGTTTGTATGCTCTCCTTCCAGGAGGATGCTGAGCGGCTGTACAAGGCTTGCAAACGCTACGACCTCCTGAACAAGTTCTATCAAGCCTCAAACCAGTGGCAGAAAGCCATCGAAACAGCAGAAGCTTACGATCGCGTTCACCTACGCACCACCTACTACAACTACGCGAAGCACCTGGAGGCAACCGGCGAGCATGGTCTTGCACTCGCCCAGTAAGCGCCAGCCTGCGGCACCCAGGGGATTTGGAGCCTTGTTCTCCTGTGAAGACTGGAGGCAGGCTAAGGAGGATGTCTGGGGATGACTACTAATAATTAGTTAAAGTCTTTTCCTGTTTCTGGTGCTTTCTATCTCATGGAGTGAAAGCACTATTCCTTCCCAGCACCCTCCCAGGCTAATAAAGCTTAGCGTCAGGAAGGTTGTGTCTTGTTGGGGCCAATAGTTGAACCCCACAAACATCCAATCCTGTATTGTCTCTGGAAGACCACTACCCTCTTTTCCTTCCTTTTCCATGACAAAACCCCCTTGTTTACTTCTCCTGAGAGTCCCAGACACAACTGCTGTGGCAGAATTTAGCCTGACTTGGGTGCTTCTGGCGCCTCATCCTCCCCTGTGACTGATGAGTCCCTAAAGAACTTAGGGGAGGTGATTTTTTTAATGATATGTTGTATTTTTTGTTTGAAATCTTGTTTTACATGAGTTTTACCATATGAAACCTCATGATATAATAGTAGTAGTAGTAATAATAATAACAATAACAATCATAACAAAATAATAATATAAGGTCACTTCTATTCAGAGTCAAAGCAGAGCTCTGATGTGATCAGATGCTCAAGAGGGGCAGGAAGATGAGGAGAGACTCTAAGAGTGGATGGTGGCATCAGTACAGTGACCTCCAGGTGGTGGGAAAGGGGCTGAAGTTGCAGTGGATGGCAGAAGGACCAGGCGAGATGAGGAGCCCCAGGCTCTCGTAGGCTCTCGTCACCTTTTCAGTCAGTTGCACGGGGATGTGCTTGCTGTTCGGGGAGCTTTCTGGGATATTTCTTTGGGCCATCATGGGCACTTTTAAAGTATTTACTGTCCTGTGGTCACATTACCTCCCTGATTCCGGGTGCCTTGCAGGACTGTTGAACTCTCTATTTTTGATGGTGCTGGCAGACTGCAACCAGTCCCACAGTGAACGTACTAATACAAATGAAGCGTTATGCCCAGTGTTGTGACTCTGTAGCTGTCAAACAACACTAAATGGATTATTTTTGTTACACAGGAAGTGAGCTAACGCGAAAGTAGTCATTTCACATCAAATACGGTCTTTTTCTCTACAGCTACGAGAAGTCAGACACGCATAGGTTTGAGGTACCCCGAATGCTCTCTGAAGACTTACAAGCCCTGGAGAACTACGTCAACAAGATGACAGACAAGTCAGTGCTATGCTTGTTCCTTCTCCCCAGCGGGACTTTCAGGTCTGAAATACAACTTGTGAAGAGAGCGGGGAAAGGAGGAGTGTGAATCCTCTCAGCTGCAAGTTCAGCCCCTGCCTGAGCCATTATGATCCTCCTGCAGCTTTTCAGGATTATGCTACCTCTCGCTCAAGAACTGCCACATTAGATAGCGAGGCTGACCTCCTTTACAGTGTAGACCTTTGAATGTCACCCTTGAGCTGGGGGTAAAGCCTTGTCTGCATTGTAAAGAAATGTATCTAGTCTTGAGTTCAAGATCTCCAGGAGTGAAAAATGCAGTCTCTGGCAGTTCTGTTACTGCAATTAATATCATTGCTTTTCTAGGAGCCTGTGGAAATGGTGGGCACAGTATCTGGAGAGCCAATCAGATATGGAATCTGCACTAAAATACTATGCACTGGCTCAGGATTATTTTTCCTTAGTCCGCATCCACTGCTTTCAGGGCAACATTCAGAAGGTAAGGCAGCCCGCTCCCATCTGCTCCCAGAGGCTTCTCATTCCTGGGATGAGTATGGGCACACAGTAAAGCTATATGGTTTCCTTTTCAGGCTGCTGAAATAGCAAATGAAACGGGGAACTGGGCAGCATCGTATCACTTGGCCCGCCAGTATGAGAGTCAGGATGAAATCAAGCAGGCTGTACATTTCTACACCAGGGCCCAGGCATTTAACAATGCCATCCGCTTGTGTAAGGTAGGCAAGGAGGTGCCTTTATGTCCAAAAGGAAAGTAGGATTCTATCCTTCGGCAGCATATGGAATGCAAGCGGTACAGGTTGTTTGTGCCCATTCTCCTGTGAGATACTGCTTGTTCATATACAGCCCACTGTGAAGATACTCCTGGTTTCTGCCTGCATCTTCTACAAAAGATGCATCATTAAAGGCTTGGCTGTACGGGACGTTATTTTCTTGTATAGCTCAACAGAAAACTGCCTGAAACCAATTATCGTTGCAGCTCACAGGTACTTGGGTTGGTGTAGGTTTTACACCGAAGGGGGTCGATGGGCTGCTGTGTGACAGTATAAAGCTGTAGGCTTACCAGGAGACAGAATTAGGAAATCTGTTTGCTGCATGCCTACAGCCAAATCTTTGCTTTTTAAATAGGAGAACAATCTAGATGATCAGCTGATGAACCTGGCTCTTCTGAGCTCTCCCGAAGACATGATAGAGGCAGCCTGCTATTATGAGGAAAAGGGGGAGCAAATGGACAGAGCTGTCATGTTATACCACAAGGTAAGTGTCTTTTTCTGAAAAAAATACCAAACTTTAAACTGAAGCGCTTCCTACAGCAGAGGAACATTAAATCAGCTGTAGTTTTTACTATATGTACTGTTTATTAGTCATTTCTTCATGGTGGGTAATGCTTTATTAATCCACTCTAGGGTGTCCTGTAAACTGATTCTGCAGTGCTTATTCTAGCCTTTGAAGACTCATTCTTCATTTTGCAGGCAGGACACTTCTCCAAAGCACTGGAGCTAGCCTTTGCCACGCAGCAGTTTGGGGCGCTACAGCTAATTGCTGAGGACCTGGATGAGAAATCAGACCCTGCTCTGCTAGCACGCTGTTCGGCGTTTTTTATTGAACATGCTCAGTACGAGAAGGCAATGGAGCTGCTGCTGACAGCCAGAAAGGTAAGCTCCGGCCACTCTGGGACCTCCATGCACGGGTAAAGAGGAGTACAACAGGGGTGTATGTGCATGCACATACTGTTGTCGTTGTTGGTAAACAGATATGCAGGGACTTAAGGTTTAAAGGTTCCTCCCATGCCAATGGCTCAGTGGGTGGTAGCCCACTGGCTTAACTCTAAAAATGGATTCCTGACTTTTTGTCTTATTTCTGGCTTAAAATCTGCAGATTGTGCACTCTTGGGAAAAGAAAAACTCCTACTCTCTAAATGAACGTAGCTGGAGACAGGGAAATCATAACATCATCAGTCAAAAACCCCAGTGCTGTCCCTCCTGTCATATTGCTGATGTAGTTAAAGCCCTTCACTTCTCACCTAAAGTTTTATGCACATCTACCTCACCCTCGTTATTCTGCGTTACCAAAACATTGGGTACCAAAGCAGTCCTATACCCACTCCTCCTTAATGACCTCCTATGTCCTACTTTCTTCCATGTTTTGAAAAGGTACAGTAGCCCTTTTCTGGGCTAAAAGCTATTGTATATCCTACTCAGTTTGTTCCCGTATGGGAAGTAGCAAAATGTTTAACAAAATCTTTCAAATGCCTGTATTTATTTTATTTGTGTTTGCTAAAAACCTTAATATAATCCATCACGCCTAATAAATGTGACTTAGATGTCTCTGAGAACGTCATGTTCAAAGAGAAAAAATAGATGAATCTTTTGTGCCACACTAGCGTCCTCTGAGAAAACAGGTGAGAAACAGTGGTCTTCATGGCAGAGCAAACGCATTCTTAGCAAACAGAGACAGCGTGTACTTGGACAGGAGTTGGTGTTGGGATGCTTAACAACACAACAGTGTTCTAGACAGAGCATCCACAACTGCTAGCGTTTGTGCCTTCATACAGCTAATTTTTCACACCACAAGCAACGTGAAGTATCACTGTAGCATTTGCAAGTCTCGTTGCTTTCTCATGTCCATTAGTACCACGAAGCTCTGCAGCTTTGCCTGAATCAGAACCTGACCATCACAGAGGAGATGGCTGAGAAGATGACGGTCTCGAAGGATTCTAAGGACCTCTCTGAGGAGTCGCGGAGGGAGCTGTTGGAGCAAATTGCTGATTGCTGCATGAGACAAGGCAACTACCATATGGCGACCAAGAAATACACGCAAGCGGGAAACAAGCTAAAGGTCAGCCTGGATAGGTAGAAAAAAATAAAGCTGAAGAGGCTGAGCCTTTTACCTTTCCAAGATTCCTCAAAAAAGGGTGTTTTGAGAAGTAAATCTTGGAACAGTCTTCATACAGTAGACTATCTAGACAAGGCTTCCTAGCCATTGTAGCATAGCTTGTGTTTTTGCACCAACAATGACATTTTTCCCTCTCTTGCCCCATGCCTCCCTTCCCATTGCTAGGCTATGAGGGCACTGCTGAAATCTGGCGATACTGAGAAAATTGTCTTCTTTGCGGGAGTTTCCAGACAGAGAGAGATTTATATCATGGCAGCCAACTACCTACAATCCCTGGATTGGCGTAAGGACCCCGAGATTATGAAGAACATCATTAGCTTCTACACTAAAGGAAGGGCCCTTGACCTGCTGGCAGGTTTCTATGAAGCATGTGCTCAGGTACATCCCCCTTCTGTGACTGCTGAAGGGGTTTGGTGTGTTCGCTCTGGAGCGAGACTTTCATCTCCTTTCTCCTCTTGCAGGTAGAAATCGATGAGTATCAGAACTACGAGAAAGCACAAGGGGCACTGACAGAAGCGTATAAGTGCCTTTCAAAAGCAAAGACTAGGAGCCCTCTGGAACAGGAAAGCAAACTAGCACATTTGCAAAGCAAAATAACCCTGATTAAGCGCTTCGTCCATGCCCGGAGGTGAGCTGCAGTATTCAGAGCATGTGAGGGAATGACAGAAATAGCATACAAGAAGAAAAGTTTTACTAGTGCCTACAGTTTAACAAATAATTTGTGGTCTCGCTTCTAAAAGCTGCTGTTACATTTTTCCAGCAGAGAAACCATGATGTGATTTTATTTTTTTTAATGTGCTGTTTACATTAGAGATGAAAATGTAACCTGAATGATAAGCAAGTGCATTGACCGAGGAAAGTGTAGCTCTGCCAGAAAGGCCATTATGAAACATAACACAGTAAAAAAAAAAAAAATCTGCCCTGTTCTTCACCTGACAAGCTGAATGCTGTCCCCCAGATTGTGTACAGGTTCCTTTTGCTCTTTCTTTTACTAGAGTCTACTCTGAAGATCCCAAAGAAGCAGTCAGACAGTGTGAGCTTCTCCTGGCTGAGCAAGATTTTGACAATGCCATCCGGCATGGTGATGTCTTGGGATTTCTGGTCAAACATTATGTACAAGCGGAGGAATTCCATATGGTAAGTTAATTCTTCTGATCTACAGAGACCATATTTGATACAGACCAGGGTAGCTTGGTATAGCACAGTTCTCTCATACAGGAAGCTGTTCTGTAGTAGAGGCTCCTTTACAGGAGCTAAACTGCTCAGCAGGGTGTGGTAGACCTCAGGTACTATACCCAAATTAATGTATTTTTATTTTATGGGACTGAAGAGGAAAAAAAAAAAAGCTCACAGGACACAGAGCAGAAACAGTGGTAGATTCTTAACCATTCCCAGTTATTAGAGAAGAACAGAAGGGTCTGTCTGGGTGCATGTCTCAGCTCCTCCTGGAAACTCTGCTAATGCACATGCAAAATAAGGAGGTGACTGATGATAGCCAACATGGCTTCACTAAGGGCAAATCATGCCTGACAAATTTGGTGACCGCCTACGACAGTGTTACAGTGTTGGTGGATAAGGCAAGAGCAACTGACATCATCTACCTGGACTTGTGCAAAGCATTTGACACTGTCCCGCATGATATCCTGGTCTCTAAATTGGAGACACATAGATTTGACGTATGGACCACTTGATGGATAAGGAATTGGCTGGATGGCCGCACTTAAAGAGTTGTGGTCAACAGCTCGCTGTCCAAGTGGTGAGCAGTGACAAGTCACATTCTTCAGGGGCCAGTATTGGGACCAGCACAGTTTAACATCTTCGTTGGTGACACGGGCATTGGGGTGGCGTGCACCCTCAGCAAGTTTGCCAATGACACCAAGCTCTGTGGAGCAGCTGACACGCTGGAGGGGAGGGATGCCGTCGAGAGGGACCTGGACCGGCTGGAGAGGTGGGCCTGTGCAAACCTCATGAAGTTCAACAAAGCCAAGGGCAAGGTCCTGCATGTGGGCTGAGGCAATCCCAAGCACAAATCCAGGCTGGGCAGAGACTGGATGGAGAGCAGCCCCAAGGAGAAGGCCTTGGGGGGTGTCAGTGGGTGAGAAGCTCAACATGACCTGGCAATGTGTGATCGTAACCCAGGAAGCCGATCGCAGCCCAGAAAGCCACCCGCATCCCGGGCTGCATCCCCAGCAGCGTGGCCAGCAGGGTGAGGGGGGGGATTGTGCCCCTCTGCTGCGCTCTGAGGAGCCCCCCCTGCAGTGCTGCCTCCAGCTCGGGGGGGGCCCAACAGCAGAAGGACACGGAGCTGTTGGAGTGAGGCCAGGGGAGGGCACAGAGATGCTGCGAGGGCTGAGCCCCTCTGCTGGGAGGACAGGCTGGGAGAGGGGGGTGTTCAGCCTGGAGAAGGCTACAGGGAAGACCTTAGAGCCCCTTCCCGTGTCTGAAAGGACTAAAGTCCTTCCAGTCCCTAAAGTCCCTAAATCTGGGGAGGGACTCTTGATCAGGGAGTGGAGCCATAGGATGAGGGGGAACAGTTTTAAACTGGAAGAGGGGAGATTTAGATGAGATATCAGGAAGAAATTCTTGTCTGTGAGGGCGGTGAGCCCCTGGCCCAGGTTGCCCCAAGAAGCTGTGGCTGCCCCATCCCTGGAGGTGTTCAAGGCCAGGTTGGATGGGGCTTGGAGCAACCTGGGCTGGTGGGAGGTGTCCCTGCCCAGGGTGGTGGAACCGGATGATCTTTAAGGTCCCTTCCAACCCAAATCATTCTATGATGCTATGAATTACACTGTACTCCATTTGCCACTTGGCCAAAGAAGAAAAGAAAATTGTAAATTGCAGTTATTTGAGGAAATGGTGAATCACTTCTTCAGGGCAGAAGTGCCATACACAGCAGCACTTGGCCCAAACTGTAACCTGCTGCTATTATGAAACATAAGGGTGCCAAGTATGTTTCTCTGGCTGTGCTAATTAACCTTATTTTTCACACATTGACAGTGCTTCAGCTACCAGGAGAATGTAAACCCAGCTTTTGAGAGCCCTTCCTTTTTAAACTGCAAAAGATAGAATTGACACATGTCCCTGTGAAAAGGCAGCTACAACTCCCGGCTGAGCATTAGCACCCTTCAGCACTGTGCTCCCGCCAAGAGCTCAGCCCTGCATGAAGGGTGATGCACTGCACCACTGTGCCCCCCCCGTAACAGTGATCTCTGTGCATTAATTCAGGCTCACCGGTACCTGGAAGAGATGCAGAAAAGAATTCCACCCGCGAGCCTGAGCTACTACGTGACTCAGCAGACCATTGAGGCAGTTCACCGAGGAGTAGGTATTCCCGTAAGCCGAACACTGATTCCAGAGCAAATTCGCCACAGCAGTACAGAGAACAAGGAGGTAGAAGAAGAAGTGGCTGATGAAGCGGAGGACCCTTGACAACTTAAACTTACCAAATGCCAAGCTGACTTTAATGCTGGGTCATTTATTCTGGCCTCATTAGGGGTCTTGTATCAGTCAACACACTGCCGCAACAAGGCTTTTTGGTTATTACCAAGAAATGTATTTTTCTGCTTGACTGTACAAGCAACAGTATGGAAGTTTATTATATCAAACACTACATACAAAGATTCACATATATATCCTGTAATGAAGCTGGTTTTAGTATTTTAATAAATTTGAGAGAGAAAAAAACAACCCACAAGAACTGCATATTGTAACTTCACGCCTTTTTCCAAGTACAGAAAAGAGCTGAGTAACTGAGGTGGAAACTCCCGAGTTGTCAAAAATCTTCAAGTACAACTTTGCTCTGCTGAGGTGCTAACTGATTTGTCATTCCCTAGAAGTCAGAACTTCTGAAAACAATCTCTGTCCCGTTTGGGTAGGAGCTTGGCTAAAAGTCAAACTACTCCCTTACTGCACAATGAAGGGAGACTTCCCCCAACCCAGAGCTCTGTATTTAAATACATCACAGGGTCGTGCGTGTAGGCTTGAGCTCCTCTTTACAAAAAGCTGCACTAAACCTCAGAACCACAGAATGGTTGGGTTGGAAGGGACCTCTGGAGGTCACCTGGTCCAACCCTCCCTGCTGGGTCACACTGAGCCAGTGAAACATCTTTCTCACCAGGAAGCTCCTTTTCCAAATCCCGCAATTACGTCAAGCTGCTCTGTACTAGTCAGATTTTGGGATGTGGATTTCATCCCTGGCACGAGTAGAACCATGAGAAGTGAAGCCCAACGTTAAGTGGCGAAGTTTTTACTCACCCTTAAGCCCGTTACTGTGCCCCACAAAGGGGTATTTATAAGTCACTCATACATTTCATACCAACCAGCCCTTCTGCCTAGAGGGATTTTTCTCTTTCCCATTTTGCAACTAGCTTCAAAACTTGGGGTGAATATGAAGTTTTTAAATCGTATGCTTTCAGGGAAGAAGGCGGGGGGGGAGGGGAGATTTAAGGCCAAAATCTGGATGTCAGTTATCCTTTAATAGAAACTTGTTTCTGTACTAAGATTATACAAAAAGAATCCCTGCTTTGTGCCTGCCTAAGCGCAGCACAGATCTAGCTCACATTATCAAGGTTTGGCACATTTTCAGAACTTCAGCGTAGCTCTTCAGTTCTTACATCTCATCAGCGGTGTCACTCCCTACCCCTTCGAACAGCAGACCCAAGAACTATTCTGCCAAACGCTGACTACTAGAAGGGGCGGGAGCCTTTGTTAAGGGCATCTCACAGACATAGCCCTGGGAGGTAAGTGGCTCTCTCCAGCCCTCCTGTTTTTCTGACAAGAAGTCTGCTATGAGATCTTCCCTGTATTTTTAGCAGAGCGCTCAAACCTGCCAAGGTTATAAATAGCCGGGGGGTGGGGGCTGGGGAGGTGCGGGGAGGATGGCAGCGCTAGCCTACCTTCCTGCATCTGTACACGCCGTACCGGATAGCAATAGCTCACTAAATTGGCCTCCACTACAAAGTCCAGATGTCAAGTCAGGTTCGCTGGCTTACAGCTCTGCACCCTTCCCCCCTTCTTCCTCTTCTCCAGCCAGGTGACTGCTGAAGAGGCCCCAGCAGCGCCTACACACATCCAGCTGGCAAGAGGATGAGGTAAAGGTCATTTCTTTTACCCTTCAGCTAGGAAGGGACAGTTTCAAGTTTCTTTTTCAGGTTCTCCACTAGCAGCAGGTTCTGCAAGGCCAGCCTCCTGCAGTCTCCATCTGGATCCTTCTCCATCACATCTGTAAGAGAAGCAGCCGCTGTTAGTTGGAAAATGGGAAAAACTGCCCTTCACCTAACGCTTCCCTACTCTTCCACTGGCCATCACGGAATAGCACTAAACGCAACAGCAAACGCAACTAAGTCTGGGCTGGATGTCAGCACTCGCAGGAATTGTGTTAGACCAGAAGGCAAAGACGCCCAAACTTGATCATCTTGAGCAGCGTGAGTTTAGCTGAGCCCGGACCATCACATCTACAAACGCTCAGTTCACTCTCATAGCAGAAACAGTCGGTTGGATTGACACACTATAGAAACTGTCTGACCACGGGATAACCTCTGTGCCAGAATCTGTACTCGTGCCCTTGAGCTATACATAACCTTTCTACAGCTGACCTACTGGCATGGATGCAGGTTGCGATTAGAAATCCACTTACTCAAAAGCCTAAAGTCTCCATTCTGCTAATTCCTGCAATCTAAACAAGTGCTCCGTGCTCCCTCCTGCAGTCTGTGGTCACGCTGCCCTTCAAATGGGGGAAAGAGAGGCAAGCCCCAAGTTTCAATGCATTCTCCGTTCTGAGATTAGTTTTCTGATAAACCAGCAGTTCTTCCACGCTTTATGCAGCATGTAAGGGAGGGCACGAAGCTGCTTCCAGCAGCTGTTATTTCAGGGGCCCTTAATGGGCCTGCAAAGTAAAAACCAGGATGCACTCAGGATGTCTGAGCAGGGGGAGCCTGGAAGAGCAGAGAGTCTGTGTAAGGATATCCTGTACGCACAAGCAGTGTGCTCAGAGCCCGGTACTGTCAGCCCAAACACATGACTCATTCAGATGGAGCGGGGCTATTTATAACCTCGGGGAGAGCTTCACCATGGCGTTTCCACATTCCCTCTGTAGAGGGAGGCAAAAAGGGGGAGGCTACAAGAGAGCTCAGTACAAGCTCAAAAGCCAAGAGACACATGTTGGCACTGTTTCTAATCGCCAGGAGCATGGACCTTGAGCTGCTGCTGCTGAAAGGGAGGCACAGGGCACTGGAGCATCATTCTGGTCCTCACATAAAACGAACTTACCTATGACATAGCTCTACAGCACTTGCAAGGGGTGGGGAATTCCCTCAAAGGCAGCTGCTGAGGAATCAAAGGAACTGTTTCCTAGAAATGTTTAGGTATTCCCTCCCTCCTCCGGGAAAGATCAGGCTACTCAGTAGTAGGTCCCGCATGGCATTAAGAGAAACAAGAGACAAGTACAAGGCGGATCCTACCCTCCTTCCCCAGCTGAAATGCCCCAAACCATCCACTAAGTAGACAGTACCGTGACAGCGACTGAAGCAGTTTCTTACACCACACTGCGAACACTTTCCAACGGGGAACAGTTCTAGTTACAGCCCAAAGGCTGAAGGGCAGGAACAGTCAGTCATATTCACAGGAGGAACTATAGCAATCTGCTTAGGCTGCGATATAACAACAGACTGGAGCAGATTTGTAGATTTCTACTTCATGGATAACATTTTCTAGCCCACTGTTCCTCATTGTGCTTTACCCACAGCAAGAGCAATGTAGATGCTTTAAGCTGAAACCCAAAGCGGTGACACTTGTCCTGGCCATTAGGCATGGCAGCAGGCGGCTTGCACGCCTGGCATTTTCCCCAGCTACAGCAGCAGATCTAATACACAACACCTTTTGCAAATCTTGGCCGGAAAAGTCATGAAGCAACAGCAAGTCTGCTACCTCAAAACCACAATTCAGTCCCAAAAGTAGGTCTAAAGTGATCGACTTCACCTGTTGGAGGAGCAAGGAGGAGCCCAGTGCATCCCTGGGATAGCTGTTTCACCAACAATCTTACAACAAAGAGCAACGGCATAGCCCAGGAAGCTGTATTGTTTCAGGAAGCAGCTCTGAAAGGATGTGCAAGTTTTAAATTGCACTTACATCGTATCTGACCAGACATGGAACCGAGTTGTATTCTTCAAGGTTTCTGAATGGCTCCTAGAACAATTTCCCCTTCTTTACTAAACACACAACTGTGATCTTATCCTGCTCTCATTCCCACCAGGATCTACCATGCAATTTTCATGCAAAAGCACTACATAGACAGGCTTTTATACTGCCTACAGGCATAAAAAGATGCTACTAGCTCTGTTGTCCTCCTCCTTCCAAAAATAACTCATTAAAACAAATTATGCAGACCTTCATGCTGAAAATACATTTATAACATTCCTGGAAAGGCTTTACTTGGTAATACCAGTGTTAACTGCAAAGACAAGCAGATTCCTCAGACCACACCATGTCATGGGAAAAGTGAAGTTTCTGGCCCCACAAGGCAGCTCTCTTCCCTTTCGAGGGCATGGAGCTCCACAACCTGCAAGGATCAGAGGGCGGCTGTGTCACTGTCTCTTCCTGCCCGCTCCCGGTGGGAAGGCGACTCACCAAGAGTGAGAACGATGAAGGAAACCAACCCAGGGAGCCACATAAGGTCCACTCAGAAGACAGCGGGGGCTTCAGAGCTACAAAGCACACAGTGTTATTTCCTCCTGTACTTCCAGCACACCCCCAAACCTGAACACCGACTTGTGTGGTTCCAGCCTACCAGAACCCACAAACATAGCTTGTGTTGATGTAAGGTGCGTTGGGTGCAGCATTTGCACTCTTCCATAGGTTGTTCTTTCCACCAGTGAGAGGAAGTTAGGAGATGGGGCCATGCTCTTCTTCTGCCTATTTTTAGCACTAACAAACCCCATCTTCTGTGCACATGGTGTGAACGGGCCATACAAGCCGCGTACATTACTGCTGGTCAAAGTCACTGCCTGGATGTAATATGCGCTATGACAATACTTTCTGCAGCTTCAAGAGATGGGTGGTTGCATGCTTGGACAGAGATGCACAGTGTGGTCTGGTATTTGCCCTAAACTTACAAGCAAGCAATAAACATGTTTGTCGTGCAAACCTCTGGTGCACAACACTAGGACTTTACTGCTATCACCACAAAGAGATGCTGCACAAAGACTGGACCACTGACCAGAAAAACACTGGTCTACACCACCACGTCTTACCTCCCAGCCAGGACTGAGTCTCCAAAAGCTCTTCTGTCATGTCTTCCAAAAGTCGCTCTGTAGGGACACTGAGGAGCACGGAGGAGATACAGGACAAAAGACCCTGGCGCACATACCTGTTGGAGAAAGACTGAACTGGTTAGAGCCTGCAGCTTCATCCTCTACCTTGATTTTTTCACGTCAGAGGCTCTCCAGTTTCAAATGTTTGTGATTTGTGACTTCTGCCATATTCCTACTGATTAGGAGTGCAACCACACACCAGCTGGCAGAGCCCTTGCCATACTGTGGTGCAGGGAGTCTAGTGTCATTCACAGTCCCGGACAAGTCTGAAATCAAAACAGAAAGTGGATATTTACAGCATTTTGACTACACATCTTTATTTCTTTCCAGGGCCGAATGCTGGAATCGCATCTAAAGTTTTCTGAGCTCCCTGAGCAAACATAGATGAAGCCATCACATGGATAGTTGATCAAGAAATTTGTCATGCTTTCTATAGGTAATGTCTGTACCTCCACACTTGAAGACACTAGCCAGGTTCAGATGTTGGCCTGACATTAAAGCAATGCCTTCGTTACATATTCTTGCAATACTGAGTCATAAGAACACAGGGCTGGAGGAGAGCACAGAGTTAATGCATTAAGTCATTGACATTCTCAGTTGGGTGCTAGTCTTGGACAAAGACAAAGCATGGCTGGAGAGTGTCTCACAGCTGATCTTTAAAAACAAAAGCATACAACTGCAACTCACGAGTCGGTGTGGAAACGCAGAGCCCAAACAAACTCCAGCAGTGCCTTTCCCATTGCAGTAACTGCCTGAAAAACAGGATTAGGACAAAAACACTGAATACCTTCACATTCACACCGCTCTACAGAACTGGACCTTGAGACACACTGTTGTGAACATCATGGCTACAACTACCTTTATTTTACAGAGATTTCTGCAGTAAATGGTGTGCCCAGCCTCCCACAGAATTTGTTAGTTTTTCTACCAGAAGCAGCAAATGATAGTGCAGGGGCGTCTGAATCCCACTACTCCTTTCTGACCGTTTTTTCTCAGCCCTTTTTGCAACTTCTCAGCACATGCGACTCCAACGTGCTGCCAGTCTAAGCGTAGCAGGCCCCAGAGCACACTGCTGTTTCAGAAGGCCCCTCTGAGCCCCCAGGCTGAAAGTCCCTCCTGCGATCTGCAAGCTCACACAGGCTTTCTTACCACAGTGTTGACAGCCAAGTACATCAGGACGGCTAAAGTGTGGACCAGTCTTCCAAGGACAAAGTGATCTTCCCCCAGGAGATCAAACGTTGTCAAAGGCCTGCAAGTGCAAAAGACACAGAGTCCTGTAGCAGTGAGAAGGCGGATCAGTGCATCTTTGGAACAGTCAGAGTGGCTACTCAGGGTGAACTGCCGCCCACAAGCCTGAATCCCTAACACAACAGTCATTCCCAGCTCAGCACAGGCCACAGCTCTGCTCTCATCTTTGCTCCCAGACCAGTAATCTCCTCTACTCTTACAGCAGCTATCGCTTATTCTACCAACAGGCTTTATTTAGAAAGAACTGCATGCAAAAGCTCACACCACTGTCATACCAGAAACAACCCATTAAGAGTGGCATTACAAGAATCTCGATTCTCATGGGATCAATTACTCAGCCTTCCTTAGGTAAGCAAAGACTTCAGTGATTGACAATTAACTGTGTCCTATAACGCAGTCACAAGGACCAGTCCAGGTGACAGGCCCCAACACAAGACAGAGGTAACTTTGGTTCAAGACTACAGTCTGAGTTCTGCGGTTTTGTGTGAACCTCCCAAGGTGGAGGGTCAGCCAAGACAACTGGTTTGGTACTGCGAAAATCATCCGCCTGTGTACCTGCTGACAGGTTATTCTTCATAACTTATCTTCACTTCTGCAAGGTCTTACATACTCCAACCCAATAAAACTTCATAGGACACGTCCAGGAGACCACAAACCCCTCCGCTCTAAGTTTATGCATCAGCCAGGCATCAGTGTGGTGTCACTGGGCTCCTGCACAGCTTCTGGGCTTTCACCTGCTGCTCTGAGGCAAGCACAGCAAGCAGAACGGTTCACTCTGGCAGCTGCCAGGCCCACATCCCAAGGTATTCACACTCACCTGTCAAAGTGCTGAATCAATGGAAAAAAGAAGTGCCCAGCCACAGAATTGAACTCGTTTGGTCCAGAAGCCAGTTCCACTTGAGACTGACCCTGTTCAAGAGAAAAATGAAGTCTTAGACTTCAGCATCCGACTCTTCCACTACACTGGACACTGTCAAGACTATGGGTCCCTTGCAGCCATCCCACTGTCAGCCACTGCCTCCTTGTATGCCTGTGGTGACCAGTTTCTGAACTGGATGGCTCACTTCCCACTTCAGATCCTCTCACACATACAAATATTTCAGTACAATATAGCTCAGTACCGCTGGGTTAGATAGAAGAAACAAGAACATGCAAGGGATAAAGGAGTTTTGGAAAGTATGTTCTCCAGGATGAACCACAGGGGAGTTCTGGGAATGAGGAAATTGGCATCAATTTATCTCCCTGAAAAAGAGGAAGGCTGAGGCAGTCCAGCCCAGAGGCCGCTAGACTGATGGAGGAGGCTCTGGGATTCACGAGGTGCAGTCACAGCTCCCTGCAGTGGCCAGACAAGCTCAGAACAAGCACAGGAGAGCAACAGCTATCCCTCAATGCAAAGCAAGGAGTTCAAGGTTTATTTTCTTCTCCCTGCTGGGAGAGGACTACAGGATTTAGTACTCCACACCAAAAGATTCAGCCAGATACTAACATAAATTTATATTTGAACTTATACAGTCTTTTCTTTGGGTTGGGCCCCCTTTCACAGGTATTTTGCTCTTTCCAGATAAAACTACAGCAACTCCCAGCACCCCTATTTTTGCTGGATTTGGCATTAGTTTGTTTCTGCCCTGGCCTCACTGTAGCAAATCTCCGAGTCTTGCTTTTGATCCTCTCATCAACAATTCTTCTCCAGTCCTTAGAGCTGTCACTTCCAGGAAGGAGCTGGATACAAGGTTTTGGGACACCAGAATGCTTGGTCTTCCCATGGGATTTGGGATAGGACAGTTCCTGAGCTGCCAAAACCAATACCTAGATGAAAAAGAGGGAAGTTCTGTTAAAAAGGGATAATCCCTGTACTAGGGAACAACAACAACAGTTACCTGCACCCAAACTGATAGGAACAGCACGGCAGGAAGGCACAACAGGTTTAGAAGAAGGTAACTGACCCCCAGACAACAAACTGGCTCTGAGGTACTGACCAAGCACTTGGTCACTTAGCCCTGAAACAGAGCAGCGGCTCCTTCTTCAGACACAGTAAGTGGAATGATGTAGGAGGAGTCACAGGCAGATTGCCATCTTTCAGAAAGTGAAGATATAACAGACTGATGACATGTTAGGAAACAGTGGCTTCTCCTAGGCAAACAGTCATCGTATGTTTTGCATTCTGTGGGGAAGGATCGCTGTAGAATCGGAGCGTAGCAGGGTTATGAACAAGAGGGGAATGCCAGGCACAAATACTAACATAACAGATTCCCATGCCTCTGCCTCCTCCTACAAGGAATAAAACGTAACCCCATAACCTCTCAGGGAAACAGCACTGCTGCAACAAAGACACAAGGGAAGTGGCAAGAGAAGAGAAGAGCACTTACATCAAGAATGTCCATGCGCTGACGAAGACTGTAGTTCAGAGAGTAGAACTGGGAGGTCAAGTACTTTACTACCTGTACAGAAAAACAAAAGGCATGATGAACACAAATCCCAGCTGGAAACAGCCTTCCCACTAATTCTAAACACACTCCATTGCAGGAGGAGTCCTGCTTCCTGTCAGTTAAAAACAAGCCTCCAAGAGAAGGGAAGAGACACGCTGTGCAAAGAGGAGAAATTCAGACAATTCCACTTCTAGATTCTCCCAAAGGAAGTAAATGACAAACAAGACTTTGCCGTTCTTCTCCCTCCTATGCAGAGGTACCCAAACAACTGCCATGGCATCTTTGGCAGTTTGGAGGAGACCTTATTGTGGCCTTTCAATACTTTGAGAAAGATGGAGAGAGACTTTTTACCAGGGTCTGTACTGATAGGACGAGGGGTAACAGCTTTAAACTGACAGAGGATATATCTAGGTTGGACATAAGGAAGAAATTCTTTACTGTGAGGGTGGTGAGGCACTGGAACAGGTTCCACAGAGAAGTTGTGGATGCCCCATCATAGGAAGTGTTCAAGGTCAGGTTGGATGGAGCTTTGAGCAACCTCATCTAGCAAAAGAAGTCCCTGCCCATGGCACGGAGGGTTGGAAGTAGATGATCTTTAAAGGTCCCTTCCAACCCAAACCATTCTATGATTACAATCACCAGTCAAGTCTTCTTCTTGAGAAGCCCTTTGTGCCTCAGCTTCCCTCTATGTGAAACAATCTCCCTTCAGTGCGACAAGTCCTTATCTAATTTGCTTTGTCATGTATACTCATACTAATAACCTCCAAATAGTTCCTCCAGTCTGTTACAGCTCTGACAGTTTTCTGTTTCCTGCTGTTTCAGTCATCCATTGCAGATTCTGCAGTACATAGTCCGTCTCTGCGTAAACGCTGTCAGACATGAACTAGCTATTCTACCACACTCTGATAGCTGCTTCTACCAAGCTAGCAAGAGACTTCAGGTGCTTAAATTTTTCCCTGTGCCTCATCTGGAAAAAGGAAAGCAGTAAGAGTGACTCACAGGTATTGGATCCGTGGTTAAAACAGCTACTTGAGCTCTCTGGCGGAGCTCTACAAAGCCTTCAACATGGGTCTTCTCCTCCAGATGCAACAGTATTTTTGCCAGCTCCACACTAACCTGCTCAAAATATGAAAAAAGGAATCAAATCCCTGCAGGTGTTTTCCTTCTCACAGGATTTACACAGCAGCATTCATTTTCCATTTCTAATATTTGAGCAAAGACAACGAGGGCATGGAACACAGGCAACATGTCTGTTACTCAGGAGGGAGAGAAAACCCAGTAAGCTAAATGCCATCAAGACAGATTGCTCAAAACACTGAACAAACCCTTATGCTGATTTCTCTGTCCACATTCACTTTCACTTTCTGAACAAGTGGTGGCATCATGAGATAGGAGGACTTGTGACTATAACTGATGGGTTAAAGGGTACAGTACCACACGCAAAGCCCACCCAGCTCAGCACCTGAGGAGCAGCAGCAGATCGCGCATTGTTTACCAGACTACACATACACCCCTTCCCTTTCTCAGCTGGAAGAGACCCGCACCTCTGCCACCTTTAACTGTTCGCTAACAAGTGGTGGCGTGCACTCATCACACCGGTGACCTTGTCTCAAGTTCCTCTCACCTGAGCTTTTCATCCTGACCAGTACAATCCAACTGCTCCCTCCGGAAGACGTTATGCTTGTACAAGCAAATAGGGGAAGTCCATTGGATGTTATCTTCCTTTTTATTGGGGAGTAACAATTACATTCAATTTAAATTCAAAATCAATTAAATCCAAAATTAAGATCAATGGGGCTGTGGAATTTGTGGCTGCTCTGCAAACTGCCTTTCTAATGTTTTTTCTGCTCAGCACAAAGCATGGAGCTTCCTCACGTTACTGGCTAGTGCTACTTGCAACGCATTTCGTTTTCAGCGCTGGAGCTGTTAAATGCCATGCTGTTGCCAGCACCTTTGCCTGCTTCTTTGTTCTCTGTAGCCTCACACACATTAGCCTGACCTGCTGCTCTGTTGGCACGTTTGTTCTCCTCACAAGGGCAAAGGGATAATCCTCTATTACAGCCCACTGGTAACTTAGCTCATACTACTTCACCTCTCTTGTTGCTGCTGGATTCTTTCGAACCAAGCTCTCAAGGGCCTTGACTGTAGCTTCCCATTTGTCCACATCTTCAGAACCTGTCAGGACTGAAGGTAACCAAAAGACAAAGAAAAGCTATTAACAAAATGGCTGCGGTTGGGTATATACCCCCCAGCTTCCTTCTGCCAATAGTTTGTCTTTATAGGCAGATATCACTGACCCAGCGCATGACTGGCTTTAGGAACCACATTGAAATTACTCAGAAATTACAGTTCAACACTAGAGCCCAGATTATTGAAATCCTACAGCTTCTTCAAATTAGCTCAGAAAAATATAAACCTACACAGAGATGACTCTCCCAAAACCAGTAAGAACCAGATAAAGACTCAGCCCAAAATCTCCTACCTTCAATACAGTCTCGGATATACACAGGAGCCTTAGTCTTTAGTTCTTTATCCTCTGACATGTCGTAAGGGATGAGGTCATCATCACTGTAAAAGGAATAAAAGCGGGAGTTAGTCCATGGGGTAGAGACGGTCTTCCTTTCCCCAGCTACCCACGCAAAAGGGAAAGAACCAGCACGTGCATTGTGGTAACACCATCACTCCTGCGCCATCCAGCAGCACTGCCGCAGCCCAGCCTGAAAGGGTTCCTCAGGGAGTTCTATGAACCGCTCTGAAGCTTGGCGAAAGAGCAGTTCTATGACCAGATCTGGAACTGGATCTCCAGCTCAGGTGCAGGAAGGAGTCAGGTGACCCAGAGACCAGAAGCTGATTCTTGATTCCTTTATATATTGGTAAAGTGACAGAATAAGGCAGGTCCACTACTAAAATAGGCAGATATCTCCATAATTGCCGGAAACGTAGCCAAGTCAAATGGAATAAATACAATGGTTGTACACAACATGGGCTTTGCTCAAATTACTAACATACTCGTGTGCAATTTCCTACGCAAAGTCCTATTCTGCTGCATAGCACTCAGCTGAACGAGATCAGAAAGCATAAGATTTGCCAAGAAACGCAACTACCAATAACTCCCTTCTCTCCACGTCTGCTCTTAAGAACTTGCCATTTATTTTCCATTTCTTACCCCTTACCTATCAAGCTCAGCATCCGACTCCTCATCTGGTGCCACAGGGGCTGCTGCGTGTGATTTCTTCTTACTTTCCAACTCCAATGGCAGTGCAGCATCTGCTTTCCCATTCCTGCTTTGAGGAACGGAAAGTATTAAAACCAAGACAGTAGCAGTACTTATTCACCAGCAAGAAACCACCCACGCCATCGCCCCTTGCTGCTGAAACAGAACGGCAGATAATGATTTCTGCCGCAGTCTCCCACCTAGGCTGGCTGACACAAGGAGCAAAGTCCTGGGAAGAAGAACAGGGTGAGGGGAGAAGAGAAGCAGAATCTCTTAACAGAAGAGCAACGGGTAACAAAAATTAAGCTAGCTAATTTGCTGTGTTCCCCTTGCACTAACTCGTACCTAGGGAAAGACTCATCTATGATAAATGGATCACACTGGCCTGCCCCGCCCCATGTTTGAAGCGGCGAATGAGACTGAACAAATGGGGAGGAAACATCTTTAATCATTGCTGGTGGGATGAATACAATAACAGAGAAATTTTTTGCTGTACCTATTTCTGTGGACTTTGGCATGACCTTTCAACTCTCTGCTTCCCAAATGCTGTCTATGCTGATTAAGCCCCTAAAATGGGAGCAATAAATCTTCTGTATTTCACCGGAGTGCTGGACAGCTTCATTTGCTAATAACACGAAGTGCTTCGTTCACCTGCTGATAAAACTGAGTGCTTCAAAGAGCCTCAGCAGATGCTATGGAAGTTAAGAGCACCAGAGAACCAGTCTTCAGACTAACAGACATGCTGCATTTTTGTTATTGATGGGGGCATAGGGTGCAAATGCCGGATTTCCCAGATGCAAACAGAAAGGCCCATTTGATTCTACCCAGGGGCACGTAAAACCCCCAGAAACTGCAGCACGGTTTCACCACATGCAGCTACCAAACAAGCAATTTTAATACATGCTACCATTTGAATTATGAATTGAACATAACTATACTGCATTGTAAGAATATGGTGCATTACAGTGCTTAAGAATATGTAAGACATCTTGAATACTGTGTACAGTTCTACTGCGTAACTCAAAACAAAAGTTAAGGAGAAGAGCAAAAAGATAGCATGGAGATGAATAGTAGCAGTATCTTACTCATCATCTGGAATGCTGGGGACAACGCAGAATGGTGGAGTCTGCACCAGAAGGGACTTCAATTCTCTTACTTCATCATCTTCTTCGTACTAGACATTCAGAATAACTGTTACTGCACTCTATTTGATTGCAAATATGCCCAGCATTCAACATTTGACCCTTCTACCGCGTGCAAATGAAGACTGAGGCATGAGCAGATGAACCCACACAAATCCCACTTCTTCCAATCACTGTGCTGCCAGCAGTAGTGTCTTTATGCTGTATAGCGACCTGTGCCATATGTAATCTTTGTCCCTATATTTAACAGTAGTACCTGATGAGACCTTGCCTGAATGTTATTTACAAGCTTTAAAACATTTAATAAATGGCAATCAACATGAGGGACGATGCAGATTTTTGAAGAATTAATGTGATTTAATCACATAATTCTTATAAACTCTTCTGGAAATAGCAGAGCATATATTCCCATGTCAGTCTTGAAAATCTCAATTTAGAGTAGGTCTTCCCACTGTGTCAGGGACTGAATGTTCACCACACTGGTTTAGGTTTGATGTTCCCTCTCAACTTCCATGGGTCAGATTCTCATTCCCTCATGTAATACAATAATCCTCTAGTAGTCCTTTATTATCATCAGTTTACCCTGAACTTTGCCATCACATTATGCTCTTAAGGTCACCCTCAGCCACCTGGCTATTTTCTATACAATTGTTTTTTTGTGAACAGATATCCTCTCATTTTGAAAGTGTTGCTGCCTTTCCTTATTTCCATATGAGCGTTAGAACTTGCTATAATGCCCTGGGTCATTTGGTGGCCTTGCACACCAGGCATAAATTTCATTATAGCCTTTACCTGAAACTTCAGGATGGGCCCATCAGTGTTTATTTTCGAACTAATGCTCTCTGCCACAATCATTCCCAGACGCCGTATTTGTGGCAGATTGCTGTCCAAGTGGCATTTCACGCCCTCCATCATGCTTGTGAGAAGCTCTGAAAAAAAAAACCAAACCCAAAACCCAAACAGTGCATGAAACAATGACAGAAACAAACATCCATCTTTACGCCAGTTCTCCGAGAGGGCATCTTTAGCCACTCACCACCCAGTAACGGGCAGGAACATAGGAAGAGCCCATGCAACTGGGACTGCTCTTTCTGCAATGGCAGTATTGACCTTCTGCACCAATATAATAAACCCAGGCTTTGAAATTTGGACTATTTTGGTTTTCACTGAAAACAAAAAAGGATGGTAAATCAAGACGATCTTCAGCTTGTTTTTAGAGCGTTTCAAAGCCACTTAAGTGAAATGCCATGTTTTGAGGAAGCTACAAATTCTGACCAGTACAACAGTCATGGAGGGCGACACTTCCCTCACCACCCAGGTAAGTTGAAACAGGCTGATAACAGCAGCATTTCTCAGCCCACAGAGAACGATGTTGCCAGCTTTACCCAGCAGGCTTACTGCTGTTAGACTGACCTCCTTCAACTCTGAAAAGCTTATCTCTTCAACAGCTGTCAGATAAAAAACAGATTATAAACCTACAGTAATGTTAGTAAATAACATGTCACTTATTCACCTAAAGAAGTATTAATTCTAGAATGAAACAGGTCTTGTAAGTCAACCTTCTCCCCCCACCCCCCAAAAGCCACACACAGAGAGAAGTAACTCTAGACATTGGACTGAATTTTTTTTTCTTTTTTTGCGACAGAAATAGAAATTTTAGACCAGGACCCCAGCGCACTATGCACTGTACAAATACAGAATAGGAGGTCCTTGCCGGTAACTCACGATCCCTACTCACCTCACGCTGAGGGAAGCAGAATGACATGGAGGAGCGCACATGGATAGTCGAGAGTCCAACCAAACAGCTTTTTACCCTTGGTGTACTTTCCCCTGTCCCCCTTACTCATGCTCCAACAGTTAGCCTATAAATTGCAAATCACACCATTCCTCTAACCAGTCCCAGAGTCAATCCAGTTTTCCTGTGGTAAAACTTAAGGGTTCCTAAACCACTGTTCAGTTGAGAACCGTAGTTCACAAATATGCTTCTCCAATTTCATACTTTAAAGCTATGCCCTTGGGATTACATCACATCAGCACCAAAATGAAGACGGTACAATTTTGTTTATCCATAAATCAAAACAAGATGTTTTTCTACTCACAGTCAGACCTTCCGTTAAACAAATCTATCCCCTGCTTCTCCCGCTGCCTCACCTTGCCTGCAGCTCTCGATTTCAGGCTCCTTCAGGTGGGAGAGGCAGATAAGGATGGCCTTGCTAATATACTGCTGCTGCTCAGGGGGAGAGTGTTTCACAGCACTGCTGCTGCCCCAGGTCTCCAACAGTTCTTGCAGCACCTGAATCAGAGAACTCACGTTGGCTTGAAATGGATCTTTTCCACACACAAGTAATCTTCTTTTTGAAGCACATTTCAAACATGTGCTTTCCAACAGAACACTATATTCTGGTGGCCCTTTGGTATTCATGCTTCCCAGTGAACTTTACACTCCCTACAAGCAGGGCTAACCTTGTATTTCAGGGCCCAAAATGTACTGTGTTTGACCAGCTGAGAACTCCACACCACCTTCATTTAATACATTGTTAAATATAATGGGGGTTTTTTTTGTACTTAAAACTGATAATTATACACAGAGCAATACATATTACTGTCAAAACCCAATACGGTAGGATATGGTTTAACATGTTTTTAGTCCAATCTTACATAGATGCCAGTACTTCCGGATAATTACAATAATAGAACACGTAATCAGTGCAAAAAAAAAAATTAAAAAATTGACAAAACAGGATTTTCAGAGATACAGATTTCCTAGAAATTACGTCACACTGCTGACTTGAAGAGAGAAAATATCTGCATCCTCACTGAGGAAAAGGTAGATGAGAATGATTCTGAAGTATCGACCATTTGGCATGCAGACACCTCACAACCAACTTCATCACCGGCTGCCATCTGCCCAGGCACACAAATAGGGGATGACAGAGGAAGCTGAGAAGGATGGAGGACATGGGACATCTGTCGGAATCCAAGCCTCATTAGTTTTGCTACTTAGAAGACAATTTCCCAATTAAATATACAAAACTAATGCTAGCAGTGCAGAAAGTCTTCAATTTGTATATGGTGATATGGTAGAGCTTCCCTCACTCTCATGAACAGTAACGAGTGGCTTAGAGAAGTATCAAAACTGTGCACCCCACAGACGCACATACATGCACACTCACACAGTAGAGTTTTTTCTATCAGATACCTCACCAACAATGTTACTTAACCTTACTTTGATTAATAGGGCACGCCGGAGGCTATCCAGGGACAGGTAGCCAAGAAGGTTCTGTAGCACTGCAGTCTGCAACGAAAACCACGAGTCTTGCTTTAACTGGGCATAAAGTTGTCATCCAGCAGTGAAACTGTTTATTTTTACTACATTAAACTTTGCATTCTAAGGGACTGGTTGACAACATTCAGAGACAGAAAAGTAAGCAAATTTTAAAAAATCAACCACACGCACACATGCAGTTGCTGATGAAATCCATAGCAAAACAGGACAGTAGTATTTTTACCATCACAGCCAGATAAGCACAGTCCCAGGCAAACATGGAACACAGAGTCTAGAGAACATCCCTCACAACACCATCACAAGCCACAGAACACTTCCTAACACCCTTGTGACAAACTTAGGTGCACAGGAAAAAAACCCACATCCCAGTCCTTGTCTTATCTCTTCAATCTGATTCTTATCCCTGAGGGTGGGTCATGGCTTCGTCAGTCTCTTCTTTCAGATTCTAAATTAACTAGATGTCTCCAGCTCCCCAGAACACTGAAATCACGTGCAAATAACCATTTGGTTCCAGAAAAAGAGTACAGTAATTCGGCTAATTGCCGTCAAGCCTGACAGAGCGCAGGAACCCCATGGTTTCAACTGTTTACCACTCCCTCTTCATTATGTTCAGCTGAGGGGATGTAAGTGAGCAGCTGCACAGCTCAGGTATGCATGGAGAAACTGAGGGCTGATTTCAGAACAAAGAATTAAATCTTACTCAAGAAAACCTGGAGCTCAGCTAGAAAACACATTTGCCCCTGGGAAAACCAGGTGTTACTACACCAGTGTTGAACGCAGAGTTCTTACCGTGTGGCCATACTGCAAGAGCAGCACCTTCTGTGTCACCACAAACTGAGCTTTCTTGTTTTTCACAACCAGGTTCCCCAGCAACCTAGACAAGGCATCTGCCCTAGCAAGACAGGTCAGCAGCAGAACATTAGGAATCCATGTAATTGCTGTCACACGGCCAATAATCATAGGAAATTCTGTGAGTGGCCATTTGCAACAAAGTCTCTAAAACACCTCTAAACTTTAAGAGCGAGTTAGCAATCGCAAAGAATGCTTTCACTTTTTTTTTTCACTGCATGTCACGACACAGATCTTTAAGGAATGGTGCAGGTTCTACCCGAGAGGGAACAATCAAGTACTTTACCCCTAGAGTCTCTCAGGAAATGGCACTGTAAGAAACCACCTACACAAACACACACACACATCAGCATCTTTCAGAAATCAATTCTGCAAGTATTTGTGAAAAAATTCCAGCCTTTGCTCTGGATCAGGGAGGAAAGCAGAGTTCTTACCCGGGTGCTCTCTGCACAAAACCAAGGACCACTGCTTCCATCCAGCGGTCTGGCACACATTCAACCAGTCGCCAGCATATTCTTTGCCAGATGCAGTCCGACTTGGTGAGATCGTTAAGGCGGGGCACCAAAACGCTAAGAATTTCCTCTGAAGTGGAAGAGAAAACAGGTCAATACACCAGATGGACAGAACCGGTGCAATGGTGCTCAAGCTCAGCCTGCAAATTTCAAGATCCTTACAAGATGAAGAAATACAACGTACAGTTTGCAGTTCTAAATTGTTCCCGTGGTAAGAACTAACCTAAGCAGCCTAAGGAACTTGCAAGCATTCCTCATCACAGTAAACAGCTAGAAAATCTTTCCTCTTCTTCCCCAGCCGTGTTAACTACTTCCACATTCAGTGGTTTCAAAGTCCTAAGCAAAGCCAGACTCGGGGCTGCTCATGTGAGAGGATTATTACACATGAGCAGTGATTTGGGCTGGTATTTAGAAGGCACTTTCAGACCACTGGATGAAAAGCACTAGAAGAGCATTTAACAGTTAGGTGCAAATAGCAGGATGAGAAGGCTAATAACCTCAGCAATTTTTGAGAGAACAGATCACGTTCATGTGAGCTGACAGAAAAGTGTCGGTATCTATCAGATACGTGGTTGAGCAACCCCAGGAAACAGGGAGCAGCCTGCACAGTCCAACTCAAAAAACCCCCAAAGCATTAATTGGTCAGTCTCCCACTCCCTCTGTTGATCATCATCATAGTCATCCTTCTGTACTAATGCAGTAAAACAGACTTTTCCCCTCCCCAAAATAGTATTGTAAAACACTCACTTTGTCTCCCATGAACGCATACCTTCCCCAGGACATGAGAAACAAAAGAAATTGAGCAATCCAAGCCACCTGGGATAAAACAGACACAAGCTTACCAAGAGCATCACCAGCGTCCTCCAAACAACCTTTAGGAAGAGGTGCATGCACTTCTACAAGTACTGAAGCCTGAAAACACAGATTAACTTTTTTTCTCTTCAGGCATCATCTCTCCCTGCCTCCACCATCTGCCTTCAGGCACAAAGTGGCACCAGGTATTATTTATACACAGCGAGAGTCAGAAGACTAAAGTAGCTCAGTCCCACTTTAACCCAATAGTAAAACCTAAACCACATGGCCTAAACCACGACAGTAACAAAGCCACTGGTTCATTCAGTACCATTTAAATCTTCCATACAATTCCTTCAGCACAGACCAAGCGACCACAATTACGCTTTGGCAACAGATGATGCCACTTAACAGCTTGTAGGATTGCAGCTTTCAGTGGGATTTTAAAAAGCCTCAGCCTTCCTCCTCATTCCTGGTGTCTTGTACTTTTAAGCACAATGTACTTCAGCCTGAAGGAGGAACGTGAGGCTCTGCAGCAGCCCTTATCTGTATCTCAAGCACCAGCCAGGAGAATCTATGCATAAAACACTTCTCCAGAAGAGCTGTCTCTATAGCACAGTCCTCCTGCACTCTTACCTCTTAGAGAATCGGAGATCTTCTGCAGCACCTGGATAATTGCACTGCCCAAGATAGGAAAGTAGTTCTGCGGGAAGAACACCGCGGGGTTTTTCCCCTGCAGTTTGTTGCTCACAAGATCGGGCAAACACACAATTTTGTTGAGCAGGGCCTCCTGCAGCTCGGGTGAGCCAGCCTGCGCTTGCTGCTGACAGGCCTCCCACAGCAGCGCTGACATCCGTCCCTCCTGCAGGAACCGCTCCAGGACCTCCACCACCTCCCTCGGATGAAAGCCAGGGCTGGAAGAAAGTAACTGGAATGAGTCCCTGCCCCTTCTAACTGGTAAAAAAACGGTGTGCATGCTGTTGTTTTTCTGTTGGGGTCTCACCATTACAACACTGCTGCCTGACCACGCAGTTTTAATCAAAACCAAATTAAAATCCATGCGATTTTGATCTCTCCGTATCTCTAGTTTCCCCAGCGTGTAGCGTTTCAGGACGTGCAATCAGCATGTCCCAGGGCAGGGGGGTGGAACTGGATGATCTTTAAGGTCCCTTCCAACCCAAACCATTCTGTGACTCTGTAACTGGCGCAACCCCTGCGGGAAGCGCCAGTACGGCGGGTGGCTTCGGACCCGAAGGGGCTCAGGGGCCCGAGGGCCCGGCGAGGCCTCCCCGCGCCCACCCTCACTCCGCTCCGTGATGCCCCCCCCGGGCACCCTCAGCCCTCCCGCCCCTGCGCTCCGAGCCAACCCCCGAGCAGGACGAGCCCTGTCGGCTCTCCGGGCCACCGCGCCGGGAACACCCGCCTCCCACCGGGGAGCAGGCCCGGCCCCTCCCCGGCCCAAACCGGACTCACCCCGGGGGGTCGAGGGCCTCCAGCAGGACGCAGAGGGCGAGGCCGGGCGGGCCCTCCAGGAAGCAGCTCTGCCACCCGCCCGCGGGCCGCGCCCGGGCCAGGCTCCGCAGGAAGGGGCCGAAGAGCGCCCGCTCCCGCTCCCCGAGGGAGGCCGGTCCCCCCGCCGCCGCCAGCGCGGCCCGCACCGCCCCCAGCGCCGCCGCCGCCGCCGCCTCCCCGCCCCGCTGCAGCCCCGCCGCCGCCTCCCGCAGCGCGCGCCCCAGCCCCGCCGCCATGCTGCCGAGGGCGCGCGACCACCCCGCTTCCGCCCGCCCGGGGCGGCAGCCAATGAGCGGCGCCTGCCGGCGCGACGCTGCCGAGAAGCCCCGCCCACGCCGCCCTTAAAGAGACAGGGACCCCCGGCGGGGAGAGCCCTCCGGCGGGAGGTGGGCAGCGCCGGTTTTACCGTAAAATTCCCCCCCCCCAAAAGGCAGGTGCCGGAGAAGGGAGCAAGGCAGGCCGGTTATTCTCAACCCTACTGCTTTATTCAATAGTCGCTCGTCCTACACAAGTACAAACACAACATGGCCCAAAAGGCTACAAAGTGATACAAAACAAAAACAAAAATCTTTATAGTATTGACTGTACAACAGGTGGTAAATTCTTTGCCTTTCCCTATGCCAAGCCCAGTCAATCCAGCCAGCGCGGCGGCCCCGAGCCTCCCTCTGTGCCTCGCAGCTTCCAGGGGTTGACGCTCAAGTCGCATATTTGAGATTTGTAAGAGCAGAAGCACTCACACCGTCTCCCTGGGCGGGGAGGGGTTGTAGGAAGATTTTACCAAAACCCTTTAAGAAAAGGTGAAAGAAATCACTTACGGGGGCAGCTACGAACCAGTTCTTAAGGTTGCCAGCGACCGCCTGGTATATGCGTTACAGAAGAGCTTAACCCGCACAAAGAGCTCACCCTGCGGAAACTAACAAGCTGTTTGGGAATTGGAATAAAGCAACAACTCGATATTTAAGTCTCGGGCAGAACTGGGCTCCAGCTGCTCTGAAAATATCCTGCGCTGGCACCTAGAGATCAAGTTAAATGCCTCCCTGCCTCACTACACAGGGTTTCCGAAATAGCTCAAGATTTACATGCTCGTCTGTACAGCGTGCTAAGCATTTAGAGATCACCAAGCAGCAGCCTGCTAACTGGAGAAAGAGAGGCTGTAACATCTATCCTTCTGCTTACCTGGAAAAGATGTTTTTTTACAGCCTTCAAAAAAATCAAAGCCATTTTTAAATAATTTCAATTCAATGCCAGGAAACTAGAAGCCCCCCCAGCAGAGGCTGTCTACTGGCCGGGAGCTGTCGCTCTCCCCTCTTAGGTTGCCTTCACTGCCAGGATTATTTCTCTCTTACTCCTCCTCACCCAGACCCATTATAAAAAAAAGGTACAATATTTAGTCTGACGGGATTTAAGTTAAAAAATAAAAAGCTGTCCAGTCTTTTTGCTTTATCGCGAGGAGTTTGAGCTGGAGCGGCTGCGATGGCGCCTTCGTCCAGGAGATCTGGATCTTGATCGCCGGCGAACAGGGGATCTGCGCCGAGGAGAGCGGGACCTGACAGAGAAGGAGAAAGCTTGCATTAGGAGACAAGCGCAACAGGTTCCAGTAATTTGTCAGCCCATCTATCAACTTTTCAAAAACACTTCCCCGCTCCCCTCAAAAAAACCTTCCCACACCACAGTAGAAGAGCTCCAGCGAAATGCAGCCAGCTCCAGAGAGGAAAAAGGCAACTCAAACATTGACTGCGCAGCAGGAATATTCTGGCTACCCTCCCTCTGCTTCAGGAACTTGAAAGAATGTTTAATTTCCAAAGCACAGACAAGAACCCTGTCTTCCTCCTCAAGCAAAACAAGCTCACATTCATTCTGCATTGGATTCTCCTTCACCTGAACAGTCAGCTTTGACTGCTGAAATACAGTGACGCTCAGGGAAAGGGTTTCCGTAGGCCCTTTCAACCACAGGGACATTTCTTAGAGGAAGCCTAATGCTAAAGAAATACTGAAGATTCAAGCTCTTCAGTACTACGATCAATCTGTACAGCCACCGGTATGACACTGAGGTTTCAGGCACTGGATATTAACAGAGCTTGAACAGGATAATAAAAATTCCGCTAGGGAAGAAAACAAACAACGAGGAGGGAACACCAAATGTACATTTGCCAGACCTCAGTAAAAGCCGTATTTAAACAACAAGCAACAAGCAGTGGATCTTGTGCCATGTTAACTAGTTCTCATTTTTAAACCTGTAGTTTGTAAGCTGTTCAGCAATCGCATGGCTCAAACAGGAGCAGCTTTTATTAGTGACAGAGTCTCAGCAGATTTCCAAGACAGAGGAGCCCATCCAGATGCTGTGGAAGACCCCGAAAGATGTATTATCTGAGCACATTCAGGCAGCCCCGAGTCACAGAACACGCACGTGCGTGTCAGGTCACATCTTGTGGTCAGTGCACTCCGCTCGCCTGATGCAGAAGGACTGCTTTTTGGTCACAGAAATAAGGGAGGGAGGTGCAAAGGCTTCAGAAAAGCAAGCGGCTGGAGCAGGCTGCCAAAAGCATCCTGCCAGCCAGAATTCCACTCCTGCTGCCCCTGGAAGCATTTATGCAGAAGTAACTCCAGGGAACGGGCTGGAAAGCACCTGACACTTCTGACTGACTGCGCTCAGGGTGTAGACCAGAGCAGGTCACCCTGGTGCTATGGAGTTAAGCAGCACAATCCAGGTTCAACCGATGCCCAAAAGGCATTACTGTCATTTGGAGGGGAAAGTCAAGTCCAACAGGATTGAATTGTTCCCGTGCCCAGTCTTTCAGCGACAACATGTGGTTATACAGAGAAGGAAATACAAATTGTCACAGCTCTCACCTTCTCCTCATGCGAGGAGGTGACCTGCGCCACATCGGCGGTGGCGGCAGCATCCTCCTGGGTGGGCTAAAGCGTCTGGGAGGCGGCCTGGGTCGTGGTGCCAGCACAGCTGTGGCAGTGATCTCCTGACCATCGATCTGGCCTTTTTAGGGAATCACAGAAACAGGGAGAAGTAAGTATATTCCAACACTAACATCTACACATCACATTACTGCAACTCACAGCTTTGTCACAAGCAACTGAAGCGTGAATCAGGCTACGGTCCTATTTCCACCACCCCCTCGGGTTATTTTGACAAAGTCCACACACGTACTAGACTTAATCTAATATCCCATCAAACTGCAGTTCAGATGTTAACTGGGAAAGATTTTCACAGAAACTTAAAGAATTTTACTACTCTTTGTTCTGAAAAAAACTCAGTTTTAATAGTTCTGTGATTTTTTTGGAACTGTCCTGAACCACACAAAAGCCAAAGCCATTTGGGCTGAAAACAGACAGTATTTCAGATCAGTTCCCCAAAGGTTTTTCCCATCATCTCTAACTCATTTTCAGATCAAACTCATTTGCTCCAAAGATTTTTAAAAGCACCCAGCCTCCTTGCAGCATTTGACACCTACCTCCATCCATGTGTTTCAGGGCTTTCTCAGCATCATCTGGGTTCTCAAACTCCACATAAGCATAACCTTTGGAGAGGTGTGGATTTAGCCTGTCAACTGGCATGTCAATCATCTTAATCTTTCCGTAAGTGGAAAAAATTTCCATGATGTGATCCTGCAGAGAAAAAGCAGGACTTAAGGATACAGACCCTGCTTACTGACCAGGTCTGGCTGGCGCAGAGCAGTAAATTCAAGCAGTACACAGCACTAGATTATCTTTAAATCAATGCCACGATCAGGAAGAGACGTATTTTGTTGGCCAGATGTGGAAAGGATTACCACTGCTTTCTCTACTGCTGTCTACTCAGTTCGTCCTTGGATTGTTCCAAACCTTCAGTTCTAGCAGCATTACCGCTGCATGTCAACACTGCCTACAAAAACACAACTACTGTAAAAGTCCTCTTGGGGATCTGAAAAGGGAATTTATGCCCTCAGTTGAAAAACTCTTAAGGTGCAATTGTTAGTATTTTTTTAAAAAACATCATTTTCTCAGCACCCTAAACCTTTTACCTCTGAAGACCTTTAAACTACATTCTAGCAAAGATTACCCAAGCCAGCCCAGCTCTCTTCAGACTCTTTATCAAGAGCTTCCAGACAGCCTTAATGCCTCCGAGGTAATTTCAGCTATTGTCCCAGCTTCTACAGTTTTCTTCCCAGTAAGGCAAGACGCAAGGTCTGGGACACTGACAAAACAGACAGGTCTTTTAAGCACTATACAGTCTCAAAAGTCTGCACTGTATTTGACTCAGTAAAATCCTACCAAAATTTTCCTCATTGACCAATCTGGACACAAAGCAGGAATTTGCAACAGCGTGGCAGCACTTGAGCGCTTTAAAAAAGCCACTGGCACATCCTCACAGATGATACGCAAGCTTGGTATTACGGGGGAGCATGCCATTACCTTGGTCACGTTTCTAGTGAGCCTGCCAACGTGCACTTTTGTAGGTCTGGGTGATGGGCTTCGCCTCTTCCGCTCCTTTTCATCTCTCTTGGGTGGCTTGGACCTAATTTTGACAACAGAAAATGTTTACAGTTTTCAGGCAACATGAAGACAAAACCAAGAAGTCAGGCATTACCACATGATAAAAAAGTACCATTTTTCTTGGGAGGACATCTTTTTTCTTTAAGAAGTTACAGGTTAGGAAGTGCTGGGGTGGTGGTGGTGGTGTTCCACTTAGAAACACCTCAGGACTTGCATTTGCCTTGCCTGCTTTTGCTTTAGAACCTTCTGGAATTTGAGGGCCTTTTTTTTGTGAGTTTTCAACTTTACTGCAACTAGGTAACAAACAGGAAATTTAGCAAACATTTCTTCAAAGTCGTTGGCCATAGTTAAAGAATTTCCCAGTTGTTAAAACAGAAAACATTCTTTGCCTCAACAATTAAAGAAGCAAAATAAAGACATAAACACCAAAGCGTACCACAACCAGGCAAACTAATGGATCCAATGATTTGTGTTTCTGTATCTTCTGTTCACTACAGAGGTCCAGAAATGTCACAGTTAAAAAAAACTATTTAAGTAGCTGCATATCACAATTTCTTTGTAGTTTAAAAAAAAAAGGAATGTCATTTTAATCTGCAAAAAATTCAGTATGCAGCAAATTTGTATTTATGCTTCTTCCTAATCTTACTGTCCATAAATTGAGGGATATACTTAAAAAACCCACACCAGCTTATAAGAATTCAGTAGTTTTTATCAGCCTTCAGCACCTTACCTACAGAATTATCCAAAGGAAAAACTGTATGGACGTTAACATAGTTTGATTCCTACCCTTACAGGAAAATGCTTCCTTTGCCCCTCTTCCCATTTTATTTTTTTTTACACATAAGAATATACATCTATATTTGCATACACATATACACCATTTTCAGCCCTGACTTTTCTGATAGTCTTGACTGTAATTTACAGGAATCAAAGAGCTTTACTCTCATCAAGTGCCCATATGATCCCATACTATTGACTGAAACTGCCTCTACAAAATACAGTATTTAAACCCACTCTTTAGAAAATGAGGTTTTTAATCTCTCTTGCTACAGAGCATGTTTTGACTGTAAGCAAAAGGAACACAACCATTCTACCAAAATTCAGATCTCTGAGTTATGGAGAAAGTAAATGGTCCCCAGAAAAAAAATCTATTCTGGTCATAATCTTGTATTCTACACGGAAATTAACCTCCCACCTGCCAATTCCTAGAACCCAAATAAAACTCACTTGGAGCGGGAGCGCCTCCTGTTGTCATGTCTCCGTCGAGATGGACTTGGAGATCCAGAGGAGCTGCTGGAACTGGAACTGCGTGAGGTGCTGGAGCTCCCAGAGCGGCTTGAGGCAGAAGAGGAGCTAGAGCCACTGCTAGAACCAGTGCTGGAACTGGACCCCGAACTGGAAGTTGAGCTGGAACGGGATCTGTTGGGGGAAGGGAATAAAAATGAGTGGAGTACTCAGAAAAAGAACTGCTGAAAACCTTTTGATAATTACAGAGAGAGCAACTGCAAGTTAGAACAATGAAAACTGATGCTCCATAGCTCACTAGACAGACAAAGGAAATTCATACCTAAAAAACCCCTAAAATCCCTTGAGTTAGACAAAACTGCACTGCGACTAACACAACGCAAGCTTTCAACAAGTCCACAACACAGGGAATGAAGCATACCAGAAATCAAGCTGGTGGTTTCTGAGAACACTGTAATTTGTTACTACCTGTAAAAGTACTGGTATTGTACCAGTAAGTACAATAAGTACCTGGTACTGCTGCTCCCACTGGAAGCACTGCGTCTTTTGCGTGTCTTGTCTCGACCACGATCCTTTTCACCCGATTCCTTAGTCCCTCCTTTATCCTTGGATCGGTCTTTCGATTTCTCTTCAGACCTATCCTTGCGCTTGGTTGGTGAGGGAGCCCTTCAAGAACAAATTGGAGAAGACATTGTTTAATACAGAAAAACACAAACAACAACAACAAAAAAACCCCACACCCAAACAAACAACAGACCAGCAACACAAAACATTGAACTTCAAATGTAACTCAAGATCACCATAACTGCAGAGTTAAAGCATCAGGCAAGTTTGGAGGTTTTAGAAAAAGGAAAATACTTTAAATTACAGAGCAGCTTTGAGAAAGACAGCTATAGCATACAGAAATTCTCACACATAAAAATTCACGCAGAAAGAGGTATATTTCCAATTCCTCACCCTCACTGGGGGGAGCCCTAGTACCCTATAACATCCCCAGTTTTGTTAAGCCTAGAAAATTCGGACAGAATGATTACCTAGTGTTGGATTTTTTATTATTTTCTTTGAGTCCTAGCAAACTCTTCTTTTTCAATCCTGATAACTCCATTTCCCCTTCGGAGGCGTCCAAAGCAGCACCGAATGGGCCTCACTTATCTCAAATCTCACTTCTAACTCCTCGATTCTGAGAACCGATCCCTAATTGAGTGCAATAAACTCCAAAGAACAGCCTAGTGACAAGATAAAAGGGTTGAGAAACAAGAAATTAACAGAGAGGCATAAAACAACAAACCTGCTTTGCAACAATGGCAGCACACTGGGCACCAACTGACTTCCACAGAGTACTTCAGTTACACGGCCATTAACAGCCAGTCTCTGTGCCAGCTCACATCGGCACCGCGTGCCTCATGTAAAAGTCTGCATCCATGTTTAAAGCTATCATTCTGCCATTCACAGAAGTATGAAGGACCTTAATGATCCTACCAAAAAATTAGCAGAGAACATCCATTTTCTCTACAAGACGTACATGCACCTCATGCCTCTGGACAACAGCCTTGTCTCCAGAGGAGTAAGCACTGTTTTTCTACAAAGCCAATTTGTGCCATATAACATATATCTGTCAGAAAGAAAGGACTGTTGAGAACAAAATCCCCCCACTGAATTATGGCTGCTCAACAAGCTGCTTCCAAAGCTCTGTCAGCCTTGGGAAGGCTACATTAAAGGGCCCAGTTTGCTGCAATGCTGCAACAGCAGATCCCACTTGAACTTCTTAGCAGAAAGTCTAACTGGATTCTGACCTCATCTAGCCCCAATCAGTTCCCTCTTTACTCCAGATCTAAAAGGAGACAAACTTAACACCCTGCTATTTAACATTCCCGATGTTTCCCACGAGAAGGCTGCATCCACCACATATTCTGCGATGTCTAAACACGATGTTGCATTTTGACTATTCCACATGGGTTGTTTAACACCTGCTTTACAAAGCTGCCTTCAACATATGCTTTAATAACCACTAAATGAGTACGGCAGGTTTGATTTGCTGTAACGCCCATTATCTACCTATGAATGAAACTTTCAGGAAAAGGAAGAGTGGGCACAAGCATGTCTGAGCTGCCAGGCTTATCTGAAGTGGCACTGAATATTCACAGTACCGCAGGACATTAGAAACATCTATATCTCCACAGGCATCACAGACAAAATTAGTTAACAAGGAAAAAAACTCTCCAGCTCACTGCATCCAACAGTGTGTTTCCTTCTACGCTTCTGGTGTCAGATTCTGGCAAGCAATTACTTTATTCTCCAAATTGCAATTAAATTTATGTTTGGGAAGAGATCACTTCTGAACAGCTGAACTCGCTTTCCTGATTTTCAGCTTGACAGTTTTCCCTACTACAACTCCAAAAAGCAACACCACAAGCAAACACTCACAAACCCAGCTCTCTGCAGATCCAGAAGTCAAGAAATACCCACGCCTTTTTGCATGGAGAAAAGGAAAGCCACAACACAAACATGACACTGGCAGGGCTCGCTGGAAGAGGAAACCTCTTCTCTACCACCAGTGGTGGTAAGAAGGCAGTCCACGGACTGTTCCATACGTGCTGCAAAGGTGACCAGGCGAAGCAAACCCGAGTACATCACCCAGCTGTACAACATTTTTAACCAGCTCTATGCCTCTAGTGCAAAGTGAGAGGGGGCTACAGTTCAAAAATTGAAAGCCACTGCACGAGACCAGCTGACCCGCTTGGAAGAACAGAGCAGACACGTTTCTGAACTCACAAGACCAAAAAAATGGACATCTTCCTCTCCCACCTTTCTTCTCCTAAATATACCATAGTTGGGTTTGCGTTCTCTCATCCTACACACCGATTTCTCTTGCATCCGTGGACTATCATGGTGATAATGCTATCAGCTCAGCAATGCAAAACCATCTATTATCCTTTGATAGCTGGCTCTAGTTTTACCCCTACTGGAAGGGGGGAAGAGAGAGGGCCCAGATGAACACCAGCACATGCTTTGCTGTTACCCAGCCTGCTGCTGGACCAGTAGGCAATACTTCAGCTAAACAGCCACCACTCCGGCACCACTCCTCAGGACAGGCACTCAGCAGACAAATTAGCCATACGTTGAGCAAACTCCCAAGGATGGTACGTGCAGCATTTAAGCAGCCTCCAAACTAAACAGTGTTTTCTTTCCATCAAATATATAAGTACCTTTCTCAAGAATGCCACTTGCCTAGCTTACTTCAGTTGGAAACCTCAGCCTAAGAGACACAGCCTGTGAGCAATTTCACCTGTATGCATTCAGGCATTCACTGAAATATGTGGAAAGAATAAAATCATGATCTTCACACAAGGACGTATAACAATGCATTTCTAAGTGACATACTTCTACAATCAAAAGAACTCTCAGTCCCTAACAAATCAATGTTTTGGCAGCACCCTCCCCAAACCAGAAAGTCTAAGATTGATCTACGCAGACCAAACATTCATTTCACACACACACCTCTCTGCTTTAATGACTTGGTTTGCCCTCTCAGAGAGCTGCAAAGGAAGCAAACTCAGCTCTCCCTCGGACTTCCTGCACGACTACAGGCAAGTCCCTTAACGGCAGTTTGCTTCAGATCCTCATTTGCAAAACGGGGAAAAGATTTTCCTCCCGTGAGGAGAGGGTTCAACACTCGGCAGTTCTTTGCAAGCTTACGGCCGCTCGCCCAAGCTAACTACATGGAGCTGGGCCGGAGGAGCGCCGGGGCAGCCAGCTCCGCCTCCCGCTTCGCACGCCGTGGGGTAGGCTACGGCGCCGGGCGGACCGAGGGCTTGTCGCTGCTGACCGCACCGTACGTGTTGCCATACTATGGGCGAAGCCGAGGCGCGGGCTGAGGAACAGGGAGAGAAAAGCACAGACCAAGCACACAGAGTCGGTTCAGAGCAGAGCCCGCATCCCGGGGCCCGCGCCGCCCGCCGCCTCCGCCAGGACCGGCCGGCCCGCCCGCCCCCGGGCCCGCATAGCGCTCCTCCCGCCGCCCCGGCCGCGGGGAGCGCCGAGACCCCCCGGCTCCGGCTCCCCTTCAGGCCCCGGCCCGGCCCCGCCCGGCCCCTCCCCGGCCCGGCCTCCCTCCGTCCCTTCCTCCCCGCCCCCGGCCGCGGTAGGCCGCAGCGCCCAGGCCCCATCCCTGACCCCCGCCCCGCCATCTCCTCCTCGGCGGCTCCGGCGCGCTCCCCTCGGCACCCCCGGGCGGCGGCGGGACCGCTCCGCGCCGCGGCCGGGCCGGATGGACGCCGATGGCCCGCGGCTCCCGCCCTGCCCCCGGCCCCACTCACATCCTCGGCGCCCGCCGCAGCCGCCGCTCCCGGCCCGTCGCGCGCGATCGACGCAGCGCGGGCGGGAACGGGCGCTGCGCGGCGCGCGCCGATGGCGTCACACGCCGGGGAGAAGTGGGGGGGGGCGGGTTTAAAGGGACAGACGGGAGGGTCGGGGTGTCCGTGGGGTGAAGGGGGGAGCGGGTGGGTCGGGGTGTCCACGGGGTGGGGGTGAGGAAGGGAGCGGGTGGGTCAGGGTGTCCGTGGGGTGAAGGGGGGAGCGGGTGGGTCGGGGTGTCCACGGGGCGGGGGTGAGGAGGGGGGCGGGTGGGTCGCTGTGTCCGTGGGGTGGGGGTGAGGAAGGGAGCGGGAGGGTCGGGGTGTCCGTGGGGTGAGGAGGGGAATGCGTGGGTCGGGGTGTCCACGGGGGTGGGGGGTGAGGAGGGGGGCGGGTGGGTCGGGGTGTCCGTGGGGTGAAGGGGGGAGTGCGTGGGTCGGGGTGTCCACGGGGTGGGGGGTGAGGAAGGGAGCGGGAGGGTCGGGGTGTCCGTGGGGTGAGGAGGGGAGTGCGTGGGTCGGGGTGTCCATGGGGTGGGGGGTGAGGAGGGGGGCGGGTGGGTCGGGGTGTCCGTGGGGTGAAGGGGGGGAGCGGGTGGGTCGGGGTGTCCGTGGGGTGGGGGGTGAGGAGGGGGGCGGGTGGGTCGGGGTGTCCGTGGGGTGAAGGGGGGAGCGGGTGGGTCGGGGTGTCCGTGGGGTGGGGGGTGAGGAGGGGGGCGGGTGGGTCGGGGTGTCCGTGGGGTGAAGGGGGGAGCGGGTGGGTCGGGGTGTCCGTGGGGTGGGGGGTGAGGAGGGGGGCGGGTGGGTCGGGGTGTCCGTGGGGTGAAGGGGGGAGCGGGTGGGTCGGGGTGTCCACGGGCTGGGGGTGAGGAAGGGAGCGGGAGGGTCGGGGTGTCCGTGGGGTGAGGAGGGGAATGCGTGGGTCGGGGTGTCCACGGGGGGGGGGGGGGGGGGTGAGGAGGGGAGCGGGAGGGTCGGGGTGTCCGTGGGGTGAAGGGGGGAGTGCGTGGGTCGGGGTGTCCACGGGGTGGGGGGTGAGGAGGGGAGCGGGTGGGTCGGGGTGTCCGTGGGGTGGGGGGTGAGGAGGGGAGTGGGTCCCTCAACAGGCCGAGAGCGGGAGTGGGAAGAGAGGAAAATGGGCAGTGCGTTCCTGCAGCGAGAGAGGAATCCATTGCTTCTGAGAGGGTCCGGAGCTGATGGGCTGTGGCCGTGGCGGCCGAGGGACACCGACTGGCGGGACACGCTCTGCTGCTGGGACGGTCAGGTCTCGTTTATTCGAGCGCCCTGCGCTCCCCCAGGCTAGAGGTGCCGCAGCTCTGTGGGTGCTGGCGCCGTTCGTTCGGGGGTGTCTGACCTGTGCACCCTGTGGATCGATGAGCGGTTAGTCCCTTTCGTACTGGGCCTGCTTGTCTGGTTTTTGCAGCTATGCTTACTGGTGTAATCGAAGTTATGTTTTCCTACAAACTTTGTCCTGCTTAATCATAATAATAGCCAAGGCTTCAACTCTTGACTTTCCATAAATGACAGCCGAGGAAGCTGTAGGCCTTCACCGGTAGATGCTGGGCCCAGTGTCATGTCCAGGTTGCAGATTCACAATGCACAAGTCTCTAATTTGGGGTTGTGGCAGACGTGTCCTCTCGGGTGGTGGGTGGCAGAAAGGGACAGGTACTGCTGAGAGGGGACTCACCTGCTGCCTGACTTGCCAAAGTGCAAGAGAAATGTGAAGAGGAGAATGAAAGACTTAAGATGGAGCAACATCCAGTGGCATTTCATAAATCCGAAGATTTATGTGGGAAGGACATTTTCTCTTTTTTTGGTTTTTTTTTTTTTCTTCCTGCCAAAACGTGTGCTGTGAACTTACCGGGAAATTTGCCACTGGAGGCATTGATCTTCTGACCTGGTCACATTGGATTCCAGCTGTACTGGCTGCCGACTTCTGACTTCAAGGGAACAAAGTCAGAAGTGTACTTTGACCCAATTCCTAAGGCAGGGTCTTCAAAGTGACAAACCTCTCTGGGAAGCAGGTGTGCTAGGAAGCCAGAGAGTGGCCATAGGCATTTTTGTTAGATCCCTAAGATTCGAATCCTCATGTTCCTTTGAGAGGAAGACAGCTCCACATCCTGAATGCCGTGTAAGAATATTCCCGGTCTACCTACCTTGCAGAATGTGGGTGAGAGCAGAGCAGGTGTCTGTTAGATCATGTATGCCAAGGAGAAGAATTGATTTATTTTCTCTCTGCTGCAAAACCAAGGGGGTATTACATGAAACTAGCCATGGGCAGGTTCAGAAAAAAGCAAAAGGAGGTTGTTCTTCCCACATCTTGTTAAAGGGCAAATTTCCCTGTCACAGGATATTCTAGCTTACTAAGAGTTTACATGGGCTCAAAGGGAAACTGGACTGTGTCTATGTAGGACTGTTGGTAGACTGTCGTGATGACCTTAGAATCATCGAATCATTTAGGTTGGGAGAGACCCTTAAGATCATCGAGTCCAACCATCAACCTAACACTGCCAAACCCACCACTAAACCACGTCCCTCAGCACCACATCTGCCCGTCTTTTAAATACCTCCAGGGATGGCGACTCCACCACTGCCCTGGGCAGCCTGGTCCAGTGCTTCACAACCCTTTCAGTGAAGAAAATTTTCCTAATATCCATCCTAAACCTCCCCTGGTGCAACTTGAGGTCAGTTCCTCTTGTCCTATCACTTGTTACTTGGGAGAAGAGACCGACCCCCCCTTCGCTACACCCTCCTTACAGGGAGCTGTAGAGAGTGATAAGGTCTCCCCTCAGCCTCCTCTTCTCCAGGCTGAACACCCCCAGTTCCCTCAGCAGCTCCTCATGACACTTGTGCTCCAGACCCCTCACCAGCTCTGCTGCCGTTCTCTGGACACGCTCCAGCACCTCAGTGTCTTTCTTGTAGTGAGGGGCCCAAAACTGAACACAGCACTTGAGGTGGGGCCTCACCAGTGCCGAGTACAGGGGGACAATCACTGCCCCAGTCCTGCTGGCCACACCATTGCTGATACAGGCCAGGATGCTGGTGGCCTTCTCGGAAAGTCTCTCAGTGCTGCACTGGGGGGAGTGTACTCTGGGAAGTGCTGTCATGTGCACTGCTATTCCTGCCCAGGCATCTGCTGGTCAGCCTGCTGGAGATGGGGTGCTGACCCAAAGAAACTGTGGGCTGACCCAGCATGGCTGTCATTCTCTCCATTCTTCCAAGTAACTCTTTACACATGAAATTGTAAGTACTGTAGCTTTAATTCTTGAGTTTTATGGTGCTTTATTAAAATCTTCATCCCATTTTTGTGCTGCCTGTTTTTGTCAATACTTGTAACCACTGAGCTAAGGAATACGTAATGAATGTGCCCTTTAGACAACTGCAGCCACAGCTGGAGAGTAAGACATGGAGAGTAAGAACCTCTTCTATACCACATTTTAAGCTGCAAATCTGAAAACTGCTGTTTGAAAGGTGGCAAGTATCACTGTCTTCATTTGATAAATGGTAATATGGACTAAAGCTTAGGCCTCACAAAGGTAAGCCAGGAGTCTCAGCCTGCCTTACCCGCAAGACCTGTGGCTTGCAGCAGGTTGTGCTGTTCAGTGACAGCCTTTGAGCGCTCAGTCCCTGTCTAGCCTCCAGCCCAAGAACTACTGCAGAGAGAAGGTCCGGCAGGAGAGGCCATGCTTCCTTGGGCAGGAGGGATGGAGGCCAGGCTTGCTCCCACCCGGCTGTGCTCACTGCTGTTAGGCTTAGGGCACGATGTTTAAAATTGTCGCCTCTCTCGGCTGGAGCAAAGCCATAGTGGCTGGGTGCTCCCAGAGCCATGCACACCCTTATTCTCACCAATGGCTCTTATCTCTCCAGGGGTGGTCAGGTGAGTTCACTGAACCGGCAGAAAATTATTTTTCTAGTACTGTGAAAAAAAAGAAGTTTACTGCCAGTTCTCTCCCTGAAGCAGCTCGCCGCAGAGTTGTGAGCAGCAGGGACACCATCCCCAAGGACAGTGGTGGCCAGGTGCTGAGGGGTCTGATTTCCTCTCAGTGGCTGCTAGCAGCTGGCAGGACTAAGCCTTAAGGCCAAGCTTGAGCAAGAAGAGACATTTGAACATCTCATTTGGTGGGCAGGAGCAGGGGTGAGAACAGGTCAGAGCACGCACCTGCTTCAGTTTCAGAGTGAATGGTGCCACTGTCACCTTCTGCCCCATGCTAACCGCTCAGCATGGCGCAGGGCAGCCCACCATCACTGCTGTGGTCCTGCGCAAGGAGCTGGTCCTTCCAGGTCTGGATGGGACCTCTAGGGATGGTACCACAGCGCTGCCTCCCGTGGGGTTTCTCCTCCATCCTCTGACACAGGAGCCACCGGCCACATGTGAGCTGTGGCCCAGGATGGGATGGCAGCAGGTTTGCACCCTGAGGCTGTGAAGGTGATGTGGCTCCTCATGGTCCTGGCGCAAGGCTGCCCCGAAAGAGTTAAGAGGAGGGCTCCTCCCTCCCAGTACATAAGTCTCCTCCTGGGTGACCTTCCCGGCAGCCTTTGCTGGCTCTGCCCCAACCAAACAAAGAGGGCAGGAGCTTTTCAAACAACAGCCTCCCAAAAAGTTGGCTGCTGCCGAACTGGGCTGTGCTGGGACCCTGGCTGGCCACGGCCACTGGAGGATGCAGCAGGGGCAGCAAGTTGGTGCCGTCGCCTGGGAGGATCCTGGCAGTCGTCTTTAGTCCCTGTACGTGGATGCTCTGCCTGTTCGCTGCTGTGCATTAAGATTGTTTGGGTGCCGGGAGGGCGATGGGGAAGGATGGAGAGAAACTTCTCGCAGCGGTAGTTTGGCCAGGATGCGAGCGGCAGGGAGGGGTGGCAGGAGGCCTGTGATGGTGAGCTCCTGCGGCCCACAGCCATTCCGCGCTCCACACAGCACCGCTCTGGATGGAGCGGACCGCTGCTGCTCGGCACGCAGACTGGGGACACGCTCAGAGTGGCGATGTGGAGGTCTGGTGCTGCACTGAGACTCAGTGCCAGGGCTGGGAGTGGCGTGCCTGATCTGAGATGCTGTCCTCCAGCCCCTTCTGGAACTCAGAAACCCGCCTAGCAATTTTCCAGCAGAGGTGTAGATCCTCTTTAGAAATTGCCGGTGTGTCGACAGACGGCTGGGTGGTGGATTTAAGGCAGCAAACAATCACAAAGCTGCTCCAGCCAAGACACCGCAGATGAGCAGGAGAGGAAAGAACGGAGCTCTGTGAGTGCTGCTTTTGGATCTTGCCTCTGTGTTTTTCTGTCTCTTCATTCCTGCACCTCTGGGCTGTTGATGAGAACAGTGCTATGTACTGCCATCTGTGCAGGTGAGCTGCGGCACTTGCGGCGGTGGATGGTGGTTAGGACTAATTAGTTAGCATCTGTAAATGCCACCTGAAGCTGAAAGTGCTTGTCCTGGGTATTGCACTGTCTTGCAACTGGGTGCTTCATTTCTCGTTGGCTTTGGGTTGTGGAGCCGCCATGGCGTGGTGGCGTGGCTACAGAGGGCTCTCCCTGAGCCCCAGAAGATCCAGGTGATTGGTGGGTTATTCTGCCAAGAGCAGCACTAGACCACTGGCTTTGATTTATCGTGGTGAGGTGCAAGGTGCCATATACCGGGCATTACTTCGCGCTTGTAGGGACTGCGCTGCCCACAGCCTCTTGCTGCCAATGTTCTCCCTGTGCTATAAGAGCTTTGGTCTGTCTCCCTGCTCAGTCCGTTCCTCCTTCTGCACCTGTTTTAGAGGGAGGTTAGGTGTGTGTCTGGCTTTGGAAAACACAGTCTGTGTGGCTTTGTTAGAGGGATGGCAGGATGGGAGATTTGTCTTCTAAGGGCTTGGAAACTTTTAATCCTAATGTGTAGTTACAGCCTTGGTTATCTCTGCAGAGAGTTGAGATTAGCCCCAGTTTCCAATGGCTGCTCCATCGAGTAGCTATATAGATTTGGAACAGCAGAAAGACTAGATTTGTGGGTGTTCCTCTCTAATCTGCAGAAGGAGGTGAGTTTAGCAGTTTAGCTGAAACACTTAAATCTTCAGCAGCAGTCTCTGAGCATCTGGCCTGCCATTTCTCGAGGTCTGAGGCTGATTCTTGCAGTGGACACCAGCAGCTAGGCCGTGGACAAACTCAGGACTCCAGGGATGTGATACCATGCACACACTGGTATTTTGGGACTCTTAGCCCAAAAAGCGTGCCATGATGCACCTTTTCTCTGTTTTCCTGCAACTCTTACAAAACATGCCCTGATGCTGTAGGAATATGCCTGCTCAATGTTACCCTTCCTCAAACGTCCTGGTTCCACCCCAAGGAACAAATAACACATTACACTCTGCAGTGATTCATTTGTTTCCTCTTCAGGCATCTGAAAGACACTAGAAATTCAAGGTATGCTGGTGGTTCAGCCTTCGCAACTCTCTCTGCTGGAAGGGTTGCGTCTCTGGAGAGCAGACACTTAAAGCTGCAAAACACTTTAAAGAGAGGCTAACGTTGACTGTACAGATAAAGGCAGGGCAGCGAGATACGTGGCATTTGTTGTTCTTGTCTGAACATTTAAACTCAGCTTGATGAGTTTGTTCAGTCCCAGGGCATAGATGGATTTCTGAGCCTGGATGTGAAATCCAGCCTGTCCCTCTGCCCTAGGCCTTTCCAGGTGGTCTGTGAAAGCCTCTTGTTCCTTCAAGCTGTGGTCCTGCAGTCATTAATATCAGATTTGGACCCTCCAGTTCATTTCTTAATACAAATCTGACCTTTACGAGGTACGGTATCACAGCCATGATTAATTTGTTAGACCACGAAATATGGCGTTGATGTTGAGCTATGGGTTTTGAGCTGTAGGAGAGCTGATCCAATGCAGAGCCTTTTTGTACAAAGCTATCCATCAGTGCGATTTTATACAGGGTCACTGCTTTGTGCTGTGTGGCGTGGAACTCTTTGACCATTAGGGTGGATTTTCCTGTATTCCTGAAACTCCTCCTTTCCTCCCCTCAAATGTGAGGAACCAGTACTATGTTTATACTGTTGTTACCCTGTGCCCCTGAGCAATCCTAGTACTTATCACATATACACGCTCCTATTTGTCCCACCACCTTGTCTTCATACCCTGTTCCCCAGTTAGCACAAGGCTGTAGTGGCATTGTCTGGGTCAAAAGCAAACTATGTGTATCATCCTACTCACAATTGGTTTTACAAACCCCAAACTGTTAATTAAAGGAACCTTGCAGGGACCCAACTTTCTTCAGTTTGCACGTACTGCAAACCTTGAAGTAGAACCTCAAAGTTTTATATTTTCCATTTGAGGACTTAATGTTTAAAGTGTGGCCAGGCAGGGGGCGAGCTCCTCAACTGCTCTCAAAGCAGAGCCTAAAGGAACTGGTCAGTTGTCAAAGGTGACAGAGCAAAGTGAGGCCTGGGCTCTAAATAGCTCACTTCCAAACCCTGGGCCAGATATACAACCCTTTCTTCTCTGCCGTTCTGACGGCTGAAGTACAAGTTGATTAGAAAGCTTCTTATGAGGTTATCCCTTCAGAGGGGGAGCTGGCACAGCTCAGGTAACAGCAGCACCGTCCGAAGTCAACTGGCCCATCTCCTTTTAATAAAACCTGCAACTGAGCTGCTCCTTCACCAATTTCGCAAAGAAAATCAGGGCTCTATAACATGGGATACAGCAGTCTGTATGGCTGGTAGCAGTCGACGTTGTTAGATAATGTTATTGCTTCCACAAGGCTTGACATAACCCACAAAGCAGTGACACCGGGTAAAATTGCAGCCTGGGAGAAACGGCCATTCTTCCCTGGCACAGATCTTCCCACTTTGGCAACATTTCAGCATAGGACACCTAATACTGTTAATCTCCCTCTGAGCTAAGTACCATTAAACCACATTGCCGGTTCTTTCTGATTACCTGTCTCCATGGGGCTAAGACTTCCCAGTCTGTACGGCAGTGAAACTGTTATCTAGGTGAAGAGCTAAGAACTATCCACGTCCCTTCAAAGCTGTGCTGGGCAGGCTCTGAAATAGGACCCCGAGGGCAAGAAACCAAGCGGAGCATTGCCATACCAGCTCATCTTTCCTTTCCAGCATGGCTCACTGTGGTCAAAGCACTTTTCTCTGTGGGGAGAGAAGGAATCAGGCAGCAGACTGGCCCCTTCCACAGCAGTTTTGCCTTTGCTCTACTTGAAACGCTTCTTGCTCTCTTGGTTGCAAGAAGCTCTTTTCCATGTCTGAATCAAGTGTAAACCAGCACTGTCCTCCTTGTGCTTCTGGAGGATGTTTTTAATATTTTTTTTTTCCCCTCTGAGCTGCTGCAGAGTGAAAAAGGACTCGTCTTGCCAGCTTTTGCAGTGGCTATTTAGAACGCTGTGGGAAAGCAATAACACTGATGAGGATGGATCAGTGTCCCTGCCCAGCTGCTTGCAGCTGCTCCAGCTTCCCAAAGGCACGCTGGGGGTCTGAGGAGGAAATCAGAGGCAAAGAAAAGGGTGCGCAAGAGGACCTCGCCGAGCTCCTGCCAGCTGCAAGGCCCAGGGTGAAGGGAAGTCTGGGAGATCGGGCTTGTGGCTCCTTACAAGGTCCATAAGGATCAATTCCTGTTTGCTAACACCTTCCCTTGCTTTATTTTTGTGCTTTTGCATAGCCTGGGGTGCCCTGTGCATCCATTATGAGTTAGTCAAAGTGTTTCCCATCCCATGCCCTGGAACACTGGCCTTGCACTGTACAAAGGCAGTTCAAGTTGAAAGGAAAGGGATATACCCACATCTAACCCTGTTCTTCATGGTCCTACATGGACCTTCTTAGGGCAGGAGTATTTTGCACTCTCCGCAGCACAGCAAGCTCTTGAGTCCAATGCGCATTGGGATGTTAACAACGTAGAGCGGCTGTTTTCAATTGCTGAGACCAGATAGGATGAGCTGCCTGTTCTCGCTCTCCATGGGTAGCAGCTTTTCCCTCTCCCACTCCTCCCTCTTCCCCAATTGCAGCCATTCTCAGCACCAGCAGTTTGTCTCACTGGTGAGACACATTGCTCCACCTTGGTATCTGCTGCCCTTGTGGCTATGGTGCTTCTGAAATGATAGACTGCAGCTTGTTGCTCTGGTTAAGTTCATCCGTAGATAAATCCGTAGGAGGGCTAACTTTGAGCTAGGAGGGCTAACTTTGAGCTCTTCGAGAAATTGCTGGGAGAAATCAAATGGGAGAGGGCTCTAGAGGGTAAGGGGGCTCAAGAGAGCTGGCTGATATTCAAGCACCACCTCCTCCGAGCTCAGGATAGGTGCATCCTGAAGAGCAAGAAATCGGGCAAGGGAAGGAGACCTGCATGGCTGAGCAGGGATCTGCTGAAAAAGCTCAGGTGGAAGAAGGGAGTTTACAGGGTGTGGAAAAGGGGGCTGACGACTTGGGATGAGTATAAGGCGGCTGTCAGGGTATGCAGGGAAGAAACGAGGAAAGCCAAGGGAGCCTTGGAATTGAACCTGGTGAAGGATGTCAAGACCAATAGGAAGGGTTTCTTTAAGTATGTAGGAGGCAAAAGGAAAACCAGGGAAAATGTGGGCCCACTCTTGAACGAGACGGGTGCTGTGGTGACAGATGATGCAGAGAAGGCAGAGTTGCTGAATGCCTTCTTTGCTTCTGTCTTCACTGCTCGGGCCAGCTCTCGGGAGTCCCAGACTTTGCAAGTAACAGAGAAAGTCTGGAGGAAGGAAAACTTTCCCTTGGTTGAAGAGGAACAAGTTAGAGAACAATTAAGTAAACTGCATACCCACAAGTCCATGGGGCCTGATGGGATGTACCCACGAGTGCTGAGGGAGTCATTGCTGGGCCGCTCTCCATCATCTTTGAAAGGTCCTGGAGAACAGGGGAGGTGCCTGAGGACTGGATGAAAGCCAATGTCACTCCAGTCTTCAAAAAGGGCAAGAAGGATGACCCGGAAAACTACAGGCCGGTCAGCCTCACCTCCATCCCTGGAAAGATGGTGGAACAGCTCATTCTGGCCATCATCTCAAAGCATCTGGAGGAAAAGAAGGGTATCAGAAGTAGTCAACATGGATTCACCAAGGGGAAGTCATGTCTGACTAATCTGATAGCCTTCTACGATGGCGTGACTGGATGGGTGGATGAGGGGAGGGCAGTGGATGTTGTCTACCTTGACTTCAGCAAGGCCTTCAACACTGTCTCCCACATCATCCTCACAGGCAAGCTTAGGAAGTGTGGGTTAGATGAATGGACAGCGGGGTGGATTGAACAGTGGTTGACAGACAGAGCTCAGAGGGTTGTGGTTAGTGGTGCAGAGTCCAGTTGGAGGCCAGTAACAAGTGGTGTCCCTCAGGGGTCAGTACTGGGTCCAGTCCTGTTCAATATATTCATCAATGACCTGGATGAAGGGATAGACTGTACCATCAGCAAGTTTGCTGATGACACAAAACTGGGAGGTGTGGCCGACATGCCAGAAGGCTGTGCCGCCATACAGCGTGACCTGGACAGGCTGGAGAGTTGGGCAGAGAAAAACCTGATGAAATTCAACAAAGGCAAGTGTGGGGTACTGCATCTGGGGAGGAATAACCCCATGCATCAGTACAGGTTGGGGGCTGACCTCCTGGAGAGCAGCTCTGTGGAAAGGGACCTGGGAGTCCTGGGGGCCAACAGGGTGCCCATGAGCCAGCAATGTGCCCTGGTGGCCAAGAAGGCCAATGGCATCCTGGGGTGCATCCAGCAGAGTGTGGCCAGCAGGGCGAGGGAGGTCATCCTCCCCCTCTACTCTGCCCTGGTGAGGCCACATCTGGAGGACTGTGTGCAGTTCTGGGCTCCCCGGGTCAAGAAGGACAGGGAACTGCTGGAGTCCAGCAAAGGACTATAAAGATGATGAGGGGATTGGAACATCTTTCTTATGAGGAAAGGCTCAGGGACTTGGGTCTTTTTAGTCTAGAGAAAAGAAGACTCAGGGGGGATCTAATCAATGCTTATAAATACTTAAGGGGAGGGTGCCAGGGGGATGGGAACAGTCTTTTTTCAGTGGTGCCCAGTGACAGGACCAGAGGGAACGGGCACAGACTTGAGCATAGGAAGTTCCATATTAATATGAGGAGGAGCTTCTTCCCTTTGAGGGTGGCAGAGCAGTGGCACAGGCTGCCCAGAGAGGCTGTGGAGTCTCCCACTCTGGAGACATTCCAAACCCACCTGGACGCCGTCCTGTGCAGCTGCTGGAGGTGTCCCTGCTGTGGCAGGGGGGTTGGACTTAGATGATCTCCAGGGGTCCCTTCCAACCCTGACCATTCTGTGATTCTGTGATAAATGCCTGCGTCTCTCTGAGGCTGTTCCATCCCTGAGGGCCAGGCTGGCCACGGGCGTGCTGTCGTGCAGCTCACCCAGGTGACTTAAGTAGCCATTGAGAAAACACAACCCCAGGCTAAAGCAGTTGGGTGATCATGGCATGGCTCTACTGGCTGTTGAAGACTGCAAGGATCTGATTCTTCTGTGCTTCACCCCAGCATGAATTTCAGAAGAAGATTTGCTTGCACCTCTCCAGGGTAAAAACTGCGTGCTTCCAGGAGCAGGCTTGCAGCTGTGAGACAGAAGGGTCAAGCCAATCTTCCCGGGCATCAGTCAGCGCTGTGGTCACACAACTAACGTTGAACAATTGCCTCAAGGCAATGAAGAAGGTGCGCAGCAGGCTGATGACCCTGGACTTCAGGAGAGCCGACTTTGGCCTCTTGAAGAATCTGCTTGGTATGGTGCCGTGGGATGAAGCGCTGGAAGGAAGAGGGGTCCAAGAAAGTTGGTTAATATTCAAGGACCACCTCCTCCAAGCACAGCAGCAATGCATTCCTACAATGAGGAAGGCAGGCAGAAAAGCCAGGAGGCCTGCGTGGATGAACAAGGAGCTCCTGGAACTGACCAAAAGAAAAAAGGAGGCCTACAGGGAGTGGCGACAGGGCCGGGTAGCCTGGGAGGATTACAGAGGAATCGTTCGAGCAGCTAGAGAGCGGGTTAGACAAGCTAAAGCCCAGCTAGAACTAAATCTGGCCAGGGACATTAAGACAAACAAAAAATCCTTCTATAGGTATATCAGCGAGAAAAGAAAGACTAGGGAAAATGTAGGCCCTCTCCGGAAGGATACGCAAGAACTGGTCACCCGGGACAGCGACAGAGCTGAGGTACTCAATGACTTTTTTGCCTCAGTCTTCACAGACAAGGACAGCAGCCGCACTGCCCAAGACGCAGATTGCAAAGGAGAGGATTGGGAAAATGGAGCACCGCCCACTGTAGATGAAGATAAAGTGAGAGACCACCTGAGGAACCTGAAGGTGCACAAGTCCATGGGACCTGATGAGATACATCCGCGGGTCCTGAGGGAACTGGCAGATCAAGTCACGAAGCCACTAGCCATCATATTTGAGAAGTCGTGGCAGTCTGGCGAGGTTCCTGCCGACTGGAAAAGGGGAAACATAACCCCTATTTTCAAAAAGGGAAACAAGGAAGACCCAGGGAACTACAGGCCAGTCAGTCTCACCTCTGTGCCTGGCAAGATCATGGAGCAGATCCTCCTGGAAACTCTGCTGAGGCACACAGAAAACAAGGAGGTGATTGGCGAGAGCCAACATGGCTTCACCAAGGGCAAGTCATGCCTGACAAATTTGGTGGCCTTCTACGAAGGGGTTACAGTGGCAGTGGACAAGGGAAGATCTGCTGATGTCATCTACCTGGACTTGTGCAAAGCGTTTGACACTGTCCCACACGATATCCTGGTCTCTAAATTGAAGAGACATGGATTCGATAAATGGACCACTCGGTGGATAAAGAACTGGCTGGAGGGTCGCACTCAAAGGGTTGCGGTCAACGGCTCGGTGTCCAAGTGGAGAGCAGTGACGAGTGGCGTTCCTCAGGGGTCGGTACTGGGACCCGTACTGTTCAACATCTTTGTTAGTGACATGGACAGTGGGGTAGAGTGCACCCTCAGCAAGTTTGCTGATGATACCAAGCTGTTTGGCGAGGCAGACACGCTGGAGGGGAGGGATGCCATCCAGAGGGACCTGGACAGGCTGGAGAGGTGGGCCCAAGCCAACCTCATGCAGTTCAACAAGGCCAAGTGCAAGGTCCTACATCTGGGTCGGGGCAATCCCAAGCACAAATACAGGCTCGGCGGAGAATGGCTGGAGAGCAGCCCTGTGGAGAAGGACCTGGGGGTGATGATTGATGAAAAGCTCGACATGAGCAAGCAGTGTGCGATCGCAGCCCAGAAGGCCAACCGTATCCTGGGCTGCATCAAAAGAAGTGTGGCCAGCAGGTCAAGGGAGGTGATTCTGCCCCTCTACTCCGCTCTCGTGAGACCCCACCTGGAGTACTGCATCCAGCTGTGGAGTCCCCAACATAAGAAGGACATGGACCTGCTGGAGCGCGTCCAGAGGAGAGCCACGAGGATGATCCGAGGGCTGGAGCACCTCTCCTATGAGGAGAGGCTGAGAGAGTTGGGGCTGTTCAGCCTGGAGAAGAGAAGGCTCCGGGGAGATCTTATTGCGGCCTTCCAGTACCTAAAGGGGGCCTACAGGAGAGCTGGGGAAGGACTTTTTACTAGGGCATGTAGTGATAGGACGAGGGGGAACGGCTTTAAGCTGGAAGAGGGCAGGTTTAGATTAAACATTAGGAAGAAGTTTTTCACTTTAAGGGTGGTGAGGCACTGGAACAGGTTGCCCAGAGAGGTTGTTGAAGCCCCATCCCTGGAGGTGTTCAAGGCCAGGCTGGACGTGGCCTTGGGCAACCTGGTCTAGTGAGAGGTATCCCTGCCTGTGGCAGGGGGGTTGGAACTCGATGATCTTCAAGGTCCCTTCCAACCTAAACCATTCTATGATTCTATGATTCTATGATTTTATGATTCTATGAACCCCTGGGGAGTCTGACATTCAAACCCCAGTAATCAGGGCTGCAGAAACACTGCGGGAGAGACGGGTGGCGATGTGACCAGCGGGTGTACGTGTGTGCAGGCAAGCGGGGGAGCTCTGCCCCAGGGTCTTGCAGGATGGATGCTGGGCAGCTCCTCTTCCTCGGGTCCACCTCCCCGAGCTGGGGCTTGCACTGGCGCAGAAACAAGCGGTGAAGAGGAAAAGCTGGCTGCTTGCCCTCAGGCTAATGGTTGGGTAACTTCACCTGGGTTGTAGGAAACTTGGATTCATGCTCTTCCTCCTTCTCAGACCTTAAATCTACTCTGCCCTGAAGGGAACTCTGGGGTGTGCATGAGTGCTGCCTTCTTTCTCCTTCTCTCTCGAGGCTATTCCACAATGTATATAATATTTTCTCGGCCAGAGAGCAGGAGAGCTAAGGAAATAATCCCGGTGCTGAGAAGGTTGCTCTAGGCTCTGGTCTGTGTTTCTGTGGATATTACTGCATGCAGAGTTATGGAATAGAAGCATTACCAGCAGTGATGTCTGGTTAAAGGAGCTTTCTTAGCTTCAACTAGGCACTTAAAGACTTTAGGCACTGCAAGGGTTCAGCAGCAGCTGAAGAAAGAGTGGCTGATCTGAAATTTGGACAGACGCCTCAACTGGCAGGCTGAAGCGAAATTCCTTTTGCAGGCCTTGGCTGCAAAAGCATGCAGCTGCTCACAGAAATGCGTGTGTCCAACTGGCTGGGTAAGGTCTCGAAAGTCAACCCACCGAAGGACAAAACTTGGAGCCTGTGGTGCTGCGCGACAGCCCTCTCCGACTGTAGCCATAAGCTGTGTTCCAGTCACCGCGTCTTCACCCTGCGAGTACGCATCCCACTGCAAAACAAGGGGTGTGTGGGGATACCCCCTTGCAGACCCATGAGGAACCACACCGAAGCTATCATAACTTTCAGGGGAACGACGTTGTGTCCAGACCGGCATGACTGCAGAATCAGGGCTTGCAAAATGACTTGGGGCTGTGGCTGGTGGACAAGGCGATAGCCAGGTAGGTGGAGGCAAGCTGCGTCCTCAGAACTGGGGTTTGTAGTGCCCACATGGCTCACAGTGTCTGCGCTTTGTTCAGAGACCTCCAAGCCAAGCAGACTTCGTGGTGCTGCTCTGTTTTAGAAATAGCAAAGGCTGAGTCAACTCAGATGAGATTGTTCCAGGGAGTTACTGGACAAGTTGAAACCTTTCTGTTTTCCTGATATCCACAGAAATGAACAGGGGTAAAGGCAGAGAATAAGCTCACATGGTTGCAGTGCTGTGAATTTCCTTCCACTGACGTGCTCCCTTTCCCTGTCCCCCTGCAAAGCCACCACTTGAATTAACTTCTCCTGAGTGGTGTAAGAAACCTTCAGAGGAACCACATCATCCCCAGCCAGGCCCTGAGAAGTGAAGGGAACCCCGTCCCTGGTGGAAAATCACAGGCCTAGGAAAATCCCTGAATCTTTCCCTTTCATTGAATTGTTGGTTTGTTTTTTTTTTTCCTTCTGCAAAAATTATTGGAAAGTAACAAACATCTTGTAGGCCAGGTGAGTGTAAAGGTCTCATCTCCGTGAATGTGTAACTTGGGCAGCTGTGTTGCATCAGCTGCCTGCATGACACAGGCTGCAGTGCCATTGGGAAAATCCCCCCTGGAGAGGGAGAAAGAGGAGGTGATGGGTTCAGCAGTGGAAATGGGGAGAATGTTTAGTACAGAAAAACTGCAAATTTGCAGCAGGACCTGGAAAATACAAGCGTAACTAGATACGGAGCCAGACCCGAGCTGTCAGAGAGGCTGACTGTTGTGATCTTGGAGGAAATTGCTGGAATACTGTATTGTCTGGAGGGACGACCTGTTGCTTTCACCGGCAGACCTTTTCTCCTACCCATGGTGTAAGCAAGCAGGATTTAAGCTGAATTTTGCCCTGCCCTTCTGCCTGCACTCGCCTCCTGCTCACCAGCTGGACTCTGACCCACAGCCTGCTTTTCGGTGTCTTCTCTGAAATGAGTTTCCAGGTCTTTGTCTCTAATCAGTAAATACATATTTTTAAAAAGCCCCGCTGCAGAGACAAGTACTGTTCTTGAAGCAGAAGGAGCCTGGATGAAGCCCCCTTGAGCTCTGGGGCGCTGATGCTATTTCCATAGAGCTGCTGCTTGCACCCATGTGCTGCTGGTGTGGAGCCGTCCTGTGGAGCCACATGCTGCGGCAAGGAGCCATCCTGGCCAAACTCCTCATCCCACTGCTCCTCCAGCAAATGGGGGGCTGCAGGGGGAACACTGCGTGGGGAATGCTGAGCTGACGGGGGGTTAGCGGGTAAGGGATGGTCTGTGCCTCCTGTGAGCCGTCCCCAAACCTGGGCAGCAGGAGCTCTGTGGAGGGCTGGGGAAGGTCTGGAGGGGATGAGCGGGTGAGGAAGGAAAGAGCTGGGACCTGGGAATGGTACAAAGCGAGGCACGTCTTCAGTGAGGAGGGAGCTGGGGGAGATGCTGCATGGAGTCGGCACATCTCCAAGGCACTCATCACCTCTCCTCCCGTGCGGAGGCTGGACGAAGGCTGCAGGCATGGGGCGCTGGCTTTACTGGCTTTATGTAAACTTTGTGTTTCTGTCACCAGCTGTTCAAATAGCTACACTGCTTTGCTTTTGCTCTAGTGACCTCTGGCCATGTCTTGAAATGCTCTGGGAGGAAGGCAGAGCTTCTTGCCAGGGCCTGAGCTCCCCGTACCTGCAGCCACAAGAAGCTCAAGGTGGTGGTTTCCTTATAGCGTCGCCCCTTGGCATGGAGAAGGTTGGGTCTTTCTGACTGTTTCCTCTTGCTCTGCAATTGCAGTCTCTGCAGCCAGGGACATCTGTCTTCCTATACCCCAGCTCTTATCTGCAAGGTCCCTAATGTACGTAGCAGGGTGCAGGGAGGCCTTTGTGTGTAAACAGGTCTGGATCAAAGTACAATCTACATCTCTGGAGTTAAACGTGTCTCTCTTTTGCCATGAAAAAAGTAAGATGCAGAGGGGCACAACTCCTGCGTCGAATTAATGGCTCCATTTCTCCCTGTGGCTTTCTGTGGCTGAGGTACAATAGTCTCTGTGGCTCCTTGGCCAACAAAACGCTTCCATTGTCCTTTTTAAGATCCACATGTGCCTGGGGAAGTGGGGTTTGGAAAAGGTTCCTATATCACATCTGCTTGGCAGCGACCACTTGAGGTAGCCGCTATTATACATTGCTAATCCGAGCAGTGTTTTGCTGTCTTACCGGAATTCTTGGAGCCTATTTATTTTGGTGAGGCGAAACCCAAAAGTATGTCCTTTAGGCAGCAGTTGCAGCACCGGGTGTCCAAGAAACGCCTGCAGATGAAGGAAGCTGATAGGAAGCAGAAAAAACCTTCCACCATAGTTGTACACAGACATGCATGTGTATGTACACACATAGACAGGTATATTCCCGTGTAGGTGTAGGTGTATATACACACATACACACAACTCCAAGCACTGCCCATCCTACCCCGGCCCTGCTGTGATGCCTGCAGCAAGAGCGGGGGCTGGTCCCGTGGCATTGCTCTGCTCCAGGGTGCAACCTGGCAGCGCGGTCCCTGCTACGCCACCCATGCATGCACAACGAGTGTGACCATATCCTGAGCCGCCGTCCCCTGACTGACACCACCAGCCAAGGCTGTATGTGTGGGGAGAAAGGGGAAGCACAGGAGGTACAGTCATTACATTTATACATGTGCCTTCTTTACAACTGGTATATAAATGGTTGCTTTTGCTTCTCCCAAAGGTATGGGACATTGTCATCTCTAGACCCAAAGGGCAGGCTCTGCGGCATCAACAGTTTCCATGCAGTAGCTGTCAACGTGGGCATCCCTGGTTCTGCCTGCCATAACCTTCCAGGCCACCACAGAGACACAAGGCTCCAGCAGGGACCTGCCAGCCTCACATGATGGACCAGGACTCGCACTGAGCTCCCTGGGATGCTGAGCTGCTGCTCTGGACCCTGACCGCTCCTGATTCCTCACCGTGCTGCTGGCAGCGGGGAATTGATGTTCAGTTTGGGACACAGAGCAGAGCTGAGCCCGTTACCATCCTCTGTGCCCTTGGCAGAACAGGGCACCGGGCTGGACCGCCCACTCTGAGGAGCCTCTGCATGAGCAAGGGACGGGGTTTGGGCTGTCCCTAGTCACGCTGGTGGGAAGAGCTGCCTCCTTCCTCCTCTCTAGCTGGGAACTGGCCGCTGCGGGAAGCTGGGGATGGTGCCGCATGGACCCATGGCCGAGGCCGGCAGCCCGGCAGCAGAGCACTAGCCGAGCCCGAGCACTGTCGCAGGGCTTAGTGCTGCCTGGGGGCCTGCTGGCATCCCCGCAGTGGCTGCGCTCCGGGGATGTAGGTGCTGGGTGCAAGGAGGGGTGCCGGGAGCGATGGGCCGGCTGGACGACCACGCTAAGAGGAGGATCGTGGAGCTGCGCAGGGCTGGGCTGAGCTTCCGCAAGATCAAGAAGGTGCTGGAGCTAGACGACATCCGGGTGACGCCGCAGGCCGTGTACCTCTTCCTCAAGCGGAAGAGTGTGGAGCCGGGGTCAGCGGCAGCCGGCTGGGACGGGGACCAGCCCTGGCCCCCGCTGCGGGGGCGCGAGGCTGAGACGCCCAAGCCACCGGGTGTGCAGCCCCCGGCAATGCCTGGTGGGGTCCCTGCGGGCAGCCGGGCACCCTGCCCCGCTGGTGGCCAGGACACCAAGGAGGGCATCCAAATTGTGAGCGTGGCCTCACTCTGCAAGGACAGCGGGCAGCTTGGGGAGAACCTGCCCATGGGACTGCCCCCTCGGAACGGTAAGACCATGGCCAACCCCTGACAGTGCTGGCTGGGGAAGGGGCTCCCTGTCCCCTGCTGGGAGCCCACAAGGGCCTACTTTCAAGACGTTTCTCTCTCTGTCCCTTGCAGGCGATGATGATGGCTCCACAGGTGCCCCCTTGGCTCCGGGGAGCTGCCCCCCTCCGGGGGTTCCAGCCACCCCCCTGCAGCCCCTGACCAGCCGAGGGCGGCTGGTCGCACCCCCTGCCAGGAACCCAGCCCTGATGGTGAAGAAGAAGATCGTGGACAGGGCTATTCTCCTGCAAAAAAAGGTAGGATGCCAGGTGGCACGGTGGGATGGGAGAGGCTGTCTGCTCTGGCCAGGAGCCAGTGTGGTGCTGCCCGCTGGGATGGCCACGGGCAGCACCCTGCTGCATCTAACCCATGCAGATGGGGCAGGCCACGGGGGATGAGGGGCTCCTGAAATGCCCCCCCGCCCCAAGCTCTGCTGACTGCACTCTCGAGCGATGTTTGACCCTAGCACTTGGCAAGCTTGCCTGGAAAGCCCCTCTGCCCACTGGGTCCATGGGGCGTGCTGCCCACCTGCCTGTAGCCGGCACTAACTGCTGCCCTTGGGCGATGCTGGCCATGGTGATGCCCGTTTCTGCCAGTGTTGGCCTCCAACCTGCAGCTCACAGACCTCTTCTTTAAGGCTTCGTTTCAATACTAGCTCAGGAGGTTCCCCAAGCCACCACGAGGACACCAGCAGCTGAGTGGCTTGGTGCTGCACCAGGAGATGAAGGGCTGTGGCAGGCCAGGATGGGGTGACACAGCCAGAATGGCCACTCTCTGGGACACATCCAGCTGCCGTAATCCCTAATGTGTACATCCCTGCCTTGCCATGCCACGAGACCCTCAGGACATGGCCATGCAGGTGTTGTCCCAGCAGGTCCATGTCCCTGCGGCCATCCTATCCACCATGGTGACCGTGCAGCGGCTGGCTAGCTCCATGGCCAAGCCCAGGTCTACTGGCAGCTGCAGCGAGCCACAGGGCAGACATATGTAACCCAGCAGTCCCAGGACCAGCCCCGGGTAGGCTGCCAGCAGGGCAGCATGGCCATGGGGCTGCCCCAGAACCCAGGGTTTGCCGACCTCCAGAGACTTCGCTGATGCCCCACGGAGGATGATAGGACTCGTGACATTTGCCTTTCTTGCCATGGCATCCTGGGTACACAACACAGCCATGAGTCAGGCTGAGCCGTCATCCGTGGCCCTGTCTCTGCTCAGACACAGCAAATGCCTTCTCCAGCCCACTCAGGTGTTTGCCAAGAGCCCTCACCAGCTGCTTGAGAGGGCACAGGTTGTTCAATGCCCTTTCCAAGAGAAAGGCTCCCCTGAGGTTCAAAACCAGCACGCGATCCCTCTCAGGGAGCAGAACAGCCCTTTGCTTCAGGGTGCAATACAAGAAACGGGGGAAGCTAGAAAGAAAAACTCAGGATACGCTATTTCTGTCCCTGCAGAGAGCAAACACAGGCCTGGCATCAGCACAGGTGGCCCGGCTGCCATCCAGCAGCATCGACCACTGGGTGGCTTAAGCACGTACTGACAGCACACAGAGCAGCGTGGTGTTCCTGCCAAGCAGCAGTGTAGGGGCTGGGTGGGGATGAAGTGCAGCTCAGAGCATGGTGAGGTCCGCAGGTCTGCAACAAGGTGATGGCTTTCTCTCATGCCATGTAGAATCATAGAATCATAGAACACCAGGTCGGAAGGGACCTCGGGGATCACCTGGTCTAACCTTTCTTGGCAAAAGCATGATGTAGACAAGATGGCCCAGCACCCTGGCCAGCTGAATCTTAAAACTGTCCAGTGTTGGAGAATCCACCATGTCCCTGGGGAGATTACTCCAATGCTGATTGTTCTCACTGTGAAAATTTTTCCCCTTGTTTCTGATCGGAATCTCCCCAGGAGTTACTTGTACCCATCACCCCTCATCTTTTCCATGTGACTCCTTATAAAAAGGAAGTTTCCATCTTCTTTGTAGCCACTCTTTAAATACTGGAATGTGGTGTTAAGGTGTCCCCTAAGCCTTCCATTCTCAGGGCTGAACAAACCCAATTCTCTCAGCCTTTCTTGTAGCTAAGTGTAGAATAAATCCTTCTCTTGCTCATCGCCATTAAAGGAGCAGCTGATAATGCTTCACCTTCCCTTCTTTCCTGCCTCCCACTACTCCAGCTCAAAGACGCCAGCACTCAGACTGCCTTGCCAAACCCTGCAAATCCTGGAAACCAAAGCCTTGCTTGGGGTGGACCAGTGCTTCCCCCTGCTCCCAGCTCCCATGCCATTGCCGAAAAGCTGGATGCTGTACAGATGGAGATCCAGAAGCTGAGCCAGGCTCTGCAGGCGGTGCTGGAGAGGCAATGCCGCCTGGAGCGCCAGCAGGAGCACCAGCAGCGGCTGCAGCAGGAGGTGCTGATGACACTGCAGCAGCTCAGCTCCACCGTGAGTCATGGCACTGTGCCAGCGAACCAGCCCTGCGTCCCCTTCAGCAGCATGGCCGAGCCCTCGCCCACCGTGCCAAACTTCAGCCAGTTCAAGATGGAGCTCATCTGACCTCACGTGACGCCACCATGCTCTAGCAGCGCTGCGCTGATGGCAGGATGAAGTCATGAAGAACCACCTCTCAAGAGGCTGTGGCAGCTGCGAAAGGATTGCGTGGAGCACCCAGCAGAGACTGGTGCCTCATGTTTTCAGCCCTGTTGGTGGAAAGGGGCTGCCCGGCACAAGGGGCAGCGCAATGGCCTTGTTTCTCCTGTGCTGCCCATCCTGGCTGACGCTGGAGCTGGCTGGTGGCCCATGGACTTCAGCAGCACAGGCTGGCTGCCTGCAAGTAGAAGGTACAACTAAGAGAGAGACACAGCAGGGAGGCAGATCTCAAAGAAAATGTGAGGTTTCCTGTCACGAGGGCTAGTGCTGTGACGATCGATCACAGAAACGCTTTGTGCCCTCTTTCTGCAGAGCCTTGTTCAGTAAAAATCTCTATACACCATGGTTCAGAAACAGTGTGGGACCTCTTTCTTCATTTTACCTACCCCCTAGCCCCACCAGGGAACAGGTTGGATCTTTCTTAGGTGCTGCCACCATGCATGGTGCTGCTCAGGGTACTCAAACCCATGAGGTGAGACAACTGCTCCACACTTGAAGGATGCTACTGGAGTCCTGGCATCAGCCGCCAAACAGTTAGGGATATATCACACTTGTGTAGGAAACAATCTTCTGCTGAGCAGATTCCACCAAGGTCACCCTCCTCACCCCAAAATCTCAAGAGATGTGGAGTCTGGCACTGCTCCTGCCCACTGCCTGGCCAGGACACGGTTAGGACCATATGAGAAAGAGTTGCACCTGGGCATGAGGTGGGTATTTGTCTCTCTTCTAACCCCTTTTTCCAGGCAGGATGTTCTCCTGGTTGTGGTCCCCAGCAGCAAGGGCTGTCCCCAGTGCAGGCTACTGGTGGTGCAGAGCTGCTCAAGCAGAGAGGGGCACGACGCTGAGAACCCCCTTGCCTGGACTAGAAGGGCTCAAGGGAGGCTGATGTATGGCAGCAGTGGAGTCCAGAGGGACTAGAAACCGGGCTGGCCTGCCGGGTGGAAAGGTCTGCTGCTGGGTGGCCTTGGTTCATCACCCAGCAGTGAATCTGGAGAGGACACAGAGTATGTCCTTCCTCTGCACCAGCCAAGTGGGCTTCTTTCTGGCCACCACACTTAGCATGAACTTTGCCTAGAAGAAGTAGTCCCCAGCCTGTTTCTTTGAACTCCTTTAGTCTGAGGCCAAAATTCAGAAGTGTAAAAAAAATTCAGGTATTTGTATACACACACACACACACATGGACCTGTATACACACACGTACATACACACAGAGCTGTGTACACACACGTACATACATACACACAGAGCTGTATACACACATACATACATACACACAGAGCTGTATACACATACACATACACAGCTGTATACACACATACACAGAGCTGTACACACACACACACATATACACCTGGGCATTTTGCAGGTCGTTGCAGCAACCCCGGTAGATGGGGGAGCTGGACAACCAGTCTGCCGCCCCAGAGACACGTGCCTGGCCCCAGTGCTGTTAGACCCCATTGCTGCAGTGGTGCCCGGGAGCATTAGAAATCTGCTGCAATCTCCCCGCGGTCATTCATTTCGATGCTGGTGTAATTTTGGGGATGTCTGAAAAGCAAGAGGCAAATAAAAATGCAAGATCAATTGCTCTGCTCTTTTGCACAAGGCAGCTAATCTGCATCTCATCTTTGCGCTTAAAATGAAGAGGCTGGATGACCAGCCTTCAGCAGGCACAGAGTTTACTGAGGTCTCTGTTATTCTTTTGGGGAAAAACAGGAGCAGAACACCTGCCATCACCTGGCACATGTCTGTCAACTTCAAGCCGCCCTGGTTTCTGAAAGAGATTCCTTAAAACTGACTTACAATATTTTTAAAATTCCTTTAAAAAAATACATATAGACTTTCGTGTTCCTCAAATGTATTTTAAGAACTTGCCTCATTTCTAACACTTGCACACCAGCCCCCTATCCAGTGATGAAAGAAGATCAGTAAAAATTCATGGAAGTAAATCCCCTGGGCTGGTTAAATAACCCATCCACTCTAACATTTATTTCAAACAGACATACAGCCTGAGTGTTAAGCTGCTGTTTGCCTGCTGACAACGTTAGGGAACGCCAAGTAATTACTTAAAGTGGTGTCATGTTATAATGTGGAAGCTGTTTCCCATCAATGTAATCCTAAACTGTCCGTTGCTTCCACCCCGCTCTGAGGAAGAGCTCTTCCCTGCAGCCAAAGCATCATCTCACTGCCCCTTGCGTGCCATGAGCCTTCAGCCTTCTGCTCTCCCACCACAGCATGTTGTAAGTAAGATTGGTGGCTTTTACACTGTGCCCTCTGACATGTCTAGCATTAACTGTGGGTTTATTGATGGTTATCTGAACCTCCTGCAGAATGTGGAGTCTGCCGCATCAAAAGCAAAGGGGCTTTGCTGCAAAAATGAGGAGCAACATATTGGAGTGTTTGGATGCAGCATCTGAATGTAGGTGTTCACCTCAGTGAAGGAGCAGGTCCCTGTGCAGCGATTAGAGAGGAAGCAGTGGGGAAGAAGAAGGTGAGAGGTGCAAGGCAGATGGGAAGGTGGTGTCTCACCTTTTGATGAAGTAAAATGCCAGGCTGACCAACAAGAACACGAGCAGGAGAGATCCCACAACAAACAAGGCAATTTCCCAGCCCTGGAAGGAAGCTGAGGGTGCAAAGGTAGAGACGGATCATTGTAGCCATGACCTTTCCCAGCACAGGATGCCACCAGGAGGTCACAGAATCACAGAGTCACAGAACAGGTTGGAATGCATTGGGTTGGGTTGAAAGGGACCTTTAAAAATCATCAAGTCCAATCCCCTGCCATGGGCAGGCACATCTTTTACTGGATCAGGTTGCTCAAAGCCCCATCAAACCTGACCTTGAACACTTCCAGTGATAAGGCACCCAGAACTTCTCTGGGCAACAACAGATTGGGCAGTCACAGCCTCCTGATCTGGAGCGCCACTCTTCCACCCCCCCGGCTGCACCCCCCATGGCATGCCAACTCTGGCCAGCTCCAGCCTGGTTACCAGCTAGTGGTCTGAGCAATTGGCCTTCTGGGCTGTGTGCCCAACAGCTCCATAAGCACTGGGATCCCCGGTGAAGTTCAGTCTCCCAAGAAGGTTTAGACACCCAAACTTCCAGTGGTATTGGTGTGATAGGGCTGACTACCCCATTACACTGGAGGAACTGACCATCGTTACCTCTCTCGTAATGACCCACCAGTTTCTGGAAGGCAGCTGTGTTTGGGAAGCATCACCAGAGGTCCCTGCTGGCTTGCCCTGCATTGCCCCTCTCATGCGGGGACATGGCCTGACCCTGGCGCCAGCCCCGCTCACTGTACTGGAAGCACATCACTGTGTTTAGCTTCACCTTCTACTCACCACTGCTGTGTGACACGGATGGTGCATTTTTTTGGGCAACACACTCAGGACTGGTTTTCAGCACTCTCCCGTCCACGGAGAAGGGGTGGGGGCTGGTCAGGAAGCCCTGGAGCCAGGTCTTGATGGACTGCTGCTGTTCCGGCTGCCGAGCCCACACCTGGCCCCAGACCTTCACCAGGGAGCCCACGCATGTCAGGTTCAGCTCTGCGGAGAAACAACAGCAGGTTTTGGGTGGTTGGAAACCCTCCGGCTGTTCGGGAACACATTGCTCCCATGAATTCATGCCCTGCTCCAGTAATACCCTCCTGCTCCCATGCTTTTCACCCTCTTCTCCCCACCGCTCTGAAATCACCCTGCCATGCTGTATTGCAGGTAACTTGAGCACATGCTCAATCTTTCTTTTGGTGACAAAAGGGACTTGGAGTTGTCCTCCCAACCCAGCAGAATACTTTATACTACACTTCATAACTTCACAATCTCTACCCACTGGTGAGAGTTGTCTGAAATTGTTCAAAGGGTCAAAAAGGTTTTTGGGCGAGGGAGACGAAGCATGGCTGCGGAGCCTTCACTTCCTTACAAAAACAGCCAAAAACTAGGAAACAATCCTTCCCATCCCTCAAAAACTGTAGGTCCCTAAGACTTCTAGAAGTGGCTTTTTGGTCCAAGTACTTTGAGTAAGTATAGGACACTGAAGGAGTATGACAGAGAAAGAGTTGAGAACCAGAGTCCTTTAGAGTGCAAATGGCTTTTTGCTTTGTGGGTTTAGTATATTCAGTGTGTCTGGCAGTCATCTCAAGGCACCAGCAGAGACTCCCATTCTTCACAGTCCCTCTAGCTTGCCCTTCCTCTAGTGAGCAGCCCGTGTCAGGCTCTCTCCTGCTCTCCTCACTGAAATCCCTTGTACCCACCACTGCTCCTCCAGTTCCCCTCACTCGAGTGCAAGCCTGCAAGTTTGGCTTGAGAAGGGACCATCCTGATGACAAGCAGCTGTGGATGGGTGAGGGAGGAGGGCACTGCAAACCAGGCGAGTGGACCGGGGCACCAACCTTGTAGATAGAGTTCAGAGACGCCGCAGGAGCACTGCTCCTCTAGGGAGCTCACCAAGACCTTTCCCAAGCTTTCCAGCATCCTCCTGTGGTGCAGGGTCCACATGGAACAGTCTAGAGGAGAAGAAGACGTGGTTTTCTGGGTGCAGCTTGGGGCTGTTAGTAAGCTCCCAGCTGTGTGCCCCTTCCAAAACACGTGGCTTCATGCCTGAGCTCAGAAGCAAAGTCTTCCACCCTCTGCGGCATCCCATTCTCCTCTGCCCCCCTCCTGCAGGGTGAATCTTCACTTCTGGCCTTCTGCCATCACATACGCCAGCTGCACTCCTTCCCCAGCCTCCCAGGCGAGTGGGGAGGAGGCATGCCCCACATGTCCCACCACACAGGTCAGTACAGAATGGTCTCTCGTGCTGGGAGAGGAGGGAGAAGTCCACTGCCTGCCCCTCTCAGGAGGCTGGAGGAGGGGGAACCTCCATTTCACTTTACTTGACTGCCCCAAGCTGATCCAACCATGGCTTTTGCAGGGGCTTACCCCACTGTACTTTTGCTTGCTGGCTCCAGAGTCAGGGCTGAGCCACACCACTTTGTTCCTGTGGATGGGCTGAGACAGGAGGGTTTGCTGGCAGTGTCCCTGACCGTGCCCCTGCCACTGTGAGAGATCTCTGTGTGTGTGTGTGTGTGTGTGTGTGTGTTCCTGCCATTGCTGCAAATCTAACACTGTGGTAAGAAATCCCAAGAGCAGGGCTTAGCCCTGCGTGAGCAGAGACTTCTCAAATGAAATACGTGGCCACCTTCATACAAACAGACGCTGAAGCTATGAGCGAAGCTGCACCCGTGGGATGGTGCCATCACATCAACACATGGGTGTCTGTTCTCCCCCAGCACGTCCCCTTTCATGACTGGGAGGCAGCAAGGTCTGCACCAGCATCCCCATCCTATGCCATGGGAAGTTGGGGTCAGCATCCCGTTCCCCCCAGCCCAGCCCTCCCACCCCACACCAGTAGGGCACCCGTCTCCACTCACTGGGTGTCAGGAGGCAGAGGTGGAGATCCACCGCGAAGGCGTCCTGGGGACAGCTGTTCTGCAGACCGGGGGTAGGGTCCGAGACAGCAAACTGCAGCTCTGTGCTGGCATTGCCACAGGCACAACGGCTCAGGGACACGGGCCTGTCCCCAGAAGAGGAGTCAGAGCTCACCAACACGTCACACACATTCCTTCCCACCTCCAACCACAACCCCCTCCCAGGTCCCAGTTCCTCGTGCTGTTGGGGATGATGCAGAGTTTGCTGGAGCTGCAGCTGAAATCAACTCACAGATCCATCACAGAGATGGGTCCAGCCAACCGCACTAGTTGGAGAAGACCTGGGCTTGGACAGAGCAAACCTGTTTGATCTGACCAGCTTCTGTAGGAGCAAGATTGCTGCCTCATTACAGCCAGCCTCCCAAAATTAAGAGTTTGTCCTCCAGGATAAGGAGTTTTCCAAGCTACACATCTGCCCCTGCATTTCACTAACCTATTGTTTCCCCCACACACCAGGGCTTAGAAACTTGACCATGGTGTGAGGAACCAGCTTTTCTGGATGAGTTCATTCAGGGCTGGACTGACAGCGTCAGCCCATGTGAGCTCTTCCACCAAACCGCTGCCCTGACCTTGTGAATAACCACCCCGCCGAGATTTCAGCACATTGTTTCAGCCAGCCAGAAGCCAGAGATCTGTTTCTTGGGAAAACCGTGCACGTGAGGCTGCGCTCTGTGCACGTGTGCTCATAGGGGAGGCTACAAACGCAGAACCTCCTGTCACACCAAATGGGACAGGGGAGCAGGGGACTTGAGGAAGGCGGATTTAATTAACAGTGGGGATCTGGTGGACAGGAGGAACTCTGCTAGTATTCCCATCACGAGAAAGGCTCAGCCCTATTTGTTATTGAGTCCACCTAGGAGAAAAGGGATGTCAGGTTTTGTTTTGTTCTGCTCATCACAGGGATATACTTTTTTGTTTGGTTTGTTGTTTTTGTTTTTTTTTTTAAAGAAAAAAAAGAAAAAGTTTGGCAAAGAAGCATGTACAGCTGCTATCTGTAAAGGCTGCATTCCTTCATGTGACGCCATATTCATCCCTCGGGGGAAGCAAGTTAAGCGAGCAGTGGAGGAACAAAGTTCAATTCCCTACACCAACGGCGGGGAAATGTTTTCCACTGCAATGTGCTACCCACCTCTCTCTTTTTCATCACAGTGCCGGTGAACGTGTTCAGCTGTACAGGACGCAGGACAAGGCAGCAAGCTCAGCCGTATGCCAGCCAGAGGCTCTGGGTGCAGGGAACCCAAAGGCATTTTCCTAGAGAAGCACCCTCACCTGTCATCCTTGCAGGGCACAGCGTAAGATGGTCCGAGGAAGTCCAAGAGTCCTCCAGCTGTGCTGGGCTCACACGTGTAAACCAAGGCATCCACCAAGTTCTCTGATGTTGCCTTTGTGCCACCAGAAATCAAGCTGGTGCTGTACACAGCAATAGCACTGAAGCCTTCACTAGCAGCAGAGATGTCCTTGAAAGTCAGGTTTGTCCCATCTGGAAAGGCCAGGGGAATAAATAGGGTGAACATCAGATAGTGTTAGGCTGAGCCTTGAGCCTGACAGGACAAGCTGGTAACAAGGAGAACTCCAAGAACAGAAAGCGAAGACAAAATAATGGTGGCGACTGAGGCCAAGTAAAGCTGTAAAGAAGCAACTGCTTGCTGTGGACATAGGTTTCCAAAAAGATCAAGGTTCCTCTGAGAGCAGAGTTCTCTTCACGCGGCCCAGCCAGAATTTAAGGTGAACAAAAAATAAATCAAGATAAACGAATGTGCTGAGGAAACACCACCGCAAGACCAGGAGGAGGCAGCAGCACTGCAGGGCTCAGTGAGCATCAGTGAACATGGCATCAGTGAACGACCCGACAGTCTTGGTGGACCCTGCTTCTCCTGAAAGCCTCCTTGTCCTGCTACCAGCAGGAGGAGCTTTCAGTGCTCCCTGTCCCTCTGCCCTGCACAAGGAGCTCAGCAAGGGCACGGAGGAGGATTAAGCACCTTCTCAGCTGGAGTGTGATGGAACAGCCCAGGCAGAACAAAGAGAGAAAAAGCAGGAATAAAGGACAGGAAAAGCAAGGAAGAGTTGTTCCCCATGCCATGCACTCTCCTCCATCCCTTTCCTCAGAGCTGCTCAACCACTTGCTCATTTGTTTGAAGACAGACCACATGCCAGGTCTGTGCCATCAGCCTCACCGTGCCCGTGCCCTCCATCCAGTGTGAACACGAAGAGCCCCGTGGCTCCAATGGTGCCCCTCAGTGGGATGCTGGCATGCACCTTGCCCTCCCCCGAGAAAAAGACCAGGCTGAGCCCTCCCAGGCTGGTGCCAGGCTTCCCTTCCAGCTCAACGAAGCGGTAGGCGGTAGTGCCTCCAGCCAGGCACAGCTCACTGATGCGGATGGCGGGAGGGACCAGTGCCGAGGAGCTGCTGCAGAAGTTCTCCCCCAGAGGCGTCACCATGGTCACCTGCAGAGAGATACAAAAGCTGCTGCCGCTACTGCTGCTCCCATTTCTTCAGGTGGAGTGATGGCTGCTCATGGTGTTACCTCTTGTTCATGCCTCCCACGGCTCCCCGGTGAGGCCCGAAGAGGATGTGGTGGTTCTGCCTCACACCAGCTGCTCTCACTCCCACCACCTGTTCAAGGGTTGTCCGGACTGCAGGGTCCCATCACCACGCATCCCCATCACTGCATTTGCTCCCACCCTCAGGACTAGGAACAATTCTCTTCACCTGCTGTTGGGAGCACTTCTACACTTGTGTCTCCAGTCCATGGAATCACTTTCTTGCGGTCCTCTCCCACTGCAAACCTCCCTTCAAACGTGACCACTCAGTGCTTCCCTCCTGCCAGCAGCTGTCTTCTGTTTCTAGAGCAGTTTTATTGCCCCAGTTTTGGACCTAAGCACATCTCTGTGCTGGCCTGACCCCAGCAGTGGAGCAGCAAAGCCCCCCTTACCCAGTTTTGTGCTGGACAGGAATACCTACTCTGTCATGTTCCTTCAGGGGGACTACATGAAACCAGACATTTTGAAATAAAAAGGAACAGTTCAGATGAATTAACACAAATCAGTGACGCCAGTGGTTGAGGCATGTCCTTCACATATTGGCCCTGCAGGAAGCTGGGTTTCAGGGATGTGACATGCTGTACCACACATCCCAAAGGTGGGACCAAACAAGCGGAGGTGAAGAGGTGGCTCCACATCTGGCATGGGGTAACTTGAGAGTCCAGGATGTTGCCCAAAAAGATATGGGATTGGTGGCAAGTAAGCCATCTTCAGAGATCTCCTGTTTCTGAGCCACGCTGCAAAGAGCAGGGAGCTGTTACCTGGCCAACAAGAGGCAGGTGAAGGGGGCAGAGAGGTGAGGGCTGGTGAGAGCATCAGCAGATGGCAGGAGGTAGACGTGGCTCAACAGAATGCCCCGCTCTCCCAAATAAAGGACATACTGAAACACGATCACCACGCTCTCAGTGACTATGGATGGAGAACAGGCATCTGCCCTCCTAGTGACTACGGATGGAGAAAGGACATCTGCCATCAACCCACCTGGAAGCTGCTCTGGAGTCTTGTGCTCAGGCTGTGGCAGCGGCTCAGAGACTCATCCTCGGTGCTGTGAGAATTGTTTTCGTACAGGATGATCTGCCCTGGCACCAGCACTTTGACCAGCTGGTCTGCCTTCTCCGGCATTCGGGACGTGTACACCACAGCGTCCACCAGCCCCTCTGCAGTCACAGCCATGTTCACTGTGTAGAGGGTGGTGTTGCTGTAGTAGAGAGCCACAGCGTCTGCCCCATTCTGGATGGTATTGGGGGGCAGCCTGATCATGGGTGCTGGGCGCACAGCACTGCTTCCCACCAAGAAGTAACCCAGCTCATCTGTGTGGTGTCCAGACAGGTCCAACACCCGGTAGGCCCGGCTATTTTTACCATTGTAGAGAACCAACCAGTATCCCTGGAGGTCGAAGCGTGTCTGTCCAGTGTAGAGGAGTTCAATGTACTCTGCATCTTCTCCTCCCCCTGGGTTGTCTGGGTTCACCTCGTTGATGAGTAGCTTGGCCACTTGTGCAGAAGGATCTTGAGTCCCTTCTGGTATCTCTGATGGGACACCTTGGAAAGCAAAAATGTCGTGAATACAGGCCTAAACGCAGAGCCCCAGTGAAACAACACAATGTTGTACACTATTTTGCTGGAGTGAAACCAAATTCAGCAGAGGACTGAGAATGCTGGCTCATCTGTGTGCTCCATATTCCTTAGAAGAGTCCTGGCAACACTCTGGCTAATAGCAAGCTAAGAGCTTGCTGCTATTCCAGATAATGAGCAATATGGGCTCTAGTGGTCGGATGCGATGGAAATGGAGGCGATCTTTGCCAGAGTTGGGGAAATGGAGGGAGGGACATGTCCCTCCTCTAGCGGAGCTAGACCCACATCTCCACCCTCAAACACATCATATCCCTCAACCTGCAAGAATGATGACTGGTACCTGGAGGCAAGTCTCTCTCCTTGAAGCAGGAGCTTTCTGCTGTGATGTTCCTTCTGTCAAAACTCACAAGTCTGGGCGTCTCTAGGAAGGTCTTGAAGGCTAGCAGCAGGCTGCTTAGCTGGTCCTCTGACTTAGCAGTTAGCAGAGTGGTGAAAACAAGCCCCAGGTCCTGGCAGGCTGCCTTTGGCTCTGCAGAGACAAGCAGAGAACTGCCTCAGGTTCCCCATGCCACCAAAGACCCACTGTCTCCTGGAAGAACCAGCTCATCTCTACCACTGCCGCCCTCCTGGTCAGACTGACTCAGGGCAGCTCATACCACCGGCACAATGCTGTGAGGTCTGCCCATGCCACGGGGCATCCTGGGACCAAATCACAGAGCACAACCAGATACTGTGCTCATCCTTTTGAAGCCTTGTAGTCCCAACAGCGGACAGAATGTTCTCTTCAAGCTGTGTCTAAATATAAACTAAATACAATGCTGCTGACAATGCAGGCTGCAAAGTCATGGCTCTTCTTCATGTGTCTGCGTGTGCTCATCATACTCACGTGCTAACCTAGTAAGGATATCAGAAAAGCAACACAGGCCAGTAAGGCCACTTGCATTTCTGCTGCAACTTGACTCAGTTCATATGGATCATAAGGTCAGCTGGGCAACAAACTGCTAGTCGAGATGTCAGCCCTGAGTGCTGACATCTGCCTGAGTGCAAGGCCAAAATAGCTGGTGGTCTGCAGATGAGCACCGATGTGTGTTGGTGGAGCTGCAGCTGGAAGCGCTCTGCAGAACGTGGAAGAACAGGACCATGCTCTGCCTAACACTTGGCATCTCTGTCATCAGCACCAAGTTCAAATTAGCCAGGATCCAAGCCACGAGGATGCAATGCAACAGGAAGAACAGGGGTGAAAATCAGAAGTGAATGGTCATTAATGACTGGTGGTCCCTGGACTGCCCTGCTCCTATCCAGCTCACCTTTGAAGTAGGCAGCAGAGACTCCACAGCTGCAGGATCCATCGAGGGCCCGGACGAAAGTCATCAGAATCTCTTCTGACTTCAGAAGCCACTCCTGGCAATCTAGGAAACAAAAAGCCAACTGTTACCCAGCCAGTGCAACCTCGGTCACGGGATCCAGCTTGTTCTGGGATGGGTGCAGGTCTTGCTTATCACTCAGAGGGCCCGAAGAGGCTTCACTTTATACTGAGCAGTTAGGTGTGGGATTCAAGACTGGAGAAGCTCAGCTAGGCATGGGTTGCCATGAAGAAAGATATCGCAGAAAATTGTCAGATGTCCTAGCTGCATTTCCCTTAGTGTTAATGTTCACACATCCCAGCACAACTCTGGGAGGTCTTCCCGGACAGCTCTGGCTTTGCGGACGTGCTCTTGTCCTTAGGAGGTCCTGCCTACAGAAGCAGAAATAACTAATGCCCACCTGCTACACGAAGGCAGAAGGAGAGAGTCTGGCTGAAGCGTTTGCTGGGGCAATCATTGAACTTGCCAGGGGTGGGCCTGCTGAGGACGTAGGACAGGGAGTCCCGGGTCACAGAGCAGCAGTTGCACTGGCTCATGGACACAACTCCCAGCTGGTGCCTGCAAGAGACAGACATGTAAATGAAAGAAAACGTGACCTGCCAGACAGAGACCTGAGTGCTCTTTACCCACCAGTCACACCTGCCTGCCCAGAGGATGAAACCATGCACTTACAGTCTTCTCCCTTCACAAGGTTTGGAGAGATATCCCATCCTCATCAGTACCTGCTTGTCTCAAAAAAAAAGCCCAAGAGCTCACTAAATCTTGAGAGAGAAGAGCACGGGCTTCATCCAACCCTTTCTCTTCTAGTACTGGCTGCTTTTTTGACTGATCTGAAGACGGGCAATATAGTACAGACACACTCATACTCAGCCTGGGACCACTGGGAAGAATGGTGGCAGCCAGAGAAACTGGAAAGGCAGCACCTGAGGCTGAAACACTTAAGCAAGGGTCCTCAACTCAAAGGCGAAGAGCATGACTGGGAGTTGGACTGGACGACCTTTAAAGGTTCCTTCCAACCCAAACTATTCTATGATTCTATGAAGCCCCACTGTGAGGAGCTGCACAGAGCAGAGCTGCTCAGAGCTTCTCAGGGAAGGAGACCACCTCCTTATGGGACGAATGCAGGTTTTGTTTCACAAGAAGGAGAAAGACGAGCAAAGGAAGGAATAGGAATATGCTGTGAATAAGTGGTGACCCTGTCACAGTAGTAAACTACACCCTTTCCTGATGCAGTTGACTCCAATGGTAGTCTCAAATGGTCTTTTCACAGGCCCATCCAGAAAGGGTGAACCTCCTTCACCTACAGAGCTAGGATATTGGTATTTAGTCAACAGTTACACACAGAGGTCATCTGGTGCTTTGCCATCAAAACCATAGACAAGAGCTCACCCAGATCTTTTTTGCTTATTGCCTGGTTCTACACACCCCACCCCATCTTCATGGGCACGGCACCTCACTGCTTCTGCTCCTCCACCTGCTCCACTGTCCTTTACCCACTCTGTTGTCCTCTTTCTCCCATTACTAGAGCATGCCTAAAATGCCAAGGAAACGGTTCTCACAGCTCACAAAAGTCTGAGGTAACTAACATTTCCCTCAACCCACAAAGACAAAAAGAAACCCCAAACCCAAAAAGAAAGTGGCTCAACCCAAAATAAATAGCAACAGGGATTTCCTCCTGGGTCAGGCGAGCAATACTGAAGTCCCTCCCTTGCCCTCATTTTCACCTGAAATTCCATCCTGAACCTAAGAAAAACCTTTTCTCGTTGAAAGTGGTCCTGGAAAATTTATTATATTGACCATTACTCTTTAATAAATAATAAATTCTAAAATAATAGCCAGCAATCATTTGGTCAGAAAATTCCTCCTCAAGAACTTTATTCTACAACTGTATAGCTGCACCAGGACTGCTGTGGAGAGGGGGACACCTACAAACTCAGCCCTGGTGGTGGAAAAAGGCCACGACTCAATGTCACCACGAGGAGACCCTGGTCTGGAGGTGGCCCTTGTCTTTCAGTCCTGACTGGCTTTTGGAACACCAGGCAAGGGCGACTCTGGTGCCAAACTCTCCTCCCAGCCCTGCCCAGCCTCTCACCGCTTTTCCTCGTAGGCAGGTCTGCCAGGGGTCAGGGTCTCCAGCAGCTCAGCGTTCGGTTCCTCATTGCTTGTGTACACGAAGGCATCCAACAGGCCAGTCACTGGCAGCGCCTCCCCTGGGACAAAACTGCTGCTGTTGCCTCTGTAGAGGGCAATGGCATTGGGGCCACCTCTGAGGACAGGATGGGTGATGTTCTCCGGGAACGGCAGATCCACTGCATACCAGGCAAGGAAAGGGTCAACAGTGGCATGTAAGCAACACAGGAGCGATACCCACTATGTAGCATCTCTTTGGTCCTGGAGAGCAGGACACAGGAACTCAGAAAGTGGCTGACGTTGTCTAGTTATTGCAAATTTGGCATCCGCTGCCCCATCTTTCTGCTCAGTAACATTTCTCATGTTTGCTCAGCATGAATTTCCCCATTCGTGGCCAGATCCACAGTGTGGTGGAGGCTGGAGGGGGAAATCTGAGCAGAGTTTGCCCTGCTATTTTGGTTCTGTGAACAGAGAAGCTGATTTATGCATAAGCAGGGGAACTGGAAAGCAAGTGCTGATGCAAATTTGTCTACAGTAAAGTCAATTTTGAATCCTAAAAGAGATCTTTAAAATCCACTAACCATTCGGGTAGCAGTTGCTTTGATAATACACAAAAAATATTTCAGAATTTACATTTTGTTCTAGCATTTAACAGTCCATGGTTTTTACAAACACAACCACTCTACACATACACGCACACATATTCAGCAAAGGTCCAAGATACCAGCACACAGAATTAAGGTTGAGGTTTGGTGGAGCCTTCCAATTTCATGAGCTTCCCAGTTTTCTTCCTTGTATTTATGGTTCCCTTCACAAGCTATTTATTTCCCCAGCACCCAGTAGGAACTTCTGAGGCTATTAAAAAGCAGCAGACTGCTGATATTTCAACACTTCTCCCTGTGTAAACGGCTCCAGGGAACAAACATTAAAGGAGGAACCACATGAGAGGCAGAGGGATAAGGAGAAGTCGTTACTCCTTGAGAAGTGCTACCAGGGCACCTGCATGTTAAGGGGCAGTCCTGTGCCTTAGCCCTGATGCACCCCTCCCCAGGGGACTGTTTTTTCCCTGCCTGACTAATCTGGTGGCCTTCTACAATGGAGAAACTGCGTTAGAAGATAAGGGAAGAGCAACCTCTGTCATCTATCTTGACTTCTGCAAGGCCTTTGGCATTGTCCCACAGAATATCCGTGTCTCTAAATTGAAGAGATACGGGTTTGGTGGATGGACTATTCAATGGATCAGGAATTGGCTGGATGGCCACATCCAAAGAGTTGCAGTCAACAGATCTATGCCTAAATGGAGGTCAGTAACAAGAGGTGTCCCTCAGGGATCCATATGGTTCAGTATCTTCATTAATGCCATAGGCAGTGGGATTGTATGCACCCTCAGCAAGTTTGCAGGTGACACCAAGCTGAGTGGTTCAGTTGATACACTTGAGGGATGGGATGCTATTCAGAGGGACTTTGACAGGCTGGAGGAGTGGGCCCATGTGAACCTCATGAAGTTTAACAAGGCCAAGTGCAAGGCCCTGCACCTGGGCCAAGGAAATCACCAGTAGCAGTACAGACTGGGGGATGAATGGGTTGAGAGCAGCAGTGCAGAGGACTTGGGGGTACTGGTGGGTGAAAAACTGGATGTGAGCTGGCAGTGTGCACTCACAGCCCAGAAAGCCAACCACATCCTGGGCTGCATCCCCAGCAGCGTGGCCAGCAGGGTGAGGGAGGGGATTCTGCCCCTCTGCTCCACTCTGGGGAGACCTCACCTGGAGTACTGCATTCAGCTCTGGGGTTCCCAGCGCAAGAAAGACATGGACCTGTTAGAGCAGGTCTATAGGAGGGGTCACAAAAATGATCCAAGGGCTGGAAGAATCTCTCCCATGAAGAAAGGCTAGGAGTGTTGGGGTTGTTCAGCCTGGGTAAGAGAAGACGCCGGGGAGACCTTATTGTGACCTTTCAATACTTAAAGGGTGGTTATAAGAAGGATGGAGAGAGTCTTCTTACCAGGGCCCATACTGATAGGACAAGGGGTAATGTTTTTGAACTGACAGAGGGTAGATCTAGATTAGAAGAATAAGGAAGAAAAGTTTTATGATGAGGGTGGTGAGATGCTGGCCCAGGTTGCCCATAGAAGTGGTGGATGCCCCATCCCTGGAAGTATTCAAGGCCAGGTTGGATGGGGCTTTGAGCAACCTGATCTGGTGAAAGATGTCCCTGCTCATGGCAGGTGGGGTGGAACTGGATGATCTTTAAAGAACCCAAACCATCCTGTGATTCAATTGAATGTTTTCACACTGGCATCTGTCAAGGGATGACTTCTGCTCCAGTGCTCTCACAGCTTTAAGTTCTCTGCAGTAGTAGGCAGACAAACCTTACAAAGACAGGACTAACAGCCAGGACCATTTTAAGAGCTCCTGTCCCAGATTGGAAGTGGTCAGGTTAAATCAAGTGGTCAACTTCTCATAGAGTGCTCAGTGTAGAGTCACTATGAAAGTATCCTTTTAGGATGATTAAAATGTAATCACACAATGTCATTGGGCGGTTTTGGGGCAAAACCTTCCACACAAATGTGTGTGCAGTATGCTTGAGACACCTTGATAAAGCCTCATTGGAAAAAAAGGCAAAGCATATCTCCAGCCACCTTCTTGACTTGAGTGTGCCTTGGAACACACAAGGAACAGTTAAACATAATCCTTAGAAATTTCCTGCTTAGTCTGCAAGCTGGTTGTGCTTTCCCATCGCTTTCTTTGAAGCCCCTTAGCTTAATGACTGCTAACAGCCCCAGACATCCAGAGGAAAGAGCAGAGCACCTTTCCTGGTGAGAAAAGCACAGCTCAAGTGGACAATCAGCTCTTCTACGTGGGGTGAGAGAGTATTTGGAGCAGTCTGAATTGTAAAAAGGAGCTCAACTGCTTTTTTTTTTAAAAAAAGAAAGTTTTAGTTGCAAAAGTATTTTAATTTTTATGGGAACCAGCATTGTAAGGGGTGAATATACTCCCTGACTCAGAAATCATGAGTCAGTGAGTTACACAAGACATCTGCAGAGTCATTCTCTCCAGCTGCCAAAATCTTCTTTTGAGGTGCCCAAAATAACAAGATATTTGTTCCTCCTCCAGTGGCCTGGAAGAAATTTTGAACGTTGGGAGGAAGTTTAGATCACAGCTTCACACAGCCGATATGCTCTGACCTTCATTTGCAGATGGCGCAATGGAAGAAAAGCCCTTGTGCTTTTTCGAGAAGAGAGTATGTATCTGCTGTGACTGACCACCAAGTTACACAGAGAGAAGGGGGACACTTCAAGGAGACATGGTGCAGTCAGGGTCCCATGGCAGGCTGGCCGTGGTGCTGGGAGCAGAACCACGTCCTCCTGGGCAGCAAAGGCACACGTGGGCTTCTGACCTCCACGAGGTCCCTCACTTGGAGCTCTGCAGGTCTACCACTGCTGCGAGACATACAGCCTCCACTTGTTTGTCCTGAAACCACCTCCTTCTACCTTCTTTTGATGCCCTTTAGTTCTTTTACCAGTGGAAAGAGTAAGCAAGCAATCCCTGTCCTCTTTCTTCAGGCTACTCACATTTCTGAAACCTCTGTCAGGCCCCCTCAGCCTTCCCTTTTCTAGGCGTACTTAGTTATTTCTTGTGTGGAAGCATTTCCAGAGCACTATCCATCCTAGCTGACCCATACCAGGCACAATTAAAGACACAACCAAACCATGAATTTATACAGTGGCATAAGAGATGGCCTCCATTCTTTTCTCTTCTCCTAAGAATTTCTAACATTTAAAGCATTTTATATAATTCCTTTTCCAATAATTTCTAACATTCAATTTGCTTTTTTATCTGCCACTGAGTTCTGAGTCACATTTTCACTGATCTCTCAGAATGCCAAACAACAATAAAAACTGACAGCACCCTCCAGTCCCAAACTTGGCTGACCGCTCTCCTGCAGCTCGGAAGTAGTCATCAAAATGCAGTCCTTACCTGGGGTTTTGCTTTGTGCGGGACCAATCAGAAGTAGCCCATCCAGTGAGGTTTTGCCGTAAACATCCATGGTGAAATAAACATCTTTGGTCCGACCATCGATCAGCACCAGGACAATGTCCCTCAGCATGGTGGAGTGGGGACCCTGAAGCTCTATGAACTCGAATTCTTTGGAAGAAGAAGCAGTAAGGACCTCACTGATCAGGGCGGCAGATGCGTTCAGCTGAGAAGTTAGGATGCAGTGGTTGTCTGTGCCTGGAGTGGGCATGGCCACTTGGAAGATCCACTGAGAATCTGCCCCACGGCACCTTTCTATTGACTCATCCATGGTCCTGAAGGTGGAGTCCTCCAGGAAAGCATCTCTGCCAGGGGTCAGTACCCTGACCAGTGTGTCTGCTCTGTCTGTCTTCTTAGTCTTATGGACCAAGGCATCTACTAGTCCATAACTTGTGACGCCCATGCCCTCCTTGTAGTTCCCTTTTCCATAGTAGAGAGCAATCGCGTCAGGGCCGTTCTGGATAGTGTTCTTAGGAATAACTATAGCAGGGTTCACAGAAGAGGAGCCAACGAGAAAGAGCCCTTGGCTGTTAGTAACTTTGCCCTGGAGGTTTAAAACTTTGTAGGCTCGGTTTCCATTGCCATTGTAGAAGACCAGATAGTAGCCATCCAAGCGGGCTGTTTGACCGCTGGTGTGATAGAGCTCTACAAACTCAGAAGTGTCCTCTCCTGGGCTGTCAGCATTGACTTCATTAATCAAGAGGGTATGCTCTGTTTTGTGGTCCCTGGGGCTTTTTATGAGATTCTGAGCAGCAGCCTTGGGAAACCAGACGTACACAAGTACCATCAACCCTACCAGCCAGATATCTCCCATGGTGAAGGCTGGGATTTTTGTTTCAGTTCAAATCTAGAAGAGATTTGAACCTCCACAATCAGAGCACAGAAATAGCCACAAATAGAGCACAGAAGGAAGCTGCCACCACTTGGCTGTCGCGGCACAGCAACTCAAGGCCTCCGATCCAGATGCTGACTGGCAGAGGCACTGGCAGAGGCAGGCACACTTCTCTGGGCAGTTCTGGTTTGCAAAGCCAAGCCACAATCCCCCAAAATTCAGACGGAGAAGGGTATGGCTTGAGCAAGAGATTTCCCAGCTCCAGCTCCTTTAAAAGTTGGCGGTGGGGAGGGGAGAAAAGAAGAATCTCATTAGGAAACGCAGAAACACACCAGTGACGTTTAACAGACTTAAAGCCCCATAATTTTTCTTCCCTGTGTGTCTCCAGAGGTTATCAAGATGTGTAACAGCCACTGCGATGGAAAAAAACAGCAGGTCTCAGTGTTTGAAACCCCGAGACTTGTGTGAACACTGAAAGTTGAACAGTGCCTGTGTTAACAGTTATTTCCCCGAGTCCAATTTATTCCACAGGAATTAACACAAAATGGCACTAAAGATGATAGTAATCATCTTCTCTATCAAGGTGAGGGTGGGGAAGGAGAGGACAGATGGGTTTGGCTGGACTCTGGTCACCCGCATCGCAGAGCAGCTCCTCTGACCACCACACCACCCAAGCGCGCTGCAGCTCCGGCAGATGAGGAGTCTGCAGAATAAGCAGTGGGGAGGAACCAACAATTTAAGATGCTTGAGACACCTCCCTACAAACAGGAGGAAACCGCAATAACTCCAGAGCACGAAGCTGACAGCGATTCCACAAAAGTTGTGGCTGCCCCATCCCTGGAGGTGTTCAAGGCCAGGCTGGACGGGGCTTGGAGCAACCTGGGCTGGCGGGAGGTGTCCCTGCCCAGGGCAGGAGGGGTGGAACTGGATGAGCTTTGAGGTCCCTTCCAATCCAAACCATTCTGTGATTCTATGAAAAGAATAGCCCCCGAGGGAGAGGTGACCCTGAGCCACTCTGCCCTGTAACGCCTTCCCCTTTTGCTGTGCCTGACAGCCCTTAAGCTCATCTGCTCTCAGGCTGCAGGAGATGGAGAAGCACACACACATCTCACGCCTCCACCCCACAGGACATGGCCCGGCGCTGCTCCCTCTTTTTGTTGGATGGTCACTATCAAAAAGTTCTCTGTTCGCTTTCAGGCATAGTTCAGCCCCAAAATTGCTATCAACGTCCCCGCTCCGGCAAACTCTTGCTCCTGCCCAAGCTTTCCAAGAAAAAGAAACTGTCCCGGCTTCTCCTGCCCAAACCCATCCCCACAGGTGCCCTATTTCCATGGTCTCTCCCCATTTCAGTTAAAGGCAGGAGGAAGGACAAGGGGAGCTCCTGTCTGGGGGCGTGCATGGGGCAGGAGGGAACCCATCAGAAATCGGAGAAAACAGCAAGAAAAAAATTAACAACCCACCCCACACCCCCTCCCAAAGCTGGAGAGAACCGGCAGGGCAGGAGCGGGGTGGGATCCCCCGGCGCGGCAGGGACCGAGAGGCGACCCCTGGCAGCCCCCTGCCCCCAGCCGCGAGGTGAAGGGGGACGGGGATGGGGACAGGGATGGGGATGGGGACGGGGATGGGGATGGGGACGGGGATGGGGATGGGGACGGGGATGGGGACGGGGACGGGGACCAAGGTCGGGACGGAGAAGGGGACCGGGACGGGGACGGGGATAGGGACGGGGATGGGGACAAGGCTCCGACCCGCCCGGGGAGGCGGCCCCGCTGCCGGCGGGGCTCCGCGGAGCGGCCGGAGCGGGGCTCCGGGGCTCAGCCCGGGCCGGCGGGAGCCCGCTTTGCCCGACACCGCCCGCCGCGCATCCCCCGCGCAGCCCCCGCGCAGCGCCGGGCGGTCCCCGGGCGGAGCGCAGAGAGCGGGGCCGCTCCGTGTGGGGGTTCGCTCGGCCCCGCCGCCCCACGCACTCACCGCCGCCCCACGCACTCACCGCTGCCGCGGACGCGCCGCCCGCACCGCCCGCCGGGGCCGCACCGGGGAGGGCGGGGCGGGGCGGGGCGGGGCCGGGGAGGGGAAGGAGGGAGAGTCATTCACGGAGCTCCATCCCCAAAATAAGTTCACTCGTCTCCGTGTCCCAGAAGATCCTTCTCTGGCTCTTCCCAGCTCTTCTCCAGGATGGGATGTGTGGATGGATGTGTGTGCGGATGGACAGATGGACAGATGGATGTGTGGATGGATGGACAGATGGACGGACAGATGGACGGACAGACAGACGGGTGGATGGATGGATGTGTGGATGGATGGATGTGTGTGTGGATGGATAGATGGACAGATGGATGTGTGGATGGATGGATGGATGGACAGATGGTTGTGTGGATGGATGGATGTGTGGATGGACAGACAGATGGATGGACGGACAGACAGATGGATGGACAGACGAACGGACGGATGGATGGATGGATGTGTGGATGGGTGGATGTTTACCAGTTGTGTATCCATCCCCCCACCCCACTGAACACCCCAGCCAGGACTAGCAGCACGGCTGTGCTGGAGGACATAGTGTCTCTCCTTGCACCAGCCTCAGCAGGTGGACCAGGAGCTGGAGGTCTGCGTGGTGGTGCTGGGGAGCCGTGTCCAGCCTGCCCCAGTGGCAGGGCTTTCCTGTGGGACTGGTCCCTGCAGCCTCCACAAGTCCCTCTGTTGCCTTTCTGCTGTGCAGGATCCAGCGCCCAGCCTGTCCGGATGTGGAGGGAAGAGCAAATACTGTTGCGCACCTCCCGGCACGCCTGGCCAGAGGGGGCTTCAGCCCCACTCCACCCCATCCCCTCCCCCCCATCAAGTTGCACTGGGAGACGGGGAGGAGGCAGGACTGGCCTTCCTCTTCCTCCCCATCAACTCTCAGGTCCTGCTCCCCTGGACCTGCTCACTCCCAGTATCCCTTCTCTGGATCCTCCCATGGGGAGACATGTGTGGTTACTGCCCTGCTCCACCAGACGTGGGAGGAGGAGGTCCCAGAGATCCTGTTCTGGGCTGGAACACGGTGCCAAACACGCATTTGGCAAAGCAGCTGCTCCCACAGCTGGGCCAGATGTGGGCTCCTGCTTGTGACTCAGCAGTCTGGTGTCTTCCTCTCTCTTGTAACTGGAAACCAGTGCTTCAGAGCAAGGGGGGAGCTCTGCCAGATGGGCCGTGTTCCTCTGGTCTTGCTGGCCAGGCTGGGGGGACCTGTGCCCCTGCAGCCCTGGCATCTTCATGGGATCTGCAGTTATTCCTGGAGGAGAGGCTGCGCAGCGAGGGGCAGGATATGCCCCTCAAGTGCTCCTTGGGGTGTAGAACAATGCAAGGGCATCTGCACCCCGGTGAGGTGGTCCTCAGCAGCATGAGGTCTCCCACAGACTCCATCCAGTGCAGACTCCGGCAGTGCGCACGCGCGTCCCCAGAGCAGCACCCCAGAGCAGGACTTGAGTGAAACGAACTCTGAGCACACAGAGCTGATTGCTGGGCCTGAGCACTCTGCGTGGCGGCTTGAGGTAATAAGGCGGATAATATTCCTCCTGATGGGGTTTATTAACTATCACATTGTATTTATGCAATCATGAGGCTCTGGAATTACAAAGGGTGGTGGAGAGCTGTTGGGGAGAGGAAACACCCTTACCCAGAAGGGCTCTGACTCATTCCTTACCAGGATCTCTGTGGCGCAATCAGGCGGATCCCAGCCCCACTGTGATCCCTGCACCCTTCTGTCTCCGCTGTGTGCTCAGCTCTGGGGCTTCCTTCGCCCACTGCTGCTCCGTACTGCCAGACTCCCCTCCTCCTGGTGGGGAGCACAGCCTGGACCCCCAGAAAGCTCCTTTCTCCCATCCGTGCCTTCTCCAGCTGCACAGTTGCCCACCAGCCTGTGGGGAGGCAGAGCGAGGTGGGATTTGGGGACAGAAGACCAAATGTCCTGCCACGAGATGAAGGGAGCCTCCATGGAGTCACTGCTGCAAGGAGCTGCTGCTCATGCAACAAGAAGAGACTGGTGGGGGACAACCTGGCCCCCAGACAGGAGAAGTTCAGGAGTGACAGGGCAGCACCTGGGGACATTCCTCCTGCTCACGTCCCGTTCATGGCCACCGTGCTGAGGCATATGGCTGATGCCTGTATTCCCTTTGTGCCCAGTTGGCCCGGGAGGTGAGTCTGCAGCATCGGGCTACTGTGGGCTGTGGCACCAGCAGTAAAGCTGCAGCTCTCGCTGCTTTTGGGCAGGTCCATGTCTGCTGGCGGGGTGCGCTGGGCACTGCCATGTCTACGCTCACCAACCCACAGCGAGCACGGCGCGATGCGGCTTTGCCGAGGCAGAGCTCAGCAGGACAAGCATGTGCAGCCCTACAAAAGCTTTAACCACTGAATTAGGAAAACATACCCTGCTTTCAGAGTGTATTTCCTACCTATATTCTGAATAAGCTTGGCCGGTTGGGCAGGAGAAACCTGGAAGGCTCAGATGCTGTACAAGGGCACGTTTTTCTCATGCCAAAAATACCCTCTCAGCAGAGGAAGCCACTTTGTTCAGGTGCTGGAGCATGGCCAGTGCCTGCCTGGGTAGACGGGTCTCACCACGGGGTGGGACTTGCAGCCAGTGGAACAGGTCAGAGATGACTGATCCTGAGTGCATGGGGGATGAGTGGGAGCCTCCAGTGGTGCCCCCGAGGCTGAGGGGCACTGGTGGGACCCATGCAGGACCGGCTGCGGCAGAACCAGCACCAGCCCTCTCCAGCAACGCCCCTGGGGGTATTTGGCCAAGTTCACGCCCAGCATGGTGCACTGTGGCGCCCCCACCACTCCCACCCCATGGCTGGACTGGGCACTGTGGGGTACACACCACCGGGCTGGGGGGACGGCAGGGTTGTGGTCAGAGCCAGGATGGTGGCTGCGGTGACAGCAACCACCACGAGCCTGCATGGGGTGGGTGCCCAGTGGTGGGTTCTCACCATTGCACTACAGCGCCGAGGGGTGTGGAGGGCTCCCCATGGCCGTGGGCATCTCGTCTGGGTGGTCAGCTGTGGCCACCACATCGAGATGGTCAGACATGGCTGTGGGTGCCCTCTCCTGCTGGTTGGGTGGCCATGGCCGAGCTGCCACTGGGCACGTGGAGCAGGGACAGGGCGCGTGGAGGCGAAGAGAAGAGATGCACAATGAGGCTCAGCTCGCTGACTAACGCAGGCGCAGAGAGCTCAGTGTTTATTGGTGTTGCTCCAAATGGTTTGTACAAGGAACAAGCTGACTCTGCTGCACAGGCAGATGCGTGCGCCCCTCGCCGCAGGCTGCCCCGGCAGCTCTCCCAGCGTCCCGGCAGCAGAGCAAGGCTGTACCAAACCCCCCGGGCCAGCGCCGCTGTGCTGCCCGCCAGGCTCTGCCGGCGCCCGTGCTGCTGCCGAGACCCTGGGCTGCGCCCCAGCCAGCACCCGCAGCACCCGCCAGCACGAGTCTGCGCGGGCACCCACATCCCTCAGCAGCGCGGGCAAAGGACCTGGCGCAGTCCAGGCCTGCGTGGGAAGCAGCACTCCCCAAACGTCTGCTCTGCTGTCACGACAGAGATGTCTCTGGGCTCCCACCCTGCAGTTAACAGGACCTTTCCATTTTTATCGCTACTCTACATTGCGGTGATACCTCTGAACTAGCGAGCGCTGCCTCTAAGGCTGCTGCTGCAAAGCAAGTCTAACACGCACTGCCCTCCTGACCCTGGAGACCTCCTCGCTGCTTCTAACAAAGTGCTTTTGGAGCTGCTGACCTGACCCTTGCAGGCTGAAAGACACCAGGCATTTGCTGCTGGGTGAGGGCGGATGTACCCATGGGGGAACCAAGGTGTGAGGACCTCTCAGGTGGGGTTTTACAGCACCCAGCCAGGAGATGCTCCCCACCTCTACAATCAGATGGCGGGGCCTGGGGACGCTGCAGGGGCAGTCAGATGAGCGGCAGCCTCCCCCTGTCCCCGTCCCCTCCTACAAAGGGCTGGCGGGTGGCTTTGAACACCACTGGCATCCTGCCTGGAAGGACAGCACCAAACACAGGGCAATCCCAACAGCCACTGGGATCAGAGAATACAAGGAATAAAAACATGTGACTGATCCTGTCCTGTGTGACCCAGGTGATGCTCCCAAGCTGATTAGTCTGGTTTTGGGGGATGCTGTCCCTCCAGGGGGATCTGCTGTCCCTTACCTGTCCTTCCTGCTGAACCCACCCCTGCTCCCATCCTGGCACCTCTCGAGGGCAAGCGCTTGTTGTCTGCCTGGAGGCTATTTTCAGCATCTTTATGCTGCTCACCTGCATCCACTCTAGATGAAATCCTGAGGAAATCCTTACCATTTATCCACTTCGACTTTCTTCCTTCCCCAGTCGCCGCCTAGAACGGTCATGAATGGAGAGATCTGCCGAGAGTTGGTTTGTTTTCCTTTTCTTGGCAGACTACGTTCATTGGTGCTGTGCTTCCCATGGGGTCTCACTGGCACGTGTCCCAGTGAAAGGACGGTGGGTGTGGAGCAGTTAGAAAATGCTCCTTTGTGTGCCAGCCCAGCTGCAGGGATATTAAACTGGCAGAGCATCCCAGCCCAGCTGTGGGGACTTCTCGCCTCCCACCCACTCGTGCTATGGGTAAGGCTCCTCATGGGACTTGCAACTCAGCCCAAAAAAACCCAAGGAGATCTAGGGGTGAAAGCAGACTACTGCCACCAAGTCTATCCTGGAGGAGCATCACCCTACCAGCCTTCGGGAAGGCTCTCCTCCCTCCGCTGTCGGGTCATGGCACAAATAGGGACATCAAACATTCACTGCAGATCCAGGCTGAAGAAGTGAAAGTGCTTTGGGGACAGCCTTTACACTGAAACAAATGGGAGTGAAAAAGCCACTGGATGGGGTTTAGCAGGCTAGATGGGATGGATCAGCAGCCCAGAGCATTTCTACTGGCTGTACTTGCTCTTCTCCCTCACTGAGACTCAGCCCACCGTCTCCCAGCATCACCAGTCCCATTCAGCTCCACTGACTTCCAAGTGCTGCCACGTGGGAGGGAGCTTTGGAACACCACTGAACGGGCAAAAAAAGCTCTAAAGGAGGACGTGTGTCAGTGCTCAGTCCCAGCACACTCCAGCTTTGCTCTCAGGTCACAGACGTGAACTGAGGCTGCAGGTGACAGCTTTTGGTTGGACCCCAATAGGGGGAAGCACGGCCAGCCCCTTGGTTCCACCGGTGTTTGTACAAACCTCATCTCCCCTAAGCCAGAAGGGTCAAGCCAGGCAGCTGCCAGCTATAAGTGCCAGAGGTCCTCAGGTCATGAGGTGGCTTTGGATTCTGTGTGGCCTGAGACAGGCAACTATTGGGCTGATGTGCTCGAAGAGGCTGGCCAGGCCAGACCGTTTGGTGTTTCTTGAGATGCTGCTTTCTCTTTTTAGGCATTGCCTTTTCTCTCAGCGCCGTGTGGTGCTAACCAGGGCCACCAGCTGGGTGGGAAGCTACGGCTGCTGAGAGGAGCAGGGAAGGGCTTGCTGTGTCTGTCTTCAGCCCATGAAGGTCTGGTTAGATGAAGACTGCAGCTGTACTAACAAGACAGGATGTTTATTCTCAAGAAACAGCAAATGTACCTGACCCGGCCCCAGCACAGGGAAAGCTTTTTGCCTTAGCCACAACAGAACTGCAACATCAAATGTTCCTTCTCTCCTCACCCAGGTACGCCCCTAAAGATGCCCCCATCCCATCCCACCCCACCAAACCCCTTGGTTCACTCCAGGTCTCCTCTGAGAAGGCCGCGATGCCACTAGTTCTGCAAGCTGCCGCCACACGCCATGGAAGCTGGAGCTGCTAGGGAACAGAAAGGAAAAGGGAATGAGACTTGGCTGAAGATCGCAGGAGTGGGATGTAGACAGAGATTCTGTGAGGAGGAGGAGCCGCAGGAGTAAGCACTGATGGGCTGTGCCCTGGTAGGAAGGCAAGCGTCTACTCAGGGCCAGTTTCCCTTCAAGGCAGATGACAATAATGGTAGCAAAGACCATTTCTTAATTGCTGGTTCAAATGGCTCCGGAAAGCCCCGAGACCAGCAATGCCTCTGCCAGCTCTGCATTTCTTACAGAGGTCCAGGCTGTGTCTTGGCAGCGCCAAGAGAGTCTCAAACCGGTGAGTAGAAATGGAAACCACCTAAACACAGGGCTGAGGCAGGAATCCTGTGGTGGTGGGGCAATGCAGGCAGAGGGATTCAACCTCAGTCCTCCTCTCTGGCAGCATACATGCAGGGACAAGCAGGGCTGGAAGAGGCTAGCAATGAGACTCCAAGCCCACCGGGACTTGTGGTGTAATACAAAGCACAACCTGAGGTTCAGGCCATCGGCCCAGCCCTCGTGCTCTGCAGTTTCTTCATCCATGGACACAGTGGACAGACAGGACAGCTGCGTGTACTACTTGCAGATGGGTGTCACAAGGTGTGGCCACCTCATCCCTTTAGGCTGACGGAGCTGTATAAAACGGGCAGTGAGTGATGGGGGGGACACTTACCAGCTACTGCTCTAAGTAGTATCGGTCTCAGGCTGAACGGCTGTTTCAGGCCTGCAAGAAAAGAACAAAACGAGAACACGCAGGTGGTCAGTGGCGGGGACGACAACTGCATCTCAAAGCAAGAGGAGAAACTAAACAGTGGCATCACCTTTGGAGGGAAGGACACGTTCACTGGGGTAGAGCAGCAGTCCTCAGCCCAGAGCTTGCAGGTGGGATCTGCTGGTGCTGCTCACAGGCTGAGGACGCAGCAGTTCAAACCAAGGCAATTGGGGAGAGCAGAGCAGCTTTTGGTCAACGCAGTTGCAGAGCTCTTTGCACACTTACAGCTCCAGCCCAAACACTCGTCTTCTTTGCACTGGTGCAAAGCCCAAATGACTTCAGTGCCCCAAGCTGGGCTTTACACCAGAATGAGCTGTGACAGAGTACAGATGAGCAAACCAGCAGCCGCAGCAGATCAGGTTATCAGAGGCCCTTCCGGCATGCAGGGGCCCAGTGCCCGCTCTTGAGGAGCATCCCAGCTATGAAAAGCTGAGACTGTTTCCCCAGGGAGTGCTTGAACATTTGCATCTACTTCAAAGGCGGTGAAAACATGCACGTAACCCCTGACGCTGGGAAGCACGAGAAGTTCTTGCTTTCAGCTACATGCAACCCTGACAGAAAAGGGCATCTTCTTCCCTGCTCATCAGCTCCTGGGAGATGGACCCTGTAAATCTACTATGTGCTCAAGGCAAAAAGGGGAAGCTGCCTGAACCCTGGACACCAGCTGAGCACCTCCACATGGCGTGGCAGAGCCGGGCCCTCTCTCCCAGTTGAGACCCAGGCCTGGTGACCAGGACATGGCTCTGGGGCTGCAGGTCGCACCAAGCCACCCTCCCCCTGATGTGGTGGATGTTGGCTGACACGATTAACCAGGGTCCCACACCTCCGAGGCAGGAGCGTGCCTCCTCCCCACTCCCCATCTTCCTCTGAACTGACTCCGCACTGGCGCAGCTGCCGAGCAAAGGGCTTTAATTATAAACGGGCAGGTGCTTTGCGTGTCTGAGGAAGGTTATTTCAGCTGTCAACATAACCTGATGCTTAGGGACCCTCGGTCAGCTCTGAATTGTCATGACAGAGCATTTGGCATAACCTACCTTGCAGAGCCAAAGCAAGGTTAAATTGTGCCATTACATATACACACCACACACACAATATATGCTCTATATGACCTAATGTATTGTAGACCGCTAATGCATGACAAATATCCCCATAGGGGATACCTAACAATAAGTGTGCATACGTAAACTATCTTCAACCATGCTTAATCTCATGAAATCAGCACAAGTGTTTAACGTGCTGAAGAAGGTGGAAATGGGCAGAGGGTGTTCTAGGTAAATACAGACACACATATCTATATATGTGCATACATTTGTCTATACACTATGCATTATGCCGGACAAAGAGCACTACCACAAGGTGCAAAACCAAGCTCCCCAAAGCCGTGGACTATAGAACCAATCTCAGCATGGATTGCTGAAATGGAAGAGAAATAAAATCCCAAACAGGTGTGTTTTAATGGCTGAAAAATGTAAAAAAAAGAGCCAGCTGCCTGGCAGTAGGAGCCCACCCTGAGCTTCCATAGGTGCCATTTCTCCCTTTGCTGTCACTTAGGTCACGGTAAACTTTGGAGCTGGACTGAGCCTGCTGTAAGATGGCTGTTCAGCTCCAGTCCCTCAGCATGGCTCATTTCGAGGTCTCTGAGCCTGCAGTGAAGGGGCTCAGCAACAGAACTAAACCCTCTTCTCTTTGCCTCAAAGGTGTAGCCCCCAGCGTCCCTGCACGGCGACTGAGGACAGCTCAGATAACGCAAGACCAAGCTGCGGTGTTGCCTTCAGGGTCTTACTTGGCATGGCCGCTGCAGCCCATCAGGATGCCCTCCAGATTCCCGGCTCCATCAAGGGCTCAGCTGCCACCCAGAGACAATGCACTGGGAAAGGCCTCTCCATTTCCATGGAGGTTCCCAAGACAAGACATTGTCCCATCCCACAGGCACTCACATACACCAGGTGAACAACGGAAGCCAAGCAGGGCCTTTGGTGACACATCAGCTAATTCAGGCCACTCATGAGATACTCTCTTCACTGGCCCATGCCAAGGAAGAAAATGATGCCACCTCTTCCTCAGCTCTTCTCCTCCCACACGACCAGAGCTCCTGTCCCACATTAACAGGCGGAAGTAGCCCAGAACCATCTTGTGTTCCTCCACATCCCCCATCTTCACAACTTCACCCATCCCCAGCCCACTCCTGCCCCAGGGCCACCATGAGGAGCTGCCAACAGTTGTCCTCTCACCCCAACCCGGTAAGGACACGGCTGAGCTTAGCAGAAACAGAGTCCAGAAGAGCAGGAATAGAAAGGAAGAAAGAGGCAAGGAGAGCTACAGCCAAAACAAGATGCCCATGGAGAACTCTTTACCGGTAACCCTCACGGTATCTCCTGGAAGCAGTCGGGTGCTGTCTTCTTCTCACATACAGATCTGTGTCTACTGTCTCCTGAACTGCTTGCTCTGGAAGCATGACAAAGAAAGATACACCCCTGTGGATAAGGTCCTTGCAGTTGTCAGCAAGCCCTGCAGGAGACTGCCTGGGAATAGCTGCCGGTGGGGACTGAGCACCGTGGGAGGTTAGGGATGGCACTCCCCAGTGCTGGATCTCATATAATGGTCCAGAAAACCTGTCCTGCAGCCCTCTTCCTTTCCTCGGTTGAAAATGCCTTTATCCTCTCAAGCTCGATAAAACTTTTGAAATTTGGTGCCTGTTTTGGGTGGTGTGTTTGGAAACCCAGCGCACTGATGTCCTGAAGATCACAACGGCTGCACAGCGCAGGAGACCATCGCTTCTGCATTCTCCAAGATTCAGGAGGGACCTCTCAACCGGGGGTCACACCTGGCCCCACACAACCAGTACAAGGCAGTCACTGGCTTTCAGCACAAACGCAGCCTGTGTGTCCGCACAGAAACAACGGTCTCCAGATGACTTCATGGACATCCTTCTGGCCTCCCTCTCCCCAACGCTGGCCAACAAGGCTGGCCTTACACCATATGAAGGCAGCGTATCCTCTTTCAGTACCTGAAGCGGTCCGTCCTGCTTTCCTACATCACCTGCTGCGTTTCTCACACGGGTTCAGACAGCTCAGAAGAGCGCAAAGGCGAATGGCCAAACCAAAAATCACTCCCCGTTTGGAGCTTGTTGCTGTTCAGTCTCTTCCTCGCCAGCTGGTGCAGCTGAAAGTCTGGCCTTGTGCTTTTTGTGTCGCACGGTCCATTGTGAACCGGTATACATACTTATTATGTTAAATATGTGTGTGCATTTAGCATAATAAGGAGGTATATAAATAAGCTGTGGTTTCCAAACATTAATCTGCAGGGACTGCAGAACGAGGAAGTGGGTAAAGCAGCTTTACCTGCGTGTGATAAAACGGAGGAAACTAAAATTAGGAGGGCTTCCTTCCCTTCCACACACACAATACTAAATGGCTGTAGACCCAGGCAAATCAAATTTTGGCAACATAAGATTTCTTGTAAAACAAAGCATGGATTTAATTATTTATTTTGCTTGTTACGATTGTGGATATAAGCAATAAAAGTTTCCAAAAGCTGCCACCAAGGGTAATTGCCAGTGATGTTTTGTGGAGGGCAGTTTTGAAACCCACCAACTGTGGAAGAGCTGGGATGGGCACGGACCCCCTCCACTCCTGTCCTGGCAAACCCTCGTCTATTTAACCAGCTCTGTCCACTAACGACTCAACCTCTGGGCTCATCACCTTCACATGAAGGAAGGGCTAGTTTGTAAGGGGAGACTATAAAATTTGATTTTGAAGTCAATGACATATTTGCAAGTCAGGCGGAGAGGGAAAAGCTTAGGGAAGGGTTCTGGTGCCGCGCTGCCCGCCCAGGCGGATCGGGGTGTCAGGGTGCTACCGAGTCGGAGCGCGTGCAGCGGGCTGGCCTGGAGGGGACAGACAGGGGAAAGGGAAGGCAAGACCGAGAGTGTCCAGATCCTCGCTCCCATCTGCTGCTGTAGGAGTCCCTGGTGGTAGTGGGTCAGGGTGAGGACCACACTCTTTTCCTTTTGTACGTGACCTGAGGCATGGCCAGAGCATCCTCCAGAGCACACCGGGCGCTGTGCGGCTGAGCATGCCAGCCGCAGAGCCACGCTTCCCCAGGGTTATCTGCTAGGCCAGTGGGAACGTCTTCTGCTTACCAACCCTGTTTTCAGGGCTCTGCAGGCACAGCCACGCTGTGCAGGAGAACAATTGTTCACGAAACCAATGCCTGAGGACAACTGTTGGCTTGATTGCCCTGTAGGTTTGCTGTCCTTCAAAACCTAGTGGCAGGGAAATGCCCACTTGCCTGGCAGATAATACCCAGTGCTCCCAGACGGACTCTGGGTACTAACTAAGAAGGAACCTGAATATTTGGCTGGGCGTACACTTATTCATGCATGAGATGGCAAAGCCAGGAGTGTTTTCCCCATCACTGCTGGGTGAAATTGCAAATGCCTGCACGGGAAAAGGAGTTTTCTCTAGCCGTAATCTCACAGTTTGGCCCAACTCACCAATCTCTTCCACAATATTCTCAGTGCTTCCAGGAGGAGTGGTTCTCTCCTGTTCAGAAACAAAACAAAACAAACAAAAAAAAGAATAACAACCTCAGGTGGGTGCGTCCCCTTGACCTGCCCTTTTGCTCTGAGAGAGCAATAGGAAGCGCTGGGGCTTTCCTGGTCGTCACTGTGATTAACACCAAGAACAGCACGGGGACAGAACTGCTGCCCTCCTGCTCTCAGCACCAGCACCTGCTGCCTTCAGCCACTCCACCCAGCAAAGCAGCGTCCATCCCAGTCAGCACAAGTCCTTCAGTTATGCTGCTATGCAACCAGCTCAAGAGCTAAGTCCTTCTCCTCAATTTTTTTTTTTTCCTTAAAAAAAGCAACATTCAGATAACTGCAAATTGGCACTGTTTGCTCCAGAGTTTGGGAAACAGAGCAAGAACAGCCGTTGTTCATCCTTCTGAAAAGCACCACTAACGTGACTGACATGCACACAGAAAAACGATGAAGAACAAAGCTGCCCCCAAACCTGCAAACACATACTTAAAGTTATTACGAGTGATACATTTAGAGTAGGAAAATACTAGAGATTTGTGTATGCAAAAGATTTAGACCCTAATGATACACAGGCATTGGCACTGCAAACCCAGTTAAACCCGTGATGTCCCCCTGCGGCTGCGTCCATCAGAGCTGCCCACAGACACGTTCAGGTCTTCAGGAGCTGGATCGCACCCTCCTGCACCGAAAGGACGGATCTGGGAATCCACTCACTAGTGGCTGTAATGCCAGCTGTGGCTTTCCAAACTCCAGCTGAATGGTGAATGCAAATACCTCGATACATCAGATGGCATTTTCTCATCTATTCAACTCAGCAACCATACCGTCTCTAGAAAAAGATTAATTAGGAAGGAAACAGGCTGAAACGATGTTGTGAATTGCTGTAGGGGTTCACAGAGTTTCTCAGTGGAAACACTGACTACTTTGATCCCACAGGTGCTGGAATGTTTGCTGCTTTGCTATTTGGGGTAAGAAAGGAAATCAAAGCACAGAGCCTACAAAGTGGCATCTGATTTTAAATATTAAGAAAAAATTAAAATTTAGAGAGAGAAAAAAATATTCAATCGAAGCTTTAAAAAAATCAGAATAAAGACCCCCCCCTTTTTTTTTTTAAGGAGAAAATAACAAAACTCCGATTTAATACAAGCCTAAGCTATCACATTTGGTCCTGTGCACCCGTCAAGTACATGCTGCCGTTATCTTTTGTGCCCTCTGCTGTTGGTAGCTTTTCACTGTGACTCCTCTCCCATGAGTTTGCCGTGTCTGCTCTCCTTCCCCTGCTCGCCACAGGACCCAGCTCAGAAAGACTCATGCCCTGGGCAGAAAGAAGCTGAAAGCAGTGCAGAAATTGTATTCTAATCCATCACAAAACCCCTTCTGAGCTCTCCACCATGTCTTGCATCTTCTGTAACCCATCCTGCTTATGCTGTAAACTTGCAAATGAGCATGACTTAAGGAGGAGAGCTGTGTCAGAGCGAGATGTTGGGAATCAGTTTGCAGGTCTGCTGGTCGAAGCCAGCCAACTCCCTTTGCTTTGCTGTGCAGTGTCCTGTGGTCCATCAACAAAACTACGAACCAGAGCTCTGAACCACGAACTGGGGGCACAAGTGACTTCTGAGCTCTCACGCTAGTATTTCATGTTAAGGTTGTTTTAAACTGTTTTCCTAGCCTATGGATTATACTGGATGGGCTGTGAGTCCAGCTGCCTGGGTGCTGATGCTGCCAACAGCTGGTTTGCATTTTGAGTCAGCTCATAGACGTGGCTTTTCCGTGTGCGGGCACCCTTCGGGGTCACTCCTCATATGTCCATGAAATGAACCTCTCTGAACCCAGAGGAGCTCCTGTAAATCTGCTTCTTTTGTTTCCAAGCACAGCTGTTGGCTTACTAGGTTTCCCTGTATGTGAGCTGGTGCAAGGATTCGTGTTTCTTACTCGAATGGCAAACCCGAGCAGCTGAGCAGGACCTGACCTTTGAGCTGAGAAAACTCTTGTTCAACATGCAGACCTCCCTGAAGGCAGGACTCGCTGCGGACCTGCTACGTGGGCTCTTTGCTGAGCACTGCCTGCCCTCCAGAGGTGTTTTTGAACTTCAACACCCATCCAAGTGCTTTAAACCACCCGAAGGGACCATCCAAGCCACCCAGTGGAAAGGTTGGCTCCTCTGGGCTTCACTACTGCCCTCCAGCATTGAACCTGATGTTTTTCCAGCAGGTTAGTGCTGATCAGTGAGAGGGAACAACCAAACAAAGGAACGGAAAAATACAGAACAGATGGGAAAAACATATCCAACTAGCTCCCCAGACGGCACTTTCAGAAGCCTTCCTTCTGGCAAAGGTGTGCTGTGACATTAACTTGACCTCTCGGGTTTAAAGACTGCCAACAGCTCCTGCTCTCGTTTGGGATATCTGAACAGGTCATACTGGCACAGTCCTGCATTCCTGTGGGGGCCTGACTGTAACTCAATACTGTCCCGGTCAGGCAGTCCATATACTGCAGCAACCTGCCTTCAGGAGCAGGAGCCTGAGACCCCTGACCCCTGGCTCCTGCTCGGAGGCCGTGTGCCTCGTGAACGCCATTTGTAGAGGGCGGGTGGCAGCAGCACACGAGGGCAACACTGGGACAAAGACAGGTTTCAAACAACAGACAGGTTTTCCAAGGTTTTTCCCAACAAGAGCTGTGGGTTTTCTGGGAACACCATTCAGCGGGGAAGCCCACCGCTTGAGACCAAAAGTTGAACGAGAGCAGTCAGGGAGAGTGGATGAGAGGGTCTCACACACTGGTGGCGTTGAACTCAAAACAGCCCCAGGTGCAAACAATTTACAGGAGAACCACAGCAGTACCCGCAGCCAGGCAAGTACACACAGGATTAACATGTCCCTTGCACTCGGTCGGGTGTAACACCCCAGGTGTTATGTAGCTATAACTATCCCAGCTCTCACGAACTTCTGCTTCCTAAATCCAAAAGGGCATCTGCCAGGAACCCATGGATGAGCTACTGCCACCGGTCATAGCCAAGTGCAAGTGGTGGTTTTGCTCCATCCTTCCTCAGGCTTACTACATCTTAATGCTCTACTGGGCAGCTCAGCCAAGGCATATCCAAAAGTGACTTAGAACACCTTGAGAGTGATTTAAGCTAACACTCACATCTCCACACTTGTAGTGAGCTACACACATCCTCATGATAGCTCCTGCACCTCTGCTACGGAGTTTTATTAAAACCTACAGAATCTTTCAGCAGATTTTTGTGATTTCTCTCACTGAATTTCTTCCTGGTCACTTCTCACTGTTCCCCTGCCACCACTCTGGGCTTGCCCTGCTCTCTTCATCCTGCAAGTTCTCTGGACTTAACAGCTCCCTGTTCAAGTTATCCTTTACAGAGCTCTTTGTTCAGCCTGGAGAAGTTCAATTAGCTACTCTTGACCTCCTCCTTCCATCCCTGTTGTCCCATGACTCCTCAAATTCATCTTACAACTCCTCTCTCCCATCCCTGATGAAACCAGTATTGATAGTCCCACCAGTTCATTAACTCTGGTCCATAGACTTTGGTCCTATCTGGCTTGCTGTCCCAAAATACCTCTCCTTTCATTCTTCCTCAGGCATACTCTTGTTCACATTTCATAGTCATCTGCTTTTCCACTTTTAATACCCAATTCTATTCCTCACAGTCTGCTAGCCTTCTCTATACTCACATTGCCACCAATTATTTTCTTCCAGTTCCTGCTGAAAGCCCCAGTGCCAGCAATCACCTTCCCTACTCTTGAACTACTTCTCATCTGTTCTGAGCTAAATCAAGAGAGTCTTTTGATTTCCACCTATCACCTTTACATTAATGTTTTATCTTGGTGTCTCTGTCAAGGCATCATCTCTCGGAAGCCTATACCACCTTTGTCAAACTTGATGTGCCACAGGCATACTCTGCATTTTCTTAGGAAGAACTTGTGCCATTTATTTTCTGTCCTAGTCACCTTAGACTCCCTCTATAACCTCAGTGTATTAATTGGCAACTCTTATCTTTGCACACAAGGTTTCATTAAATCCTGGTCATTCACCTTCCTCACCTGATCTTTGAAGACCTAAAAGGTGTAGATAAGCCTTTACTCTTTCTCCTCTCGTAGCCCCATACTGCCCCTTCCTTAAGGCTGTCTTATGCATGGGAAAATTGGCTTCCTTTTCAGAAGGCAGGCTAAGGTTTTGTCTCCCAGGAGCACAATGTACTCCCTAACCTACCTCCCATGCATTCAAAGCCTTTGTAGATGGCCCATGAGCACGCTGCGTGCATATGCTTGCAAGTGACTAAATGGCCCTCCAGTGTTTATCTGAAAAGAGAACATGCTATTCTCTTTGTGAACCTGATCTTGAGGGCTGCCTCCGTGTGCTCTGCAAAATAAAGCCTACAATAAGACTTACCCAAGCTGAAGTGAAAAAGTGGGGAACAGAACCCAGAACTGCTAAGCCCTGACAACAATACCTGTCCTTCTACTCACCAAAGACCAGGAATCTAAGAAGAGCTCTATATTAAATATTATTAACTTTACCATCAGCTCCCAAATCCCAAAAGGTCAGTACCACCTCATCAGTCTCAAGAAAGTGGTGTCTTTGGTTCACTGGAAGAAGGAAGTCATTATCATGTCTAGGACATTACCTTGAGGCTTATAATGGTTCCTCAAAGCGTTTAACCCAGCTTGGCTCCACATCTTGGTGTAGGCCTGTGCACTTTTTCAGAGCACCTCTGTAATGCACCAGCATGTTTCACAAAGCCCTTCAGCTGTCTCAGACCTGAAGACAGATATATGATCAGCGGTAAATCTGTCACTCTGAGTGCTGGTATCATTGCTCATTACTGAGATTTAGATAGCAAGCAACCTTGCTGGGTTCCATTCGGGTGGTCAGAAGATCTTGAAAATTGTTTTGTCAGAAGGGAGGCAAGATGAAACAAATGGCTCTCTCATTTTATCTGTGAGTTCACCTTCTATGTTTGCGAGGACTCGGGAAACTCTTCCCCTTTGGGCAGGATCCCAAAAGCTAAAGATTCAGCACACCTGCCATGTCCTGCCTCCATTCAGCCGGCAAAACAGTCAACTTTTCAGCTATCCCAGTTTTCCCAGTTTATGTTTTTTTAATCTAAGGACATGCAGAACAATTAGCTGTCTTTTCAGGGAAAAAAGTGTTTAAGAGACTGTCGTGGCCCCAACTTCTGTAAATGCATTTAATCCTTTCAAAAGCAATTAATACATTTTAATATTAATCATAGACTATTCTATGATTCTGTGATTCTATGAAATTTAGATTCATGTTTTCCGAAACTAAATTGAATTTGGTGTTTGCTTAAAAGCACAAAGATCAACAGCGTCAGAGAGCAAAATACTATGCGTGTCTACAAAAGAGGCATGGCATGGACAGCAACAGCAATACTCCACAGCTTGTGCCAAGGCTCTGGCAGGTAGCAACGGAGATAAAACCACGTGTTGACTAACAACTGGACTGGATAAAAAAAGATGTCACAGAAGCCACTGGAAAATCAGATGCAAGAGTGTTCAATCAATCATCACTGAGAAGCTGATATTTAAGGCATCTGCTTGAAGACTACCTACTCTCTACACATAATTTCCTGAAATATTCAGGCACTGCCTAAGTATGTTTTCAGGCATGATTGGCTTTGAGAACAATTCCTTCAGAACTAGGGATCCACCTGAACAGCCAGAGGCAAATGTGTAAATACAGCTTAATGAAGTTCGTCAGGGTAATTTCGGCTAACATACTCTGGATTGCCATTGTAGAAAGCTCAGTGATAAAGAGGAATTCATCAAGCTGCAATAGTTCATCACATTATGATAATGTAAATACATGTTCACATACAAAGAAGAAATCACGAAACTCCAGTATTTCCTTCTGGAATCAGTGACAAGGACATTATCTCTTGTAACTCGTTCCTCCAGGAGGTTTCTCTTTGTACCACTGTCAGTTTACAGCAAAAACTCAACGTAAGACATTGAAGATCAACTACTCAACTGCCTTTAAGACACAGAATAATGACGAGAACTACCCTGACCAAGTAATAGGCATTTTGTTTTAATGCTAATGTATACATTTGTTAATCTCTTTATTAATTTGTTTAACTGGGATCAAACGGGATGAATTCTTTCCAGAACATGAGTCTGTCCCCAAGACTCTGAACTTAATGGGAAGACTCCTACTCATTTATTAGCCTGTGGGTCATACCAATGACGCAGGTATATTGGGCATTTTTGCCCCTTTCATGAGAGCTTGTAGCGCCTAGGAAACAAGCAAAAAGACTTCTAAAACAGTGACCTGCCAATTGTGGAGAAATCTAAAAATCTATTGATTTAAAATAATTGCTAAGGAAAACGCTGTGCTAACTAGCGTGAGCAGAGCACCACTCCAACAGAGCTGCATCACCTCTTTCCACCACCAGCTCAGATCTTTCTGAACCACATTATGGTGTGCCATAAAGAGGGACAGGACTCATTGCCCAGCTTGGGCAATCCATCTAAACGGAGATGGCAATGCACCAAATGAGTCAGCCGCCCAGCATGCCCGTTTCTCTCCCTTGACTACAGATGGAGCCACAGCTAATTATCTCAGGGTTTAGACATCTAAATTTTAGGTGCGTAATTTTGGGCACAGGAATTCTCCTCACACATATGTCTCGAGTTAGACAAGCTAAAAGTTTAGGCTCGACCTCGCAAAAGCACTTGCAGGCATGGATGACGCTGTTGAAGACTTTGTCATCCCTGAGCTCCAAGTTTGTGCACCCAACTCTTCTCTTTTTCAGTGGCAATGTCGTGGCTCGGAGTGGTGCAGGCTAGGGGCAAGCTAATGGAAGGGAGGTGGTGTATGGTTAATCACACTATTAATTGAGGTTCCTTTAGGCATTCTATTTTTGCTTCTGCCTTCAATGCTCCAAATCACACCTCTCTCCCAGGGCACCTAAGTTAAATGTCTGCAGTTAGATAGTGTGAATACCCCCGAGGTCACTTCTGCTCACCTTAAGAGGTTGGCAGGGATGCAGCTCCAGATCTGGTAACACTTTGAGCAGAGTACAGAGAACATAGTGATCAAAAATTCCTCTCAGTTAAACAGATTCCCATTTATCAAAGGCTGCGACACTGCTGCTGTAGAGCAGAGCTTGGAGGACAAACTGCTATGCTGACGTGAAAGCCAGCAAGGCATCACTGGTAGCCATGGCTAGCTGTGAGGATGAAAACCATGCTGATTCTGCTGGTATTAAGAGGTCGCTTGCTTGTTTACAGTTATTTTCTTCTGCTGCTCTTATCTTGACTGTGCCTTCTGGAGGTCTGTAAAGCCCGCTACAGAGAAAGTGGTGTTTAACAACCAGAGTCAAAGGCAGAAGCACAGAAGTGATCCCCAGATTTGACACGGCAGATATGACACAGATGCTATGACCTTCCTAACCACAGCCATGGAAGAGTAAACGGGTAGTGACAACGGCTGCAATAAGCAGGTGGCAAAATGTTAGACTAAAGCTCGGCACCAGCTCAGTTGCAGATGTGGTGCCTGCTCTCACCAACACTGCCTAATTCAGACAGCCGGTAAAGGAAACACTGGAAGCTGGCAAGACTCTTCCAGTGAACTCTTCTTCATTAGTTTTCCCCAAAGTAACATCAACACTTTCTACTATTTTCCCCAAAGAATGAAACATCATCTTGAATTGATATATCCTCTTTCTCTTTCTTCATCTTGACCCATCCCGCTCTACGAGAAAGTGCCACATGCCTAAAAATGCCTCATCACAAAGCATGATGGTGATACCAAATGGGTAACGTATGCAATACAGACAGATTATGAATAACCCAAAAGCTGAAATTTATTTGCAGAATGTCCTCAAATAAATAAAATCCACGGGCAGAGCTCTTGGAAACATTGAGCCTGGACAGTCTTTTGAGAGCAAAGGTCCACAGAGGACTGTAAATATCCATCCTTTGCCATTGTAATGTTCCTACTAATTTGTCACCTTAGACCCTTCCTTTAACCCGAATCTTACATCCACTACTGAAATGGGAAATCAGTTCAACAAGCCTAAAAATGGGAATGTGTACAGGACTCAGTTACTGACTCACTTATTCTCTGAATATTCTTCTATCAACTCCTGGACAGCAAGTCCACAAAAAACTCCTACATGCCATCTAACAAAGCACAAATGATTAAACACATGTTCTTCTCCTCTTGCTCCTCTTCAGTCTGTATCAATCCTTCTCTCCCAATGTATGGGGTGGATCCACACACACATCTGCATTGCTGAGTGCTGGCTCACATTACAAACTGCTGGGACATGCTGGATTCTTACAGAGCTTGTTGATCACATGAAGGTTATGCCACAATTAACTGTTCAGCCAACTGGACATTAAATCTTGCAAGTGAAAAAATCCTAATCTCCTAGACTACAAATATAGCTGTTACTTGACTGTCATCAGCTGCTGAAGTAAGGAAAGTGATTCAAGAAGGAAATTCTGTACCTGTAAATAAATGCTTGTTACTGATGATAGGCTTGAAGCCTATTGAACCTTTGATCATCTTGCTGGATCGTCCTAGGCTTCCTTACCAGCAAGGAAAAGTGGCGCAAGAGGTAACGGGCACAAACTTGAACATAGGAAGTTCCATCTCAACATGAGGAGGGACTTCTTCCCTGTGCGGGTGGCAGAGCAGTGGCACAGCTGCCCAGAGAGGTGGGGGAGTCTCCCACTCTGGAGCCATCCCAAACCCGCCTGGACGCCGTCCTGTGCCACTGCTGGAGGTGCCCCTGCTGTGGCAGGGGGTTGGACTGGGGGAGCTCCAGAGGGCCCTTCCAACCCTGACCATTCTGTGATTCTGTGGCAGAACTGTCTGCTCACATTAAAAGAAAAACTTACAAGTTCACCGTGTTTCAATGTGCTGCTTGGAATATACCTGATTAAGGGCTGAAGCACAAAAGCGAAACTTCAATTTTCAGATACACACCCTGATATCTGCCTAAATGGCCTCTCTGGGGTTACAGTGTGTGCTAGAGAGTGAAGACATTGGGAAATGTCTAGATGCAATACAGAGGTGGAGGACCTGGATAGAAGCAGAGACTTCAAAAGAAACAGCATTTTGTTTTTCCTGCACAAATGCTCCAATTTTACTGTGTTAGAGGACATTCAAGTATCTAGACAGAGATATTAAAAATCTGACTGGATGTAGTCCTGAGCAATCTGCTCTAGCTGACTGTGCCTTGAGCAGAGGGGCTGGACTAGCCCATCTCCAGACATCCCTCCCAACCTCATCCACTCTGTGGTTCCGCAAGGGACTATACAAGGGACACCCTGAAACACTAATGTGGCAGACAGACTAACTTTTCTGAGAACAAATTATATACCTGGGGAAAAAAAAAAAAATAAAGCAGGGAAGCCTTCAGGCACATAAGCTCCACAGGTGTAACGACAGATATCCCCTCTGCCTACGAACCTCTATGCTTGAAAAAACTACAGCTGCAACACAGACCTAAAAAGAAGCATGATGACAAGTCTTGAGAGGATTACAGAAACACACCCTAACAGTATTATCTTAGGTAACATCATTTAAGGTGTTTATCACCGCAGCATGAGATGCAAAAAGACATTTAATCATACGACTGAGTTAGCCATCTACATTGTTTTCAGGACCTGTGATGGGCTGAAGTAGCAGACTGAATCAGCTGAGGGGCTGGAGAAGCACAGCCTCTTGCAGAATTAAATAAAACCACCCAAAATCCACCAGGAATGCACTGCAGCAAGCTTGCCGCTCTTGCCAGATCTGGAGGAGCGAGGAGGCCCAGTACTACACCACAGAAGTCAACCTTGTGTGGATGAATAACAACTATTTTTCCTTGCAGCTCTGCCTATTCCTGCCATGCCCACGTGAATCACAGCTGGATTAGTGCTGACATGTCATCACAAGAATTTCCACGAGTATGACTCAAAGATATTCAGGTTAAGGAGCACTGGAGATTACTGACTATGGGAAGCACTTCCAGCATAAGCATTGGTTTTGCTGATCCTCCTGACCCACGTCAACCATGGGTCCGTCAGGGTCGGGCAAGTTACCATGAATTTACCCAGTGTGTACCTCACACAGCCACTGATGACAGACATCTCCAACACACTCCTTCTGAACTCAAATTCTTGCTGTCACGGGGCCCGCACCAGTACTCAGCCAAGCACCTTTGGAAACCACTCTCAACTTGCCATCAGCTGGGTCCTCGCCCTGACTTTTCCCCCACTGCATGGTTCGAAGCTGAAAACACTGTGGGTTTTCTAAATCCATGGCTGTGTTAAAGACTTCCAACTTCTGCCTTGTCCTAACAGGCACATGTGCTCTGCCACCCGTGGTACGTACCGCAGACTGGCTGGCAAAATCTATTTTTCCAGCGTGTAGGAGGCCCACGCCTCTCTGCCATCTGCCACCATTCATTTTTCGTTGCTTCTGAAAACAACCTGAAAATAACCCTGCTGTGATTAAGTTTAATGAAGCAGGAAACCCTCCGAGTACATTTTTTCCCAAATAATCTGCTTACTGCTCTGTCCCGCCTACTGCCTTTACCCATCTTACCCTCCTGCACTTCTGAATCCATTCATTTGCTCCTGTTTGGGCTGCAATGAGTCGACCGCTCAGTTTCCATGAGAACACGGAGTCAGTGGGAAATAAGCAGAAATCTAGATACGACTTTTAGATCATTTAGTAATTTAACGTGTAGCAACAAATAAAAATTCGTAAGAAAATATGGATTCTACCCTACTAGGCAAGGGCTTAGATGAGTGCAATGAATGACAAAAAAACCCCAGCTCCTTCTGAACATCTGTTTGCAAGACAAAACAGCTTCCTCCAGTAGAAAATGGGATAATTGAAGTTGTCTGCATTGACAGCTGACCAATTATGGCCAAAGCCCATTTGATAAGTCCAATGCCCCCTGAGAAATTTGCAACTAGTATTGCCTCTTGACAATACTAGTTACATTACTCTGAATTTCCACAGATATGGCTCCTGAATGTCCTTGCCCAGGGCTCCAGTTTGGTGACGTTTTCTCTTTCTCCATCCATAACAGGTTTTTAGATCACTCCTCTCTGCACAGAAGTGCCAGCAGAGCTGCAGGATTTTTCAGACCTGGGCAGGAAAAGCAAACAGAGATCCTGGACATGGCTCGTTGAGAAGACTGGCATGCTTACTGAAGGAGCTTTCGCTGCAAGCCATCCTACCTCTGCTAGACAATGCTGAGGATTTAATTTTCCAGTGATACTAACTTGGCACCTCCCAACAACCTACACTCACTCTGAGAGAGAGACAAAATTCTCAGAAGAGGAAGAGAACGCTACCCCCTCCCAGAACAAAAGCATCCATGTCCTTCCTTGACCTGGGAGAGTCCTGAAAGCCTTTCGTATGTACCCACATGTTCTCATGGTCATGGATGGCACCTAAATTGCGTCCTGAGCTGACTGCATCTCCATCATGCCGTGCAGCCAGGTAGCCACGCTCAAATACAGTTCCTGAAACTATCCCAGCACTTCGCTTTTGCCTGAGCAATAAACAAACCCCCTCCAGCAGTTTTGCCACTAATGCTATTCCAAGCAAGGCTGAAGTTTCCCATTTCACTTCAGTGGCAGGACAACTTATTGACAAGCGCTTTTTTAGGTTTGTTTAGGTGGTGACTTCTTTCTCACTGCTCCCAAAACACAAAATGAGGAACAACAAAAGATTATTTCTGCTACTTTGCTTCCGCAGGGTTACTGTTCATTCCACACATCAAAGGAGCTTATATTAAAGTTTTAAGCTGTCCAAAGAAGGATCATCTGCTGCATCAAGTCTGTGAAAAAAGTGTACTCTCTGTTTCTATGCAAGTGAATGTTCTCTGAAGCTAACTAGCATTATATTAAACTGTATGAAAATAGTGACTGCAGCACCTTTTCTCCCCAATGTGTATTCTGCAAACATAGGCATCTTTATCCACAGTAGAAAGATAAGCTAACGCTGTTATTTTGCAACACGATCCATTTCCATAGCGAAAAATCATTGCTATTTTTTGATCCGTAATAGGTCCAATAAAATAGCGCCTTCTTCAGTAAATTAAACATGCCAGTAAGTAAACAACCAATTGAATTACTCTTTCTGCCCACGTATTGTGCGCAACAGTCCACATTTTGTGTATTTGCTCCTCTCCCTCCAACTGGATGTACTGATTCCCCCAGACAGCTCAGGCAGCTCCTGGAGACTTCAGAAGTTATAATGTCCTGGCTCACTGAAAAGGCTGTTTACAGCAGTGCCTTTATCGCTAAGAAAAGAAATCTGTCTCTCGATTCTTTGGCAGGGTGCAGTTATCGACACCAAGGTCTGGCTCTCCCCTCTAAGGAGAAGGCTTCGTACTGGAGCTCCCACCTGGACCTAGAACGTGCTCAGCAACAGAGTGGGGCATTGGCACTGCAAGATACATGTCTCAAGAATGAAGAATATAAACAGCTGCTAGCATAAAGTAACACAGCCTCGCATAGCTGCCATGGAACTCTGTCATCTCAAGGGCAAAATCTGATGTATTGCAATGAGGATAACGATAAAAATATAAAGGCATGCATCTTGTTCCATCCCCTAAAAAAGGGCCTTGGCCAAGGCAAAGAGAATTTTGCAGGTTGCCAATAGCGACTTTCATGTTTACAGAGTACACTATGCATGACCATCGTGCAGAGACGAAAAATTACATATTTCCCACAGCTGGATACCACGTGTTCACCACTGGATAGGTACCTGCAAAGCTCCCGTTCCCTGCTAGGCCAGATCCTTATATGGGCAAACTGGCAAAACGCTGCTGTATGTGGGGAAAGTGGGAGATTTACAACAGCTGAAGAGCTGCACAATAATTTCTTGAGGTAAGAAATTATACCTATTTCTATTACTATAGGAAGGAATAATTTACATACAGATACACAGACACGCATCAATGCTAATGCCAACATTGACATCTTACACATGTAAGGTACATACAACTCATGTCACATAGAGCTGTCTCTGAATGATTGCTTAATGTTGAAATATAAAGTGCAAAAACGTATTAGTCTTCAAAATAGTGAGACCTTCCCCCCCCCACCTCTTCCCCATCCGAATTCATGGACTATGGATTTCAACAGGATTCACTACCTCAGCCAGGAACTCTAAGTCTGGTTGAGTCTGAAAGTCTTTATAAGCCTCATACCTGAACCCTTGTGTAGCTTGATGGATACCGAGAGCGTGCTGCCTCCTTTCCTGAATGCTCCTTAGATTCAGACATAACATCAGCGCTTCTGTGATGGTGATGGTGGGACTTCTGATCATGGTGGCCATCCCTTTTCCTGGCTTCTGTTTCAAACAAGACGTGGGTTAGCCTGTCCAGATAGTTCTCCAGCTCTTCCTGGCTGTGCTCCAGTTGTTTGCCCACATTACTGGGGAAAAAGGAAGAGGGTGGTGGGGGGCTTTTGCTTTCCCTCTCCTTCTTGGCCTCTTCCACATGTGGGTTATGCCTCATTAGAAGAAGCACGATGATAAGCAAGACCAGGCAGAGATACACAACCCAGACTTCTTCCATCTTGGTGGCGAGATACCAAGGAGCTGGTAGTGCCTGTTGATGGACTCAAAGGGAAGAAGACAGATGGGCCAAATACAGTAGGGTGGTCAGCGCTTCCCAGCTGTCAGCGTCCACGGGAAGGACTGTTGCCAGTAATCAAAGCACTGTGGTAGCTGATGTCAAAGTTCAACTTGCTAAAGCAGTGTCGCTTACAAACCTTCCTGCCGTTCTAAATATGAAAGCAGGACAGTCAGCAGCAAAAAATTTCAAGCAAAGAAAATAAAACACCTTTGTCCTTAGTGTAAAATAACTTCAGCAGAAAGATACAAGATCATCTGTCACAGCTCCATATGATCTTAGAATAGCAGTATTTCTCCTCTTTTTTTGTTACGGAACTGCAGGTTCAATGCTTACTACTCTTCAAATAACTTCCCTTCTGTTACAGTGATCAAATTGTTGCCTTGCTTGAAGTGGTAAGCTTTTCTTCTTTCTAAATTCAAAGAAAAGATAAGTTAGGATTGGTGTTTTCGCTCCAAAGGAAGATAACTGAATATTTTATCCTTCAGGGGTCATTAGATGCTGATTCTGCAGTCTACCCTCTGAGACCTTCAAAAAAATTTAAGTAGCAGAAGGGAATATTAGTCACCTGAGTTACAGATTCAGTAGGACCAACTTGTTGGCTTCCGTCTTTGCTGGTCTTGGGAGAGGGAGTCCTCGTACAAGTGGCTGCGGGCACTCAGGAGAGAATTTCAGCTGAACTGTGGGGGGGATCCCTTGGAGACCCTTTGTAGGCTGTTCCTCAGTGACTCTGCCCCCAATTACTCCAAGCAGAAGATGGACAGCCCACGGACCAATAAACTCATTTCCACTGACCAAGCCCAAGGGAAGGGATTGGAAGAACTCACCAATTAATGCCCAGCATCCAGGATAACAGCCAAAACGTAAGCAGGGATGAGCAGCCACCAGGACAGGGCCAGTCTGGGAGGGGGAAGGCTGGCCATCACCTGCTCTCTTCCCCCGGAGGCAGGGGCTGTCCGGAACGGGATTGCGTTTCCTAACCTTTGCTAGGGGGATCTTTTTACAGACGAGGGTGCCAAGCCTTTTTAGGAGCAGAGATCACACCCAGATTTCTGGTGCCTCTGGGTGGAAACATTCTTGGGCTCACCCTGCCACAGAAACAACTCCAAAATTCTTCACTTTGTTCCCCAAAGTGAGACCTTTCCTCTGCTTTGCTACGGTGAATGCCCTGAGAAAGACTGTAGTGTTCCTTCATCCTGTTACTCACTTTAGAAGCTGATCCTCAGCTTTTACTTTTTCAAGACCAACGCTATTGAGCAAGTTTTGCTCTAGAGGCACACTCCCTTTTTGCCTTGTCTTTAATTCATTCCTGAGGTCACAACCCCACTGGAAGATCTTGTAAGCAGTTTGCTGCCTACAAGTCTCGGCCCACACATTTAGGTGGGCAGTCACCAAAGAGATATGGTACTACAAATCCAGCCCCCCCTTCCGCACCCATCTCAAAGGCACGGCACGAAGCCGAGGGGCGGATACAGAGACAGGCAGGCCAGAACTGAGCTCAATTTTCGACCAAAACTGAGCTACGTTTCCTTAATGCAAGAACACTGGAACAGAGAGCTCCAAACAGATGAGAACATCTCCTTTCTCCCTCACCGCTGTACATCATTAATGCCTTCAGGCGTGGACCGTACCTCCAGCCACTTGCATTAGAGTACCTGGTAGAGCAAAGCCCTGACCCAAACCTGACACTGCTGTAACAAGAGATGTCACTGAAACCATAAACAGCACTGAAATCCTGAAGAAAAAAAAAAAAAGCTAAAAGGAGAAATCATAATTCTTTTTAAAAATGTCATAAAGCCTGCACTGTGGATCCTCTAAAGGGGAACGGCCTGATGGAGCAGTGACAGCATTTCCTAATGTCTAATAACATTGCTTGTTTCCTTTCGAATAAATGACAATGCAGCAGAGATACCTCCAACATTGCAAAGCTTAAGAGCAAAGTAAAGACTGCTATAATTTCAGATGCAAAATACTAGAGTTGCCTTTTCAAGCAACAATTGTTAATGAAATAACTTGGGCACGTCTGTCAAAAATGCAGGAGGCATCGCCTTGGGTATGAAAACAGGGAGCGGGCACAGAAAGGCAAAATGCCTTGTCCAAGATCACACAGCCTACTCATGGAACCGGCTTCGGGTCTCGCACTCAAGTCCACAGGTCAAGCAGTGACACTCAGGGCTATGAAGTATTGCATCGATGAACATTTGCCTTCCGAGTCCTCCAATACTGAAACACGATGAAAGGAATATGGGTTGATTTGCAGGTCAGCATTATGTGAAGACCTCTGGAAAACCACAGGAGCTGTTCATGTATTAGAATGCATTTTTCTCTGCCCTCTTTGGAGATAAACTGGATGGATTAGGTTACACCAAATGTCCACCTCACTGCTATCTTTATTCTAATTGTCAACGCTTAATGAATAGTAGAAGCACAAGGCAACTATGTAAGAATGCTTCTCAGGATACTCCTGTAGCCTTCCACAGCACAGGATTTTATAACATTTTAGCAACTCTAGCTTTACTTGAAACAGGACAAGGAAAAAAAAGAACTATTTCCCAGACACACGCTGCATAACCAGCTAAGTAAGAAAACTGCTGTAGTTTCAAGGTCATGTACAGGATGCTCTTTAATCTTAAAGTTTGACAACGAAATAGCTTTTGTATGTTCAGTATGAAATCCTGGAAATCCAAGAAATAGCAGTGGTGTTCCATACAGTCAAAGTAACAACAGTGCTCCCCAGCAAGTAAAATAATAATCTGCTAACCTATTGATTTCCAGCTTTAACCTATTGATTTCCAGAAGACTTAAAGTCTTCTCTGCACATTTCTCCTCATCAGATACGTTACCCAGGTTCGCTTTCTCCTTATGCCTAGACAGGCATTCTTTAAAATATTTAAAACAAAACAAAATACCCTTGCAGACGCAACTGACTGCATCAGAGCTGAGTAATACATTTTTTTTTTTGTAGCCAACATGAGGTTTTTTGAAGTCTTTCCCAGCAAATGTTTTCCACCATCTCTCAGCTGCTCTCAGTACACCCTGGAATCTGCCTACACTCCCATTTCTTGCTTCTCATACAGGATGACTGACTGGACTATAAAAAGGAAGGAAAGCACTGCACCCTAGGGACACCTGATACCATGTTTCCTTTTAAAGGACTTCTGTTCCTTCAGCTTTTTTAGACTTAGCGAGGAAGATTTTTCTGCATGAACAGAGGAGATGGGTTCAGTGGCTGATGCAGTATTGAAACACTGGGGACACACATTCAACCGTTCAGAAAGCAAAAATTTAATACAAATCAAATGCAAGAGAGTCTTTGGGCTCTCACAGTTCATTTCACTGCCACCCAAGGTTTGGCATGTAGCTGATTTAGCCTCTGAGTCACTGGTGGTTTTAACGGGGCTACTTATAAAGTAAACTCCTTTTTTTAAGAACTGATTGTACATCCTTCCTAGCTGGTCAGGACCTGGCTTCAGCAACAAAAATGCTTCCCTCTCTGGAAACAACTGTCCTCAGGCTAGCTTAAATCAGCATTTACAGTTCTCTTCTAAGTCTATACCTGTCCATTAAAGAGATGAAGAAGCAAGGATGATGATTCTCACCCATTTTCCTCCAAGATCTTGAGCTCATACTCTCTAGATGGCAGTGATGACACACACTGCCCAGTCCCTTCTGGATACCAGAAGCTGCATTCACACAGACTCATATGGAATGGAAGCATTCAACTATCCACTATGCTTACACTGCTGGACTTTCACACAAGCTGGATCTTCATCACAAATCATTCCCTGCTCTATGCATCGCTGCCTCATCTGCTATAAAAGGTCTGCTCTACTTAAAAGCAACAGGAGAACAGGAAAACCTCCCAGTATAAAAGACAGATTTTCAGGTTAATGTCAATTCTATAGGAAGAAAACCAGATTTTTCCAGACTCTGCGCTGAACTTTTGCATAGGTGCCTTTCTACAGTGCAAGGACAGAGGAGTACTATGAAGGATGAGGCCTGGGGTCACAGATGTAGTAGGTAGATCTGTTTTAAACTTCTAGATAAGGCACCCTGAAAGAGTTTCTTTAGGAAATACACAGAGATTCTTGCATAACATTTTCTAATGCACAGCATCCTTCCACCGTTCTTAAGTTTATAGCAGATTTGGCACAGTTTTTAGCCACAGTTTCAGTCTAAAAGACTTCCCTACAAGAAATTAAAGCGAAACTCTTCTTGGGAAGTTGTGAATTTGAATAATCCTGTGTTAAGCGTCCTGGGTGACTCTGAAGGAGATCCTGCTGAACCCTGGCTTTTCCTGTAAGCTCCTGAGCACTTCCGGATGAACTTGCAGTTCCTGTTGCGGGCGGTTCCCTTCACTTCCACAACCCTGGCAGATTTCGCAGCTTAAAAAGGGGAGAAAAGAGCAGTAAGAGATATTTAGTCACCTCATATAGTCAGGTTCCACTCTGCAAAGCAATACCGAGGGCAAGAGTGGAGCCCTTTCTTCTTCTCCTCTTCCCTCACCATGAAAGTTTCTCCTACCTGTTTCCATAAGCTTCAGCTCTTTGCACCGCTCCTCCTCCATCTTCTTCCTGTAGTCTCCAAACATGGTTCTCATGAGCTGACGTTTCTTCACCAGTGGAGCCTTATCATTGCGCAGTGTCTTGATCGCACGGAGAGCCTCCTCAACTGAAGCATTGCAAAGGAGAAACAATGCACAGTTTAAGACTCCCCACCGGCTCTGCCCCTGCACACCTACCAACCTGTCCCACAGGGGAGATCTCTTGTTTACTTGAACGCCTACCCTGCTTTGGAGTGGCTTTCTGTGTCTTCAGGCCAAGTTCCAGCTGTTCCACACACCAGTCCACCTCTCTCCACAGCTGGTCATCTGACTGCTATGCAACATAGAGCAGAGTAAGCATGAGGGAATAAGTCATCCAAAAATTAGAGCAGCAGTTGCTACACAGAAAAAAAAAAAAGTATCTGCATAAAGTCAGGACTATTCCAAATTTCATGTTCTGGTGATCACTTTATAGACTTCTTGACATTTTCCCTATCGTGCTTTTCATTGGATAAACTTAAAGCACCGGACAAATGTTTAGTTGAAACTCACTGCCTCTATTTGATGGATTTAATATTTGGCTGCCATTCAGAAGGTGTTTTTTTCTGGAAAGTTGTCCAGAGCCTTTCCTCTGAAAAAAGCTGTCAAATCAACTCACAGATGGGAGGAATAAGCATTAACAACAACAAAAAAAACCCCTACCCTCAAACGTGCCTGAAATCAAAATGCAAACAATGGACAGAATCAGAAACCAAGTCTTGGTGTGTTGGCTCCTGCGTGCTTGCTTAAACAGAAATGTGTGAGAAGGAAGCTGAAGCCCGTGAAGGCGGAAGAAGCCAAGTCCCATTGACCAAAGCCAGCTGGCTAATGAGCAGAGGGAAGGGAGAGGGAAACAGGGCTGCAGCCTGGGGCTGATGCAATTCTTAACTGTTACGTAAACACAAAAGACCTCATGCTGTCTCCTCCTTTTCCTTACCACAGTCTCCTTCCAATGGACTGGAAGGGCTTTACCTCACCTTCACATCTTTCTACCTTTCTGGTATGCAGCAGTGTTCATTGGTAGGGTTGTGGATGAAGGAGCACTTTGGATGGAATGCTTCAAGAGGCAGGTGAACACTCAGTGCAACTTCCATGTAGAATATTAACGAAAGTAAGCTTTTTGTAATTTTGTATTTCAGTATTGCTCAGCTGGCATTGTTAATAATATTAACTACACCCGTGGTGAAAAGAAAAATAGAATGAAGACCTGAACCTTAGCAGAACATTAGAAAACCTCAGGGTGTGCCTTAATGGTGTGTTTACACATAACTTGCAACTTTGGTCGATTTCTGGGCCTTGCCTTACAGCGGGAACCTTCTCTTTGCACCCTTCAGCTTTGCACCACGCCCTGCCACAGCCTTGGCTACACCAGGTAGCAGCTCTGCACCTCAGCTTTGCTATTTGCATTATGCAAAGCAATTGTTCCTACCTGGTAATACACAAGTCAGGGGTACCGTTCCTGCTCGGCATGCACAGACACCAGCTTGGCACTGAGGGCAGTTACCTGCATTTTTCATTTTTATTTTTTTAAGAAAATGTGGCAACCAGCCTCCCAGCATTAGCCATCGCAAATCTAAAAATGAAATGTTTCAGCACAAGTCTGAAGCGGACAATAACGGACTATTAACTTCTTTTCCACTAGTTAGGTTCCTCAACTGTCTAGAAATCGGCTGCTGTAAGAAATAAGCAGCAATCCTTGTCTTTCAGCTTTCATTTCAAGTACACTAACTGTTAAACTATGCAAAGAGATGAAGTTTCTCTTTTGCTCAAGGGCTTATAAATTATGGCATTCCATCAATATTTAAATACCTGAGAGGTCTCATCCTGGTGGAAAGTATCTTTAATCTGACATCCATTAGCTTCTGCCTTTGCCTTCCTGTTGATGTCAGTTTCTTCTGTCTCCTTTTTACTGACAGATGTTTTCTGTTTTTTCTTCTTTTTCTTCTTCTGGGCAGCTCCATCTGCTGTTGATTTCTCTGTTACTGTCTCATCTCCAGGAGCAGTCTCTGGTTGAGGGATCTTTAACGTGACATGGCTTCTATCCTCTTCGGGTGCACTACCTGCAGTTTGAGTCAACTCAGGCTTTTGCAAGGCTGAAATCCGCGGCATACCTGCTGTTTCAGGGGGCAGTGAATCACCCGGCACTTCAGGATTTGCTGTATGCTCTATATGTTGGCTTGCGGGAACTGATGGAGCCAGAGGACAGTCTTCATCTGGGATGGCAAAGTTGAAAGCGAACTTGGATTCTTGTCCAGAGGCAGCAAAACTCAAGGCTCCATTCCAGTTCTCCTGCTTGGTGGCTCTGGTTTGTATCTGCTCAGCACCACTGACACCAGGGACTGCTTCCAAAGATGTGCCAGTTGCTTCTGGGTCAATCTCAGGAAGTGTAAAATCAAATCGGAAGCTGTTGTCTGATGACATGAACCACTTCGGTTTTGCCTCAGAGATTTGGTCAGATTGTTTTCCACATACCACACCATCTGAAGCCTGCCCATTGCTTTGTTGCACCTTCACGTCACCAGGTTTCATGTCTACAAAAGATAAATAATGTTTCCATCAACATGCCAGTTTCCTACTATGGGGATGCCACTGCTACTGTGACTCCCTCCAGAGGGCACTGCCACAGAGAGCCGATCCAATCAAAAGCGAAAAGAAATCTACAGAAAAGAACCAAATATCACCCATCCCCTGACGGGACAGTTCAAGCTCACCTGCTTTCTCCGTGCTGTTCTGATCCTCAGCCATCTTGAGACGGTAGTCGCCGAACACGTGGTCCATCACTCGTCGCTTCTTCACAAAAGGAGTCTCACTGGAACGCAGGACCTCGAGAATGCGCTGTGTCTCCTCTGCTGCACTCAAGAAAAAGACCGAGAGAGACAAGAAACAGGTTATGGTGGGCCTTGCAAACCATACTGTGGGATGCTGGTGACTGGGTCTCCTCTGAACGTGTTCTGTGTTCATACCACCTCTGACTAATCCATGACTGGCATTTGATTGAAAGGAAACTCCAAATGCTTCTAGAAGCTGAAACACTGTGAAACACTCTTAAAGGGAAAATAAAAAAAAAAGTAGATAACTGCTCATTATATACGTTAAGAATCTTACACTGCAGTAACTGCACTACTAATGGCACAGACGCTACACAGGGCTTAATAACCCTTCCCCCAAGGGAAGCTTGGTGTCTCTTCTCTGGAAAACTGGAACAAATCTGACTGAGTAGTGCGCACACCCTGAAAAGCAGGACTCTTGCTTGACTCTCATACAAACCGGCCTGACCACAACAGTAATCCCAATTCTTTGTGTCAGAGCAAATTCTCTAAAAAGCATTGTTGTTGCTCTGTGACAGCAGTTCTCAAAGACCTCGGTTTGGGAACTCCAGATATGCACAGTCTTCCAGTGTTTGTCTCGCACGTTTGAAGCCACAAAAAAGCTTGATGTACTAGACTAGCATTTCGGAATGGGCAGGCACCCATCTCTCTTGGCTGCAGTGCATCTCTCTGGGACTCTCCAAGTGAGGTGTATCTTGCAGATCTAACACTAAGAGCCCCATGCCATGAATAGAGTAACAGCACACGTGAGGCAGAAATGCCACAATGGGGCTGTAGCCACCCAAAAAGAGTGGGATGTATCTTCATAGCACCCAGGCGTCAGGGTCACGAGCACACATTCTCCCCTACTTCAAGGAGCTTAGCTGGCTGAATTCAAGGCCTGCTCGCTAATAAGAGCTGTTACAAAGAAAGAGCTCAGAAAAGCTTCAGGGAAACTTCTCCCCTCCCTCACTTGGGACTTAATCCAAGCTGAGGATCTCATGCATAGCACTGCTGCAGCCAGGTACCTCATTGATCCAGACCTTGAATTGCTGGCTAGAGCTTGGATCCGCCTCATCACCGTGTACTCCTCTGGCGCGCCGGTTACCATCAGTGGTACTGCTTTGCTCTCCCGGGTGAGGTACTGTGCAAACGGGCCCTTTTTTGGTCAAGTCGTTGCCTCTGCCTCCCCTCCAGGAGCAGCCTTCCCCTACTGCTGCTGGACACTAGGTACCGAGCACAAGATATAGGTGTAACTGAACGGTCTGATGCTCAAGCAGGGTGCGCAGGCACATATTAAACACTGTTACATCCTCAGGTGCACCAGCAAACACTCATCTAGGCATCTTACAAAGGGCAGTCACACCCCTCCTCTAAATGTTAAGTACTAGTCATCAGTAGGAGCAGGACATGTGTCCTCATATATTTACAAGTTGGACTGACTAGATCAAACTGTGATCTTCTGAAAAGTATTTTACGGGATTTTATCTTTCATGCAATTTCTCCTTGGAACAAGAACAGTGAGGAACAAGATTCACAAATACAAACATACTGGCATTTAAGGGCCAGATGCCCTGACACTGTATTTCCTTAAGACTGGAAAACAAAAGCAAAGCTGTAGCAGAATCAAAGAACAAACCATTAGATGGGAAAATGAGAACTTGAGAAAGAATACAGGGAACAGGAGGGAAAGATAAAGCTGCTTCCAGACAGCCAGTTCTTAAAAGTTCAATGCTTTATGTTGTTTTGTGTTTATAACAAATCCCATATAACACAAGAATAGGAAACAGATGGGAGAGAAGAAACAGAAAAATGTCCAGGTCTGCTAAATTGGAACTGAGGTTGGAATATGGCTGCAGACTGCAAAAGAGGCAACATACCTTGTTTTGGGGTTGGGTTGAAGCGAAGATTTGCCTCCAGCTGCGAAATGCACTGCTCCAGCTCCTCTTGGAACGTGCCTTGGGGAGCCTTAGACATGGGATGGGGAAGGCACAATGTTTAAAAGAAGCACAAGTCTCTCACCTGCAAAACTGATTCTGAAACGGAGTTTTCTGAAGTCTCCTCCCCTCTTATGTGGGAGATCGGACTAGCGGGTTATGAACCCCTTTTCCGGCTTTACGCTTGAGGTATGCAGTGTGACAGCTTCATTTATACCACAAACCAACACAGCACAGGCTGGGACACAGGCCCTGCCATACTCCCTATTCGGAGAGCACCAAATGAGCCCTCTTCATTTCAGAGACAATAAACTCTTACTAGCAGTAAGCCACCCTCTCCTGGCAAGCCAGGATTTCCCACACATTGGTTTCCCCCCCCCCCCCCTCCTCCCATTTTAAAGGCCCCAAACGGAAGATTTCTCATTTTTCGTGAAGCTTAATCTATGGCGTGTCTCCACAGTAGGAAATCTCCCTCCAGCACAGCTCTGCCAACGCACAGAACTTATCTTTATGCTAAACACGGGTCCCTAACACCACTTCTGGGTGTTTTTACCCCGCGCGCCTGCTGCCAAAGCGGCTGCAACGCAAGGCGGAGAAGGGGCTGCCCTAGAAGAGGAGCGAGAGGCCGAGCCCAGCTCTTACCCGCTCCATGCCGGGCAGCCTCCCCGCTCACGGAACAACATACGGGCTCCCGCTCCGCCTGCCCGCCGCCCCTCGGCCGCCGGGGCCGGGCCTGAGGCACCCGCCGGGTCCGTGGAGGTGCGGGGTGGGGGCGAAGGCGGGAAGGGCCCGGCCGCCGTGCGCCGCCCAAAGGCCTCCCCCGCCGCCGCGGTCCGCCCGCCGCCCCTCCGCCCGCCGCCCGCGCCCCGCGCCTCCGTTCCGCCCGCCGCGCTGAGGGGAAAGCGGGGCCCGCCTCGCCCCTCGGGGCTCCGGCACCCGGCACGGACCCGCCGGGGAGGGGCGGGGAAAGGCCGGGGGCGAGGGGCTCCGCCATGGGCCACCGGGGCGGCCTCTCCGCTCGGCCCGCGGGGGAAGGCCCGGGGAGGCCACCGGCACCAGCGCCGTCCTCCCTGGCCCACCAGGGCCTGCCCTCGCCGGGACGGCCCGGTGGAGGCCCGGGGAGCCGAGGCACAAAGCCTTCTCCCCAGGCCGGGCGGGCCAAGGACCAGGGGAGCCGGGCTGCCACCTTGGCGCTGCCTTTGTCACCCCACGGGCTCGCTGCCCTCTCCCCGGAGCCCCACGGGGAGCAGGTGGGCCGCAGCTGGCTGTCCGGTACAGTGGCTGTCCGGCACAGCGGCTGTCCGGTACAGTGGCTGTCCGGCTGTCCGCCCACCATGGCACCAAATCCTTCAGGAGCGCCCACAGCAGCGATGTCCCCATGAGGGTGCAGAGGCCCGAGGCCACGGTGCCACCGGCCGCTCTCGCCCCAGCCCGACTCAGGCCACATAACAACCATACAACGAATGGGCAGGGCACAGCGGACAAAAAAAAAGGTAATACGCATATACAGGTGTTGTCTAATTCCATTTCTATTTTAGATTTCCTCTGATTTATTTCATTTTGTAAATGATAATAAAAAAAAAGTTAGACACCTTGTTTCATATGCATTTTTTTTTCCCCATGGATTTTTTTTTTCCCCCAACAGCAGTCAAAAGTGCCTCCGCTGGGCATTTGTAGTGCTGTGGCACGTCACATTGCACAGCACAGTATTTGATGTCTCTTTTCAAATGCTTCAAATCGTGCAGGTTATAGTTTCTGCTGTCATTGGCAGTTGACGTTAGAAATTCTCCAAGGCTGCCAGTTATTCCAGCAGAGCTCTAAAGTGCTAGGAAAGCACTTCCAAATGTTGCTGTTATAAGAAGGTACTGGAAAAATCAGCACGCTTCTGCCAATCCCGACCAGATTTTTGTCTTGCTTTACAACCCCCACCCTTGCCAAGACTTAGCCCTTGTCTAAGCACTCCCCTCACTAGAAAAACCATCTAATTGGTTTGAGGCTTATCAGAGGTTGTCCAAGACTTATCGCAAGGCTTTTCTGACTGCGGTAGGTTCAAAATCAGCATCAGTCTTCGCATAGAAGTGTCCAAGTGTCAGGAAAAGAGCTGACAGACAAGTATTGGAGAAGATAATAATGAGCACGGGAATAACGAGCTATCAGCAAGTGTCCTGAAAGGCCAGAATCCCACTGCAGTTCTCCTCTCCCTCAGTCCCTGAGCTGGACTGAAGGCTCGTGAGCCCATCACCACCAGTCTGGGCGCATCCCATAAAGCAAAAGCTTCCTGGCTGTGGCCTGAAGAACGCACAAACCCATCAGATGATGCAAAGGCTCTACTAGGTATGGCTGGGCACAGAGCCTGCAGAACCCATCCAGCCAGAACAAAGGGTTAAGAGGAACATTGCTTTCTGTGGCAGGATGCTGTCCGTGTCTCCAGCCGCAACCATGTGCTGTGGACTCAATGCCCATGCAGGGAAAAGGCACAAAGGACCAGCAATGCCTCGTTTTTCCTGGGTTTGATCTCTGCCCTGAGGATTCAGCCCACATGGATTCATAGCCCCACAATGGCACCAAGTCAGCGAGCTGTGACAGCCTTGCTCCGAGGACACACGACAGAGGGACTGACGGGGAATCAGAACGTGATCCTCAACTTCTGCTGACACAACAGGAACCTTTTAACATGAAGAGCTGCGAGCTGAGCTGGTGGAAGCTGATGTCTAACCAGCCATGGCTGCCCGGGAGCGAGGCAAACAGCAGGCAGAGGAATGGAAATGGCTTGAGCCTGCCTCAGGCATGGGGCAGGTTAGTGTGTGCTGTATAAAACAGTGCGAAGGCTGGGACAGCTTCACACTGCTGTAAGATGGCGACAAGAGCACCTCTGTCTGGAGACTCCACGCAGGACAGCTGTGCAGTCCTTCAGGTCACTCCTGGGACTGACAGTCCGCCCCCAACACAGATCTGCCTGCTTTCCCCACGCCACCAACTGAGCACCAACAAATTTGTTGCAGGCATGGCTGTAACTGGAAGCAGCGGTTGCGCTGGAAAACGCAGCTCTTTGGTATGAGGCTCCTTTAAGGGAGTTGCAGGAAGGAATTAAAAAATAAAAAGAGAGAAGTGGAGTGATTACCAAAGCTGCTAACCACAGTGCCAGGGAGCCTCAGAGGCACCAGGACAGCCCAGCGTCACATGCCTAACGCATCCTGTCTCCAGACTTCCTCGCCCGCGATGTACGTGGCTTGCACATACAGACCGTCATTGAGCATCAGGAAATCTGCATCGGACAAGAGAAAAAGGAAGCAGCTGTCAAGAGAAATGGAGTAGCTGAAGCTGGCTGGGAAGAGCTGGGCTCCGTGGGGAAGAGCTTCTCCCCACCCCAGAAACGGCAGCAGAACGGCAGTGCGGTGCCACCCTTGCTATGGCGGCTCTGCTCCATGCTTGGCTGAGATGGGGGGGGGGGGGTCTCTCCCAAAGGGCTCACAAAACAGCACCAGCATCCAAAGGAAAAATCACTGGAGCAAAAGCCCAGAGCAAATCCCAGGCAGATCGAGTCTCCCTGCAGCTCCCACTGAATCAGGGGATGAAGATGCATTCGCAGCAGCCCCTGCTTTGCTCCAGCACCCAGGAGCCCTCACACTGTTGCCCCTATACCAGTACCTGCTGTCCCCATACCAGTACCTGCATCGGAGTCGTAATTTAGTGTCCCCTTTTTGTGTTCAATCCCCAGGAGCTGGGCGGGATGCAAAGACGCTGCCTCCAACGCAGTCTCTACTGAGCACCCTTGGACAGAGAAGGGGGGGAGACATTAGGGCAGCAAACAGCCCCGTTGCCAGAGCAGCCCAAATACAGTGACTAAGGCAACAGTCAGCCTGGCAGGGACCTGAGCTGGAATACCCTCACCACAGCCAGATGGAGCTGGGGAGGGGAAACATCCCTACAGGAGACAGTGGGAAGAGGAGAACTGAACACCCAGGGTATGGGGAGGGGAAAATCATTCACCTTTGTGAGAAAGGAGCAGGGGGGTTCACCTCTCATTAGTGCTATCGGTTAAAATGAAACCTCCCCTCAAAAAGGTGCTCATCTGAGGCCAGTGCCGCTGATCCCAGCCCTTCTCATCATGTTTCCAGTGAGAGGGAACATTCCCTGGTGGAGCGGATACAGCTGGCAAGAGTGAGACCTCTTCCCGTGTCAACATAGGGAGCAACAGCTTGTGGACAAGGCTCACTTACCTGTGGCTTCTTGGAAGTGTCGCACACACGTGTCCATGGTCGCCACACTACCGCTCAGGGTCTTTGTGCCTGGGAGAGGAACGGGATAGCGCTGAGCAGATCCCACAACTCATAGCAAGGAGAAGCAAGGCAGTGGGAAAGCATAATGTGACCACAAGGGGCAGAAATCCCGGGCTGCAGGAGGAGCACGTTGAAGGGCCATTGCTGCCGAGTGACAATGAGGTGAGAGAGAGCCCGTGCTGGCAGCGCAGGGAGAGGGACTGAGATGTCAGCCCACAGCTCCACTGTAAGACCAGCTGGACTGGGTGAAACTAGCCCACAGCGCAGGCACCTGCTGCCAGAGGCAGAGGAAGGGAACCAAGAATGGAGTGATCCGTCTCTGAAATACCTTCCCAGTCTCCAACTGCTTGCAGCTTAGGGAACTTAGCAAGAAGTGGTAGTGCCAACTGAAGACAAGGGACAATAAATATCTGGGGGATTTCTCTGTCCTTTCTGAGCCTGCTGGAACCTCTGGCATCCACGACACTGGGCAACACGGCATCCAAAGGTGTTGCAGACAGCTACAAATTCACAGATTCTTCCTCACTGCATGAAGATGGGGCGCTTCCCATCTTTACGAGGTGCCTCATTCTCCCCAGGGCCAAGTGACTGCAGAGCCACCAGGCACCAAAAGCCATGAGGGTGGCACAAGCGCTGCCTCACACTGACAGGCGCTGCATGGTGTGCTGGGCTCTCCAGAACGGGCACGAGTGGCAGCGCTGCCCCCGGCTCTTTAACAAGAGGCACTGACCTGCAATGTAGGTGTTCAGCCCATCGATCTCCACCACCTGCTGACCCAGCGTGTGCCGACCTGGTGCCAGCCCCATGCCAGCAATCGCATCCGTCACCAGCACCAAGCCTGAGGAATGCAAGGAAAGGGCTGCGTTAGCTTTGCAGCTGATCTTGCTGCAGCTCCGAGCACTGCATCACACTGGCCCTCCCAGAGAAGGGCCAAAGTGTCTCTAGCCGCATCTGACCAAAGCAAGAGCGCTGGTGGATCAGCACACATGGCTGTCACCTCTTTCAGGCAGCCAGGGCAGCACGCCACAGCACTTGCATCAGTGTTTTGTGGGAGACGGCACAGCGCTCGGGATGGCTGGTGACACTGCGTGGGCCTGGCGTGGCTCACCTTTGGGGTGGGCTCGGTGGGCGATTCGCAGGGCAGCAGGGTTGGTGTGGATGCCATCAGAGATCATGCCGTAGAAGACCCTCCGCCCAGCAGGAATCTTGTCACTCGTCAGCAGCCCCACGATCCCAGGGTCGCGATGGTGGAACTGCCCGAGGGGAGAGAGGACAAGCTGTGGAGCATCACCAGGACTCGTGGGCTGAGACCCTTCTCATCGGGGGCCGCAGCTGCCATCTCTATCAAACAGTGCCTGGCAGCTGCGTGCTCCATCCTTTATCAGGCAAATCAGGGCATTTCCTTGAATTTCAAGAGTCTGCTACAGCCTTGAGCCTCTTTTAGATCAGGCAGTAGAAACATGAAGCCAGAGGTTCAGTGCTGAAACCTCACTGCAAGGCCTGGTACGAAACAAGCTGGGGAGAGCTGGAGAGAAAGCACCAAAAGCAATGTCAGTGCAGAGCAACTGCCCTCGGCTACTCACCGGCAACATGGCATTGAAGAGGTGAGTGATGAAGGTAGCGCCGTGCTGCACAGCCTCCTCAGCCTGGGAGAGGTTAGCCACCGAGTGACCTGGGAACAAAGACCAACACATGATTTTTCTGCCTATCTCTCCATTTGTTTCCCTACAGGAGTGATGACACTCTGTCCCTAGGACTCTGATGCCCCGCTCTGGACTAAGGTCTGAGATGTCAGCCTCGGCACAGAGGCGTCTGGACGTAACCGTGGGGAACTCCAGCAGTGGGTGTTTCACCTGCACGTGTTCACTGTTCACAACAACCATCACAAATGCTGCCTTGCTCACAGAGAGCTGCCTTTGGGCTGGGCTAGAGGTCCAAGGACATGCCTTTCTGCTGTCCTCAGATCTTTAAAGGCTATATAGAGAGGTGTCAAGGGAGGAGAGACAGTGGGGACTTTGCCAATATGGGGATGAAACTACCCAGAAGGAAAATTCTGTTTTCCCCAATACAGACAGCAGCCCTAATGCTCTGTGGGCAAACTTTGCCTTTCTGTGCTTCTTCGCTTTATGTGGCTGTGAGATAAGAGGTGCTCTGCTGTACAAATGCCCTTCTTGCTTAAGGTTTAATTTCACCCTGAATAACTCCCCTCCCCCCTTTTTAAAAAAAAAAAAAAAAAAAAAAGATTTCATCAATGATCTGAGGCAAAGTGTTTGTGAAACAGAGGACAAGAAAAATGCAGCCAGTTTTAAGTCAGTGGCCTGCAAGACGTTGGAGGGAGAGGTCTCCTACAGCGCTTCCAGTTGAAAAACAGAGTTATCAAAACTTGACAGTAACCTTTGGAAAATGATTTCACCTGTCAAATAAGACCTAAAGCAGTTGAACTTCAGAGTTTGAACCTTTCCACGTTGTCAACCCTCAACTACATCTTTATTCAAGTAAGATTGCTATTCTTTCCTGCGTTTGAACAGCACCAAATGCTGCCTTGTGTTAAACTGCAGGGGCTCCTCAGTCGATATGAAGTTTGGCCCTTACTGTACAAAGGGCGGCAGATTCGCAGCATCAAGCGAGGTCCCCATTTGTGACAGGTCTGTCACCTCCATATAGGCCAGGGAAAAGAAAATCCCGCCCCATCCAGTCGCACTGAGACACCATTAGAGATGCTGCAGCCCCAAGAGGGGCTGCCTGGCCCGCGTGGCATGGGGAGATGGAGCCTCCCTAAGCCTCCCCCGCCCCAGCGCTTACCGAGTGAGACGCAGATGCCCCGCTTGGTGAGTTCCCGGATCACTTCACTGCTCCTCTTCATCTCTGGGGCCAGGGTGACTATTCGGACACAGTCCAGGGACCCGTAGGTGGCAAGCAGGTCCTGGAAGGCACCTGCCTCGAAGGTGCGGAGGCAGTGCTCAGGGTGCGCCCCTTTCTTCTCCTTGCTGATGAACGGTCCTTCCAGATGGGCCCCTGCCCAAAAAGGAACACAAAAGCATGAGCTTTCCTCTCCCCACCAAGGACCAAGAAACCCGCTGTGTCTACCCTGCTCCAGTCAAGCTCTTTGCCGTTCTCCTGCAGCAAAACACACGGCTCAGGTAAATCTGAGCCCAACACAGTGAAAGACGCAGTGCTGGCAACTGGCCAAGCCAAGCCACCCCACTGCCTTTACCCTGTGGGGCCCCAAAGGACTGGAGAGGTGTGTGTAGGATGACAGACACCATGGCAAAGGCCAGGGACAGGCTGAGGGAGAAAGCGGGTCTGTGTCCACCTGTGCATCCCTCCCATCGAGACAGCTCCGGCCCCCATTTGTGCTGTCCCTACAGTAGCTTCTTTCCCCTTAACAACGAACAAGATAATTGCCTACCGAGAGTAGCACCAGAGAGGATAGTGAGGGACAAAACCACTTACCCAGGATACCTGCTCCATGGGCTCCACCGTTTCTTATACTGATCTGAGGGAGAACCTAGAGAAAGGGGTTTGTCAGACATGGCACCCCGGACACGGCACCCCAGCCTGCCAAAACAAAACCCAAATGTCGGGTCCGCAGAGAGCTTTCTAGCTGGACCACTTGGGACCATCAGCAAAACACGGCTCGCAAAGAAAAAGCCGGCTGCAAGCCCCGTTGTGCAAAGCTGGCTGGGGAGACATCACTGTCTCAGGGCCTAAGGGCAAGAAATGCAGGGGTAGGGTCCAGCTCCTCATGCCCACGGCTTTTCCACCACGGCAGCTACCCTGGTCTCTCTTGGTACCAACCTCGGTCCTTTATCACCCTGTGGATGAGAGGGGAGGAAGTCACTTACCTGGTGGTACACAGATGGAGGAGATGTCACCAGGGTGGGACAGAAGGAGGTCACTCCATGGGAGAGGATTTTCTGACTGACCAGGTCAATCCCTGATTTGAAGTCATCTGTAGCCAGGGAGAAGTCCACCCCAAAGCCTCCTGCACCGTGAACAAAACAGATGAAACTGCAGCTTCCCCACCCGAAAACGCTGAAGAAACATTTTGCACGACCGCAGTGAGCCACTCCATTTGTACGGCGCTGGCCAGAAGCAAAGGGCTCCACCAGCACCTCTGCCCTACGTTCGCAAGGCTCCGCGGGCACAAATCCAACCAACGCCGTCCTGCTGAAACGCTTTTCCACACGGCGTCCCAGCGCTTTGCAAGTGCCAACTTTTTATTTTGATGCAGGGCAAAAATTTGAGGATTCCCCATTAAAGAGGGGATTCGACTTCTAACATAAACTACTGCAGAACAAACCCCTCAGGGAAGAGCTGGTGCAGGTAACGTTCGTTGCCTGCTCTGCCCTCCCCTCATCCTGGAAAGGGCAGGGTGGGCATCCTGCCAGCACAGGGGCAGGATAAAATGTTGATAAAAAAATGAGGTTAAGAGGAAAGCTGGGCTGAAAACCCCACCCAGCCAAAAGGGGACCAACGACACGCCAGCAGCAACCACGGGCAAAATTGTTCTTTATCGTTAATTCGGTGACTCACACCTCCCTCCAGCAGCTGAAACGCACTTGGTTGTGGGCAGTATGCACGCAGCAGGGTTTGAAGGTCTGAGATGGACAAACCCGGAACCCCCACCCCTCTGCGAGCACACATGGCTTCACCGTACCATTGATCTGGACATCGATGAAGCCCGGGGCAATGATGCTGTCCTTACAGTCCACCTGGATGTCGGCAGAGCCCTTCTCATCGAAGAAGAGTTTCTCCGGGTTGAGGATCTTCCCCTCTCGCACCCACAGGTCCTCCCTGAAGGGACAATCACACACACTCCAAGCTCCTGTGCCATCTGCGGTGGAGCAGACGGAAGCGGGTGGCCATGGCCCCGGTGACAGGGGTGGCCGTGGGCAGAGCAGACCCCACTGGCAGCCTCTGCCATGGGCTCTCCGATGTCTGCTGGGGCAAAGCTGCGCTTCCAGCAGCGGGATGAGGGGCAGCCTGGCCTCTGGCTGTGCAAAACTCAGGGCAACGGGATTTTCATGGGTTGCCCACCCACCAAACGTGGTGGCGGTGGCCAAGGGGTGTTAGAGGAGGCGAGGAGGGGAGCAGAGCAGGGCCGGACATCACGCTCGTCTCCTTCAGAAATGGGGCGGAGGGGACGAGGGACAGTGGGAGTGCCGGGGGAGGAGGGGTGCAACAGTTGATGCACTGGGGGGGGACCTGGGGACAGTCCTCAGGGCGCTCCAGGGTCCAGGTCAGCTCTGCAGCCTGGCCGGTACCCCCGGTACCCCCGGCACCCCCGGTACCCGCGGCAGCCCTCACCTCTGGAGCTGGTGGCTCCTCAGGATGCGGCAGTTGGTGAACTGGACGATGGGCGCGTCCGAGACGGATTTGTTGGACGGCATCGCGGGGCTACGGCAGCCGGCGGGATCGGGGGGGAGCGGGGGTGGCGGAGCGGGTCAAGGCCGCGTCTCCGGTGCGAGCGGCTGCCGCGGGAACGGGGAGCCGGTAAGGGGCGGAGGGGCCGGAGCACCGCCCCGGGGGCAGGCGGCGGGTAGGCCCCGCCCCTCCTCGGGGCTGCGGGCCCACGCTGTGAGGAAAAGGCCCTGCCGGCCTCTGCGGCCGAGCCCCGGTGAGGGCCGGGCCCGGCACAGCCCCCCCCTCCGCTCCGGGGCGGCGGCGGGGACAGGGACACCCGGGGGCGTGGCCGGGGCGATGGGGGCGTGGCCGGGGGCGTGGCCGGGGGCGTGGCGCGGAGCGGAGAGCCGGCCTGAACCCGGCAGCGCCGCTGGTCCCCAGTCACGTGATCCCGCTCAGCTGACGCGCCGGGATTCCCCTCGGGCCCCTCCCCGCCCCACGTGACCGCCCCCCCACCCACCCTCCGGGCGCCGCCATCATGGGAAGGGCTCCGCCATCTTGGGGAGGTCGGCGGCTGAGGGGCGCGGGTAGGCCTCGCCGCCGCCGCCGCGACCTTGCGTTGAAAGACCGGTGGTGAAAGAGAACCGGCGGTGGAGGAGCTTTCTTCCACTGCTGTCCTCGGCCCTGGGGTCCCCTGCCGGCCCACGCAGGCTGCTGGCATTGTCACTGGCGTGGCGTCAGAGGTGACTGTGGGGATGGTGCTGCAGAGAGATGCCAGCCCTTGCCTGGGGAGCCAGGGAGGGTGGCAGGCCGCCCCTACCCTGCAGGCCTGGGGCCTCGCTCGGCCCCAGGCCTGCCACCCTCCCTCCATGCAGCAAGTGTCTCGGGATTTACTCTCTGGGTCTGGTTTAAGCACACTAAGCATTAAGTAGAAATGAGTAATTTTCCCTATTGGAGCCTCTAAGGGGGTTGGCAGCAGCGTACGCTGGTGGTGTGCCGTAGCGTGTACCACCGAGCTGCCAAAATGCTCTTAAAAAGATGTGATACCGGTGGGGAGCAATGTGTGAAGGGAACCTGTCTTATCCAGGCAAACTCCAGACCTAGTGAGCTCAGGGAAGCTGGAGAGGGGTGAGGAGGAGCCGCTGGGCTGAGTGTGAAGGTGTCAACATCTGCTGGTCACGACTATCTCCCCAAGACCTTCTGCACACGCCTCTTGCTTTATGCTCTGATGAGAACGGTTTGGGGCAGAATCTTTTTCTGCTGTGTCCACTGACTCCAAACTGGAGCTCCTCAGCGCAGGTGGTTTAGAGCATCACCACTCAAGAACTTAATTTGTGAATAAGTAACCTTGGCTTGAACAGCCACAGTGGACTCGATCCTCTCTGGGGAGTGATTCTACCTGGAGGAACTGCTCTGCTTGCTGTGGCGCATCGCATATGCGTGGGACAGCACACATGCTGTACCACAAGGGGCCACCATGTAGCACAACCACTGTGCAAGGAAACGACAGTGCAGGCCTTGCTTAATCTGACTCATGATCATTTTCTTCTTGAATGGCAACCCCAGGCAGACCCAGGTGTGCTGGGTGGACCTGTCATGAAGGACCAGCTGACCCTTGCCCCTGAGACCTCATAGACAAGTGTTGCCAGGCATGTACCTGCCTGCAAATCTTGCTGGGCGCAATAATAATTCCACTAACAAAATTAAATTTCAACTGTTTATTGGCTCAGGCAAAGTAAGGTTTCTGGACACCCCCACCCTCTCCTTCCCCCCTTCACTGTTCCTTTCTCAGCCTCAACTACAGGGAAAAAGAGTTAACTGCAACCTGAACAGGCAGGTCATTACTTCTTTCAAATGTTACTTTCTAGGCTGACAGCATTGCTTTTAGGCAGTCTCCTCAGGTCATTTGACAAGTCAGCAGCAGCCTGGGAGAGAAGACAGAAAGCTTGTTCTGCGCTCTACGGCCAGGCCCCTGCCCTTTATCTCCAGCAGACCATGCCACCAGGGGTCCTTATGTCTGCAGTCTCTGTGGCCAGAAGGAAAACGATGTCCAATCTCCAAAACGTTAAACAAATACTATGCTTTGTTAAAATTAAAGCCAGCGTCCCCAACAGTCTAAGCATTTATTCCTAAACATCTGCTGGCAGATGCTTCCATTTTCCCTCCGTCCTCTTCGCTCCACGGGGACTGCTGTGTGCTGCAGCAGTCCCTGCGCGGGTGCAGACCTCTCCTCGTTCGTGTGTTTATCCTGTTCAGTGTCCCACGGTATCGCAGAGAGAGTCAAGTGTCTCATCAAGGACTGTGTCTAGGCAGAGTGCTGATGTGAGCTCTGCTGATAAATCACACTGAGAAAAGATAAATGACGGGGAATGTAATTGTGCATGAACGTAACATCCCCGTCCGGCCAGAAATTGAATTTTAATGAGGTTTTATGCAGTACTTATCATTCCATGATGTCAGTGCTTGTCCATACCACAAGCTGCCTCTTATGGTCAGCAGGATGCCAGTAAAGGCCCCTGAAACGGAGAGCTCAGAATGATGCTAGCTGAGGAAAACTACATGCAGCACTATTTTGGGAATTTGAAGCTAAGAATGGCTTCAGGCAGGTTTTCCTCATCATGGCTGAAACGATCCACGTCAGGAGCGCCCAGGAGCATATCGGTGGGAGTGATTTGTGGCTTCAGTACAGGTGAAGTCGAGGAGTCTCCAAAACCAGAAGATTAGAAAATGAATCCTAAACGTGGATCTCAAGCCTGCTTATTTGAGCAAATGACTCTGCGAGGAAAAAAGTACCCTTCCAAACTGCTACACTGAATTCAGATGTCAAAAGGCATATACAGCACCCAAACTGCCCGTGGCTAAAACAGGGCACTTTCATATGAATGTACAAGCTAACAGACTTGTGACAGTAACTTTTTTTGGCAGCGGAAGAGACATCTAGGTAAATGCAAACACTGACTGCTTACAGATAGCACCATCTATTATAAAAGATCCTGCCACAGGGTCCACCCCATTGACACAGCTTCACCCACCCTTCGGCGACAAAGAAATCCAATGTTTTTCTAAGCTGCAAGCCCCAAAGCAAACCACTGAATCAGAACGCTGGAAAATGGCCCAGACCTCCCTCTGCACTGCTGGGAAGAACAGAACAGCCTGTGCTGAGATGAAAGGTATGGAAATTTGCCTCATGGATGCTGCAGGTATGTCACCCAGCCCAACTTTATGTCATGTTATCTGACCTGCTTAAGTCTTATCCCTTTGGATGTTCTCCTTTTATTTCTCAGTATTAAATGAACTCCATCTTGCATCATGAACAATTGCACACTCCTCTAATAATTGCATGTTCTTTCTCTCTACTGCCCCAGTAATAGGCCAAGGGAATCACAAGCTGTATTTTCACTTGCATTTTCTATAGCAAACTTTCTTTTTTTTTTTCTTCCTTCAGGTTGAGTTATTTTTAACCTGGCTCAATTCCCAAATTAGATTCACTGCCTGGCAGCATAAGAAGTTGTACCAGCGCACTTGGGAGAAACGGGGGAGTGTGTGCTACAGATATGAAAGAAGGTCTCGGTGTCCAGAGGGAGGGCTTAGGCTAGCACTGCTGCCAAGCGAAGTGCTTGTGGAGATGCAGCCTTGGCTTCTCATTTTTCACGTGTGTTCACAAAGAGGTCTAAGAAATTGTCCTAATGCACACAAGAGCCAGGGAGGCTGTTTACACCTATGAGTTGAGAACACGCTACCAATCTTGGGAATACATGCAATTTCCTAAGATTTGTCCTCAGCCTACCTTAGGCAGACAAAGCCATTAGGTGTAGGTGGTTGTTATCGCTCTCTGCCACTTGAGGTCCCCCCTTTACTCTCTCGCAAAGGCAAAGGAGGAAAGCACAGATGTGATAGCAAGGGCAGGATCCAAAAAAGGATTCAGGACTGAAACAGCTGCCAGTAGCCCCTTGGTAAATCCAGCAGAGCCAGGACCTGAGCGTGTGGTGAGTGCACCTCGTCCCCTCAGCAGAAGGAAGATGGCAAACACGGGCCACCGATTCTCCAGGAATCCCGTCCTGCCCTCCTGCTACCCAGCGCGTGCTCTCACAGGTTGGTGAGAACCGTCAGTGGCCTATAGATACCTTGTGGGAGGCACTCAGGGCCCTGCGGTTTGGCCCCCAGGAAAGCTTCGGGCCTTCCACACTGTAAGGCTGGGAGAGGATTTTTTTCTGCGCTGTGATAGAGGAACTAGCTCGACAGAAACTCAGTGATAAAAGCTGCAAAGCTGTGTGCCTCAGGAGCTAAATGAAGCGTGGCTTGCAGAGAAAAGGAACAGCATTCATTAGTGAGTAATAGGAATGAAAATGGAGAAGCTTTTTGGAACACAATCCTTTGCCCCTGAAACAGAAAATTCCCACTGCAAGATAAGTGGCACTGGAAAGACTTATTCTGGGTTTAATTTATTTATGTCAAGAGAAAAAGATGGTTAATATATGTAGAGCAGAAAAAGATACACTAAGAAGAGAGGTGGCAAGTCCTGTGTCGCAGAGGTTAGTCTCACCTGAGGAATGGTGACGGTTTTATACAGTAAAGCTAGATGGAAACAGCAAAAAGCCATAAAATCAATATCCCCATGGTTAGACTGTGAAGGAAACAAGGTTTATGGAGAGTTGTTTTCATTAGATCCGCTGTTACCCTGTAGTTGAAAACAGCGGCTTAGTTTCTGGGATCAGTTTCTCTTAATGAGGTTTTTATTTCCCCAAAGCTTATTTACTTTTCCAGGTTACTGTGCTCCTCTGTGAAGCAGGTCTCCAAACGAAAGACAACGCCTCAGCAATAACATATAAAATCCTACTCCTTAAAAATGCTTCTCCAACAGAGCAATAAAAAAAAAAAAAAAAAAAAATCCGCAGCCTTTGAAAAAAAAACCCAGTATGAAAGAGTTAAAACTGAGAAAAGTCAGCAAGCTCTCTGAAGGCACTGTCTACGCAGGCAGCATCTGGCAGCAGGCACCCCTTAACCTCATCTAGCCTGAACCGACTGCTAATGGACATTTACCCTCTGCTGCTGCTGCTGCAGAGCCACCCCTCTCCGCTGGCTCTCTGCAGGGCTGACTCACTCTGCAGTGCACGCTCACAGGCACGCAATCTGCCACATTACAGGGGACTATTTATGTGCCAGCAAACGCCACCTCTTTTAATCAGGCACTCTCCGAGTCTGTCATTTCATGCTCTGAGGTTGCCTGTTCCCCTCTTCCAAACCAAATACAGAGTCAATCCCTGCCAGCTGGGACTGCACTCTGATCCAGCACACTGCTGTCAGTAAACGAAGGAGAGGGACTAAAATGTCCGTAATTTTCTTAGTGCCCTGAATCACTTGAGAAATTTGCTGATGCAATAGCATCAGTGAAGGACTTGAAATGCAAGTTTTCATCTGGGAGCCATCAATGAGGATCTAGAGCATCAAAAAATGCTTGGCCAAGGCAACATGCTCAGATTGTTAATTTTACTCCCATCTTATTTGCAGGTACTCAGCACAAAGCAATCCTCCACCTAGCTCCAGCTTTCGTTTTGTGCTCTGTTCTCCTGAATTGCACAGGTTTGTATATTAACAAGCAAGGCTTGATGTTCCAAGGCATGAATCAAAATGCCATCCATGGGATTTTGCCTGCATTTGGTTACGTAAGTATGCATCACCATCCTGAGCCTAGTAACAGCCTTCTGCAAGCTGTCACCAAGATACAGTGGGATCTTAAAGAGTTCCTGTAGACTGGTGCACTTAAATTGCTTATTTCTTTTACAGGTGAGAGCTACAACCTGCATTTAGTTCCTCTCTTAAATGCAATTTGCTTATAGCCTTGTAAACTGGCAAAATACAAGGCTGGCAGAAGGTTCCTGTTAAAGAAAATAAAACCAGATCTTAAACGTCTTTGCAGCCCCAGCCAGGACCTTCTGTCCTGCTACACAAACAAAATACAATTCCCCTCACCAGAACTGCAAGACATACGTGGCATGCTTTCCAGAGAGCCTGGATTTGCAATTCGCCCCCTCCCAGCTGCAAGCTCTATCAGGCTCTGCAAAGAGCTGGGAAGGCACTCATTGCAATCAATGCTGAGAGAATTATGCTATAGTTTCCATAAATGTTTACAACCCCAGGGTAAAGTCTAATTCAGAAGTTTAGAGTCTACTACCTTTGCTGAAGGAAAGCATGATCAAGACAATTCAGACCAGGAAATTTTCCCTTACCCCTGCCTATTAAATGAATGCCGTCAGATCAGCTTTATAGCAAACAGAATAAGCCATTATTTTGTTAATAATTACCATTGATCAACTGTGAAGGTGTAGTTTCAACAATTGAAGTTTGTGAAAATCCATATCAGCAGAATGATTAACTCATAGGTAAAGTCTTCTGAACAGTCCCCAGTTTGGAGACCAGCTACCCAGAAGGTGCACAAGATGCCACCACGCCTGGGCTGGTGAGCACTTCTGCCAGGTTCAAAGCTCCAGTGAATTCCTTCTGCTCTGGCCATAGCTCTTCACGGTACTTCACCAGACTTGTTTGGTCCACAGGCATATACAAGGTACATGGGTGAAATACATGACACCACCCACATCCCCATTCCCAGCCAGGCTGGCAGAAGAGGTTCTGACAGATCCCTCCAGATTCTTCAGCTTAGTTTGATCACAAAGGCATGACTAGTGCTAGGTATCTGTCATATTAACAAGGTAAAGCTTGACCTGTTCTCCAGACTACACAACCAAGATGAAGGTAACAGCTCCCAATGGCAATTTGGAACAACCTCTACATTTTTCAGGGTCCAACATTTATTTCCCATGCGAGCTTCAGTGTTGCTTTGCAAGATTCATAAATCCTCAGGGCAAGAGAAGGTTGCTACAGCATTTACTACCTGTAAAAGCAGAACTTAGGTCAAGTTTACAAGCACCTGATTTACCAGTTAAAAATACGAGTTCTTGAATGAACTAATTTTGTTGATGAGACTATTGTTCAGGTACTTTAGAGGCAATTGCTGCTAAGGGTGCAGCTTTCCAAGCAGAGCCACCACAAGGACAAGCTGCCTAATGGCTCTTCAGTAGCTTCTACTCGTTGTCACTTGCTGAAGCCTGCACCCTTGCTCCCTGACCTGGTCTGCTCAGGCTGTACTGCACAGCCACAGCATTACCATGTGCCAGAGCAAAGATGTGCTGATTGATCAGGGTGAGCACAGCACTGCAAACAGCCTCGCATTCCTGCTCACCCCAAGTACTGCCCACAGGCAGCAGTTGGGAACAGCATCACTATTTGCCCAGGAGAAAAAGGGAATGTTTTAGCAGTGATGAAAGCATCACTTCTGCATGGTGCTCAATCACTTCCAGAACCTGCCTCCCCCTAAAGGAACCCCTCCTCTTCCTAAAGCAGCAGCAAAAGTATGAAAATCAGAGGCAGAGGACTCATTACAGCAATGTAGTGAGGAAGTTTTATTTGGAAACATGGTAGAAGTTTGTAACCCAACACTGGGTGCACGACTCTGATGCCGGAGCATACGCGGTTACTACTGAAACACAGGAGTGTTTCGGACAATTGCTGTAATAAAACACAAAATTCTCATACTCCAATACCAGGACACTACAGCAATCTTTAGAATCATAGTTACATCCAAGGAATTCTCTGCACTTACAATTGACCCCACAGTGTAATCTACCTATATATAAGATTAATATATATAGCATGGGAAATTGAAAATCCTTGCTCCATAGATGTATGAACATGTCAAGTCTTTTATAAATAAACATCCAGTGAAGAGAAAAAATTACATTTCTAGTTCATATTTATACATAAAGTACTAACAGCAATGGGTGGAAAATTGCACACAGGCCACCCCAAGCCATGCAGCAGGCTTGGAGCAGCCCATCCAATTTAATATTGAAGTACACACAGGACAGACAAGTCACTAACATACATTGCGCATTTACAAGAGATCAACTACCAAATTGGGACAACTGTACACATTGGAGAGACCATTTTCATTCTGGAGCTTTTTTTTTTTTAAACGTGGATTTGTTACATCTCTTTACATCATACCGCAACGTTTACTTTGTGGAGAGGATAAGGGCAACAATGAGGCCATAGAGACCCAAGACTTCAGCGAAGATCAAAATCAGGATCATGCCCACAAATAACCTGGGCTGCTGTGCTGTTCCCCGTACACCAGCATCACCCACAATGCCAATGGCAAAGCCAGCAGCCAGACCACTGAGGCCCACACTCAAGCCAGCACCCAGTTGAAGAAAGCTCCTGTAGGACAGAGATGAGAAGAGTTTCATCAGCAAGCAACAGGACACCCAACCCTTCAACTTCAGGCTAGCCATTTTTTGCTCTCCCCGAAGGAAATATGAATTAACATTTAAAGGGAATCTCTTTCCTGCAGGAAGCGCTTTATACTCTTTAAGCAAGCCCAGTATGTCTCAAAGCAGATCCTTCCAGAGACTTCTAGCTCTGATACTTAAGAAAAAAGGGGGCAGCTACGCAAGATCTGTAGCTGATATTCAGGTATGGCTCATACAGTAAGCTAAGCTACTGGGCCTACCAGTTCATGTGGCCACCCAGCTTGTCTGGGTGTAGCCACTTCAGTCACCTGCAGACTTCGCACAGGGCCAGAGCTGTGCGCACTCCAGCCCCAGGGGCTAGCACTTGCAGGAATGCCTGCCCCACAGTGCTGTGTAGCCTGTTAATAGCTGCTTTTGTCTCCCACCTTCAGCAACCCTATTATACAGCCATAGCACATCCAGGTGATTATTAGGTCTCTTGCACTGCAAGAGTTGGATAGGAATGGTCTGGTCTTCCAGGCACGGGTACCTGAGGAGCAGGCCCTGTCAGTGTCTGGCCACCTGGTAACTGCAGAGGAGCATTTGTACCTGCTCTCTCTTAGATCATGGCTTATTAGGCCAACCATGCTACTCATGGGCTACAGCTTGTACAGGGACACAGGTATCTGCTCTGTTAGACCTCACAAGCATTGTTTTATTCTGAGTGGTCTCAATCAAGCCAGTTCCAGCTATTCTCAAAAGCCAAGAGCAGATTAAGTTTCAGACTGTAGCTGGTGTAGAGGCCCAATGTATAGCTTAAGGATTGATTTACCAGCACATAAAGCAGCAAGCAATATTAATTATTCACCTGCATCTCCCAGGCAACAGGAGAACTATTTAGACAGTCTGATTAGACAGTCTTGGAAAGGCCTGTGAATTCCAGGTCTACAATTTGGCACCATGAAACAAGCTTCGCCTCCTACCCCAGTACTGCCTGCACATGGTTGCTTTCAAGTCATGAACCACTGCATTCTCTAGCAGTGGGATGTCTGATCTGTTAGCTAATACGGCAAACTAATCAGGCAGCACTGCCACCAAGGCTAAGGCATCAGGTAGGAGAGCTGAAATCCAGTCCATGCTGCTAAGCCCAGGTTCGGGGCATTTAGCACTGACAGTCCTCCCTGGGGTCTTGAGCAAAACCCACCCATTCAGCAGCAGCAAAATAGCAACAGGACAAACTTCAACAAAACTGAGAGATGCAGCAACTTACTTGAATAGCGTGATAGAAGGTGAGAGGGCATTGGCAATGAGGACTGCCACTACGAGGCCATAGATAGCTATAATACCCGCCATGACAACAGGGATGATTGACTTCATGATGAGCTCAGGCCTCATGACAGACATGGCTGCAATACCCGTGCCACTCTTTGCTGTTCCATATGCAGCTCCCAAGGCTGAAAGAGGAAAAAACACAACCCATGCATTAGACATCGCCGAATACCATCTCCTTCGCTAGGCTGCAGTATTAGAACAGTTGAGTCAGCACAAGGAGGAATTGTGCAAAACTAACATGGTCACTTGACTACTTGGTTTGTCAGCCAGGAATATTCCCCTACGGGATGAGGAAGTGACCTATCCAGATTCCTAGGCCAAAGCTAGATCAATAAAAAGGTGCTGTTCAAATAGCACTGATAACAGAACACCCTCCCTAAGCTATCCTCACAGCAGGGTGTACTACCTAGCAGGCATTCATTCCCCATTTAGGAACCAAAACCCCAGGTCCCAGTCTTAACTTGTTACATCAGAGTTTGTGCCCTCACAGAGCCCACGCTGTGAGGCTCTACTCAGCAGAACTGCAGAGGAAACACAGCAAAGCATATCTCGCTACTGCAGCAGGATGTAACCCGGCTGAAAGCCAGGTTTTACAGTCACTGACCTTTCAGCCGCTCCAGCCAAGTTCTCAGATGCACCCAGCATTTAACAAGTCACCTTCACGGGCTCCTCTTCTTCCACAAAAGCTATGCTTTGGCATGGGGTTAAACATGCCATTTCAGCTTCATCAGAAACATATCGAGATAGCAACAAACTCACATATTATTGCTGCACTTCATTCCTTGGAGAAAGGACACCCTCTTCATGTGTCAGTAACCTCATCTGGGAAGATTCAGGTCCAAACACTTGTTAATCCAACCAGTGGAACCACAGAGTATGGCCTGTAGGCCATAGAGGACCACAAACAACCTTACCCCTAAGGGTCACTGGTCACCTGTGTAAGAACTTGAGCATTCAGAGACCAACGCAGGAACCCAAAGCCTGGTTTTCAAAGCAGAATGTGGGCTTATCACTGAGAACAGCTAGAAGAGTCCCAAAGCACTACCCCAAAAACCTAACTTCTGCCTTGAACAGTCTCACAAAAGCTTCTACAAATACCTCATTCTTTGATTCTGAAGTACTTGCAAAGACCCCTTTCCTTCCAACCTTGCTCTGGAGTACTGCAGGAACTCCTTAACTCTGGACTAAACTCACCATCACCCAGGAGACAGTATGCAAGTCAGCAGCCATCCAGGACTAAGTCCTTTAAGCAGCACTGCAAGGTATGTGGAAGTTTAGGTAGTCGCCTTTTCAGACACCATCAGGTTGATATCCAAAAGTAACAGTTCTATTTAGCACAAAAATGCTCTTGCCTGCTCTGAAGGGCTACTGGAGAGTATTAAAACCATGGGGATTTCAAATCTTTGTATTGTTTGACTTTGAGTTTGCTCCACCCACTTAAAAACCAGCGTTTCTACAAGGGAGAGCTGCTTGTTCCACACACATCTGTAGCTGCCTTACACCAGCATCCAAGTGTGAGATGGTACACCTTGCCCAAAAGAGTTGCTGGGAGGTATTCAAAGGGTTTAGTATGTGTGCTTTGTTGCTTCTCCCTCAGCATTTACATAAAGCCTATCTTTGAGCAGTCAATACCTGAGCAGTAGCCTCCTGGCCTTGCACTAAGAAACTTCAGAAGACTCATAATGGTAGCACTGTTGCACTAACACAGACTCACTATCAGAAGGAAGCTTAGTTTTAGTTACAAAAATTTGAAGGGAAAGCCTCGTTATCAACTGCAAATTGGTTCTGTACCAGCAAAGCTCTTGAACCTTGACTGTCACTGAACCAGATGTGAAGGGCTGTTCAGCGCGATTCAGAACTAGAATCCAGCTTAGCAGAAAGCCTGAGCCAAGAGCAGAAAACAGGTTTTACCTGCAGATGTAAGCTGAGCCTGGAAACTAGCACACAGACTTAGCTAGCAGTATCAGTGATGGTACCGTTGAAGGGTCTAGCCCCTAGGAACTCTAGAAAGAAATTACTAACTTGAATTAGGAACCTCTTCTGTTGGATGAAGTATCTTCTAAGAACTGGAAGTAAGTGGAATCAAGATTCAGGCTATCTAGACTGGCTATAGCCTTCAGCAGAAGCCACTTCCCATCTGGAATCCTTTATAAACCTCTCTAGCAACACAGAGGCTCGTGAGGGAAGTTCACTGTTTAAAATTAGATCAGTCATTACTTCCTCCAAGTCTAAAGATACTTAAAGGTGTTGCAATTAATGCAGTGATGGATTACAGAAGCTGATGTTGTAATCCCACTTACAGAAAGCCAGCCCGCTTAAGCTTTTGGGGAGGGGCAGATCAGCACAAGTTTATCAATTCCCAGTTGTTAAATCCCAATTCTAGGGAACAGGCAGGAGCTTATGCCTTGAACATGTTCTAAACATTAACAAATAAAGCCTACATGTACTCTGGGGCAGGTAGTTTTCACATGGCAGTACTAGATGGCACTGAAGATCTATTACAGTCCCACTGGTGGACAGTCACAGGTGCTACAAATACAGCTTCAGAGCTTGGCATATCTCAGCATCCTGACCAACAGGCCTGTGCTGCAGTCCCTTGCAGCTGCACCTCCAACATCTTACAGGGCAGCTTGTCTTCCTGCTCTTCACTAGCCCAAGGTCTCCTTGCACCATTGACAATACTCCAGTATTGCAGTGCAGGTGGCAAAGATGATATCCACTTCCCACTGTGACACAGGCATCTAACAGCACAGCTGTTCAGTTATAGGCTATTTGGCACCTAGGTCAACCCTCCTGCACATCCTGACTTGCACCTTTTGGCAGCTGCCAACATTTGAAGCACATGTGCTTCAGGTGCTACATTTAAATACCCCAATGAATTGGAAGGACATGTTTTACAAAACCTTCTCAGTGACCAGGGTTTGAAGAGATCTATGTGGAAGACAGTGGAAATGGAACAAGAGCTGTACCACTGTTACACACCAGCTCCATCACCCCTAGCATGCAGGCCAATTAAACTCCGACACTACCTTTAATTAAAGTATATAAACGGAGCTATCAAAACATTTACCTGGCAGCCAGAGAAGCAGCACTATGGCTTCCTTCTGTGATAAAGCTAGGTGGCATTCTGGCCTGTAACCAGGAACTGTGCCATTTATAAGTCCAATGGTGTTATATATAATACACACAAGTTGCTTTACACATCATTCAAGACCACCTACTCCCAGTAAGCCGGTTTCAAAGGTTAACTTGATTTTGAAATACTTCTGAAGAGTAACTCCTTGAACTCACAAGGCAGAATTGATTTAGTACTGCTCCTGGGGCAAAACGCACTCCCACAGGGCTGCGGATATGCCGCCTGGCACCTGGCCATAGCTGTTACTTTCTATTAGTCAAAAGCAGTAGTGTAGCTGTGTTGCTCTGAGATGAAGTATGAACTAGAAGGTAACTTGCCATATAGGCAATAGCTGCAGTAAGGACTGAAGACTAGTTGTAGTCTTGCCACTACCAGGACTTTTGGTAAAGCTTTGCCTCTGATATTCACTGTCAGTACTCAAGCACCCTGTGGTTTAGATTAAGTGCTAGACCAAGTATTAGGACCAATCTTTTGTAGCTATAGTTACAGTGCTCAGTAAGGTCATGCACCGAGAATGTTAATCTTGCAGCTAAGTTAACTGCAAGTCACCTCATGCGACACCCCCTCAATACGGAAAAAGACTATTACCAAAAGCCTTGCTTTGCTTCTGCAAAGCTCTGCAGACAGACACGCACCTATGAACAGTGGCCACCTTATCAGGGGCCTTCAAGCCAGGTGACCATTTGTGTAGATGCAGCTTCAGCAATTGCGACACATTCAGACATGCTCAGCTCAAGAATACAGCAGTTCAGAACCAGCCACACACCCTCCAGCAGCATTTTGTCCATTCACAGCCAGTGATTCCTGCTGTGTCCCACCATCGAGGAGGTTTTCACACTGCAACGTATGAAGGATTTCCAGAGCACTAACAGGCAGAATTTCCCTGCATTAGGGAGTCTGCTAGTAACTAAAGTCAAAGTTTCAATTCAGATAGCATGGGTTACTATCACAGCAAGTCTGAAAGACCATTCTGGATGAGTACTTACATCTGGAGCCTTTTATAATTAACCCATTATCAAATGGGCTGCCCTCTGCAGTAGGTAGGCTTCCCTCGAACCAGACAGCAGGCACCAATTCACCTCAATGCCCGTTTACCCTTGAGCAGATTGTTCTTAAATGGTTGGAGATCTGTTAGAGGTGATATCCAGGTCAAGCACAGTCCTTACTTCGCCATGCCAGAAATCTGAGCATTTTCAAAGAAACAGGCATCTTCCCACTGGTATTGTAAGGCCCCTCCCACACCACCACATTTAACATAAACACAGCTCTACCTCAGATTACAGTAATGGATACTGCATGGTTGCCTTGGAAAAACCCTGTTGCTATGCCCAGCTGCATCTCCACAGAAGAGACAGCCACATTAGTGGAACGTACCTGGAGCCTATGCAAATTGAGATCACCCTGACTGAAGACTGGCTTTAGCTAGTCCCTCTGTGATAACTGGAGGGGTAAACAGATAAGCCACCCTACAGGAAGCTGCAGACTTTGAAAATCTTTAGTGAGTCACCTGTTATAGGATTAGAGACAGCATGCTTTTTGTTCTTCCCTAATGTTACGAGAGGGTGTGGGGATTTCAAACAAGCCTAGCACTGTCAGCTTACAGCACTACCAAAAACAATCCACAGGGCTAGCTGGCCATTTACTCTTATTCAGTAAATTTGAGAACTTAAAAGTATATCAGCTCCTCAAGAAGCTGCTGCAATGGCAGTTGTCCAAAAAAAAAAAAAGGACTTAACAGTCAACTGTCCAAGCAGCTGGGACTGCTGCAATTGGCACTCTGGCAATTTTTATTTTTTATTTTAGTATGGCAAAGCTGAGACTTTACACCACAGAGTACAGGCTTGCTCTTCTGCAAGCAAAGTCCAGTCACTTGTTATCAATTGTTCTTTATCATCATACAAGCTCCGCTGCAACCTTAAAGACAACCCATTTCACAGACTGAGTGGACCACTGTACTCCAGGTACTGACTGGCAGAGTAGTTTTATACCAGTCAGCAGAAGCCCTTTTCATCTGGAGTTGGTCTAACAGCAGCTTACACCACTCACCAGCAGGCACCCACAGCTAAGCCGCCTAATTTCTGAAGCGTGGGAAAGCCAAGGTCATCTGACTGCATCCAGCAGACACTCCAGTGGCCAGACTAGCCTGACTTGAAGCCTCAGGCTTGAGGAGTCACAGGCTGAAGGAAGCGAGTTCAGCAAGTTATGCCTTACTGTTTGGGAGGAGAGCAAGCAGGTGAAAGCATGCATTTCTGCTAAACCGCTGTTTCGAGCGTCATCAAACAGCCTGATCAGGCTGGGGAGTTTTTCAGGTTGCAACTGCTGCTTGAAATCAGTCAGGCTCTGTAGTTTTAGGAAGGGAAAAAAGGAAGTTGGCTAAAAGGTCCTAAGGCAGCTGGCATTCATCGCCACTGCTGCTCTGAATGTTCCCATCAGAGGGGAAGTACCTGCAGACTTTGTAGTCTACAGCAACTCCAGGGTGACACAGGAGTCCCACCAGGTACACCTGCAGCTGCACATCCGCTTGAGCCAAGTTTTGTAGAGTCAATGGTATATATAACCAGATCCTCGATCTGATTTTCAAATGATCCTAAGACTACTATTTACCAAGCAGAAATGATGCTCTTATTGAGATGTCTTCCCTTAATTTAACTGAGCTGCAGAAATACTGCGTATCAGGTTTACTTCAATTACAACACTTATCCCGTAATAGTCCACTAATTTACCTGCTGTTAAGGATGAATGCTTAAGCTAGTCTCTCTACTGTAGACAACCTGGCAGCTCAGACATCTGACCCACTGAGCCTTCTTGCCCATACCACAATGTCTTTGAAGTCCTCTGCAAGCTCCTCTTAGGATGAGGTCTACAGGCCCCTACGAGAAGCAAGCAGCTCTCCTCTCTACCACCTCCTCACCCCTCAAGAGACAGGATTTCAGGAAGCACAGGTGTAATTTGCCTTCAAGGCTGCAAGTTGTTTATAGTCATGATGCCTTCCAGACTGGGATTGCACAGGGCTACCAGCTGCATCAAGCGAGATGTTCTGAGCCAGCAGTTTCACCATGGAGGCCCCTCAATAGCTAACCAACCACTACAATATCTGCAGCCAGAGTTTGAAATAAAAAGTATTATTTCATTAGCTCTGCAGCAATAATGAGAAGCAAGACACAGAAGTAACCTTAACACTGCTGCCTAGAGTTCTCTTCATTAGCAGTCTTCCAGATGCTTGACAGTGAAGCAGTACTGAAGGCACTGAATGCCCATCCAGAGTGCAGGTCTCAGGAAAACTCCTGACCACGTTACGGAGGCCACAGTGGGGTGCACTTGGGACATCACACTTTTCTACACCCAGCATCAGCAAGCGCAGAATCAGACAGCTTCGCCTAATACCATGCTTTTCCATTTTGGCATGCTGAAGTCACACGGAAAAGCCTCAATAACTTGATCACTCAACAGCACCTGACACTGAGCCAGCCACATGTTTTACACATCGGAAATAAAGGAACTTCAGCTCCCAGAACAAGCTGTAATCAGCAAATGAACAGGCAGGCTCAAAGATAGCCAAGGTCACAGCAGCCTGCTTTAGTCTTTCTAGGTGCCATCAGTATTAGCTGGCCAGAACAAGTTCTGCTATCTATTTACCATCAGCAGTTAATGTTCAAACATGAAACAGTACTGCATAAAGTCGCTTGTTTTCACATCAAACTAGCCTGGACAGTATAGAACTTGAACATGTTTACTAGAAACAGGTCTCAGAACTACAAGCTCCACAAGAATCTGGTCTTTAGATACAGCATGAGTCAGACATGATCACTGCACTAATTAACACTGATCTAGGACAATTTTAGATAGTTTTACACACTTGTCCAGACAGATTTAGTTCCTTACTTCTACATCAGGGTGGGTTTAGCAACTAATGTTAAACTGACATCAGACCATGCTGGAGTGTCACATCCCTATTAGGAAAGCCAAATGACACTGCAAATTTTAGTTTATCCTATATTAACACCTCTGCCATATTGTCTTAAAAAACCAAGTGGCTTCACTAAACAAGCAGTCCAGTAATGTTCACAACTAAAACAATTTTGCTTCAGCAGTATCTATAACCTGTTGTTCCAGTGACTGAACCCATCAGCTGTGCTTAGGCCCCAGCAAGAGACCACCCTCATGGCTCAGACCTGCTGGTGTTAGGACCTTCTGACACAGACCCTGCACCAAGGACCAGTCATGTACCAGCAGCAACGTGACAGTTATCACCTTCATCAGTATAGCTCAAGCACTCACTTTGAGCTACCCAATTCAAACCTTCCCCTTTAACTTGCAATCCCACAGTACCATGCTGTCAAACCCGCAGCTTCTAGGAAATGCTTCGCTTTAGTTTAGACAGGCCAAGCAACACTTGGAATTCCTATTAAAATGCTGACTCAAGTTTGCATCTCTCACTGTTTCCACTGAAGGAAGCTTGCATATCACAAAACCAGTGTCTAAAAGGCCATACAACCATGTTGTTTTGCTTCCAAGTTCAATTTTACAAGAGGAATCCAGTAACTCCTTTCCTCCACAAAAAAGCTCAGTATTTAGGACCTTAATCACTGCACAGAAGGCAGTGATCTGCTGACTGTTTTTTCCAACAAGACCTAGGTCTTGGTCTATTCCTCCATTATCTTCATCAGCTAAGAGGCAGGTAGGTCAGCAGTCCCTACGTTGGCTCCTGCAGCATTCCAGCCATTCTGTTTTCAGGAAAGCCCTTACCTGCCGAGTGTGAGTACAGTATTTTAACTCTGGGGTGACAGGACAGTAACTGCCATCAGCACAGGACACCTGCATGCCACCACTGGGTACAAACTGAGCAAGAGTGCCACTGGCACTCAGGCTTTTTTTTTTGCAAAGATGAAAGCCATGAACGTGGTTGGTGTGAAATCAGTCAATGGTGCCAACACCAGCATGGCTAGACAGCTTCCTCTCAAATGTTAGTTTTAATCCACTGTCTACTTACGCAGTTTAATCTACTGCACTAATCAATCGAGAGGAGCTTCCAGCAGTTTGCCTTGCAGACATCTCATAGGCTACTGTAATATAATGAGACTCCAAGCACACAAACAGCTACATACAACTCAAGCTACAGCCAAGTCAATATGCTCACACATGTGGAGACACTGGTTAAGTCTTCAGAAGAGAAATCTAGACTGATTCCCAGCTCTTGTATTGCTAGTTACTGATAACATTTGTATTTGGAAAGAACCTAGCTGAAGCCTTCCCCATGTTACATCCCAGACAGAACGGCAGGGCTGCACCTATGTGGAAACAGCAAATGCTCAGTGAGGTACAGCAGTCGCTTTCTATAGACGGTTTACTCAGGCTCGGAGAGAGAGAGACAAGGCACCGTGTGATGGTCTTTCTAGTGGAAAACAGCATTTATGGGTCTCCACATAAGTGTTCTTCAGTGGGGAGAAGGATACAGCAGAATGACCCAGTTTACTCCACACTGATCCTCAGTGCCTGACGCCGCAGAGGGATGGCTGCTAGCGAGGAGCTTCCTTCCTCAGCATCGCATCCATCTCCAGTTTGAAATGGAGGGTCAGGAGCCTGGGGGTTCCTTTTAGTGTCATTAACACCTCGAAAGCTGACCCCCACTCCTACAACGTTTGCATATTTAAGTGTCAATCCCATTAAAAACCGTTCTGGCCTTATCCGAGAAACGTTTCAAAAGCCGACTGAGTCCCATTCCCAGCGGGAGCCGGGCTGCGCCCAGCCCCGGGAGAACCGGCAAAGGCCGACTCCCACCGAACGCCGGGGCACACCGCCCGCCACCGGCCCCGCCACAGCCGCGGGGGCAGCCCGGCACGTCACCGTCCCGAGGGCCCGCCGCCGCAGCGGCCTGCGGAGACCCCCCGGTACCGGCCAGCCGGCCCGCAGGCGAGGCTAACGGGGGGTCTGCCCACGGAGAAGGAGACGGGGGGAATGCACGGCCGCCCCCGCGGGGCCGCACCGGGCGGCGGCGCCGCCGCAGTCACGTGGCAGCGGGGGCTCCGCCGGCGGCGGCACGCTCCGCGGTGACGTCACCCGCGCAGACCCCCCTCCGCCGCGCCCCGGTAGCCCGGATGGAGCCGGGGGGGGAACGGTGGGGGGGCATCCCCGGGGCCGCCCCCGCGGCCAGGCCGGCAGGACGCCCCGTCCAGCCCGGGCCGCCACCGGGGATGGCGCCCCGCCAAGGGAGGGGGAAAGGGGTGCCCCCCCCGCCCCAACCCCCGGTGCTACGGCGGCGAGCCGGACCGTGTTCTCCCCTCCCCCCGCCTCCCCGGCGGCTCCAGGCCCTGACATCCCCCCCGGTGCTCACCGCTGAAGACCATGGCAGCCGACGCGCCCATCACGGCGAAGAAGGAGGCGTACTCGGGGCTGGAGCTGGAGGACATGGCTGCGCGGGCCGGGCCGGGGCGAGGCGCCGCTGGGAGCGGGAACGCGAGAGGGCGGGGGGGGGAGGGAGGCGGGAGGCTCCGCCGCGGCGCCGGTCCTCTACAGGCAGCGCTCGGCCACAAAATGGCGGAGGCGAGGAGGGCGCGGGCGGGGAGGGAAGGGAAGGAGGGAGACGGGACGGGGCGGAGGCCGGTCTGCGGGCAGCGGGAGGGAGGGGGCGGGAAAGGGAGGGCGGCGGCGCAGAGCTCCGTCCCGGCGGGAGTGCGCGGCGGCCCGGGCGCTGCGCCCTAAATACTGCCTCCGCAGGACAAAATGGCGGCGGCCCGCCCGTCACGTGACCCGCGCCCACCGCCCCCGCCCGCCCCGCCCTCGGCCGCCACCACGCGCGCGCTGCCGGGGGGCGCCCGCCCGCCTTCCCGCCCCCTCCGCGCCCGGTTCCCCGCTCCCACGGCGGGTCTCGCCCCCGAGGACGAACGGAGCCCGCACTTCCCACCGCGACCGGTGTCGCGAGTGGGGCGCTTGGCCGCCGCGGCGCCCTCCCCCCCCGCCGCACTGCTCCCTTACACTCGCTCCCCCCCCTCCCCTCCGCCCGGGTGGTTCAGTCCCGCCCGGCCGCCGCGTCCCGCTGAGCGTGATTCAGCGCTCATTAGCATAAGGGGCGTGCCCGTGGCGCGGCTCCGCCCACGCGGCGGCGGTGCTGCCGGGGCCGGGCCGGGTCTGTCCCTGCCCGCTGCCCCCGCCGCGTCGCCGGTGCCTGTGCCACCCCCTGCCATGCGCCCTGTCCCCGCTGACACGTCCCTCGTGGTGTGTCCCCGGTGCCATGTCCCACAAGGCGCATCCCGTGTGCCGTGTCCTGTGTCCCCTGTCCCACATGCCATGTCCCCAGTGCCATGTCCCCCATAGCACCTCCCATGTGCCATGTCCTGTGTCCCCTTCCCCATGTGCCACGTCCCCGGTGCCATGTCCCGCACAGTGCATCCCATGTGCTGTGTCCTGTGTCCCCTGTCCCACGTGCCATGTCCCCAGTGCCACATCCCCCATGGTGCATCCCATGTGCCATGTCCTCAGTGCCATGTCCCCCATGGTGCATACCCTGTCACATGTGCCATGTCCCCAATGCCATGTTCCCCATGGTGCCTCCCATGTGCCAGGTCCTGTGTCCCCTTCCCTATGTGCCATGTCCCCAGTGCCACGTGCCCAGTCCCATGTCCCCAGTGCCATGTCCTGCATAGCACATCCCATGTGCCGTGTCCTGTGTCCCCTGTCCCACATACCACGTCCCCAGTGCCATGTCCCCCATGGCGCCTCCCATGTTCCGTGTCCTGTGTCCCCTTCCCCATGTGTCACATCCCCCATGGTGTGTGCCATGTGCCACATCCCCTGTGCCCTGCCCGCATCTTGTGCCCCATGTACCCTGTCCCCCGTGCAGGGCCCTGTCCCCTGTGCTGTGCTGTGCCGTGGGCTCCCCACGGGGGACAAAGCCGTGCCTGTGGGGCCTTGCTGGCTCGGGGTCCCCTCTGGGGGCCTCTGCCCCTCACGCTCCACCTCCTCCTGGGGTCTGGTCCCGGCAGCATCCCACTGGCGGTGCCCACCTATGCGAGGTGGTGGCCGGCGCCTCTGGCCCGTTGTTTTCCCCGGGGCTGGAGGGGACGGGTGGGCTGGGTTTGAACCACGGTGTCACCCCACCACAGGCACTGCCACCCACCTCCTGCTGCAGGCAGGATGTGGGCAACCCTGCTCTGAGCTCACCCCATCCCGAAACACCCCTGAGAGACACTACAGGAGCCCGAACGGGATGGGTGATGCTGTTTCTGCTACCCAGGGTACTCTAGAAAAAAAACATGTTAATTCTGGATTTGGGGTGTTCATTAATACTTGCCTGTGAATGCTCTTGCTGCCTCCACAAATCCTGCTGATCTTCTGATCTCCTGAAGTACCAGATCTCTTAATTAATTGAGGGCTACATGCCTTTTCCCATTGTTGGCACTTTTCTGGACACCTCAGCCTTGTCAAAGCTCGTGGGGAAGGTGAGAAGAGGATTTAAAACTTGCTTGGCAAATTCCCTGCCTGCTGCTTGAACACAAACGTCTGCCATCACTGCCACCACCATCACCATCGCCATCACTGGCACCACCACCACCATCACTGGCACCACTGCCACCACCATCACTGCCACCACCACCACCATCACTGCCACCACCACCATCATCACTGCCACCACCGTTGCTGCCGCCACCATCACCGTCACTGCTGCCATCACTGCCACCACCACCGCCGCCTCTACCATCACCACCACCACTACACTGCTTTTCCAGCAGCCCCAGTTAACATCAGGAAGCCTTTCACTAGGGTGGGGACAATCTCTGCCCCAGAGGTCTGGAGCAATTGGTCGTTGGGTGAATTTCTCACCCCTCCGGCACTGGTGGCCGTGGCAGCGTGATCCCCAAGTTTGGGCTGGTGAGGGACCCAGGGAGCAGGGTGGATTTTAGGGGTCCCCAGAGGATGCTCTTCCCCCTGTGCCTCCGGGCATCTGCTGCCACCAAGGTCACCCTGTGCTGCTGCTGGCACCCGCTGGGCAGCCCCAGCTGCCTGATGCAGCGGCTCCCGTTACCCCACATGCCCTAACGCTGCCTTCCCCTCCCCGCGCCCGGCCCCGTGCCAGCCGGCTGCCCTGGCCCCGCCGCCCCTCACCGGCTGGCACTTCCCACAGATCATCCGGCACCATCTCCGCACTGTTGCTCCCATCCGCCCGGCGAACGGCCATCGCCGGTGAACAAAGAGCCTCCTTGTAGCAGTGAGCTCACGAGTTGCAGCGGCGGCAGTGCTTCGGGGACGCCGTGTCTCCAGAAGGGCTGAGCGCCGGCTCTGCGGGACCCCCAAGGGCCGAGCATCCCTCCTTCCGCCCTTCGGAGCTGCAGGATGCCGGGAGCCTCCCTGCCCCTGCGCTGCGGTCGCAGCCAAAATCCTGGGGGCACGAACTCCTTGACCCAAGCCCTCTCGTCCTTCCCCTTCCTCCTCCTCCCGTGGTCTTCATTTGGGACACACTCAATGTCTCTGGGTCTCAGTTCTCCAGCACTAAAGGCCTCATAAATTCATTGGGTTTTCTCCAGAAATTGCTGATTCATACAAAGGATTTTTTTTTATGCTTTTGACAACACTTTCTTCCAAATATATTTCATTTTACATTTTCTCCCGTAAACATTTAGTCCCCCTATCGTCACCCCGCTGCTGGAGCTGGCCAGGCAGAGGCAAGGAGAGGTCATGGTGGGGCTGGCGTGGTTCTTGCCGCACGTCCCAGTGCAAACACACTCCTCTCTTTGGGGTACACGCATGGGGAAGGTCTGGGTGCTGGAGACAGGAGCACCCATCTCCTTCCACCCGCCCAGGACTGCCCGGTCCTCCTCCACTCGCCCCACATGACCCTGGACTGACCACAGCCACCGGAGGGACCATGTGCTGAGTGTCCTCTGGGGATGCCCGCTGAACCCCACCAGTTGCCCCAGATGTGTCTGTGATGGATGGAGGGTGTGGGCAGGAGGATGCACGAAGCCCCCGCGCGCCAGAGGAGGGGAAGGGCTGTTTGGATGCTGGTGACGGCACGTGTAACCTTGTCTGGCTCCCTGCCATGCGCGGCTGCCAGGTGAGCTGGTGGGGGTACCCAAGGGTAATTTATTGCTATTAAATCCTTTCTACACTATTGCAGTTTAAAAACACGGTGTGTCCACCGTCACTAAGGCTCTGCTGCTGCAGCTGGGTCTCCTGGCCCGTGTGGACCCTGGAGCGACGGGCGCCGCTCGGCTGGGGTGTCTCGCCCTGCTCCTCGGAGCCGTGTCAGCTCTGCCCCCGAGGGTGCTGCACCCCATCCAGCCCCCCCTCAGGGTGCCACTGGCCCCACTGCCACCCCTAAGCGGGGTCCCCTGAGGCTCCCAGGCCAGCGCTAGTTCTGCCTCGTGGCAGTGCAGGGATGCTTTCTTCCTCAGGGAAAGGGCGACAAAAGGAGGGAACAAAATCCAACGCAAAACCAGGAGGTGAACGCAATAGCGAAGGCAATGAGCCAGAAACCCAGAGGCAGAAAAACCCAAATTACTGTTCCCACAGCAACTCGCGCTCACCCTCCTCACAGCGCCAGGCAGACGCTCACCGGCTGCCACCGAACGCATGCACGCGTTCGCCGTGGAGGCGGTGAGTTTGTCATCCCTGGTTCTGCCGTGTAATTTTGGGCTGGATTAACCCTGCCCCGTGTGCGGGACTGGTGGTGCTGCCCGGCACTGCACCAAACACAACCGAAGGGTGATTTTAGGTGGTCCGTTCCCATCCTGAGGAAGGGACAGAGGGTTGAGATGGGTTTTCCAGCGGGTGCAGGCTCTGGGTGCCACCTCCTTTTTGGGGGGGCACTTTCTGAGTGGCCTTATGGCAGATGCCTTTCCCACCACCCTGGGACCGTGCATCTGTCTTTGCGTGGACAAAACATGCCGGAGAGTGATTTAATCCTGGGCTCCAGCTTTCGTTGGCTGCTTTTAGCGAGCAGGAGCCGGCCGCAGGCTGCTCGGTGCTGCCGTCCGGGGCGGCAGGGCTGCTTCTCTGCCCTGACCCCGGCTGGTTTTCGGCAAGCCGGACCAGCTGTTTGCCAGGGGATCTGATCTGTACCCGCTCCAAGCTCCTGTTTCTATGGGTCGCAGCGATGCCCGTGGCTTCACCCGTGTTGGGAATCAGGGCTGGAAGGGGTCTGGAGTGCCAGCTGGGAGCGCCCGGCCCCTCTGGCGGATGCGGGCATGGAGGTGCCGGCGTGGAGACGTGTTGCTGCGGGACAGGGGTGCGTTGGCAGGGGATGCTCTGCCACCCGGTCCTCCTGAGGGGGACTGGTGTGAATGTGTTAACAATGCTCTATACCTCACAGGACCCCGCAGCTCGGCGCACGACAAGCCCGGGAGGGCTCTCGGCCATGGCTGGGGAAGGGGGTCTGGCGGGGTCAGTGGAGCTGAGCCGGTGCTGGGAGTGGGGATGGGAAAAGGAGGGATGGGAAAAGGAGGGATAGCAGCGGAGCCGCTGCCCTCAGCCTCAGCAGCAAACCTTTGCCAGCAGCGGAGCAAACCCGGCTGGAGCATTTCCTCATTCGGTGTCTCCTGCGGTGTCTTGCTGAAATCACACGCCAGAGTCACGGGGCTTGGGGGGAACCATTCCCCGGCTCCTCCCCAGGTTCCTGGGGTGACACCATCTCCCAGGAGGTCAGGACCTTGGGCGATTTGCAAATGAGGTTTCTCTTGCTCTACTTGGGTCTTAATCGACTGATTTCCATCCTGAGCTGTTAACTCCTCCTTATCTGGGACACGACCCAGTGCTAGACTTCTTCATGAGCCAAATTAGGGGTCTCTTTTCTATTCTATTCTATTCTATTCTATTCTATTCTATTCTATTCTATTCTATTCTATTCTATTCTATTCTATTCTATTCTATTCTATTCTATTCTATTCTATTCTATTCTAAACCTAACCTAACCCCGTACCTTTCTCATCTTTCTGTCCTGGACTTTCCTGCCCTATATAAAAACTCCGATCTCCCTCTTTTCCGTGCCATGCTTGTGGGTGAACCCAGCTGGGAAATCATCTTTGCTTCTACAGTTTCTTCAGCTCCTGGGGACGGTGTAGGGAAAAGCTGTGTTTTTTTTCCCCCACCGTCCTTTCCTGCCATGGCCCATCAGGAGGCAAGCAGGAGGAGCTCCCGGTCCTCTCCAAGACCATGCGCTGTGCGTTGACTGGTCTTCTCCATCCCTCCCTCCGCAGGGCATCCATGCCCGGACCCCAGCACTCAGCTGGCAGCTGGGATCAGCCAGGGCTTCCCACGAGGAGGTTCTGCCCGTGGTTTGAAAATAGCATTTATTTGCTCTGGGTTACCATAGTTACTTGTGGAAGTCGCACGGTGCCGCTTCTGCTGCTTGGTTGGGCGATTCTCTCTGCCGCGGCACGACCAGCTAATTTTACCCTCAAAGGGTAAGAAAAAGGTATTCCTGTCATCAAAATGGCAGGCATTTCTTGAGTGTTGGGTGAGCTCTGTGCGGGATGCCCTTGCTGCCCCTCTGTTTGAAGTGCTGGATATGCCTGCAGTGCTGTAGCAGATTTTGGGTCCTCGGTCACCGGCTTTGCATTGCTAGAAGGAGCCCACGTGGTTTTCCCAGTGCCGAGCCTGTACTTGTGCTGCACCTTGGAGCTCTTGAAGACAAATACTGAGAGCCAGCACGGCAAACCTCCCCGCCACAACCCCGGGCCTGGTTTTTGGGAAGCCGGTCTGCAAATGGGGGGCTGGGGCAGCTGATGTGTCCTGGAGAGACAGTTTCTGAGAGACGGTGCTTGGTGAGACGGGGATGCAGGCTGGAAGCTAGCGGTGACGGCTCTTAATCAACGGTGACCAGCAGCTCAGCGTGTAAAGCACCGCACGTGTTTATGTTACTTTGCACAAGCGATAGAGCTTGTCCTTGGTGCCGGACCTGGCAGAAGCTCCAGCGGTGCTGGTGGGAGGGATGCCTGGTGGCTGGGAGCTGCCTGTGGGGCCGTGCTCCCATGCAGAGATACCCGGAGCGGCATAAACCCAAACCGCAGGTTGGTCCGGCACCGGAGCCTCCAAACCATGGGATTTTCCTGCCAGACACTGGCGGGAGCAGGTGGTACTTGTCTTACCTGCAGCGATGGCAGACACTGCCCCATGCCAGGAGCCAGCCCGGGATGCAGCTGGGACTCTCCTGCCCGTGGACGTTTCCCTGCTGGCCCCGGGCGACCCGGCCGCATCGCAGGCAGCTGCCCCGGGGACAGCCGGCACTGGGGGTGAGGAACCCATTGGGGACAGTGCCAGGCAAAGCTGGGGGTGCTGCACTCTGGCTGTGCAGTTACCTTTTTTTTGGGGATAGAGCTGCTGGTGGATGTTGAGAATGAGCAGCCATGGGGCACCCAGGCAGAGAAGCCTGATTTTGGGCTCAGTTTTGGGGAGAAAACATGGGTTGGTTTCTATCAGGAAAAGCTGAAGGCAAAGGCTTTCTGCTGCCTGGATGGGAACTGCTTCAGTGCCGTGTGCCCCAAATCTGTCCTTCGTCACTGGGTTGGGGCAGTGCCATGGCTCTGCCCCCGCTCCACAAACCCACTCCTCCTCCCTGCTGCCCGCTCTCCCTCGGCGTGCAGGGCTGCCAGGCGGAGAGGGAAATAAACCCTTGGCCGGCTGGCAGGACACACCGCCGTCCCACAGAGCTGCCGCTGCCGTGTGGCGAGGCGGCCAAGAACGTCGCTGTCTTTCTACTCCGAGCTGTGCCAGGGCAGGAGCTTCCCATCCTGGCTCAGCTCTCACCAGAGTATCCCGCTACCAATCAGCAAATTAAATCCAATCCTTCTGGCGCTCCCCAGGTATTCCTGCACGGCTGCTCTGCTTTTGGCTCCTCCAGCCTCGGCTCCTGTGCTCTGATGGAGCGTCACCTCCTCTGCACGCTGCCTCGGGCTGGCTGCTGTGCCGTGCTGTGCCGTGCCATTCCAGCCTCTCCTCTGGGCTTCTTGTGCCTATGGGACCCCTCAACAACTCGAGATGAGATTGAGCTGGTGTCGGTGCCAAGCTTTTGGGACCCCCAAAAGTTCCTCTCCTCCGAGGCTCATCGGACGAGGCACACCCCTGCCTCCCTCCCTCCTCCTGCACACACACGTCTCTCAACTAATACATGTAGAAAAGGATATTTTTGACTGGGTGAAGAAATTTGCCAAAACAGGGTTAGATTGTCACCAACAACTGCTCTGTGCATGATTTGGGGGAGACCAGTTTTCCTGCAGGTGTGTTTCTGGGTGTGGGTGCTGGCAGCGCCCTGATCTCGCTCTGCCCAGCTTGGGGGTCCCATGGGCGCTGCGCTCCCTCCGGCCCCTGGCAGCCTCCGTTCCCTCGCCATGGGGGACGGCATCCCCGTGGTCCCACCTCCTGCCCAGCCGGCTGCTCCGCTTTCCCAGCCGTGTCCTTGCTGCGTGGGAGCACCCAAAGCAAAACGCTGTTGGTGAGCCAAATGAAAGAGCACTCAATTATCGCTTTGTTTTAGCAAAGACAAACTGAAAGGGAGACAGAACGTGTTTTCCTTTGATTTTTTTATTTCCCTCTCAGGCCGTTATTTCCCAGCTGGGTTTGCTGGGCAATGGGAGCTGGGTCGAGTGCCGCTACCGGGCAAGGCACGAGGCCGTTTTATTTTAAGAGTCATTTTACTGTTTCCTGGGTTTCACATCTCTTTTGCAGGCAGTTCCTCTCCTGCAACGCCCAGCGCGAAGCATTGTGCGGGTAGCGAGAGGACGGTTAGCTAATCATGGGGACGGAGCGCACATCTGCTTATCTGAGCTGCCCCCGAGCCCAGCACCAGGACGGGTGGCCACACCGTACCCACCGGGCTGTGCCGGCACGCTGACTGCTGAGGCCAGAGCCTGTTTCCCAAAAGCATGGGTGCCTCATCAGGAATGAGCATCTCGTGGGGAATGAGCATCTCATTGGGAATGAGAAAGACCACAAAGGCGGTGGGAGGGAAGAGTTTCTGTTCCTCTTGGGCTGCCCGAAACGATCACAAAACCCCACTGTGCAAAACTCACGTCCTGAGGTGGTGGTGGGGGGGTGCTGACCTTTCAGGGTCTCCCCTGTCCCTGGCTTCATGTGGTGCCTTCTCCTGCTGACCTCCAGAGAGAAAGCGCCGGTGCTCGCAGCCAGGGCCGTACCAAGACCCTGAAGACTATTTTAGAGCCCCATTGCAGGAAGGAGAAGAAAAATCCCAAGATTTCCCCATCAGCCCCAGCCCCAAGGCTGGGATCTGCCCAACTGGGGCGGCTGGGCCAGCTCTGTGCCTGCCTGCGAAGGGGAAGAAGTAGCGAACGTCTCTGGCTGCTGCAGCCGAGGAAAGCGGGGGCAGACCCAGGTGGGGCCACAGTCTGTGGCAGCCCGGGGCGCCAGAGGTGGGCAGGGGACGGTGTAGGGTTTTCCTCTGCCCATGCCCATCCTTGGCTGTGCCGGGCATGGCATCAAGCACCTCCTTTGGAGGAAGCTCCATCATGTCTAAGTCCAAGATGGTCTTAATCAGACCGCTCTGCTATCCAAGCAAAAAGACCTCAAAGAAATCCAGAGACCTCCAAATGGTCCGGTGCAAGTTTTCTGCAGAGCAGGGAGAGGGTCGATTATCTGTGGGTTCCTACTGTCCTTTCATATTCGTATTACCGGCGCACCCCAAACCTCAGCCAAAGACAGGGTCCAGCTGTGCCCACAGCTGTCAGCAGGAGATGCGCTGCCCTCAAGGGAGAAATACCCAAGAAAGATGATATTTGGTGGGAGAAATTGCTGCGTACCATGGACCTGCAGCAAAGGCCTGCAGCATGGACCTCCTCACCTCAACGGCACCGAAGCAGCAGATCTGGACCACGACCCCAGGGTTTCCAAAGCCCAGGCCTCTGCTTTTTAGTGCTTTTTAGGCTGCCCATCCGTCACGGGCTCAGCAGAAACCACTTACTGCAGGGAGCTCTTGAATTTGGGCTCTTTGCTGGGGGCAGAGAGGCATGACTGCATTAACCGCCAGGTTTCGAAGAAGACACAGCCGAGACGGCAAAGTTCAGTGGATGCAGATGAAAAGGGCAAAGACGTTTGTGGGTGACAAAAGATCACACAGGGATACGGGCTCAGAAAAGGGGAAGAGGTAGAGAAGACTCAGTGGAAATATGTAGGGGGGACACAGGCAAACAAACAGTTCCTCTTTCTACCGTATCCTGTAAGTCCAGTGCAGAAATTAAAGGGCAGCATATGTGGCTTAAAAGATTAAAAGAAGCTGATTTTATGTATTTCATTTACTGTCAGGTTTTGAAATACACTGGCGTGGTTCGGAAAGCCAGAGGTAAAGACAGCTGCAGCACGAAGCCCAGATGACAACTCAGGTAATGAAGCCTCGTGCTTGCCAGCACCGCTTTGAGGGTTCTAGAAAACCAAGGGGTTTTACAGCGGGAATAAATCCAGCTTTGTGACTTATCTGTCTTTTGAGAGGGAAGGAAACACCGCCAACTTTAGTTTCCGATGGAAACCAGGGACAGCCAGGGATGAGCGCAGGGAGCACTTTTTCCCAGAGGGGGAAAGTGGCTGGATACCCCCCCAGTGTGTGCCGGGAAAGGGAGGACACCTCCCTGCAACACAGGGGGGGCTGTGATTAAATTCTAGCCCCTTAATTAAAGTCAGGGGGGTAAATCTCTAGCGAGCCAAACATCTCACGCCAAAGCTGAGTTTGGTCTCTCCTCCATCCAGTCCTCTTCAATATATTCATCACTGACCTACATGAAGGGATGGAGTGTACCATCAGCAAGTTTGCTGATGACACAAAACTGGGAGGGGTGGCTGACACACCGGAGGGCTGTGCCGCCATACAGCGTGACCTGGACAGGCTGGAGAGTTGGGCAGAGAAAAACCTGATGAGGTTCAATAAAGGCAAGTGTAGGGTACTGCATCTGGGGAGGAATAACCCCATGCATCAGTACAGGTTGGGGGCTGACCTCCTGGAGAGCAGCTCTGTGGAAAGGGACCTGGGAGTCCTGGGGGACAACAGGGTGCCCATGAGCCAGCAATGTGCCCTGGTGGCCAAGAAGGCCAATGGCATCCTGGGGTGCATCCAGCAGAGTGTGGCCAGCAGGGCGAGGGAGGTCATCCTCCCCCTCTGCTCTGCCCTGGGGAGGCCACATCTGGAGGACTGTGTCCAGTTCTGGGCTCCCCGGGTCAAGAAGGACAGGGAACTGCTGGAGAGGGTCCAGCAGAGGGCTACAAAGATGATGAGGGGACTGGAGCATCTTTCTTACGAGGAAAGGCTGAGGGCCTTGGGGCTTTTTAGTCTGGAGAAGAGAAGACTGAGGGGGGATCTATCAATGCTTCTAAATAGTCAAAGGGAGGGTGCCAGGGGGATGGGAACAGTCTTTTTTCGGTGGTGCCCAGTGACAGGACAAGAGGGAACGGGCACAAACTTGAGCGTAGGAAGTTCCATCTGAACATGAGGAGGGACTTCTTTCCTGTGCGGGTGGCAGAGCAGTGGCACAGCTGCCCAGAGAGGTGGGGGAGTCTCCCACTCTGGAGCCATCCCAAACCCGCCTGGACGCCGTCCTGTGCCACTGCTGGAGGTGCCCCTGCTGTGGCAGGGGTTGGACTGGGGGAGCTCCAGAGGTCCGTCCAACCCTGACCATTCTGGGATTCTGTGATTCTGTGATCCTCTCTCCAGGAGTCGACACCGCTCTGTCCTCACCCCATCCCTCGCACACGGCTGGCTCCGAACTGGCTGAGCACAGCAGAGAGCGGGGACGTGCATGGCCCTGGGCCTCTCTGAGGAACATGCTATTTCTTCCATAAAGAGATGTTTTTTCCCTGTCAGCTGCCACAGTCAGGATCACACGGGGCAGCCTGAGCTCAGGAATAGCTCATTATTTAAGAATGCCCGTACGGCTATGTACGTATTAGTAATATTTGCTGATGCACAGGCACCAGGCTCACCCATGCTCGCAGAACAGCTGCCGTGTGCTGGAGCAGAGCCTGCAGCACTCAGCTCTTCGCCGTTCACGCACCGGGAGAGGTGGGTGAGGAGGTCCCTGCTGGGGGCAGCTGGATGCTCTGGACCTCGCTGGGGTGCCCCTGGGGACCGCATGGTCTAAACCCAGTTGTGTACCCCCCTGTGGGAAAGGCAGTGGGAATCATCTGTGATTGGGACAGAGAGATTTTTGGCCCCCAGGGGCTTTGAGGACAGAGCGCTTCCGTGGGTTTTTCAGCAACTGAGTGTAAGCAGCAGCGGGGAAGATTAGTTCGAGATAAGGTCCTTCAAAAAAACCACTTGGGGGTTGGTTGAGGCCAGGGCAGAGCGGTCAGTCAGAGGACACTGTCTGGCTCCGGGTTTCAAGTGGGACCTGCTGGAACATCCCCAGTCATGCAGCCCTGGCAGAATGGGGACCCTGAGCCCGTGCCTGGGGACAGGAGGGACAGAGCTGGTCCCACTGCCTTGGTGTGACCGTGGCAGGGGGGAAGGCGTTGCTGCGGCAGTGCCCGGGGCTGTGGAGGGCTTGCTGCCGAACACGTCTGCTGCTGCGCTGCCAAGAGCGGCGTGTTTCTGCAAAAACACTGTCCAGAAATTCTAAATGGTCTCATTCTCCCTCTTTCCTGTGCTCGCAACACAACTCCTTTGCGCTGGAGGTGGTCGCTCATCACGTGTCTTTCACCAGCCGCAGCAAGCAGTGGGATTCCCCATCCCTGCGCTTCTGAGAACCTCCCAGGCTGGAGGCACCCCGACCCCTGAAAGAGAGAGGCCCTTGTGCAGCCATCTCCCAGTCTCGTTTAACCTCCGCAAGTTCTCCTCGTTAGTAGGGTGCAGATTAAACATTAAGCCCTTAAAAACATCCTGTGCCTCAAAAAAAACAGCGTAAAGGCAGGGCTGGAACTGGCTTGTAAGGATGGTGATGAGAGCGTACCCTTGTCCTGTGTACAAGGAAACACAGATCCAGCCCCTGCAAGTAGGTTCTGGCTGCGCAAGAGACCGATCACGGCAGAGGTCATGAGACACAATTCAGGCCAAAGGCTTCTGCTCGGAGCTTGTTTGTGCCAGTTTACAGGCCAAGATCCTGTCCTTCCCTTTTCTCTTGGGCAGCCTTGGGCCCTCTTCTCTGCAAAGAGCTCTTTCGGGCAGCCCGGGGGTCGGGGCAGGCACCGGCTCAGGTTGATCTGACCCAGGGAACGGGCTCGAGCCAACATCTGCTCTCACCAGCCAAAGGAGCGGCATATCTCCCCTCCCAAATACAGGCTAGAAATTCTCTCTGAGATGCCAGTCCAAGATAGAGGCATCTCCCAAACTCTCAGGGGGTTGAGCACAAGGCAGGCAGCTGTCCCGGAGAGAGGAGCTTTGACTCTTCCTTGGACACCTCTACACTTGCCCCTACCTCCAGTCCCAAGGCTGTGTCGAACACACATTAAATCAATTTCCTCTGCTAATCAGATATTCCCCCTGTGGTTTCCACTTCTGCAATTTCAAAAATCTGTACATGATTATGTTATTGCTCACTAGGGAAGGAAGCTGTCCCAAGAAGACCCACACCCTCAGAAACGCTGAGAGTTACGGCTGAGTAGAGCCCTGCAGTCCTTGAAGCTAAACTGCTCCCTCCAGAGTCAACAGCTCCCCAGCGGGGAACAAAACCAGGTGTACAACCCATGGCATGGCTGCAAGTGAAGCCCTGACCTTGAGACATGCTCTGCCTTTATCTGCCCCAATGGAGTGCAAGGTCACGCTGCTACGTAGGAGTCATGGATGATCCTGGAGCGCAAGAGAAAGCATAATGAACATGTAGATTAGGATAACTGGTAAAAATCAGGTGGCTCCTTAGAGGAAGAGAGTATCAACAAGGACTTCTATGAGCTGTGGACCTGCTGAAATCAGTTTTCTTCTGACTTTGACTCAAGAGTGGGTAAGTGGGGGGACTCTCTGTTGGCCAACGAGGGTTACAGCCACGCTGCAGCCCTTCCCCCTGGGAGGCAGCGGTAGAGGCTCTCTTCTTGGTTCTGCGAAACAGGCAGCCAAACCGGGAGGAACTCAACATCTCTGAGACTCTGCTGCCTCCTCCCCCCACTACATTTGCGTGAGTGTGGCCACGAGGAAGGTCCTGCAGCATTTTGGCTGTGGAGGCAGCAAGGAAGCCTGGACTCTCCCATTCCACCATCCCCAAGGGTTATCTCTACCTACATACCCTCCTCCAAGTGAGGGCAGCGGGTGGCTGCGGTGTGCCACATCCCTCGCAGAGACACAGCTGGTGCGGTGCAGAGCTGCTGTGGGTGTGCAGATGATGGAAAAGACTGATGCAGATGTACCTGTCCTGTTAGCTCACCTCCCAGCTGGCTGCCACCACGCTGGCTGCAGGCCACCGCAGCTCAGTGAGACCCCCGTAAGCCACTGGCCATGTGCTGCTTAAGCGGGCAGAAGTTGCCCTCTTGCTGCTAAGGGCCATCTCCATCGAGCATAAATGATTCGGCATGCAAGAAGAGGTTGAGGGACAGAAGACCAGCCTGGATGTACACCTCGACCCAGCTCAGCAAACAGGGACAACTCTTGAATTTTCAGTCCTAAACCTCCCTTGAACAAAACTGGAGAAGTTGTTGCTCTGCAGGATTCATAGCGAGCCACCAACCTCGTTCTTTGCTGTCTTTGTGGGGCTTGAATTCGGAGCATCAACAAAATGAGTCACGGCACTCTCAGACCCCTGCAGAAGGTGAGCGATGTAGAAGCCCACGCGCAATGGTTCCTAAAAGGGACTGGCTGCCCGAGGAAATCCCCGCAGTGCAGCAGAGCGTTCCACAGCACGAGGCGGCAAAAGCGGGTCTTCCCATTATGGGCTTTAAGGAAGCAGGATTTCGCAGCACGAGGAGGAAGATTTGAGGAAGAGGAGCAGAGGGTGCCCCAGCCACCGCCAGCGGGAGATGGCTGCCTGCAGCCAGCTGGCCTTGCTGAGCTGGTGGAGCCAACGCCGGTGCTTCGCCGTTGGCAGCACTCGCAGGTCAGAAATGTGGACTCCCAGGTGTTCAGGGCACAGAGGACCCAGCACCACGCGGGCTCAGGGGACGAGGCACTGATCACTGGCTTGCCGGACACTCTTCCCCACGGCTTTCTGAAGCTGCCTCCTTCAGCTTTGTGGCTGTGAGAGATCAAGAGGACAGTGAGGCCAGTCAGAAACGCAGCCAGCCGATGACAGACAGAGGACACAGCCCTTAACAGGATCACAGAATCTCCTAGATTGGAAAAGACCTGTAAGGTCATCTAGTCCAATCATTAACCTAACACTGACAACCCACCACTAAACCACGTCCCTGAGCACTAGATCTACATAACCCTTAAATACCTCCAGGGGTGGGAAGTCCACCACTGCCCTGGGGAACGCATTCCAATGCCTGATGACCCTTTCAGTAAAGAAGTTCTTCCTAATATCATGGAATCACAGAATTTTCAGAGTTGGAAGGGACCTCTGGAGATCGTCTAGTCCAACTCCCCTGCTAAAGCAGGATTGCCTGGAACACATTACTCAGGACTGCATCCAGGCAGGTCTTGAAAATCTCCAGAGAAGGGGACTCCACAGCCTCCCTGGGCAGCCTGTGCCAGTGCTCTGTCACCCAAACCGTAAAGAAGTTTTTGCTTGTGTTAGAATGGAACTTCCTATGCCCCAACTTATGCCCATTGCCACTCGTCCTGTCCCTGGGAACCACTGGAAAGAGTCTGGCTCCATCCTCCTTCAACCCACCTTTTAGATACTTGTACGCCATAATAAGGTCTCCCCTCGGCCTTCTCTTCTCCAGGCTAAAGAGTCCCAGCTCTCTCCGCCTTTCCTCAGAAGGCAGATGCTCCAATCCCTCAATCACCTTTGTTGCCCTGCGCTGGATTCTCTCCGGTAATTCCCTGTCTCTCTTGAACTGGGGAGCCCAGAACTGGACACAGTGCAACTTGAAGCCATTTCCTTTTGTTCTATCAGCTGTTACTTGACAGAACAGATCGACTCACACCTCTCTGCACCCTCCTTTCAGGAAGCTGTAGAGAGCGATAAGCCTCTACAGGAGGCCTCAGCCTCCTTTTCTCCAGGCTGAACACCCCCAGTTCCCTCAGCCGATCCTCATGACACTTGTGCTCCAGACCCTTCATCAGCTCCGCTGCCCTTCTCTGGACACGCTCCAGCCCCTCAATGTCCTTCTTGTGGTGAGGGACCAACTTTGGAGGACAACTTAGTCACAAGAAGGGAGGTGACTCATCAAGGAACAGAAGGTGTGTCAGCAACAGGGAGGCACGAAGCCAGGTTCAGGGACAGTGTAGACAGTCCTTAATGCCTTATCTACATTTGCACAAGAGAAGCCAGCACCAGGTTAGTGAAACAGGAGCTGAACTCTCTCAAACACCGCCCAGCTAATGCCTGGGTCCAGTTCCACCGAGCAGCCGGTTACATGATTTGAAAACAGAGAGAGAAGCAGCGTAAGATACCACAGCACGCACGGCCAAGGAGTTGAGCCACAACCATCCCAGCTGCTCACGCGGAGGCTCTGCAACCCAAAGCGGTGCTTGGGAAGAGTGACAGCAAGGAAGGGCTGGGAACACCCAACAGGGTGCTTTAAAAGGCAAATTTTTCAAAGCTGAGAAAACCTGTAAGCCTGCTGCCAGAAGCAGTTTTGTGCCATCGGCTGGTTACAAAACATCTCCCAAGGAAGCAGGTATCCATGTCAAATTTATAGAAAAGGCTGTGCAATCCAGGAAAAAAAAAGGCACAGCTAGCAAACATCTTGCTCTTGTCGTACTGCAGCACCAAAGTAAGACAGAGGAGACCCTTTTCCAGGAGTTAAGGCTCCCCAGCTTCATTAGGAACTACCAACCCCATGTGGGTCCAGTTCTGTTCAATATATTCATCACTGACCTGCGTGAAGGGATGGAGTGTACCATCAGCAAGTTTGCTGATGACACAAAACTGGGAGGGGTGGCTGACACGCCGGAGGGCTGTGCCACCATACAGCGTGACCTGGACAGGCTGGAGAGTTGGGCAGAGAAAAACCTGATGAAATTCAACAAGGGCAAGTGTAGGGTACTGCATCTGGGGAGGAATAACCCCATGCATCAGTACAGGTTGGGGGCTGACCTCCTGGAGAGCAGCTCTGTGGAAAGGGACCTGGGAGTCCTGGGGGACAACAGGATAACCATGAGCCAGCAATGTGCCCTGGTGGCCAAGAAGGCCAATGGCATCCTGGGGTGCATCCAGCAGAGTGTGGCCAGCAGGGCGAGGGAGGTCATCCTCCCCCTCTGCTCTGCCCTGGGGAGGCCACATCTGGAACACTGTGTCCAGTTCTGGGCTCCTCAGTTCAAGAAGGACAGGGAACTGCTGGAGAGGGTCCAGAAAAGGGTTACAAAGATGATGAGGGGTTTGGAGCATCTCTCTTCTGTGGAAAGGCTGAGGGCCTTGGGGCTTTTTAGTCTGGAGAAGAGAAGACTGAGGGGGGATCTATCAATGCTTCTAAATAGTCAAAGGGAGGGTGCCAGGGGGATGGGAACAGTCTTTTTTCGGTGGTGCCCGGTGACAGGACAAGAGGGAACGGGCACAAACTTGAGCGTAGGAAGTTCCATCTAAACCTGAGGAGGGACTTTTTCCCTGTGCGGGTGGCAGAGCAGTGGCACAGCTGCCCAGAGAGGTGGGGGAGTCTCCCACTCTGGAGCCATCCCAAACCCGCCTGGACGCCGTCCTGTGCCACTGCTGGAGGTGCCCCTGCTGTGGCAGGGGGTGGGACTGGGGGAGCTCCAGAGGGCCCTTCCAACCCTCACCAGTCTGCGATTCTGTGAGATATCACCCATAACTTTCCCACCATTGAGCCCTCCAGGCATGAGAAAGAGCTCCCACTACTTGATGCAAGCAAGCATACCATTTTCCTTTTGGGTCCTCAGTCAGGTAGTTTAAAGCAGCTGTAAGGTTCAAAACCAGCGGTGCTCAGCTCCTCAAGATCCCGCAGTTACATTGTCCTGCTACTGAGCAGCTTTATTGAGTTTAAGGTCTTTAAGGGAGTTGTAAAATTGCGATTTACGGTATTTAACGCTAAGCTCACTTTTGGAAATCAAGTGGAGAAAGCCTGTTTATACCCTTTTTCCCTCCTCTCATCTCTTTTAAAGCAGTATCCAGCCAGATAATGTTTACTAAATTCTGGGACTTTTGGCTTGCAAGAATAGATTTATTTGTAATGGAGAAAGAAGCGGCCGCCCGGGCGAAGGGGAACCTCTAGTGGCCACGGGCTTTCTTTGCAGCAAACCTTCAGCACGACAGCACCCGCAGAGAGCTGGCAGGAAAATAACCCGGGAATTATTTCCGCAAGCTCAGCAATCCCTCTTTACCACATTGCACCGCCTCAGCCCACAGCTTTGCTCTGGGAAACACCCGGGCACAGCAGCACAGGAGGCCCCCGGGCTGTGTATGAGGTGTATAATCCTGGGGTTTGGGTTTGTTCCCCCCCCCGCCTGCCAGGAGTTTCACTCAAACCCCAAGAAGTTAGTGGAATTTCACTGGAAACTCAACCAGCTTTTTTTTTTTACTTCATTGGTCATTGCCTGCGGGGAGTTTCCAAAGGCATTTTGCACAGAGGATCCTGACATCCTCCAACTAGACCAGTACATTCTTGTAGTTCCCACAAGTCTCACACTTCGGTTTCAGGCATTGGCAGACTAGGCTTAAATAACAGAAATATTTGTTTAAAGCAGCGCTGCTGACTCAAAACGCTCCTTTCAACCACGGCAAAAAGCATCTGTGCTGTTATCAGGGACACGGGCAGGGAAGAGATCCAGGTTAAGACCAAGCCATCAAGAGGGAGAACGCTAAACAAGCTGTTCCCTGATGGCACTGCCTGCCTGCGGCCAGTCACGGTTGTGCCGGCACAAGGCAGGCACGGCCTTCGGCAAGAGCAGGACTGCAGCCGAGCCGACAGCAGCGTTTACACGCAGAGGACGCAACGGCACCGCCGGTCTCATCTCCAAGTGTTGGTGGCCAGGAGACATCTTGAAGCCCCATTTTAAACCCAGGCTGGGCTGAGGCAAAACACGCTCTCTGGCCCCGCCAAAGGGAAGATATTTCAGAATTTTCCAGTCTGTTTTTTTTGGGTTTTTTTACAGCCAGTTTGGCACCTGATGTCAGTGGAAGCCTCGTGAGATCTCCTAAATCGGTGCAGAACTGTGTAATCACTTCACTGTAGTGAAGAGTTCATGTGAGAGAACACGCGCACCAAGGTTTATTTCTCAGTTTCAGCATGTCATTTGCTATGAGAACCACAGGAGGGAAAATAACTGAATGAAGGACAAAGTCAGTTGCCTCCAGAGTCAAACACCTTTTAATACAATCCAAGATTCCGCACAGTGACAAAAATATCATCAGTGTAGGGGAGCGATTCCAATGGTAGGGTAGAAAACCAGTTCAGCAGCACACCACCAGTCACCTGGAGAAAAACATCACCCCAAGTAATATGCACACTCATCTCAACTACAAATAGTCTGAAATTCATGACAGAGTTGCCAGCAAGGCATCTCAACACCAACAGCCGGGTGCCCAAGCCTCTGATCCGTCCAACAACTGGACTCCGGGTGTCAGTCACAAGAGCTGAGCTCCTCCAGTGGCAGCTCTCGGTCCCCGCTGGCCGTGGCTCAGTGTCTCGACAGGGACTGTGTGGTCAGCGGGCAGAGGAGATTCACAGCCCATCAAAAAGGAGGACAGATTTCCAAGGACAAAGCACGCAATTTCAATGCACACACACGAACAGCGGTTGATCGATCTGCAAGTGCCACCCCTCCATGGCTCCACACAGATCTCGGCTGGCATGAAGTTTAACTCTTCAAAGAGCGGTACTGCCTGCCCCTCCAATTTGTCTTCAGTTATCTCAACACAGAAGAAATGGGAGTTTTTCCCTTCCCTTCATTAATTGGTGTCTGTTAATAGGAGGCTGATTAACGTGCTTCATCAGAAAGGGGAGCCTGTCAAAGTGCGTGATCTGTAGGAATGACAGCTTTTGGGCGCAGTGACCAAGTGTGTCCAGCCTGGCTGACGGCTGGAAACCGTTCCTGTGGCCCAGAAACAGCTTAGACGCCGTTTGCAATAAATTCAAGTTTCTGATGTTAGGAGTTTCTAGCCTTTCCTGCCTTCGAGAGACTATTACAAAGCAAAAACAGCTTCTCAGGAAAGCAAATACCCTCTTGAAGAACTGTGGTAGCTGACGCCCAGCCTTCAGCTCTCCGGCTCCACACGGAGCAGCTAATCAAGTGACAGCGGCACCCTCGCTGCCACCGAGACGAAAACAAGGACCACAGACTACATCAACAGTTGTTCAGAGTCACAAGGTGACCAAAGCACTTCACAGCTGGGGCACTGCAGATAATTTTAACTCTGATAAGGCGCCCATTGTAGTCATTGTCTTAAAAACCAGTCTGTGGTATCCACCTCAAGAGTTTTAACACTAACTGTCGGCTTAATTACTCGAACTTTGATATGCACTTGGTCAGCAACAACCATTAACTACACAGACTAAAAAATGCCTCTACCGGAAAGAAAACCAAGTCACCATGCCAGGGTGTCTCACAACACTACGGAGAATTACACATGAGGATTTGCACATGAAAAGGAACGTTCATTTTTACTGGATGGGTTGTGTGATGATGATGAAGCACTCTACAATTCCTCTTGCTTAGATTATTGCAGCCTCTTGCTTATTCGGGCTATTCAAATTTAAAACACACGTACCAGTCTTGAAGGATGTCTGCAGCAGGGTAGTGCTGTATCAAACTAAAACCAGTGCTGGGATGTGTGCCTCAAGATTGATGTGACTACCAACAGTCAGCAGGAGGAGGATGAGCTGTTAACCCTCTCACCCCTGCTGGGATGTGCAAACTCACCCAGGTCACAGCTCAAATCGCTGTGGGTGCATCCTGCGCTCCAGGCGCACCCACGCAAACGCACACCCAGCGTAACGGCTTACTTTAAGAATGAAGATTTACCTTTAGTTCCACGTGAAAGACTCGTTGGCCATCTAGATAAGCTACCAAAAAGGGGTCTTTTGTGGACCTTCGCTGCTGAGGGGGTCAGAAGTTATACTCCTCTGACAGAAGGGAAGCTGAACTGAGGCCTGTGATTGACTTTTGAACGACACTAGAGACTCAGACGCCTCAACCTCACTGATATTGCTCCTCGGATTCTCACACTAACATCCTGTGATGAATCTCTGAGCAGCTTGGAGTTATTTCTGATTTCAAACACCCCAGTACCTGTGCGCTAAGAACAGAACAGGGAAAGGAACCATGTTTCTTAGATATGGCTTAAGACATAGTATAGTACTCGGGTTTCGCAGCCGGCAGGGACAGGGACTGAGAAAAATCACATCACCACTGCCAGCTGCAGGAAAGATTTTGCAGATAAAACCTATTCACTGTGAGTGTAAGACCGAAGTCCCACAGATCCTGCCAACACACAGCTCGAGGGAATTTCTGACAAGTTAACAAGATGAAAATTAATGCGATTTGTGTTCTGTTTTGCACCCCCTCCCCCAGGGCACCTCAAACAAGCTCAAGAGAGGAGACAGGAACAAAACTGAAACCCCACCTAAGAGAACCTACTAAATGGGATAGATATTTTGAGTGATTTGTTTTGTCTGAGGAAGCTTGTGGGATACTAGAAAAGTGCAAAGTGATACAGCTAGCTTTGAAAAAAATAACAGAAGGCAGCATCAGCCAGTATTTGTAAAAAGCCAGATACAACTGTTTACATTCCTCCCCATCAAAATACATAAGTATAACTGAATTCTATCTGCCCTTGCAGTTTAATCAAGCTTATGGTAAACCTGTGAGAAGACAGCTGGACAGAACTCACTAGAGTGGGACGTGGGAAAGAAAGGCCCGGTGCTGGCTCTCAAACAGGGTGGAATTATCTAACTGCAAATATAAACGGTGCAAAAGACATCGTGAGCTGTTGTATATGCAGTCTAATGTTTCAAAGAGTTATTTTGACAAAAATGATAAATGGCACCTTAAGGAGGAAAAAAAAAAAATCATATTTTTGCCAAGTTTGTTCATGTACTTTGCAAGAGGTAACACTTTACCAAGACACACGGTATTCCACTGATGGCAGGCTAAACAAGCCAGCATTACCAACGAGACTCACCCGTGACCTCTGAATTATTAACGTGACCCTCTCCAGCCCAGCTGAGATTTTATCACTATACATTTTTAATTTTTCCTTTTAATGAACTTCAAGTTTAAGTGGTAATAACACTTCTCCCACCCTAAAGCAATTTTGTAGATTGAACTGCTGAAAAAAACAGCAATTCCTCTTTCCCCTCATTTCACTTGTTGTGGGGTAAATCTTCTTTACTAGTGAATTACCCACTGAAGCTATGAGAGCATCCTTTCGTATGCTCTGGACTATCCACCGATGTTTATGTCCTCGTGCTTCATGTGGGAGAAGTACTACAGCACATACCGCAAATTTTAGATAAGGACAGTGCGCAATTGCCTCCAGACATCACATGCCACGACGCACGCTTGCAGAAACTGTATGAATTCTCAGGAATGAGCAAAAGCCTCTTTGCATCATCCAAACCCTACCAGAACACTGCTGGCAAGAAAGCGATACCTTTTTCAGGATCTCGTCACTGGGAATACTCATGATATGGAGAAACAGTGTCGCCTAGAGTTCTCCTGGGACAGTCATCCACTCCCAGAATTACACGGATTTCCCTCCTACCTCCCTTTGTTTACTTGTAGGGAGTGCATTAAACTTCTGTATCACAATGTTTAATTCCCCAAACATGTACAAATATCAACACAGTTATTCTCAGATTTAAAGCTCCATTTCAGCTTCCCAGAAAGATGAAGACCGGGAAGTGTCTGAGCACTGCATATATGCTCTGGCTTTCAGCTGCCTGAAACATGAGTCAGTTTGAAGTCATTATACTGATATGGAATAGGAATGTAAACAAAATCAAGCCTTTGAGATATCATTGTCCAGTCCGGATGCCTTCCTCAGAGGGAGACTCCTCAAACATATGCAACTGGAATGTGTCAAGGGTTCAGGTACAAGGAAAAGAATAACTAGCAACCACGGCTCTTGTGTGAATTGAGGGCTTTCGTAACTTAAGAAATGGTATTGATTTGTCTGCACAATGTCTGCTTATAGCAGGGCAATGATTTTGTGAAATATGATTCTATATCAAATCTGAGCTCATCAACATTCCCTGTGAGCGGACATTTGATATTTCTGGCTCAAGCCAGACACTGGTGCCAGTGTCTCTGCTGTACACCTCAGCCAGCTCTCTGCCTCTGAGGAACTGCATCAAACTGCAAACCTATCCTGCGATACGGACTTGTATCCATTTAGGATGGTTTGAAATCATTACACTTTCATTTTTACCTAATAACAGGACCTGAATCCAGATCTCTAGAGGTAAAGAGCTGAGTTAATCAGAGATATTACTTCACCTTGATTTGTCTTAAATAAGATAAGAGTAAACAACTAAGCCCTGCATTCAAGTGCACCACTTAGTAATTACTAAAAAACACTGAGGCCAGCAGAAATTCTGCTCCAACTTGGCTCCTGCATTAGAATTTGCCTTGGGAATCCCAGGACAACCGAAAAGCTAGCTGATTAATGATAGTCACATCAACCGTTCATGGTGTCCCTGAAGCCCCACACCTCCAAGACAGAGATCTGGAAGCTTTCAGAGCACAATGGCTGATTATTGAAAGTATTGCAGTGGCTGGTTCTTCCGTGGTTCAGATCTGCATCCAGGTAAAGAGCCTGACCATCACCACCTCCTGTGAAGAGACAAAGACAAGTGTAAGGGTGCCCCTGCATTCCTCAGCAGGGGAAACTGCTATACAAACAAAACAAACAAACAAAAAAACCCCACAGGACTTAAGTGCTTTTCTCATGGGAACAAATGGAAGCCCTAAGTGATGTTTCCTTGCTGTCTTCAGGTGTGACAGTATGATCAAATGTATAGCAATTTGATTTATTTATTTTTTTTAATTTAAAAAGAAGTAATGCACATCAGTAAGAACAAGAAGTCCGACTCAAATGCCTGCATTTAAGATTTGTTTTTTCAGTGCTGGAAGATCTTGGAAACTACCAACTGCATATTTTCCCTCCAGTAAAGAAAAAACAAAGAAACTTATTAGCAAACCTGTTAGCAGCCAAAAATCAAAGCTGGGAAAAGAACAAGTAAGTTCCTCCTCAAGAACTCTTTCTTGCCGTGAATAGGCCAAAAATCAAAGCTAGGAAGAGAACAAATAAGTTCCTCCTCAAGAACTTTCTTGTCAAGAATCAGGCAGTACGAAGGAATGGCTGTGCTTAAAGCTCTGAGTTACTATCTTACTCTAAAATGCTTGATATGCAAGTTTTCCCCCAGAAAATTTTTGTTGGGTAATAATATCAGGTGTTGGCCACTTTTATCTCTAACTGTAGCAATACTGAAATACATATATGGTAAATATAGATGACTCTCTTATCCAGGGCGGACAGGAAGAGGTGGTAGGATATATGCTCAAATTCTCACACTGGCTCACCTATAATGATGCATTCGCTGCTGCCAGCCATGAACATGGAGGCTGTTTTGGAAGGCAAGTTGAAGTGCCGAGCTGATAAGAAGGGAGAAAGGCGATCGGAGGGGTCTGATGGGCCGCTGCCGGACGAGAGGGTGCTGAAAGCTGGTGGGGCATGGTTTTCTGGCTCCGAACCAGTTGTGGCCAGTTCTGGGTGTTTTATGATCACCCACTCGTAGCGTTCCACTTCTGGCTGCAGCTGCATAGGGGCAGAGAAGAGCAAAGCTTTCGTTAGTGCACGTGTACTACACAGAGCACTCTCCACAGCAGAGAACACTCAAGCCCCTCAGAGTCCACTCACACGACTAACAGGGAAGACTGGATCAAACTGTCTTTTAGGCCAGATGCTATTTTCTTTCTTTATACCTTTGCTTTTTAGGTGATTGAAGAAATGATGCAATGTTTTCTGAATTACCTTATTACCTCTTTTAAGAAAATATTCTGTGCAAGGGGAGAAAAAGGGTTACCACTAAACTGAAAACGAAAATTTTCTCTACCACATTAATAGTTCAGTAGACTTTATAAACAAGGAGGGCATGTAATCCGGCCTCTTCAAGTGGAAGGGAAGTAAGAGTTACTCACACCAGTACAGCGGCTCAGCCTTGCTACTGGGTAACGGCAATAAAATTTTACTCACCCTAAATACAAAGCACTCCCCCGTTCCGAAGAAACTCAGCTTGTTCCCTCCTCGCCTGCGCTCACTCCAGTCAGTTGACAGGTAAGCACCACAGACCTGGCACAGACAGCATGGTCAGGGGGCTTTCCATTGATGAAGAAAGTGAGACTAACATTTCAGAGTCCAGAACCGAAGGTTTTATTTCAGTTTGATTTTCAAAATCTCTGTATCAGTGGATTAAGGCAGCACAAGTACTTATATCTAAAGATAGATTTAAACTGCTTTAATCCTTAACCCTTAAATCCTAAGAGTTTCATAAATTATTTCACATCTCTGAGGCCTTAAAGGAGAAATGTTCCAACAGAACCCCAGGTACCAAAACACTAATTACTCCAGCCTTGTAAAGCCTGACTTCCACTTCCTCATTTTGGCATCCAAAGCAATATTGTCACAGGTTACAGTATGAGCAGTTCTGCCTCAACATCTTCTGGTCATAAGCAAGCCTTGGTGGCTTTCTCTATTTCAAACTGTAGGTTAAAATCAGTTTAGCCAAGCCAATGCTGAACTATCTCAGATATTTAAAGCAGCCTATTCAAACACCATGGGGTTCCTGAGTTTCCAATACAGAAAAACATCGCCTTAGAGGGCTGAGCTTTTTTGTGGAGTCTTTTGTTTGCGCTAGAAGAATTTCTCGCTACCAGCAATAAGCATCACTGCCAAGCGGACATAGACCAAACAATGAAGGTTTAAGAATGGGATGAAAGCAACTCTGCCTTCTCCCCCCCCCCCCCCCGCCCCCCGAAACTATGGTTAAATGGAATTGTTCTAAGGTACATTTGCTGTTTAGCCTCCACCAGCATTACAAGCAGTGCTCCTAGGACAAAATTACTGAAGAGCAGGCTTTTCATATAGATAAATTGTGTGCATAAACAAAAAGATGGCCCGGAACTCTGTTTGATCTGATATGCCCAAAGTACATGAGAGCCAGAAAATCAGAAGGCAAATTTTCTTCTTTCTAAAATGTAACAATAGACATATGAATAAAGGATGAATGTAATCCTTTGAAAGAAACCCCCACAACCACCATACAAAAAGCCCCATACTTTTCCCCTACTTTTTTTGTTTGGACTATTTTTTTTGTCTTTTTGAGGGGTAGGAAACGAACCATACTGTGCAATCAGCATCACTTACAAAGCTAGACTTTTCACATGCTCCAGGACAAGAGGCAAAATAATAAGTTACTATTTTCCCCTCTTCCCTTTAGATACCATGGGCATTCCATAAGCCATTGGCATGTCAGTGGAGGCCTGGGATGGTCAGAAACCATTCACAGAACAATGAAACAGCCTGAAGCGTTAGCATTAGGTAGATGCAAATAAGAGTAGAAATGGGCTTGTTTCACGGACAGTCATCCTGCAGGAACATAAGCAGACATAGCAGCCCACAGGCTGCAATAATAGCTTAACGCTATAAACAGAATATTTAGGAGTTGTGCACAGTGGCACAGACAAACAATGCTCAATACAAGAAGGTTCTTCAGAGGTTATTTTTTTTTTAAAGAAGCACGAGATGAAGCTAATGTTTCTGTTTTCACATTATGTTGTCCAATATTGTCATACACGGTAGAGCGAAGAACCAACACTCATGAGATAAGGCCCCTGTGTGCACTCCTCCTCCGGTTCTCAGAGCTTTCTTGTTTTATTTTTTTTCCCCAAACAAGAATGAGATGAAGCTAAAGCCTTTGTTTCCATGTTATACGGTCCAATATTATTCATACCATTCAAATTCTGCTACTTTCCCTCCTCATATCCCAGAGAAAATGAAAATATCTTCTATGAATCACGAGTTTGTTAACACACATCCCCAGCCTCTCCCTCTGATTCTGCAATTAAGAGAGTCTGTCCAAGAGCTCAATGAGTTACTCTAGTCCATCCTCCCACATTCCTTACATGAGAAAGAATAGCTGACCAAGACCTAGTTTACAAGATTTACCCAAGAATGCATAGTCCCATAATTGACAAACGGAACCATTTAAAGCATGCATTGTTAAAAAAAACAAACAAAACCCCAAGCAAATTCAGGTCTCTTGCTTCTTCGTTTTATTATAAACAGTTGTCTGTTGCAACACAGCATTACATAACTGCCTAAAACCTAATTTAATCCATTGCTTTTCCCCTCACTCACCTCTTTTGCTGTGGTCTTGATGAGGAGAAGAGTTGGTTCGTGTCCCTCGCTGTGAGAATAGAACCTGAAGTGCAGAATACACAAAAAATGAGCACTCAACTACCACCAACCACAGTTCTTTTCCTCCTTAACGTCAGGCATCATCTCCTCCTCCAGCTGATGGCATGGCAAAAAAGACATCTGATGACTAAGCATACTCCAACAAATGCTGTCTACAGTCCATTGTAAGTAACAGAGTTGAGTGCAAACAATTTTTATCCAGTAGTTGTTCTCTACTCAGTTCTGTGTACAGTTGTTTAGGTCTCTGTAGGGTAACTAGAAGACTACCTGTCAAAACAATGGCATTTTACAGCATTTTGAATTAAGGCGACCTAAAGGAAGTGGTGTCCTGAGGACTGATGGCTGTGTCTGAAGAGCTTTCAGTTTTCATAGAAAATAATTACAATGCATTCTCATTGCTTGCTTTTGCTTTTCCTCATAGGCACATGGGGCTGGGACAGCAGACCACTCACTCCCCACCTCAGTACCTCAGCTGCAGGTGTTGGAGTCATTATTAGGAGCTACAGGATTAGACTTCTGTGTCAAGTGCAAGGAGAACTCATATCTAGTTTATCCCACATTCAGATTCATAGGTAGAGGAATCTCCAGTTTCTGGTTCCCTTATTCTTTGGATCAGTTTGAATGCAGCTATCTATCGAAGAGCCTGCAGAGCAGCCACTAAGTGCAACCATTCATACCCAGTGGGGAATGAACCAGGCTCAGACCAGCAGATTCTGTGAACTGATGCAAGTTTGACTTTTCCAATTGGTCTTGGATAATTTAAAAAGGCTTGCCATGTTCTGGCATACAAAATACCCTAGTGAAACGCTGTAGCCAATAGGAATTTGTCACATTTACATCCCATTGCCTCTGCCTAGGCACGGCCTTTTTGTCAATCCAGCCAACAGTTCACCAGTTGCTCTTTTTTGCCTGGCACTAAAGAAGAGCAGGGAAGGTGTTCCTTACCTGCTCAGACTACAGCCATGTTCCAAGGTGGTGAAAAGCAAGAGGGGCTGACAAAGTGCAAATCGCTCTGGGATCCATGACCAGATATCTCGCATTTCTTTCACACTGACAATTTCAGACTTGAAGTTCTCAGCATGAACTGCTAAGTGCACATTCTGCCTAAGAAATACAATACAAAACATTGAGAAACAATAATTTAACAAAACAAGTTTCAGATTACTGGAGAGAAACATGCAAAGAACGCTGAAAGACCCTAGCAGATATGCTATTGTTCAAAGCTCCAGCCCATGGGATTAGAAGGCCATGACTTCGGGAAGATAATAAACTACTGCAGTTTAACATAATCCTTGAGAGGCAGTGATCCGGCCTTACTGAAACACCTGGAGCAATTCCTCTCTATGGCAGCTGTGGCCTGCACCTTTATATACAGAGGACATAACGGTGAGCCAGCTAGAATGACCATGACCTTAAATAGATCAAATTATATTTGCTGTTTGAGACAGTCTTACTGGTACTAGTATTGAAGCATAGAGAACAGAATACCTAAAGAACAGCCGGGATCTGGAAGGAGCAGGTAGTACCTTTTTCCCCCTCTGAGGTCCTGCCTGTTATCATGGGATTAGAGAATTCCTAAAACCCTCAGAAACCTTAGAGGAGTTAGTATTACCAGGCTAAGCAATTTTAATCCAAGGCAAGTATTTGAAGCTTTTGGAAAGTTCCACTTCTTGGAAACATGTCATTACCAATGACTTCCACTTCATTAAGAACCAAACAAGTTCTTAAGTTCATGGTTCCAGACAGAGCCTGAAAACATGAAGGAACACTAGACACTAACACCGGAAAGCAAAACCCCATATTCCCCAGAGGGGTCTGAGACAATTCTAAGACCTGATTTATGGCTTTTAAACACTTGAAGGTAATCATCATCATCATCTTCTTAACCAGCCTTCATTTCTCAGATTAAATAAGCACACAGACTCAGAGCCTGGGGATTAAACAAGTGTTATTGCATCCGTGGCCGATGTTAAAGACTTTTAAAACGCAAGGGTGGCAGCCAAGTACACGGTGGAAGTGACATATGAACTTACACAAGCTACTAAATTACTGGGCAGCCATTAGTTAAATGAAGCTTCAGGTGGTTTGCTCTGCATGCAAAGGTTCAGTTGCAAGTATTTGCCAATTTCTGGTGGGTTTTTTTTTGACAATTACAGATTTCTGTCTTCTCAGTTTCATGGAACATAAAGAGAACCTCAACGCTGCATATCTGCATGTATCTGAATAGCTTAGCTCGCTCCCTAAAACACACAAACTATAAATTTTTATTATTTCTCTTGCTCATAGTACCAAGAAATCAGCAGCATTTGCACTGTACTCTAGAGCGGTGCTTGCTTGGACACATTGGGAAATGCTTTCTGAAATTTTTGTAGCTGCCTTAGTGTCAGCATTTCTAATCAAGTGACTCCTTAGGTCACTTAAAAAAAACAATAAAAAAAATGCTGCTTTCTCTAGCAAAATGAACCAAATCACTGCTCGCATTGCTACCCTGCATTATTTAATTAGCAAGGCACTTCTATGGACACCTATTTAAGCAAGCTGCAACTACTAATGGTTTTTAAAAACCTACAGTATCACCGACTAGCACATTATTTGTGCTTTTGAACACCGCAAGCTGACACACAGGAGAGATCAACTGAAGCAAAGTACGAGCCAAGACTTGAACCCACATGTTCAGAATCTTTAGGTCTCGGGCTCAGCCCTCCCAGTCCTGCCTAGTCTGCAGCTAAAGACTGGTGGCACTACGGAACAGAGCTGAGAAACAAAGTCTTGGTTTCAGTTCATCAGAAATCAGATTTTTCTCACATTCAAGGAATTAAAAACATTCAGGGCAGTCAACTAGCTTTTACAGTGAATTTCTGGAGGAAAAGTAACGATGACAAACAGGCTAAGAGTTAGTAGCAAATATTGAGACAGTTTTAAACTTACTAAACCTCAAACAAGCAAGCCTCAATAATTTGTGTGCTTGGTCTGTACACTTTTGACACTTACATGATCTGTTTGGGCAACTAAACTTAAGTACTTGTTCCTAAAAGGCTCTCAACTTCCATGTACCTTTTCTTTTGCCTCTGTTCCTTCTCCTGGCTACTATGAACTGTTGATTTAAGGACTTTCCTACCCAGATCCCACTCGAAGCCTGTCTTCAGCAGTATTCATAGTAACACATCACTTTCAGTACCTGTGTCTTCCTACAACTTTTCCATGTAGGTAGAACATCACCTTTACAAACAGATCTTTCTGGTTTACTAGGAAGCATTTACCATCGTATTGGCCATTTAAAACTACTCCAGGCGTGCCGTTCCTGCCCCTTGAATATCATGGTGAATCATTTTATGTTTAATGTCACCATTCAGTTAGTAAAAGCTAGAAGGATTTGAAATAAAATGACCTGCTATTTCCCAGTTTTAAATCACAGCTGCAGGGGCTTAAGACAAACCTGATCCTGTGTTGAGACCAGTGTCAAAACACAGCCTGCATCTACCTCAAACCAAACCCTGTGCTGCTTAACAAAACTACAAATTTTTTTGAGGGGTTTCAGAAAATTGCAACTAGAATTACAAGTAATGAACTTGTATTAATTCTCTCATTTTTTGGCAATATTTCTCTGAAATATTACACTGAACCTACTTTAGTTGGGTAGTTGCTTTTCAAAGTAGTAACTGAGTGAAAATGAACAGTACACCAGCTGGCTAAGAAAAAAAATGTGGTTTGATCTATATTGGTTGGTGAAAATTAAGCTTAGCCTTCACCACACCAGAGGTCTTTCAGGGTTATCTGGTAAAAAAAACAGCAGTGAGAGAGAACACTAAATTTGGACTGGCACCACATTAAAGTCTACCACTAGAACTGAAAAAATTCATTAAGATTTTACCCTTTATTATCATTTTGCTCAATTCTTCCTGTTGGCTTATTGGGATTGGGATGACAACTTTCTATTGATTGCTGATGTTGGAAAGCCATGCTCCATTTTTATTATCCCAAAGGAAATTAGATTTAGGAAAGTAGCACAATTTAAATATTTAATAAAGGAGCTCACTTTGCTGCCTTCGGAGGAATGTTGTTTTTACAGCTATAACATTAATACAATGTGCTCCAGAGACCTCAAAGTTCCTGCAGATAAAGCCAACGCTGATGACCTGTGGTAGCAGTGGTCACAGTGGATGTGCTCTGTGTGTATTCCGCAACAACAAATACCACACTCTGAGGTATGATTCACTGAACTACATCTTCCTGCTCTACTTCGGTTTGGATCAAGTCTTACAGGGTCTGCATTATCTTTAAAATCCATCAACATTTCAGTTAGGGCATAAACGCGTGGTAGAAGTGACATGTTGCTTCTCAGTCATAAATCGCAATATCAGCCATATATGGTGTATAAACCTGCAACCTAATCCTGTGTTGAGATCAGTGTCAACAGAAACCCTGCATCTATCTAAGTCCCCTCAAACCCAAACTATGTGCTTTTCAGCAGAAATCAAGTCTTTCTGCTTTCATTGTAACTACAGTAAAATAATACACAGACATTGAAGATTTGCGTGGCTGGAATTAACAGGCTGCTGATCTATGGGATGTAAAATCCTCAACACACAGGATATGACATGAAACATGCTTTGATAAGTCTCTTAAGGTGTTCTTTTAGACATGAGAGCATGAGGAAATTGATTCCAATTTTGATTTTATAAATTAGTACAAATGTTAGTGTGCATCGCTCACTAAAGTTAACTCAGGGCACCTGCAACAAGGCCAGAAGATTCTCAAAGGCATTCATTTAAACCCATACAGCTGTTGTACTTAATACTCATAGGGCAGTCTTTCTCCTCTCCAAGTTCTCTGCTTATCAGGTATCACAATCCACTGCGTTTTGTTCTTTAAGATTTGCTTTTCAGGCCAAGAGTTGATGAATGACTTCATTAACCATTAATGCTATATGGCTGAGTAACTCTGACCTCCTTGACACAGGAAAACAGTCTGTCTTCTTGCCTCTAAAAAATACCCTATCTGCTTAAAAATAAATATAATTTAGTATGAACAGAGACAAGTCATTTTTAAGAGTGTGCCAAGTTGGGTTTAGTCCAACACCTTTCCAATTAACTGTGGAAAGCTTGCAAAGAACGAAAAAGAAGTTGAGGATGTCTCACAGCTTTTGCAAGAGCATACAGCAGGTTTGGATGCGGGACAACACTCAACAGTTCTGAAGACACATTACTTGAGATGTCTTAACGAATAACACTTTTTCTTCCAATGTAGAAAGGACTTGTATCACACCATTAACATTATGCTTTTCCATTCTGGAAAACACAGGCGTGTGTTGCTGTATGGAAGTGCTACGTTGATGAGCTGGCCCCATGATCCCTTATCCTATAAGTTTGCAGGTGCTTTGAACTAACTTCAAGAGCGTATTCAGGATATGCTACACAGCAATTGGATGCTCCAGTTGCTGCCATGCTTCTCCTGCCCCAGCATTAGCAATAATGACAGCCTCGGAAAAAATACGAACCAGTCAAAGACAGAAGAAACGAGCAAAGCGCAAAGATTCAAGTGTTTTAACCTACCTTTTAGGAGATGCAACACTGCAAGCAGGAGGGGTGCAGTGGGTATGGAATTGACAGAAGGAGAACGTATAAGGAGAAAGACAAAAAAGATAGAAAAGATCAGTGATTTCCTATATCCATGACAAAGTGAATGAAAGGAGCCTGGAGAGAAACAAAGTAAGGTTTGATTCAAATCACCAAGCACAAGAAAAACAAACAAACAGACAAGTTAAAATATTTCCTATTTCTTTTTTTTTTTTTTTCCTTTTTTGCTACCTGCTTGTAGTTATCCAAGTGTAAAGCAATTCATCATCTCCTTGCACAGGCCAAACACATCTGGGCAAGAGAACTCACTCCCATCATATCGAGCACTGGAGAAAAGTTAATTTCTTCAGCACCCACATCTGCCCACACTGGGATCCAAACTGAGCCACGTTCACAGCACTACCGTGCCAGGGGATACTGAGAAGTTCCAGTAAGTTTACAAAAACAGCCAAGAGGGGAGAGAAGTTCTTCACAAGCAACTCTGCCTGGTAAGGCGGTAACTACTGGCATTATTTGGGTATAAATTTACTATATTTTGCTTTGAAGGCACCACTGTTGCTCTGAGCAAGAATACCTCTACCACATTTAACACAGCACAAGCTTTTGGGTTCCTTTTTTATGGTTGGGTTCTTTGTTTTGTTTGTTTTGTGTTTTTTTTGTTTGTTTGTTCTGTTGTGTCTTTGATTTTTTTGTTTTGTTTTGTTTATTTAAAGCTCTCTTTTTGTTGCTCAAGAACATACTCAGAAAGGATATTACAACTCTTCTGAACTCCAGTACAGGAAGAAAAGCTACACACCAGAAGAGTTAATACTTCTGGTTGCCACGTCCCAAATACAATGGCCTGAACTCTGCCTGATGTGACACTCCAGCAGCTAAAGGCCTTGAAATATTTGAGACGGACAAAGCAGTCTCTTCCAAGATATGAGCAAGATAAAGCACAAGCTCACTGTAAACCAAACTGTGAGTCTAAAAATAACCCGCTGGAAAAGACTGGAGGGAACTTTACATGTATTTGAGCATATGAAAGAGGTTCAGCTAACATTTACATTATCGGCTGAAATCTGTAAGTATATATTTCAATACTACGGAATGATATTTGTTTGCAACTACTCTAACTCAGCAACACAACTGGCTGTAAGATCCTAATACATCAGTGGCTGGTACCTTTTGATTTTTGAAGATTCAGAGAAAACAAAAGACTGTCCCTCTAGAATACCGAGTTCTAGATATCACACTTACTGACCGCTTCAGAGGTCACAACAGCTGATAAAACTGTTCAACTCAAACTTAGATTTCAAAAACAGTTGGGAGAAGTTTTCTGCAGTCACAAAAGGCGTTAGGATAAACAGAGTATGTCTACAACACCAGTATTTATCCGCCCATACATTTGCACCTAGCAGGATGCTAATTTTGTTTAGATATTTGTTTTCTATACAGATGTTTAGATGTTTTGTTTTCTATATGCATGGAGAGGTGTTTCAGCTAAGCTTTTTATTATTGTGCCTTTTACTGTCACATTGGGGCAGGATTTCATTTACTGGTTTCAAAGCTGGCTTTTCCTCCCCTCATTTCTGAAAAGAAATTGTGGTTATGCAATCATCTGTTGGAGCAGCATCCTCACTGTTCTCTTCTGTGTTTTTTTCAAAATCATTATTTCTAATGGTCTAATTCTAATGGAGCTGTCACAAAATAGGTCAACTCCTACCTAATTGTATCCTATTGTATCCTAATCCTATAGTAATTGTAATTACTATACTCTTGACTTTCAGGCGGCTTGCAGTCACGCTAATTTTAAAAGTAACCTGTAAATAAGACTTGTTCTGTTAAAATAACTCCCCAGTTAAGCAAAACGCTCCCAGCTGGGACAGTGTTTGCCTAGCTACACTAACGAAACTGCTGAATTCACAGTACTGGGCAGCATGAAACTGGCATTTTACACAAGTAATCTCACATTTAAGAATTAATTTTCACATTTGTTGGGGTACTTTTCCTTCTACATAGTTTATCAGTGTTTTTTTCCAGCTTTACTAAAATGCCTTTTGATTTAAAAACAGCTTGTGAAAGACACTTTCGGGATACAATACTTGCAATGAATATGTACCTGTAAAAATTAATTATAAATTCATCACCGAGTAAGCTACGAGAAACCGCTTTGTTTCCCGTGTATCATAACATTTCGGTTACACTTCTCATTACGATCCCAGAAATGCTTAATTTTGGGGCTGTTGACTTTCTCTGGTGAGAAAAAAAATAATAAATCAACATATGTACCAGTAGAGCTCTTCTCCTTCCCCAGCAGTCACCCAGGACTGACTGACTGCTCATCACGCTGGGAGAACTCACAAGATCCCTCCGGCTACCTGTAGCAAGAGCCCTACCTTTTCTGTTTGACCGTGATGCCCTTCTGCTGCAAAGCCTTCTCATTGGCCATCTGCAGAAGCTGGATCTCCTTCCGTGAGAAGAGGCGGATAGCAAAGGCTTTTTCCAAAAGCCTCTCTGGGGACACCGACTTGGCAATGTCTCTCACAAAAGCCCGAATGTCCTGCTGTATGCTGTCAGACTCCATGGGCTGCCCAGCTCTGACTTTGTGAAAAAATTTCAGAAGAGCCAGTGCAACACGATAGAGAACTTTGTAGCCCTCCACCAGAAAGACATCAAAGACCCGAGCAATGTACACCATAGGCAGCTCTCCGAAGAGCCACCGTTGCCAGTCCGAGTATACCTCCAAAACATCCTCGGACACTGCCACCATCAGCTTATGTGCCGCCTGACAGTACTTGTTAACCAGGTCACCAAAGGTCATGCAGGAGGACTCAAAAGCTAAGAACGTCTGATCAATGAGCCGCTTAGATGGGTCATTGCAAGCGAGGATGCGACAAACCTGTTCAAAGCACTCTGCCTCATCTTTGCTGTAGTGGAGGAGCAAAGCTATCACAGAAGGCAGCGCTGGGCAAAACGATATGTCTGGGAACTGATTCGCAATGCACAATATAATCTTCCTGACTGCCCCGATGCCTTCTGCATTCAAGCAGTACGTGGGGACCAGGCTGTTATCCACAAACTCTGGTAGTGGAAGGGAGCTACTGTTACGTTTTCCAACGATTTTCACAACAATGTCCCGGTACACGTTTGCATCTGGGGTCACTGTGCGGCATGGGATATTGCTAATTAGTTTGTGGTACACTTTGGCTCTCAGAGAGTGGTTCTTGGCCCAGTAGCCCTGCCGGGCCAGCTGCTTGAGCTCCTGGAACTCTGTGCAGGATAGCTCCTTTGCATCCTGGCTCTGGACAGTAACATCCATTTTGTCCCAATCCACAAAGCGGTTGTATTCATCCATGGCTCCAGGAGAAGCATATCAGATAAATCATGAGAATGGAGACCTTATTTGGTCATTAAATGACTTGCAGCTTTTCCTGCAAAAGGAAAAGTAAAATAATAGAGGTTTAAGTAACAGGTAGTCCCCCATTTTCTTCAGGAACACGTACATACATTCAACTTGCTCCTGCAATACCAAAACTTTTCTAAAGCAAAGAAAGTTAAAAATACATGCCTTTATTTTTCAGCCAAACTTTACTGCCATTCTGTCAATAACTCCTACTGAAGTAATATATCAATGGCCAACCAAGAGGTTGATTCTGAGGACATCTCCATGTGAAGTTAATTTGTCTAACTGAAGGTCCGAGCCGAGGCATGGACCTTTACCTTAACTTGGGAGAACAGAAGCCTCCCACTTCAAAAATATCCATTGCAAAGTCTGTTCAATTTCCCATCTCTCTTCCTAATTTTCTGGGGAAGTAACTGTCATTCATCCTACAAGGATGCAGGCTCACGAGCAGCTTACACTGTTCTAAGACTGTGTGGCCAGTGACGAGAGATGCTGACCTGCTAGCCACAGCCATATGCTCTTAGTCACTTCTTCGTGCTGGTACTAGCACTTGTGTGGCCACACAATCACTGAGATTAGTTTGTTAATCTGGTACGTTTTTTCTTTTCCATTGGGTAAGAAAGATGCGCAGCTGTATGGTCAGCCAGATTAGTGCCAGAACAAAGACGGGAGTGGGACAGAACCACCCTTTCTGATTGCAGTACAGGGTCATGTCAGCATAAAACAGCTTCATGGAACTGCTTTTTAATTCTTTGGAGTACTGCGCTAGACTTCCAGCCCTGACCTTGCACACACGTCTATGATCAAATCACCCTCTAGAGGGCCTGCTATCACCAACATTAGAAGATTTTAAAAGCGCACACCACTGCAATAGCACCAGAAGCTGAAAGATCAGGTTCTGGCCTCTAGTTCCTCAAACTACATGTTTACATGATCTACCAGTTGACTCCAGCTTTACAGTACACCTGTGCCCCAGACGACAGCATGACTGCAACCACTAATGCCCATATCTGAATCAGCTTTACTCACATCGGTGCAAAACTAGAAGGGGAAATATGATAAAATGTACTAATAACAGCAGGCAACAACTTTGCCCAGTGCTGGATTGACTCTGTCAACATGTCCTCAGTGCCAGATTAAAGCTAGGAAGCACACGGCCGTTGAAGTGGCACGCTCTGCAAAGGCAGATAATCCCCATAAAATGCAACAGGCCTATAAAACTGTTTTGTACAATTAAGACGTTATGTAGCAAGGTTAAATCAACAAAAACAGTTACTGAAATGCTTCCAAAGAGCCTTTAGTCATTCCTGTGTCAACAGACTGAAGAACACATGGCACTTGACATTTATCAGCATGGTCTTTCGTACAACAGGTGTATTAAAATGATTTGAAACTCCTAGGGTAGATAGACAACTCATCCTCCCTACTTCACTACAGGAAAGTAAAACAAACATTTTTGCCTCAAGTAGACAGAAGTTTGCAAACATACAATTAGCATTAGCTTGGGCAGCCATACATTTAATTCAGATAGTTTTAGATTCTGACTAAATATTAATCTGGGTATCTTGGAATCACATGCTGAAACTCTAAAATTTAACTCCTCTTTTAAGAGGTTGGCAGCAACACATAGGCGCCTTCCAGAGAAGGCTTCTGGATGGCTCTTCTCTACCAAATATTTACTTCAGTTTTTTTTTTTTTTTAATAAAAAGAAGATTCTTTTTGAGTAATCTTTGTACAATGTGAGAGCAATGGAGAAATGCTCACCAGTTCTTTTTATTGTCGTCTTCCACATCTGAAATTAATTCTTAGACTGTAATTAAAGGAGGCAACACATTGTCCTGACTTCAGTTCTGAAAGCGGGGTATCTTACGATGTTCAGAAACGATGCCTCTCAGTAAGAGCTGAGAGCGTATCTTCAGGATATGCAAAGACAGCAACGGTAGGATACCAGTCCATCGCAGAGTCAACGTCAGCTTCGTGAAAGTTAGCATTTTTCTGTCATTCTCCACCTGTGAATCATAGCGAAACTCATTACCTTTAATTGAAATCCTAAAATAAGATACTTGTGGAGAAGAGACATTTAATCCTATTTAGTAATGACCAAAGCACAGAGAAATGAACCATTCTGTTCATGGTCACTTTGGTATAGAAACTATCACTATCCTGTGCTTGCTGGAGTCTCCACTATGCAACAGCTTCCCCCTTCTACAATCAACCCTTTGGCAGCAGCTTATATTTATATTAGGGAGGTTTAAGTATAATGTCCATCATATGACACAACTTCTAAGATACTCAGAGTTACATTTCAGCTGTCCTTTTTCCTGTAAACTTTCTTTTCCCTCCTCCTTGCTCTTTCCTGTCTTATTTTCTACCATTCAGAGGCACAGACATATTTAGAGGTTGCATCAAATGGTCACTTTTCCCTCCGGAAGCTACTGCCCATTCCAGAAATGAATTAATTTGATGAGTTTGTGCTCCTCAGCAAGCTCACTGAAGTCCGTGACTAGAGGATGTAAGTCAGACTGCCAGAACTTTTGATTTAAGCTTACAGTCTTATACATACTTTGGCTGGGATAAATCTGCTGGGTCTGCCAGTACATCTGGCTGCTTATCCTTTTCAAAGCTCTAGATGCTGCAAGAAAAAATGACAGCAAAGCAAATGGGCATTGTCGAGGTTGCCAGAGCATGACCAGCTCTTAACTGTGCTTGCAAAACCAACAGAATTAGCCTGCTTCAGTGTAATGGTGCATATCTCCTGACACTGTGCCAACAGCTACCGTAAGCCAGCGGGGCTTGAATCGGGAATATTTACTTGCCAAAGGAGAAGAGCCCAAGAACTCTCAGAAAATGCCAGCTAGCCTTCATCTCTTCCTCCCACTCCTTCCAAAACTTCCTCCATCCCTCTGGGCAAGTTCTCTCTCTCCTGGCGACCATGTAGACAGCAAGGTTTAACTTTAAGCTGGTGGGAAGAGGAGACAAAAAGCTGTCTCACACTCAGGAACAAAGGGCTATAGCTAGTTGGGGCTGTCTCCTGCCCATCTCTCCCACTGCAGGGGAGCAAGCAGGCAGTACAGACTGCTTTATTCGCAGGGACCGAAGGCTTGGTTGACAGGTAAGGAGTGGTGCACGTCTGTGTCAGAAAGCCCCATCTTCACCTAAACTACCAAGCTTTCACATATAAACACAGGCAGAAGAGAAAAAACTTTTTAGAATGTAATGTTTGTATAAAGATATGGTAAAAGGCAGGTAGAGAGATCCATTTATACCTCCTTATTGCAACAAACCTCATTCCCTCTTGCTAAAGTAACTTTAGAGAAGTTAAGTGTCATATTGTGGTAAGTATCCCCTAACTGGACATGGGGACAAGAGGATGGATGAGCACCTGCACTGCACAGAACTGAAATGCTTTCAAGCACCTGTTAGAACAGAACTATAAAGCGATTGTAAAAATTAGCAAAAAGATTACATTACTCATAACGACACAGCTTGAAATTTATGTATACCTTATTTAAGGGGAAGCAGCCATTTCCTTTCTAATTGGACTGACTTTCACAAAACAGTAGGAATTTACACAGAAGAACAGAACCAGCAGAAAAAGCTTTTTTCTTAGGAACTCCCACACAATTTTGAGATTGTTAGATCTATTAGTCTATAATAGAGATCTTCAGTTAAGTGCAAAACGGGAAAAAAAAAAACAAAACAACACCCACACAAGTGAGTAGTAGAACTAGAAAAATGCATATTGAGGATATGCCAAAAAATGGCTGCAGAACAGGCAAAAGATTTTTCAAGGTTAAGTTTAAACTATGAAGCAAGCAAGCAATCATTACCATTCAAAGCCAAGCAATGACTATGGTAACTGGAACTGGTGCGATTTCAAGCCAGTGACTAAATTCTTAAGAAATATTTAGCTTGCTAGTCTAGCCACATTTTCCATTCCATTCCCTTAGTTCTTCCCATTGTCATTCAGGCTACTTTCAGAAAGACAGCTGAAAACTGTGCTGAATTTGTATAAAATATACAGCAGTGAAGCCAAGTGTGACAGTTAAAAGTCCGGCACTGCCTGTGAAGAAAAAAAAATCTATGCAAGGGTCTAAAAAATACATCAGCAGGAAAAGATAAGATTTGAATTATGACTTACCTCCATTAAGGGGAATATAGTGCTACAATTTTACTAAAGATAACATGGCTAGGGCCAACATCAATAATTTTTTTGCTTTCCAAAACGCAGGAATTAGCAAACTGAAACATCTGAAGTACAACTAACCCAGAGGACAATTATTTCTTTCAAATCCAGAGTACACACACAGAGTACACTCCACAGAAGTGAAATATTTACATTCTAAACTTCTTAAAAATAAATCCAAACTTTGATTAAAACCAAATTACGTGATTTGATATTGCTTTTAATAAACACAGAAAAGTTTCCTAAAAAAACAAATTATAATTAATCAGGAAAACGTTGTCCACTATTCCATTTAGGTATTCCGGCAACTTTGTTTTGAAAGTTTGAATACAGATTAATAGCTTATTAAGACACTTCACTCAAATCCAGAGTAGCTGCTCTATAACAAGAAACCCAAACTTTGAAAATAACATTTTTCATCTTAACCATGGACAGTCACACCACCTTTGATTCAGGTACTTGTTACGTACTCTACAGATACAGCTAGATACTGACAACCAAAATTTTGGCATGCATTTTTATAACGTGCTAACGGAAAGCAAATATTTGCTTTTGCTGCTCTACAAATCAAGACTAATGCTAGACTTCCAGACCTGCAGCTTATCATTTGCTCTTTATACTGTTGAGTAGTGATGTAGCCAGGGAAAAGACTCAAGTCTACTCTTTCATAACCTCGTTAAACTAATCCCTGCAGAAGGCACATGAACAGATAATGAGAACTGCTTCCTCAAGACTGCCAGCTATTAGTCCTCGTCCCAGTAAGAAAAAATTAAACCTCAAACTCTGAGAAGATGATTTCCCATCCTTGAGGAATACTCAATCATGTCTGAGACGTTTGCTTCATACACCAAAGAATCTGACAGAACAAAGCAACACAGCAAGGAAGCAATAACTGCAGAATAGAAGACAACTAGCAGGCAGTTACTCTCTCCTCCCTGACTACTTCAGTGCATCCTGCAGTCTTCCTCAAGCCCAGACTTACCACAGCATACCTTCACATCTCTGCTGCCTGGATCTGGAAACAAGACTGGACACCACAGTGCTGTCCCCCCTTCCCCTGAACGCCTCCTGGTCAGAAGCATGTTTTGTCGCATTTACAGCTTCAGTTACTTCCTGTATCACACGTCATTCAGGAAGATGCATGCATCAGAGCCAAAATTAAGCACTCCATTTAGCACTAGAACAAGCTGAACACAAACAGCTTATCGTGTGTAGAAGAGCAATTTGGACCACGCTGATGCATTCTGGAGTGATGATCCTTTTCGGTAGAGAACAGAGTTCAATGCATTGCTTTAGCGAGGTTAAATGCAGTTCGATCTCTTTATGATTCGCCCTGGGCACTGTGTAGAGCACAAGCTGGGCTCCAGGAATACAGCTCTGGATAACGTTCTAATACTAGTTTACCAATAACAACAGGGGATTAGTTAGCTATCGCTGCTGCTTTTTTGATATTCTTTTGGGACAAAGTCCAGAAACCCCTCACTTTCCTGTGGAACTGATAAAGACCTCATATAAGAGGGCAAATCATTTTAGACATCTAGATGATTTCTCTTGGGCTGTCATTGTTGCATACGAAGCACAGCCACAGAAGGTTTGTCCTAGAATCACATGCTTTCATTCTTAGGAAAGTACTACTGCCTTCTTAAACAGGGTCTTTGAATTACCTGTGATTAATTTATCGTGTACTTTATTACAGTCAAAAGTTCAGACACACAATGATCTCTTCACTGCCGGCCAGATAAATGACAGTAGCTTATATTTAGGAGAATGTGTGTGCCTTATATCTGCAAGCACTTCAATGGAAACAGCACCCCTTCCTTCCCATCCTCTGCCCTGGGATGACACAAGCACTTCTAACGCACAATCACTGCTGATACTGTGAGCTGTACTGATCATTAAGAGGTACAAAATAAAGATGCAAAAACCAAACAAGACAGAAGTCTGGAAAAAAAACCCAAAACACTCTTGTTGAAAAAACAGAAAAGAAAAGAAATGGTTAATGGTTCCGCAAAGGGTGAAAAAGGCTAAAGAACAGAGCATTGTAAGAGGATACTGGACGGTAAATGTTATCAAAGATGTAAATCAGGAGTTTTCTGTCCTGCCCACGTCATAAAAAAAAACAAGGAACAACTACTAAAATTAGAGCGCAGAATTCCCATCCTTTTTTCCCCCCCTAAACCAAAAGAAAAATGCATTTAAGCAGCAAACCTATTTTACAGGATGTATTAAAAAGGAACCATTTAAAAAAATATCTGTCAAAGTAGTGCAGAAAAGTAAATCCAATTTTCCTACTATATTGACTGTGTTTTCCTTCTTGTTTCTTCCACATTGCAAGCATGAAAAAAATTCCTCACATTACGCTAGTTATTCTTCTTCCCTTTGTTTCAAAAAATGAAGTAACTAGAAATAGGTCTCCCTTCAGCAGCAAGCTCTGGCTCTGATAAAAATTTTACGCTGAACATGCAATCCTTGGTCTTCATTTTTTTTTTTTTTTTCTTTCCCTAAACACCTCAAGTTTATATCTTTCTCCATTTGGAAGTACAGTCTACTATGTACAACTAAAGGTGCAGTCTAACTGTCAGTGAAAAGCTCTGACACAGTAGCAAATCCATATGCAATAAAACAATGCATTTTCCTGCTCTCTTGCACTGAATGCTCTTTGTCAGTTTCACATCTATCACCTCTAGATCTCTCTCCACTACAAACATTTACTGGCAGAAAAACATCTTTAAACATCAGTGCTTTGAAATGTTTTCCTTTTAGACACAATGTCTGCATTTATTTATGTTGAACACAGATTTATTTATTTTTTTCCTATCTAAACCTTCTCTACAGGAGTACATATAACCATGTTTTATTTCTTATGTGTTTAGAGTTTCATTAGGTCCAGAACAGCAGCTGACAGCATGAATGGAAACATACATAGATTTTTACAAGACACAATCTTAAGGTGTGACCTTTTCTGGTATCTAAGAGAGATGTTTGCCAAGAAGCATTTCACAGACAATGGCAATGTTTATGGGTTTATTAGTATGAGAAAACCATTCAGAGGTTAAAGAACACATACCTCCTAGACCTGTTCTCCCCACTGTCTGACCAGTTTCAACAGTACGTGATTACACATTTTAACTGTTTTTGTGTCCAAATATCATAGAATCATAGAATTGCCTAGGTTGGAAGGGACCTTTAAGATCATCGAGTCCAACAATCAACCTAACACTGCCAAACCCACCACTAAACCATGTCCCTCAGCACCACGTCTGCCCGTCTGTTAAATACCTCTAGGGATGGCGACTCCACCACTGCCCTGGGCAGCCCGTTCCAGTGCTTGACAACACTTTGGGTGAAGAAATTCTTCCTAATATCGATCATAAACCTCCCCTGGCACAATTTGAGGGCATTTCCTCTTGTCCTATTGCTCGTTACTTGGGAGAAGACATCGAACACCACGTCCTGGAATTTTCCCTGTGAAGTGTTTGCTTTCTACTCTGGACCAGTCTTTACATGACAGTGCACTTCCGCAACCTCTAAGCTGCCTGAACACTAAGCATCCCAAACCGCAGTGGGTGCAGGTCCCAAAACTAATGCAGCCTGACTACACCATAACAAGCCTCCCAGCTAACAGGAACTCCCTGGCCACAGACTGCCACGGTTAGTATTGCGCTGAGAAAGAGAACGCAAGCTGCTTTATAGAGCTGAACACACCTTTTTCAAAGCCCCATACACTTTCCTACAGACATCCTCAGCACTGTCCAAGTCATGATCTACACTATACTACAATTGTTTTTTTTCTTTTTGTTTTTATCCTTTTGTTCCATAAAATAGTAGCCTTTTCTATGTAGAATTTAGCAATACATCAGCTAGGCTGGGCCAGGCAGAATCAGGAGCCTTGTCTGCAGGCTATAGGCTACTTTGCTGTTCAAGTGATATAAAGCAGAACTGGCTCATCACAGTCTCAGCCTGTATCTTGTCAATACAAATATATTTTCCATTCAAATGTATATATGCATAGACACAAAACATACATTGCACATATACTTGCATGTACATATACATACTGTATATATACAATATATAGCGAAATATATATCCCATATTTTAAACCTAATGATCAAATTCAGATTCTTCCCAATATTCACATTTATCAAAAATATGTCCACATGGATGAACGTTGTACACACTCTCTTGCAATAGGTTCAGTCATTTAAAGTATGTTAAGGAAACAGGTCAATGCCCCAATTCCCCACATCACCTTTAAAACAAAACGATGATTTAATCAAAGCAGTACAATTATCAGTGTGGATACTTATGCCAATTTAATTCTTCTGTGAAATTAACTGATAGGATCTGTTTATATTGATTTAAGACCTCTCAGTGCAATTTATGAATATATAAAGCCTTAATCTGGCAGTGCTGGAGAGCTTAAGAGATACCTAAATTAGACAATGGGCGGATGAACCAGTAACCCTGTGCTAATCGGGCACACAAATCCTTGCTCTCTCAGTGAGCCTATGGAAATTACTGCATGTGCTCCTTGCCTCTGTAGTAAGCAAATGGGGAGGGACACTCTATTCACACCAGCAGTTACCACTAGATCTCGTTTACTCCAGGGTAAGTATTGTGCTCCCCTAATTTCAGCCAGCAGCTAAAAACGGGGAAGGAAAATCATATAATCTCAGACTATTTAATGATTCTCTGCACTAAGTGCTAAGGGCATAGAAGTTTTCTCTTGGAAAACCAAGGCTGATTTACAGTAAGATAAATATATAAAAATTACCAAGTTAAAGCTGTCATTTTATACAGACGTTATTTTCTCCCTTTCCCCCAAGATTGCTCAGAAGAAAAGTTTCAATAATCTGGTATCCCTGATAATGGATTATACCTTTCCCGAAACAAAGGGTAGATTATCCTACACACGATAGACAGTTCAGACACCAACATCAAGCCAGTTCCAAATACACTTTATAATTAAAGGAGGACCTAATCTCAGGCAGAATGCCAACAGTTGCATTTCAGGGAACTTGAACAATATATCGCTTCATTTTGATACTTATTTCTGTAGTCTTTCCACAGTTATGCTCTATTAAACGTCAAAGAGTAGCAACAAACACCTCCTCTGGAGCAGCAAAGATACCGAAATAGCATTTCATAATGAAAAACTAATCAATATAGAATCCCAAACTAGTCCTGCATTATTTTTATTATGATTTTAAAATCAAAGGGCATTTATAACAACGGATTGGCTGCTGAGTTTATAGTCTTACTATTAGTGTATATTGCTAATCTCTAGTCTTACTAATGGGACAAAACTTTGGAAAGACTAGCCCTGTTAGAAGGTCGGTAAGATAGTTAGGGGGCCAGAGCACAGGATATATAAGAGGAGGCCTTGCTGTTGATGGTGTTCTTTAGCCATGTGTTTCTTCTGAGTAAACCTAAAGGGACTTAACATACCTGACACACCTACTCTCTGCCAAGTGTCACTGCACCGGCAATGGATTCAAAGTCTCTCAACTGGAGGAGAGGGCTTACAGGCATATTGAAAGGTAAAGCAGGAGCAGGAATCTTGTCTCCCCATGGAGCCAGATTATAAGGCAAACATTTTCTGTATACAATGAAGATATTAGCAAAAAAACCCCAAACAAAACAAAGAACCCCAACATTCCTCCATCCCCCAGACCGAAGTGCTTTTATTAATCCTTACCTTAGAACTTGTCCTTGTATGGATCTTCTTACGACTTACTCCCTTCTGCTGGGCTTGTTGGTGGGGGGAAAAAAATAAAAAAAATTAGACTTTTTTAAACAATCCATTGAGCAACATCCATGTGTCAGGTGCACCATTGATCTCCATACCTTAAAATAAAAAAAAGGAAAAAAGGTATCTGCCTGCACTTCTGCATGACTTCCAACCTTCACCCTTGCAATTACAGTATAGAGAACATGGGAACAAATATCCTCGCTATAGAGAAGACCAGCTTATTAACCCCACTATTCAAATGCTTACAGCATAAACAATTCATTTCACTGTCTAAAACCACAAGCAGAATTACTACTCGTGGCACCTTTGTCATAAACACTTTTAGCTAATATTCCCATTGTAGCTGACTGCTGTGTCTACCCTCCTTCCCCACAGGAAGTACAAAATTCTGCATTAAACAGGCAACCTCTGAAGAGCATCTCTCTTCCTAGGACTAACAGAGGTATTTGCTGCACAGGTAAGGGATTTTAGAACACCAGCTCTACAGCTCACAGTATTTAGATCCCCAGTTCCAAAACAAAAATAACTATATTCTGAAGATATGCAATGGAGTATGGATTTAGATCATCTGACCTGCTAAGTGCTGATATACCAGGCCCTTGTCCTATCAGGTAGAAAAGTTTGAACTAATCTGATGAACATTTTTTCTTTTCAAATGAATGAAGTTCAGCCTAGCGGATTTTGAAACAACCCAGTTCTAGTCTCCTGCAAAACAGTCATTACAACAACCCTGTGTATGAGTTATTTCTCCCTTAAGTTGTTTTCCGTGGAAAAATGTAACAAAATAATCCAGTGTTGGTGTAGCTACATCAGTCACACCTATTTGCTAACTCCAAGCACGATTAAGCATGCTCGTTAATACAGACATAGGCATTAACACAGACATGAGATTTCTGAGTCTCTTTCCTGAGGCAGTGGGAATCAACAACACATGGTCTTTTGCAACATGTCTGAAAGCTCAGGTAATTGCCCTCAAACTTTAGAAGTTTAAGCAAGAGGAGAACAAATGAGACACAGTAAAGCCCAAGAGCGTGAACACCACAGATATGAGCACTTTCATATATTAATCTTAGAGAATTTAAACAGTTGATTCCACAGCTGGACATCACCAGCATGTACTCCCACCAATACACACTGACTCCAAGCAAGTCAATCATTAATATAGTGCAATTAGGTCTGTCTATTTTTATATCAGAAAGATCGCGTGACTGCCTGGTCAAGTACAAACAGAGTAAATGGCTAAAGACTAGCATTACTTAGACAAACTCCATTGCATGTCCACCCCCCAAAACACACCCTGTGCAAACGTGGCAGAATGTTGCAATTAAACCCAACAACAAAGGCATCCCCAAACGCGCAGACATTTAAAACAAATTTTAGTTCTTTAGTTCTCAGACACAATCCAAGGCTATGTATAGATGGAATATAAAAAGCTATTCTTCTTTCAGCCCGTTAACACAGTTTATCTATTTTGAGTGTTGACATACATCTATCTGCCTCTAAGCATACATCCATACAGTCTAACACAAGCAGTTTTAATGGCCTCTCCAACCTAACAGGCAGGGCAGGGTGTATTCTGAAGAGCTAGAAGAATAGAAAGGACTAAATTCGTGGTCTGTTGCCAATAATTTGCTTGTCACTAACTCTGCCCGGCATTGTCACTGAAGCAAAGGCACTTATGATCTAACCAAATGCCAGGGTAGTATTATCAGATTGCAATAACCTTGGTGTTGGGAGACGGTGAGAGATATGTGCAGTGTGGACTGGTTTGCTTTGCTTGCTTGCTTGCCTTAAATTTATGGACAGGCTAATTTTAGTGCAGGAATAGCTTCTTTTTTTTTTTTTTCCAGTTTTCTTTACAGTCCAAATGACAAGACTGATAAGGGGAAGGAGGCTCTTTCAAGATTTTAAATTAACAGAATGAAGAAGCAAAGACAACCAAGGGGAGAAGACAAAGGTCGCAATACAAGGAGAGAGCTCGGAAGAGCAGAGATGCTTAAATACGTGACAGGCCCACAGATAGCCTGTTAGAAACACTTACTTGGCACCACTTAATTATTAACAGCAAAAAAGAGAAGCAGAAAGCTGCTTTCCCTTGCGTTCAAATTCTAGCTGCAGGAACACCTGCAAATTTTCAAATATTAATGACAGAAAAGACATTCAGTAGAAAGATCCCCAATAGCTAATTATTGTGCAATACTATCTACGGCCATTTCGCAAGTTACAAAGGACGTAAGTATCACGTATTCCTTGGAAGCAACAAAGAGCTAACATAAAAAGTTGCTGAAGTCCTTGGATTTGAGTTATCAGCACTGTTCCTGCAAAGTAACTATCTTACAGAGCAGTCTTTTGCAACACAGACCAACTGCTATCGATTGCACAAAGAAGGAAATTCTAACAACAGCGAATTCCCTTTTCTGGTAATACAGAGCCCTAGATGCGATCCATATAATTTCTGTGCTCTGGGTGTTCCTGGATGCTTTGACAATCCTACTGGGATTGCCTGTAAGCCAGAAAAGCTTGCAGATGCTCCAGCTTCCTGTAGGAACTGGACACAAAATGCAAGGTTTTAAGATAACATATTTTGATATAGAACCACCCACTTCCCTCTCATCACAGCTTTACAGCACCTGGAAGGGCTGGAGGCAACCAGGCATACTGCATCCGCTTGATTATTTGCTCTCCTGTCCACAGGCCCAGAAAGGCTGAGGCAAGTTCTAGCGGCCCCCCGAAACCCAGTGTTGAGTTGGGTAGCATTTGGGAAGCCCCAATATCCCAACAGCAACCATCCACTTAAGGATGTGCTGTGTATACACGTATATGTTTCAGAGAGCAATTCCCAGTTTCCAACATGAAAATAAACCAGTAACAGAAATTTACTTTTGTGACAGCTATTCTAAAATATTCAAGGAAGAAGCTGCAGAACACCAGCTTTGGGTTTAGAGAGCTCTTCATGTGAGGATAAACTGCCCTGTTAATTGTGACCTGCCAGCAGAATTCAGCACGAACTGGGAGTATTTGGGTGAGCATCACCAGGGATCAGAAGATCCGTCTTCACCTCATCCCCAGCTCTTGACAGGGTTGACAGACACAGGTAACAGCTGAGAGCGTTGAGCGGACGCTCACGCCAAGAGGTGCCCGCAAGCCATGTGAACGCCTCCGAAGAGTCTCCACGCACTGGGACAGACTGCAAGGTTAAACCCGAAGCCTCCGGGGGGCGGCTCGCAGGGCAGCTCCGTCGGACACCGACAGCTCCCGCCGGGGCCACCGCTGCCACCGGAGCCCGTCCCCGCGGCTGGGGGCCGCGTCCCTCCCTCTTCCCCACCAGCTCCTCTCCTGCCCCGCCGGCCTGCCAGGGGCACGGCCAGCGACCCACGGGCCCGCCACTGGCAGCCGGTCCCAGCGCGGCGCCCCGCGAGGGGGGCCCGACGAAGGCCGGGCTCGGTGCAGGCCCCCTCCCGCTCCATGCCCGGCCGCTCGCCGGGAAGGTGTCGGTGCCACCACCGCCGCCCGGTACCGAGTCCCACCCCGCAGCCAGCCCCCGATGCCAGCGGAGACGCGCCCCCCGCCCCCACTTACCGCCGCGGCGCCTGTCAGGGCCGTCTCAGCCGCTCCGGGACAGGCGGCGGCCGCCGTGCGCATGCGCAAAGGACGCGGCGGCGGGACGGGTGCGCGCATGCGCTCCGCCGGGCGGCGCGGGCACGTGCGCGGCGTCTGCGGCGTTGAGGGCGAGCGGGCTGCGGCGGGGCGGGCGCGGAGCGGGGCTGTGAGGGGTCGTGAGGGGTCGTGAGGGGTCGTGAGGGGTCGGAGGGTGGTGAGGGGTTGGGGGATGAGGGGCTGTGAAGGGTGATGGGGTTTGTGAAAGACTGTGAGGGCCGATGGGGACTGGGAGGGACTGTGGGGGGTACTGGGAAGTAATGGGGGGCTGTGAGAGGTGATGGGGGATGTGAGAAGTGACTGGGGGGGCTGTGGGGGTGGTGGGGGCTGTGAGGGGCTGTAGGAGGTAATGGGGGGCTGTGAGGGGTGATGGGGACTGTGAAGGGCTGTGGGAGATGATGGGGGCTGTGAGCGGTGACTGGGGGGGCTGTGAGGGGTGATGGGTGCTGTGGGGGGTGATGGGCTCTGAGGGGCTGTTGGAGGTAATGGGGGGCTGTGAGAGGTGACTGGGGGGGCTGTGAGGGGTGATGGAGGCTGTGAGGGGTCAGGGGGATGAGGGGAACGGTGAGGGGTGATGGGGGGCTGTGAGGGGTGATGGGGGATGAGGGGAACGGTGAGGGGCTGTTAGGGGTGATGGGGGGCTGTGAGGGGTGATGGGGCGCTGTGAGGGGTCGGGGGATGAGGGGCAATGGTGAGGGGCTGTGAGGGGTGACGGGGGGGGTTGTGAGGGGTCCCGGGGGCAGTGGGGGTTGTGAGAGGTGACGGGGGACTTTGAAGGTTTTGGGGGTGGTGACAGGCTGTGAGGGGCGATGGGGGCTGTGAGGGGTCAGGGGGATGAGGGGCAACGATGAGGGACTGTGAGGGGTGATGGGGGTTGTGAGGGGCGATGGGGGGCTGTGAGGGGAGGCAGTGAGGCGCGGTGCAGATGCTGCAGGCAGGCCGGGCTGTTGGGCCTGGCAGCGTGGGGTAAGGAGGTCTCGGGCTTGTGGTTCCGCGGTGGGGACCGCACTGTTTACCAGCCCTGCAGAGGCTTCAGGTGAAAAGCTCAGTGCAAATGTTAGATACAGTTGTTGCTTTAAGAACACTTTAAGATCTGAATAGTTTTGAGCTCAGTAACAATGTGACTGTTTTTTTGCAAAGCCTGAAATGGCCCGGACAGAAACGGGTTCATTTTAAAGATGAAGGACTTCCATAGTGTTTATTTGACTTGACTTGGCAGCAGTGTTCTGTTTACGACTGGATAAATAACTGCCACATTAAAGATTATTAACTAGGAATGCTTAAGTGACCAATAAAGTACTAATCTTTTATATGGCGTTGTAAATGTACACAGCTTGGTAATGCAGGCTCTTGCCAAACAGATAACAAATCCCTTACCCGGAAGGTTTACAATCTAAAAGAAACCACAAAGGACCTCAACGAAAGTACAAGACATGACAATGAAACATAAAACACAAAGAGGAGTTGTAGCCATTGCAGCTGGATTTTGAACAGGGTCTTAAGAGGGTTTTTTATATTTATCTTAAAGCTACTGGGCAGTGATCAGAAGGAAAAGAGACAGCATCCATCGTGCCAAGGACAAATGGCTAGTAGGATCTCGGGCACTGCGGTGACAGGCCTCTGAAGCTAGTGCTTCCGAAGGCAGGGCAGTCCCACTGTTTCAAAGAATGGCTCAGCTCATAACTGGTTGAAAGCACTAAGCAGGCCTGTTCATACGTGCTTCCTTCAGGGCTTCCTTGTGACTGGCTGATACTGCTGTGGAGAGCAATGAACTTGTGTCGTGGAAGCACATGACAGAGCCATTTCCAGAAGCTGTGCTGAGAAATCATTTGTTCATCCAAGCGTAAGTTGGAGATAATAATGCATTATTTTACATTCACTTGTATTTGGTTCTGTAGGGTCTTAGAAGGCACGTAGATACATGGAAAGGATTATGTTCCCTTTGCTAAACGAAGTTAAGGTAGCAAGGAAAGCAGGTTTAGAAGAGAATGAAAGTGGATGGAGAGGTGTGGGAACAGACATAAGTGTGGGCAGTATTTGATAAGAGGATGAAAAGCATCCATCTGTCTTCAGTATTTATAGCACCCTTTCACTGTAGTACGTGGGTCCTATGTAGTCTGTACATTTGGGCTCATGGTGCTCCTCTGAGGTAAAGCAATGCTGGTATTCCTCTGTTTCTCCAGGGAAACTGCAGCAGAGAGAAGGTGTTCACATGGTGCAAACAAAGCTGGGGATTGACAGGCTTTAGAAAAGCAAGACCAAGCACAGGGAGATGGATTGGACTCCAGGAATTTCTCTGCTGAAATGTGAACCATGATTCAAACTGAACATACCTTTTAGCCAAAGAGTTGTTCTCAGTGTTCAGAAAGTAGAAGTAATGGAACACTCTCTCCAGACTTCTGCACTGATGCTCAGTGGTACGCTGTCAAGAGATATTTTAAGAGTATAATAATGACACTTTTGTCACCAAAGTCTCTGCATTGCCTGATGGTTTTACCATTCCATAACCCAAGTGCCACAGGGAGTGGTGTTCAAGGAGTCAGAGCCCTACACAGAGATAAGATCAATGCGGGGAGATCTTTCAGAAGGGGGGACTGTGTGATGGCAGGATAAAAGGAGACAGCAGCCTGTGGACTAGTAGAGGTGGAAAAAATGTCAGATGATGTGGATAAAGTGGATGCTGTGTGCTATCTTAAAACCTTGGAGACTGCATGGCCATATGAATAATCCTCATTAGCCTGTACTCAGGCTGTGACTATGTGAGAGAGAGAGTGAAAACCATGCTTGACTAGCTAGTTGATGGCTGATGGAAAATATATTTGAATGCATCTACTTTTCTTCCTGGTGTTCATTGCTGGCAGCTTTACAGAAGCCAAGGAACGCTAAGGCTTTAAGTACTAAACCCTGCAGCAGCTCAAATAAAGAGCAAGACCTGGTGACCGCCTGACCACTGAGGGCAATGAGCCTACAAGGGCTTTCTAGGGATAAATGAAGGATATTAGTTTATAGGGCTGCCAATCAACAACTTCCCTGAGTTTTGGAGAACTTTGACGTAGCATGAAATAAATAGTTCCGCAAGTATTGTGTTCAGTGGAGCCTGTTTTCCTGTGAGTTTGTGTCTTGAGGGTGGCTTCTCTCTCTACTCTCCGAAGACTAATAACAGGTGATCTCATACTGAACCATTTCTTTGTGTGGGGATGCTATTCTACCTGAGCATTCATTTTCCTGAAGCGTATTGGAACAGAAATTTCTCCATTGCATGCAGTTGTATATCTGTCATTTTCTTAGGAAAGCAGGCTAGCATTACAGCCTAGGCACTGGATGTAATGGAGTCTTTTTGGCAGGGGCAGTGGAGGGACTGGAAGGCTGGACTGGGAAAGGACATGAAAGCAAGAAAAGAAAAGAAAAGTGAGGAATGGCTGAGCAGGTGGAATGGGCCATCACACAGGAAAGCTGTCCGTCTGGGTGTCCAACAGCCCTGGAGAGGAGGTTAGCACTTGTAGGGTGGGCAGGAGAGCAGCTGGAGGATCGGCAGAGGATGCAAAGATGCACAGAAGGGACTTATGCCAAAACCTACGCTGGGCTAGTAAAATTGTGGCTTTGCTGGTCCCACAGCAATACTGTTTGCACAGGGCTGCTTGCATGGAAGGCTGATAAGCCTGGCAAAGTGTGACCTCCTGTGGGTAAAACTGGGAATTACCATGGGATAATTAAGCAAATCCTTTTCATATCACGTGCCAGCATCTTAATGAGAGGTTTGCCCAGTAGTGTGGATCAACCTGCAGTAGCCAAACCTGGTTCTGCCCCTCTGGATGAGCTGCTGATGTTCCTCCTGGAATGAGGGTGAGGCTAAAGCCAAAGGTGCCAAAACTGGGAGAGCGCTGGTAGATGTTTGAATGACACTAAAAGGGACACTGTTGTGAAGGCAGCCACACGTTTCTCTGTGACTCCAAGAAGTCACAGACGCTATGGCTTCCATTTGGCTGGATGGGTTGCAGCCAGCTTTTCCTGTTTCTTTGTCCCTTACTTCTCCCCAGCTATGGTACCTCCTGCCTTCTAGGGGCAGGCAGTCATCTTGGCGTACCATGAATGCCATGGGAAGGGTTAGCTTTTAGTACTGTGTGATCCTCTTGGCATGGACAGGGGATTTGTTAGGAGGGAATTAGCAGCCTCCCTTCTGGATGACTTTAATCCCCCTCCTCCATGAGGGGACCGGGACATAGCTGTGTGGTGATGTGTGTAGTATGCTCTCAGCATATTGCATCAGGTATTCCAACGTGATGATTGCCGGTTAGCATCCGGCTTTGGCTGCAGGTACTGCTGTTGCATTAGATACCCTGTCAGGTCAGGTCCACAGAGGTCCCTCTGGCTGTTGACCACCTTTGAGGCACTCTTGGCAGCCCCCGACTATCTGGAGGAAGAGAGTTCATTGCAGAGGGATCTTGCACATGGCAGTTTGCCTCCACCCATGGAGTGCCTGCCTGATGACTTGTGGGGAATGACTTATTTTCCCAGGGCTTTTCCTGAAAGGGTGATTTTGAAGGAGTTTGGTTTATTCTCAAGTGCAGATGCATCATATAAGCTCCAGGGACTGTTGGTGAGTCACATGCTACAGACATGGATGGATAACTAAATGTTGCTCGATTTACGCCCTGCGCTGTCTTTGATGTTGTTGTGGTCCCTTCTTTCCCCTGTACTACTCTGCACCTGCTGAAATGCAGTACTGCCTTTTGTCTTTCACCTGACTTTCACCAGGCAAAGCAGGGTCTGTTTTTTCGGGCACTGATGTCCCTCATAGCGTTGTGCCTCTGCCTGGGCAGCTGGCTCTGGGTCTTGGGTGTGTTTACCGCATAGTGTGATGGAGTGGGAGCAGCGAGGGGCCTGCAGAGTTCACAGCAGAGGCGGCTGGACAAGCAAGTGCAAAACCAGGCTGCGATCCCATGGCTTTGCTTTCTGGAGACCTGAGAATAGGCTGAACCCACCTGGGTGAAGGATGAGAAGAGGGTGCGGTGCAGAGGGCCCCTGGCTGGAGCGGGTTCCTCGCTGTGCCATCCAAACAGCCAGGGCAGGTCCCTAGTTCAGCCTGTCCAAGTGGGTTTGCACCAAAATCCATGGCACCGGGTGCTCTCAGATCTGTCTGTGTTCTCCCCTAGGGCAAAGCAGGACCTGCAATTAGTGTTTCCAAAAGGTGTGAGAGCGAGCCAGAGCAAAAGCAGGCTCGGTGGGTGCTCTGACCCAGGCCTGGTCCTTGAAGCCCGCGCACCTGCGCCGGAGCGTGAATTGCTACTCTGTGCTGGTGCCCCTCACCCCCTCTGCACACTCTGTTTTCATTAGTGCGTGCTCTTGGGTTAAGGACCGTTCTCACTTCCAGCTGAACAAACACTTTCCATCGCGTGTAAAATCCAGCCTGGTGCTAATAGGCGTCTCCCCCCACCTTCCTCCCTCCCCTTTGCCACCTTTTGTGCAGTTGGCAGGACAAAAAAGTGGCGCTATTACCTGACTTATTATCGGCACGGGACTGTAATTTATGGCATATGCTTGGTAAAGTGCCATGCTGAAAACATTTATGGCCCACTTAGAGTCCTGTGGGGTGGTGGGGAGGGCGACGGCTGTGGAGGGGAAGCCAGTTGTTCCACCCTTGCAAAATATTGTGCAGCCCGAAAGCTTCCTCTGCCTTCTGACAGCAACACTGTGGGCAGGCAGGCACAGCACCCCGTGGATGTCAGACCAGGGTGAGACACCAGTGCCCAGGACAGATGTAAGGCCTTGTTGACCTTAGGAAACACAGGGTTTTGTCTCTCTTTGGGCATTTATTGAATTCCCCATCTTTACTGCTTCTGATCCTGTACAGTCTCACCCCTCAGGCCAGGATCTCGGATCCTGCCTTCCTCATGTTCCTCATACATGTGGCACCTCCTCCTTCCCCAGGCTCCAACGCCCTGTTCTTTTGTGGAAGAACAGATGCCAGCCTGCTTAATCTGCCCCGTGTGCAGCAGATCAAGCACAGGAGCCATGAATAACTCCTGCTGAAGGAAGGCATTACAGTAGGTCACCTGCTCTCTAGCAACCAGATTCATGCTCTGTCTGAAGAAAACAACCCGATCATTTAGTTCTTCACGTCTGTAATTGACCTGGAAATGTGCTGCGGAGAGAAGGGGCAAATAAATCGTCATTGCTGTAGGTGGGCTGGATTTGAATAGCAATCTAGGGGGCGAGGGAAAGTCAATCCGGGCAACAGTGAATTTTCCAAGTGATTGAAGAGAGACTTGTGAGAAATGGGAATTTATACTCCAGTGTTGTGATGTGTAGTATGGAGTTTTGGCATGGAAGAGTGTTTTTGACACTTGGCTATTTGCTGATTACTGAAAAGTTAATTTTGGCTATTGATCTTCTCTCAGGAAAATGTCATCATTTGTCTTTTGAAGGTATTTGGAGTTTGGCTCTCTGCTCTGTCCAGTTGTCCTGATTCAAAGGATGGGGAAGCAGACCACTGTCCAAACCATTTCGCTGACTTCAGGAGCACACTTTCCCTGAAGCTGCTTAGAGCGTTTGCTTGGCCTGCAGTGAGCCAGTCTCTCTGTACGCCATGGGGAAGGATCACATGGCAGTTTGTCCTCTTTCTTTGGGTTCAGTCTTTGCCAGCTGCAGAGTGAAAAGCAGGTCTTAATGAGCCTTCTGCTTCAGCAGTGCCGTATGTGCATCTGTGTGCTGGCACTAGAGGAGATGTTCTGGCTGTGGTTGTGTTGGTGCATAAGTGCTGTGTGTGCTCTGTTAGTTGCTGTCTGAAGGTTTGCAAGATAAATCCTTGGGAGTTGGATGACACAAGGAGTCGTGTGATGCCCACAGCACCAAGCTAATGCCACTTCCAAACAGAGTCATCACCCCTAGCTGCTGTTATTTCTGGACATCCTGTCCAAAGGGTCCCAAGGCTGAAGTTTTGGTCTGAGAGAATGCCTTGAGCTGGAGTTGCTTCACTCACGCTGTGGTTGGGCAGAGCACATATTTTGGATGGCATTCATTTCCCCAAACAGTAGCTGTCTAGAAGTTTGCCATCTGGTGTAATTTTGTCCTTTAAGCTCCATCTGTGCTGTGCAGTGGGGAGAGGCTGAAGCCTCCCGTGAGTGAATCAGCTCATTTGTCTTAAGCACTGTTGGATGGAGCAGGTTGCTCTGGAGCTGCTTCTCTTTCTTCTCACTGGAGCTTAGATATTCAAGTGCCGAACTGGGTGCTAAAATCAGAGAAGGTGAAAGCCACCCCTTGCACTTTTTGTGTGAGTGAGGAATGGTGGGATGCTCACATAGTTTTTAGGGTCTGAGCCACCTTTTGGCCTTGTTCTGTTGACCGAGTTCCAGACACCCTGTGCCCAGGTCAAATCTCTACCTGGATCCTAGAAAGAGCCCCCCCTTTCTCAGATGATGTGAAGCGGATGGGTGGCGATCCTAGGGCTGGATGCCACTGATAACAGAGAAGAACCACAAGCTTGAAAAGCTTCAGTGCGTCCTGCAGGGTGAAAGCAGTTTGGCAGATAATGAAACCTCTGCCGAGTGTGAGACTATTCAGTGGGAAAGGGGGGTGGTGGTGGTGGCAAAAAATACCTGTCTTAAGAGGGTTCACTGTATGTGCACCTGATAAAAATCGTAACATGGGATCAGCTTTCTTCTCTGCTTGCTCGGCTTTTGGCATGCGTAACCAAGCTCTGGCAGGCAGGGCAAATTTCCTTCTCCCTGGGGTCGTTAAAAAAAGACCATTTCCCCATTTAAAGAGCGGGAGGGAGGTGGGGATGGAAAGGGGAGCTGAGCTAGGCAGCGGGCTAGCCCTGCCCACGCTGCTGCGCGAGCTAGCAGAGCCTTGGCTCTCCCACCCCCACCGTTCTCCGCGGCATTAGGCACGTGGGATTGAGGGGGGCTGGATGGGTATGAAAGCAAACACACATCTGGAAGTTCCTCCAGTTAATTGGGCAATTATTCATACCACTCTTGCTGGAAGCAGCCTGCTACTGCTGAGCCAAAACCAACAACAACAGACCGTGGGCGTACTCCATCCCCGCTCGGAGAAGGGAGGCATGTGTGGCGAGGTGGGGCTGCGGAGGGCAGGTTAAGCAGTGAGGGCATGGACCCGCTCCTGGGCTGCTGTGCTTGGCTGTGGAGGTGGGTGGGGAAGCCCCGGAGGCCCTGGATGCAGTGAGATGCTGGGGAAGCGCTTGCTTCACAGCGCATGTGGGCCCCAGGTGGGGAGGGGGAAGCTGCTGCTCTGAAGCACCATGAGAACCCAAGTCAACCTGTGTTGGGTTTTATTAGGAGCTTGGCAGGCCGTGGTGTCGGTGAAGGTAGTCCAGGCCCAGCTGTGCTCTGTAACACTTTACTCCTCGTAAATAGTGGATTCGCTGCCATTTCTGCCCAGCTCCCACCTGAGCAAATCTCTGACAGCCCGTGTTCACCTTTTCCATTCCTCCTCCTTCCGCTTCCTTACATCTCTGGTTCCTCCTTCATCTGACAGTAGTGTCACTGCATGTCCCCATCCCCTGCCCGACTCTGGTACCAATGCTGTGCAGGTGAAGCGCTGAGGGTGTGCGATGCTGGCTGGCCTTGGCTTTGGCAGTTCATTCCCCATGATTTGCGTGCGAGATGGGAGCCGGGTGTGAGTGCTTCAGGCAGAGTGGCTTTCCCTGCAGCAGAGTTAATGGGGCTCAGCAGATCCTCAGGGAGATGATGGGCAGGGGTACCCTGGACACCACCAGCTTTGAAGCATTGTCTCTCCTCCTTCTCATCTCTAAATCTGGTGGGATACAGGGTTGCTCCTGAGGCTGAATTCTCTGTGATTGCATATCAGTGGGACAGACCACATCTTGAAAGCGTTCCCCTGGAACCGTGGCTGACTGCTGTTTGAGTGCTTTGCCATTCCCTTCTCGCTGCTGAAGCTCACAGGAAGCCTACCCCCTTTGAGCAGAATATGTTATTGATAAAAACGATCCCCTTCTCTCAAATTGTGCCTGCTGCAAGGAGGTGGGGGTGCCGTGTTTAGCCCATCTGCTTCCCGCTTTGCCTAAGAGCGTGTCTCTGGCACTGCGAGATATTGTGGCAGCCTCAGAAGTGCACGCAGCGCTGGGCTCCACCAGCATAATTGGAGCCAGCTCCAGCCAAGCCCAGCTGGGTTGTGGAAGGAGAAGTTTTCCCATTGGTCCCTCTTCCCTTGTCTTTTTCCCTCTTCCATGACATGGGTCTTCTCTGAAGAACTTTAGTGCCATTAACTCAAGATCTTCCTTAGGATAACGTAAATCAGACAGACAGTTTGGCTCCAGGATGAATGTGCAACGCTGTGCTGGGTCACACCATGGAGCTGCCTAGTGCAGGATCCTCTCCCCAGCATCGCTTGAGTGAGTGCTCTAGGAAAGGGCTTAAAACAATGCATGCATGGCGTGTGTTGTCCTGCCTCTTCTCTGGCAGTCCATGGATGTGATGAAAGGTTTATCTAGTGGGTGATCAGCTAATATTTTGCATCTTTGTTTGTCCATTTTTGAAGTGTTTTAGAAGTAGCGATGGTGCTAACTTAGACAAGCTTGGGGATGTAAAGTTCTCTGCATGAGGTTTAGTAGTGGTCTCAAAAGTACTATGAGGACATCTCACCATCAAAACATACTGGAGAGAGAGGAGCACAATTCCCGGTTTTACAGGAGGGAGCAAAGAATTTAAATGGCTTATCCAAAACCTCGGTGGGAATCCTTAACAGAATGTGGTGTTGAAACCAGATTCTCGGACTCCTGTGAATGTCCAGCCTTCCTCTTTGATAATTACCCACACAGAGATCTAAGTTAGGATGGGAACTGATCGTTGAGGAGCTTATGCAGAAATGAAACTAACTGGAGTGAAAGCCTTCCTTACTGTCAAGGTGGATGACTGTGCTGTAGAGGGAGGATATCGCCCGGGTGGAGAGGCCGACCAACAAAACTTGCTTTGTCTATGTTTAAGAAATGGAAATGTTGCTGAGGGTCCAGCTGAGGAAATACGATGCTGAAGGTGCTTAGAAAATCAAGATATGTGGTGAACAACAAATAAGAGTGGTACAGTGTGAGGAAACAACGAGCGAGTTTGGGATGGGATCTGCTAGTCAGCCAGAAGGGACAGGCTCGAGCTGCCAGCCATGTCGAAGGGATGGGAAAGGTAGGAGGGTATACGGAGCTGGGCATTGAAATGAAACAGCCAAGATACAAGCACCAAGGGACAGCTCTCGCTCTCACTGAAGGGAATGGACTGACTCCCATTGACGTCAATGAGGGCTGAACTGGGACCCTTGCGAGAAATATATTGAACACAGACAAATCCAGCAAAGTCAAAACAGATGATGCAGGCTGCTTAATACAGTCACAGGGAGCTTGTTGCGAAACCTCCTAACGAGGCAGTTCTGTCAAGCAGCCATCTCCAAGCCCAGTAGGCTCCAGCCTAGGAGAGGAACATGGGAGGCTGTGGTCCTGGAGAAGGCATGCCCAAGATGGAAGGCAGAAATGGCATGGGATGGGTCCTCGTTGTGCTTGAACATAACCCCATTGGCAACCTGGTTTGTGTGACCTCCTTAGCTACCTTACCATACTGCAGGTGCTTTTTCTTGAGGCTTCCCTGTCCCACTGGTGAAGCTTTTACGAAGTTGGAGGCGCGGACAGACTAGACAAGTTATCACAGAGGAATATGCTGGTGTACATCAGCTGACGGTGGGGGGCATCTGTGTGCACACCCTTAATCCATGGCACATGCAAGTCAATTCAAGTTAGCCAACGTGACAGAACCGCACTAAGCTGGCTGAAATGACCTTATTTGCACGGACTAAGCGAATGCACATGGACTGTAATGCTGACACGCAGTAACTGGTTACCGCGTGATAGCCTGTTCCTGTGTTTGCGTTCAGTCTGTGACTCATCACCCCAAACTCTTCCCTTGCTGTGCTTCTCAGTCCCTTGTTCCAGGTTCCCAGTACCCGGTTTCCTCTGCGTCAGGGATGTCTGCGATCCTACCCCAGCCCCTTGTCTCTCCAGAGAGTAGTTTTGGCAGCTCTTCCACCCTGCTCTGTGGAGTCACAAGGATCTCCTCCGGGGACAGGATCTCCTAGCTCTCTTTGCAGCCAAAGGTACTCAGACAACCAGCTCCCTGTAGGAACCCAGGTCATGGCTCAGAGCATATCACCTCACTCCACAGACGCTTGTTCCTTTCCAGCCCAGCAGGCCACCTTTGGCACCATGACCTGCCTCTCCTCCATCTTTGCCTGTTCTCTCCACTTGGAGAAAGCAGTGAGTCAAGACAAGGCACTACCCTTGGAGAGCAAGAAGATGCAGAGCACTCTAGTGAGATCAGTGGGAAGACCTGGGCAATATCCTCTCTCTGGCACAGTGGGAGTTTGGAAAAGGTGAAAGGAGAGGCAAGATGAATTTACTAGTATGGATTATGAAACTGAAAACAGAAGGAGCTGAGTTTCTGGATGCTCCCAAGGATGTGGGCATCTAAAAGGAGCCTGACTTGTCCATGATGAAGCCCTGGTTCAGGCTGAACAGCAGTCTTCAGTGAAGCCGCCCTTACTCTACACCATGTTGAAGCAAAATCCAGTCTTGAAAGTCTCATCTTCCCTAAACCTGGAGTTGCGTGTCATAGCTGTGGTATGAGAGAAGGGACAGATCCAAATCAACTGATTTGCAGCCGGAAAATTCAAAGGAATGGGAAGAGAGTGCTGGGATGGAGACAGGCAGGGGGCATTGTTGCTCTTAAAATGGCTCTGTACTGTATGTACAGCTTAGAAGTTTTGGGAAGGGTGGAATTTCACCCTTGATTCCCCCTGGACAGACTGAGCTGCAACTTTACCTTCCCTTTCATCCTGGATCCACTGAACTAGCAGCCTCTTGGACAGCAACTGGCTTCCTTGGCGTAAGAGTGGTGCTTCGGGGAGGAGCCCGAGAGGGGACTCCTGAACAGGCGGTGGAAGCAGGGACAGGCTACCTGCAGTGGACATCGAGGCATTGCCTGAGCTTTCAGGAATGGAGTGAGGAAAGCCAAAGCTCTGTGGTGGTGGAGCTGGCAGATGTGAAGCACACCAAGAAGGGCCTCTTAAGCCTGCCAGCAGCAAAATAAAGGCTAAGGAAAGTGTGGGCTTGCTGCTTACTGGGGCAGAGGACCAAAAAACAAAGGACATGGAAAAGGCAGAGATACTCCATGCTTTTTTGACGCTGGGACCAATAATGTTTAATGTCTTTATTAGTGGCTTAGAGTGCACTCTCAGCAAGCCTGTGGATGATAGCAGATTGAGGGCAAACAGTTGATACACTGGAGGGCACAGCTGCTATTCAGAGGGACCTTCACAAGCTGTCGTCTGTTTTATGCTGTGATGTGTGTTTCAGGGCTGATGGCCTGGCTTTTCTCTGCTGCCTGGGCTGCTCGTTTGCTTCCTGGTTCCATTTCAGGCAGCCCTCTTTCTCTGAAGATGATGGAAACAAGCTTCCCTTCTCAGAGCAAGCAGCTGAAGGGATTGCGTTAGACTAGTCACTTCTCGGTGAGTGAAATTTGCACTGTGAGCCATAGTTTCGTGCTTGTGGGTTTCCCACAGTAACAGCATCGCCAGGAGCCACGTGTAAGCTACTGTATCAGCCTAATGTAGTTTTGCTGATAATTTTCTTATGGGCCGTGAGGTGGGAAAGGGGCTGGATCTGAGAGAAGGCATGGGCTTGGAGGAACCTGGCCCCAGGTTAGCTCTGCAGCCACAGCCTGGCACAGAGCTGTGTCCCTGTCCATGCAAGCTGGCACATGGGGACTGTGTTCTGGGAGAACACATCATCAGCACCACCACCTCCTTAGCTGTATGCAGCTGCACAGCAGTATAAGCAATACCGTGTCTTCCAGGCAGTATCTGCAACAGCCCTCCCCCATCAGCGCGTCTACTTTTCCTTATTCATAGGCATATCATAGGGTGAAGTGTTATTATTTATGAGGCTGATTTTTCTCTCTCCCTTGTCTCTTTATAGCAAACACTGCTCCTCTGCATGTCCCACGACCATTCACCTCCTTCAGATATCTGTATGGGGATGTTGTTTATTGACATGACAGCATGCAGCAGTCAGCGCTGCCAAAGTCAATGCATCCCGTGTCCGTTTAGGGCAGGCTGGGGCTGTCAGCCTTGTGTCTCCTGAGAGATCCCAAGGCTGTTTGTTGACTTTGCCCTTGGCCAGTGTTACATAAACAGTGAACTTGTATTATTTTTGTGCTTCTTCCTATGAACAGCTCAAGCACTGTAGTGGGCGCATCAGCCACTGACATCAATTGTTTCCCCTGGATTTTGTTCTGAGTGTTCGGTGAAGCCTGGAAAAAAGACACCATTATCTTTAAAACCTGCCTGGAAGGGCGAGAAAATTGTGGCCCTTCCCTGCTGTTCTGGGCCCTGGGTATGGTTGATGCTCCCTGGCATTTTTGGGTGCTAGTCTCCCAAGGTAGGAGCTGCTTCTTTCCATCAGGTACTGGTGTTCTCGGTCATTCTGTTTCTCAGCGTTAACCTTGCTGTTTTACAGTGATTGCACCCTCAGTGTAAAACCAGAGATGGGAAGTCTGAGCAGCCAGCTCGAGGAAACCTCCTCTCCCAGAGCTCTGTCTTCTCTGGTGGATCTCTGGTGGCCTGGAAAGTGTGAGTCCCACCTAAAGCTTCTGCATGAGGAGGGTGTTTGGGAAGCTTTGTGTACTGTCTTCTGGTGTTTGATAGAAGTTGAGCTCTCACAGCAGCTTTCTGTGTGGGTATCTGCCAGGCAATTGGTAGGAGAGCGGGACTTCGTTGAGTCAGACCATTCGCTTCTTGACCTCTCTCTCAGATTTGGGTGAAACTTGCTGATGGGTTCCTGAGCTGTTGGGGATGGATGAACAAACACAAATGGCGTGATTGCTTAAGTTTTGTTTCTATTGGAAACCAGGCGGAAACAGCCAGCTCCGCCGTTCCCTATGGGATAGCTTGCAACCAAAAGCATTGCGGAGGTAATGAGAACAATGCTTCCCAGTTCCTGGACGGGATCTTTTGTTGGTGTAAACTAGTTCTGTGCCATTGGAACCAGCTGACAGATGCTGATCTGCAGCAGCTGGCCTGAAACTGCAGATTCTGCTGCGCCGGGGTTTCAGGGAGCTTTCCTAAGGCATGCACAGGTAGCCAGGGGAGAAAACTGGGTTAAGAAACTCTGATTTTGGTCTTGGACTTCTGCCAACAGAGAGCAAGCCCCACTGAACACAATGTGGACACAGAAGTGAGACCAGTCATTTTCCCAGGCGCTGGAGTCTTTCAAAGCGAGTCACAGCAGAACATAGCAGCCTGAGGTATGCTGGCCCTGGTGGGGTGGGCTTGCTCGAGACAGGTCCTTCCCACTGGACTCCAACCAGCAGGAGGATGAAGATGCTGGGAGAGGTGACCCGAGCAGTTTTTGGTCTGCTTGGCTTTCCTAGTTACCTGGAATTTTTGTTTGTGGCAGTAAAGTAGAATTTGGAGGCCAGCCTACCCCTGCAGCACAGTACTATGCTTTGGTTCTTCACCCTACGTCAATACATTGTGCCTAACCTGCAGGATTAGAGCATGTCAAAGTTCCCTTCCAGGCTGTGTGTCCAGCTTTCCTTCCCACAAAACTCAGCAAGGCAGAGGGCAGGTCAAACAGTCTGTAACTAGTGTGAGTGATCGTTACCACAAGCAATGTATTATGAACCACAAAAACGGTGAGCAGAGTAGCTGCTCTGGTGTGATTCAAGGCTCTTTAAGAAGAACAGAGGAGATAAGGAAAACCAGGCAAAGTGTACTTGGAAAGATAAACAGAACAAAACAAAGCAAGTTACAGTTGAGTTAGGAAGAACAACAACTGCTGAGAGCAGCAAAGGTGTTTCTAGACAAAGAACTGCAAAAACTTTAAAAGGGAGCCAGAATAAAGAAACCATGAGCAACTGGGCAGGCTGTGACCTCCACTGAGCCTGAAGGAGGTGATTTGGCACAGCTCCCCAGCACATCATCTCCACGTTCCTGATGCTCTGCAAATGTCTGCCCAGCACCTTGAGGTCTTGCTAAAGGCAGCATGTATCGCTGTTTAGGGCTCTATGCGAGTCCAGGACAGTGTGCTGATTGCTCAGCTCCTGCTGCCTTGACTGACCGACTTTGGCATCAAGAATGGGAGGGATGACTGTGTTATCCTTCTGCTGTGTAGTTGTGATGTGACTTGATTCCCACCAAATACTGGTGCTGAAAGGTGTTCCTGGGTCCTGCAGTTTAGGCACAGTTACTGTCTCTCTGGACTATCTCATACTTCTCAGTCCTCAGCACTGAAACCCTCGGAGGTGGCAAAGACGAAGAACTGAAAGACCTTATTTTTAGATTACCATGAATACTCTTTCTGGCTCCTTTTTTTTCTGTTGTGGCTGGTCACACTTCCTATCTCCCTGTCCCAGTTCCTCTCCCACCCTCTGTACCCATCCATTGCCCTTCTGCCCCATCCTTCTCATCCCTCCTGTAGCGCCCCTGGTGCTGTGATGCCAAGAGAGCAGATACGCTGCCGGGGATGGAGTGGTTCCTGCTACTCTGATGCTGTCTGTGAGCTGTCTGATTCCTTGTGCAGTTCCTGGTACAACACCCTGCACGGCAGCTCCATGCAGCTGTTTCTGGAGTCAGCTCACAGCCGCAGCTCTCCATGTGTCTGCCACTGCTTGCAGCACCCACACAGTCATGGATGGCAGCTGGCAGTAATGCTCTAAGCAGCAGTAATGCGGTCACTTGTGAGCATGTCATCATAGTCTTGTGGTGGTTGCCTGGGGACGTGTCAGAATAGCCTTGCCCTAGAGCCGTGTGCTTTTCCGTGTGGGTGTCCCTCCTCCCAAGTGCCCCGAGGGGGCTGGACAAGCTGATCTCCAGAGGTCCCTTCCAGCCCCAACTGTTCTGTGATTCTGTGAAGTAAGAATTGCCCCTTCGCAGGGGAGGATGTACCTGTACGGGGATGGCATGGCACATGGGTTCTATATCTGTGAGGCGATGCTCCCCTGGTGTGGCTGGCAGTCTTGAGGGTCAAAGAGGAGAAGTGAAGTGAGTCTTTTACTAGGAAATGAGCTTAGGGAACTGGGTACTCAAGTGATAAATTGTTTGTGTGTGTAGTGATGTGTCTTGTGCCCCTGTGCAGGAGCTGGCTCAGAGACGAGGAGCGCTTCAGAAGCAAACAAGACAGCAAAGATGTGCCTAGGGGCCGTGGAGCACAATCTCGAGCATCCAAATGTTTGCCTTCGTAATGCTGCTCCTGGGAGCCTCGGCCTGCTTGAGATGATAGTATGTGTCTGTTATCTCAGCCGGGCAGGCTGAAACACCCAGACGCTGTGAGATATTTCTGCAGTACCAACCTGAAAATCTTTCTTGGAGGCCATGTGTACACCAGCCTCCGATGGCTGAGAACTATCCATCTATAAAACCATTTTGCAGGACAGTGGGAAAGAGAGATGCTGAGGTAACGCACAGGTATTGCTGGAGGAAACGTGTTCTCCCTCTGAAGGCACTGCCCTGGCTGTGGGCTGCAGGCTGTGCTGGACCACAGAGGTTCATGGTACTCATCAGGAAGGATCCTTGCTCTTCAGTGGCTCCACCCAAGGCCATCATCTTGTCTCGTCCTCAGCTTCAGCATGCCTTTTGCTTCCTCCCATCTGAGGACATTCCCTGCTCGTTGCAGGGGGATTGGACTAGATGATCTTTAAAGGTCCCTTCCAACCCAAACTATTCCGTGATTCTGACATGCACTCGCTGACTTCCTACATCACCTGCAGTTACTCTGTAAGAGGTACAGGAAAGAGACTGTAACTAATGGGACAGAGGTTCACTGGGATGCTTCTTCCTACCCTCCAGATATAGCCACTGGCTGGGATGTTTTGGTGTCTGGACAAACTTCTGCAGCGAGTGTCAAGGTGAGATGAGTGATGCTTGAGTCCTCCCTTGCGATTTCAGGGCAGAGCACAGCGAGCTGCCTGCACGTCCAACAGAGACATCCTTGGAGCTGACCCTGCCGCAGACCAGCTCTCTGCATATGCACACCTGCAGGTGCATGCTACCAAAGGGATGGGCAGTATCCTTATGCTCTGCAAACCCTTTCTGCTTGGGGCTGAGGACAACCAGGCCTAAAATACAGAGACAGCGCAGTTGTGCCATGTGGCACCCTGAATTCATGCTACGTCAGGACCTGACCCTGCCTTCCTGGCTGAGCTCTCTGCCTGCATGTGGCCGCTCCCCTGGTCGCAGCAACCCTGCTCTGTCTCAGACACAACCGCCTGTGAGCAGGCCCCCGTGCAGGCCTGCAGCTCCATCAACACCTCCTGCACTGGGATTGCGTCTGCCTGGAGCCGGGCTTGCCCGGGGGAGCTGGCGTGGGACAAGAATACACAGCCACCGGTTGTCTGCAGCCCCTGTTCACCGCCGTCCCTGACATGGTGCCCTCACTTTGCTACTGACAGTGCTGGCCTCCGCCCCCACGTCTCCGTGTCCTGAAACATTAACTGACTTACACTGATGAGCCCAGCTCAGCAGCAAGAATCAGCAAAGGTTTTTTTGTCTTTTCATGCAGGGCTCGGGTTCCCACCGTGCTCACACATGGCATTGAGAGCAGGGCAGGGGTACAGTGTCAAGAGGACAAGGATCGCTGGTGATGGGGCAAATGCTGGAAAGAAATGAGAGAGTCCCAGAGCAGAGGGAAGTGAATAAAAGTTCCAGAGAAGACAGTGAGGAGCTGCTTCAGAGGAGCCTCCTGCTGAGCAGCAGAGGCCTGTCTGATGCTGTATAGGCCAAGTTCTCTGCCAGTGCACAGATGCGGGCACTGAACTGCTCGGGGACAATGGTGAGGGAGGCTGTCACAGACCTGCACTCACAGCTGGGGGTCTGCAACCTCTGAAAAATGCTCCTGCCGAGCTGTGTGCGACCCTTATGGCGCACCTGGCCGGGGCCGATCGGAGCAGCCACAGAGATCCACTCTGGTGTAGGAGCGGGGCCCCAGGAGGGAACAGCATCCCAGCTACAGTGCTGCTGGCAGCGCAGCCTGCCAGGGAATTACGGATTAATGTGGAACTGATCTGAGATGAAACACTTTGGATCAGGACCACAACCAAAAGTATTTCGAGTCGGATCAAACTGAACCAAACAAATCTGTTTGTTTCCTGCTTTCCCAGCAGACAGTCAGTCTTAAAGGTCACAGAGCTGAGAAGCGTGGCTGGGCACAAGTGGATTTTCCTTTAGGAAAATGACAATGACAGAAAATTCCTGACCAGCTTTGTCCTAGGGGCGAGGAATGGGGTGATTCACCTCTCCTAATTTTAGGCTCCTTCGTGAGGAGCTGAGATTGGGAGCGCTAGCATGGATGGAGTTGGGCATCTCCAGAGGGGAGCCAGCACCGAGGTCCCTTTCCCCCAGGGGACGTGGCCAGCCAGAGTGACGGCTGGTCCTCCTGCATCCTCCCGCCTGCTGAGTGGAGTCTGGGACTCCTCAAAGCGGCTCTCTGAACTGCTGACTTTTGGGAAGTGGGAGCCTTTCCAAGCCTTGGGGACTGTGTCAACATGGCGTGAAGGTATGCAGACAGGTTTAGGCAGACAGGGACAAGAACAATCAGACTTATCCCTTTCGACAACTGCTTTTTTGATAACCCCCTGTATTGTTAGCCAGCATCAGCCAGTGACTCAGAGACAGAAATCTGCAGGGACAAGCTTTGTAACCATCCCAGCTGCTAGTCCCCCATTCTCCCTCAAAAGCAGGGCCCCCATACTCTGATCAACAACCCCGCGGGCATGCTGAACCCTGGACCAGGCAGCTGGTGTAGGCTAGAGCAGCCGGGGGCTGCTCTTGTTCACTTGTGTCTTCCCGCAGGCAGCCATGCTGGAGGAGATGCTACAGCGCTGGAAAGCTGCTGGCTCCCACCCCAGTGTGGGTCCCCTCTGATTCAGACCAGAGAGCTTTCTGCCCTGTGGCACAAGCTCACCCCAGCGGCCGGCTGATCCCTGAGGTGATCTCACCCACCAGGTTTTTCTGCAGGTGGGAGCAGCCCGGAAGGTCGCGCAGCCGTGGGAGAGCGGCAGCAACGCGCTGGCTCCCGGCGAGGCGTGCTGCTCCCTGCACGGCCAGCTGCAGCCCGCGCTGGCTGCCGGGAGCCTGCTGCGCTGCTGCGGCTTCCTGCAGCGCTGCTTTTCCCGGTTCCTGCGGGAGCCTGGCTCTCCCAGGCAGGTGTGTGCGAGGGAGCGGGCCCAGGACGTCCCCTCTGCACCCGAGGATGCTACCGCTGAAGAAGCAAAGCAGAGGCCAGACGCGTATATATGCAAGCAGCTGTGTGCACGTATCGATGTGTGCAGGAACATACGGGGTGTGCTCAGTCTGCATCCTTCGTCTCTGCTGATCTACTCGTGTTTAACTGATGCAATCTAGTTTCTAAACTAAGAACACGCACTTTAAATTTGGCAATGTCTCTTTAATTCAAAGCGCACTTTTAAGATGCTCAGATGTATTTGGCAACTGTGGTCTGTTTTTATTAGTAAAATGATAGCATATGATATCAAAGTCTGTTTTCATTGCCCTTGTTGAAAGAGATGCCAAATGCAAATCCATTTAGAGAAGCGAACCGGATTTATAAACTTCCTTTTGCTGTGCCTATTAAACCGGTGACAAGCCACGGCCTTGGAGTTTCTCTCATTTTCCAGGCTGGGAGCTGGGTGCTGGATTTGCAGCAGCTCCTGCTGGAGCAGCGGCAGAGGGTGCTCTTCCCCTGCCCGGAGCAGGCTGCAGGCAGGCGGGCAGCCCTGCCTGCCCAAAACACATGCAGCCCTGCCTTGCCTGGAGCCAGCTGGGAAGTGGAGGGGAACAAACTGTTCAGGCTTTGGGACTGGAGCTGCTGGAGGTGGCAAGGGAGGCCCGTGGAGCCCCGGGAGGAGCCCCTGTGCCTTCACCTGTCTCTGCTGTGATCTGGCCGTGCTGGGAGCTGCCCATAGACCCGCCAAGAGAGAGCTTGGCTGCCGCGGTCTGCGGGAGCATCCCTGGGGGCACTGGGACTGATGTGCCCAGGGCCACACCGTGGCCTGTGGCAGAGGAGAGCTGATCTCTGCAACCCTGGGGACAAAGCTGGCCGCTGGGGACTGCTGCGTGTCCCCTTTGGCAGGTCGCTCCCCGTCATCTCTGTTTCTACCTCAGTAGCCTCATTATCTGTGGAAGAAACCTGTGTTGCAATGCATGTATTTTTCCTCTCTCTGTCTCTGTGACTGTTCATCCTGCACCGTGGATGGGCTGGCGCCTGGCTGCACACCTGGGACACCCGTGTGCCCTGCAGAGGGGAACGGTGGTCTCGTGGGAAGGCTGTGTGTGGTGGAGGTGCTGGGCAGGGTGCTCCGAGCTTGCTGTCCAAGTTCACACCGTTGCTGACCTCTGTAGCTGACTTGCCTCTCGCTTTCGGTAAAATGCAGAGAACATCATGTCCCTGGGTAATGCCATGTGGAAGGAAACCATGAGCCAAAATCATCAGGGGGAGTTGTGTTCATGGACTGACCCGTGTTCTCCTCCAAACAACCACAACGCTGCCTACTGCACCTCCTGACCTCCCCCTGACATCTGGCCTGGGACACCCATCCACATTCCCTACCAGTTTCTGCATTTCTTACCTTCTCTTCACCCCGTGTAATGTCCCAGAGGCTGCTCTTCCAGAAGCAATTCCAGGAAACTGGTGATCCCTACCCCAAATACCTGATGGCTGCAATTGCCCAGCCCAGTGCCACGGTGGGCACGGGAGCAACACCCCAAAGGCCTGTGGGTGCAGCCCCTCGACTGCTGTGCATCTGTACTGGTGCAAGCCCAGGAGACGCAGAGCTTGCACAGCATTAACATCGCTGGGTCATCATGATGGTCCAGAACATTTAATGTTTTATTTTTAGCAACAAGCCTCTTTTTCTCAAAGCATCTGAAATCTTGGGGACACTGCTGCTGGGCCTGACCTGGATCTTTCCAACCAGGCACATGGCACTGGGGAGGGGGTACGGGAGCCCCATCTGCCCTGGACTGATGGAGCCCGTGAGGCTCTCTGGGGCAAAGGTGGGCTCCAAGGATGTGGGGATGGCAGAGGGGGGCACAGGGGAGAGAGAAAGGAAACCACTTTGGTGGCACAGGCAGTGGTGTCCCCTCTGTGCCTGCAGCGGGCTGTACTTCAGGCAGGCTGGGTACGGCTCGGGGTGTCAGCCCGCTTTACTTCGTGTCTGTTAATGGGGATGACCTGGTCCTCAGGGCAGAGGCTGGTCCTCACAGGGCCGAGAGCTGCCCTTCCCCACCATGTTGTCCCCTTGCTGCACGTCCTGAAGACAGCCAGGTATGTCCGCCTGGCACCTGGGGAGCAGCAGCTGCCCCGGCCGGCACATCCCAGCCGAAAACACACACGGAGGGGAAGTGATTCACTCAGAGCCACCCAGTGAGTCAGTGGCAGAGCTGGGAATAAAGCACAAGTCTTCTCCTGCTCAAACCACTAACTCAGCCAGCTCCTCCGGGGAGGTCGGGTGCGTTCGAGGGGACCGTGAACTATTCTCTTGCCTGCTTCAGCAGTTTCCAAAGAATCAGGGCTGCGGAAATAACCCAGTCCCAGTTTCACAGCAGACGTTCTGCTCCAAACTGCACTTGCGAGATTAGTTGTTTGGAAAAATATAATGAGCCCGAGGAGTGTGGCAGCTGCTCTTGCCAGGGCAGAGCACAAGGGTCGTTGCGCAGTGGAGAGGGCGGTGAGCCGGGTGCGGAGACCCTGACTCCAGCCCTTGTGCGGTCACAGGCAAGTCGAGGTGCCCGGGGGCTTCCAGCGCAGGGTCTAACAGCGCAGTCATAGCAGCTTAATGATTTACTGCCCTTCGTTTCGCCACTGTCACCGTGTGCGCTCGGCCACGTGGCCTCTGGCAGGGCTGGCTGCGGTGCAAGGGCACGGGACGGTACTCTCCAGCTCAGCCTCACCTCCCTCCGTCCCGTGGTCAGAGCTGGGCGCTGTACGGCAGACCCAGCAGCCGCAGCATGGCTGGGCGCTCCTGCTTGCACCTTGGGGTGCTTCCCCTCCCTGGCTCCCAGAGGTGGGAGCTGGCGTCTGCTGGGGCTGTCTGCTCCCCGGCCAGTGGCATGGCAGCTCTGCCACCGTCTCCTCCCTGCTCCACCGCCTTGCTGGGATTCGGCTTTTGGAGCAGCTTATCTCTGTTTCCAATGTGTGGGCCTAGCCAAGCCGTGCATGTTTCTTGTTTGTTTGTTGTTTCAGTCCTGCTCTCTGCCAGCCCTGGTGGCAGGCAGTGCCGGCAGCTGAGCCCACAGCGACCGCAGGGGTGGACCCTGCTAAACCTCTCAGCCGCGCTGCCGGCAAAGCCAGGCCAGCCGAAGGCGGCTGCGGTGGCAAGAGGCAACAGCCCCAGAGGAAAGGCTGTTTGTTTACCCTGGGCCACAGGCACGCTCGCACCGAGGCCACAGGGCACGGGCCAAGCCGCAGTGTCTGGCGAGCGACCGCAAAAGGATGGAGCGCGCAAGGCGTGGGAGCTGTGGTTTCTGCAGGCGGAGGAGCCGGTGCGCGGCTTTGGCGGTGGCTCGCAGGAGAAGTGGCCCCTGGGTTTGGAAAGGAGGGATGGGGAGAGCCCCAGCTCTCTGTGGCACAGCTGGATTGCTCTGTTTGGGTTTCCAGCGGCTGCTCTGGAGGTTCATCTCACGTCTGCTCTCCCTCCTGCTCCACACTGGTGGAGTAGTGGTGGGAACCCAGTGGCTCCTGCTGCTCTGGACAAGAGGCGGGGAGGGTCCCCAGAAGTGCTGCCCTTCCAGCTCGTCCCCAGCACAGTGAGCCCAAGTGGCTGTGGCCGTGTGGACACCCTGCCTGCTCCATGATCCTGCTCTGCCATCCCAGGGCTCACATGGGACGGAGTGGCTGGCTGGAGATGCCACTCTGGCACAGAGACAACCATCACCCCTCTATGGCCACCTGAAATAAGGTGGCACATGGCTTGTTTCTCCCTTTTCCAGGGGGAAACCAAGACACAGCCCATTGCCTGAGGCCACAGAGAGTGCAGCGTTGCTGGGGTGGAGACCCTGGGGAGATGCTTACACCGCCGCCGTTCGTCTCCCAGCTTCCTGGATTGTCCTTCCTCCTGGCCAGGAGGTTGGGCTGTTGCCTTGACCGTGTCGAGGAGGGCAGATGGAGGAGCAGTGCGAGGAGCCGCGGGAGTTCTGGCAGGGGACAGGGGTCGGGCCTGATGCTGTCACTGTGCTGTAGGGACAGGGATGGACTCCTCCATCCTGCAGTAACCACACCCTGGTGCGAGCAGGGGCAGACTGGTTGTCTGTGACCAGGCACCCCAACCTGCACCCCACGTCCCCTCCGGCAGACACAGACATGCTCGGTGCTTGGATGGGGAGATGCAGAGGAGCGCTGGGGTCAGCCTGCTGCTGCTCCAGTACCCAGAGAAAGCTGCTGGGGCGGCTACGGAGCCAGTGCCCTTGAGGAGGCGAGGGGGCGGATGTCTGCATCCTCTTCTGCACCTCATTAACAACAAGGCGTCCCCTGTCACCAGCTCGCCACAGAGCCCTGTGTGGGATCCCACTCCCCCCAGGCTGCACCGCTCCATTCTCCCCCGGCTGCTGAAAGCACCAGGGGGTTTGCTTACAACTTTGCCAGGCCGGCAGTGAGCTGGGAGGGCTCCAGCTGGCGTGCCGCGGTTAGCCCCGGGCTCGGCAGCCCTCTGACACAGGAACCCCAGTGGGAAAATTATTCCCACCCGGGCAAGTGGTCAGAAATCAGGGCCAGGCTCTATTCGCTCGCCCTGTGTGCTCTTCAGTGTCGGGTTATTGTTAGTGTCACTGCTTGAATCGCGCCGCCTTTGAGAGCTGGGGCAGGGGAAGGGGGAAGGCTGGAGACATCCCTGTCCTGTAGTGCGTGCTCTGGGGTGGGACGAGGGGACCTCAACCTGCCAGCGCAGCCCCCAGCCCCATGTCCAAGCCCTGTCCTTGCTCAGGAGCCGCGGTGCAGAACCAGAGCGGAGCAACCAGAGAGCCCAGCTGGCTTGGCACATCCCCGGACACCTCCCGGTGTTGGGTCTCGCACCTCCCGCCAGAGGTGCTGCTGCAGTGGGATGGGATGCAGCAGCTTGCCGGGATGAATTATCACCCTGCAGCTGCTGATGGTGGCAAGACCAGCACCGTTACGCTTCCCTGACAATCTCTTTATACCAATTTCATGCCTTGGATCTGCCCAAGATCTGCCCTTTTTCTATAGGGAGAATAGCACGCGAGGGGCTCCTCCTCCACCCGCAGACCCTGGCCCGTCGCCACTGCCTTCGGAGGCCGTGGCAAAGTCATGCCACACTTTAATTACATCAATTAATTCCTGAATACCAGCCTTACTATGGCATGGGGCAGGGCCGGGGGGGCCGGGAGCCGGGAGCACAAATGGGCCGTTGTATTGTCCTCCCGTCTCATCGCTTGCCAGGTCCCGCTGGCCTGCCCCCGCGCTCCGAAATGCTTCAGCATCCTCGTGGCCTGCCCAAGGCGCTTGGCTGTAGCTCCCCTCCAAACTGGATGCCCTGGACCCTTTCTGAGGACTCCTTGTGCTGGGAGAAAAGGAGCTGGGAGCTGTCGAAGTCAGGGAGGGTAAGGGTCCGAGGGGAGCGGACAGTGTTGTGCCCATTTCTGGGGCCGCACCAAGGGTGCTGTGGTCCACAGGTTGGGGGACACTTCCCAGCATGTGAGGGTGACTGTGGCCACTCTTGGCGGTGTCCCCATGAGGCTGCCCAGGACAGCCAGAGGTTATGTTGACCCCACGGCTCCGTGGGGTGTTGCTCTGCTCCAGTTGACATCAAGTGCTCTCCTGGCAGCTGGAGAGCTGTCAGCGTGCCGCAGGAGAGCATGGCCGGCCCTGGCGCTCCCATGGGACTCTTCTGCTGCACGGTGGCTCGAGTTCATTTGTGAGCTGGCTCCTGTGGTGCCTCTCTCCACTCCCTTGGGAATCCCAGGTCCTGTCCTGTGCTAGGTCTTGGTCTCCCCAGGGGAAGCAAAGCCTCAGTGCCTCCAGACTGTGCAAGGTCTCCCGGGGCATGAAGGATGGCCAAGGAGTTCATGCTCACGCCCAGGAGATGTGATCTTCAGCCTGCTGCAAGCAGCCCAGGGGGCTCAGGGCATTTTGGCTCTCTGGGTCCTGTTTCTTGCTGCGGGATGATGGCATCATCCCACCCCGGGGCCCAGGAGGGGTGTGCTAAGAGGGGCAGGGGTTGGGGCTGGGCAAAGACCAGGGTCTCGATGAAGACCAGGAGATAGACACCTGAATACTTGTTTGAGCTCCTGGGTGTAAACCCTGCAGCCACTGGAGCTGGTTTGCCATGGGGCTTGTGGTTTGCCCTGTGCAGCCATGCGGGTGCCACGCTGCCCTCCTCTGTCATGAACTCCAGGAACTCTGCCCAGAAACACTCTAGAAAATACTGCTCGACCCTTGCTGTGCTCCTCTCTTGCTCAGGGTTCGCTGTCAGAAATTGCTCCTTTGGCACGTTCCAATGGCCGTCCATCCCCGGGGCCTCCTGCCTGCTGTAGGATAAACTGGGCAGGGAGGACAACCCGCTGCCTCGTGTCGCTTTGCACCCAGGAGCCCAATTTATCATCTAGCCCCAGAGCCCAGGCCACCCCTCGCCCAGGTTAATCCCCTTTTCGCTGAGGCCATTTTATCCACAGATATTTTGAAGATTTTCAGCGGCGAGCCGGGGCCGTGCCGGGGTGGGGAGCCAGCCCCGAGCAGAGGCAGGGTGGGCAGAGCTGCCCGCTGGGTGCTGGTTAGGCAGCACGGCCAAGGCAGCGGCTGCTGGTGGCCCCGCTCCCAGCGGAGAGCGTTTTGAGGAGGCGGTTTAATTCAGCCCATTGTAATGCTATCCGCGGGAGCATTTTTGCGGAGGGTTTTTGCTCATTACAGTGGGGGCATCCGCCGGCATTTCCCAGCCACGGGTCCCCCCACCCCACTGCCTCCAGTGCTGCAAGGCACTGGGGGCTCGGGTTTGTGCTGCTGTGCCGCCTCCCCAGTCCTGACCCCCAGCCCAGCCCTATGGTGCTGCTGCGCTCATGTGCTGTGGCTCGCTTGCAAACCGAGCCGGCAAATGATTAACGGGTGTGTGGAAGTCAAATGCTTTTTGCGTGGATTGCACGCAGCTGGAGCAGAGAGGAGGGAGAGAACGAAAAGAAAAAGGAGAGGAAAATGGAAATGGGAAAGGGAACGGGAAAGGGAAAGGGAAAGGGAAAGGGAAAGGGAAAGGAAAGGAAAGGAAAGGAAAGGGAAAGAGAAAGAAAGAGAAAAAAGAGAGAAAGGAAAAAGAAAAAGAAAAAGAAAAAGAAAAAGAAAAAGAAAAAGAAAAAGAAAAAGAAAAAGAAAAAGAAAAAGAAAAAGAAAAAGAAAAAGAAAAAGAAAAAGAAAAAGAAAAAGAAAAAGAAAAAGGAAAAAGAAAAAGAAAAAGAAAAAGAAAAAGAAAAAGAAAAAGAAATAGAAAAAGAAAAAGAAAAAGAAAGAAAAAAATGAGGAAAGAGAAAGAAAAAAGGAAAAATAAAAAAGATAATTAAAAAGGAAAAGAGAAGAGGAGAAGAGAAGAGAAGAGAAGAGAAGAGAAGAGAAGAGAAGAGAAGAGAAGAGAAGAGAAGAGAAGAGAAGAGAAGAGAAGAGAAGAGGAGAGGAGAGGAGAGAAGAGGAGAGAAGAGGAGAGAAGAGGAGAGAAGAGGAGAGAAGAGAAGAGAAGAGGAGAGAAGAGGAGAGAAGAGAAGAGGAGAGAAGACAAAAGGGAAGGGAAGGGAAGGGAAGGGAAGGGAAGGGAAGGGAAGGGAAGGGAAGGGAAGGGAAGGGAAGGGAAGGGAAGGGAAGGGAAGGGAAGGGAAGGGAAGGGAAGGGAAGGGAAGGGAAGGGAAGGGAAGGGAAGGGAAGGGAAGGGAAGGGAAGGGAAGGGAAGGGAAGGGAAGGGAAGGGAAGGGAAGGGAAGGGAAGGAAAGGAAAGGAAAGGAAAGGAAAGGAAAGGAAAGGAAAGGAAAGGAAAGGAAAGGAAAGGAAAGGAAAGGAAAGGAAAGGAAAGGAAAGGAAAGGAAAGGAAAGAAAGGAAAGGAAAGGAAAGGAAAGGAAAGGAAAGGAAAGGAAAGGAAAGGAAAGGAAAGGAAAGGAAAGGAAAAAAGCAACTGAGGTCAAAGTACCATATGGAAACCACCCAGGCCCATGTGGTGCCATCAGCCGGGAGCGCTTCCTGACAGGACAGCATGCCTGCAGGGCTGTCCAGAGGAGAAAGCTCGGCTTTACTCCTGCCGTTACATCCAGGTTTCCTCCTGGTTGAAGCCTTTGGGATCAAAAATGATGGGAGGGCTGGAGCCCGTCTGCTGGGAGGACAGGCTGAGAGAGGTGGGGGTGTTCAGCCTGGAGGAGAGAAGGCTCCGGGGAGACCTTATTGCGGCCTTCCAGTGCCTAAAGGGGCTCCAGGAGAGCTGGGGAGGGACTTTTTAGCGGGGGCTGCAGCAGTGGGACAAGGGGTAATGGCTTTAAACTAAAAGAGGGGAGATTCAGACTAGGTCTAAGGAAGGAAGTTTTTATGCTGAGGGTGATGAAACCCTGGCCCAGGTTGCCCAAAGAGGTGGGAGATGCCCCATCCCTAGAAAGCCCCCAGCTCAGGTTGGACGGGGCTCTGAGCAACCTGATCTAGTGGAAGATATCCCCGCTCATGGCAGGGGGAGTTGGACTAGATGGCTTTTAAAGGTCTCTTCCAACCCCAACTACTCTATGATTCGATGATTCTCTTTTTTCTTGCAGGGTGTTTCTTGGGAGCCGGGGGGGGGTGGTGGTGGGGAGCTGCTGCTCAGGCGAGGGCGGTGAGTGCCGTCCATGTCTGTGCCTGGGCTGGAGAGCGGCTTCAGCCTCTCCTTGAGAATGCTCAGCCCTCCTGCCTGTGGTCGGAGCAGTGCTGGGCACCGCTTCGCCCACAAAGCCGCTGCAGAGCCAGTCCTGCCCGGCATCACACCTGGGCCACCCGGCAGGCTGAGAGGGGGACTGGTGTGCAGCTCCAGCTCTCCTGGGCTCCTTCATGCACCGAGGCGCTGCTTTGGAGGAGGGGAGAAGGGTCCCTGGGCTGCCATCCCGGCGCGATGGTAGCTGCCTGCAAAGGTGTGGTGTGGGAGCTTGCACACGTGTGTGCAAAGGGACAGGCGTGAGCTCGCACGTGTGTATGCAGAGGGGCAGGGTGTGAGCTGGTGTGCTCGGACAGCGTGCCAGCTCGCACAAGCTTGTGTAAGGTGCAGTATATGAGCTTGCACACTTGCGAGCCTGCATGCATGCGTGTGGGTGGCAGTGTTTGCTCCTGCACATATGTGTCTGGATACGCAGCGTGCGGGCCAGTGTGTAAACGGGCTGTATGTGACCCTACTCATATACTACAAGATGGGCTGGGTGTGAGCTTACGTGTGTGTGTATACAGGTGGGCTACCCCTGGGGAGACAGGGCCAAACGGAGCCCCGGGGCTTGAAACAAGAAGGGAGGATAATTTTCACAGTGAAAACGCTCCCTTTGCAGCTGAGGGTTAGAAAACAAACGGCTCTTCCAAAACAAATGGGGCTCAACAGCCCCAGCGATGGAGAGAGCTGCCAAGAGGCTGCTGGGTGGGAAAGGCCACGCAAACATTGGTTTAATCCCTCTGTCCTCCCGCCGTCTGCAGGGATGCTCCAGCAATGTCCCTGCCTCTTACACCCCGAGGTGCTGCAAGGCAGCGGGGAGCTGTCTGGGGATTGTTCCTCACCCAGGGGGTCTCCTGGGTCTCCCTCTCTGGCTCCCCCAGACCTGTCCTGCCAAGCAGCTGAGGTCCCTGGGAGGTTTCCATCCTCTGTCAAGGACTCGTGCTTCCTTTGCTGTAGGGCGCGGAGCATTTGGTCATCCAAGACCAAATGGGAGGCTGCAGGGAGGATGAAGCTGGGGCTTCTCGTTGGTGTGTGTAGAGATGGTGAGAGGCAGCAGCAGGAGCTGGAATGAGGGAAATTCCCAGTAAATGCAGGGACAAATCATGAGGGTGCTCAAATATTGGAACAGGGGTCTGGAGAGGGATGGGAGTCTCTGTCCTTGGAGATACTCAGACCTTGACTGGAGCAACCTGCTCGGAGCTGGCCTGGGTGGGAGCAGAGACCTTCATGAGGCTCCACCACCCGGCGCTGCACCCTGGTCTGGGGAGAGGGTCCCTCCTGGAGTGGGGAACCCCACACTCACAACCCAAGTGGGGCAAGCGAGAGTGGGCATGGGGACTCTTGCCACCCTTTCCCTCCCCTACTGCAGTCATGGGTCTGGGTCCTCCATCCTCATGTCCTGGTGCTGCAAGCGAGTGAGTCTGCATCATGGCCTGGATCTGTGCTTGGTTCCCATGTCCCGGAGACCACCCTGCCTCCTCCTTCTCATCTTCACCCTCCTCCTCCAGCATTTTGCTCCATGGGGGCCCTGCGGCACAGCTACCCCGCTGGTGCACCATGTTGTCTGCTTCGATCTGAACCAGTGTCACGCTTACCAGAATCAGTGAAAGAACCTGGGACGAGGCTCAGCAATGTCTGGCAAATGTAGGATCCGCTCAAAAAATGTTTATGGAAGAGGGAAAAAATAGCAAAAGGTTGAGGAAAGAGAGAAGAAGACAGACAGCAACCCCACGAGACCCTCCCCTCGGGAGCAGGAAGCGGGAAACATAAGGAGCCATTTATTTTAAGTAAACTATAAATATCGGACTACAACAAATGCATGTAAGAAAAGAAAAGTTGGTCCGAATCCAAAGATTTCCGAGAGGTCTTGAGCAAACATGTGTGATTGAGTCTGGCAATGTTGTGTGTGCATGTGTGCCGGTGCGCATGCTAATCAAGGGCTGCGGTGCTAGATACGACATCATCCCCCCAAATTAAAACCAGAGCAAATTCAAAATTGAGACAAAAATGCATCCGAGTCTCAAGGCTGGTGATAAGATCAGTGTGTGTGGGGTAAGAGCGGGGAGCGCCCCACTGTGCCCTCGTGCCGGGGCACATCCCTCCCTCTGAAAACGCCTGCTCTGGTTGGGAGCAGCGCTGTGCCGCCCATGCTGCGCTGCCCGTCCCCAGCATTGCTGGCAGAGAGCATCCCGAGTCTGTGGAAACACAGAAATGTGGGACTAGGGGACTGCGGCTCCTCTGGACAGGGGACTGCAGGTGTCACTAGTGCCCGCGTCCTTCACTGATGCTTCTTGCCAGGACCATGGCGTGGGCCGCCAGGTCGGCTCTGGGCTTGTACCACCACTGGTGGCCTCCTTTGCAAGTCCCCGGCTGCCAGCACGCTGCCTGTGAGCTCTTACGACCTGGGCTGGAGCCACCTCCTTGGGAGAGGACCAGGGTACTCCCAGCTCCGTTAGCCATGTTCCCTGGATCATCTTGGAGAAGTAAACACCAAGGATGGTGTGTGGTGGATGCAGCCGCACCATGGTCTGCTGCAGCATGGGCAAGGCGGCCCTGCTAGGGAGGAATTTGGGCAGAGCTGGTTCACCAGCGTGGCTGGGACAGACCCCGAGTAAAGGTGCTGGGTGCTGGAAGGCATGGCTTGGTGCAAGCAGAGCTCCCATCCCGCTCCCTGTGGGAGGGGACCCATCCTGGGGAGATGCCACAAAACCAGCCTTTCTAGCCCCAAACTGGCAGGCTTGGTGAGCGGTTCTTGGGTTGCAGAGCTTCAGCCTTTAGCAGCAGTCCTGGAGCTTGCTTGCACCCTACCAGCACTAGTAGCTCCGTGGTCTTACTTGGGGCGGTTTTCAGCTGATCTGCACCAGCTTTGTTTGGACCAGAGCCCTGGTTAACCTCAGGCGGAGAATAAATCTGATGGGCATGAGGTGCTGGCCCTTGTCATGCTGCCAGGCTTGATGACAGTTAACATATTGCTGCGTGAACGGCGCCTGCTTTGTGTGACTGCTCTTATCGCGGCGAGCTGACATGTTTTGCCCTTTTCTTTTCACCCATGTGAAGTATCGCCCCGGTCCCCAAGGGTCAGCCTGGCTTTCAGGCGCTGCGCACCCCGGTGCTGGGACACACTGGTGTTTCTGTGCGTGGGGCATCTTTGTCCCTCCTCCCTGCCAGCGCCTGACACTTAAAGGCAGCACAAGAGGGGACAGAGACACTATCAGTGTGCCCGGGGCTGGGCTGTGCTACGAGTGGCCGTGGAGCACCCAGTGCACCCACAGCCCCACGGGCTGGCTGCCCCGGCACCCGGGCTGCACCGGCTCATTGCTCTTGGCCAACTGCCCCAGCCGGTGGCTCGTGGAGCTGTGTACTGCTGGCATGGAGCTGCTCCTGCTGCAAGGGACTGTCCAGTGAAGGGGCTGTGCCATGGCTGGTGGCTGGTGGGGGGGCAGCCAGTTGCCAGGGCTCAGCGGGACCTTGGGCTCCTTGTCCTGCTGTGGCAGGGGGGTCCGACGCCTCCCACATGGCCCTGCTGGCTCTGCCCTCCTCTTGCTGAGATAGAGGGTGCTGGCGGAGCTGGGCTGGAGCAGACTGAGATATCAGCTGTTGATGTGCTGCACCAGATCGTGCCACCACTCCTTTGCGTCCCCTGCTGCCCGCGGGATGCTGCGGAGAGAGATCTCTCCTCCAGTGCTGCCTGCTTGATCCGTCAGGAGAAGCGCAGGACTGCGGCGCGCTCGGTGCCAGATGTGTCTGCAGGATTACAAATAAACCCAGTAACAGATTACTGTGTCACCACTTGTTTGCTCTGTCTGCCACCAGCATTGTCTTACATCTCTGTGGTCACTGTGGCCTCCGCCAGCTGCCATCACTTGTCACCATCAGTCACACACACTACCCTCAGACTTGGCCATTAGGCAGATTAGCCTTAATTGGTACTGCCCGTCATCACTAATCACTATCTTCATTGTCAGCTTCAACACCACCCAACGCCTAAAATTTCCACTTATTAGGAGCGTGGTGGATTCTCCTGCGCGTGATGTCTCAGATCCAAGATCAGATATCTTCTCTGAAAGGAACTGCCTGTCTCCGACATGCCCTGGGGACCCATCTCCCCGAGGCGGCTCTTCCAGCGCTCCCAAGGAGTCGAGCAGGTTTGTCCCTTCTTGGCTTAGAAACCACCTGCCACGGGTCCCTGCTGCTGGCGATGGGATGCTGCAGTGGTGGAATGAGACCCAGGTTGTGCTGGGTCCCAGGGTGCCTGGGTGAGCCGAGGGTGCATGGCATGGGCTGAAGGTAAGACACAGTTGCAGACCAGTCCCTCTCCATAGTCCTGTCACCCCTTATTCCCACAGGACTTTTGGGCAGGAGCAGACATCTGGCAGTTGAGCTGGGCTCTTGGGCAGGGTGGGCACCCAGGGTTGGTGTCCTGCTCCAAAACGTGCTGAGCGGGAGCTCAAAACAGGGTGGGCACAATGCAGAAGGATGTTTTCCCACCCCTCTGGACTTTCCTCCGGGCTCGTGGCACTGCCCCAAGCTGCCCTGTGCCTCACATCCCCTGATGCCATGTCCCAGGCACCCACGGCTGCCACCGTGCCCGCAGTGATGCCTGCGGTGCTCGCCTGATGCGCTGCTGGTCTGGGCAAGGAGGGACCAGCTGCCATGTGTTTAGGAGAGACCCAGAAAATATTGGGGTGGGCTATGGGGAAGGTCAAACAAACCATTTATTTTCAGGCAGGATGGTCAGATGTGAGCGTCTCTGTTTAGGAATCACATCCAGATGCTGAAGTTAAACATCTGGGCTTCACCTCTGTGTTTTGTCTACGCCCCCCCAAGCGCGGCGCAGCCTTTGGAACCATCTGCCGAGGTGTTATCACCTCGTTCATCAGCCGCTCCTCACCTCCGGCTGGGGCTCCCACATTCCCTCCAATGTGCTGGGAAGGGCTGGGAAGAGCCGGGAAGAGCCGGGATTTCAGAGCTCCGCTGCTGGCCAAGCTCTGCCTGTCCCCTGCATCCACCTCATAGGCTGCCCTGCAGCTGCCACTGGTGCAACGAGTCCGAGAGCCTCAGCTGCGTTGGTTCCCTGGGCAGCAACATGGGAACACATTCTGCACAACTTTGAATCGGTCCTTTCATGTCCTGGGGATGAGGAGGGCTCTTCACACGCCAAGAAGGGTTGGAGGTTTGGTGGAGGCTTTGCACAGCCCCGGGGGGAGCGGGACCGGCAGCTACGTGCTGCCAGCCCCATGCCCGCGGGGCGTCAATCCTTCGGTGGAGGTTTGTGTGCGCTGCGTCTGCCGCCCAGGCAGCTGAATGTCCTGTTGAGCAACTCGGCTGGCACAAACAAATCTGTCTGCGGGAGGAGGTCCTGGAACCCTACATGCAGCCAGTGCTGGAGCAAAGCCAGCAGCGGGGCTGCGGCGCAGGGTGGCACAGGGCATATGGCCAGGGCACGCTCCAGGGTCTGATGCTGGTGGGTGCAGCCCGCTGCCGGTGAGACGGATCTCAGCAGGGCTATGTCGTGGGCAGAAGGAGAAGCCAGAGGCTCTGCTGGATGGCTTCAGCAAGCCGCTTGCCCTGGTGCTGTAGCTGCTGAGTCTTCTCCGGTGGGCAGACCCCTGCTCTCCTTGTGGGGTGGTTTCTAGAGAGGCTCCAGGGCTTGCAGCCCCCATGTGGTATGATCTGCCAAGGTTCAGGCTCTGGACATGTCTACTGCATGAGGAGCTGCTGGCTTGCTGGACTGCAGCCCTTGCTTACTTTGGGTGATCTAACCCACGCAGTGGCACAAGTGATGGACGGGGTCTTCACGATGGTATTTGAATGTATTTGAACAGTCCATATATTTCCTCTTCCTTCAGCAGTGGAAGGAAATCTGTCCTTGCACCATGTAACCTCTGGGAGCTGAATAAGAAGGTACATTTTGCTCAGGGGATTACAACCCTGTGGCTTCAGTCACAAATCACCACTGTCCTAACAAAACCATAACTCGGCTCTCATAACTTGGCCAACCCAACCAACTCAGGCCTGCCTGGGTTGCTCTGGATGTTATTTTGGCCCTGGCTTGCTGCTGCCTCTGCTCTTCCAGGAAGACCCCCCCATATCCCCGGCATGCCTGGAAGCAGGGTATGCTGGAAGTTCCACTCGTGTCTATTTATCACTCAGTTTGCATGCCAGCGCTGCAGACTCTAGACAGCTGCAACAGGAGATCTGAGACACTAAAGAAGGACCCGAATTCCTGCCGTGGTGACCGCCCTGCCTCCGCACAGTCCTTTCGCTTGCAGAAACCCAAGGCACATTACATTTTACAGCCTTGTACCAAGGAGACTTGCCACCTCTGGAACAGTCCATCAGGCTGGACATTGCAGCCTTTTCCTTTCTGGAGGTTGGCCACTACTGCTTGTTGGGGGAGATGAGGTTTTGAAGCAGAGTTGGACGAACGCAGCACCACAATCCTCCTTGGTCCTATGAAATCTTCAAAATCCAGATTTCAGTTTGAATTTCTCAAGTGACCCTTCTGGTTCAGAAGGGACTAAATGGCAAAAAAGCCTGTTGTTTTGTTGGCATCCTCCATCAGCAGAGCTTTATGGTGGTGAAGCAGCCTGTGCTGTCTGTAACAGCTGCACTATACACATGGGGGAAGCTCATAGAATCATAGAATCACAGAATGGTTTGGGTTGGAAGGGACTTTGAAGATCATCTAGTCCCAACCCCCCTGCCCTGGTCAGGGACACCTCCCACCAGCCCAGGTTGCTCCAAGCCCCATCCAACCTGGCCTTGAGCACCTCCAGGGATGGGGCAGCCACACCTTCTCTGGGCAACCTGGGCCAGGGGCTCACCACCCTCAGAGTGAAATTTTTTTTCCTAATATCTTACCTAAATCTCCCCTCTTCCAGTCTGAAATCATTACCCTTCATCCTGTCCCTGCACGTCCTTGTAAAAAGTCCCTCTCCAGCTTTCTTGTAGGTCCCCTTCAGATACTGGAAAGCTGCTATAAGGTCTCTCTGGAGCCTTCTCTTCTCCAGGCTGAACACCCCCAACTCTCTCAGCCTGTCCTCCCAGCAGAGGGGCTCCAGCCCTCGCAGCATCTTCATGGCCTCCTCTGGCCCTGCTCCAACAGGTCTGTGTGCTTCTTATGTTGGGGGCTCCAGAGCTGGACGCAATATTCCAGGTGGGGTCTCACGAGAGCGGAGCAGAGGGGCAGAATCCCCTCCCTTGCCCTACTGGCCACGCTTCTTTTGATGCAGCCCAGGATATGGTTGGCCTTCTGGGCTGTGACCACACATTGCCAGCTCATATTGAGCTCACAAACACACTTTCCACCCTGAGACCTGGAAGAGCCCTACCAGGAGATGTTGCTTCTGTCTCATGAAAACACAAGAACAAGAGGAAATGGCTTCAAGTTGCGCCAGGGGAAGTTTAGATTGGGTATTAGGTAGAATTTCTTTACTGAAAAGGTCATCCGGCATTGGAATGCGCTCCCCAGGGCAGTGGTGGACTCCCCACCCCTGGAGGTATTTAAGGGTTGTGTAGATCTAGTGCTCAGGGACATGGTTTAGCGGTGGGTTGTCAGTTAGGTTAATGATTGGACTAGATGATCTTACAGGTCTTTTTCCAATCCAGGAGATTCTGTGATTCTGTCTCCTCGCCCAAGGTGAGCGGCCCAGTTGAGGTCAGAGCTCTGGTCCCCAGCACCACTCCATGCTCAGCCCTGCTGCAAGGGGACCTCTCCGGCAGTGGGAAGAGGCTCAGTGCTGCCGTCTGAGGCCATGGCCTGGAGGAACGATCGCAAACCTGGCCGGGAAGTGCAGCTTCATACTTGCCGCTACCTTGGCTCAAAGCGTCAGGCCCATAAAGATCAAAGAGCTTCCCCTTGTTTTGCTTCATTCTTCTGCTGGGAAACTTTGTGAATGTCCTGGCACAGGCGGCCTTGGAGCACCTTCTCAGTGCAAGTCAGATCCAAGATAATAAAAGAAAAATTTGGTTCCTTCCAATTTTTCCAAGGGGAAGGGAGTCTGACCACAAGCTGAAGCAGCAGAGCCCAGGCGTGTTGGCGGCGCCTCTGGTCGCAGCTCCTCCGCTCGGGGCTGGGACAGCCGCTGGCTCTGGTGCCCTGGACACGAGTCCCTGTTCGTGTTTCCCCACAGCTGGCTCTGTGCGCAGGCAGCTCTGCCCAGGATATGTCAGCTGTGGGTAAGTCAAGCTGACCTTGGTGTGGCCCGCTCTGCAGAGTGCTTCATCCACCCGTTGTTTTTCTTTTGTCTTGTGAACCCATTTTTTTTCTCCTGAGACTGCAGCCCTGGCTCTGCCTGGAGGTGAGTTGCAGTTGCACACGATGATAGGGCCTATGCTTGTGCCCCTCTGCGGGGTGCTGGGGCCGGGACTCAGCACACCAGACTGAGCAGCATCAATACTGCTCCAACCACCATCCCCTGCCACACAGGCAGCGCTGCCTGTGCCCTGGACCCGGAGCAATGCAGCGTCTGGCTACGTGGAGCAGCACGGTGGTGGCCATACAGGATCATCCCAGCCCTGCTGCCGGCACTCCTGGCCCCTCACCTGCGGCACAAGGAGGTCTGGGCAAGTGTGTCCTGATGTGTTTCTGGCCTCATGTTCAGGCAGACCACGTGGAGAGACATTTGGAGCTGATTAATTAGTAGGAAGGAAACAGGTCTAGAAATAAGGAACAGCTGGCCATCTGAAATGGAGAGCGGCAGTGAGTTTATTGCAACGGCCAGAGGCAGTGAGCAGCAGCTTTGGAGGGTATGGGGGATTCCTTGCAGCTAATTGCCATATGACAAACCCTTCTCGTGTCTGCAAACAGCCCCCACGGGACAGGGACCACCTTGTGACGATCTGCAATTCCTTAGCTGCAGTTTTTGTCCAGAGCTAGCCAACAGACAGGCTTGTTTTACGCCACCAGTTGACCATGTTTGGTTCAAAACATGTTTTGGTTCATGTTTGGTTTTGGTGTGTTGGTGGCTGTTTAAGACAGTGATTTGGATGTTCCACAGTAGCTGACTGCTCCTGGGAAGGTCTCTCTTGCATTCTTCTAAACATCCAGTACCAGCCGTTGCTGGACACACAACCCCAGTTAGATGGGCCTTTTTGTGGAACCTTGTGGGGTTTCTCTAAATGCATGCCTGTGAGCTCTCAATAAAATTAATCTTTTTCTTGCCTTTTCTTGGCACCCTCCTTCCACAATGTAGGACCCAACCAACTAGAAGATGGGGCACAGGGAGGGAAATCGGGCAAGGCATCCTTGCTGAAGACATCTGCCTTGTGTGCCCTCTACTAGAGCTCAAGCTCAAACTTGGCTTCCAGGCAGGTCTTTTGGTGGCTCTTCTGTGTCAGAAAATGTCCTTCCCTCAAGCATCATCATTAAATATAGCCCTGTTGCCTCCATGTCTTTTCTGAGGTCATGATTTTCAGGGTGTCCCAAACACACGTGATTGTCCTTCTTGCCCTACCTGGTGCACTCTGTGATTCCCATGGGTCCCCCTCCTCCATGGCTCACCAAAAGCTGGTGGGGATGGCACTGGGGTTTGGCTCCAATGCTGTGGCCGGGCTGGGAGAGGGGACCATGCGATGGCCCTAATGAAATGCTGTGGGCTTGTACCTTATCGAACACCCAAGATGCCCTCTTGGGGAAGGGACTGCAAACCAGACATATATATATCTGCGGGTATCTTCTGCATGGGTGGCTGGGGCTTCCTGGCAGCACTGCTGGGGTAAGGTCTTGGGAGAAAGTGGCTGAAAATCAGGAGTTTTGCCCTTGTGGAAATTGTGATATTTCAGAATTTGTTTTTGTCCTCAAGAAGGTGGAAAAATCAACTTGTTAAAATCTTCTGTGGGATGGAAAGTTCCAAAAAGGAAAAAAAAAAACCCAACCCAAATGAGGGCAAAACCGCGCAATTCAGCAAACTTCATTTTCAGCTCCCACATGCCAGCCTGTGCCCTCCCGAGCTGGCAGGGCATCGCCAGCCCCTGCGTTTCTCCCTGGACCGAGATTCACAGGGGCCTGAGCTCTCGTGGTGGGACTCGGGGTGCACGACAGCAAACTGCGATGCATCATGGGAGGTTTCATGTCAAGCTGACCTCAAACCTTTCAGGTTCAGCTAAACAAGCCTGAGGCTTGGCCTTTGGGAGAAAACCAGAACTTTCTTGCGGGGAAAACATTACTTTTGCAGAAGCTGTGTTTTCCACTAGAAAACTGCTGACCAGCAATGCAGTGGGCAAACTGGGCTTGGCTGAATGAGAAGAGCAGAATGTCCTGAAAATGGGGAGAGGCTGTGCCAGCTGTGGGCACCTCTGCCCAGCCAAGGGGTCTCTGCTCTGGGCTCATCAGTAGAGCAGCGTGGAGTTTAGCCACCCGTGGTTGAATGGGAAGGACCACCCTAAGACCGCTAATGGAGGTAACCAGAGCCCGTGATGGTCACATGGAGTATCTCTCTCCAGCCCGGTTCCCTGATGCAGAGAAGATGCTTAAAAGTGGGTGTCTGTGGTTACGTTGGTATTTTACCAGTGTGAAGAAGAGGGGAGCTCCCAGCTCTTTCTCTCACATGTGGGGTCTCAGCAGGAGCCACCACTGAGGCTCTCCATCCCCCCTGGGGATGACAGATAGGCAGGTGGGAGCAATCTGCACCCTGGCCAGGTCCAGCTTTTCTTCACTGGGAGAAACAATATTAATAAAATGCCTTGGGTCTTTCTTTCCCTGGGACTGGCTGTCCCTGCAGGCTCCTGCCCCCACTTGGGCTGTTGGTAGGGCCAATTTGTGGAGCAGATTAACTCCTCCACAAGGTTGGAAAGAGGTTTCCATTTTCTGTGAAAACACATTAATTAATAACACGAGAGATGTTACGATTTTGTCCATCTGTGGCGAGGCGAGGCCCGACAGCACCTAACGCAAACCAGCTGCTCCCTGGCTTGGAGCTGCCCGCGGGCACCCCCAGCACCCCGCCTATGGACCACTGTGACTCCTTTTTTGCAGAATTTTGGCCAGGGAAGCTGTTGGCATGGGTGGGGACGGTCTCGCCATCTTGGGGAAGGAGGATCCTGGGGGTTCAGACACCCCCAAGGGTGTGCACGCCTGACCCAGGTGATAAAATGAAGGATGCTCAGGTGCCGGTCCTTGCGGGACGCCTGCTCTGGTGGCAAGTGGGCACCGTGAGTGATGCCCGCATGGGGCTGGGATGGTGGCACAGGGGTGCGGGCGAAGCAGGGGCGTGGGTGCCATGCATGAGCCGGGGTGGGGGCTCTGCAGGTGCGGGGAGCAAGTGATGGTCGGGGGCAGGAGAGGCAGGTGGAGGTAGCCCCGTCGCGGAGCTGGGGGGTCCCGGGGGTGCCCTCCTCAGCCCCTCGGCCATGGGCAGGTGGGGCACTGCCCCTCCAAGCTGGTCCCCTGGCCGCAGAGCCCCCCAGCCAGGAGGAGGACTTGGAGGTGCTTTGCCCTGCAAGCCAGACCCCTGCCTGGCATGGGAGCCAGCGAGCAGCCAGCCCTGCGGGGCAGAACTCTGCTTAATTGGGCTAATTAGAGTGTAACGCCACAGAGAGCTTTCAAAAGGGCAGCATATTTGGAATGTCACGTGAGGATCCCGGGTGTTTTCCCTGTGTTCCCCGCTCCCACTGCCAAGGGAGCACAGGACTGCTGAAGCTCAGCGCTGCGGGGGCCACCCCATGGCCCACCCTCACTGATCGCCATCGCCTCTCGCCCCGGGGCTGCTCGTGCCTGTGGCTCCTGCCACTCTTCCCCATGGCTTGTCCTGGCTTTTGGCTGCTCCCCTGCGAAATTTAGCACCGGGCACCCACCGGCCAGGCCGGGACCCGCACCCAGCATGGTGAAGTGGGTCCCCCCCCCGGTGCCCTGTTCCTGGGCATCTCTGTGCAAGGCGGCAGGCTGCTGGTCCACTGCTGAAACGGGTTAACAAGGGCTGCTAATCAGGAGCCAGGCTTGGTCCAAGACAGGACCCCACTGGGACCTGCACCTTCCAGCCTCAGTCTGAACTGGTGGGCAGTGCTGTGCAAGAGCCCCGTGCTGCCGGACGGTGTCACTGATGGCTGTGGGGCTTGGATCCATCCCGGGGTGCTGCAGCAGCTCTGGCTTGTCATGTCTTTGTCCTCCTGGGCAGCAGAGGAGGATGGGCTGGCAACTTTTCCACTGCTGCTTTGGGGCAGTCCCTGCTCCCGGCTGTTTTGGGGTGAGGACCAGCCACAGCTTCATCTCCGGGGCAGCGTAGTGGTGAAGTGTGGCTGCATCGCAACTGCAGTCACTGAAGTTTCCAGCCACCGTGGGAAACCCAAACCCCTGAGTCAGAGGGCTGGGAAACCAGAAGGTGAAGAAACAGATGGGTGTTTATTACAAGTTTTTGCAATCTGACAGTTTTTAAGCCTGCCGCGCCATTTTGCTGGCTTTCCGACAGAGTTGTGGTGGAAAGGCATGGGCACAGCTTGTCTGGGTGTGTCCACAGGGATTTGGTAATGACTTGGCAGGTTTTAGACCAACCTCCAGTCCTACAGGTTATGTGGCAAGAAGCCACCAGCTGGCTGGCCCAGACCACGGATCAGATCAGATCCTCTTTGGGTGATGGTGGGAGCTTGCTCGCTTCAGTCCGGCTCCTTTTTGGGAAGCCGTGAATCCAGGCAGGAGGCAAATTCCAGAAGAAGTGGCTGAGTTGCTCCTTATGGCATGTGGCACCACCCCACTGAGCCGGGGCTTTGCTCCTCTCCTGCCTGGAGTGCTGATGTGAGCTGTGCAGGGGTGCTCCGGCCATGGAGCTGTGGACTGGATGGATGCTCCGATTCATGGAGACGCTTCCCCACGCAAGCAAATGTTCAGCATAGGGTGAAATGTCTTAGGGTGCTGCCAGACCCAGAGATCTCTCGGTCCCATCAGAGCAGGAATCAACCGCCACTGTCCCGGCTGCTCCGGGGACAGAGTTGGCCTCAAACCCGCCGCAGCAGTGGCAGAGGTGGTGACAAGGAGGGGGTCTTTTCTCTCAGCAGACTGCCACTTCTAAGCCCATCTTCCTAACGCGGGCTGGCTTTGAAGGAAAGCTCCCAAGTATGCGTTTCATTAAGATTTAATAAAGCAGCTGCCTGCTCCTGAAGCACAAAATGATTATTAGACCCTTTATTGAGGATTAATAGCTATGTAATCAGCACGTATCTGGTTCCTACAGGCATCTATTACATAGCTTCTAAACCTCAGTGAATATGTTTCTAATTGGCCTTTAAGAACATGCTGTTGCTTTATTAAACCCTAATTAAATGCATATTGGGTGAAGTCCATTCAGAAGTGGTTATTGCGAACTACTTGTCATTACCTAATATGTGCAACCTAATGGGCGTTCAGCTTATTTGCTCTGTTAATTATTAGATTTTACGGCCTTTGTTTGGGCTTTGTTTTTGTAATTTGGATTGCATATGTTGTTTTCTTCCCTATTCAAAGACTTCTTGAAGAACTGGGTGCTACTGTACAGGGAGGGACGGGCACTGGGTTCACTGAGCAGAGCAGGCTGGGAGAGGCTCTTCCCAGTCTACATGTCTTTTTAGGGATGCTCCTGCGTCGCCTCCTTGCCCCAGGCTCCAGCTGTGGCATCTCAGCACTGGTGGAAAGCATGGCTTCAGGATGGACCGGGGGCTTCAGGATGGACCATCCTTGCCCTTCTGGCCAAGAAGGCCAATGGCATCCTGGGGTGCATCAAGCCAGTGGCCAGCAGGGTGAGGGAGGTCATCCTCCCCCTCTGCTCTGCCCTGGGGAGGCCACATCTGGAGTACTGTGTCCAGTTCTGGGCTCCCCGGGCCAAGAAGGACAGGGAACTGCTGGAGAGGGTCCAGCAAAGGGCTACAAAGATGATTAAGGGATTAGAGCATCTCTCTTATGAGGAAAGGCTGAGGGTATTGGGTCTTTTCAGTCTGGAGAAGAGAAGATGGGGATGGGAACAGGGGGATGGGAACAGTTGTCTTTCAGTGGTGCCCAGTGACAGAACAAGAGGGAACGGGCACAAACTTGAGCATAGGAAGTTCCATCTTAACATGAGGAAGAACTTCTTCCCTTTGCAGGTGGCAGAGCAGTGGCACAGGCTGCCGCGAGAGGTGGGGGAGTCTCCCACTCTGGAGCCATCCCAAACCTGCTTGGACGCCGTCCTGTGCCACTGCTGGAGGTGCCCCTGCTGTGGCAGGGGGTTGGACTGGGGGAGCTCCAGAGGGCCCTTCCAACCCTGACCAGTCTGTGATTCTGTATGATTCTGTGATCCTGAGGTCCTGTGCTCCTGTGCTTCTGAGGCTATGTTGCGGTGTGGGGGCAAGTCCTTTTCCAGGCCCAGCTGCAGCTTCCACCAGGGACCTGAGAAACCCTCCAGTCTTGTTTCTAGCTATTTCCAGCGAGGTGTGATGGTGGTGCTGGGGCAGCCATGCCAGCCCTGAGCAGCCTTCATCCTTGACTTGCTTGCTGTCTGTGAAACGGGGATGCCGGTTCTGCCTTTACAGAGGCTCTGAGCTCTGCCAAGCATCTCGTACATGTATGCAAGCCTGCTTCTCAAAACCTTGTGAGCACAAAGTGTAATGCAGCCAATAGAATAAGTAGGGGATGTGGAGGAGGTCAGAGTACGGCCTCTGGCTAAACAGCAGAATAAGGGATGCTGATGTGGTGCTTCAGCAGAAAAGAAGTGCTGCAAGTGCAACCGGTCAGCGAAATGTTGATGGGAGAATGTGGTGTCCAGCAGGAAGGTGTGGCTGAGCTCTGGGAAGCTGCATGGATTTTGGTTTGGGACCTATTTTCTTTTTCTTTTTTTTTTTTTGGCAGTGTCAGCACATCTCCATTCAGCAGATTCAGGACAGGCCATTTCCAGTGCGGGTTCGGGAAAAAATGACGCTTTGTTTTAATTTGCTGTTGCATCATGTTGGCTAAGGCGAAATGGAAAAGTCAAAATCAAGGAAAGTCGGAAGTGGTGCAAAAATACTTCAGTTTGCCCAAAGCAAATTTTTCGGGGTTTTATTTTGAGGGAGAGAGGAAGGAATTTTCCATTGTTGAAGAATTTCAAAACTCCCCAGAGGCGCTCAGAGGGGGACGGTGCCAGCTGTGAGCGCAACACCCAGTCCCCATCCTTTACCCTGCCCTGCTGCCCCGCTCTCTAGTGAGCCTGAGCACCGTGCTCGGGGCTCAGGTGCCTCCACCGGCTTGGCTGGGCAGTGCTGTGGGGTTCGGTGGGGGCATCAGCCACGTGGTGCCACGTCTCAGTGGATGTGTCCAGCTCCACAGTGGATAAAGGCACGTTGTTAGGGGTTCAGAGGGAAACCAGGTAGTCCTAGGACCCTCTCCAGGTCATCCTGGAACTATCTCCAGCTGCTGAACCAGAGAGGCAGCAGTCCCATCTGGGTGCCTGACCTCCTTGCCCACATCGGGGTGTTTTGCGTGTGTTGCTTGGGCTGTCACCCTCCAGCTGTGCTCCGATGTCTTGCCCAAGGCCAAGCTCAGCTCCCAGCCCCAGGCTGCCCTGGCCGGAGAGGGCACGCTCAGCCCCAGGCTGGCTCTGGGACCAGTCCCTGCCCCTCAACAACTGCTTCTTGATCCTCAGCTTCGTGCAGCTCTGTGGTGTGATCGTTAGAATAAATACGGATGCTCTTATTCACAGAGAATGAGCACCTCACCCGAACTTTCACCTCCAGCTTGAACCACCCCCAAGTCAAACTTGCTAATGCTTGAAAACCTTTGGTTAGCCCCCCTTCCCCTATTTTTTTTTTTTTTGGTTTTGCAGCCTTTGTACTTTCTGCATCCCCGTTGGAAGCAAAGGTGCCAAAATACTTCGCGAAAGGCTGTTCTTGCAGCGTTTCCCAGACTTTCCCGCAGTAGGAAATGCCGGAAACCGTGGGAGCAAGCCTGCTCGCTGGAGAGCCTCGGCGCAGGTTTTGCAGACCCTGGAGATCTGGAGGAGCTTGAACTTCCCCAGCCATGGACCTCTCTCCAAAGCCAACAGGAACTCGGAAACTTTGGGGCCTCTTTGGTTTTTCTCCTCTCTAGACCCTGAATCTCTAAACTCAACCTTTGTTTTAGATTTATATGTTGCGTGAATATGCCCTTATTTTTCTAATTAGGGTCGCAAATTCCTTCTTAAAGCTGCCCGCAGGCCAGGGTTTGTCTTGCTTGACTTAAGGCCAAATCACAGAGGTATCTGGGCTTGGAGCTGTATCTCCTCGCCCTCCTTCAGAGCCAGCGGAGAAATAAAACGATCCAGACCTCGGGGCAGCTCTCCCAGGAAAAGGGTTCCCCTTCTCCGTGGTGAAAGGTGGAGACCAGGCGGCTGCGGGAAGGAGCCACGACGGGCTTTAAGTGGCGTCACCAAGGCAAGCCAAAGAGGACCTCCTCTTCTTCTGCCTGAAATTCCGTGGGGATGGAGATTCCCGTCCTCTGCAGAGCCAGTTTGGTTTGAAATTTAAGAAGAGCAGCAAACTATTGTTTGTTCATTTAACATTTCCCAATGACTTTGCTGCCGGCTAATTTATTTTGATGGGCTTCCCCTTCCTCTAGCTTTATCTTGAGTTTCTTCTCCGTCCTGGAAAATGCAAGGGAAAGGGGAGAGGAGGAGATTTCCTCTCACATGGAAACAGTACTGGGCTGCTTACCTGCCCTGAGTGAGGGAAGGATTCACGGGAAAGCTGAAAATGAAGAATTTTCATTTTGAAATTTCCCTTAAAATGAAAAAAGTAACACCTTTTGGCAAACCCTTCCATCCACAATTTCCTTTTGTCCCATTTCCAGCCCAGAAGAGAAGTCTCCAGGGTGGGATCCGTTTCGGTTTGCTCCTGCTCTGGTGGCACTGTGGGGCCAAGCCCTGACCCAGGGCATCTCCAGCCTCTGGAGGGGCTGGGGTATGGGCCAGTGAGCCCCAAGCACCCTGCTGCCACCCCGGGGTGCCCACCTAGCCACCATGGAGCCCTGGCGAGGGATGGACATGGTCTGTGGCACGTTGGGACTCCTGGCCTCTGGCAGAGGGGCAGGGCGGGCGCGCAGACACCTCCTCAGCTGCACCAGCAAGGTCTGCCCGAGCCGCCGCTGGGGCAGAGGAGTGAGGTACTGGCCCGACTCTCCCCATCTCCTCCCCTTTACCAGTGGCTTACGAGTCACTCTCCAATAGCCAGATCCTGCCCAGCTCTTCCTGCCCATGTCTGCACATCCATCACAGCCGAGGGCTTGAGCGATGCTCTTCATGCAGCTTCTCTGGAGCTCCTCTCCCAGTGGCGGCGATGTCGGCTGGCAGATGTGTAGTGTTACGCTGTGCAGCGCAGACAGTGGGTGTTGTCACTGGAGATGGGAAGGGAAGAGCTGGTCGAATTGCTCTCTGAGCAGAGGGCCGGGCTGAGAGCGGCAGCAGGAGTAGATGTGCCGCCATGGAGCGAGGGGAGCCCGGAGCCTGGCTGTGCTGGGAGGAGCGGAGCAGTGGCATGCTGGAGACATGGATCTGGCCCACCAGCTTTTCTTCTCCTGCAGCCTCTCCCGGCTGGTGTGTGTGGCCAGTGGTACCTGTGCTGTGTCCCTCTGAAGCCTGTGTCCCTCTGAAGCCCGCATCCCTCCGCTGACCCTGCAGGTCGCCTGGTTGAGGGTCACCTGGTTGAGGGCAGACGTGGCTGCGGAGGTCCCACCTTGGAGGAGAGTTAGACCCCTTCATTTTCCCCCTCCCTTGATGTTCCCCTTGGCCATGGATCAGCTGGCGGGACCCAGCAAGTCTTACAGCAAAGATGAGCGAAAAAAACCCTCTTCATGCCTGTAAAAGGAAGAAGGAGAGCGCAGCAGAGACAGGCCGGCTGATACAGCTCCACTTTCTGCTGCGGAGGCGGGAAGCCTTTCGGACAGGATTTATTTTGTATAGTCTTCCATGCAAACTGGATCCCCCTCCCCTCCCGGCCCTGCCCGGCCTTAAATCATATCCTTTGTAATGACATTTCGTGCTTGTGTGGCGCCTCGCTTCTGAGCATCCCCAAGTGCTCTATAAATAATGGATGTCTCCGAGCCTGCCAGGAGGATGCAGTACCACCCCTTCTGCGTCCCTGCCACCCAGGGAAGGTGATAAACCCTTCCCATGGTCTCACCTGGATGCCCAACTGTGCCCGGGATTTAGTGCGGCAGCCTCCCCTGCGTCCCTCTTGGCTCTCCTCCCACCCCAGCCACCCCCATGGACATCTCTGTCCCTGCCGGGGTGCCTGGGGCGAGGTGCTCAGGGACGAGCAGCACCGGTTGGTAGCTGGCAGGATGCTGCCCTGCAGCCCTGCACGCGATGCGCAGCCTCGCATCCTCCTGGGGGGACCCTGGGGAAGACGCTGCCAGGGAGCTGGCACAGCCATGGCTGCAGGGCCAGTGATAAAGCCACCCTCCATTTTCCCAGATCTCTCTCCTTATTTTTTTTTTTTTTTTTTTTTTTAGGTCAGGGACAGATTTGTCTGGCACACTGGGTCCTGGCGCTGAAGCAGGGCGGGTGTTAACCGCATGGAAGTCTTGCTTGCTAATGAGTCCAAATAATACAGCGTCTCGAATTCCCTCTTCCCTGTCCAAGCCCTTTGCTGTCATCAGGTCCTTCTTAGTCCTGTCCAGAGGTTTGTTCACAGCTGCAGTGTCCCAGGAGATGCAGTGGTTTTCATCGGACACCACTCTGGCTTGGCCCGGCAGCGGGAACCGTCTGCCTTTCCGGATCTTCTCCGGGTCCTCCGGCTGCCTGGCTTCCTCGGCTGGACATCCTGGGCTGCAAGCAGGGAGGAGCCCATCTGCCATAGGGACCATCAGCCGGCTGCTGATGAAATACCTGCATTCAGGCAGGATTTTCAGCTCTGCCGGCCAGTTTTGGAGGCTGTCTCCAGCTTCCTACTGGATTTTTCTGAAAATTGCCCCCCTGGGAAGAGGCCTTTTAACTTCTCTCACAGCTGGAAAGCCACAGCCCAAGACCTGACCGGAGGCAGTGACGCCTTCTGTCTGGGAGCCGGCGGTGTTGCCAGCTCTGCTGCAGCCTCCTGGGTGACCCCCACAGTCTACACAATGGTGGCTGTGAAGAGTCTTCACCAGTCAGGGGAGGAACCTGCTTGCCCATGGCCTCATCCATACCAGACTAGTGGAATGGGGCTGGGAAAAGGAAAGACTAATCCCGGCTGTATGACGCCTTATTTCAGCTCCAGCTGGTCATTGCTGGAAGAGTCAATGCACAAACCTTCATGGGCACATGGGTTGGCTCCAGGCGCTCATGGTGCAGCCACCTCCTGGGGCTCGGGTCTGCTGGGCCACTGCAGCTGCTTCTACGTGGAGCAGACCTGATGGCCTGCCCCAATCCTCCAGGGACTCAGTCATGGGTCTCCAGTGAGCTCTGTGAGTACCAGGCTGCTCTGGGCTTCTTTTTCCTGTGCCAAAAATCAGTTTCCTTTTTCTAAGGCATCTTGAGGAAAAAAGATTGACATCTGAGGGAAGGTTTGAGGTGAAATGGGGAAAAAGCAAGTGCTCTCATCTCGTGGCGTGTCGTGTCGTGTCGTGTCGTCTCATCTCGTCTCGTCTCGTCTCATCTCATCTCATCTCATCATCTCATCTCATAATTTTATCCCATCCCATCCCATCCCATCCCATCCCATCCCACCCCACCCCGTCCCCATCTCCCCTGGGCATCTGTGCCAGCCCCAGACAGAGCTCCTCTTGCCAGTGGAGTAGGCCTGGTGGTGGTGGAGGCCACTTTGGAGCATTTTCTTATCCAGGATGTATGTCAGTGAAAACAGAAACCCAATAAGCAAGATAAGGAGACGATTTATAATGGAGTTTGTGAACTTTAGGAAAGAGCTTTACAGCCAGATTTTGCAGACCACACAGGGAGAGGTTATACTCTCCAAAACCTTGGAGATTTTTTAAAAAATATTTTTATATTTAAAAAAAAGAGTTTCCAAGAATTAAATAACACGAAAGTGTATGAAATATGATGTAGGGAATGTTCCCATTGCTCTCACATCTGAAGTTAATTTGGGAGACACTCTGAATAGCTTTTTAAAGAGTGGATAAACATTGGCATCAAAAGTGTAAATAAAGTTACCAGACAAAGCGGCCGTTCAAAGAGAATCGTCTCTGGGATATTGGCTGGGCAGCTTTAATGGCTGCGTGCAGGAACATTTGAAGATAAAACAAGGGCCTGGCTGATTAGCGTGGGGTGAGGTTCTCCGCTTTGTCTCCCTCTCATGATGTCAAAGGCAAAGCACCGCTGGCAGCCGCTCTCAAATGGTTTCCCACCCGGAGGCGGCGCCGCCGGTGAGAGGTCCTGTGCCCGCGGGACCCCGGCGGTCCCCTGCACCGCAGCTGCCCAAAACTTTGGTCAGACGCTTCCAAGCAGGAGCTACTGAAGATCCAGCCTTTAATCTGATAGGCACTGGTCCCTTGGGAGATCTGGCTTTGTCAGAGGTGATGAGCTGGTGAGAGCCTGGCCCAAAGCACCTCTGAGAAACCCCTCGTGCTATCACACCTTGCCTCGCGTCCACTGCTTCACCCAGGACAGTCCTCCCTGTCCCCACAAGTGTTTTGGTTGCCAGGTGCCTGGTTGATCACAAATATTCTGAAATACAACAGGCCCTTCAGCATTACTGGGTTTAAAATTACAGCTTGTTGGAAGGACACGGAGGGGTCGGTTCTCTTCTGGAGCGCATCTTTCCACCAGTGTCAGGGCTGTCCGTGCCAGTCCCCCACGGTCTGGAGGGAAAGCAGAAACAGTGAAAGGAGATCTGACATCTCTTTTTAATCTTTCCAAAAGGAAGAAAAATGAACACTTTTGAACTGATGTTTTCATTTGCATCTTTTAGTGTGAATTTGAAGGGTAACCTTTAGTTGTCTTTGATGGAGCAGTTTGTGAGTGAGAGACAGTCATGGGTTGGAGTGAATCTCAGCCCTGGCAGATAGATGTTCATCATGGGGTGCAGCTTCTCCCTGCCCTATGGCTCCACCAGAGGCGATCTTCCTGGGAGCTTCTGGACAAGTAGGAATGGGAGTAGATAATAAATAATACTTGCTCTCCTGCATCCAGAAGCTCTTACCTCCACAGCGTCCAACATCGAGGGCTGCTATTGCACTTGAATATACGGTGTGGTGTCAGTTCCTTCTTCATCTGGGACCTTGGTCATGGCCCTGAATCACTTGATTGGTGAAGGCAGGATCGTAATAACAGTGGCGATGAAAAAAGACGTGGTATAAATCTACCTCTGGGTTGTCGAAGAGCGGATCACCTATTTCATAGAATCATAGAATGGTTTGGGTTGGAAGGGACCTTAAAGCTCATCCAGTTCCACCCCCTGCCATGGGCAGAGACACCTCCCACCAGCCCAGGGTGCTCCAAGCCCCATCCAACCTGGCCTTGAACACCTCCAGGGATGGGGCAGCCACAGCTTCTCTGAGCAACCTGGGCCAGGGGCTCACCACCCTCACAGGAAAGAATTTCTTTCTAATATCTCATCTAAATCTCTTTCAGTTTAAAACTGTTACCCCTCGTTCTATGGCTCCACTCCCTGAAAATGGTTGACTATACTGCAGTAATAGTACAATATGTATACTTCATGGCTGGAAGGCTGATGGGCTGCTCTTGGTACTGGCACGGCCCTGGTGATCCAAGAGTGCTGTGTCTAGACCAACCCAGTCTGAGGGGTCTGGTGGATCCACCACGTACCTGCCAATGTGTCAGCTGGGATTTGGCTCTCACTGCAATGGCTCAGGTGTTAACCAGGCACTGTTGTCCCGGGTGAGGTATCAGCTCCTGAGGCTGAGGAGCAAGCATGGAGTGCATCATCACTGGTAACTCTGCAAGTTCTCATGAACTGGGACTTTTCTCAGCGGCAGCAAGTCCTGGTGTCTCCTGCCTTGTCCTGGAGACCTTCTCTCCATTCCTCCCGGTGCCCCACTGCCAGAGCAAACCTCTTGTGTCCAATCCCAAAGCCTGGGCACTGGAGGAAACAAGCTGATTTGAAGCGTGACTCACATTGGGTAGGAGTTGCAAGGTTCTTTTTTAATTTTTTGCCTACTCGAGTGTTCTTAAGATGGATAAACCTGGGAGAACTTGTTTACTCTGTCCTTTGCCTGGCTCTAATAGGGGTTAACAATGGCCATAACTCTTCTGATTTTTTTTTCCAGTCTTGACTCCACGGTTTCTTTCCCAAGCGATAAAGAACAAACCTCACATCGTCAGCGCTGGGAAGATGCTGGTCCCACACCCTTGGTGTTAACCACAAGCAGCAGTAGCTCCTCTCTCCACCCCTGGGTGAGACCCAGCAGGATGGGGACGCCGCCTGTCCGGGCACCAGCTGGAAGGACCACATTCACCCTGGAGACCATGGCAAGGGTTTTGTTGCAAATAACTGAATAATTATACATGAACTCTTCCTTTGCCCAGGACTTGCCCACAAACAGCAGCCAATTACTTTGCGAGGGCTTGTGAGCTGAAATGCCTGTCAGAGAGCTCGTGAGCACCTTTGGGATGGAGGAGCTTGGCACCGAGGAGGTGACCCTTGCTCGGAGGATGCCCGGTGCGATCGCAGCAGGTTCGGGCTTGCGCAGTCCGCCCCCGCGCATCAGGAGACATCGGCCTTCATGCCACTTGTGTAAACTATTACAGCAAAGGGCAGAGGTTAAATGCAGCACATGTGTGGCATCAATTAACAGGATTTCAAGGTCTCTAGTGGAGTTTCTGCTCAAATCTCTTGTGGCAGGTTCGGTTTTCTTAACCCCTCAGATGCCGTGCTCTTGGCAGCCATAGCTCTGCCACGCTCTTGGGGTAGAAGGGGTTTGTGCTGTGCCGAGAGGGGCCTCCGCCAGTTTGGGCATGGGGGCTCAGGGACATCACGCACCCCACGCCAGTGGTCCGTGGGGCAAGTGGGAGAGGCTGCGCTGCTCCCCACGGGAAGGGTCCCTGGAGGGGCGTCGAGCTCTGGTGAGACAGCTTGTCGGCAGGTTGGTGCATAAGTAGCCCCCCTGCCCCAGCCCCCTCTGCTTCAGACCCCCTCCACCTCTATCTCCGAGCCCTCCCCAGGGTGGCTGCTCCTGTGTTTGATCTTCAGCCAAAACCCAGTTCACTGAGCACCCCGCCATCCCACTGCGGCCTGCTGTCAAGTGGGCAAAGGTCCCTGCTGGGTTCAGTCCCTGCCTGTAAAATGGACATAGTCACCCCCTCCCTCATCCGCTGCCTGTGGGGACTGGGAGGAGATGGCTGCAGCGAGAAGCTCAGTGGCGATTCAAAACCAGGGCAATCTGGATGGAGAAATTGCGATTGTAAAGCTTCACTGGTCTGCGGCATTGTGCTGTCCCCAAGCAGCTGTTCAGGGCTGCTCCCAGACCACGTACCCATCAACAGCAGAGCTCCTACTGGTTTGATCAATGATACTGGGAGAGGGAGTGTTTTAAAGGATGGTGGCGTGGCTCAGGCAGGCCTTGGTGCATCCTCCATCTCCTCCAATTGGTCTATCAGAGCACTGGATGTCGTGACTTTGCACTACAGCCCTGCCAAATTGTCTTCCCCAAGTCTCGTGTGATGGGATGTTTCTCCTAAGGGCAACTCCAAGAGGTTGCGCTTGGAGTCACAGTGCTTGGGGGGGCTTCCATTTTGCTTGGTTAGGGGGGGTTGGCAAGGAAAAGGAAGGCTTGAGCTGCCACCACCGTGGAGAAAATGTGATACTAGCACAGCCTGAAGACTCAGAAACTAAGATACATTAAAAGAAAGGCTGAGGATCAGAGTAATGGATGGGTCAGGGCTGGGAACTCGATGAGGAACATCAATTCCAACACCGCAGATGCAGACCCTGTCCCAGGGGACTGCCCAGGGCTGTGACCTGCCTGGCTGGAGGAACAGGACACGCACATACCCTTCTGCACCTGCATGCCCCTAGCATCACATCGCCTATGCGCTCCTCTTTTTTTTTTTTTTTTTTAAAAATGAGTAATGTCAATCCCCTGAGTCAAAAAAAAAAAAAAATCACAAAACCCCAAACCCATTCAAAAGCGCTAGAAAGCCATGCGTTCTGGCTAGCTTTTGATGAGAGATTTCGATGTGTTTTTCAGTCCTGCATCCTGTTTAGATGAACAAAAGGCATGCCTGAAAAAAGGAGATGCTCAGCTCCCCCAGCTCCCAGTGTCAGAGCTGCGGGGAGACTTCTGGATGAAAGATGGATTTGGCCCAGACAACTCCACACAAATACCCCACTGTTTGTTAGCAAACCTGTAAAAATCTTGGTAATCCCCTTGATCTGAAACAAATGGGCTCTGCTGTCTGGTGCTGATTTTATTATCAGACACTGCTTAGTATCATCACATGGCTTGGACTTGCGCCTAAGACTCAACGTCGAGTCAATCATGTACTGGCAGGCAAAGAGCTCCCCTTTGCTCTAGATGCATGCTGGTGCTCCACACGCCTGTTGTGCCCTGGATCCTGTGTTGACCCGAGCATGGAGCAGTGTGATTCCCCTGGGACCTCCAGGAGCCCAGCAGGACTGCTCCAAAGCTGTCTCCAGCCAGGATGGGAGCAGTGTAGCATGGCTGGCAGGGTAAGAGCTGCCTGGAGAGTGACAGCTTGGGTTTTGTTGAGTTGCTCCCGGTCTCTGCTCCTGCTGGGGTGGCGAGCTTTGCTTGGTGGCTGCATTTCCAGGCCCTGGAGCTTTGTGCAGACACAGGGTGGGGGAGCAGGAGTGTTTCTGGGATGTCACAACAGTCCTAAAATGATTCCCAGGGTATCTGTCAGCCTGAGCTCCCACCCGACCATCCCTTGGAGATGGGACCTAAGACGAGCCTTGAGCATCTGCAGGCTGATCTAAGGACTATTGGGCATCTTGTTGTTTTTGAGACCAGGTAGATACTTGGCTGCCTGCAAGCTGGGTGAGTCACCCGTGGCCCCAACAGCAGCACCCCCAGCCCCGCTCTCCCTCCATGCCGTCCGCAGCAGCTGAACATAAAATTCGAGCCCCTCAGAGACCCACCATCAACCACGCGAGCCCCAGCCAGTTTTGTTTTGATTATACATTTGTTTCCTCCCTCCTGGGAGTGTCTGACACAGCTTTTACCTCTCAGCGCGTCAACGCTTGACTCCCCCCGCCACCTCCCTCCCCTCCCGTCGGCTCTGCTTGGATTAGCCCTGACCCCTGCTGAACTCCGCTGCCAGCAAAAGTGTCAACCCCTTTCACTTTCCGAGAGCTTTCCAGCTCTGAACACTGAGCAGGGAAGGAGTGTCCTCCAACGGAAAACCTCCCACGTCATTTTTTCCGACTCCCTGCTCTTGCTGTGTGGCCGGGGAGGGCAGGCTTTGGTCCCCGTGCTTGGCCATGCTCCAGCTGGGGCAGCCTGGGTGACCTGTGACGGCACATTCCCACCCTTCCCTGAGCCAGCACAGGTGTAAACAGGGCAAAAGGTATTTTTAAGGAGAATTTGCTTAGTGGAGGGAAAGGGGTGAGAGAAGAGAGAGTAGGGGGTTAGTTATGGCCATGGCATAGCATGGCGTGGCATGGCATGGTGCGTGGGGCCAAGGAAAGCTGCTTTCGTGCAAGTATGGCAGGGTCAGTGGCTGCATTTCTGCAGGGGGATGTCCAGCCTCCATGGGATGTGTGGATCTCAGCAACATGGGAGGGACAGGAAGAGCTGGCTGCTGCCATCAGGAGCACAGAAGATGGGGAGAAGGAGCTGACTGCTGCCATCAGGAGCACGGAAGACAGGAGAAGGTCCTCCATCTCCTCCCACCAACTTTTGACGGAGGTTGCTCTTCTCCACACTGAGCAGCAGCAGCTTAAACATTCTGCAAGAGCTCCAAAATTCACGGAAAACCCGCTCACCAAAAAAAGAAAAAAAGGATCATGCAAGGAAAGGGCATGAGCTGATGCTCATGTGCCCCAGCTCAGCAGCATTAACACTTGCGGAGCCATGAGGCAGCACACCCACCCATGAGCACCCACCACATCCAGACAAGATGCTGGGTGGTGGCCGCAGCCGGGGAGCGGCAAGGTTAACTCCAGAAACACCAATGAAATAAAGAAAGGGAATGCGGCATACTAAGGAGTTGCAGATGTTTGGATGTTGGCAGGGATTTGGGTGGAGCTGCTGATACACAACACGATTTGCAACAGGCTGAAGGGTGGGAAGCGCTGGGGAAAACCTGCCCCTTCTCTAACGCCCATGGGTGGTGGGTGGTGGAGGGAGCCCTCCCCAGCACAGGTGTCACGGGTGAGTGCACGTCTGGGATTCTCCTCCTGAAGCTCAGAGATGCCATGGAAAAGGGGTGGTGGGGTCCTTCAAAATAAATCAGCCTCTGCTGGGTCCAACTGCTGCTGTGGCCCTCTCTGTTGGAGCAGCCATCTGGGTAGGTCTAGGACAACTGAACCACGGAGACAACTGCTTGGTGAAGTGATGGCTCGGCTAGCTGATGCCAGGAGGGGGTCACAGGCCTGTTTTGGTCTCACTGGGTCTGCAGAAGACTTTGTGCTTCAGAGCTGTTGTCCCAGAGCTGAAGTAGCAGTGCATGCTGTGCCAAAATGAGGAGCAGCATCTCCTCTGCAGTGAAGAAGGCACCTTCAGGGGTCCATGCGGTCAGCTTCAGGTCAGGGCATTCACCAGGAGTCACCTGCTTTCCTCCATTAACTGTGGAGATGTTAACGTTAAGCAGGATAAATCCAGGCTGAGGTGCCCCTTTGAGCCTGCAGTGATCTCAGCATTTAATGATTTCACCTTATCCCTGGCAAAGGGATGAGCAGGGAGCTTGCCATGCTGCTGGAGCTTCTGTCTGCTGGGGGCAATGAGGTCCAAGCCCTTTGCTGCTATGCCCAAGGGAGGTGATGGCATGGTGGGGACATGGGGGCTGTGAGGTCTTTGTGAACCTGGAGCCCATCAGCTCTGGTGTATGAGTACGGGCAGGTCTTGCTCCTTCCTGGGGCACCAGCTCTTCAGGACAGGCATGAGTCCTCTTGCTGGCTGGCAGATGGAGACCCACCTCAGAGGAGATCTTTGGGACCTGCTTTGTGCAGGTCTTGGTGAAAGCCTGAGCCCCCAGAGTGCTTTTCACCTGCAGCCCTGGATTCGCATGAGCATCCCCTCCACCCAAAGCCTCCCTGATGCCCCCTGGTCACCACGGCTCTTTGGCCGTGCTGGCCCGCTGCAGTTCTCTTGGTCTTTGTCAACGGCACGTTCGGTAGCTCTGCGGCCATCGTGCTTTCTGACATGTTTTCTTTTCCCCCGTGATTTTGAGAAATGTATTCATTTCTTTGTTGAGGAGGGAGAGGGAAAGGTCATCCCTCGCTAGCAACTCATTAAAGTGAAACAATGGAAAGAACAGCAAACGGGCTCTGGGACCGGCTTCTTCAGGCATGTGTGACGCTGCCTTTTGTCAACGCAGGAGAGGGGCGGCCATCGAGATGGTGGCATTGTAGGGAGGCTCTCACACAAACCAGTTCAAGGCATCACTGGAGGACCTCAGTGTGTGTTAGGGCTTTTGTTTGTTTGTTTTGTGTGTGTGTGTGTGCGTGTGTGCAATGAGCATTTAGCTCTGCTGTCATTAAAAAAGAGTATTTTATGAAAATTTTCTCCTTCCCCCCTCCTGAGCTTCCCGGCTTTGACCAGTTCTGTTTCCTTCATGTGGGAGGCAGCTGCATTTGTCTCAATAATTGTGTTTCCCTGTTGCTATGTACCGCTGAGGACTTGGTGACACAATGAAGATGTGAAGCGTTCCTCTTTCCCAGGCCTGGCTCTGGAGGTTTGCTTTAGGGGGACATTCTGGCCTCCCCTCTCTCCAGGATGCCCGTATGGGGTTCGAAGTCCATCTGGCATTTGAAGGGAGAAACATCGCTTACAGCTGATGGTCACACTCAGAAGTGATGTGGAGCAGGAACCACTGCTCCATGCCTGTGGTACATCTGAGGATCGCTTGCACAAGTCCATTGCCTGTCCCAACAGGAAAGCGGGGACAGTCACGCGTGTTCATGAAGGATGGCCTATCTCCAACCGTGAGGATGCCCAGCACCTATGCTTGAATGTCCTGCTGGGCCTGTTGGCCTCCAGATCCCAATCAGCCACTTAACGCCCTGGCCCAAATCCTATCCTACCAGCTGCTGACTGGGCTGCTCTCAGACAGCCGTGGTGGCCCACGCGGGCGTGCGGAGAGCTGCATTGTGGGCAGAGGCTGCAGCAGGCAGCCGCACTGGTGCGCTGCATTGCCCATGCTTGACCTCCCCTGCCCTGTCCTCTGTGGGGACCTGCCACCCACTGCAGAACCCCTCAGCCCTTGGAGGTAGGAATCATAGAATCACAGAATGGTCAGGGCTGGAAGGGCCCTCTGGAGCTCCCCCAGTCCCACCCCCTGCCACAGCAGGGGCACCTCCAGCAGTGGCACAGGACGGCGTCCAGGCGGGTTTGGGATGGCTCCAGAGTGGGAGACTCCCCCACCTCTCTGGGCAGCCTCTGCCACTGCTCTGCCACCTGCAAAGTAACAGCGCAGCACAGTGAGCGCATCCTCCCTCAGGCACTGGGCAGAAGTTCTCTCCCAGTTTGAGGTGGGACACTTCATCACGCTGGGAAGAAGAGCTGAGCAGAGGGGTCTCGGGCATGTTGCCGGAGCAGGGCTGGGAGTGGGAGAAGAGGCATGGGGCAAGAGGGATGCGTGGGGAACAGGAGCAGGGGAGGGACCTTGCAGGGCTCGCAGGTGGCACTGAACTGGAGCCCACAAGGCAACACCACCGATTGGGAGCAGTGTGGAAACGAGGGAGAAGAGAGACCTTGGAAAGCAGGAGGGTTTGGAAAGCATTTTAGTTACTGATGGGTAACTTGCTGCCCAGGCAGAGAGCTCGGGGCTGCAGAAGCCAAGAGCCCCTATCACCGCTCCGTCCCGGAGCAGCAACGACAGCAACGTAGAAAATTCCTTATTTCTTGACACGCTGCGTTTCTAACAAAAGGGCAAAATCTGTCGAGGCGGCAGCAGAGGCTGTACCCTGCGGGTCCGCGGCCCCCCGCGGCAGCGGCAGCACCGCCCGCCCCGCAGCCGCCCTTCCCGGCCCCGGGACACCCCCGCGGGGCTGGGGGAGCCGCGGTCCGCCGCCCCCCCCGCCGCCCCGGGGCCGGGGCCGGGGCCGGGCTGTGCTTCCCCGCAGCGCGGAGAGGTGGCAGCAAAGGCCCTGGGACGGACCGGTCGGGGGCAGCGGGGGGTTTGGTGGGTCCCGGCCCATTCATCCCGGGGATGCGCGTCCCCCCGTCCCGGCTGCTGGTCCCACGGGGGTCCCACGAGCGGAACCTTCGGTCTGAAGCCAACTCCATCCCGAGGTCATAAAAACAGAGAATGATTTGGGTCGGAAGAGACCTTTAAACATAGAATCGTATCATAGAATCACAGAATGGTTTGGGTTGGAAGGGACCCTGAAGACCATCTAGCCCCAACACCCCCGCCCTGGGCAGGGACACCTCCCACCAGCCCAGGTTGCTCCAAGCCCCGTCCAACCTGGCCTTGAACACCTCCAGGGATGGGGCAGCCACAGCTTCTCAGGGCAGCCTGCGCCAGGGGCTCACCACCCTCACAGGAAAGAATATCTTCCTAATATCTAACCTGAATCTCCCCTCTTCCAGTTGGAAGCCATTACCCCTCGTCCTATCCCTACATGCCCTTGTAAAAAGTCCCTCCCCAGCTCTCCTTAAGCCCCTTTAGGTACTGGAAGGCCGCAATAACGTCTCTGCTGAGCCTTCTCTTCTCCAGGCTGAACACCCCCACCCCCTCCCAGCCTGTCCTCCCAGCAGAGGGGCTCAGCCCTCGCAGCATCTCCGTGGCCTCCTCTGGCCCCGCTCCAACAGGTCCATGTCTTTCGTATTCTGGGGGCTCCAGAGCTGGACACTGTACTCCAGGTGGGGTCTCCCCAGAGCAGAGTAGAGGGGAAGAATCATCTGCATTGATCTGCTGGCCACACATCATCTAGTCCATCCTCCCTGGACATCTTTCACTACATGAGGTTGCTCAAAGCCCTGTCCAACCTGACCCTGAACTCTTCCAATGATGGGGCATCCCCAACAGATTCAGGGGTTTTGAACCTGTTCAGGGGACCAGATGAGCTTTAGCATTTCTGTCCCCTATTCCAGCCCAGGGCTGCCCCTCTGTGCCCGCTGACAGTCCAGGGCGATGGGAATCCCACGAGAACAGCTCGTGAGACTTCAGGACTTGTCAAAGCTGAAGTTGAACCCTGATCCCAGCCTGGCCGGGTGCCCACAGCCCAGCCAGACCTAATCTGGGACTGTACACTGCCCATGTTTAATGAGGTATTGTGTACGGATGTGTCTGACTGTGTGTATGCACATGTCGCGGGCTCCGGGTGTCTCGCTCAATGTTTGCATCTGTCTGTTAGCGAGTTTGGGCATCTGAGGCCGTTCCCCTTGCCTGATTTAATATCTCCCCGGGAGCGTGTTTGTGTAGCCATGGATCTTATCGCATGTGATCTTATCTCTGAGCACAGAGGTGTTCACAGCTTTGCATGTGTATGATATTTGCAGTGCCAGTGGGTCATGCCGGGCTGTTGGAGATGCTTCTTCCATCGTCGGGATGTGCTGAGTGATGGGGGACGGGTGAGTGGCTGGCCCGAGGCCAAGGGTTGGGTGAAACAGTGCAGGTTGGGGTGGGTTTCCCCATGGGTGAGAACGAGGACCAGCACTGCGCTGGGGCTGTTCCCTGTCCCCAAGGACAGGTGGAACCCAGCCTGGACACTGTCCTGCACCCCGTGGCCATGGACGGGGGGGACGAGACATCCCTGAGCATCAGAGATGACACTTGCAGCGAGGTTCCCCTGCGAGGAGCGGGCAGAGGCTGCTGGCAGCTGCTGTGTTCCTGGGCAGAGCAGTGCCCTGAGCTCCTTTATCCCAAGTGGCTCTGGGGTTAAACAGGGCCCCCCCCCTTGCCCAAACAGCCCACCATGGATAAGCCAGCACCCGCGTGGCGGTCTCTGTTCTCACGTCTCTTCCCTCCTGCCCTTCCTGCCTCCACCCAGCTCGTTTCCTATCCTGAGGAGCATCCCTCCCGGCCGGGGCATTGCCCTGCCTCACCACGCCACCCTCCCCGCAGGGACCACCGGATCCCACGGGGCACGGGGCCGGCAGGCAGGGAGGGCCGGCAACAACGGGCAGCGGGAGGATCACAGCCTCTCGCACATGTGCTGTCCACCCTGTCGTCACCTCCGTGAAGCAAAGCCGATGCTGGCTGGGGATGTGCCCCCCAGCTCTCTCCCTTTGTCATGAAGAGCCAAGCGTGCATGCCGGAAAAATCACCCCGTGGTAGAAACCATCCCTGCTGGAGCACGGCACTCCCTCCTCCACTCTGTGGCCGCAGGGGTGTTTGGCTGCAGATATTTACCGAGCAATTTGCATTCAATTACAGAAGCCGGAAGGACTGGGAGGATTTTCCTTCTGGTTTTCTCTCAACCGAAGCCAACTTGTCCGAATTACAACCTAGGAAGCATCTCATTAGTGGGAAGTGAGGTCTCCAAAACACAGAGGGCACGGAAAGCATTCTGCCAGCGGTGTAGGGATGTGGGCTGGCCGGCGTGCGAGAGGGTGAGGAACTTAGATGGTCACCATCTTCTCTTGCCCATGGTAGTCTTCCCCATGCACGACCACTCCCATGGCACCTGAGCAGAAAAGAGATGGCATTTTGGAGGCTGCCAGCTCATCACATCACATCACATCCCGGTTCCCATTTTGGCTCAGGAGGTATTTGATTTTGCTGGGCTGAAGCGTAGACTGGTTTTCTCACCGATTTCCTTCCCCACCACCTCCTCCTGCCCTTTCTCCCAGGGCACGTGGTGTCACCCAGGCCAGGAGAAGGTGAAGTGACAGTGGCAGTCCTTGGGGGGGTGGTGATTACAAGTGTTTAATAACCTTGCTGAAAGCAGGATCCTTAGCAGTGCCGCTGGGCTGTCCATCTCAACACTGTTGTCCCAAGAGGCTGGTGGCCAGGGGACATCCCTCACCTAGCCTCCTGTGGTTCTTCTCCCCAGCATGGCTCTCCAGGAGGGACTCATCCAAGAGAGACCTGTGTGGAGCCCGTGTGGTCCCAAAACTTGCTGGAGACCTTGTCTCGGGTGGGATGTAAACCGGCACAGGGTTTGGGATGTGGGGAGGGGGTGAGGCAGGAGCCGTCCAATGTAGGGGCAGAGGGAGAAGGGACCTGGAGACCACCGGCTGTGACTACAGAGGGGTTTTCTGCTGAGGTTTGGGAATGGGAGGGATCAGGGAAGTGCAGCTGGCAGCTGTGCTAGGGCTTACATGGCTACAAGACGACTTTTATGCCAATAACCTAATGCCCTTCCAAAAATACTTTCCTGGATAGAGCTCGCGAGCAAACTGCTGAGCCAGCTTCTGCCAGCGACCGAGGTGGAGGCATGGCTCCGACATCTTCCCACCGGCCGCTGCACTCGGGGTGTGCATGCTGGCCCATGAGATGCTTGCTCCCATGCAGGAGTGAGGACATACTGGTTTTGAGGCGGGGGGAGATGGGGTGTGCGGAGCCCCCTCGCCCGGCTGCCTCCCTGTCCCGGCAGAGCCCGTGGGTGCCGGCAGGGAGCCGCGCCATGGCCCTGGCTCCTGGCCCGTGCGGGGAGGTGTCTGCGCTCCCCTGCTGGCTGCACCATCTGCTCCCTGAGCTGCCGGCCAGGCTGGCTCTTCCTGGCTGCTCTCCCTGCCCAGCGCCTCCCAAAACCTCCTCAAGCGCCCGGTGCCCAGGCAGGAGCATCCATCTGGGATCTGCCACCGCAGTGGAGGTGGCCGTCGCGCAGTCCTGGTCCCCTCCCTGGACTGTGCCACCTCTGCCAGCATCTGGGTGACAGCGTGTGCTTGGGGAAGTGGCTCTTGTGGCTGTGCCATCGAGAGCCAACTCCTTTCATTGCTCCTCTTCCTGGCAGCTGCAAGGCTGGAGCTTCTATTTCAAGGTTGAATTTGATGAGTTCCAGTTTCCAGCCAGGTGATCTTGTAATGACTTTGTCTGCAAACCAGCATTGCTCCCGCTCCCCGAAGGCGTTCCCTGGGCAAGGGTTGGGCTGGACACCAGCTCCCCTGAGCACAAGGTGAAGGAAAGACTGGGATGGGGAAAGCCAAGATGCCTGCGGTCAGCTCAGCCGCTCTGTCCCCACACCTCCACCAGCCCCACCGGCAGGAGACCTGCTGGGTTTCTCCAGCGCAGTGTGCTTCCCAAAGAGCAAGGTTGGCCAACATCTGCTGTCCCCCATGGGTCCCCATGTCCCCAGGACACCCCAGAGTCTTGCTTCTGGGCTGTGAAGTGCCTGTGCCCCTTGATATGACCAAGGCTGGTTTTGATGCGAGCTCCTCCTTGCCCCCCATGAGGACCATGTCCTACTGAGGGAGGACGAGGAGGAGTTCCACTGGAGGAAGCTGCTCCTCCCCAGCAGGAGAGGCAGGAGAGCAGTGGCCTGGCCCAGCAGCCATGGGCGCAGCTCTCCCCGCCGCAGGCTGCCCACCCCGTCTCCGATGAACCTCTTGCCCCTCTGTGTGGATGAATGGTGTCCTCCTTTTCCTGAAGCAGTCCTGCCTGCCCCTTGGGAGCTGCCTGCCCTTCCTTGCTGCCCGTGGAGGGGCCGGTTGCTGCTCCCAGCCAGGCAAGGCAAGTCCCCAGTGAGCCCTGTCCCGTTCGACCGCTCTTGGTGGCGCACCACGCTCCGCACCCTGTCCTGGCTTTGCTGCCGCTGGCACCCTGGGGACGCCCACCCTTCACTCCCCTGGCCTCCAGCAGCCCACAGCCCTGGCACCACCCAGCTTTACCCCTCCAGACCTGTCCCTGCTTCCCTCGCCCTGCCACTCCTGGGCTGCCGTGGGTCTGCGGGGAGCCCTGGCTGTGGTCCCCTGGGGGCTGGGGACAGCGTGGGGGGGCAGAAACACCCCCCCAGGTGGCGTGGGGCTGAGAGGAGGAGTGGGAAGGGGGTCGGGAGACAGGGCAGCCCACCGCCCAGCTCGGCTGCGCCGGCTCCCCTCCCCGGCCCCACCATCCCATTTATTACCCCTCCGCCATTCATCGGGCCAGACAGATGCCCCCAAATAAATACCCCCAGACAATAGGGTGGGAGGGGCCAGTGAGGCTCCTCATGAATAAACATGAGGGTCTTTGGACACAGCTTCCTCTCTTTGCAAAATGGGACCGATTGTGCGGCAGGCGTTTAAAATTCAGCCGTGGTCGGGCTGTCTTCCAGTGCCCCCCGAATCGCCGAGGTGCTTCATTTATTTCATAATTTCCCCTCCTCCCCTCTCGGCGACAGACCTGGCTCTTTTCACGCCTTGTCCTCCCTCTTTCTTTCCTTCTTGCTCCCTTTTTCTATTTATTTTTTTTTTTATCTTCCTTCCTTTTCCTACTCCTTGTTTCTTTCTCTCCCTGGCTTTTGTGCCGGGGGCCGTGACGAATGGCTCAGAAAAGAGGGTGCTGTGAGAAACTGGAGCTGCCGCTGGCGGAGTGGGTGGTGAGGACTTGGCGCTCGGGGCGGGGGGACACGACCGGGGAGGGGGGTCTGCCTGCGAGCGCCTGGCTGGGGGCTCCCGCGCCGTGCTGGGACGGGGGTGGTAGAGGCTCCCCAATGGCTTTGCTGCCTGGGTGCTTGGAAAGCCAAGGGTCGGGTCCCCCTGCCTGTCCCCCTGCCTGTGGGGAGCCAGCCCTGCCGGTGCCCATGCCAGCCCTGCCGGCCTCTTGGGGAAAGGTCTACCCCGCTGTGGTGAAAAGCAGCCCCGGGCGGGGATGTCAGAGCACCCGAAAATTGGGAACTAGGGAAGGAATAAGGAGATGTCCGGCCACGTCAGGGCAGCCCCAGTTTTGGTGGAGGGCTCCTTGGCTGGGGTTTGCTGGAGCCCAGACCTGCTCCCTCGCTGGGAGTGCTGGTCTTTACACCCTCTCTGAGTGGCTTGTTGGGATCGTGGACCGACAGGCTCCCAATGCCCCCATGCCCACGCACGCCACTGGGTCACGGGGAGCAGCAGCAGGGAGTGGAGGTGGGGGGGAGCCGCAGGGCACCGGTGGCAGCGTGGCTCAGCGTCCCAGGGGACGTGCCAGCAGCCAGGTGTTTGACCCACCACGTGCCGAGCTCCTGATGCCGCGCAGCCCTGGGGAAGCCAGAACACGCCCATGCCGTGCGTGCGATGGCTCCACAGGTTGTGGCACCCTGTGCCCCGCTCGCTGTGCTGCTCGGGGGGTCGGCAGGAGGATGCACGGAAAGGCAGAGTCCCTGATGCTCATCCTGCCGTCGGGGCTCTGCCTGGTGGGACAAGCGGCACCCACGTCCCTGGGGAGCTGCAGAAAGTCCCTGGGAGGCTCTGACATTGTCCCCGTGCTATGAGAAAGCATTCCTACCCCTTCTCCACCCCTGTGATCCTCTGCCTGGAGGCCAGGCATGGAAAAGGAGTTTCTACCTGAGGGCTGGCAAGAAGGACACTGCAAGTGAGGTGTCCCTTGCCAGACCATCTCCCCTTGGGGACCAGCTGGCAGGGGAGGCGAGGGCCACGCTGGCAGCAGCAGGTGCCGGTGGGGACAAGGGGACATCACCAGCTGCAGGCTGAGGGTGGACAGAGCCTCCGTCCAACCCCCCCCGGGGGCTCTCAGTGCCTGGCAACTTGAGGGATGGCTTCCTCGGCCCATGAGAGGATGGGGGGGGGCATCTCACCCAGGGCTCGGGGGTGACGCTGTGGGATGTGGGTGCCCGTGCAAAGAGCTGCCGCGCATCGCCCACCGCCACCTCCGGCCAGGGGACCGCTGCCCGGCTGTCCCGCTGCCCGCCGGTGGGGCACAGCCGGCCGGCAGCCCGCAGGAGGACGGGCCTGGCAGGCTCCAGCAGCAGGAGGGCTCCTGCATTACAATCCAGTACAATCTGTCCCCCTTCCCGCTGCCCAGCAGTAGGGGAGACGGTTACTGTTTAATCCCATTTGACAGCTCTTTCATCATCTGCCTGCCTCCCTCCAGCTTCCCCGTGGTTCCTCCAAGGCTCCTTTGTGGCCGTAATCAAAGCCTGGTGAGTGATGGCTGTTCGGGGGGAGGGAGGGAAGGGACAGCCGAGCGAGGGTGGCTCGCCCGCTGGGGGGGCAAGGGAGCGCGGCCTTGGAGAGCAGCTCGGATGCAGATGGTGGGACCAGAGGGTGCGGGTGCCTTTGCTGTGTGGCTCCTGCAGGTGCAGCTGTGGGTGGTGGCACTGCGAACTGGACTGAATGGAGTGGCTCCAGCGCTGGAAAGCCGTAGCGGGCTGAGCATCCTCAGTGCTCAGAGCTGGACTGGACTGAGCATCCCAAGCGCTGGGAGCTGGTCTGGCTGGAACATCCCCAGTGCTGGGAGCCGGACCAGACGGAGCATCCCCAGCACTGGGAGCTGGTCTGGATGGAGCATCCCCAGTGCTGGGAGCCGGACCAGACGGAGCATCCCCAGTGACAGGCAGGTGGCTTCCCCACGGTTAAGCTGGGAGGTCCTGTTCGGGAGACCAGGGCTGGTGTCTGAGCAGGGACCAGGCAGGAGGTCAAGGCCACTCCAAAAGTGGTCTTCCCAAGGGGCAGAGAAGCAGATCTCCTCCTGCAGTTCTCTCCTGCCCATCCTCGGAGCAACCTCGCTGGGGCTGGAGGCGCGCTGGCTCAGAGCACCCTACTGCCCTGGCTCTGCTTGCCTTTCGCTCCTGGCGTGCCAGCATGGCCCCAGAGGAGCACGGCTGCTCTCACCCCATGCCAGGAAAGACTGGGGACACTGTGTGGGAGGGATTCTTGTGCAAATCCCTTGGGCAGTGCACACTGCTGCCAGCACGGCATGGCTTGCACGCCGGGGTGAGCCTCGCCACGCCACGGGAGCCTCACCAGCAGAGAACCGAGGACTTGATTGCTCCCAAAGAGGCTGGTTGTAGTCAGGGCAGGCTGGGACAGGTGAAATGGCCCCCAAGGGATCCCCTGGTTTTGACATATCTGTGAAATTTGGGAAACCTGGCCCCAGCTTTGGTCTGGAGGCTGTGCGTGGGTGATGGGCCCCCTCTGGAAATTTTTGGCTGGACGAGAGGACGTCATCAGTGCCCTATCTGCGGGGTCACCCATGACTTCCCCCCGCGCAGCTCTGTCTGGACTGAGCCCTAGCTCCCGATGCCTCGGCTTCCCCCAGTGCAGACCAGTGCTCAGCCATTGCCACACCAGCGATAGAGCCATACAGGTCCCCAGGGAACAGAGGGAAATACCCTCCTGCCTGCATTCATGCTTCGGGCAGGGACTCAGCACCCACCGGCGCTGCACTGCCGGGGAATCCGCCTCATCACCACCAGCCGGGCCCGACCCATCCTGAGCTCACTGCAATTTTTTTTGTGGGTTTCAATAGGCATTAAATGTTTTGCTGAACTGCAAAGCATCTGAAGCGCTGGGTCTCTTTCTGGGAGGACCTGGTGGTGCTCTGCACCACATTTCTTTGCTCAGCAGCACCAGAAGCAGAGAAGTAGGAGAACCACCGCCACCACCCTGCCGAAAACACACTGATGTGGCCCAAGGCAGCTGCCCCTGAGCCCTCGTGGCCAAGGGACACCCCAATTCCCCAGGGCAGGAGCCTGCACATCCTTGGGTTATCACACACATCTTGGCTGGGTGACGGCGTTTCCCAAGAACACATGTTCCCTCGTAAACCCAGGCTCAGCTTATCTCAAAGGGCACATCCGACAATTAGCTTATCTGCTGTGAAAGTGAGGAACGGCTTTGGTTATCTGGCTGGCTTCCACAGGCTTGGGAAAAAAAGAAAAAAAAAAGGGGGAAAGAGCCCCTGGAAGACCGAGGCACATCCTCGGCATCCTATAAATAAAGTGACTGCGCTCTGAGCGTGCCGCAGATGGACTCCATGTGCTCGGGGTGCGGAGCTGAAGGTGCCCCCTACTTTTAAGGATGCTCGGTGCTCCCTTCCGCAAAATCCTCCTGCAGTTGCTGCCAGCTTTGCCAAACCATCCTAGTATTGGTGGCAATTTTTTTGCAGGGTGGGTTGCAGCCTTCAGTTAAATTTTGGGGGAAAATTTCAGCTGGAGAGCGTGGCTCTTTCCAAGAATGGGGATAAGGGAAAATCAAGCATTTGTCCTTATTTTGTTTTAAAATTCTGCCTTTGAAGCAATTTGGCAAGTAGGGAGAGAAGAGAGGCTGAGATTCGTCTTGTGTCCCTGGAATATGCTCAAATTTGACCAAGCTAGAGCACTTTATTTGGAAAAAAAATGTGGTCAGCAGAAGCTTGGTGCAAACCTCTTCCGTGGGAGCAGCTCCCATCCCAGGGCGCAGGTTCACCACCCCCCAGCTCCTGCCCAAGCGGCCACCGAAGCAAAAAACCAAACCCCACCAGGGGTGCACGGTGGTCAGAGGAATGACAGGAGGGAGCCTGCAGCCAGGTGAGCTCCATCCTTTGCCAGCCATGCCAGGGCTTTGCTATGTTTGACTTTTTTGGGGGTGATTTACACTGTTTTTCTCCTGTCCCATAGCAATCCTGAGTGAAGCACATGCACAGCAAAGCTGGCACTCTTAGCCAGCCCTGTGCAGCGCGGTTAAGTTGTCCTCTGTGCAATGTCCTTCAAGCCCAAGGATGTTTCTCCTCCCTGCCTGGCCCAGGACATGGCATCACTCACTTGGAGAGAAAATTAAGAATTGGTTGAGTTAATTTGCTGCATAGTATTGTTTGAGGAGCCAACAACCAAAAAAGCTGGTGGAGAGCCCAACTTTCCTCCCTCCTGGAGACTCCTGGAGACTTTCTGGAGGACTTTCTGGAGCTCTTTCCTCCTGGAGACTTTCTGGAGGGTGGCTGGTCCCCCATGTTCTGCTCCGAGGAAGGCATGGGCTGCCTTTGGAGGGGAGCTTCAGTTGGGTCCCCCCGCTCATCCTCCTGCCTCCTGCTCTCCCCCAAATCCGTACGAAGAAACAAGTATCTTGTTTGCAAGCTAAAAACTAGAAATGATTTATATGTTTATAAGCCCAGCTCTGGCTCCATTTATTTTGGCAAAGGAATTGTTTGCATCTTTGCAGAATTCCTTCACCCAAACCACTCATTAGATATGAATTTCAAAACAGCCAGAGGGAGCGGGTGACTCAGGGGAATTAGCAAATGGCTTCCCAAAGCCTTTTACGTCAAGGCCAGCAACTCCATTCCAGATCTTGATGCCAGTGGCCCAGAAGACGTTGTCATCTAATGTTGGGTCAGCGACCACGAGTCAACGAGTGCATTTGAGGATCTTGGTCTTTGACTCCGAGCTGGCAGGTGCCTTCACCATGAGAAACCTCAGCCGAGAGAGAAGCCAGAAAAGATGGGAAGAGAACGATTCAATCAATGAACTTTCACTGGACATGACGACATCAGCTGCAGGAGCTGATTGAAAAGCAGAGATGTTCCCCCACAGCCCTTTCACCCCAGCACGGAGACCTGGGGGCTTCTGGAAAGGACATTTTAGGAGGGTCAGCCTTGAAGTCTGCAGATGGGGAGACCCTGTGACAGCTGGTGCCCATGCTGTGGGTTTAAACATCACCTCGATTTTCACCTGGAAGCTATTAAGAAAGTTGTGCATGGAGATGATACCAGCTTTCACTGTTCTCTGGTGGACAAGAACTGACAAAGCAGCTGTCAAGTGTGACACTGTCGCATCACCTTGCCTTGGCAGAGCTTCTTGACTTGGGCCAGCACTGGAAATGGGAGCAATGTCTAAGGCTGGTTTGGCTAAGGAGATGCATGCATGGAGGACATTGAATGGTACCACGTGGGCTCTGGACTCTTTCAGTGCCCTCGGAAATGTGTGCTTGGTATGGCAGAAGGAACAGTCACGTCTTTTGTTAGAGAAGGTCTGTAAGGAGTGGGATCAACTGGGATCCCCCTCGCAGGACACCACTCTCTCCACCCTGGACCAGGCAGCCTGGACTACCAGACATGTTCCCAACCTCCACATCCTCGTTTTTTCCTGGAGGCACAGCTGGAGGTCCATCAGGCAGCATGCCCTGCAGCAGCAGTGTGAGGAGCCTGCGTCCGCGCTGCCGGTCCCTGCCCGCGTGTCTCTGGGACCTCATGGTGCCACCAAGCTCCTCGTCTCCATCACCACTCTACTCCAACCTGCCCTGTGCCCTCGCCTCAGCGTGCCGGCTCACGCCAAGCCAACCTTGGCTCCTTGTCTCACAAGTAGAGATGAAAATAAACTCCAGTGAAGGGTCCTTTAACTTTCTCTACTCGAGTGAAAATAAATGCGATTTCCCCACCACCCAGCCCTGTAAATTCCCCGCACTGTGAAATATCTTCCAGATATAGTAAAGAGACGGCTTTCGGCTATTTTTTTTTAAACATCTTTAACTGCTGTATATATTTCCAGGGAGACGTAATAAGCGCTACAGCTAATTTATCTGCGTGTACTGTAAATATTTTCAGGAGATAGCAGAAAGGATTTCAAACACATGGCTGGGAGGATTGGCACACAGTGTATGCTGGGCGGGAAGGACACCTTTAACCCTTCGTGTGCCACGTCCCTTCCCCTCGCTTCCTCTCTGTGTGTCCCCCCTGCAGCATCTCCCCTCCGGCCCATGGCTGTCCTTCCAGCCTGGTATCTGGCCAGAAGATGCTTGGTTTGAGCGGGGCCAAGAGGTTTGCTCTTCCACTTGACCACAAAGTCCTTGCTCTCGGGGCACTGGGAGCGCAGCTCTGCTGGGACCCCCCCTCCTGACCCGCTGCCTGCAGCCATGCCTGGACCCCTCCACCCCTGTCCTCACAGCTACCTGCTGCTACAAAGCACAAGACAAGATCTGGGAAGAAAAACCCCTGCTCCGGCAGCTAAGGGAGTGTCTTGCAGCCCCAACAGCCTCTGGGTTTCAGCAGAGGTTGCAGCCCCACGGGGGAAAACCAGGACGCCCAGTTACTGCTGAGCACTGGGGCCGGGCCAGGAGGCTGAGCAGGGCAAAGGCAGAGATGCTCACCACAGGCTTTGGTCCCCTGTGTCCCTGGAGGATGGTTGGCCCCTTGGTGTGCTCTGGAACCCGGGATGGGAATCCTGCAGAAGAAGGAGCCTTGACCCCTGGGACAGCCCATCCCCAGGGCTCTCGGCTGGGATGGGAGAGACCCGTTGGCGATGGAGAGATGGGGGAGCAGAGGGCAGCAGGGTGCAGGTGCAGGTGGCTCTTCGGGGAGCAGCCACCTGCAGATGCCGAGATCCCTGTCCATTGTCCACCAGCCTGGCCTTGGGGGATGCAGGAGCACGGAGCTGCAGGGATAGAGCTCACCGTGTGCCCATGGCACCACTCCTGGCACGGTGACCCCCGTTATGCATCCCACTCATGACCCCATCCATAGTGCCACAATCCTCTGGGGACTGTTACCCCATTTTGGGGAGAACTCTTGCAGGGATGGGTGAGACGAGTGTCCAAAAGCCACCGTTGCTCTCCCTGTGCCCAAATAGCCCCCAGAAGCTTCTGTGGGGGGACAGGAATCTTTCCAGGGGAAGGTCTGGGGAGGAAGCCATGGGGTGCTGGGCTGGGGGAGCAGAGGTCTTTCATCACGCAGCTGATGTCTGGTGTCAGCAGGGAACTGCACAAAAGGCACATTCAATTCAATGCCTGCTATTAAGCAAACCCAGCTCTGTGGCACGAACAGCCTGTCCTGAAACCGCGGGTCACCGCAGCCGGGCCAGTCACCCTGCCGAGGGGTCTGCCTGCCAGATCGGGGAGGTTGTGCACCTTCCCCATTGCGGCCCTTGCCTCTGTTTCCAGCTCGCTGTGATTTCCTGCCTCCCACCCGCCTTGTGGACGTGATCTGCCCAAGGCGGCGTTTCCCCTGGGATTCTCCCACAATAAGCCCCCTCCTCTTCTCTGACCACTTCTGCACGGCAGCATCCCCCCTCCTGAAGCCACCGTTGGTCAGGGGTCCCGAGGATGGCTGGGGCACCCACGGTCCCATCAGCTGGGTGCTTCTTGGCTCACTGCAGGTGGGCGCTGCCTCAGAGATGGCAGCTTTGGGGGCTCTGTTGGCACATGGGAGCAGGGAGGATGCATGAAGGGTCTGTTAGGAAGGAAGACAGGATTTCCCCAGCTGTTTGCACAAGCCCTGGAGGTTTTGGGACTCCCCTCCATCGTCTATGCGCTGGGATCCAGGCTTTTAGTGCAGGCATGGCTCTGATCCAGACCAAAACCCAGAGGGGTTGTGGTCCCTTTGGCTTGTTGCAAAGCATCACCTAAGTCCTAGATCACACAGAATTCCAGACTGGTGAGGGTTGGAAGGGCCCTCTGGAGCTCCCCCAGTCCAACCCCCTGCCACAGCAGGGGCACCTCCAGCAGTGGCACAGGACGGCGTCCAGGCGGGTTTGGGATGGCTCCAGAGTGGGAGACTCCCCCACCTCTCTGGGCAACTGTGCCACTGCTCTGCCACCCGCACAGGGAAGAAGTCCCTCCTCATATTAAGATGGAACTTCCTATGGTCAAGTTTGTGCCTGTTCCCTCTTGTCCTGTCACTGGGCACCACTGAAAAAAGACTGTTCCCATCCCCCTGGCACCCTCCCTTTGAGTATTCATAAGCATTGATAAGATCCCCCCTCAGTGTTCTCCAGACTAAAAAGCCCCAAGGCCCTCAGCCTTTCCTCATAAGAGAGATGCTCCAAACCCCTCATCATCTTTGTAGCCCTTTGCTGGACCCTCTCCAGCAGTTCCCTGTCCTTCTTGACCCGGGGAGCCCAGAACTGGACACAGTACTCCAGATGCGGCCTCACCAGGGCAGAGTAGAGGGGGAGGATAACCTCCCTCGACCTGCTGGCCACGCTCTTCTTGATGCACCCCAGGATGCCATTGGCCGCCTTGGCCACCAGGGCACATAGACAGGGCAGTTCCTCCCACCACCTACAGCTGGACAGCATGCTGAGGTCTTCAGGGCAGGAAAGCTGCCCTGCAGTCACCGGGAGGGCAGCCCTGGCTGAGGTGAGTCCTCCCTGGCAGCAGGTATGGATGCATTGGCTGCATTCTCTTTGCGATCTGCTCCCCAGCCTCCTTTCTTCGTGATGTAATTTAACGCGGAGCAAGAGTACGAGGTACCTATTGGCTTGGAGCCCACCCGAAAAGCCATAAAAAGGAGATAAAAGCCTTTAAATGCTAAGCCTGTCCGAAGAGACAATAAAAGGCAAATGTCTTCCCAGCTTTATGTCTATGCCTTTTTACTTGATTTATGGGGTTTTTGCTATATTCCTTCATGGTTTGTGACTCTTCAAGCTGTTCGACTGTCGTAAAAGGCCCGTGGAAGCAAACTGCATCAGCCAGGGGCTCGTCTGGTCTCCAGATCCAACCCTCAACCCAAGCTGGTCCTGTTGCAGGGTCCAGCTTGGGGTCTACGATGGCCTTTGCCCCATGTCCCGCAGGGAAGAGCAGCTTGGGGTGAGCCCCAATGCACTGGGGCAGCACCCGCGTCACCACAGAAGGCGCAGGGAGGGTTTCACGCACATGAAGAGGAAGAGGCAAGCAAAGAGAAAGGGCCCAAATGTTTCCATTCAGCCTCTGGGTGAGCGGCGAAACGTTTGGGAGCTGGATCTGCAAAGAGGATCCAGATGGGGAGGAACCACAGCTGCTCCCTGCGAGTGGAGCCTGGATGTCTTTGGGGATGTGGGGTGGAAGGTCGGCGGGGGGCAGCCCCGGGGCTGGGGGGGCTGCGGGAGTGGGGAGTGGGAGGCAGCCATCCCCACACAGCCAGCGCGTTCAGATCTGGAGCTAATCAGCCCTGAGACAGGATGCATGCGTGTCTGTTGGGGCAGGGCTAGGAAAGCAATTGCTCTCAATAAAACAATGCTTCCCTCCTCCGTTTCGTTCGGAAGTGAAGCTGTGAGCCCAAACGTCCTCAGCTGACTTTCCTGGTCCTCCTGCCTCCTCCGAGAGGGAGGAATTGATGGAGACGTGGGGATCAGTGCAGCTGAGCAGGAGCCCGTGTGCTTTTGCATCACCCGGTGCCGGTGTCCCCAGGCCAAGATCCACCGCTCTGCCCGCCGTGCCAGTTGCTGGCTGTGGCACTGGGCAGCTGAGCAGGTCTAAAGCTAGGGACTCTCAGGTTGGGAAGTGAAGACATCCTTGCCATCCAGCATTCCTTTGGTCTTCCCAGACCAGGTCTTGTTGCAGGAGAAGCAATAGGGCTTGCATCGCGGCAAGGAGGAAGGGGATGCTCTGAGCTGGCGTGGATGCAGGAATGACATGGTCCAATGGGCAGTGCCTCCAGGTTGGGGCACAGCAGTGGTGGGTCCTAGGTCACCAGGTAGGGGGTTCTGAGGGCACCCAGGGGCGTCCCCACTCCCTCCCTGCAGCTGATGCCCTGCTGTCCCCTACCCTCACTCCTGATGGGCAGCCGCAGCCCCGAGAGCAACATGTGACCCCTGCATGGGGACAGCCTGGCCTTGCCCTGCAGTACCCTGGGAAGGACATGTCTGTCCCGGCAGGTCCCCCCTCCCCACAGCCTGGATCCCTGCCAGTGATGCCCTTGGCAGCATCCCCTCCCCGGTGCCCCCCTGTGCTGTCCCACCCTCAACCACGGTTCATTTTCTTTTCTGCAGTGAGATGCAGGCGCAGCAGCACTATTTTTTTTTTTTTTTGGTGCCCATTCCTGAAACCTTCAGGCTCCAGGTTCAACTTCTGCAGCTTCAACCAGTGACTTCAGGTCTCCCCTCCCTGCTCCAGCCCCACAGCCAGGCTCTGCCGGGACCCCCGGCTCGCTGAGCCCTCTGTCACCTCTCACACTTGGTGCCAGTTTGCAACAAACCCAATGAAGGGGTGCTGGGGGCTGGGGGAGCGATGTGGGGGAGCAAAATTTGGCCTGTCCTTAAAGGTCTCTAAAAATATATATATTCTTGCCTGTAAAAAAATTAGTAATTTTAAACCACAGGCAAATGCTTCGCATTCCTGAGCAATGCTGCCCTCTGTTTACTGCCCTTATTGTTCTCAATGAGCTGGAACCGTGGAAATGAATATTCGCTCCGACCCCATCCTTCGCCCTGAGAAAGAAAGGAAGACAGAAAGAAAAGAGGAAAAAGAACCAAAACTGCTGAAGGAAAACAGAGTCATTCTCCCCATGATTGAGTGAAAGAATAACATGGGACCGTGGAAATAGAGCTGCCAGGGCGCAGCAATTGATTTAAAGCGGGATCTGAATGCCGTCACCGCCGTGGGGTGTAGGGCTCACCCCGCCAGGGCTTGCTGCTGGGGTCCCCGAGCCATCTCTCTGCTATGGAGAGGAGATGTTGGCCATGGGGTGGGGGGGTCAGACACTTGGGGGTGGCTGGCAAAGGACAGGAAGATTTAAAGCTCAGCCTGGGGCTTCCTCTGCTTAGGTTATCTCAGGCTGGGGCATTGCTGCAGACCACACAGGCACATGCCGAAATAATTTTTACTGGTTCCGCAATATAACGGGCAGCACATGGGGCCGGGAGCCGTGCTGTGCTGACAGGCTGCCTCGGCACGCCGGCACGCCGTGGGGCCTGCTGATGTGCTGGGCTGCAGAGGGGGGACGCATCGGGCTGCAGGAGGATGCGCGTTGGGCTCCAGGGGGGACAAGCGTCAGGGGGACGTGCATGGGGCTGCAGGAGAAGATGCATCAGGCTGCAGGGGGATGTGCATCAGGGCGACATGCACTGGGCTGCAGGAGGACGTGCGTTGGGCTTTGCAACCTTCTCCTCCATGTGCCTGAGTGCTTCTAGGCTGCTGGTGGCCATGGGGCAAAGACCTTGCCCACAAGAGCACTCCAAGCCCCATTGACTGGTTTTCTCTCCTGAAATCACAGACCCGTTGCCTGAGGGCTGGGAGGAGCAGAGGAACCAGCCCAGCAACCCTATGCCCCACAGCACCCAGTTCCCGAGATGGGTACGGGGATGCCGGGGAGGGGACATTTATGCTGAGACCCAGGTTCTCAGATTGCTCCAGAGGCGACGCTGTCTGCTGGGCTGCCCAGGCTGGGGGGACCCAAACACCCCTACATCAGGGGCAAAGGCAATGGCTGCTGGCAGGACGAAGTCCCCGTCCCTCCTGCGCTCCCTCAGTTAATCATCACGTCGGGTAATTGCACGAGTGGCCGAGCGGGCAGCCCGCGAGGACTTGCCTGCAGGTGTGGGGTGAGCCGGAGGCCCGGCGGGCTGTGGACGGGTGCAGAAAGCTTTTAACTGGAATAGGGTTACAGCCAGGCAGCCCAGCAATGCCAGGGATGCGAGGAATCCCCTACCTGCTTCAAAAGGACGCTTTCTTTATCGGCTAATTAAAAAAAGGGCAGCAGTAGGGGGGGACCAGCGTGCACCTGTGCCGGCGAACACCCGGCCAAGAAAGGGGGAAGCGAGGGACTGAGCTGGGAGCAGGAGCGAGGAAGGGGTGAAGGGGTTACGATGGAGGGCAGTGGCAGAAGAGCAAGGACCGGGACCGGTGAGCGCCTCCGGGGCCCAGCGGCATCACTGGTCAGGACCCCATGGCACAACTGCCGCCAGCCAGCTGTGCCAGGCAGGCCCTGCCTGATGCCCACTGCTGTGGTGGAGGGGAGAAGCTGTGGTCATGTCATCTTCATCCCCGTGTATCCCTCTGCCCTCTGGGTCCCAAGGGAGAGACCCAGGCTAGAAAGCACCTCCCCGGTTGGTTTATTGGTAGGGTTTAATATTAACCCACTGTGGTGCATCCTAGCTGGGTAGTCTGGTGTGGGCTGTATGCACCGTCACAGCTCCCCGGCAGTGCCCTGGCCAAGTTTTGTGCTGCTCACCTCTCTCTCTGCCTTTCCTCTTCCTCGGTTGTTATTATTAAATGGGAAGAGTGTTTTAAAATTGCGGTTTTGATCAAAAATGGCTCCTGCAGTGAATCAACCTCAGCAGCATCGACGCAGGCAAAATTTCCAGTAGGAAAGAGCAAATTATTCTTGGGGCTGGTGGGGGTGAGCTGTTTTCCCATCTGGCTCCTCTGGTGTCCAGTGAAGGCAGGGCTGGGAACACAGCATCTCCCACCCTTTCCACAGAACCATGGGGACGGAGCATCTCTGAGCTCTCTCCATTGCTCCGTTGACGCTGGTTGAAATTAGCTGGTGGCTTTGAAAGTTATAGAGCTGGACAGACAGACATAGCCACACATACCACGACTGCCGAAACCTCGTTTGCTTTGGAAACCAAGCCAAAAAAAGAAAGGAGAAGGGAAAAAAAAAAAAAAAAAAAAAAAGGATGAAACATAGTGGAAATGAGCCATTTGTAAGCTGTAGGAGCAGTTTGGACAAAAAGCCCAGCACTGATTTAATGAGATCATTTCACACCTTTAATTAAATAGGTGCAGCTATGTGCAGGGAGGAGGCTGGGACACCCTGGGGGTTTGCAGGATGGAGGAGCATGGGGATGGAGGGACAGGACTGGTCTGCGCAGCCGCGCTGGCCAGATCCAGCTCTGGGGAAAGGGATGGAGCCATTACCCAGCGTATGGAAGAAACCCCGGTGGGGGTGTCTGTGTGTAGGGGACCATTGCGTCCCACCTCCACACTGGAATGCCTCAGGGATGGACACCCCACAGTGAGGGCAGGGGATCCGCACGTCCCAGGGGGATGCTGGTGGCACCTCGCTGAGGCCAGACTGGGATGCGTTCCCACCTGCTGAGCCTCAGTTTCCCCCACTGTGGAGCACAGGCTGGGACCCCCGCGAAGCCCTGGGAGGTGGCAGAAGGAGGAGCTCCAGCCTGGTGTCTGACCTGGGGGTTCGGGTGGACAAATATGAGTGATAGCCAAAATCCAGCTGGATGAGGGGGCTGGGTCTTCTTATAGACCCCCACCCCCCCCACCCCCAAATCGGGCTTGTGTTTCCTGGCAGGTCATCCCTGCTGCTCTCCACCCGGCAGGGATGGTAGCAATGGGGCCATCCTGCCGACGCCAGCAGGACGTGTCCTGCCAGTCACAGCGCCCGGCATGGTGTCCGTGACGAGTACCCAGGGGGGGTCTCACCCCCATGGGTCACATCCCGCACCATGGCCCAGCCCCAGCCCGTGCCCACCCCTTGCAGGGCCGGGGCTGGGTGATGGGGGCACGGGGTGCATGCCGAGATGGCAGCGTGTGTTGGGGAGTGCCTGGGTTTGGGGAGCCTCCTGGATCCTCCAGCAGTCCCCCCCTTTCTCCGCGGAGCAGAGGGGCTTTGGCACAGCCCCCCAAGCCCGAGGCTGCTGCAGCCGGGGGCATCCGCCGCTTGGCTCTGGCTCTGCTCCTGGCCAGCCTGGCCCTGCCAGCATATGGGAAAGGCCTCTGGGGATGGGGGTGGGAGGAGAAGGACAGGGACGAGGACAGCTATACCTTGAGCTTCACACGCCTCGCTCTGTAGCTCTTGGCTTAGCGTTGCGTCCCCTCCCCGCCTGGCAGCCGGGCTCCGCGTGGACCCATGCCAGCGGAAAACAAATGCCCTTCCAGCCCCTTGCGGGGGGCAGCAGGGTGGGAGGGGGGAGGAGGAGGGGCGCGGGGGCTGTGCGGGAGAGGAGGATCCCCTAAAGCCCCTCACCATGGGACCGGAGAGGACTCCTCCATCCCTGCTGCAGCAGGTCCTGGGGCAGGGTAGAAGCACAACCCCAGCCATGGAGGGGGATAAGACTCCCCCCCTGCCCGGCTGCACCCTAAGGATGTGCACACGGGTCCCCCTCTCCCTCCATCCCCCTTTTGCAGGAGCAGGAGCGGCGGGAAGCGATGCTCAGCCTTGGCAGCAGCAGCGTGGCGGCATCGCAGGAACATATGGTCCCGGCCACACCGCAGCCCAGTGGGGAGCTGCAGCACGGCTGGGGCCGGAGCTGCCTGGTGAGGGGGGAACCAGCACAGAGCCCCATCCTGGTCGTGACCGTGGTGGCAACGGGCCTTTGCAGGTTTGAACCCCGCACCCTGCTCTGGTTCACAGAGCTGTGCCGTGCTGGCTGCTCCCAGCCCAGGTCCCCAAGGCCAGTGAGGGGTAGCCCTAGGTGGGGGGGAGATGCCCAGGCTTTCTAACGCTGCTTGGGTTGGTGCTGCCTCCAGACACGCTCCCTGTGCTCCTCAGATGTTCAGGGAAGAGCTTGCAAGGACTGTCCCCATGGCGCGGTGGACCTGTGCCGGAGGGAGCTGTAGGCAGCTGAGCATCTGCCCGCACTGCCTCCCACCGGGCAAGGTCTGGGACGTGTTTCCAACTTGGAAGATGGAAGTTATTTTAATACCCAAGTTTCTTGCTGAGGCACTGCAGCTCCCGGCTTTCCAGTGCATCTCCCCTGGTGGGGGGCCTCGGCACGTCCCTGTCCCCTGACCCTCGTCCCCACGGCAGGAGGAGAGCCAGCTCCCTGTCCCCTGCCAGCTCTCCCGTGGGACAACATACTGCCTCTGCCCCATGCCAGGAACGACACGGTCCCGTCGTGAGCCCCCGCCTTGCATGGGCAAACACATGCAAATCTGTCCCGAAAGTCGACGTGCCAGGTCCATCCTAAAAACACCTGCTCGGATGCTGCAAACGTAGCACAAGTGCGAGCTGGTCCCTCAGGACCGCCTGGGACCCGGCTGGCAGCTTCCGGCAAGCAGAGCTGGTGGCAAGGCCAGTACTGCCCTTCCTAAAGCTGTCCCTTGCTGTCCCTCTGCCTCAGGTGATAAATTTTATAGGAAAATTTCAGGGAAAGGGTGTGGAGCCCGACAGCTGCTTGAGCAGTTTGAAGCTGAGTACAGAATTTGGCCGGATTTTCCAGCGTGTGCGATGGTTTGTTCGGCCACTCGTGTCTGCTCGCTCTGCAGTGAGGGCCTGCGGCCTGGCACGACGGGGCTCGGGGTGAAAATACCAGGTTTGGTTAAAACATCTGTCCTCTGAAGCCTCAGCGTCGGTAGCGGCTTGGCACACCCAGCTCGTGATGCCGCCAGCTGTTCTGCACGGCTCCTGCTCAGGTCACGTGTGATGAGTTGTGTCCCTTCTCAGCACGGTGGGACTGTCACAGCCCTGGGATGCTGCACCCATCCCTGCTCCGCCGCTCAACGCTGGCCACTAAGGGCTCCCTCACCACCATCCTGCTCCTGCTGCTGCCTGCAACCTGGCTCCACTGCCTTCGTCTCCGGCACCTTTGAGACAGCCCTGCGGGCACAGCCCTGCTGCTCGGCACAGCGCAGGGAGGTGCTCCCCAGCCTGAGATGCAGCTCCATGACGTCTTTAGCTTTTCCAGAAGAGCTCTGAGAAGCTGAGCTGCCCCAGAGGAGAACCTGGGGGCGGGGAGGGGGGGAAGAGGTAGAAGGGAGGAGGGGGAGTTTCCCCTCCTAATTTCAATAAACTAAATGAAAGGGGTGGAAAATTGGTATTTCATGCAAAACTTGGCGAAGGTTAAACCACTTCCAGATGCTGTCTCAGAAGGTTTTGCTCCAACCTGATCTGTTGCAGATAAAGTCGTAGACGCCCCTGCCAGATATTGTATTACATGCCAGTGGAGTTTCCAAACAGCGCCGTGATCCAGGCGGCATTTTGTGCCGTGCTGTCCCATAAAGGGAACAGAAAGCACCCAGAAATGTCCCCGCAGCTGCAAACCCATCCTGGGACTGCACCAGGCATCCCTTGGTGTGGATACAGTGGGGGCGAGTGGTCGGGGTGGCCACGTGGTGACACCCCCGTGGGGGATGAGGTAGCGGGCAGCTGCCAACATGAGGGACGCCTTGCCCCTGGCCACCACTGTGACCATGCCCCTACACACCAGCCTTTTCCATCAGGACCATCCCTGGCTTCTTCCTCTGCTCCTGGTCTGACCCACTCCCATCTCTGTGGGCTCTGCTCTGCACCCCATCATCCCTATGGCACCTGGTGTGCAGCCGGAGAAGACCTGGCAGGGTGACCGGCGGTGACGCAGGGGTTGCCTTCTCTATAACCATGGACATGGGAGATCAGAAGCTCCTTTGGTCATGGCTCTGAGTGAGGTCCAGGGCCATGCACAGCAAAGCCCTGCTGCTCCCAGCCCCACTGACAGCTCACGCCTGCCCTGGCACCCCCGGGGTGGGGCTCACCACCGCGTACGGCTGATGCGCAGGGTGATTTTAAGGTTGGGGAAACTGAGGCAGGGCCAGGCCAAGACTTGAAGAGGAGCTACCTCCACCTCTTGGGCTGCTGCTCCACTCCACGCTTGCCTGTGTGGAGCCAACGGGGCTCCCACGGCCGAGCTGCAGCTTTGGCGTGGGCCGGCAGCGGGGCCGGCAGCGGGGCCGGCACACCTGCCCGGAGCGGGGACATAGCCGGCATTCCTGCCCCCGGAGCCCCCTTCCTGCCCCCCCCCCCGCCGGGCGCTGCGCCCCCGCTGCCTTTCGGCCTCCGCTTGTTTTCTTAGCAGGCGGGTCCCGCGCTCGCCGAGCCCAACAATTTCCTGCCTGGGCAAACGCATTCCTCTCTCCTCCATCACAGGTCCCTCCGACCGCCTTCCCACCTTGGTGCTGGATGCTGACGCCCGTGCCATGTCCCTCCTCCCTTTCTCCTCCCACCCCCCTCCCACTCCCCGCCATCACTTTCCCCAGTTGGGATATGGAGCAAAGCCTGGGCATGTGGGATGCTTGAGGTTTGCATAACCCTCCCGTGGTTTTGGGGTGCTAAAGGAGGTGATGTCTGTCACCCTTTGCAGTGTTGGGGGGCTGACTGAGTGACCGCGGGGAGGTGGTGATCTGGAGCGGGAGCTGGGTGACCCAGTCCAGTCCCAGCCCGGGCATTGGCTTGGAAACGCTGCTGGCATCACTGATGGCACCGGGGATGTCCCTGGGCTTGTTGATGACAGGCGATCCTGGGGTCCCCCTGTCCCCTGGGAGAGTGAGCCTGCGAGCGGGATGGGCAGAGTGAATCGATGCTGGGGACTCTCCTGCCGCTGCTCGGGGGGACCGCTCGGGTGGGCTTTCCCCTCCTACAAGCTGGGAAAATCAAAAAGGCAGCAGAACAGTGGTGGGACAGTGACCAGGGATGGCCGGAGACAGCCAGGGTGGTACCGGGGGGGGACAATGGCATCACCTTGGGGTGCTGAGCCCAGCACTGATGGAGCTGCTTGTGGGGGGGGAGCCGGGAAGGGAAGCAGTGGGGAGAGTCCATCAGGTCCACCTTGGAGACCACCTCCCCGGCTGGCTGGGGACCACAGCACAGGGGCCAGCTGCAGAGGACCGTGGCCAGCGTGACGTGATGGGGCACGGGCTCTGAGCCAGAGGGACCCCCGTTTCTGGGGCTGGTGTTGTTGGCAGAGGGGGCCTGGAGGCGGGTGGGCAGGGGCGGCGAGCCTGGTGCGGGCAAGACTGCCGGACGTGCCCTTCCCACCCACCGCCCCCCCGGCGCTGCCAGCAGTCCTGCCCACCCGTGGCCCAAAAATAAAGAAAAAAAAACCAAAAAAACCCGGCCCGCCCGTCAGGAAACCTCAAATCAAGGCCAATGTTTTTGAAAGTTTTTTTTCTTTCTCCTCTCTCCTTTAACACATCTGCCAATATAATCTGACCTTTTCCAAATAAATAAAGCCCGCGCGCTCCGGCTTTGATCCCGCGCTCCAAATTTTCTATTTACTTAATTGGCCCATCCAAGGTCTGAGCGAGCCGCGGGCCGGCAGCTGCCGCCGCCACATTCCTGGGGGCTTATCGCTGCCCGCTCACCTGGTTGTCATTACCACGGCCGCCCCCAGCCCCATGGCCCCACCGTGGCCACCTGAGCCCCACCACCCCTGCCCTGGGATGCCCATGCTCTGGTCCCCCACTCCTACTGGGTACCCTGCCATGGGGTGGGGACACCCCCACGGGGGTCTCCTGGAGGATCTGTCTCATCCAGTGCCTATGCTTGACATTTTCACCCCACTCCACCCCATGTCCATCTCTGGAGGGCAGCTTGCTCCACAGGAGAGGGACCCCACACAATGTAGGATTGGGCCCTGCTAATCCCACCTTTGTGGAGGGGTAGAGCACCAGGGGCTTCCCCAGGCAGTGTGGGGAAGGATGCTCCTCCAGAAAGGGGACCAGAGCTTGGTTCGCTGCTCAGAGATGCTTCTGTCTCTGTACAGACTGTATCCTGCTAGCCCTCCTCTGATTAGGGACTGTAAATGTCCCCCCTCATAGCAGGAGGGAGCACAGAGCTCTGATGCCACATGGGCATGAAGGCTCTGGGCACCCAGAGAAGGTCACACCCGAGCAGTGGCAGTCCCTTGTCCCGCAAACCTTCTCTGCCAATGCATCAGGTCATGGCAGGGATGAAGCTCTCCTGTGGCCGAGCAACGGGCACGGCTGGCACCTCTTCATGTCCTCATGTCCTGGGACATGCAGGGCTGGGACCAGCAGAGATGGAAGGACTATGTGTCCTTCTGCAGCATCACCTGTGCCGGGAGAGAGGAGGCCATTGGACCATGGGGAGATGGAAAGGTTGGGTTGCTCCTGTGCTCTCGGCAGATGCCTCTTAGCTATTATTTTTCCATCCAGGAAAAGGAAACATATGTAGGGATGGCTGAAGGCAGACCCAGACACTTGCCTTGGTCCTGCATCTTTCCTCCACATGTTGGCTAAGGTGGTCTCTGTCCCTGCCCTGAAGAGGCAGAAGATGCTTCTTCTGGCTGAGGTTCCTCAGCTTCTTCAGACAATAACTGGAGGGTGTGAGTGGGCTTTGGGACCCTGCAGCTAGTGGGGAGGTGGAAAGCAGCCCACAAAGGGACCCCTCTCCAAGCAGGAGGGTTCGTCTGGGCATGGGCACCGCTGGTGTGACTTGGAGCCTCTCGTGGGCAGGTCCCAGCCATTGCAGCCCTGTGACACGACTCAATGCCTGCTGAGGCAACCACATGTAGGCAGGGTTTGGCAATGAGAGGGTTGGCTCAGCTGTCCTTTACTTCTCCACCCTTCATTTCCCACTCAGGCAGGGGAGGGAGGTCTCTGCTTAACCTGGTTCAGTTCTGTGACGTGGGAAGACACTGGTGGTGCTTTTATAACCTCTGATATGTGGGAGGCCCTGGATGAGCCCTGGGGAGCTTGTCCTGGTACTTGTTCACCGCTGAGGCATGAGGATAGATTCCAGCTCCCAAAAAACCCATATGGTTGGCCACAAACCTTGGGTTCCTGGCACCTGCCATAATGAGAGGAGGGAGGTGATAGACACCTACAAGGCCCTAGACAGTGCTTGGGTTTGAATGGCAGCACTACTGGTCCTTTTTCTTATTGATCCTCAAGATGGTGTGAGTGAAGGGAAGTGGATGGTCCTGGCCATGGTTACTCCCCTGGACCAATCAAGCCAACGCCCTGCATTGTAGGAGGCTGAAGAACAGCAGGTTAGAGGAGGCTGGGCCCTGGGGTAACAACACTGGGAGCTGAGGGCAGAGGTGTAAAAGAGGTGGTCAGGCTCGAATGGATGGACCTCAGCCTCTGCAGCCTCCAGCGCTGCCCTTGTCCTGGGATGCCAGGCCTCCTTCTGAGCAGCCTATTGGGATTTTCCTCTGATTAACTCCCAGTTATGCTTTTTCATGTCATGGCTCATAATTTATAGACCACTGGTGGGAAAAAGGAATATTTCACTCCCAAGCATCCCTGGGTGGCACTGCTGGGTGTGCCGGCTCAATGACGGATGGGCACCGTGGGACGGGGGGTGATGGACCGCGTCCAGGGCACCGCAGAGGGGCACCCCCCAAGAGCAGAGGCCCCCGCGGTGCCGGCCTGTGCAGCTGACAGATGTGCCGCATCCAGCCCATGAGGGAGGACACCTCCAGTGGCTGCCGCTGGCTGCAGCAGTGGGATGTTGCGGTACATGGAGCGTGTCCGGCTCAGGATGGATGTCACCCCCTCGGCTAGGCCAGCTTTTGCTGGTGTGCTCTCCTCGCTCACCCGGACAGCTCTAGAGCCGGTATAAATCCTCATAGTCCATTTACACTGACGATGATGATTCACTATGACTGGTCTGTCCAAGAGCTCCTTTCTCTGGGGAAGCAGCCCAAAGACCACCACCGTGCCTGTGCCCTTCCTGCCTTGCTGGCGGCTGTCTGCTCAACTGTGTTCACCCAGGGATTGAGAAAGGTCTTTGCTTTGCCTTGCTGGGAAAGCCTTGCTGCCAGAGATCTCAGATGTCTTCACCACCCAGATTATCCTGCTGCAGCCCTATTCCTGGCTCTTTGAAACCGCTTGCAGATGCCTCCTCAGTTGCCTGGCTCTGCCTCATTCATCACAGGCAGCACTGCCATGAGCTCACCCAGCCTCTCCATATCCCTCTGCTTGGTGAACGCGTTGTTTCCAAGTGACAAGCTTGGCCCATTGATGCCTTCTGGTGACACACAGCAAGGTCCCAGACAAACTGCCCCTTCCTCTTGGTGCCATCCCAACAGGATGCTGCAGGCAGCACAACCAAAGCGGGGCAAGGAGGCAGCAAAGAGGGGAAGGGAAGGTGGTGTCGGGTGGGATTTCGACGTCTGACACATTGACATTTCCCAAGTAGAAGCCAGTCACTCAACATCTGGCCGAGAATATTGCGTCTTGCTTAAGAGCAACTCCAGATGTTCCCAAGACCTTTTTTTCATTATTTTATTTCTTTCTTTCATTCTTTTCTTCTCCCCCCTCCCTCCCAGCCACTCTTGACTCACTAAATCAAGGGAGACAGGCTTTTAACTCTCTGGAAAGAAATAAACGGCTCAATGGTGAGATGAAACGAATTCTCTGGAACTGTGTGAGCAGATGTGTGTTGGGGGAGGGAAAGTGGGGTGCAAGGTAAGACCAAGATCAAGAGAAAGAGAAGGGCATGTGTACATGGCCATCTCTTTAGGATGAGATGCCACAGCTGGATGCACAGCATGATGGCCAGAGGGATGTGCGGTCTCCACTGAACATGCAAGACTGGGAGTGCAGGACTTGTGACTGGATTAAAAAGGGGGAACAGACTGGTTCTTGTTTTACCGGGTCAACTGGTGATCTCCTCTCCAGCTTAATTGGGTCCAGTTCTTACCTCCTGGAAGTGGCTCAGAGCCGAGGAGGTCAAAAGAAGGATGAGTCTGGTATGTTGATGACGCTCATCTGAAGAGGTGATTTATCATCCCTGACGGGAATGGGAGAACGAGCAGCCAAACAGCAAGAAACTTGGGAAAAGGGAAAGTTTGGCGGGAGGAGGGGAGAGGTCAAAAGCGAGAGAGATGAATAAGAGAAAGATGGAGGAGGGTGGTGAGAACGTGAAAGGAAGATCCAGAGATAGAGAAATATGGTTTCTTGGTTATGTTTCTGGACTCCCGCTGGAGATCTGCTCTGTGCCAGTCAGCCCTGCAGCATCGGTGCCCACCATGTGCCATACAGACAAAGGCCTCACGTATCTCTGATGTCCTGTAGCTGCTCCATCTTCAATCTCTTCAGGCAGAGAATCACTAGCACAGTGCCTGTCTCCCATTATCTACGCTATCCCCTCCTGAGCTATCACCTTCAGGTCCATCCATTTGTCAGAGCTGCTTTGCCTGGGTTTGAATGCTCCCAGCTTCTGGCAATCTCACCCCTTCCCTGCGGGGTTTTGTAGACTCCTTACATAAAGCAATGGGGTTTAAACCATCTGCTTTCTTCTCTTCTTACATCTGTAAAGGTACCCTGACAAATAGCACAGTTGGGGGTACTGCAAGAAAAGCTCTTTTTGTTGCCTTCCTCTTCCCCTTCCCCTTAGAACTAATGAGCTGAAATATTGGATGACCACTGCAGTCAGCCTAGAGAAGCAACCTGATGGCGTTGCATGGATGACTACCAACAAGTCCGGGAGAGCTCGTCTCAGAGAAACATGCCATTAAGGGCCAGTTAGGATGACAGACACAGCTCTACATCATTTAACCCATGCCAGAAACCTGCCACTTGCCCCAGAGCAATCAAGGAGCCAAGCACTTCTCCCAGCACTTCTAACGTGGTGCTCAGCACATTGTGCCGACCTGCTCAACACCTCTTCAGGACACATCCCATGAGAGTTAGCCGAATGCCAGAAATTCAGCATTAGGTGAGGCTGATCCTTTGGCCTGGTGAAGGCCAAACTCTGAAGCATGGGAAGTGATTCCAGATGCCTGCCTATTTAGCCTCCCTCATGGCAATGATGGAAAGGCTCCTGGCTTTCAAAGAGCTGATGCTCAATATCTTCTGATAGCCAGGTCTCCAAGAGGTCTGAGGGCTGGAAGTGCACACACACACAACCTCGTTGAGGAGTTTTCGCTGTGCTGTACACACTTGAACCTCATGAGAAACCCTCAGAGACCTTCTGTCTGGCAGTAAGAGCCCTTCAGAAAATGATAGAGGAGGTCTCTTGAGGTCTAGAGAAACCACAAGTACTGTCCAGCTAACAGATGGTTGCTAGCGCAATTCTGCAGAGCAGTTCAGCTCATTCATGACCAGGAATTAAGGCTGGAGCCGTGGAGCAGGAAAACATCCTGCGGGACAGCACCTCAGGGTCTGCCACTGGCATGGCATGTGCAGGGGTTGCTGAGGAGAAATAACCTGGTTTCCACACCAGCAGTTAGCATGAACCAGCCCCTGTGTCTCATCCAACTGTGGCCAGCACCATGCTTGATGGTCAAGAGCTAGGGCTAGTTTGAAAATTCCCGATCAAACTGGTGAAAAAGCCAGTTTGCCTGAACTGAGCCAGCTGACTGGACCCCTCTTTAGCATCCAGTCCAGCCCCCAGGAGGCTGGACCCCTGTGTCTGGAGAGCCCCGGGGAGGCTCAGCTCTGGCTCCAGGTGGGCTGGTGGGGTCCAGGTCCTGGCTCAGCTGCAGGTGGCCTGCAGCTCCATTGGGCTCCAGCTAAAGCCGTGGCTATGAGAGTTTCTAGGCTTCCTGCCCTGGAGCTGGGGTCTTGGCTCTTGGTTCCTGGCTCTGGAGAGGGAGGCCGAGAGGCCATCCTGGCTCTCTGGAGGACCTGCGCTTCAAAATTTTCCAAACAAATCACTTGGATTATTGCTAGCTGACATTTTTTGGAGGGCTTTTCCTTCTGCCGAAAGGGAATGGCTTGATTTATTCATTTTTTAAAAATTCCTTATCCGAACCCCCTGGATGCTCGGAGGAGCATGGAGAGAGGGCCAGTGAGTTTGGCCAGACCAGGTCCACCAGCCCTGCCTGAAGCTGGCAGGCATGAGGGACTCTGGCTCCTGGCACCTTCTCACCACCCCAGGGCTTGCAGGTGGGCTCCCCAGCACCCCTCTGAGTGCCCACAGGCACCCCAGAGCCCCCACACCACCCTGGCACTCATGGGCTGGGGACCAGGGTGCCATCAACCCTGTGCCCACAGCCCACCTGTAGGACAGGCTGGGATGAAGCCACCACCTCATCTATGAGCAAAATTTCAATTTTTATGCTTTGATATCTTTTGCCTTTCCCTTTTTTATTGCCTTTCTTTTTGGCTGGGGAAACCCCAGGAGGTTTCCAGGCCTGGGACAGGGCACGTAACCATCTCCCTGCCCTAGCCATGGGGCTGCACCATCTTCCCACACCAGGGCACAGACCCCAGTCTGTGCTGGCGGGTCCCCCGGGCCAGATGGGTGCCATGGGAAGGGTGCGGGTGAGGCAGGGAGGGGGTGCAGCAGGCAGGGACCGACTCGGTCGCAGCCCTCCTGGGACCCCCCACCTCCCCAGAGATCCCCTACAGCGGCGAGAAGCACAGGGGGGTCTGAGCAGTATGGGGAGGGGATGAGAAACCAGGACCGCGCTAGGAGGAACTGGGCTGCCAGAGTTGAAAAATCCCTGGCTTTGCTGCGCCCATCTGCCCACCCTGTCCTGGGGAGGGATGGCAGAGAGGTGGTTGCACCAGTGATGGGGACAGTTTGTGGACAGCCCTGTTGTTGGTGGCCTCTTTGAACACCCGGCTCTCCCATCACTCTCCTATCGCCCCCTACTCCCCCCCGTGCTGGCTTGAAGGGGCTGCAGGAAGGTGGGGGCACATCTGACAGGCTTTGCCAGAGCATCTTTTTTGGGGGACCTGATAGTGACACCTCTTCCAGGGTCTACTGTGCCTGGAGCACCTTCTGCCCACACTCCTGTGAGCAGCACCTGGAGCATCGGCTTCTCTTCCCAGCATCAGGGAGCAGCACGGGGCCTCACCACCTTCTCCTGCCCCAGGGAACAGGGGCAGTGGGCAGCAGGTCCTCACCCCCAACCCACAGAGCCTCCGGGGCTCAAGGCCATTGCACAGGAGAGGTGGTGGCACATCATGCTGTCCAGGGACAGGAGCCATCCAGGCAGAGGGGACGAAGGAAGCGAAGCTCTGAGACACCTGCATCCCTGGCAACGCATGCTGTTTGCAAGGGCGACAGGGCAGATTTCTCCTCTCCAGAGAGGCTGCAAAATTCAGATGGAAAAAAATATATATTTTCCAAACGTTATATTTCACGAAAGGAGCTGTTCATCCACTTAAAATATAGGTGACAAGTACAAAAGGCATTTGGCATTATAAAGCAGGCCAAATCTTCAGGAGATCGAAGATATATGGTACGCAACCAAGTCCCAGCTTCAATCTGCTCCTATACTGTAAATTCCAATTACATCATGCTGCCTTGTTTAAATACCGTGAAACCTGGCTCATGCCCTAAGTATGTTTTATATATTGCCACATCCATTTGAAATAGATGGGCAATGTGTTTTACGGCACATGTGCAAATATCTCCGTATTTTTCCATCTGGGGGTTTATGGGATCTTTCAGAAAATTAATAATGGGGCTCGGAGGAAATGTTCGACTCGGAGGCAGTAGCGGAGATTTACGGCCGTCCCACTGGATGCCAGGGAAAAGTCTGAAAGCGCCCAGAGCAGACGAATGCTCCGCGATTTCACCAGGCACTCCCTGAGAGCTAATTTTGCCTAACGGACAAGACGGGGAATTTCCCCACACGAGCCGGCAGGTTGCTGGAAAGGGATTGCTCTTGAAGGCGAGGAGCTGAGTGCTGGAGTGCAGGATGGGGATGGAGGTGGGGACCAGCACCCACGGGGCTGCTGCTGTGTGGCTCGGACCTGGGCAGGGCAGGAGGAACCGCTGAGCCTTGCCAGTGATGGGGACAGCACTGCCCGGCCACCTTTAGGTCACCCTGCTCGCTCCCAGCTTCAGGCACTGTCCGGAAAAGGGACAGTGAGAAGCTCCGTATGGGTGAGCTGGCCAAAGCCACCCCAATTTCTGGCTCAATGCATGAGCCAGAGCCTGACGGGCTCTGCTGGTCTTCCTGACAGATGAGCAAACCCTTGCTGTCACAGCGTGGAGAGCACCGAGGACTCCCAGGGCACCGACCCGAGCAGCACTGACCCCATCCCGGCTGGGCCCCGGGGCCTCAGGGATCACAGCGTGGGCAGCCAGCGACACTGGGAAGGGACTCTTAAGAGTCATCACATACCAAAAGCCTCAAAGGGCCATGAGGTTGGGTTAGTGACCCACCGCACAGCCCCAGAGCTGCACGCGTTGGAGAAGCTCTGCTCCCACTGTCATCTGTCTGGCAGGGCACAGGCAAGGCACAGGCAGGACGCAGCACCCGGCTTTGCACTGCTGCTTCAGAGGTCTCTGTGGGGGTGCTGGTGCCGGGGAGAGACCCGACCCGGGCACCTCTGGACCCCTTGGACGTGCTGGGCTGTGTTCGCTCTGCCCCATCTCCATCCCCTCTCTCCCTGCGCCATCAGCAGGACCGTGGTCCCCGCCGTGACAAGCCCAGGGGTCAGCCGGTGGCTGCGTGCGCCCGGGCTGGCCGCTGCTAGCTCTTCCACAGGCAATCCCTCCTCCGAACACCCCCAGCACCAGACGTCTTCTGGATGTGCCACCTTTCCCCGCTCCTCCCAATAAACAAAGGCCGATGATTTCCCATCGCGTGGGTGCGCCGCGGGGGAAGCGGCGGGTGGTGTTTATTTTGACAGCGGAGAGGCCCGTTCTCAGGGCTTTCGGGGTAGCACGTCTTGTCCAAGATGAAAACATCGGCCGTTTATTTGAGTCTCGTGGTGGCTGTGTAAATAGAGGACTTGTTTCAATGGATGCCGGCTGGTGGCTTGGCAGTGAGGGCCTGATCCTGCCCCGTGCGGAAGTCCCCAGCGTGTCATTACCTTAACGGAGATGTAGCATCCCCCTGACAAAGCAATCCCACCCAGGTCCTGTGCCTCACAGGCTGGGGACACAAATGGCAGAGGAAGAAATGGGGGAAGATGAGCTCGTGGCGGCAGCTGAGAGGTGAAAGCCTGGAAAGAGGCGCAGCGATGCTGAGCCCCAAGTCACAGGGGGACCAGCACAGCTGTGCCGGGGCAGCAGCATCCCTGGGTGGGATGGTCTTTTTGTGCCACTGGCAAACATGGTGGTGCAACATCGGGGTGATGCCTTAGGGCCAATGCAGCACGAATGTAGGTCATGGTATGCAGCAGGGTCCCCCCATCCCCAGGGCACTGGTGGGGACCGCTCTTCTCTTTTCGCCTTGTGCTCTCCACCACCGCTGAGGTGGGAAAACCCGGGCAGGAGGGAGTCAGCGGGTTTCTCCAGATGGTGCCCCGCTGACCCCAGCCGTTCCCCGTCTTCAGCTCTTCCTTAGGAAAACACGGCGCAGGCCAGCCCATCGATTAATGGTTTCCTCATGTTCCCCCCACGTGGCTGACATGGGAAGCTGCCTCCCCGCTCCCCAGACTCTGCTGAACTGAGCCCCTGCCTCCCCGTGCCCCACACGGGTGCCGGGTATCCTGCGCACACGGGGAGCATGTGTTTAACCAGTGAATTGTGCCCTAATAAAGATGAACAGGGAGATAGATAGACTGGATGAAAGAATAAATGAACAAACGGATGAATGACGCGGTGATTAACTCTGATGTAATAAATGCCCCCAAGGCTTGTAAAAATACACTTGGCATTTTGAAGAATAGCACATTTCTTGCCATTTTGCAAAGATGAGAGTGGCTGGAGCAGCTAAACCCCCTGCACACTTGGCTGACATGGTCATGAGCGGGAAAAGCTCATCCTGCCTTGGTCCTACAGCCTCTCCAGCAGGAGTCTGGGTGGGCGGAAGAGCCCTGGTTGGGGTTGGGAGGACAGGAGAAGGGTTGGGAAATGTAGAGGCTGAGCTTTGCTTAGGAAGCAAAATTTGGGAGGTTAACAAGGCTTGTGACGGTTGTAAAGCACCAAGTAAAACGCCATGCTTGGGTAAGGGGTGGCGGACAGAGTGCTGCGGTACCAAGCGCACGGCAGAGCCAGGATGGAGGACATGGCACTGAGTGGGGTGGTTGGACAGGTCAGTGCACCGGAGGAATGGCAGCAGGCCACCTTTCCCTAGTACACCCTGTCCACAGGAGATTCCCTAGTACACCATGTCCACAGGAGACAAGGTACCACTTTTTCTGTTATTAACCACAAAATCATGGAAAGGACAGGCTGACAGAGCCACCATCACTGCTCTCCGATGGTTGGAGCCACTACTAAGACCCATGTGGATCTGCATCACAGGATGGAGACAAGTTGCTCTGTGTACCAGAGAGCATCAAGGGAGCAAGGGGAGCAAGGAGAGCAAGGAGACCACGTCAGGCCATGACAAGGGGCCAAGGAAGTAGGTGTTACCCCTACTTAGAGACACAGCTCCTCACCAGGGAGTGTGTTCCCAGAGCCCAGCACTGAGCTGTGTCCTGTTGGCCAAGCAAAATGCTCTTTGCTCGACTGCGCTGCACCTAAGGGAGATGTTTTCTTGTGGGATTCAGGTCTATTTTCATTTATATGGACTTTGGTTACCAAGAGCAAAGTGATGGGAAATAATCTGCGTATGCATCACTCTGTCTGCCCATCCAACCATCTGTCTGTCCACTAAGGTTGGGCTTCTGCTGTCTGAGCTCCTGTGATATCTCATGTGTGAAGCTGGTGGACGGCATCGAGTTTTCCATAGTATTCTCACATTTTGCTTCTTTCCTTGGCCAAATTCTGGGTTCCCATGAAAAATGACCATTGGTATTTTGAAATGAGAAAACTTTCAACCAGCTGCAAAATTCAGTCCCAAAGCAGGGGGGAACTCACAAACTTGGCCTCTCTTTCAAGCTGCCTTTGACTCTCAAACGTATTGCCCTAGCTGAATACCAGGAAAAGGTCTGTTAAAAAAACCCCAACACTGATGCAAAAACGTGCATGGTTGTTTTGGCCCTTCCCACATGGGGACGAGGGATCTGCCGCCTGGAGCAGTTGGTCCCGGCACAGCGTTTCTCTGCGTACGCCTGAGCTCAGCCAGCTTCTGCACAGGGTGGGCGAGATCTGCGCTCTAGGAAACGGGAGTGGACTGGAGCGTGCCGAAGTTTTTTCTGATCCTTTGCTGAATTAATATTTCCTTGAAAAGATATTTTGGAAAATGTATGCCTTCATTCTGGCAAGGCGGGTTTGCTCCACAGCATCTTTTGCCCTTGTGAAGCCTATGGCTGCTGGCCGTGGCCACCAGGACCATGCTGCTTCCCCTGCTGCCACCCAAGTCACCCTGTCCTGGCATCACCCACAGGCTCTGGCAGCACCCCGCGGTGACAAGCACTGCCCACCACCAAGGGGGTGGCCTCAGCCTGCACCCCACAGCCCTGCCATGGAAGTGCCCCGGCGCAGCTTCAGCCTGCCGGAGCTTGCGCCAACCAGCCTCCCGTTGCGTCAGTGCGGGTGGGAAGGCAATTCCTTGCTTGACTGCTAATTATCCCTTTTTTTTTCCCCCTCAAATTAGCTTTGAAAGCAGTTAAGCCTACTGGAAATTTGGCTTGATTGCTCTTTCTTTTAACTGTGGCTTTGTTTAAATGTTAGCGTTATGAACAGCAATGAAATAATTACATAAGTCATTAATGAGTATATAAAAACAATACCTAAATAAAATACACAGCAAGTAATATCATTAATGTTCCTGGTTTTTTCAGTTACAGCTCTTGGAGAGTCACGGTGGGAAGGTGGAAGAGTTTTTCCAGCTATGTAACTTCTGTGGCTGCAAAGTCCTCCAGGTTTGGGTAACTCCAGATGCTTGAGCTGCCAGAGAAGTGGAGGTGGGTGGGGGTTTGGGGAGAGCCCCCCACTTGCCTGATGAGTCCAATGAGTACAAAGAAGCTGGCTGGAGGCTGGTGACCTTGTCTTGGTGAGGTGGAAGAGCTCTTTGGGGTCTGCTGTTCCTGTTGTATCCAGACGGGCAGACAAGCGCAGAGCCAAGCCTGGGGCCACAATGGGCCATTAGCCATCGGTCCCTGGTGCACCTGAGGATGTTCAGAGCTGGCCCCACAGCATGCTTTGAGCTCACTCATGTCCAGATACAGAGCTGTGGGGAAGTTCCCGCAGCGCTCGTGAAGCCCCAGAGGTCAGCCCAGCCCCGACCTGTAGAGGTGGGGGCGATGGGAGAGAGAAACCCCCTGGCAAAGCCCCCTGGCTTCCCAACCCCCATGCAAACTGCCTCTGCACACAAAGAAGACACAGAAGGAGGTGGTCGGTACTTATTAGACTCATGTTATTAATAATAATAATAATAAAATAACAATAAACTCCCCAAACGCACATATCGTATATGTTACACTATGGTCCGTGACATTCAATGGCTTTTCTTTTTACATATTCCACAGATGCCACCACATTGCAGGGCTGGCGGCTCCCCGCACTGACGCCCTGGGTGGGGGTGGTGTTTACAGGACACATGTCCCTGCAGCCAGGCCCAGGGCACCTCAAGAAGCACAGCAGAGCCCACCCCCAAATCTGCACAAGGTAACTCCCAAAAGATCCCACCGGCATCCTGGATCTGCCCTGACCAGTCATACACTTAAATTATAAAGCAAACAGAAAAAGAAGATAAAAAGGCACGTGGACGTGTGTGGGGATTTAAATATGCGTCTGGGAGCAGCTCTGTGTCTAAATCCCCTGGGCAGCATTGTTTCACCCAAAAAACCCCCTGCAGCAGGCATCGGGATGGTTTGGCAGGCTGGGCTCCCTGGCCGGGGTGGTCCCCCCCGGCACCTGGGGATGTCTCGGGCCATGTTTGGTACATGGCTTTGATTAAAGGCGGACAGAAGAGCTCCAGCGGTGCGGGGCTGCACAGTGCAGGGTGCGTGCAAGGCTTGCGCACGGGCTGGATGCGATGTCGCCAGCCCTCTCTGCAAAGGGCCTCTTTCCCCCAGCGACCTGCTCGCGTGGGCAAGCAGGGCATGGAAAGGGAGACTCAGCAGAGCCAACTCAGCAGCATCCCTGTGAGGACGGCATGGCAGCCCCCACTTGGTTTTGCAGCCCACCCCCAAAACTGCACCAAGCCCTGACCCGAGCTGCAGGGCAGGACAAGCAGCATCTCCCTGCAACCTCCTGGTGCCTCCAACGCTGTGCTTGGCACACCGGCACCAGCTCCAGGTGACCCAGCCCCAGTGTCCCAGGGACAGCCGAACCTGCGTGCAGGGTGTTCCGGCCGGCTGTACCAGGCAGAGGGAGAGGAAGAAGAAAGATCATTTGGAGCATTGCATCCAGTTCTGGGCTCCCTGGGTCAAGAAGGACAGGGAACTGCTGGAGAGGGTCCAGCAAAGGGCTACAGAGATGACGAGGAATTTGGAGCATCTTTCTTATGAGGAAAGGCTGAGGGCCTTGGGGCTTTTCAGTCTGGAGAAGAGAAGACTGAGGGGGGAGGCTTACAAATAGTCAAAGGGAGGGTGCCAGGGGGATGGGAACAGTCTTTTTCCAGTGGTGCCCAGTGACAGGACAAGAGGGAACGGGCACAAACTTGACCATAGGAAGTTCCATCTGAACATGAGGAGGAACTTCTTCCCTGTGAGGGTGGCAGAGCACTGGCAGAGGCTGCCCAGAGAGGTGGGGGAGTCTCCCACTCTGGAGCCATCCCAAACCCGCCTGGGTCCTGTGCCACTGCTGGAGGTGACCCTGCTGTGGCAGGGGGTTGGACTGGGGGAGCTCCAGAGGGCCCTTCCAACCCTCACCAGTCTGCGATTCTGCGATTCTGTGAAAGACGAATTCTTGCTTCAGACTTTGGGGTGACACAAGGAGGTGAAGTCAGGAAAACACTTTCCAGGCTCCAACTGTAGTGAAGGTGCAGAGTGGCCCGCTCCAGTCATTCGGCCAGGATTTTAGGATATCCCCCAGCCAAAGGGGGAGAGCTCCTCTCCTCAGTGGCAGCCCACGGGGTATGTGGTGGTCCTGCCTCAGTGCCTCTGATCTGCCCCAGCACGACACCCATATGCACTGGGACACCAGCTGGAAGCCATCCCTCCTCGTCAGCAGTCTCAGTAGCAGAGCTGAAACAAGAGGGTAAAGCCGGCTGGGAGGATAAATCGAGAACTTCAGCCACCAACACCAAAGTCTTCAAAGAGTTTTAGGCGCTCCGCTTCAAGGGAGAAGAAATCAGATGCCAAGGGAAACCCTGGAGTCTCCTGCCCCAGCAGGCATTGCAGAGCACTGTGGGGGAGCACAGACACACCATGCCTGTCCTGAAAGCTGTACTTGCTTGGAGAAAGCATGTGCCTTCTGTAGCCCTGCCCTGAGGAGCATCCATGCCTATGGAGCAGTGGTACCCCCCTGCTCTTTTGTGGGCTGCAGCTGCTGAGACGAGGGGCCAGCGAGCCCCCACACCCCATGGGGTGATGCCGAGCCGCCCCTGGGCCTGTGGAGACCCCAGCCATGCACAACCAAAGGGTTTTCCACCACTGGCTCTCGTGTGAGGACTGTCAGGTGCATGGGGTCAGAGTGAGCCTGGGGCAAGGGCAGCAGCTCTGGGAGGAACAGGAGGGCTGGGTGGCCCATGTACTTCAAGGGCCATCTCATGGCAGAGGCTAATAGCCTGTGACAACCAAATCAAGAGGAACCAGGGATAGGAGGGTCCCGTCAGCTCAGCTGGAGGAGGAAAAGGTGTGTGTGTCTATGTCAGGAGTGTGGCATAGGACCAGCTCATCCAAGCCCAAGTGGTCCCACATACCCTTTGCCTCTCAGCTTCTGGCCTCCCCTCAGCTCTGCCTGTACCCCATGTAGGCACCCCAGCATCCATGGGATCTGAAAGATGGCACTGCAGGCCCTCCACATCTCTGAAAAGCCACTTCCAGCGTCTCCAGCAGCTTCACCAATGCATGGAGCTCCCTGACTAGGGCACTCGCATGTCCACACAGACATCCTCCAGTGCCTAGATCTTTACTCCCCAAACTCCCCTGTCCTAAACAGTGCTCCACCAGTCTCTTCAGCTGCAGGCTCCAGCACCACCCATGGGATGGGGAGTCCACACAAGCTGCTGTGAACTCGAAAGAGCAAAGCATCATCCTAAAGCACTGGAAGACTGCGATGTAGGCTACAATACCTCCCTGAGCCATTCAATAAGCAAGGCAAGGTTTGTAGGGAAAGGAATAGCTATTGTCAGAGCACCTATTATTTCTACTCATATTTATTATGTCAAGACCGCTACAATCTCAACATGGGAAGATACTGATGTCTGTTTGAACTGGAGACTAATACATGGTGAAGAAGATATAAAAGACTAGAGGTGGGTCAATGAAAGCTCTTCTCTCTTCCTGCCACCTCTGCCTTGTGCATCTCCTTGGACAACCTTGGTCACAGCAATACTTCCCAGGAGAGCATGCAGTCACGCCAGCTCTGAAGGAGGCACACCAAAGTGGATGGTCATTTGGTGTCAGCTCAGTAGAAATAGGTGGAATTATGTCAGCTGGTACCAGCTGAGAACATAGGGACATAGACCTGCATGGGTGGATGATTGTGATACATGAGGGCTCCGGTCAGCCTGTCTGCTCCACCCTAGGTCTTGCTGGCAGTGCAGGCTATAGCCTTCGTGGACATGGGAAGGAAAAATGGGTGTCTCCAGGTCTTTCCCATTGGGTTTCCTGGACTATGCACCAGGATAGGTAACAGCCAGGGGGTAGCGAAGTCTGTCCTTTTCTCCTGGTGGACACAGCTCTGCCTGGTAGTTGCCACCAACCCACTGCCAGGGCCTGACTCCTCCCCATGGTGCTGCAGCACCGCATGGGTCCTGCCCCAGGCAGCAGCGCTGGTCTATGTAAACCCGAGGTCACCAGAGAATCAGGCCTTGCAAAAGTTCATTTGTTCTTCCCGGTGGAGCTCCTGGGGCTGGTCCCTCTGCAGCATTGGATGGTTACCACTCAGCCTGCCCGTATGAACATTGGGATGAAGGACAGAAGACTCTGACCTCCTGTTCCTACTGGACAAGGAGAAGGGCAAAGAGAAGTCTGATAGCAGCACGTTCTCTGAGAGTGAGGAAGAGGCAGGCCTGGACGCTGGAGAAGGGTGGGCTGTCAACTCAGATGTCAACACCGGGCAGAAGAAGACTTTGTTAAAGGGAAAAGAAGAGCCTAGAAAATGAGTGCTACGAACAGCATGCCTGGAGCAGGACACCAATCCCCTTCAAGCTCCTTCAGGCGACAGGCACCCACGGGATTTTGCTCCGCTTTGCTCCTCATTAAAGGTTTGTCATTACTGTGTTATTTTTAATACACACTTGGAGAAAAAGACCCACACGCACACCCACGCGTGCACACACACACACAAAAGGAAATCATTGCCAAAATATACACTATAGACAGAAGAGTCCGTTCACACTATATATATGTACAGAGTTTCTGGGGGCAGTCTGGCAGCGCACAGCTGGGCTGGGGCTGAGCGCAGGGTGGGACGGGATGGGTGAAAACCCTTCAGGGCTTCACGCACTTCCCCTTCTTCTCCCGCCGCTGCAGTTTCCGAAGGCGGCGTGTCCAGGCGTCCCGCCACTGGATGACCAGGCTATTCTTGTCGGCCATTAGTCCCGGCCGGTCCGTAGAGTTTTCGCTGATCCCCATGACCAAGTACTTCTTGCTGATCTGGATCTTGGGGCACTTGCAGGACAGGTCTTTCAGGTGGATCCATAAGAAGTTGTCGCCACGCTTGACCCGCTCGTCACGGCACTTGTAGACAGAGAGGATGTTGATGGTGAACTTGGCCCAGTTGGCCACCGTCTCCATTTCCAGGATGTTCACCTGGACCACTGAAGGAAAAGAGGGGGAGGCATGGTTAAGGGGATGCTTTGCCTTGCTCCCCAAAGGAAGCTTTGGTGACAGGAACTGCCTGTCCCCAGCGGCCCCACCTGCCTCATCCATCGCATCTTTGGGAGGGCTGATTTGGGGAACACCTCTCTGTGCTGGGTGCTCCCCATCCCCTGGGACATCTGCATCTCCCCCCACCCCACAGCCATCCCGCAGCTGGTCCTCGGCTGCCTCTGCAGCAAAGCCCAGCGTGATCCAGGGAAGGAGGAGTTCCTTACCATAGTCCTTCTTGCAGTACTTTTTCATGTTAATCTTGTAGTTGCCCTTAGCTGGCTTGCAGTAGGAGTCACAGTCTGCAGAGGAAGAACAGAGAGTTGAGCACCGAGGGGCTTGAAGCATGTGGGGTCCCATCCCACCGCAAGGGAAGAGGGAACAGGGTGCAGGGGACAGCAGCAGGACCCAGCCTGGCAGAGGATGGTGGGTAGTCCACACCCCAGTGCCCTCCAGAAGCCTCCTGAGTCAGGGCCTGAGCTGCTGCTGGGCATGGGGGTCTGGCAAGTCCAGCTGCCCCCCTGGCAGCTCCCAGGGGCTGGGAGCTCAAATCTCAGCATGAACACTGACACCACATCAGCTGGGAAGAGAAATCCAGTGGCTTTGGACCCATAGAACACACTGTGTCATCTCGGGTGCTGATGGTGATGGTGTTCTGCAGGATAAATCAGCACAGGAGGGAACCTGGGGACTCTCCTCCAGGACGCAGAAGGGGGTGGATGGGAGAAATGCAGGTGAGGTGATGGCGGCCACCATAGAGAGCAGGCAGGGGCCATGGCCAAAGAGAGTCAACCAGGACAGCGGTGGCCCTGCAAACCTGGGCAACATGGGGAAGAGAAGACTCGGCACCAACTCCACCATCAGCCCTGCAGGACCCAAAGGAAGGTTTGACACCAGGCCAAGGGGGTCATGATCCTCAGGGGCAACTCAGCCCTCAGGGGCCAGGGCAGTGGGAAGCACCCTCATGGGGCAGCCCCTCCAGAGACCTGTGCCTCGCCAGTGTCCCAAAAGCGGGGAAGGGGACTCAGGCCGGTGGAAGCAGGTGGGCGAGGGAAAGGGCTCTGCTCTGCCAGGTCGCTCCTGCTGCCCGAGCATCCTCTGCTCAGGCTGCTCCAGCATGGCTGGGGAGGCCACCAGCCTGTCCTCCACCCCGCACAGCATCCCTCCCTGCTGTCCCCCAGCTCTCCGGAGAGACTCATGTCCTCAAGGAGGCTTTTTTTCTGTGCATTTCTAAAGACCCCAGATTTGCATCTCAAGCAGAGGGAGGGCAGAGAATGCCTCTTTCCTTCTCCTCAAAGGCTTTGATCCCAACAATTGCCCGAAGCAGCCTGGTTCTCCTCCTTTCTTTCCCCCTGCCATCTTCCTTTGAACATCTCAATTTGTCTCTTTCCAAATGGCACGTTTTTTTTCTAAGCCCATCTTTCTTCTTTTCTCTCCCTCTCGCAGGTTCTCTCTCCAGCTTGGCCCCTCGTCTCGGGACAGAGCCAGCAGTCCCTGAAGTTGTCTTTGTTTGCGTGTTGCCACAGCGATCACTGGGGATGGAGGCGAGGGTCTGGGGGAAGACGGGGGAATAACAGCACCTTGTGCCAAGGGGAGGAGGAAAAAAGAGGAAGGAAAGAAGCCCAGGAGCATGAACTCGCCCTCGGCTCTGCTGCTCTCCTTTCTGCCCAGCTCCTTTTTATCGGGGACTTTGTGCCGCCTGTTCCAAATTTGTCATTGATAGAAGCGGCGCAGCACGAAGCTAATTCTTGGCAGAGGAGCGTGAGCTCTGATTCTTGGTTCAGCTCCCCCCATGCCAGCACGCTGCCCCTCCGCCTGGGCTGGCAGAGCTGCCCGGGCCCCGCTGCATCCCCTGGGACAGAGGTGGTGGCCGCGGAGGGGGTACAGTGACCCCCCGAGGGGGGGTGGCTGTTAAATGCACTGAAGCACTCAGCTGCAGTGCTGACAGTGCTCCTGTCCACTGCATCTCTGGGATGTGCTACAGCCCCATCCCAGACACCGCTGCATCCCTGGGATGTGCTACAGCCCCATCCCAGACACCGCTGCATCCCTGGGATATGCTACAGCCCCATCCCAGACACCGCTGCATCCCCTGGGATACACTACAGCCCCATCCCAGACACTGCTGCATCCCTGGGATGTGTTACAGCTCCATCCGAGACACCACTGGCTGCATTGTATCCCCTGGGATACACTGCAGCCCCATCCCAGACAGCGCTACATCCCTGGGATACGGTACAGCCCCATTCCAGACACCGCTGCATCCCCTGGGATACACTGTGGCCCCATCGCAGACAGTGCCGCATCCCCTGGGATACACTGCGGCCCCATCCCAGACACCACTGCATCCCCTGGGATATGCTACAGCCCCATCGCAGACACCACTGCATCCCCGGGATACGTTGCAGCCCAATCCCAGACACCACTGCATCCCCTGGGATACACTGCAGCCCTGTCCCTGACACACTGCTCTGTGCTTTCCTGCTACGTGAAGGGGACTCCAGAAGGGAGCTCCCACCCTGTGCCACAGCTCTGTCCCATTTGTGTCCCAGGGCAGCTCTTTGCCACACGGGACCCCCCATGGACACGGGGGGCGATGACTGCCGCAGGTGTGTGCCACCGAATTGCTGCCAGCTGATGCCGGTCTGGCGCCGGCCCATGGTGCAGGCAGCAGCACCCCAGGTACCGGCAGCATCTCGGCTGCTGGCAGTGGGGAGCCGGCACACGGGAGGGATGGACGGAGCGGGGCAAGCACCGGCACAGCTGTGGGAGGAGGTGGATGGTGACCGGCAAGCCCAGTGCGGGCATCCCCCGTCTCCGTGGGGAGAGCATGTGTGAGAGGCGGCGAGTTTGCACATCTGGTTTACTTCTCGCCTTGAAAAAAAAGAAGGAATATTTTGTTTTAAGAGAGATGTAACTTAATTAGGTGTTATGGCTGCAAATCTTTTACTGCTGACTTTGAATTCCTTTAAAGCCCTGTTTTGCACTCCACGAGTTTTGTTAATTCTGCTAACGGGGAACAAGGATTTTTTTTTTCCCCCCACTAAGTGGAAAATATTTTAAAATAATAATAATAAAAATTGCAAGAAGTGGACCCAGGACGTTTCACTGCTGAGCCAGTTGGCTCCTTGGGCAGCGAGATCAAAGCCGGACCTCAAAGGCTCCGGAGGGTCGGAAAGGCAGGAGAGAGCTGGGAAGAGCGATGCAGAGGATGGCAACGTCAGCGAAAAGCCCGGACGCACCCGGGGACAGGACGCCAGCTGGGAGGAGGATAGGGAGAGGAGGAAAGCCCAGCACCTGAGCACGGCGGCCCCGAACAATGTCCCCCTGTTCCCGCAGCCCGGCACCTGCTGCCAGAGGCAGGGAGGGAGGTGGGGAAATGGGGGGAGAAGGGGCTCAGGGGCTGCCTGGGGTGGGAGGACCATGGGGCGCTGCGGGGCTGAGAGTCCCCTCGGGGAGTGGAAGAGCTTGGAGCTTGTGGAAGAGCCTGGAGGTTCCCAGGGGAGCGGGGTGCAGGCAGCGGGCAGGGTGCAGGCAGGGTGCAGGCAGAAGGTAGGGTGCAGGCAGGGTGCAGGCAGCAGGACAGGGTGCACCGCTGCGGCCAGCCCTGCCTGCAGCACAAGCAGGCTGGAGGCAGAGTCAGGCAGGGCAGGATCACCTGCCTCATCTCCGACCCCCACCCCCAGCAAAGGCGGGCAGCAGGACCCCAGCCAGGTCCCCTGGTCCCCCAGTGCAGACTGGGCAGAGGCGAGCTACTTTGCATTAAAGATATTCGAGCTAGAAGCCAGAAATCTTAAAACAACAAACCCACAGATAAAACTAGGAGCAGTTTAAGGCAGACCTGCTCTGCTAAAACAAAGTAAACACCCGGGTCTCCAGCGAGTGCCATTTATTTTTACGCAGCTGAAAATATCAGACATCACTCTAAGACTGTTCCTATTTATAAAGCACTGGAGGGGAGTCACCTCGATTAACTCTGCTCCATGTGTCACTCTCTGTTTGCAATAAACCCGTCCAAATCCCCCTTTCCCCTCCCCTTTTTTTTCCCTTTTCACAAAGCCTGGTGTTCCCAGCTCCCTCCCTCGCCGCAGGCAGGGCAGGCAGGGGCAGAGGTGGTGGTGGTCTGCCCCGTCCCGCACTGCCTCCCCAGGAGCGTTACTGTCACAGACAGCTCAGCTCTTATGGTCATCCCACCATGCAAGATGTGCACTCCGCCGAGGACCATCTCTCCTCCACTGCCACAGCGTGGAGCGAAACCTCTGCCAGATCCACGCAGGGCTGCTCGACTCACAGCCCGATAACAGCTCCCGTTTCCCAGAGCCTCTGCGGAGCAGGGCTGGGAGGGGGGTCAAAACATGCCCATGGGCGCTGGGTGGGCGCCGGGCTGTGCAGCACTCCCCTCTGCATCAATATGTGTGATCGGCGTGTTTTTGGGGGCAAGCACCACTCCACGAGGAGCCGAGCTACCAGCCTCCTCCCACACATCTCGCCCCTCCATCCCCATCCGCATGCTTTGCTCCTTCCATAGTTCCGTACCTTCGACAACCCTTATTCCTGTCCCCCTCCTACGGCCGCTGAGTGCATGCACGCAGCTCCAGGAGCCACGCTGGAAGATGTTCCCAAAAGCTTGAGGAGTACATCACAGGCATGCACCAGCCTGGGAAGGGGCTGCCGGCATTTTCCACCCCCAAGGCAGGGTGGCTGTGGGAAGGAGAGCTGGGGAGAAGGATGCACACAGGGCATCAGGTCTCCAAGGAGCCTGCAGGCTCCCCCCAGGATGGACGTACCCTGAGCAGCGCATGGGGAAGCTCCTCATTAAATATGGGCATGGGAAGCTAGAGGTGCCCCTGCTCGCTTCCCAGGGCCACGTGCTATGGGATGGAGTGGAGGATGGTGCAGGATGTCTATTCCCCCACGCTGGAATGCGGGAGAAGACCAAGGTCTTTGGGACTGCAGGGTGAAGGGTGGCCCAAGGAGGAAAAGGGCTGCTTCTCTCCCTAGCTTCTCCCCCTCAATGTGGCTTGGGATCCCTACAGAGGGATACAGCGGGATGGCCAGGAACAGCCACGCTACGGTGCCAACGAAACTGCCAAAGGAGAGCGGGGAGAGAAAAGACCTGCTACGGCCCCCTCCGACGCATGGCCATGTGTGCCTCTGAAGACCTGGCCCAGCATCAGTGCAGCCCATCCGCTCCCACCGCTGTGACCACCACGCAAGGCACGGAGATGCTGGCAAGACAGACAAGATGGCAGGGGGTGGCTCATAGAAGAGGGATGGGCCAGGGAGGGGATGCTTTACCTCTCTGCCATGGCATCTGCCGGGCCACATCCTGCAGTGCCACAAAGGGCCGGGCATAGCGTCCGGAGGCCGGTGTACCTCTGTGTGGTGCTATCGGCATGTGCCGTGTCAGGGTGAAAGCTGAGGGCACCTTGGTGGGGCCCTGGCAGCTGTGGAGGGGCTGGAAGAGGGACCCTAACCCACTGGTGCAGGCAGCATCCATGCACCCACCATGTGTCCAGCCCCAGCTGAGCCTCTGCGAGAGCGCGAGCAAACCTGCAGCATGTGTGAACATAAGCATTGCTGCTCCAGCCTGGGGACACCAGGGTGGCCCTTGAGGACCTCTAAGGACAGCGACAGAAATGCCTCCCTCACCCCAGCAAAGCCTGCAACCTGCCACCGGAGATGCTCCTGCTGGGTGACTGCAGCAGTGACATTGATCACCCCATGGTCCCATCAGGTTGCAGAGGTGGGACAAACAGCTCAGACCCGGACATTTCACTCCTCCAGACCTGGATGGGGCAAGCCCTATGTCATCCATGTCCCATGGGATACCTGGCAGCCCGCGCGCCAGCACAGGGACTCCTGAGCCTGCCGGCAGCCAGCAGCCTGCCGCACTCCACCGCCCCGGTGCTGCTCAGAGAGCCAAGGCCCTGCGGAGGTAAAAGGCACCAAGGAGAAACCTCCCTCACTGGCACCTATAAAAGGAGATTAAAAAACCCAGCGCCCAAGCATCCACTGAGCCATAGGTGCCGTACGCCACAACCCCTGCCACAACCTGCCAAGGGGCAGTGAGGTCCTGCCAGGCTGCATCCATGCTTTTCTCCTCGGAGGGGATGGAGAAACCCTCTCCCCGAGAAAGCCCCGTCAAGCTTGGTCGGTCCCTTTCCAGAAATACATAGGATTTCAAATCTTGGTCATTTTTTCTCGCCAAAATTGTTTGCCAAAATTTTTCGCCATTAATCTTATTGCCAAAGTGTTTGGCGGGGCTCAGCCCTTCTCCCCAGTGCGCTGGGGAGACAGGCAGTGGGACGGGACATCTCTGGCCAGGGCTGGTGCCATGAACTTGGCCCAGGACGCTGAGCACTTACCTGCAGGTGCCTCCGTGCTGGTGACCAGGGAGGTGGGGTTGATGGCTGGGATCTCTGGAGGAGAAAGAGAGAGATGTCTTAAGGAAAGGGGTCTCCAGGTCTGGGGGTGACACCCATACAAAAGCCCTCTGCAAGTGGGGTGCAGAGGCAATTGTGGGTGGTCACCAGCAGTTTCCTAAGAAAGACAATGGGATGAGTCCGACCTGAATATCACAGGCTATTAAATAGACCCAGAGATGCCCAAACAGCTCAGTAAATTGGGACAGGCTGAGACACTGCAACCCCCAGGACCCCTAAATCACTGCTGCAGGGGACGTGCTCCAGGGACGGATGCTCCCTGGATGCTCATCTGAACTCAGTTTGGGCATTGGACAGATGCTTGGCTGACCTGAGTGTGCTCCAGGCCACATAGCACAAGGGTAAGCGTGGGCAAAGACAACACTTTCTCGGGAGTCCTGGCAACAAAACCTGGGGTCCTAAGCCCAAATCTAGGGAAGAAGAGAGGGAGGAGCCAGCCCTGCCAGCTCATCCCCACTGCCAACTGCTCCAGTGGTGCCAGCGGATGCTGCAGGGTGGGAAATTGTTCCTCTGCTCCTTGGGTCAAATTCAAACCCACTGCAACAATAAACACGGTTTTATGCTGACCACAGGATCTGGCCTCGCCCCAGGCCTGACCACGCTCTGTGCTCAGCTGGGTGAGGAAGGCACCTTGCTGCAGCTGAAGACGTGTCCCAGTAGAGCTGTTTCAGCTGGCTGGAAGCACTAACCCAAGGGGTCTTTCAGAGCCTCCCGGGCTGGGGGAATAAAGCAAGGGTGACCCCAGAAGGTGACCCAACCATCCTGCCTTGACCAGCACAACCATGTGGATGGGCAGCCCCTTGGCTCAGCCTCCCACCCACTGCAACCCAGCCCAAGGAGAGCATCTCCTGGTGCCGGTGAGGGTCCCCAGCGCAGGGCAAGGCACGGCCTCACTCACTGATGCAGGGGGCCACCGGCGAGCGGCTCTGCTGGTAGCCCTTGGCACAGCGGTTGCACGTGAGGCCGGTGACGCCGTCCTTGCATGGGCACTGCCCTGTCGTCTGGTTGCAGGTCTTGCCGGCCGCGCCAACAGGGTGGCAGTCGCAAGCTGGGTGGGAGAGAGAGAAAAGGTTCCATGAGAGGTCATGCACAATACAAATCCCAAACTGGACCCCACGTGCCACCCCTGGAGAGGCGAGGGGGACGTGGGTCCTTCCAGCGCACTGGTGGGAGTGCAGCCGCTGGGGCCGGCACAGGCAGGAGGGCGAGCGGATGAAGGACTTGGCCAAGGTACGGCCTCTGCTGGTGGGGATGAGCCCCTGGAGACCCCACAGCTCACACAGGCACCTGCAGCTGCCAGCTGGCATTTAAGGTCTGGACACCAGTAGAACAGCTTCTTCCTGCCCGCTTTGCAGGCAGCTGCCCCGGGGACAGCCCGGGATGCATGCAGGCAGGAGGAGGGATTTCAACAGGCAGCCCTGCGCCTGCTGCCAGCCTCCTCCTGTGCTAGCAAAGGCAGCCGGGCTCGCATGGGGCCATGCAAACCCTTGTTCATGGTCAGGCTGGGACTGAGGGATGGAAAGTGGAGAGAGCAGCCCAGGTCTGCTCTTCCTCCACCTCAACCCTGGGGTGATGCTCCTGTCGCAGCAGTAAAAGGCGTTTTCTCCCCTTGCTCCCCCACCTCTGAGCTTTCCAGCCCACAGAGATGAACCAACACTGAGATGAACCAACACTGAGCTTTTACACAAACTTGGTTTGTTTTTATGATGGTCCGAAGAGGATTTTCTTGATGCTTTCCAAGCTCATAAGCCTCAATGCCCATCCTGCCTCCTGGACATCCCAGCCAAAGGATGTTCTCATGGCTTTCCACCACAGCCTTCCCAGGGAAGGTGGGTGAAAGTTGGGTCTCCAACCTCAGGATAAACCCAAAGTAGCTCTCCAGCACACAACAGTGTGACAGACCCACCAGGGGTTGCCTGTGAGGGAAGGAGATGCTCACTCAGGAGAGGTTCTTCCCATCTGCCTGCCCAGGGCTGGACTGGCTACAAGCTAGAGGAGGTTATCTCGGCCTCCATCAGTGTAAGAGTTGAACGTGATTCCAAAGCAAAACAAAAACATCCCCCCCTGCCTGCCCCCACAGCCCCCCGATGTTATCGTTTCCCTAATTTTCACCAGATGGGACTGGTGGGAGCACCACGGCGCTGCTCCTCAGGCCCCCTCCCACACAGCCAGAAACCAGAGCGAGCGGCCTCTAATGGGGACCAGATGCTTCATCCTTATCAGATCTTGGCTGGGACTGGAAGCGGACGTCTTTCTGACAAGGATATTTTGGGGGCTCAGCTGTGATAACAAATGGCAGTGAGCAAGGGAGTCTTGGCATGACGCGGGGCCGTCAGAAACACGGGGTCTTTCTTCAGCCACAACAGTCTTGTCTCCTGCCAGGGTGGCTGGCTCTCCTCAGTGAGCCAGGCTTCCCCGGCTCTCCTGCAAACACCCGCCGTCAGGTCATTGGGGACCCCCAAAGGTCATGAGATCAAGGCATGGTCCAGCCCTGGACTGCGAGGAGCAAAGCTGGCAGTGATGTTCCGGGGCTTGGCCAGTTTAGGCAGCCCTGGATGACCCACGGGAACAGCACCACTGCTTTGCCTGGAGGAGAACATTGGGCTAACCACGCTCTTTTGAACCACTGTGCTCTGGGACATTTCAGCTGCTTCAGATGCATCTGGATGGTCTCCCTATGTCTACTCCACAGGGCTCTTCTGTGTGGACTTGGCTGGATCCTGCGGCCCTTGGAGGAAGCAGGTGCCTTTGATGAGCTGGCAGGTACACCTCTTGGAAACCATCCACGGCTTTGTCTCTTTTCCGCTAGCAAAGGCTTGGGTTTCTGTTAGTGGGCTGGGCATGAAACATCACCCATCCTCATCACCACCCATGCTGGAAAGAGCAGCCCGGTGCCACCAGCATCACCCTGGTGCTGCCCTGAATGAGGAGCTCTCACCCCACCACTGGTGCTCAGAGTGCTCCCACAGGGCCACAGCGCCCATCTCCAGCCAGCAAAGTCCACCCCACCCCAGAGCAGCTGGGCACAGGCCCTGCCAAACGCCCGCACATCCGAGAGACGTAACCGCGCAGGGAGAGCTCAGAGGTCCCTCCAGCCATCACTCCTGCTCTGCACGCACAGCGACAGACAGTCCGTGCCCTAAAAAATTTATGGCCAAAGGCACGCTTCCAGCAAAGATTTATACAAGCGCTTAGCTTCACACGTTGTGGATAATCTCTTGGGCCCCAGCGGTGTATTCCTGGTGTAAAGTCTAAGGACGGACATAAATCTCAGCGCAATCAGGATCCAATTCATCTAAGCGGATCCCTCTTCGTGCAGTGGGAGAAGGCTTCCAATGTTTTACCTGGGTAAGCAATTAAGGCAGTTTTGCTCATCTTACGTCGGCAACAGATAGGTGTCTTTGGGAGATGAGCTTGGTCTCTGCCAGACCACCCTCTGGCCCCTCACCCTGCCGTGGTGGGATTTTCTGCAGTCCCATGAAAACCCATTGCTCCTTCCTGAAAACCCATTGCTCCTTCCCGCTCTGATGGGAAGAGCATCCCAGGCAGCACTCGGTGCTTACCCCGACTGGTCCCGCATCCCAGCGTGGCCGCATCCCACCACTCCAGCTGTAACATCTCCATCCCTCCTTGTCCTGCCGTGACCCACCAAGGGGGCCCGGCCGGGGACCCCCTCCCGGCACCAGGGGATGCAGGCGCCGGGTGCGCAGCACAGCTCCCTTGCCCGCTGCCCACACACCGAGCGCCGCTGCTTGCAGCCCTGCTGGTTGCCAGGATCTGGCCCGCAGCGCTTGAATGGTGGATTAAGTCACTAGCTTGGAGCTTAACTCATCGAGCTGTGCTTGCCAGAAAGCATGTCTTGCACCTAATATTGAGGGTATTTTTGCGTCTTAAGGCTTAGCTGCTACTGCTTCACCAGTTTTCATTGGAGAAAGCCCACGGTTTACAGCTTTGTTTAAATTACAGGGATTAATGCACAGCCATTCTTTATTTGACTTTTCAATTACCACCATTGAATTAATCCTGTAGGTTGTTCTGCCTTTTCCATCCTCCCAGCTTTTCCATCTCACAGCGTCCAGCGGTGACGCCGGCTGCTGGCGGGCTGGCGGCTGGAGGGAAGAGCTCGCCAGCCGGTGGCCGAGGGCTCCGCTCAGTTGCCGGCGGGAGATGCGGGCTTGTGCAATCTGCAGCGGCTATTTTTGTGCCTATTTCAAAGACGTCGTATCCCAGCAGAGACGAAGCATGGCTGCATAGTTATTTAGTAACATGCTTCGGGGTTTGTTTAAATAAAATGTAATAGTTCCTGGCCTTTGGGCCAGTATTTTGCCTCCTGAATATGAACCGACCTTCGTTCCTAGCGCCTGCAAGATCTGCCTTTGCTGGGATGCTCAGCTTCTGCCCTGGACCAGCGCCGCAGTGGATGCAGAGACCTTCATTCAAAGCTGCAGATATCAGTTCACAGCAGTTTGCTCCACGCCTGCTTTTAAAATCGACTGTCACGAGCCTTGCTTTTCCCTTCCTTTCCTTTTTCTTGTGTGAGTGTAGGTATCTGAGCTCTAGGTACAGGACACATCTTTGGGAAAAACCAAGCCCAAACCGTCTTGTCACATCTCCATGTATTTATATATCTTCCCGGCAGCACCGGCTCCCATTCATGGCACCGTGCAGGCAGGCGCCCATGTCCTGCTCCAAGGAGCTCCCGATCCCAACGGATCCACCACTGGCCAAGTACGAGACAGGGGTGGAAACGTTCTCTGCTTTCCTGAAGGAGGGGCAGCCAAAGAAGCAGAAGCATCAGGGATTTTATTATTAACTTGGTTCGCTGAGGCAGAGCCAAGAACTGGCTCCCAAGACCCAGGGTACTGCCTTTACTGCCAGATCCTCCTCAACATATGCACCGTAGCGGGGGACGGCCCTTGTGCACATGTTCATCTGGCTGGGCTGAACCTGTGCGGCATTTCCAAACCACGGGCAAACCCTGCCAGCCCTGCGGAAGCGGCACCCCCAGGGCCAGGCTGGCAGAGATCTGGCCGTGGCTTGGCACGGGGACGGGCAGGGGAGGGAGGTTTGTCTGCCGGGGGGGGGAACCCGCCACAGCACCCGGCTCCTCCGCCGCCCGGGCATCGCTCGCTGGCGTTTCTCCTGCACAGCGGCATCAGCCCTCACCCCTCGTCTGGGTTGGAACAGACCTTTATGATCATCGAGTCCAACCATCAACCTGACACTGCCAAACCCACCACCAAACCATGTCCGTTCGCACTACATCTACCCTCCTTTTCCGTGTCCCACCAGCTCCTGAGCACCCTGGGATGCTCTGCTCTGCCATCCTGTCCACTCCAGAGGAGCCACCTTGAACCCAAGATGCTTTCCATCACCTTAATGCTCCACGATTACTGCCCTGGGAGGATGGTGGAGCAGGACTTGCCCTGAAAGACGGGAGGCTGCTGCCTGCTTTAGGCAGGCGCAGGCAGCGGGAGGCAGCCAGGGCCCTTCTGCTTTCTCCATCCCCAGCCCTGAAAACGGAGGGACCTGAGCCACAGCCCGGGTAGGAAACGCTGTGCCCGCAGTGTCCCCGGTCCCACAAACTGTGTTCAGTTCTGGGCTCCCCAGTTCAAGAACGGCAAGGACCTACTGGAGAGAGTCCAGCAGAGGCTACGGAGATGCTCAGGGCACTGGAGCATCTCTCTGATGAGGAAAGGCTGAGCCCTGGGGCTGTTCAGCCTGGAGAGGAGAAGGCTGAGAGGGGATCTCATCAACACTGATCAATATCTAAAAGGCGGGTGGCAAGAGGATGGGGCCAGACTCTTCAGTGGTGCCCAGCGACAGGACAAGGGGCAACGGGCACAAACTGGGACACGGGAAATCCCATCTCAACATGAGGAAAAACTTCTTTCCTTTGCGGGTGGCAGAGCACTGGCACAGGCTGCCCAGAGAGGTGTGGAGTCTCCTCTGGAGATATCCCAAACCCACCTGGATGCATTCCTATCCAAGCTGCTCTGGGTGACCCTGCTCTGGCAGGGAGGTTGGACTAGATGATCTCCAAAGGTCCCTTCCAACCCTGACCAGTCTGTGATTCTGTGACACCCGTACCCACACGTCGAGCCCGGCCGTATTCAGTTACCCTCCTCCCAGCTTGCAGCACCTAGCCAAATCCTGCTTGGTTTATTTACTATTATTTGTTTAGTAAGTGCCCTCTTCCCTGGCTGGAGCAGAGACCTCAATGCCCAGCACAGAGGCCGGACTGGGGACCCTGTGTCCCACAGGGAGCTGAGCGCCTGCAAAGCGTCCACTTTGCTTGGGATTTTATCATATAATTTTGGTAGCAAAAGCAGAAGGAGCTGGTGGACAAAAGGGGAAGAGAACCCCCTCGTTCAGGGAGGGGTGGGGAGGCTGGGTGCTGTTCACCGAGGATGAGAGGTGAGGTGGAGGTGGCACAGCCACCCCAGCACCCCACGAGCCCCGGTGCCAGTTGGGGTGAGCCGGGGCTGCCCGTGAGCCCCCAGCACTCAGGGAAAATCCTCACGGAAAAGGGAATTTTGCTGCAGCTGCCCCAGGCCGGTGGTGCTGCAGCAGGAGCTGGGGGCTGCTGCCTTCTGTCCCTGTCCTCAGGCAGAGCCACGACCCCTCGCAGGAATGGGACACAACCCGGGATGCTGTGCTGTCGACCTTGGGGATGCATGCCTTGTCCTGCCTCCTCCTCTTCGCCTCTCCCAGTGCCTCCCAGTGTCACCCCAAGGATGCTGGCACCTGGCATGAGCCCCATCAACGGGAAACCCTTGCTGCCGCATCCATAGCCATAGCCGTGACATGGCTTGGCCAAGGCCACGGGGCTGGGAAGCAGCGCGTGGTGCCCTGGGGACACGGGCTGCCGAGGTGGGACCGGCCAAGTCAGCTGCTCGTGTTATTAAAAATGATTAGCTTGCCGTTTGCTAATGAGCTGGCTGCAGGCAGGGCTGCCCCTGCCAGCGCCCGCTCAGCCATGCTCCTGCTGCCGCCACGGTGTCGGTCAAACGTGGAAAGTTTCTCCCTTTGCTCCGTCCTCTCCACCGCTCCCGTGGGAACAAGGACGGGGCGGCTCAGACGGCATGGGCAACCCAAATGAGCCATACCTACAAACAACACTAACGCACCCAAGAGGGGAACCCCAAAAGCCAAATCCTTCAGTTCAGGTCTGTGGCCACAACGTTAATGGTCTGAAACCAGTTTCAGCAGTTCCTGTAGGCCCTACATAAACACGCTAGCGTCATGTCCTCGCAGCAGCAAAGGTGCCCGGTGCCCACGCGGCTGTGGTGTGTTCTGGAGGGGACGCCGTGCTCCCTTTCGGTCGGTCCTTGCAATCTAAGCTGGAAAAAAGGGGATCAGGGATGAATCCCCAGCCTTGGAGCAGGCGTAGCCAACCTCCTGCCTGCTCCAGCATTTCAGCCTGGATCCGGCAAACGCCTGGGGATGGGCACGATGGTTTCTTATCTCAGCTTCTTTGGTGCAACTATTGTTTTGAGGCTTCACAGAGGACAAAGGCTCCACACAGGGGGCTGAGCCGGGAGAGATAAGAGAAACCGGACGGGCTTGGCCAGGAGCTAGAGGAGGGAGAGGAGAGGTGCGGGTCCCACGATGGTTGGCACAGGCTGGGGGCCTTGGGACGTCAAGCTGCAGCTTGATGGCTTGGAGTCAGTGTGGCTCCTGGCCATCTCTGGGATGAGCCACCCCGCTCGCAGTCACTGGAAGACATGGTGCTCAGCATCCCCCCCAAAACAGGTCCCAAGGGCCACCCCATAGCTGAAACACACGCCCCTGGGGTCCAGCCCAGCAGGGAGATGGAACCCTCCATCAGCATCCCCAGCCCTCCAAGGCAGGGAAGCCACTGCGGGTCGTTTTGTGAAGCAGCTTGAACACTTCCAAGTGTGTCTATGGCCCAGACAACATCACTGTCAGAGACAGGTTTCCAGCACGTTTAGTCATGCGCATTCTCCAGCACCTGCCCAGCATCCCTCCAAACACCGACTGTGGAGACCATAACTGTGGCCACACCAGGAGCCTCCCAGGATGGATGAGGCTGCCGGGAGCCTGCTCGCTCCCTGCCTGTTGTCCCCCCCACCCCCCTGGGGAGATGCGGGGTTCCAAGTGATGTCCCTGCCTCATGCCCTCAGGGTGGCAGAGGTCCACAGGGTGAGGAAAGCTGGAGGTGACCTGCAGGAGCCTGGCACTGAGCAGAGCAGAGGGATGTCCCAAGGATGGTAGGGAAGAGCAAGGAGACCGAGAGAGATTATATCATCCATGCTGCTCATACGGAGATTCCCTCCCCCTCGAAAGCTTACCTTTGCAGGCCTTGCGGTCTGTGATGGACTTGCTGAGGTCCCGGTAGAAGCCCTCCTTGCAGTAGTGGCAGTGTCGCCCCGCGGTGTTGTGCCGGCAGTTGAGGCAAACACCGCCACTCTTCCTGCCCGAAAGCTTGTACAGCTCCATGTTGAAGCGGCAGCGGCGGGCATGCAGGTTGCAGTTGCAGGCTGCAAGGGAAGGGGAGAGGGTGAGTGCCGGAGGTGAAACCTGGGACCCCCCCCTGGGTGGGCTGGAGCTGCCCCGCTGCCTCCCGCTGCTGCTGGGGGCCGGGGCTGCCTGCGCTGGGGGAGTGGGATGGGCAGGGCACGGCACGGCACGGCACAGCTGGTCCCAACGTGCCGTCCAGATGTGCGGCATCCGCCGCCCCACGGGGCCGGTGCCGGGAGGTCAGGGCGGAGGAGAAAGGGCACGTGTAAGGACGAGGCACCGCTCGGCTGAAGGCAGAGGTGTGCGGGATGGAGGGGGGTGCAGCCAGGGGGGAGTCCGGCAGCGCCAGCCGGGCACCTGCAGCCCCACCGTCCCCTCTGCCCCCTGCCCGGCAGTCGGCTCCAGCGAGAGACCCCGGCTGGCCTTGCGGCGGGAGCGCCCGCCTCGTGCCAGGGGCTGCGATGGCATTGCCCTGCTGCCTCCCAGGCTGCCAGCCTCAGCGCCCCCGGCACAGCCCCCCAAATTCCTTATATTTGAGGCTCTACCCTGTGTGCGTGTGCACACACACAAAGAAGCCCACACAGCAACCCATGCGTGCACACGCACACATTTGTGCACACACACGAGCTCATGTGCGCACAAATACGGACACGTGAACACGCATGCACACAAACGTGCACCTAAATACCCGCGTACCATTACGTCTGCACACATACGAGCACACAAGCACGTGCACACACACAGATGTGCACAGAAATATCCACGTACCGTTACATGTGTACGTGCACAAATGCGCACACGCGTGTGCCCAAACGTGCAAGCATGCACATTCATACGCATGCTTACATGTGTGCGGACACACACATGCACGAGTGTGCATGCACATGTGCGCGCACACGCTGCCGCGCACGCATGCTGCTTTCTCACCCGCCACAGGAGCCGCGCAGCCCCCCCCCCTCCACCGGCCCCGCTTCCACGTGTGCGAGATAAAAAGGCAAAGCCGTGCCCGTTCCCGCTTAACGCTCTCGCAAAAAGATAATGGGAACAAGATTTCCTTCGGCAAAACGCGGCGCCCTCCTCCCCCAGCCCCGGCCCCCTCCCCACGCCGGTAAATTGAGGTTGGGTGAGAGTTTTTCCAGGCATACTGTGAAATTCATTAACGTGTCAGCCCAGATTTAACTGCTGAGGTCTGGCTTGGGCGGTCGTGTGAAGTTGCCTCCCCCCCTGCTCGGCCGGCAGCGCCAGTGGGAGCTTCAGCCCACGCAGATCAAACGCTCCTTCGCCCGCCTCGTCGCTCCGGCCTTGTCGAGGCTGGGGGAAGAAAGCTGGAGCAAACCCCGGCCCTTAAAAAAAAAAAAGAGCCTTTTTGGAGGCTTAAAGGAGTCGAGCGAAATGTTGGTGCCGGCCTCGGTGCTGCCGGCACCACGCGCTCAAACCTCAGCTCCCCCCGGAGCTCTCCCGAGTTATGAGATTAGTGTAAAAATCACATGGCAGGCATCAAAATAACAGTCTGGCGTGGCGGTAGGTGCCTTTGCGGGCTTGTGCCTTTTGAGCTCCTTTTTTTTTTCCCCAGTGCCAGTGAAAAATAGGGGCTTTTGAGGCAAATTCTGCCACGGGGCTAGGGAACAGGATGCAGTGCCTGGAGGGAGAGCAGCAAGTACTGCCTGTGGTACCAGGCAGCCTGGGATGCTGCTGTGCCAGGGATGCTGCTGTGCCGGGGATGCCGACGCTTGGCCAGGATTTGCCGGGGCCAGGAGAGATGCGGTGAAGTACCCCGACATCCAGGCTGCTCTCGCACTCACCAAATAACGGGACAGGGACAAGCCAGGGTGGTTTGTGCCGCTGAGCAGGGGCAGCCGCACATAAATGCGGCAAAGAAGCAATTTTTGGAGGGTATTGCCTTGCATCGCTGAAAGGCCAGTTGGGTCACCCCAAAAGGCAGCTTTGCCATCCCGCTGGGAATGCTCAGGGCCGCCCCCGTGAGTCCCCGCCATCCTCTGGGGAAGGAGCGGGGACAGCAGCCCAGAGGAGAGGCGATGGGCAGTGGAGGAGAAAGGTCAGGTAAATGATTCGCCGCCCTCGGCGCGGGTCCCTCGCTGCCTCCAGTTTAATTGGTGAGGGAGTAACTGGCCAGAGCCTTTTCACAGCATCACCTCCCGGCTGGCACGTCCCCATCAGCCCTGAGGCCACCTTTTCCCAGGAACCTGCCTCAAATCCTCCCAGGAGCCAGTTTTGGGGGAGAGACCTTCTCTTGCTGCCCGGCATCGTCCCCTCTGCCTGCAGGCAGCGGTGCTGCCCGCTCTGGGTTCTTGCTCCCAGCCTGGGCTGGGTGTCAGTGAACTGCCGCCGCCGTACTGGAAGCTGAGGCGGGATTTTGGCGCGATCCTGACCAGCCGACACGGGAGACCTGGCTGGGCTTGGCCATGCTGGGATGGGTGGCAGTCCCCTGCTTGGGGACACGGTCCCACCAGCATGAGTGACCGTCCCCTCACCCCCCCGGCGCAGCCATCCGGCGCTAATCGGGGCAGACGGGTCCCCCCTCTTACCCGGCTAAATACTCGCACTGTTCCTCAGCGCCGACTCGGTTGCAAGCTCTGTCTGTCTCCCGTTAATCACTAATTAAAGGCTTGAATGTTCCCTGCTGTTTGGGGTATTAATAAGAATTTAATTGCACAGTTTGGGGCTAATTACGTGGTAGCTCGCTTCCGCCCTTGTACAGTATGCCCAATTAAACAATCATATGATCAATTAAACAATCACAAGATCTAATAATTTGCAATAATAGACTAATTAAACGTCGACACCTTGCAATGGAGCAACCTTCTGTCCCCCTTTTGATGGCGTTTGAACCCTTGCCCAGGCCCTGGCCACCCCACAACCTCTTCTCCTGCGGGCTGCGGCGGATGGAGGAGCGCGGTGCGGCGGCACGAGGGGGTTTGGGACAGGGACAGGCAGCGCTGTACACCGGGGCACACGCGTGGCAGGCAACGGAGCCCGTAGGGCAGGAGGGGGGGGTTCGCCGCCCCTACAAGTTCCCTGGGAATAATTAGCGAAGGCAGCCGGCTCAGCGAAACCCTAGACCGGCCGGGGCTGCCAACCCGCAGCAGATTTAAGCTACGCCCCTGCTTTGGCTGGAGGAGAGCCCGGCCGGGACGGCGGGGCAGGATGGGGCTGCACCTCCGCCCCAGGGACGGGAAGAGAGACCAGCGAAGCCCCGTCCCTCCCATCTGCACTGCCCCACCATCACGGGGAGGGTGTTCAGAGAGAGGGGCCGGGGCTCGCACCTCTGCCGCCAAGAAGCAGGAGGAGACGTAGAAGTGGAGAGCCCTCCCTGAGGGGCTGCGAGCTGAGAAGAGGGGTGCGAGGGACAAGGCTGAGCCACTCCAGCCCCGTCCCGGGAGGAGCAGGACTCGGACGAGTGTTAATCCCCTCCACGGTGGTGGCTGCCTCCCCCCCTGTACCCCAGACCCGTTGGGATGCTGCAGCCCATGGGGAGCAGGTGCCCCGGCAGGGGTGGCAGCGGGGGACTGCCTGCTTGTCCACCTCCGAAAGCCATCACCTACCACGATCCACTTCCCAGGGAAGGACCGTGGCCGGCGCTGCTGGGATTCTGCTGGTTTCCAGCACATCTTCTGGGCAGAGGGCAAGGAGCACCCCGCCACGGGGGATGAGGCAAGGGAAAGGGCTGCAGATGCGACTGCCAAGAGGCTGCCGGCAGCGCGGATCCTGCTCCACGGGGTAAAACAGCCCAGGCCAGCTCACTGGGGAATTTCCGAGAGAATTTTTGCACGGGAAGCACTGAGATAGAAAAAGAAAGCCAACACGTAGACGAAGGGACACGGGGGAAGCACATGGGATCCTCTAAATCCCATCACGGCTCCGGGGATTGGTGGTTTTAGGCACTGGCATCCCAAATCCATCGCCACAGCTCGCCAGCCCAAAGCAGAGGGAGCAGCAGGCAGCAAGGGCTTCCCAGGAGAGCGCCAGCCCCTTCCCTGCCGAGCCCCCCAGATCAAAGCGAGCCCCATGCATTATCCCGGTGCTCCGGGGAGCGCTCCTGCCGCGGCCGCCACAAAGGGAACAAGAGCTCCCGCATTACCAGCGAGTGCATCAATTACTTCCAGTGGCTGCCTTGTGCTAATCCGCTTCCCCCCTTTTCCCCAGGCCGGGTGTTTTGGGGACAGCCTGCCGAGGGGGTGACCGGGCTGCCCCGAGCAGCTCTGTGTGTGCAGGCAGGGATGGGCAGCGGCGGTGGGAAGAAGGCGGCGCGAGTCTGCAAGAATAAAGCCGATGCATCAACATAGGGGGGCTCGGGATTTCGGCAATCACGCTCCCACCAGCCGCTCTGCTGGGATTATCATTCACCGAGCCTGACCCAGGCTAAAAGCTGGGGGGACACATGGATGGGGACACGGCGCTCTCTTCCCTGCTCTTCTCTTTCCCCTGTTTCGGGCAGGGCACACTGGAGGGTACACAGAGCACCCCAGTATTGGCAGGGCAAGCTCCCCGTGGGACACGCAGCCCTTTTGGGGTATTGGGAGAGACCCCTGTGGCCGTGGACCGATGGCACTGCTCTAACCACCAGGCACGGGGCTACGCACCCTGCGGCATGGAGCTGGCACCGTGCCCTCTTGCCAAGCCAGCAGCGTGGCAAATGCACTGGCGCCGTCCCGGCTGCGACATCCCCAAACCTGCCTGTCTGCCAAAGTCACCCTGACCCCCGTAACGCTGCAGCACAACGATGTCCCCGTGAATGCCACGGCCACCCTACGGCAGCCGTGGTGGGGTGACACCCCGCGCCAACACTCAGACCTCAGGCATTGCTGGGCCATTTCACCTCTGCATTTCCCCGCACCAGCCAGGGGCAGAAATTCTTGGGAAATAAAAAAAGATTGTCCTCACCTCCAGCTGCATGGATGGATGTCCCTGCACCGTGATATGGTGCAGGACATTAATTTGTCCCCATGCCGGAGCAGGCAGAGAGTCCTGTGTGCTGGAGGGGGACAAACCCCCATGCAGGGCGCTGGGGACCGCAGAGGTAAGAGGTGACATCCCAACACGACCTGAGGCCGTACCAGCCCCATGGCTCCATCCGGATCCACTTTTAGGGTGCTGCAGCCCTCTGCCCCTCACCTGGCGCTGGGCTGCCAAGCTCCTGCATCCATCCACCCTCCTCCTCCTCACCACTCCCCGGCCCCGTGCGACCATCCACCACCACGAGCCAGCATCACCAATACCCGGCCGCAGGACCGGAGTCCGAAACTCCGCAGCCCCCGGGGGCTGAGCAAAGGGGAACTTCCCAGGCGGCCTCTCCTTTTAATTGGTGCTAATTGCTGCGTCTGTTCGTGCTGGCTGGGGAGATGTCATTGTTGAAAGGCACAGAGGGGAAGGCTCGGGGAGCTAATCCAGCTTTCAGCCGCTAAGCCCTTCGGAGGCGGGTGATGGAGAAGCTCTTTCAGGTCCCTTCAGAGAGGGCACAAAGCCCGAGAGGGGAAAGGCAGAAAGAAGGGGAGCGAATCAACAGGAAAAACTACTTTCACACGCAGCTCGGGGAAGGGTCTTTGTGCGCTGGGCATGTCAGGGGGGAGCCTGAAGGGACCACACCGGGCCCCCGCCTCCTCTGCTCTCCCTCGTTTATCTTTTCAGCCCCATCTGCCCAAAGGGTGATGCAGCTGGGGGCAGGGATGGCTCAGGAGCATGGCCCTGTGGAGCAGGACCCTCACCCTGTGATGGATGGACAAGATGGACCAAGGGACAGGAGATCTGCAGACGCTCCCCCAAAAATGAGCTTCCTCCAGTTTAACCCCTTTTGTGCCGGCAGAGCCACCTCTGCTGCCATCATGCTGCTTTACCGGAGGATTTGGCGCTGAGGAGGATGCGGTGTGGGGTGCCGCAAGAGTGGCAGCCATCGGGTCGGGGTCCTCCTTTTGTCCCAGGGGGTTTCCATGGGTTCACCCACCAGCCGGAGCCCTCCCCTGCCCAACCTGCCGGCAGCGGCCATGGGTAGTGTATGAAGTTGAGGTGTTTTGGTTTTTCCGCCCCTCCAAGCTTTGCTCCAAAACTCATCTTGCTGAGACAAGTGGCAAAACGCAAGGACTGACACATTCCCACGGGTCATCAGGTGGTTTAAAGCATCGGCTCTGGCACTTGCTTTGAATCTGCTGCCTTTTGAGCCATTCTTAGAAGAAATCCGCTGCAACATATATATATATTTAAGCCGACAGCTGGGATCTCAACAAGACATCGATCACAAATACTAACAAGTCCCTCTCACCTCTGGCACATCCACTGAGCCTTTCAGGGGCTGATTAATGGTACGGCTTTCCCTTGTCTCCATCCTCCCGCCACCCCCTGGGACCCGGGCTCCGGTCCAGGAGGAGCAAGAGGCTGTTCCTCCCTCTTCACAGGGCTCTGGCATCCCCCAACCCCATCCCAAAACAGGACAAAAGGCAAAAACCTCCACCAAAATCCCACAAAGACTGATGAGCGGGACAGCCAAGCAATGCCGGTTTGATGTTTTGGAAGTGTTTCATTCCAGTGACAATATTTTTAACTCAAGGAAACCTTTGCAAGGACAGGCAAGCTAAAACCGCCATGCAAAGCACCGTGCCAGACTGAACGCGAATGATAAAATATTGAATCGGGGTATCTCAAGTATTTCCTTAGTCTCTGCCAGGTTTTGCTGCCCCAAAGTACATCTCGCAGGTGACTGCCACAATTCCCTCTCCCGGCCCAGGGATGGCCGGTTCGCCGCCCAAAAGAAAGACGCCCAGCAGGGCATCCCACATCCCGCAGCAAGGTTTGCTGACCAGCTGGAAGACACCGGTGATTTTTCCGAGGGTTTTGGTGCTTTGGCTCATGGCCAAACCACCGCACCTCTCGGAGGGGGCACTCACAGTTGAGACAGGGCAGATGCTTGAGCCTCTCCCAGCCCTCCAGCGAGGATGATGCTCCCCAGCATCTCTTGATGAGCACGGTCCGTTGCTTCGGCTCAGCACCCATCATTTCCTCCCCCAGTGACCTGGTTTGGGCTTTCAGCCCCAGAAAGAAATAAAAAGTAAATTAAAAATCACTTACCCAGACACTCGTTGGCCTCGCGGGCGCTGGCCCGCTGCCATGGCCGGTCGTAGTGGAAGGGCTTGCAGCGGTCGCACTCGGGACCCTCCGTGTTGTGCTTGCAGTCGCACACCAGCTTCTGCTCCTTGTCCTTCACGCAGCGCGCCGCGTGCCCGTTGCATTTGCAGCGCCCGCCGACCTGCAGCTCCCCCACTGCGTAGTAATAGGGGGTCGAGCTGGTGCCCCCCTCCTCCTCGCCGCCATCTCGGCCGCCCAGGTCGCGGAAGAGATGCGGGCGGCTGAAGACCACGCGGATGTCAGTGGCCGTCACCCAGTCCTGGAGCACGGGGCTGCTGTCGAAGTCCTGGGCGGAGGGTCGCCCGTCGAGGGTGCTGAAGGCGATGAGCCCGCCGGTGAGGGGGGTAGAGGTCAGTGAGGCCATCGGTGCAGAGGGCCTCCTGCTCGTTCTGCTTGGTGACAGTGGCTTTGCTGGGTTTGCCGTAGATCTTACGGCACTGGGAGGAGTAGTACTGGTACGGCACCCAGGTCTTGCCATAGTCCATGGACTTGAGGATGGCGGTGGACTCGGGCCGGGGCGAGCAGAACTGGAGGCTGACGTAGACCACCTCGAACTTCTTGCCAAGGGAGAGGGTGAGGGTCACGTTCTGGGGCGAGTGGTGGAGGGTCTCCGAGCGCCAACACGTCATGTTGGAGGCGGTGTTGAGGTCGGTCAGGTAGGCAGGCGGGTGGGCTCGGCGGGGGTCTGAGGCATTGCAATGCCGCGTCGGGGGCTTCCCGCACGTGCTGGAGGCTTGAACCTCCTTCCCGAAGGCAGCGTTGACAAATTCAGGGATGCAGCGGCGAGGAGCGCCGCTCTCGTCGTAGCAAGGGTCCGGGGGGTTCTGCTGGGCTACGAAGGGATTCACTGTCTGGGAGAGGCCCAGCATGGCAGTGGTGAGGAGCAGGCGCAGGAGCTGCAGGACCTCCATCCTCCCGGGGCGAGAGAAGCGGCTCCTCCCTGGGACAAGAGCAAAGAGGGTGAATGGTGCTGGCAGCCCCGCTGGCAGCGGTACAGCCGTGGCACTGCCTGTGTGAGGAGGCTGGTAGAGGACAAGGAACACCCCATGTCTGGCCCTCAACCCATGCCCACCTTCCCACCCCACATCTACTGGTGCAGCATCCTGGGAACAGGGCAGGGAGGCGATTACTTTGCGGTGCCTTATCCACAGCAATCCCTCGCCACTCGCCAGCAGGAGCGAATTACCATGGGAAATGGCAGAAGGAGCTGAGGTTTGGAAGGAGGAGGTTGAAATCAGGGTCCAGCCCTTCCCCAGCCTCTTAACGAACTGTCTCAGGAGCGACAGGAGCGTTCACACCTGCCAGCAGCCCCGGCTGTCACGCACAGCTCAGAGACCCCCATCACCGCACAGCTGCCGAGGAGAGGTGGCGGGGAAGAGCTGGGGACACCTTTCGCTGCAAACCGCAAGTTATCCAACTGCAGCCTGAAACAGCTCCCACCAGCACAGGAGAAAGGAGCAGCACCACAAACACCTTGCGGGGACATTCTGCAACAGGCAGGAGCTCACCAGGGTGAAGCCCCAGGGCTCGGCTGGGGCTGGCACCACTTTCCCTGCCGTGCCACAGCCCCAGGAGCATCCTGCCGGCCATGGGCACGGTGGCTTCTCTGAGTCAGGGGTTGGATCCCCTCTAAATCCCACCGCCACACTACCTGAGTATTCCCCCTGGCAAAAGCAGGTTATTCTGGCCTCACCCCCAAGAAACCCAGATCTGAGTCTGGCCTCTCTGTTAACGGAGTGAAAAGCAAGGACCAAATGTAGGGCTTGGCTGGACTCCTCTCCCAGCAGCCACAGCACAGGGCCAGGGGATGCCGGGTGGCTCCCGAGGGCCATGGCCCATCTCCTGCACCACTGGCTTGGAGGACGAAGAGGAACCGGAGGTCACGTCCCCTCCCGCCGGCTCCGGCTGCAGCAGGAGCATCCCACAAGATGCAGATCGGCCATGCCCCATCCTGAGCATCGTGCCAGCCACCACGGCCCACACACTCACTGGAGAAGGGCCCCGGGCGCTGCAGCTGGTGGTAGACCCCTGAGCTGCCCAGCTGGGTGGATGGCATCAGCCCTGCCATCCCACGGGCTTGGCTGGAGGGGCCGTGCTGAGCGCTGCCCGCGCCAGCCACCAAGCCAGGTTCTCTGGCCTCTGGGCAGATGGAGGGAATCCCCCCCATCGTCCCCTCTCCCACTAGTAAATCCTTACGGGATGACTTGGGTTTTGCACTTTGCTCTCAGGAACAAAGCCCGGTGCCGGCAGCATGACCCAGCACGGCAGATGCCACCCATCTACAGCCCCCAACACTGTTCCTGCCTGACCAGCTGCCCACTCCGGCCCAAGGAGGCTGGCAGGGGACAGCCAGCTTCAAATGACCTAGGATTTTTATTTTAGGGTTGGGTTTTTTTTTCCCCTTTTGCAAATAAAAGGAGCCGTGGCTGTGGAAGAAAGCTGTCTCTCTTCGGGCTGCCAAACCACTAATGGGGGGAAGCTCCTCCCTTCCCAGCCACGCTCAGCCGGGCAGCCAGCGCCAGAGCCCGTGCCCACTGAGGGGGGAGAGGGGACAGGGGTCTCAGCCCACCCCTGGGCATCTCCCCCAGGACAAATCCCGACCCTGCCACCTCTGTGCCGTTTCCTCGCTGCTTAATCCTCTGCTGATGGAAACGGAGATGCTGACTGCTGAAAAATCGGCGGCTCCCTTGGTGGTCTCTGCATCCTCCGCTACCCGGCAGCACTGCAGAGCCTTTCGGGGACATGCCAGCCCACGGCTCGGTGGCTGAGCAGCCAGCAGGCAGCAAGACAAGGGATGATGTCCCTGGAGCACCAGGAACCCCCTACTCAAGGAGCGCGGCACGCAGGCGAGGGCTGTGGGAGCAGAGAGGGAAGCAACAGGGACGCAGCAGTCACTGCAGCAGAGGAAGAACTGCGCTGCAAGCATCAGGCTGTGAAGAGCATCCCCCGGCAGCGCCGGCCCCACCACAGGCAGCTACCTCCTGGGCAAGCTCCCCAGCAGTCTGCATGTCCGGGAACTGTCGAGCGAAGACAGTGTCTGGTTAAGCCCCCAGTGCAATCCTGGTAGGACCATCGTCAGCCCCTGCCTGCTGCCGAGCAGCGAGGCAGAGCCCTGCTCCTGTACTCACACCCACCACAGCGGGCTGCGAAATGCCCACGGACCCCCCTTGCGATGCCCAGCAAGACCTGGCCACGCACGTACCTGCGGACACCCAGCACAGCTCCACCAGCCCTGGGATGCCACCAGCTTCCTTGCCATCCCCGTCCCACCGCACACGCGCACCCAGCTGGGTGCAGCCACCACCACCTCCCATCCCGCCAGCCCAAGGGCAGGACCGAGCATGGGGACAACCCCGTGGGAAGACCTGTGCACTGGGAGGAGAGAGGAGAAATCCCCGGGAAGGCCTCGGCAGCTGCATCCATCCACTCCAGGACAACTCGGGATCTATCCAACAAGGATAAACCCTGCCAAGGAGTCTCCTCCACCCGCCACCTCCTCTGCCACAAGGCAGCAAGGGGACATGAGTAAGGCCACGCTCAGGCATGCCACCTGCATAGGCCTTTTAATTTCCCGTTTGGTAAGACACAAAGGTGTTGGGAAACCCCTGCCCAGGGGAGAAAGACAGCACCAGGACCCAAGAGCAGCAAGGGGAGAGCCCAGAGGAGAAGGTGTCAGGAGCAGGGCTGGGGCAGCAGCACTGGGACCGGGGTTACTGCTGCTTTTGGGACACACAGGGAACGAGCATCTCCTGCCTGTCCCCCCTGACCTGATGGGAATCTCCGTCCCTCCCACCAGCTGTATGAAGGCACAAGCCCAGAGATTCGGTGCCTGACTTTGGGGGGCTCTGCTCCCGCCGGGGAGCAGCCGCTGGGGAGCCAACGCTCGCCCAGCGGCGCATCGGCGCTGCGGAGGCAGGGCATGAATGGAAATCATTATCATCGCCGAGACCACACACAGGCGCGCACGCTCCGCGCTCGGCTCACCCCATTATCCTGCTGAAAGAGAGCCAGGGCCGGTGGTCTCTGCAGGCCTCACCTCCGTATCGGAGAGGAGGGCAAGCTGCAATCTGCTCCCTTTTATGCATATTCAGTGTGACCCCGGGACTGCCGGCAAGCTGCCAGAGAGGCCCAGGAGTGGGTATTTCTCTCCCTGGCCCCCATCTGCCCCCCCCCACTCCCCTCCACTTTCCACTTCCCATCTTCGCTGCCCCCAGTTCAGATCAAATGGAGATGCTGCTGACTAAGCAGGGAGCGGTGGGATGAGCTCCTCAGCGCTGAATCCAGCCCAGCACCCGCCTGGGTCTGGCACGAGGAGGGACATAAGCGATGGGGTGCATCTCGTAGGGACAACATCCCGAAGGTGTCCCCAGAGAGGCTCTCGGGTGGCCATCAGCTCCCGGCCACCACCGGCACCCACGGTGCTGGGGGGACACGGTGGCGGGGCTCACCCTTCCCGAGGAAGCGGCCGCCCTCCCGGCTCCTCCCCAGAAGCGGCTGCATTTTTGAGGTGGGCAATTTCCTCACTCCTCCGCTCGGGGAATGCTAACAGCCGTGCGGTTTGGAAGGAAGTCACACCGCCGTAGCGCTTCAGAAGTGCTTTAAAAAAAATTAAAAAAAAAAAAAAAAAAAAAATAGCTACTGCATCCAACGCCTCCACACCCTTTCTCCCTACAGCAACACGCTTCCCAAGGCGACCGGCGGCCTTTCCCCGCCTTGCAAGAGGCTCGCCGGGGCGATGCTCCAGCCTGCCGTGGGTTCTCCTTCCCATCGCCTTCCCGGGAGGCAGCGCTGCTGAGAGCGATGCATGCCCAGAGCTCTGGGTCTCCCGACGCCGAGTCATCAAGTGGGCACTTGGTCCCCAAAATTGAACGCATGAGGCAGGTGCAGCAGGTGAACCAGGGCAAAGAGAGCAAACTTCCCCAAATACGGATGCCGGTGCCTACGGCAGGCCCAGGGTCACCACCCAGCAGACCGGGGCAGCGGCAGCTTTGCAGAGGTAATTACAGGATTAAGTGGAACAACACGGGGCGGGGAGGGAAGGGGGTTATTAGCCAGATTTGATCCTGGGACCTTTGCGGCGCGGAAGCAGCCTTCTCTAATTAAAGCAGAGGGGGAAGGCGTGAGCGGCCCGAGCAGCGCTCCGCTGCAGCTCTGCCACTGAAAAATGTGGGTTTAAAGAGCAGGCGATGGCTAAAGCCGAGCAGCCAGCGCTGCCGGGGAGGGGAAAGCCCCGAGGGATGGCAGGGAAATGGTGTGTCCCTCCTGCCAGGGACCTGCGCTGCTCCCCCGGGTCCTCTGCGATGCCACTGGCATGGCGCAGTGGGCTGGGTTTCTCCTGCCGGGTGTGTGGGGTGCTCGCATCCCCCGAGGAAAGCACATGGCCTTACTTGGAACCGGTTAGGACAGGGATGCCTGGTCCCCATGAGGTGCTGCTTCACTCTGTGCAGAGGGACGAGGTCCTGGGTGCCAGCATGGGGCAGGAATGGGTCCAGCCACCCACATGGGGCACCAAAAGGCACCGGTGTGGAGCAGTGGGCAGAAAACTCCAGGAAGGACCAAAGGACCCAAGTGCTTGAGGGGATCCAGCAAATAGATCCAAAGTGCTCAGGTAGGGCCGATCCACGAGGACTGCTCATCCCTGAGCTGTGCCATCCCCAGTAAAGCCCGCCAGCAGCTCAGGTGCCCTCTGAGCACCAGGGGACTTGGGGGACAAGAGGGGACCCAAAGCAAAAGAGGAATGATGCGCTCAGAGAAGCTGTAACTGGGCACAAATGACGAGAGCATGTCCCTTAACCAGGATGCATCTGCTACCAGAACTTGCACCTTCCCACCTCGTTACGGGCCCTTTCTAATGACAGCATCCCCACTCCCTTACCACCCGTGCTGCAGGAGCGACCCACTGCAGATCTGCCCCAGCACCATGAACGGGACCCCACCTCTTGGGGAGCTGCCGGGGTCCCCACCACCTCCCTCCCCTCAGTGGGCACCAGTCCCTCACCCACCGTGCCGATGCCAGCTGGGGGATGCTTTGTTCCCCCCACCCAACAAGCAGAATGCATCAGGACCAAGCTGCTCCGGCCATGGATAAATCATTCCATGTGTCGCTGGGACAAAAAAAAAAACACAACTGAGAAGTATTTAAAATGAAAGGAAAAACCCCATGCAGCCAAGGCGCTGGGACCGGGCTCGGCTTTCCGGTGGGAGGGAGCGCGCGCGGCAGGGAGAGGCCGGAGGGATGCGGTGCGGTGGGCAGTGGTAATCACCTTCCCAGCCACTAATGGAGCAACCAGTGCCCACTTGGGACGCGGCTAATGGCACCGAGGAGATGCCCTGTTTTTCTTTACGAGCTCCCTCCTCTCTTCCGATATTTAAATATTGGAATCTTCCAAGCGCTTACGGACCCACATCTGTGGAGTCGACCGCTCCGCGCAGCCCCTCGGGCTTTCAGCCCCTGCTGAAAGTCCCCGAAGAACGCGCAGCTCACGCGGGCAATTACAGGGCAGCGTCTTCCTGCAGCAGGCACTCCCGGCGATAGATATTGCAATGCTCTCTGGCAGGCCAGAGCCAGCATTACACAAGCCATACGATACCCCGGCGGTACCAGGAGACGCATACAAATTACACTGCACTCAGGAAAGGATGGGCCAGATTCTGACCTCAGCCCCTTTGGCATCAGCCAGAAGTAACTCCATTCAGATCGGGCCAAACCAAGACGTAAGCGACTCCATTCAAATTTACACTGGCATACCTGTGGTCAGAATCTGGCCTGGCTTGAATTAGTTGCAGCCTGACGTTACAAAAGGCAGAGATGGAGCCCAGATTTCCTAGGTTATCGAAAACAACACCCCCGCCCCCCCCCCCCCCCAATAAAAAAGAAAAGAAATCCAGCACGAAGCAAACAGTCCCCAGGCTACTCAACCATGTGCACGGAGCTGTCAAAGGCTGGATGCTCGAATGCATCCCGACTCAGCCGTTGCGGTAACTCGTAAGCCACACTGCCCATGGGAAGAAGGGATCAACATCCAGCGCGGGCATCCTGCCGGGTCCCCTGTGCCCGCTCTGCCCCCCAGCAGCCCTGGGTAGAGGCGGTCCCGCTCCCAGGAGGGGCAATTTCAGCAGGGTATCGCCTGCACTGTGCACAACTCAATCCGTTTTGCTGCAACACTCTGTTGCATCCCCTGGCCAGCACAATCTCCTCGTGCTCCCAACGCAATGGCAGCTCAAGGAGGCATCTGGAGCCCTTGGCCTGCTGGAGCAGAAAGCATGGCTGCCTCAATGCTACCCTATTTATTAACCTCTACTACTGCTCGACTTGCTGCTTTACCCACCTCTAATCCCACCCCAGCTCCCCCAACCCCTTCGCACGCTCTTGCCACGCTGCTCGACTGCGTCGCGTGCTCCCGGGAGCATCCCTCAGGGTGCAGAGGGTTTTCCTCCCACTGCTCCCAGCAGATGCACGGGACTGGCGCGATCCTGGCCCACAAGTCCTCAGCGCTTCAACCCCTTTCCACTCCATATGGGAATAAAGTGATCTGGTTTCCATAACGTCCCTCGTTGCCTTTTCACAACATGCCGGGCACAGATGTTGAAAATAGTCTGGATGAATATTTAAAATGGTATTCAGAGATGACAACATTTGGCCGGCTTTGAAAGATCTCTCACATCGGGTAGAGGATGGCTCACGACAACGGGGCCGGAAACACGCTGCACTTTGACATCTCATTTTTTTTCACCACCACCCTCCCCCCCGGCTATTGGTACGATATTTCATGCCCCTGGTGTCACACAGCCTGTTACTGCTTGAGTGCCAGCCAAGCCTGCAGCATTTGGAAGAGGCCGTCACGTACGTTTTTAAACATCACGGGGCAAAGCAGAATATGGAAAATCTGTCGCGTTTCCATACCGAGCGCAAGTGTCCTGCGCAGGCTCAGGGAGGGGCTCGTGGGGGCACAAAATAATTGCTTCCTTATGGAGCAGGGCCTGACTAACAGGGTGGGGGAACAGGAGGCAGAGGTGCCGCGGACACCCTCAGCACGACGGGCTGCTTCCCTGCTGAAGGAATACGAAGCCATCTCAGTACGAGGTCTGTGCTGATGCTCACCTCCTTCAGGGCTGGCAAAGCCTGCTCAGACCCGCACCTCCACCCAAGGTGGGACCTCTGCTCCAGTCAGCCCAGGCTGAAGACATCATGTTTTGGTGCCCAGGGAGCAGCAGCAACGTCCCTCAGCCTAAACTTCCAGCAGCTTACGTTTCTGGTGGGCTCCTCGCTTCAGGCCATCAGCTGCATCCCTGGGCCTGGCTTCTTTCTTCCCCAGGCTTCCCAAGCCGGCATTAAACCTGCCGCCTTCTCTGTATGGACCCGACTCGCCTTCCTCCTTCCACGTGCAGATGAAGAAGGAAGGGATGTTGGGACCCCCGCAGCCCACCCCACGCTCGGACTGCTGGACCTCCTGTCCCCTCACCAGCTTGCTCCAACCAGGTGGCCAGAAAAGCACAGCAGCTCCCTCTGTTTTATAAATGGGATATTGCAGAAATAAAAAGGAGGAAAAAAAAGAAAAAAAGAAAAAAAAAAAAAAAGGTGCCCTCCATCCATCCAAACGCTTTGGAGGGTGTTTTCAGAGCTCGGCTCAAGCCACATCCCCGCTGCACCGCTTACTGGGAGCTCCAGCCTCTCCTGGCGTGGAGAGCAGGCAACAGCGAACTCGGCCAGCTGGGGAAGAAGGATCTGTGTCATTTCCAGGCGTCTGGGGTTTGCACGTCCAGGTCTACACTCAATGTCATCTCAGCCTGACTACAGGTCCGACACAAGCGGCACGGACAGAGGTGAGGATGCTCAGCGTGGCTTACGTCCCGTACATTCACGGCACGAGCTCACCCGAGAGAGGAGAATCCATGCACAAGCGCTGCCCGGCTGAGCGGCGAGCCAGCAGGACCATCGCACCGCCGGAGGAGCTCCTGCTCCTGCCCACGGGGCCTTCCTCACCCACCCTGCTCGGCGAGAGCCGAGCCAGGCAGCAGACTGCCGAGCGCCACGTCCCCCATCACGCCAGTTATTCCTTATCCCAAGAAAGGTATTTCCATCCACCCACTCTCCAGCGGGCCGGGGAAGCTGGGGGAGGGACAGCGTTTTGAAGAAATGAGGGTTCAGCAGCTCTGCGACAGAAAAGCAAAAGCAAAGCCACCAAACGCAGCCCAGCTTCTCTTCTCCCTGTGCCACCACCCGCTTGCACGTGCCCTAGCCAGCACTGCCAGCCCTCCCCTCGGCCGTGGTTTGGGGCAGGGTGCTGGGGGGTGCTGAGGGGTCTCGCCCAGCCTGGCCCCAGGGCTGCAACGCAGCCGAGCGCGCTGTGCGGCAGCTATTTCCAGAGGGAACCCACCCTCCGAGCCGCCCCACAGAAGGGTCTCTCTGAGGCGGCTGTGCTGGGAAGGGACCGGCGATGGCCCCAAACCTGGGTTGGTGGCAAGGGCGAAGCCACCCTGCCAAGGTGCCCCGGTGGCTTTGTGCCGGTGGAGACCATCCCAGCGGATAAAGGCCTCGGGCAGGGGGAGAGCACGTGTGTGCCCCGTGCCCGGTCAGCCGGAGCTGGCACCGCAGGCAGCAGCCTGGCAGGGCTCCCACCGCTGCCTGCACCCGCACCGGGGCCGGGGCTCAGCGCCGCTGGGGGGGGTCTGCGACACTGAGAGGCTTCGTACAGCGCCGAGCACCCCCGCGTCGTCGTCGTCTTCCCCCCCACCACCTCCCACCTCCGCCGGCTCTGCCGGGGCGGTGGCAGCGAGCGGGGCCGGGACAAAGCACGGAGCAGCGGCCGGAGCCGACCGGCACCGGGAGCGGCACCGGGAGCGGGGCTCGGCCGTGCCCGGCTGCGGGCGGACGGGCGGGCGGGTGGCACCCCCGGCCCCGCCGCGGGGAGGTCCCGTTTTCGGCGGTGAAAGGATGGAAAGGGAAATAAAGGGAGGGTGTGTGGGGCGGGGGGGTGGGGGGGAGAGGGAGGAATAAAAGGCAACGAGGGGGGGGGAGCGGTGGGGAGGAGAGCGGGGAGCCGCTCGGCAGCGCCGGGAAGTTGGAGGAGCAGCTTACCGCGACCGGGCAGGTAGCGGGGTCGGTCCGGGCGGCAGGTCCGGGGGTCGTAAGCGGCGAGAGGAACCGGGGCCGCCGCCGCCGTAGTAGCAGCAGCAGCAGCAGCAGCAGGGCGGGCGGCGGGGCGTGGGGGCAGCTCCCCCTTCCCTTGGCTGATCGCAACACACACACACACACAAAAAAAAAAAAAAAAAAAAAGAAAAAAGGGAGGAAAAAGAAAAAAGCAATAATAACAAATTGCCAGGGAAAAGGGGAAGGAGGGAGAGGGGGGAAGAGAAAGTAAAATAAGGCGAAATAGTGTAAAGCGGGAGTGCTGCTCCCGGCGGTGCGGGCGGGTCCCCAGCGCCGTGCCCGCAGCCGGCCGTGCTCCCGCCCGCTCCGCCGCACCGCCCGCGGCTGCTCCGGCTGCGGGAAGGAGGGAGGGAGGGAGGGAGGCGGCAGGGAAGGGGGAAAAAAAAAAAAAAAAAAAAAAAGGAGACTAACGGAAACGAAAGGGAAAAACAAAAAAAAAAAAAAAAAGGGAGAAAAAAGAGAGGAAAAAAAAAAGAAAAGCAAGAAGTGGAGAAACTGAGCCCCGACCGCTGCCTGGAAGCGGAGTAAAAAGGCTCCAATAAATCCCGGGTTGAAAAGAAGGGAAAAGTCACCTCCCCGAGGAAATCAGAAGCAGATTTCGAGCCATTTAATCACATGCAGGGAGGTGTGTGTGCGTGTGTGCGCCGCCCGCCGCGGCGCTGCCAGCCCTGCCTCCGCCCTCCCGCCGCCGCGGCCGCCCCGCCGGGAGCCGAGCGGGAAGGGGCCGGCAACGGAGCAGGCCGGGAGGGGAGGAAGGGGCCGCCCCACCGGCGGACAGCCCTCCCCGTCGGGGGAACGGTCGCCGGGGTGGCGGTGGCCGCGCGTTCCCACCTGCCACCCGGTCATCCCCACCGCGACCCCGGGAATTGGTACTGCCCGAAGCGGGTCCATCGCTCCGAGCGCGCCGGTGGCTCTCGGAGAGCACGCCAAGGGCTCAGCCGGTGCCGCAAGGAAGGCGGCCGATAATCCTTCACCCTGCTTCCCAAAGCAGAAGAAATGAGGGATTTACCAAGCGGGGAGCAGCCTCCTCTTAGGGAGGAGGATAGAGTCTCCGCTCCAGCCCCCCCCGGCTTTTCATGTGCTGCTGCACCAGAGCCGGCCTTGGCCTCTGATTTTCGGTCAGGAAGGGAGAGAAACGGGGGGTATTCCCACTTCGAGAGGCTGCCTGTGGGCTGCCCCCCACCATCCCCAGGCCACCTGCGAGCAGGGGTAGGAAAAAAGGTGAAACTAATTTAATCAGCGTTTGTGTGAGGCGGTGGAGGAGAGCAGAAAACCTGGACCTGGATCCCCTCGCTCACCGGGGTCGTGTTCCCAGCACTGCCAACACCCACATCTTCTAGCCTGGCCTGGGGAACAGCCTTCCCGTAGACGCTTTTGCAATGGATGCGAGGACTGAGGAGGGTACCGGAGGTGGGGAGAAAGGCAAGGTGCCAGTATGGTGCTCGCCCATTACATCCAAGGCCCCCACCCACCCCGCATCGCCCCGCACCCGGAGGACCCCTGGTTACCCACATCCTGTTGCTCCAGGGCAGCAGGTTGCAGGAGAAGCACTCTCCCCAGCCGGCTGGCAGATGCTTGCTGAAGGAGGAGACCCCAGCTGGCCACGAGTCCCAGGAGAAATGCTGTGTGCTGCTCTCAGCCTTGTTGCACAAAACACATTTTCCCCGTGCTCCAGCAGCAGGGATGTGGATAAACAAGGGCAAAGCTGCCAGGTGACAGGGCAGAGGAGACCCAGGCCATGGGCAGGGGAACTTCAAGGCTCTATAAGTCTGATGCTGTCGGTGTCCTGCAGCCTCACCATCTCTCTCGGTGACACTCGTGCATTTAGAGAGCCATGAGGCCAAGCCACAAGCCACAAAGCCCAGCAGCCCACATGCAGATCATAGAATGATTTAGGTTGGAAGGGACCTTAAAGATCACACAGTTGCAACCCTCCTGCCCTGGGCAGGGACACCTCCCACCAGCCCAGGTTGCTCTAAGCCCCATCCAACCTGGCCTTGAATGTCTCCAGGGATGGGGCACCTACAACTTCTCTGGGGAGGGCAGGGCCAGTGTTTGCCTTGCATGGGGCCAGATGGGTGTGTGAGGCAGAGTGAGGCCAGTGATCATTGGGAACGTGCGGGATTTTGTGCATGGGGCTGAGAACAGACTGGGATCACCAAGGCAAAGGGGCAAAACGGGGTACATCTCCACAATCCTGAGGAGACACAAAGCAGGAGTTGTCCCAGGGAGGGACCTGAAGGTGTTTTCTTCACCAGAAAGCACAAGCACCACCATGGATGTGAGCCGAGATGCTGAGCCAGCCTGGCCTGGCTGCTCCGGGTTGGTGCTGAGCTGGGGGGCTGTGTCACCACAACCTCAGTGCTGCTGTGTTCACTCTCAGAGGACAGTGTCAGACCCCCTGTCCTGGGACCCAAATGTGACAATAGAGGTGCAGGCCAGCATTCCGGGCAAGTCCTGGGACTGGTGTCCACAGGCCTCACATCGGCGAAAGCCCAGCTGAGAAGGGCAGAAGTTGTTTCCTGGTTCCCCATTTCCACTGTTCCCTGCACGTTCCCTCTTTGCAGGATGGAGAGCCTGAGAGAAAAGTGTGAATGTGAGTTTGGCAACAAGGGGGATGCTGAAAACATCAGCAGGGATGGGACACTCAATGTAGTAGGAATCGCACTGCAGAGACCCTGCTAGGTGTCCCTCGGCATACCAACATTACCATGAACCGGGTACCCAGTGCCCACCACATTGCACTAATTCCTGGACAGATTTGTGAGGGCTGGGAGGAGGAGAGGGCGAATGCGCTGTGTGGTTTCTGTCACCCTGGTGTCTGCAGGAAGTTCTGCTCCCTGCAAGCTCCTGTTCTGCGTACACATCCATTCCTGCTCCTCGTGAAGGCGCGATGTCTGGTGCCAGCCCGGCTTCTCATTTAGCGATGGATTGCTGCAAGGACACAGACATCCATGAGCTGTTGGAGCAAAAGCCATGGCTCCAGCACCGAGTCAGCTGGGGCAGATATAGAAGCACAGAATGGTTTGGATTGAAGGGACCTTGAAAGATCATCCAGTCCAACCCCGTTGCAGGGACATCTTTCACTAGATGAGGTTGCTCAAAGCCCTGTCCAACCTGACATCGAACATTTCCAGGGATGGGGGATCCACAACTTCTCTGGGCAACCTGTGCCACTATCTCACCACCTTCAGAGTAAAGAATTTCTTCCTTATGTCCAATCTACACCTACCCTCTGTCAGTTTAAAACCGTTGTCCCTTGTCCTGTCTCTACAGGCCTTGGTAAAAAGTCCCTCTCCATCTTTGTTATAACCCCCCTATATATATTATAAGGTCTCCCCGGAGCTTCTTCTCCTCCAGGCTGAACATCCCCCACCTCTCACACCCCCCTCCGCAATCAGTATCTCACATCCTCACATCAGTATCTCACACCTTCTCTGCAACACGCACCCAGAGCCGGTCCAGCAAAGCTTCCCCTTTGCTTTTGATCCTCCGAGAGATCCGCACCATCATTCCCAGCTCGGGGGCTTCCCGGAGCCCCGCCGGTATCTGCGGGGCGGCGGCGGGGCGATGCGCGGCCCTCGCTTGCCCTCTGCCGGGCTGGCCCCGCCGCGCCGCCTCACCGGCCCTCCCGAGCCGGGAACCGGGCTCGGCAAAACCCCGCCGGCCTCTCACTCAGCCCCTGGGCCAGCCCGGCACACGCGATTAGTGGTTATCCTCACAGCTCGGGTCACCTCCCTGCCCTCCTGCTCAGCTGCAGTCGGGGTAGGACAAGGGGGGACGGGAGGTGGCTGCGGGAAAGCACTGCGACGCAAGGGACAGCCACTCCAAGGCTGTGACATTTGCCAGACCTGCAGCAGGACGGCCACAGCTCCCAGCCCCAGCGGAGGAAGGAGAACCTGTTGGCATCAGGCAGCATCTTCCCCCTCGCTGCCTCCACGGCTCAGCATGGAGGAAAGGCTCCAGGAGGGGGAGATGGTCCAGAGGAGGCCACAAAAATGATCCGAGGGCTGGAGCCCCTCTGCTGGGAGACCAGGCTGAGAGAGTTGGGATTGTTCAGCCTGGAGAAGGGAAGGCTCTGGGGAGACCTTATTGCAGCCTTTCAGTCCCTAAAGGGGCTCCAGGAGAGCTGGCGAGGGATGTTTTAGCAGGGTCTGTTGTGCTAGGACAAAGGGTAGTGGCTTTAAACTAAAAGAGGGGAGATTCAGACTAGATATAAGGAAGAAATTTTTTATGCTGAGGGCGGTGATACACTGGCCCAGGTTACCCAGAGAGGTGGTGTCTGCCCCATCCCTGGAAACACTCCAGGCCAGGCTGGACGGGGCTCTGAGCAACCTGCTGTAGTTGAAGATGTCCCTGCTCAGGGCAGAGGGGTTGGGCTAGATGGCCTTTAAAAGTCCCTTCAACCCCAACTATTCTACGGTTCGACGATTCATGTTCCCAGGCAGGCTCCTGACACCTTGCTGGGCAAGGCAGGGAAGAAACCCCATTTACCACCTTCCCCGAGTCCTTCTTTAATCTCTTCACTGGAGAAGAAAGAGGTTTGCTGCCGGAAGGGAGGACTCTCTCCTTTGGCTGGTCCCAGCAGGTGTCCCTGCCCCACTGCAGTGAGAGAAGAGGATCCCATTTTAGCCACTGTGTCGTCTTCAGGGTGATTCCATAATTCTCATGTTTTACTTCTTTCTGCGCTCTTTAATTTTCAAAGGGCACTGCCTGTGCCTCCTTTGTGTGGCTTCCAATCTTCTGACAGACACATCTCCCTTCCCATGCACAGAGCCTGTGCCCACACCCAATTTCTTCTGGAGTGCAGGTCACCCCAACTGTCCCCAGAAACTGAAACGTGGTCTTCCCAGGGCGTGCAGAGAGGTACGAACACCCTGCCTCTCCGGGCGTGCTTTGCACGAGCCATCCTGCCACTGCTCCATCACACCAGCAGCTCGGTACTCGCCCGTGGGGTCCGTCCCCTCCAGCCCTGAGCCTCCTGCTCACCGCCAGCCTTCCTGCAGGCCCAGCACTCCCATGGTGTGTTTGGGTCCTTCCTTTTGCTCTGCATGGGCGGAGAACTGACACCTCCCAGGCTGCCTGCCCAGCCTTGGGGTTCAGGTGCAGGCAGTGCCCCGGGTTTGAGCCCCAGGGGGGAATTGGGGCGGCGCAAAGGCGCCTTTCCTGGGGATCAGTAGCACTGCTCTGCCAGCCGTGAGGGTCAATGGGGGCTGCTCATGACGAGGTTTTCAGGTCTGAGTGCCCCTACGAGCTCGCATAAAAGCGGCACGACATTGCGACAGGCAAAAAGACAGACAGACACAGACCTTTGGCTCTGCCTGCTGTCTGCCGGGGAAAGCTCAGCATGTGGGGCTTGAGTCTTATTTATACATGAGCCATTTCACCACTGACATAAATACCTGTTTCGAAGCATAAGCAGACCCGAGATCCAGACCTTGATGGGGAAGGGACTGTCGGTTGAAAGGTGTGCAATGAACGTGGCTTGGTAAAAAGAAACAAGGTGCACCATCACCGCAACATCCAGCACCACTGCAGAGTGATGTTACATGGATTTTTCCCTGCCTCGACCCTGCCCACCCCGTTCAGAGGATGCTGCACATCAACGTCGCACAGGTCAGGCACGGAGCTGGAGCTTTAGCTAACAGCACAAGACCAAGGGCAGACCAAGGACCGGCCTGTCCTGCAGCTTCCCCAGCAAGATGGAGCTGGAGGAAGACTGGAGGGATGCTGAACCTGCAGCAGTCCCTGCTGAGGCCACGTGCTGGTGCCATCGCCCTTCCCAGCCTTGGGATGCTGCGGGAGAAGGGTGCAGAGGCCAGGTAAGATGTGCAACACCTCCCCAAAAAACCCTCTGTGCCCCCAGCAAGCTGCAGCTCCGCAGGCACCTTCAGGCCCTGCTCTTCCAGCATGTCTCCAGCTCCGTGTTATCCCCCTGCGGCTGCTCTCGCCCCACAATGAAGGGACTGGCATGTCCCTGCTCACACTGACTGCCATGGTGAAGACATGCCATGGGCAATGCTGAATGTGATGAGCGTGTCCTGCTTAACCGCAGGTCCCCAGACCTACCAAGCAGCTGTTAGTGGGGGTCAGGAATTGATTTTGTGCCTCTTTCCCTCTCTTGGCAGCTTTCTGAGCTGCAAGCCCTGAGCCTGGCCCTTTCCAGCCACGCCGCGGATCCTTTTTAACTATTCCCATTCCCTCACCGCCGCCGCGGCTGCGTGTGCAGATTGCTCCAGGGTTTCACCACCCCACCTTACAACCCTGGCTGTGGTCACCCCCTGCTCTGCCAGGGCAGCCGGTGCGTCCCTTCCCCACGGCAGAGCGAAGGGACACGCGTGTCCCGAGCCCTCCCCAGAGGCGCAGCAGCCGTTGGGGCCGCTCGGGCGACCCACGCGGCTCCGTGGGCGAGCGGTGGCGGTGGGTGCGAGGCCTGATGCGGCGCGGTTGGGCGGCGCGGCCCCGGCCCGGCAGCCGCGAGGTGGTGCCGTTTCCCCGCAGCTGCGGTCCCGCAGCCCCGGAGCAGCCCCGGCTTTTTGGGGCTCGGGTGGGGGAGAGGCTCCGGCAGCCCGGGAGCGGGTGGCCTCGGTACGGTGGATTCACAAAAACCCCGTCCCCTGGGGCGCTGGCAGCTAAACTGGTGTTTTCATCAGAGGGAGGATGCTGTGCGGTGTCTTGCACGCCTGCGCCGGTGATTGCGGGAGCCTCTGGCACGCTCCACGCGTGGCTGGGTCTACCACGGAAGCACAGCTGCCCGCCAGCAGCATCTCTGCTGAGCAGGGTTATGTGGATGCAGAGCAAGGATTTCTGCTGGAAAACATCTCATCTGACCTCCGAGCGCTGCTTTTCAGGGACCCAAACGCTGTCCACAGGCCTGAAGTCCGCAGCAAACCTCGGCTTTAGCACAAAGAGCTCTTTTAATAAGCCTCATCAGGTACCCCAGCATCTTTGGGTGTTGAGGACCCTACTCTGTCTGCCCTCACTTCCCAGCTCCAGTCAGCTGCCCACCAATCTTGGGCTAACTGGAGGAGCTGGGCAATGTCCTCGTGCACCGGAGGAATCCGAGCTGTGCCGGCTGGGGGATAACACCTCATCTGCAGCCCTGGAGAAGCAGGCGTTCACCACAGAAAGCGGCTGCTGATGTTGCAATCAGAGCACAGCACGGCTCCTGGTGCCGCCGGGGTGTTCCCAGGGAGACACCAAGGGAAGAGGTCCACAAACCTGCCTGGCAGATGGAGGCTGTCCTGTGCGAGCCGGGAGCGGCTCGCTAGGCTGGCTCTGGCATGGCTGAGGTTGCGGTTTGGCTTGTGTCTTGTTTGCTCCAAACCAATTCAGCCTTTAGTATTTGGGTAGATTTGGGCTGGGATTCCAGAAAGCCTCAGAAGCTCAGGCCGTGCCTCTGCCTCTCAGTCGGGCACGGCGCAGGGTCCGTTGGTCTTCTCCCAACCTGCTGGTGGGACCACGAGTCGCAGCACAGAGATGCTGGCCCAGGTCCCCACATGCCCTGCAGTCTCTGCTAGCAGCCTGCGGCTCCAGGGCCCGCTCAGCCGCGAGCAGCAACACCTTGTGTGATGTAAACAAATCCCCGTGGTTTTGAAGTGGCGGTGGGATTTCAGTGCCTGCTTCCTTGCCCTCTTCGGGAGTGCTGGCACACGGGCAGGCCCGTAGGGATGACGGCAATTCCTGGGAGGCAGCAGCAGGAGTGCGAGCACCTGCTCAAACTGATGTGCCAGCAGGACCAGCCGTCTGTGCCACTGCCAGTGTCATCATGCCCAGTGGAGACCACGGAGCATGTCCCCGCTCCCAGCAGCGCTGGGGTGGAGCATGACGCTCTCCTGAAGCCAGCATGTGCAAATGGGGTGTGCGGGCATTTTCCAAGCACGGCTGCCACCGTGTTGCCGAAGCCTCTCATTGCGGCACCCCATGTGGGCCAGCGTGTGACACTTGCTGGGGCTACAGACGGCTGGAGCACTCGCGGTGGGGTTCATGCTGCTTCTCCGTGACCATGCTCCTCCAGCCCCAGGTACCTCTCGATCCAGCCGCTGCTGGTGGCGGGGCTCAGCTCCTGCTGGGGGAGAGCCCAGGGGGTCCCTCGGCAGGGCCGTGTCTCATCGAGCAGGCGGTACGGGCCCTGTGGAATCGGCTAAAGGTCTTTGTCTGAAGCTGGTCTGGAAATTAGTCTGTCTGGAAAGTGGTGGGGGTATCCGGCCCCCAGGCACAGGGAGGGCTGGAGGGAGCAGGGATCTGAGGGGAAAGGCTGGGGCAGAGGGTTGGGAAGGAGGGACCAGGGCGAATGGGGAGAGAAGGAAGGCAGGAGAGGGAGAGGAAAGGTGGGAGGAAAAGGAGGGGGAAGAAGCTCATAGGAAAGCAGAGAATGAAGGGGGAAGAGAAGAAAGACGGGTTGGGGGGTTGAGGGGAAGAGAGACACACAGAGACACAGAGAGTTTTGTAACAACTTAAATTCATTCCAGACAATGTCCAAGGAGCCCTGGCAGCACGGGTTGAAACAAACCCTGCCTTTGATTTTATGAGTTCATTATATGTTGTTTGGGACAGTGATTCACGCGTCTTGGCTGCTTCACATTTTCCCTTGTGTCACAAATGAAGAGGGGACCACGAGATGGATTCTTTGGGTGGAAAATATTCCCTCAATTGTTAGGTAGACGTCTCTGTGCCATGCAGAGGTCCCGGGAGAGTGGTCTCCTGGGCTGCCCCAGCTCCGCGCACAGTACACACAACCTCTGTGCTTTGCGTCTTTCTCCCTCTTAAAGGGAAAGCACTGGCCGGGCAGAAGGAGGCCAGAAGATGCCCCGTGGTGGCCACGCATGTTCTGCACCCGCCCTTTGCTGCAAAACACAGGACGGCCACCTGGGAGAGCTGGGACTCATCTGGGGAGGAGACGCAGCCACCAAGGATGGTCCTGTGAGAAAAGTGTCCCAGAGCCCATCTCTCCTGAGGGTGAGGGACAGTGATGCCAGGGCTGCAGCCCCAGGCTTGGGGACCATGCCGTGGTCACACTGCAGCTCTGCCATGGGTGCTCCTCAGCTCCCGAGAGCATCACTGCGCTTACTGGTTGTTTCTGCCTGAAGGTGCGAGGCGCTGGATGAGCTCCAGGGAAAACCGTTCAGGAACGGGTTGGTGGCTTTCCTAGACCATTTTGGTTGGATATATTCACGAACCTAATATAGGCCCTGGTCAGAAAAATAACAAATCCTGCCCGAGCCAACACCGAAGTTTGCATTGGAGCTGATTGAAAAACACCAATGACTTGGTTGGGTATTGTTACTATTTTTAGCTTCCTGTGTCATTTCAGGTTTTCCAGCGAAAGGAGGAAAAAAATGCACTGATTTTTAAAACATGTTGTTGGTAGAGAAAATACAGGCCTCAGAAACTGAACACCAAAAGCTTTTTGCCTGGCATTTTCTGGTTTTGATTTATAATTTGTCTTCCAAACCCAGACAAAGTTCAGTACAATTTTTCATTTTGAGCAGAGAGCCATTTTTCGGTGTGGTCAGTTCTAGCCTGAGCCCTGGGAAACGACAGCGCTTCTAACCTGAACAGCCATGACCCAACCAACCTGAACAGCCACGACCCAGCCTGCAGAGCTTCCCACGCTGGTATATCTCACACCAACCAGCACGAAGGTGCCGCGAAGATCCCCACACTCCTCATCGGGGCATGGAAACTTTTGCAGACTTCTGGATTATCTCGTAAGGAGAGCTGAGACTCACTAACAAGCTTGCGCCAGTGCCAGATGAGCTTCACGTTGACTCCCAGGTAGAAACGTCATGCAGAAAGCCCACCTTGAGGTGGGCTGTGGCAAACAGGACAAGAAGCGCTGAAGCGGCGTTGCTGAAAGCTCGTAGGCCAGTGGGGGAGGAATGATAGCCCAGCCCTGCAACCACAGAGATGCCCCGCTCCGAATGAGTCCCAGAGACCCGGTTACCCCACGCTCCCTTCTTCCTTCAGGCCTGGGCTAAGGCACTGCCAGTCCTGCGGGGAGTCTCTTCTGAGGATAAAGCGCAGTCTTTATTCTGCTGGGATTGCAGGCCAGCATCCTTCCCCAGCACAAGCTTCACTTCAGGAAAATGAGGGTTTTTTTGGTTTGAATGTTGTTGTTTTTAAAGAGAATTCTTAGGAAAAACACTCGCTGAGACGATCAGCTCATTTTCAAAGTTATCCTGGGGCAAAAGACAGAGGGTGTGGGCTGCGATACACACCCACATCTGTACAATAAGGAAGGCAACAGCGCAAAGCAAAAACAATTGCATGAAAAGCTTTCCAACAACAAAGTTTGCAAACCCGCAGAGCCCAGGCTATTTCTTGTGGTCGGTGGGTAAGAGTTCCCAGATAATGGGGCCCGACAATGGAACAATGGGGGCCGAAAGACGCGGCTCATGATTAGGAGTTATATAACAGCGGCTGGCATTTATTAATAACACTCGTGTTGTGCTTTATTTTCTTAGTTAGCACTTTTCAGGTTCAGAGAACTTTACAACCCCTGGTTATTCCAGATTTGATGCTCGGCATGAGGTGACTAGGAGGAAATGTTGGCCTGTAGCAGTAGGAACACCCTTCACGCCTGCTTCTTTTGTAGACCTTAAAGGGGAGAAAGGGAAACACTAAGTGATGGGCTTGCACTGACTGTTTGGGACTTCTCCTGTTCCCTTACAGTGGTGTAAGACCACAAAGAAACAATATCTGGGAAAACAGGGATTTCCTGGGATGAGTTACAGAAACTTAAGATTTTCAAAATGCTCCTTTTCCTGGAGAATAAGCCAAGCTGGGCCTTTCGTTGGGATGCAGGAGTATGGTTGGGTGTGATCCCAAGTGGGAACCAGCCCTGGAGGAGTCGTCCGCAGTTGGCCTACAGCGATGGCATCTGCGTCTTTTGGCACAGCTTTGGGAGCAGGAGAGAAATGTCCCACTGGAGCAAAGACAACCCCGATGGCTGCCTACCACATCCTTGGGACGTGCAGATTGAAGCAGTAACCATGGCTCCTCTTGGAGGACCCACTCAGTGCAGTCTGGGCCAGGCCGGAGGCTTTCTTTCCCCAGCACGCATGGGACCTTGACGCAGAGCAATAGTCATTCTGCCCGGCGCAGGAGATGAGTGGTCCAGTCTGAACAGGTTGTCTCCTTCTGGTCTGGGTAGGCTATTTATTGCTCCTGTGACTGTTGCTCGTGGTATGTGCTGACCGCTCAGCTTGCTCATGAAAAACAAGAGAATTCCCGTCCAAGCTCCGGTGCCAAGCAGGCAGCGACGGTTTTCTTCTGAGCAGGCCTGGGAACCTCTTCTCAGCCCTGGGCGGCAGATGTGTCAAAAGCAGCTCAGACCTGGGGGAGTTGTAGCCCGTGACCAGGCTTTGGACTCAAACCCGACCAGCTCATCAGACGGTCCCCTGGCTTGTCCAAAAGCAGAACTAGCACAGATAGGAGCGAAACCCGCCCGTGCGCGTGCAGGTGAAAGCGAAGGGGTTCTCATGGCCCCACAGCTCTACTCCTAACCAGGAGGCATGGGAGAGCTGCCGATTCCCACAGTAGGACACTCTGCAATGAGAAGGAAGCAGGTTTCGCAGCTACAGCAAGGCATGGGACCTTGTGCTTTTCTCCACTGGTTACTGGAGTGCACGTGCTCAGGCGAGCAGTCTGGAGGCATGGAAATTCACACTTCCAGCAGTTCCTCTTATAGGAAAGGCCTGGAGATGCTAAACAAAGCCAAGGGCAAAGAGCCGCCCTAGCGACAGCCCTATGACAATCCCAGGGAGTCCTGGCGAGGTGCTGATGCAGTCCTGGCTGCAGTTCCTAGATTGCTGACTGAAGGCACAGGGCTATGATGCTGAAGTGCGATTCTCCGAGCATGTTGAGCAGTAGCCAAGCTGATGCATCCTGTAAGGAGGAAATCTCATTTGTTGGTGTGATTCAAATCATTCACATCTGCCCAGACATGCCTGCCTGCGCAGGAGAGATCTTGAGATAACAGATACCATGACCCTGCTTTTATTTCAGAGGCGCTGGCAGCATCAGGAGCACTTTTTGCACTTGTGATCCACCCTCCCATCTGGGGAAAAAACGCACGCACCGCCAGCTAATGCTTTTTGGTGGAGAGCATATTGCCTGCTGCAGTCCAAGTGCCAGAAGCACTGTGCAGGGACTCCAGCCACCTGCCAGTCGGCAGTTTATCATGTCTTTTTAGTTAAAATTGTTTGGAAAGGTAACCCCCACAGACTAGTCATTGCACATCTTCTCAGCCCTTTGCTGTCTGCATGCCAAACGGTGTGTGAGACGGAGACAGCAGGATGCCAGCTGCTTGGCATCCTCCATGACGTAGCCGAGGGGATGAGTACAGGCAGGGCTGGTACCAGGTGTCACTGGTGAGACATGGGGACCACAGAGAGTGGGACAGGGTTGCCCTCAGGTCTTTGGCTGCAGAACATATTGCTGACGGTGGTGGGGGAAACAAGGGCGTCTCCCGGGGTTCCTCTGTCATCATGGGTCCGGGTCAGCCTCAGGAAAGGGTCAGTCCTGGGGCTTCTTCCCACCCCTGTATGGCTTCATGCACGGCTGGGATGAACGACAACCAGGCTGGGTCAGGCCTGGGGGGACCCCACAGCTGCACGGCCGTGCTATGTGACATGGGTACGAGCAGGGGGATAATGCCCCTCGAGCCCCCACCTCAGGACATCTGGCCCCGATGATCTCACCCGCGGGCTGGCCGGGACGGCGGTGCGGATGGGATCCAGCTGCCTGTGCCTGACTCCAGGTGAGGCGGGATGAGGTGAGACTGCCTGGATGAGACAAGGAGCTGGAGGAGATGATGAGAGTCATTTCAGACCTTTTAAATCAAGACTTACATGTGCCCTTTCTTGCTGGGACTGAAATTGGGACTCTCCCAGCTTCAAAGATGGTGGGCATAAAAGGTCAGATATTTCTTCCATACCTCCAACCTGAGAGCTATAGCTAGAAACATCTAACAGCACACTACTTCTAGGCAGGAAAATCCTTTTTGTTATGCGCCCTGAAATACTGCACAGAAAAGGCTTAATTACAAAGGTGTTTCTTTGGGGGAGAAAAACGTACTGATCCAGGCAAGTTAATGAGGAAGAAAACATTCTCCTCACACTTACTGGGAAAGGATCACATCCACCATCCAGCCTGAAAGGACTTTTTGGTTCTTTTTTTACCTTGTGTTACTGCGACCACACCAGCACCATAATCTGAATGTACAGAGTCTGGGGGTTCAAATTGGATCAAAAGGCTCTCACGCTGTCCAAAGGAAACCTCTAGAATGCCCCATCATGACTTTTTTTGCTACAATTCAATTTGATGGGAAATTGTACAGATAAGACAAATAACATAGTTTCAAGGTAAGTTTGGTCTGAAAAAGTTTCTGATCAACAGCAAATCCAGTTCTTGTGGCTATTTGTTTCTGGCATGTGTCTCCGCACCCGTCTTCCGTGCCTTCCCACCTCCAGACAAGGTGCACTTAACAGCATGGCTCTGGCTTAACGTCATCTTGTTCCAACACTGGTCTCTCTAGATCCTACTGACAACTACTTAATGCCCTGTCTTCTTGTATTTCTTTGATCTGCTCTGCCTGGTTTAAGGTTTTACCCTGTTGGAGGTTGGTTTTTTTATTGGACCTGTCCTTCTGAGCATGGCCTGCACCTCGGAGATTGAACTGAAGAGCTTTTAAGCAGGCAGAACGGACTCCATGTTCTCTGAAGCTGTCCCCGGCATTGGGATTTCCTGGCCTTGCTCCAGTGGCTCTCAGGGCATAGCAGAGCCAGCCTCCTCCCTTGGGAACTCAGTGTCACGGCAAGAAGAAAGGAAGAAGCGCGGTAGCGACGACTGGAACTGCAAGTCTGCAGGGTTCGTTAGTAGAAATTACTGCCGTATTTACCAGTGCACTCCCCTACGCCCGGGATTAAGTCCTCATGTCCCATGCTTTAGCAGGCTTGCCCGGAGCACATGAACAAGTGCTCTTATTCTCTTGTGCCTGCGCATCCACAGCGACATCCCCCATCTGCATTACAAAGGGGCGGAGGTTCGCAGATGGCCTTTCTTAGGCAGATGTGCTGCATAGCGCTTGCCAGTACTTTTTGATGAAAAATGGCATCAAAATATGAAATTTTGATGAAGAACAGAGGAAAAAACCTGACTGAATTTTCACGATTCCATTCCTGACTCCTGGCTCGCTACAGAGTTGGTCGAATGTTTCTAAATTCAGCCACGCTTCAAAATTTTTGACCAAAAAACACAAGGATTTTTTTAGAAAAACGTTTCTCAATTTTTCCCTTCTGGTTTGGCCATGTGTCCTACTCACCGAGAGGAGACTCCAGTTGGTTTTTCTGACTAGAACCACACTTTAAAGAGCGCAGCCATTCCCTAAATTGGGGCTGATAAATCTTGCAGGCATAGATGAAGATAAATCACATTTTGAGCCCAGAGTACAAATTCTCAGGGTTGAAACATTTGTGTGGTATTTGTTAAGCAATTTGAAGGCTTATTGAAGTAACTGAGCTGGACAACAGAGCTGGACCTGGACCAGGACAACAACTGTGTACAGACACTCGGCGCGTAGGCAACAGAGATGGAGGGGCCTAGATGAATCCCACTTCACTCAAAGCATTCACGGAGGATATCTCCTTTCTTCTATGCAGGGTATCTTTGGTTGTGCTTCTTCCACCACTCCCTTCGGGAGGATGGAGGGCTGCTTAGTCAGTCCCTGCGGGAAGCCTTTATATTCAAGGCATGCTAAAGTTCCTCATGAAGAACAAATTCACTTCACCCTAGAGGAAAGTCGTGGAGGGCTTTGGGCTTCTCGGGTCTGTTTGCTGGCCAGCGGCTGCCACCACTGCTACGCAAAAGGCAGCTCCTGCACCGCCGGGGTGTCCCAATGGAACCTCCCGGGTCAGTGGCGGCCGGTGAGAAGCTGGACTTCCCGGAGAGCTGCTGCGTGTCCAACACCCATCATCCAACCCGGGTTCAAAGCTTTGGCCCAGAGGAGGCCTGGCCACTCCATGGGAAGGGCACAGCTCCCCGGCCAGGATGCCGTCCTCGCCGCCGCCGCCGCAGGTGGTCCCAGACCACCCGGCAAAGGCTTTGCGGCGTGCCCTCGCCACCACAAGAGTGGGGCCCGGGGCCGGCAGCTCCCTGCTCCTCCAGGCCGTGAGCCCTGTGGCGGGCGCTGGGGCTCCGCCATTTCCCCCGGTGAGGGAGGCCCGTGAGAGCCCAAGCGCAGGCCCCCAGGGTGCCCTCCCTCCCTGTCCGGCCACACCGGGCACAGCCCCGGGGAACCCGCGGCACGGCTTGAGGGGGGGAGCGGCGGCGGCCCGGGAGCTGCCTGCAGGCGGTGGCGGGGCCCGGTGGGGCGGCCGTGTGGCGGGGAAGGGGCCGTGTGTGGGCCCGGGCGGGAGCGACCCCCCCGCGGGCGGCGGAGCGGGGCGGGCCCGGCCCGGCGCGGCCGCCAGGTGGCGCCCCTCCTCCCGGGTCACGGCGCCCGGCGGCGGCGGCGGCGGCGGCGGCGGCGGCCCCCGGCTGGGCCGGGAGCGGCCCCGGGGCCGGGGCAGGGAGACGGGGAGGTGGCGGGGCCGGCGCAGGCCCGCGCCACAAACCCCTCTGCCGCCTATGGCAGCCGCTCCGCAAGGCCCCGGCGAGGGAGCGGCCGCCCCGCCTCAGCCCCTGGGGTAGGCCCCGGCGGTGTGCCCGGCGGGTTTGGGGGGGGACCTCCCCTTGTCCCCCGTCGGGGACACCCCCAGGGCAATGGCCCCGTGTTCGCGGGGAGAAGCCACACGGTAGCCCGGGCTGAAGGCCCCTGCCGAGGGCTCCCTGCTGTTGGGTACCGCAGCGCTGCACCCACTGTCACCCACGTCCCTCGTTACTGGCAGCAAAGTCCAGCTTCATGGCGACGCGTTGACCGGCACGCTGCCTTCCCTGGCTCGAAGAGGTATCCCAGAGGATCGTTGGCTGCGGTTCCTGGTGCGAAGGGAGGAGGCAAAAGGAGGTTTCTTTCCTAAAATACGGTCAAAGAGCGAAACACCAAGTCCAGCTCAGTGCTTAATCTCAGCTCCTGGATGAAATATGGTCCCTGTCCCAATAAAGTAGATACACTGAGCCAAGGCTGGAGGCCCAGTCCTTTGTTAGTACCATCTCCTGGAGAGAAAGTGTCTTTTGGCAGTAAATGGGATGGAAGCAGACCAGACAACGCTTGAGGACACAGCCAGCCTCAGAGGGGGTCTGGTGGCTCTTGCACAACCCTCTGAGGAGCCCGTAGACCCGAACACCTGTACGTGACTCCCCAGCATGAGCCAGCATCCATGACACGGAGTTAACCGTTGTTCTCTTTTCCCACCCCAGACTGCGAGCTGGCTCCCCTGAAGGCTGTCCTGCCCTGGCACCCGCAGATGCAGCCTTTGCTTCCCTTCTCAGTGTTTCTGCTGCTCAGCTCTGCCTCCTGCTGCCTTTAAAGCAGCCACCACCGGAGCGGCAACATGGTGCGCACTGGGCGTGCTGCAGCTCGGCAGCCGGAACCGCCATCCTGGGAGCTCCAGGGTCCTCACCGTGGACCCCAGCAGCTCTGGCAGCACTGGCTCCAAAGCCCCAGCTTTTTGTAGTGGCTTGTAAGACTTCCCTGGGGGGAAAGGTCCAGATCCTAAGTAATGGGGGTGGCCAGTGAGCTTGGCTGGTCTCTGCTCTCCAGTGTTGGGAAATAACTGGTTTCCAAGGACCAGGTAGCAAGGCACATGACATGGCTGACCTGGTCAGGCCCTCTGTGGGCAACTGTGCCCCAGATCTGGCAGTTACCCAAAGAAATGCCCTTCACTCCCAGCTTCCAGATCCAGGGAGGAGCCTTTCCCATTATACGTTCTCTCAGCTGTCTGGGAGTGTGGGCTTCTGCAGGGGCTCCTCTGTTTTTCAAGGCACAAGACACCGTCTGTGTGATGCTGGAGAGCGGGATCCACACCCCAATGGTCTGTGGGTCCTTGGCAGTCTGTGCCCCACTCCAGGGACTTTGGCAGGAGGCTGAGGTTCTCTGAGCAGGGCATCGAACCTCCTCAGGAGGAACGGCAGGGCCTGCAAGCTGAGAGAGGCAGAATCAGTCCTCCTGCATTCACTGCACCTATACTGAGCTTGGGCATGACTGCACCAGCCACGTCCCACACATCTGCTTCAGGGCTTGGGTGTCTCCCTGGCAGAGTCATACAGTGCGAAAAAAAAATAAATATGTAGACTGTTTTGCTGTTTGCAAACTAGCCCTGCTTTTTTTTGTGAATGGATTCATTCACCGGCCGCCTGAAAGAGCCATTTTAGCCAATGGTCGGCTTGCGAGTGCTGCCTCCCAGCTAGTCGTGATTTGCTCTTCGTGGCTCTGCCTCTCTGATTGGGCTCCCAGGCGCCACATGATGTGGTCCCTTCTCCTTGACGGGGTGTCTGACATTTTTAAGCAGAATACCAAACAGCTAACGCCGAAGAGCAACCATGTCTCCTGGACGGTGCTGCTGTTAATGTTTGCTTTTAATCACTGAGGGGGAAGGAAGGCTCATGCACATTTTTTGCAGATGAACCAGCAGTCCGTCTGACACCTTTGGAGTGACACTGAGTGAAGCCCTAGATACTCCCTGTATCCCCTCACATGCGTGCTGGTGAGGGGTCAGGGCCCAGCTCTGCCGAGCGGCGACTGGGCATGTGGTTGGGTTTACTATACACGGAGACACGGGCAGCTAAGGAGAACTGCAAAGGAGCGGGGAGAAAGGCAGCCTGACGTGGGTCTTGCACAGAGGAAGCAGACCCCTCATCCTCACACCCAGCAGCCCTGGGGAGACGGTGAGACAAGAACCCACGTATGCTCTCCCAACGGGACATGCCTGCGGTCAGCACGGTCCACCCTGGCCTGTACCGGTGCTGTTAACCTCAGAGTTGTTGCATGTTTTTCATCGTGGTGACAAACAAGGAGCTAGAGGTGCCTGGAGGAGGCAGGTAAACCTCAGCTGAAGCTCGTGGCCAGCAGCAGTCAGCAGGATGGGCTCACCAGGGACCTGCTGGTGGACCAAGCAGGGTGTGCAGGGAGACTGGCTTTCTGTGACAGCTCCTGATGGCCGTGCTGGGCTGCGAAGGCAAATGACGGCAAATGCTCACACCAGGGAAGGCGACGGGCACAATTTTGCACATTGAGAAAAGTCCCAGTTTAGCCTGGGCTTGAAAGTTTGAGGAGGCCAATTACTGCCTCCAGACCATCCGTCTGCCTTTCTAGGAACGATGAGTGATGGGCTTAGATCATCACCCAGGCCTGAGTCAGATATCTCAAGAGCTGGCATTAGACATCTGCGAGCTCTGTCCCTGTGAATCTGGGTCACCCTGGCAGAGCCGGCGCGCCGACAGAAACTGCATTCCTGGAGACTGGCCTTAGCTGCGGGGACCTGAGCTAAACGGGGCGAGGTGGCATGGGAAAACGGGGATGAAATACCCTTTGGCAATGGAGACAAAAGAGTTAACCTGCTGCTGGTGTCAAAGCCAAACCAGGATGTGAAAGATGAATGGAACAGTGCGTCCATACCGCTCAGTCAAATGTCAGGAGCCATCCCGAGCTCGCGCTCTCTCTCCCAAGACAAACAAGATCATCTAAATCTGGGGTTCGTCCATGGGAGAGCAATTCACCAGGTGACAGAAGGGCCTTGACACGCAGAAGGAAGAGATGGAGACTTCTGTGGACCTGACAGAGGGGCTCTCTGCTCCGAGCCAGGCTTTGTGGGGACTACAAGGAAGAGATCCGGCCGTGATTCAGCCGAGGGAGCTGCCCCAGCACAGCACATGGTGTCGGAACAGGCGAGCTCTGGCTAGTGCTGGCTGTGGAGAGGAAAGCCACCTTTGCTTCCCCATTGTGCCAATGGACGTGTCCCCGCAGGACATGTGGCAGCCATCAGGTCCCATGGAGCCTCCTCTGCCACGTGCATTCTGCCCTGCCCAAAGGAAGAAGGGGTTAAAGTGCTGAGCCTCCCGCTAACCACCTTCTGCTTAGGTCCCAAGACTCTGCGCAGAGAAGGGAGACTGCAAAGTGCACAGCTCACTGCGGCTTCGCAGGGCACAGACATGGTCCCCCTGCAAATACCGGGTGAATGGAGGGACCGGCTGGGTGCCCAGGAGCGGGTGTGCACACGCCTGTCAGTGTCTGGCCGCAGCATGTCTCTGGCCAACATGATGACAAACGGGACCCAACCTAGAGGATGCCACCCACCCTTGGTTCTCCAGGCCCATCTCCGAGGCCATCGCCCCAGAGCACGAGGGGAAAGAGCCACATCTTCAGAAGTTGGTACCCACCACATCTCAGGGTTCTGCCGGTTCTGCCTGTTCTGCCCCTTTCCCCCTCCGCCCCCAGCTTGTCCCTTAATCGCAAGCAGCTTGGGGAGACAATGAAATAACCGCACCAAAGAACCAAGCTTGTTCCCCTTTGTCTTTTGCTCCTTTGAGGCTCAGGGGACGAGGCAAGCCATCACGGCCATGGCCCATGGCCCAGCCGTCACACGTCCGACTCATCGCCTCCCGAGGCAGCAGAGCAGGAGGTGCCTCGGCACGAGGTGACTGCGCGTCGGCACGAGGTCACCGCATGCCAGCACCGTGGCAGGTTGGCGAGACAGGGCCCGGCGAGCTGGCACGCACCCCATGGGGCTGCACTCTGCTCCCTCGCCCCTGCCAGCACCGAGCACCTCGGCGCTCGGCTCTTTTGCTTTCGCCTCCAGACAAGCCGTCATCTCAAGCGGGACCACTGAGTCCTCCCCAGAGAGGGAGGCAGCCCCCCTCCTTCCTCCAGCACATGGCACGGAGGCTTTTAGGCTGGTTTTCGCTGGAGTTCACACAAATCTCGCCTTCCCCGTTCCCACCCCCCCCTTCCCCGTGCAACTGAACTCAGCCATTGAGCCCAGCGAATGGTTTATTTCCCAGGTTAGCACAAAGCAGGGGTCTCTGTGTGCCCCTGGAACCAGCAGAACAAAACGCACAAAGACGTTAGAGGGCCATTTGTAACCAAATCCCAACACACCAGATACTGTTGGGATTATGTCAGAAATATTTTCCCAGAATGCCCTCCCCCCATGCTCCCTCCTACAGATGTTCGGCCCCCACACCACAGATGTTGTTCCTCTTGCAAAATGAGCTTTCCCCTTCCTCTCCCAAATGCCCCTGATGTTTTGCACATTGCCTTCACCGAGGTCTCTTTTCCACCCTGCCCTTCGCGTCCACCCCCCCCCCTTCCCCGGTCCCTCGCTGACAAACGCGTGGAAAAGCCAACCTGCTTGCTCGTGCGGGGCCAAGCGGATGGCCGCAGGGCTCTGCGAGGACATCGGCTGCTGGATGTCACTGTCCCTCTTGCCTTGTCCCCACCACGCCAGTTAGAAAAGCCCTGACCCTGTTTCGGCCTCAATCTGTGCATGACCTCTGGGCTCTGCAGGCCTGCTCCAGGGGGGCTCGCTGGAGCGCGGTCCCCTCGGAGGAAGATGGAGGGATGTGAGCCAGACCCCTTGGAGGGTCCCGGCGCCTTCCCATGGGCTTGGTGTCATGCCGCTTTCCTCTGCTGCGTGCCGAGCTGGAGGGGGACGGGGTCTCCCTGCCTCTCCGCAGACGGCTTGGCGGAGCGCAGCTCCTCGCTGGCAAGGGCCTTCGGCGGCAGCAGTTTGTTCCTCGGGGATGCTGGGCGCGTTTCAGACACCGGAGGGAATGGCCAAACCTTCCCCTCCAGCACCGGCAGCCCACGCGGAGCACGCAGGGGGACGGCCTGGCAGCCTGTCAGGGCCCCGCTCCAAGCCCTATGACAGACAGACAGACAGATCTCCGTCGGGAGCGGGCTTGCACTGCCAGTGCCCCCGCTCACCAGTGCTGGGCTCCTCCCCAGCCGGCCGGGCTGTCGGCAGCCTGCCCGCGCGGAGCCGTCCTGTCTCCCCCTTGCCCTGGCTCCATGAGCTCCAGCGGGAGAGCCGGGGGTCCCGCCGGCCCCCGGCACACGAGGGCAGCAAGCTGAGGGCACGCAGCACCGTTGCAGGATCCTCCTGACCCCAGCACGCAGCCGGCAGAGATGGCAGCCCCGGGGCTCCGTCATGGCAGCAGGGCTGGGCACAGGGCTCGTCTCCATCCTTCCCTCCTGTGCTAGTGGCGGCAGCCGAGAAAAAACATTTGTTCTGACACACGCGAGGCTGCCAAGCTGTGTCAGGCGCTTTGATGGCCGGGGCGGTAACCTCGACCGCTTCCTCTGCCAGCGGGAGAGCTGAATCCAAGAGCCACAGAGCATGCGGGAGCCCAAGACGGGCGACACGAAGCAGGAATCTCCCAAGGACTTCAGATGACACCTCCTGTCCGGGACATCACAGCTCTTTTATGCATTACGAGCCAATTCTCTCCCATCTTTTTTTTTTTTTTTTTTTCTTTTTTCGCTCCCCAGCAGGTTATATACACAAAGAAAACCCAGAGCAGGATCCCGGAGAGGCGTAAACCAGTGGAGCTCTACCAACCTTCAGGGCGTCTCGCGATTTACACCAGCGTGGCCCAGCCAAAGCCCTTTACTCATCACCTGCTCCCAGCAAGAATTCGAGTCTCCGCTGGTCTCCCAGGGAGCCGGGGTGCGGCACAGGGTTTTTCTTCAAAGATAGAGTTTATTGCTAAAAATGTTTTGATCAGTGATAGCTCATATTTACATTGATATGTTTTTAAAGGAATATTCAAGTAAACATTTCCAATAGTTTCTGGCATAATCTCTAGCTTTTTTTTCCTATACACAAACGTTAAAAATAAATAAACTGTACACAGAAAATTTCCTTTAACATCTCTACATGACTATATGTATTCCCACACAACAAAACGATTCCACTCTTTCATAGATTTGTACTTTTCTTTAAAATTTCCTCCTTAATTAATCGTTATACACTTAAAAAAAAAAACCCTAGAGAGCTTGGCAAATTAGTTCAAACATCAGTGACAAGGTCTGAAGAAGACAAAAAAAAAAAATACAGCACAGAGAAACAACCGTCTTCGGGGATGCTGCCGTTCTTTTTTTTTTTGTTTGTTTTTTACCCCCCCCCTCCTTTTGATAAAATCATCTTTACAGGAAATTTCTGCCCTTCCCTTCAGCGGGGAAGTGCTCAGGTTCTGTGGGGATGGGTTTAAAATGTGGTCCTATGTCTTTATAATAATAATAATAACAATAATAATTATAATAATAATAAAAAAAACAGCTGCGATTTCCCCCCTTTCCTTTAAAATCTCTCTATTTACACGGCTGGTAATTTTTTTCTTTTTTTTTTTTTTTTTTTAGTTTTTTTTATTTTCCTTTTGTTAGAAGGCTATATACGTATAAAAATAGACATCTGATTGTAGTGCTTTACTGTGCCTTTGGCCTGCCCTGCAGTTCCTGGGTTTCGCTTTTCCCCTTTCAAATAAAATAACATTAAAAGAAGTCCAAAAGAGAGAGAGAGGAAAAAATAAAAATAAAATTAAAAAAAAAAAAAAAAATAACCCCCGGTTCCTCCCCACCCCGAGCTGGGGGAGGGTGGGTAGGGGGGGGGGGGAAAAAATTAAAAAAAATATTAAAAGAAAAGAAGCCCCCAAATGATCCAAACGCGAGAAGGCGGCAGTGCAAGGGGCCGAGGGCGGCTAGCAGGAGCACTTGCACTCGGAGATGAGCGGGTACTGCACGGGGATCCAGGTGCAGTACTTCTGGCTGGACCAGCCCTGGCAGTGCCACCGCAGGAAGGTCTTGGTGACCGACTTGACGGGTTTGCAGAACATGCCCTCGGGCAGCGAGCAGGACTTCTCGGCGAAGCAGTTGCCCTCCTTGATGTAGCGGGGCCAGAAGCGGACGCCCAGGTCCTTCCAGGTGTAGAGGACGGGGCAGTAGGTGTACGCCCACAGCCACTGCAGCACCTTCCTCCGCGCCTTCTTGCCCACCTTGAGGCGCGGTCCCTGGGCCGGTCCCAGCTCCAACCGCCGCAGCTCGGCGGGCAGCGCCGCCCGCCCCCGCCCCGCCGCCGCCGCCTCGGCGCCCGAGGCGTTGGCCGGCCCCGGCACGGCCACGGCCATGAAACCGGGGTCGAAATGGCTACCCAGCTTCTTCCTCAGAGTCCTCTCGTCCAGGTCCTGCTCTTTAGGGTCGTACTCGGGATCCGGGTGCTCCACGATGTCTTTGACGGGCAGGTTGTCGCTGGGCGAGGGTCGCAGCCGCAGGAAGGGCTGCCCGCCCCCCGGTCGCAGCAGTCCCAGGCAGGAGCAGAGCAGGAGCGCCCGGATCGCCGTCATGCTCCGGGCGGGCCCCCGCCGGCCCCGGCTCGGCGCTGCGGGCTCGGCTCCTAGCGCTGCCCGGCGGCGCCTGCCAGCTCCCGGGGACTCATAAATAGGCAGAGACAAAAGTCCGGCGAGGCCCGTTACTTTAAATAGCTCGGCCGGGGTTGTGTGACAGACGCATCTGAGGCTCGCTCCGCGCCCGCGGCCGCTGGCTCCCCGGGGCTCCCCGCCGGGCCGGCTCCAGCCGCGGCCGAGAGCGCCGGGGGGTCCGTGCCTCCCCCGCGGGCGGCGGCGGGGCAGGGCAGGGCACGGCGGCGGCCGAGCCTTCCTCCTCCTCCTCCTCCTCCTCCTCCTTCTCCTCCTCCGCCGCCGCTCTCGCTCGCTCCCCCCCAAAATTCACAGCGGACTCGTCTCCATCGCCATGGTGACAGCTGGGCCGAGCCCCACGACAGCTTGTCTAGACGGTGTGACAGGGTTTGGCGTGAGACCGGAGCCCGAGAATAAAACCCTCCTTTATAGCCGGGCGAGCCGGGCGAGGGGGCGGGGGAGGAGGGTCACGGCGCCGCGGCCCGTTCGGGCGGCCCCTGCGCGGCCACCGCCGGGGCGCGGGGCTCAGGCGGCGGCGGCGGCGGCGGGCGGCGGCGGCAGCGCCCGCGGCCCGGCCGGGCTCCTCCTCATGGCGAGCGGCTGGGGCGGCCCGTGGCCCCCCGGGGCATCCTCGGCGTGGAAGGGGGGGTGGGTGGGTGGGTGCGTGGAAGGGGGTGTCCCCGGCACCGGCTGCCGGCGCGGTCCTTGGCGTCGCCCGCCGCTCCGCGCGGCTCCTCGGCAGGGGCGGGCTCGGCCGCCGCTCAGCAACCCCGGCTACCCATCGCTGCCGCTGCTCCGGGGGTCCGGCCGGCCCCGCCGCCCTCACCGCATCCAGCCGCGGCTCCGCGCCTCGCCCGCTCGCCGCCCTGCGCTGCTGCCGGCTCGGCTCGGCACGGTACAGCCCGGCTCGGCGGAACCCGGCGGGGCTCGGTGGGGTGCAGTCCGCGGCCGCGCAGCCCTCCCCGCCGCCCCCGCCGCCCGCCCGCCGCGCACTGCCGCGCCGCCCGTTCGCCGCCCAAGTTAAATACGCGCCCGGCGCGCGGCCGCCCCGCCCCCGCTGTCACTTTCGCCGCGCGCGCGCGCTGAGTGACAGCCGCGCCCGCGCCGCCGCCGCCGCCGCCGCCACCGCCGGGTCCTGCCGCCGCCGCCACCGCCGCCACCGCCGCCACCGCCACCGCCGCCGCCACCGCCAGCAGCCGGCGCCGCGCTGCGCGTCCCACCCGCCGGCCCCGGGGGCGAACTGGGGGCCGCGGGGCGCTGGCCCGGCGTGGGGCGCGGGTGCCGGGCAGGGAGAGGCGCCGGGGTCACCACCCCGGCAAGCGGGCACGGCGCTGGGCTCGGTCGCGGTGGCACTCGGCATCCTCTGTGGGCACCGGGGCGCTCCGGGTACCGGCACAGAGCTGCTGGGTGGCCGAGCCATCGCCCTGCCTCTGCTTTCGGCGACCACCCTGCTCCTCCGCCAGAGCCCACGCCACCTTCAAAGCCCTCTTCTGGCTTCCCGCAGAGCTCAAAGATGAGTAGGGCCCCATGTCCCAACAGCCCTTCCCGGGCAGGACCCCTGGGGCAGCACACCGGAGAGTAACCGCTGGACCCACTCCGGCATCAGCATCTGTGCAAGGGAGGCTACAACCCTCCAAGAGCATCACTCTCGCCCACCAGAAAGCATCCCTGCATCCCTCGGCGCGACATGGTGGGATAGCACGCTGGGTTAAATCAGTGGCTCTTTCCTCACCCCCTTCTCAGGAGTGTGGGGCTAAATCTCTTGGCAGAGAGCTGGACCCACAACCTTGGAGGCACAGAGGGTGGGAGCCTGGTGTGTGTCAACACAGCGAAAACCCCAAACCCTTCTCACCTCCTTTACCTCCACATTGCTCGGCACTGAGCTCACACTTGAACCACGTCCAGAAATTGGACACACAGCTGGTTCCTCCAGGCTGACAGTGTGTAAGAACATTCCTGCCCATGCCAGTCACTCCCTCCCAAAGGCATGAGATAACCAGCTACCCACTGGGGCCAAGGCAGGGCGCAGAGGGAAGGAGGCAGATTGTGGGGCCAGTTTCTCACCGCGATGCGCTTACGACCCACCAAGCGAAGCGAAGGGCCACGACGGCCGCCCAGCCAGGAGCACCCCACTGGTGCACGCTGGTGCCTGTGCGGAGCTGGCTTCGCTCACCAAACTAAGGATCGGAGCATTTCCCCCAGGATTTTTTTTGTCTTCTCGTTATCCCAGAAATGCCAAATGTTGGGTTCAGGCAGGAAAATACACCACCACCACCACCCCCCCAAAAAAAAAAAAAAAATAATGGAAAGGTCAGAGATCCAGCCCCTAGTCTGCATAAAGTCAGAGCATCCCCTGAACTTCAGGGAGACAAAGCTGCCATGCGCCAGCTCAGGAGCCGGGCGCAGCGCGTCCTGGTTATTTACAGTGCACAGGATTAAAGCGCATGGTTTAAACATCTCCAGTCTTTCTTCCCTCACTGTGTGCTTCTGCCGTCATGGTCCCGGCTTGGTTTGCTGAACTCCGAGTCTTCCTTCAGTCCTTTGGCTCACACACAGTTAGACTCATGCAACGATGCCCTTCCCCCGCTCCTTTATCATGAGCTCTTAACTTGCAAAAGAGATGCGTCTCGTTATCCCTCGATATTCTCATTCTCATCCCCGATTTCCTGAGCCCAGTCGGCCTGCGATGCTTGAGCCGAACTCAGACTTGACGCGCCGGCAGCTGTGCGCTCTGCCTTCGCTCGCTGCTGGGTGGGAAAACGCGGGTCTCGCAGCGGTGTCAGAATTAAAGCAAAACACAGTAACGAGAAGCAGCTCAGGGCAGAGACACCCAAGAGTCAGGAACGGGGGCAATTACTCAGCGAGATGTACTGCTGTTGGCACCGCTGCCTTAGTAAATCCCGGTGAGGGGATTAACATCTGACTGTAATTGTAATAATAAAATCCGACATGTATACAGCATTTTTCATCCTGAAGGATCCCCAAGCACTCAAGTAACTTAATTCCTTCAGCTGTCTCCTGGACTTTATAAACATGCTTCTTAATCATCCCGCGCCGGGCGAAGATGGCTTCGCTCTGGGCACGCTCACGTCACTTCGACAGGTCCTCCGTGGGAGAGGAGAAGCTCTCCGGGGTGGGCTGGAGAAGGTTTCCCCTTTTCGGAGGCAAGATCTGGACAGGGGTGCTTGGCACGTCCCAGGGGTGGAGGGGGGTGAGGCACCAAGGTCTGCAGGGGGCTTGGAAGACCCTCCCAGCCTTTCGAGCCCGCGGTGGGCTAACCACCGTGCTCTTGTGCTAGCCAGCGTGAAGCATCTCATTTGGCATTCTTCTGAACTTTTCAAGGGGAGGGGGGGAATAAAGACAAGCCCCTGGATAGGAAATGTAAGGCTTAATTCTGCCCGCGGGGTCCACCAGTCAAAGGCTCCTTCTCCGACCCCTTCCCATTCTCTTTGGGACCAGCGGCACTGGGGCAAAACCCTATTTATGGCTGTGTGCGTGGACGAGGAGGGTGAGCGGTGCTATGCGTTCATATACCTTCCCTCTCACTGCTCGCTGCGGGCACACAGCCCAACTCACAATCTAGCCCTTAATTAAAGGATTTAAAGTTGGAAAGGGTACATATCACATACAGAAAAGCCTTATCAAAATAATTCCATGTAAGAAGAAAGACGTGATGTTAAAGGCACCTTCTGAAGGCTAAAATGATTGCAAACTGCTGGCTTTTGCTTCTTTCCCTTATCTGGCATCCTTTTGCCATCTAAAGAAGACCTCAAAAATTTTGTGACAAAAGAAAAAGGGCATTTCTACTTCACATTTGAAACTTAGGCGGTGCCGACTCTGTTTTCACTGGAAGGCTCCACAAGCAAGTAAATTCCTAGTAGCAGAAAAACATCAGTGATACTCTCTTAGCAACACCGTTATTCAACTGACAAGGTTTTTTATCTTTTAGCTGGTTTTGGGCAGCACTAATTTAGCTCAAAGCCAGGGGTAAAGACACAGAACAAAATTATCTTTGTTACAAAGCCATTCCTACCCCTTCAGCTGTACGCACAAAAGCTTCAAATCCTCACCTTAAACTGCGAAAAAGCCTCTTGCCCAATCCAAGAGAGCTGGAAGCCCACGCTTGGAAACTTAAAAAGGAGAGGAGAGGAGAGGAGAGGAGAGGAGAGGAGAGGAGAGGAGAGGAGAGGAGAGGAGAGGAGAGGAGAGGAGAGGAGAGGAGAGGAGAGGAGAGGAGAGGAGAGGAGAGGAGAGGAGAGGAGAGGAGAGGAGAGGAGAGGAGAGGAGAGGAGAGGAGAAAAGGGAAGGGAAGGAAGGGAAGGGAAGGGAAGGGAAGGGAAGGGAAGGGAAGGGAAGGGAAGGGAAGGGAAGGAAGGGAAGGGAAGGGAAGGGAAGGGAAGGGAAGGGAAGGGAAGGGAAGGGAAGGGAAGGGAAGGGAAGGGAAGGGAAGGGAAGGGAAGGGAAGGGAAGGGAAGGGAAGGGAAGGAAGGGAAGGGAAGGGAAGGGAAGGGAAGGGAAGGGAAGGGAAGGGAAGGGAAGGGAAGGGAAGGGAAGGGAAGGGAAGGGAAGGGAAGAGAAGAGGAGAGGAGAGGAGAGGAGAGAAGAGGAGAGAAGAGGAGAGAAGAGAAGAGGAGAGAAGAGAAGAGAAGAGAAGAGAAGAGAAGAGAAGAGAAGAGAAGAGAAGAGAAGAGAAGAGAAGAGAAGAGAAGAGAAGAGAAGAGAAGAGAAGAGAAGAGAAGAGAAGAGAAGAGAAGAGAAGAGAAGAGAAGAGAAGAGAAGAGAAGAAACCCCAAGTCCCAGCTAAACGTCCTTTGTCTCTTTTGGGTTGTTCTGTTGCTTTCTATTTGCTTGTTTAAGTTTTCCAGGCTCTCTTTATGCTTGAGAAATAATGCTGATGGGCTGGCATGGCAAGTATGGGGAAAGGCTCGGGTCTGACAAGACAAAAACCCTAATTTTCACTTAAGGAACAGAAAAAAAAAGGACTAAACGACGGTGCACCAGGTTTTCATTAGAGATATGTTTATTTTCCAGTAGAAATACATTACCCTGCTCTCGTCAGTGTGTCTAAAGGAGCGGTTCCCAAAGTATGCCATGGCAAGTGGTTGGCAGGGCTCCACGGCGCAGCCTCCCGCAGCAGCTCACGGGCTCGCCGGTTCCCTGCGGTCTGCTGTGAGCAGGAGGAATTCCGAGGCTGAGAGGGGCTGGCTGGCCCCAAAACCTGATGAAGGGGAGGGAGAGAGCAAAGCTCCCACAGCCACCCGGGGCTGGCTGTGACTCGGCACCCACCTCTGGGCAGTGGAGCTCCGGGGCAGGACTCAGGTGTCGCCAGCCGGCCGGATTCCCCTGGGGCAAAAATGTCACCTTAAGGGTCAGACGAATGGGACATGGCGACAGAGAGACACACACAGTGTTTCTCATTTTCATCGCAGATCCGCTAATTTCTGTAAGCAGTTCCATAGTCCCGATATTAATGAAGCTATTCACCAGGTCCTGGGTTTCTCTTCCCATCCCATCAGGAATGAGAAGAGAAATGGGATGGTAAGAAAGGCCCCAGCCACCTTCTGCTTTAGGGGGCTTAAATCTGTCCCTGCCTGGTACCTGCCCCGTTCCCCTGCAGGTCCCTCCTCTACAGTCATGGGCCACCGGCCGCAGGAAAACCCCCTCGGCTGCCCTGGGCTTCCCTTCCCCAGTGGGACCGCGGAGGAGCATCTGGGAACGGTCTCCTCTGAGAAGCCGAGCTGACAGCGCCCCGGTGAGACCTCATAGGCACGGTCCTGGGAGCTCAGCGCCGCCCCAGAACATACCCTGCACCAAGTTCAGATGTGCCAAAGAGCTGATGGGAAAGTAAAACCACTCCTGACGCTCCAGGGAGGGGATTACTTGCACCTCAGAAATACATTTTCTCTATACCAAGTAGGGTATTTTTGCTATTTGGAGCTTCTTGGCATCCTTTTTTGTCCTTATCATGAGGTATTTTTCTGCTTTTCAAGCTCCTCATGACTTTCATCCTCTTGGCGCCACAGTGTTGTGCCCCGTCCCTCGCTGTCTCTGCCGTTTATGACCCGAACTGGTTTCCTAGCAGTTGGATACTCACAGCCTGACCCTGTGTCTCCCTGTTCTCTGTGCAGCAGTACCTGGCAGCACCCATCAGCTGTCCGGAGTTCATCCTTCAACATTGGCACTGTGGATGCCTGCCCATGCCGTGCAGCACCTTGGTCTCCCGCACCTGACATCATTCACTGCAGCCCCCCCCCCCCGGTTTCCCTGCTGTCCCTGAGAGCCCAGTAATTGCTCTGCCGGTTCCAGTTCACAGTCTGCCCAAATCCTGGCGCGTTTCCAGTAGTGCCAGATGTCCTAAATGCTTCAGAAAAACCTACCCTATCGCCATTACATGTGAAGAAGGCCAAGGGGGGTTTTCCTCCCTCTTCCCTTACAGCCTGGGGTTGATTACGTCCAATTTGTCGTGGCCTATAGCCTAGACAACTGGGACAGGCGATGCCCGGGGTGATGGAGAAGGCAGCACTGAGCAAAAGGTCTGGTTGCTCTCAATCCATTCATAGTTTGCCCACCTGATGGACCATATTGACTGGGCTGGTGTCCTCTGCACAGCTCCTTCTGGGCAGGCATTGGCATGGCAGGAAGGAAGAAGGAGGGTTGTTTCACTGCAACCAGCAGCAGTTTTTTTGTCATTCACCCTGTAAATATTCACATGCACCAGTCGTCGTGGCCCAGCGCTCGCGGGCAGAAGATCTCCCCCTCCAGCGAGGGAATTTGTAGAAGGAAAGTCCCCAGTGGAGCAGTTTGGTCTTCCTGACCCCTCTCCAGCCCAAAGCACCCGCTGCACAGCCCGGGGGCTTGGCAGAAGCCGGGATGTCAGGATGGAGTCCTCGAAAACTCGCCAGGGCGAGCTCTCTTCTCCCAGGGGACCTGGAGGAATGCTCCTCAGCAGAGAGACCAGGAATGATCCCTGGACACCCGCCAATGTCAAAAAAACAACAACATGGAGCTCTGAGATTTCTACCCGCTTGGCATACATCTGTCACCACATGTGTTGACACAGAGCAATGCTGCCACGTCATGTTGTACGTGGCAGTCGCTGTCAACACTAGTCCAAGGCAGAGAGAACTGCTCAGGGCAGCTATTTTTTTAAAATGTCCGGAAAAAAAGGGCTAGAGCATGCCTTGGGGAAATGGCCCACCTCTAAGGGTGGCCACGCTGGGGAGCAGATCTGGCTCAGGGACTCCCAAGCCAGTCTCCAGGGACAAGGCGTTGCTGCCAGTGTAAACCAAACCCAAATGACCAGCCCCAGGCCAACCTGGTGACACAAGTACTCGCCAAATTTGCCACCATTTCCTTTCCACTCCAACAAGCCCTGCCTTTTGCCCTGTGCCGCTCTGAAACACAAGGAGGCCTGGCAGCCGGTGATGGGAACTCTTGCCGTGTGGATGAGCAGGACAAGCTGCAGCCCTGCACAATGCATCCAGCCGTTGCCCAACGCAGCTACAAAGAATGTCCTCCAGCTGCAGCCGGACCAAAAATCCACCAACAACCCATCCCCAGTGCACTCCCCATGCGCCTCTTCTTGCGAACACCCATCCCCCAGCAAACACTGCTGGAGGACACAGCACTTTCCTTGTTCTGCCTCTTCTAGCCGGCCCCAAGCACTGGCTCAAGCTCTCCTTCCTGTAGGGCCCTGGCAGGTCCGGTCCCAGCAGTCCCAGTCTGTCCTCGGGTCCCCTCCCCAAGCCAACGCACCCCAGGCTCTTGCCCAGGTGCAAGCCCATGTGCCACCACAGTGAGCTTGAGGCCAAAGGGAGTACCCCAGCGATGATGATTAGGACAAGAGGTGACGGGCACAAACTTGAACATAGGAAGTTCCATCTAAACCCGAGGAGGAACTTTTTTCCTGTGCGGGTGGCAAAGCAGTGGCACAGCTGCCCAGAGAGGTGGGGGAGTCTCCCACTCTGGAGCCATCCCAAACCCGCCTGGACGCCGTCCTGTGCCACTGCTGGAGGTGCCCCTGCTCTGGCAGGGGGTTGGACTGGGGGAGTTCCAGAGGGCCCTTCCAACCCTGAGAAGTCTAGGATTCTGTGATTCTGTGACGCTCCCAGGGACACCAAGTTGTGGCTGTAACCGATGTGTGGGGTCTGGAGCACATGTCTTATGAGGAGCGGCTGAGGGAACTGGGGTTGTTCAGCCTGGAGAAAAGGAGGCTGAGGGCAGACCTTATCGCTCTCTACAACTATCTGAAAGGAGGTTGCAGAGAAGTGGGAGTCGACCTGTTCTGTCAAGTGACAGGTGATAGAACAAGAAGAAATGGCTTCAAGTTGCGCCAAGTGAAGTTTAGATTGGATATTAGGAAAAATTTCTTCACTGAAAGGGTCATCAGGCATTGGAACGTGTTCCCCAGGGCAGTGGTGGAATCCCCATCCCTGGAGGTATTTAAGGGTCGTGTAGATATAGTGCTCAGGGACATGGTTTAGTGGGGGGTTGTCAGTGTCAGGTTAATGATTGGACTAGATGACCTTACAGGTCTTTTCCAATCTAGGAGATTGTGTGATTCTGTGATGGAGGGACCCAAGGGAGCTCCAGGTCAGGTGGCAGCCGGGACAGGGCTCAGTGCTGGCTGCCGACCCCTCGGGGGGACATAGGGAGTACTCAAGTGGTTCAGTCCCTCACACTCAACTCCACAGAGGTGGAATTGCTGCTGCAAGGGACCTGGGTGACCTGCCACGCTGCATCTGCAGCCTAGCTCTTCTCCACAGCCTGGCACCACCAAGCACACCCCACCCTCCCCTGGGAAAGGGGATGTGTCGTGGGAGTTGCACTGAAGGCAAAGGTGCATGGATGCATGGATCTTCTTGGTTTTGTCGTCTTCAAGGATTTTTTATCTTCTTTGATTTTTTCATCTTCAAGGGTTGTCCCAGCAGGTGGCCTCAGGAGGCAGAGACTTGCTCCCATAACCATGCTGTGATGCTGCCGTGCCCGTGGGACTCTCTTGCCAGCTGACACAGCGGGCAGCACGTGTCCCTCTCTCCAGCACACTGCGGGGTCTTGGAGCACCTTGGTCCAAGCTCACACACCAGCACAGCCTTTGCTGGGTCTTTCTTAGAGAGCCACTCCAACCTGCTTGCCAGCATTGAGGAGTTACATCCCAGAGTCCTCCAAAAAGAGGTGTCTCTTCCTGCTAGCACTGCCCACCTAGCAGGTCATGGGCATCAGAGGAGAGCAGGGTGAGGAGGGTCAGACAGCTTAAATCACCAGGATTTAGGGAACCTCAGTGTCTTTGAGGAGCTGGGCCCATGGCCCACTAAGCCGAGGTTTGTGGAGGCCAGAGCAATCCTAGGAGCATGCATGCAAATCCTGCCAAATCCTGGTACTTCTCCTGTACAACAAGGGCAAGGATCAGTCAGACTGAAGGTCCATGGGTTTCATAGACTCATAGAATGGTTTAGATTGGAAGGGACCTTGAAGATCATCCAGTCCCAACCCCCCTGCCCTGGGCAGGGACACCTCCCACCAGCCCAGGTTGCTCCAAGCCCCGTCCAACCTGGCCTTAAACACCTCCAGCGATGGAACTTCCACAACTTCTCTGGGCAACCTGCTTGCTTCCTCCTGTTTCGTGTAGCTCCAGGAGGGACATTTCTCACTGCAGTGATGTGGGTCCCTGCCCGCAAGAAGCTAACGGAAGGCAGCAGGAAGCATGGGCTGACGCAGGATGGAAAATGGGATCCTATGCTGGCATGTGGCCTTGTGCTTACCCTGAGGAAGACACTTTTGCTGTGGAGCTCTCCCATCCACCTCTCCCTCCGAGCTGTACCTCCTGCCCCACAACACAAGCAGAGTTGGCTCCGCATGGACTGCGGGAAGGACAAATTCCTTTTATCTTTAAAGCCCAGGGAACCCAGGGGCTGGGCTGAGCTTAGCCCCTAGGCGTGATGTGACTCGGTGTTTGATGTTTTGGAGAGCGCGGCAATGCATTCTGGAGTAGAAATGTGACAAAAGCGGAACCTCTCTTCAGAGTAACTTAATGTTGGTTATAACAAAACAGTTTACAAGGCAAAACCTAACCAAGACTGAGACATAATCTTAAAATACTTGGACTCTTCTATGTGATTGTAACTGCGCTGAGGGAAGGATGGGGATGAACTCAGCTAAATATTCTGAACCTGCTTTAACTATCTTCCACCTGATAAATACAGGCTTCAGAGGATCACAGAATCGTCTACGTTGGAAGGGACCTTTATGATCATTGAGTTCAACCATCAACCTAACACTGCTGAGAGTGATTAGCACTGAGCCGCCTTCTGCCCTGAGTGACCTGGTCTGAAAGCCAGGAGGGGCAGAGGTGCTGGTGTCCAGGTGATTCTCCTCATGGAAGAGGTTTCTTTTCACCCTGGAACACTTCTCGCGCGGTCTAACAGGCAACCTTGGTGCCTGCTCAGAGCATCCTCTGCAGCTCGGTGCTGGAGGTCACACTGGCTCTGAGCTGCAGCTTCTCAACCTCCTGACTCCTGTTTTCTTCCACAGCCCTATTACTGGGCAGCTGGGAAACATGCTGCTGCAGATGCTCCACCTGGCATTTCTCACTCCAGTCTGCAAAGTCAATTTATTTCAGCCACAGAAGACAAGGTTATATGTTTGACAAAGGTCTTTCTAATACAAGACACACAGCAGCATCCCAGCTTTCCTGAGTGCAGGCTGGCAACCCTGCTACCTGGTTCAAAACCCACTGGAACTACAGCTTCCCAGCTTTCCGTAGGCTTTGGTCAACGCCCCAGGGGAGTTTATATTGCACCCATGCAGCTTCCTCTCAGCTGTGTTCTGCCAGTGTATTTGTTTTCTCTTGATTCAGTTCCAGCTTTACTTGTGCCTAAGATGCTGTGGAGATGTAGGGAGATAAACATGGGGCTGGGTGACTCAGGGACCCCCGTGGGAAGGGAGCAGGCAGAGCCGGCAGGGGGGTGGGTGCCAAATCCTCCCTAAATTCCTCTTTGAAAAAGCCCTGTCTGTGAATAATAATTCAATGTAATAACGTCATCTCTGACCAGTTGTAACCCTCCCTTCAGACCCTGAGGAGTGCGAAGCCCAGGAAGAAGGCAGCTGTTGTGGAGAGGAGGGCACGAGCATCCCGGAGCACAGCCCATTGAGGGCAGGCAGGAGCAGGCAGGAGCAGGCAGGGGAGGGCTTGCAGGACTGGCAGAACATCCCAGTGCCCATGAAGTGCTTGTCATGAAGTGCTCGTCATCCAAAGACCTCTCCAGCCCTGGGCGGCTTGGAAGGCAGCTCCAGCTCTGCATTCAGGACCTGTTTCACGTGGCTGTGGCGTGGTCAGGATTCGGCCCTCCCTGGGGGCTCGGTCTGTGCCTCCTGCGCCGCAGCCTGAGCTGGGCTTCACCACCCTCCCCCGGGACGCACAGCACGGTTCGCAGGGGCGAGAACCTGAGAAGGCGTTTGCATTTTGCCCAGATTTTCCCGGTTAATCGGGACCCTTCAGTCTAGTCGCTTGCTTATTTTTTTAAAGCAATGAAAGAGATTTCCCAAATCCAGCCGGCTCTAAGATTACACACAGGCAGAGGCACCATCAGTCTCTGTCAGTCATTCCCTCCGGCCGGAACGTTAGCGGCAAAGGAGTTCAAATGCACGAGCGGCGGAGCTGAGCCTGGCTCCCCCTTGCCCTCCCGTCCCCGTCGTGGATGCAAGGAGCTGCTGCTCTGACCTGGGGCGTTTCGCTCCCCCTCGCCCCATGCAAATACTTGCAAAAGATGCTGCGCAACTAGGAGTTGCATCCAGAAGCTTGTGGGTCTTTTATGAGCCCCGGAGGGGACCACAATGGGAGCGAGAGAAACGCTGCTGGTGCAGCTGACACTTTGACGTGGCCTTTGTCCTGATGGACCTTTCAGAGGGCAGCAATAAAGAAGAAGCAGAGGGAAGGAATAATATGGAGCTGGGGAGAGCTGTGAAATGTCTGTCCCAATGCGAGGATGGGCTCTTCAGTGCCTTTCCTCCCAGGTGAGAAATCCCTCCTGTTCATGCCAGCCAGGCTGAGCCCTTCACGGTCTACGGGCTCCACCAGGAGAAACAGTGATTTCTTCATCAAAAGCTGGTAAAGAAACCAAAAGCCTTGGGTCATCACCCTCAGAGCCCTCCGAACCAGGGGTCTTATTTGGGGACACACACCGGCAGGCAGAGAGGGCAGCACATGTCCCTCCCCAGAGGAAGGGAAGAAGCCCCAGCACCCTGCCGGTTCCTGCCGGTGTTCCTCAACAGGCAGGGCTTCCTCCACTCCCCGTGGCTCAGTGAGTAGCGGAGGTGACTACCATGCAGCCCCTGCCCGCGGAGCCAGGTGCTGCAGGGTGGCGTGGGGGCCAGGACACGCGCCACAGGAGGGGGGACACAAGAACCGGTTGCAAGAGGCTGGGGGTGCCCTAGGGTGGGACAACTGCACCTGCACCCTTGTAACTGGGCTTTGCCTCGGTGTCTGCACGGGGCGCCCAGCTCCGCTCCACCAGCTGGGCAGAAACGTCCATAGGAGTTATTTAGTTTTTCGGTGTCTGAATGAAACTTTTCCAGACCTTTCCTTTTCTCCAGAGGACACTGTTGGCTTAATTTGATCTAAATTCAGGACAAGTCTTGATTGCTCTGAATCTGTGTTTAATGAAAAAAGCAATAAACTATTCATCTAAAAAATTTCATTCAGCGCCGTCCAGACCTTCCTGCTCCAGCACCTGGCTGCCTGTGGGGAATGCGCGATTTGGAGATTGAAGGTGAGGAAGGGGTACGAGGAGGTGACCACGTACAGCACGCTGCATCTGGGGGCTTGCGCCAGCAGGGCAGGCATCTGCAGGCAGGGTGATGCGGACAACAAGGATGTGAACTCCTGGCTCCTGGAGAAGGGTAAGGAAGGCAGTACTTGCTGCAGGAGAGCATCCTGCCCTTCCTTCCACGCTGATGTGAAGCCCAGACCTGAAGCTGCTCCAGGTCGCAGCAGGGGGTTGGCAGCTTTTGCCCAGTGAGCGAGTGATTTATTGGCCTTCTGCGCCAAAGGACGTTCCTCATTATTCAAGTCAACTTGAATTATCCAACTTAACTTACGGTTGTGCTTCTCAGTGCCTTCAGACATCCACAGTCCTTGTCCCATCACCTCCTGGTCACCACCACGGCTCCTGCTGTGCTCTTGCACTCTTGACTCCTGCGCAAAGCCAGAAGCAATAATAACACAAGTAAGAGAGAACATAAACCTGACTCTTGCACCTGTGCCAGGAGGTACGTGGCACTGACTGGGACCTGGTTGGAGACTGGCCGGGCTGGAGCCTCGCTGGAGCCAGGCTTTGTGGACATGCTGGATGGGATAATCTACTAAAATCAAGTATCTTATCCTGTAGCTCATCATCTTGCCTGTCATGTTTTGTAACTCTTCAGCTTGGCTGGAAAGATTTGGACACTGGCTATTCAAGCAGCACTTTTCATATGTTGGCAGGCCCCCTATACTCACAAGAGATTAAAATTAGGTGTATGAGGTAGCAATGTTAATGAGGAGCGTCTACATCAGTGTTAATCAACCCCTGAGGGTCCCCATTGCTGCGCTCTTCAAGGTAACCCCACTCCAGGGCAACTCGGCAGGAGATGCTCCAGGTTTCCCCCACTACAGCCCTGCTCAGCTCTGGTGTGGGCTCCAGCACTGCCCCAGCCCTTCCACTTCTCTTCTTGTGACCCTGCTTTTCTTCGTGACCTCACTCTGATGTCATACACCCACCGACTCCTTGCCCCAAGCTGCATGTCTCCAACCGGTGACACGAGCTGCCCGAGGAACCCCAGTGTCCACAAACCCCTTGAGGTCTCTCTCCTTGGCCCCGTCCAAGTCTCCCAGGTCCTCTCCCCGCTCCAGCAGGCTGGCAAGGAGCATCACCCGGCCCAGCTCCTCCATCCCCGCTGGGCACGGACATCCTGCTCGCCTCAAACTCCCTGTGCTTACCACCAAGGTCAGCCCTGGCTGCGTGCCTCCAAAGACTCCTCCAGCTAAAAGGACACCAGTCACGGGAGTCCCAGCATTTCGCTGACTAATTTCCACTGGAATCAGGAAGCTGAGGTTACGGGGAGAAGTTATGAATGAAACGAGCCGGCCCTGGGTTCCGTGCAGACCAAAGGCATTACTATCCTACGCGACGTGTAATTAAATTGTGGATCTCATCGCCACAGGATGCCGCACAGGCCAAAAATACACACGGCTTTGAAATGAGATTAGACGAATTCACGGAGGGCAGACTCCGTGGTGGCTATTACATGGGATGGCACGCATACCGCTCCTGGCTCAGGAAGCCGCTAAGGCATCAATTGCTAGAAAATGGAAGGGTATCGCAAGGGCAGATCGCCTGCCTCTATCTGCCTGCAATTTGTCATCGTCACTGGCTGGGGTAGAGCTACCTCAGCTGACCCGGGACCCGCCGCAGCCTGCCCTGCTCCTCTCCACGGCTGCATTCACAGATGCCTTATGCAAAGGATGGCACCCCTGCACAGCGGTAGGAGTTTTGGGGACCCCGGCACCCTGCCCTGTCCCAGCCACATGCTCTCCTGCATCACCTCGCCCTCCGAGCAGCTTCTCCCAAGCCAACCCTCTGAAACCAGGGCTCAAAGCCCTCCTCATCGCACAGGACCGCCTAAAGATGCTGCTGCTGCTACAAGGTTAGCAGTTCCTGGCCCTCTGTGTCAGGACCCATTCACAAGCCCATGAACTCTTTGGGCTTGTCCTTTCCTTGCACACTGAGGACCTCCTGGAATGGAGGGGGACAAAGCCAAATCCCTGGCTTGTCCTCCCTGCCTTCCCAGCCAGGAGTGGTACTGCTGAGCATCTGCTCTTCCCGACTCCCAGCAATAAAACGTCCGGCTCTGCAGGCATCTTACCTGGTGCTCCTGGTGCGGAACTGACGCCGGGTGCTCTGTCAGTGCCCGGGCTGAGACCATTGCGCAGCTTGGCATGCTCCCAGGGCAGCCGATCCGGCTGTGCCATGGAGCTAACGGCGGGGCTGTGGTCACGGCAGCGGGCAGTCACCTCGCACTGCACCATGTGGTCACACTGCTGCCCACCTCCATCCCCGCAGGGCTCAGTCCCTGCACACCCCGGGGCTTTCTCCAGGCTCGCTCATCCCTCTTCTTCCCCGGTGCTCTGTCCTCTTTTCTACACCCTGGAGGTTTTTCATATCCACTGAGCCACGGTGGGCTCAGTTTCAGGAGTCTTGCTTCCTTTAGCTGGAGTTCCTTTGGCTGGACTCTTTGCTTTTGACCCCTTTTACCCTGTATCTCTACAGCATCCCCTGGCAAGGAGTCCACAATTTAGTTCAGACAGTAATGCCTCGTCAGCGTATCCATCGCTCCACAGTCTGGGGCTACCCTGATGCTTCCATCTCTCCTGCTTACCTAGTTGCACCCTCGAGCGTGGCACTTGTTGCTGTGCCTTTGGTCTGGTTTAGCTGCTGGGCAGGGAGCGTGGGAGTAGGCGCTGTGCGGACCGGACTTTGCCGCTTGTGACTGCAGGGGACTGGTGCTCGGGGCTCAAACCAGTTTGCCCCAGCTGCCATCCTGCTGCTGGGTTGGCCACAGTGCCATGTGTGCGGGCAGGCTGGTGCATGGGATGGGGCAGAGCCACGGCGGGTGCGCAGCATCCTCGCCGGGGTGTTTCCTTTGCCCTCCCTTGCATGAGCACCAAGGTCTGGGTCCCTTACGGAAGGAGAAGGAATAATATTCTGGTGAAGACTTTGACTTTGGGGTTTGTTTTGGGGTTTTTTTGATAGGTCGTCAGGAAAAAAAAGATGAGAAATGAATAAGACACTGTCTTGAGGAATACGGCCCAAAGCTTGGAGGAGCTGGTGAAGGAACTGTGGGGAGAATACTGTTTCTTTATATACAACCCAGGAAAGGGACCATGCACACGCAGAACCCTGGTTTGTGTGCATCATTTTGGAGACACAAAGTGTTCCCAAGTTAAACAGAGGGCAGTTAGAAAAGCGTGGTTTGAGAGTATTGGTGAAAACATCCCGTACTGAAGAAACTGTGCTAAAAGACACGAGCAATCAGCCGGTCCGCATGCGCTTGCACTGCTCGCAGCCTTGTCCTCCGCTCCTGTCCCTACGACACTGCCTGAAAACAGCCTGAATTCGGGGAGGTCTCCAGCCTCTGTGTGTGCAAGCAGAGGTGCAGCACTGGCAAGATGCAAGAGACCTGGGGCTGGTACTCACTCTGCAAACCGGGTGGGTGGCAAAGCCGTGAGGACTGAGCTGAACACAGCTTAGCACACTGGCTGGCATGTCCCCACCCTACTCCGATATCACGGGCAACCTCAGCTTTGGAAAACCTTTAGCTGAAATACAGCGGGAGCGCAGCTGCTGGAGCATTCGCCCCACGAACGTAAGCGATGGCAGGAGCCGCATGGCCTTTCCTGGGAACAGTTTTCCCTGCTCTTGTCTTTTAGGCAGGTCTTGCACATGTTATTTTGAGGCAGGAGAGGTAAGTCTCCGGCACCCAAGGGGCAGGAGAGAGGTGCCAAAGCCATAATAAGAAAGCAGATGCCAAGATGGGAGCAGTGCCATGCACACACGGCACCCGCCATGCAGGAGCATCTCCGGCTCTGGGTGTTGGTGGGACACGTGAGGACCACAAGGGCAGCCTTGGTCGAGCTATCAGAGCAGATGGAGATCAGGGAAAGTGGCTAATGTGTGTTTTGCTGCTCTCTTTCCCTTCCAGCCTTCAGTTGCTCACTTTTGGTGTGGTGGTGTTTGTTTTTTTTTTCTTTTCAAATGAGTGGTCTTTAACTTACTTCTTCTTCAAATAAAAATTAAATAAATCTTTCGTCTCAGCTCCTCCGCAAACCTATGCACTTTCTGGGACTCTGCTCACCCCTCTCCCGCCTCATCTCCACCCTGCCTTTCCCCATTACAAGCCTCCCCCCCCTCGTCCTCCCCTGCCGTCCCTCCTCCTCCTCCCGCCGCCAGCATCCTCCCAGCCCTCGCCGGGCCGCCCTGCCCCGCTGCGGGCTCTGCACACCCTCCCCTGCCCCCTTCCCAGGCCCGGAGGTACAAATGATTAGATTTTCAGCCCAATTAAGGCAGGCTGTCTCCTGGCTGGGACAGAAAAGGTTGGCTCTGGAAGGTGGGAAACAAGCTTTGACAGGTCCTGGCGTCCCCAGCGCCCTCCGATGGCTCTGCCTGCTGGGCTCCTTTGTGCTGCTCCAGGAGCAGGGCCAGGGCTCAGCTGGGGGTGCGGGAGGGTCTCCTCTCGCCCCTCCTCTTCCCCAGCCCAGCAAAAAGAATAGCTAATTAAGAGGTCTAAACGCAGGCAAAACTAATTCCCTATTCAGAGCTCTGACCGGCGGTGGGAGGGAGGGGGAAGGCGGCAGGCGGTGAGCTGCAGGCGGTGAGCTGCAGATCGTGGCATCATCTCCTGCAAGAGTTGAGGACCTGGGGGAGCGGGTTAACCCTTTCCTCCCCGCCCTCCGGGGCGGGCGAGACACATCACCCCGCGTCCTTCACCCCGGGGTCCCCCCGCAGCCGTGATGCTCAGCCACGCGTGCTGCAGCTCCTGCGCGGCAGCACTGTCCCCACACAGGGCTGCCTCCATCTCGGCCAGGCTCTGCGACGAGAAGCTTCTGCCGCAGTTTCTCCATGCCTGTCACCTTCCCCTGCCACACACGGGTAGCGTCAAAAGGCCTTACTTGTTCCCAGCAGCACCATCTCATCCCTGTGAGCCCCTGGATGGCCTGTCTGTCCCTGTCCTGATGCCTTGCCCGTGAGCCCACAGTTCCCAGTTTGAGCCTTGAGCCGTAAGTGGCCTCCCAGGGCAGCGGGGGACGAGCCTGAAGAGCTCAGCTTCCCACTTGTGCCTGGATCCTACAACCCAGGGTCCAGGGCCATGCGATGCTGCGATACTGCGGAGGGATCGGGGCTGTCTGTCCGGTCCAGCCCTGCGCTGCCCCTGCTCCGGGAAAGCTCCTGCTCGCCATGCCCAGCACAGGAGGCCCCGAACTGGGCATGCTGCCTTTCCCTGCCTTCCGCAGCACAACCCGAGCCCGGCACAAACACTCTTACCTGGCTCCAAGTGGTCAGGCTTTGGGGAAGCGGAGGTGAAGGGCTGAGGCTGCTGGAGGGTGAGGTTGCAGTAGAAGAGGAGCCGGGTGTTTTGGGCAGCTCAAGGGGATGCTGCCGGGGAGGGGGGGGGGGGTGGGTGGGGTGGCGGTGGTGATGGTGGTGGAATTTGCTTTGCTTTAAATAAAAGAAACCACATCCCCCCAGAGGATATTGAGGTGCACAAGGAGAGGCGTAGCACTCCTCAGCACCTCTGCAGGGCATTACGTGAGTGTCACTGCGGGCAGGAGACGGCCCGGAGTTTTTTAACATGCACAGTTCAACCTGTCCCTGCGAAGGCAGCCCTGAGGCCAGGTCAGCGAGCCCTGTCCCGTGTGCAGCCTGTGCATGCCATGCAGCCAGCATCAGGCAAAGCCTGGGGACTGCTCCCAAGTTCTCCGTGCAGAGCACAGGGCACAGGGAGGAGCAGGATTTCCCACACTGCCTAAAAAAAGTCTTCCAGAAAAGTCTGTCCCCTTGGTTCCCGCTCTCTGGGGGACCTGAGCTTCCTGGAAACTGAGGTCCTCACTGGACTTAGAGTGTCCCCAAATAGGTGAGAGAGGAGATGGCAGACAGCCTGTGGGTCACAGCTACTTCTGCCCGCAGTGACATCTCTCTTCTCTCCCTTCAGCTCCTGCCAGACACATCTGCGTGAGGATATCCCCGTTCCAGGTATCCCTGTCCTCAGCTGCCTGGCTTCTCACTCCAGAGGCTGGACGCTCTCCCAGTATGGACCAGTGACACTTTGCTCTCTCCAGGACAGCATCAATTCATGCCAAGGATAAGGTTATCTGGTCCTAAAGTCCAGCTGTGTCAGAGCCCTGTCTCCTCTGCCCTGCGCGGCACTCAGCAGCCCATTTTTCTCAGCGGGCATTTAAGCAGGACACCCTGTGGCCATCAGCCCGTGCATGGTGCATGTTGCAGCAGGGCAATGTCCCTCCTGCAGCAGGACCGCATGCTGCCCGCCGAGCCTCTCCTTCCCACGTAGCGCCTGACGCCAGAGAGCGCAGACAGGGTCCTCTGTATCCCCACTGATGCAGGACACTGATGCCATCTGCACCGGCGTCGAGTCCTGTGGGCGATGGCAGGTGATGAACGTGCAGCCTCAGCCCATCCCCTCCTCCAGAGGTTATCTAGAGAAGGATGAGTGAATTCAATGATAATTAGCCTCCCGGCATGAATCACTGCCCTGTTGGGAGTGATGAACAGTGCCAAAGAGCAATCCAAAAGCTTTTGGCTGCCAGAGAGCTGGGAACATTCCGGCAAAACTGTGGTTAGGAGGAGACTGGAGTCTCCAGAGCTTCCCAGCCCTTCGGTGGCTGACTGGCCTCTCCCAGCCCTTCCCTGGGAGCAGCCACACTTCATCCCCCTTGGCCGGGTCTCCAGAGGAGCTGGAAGCAGCCAAGTGCTGGTGTAGGAGGTGCAAAGGGTGTCCCGGAGCCTTGTCCCCAGTGCACCTCGCCATCCGAAGGGCATGGTGGAAGCAGGACTCTGCTCTGAGTGGGCTCCAACGGCTGTTCCCATCACAAGCCTTTCAAGCCTCCTCATGTTTCCCGTCACACGCTGGTGTGCGCTAAGCCAGCATCTTGAGAGGCTGCTGCAGGCTCCGAGTGCCTATTCCTGCCCAACTTCACTCTAGGAAGGGTTTCTCCCATGAGTTTCCAGTAGCTTCCTGGGATTCTCTACTGGAAAAAAAAAAAAATAAAGCTCAATGTGGTCTTGCCTTGCCTTTAGGTGAAGCATGGATTGCAATTTCACTCATCTTTTCTGGAGGAAGCCCTCGTCTAGTGAGTGTTGAGCAATCGGGTCTCGTAGTACTATCAATCACGCTTTCACGTACTACGAGTTGTGTTCACCGGCACCACCCAAGATAATGTCTGCACTGGGCCATGTGCCCCACATACTCCTGGCCAGCAAGAGGGCCTGCTGTAAATCTCCTTCAGCCTAAGGAGACAAGACAGAGAGAGGGCGGGGGGGAGAAACCCAGCGCTCTATTTTTCATTAAAACGGAATTATTTTCTTGAAAAGAACCTGGGGGAAAAGCATCAAGAAAAATCTGGGGAATTTCCACGAGGTTTTATGACGTCATGTCTTTCAAAGAGATTCTGCAGAAAATGTTAGCGGCCAAGTGCCTTCATCCTGCCAGGGAGCTGGGGGAGGTGGCCCTGGGTGACGTTACATCTTGAAACCTTTGGGTGACTTGGCCCAAACCAGGAAGCGGAATTCAGAAAAGCAGCAGAAATGGCAACCAACACCTCCAGCCCAGCTTTCTCCAGGCCAGCCGGGGTGTCCAGCCGGCCGAGGGGAGCCGGGTACCCCCGTCCCTGGCCCAAGGGTGCATCTGCCCAAGGGGAGCACGCGGACCAGGGCAGTGGGAAGGGATGCTCAGGGCCCCTCAAGAGAAACGGCCCTCTTCCTGCTCGGGCTCCGTGGTGTGGCCATTTCCTTGGTCTGGGCCCCAATTAAAAGAGCCAAAAGGAAAGGGCCGGAGAAAAGGAGTGAAAGAAACAACATTTCCTGCCTGAGGAGATTAACTCTCCAAATTACATGTGAACAGAGGGGGAGGCGAGAGGGGAAAAGGAAACCCAGCTTCCACCCCAATAAAAGCCAGTTCATTTAATAAAGGAGGAGCGAGGAGGGGGAAGGTGGCTGAAAGAAAATGAGGCTGGGGGGTGTGGAATTAGCCTTGTCAAACAAGGGGCTTTGCTGTCCCAGAACTACTTCTTTATTGTTCCAATTTTTCATGCTTACTTAGCTCTCAATGCTGCACAAGACAACAGCTCATTATCGGGGGGGGGGGGGGGGACGGGACGGGACGGACACGGCTGCGGCAGTGCTGAGAAGTGGAAGGGAAATAAAATTTTTTAAAAAAAGGAGTCTTTTCCCTGGGGCTTCAGCCTCTCCCCCCTGCGTGGAGCCGCAGACGTCGGGGCTGGGAGGAGCGGGGCATTGCCGAGTCGGGAAAAAGTGTTTTCCACAACCTTTGGCACCAGCTCCGGGACAAAAGCAGCTGACCCTGAAATGCCATCTTATGGCCTGGGGAGGGGCAAGGAGGGGTGACTGAGGGTGACACAGAGGGCTCCCCATCTCCTTGATGCTCCTGAAGCCTGTCCCAGTGGCTGCTGAGGGAAGAGGGGCTGAAGAGGGACCAGGGCAGCCAGGAACGCGGGGACAAAGCCCCCTCTGCACCGTGGCCAGGCTGCTGCGTCCTTACAGATCAGCCGGCCAAGGCACATCTGTGGCATCATTGTCTACTAAACAACATCTGCTCTAACTCTGGAAAGCGACTTCCAGCCTCCTCCTGGGGCTCCTTGTTTGTTTTCTCCCCAGGATTTTCCTGATCAGATTGGCTTGGCTTACAAAGCCAAACTCACACCAGAAAGGGTATCAGGATGTTTGTGGGCAGGAAGGTTACGCTCCATATTAGTGATGCTGCCTTATAAAGCCCTGTTTGCACAGGCTCATAACTCTCCGAAAAATGCTCCCTTTTAGGATCCGACGGCGGGGACGGCTCTAAGAGCTAGCGCCACGAAGCCGATGCTTTCCATCAAGTCGCCTCCCAGCCGTACTCTTTGCACCCCCCAAAAAGAGCAGCTCTGGGGAGAGGGCAAGCTGGAGGACACGCCGGGGGCTGAGGGATGGAGGACAACTTGGGGATGGGGGGAGAAGAGCAGCTAGGGCCAAGCTGGACAGTTTTCTGTGAGCGTTGTTAGAGATGCAGGAAACAAGACTGACCTTCCAGATAACTACCATTTGGAGATTTCAGCCACCAGCCAAGAGGTGGCCGCCATAGAGGACCAGTTAGGGACACTTCTGGACCACGAGGAGCAGTGGCAGCTCCAGTCAGGACTTGCTTGTCACCTGCAGTGGATGGAGGGTGTTTTTAAATGTGTTCAGCCGCCTACCAACTATCCACAGCTTAATAAATCATGGGCCAGACTCTTTTCAGTGGTGCCCAGTGATAGGACAAGTGGCAACAGGCACAAACTGGAACATGGGAAATTCCATCTGAACATGAGGAAAAGCTTCTTTGCTTTGAGGGTGGCAGAGCAGTGGCACAGCTGCCCAGAGAGGTGGGGGAGTCTCCCACGCTGGAGACATTCCAAACCTGCCTTCATAAGTTCTTGTCCAACCTGCTGTAGGTGAACCTGCTTTGACAGGGGTTTGGACTAGATGAGCCCTGACCATTCGGTGATTCTATGACCAAGTACTCCTATGCTGAAGCTGTTCATGAGCACGGAGACCCAGCAGTGCCATCGTCCCCAGTAAAATCTGTGGAAGGCTTCCACATATGAAGTCGGCTTGGAGATGGCTTGTATCCGTGTTCGCATGCTACAGGTTGGGTCACCGTTTCTCAGTGGAAGATGGTTAACCCTTCCAAAACAAAAGCCTTTGCAAACGCTCATGGATGTTCTCCAAGAGTGAAGACAAAATGTTCTCCCATTCTCCACAGTCTGCTCGATATTTCCACTTGCTGGATGCAGTTCCCACTTGGGAAGCTGCAAGTCCGGTGATGTCCATTCTGGAGGCAAGAGGAGTGAGGGTCCCCCAGAACACCCTTAAACATCAGGGGGTTTCCTGTTTACCAGGCGCAGTCCATTCAGGTACAGGGTGCCACCAGGGAAAGAAAAGTCGCAGAAGCGGTACATCGCTTTTGGTGCCCAGAAAAACTTTGTAGCCCAAGAAGCTCCTGATGGACTGACTCCAAAACCATCCTGACTATGGCAGAGGGTGCACCCAAGCCATGGACACCGCCAGGTCCCTTTGCTCCGTGACAACAACTGACTGCCTGCCTGGTTCAGAGCGAGCCCTGCTCTCATAGTACTATGATATGAATCCTGGAAACTTCTCAACTATTCAGAAACAGCTCCTTTTCTCCAAAAATTCGAGGCATGCCTCACTTGGAGAGCTGCATACCGTCCCTCCCACCACAGTGGTGACAGCGTGCAGCAACCTCATACTCGGGCTGCAAGCCTGGGGAAAGCCCACCTGATTTTCAAGCTCTGAGGGGGAGACTGCAGCAGATGGGTTGTAGCCCCGCTGTCATTGCTCTTTCAGAAGTGTCCCAGGTCTTTTTCTGCTCAAGAAAACTACCCCAGCACCGTCCCAAAGCTCTGCAGCTGCAAAACCTTCTGAGACAGCAGAGGGAGAGTAAACTTAGCAATTAATGTCAGGGTGCCATACACTGGGGTACCTGGCTTGCTTTTCACATTGATCCCAGCGAACTGCTTGGCTTGTGCCAGCAGCGCTGGGCAGGAGAACAGCCCACGAGATGTGTGGCAGAGTTCAACTCAGCTGTCAGAGATGGAGCTTTACCTGGCAGAGATCGCTTTGGTCCTTCTCACCTGCTTGCAGCTGCGCCATGCATGGGCTGCACCAGCGGGCGCAGCAGCGACGGGGCAGGCTGGGGCTCTCGCGGGCAGCCAGAGCCCTGGCACCCAGCTCAAGACAAGGGTGTTTGAGGGCAGAAGTATCGACTGTGAAGTCCATTCCCGCTGGATGGCCCCAGCCTGTCCTGCCTGCAGCCTTCCCAGCCTTTGGAGATCTCCCAGTCCCCAAACTGGAGGGCTGTGGCCGGGCTGATGCTCGGCTGCTCCCGACGGCAGGTGCTTAATGGGAACAAAACACAGCCCCTTAGTCGGATTCTTGGATCGAGGCAGGGCAGACAGACGGACAGACAGGCCACATCAAATGCCTAAAGCCAGGCTGACACCCCCCATCACCGCTCAAAAACCTTTCAGGAGGAGAACCTCAACCTCTCCACAAAAAGCTGTTCCTCCATGAGTTTTCCCGTCGCTGCTCAGGTGTGCTGAGCTCGTGGTGAGCTCCAGAGATGCACGGCCACTTCCACCTGGGGCACAGTCTGGGTTTGTGCCCATCTACCCAGGGACTGGCACCTCCTTTTCTGCCCCTGCTCTCTCCCCTCTGCACTCTCCTCTCTCGGCTTTGCCTTCAAACAGTAAGGAACAAATTCCAGGGATTTTGCCTGGGGGCCCAGGGAGTGGGGATGCGAGCTGGTCTCCATCTGACTGCGACCGAGTCTCTCCCCCTCACTGGAAATTGAAAGCAGAAGCCGTGGAGCGGTGACAAAAATCTGCATTACGTTATGGCAACTGGATTTTTTTTTTTTTTTGAAGATTTTATAATACATCGTTTTGAAACCCTGCCAGTGATCATCATCAAAGTGAGAGGAGCGCCTTAGAAAGAACAATGGTGGCGGAGGGTGGGGGGGAGCAGGGTGGCTGGGTATTGATGTGTAATCCTTTTTAAAGCCAGTTTGAGAGACAGCATGGGATATTTTTTTTTTCTTTTTTTTTTTTTCAATTTTTTTTTCCTGAAGCGCAGATACAATTTAGTATGGTAACGGCAGCCAGTAATACCAGAGCTCTAGATAGAGGCGCTGGATTGCATTAGGGCTGTGCGGCAGTTAACCCCCCTTTCGCTGCCTGCCTCTGCCCCCGCAGCCCCGGTCCCGGGAGGGCAGGCAGCAGGGTCGGGGCGGGGGGGGGGGACGACCGGGAAAGGCAGAGGGGGCCCAAAACAGAAGCTCAGGAGAGACCAGATGGAGAGGAGAGGAAGGGAGGAGAGGAGCGCGCTGCTGCAGGCAGGGCCAGGGCTGCGGATCCTGCTGGGAATCACAACCCGGAGACATCATCACCTCCAAGGGCAGCAGATCGGGCGCTGCCAGCACGGTCTCCTGGGCTCTGCCAGTGCCACCGCCGCCCGTCTCCTCCTCCAGCAAAGCCCAGCCAAGCCAGGGGAAGACTCCCACGGCCCCCAGCGCCTTGACATCAGCTCCTTGGCCCGTGCGCCTCCCTCTCTACCCAAGCAGTCATTTTTACTGCCCCTATTTCCCTCACTGCAAGGGTTCCTCCTTCAAGCCAAGCAAAACACAGGGCCTTTCCCAATCCCTGCCCCGCTAACATCCTTCTGCCGCACAGAAGGAAGGGAATGACAGATCCCAGCACACGTCCCAGCGGCAGCGAATGCTGCGAAACCCCGCTGGCTTGGGGAGACGGGGTGTCAGGGTCCCAGGGAGCTGAGGTGCTCCCCGGAGCCTGAGTCTCTCTTAGGTTGTCTTGGCTTGAGAAAAAAAAGAAAAGGAAATGTCCACAAACCAGCCATTCACTGTAATTTTGTCACAGCAGCTGCGTCAGAAGCATCAACCACCCTGGACAAACTCATAAGGATGAAGCTCATTATTTTGGCATCTTTGTAACATCAAATAGCCATGCCCAGTTGCCCAGGTGTGGTGGTAACATCATGGGAGATCTGGTTTTGCCGCGGCTTGGCTGGCCAGCTGGGAATAGCCCATGGTCCCGCGGTATCATTCGGCATCACCTGCTGCTGCTCTGGAGTCCAGTGACCTAGAAACACTGGCCCTGCTCCTGCCGAGTCAGGCAAGCTCATCCAGGCCTGCTAGGCTCATGTTTGCCCAGCTCCAGGCTGGATCTTCTGTCTGTTGCTTGCTGCTGCTGTGGGAAGTCAGGCTGGCAGCTTTCCCATACACCTTTGCCAGCAGAGTCCAACCCTACCTAAGCCATCTCGCTCAACCCTAAGCCGTCTCGCTCAGGCTTCCTCTTGTGCTCACGGTCACTGAAGCACAGCTTCCTACACCGTCGTAACCAAATGTTTCCTCCTGGGATGGACCTACAACATTTCATACCACAACGCTTCCTTCCTCTAAGTGACTCATGAAAAGTCTCTGTTCTCAGCGAGCCCAACGTGGAGCTTGATTGTCCACCATGCATGGGAGCTGCTTGGCTGAGTCCCAAGCACTCGTATCTGGGAGCAGACCTCATCCCATGCATGTCAGGATGGAGCAGAACCAGGGAGAGGCAGGTGGGAGGGCAACAGCAGAGCCCAGGTCAATGGTTCAAAGCTTCTGAGACCCTCCTGCCATGCCTTCAGAAGATGACAACACATGGGCTCACTGCTGGTCCATGCTGCCCCAGCTGAAGTGTGCAGTGTGCAAGCTGAGGCCACCAGGGTAAAACAATGTTCATGCATCCCACTCTTTTGAGCGCCAGGCTGGACGTGAGATGTTTGTCTAAGCGTGCTCTGGCTGTATATCATGCACATTATGGCTGGATCACCACCTTCTCATCTCCGCATGTGCAGCAGCCTTTCCAGCAGCACGTTCAAGCACTGGTTCTCTTTTTCTTGCCCCACGCAGATGACATTACATAGCAGCAATTGCTCAATTCCCTCATGCCACGGAGAATTGCACTGCCCATCAGAAACTGTAAATCTTCCGGGTAAACTACAGCCCACCTTGTTAGAAGTGACTGATGGCATCAGCTCAGAACTTCCCGGTTTAGGAGACAGCTTGCTAGCTAACGATGTGCTGATAATTAAGTCCAGTCCTTTCCAAGAAGAGCTTCCCCTACCAGTTAATCCCAACAGCAAATAATGTAGATTGACTTTGTCTTGGTCTGTAAATGCAGGACCGGCCATGACAACTCTATCCCAAGACCTCTCCGCTCTCCAGTGTGGACGGGTCCCCACTGCACCCCGGGGGCTGGCTGGGTGGGGAGAAGGTGCAAAATGCCTCGGTGAGATGCAAGCTTAGCTGGGGGTCTGGCGACTCCCTCACAAGCTGGTGGGTGTGGGGACAGCCCCAGCTCGCCATGTGGGTGTGAAGTGGGAACGCATCGTGGTGGTCCAGGAAGGCAGACCCAGGGTGCAATAAGGAAGATCAGAGAGCCCCCAAACTGTGTCCCACTCTCTACGGGGCGGCCTGGGTTTGCTAGGGCTGCATGCATGGAGGGGGAGAGACTGGCCGGAGGAGCAATTTAGCTCCTGCCACCCTGCCCTGCTCCTTCTGCACATGTAACACTGAGCACCACTCTACCGTGGAGGTAGAAGAGGCAAGTGGTAGGCATTTTTGTGCTCCTCTGTATGTCCCAGGCTGTGTGACACGCTCGTGTTGGATTGCCTAGTTCAGATCTAGATATAAACCTTCCCCGCATGTTGGCCCCATCCTGGAGCTGAGCTGCACACACTGTTGCAGTTGGAGAGACCGCTGTAGCTCTCCAGACCTGTCTCCTTAGATCATGAAAGACACTCTTTCCCTCCTAGTGCCTCCCAGTGACACCAGTTCTGGGCATCACCTGCAGACCTGAAGAGTGATGCAAGCCCAGTCCCTGAGCAATTTGTCTTCCTGATGTTCTTCCTTCTGCCAGGCAGAGTTGCCCCATGCCTCCAAGAGGTGGTGAATGGCAGACTCTGAGGCCTTCCCCAGCGCTGTGCAAGACGCAGGTAGAATCATAGAATGGTATAAGTTAGAAGGGACCTTAAAGATCATCAATTCCAACCCCCCTGCCCTGGGCAGGGACACCTCCCACCAGCCCAGGGTGCTCCAAGCCCCGTCCAACCTGGCCTTGAACACTTCCAGGGATGGGGCAGCCACAGCTTCTCGGGGCAACCTGGGCCAGGGGCTCACCACCCTCACAGGAAAGAATTTCTTCCTAATATCTCATCTAAATCTCCCCTCTTTCAGTTTAAAACCATCACTCCTCATCCTATCGCTCCCCTCCCTGATCAACAGTCCCTCCCCGACTTTCCTGTAGCCCCTTTAGGCACTGGAAGGGGCTCTAAGGTCTCCCTGGAGCCTTCTCTTCTCCAGGCTGAACACCCCCAACTCTCTCAGCCTATCCTCACAGTAGAGGGGCTCCAGCCCTTGGAGTATCTTCATGGCCTTCCTCTGGACTCTTGTCTGCTTGGGAAAGCCCTGTCCAGTCCTGGGAGAGCCATGTCACTGCTCGGCAAGGGCATCTCACCACTGTTTCCACCATCACACATCAGGCAGAGCATGGCACTGAGATATGCTGGCTATAGGGCTGTAGGACACAGGACACAGGTCTACAGGGGACGTGGGCGCTTGGCCAGAGCTCCCGTCTCCTGCCCCCGGCCCTTCTCCCTGCACAGATCTGGAGGTAAACTGCTTCAGCAGGTGAGGGAAAACCCGCATTGCTTGAAGTCACTGCAAAATGGGACCGCTTTATGATGCCCTCCTGGGGAGACTGCCAACATCGCAAGGGTTGCTAGATGTCCCGTTGGGATGACATGGAAAAATTTCCAGCTGATGGTGAAGAGCTTCCGACGTCTGGTGTGAGCCCGAACAGTCCTGCCATGCCTTGCACCCACCTGCTTTCAGCAGCTGCCTGTCCTTGGCATGAGTTTCTGAGAGAGTCACAGGGTGGAAGAGTGAAGTGGTCTCTTCAGCTCAGGGCTTTATGCTCACAGGAGATGGCCTCAATCATTATCATTAAGCCTGTCATTATGTTGAGAGCATCACGTGTTTATGGCTAGTATCAAGGGGATGTTTGATTTGCTGACTGTCAGAGCCCAGACCTCATGTTCCTGCCCTCAGTTAGGATGCTGTGGAAATCAGTGGTGGCGGAAACCTCTTGGCAGGGGAAATGGGGAAGGGTACCAGCAGTGGGAGCAGCTCTTTAAGGATGGTCCCAAATAACCACGGCAGGAACAGGAATCCCTTTGCATTTGAGATTTCAAATCGCTGTCTTTTCCTCTCCACATTTCCATCTACCCCCTCATGTGCACCCATCATACTGACGGTGTACTGGGCACTTCCCCCAGACCTGACCCCAACCCGCCTGTCCTGTTCCTTGCTCTGGGTGGGTGGGGACATTGTCCTGCTGACACTGCTAGGGCTGAGCCCTCAGACCCTGCTATGCATGGATGTCACTTCTAGGGGATGGTGTGCTCCGCAGAGCAGCCCCAAAGCTAGCAGGGCTTCAGTGGGGGCAAGGGGGACACTCAGCTCTGCCAGTCTGCCCTGTCACTGGGGACCACCCAGCATAGCCTGGAGGCAGACAGCACAAGTCACTTGTGCCTGGCTCCAGCCTAGGTGACAAATGTCCTCCTTGAGACACCTTCCAAAGCTGTATCAGGCAGGGTGGGCACAGGGGTGTCTCCTGCTGTAGCACCAGGGATGTGCTGCGCAGAGCTCTGAGGTTCTGAACCGGGGGGGGAACCCCTGGTTTCCCTGCTGGTGTTGTCCCTCTCGCTGGGGTGGTGGCCCTGGAGCTGGGGCAAAGAAGAAGAGGTGAAGGGCTGTGACAATGGAGTTGGGTCGCTGTCTGCTGAGCTGCTGCTGGCAGATAGAGCCCACCTGCCCGCTTCTGTTCAGCTGTGTTTGATCTTTGCTGGGAGCCTACACCAACACAGCAGCCTGGACCCCAGTGGGAGCCCACGGGCGCACCAGGGACATCAGCTCCATCACCTCCTCACCCACTTTGCCCAAAACTGGGACTGGTTGCTACCACTGGGTGCCCGGCCCTCTGGAGGAGGATGGACCCTGCCCCAACACACCCCTGGGGGTAGCCAGGCACTGCATGGGGGCTGTTGGCATCTCCCCTTTCAACTGGGAGATGATGGGGCGACCAGCTGTCCCAGCCACCTCGGTGGCATGTGCTCCTCCCAGAGAGCTGGTGGGCAGCCAAGGCAAGGACCAGGCATCGAAATGCCACTTTGCCTCCGTCGTGGTGGCTTGCAGCCTTCTCTTGGCTGTGGCCAAGGTGGATGAACTGTGTCTGTACCTTCTCCTCCTGCTTGTGGGGCAGGGAGCTGCTTGCTCCTCCCTTCCATCCAGCTTCTGAAAGACAAAGTCCTCTTCCCAGTCCCACCCCTCCGCCTGCGTCCTTAAAGGTGGAAGGTGAGGGGAACTCACCCCGTCAGCTAATTTGGGGGATTCCTCCATGGCACGCAGGAAAGGGGTAGCTTTCCTGCTGCAGCCCGGGAAAGTTGAAGGGTCCCTGGCCACCGCCAAAGGTGGGCTGCAGGTCCCCTGCACCTATAAAGACCAGCTACAAAGTTTTGGCCCTTGCAGAAAGAAATGGGATCCTCAGCCTTCCTCCGTCCCCTGCCCAGGCGGAGTCTTCCTCCTCTGCCATCCAGCCTCGGGGTACCTTCTCTCTCCCAGTCTGGGAAGACGCTGCTCTGCTTTCTGCGGGATCCAGGCAGGACCACCACCTCCTCCCCACCACCCTCGGGTAACTGGGAGGCTCCCACCGCCCCGCTGCCATGCGCCTGGGGTGGTTCCCAGCCCCGACCCAGCAGCTCCCATCTCCCACCCTTCTCCTTGGGTGCAGAGACAGAGGGTGCCGCGGAGGGGCCGAGCACACACTCACACACGCACACCTCCGAAAGGAGCAGGCTCTCTTTAATGAAAAGCAACAGATGGGTGTAGCTGGCAAGTGCAGGCTTCCAGGGTGGGGGCGTTTAATGATGTCTTTAAACATTGTGAGCGCGTCTGTCTCTCACTCGTGTCCCTTCTGCTGTGCAGTGGGGATGCCTCTCCCCAGGCCAGTGCCTTGGGAAGAGCCCTCTCGCCAGCGGGGCAGGTCAGGAAGATGAAAGCATGCCTGCAAGCCCCAGCTCCCACCTCCTAGGCGACGGACATCGCCTCCCAGCCCGGGGACAATGGCGGGGTCTGGTCCCCCCGCATCGTCTCTAGGTGATGTCACATCGATCAGAGCAGCCGTACCGAGGGGAGGGGAACAAACATGCACGCACACAAAGGAGCCCGCTTTGAAGTCCTGCGAAGGAGCGTGCCTGCTGCCTCTGGGCTGCCCATACCTCCCAGCGCTCAGGAGGCTGGTGTGTGTGAACGGGGCCGGGGCGGCATGGCACGGAGCAGTGGGTGGATGCCCACGGCGTCTGGATGGGAGGGCTGGAGCCCATGAGTATCTGCTGCACTCCCGGGATGCGAAGGGTATGGAGGCTTTGGTTTCCGATGCCCGCCGCAGCCCGGTTCCCACGTGAGCCCTCCCCTAGCTCAGGCGATGAGCAGCCTTCCCAGGGGCTGCGAAAGCCTTTCCATGGCCAGAGAGATGTTCACGGTCGCCCATGTTGACCACTCCTGCCCTACTGGGTTTTGAGGAGTCACTCCGGGTTTGCAGCCGGTGGTGAAAGGGATTCGCTTGGCCACCCAGAACCAGAGCTCCGATTACAGGGGGTAATTAAACACATTTGGGTTCTTCACATTTCTTTCCTGATCGTTTGTTTTTTGCCACAACTGGGAGGCCTGGGAGATCACCCAGCGAAAATGGAAACCCTTGCCACATCGCATGACTCCAGGAGCTGGGACTTCAGTGGGAAAGCACGGGCACATGTACTGGCAACACCGCTGCTGTAACCGAGCCTGCCATGCGATCAGCTTCAGCTCCTTGTAAAGCAGAAAAAATACAGGCCTATTTAAATGCTACGGACGATATGTACCAGCAATTGGATTTGCCATCAGATTTTCTCCTTTGCTGTGCACAGCAATGGTTCCCGCCTGCAAAAGAAGGGGCATGAAGCACCCATCACCCTATACCACACCCATCTCACTCTCACTTCAGCCAACGGGTGGCATTACTGGAGTCACCAGGCTCCTTCCAGCCAGATACTGCAAGAAGTAAAACACACACAAGCACCCCCCAGGACAGCCCGGGCCAAACCTCTCAGCCCCACAAACAAGTGAGACGAGCGGTGTTGCGCAGGAAAGCTGGGCAGAAGAGTGGTGAGCAGCCACTACTGTGGGCAAGATGAGTGCACGGAGCAGGAACAGTAACCACTGGACTGGAAGAGCTCCCATCCTTGTACTTCAAACACGCATATCCTTCGGCACAGGCTGCAGCATCGCAAGCCGCGTCCCCAGCCCAGTCCGGCCCTGGTGGGACTGGCAGCGTTTCCAATTGACTTCAGAGTTCACCTCGGAGGCTGTGCTTACTCCTCGGAGAATAACTCCCAGATTGGTATAATTGTCACTTATTTTACACACCCACTAAATGCCAAATCGGTGCCAGCCACCCTGGTTTCCCACCTCCACCCAGAGCATAGCTTCTGGCCCCAGTCACATCACAGCTGAACCAAGCAAAAGAAACTGTTGGCTACAATTTTTAAAAAGTGACTAATTGTTTTCAGCATCTTCCCTTTAATTAAAAAATTAGGGATCAAACCAAAAACACCCGAGAAGAATTCAATTTTTAGAAAGAGCGGCGCACTTGTCATCTGGAAAAATCAAGACGGCAGGCAGCTAAAAATAGAGATCTCCTGAACTTCTGAAAACTGTGCCCGCTCGCGCTGGTTTTCTTCCGCTCCAGCCACACACGAAACCATCAAAACCTTTTCCTCCGCTCCTCTGTTTGGGCACCAGTTTAATCAAACAGCTCGGGGAACAGCATGCATCTGCAGCTGCCGGGGGCGGGGGGGGCGGCAGACAAACCCTGCTGACAAGCAGGCTCTCTGTAAACCGTGGCTGCAAAGTTTGTTTACAGTGTTAAATGTCCATGAAAGTGGTGGCGATATTTAAAAATAAGGATGTTTTTTTCATCTTCTGAATGGAAGTCTGGGCCTGGCCTGTGCTGTGGCAGAGAGGCAACACGATGCTGCAGTGGGCTCCTGCAGCAAGGAGGAGGGATGCTTATGCCAGGACCCTCTCCTGGTTGCCTCCGTGCCCAAGCTGGCACTGGACTCACCACAATTTGCCATGTCCCTGCTCTTCCAAGCCACCCTGGACAAAGAGATGCTCTCTGTACCGGCCGGGCTGTGCATGCCTTGGGAATACAGGTTTGCCGATGCCTAATGCTGCGACGCTTGCCCATGGGTACATGAGTGTGCAATGCCTGGGGTGCACGGCTCTTGCTCTTCGAACTCAGTGTTAGCAGATGTGCCCATGTGGGACCAGGTGCAGCATATTTTTAAATGGTAGAGCATCTTCCAGAGCATCTCCACCTTTAAAAGAACCACCTTGGAAGCTCAACCTGGAAATCTTTGTAGCCAACCTAATGGACAGTCCCAACTTGTGCCTCTGCTTCAGGTCTGCTGCCTTGCACTCAGAGGAGACAAGACGTCCAAATACAAGAAACCAACCAAAGGAAAACACTATCACCCCAACACGTGCTCCTGGCTTGGGGGGATGGGAGGGAAGAGAAAAGAAATAAAAAATAACCAAAAATTTTAGGCAAAAGTTCTAGGGCATCTTAAAAGGAAGGAGGTAAAAGCTTCAAGTATCATGTCCTTCTCCTGTCAGTGCCTCTGCTCCCGGCAGATCTCCTCTCCCTTAACAATGCAGCGCATTATTGCCCCTATACGCTAGCAAACACGCCCGCTGACCAACCCATGGAAAATGGTTGGGCTTTCATTTTCCACCAAGCGGGTACATTTCTTTGGCATCTTGGATGTCAAGCATTCCTGAGGCAACACGGTGAAAACACACTCGGCTCGCAAACGGGGGATGTTTCGGGGCTGCAGTAAACACCAGTGCTACTCCCTTTCGGGGACTTCTCCTCCCCTCTCCGTAACCCAGACTGCACCACAGAGGAGCAGATGCTGGCGCTGCTACAATTTATTTTAATTCCAACCCCCCCATCTTTTTCTTTTCTTTCCTTTTTTTTTTTTTTTTTTTTTTTTTTTTTTTTGCGTGTGTCTGGGTAAATTTAGTTCCCATAAAAGTGAAGGACTGTCAACACCAGCTTTGGAGCCAACCATACTGCCGGCAGCTGTTGTACGGGTTGTGCACACAAAGCCCTCGAGTGCACCTCGGTCTGTCTCCCCCTACGCAGCCCTCTGACTGGTCCAGATCCCGACCCCCTCGGCTCTGTCCCATAGCCCAAAGTCCCAGCTCAAATCACACAGACCCCCGCCCCTGCTCCTCCCAGCCCTCCCAGTCCCCTCAGCCTGGCTTGATCCTTCCTGATCTCTGTCTGTCCCCACACCCGTGCTGCTCCTCCCAAGCTCCCCATCCTCTCCCATCTCCTGCAGCCTCCCAAGGGGGGGGCAGACGGATAGAGGTACCATCCCCCCCAAGGGCAGCTGGATCCTGAGGAGGGACAGGACAGACTCCTGCCAAGGAAGCTCTTCTTCAATAGAGAATCCCAATAAGGTAGCCCTCCTTGGGTGGAGGATCACCTGAGATAGCTCTCCTTGGGTGGGGGATCCCACTAAGGTAGCTCTCCTTGGATGATGGATCCCAGTAAGGTAGCTCTCCTTGGATGGCGGATCCCAGTAAGGTAGTCCTGGGATGGAGGATCCCCTGAGATAGCTCCCCTTGCATGGAGGATCCCAGTAAGGCAGTTCCCCTTGCATGGGGATCTCGCCAAGGGAGCTGCACATGGCCCAACCTGGTTGGCCATGCTGGAGGGTCCTGCAGCACCCTCCACTCCCACCCTCTCTGCCCTGTTTCTCCCCTGTTCAGCATCCTTTTTCTCCCTCTGGGCATCAGTGGACCCTCGTGGGGGAGAGGGTTTCCATCCACTCAGGTGTGTGCCATCATGGGGTCCCTGTGTCTACCCTCCTGGCAGGCAGAGGCCTGAGGAGATCTGCAGGCAGCATGCCTCTGCCAACCGCTCTTCCACCAGCAACATCCAAGTGTTTGGGGCTTTTCCTAGCATTCCTTGTGAAATGGTGCCTGGAGGACCTGCAGGAGGAGCACATCCCCTGCAAAGCTGGGCCAGCTTGGCTCTCGCAGGTGGGGTCTTGCCACCAGGTGCCTCGGGGCACAGGGGAGGGGGCAACGCTCGGACCAGGGGTCACAAACCGCTTCCTCACTGGAGAGCAATCAGAGCTTATGTTCACCAAGCAGCATTGCCTCCAGAGTCCCACGGAAGCAAACCACTTGCCATTTGGGTGCCAAGGGTCCCCATCCCCGCCATAGGCGGTCCAAGGAACCCCAGGGCTGAGACCCTCTCTCCACTTTTCTGCAGCTCTGAGATCACAAGGTGATCCCTTCTTCCTCCCCCAAATCATGAGACAGGTCTCAAAGCCTGGGGGAGCACTTGGTGTTCATGACTGCTCTTTAAATGGAGGAGTTTGAACGTGATGCTTTGGTTTGTGTTTTGACACACCTTTGCCAGTGCCTCCCCTGCCTGTCCTTCCTGCAGGAGACCTCTCAGCACAGTGCTGCCGGTCGTTGCCCACACATGTCTCTGCATCCCTCTTTCCCTGGTCATTGGAATGGCCAAGTCCCCCCATCTGCCTCTTGGCCTTGCTTACCCCTGGCATCATGTCTGCTCCCACCTCCTACACAGCATCTGGGCAGCTCCAGCTCCTTTCCCTGCCTGGGGCTGGGTCCTGCAGAAGGTCCAGCACAGGTCTGGACCACTGGGCTTCCTCCATGCTGGCTGCATGGAAATATTCTTTTCCAAGGCAAGGGGAAGGCAGCTCCTTATTGGTGGCTCTTCTCCAGGTGGTCGATTCAACATCTATCAGAGGGCTGGAGCATGTCCAGAGGGACTCAATATCCCACCAGGATCTTGCCAATGGTGAGAAACAAACCTTGCTAGCAGACTTGCACCAAGCAAGCACTGAGGGGCTCTCCAAAGCGTCCAAGACATCTCTGCACCCTGCTCCCCTCCTCAGGCTCCTAAACACCTCCAACAGGACACCCCAAAGCCTCCAGCAGGGTCTGCTGAGCTGGGTGAGGAGTACACATGAGGAGTCCCTGTGTAGGAGCAGGTAATGCTCAGCCTGTCCCTGGCACTGCTAGGAGGTACATCCCGCCAGCGCACTGCAGTCCCACAAGGATGCGGTCTGCTGGCAAGCCCGTCCAGCCCCTCCGAGCCGCTGGCGGGCTGTCCCTGCCAAGGACTCATCCTGCTCCTGATCTGCCGGGAAGCCAACTGCGCAGACAGCCGGGCTGAGCTCCTTCACCCTCTCCTGCTCTGCTGTGTGACCAGAGCCTTCTCTGTCCAGCATCTCCTGCAACCCACACGGCCCTCCCGAAGGCTCGCCATGACTTCGCCCGTGCCGCCAGCCTCCTCTGTCCCTCTCCCCAGGGAACGAGGGGCGATTCACCGGCCACAGGGCCAGGAGGAACAGCCTGGGCGTGCAGTGAGGTGAGATGTTTGCCCGGGGCCAGCACAACTTCACCTTGTATGGAGAAGACGGCTGGGAAGCGGTTAACACTTTGGTACTGGATTGATTTCTCCTGGAAGGAAGGAAGTGTCCTCACGCAGAAAAAATGCAGAAATAACAGGGTTGGGTGGTTTTTTTTTTTGTTTTTTAAAAATAGCTATTCTTTTTTTCCAGCCATCTGTGCCATTTGCAGCTGATGGGAGCGGGGACGGTGCTGGATGGGGGAATCGTTTGGGTTTGGGACCGATATTGCATTTACAGTGTACAAAACAAGAGAGGACATCTGTCCCCAGTGGAGTATTACGCACAGATCTAGGATTTTAGTATTGCGCTCACGTCCAGTGCTATCATTACAGATGCACAGAGCGGAGATGGTCATGCGCAACTCTGTGCTCCCTCCTCCTTGCCGTCTTCCTCGTCTGCAGACCACCATAGATCCCTTTGCCCATGGTTTGCTCCTGCTAGTCCAGACCTTTGAGCGCTTTCCTACCACAAACGGTCTCTTTCTAGCCTTCCCCCGTCCCTCTTCCTGCGCATGGATGCTGCTGGGCAGCAGCACCTGAGCAGCAGTCAGGAGCATGCCACTGCCTGGGCCAAAGTCTGGTCCTTCACACCTCTACGAAGACAGCCATGGAGGACATCTCCCTTTGCAGACACGGGGTCTCCGAGCCTCTTTCAGGAGCCGGGCTCAGAGATTGCAGACTCATTTTTCATCCGGATAAGATGCCATTGCAGACGGCATCATCCCAAGCACTAGTTGTGTAGTGCTGCAGCTGACCTGTGCTTGCTACAGTCGCCCTCTGAAAACGCTCTAACCCCTCTTTAGCGAGCCCGGTTGCTGGTTATGATCCCTGTTAGCAGCGATGGGGTATCTCCATCATCAGCCAGGTGTAAAACCTGCCAGGCTTTTCTGCAAGAGACGTTCTGGGCACTCCGTTGGTGCTTCCGCAGGGACCACGCTGGCTGGTGTGGAGCAGCAGAGCCACTTGCTGGGGAACCACTGGTGGGAGCATCCCGAGGGAGGTCCTGCGCTGGGGCGAGTGTGCGGGAGGGAAGGAGGCTGCTCCTGCCAAAACTTGGTCACATCAGAAAGACAGCGATGCTGAACTGAGCCTCTGGCCGGGATGTCCTTGGGCACAGTCCCGGCACTCGCACAGAGGCTAGCAGTCCTGGCTGGGCCCTTGCTGTCCCGGCCCCGTGCCTGGAGCTCGCTGGGCAGGCTCTGACTGCGGGCAGCACGTCTTTGCCAAACGCTTTTCAACAAAACCTTCAGCCTTCAGGCTTTCGCTTTTGGCAGGTCCCTTCCCTGCCTTTCCTGGTTGTTTCCAATGGTGTGATCACCCATGCAGTATTTTGAATCCCGCCAAAAGAACGCATTTAAGTTGTTAGCGAATACTGAAATGAAGCAAGATGCCACTCTGTTGGCTCAAGCAAGACAAGACCCAGTTGTGCACAACGTGCGCGAAGTGTGAGGGCTTGAATGAAGATGGGACCTGGGGAATGTGGCTCTGCTGGAGAGGCCCCAAGTCTCCTGCTCCTGCCCTTGACTTTGGAGGGCAGAGGGTGGAGAGGAGAGGGGCAGGTGATGAACCACGGGAGGGAAAAGAGGGAGTCGAGGGAGCAGAGCAGCCCACATTAATTATTATTTAATCTAGATATAAACGTGAAGGTGTGCATACGCCAACTGGAGCTTCACATGCCCTCCAGAGCAGGCAAAGGGGCGCAGATGTGGTCAGAAGGAGAGGCGGTGATGGCAGGGCAGAGAGGATTGCCAGTGGTTGGGAGAACCTGCTTTTACAGCAGGGAAGTGAGCATGTGCCCCACAGTTCGTTACAAGCCCTTCAGGCAATTAAGCTCACTTGCCTTGGGACTTTGGAGGAGAGAAGCACCAGATTGGTGGCTACATCCCGTGATTTACAATACATCTGATAGTTCTAGCCCATTAATAAAACATGCTGTTGGCCATGAAAGGCACATCTGCCTATTTTAAAGACTATAATAATGGATAAAGCTCTGACACATGGATTTCTGTAAGAAAACTAGCACTGTAAATAGCATTCCAAAATGATGTATTCCATCAAATTCAATGGGACAGTTATTGTATGCTAATTAAATACTACTGAACTATTCAACGGTTGGATGGTGAATAGAGACCCGATTTTAGAAAGCCACACAGTTCCTCAGAACACCCACAGACTCCCAAGGCTTCTCCCGCTGTCCCGAGCCTGCAGTCAGCTCTGATAATGGGCTGCGGACAGGCAGAGCACAGGCTGTTCGCAGGTCAAGTGACCTGTTTGTCAGGAGCTCTGGGAACATCAGCATGGCTGCAATCCGCTGTCTGTGTGGTTAAATGATCTCAAACGAGGATTACGCATCCCATCTCCTGGAAATCAGACCATCCCGAGCATAACGTGCTCCACAGTTACTCTTCTTCTCTTGGGAGAAGAGCTCCACACACTCTTCACGGATGCCTCTTCCCAGGATGATCTCCCGACTGTGCTGCTTTCCAAGACTTTCTTTGCTTTAATTCACCCGGACCAACCTTACTTTGCATGGTGGAAGTACATGTTGTGCCCCCCGACCAGTGCAGACCCATTTCCCACAAACAAGCAAATGGGTGAAAAAGCGCCAACTGCAAAGACAAGTCCAATGTTTGCAATGGGAGGAGAAGTTTGCGAAAAGAGACAGGTCTTGCCCCAGCTCTAAACTGACCCGCTCAAGGCTCAAGAGATTCACTGGCAGGGATGGAGAGCCCTGGGGGCGTTCCCAGGAGAGGTGCCGTGCTCCATAATCCCACAGGAAACCCTCCTCCAGACTCCTGTGCTGTGGCAGATCAGCTCTCAGCCAACTCCAGTCTGCTGGGCTTCCTTCTCCTCGGCCCTTTTCACAAACAGCCAGACCAAAAGCTAATGAAGTGGAGGCAGACAGAGAGACAGAGATATTTCCAAATCTTCACTTATAACCCGATATGTGGGACCTCGTTCCACCCAGCACCTTGGTCGGGGAGCTTTTGCATGATCGAGCCCAGGACGGCCAAGCTCTCTGTAGAAGAGCAGAGTATTGATAAAGCCTGTGGACACTTTCAAGTCTGCTGAAAAGATGTTTCGAGGTGACAGATCTTAAGCAACACACAGAGCGGAGCGCTGCTCTGCTCTCCACACCCTTCCCCGCTGCCAGGGGAAACCAGCCACTATCAGTGATAGCTGGATCCAATTTATTAGGCGCTTCGAGGAGACATTCATCAGGCAAGGAGATAAATAATCTTCAGATGGAACAATTAAATTTAATTGCCTGAAGATTATTTGTCTCCTTCCCTGATGATTGTCTCTGCTGAGCGCCTTATAAATTGGATCCAGCTATCAGCGATATTAACTGCGTTTCCCCTCAAGACTGGCCCAGCTGCCCAGACCAAAACACTGGGCTCAGAATAAACTTTCACTGTTGCACATTGAAACCGAGGTTGCCTCAATGCTCGTGGGTGTCTTTTGTCTTGCAGATAGACAAGCCCGTGGTCTAGGTGGCTGGGTCTGCTGGTCCCTGGTGGGTGCATCCCCAGCTCAGCAGCGCCGCTCCTGCTCTGCCGGCTCCATGGCAGCGGTGTCCTGCTTGGCAAAGGCTTGAGTGGTGAGCCCTCAGATGGCCCACGCAAAGCTTCAGCGAGCTGGATTTTGTTGCAGCTGGTGAAACGAAGAGCCGAGGCGGTGGGGTCCATAGCACGCTACGGAGCAGCGACGGCATATGGGGGAGCGTGCTTGCATCTGGCCGCGAAAGAAACGGTGACGGAGCCACATCTCAGACTGAAGAGACCTTCGGCATGTGTGTGGGCTCACTAATGCCTGTCCCAGTCGTTCTGCCAGCTCGGCGGCCAGCAAACCGCAGGAGCGCGGCTTTTCCACGTAGAGGCAGAGCCAGGGTAGCCACCATATTCATGTTACTCCAGGCCAGGACCAAATCTGGAACCCCTTCAACAACCCAGGAGCCATCAACTCCCTCCTCTGTACATGTCTGAAGTCTGGAAAATATCTTAAATATGGGAGAGGAAAGGGAGGGGTTTGATCCTCAGCTGGTGTAAATCAGCGGAGCTCCATTGACGTTGTTGGATGATTACTGAGACTTATGTCCTCTGACCCCAAAAATTTCTAGGGAGGGAGGTAATGACTGCAGAGCATTCCAGTGTTGCAAGAGATCTTCCTCCAGCCTGGCTGCGGGGAGGCTGTAACTCCAGGGGCTGGGAAGCGCAGGGATAAGTGTCGCGGTGAAGGAAAGGGAGAAAATACCCCAAGATTCCCAGCTCTGAGTCCCAGTTGGAAGGCAAACTGGAAATCAGAGAGGCAGGGCTGCAGGGACCATATAGCACAGGGAGATCTCATCCTCCTACAGCTTTCTGAGTGCAGAGGGTGGACGGCTCTGCATACAAGCACCATGATGTCCTGCTCTCACCCCACCTCTGGGCAGTGTTGGAGTCTAACGCATCTGCCGGGCAGGACAGAGTTCAAGCCCACTGGTGCCTGCTCTGCACGCTCTGCATGGTGGGAGCAATCAGCAGCTCACCCCACATCACCCACCCTGCCCGCGTTGGGAGAACTTTGGGCTGTTGGCAATCGCCAAGAGCCATGGGCAACGCAACCCTCCACTCAAATGCTGCCGGTCCTCCGACAGACGAGCTGCGTCCAGACGTCCCCGAGCGAAAGGCAGCGTTTGGTGGTGCGGGCCGGGTGCCAGCGCTGTGTGCTCCTTCCTGCGAGCAGCGCAGAAAAGACCCTGGAATCAACATGTTTACTGACAGACTCCTGCTCTGTTGGCCTGGTTTTCTAAGGAAATGAAGCTTGTGCAATCACATTGTCTGGGGGTGTCTGTTCCTAATAACTTCGCAGTCCACCAGCCAATTCCAATCCGATCTGACAGAGGGGGAGAGGTCTCAAAATATTGCGTCCTCCCGAGTCTCCCAGCAGTATGCTGGGTGGCTAGCTGGGCTGCAGGTAACTTGGACCAGGCGAGGAACAGAAGCATCTTCATTCCAAAGTCATGGAAAAGAGCAACAAGGTCACAGTCCCATTGGGAAGAGGACTTCGCCAGCAGTGGCCAGAGCTGGATGTGCACCATCAGCTAGGAGAAACATGCGTGTCCGGAAGGATGCGAGCTCCAGCTACGCAGGGCCTGGCGCTGCCTGCAGTTAGCGCACGTCTGGGCAGAGGAGGACAGAGTCTGCAGCAAGCCATGGCTGCCAGAACGTGTGGAGCTGAGCGCTGAAAAGCCTCCAGCTCCCCGAAGCACCGGGGCTGAGGGATCCTCGCCCGGAAGGCGTGGGCTCCCGGCGGGCAGAAGTCTCCCTTCCGCTGGGGACGGGCGCTTCCAGGAGCGGAGCTGCGCCGCGGGCACCTCGCCAGGCAGAGCGGGACCCCCGGTCGCCCCGCGTCGCGTCGCGTCTCGTCTTGCTTCAGTCTGGACAGGATCTGGACAGCAGTGCCTTGTTTCTCCTCTCGTTGACGCTGGTTTAATTTGCTGAAGGCGTTCGATGGTGCACATGGTCTCTCTAGCTCAGCCCTGCCAGTAATATGAGCTTAACAGAGCTGGAGAGGACTTTTTTTTTAAGCGCCTATACAAACATGATTTGTTTTGTAATAACTCTTCTTCTGTTCTGTTTTGAAGGGGATGATGGCTCTGGGATCTGAGGGGCTCGGAGACAGCTCAGAGCAGCTCAAATTCCTCCCCACGTGCTATCAATTAACGTCTTCATTAAACACCCAGATCAAAGCTGCTTCCAGCCAGAGCATGACGGCGCAACAGAGCTCAGCTTCGTGAAGTCACCCGCAACTGGTGACAAATCAAAAAGGGCTTGGTTTGTCCTGTACCAGCCACACATGGAAATGGGAGATAACTGCCAATGGAGGGAATGAGCGTCCTTCCTCAGCTCCCCATTGCAACCTGGACCAGAGAATAAGATCCAAGCCGTGGCGAGGGATGAGGGACCTGCTGCATGTACACTTGCAACAAAAGGCACTCCCTGCAGTGGTGGATCACCCCCTCCTTGCCCATCAGCCTGCTCCCGGGCCAAATCTCTGGTCCCACCAGTGCGAAGGGCAACTCTCCAGTTGACTTCATTGAGACTTGACCTTGAGTTAAGCCAGCAAAGCAGGAGGGCTGGGAAAGTCATCTGGAAGGAAACACCACCACAAAATTGTCCAGATGGGACAATGCAGAGGTTCTCTAATGTATCTTCTACCTCTACTTTATTTAACCTGTGGGCATCCAGAACTCCCAACCCCTGGCAGCGTACAAACTGCACCACTGCACACATCCTTGTGTGATCAGGCCTGACCAGCAAGGGGTCACAGCCTTCTGCTAGCATGGCTCCATCTCTGCTTGCCACGGCAGCACATGGCACCAGCTGGCCTGGAGGCAATCCTGCATCCTAAACTTTGTACAAATACCTGTGCTTCAGCCTGGTGCAAAAAGGTACGTTTCCACTTACAGTCAAAACACCAAAACCTGGGGTTTGAATCCCTGTGGCAGCTTGTGTGCACTGTTAATCTGCGCTCGGTGTTCAGCCAAGAGTGTTGCGACTGCGGGCCGCATCACAGGGTCTTCCTCTTGCAGAGCCCTTTATTAGACAGTAAGAAGGCTGAACCCCTTGGGAAGACCTCGCAGCACTGGGTCCTACTGTGCAGGCAGACCCTCCGCCGCTCCCTTCCCACCCTCCTTCCCGGTCGGAGTACGCTGGGTGCCACCCCCTCAGTGCAGTTTCTCACTGTGGTGACCGGCAGGGTGGCAGGACCAAGCAGCCCCTGCGAGATACTGCAGCCGCGCACGCATGGGGCTTGCCCCCCAGCCTGGTCATGTGGTGCATGCTCAGGTTTTACCAACACTGACCGCAGGGTGCAAAAGTGTGACCCCGGCGTGTTCTCCCTCCCTTGCTTCTGTGCCCAAACACACATGGTATTTGTGGCTGCTCTACCAAATGCCACCGAAGGGAGGTTTTCTTTAAAGATATCGTGGAATCATAGGATGTTTTAGGTTGGAAGCCACCTTAAAGATCGAGTTCCCACCTCCCTGCCATAGGCAGGGACACCTCCCACCAGCCCAGGTTGCCCAAGGCCCTGTTCAACCTGGCCTTGAACACCTCCAGGGATGGGGCAGCCACAGCTTCTCTGGGCAAGGTGGGCCAGGGACTCACCGCCCTCAAAGTGAAAAATTTCTTCCTGATATCTAATCTAAACCTCACATCTTCCAGTTTGAAGCCATTCCCCCTCGTCCTATCACTCCATGCCCTTGCAAAAAGTCCTTCCTCAGCTCTCCTGGAGCCCCTTTAGGGACTGGAAGGGGCTCTGAGGTCTCCCCGGAGCCTTCTCTTCTTCAGGCTGAACAACCCCAACTCTCTCAGCTTTAAGATTATAATTAGTTGGTCATTTCCTGCATAATTTAAGATAAATTTAGTAGACTTTAGCACCTGGTTTCAGCTTGCTGGTGTCATTACAGGGTAAACTGTGGGCAGAGTGAAAATCCAGCATGCACAGAAGTGTTGCCCCCATCTAAGCCATGCTGTTTTATGAAAACCTCCACCCCGTGTGACCTGCTGAGCTTTGCAGCGATGAACCAGAGCACCGGGCTGGGTTTGTCCTTAATGTAGATCAATTAACTGAGCGTGTTGCTTATGAAAGAGCAGGAACAGCAGTGCTGGGTCTGGGAATAGCATAACCCTTGGGGAGATAACATCTCCCAGTATGCTCCCCCACCACAACACTCGCCCTAAACCACAGCAAACACTGCTGTGGGACACTTCGCCCCCCACTGCCTCCTTCTCCAGGCAGCACAGTTGGAAGCTTGGTGGGACAGCCTTCCATGACCTTGGTGGAAACCCCAAGTGTGTTTAATGTCCAGTTTTGAGGCATTGTTGGAAACTGTCTTGAGGCAAAACACTGGGAATCAGGTCAATTGATACCATCAATGTGATAGGCCCTCTCCAACTGCAAGCAGCAGCTGTGACATTTGTCTGCACAGAGCGCTCTGTTGTGGTTTGGATGTGGCCGGCACCGCACGAGGCTTTGGGGGAAGAGAGGAATGTGTCTGGCTCAGGAGCAGCGCTCGCAGCTATTTCTGCCACAGCAAACCCCACCTCGACTGCAGAGCTGCTGCTATTGCCTCCGGCCTGGGATATCCCAGGGGCTGGGTCAGGTGAAAAGCGGGTACCAGCCCACTGCTGCCCAGCCAGGAGCTGCAGGAGATGCACAACGCTGCTCTGCTCCTAGCTGGTGGCCAGAGCTCCTGCTGCCCGCAGCCCCATTGCAAGCAGTGCCACGGCAAGTCCAGGAATGTGGCCCAGCAGCTCAAAAAACCATCAAAGAAGAGCAAAATTGGACTCTTGTTGCTTATCTTAATTTACAGATCAAATCCAACTGCTTCAGGACAAATGCGTTTGCATCTCCAGAGGTTCTTTGAAGCCTGAGTCAGCAAAGTGCATGCTCACCTTTAAGCACATTGGTTTGCAGTCTATCGGATTAAGCTGCAGCTTGAGGGAACAACCATACAAAAGTGTTGTTTTAACACATCATCTGTTGGGTTTTTCTTTCTACTTCCCACCAAAAATGCCATTTTAGCCATAATATAAATGTTCATAATAGATTGTTGGTTTCAACAAATGGTATCTTCCAAAATTCTAGAGTTAGAAAAACTTGTAGATATTCACACTGGCCTGTTCCTGTGTTTTGGTTTTTCAAGTGAAAATTATTTTGGTTAAAAAAAAAGTTGGTGGGGTTTGGTTTTTCTTTTAAATCTGGAAAATAAAATAAAACAAAGCACTAGGGCTTCCTCATGAGTTTTTACTTCTGCATTTTCAGTTCCTGTTTTCGCGCTGTTTTATTTTTCAGGTCGCTTTGGGAACAGAAGACTTTCTGTGTCCCGGGAATTTTCATGGGGCGGAAAGATCTGTTTTCTGCCTGGTCTATAGGTGGCTTTGGAGAACCTCAAGCCAAAAAATCCTAGACACACTAAAGTCGGCTGGAGCTTTCCGATGGTGGTAACGTTACCAGGACTCCCATCTCTTCCAATCCAAGTGTCTTTGTGGTTGGGAAATTGCAATCTCCGTCTAAAATCTGCATTGTCCGGCCCAGTTCCATATGGGAAGTGGCTTTGCCCACAGCGTACATAGAAGACCAGCGTGTGGTTTCTCAGAGGAACCTGGGCCGTCTGAGTAAAGGCTACTTGACAGTGAGCCTCAGGCCAACAGTGTTTTGCTCAGCGGCTGTTGGGCAAAGCGGCATCCTCAGTGGGCATCTGTGCTGGGGATGGAAAGTGTGGGCAACCCCTTGAGTCACCCAGCATAAATCTGATCACACCACATTTCAATTAGACGGCAACTCTATTTATAAGCTACGTGGGTAAACAGCCCGTGTAGCTGTACAGTAATTGCACAGAGTTCCTACAGATGATAGAGCAATAATTAACTTAGTAATTGCATGTGCCAGAATAGCCCTGGAACTTCCACTGTGTTTTGGATGGCTGGCACGGCTCCTGCTTGCTTTCTCGCCTCCCGTTTGAGAGAAGAAAGGCTTCTACTGACTTCAACAGATCAAGCTCAGAGCATCTCTCCTCTGTGGATGTTGTGGCTGCTTTATAGAAAGGGTAGCTCTTCAGCTTTCCACCATAACCAGAACTAAGGAAAGGAATTTCAAAGCAGGAACACAAGAGAAGTGTCCCAGGGGAAGAAAAAAAAAAAAAAGGGGGGGGGGGGGGGGGGGGCAAGAAAAAGACAAAAAAGACAAAAAGACGACAAAAAAGACAAAAAGACAACAAAAAACTCCGCGTCTCTGCCTCAGAGAGCCAAACCTTGGGAAACACAAAGCTGGATTCGTGTCTGATAAACTGAGCAACTCCCTTTGGACGGGAGAAAAGAAATGCAAATGCCTTAGAACTGATGCCAACAAGCTCTGAATTTTGGGGAGGAAATTCAGAGTGTCACAATTCAGGTTTGTTTCTTTGAATCTGTACAACATGAGCAAAATACCATGCAGGGATGGCTCTTCTGGTGATGCAAATTAATACATTCCCATTAACCTTCATGGAAATATGTCAGTTTTCTCCTGCTGAGCTTCTGGACCTGGGTCTACCTCCAAGCAGAGAGAGCAGAAGAGCTGGTTGCTGGACTAACCAAGCCGATGTTTGGTTTTGACTGTCCCCAACAGCAAAAATGAGTATGCTCATCTGCATTTAAATGCCGTTAGTGATGGAAGTGATGTCCACATAGAGATGAAGAAATCCTCGCAAAGTACAAATTGTTCTGCAGCGTCATCTTTTGGTGCTCCACAGCGCCTGGAAGAGGAGGCCACATGTCCCAGCTGAGGAGACCCGTCCCTGCCTCCCAGGCAAGGTAGGAAATGCATCCCCATGTGATGCCCACTGCTGCCCTCAGAGCCCGCGTGCTTTCATGCTGCCAGCTGGAAGGGAAACCCTACAGCCGTGTGGTTTGCTGGTGGCCTAAGGTCAGCAGAAGACGAGCAGTGTTGGCATAGTGAGCTTTCCTATGGAGCTCAGGTTTGGGAACAGCGGGCTGCTCTCGATTTCTCCCAGACCTTCGCTTCTGCACCCAGATAAGCATGGCTTACGTCTGCCCTAACCCAGACGAGGTTTTTAATGATGCCCCATCCACCAGGAGGAGGGGTTGTCTGGGGTAGGTAGGTGTACCTCACCCAGGTAGGGATGGTGTACCTCTGCAGGGCACCCAGGTGGCACGCTGGTGCAGAGGGGGCTTGTGCGCACAAGGGGTGCTCACCTGGGCTCAGGTGGGTGTATGGCACGTGGGTGGGTGCATGCATGTATGGGCACAGCGGTGTTTGGGGCTGGGTACTGGCAGTGCCTGTGGCTGGCAGTACTGGGGACACGGGTGCTGCAAGGAGGTGGGTGTCTGTGCCCAGTGATGCAGGATTGCGTAGGCACAGTCCCCCTGCCTTGGCCCCTCCTGGAGTCTAGACTGCTTTGCTTGTTAAAATACTGGGGAAAAGGGATTGCTACAAGCAAAATGATACCACTTCCAGCTCCACCTCCACTGCTTCCCCGTGCCAGGAGGCAGCAGGGCCGAGGCCGGGTGCTCTGGGGATCTTCCTCCATCACCTGTGCCGTGGTACAGACACCAGCGTGCGTGCCAGGCTGGTCCCCACCGAGAAGGCCCCCTTCATCCAAACCTTCGTCAGCGCTGCAGTTAGCACAGAGGACAAGGAGACCTACCAGGGCTAACGCTGTTAATCCTTGTGCTGCTGAAAGCGCCTGCCCTGGCTCCTCCTCACCTGACAGCCACATCCCCTTCACACCACGCCAGCTGCCCAGAGAGTGATGCTGAAGCTGGTGGGAGGTTGTCAGCCCCGTACCAGCCTTGCTCAGGCCACGTGCCTCCAGGTGCGTTGCTTTGGGTTGGAGAAAGAAGGGAACAGAGAGCGGCTGAGGCACAGGGGGGTGAAGAAGTGACAGAGCAAAGCTTGAGCCACATAACCCAGAGCCTCAATGCCCTGTAGGGCCTTGAGCCAGTAAGCCCCAGTCTTAACTGTGACACCATCCTGCTTAAGCATGCCTGTGACATCATAGCCTTCAAAAATTAAAAACCAGCCTTCACAGAAACAGGTCATGGCTCCAGGCTGGTTCCAGCAGCCACATCAGCTCCCCATCGCCCTTAGCACTGAGGTTACAGCCTTAGAGACTGCCGCATACCAAACCTACCCAGTTTCTGCTCCTACTCCTTGGCCATAGGGAAGGGCAGGAGAACCTCTTGAAGGTTTCAAGACCTGTTTGGAAAGAAAACATTGGGATGTGCCCGTGAAGCTGCCCAGGGAGAGAAGGAACATGAAAAGGCGCAAGCGCCATTTTTCAAGAAACATTATGCAGCAGAGCCTGCCCCAGAAACCCCTCTTCTTCACCCAGGCCCTCTTTGCTCTGCTCTTCAGTCCTGCCTTGAACAGCAGTCCCACCTTACCATGCACCATTTACCAGGGCAGGGCAGAGGTGTCTGTAAGTCCACCTCATGGGGCTGAAGATGTGCTTGGGAGAGGAGTGAAGCTTCCATCAGGACATCACACATCCCAATGTCCCCTGTAGGGAGGCTTCCTACATGACTGCTATGCAATGCCCACCCTTCCCACTCTGACTGCACCCAACTCTGCTTCTACCCAGGCCCCTGCTTTTTCCTTCTTCCTCTTCCAGGCAAGGGGAGGAGCTCCCATGAAACCACCTACTGCTTTTGTTCCCTGCAGCCAAGTGATGCATCCTGCTACGCAGCCAGAGAAGCTCCTGCAGAAAAGCACTGCACGGCCAGTGAGATGCTCCCATGGGCACTGGGAAACGTTGGGTAACCAGATCGCAGCAGGGTCTACCTGCAGAGCTTGCCCCATGTCCACCCTGGCCAAGGAGTCTGCACTTGGCTTGGGGTAACGGCTCCATCTCTCTTGATGGAGCAGGGCTTCTAGGAAAGGAGACCAATTGCTTAAGAAAAGGGGAGGCTGTTTTCTCCTCTGGGGTCAAAGGAAAGGGTGGCAAGAGTTGCATCGATCTGTGCTCAGGAGCATCAGGAACACAGATGTAGCTTTCTGTACATAGCCCCGCTCTAAAACTGAATTCACTCTTTGACTTCCAGAAAGCCACTTAACAGTTTTCCACCACTTGTGTCTTCCCTCTCCTCTGCCCCAGGCTCCGAGCATCAGTAGGTGATGCACGTGAACAGGCTCTGGCTAGGGAAGGGCAACCCTGCAGCTCCTGCCTCTTCGGGATGTCGATGCCTGTGGATGCCCAACAAGGACCAACTCCATGGGGACCTCTACACTCACCAACCTGCTTCCTCCTTGGCCTGCGAAAGCAGGATTGGTTTTAACCTGAGAAATGAGATGAGCGAAGGGGAAAGGAGATGGGAGAAGTGCCTTCTTAAGCGTTCCTTTGCTGCTCGCCTCCCCGTCCCATGGCAGTGTCTGCGCTGACGTCAATGCCGTGCTGTTGATTTGCACCAGCTGAGGGGCTGGCACACGATCCTCCCTGTCAGAGTGGCTTTGACGTGGGGTGGCGGAGGGCTCGTGCTGGGATATATTCCTGCCCGCACCGCACAGCGTGCCGCTGGCTCTCCGTGGCAAGGTGAGGGATGACAAACTTCCAAGGAGCGGGAGGGAGGCAGCCCCCACGCGGCTGCCCACAGAGCCCCTGCCTTCACCCCGGGACGGGGGTCTGCTGCCCAGCCCAAAGCCCTCCACGCCGAGAGAAGGGGAGCTAGGCGGCTGCTAAAGTGGCATCAGCAACACAAGCCGCACCTTGCGACGGACCACCAGCCTCGCACCTCGCTTGCTGCCGCTCGCTTGAAAGTGTTTGCGCCAGCTGCGATGCAGCTGTGAGCTCTCACTGCCTTCCACACTCTTCTTCTGGTGTTCTTCCCTCGGTGGAGGCTGCAGGACCGGATTAATGCATTTAACTGCAGATGCTCGGGCCCTACATCCATCGGGTTTCCAACACCACGTGGAGGTAACTGCCTTTGCATGCCAAAGCTTATTTTATTGCCTCACAACGAAGCCCAGAAAAACATTTTTAACTTGCACTTCACTCCCACACACGCGATTTGCGTGTTAACGTAAAGCTCCACTGGGTGGAAAGCATCCCATTAAACGCTCAAGGGAAAGCTGAGCCCAGCCCTTGAGACCTTGAGGATAATCTGGGGGCTGAAGGAACACAACACATCAAGCCGCAAGAAGGAACAGAGGGATGCGCAGTCAGCAGCAGTCATCTTTACTATGGACCACAGGAGATCAGAAAAATAACCTTGTTAACAAGAGACCTAGTGGCTAACAAAATGTCATGCTATAGGACATACAAGAGAGGCCAAGCACAATCACCAGAACAAAACGGCAACCGAGGAGGAAAGGAAATCCCAGGGTGGTGCGAAGGGTGTTGCAGTAGATGCCCTATAGCAAACCTCTAGTGGTGGTACCAACACAGCTGTGTGCACATCTGTGTGTGCGTGGGGCTGGCTGCGTGGGTTCCTTTTGCCTTTAAAACAAGTCAAAGGATCTTCACCTCTTATACAACTCCAGTGTCGCTAGCACGATTATTATTAACATTTTTTTTTCAGGAAAAAAAATAATAATATCATTTTGTTCCAAGAACTATGTGCAAGAATTGTTTCTCCGGGTACAGTGAAAGGAGGGCAGATAGGAAAATACCCTTCTCAGTGCTGTCCTTGTGACTCGTGCCCTCTCCTCATTGACACCACAACCCTCCCCAGCAATTCTCGGTGGCTTTGCCTTCAGGGAATCCCAAACAAGGCTTTTCAGAAAAAGAAGAAAGAAAAACAAAAACAAAAAAGGTATTGCTGCTTCTTCTTGTAATATTTTTTCCTCTCTCTCTCTCCCCCCCTCCTTTCCCCTTAAAAATGTTTACTTTCAAAAATTCCATTCCTGCAGAGATTCCTCCCAAGCTCTGAGGTCTCCGCACTCCACCCTCCTCTTCTGCAGTCAGAAAAACTGAGTCTCGATGTCTCTTTGGTTAAAAAAAAAAATTTAAAAAAAAAAATAAAAAAAGAACACAAACAAATACACACAGCCCAGTATGATCCCATTCCACCCCGCGGACGCCTGATGAGAGGGTGTCTGTGGAAGAAGGAAGCATCAGAGACGAGCTGTCTGCTCTCTGGAAGCTGAGGTCCCCGTGCCACCCGGCCGGCTCTCCTCCTCTCATACGGTGGTCGCTGGCCCGTACTGGAGCACCAGAGGGGACGTCTCCTTGATGCGGACATAGAACCGTCCCTCGGGCCGGGTAGTTTGGAGGGACAGAGGCAAGAAGTCATCGGGAAGCCACCGCTCGCTCTCGTCGGAGGCAAATACCAGTCCGAAGTGCTCCAGCTGCTCCTCGCCGTAGCAGAAGGCGGCCGAGCCGCCCAGCACACCACGGGAGACGTCGTTCATCTCCAGCACCACCAGCTTCACCACCTCCCCGGCGGACGTCTGGCTGGTGATGTGCAGCTGTGGAAAGAGAAAGGTGGGAGAGATGGATGGTAAGGGGGAGGAACGAGGAGGAACCAGGGGCCAGAGGCAGCACATGGCGTGTCCTACAGCGGTGATTGTGAGGGTGGAGGAACAGCTGCCCCAGTGCTGCCCGGTGAGCAAGGGACAGTAGCCCGGCGTGGAGCTGCAGGCACACCGTGCCCAGGGATGCCCAGCATGCTGGGGCCCGAGCTCGTACACCCCTTTCTCACCTCCTCTGAGTCCTTACAGCACCACTCTTGTACGCGTCACCTATGGCTTGCCCGCTCCACGCAGGCTGCCCCACCATCCCATCACCTGTGGCTGGAGAAGGATAGTCCCAGCCCTGCTCCTGGCACCACGGAGGGATCTGCGTAAAGTCCCTCTTGCGGGCAGGATCCGGACCGTCAGACCAGCTGAACCACAATGGCTCTGCCAAACTAGCGGGGCTGAGCTGAAGCCTCTGGGAAGTGGCACTAAATTTCATCCCGTTCACAAGCTTGGGTTTCTCCCACCAAGAGCTACCCTTGCTCTCCCTCTCTGCTTCCTTAGGGACTGCCCTCTGAATCCCAAATACGGCTGAGAAAACGAGCTCATCTGGGCTCTGGCTGCTAACGACCACCGGGAGCTCGCTACTTGACTTCAAAGGCCCTAAAGCGGGACATCCATCCTTGCCCGGGCAAGGCGATGGTTTCCTTTGGCACATCCATCCGGGCTTGCGGAGCGCTGCGAGCAGTGCCCCGGCAGGGTGGTCCGAGCCCTCAGCCCACGTGAACCCTGCCAGCTCCGAACAATCATCGCAGGGCTCAGCTGATTTACGCCAGCCGAGGAGCCTTTCCTTTGAACTCAGCTTTCTTCGAGAAGAACATCGTAAAACGCTTTCAAGCAGGCGTGTCCAGAGCTTTGCAACTTCAAAAGCCACGTGGGCAGCCCGCCAGGAACCCGAGGGCTGCGCTTCAGTTGCATAGAAATCTATGGTACTTTCTCAAATGGAAAATAAATACTGCGAGTCAGATTCCCCCTCTGCTTCTAACATCCCTGGTGGGTGCGGAGAATCCGGCTATCAAAACTCCCCAGTAATAAAACCCATCGGCCCCACCGGCTCTGTCCTTCCTCTGCCGTTCCATGGGCAGGCTGCGCTTGGGCAGCTCTGTCGGCCTCTGCTCCATCACCGGGAATGTCGGAAGGGAAATTTCAACAGGGGAAAGAGCTTCATGGCTGGGAGCAAAGCAGGTGGCAGGGCCGGAGGGGGACCTCCCTGAGATGTGTGTCCTGGGGGACCTCCTCCATGGGGATCCCACCCGGAGCAGGTGAGGGTGGTCAGAGCTGGGGGGGGGGTCAGTTCTCAGCAGCTCTCAGCAGTTCCTCTCCCCATGAAGAGGAACCAGGTTGTACAGCGGCTCTGGTGGACACCAATGCTTGCAGCACAGAGGCAGCTTTGCCTGCTCCCCTTCCCGGGCTGGAAACAAGCGGCTCTTGCTCTCCCTTCCCCAAAGGCACACAGGGCTGGAGGGGGGAGCACAGACCCCGGGGAGGGGAGGTTGTTGGAGGGCTGGGGACAGGACAGGGGGGTGACGACTGGATTTGGGCGGGGGGGGGGGGGGGGAGGGGGGGCTGATGTGTTTGAACACCAGGATGTGGTGAGGGAAACCCATCAATGTTGGGGACCTGTTGAAGCGGGGCCAGAGGAGGGCCGTGAGGATGCTGCGAGGGCTGGAGCCCCTCTGCTGGGAGGACAGGCTGAGAGAGGTGGGGGTGTTCATCCTGGAGAAGAGAAGGCTCCGGGGAGATCTTATTGTGGCCTTCCAATCTTCCAGTGCCTAAAGGGGCTCCAGGAGAGCTGGGGAAGGACTTTTTACAAGGGCATGGAGTGATAGGACGAGGGGGAATGGCTTCAAACTGGAAGAGGGGAGATTTAGATGAGATATCAGGAAGAAATTTTTCACTGTGAGGGTGGTGAGCCCCTGGCCCAGGTTGCCCCGAGAAGCTGTGGCTGCCCCATCCCTGGAGGTGTTCAAGGCCAGGTTGGACGGGGCTTGGAGCGACCTGGGCTGGTGGGAGGTGTCCCTGCCCAGGGCAGGGGGGTGGGAACTCGATGATCTTTAAGGTCCCTTCCAACCTAAACCATTCTGTGATTCTATGACAATGTGACCTTGGCCCACTGCCTGCCTGTGCTGGGTGGCACTAACCTACTGTCAGCCACTGAACCACGGACCAAGAGCTGAACCACGGCTCCACTGCCTTTTCCCCCCAAAATACCCCACCCATGGCCCTGTCTCGCCCCCTCCGCAGCAGTGACTATCGTGCCTGCAGAGCCACATGCCCCGTCCCATGCTGCCAGGAATCTCATCACTACTGCAGGGACGCGGGGACGCAGGGCAGGAATGCTGCGGGTCTCCAGGGGATGTCTCCCCCGGGATGGTGGAGGGTGCAGAGGGCAGTCCCAGGCGAGGAGCACGCAAGCCACACCACCACCTGTCTGCCCATCCTGCCAGCCCTTTCCATCCGGGCACGGCAGAGCCGCACCGCTGCCCTTTGCAGGCTCCAGTACCTTGACACTGGTCTCTTTGGAGAGTCCGGTTTCGTACTGAGGGCAGACCCGCAAGGTGACAGAGCCCGGCTTCTTCCCTCGGTCGGCCAAGCACCCGGGCTGCTCTGGCTGCTCCTGGAAGCTCTGAGTCCACTCGGCTGAGCGTGTTCGGAAGACGGGCTCGGAGCCCTGCCTGCCCCGGCTGCGCTCGGGGCTGGGTGTCGAGCCAGTCCCCAGCCTGAGCTGGCCACAGTGGCCCGTGGTCCTGCTCTCCGTCGGGGAGCTGTCGACGGAGCCGGGGCAGGACTTTCTGGCCGCCTGGCAGAGGGGTTTGGGGAAGTCCAGGCTGCTGGTTCGAACACAGTACGCCTGCCGCTTCTCCGTGATGCGCAGCAGCTCGATCTGTCGACTGGGCAGGACAAAGTCGCTGTCGTAGAGCTCGGGGGGCGGCCGAGGCTCCTCCGGTGGTGGCGGCGGTGGTGGGGTCTTGAGCTCGTGGGTCTGCAGGACATCCGGAGCGCTGTCCCGCAGGGTGCGGGCAACTCTTCTGCTACAGCACTCGGGCCCCGAGGAGGAGTACACCAGGTCGAGCTCCTTCGGGCTCTGTGCCCTGCTGGAGTCGTAGTCGCTGTCGGTGGCCAGGAACACCTCGGAGGAGCCCTCCTCATCTGACAGCCCGTGCGAGTCTGCGAGGGGTGTAAGAGAAGCAAAGAGGGGCTCAGCCTTGCTGTCGGCAACCCTGGCTGAGGGTTTGCACCAGATGGAGTCCAAGGAGGCCCCCAAGTGTTTCCCCCCCTTGCCATACACCTGTGCCGTGCTCGCCCAGGCGCAGGCAGAGCAGGTCCTGCCCCAACTGCGACCGACCGCCCTGCCCGCACTGCCGACGCTGGCCCTGCATGCACCCCCACGGTGCAGCCAAGCCAGAGCAGCGGTCCCGGTGCCCCCGCGCACGGGCAGCCCCCTGCGCCCACCGGGCAGGAGCTTTGCAAAGCCGGGTCCTTACCGGAGTTGAGCTTATGGCTGGTCTCTGGCGAGGGCGCTGGGGAGGGAAGGTAGTCGAGGTGGGATGAGGTGGATCGCGTTTTCTCCTTCATTGCACCACCGGCCTCGCTGAGGAAGCCGCTGAGGGACACCCCGCAGGAGGGCTGCTTGTACCGGGCGTGTTGCAGGGCATCCATAATCCAGCGCATCTCGCGCCAGATCTCCTCCATTTGCTGCCAAAATAGGAAGCGCAAGATTCCTTTCAAAAAGCAAACAACAGCAACAAAAAAGACCCCCAGCAAAACACAGGCTCTCCCCACACACCTTTCCCAAAAGGTGAAAGCTTCGGGGGAATCCCCGAGTCAGGAAATCCCAAGAAGTGCTCTTGGGTGGGAAGGCGCTGCTTTGCCCACCAGCAACTGCCAGTTCAGCAGGACCTGCCTGGTGCAGGCAGGAGCGCTGGGAAAGGGGGTAGCATGGGGTGCTCTCCTGCAACTCCATCCCAAAATGTACTTCCAGACCATTTTCTAGCAAGGTGGGGACCTGCAGAGCAGGACCCTCCAGCTCTCTAATCAGGATTTTTAATGTGATCATCACAGTAAGAAGTTGCTAGACGAAGCCCTGCCTGCTGCTGCCTGTCTGCCATGTCAGAGACACCTCATGAGGTTACACCAGTGGGTACAGCCCCGGTGGGGATGATCCTGTAGCTCCTCCAGGGCATGACTGTCCCGGCCACGTCCCGTGGGCACTGTCAAGCCTGGCTCCCTCCCAGCATGCTCCCGCTCCGTGTACCTGGATGTAGTCCTGAACCTGCTGGTGCCTCTGCTTCGCGGTGGAGAGCTCAGCATCGGAGAAGGCCTCCCGGAGGCTCTGCTGAGACAGGAGCGACTCCAGCTCCAGGAGGGCGGACACCTGGCAGTACTGGGTGATGAACTCCCGATCATATGTGAAGAAGTGGACTGGGAGGGGAAAAAAGAGAGGGAGGAATTAAAAATATCAGGTCCTTTGCTGTGGATGCCCTATGGGCTCCTCCCCACTCACCCAACACAGGGAGGAGGCAACACTCTTCCTCTCGCCTACCTGGACAGCCCTCAGCATCCCCCTCCATCCCTCCTCTCCTGGGGAAAGTGAGGGAGCTCCAGCCCACCCCACCACCCGTCCTGGCTCTTGGGAGCTGTCAGATGGCAAGGAGACCAGCAAGGATGACTTTTGGCATTCCCCCTCCTCACCTAGCTCGAAGATCTGCAGTGGCAGTGTGAGAAAGCCAGAGCGAGGGGTGTAGGGGTTGTTCTGGCCTGGAGCAGTGCAGACATCGTCCGACGGAGGCAGAAGCAGCAGGAAGGAGACCTGGCCCCCAAAGTCCAGCACCTCTTGGCTGTACAGACGGAAATCTTTGGCCTGCAAGAAGACACCGCAGGTAACAGCTGCAAACATCACTTGGTGGGCCCTCCACCAAGTCCTCATCTACAGAGGGATCCATTCAGGGACCACCTGCAGCCAGGGGACACTGCTATTTCAGCACACAGCCAGAGGCTCCTTGCTTCTGGCATAATCTGCACACCTCCCTTTCTCTCTTCTTTCTCCTAAAGGCCTCTAAAATATTGATCAAAGTCACTATAACAGGATCCCAGAGAAGAAGTCCATCCAGAAGAAGAACCATTGATGGTCTCAGCCCTGCTCACAGAGGCACCCTCAAGAGCTGCTTGGTCAGAAGTACGTGCCTGGCACTGGGCTGGCGGGCATCTTCCCAGCGAATACGCAGCACAGTGGAGAAGGGATTTCTCCCACAGAATCCCAGAATGGTCAGGGTTAGAAGGGCCCTCTGGAGCTCCCCCAGTCCAACCCCCTGCCACAGCAGGGGCACCTCCAGCAGTGGCACAGGACAGTGTCCAGGCGGGTTTGGGATGGCTCCAGAGTGGGAGACTCCCCCCACCTCTCTGGGCAGCTGTGCCACTGCTCTGCCACCCGCACAGGGAAGAAGTCCCTCCTCAGGTTTAGATGGAACTTCCTATGGTCAAGTTTGTGCCCGTTCCCTCTTGTCCTGTCACTGGGCACCACTGGAAAAAGACTGTTCCCATCCCCCTGGCACCCTCCCTTTGAGTATTTATAAGCATTGATAAGATCCCCCCTCAGTCTTCTCTTCTCCAGACTAAAAAGCCCCAAGGCCCTTGAACTTTCCTCATAAGAAAGATGCTCCAATCCCCTCATCATCTTCGTAGCCCTTTGCTGGACCCTCTCCAGCAGTTCCCTGTCCTTCTTGACCCGGGGAGCCCAGAACTGGACACAGTGCTCCAGATGCGGCCTCACCAGGGCAGAGCAGAGGGGGAGGATGACCTCCCTCGCCCTGCTGGCCACACTCTGCTGGATGCACCCCAGGATGCCATTGGCCTTCTTGGCCACCAGGGCACATTGCTGGCTCATGGGCATCCTGTTGTCCACCAGGTCCCTTTCCACACCGCTGCTCTCCAGGAGGTCAGCCCCCAACCTGTACTGATGCATGGGGTTATTCCTCCCCAGATTCAGTACCCTACACTTGCCCTTGTTGAACTTCATAAGGTTCCTCTCCGCCCATGCAGTCTGGCCCAGGAGCCTGCAGCTCCATCCCACGGCTGGCCAGGGACCATCCTGCTTTGGAGGGGCAGAGCTGGGCTGGTCTTGTGTTACAAGGACTGACCCAGGACCAAACCACACAGCAGGAACTAATGCAAACCCAGATTCACCTTGCTTGCTTCGGAGGTAAGACAAACAGCTCCTGTGGACACTGTCCCTGGGCAGGCAGATGTTTCAGGTGCTGGCTCTCCACCACTTGCCCTTCTATTTGCATGGGACTAAACTCTCATTGATGCTTCAGTCCCACAAAGAGGGACCAGGGGCTGCGGTACCCTGCCTGCAGCAGTGACCAGCACGGTGCTACACAGCTCCTTGCCCTCCCTCCTCCCCAGAACTTGGCACCTGCCTGTACCTCTTGCAATGGGATGTTGACCAATGTCATCAGCTCCTTGATAGCCACTTGGAGCTCCTGAAACAAGTGGTTCTGGGAGGTCTCAGCCTCTGGCTCCCCAGGAACAGGCTCCTCCACACTGGCCATCTTCTGCAGCCATTCCCACTCCTCCCTGGAGAAGGGCAGAGACAGACATGTGCAGCATGGGGCGGACCTGAGCGCGCTATCACTACGAGAGCTGCGTTTGCTCAGCTGTCCTCCTCCGAGAGGGTGCAGCACCCTGGGGGACGTGGGAGCTGCTGGAGGTAGAGGGGAACCTTGGTTTGCCCCAGCTCCAGGCTGCGTTGCATGGCAGGCAGTAGGGCTGAGAGGGAATATTACATTGCTGCCAGGAGCCCGAGAGCAGAAGTGGGAGGTGATGGGTGCTCTCAGGCTGGGTGGGACAGAGGAACCTGGTTGTCCCAGGTGAGCTGCCCTGCAAGCCCCACCTGGAGATGTTGGGGTTGGAGCGAATCTTGACATGGCACAAGATGTTGGGGAGCCGCTCCGGCACCAGCACTCGGATCTGATCCACCGCGCTGCAGAGCTTCAAGTAGCCCAGGTAGAGGCCCGGGGAGAGGGCATGGCTGCTCCGCTGGTGGTAAGCCAGCTTGTCCTGAGAAGAAAGGCACTGCTGGATGGAGCAAGCCCTCGCAGTGGGGCTCTCTCCTGCCCTCATGTTGGGTGCCACGGTGCAGCCAGCCCAGCCGGCAAGAGAAGCAGCAGAGCAGGTACAACCCAGTGCTGCCGGGATGAATCCGGCACCAGCCTGATGCCTCCCCTCAAAGCACCCGGGTTTTTGCAGGCTGGCTGGGCTCTGCTCCCCTCCTGCCTGCAGCCAGGACCAAACCCTCCGTGGCCCGGGCTCTGCCATGACCCTTCCAGCCCGAGGAGGAGCAGGAAGGTGGTCCCACAATGGAGCCCACTGCAATCCCCTACCACAATGGCATGGGTGCAGCACCTGGATGGAGATGAGCAGTGTGTCCAGAGCAGTGGGTTCCTCCGGGGAGGACACGGACTTGCGGCTGGTCTGCAGCTTGCAGATGGGAACCCAGCGGACACTCTCAAAGGTCTGGTTGGTCTTCACCTCCTTCAGGGTGACGATGAGGATGTTGCCCTGTTTGTCTTTGACAGGCTCGAAGAAGACCTGCCCCAGGTCCTGGATGCCCAGCAGGCCCTGTGTGACCAGACAGGAGGACAGGAGAAAGCAGCAGGTCAGGGGACATCCTCGAGGCACAGCGCCCTGTGGATCTGGGCAGCTGGGATGTGGCTGGGGGTCTCCCCTCTGCCAGCTGGAAACCAGCCTGCCCAGCAAAGCACCCACTGACAGCCCCCAGCCCCTCTGCATGAGATTGCCACAAAGCCTGACACCCCACTGCCCCACGACCGGCATCCTGCCAGGGAGGACTGGCAGAGCCGGGGGTTTTCCTGGGCATGGCACATCCGCGTGCTGCTCCCAAGGGAGCCCGACTCCCCAAAAAGCACTCGCTCTCCCCTCCATGCCCACCCTCACCTGCATTTGCGAGATGGCCAGCAGCATCTTGAAGCGCGTCTGCAGGATGCAGGAGCAGGATGACTGGGAGACGGTGACGCACTGCCGCAGCCACAGGATCTCGTCCCACATGCACGACACCTGCAGCACACCAAAGGGCCGTCACCACCGGCCACCACTGCCTGCAGCTGGTTCACACAAAGGTGTTTTGGGGAAATCCATTTGCCTTTCCGTTTGAGCTGGGCTAGGAACGCGCACAGGCACGTATCACCTCTCAGCAGGGGTGCGATGTCCTATGCCACAGGCACCCCGAAATGCTTCCAGAGCCTCTACCTGAGGGAAGCACCGTGCCATGTCCACTCAGCTATGTGTCTTCATCTAGGACTGAGACCTTCTGAAGTTTGAGTAGAAGATAGCCAAGAAGAGGGAGAAGATAGCCTTCTCCCTCAGTAGGTAAGGACAAAAGATTTTGGCCCTGAGCTGCCCACCTGCCCTTTCACTCAGCCTACTGACAGCGGAGGAGCAGGCAGCAGCACCCTGCCCGTCCTGCTCTGCACAGCAGAGGCAGAGCTGCCGCAGCAGGATGCTGCGCTGAAGCAGTTAAACAGCTGAGAAGCCGCTGGCGTCCCTGTGGAAAGGCAGCACGCACTGTCATGGCACGTGTGGCACCGGTCCATTGCCCACCTCTGGGTTTTCAGGGGCTGGGGTGGAAATGTCCGTCCCTGGTGGTTTCTCAGTCCATGCCGAAGCCCAGCAAGTGGCAAGCCTGTGGGCTGCCAGCTCCCGGGTTGGAGGGGGACCTGCGGCCAGACGAAGGCAGCGGCGGTGCACGATGCCCGCTTGGCTCACCCCGGCACTCCCGGGCTGCGACCGGCTCTTGGCATCGCTCCATCCCATGGAGCGTGCAAGGGCAGTGGCACAGTAGAGGGCCTGGAGGCAATGCCGGGAAGCCCAGGAGCTGCCAGATGTTGTGTTGTCTGGTGCGAGCCGCCGGACTAGGTCATGGTCCCTTTGTGCACATGGGGTGGCTGGTGCTGCTCCCCACGCGACTCAGACCTGGTGAGAGCCCCACAGCACCCCACTACTGCTGCCGGCGTGGGCAGCACCGGGAAAGGGCTGCAATGAAGGTGCTCTGTGGATCGTGGTGGCCATCATCTCAGCAGCATCCAGCATGACGGCCAGGCAGAGGTGTGTCAGGAGACACACTGCTGCCATGCCCCAGCGCACAGCACAGGGTCCCTGAGGCACCCACCTTGGTGAACCAGAGAAAATCCTGCATGAGCAGGCAGGAGTAGGTGTCATCAATCTCCACCACGGGGATCTGGTCTTCGTGGGTCACCAGGATGTTGTCATCCTTGTAGAAGATCGCTGTCAGGTAGAGGCCCCTGCATGGGAGGGAAGACAAGACTTCAGTGTCACCTCCAGGTGCCAGCTTCATTTCCCAAAGGGTCTCTGTCCCAAGGGCTGAGGAGATGCCCTGCCCCAGGTCTCAGCTCCTCTCCAACAGCCCGTGGCAGAAGAAGCACATGGCCAGTACAGGAGCAGGAACAAGAACCCAACACTGCCAGCAAGGCGAGCCTGGCTGATGCCACGGCTGATGCCATGGCTGATGCCCCGGCCAGCGCAAGGGCAATGGGGCCAGGCCTGTGCAGGAGACACGCTGGGGTGCCTGGAGGCCAAGCGTGAAGGTGGGTGGTGGGATGGTCGTGGGGTCTAGAGGAGGGTGGGGTGTTGGGTGATGCTGGGAGGTGGCACAGGGATGTGGGCATGGGTGCACCTTGGCCAGTCCAAATGGAAACACCAAGGAGAAACATTTGATTTCTGGGCAATGGGACTCATCTCCACTGACACCACCAGCTTGCTCCAGGCAAAGACCCATCTCTGAGCATCCCCAAGCCCTGGGCTTCTGCACACAGTTCCCCGGCGGTGCCCAGGACGGGCAGCCCTATGTCCCTGCCAGGAGATGGGCTCTCCACCACCCCCATGCACCAGCCTCTCACCTCTTCAGTGTCTTGAGAAACTTGCTGCCAGGGTGGAAGAGGTGCTTGAGGCTCTTGGAGACTGAGTGCTTCCTGCTCTGGGGCTGGTTCTTGCAGGGCTCTGGGGAGCAGAGATCAGAGGATGCTGCAGCAGGAGATCAAAGGCCACACCAGCAGCCCGTCGCACGGCATGCTAACCCGGTGGGAAGGCTCTAACACTGCCTGAGCTGTCTCCCTGCTACGCTCATCCATGGGACAGAGCTACTCCTGGTGCCACCCCAGCCCCTCAGCCCACCCCACAACCCTGAGGGGTCCGGCTGAATCCTTCACCCCAGTCCCCCCACAGTGCCATGCACTCACCGTGGCAAACACAGTGCTGGTGGACGGTCTTCACCTGGCCCAGCAGATGGTCCAGAGCTTCAGCTTGTCCCCTTCGCCGAGGAGCCCGGCCGTCGTACTCCCGCCAGTCTGTGGGGGACACACCAGCATCACCCCCAGCACCTACCCATCAGCCTGGGAGAAAGAGAGCTTCCCGTCCCCTCCTCCCCATAGCAGGTCACCTCTTGGCACCCCACCTATGTGTGCCACAGCCATGGCATGGCACGGCATGGGGCGGCAGCAGTCATGGGTGCTGAGCATCTCTGGGTGGGCTGGGCTTTGGCACCCTGGCTCTGCACAGCACCCCATGGCCACCAGCCACCCTGCAGCACGGCAGAGACACAGCAGAGGGAAAGAACAAGGTCCCGTCTGTTGCTGCCGCACTTCACCGGCCTTAAAAAATAAAATTCTTTCCAGTGTCTTCCTCCAGGTCTTCCCCAGAGCGGCAGCTTTCTCCGGGTGAGTGCTGAGAGCTGCGCTCACCTCGGCAAACACATAAATAAGCTCTCCTGCCAGCTCCACCCGGAGCGAGACGGCAGCAGGACCAGGAGTGGGGCCGGGGACCCGCCGGCGCTTCTACGTTAGCTTTACATTAATTGCTTTAAACACCCCCTGTGTCCTGCCCGCTGCTGTTTTCCATGGAAAGTTCAGCTCTGTTAACTTTGGCTGGGGCTGGCCACTATTTTTAGGAGCTTTAAAAACACCCAGGGAGGTGCCTGACTATATTCTGCTGGGCCAGGGAGGGATCTTTACTGACGGGAGACATATTAATGGAGATATAAAAATAAATAAAACCCACTCATGTCTGATTCACTTCAGCTGCACTTTGTATCAATGCCGCTGGCTCTTGGTCACGGGGAACGTGACCTGTGCAGGATCGCAGAGGGGCTTTAAAGCGGGTGAAAACATGACCAAGATCTGCTGCCAGGACAGGGTAAAGCCAGGGCAACACAGGGCATGCGTAGGCTCGCTCTATGCATTTGTATACATGCAAATGTATTTTTGCATCTTTCCATACCAGTGCTAAAGCGCTTATGTACCTGCAGCTAGAGCTACGTGTGGTGCCTTGCGCACCTCTGGCCCCATCGTGGCCAGATCTGCACCTTGACCCCTACGTAGTGCATTCCCCACTCACACTCAGCAGCGTGCCTGGGCCCTCGCTGCCTGCACGCGTGGTGGCAGGGGCGGCGTGCCCACCGCCCTGCTGCTGCTCGTCGGGACGGGCTCAGCTTTCCAGGTGCGACGGTGCTCATCCCGCGGGACCACCATGCATGGTCAGAGTGGAGACCCAGCTGGGGACTGGTGGCGAGGGGCAGCGGCCACCTCGGGGCCCGCTCAGCCCTGAACTTGGTGCTCTGGGGCTGCTCCTTCCAGTTCAGTCCTCCTGGCCTGTCGCCCCCAGCACCCTGGGGTGCCTTGTGTGACACTGGGTGGCTTTTCCCTGCCGCTTGCCCTGGTGCCAGTGTGGGGAGGTGAGTGTTGACAGCTCAGAGCCGGTCTCCGGTGGGGCTCATGACCCCATCCCAGCTCGATGCCGGGGAGCGCAGGTGCCCAGGGCTGGGCTGGATGGGCAAGAGCATGCGGTAGCACAGGGAGGGCTCCAGGCCCACTGCCACCCAGGACCGGGATGGCTCTGAGCGCCGAGGGGCTGAGCTGGGGCATCCCACCACGTCACCCTTCAGCGCGTGGTCTTGCACAAGCTTGGCCGCTTTGGGGCAGATGTCACTGAGGTGGTAAGGACTGACCCCTCCCAAAAGCTGCACCGCGCTAAATTACGAACCTCTGCTAAAAAACACAGGGATGTTCTTCCTCCCTACAGAGGAGACAGCTGTATGGCTTTCCTTTTAACGAAGAAAGCCAAACACCCTCTCTCCTAGCTTCCTCCTTAGGGTGAGCTGATCCAGGTGGCTCAGCCTTTACCAAGAGAATTTCAGGTTGAAAAATGAGTATTTGGCAAAGCTCCTGTCAGCTGGAGGCAGCATCCTGGACACCCGGGCAGAGCGTCCCCACCTAGCCCGAGACCCCAAATGTTGTCTCTGCTCCCAGGTCCACTAGACCCCATCCCAGCAGCAAGAGGGACCCCCGGACGACACAGGGAGCTGCTGCCTCCATCCCGCAGCTGGTGCCAGCTCCCACAGGCATTCCCAGCGGTACTTACTGGAAGGGATGGCGAAAGGGGGCACGGAGGCTTGCGGGGGACCCCAGCCCTTCATGTTGTAGGCAGACACCTGGACGTAGTAAGCCGTGCCCTGCGAGGAAGGAAGCCACGCTCAGCACACCAGCACCTCTCCTGGCTCAGTATGCAAGGGAAGAAGGTTGCCCCCCCAGCCCAGTACACCATGAGTGGTACTAAACTGGGAGCCCGCAGCCTGGGGTCACCGCCTCTGACCTCCCCCAGTTGTACAAAGCTCTTGTTATCAGACACTAGAGAATCCCCACAGCCCGGCTGGGTGGTTTTGGGGGAAGGCAGAGGAAAGATGGGACACTGTGAATGCCCTTTGCCAGGAGATGCTCCAGCCCCAAAGACACGGGGCTTCCCCAGCCTGGAGGATCCGGGTGCTGCCTTCCCACTGGGACACACAAGGATCCGGCCCCTGGGACAGGGAGCTGGCCCAACCCTGTCAAGGGCTTGTGGCACGGCGACAGTGATTAAAGGCTTCTGATTAAAGCCCGGTCAAGCTGCCAGATGTTGCAAGCCCTCCAGGCACTCATGAAGGTGGACAGGAGCCTGCGAAGCAGCTCTGAAAGGATGATTGATGGGCTCAGGCCAGCTCCTTGCAGCAGCGCTGCTCCAAGCTGCGCTCCAGCCCTGTCCTACCGTGTACCAGGGCAGCTCTCCCGCCCCAACAGTGGCTCCGGGGCTCCGGCACCGCTACCTTGCCTAAGCCCCTCCAGCCGCATCGAGGGCTTCCCCTGCTCCTGGAGCTGGCGGTCGCTGCTTGTCCCCAGAGCTTCGGTGCTGCACGTCCCTGGTAAGGGCGACCCCATCCATCCCAGCATCTCCCCGTGTTCCTATGCCAAGCTCCATCCTGTTGTGGTCCCCATCCCGCCCCGTCCCCCCTCGCTGGTCCAATGCATGCCGGGGACAGGACGGCAGCCCCCGGGGAGGGGACAGCTGACAGGCAGTGTGTCCCCTGTGGTTCTCAGGAAGATAAAACAGCGGGGAGCCCCGGCCCCAACCAGCCCGTGACCTTGCCGAGCTCCCAGAGGTGGAGACAGGGCTGGTCCCCCCTCTCCAATGAGCGACGGGGCTGGTGCGGGGGGTCGATCTGTGCAGGTGGCAGAGGAACGAGCCACTGATTTATTGCCCAGGAGGAGCACGGGTGGAGACGGGAGCGGGGTGGGGGAGAGAGGATAAATCAGGCGCTCAGTGAATGGCCCCATTCTGCCTTTTACTCCAGCAGCCCCAGGGCAGCCCGTGCAGGGGGTTTCCCCATGGCCAGGGCAGCCACCGCCATGCAGGGAGAGACAGATGATGCCTCTCCTGGCCCCACGCTCTTAGCTCTGCCCATGGGCTGTGCTGAACACTGCCATGGCACAGTCCCACATTGGCTGCAAGGACCCAAACCCACCGGCTGTACCGTGGCCAGCAGCTTTGCCCAGCCGTGGGGCAACCCCGAGAGCTCACCGACACCAGCCCCTGGATGGTGAAGTTCAGGTTCTTCAGCTTATCGATCACGGCCTCCCCCAGCAGCGGTGAGAAGGTGGGGGAGCAGCTCCACTCCACTGAAAGGAGAGAGACCCCAAGTTGCCACGTTGGCCCCACGGAGCGAGGACAGGCTACCAGGGCTGGCTGCAGGGTGTCGGGGACCAGCAGCTGCAGAGGGACTGCGGGCAGCACCAGGGCGAAGGCAGGGGAGCCACAGTGTGGGGGACAGCATGGGGAGCTGCTGTCCTCCTCACTGAGCTGTGTCAGGCAGGGTCAGCGCCCTCAAACGATGGGTCAGGAGCTGGGGATGGAGGAAATTCTCCCAGAAGCCCAAAACATCTGGTCTGAATGGGCAAGGGGCGCAGAAGCGGCAGGACAGCAAAGCCCTCAGCATGCAGGGGCAAACAAGCCCTTGCTTGGGGGGGACGCACAAGCGGCACCCTGAGTTTTGCCTCGGTGCAGGAGGGTGGTTTGGTGTGGCTCCGACCGTTTGGGTGGCAGCCGGGTGGTGTCAGAGCGTGCAGGCCGCGCTCCTCCACGCTCAAGCACAAAAGCAGCTTGGCAGGGGCTCGGCAGCACTGCCCGTGCCCCCGGCAGCCTGGTGTGGCATGCATGGGGGCGAGCGCCCCACCGCATCGCCCTGGCACACCTGCGGTGCTTGCCATGGCTGTGTGTCCTCCCAGCACTGCTGTGGGGTCCTCACCTTTGTACTTGGTGACGACGGCTGAGTTAACGCTCAGGGGCTCCCAGAAGGTCACCTGCACCGAGGAGCTGCTGGCCACGGAGAGCTGGACGTTGGTGGGGGCGTCCGGCACTCCTGGGGACAGAAAGCGCAGGGACCACTACAGCGAGGACGGTCACTCCGAACCCCTCATTGTCCCTTCTGGGCCTCCCCCTGCACCCACGGACACGTTCCCAGAGCACACACCCCCCCCGTGCACCCACAGCGAGCCCTGGCTACAGGGTGTGGGGATGCTCTGACGGGCGCTGGTGCGGCCCCATGCCTGGACCACGCACAGCCCTGCTCCTTCCGCCAGCGCGGGGGCTGCCCCCCAGCCCGCCCCGAGCCCTCCTGCGGGCACTCACGGGCATGCTCAAACCCTGCCTTCATGCGCTTGTAAAGCCGGTATCGCCACTCCCAGGCCTTGAGCTGCTTCTCCTTCTCGGAGCAGTCCACGTTGGGTGCCTCATTCACCACCTGCGCCGTCAGCTCATTGACGCGCTGCTCCGCTTCCCGCACCAGCGTGGAGAGGTGCAGCGAGCGGCTCTCCAGGCTCACGACTGCGGAGTGGGTGGGCACGGCCGCGGGTCCCAGGAGGGGAGCCGGGAGGAGGGAAGAGAAGGTGGTTAGGGCAAGCCCAGGCTCTGCTTGGCACCAAGTGCCCACCCCAAGACCCCGTCCTCCCCTCTGTGTCCTGCTCTCCGGCTCCACTCCAGCGCATGGCTCCACTCGAGCCCCTGCTACAGACTGCACCGGTTTCTCAGAGTCCAGTGCCCACCTCCTCACCCGGACCCCACTGCCTGGGGGTGCCCCGCTCCACCAGGTCGGAGACCCAGGTGATGGGCACGGCTCCCCCACGCCGACTCACAGTGCGGGCTCTCCTTCGCTCCCGCCTGCAGCAGCGCCCTTGCGATGGGAGCGTTGTTGGTCATGATGGCGATGTCCAGGGGCAGCAGCCCCTCGCTGTTGGGGGTGTTGAGGTCCAGCTCCTCGGGGCTGTACTGCTTCAGCAGCTCCTGGACCCTGTCTAGGTCCTGCAACTCCACGGCCTCAAAGAGGGCAGCATTGCTCTGGAACTGGATGGAAGGAGAAACATGGGTCAGCTGAGCGTGGGGCACTCTCCTCCACCCCACCCAACACCCCAGCCCTTCACCAGCACCCCACAAACCCAAACGGGGGGGCTGCCCTGGTCCCGGGGGCTCAGGAGCTTCAGCTCGTCGCAGACACAACCGGATGATGCTGAGCAAACACCCGGACCAGCTCCAGCGGAACTTGCTCCAGGGCAGCTTCACTTAACGCGCTCTGGGGCTTCCACCCAGGTGACAGCATTGCCCACGCGTGGACCCTCCATCCCCACGGCCACGGCAGTGCTGGATGGAGCCAGCGGGCACTGACCAGGTAGGATTTGCGGAGTTTCTCCTTCTCGCCCCGTCCCGCCAGGCTGCTCTCGTCGAAGGACGTGTAGTTGACGCGGAATTTCCCCGACAGGTTTCGGTAAAGCCTCTTGGCCGCATTCGGCGAGGAAGGGCCTGGTGGCTTCCTGGCCTGCGCCAGCTGCAGGTCCCGCATCTGCTGCGTCATTTTAGGGGAGGATGACCTGGGAGAGGGCAAGGAGGTGCAGGGAAACAAGGCAGGTGAGGACGTGCCACAAAGGCAGAGGTACATCTGCAGCATCGGGACCGAGGCACAACCGAGGAGAGCCAGAGCAGTGCCGGGGCAGCACTGATGTGAGCGGCTGCAAGGTGGATACCGGTGCCAGCAATGCCCTCATCCATCTGTTATCAGCTGAGGCCAGACCATTCCTCCTCCCCATCGCTCCTGCTGGCCCTGCGGGGGTTCTGAGGGGCTCGTATAAACCCTGCGGGTGAGACATTCCCTTCCAGACACAAGGGCTGGTCTGGCCCCACACCGCCCCGGAGCCAGGATGCCCTAAGCAACCTCAGGCGGCTCAGCTCTGCAACTGGTCCCCATCCATCACGCTGGGGAAACCTCTCTTTCCTCCCAGTCTCTGCCACTCGGCTCCTACAGAGATGGGCTGCCCAGATACCCTCGGCAGTGGGGGCCGCAGGGACCGGCAGCCCCGCAGCCCCGTGCTGGCTGGGGGAGCGCTGCGCACCATGCAGTTGGCTTGGGATGGCCTCGTGCAGCCTCTGCACATCCATCCTTCCAGCAGGAACCCGTCCCCTGCGCTTATCACCACTCCTCAGCCCTCTTCGCTACGTTTCTTTCCCCAGGTTCTTTATTCCAGCAAAGGGCACCCCCTGAAAGCGAAGCAAGAGCGAGGAATGGACAAAAGGCCATTTCTAACGGCACCAAGACAATGCCAGACCCCAATGGGGACCAGTGACCCCCAGCCTCCTGCTCACCAGCAGACCCAGGCTCCACAGCAGCCCCTCACCTTCTCCATCCACATTCATTAAGCCACAAAATCTTTTCTCTGCTCCGATTTTGATGTCTACTTTAAATAGCCCTGATCAATATGTACAAGTCACTAGGAAAACTGGCATCTTCTCTTGGCTCCGTAGAGGGGGAGCTGCCCCTCTCCCTGCAGCTGTGACCCTCACATCCCCACCAAGACCTCACCCCCCACTGGGCAAAGTCCCCGGTTTCATTGCGAGCGTGGCCCTCGCTGCTGCGTGGGGCTTTTGCCCATGAGTCATCCCTTACAGCACCGAGGGTTTTCACTGCCATCCAACATCTGATCTCCTTCTTGCCGTCGCCCGTGGCACAGTTCCCAGGCAAGGAGCATCAGGTCTAAAGAGCATTTAGCCCAACGACGCTTAGCGCGGTTTCTCTCGGTTTTGACCTCATAGCCCTGTGTATAAGGTCAGATATTTAGGAGCAAGGTCTTCCCCGTATCACTTTATTGGTTAAATATCAAGCAAGGGGTAAGCGTGATAAAAAGCATGACAGTTGTCTAGAAGGTCAGGCCAAAATGCTACCGCGAGGCTGTGCCTGCGATGATGATGTTTATAAAGCCATCATCAGGAGGCAGGATATTAATAACAACCTCGCTACGTGCTCTTCATCATCCTGATTTCAGATTAGGCACAGTGGGCTGCAGAAGTCCTTTTACCTTTTATTACTGTGATATTTAGAAGCGGAAAACGATGGGGAGGTTGGCTCCTGCCAATTGCTCATCTCACTGGCTTCAGCCTACGGATTTAGAGGTCTCGAGTGCGGCCCAAGCTGCGGTGTCAGGTTGCTGCCCCACATTCCTCCAGGGATGGGCGTTATCTGAACTTAGGGCTCTATTGCCCAGACAGACAGACAGCAAACGCCAACCACGTGAGCTTCAGGTGGCAGGACACCCCTAAGCAACCATGTGGAGGTCGGTGAGGTCTATGCAGCAGGGTCCTGCTGGTTCTGGTGGGGAGGAAGGGGAGCAGCTCTCCACCAGGAGGGCATCACCACATGAGGAGAGACCCGCACAATGCAGGGAAGTAGGTGGAGAACCAGCCCTGGGCTCACCGGGACCTACCGGACACAGAGTCCTCAGCTTACGGCCGTGCCAGCCTAAGCACACCGTGTTTCATCACGGACACGGAGCAGCCTCCTGCTGACGGCTCCTCGTGCCAAGGGGCACCGTGCATGGCACACACAAGCCTCTACAGATGGCAAATAGAGGACCTCCGATATCAAAGGAGCAGGAAAGTATCACGCAGTTCTGCTGTCGCTGGTAGACAGAAATTCCGAGAGAAAAGCCACCCATGCCTGTGCAGGGCACTCTGGCGGGAAGAGGCAACCGGGAAGGCAGGTCCTGACCCACGGATCAAGCCCGAGAAGCAAAGTGCTATCTGACATACCAAGGAAAGAGAAATAACTGATTTGGGAGGCTCTCCAGCAAAACCGTGCCTTTTCTCTTGTGTTTAAGAGCTCCCTGCTGCCCAAGTCCTCCTCTCTCCACCCCCAGCTGCTGCTTGGAGGTGAAGGTGGCCCTTTTAGCAGGCTCGTCGACAAGATGCCTAACTCCTCTGTGGTTCCCCTTCAGCCAAGGAGGCTCTCCCACATCAGGAAAGGAAGGAAAACCCCAAAAGTACCTCTCTGGAAGCTGGGTTAGACCCCAGAGATTCCTGCTCCATCCATGCCTGCAGAATTAAGGTTTTAAAAAAGGAGTGGTGCTTTGGAGCAAAAGCACTTTTTTCTGCCAATTAAAATATATGGCAAAGGACCCAGTACAGGCAGACTGCGCAATTTGGAGGAAGTTCTTTCAGAGATGGTAGAAACAGAGGCGACACAGAGAAATTTCTCACTATTTTCCCTCATCTGATTTGCTTTTAATGAGAAGTAAAGAGACGGAAATTATTCAGAGCTCAGGAGTGAACATCTATCTATATTAAACTGGCTGCCCCAAAGATAAAAGAGTTTCCTGCCCTGTGGTTATGAGTCATCTGGACTCAGTGAAATAGTCTTGATTTATCTAGAGCTAAACTTTGCCTGCGGTGGAGCAACTGATAGCTGAAAACAACACCCACAGATGTCGTGCCCTCAAGGTACCACCAGCCAACACCAGCTCACTCCGATGGGCAAAGCCCCATCCCTGGGGGGGGTGGTGGGAGGAGGTGCCACCTCCTCTGCCTTTATCATCTCAGTGCAGCCGAACTAAATTTATCTTGACCACAATCAGTTCTTGCTGCTGATTATTTACCTACCTACTGCAAACACCGCAGCAGGGGATGGGTGCTTTGCTTGTCCCAGCGGTTCGGCGTTCTGGCCGCGGGATGTGTTTGCAACCATCAGGGAGGTGGTGTGGACATCAGGTCTGCAATGCCATAAATCCACGTCCCAGCAAACTCCATGGAGAAGGCTGAGGTTCTGCTACAGGACGTAATCGGGGCTGGCCAGACCCTTCTCATGAAACCAACGCAATGAGAATTAATTTTTTTAAGGACACGAGGATGGATGTGCATAAGACAACTTCATTTTATCCCTTCTTCTGCGACGCACGCAAGCAAATCCTCTGAGTAGTTCATAACGCTGTGGTTTCTGCAGATTCTGGGTTTTAATGTTTCCAGTGCTGCAGATCTTGGCCTAGTAAACAGTGCTAATAATTGTTGTAATTATATGAGTTTAAGTGCATTTTGTTTAAGGGCGTAGCCTCTCCCAGCCTCCAGCAGAGAACCAGTCCATGTCAGACAGGGCTGCCCCGTCCTGCCAGCAGAGCCCAGACCCCGGGCTGGCTGCGAGGAGCCCGGCCGTCCTTCTCCGGGCACCCGTGAGGATGGCCCACACCGGGCACCTGCAGCACCAGATGTGCAAACCCCAGGGGGACCATGAGCTTCGTCCTCCGCACCGCCACGCGCTCTCGTCTCGGGGACAGGGGCTGGAGGTACCTGGACAGGCAGGCAATGACCGCCCTCCCTGGAGGTCAGGAGATGTGGCTGCTGGGGACCACGGTGGTCATCCCATGCCACTTGCCACCACTGGGATCTGGGGCAGTGAAGGCTCATTTGCAAGCGATGTTACCGCTGGTGGCAATGGCCTTCCAGCCAAAAAACGAGGCTGCCTGGTCCCTGCCGCCCCCCGCGCTGGCTGTGGAAAGGATTAGCTTATGGGTGCCAGCGTGCGCTGGCAGCGAGAGGGCAGGCTCCAGCCCACGGCCGCAGACATGAGCTCAGCGCCACGCTCCCGTCCTTGGGGTCCGTGTGGGTGGCTGTCACTTCGGGAAGCTGCTCCCCGCCGTCTGCACCCTGAGAGAGAGAAGCCGCGCACTCCGCGCATGAGAAAAAGAGAGCCTGAAGGATGGAGGATGAAAGGTGTTAATGCTTTGAAAGGATGAGGTTTGGGGCGGGAAGGAGAAGGACTGGGTCCTTGCAGAGCTGCTTGGAGCCCCGTGGTGCCGTGGGTGTCAGTGGCATTGTAGCACAAGCTGCTTTCCTGAACCACTGTCCAGTTCAGTCCATCGGGTTATCCAGTGAAGGAACGGGCAAAGGACGGGAGAAGCCTAAAAACCAGCTCTCAGGGAGAGCCGACCCAACCCAGCCAACCTCACCCCAAACTGGGAGCTTTTGTCGAGAGATCAGCTGGCCAGATCAACACGCAGACTGTTTCCAAAGACATCCGAGCACGAGGGGGCTTTCCTACTTTGCGCACGCTCGGCCCTTGGCACACGCAGGAAACCACGCGTTACGGCCACGAACGCTCGGACACTCAGTGCTGCCCAGCAGAGCCCACGCGAGCTCCCGACACGCACAGGAGCTCCTCTCAGCTCCCGGGGACACGAACCAGAAGCGCAGCGTCCTGCACAAAGAGCGGCTGCCGATGCCCCCGCGTTTCCCACTCTTTCTGCCTGAGTATAAGGCATTTTTTTGGGGACTGGGGAAATAAAGACTGGATCCAAAACGGAGCACGAGTAGGGGAGCCCTTCCAAAAGAGTGGGATTTCATAACCCACCGCAAGGCACACCGCAAACAAGGACAAAGCGCTGTGCTTCGCATCCCTGGATGGCGGCAGGACTCACGGGAGCAGCCTGCACACCCGTTACCCACCCCGAGGTGTGCAGACCTCCAAGGTATTTAAAGTCTGTGTGGTGACCTGGCCATGCAAAGATGGAGCAAAGCACTCCTGCTCTGTGGAAACATCTGCGTGCCTGGAAAATGCACTTGCTTATTGAAACCTGGGTCCAGGGAAAGGCACCAAACCAGATCCAGGGCTTTGTTTGTTTGTTTCTTACAGATTTTTCTTTTTTTTTCCCCCTCTGCTTGGCAAACCCACTGGGTTTTGTTTTGAATGGAGCTGAAACGAGCATGCCTCTTTTGTTTAGCAATAACAACTAACTTATATAGATCCTGCTCCTGCCAGGACATTTTTGCTTGAGCTCCAGAAGCCCAAGGCTATTAGCCCAATGCCCGGAGGAGCTCAGCACGGTGCGAGGCCAGGAGCTGCTGCGCAGCACCCGGGTCGGTGCAGTCTCCCGAGCATCAGGCACCGGTTTGGCAATGCCGGTATGGCCACCCGTCGTCTCTGCCGCCTCCATAGCAGGCATGCCGTGGTGCACGTAGGTGCTTCTTGAGAAGCTCGTGACCGCAGAGAGCGGACGCCACGGCCACACAGCCCACCGCATGATGGATTTGAAAAGCCAACTTCCAGCAGCTCGGTACCCGAATAAGCTGGAGGAGAAGAGCACATCCTGGGTGAGATCTGCAGCATCCCACCAGCGTTCAGCGCCCCGCATCTCTGCAGCGGGAAGAAGTGGAGGATTCCCCTGCGGGAGCGAGAGGGAGTCAGCGTCATGCCTCGCCGTGCAGGCTGCTCCCTGAATCAGGAGGCTTTTGCATCCCTTGGGGAGCTCTCGCGCTGGGAGTGTGGCAGCTGCAGCTCGTGGTGAGGCCCTGCTGGGACCAGTTGGGTCGCCAGAGGGGCTGTGGCAGTGGGGAACATGCGATGTCCCACATCACGGGGCCGGTTGGCCAGTCAGCAGTGTCCTCCCAAGGCACGGCTGTGTCGCCCGGCGCAGCACAGCAGGGAAGAGCCTGCCTGCACGGCTCAGCCCCCACTGCACCTCCCTCCTAAATCACAGGCGCTGAATTTGGGAGAGACAGAGACTTCAGGACTCCACGAGAGGTTCGGAGCCAACCCAGTAGATCACTTGCTGACAGTCTGCAGAGGCTTCCCATAAAACACCCCGTTTCTGCAGGCCCCGCAGTACATTTGGGGGAGGAAGGGAGCAGAGATGCTCAAGCAAATTCTGCTGCAATATGATAATGAGGCTGCTTCTTTTTTTCTTTTTTTCTTTTTTTTAATTAAGCATCCCAATAACGGTTTTTAAATGAGCCCAGAAGGAGCCTGTGGCTCAACCCCCATTAAAATACGACCGAAATCAGACTTTCAGTTCCCCTGCGACAGTCTGCCATCACGGCGGGGACTGCAGTCACGCACATGCCATAGTCAGAGAGCGGCACCGTCCTGGCCGTGCCCCCACACATGCGTCCCCCCTGGGCAGCCCCTGCCCTGCCCGCGCACACCCCTCACGCAGCATTGCCAGGACACGGGGACGCTTCTCCTCGGGGACCGTGCTGAGGGCCGGTGCGCAATGGCTGGCTCCCTAGCCAAGGCAGAGGATGGTGACTACCATCAGCCCATGAGTGCTGGCCCCGAGCTGCTCTGAAGGGGGCACCGGGTGGCACAGCCTGGCTCCGGGCACCCCGAGTCATCCCTTGAGGGAGGGGAAACATAAAATCCCAGAGGTTCGCACAGGTTCCATCCACAGAGCCGGGTCAGGAAGGAGATGCTGGAGGGGGAGAAGCAATGTCCTCGTCGGGCTCTGCACCCCAGCCCAGCTCCACCGCCTTCACTGTTTTCACAAGGATTTACCCCAGCAGAGCGCCTGGCCTGCCTTGCCCACAGGCTTGCACCTAGAAAATCTGCTTTTCTGCTTTCACACCACCAAATTTCGTGGGAATCGAGCTTGGCAGGTCTGTGTGTTACACACCAAGGGTGTCGCTGCCTGGAGGGGGTCAGGAGCCACTGCTTGGGGTGCAGCATCCCTCTGTCACCAGCACCGCCTCGTCCCTGGGGCACCTCCCAGTGCCAAGAGCCACCAGTCCCTCCCCACCGGCACAGGCGCTGGGGATGGCAGAGCTGCTATGGGGAGCTGTGCTCAGCCCTGGGCTCCCACCTCCCAGCCAGGGTAAACCCTCCTCGCTGCGCTCCCCACAATGCCAGCCTTTAATTGCTGCTTGACATTAAGTATCTGAGCAAGGAAGTCTTGGGTAAATGTTCTTGCTATGGGAACACACAGTGCTGAGTCTCTTTAATTACATTGTTTTTGTTTGGCTTTTTTTATTAGTTGTGCTGTGGCTTCCCCTCCCTGACAGGCCAGCGAAGCGCACGCTAAATATGGCTGGGTTTAAAGTCCGCCGTGAAACCCGAACCGCGGCACCAGACTGGCTGGACTCGGTGCAAGCCAGGGTTACGCGGGACACGCATTCCAGCCGCCACGGTCCTGCTCCGGCCGTGCGCCCCCCCCCGTCCTGCTCAAACACCCGCCATCGGAGCAGCTCAGAGCGCAGCCACGACACTCCAAAACACCTATGCATCCTCCTCTTCCTCGCCCCACTAAACCCTGCTGGGAACGCAGCCTAACCCTTTACTCCACAGACCCCAAGCTGCCCCATCTCCATCGCACCCATCACTTCCACACTGGTCCCCATCCCACCCCATCTCCATCACACCCATCATTTCCACACCAGTCCCCATCCCACCCCATCTCCATCGCACCCATCACTTCCACACCCATCCCTATCCCACCCCATTTCCATCATGCCCATCACTTCCACACCATTCCCCATCCCTCCCCATCTCCATTGCACCCATCACTTCCACACCGGTCCCCATCCCACCCCATCTCCGTTGCACCCATCAATTACACACCGGTCCCCATCCCACCCCATCTCCATCGTACCCATCACTTCCACACCGGTCTACATCCCACCCCATCTCCATCGTACCCATCACTTCTACACTGGTCCCCATCCCAAAGTGCCCTGGCCCACACCTGCTCAGCCCACCTCCGGGCTGCCCCTTGGGGCCGAAGAGCTCTCTTTCCACTGGCCACACCGCTTTCATCTTCCTCTGCCCCCCCCTTGTTATTTTAAAGGCATTCCAGAGGATGCTGTCAGGCTTGGATGTGGTTTGGTTGGGTTGTTTGTTTTCGTACTGGAGGTTTTATGATCGCATTGGGAACAAGCCCTAATTGAGCTGCAATTCGAATTGCAGTCCGTGGGTATTTGTTTCATTTTTGGAAGGGCTTAAACGGCAGCGCAGCTTAGGCTGGAGAACGCATTTGGTTTTAACTGGAACCTGATGGAGACAGGACTGAGCAGAATGGGCTGCCCCGAGCCGTGACCAAAGCTCATGGGGAAGCCCTGCGTGGCCACCCTGGCGCCAGGTACCCACGACAGCAACCGGCAGTGCCGGCTGTGACCACAGCCCTGGGACCACCCGAAAACCCTGCCGCTGCCGGGCAGGAGGCAGACGGAGCCAGTCCTGCTGTGCCGAGAGCCAAGCACGCAGCCCTGGAGCTCGGCTCGCTTGGGGCTCACAGCCACCCTACAAACTTCTACCCCCTGCAAACCCCTGCATCCTGCCGACCCCTGTGCCCTGCAAACCCCGTGTCCTGCAAACCCTGCGCCCTGCAAACCTGTGTCCTGCAAACCTCTGCATCCTGCATAACCCTGTGTCCTGCAAACCCTGTGCCCTGCAGACCCCTGCGCCCTGCAGACCCCTGCCTCCTATAAGCTGCTGCCCCTGCAAACTTCTACTCCCTGCGACCCTTTGTGCCGCAGGGGCTGTGACCTTGTGCTCGCCCAGCACCAGACACGAGCTGCTTGCAGGGACCAGGCAGCAGAAAGGGACAGGACCTAAAGGTCAGCGCCCAAACTGCCCTTCACAGGATCTACATCGGTGTCAACTTCTGCTGACCGTGCCCCACGCTGACTGCCAGAACTAGCAGTTCAGCCCCAGCACCCAAAATGTGCCTGATGCTTCTGGCACCTGCAAACCAGCCGGACCTTTGCAGGTAGGGACGGGAAGACAGAGATTTCCAAAGCACAGAGGGACCGGCCGAGCACCTGCTCTGCATTGCAACGGCGCTTCCTCCTGTCCTTCCAGAATCTCACATCCCCGGATGCTGGAGCAGGTCAACAATGGTCTGGAAGACACCCCCGACCTGCTGGCACCATCTCGGCTAAATCAGACTTCCGCATATTAAAAGCGGATGAGCAGTGGGGACTCACTGCCCTTCTTTGAGGAAGAAATCCTATCCCGGCTTGGCCTGCCAGGAACGAGCACCGCTCTGTGCCACAGATGCATGTGTGCAAACTCTTCTCGGGGGTATCAAATGCAGAAGCTGAGTCATACGACGCCTGGTCTCAAAGATCACCGAAGGCAAAAGCAGGGAGAAAAATAAATATCTCTATAGGGTGGCGGGGCCCCAGCTTGGACCCAACCGGAGCAGAAGGTGGGTGCTCGGTGTAGGGATGCTCAGACATGGGGCCGGGACCTGGCTGCCGTGCTGGGAGGAGTGAGAAGGGATGTAAGACCACGCTCATCCAAGCTTGGTCCCGTCCCCTTGCTCGGGCCCTGACACTCACTTCTTGGACGGAAGCAGGGCAGGCTGCTGGAGAAGCTGCTGTGGCAACCACAGCCTGCGCGCAGCCAACAGCTGTGTCTGAGTGCTGTCCCGATGGTGGAAGGGGCCATGGGGACCGGGATGGCAGCTCCTCTGAGGGCTGCCACCACATACCGCACCCCAGCAAAACACCCGGGACCCCCCGGGAGCTGGGAAGAAGCACTAACTTGTCTTCCCCCATGATGGCTCAAGGGCGTGCAGGAGGAATGCTTTGCGTTTCAGCATGGCCTCGCACGGGGGTAACATCCCACACTGCCTTCTCCTCACCCCGCTGAGACCCACTGGGGCTCTCTCCCCCTGAGACTGGCTCCTCCGCAACGCTGTGCCCCGCTCCTGGGATGGTGGGGCTCCGCAGCACCCACACATCCAGGCCCCCCGCTATGGTTCAAACATTGGCTCAGCTCTGAGCTCTGCTGGAAACAGGGCTCCCAGGAGCCGCATCCCCGCTGCCTGGTCCTGGGGCTGCAGCTCGCCCCGGCGCGGGGGCACAGCCACATGCCGTGAGGGCTGAGACCTACAGACTCATCACAGTGGTGAGAGGCAATCAATTTGAACCCAGACCTGAGGGGATGACAGGCAAATCCTTTAACCTCCTGCGCCACCTGGTGCCACCAGGAAGAATACGCTAGCGAGATCTGGCTTTCATTGGAATCCACCTCATCTCCAAAACCATTAAATTGTAGAAAATTGACCCAAGAAGGACTTCTGGAGGTCATCTGAGCTCGTTTGCCCATACCTGTAGCTGGTCTCCATCCCTAGCCAACTACAACCAACCTGCGCTTCAAAGACCTCCAGGAGACCTCCCCAGCCCATCGCTGGGGTGTCCCTTCTGGTGGAAATCCACCTCCAGTCCATTGTCCTACCCAAGCCATCCAGCTAGACAGGGACCAAGCTGCTCAAGTGTGCCAAAGCTGCACGATGAAAACCAGCACCACTGGCTGAAGACTTCCAGAGCTGCACCCAAAGGGGTTATAAAAGGCAGGCCACAGACATTGATCTCGGCGGGGAGGAGGAGACGACGGCCAAGACACAATGGAAGAACAGACAAATGCACACACCCGGCTCCAGCACTGCTGCCCAGCTGGTAAATGTTACTGGAGTCAGAAAACCCCTTTCCCACTGGAAGGCTGGAAGGCAACCAGCAGTGCTGGGCATGCTGGCCACTACCCACAGGGTGTCCCTGGCACTGCTACCAAGAACAGCCACTTCCCCGTTGGGGATCTTCTTGGACTGCTGGTGGCATGTCCCAGGCTGGCTTCCCGTTCGGCACAGCTTCATGCCAGGATTTGCTCCCGGCTTGTTCCACAACCAGCTCCCTGCTCTGTACCCACTGGAGTCTTCTCCTCTGACATGAGGGACCAACCCCACCATGTAGCCATGGTGCCAGTCTCATGCCAGCACCACCCAGTGCAATGTCAGAGGAGCTGGTCCACTGCCAGCTGACTACAAAAGCACTCACGTATGCCAGAGCCAACCTTCCCTCCGTGAATCTTCAGTGGAATCAGGCTCCAAAGGCTGCGGTCCAAGAGGAGAAGACAACTTTTTTTTTTCCATTTTGCTAGAAAACACCCCACAACTGCTCGAGCGCTCTTGGAGACCTCACCACCAGCCAGGCCTCCTTCCAGCCAAGGTTTGTCTGTTGCCTCCAGCAGACCAGAACTCTTCCACCCCATGTGTCACTTTATTCTCCCTCTAGCTGCAGAAAGTTTTGAGATACCATCAGGTGGAGAAGCTCAAGCTGAGGATAACGGAGCATGTAGAGGAATTGTGAGAATCCCCAGGCCAGCAAGTAGAAAAGATTTCCACCCTAATATAAGACAGAAACATTAAAACCCATAGTAATCACCACGCCAAGCCTCCAACCACCAGGACACGCTCATCCATCCATGCATTGATGTGACCAGTGCTGCTAAGCACACCCATGGGAGAGGCAGGGGTGCAAATGCCCTTTCCCAAGGTCTTGCAGGACACAGGAGCACTGGGAAACACTCTCTACTCTTATTGAGCATTACCACAGCTTCTCCTGGTCTACAGACAAGACAGTGCCCCAGGTTGACCTGAGCTCTGTTCCTTGCTCTACCACTGAGGGTGAGAGGCAGGTGATGCCCACAGCCAGTGCCTCAGTTTCCACGCATGCGAAATAGAGACAAAGACAATGTCATCTTTTGTAAAGTGCTCTGAGACTCGCTAATGAGGAGCACCAAACCCAAGCACCCAAGGAGCTTGGGCTCCTTGCAGCCACCACTCCTGCCCTGGACTCGCGTGGGCAAGGGGATGCCTCTAGAGAAGGGAACGGGAGGTGCTCAGTGCAGCTGGAGAGCAGCGGGTGCAGTGGCCAGAGTCTCCTTGCAGATGGGGACTTTAGTCGCTAGCCTCTGAAGAGCTCTTCCAAGCATGCACAACCATGCCTTTCAGAGGCTAACAATTTGACCAAATCTGTGTTGATTTCCACCAGGAATGCACCAACCCTGCCAAATTTCAAGTCTCTTTTCCAAAGCGTGGAGGCACCAGAAGTCCTCAAACAAAGAGACGGGAGGGGAAAAAAAAAAAAAAAAGTAATAATTGGCAAAGCTACCATTTTTCCCCAACCTTCTGCTGAAACTTGAAAAAAAAAAAGAAAAAAAAAAGGAGAAAGTTCAGCCTGAGGCAGAGCGAGCATGGAAAAATTCATCCCAAACAGTTAAAGTCTGGCAAAGGTATAAGCAAACAAACTTCCGCTGGAAAGTGTTATATGGCCTTAACAACAGGCGGCTGCTGGCTCCATCTACAACCAACGTGTCGGGCGAGAGGTGCCCTCCTCGCCTCTCCACGGCACCACACGAGGATGACTTCACTGCAGCACAGAAGAGCAAGGGTGGCAGGGGCCAACAGCCGCAGGTGGCCCTGGAGATGGGAGGTGGCAGCACAGGGCGAGAGGAGACCACTCTGACCCCAGCACCTGAGAGACACCTCAAAGGACCGGGGAGACACCAAGCAGGAGCTTCGAGCCAGACCTAAATGGCTTGGTCTCCTCCATCACCAAGAGGCTGGGAAATATCTCACACAGCTGGTGGCATCAACACGTGGTGGGTGCTGCTGTGTCCTTCCTCCCCCTCCCCATCCCCTGAACAGTGAGAGGGGCAGTGGAGACACCCTCACGTTCCCGAGACACCCTGCTCATCCCACCATGCTCCTTACCCTGCTTCTGCTGGCTGTGTGCTGCAGGACAGCTTCCCTGGGATCTGGAAAGCTCCTTTAGATGCCCACTGCATCCTGGCACATGCTGGCCTGGGATGCCACACCTTGTCCCCCCTGTCCACACGGGCTGGCTCAGGCTGCAATCACACCTTCCGATATACTGTGCCAACAAGCCCTCAGCCCACAGGGTTTCTCTTCCTCCGTTGGCCCTGATTTTTCTGCTGACAGACTAAAGGATATAGTATGAACACAGACGTGGAAGTTAGCAAGCGTGATCTCTGGGTAAAATGTGGGAGCAGGACAAGGAGGGGGGATTTAACCCTTACCTCTGTCACAGACCCCCTGGGTGACCTTGAGCAGGCCACTAAAGCCCTGGTGCTGCAATGGGGTGCCTACTATCCCCCCTAAGACCAGGGAGAACAGCAATTCTGGCAGCCATGGTCCCAGTGTAGCTCAGGGACAGCTCTATCCATCTGCTGGCATTTCTACCTGGGGTGAAAAGTAACTGCCCAGGCAGCAGATACCTCCTCCATGGCACAGCAGGAGGATGAGGTGAGCATGCTGGTGCAGAAGGAATGCAGCCTTGGGTCCCCGTGCAATACAGCATCCTGTTCCCGACCTGCCTGCATCATCAGGAAAGAAAACAGCCAAAGAAACTTCACGAGTTCATGTGAAGTTCACCCGAGTGGAGCTCTGCTCCATGAGCGAAGCTGCTTTTCTGCTTGCCACGAGCCTTCCAGAGCTCGTGACTGGGGCAGAGCAGGGCCAGGAGAGCGCTGGGAGGATGGGACCTCTTGGCAGCATCAGCCTTCCACTTGCACAGAAAGCAGGCAAGTGCTCCACCGGCTTAGCCACCTCCTCGCTCAAGGAGCTCCAAGAACATGCTCACAGCTGAGGTTCCCTCAGAAGACAGCCCCTTGGACAGCCAACAAGACACCGAGCGTAGACAGGGAAAGCAGGAGCATTAGCTAAATGTCACGCCGGCTTATCTGTTCCAGAAGCAGCCTCCTTGCTTCCCAGGATTTGGCCCGCTGCTTCGTGGGATTTCAGCGTGCAGGGAAACCTGACACAGCTCTCCTGACCGCAAGCACCCGCCTGGCGTGGGGCACGGCAGGACTTGGCTCCGAGCTGCCCCCAAAGTGTGGCAGCCCTGGCAGCCCAGCTCGCGGCAGGGAGGATGGAGCGGGAGGTGGGCTGGCTGCCTGCGAGGGGCACGCGGCACTGATAAGGTGTCCCTGTGGTGCCTTGGCACATGCTGGACCTCAGATGACCTGCTTGCTCACCAGCAAACCCATGCCTTCACCCAACTTCACTTTCTGACAAGGTCCAGAGGCTGAGCAGTCCCTCCCGGCACCAGAAACCCAGCCAAGCCTCACCAGACTGTCTCTGCCCTTGAGGCTGTTCCCTGGCACAAGGTAGCAGGGACTGACCCACCGATGAGTCTGTCATTCAAGGCTTGCACCTTCTGATGTAGACCAGGCTTGGAGATAGGCTGAAAGCTCCATCACACAGCAGGAGTGAACACCTTCTGACTCCAGAGCCCGGTGGCACAGTCACATTTAAACTCAAAAGTGTTTGTTTTAAGATTATACCTGCCCAGATCTCCCCAGACCTAGAAAGAGTCATCTGCCCACCTCCCCTCCTGCCACTGCCTCTCACCAGAATAACTGCCTCCTCTTCCTCCTCTCTGCAATCCTAAACTTACAAAACCTAAAGAAAAGTTCGACCCGCCAGCTCCGAGGTCGGAGCCAGCCCACATCCTGTCCCTGGGGACTGGGAACAAGCTTGCCAGCAGAAGACCCCAGTTACCCAATGTCCTAATGCAACAGCCAGCTCCTTCATCAGCAGATCTCAAAGTGCCTGAGAAAAGAGGTCGGTATTGCTGTGCTCCTTTTAAAGAGTGAGAAACTGAGGCACAAAGAGGGGCAGATGTTGCCCTCAGTCACTCAGTGGGCAAGGAGAAACCAGGTCCCCCATGGCCCAGGCCAACACTTCGTCCCTGGCCCCCAGCCCAGGGCACTCTCCTCCATGATGGGTGAAGTTCAGAAACTTTGATGAGTCAGTTTGGGTTGGGAACTCCTCTCTTTATCTGGGTCATTTCTCCCCTGGCCACTTTAGCGCTTTAACGTGGAGCCTGGGGGTAAAGAGGAGAAACAAGACTATGGGAAGAGCTGAGAAACCACGCTGCCAGATCTACCCGCAGTCCCCACCATCTCAGAGTCTGCAACAACCACGTGCTCGGAAACCTGTTGGGTTTGCGTGGAGAATACCAACTCAACAAGCCACATCATCCCGCTGAAGGGGACGATGGCTCTTCTCGGGGCAGTGGGCCAGAGCCAATCCTGATAACGCCAAGAAGAGATGTTTCTTGGAGCTCTGCTCAGATCAGCTCAGCAGCTGCTCTGGTTGCCATGCTTGACAAATGCTACCACATCATGTCATGTGTTCATTTTTCAAAGCTCAGAACCAATAGCTTTTCACAGCAGACCATCAGTAAGGAGCCCGCCCAGACTTCAGGCAGGACTGATGTGCCTCCCAGCTACTAACTGGTGAGCCCTTGGGACCCTTCTTGGGTGGAAACCAGGCTCTGTCTGAACAGACCTGGAGGGGGCTCAGGTGAACCTCCGCACCATGGGCAGAGCAAAGACCATGTACAGTTTCTCCTGATGACACTGGCAGCTGCTGCCAGGTGTCTGATTCCACTTTGGACAAAGCAAAGCACGAACCTCTTCCACATTGCCCAACAGCTCTTTGTGGCAGAAGATCCTCACCCCCTGTCCCACCCTCCCTTTTAGCAGTGCAAGTAAAGGCAACAAAGGCAAAGCGGGAATGGCAGAGGAACGCCCCTGGGCAGTGAGCTACTGCAGGATGAACTGGGGTAGACGGAGGAATATTTCAATGTTGGGGAGAATGGGAGGAAATCTGGAAGTAAGGAGCAGAGGGGACCATAACTGCTTCACCCTGACCTCCACCAGGCATGAGGCTCGGCTGATGTGGAGTTCACTTGGGCTCACAAACGTCCTCAGAAAACTAAGCAAGTTGGGAGAAGAAAGGTTGGTAAGAGGGATGGGTCTGAAGAGTGAGTGCGCAGACAGCAGGAAAGAGTCAAGCAAAGATGGAGAGAGATCCCAAAACACCCGAGGACCTGGTCCTCCATATCCCAGTGTCCTGGGCTGACTCCTACCTCCATTTTCGCCTCCCCGCTGAGTGCTGCCCATTCTGCCAGCATCCAAGCCAGTAGGTCCAATATTGACCTGGCACCGAGAGACGCTCTCCAGGAAGATAAACAGGAGGTTCCTGAAGCTCTGGCAGGCAGAAGTGTCTCAGCCAGTAGGAAACCAAAAACCTGCACAACAGGGACTACTGCTGTTTAAGGGACAAGGGAAGATTAAAAGTAGTCAAGTAGCTTGAAAGTGGCGGCTGTTAGGACTACCTGGAAATGTTGATGCTTCTACACCTCCTCACCCCAGTGTCTCCAGCAGCATCAGCAGCAAGATCAGCGATCCCTTCTGCTCCCGGGGCAAAGCTGTCCCCCAGGGCTGGGGGAAGCGCAGGCTGGCAGCCCGGGGGCCGGGGCACACTGCCTGTCTTGCTGGGGCTGCTCCAGACACACGAATCCTCTGCACTGCCCTTCCCCGGGTGCAAATTGGCTCATGGAAAAGCCAGGTTCAAAGCCGGCAGGTCTGAAGATGCGACCACTAGTAAGAAACCATGACCATGGTTTAACCATATAACCATAACCGTATCGATATTCCCACTAAAAGATATATATATTGAGATATATGTCTAAGAGGCCTGGGAGAGCTAAGACCCTCCAGATCTAGCACACTGACACCATGAGAATCCCAGCTGGTGTGAAGGATCCATGGGGCATCAGGAAGGGTTTGACTCACACTACGATTCAGATATCCATGAGGTTTCCCCCTTCATATGCAAGATTGTGGCATCTCTGCACTTTCCCCCCCAGCATAACCACGGGGCTTGGGCTGCCCACTGTACAAATCCAGGCACTTGGCACCTTCTGGGCATGGACGCTTCCATGGAGAAGAACCAGTGGAGAACCTGCAGGATGAAGAGCATCCTCCACACGCCTCAGCAGGGACCAAGACATCCATCCTGCTTTGCAGATCCAGGCCACGGGAAATGGCAGAGATGATGCGAATCAAACAAACAAATCAGGCCAACGGACTATTTGAGAGAAATCAAAGTGTGCTGGAGATAACAGATATGCAGCACTGAGAAATAATCTTAGAAGGGCTTGGAGGTATCAGCTACCAGCAGAGCGAAGCAGCCAGAATAACGCATCAGCACAATATTTTCAATTTGTCTTTTAAATAAATGATATTTGCTTCCTGTGTTCTCAGGGAGGAAGGGATCTGGCCGAGGGCTCCGGTCCCAGACAGGGAGAACCTGGAAATCAGTCTTCTCTGAACATTTTCCTCCTGTCACTTTCCCAGAGGGCTCAATTTTTCCCACTGAAGTGACAGGAGAAACGAATGCAGATGGGACCACTGGACCTGCTGTAGCCAGCGCCTGCGGCAGCAGATCACAACGCTGCGCAGAGAGAGGAGCCGGCCCTTGGTCTTGTCCCAACCTCTCCAGCCTCATCGTAATCACAAGGCGAGCTGCATCTCCCCAGATGAGGAGGAAACCTGGGCTGACGGAGTCATCAGGAGGGGAGGCACAAGCCTCCCACAGACCCTACAGATCTGGAGGGCCCTGAAGTCCCCCACGCTGCCCTCCTTCCCAACCCGTGCCCCACAGCCGGCGTGTCCCCAGCTCCCCGCCGGCAGCATGGGCTGGCAGAAACAGAGCTGCATGGACCGTGACTCCTCTGCCGCTGCAAAGCCCTCTCCGGGCTGAGGCCGGGCTGCAGCAGGAGCGTCGGTATCACCGTGCACAGCAGTTACCCTTCAGCCTCTCTCTGTCTGCGGATGACTCAAGGCAACGAGGATAAAAGGTGATTTTCCACGAATAAATTATTCCTTTAAAATGCTTTCCTAAAGGCAAACCCAACTTTCAGGGAGGTATTTTGAGGGCTCGCTCCTCCCCATCCCCATCAGCCTGTCCCTCACAGTCACCGGTGAATCATTGTCCCACCAGCTCGGGGCCGGGGAGGGGTGAACTCCTGCTCCCCCCATACACCTAGAGGCACTGACCGTGGCCGTCCTCAGGGTGCTGGGGACAAAGCCAAGCTCTTGAACCACATCCTCCCCATGCCTAGTTCAACACTGAAAGCTCTAGGGCTCCCTAACCGGTGTCCCCCTCAGCCCTGGAGAGGTCTCCTGGCAGGGCGTAGGGGGGGACGGCAGCACTGGGAGCAGGCAGCCGAGCCCCCCCCCATCCTGCCCCGGTACAGGGGCATCTCTGCAGACAGAGCCATCCTTGTTCGCTGGGGCTGCAGCTCCTCTCCGCCACGTTTATCACCCGTAAACTGACTTTTTAGCAGCCTGCTGATGGCAACGTCAATCTGCCATGCCGGGGAGAGGGGGGGGAGAAACTCAGGCTGCCCGGAGTCCTTGGGCAAGGGGCCCTGCAGCAGGCTGGCTCCCCGGGCAGCCGGGACGCCCCGGCAGACCACAGCGCGGTGTGGAAGTCCAGCTCCCATACGGCTAATTCAATAAGTCACAGATACCATGACTTCATAAGGCAGAGAGGCTCCACAGCTATTAGGGGAATTGGGAGCGGGGGGAGGAGGAGCTGAAATGGAGAAGGGATGGAGACGGGGAGGGTGGAGAGGGGGAAGCTAAGACAAGCAGCAGAACAAAACATCCCATAAATCATGAGGAGCTGCTGAAATACCAGAGCAAATGACCCCATAGCTTGGCCATTGTTCCCGAGCGAGGGCTTAAAGCGCTCCCAGTCGAGACAAAGCGCCTCGCGTTTCGTTTCAACACCGTGCTGGCCCGTCCGGGACCTGCGCTCGGCACAGCCGAGCCGAGGGCGGCTGCGTTTCACCCCGGATCGATAGCCGGGACTGGTAGGATGGGGGAAGCGAAGCTCTCGCCAAGGCTGGCTGCCCCACACCACAGCCTGCACAGCCGTGGTGCCCACGTCTCAGCCTGCCCAGAGCATCTCCGGGCTCCCAGATGCCCACACACTTCCCACACCTTTCCACAGAAAGGCTCAGGGTGGTTTTTCCCTCTTATTTTCCGTCACTCAGGCTAAGAGCTTCCTCAGCTGGGAAGAGCAGCCTCTCCAAACCTCCTCTTGGACGTGCGGATTGAGTTAGGAATAAGAGCTCGAGTAGGGCTGCGAAACCCAGAGGAGCCCTGAGCCCTCTGTCTTTACAGTGCCACTCCTCCCCATCTCCCAAAAAGTTGCTGACAATTCACTTTCTGCTGGTTCCCCCTGGCAAACAGACGACTGTCAAGCAGATAGTCCTGGGGAAAGTCCCGTACGAGCGTAGAGCACTGCGATGGGAACAGCACACGGCTCTCCTCGAGCTCTGCAGTAGCAGCCCTGCAGTGCGCTGCCGCGGGAAGAGTCAGCCAGATGAGCCGGCAGCTCAGCACCTGCCCCGGGAGCGCGGCGTTGGGGTGGCGGAAGGCGAGGAGCCTGCCCATGGAGCCAGGTCGCCCACGCTGCCTGCCCGCGCCAGCCGACGGCAGCGATGGAAGGAGGCTGCGCAGTGCCAGGCACCTCCACGGCACGGACTTCATGCCCAAGCACAGCATTTTAGAGAGAATTGCCATACCACGCGAGAACACTTAAACCCAAAGGAGAAATGTTACGGCATTATAAAGTTTTGAATAACTTTCATGAAAACCCTTCCATTAAAAGCCTTCTGCTTTACAACAGAGCCCAAAACATGGGGCAGAGCACGGCAGCGGAGTCGCGTGAGCCACCTCTGCGAGTCCGATGCCATTCCCGTACCTGGCGGCTGCCGCTCCTGCCCTCGCTGCCCCGTGGTCCCGTCGCAGGGGGATGCCGTTACACCCAGCCCCGGGTGCTGGGACACCACAGGAAAACCACTCCACACCTTCCCATGCGGGCAGGCACGGACTGCAGTCGGAGCTGCCGGGCAGGCAGGTCTCCGCGCATCCCTCGCTTCGGCAGAGGGGAAGCGAGGAACTGAGATTCAGCAACGTGCCAGGGGTCAGGCAGCAAAACAAGGCGCAGGCAGGACTGAACCCGAGCCGGCTGGCTGCCTCCTCACGCGTCTAACCACCAGACGACATGCTCCTGCCAGCGTTGCTTTCACAGCTCGTGGTGGGCAGCCAACGAGCAGAACCGAGATAAGGGGATGGGGGAAGTGAGGAATGCGCCGCATTTTTCCTGAGCCGCCATGGGAATAGGCTATTCCGACCACGCATCGCGGGGAGGCTGTCCGACCTGAAAAACTCGAGGAGCCCAAACAGAAAAAGGCAGCAAGTAGAAAGAAATGATCAAAACCGAGAGGAAAATCAGGGTGGGCAACAAGAGGTGAGTAAGGGAAAAGAAGCAGGGGCTGGGGGGAAAGCAAGCAGAGGAACAAATGGAAGAAGGAAAACCAGACCCAGAGGTAGGAAAGGAAAAGAAAGAGACAAAAGGATGCCAGGAGGACAAACCTGCCAGGGCTGGAACTCCCGACGAGCACCAGAGCTGGAAGGATGCGAGCAGGGGACAGAGGCTCCCGGGCTCCGCACACGCCTGGACCAGAACATCACAGCCCTTTTATTGGATTAAGACTCGCTATGAGGAAGACAAACGTGGATAATTTCTCAGGTGACACGCACAAGAGGAGAGGAGGCTCTCTTCACCTCGATTCGCCCTACGGGGGGAGAGAAGGGATTGCTGGCGTTTCGGGGTTGCTGCAGGGACAGCGGGAAGGCTCCATGGGAGCCGCCAGCTTTCAACTCCTTCACTCCAAAGGCAGAAGGTGGCGAGCTTCAAATAAAGAGGGCTTTTGTTTCACACGCCTTCGTGCTATTTAGGCTTCAGAGCTAGATTAGTATCACAGACCAGCAGAAAGCAGAACTTTAATAAATCGGGTCCAAAATCCTTCCTTGCCTCAACTGTCAGTTTCTTCCTCCTTTGGAGCTCAAGCTGCCTCGGTGCCCTGCGAGCCACAGCACGCACCGTCCAGCAAAGAGGAGAAAGGAATCGGTGAACCTCAATAAAACTGGAGAGGAGCAGCCCCCCGGGTTTCTCTCCTGAGCTTGGGAAGGCCTCGCGCCGCCCTGCTCCCCCCACAGCGCTTCTCTCCAGGCACCTCCCGGCAGCAAGACACCAGCTCCCGGGAGCAAGGGGCTGAGGTGATACAGGGCATTCACGGGCCCTAACACTGGGGACTTTGTGGCGCTGGCTTTTAAAAAAAAAAATAGCCTAAAAAAAGCCTAATAATGAAGTATTTATTTCAGTAAACAACGTATGAATGTAAGAAGTGTTTTCTCAATACTTCACTTTTTCCCTGCCTTCTCTCCCTCCCTCCCCCCCCCCCCCCCCCCAGCAATTTTTTTTTAATAAGTGGAACTAACGAGGCTTCGCTCACCGACGGCCGTGCTCGAGAGCAGGACTGCGCTCCGCTCGGCCGGTGCAGCACATAAACGCGTGTCGTGCGAATAAAGCCTGCCTTGTGCGGGGGAGAAACGCGACCCGTGAGCACGTCCTCCCCAGCGAGCGGGGGGTAGATGTGCTCCGACGGGCGCACGGACGGCGAGACCTGCGACGGGAGCATCCCTGTGCCTTTGGGTAGGCAGCGCAGGACATCCAACACCTTATTTATCGTGGCAGCAAATAACTGCATCTCCTGGCCCAGTGCAATGCCAGCACCCAGCAACCCTCCCCGCGGGGCTTCAAGGCATACCCAAGGACAGGGAGAAGGGCCAAGGGGAGATGAAGGGATCTATTGTCCCCGTTGTACCTGGCAGCGCTCAGCGCAGGGGACACGGTGGCAGGCGGACACTGTGACGCTGTACAGCTCCTTCTCTTCTGCCTCGGCTCCATCGAGTCCTACCCAAGCACCTGAACAACTGGGAACGCTGGAAAACTGGCTCAGCTTGCCGTGCATGGGGATGAGCCGCAAGGATGCTTTCCGTTATGGCAGAGACCCGAGAGGTTGGACTGACAGTGTTTTGGTAGGAATTTCAGGCAGAAAACACTAATCCCTCCACCAGAGTGACACCCACCTTTTCAAAGCAATGGCCACTGATGATTTTGTGCTTATAATCTCTACCTGCTCCTTGGCAACGGGGAACAGCAGGTCCATGAGCCCTTCCTTGCCTTCAAGCCTTGGGATTAAGACGGGCAAGATTCTCAGAAGCCGAGAAAATTTGTGAAAATACAGTCCATCACTTTTCCATCCCCCTCCTGCCCCCACGGGGTGAGCTGAACCCCCCTCATCATACGCAGCGGGGACATCCACCTTCCGCACACAAGCAGGCAAAATGAGGCAGTGGTGAGCTTGGATTTGGCTTATAAATACACAGAAATTTGATGCATGCAGATATTTGCTCTGGAAGCCCGATTAGGCATGTTTAGACGCAGGCAAGGGCATGAGCCGTGCTTTCCATCGGCCACAGCGCCCAGCAGCCTCGTCGCCCTCCAGCAGCTCCCGTGCGAGGTGCGAGGCGAGCAGGGGCAGTGACACCCGCGGCTCCACAGGCCCTTCACAATGCTTTGGAGCGACTGGCTGAGGATGCTGATCCTGCTACGACAATCATGGATCCCTGAAGACATAAGGGGGAAGGAGAGATATGATGTTTCACCCCAGGGAAAAGGCCAGGTGCTCCCTTTGCAGGACGCGGCTGGTGCTTGCATGGGAAAAGCCTCTGAGTGCCTCCTTGAGTGCAAGCGTGCACGTGTGGACCAGGCACACGCACCACCAGCACGCATGGAAACCCGCCTGCAGCGTGCCAGTCCTGCCGGGGAGGCAGCGCTCCATGGGAATTGGGCTGTGTGCACGTAAAAGCTAGTTCAATTCCTACATTGCATCAACGCAGCTAGAATCATAGAGTCATAGAATGGTTTGGGTTGGAAGGGACCCTAAAGATCATCCAGTTCCACCCCCCCCGCCCTGGGCAGGGACACCTCCCACCAGCCCAGGGTGCCCCAAGCCCCATCCAACCTGGCCTTGAACACCTCCAGGGATGGGGCAGCCACAGCTTCTCTGGGCAACCTGGGCCAGGGGCTCACCACCCTCACAGCAAAGAATTTCTTCCTGATATCTAATCTAAATCTCCCTTCTTTCAGTTTGAAGGCATTCCCCCTCATGCTATCACTCCATGCCCTTGTAAAAAGTCCCTCCCCAGTTCTCCTGGAACCCTTTTAGGCACTGGAAGGGGCTCTAAGGTCTCCGCGGAGCCTTCTCTTCTCCAGGCTGAACACCCCCAAATCTCTCAGCCTGTCCTCACAGCAGAGGGGCTCCAGCCCTCACAGCATCTCCAGGGCCTCCTCTGGCCCCGCTCCAACAGGCCCATGTCCTTCTCGTGCTGAGGACTCCAAGGCTGGATGCAATATTCCAGGTGGGGTCTCACGAGAGAAGAGTAGAGGGGCAGAATCCCCTCCCTTGGCCTGTTGGCCACGCTTCGTTTGACACAGCCCAGCTTCTGGGTCATCTGCTCAACCATGGCAACAGCAGAGGATTAACAAGTACATTGAGATGGTTGGGGAGCAGGTGGAGGGCAGGGTCCTCGCCCTGCTGCTGCCTGCCTGGGTCCTCATCACCGCGACCCCCCTGGGTCACCGCTGCCACTGCCTGCCAGCCAGCCCCAGCACCCGAGTCCCAGTACCGCGGCCCACTCGAGCCCGGCTGCCAGGTTGGATGTCTGATCCAGCTCAAGGTGTCTCCAGCGGCGGATGAGACCCACGACCGCAGGGCAGTTATCCTCCCCCGGGCCAGACCAGCCATGCCTATGTCCCTGCAGGAGCGGTGACACCAGGTCCTTCTCTTTTGGGCCTCGTGCTTTCCAGCCTCGATCTCCAACGCGATGGCGTGGGGCAAACCGAAGGCAAAGGCGATTCGTCCCCACCAAGAGCTCATTTCTGAGCACAAAAACCCCATAAAAATACATCACCTACCGCTGCTGCGGTGTCGCCGCTGTACCAGGTGCTTCTCAAACTAATACAAGACAGATGGGTTCCCCCAGGAAAACGCCACCAAGCGAGTGAAAATGTACCACAAATATACCTTGACACAGTAGGGCTAAAATGGGGTCCGGGGGCTTCAAAGAGAGATTTAAAGGGACAAAAGAGATTTACTGATTTCTCTTGCTTCTTTACGATGAATAAGAGACACTCTGATTGTTTTTAATGAGTTCTTCGCTTCTTTTCCTATTTGGTATATTACAAATTCACATATTTGTCTATTTGGAAGATTCACAGCAATTGCAGAACAGCTTTCCCGATGACATCGTTTCAGCAAAGGGAAGAGTTGCGCAACTGGAGAAGAAAGCAATCTGTCACCAAATAGCTTAAATTCTTTGTCTGGCCTCATTAATACCTAGTTAGCTTTGATGCCTAACTAACCTCACAGATAGAGGAAGCCTTTGAGGAGGACTCCACAACCTCACACTGAAGTGTTAGAACATACAATAAATGCCAGGAAGATCTCCAAAAAAAGCAGGGAAAATGAAAACCAAACTCCACATTCTTGCAATTTCTAAGCATTTCTTTTTTTTTTCTTTCCCCCTTTTTTTTTTTTTTTAAAAAGTTTTACCCTCCTTTATCCATCTAAGGAAGCAGAAAGCAATGCAATTTCCAGTTCTTTTAAATATCCTTAGCAGGTCACCTCTAACGCTGGGAGGGTTGACTGTGATCTGCTTCCAAGGCTGTTGCATCAGAGCTTAGAAACCCAGGATAAATTACTCCCTGCTCGAGCAGGGACCGCAGTTTGAGACCTGTGCTCGGTGCGAGGGGGCCCCGCGGGTGCCGCGGCAGCAGCAGCACTGGGGAAGGAGGGAGCACCCAGTCCCTACAGGGTGGGCAAACGGGGCTCCCCCGGGAGGGTGGCTCGTGCTGGGGCAGCCCTGTCCCCTCACACCACTCACCCCCGGCATGGCACCAGCGGGGAGGCCCTGCGGCTCCCAATGCCCCCGCGGCTCCCAGTGCCCCCGCGGCTCCCAGTGCTGCGGCCATCCCGTCGTGGCTCTTGGCTCTGGTTTATCCAACAGAGGTGTGTCGGGCAGCGAGGGGATGCATCCTCCGGCAGCTCCTATGAGGAGCACGGGGTGGGAAGGGAAGAGGAGAGGAGCAGCCGGCAGCGGGGGCATGTCCGTGCCCCACATGAGCCCCGAAAGAACCCCCATGGCTCAGTTCCTGGGGTCTCCTTCAGCCCCCCAAGGAAGGAGCCGCCCGGGGCTCCCCGCTGCTCCCCGCACTGGGGCGAGGGGGGATGTTTCAGCTTGATGCCCTGGGGGAGCTCCTGCAGAAGACGGAGGGGTTTGAAGGGCTGTTGTCCCAACAGGACGTTGCTTGGACAGGGACAGAGAGTGGCAGCAGTGGGGACAGGGGACAGGAGGGGGACTGGAGAGGCAGGAGCTCCTTTCCCCCAGCCCTGTCCTGCAGCTCTTACCATTCAATGCTCAGAGACCTGGGCCGGAATGCAGACAGCTCGGCCGAGGCATACTCAGCTTTCCTTCTCTTCTCCTGCTTCTGCTTAACCGACAAGCGGTGGGCAAACCTAGAGAGGCTGCTTTCCGACCTGGGGAAGGGGAGAGGAAAGGCATTAATGTCACTGAAGCACCCCGGCTCCCAGCGGCAGGTCCACGGCACAAAGCCAGGTGATGCTCAGAGCTGAAAGGAGGGGGCTCCCGCAGGGGCAGCGGCACCGGGACAGCGTGGCACCAGCCTCAGGGGGAAGAAGCGGAGGAGCAGCAGGTTTAGCATCGCTTTGCAAAGCCAGGACCAGCACGGGTTCACGGCGTGCTGTTAGCAAAACTGGAGCTGTCAGCCTGGCAGGCTGAGTTAGCGCCAGGTCCCGCTCCCTGCTGCAGCAAAATCACCTCCCTGAGTCGTATGCTGCTGCCCAAATGCCAACCGTCGATGGCCAACGCTGGAGAAATGACTGCTGCTTCTGCTTCTTGCAGTGCCTGCCCAAGAGGGCTCGGGCAGCCAGGGAAGCATCAGTGGACAGAAGCAAAGTGGACCTCTGCCACAGCTGCACGCTCCTTCAGAGCCGCCCCAAAGCCCCCGTGGCCTCCCAGGCAGCGCTCTCAAACACCCTGACGGCTTTCCTGAGGAGGGGTGACGGGGAAATCAGCCCACGTCGGAGATGTTTTGGAGGAGGAAACAGAAACACCTGCAAGCAAATGGGTTCAGCTGCCACAACCCTGCCCTGCTGCCGATTCACTGGGAGCAGAGGTGGGAGCAAGGGAGGAGCAGCCTGGGGGGCTGGGACACCCCGACTTGGGCACACCACCAGGTTGGTGGCACCGGTGCCGTCTGCCAGCCCTGCCACGCATGCCGGCACGGCTGCTGCCTCTCCTTCTCCTTTGGTCCTGTGCCAGCATGATCTGCTCCCACCGCTCAGCCGGCCCCGGGCTGGGCAGGGAAGGGGACAGGAGCGATTTGACAGAGGTCCTGGGGGATAAGGGACAGACCCTGGGGAGGAGACTTTGAACCTACACACATTGCTAAAGCCAATCCTCCTCTCCTCTCGAGTCCTGACCGGCTTCAACCAAACAAAATACCTCCCAAAAAAAAGAAAGAAAAAAAGAAGGTATTTCTCAGAAACGAGAGCTCCCTGCCTTTCCTCACAATAATTAAGACAACCACGACCAGCTAACAGTTTTTTCCCTGATACACTTTAAACACAGACATCTTCAATTCATTAACTCTGGTTATTGATTTATTTTTCAGCTTATGAATTGCTGTTGCTGGGGACGGGGTGGAGACAGCTTTCTGGAGAAGGCTCTCGTCTCTCCGATCACCGCCGGGAAAGAGCCACTCAGACCTTCCAGGGTCATTCTTTACATTCTTGAGAAGAAATACTACTTTGATGTAAAGGATGAGGTTTGCCTTAAAAGAAACCCAACAAGAAACCCAAACCCCAGCTTTCCTCCGCTCGCAGCCGGAGGAAGAGGCGTTTGAAGAGGAGCGATCCAGGCGCCTTGTGAAAGCCCATCGAGCAGAGCCCTGCGCTAACACCATCCTGCCACCTCGCCCCTCCTTTGATCTGGTGTCAAAGCTCGGCTGTAATGAATAAGAATCCCAGTTTTAGGGAGGCGTGGGCACTGACCGCTGATGCTCTGCAGCAGCCCCCGGTGCGGTGTGGACCCTGGGGCGAGCAGGGCGTGGGGCTGAGCCAGGGATGGGGCTGGGTGGTGGGAACGGGGGCTGCTGGCTTCCTACAGCACCTCCTCGGTGGCATTTGACTGCTCTGGCTGCGGCAGTCCTAAAGTTGCCCAGCTTTCCAGCTCCCCAGGGGAGGCTCCTGCCACCCTGCAGGGGTGAGGGCTCCAACCCCAGCTGCCAGGATGCTGAGGATGTTGATCTCATGAGGTTTGGGGACTACCTGGAGAATGCTGTCCTGTTCGCTATGCCCTGTCCCCACCAGGGACCGTCACAGACACCACTCCCAAAGCGGTGCCCAGCGGGGATGGGGAGCTGGGAAATCCCAAACCACCTGCACAGATGCAAGAAGGCAGTGACAAACAAGTGACTCTGCTGTTCCAGACGTGCCTCTTGTGATCAACACCAGCGGCACAATTACACACCCGGGAGGTTCCCCCAGACACGTCCACCTGCCCAAAGCAGAGAAGGAGCAGCCACTGGATAGAGCCAACAGCATCTGCCAAAAAGTGCTGGCGGGGGAAAACGGGGTGCCGTGCCGACATGGCTTGGAATGAAGGAGCGTTAGTCCCTGTGCCGCTGGGGCTGCAGAAGCCAGTTGGGTGCTTGGGGACGTGTAGCCTCCCCGTGACTTCCCCTGCAGCACGGTGTTGCAGGGAAGGCTCAGGGAAAATGGTGATGCTCGCCGGCTCAGGGCAGGTGCTGCCTAGATCGTCTTGACCCAGAGCGGACAAGTGAGGCCACGTATGAGCCAGAAGGTCACCAAGTGTCTTGAGATGTTGTGTGCCATTTTCACCCCACCCCCGACCAACCTTCCAGCCTACCAGTAACCCAGCCGGTTCACCCACCGCCTCCAACCGCTCACAGCCAGGTTAAAGGCGATGGCTGCAACCGCTCTGGTGGGCCGGTGCCTCCCCCTTGAGAGCTGTCAGCAACTCATCCAGCCCTCACGAACGAGCCTCCTCTCACCTCCGCCAGACCCAAAAGCTCCAGCAGAAGCATCACTAATTAGAAAGCCAGGAGCACATTACAGTATCATCTGGCTATTTATACAGCGCTGCTTTACATAAACTGTACTGCAGAAGAGGGAATGAATCATACCTGCTCTGCCGTGGCTGCACGCAGGCAAACGCAGCCCGACGCCAGCAGCCCGCTCTGCCCCACTCCCCTTGCCCCACCGAGACCCTCCTTGTGGGTCGGCTTCCCTGAGCTCCTCCTGCTGGGGCTGCTCCGGTCCCCCCGGGGTTGGGACGCTCCCAGGGTCAGGATGTTCCCGCAGCGGTGCTGGGCGTCGTGCCCGGGGTCTGTGCTCCATGGGTGGCAGCGGCGGTGAGCCTCTAACGCGGGCAGGGGGATGCTGCTGGGACCTCACTTTTCCTTCCCAAGTGCTTTCCAAATACTAATAGATGCCTCCATCCCTTGAGAAAGATCAATTTTAGGGATCTTAAGGTAGAGGCAGGGAAAATGAGGCACGCAGAGACCGTGCGAGTAAGGCACGTTCCCTATGGCTGTTGTGTTGGCCGTCCTCTTGTGACTTCCAAGATTTTCACGCCTTCTCCCATCAGTACCAGCACGCTCAGCACCACAAGTGCCAGTCTGGGGAACAGAGCAGCCCCAGAGAGTCATCGTGACCTTGAGCCAGCTTCATCCCAGCCACGAGACGGGGACAGGGCCAACACCGTTCCCCCAGCCCTGCCTGCTGCACGGGAGGGCTCATGGTCCAGGATTTGGGGTGACCTGCCCACCCCACCATGAGAAGCAGCCTCTCTGCAGCAGCTCAGCGTCAGCGCTGCTGTGGCTTGGCGGACCCAGCCTGCCACGCTGGCACCTGCCATGGCTCCCCGGCGGTCCCCGCACGCCGCCGAGGAGCCAAGGGGACACGCGGGGAAAACCATCAATTGAAACATCAACCGCAGCGCTGGGAAGAATCGTCTCCTGACAACCAGAGAAGGTTGTTCAGCTACTGTGCTGTATCATAAATCACACCTCTATGACTTGCCATCTGTCAGCCAGATTACACATGTTCAGAGTCCCATGTCAGCGTTTAAGTCAGAACACAGCATCTTTTCCCCAGAAATAATTATCGGCCCTGGAGACTCTTGCAGTAATACCCATCCTCAGCCCTTCGCTCCATATCTCCCGGCAGAGCAGAGCTGGCAGCGCTGGGGAGGCAGGAACGCCGCTGCCGGTAGGGTGCGGGGATGCAAAGCCCGCACGCGATGTCTCCCCCATAAAACCGCCGCCTCGTGCGCAGGTGGGGGCGGCAGGACCTGGCGCGGCAGTGACCCCCCCGCGGCATCGGTCACAGCAGCCAGCCCTCGCCGCAGGCACAGAGCAGGCAGGGGCAGCCAGAGCTGGGCGCTGCTGCTGACGGGAGATGGGGACAGTGCTGTCCCCAGCCCGGTGTGTGCTGATGGCCACCCAGGGTGCTCAACTGGGATGAACGGAGGGTGCGCAGAGCGGTATTCAGACCCTCGCTGCTGGCACAGCCCGGCCAAGGGTGAAGACTCCAGCTCAGCATGGGGCACAGCTCCCACGCCAGCTGCGCTGCCTGAACATACCATGGAACACCGGCCTGACGCCCGTCCCTTCACCAGGCACGTTTTCTGGGGTTCTGACCCCACAAAGAGGGACTGTCAAAACCCCCGGCTCGCCGAGGCAACGGGAACGCAGGCAGAGCAGAGCCACGGTGGGCTGGCAATCCCAGCCCCGTCCTGCCCGCGGCTCCGCCAGCTCGTGAGCCATCACAGCACGCAGCATCCCAGCACAAAAATCCACTCAGCTGCCCTTTCGCCTGAGGACAAGGGTCTGAAGCGCCGCCCTCCACCCCCTCGCTGGCCGGGCAGGCGGATGAGCAATGACATTTCCCAAAGCTGACTTAGTCCAGAAATACACAGGGACTCAATTCATCCCTCCGGCTTCACCAGCTGTGCACAGGCGCGAATCCGGCCGGGGGTTTGCAATGCCTCACCGCCATGTCCCCCACGCCACAACTGGACAGTGATGACAAGCAAAATCCCTGTCCCCTCAGCTCCGTGGCCCTCCCTCTCCCCTGCAGTGGCCCTTGGAGAGACATCGTGGGCTACATCTGCAAAAAGCAGCGCATTTCAGCTGTTTGCAGCCGTCAGAGTGAGCGTGCGCCCGTGGAAGCCCAGGTGCTCGTGTGGCATCTCACCCAGCCGCTGGCACTTCAAGACCCCGGTCATGCCGTGGCCAGAGCTGCAGGACAGACCGCGGTCCATGCAGGCGCAGCCACACCATGCCACCGGTGTGGGATGACCGAGGTCACAAAGCAGTGCCAGTGTGGGGACTGGCACGGGACCGGCAGCTCCAGCAACACTCCTGCTCCACCAACACGCCCGGCCAAAGCCCTCGCCACCACACCGGCATGAGCCATCCATCCCCCAGAGACAGAGACATCTTAGCCCAGGCAGGACTAACTCCCACTTGTTGCACTCCCTAGCCCGAGACTCGGGAGCCAGCACGTGCTTCTGCGTGGTTCCAAACTACCCCAGCTCCCGGCAGGCAGCTGCCAGCTCCCGAATCAGCGCAGGCAAGCAAAAGTGCCGGGACAAGCCGTGCGGTGGCTGCGGGCAGCCCAGGCACTTGGCAGCACAAAAAAAACCAAACAGCATTTTCATCTTGTCCTCCCTTTGGGGACAGTCACTGCAAAAATCGGCTTTGGAGTTGGGCTTATCCCCACCGGCATCCCGGCCACAGCCTGGACCGGAGGCTGGGGAAGGGAAATCCCGCTGTGAGGGAGCCGGACGCTGCCTCGGGGCGAGCAGGGCTGGGAGTGAGCAGAGCTCTCTGCGCTCCCCGCAGCTGGGGGTTTTGGCTCCTGTGAGCGCTTTATTTGCACAGGTGCGGTTAGAATAAAATAGAGGAAAAATAATCAAAGCTGGAAAGGTGCCTCCCGAGCAGGCAGCGGGTTTTCGGGGGAGAGAGAGAGGCTTTGGAAAGGGAATGTGCACGGCCGCACGGCCACACGTACGCAGCCAGCCTCCGGGCAAGCGTCAACCACGAACACCGCGCCGGCAAACCCCGCTCACCTGCCCGCTGCAGCGGCACGCTTTGGGCACGGCGCCCACCGACCGCGGCTCCAGCCACCGGCGTGTCCCCAAAGCAGCAGCTGGGGACAGGACCCCTGTGAGCTGGGCACAGCTACAGTGTGCTGTGCCATGCCGTGCTGTGCAAAGATGCCCGGGAGGTACGCAAGCGATGCTCACTCACCTGCACAGCCTCTGCTCCCTTCCCTCCAGATTCTGCCGACTGCTCACCGCCGGAGGAGCAGCTCATCCCAGAGTGGCTCTTTGGGAGAGTCCCCGTCCCCTCGACGCACACAACCACAAGCGCGCTCCCATCCCAGCCGGGATCCCCTGCTCCCACCCGCGCCGCCCGACCTCCTCATCCGCCACCTCCGCTTCCCTCACCCATCACCTCAGGTTTCTCGCTCGCTCTGTGCTTGGCTCCTTTTTTTTCTTTTCTTTTTTTTTTTTTTTTTTTCTCCCAATCTTGTTTCTATAGAAACGAGATTAGCAGAAGGGGGAAATAAAACAGCCCCATGTGACTCAGATTCCGACACTGAAGAATCTCCCGGTCGCGCTCGCCGGGGCTTTACATAACCACGAGTCTGCGCGGGCTCAGCCGGGGAGACTGGGCTTGGATGGGGGGGACCAGACTTGGATGGGGGCACCAGGCTCGGATGGGGGGACCAGGCTTGGCCAGGGGCACTGGGCTCGGATGGGGGGGACCAGGCTTGGCCAGGTGGACTGGGCTCGGATGGGGGGGACCGGGCTTGGCCAGGTGGACTGGGCTCGGATGGGGGGACCGGGCTCGGATGGGGGAACTGGGCTCAGCCAAAGGGACTGGACTCGGATTGGGGGACTGGGCTTGGATTGGGGGACTGGGCTTGGATGGAGGGACCGGACTCAGATGGGAGGACCGGACTTGGCTGCAGAGGGAGCACCAGGCAGAAGGCAGCAATGCTTCGGGCTCACCCCCGTTGACTTTAGGCTTTCTGTGGCACTCCTGATGCAACAACGTGCCACCAAACCCCACCAGCATCCCCAGAGGATGCCACCAGCCCCTGCCACCCTGCATGGTGCTGCTTCACTATCTGTTCCTATTGAGAAGGGGAGAAAGCAGAAGTAGCGATGCTGAAAACTGCCCCAACTCCCACCAAAACTTCTGGGGTCCCCAAGCAAACTTTGGAGGACGAAGCCCCAGGAGCCCTCCCACACTGCCAGGCTGTCCTGCCCCTGCCCTCACTGCTCAGGAAAGCGGTTTTGGCCACTGGTCTCTGATATCTGTGAGTTCATGGGTGACAACGCAGGGAATCTGGTGAGCCACAGACAGCCACATACTCCACTCTCCTCACGTTCCTCCTCCTCAATCGCCTAAATCCATGAGCAATGTCCAGGGTTGATGTCCAGGGTTTGGGCCATGGACTGAGCTCTTCCACCACTGTTTTGGGTCATTGGGTGACAGGCACAGGACACTGCCCACAGGGACTTCCCAAGACCAAATGGATGCTGCACACTTGAGCTCCAGGCAAGTGGTGGGTGGAAAGCACTGGGGACCCCCTGACCAGAGCCTGTGCTCAGTGTGTTCCCTTAGCTCAAGGACAGACACTGAATGCACGTGGCCATTGCTGCCTGCCAAGGTTGTCCACCCAGAGCTTCTGCTGATGAACCCCCACGTCTGTATGGGACACTGCCCTTCTGCCGCATCTCTGGGGCTCACCCCCATGCCCCAGATGCTGCCCAGGGCTGGAAATGGGAAGCTTGGGTGACCTCCTGCCAGAACACAACAGTTCAACCCAAACAGCAGCGAGGTGCCTTCCCCAAGGCAGCGGCATGGGAACGCGGTTGGGCTTGCACTGCCTACAGCAGGGCAGCAGAGAGCATCTCAGGAGGTTTGGTCCCTCACTCAGAGAGCAGGGCATACGGGGGAGAGAAACTCTCCAAACTCCCCAGGAAACTCTCCAACAGGTTCTTCAAGACCCTGGGTCTCCTTCTGAACTTCAGCATCCCACTTCTTGCGTGGACTCAACCATGGTTAGTTTGTGAGCTCTGATGCCGTTACAGCCCAAGGTCTGCCTGTGGGCTATTAAGTCAGGAAATCTTTTCCCACCTGAGCACCGCAGTGGTGAACACCACATCGGTGGAACAGGCACTCATTTACCTCCATGAGGAGCTCAGGACAGATTAGACAGCGCAACAGAGCGGCTGCCACGGTGATGAATTTGGGCATATCCATCCAGTGAAACTCTTCCATGTGCTATCACAGCAGGCTTGTGAGCTGTGCCATGTGCTGAGGTTGGGTGATGCTGCAGAGAAGAAGCCAAAGGCTTTAAGTTCTGCGAGTGCACTGGCTCCCACCTGCCAGGGATGGGTCTTCACAAGCTACGCCAGCCAGTCTGGTGGACCGAGCAAAGCTGGTGATGCCTGTTTTGACCCAACAAGGGGGTTGCTGCAAGGGGAGGACAGCTGGCCAGTGTGCTGAGGCTTCCCGAGGCCAGAGAGAGGGACAGTGGGGAATGCTGCAGATGGGGAGAGAGTGGCAGGAGTTGCAGGAGATGGTAAAGACAGAAGTTAGAGGCCTCGACAAGAGGGAACAAAGAGACAGCCCTGGGATGTGATGCTGCATCTCAAGACAAGATGCCATATTTAGAGACCCTGAACTGTTCCTCCCTGCGCCACAGCACACATCAACAAAAGCCACCTCTTGGTTGATGAGGGCCCTAAAGTCGTAACGGAGGGACGGGTCAGAGCTGCAAAACCTCGATAACCACAACCCAGGGCAGCCCCGGTGTCGCTGGCACAGCACCCCCGACCGGCCGCGGTGACCGGGGGATCAGGGAAGGGACATTGCGGCAGTAAACATCTCGGTGGTCACCAACATTTGCCACATATTGAGGGGCACAAACAGTGCTTAAAGGTTGTCAACAAGCACTGTTTTGCCAGGCCCGGCTTGTCACAAGCCTGGCAGATGCAGGCACATAGACTGACACTGGCTGGCATCCCTGGGCAGGACCAAGTTGGACTCTGCAGGACCCGGCTCTGCAGCAAGGAGCCGGGCAGAGCAGACGGGATCCTCTATTTAAAGTACGATAACAGGGTCACAAAAAACTTCCGCCAGCAAAACCACTTTGATACGTACAGCTAATTATAGTTGGCATTATCAGGCTGCATTACAATTAGCGAGTCGGTGGCTAGTCTCTATTTCAGATCTGCGACACAAGGTGGGTAGGTCTACCCAAGGATGAAAGGACAAGGGAAGCAGGGGGAGAAGGACGGAGATACCTCATGGGTGCGTGTAAAAAAGCAGCGCAGCTGTTTGCGAGAGCTCTGGAAAAGCGGGTTTTAGATGGAAGGCGTTTATAAAGAAGGCCAAGGAAAGAAACACAACATATCCCTTCAGTGCAGGCTCTGCCAGCGGTCGTGGCAGCCTCGCGACCCTGCCACTCACTCACTCCACCTCAACGGCGAGGTCTGCCAGCACCCTTCAGGTGGGCTCCGAGGTCCCACCAGACCTCCCGGCTCCTGCGCGTCCGAGCTGAACACCGGGGCTGACTTTTCTGAGCTATTTAGAGGCCAGATTAAAGCAGCATCCAGGAAGAAACCCAACCTCCCTCCTACTGGCATTTTCCAAAGCCTATCCCTGTTGGCCTGTCCAGTATCCAGTACCACGCCAGTCGCTTCACGACAGCAGAGGCAAATGAAAGCAGCAACAACCCCTGGAAATGGATGGCATTTTTAGAACTTTTTTCTTGTTTTCTTTGAAAACCAGAGTTTTGTCAAACTTACAGCATTTGCTGCAAAGAATTTGATGCTAATCCAAGCAGAAGCAACCATCTGATGAGCCCCAAATTAAAATGTTCCTTTGTTTTGGCTTTCAAACATTGTATTTTAATACCAATGTACACTCTGAACGGAAGGTAAATTTGCATGTCCTTCCCCTAAAAATTCTCTGCCAAAACAATGATTTTATTCATTTGCATTTTGACAATAACAACTGTCCCCCCTCTGACCAACAGCTGTCCGCGCAGGAACAGTGATGCTGGGCACGTGTGCCCCCCAGCCTGGTGAATCACGCTGTGCCCTGCAGCCCCCCAGCCTGCCCGTGCCGCTGCGGGGGGCCGGGGCCTGCACCGGCATCATCTCCCTTCCTGGGCATCATCGTCACCCACGGGCACGCACAGTCCTGTTGGGAACCCACCCCATGTGGGTATGAGCCAGGAAGCATCCCATGGGCCAGCACAGCAAGGAGGCAGTGGGACGTGCTGCCGAAAGACCCTGCGCCCACTGGTACCAATGTGGCCCATGAAAGGGGCTGCAGGACTTCAGAAGAGGTGTGGGATCCTGAAGACAACATAAGAAGGTCTGGAAGTTGCCTCTCTAGCCAGACTCGGAGCAATATTTAGGGTGGGATTCTCCACTCTGCCACCCTGTTACATCCGTTCTCCACTCCTGCCACCCAGTATCTCCATTTGGTCCTGAAATACAGCTTAAAAGAAGGTGTAAGCAAAGATCCTGACTCCCTACCATAAACCGTATCATTGATGACCACCATTTCATGAAGGGCACGCACCAATGATGCTTCACCTGCAAAATTAGCTTAATCTACTTTAAAACATAAGTCCAACCATCTACAGACAATGATTAAATAAAACCTACAAAATAAAATGGGTGAACATTCCTTTCCTTGGGCAAAATCCCCACCACTTTGCTTATTTTTAGGGATTCTATCATTTTCCTCTACCACTGTTTTTAATGAAAATATGGCTCCTTCCTGAGCAGCAGGATGGAGAGCTTGGGCTCTTCCGACCGTGCTGCATGAGCGTGCTTGAGCGTACGGCTGCCAAGGCAGAGAAACGTGCAGACCCGCTCCTTTCTTGCCAGGGGACAGGAGAGCTCCGCATACAGCCCTGGCAGCTAGTTTTCAGAATTTCCCCCTAGTAATGAGAGCTTTTATCCTAATTAAAAAGATACCAGGGAAAATAAAAAAAAACATAAAAAAAGAAAAAAGAAAAGGACAAAACCCAACAGATGTCTTTCCTCGCGTGCAATCAGCACGGATGGGTGAGGAGATCCCTGGAGGGGCTCGGCCCTCCTGGCACCTTCATCTTCCTCCACCCGCTCGGGCTGAGCCCACACACGGCGAGGCACCACCGTGCCATCCCTCATCCCCGCTGGGCCGTCCCGACCCGCCCCAGCAGCCGGGACGTCAGCCCGATCCCCCTTTGCAGGGGACAAGCTGCCCCGGGGGGGACGTGCCGGTGTTTAGTCTGAGCGCCGCACTTGCGCTGGAGCCGGCTCTTGTTTTAAATGGCCTCACGGCCGACGCCACGCGCAGGAATGGAAAAGCTTGTTATTCTGGGCTGCCAGTCGCCCGGGCTTTTCCAAGTGCAGGAGAGGAGTGATGTGGTTAACGCGAGCCGGCCGCAGAGCCTCCATGGTTTTCCTTTTCTGGGCTGGCACCCGCCTCCTCCCGCGGACCACACCGCCTGCCACCATCGCTCGCTGCCACCATCGCTCGCTGTCGGGATGGGCGGGCAGATGCCAGGAGCCGTGTGTGCCCACGGGCGTGCTTGTGCACACGGGTGTGCTCGCGTCCCCGGGTGTGCTTGTGCGTGCGGGCGTGCTTGCGCAGGGTGCTGCAGGGCAGGAGAGCAGAGGGGTGGCAGGGGATGAGCCCGCACCCCCGAGGCACCAGGACAGGCACCCAGAAACGGAGCCCTGGCAGCATCCCGCGGGGACGGTGCAGAGCAGGGCCAGGACACGGGACACGGGGACACACACGGCCTAACTCACGCCTGTGCTGCCTCCTGCAAGAGCTGGGCGGTTGGTGGTGCCCACGGCCCCCGAAGGGCACCCAGCACCTTTTCATTTGTTTCGCTCACAAAGCTCCTCAAACGGGTAAAGTAGCACCTACAGAAGAAATACATATTAAAATCCAACCCGTGGAGGATCCTGGACTTCATTTTTTTCCTCCTTTTTTTAAAGCAACCGAAGAGAAAAAGGAGGAAGGCAAAATGCCGTGAGTCTGACCATCAAACTCAGCGCCGGTGTTCACCACCACCAAATGGGAAAAACTCATTGAAGTATTTTTACGGTCAGAAGAACGGTGCCGTAAAATGCCACTGCATTACAAAAACCCCTATTCTACCCCCTGCATTTCCTCTCCTACAGAAACGAAGTGGTTATTAGGGACAGCCGGGCCCGTGCCAAGGACCCCGCTCTGCTCCCAGCACCCTCCTCCCGGCCCCAGGATGGGACATGGGAAGATGTGGAGCCAGCAGGGCACCCGTGGAACACGGGGACCGCACACACTGTGTGCTGTGACGTTTCGCCTCGCCCAGGGGCAGATCTGGGCTGGGGGCTGGGGGACGGGGACCCACCAGCTCGCAGTTACAACTGCATCTCTCCATGCTAAAGGAAAATTTCCCTCTCTGGTTTTCCCTTAGGTCTTGCGAGCACGTCAGGATTTAAAACCCAGCCCGCTGGGCTCTCTTGCAGCACTGCATGAATCCGCATCTTTTTCTCTTCCCTGTATCCCCAGTTCTTCCCAGCCCAGTGAAAACCCCTCGCCAGCCTGTCCGAGGCACTTGCCCGCTAGCATCTCGCCTGCTTTGCCCAGCAACGGGCGTGGGGACGCAGGACACTGCTTAAACCGCCCTTGAAATAAGGGAGACAAGGAGAAGGGGAAACACATCCCTCCAGGCAAACCGTAGCTCACCCAAACTTCCTCCCGGTCCAAAAGTCCCCTTGAAAAGGCACGACGGGGATTTACAAAGGTCCCTCTCGCAAGAAGGGAGGGGGGGGAAAAGCAGGAGAGAAAAGCCCTTGGCGTGCCTCCCTCCCGGCCGCCTCCAGCCACCGCGTCTGCCCCACGGCGGGGAAGCGCCACGGAGGTTTGAGGGACTTGAAGGGATTTGCGACGCAATAAAAACATTCCTGCCTGCAAAGCATGAAACCCCAAAAGTTTATGGGAAACCACTGTCTTCGGGATGTCTGCATATCTTCAGGCATCCTGGGAGCTGTAGTTCAAAGAAACCAAGAAAAAGCAAGCGGCCGATAATGATGGTTTCTGGATGGAGGTTGTGTGACTATTGGCTCCCACATGAAAGCCTGAATTTCTGGGATGCTGAGCCCGTTTCTGCAGCCAAGTGAGAGGAGAGCTCCTCGGCGCCTGGGGCACGAGGGACTCCAGCAACGGAGCAAGGGAGAGCAAGAGGCACTCGCCCCCCTGAGGGAAGAGCAAACGGCCTCGGCTCCGACGTGAGCAACCCAAAAAGCCAAGCATCGATGACTGGGAGGAGGGATGTGCTGCAGCAGGAGCCAAGCGGGATGGGTCAAAGCCATTTCCAGGGCCGGGAACCTCGCTGTGATCTGTCACAGATGTGATCCCTATGGAGGTCATGTCTCCAGGTGGGGACCACAGCGAGGGACAGAGCATGGGGATGGGGTCCTCCTCCCGGCCAGGCTGCCAGAGGACCCAGCACAATGGCTTTCGTCTGGTACTATGAAAATCAAAGGGAACCAGTCTGGGCTGCATGGCCTCACCTATGAGCTAAAATCTCTGTGCCTCAGTTTCCCCATTAACTCGTATCATCCACCCAAGGGGAGCTGAGCTCCTCAGAACCCAGCTGTCTACACCGCACCATGCCCACCATCATTAAATCACCATCAGGCCCGTTTCCTCAGACCCCGTGAAGGACGGCCGTGTGAGCCAGGCCAGTGAAAGGTGTTTTATTCTGACACAGGAGCCTGTCCATGCAAGAGAGTCACCTCCCAGCAGGAGAACCTGCAGCACCTGACGTCCTCCAGATGAAGCAATGCCCATCAGCAGAGCTCCCACACCTAAAATGCCCTTCACGCATGACCGCACTGAGGGCAGCAGTGGGGGGACAGAGATGTGAGAGGGTTGCATCTCATCCTGGAGTGACACAGGAGATGAGACACTTTCATTTCCAACCAAGAAATCCTGCAGCAAAGACCACAACCATGGGGCAAAGCCAATGATAGAGATGCGAGCCATGGTGGGCGACCTTCTCACTGTCTGCCTTTCATCATGGGCTTGGGCTTCACACATCAGACTGCGAGACTGCTCCATGGTTCTGCAAGGCCTCCTCTGCCGTTGGACAACATCTGCCTGCCAACGCAAGCACGACGCCGAGACGCGATGACAAACCCATGACATAAGACTTTGCAGCAGCTGACTTAAAACTCCAGCGTGGTGTGCTCTGCAGTACTGGCTGCCGGGAGCCCAAAGTCTTCAAAAGTGCTTTCAGACACTTAGAAAGCAAAGAGCCAGCAACGGAAGATAAACCACAGGAGGGTTTGTCCTTGGAGAAAACCTGTAGCCCTGAAGAATCAAGAAGAGGTGCATTATTCATGCTGGCAATAGCAGCATGGATGCTTTCCAGGTACCTCGTCTTCCCCCTCCATCCTCCAACACAGAACACATCGCAGATCATTGTCGAAAACATATCTCGGTGCACGGCAAATGCTGCCCGTGGTGGGGGACACCATGGGAGGCAGGTCCCCTAGGACACAGCACCCTTCACACCTCGCTGCAACTCCATCCAGGCCATCACACAGCAAGTGCTTTCCAACTTCTCAGAGCAAACCACCTTTTGATGTGATCAGCCAGCAGGTCCACAGGACACCGCAGCCGAGAGTTGAGTTTCTGGAGGCTCTGCAGAAAAATGCCTCTTTTTTGCCGAGTTGGGCCCAGCTGCTCTGGAGAACAGCAGCTGGAGTTGTTTCTGAGCCAGTTGTGCTTTTCACAGACAGTGGAAAAGGTGCCCTGAAATGGTCAAGGCCACGAGAGAAAAGATGGGAGACCTTGTCTCCAAGATTTAGGGCATCACGCTGGTGCCTCTTGCTTCCTTTTCTGTAACTTACACAGCAATCTCAATCTCCCCTGGAACTAAATCCCAGATTTACTGAAACCACGTGATGGCCACAGCCTTTTCCCTGCTCCAAGGTGACTCAGCCCCTCTCGGTGTGTACTCCTTCACCATAGGGATGGGTCCCACCAGGCAGGTGGTCTCCTGACTCTTCCCAAACCAGCAGCAGCCTTCCTACATCCAGTAAATACCCACGGGTCCTCTGGATGGGGCTGTGCCGCTGACACCCATGGGTTCAGCACCTGGCACTTGCTCCACACCCCACAAGGCAGAAAATTTGGAGCATGGTCTTGCAACGGTTGTCCCTTGCTTCAAACCTCAGTCTGGTGTCCTCAGTCTGTTCCTCAGCACTGATGAAACCCAGCTGAGAAAGATGGTGGGGGTTTCAGGAGCAGAGCAGATGCTCAGAAACCATAACCACCTCCCATCCAACCTCAGCCAAAACACAGCTCCCCGGCACGTGCCTCCAACACCTGAGGTGCATGCAACAGCTCAGTCTTTGCTGTATGACCTTAGGTCTTCTCCTGCACCACTCAACCCTGTTATAAGGGTTTTCATTGCACCGTGAGCCTCAGCAACGGGTATCTCCAAAGCTGAGCCTCGGGGAGGGAAAGGAGGAGCAGGAGGCTGCTGGTACAGCCCATTTCTGAAAGGAAAAGCAACCATCTGGGTTCAGAGCAGCTCACAGCAGCTCGGAGGAACACACGCACACTGCCACGTTTTGATCCAGGTTGGCTCCCCAGCCACGTAACGCGGGCCTTCTGCAGTCATTTCACTGAGCCCTCTCTTTGAATTAACGCTGCTTTTCAGATCAGATTGAAAACGCTGACGTCCGTCTATTATACCAGGAGTCATTCCCAAAGCAACTGTCTCTTTTTCCAAACGAGCCAAAGCAGCAAAGGGTTATTAAGCGGGGAGAAAACGAGGATCGGGAGGGAACGTGCTGTTCTTTGATAGGAACCGTGCTAATGAACATTATAAAAACAAAGATCAGAAAAGCCTCAATGACAACTTCAACCCTAGAAAAGCTGCAGTCAGACCCCAAAGCAAAACAGCCGAGAGAAGAGAGGGGGAAGTCTGCCGTGGCCCCAGCACCTTGCAGCACCTGGGACCATGTTCCAAACCTCTCACCTCCAGCACCAGGTTGCTTCATTAAAGTGGATTCTGACATAGGGCTCATCGCGGAGGTCCCCCAAGCCCCTCTGCTAATGCTGGGCATGATTTCAGCCGGCCATAACTCGATCGTGATAGAAAGCAACGTTAGGCACTGGCTGATCAATGGCTTTGCAAAACACAAGCCACCAAGAGCACCACTGCAGGCACTCGTCCCAGTCTTCTCCTTCGGCACAACCCACCACCCGCTCCTTGGGGACACGTGGCCGCTGTGCCTGCTCTCCCTACTCCTGCTTGCAGCTGGTTAACCCACGGAGAGGAAGAGGAGTTGCCACACCGCGATGCTCAGGCCTTGCTGCTGCAAGGGGACCTAACTCTGGTGGCCTTGGGAGTGGCTTTCAGGTGTGCTTGAACTGTTGGCTTTGGTTCCTTCAGCTGCTGAAGGGACTCTGCTTTTGCAGGGCCGGGTCCAACAAAATACTTAAGCATGTGCTCATGTCCCAGGGTAAGAGCGGCCCGTGGAGATCAATCCTGCCGTCAAACCCACTTTCCGGGATCGGGGCCATGGTGATGGAGCTACCACCACCAAAGCCATACCTGACTGGGACCTCCCAGTGCTGCTTCTCCTCAGGAAAAACAGCAAGCCTATACTGAATATCAACCTATATTTTAGGTGTTTAAAAATAAGCAAACTTACCCTCCGCTACAAAATAACAGAAATCCTGGAAAAAAAACAGAGCACAAACTGTACCTTCACACATCCCCCACCGAGCGCCAACCCAGGGGCGAGAAGAAGGAGGCTAAGTCCAAAAAGAGTCACTTTTTCTAACGAACACGTTAGCGCAGCCCTGGAACTGGCAGTGACAGGTAAAGTCGCTGCAGGGAGCCCCCGGGCTCCCAGCGCTGCGCCGGGCTCAGCGGGGGACGGGGGGCTGGACCCCGGCGGGACGGATGCTCTAAATTAGGAATGAAAACATTCCCCCCTCCCTGCTCGGCAGAAGGGTATGCTCAAAGTGAGCCCTTGTCTGGGACAGCCAGCGGGCGAAGTGAGGCGACGACGACAGCTCCGCTGGAGTCCAAAATATACTCGCGACTTGTTTTGAGTTACTTTATGCATGGCTTTTTAAAAAGAAAAAAAAAAATACCAAACCAAAAAAAAAACCGCTTAAAAATTTCCATCCAACCTGGCTGCGGAGCTGCAGGGGGGACTCTGGGTTTTGTTTCCACGCGGTCAGTATGGTGGTGCCGGTCTGAATTTTTTCCCCTGGGTGGTGAAAAGTGAGAAATCTCGAGGAGGGCAGCGCTGAGAAGAGCAAGGGGGACAACAGCCACCCGCCACGCTTTGGCAGTGACCTTAAGCGATGACCACAAGGCATCCGCGCCAGCGGCTATAGGTGGGAGCGATGCTCCCTCCCAGCACCCCGGTCTCTGCAGGGGTGCCCGGACCCAACAGACCCATCAGCCTTAGACAAACCCAGAAAGGTAATTTGCTCCACAAGCACCGCAGCGCATCCCCCGCCGGCGCTGAAAGCTCCTGCTCGTGGCTCAAATCGACGCGGCTACATTACAAACCAACCTGTAGGAGGGAGAGGGAAAGAAAGAATCCCTCGAGGAATCTGCAGGGCACCGGAGGAGCTAAAAATAAACACTGACAACAAATCAATCTAGAAACAGAAAGCTCAAATCCCTAATAATAGAGGGTTGCCAGCAGGAGGAGGGAGATGGCGGCACCCCGCGCGCCGACTCTGCCCACCCAGGCTCCCACAGAAAGTGGGGGTACCGGGACCCCCGTGCATGTCGCTGTGGGATGAGGGGGCATCGCTGCTTCTGGAGCGATGGTGGGCTACCTGCAACACAGCCCACCTCTCGGGCAGGGAAAGGCGGCGCTGAGGTTCCTTGCTGCTTTTTATCTTTGTGTTTTCGGATTACCTCTCAAGATGGGCCAGCCGACTGCAGGGAACCACGATGCTTGTGCCAAACTCCCCAGTCCCCCCTCCGCTCCCTTCCAAGCTCCATAAACGAAGCCAAATCTGTCCTTTCCAGTGCTGGTCACCATCTTTCCCACATCCCTCAGATGAGATCAGTCCGGTCTCAGGCCTCATCTATCAGTGCTCAGCTCAGCTATTCACCCCCTTCCCGGCCCCTCCAAGGATGGCGTGCCCTGATCCAGGCTTTCCACCCCCCTGAACGCGTGCCATCACAGACAGAAACCTCAGAGCACGGGCCACGGTGATCTCACAGCCGTAAGGCAACAGAAACATTCTTGGAAAGTGTATAAAAGGCTCCTGATGACAACTCACTCGCAATGTGAAATTCAAATATGGATTTCAGGACTTCATAGGACCAGAACAATCTGGCCTGGATGCGACCGCTGTAGACGAGAAGGGCGGAAGAGCCCTGGGTTTATCCACCAGCCATAATATAAGAGAAATCCAAGCCCACTGGAAGGTCCCAGTGCAAGAGCAGAAACCTGCTCTTGTCCTGCATGTCCCCAAGGCCCGCAGGGGAGAATGCATCCCCAAGGGCGACGGGGACAGCCCCCATGCTTATGCCACCCCAACCCACCACGCTGCCAGCTGCAACAGGAGGGACCATCTCGGCGGCCAAGTGATGTGCTGCTTGCACCCATCCATCCCCAGGGCCAACATCCTCCGCCTGTCCCCACACCGGCCACGGCAGCCCCGGCACAACCCACCCTCTGGTTATGAAGGGCAGAGCTGGAGGGACACCAAGCAAGGACAGGCCACCTGGGAGCAGGGGGACAGGGACGGGAGCAGGCGGGAGGAGGTAATTTGATGACTTGCACTCGCCTCCCCCGCCCCGGCGTCAGGCTCGGGTGACTAATGCTCCAGGAAGGGGATGCTGCTCTCCTGCAACGATACACGCTGCTAATCCCGCGGGTTTATCTGTCACTTCCGCACGCCGGCTGCGGGAGCCAGCACCATCCTGCCCGGCTCCCTCGAGCGCTCCCGCGGGAATCGCACGGCCTCCGGCTCCCACCCAGCGCTGCTGCCCGCGCGCCTCCCGGCTTCCCTCTCCTTTCTCCCTCTTTTTCAAGAAAAGCTCTAGGAGGAAAAAAAAGGGTGTCGACGGGGTGTTTGTTTAAATAAAATGAGCTGGGAATGAGTGGGAGCCTCATCAGGCAGCGCTTACGCTTCTCCTGCCTAAAAGTTAATTGCCTGGGAGGGGAGAGTAAGGCTACAGCGGGGACGGGGACTCGTAGCCGGGGGGTGCGATGCAGACACAGCGCACCCCGCTGCGAGGGCAGGGAACCACGGCAGCATGGGGATTGTTGGCTCGGGCAAAGCTCCCACTGACCGCCAGCCCCCAGCCCTCCCCAGTCCGCTGCTCCCTCCAGGGACCCCTGCATCCCCCACCTCCATCGGCAAGCGGGGACCAGCAGCTTGCCCTGACCTGCCCATGGCTTGCGCATCCAGCACCTGGCCTCCGTCTCTGAAGCAAGAGCCCCGGCCAAGCCCGAAGGGATGTGCCCGGGGACACAGACCCCACCCCCCCAGGTCCCCACGGCTCAGTGCCCGGGAGCCCCGCGGGCAGATAACCTGCCGCCGGTGACAGCCTACGCCGTGCAAGTGCTGGGGCGTGCGGCTCGGCCATAACCCAGCTCTCCAGCTCAGGAATGTCCAAATAAATACAGAAATACATAAAAAGGCCATAAATAAGGTTGCCTGAGATGGCTGTTTGTCTCCCGCCTGGCCAGGACCCCCTCTCCCCTGTTGCTGTTTGCCTTGGCAGATGACAGCTGGGTAATTTGTTTCCATTGCAATGAAGTCCTAATTAACTGGAATAAACTTTTTACACTAAGTGTGTTTGCTTAACAAACTGGCTCTTTCAGAGCCTCACGGAGACCTGATTGATGCATTTGAGGGGAGTGGAAACACGCTGGGTGCTTGGACATTAAAGCTGCAGTGTCTGAGCAAGCTGGGGCTGAAAGGGCTCTCTCTGTGTTTGGGAAATCAAAAATGACACCTCTGATGTCTGGACCGGGATGGGGATTTCAGCGTGGCCTTTGTGTACAAATATTTAGGGTTTCACATTCGCTGCGGCTGACACCCCCTCCAGCGTCCCCACTGCTCAGGCGAAAAGGGGCTTGCGGCTGGGAGCTCCCCCAGGACCACGCTCCACACCAGTGGCAGGAGGTGGGATCCATCATGCTGGACTCGCTGCCGACTGCAGCGAAACGCGCCGGGATGCACGTGGTCCTTCCTGGTGACAGCACTGGTGGCTCCGGCCAACCAATGAAATCCCAAAGGTGGGAATCCACAGGATGCCCTCAACGAATCATAGAATGGTTTGGGTTGGAAGGGACCTTGAAAATCATCAAGTCCCAACCCCCCTGCCCTGGGCAGGGACACCTCCCACCAGCCCAGGTTGCTCCAAGCCCCATCCAACCTGGCCTTGGACACCTCCAGGGATGGGGCAGCCACAGCTTCTCTGCGCCAGGGGCTCACCACCCTCACAGGGAAAAATTTCTTCCCAATATCTAATCTAAATCTCCCCTCTTCCAGTTTGAAGCCATTCCCCCTCATCCTATCACTACACGCCCTTGTAAAAAGTCCTTCCCCAGTTCCAATGAAGCAGGACCAATGTCTTCAGCGGCAGCCACGCTGCCTCCTCCCCTGCGCTCAGAGATTGGCTTCATCACTTGTGAAGCCGGTATCTTGCAGCAGCAAAACCAAGATGGTTAGAAATTAGTCTGAGGTGGTTAGAAACTGGTTAGAAGTCCGAGACTGGTTTCTGGTTCAAACCAGAGCTTCCAGCAACACTTGCCAGCTGGGGAGAGGCAGGGAGATGCAGAAGCTCGATAAAAGCCCAGAAGCAGAGTTCTCCTCATCCTCAGAGCCATCCAGGCGGTCTGGATAGGGCAAAGTCGAGCGGCCACACTGCAGAAGAGGGATTCGGCACAACCGGCCTTGGCAACCTGGCCTCAACGCAGGCGGTCAACATGCTGTGTGCAGGCAGAGGGGCTTACTGGAAACATCTGGGAACAAGGGCAACATCTGGAGAGTGCTCTTGCACTGCACCTTCTTCGGGAAGGTCACTGCCGAAAGCTGAATGACCCTCAGGACAAGCGACGCTAAGCCCATACATGTGCTAGACGGTGGCCTAGGATCGTGGGACAAAGCCTTTGATGGAAAGAGGGAGAAAAGAGGAACGCAGTGGGGAAAAGATGACCAAACTGCCACCGGCACTGGTGCCCCAAGGCAGGCGCCAAGTACCACCCTGCCGGCTCCGGCAGCACTTCCCGCGGGGTGGGAAGCCGAGACAGTGCACGGCTCCGTGGTAGGGCCCGGGCCATGACAAGCACCAAGCTGGAGCTGTATTTCAGCTGTCTAATGAGATAGCTGTATGAATAATAAGCACTTCTGGAAAACAAAGCATCTCTGACATCCGAGGGGGAGAATGAATGCAGCTGAGCTTTGCCTCCCTGGGTGCTTTTTCCTTCCCACCTCATACTGCAAAGAAAAGCCTTTAACAGGCGCTGCTTGAGCAGTGTCAGCTCCAGAGGTTTTCTGGAGGCATTCAAGCTTCTTGGAAAGCTTGACTTTCCTATTTTTAAGTGTAAAAACGGGATTTTGTGGGCCCCAGGGTTCCTTTTGCCTCCTTCTCCAGCCTGTTTCCTCAAAGCACTGCACGCATTTCCATTTACGGTGGGGCAAGAAGGTGTTTTCTTGTGGCTGAGGGTTTAGCAGATCTCCCACAACCACTCAGTAAAATGCCCCAAAGTCTCCCCGAATTCAACCTGCCCGCGCTGTCGACAGCTTGATTCAGTCAAGTCTTTAATTAGGTATAAGTATCACTATCCAGTGTTTCTTCAGTAATTATTACAGGCTCATCCTACCTTCAGCTGCATCTTCTGGACGTGTTGAAAGCCATCAGACTCACAGTGGAGATCTGAGCTAGCTGCCCAGGCTCCCCAGGCAGTCCACAGAGAGATGAGGCACTTCTGGAGGAGGAATTCATTTCCCCATAAATTAGATTGCAACGCTGGAGGTGGTGCCCTTTTACATGACGTCCCGAGCCTGAAGAGACAACTGAGCACCTGCACCCTCGGCCCTTCCCACCGTCCATTTCCTGGGAGTCACCGCGCCACTCTCAATCCTGTCTTTGTTAATGCCAGGAACCTGCGGGGAAGCTCAAAGCCTCAGATCTCACCTCTGCGCGCACCGCTTTGTCAGGACGCAGCAAAGACAACGCATTTTCCTCCTTTCGTGTCCTTAGGCACACCATTCCCTGAGCAAATTAGCGCTATCTACATGTCTCCTCGCAGTCTGCTCAGTAGAGCCCTAGTGAATCAGCGTATTCAGCCTGATTATCCCTCCCGGAGCAAAGAGCCGGAGGAGAAACACCAACGCCGCAGCTCACAGAGACCCGGCTGATTGCTCTCAAGGTTAATATTGCCATTTCCACCACCACCAGCAATTTTTGCTCCTCGGGAGCTCAGGCGGTTGGGAGAAGGGCTGCAGAGCCCCCACCCACAGAACACGCTGTGCCGTGGACGTGGTCCCTGCCGGCACAAGGCAGGAGACAACCGTGCTGGGGACAACGGGAAGTTGGGAAGAGCGTGGATGGGTTTGGAAGGACACGGCGAATGGCCGGTCTTTCCCAGGAGATGCCGCCTGTCAGCGGGCTCAGGAACAACAAAACGCTCTTCTACTGAACAGCGTCTCTGGCAGGCGAGCGCAAGGCAACTCCGGTGCTGCCGCACAGCCAAGTGCTCCAATACTAGCCAGGCTGGCCACGGCGAGGGTGGGCTTCAGCGAGGAGAAGCTTCTGAAGAGGGTGCAGGCTGATGCAGCTGCTGATGGTTCTGTGGCCCAGCTGTCTATCTGGCACTGCAGGTGAAAGCACGGAGAGAAAATACTGTGTATTTGAATAAAAAGCCAGATAAATCTGTGCTCGTTCCAGGAAAGAGTGTGAGAGATCCTACTCGTGCTGTGCTGATGGGCAAAGCAGCAAGCTCTTGACATGATAGGAGGCTGAGAAAGGAGCACGAGGAATGGGAAATTTTCACTCACGAGCAGAAATTTAACACGGCGCTACTGAAACCTGCTATGATGATTTACGTGATCAGAAGTCTCTGCACAGGAGGGGTGGCAGGGAAGGAAGAGAAGGGCACTGTATACTTACAGTACACGCCGTTATATTTTTTTCTTTAGAATTACAGATCTTTTAGCAGTCAGTGCTTGAAGAAATACAGATTTACCTTCTCACTGAGGACTGGGAAGAGGCACAGCACATCATACCTGAGCCAGCACAGGACTGCAGGACCTCAACCTTGGACCTGCTGGAGTGGGGCAAGAGGAGGCCACGAGGATGCTGCGAGGGCTGGAGCCCCTCTGCTGGGAGGACAGGCTGGGAGAGGGGGGGTGTTCAGCCTGGAGAAGAGAAGGCTCCAGGGAGACCTTAGAGCCCCTTCCAGTGCCTAAAGGGGCTCCAGGAGAGCTGGGGAGGGACTCTTGATCCGGGAGTGGAGCGATGTTACGAGGGGGGAATGGTTTTAAACTGGAAGAGGGGAGATTTAGATGAGATCTGAGGAAGAAGTTCTTCCCTGTGAGGGTGGTGAGCCCCTGGCCCAGGTTGCCCAGAGAAGCTGTGGCTGCCCCATCCCTGGAGGTGTTCCAGGCCAGGTTGGAGGGGGCATGGAGCACCCTGGGCTGGTGGGAGGTGTCCCTGCCCAGGGCAGGGGGGGTTGGAACTGCATGATCTTCAAGGTTGCTTCCAACCCAAACCATTCTGTGATTCTATGAAACATAAATACATGTTCTCAATGGATAGAAACAAAAAATAATGAATTATGAAGGATTTGGGTTTGTGAGTCGCACGCCAGAAGACTCACAGAGCCAGCAGTAAAATACCACATCCATTTCTAAACACTACAGTTGATAACTTTACAATGCAGCAGTTAATGCGCAGCAGGCAACAAAAGGTCGGGCAGTTGCTGGCTGCCCGGAGAGGCAGCCCAGGCTGGCAGCAATCCCCATGGACCGACGAGAAGATGGAAGGAGGCAGCACTGCGCATGCTCGGTACTGCAAAATGGCTATTTTCACATCCTGCACGATGGGATAAAACTGAGCGTCAAGACTTGGAAAAAGTAGAATGAAAAAAATAAGAGTTCTTTAATGGGAGTTCACTGAACATCCGTAAAGTTCTAATTTCATAGTCAAGAAAATGAGGAACTTGCTTAAAAATCCCCTTTGCTAAACGGAGGCTCAGAGTGGAACTGGGATATACAATAAAGGGTGGCCAATACAAATGAAAAATTACAACGTGTAGGAAACTCAGAAGGGAGACTAAAGAAGGGGAAAATGCATGGCTGGACATGCAAAATCTACTAGTGGGAGCCAAACAAATTCTAGCAATAGGTCCATCGGTAAGCAGCAACAGGAGCATTTTTAAGCAGAAGCTGTAGCACTGCTCATAATGACACAGCAAAGGCAAACCTAGTCAACAGATACTCATTCCGCGTTTGGGGAAAAAAAAGGAGAGTGAAATACTTCCTCAGAGAGATGAAGCTTTCCTAAAGCACGAGTATCCTAACCTACCCCTAAGGCGGCCAAAGAGCACGAAGCAGCCAGCGCAGGTAACGCTTACCCAAAGCTGGGCAGAGTTTTCTGGGCTCTGCTGCTCGCTTTGAGGAAACTTTCGTCTGCCACGTCCAGATGGCAAATGGCTCCTTCACAGCAATATTCACCCCCAGCAGTGAAGATGACCTAGTTAACTACTAAATGGTCAGCCTGATAGAAGACCCAGAAGCCAGGGCTCATCTGGAATTAAATTAAGAAATAATTAAAGGATGTAAGTTATAATTAAAGTCAGTCGGCGTGTCTTTGTGGAAAAGAGATCTTGGCAAATGAGCCCGATGTCACTCTTCAGCGAATATAGGCTGAGCTGAAAAAGGCACCGTGTACGTTACAGCTGTGCAGGCAGAGTGCTAAGTGCTTCTTGACATTCTGATTTTAGAAGATAGTACTATACAGTATCAATAAAGCACGTTAAATAGATTAAGAGCCGTCTGACAGGTCTCAAACAGACGTTGTCAACGGGGAATCGTTAGCGAGGCTCCGCGGGGAGCATGCCAGTCGATACTTTCATCGATGATCGAGAAGAAAATACAAAATCCTCGCTCAAAAAAAATTAGCAGATGACAGGAAGATTGATGTAACGGTAAATATTGATGAGGAGAGAGTGAAATGTGGGTTGCTTGGTAATGCTGAGCCCATTCAAACACTGTATATGTTAATGCAGCCCAGAGCGGAATGACACACCTACCGAGAAGGATTTCAGGCCGTATTTATGAACAGGGACTGTATCCCAGACAAGAGAGAGCCTCCAGAAAGGCTCAAGGGTCACCACGGGTGACCAACCCAACACAAGGCTCTAATGTGATGCTGCGATGAAAAGAGCTGATGCAGTTCTTGGGGGAGAGGAGAGTTTCATGTATTGCACTGCTGAGACTGACACAGAAACGCTCTCGCTGTTAAGATGCCTGCGTTTAAAAGGGGACACTAAAAAAGCAGAGAGGCTGGAGGGATGAGTCACAAAATTGATCCGAGGGCTGGAGGAAATACCCGGCTGCAAAAGATTCGAGCTATATTGAGTTCATTGACAAAAAATCTGCCACCACCTCCCCTCCCCCCCAAACCAGAGCGGTGCCAACTGCTCTCACCCAGTGGGACATGCAGAGAGCCAGGGACCGGGAGGGAGCTGGAGCCCAACAAGTTCAAACGAGTTTTGGGTCAGGATTAGGTACCTCTTAGAGATGCTCAGAGGATTAGGTACCTCTCAGAGGGCAACCACAACCTCTTCACCTTGCCGAGGAGAACATGGGCAGCATTTACATCCCTACAGCACATGGGAGGCCAAATGGCGTGATCTAACAGTCCCTTTCATACCCAAATCCCACAGAAGTGAATCCCAGCGGATAACTGGAGCTCTGAGGCTGTCCTGTGCCACACACCACAGTGAAGATGGGTGACTCAGGAGATAGCACTGGCCTTGGAGCAATGAGGAGCTGGTGAAGTACTGAGCAGCAAAGATGGGTGCTAGCTGCTCAAAGAGGAGGTTCAGAGCTAGAAGTCCTGCTAGCTGGGAGGGGTGCCCGTCAGGTCTCGTGCCAGGAGCAGAGCATGTGGGAAAAGACCTCTGACAGCTCTTGGAGAAACACCAGCAGAGAGTGCTGGCCAAGCAGCTTGGGAAACACCTCGACCCACTTCTCCCTCTTGATAGCCGGCTGCGGGAGCGATGGCTGCTGTGGGTGGGAGCGTTACCTCCCATGCCAAAAGCATCTCTGTGTTGACTCACTGCAGCAAACGCTTTCCTCTCTTGCTTAGGGGAGAACACAGCCTTGGTTATTTTGTTAAAAAATGCCCATCTTCCTACGCTCGATTCCCTTTTCATGATTAATGCAGAGCGTAGCAAATGCGGAAGGGCTGCAGCTGGTGCATAGGTGGCTTCTGTGCCGGTCTTGGCTCTGAGCTGGCAGCGTTGTCCTCTCATCCCACCAGAAGGGAAGGCAGCCCCAGGTTCAGACCAGCGGGACAGGCAGATGCCATCTCAATGTGTGCACCAAAGGACCGGGGACCTCCAGTGTCCGGGCACCAAGTAGCCATGCCCCTCTCAGCTCCCTGGTTTCAGAAACAGCTCACCCCATGGTGAACAAGGGGATCTTCTCCCAGCCAGAGCCACCACAGAGGAACATGGGCTGAGGACCAGCCCCAACCCCACTGTGGGTTCCATGGGGACAGAAGTCCACCCAGCACTACCGGGAAAGCGCCCAGTACACAGGAACATGCAGCCTTTTGTTGGGACAAAAGGAAGCACAGCATAAAGACACTGAGTCCTTGCGCGGCAGCGCTGGAGACAGGGCAACAGGGGCAGGCAGGTTTTTAATTGGACTGGAACTGAAATTACAGGGGGGAAAATAAAACCAAACCTGCTTTGGTTGAAAGAAAGGGGCTGGGGGGATAGGAGAAAAAAGCCCTTCAAGTTTCTATGACAACCGGCACAGTAAGAGCCTACATCGCAACCTCACTTAACGCATTAAAAGCTGCACAGAAACAACAAAAATCAAAACTTTGTTCTACCACAAGGTCTGGGAGGGCCGTTCCCAGCCGGAGAGCAAGCATGCTGCAAGGGGGTGGTCCAGTGGTCCCCTGACCTGGGCACCCAGAGCAGGGCAGCATGGGTTCCACTAGCCCCAACAACTCCTCCTCCTGTGCCCTGGGCTCAAGGCATTGCTGAAACCAAGCGGCTCCTTGTCCTGACCTCCCTCCTGCCAAGATACTCAACTCTGGGCATCGAGGGCCCTGGTGCCATCCAGGCATGGGCGGACAAAGGCATCTCTGTCCTCCTAAATGTGGGTGTAGAGAACCCCACCATGGTCCTCCAGCCCCATCAGGCATAGAGGCCCAGGGGGAGCACTCACACACAACAAACGATAAGAAAGAAAATGAGTAAGAGTTGTATTCATTCATACTTTACAAAAACAGTGGCCTTTGGCGGAAGGTATCGGGCACACAATCCGGTGCTGCTCTCCTGGGCTGCCCGGAGAGAGGGGCAGCAGCAGGACAACACGGGGCCCCGCTCGCTCCACTGGGCACGGATCGGCACCAGCCTTCCCACCTTCAAATACCACAAATAGCGATATTAGCCTGGGCAGATAGCCCAGACACCACAGAGCAAATCAGCGGGGCTATTGCCCCCTCAGTCTCTGAGCTTCCAACCAACCTCTGCTGGTACTGCTCCCGTCAAGGCTGTGTCCCGTTCCCTCCGCAGCCACAGCGCTAAGAGGAGACAGAAAATTTTACTGGGGGGACGAAACCATTCCCAAGAGACTGGAGATGTAGCCTTCTGCCCCATCGCAAGGCCCTGAAGTAACACACTTGCACCCCTCGGGGAGCTGCCAGGGCCAGAGAGACCACACAGCCCCCACCTGGCATCACAGCACCCATCGCCCTCCAAAGAGCATTGGGGTAAGGAGCGGCACCAGCCCCCCAGGGCATAACCCCCCGCCCCAGAGCAGACAAGTCTCCAGGAGCCTTTCTGGGCTCAGGACATTACTGGGAGAGACTGGGCCACCTTAGCTTAGAAGATCAGCACACCACAGGGCGGGGGAAACCTTCTGAAGGCCAGAAGGAAAGCTGCAGAACTGTTCACGGGCTGGAGTGCCAGCCGGTCTCCTCCACCCGCTGCAAGTGTCCAAGGCAACTCTCTGCCACGCCGTGAGCTGCCTCCCGCCACTCATAGAATCACAGAATCGCAGACTGCTGAGGGTTGGAAGGGCCCTCTGGAGCTCCCCCAGTCCAACCCCCTGCCACAGCAGGGGCACCTCCAGCAGTGGCACAGGACGGCGTCCAGGCGGGTTTGGGATGGCTCCAGAGTGGGAGACTCCCCCACCTCTCTGGGCAGCTGTGCCACTGCTCTGCCACCCGCACAGGGAAGAAGTTCCTCCTCAGGTTTAGATGGAACTTCCTATGGTCAAGTTTGTGCCCGTTCCCTCTTGTCCTGTCACTGGGCACCACTGGAAAAAGACTGTTCCCATCCCCCTGGCACCCTCCCTTTGAGTATTTATAAGCATTGATAAGATCCCCACTCAGTCTTCTTTTCTCCAGACTAAAAAGACCCATTTCTTCTCACTCTCCACGCCCCTTCTTCATTGCCCACCACTGCTCTCCATCCCCAGACTGGCATTTGTTGAAGCATGGCATTTCTCCAAAGTACCTTTTCAGGATTCCCTTCCCGGCACTCAGAGAGGCTTGAAGCCCCTCCACCTGCCTGGAACTCGGGCTCTGAATCCACTGGCCAAACCCCAGGGGAGATATTTTTTAAGCTTGCTATAAAGGTTCAGTGGCCAAGCCCCCGCTGCTAGGATACTCCGACCCGCATCGTAATCTTCCTTACTTCATTAGACTGCATGTGGCGGAGTTAACTCCCCAACTCTGCGGAAAACTGGCTGAGGCAGGATTTGGGCTTGGAAACTAGGAGCCCATGTTCATGGTCCCTTCTGGAGGGCTCCACTCCCCTTCAGCTGCCAACCTGCACCCGTCTGAGGGGCACCCACCCCCCAGATCCCAACGCCTCCCTTCCACCTCTGCCATCCCACTGCCACCAGCGATGCTGGTGATGGCACTTCGTCCTTTCCTACAACTGAAGCTGGGAGAAGCATTCTCCAACCCTGCAAAGGGAGTTTTGGGGCAGCTTCTCACAGCATTGAGTATCCCATGGCTTCAGTACAGAAAGGTGGCCTCGGCATTGCTTCTCCAAACCCCACCACTTCCCTCGCATCATCTGCACCGTCTCTTACTCCCCCCACTTTCCCTGTGCGTCCTCCTCCCACCGCTCGGCACTTTGCAGGTGATCCTGAGCTACCTGAAGAGCATCCCAGCCGAATGACTCTCAGCCACCGCAAAAGAAGTCAAACATGGCATATACGCATGGTATTATTATCATTACTATAACAATAATGTCTGAGTTAAGGAGGCAATGAAATGAACACCCAGCTCAGGAACACATCCAGCTTAATCTGATGGCCCTTTGTGCTTCCAAGATGTAAATACTGATTTCTAGATCCTTAAAAACACCGCGGCTTTACAAGATAATGATTCAGCAACGAAACACTCACTTTCATCTCAGTGCTTGCACGGAAAGGTTTTAGTCTAAGAGATGAAATGTTCTGCTTTAAGAGCAGGGTGACAACAAATTAGCTGCAGAGACATCCTGGCTTAATGAAGACTGCAAGGCAAAACAAACATGAGCTGCTGCTTTATGGAAGGTGGTTTCAAAGGTTCCTCGGGTGTTTACAGGTCTGAGGTTTAAGCACTGAAGGCGGGCGGCAGCCTTTAACGCGACAGGGAGACAGAGCCCCGAGGTGCCCGGATAAAAGCACTGTGGGATTCTTCTGGAGCAAGACACGGGTCCTGAGACATCAGGTCTCTTCAGCACGGCCACGTCGTCCCATGGGGCTGAACGAGCGGATCAATGGAGAGCATTTTGTGTCACTACAGCAGTGTCTCTCCTGACACCTCAAAGTGCCTGGCAAATATTAACTGCTCCCGAGTGACGACTCTCTTGACAGATGAGCATTGCTCTCAGCAGAGGAGACAGCACGGGGAGGGAGCGCAAGCAGCTCCTCCAGCAAATCAGTGACACTTTAATTAAACCCAGGTATTTCGGGCTACATTTGCTAGGGGGTTTATGATTGTTATTACTACCAAAATTTCTTTCTGGGTTCGAAGAAACTGAGTTCCAGTCAGTGCCTGACACTGAAGAGCAAATATACGCCGCCGGGAATTAGCAAACACACCGGCCTTTCTTGGGTCCTGTCAAGACTCTTCCAACCAGCCCTGCCAGGAGAGTTATTAAGCAAAAACACCAGTCCCAGGAGAGCCTATTCCTGTCTCCGAGCATCGTGTCCCTGCCAGCAGGTCCTCGCTCAGGCAACTGCCTCGACAAAGCAGCTAAGGGCCCTCTGTCAGAAATTTGGAAGGACCTTGGGAAGCCCAGATATACAAACAACATTGCAGTTCTACTAGCTGCTTCCAAAATCAGGGCGACAAAGGAGCCAGCAGCCATGGGGCTGGACTCAGCCCATGAGGTGTTTCTTCCCCGGCCCTGTGAATGCCGGCCAGACCCCAGCCAGAGTGGGGCGGCAGGCAGGCTTGCAATGGTGGGGCGGGACATGCCCGAGCTGCCTCAGGTGAGAATTATTGGGTTGGGATCTATTGTTCTGACATCTGAACAACCTGCTTTGGAAACTCAGCACCAGGCAGGCGTCTGGACCTGTTCAAATGGGAATACGGCACAAGGCCGGAGCAGCCAGCACAGGTGAGGAAACCCATGCAGATGTTGGCTCACTGCTGAACTCGTGGTCATTTCCCACACATCAGGCTCCTCTCAGGAATTTCAGCTACGGGAGCTCTTTGTGTGCCTGTTCTTCCTGAGGTGGTCTCTAGCCCACACAGTTCTCAAGTAACGCAATTTTATTTAAGATTAATGCTTCAGCCTTCTTGACCCAAGCAGCACCCTTCTACTCAACGTGGAAAGAGGGAACGCTACCTCCCAGCCACACAAAAAGCCAGGTGTCATAGCTCCTGACATGGGCCAACTCCTGCAGGTACACCTGTTGCCATCCTCATTGAAATCCTTGGAAGGAAATGTGACTCCCCCAGAGCGGGCAGCAACATCATTTCAGCTCTGGTGGCTCCATCCTGGGCACCTCTGACTTCCCACAGCGGAGGTCCATCTTCACTACACTTTCCACACTATATCTGGGGCAACCCAGCAGGAGATCTGTACCTTAAAACCTCCTGGATGGACTGGGCAGAAGTGAAGAGACTTCTAAAGATGACCTCTAAAGGCCATCAAAAGCTGGCGGGTGAAGGCAGACACCTCTCCATCCCCTTGATGAGCACTGGACTGTCCCAGGCACTGAGGAAACACCCTACTGCTGGCTGAGATAGACCAATGCTAACTACAGGGTGAGGGAACATAATGACAGCATTTCCACTTCTGAAGGGAAGAGGCAACAAAGGAAGGCGTGGTTTGGGGTGACACAAAGAAACCCAGGTGACAGAGTACCTGATGTCCAGGGAAGAGGAGGACACCTGATCAAAAAAATCTGCTGAACATGGCAGGAACGGAGCAAGATTCACTCACAGGACAAGCTGTGATAAAACCCACTGCTCAGACTTCTAATGCCTGTGTCCTTTTTCTTTTTCTATAACCTACATCTGCTCTGCTCTGCCCTGGTGAGGCCACATCTGGAGCAATGTGTCCAGTTCTGGGCTCCCCGGGTCAAGAAGGACAGGGAACTGCTGGAGAGGGTCCAGCAAAGGGCTACAAAGATGATGAGGGGGTTGGAGCATCTCTCTTATGAGGAAAGGCTGAGGGCCTTGAAGCTTTTTACTCTGGAGAAGAGAAGACTGAGGGGGGATCTTATCAATGCTTATAAATAGTCAAAGGGAGGGTGCCAGGGGGATGGGAACAGTCTTTTTCCAGTGGTGCCCGGTGACAGGACAAGAGGGAACGGGCACAAACTTGACCATAGGAAGTTCCATCTAAACCTGAGGAGGGACTTCTTCCCTGTGCAGGTGGCAGAACAGTGGCAGAGGCTGCCCAGAGAGGTGGGGGAGTCTCCCACTCTGGAGCCATCCCAAACCCGCCTGGATGCCGTCCTGTGCCACTGCTGGAGGTGCCCCTGCTGTGGCAGGGGGTTGGACTGGGGGAGCTCCAGAGCTCCCTTCCAACCCTGACTATTCTGGCATTCTGTGGGAGCCCAAAACCACCGACCTGACAGCAGGGACACTCCGACCCTGCTCCCGCAGCGCAGGGGCTTTGGCTGGCAGGGTGAACAGCTGCCTCTGAGGCACAGAAAAGGAAAAGCAGAGGCACAGACAAGTTTGCTCTGGCTCATGCGGGCTGGAGGGCCAGCCATCTGCTGCCAGACTTCTCTCAGATCACCGGCCTCGCCACCGAGATGTGTTCATGACCCACCACGGCTCGGCTCAGCTTCAGGAACCAGCTGCTTCCCATGCTCCGGCTGCTCGCCACCACCTTACCCAGGGCTCGGGGAAGACATCTGTGAAGGTGCTGCAGAAGTGCTCCCAAGCCCTCGGCAGGTCCACCAGACCTCTGGCAGCTGCCGGGGGTCTTTCTCAGCTGAGGGAGATGAGCTCCAGTCCTCCATAAGGCGCCTGGCCCAGCCTTGCAGACGGGCTGTGGCAGCGAGTGCAGGTCTGCCTGCAACAGCAACGGTGCCGGCAGCAGCCGGTGGATCAAAAAGCCAAGTTGGATGGAGAAAGCAGTACCAAGCAACATCACGGCCACAAACACTACCAGTCGCAACCCCAAAACAGCCACTGAGGAACGTAAATAGGAGGGGCATTAATCAAAGTCATAATATTATTATTAGCCACAGCTGATATCACAAGCGGTTGGCCAAAGCATGGAGGTCCCGTAGCCTCGTGGCCCAGGGGAACCAGAGAGCACCGGTAAGACACCCTGTACCTACGAGACCTTCTGCACCAGCACCCACCACTCTGACCCAACAGCTCTGCAGATTCAGTGAGATGGGAAGCCCATGTTCTCCCACTTAAGGTAGAGAAACATCCCTCGTTTCCCTGATGAGATGAGCTATAAAAGCAGCACTATCATTGTCGCTACCTACAGCCAAAAACACCCTGTAGGGAAACCGAAGAGTAAGAGCTCGTTACATATTTCCACCAAATTGCTTACTTAAAGCCCCACAAAAGCTTCAGCTGAAACAGGGACATTAGAGATGCTTCGGTCTTTTTTAAGCCTGCTTGTCAAAACACACGCTCTGCATAAGCGTACAGCAGTGCTACAATCAGAAGCACCGAAATCTCGGACAACTGTTGGTAGAGGTCACAAAAGCACGGTTAGAAGTCCTTCACCAAATGTGTGTTCTTTTCGTCGTTGCGTCCATGATGACTGCGTAACCTCCTGGGATATCCCTCTGATCTCCCAGAAAGCCACGCAGGATTAAACAGCCTGGGAAATGGCTCTGGCTGTATTTTCAGAAGACTTTAGCTGCCAACGGTCTTGGAAAGACGGTGATCAGCACTGCCTTGGGGGGAGCGGACAGAGGAGCTCCCCGAACTCAGAATTTTCAGTACGGACCCAGGAGACTAGCGCTGAGTTGTAAAAACTTTTGGTGGCAGAAAGGAAGAGGAACTGGCAGATAACTGAAGAACAGGCACGCACCCGACATTTGCGCTCCCCATCCCAGGCAGCTCCGTAAGGCGCTCCGTGACACAGCCTGCCATCCCCGCTGCGCCTCGGACGTGCCTCCTCTGATTGCTAAGAGTAACTCGGACCGAGGATGCTGCCTCGGTGCTCACTGCCTGCTCGGGCACCGCTGGGAAGCAGCTCTGCAGGAACGGTTTGGAAAGCAGCAAAGAAAGAAGTGCAGAAGGACAGTGAGTTTCGGAGAAGAAATTTCCTCAAGCCAATTCCTTCTGGATCTTCCAAAAACACCCTCCTCTGACAATCCCGCACGCCAGACCACTGTTCCACAACTGCAAAACCACCCATGGTGGGTTTTTTTTCAGAAGAAAAAAGGCAATAGCATAAAGATGTTCACTTCCCCAAAGAGAGCAGAAGAACACGAGGTCCCACATGCGACGTGCTCAGCAGCACAATGCACAGCTGCTCAATGCTCCGGCCCAGAGCCGAACCTCTCCACATGGCTTTTAATAGAGTTTGCCCTTATCCAGATAATGACGGTATCAGGCGCATCCTTCCAGCAAAGAGACAACCTTCTTGCCTCCAAGGTGCCGTGCTGCGGCGAGGCTCTGCAAACGCTGGGCGCAGCAACATAAAGTGGCCTGCGAGCGCAAGCTCTGCTTGCGTTTTGACACGGGTCGCAGGGGTTGACAGCTCTAAGTGCTCCGCTCCCGCTCGCTCGCTGATGGACTGGCGCGGCCAGCTCAGAGCCACGGCCAAGGGCACGCACTAAGTAACCAGCTGCTTATGTTAGTGGGGTGATTTGCAGATCCTTTGTTCGTGTTCATGAATATGGTGGCTCCAGAGAGCCTCTTCCTTTCCTCTCACCCCGGCGGCTCCCCGTGCTTTACAAAACACAATGGGTGGAAGACGACAGGCATCAACGGCGAAGCACATGCTGCGGAAGACGTGCTTCAAGATCAGCCCGTTGTGACACAGAATCAAACCCTTCAATTCTCCAAAGCAGCTCAGCTGTGCAAACCCGGAGCAGAGGGAGCCAGAGGTGGGAAAGGTCACCCCTGCATCCCCCGCTCCCCGGCCGCCAGGTCCTGGCTCTGTCCCTCAGGCTCAGCCAAGCTGTCGTGATTCCTTCTGACCTGATTTAACGATTTGCATATGCCCCGAAGCCAAAATGATTGACAGTCCTTCCACTGTTACCCTCACTTGTGTAATTGCAGCAGCTATTCTTGTACATCGAAATGTCTAATCTTAGCAAGCCACAGAGCTGCTCGGTAATATGGACCAACCGGGAATTTCCATGCAATTACTCACCACGGCTACTGGCACTTACTTTGGCTGGTAAAAGTCCTTCTTGTCCGCTGACCCCAGGCTCTGCAAGACACAAAAGACAGATGTATTTCTTTAACCCTTTGCCGAGCAAGTATCGTTGATGAAGATGTGCGGTGAGCAGGAAAAGGCATGCCTATGGTCTTTGCCGCCCGGTGGGTACGGGTGGGCTGGCTGGAGAGGGCAGGTGGTTAGGACCTCCAGCCACCCAACGCACTGTAGGCAGAGTCCACAGCAGCCGAGGATGTAAAAATAAAAAGTCCAAACAGAGGTGCGGGGATGCGTTAGTTCTGACCCCAGTGTATTCAGGCATGGCTGTCCCTCCCACCGCTTGCAGAAGTATGGCACCTGGGGTCAGGAGGGGACTCGGGTCCTCTCGAGCCTGCCCGGCTGGAAAGAGAATAAAGTGCAGGGTTGGCTGAGGGACGGAGCCACTACTGCCTGCAGAGACCCTCCGGCAGGGCAGGGGATGGAGCCCGAGGCCCACAGCCACTCCTTGGGGGCAGCACCACGAAATTCTTCTGCCAAGAAAGACGACATCAGAGCCCAAGTGCGCGCAAGCCTGGGAAGCAGAGACAGCCCGATGCACACTCAGGTGCCCATGTGCCGCCAACTCCGCTGACAGCATGGCCCAGTAAAAGCCTGACAGCGTCCCAGCCCAGGCTGCCGGAGTGGCAGGGTCCCCCGGGACACCCCAGCCAGGCTGCGCCTCCCCGGGTTACGGGCATCCCGCACACCCCGCTTCGGGTGCAAGGCAGGGCCCATGCGTGACATGCACAGAGAGCATGCACGCACCGCTGTGCCATGCCCCGTTGTCCGACGGGGCCTTAAACACCCACATACGCCCAATGCTCTCCCCCAACATGCCTTGTCCCGGAGGCACCCGCGGCAGAGGCTGATCCCCCGCCCCGCTCCGAGGTCCCAGCTCGCGGTATGTGCTTGTGGAGTGCGGAAAGGCCCCCGCCACCAAGGGATGCAGAGGGGCAGGCTGCACCGGACACAGCGGGATGCTCACGGCAGGCGGCGCCGGGGCAAACAGACAGACAGACCCACCAAACCTGGGTGTCAGCAAAGCCGTCACACCGCCGGAGCTCCCTCCTCCTCCTCCTCCTCCTCCTCTCTGGGACGGTCCTCACCCTTGTGCCTTGCAGGGATGGGGGACGGTGGGCAGCAGCGCGGGGTGGCCCCGCCACGCGCCCCGTCCCCGTGCGGGCAGCAGGCGTGTGCCGGCGTGCGTGCACGCTCACAGGAAGCACGTTCGGGCTCTGGGGCTGCTGTTGTAGTTTTGCTCCGTGGTTGCCAGGCAATGGCGAGCGCGAACGCCAAAGCAGCGGGGCCGAATACTAATCAGGGGCGCAGGAGCTCTCCCGGAGCTCCCCACCATGCTCCCCCTCACCGACAAAGGCCACCGGGTGCTCCCACCCTGGGACTGAAAAGCAAGCGAGGAGAGGAGAGCCCTGGATTTGAAACAGGCAGGGATCCACTGTCACCAAAACATGCCCCCAGAAGGGAGCTCTGGCCAACCCAGCGAGATGGGGCTGCGTTTTCGGTGGTGGCTGACCCTCTCCCTGGCATGGAGGTGTTGGTCAGACACCGGCATGGGGTGGGTGCCACTAAACCTGCAGCACGGGGTACACGGATCTGGATGTGTGCCATCCTCTTGCACATCTCAGGGGCACACACCTGAGCTCCGGCCCGGGGTAGAGCTGGGGGCGCACAAGGAGCAGCCCCTTGGGCTGGGAAGATCTCATCTGCCCACGTGCCAATTGCCACGTTGGCATGCAAAAGCTCTGGGCAATCCCTGCCGGCCAGTGAGGGCAGCACCCTTCAGCTCGCCCCGCTTTTTCCCTTCCCCTGACACGACAGAAGCAATGGCAAAGTCCCACGGGACTGATGGCCAGACACCATAATGGGGTGGCCAAATGCTTGCACAGGCTGCCCAGAGAGGTGGTGGAGTCTCCAGCCTTGGAGACATTCAAAACCCGACTGGACACGGACCTGGGTGTCCAGGACAAGCCAGCGTAGGTGACCCTGCCTCGAGCAGGGGGCTGGACTGCGTGATCTCCTCAAGCACTCTGTGCATTCCTGAAGCAGCAGAGAAATGAGAACAGCAGTAACCGCACAGAACTAATGCCCTGGGTGATGGGACCTGTCCTCCAAACCCACAGCATGTCCAGGAACACCTCCACTCCCTCAGGCACAACATTCCCACGAGGTATTTCCTTAACTCTTTAAACTTGACAACTAAAACCCAGGGTACCAGTTCCCAAACTGGGAACAGATCGGCTGCAATGAGGGTGACGAGTCACGACAAATTCAGTTCCATCTGATATCTGTGCTAGCAGGGATCATGGAGAACTGTTGATATTTAAGGAGAAACCACTTGCAAACAGCTTTCTCAACACCCTTGAAATGACACATGGAAAATCTGCGTCCTGCGCAGTCAGACCCCCGACCCAGCTGCAGCTGAGGACTATGGGAAAAAGGTCCCATCAACCCCCTACAGCCAGCTCCAGAAAGAACCTGACCTTTCTGATAACCGATAACAGCAGGAAACACCACTGGCACTCTTCTGCCTCTCTAAAATGCTGGAGGGACTATTACCGTCACCAATATCCGCAGTGCATAGATGGCAAAACTTGCGGTATCCCCTTCACACAGTCACAAGTATCACGAGCGTTAACCTCCCCTCGCCTCTCGTTAGGACGGAGGTGCAGGTCTCTGAAATCAATCCCTAATGAGGGAAAACCACGTGGAAACTTGGGGAAAAAGAAAAGATCGCCTCACAAGTTCAGCTCTTACAGATGAGGGAGGTGGAGAGGCTCTAACGAAGCCGCGTGCAGTCCGCAAGCCGCTGGCAGGATGAGCTCCGCGAGCACGCTAAGAGAAGGGGTTGCCTTGAGCTTATCAGGCCACTATTTTTTAAAAGTCATGGAAAACTGAGAAGGTTTTAGCTATCTGGAATAAAACAATGAGGCACTAACTTTGCAGAGAGGAAAAAAACAAAATAAATATAAAATAAAATGGGGGGCGATCACGATTAGCCAAAATAGCTGATTTTAAACCTTCATAAGAAAACAGCAAACGAGGAGGAGGAGCAGAATGCCAGCAACACGTCCAAGGAATCAGGCCTGGAGCAAGGCCAGGCGCCGTGGATCAGCTCCTGGCTCTCCCACCACCCCAAGGTCTGGCCTTGAGCCCTTTCTTCCCTCTTCATGCCTCCGTTTCCCCATGTTGTCCCTACACAGCCCTCCGCCTCCCTCCTCTCTCCCCAGAAGGGACCATGCCCAGCGATCAGATGGAGTTACACAGGTCAGACCCACCGTGTTGCATTTTGTCCTCCAGAGTGCACACAAAACCAAGGTGGCCGTGGATCCAGAGGGATCCCGGAGAGCAGCTGGAAAGCCTTTGGCCACAAGAATCACCAGTGCACGGAGGAGAGCTTGCTGGAGGCTGGCAGAGACGATGCCTGGGCAGGAGAAGGTGGCCAGGGCCAGCAGCATGACCCAAGACAAGGACATGGTTTTGACCACCTCTAAGCAAGATCCTCATGAAAAAGTGGAAGGAGAAGCGAGCATAGGCAGACGCGATGTCACAGCAGGAGCCACCAACAGGGACCAGCCACCGAGGAGGTTCACAAACCAGGTAGAGGATAAACCAAACGACACTCCACTTTGAAAACTGCAAGTAAAGCAGCACAGAGCCACGGGCAGGAGGAAGGAGGGGAGAAGGCAGCGATGCCCTACGAGGCCATAGGGCACCTCGGGCCTGACCTGACTTTGTACAGTATTTCACTATAAGATGTAACTGTAATAAAAAAAGAAAACACCCAAGGCATTTGCCAAGCGTGGGGACATGACACCATCCTGGCGCGACCGGCTGGGAGCTCTTAGAGAGATCAGGGCAGCACTTGGAAGATCCCCCCCAAGCAGGGGAGCCGGCCTTCACCGACAGCTTAGAGGTATTAATTAGGAAGTACTTAGGGAATCGGCGACGGGAGGCTGTGGGCAGGACCGAGCGTGGTGCACGAAGGGGCAGCAGCAAAAGCATCGCCCCCGGGGCAGCAGCGTAGGCTGCGACAGTGCCACCAGCCACCACCCCTGTCCCACCACACCGGGTACCGCGGTCTCGGCCAGCATCGGCAGGAGGATTATGGAAGAGCGGTCAAGGGAAGGACGGGAGGGAAGGAAGCAGAGCAGGGAACAGGGAACACGCAGCCTGATTCTTAGGGAAAAGGTCCTGGCACTGAGCTCGAGCAGAGTTTGAACCAGCTCCAGCGGGAGGGATAGAGCAGCATTTCTAGGGGCTTTTACAAAGCCGACGAGATAAACCAGCGCAGAGGAGACAGTCCCTGGCCTTACAGGGAGCTGGGATTTGCTTTTCTTTTTGTGCCTGTGCCTGAGGACTGAAAGAGGCAGTGAAGTCCCAAAAATGAGCAAAGGGTGACCGGGCATTTTCCCCTGCCATCTGGGAGGAAAGATCAATTCCTCCTGAACCGATACAGGATCTGCAGGCTTTTATCTCTGCAGGTCTACAATAAAAAAATCGAACGCCAGCCTGCACGCATGCACTTGTTGTTTATCTTCCAGGAGAGTTGTCTGCTGGTGGCTCCTGGCATAGCTGGGCTCTCCAGAGAGGCACGGCTGCAGTGCGATGGCTCAGCTCCCAAAATAAATCCGGGAGCCCCAGCAGCTCCCAGAGACCTCCTGCTGCTGCTCAGGATGCTGGGGAGACCCTGGCCACGCCGGGAGGGAGGGAGGGAGTGGAGCATCCCCCAGTTCAAAGAGTGCCCTGCACGCCCCAAGCCCCCCCGCAGCGTGAGTCACCCTCCAGCGGGACCGCTGCGCTGCTTCTCGCTTGCTCACTTCATTGATGACTCAGGGTTTAGGAAGCACATTTTAAATCCTTTAATGAAATAATGGAGAGAGTCATTTTTATCGGCAAGTGTTTTTAAAACAAATACTTCAAGCGAGGCTTGCACCCATCTCCACCCTCTCCTCCCGAGACACGGAGGCGAGCAACCGCAGGGACCGGCAGCGGTGCGGGGGGGCATCTGGAGGGGCAGGAGCAGCCCCCGCCGCCCCGGCATGCGGCGCTGGGCAAGGCAGCTACCGAAGAGCTGCCAGGCTGCACCCTCCATCCCTCCGGCATTGATGCTTCTGCTGCCGGCAGGGCCAGGGGAGGAAGGTGGGACACCAGGATGTCCCAGATGATGTCCCCCGAGCCTGGCAGTGCCCCCAGCACCTCGCTCCCCCCGGGTGCGTGCCTTCTGAGCTCTCGCCTTTTTCAACGCAGCTGGGCACCGTCTTTAATCTCTTTCCTCTGCAGAGGAAACAACCACCCGAGCAGAGGCAGCAGCAGAAGGGGACGCTGATGCCAAGCCCGCAGCTCCTGGGCACCAGGATGCAGCCTGCCAAGAAGCGGGGATCGCCTGCCAATACGATTAAGAAAGTGTTGTCTCAAGGTCATTGCCACCGCTATCCTCTGCTCTTCGGCATACAAGAATACCTGAGCCAGGCTTGCACTGCCCTCATTTTGATCAATGGACCTCTCCCTGCGATGCTCAGAGCCCTTCTGCTCTTGCAGAAAAGCGCAGCATCAACATCGGAAGCGCAACGTTGTAGGAAACACCTCAGAAATGCTACGAGGGAAAAGGGAAGGCAACGGGAGACCAACTTTCCTGGTGCTTTTACGCTAAAACAAGGCATGCCAAAGGCCAGACTGGTTTTATCTGCCATAAAGGAATCGCCATAAGGACCCATGCCCAGGTTCTCAAAAAGCACCTTTGCAGGGGTGTAAAAATGCAGCCTCCCAAACTAGTAGAGTGACACCCAGCCACATCTGGGCCATCGCTAGGACTTGCTCAGTGGCACCCAAACCAGTGGACCAGAGCTGCAGCGCAGCCCAGGCATCCAGCTCCTCTCGTCTTCCCGGTGGTGTTCCCAGCGCTGCCCTTCCCAACCCTCCTCGCCAGGGCAGGGCCACCACGGGGACATGTCCGCAACGACCCAACTCCCTTCGGCACTGCAAAACACACTGCTTTTACAGAATCCCAGAATCGCAGACTGGTGAGGGTTGGAAGGGCCCTCTGGAGCTCCCCCAGTCCAACCCCCTGCCACAGCAGGGGCACCTCCAGCAGTGGCACAGGACGGCGTCCAGGCGGGTTTGGGATGGCTCCAGAGTGGGAGACTCCCCCACCTCTCTGGGCAGTTGTGCCACTGCTCTGCCACCCACACAGGGAAGAAGTTCCTCCTCAGGTTTAGATGGAACTTCCTATGGTCAAGTTTGTGCCCGTTCCCTCTTGTCCTGTCCCTGGGCACCACTGGAAAAAGACTGTTCCCATCCCCCTGGCACCCTCCCTTTGAGTGTTTATAATATTGATAAGACACACACCCCTGAGTCTTCTTTTTTCTAGACTAAAAAGCCCCAAGTCCCTGAGCCTTTCCTCATAAGAAAGATGCTCCAGTCCCCTCATCATCTTTGTAGCCCTTTGCTGGACCCTCTCCAGCAGTTCCCTGTCCTTCTTGACCCGGGGAGCCCAGAACTGCACACAGTGCTCCAGATGCGGCCTCCCCAGGGCAGAGCAGAGGGGGAGGATGCCCTCCCTCGCCCTGCTGGCCACACTCTGCTGGATGCACCCCAGGATGCCATTGGCCTTCTTGGCCACCAGGGCACATTGCTGGCTCATGGTCACCCTGTTGGCCCCCAGGACTCCCAGGTCCCTTTCCACAGAGCTGCTCTCCAGGAGGTCAGCCCCCAACCTGTACTGATGCATGGGGTTATTCCTCCCCAGGTGCATACTAGATTTCGTACAAAACATCACAGGCATTTGCGGGCTTATCTCTTTATTTAAACACGACACATAATTTTCGCCAAGCCTTTGCAAACCTATGAGAGAATCTGGGCCAGCGTGGAATTATTCTTGTAATTTCACATTTTGGGCACTAAGTAAACTCTTTTGCAAGTTATTTGAATCATGTATTTAACAAGCCCAAGTTACACAATGCATATAAGCTACCAGGCAGGCTTCCCCAGGACAGCTCATCTCCAGAGCCAGCCTTGCCGGTCCCTGATAAGAATTAGCACAACATGCTGCAGACAGAAAAGATGAGACCAATTTAAAGGACAGCTCTGAATTCCGAAATTCAGCCAAGCTGGGGAGATAACAGACACGGGGCTGGAAACAAGGATGCTCGTGGAGGGGCTAAGGCAGAGGTATTGTATTATTTATTTCTTCACGCCAGCAGACATCAATCCTGTTGTACTTTTTCCTCTCCTGAATGTTGCCAAGCATAATCTCAGCTCATCTTTTTCTGGGCAGTGTCCCCGGGAGAACGAAGTTATTAGCAAGGCTGAAGAAGCCTCATGCAATTATTTAGAAACTACACCAAAACAATCCCCAAAGACAAGCGGCTGCTTGCAGGTGGCAGCTTTCTAAGTCATTCCAATAAAATCTGGCTCAGTAACTCCCAGCGTATTCAATGCCCACACAAACAAAAGAGAGAAAAACCGAGGGATGAGTTATTTTTCCACGCTAGAAGAGGATTCTGCAAAACAAACTGGTGGGCCGGCACCAAAAGCGGTCTAGGCTGCAAACCTGCCGTCCATGCCTGGCCACCGGCCGGGACCTCCGCGCCTGCCCCACCACCCGCAGCATCCCGAGCCGGGTCTCCCGCCAGGCTGGGCAGAATCCCGGAGGATGTGTGCATGGGCAGCAGGCGCTTGGCACCCCGGGCAGGACCCGGGGCTGGGAGGGGGATGAAGGCTCCACAAACTGTCCCCCCCCCATCCCGGCTTCTCGCCCCTGGATCCTGGCGGCTCGTGCTTTCAGGCACAGCCCTTCGTTAAGCTCCGCGGATCTGCAACATGCTGCATTTATGAGTAATTGGGAGTTGATGCCTGACTGTCGGAAAGGGAATAAAATCCAGAGCCTGGGATGCAAGAGGGTTGTTTGGGAGGAAGGGGGAGGAGATATCACCCCCCCAAGCTAGCAGCATCCCTCCGAGCAGGGGTTGACCCCCCCAGAGCATGCCGGGGCTCGGCACACCGTGCACCCCGTCTCCCTCCAGCCGCCGGCCTCTGGCACAAGCTTGGCCGAGAAACCACAGGGCTGTGGGAGTGCTGTCTCATCCCCCGAGGACACCGGCTCCCCTCCGCCGGCTCTGGCACCCATCGCGCCTGCCATTGCCATCCGCACCCAGCGCTGTACCCCTCCAAACAGCCCTGCCCCGGCACTGCCGCCACCCCCGGCTGAAACAGCCCCGAGTCTCCCCAAAACCTGGATTTGAAGCCAGAAGAACCTTCAATCCTAAAACCTGAATTTCAGGCCAGATGAACGAGATGGCTCAGCTGAAAATCATGGTGATATCTCCTGCCGTCGCAGCGGCAGCGTGGGCAAACCGGCTCACGTCCCGGAGGGAGCTCCGGGCGACCCGGCTGGGCACAGCTTTGCACCTCCAAAGGCTTGCTGGAGAGCAGACCCCCCGCCTGCCTGCTGAGGTACGGGGCTGATTAAGGAACGGAGAATAGAGGTGATTAAGAAAGGGTAGGTCACACAGCAGGACAAAATCCGGTGGCCGGGGACGGGTCAGGCTGGGGCAGCAGCACCGCCTGCCCAGAGGGAGCGATGGAAGGGGCTGGCGTGAGGGTGGGAGGACATATACTGCGGGGAATCAGAAACGGGCCGTGGTCTCCCGGAGGATGGCGTTTCGGCAGAGCCGAAGCACTGGTGGACCATGGGGTGGATGTGTGAGCCGCCAGCGTTCGTGTGCGCGCCAGCCCCAGCCTCTCGCCGTCGGGATCCTGCCTCGACTACAAAGGCTCCGAGGAGGGGGTGGGCGATTCCCCGCAGACCCGACCCGGCCAGGGGAGGATGCCAATGGCTCGAACGTTCATTCTTCGGCGGCTAGCTCATCCCAGCCCAGCTCTGGAGCAGGAGTCCGAACCAGCTATCACACTCGCCTGCAAACAGCGCTGACCCTGTGCACGCACACGGGGCATCAATGCGCAGCCAAGCTGGGCTTTGAGTGTGATGGAAGGTGAAAATCATGCTGAAAAACTAAAGAAAAGTGGTTTTGGACCATTTAGAGGGGAAGGAGAAGGGAAACGTGGCTGTGCATGCACGGTACTCCCAGGTAATCCTGCAGGCACCCCCCCCAGCAGAGCAGCTCAACCCACACCTGGGAGCTGGAGGAGCTCGTGGTGGCCTCCCAGCAGCTGTCCCCACCAGAGGCACCACGGACCAGAGCCAGGAAGAGGTCCCGTGTTTCACCGGCTCCCCTGGCCGGAGCATCCTGACACCACGGCCATGCTCAGACGCCAGCCTGGCCCCACCACCTCGCCGTGCCAGGATGCCCTCCTGCGAGCAGGTGGGCACCCACGCTCCACCGGCTCAGCTTACCAGAGGCTGAATGCTCTTCTCTGGTAGCTCAGCCATCCCCATGTCCAGGACCCAGGAGGGGAGACCTTTGTGTTTTCCTAGGGACTGAAATACAAATGTAAACCTGGTTCTTTGGAAAATGGCCATCATCTTCACCCCACCTATATCTGACCCCCAGAAAAGTGATGAGATGGGCTCTCCCGCAGAGCAGCCCCGTTACCGGCCCCTCGCTCCAGAGCACGTCTCAGCAGCTCACCCTGGCCCTGCCGACAGGTTGTATTCGTGAGGGCCAGGCCAAGCCAGAGCAGTGCCAAACTCCCCAACATCATTAAACTCTGCTTTCTTCTCCTCCTCGGAGCGCACCCTTGCAGAGGCACTGCTCAGAGGAGCAGAGATCTGCGCACACGTGCGTGTCAGCCCAAGGCTGACCAGAGCCAAACCCCAGTGCCGCTGGCCGTGCCGGCACAGCCCCGGTGCCCGTCAGCCCCAGCAGCGCCCGGCGACCCCCCTCCTCCCTCCGTCTCCTTCCACTCAGCAATGAAACACACACAACGGGGTTGGCTGCGGCACGAACCCTCGTGACCGACTTTGGGTTCCTCATCAGGCGGGGTAACGAGGACAGGCTCCGTCCCTGAGCCTACCGGGAGAAAAAGCAGGTCTGCTAACGAGCATCTGCCACCACTCCCCAATAAACAAGTCCGTTTGCATTCATTTTTCATTCCCCCGCCACCGTGCCTTACTGTGCCTTCCCGCCCCCTGGCAGCATCTCCCCCAGCCCTCTCCCAGCCCCAGCCAAGCTTCTCCCCACGCCAACGGGGGCTGCTCCCCGCAAGCCCCTCACAGCTCACACCACGCTAAGGCAGACCCGAACTTCAAAGCATTTCTTTGCCGAGAGCTCATCCAGGAAACTTTGTTTTCTCGACTCTTGTTGTACTGCTACATGCCTGTAAAAATTAATGTATGCATATAGACGCATGCACGCACGCACGGCCTCTTTATTACAGAGTTTCTCGTTCTGGAAGGACGGCCCCGCGCCGTGCCGAGGGCTGGCACAGCCCGAGCCGTGCACTTGCTGCTCATCCCAGCTTCTCCGGATGAAAGAACTTGTCAAATTGCTGGCAGAACCACCGGCGCTCGCAAACACTGCCAGCCCAACCACAACATCCAGGGTGACACGCACACACAGGCACCGGCACCTTCTCTCTGTGTTTTCGTTAATCAAGCCCTTAATTAGGTGGGTAAGGGCGCAGGAGCTGCATGGGAGGAGCAGTGGGCACCCGGGATGCGTATTCACCGATAGCTGGTACCAGCAGCGTGCTGTGCACGCTCTTTCTACCTTATTTTTTCTTCTTTTTCTTGATTACAGCCTGCAAACTATTACGGCAACTTTAAGCCCGTCGGGAAGGAGCCGTGCTTGGCCTTAAGTGTTTGCAGAATCAGGGCCGAGCCGTGTAGCTGCAAACGCTGCTATTTATAGCGTTGAGCCCTGAGCACGGCACGCGCAGGGGGTGCAGCACGGCCGAGCTCGCCTTGCCGCGAGAACCTGGGGTGGTGGGGTTTTTTTTTAATTTCACCTCATTTAAGGGGGTGTCAGCTGCCCAATCTTAACACCGCCTTCGTGTACCGCCTGGTATTGTCAAACATTATTATTTATTTATTTTAAAATCTTTGGGCATACCAGCTTATACATGTTTATACTGGTTTATAGGTGAAGTTATATATTTCATCACTGAAAGGGGGGAAGAAGAAAAAATAAAAAAGGCAAGAAAAAAGGCTGGAAGCCGAGTAGTCAGCTCGCAGCTCCGAGGGCCTGCAGTTAATTACACCCTGTCCTCCAGCGTGTACTTCACATGCTGCATCACAAGCCCTGCAGCCTGGCTGGGTGTCAGGCAGCCTGACGGCAGCTCTGCCCGCCAACCCGGCTAATTATAGTGCGGGGAGCAACGAGCGGGCGCCCTCCGCGTCGTCACATGCTCCGCTCAGTCCGCTGCAGCCTCCCGGGACGCGCAGGGTCCCAGGCTGGGAGAAAGCCATTCCCCTGAGGCATCCAGGAGCACCACAAGTGTGGGCACCATAAGGATGAGGGTCTCCAGGAGAGAACTTGAGATGCCATCTAAGGGTGCTGACCCTCCAGGAGGACCTTGGCAGGGAGAAGGATCGCCACCCACCACCCCACCCTTCGCCCTGCCCCGCCGGAACAGGCTGAGAGGGGCTGGTCCCAGCCAAAGCCCAGGTGCCATCCGACCAGCCAGTCCACCTCTCCCTGCACAGCCCTCTGCACCTTCCGTGTTTTCTCGAGGGAGGAGACCTTACAGTGGCATTCCAGTATCTGAACGGGGCCTACAAGAAGGCTGGAGAGGAACTTTTTACAAGGGCATGGAGTGACAGGATGAAGGGGAATGGCTTCAAACTGGAAGAGGGGAGATTTAGATGAGATATCAGGAAGAAATTCTTTCCTGTGGGGGTGGTGAGCCCCTGGCCCAGGTTGCCCAGAGAAGCTGTGGCTGCCCCATCCCTGGAGGTGTTCAAGGCCAGGTTGGACGGGGCTTGGAGCAACCTGGGCTGGTGGGAGGTGTCCCTGCCAAGGGCAGGGGGGTGGAACTGGATGATCTTCAAGGTCCCTTCTGACCCAAACCATTCTGTGATTCTATGATTCTCCCTCTATCTTCATCTGCCCCCCCGCCCGGTACTGGGTCTGGGGGGTACCCCTCCATGCAGCCTGAAAAACCGACATGCATGCATACATCCCCCTTTCCTCCAGCAGCCTTGTCCCCTCGGTAGGGACAAGCCACCAGATGCAAGTGGGCTGCAGCGTGAGGGTCCCCCACCCCAACTGCTGGAGTTTTGCTGTCCCGTGGGGCAGCCCGGCCACCGCAGAGCCCTGCCTTTGCCCCGGTGAGCAGGACCAGGGCCACCACAGCGCAGCACCCCCAGGAAGGGCCCTCTGCCATCACACCACTCATTTGGTAACACACCTGGAAAATGGAGAGGATCTGGCTGGAGCAGGGATCCAGCCAACCTGGCTGGTCACCCACCCACCGATGAGCTATTAATAACCCCCGTGCAGGCAAGACCTGCACGAACACGAACCGGGCTGTCAGCAGGGCACCGAATAACACCCAGCCCTTGCACGGACATCATCCAACCAGAGCTCGAAACGCCATCGGAGAGCAGGTCTCTCATTCTTTTGTCCCAGAAAGTACCTCCCCGAGGTTATACAACATCTGAGTCAAACCACGTAAATACAAATCCTCACTCCGGGGAACCCGGCTGCCAGCAGCTGGCTCCACGCCCATCAACCACGGCATGATGCAAACGTGACCATGATATGCTCTTAACTTCACTGAGACCTTCAATGAAGAGCAGAGCCACTTGCAGAACAACATGCCCACCGTAAAATAATAATGCTCCTCGCAGCTGGCCTCTTCATCATCATCAACATCCCCCTCCTTGGTGGCCGGCAGTGAGCCCATTGCACCATGAAACTCACTCCTGCACCACTCATCCCCAGGGAGCTGATGGCTCTGGATGGGCTGGGGGGCATGGAAGGCTACAATATGCTCTTTGGGTTTGGTCAGGAAAGGAAGCAGATCATAGAACCATAGAATGGTTTGAGTTGGAAGGGACCTTAAAGACCATCCAGTTCCAACCCCCTGCCCTGGGCAGGGACACCTCCCACCAGCCCAGGGTGCTCCAAGCCCCATCCAACCTGGCCTTGAACACCTCCAGGGATGGGGAGGCACAGCTTCTTGGGGCAGCCTGCGCCAGGGGCTCACCACCCTCACAGGGAAAAATTTCTTCCTAATAGCCAATCTAAATCTCCCCTCTTCCAGTTTGAAGCCATTCCCCCTCGTCCTATCACTCCATGCCCTTGTAACAAGTCCCCTCTCAGCTCTCCTGGAGCCCCTTTAGGCACTGGAAGGGGCTCTGAGGTCTCCCCAGAGCCTTCTCTTCTCCAGGCTGAACACCCCCCCTCTCCCAGCCTGTCCTCCCAGCAGAGGGGCTCAGCCCTCGAAGCATCTCCGGGCCCTCCTCCGGCCTCACTCCAACAGCTCCGTGTCCTTCTGCTGTTGGGACCCCCCGAGCTGGAGGCAGCGCTGCAGGGGGGGCTCACAGAGCGCAGCAGAGGGGCACAATCCCCCCTCGCCCCGCTGCCCACGCTGCTGGGGATGCAGCCCGGGATGCCGGGGGCTCGCTGGGCTGCCAGCGCACATTGCTGGCTCACGGTGAGCTTCTCACCCACCAACCCCCCCAGGTCCTGCTCCTCAGGGCTGCTCTCCATCCATTCCCCACCCAGCCTGGATTTGTGCTTGGGATTGCCCCGACCCAGGTGCAGGACCTCGCACTTGGCCTTGTTCAACTGCATGAGGTTGGCAAGGGATGCAAAGATGTGACTCAGGGGGAGCAGAGACACTGAGTGAGAAGGAGATATTTATACAAACTCTTTATGGAGCAAAACCGCCGCTCAAAGACAGCAGATACGACTTCAGCACCCGGGATAACACGTAAGGGTCCGTGCTGAGCACCCTTTTCCCACCTTCACCAACTCGAGATAACTCCTCTAGACCTAAAACTCCATGTTTAGTCTCAAATCAAACGCAGTTCTTTTAAAAATGGGGCTTGAAGTGAATCAGCCAACCCATTCTGGAACTGTAAGGCTCTCTGAAATTAATACGCTGCAGGGTTTTGGGAGCAGACGTTAACATCCGTGCTCCTCTGGTCCTTTCTGCCATGCAGCCCTTGTCCCTCTGTGGACCCCAGGGACACCGGCGCCTCTCTTCAGCCTCATGCTCCTCACCTGGGGTGGCAGCTCTGCCAGGCGGCCCCCTCTCACCCGGCACTGCTCCAGGGCACAAAAATGGGTTGAGAAGTGCCGGGGGGAAGGAAGGGGGAGCACAAAGCGCTCTGGAAGAGCCCGGGTGCCCCCAGAGCCTGCAGGAGAACAACCCTGGGGCACCGAAGCCCATGCTGGGACAGCTCAGCACAGTCAGGAGGCTTTAGGCTGAATTTGCATTCTGCAGCACCGCCAGAGAAAGCTGGAAAATGAGCATCGTCGGCAGGCGATGCCAACCCGCACGCAGGGCAGAGCGGGGCAGAAAGCCTGGGGCTGCTGATGGGGGTGGGTTTGCAAGAAACGGATATACCCCAAAAAAATGTTTAAACAGAGAAAAATGTACAAAAACATTATTATAAATACTCAAAGGGAGGGTGCCAGGGGATGGGAACAGTCTTTTTTCAGTGGTGCCCAGTGACGGGACAAGAGGGAACAGGCACAAACTTGACCATAGGAAGTTCCATCTGAACATGAGGAGGGACTTCTTCCCTGTGCGGGTGGCAGAGCAGTGGCACAGCTGCCCAGAGAGGTGGGGGAGTCTCCCACTCTGGAGCCATCCCAAACCCACCTGGACGCCGTCCTGTGCCACTGCTGGAGGTGACCCTGCTGTGGCAGGGGGTTGGACTGGGGGAGCTCCAGAGGGCCCTTCCAACCCTCACCAGTCTGCGATTCTGTGATCTATGTATGTTACAGGTGAGGCTTTAAGCAGAAAAAAAGCCCCTTGAGCTTCGCAGACTTCTCTAGGAATATCCTTTCCTTGCCACCCCGAGGCTGAGGGAAGGAGGCACCAGTTCACTCCAGGCCACCCATTTCTCCTCCCGACAGGACAGCAAAAAGGAGGAGGGAGACGAGGACATCCCTCCATCCCCCCAAAACAGCTTCCCCCGTAAAGCCAACCCCAGCTGGCAGCACGGTTCAGGTCAGCACATGCGGTGGCTGGGGGGGGACTATGCCACGTCCCCGAGCCCACCTGCCTGGGTGTGAAGGGACCAGGACGGCCAGACCCGCCCTCACTGCCCAAATTTGCTGAGAGACCTCATCGGTACGCTCAGGATTTACAGGGGCTCCAGCCAGCCAACCACCACCAAATATTTCGGCATCAAACTCCATAAAGGAAGTGCAAAACACACTACAGAATAAATTGAGTATGTTAGAAAAAAGCCCGGAGGGGAAAAATAGATTTTTGGAATGTGTTCTCAATCTCATTAATTGGGAAGGCAGCCTTGGAGGGGAAAAAAAAAATGATTATATTCCTCCCCAAACCATTATCCACTCTTCAGAGTGTATCATATGAAAACAGTTATATAAAAGAATAAATTATATTTGGAATGGCAAGAACCCCAGAATAAAGCTAGAAACTCTGATGTTCCCATATAAAGATAGGAGACAGTTATCTGTTCCAAATTTTCAAGTTTTCTGCTGCGCCAATTCAAATTCACTACATACCAGCATGGCCATATAAAGGGGACTCCACCCATGTAATCTTGGAACAAGCAATAATCCCCCAAACTATCAATTTAATGTATGGGGATACAAAATGAGACAAGAATGTACTCACAGAACGAGCAATTCATTAACGACATGGCAAAAGGCACCAGAACGTGCGCACAGGAATATCTATTTAAAGTGACATTTGCACTGAAAGACCGGATCTGAAATTAAGATTTCTGCACGCAGACATCGTAGATTCTGCAAATTAAAAGGCCGTTTCTTGATCCAATGTGATTTTTTATTTTTTGCTTTATTTTCTACTATTTGTTCAGTGTCACGTTCCTTGGCCGCCGCTAGAAAAACAGTTCTTCGTTGGGGTTTTTTAAATTAACTTTGCTTCTGATCGCCTTCCCGACCCATCTCGCTCGGGCTGTCCTGAGCAGCAGAGGAGCCGGGATGGTTCAGGGGCAGCTCCGCAGGGATGCGAGGGCTGGAGCCAGGCAGGCTCCTCGTAGCCTGATGCATCTGGAGATGCCCCTGTGCCAGCCCGGGAGGGATGCGGGCGCTGCCGCGCAGCACCCAACCATGCAGGTACCGGCTTCCCCTCGCACTGGCGGCCCCGAGCCTTACCCTGCATTAGATCCAAGAAGGATAAAACCCTCCCTTTTCCCGGATTTCTGCGGACGCATCATCAAAACCCAGATGCTGGTAGCCCTGTTACAGCTGTCTCGGCCCCCGAGCGCGCGGGATGAGGCAGTGCGGCGGGGCGCAGGCGACGCAGCACACGGGGAAGGAGGATGCGATCCCGCGCTCTGACCGCTCGCTGCCGAGCTCCGGTGAATGTGTCATCACGTTTGAAGCCGCACAAGGAGCTGGTCCCTAAGCAAACCATGTATGAGGTTCAGCGGGGATCTTTCCAAGTCCCCCGTCCAGTTCGGAAGTGATGGGCATGCAGAGAGCCCGGGAGCGCCCCAGCACCTCCACGTGCCCCCCGCCAGCCCGTGTACCCCCTGCCACTGGCACGAGGTGAGGAGATGGGGACAAGGGCAAGAGCTCATCTTTTATCGGATCAACCCCGCAGTTTTTAAACCAGCCGAGTGCTGCGGCGCAGAGCCACCCGTGTGAAGCAGAAGCCCAAAGAAGAAATTGCTCATTTTCCCTACTAGTCCAATAAAAAATAATTTTAAAAATAAATAAATAAAAAAACCGTGCTCTTGAAGAAACAACCTTTGCTCCTACGCTGAGAACATGACAAGTACCAGCAGCACCACGTTCGACCTCCCCCTGCGCCCGTCGGCACCGTGGGCATCGCCGGCGCTGCGGCAGGCGAGCGGCACCGCAAGCGAGCGCCCTGGCAGGCAGCCAGCAGCCAAAGAGACCTGTCCAAGCCATTGGGACGGACACACAGATAAACCAGGGCAGCTAAGTGTTTCCATCCAAGCCAGACAGTGACTAAGAGACGGCATTAATTTGTTACTCAGCCAAAGTTAAACTTTTCAGACCCAGAAGAGCCAAATGGTTGTTCCAAGTGAAAAAATACTGCAGGATGCATTCCTTCACCCTGTCCCAGGAATACCCGGGGATTCATGATTTCAGGATGGAGCTGACAGCTCTTTCATATATCACATAGAATAACAAACTAACCTTTCTGTTTTTCTTTTCACTCCCCAAATGCTATTTACTGGTCGCAAGAAGACACACGTCATGCTCACGCAGCGCTCCGGGGAGGTGGAAGGCTGTACGAGCTCCACATGCTGTTATTGCAGCAGATCAAATGAACACAGAAAACAAAAATTTGTTTCATTGGCGTTACTGCTGTCAGCACAGAGACTAAAAGAGCGCGCGCAAGGGAGCATCCACCTTCCACCCCTTTCTGGATTCAATGGCATGCGTGAGCTTTACCCAGAGATGTGCGACCGAGAAACAAAAATGGGTGAACCCTTCAGTGCTTGGAAGCTCTTCCAAATTCCTTTGACATTTGATATACTGCTCAAATACCTGCGACTCCCGCATAGTCTCCACGTGCAGCAGGGACAGGGTAGCACCTCCATGCCCAGGGACCGGCATGCCCAGGCGATGGGGCAGCAGCCTGCCGCCTTGCTGCAGAGCCCAGCGATCCCAACACCCGCGCGGAGCTATCACAGCAGCAGCCTTTTTATTTATTTTCTCCTTTTTGGGCCTCCAGAAAATGGCATTTTCAAGGACGAGGCTCAGAGCCAGGCAGGACTCATGCACAACACCGCATAAGGTGTCACGAAATCCCAAGAGGGTGGCAGCTGTGTCCAGCGGATGCAGGGGGAGGCACCCCCAGCCCCCTCTGGAGCCACAGCCCTGGGTGCCCTGGGTGCCCCAAACCACTGCTGCACATCTGCTGCCTGCAGGCAGAGGAGAGTGCACCCTGTCAACCTGGGAAAACGCTGCACAGCAGAGCTCTAAACAAACGTACTGCCACAGCGATCGCATCCAACTGCATCTGAAACACCAGCTTCAGGAAACTAAAAGCAAAAACATATGTCTAAGACATGATACAGCCTCGGTAAATCCTTGCAAAGAACACAGACGATGTAATACCCGCATGTTATTTTATAAAAATATAATGCTGCTTCTCCGACCTGGGGCTCTGCAGAGCCTCTCAGCTCCAGCATCCCTCTTCTGCAAACCTTGAAAATCAGCTCCGCCGAGGTGCCACACCGCAGAGCCACAAATCAAACTCCCCCCCGCTGCCCAGCACAAGACCCACTACACCTCGCTGTCACCTGGCCCCTTTTGAACACCCCCCCCGATCCCCTCTCCTCCATCGCTCGGGACTTGTGGACCAGTTTTAATGCATAATCAAACAAGTGTAAGAAATCCCTTTGGGGCGGTGGGGTGATGGAGGTGCCCAGAGTGGCCCCAGCCCCAGTTTGGAGGACCTTCACGGCAGCGTGCTGTCACTTGAGGGACAGCGTGGTGATGGTCCTTGTGTCCCCCGCAGACGTGGAGGCCAGGGAGAAAGGTGATGGTGATAACTCTACCTGGACCCCGGCAAAACTCCTGCTAACTTCAGCCAAGCAGGGCTGCTGCAAGGGAGGGCAGCCAAGCCCAGCATCCGCGCGCAAGGATACAAGCACACAAAAAAGCGACTCTTACGTTCACGCAGGGCATCCTCCCGTGGCAGGTGATGCATACTGGAAGGACCGTGCCGAAACGCAGTGGCCGCTCGGGTGGCGGGTGACACATGCCGCGTGTGAAACGCACATCTCTCAAAGCTGCTGGGGTTTTTAGGGCTGGGCAGGGCTCCGCTGCTCCTCCTCCCACCACCCACGGGTCCTTCCTTGTCGCACCTACTCCCTGGTCCCCACCCTGCGGCTCCTGCCTGTGTCCTCACGCTCACCCCATCCCGCTGGCTCCTGCCCACCCCCGGATCAGTGGGCATGGGGAAGCCTTCAAAACAGGGGTTATGTATAGGGCCAAACCACTAGCCCACCACTAGCCCACCACTAGCCCACCACTAGCCCTTGGAGCAGGGAGCCGTGACGGCTCATGGCCAGCTGCCACGATGCCCACTGGAGCGGTCCCTCCTCCGGCACATCCTCCCGCACGCAGGGGTCTGGGCGCCGGTTGCCTCCGCACCGCAGAGGCCAGCAGCCCCCCCCAGGCTGCTCACTGAGCCCATCTGCCCTCCTGGCCTTCATCGCAGCCAGATCCACAGAGTCTTCATGAACCACGAGAAAAAAATAGCTGCCTTGGATTCATTTTAGCTTTTTCCCAGCTAATCTCTTTAGTACCCTCCTAGCTCTGGTATTAAATCACTCACCATCTCTGTAACGCTCAGAGGTGCACAGAGGCCCCTGTTTCTTTCTTCTCCTTCTCCTCTTCTTCCTTCTCCTCCTCCTCCTCCCCTCCCTCCGTGGGCTGCCGGGCTCTCCCCGCCGGGAAGGCAGCAGCCTGTCCCGAGATTGCCATCGAGCCGCCCGCGGCCTCTCCCCACAATTAGAGGCCTCCGCGGTTGTCCCAGGGTAAGCGGCAATGACAAACCTGGAGGCAACTTTCATGGAAATGTCTCTGTTCCGAGGCAGGTTTATCTGCTCCGGCTTTCTCCTGCCTGGAGAAGCGCATCCCACGTGCACTGACAGCCCGGCAATCCGAAAAAAACAGGCGGAGAGCAGCAAAACGACCTCAACCTGCCCCAAAAAACCAAGGGTACGGTTATTCCCCCGGGACCCTGCATCACCCCAGCAGCTCCGGTCCCCGGCTCCTTCCCAGCCAGGGGCTGGGGCCCCCCGAAAGCCGGGTAACGGCTGGAAACCGCCCAGGGCTTGCGCGAGCCCCGCATTTGGGAAGATAAAGTGATCCTTTAATGCTGCGTCCAAATGGTTACCGGTGGGTTTGTCTAACCCCCGGGACAATATTTGGCAGGCTCACTCGTGCTGTCCAGCGGTGGCACGACGTGGGTGCACTGGGAGGGGCAGCGCAGGGCACGGTCCCGGCCGGCACCGGCAGGAGAAGCCTCGGATGCCTGAGCTTGGGGTACGGCCACATCCCGAAGAGGCACAGCCTGGCGGGCTCACAGCAGTGGGGGACGCGTTTGGTGCCGGCGGGGACAGCAGCACTGAGGCTCTCAGGAAGCACTTGCTCCACCTCTCACCTCTCAGGTTCAATCCCCACCAAAGCCCAGCAACCCCATCCAAAGCGCAAAGCTGGGAATTCACAGCTCCAGCAGCAACAAAAACCACAGTCGTGATACAAACTGCTTTTATAAGGTATGACAAGCTTACAACTCCTCTCCCCACAAACTTCTCCATATCCCACAAGCAATAAATAACCTTTTTACCTTGCTCCCCCGGTGCCACTGGAGCTAACGAACTCACCACCCCTCCCCTCGCCTTAACCCCGCTGCGACTCCCAGTCCTGCCCAGCAGCACCAGCGGATTAAAGCTCGGTGCAAACTCACCACAACTGCCCCCTGCTCTGTCGGCACCCTCCAACCTGAGGAAGGGTTTGTGCCCTAAACAGAGTCCCGGTGTTTCCCAGCTCCCACCGTCGGTCCCATAAAAGCCCTCACCAACCACCCGCTGAGCGGAGCGGCCAGTAACCCCAGTCTGCCCATCCGCTCAGAGGCAGCAGCGGCACCACTGCGAGGAGTTACCCAGGTCCCCCGCTGCTGTCCTGCCCGTTTATGTTGGGGACATGAGGCAGACGGACTCCAGGCACCTCGGGGAGGATGCGGGAGCCTCTGGTCCGGCGCAAAGTTGTGGCAAGTGAAAAGCACCCCAAATATCGCTGACCACCAGGCACCACCCGCTGACAGAGAAGGTCGCTTCGAAAGAAATACACACATACAACTTCGTGCAGGGTGACAAGACGAAAGCCAGAGGAAGAACCAACTGAACTGAGATAAAGAAGCTCCTGCATCCAGACCCCATTTCACCCCAGCAACAGCCAAAACCTTAATAGGCAGTTGTATTAAAGCCGCTGATCTTTGCTGGGGCTCCGTCACTGGGCACCGCGTCCTCACGTGTTAAGGGACAGTCACTGCCCGAAACCAATTTTAATCCAAATAACATTAAAAAGATACTCTGGGGATTAAACGACCTGGCAAGGCACAGGCACAGCCAAGGATGGAACGCTAATAGTCTGTCTCGCGACAGTGGCGTGATCGCACGGCCCTCCTGGCGCTCGTACCGCGGGCCTCAGCTTACCTCCGCGGCGCCGGCAGCTCCAGCAGCACCCAGCTCCCACAGCACCCTGGCAGGTCAGAGATACACACGCACACACACATATATGTATGCGTATATATATATACACACACATATACACATATACGTATGTATATATTTGTCCGTTTTGTTTAAAAGCGTGGTTTCTAGGGCAGCTCCCGTGGGAAGCACAGCCCCCCGCCGCTGTGGCCGGGGCTCAGGATGCGCGGGCAGCAGGAGGAAGGCAAGCCGTGCCTTCGGCGGCCCCGGGGAGGGCTGCCGGCAATCCGGCACCACTTAAGCTGTTGCGAGGGAAGAAATTAAAGAAATAAATCCTATTTGGTTCACGCTCAGTAAACGCTCGCTAGAGAATCGTGATGAAACCTTGCAGATGCTCTTCCCCAAGGCTGGGTAGGAGACGGCGGTGTTGGTTGTCACAGGCTGGTCCCAGGGTGGCACGGGAGCCCTGGGCTGGCATGGGGATGTGGGTGCTCACGGGGAGAGCGGGACGGGCGCTGCCAGGGCAGGAGGGGTGAAGACGGGGATGTCAGAGCACAAGGAGGGGACGTGGGGACAGAGGGTTTGACAGAGTAAAGCACAAGAATTGCGGCGCGAGAAAAGCCGAGCGCGGGGAGGAGAGGGAAGGTGCAGCCCGAGCTCTGCTGCCAGCGCGAAACACCCACTGCAGACCGGACCCTGCCCGACTGTCGCTGCCTGGCACCCATGCACACAGCCACGGGGGCACTGCTGCGGCAGGGGGGTCACCCGTGCCCCTGCCCGTCCCCTGCCCGCGGAAGCATCCCGGCACCTGGGGATTCCTGGCAGCAGCAGGGCGGGCCTGGCCACCTCCTGCAAAAATGAATTGGGAAAGCCAGTTTTGGGGCAAAAAGGGCCCTCTGTGGAGAGGAGGGGAGGAGAAGAAGAAACTCGAGAAAAAAAAGAAATAGGGAAGAAGAAGCTGCTGTGTAAGAGAGGCAGGAAGGAAAAATTAAAAAAAAAAAAAAAAAACAAACCAAACTTGAAAAGAAATCCCTGGGGAATTGTGGAGGAGAAGAAAGAGCGTAGACACACCAGGCGAGCCAGAGCGAGAGCCAGAGAGCAGGAAGCGCCTAACTAGGATGGAGACAGAGATACTACAAAATCGCAGTGACGTCATGCCGGAGTTGCAGCGGTTTCCAAAACAACTCCAAACTCCAGCGCCCGGAGAGGGAGCGAGAAGCGCAGGAGAAGTGGAAATGAGATGGGGCTCCGCGCTCGGAGGGAGCTGGAACAGAAGCTCAACGAGTCGGCGGAGCTCAGCCTGCTCCCTTTCGGTTCGCATTGACGGGACGGGCTCTGGAGAGCCGGCAGACATGGAGACAGAGGTTATTGCAGAGCCAGGGAGCATCAGAAAGGAAATTCCTGAGGGTGTTTTCCTAATTGACACGTACAATGAAGTTACAGTCCCCCAAAGCCCCTTTCTGCAGGAAGGTAAATGCTGGATGCTCCCAAGAAGCAGAGCCAAGGAGCGAGCAACAACAGAGACGGCGACCCAGAGGAAATAAATCTGCAATAAATGGAAACCACACACGGAGAGTTGTCCTGATGGCAGCGGTGCTGCTCTGCCCCAGCCTGTTCGGATTAGAGGGTTTTATGGCTGGCTTGGCCGGGGGCGGAGGACGCGCGGGGACGCCTGCCAAGGCGGCTGGGGAGACTCAGGGCTGTTTGTGGAGAGTCGAGAACAAAACGGGAGGAAGATGGAGCGAACCCCCGCGGGGTCGGGCTGTGACGCCCCTCGCCTGGGCACGGCAATGCCGAGCTGCCTCTGGATGAGGGAGGGTGACTCAACAGCCAGGGTGACTCTGAAGACGGAAATTTCTTGGCTGGACAGACAACCTGGTGATCAAGCAGCTCCTCACCCACAGAAGGGAATCAATTTGCCCTCATTTCAAGCAGGGAGAGTTCTGCATAGACCTCTGCATCCTCCCAGGGTCTGCACAGGACCCTGACAGCAAGGACAAACACCACAACTTCTGAGAAGTCCTTCTGGAAGAGATTTCTCTGCCACAGCACTGCCAGCCAGATGGGAGAAACTCGTCTTGATGCCTTCGCTCATATCTCCCCTTGCAATGCTGCCAAAGCTCGGGAAGATGCCAACATCCCCGGATCAGCACCGCCAACGCTTCTCAGGAGCCACACTTCAAACGCCTCATGGCCCAAGGACCCCTTGGGTGAGGTTGGGCTGGGCAGGTGTGGTGAGGTGTCCACCCACACCACCACGATTCGGCTCAGACTGGGAGCTGGTCCACCTCAACCCTCCTGCCATAGCCATCCCCACAGCACCCACAACATCCCCATCCTTCTGATGGCCCCAAAGGCAGCCGAGATGCCCGGCGCGGTGGCTCCTGGCCCAACACAGGTGGCATGGGGTTTGTTTCAACATGCATCCTCCAAGATCAGAACAGATGCAGCCCGGGCAGCTCCATCCAAGCTAACCAGGACTTCACAAAACTGCTCTCCCACCACTCCTCTTACCGCTCTCACGCCTGCAAGTTTGGGGAAGCTTTGGCTTTTCCTGTCTCCACAATCCCAGATGTGTTTCTGGCGACTCAGTGGGCTCCTTCGCTGCCTGCCTGGGCGCAGCCCAGCCCAAGGTAGCAGCCTGAGTGCTCCCTCACCTTTGCTCTCACGGCTTTACCTCCTGCAAAGCTGGACCCAGCTGCTTTCAGGGGCCCGTCGCCACCATTAATTGGCAAAGTTGTAATTGGGGCTGTCCTGGGGCTGATGCCAGGCCTGGATCCTGCTTGGACACGAGGCTGACGGGCAGTTTTTGCCCACTCTGTCAGCACTGCTGCACATGGGATGAACCTGCTCGGTCTCAGTTCTGTCCTACAGCTCCCATACTTCTGCCACGCCACGAAGCACGCGGGTAACATGGGCGCAGATGCCGGCCAAGGAGACGGGTGTCAGGACATGCCCGCAGGCTGGTGGACATGCCCAGGGGTGGGGAAAGGGGTTCCCAGCCTTGCGCCACATGCCAAGAGAGATGTGCGGGGCGAGCTGGCCGCATCGGCTCTCTGCGCCTCCAAACTTGTGACCGAGCAGCAGTGAGAGCGCGCGCTGCGTGCAGCTGGCTTGGCCAGCAGCCCAGCTGGCAACCTTCACCCCCGTACCCAGGAGAACCCTTGTGGGGGCAGCGAGACCCCCAAGCCGGAGTGAGAAAGGATCATTAGGGCTGCTGCTACGCAGGATCGGGCAGGAGATGGGATAGGTGCCGGCACGGCGGTGTGCCCTCCGCACACACTGGGTGGCTCAGAACTGGCAGCACCCGGCGAGGGGGGTGGCCACCAGCAGAAGCCCCTGCCTGCCAGCCTCCCCGCGGCCCCCTTCCCGACTCCCCCTTTACAACTCACCGCGGCTGCTTTCCTGCCCGGGGGCGAGGAGAGCCTGACTCACGCACTAGAAGAAATTAATAAGCGAGCAGAGAAGACGGGCTCATCCCATCCAGCAGGCAGCATGAATCACTGCTGCTCCTGACTGCCTCATGTATTGTTCCAGCACTGAGTCAGTACCGCTGTGCAGGTTAACAAGGGGAGAAATTAAAAGTTATGGCCTACGAAATGCAGCAGCACTGAGAAATTAAAAAAAGAAGTGCTACTGTAAGAAAGCTAATAGGACTACCCACAGAGTCCCAGAAAAGAATTGCTCTGTGCTCCAGCGTTCCCCTCCGCAGCCGTGCCCCCCACTAGAAATCAAACCCTCCAACCCCCATCACAGGCAGGCTCGCTGCCTGCGGCACGGGCAACGCGCTTTGCAGCGTCGCTTTTCTTTCTGTTTAAAAGCTGCCACCTCTGTATTTATCATTTTAAAGGTACAACCTTAATTGGATGACGCGCTCTGGTTGTACCTCCCGCCCTGGCTGGGCCACGCGTGCCGCACACATGCAAAGCCCATGCCTTCCCTGCTGCCCCCGAATTCACAGCCCCGGTTTATCGCTTCCTCCAAAAGTACAAAATGGGATTTTGAAGGCTGAGGAGGAGGAGAACAGTAACTCCCAGAGCAAGTTCTGTCTCAGGGCAGGGGACCCTCCCCTTTGTCAAGGGCCAGAACCTCCAGCTCCTCTCCAGTTGCTGAGCGGCCACGTTGCTCCATCTCTCCCCGTTGAGGAGAAAGCCCTGCCTGCTCTTCCCAAGGGTGTCAGCCCCCATTTCCCACCCCAAAACAGCTCCTGCCACCCAGTAAAGCATCAACAACGCAAAGAGCAACTACATGCTAGACCTTGCAAAATAAATCATACTTTAGCTCAAAATAAAACAAAAGGCTCCTGTGCTCAAACTCTGCAGCAACCTGCTTTTTATGGTTGGGACGGAGCGTCTCAAGTCCTCTTAGGGTCCTCGTTTACCAACAATCTACATGCTTTGCAACCTGGAAAGCATTTAGCTGATACACAAGACAAGGCTACAGAAACTTGGAGAAACAGGGGACCAGAACCTGACTTCACGGAGCAGAGAGATGAGAAACAGCTTGGGAAACAGGGTCAGCTACTGGTCTGCCCTTAAACACGAACATGAATGTACCCTAGAAGCCCTAAGCGACTCTTTTTGATCGTATCATCCACAAACGAGTCTCATCCTCCTTTGACACCAGCTAATGAATTGGCTTTGAAGATACTGCGTGGCAACAAGTTCTGCAGGTTCATGCCTCCTGTATAAAAAAGCATCTCCCCACAGCAGTGCTTCAGCTCCTCCCTTGCAGTCCTGCGTAATGTATTTCTGCCCGAGAGAAAGACCAAGGAGCTCTCAAAGGACACTCCATGACTCACGGTGGCATCCCACAACCATCAACCCCGCCGCGCTGAGACTCCAGGGCAGCTCTGCTGTCCCCTGCATCCCAGATGGACAGTCGCAGCCACCTCTGCTCAGCCCCGAGCGCTGCCAGCATCCCCCTTTCGCCCCCCTGCGCCCTGCCCCCGGCTGACCGCGGTGGCAGTGGTGGCTCTGGGCAGGTCCCAACACAAGCGCGACATGAAGCCTACTTGTCCATCATCCAACCCGGTGTCATCCAATCTTCAACGACCCTAGAAAAAGGTAATCTCAACGAACCATCAACTCGAAACAAAACAAAAAGCGCTCAAAAAACCGGCGAGCACCAGGCTGCTCCCATTTTCTCCTACAAGGATCTAATTCAGCTCTAATAGGACAGTTATTATTATATATTAAATGAATGGCAATTGATTATTAAGAGCGTATTCATTGAAACTGGGTAGATGGGTAATAAGATACCTGCCTATTACATAGCTGTGAAACCACACTGAATATGCTTCTAATGACCAACTGGTATTTACTTAACATTCAATATCCATCGCTAAGAAAGGTCTCCCTAGATTTAATAAGCCTCTGTTATTTTATGTTTAATTAAATACCATCCACTATTAAAAACATATTTAACTGAGGTCGAAACCAGTAAAAACTGTATCTTATAACACAGCTGCTAAACCTCAAATATCTTCTTAATGATTAATTGGGCTTTAGCACATGATTGCTGTCCTACTGAGAGCGGATGGAAACCGGAAGCTCAACGATTTGGGGACCAAAGTGCTTTGCTTCTGCAAACAATTCTGCTGGTTAAATAGTTTGGCTAATAAAAATAAAACAGAGCAGTGGGAGCCTCAGTTCCTACGTAACCCGGCTTTGGAAAATTCTGTATACAGCAGAGCCGCTTCCACAACGCCTGCCGGACAGTGCCAGGCAGCTTGCCCGGCTGTACAGGGGAGCCGGCACCACTGCCCTCCTGCGCTCAGAGATGTGGTCACCAAGGGCGCGTTCCTGCAGGCCAGGGCATCACCAGGACCTGTCCATGTTGGCTCTGGCCCAGTTTCGACGCAGAAGCTCTGCAGTGGTGGGCTGGGGGACTCCTGATGGGACAATTCCAGTTGGGATTGCGAACGGCTTCCTATCTGCGTGGGCTGGCCAGCCAGTGCCGTTCATCGCACAGACCAGCTTCTCCAGCAGAATCCAACGGTGTCTGGAAGAAGCTGGAGATGGATTTGCCGTGACGGTCCAAAACGTTGGTGTTAAAAACCGAGACACATTTTCAGGTTAAGGGACCAACGAGTTCCCAAAGTCAAGTAGCCCACAAGCACAAGTCCTGCGAGAGCAACAGACCAGGGATGGACCCTCTGGCACTGCTCCACACAAGCACCCTCCGTGCCCTCCATGACAGGAGAAATGGAAGTTGCCCAACTGCCCAGTCCTAGAAGCTCACAGCCGAGCGCCCGGAGCACCACACACCACACATCATCTTTGTCGCTGGGCACAGGGACAGCTGACGGAGGAAAAGGGCCTCTTGGCAGTGGAGAAATAAGCTTGAACGAGGAGCAGGGAGAAGTCCAAAGCATGTCAGCAGTTGGGAAAAAGCCATTCCACCTCAGTGACCTTCTGCAAGAGGATTTGATTTTTATTGTTTTTGTTTTGAAAGCCCTTGAAAGCAAAATCTGATACTAGCAAAGTATTAAATATAGCAGCACATACCCACACAGATTGCACAAGAAAACAATTTAAAAATAGAACCAGTGAGAATGAACATGAAATGCAGAGAAAAATATCACGAGAGGAAATCCAGAGGGTCCTTTCCTTCTATTGTTCCCCTCCTAACCTCAGGCACGCTGGTGAAATCGGGGTTAGACAGTGGGCTGCACGCTCCAATCCTGGGAAATGAGTCAAGGGTCTGGAACGTGCGCTCAGCACCGGGCAAACCCAGTGGCAACCGTGTTATGAGCTCATCTGCTTCGCTCGGAGGAACTTTGGCGTGTCAACCCTTGGTTTTGCGGTGCTCTAACGAGATGCACTGAGGAAGCGTCACAACGGAGCTGCTCACCCCAGCTGGGCGGCTGGATGGGGCTGGAGATAACCAAAGTTCTACCCCCAAAGTCATGTCCCAAGAGTGAATCATCATCCTGCCATGAATGACATACCAAAGGGATAAGAAAACATTCCCAGTGTCTGACAAGGCACCGTGCTATGCATGAGGGACATTTCTAAACATCCACACTGAGCAGGCATCTTTAGAGGAAAACCTCTACATTATTCAGTGTTGCGGAAAACAAAAGACACCTTGGGAGTCCAAGCACCTTAACCAGAGGGACGCGTTTCAGAGAAGACCTGGGCGGCCGCCTCTCTGCCGTGTGGGCAGGCTAGTTAGCAGCTGCCTCCACAGATGCTCCAAGGAGAGGACACATAAGAAGGATCTCTTGGGAGGACGCTAGTGGAATAACTACATCACCAAAGAACCTTTCTCACCTCCCAGATCTGAGCACCAGGAGGGAAGTCCAGTTGGTCTTTACTTCCTTCTCCAAGCGCTGCTGTGTATGTATATATACAAATACACAAACTGCCTACTTTTCACAAAGTCCCTCCCATGAACTACCCACACCACACCGGTAAACAGTCCATAGGAGATACCATCTGAGTCGCTTCAAAGCCACACAGCCCATTAAGTAAATAGCAGAGGTGTCTGTCTGAGGAATATGGTGATTAAGGATGTCTCGATCTCCAAATCAGCCTTGGAGACCTTGCTGGAATACGGACTACGGCCCCACAATGCCATGAAAGGAGCTCAATGCTTGATCTGTCCTGTCTCATTCAGGAGAATTCAGTGGATGGCCAGTGGAAATGGGTTCAGGTTATGGCAGGCGAGGTTTAGACTGGATATTAGGAAAGATTTTTTCACCAAAAGGGTTATCAAACATTGGAAGAGGCTGCCCAGGGAGGTGGTGGATGCGTCATCCCTGGAGGTGTTTAAAAAAAGGGTAGCTGTGGTACTTGGGGACATGGTTGAGAAGTGGTTTTGTCAGGGTAGGTTAATGGTTGGACTTGATGATCTTAAAGGTCCCTTCCAACCTCAGCAATTCTATGATTCTATGATGTGAAGAATCAGGTGGAGGCCTCTAGAGATGCCTCCCTCGTCCAGTGGAGGAGAGACACCTGCCCCCTACACATTCATCTTTACTGGACTGTGATGGGCTTTTTCCCCTTGTGTTCAGTCAGGAACATTTCCTTACCTTAAAGCAATTTAATCTCACTTTTGATCGACTTTTCATAAGAATGAAGGAGCACCTTGCCCACCAACAGAAATACGGTCCCACGCATATCTTCAGCTGAGGCTCCAGGCCGTGTCCTGTTGAGTTTAAGTGTTGCCAGAACGCTACACAGCTGAACATGTGAAAAGGGCTCGGGCGGGCATCACTGACATTGGGATTGGGAAATGGAGATGGGCTGAAGCAACCCCCACGGAGATCCCTGTGCAAGTTTACTTCCATTACAGCAAGTACACTCCTTGGCCCAAAGCTGAGGTGAGGCCAGCCAAGCCCTCTGCGGAGGAAGACGACTAAAACACACACAGGGCTCACGACAGAGCCAAATTCCACTTCCATTTCTGCTGCAGATTTCTTATGTCACTTGGCTCAAGTGACATATTGCCAGGCACAGGCTTGACATCTTCCCTTCCATGTCTGCAATGGAGGCATCTGCTCCAGGCAATGGCAAGACGGAGGTATCTCCAAAGACACCATTCCTCTCCTCTGTTTTACACACCCGTTCACACAAGCCAACACCACTCTGGTGATGCCCATTTCTCTCCATCATCTAACAAAGGGAGTCCAGACACGTACGTCTTCATCGCCATGCCTCTATTTGTGCAGACAAATCCCACCCCTCATGTTTCCATGCCTCAGTTTCCTCCACTGCAAAAGAAAAACAGACGGCGAATGACAACCCGACCCAACCACAGCAACATAGCGAGGCTTAATTCATTACAGCCTGCAAACCGCTTTGAGATCCTCCACTGCTATATAAATCCAGTGCTGATATTTGTTTAACCCTGCCGCACAGACGGAGGCAGGCACCCAAAGCCACAGCACCGCTGGCTTCTCGTAGCCGGCCCCGGCCCCACAAGGGGCAGATGGATCGGCTGCTGCGAAACAACAACTTCCTTCTTTCTCTTTGCTGGAGTTAACTGGGGTTTAGACTGGGATCTTGGTTACGTTTTGTGGCCAGCCTTTCTGGAGACAACCGCCCGCCCAATGCTGGGGGAGTACGAGATGTCTAAAAACCACGGGCAGTTGGGTTTATTCGGATTCCAATCTTCCCAGCATTCAAAATCTTGGGAAAATGAAGATATGTTGCTGGGGTGAAATTTTTGTTTTGGAAATAAGTTTTAGACTGGGGGCAACTGGTTGTGCAGCCAACCAGTCGAGAGGCCAGGCTCCCTCCTGCCCTCAGTTTGGCTCTTCTACGCTTCCCCGGCGGAGCAGGAGTTTGCAAGGACGACAGCAACGTGCGTGGCCTCCAAGATATTCGGGGACTTGCCGGCCAAGCGAAGCACACAGGCACCCACGGAGCCTGCCCTCCGCCAAAACCTGACACCGCTCTGGAATGTAGAAAATTGCAAACGATACTTTAATTCCACAGTCACTCAACAGTAGCTCCGGCCATGGGAAATACTGGGAAAGGCGCATGCTTGGGAGCGCTCACACGGAGCATGTCCAGCCCCAGTCTAATCCGCTGGGCTGGAAACCATGCTATCTTTATCAGAACTTCCAGCCCCGTCAAGTCATCCCCACCTGCCTGCCCTTGAATCAGCAAGAAATGCCGCGAGGCATCAGCCAGCTCTGGAGCTGCAGGACAGCTTCCGCCACCTCTCTGCCGGAGCCGACGCACAGCAATGCCGGCAGACGGGCAGCTGCCCGCGGCATCACCCTGTCACACCACATCTCGATGACCGTGCAGTCCTTTATCTCCAGCCTGGGCACTGCGAATCTCGCCGCTGCCTTCTCCACCCAGAAAACCGTTGTGCTGAATGTCCATATCCCCCTTCTCTCCATAGGGAAAAATCCCAAAGCATGTCCCGTGGCCCCCAGGCACGGCGTTCCCCTCCCAGCGCTGGGCAGAGGTTGAGCCCCACCTCCCGGCGCTAAGCCCTGCCGCCTCGCTGTCTCCCCGGCCGGCCGCCTCCAGCTGCCGCCCCGTGTCTGGCACGCTGACGGTTGGCGCTGCGGGAGGCTGCGTCCCCCGTCCCACCGCGGGGACGTGCTCAGCCACAGCATCTACGGAGCCTACAGAACCTGCAGGACCCACACCCTTCCTCCTCTGCGACACCCAGGAGCTCACAGTGCTTTTAACCTGCTCCGCGTGCCCCGCAGGGGGACATGCCCATCACCAACAGACCCGTGGGGTCCCTGCAGTGATGAAGAGTCAGAATAGACCCAACAAAACCAATCGCGAGAGGATATGGTAAACTCAGAAGATCCACATCAGGAGCTCAGGAGCTGCCATGGCTGGATTTATTACTGGGCGGGAGGATCTAAACTCCAAAAGAGTTTGCAGTTAAGATTTAACACCACTTAGTGCTCAGCCAAAAGCGAGAGGAGAGGGAGAGGGAGAGGGAGAGGGAGAGGGAGAGGGAGAGGGAGAGGGAGAGGGAGAGGGAGAGGGAGAGGGAGAGGGAGAGGGAGAGGGAGAGGGAGAGGGAGAGGGAGAGGGAGAGGGAGAGGAGAGGAGAGGAGAGGAGAGGAGAGGAGAGGAGAGGAGAGGAGAGGAGAGGAGAGGAGAGGAGAGGAGAGGAGAGGAGAGGAGAGGAGAGGAGAGGAGAGGAGAGGAGAGGAGAGGAGAGGAGAGGAGAGGAGAGGAGAGGAGAGGAGAGGAGAGGAGAGGAGAGGAGAGGAGAGGAGAGGAGAGGAGAGGAGAGGAGAGGAGAGGAGAGGAGAGGAGAGGAGAGAGAGGAGAGGAGAGGAGAGGCTCAGCACACTGGGACGAAAGCCGCTCTCGCGTTTCAGGAACTCCCTGCTCCAGTTTCAGGTCTTCCTTCCTTCCTCTCACACTGTCCCCTCTGATGTCGGTGCCTTTGGAGACCAAAGAATAACACGATTCGTTTCTCCGTGGCTAAAAAGGGGCTTTCAGGTTCTTGCTGTCATTCTCTGAAAGCTCTCAGCGGCATCCAAGGGGCGGGGGGGGACAGGCATTCCCAGGGCAGGTGCCACATCCTCAGGCTCAGGAGACCTTCCTGGGACCCTGCCTGCGCTCCTGCTTGCCCCTGCCCGCTCACTGCAACAGGGCAGCGGCAGATGAGGTCTTTTTCCCCCCTGCAAGATCCTATCCTTCTCTAGCAATGCATTGCACAGTGGTAGAGCTGTCCCGCAGAGTGTTCCTGGTGTCACCCGACGTGTCCCACCGTAGAGGGCCAAGTATTGTGTATGAGACAGCTTGTACCTGCAACATGAGATCCCTCGCCACGTTCCAGCCTACCTGGATGGACACACACTGTGCCTGTACATCAGGAGAAGGATTTGGTGCTTCTACTGCACCGGGTGGCACAGCTTCTACGGCCTTATAACCAGGGATGTGCCGTCGGTGACCTGCACTGAATTCAGGTTATCACGATGGAAAAAGCCTATAGCATTCAGTACGAAATCCTCCTCTGCGCCACTGAAACAGCCCCTCAGCTGAAGTCTCTGCACCGCAACGGCGCAGGGCTCCTAACCAAGGAGAACTGCCGCTCCCCTCCTCCCACCCCGGTCCCCATCATCTTCACGTTTAGCACAAGCTCTACAAAATGGTTTCTTGTTGCGTCCTATACCAAAAATACTGGTTCTTCAACAGAAAAGACTCAGTGGGATATCTGAGGCTCTGCATGAGCTTTCACTGATCCTACGTGGATGTGGTCTCCGAGCATTTGGTCTGGTGACATCCCCCGTATCACAAGGAATACCATACAAAGGTGAAGTCCCCATCCCCTGTGATACCAGCGCCCACCTGCGCTATCTCCAAGGGTCCCGTACTGGTACAAGCTCTGGCAATGGCCAGGGTGCCCAGTATAGGGTGCCCAAAAGCGCACCCATCAGCTCACTCTGGGAACCACCGACTCCAGGGTCGTTCCTCGGGATGTTCAGATCCCATTCGAGTCCGTTGGAGGAGGACATCTCCCTCCTGCCTGAATGCTCCCCCCTGCGGCTCCGGTTTCCTTGGGAGGCTTCACCTACAAGCAAATCCCTCAAAACGGAGAGTCAAAACGGAGCCCTGGTCATTTTAGGGAGCGGGTCACAGCAGAGAGCAGGGAGAGCACTGGTCTCCCAGTGCCACCTGTACTGGTTTCTGCTCCCAGCAAGCCCTCAGCCCCTGCGCTGCCTGTGGGCTGCCGCTTCTTGGCAGAAACCCCTCTTGCCGCCGGGCTCCTGCGGGCTCGGGCTGGGCTTTACTTTGCGCTCCATACTGGGGGGACGAGGAGAGAGAAGGCCCTTCTGCCGCGCAGCCGGAGCGTCACGCCGTGCGCTGGAAGAGGGTAACCCGAGCTGTGGTTTACCCGACATTCCTTGTGGCTCCAGCTCCCCAGCCAAAACAAAACCAACATTTTCCTTTTTTTTTTTTTTTTTTTCTCTTTCCCTCCTCTCCTTGAGGCCAAACAGGAGGAGGGGGTCCCCCACAGTACTCAGCCGAAGTCATGCTGGCTGGAAACCAGCTTAGCTCAGCCGGTTCCCAACACCGTTCCCGGCTGCATCCCCTGCAGCCCCCTCCCCGCAGCAGCACCCGGGCGAGCGGGGGCCATGGGGTGACGCCGTGGGGCGATGCCGTGGGGCCAGGGCACACAGCGAGCGCGTAGGAACAGGCTGTCTGCTCCTGGTGCACGTAAATCGGTGCCGCTGCGAGCGGAGCCGGAGAAGCGCCGCTGATTTACCTCGGTGGGGAGCCGGGGCCTCCGTCTTTATAGGGCTTTAGAAACTTCCCCGAGAACAGCAAGCGAGAGGAGAGACGATGCTGCTCCAGCGATAATGGCAGTTGTGTTTGCCTTACCCAGCAGACACATCAGTAGCTGTGGGGCTTTCCAAGGAACATGGAAAATGAACTGGAAGCCGTCCCCAGCACGGTGATCACGAGCACAGCAACTGGGGCCCAGGAAGAGAGGAGGAAATCGTGCCCCAGGCTGCAGAGCGAGTGTCACTTGTGTCACCCAGATGAGCGCTGCTGGCGGCATCCCCACCTACCACCTCTCTCACAGCATTTATACAAAGGTTCCCGCTATCGATACCATTCCACGGTGGGGCAGGTGGCCATGGGACGGGGTGCCAGGAGGGGGACACAGCTACTCTGCTCTCACCAAATGCCCGAATCCACCATCCCGTGCCATGGCGCTGTGCCACGGGGCACACTGAAACGCAACGGGGTAGGAGGAACTGGAAAACAGGCTCACTCTGCAAAACACTGGGTCAAAGGGACGTACTGAGCCCTGTCCCCAAGCCGCAGTGGGGGACAGCAGGGAGCAGCGAGGAGCCCCAGCTGCTATGGATAGCCAGGGCAGACCTTGGCTGGCTGCCCGATGCCCACCAAGCCGCTCTCTCGCTCGCCCTCCTCAACAGCAGCCCCAGCGCGGGGGCCGCGCTTTGCAAATCTCAAAACAAATACAAGTTGGCTTGGGAAGACGCGTGGTTTGCTAAAGCAGAGCTCAAAAGCCACAAGCCCCTTTCAGAAGCCACCGTTTCAAAGCACCAGCTCGGTGAAGGGGATGGCGCCGAGCTGAGTTCTCCCACGCAGAGCAAGCGCTGAGCAACGCGGTCAGTGGGCACATGCCGAAGGGCTCTGGGGAAGGCAGGAGAAGGAGAGCGAGCTCGGGGCCTTGGAACGGTGCTCCCACCACGGTGGGGCTCTGTCGGACCCACGCACGGTGCACAGTGCAATGAAACTCGACTTTTAGCACCCCGGGGGAAACCCTGGCACTGCTGCTCTTCGCAGCCCCCCACGAGTAGGGTGCCAGGCAGCGCTCCCCGCAGAGCCACCCTCCCGCCGGGGTCCCTGCTGCAAAGGTTAAAGCTGAAATTCTCTGTCTGAATTAGAGGAGCACAGATTTAATGATTGTAACGGCCCTTTCCTTGGTGTTAGTGCTTACAAATTTACCATTTGCGTCAGCCATTCCTCAGCACTGCCGGAGAGCTGGCTCCGTAGCGGGGAAGTCTCCATGATGGGGAAAAAAACATGTTCACCACCCAGGAACTGCAAAGAGGGAACCGCCGTCCTGGTGAGCAGGAGATGGCAACAAGGAGAGGGCGGGAGCACGCACCAGCTCCACATGGGAAGTGGTCCCAGGTGGGTAAGTATGGGTGAGAGGCAGTTCCCAGGTGGGGAACATCCATTCTGGAAGCGTTAAAAGCTGCTCCTCAGTCACCAGGATGAGGGGAAAAAAAGAAAAATCAGAGATGTGCCAAATATCAGCAGTGAGCAATGCCTTCTCGTTTCACGTGATCGCATCGATAAACCCCTAGCTCATTCAACCGTTTGGTGAGAAAACCACTACCCTGCAGACATCAGCCAGCCTACCGGCAGACAGGGAGGGACAAGGTGCCTGTCGTCCTCGCCCCTGCGGCTGGGGTGTGGGGAACAATTTTAGGATGAGGGTCTCCCCCCTACCCCCAGGGAGGGGTTTTTACCTTCCCCAGCCCTGGCCATGGGACCACAGCTGCAGCTAGGGGAAAGAGTTAACGCTTCCCCCAGTTTCTTACACTGTTATTCAATACATTATTGACGTTGAAAAGTCGTCACGTTACAAGCCAGCAGTCCACAAGTATTAAGAGGAAAATAGAGGCACGCAGTGAGAGACACACACCGCAGAGACGTGGGCCCCTCCGAGCTATGGTTATGTTACCGCACAGAAACTCCTTTCCCAGACTCGCTTTCCTCCCCCCATTTGCTGCAAAACCCGCTCGTTCGTTATTGGCGTTTAATGCCCCAGTGAATCCCTAAATCCAGCTCACAGAAAGGATTACTGAAGGGGGAGCGATGGCTGCACCGGGGCTTTTTTTCTCAGGCTTCAACAGTTGTGATCCTCTGTGGTGGGAATGCAGACTGGGATGGTGGTGCCAGGGGCTGGAGCCCCTTCATGGTTACCCCACGGATGCTTTGCCGGACCTGCGCCCCCAGCCTGGGCTCCCGCAGCCGGACCCCCCGGCAGCGCCCTCCCCACGGCACGGCACAGCTGGGCACTGCCACCGAACGCACCTCTCCCGGCTCCGACTGCCGTGGCTCTCACGGAGCCAGGGATGGCAGCTGTCTGCACCAAGACGGAACCATTCGCTACACAGCACCGACATCAAAATTGTTGATAGGAACAGATTTATTCCCCATACAGGAACGGCCAGCAGGGCGAGGGGGGAATTCTGCCCCTCTGCTCCGCACTCGTGAGACCCCACCTGCAGCGCTGCCTCCAGCTTTGGAGTCCTCAGCACAAGGATGCGGACCTGTTGGAGCGTGGCCAGGGGAGGGCACGGAGATGCTGCGAGGGCTGAGCCCCTCTGCGGGGAGGACAGGCTGGGAGAGGGGGGGTGTTCAGCCTGGAGAAGAGAAGGCTCCGGGGAGACCTCAGAGCCCCTTCCAGTGCCTAAAGGGGCTCCAGGAGAGCTGGGGAGGGGCTCTTGATCAGGGAGGGGAGCCATAGGATGGGGAGTGATAGTTTTAAACTGAGAGAGGGGAGATTTAGATGAGATATCAGGAAGAAATTCTTTGCTGTGAGGGTGGTGAGCCCCTGGCGCAGGTTGCCCAGAGAAGCTGTGGCTGCCCCATCCCTGGAGGTGTTCAAGGCCAGGTTGGACGGGGCTTGGAGCAACCTGGGCTGGTGGGAGGTGTCCCTGCCCAGGGCAGGGGAATGGAACTGGATGATCTTCAAGGTCCCTTCCAACCCAAACCATTCTATGAGTCTATACCCTCCTTCAAACCACACCTCATCCTCCACTCAGGCCCTAAGATAGTGCTTCTCTGGGGGATTCAAACTCAGCAGCAGGAAAAGAAAATTAAAAAAAACAACAATAAAACCCACTCAACGGTGGAAAAGCAGGTGCCCACAAAGGGGTCTCATCCCTACAGCCAGCGCTGAGGAGGGGAATGCCACCGCGTTACAGACCTCAGTTTGCCACGAAGCGTTTGTCTCCCATCAAAGCTCCATCGAGGACTTCAGGCTCCACCAGCCACTCCAGACATGGACATCTCCAACCAGGCCAATCCTACAGGAGCCCCAAACTGCAGCGCATCCCCCTGCCCGCCCGCGGCTGCTCGGCACAACCCCAGTGCAGGAGCAGCCCAGGTGAGCGGGGAAGGTGGCGGGGCCCTGGCAGTGGCAGGCAGGGGACACGATCCTGCGGGGTCCACCATGGGCAGGGTGGAGGAGGCGCAAGGCACGAGGCTGGACTCGTTGAGGGAGCTCGCCAGGCACGCTCGCTCCCCGCTCATATTTTATTTCATCTCCTGATGGGCGAAATGTGTCCTTAATTTGTTCTAAAAGAAAAAGAGAGTGAGCTGCATTCTCACACCCATAACGAAGACAACACGCAAAGCCCTTTAAAAGCAGGCGCCACACATACTACGCGCTGCCTTTTTCTAATTAAAGATGTCTTTTCTCGTTAGCCGGGGCCGCGCGTGAGCTCCAGGCGACGCTGCCCGGCAGGCGAGGGCCCCGCGGGCTGCCCGCTCCTGCCCGGCGGCCGACAGGGCACCGCCTCGCCCGGGGCTGCGCTGTGCCTTCGTGCTCCGAGGCCGAGCACGGGCGAAGGAGCGCGTCCAAGCCCTTCCCAGACGATCTGTCCCCTGAGGGCTGTTTCTGGCTCAGCTAGCGTTTGAGAAAGAGGGGTGCATCTGGTTTTAATCTTACCCCTCGCGGTAGCTGTCACCATGGGTTTGCTGTCAGGGTAAAAGATGCCTTCACGCAGCCCCGTGCCAAAGCAGCAGACATGAAAACCTCAGGCTACAGCAAAACCCCCATGTCCTGGGCTACCCCGGCCCCGGGACTCCGCACCTCGGCCCGGCGAGCCGGAGAAGGGGCCATCGCTCCTGCCCCATGGCTCCTGCCCCGTCGCTCGCGGGGTGGCCGGCTGACAGCGAGCGCAGGAGCTGAGCGACACCGCATTAGGGATGAGCGCCTTTGTTTCAGCCAGCAGCCACGGCGGCGCCGGGGAGAGGGGTACAGCCGCCCCGGCTCCCCTGGGGACGCCGGCGGCAGCACCCAAGGCGGGCAGGCTGCGGGCACCGCGCCGGTGCAGGCAGCGCAAACCCTCCCGGTGCCGGTCGCCTGCCTCGGTGCGCGCGCTCCAGCCGTGGATCTGTGCTCCAGTCGCCTCTTCCCTTCCCCCAAAAAACACAGGGAACCACAAGAACCACAAAAATGCATCTTCTCCACACTGCAGAGCCTCTCTCTCTGAAGGGCACGCCGCGCTGCCGGAGGACCAGCCGCTCTGCTAACCCACGGCTCTCGCCGCCTGGAGAGCCGCCAGCTTTTAAAAGCAGCTGTCACATAAAAGCAAACATTGAAAACCATTACATTTACAGCAGTTTATCTTTAATGCCGTCTCAGTTTTTGACGTTGCTCCATTCCGATTCAGTTAAATGGTCCACCCCTTGCAGCCGGCGCGTCCGCCCCTCCTGCGTGTTCACGCCTGCCAGGAGGCTCCTCCTCCTCCTCCTCCGAATTTGCGGCGCTGTGACGTCATGCTGCTTTGCCACAGCACCAGCGGTGAGGTCACCAGCTCACCCAGAGGTCACCAAATCTACCCCCTTCCCAAGCAAGGGAAGCAGGAGAGGAAGCCGGGGAAAGGGCAGAGGACGATGTGGCGATGTCCCCAGGGGCTGGAGCAGACCAGCACAATGGGTTGTCCAAGCAGGGATTTACCTCACCCCAACCCCAGGCCATGCCACCGCTCAACCTGCGGGGACCGGCAAGGAACGGGGCTGGAAGCATCCTTGGGAGCTAAATCAGCGTTCCCCGGCTGCATCTTGGAACATCAGCCGTCACCAGCGTAGGAAAATCCCACCTCCTTGTCACGTCCTGGGGTGTCCCGGCAGGCACAGCTCCTCCTGTGCCGTGCCCGGCTGGAGGTGGGATGCTCCGGCATCCCCAACAGCCCCACCAACTGCGATCCACGTTACCGCGGAAGGATCGCACATCTCCCCACAGGGAGCTTATAGACACACCGCCCCCGCTCCTCCATGTCCCCTCCATGGCACGGCAGGGACGGGGGGAAGCTGGGACAGGCAACGGGCTCATGGCACGGCATGAGGACCCACCAGGCGCAGGTCCGAGTGGCAGAGTGCCCGTGTGACACAGGGCAGGACTCTCACCCCAGGGAGGTGAATCCCACCCCCTCCTCCTCTGGCTCTGCAGACCCCGGCCCCCACCTCTGCTCCCCCCAGCGTAGCCAGAGCCTCCGGTGCCGCGACGGCAGCGCCAGCTCGGTGCCCCGCGGCATCCTCCACCCTTTCACAGGGCGTGACGTCCCTCCCTGCCTCTTCAGCAAATGTGTGGCTGGGCTGGGGAAGCGAGTTCAGCTCCCAAATATCCCCAGCCTGTGGGCCACGTCCTGCTCCACACCAAGGGTCTTGTGCTGGGGAAGTCCTCGTCCCCGTCCCTCTGACCGGCCAGGGTTTCGCCCTCCGAACGGGGCAACAACCCAAGGAAGTCCAGCAGCGCGTTGGGAATTTCTCATAGCAAAGATCAAACCCAGATGGGCTGAATCAGGAAACGGGACAAACGAGGCCGCTGAAAGCCAACGGGCAAATACTTGAACAGGGGCTGAGACTCGGAAAACGCTTTTGGGGACACGCGCCCTCGTAAATCTCAATAAAAAGCACAACACAGCAGTCACGTTTGTGGGCCGGCGTCCACCTCTCCCCCGTACGGTCACTGGTGGATGAGCCCCTGTCCCAGGCTGCCACCCCCACGGCAAGCCCAGGGACGGCAGATCGGCAGCTCCCGCCTGGTCGCAGCCTCTCGGCAAGTTTTGTAGGAAAGGGCTCCGAAGCTGCCATCACACGTGCGAAAAAAACCTCAGACCCGGGCGGTTCCTTTGCTTGGGCTGAGCAGCGGTTGCAGCGGGGTGGGAGGACATCCCAAAGTGGTTCCACTCCATCGTTCGTTCGGCTCACGACACATTTAACACTACACGAACCAATAACGCACAAAATAAAGAGTGGAACATCTCTGGGCAGCCCGACCAGCACACACAGTTGTGCCACGGGCCTTACAATATTTGGTGTTCCCCTTAAAGCTCACGTTCCAGCCATTTATTAAAAAAAAATTAATTTTAAGCGTATTTTCTAGCCCTTTGATTGCAAATAATTGAAAACATGGCACAAGAAGAGAAAAAGAGCCCCACACCACATATATTTTCTGATGCCTGATGCTTCTACATCAACTTCATCATATCTGAGGACGGGGAAGCGAAGGTACGTGCCTGGCACAGGTGCGCTCCGTTACCCACCGGAGTCACGCAGGGTAAGGGAAGGTCACACCGCGCGGGTCCCCGCGTCCCAGCCCCCAGGAGCTCTGCCCCGGATTTCGGTGGTCACGGGACTGAGCCCTCTGCATCAGAGAACGGTGCTGGCAACCCTGAGGGAAAACCTGAGCCCAGGCAGTGCCTGCCCCGGGAGCTGCCACCGTGCCGCGGCAAAGCCGGCCGGAGGGAAGGACGCGCTGGGGAGGGCACTGGGTGCCGCTGAAGCTGGCGCTGGGCTGCAGCCCTTGGCCTCCTCTGACTGCCGAAGGACTCCTGTTGCGCCCTCAGCAGCGTTTGCTGCCTTGCCCGGCAGCCAGGAGAGTTTTATTGATGTCAAAACTGAACGGCGCAGCCCCGAAGCCTGGGAACGAGCCTCTCCGCGCTGTTGTCTTGGCCGAGCCCGCAGACACGGCTGCGCGGAGGTGCCAACTGCCCCCAGTGCCGCTTAATAAGGTGTTAACTCCCAGGCCTAATTGCGACCACTTAACATGTCAACACCCTTCACCTCTCTCCCGCTAAACAAGGAGAAGTTTTGAACTGGCACCGCTCGGCGCACACTCGTGCGTTTGATCCTGGGCTGTGTTTTCTTTCCATCTTCCTCCCCCTCCATCGCTCTGGATGCGTGTCGGAGCCCCGCTTACCCCCGTCTCCTCCGGTCTCCCTCCCTGGCAAGGACGCTTTACCGAGCATCTCCTTTCCAACCGGTCACCTTCCTCCCTCTCTTTCTCTGCACACCCCCCCCACACAAAGGAAACGTCACTCGCAGCATCCTTAAGTTGCACAGCAAAAAAAAAAACCCAACTGAATGGCAGGAAATTAAAAAGGTTCATGTAACAACATTAACACAGCTGTAACAAACAGCTAATGTATGTGTGTGTGTGTGTGTGTATATATATATATATATATATGTAAAAAACAACGTGCCAGACAATTCCCTCACCAGAAGAGCAGGAGAGCACACTCATGTTTTTATCTAAATATTAAGGGTTCAGGCGCTGGCAGCGCAGGCAGAAGGCAGCGCCCACACGTTTGCCACGATTACAGGTGTTTTCTTCCGGTTTTCATCAGAAGATTTTTCTGAAGTGCCATTCCCACATTTTCTATCTCCTCACATCTCTCCCATCTTTTGCTTTTGAAGGCACCGGAGATGAAAAATCAATAAAATCAGTCCCTGTGAGTTTTACCCTCTGTCCCATTTGACACATACAGTTTCAGCATTTTTTTTTCCGAGGCTGCTGTTACAAACACCTCTTGTTCACATCCCAACAAACCCGCAGCACAGAAACATGACTTGCATGCATTATTCTTCTTGGAAAAGGTTTGTCCTTAGAGCATCCAAAGCAGCCTCAGCCCAGCGACTCTTCCGCACTAGGGTGCGGTTCCTCTCCCTGCAGAGCCAAGCGGGAGCGAGGGGACACGCTCATGGCTGGATGCGTGACAGCCAGCACCTGCCCACCCCCTGAGGCTCACCCAACACCTTCAATATTCTGGAAAGCAGAAAATTCACATAAACTCCCCGCTAGTCAAACCTTCCCGTGGGTTTCGTTCCAAGCGCTGCCCTGCACAGTCCCAAGGGATGAGCTCGTTCTTCCCTGCAGGTCTCAGAGACCCTTGGATTCAGGCTGGAAACTCATTTTGGGTGATCAGGCTTTCTCCTCACTCGCCTCACTCCCTGACCTGGAATCAGGGAGATCTGAGCAGTGGTATCTCCTCACCATCACCTCTGTGGTCTCCCTTCTTGGCACTGGCTTTGAAGGTCACTTCAAAGCCAGCAGAGCAAGCCACTGCTCCGGAGGGTCATCTGCGCTAGGAGGTGGCAGCAAATTCACCCCCTGAAGTTACAGGGCAGATGCCAGATTAGCCAAGAGCTTCCGTGCAGATGCTCCCTCTCGAAACTGGGATGACCTCCAAAAAGCGATTGAACAGCCTCCAGGCACTTTGCTACTAAATTAAATGCACATTGACCTACGTGCGTTGGCTTCACCCCTTTGGGAGATGCACTCTCCCCAAGTGGTCCCATGGAGCTGGCTGGCTGAATGTAGACAGGGGGGCCACCACCCTGGCTGGCAAAGGAGCTACAGGCTGGGGACAACCCAGCCTGGTCCCAGCCAAGAGCCTTTCCAGCACATGGGCACCCACCAGCCCCAGGAGAGAACATTTTCTGCAAGTTATGGCCCTGCTGGTTCCCCTGCCCCTTCCTCGCCGGGGAAAGAGCTGACCTAGCCGAGCTTGGAAGAGTGTCCTTTGTCACAGGTGGCACAGAAGCTGCATGCAGACACCCCAGAGCCTGGCAGACGCTCTCGTGGGAGAGGCTGAGATGAGCTCACCCTCCAACTTATGGTCTAACAGGGCTGGTCCCATCCTTGACCGATTAGAGGCTACATCATAAACAGATCACAGCAAAACCTCTTTCCTCGGCCATCCACCTTCCCTGAGGTCCTCCCGTCAGCTGAGAGAACAAAGACGAAGGGGTAGCGGGGAATCACCCTGCTCCAGCCCCTGCTTTTCTGCCTCGTGCTGAGCAGGACACTGCACCGGAGCACTGATGGGTGCAACGGCTCACCACCAGCCCGGTCCGCATGCCAGCAAGGGCACAGGAGCTCTCCTCCAAGCATCACAACGCAGAGATGACCTCAACCAAGCTTCTACGAGCATCACAAATTAAAGCTCAACTAGAAACGAGGAAGGGGAAGGAGAACCTGCAACGTGTTCAGCTCCATCGGAGGGAGGAAGGACGCTGTGGGGGAGATCAAGGAAGAGGAAGGCAAGGTTTGGGAAAGTAGAAGCCAGACAGCCGAGGGATTTCGCTCCACTTTGCCAGCGTCGGGAGCCATCGCCCTGAGCGCTCAATGGGGTTATGAACGGCGAAACCCGATCGGCTGTTAACCCAGGAATGCGTGGAAATGGCAACTGCGCATAACTCCGGGGAATCCGCCACCAGTGCCCCCAGCACCCGGAATCGCACGAATAACCCGCGCGCTTCGCGCATGAGCTCATCCCGGGGATAATACCCTCGCATGAGCCCAGCTGGCAGGAATTCGCCGCACGCTCAGCGGGCTGGGGGGGGCGAGGGGGGACACCCTTCTCCTTCTGCTCCTTTCCCCTTCCCCTCCCGCCACCATCCCACATTTCCCACGGATCACGCGTTGCACCCTGGGAGCTCGCACGGGTCCCAAAAGCCCAGTGAGCCGCGCTCGGCCTCCCCCTCTCCCAACGGGCAGGAGAGCCAGCAGCCTCCCTTTGCAGGGTTGCGGAGAGGTGCTGGGGAACCTGCTTCACCCCATAAAACACTATAAAATCATGAGAAAAGGAAAGGAGGGGAGACGCATCTACACTCCCGCAGCCCTAGCGCCGAACCTGCTTCTTCGTGCTCTTCCAGCCTGCTGGGATAGGGGAATGGGAATATCTTCTCTGTTTCAGCCATGTTCCAGCTGCTGGTGGTGCTTCGTGCACCCAGCAGGACTGGGAGGGCTCCTGCTCCAGCCATGGGAGTACCTCAAACAACATCAGGTGCTGTACCACTCCTCGCAGCACCGCATCCATGCAGCTTCTCTCCTCCGCTCTGCTTCCCCCTCTCACTGTAGTCTGCCTTGTGGAAAGAAGCTGAAATTCATGGGGGCCTCCTCTCCCTGGGAACCATCCTGCTCCCCAACACAACAGCTTCTTTCTCTCCAAGCAGCCAACGACCCATAGAGGAGCCGCAGATATTATCTGCATATTCTGTTCCTCTCTCTCCTAACCAAATCAGCCCCAGACACTGACGTCTACCGGTGGTAAAAATCCCACAGAGCAGGAGCAAGGCTTGACCTACAGTTGGGGCATTAGCCGTGCTCCACAGGGCAGACATCCAGGTGGTCCATGAAGCCAGCCCGGCTCGCAGATGACACATTCGTCACCTCTCAAGCACTGACACCTCCTGCCGACGATGGCTTTTCTAGGGACCGGCTAAGATTAACAAGGGAAAATCAAACGGGACCTGTCTGCCCCTTCCACACCTTGACGTGCCTCCCCCAGCAAGCAGCTGTCCCACATCCATCTTCTGGTGTGAACCAAGAGGAAATAAAGCCACCACAACAGGAGAGAGAGCTCAGACCTGCGAGGCCAGAATTCAAGCTGCAGATATCGGGGACACGGGGCCGCCGGTGCTGAGAGGGCTCAGCAAGTCCGGTGTCCATCGGGAAGAGGGGAGGTGATAGTAGACCAGCAGGTTGCAAGCATGAGATACACCTACTGGGTTCACTGGAGCAAAGGGTGATGGGGCCAGACCTCCTGTGTCATCCTCCTCCAGCCATCACACGCTCTGCTGATGTGGAGGGGCATCCTGAATCCTCCGCCCCGGGAGATGAGGCAGCTTCTGCCTCCCCACGCTCTCGTCCACCACGTGTTTCTCGCGCTCCTCAGCTGGATCACGGGACACATGGGCTGCATGTGCTGCCACGCAGGAGGGGGACCTGAGGAAGAGGTATGGCACCTGGCACCGGGACTGCTGCCAACCAGGCAGCTCCAAGGGCCACCATCAGGTCAGGGGGACCAGAGTCAGCCCCCCCAGCAGCACCGCAGTGGGCCCCGAGGGCTCAGCTGGGTCCTGCTGGGGCGAGTCCCCATCCCAGAGCACAGAGCCTGGTATGGGTTGCCGTGTACAGGGGCAAAGCATTTGTGCCCAAGGTCAGATAATCTTAGTTTTGGAAGCAATTCCGGGCTCTGGAACTGCCTCCAGAGAAGAGGGATCTTCTACCTTTGAACTGAATGATCCAATCTTTCCGCGAGCACTCCACCACTGAATCCCTCCCCTCCAGCGGCTCAGCTCCGGAGCTTCTGATGTCGCTCACCCTGGAAATACCAGGGCAGGAACAAAATGAGCCAGCTCAAAAATAGCTTAGTCGTGACAAAGGTGCAGGCTGGGCACGCGAGGCTGGGTCCATAACGTGTCCCTCTCCGGCCGGCCAGGCCCCGAAAGAGCCCTGGAGATGCAATTTAATACATCAGCAGAAAGACAATTCACTTTACACCTGGACAACCCTGCTCAAAGCGGTGCCACGTTGGGCTACAGGTCTCCTGGAGACCCCCAATGACCCCCGCCCCCAGGAGCACCCCAAGGAGAGCTCCCAGCTTCTCCTCCAGCCCAGGGCTCTCCCCTCCCACGGGGCGGCATGGCCCAGGGCCGGCTGGGGACCCAGGGCCGGACAGAGCCAGCAGCAGGAAGAGAAAGCACCAACACTCAAGCTGCAAAAGGAACAAGAAAATGAAAAGTCAGGGCGAGCGAATGGAAAGCTGAGAGGTGAAACAACAGCAGGACCAAAAAACCCGAGAGTGAGACAGAGCCAGCAGAGGACACAGAGAGTCCATCCCGGGAAAGAGGGTTAGGAGCAGATGCAGAGTAGGGGTAGATCCTTGTTTTGACCCCTTCCAAGCCTCCATCCCGCCCCAGAGCTGCATTTCTGCTTCATCACCAGTGCATGGGACACGGAGCAAGAGGAGATGCTTTTTTCTGCCCTGGGGGTTCCCAGCCCTCTGCCCCAAAATCATTACCCACAACGCGTCACCGCCAGTAAACTTAGATTTTCCCCAGAGCCGGCCAAGAGCCCTGAGCGAACTGTCGGCATGTGAGACGGCGCACAGCCCCGCGAGGAGGATGCTTTGGAGCCCAGGGTAACCGGACACCCGGCTGGCTAATGAAGGGAAAGTGATTTATACCTTTCCCGGGAGAGCGGGGATCAGTGCGAGCCCCACCACGGGGTGGGGGGAGCAGCGCCCCAGGACACCCCACGACCTCAACAGATTCCCCAAAGCTGTTTCCAACCCGCAGGCTAAAGCCATGCCAGCCCCTTCCCAATGTGTCGGCGGTGGCCCCGTGGCGTGCCAGGCTCCTCGTGACTCGCCCCGAGCCAGACGCCAGGAGACAGAGTTACTGAAGTCTCCAGAGAGCCAGGCGGGAGGCGAGGAGGAGGAGGAGGAGGAGGAGGAGGAGGAGGAGGAGGAGGAGGAGGAGGAGGAGGAGGAGGAGGAGGAGGAGGAGGAGGAGGAGGAGGAGGAGGAGGAGGAGGCCGAGGGCTCATGGGGGGACTCGCCGCTCCAGCGCGACACCTAAAGGACTCGTCACATGGATGCACGAGGAGAGTTTTTCCACTGCATCCCGGCTCCGGTTTGATCCCTCCGGCTGTAGGCACCGGTGCCAGACACAGGCGCAGGCGGCTGAAGCGCTGTGGCTCCTGCCCACGCTCAGAGGAGATTAAGGTGACGCTGGGCTTAAAATACCAGAGTGATTGCACATGCCTCACCTATGTCAGCACCGCCGCCAGTCCGTGCTGCCGGCGGACGGTGCAGGGGGATGCAGGGTGTGCAGCGATGCTGTCCCCAGCACTCCCAACGGCAGCCCTGTTTGGGGACAACTACGATGTCCCCAAAAGAGAAGTGAGTTTGGGGCTGGCACCAACATCTCCTCGTCGGCTCTTTGCCCTCCCCAGGGGCTGCAGAAACAGCAGCTCTGCCCCTCGCAGACACAACCAAACCTGGTCAAAACGTCCCAAAGCAGACACCGAGGGATGAGGTCGCAGGACGGTTTGCAAGACGAACGCATGCCAAGCGCGAGGCGCAGCGGTTGGGCTGCAGGAGCCACAGCAGGGTTTGCATCTTATTCTATCCAGACTCGTGGGCTGGTGCCGCATTCTCATTTCAGGGAGCACCTGCTGGAAAGGAACAAAACTATAAGATGAGGAGGAAAATAGGTGAGATGGAAAGGTGCAGCGCGCACCGGGTGCCGGCGCAGAGCCAAGAGCCAGCAGCCCCCACGCCCGAGCGCTTCTCGTTCTTCCTACCTTGTTGAACAGAGTGCTTCCCTGTGCTTCTCCGCCCGCCGGTAAACGCCTCGTGGGAAAGTCCTGCGAGGAACTTCGCAGGTATCAAAGTGTCAGGCTGCTCAACAAATTATTTTGAAACCTACAGAACTCATTATTCCCGAGAGTCTTCTCTGCCTTTCTTCTACACCAGCCTGAAATGTGCTTTGGCAGGTGTAAATTTCCTTACTAAATTCCAAACAAAGACCTATTCCTAACAAATTACAGCAATTTCCTTGCACCAACGGAGAGAGGTTACAGCGTGAGGGCCTCACCCCATCTAAATCCTCTGAGACCCCCCCATTTGCCCCAGTCAGACCAGGACCTTATTTTTATTAAAGGTAATGGGATTTTCAGACCAGCCCTGGGCTCCAGGAGCAGAGGTGGTCTGGTCTGAGTACTTCCAGCCCTGAAGTGCCGCAGGTGATGAGCCGAGCGACCACAGAGGGGACTCTCACACCAGACCTCAGCCCGAAAACACCCACGGGTGCTGCCAGGGCACAGCAGGCTGCCCCCAAACCCTCTCCCTCCCCTCCCCATCCAGCCCCTCTCTGCCCCACCTCCGCACAGTTTGCCTTTCAGAGGAGGGAACAAGATGCTCTAAGTGCCTCACAAACCGCCACCCAATGCCACCAGTGAAACAGTGTATTTCGGCTGCTTTCGGTGTCGGACTTCACCTACAGCTGGGTGCACACCCCGGGGATGCTGCTCCCCCCCTGTCCCCAGCACAACACCGACGGCTGCTGAGCAATGCTGGCAGTGCCCGCGCACCACGGGCAGCCCCAGCACCAACTTCGGCACCAAATCGTGCCACGGAGGGAGAGGACAGGGCTTGCTGGCCACCACCGAGCAAAGGGGCGGCAAGGCGAGCAGCACAGGAGAGGGGGAGAAGGACTGCAGGACCTGGTTGCCCCCAGATTTTGCTTAAGCCTCGGAGACAACGGTGCTTTCCCGTGGGCAGAGCAGCAATGCCCACCACGAAACCCACCCTTTCCGAGCAGGGGAAATCTTAATAAATATTCCCTAGCAAGGGAATTAGTCGCGAATGGCATCTTATTGGGGGGCAAGGGGAGAGGAGCAGGTTTTGTGCCTCGCTGGGAGAAGTATCCGCGTTTCCAGATCCCGGCAATCGCGTTTGGGGGCCGAACAAGCAGCACCCAACAAAATCCATCGGTAAGCATCCCCCATCCTGAGTGGGCATCCAGCTGCTTAGACGATGGCTCACACATACGTTAGTGTATGTATATATCAATATATATGCTGACAAAGGAACGTCCCACACTTCTTAGAGGGAGAGAGAATCTAGCCCGCTAATTACACGGGCTAATTGACTCATTGAAGGCCAGAGCTGTCCCCCATGCGTGGTGTTGGTGCGGGGAGTGGAAGGCGGCCGGGAGCCCCTCGAAGCCGTGGGGGAACCGCCTCGGGTTTCACAGCCTGGGCAGGGGGGGAGCGGGGCGGCGCTGCCTTCCCCGCCAGCGGTCTCCCATTTCTAAACACCTCGCTTTGGTCTGCCGGGGTTGCATCAGCTCCTGCGCTCGTATTTATAACCGGGTTTTAAAACCTGATATTCCATTTCCAGTAGCTCGGTGGGGGTGAGCTGAATTCACAGGGCCCCCAGCCAAGCAGCTGCTGCCAGCGTGATCCCTCTTCCCTTCACATCCTGCTCAGAAAAGCTCCCCACCGTCAACCTGGTGCCACGGCTTACTGGCATGGTCTCTTTAATTAGCTGACCGAGGCACGAGGCAGGCTCTCATTAAAGAGATAGCCGATTGAGTCTGGGCGAGGGGGACGAGGAGCTTGGTCGTGTTTTACACCGCGCTGGTTAATTGAATTGCGTGCACGCTCAGGCACATCGCTCCCTCCCTCTCTCAGTACGTCTTACCACTAGCCTGAGGCTTTCCAGATTCAAAAGACCCCCAAAAGCTATTTTTAAACCGACAGATGGGTGGGGAAGGGGCTGGCCCCAGAGAGGGAGGGGAGTCCCTTTGGGACAGCAGGCTCCAGCCCAAGCACAGCCTCGCCTCGCAAGGGGAGCCGCGGGCTTGGAGGAGCTGGAGGTCCTTCTCCTGCTGAGGTCAAAGGAGGCTGAGAGGTCCCTGCACCACCACTGGGCTCTCCCCCCCTTCATCCCCATGCCAGGGCAAAGGAGCCCCCCCGGCTCGAGCTGCTGCAGCTCTCGGGACTCACCCCGATGCCAACTCGCAGCCGGCTGGAGATGGCAGAAGGACCCGTCCCGGCCATCGGCCCAGTGCGGCTCTGGGGACCTTTGCTCCCTCCAGGAGGAAAATTCCAGCTGCTTTAGGTTATAAATAAAAAATGACCTGATGAAAACAGCCAATCTCCTGGGCACCAGGATCAATCACACACCTATTAAGTGTACAAAGCAACCTCTCAAAATAACAGCAATTCATAAACCCTGACACCAGGAGCAGATTTGAAGCTTGGCTGCGACCCATCGCCCAGTGTGCTTCCACGTAGCATCTCTTTCCACAGCTATTTTGCCTTTGCTATTGTTTGTGGAGAGCCATACACCCCAACCCAGCAGAAACAGCATAAAAAGGAGAACTCGGGACTGGGAGTCTTAAATAAATCCTCTTCCAGCCTCAGCTGCACCGTGTGTCTCCGCAGAGGCCAAGCGGCTCCTCTGCACGCAGGATCACTTCCGTGGAAAAGGAAAGTAGCATCCGCAAGCCTGAAAGGGGCAGTAAAAGGACAAATTGCCTATTATTTGAAACTGTGCTTTGGGAATCTCAGCTGAAAAGTGTCCGGGAAATGCAAAATAAGCCCGAAATTCTCCAGGCTGCTGCCTGGATGCTGCAGCATTGCCCCATCCCGACCTTGGGCGCTGAGGACCAGCTTGCTTTTGCATGGCTCTGCACCTGCAGCGCAGTCGGGCAGGGAGGTCCCCAGTGGCGAGCAGCATGGTTCCCTGCCTTTACTTCCAAAGCAGCCGGCTGGCCCTGCCCCGTCACCCCTGGACATCCAGTGCCACCTCCGTGGTGGCAGCAGCTCGGCCACCCAGCCCTGAGCTCTGCGCTCCGGCCAGCCCCTCGCAGCACAGCACGGGGCACAGGGCAGCGAGTACCCTCCGTGCCGCCACTGCCACGGCCAGGCTGCTCCACAGCAGGGACACGACACTGCATAACCCCCATTCCAGTGCTGCGGGGACATCCCGGCCACCCAGTCCTCAGGGCTGCTGCTGGGAGAGCCCCGGCCCCGCCGGCTGGAGGTGTCCCATGCGGAGCCAGCAAAACCATCACCTGCTGTCATAAAGACCCAATGCTAACGAATGGAAATTACTAATTTCCTGGTCATCCACATTTCAAAGCACTTATTTACAGAAGAAGAGCTCCATCCCTGTTAGCAGTCCTCCATCATCCTATCCCCCTTCATTCTGGGGCTCCGGGCAGCTGTTACCTGAGGTGGAACAGGCTGGAACCACCAGACTTTCTGCGACATCCAAGACAGGGACGTGATCCCGTTTTGGAGAACATAGCTGTTATTCTCTGATAACTCCAGAGAAGAATGTGAGCAGACACTCAGTGAAGATGAAAAAGAAATGCAAAACTCAATCCTGCTTCAGACTAGTGCATGAGGTCATTCGAAAAACCTATGGGCGTCATTCGAAAAACCTACGGGTGAGTTTCTGACAGGAAGCTGTTTTGCAGAGAAAGCCTCTGCTGGCACCCAGGGAGCGGGAGAAAGCACGGGGGTGTCTCCCAACAGTCACCACTAACTGCTCTGAGCTGAACATCCATCTGAGTGCAGCAGGGAGACCACGCTGGGCTGCCTCTGATCCACCCCCACGTAATTACCCAAACACAGCAGCATCCCTAGCAGGGAGGCAGCCTGCTTAAGGAGGTACGAACAACTGCCTTCCGACCTTCCCACGACAGCCACCAAGCCTCAGCCCGCTTGGGGAGAAAGCAGAGCATCCTCCAGAGCCTTTTTCTGATCGTCTTCACCCCTCGGCAGCAAGGATAAGCCCCTATCTAGAGCACAGCATTCATGATTTCTACTTGAAGCTGGAATTATTTAATCTGCTCTATTTGCTGACTCCACTCCCCCTCTGTTACAAGTGTTGAACAGTTAAGCCGTACACTTGAGAGGAGGAGAGCGATCCCATCCCTGGCCCTGCCTGTGTTTGCTGAGCCCCTTCAGACCCCGCTCCCGCCGCCGCTCTCCCGGCGCCGCTGCCGAGGTGCCTCCTCTCGCAGGGAGCGCAGGGGCTCCAGCTGCCTCCTCTCTTGCTGACTGCTTGGAGCTCCTCAGATGAAAGGCACTGCAGCGCTACCAAGTATGAACGCGTTTGAAGTCAGCAGGATTTAAAAGCATTCACGTTTATCAGTTTTAAAATTAACATAAGCCTGGTACCTTGTAAGCTGACCTGAAGAGATACCAGCGTGGAAGGCAGGGAGGTGCTCTCTAGATCATTATCTAGGACAGCAAGATATTTACGCATTATACCACCACCAAATTTTGTTAATTATCTTGCAGCTACCCAGTAGTCAAGTTCTGTTTGTGCAAAAATAATAACCAAGCAATTATTTTCATTCCCATTCGCCCATCCTATCAGAGGCACCATCAAATGAAGGAAGAGCCATTTGCTTACCCACGGGCAGCAAGAAGAGCACAGCCCAGCACACATTGCTTTCACATGCGAGACTTTGATTATCTGGATAAATTTGGTTCTCCATCTTCACAGCAAGACGGTTTTGGGTACCAGCTCACATTGTGGTTAGCATGGAGCAATCCAGCAGCTGAGATCCGGATGGGAACACCAGACTGAATTAAACTCATCAATCACTCTAACCCCAAATCTTCAAGTGCTGCAGGACGTGGCAGCAGGATGTGTATCATCTCCACTCAGACATCCGCATGTCCTGCAGCTCCTTTCAACACCGAAATACCTCTTCTCACCTGGGTGGTGTGTAGGCTCTTGCCAATGCAGTAGGTGGGAGCAGCCCGGGAAAGGTGCGTGCCCGGTTTCCAGCTGATCCTGATGATCCAGATCCAAGAGAGCCTGGAGGACAAGGGACTTCCCTGCACTTTTCATTGACCAGCAAAGGCAAATGGAAACAGAACCTGACTTTGCTGTCATTGCTGCTCCTCATAGACGAGAACAGCAACAACAAAGCTTATGACACTTTTTGCTTTGATTACAGGTTTCCCCTGTAATTAAGAACAAGAACTACTGCAACAACAACAACAAAAAAAAATTGCAGTACAAATCTCCAGCACGACTAACGAGGGCACAGGCACAAAGAGTCGTTACCACCGAGTAGGGAGGGGGGAACTCACAGCCCTCCTTTTCCCCGCAGGGTTCAGCCTGGTCAGGATGTCCAGGTGACGTGTTCTAAATTAAAATCTGGCTCTCACTAGGCTGAATGCTAAACGAACGTATAGAAATGTCAATCCCAGCTCGCCTGAGCTACCTTATCTCAGCCATAGGCCTACACTCCTTTTCTCAAGGCATCTTCAGGCTGGCCACCCATTCCTGTTGGGAGTTGGGCAGGACGGCTCCTGCCCAAACACAGTTAGCTCTGGTTAACAGCCAGGGTGTCCCAAGTGCCCTGACAACTCCAAAACCATCACCAAAAATCCCAGGGATGCAGAAAGGATGCTATGGAGCAGCTGCATCCAGAGCAGACCTCATGGCCCACCGGGAAGGAGCCGTCTTGAGCACAGATCCTGCAGCGCACGCTTGTATTCCCAAAATGCACTCCCAAAACACAAGCGCTACATAGGAAAACATCCAGTTTTCCCACTGGTAGGGCTGCCCAGCCCACGCAGACAGCCACTGAGCACGTGGGGCAGGAGGGCACAGGGCAAAACTGCTCCATGCTCATCACGCACGTGAGCGAGCTGGGCAAAACAGACCCTGTTTGCAGAGACAGGCAACTGAGAATGAAATAAGGGTGCAAAAACCCACCGGGGTTGAGAGGGAGGCATCGTCTGTTGGGAAAAGCTGCCTGGAGATGCCCAGCCGGCTCTTGGCTGGGAGGAAGGAGGCAGGAAGCATTTGGGCTGTGTTGAGAGAAGATGATAGGAGCTTCCTCCAACAGAGCAGTTAAAGGCGACAAAACTCAGCATGAAAGTGCTGAGAAGAAGACCTACAAGAAGAACTACAGGGTTGAGCAACCGCCAAAGGCAGAAATACAGAGGTGAACCCTGCAGATGGGACTGCGCAGAGAACGGGCAGCACAGGCAGATGGGAGCGGGGCTCCCTCCCAGCCAGCAGCCCGCTGGCACGCTGCAGGAGGGCTACGGTGCCCCCGCACAACCACAGCAAGTACCAGGAGAGACCCTGACTGCATGTCCCTCAGATGAACAGATAAGCCCATCTTTGGGTTGATCAACCCAACAGCCAGGTGAGACACTTCTCCTCTGTCCAAGGGAGCATACCTCTGCCTGCTGCCCCAAGGAATCTTTGAACAAGCAAAGAAGGCTTGAAATACCACCTCTCCTCAGCTAAGAGCCTCCTGGGCTTCAAAACACCCAGTAAACCCAAGCCCAGTGCACATCTTGCTAAGCAGGCTGCGGAAAGCAGCATGCCACCAGAGGTAAGTGTGCTGGGGCCAGCCCCAGGCTGGGGCCAAACATGCCAGTAGTGCAGGAGCACCAGTACACACCACAAACCACGGGCTTGCTGCGTCCCACATCAACGGAGGCAGCTAGAGGAGGAAACCTTTCTTCTGTGGCTTTGGAAACCAAAGGCCACAGCTTTCCAGGTCTTTGGTGAAAGCCCCGGAGCAGGAATCACACGTGAACGTGACAGTCACTGCCCGGCTCAGAGACAACCCACCTGCTGAACGCTCCCACGGATGAACTGTTTCTCTTGACTGCCACCACCTTATCTCTTGGCTTAAGCTAAGGACATGGGGTACATTTTAAGGCATAACACACATAATTATTTTTTTCCTCTCTAAACACATCTTCTTCCACTTCCTTGTCCTCCAACAGCAGAAATTCAAATGTTTTCTGTACTTTAGAAACCAGAAAGATTCCTAAGAACCAACAGATGTGATATCCCAACAGGAATGAACCACCGTGTATGAGGGAAAGCCTCATCCTTTGGTTTTATTTTTCTTAAAGACCCAAAGAACCCAATTTCAGGGAGAAAGAAACGTTGAAAGTTTAGAACTTACATTCTTTAAACCTAGAACTGAAAAAAATAAGAGAGTCCTCTCCTCTCTCAGTTACTGAGATCTGCCAAAAAAAGATAAAAATTCATGTTTCTAGCGTAAAAAGCAAGTGCGTGCACATATACATGCACCAATACACACATATTTACACCCTCTGCACCCAGATCCATGATGTGCACATATAGGAAAACACAGCCCCCTACTACGGAGCACGTGGAGGGCAGCACAAGGGCGTCTCTGGAGGTTTGGGGTTTATGTTGTCATGGCAGAGGCAGAAATTCATTTCTTTCCTCCTACAGAGGCAGAATTACAGCAACTTATTTCTTCCCTGCTCCTTGATCAGCACTCGTACCAGCTGAAAGACTCGCGGAGGACGCCTGTGAGATCTCTCCTCCCGAGGGAACTAAACCTTCCTGCTTGTCATTGCCACATTCATATGAATGAGGGGGAGAAGAAAAAAAAAAAAGCGCTCAACTAATTTTATAGGCACATCAGTAATAAATTCCTCTCCCAAGGAGAGTATGGGAACAGAGCTCAACATGGGTTATTTTTAAACCAGAGCAGATACCAGGCTGCCCTGGGTTTGCACATTCAATATTTGCTCTTTCAAGAAGAGCCGGCTGCGGAGGATGGACCAGGTCCCTCTGCCCTGGGCTCGGCTGGTTGCAAGGGAGCCAGATGGTTTGGTCCTTCGTCGCACTGGGGAACAAACTCTTCCTCTCCACGCACCCCAGACACCCAAACAGAGACCTCTGTACTGCAACATCAGTGCTGCCACCCTCCCCAGGGCGGCTGCCCAGTGCCGGGCCCTGGGCACCACGCAGCACGGCACCCTGCCTGCCCCTGCGCTCCCCCGCAAGGACACGCTCTTTTCCATACAGCCACCACATCACTGCATATTCAATGGCGTTTGCTTTTGTTTGGACTCCCAGCTCTTTGCTTCTTGCTCCCGAGCTCTCTGCCGATGGTGAGCAGCCGTGAGAGCTCAGCTGGGGTCTGCCGATCCCAACTCCTGTCGATAGCTTGGCTGCACTCAGATGGGATGCTCTGTCAGCTACCAAACCTTGAGCGGCCAGAAGACTCAAGATCTGCACTCACCAGCATCGGCCCGCGCTTCTCCAGGAGCAGTCCTGCTCCAGCATGGGCTCCCCTTCCAAGGGGAGAGGCAAGAGCTCAGCGGGAGCTGAGGCTGAGGGCAGCTCCTCTCCAAGGAGCGCAGCAGGATCCAGTGGGCAGCAGGTATCCTGAGGCCATCCTGCTCCATGAGGCCTTTAGGCTTTACCTGTTTCTGTAGGTGGCCTGGCACCCTCTTGCACCTCAAGGAGGTAGGACCTCTTCTGGCATGGAGGACACTCCGCTCCAGCTGCTCCTCTGTGCTGCTCTCTGGTCAGCTGTGACCAAGCCCTGCTGTGGTAGGACCTGGCTCAGCGTCCGGCATAGCTCCCGGCAGGAGGAAAGCACCGCAGCAAACCTGCAACATGGGAAGACCTCACCACGACCCAGCGTGAGAACCTCCTCTCCCACGACACCGGAGGCGTCTGGAAGCGTTTTGAAGATGATCCCTGCAAAGCTCTGTGGTTTCACAGCTTTCCCGCTGTAGCAGATGCTGGGGAGGCTGCTGCCAGCCCCAAGCAGCGCTTCCAACTGGATCCCAAACCTCAGCGGGAACCGTCAGGGTGCAGCGAGGGCCAGGAGCTGAGGGGACCTCATGGACACCAGGGCAGGACCTTCCCTACTCTGTGAGGAGCAGGGCAGACCTGGAGATCACAACCAAGTTCAGGCAAGACTCCAGACCACCAGCAAACTGGTGGTGATGAGGCAGGTCCGAGGTCACGCTGGGACGTCAACCCACAATCAGGGCCAGGATCAGGCCTGGTGCTCACTGGGCAGGTCCACATAGGTGAGGGCTGGGTCACTCCGGGAATCAGCCCATGACTGTGGGACGGAGCAAGATGCTCCATAGCTGGGCAGGGCAGAGCCAAAGACCAGCTCTGCTACAATGGTGCCACGCAGACGTGTTTGGCATTGTCCATATAGACCACGCAGCATCATCCATGCCCCCAGCCAACAAGGCAGCAGCGTGGGTTGGCTCCATGGACATCTCAGGGACCAGTGGACATCTTGGGATAACTCTCTGTGCTGTGGCAGGGGCTACTTTTCCTGACAGACGCGGAGACCACAGGTCTTCTCCTGAGTGCTGCCATTCCTGCACAGCCATGCTTCTCCAGCGCAACGCTCCGACATGTCCAAGGCCATGTGTGCAACCCAGACTCTGCCACTCTACCCGTCTAGGGATGCTGAGGTGAAGAGACCCACGCAGTGGAGCATTTACTGAATATAAGCAGTTGCACAGCCAGATCCCAGGGCATACTCTACTTCCAAACCTGAAGAGCTCGGCTGATGGCAGGCTATGAGCTGTACTGATCTAATGATATTAGACTGCAAACGCTCAGGAACTGCAGCAAACGTGACGTGCATGCCTTTTACTGCTGCGCAGCATTTATAGTCCAAGGCAGGCAAGTTCAGGCTCAGGAGCAAAGAGATTAGGTCTACAGTGCCAAGCAGCAATTACAGTTCTTATCTGAAATTCACCGATGCCAAAAGAAACCTTGACATTGGCTTCCACGGGCGACTGTGAAAAAGCCTCTGTCCACCTTGTCAAGGCCTTGAAGCCAAGACGGATGATCCCTATAACTAGCAGGGCAAGGCCAGCCCTCAGCATGCTTCCAGACTGAGCTGCCTAGAGGGGGAGACACTTAGAAACCCCATCATTTACGTGGCCTAACTTCTGGGTGAATCCTGCAGGAGAAGACACATCTGCTGGCTCCAAATGACGTGCCAGGAGTGTCCCAGCTGGCCCCTAAGAGAAATAAGGGTCAGCCACTTTCAAAGTCAACTCCACGCATGGCTCTTGGGTGTTCTGGAGGCCACAGCCACCTCCTCCTCCACTGGGCTCTTGCAGCAAGCTGTACCCTGATCTCAGAGCAAGACGCTCCCACAAGCAAATCCTCCTTGGCGCGCATTTGATCTCCTCTTTGCGCTGGTCACCCACCACGAGGATGCCCACCTGGATGGGAGGTCTGCTGTCTGGGCAGCACTCAGGCTGCCTCGAGGAAGCCACCCACGAGCAAGTCACCACTCTCCCACCGCCCCAGCAGCACCCTGCCCTCTCCATCCCCATTCTCTGTTGGGATGGACCCCCAGGAGATTCTAAAGCAAGGTCCCACTGGAAGTCAACGAAGGCAGGTGACAATCCCCACCACAAAGAAGCAATGCAGCTGGAGGACAACTCTGACTCGAAAGATTTGCAGCTTTGGCAGCTCTCATCACTGCCGTATGCCCATGTGGGACGAGAGCAGCAGGGCTACCGAGGTAGTCCAAGGCACTGCAGGGAGGGGGAAGGATCCTCAAAAGTTTTGCTGTACCTAATCCTGGTCCTAACGCTGTACTGGGCTTAAAACAGTGAGAACTGTTCCCGCGTTCTCTTCTGGTGGGTGTCCTGGCAGAAAACAGACTTTGCATGGGGCAAAGCAAGATCAGGTCAAAGACTTGCTGCAGGCAGAAGAGCCAAGTTCCAGTTTGGTTTGGATTATTACTCATGCTCCAGCATTGCTCCACCCAAGCAAAGCAGCGTGGAGCAGCTCTGGGGCTGGACGCAGCCACGAAGAAAGCTGGGCAGTTCGCATGGGCTTGGCATCTGAGCACGGAGACAGGGCTCTCCGGCACATGGAGGCCGAGCGGCTGCCCAAGGCCACCAGCAAAGCTGGGCTGAGCTGAGACCACGTCTCCTCCAGAGCACTGGCCTGCCGCCTCCTCCCTGCGCACGTGCACCCCCGGACTACGCTACTTTTGGAGGCAGAAGTTTAGACTGCAACACCCCAGACTCCATCGCCATTCCCTCCCAGGGTGTTCCCAACCCTCTGTGCTTTCCCAGGCTTGGGAGGGCAGCCCCAAGGTGCTCGGAAGACCGTGGCAGGGTGAAGCAGATGCTGGCCAGACCCTGGCTTGCCCTGCAAGCACCAGCAACAGGCAAATGGGCTCAGGAGGAGAATGCACATGGACGTGCGTGCCCCTGCTCAGCTCTGCTGGTGCCCCGCTGCAAGGAACAGTGTCAAGAAAGGAGCCCGAGGGCTCGCTCTGCCCACTCCCCATTGCAGCTGCTGGACTGGGAGCCGGTGGGAATTCCCTCCAGATAGGCAACGGTTAATCCATACATAGCTAGAAATGAAAAAGGGACACGTCCTGTCTCCAGGCATCACTGAGCACTGGCACGACTACCAACAAGGGTGGCTTGAGAGCACTCTCAGGACTGGGGTGTCTCACTCCTCAGCCCCAGCAGGGAAGGCAGAGGGGGAGATGGAGAGCAAAAGGGGCTGTTGCAGCCCCCCAGGCTCACGGCACTCAAAGGAGTCGGAGCAGCAGAGCTCAATCCCAAATTAACGTTCCAGCCTCTGACCGCGCAGGAGAGACCGTTCAAGAGAGACAGGGAACTACTGGAGAGAGTCCAGCGTAGGGCAACAAAGACGGCTGAGGGACTGGAAGTGCTTCCAGACCAAAAACTGATAATAAGGGCTTTGAACAAGAAGAGATGGGGCAGGGAATTGGTGTCGGCGCTGGGACTAGACCCATGCATGGCAGAGAGACTAAAGAACAGCTTTGTCTGTGTCTTGACACATGGAGGAGCAACACACCAAGTCTTAATAATAATAATAATAATAATAATAATAATAATAATAAAGATACCATTTGGAAAGGTTCAATCCCTGCAGCCCCACACACTACCGCTGACGAGCGCTCTCCCCTAGGACAGCCAAGAGCCTTTCCCCATGGAGCTGCTGCCCACATCTTACCTCCTCTCCCAAACTGCCCCATCCACACATCCCAACGCAACAGAAGATTTAGGGCACTGGGGTTTCCATATTTTAAGGGGTCCCATCACCTCCCGCACATGCCCAGCTCTAATGGAGAAAAAAATACACAACCAAATCCTTTAAAAATCAAAAAGCCAGGCTGGCCACTCTTGAGAACATTCATTTTATTCAGACGAGGACAAGAGCAGGGAGCGTATCTGTTTCCACGCTCATTTACACATCACCTGCCCTACGACGCTGCAAAACAGACAACATCTCCCTTTACAGCAAATCCTCCTGCAGCACGGGCAGCCAACACGGGCCACGTTCGAGGTTGTTAGGGTAATCGGCAGGTACTGCTGCCAGCTGCCATGGAGGACAGGCTGGAAGCAGCAGCGAAGGGCAGCCCACAGCCTCCCCGAGAGCAGCAGGGAAGAACAACCCCACGGGCTCCGCACGCTTTTATTTTCTCAGAAAACTTTGGAGCTGAAAGGTGGTCACCGAGGTTGGCGTGTTTAAAATAACAGCTGGGAGGAGAAAGGACGCTGCTCCCGAGCGTAAATGAGGGCCTGTGTTCGGGAAGGGGAGCCCCGCGTGGGGGGCATCTCTGGGCCTCCCCCCTTCCCCGTGCCAAAACCTTCTGGGTGGGCTCTGATGATTGCAACTGAGCCCCTGTGTTCAAGGGCAAGCTCAAGCCCACGCTGGGCGAGAGCACGGGGATCTCCACGATTTACTGAGACGCTGACAGGCACCCGGAGGGGTGACCCCGGGGTCTGCATCCCAGCGTGACCGAGCATCACGGGGAGCACCGGTGCAGGGGCATGTGCAAAGCTGGCCCCCAATAAACACATCATTTTCTCTTGGTGGTTCATGTACAGTAATATCTAAATATATACTCGACGGAAAGTGTGGAGTGATTTATTTTTGTTATTGTTGGTCTAAAATTATGCTGGCTGGAACGGCGCGGCTGAGTTATAGGGCCTCGCTGGGCACACACGAAACATTATCAAAGATATGTCATAAAGTAAATATTAGCAGGACCTGCGGTGGAGGTTACGCAGGGCCACCGCTGCCAAACACAGCCACCGCACAGCAGGAGCCACCACGGAGGGTGACTTAATCCTTCTCTGCCACCGACGGGTCCTCCAGCCTGCCCAGCCACCATCCATCAGGGTGGAGGAGGAGGAGGAGGACCACGGCATCATCTCGCCTTGGGAAGATGCCAAGATGCAGCAGGCTCTGCTGGGCAAGGGCTGTGCCGGACTCCTGGCCACCACGCATGAGGCAGGAGAAAAATCCTCCTCCCGCCACGGCAGAAGGGGTCTGAGCCGCCTGACTTTTCCCTGCAGCCTATCTCTGGTAGCAAGATGCAATCCCCTGGAGGGATCCCATACGGGAGTTATTAGCCTTTCATCAGCAAGTGTGCAGATGAATGTTATAGAAACTCACAAAGCCACCATGTACTCTAGACACCCAACCCACCCAAACTCAGCAGCGCGTTTCGCTGGGATGTCTTTCCACGATTTATTTTGTGCCAGAGGGAGGGGGAGGGCACTGACACCAGCAGGAACCTCCCTCCCTCCCTCCTCCCCCCTTTCTCACGAGGATGTTTCCCCGCTGCCTTTCCACGCGGTGGCCCTCATTGCCATGCTGTCCTCCTCATGTCATTGCCATGCCATCCCCCTCATTGCCACGTCTCTGCATCTCCCCCTTCACGTGCCTGATGGTGATTGCGAAGCGCAGCGTCCCTTATGCCATCGGCCAAGAGAGCCTTTGACGGGCACAGCAGCAGTGACCTGAGAGCCCTCTCCACTCCTCACCCCAGGCACCCACTCGGCCAGCAGAGATGCCCATCACATGGAGACGTTGAGAAAGAGGAGAGGAACCTCCTGCCAGGAGGACACGTTCAAGGCAGAGTTAATGCCAAGCGGGAAAGCCGCTCTGCCTGTGCAGATGAGCTGCGGTGCGTGGCCACGGATGCCTGGCAGGTCCCTGGGTCCCTGGGAGAAAAAGCCGCAATGTCCCCACACATCAGTCCCGGCTGAGGAGCAGGATGTGCCCCACGGCTCCCCCGGGCATTGCCCCACAGAAGGTTCCTCACCAAACCAGCAGCAGCAAGGAAGAGATCAAACTGGTCTTTGGGTGGTGGGGACAGGATACAGAGCAGGAATCAAGCTCAATATCAATGAAGTCCTGGCGTACCATGTAGCAAGCTCATTTTTAAGAAGCGTCATGCCCTGCAAGCTCGAGCACTGCAGAGACACAGCTTACAGATCCCGAGCCCCGCAGCGTGCATCTCCAGCACCGCGCAGATCCAGCGCCGACTGCAAGGCTGGAGTTCTCCTGAGCCACGGGCACCAATTCACTGCGGAGCTACGTGGACCGGTTATTTCCTCCAGCTAACCAGCCACCGCTGCAACCTCCAACACGGCCACTCGGGAGGAAACGCACAGGGTAAACAGAGACACGCTTAAAGCCCAAATTAACTGCAAAAGCCACAGCCACCACGGCTTTCATCTGGCCATACGGTTTTGTTCTCCCTCATGAAATCTCACTTAGCGCCGCTACCATCTGCCACTCCGCAAACCGAGGTTACGACTGCTGCGCCAGCGACTCGGGCGTTAGCAAATCGCATGGTTTTCTGCTTTCAAGCAGGGCGTGTTTACGGCCCCGGAGCCCACCTCTGCTGCAGGCAGCCGCTGTGCCTGCGGCCGCTGCCCGGAGACCCCCGAGCCGGCTGCCAAACACTGGGGAGGAGGCCAGGAAAGCACCAGGCTGCCTGGGCTTCCTCGCAGCACATACAGCAGCTAGACACCTAACGCTCACAGATTTCCAACCACGTCTCAGTACAAAAAGCACTTACTACTCCTTTGAAAGCCCCCCTGTACACCCCCTGCCTGGGTTAGCATCCCAAAGATCCACGAAGCAAGAGAACCACTGGGTTTCTGCAAATGGGAGGGAACATACAGGTGTTGATCCTCTCCCACTTGCAGGACTCCACCTTCAGCTGACACTAAAAGTCGCTGACACAAGAAACCTGGCCATGGCGTCCTCCAAGCAAGATGCATGGAATTCCCATTTAAGGAGTCCAATTTTACAAAACATTTATTGAAAAACAGCTTCTTCATCTGTGGATCAAGGCTTCCTTCCAGAGGGTGCCCAAGACTCCATGGTGATCCGCTCCCCCAAAACAGCCCTGGCCCCAGTTTGGTTCTGGCACAAGGATTTGACCACAGACAGGGACCAATCTCACACTTTTCCACCTCTTCCCTTTATCCCAAGCAAACTCTCCTGCCTGTCCTACTGCCACATCCTTTTATACTCCCTGGCAGACTGCTGGAAGCACCGCCTGACTTTGGGCAGTGACATAAGCCAGGGCTAAACCCATGCCTGCCACAGCTCCCTGTTGTGTTGGACCCACAGTTGAGAAGGTAAACTCAAATAAGGCTTCTCAGGTTTGTTTCTACCCAGTAACACCCCCAACCAGAAACCTTCAATTTGATATTGTGAGCAAAACGTCTCAGGCCAGTGACCCCTGAGCTACTTGTTGGTGAGAAACTCCACTTTTCTTTGAGGTGGTTCTTGACCAGCACAGCCCCAGCACCAGCTGGGGAACCAGCCTCCGCACAACAGGCACCTTCCCGGCTTGGTGGCCAACAGGGTGCCCATGAGCCAGCAATGTGCCCTGGTGGCCAAGAAGGCCGATGGCATCCTGGGGTGCATCCAGCAGAGTGTGGCCAGCAGGGCGAGGGAGGTCATCCTCCCCCTCTACTCTGCCCTGGTGAGGCCGCATCTGGAGCACTGTGTGCAGTTCTGGGCTCCCCGGGTCAAGAAGGACAGGGAACTGCTGGAGAGGGTCCAGCAAAGGGCTACAAAGATGATGAGGGGACTGGAGCATCTTTCTTATGAGGAAAGGCTCAGGGACTTGGGGCTTTTTAGTCTAGAAAAAAGAAGACTCAGGGGGGATCTTATCAATGCTTCTAAATACTCAAAGGGAGGGTGCCAGTGGGATGGGAACAGTCTTTTTCCAGTGGTGCCCAGTGACAGGACAAGAGGAAACGGGCACAAACTTGACCATAGGAAGTTCCATCTCAATCTGAGGAGGGACTTCTTCCCTGTGCAGGTGGCAGAGCAGTGGCACAGCTGCCCAGAGAGGTGGGGGAGTCTCCCACTCTGGAGCCATCCCAAACCCGCCTGGACACCGTCCTGTGCCACTGCTGGAGGTGCCCCTGCTGTGGCAGGGGGTTGGACTGGGGGAGCTCCAGAGGTCTTTTCCAACCCTCACCAGTCTGTGACTCTGTGGCTGTTCGCCTGTACATCAGATGGGCCACCAGTTAACTCATTAGCAGTGCTGGCTGAGTTCTGCAGAGCAGCAAAGCAACTCAATGCCCAGCCAAGCCCTTGAGGAGAAACCAGCCCCCACCAAAGCTTCGCACAGAGCAAAACCTCCAACTCCTCCGGGTCAGCCCCAGGCAGGGTCAGCGGAGCCACCCAGTCCACAGCCAGGACGGGGACGGCAACTAACCCACTGCTTCAAACTCTGTCCTTCACTTCACCCGACTTGTTGCTCTGCCCACTCGATCGCAACCAAGCTGCGGTGGTGGATGCCTGCAGACCTGGAGGAAAACACACAAACTGCTTACTCAGTGATGCTAACCGTTCTCATTTCCTCTCTCCTCAGGACAGAGGGGTGCAGAGTTCAACGCTTCCCCCTCCCGCGGCCCCATCTCACCCCCCACCCATGCGAAAGCCCATATTCTGCTATTAAACTTCACAAGCCACCCTGGTTTTCCCTCTCTCAGCATCTCCTTCAAACACACACACGCTCGCTTGATGCAAGAGACAGGAGAGCTGAACAAGCTTCAGCTACAGAAGAGAAAATTAAGACAGCAAACTCTCTCCCTAAAGATCATCTTTAAAGTTTTTTAAAAATTGTCCTTCTTTATTAGTCCCAGACAGAAATCTGAAACCCCCTTTTAAAAAAAACAGAGATATATAACGATTTTCAAAGCTGTGTCACATAATTAATGTCACATTTATCTCTTGAGCTGTAGAGATAAAAAGAAACCATCTATCCATGTCCTCATTATTTTTTATTCTCCTTTTGAAACCAGTGTTTAAATCCATGGGATGGGGGTACTCTAAAGGAGGGGGAAGGTCTGACTCTCCCTTTGCCCCACACAATGATGGCGATAGACAATTTCTCCCTCCCTTCTCCCCCATTCCCTTCTCTCCATCGGTGCCCATCAGAGGGTAGAAAGGGTTGAGTATCCCTCACGCAAACCTCTCCCTCTCCCCCACGTAACTGTTCCTCTCCCTCCCTCTTCTGCCCCACCACCGTGAAGTTCAACAGGGGACATTTCAGCAGCCAGGAGTTTTTCTTCTGCTAAGCGAAGGGCCAACCTTTCAAGGTCTCCTGTGACGCACAGACTGAGTCCCACAGTAATATTAGTTTTTAAAAGCCATGTACATTTTCCACCATTAGCACAGTTTTGATTCATCTCATATTGCGTTCTGCTTCATTTAGGGGGATGCTGTCCACATTAAAACGATATTTAACACCGCGCCGCTCCCTCGGGCCGCCGGGAACACCTCTGAGCGGTAGCGCTGAACGGGACCACCAGCACTTTTCCCCACGGCTGCTCATTCCCACCCCTGACTCCTCTCAGCTCAGAGCTACCTCCTTCTGGATCAGACGAGGACATGGCGGTCACGGCCTCATAACAACGTCCCAAGAAGTGAGAAGGTCCCTTTAAGATATTTGATGAATGCAGATAATCTGGTTTTGATCAGCTTATGACAGCTCCAAATATCACAGTTAGAGCTCTCCAGGGCTTTCAGCAAGCTCTGTATCCCATACATCCCTGCCCAGTATTTCACCGAGACCCAGGGGCTGCCATCTGCCTCAGCCTCTGGTCCCACCAAGGACCTCTGTCGTTAGATACTCCCCAAAATGTTGGGGTTGAATAACAGCAAGTATCAAGCAGAACAATTGGTGAACACTGTGGTAAGAGAAAGGGCTGCCAGATCTCGGGAAGCACAGGAGACCCGAGACCTCATCCCAAGGAGAACTCTCCGTTGCCATGAAAAGGCTCTCACATCATAAGTTATGTCAGGGGAGGTTTAGACTGGATATTAGGAAACATTTTTTCACTGAAAGGGTTATTAAACATTGGAAGAGGCTGCCCAGGGAGGTGGTGGATTCACCATCTCTGGAGGTGTTTAAAAAAAGGGTAGATATGGTACTTAGGGACATGGTTTAGTGGCGGTTTTGTCAGGATAGGTGAATGGTTGGACTTGATGATCTTAAAGGTCCCTTCCAACCTCAGCAATTCTATGATTCTATGATTCTATGACATCATCTGCCCAAGGAGACCTCTCCCAGCCCATCCCTGCCCCTCCAAGAGCACCCAAGCAGACTGTGCTGGTACTGGGGAGGTTTCTCGTCTCCTTGACCACAACCAAACTACTTTTGTACTCGCAGCTACATAGGCGCAGCAGTGCTGCTGCACCAGAGACCACGTACTGTGTATTAGTTTAAGACATGGGTGTGCACACTCTGTTTGCTGGCCTTCTTCAAAAGGTACCCAGAATAGCCACCGAAAGCTGAATGGCATTCAGAGAACCTCAGGAATGGAGAGCATCGGGTCCCCAGACCCCTGCATCCAACTCAGGACAGCATAAACCGCTTGGCTCCTCCACATCGCTGGTATCAGCAGATGGGCTCAGAAGCTGGTCCCTCCTGCCACGGATGGCCCTGGCAGAGGAAAAAAACCATCCTACCCTCTTCTCCCCACTGTTTGAAGAGCGTGCAAGTTTGCAACCCCTGCGTGCGCCTAGAAACACATTAAAAAGAGCAAGCTGACCCTCCCCGCTTGCTCTCCTGGAGCTGCAAGGAAGCATTTTTCCATCGGTGATAACCACAACCTCAGATGGCAGCTGTTGGATGCCAGGCTCGAGACCGCTGCTTTCATCCCAGCTCCTCAACCAGCAGGTCACAGCCCTTTTAATCTCGTGCCTTTGGGTTGACCAGGGTAGAGCCAGCTGCCACACGCCCACGTAGGCACAGCAGAGATGGCAATGCCCGTGGTCACTGTCCCCTGGCCCAGACCCGTGCCCAGCTCAAGGAGTGCTTCTCCACTGAGTCTTTGCAAAGTCAAACCAATTAGCCACAAACCATGGAGAGTTTTAATTTAGCATCTCTACCTTCACCGCAGCTTTTTTCAGGCAGAAGAGTACACCCGTGGAAGAAAAACAAGCTCGAGCATCCTCGTCAGCTGGAAGGAGCCTGGGAAGATGGAGCCCAGCACCTGCCTTTTGCCAGCCAGGGCAGGGGTGGTCCACGCCAGCCAAAACCCATCTCATATCCAAACTCACCATGGGGTGAAGATGGCCACCTCTGAAACAGGGTCCTGGGAGGCAGCTCAGGAAGGGGGAGGCATTAAAACAAGAGAGAGCATTGCTGTGTCGAAGCACCCGAGTGTCACGAGGCTCGTGGGGAAGCTCTGCAGCTCCAGCAAAGAAAACGAGTCCATGAGCTCATCCAAAGAGGTGCTTTTGCTCTACAACTGCTTGAGCACACCAGTGGTCATCCTGACCTTCCTTCCCTCCTCTCTCTCCCAAGAAAGGAGAAAGAAAAAGGGGCATTTTTATTGTTGAAAGCTTCACCCACAAAAAGCAGGGGAGCCAAAGTGACCCTTCACTTGTTCACACTGCGCACGTGGAGTCTTGAAATGAAACAGTTGCTCTGGGTAAGATATCTTCAAAATGCCCTACAAGCATCTAGCTGCACAGCTCGCACCCTACCTTAACGTCTGCTCTTCCCTCTGCCCTGAAACAAAAACACTTGGGCAAAAGCATTTGATGGAGCAACTCCGGCCCACAGAGACGCTGATATAAATCACGGTTACAAACTGAAATTGCAGCTTGTCTACAAAATCATTTCTGAGTCGGTGAGCGGCAGGAGGAATGCTACACCACCGATGGGAAGGTCTCCCCGTGACTCCTGAGCATGCTGCACAGCACACACGCTCCGAGCATCTGCCATGGGATGTGCATGGAGAGGCAAGAGTGCTCCCCAGCGTACAGACAGACACACAAGTCGCCAACGACTCTCTGCGGGGAGCTTCGAGTTGCGCGAGGTCCCAGCTGTGCCCCTGCAAACAGAAGAGGGGCCGGGCTGCTGCAGCGGCTCCTCTCACTGAGCGGGAGCTGAACCAGCCTGGGAGGGGTTGGGGCAGTTTGGAGCTGCAATCTCCCAACACCAGAGATGCGATGACAAGGGGCACTAGAGAAGCTGTGGGAGCCCATACAGGGGTGTTCCAGATGGGGGGTGCTCCTCCTGCTCACCCCCAGCCCCTCTCCACTCCTGTCCTCCTCCTGCCCTGGGGACTCCGCGCTCTCAGACCCTTTCCTCCCTGTTCTCTTCCCACCTTTCCTCATCCAAATCCCCTCTCTGACTCCACCACAGTACCGTAGCCTTCCACTGCAAAGGCAAGAGCCATCTATGGTAGACCCTGCCCTATGCAACCTTTCTTAATTATTTTTTTTTGTTAAATAGTCTGGTTGGCTTCTGCTCAGTAATGTTCAGCCCTTTCAGGAGGAACCACCGGGACAACACGGCTCTCAGGGCTGGGAAGCGGCTGTCCTGCACCAGTGCCCAGGCTCTGCCTCCGGGCACCAGGCAAGGGCATCGCTCCCATTTCGCAGTGGCACAAACACCTGCACTGCGCAGGGGGAAACACAGAAGCAGCCTGGCCACCTCCAGAACCAGGTATTGTCATTCTGCCTTTCTGAAGCAACCCCATACCGTCATCTCTTCAAGTTCAGCTCTGCTTCTCAAAGCCAAAAAGGGGTTCCCTTCAGGCGCTGTGAGCCAGCGCTCTCCTGGCCCACCAGCCACGGTCGGGAGCAGAGCTACCCCAGTGTTCCCAGGCAGCACTGGGGTCCCCATTCAGACGCAAGCTGGGAGCTCACCGGCAGCCCTGAGTCACAGCCACTGCCGCATCCCTTGAGAGCCGGGGCAGTGGGAGCAGGAGCAGCACGCCCAACAAACCAGCTCCTTATCTAGCAAAGCAGAACAGCAGAAGTCCTTTCTCCCTGCTCCACGCCACCACACACCCGCTCTGATCTGCCTGAGCCATCGTGCCACCAGAGGCAGGGCCACCACTGGAGCCCGATGCCGCTGTGGATAAACCCCCCATCCACCCCAGTGCGCCCGGGGCGAGGAGGGAGGCTCAACGCCCGCCTGCAGGCGCTGGAGGAACCCGCCTGCTCCACCATCCCCAGCCTCCCTTCAAAGGCACAGCACGCCCGTCCCCAGCCGGGCCACTTCGCCCCGTATTTGTTGAATGAGGTTATTTATACGAGAGGGTTTGCAGACATACCGAGAGCTCATTTGCAGGGACGTCCCGCAGCAGCAATCCCTTTATCTGTTTATTTATTTATAGACAGATATTTATGTAGGGTAACACACCCAGGGAGACACAGCTACGCCGCTCACACACTCGCCTCGCGAACACAAGCGGCCACATACACAGTTTCTACAGGAGGATGATTAATTAAAAGCACTGTATATTCACAGAGGGAACTACCCCCCCCAGGCAGCGCAGACTGGTGAGTCAAACTTGGATCCGGAGCACCTGGAGACTTTGAGTCTGGTCTCGGGTAAGATATTGAGCTCACATCCCCCCTGCGAGGGATGACAACATGTGGGCAGCACAGCCCAGGGGACAGAGGCTCCAGACTGGTCTTTGCCCTGGGTATCCCTTGAAGAAAGCCCTTCTCTATTCTGCCCCAACTTGTGCAGCAGTAAGACGGCGCCCACCACCCACAATGCAGTATATTTGCTGGGGGAAACCCCCAAACAACCTCTCCTTGCTGTGGCTGCACCTACGGGTTCATTTTCTCCACCCAGCGCAAGGAGGAGCAGAGGGCAGGAGATGCAGATGGGAAGCAAAAGCATTAAAACACAAGAAGAGAGACGGCTGACACACCACCTCGTGCAGGGACAGAGATTGTGTAGTTCAGCCCGTGGAAAATTACATCCCTTCTACTTTCATAAGAGGAACCACAGGCTCTTAATCCCAACAGGAGATTTGGGATGGCTCTAAAGTAGGGCACTTCTTTTCTTATAGAAAATAACTAAAATTTGATGGGACTGGGGAGAAGAGAATGGGGACAGTGCAGGCAGAACACACCTGCAGGGTATGGTGTAGACCACGGCCACACATGGTCCATGGGACTGCTGTCCTGAGCCTGATCCCCTGCCCAGCCCTCTCCTTGAAAAAGCCTCTTGGTATCAGTGTTGGAATTGGGTTTAAGTGCACATGCATATTCGGGTATTGCTTCTGGTGTGTTCCCTGGGCTTCGTGAGCCCTCACCAAGCCAAGGGGTTACGCTGCTTTCCAGGCGTGGTAGTTAATGAAAAGCATCCAGCTCTGGAGCCCCCAACATAGGAAACACACGGAGCTGTTGGAGTGGGGCCAGAGGAAGGCACAGAGATGCTGCGAGGGCTGAGCCCCTCTGCTGGGAGGACAGGCTGGGAGAGGGGGGGGGGGGGTCAGCCTGGAGAAGGCCCGCGGAGACCTTAGAGTCCCTTCCAGTGCCTAAAGGGGCTCCAGGAGAGCTGGGGAGGGACTTTTTACAAGGGCATGGAGTAATAGGACGAGGGGGAATGGCTTCAAACTGGAAGAGGGGAGATTTAGATTAAACATTAGGAAGAAATTTTTCCCTGTGAGGGTGGTGAGCCCCTGGCCCAGGCTGCCCTGAGAAGCTGTGCCTCCCCATCCCTGGAGGTGTTCAAGGCCAGGTTGGAGGGGGCTTGGAGCAACCTGGGCTGGTGGGAGGTGTCCCTGCCCAGGGCAGGGGGTTGGAACTAGATGATCTTCAAGGTCCCTTCCAACCCAAACCATTCTGTGATTCTATGAAAACAGCCCTTCTGAGCATCACATGATAAAAAAACCTGCTGAACTTTTATTACAAAGCCCTGTCTGTCACCATCTAGATGCAAAATTAGGAAAGTCTGTTAGTCGTTCTGGATTTCATCTATTCAACAATATTAGCAGTGACCTGGCTTGAGTACTATGAGACTCAATTACCCTGGGCTCCTCAGGTAACGCGTACAAAGCCATGTGTCTCAGTGGACACTGGTACCTGGCTATCGCTCCCAGCCGGCACAGGGCGTTACCAGGGGCTGTTCCTCGGTTACCCAAGCACATCTTGCATGCTTCTCCAAGCACCGCATTACGGAAGTCGGCAAGATCTGCGCTGCTATCCTCAAAGGAGAATCCAGCTTCCAAAAAATCACGTCCGCTGAAAGTCCTTCACCTGCCTGTGTGTGCACTGTACCACTGGCAGAAGCAGGATGCCAACAGCCTTGCTGCAAGCCCAGGAGGCACAGGAGCCCCACAGCTGGGCTGAGACCTCTGGGTCAAGCAGGAGAGGGCCTTTTGCCCTCAGCAAGTCTAACCCTTTGACATGACACTCATCCCACCCCTTCGGGAAAGATGAGGTCAGTGCACCAGCACAGGAACATTTTGCACAGGCACAAACTTGACCATAGGAAGTTCCATCTGAACATGAGGAGGGACTTCTTTCCTGTGCGGGTGGCAGAGCAGTGGCACAGCTGCCCAGAGAGGTGGGGGAGTCTCCCACTCTGGAGCCATCCCAAACCCGCCTGGACGCCGTCCTGTGCCACTGCTGGAGATGCCCCTGCTCTGGCAGGGGGTTGGACTGGGGGAGCTCCAGAGGGCCCTTCCAACCCTCACCAGTCTGCGATTCTGTAAAGCCAGCAATATATGGGGGATGAGCAGCCAGATTACAAGCCCAAGCTCAATGTTAGCCCAGCTGATCTACACCGACTTGAACTAACCAGACCCACTGCTGCAGGAGTGCAGAAAAGAACAGCATCGTTCCTCCAACACAGGCATCTTCCTCCCAGCGCATGGACCAGCCCAGCGCCCTGGAAGGGGCTGGGAGATGGACGGTACTTGCTGGAGGTCTGAGGAATATGAAAAGAAAGAGAAGAAAGGCCTATTTGTTGCACAGCCTAGTTTATTGGGTTAAACCTTTCCCTTTCTACCAGTGCACGCAGGAAAAGGGTAAAAGGCCATAGAAAAGCACCTGAGGAGGCTCTGCCCACACAGTGCAGATTGGTCCCAGCACAACTGGAGCAAAGACAGCAAGGGAAGAAGCAGGTACAACATGTCCGCAGCCACAGCAAGGTCTTCCACCGGCAATCCAGGGCTACCCGAATCTCTTCCCACTACTACATCACAAGTCATTCAAAAAACCTCCACCAACTGCCTCCACATGGTGTCTGGTCCTCGATCCGAGCCTGTGGCACCAGCGCCTCCAGCCCCAAGCGCGGGCTGGGGACCCTCGCTGAGCCCCACAGGCCGTCGGACTTTTCTCCTTCCCTCAGTCCCACTGCTCCTCTACAAAGCTCCTTTGCTCCACTACAGAAGAGGGAGCAGGGCATCCTCCAGCCCCAGGTTCTGTCCCCCATCTAAGTGTTAATTCGGGGAAGTAACCCAGTCTCCATCTTCCTCCCGCTTCCAACCAATATGTTTTGGCACAACTACTCCACAGACAGGAAAAAAAATAACCATCAATTCTGCTTCTGAACACCCCCGCACTTGAGAGCCTAAAATTCTACGAGCAAAAGAAAGAGCACAGCACCTCCTGCTGACACAGGCGAAACCCCTGGTGCGGCTCGGGGACCGGCACAGCCAGACCGAGCCACGGCCAGGCACACACGGTGCCACCCAAAACCAACATCGCTGATACTCGCACCAGGGTACACATCGCCAAATTCAGAAGTTTGGAGGTTTTAGGTTGAGGTATATACTGAGATGTAAATTATGAGTCAAATTGATTCATTTTGAATAAAGAAACCTGCTAACGCGTGTAGGTCACCACCTTATCGCATCCTGCAGGCGGACGTTAAAAAGCCGTTCATCAGGAATTTTGCATCCTGGATTAAGACTCATTCATTCTAACAAACACAGCCAGAGCCAAATCGGGGACCCTTCGCAGCCCGCCACAAAACAATTTATTGTCGCCCGTGCTGATAATATGTGCCCAAAAACAGCGGCCCAGTTCTCAGCCATCGCCGCTAAAACCCACCTGCACCAGGCAGCTTCAGCACAGATGCGCAGTGTGTCCATCCAATGCTGACAAATGAAAACAGAGCAAATTAAATACATCCCACTCATGCAACTGACAAATGTACTGGTGTGTTTTTCACACACGGCTATCAGTGTTTGGCTCGAACCATTTGCAGCAGCCATGTGGGACCTCAAAACAAGATCCAAAAAGTCTTTCCCATCTACATTGCTCTGGTGAGACCCCACCTGGAGTACTGCGTCCAGCTCTGGAGCCCCCAACACAGGAAAGACATGGACCTGTTGGAGCGGGGCCAGAGGAGGGCACAGAGATGCTGCGAGGGCTGGAGCCTCTCTGCTGGGAGGACAGGCTGGGAGAGTTGGGGGTGTTCAGCCTGGAGAAGAGAAGGCTCCGCGGAGACCTCAGAGCCCCTTCCAGTGCCTAAAGGGGCTCCAGGAGAGCTGGGGAGGGACTTTTTACAAGGGCATGGAGTGATAGGACGAGGGGGAATAGCTTCAAACTGGAAGAGGGGAGATTTAGATTAAACATTAGGACAAAATTTTTCCCTGTGAGGGTGGTGAGCCCCTGGCGCAGGTTGCCCTGAGAAGCTGTGGCTGCCCCATCCCTGGAGGTGTTCAAGGCCAGGCTGGACGGGGCTTGGAGCAACAGGCCCTGCTAAAAAGTTTGAACCCATCTTTCTTATAAGCCCCCTTTAAGTACTTAAGGCTGCAATAAGGTCTCCCTGGAGCTTTCTCTTCCCAAGGCTGAACAACCCCAACTCTCTCAGCCTGTCCTCATTTCCCTAACCATGGCAAAAACCCACCTTTCCCTGTAAACACCCCATCTGCAGGGACCTGGCTACTCAGCTTAGCACATCCTTTGTCACTTCAGAGAGTCTACCCTTTGGTAAAAGAAGATGAAAACCCAACCACCATCTTCACTTGAGGCTGCCGGCATCGCTGCAAATCCCCGTGAAGGGAGGGGGGGGGGACGAAAGGAGGGAGCTGCTGCTTCCCCAGCCTGCACACAAGCACTCCACCATGGCTGTTAACAGAGTGAAAACATTTTTCGTTCAGATTAACATCCATCTTACACTATTCCTTTTTAGCCTGGAAGACAAAATTGCAAGAGGGTATCTTAAATATGAAGCGTGAAGTATCTGGTGTGGACACTGCAGTGATGACAACAAAGAGCCCCAGGAACTGGAGACAGAGGGCAGAGACATGTCCATCAAGCAGTTGATGAAGAACTGACTTTAGAGCTTACATGCGTGACCACTATCATTCTTTAATATTACCTGGAATGGCACAACTTTAATTTGATCAAGTATGGGTTCCCCACCTCTTTTTTCACCTAAAAAGGGGGCAGAGTTGGCACGCTTCTTTTAAACTGTCCAAACCCAGAGAAAACGCACACAGTTACTATTGACCAAGCAACCGATGGTGACTCATCTTCTCACATGCAAAAATACTCCCTGCATGGAGCTACCAGCCAGGTTTTGCTCCATGAGACCAGTCTGGTGGAACTGGTGAGACAGCTTGCTGTGTTTTTCTTGGAGGGGAAGCAGTGGGATATGTGGATGTTGCTGAATAAAAATCATTGCTCCACATTAACAACGAGCCAGTTATCCAACAGGCAAAACATTTCTCAAAAAATAGAGAAGATAACTCTTTACACACCTCTTTGCTGTGGGGCTCTTCGAAGCCCGTGGAAATCAGCTCTGCCCCAGCCTCCCCGGCACATCAGGGCCAACACAGGATCCTTGTACTGCACGGCTTGACCTCAGATGACAAAATCCTTCCAAGCACCAGAAGATATCATCAACACTGCAAACTAACGGACGCCTTCAAAATCCCACTGGAAAAGACAAGCATTTCTCCTGCCAAGCCCACCAGGAAGGGATGAAAGGGGAGCCCTGATGTCTCTAATTTGCACTGAGCGGTATAAATGGAGGGTTGGGTGTTACCAACCCTCATGTGAGATACATATGTATGGACAGGGCTGACCTCGAAGCCATTTCTGCTGATCGTGCATGTACAGAGGTGCCAACGGTGGATTCCTGGTGGTGAACAAGCCAGACCCAGGCACTGCTGAGCTCCGTGGTCCCCAGCCATGCAGGGTCCACACAGCCCCATCATCCCTGCCCTTCTGTGCCCACCACCCCAACCGGAGGAAGAACACCCTGTCCGTGTCCCCCCAGGACATCAGCCCAGCAAAAGCTCCGCTCCCACTGCAGGACCTTGGCGGGGCTCTGAACCACGTGAGGGGACAACACCAAGCAGCTATCCGTTCCAGGTACTCAGATCCAAGCACCAACGCCTTTAAGAAAAAATAAATAAACAAAAAAGTCAAACACACAACGTTCTTCTGACTGTCTGCTGGTTCGCTCCTGCCCTGCCATTTCTGTGCCTGAGCTGCGCAATGCATCTCCCAGCTTGGCACCCAGGTTTCCCTCAGAAATGCAAGTCTTTAACCAGGAATTCATAGCAGGAGAAATCAAGCAGCAAAAGGGGAGGGGTGGAAAAAGAAAAAAAAAAAAAAAACCAACCAAAACAAAACATCTTTTCCTATTTTATCTAGCACCAAAGCCTTTTCCAGGTCCACTTCCCTTTGGCTCACTCGCTCTTCTGGGTCTACCAGCATATTTTAGGTAATGAAATGCACATTTGCTGGTCAGCTCTAATATATCCAGAGGGACTGGTTTTCACGTGTGCTTGTTTTAAACTTAACGGTGTTGTAAAGTTGTTCCAACACCCCAGGGACAGGACGATAAGACATGGCAGGCATTGCCTGTTTAGTGGGTGGCTGTGGTATTAATATTTATCCCATAATTGAAGGAAGACGTGACAACACGAGAAAAGCAAACCACCACCACGTTCCCTTACAAGGCACACACTGAACCCTCTGCAGAGACCACCAGATACGAGGCATTTCATACAATCCTTGTTTATTGCAAAGAGAGAAAATCCTCTTACAAGCCAAGTTCATAAAAAACCCCCAGAGCTCAAAGTAAAATCAGGCCTGCTGGCCCCAGTGCTCCCAGTGTCTTTCCAGCCAGCTCCTTCAGCTCCAGCATCTCCCTTGGCCGGTGCCCGTGTCCAAGCTGCACGCTGGACCAGCCCCGGGAGCAGAGCATCCTGACGCAGCCCTGCCTGCCACGGAGGACGTGGCCATCGCAGCAGCCTGCTGCGTTCATACAAGTGCTGTTTCCACCTCCAGGCAGTTTTCACACCACCGATCCAGACCAGGCTCACAAAGCTACAGGGAAAAATTTCTCACGTAAATTGATTTTGTGCTTTCTTGGTAGCGAAGAAAAGCAAAGATATCTTATTCACCTTGAAAAGTAAAAATAGCCATCCTTCTTGGAACAGGTACCGGGAAGTTTGCAGAGCCACAGATCAGCAAGCATTCTCCTAGAGAAACTGGCTGCTCATGGCTTGGATGGGTGTACTCTTCGCTGGATAAAAAACTGGCTGGATGGCCATGCCCAGAGAGCAGTGGTGAATGAAGTTCAACCCAGTTGGCAGTCGGTCACAAGTGGTGTCCCCCAGGGCTCGGTGCTGGGGCCGGTTCTCTTTAATATCTTTATCAATGACCTTGGCGAGGGGATCAAATGCACCCTCAGTAAGTTTGCAGGTGACATTAAGTTAGGCAGGAGTGTTGATCTGCTTGAGGGTAGGCTGGCCCTGCAGAGGGATCTGGACAGACTGGGCCAATGGGCTGAGGCCAATGGTATGAGGTTCAACAAGGCCAAGTGCCACGTCCTGCATTTGGGTCACTACAACCCCATGCAGCGCTACAGGATTGGGGCAGGGTGGCTGGAAAGCTGCCCCGCAGAGAAGGACCTGTTGGCGTTGGTGGACAGCCGGCTGAATATAAGCCAGCAGCGTGCCCAGATGGCCAAGAAGGCCAACAGCATCCTGGCCTGTATTAGGAACAGTGTGGCCAGCAGGACTGGGGCAGTGATCATCCCCCTGTACTCGGCACTGGTGAGACCCCACCTCAAGTACTGTGTTCAGTTTTGGGCCCCTCACTACAAGAAGGACATTGAAGGGCTGGAGCGTGTCCAGAGGAGGGCAACAGAGCTGGTGAGGGGTCTGGAGCACAAGTGTCATGAGGAGCTGCTGAGGGAACTGGGGGTGTTCAGCCTGGAGAAGAGGAGGCTGAGGGGAGACCTTATTGCTCTCTACAGCTCCCTGAAAGGAGGGTGCAGCAAGGGGGGGTCGGTCTCTTCTCCCAAGGAACAGGCAATGGGACAAGAGGAAATGGCCTCATATTGCACCAGGGGAGGTTTGGGATGGATATTAGGAAAAATTTCTTCACCCAAAGGGTTGTCATGCACTGGCACAGGCTGCCCAGGGCAGTGGTGGAGTCACCATCCCTGGAGGGATTTAACAGAGGGGCAGACGTGGTGCTGAGGGACGTGGTTTAGTGGTGGGTTTGGCAGTGTTAGGTTGATGGTTGGACTCGATGATCTTAAAGGTCCCTTCCAACCTTGACGATTCTGTGATTCTAAACAGCAGCAGGGTGCCAGAGCAGAGAAGACTCCAAGCGAGAGGCGGTGGGAAGCCAGCACCAAACAGGTTATTGCTGCCAGGCAGCGAGCCGAGCCCTGGACAGGCAGCGGGTGCGAGAGGGACAGACCCATCCACGCAAACCCCCCTCTTGCCGAAATGATGACGTGATGTAAAATTACTGCCCCAATTTGGGGACATCAGGGCATGAAGCTCCCCCTTTCCCTTGCTTTCAGTTGCTTGAAAAGTCCTGGAGAGGAGGAAAAAGTTTTCCTGAGACATTAAGCACAGGCATAAAGAAAAATTAGCTGATATGGTGTAGAGAGACCTGGAGAGCACACACCTGCGTTAAAGGACTGGGAGCACAACTGGAAATTCAGCTCCATGACTTCTGCACCTGCTCCGCATTTGGGTAACAACTCAAATGTTGAGCTCGAGGACAGAGGAAAGAGCGGAGCTCCCATGCTGGCCTCCCAACTTCCCAGCTCTCTTCTGTTCCACACAGCCTGACAGCAAGAGATGGAAAAGAACACACCTCCCCCTAAACTCCTCCAGCTGCAGGCAACAATCACTGCAATTAATTACACTTAATGCTCGTTGGGATATGAAACACAGACGAGGAAGGCGAGAGCTTACGTGGCCAGGCTGCAGCAGAGCCTGGAGGTCCCACTTGGACTTTGCCATGCTGGTGGGCAGCGAGGAGGGAGCTGGGACAACCTCAGGGCACAGACCCATCCCAAAGCCACCTCTGTACAACGCAGCACCCCGAAACGCTGCTCGGGCTGATGGAGGGCAAAACTGGCTGGGGAGGAAGAAGCTGCCTCTGTTTGCATGGTTGTCCCCGACCATAATTAACGAGGGCAAAGCAGACAGGTTATTTACTCGGCTTTTTAACCAACTTTGCAAAGGGCTTGCAAAGGACCCCCCACCCAGGGGACACGGCGGGGCGGGACAGACCCCGCGGTGTTCGACACCACTCTGCTTCCTGCAGAAAGCCCAGGCAGCTCCGTCCTTCCCCTCACACGCTTCCTGGTCATAACAGGACACACCATAGGGATATTATACAAAAAAGGATTAACTTGCATTTTTAAGCCTTTGGAGAGGCGACATACAAAGAAAAACCCGCTTTAGAGTTAGTGAAGGAGAGATGCTGTTTATGAACGTGAGGGTTTGGTATTTTCCGTGGTCATTTAAGTTAACCGTGAATCAGCTTCTTCTACCCACAACCTGCCTAAAACCCCAGAGCAGCCTGCTTTTACCTCAACATTTCTGAGACCATTGAAGCAGACAAAGTCTATACGAAGTCTTAATATCTAGGTGGTGCTTTTCTGAAAGTAATAGGGGACTTGGGATTTCTCCCACAGGCGCGCACGTTACTCATCTTGTATTTGTTAAGGCCAGGGGTTTTCCATCTTGCACTCTCAGATCCCTTCTAAATTGTGCAATATGGGTCCAGGTCCCTACGTGGAGAATCCAAGCTTGTTTGTTACAGCTGGACACAGCAGGAGATGGTCATCTTCAAGGTCCTCCCCATAACAATGCTCACCTTCCCTCCAACAATCTCCACATTTTCCACGTCTTTCCTTTTTTCCCAGGACAGGACTTTATTTGTGGTATTATTCAGTTGCTGGCAGGAAGACGCGTGCACATCTGGACAATCAGAAACCCTGAGGGCAACAGCTTGGGCACATAAATTCAGTTTATCCCAATTTTAAGCTCACAAACACCAGAAGATGCCCCAACCTTGTACTGCACAAGGTGCTCTGCAGCGGGTTCCTGCAGCTGATCTCCCTCAGCTGCTCCTCTCTCTCCCATTTGGATGAAAATTAGGAGGCTACCAACCACCAGCCCTCTCCCCACGCAGAGGCTGCAGTTCCTGCCAGGCTCATTTATGGAGAGCCTCTGGGAAGAGGCATCAGCTGGCAAATAAATAGCTTTAATGGAAATATTCTAAGCCAACAGCACAAGTCCAACCGCTCCAACACCACACACGACTTGTCCACGGCAGACAATATCCTTGCCCAATAAACCCTTTAAGGGTTCACTGATCACAGCTAGACGTGTCATAAATTTCCCTGAATAGTTTATTACCCCCATAAATCTCCATAAAACTATTTTATCTCATCTGGATTGGCAATTAAGCAAACTTTGCTCTGTTTACAGCTTACCGAGCCAGCCTCTAATGACAACGCACGTGCTTCTTAAAAAAGGGACTGCAGAGACTCACCACTGCCCAGCCCACAGCAACACGTCAGCCCTCCCAACCACGCGTCTTTCCGACACGTACGCAACACGCCAGGCACGGCAAACAACCACGTGTCCCCCATGTGTTTCCCCTGCCAGAAACAGACCTACTATCGAATAACGTTCCTTCTACTTTCTTATCTTCCAAATGCGGTATTTAAAGGGAAAGAAAAAATGAGCTGGGAGGCTTACTCAGCCCACTTTTGCCAAAACGCATGCCCTGCGTTTAATTCAAAGAGTATTTTTGCTTCTGGGAGCTTAGCAGCTACTTTGTCAACAGGGGTTTTTTTATTGGAAAATGATGATGTTTTATGGCTTCATTTAAATCAGGTGGATGAATGCACCACCATCATCTGTTTGGCTTTTCAATTACAAGGCACAGAAACAAACCCACTTTCCAGGTCGTCCTACCTACTACGCCACTTCCAGCTTTTCCATACTGCCCAGTCCATTTTTGCTTTATAATCAGATCATGCAAATAGAGGGGTTTTTTTCCTATAGGAAATGAATCACGGGAGCCACCGACCTGTTCCTCAAGATGCAGCATTACTTACGATGCGCTGCCTCCCATCCTGCCCCGCACACGGCCGATGTGAGCAGAGCCGGCCCCAGAAAGCTGACGGGGCAAAGCTGAAGGCAGCGGCACGATCTTGCATCAACACGCATAGAATCATAGAATTGTCTAGGTTGGAAGGGACCTTTAAGATCATCCAGTCCAACTCAACAACATCCCACCCAACACGCTGCTGCTGCGGTTTGCTAGACCAAGGCCTGGACAACAAGAGGGATTTTTGAGACACACCAAATATCAGAAGATATTAAGACTTGTCAGCATGGGTTGAAGCCTCTGATCGGTATACCCAAATAATGCATTTAATACGAGATGCCATCTGATGCACAGCTGGCTGGTGGCACGGCACCCTCAGCTTTCACCCAGAGCTGAGCAGCCACCTTCAAACGTGTAATGATTCATGTAATAAGAGTGGGTTTTGAACACCACAATTAAGAAAGTGTCTGAGGAGTAAGCACTTCTCTCACGCTCCAGTGAGGACTCTCACACGCACTGTTTTTAATTTTAACTAGTTCATCTCCTTCGCCTTTTGTGCCTCCCTAGTGCTGCAGGAGCAGCTTTGGTGCTCTGAGTGCCACCAAGCAGCTCTTCTAGCAAGATCATGATTCACTGCATCTCCTTCCACCCATAGCTGGTGCCCAAGGACACAGCTACACCATGTATCTGCCACATGCCAGTGCCATAACAGTGCCCCTTATGTGTCATTTACAGAAGAGCAGCCCTTGCCCTGGCCTCTGGGCTTGACCACCAACCTCCTGCAAGACGTGCCCAAGAGCTCCTTGCCACCACTGTGCAGTACAGGAGGGTTATGTGTCACCCTGAAGAGGTCCCAGGACATTGTGATCCCTAAAAAGCAGGACCTGCAGAAATCCCACCACCACCCACTAAGCCTTCCTCTCACAATGGAGTCATGTGGAGGTTCAAAGTTCCTTGGTGGAGCTTATGAAAAACATCCAACAAGGTCACAGCTACCAACCAACCTTCTGAGGATCCAATGGCAGCCTGCCTGCCCTCCGCCACGTCATGCGGATTAATGTTTGCAGTGGGGAAAAAAAGCTCCTCCTCCTCTCTGCAGAGACACCCCTCCATCCTTCCTGAGGGCACACAGATGCTGCTCACCATGGTCCTCATCACAGCCTGATCCCCAGTTCAACCATGCCTGTATTCTGGACCAGAGGACAGCCATCGTTCGTGTAAGCCTCAGCTCAAGGGAATGCCCAGTCTAAATACTTACGGCTTTGCTCATTGCCTCTTTTACGCTAAGCGTGAGCCCATCTCAGCCCCGCTGCTCTGCTTCCCAAGGCTGCTCCCATCCCTCCCGTAGCCAGGCAGGTCCCACAGCCCTGGGGACATGGTTCTCACACAACCTTGGGCCATGGCCCATCCCAAGTTACAACTACCCTCTTGCCATCGCTCCCATCCCTTCTTGCCATGCCAAGAGAGTCCAGCAGCCATTCCCATCACTGTCCTCAGGAAGGGACCAGGAGCCAGCACAGTGCCCAAGGAGAAGTCCCAGGCATCTCCAGGGAGTCTGATGGGCAAATACCTCACACTGGTCTCTCGGACTCCAGGAAGGTGAGGAGCAAAAGTTGCAGTCACTTCAGGAAGCTTTACGATGAGCTGTAGGATCATTTACCAAAAGAACCTCGTACAAGGGTAAGAGTAGCGTGGATGTAGGGTACAACTCCTGGAAACACAAGCTGGCAGGACTGCATGGTCATGGAAGCCAGGCCCCAGGGGCCAGGGAGAGACCTTCAGGTGACTGAGCACCCACACCTCCATCCACAGCACAGGCCACCACTTCTTACGACTGATAAACCTCAGACACACAATAAAAAGTGATAAGCCCCAACTATAACATGCTACACGGGGAAGACCGCTGATGCCACCCATGTCCCAGACACCTGCTGCTGCAGGCCACGCATTGACCTCCAGCCCCGACCCAGCAGGAACGGTGCCACTTCCCGAGCTGGGCTCACCACCAGCGGATCCAGCTCCAGGCAGAGGTGAAGCGCCAGACCAGCCGGATGGCAATTTCCATGGCAACGCAGGGATGCCATCAGCAGAGGATTAAGCTCCAGCGGGAGGGGAAGCGGGACCAGGGGGAGGGAGGTTGATCAACAAGCACTGCGACAGGGACGCTGCAGAGGAACGGAGGCCCACGGCATCGATTTTCACGCCCATCTTCCCCTTTCAATTCTTCTCTAGCATGAAAGTCCCAATTTAAATGGCAGACTTTGACACCATTAAAAACTATCAGAGCATTTAACACACTGCCCCTTCCTCCCACATCATCACACCCACGTCTGCCACAGAAATAAAGAGGACTGCAAGATCCAGACATCTCCCCACAGTCCCGGCATGAAAGTGCAGCAAATCTGCGTCACACAGAGAACCTTTGAAAGAGGATGAATGCTAAGTGCAGGGAAAAATGATTACTTTATTTGTAAAGACCATGTCTCTTGTCATTCTAATTCATTCCAAATCCTCCAGGCACTGGACAGCTGTGGGTTTAATCATGAATATACAAATCAGCAGCAAATGAACAACAAAGAGTCTCCAAACGCAATATGGGGAGACCCAGAATTCAGTCTGGTTTGGCTGCCGCTCTCCCTCCTTTACACCGAAAGGAAGGAGGGGATGGGTAAAGCCAGGACCTGCCACCTCCTTGCTGCCACCATGCATCCAGGCAGCCCAATGGTGCCTTTCCCATTTACTCCCGGACACAGGAACGCCAGCCTGCACCTCTCCCTCCTCTGGCAAAGCCTCTCCACCGCCGAGCGGGAAGCGGCAGCTGCACAGAGGACAGCAAAAGGGAGAAATGAGGGAGGAGATGCGAGGGAGGGTGGGCAGTGGCAAAGGCCAGTGGAAACGAGAGGCTGGGGGACTGAGAGCAGCTGGAGCAGCACAGACCACTTCAATCGGTAGCTGGGAAGGAAGGACAACGGTTTTAATATATGCAAAACAAATGCACCAAGTGATGGGAAATTGCTCACTTCTGTCTGCGCCTCGGTGAGGGCAGAGCACGGGGTAACACCGGTACCTGGAGGTTCACAGAAGGGTCCCCCCCGTGAACACCTCGCACACCAAAGTGGAGGGGTGCAAGTTCCCACGTGGGCACTAATGCCATTATATTTAACATCAAACACCAAACCTACCACGGCGGGGGGTCCTGCAGAGGCTGCTGCTGCCAAGGAGGCTCGGGGCCCCGTCCCGTCCATCCAGAACTTGCCTTCTGCTGTGTTGTAGGTGTTTTCTGCCCTACCACAAATACACACGTTAAGATGCTGTGAAGTTGGTGTGAAACAGAAGCTGGGGCAGGCAGCAAGCGATAGCCATCAGCACAAAGCACTGTGTGTCACTTGGAAGAGAGAGCTGGGAGAGGAAGCAGGAGCCACCCAAAGCTTGACAGAGGGTTGCTTTGCAGAACAGGTTATTGCATTTCCCCTACGAAAAGGGCAGGAACCGAGCAGGAGACAGGGCTGAGCATCAGCCCAGTCACAACCCACCTCCCTCCTGCTGCTGGGAGCTGCTGCGTTGCTCCTTACCTTCCAGACCTGCTTGCCTAAACCTAGCAGACAACACACGAGGAATTTGCTTTCCGAGGGCCTGAGATCCTGCAGAGCATCGCAGCAGACTGCTGACCACCCAGCAGTAGCCAAGGACCAAGCCCTCACTTTTCACCCCGATGCCATCTCTGCAGAATTACCTTCTTTTACTTTAACCACTCTGCAGATTTATTCAATGTGATTTGATCTATCTAGAAGTGATGAGGGATGGAGGTGATGTTCTTCTTCTTCAAACCACATGGGGGAGAAAAGGGGCTTTTAAGCCTCCTAGAGTCACCCCTGGGGTGGAGGCGGCCGCTCCCATGGGGTGCCAGGCTGCACCCAGGGCTGGGGGTGGGCTATCGGGGTGGTGTGTAGCAGAGGGACAGTCCCCGGCAGCCTGGGAGACCAATTTCTGTGCAAGCCATGGCTCCAGCAGTCAGTCCCAGTGACATCTTCCTGCTCTGTAAGAAACTGCTCCCCATCAGGCTTTGAAGCCAAAACCATCCTCACCCAGAGGGAGGATCGCATCCCATTTCCCTGCCCTTTCTCCTCCCCGGATCCCAAACACGGCACCTGCATCCCTCCTGCTCCAGAAGGGATGGTGCCGGTGCTCCAGCTGTCCCACGCTGGGAAGGGATCCATCCTCTCCTCTTCCACAGGGAGAGTCCATTGGGTATTTCACTCTGCTTGGAAAAAGATGCCTGGGTTGCGGAGTAAGGAAAATAAACCTTTCCCTGCAGTCTGCCCCACTGAGAGGAACAAGGTCTCCCCGGCCATCCTGACAAAGCAGATCTGGAGAGAAAGATATGGGGATGAGCAGGGAGACCTGCAAAGGCTGCAAGAAGTGATGTGCAAGACATCACATGTCCTTATCGAGATGCTTCCCAGTGCAAAACCCTGCCCTCGCCAGCCTGCGGCTTTGTGCTTCAGTGTGGCCCAGGGATTTCTCAGCTCCTCTTGCGCAGAGATCTCAGTGGAGGAGGGAAGCCACCCCACTGATCACAGTCGCTCGTGGGACCACCAGAGCAGTGTCAGGTGCACATCCCAAGAGAGTGACATGCTTGGTGCTCACTCTCCCCAGCCCAGCTCAGGGAAGCAGCACTCGCATCCCGAGTCCAGCCCACCACTGACACTCCGTCACTTTGCCTCCATCTCCACCCCGAGATCATCGCACAAGGCTCCCTCCAAACATTAGGTCAGCTCCCAGGTCAATCCTGGGATGACAAAGCAACACTAAATGCAGAACACTGACAAAAAAAAAAAAAAAAAAAAAAATCAGTGTACATAAGAAAGAAGTCCAGTTCCCAATTCTGCAGGGAAGCAGACAGGCGTAGCCTCTCCCCTCCACTACCGCCAGCTCTGAAGCCCCCAGGATTTTATACGGGCATCAGCCCTGGTCCTCTTGGCAGAAGCACCTTATGGAAATGCCAGGACCACCCTCTCGGCCCTGTGTGTCTCCCCAGAGAGCCCTGCACCTGCGGCTGACAGCCAGCCAGACAAGCAATAGCAGCCTGCTGTGAGATGGGAATTAACGGTGCAAAGACCTTGTATGACAAATTCAACATCAAAATAAACAGCGCCGGAGATACTCCACCAGCCGATCTCGTCAGTGTTTAAAATTCTGAGGTTTAACCCAGCAAAGCCTTTGCACCACACAGTGAAGAGTCGGAAGCCCAAGCCCAGCTGGCTCTGACACCTGGGACAGTCACGGCATCACCAGCACAGGATGGAGATCCCAGGGCACCCACATCCCTACAGCCACCAGCAAAACCCATCCAATGGTTCAACCGGTAAATTCAAAGCCCAGCAACAAGGAAAACAAAAAATATCAATGCTTGCGTAGACAAAGCCACCTTCAAGCCTGCAGGCAAACCTGAGCCCTTCAAACCCACAGCCTTTGTGCCACAGACTGCCTGAGCTCCGACGAGGGGGGCTGCCCCCCTGCCCCAGCCCGGAGCCCAGCCACACAACCAGGGCTCCCCAGCCAGCTGTGCACATCTGTGGGAACCATAATCTCGGCCATAAAACCACAGCTTGAGGCTGGGATGGGGTCTCAGAGCTGCGCTCGATGAAGGACTCGCAACTGAGAAACGCAGATGCAAAACCACAACCCTCCTCGTGCCAGCTGTGGCGGTGTTAGCAGGTTTTCCCGGATGGCCTCAAAGCTTTTCCCTCACTGGCAAAACCTCTTTCCGCCAGCACGGGATCAGACGCACACCCAGCACAGCCCTCCTCTCCACCAGTGCCATGCCCGCTGGGCTGAGCCGGAGGTGGAGGTGGACATGGACGTGAGGCCCCAGGACGGGTGCAGAGCCGGTGGGAGCAGCACCCTGAGCACCCACTGAGACACGCGGTGGATTTTACGCCCCGCTACAGACACGGGCTGGACTTCGTGTTCCCCTGTCTCCTCCGCAGGCTCGACAAGGAGAGATGAGAAAACACACGCATCCCCTCCTCACGCGTGAAGCCCGAGACACTCTGGGAACAGCAACGGTGACAAACCCACTCCCCTGCCCACCTCTGTGCGCCACAACTCATCTCCTCTCCCCGCAGCAAGAGAGAAAGGGCATCTCCCCCCCGCTTTAAAAATTGCCTTTCTTTTAAAAAAAAAAAAAAAAAATTCCTTGAACAAATGGCAGCAAATCCCAATGCGGAGCTGCACAATGGACACTTCAGTCTGCCCAGGGGAGGGAGAGACAGGACCTTCAATGCCTAAATAAATTCAATTTGCTCGTTAAGAGGGGGCTGGGGAAGGTTAGGCGGAGGGTAGCGGTGGTTATTCACTTCCCCCAATTAACATTCCAGCGGCGCTGCTCTGCTTTCTAGGAACAATAACTTTTTTGGAAGGGGGAGTGATGCTCGTGGGGGTGTTGGATGGTCCTGGAGAAAGGAGACACGTCCGTGCATTAACAGGGTCCGAGTTTATGTATGATGGGAACCGCTAAACAAAAACCAAGAATAAATAAAGATTTAGCCTACGCAAAAAGAACCTGCAAAATAAAATCCCCCACGTCTCTACACCAAGATTATTTGCGTTTGCTACTGATCTAAATATTTTCTGCACAGGCCTTGGCAACAGAAAAAGTGGTGGCTGGTCTCTGGTTTGTTTATAAAAGGTCTCCAAATACAGGGTAATTAAAAATATTTAGACCAGGCTTTGAGCCACACCATCCTCACAGCCTCCCATGGCCCCATGCCGACTCACAGCGGCCGAGGACCTCGACCGCCCGTGTTTCAAAACAAACCAGAGCCCCATCCCCTCCACCGTTGGCCAGGCTCCCCATCGCTGCCAGCCCGGGATTACAGGTGGGCGGCCGGGAGGACGGGCAGGGAGCGGGTTACTCCTGCCCTGCACCAGCTGGGGAGGAAGGAGCTGCTTCCCAGCTCACGGCACCATGCGCCGGGTCTCCCGTGGGATGAACAGGGCTGGATCCCCTCCTCTCCTCTCTCCCAGGCTTCCTTCTGCCCTGGGAAACTCCCGGGTCCCTTTACCAAAGTCTGCCCACCACTTTGTGACAGTAACTTACTCATTTATTTCCTTCCCAGGATGAAAAATCTGCCTTTTCTTACCTTGCTCATTAATTTCTCCAGTAAAGTGTCTACAGCACACTTGGAGCTCCCACTTGTTCTTGCGGCTTCCCCCCGTGCTCTTACCAGGGAGGCTGCCGGCCTTTAGTCCTCCTCAGGCACACAAGCCCCGTGATGCTGCCCACACCCCGCAGACAAGGAGCCCAAACCCAACCCAACCGCAGTCGCAGGAAGAAGCGGCACCGGAGGGGCTCCGTGCACGCCAAACACTGCCCAGCCCGACCAGCACCGCTCACCGGCAGAGCCCAGGGCTGCTCCCACCAGCGGAGCCTGCTGCAGCAGCGCAGGGCTCCCGGGGCGCAGGATGAAGCCCGACACCAGACAAAGCCACACGTATCGCCAGCTCAAGTGCTTCAGACCTGAAAAGAGCGGGCTCGTCCTTGTAAAACTGAAAGCAACCATCGAAAATGAACGGGTCCGTCAATACCCCCCGGGCATATGTGCTGGGGCGTATCTATTTCACCACTTTACAGTTTCGAAGGATTCCCATGGAAATCTAGCCCAAACAGACAGATGGCCAGAGCTCAGCATTCCCAGTCACCACGTATACGCAATTAAAGGGTACCCAAAAGCAGAACCCTGCCACATACGTGGAGCCGGACAGACATCTCCGCGGAGGGAGGTCAGGCACCGCTGCTGGTTAAGCTCAGTTGTATCATCTACGGGTGCCTACAGCCACGTGTAGGAAAGAAAACCGCTTTGATCTGCTGTACGTGTCAGGAACTAAAAACAGTTCGTTTTACCCTGCAGGTGTTCAATCAGTGTGTAAGCCCCAGGAGAACGTGTCCGACTAAACAAAGCTCCCACCAGCCCAGTGCTCAGCCGCAGCCAGCTTCAGCTCGGTTACGTCCTATCAAACAGACGTGAGGTGGACTTGAAGCAGGCAATGTCCAAAGATGCTCCGGTTATTTAATTCACTCGTTAGCACCACTCAAGCCGAAGACTTGCAGCATTCCCCACTTGCCTTCTCAGACAACAAAGCAGCTCGCTGATTTATCAGGCAATGCACAATCATGTCAAATGGCTCTTTGGTGCCAACGCCATCTCTCAAGAAGAAGGTGGAAGGACGGTAGAAAGATCTGCACCTACCTGAGAAGGTGCCTCCTCACAGGCTGGATGCAGAAAGGTTAGGAATGCCGTGTCAGACAACCGTGATTGTCATCCTGAGGCACTTGACAACAGCACACCAGAGCCAAACATCCCTCACAGAAGACCAGTCCGAGGTCTGGGGGAGAGGCTGGATTCACCCTGAAGCCCTGCTAGAAGTCTCCAGCACACCTCCTGCTTCCTGCCCTAAATCCTCCCTCTGTGCGAGAATGGAGTTACCAACAGAACATCTCCCAGGGAAGCTGTGTGGTTTCTTGAGTTTCTCCTAGAGCATCACAACTCAACCTCAGTGCAGAGGAGCCGTTGCCTTTTTACCCCAAGCAAAGGTTTGCAAGTCAAAACGAATCCCCTCTCAAGCCAACATCAGGCACTAGGACTCTATTTTCTCCACTTTATGGGCAGGCAATGCCCTGCCCTACCACTTGAGCAGCCACTGCACGACCTACTGCCCTACAGCCAATGCCACAGATGCTCGCCAGAGGTACCTTAAATGGCCACAAGGAACGGTAAATGTTTGAACAAAAAAAAAAATGGATGAAAGAGCTGAGCTACAGGCTGGATTTGCTGTTGACTTTCAAGCCTGAAAGAGGAACCCACCCATAAAAATGCAGAGGCCAGCGACTGAAAGGGAAAGATCCTCACCAGAGGAGAAGCAGCATGAATCAAAATCAGCCTCGGCACGTGCCCCCCTCCGTCCCTGGTACACCACAGACAAGCACGTGTCTCCTCCTCACCATGCAGTGCAGTTATTGCCGTAGTTGAATGCTGGAGTTGAACAAGGACCCAGGTCCAGCGTGGCCCTGTCAATGTCCCTAGGAGCCTCCCTACGTGAAGCTCCACACCTCATCTCCTCCAGCAATCACTTTCCTCCCTCTCCTTCCCCAGGAGATAACGGGGGCTCGGGCAAGAGTGTCAAGATCCCACCAACCCACAGGGAAACTGGGGACACACAGGGTCTTTCCAGAACAGCAGCTTTCATAACTGCTTTCCTCAAAGCATCCTGAAGCCCTGAAATTTTTCAGGAGGTGGGACATTTCTGCTGTCAGGAAGATTCAGAAGTTGAACACTGTCATGCTGGAAGCTGGGCGTCTCAGAAAAGCTATTCTCTCTACCTTGGAAAGCCACCTCTGTAATAGCTAAAGAAAACAGAGGGAAGATCTCACACCTGCAAAAGCATAATTTTGCCTTTCTATTCCACTGCCAGTTGGTCCTGGGTCCCAGTTCAACCTTCTCCTCAGCTGCTCGGAGTCTTCAACAAGGACGGATTCAGCAGGCTGGCAGCAAGCACACCCCTTGCCATGGAACGAGGCGTCAAGAGCTCCACAGCCAAACCATCCATCCCACCCCTCTTCAGCTCAGCCCTGCCTCCCCCAGCCGCCTCCTCCAGGGCGAGGATCAGCAAGGCTGAAGGTCTCACAGCTGTGGGCCATACTGCCACCCCATCACCACCCCTCTGCAGCTATTCTTAGTCCTCTGGTGTGATGAGGCTCTGACCGGAGATGCGACTACGGCAGCAGCAGGGAGGAAAAAACAGCTTTCTACATGTGACAGGCACAGACCTCTAAACAGGCAGTGCAGAAAGAGATAAATCTTTTTCTTTCCAGGAGATCAAGACCCAACTATGCAAGCGGGGCAGCCTCCAAAGGCACCTTACTGCAAACGCTCCCTCGTAGAGATAAGGCTCGGCTTTCTGAAGCTCGCAAACTCATCATTAAAAAAATAAAACACAAAGTTGGGGGGGGGAGAACCAAGATGAACAAAATGCTAATAGGAACCCCCAGGTCAAACCGCCTCCCCTGTCACCGGGGCCCTCCTCTTGCCAGCACATTCCTGCCGCTAATGAGGCCCCACCGCTTCCTCCTCCCTCCTCAAGTTGCTCCTGGTGATGCAAATCCATCGTCTTTGTTTCTATTCTTGGAGTAAAAACAGAACCAAAGTAAATAGCAAAACAGCTCTTAGGTTTCAGGATCCTTTCTTTTTCCATCCTTCCCAACAGCGGCAAGGCTGTTGTTGCCGTCAAAGCGAGGTGACACCCGACCCCAGACATCGTCTTGTTCCCACCGGAAATGCTCCGCTTAATCTTCAGCCTCCGACGTCCCCTTTGAGATCACTGCCAGCTCCTTCTCCAAACCTCCGCTTCGCTGTGCTCCTTGGGAGGTTTCAGACGTCACCGCAAGCCTCTCGGCAAGCAAGAGTGCCCGCAGAGAGCCTGCCAAGGACTCCGGTGGTGGCAGAGAGCTCACCCCGGCCCTCTGCGTAAGGCTGGAGACATGTCCTCACCAGACCTTCTGTCTTCCACTGTCACCCTTGCCCAAGGAGCTGAACCACCTCCAGTCTGCGCCCAGAGAGACCCCGTGGTGCCCAGCGCGTTCCCACATGCCGCGGTGGGCACCGATGCACAAAGAGACACGGCAACACAAGTTAGACACAGCACCTCTCCCTCATATGTGCCAGTGTCCCGTGAAGCAGGGTGACGGCTGCGCTGCCACATCGTGCTGCCGGGGAAGCTGCTCACACCGGGAAGGTCCAGGGCTGGAGATCGGCTCTGCCACTGCTGACCTCCCACAGAAGCTGCAGACGCAGGAGTGGTCTTTCTGCGAGAAAAAGCTCTATTCAGATATGGTTTCTGGTCTGTAACAACGTCCTCCAAAGTCACTTGATCCTTAGTTGAGGTCCAGCAAAGGCAAACGAGCAGCAAACCCTACATCACATGCTTGGACTCTGAGGACCTGCAGCAGGACAAGTGCACTCCAGGTGGCACCGGGGTCACATCCTTGCACTCTCCCCACTGTCATGGCTCACGCTGGAAAGTGAATGGCAGCAAAGAGCCAAGCCTCAGCTCTAGGGGAGAGCAAAGAGCCCCAACAGCGCTCATTAATGATAAACAGTCAGATGTGACCACCACGTTTGGACACAGCGACCCCCCAATGCTCTGGGGAGCTCTGGCACTTTTCCCCAGGCTCCCAGGTGCAAGGAGGAGTGGGGAGACCATGAGGATTTGGAGGCTGAGGAGAACTCAGACTTCTCCAGTGAGGGAAGGGATAAGTAAAACGAAGCCCTTCCTCCAGAGAGGGGGAAGAAAAGTCCAAGCAGCCCAAGGAGCTCCTGCTCTGCGGTGGGTACCAGGGCACCGAAGCGTAGTGCTGCAGAGACCTCTTGCAGCGCACAACTGCTACTGCACTCAAGCACCGACACCACCGAGCATCTCTCGGAGTCCCATGGTTTGTGACACAAAAGCGAGCTTTACAGTGCACTGGTGACTTAGCCTGTGCATCCCCAGGCTGGCTGCACCCGGGGAGGCTTCCCAGCATCCAGCTGATGGCATCCAGCACACACAAAGTGCCACCTACAGACAGCCACTACACTACATTGCTCCCAGTTCTGGAACTGAATCAATTTGCCAGATCCTTGAGTCTCTGTGAAGCCACAACGATGTCCAAAAGGGCTTATTCAGGCACAAGCACGTCCCTGCATGAATTTGCTTGCAGGGCAAGTACTCCGAAGCATTTAATAACCTCAGGCTGTCAAAGTACTTCCTTCATTGGCACTCTCCAATTGCTAATGAAAGGCATTTGGGGGATTGCATTTGCAAAGCGCTGCACCATTTGCTCATGAACCTGGGACCTTCCTCAGACAGAAAAGACCCAAACACCTGCAGACTGTGAGCTCTGAGTTGCAAGAGAACAGACTACAGCAACCAGAGTTGCCGTCCGATATCTGGGAAAGCAACAGAAAGGGCTCCAGGGGAAGAGCAGAGGAGCAGATCTACCAAAGGAAACAAAAAAGGTCCATAGGTGGACCAAGAGGTCCTGTGGGCAGCGGAGGATGTGATTTACTACGCCTGGTCTGAGCAGCGACCAGGCTGGCATCCAGGGACCCGCAATCACGAAGCCATTCTTACTGGCAAACCCCAGAGCCCAGAACTGTGAAGGAAAAGAAATCAGAATGACAAAACCAACCAGACTGTGCGCTTTGGGACTAACAGGAACAACCCCGGCAGCCAGGACCTCTCTGGCTGGATGCAGAGGCCAGGAAGGACCTGGGCAGCAGCCGTGTGGCCACTGTCCCCATCACACCCAGCTGTTGGGAGGGGACAACCAGCCAAAGGCAGGCAGAGAAGCTGCGCTGGGGAGAGGCACCTCCTCACCCTGACGAGAAACTGGCCCAGGCCCTGCCAGCACAAGCCTTCCCATACTCAGCAAGATCGAGCCACCCAAAAGCGCTTGCTGTTCCACGCGGCTGGACCATGGCTGGCTGCAGCCCAGTGCATCCCCGGCCCACCCCGTCTCGCGGAGACCGCAGCCCCGGCTGCAGCACCGACGAGACAACTCGCTCAAGTTTCCCCGCTGTGAGCCACCGGTCCTGCCACAGAGGAGGAATACTCCAGCTCACAAAATAGCGTCTCACTTATTTTTAAATCACTGTGGTTTTCTTCTTTCACACAAACTTCAAATACCAAAGGACACAGTGCACATTTTTAGCGAGTCTAGCTCGGAGAAGCAGAGTAAAATTGGAACTTGGCAAAGGACTCTGCTTTCCTCCTCCTCAGCCCCGCTGCCTTCTCTGCATTTGATGCTCCTTGCCCAGAAACAAAATGTTAACATATCAGAGGCTGGAAAGTCACCGCTTTTCTCTCTGCCAGCTCTTCGGATGCTCCCTCCACCACCTCCTAAGCCAGCCCTGCGCTCCGCCAGCATCCCCATCACCGTGCCGGCTGCGCAGGGCTGAACCCAGGCTGCTCCTTCCCAAGGCAAAGCCAGCAGAGGGAGCAAACACGGCGGCTTTGCAGGGAAATCGCAGCAGGTTTTAATTGTGGCTATTCTATTTTGAATTTAGAGGTTATTTCCTAGCAGTTTGCATAAGTTATTTGGACAGGTCCAAGTTAGGCCCAAAGCCAGCCTGCATCCTCTCTTATAAGAGCCCTGGAAAATGATATATAGTTTGCACTAGTCTCCAACCTGCAAAACGGCAATATTTAAACCAAAACCCGAGTCTGTCCCTCAGCAATAAACACCTTCCAGACTCAAGCACAGGGGCCCAACAGCTACTGTCTACTTATTTTAAAGCACTGTACTCTCAAACCCCTGAAAGACTGCCCATCAGCGGGTCTCACATCACTTACAACAAACAGGAGAGGCTTCCTACAGGGGATTTACAAACACAACATGGTTTGCCCTGTATTAAACGTTAAATATCAACAAATAGGTTTAATTGCTGAGTAATTTCCCATCACAGACCTGGAAAACCTCTCTTAACATCAGAATTCCTGCTCCTTCCACCTGAGAGAGGGAGCGCATGCGCCGGTTCTGCCCGCGGGTCCCCACGACCAGAAGAGGAGGTTTGCTGGTGGAGGCTGGTGCACCCCCCGGGGCTGTAAACACTTTATACATCCAGTTGGCATCATCTACATACTCACCCCACAGACGCCCCGGGTGTTTTAGCTGTGAGTGGAGGACGGCTGCCACAGCAGCAGGGATCAAGGCTCTGCAGAGCGCAGCAGGGAAGAGTGTTCGCAAGCTTTTGGGAACCTGCTGCGTGTCGTGCGTCAGCATTGACCAAACACCGCACACCATGGAGGTAAGCAATCAGGGCGGCATCAGCTGTCCCTTTGCAAAGCCATTAAACCTCCACTGACGGAGTGATGCTCACACTCAGAATCTTCCCTGCTATTGCCAGCGCTTTTGGAGTTTGTAACCTTTCCACGCTACCATGATGGCTTTGGCCACAAACACACCCTGACCACAGGCAGACTTCTTCAGCCAGCCTGGCAGGCCAGCACGGGCACCCCCAAGACAGCTGAGAGCACCAGAAAGACGCCCTGATAGCAGAAATGTGACACAGGCTGTGCTCTGCTCGCCTGATCTCTGCAATGGGAGGAGAGTTTACAGCTAACCCAGTATTTTCTGAAAGGATAAAGAAATTCTGTCTCTCGCCTCTTTGCAGCTTGCTGTGAAACATCACACCGGCTCGCAGCGCTCGTGCATCCCCTGGCGCTCCTGCGGGGCTGTAAATTGTCCCAGCGTGCTGGGCGTCGAATTGCTAGTGCTTTCCCCACCCTGTAAGTCTGTACGCCTCTGCCCGTCCCCGCTGCAGAGGCGGGTGGGCGATTAAACACACCCAGACCCACCCTCACGCGGAGCTGAAGACAGGGCAGAACTGAGCTGCCGCCGGGCAAACGCCGCAGCCCCATCCCAGCTGCCCACCGTGGGTGCCCACGTGGGAAACGCAGCCACAAACATACAGCCCCCAAAGGGAAACAGGGGAAACCAGGCAAAGCCAGGGCAGGGTCAGGAACTACACAAGTTCGTGGAGCTCCAGGGAATCAACTCTACAGGCACCGCAGCCCAGCGCTGTCCCGGCAGGCTGTCAAGTGTTTCTGGCCATCTGGCTTTGTGCAATGTTTGGATTGAATTTTCTTTTTCCTATTCTCACAGACGAGTGCCCCAGTGACCGCAGAAAGGATGAGAAGGTTAGGAAGGCAGGCACAACGTAGCAGCCGAGCATGGTTTGGGAATATCGGCAACGATGTTCATACGGACAGACATCGCTCCAGAAAAACAAGACTTTGAATAAGCTGCATTTTGGACATTTGAAATAGATAAACTACATCTTTATACATCTCACCAAAACCCACCTCCAGGTTCCCCCATAAGCAGACAACCAGCACAGCATGACCGCTGACGATAAGCAAAACTCCCCGTCCCAACCAGTCACCTTTGCCGGAGCAGGGCATCGAAAGCCCTTTGGTGGAGCAGGGCACCGCCGCACCCACAGAGATGTTTAGCACACAGTAAAACATCCCGGTGTGCCCAGACCCATCCTTCCACACATACGGTGCCAAAGAAGGAGGTTTGGCGTGAACGCTGAGCGAGGCTGCATCCCTCTGTCCCTTCCCCACCCAGCCGCTCCCCCAGTGCGCTGTAGCAGCACCTCTGAGACGCCCAAGCCTTGCCCAGGTTTGGATGAAGCTGCCCAACGTGCGCGGAAAGCTCTGGAGAAGGCTGAGAGCAGGAAGGGCTGAACAGAACAAACCTCCATCCATCAGGAAGGCGTGCTAAAAACGTTACTGCACAAAGAGGGAGGATCCTGCTCCCAAACCCAGAGCCCCAAGTGGTCCGTGTGCCACGGGCAGGATGGCGAGGAAGGGCTGGCAGAGCCCCAAGCGGTCCGTGTGCCATGGGCAGGATGGCGAGGAAGGGCTGGCAGAGCCCCAAGCGGTCCGTGTGCCATGGGCAGGATGGCGAGGAAGGGCTGGCAGAGCCCCAAGCGGTCCATGTGCCATGGGCAGGATGGCGAGGAAGGGCTGGCAGAGCCCCAAGCGGTCCGTGTGCCATGGGCAGGATGGCGAGGAAGGGCTGGCTGAGCCCAGGCAGGAGGTGTCACTGTGCAGAGAGCCAGCACGTGCTGCAGAAGCAGCGGAAGCAGGAAAAAAACATAATTATTTGCTCATGCCACACCTGTCTCAGCTAAGCCCTCGAAGGCATTTACATTCATAAGCATCAGGGTCACCAAAATTTGATATTAAATGCCCAAGGTGCAGAATGAATACCTAGCTAGCACTGGGGGATTTTGCCCCATCCTCACAGCAGAGACACAGCTGAGCGCGAAACAGCCCATGGCGGAGGTGAACAGGAGCTGTGTAACGCTCCAGTCTAATCCAGATTCTGAGAAAAATAACCACCGCCGCTCCGGGATGCCGCTGCCCTGCCCGTGCCTCGCAGCCCAGAGACCTGCCGACCCCGCCATGGGAGACGGGTGCCGGACGCCTGGCTCAGGCGGCTCCAGCAGGGAGGGGAGCCGGCACAGCCGGCTAAAAAAAACACCTCAGTTGAGCAAAACTCATCCTCAGAAGATGCCCTGGCACCCGACGAGCCCCTCCACCACCCACCAAAGAAAGCAGCAGCATCTCCCTATGGCGAATGGCACCTAAGACCACTTCTGCCAGCACTGAACCTGCACAGCATCTCGGGGCCTCTACAATCTCTACGGTGAGCATGAAGCATTGGCTGCACGCCCTCAGTTCCAAACAGCAGCCGTAGGCACATCTGCCCCCACTCCCTCGGTTTGCGCTGTTTGTCACCGATACCTGCTCCCAGTTTGGCTGTGGAAGAGTGGAACGTATCACGTACACCACCAGGAACCCCCTTCTCTACCAGCATCGCTTTGAGTGGTCCCCACAAAGCTGCCCCCTCTCATTCCTCCCCACAGGAGACGTTTCCCTTTGCGTGGTGGGGGTTTTAAGAGCAGACCCAGAGCGCACACCCCTCTTCCCACGCCATTGCTGCTTTTACTACAGGCACCGTGAAGCACTTGCTGGGACACCACGAGCTCCCGTTGCAATTAAAACCACAGTCATCCGAGAAATGAGCCAGGTGCGTTTTGGTTTTGAGCATTACTGTGTTCCCTCCCGCAGTGATTTGCGAAGCCGAGTGATTCACAGGCAGCGTCTCCCACTCGGTGCCTGCTCCCGGGGACTGCTCTGCTGCCTGCTCCCGGGTGAATAAGCTGCTATCTGGCTCGAGTGTCACATTATTTATCAGGTTCGTTTGTAGTTTGTTGGTTTGGTTGTGTTTTTCTTTAACTACTCATCAATGAACAATAGTCAGCAAGTGAGCAATCTGCCAGGGTGGGGTTGGGCACAATTAGATGATACACAGCACGCATCCTTCATCTACCTTTGCCTTCACCTCCTCGAGACAGTCACTGCAATTGTGCCTCACAAAACTGAGGGCAGCGTGTGCGTAGATCCAGTATGACACTCATCACCTTACTCCACCTCTTCATGAAACACAGCTAACCTGCCTCTTGTATGGCTCCAACCTCTAATTTTCTCCTTTTTTTTTTTTTTTCTTTCTTTTTTCTTGATTACATTGAACATACAGAGCACAAACAAGCATGGACAGGCTGTTTGCTAACATTTTCTGAAATCAGGTGAGAGAGAGCAAGCCGGTTTTGTAGCAGTGTCGGAACACAACCAAATAAACAAAAGCAAGCAGGAGAGGGTTACCACCGGTGGGATTTCACTGACATCGGTGGGATTACAGCAGGGCTGAGCCTGACTTTGCTGTCACCATAAGTGTCACACCAGAGCCTCCGGCACTGGCGGCACACAGGAGATGACAGACTGCACCAACAGACACGGTAAGTCCCTGCACGCTTCAGAACAAGACCAAACCGTTGGGATAACGCAGGGATGGGTCCCCCTAAGCAGAAATCATCCTACTCGGGGCTCTGCCCAGCGCACCTGGTGCCAACAACCCAAACTGGGATATCCACATCCTATGGACCGGTACTGCTCTGGGGCGAGGTGGCTCCTGCACAGCCCCGTGCGTTCCAGCTCCCCAACACCACTGCAGCATCCATCAGGAACAGGAGGAGTTTCTGGACTGATATCCAGAATCCACAGGAATAGGAAAACCTGGTTGGGTACGTGTGACCTGGTGCCTGCCTCCTTCTACAGCTCAGGCACTGTTAGTAACTGCGGTGAGCAGCAGATTTGATCAGGTTTCTGCCGCAAAGCAAGTTTGTCTCCTCACTGCCTCCTTCTCCCAGGCTCCACCATCCCGGTTAGCCTTTTCTCCTTCATTAGGGTTTTGTAAGGTAAGGATTACCTCTGCTCAACTCCTCTGCACAGCTCCCAAGACAAACAGGGCTCTAATTCTTTCCTGGAGGGCACAGACGTTTCATAACAGAAAAAAATACCATACAAAATAATAATAACAATTTAAAAAAATAAAATAAATGGGCACATGAGAGCACAGCCAGGTAAGGAACACAACTTTGACTCTCATCTACTTGAAACACACGTGAACTAAAGCAAGCAGAAGTGTCAGGCCAGTTGTGGTGGCAGCAGCAGGGACGGCAGAGCCAGACCGGCTGCTGTGGCAAGGCAACGCCAATCGCCGCTCTCCTCCATCTCACCTGCGCACACTGGCGAGCTCTTCCCCAACGCACAAAGAGCAGCATTTCACTTCAGAGGAGCAGAAGAGTCAGAGTAGAGACCTGCTGCAAATCAATATAATGACCCATCCATCACCAGCACGCCGGGATGCCGGGGCACTGCTGGCTCTTCCTCTTTGGGGAGCAGCGGGATCTGCACCATCAGCTTAATACATTTCCTTATAACGTCAAAACATCAGTGTGCAACACCAGAACAACTGGCCTAGATACAGAGTACTTCAAAATCCCAAGGGGAAAAAGAAAGACTACAAATTCACTCAGAGCCCTGCTGTAATCTGCAGACTGTCCTAGCAGTCATCACAGACAGTGACTCAGTCCTGGGTGACCTCCTTTAATGCTCCATAAGGCTAATGCTGAGTTTAATAGGGTTATTTCTGCCTTTAATGATCAGGGCTCCTACGGAGACAAGAAGTTGCACCACAGCCTGTAACGCAGCCACCCTCGCTCTCCTCCTGCCCGCAGGCAAGGGACACTGCACAAGGTCCCGTCCCTGCTCCTGGCTGCCTGTCTCGGAGGCAGCGCGGATCTAGCTGGGCATGAAACCCAAAACAGTCCTTCATCCATCATCCAGTGACCCAAAACAACACCCACAAGGTCTCAGAGCACAGTCCCAGCCTCTGTCACCGCACGGACCCGCTGGGGCAAGGCAGGGGATCCGTGTGAGAGGCAGATATCAAAAGCAATCAAACGCTCCTCCTTCTCAAAGGCGGAAACGTCGCTAACATTACAAGCCGTAGAGGAGTTAAAAGGAAAGGCTTATTAGAAAGAAAACTCGTTCTGACAATCACAAAAATTGGAATTCATTTAAAATTCAAATTATGCAAATTCAAGTAATCTGTATGTGCAGCTCCATCACATGCCAGCGGTGGGACCGCAGACACATGCCACCAGCTACATGGCCGGGGGAAATCCACCCTCCGCCGCGCTCCGGGAGGAAGGCAGGCGCGCTCACCTCCGGCAGACACGGCAAGGGCAGCCGCTCCTGGGGAACGGGGCCAGGGCAGGATTCGCAGGTGCTCCCTCCGCACCGGCAGGGAAGCGGAAAGATGCCTCAGCACCACCGGCAGCGCTCCAGCGTGTCGCACCCCAGGGGTGCGGGGAGGCAAGCCTCAAATGTTTTCAGATGAGCTACAGTAAAGTCTCCCTTGGAGAAGCTCAGATGCCCATGACCAACACACAAAGCCTTCGTTAGGCAGAGAGCCCAATTAAATGGATGTGAGAGCACCGCACGGCACATGATGCACACAGGCAATAGCTCTGCCCAGTTTCCATCCACCCTGCCAGGGGTAGGGTCCCGTCGCCCCCCCCCAAAAAGCCCTGCACCAGGAGCCTCCCCCCTCACTCTCAGCAACCTCCAGAGCAGAAAGCCGAGCAGCCGCATCGCGAGGCAAAGACGGCTCTGACTGTCAGCACGGAAAGTGCAAAGCCAGAAATCTATCCTTACGAGCTGGGCGAGTGCAACAGCCCGGAAAAATGAATCAAGCTTTAAATATGGACTTTCCTAAAAGGTCCCAGATGAGCCACTGCAGAAAAGGCAAATCGTATTCTCTCCTGTAAATGCTCTGCTGTGCACAGGGATGGCGGCTCTCACCTGGCACCAATTTCTCCACCAGCCGCGCTCAGAGAGCCGGGACTGGGCAGAGCGGGCATCACACAGCAGGCCAGGGCACAACACGAACGCGGGGGACGCTGCACCGCCTCCAGCACTGAGATGGAGAGTAATTACCAAACCCTGGGAGGACGTGGAACCCCGTACTAGCTATCTGTTCTTGGAAATAACTTTCCCAGCTTGGCAAGACCTTTACTTTGAAGTTAAAACCCAGGTTGTTGAGCTGTGTGGGGAATACTGGTCCCGTACCGGCCCGAGCATCAGCTAACAAGCTGCCGGCTCAGCTTGCTGCACACTCGCTGCCGCAAGGCTCCGCGGAAGGGCCCGGCTGATGCCCTTTCCAGGTAGGATGAGTCTGCTTTTCTCAGTAAGTCTCACAAGGTCACAGCCCCGTGGCCAAGCCTACAGCAACAACATCTTTTAGCTGTTGAAATGAGCCAGAAATAACATAGCAAGGTACAAAAAGGAAGGGAAAAAAAAAAAAAAAAACCAGCCTGCAAAAATCCTGCTCTGTTCCTTGACGGACAACAATCAGCTCTACGGGTACACCAAGGAAAGCTAAAGGTCCCCAAAACCTTGTGAAGTCAAAAGCCAAAGCAAACCAGCTGCAGAGAGCACAGAGAGCAGCCGGCGTGGCGCTGAGCAGGCGGCCCCAGGGGTGGGGAGCAGAGGACTGCCCCGTGGGGAAGGGCAGAGCCCACCCCTCTGCAGGCGCCAGGACGCCGGTTGGGCTGAGAGCCCAAGTCCTTCCATGCCTTCTGTGCCCATCTCCGCTGCAGAAGGTCAGCTGTGGGTGACAGGTCCCACAGAGACACTGAAAGACCATCTCCAAAAGAGGAAGGGTCCCCAACATCTCAACAACCTCCTCCCCTTCCCACTCTCCCGAGCACAGTTGGGGCTGTGGGTCCAGGCTGAAAGACAGATAAAGCAGATATCCATGCCTTACCCCACAGCAGGACCGCCTCATCTTAAACACCTCCAGTGTTGTTCAGCCGCTCATCGCACACCCCATCCCACTCCTGCTCGTCTCCATCCCCGAGGCTTTCACCCGCTTCTGAGTCCGAGGCAGCAGCTCCCACAAAGACAGTTCACGGGTGCCGCTGGCAGCGCTGGGGTCGTTCCCAGCTCGCCCAGAGTCACCCCCACGGGCAGCTGCTGCTGCGCATGGAAAAGCGTCAACACACTGCCTGAGGGCAGAACCGTCCTCCCGGGGAGAAAAGGAGCGGCTACGTTAAACGATCCACTCAAGCACAAGCAAAGAGGGCGAGCCCCCCAAACCACCCGGTACAGCAGTGACACAGCCCAGGGGACACCAGAAGCAGCACCAGTCTGTGCGACCTGGCAGGGGGATCAGCCCCTCCTCAGGGCTAGAGGGAAATTAACGACTCCGAGAGATCTCAAAAGATGAGTCTGGCCGAAGCCTACGGCACAGTGAGCACCACTGCCTCGGCCGGCAGCGCTTTGGGTTGCTTGGGCACCCACACCCCCTCCGCTCCCATTGTACTGACGCTCTCACCCATTTCTAACCAACACCAACTGCTTTTCAGCACAGGGACACCCGAGCCCTCATTACAACCCTGAGGCCGGTAACGAGGCAGAAGGAAGGCCACATGAATCCCTATATCGGGTGTCTCTGGGAAAGAGAAGAGGCAAAGCCCATTAAACATTGATCAGTCTCCCGCAGCTGTGGCGCAGCCCTGACGTGTCCCCACCGTCCCGCCACCAGGATGCTCCGGAAGGGCCAGAAAGGGCTGAACTGCCCCAGGGTCTCAGTGCTGGCTCGTCGCTCGCCCCAGCCCCTTGCTGTGCCTCTCTGCAAACCCTCAGAAAAGACCCAGTTGCTTGTAGAGGTGAGGCGGAGGACAGGAAAACTCATTTCCTACTTTCAAATTTGTTTCGTACTTCGGACAGCAGCAGCCAGAGCTAAGGCGCTCGCCCCGCGCATCACCCGACTGAGCAACAGCCGCCTCCGAGCCAGCGACAGCCCGGCGGGAAGCGGGGAGGCAGAAACCCTGCCAGGCGAGGCAGGCAGGGGCTCTGCCACGATGTGGGCAAACTCGAGCTGCTGCCGCCATCTGCTCTGCCAGGCTGGAGCGGGCTCTTTTTCTGTTGTTTTGGTAATGTTGCGCATAAAAATAGCTCTCTGACACGTCGATGTTTTGGGGAAGCCGCGCATGTGTGAACGCAGGGGGGCCAGACGTCCCAATACTCACAAATTGCCGCCGCAGCTTGGTCTTGACGCGCTCAGCCTTCGTCTCTGCCGGGTGGACGGCATAGCTGAGGGACCCCAGGTGGTTGTCGACCGACAGGCTCTTCCTCATGTAGAAGGAGCGGGTGCGGAAGTAGCTGAACGGGGCATCTTCCACCGCTGTGCCGAGCTGGGGGTCCCTGGGGGGGTCCGTGCAGTCATCTTCCAGCCGCCAGGCCTCCCCTGGGGAGCAGAAGGACACGCCACCCCATCAGAGCCACAGCCCGGGCCATGTCCTACCCCTCCAGCCCACCAGTGGGGATGCCGGGTGGGCAGCGCAGAGCCCCTCTGCCCATCCCACACCCACCGGCACACTGTGGGGCACGGGTGCTGCAGGATTCACTCCCTGGAGGGCACGTCCCTGCCACAAGCCCCTGCGCACGCCTTGGCCCCCCCTGCTCCCACCCTGTCCAGCCTCATGTACCTACAGCCCCCAACATCATCCTGGCAGGAACCGGTCAAATACAGTTGAGCGCAACAAAGACTTGGCCAGAGTCAGGGCCTCCAGCCACTACTACAGTATAAATATTATTACTCAGAATAATCAGCAGAGCAAAATGCTAATACTAAAAACTTCCTGCTACTTAACTCTAATAGGGTTATCCCATTTAAAAGGCTCATTTATAAAGAAATAAGAAAATTTCCCTCGTTCTTCATCACCCAAAGTTCAATAGGACACTCCACATTAAAAGAAAAAGTTGTTTTTTGGGTTTTTTTAAAGGAATAAAACAATCAGGACCACACACAGTTCTTGCTGCTGGCATTAATGCACCTGTACCAAACCTCTCTCCTGCAGGTATTCCCATGCTCTGTACCTGGTGACGATAATAAATCTTGCTTTGTGAATGGGAAAACTGAGGCACCACAAATGTTGCAAATTGCAAAACGATTTACTGCCTCCAGAAAACTCTTTATGGCACGGCCAAGAGCAAATCAACAGCCAAACCGAGGACAGAAACCAGACCTCTGGTCTCCTCGAGCTCCACGCGGCCCATCGCCAGCAGCCCCATCTGATGCAGCACCGCGGGGCTGGAGCACCCGGACACAAAACCTCATTGACGCTGAGAAAGCAGCGGTGGCAGCGGACAGTGGGGATCACGCAGAGCTGGCGCTCCCGGGGTAGGACTGACCATATTTCATTGCAACAAAAGGGAAAAATAACAAAACACAATAGGAAATCTCTCTATAATATCACCGCAGTGCTCTTTTCTGAGCAGCTTGGATGCCGCGAGGTTTTTGTTGCCAATCTCATCTTTACATCTGGAGTTTGCCCTGCCTCCCACCCCCGAGACAAAATCACTTCTCAATAGCCGTAACAAATAAACAGTAAAACCCTCTTGCTCAATTCTTGTAAAAATGATCAATTATTAGCCAACTGCAGCCCAAAAGGGCATCTCACACGATTGTCTTCCGAAACTCTCCCCCTCCTGCAGCCTCTTCCCAAGACAACATCATTTGTCTCCAGTTTCTGACAAACCCAGCATCTTTGGGCAGGAGCGACCGTGACCCTGCTACACCAGGGCTGAGGAGCAAAATACTTCCAGAGCTTAAAGCAAATAAAAACCTTAAGGTAAAAACCAGCCACAAGGCGAGCGAAGTCTAGTTTACCCAACAAGGCTGTGGGTTTTACATTGAGTATGATGAGAGACAGGCTGGACACCGCAGAGACCGGCCACTCCGTCTTCTGTGTCTCAACCAAAGTGTCCCCTCCCCAAGCTCCCTGAGCTTTTTAAGGTGTAAAGAGAGTTCACTGCGTGCAAAGTCCTGCCAGTGGATCTGAAGGCACCAAATCGATACCAACAGAACAGAAAGGACATGAAGGAAGCAGAGAAAGGCAGAAAGCTTAAAAACACAAACAAAGAGGCAGCCCAGAATGCAGCACTACCTCGCATCGCATCTGGGTTTTTTTTTTTCTCCTCCCCTACTTTCAATTCAATAAGCTGCTGCTGCTCCTCTCCAAATGTCAACTCATACAACACAGGAACTGCTGTTTGAAAGCTGTGATTATTCAAGGCACAAACACGTCAATCGGAGCCCAGATCCAGACTGCCACCGCAAGATAGCATCGCTCCGGGGACGCAGCAGGAAACACCGCGACACAGGCACCGAGCCAGGGAGGAGACCCACCCGACGCGCAGGAAAAGCGCACATGGAAGGAGGAACCAGCCCCAGTGGCCCCGTGCTCATCTGTGATGGCTCAGCCACCACTTGCACCACCTTCTGTCCCCAAGGCTGTCCCTTCCCAGCCCCACAGCGTGCCCAGACACAGCCACCACTGCTCTACCGCCCTGGGTGAGGGACGGCCAAGGCTGTGTGCTGAACGTAGCCCCGCTGCCGGGGTACAAGGGAAAGGATAGTCACCCGCCGCACCCACTCCTTCGTGTGGGACACCTCTCCTGAGGATGAAGGAGTTGCAGTTCAAAGCCCCAGAGACCAACAGGGTCACATCGGGTCTCACTGATCCCAGTTTCCCCACAGATTTTGCTGCTTTTGGTCTCTTCTCTCCAAGGGGCTACAGGCAGCGGCATCCTCCAGCGCAGTCCGGGAGCAGGACCAGCAGCAGAGTGGCTCCCTTGCCTGCTCGAGAGGTGATGTTCTCCAAACCTCTCCCCTGCTCGGGCAGAAGGGCTGCGGTCCCTCCTTCCCAGGCATAGGGAGCCACCGCAGAGGGAGTCAGGACCTTGTCTACCCCAAAAAGTTTGTCCACATGCTGAAGGAGCTTGTTCCTCATTTCTACCAAACAAGCAAATCAATGATCCAGCCCAGAACAGTCAGAAGGGAAAGATCAAGAAGTCCCTGGAAAGGAAATGGCAAGGACAGGAGCGAGCCCACAGGCTGGAGGCCAACCAGCCTTATGCTCTTCTGCCTTGAAGCTGCTCATCTCTCTGCCACCCAGAGCTACGCCCAGCCACATCAGCACCTCAAAGATAAAGCATCTTCTTGGGTTTGGCAACAACAATTGCTGCAAAATCTTTCTTCTTTTTGAAGTGTTGGGGAAGACATGGACCAAAGGATGGAGAGGGCAGCAAGGTCAGAGACCCGCTGCCTCTCCAATACTTCCTCTCTCAGCGTGGACGGGCTGATCCTCAGCCACTGCGACCAACGCAAAAGGTTTTCCTCAGTGCCGATGCACGGGCTGATGTCAAAAGGCCCTTCTGTTCCTCTCCCGCACAGGGGGCGGCACGTTGTCCAGGTACCATGATGAAGTCTCAGAGCCAGGAGTCTTCCTCTCATCCAACACCATGTCACTGCGGCAAAGAGCACAGGAACCAGCCCCACTACCCAGCTGAAAACACAAGGCGGGCATCTTTACAAGCAAATTTGTTTCAGGAGGGGGCCGTATGCCGATGCTAAGTTCAACAGAGATGCAAGATTGACACTCATCCAGACGTCGTGGAAGGCCACCCAAAACATCCCTGTGAGTATTAGGAAAATTAATTCCAGAGTCCTGGTCCAAGCTCAAATCCAGCTGCTTCCTTTCGGCTTCTTTCTTTTCCTCCCATGGGCATGATTCCCAATAAGCTCACACCAATTGTGCTACCAGTTCGCTTCTTCCCAGAATCGCAGTGGGGCACGGAGCCAGTTTCTGAAGAGCTCAGCATGTTGCATGACAGACAAGGGAGAGAGGAGGCAGGTGAAGAGCTCCAGCATGGTCTACTGCTCCTTCCAGGTGCAAGGCAGAGGGAACTGCAAGGGGTCAGGCACGCAAAACGCATGCGGCGACCTGCCTGTGCAGGCTGGGCAGGCAACTGAAGGCTGAGGAGCAGCCCCTGCCTGCTGCAGAAGGAAGAGTGCAACAACAAGTGTTTCTCAGTCTCATCCCTAAAACTTCACAGGGGCACAGAAGAAGGAAGGACAAATGAAACGCAGCTCATTTCTCTGCTGCCAGCACACGTGAAGCCTCTCAGCACACAGCAAAACATGACACCAAACAGATAATGGTTTGGACAAGGCTGGAGCTGCCCATGCCCCCGTCTGACCAAGTCCTGTTTGCTCTTGTTTCCCCCTCGCTATGTCCCAGGCTCACGGCCAGCAGGAGTTTTGGGTTAACCCAGGAGAGCTGCTCCAGGCAAGGAGGTGAAGGATGGAGAGCTCAGAGCCTGTCCCAGCTGAGCACAGCACCACTTATTGCAGGTTACCTGGAGGGGAACAACAAAACCAGACCAACCAGTTCACCATCCCTCAGCTCTCCTGGCCATCCTCAGGGCCCCAGTTCCCCACCAGACACCTTGGTGCCTGCACAAGGACCTGCACAGGAGCCGTGGTGCCACAGCAGAACAATCTCCTGTGACCTCCCAGAGTGACAGGGCACTCCCCTCCTCCAGCACTGCCACGCTGGAACCGCAGAACACAAAGTGAAAGGTTGGGGAACGTGTCCCGATGGTCAGATGAGGATGTCACATCTCATCCACACAGGAGGAGACAGCTTCTCCCACCTCGCTTGGTGATTCCTCTGCTTGCAGCCCCCAGGACAGCAGTGAGCCAGAGCCCAGTTTCCTCCCAGCAGAGCGGTGAACTCTCCCAGAAGATGAGCTTACCACCTCTCCCCCCCACAGCCCTGCTCCTGCCAACGCCTCGCACCCCTGCAGGCAAAGCCTCTTCCCGAGGTGGCTTTGGCCGTGTGTCCCCCACCCTTGAACGGGGAGCAGCAGCGCCTGCTCAAAGCACATTCACAAGTTCTTTAAGGAAAGGATCTTCTCTCCCTCCTGAAACGCTGCAGCCCAGCTCTCATTTGTAAGTACTTGTGGAAATTCTGCTTTCCTCATCGGCACACCGGGGCTCCTTAACCTCCTGCGTCACACGCTGCTCCGCTCTTGTCCTGCTGTCCAGATGTCACACCCTGCTGGCAGCGCAATCCCTGCGGCACGAGGGTTGCTGCATCCCTGCGGGCGAGGCCACATCGTCTGCACTGACGGAGGCCACCGCTTGTGTCCCAGAGCTCAGACAAATTCAGTGCTGGGTATTACAGGTCAATACTGCCAAACCTGTGATCCAGGCTGTCAGAGACTGATACAATAACCAGGCAATGCTGGGAAAAGCATCTTTTTTCCGCCCCCCTCCATGATAGCATGCTGATAGCCTTAATGAGTAGCTAATTAGCAGTTCCTAATTGAGTATCAAGGAGCCAGGAAAAGAACCTGAGAGGATCTGGACAGAAAACAAGTCCTCGTTCATTCATCCAAGGCTGTGGCTGTGGAGGGAGCCTTCCAACCTACGAGGGTTTTCATACTCCTCCCTCTTCTTGGCATCCTCAGCACCTTCCAGCCATGAATAAAGCAACATCCCAAACGCTCGTGGTGTGCAATCAGGGCTCTTCCCTACACCCGCTGTGCAGGGAGGGCTGCACACGCAGGGTTTGCTCGAGGGTGGCTGGTCCACGGTGTACGAGCACGGCTGCACTCCCATGAGAGGAGGTGTTTGCAGCAGAAGGTGATGAGGTTTGCAGTGGGTCTGACTCATGCTGGGACTTCATCCCACGGTCTTACACCAGCCTCCCACTCCCTCCCTCCACCTCCAGGCACCGCTCCCTGGAAGCACCAGCACGCCAACCAGGGACCTGCCGGGTGCTGAAGAGTGCTCAGGATGCCGTGTCCTTCACGGCTGATGCTCTCTCAGGCACAAGTCTTTGTTTTGCCCTCTACCAGGAGGCAGACCTCCACCATTTATTCAGGTCTGTCCTTGCAAACCGTGACCCAAGGAAATCCCGAGGGCTCACAGAACCTCACAAGCCACCTTTGCTTCCAAGCAATGGAGTTGCCTATAATAACCTCCCTACTCACAAGTGTCCCACTCCCTTGTGTCCCCAGGAGTCAGCTACACAAGGCTTTCCCACGGGTCTTCCTCCCACACCGAAACCCGCTCGAACAATTTGATGGGCTGAAAGAAAAACCATGAGTCCCGCACGCAGCAGAGAGCAGTCACTTGGGTGCTGCAGCACACCCAGGAGCACCGCTGCGCTCGAGCCCTTCTCCGTGCACGACTTTTGGGAGAATTAGTAGCACCAGGAAATGAAAGGCAGCCTGCAGAGCATTCAAATTAAGCCAGGGCTTGGACAGCTGCTCCGCTGAGTGGCTCACAGCAATCTGACTGTGAGCAAGATAGATTTTTAAAAAAAAAAAATCAAATAGCACCTTTGGATTTTTTTTAAGGGAGCTGTTTTATAAGGATGTTATTCAGCGCTGGATTGCCAGCCCTGGTTTGCAGGCCTTGTTTCAGTGCTAATAGTCCCTTTCCCCATCATTTTTATGGCCCCGGTATGCTTCTGCTGGCACCAAAAGCACTGAAACACTTTGGGCATCAACGGTTTTGCCAATAAACTTGTTCAGAGCAGCTGGCCCAACCACATTAGTATTTCATCAGATGAACACAAGAGCAGAAGAACATGATAAAAACCCTCCACTGAGCCAAAGGCCAACACACACTGCCCGGCTGGGCAGCATCTGCTACAGCAAATCCCCACCCCAGGCCAGGACCAGGGGACGAGCACAGTATTGCTGCTCTCTGCCACTGCTCCCAATGGAAACCAGCAACAAGTGCCCTGAAGTCACTTCACGCCATAAAAAGGAGGCACTTTGGCTTGTTGCAGAGGCCATAGGCACTGAGGCAGCAGCTCGCCATGGCATACGTGGCCAGGAGATGCTGCTCACCCAGAAGCAGAAGGCTCTGAGCATCACCTCCCCACATCAGGTGGCTTTTGCGAGCTGACTCTGCTTTTCATCAGCATAAGACAAAAAATGGGGAGGTTGAAGCAACAGGCTCAAAGAAAGGTTCAGAGAGGGGTGGAAAAAAAGCCAACCTCATCAAGAAGGGCTGGTTTTGAAGCAGGATAAACCCCACACAGGCTGGGGTTGGATTTATTTTGTTATTTGTGCCCCTGAAACAGGAAAGATTTGCTAGGGTTTTGCAGGCCCCCAGGCAGAAAGGGGTGGAAGCTCACCCCAGCTCTGCGGCACTCACCGGTAGAAGGGACCGTGCAGCCTTTCTGGCAGTCAGAGGCTGAGTGCTTCTTGTAGGGCTTCTGCTCCGGCATCTCTTCCCTGTACGCCGCGGAGTCGAGAAGGGGAAGCCTGCTCAGGACCGGCAACTGGGGGATGCTGGGCAGCGTCCGGGACTTCCCCAGGAGCGGTCGCTGTGGCTTTCTGTCCAGAGACCTTGAGGAAAGAAAACACAGAGCATATCCCTTTCAGTAGGTGGGATGGCTTCTTCAAGCCAGGACTCTTCTGTAACACACAACGCTGCCACTGGACTGAGAGCGTACAGTCCTTCCCACCACCAAACTGCACCCTTCGTTTGCAAAGCTACTGCTATTTCAGTGAAGCCTTCTCCCTTCGCCAGTGTATTTTAATTAGGATTTGCATCTTGAGCTGCAAGCCACAATCAGCATAAATAGCACACGAAGCATTCTGGCTCCCTCCCCACCTCCAAACGCACAGATAATCAGAATTAAGCAAATAAACAAACCAGAGGGTTCAAGACTGAAGTGATACAAATTCCCTTTACGAGAAGTTAAAAGCCCCATTGACCATCATCTGAGACAGCAGAATGCTCCTCGTGGTGGGAGCCAGGTCACTCAGGGGTCCCAAGGACGCGCTCTGCAGGGAAGGTCCAGACTATACCAAGACAGGCTCACACAGCAGGCACTGTGGAGGTCACAAAGGTGTCACACAACATGTAGAAACACAAGTTCAAGGTCTCTACGGGGTCAAAATTCAACCGAGTCTGATGATGGGGCTCAAAAGCTGTGGGGATGACCGAGATGCACACCAATGTGCTAGCAGTGTGACCACGAGCCTCCTCCTCCTCCAAAACCCTAGAGCACACCAAGCCTCACAGTGGGGCACAGGAGCAGGCCCCCTTGGTCCTGCTTCACCCCACAGTGTCCCTCAAGGGATGGTCCTCAGGTGCTGTCCTCGCAGATGACTCTAGGTTAGGCTATGATGCAAAGATCCCAGAAATGTGATAAAAAGGCACGGATGCCCAGCACTGCCGCGGTGCGAGGAGACGTGGCAGGATCACCCTGTGCTGAGGGCTGCAGGCTGGGACCACCCCAAGGCTGTCCAGCTCCGTCCCTCACCATCACAGAGCCCACACCTGAGCCCGACCGAGCTCCTCAGCACAACCCGAGGGGGCCCAGCAAAGGGCCCCTCCTCGCACAAGGCTGTTCCTAAATCTCATACTGAATGGTACGAAACCTTCAAATTTCCATCCAAAATTCAATTCTTAGCTGCTTTATGCTCATTTGTTCTTGTGCCAATATTAACCTTTAGCTTAAATAATTATTCCCCCTCTCTGGTGTTTGCTCCCATGATTAATTTCCATTACACCGCAGTCACAGCCCCTTTCAGCCTGCATTCTTCTAGGCTGATTAAGGCAAGTTCTTTCAGTCTCCTCTCACAAAATGAGCTTTCATTCCCCATGGTTACTTCCACACCCTTTGCTTGCCCTCCCTTCAGCTCGGACCCGACATCCTCCACCCGTCCCGGAGCATCACGCAGCGCTGAGCTCCCTGTGTGGATGGCAGTGCGAGCGCTCTGCCTCCCTGCACGTAACAGCACTAAATTTTATCCTATTTCCACTAAGCTGGTCCTCAAGGTCGCGTAGGGAAAGTCTATCATGCAAAAGCTCCTGACCCTCGGCGGCTGCCTGTCACCGCTACGTTTATTATGATCGTTTTTCATTCCCTTTACAAATGTGACAGCAGCTCCCGACTGGTGCCGGCATCTGATGTAATTCACAGGCGAGCAGTGACACAGGGGCCGGGGCAGAGCAGCGGCACCGTGCAGGGCTCCGGCGGGACGGGGATGCATCAGGCACACCATGACGGATGCGGGCGGCGCTCAGGTTGAGGGCAGGAGCCACCGTGGGGAGCCGGGCAGCCCCCATGCCCACCACAGGGCCTCTTACCCAGACTCTAAAAGATGTGTCCATTGGAGCAGGGAGGGGGAGCACATTTTGACGTTTAAGTCCAGAAATTTATTAATTTCTGCATTAATCGTATTTGCCCTTGATTCCCAAGCAATGCTGCTCTGCTCCACAAAGCTGTCACTGAGCGCTCTGGGGACGGGGACGGTTGCGGGGACAGCACTGCCCCAGCCCTGGAGAGGCACCGGGCGCACAGCATCATCCCGCCCACGCCATGCCCCACGCTTCACTTGCATCGATGCGAAAACAAGCTATGCCAGGAGATACAAAGCCGGAATTAGCACCCTGAGTTGTTTCTATTTCAGTAAAATGTATGTACCTCTCATTGTAACACATTTCCCTGGCACAAGACAACAGGGATGTAACTTAACACATCGCTGTGCCGCATAAATGAGTCCTGGGCTCTGCTGGAGTTCAAAACATTCCTTTTTTCTTGCATGTAAACCTCAGTGCTTTTAAACATACCAGCGTATAGCTCCATCACCTGCAGAACGGCATTAGCATTTTAAGTGCTAACATCCCTTTGTGCCTACAGTGCCACTCACACAAATCACACCGGGGTAAAAAGGGAAGAATTCACACCCTTAGAAGAGCAATTTTTAAGTGGTGTAGCTGCAGATAATGACTTACATCAGAAGGAGCAAAGCGACTAGAAACCTGTTTCTATCCGAAATCTGAACTCGAATTTCCAAGCAAACTTGCGGCTCTCCGCATCTACCGTCTCGTGTACAACTCCAGTGGCCTCAGCAACAACTGTCAGCCGGGACACGACGGCTGCCACCGGGAAGTCACATTGTGTCTACGTATGCTTCCCAAGCAGGCTCCACAGCGAGGCCTTATCAAGGATGCCACATCCCATTAGCAACGATCCCTGATGGAGTGTAAAGCTCAATTAGGAAAGCCATAATCAACACTGTTACAGCCTATATTTAGCTGCTGTTTGGCGTTTTGGTAGAAAGGAGAGCACATAATGAAGTCTTGACAAGGGGGAAAAAATCCTTCTGGCTGTGTGCGAGAGCTCAGACAGGAGCCCAGTGACAGCTCCATCACTCCCAGTCCGTGGCCAGATGAGGAACAGTCACCAGGGCCAGGTGCCCAGCCACCAGCCCTGGGGACAGCCGCAGGGCAGAAGCCGGTTGCGCCAGGCAGAGTGCAAGCCCAGCAGACTGCTCCAGCATCCCCCAGCCAAGCCACAGCCCGTGACACCCGAGGGACACAGGGACTGCTTCCCCAGGCTTTTATTGAAAGCAAACAGACTAAGAAAAAACACCACCGTGACAAAAAAAAAAAAACAGGCAAAAAAAAAAAAGGAGGCAGAGCACATTGCAAAAGACGTGCTGTGTCCGGCACCTTCCCCATGATGATGTCCTTACCGGTTGGCTCCTCCAACACCCCGGGAAAGAGGGAAAGGGCTGAGCAGAGAAAAAGGGAAGGGACGGAGAAAAGGTTAATGCAAGTTAAACCAGGGAAAGCCAGATCCTGCATGCCTCCTGCGAGCAACTGCACCCCCCCAGCCTGTCCTCGCCACTTATTTTGACCTGGGAGAAGTTGCTCTCCAGACGGCACGTCCCAGCCCAACCTGAAGGCTTATTTTAGTCTCATGTTGAACGAGAGAGGACAGAGTGTCCACCTGACTCAGAGTAAGGATGGAGGAGTCACCGACGCCAGCCACAGCAGAAATCCAACAACACAAAAGAGACAGCAAACAGGAGGGAAAAATAACCCAAAACCCGCTACTCGCACAATCCAAAGAGGACCCCAATAAGCCCCACTGATTTACACAATTTCCCAGCGATGCGAGTGAGAAAACCTCCCACGCACCTCCTCAAAGTGCCTGAGGACAGTGACCCTCCGCAGATGCCCTGCTCCTGGCAAGGGGGAAGCCCTCGCCCTGCCGCAGTACCCAGACCCAGCAGCTCTCAGACAAACCCCAGCGCGCACGGTGCTAATCCAGCTGCTCCCAGTCTTCCCAGTGCCAGGCTGCTTGTGGACAATGGGAAGGAGAGAAGGAGTTTCAGCCAGGGAGCGAGGCTAAAGAGGGAGAGGGGCAGAGGAGCACCAGCTGCTCCAGAGCTGTGGCTTGGTGAGAGCCATACGCCCTGACACACGAGGCCATTTCCAAGCTCTGAGGGGGGACAACGCATGTCCCAAAGATCTCACAACCCCAAAAGGCAAAAAAAGGATTCAAAAAAAGAAGATGGAGAAGCCAAACGGCTGCTCCTCCTCCTGCAGGACCGCACAGCATTTCACAGGTAATTGGTGGTGGCTCCTCTACACCCTCAGTCAATTAGTTCACTAAATCTGCCGAGCAAAGAAAGCTTATAAAGCTGAAGGTTTGGTGAAGAAGAGCTAAATGAGGTACTGAAATTAGCCTGGGACTGATGAAGGAGGGAAGGGAGAGGGCCAGGAGAGCCCGGTTATTGCAAAGGGACACTTCTCCCAGATCTTCCCAGCTGGCGGCTGCTCCTGCCTGTAACACACTGCTCAGCCTGCTCCTCCAAGGAGGTGTAACTTAGCAACCTGACCTTAAAAACTCGGCAAAGGTTTCAGCTGGATTCAGGGAAACGAGAGATGCTACAAGCCAGGAGGAGCAATTACCCACTACAATCCTCTTTTGGCAGCGGGGCAAGGGCAGACCTGGCTCTGCTTGGGGAGGAGGGCGAAGGCAGCGTGCAGCCTGAACCAGCACGGCCTCTTACCATAAGGCAGTGGCTGCAAAATTGGGAAAAAAAAACCAAACAAAACACCCACATCCATTCCCTGAAACAGCTTGCAGAGACCCAGCTGGGTGTAAGGCGACAGGCACAGGGGGACAATAAAGAGCTCCCAGCCCCAAAAGGCGAACAGGAATTAAAAAATATTAAAAAAAAAGGTGGAGAAGGCAGGGCAGGAGGAGGTTTCCCCACAGTGCTCAGCTCCACGGTGCAGGGTTCCTCTTTGACTGCCATCCCCGTGGTGCCTCATCCCACTTTCGGTCCATGTCCAAGGGAGGGGCAGAACCGGCTGCTGCGGGAAGCAGCCGGGAGCAGCGCGGGCTCCCGGACCCCCCAGCAGCCCAGGCTGCGATGCCCCGGCCAGCCCGGCTCCCAGAGCCCCACGTGTGGGATGGCTGCACCCCCGAAACCCCAGGAGCCCCTGGTGCTTACCGGGTGCGAGCTCTGCTGCGCGGAGGCTGTGTGCCACGGGGACGAGGAGGTGAGCGGCCATTTGTGCAATGCTCTCCTCCATCCCCGTCCGCATCGCAGCAGGAGACAAGAAACCATTTACCTGCAGCTGGTTTCTGCAGAGGGGCTTCATGGGGAAAGGCAGCAGCAGGAGGAGAGGTGAAGCAGAGGAGGCTGCTAAGTGCCTTAGAAGCCATTTCTGGACAGAAGCACAGCCTGCAGGACACAAGTCAGCATGGTCCAGAGCCCAAAGCAGCAGCAGGGCCCCAGGGAGGGCAGGGAGTGAAGTTTAAGGGGATGGTGCAGCAGCAGGGAGGCCTAGAGAAGGAGTCTGAGAGGAAGCGATACAGTCGGGTGAAATACCGGGTGGCCTCAAAAAGCAGAGCCCAAGGATTTAGGAAGAGTGTGGCCTTCACAGGGCATCTGTGCATGCTCAAATCACCATAGTTTGCTCTGGAAACCTTCTCAATTGTTAGCTAACCCGTGAGTCACCGGTACTTTTCCAGTGACCCCGTGAGTTGCAAAGCCAGAGAAAATCACCCAAAAAAACAGCCAAACAGAAAATCTTCTTTTCTTGCTGCCCAGCATGTGTATTTGAGTTAACTATCCAGCAGCCAACGCAGAAGCTGCAGACCTGCACCAGTTCTCATATCACGAGCAGTGAGCGGCAACAACGTCGTGCGGAGCCATGTTTTAGCAGCCGACTCCGAGGGAGGCAACCACGATGAACAGAGAAGCCTGAGCATCGCTGCACGGGAGAGCCGAGCCCTGCGCACCATCCTCTCCCCACCCCGCACAGCTGCCACCAGCTCCTCTCCATCACCTGCAAGATGGTGCTGCCATGTCTTCCCCTGTTCCCAAGAACAGCCCTGGAGCACAAGAAAGAAGTTTGGACAGTCCTAGTCTTGCACTGGGGACCACAGGACCATGCTCGGTTACTTCTTTTAACAGTTTGGGACCAGAGAGGAGGCAGCAGCAACCCCTTCTGGTGTCCCCCACGCAGGAGGAGTTCAGCCACACGACATCTCTCTCTCCCCAATTCAAGCGAAGGCTCCACAAAACTGCCTTCACTCTGGTAAAAGGTAACGGGGGCTGAAGAGCGGAGGATGATAGCTGAAAACAGAGCATCTTTTATCCGGCTGTGAAACAGTTTCAAAGCAAAACAAAAACCAAAACAGCATTCAGCTTGCAAGTTCAGAAAAGGAGAAAAGGGAAAAAAAAAAACACAAACCACATGAAGCTATAAAAATACCTTCCCAAGCTCAGCTGTGAGCTGGTAAATACCATGATTTCCACCAGCTGGTTTGTGAAAGCTTCTTCTGCTGCCACCTCTCCAGCTTGAAAGCGCATCTCTCCAGCAGGGGCCATCGCCCAAGCACTGAACAAAACACCGCCTGGCATCAGGGGAATAATTGGTCCTGTCCCTGCAAAACTGCATTTCAATTAGAACAGGTGACACGGGCGTCAGAGGTCTCCAGGAGGTGCCGGAGAGGAGGTCGCATGCCCCACGTGCCAGGAAACACGGAGACAGTCTCAGCAAAACATTTCAGAAGAGCTACCTGGAGGAGGAGCGTTCAGCACCCGCTGCCCCCTGCGAGTCCAGCCCTGCCGCAGGACCGGCCCCGCGCCCAGCACCCTGCTGGGCCAGGGGTCAACTACCAAATTTCCCAGAAAAAGGCCAAAAGGTCTTTTTGTGGCAGCAGCTGCCTGTCGAGCCCTGAGCGCTCCGGTGGGCGACAGCCAGCGTCACACACGGTGACTGCAGGCACCACCGAGAGCCTCTCGCCCACCAGGCATTGACTCAGTGCTAACGACCGACGGCCGCTCTGCTGGCACTCAGCCCCAGCCCCACCGACACCACCCCGTCAGGCCAAGCTGGCCAACGGCAACTGCTTCAGGGAGACGAGTTTAAAAAAAAAAAACCAAAACACACAACAACCTAACATTTCACATCAGCAGTTCTGAACCCAATCACCGTGGCCATGTTTTATAGCAACGCTTCCATTTCAACACTGGCCTAAATGTAATTGTTAAAAAGGGATAAGGAAATACTTTGGGGCCGGACACTGCCATTTCATTTATTCAAAGTACATTGGTTTCTTCGTTGAAAGAACCTTTTTTCTGGCTCCATTGCAGGCAGCAAACCAAACCCCCAGCCAGTGGGAAGCTCCCCCCAGTTCCCCCCAGGACTCTCTCCTGCTCACGTGCACGCTGTGGGTGCCCTTGCCGGTGGTCACCCTGCCCTGACCAAACCCCAGCGCAGAGCCACGCTCTGTCCGTACGATGCCACAAGACCATCCCGTCCACGTCCCGCGGGGGAGAGGAGCCCTGGGCACCCTCTTGCCCGCCTGCTACGCTGCCCTTGCACACCATTAACAGGGGCGAAGATGGCACCGGGCGCTCGGGAGGGCTCTGCCAGAGACGCCCAACCCAGACCTGCTGGAGTTGCACCTCCTCAACAAAAACAAAGTCCAAAGACAGAAAGTCCCCAGGGCCAGGGAAAGAAGCAGAAACACTTAGGGAGTGTGAACATTTATCCTGCTCACGGAGTTCTCTCTGATAAATGGGGAAAGAGGGCAGACGAAGGTGAACACATGAATCCCAGCACGACGGCGGAGCAGGCGAGCATCCTCCCTCCCAGCAGCTCCAGAGCGTGACCTGCATCTTCAGGGACCAGCGTTGCAAACGCTGCAGGGTCCCCATGCCCGTAGCCAGGCTCTGCCACGCAGGCACCCACAAAGCCGAGAGGACGGCTGAAAGCACCCGGGATGCTCCACAGGGGACACAAAAGGCTCCTGGACCACTCTCCAAAAGCAAGAGGGCTGAGGCTGCACTCCCCGCCCTATTAAGATGTGTAATTTTAGATGGATTAGGAAGCTCACCTGAAGATCTTGCACGCCGAAACTCAGCCCCACCAGCAGGATGCCAAGCCCAGGGACACAGCACCGACTCAGAAACGTGGCCAGCCCCGAGGCAGGTGAGGGACAGCAGAGTGTGTTTGGGACACTGCTGCTGTGCAACGGGCACATTAAGTAAGAGGACAAACTGGTCCGGAGAAGAGCAATGCAGTTCCTTGCTTTAAACGAAAAACCTTTCAGTTCCACACCATTATTAACCACGTATTGATGTTTAAAGGTGGAGGAAAACAGACAAGAAGGGGTGACGTGACCTGCCAAGGGCTGGGACAGAGCAAAAACCTCCCAGTTCCCAGGTTCACAAGACGCTGAACCACAGCCGCTGTGCTCCCACTTTGTTTTTGTGGCGATTACTCATCTCTTGTTTGCCCTTGAAAAATTTCAGAGACAAAAAGCTAATGAAGCGCAAGTAACATGGAAGACAAGCATCCTGGCTCAAATTTTAAAAGGTTGGCTAACTTGCAAGAGAAATACATAACTGCCTCCTTCACATTTGCAGGGAGGACGTGAAGGGGGCCCAGCATGATGCCCAGCACCGCAGCCACCTCCAGCCCCCACCGCCCTCCTCTCGCTGACCCTGCACCGGCACAAAATCACCGAGGCAGCACTGGAGCCGCAACGCTCATTCACTGCTGCCCCCCCAGCACAGCCCAGCCCCTCCAAGGGACGTCCACCAGCTGCACCGCCAACCCCCTCATCCCATTCCCAGTCTCATGACACAGGGCTGGCCTCCCCTGTTGCTTCAAAATCCAAGTCACACGACGGAGGAGACAAAAAGCCGCTGAGATCATCTTGGAAAGGACACTGCTGCTTCTGACAAACACAGGGGAGACCCTTCAGGCATGAACTCTACGTGCTCCAGCACAGAAAGCATAAAGACACTCGAGATGTGTGTCAGGGCTGCTCGGTTTGTTTTAAATCCTATAATTTCTGCAGCGTGACCGAGTTTTCCAGCACTTGAGTCTAACAATGGCAAAGCTGGCCTAGCTCTGACTGCTAAGCCCTGGCAAAAATAATTATTTCATATGTTTTGGTCAAAAAATATATTTATAATCATAGCACTGGACAGCATATTGCTGCTTTAAACCCTCTTGGGCACCGCCTTTCATTCAGAGCCTTAAGCTGGTTTTCATTTTCCGCTGAAGCAGCAGAACATCAGCAGCACAAGAGGCAGGTCACCACCATGGACAAGACAGATTTCTATGCTTCCACCGTGTCACTGTAACATCCCTAAAATAAATGGCTTTCAACAAAGGAGTAATGGATGCCGCGAGGAGCCGGCAGCAGAGCTTTCAGCAAGAGGCGCTCGCCGCTGCCCTCCCGGGCTGGGGGGGGGTTAATGGGTTTTATCTGTCTTTTGAGAAAGAGCAAGGAGCAAACAGCCCCAAAATACCAGAAAGGAAGCCCACTCCTGGTCTTTGCAGCAGGGTGTTGCGTAGCTGCCAGGCTGAGGAGAGCAGCCCCGGCTGCGGGAGCGCGGCGGCCGGGCAGGAGCAGCCAGGTACGGGTTTCCTTGGAGGCAGGGTTGGGGTCCCAGCCAGCCCCAGCGCCTCGCTGCCCAGTGCCACCAGCACCCCGGGCAAGGAACCGTCCCGCGGGGCTGTCCCACGGGATGCAAAGCCCAAAAGCCTCCCGTTTCTAAGCAAGAGCCCAGGCACAGCTTTAGCTGCCGGGATGTCTGTGAGCGATTTCAGCTCAGCACCCGCAGAGGAAGGCAGAGACGGGCTCTGCCAGGGGAAGCACATAAACGGCTGCTGCCCCTCAGGAGGAAAAACAGTCCCTAAAATCATCACTTTGAATAAGCTCCTGCTCTTCCCACCTCCCTCTGGAAAAGATGAACGTTAAAAGCCAGCGCGGCTGCTTGCTTCAGAGCCTCACAGAGCACACACACGCTGGGGGAATGAATCAACACACGCCTGCCAAAACCCACTTCACCGGTGCCTCTTCTCTCTGCGGTGATCTCTGTGCTCTCCGCAGCCCTGCGCCGGGGCTCCGCTCTCCTTTCCTCCCCTGCACGACCACTTGTACCTCATCAAACAGCACCACAAGGGGTTAATAGCACTGTTAGCGTGAATTGCTTTTATGCTTTGGTCACTGGATGTATTTTCTCCATGCATTCCTCGATAATATTCTCCTACCAGCAGCCGGGTGGTTTGCGCAGGAGCCGGCTGCCGCCATCCGCTCCAGAGATCGCAGGAGGATGAAATCCCAAGCAGTCCAGCCCAGCCGACAACAGACAGGGAATTTCCTCAGCAGCAAACCTTCCCGAGATAAAAACGGTCTCTGTTCCTTGTGAATATAAGTGTGATACAGTTTTTAGGCCTTTGGAAGGTCATCAAGGCAGCAGGAATAAATAACCCGTGGGTTTCTGGTGCCTCAAGTAGTAACCCCTCGCAGCCTCGGGGGTGCCAGCTGTGGGTGTATCTCTGGAGACTTCTCTAACATGAGCCAGGACAGAGCCCTTCCATCATCTAAGGTTTAGCTATTTGTTCTTTAAAGCAACAGAAAAAAAAAAAACCACACAGTGAAGCTTTCCAGTTTTTCCACAAACATGGACTGACAGCCAAAAAAAAAAAAAACCAGAGGTGGTCACCCAAATTCTGTGCACAGGGCAGGCAGCAGCAGGCGCGGAGCAGCCAGCAGGCACAAACACCAGCTCCGGTGGCTGCCGAGCACCCAACACCCACAGAAGCGCAGGGGTGCTCTGGGCAGCTGCGCCCGCAGCCAGGGGGCTGTCTCGGGTGGGGGTGAGGGTCAAGGCTCTGCTGCCCCCACGCCAAAGCGGCCGCCGCAGCCGGCTAACCCAAAGGAGCTGCTTATTTCTGCCTGCATTCTTTCCCATTGAAATATGCAAACTGAAAATATTTTGCATAAATTTGTATAAATTCCCAACTATTCCTACAGGAGAAAACACAGAATTTTTGGGGAAAAAAAAAAAAAGCAAACCACCCCACACTAACTTTTAATTATTAAAGTATTCTTGTCTTCCCATTTGAAAGACTCTAAGCAGAAGCCTCCTTTTTTTAATTTCCTTTTTGAAATGTTTCTTCCTGGGTCCAGAAAACGTCTCCTTGGTCAACCCAACCCCCCTCCCTTTCCTCTCCAACTCTTCAGAAGCGCCGTCGCAGCCCACCTCCTGCAGGACAGCAGCAGCTGGATGCCTTCTCAGGAGCAGCCCTCTCCTCCTGGGGTGGCTGTCTCCCCAGCAAGGGGTTTGAAGGAGACAAACCCACTCCAAGTCCCCACAGGAAGGTGCCAGGCTGGGGACATGACTGCTCTGCCTCCAATTTCCCACCCTCACACAGAAGTCGGTCACTTTTAGGAGGTCCTTCAGCATCCAAGGAGAGGTGGCTCTTTGCAGGACAGGTCCTCCCGCTGCTCAGCCTCCTGCACCAGGGTGCTGAGCATGGCAGTGGGGCAATGGATAGGTGATACACTGTGCTCAGACCCCTCCAAATCACAATGGCATCTCCCTTCTGCTCCCCAGGGCTCTGCCCATGGGCGCTCACAGGCTCCAACACCACCATCCTCATGGGGTCCCCATGTGCCATTCAGCCCAACATCTCCCTGAGGCACAGAATCGCAGACTGGTGGGGGTTGGAAGGGCCCTCTGGAGCTCCCCCAGTCCAACCCCCGGCCACAGCAGGGGCACCTCCAGCAGTGGCACAGGACAGTGTCCAGGCGGGTTTGGGATGGCTCCAGAGTGGGAGACTCCCCCACCTCTCTGGGCAGCCTCTGCCACTGTTCTGCCACCCGCACAGGGAAGAAGTTCCTCAGGTTGAGATGGAACTTCCTATGGTCAAGTTTGTGCCCGTTCCCTCTTGTCCTGTCCCTGGGCACCACTGGAAAAAGACTGTTCCCATCCCCCGGCACCCTCCCTTTGAGTATTTTTAAGCATTGATAAGATCCCCCCTCAGTCTTCTCTTCTCCAGACTATAAAGCCCCAAGGCCCTCAGCCTTTCCTCATAAGAAAGATGTTCCAATCCCCTCATCATCTTTGTAGCCCTTTGCTGGACCCTCTCCAGCAGTTCCCTGTCCTTCTTGACCCGGGGAGCCCAGAACTGCACACAGTGCTCCAGATGTGGCCTCACCAGGGCAGAGCAGAGCAGAGGGGGAGGATGACCTCCCTTGACCTGCTGGCCACACTCTGCTTGATACACACGAGGGCACAGAGCCCCCTCCCTTCACCTCCAAAGGCAAGCGATGCCAACACCGCTGGATATCTTGACAGCTGTTAGCAGAGCAGCCAACACCCCCACAGGTCCCTTGTGCCCGATAGGGTCCCCCTCAAAACCCACTCCCAGCTGGAGAGTAGCGTTTGCTCCACAAGGGAAGCAAGAAAAGCCCCCCTGTGCCACACAAGCCAGGAGAGGGTCTGCTTGGCATCCCCCCGCAGCCCGGGGGCCGGCACAGGCAGGAGGAGGCTGAGAAGGGCAAACAGGGACAAACCTCCATTCAGAAAGCTTCCCCTTGCCAGCCACCCCTTTTATTAGAAGCTGTTAAAATTCACATCCGCTGTCTGAAATCACTTCCTTCCCCTTCTCCCTGCGTAAGTCCCGGTGTGTATTGCTGGTGCTTCTGTTTCCTACCTGCACACCCACCCAGCCGTGACTCAGTGCCAAAACAGTGGGTGAATTAGGAATCAAACAGTCTTTCTAGCAACCGTGACTCACGGGCCAAGGCTTTCTGCTGAAGGAGAAGTTTTCTGCAGTCATGCTACATAAGTAATTCGCCTTAATACCGGTATAAGTTCCCCTTCCTCCCGCTACCCCATCCAACTACCATTCCAAAATAAAGGCTGACTATCCATTTTTTTTCTGCCTAATCCAGGCAAAGATTAGCTGCAGCAAAAAATAGTCAGCTCCCAACCTCATCTCCCGTCCCAAAGATTAGCTTGAAAAGGAGGCCAGAAGCTAGGCATAAAGGAAGAACACCGGCTGCAAACCACATTCCTTGGCTTAAGATACAACATGGCCCCAAAACCCAAAAAGGTGACACCGAGAGCCCTGATGTACTTTTCCAACCTGTCGGATCCAGGAGGTTTGATTTCCCAGCCAGCTCCCAGGCCTACACATGCGTGTGCTTTCATGGGAGAGACAGTAAACATACCTCTACCTACGGCCGTGAGAGCGGGTTTTTGAGGAGCATCAAGAGGCAGAGAGGACCAGAGAAGCAAGGCATGCCTGGCCCTGTCCATGTCACTTCCCGCTCCAAACGTGCTGGTGCCCAGCACCACGACAGGGCGAGAGAGGAGGGAGCCAACAGCCCACTCAGAGCGGGAGTGCTGCAGAGCTGTGACCAGGTTACCGGGTGCTGGAACTGGAAAGGCACCCAGGCGTCATCCCAGCGCACCGAAACCTCCGTGGAGAACCAGGATGTGTCAGGTTCTGGTGGAGAGGCGGCTTGCAAGGCCAGGTTTGATGGGGAGCGAGATTTCTTCTCCATGCTACCCCTTCCCGCTAGATCACAGCCACAGTGATGCAAACAACAGGGGAGAGCAAAGCTAAAAAGCCTCTTTAGGTTTAATATGCAAAGCCCAGGCAGTTCAATCAAGCAACAAAAGCTAAATGTCATTTCCTCCCATGGCACCGCCACTCTGCTCACAAAACAGAACCGTTTACGTCTGACAGCTTGTCATCTTTGTGAGACACTGGGGATGGAGCGCTCGCACAGCCTGGGGAAAAGCTGACGCAGAGGAGAGGGGAGGAAGACTCGGTCCTTCACCTCACCACGCACCACCAGCGCCGAGGGTGAAGGAGGCAGCTGCGAAATGCAAGAACGGAAAGGCACCGGTCACCCCAACAGCCACAACCACGCAGCGCTGCGATACCAGCTGAGGTGGGAAAGAGCAGCGGCAGCACTCCTGATTTCAAACACGCCTCACCCAGAAGCACGCAAGCTGCACCCGAGGCCGGCCAGCCAGCCGTGAACCCGAGCGCACCCCGTGACCCACCTCTAAGCTCCCCGACCCAGCATCTCCTCAATGGAAAAAGGCTGAAGTTTCCAGCTCCAACTCCTAAAGGTCTTTCCGATTCCTGCACAGGCACACAAACGATACCAGCGAAGTTGTAAAAGATGCTGAGCGTCTGCTGCCTGTTACAGTTAACAGGATTAACGGGCACTCAGCACTTCGGCAAAGCGGGCCACAGTCTGAGTCACTAACACTGGATTTAGGACTCTATTTCCAGCTCAGTCTGGTTCGGCACAGGCACAGAGCACTTCCACGCAGTAGCAATGGACATCAATTTTTTATTTTTTTTATTTTTTTTAATACGTTACAATGATCTGCTGCAGCAAAAATGTGAATAGATGTACCCACACACATTTTCCTGCCGGCCTCTCTCAGCAGGCGAGGAAGGTGTCAGTGCTGGGAAGTTTGAAATACAAGTGCCACTAACACCTTAGTGACTAATTGCAGGTGGAAACTTCTCACTTAACCCAAAACACTTCCAAGTTCCTTACTTGTTTACTCTTTTAAAATGCAGGTATCTTGCCATATTGACGTGTGATTTAGAAGCAGAAAGGTTTTGTTCAAAACACATCAAAAACCAAGTGGGAATCACAGAATCATAGAATGGTCAGGGTTGGAAGGGACCTCTGGAGATCATCTAGTCCAACCCCCCAGTCAAAAAAGTCAAAAGTCAGTCAAACTATCAGCCGTGTACGAGAGATTCTCGGTGCCCCTCAGAGATGCCCCTTTGGGGGCAAATTTTACCACGTGTTAAAAGCCCCGCACCCAGCCCAAGCTGCGGGATACAGGTGAAATGGGCCGTGCGCAACTGCAAAACTAAATGCTGCAGGTGGGTGCACAAGACACCCCCAAGCGTGCAGTGAGACTGGGGGACGGACGGAGGCTCCCCTGGAGCTCCAGGACCCGTCCCCACCTCACTGCACACCCCGACTGGCGGCTTGCTCCATCCTACCAGCTCTCAACTCCTACACGTGTTTAAAAACAGCGAGCATTGACTAAAAACCCCCAGATCAGGACTTGGAAGGAGTGGGCTGAGTCCCCAGCGCCGAGTCCAACATGGTATCGGGCAACTCGGTGCCGCTGCGATACATCCCAGGACGATGCCCAAGGCAGCCACGCTCCAGCGATGGGGACTCATGCGAGCCAGAGGTGGAAGATCTGCTCCCAGTTTTATCTGTCTCGTGCTGTGTGCAGGATTTATCCCTTCAGTGCAGTTTTCCAGCCCCAAAACGTGCCAGTTCCTCCTCTTCCCCCATCACAATGATGCTTGAACACAGACGTGCTGCCAGAGCTGTAGAGATATTTTTAAACACCCAAAAACAACTAAGCACAATCCTGCCAGCAAAACATTGCCCATTACCCCTCCCCGCTCATCCACCTTGAAGCCCATCAGAACTACACAGCAAGGAAAACGGATCAGGACATTGGTGTGGAAAATGCCCCCAAAGGAGGGGAGGGAAGAGCTCCCCATTGCAAAGAGCAGCTTCTCAATCCAGCTTCCCGCAAGGCCCGGGACAGGCTGACTCCAACAGCAGTAGGGACAGCCGGACCCATCATTGCTCCTCCTGCCAGATGCTGGAGCACCTCCCAGAGCACCGCTCCTTCGGCTGGAGATCACCTCATGACGTGGGCAAAACAGGGTGGGCAATTTGGAATTTTTATGTAACTTCATTCTTACACAGAATCATAGAATCGTCAAGGTTGGAAGGGACCTTTAAGATCATCGAGTCCAACCATCGACCTAACACTGCCAAACCCACCACTAAACCACGTCCCTCAGCACCACATCTGCCCGTCTTTTAAATACCTCCAGGGATGGCGACTCCACCACTGCCCTGGGCAGCCTGTGCCAGTGCTTGACAACCCTTTCGGTGAAGAAATTTTTCCTAATATCCATCCTAAACCTCCCTGGAGCAACTTGAGGCTGTTTCCTCCCATCGCCTGTTTCTTGGGAGCAGAGACCGACCCCCCCTTGCTGCACCCTCCTTACAGGGAGCTGTAGAGAGCGATAAGGTCTCCCCTCAGCCTCCTCTTCCCCAGGCTGAACACCCCCAGTTCCCTCAGCTGCTCCTCATGAGACGTGCTCCAGACCCCTCACCAGCTCCATTGCCCTTCTCTGCACACTCTCCAGCCCCTCAATGTCTTTCTTGTAGTGAGGGGCCCAAAACTGAACACAACTCTTGAGGTGGGGCCTCACCAGTGCCGAGTACAGGGGGACAATTGCTAATTAACACCAACTTACAATCACCAATTCAGGTATTGAGAAAAAAAGCCATGGAAACCGTAAAGCTAACAACCTGCCTGCCCGCTCCCCGGTGACAGCTATCAAAGAGGGGACAATCCATCAACCTCCCGAAGCCAGGTGAGCAGATCTATCCCAAAACAGTACTGGGCCAAGAGAGAAAGCCACTCAATCAAACAGCCCCCGAGTTCCTGCCTAGAGCACAAAATGTGTCCCAAAAGCCACCCTTGGCCAGTATTTGGGATTTTTAATGAAATGCCATTTGTCACTGCTGCAGGTCACGGCTCCCGCAGAAGGACTGCTGTTCTCGGGGGGGGTTCGGCTTGCTGGCACTGCATTCAGGCCGAGACCAGCCCCGAGAGCCTCTTTGAGAAATTCTCCAAAAACCGTTAACTCCACCAGGTGACATCAGATCCCCGTCCTCCCAGAATCGCTGCGAGCGCCCCGGATCTCAGCGCAGCGCCGTGCCAGGCCAGCTCGCTGCCACGCAGCCTTGGCCGAACGCAGCAGCCCGGAGGGGTGCCAGCCTGCCGCCAACTTCGGCTCACCCCGGACCCTCCCCTGGCACACGCAGCCGAGCAAGGCTGTTTTCTCAGCCCAGTTACAAGACAATAGCCTTCCTCGGTTTTCTGATCCACTTTCCAAAGCTGTAGGAACCCCAAATTAGTTGTCCAGACCTTTCAGTTTAAAAATAGCTAACTAAATAGATGAGCTGTTTTGTATAACCTGTCTTTTCCTTTCATTACTTCTCCGTGCCAGCAGCGGATTGTCTCTCCCCTTCCTGCCAACACAGAGAGCTGGGCACGAGCTCCTCGAGGCTGGCACCGTAAGATAATACAAAGAACAAAGCCCTGAACCTCAGCAATCACCCCCAGCCCCTCCCGCGTCCTTTGCCCACGAGCACCTGCATCCAGCGCTGCAGCCTCCGAGCCGCAGAGAAATCCACCCCTGCGATTTCAGGCCCTCATCCTGCGCAAAGCGGCACAGCTCCAAAGCCAGTCAAGTTGAGCGTTCAGTTCATCCATCAATGTTTCTACTCGATTGAAAAAAGTTACTGCAAATAAATCACTTACTTTCCCAAGATGAGCTCTGGCTGGTATGTTTACACTCAATCACTACACCAGTACAAGCTGCATGCTGGGGACACTCTGATCCCCGGCTTGTCACACCTGGAGCCTCTCAGCCCCCGGCGATCTGACTGTCCAATTGATTTAATAACACGGGGCAACGATATGCCACAGCACCGCAGCAGAGCATCCCTCCTCCTGCCGAGCAAAGCTGGCAAGTCTCAGGTTGGAAAAGGCTCCAGCTGACCTAACAACGAAGGTGTAAGTCACAACGTAGCTCGGTGCCCGAGGTTTCGGCAGCGCAGGAGGGCACGGGGCAGGCTGAAGAGCTCCCGCAAGCAGCACGTTTGGCCCATAGCCACCTGAACACAGGGAGAGGTGATGCTACTGCTGGGCTCCTCTTCTGCACACAAGTTTGAGCCCACAAATTCCCAAATCCAGCAGACTTACTCAACCCACCTCGTACGCACTGCTTTATCTGGAAGCATAGTCTAAAAATGCAGGCATATTACTTAAGACCGTAACTACACACCTGCTAATATCTGTTAGGTCCTGTGAGAATGCGTGGGACCACTATATTTAGAATTTAATAACTCCAGTTAGTGCATCCTCTTTACCGCAGACCTGCCTACGTTTGGTTTGCCGTGGTCCCAGGGGATACACGGCTTTGGCGAGAGCCGTGGGAGCCCGGCTGCCCCGAGCCACGCAAAGGCCAGGCCAGGGCTCCGGTGGGGTCTGTTAGCCACCACACTGCTGAGCCTTGGATGCAGGATCGCCCGTACCTCCATGCACATGGAAACACAGGGTCTCAGCACCTTATTTCCTCATTTAATTTGCCCACGTTAGCATAAGGAAATGAAATAAAACCAGAAAGTTGTTCATCAGAGCTAGAAAAAGCACTGTCTAGAGAAAGAACAGGGGTCAGACGTGACAGCAGCTGCCTTTCATCTGCTTTCGGGTCCCAGCCATGAAGCATTCGGCTTTCTGGATCCCAGCAGCCAGTTCAGCTTGGGTCAGGGGTCTCAACTGGGGCTTCTCAACGTACAGACACTGGAGGGAAAAACCAAGCAAAATCTCAAGTAGCTTGGGTGAAAAGTGACACTGATTTCAAAAGCATCCCATGTTTCAATCAACATTTATTTTTACTTCCATAATCAGCTGCGTGCAATCAAGAGAACGGGCTCAGTATCCGCAGGTGCACTCGAGCCCTGTCGCTGGGGGAGTTGGTGGCACCAGGGACACTGTCTCCATGCTCAGAGCCAGCCCAGAGGAGCTGCCCTGGAGCAGCAGAACTTGTGAAGGAGCAGGGAAAGCACAGCTCCCAGCATTTCAAGCTCGGCCACGCTGGACCACTCGGGGCACATGGAGAAACTTCTGCTTGGGGGAACCATGTCCACCAGCCCCACACAGAGCAGAGCTTCGCCAGGCAGCAGCCCCGACGGCCGTGGCTGACGCATGGTGAGCCACACGCCTGCGCAAGGGAAGCACTCGAACATCTCCATACCTAGTATCCCTTCAGAAAATTTGGAACATGAGCTACACACCAGTAATGCCACTTTTGTGGCTAATGCCCCAGAGTTAGGGAGGTACCATGATATCTTCCTTTACATAGGAAACCACCCAACTCCCCCTAAAACACAAGGTCCAGGACTGTAGCACCCTGCGCACAGGGTATCAATAGGGTGCAGAGCCCCAGGAGCACCTCCTCATCTCCCTCATGCCAGGGAGAGGCCAAGACGTGGCATACGTTCGCTCTCCACGTGGCGCTTGGCTGCACACCAGTACACCCCAGGGACGGGCCATGCTCGGCAGCACCCAAAGAACCGACCTTCCTCCGGTGGGTGTGCACCGGCACAGCAAAAGCCTGGTTTCTGCCCACAGTACCGAGAAAGAGCAGAACAATGCTCAGCCACGAATGTTTCTGTGTTTCTGGAGAAACCGTGCCGTGCTCTGAGCGAGCGGGGAAGGAGGCAACCGTCTCCCGTAACCACCGAGTGAAGAGGGGAGACAGCAACAGCATGTCACGTCTCACTGTCTCAGCAGCAGCAGATCAGCAGTCGCCCATGCGACAGACCTACAACTTTTTGATCCACACAGATACTTTAATAACCTTTGCAGAGTAGGAGATGCTCAACAAGCAGGGAAGAAGCTGAGTGGATATCTTGGTGCTATTTTTTTCCCCGCCGTGTGTCCCTGGCATAGACCCACACCCCTCCAGAAGCGAGGTGGCACTGTGTGGGGGTCAGCAGGAGGATTTGGGGACACGCACTGCTCAGGCTGGTAATTCTCCATCCCACCAGGAGCCCTCACAGAGGGGAAAAAAACAGAGCAGCATCAAGTGCTAGCCATGTCCTACAAGCCTCCTATCAAGGAGAGATAAGCCACCCAGGCACAGAGCAATTTTCTTAATTGCAGTAACTGTGTTTACATTGCAAAACAAGGATGCGTGCGCCCTACAGCCGGGGCTGGCCTTGCTGCCTCCCGCCGTGACCCTGAGCACCCCGACAGCAACACGCTCCCAGGGGACTTCCAGGCAGCCCAATGCCACCCATCGCCAGCGCATTCCCCTTATCAACCCGCACCGCAAACGAGCTGACGATCAACCTTGTGTCTGTCTGCTCAGAGGAGCCCCCTCGCCATTCCACCCTGTCCCCGTGCACAACCGAGACACCCTCCGCAGCCGCCGCCTGACAGGAGCCTCCATCAGCACACGTACACAACACGCTTTCAACTCCACCTGTGCAGCCACTTCTTGCTGCCTGTGCAGCCAGGGATTTTGCATGCGACAGCACAAGGGGCAGAGGGAAGGAAGGGCAGTTGTGGTACAATAACCTCACTACCGTAACGAGGAGACAGTGCAGCAGCACAACACAGAAAGCAGAAGACAGAGGCAAGCAGGTACACGTGCACGCGGTCACCCAGCAGACGTCCCAGATGTACCGCCGACACCTGGGACGTGCCCTGGGCAGGGAGACAGATGCCGGGGTCCGGAGCCTGCCAGAGATGTCCCACAGCAATGAGCTGCTCAGGAGCCCCAGAGAGGACAGAGGTGATGCTTCCAGAGCTCTTGGCTTGCTCCCAGCCCCAGGAGAGACAAAGGGAAAGCAAAGCACCAAGGACTGCATCTCCCACCCCGCAGCCCCCCGGGCACACACGGAGGCACCAGGACAGACAGGCCACTGCCACCCCGTACCTGCACTCAGTGACACTACAGCAACAGCTCCCACTCCGCCGACTCCGCCGCCCGGAGCGCAGCTCCGTCCTCGACTTCCTCAGGCTGAAGTACTCCGTCAGCTTCCCGAATGAAGCCATGGCCCCCACGGCGTCCGAGCATGCACTCGCCTGCGTCCCTGGGCGCCGGTCCCACCGCACGCTCATGCATGCTACACCCCGGCTGCTCTCGCTACCCCGCACGCTCCGTCAGCCCACAGGACAGGGAAGGGAGCGCTGCGAGTCAGAGAGAGAGAGACAGCACGAGACAGGAGGAGTTTAGCCAGGAATTACTTGTCGGACAGTCCACAGCACGCTCCATGGCAATCCCTCCGGTTTCAAGGATAGGAAGCCCTGCCTCCCCGAACCAACCGCAGGCGCTGGGCTGCACGAGAGCGGCTGGCGTCTGCACTCTTATTTAGTGCGATGCTGCAGAGCTGAATTAAGGAGGAGTGGGAGAAATAAAAAAAGAAAAAATAATGTCTGCTGGAAAGGATCCCTCAGTAGCGATGGCACACATCTGCTAGCCCCCACGGCGAGCGGCCGCTTGGCAGGTGAGGGAGCTGGCCTCTGGGGAGGTGGCCCAGGGTAGCTGTGGTGGCCCTCAGCCAGGTGAGGGGATGCTGTCTGGATCAGAAGGCGATGAGAAACACTGAGAAATCGGCTGTTCAGATGAATTTCCAAAGGGTCTGTTCTGACGGCACACAGAGACCAGCGGAGTAGGTGGAGAGGGTCCCTGCTTGCTCTTCTTGCGGCTATTCAGAGTTCACCAGTTTTCTTCCCTCCCTGTTTTCCAAAGCAGAAGGCACCCCTTAGCCTCCAGCAGCACCTACCTAACGCGGTTCTCCAGCCTGCCACCGAACACCCGAGTGCAGGGAGAGGGACAGACATTTAAAGCAAGCAAGTCTGATCCTGTTAGAGGTCACCTGCGGGCTCTGCGCCCCGAGCTCCAGCACAAAGCCTTTCTACGGCAGGCAGCAGATAAAGCGATGCTACGAACCTGAAGGGAAATCCTACTGCCAAACCTCCCCTAGTCAGGAGCACTTGTCTCCGCATCCTCAGTGCCTGACGCCAGCTGGGCGGGGGGAAAAAAAACAAGGGCTTCAAAAAAAACCCAAAATCTTTCTACAGCCCCACAGAGCAAAGCAAGATCAAGTCAGTGAAGCACGTCCAGGGGAAGGGGTGTCTGACGGCGACTCACAGCCTTGCCAAGAGACCCTCGAGGAAACAGCAAAGAAACCCAGCATTAACTCAACTGGCAGACCAGCAAGCTACCTTCGCATCCTCTTGATCCCTCCATTGTGGATGCCATGTTAAAAAATAAACAAAAATCCCATTCATCGCTATTTCCCTGCTCAGAGCCATCCACTGCAAGCAGCCTGCTCGCAATGAGGGATGACCATCCGCCGCTGAAAACCTGCTGCGTGCTTTGCCGAGCCTTGCTTCCCTCCTCCCTTATTTTCTTCCTTTTCCTCTAGGCTCTGGTTCAGCTTCCCGCTCCGAATTAAACGCCTGAAGCAGCTGGGTACGCCCCGCGGAGCACGAGCCCCACGGCCCACGGTCACCCAGGCGGCCAGCCGCCCCCGCCGGCTGCTTGTGACTCTCCGAGCGATCGTCACCGTCCCTGCCCGCCGTTCTTGGGGAGAGGGGGGGGGCTTTTAATCTGTTTGAACCATCTCCGCGCCCTGCCTGCCTGCTCCGAGCGCTGACATTCATCCCAGCAAAACGGCGCAAACCTGCGCACAAAGCGGGGGGCTGGCAATGCACCGGGGGGGGCCCTCATGGCTGGAGGGGGACACTGCCAGCCCCTCCGCCAGGCAAGTACACGGTCCCCCAGCACCTTCTCCCTCCTGTTCACACATCAGGAGGGGAGAGCTCAAGCTCGCTTCCCTCTCGCAGCAGGGGAAATAAAGCTGTCTACCCCCTGCTCCGCACGGCCGCCCCCCTTTGTCTCCCACCTTCTCCCTCCGATGGGCTCCACCGCTGGCGGGGAGGGATCCAGGGCGCTTCCTAAAATCGATTCGTTTGCGGCGAGGGGGCTGAGGCAGAGCATCCGCTCGCTGGCTCTCTCCGGCGCAGCGTGAGCCGGTAACACTGTCACCCCTCTTATCTCCCATCGGCTCCCCGTTACCAACCGCCGTGAAATGCAACACGTCAAAGGAGGTCAGAGAGCCGGGGAGAGCGGAGGGGGCTGGCGGGAGGCAGCGGGAAAGCAGCCGAGGGGGAGACCAGGCAAGGCGGGAGATAGAAGGGGACAACACTTGTTTCCCTGCTGTAGAGGAAGAGCCGGGCGTTACGCCTTTTCCGAGGCAGCAGGGTTGAGGCACACACATGCCTTCGGAGGAGGGTAGCAGGGGTTACCTGGCGGAGATGATGTTATCTGCTCCTGAGCTATGCCAAGGCAACAGGAGAGGGGCCAGGCTGGGCAGGAGGAGGAGTGGAGAGGATGAGCGGGGTTAATTTGAATCTCTCTCTTCTCTTCTTCCTCCGCACCACCTGATGGGAGGGCGGCCGAGCAGCAACCACTGCCCCAGGGATCCTCCTTTGGCATTTGCAAAGCAGAATTGTTTGGGGACAAAAGGACAATTTGGAAGACTGTAGAAAAAGCAGCAGGAGGATTAAACAGACAGACTGACAGACACACAGCTCCAAGGAGCAAGCCAGCCTTCCCCAGTACCCCGGGGGTGCGGCTGCGTGTGAGGGACACCCCTACAGCCTGTGACACCCCACGTTTCTGCAATCCCTCTCTGGATGGGCAGGTAGGAGTCACAGCTCTCGCAGGAGAGCCAGGCCTCCTGAGAGGCTGCGGAGCTTACTTCGTGAGCCCCACAGCGCCGGGACTTGGAAAACAAACAGGAGGAACCTCCACCTTCATCAAACCCAAGTTTGGGTAGCTGGGGGCGGTGGGATGGGGTGGGATTCAAGGTGCCAATGCCTGAAAGCTCAGGCAGCTCCATAAACACCTCCATCTGTGATACTCCAGAGGAGATAGCTGCCCCACAGCCCCCCCAGTGCATCCCAGTCCCCTGGACCAGGCTCACTGGGGACCCGTCTGGCTGGAAGCACAACCAGCACTGAGGCAAAAGCAGCACAGGCTCACACCGCTCTCCTCTGCCTTTTAGTCTCTGGTTTTCCTCTGGTGACTTGGGGCAAGGGAAAGGCTGTCTGCTTTCCTCCGAGGCAAAGGAACAGCCCTCAGCCGCTTCCCGGCTAAGGACGGACATGGTCGGCCCTTCAAGATGGGGCTGTCACACAAGTCGGTCTCCCAGAGGAGCTCCACGCCTTTTATGAAGCAGCAGAGGCAATCTGCTGAGATATTGCTGAAATATCTCTAATTTCACATTAACAATCTGCTGTGCTGGGGTTTGCTGCCATGTATATTCAGTCATGCGAAAGTCAGCTTCCCCCTTTCACTTAACAGTAGAACGAAACACTTTATAAGTGAAACAGTAGTTTAATTTACAGTAGACAAAGTGATTTTTAAGAGGCGCTGTGGAGGAGACTGTTAAAGCAGAAATCAAGACCCATACAGTGCTGGCACTTTCTGCCCTGGGGTAACGCAGAGCACTGCCGCATGCATCACCACCCCAGCGCAACCATCACCAAGACGTTTGTACGAGCATCTCACACCTTTATCTGCAGACATTTTGGACAAAATAAATATAAATAAATATTGTCTGGGTCCATCTCACACATTCCTGTACATATGCTTGCTGGGGCCATAGAGACCAATGTGTGCCCTTTCAAAACTCTCCAAACACAGCGAAGCCATCGCAGACGTGGGAACCGGCACCAGTCCCAGCTTGCAAACAACGGCGATGCTTTTTCAGGCACAAGTCATAACAGCTGCCTCACAGCAACCTCAAACACCACGAGTCCTAGGGCTGCCTGAGAGCAGAGGAAAGCATCTCTGCCAGGTCCCCTGCCCAGCCAGCACGGCGGGACAAGCCGGACGGCACTGGAAGGTGGCTCTGGCACCATCCCCGGGAGACTCCTCGCAGCACTGTGCTCCTGAGCAAGCAAACCGTATCTCGTCACGTCTTTGTGGCTTCCCCGGGCAGCTTTTATTCTAATTCCATTTCTCAAGCGTGGCTAGGCAGAAGCAGAGAAGGAGGAAAAGGGCGTTCTTCAGAGCTGACAGCTTCTCCCTCTGCTTCTACAGTGCCGGAGGACTCCAGCCCTGTTTCTCCAGGGCTCCAGTCTCACTCCTCCATGCCAAGACCACTCAGCACCAGTTAAACACACCGGGTCTCCCAGCCCCTGACTCCTCAGGGAGCTGCATCCCTAAGAGCCACTCATCCGCTGATGAAGAGCCCATTGCTGCTTCTCCTTCAGCATTGCTTTTAGCAGCTCATCCCTCCCACCAGGGCAGCATAAGTGATGCTCACAAGCACCAGACCTCCCAGTGTCTGGGGGAAGCGGGTAAGACAGAGTTAAGCCATACTGGGAGCAGCCAGCTCATTTCTACAAAAATGGCAAACCCGTAGCTGTTTTAAGTCTTCCTTTCCACTTAGCCCTTTCCCAGTCTGGCTCACACACGGAGAGCAGCAACTGCTGCCTCTTTTGAGGTCCTCCAGCCATGCGGAGGATGGAGGCCAGCCGGATGCATAAGTGAAGTCCCGGATAGCAGGTTTGAAATTAATGCAGTGACAAGAGCAGAACAGTCTAGAAAAGCAGCGAGCCTGACCAAAGGAGGAGCCAAAGCCTGAGCAGCTGATCAAGGACGGAGCCTGGAGCAGGAGGCACTTCTGCCCGCTCATCCTGAGCTGTCCTGTGGCCAAAGGGTGAGCTTTCCCAGAGCCACCGCTCAGGGAAAAACAAAAAGGACTGTGTGGGTCCTGGAACCCCAGTTCCCATCTGTTGTGGTCAGAGTTCCTCTGCCCCAGAAGGAAAAACACCTGCTGAAATCCCGAAAACTGAGTGAGGGGAAGCTTCCTAACCCCGCAGGGAACAGCTGAGCCTTTGAGTCAGGTTGGAGAGGATTTCTCATGAGCCTTCTTCTAAATGCCAGCTGGGGAGGAACCAGCTTCTCCAAGTTATCTGGGAAGTCAGCTGAAAGCACCACGGGGACTTCAAAGGCTTTTGGGGCAGGGAATTTTCCAAACTGCAGACAACTGGCCACTGGTGCCAGACATCAGCTCCCTATCAAGCCTCACATGAATGAATGAAGCCAATAATGAAGAATTTTGATATTCACCATTTTTTTTGGATGGCAAGGTAAGTTCTGACCACTAACTCTTGGAGTTTAGGAAAACAGATTTTTCCCCCTCTGTTTTTACATACACCCACAGTGATGGAACCCCCATTTTTCACAACCAGTTAACCCAATGTACCAAAGTGCCATCAAATATTGCAGGAGAGTTATGAAAATAAAATTGCAATACAGCATTTCACAGGATGAAAAAAACTAATTATCACCACGTGCACACAAAGAAACATGTTAAATGCAAATATGAACTGATTTAAGAAATAGATGCACAAGAGACTACTAGCAACTTTTAAGTGTCCTAAAAGGCCAAAAAAAGTGCACACACACCCACTTATTAAAATGTTACATTGCAAAGATACAGAAGATCTCCAAGGTCCTGAGTCATTTAAGCCTTTAGGAGGTTAAAATAATTCTGTAAGCATCCTCTTTGTAGCTGGACCAGAAGACAGTATCAGTGCGACATGGTGCATCATGCAGAGATCATGCAAAATGAAAATATAAAACCCCATCAGTGACCCCTCTTTCAAGGGACAAAGGCACAGTCACTTAAGACCACTGCCAGCACCCCGTTGTGCAAGACACTCCCTACCCAAAAGCTTCCATTTAAGAAACGCGCAGCAGGAACCAGGGGTGTCAGACCACCACTGCCTTGGATCCAGCCCAGAGCGGCCGCTGTAGCGCCCAGGTATGAGCTGGTGGCAGGCAGCACAGGCAGGACGTTTCCCCACTCCAGCTGCTTCCTCCATCCCCTCCAGAGATGCTCCCCCGGCTCAGCCCCCCCTCCTCTGCTCCCAGCCCCACCACAGCACCCCACACCTCCAGCCATCGGGTCAAGGGCGACACTCGAAGATGCAGCAACAGAGCTGCTACACTTACTGAAAAACAGACTGGCGTCACCTCCCGGGAAGCTTGCCAAGCATCGCTACAAGTGTTTTGGTGAAGCCACGTGGCGCTGAGCACAGCCCCCCTTTCTGGAAGCAGCCACGTGCTACGGTCCCTCCCCAGGCACTGGCAGCGTTGGACAGAAGTGCATCGTGACAGCGCAGGTGGACGGTGCCCGGATGTGTGGCACCCTGCTCCCTTCCTCCCGCTAGACCCCAGCCGCACGGCGCTTGCACTGGGCTTCTTGGTGAAGCCTCAAACCCACCACAGCTAAATAACAGGGTGCAGCAGGACAGGCTGCCGGTCTGTCTGCCCGCAGGAGCGCCGGCGAGCCGAGCCCACCCCTCCTCTGCCTGCAGCGACCCTGGCCAGGGCACACCGCGAGTCCCTCCTCAGCCTCCCCAGGGCTCAGCCTCCCGGAGCGTCCTCACAGCCGATCTCCCTGCGCACCCGCCACAACACCAACAAGCCTCAGGGAAAAGCCCGAGCAGAGGAGACACACACTCATCTCTGCTAAAACCAGTTTGGGGTCAGAGAACTTTTCAAGAAGACTAATAGTTCCAAATATATGACTTTTTTGGGGTTTTGCACCATCCCTGCAGCGTAAGTCAAGCAAATGTGTTTCTGCTCTGCGTAAACGCGAGGCCACGGTGGCATAACAAACTGCAGGTCCTTGCTGTTGGCCAAAGCCCTGGAGAAATGTGGCCTGAGGCTTCTGGAGGCCAACTCCTCAAAACAGGGCGTCCCTGGGACTAATGCATGTTTATTGGCAGAGCTGTGAAGCCCTACAGAAGTGCTACATTTTAATACAGCTGTAATAAAAAGCAGAGTATACGAGAGGCACTATAATTTCAGTTTAACTAGGCACTTTGCTTTAATTGTCAGTTATATTGCATTACATACAAATTTCAGCGCTGATACCTAGCATAAACCAGTCGCATCAATTTACTAATTTGCCTGGCGTATCACTGCATTAGAACTCATTTAGCACAATTTCCTAATTCCAGCAGCGAATCCAGATGTGCTGCCCAAGTTACAGTTAAAATACCCTCATTCTTGGCAACACCACTGAATTACACAGGGAGAGACTTCAAAGACACATTCTTTTGGCAATTTGGGCCACTCTCCTGTGCGGGAACACAGAGAAGGGAGGGCATTAGCTACGTTAAAGAGTTAAGATGCACTTTTGCCCTGCAAAAGCAGGGACCTCAGCACCCAACTCCTCACCCCACAGGGCGAAGCACACAGGAACCAAAGCACTCTGGTGCAAGTGAGTATTTACATGAGTTTGGCTCAAAATTTGCCTTCGCAGAGAAGCAGCCGGGAAGCAGAGGTGGAACCACGACCAAAAGCCAGTCGGTTTGGCAGCATGAAGGTAGCCACAGTCCCCACCATGGAGACACCGGTGCAGATCCGGTCACCCACCTACAGCAGCCCATCAGCATCCGTCCCTTTTCACAGCAGCATGGGATATGCACACTCGCAAACTCCAATTCTCTTTTTAACCCCCCAGATCGATGGGCACTGCCAAGTTATTTCATCCCACTTAAAAAGGTTCTCCCCACATGCAACACCGTGCAGTTACATGCTGGCACACACAGGGATGATCACCTCCCAAAACAGGGACATCCCTGGCGCCCGCTCCTTGATGGCAGCACAAAAACCTGGCTCAGGCTTGCAGGGGAAAGATAAGAGCAGGAAGAAGCAGACAGCAGCACAGTCAGCTGAAGACACCACAAGGGCTTTTATATAGTCGCTAAGAGGAAAAAAAGAGAGAGAAAATTGGATGGTCCCTCCTAAAAGACAGTTTGTTGAGTTCAGGAGGACTGAAGAAAGTGTAAAACATCAACAGCAACGTGAGGGAAGGAAACACAGCAAAAGGAGAAACAAAGGCAGAGTAAGTTGAGGACATTTGGAGCCGGCAGGGCTATCTTACGGGCGACGGGTGCTGCTTCTGCCATACCGTGCCCATACGCGGTCACGTTGGCTCTACCCCCACACACTGCTGGAGATCCACCCAAAACTCGCTTGATTCTTTCACATAAAACCCCAGACTCTGCCTAACTGGGGCAAACAGGGCACGTGCCATCCCCACATCCTCAACCAGCCTGGGAACGGACACAGCTCAGCACTCACCAGTTGTTCTTTTTCCCCTAAAACCCAGCCCTGGCAAAACCCTCAGCAAAAATTGGAAAACTCATTAACATGATGAAGAATTTCAGAAAAAATGGAAAAGGAGAATAATTGTTCCAATTACAGCCCAGCAAACTTCGTCAGTCTTTAGAAAAAAAATAATAATCAATACGGAGCGAGCAGTCTCCAGGCTGGGAGAGTCACAGGACTACGATCGATACGGCTGCCTGCGTTCATAAACAGCTACTTGTGCCTATCTGGATCTCGGATGAGGTGCAGCCCCCTCCTACGCCCAGCTCTCCATGAGCAGTCTCTCGCCCCACCGTCAGACCCACGGGCGTTGTTACAAGGGTTTCTTTAACAGCACATAACCCCTAAGGCACACCAGGCTGCTCGTGGCCATCTTGGGACTTCCCAAAAGGTGCCAGGACTTGCAGTGGTCTGGTCGGAGAAGGAAAGAGCCCAGAAGAGGCAGAAAAGGGATGGAAGGGTCGTGCCCTGCTGCCAACCCGTGGTGCAAAGACATCCCAGCTGCACGGTTTTCACTTTGTGTTGTACTCTCCCTGCTCCTCCTGATCCCATAGACACCATGGTGGATGCCCACCGTGCCTCTGCCTTCACCCTGGCCACTCTCCTTACGGCTTCCTACAGCCTCTGTGACTGATGGATACCGCCTGAGCCGAAGCCAGGCTGCGGGGTGACCCCTCCCGGGGACTCACCGGGGCGAGGAGGTAGCACGCAGGAGCCGCAGGATGGAGAGGGAGCTGGCAAAAATGCAATTAACTGCCAGGCAAGAGAGGTCACCTTCATACGCACCAGAAGAAGCAGGATGAGCCTCCAACCTGCTCCCTTCAAGCACTCTGCGTGGCCTGCTTTGAAGTGAATTACAGATAAATGCAACAACCCCCCCGGGAAATCACTCATCCATGACCTCAAGGTTCCCTCCAATTTGTATGAAGTCCTTCCACTGATCCTAGAGACACAGCAGCGTGGTCCCGAGCAGCTCCCCTTCCCGGGACTTCATCACCCAAACTGGCCCACAGCCTTTGTGGACCAGCAGCAGACCCAGCCCGGCACCCGGGGCTCTGCGCAGTGGGGACTCTGCTCAGCCCCGGCACCGGCACTGCCCAGGAGGAGATGGTGCTCAGATCCCATGGGAGTTTGCATCCTCCCAACTCCCCAAACACGCGCTGCACCCCTCAGGGGAGCACAGGGCTCCCCAGGGCCAGGGACACGCGCCAGAGGGGCACAGCCATCCGCAGCAGCTGCAGCCCAAGGGGCCAACAACAGACACCCACGCGCACCAGGGAAGGACATTTCTGTTTCCAACCTTTTTCTTCTCTCCTCTCACCCAGTAATTATCCCATTTCTGCATCAAAATAGAGTCTATTAAAATCTCAGCTTCTTTCCCAAACAATAGATTAATGTAATCCTCTTACGACACAGAGCTGGCCGTGCCTGTTGCAGTCAATGATTGCAAACTTTCAAGCCTGGAGTCAAATTTTAACTTTTCATGTCAAAACTCTGAACCGTACAATCATCAGATAGATGGGGATGTTGGATTTACTCAGCATAAGGCTCTCCGTTTAAATTAAGCCAAAAGATTTCCCCCAGGTTATAGCAATTTCATTAAAACAAAGTAAAAACAAACCTCTAAAACTTCCGAAATGCTGGTTGTAAAATTAAAACCTCTAGGACTGCCAAACAGAGTACAGAACCCAAATAACACCCAAGGGAAAACAAATACTTCAACTTATTTCGGTAAAATAAAAAGACTGACAAACCGGATCACATCTTATCCTTCACAATATAAGCAAAATATTCAAAGCCCCCATCGGGCAAAACAAAAACAATTACACAGATGGTCAATGCCACCAAAGTGAGAAGTTGCGTATCGAGATTTCTCACCAGAGGTGATCTCCGCTGCCGTACAGCTCCAAGTCATTGCTGTCGCTCCTCAGATCCCCACCAGCTAGTTAGTCATGAAAGACCTCGAGTTAAAGAGCTGCTTAGGGGACGGACAGCAGCTTTTCAAGCCCTGGGACCTCAACAATATCTGCTGTCCCTGGAAGTTGGCGTGATTAGCTGTGGCCTCATGGGGCAGCCGCACACCGGGCTCCTGGGAGGTCCCCCGTCTTGCAGCACAAGGCACTGCGCTGCAGGTCAGTCTGCACGAGCCCCGAGGAACCTCACTGCCTCCAGACCTCTCTTCCACACATCTTATGCTCATGCTGTTTACACACGGTCCAAACCCAACACTCCAACCTTGTATGGTGTGACCAAAGCTTCTACTGCTGAGGAAGAATAAGGAAAAGGAGGAAGGAGACCCTGCCAGCATCCCGCACGCTCTGCCCACGTCAGCTCTTCCCAGCTGATGCCCTGTTCCTACCTTTACCTTGCTGCTGCCATGCTACTGGCAGAGGGAAAGGAAACGCTGGGGAGGTTTCTGGGCAGTCCCTCACCTGGGAACAGAAATCGTAACCTTTGGAACAGCAAACTCAAAACACCATCAGCAGAAACGGGCCATGCAGCCCCGGGATGAGTCAGCTGAGCTGCTCTGGTACGACCCAAAAACCAACCCAGCCCACCCACACTCCCTCAGTACTCAGCAATGGAGTGAGCTGACTCATCCCACGGCCACGCAACCACTGGACCTGACACGAGGGCGGCGGAGGGAGGTGGCTCAGTCCGGGGGTATGGGGGGGTCCAGACCTTTCCCCAGCACCCAGCAGGTGATGCAGGATGCAAAGCTGCACCCTGAAGAGCTGTAGGGGCGTCAGCATGCCAACCCTTGCAAAGCGTCCTAGGATCCTGCCAGAGCCTGGACCCCACGAGGAAAGGCAGCATAACTACTGCGTATCCAGGACAACTGGATAATGAAGCACATTTTAAAACAAACAAACAAACAAACACACACTTAAGGACTAATTGGCCACAGCGTTTAGCCAAGGGTGTTTCTGCCAAGCAGCCAGGGTCAAGGATCCACTGGATTTGTACCGTAATTCAACACCCTCCCCCAAAGAGGCTGCAAAGCGACACCTTTTAGGAAGACCCCACCGGGGTCTGTCCAGCTGTGCTTTGACGCAGGGGTAGCCCCGGGGGAAGCCAGCGAGCAGAGCACGTTCCCTGCAGCGGGGAGGAAGGAGGTCCAGTACCACAGCCACACTTCACAGCAGCAAAGCCCCCCGAAGCTCCAATCCCATGATGTCAACGTGATAGGGAAAATAACTCGCAGCAAGTGCTCTGCACAGCCACTGCTGGAAAACAACCAACAGGCGGGAAATATAACTTTCACTTAAAAGATAAAGCTATTTGGAAATTGAAACTTCTTCACCAGTTACCAGCCACCACGGGAGAGGAGATGGTGAGGCACAAGGCACTGAGGTCAACGGTTCTTCATGTCAAACATCTAAAAACCAGCATCATGAGGGTGTCTGACAGAACAGGCTATTTACTACGTCTCCTCTGTGTACTGCTGCGCATCAGTGTGTACATGCACACAGGTCACCTTAAGCTAAAAGGCCAAGCAGACCCCAAAGCAGCATATCCCTTAACACCCCAAAGAGGGCAAAAAAGCTTGAAACACCCCACAGAGAGGTTTGCTCATCATATTTCTGTGAACTTTATCTCAGCCACGATGCTCACCTCTGCACAAGCAGAGACCCCACCAGCACCATCATCGCTCAGCCACGTTTATCAGTGCATTGGGCACGACACAGCAGCGTGTTACCTGTGGGTTCGAGCAGCTTCACCGTCCCATGCAGCGACTGGCAGTGGCCAGGAAGCCTCTGCTGGCACCTCCGGCAGGTCCGCGAGCTGCGTCACAGCCTCCCAAACACTGACAAGCCCCAATCGACGCGTCTGCTTCACCCTGGGCAGGACCGCAGGATTTCTCACCACCCGATGCTTGCGAAAGCAATAGGTGGGAGGCACAGGGAGCATCATGACAGCACAACAGCAGACCCAAGCTCCCCGCTTCTTTCTCAGGTCCGAGTCCCCTGACCTCGGACGTCGCAGAACTGCAGATGAACTAACTGGGGCAGAGACCAGGCCTTCGGCCACGGGCCCCAGGGAATTGCCTCGGACGTCATCACCACTGGGCTGCCGGAGGCAGGCAGAGCTCAGTGGTGCAGCTCAGCATTGTGCAATCCCCAAATGATTAAAATTAGGATATGCCCCCTCCTACAGGCCTGGAGGCAAATCTCGGGGTGCTGCTCTCCCTCTCACGTGGGGCTGAATGTCTCTTGGGCGACTTCTCTGCTGCACGGTTATCCCAGGCCCCAGCAGCTCCCCTCACAAAGGGCTGCTCCCCCTCTGCATGACGGGCTGCCCCTGCTTTGGGGGCACAGGAGAGGTTTCCTCAGCTGTGACACCTCATCAGGAAAAGAGGGAAAACAAGAAAAAGAAGGAAAACGAGGAAGATTGCATCTTACTCCATGCTGTCCCTGTGCTGGATGCCTCTGCTTCGGTCCCCAGCTCACTGGCATCAGCTCTCTGCACTCTAGGCCATCCCTTTTTGGTCACACCATGGTCACAGACGCTGTCAGACCCCCAAACCCATCTCAGCCTTCACCACCAGTGGAAGGAGCAAGCGCCCCTGTGAGCCCCCAACCTGCTCGCCACCAGTCTGCCAGCTGGTGCCTGGGGCACGCAGGGAAAGCCCCTCGCTCCCAAAACCCCAAAAAGAAGTTCTGAAAAAGGAATTCTCCACCAAAATCAGGAGCCCTCATCACTCTCTTCAGAGTCTTTCTAAAGGTCCTGGAGTCTCACCGCAGCAGTCCTTTGCCAACACATACAAAGCAAAAACTGAACCTGGGTAGACACAATTTAAAAGCAAAAGTTGATGGGTTTCCTTAGCGCAGCGTGGCCTCGTGTGGCTCATCTCCACCGGTCGCACAACAGCTCTGCCCTCAGCTGGGGTCCAGGCAGCATCCCCATGGGACACCCAGTGCTGCAGCTTCAGGATGCTCAGCAAACCCCCAGGGTTCCTTTGCATGAGCTGCTGCAGAGCACGGACAGACCAGGGCCACGCAGAGCGGGCAACCAGCACCCATGATGGCCACGGGCCACCTCATGTTGCTCTGCAGCACTCAAGCTGCAAGAAACAAGCTGGTACTTTCTGACCCTAATATCCCCAGGCTCTGCCCAAGCTGGGTGATGTTTCCAAATCAGCTGTGTCTTTCCAGCCATTCATTTTCCAAACAAAGCCAAGTTTTTCCTCCATCTGCAGTGAAACACATGCTCCTCTCTGCCAGGAGGACCAGGCACCGCAGTGGTATGTGACAAGCCACGACCTGGGCCTCCTTACTGGCTCCACCAAGAGATTTGGCCACAGAGTGGGATGGGGCTGGAGAGGTCAAGGGTTGTTTTTTTCCTTGGTGCTTGCAGCAGGGTGTCCCACCAGCTGCTGGAAAGATCTCCCTGCCTAGCTGGGCAGGTTTTGGCCATGCTGCAGGCAGCCCACAGGGTGACCAGGCAGGAATGCCGCTGAGCAGGGCCATGCTCCTTGTCCCCACGCCAGCAGGTTAAAGCAGGAATGATGCACCGGGGAAGGATCCTCTCACCCTGCAGGAGGAACAGTCACTGAGCCAGCACGACCCACATCCTCCCCAGTGCACTGCAAACGGCGTGGGATCTCTCCTGCCACCCCAGGGATGCAGAGCAGGCACTCCACATACATTTTTGAGAAGAAAAAAAATAATTTAAAAAAAAAAAAATCAGGTAACATCCTTACACATATCCAGAAAAACAGCTTTAAAAGGTGACTCTGCATCTAGCGGATGGAGCAGGAAAAATTTAAAACAAGCAGTGAAGGCGGGAAGTACCAGAGGACATCAAAGAGGCCACGTTTTCACTGCACACGTCTGCTGGCAGGCCAATATTGGCCAAGACACACAGAGATGTGAGCTGCGATCAGAGCAGCCAGACCTGTGAAAGCCTCATGGATGAATGCACTTATAACAGCACAAGCAGCCCCACAGGGCTCAGGAATAAGATTAACCGATAATAGGGCAGCTCTGGCAATTTGAACAGTTTTAACATTACAGTCACTTCATCAGCCCAGAGGACTGGAGTGTCGATGTCTGTACCAAGCATCACCGGTGCGGCTGATCTCCTGCATCGGTACCACTGCTTGGGAGATTTGGTCATGGCCCAAATCTCTCTGAATCACCTCGAGAAGTGGGCAGCGAGTTCAACCCTGGAGCAGGATAAGGGACAGGGTTCTTCTGGCCTTGGACTGTGTTCTGGCATCCCGAGTGCCCAGCCACACAAGTGCACAGAGATGCTATGAACCAAGACCTTTTCAAAGCACCAAGATGCAAAAAAAGGTAGATAACATGAAAGTAAAAGTTAAAAGTTAATAAAACAAATATGCAAACCATCCTCTTCATCAACAGACAGACTTCATGCAGAACTACAGCTCCAGGAGCTAAGCTCTGCAAGTCCAGGCTTAATAAACCTTCTTCCAGCCTCCCCATTCTGAAGATGTCCCACCACCCTCAACCCGCTCTCTCAGGTAAGCAGCATCCCGTGGCTGAACTCTGCCTGATTTGCAGATGTGTCTTTATCTGCCTACTCTCTGCAGAGGAACAGAAGGGGAGATTGTACCATATTAAGATACACCCCAGGCACTAGCTTCAAGTCTTTGATTTACTCTTTTTACAGGTCACTGTCTCCATAAATGTATATCAAAAGCAATTTCCAGCACAGTCAACAGCTGCACTGGTGGTTGAGCATGAAAAATGAACAAGGCTTTCCTCCCAAATTACTCCCATCTCACAGAGAAGACTGCGAGGACAGAAAGCAGGGGAGAGGAAGGAAGAAAAGGTCAGAGCAAGCAAGGGCATGCAGCAGAAAGCAACATAAAAGTCAATTCAGCAAAAGTAGGACGGTGCAGTGTGAGTTGGATGAGAGCAGCCCTCTCCCTCCCCTGCCCCAGCACAGCTCTGCTCTGCCCAGGGAGCAGCGCAGGCAGCATCAGGCTCGGCAGCGCACCAGCTGATTTTTAAAAGGCCTTTTATTTAAAAAAAAAAAAAAAAAGCTATCCAAAACGACAGTCAGCAACCCTGAAACTCAAGAAAATGGGGCAAGGAGGGATTTTTGAGGATGGGAAGAAAAGAAATCAAAGGCAGAAGAGAGCTGCCGGAGCAGGGCTGTTCGCAGCAGCCCTGCAACACCCCATTTCAATTCCTACGGAGTTGATTTCACGCGGCACAGACCCCAGCTGATGTGACCTGAGTACACACAGCGTGGAGAGGAACCTGCCTTCCCTGGCACACAACAGATGTGGCGTTACAGCAAAGGACAGAGAGAAAGCAGAGGAGCAACGCAGCCCTTCGCCACCCCAGCTCCCCTCCAAAGGCTTCGACTGCACCAGCTCCAGCTCCTCCAAAGGGTAAAGCCTCTGGGGTAGCATTAGGGCCGTGTAAGAGATCAATAGCAAATGCACGGAGTCTGAGCGCGTTCCCTTAGCAGCTTGCTGGATTAAAGATTTAATGCAATGTGTCCCTCTGGAAGAAATTACACAGGCTATTAAGAAAGATGCGCCTCTCATCTGATGAAATCCAGCAATCATTGCAGCAATACGCGCAAACTAAATAGGCTCTGTAGAGCAAAGGGAAAGCTGCAGTTGCTCTCGTGAGTCCTTTCTGGATAGAGGAACCAATGGGTAAAGCAGCAGCTCTATTAGCAGTAAACCAAATGTGCAGACACAGCCGTACCGTGCCTGCAGAGAGCAAGACGGTCCCCGCTTCCAAGGCAAGAAGTAAAACAACGCTCGGCAGCAGTCGCTCACTGTTTCCCATCGGCATCCAGAGGCTCACGAGGCCGCTGGAGCAGGGCAAACAGCCCCGGGCCGGGAGCAGCAGGAGACTTTTGACACCTCACAGGGACCTGCTTTGCAGAAAAGAGCAAGGGACACGCCAGTCCCCCCCGAGGTGGCAGCACTTTGGGAATCCAAATTATTAGCTAGTGCTTCTCCTGACGCACAAGCAGGAATTAACCCTGGCTCCCTCACCCAGGGCCAATGGGACTGGAGGAGCACAGGCTGTCACAGCAACACCACATGCTAAAGCATCTTACTACTTTTTGGGGATAACTACAGTTTAATACAGCATTATTCGGGGTGTAGCAAGTGCCTCTTTCTAAGCTGCCGTGTTGAGCTGCAGACAGCAGCACTGGTTATATTAAATTCAGCTCCGACATCCCCTCAGAGTGTTCAGCAGCTTCACCACAACAGAGCCCAATTAGTAAAACATCGGACTTGACCAAAGGAAACAGATGCAGGGAAAGAGCTCGCGTAGCAGAGCTCAGATTAGTATCCACAGAGCCCTTTTGTACAGGAAAACCATGCAGCAAGATGTACCTGGAGATAATATTCCCAGGGAACCTGAGATGAGACCCCTGAACTCGTTCAGCACGGACCACAGATGCACAGGAGTTCCCAGGTCCCGAGCGTGACCCACAGCGTTAGCCACCAAAGGGCAGCTGCCTGCACACCCGGCACTGCCGTGCTGCTCCCTGCACTCACAGCTGCCAATTCCCACTCCTTTCCGAGGGAATCCGTTGGTGTGGCTGCTGTGCCAGGCTCCACGCCGCAGAGATCCAGGCGCCTTCACAAACACACAGGGCAGATGACCGCAGAGCTCCCCCATCCTCCCCCCAGCGAGCGTGGACACACGGGGGGTAACACCCCAGTGCAGTGAACTTCTTTGGTGGGGTTTGCTTCCCGCATGCTCCTTGAAGAAAGCTGCTTAAAGCAACTCCCCTTCCTCCCCCAACACTTCACTGCCGTGGTGCTTTGCTCTCTGGAAAGGTCGTTCAATAGTCTCAGCCTGGCTCTGGGAACATCCCATGCAGCCAAGCACTGCTCTGCGGTGATGGTCTCCGTGGTCTGCTGCAGAGCTGGGCTCCACTCCATAAACACAGCCCAAGCTGCCTGGCACGTGCATATAAAATACACACAATTCTGCACTAAATCAGAAAAGTTTCTATGGCAGTCCTGTGTGCTGACCTACAACAGAGGTGCTGCAGCAGCAGGGCCCTGCTTCATGGACCGTCCTTCACCCATTTCGCCCCCGCTGCCCCACTCCAGATCTTCCCAGCTTCCCACTGCAGGGAAGCTGAGCTGCTCACCGACCCTCCCAACCCTTCCTCACCCCCTTTACACCCCTCACGGCGCAGGAGCTTGTGTAGAAGCCCCTGCAGAACCCAGCTGAAGACGGACTTACGATCTGAAAAGCTAAAATTCATAGTTGCTCTGATCGAAGCAAGGACATCCACAGGTTTCCAAACTCCAATTGGCAAGAAAAGTTGGAAAACAGAGATGGCTGTGGACCACCTGAGAAGACAACCTGGTTTGAACCACCAACTCTTGCAGACTGTGCAGGAGACACGGGCAGACTGCACGGCGCTGCACTTGAGCTGGAGTGGGGTGACAGCAGTTGCTTAACCAACGTCCCCCCGGTTTCTCCGCCTGGCACCCGCAAAGCTCACAGGGAACTGCTGCAGGCAGAGCGCTCCTTAGCTCCTCGGTTTTTCTGCTACAACCACCAGCTGCGGCTCCAACAGAGAAACAGCCTCTCCAAAGCCCCGGTGCCTGCCCTGCCGCCTGGCCTTCTGCCCACCGGCCCTGTGACGATGGCCCATTTTGGGGGTGAGCTTCAGCAGCCGGGTCACCACAGCCCAAGAAGCCAGCGCCAGCAGCTGCATGCTTCTGCTTTGCCCACGGTATTTATTAGCTAAATGTGTCAGCTTGAACACTGGTGCTTTTTGGCAGTTCCCTTCAGCCTAGGAGCGAGCGCAGAGACAGATCCCACAGCTCAGCTGGTGAGCAGCTATTTGCAGGTTATTAATGAAATCATTTACTGTTGATTGCAATGATTCTGCCAAAACACAAGCAAAAAGCAGTGCAGTCACTACCAGCAAACCTGCCAGTTCACAACAGGTCTGAGAAACAAGAGTTTCAGGTATTGCCTTCTAAAAAGCGGGTTTACAGGACCCCATCAGTGGCCCTGGCTCCTCCTGGCACAGCTGTGCCTGTCACAGGTACGAAGGTGCCCAGGACAAACGCTGCCAAAACCCCTTATGCGGAGGAACATACAGCAGCAAAACCACTCTGCATAAGCACTCTCCTGAGGAACACACGTTCGCTCCAGGCGCCTCGCGGCAGAGCTGCAGCCGCTCCAACAAGGCTGCGAGTTGCACCCCCATCTTCCCACAACCGCAGCGTGGAGCAAAGCATCCGAGTAAACCCGCAGTGATGCAGCTTGGGTCCAAAACACAAACTGCACCGTCTGACACCATGCTCACAGCATACCCGTTTTCCCTCCCAAAATAGCAGAGGGAAAGCAGAGGAACGCATAAAGGATAGAAACTGCCAACCTACCCTCACTTTGCTGTTAAACAGGGAATCTGCTTTCACCAGCGCAACGAGAGCCTGTGGAGATCAAGGAAATATATTCCTTTATACACTCTCCGGGGCACTTAGCTATTTGCAACCTGAAAAATAGTTGCTGTCACTGCACATATGAGGAATTATCCTGAGCACAACAGCGCGGCTTTAAAGGAACAAGCACTACCCAAACTGCAGCTTGTTGCACACTCTCTCCTCCAAAGCAGGCCAGCAAGTAGGACGTGGGCACAGCTGCAGGGACAGCCAGCAGCATCCCACCCACGCGGAGACGGGCCAAGGATCCCCCAAGCCCCAGCAATATCACCAAATCTCTGCAGATCTCCTGCTGACAGCCCTTCTCTGGGGGATTCCAGAGACCCCTGTGGCAAAGCCCCTCCGTGCAAGCCCTGGCTGAGGTGCCCGACCCGAGCAAGGTGGCTAAGCAATCATGCAGCTGACGCAGGTCCTCGGGGACATCAGTCACAGAGACTTCCAGGGAGGTGGAACAGCAGCACAAGCTGAAAAAGTGTCACCGAAGACGACGAGGCCAGGATTTTGTTTCCTGCTTAAACAGAGTGAAATCAAGCAAAGGATCAGAGCAACACACAGAAATGCATCATGATGTCCACCCCGATATGCAGCGACACAGATGTGCCCAGCCCAGGGGGAGCGCTGCCACAGAGGGTCCCTGGGGAATCACAGAATGGTTTGGGTTGGAAGGGACCTTGAAGATCTTCGAGTTCCAACCCCCCTGCCCTGGGCAGGGACACCTCCCACCAGCCCAGGTTGCTCCAAGCCCCGTCCAACCTGGCCTTGAACACCTCCAGGGATGGGGCAGCCACAGCTTCTCTGGGCAACCTGCGCCAGGGGCTCACCACCCTCACAGGGAAAAATTTCTTCCTCATATCTCATCTAAATGTACCTTCTTCCAGTTTGAAGCCATTACCCCTCGTCCTATCCCTACATGCCCTCGTAAAAAGTCCCTCCCCAGCTCTCCTGGAGCCCCTTTAGGCACTGGAAGGCCTCAATAAGGTCTCTGCGGAGCCTTCTCTTCTCCAGGCTGGACACCCCCAACTCTCCCAGCCTGTCCTCCCAGCAGAGGGGCTCAGCCCTCGCAGCATCTCCGTGCCCTCCTCTGGCCCCGCTCCAACAGGTCCATGTCTCTCCTGTGTTGGGGGCTCCAGAGCTGAATGCAGCACTCCAGGTGGGGTCTCCCCAGAGCAGAGCAGAGGGGCAGAATCCCCTCCCTTCACCCGCTGGCCACATCAGGGAAGGGCACCCAGCAGCCTGCAGTCAGGAGCAGACATTATCCTCCCTCCCCACACTTACTGAATAATTAATCCTCCAGAAATTAGTCAAATCTTTAACTAAGCCAGCTCAGCAAATGGAGTGAGGAATTTCTAGGTCAGAACTATGAGGGCTGGGGGAAAAAAAAATAGAAAAAAAAAAAAAACCAACAGGAAAAAGAGCCTTAGGACTCTGCCTCCTGTTCACTTCCAAGGGATCAGCACCCTGCTCCACCTTGCCCAGCCAGGGCCAGCACCTCCGAAGCAAGAGCTTGGATGAGAATCACACCTTGCCATCCTGACGAGGGCTGACACCACAGCTGCCTTCTGACATCGCCAAAGAGTAAGTTTTTATGCAAAGCAGCTCTCTCCATCTCCCACAGTTCATTTTCCAAAGCAGAGAGGAAACCACCTTATGATGTTATACTTATGTCCCTCCCGCTTCAATGCCTTTGACGTCTTAACTGCTGTCTCTGCAGAGGGTTTTTTTTCCCCCCCCTTCCCAAAACTGCAACCCAGGGATGAAGAATGCAGGAAAGGCCCCAGGAGCATCACGTTTCACAGCACCAGCGAGCAAGAGCAGCCCCCCATGAAGCCCCTCGCAGCCCGCTCATGCGATGCCGTCTCTCGCTGTGCCCGACAGCGCGAGGGGCAGGCAGGCTTCCAGCCGCGGTGCCCTGCCAAGAGACAGCAGCACCTCCCACAAGGCGCTGGGTGACAGCTGTTCCCTTTGGGAAAAACTGTATTTGATGCTCAAAAAGCATTAGGTCTGTCTTCCCTGGGAGAAAACCCTTGTAAAAATGAGTAAGTAATTATTTGCTTAAGAAGATGGATTTTCCCTGAGATTGACAGAGGTATTTGGCCACCCAAAAAAGCTCTGGGACTGTGGGAAGAGCACACAGAGCCAGGGTAAAAAGAGGGTACCGGGGGTCAGGACAGTGCGGGAGGGTGATGCGGGGGTCCTGGGGAGCTGGGCCGGTGCAGAGCCAGGCGAGCAGCGGTGCCGCACTGCCCTCTCGCGTCCCTCAGCCCGGCAGGAGCCCCTCCCGCACACCACGGGGACACGACCCACCACCCGGCCAGGGACTCTAGGGATGGCTGCCAACCCCCCCGGCTGTCCCCACACAGCAGGAAGGAAACAGAGGGACCAGACTCCTGCAAGAGCCTGGGGTGGAGGGACCTTTGGTTCAGCAAAGGGCTGCACAGATGATGAGGGGTTTGGAACACCTTTCTTACGAGGAAAGGCTGAGGGCCTTGGGGCTTTTCAGTCTGGAGAAGAGAAGACTGAGGGGGGATCTTATCAATGCTTATAAATAGTCAAAGGGAGGGTGCCAGGGGGATGGGAACAGTCTTTTTTTCCAGTGGTACCCAGTGACAGGACAAGAGGGAACGGGCACAAACTTGACCATAGGAAGTTCCATCTTAACACGAGGAGGGACTTCTTTCCTGTGCGGGTGGCAGAGCAGTGGCACAGCTGCCCAGAGAGGTGGGGGAGTCTCCCACTCTGGAGCCATCCCAAACCCGCCTGGACGCCGTCCTGTGCCACTGCTGGAGGTGCCCCTGCTGTGGCAGGGGGTTGGACTGGGGGAGCTCCAGAGGGCCCTTCCAACCCTGACCCATTCCGTGATTCTGTGTCCCCATAGAAACCCGTTCTCCCCTTTGCTCGCCCATGTTAATGCAACCCTGGCCACCACTTACTACAACTTCTGGGCAACAGGTCCAGCCCCAAGGTCTTGACCCAAAGAGGGAGGGTGGCAGGAACCAGGCAAGGGAAATGGTCCATGCTGCACCCACCTCCCACCTGCTGCTTTGTGCGACCTCTTCTTCCACCAGTAACAAAGACCATGTCCCCCACAGGCATCCTGCTCAGAAGCTCTCCCTAACATCACACCACCTTATTTCTTCCTTCAGTTTAACCTGCTAGGCACCCTGCAGTCCCATGCTTGTATTTGGAGAACAGACTACACACAGTTACCACATCCACCACTAAACTCCCATCCCAGGTCCAGCATCCCCAGTTCATCCCTTCACTGCTCACAGGCTGGGTTTTCCAACTTCTTCTTCTGCACTTTAAGACAGACAAGGACAAACAGAGCCCAGAGGAAGGCAGAGAGTTAGGGAGCTGCGGCGCAGAGGGTCAGTATCTCTACCTGGTGGGCTACACACTCCCTTAAGGGGCTCCGTCCCTCTGGCCCATGGCAAGAGCACCAAAGCGGGGATATCCAGCACCCCTTTCTCTCACCCATGTGGCAGAAGTGCACATGGCAAAGGCTGAGGTTAGCGCATCTCCATCCAACCAGGACCATGTGCCCTTTGGATGAATCCTCCTCCCCGCTCTGAGAAGGTGGACAGCCAGAAGACAGCTCCCTGCAGGAACAAGGGGACAATCGGGGACAGAGGGGCAGCAGGACTGGACTCAGCACAACAGCTCTGTGCCACAAGGGCACTGCCTGGCCCGTGGGGGTGCTGGGGACACAGAGCAGCGCGAGGCAGCAGCGTGGCAGCGGGGGGCACAGCAAGCACACCCCGCCGAGCGAGGTGGGGGCAGCCACACACAATCCCAGCATTGAGAAGCTGCTCGCCCCAGCCCATCTGCGGCTCTGTGAGCCTGTGGCAGACAAAGACAACGTTAGGCGATGGTGAGCCCTGCCAAGGCAGGGGAGACAAACCAGCCTTTGTATCTGCAAAGGCAAAGTTAGCTTTGGGGAAAAGACTAGATAGCTCAACGACTGGACTCTGTGCTTTGGCTGCTTTTCACTTGGAGGCTTCTAATCCACATGCAGATGACAGCAAAAGTCTCCAACACTCCCTTTTCCCTTGCCTGTCCCACACATCAGACGAGCTGAGGGTCTCAGCCTTCCTCGTGCAAGGATCTTCAGCACACAGCACCGGTCCATGAATGCATGCTCATAGCAACAAGACGACTGAGCCGAGAGGGGTTTGACCCATCCCAGCTTAAATCTAGTTATTACCCGTGTTTTTCTTTTGCCCCCAGACCAGCAGAGAGCTGAGGGCTCAAAAATGTTCCTCCCCAGGGATAAGCCCAGCAGGGTCTGCACTTCTGCCCTCAGACCTGGCCCATCCTGTCCCTTCCCAGTGCTTGAACTTCACATCCATGCCGGCAATGATTTCCATATGCAGAAAAACAAACAAGAGGTTTTATCCCATTTCCTCCCTTCACTATCCCTGGGATGAGAGCAGCCCTCCTGCCTGAAGGAGCCACCTATCCTGACTCGTGCCCACAGCACAGGCCACCACGCGCACTGTGTTTACCTCAGTGCCCATACAATCACTCTCAGGTGATCTCAGCATGGATCTTAAAGGTGGGAAGCATTTAGCGGTGGCCACTGATGGCTTCTGCGCAGCCAGGACAGCCCAGCCCAGCACACACTTCCCAGGGGAACCTCCCTGAAAAGGCAAATCCTCCCGGCAACTTAATGGGAAAAACAAGACCAGATAGAAAGGCAATCAGAAAGAATTTTTTTCCTTGCCGAGCACTCAGTCTGGAAAGCTGACATAATGGATTGAGATTAAATATACGTCTTTAACCACTGCTGCAGTGAAACCGTCAGGTTTGACAGTACGTACCAGGTGTGCGCTACCGGTACAAACCCTGTCATTCACACCTGCCTTAGTTACAGCTAGTTCACGTTGCATTACTCCAACTAAAAAATAAAACACTGGCCCAGCACTCCCCACAGCTCCTGCCACTACAGGCGAGTACTGTGCCCGGCTGTGGTAGCAGTAGATATTTGACAGGCTCTATGAAAACAGTGAAACGCAAGGAAAGGCTGCAAGCCCCCAGTCCTGGCATCTACTGCTCATCCATGCAGTGAGGCACAGCCTCTCCCTGCAGGCAGAGATTTGCTTTACAATATGAAAATGGAACAAAGGCACCACACATGCCAGATGCTTACATTGGAGGGCCAGGCGGCAGCTCAGCTTGCCCGAACACCAGCACACCTCTTCCCCTACCAACCATTAGCGAGTGAAGGAGAGGGAGCATGGCACAGCCCCGACTCACCCTTTGACGAGGTCCATCCCGCCCCTCGCCTCAGGGTCCGCAGCAGCTCCTTCTGGGCTCCCAGCAGCCGAGAGATCATGCGCTGCGATGCAGACCTCCACGCTCCACCATCTCTAGCCACCCTGCACCACTGGAAGGGAGAGAGAGATGGAGACCCTGCCTGTTAGTGAGACAGACCGGCCGGAGCCCAGCGCATCGTCAGCACGTAACCAAGAGGTGAGCGAGGCCCTGAGCCCTGCAGAGGACGACAACCACGTGCCCAGGAGACACATTTCCCACCCAAACGGGGCCAAGAACCACAGAGACATCTGGTCCAGCACAGTCCCACCCAGTGGCTTCGGCTCATCCCATCCCTCAGGCGTGAGCAAGGAGCTCAGTTTAAGGGGTCTCAGCAGCCATGAGCCTGGGCACGCTGGTGTAAGAACACGCTCACGGTGAGGATGCAAACCTTCCTTCGCTTGCTTGGTACCTCTGACATTAAACTGGGATGTGCTGTTCTCTTTCTAGATGATTATCAGTCACTGGATTGATAATGGATTACATTAGCTAATGGATTACATTAATTTCTTATTTGGCAGTAGAAAGTAGATGTGTGAGCAAGAACTATGGGCTTTTACTTTCCTATATCCTTTCTCCCCTCTATTTGGCACTAGCAGCCAAAATATATTACTGTTTCCTCCTGACCTCAGTATATATGCATGGCTTGGCAGGAATGCCCAATGTATTTACTCGCTGCCACGCTGATGTTCATTTATTATTACATAGATGTATTCTCATTAGCCAGCAACCTGGTGTGGTAAGAGAGATGAGATGCCCCATTCAGAGGCCAAGGGAGAAATACGAATTATTAGGGAAAAAGAAACTCTCCACCAGGAGTGGGGAATCGGTGTGGATCAGTCACCCTATGGGGGAAAAATCCCCACCACACATACACAGGCTGTCCCGGCTCTGGTCTACAGAGAACAACATGGAAATGGGAAAGAAAAGGAATAAATGGAGTAAGACCATCAGCAGACACCGTTTTTGGGTGAAGCCTTTGCTGCCCAAGGGGAACAGCTAACACACCCGGACCCACGGCACACGTGAGCCTCGAGGGACCCACGACCCCCTCCCGCAGCACAGCCCTCAGCCCCTCTCTGGCACAGCGCAGGCTACGAGCCCAGCGCCCACCGAGCCTGGCAGGGTGCTCGCTGCTGCCGTCCACAGCCATACTGACAGCAAAAAACAGGGAGGACAGGGAAGTACAAAAAGCTATCAGGAGAGAAAGCTTTAGCATAAAGTCTTCCTCCATTAGGGATAATAGAGGGGAAAACTCCCCCACTAAAAAGAGGCATCTCGGGGCTTTTTCTGCCATATCACAACATTGCTCCATTTTCATCTGTTTCAGCTCAGAGCGCCTTTGCTTTTAGCCTCCAAACCCTAATGTGCATATCACTAAGCTGCCTGTTGCAGATTTACCCTGCGATAGACAGAAAAAGGTGGCTGCCACTCTCCAGCATCACTGAAATTCAGATAAATATCTGCCTGGATTCAGTCTCCACTGCGTAACTGCTGTCTGCTTCAGCATTCATATTCAAGGCAAATTTGCTGGGGGAAAACACACAACAAAGAACATTTTTTGTGAATCATTACTTTGCTTCACTAGAGCTGGACACTGATGCAAAAGAAATATTTGAACCGCATCCTCAGTCACACCTGCTAATCAGGAAACCTGCTCTCACGGAGCCAGGACTGTGCCTCGGAATTTGTGTTAACACACATGACCAAGAGAACTGCTTTCCCTTGCTCCTGTTCCAGCTGTGGCTGCTAAAGCAGCAGAAAGCATCCGGCCAAAAATTATTTACCCTCAGAAAATGTTAAAAAATCCAGGACAATTGGCAGGTAGAAGCCTGGAAACGCCAGTTTCAGCTAGAAACATATTTCTGCTTGTAAATTGGAGACTGCAACCTCAGCCAAGTAGTTATGGCTCTAATCACTGTGCCTGACATGGAGGGAAATTTTATTTATGACACAGCTAATGGGGTTTGCCCTTAAGCGCTGGACAAATCTTCCAGCTCATTACCCAACGTTAAGAATCACTTGGACAAATTAGGTATTAGAAATTCAAGCCTGCAGAGCAGCTCTTTGCTATACCTTAAGATGACCTGCACGTGCTCCTCGTGGTCATCCTCATAACACAGCACCACTGTGATTAACATCCAGAATGCAGGACAGGCTTAAGCATTTAATTATGAAAGCGTTTCTCCCCTTGGCTTTCTAAACACCTTTCAGCCAAGGGATGCTTTTCCTTGGTTTGCCTGGAAAGCTGAAGCAAAGCTGGAGCATCCTTACGCTCACAAGGTACAGGAGAAGCTGCAAATTTTCGAGAGAAGAAAGTCTGGAAGAAAACTTCTGCATACTCAAGTCAAGCAGATTGCAAAGAGAATCTAAAGGGGAAAACATAGGCCAAAAGAGTACAGCAAATGGGATGAGACTACACATGCAACTCCCAGTGCCATTAAGGGCATCCTGACCAGAACCAAAGACGAGATAGTTCACCTCCTCTCCCAGCTGCTCTGCTCCCACAGCCAGGGAGTGAGGTTTGCTATAGGCAGAGGACAACACTGAAGGGAACTGGGCACCCCGTGATTGTCCCTTCCCTTGCCAGGCTCCTCCAGACACCACTTTGTCCAGCCACCAGCTCACCACAAAGAGGAAGGTTTCCCATCACATCATCACCTCTGCCCCACACACCACCAGACACACGGGACCCGGACTGCTGTGCCGTTACAGCCCCATCTCATCTCCTTGCGTGGGACCTCAGGCAACGAATGAGGAGCAAAAGTCGAGGAATAGCCCGATGCAGCTGAAGGTGTCCCTTAAACAGTGGCAGCCAAAGGAACCAACTTCATCTAGTGTTTCAGGAACGAAGACCATGGTACGGCTGAGGGTGGCAGGGACCTCTGGAGATCACTCAGCCCGACCCCCTGCTCAAGCAGGGCACAAGCTACAGCAGGCTGCTCAGGACAGTGTCTACTTGGGTTCTGAATATCTCCAAGGCTGGAAACTCCACAACCTCTCTGGGCAGCCTAGTCCAGTAAAAGAGCATTTTTGGCATTGAAGTGCAATTCGCTGTGTTTCAGTGTGTGCCCATTACCTCAGCCCTGTCACTGGCGCCCTGGGAAAAGCCCATCTGAGGGCAAACCCCTTCTTACTGCCGCACACATGGTAACGCAGCCGTACAGGGCTTGCTGCTACACTGCCAGGAGCTGGCACCAGGTCTACCTATCAGGCTTCTGCTGGCGCTAACACTTCAAAACCCACGTGTGGCTATAGATAGGGAACTGTACCACCTATAGGCTGAAAGGAGAGGTCCCCAGCCCTCCTCTACAGTCCATGCAAAGCCAGGTTTTACCGCAGCAATGTAACTCGTCCACCACCAGGACAAGGCAATTGAAATTCTCACCAAATGGAAAGAAAAATGCTCTTTTGCTCTTTATGGCCAGACCCAGAAGGAGCTTGTGGTGGGGATGCTGCTTCTTCTTTTGCTAAGAGCGTGTTTCAGCACCTCCAGCTGCAGGTCTGCTCTGAGGAACTCATCCAGGTACAGCCTGGTGAGCAGCCACGGTCCCCAGAACCAACAGACAACCCTCCTCTTCCTCTGCGAGCTGGAGAAGGGGGCATCCCGGGAGCTATAGGCCCTCACACTTCTGACTGCTGAGAGCCAGCCGGCTTTCCCCCTCCACAGAGAAGGGGCTTGAGCACAAACAGACCTCGGAAAAGGCTCCCTTTTGCTGCCAGCGCGCTGCCGCTGCAGGAAGGAGCTAAATGGCAGTGAGACTCCGGTATGACAAGACCTGAGTTAGTCTTTCCACTTTCCCAGTGCTGCCCAGGGAATCATTCCATCAGACAAGGTAAAACATTCCAGACACGCACAGGACCAAAAGGATGTTTGTTGCAAGTTTGGTACCGTGGTCTTGCAGGAGCTGCTTCCCATAAGGGGACTTATTTCATACACCAGAACATTAGCACCAATGGCCAGAGATGCAAACCAACCCAGCAGCCCGCACAGGACCCCTTACACAGAGTCACACTTGTCTTCTCTCAAAAGAGACTTTAGCTCATATAGTTTCAAGTTATTCCATTTTTAGCCAAATATTGTGCAATATTTGCAGCGCGAGGATCATTGGCCTGGCAACCACTGATTTTTACACTAATGATTTTGACTTCTTTGTATAAAATGGTCACAGCCAAGAAGAGTGCGGAAGTAAACAGCTTCAGAAGGTTCCTTCAAAGAAAAGGGGAAAAAAAAAAAAAAAAATCCCCTTTTGCCAAGAACAAATACAGACCATTCAGGAATTCCTGGGAGCTTGGGTCGGTTGTGTTTGGCTGCTCTCGCTTTTAACTCATAGTCATTGAAAGAGTTTTGTGCCCTTAACTATCGAACATGCCACCAAATCAGCACCTTAATGAGGAGGAAACAAGAGTTACACATTCACTGCTGGTTCATTTGCACGCCGACGCACAGACAGGAGGAGGAAGAAACAGCCATGCCAACCTCTGCAGCCAGCCTGCCCGGACCAGCTGGCAGGAGCTGGCACAGGGCAGGACTTTCCATCCCCAGCAGACGCCGGCCAAGCTCTCCCCACTCCCCCCCAGCCACCCCTTTGCTGGTGCAAGCACACGGATGCCACGTAAGAAGGGAAAGCTTCACGGCGCATCAGGCACGAGGGGAAACCCCATCCCCTGTGCGAACACAGCCAGGGGAGCAGCCTCCCGTTCCTGGGCAGGGATAGGGCTGAGGGCCCAGGCGCTGCGCAGCCCTGGGAAAGATCAAAGGGTGCTTTGGTTTGAGAAAGCTGCTGGGCTGCTATGGGTTATACTCGCCGAGAGCAGAGCAGGCAGTACCAGACCCAGCAGGACCTGCTGTGCCAGCACAAGCGATCCCGAGCCGGAGTTTAAGAGGAGGAATTAACCCCACATCCCTCGGAGGCAAAGGCATTTGGGGGAGCTCAGAGGCGGGAGCAGATAGCCAAAGGCTGCAGCAGGCAAAGGCTGCCTGCCACCCTCCAGCCCTGCCACAGTGGAGGACACAGCTCTGCTCCTTCTCCAGTCTCCCCTCCACACTGCTGCCCAGCAGGAGCTGGGATTGCCACAAAGTCCATGCAAAACACTCACTCTATCAGCACTGGCAAGCACTCGGGAACAAGCTATGCCCTTCCCTGCCAACTGCATGGGATGGGAGGAAACTCGTTAAAAGCAAGATCCAGTCACCCCCACGCCGGGCAGGGAAGGAGCGAGGCACGCCAGGCACCCAGCAGCCTGTCAGGATGGGCATCTGTGCTGCCAGCCGCACCCCAGGCAGATGCGGCGAGGCTGGGCCGCATCACCACCTGCCCAAAAGAGCAGCAGCTCTTCCATTTCGTTCCTGGCTGTCATGCCCACCTCCCCCTCGCAAAGGCAGACAGCCCTCTGTGTCGACTGCTGCCTCCGGAGGCTGCGGACCTCAGCTGGAGGTCCACAGGGGGCCCCGACCATGAAAGAGCAGGGACTGTGCCACGCTACGACAGTCACAGACTGTATGAAAGAGCCTTTGCATGCTGTTTTGTGCACAAACACGAATTCTTTCTGTCCACTTCCTAGCCACGGCCCTGGCAACAGCACCATGGCAGGACATGGCCCCTACGCTCGGTCACAGCTGCCACATGGGGCATCTGCCCATCGTTACGGCATCTGGCACCGGAGACCTGCCCACAGCCTGGGGTTTACTTCAAACCAGGTTCCTTCACCACAAAAACAGAAGAGACAGCAGACGTGGAAAAAAACTACAACCTCCAAGGAAAGCACACGCCGTAACTCACACGGCCCCAAACAAGGCACCCGAGAAACCGCGTTTCCCAGGGCAGAGCACGGCTCACTGATGGAGCATGTGGCCCTGGCGGCGCCAGCTGGGCTATCTGCCCAACAAGCACAAACCCAGGTCCAACCATATCCCCCTTCACCGCCACGACCAGGAGAACACGCCTTAGTTTTCAGTTTGGTCTCTTACGGTGTCTCTTTTTGGTGAAAGGAGAAAAAGGGACACCTCAGTGGCAGGCAGTGATTTCTGGCCAGAGCAGGCATAAACGAGCCACACACCAATGCCCATCGCCGCGGCACGTGGCAGAGCCCTGCGGCTCACCAGGGACACCCCAGCACCCCAAGTGGCACACAGCAAAGGAGCAAAAGAAACGGGGCTACGTACTCATTCTGCACCGGGGCACCCGCAGGCCACTGAGCCAGGCTGCGGCAGAGCCGGGAAGCGCAAGCTCCGTCCCAGTCGGTCGCACAAAGGAAGAATGGCCCGATGGATGGATCCGCGAGCCACCTCAGCGCCCCGTTCTCATCACCACCAGCACCACGTCAGCGATGATTTAATTCCCCGATCCAAGAAAACAGAAAGATCGGGAAGTTCAGCCCCCACCCAAGGCGAATGGCTGCTAACAGAAGCAGCCTGGCGCAGCTGTGCTCCCCCAGCACGCAGAGCCCGGCTCCGTGCGAGACTCCAGCATGTCAGCAAGCAAATCCTCTTTGCCTATGGGCAAGGGAACTGTAGGGGAGAGAGAGAGAGGAAAAAAAAAAAAAAAAGCATCAAGAAACTCTTTGTCTACAAACATCCCAGCCGGGCGCACGTGCAGCATGCGCTTCCTGACGAGGGCGGAGGGGGAGCCTGAACTTCAGAGACACCATTTCCGCCCGCAGCTCGATCTGCTCACTTATTGTCTTCTAAAAATAAAAGTAAACACTGAAGAAGAGCTCTTTGTTTTTATTTCTGCTGTGTCAGAGAGATTTCTCTGGTAGGAACAAGTTGTGGGACCTCTTTTCAAACCTCTGGGAGCTTCCCCTGAGATCAGAGCAGTCCCAAAAAAGCAGTGGGTGTCCCAGAGACTAGCAGGCAAGGAGGGCTGCCCTCTCGTCCCTCCACCCCACAGCTGCTCATGGTGGCCATGGTGAGGATTACCTGCCCTGGGTTCTCACCTGTGCCAGCCCCATGTCCTTTCCCCTCTGCTGCAGGTGAGGGAAGAGGGCCATCGCCCAAGGCACAGGAAACCTCCATCTAAGCCACATCGCTCCCCTTAATAGAGCACCAGGAAAGCCAGGGCGGTGGCCTTTTTAACACATAAAGTACATATTAAAGAAGATTGAGATGCGCATAGGTACCTCTCTCACTTTTTTTTGCCTCCAAATCTTGCTTCCTGACAAATCCAGCAGCGGACAGCATTAGCTGCCTGACGAGGCCAAGCTTGAGCCCCAAACGGCCCCACACAGCCAACATCGCTGATTAAGAGCAAGCACAAACTTCCTCAGCAGGCAGCTGCCATAATCTAAGCATCTTACAGCTTTGCCAGTTGTTTGTTCAGGCCCTTCCTTTACTACAGAGCTGCTGTACAGAAATGCAGGGTAATGAGACACAAACACAATTTTATTTTTTTTTTTTTGACCTGCACTAGGAGTAAATCCAGCCCAAAGCTTCAGGTGTCCTCCCTGATTTTATAAAGTTGCTTATCTAAGCAAAACCCTGCAGGGACCAGCCTCAGTACCCAGAGCAAAGCTCTTCCCCCACACTCTCATTAACAGTGTTTCTTTAATCTGTCAGCTCCAAAAAACAGACTTTTTTTAAAAAAAAAAGAAAAAAATGAAAAGGAAGAGACATTTGTTTTCCCCATTTGAGTGCTCTAACCCACTTCCCGAGGAAAGCAGCACGGAACATTTCATCAGGCTGCTAAGGACACCTTGCAAGGAGCAGCCAGGCTCCTGGGAGGCAGGAGTTGCCTGTCCCCAAGGCAAGGGGCAGCCCGGAGGGACAGGAGGACACACAAGTGGAGCCGTGGCTGCCAGCCTCCTTTGGCAACCGAGATCTCCCCCAGCTCTGTGCTCTGCTGCAGGTGGTGTGTGCTGTGCCCTCCACCTTGCCTAGGGACGGGTGCATTAAAAGATAATGGACTTGACAGAGCTCCATCTCCCTTACAACAGCTCTGAGGGGTACAAAAAAAAAAAAAAGAAGAAAAAGCCAAAGGAAAAGGGCTCGTCACTGTGAACATCCTCCCCAGGGTCCGATTACCCCTGGAGAGTAACAAAGTGCGATAACCAGGACTGGACGAGTAAATCAACACAGCCCAGTGCAATAAGCGGGCCTGTAAACACACACAGCAAAGCCCGCTGATAAAATTGCCATTAACTCCCAAACCATCCACTTCTTAGCTACCAAGTTACACACAATGTGTTTGCTTGGGGTTTTTTTTTTTTGCCCCTCCAGAGCAATGACAGTGACCTGAGGTGGGACGCAGTCTTTGGAGCAAACAGGGCACTGCACAACGCTCCTGGGGCTCAGCACAGCTGGGGAAGGGGACTCTCCCCTCTCCAAACACAACTCAGCCCCGCAAAAGCCCAGCAGTACTCTACAACTGCAGGGGTACCAGTTAATGAGGACCGGAGTACGAAAAAAATAATCGTTAACGATTGTGTACGTGCGCATGCACTTGTCAGGAGGTGACTCGGGGGGCTCCACGGAGAGCAAGCTGCTGCCTCCCCCCGCCCAGGCTAGCACTATCCTCCGCAGCTCTCCCTGCGCCGGGGCTGCAACCGGGCTCTCCATCACCATCCCTGCTGCTTCAGACAAGGCGTTCCATCACAGAGGGAGGACTCAGAAGCGTGCAACCTCTCCCCCAGCCTCTTCCAGCATTTTTCTACATTAACAGCTGGATCTAACGCAGGATGGCTCATTTTCCTCAGTCATCCAACCGCTCCCTCTTTCAGCAGCTCTCGGAGGCTGCACATCAGCTCTGGTGACCTGTCATGGTTTCCCACTGCACAAAACCCCACAATCAAACCCATGAAGCAACTCCACACATACCAAAGAGAGAGAGAAAATAGCTTTGCCGCTCATTAGTTCACCTATGAGCCAAAACGCCAAGCCATACCACTAAAATCCACGGGCGAGAGAGACAGCAGGCTGTTTGACTAACGAGCATCCAGCATCCTGCCCTGCAGCAGGGAGAGCTCCAGGGCCCGGCTGGGGCTGAGCAGAGGGTGAAATCCAGGCAAGCCAAAAGCCCTGCGTGCCCAGAGGTGCCCGGACAGCCAGCTTTCACCTTTGCTCCTCCGTGGCGTACGACCCCACGCAGTCCCGGGCACAGCGCACACGCTCGGTACAGAAATCCCCGAGCCTGGGAAGCGATGCTGGGCGCAAAACCAGAGCCAAACCAAACAGCAGCTCTGGCACAGGGGGACCGACACAGGGACGTGACCTGGCTGTGCCCGTGCTGCTGGGAGCGCTGCCAGCCTGAACGGGACACGCTGGCAGCCAGGATCAGGCTAAGAGCTGGTTAACAACATCTCAGTTCCTGCCAAGAGCTTTAAAGCAGACTGTAAGTGTTGCTAAAGAAAACCCGCAATTTTTAACATTCCAGTTAAAACCTGACCGGCAGCGGTGTGAAAGAACAACACTGTCCTTACAGGAGGACCCGTTTATTACAGCTATAAACTTTTACAAAGCTCTTATCTCGCAGTTGTACCAGGATAAGCTGCACGCATTGTTAAGTTGTGCAATTACAATTTTACGTGTGTGTGGATTGATTTACTCAAAGCATATCCCCTGGGAACCCAGGGGATGCTTGTCAGCGCCCGTCTCAGTCCGACTCGCAGCCCAGAGCCGATTGAGGCACAGAGGGACACTTCACACCTTAAGCACTCCGGTGAGAGGGACTCCAGTAGGAGCCATGGAAAGGCTTTGGCTTTCCTCCAGTTATCGTCTTAATTTATTTCAGTGTGCTTCCTGATGTTGGCATTAGAGGCAAAATCAACAGTGTTAACTTGCCAAAGCTATCAGCAGCGTCGTGGCTCCCAGCAGCCACCAGAAGCAGGCAGGGGGAGCACCCCAGGGCAGGGCCGGGCGCCGGCAGCGCTGCCAAGGCAGGTCATGTCCCGCCAGCCCGACATCCTCCCGCAGCCTCCAGTGCTGCAGCCGGGGCCTTTTCCCCCTGGCAAGGGCCAACCTCCAAAATCCCCCAGGCACAGGCAGGCACTGCTCCGCTTCTGGGTGCGCACAGCTGGAGCGGGAAAGCTTCGCAGCCACACCACACAACAAGGCCGTGTTCCCCCCTAGCTGCCCTCCCATCCCTCTGCTCCTCACCCAGCTCCCCAGGACAGGTCAAGAGAGGCGGAACAGCCTGCACTCCCCTGGGATATGCATCAGCCTATGGCAACCAGAATCGCAGACTGGTGAGGGTCGGAAGGGCCCTCAGGAGCTCCCCCAGTCCAACCCCCTGCCACAGCAGGGGCACCTCCAGCAGTGGCACAGGACGGCGTCCAGGCGGGTTTGGGATGGCTCCAGAGCGGGAGACTCCCCCACCTCTCTGGGCAGCTGTGCCACTGCTCTGCCACCCGCACAGGAAAGAAGTTCCTCCTCAGGTTAAGATGGAACTTCCTATGGTCAAGTTTGTGCCCGTTCCCTCTTGTCCTGTCACTGGGCACCACTGGAAAAAGACTGTTCCCATCCCCTGGCACCCTCCCTTTGACTATTTATAAGTATTGATAAGATCCCCCCCTCAGTCTTCTCTTCTCCAGACTAAAAAGCCCCAAGGCCCTCAGCCTTTCCTCATAAGAAAGATGCTCCAATCCCCTCATCATCTCTGTAGCCAGAGCAAAGGTCAGCAAAGGCTGGACCCTCTCCAGCAGTTCCCTGTCCTTCCTGACCCGGGGAGCCCAGAACTGGACACAGTGCTCCAGATGTGGCCTCACCAGGGCAGAGTAGAGGGGGAGGATGACCTCCCTCGACCTGCTGGCCACACTCTGCTGGATGCACCCCAGGATGCCATTGGCCTTCTTGGCCACCAGGGCACATTGCTGGCTCACGGGCATCCTGTTGTCCCCCAGGACTCCCAGGTCCCTTTCCACAGAGCTGCTCTCCAGGACTGTCCCCTCCGAGGGCACTGGCTGCTCTCCACAGACCAGGAAGGAGAGCAGAGCAGTTGCCTCGCAAACCACCATACCCAAAGGCAGTGCTCACCCATCCCTCACTGCCAGGACACACTCAGCGTTCCCTGGAAATCCCAGAGGAGGGCAAAACCCAACCCTCACCCCTGCTTGCCCCACACATGATGCTATGTGCAGGCAGTGTAATAGCACCCAGGAGGGGTAATTACTAGGATACCTGTCCCAGTTAATTACTACCTGGCCTACTATCTACATTTCTGTAGAGGGACAGCCTTGTTCTAATTCAGGGAAGGGGGCAAAAATGATACAAGCACTTTTATACTTGCTGACCCCCAAGCAGCCTGCCCAGCAGACCCAGCTCCTCCCCGGCCCCTCTCTGCACACACAGAGAGCAGGGCAGGTCTCCCGTCCCGGGGGGGAAGCAGGGCACAGAGGGGTGATGTGATCTGCCCAGCCACGCAGGGTCATGTCACCTCTCCCAGGTGCGCTACCCATTAAGGCTCACCAGCTCCAGCCATACCGTGGAGGGGTCAGACCAGTGAAAAGCAGAACAGCTTTGCTGGTTCTGAGCCCTGATAGTTCCAGCCATTCTTTGTCTGCCACCAACAGCTCGTTTCTACCAGTGCAGGACCTTTTCTGAAGCATGCTCACCTGCTCCTCTGCTCTTTCAAGTCCACACCAACGTGCTGCAGAGCCAAGCTGTGCAAGTGCTCGTGTTGGGCACCCAGGCTGATGCCCAGCTCCGCAGGGAGGACGCGCTGCCCGACGATGTGCCAGCAGTAGGGCAGACAGCTCCGGGAGCAGACACCTCGCTGGCGCCCAGCAGGTGGAGGACGAGCCCAGCAAGCCAGGCACGGAGCGGGCAGGGCTGGCTTTGTCCTCCCCAGTTCTGCCAAACCTAACAGCACACCCCTGCTAGAAAAGTAGGTTTTGGCTTGTAGACCAAAGACCTTTCAAATCTAAAAGCTGTTTTTAAGGGATGTACAAGGCACAACACCACAGCTCCATACACATTACAGAACAACCCACCTATCTAAGAAGTTCCTACTGGATTTCGCACCTCCACTGAAGCCTACCTAGAAAGTCAGTAAAAAGAAGTTGAAATTTTTGCATCATCATTAAGGGGAGGAAAAGGAGATAAAGAAGCCAAGATAAGATCAAGTGTGCGTTCTATGAGCCTCAAGCCAGCTTCAAAATTAAGTCCCGAGGTAAGAAGAGCAAATTAATTATTTTACCTCTCCGAAAAGCTCTTCCTTTACTCATGACAAGAGCATTCGTGTTCAGGACTGGGTGTGTTCAAGGGAAATGCTCTTTAATGCAGTCAGTGTGGTACCAAGGGGAGGAAAAAAAGAAAAGAAAAAAAGAAAACAGAGGCAAGCTCACTGCAAACCTTTCCTCCACAGCATCATGTTTTTGCATGGATGCTCGTAGTTTAAGACAGGGCATTTCTCCAGGACAGATAGCAGGTTCACACATGCTTTTCTTTCCAAGAGAGTGGGACCCCACTGAAGAGGGGCTCCTCAGCGGCAGCAGCCCAGAGGCCTCAGGCAAGGGTGTAAGCATCGCAGTCACCACTTAGTGAAGAGGCTTTTAATCAAGTTGTATCATAAGTGCAGCCAGGAATCTCTCTGCCTGGAGGGTAGACACAGTCCGGTGACCTTACTGAGTCACTGCCTGCTGACTCACTGGCAACTTGGGCAGTGTTGGCTGAGTTGTAGGCAAGGAGATGTCATGGTGACACAGACTCACAGCAACTCTCCCCTAACACAGGAGTGTTGCAGGATCTCCAGGACAGCAACAGCTTTTCGTTTGTGACAGCCATCATCCCCCTTTGCTCTTCTGCACCCTCTCCCACCTCCTCACACCACGCGTCTGCTGCACCATCATCACACGGGACAACAGCTTCATCTGCTCTTGTGACAACCCAGCTCCCAGCAAAAGAAGGTGAAGTCATGTCACCGTTCAACATACCAAGGAATCAAGTGGAGAAGAGCAAACCCAGCGCCCAAAGAGCAGCCAGCCCCCCAGCACCACCCCTCTGACCCTGCTGGGTGGCAGCCCCAGCTCCAGCTGCCACGCAAACCCCATCTACAACCACTTGCAGGTCACATACTAGTACCTGCACTGGGCTGTCCCTGGCAGAAAGTCAGCCTTCTGTAATCACTGCCTCGTCCCCAGGGAGAGAGAAGAGGGATGTAACACACTGCCAGCACTGCTGTCCCACCCCCACGCACACCCCCCTCACAAACACAAAGACCTCTTCACAGGAACCACGTGAAAGGGTTGGTGTCAGCGCTTGCTTTGGGAGCAACACACAGAGGGTCAAAGCTCTAATATTAGAGCAAAGACGATGACGGGGAAGAAAGGAGGGAATTGGAAGAGAACCACATAAATAGCAGCATTGTCCTTACTCGGTTTCACAGGGCATCAGATGTCAAATATGATCTTTCACTCAAGAGCTGAAGTCTCTAATTGATTCCCATCTGACAGTTTCTTATCCAGCAGTTGTTACCCGTCCAAACAAGCTGAGTAAATATGCTTTGCTCTACTATTAAAGCTGGCAACGAGTCATTGGTTTGTAACAAAACCAGTGTAAACAACACTGTTCCTCCTGGGCCAGAAAATCTCCTCCTGTTCCCCTGACCTCCTCCCTCCGCTGCGCTTCAATGCTCCACCAACCCCGGTCCTGGCATGGGGTAAAGACCTACACGGTGGGGACCAGCTGCAGCCCCCTGCACAGGCCCCCTTGGCTTTGGGAAGAGAAGTCGCATTCTGTGGAGGGTTTGGGCTCTCAAAGCGCCTTTGCACACCTCAAGTGAGACCTGCTGCAGCCCAGTACATTCATTTAATAAGACAAGACATCCAATCTACAGCCTGCAACCAAAAGTCCTTACACGAGGCAAAACCTAGTCTGAGTAGAGAAAGTTTTGCCTGGCAGTGCCCAGACACATCTTACGGTGGGGCAGAGTTCAAGGAAGACGGTGCGAGTTCCTGCTCTGGGCGCATTTGTCCTGACCTTTTGGGTGTCCCCTAGCAGACTTCAGCACCCCATGCAGACCACGCCTGGCTTTTCTGCTCTTCTGCCCTGACCTTCTCCAAAGCAGCTCTTTACAGAGAGCACAGGCGTCTGGGTACCCTGTGGTCCATTCCCTTGGACTCTCCCAGCATCCATAACTACAGGATGAGGTATGTCAGTGGGTGTATCCCAGACGAGTCTTTTCTGGATGCATCTATAGACCTGCTGGCCAAGAATCTGCCCAGCACCTTTCAAATGAGCCATCTGCCTCCACAACCTACCACGTCACCAAGCTCCAGGCATTCACTACCTACTTGGTAAAGCGGCACCTTCTTTCATCTTCTTTCCATTTATTACCCTCTACTTTCATTGCTGTCTTCTGGGTTTAGTATTGAGGGATGTGGTGAGCAACAGGTGCATCTTCATATGACCCACCACCTTCATGACTTTGTAAGCCTAGACGAGGTCACTGTTCATTCCTGTTTTCAGATTGCTGATGGAGCCCCCAAACCAGTCCTTTGGTGGCTCCACCACTGACTTCTCCATCCTCAACAGTCCAAAGGTGACCACGCAGCCTACCCTTTGCCTTCCGTCACACAACACCCTTTCCAAAACCTAAAAGACCCTTCTTCCAGTGCCTGAGCACCATCAATAAGCAACAGTAGATCTGAACCCCACAGGGGCACCAAGCACATGGACACAAGGGTGCTGCTCTCCCAAGAGCACTGCAGGTGTGAGCACTTCTCCAGGTGCCTCTCACCACCCAGCACACACCCGGACCCATCAGCACACACCAAACTCCACAGGAGAGCCGGCTGGTGGAGGTCCAGGGAGTGATGCACACACGTGTACTCCCTGTCTGTCCGGCTACCGGCCGGATTAGACCCAGAGGTTCTCAGTTCTTCTGTGCAAAGCGCCCTTTGGTGCAAAGCTTCCAGCTCATGCTTCTGCTGCTGTGACGGACAGCACAAAGGCAGGCCGGGCAACCAGCCGTTACCCATCCTAACAGGGGATCAGTGCAGCAAAGGAAAACAAACACTCCTGCCACAGATTGTGCTGGAGTATCACTGCGGCAGCGGCTTCACCAGAAGGCTTTGCTTAAACACTCTCTGATCCCAGTGTAAGCTATGTCTTTGCTTCTCGACGTTTGCAAAACCCCAAAGCACTCAGCTTGAAAGAAATCCAAAGCAAAAAGGAAAAAAAGGGAAAAAAAAAAAAATCAGCATTTTTCAAAGATGATTGTTGAAAGCTAGTGAGCTCTTGCAGTTTTACGAAGGTCCCACTCAAAGCATATATAGCTTTTTAAACGCAGACAGGAGCAACTGCCAAAACAGCAGTCTTGTATCGCTTTCAGTGCAACGAGCAGCAAGCTCCAGTGAGGAGGAGGGAGAAGTCTGTGACGATATAAATATAGTATAGGTATTTGCTATAAGGACCAAGGGTCCTAGCCTAACATATGTCTGTTGAGGGACATGTCTGAAAACATAACTAAGGAAGCACAAGTATAAACTTCTACCTGAACCCTATTTTATAAGGTTTCAAAAGTGCCGACTTTAGTGCTGACATCTGAAATTTTCCTAAACAGAGCTGAAATCACACACTCCTCATGTGGCCCCAGAGGCCGTGGAAGCAGCACAGAGGAGCCCCAGCATGAGCCCAATGGGTAGGAATGGCTCTAACCACAGAGCATGAGCGGGATCCTTGGACATGCACACAGAGGATCTGTTTTCTTCCCAAATCCACTGGTAGACACTGACATAACCCTGCCCAGGTCACCCCCAGATGGTGCCAGACCCATAACCTCAGCAAAGCCTCATGAGGCAAGGCCGCAGCCACCACTCTGAAGGTGGACACCAGAGCCACCCTGCAAGGATGACACCCGGTCCCCAGCTTTGGGAGGACTGCAGTGCTTTGTCACCTGGAAACATTGTCAACATTGTCATTGTTTCATGGGAAATAGAGGGATAATATAATTACATATTTCTGATATCTCTGTTTACAACGGAATTTCCAAATCCTCCCAGAAAACATTTCTTGGGAACACTTCTGTAAGCATAGCTTTGCTGGAAAACCTTGTTACACTTGAGCTCTGACTCGGAGGTTATGGCAAATCCATCTCGCATCGCTTAAGGTGAACTGGGAACAAGCGACAGCTCAGGGCTCAGCTGAGAGGTCGAACAGACAGCTCAAACAGGAGAAGGGAAGGGAAAGTGGGAACATCCTCAGATACACACTCAGCCGATCACAGACTACTGGGTTAGCACACCCTGAGCTCATCTATGTACACACATGGCACATGCTCCCACTCTACTCACAAAACCCCCCTAAGTCTATGGCAAGACATCCCCCCACACCCCACTGCTTTGCTGCCACTAGATTTGGCCCCAGGTAACCCCTCTGACTATGCCAAGCCAAGTTACTCATGCTTAAGCCCTTTCCCCAGGATCAGACCCATTGCAATTGTCACTTCTGTAGAAGTATTTCTAGTTGGTTTTGAGTTTTAATGCTCCAACAAAAAGGAGACTTTATGAACCTTTAAAGCTGTGATCTTCCCCGCACTGCGTATGAAAAATAGCTTCATGTTTGTGATATGGGTGGAGGTAAGATTTATGATGTCCTTAAACTGTACGCTTCCCTGCTTTTAAGTGTCTGGGGTTTATAAGTGATGCAGCACACGGCGGAACCCCACGCCGCCATCCCACAGCAACCCCCACAGCTTGTCTCAGCTGTTGGAAATTTTCCATCTCGCCCCATCTGCTTGGTGTAGATGCACAGGAAAATCTCTTCAGAGTTTCAAAGGAGTGGAATGGAAAGGCTACCCAATTCAAAGCAGCAGACATGTCAATCAACAAGCAGTGGCTGAAACCCAACATCCTTGGGTTTCAACTTGTGGTGCTCCAAAGAGGGGGTGGAAGCAGCACCCTCGCACCAGCACCTCACCCTTCCCTCCAGCCAACGGGCTGCGGTCAGGCACGGGGCTTTCTCTAATGCTCTCCATGACCACGAAGCCAACTCGGCTTCCAAATGCCATACACCATCCCTGCCCTTGAGAAAGGCATACTCCTCCGCTTCGGCATGCCACCTCTTCTCATTCAGAGCATGCTTAACTCCTCAGTATTTCTATACAACATTTCTGTATCCACTCCTACTAGATGTCCTGTCCCAAGGGATGGTCCAGAAGGACAGAAGTTCCTGCACCAGGTCCCAAAACACTCGGCCAGGCCGCAGGGATTTTACTGGACTCCACACGTGGCTGCAGTATCAGTCCCCTGGACAAGGGGTTTGGGGCCCACCACATGCAGCTGTCTGCATCACAGGCGGATACCAGCATCACGCAGACTGCAGGACAGTCACAAGCGTGGGGCACAGGACTGGCAAAGGTGACAAAGCCCTTCAATTCCCTGGTTGTGAAAGGGCAGCCTTGTCTCTCTGCCAAGCACTTCAAGATCTGAACCTGAAAAGCAGAGCAAGAAAGGACCACACATAATGCGAAACCTCAAGTTTCACAGAGCTCTTTTCTCAGGGAACTACAAATATTTGTAGTGTTTTATCCAATATGTCTCTGTGTTTGCCTAATGCCTAAAGATAGATGAATAGGTCATGTACACTTAAGATATAAAGATTTCATAAGACTTCAGCCAAAACACCAGCGAGGCACTGTTGCCGCACTGAAACAATGCGGCATCAGGAGGCACATGGGCACCCAGACTGCCAGCGCTACAGCCCATTTGGTCACCATCCCTTTGCCAGCCCCAGGGATGGATGTTCAGACCACGTGCACCAGTTTGTCCGTGCCAATGACTGCTGTCCCCACAGCCCAGAGGAAGCCACCTTAGATGACTGAGCCAGCACAGGCAAGGCGATTGCCAGAGGCGAGTGGTAGCACTTTCAGGAGGTGAAGTTTGCAGCAAGCACCTCCGGAGCCTCCTCCAAAGCCCCCTGGAATGCCAGACCACGGCGTGTTCCTGAGCTCTTTGCACTGAACAGTGACACAACGGGTTGTGACCCCCATGTTAAATTTGTACAGCAGCACCCCAGAGCCAGTTCTGTATCTCCACGCAGGAAGGCAATCCATCATCTCCAACAAAATCCACTCCCTCTACATGCTTTTTTTCCTCCAAGTAATGCTCCTGACCGATCCCAGTAGCTCAATTACAGAGCTTGGGCTGCCTCTCCCCTACAGCCTGTTTTCAATCATGTGTTAAAAGGGCAAGTAATGCAGAAACAAATCTGCACTAAAGGTCAGGTAGCTTCCCGCACCCTGCAAGGCTGTAGGAAAGCCACTTGGGTTTGCTGGAGAGGGCTCGGCACAGCAGAGTCCCTTCTCTAGCCCCAGCTACATCACCCTCCTGCACCGACAGCCGCCCGCCTCAGCCCCAAAACAGGCAGGCGAGGTCAGCACTGGCTGAGCCACAGCCAAGAACTGTGTGCCACCACCCCATGGGGTAGCCCACACTGAGAGATGGCCATCACTCCAAAGCACCACCATCACAGATCAAACTGCCTCTCTGTTCTCCTGGACACGCCGGGGGCCCCAAAACTGCCGAACAGCATCACACCAGCATCAGGATTGGGTAACGTGCCCAATCCACCCAGGGCACTCTGCCGGAGACTGCCATGGCAGCCCCGTTCAGCATCTCTTCCCTGCTCCTGCAAGATCTCCCCTGTGCTCTCCCCTGCCACACAGGCAGCAGTCACAACTGCCAATTCGGAGACATTAACTGACCACAAAAATAAAGAGCAAGACTAGGAACTGCTGCCCACCCTTTTCCTTCTCCCTCCTCCAAATCCCACTCTCTTGGTTTGAGGAAATAACAAGTTCACCCTTAAGGCCTGCTCTTCCTCCCCAATAAACTTTTTCTTCCCAGACAGAAACCTACTACCCTGGGCAACCCAACTGTCAGATATGCACAGAAAACAGAGCAACCTCAAGCCAAAGCAAACAGCAGCAGTAAGCAAAACAGCAAGGGACTCATCTTCTAAGTCAAAAGTTTGAGCACAGGGACTCTGATACGCTGAGTTTCAGGACAAGCAATTTCCTCCCCAAGCTGGAGATGCCACAGTCGGCATTCATGGACCAGCCCTGAGGAGCTGCAAACCAGAGCAGGCACACAGAAGAGCTCAAGCAGGGAACGAAAGAGCCAGACCTCAACTCCGGCTCCTCCAGAAACGCCGGTCTGCTGGATGGCGACCACAGTGAAGCCCCAGCCAGTCCCTGCACTGCGAGATAAGGAGCTGGGACAGCGCGTCCAAAGCTTCCCACCAGCGGCAGAGCAGGGGGCTGCTGGGACCAGGGCCATCGACACAGACCCAGGAGGGCAGCTTGGATCCGGATCCAGAGACACCCGTGGGTCCCCACAGCTTGCGAGCACGCAGGAAAAGGAAGCTGGGGGGAGAAAAAAAAACCATTCTCAGAAGATTTGGCTTCAGCTGAAGTCAGCCTCACAAGGTCAACGCTCTGGCAGGGACTGGGAAACTTCTGAGACGATGTCTGCTATTTTAAAACGTTGCTGGAATGGCTCAAATGGCTATTCCACCACTACTCCGAGCAGAAGAGCGAGTTAGCATGCTGTACCCCAAATCAATCCTAAACCAGACCCTCACTCCCCTGACTTTGGCATGCAAGCGGCATGAGCTTGCTGCAGGTGGAAATGCAAGCTTTTGTGCAAAGGTCGCAGTTGATTTTCCCCAAGGGATGTCAATCCTTTCTGGCTTGGTAAACCAAACAGGAGCGTGACCTGCTTGTGCTCACCTGGGTATCGAACAGGAAGAGTTGCACAGCAAAAGACGACTGTCCAGAAAAGATGAAGCTATGTTCAAAACACACAACTGCAAACCCAAATTACCACTTTCAAAAAAGAAAGCAAAACACCCCCAAAACTCACACCAAGATGATATAACGTACTGTCTTCCCCTAAACCTGCTGCAGCCCTGCCCTCAGAGGGGCACCAGCAGCAGCAGGGGCACCAGCAGCAGCAGTGACAGCCCCACAGAGCACACGCACACCGCAGAGATAAGACAAGCTTTGCCACAGTTGCGGTTCAGGGTGTATTTAGCACATTTTTTAATCATATTATGTATTTTTGTCCAATTCATTTCACTACAAAGGGAGAAGAGTTGGAAAGATATACTTAAGCTGCAGAAGCAGGAGTGGTTAAAAAAAAGAAAAGATCAAAGGTCCGTCATTTAAAATTAATTAATTCAAACCTGAACGATTAACATAAATTAAAAATTCAAACCACACACAGGGCTACATTTCTTTCCAAGTAATTTTCAAGAACCTCGAGTGCTGCAAGATAAGTTAATCACACATTCCATTAATTTGCAGCATGCACAGTGGAGGTTAACCTCCACTTAATTAGAACTAATTTTAATTTTTCTGGAATAGGGCAAGCACACTTTATAAGAAATCCCCTTGCCATTATACCTCAAAGGGAGGGAACAGTAGCTCTTTATGCCTCTTCCCCTCTCCCTATACACATCATCACCCTGCAGCCCCTCTTGCAGTCTCAGCTGGAAGAGCAGAGGCGTTTCACAGGGGACCACAGCCGCCGAGGAAGCTGTGGCAATAGAAAGAAGAAAGTGTATGATTTCACTTCCGCAGCATTCCTGCTAAGGGGAATGGAGAGGCACACGGACACCAAACAAATGCCAGAGCTGTCACAGAAAGGGTCACAGAGAGCTGAGGGACCAGACACACGTTGCACCCTGGTTTGCCTGCAAAGGAAATGCAGGAAGACCAGTGCTGAACCGTGTTGGAGTTGTGCCACATGTGTGAGATGTGACAGCAAGACAGGAGGTGATGCGGAAAGGACCCTCCTCGGGACAGCCCTTCACAAGCAGCCTGCGGAGCGGGATGAAATCTCGCTGCCCTCTTCCCTCCCACCCAACAAGGCTTCAAGCCAAACCTGCATCTGCTGGAGCTCCCGTGGCTCTGAGGGTGGCCAGGTCCAGTCACAGCACGACTCCTTGGCTATTTACACATACGTCCTTCCAGACCAGCCATTCACCCTTTCAGCAGCTCGATGATACCAGAGCACACATCTGCCTGGCCCCTGTTAAATCCCCGCCACACCAGCTTCGCCGCTGAGTCCTCACCCATCAAACCAGCCCAGGCTGGGAGCCAAGGACCCGATTCGGAGCCTGGGAAGGCCCCTGGCGCCTTCGTGTGCCGCCAGCTTTGCCACCAGGCGTGCTTGAGCCTTCCCTGGCGTCCTGCCGTCAGCTCTGCCTCTCTCCTAACCTGGCCCAGTTTCCAAAACAGTTTCATGCGCACTTTGGTTTAACCTATGCAAAAATAACATGCTACAGGGTGGCCTCCAGCTCAATTAAGCCAAATCGATGCAAACCATAATTCAAAGCAAGTTAAAGACATCCACCTTAAATTTTTTTTACATTTGCCTAAACTAGTTTGAAGACCTAAATCCCCATCCTGTCCAGAGCGCCTCTGCAAGTGGAAGGTTTTGCTGCAGGGTCGCAGGGCGCTGCACTTCCACTCCCCTGGACCAATGCCACCCCCTGGAGCCCCCCGATCCAGCAAAGCAAGCGTCCCTGGGAGCTGCAGGGGCACCCACACCTGCGTTCCCCAGGGGTTAATGCCAGCCCCGCTGCACCTGCCTGAAATCACGCCCCAGTCGCTAGCGCAGCCTGTGCTCACTGTGCGCAGTCGAGGTTTCACTCACACCCAGCAGAGGGTAAGGTAAGAAACGGCTCTTGGAGACACAGAGATCCTTCTCCGGCGACAGCTGTGTTAAACACTGACCGCCTCACGCGCGGGACAGCTCGGCCACCACGCAGCAGGCTGCCAGCCTGGGGACAATGCCCTGCACACACAAGACAGAAGTGCCTGTTTGCCTTCTCACTACCTTTAATCTGAACTTCTTGTCCCATATCCCCACCAGCACCGCTAACAACTCCTCCTGCCACCACCGGGCCAAGTAAACTGGTGACTTCATCACATCTTCCTTCACCTAAATTGTCTCGGGAGACCCCGCTGCTGCTTTCCAGCGGGCGCAGCATCCTCCGAGCACAGCTGCGCGGCCCCCGCTTCCTTCCTCTCCGCAGACCTCTGGTTTGCATCCACCACTTCAAGCCCAGCAAGGTTTTAACCTCAGCCTCTCCTCTGCCAATATTGGCTCCACAGCGATGCCTGTGTGCTTCACACCAAGCAAAACCAGTAAGCGACCAGTGCCCCTCCCTGGGGTCCTCCTCTCCAGTGCTTCCACACACAACAAGAGGCTTCCAGTGGCTCTTCAGGGCCGGTGGGACTGATCAAGATGGGAGCTGAGCAGCCCTGGGGACAACAGGCAGGGCAGGAGCCATCACCAGCCCAGGCTCAAGCCCCAGGATGGGCAGCAGCAGCATCGCCACTCTCTGCTCCAGGATCAGAAACTTCCCAAAGCATCAGGCAGAGGCACACTTGCACCCAAGCCCCCTTGTCCACAGCACCCAACAAACATGAGATGGCATCAGCACACCGGGGTGGCAAAGCACAGCCAGCCAGGGAGGGAAAACACCTGTGGCATCTGCAAAAACCCTGGAATATTTTGGAAAGAGATACTCTGAATCCTTTCATTATATTTTTCTGTCAAGCATAGCAGAAAGGTGCTTGAAATAATTTTATTTCAAGCTTTTTGAAGGACCAGATCACCCACCCTGCTCCAGGAGGAGTTTCTAGGCAGAGACACTCTCCAGCAAGCAGGCTGGTAGCACATTCCTGAGGCTTCCTCCGACCCTGGCCAGGGCTCAGCAAGGACAATTAAAGCAAACACATTTTGAACAAAATTAGCCCTTTTCTTTCAGCCTCATCTGGTAGCTTTTACCAGGCCTGCTTTCCCAGCTCAGACCTAATCCATCGATGAAACCATCACCATTGACTTCGAGGGGCTTTGGCTCAGCACATGAATTTTAACATACATCTGCCCCCTCGCACAGGCCAACGCTGCAGGCCAAAATTGTTCTTCAGACAGAGCTTTTATCCTCAAAACACTCCCCAAGTTTCAGCTGGGCTGCTCTTTGAGCCACCACATTTCACTCTCAAGAAACCCCATTCCCACATCTACCTGTTGTTTAATATTGCTTTGCCGCCGTTGGTCTGGGAGCCGTACGCAGGGGCGCGCAGGGCAGCTGCATCGCGCGGACCGACAGGCAGGGCTGAGTGTGGCGAGAGCCGGATGCTCCACGGGAACAGTGAGGTTATCGACACGCACTCGGGATGCTCCTTAAGAGCGGAGGGGGGACAGTTTCAATCAACCCAATACAAGATGGCCCACAGACCACAGCACCATGCACAGTGTTTGTTGCCTTTTTTTTTTTTTCTAATTTTTAGATTTTATAAGCTTTAACAGCTCTATTTCCCCCTTAATTGGTGCAATTGTTTTTAACCCTGCTCCTGTAACCATGTTGCTATGGTTACCCCGCACCAGCCTCAGCCAGCGAGGTGTATTTTTAGAATTGCCAAAATACACATCTCTAACAGAGCTTTTCTGTACAGAGCTCTCCTTGTTCCGTGACACAGGAATTAAGGGCATTCAATGGAATTAAAACGTGGGAAATTCAAAACCGATTAAAGGAGAGGCCCACGGTGCAGCCGGAGCGCGGCTCAAGCCCCCACAGTCCAGGATGCTGCAGGGGGACATGGCTTCCCCCCACCTCCTGGAGGCAGATCCAGGGCATGGCTGAGGCTACAGCCTCACCAGGACCACAGGACATGGTGGGACAGCTGAGATGACCAAGTGCTGTGATAGATGGACATGGGTTCTGTGGGACAGTGAGGAGGAGGAGTTGCTTGGAGTGCATGGGGCAGTGCCTTAGGGCAGCCAATGAGGCAGTTGAGAGCTTAAGTCTCAGGGCTGGGGGACAGATCAACACAGGCGACACTATGGTGGGTGTCTGCAACAGACCACCTGATCAGGACAAAGTAGATGAGACCTTCAGACAACTGGAAGAAGCCTCATGTTCACAGATCCTGGTCCTCACAGGGGACTTGAGCAACCACAGTATCTGCTGGAGGAACACCACAGCGGGGCTCAAGCAAGCCAGGTGGTTTCTGGTGCGCTGATGACAGTTTCCTGACACAGAAGAGCGAAAGGCCGATGAGAGGAGACACTCTGCTGGGCCTAGTACTTGCAAACGAGGAAGAACTGGTCAGGGATGTGAAGGTCATGAGCAGCCTTGGCCGCAGTGGCCCTGAGATGGTGGAGTTCAGGATCCCAAAAGGGGTGAACAGGACAGCTAGCCTGCAGACCACAGCCCTGGACTCCAGGAAAGCAGACACTGGCCGGTTCAGGGACCTGCTTGGAGGAATCCCATGGGACACAATCCTGGGGAGAACAGCAGTCCAGGATACCCGGTTGATTGCCACCGATCATGTCCTCCAAGCTCAAAAATGGTCCATCTCCACTTCCTGGAAACCAAACAGTAGTGGCAGGGGCCTGCACAGATGAGCAAGGAGCTCCTCACTTATCTCCGTCTTTGTCAGGAGCTTTCACAACACAGACAGGCAGCAGCAGAGGAGTAGGTCCATGCAGCAGTCAAATCTGAAGATGGATTTGCGACCTAAAGACATGGCATCAGCTACATAAACTTGTATTCAAGTATTTCCTCCCACTGGTTCTTATTTAGGGAAGAGTCCATTAAATCATCACCTCCAACACCCCACGCAGGTGGTGGTGCGGGACTGATGGAGCAGTAGACCCAGCAAGCCCCCTGCGTAGTCTGGACAAATGATACTTCACCATTTATGGGCAATTAGGCAGGCAAACCCTAAGATTCCAAGATCGCAGCCCGCAAACTGCCTCAGTTCCAATACACCTGACACCTCTCCAAAAGAGAGACACTACCCAACATCAGTTCCTTCAGTTTCAGGGGAAAAAAATACATCAGAACAGAGCCAGAAGGAAATTGAAAGTATAGCAAGAATTAACAATATCGTAGCTGGAGTCAGCAAGTGGGTTAAGGGGAGGGAAAGCTGGGGGCTCCAGCATGAACTTGTCCTTTTGCAGAAAGTCGCAGAAGAGGACAACTTCAATATAAGCTGCGGAGCTGTGCGCGCTCAAAGAGCCTGATCCAGGCTCCTGTGAGAACCATCAAGAAGGGAGAGCACAAGGAATCAGAGGCCACAGTGCCAGCAAGAGCTGTTCCCCACACTCACTCTGCAGTGCTGCAGCTCCGCTTTCCCTCCACCCTGCTCCAGGGGAGCTGCCAGGCAGACACTGGGGAAGAACCACTCACTTCCAGCACGTGTGGGATGGTCAAGTTCAGCCTGAATTCTGATCAGAAGCTACACTCTGACCCAGTGTACAGGTACAGGTCTGCCAAGAGAGGCCAAGGGCAGGGAGAGTTCTGTGCTCTTGCAGCCCACCCCACACTCCCCTGAGCAAGGCGCATGAGAAGGTGTCTGCTGCTGCCCATCACCACAGCTCTTCTCTTGCCATGCAGCAACTGGGTATGCGATGGCACATGCATCGCCCTCTTCTGCCTAGCACACTACGCAGCCACCTCCATCACACACATAAGGAAAAAAAGCATTGCCCACTGACAATCATTTCTCCTGAGCCAAGTCACCACCACAGTGCGAGGTGAGCAGCTCTCAGCCCCGCATCCTCTCGAGCTGCACTCAGCCCTGCTCATCCATCCTGACTGCCACGGGTTGCCTTTTCAGAGAACACACCACCGACATCAGGAAAAAAAAAAAACACAAAGAAAATATAGTAGAGGTGCAAATACCTAGGAGAATATTTTCTATTTTAGAGAGCACATGCATTTGACAGCCCCTGGGGTCTTCACAATTTACACAGACTAAAGAAAGGAAGAGTTCGGAGAGACACCTACCATGCTGCATGTCAAATGGGATCATAAAAACCAAGACAGCAGCAGCAGAGTCCAAAGATGTTCCTGCTGCTAATGCTTCTCTGAACACCCCTAGGGACAGCTCTTTACAGAGGAGCCGTGCTACAGGCCATGATCGTTCCTGGCTGAAGCTGGGTTCTGCCAGCATCACTCCAGGGGCACTGTGCATTTGGAAAGATGCCTTCCCAAAATAATCTGCACAATTCATTTCAGAGTCAGAGAAGTCTGCCAGCAGCTATACTCATGCTGTCCCATTTCTTTCATAAGGACATGAGTAATTATTGAGCACTCTAGCTACTAAAACTGATTAGAGCAAAACAAACTAATTTTGTTACAAGGCAATGATCTGACCTCGTTAACGATGTGAGTAACTCACTAACAATATTTTTCTCTTACACAGCGATGTCTTTCATTAGATCTCAAGCTGTTTTATAAAGGAGCTCAGTACATTCCTATAAGCCCATTTTGCATAGGAGGAAACCCAAGCCAGCATCCGCATATCCAGAGCACTGTTCCCTGGAAGCAATCTGCATCCCATGCTGTAAGCGAGCATGGAGAAACACCACCCGACCCAGCCAGAAACAATAGCCCAAGGTGCCGGGGAGCAGCCTTATGCCTCTTCAAAGCAGGCGCCAGGGCAAGCAGGTACACCCCAGCCAAGGCAGATCCCTGCCAGACCTGCACAGCAGGTTTCCTCCTCCTTAATGACAAACTCAAGTCAGGAGATGATCCTTTTTTAATGAAGAAAACAACTTTGGACATCCAGACTCACTGTAAAGCCTCACAGCAGTTAAAGATTTTGCCATTCTGTGACATTTCACACCATGGTTATTAACGCCAAGAAACACGCCATTGAACCGACCAGGAGCTCGCTGGAGCTCTCGCACACCTCCCCTCTTTTAATAGGCATCAGCCACAAAATAGACCTACCAGCTCAAGTCAATCCCCTTCTACATGAGGGACCAGCACACTACAGCAAGGATCCTGCCTAATTACTTCCATGAAGAACCACCTCCGCAGATTATGTTTTCCCCTTTGAGAGGATTAGTGTATTTAACATTGTAATCTCACCTCCGCTACAGCGTAATGCGCAGACACCACTGGGAGTCCCAAACAGGGGTACACCCGTGTACACTCAGCACGTACCAGCTTCAGAGCCTGGGGAATGAGCCACCCCAGCAAAGGTGTCTCTTCTCACACCCGGGAAGAAGATATAGTCTGTCAGGTTTCGAGGATGAAGCAGAGGGAAGACCCCCTGAATGAGGCTGGGACATGGATCCTGCTGCTCAGCAGGGAGAGGGGCTGGGACCCCAGTGGGTGGCAGCAGGCAGACTGGGAAGCAGGCTGCAGCACAGCGGGGGTTGAAATGCTCCTTGCTCAGCATCACCTGCAGCCAGTGCCTGATTTAATCCACCTGGAATCACCAAGTCATCTGCTCAGAGCCATGCGTACCACCACCTATGGCACAGTCACAACACAGCTCCCACTTCAAGGCAAAGCCAAGGTTTTCCTCTGCACTCGCAACAGTAGGAACAAGACCTCAAGATACTGCCACCAGATAACACACACACACCCCCCACCCGACTTTCCCTCTGCCCTGCAGGCAAAAGCCTCCCAGCACTTGCTAATCACTAATTAACAAGGTCTTACAGCTCTGCTCTCAGGGACCCAGGAAAAACAGTTCTCACGGATGAGGAAAAACTTGCACAAAAGAAGGAGATGACCCTGTTTACGGTGCCCATAGGCTACAGGCACGTCTGGAGTCACTCCAGGCAGACCGCTGGCCACCTACAAACACGCATGGCACTGCAGGGCTGCATCTAGTAGGGCAGACTGCATGCCTGCATCTGCTGTGAAGTCATGGGGATTTTTTGTGTGCACACACCTTACAGTCCCCAACCAAGTCTAACACACATAATAAGCAGTACCAATATACTCAGCTTATGACCCAAAAAATGCATTTAAGGAAAATGTTAGTCCAATTTCCCCTCTGTACTCTACTGTTAGATGTTTTTACAGCAAAACAGCAGGGAGAAGAAGAGGTCCGATCTAAGAAGCTCGAGCACGGTGTGCTGGTTTTGTCTGGGATAGAGTTAATTTTCTTCATAGTAGCTGGTATGGGGCTAAGTTTTAGATTTGTGCCGAAAACAGTGCTGATAACAGAGAGATGTTTTCATTACTGCAGAGCAGCGCTTACACAGCATCAAGGCCTTTTCTGCTCTTCACACCACCCCGCCAGCGAGCAGGCTGGGGGTGCACAAGGAGCCGGGAGGGGACACAGCTGGGACAGCTGATCCCAACTGGCCAAAAGGCTATTCCATACCATGTGACACCATGCTCTGCGTATAAAGCTGGGGGAAGAAGGAAGGGGGTGGACGTTCAGAATTATGGCCTTTGTCTTTCCAAGTAACAGCTGGAGCCTTGCTTTCCTGGAGATGGCGAAACATCTGCCTGCCAATGGGAAGCAGCGAACAAATTCCTTATTTTGCTTTACCTATTAAACTGTCTTTACTCCAGCCCATGAGTTTTCTCACTTTTACTCTTCCAATTTTCTCCCCCATCCCACTGTGAGGGGAGTAAGCGAGTGGCTGTGAGGGGCTTAGTTGCCAGCTGGGTTTAAAGCACAGCACACAGCCAGCAGGCAACTGCGCTCTTCCCATTTTAATGGCACACCAACATACGGCACAGGGGAACTTGCAAGTGAAAGAAGGAGAACACCGGAGGGACTTCAGAGGTCTCTTGTCCATGCGTGTACATTCTTAGCACTCTAGAAAACACTAAATGCGGGACAGGCAGCCGCCCTGCCTGACTCTTACCACTTGCAGGCTCACACTTGGGGCAGCTCTCCCAGCGTCACTTTGGATGCTCGGAGAGGCAGAGTCGTCCTCTACCACAGCTGAGTCTGCAGCACCGCACAAACACTAAGCGCCTTGAGGTGATGCTGTCCCCAGGTATCTCCTGTAAACAAAAACAGAGCAAGAACTGGGTTTTACACTGCATACATTATATCGCACATCCCCAAAACCAGCCTGGGTCACCACAGCGACTGGCAGGCACACACAGCGTGTTCATCTGGGTGCTCTGTAACCCACGGCAGCTGTGGGGGGAACGGGGACAAGTCCTTAGGAGGACAGGCAGGTTGCTGCCTCTCATTTGGGAGAGGCCTTACAAACGCTAACTTCAAAGCACCCAGAACAGGGCCAGCACAGACACTACACCACCAGGAAGCTACAGGAACGGTAAGGGAAGAGATGACAGCTCAGTGACAGCTACACGGATGCACACAGAGCAATTCTGTTTGGCTCAGCAGGCCCAGACCCCAACGGCCAGTCACCACTGCCAGTGGGGATGGCATCAGAGGAGCCCCAGGGACCAAGGGACTCAGGACCAAGCAGTCCTCAGCTTCCATCATTTTAGCATTTCATTTTTCCCCCTCAAGCTACTCTTCAGCCACTACCAAAACACTTCTTTAAGTCTGGAAGCCCTAGTGCCTTGGTGTCTCTCAGGAGCTTCACAGTCATCAAAAGGAAACAATTCTATATTCTCCCAGTTCCCCTTTTCAACTCTGCTGTCATGCAGATACAGACTCTCTGAAGCAGAGGATCTCAGCCTGGGACCCAAGCCTTGTTTCACACTACATGAGCTCTGCTAGATATAATAAAAAAAAAAAAGATCACGTCGGTCATTCTGCTTCAGAGCTAGAACTCACCGTTTCTCAGCACAGAAAATTACATTTCCTACATGTAGCTAATGCATGAAAAGCTTTCAAAGGTCAAAAAAATGAAGCAAATTTATCACAAAAAGTAACTTCCTATTAAAGATTTTGAAAGCCTGGGCTCTCTAGTGCAAACACTCTACCCAGAACAAGCTGTGCCAGACCTGCTCACCCAGGGCTGCGAGCACCCACGGGCCACTCTCAGCATCGCCAGCGCAGCCTGATCGGGCCGCACAGTGTCTGGTACGACTGAACATCAGCCATCGCTCCAAAGGGGACCCAAGCACAAGGCCATCGGTGGTACAATCCCCTCTGCCTGTGCAGGGGGGTCTTGGCAAAGTGGACCCTCACTCCTCAGAGATGGGAGACCTGTGCTCTTGCACTGCCTTTCCTACAGGCACCATCCTGGAGCAGGGTCACCCAGCCAAGCACATCCTGTCCCCTGCCCTCAGTGACAACATGTGGCTGAGCAAAGCATGGCTTGAAGGGCATCAGAGCACCCAGCTACACTGCCAACCCTTCCTTCAGGGAGGGAGAGGAGCAGCAAGGGAGTCAGATGGCCCCAGCCGCAGAGGTCCTTCTCCCATCCTGCCCAGCAGCCGAAGGGAAGCAGAGACCACAGTAACTGGTTCCACCTGAGCAACAGCATCCAGCCCACCCTGTAACTCTGCCCAGGGCAATTCAGTGCCACTGAAATGGCACTGCTGTCCCCCGGCTCTGCACTCATCCTCCAGCTACGTGGCTTTTCTTCATACCTTTTTGCATCCCCAAAAAAGCAGCAGTGCCCTAGCTCTCAGCACGATTTGGCCCATGTGCTCTCATTCTGACCCAATGAGACACAGATAACTGTGGTTTCGAGACAACTGCACAAAATAGCAAGAGGCTCCAGCAGCACTTGCTAAACAGATAGGCAAGGGGATGCAGGAAAGCAGCAGCCCCAGGGCAGCGGGGTCATGGGGCTGCCCAGGGCCAGGACCTGCAGGGGCTGGCATTTGTCCCTCCCTGCTCTGGGGCCTGCAGCCACCAGCAAACAGGCTGTGGCATCTTACACAGCCTCAGCAGGATACAGCATCACTCACTTGCCACAGCTGACCACAAAGATGTCATTTAACATCTCAACATTAAAGCAGGGAGAGATGAAACAAGTCAGAAGGGAAGGGCAAGAACAGCCTGGCAAGGATGCAGGCTGTAAGGGGGAGAAACTCCACCCCAAGCTGAGCACAGCCCTGGCCCTCGCTGCCGCAGACACCGAGCTCAGCCCAGGGCTGGTGAAGCAGCCAACACACATTTCTCCTTTTAGGAGAGACACAAGCCCCCATGAGTGGTAGCCGCAGCCGTATCCCCAGCGCTGCGGCAGCCGGAGAGCAGCCAGGCACTGCCAGCAGTGCACCAACAGGCGACCCAGTGCCCTCGCCAGCTCCCACCGCCGGGAGCCGGGACGGATGGGGCTCTCGGTTACACTTTGGCTCAGCTCCCTGCCACAAGCGACATCCCCTGCAGTTGTACTTCCAAGTGCCGCCCGGGTTTCCCCAGCCACACTGTTGCTGGCTCCGGACACACAGTCCCTTCCACTGCTTGGTGGGGAGCGGAGCAGTGTGGGCTGCCAACCCCTGCCCCCTTGCAATTCCCAGCCCGAACGATGCTGCAAAGCGGAGGGCAGCAGACAAGCATTACTGTGGCTGAGCTCCGTGCAAATGACAATCGTTTGCCCTCTTAACAAATTAAATCCTTAAAGCTAACAAGAAGAGTGTTTGCTCTCACATTATAACTCACTGGATGTAATGGGCTGGTAATTAAAAGACCCATTGCCATAATGACTGCCACACTGAGGATAGTATCTCGACCCTTTCTGACTACTGTTTTAATTATCCTGTAGGAACACACAAAACATTGTCACCAAGTTCTCACCCAGAGGAACATCAAAAGCACAACTTGCTCCCCACTAACATCACAGCAGATGTCACTGAGAAAGTTATGACAGCTCCTTGCACTGCACAGGGCAGGAGATGCCTCAGCCCAAAAGAAGCCCTTCTCCAGGAAGAGACACCAAGATTACATCACTTTCCTTGCAGAGGCTTTGGCTCTTCTGCAGCGCGGATCAACCTCACCAAAGCCACTTGCCTTCCCTCCACCTCCAGCCCCTCTCCCTGCACTGGAGAGGACCATCCAACACAGCCCCAGTGTGCAAACACAAATGGACTGCAGGTGCCCTGGGTCTAAGGAAGCTCTTGAACAATTGTTGTTAGCATCAAAATAGACGTGGATTTTTGCTTAGCAGAAGGGGAGAAGGAAGGGCATAGGCTAATTCATGCAACTATTATAAGAAATATTAAGTTTTCCTAATTTTGGATGAGACAAGTAACTTCAAAAAAAAAATATCAACCAAAACCACCTTTGGTGGGGTGAAAGCTGCAAAGGTGAACTTTCAGGTTCCCAGGGACAGGAAGTTTCCCACCTAACAGCACTACCTTTTAGGGAAGAAAAGCAGTTACTCAGCAAGATCCAAACTCTTCAAAATGCAGGATGACTTCCAGGGACCACATGGGAGTTCTCAGTACCGCAATTAATTCAGGCAAGTAAAGCAGAACAGCCGCACCCAGGAGGATGATACCATCAGGGGAAGCCCAGGTTTAAAACGTACAAAGCACCTTTCCTTGGTTTTAATTATTTCTAGGGTTACTGTTTGACAGGTAGAATATTTACAATAAAGAAGGAAGACAAATAGCTCCCTCCCTATTTTACTGCTGTAATTGTCAGTTGAGAGCAAGAAAAAAGTACCTGTAGGGGAAAGACAGTGAGGATAAGCAAGCTGCTCCCGAGCACCACACTTTGCATCGCTTTTTGAAGGGCACCACACTTTGCATCGCCTTTTGAAGGGCACCACACAGGAAAGCTGAGTGCGAGACAGACACAAACCGGGCCTTCGTTTGCACACTTTTCAGCAAGGCAAATGTGCCTCCAGCCAACCCAAGGACTAGCCCCAGGTCGCTCATCCCCACATTTAAGCATCCTGCTAACTCCTGGCCCAAGGGAATCAATGTCCAGGACTCGCCTCCTCAGTCTTTCTTCTTTAAGACGACACATAACTCCTTACTCTCGTTCAAGAATAAGCTTTTCAAGGAGCACATCTAGAAATACTGTATTCTTAGGCGAGCCATTAGGTCTGGCTGGCTGAATTTCAATGCCACCTATATGAGAACTTTCCTTGTTCCCCCATGCTCAGACAAACCTGAGGAAATCCAACGTTCAGCAACAAAAGAGGAAAATAATCTCCAGGGCCATGAGGCAGAGCTCAGAGCTGCTCCACACTGTGATGGCCCATGGCTGCAGAAGCCAGGACTCCCTCCGTCCCCCCTCAGGACATCAGGTTGGGGAGAAAACAGCTCTCTGCCAGCCAAGCACAGCATCATTACTTCACTGGATCTCACGTTTTCAACAGAAATATATCCTTGAAACAAAAGAAAAAACAAGACTAGTGATGGAATTAACCTGCCAGATGAGGAAGCCTCAGGGCACACAGCAATGCGCCAGGATTACTGCACGACCCCGCTGGATGCACCGTTCAAAAGGGCACATCTCCTCTGAAACCAACGCAGCCACAGAGACAACGAAATCTGCCTGAAAAGTGAAGACCTGGTAAGAAAAAAAGGCGCTGGCGGCACAGAGCAGCACCACCAGGCAGGCTCTTTTCACGCGAAAAGACTGAAATCGAACAGCAAAACAGCATTGCAAGAGCATGAAGTAATCCCACCCCTGCAGTTAGTGTTTTCCTATCCAATTAGCTACTCCAAGTGTAAGGGGAAAAAGGAGGGGGGGGGAAAGCAGCGTGCTGTAAAGCCAGGAGATGTTTTGCAGCTCCCGAGCTCCTGCTGCACAGTCCTGCGCTCCCGATGGGCGCGGGCGAGGTGGAGGGAACCCCGGTGGGAGTGGGGGGGGGGGAAAGGAGGGCGAGAAAAGGAGGGCGAGAAAAGGAGGGCGAGAAACGGGGGGAGCTCCCCACCGCAGCCCACTCACTTGCTCCGCCGTCCCTCGGGCCCTTTCCGCGGCGCAGCCGACCCGCACGCCGGGGATGCGGCCGGGGAGTCCCGGCGCGGCCCCGCTACCGCCGGCGGCGGAGGGCAACGGGCTCCGGCCGTGGCCCGGGGGAGGCGGCGGAGGAAGCGGGCGGAGGGGCGGCACCGGGAGCCACCCCCGCCCGCCGGACAGCCCAGCCCGCCCCGCCCCGGGATGCTCGGCCGCCGGGAGGGCCCGGGGGGGGGGGGACGGGACGGGCTCCATCCCGCCCGCGGTGGGTACGGGGGCAGCACCAAGAGCCGCGGGTGAGCCGGTGCGTGGTCCCGGCGAAGCCCCCCCGAGGGGGGTGCAGCGGTGTTTACCGTGGCTCAACCGAGTCGGGGACATCGGGTGTTGCGTCGCAATTCATTTTCCCAGTTTGAAAATGCCCCTGAAAGCGCCGCAAAGGTGCGCGGAGCGGCCAAGCGAGCCGAGCCCGCCGGGCTGGGGGCGAGCGCGAAGCCGGGTACCCCCAGGTCACCCCGCAGCGCTCTGCCTCCGGCCCCCCCCCCCTCCCAGCACCCCACCGGGCAGGTGCGGTGAGCGCAGGCGGGGGGCAGCAGCACCCCCCTCGCCCTGCCTGCTCCCCACACACCGGGCAGCCCGCCTGGCTGGCGAGAAGCCGCCTGTTGCATTTTTTAGTTCTTCAGCGGTTACGCTTATAACCTCAAAGTCAGGAGACATCTGCTCGAGCAGGACGGCTGGAAAAAGTGAAACGCTGTCCTAAGCTAGATGGTGCTTTTGAAATCACGCAAAAAACACTGTGCTGGTAAACACACGGAGCCAGGATGCTGTGGACTGCAGGCAGGGGAACACACCGCTTCACAAGCTCGCATGCGTCAAAGCAGTGTGCCAGCCCCACAGTTTTGATGGCCTGGGGAATCCTGCTACTTTCAGAGAAACCAGAGGATCAAAGACCCACAGTGCTTTTGTATCACCACAAACTCCTCTTTGAGGGTGGTTGCTCTTCCCTGCATTCCCTCAGTCCCTGCAGAAGATCTCTCCTCCCCACTTGCCCTGCTTTTCACCGGTGGTGCAGCTGGAGCTGGTAATGCTTCCCAGCTGCAGCCTGCAGCCACCAGCCGCTCTGCACCCCTCTGCCAGCTGCATGGTTCACCCACAGACACAACCCACCTGCAACCTGCCACATCGCGGGTGCGCACCTACCTACCCCAGGCCAATCTGCAGCTGTGCAAATGGAAGCAGGATCGGGCAGCCTTTATGCAGCCTCTTCAGCCAGCCCAAAAGTTGGCTCTGTCCGGTCGTTGCCCTCGACACTCTCTGCCGCAGATGGGACAACCTCAGCGCAGTGGTCGGCTGTGCGGGCACTGCAGGATGGGGTGGGAACCATGGGAGGGTATCCACACGGTGCCTTCCTGGACAAACCAAATGGGGTTTGTTTTTTATAGTCCATACTGTATACACCTCCATTAAATTCAGACAGAAAACTGCCTGAATTTGCCATGTTCTTCCCATTGGTATTATGTGCGCATCCACCTGCCGTGCTGCAGGGCCACAGAACATTTAATTCAAGTTAAAATTTTCAAAGAACACTCAAAGGGTGACAATTTGTATAAGCAGCCTCTGCTGCCAGCCTGAGAGGTTTATGGGACTGCTTGTCATTAGCAACGTCCCTAATGTCAGGCTTTGCCTGGTGATTTGGAGGTTAAGACTTCTGTGATTTACCTGCCGAGCTGCCCAGAAGCACTCAGAGATAAACGTGTTTCTGTGCAGCCAAAGGAGCCTCCGCGAAACCCTGTGTTAGCAGTAACCTTCGGGCTGGGAATAGCAGGGCCACATCAGTCTGTCTCCAAACAGCATCATCCTCACGCTTTACGTTTGGCAAAACACGAGCACACAAAGTAAACCATATGATTCAGCAGGCAGAAAAATATACTCTGGGACTAAGAAGGAGATACTGCAGTGAAAATGTCTGCTGAGAAAGACAAATACATTTTTCTTTGTATGATTAAACAGAAAAAAACTCATGATAGGCCCATGTCTGGCAGAGGAACTGTGGTATGAGCTGGGTTCCCAAGCCAAAATGCTCAAGGCATGCTCTGAATAAGGCAGGAAAAACGCTTTCCCTTCTCAATCGAGAGCGCCCTTGATGCAAAGCATCAGAGCCAAGCGAGGGCTTGTGGGGTAGAAGCGGCTCCTCACGAGGGCTCGAGCCCAGCAGCTGCTCTGCGAGAGGCTGAGCCCCAGCCTGCCAACGCAGCACGCAGCGCAGGTCCTGACCCACATGGTGCTTGCGCAGTTAATAGTCATAGCGGGTAAAGAGAAGGGGTCTGAACTACTTTACGCTGGCTGCATTTCACAGCACTTCTTAGGGCATGCTGCTGCCCACCTAAAGGGGAATAAACTGCAGGTGCCGTTCCCCTCTGCACTGACTCCACAACAGCCTTCCCCAGGCTCCTCTGCAGCTGTAGGGTGCTGCAAGGAGGCGGCCACGGGGAGAACGGTAGCAGGGCACGGCTGCCCAGCCTGGAGCTCCAAAACTAGGATGTCTTGAAAGCCAAGACATGCAGAGGTCTCCGGGCAAGTAGAAGGAAACCAGAGAATGCCGGTGGGCTTTTTGGCTTAATTGATTTCTAGCAGTGATGACTTTGTTGCATCAAATGTTGCCACTGGCCACTCTGCGGTAGCAGGGAGCAAAGGCTGCTGCAAAGGCATGTCACGGTGTCATGAGCATCCTTCTTCCCCATCGCACTATTCCTATTTTAGATCGCTTCTCCACACAGTCAGACAACGGGGCTCTTAACCACTCTTCAGGCAGTTCTAAATCAGCTGTGGAACGGTGGGCTGCCAGAAAAATGAGCTATAATTAATGCTGAAAGTCTCTCACTTTCCAGTTCTCGATAAGCTTATGAAGAGCAATCATTCTGTGATGGCAGGGCAGCCTCACGGAAAACAGTCTTCCAGAACATGTTGCTTTTTCAGGGTTGAGACACCAGCTATGCTTTAAATCACCAGACTGTGTGTGAACAAGGCTAACACCACTACCTTCAGCACTGACACTTTGCACCCTTGAGGCCAAATCCTGCCCTGGTAGTACAGTTCCGAGAAACTTGGTGCACGTGCCCTCCTGTTTACCGTGCTTCAAACAGAGGTACCGTCAATTCCTGCCTGGGGTTGCAGATAAGACAATGACCAAAAAATCATCCCGTTTGAGACACCTACTTCACTTCTGGGGCAGCTGCTGGGCCTTATCTTCTGCTCATCAGGGGTTGCACCTTCGTTACAAGGCCTCCTGCATATAAAGTGGCTGTGTATGGTTTGAGACCTAGCTACAAACCCCTTGCCTTACTCCTCTTACTATGCAGGCTTCCAGGTCCAGGACCTGAGACACAGCTGACGAGCATGGTTTGTAATGGAGGCAAGTCCTAATGAGCTGTCACAAGATGCAGCAATGGATGGTACTTGCTTTGTGAAGATCAAAGACCCGTGCTTTCTGGTTGGAGAGCATAACTAACAATAATTTCTAAAAAATCAAGTTCCAGTCGATGAAAAATACCAGGTCTGACAGCTCAAGAGTGTTAAACTATCTCCTGATCTGCAGCACAGATACAGCATAAACTCAACACAGTGCCCCTCCTCCCCAAGCAGGAGAAACGCTTTTCTTCATCTCCCAAAAGTCTGCAACCCATTGCCCGGCCGATGGCTATGGGTGTGCCCCAGGAGGGCTCGCAGGGCTATGGGACCTTCCCTCCGTGGAGCTGGTCCACTGCAGTGGGCCTTCGAGGTTCTCATGCTGACAGACGTGGCCCGGCCTTGGCCCCGCTCCCAGAGAGGTCTGGCAGAGGGCTGGTGGGGATGGAGGGGTCTGATGCCAGCAGCAGCAAGGTGGAGAGTCCGCCCCAAGAAAGGAGGCAGCCCTGATAATGGTTTGGGAGACTCCTGCCTCAGAGGAAGGAGGAACGAGACCTGCTGAATCGCCTGGAAGTCTTGAATACAACAAAGTCCAGGCAGTTCTTTGGTCCTGATACTCTGAATTTCTTGCCAGGCCACAGACTCACAGGTTATGTTCAAGCTACTTGCCCCCCCCCCCGCCCTGCCTTCACTTATGAGCCGCCCCCCTCGCCAACACCCAGATGTTTAATTCCCCCTTTCTAGACTCTCACTTCACCTTGAGCACTCCTGCTTAACTCATTAGACTAACGTCACTTTTCAGCCATGTCAGGATTAGAACGCACAAACAGACCCATGTGAGCAAACAGACCCTGAGCACAGGCTGTGCAAAGAGTGTCTGAAGGCGCCGCTGATACCTCGCATGCCTAGCAGGGAGAGGGCAGCTTCTGGAGGCAACAACAGGGCACTCGAACGCAACACTCCATGCATCTGTCCTCCTGCCTTGGGAAAAGAGCCAGGGCTTTGGGTCGGTTCCCTCTTGCCTTCAGCTCCTACTAAAGCTGACTTCGCCTGATACAGAGGAAATAAAAAGAGGGTTTGCAGCCTTTCATCCAGTCCTTCCACACTCTGTTCCAGCTTGCAGGAGAGCACACTCTTTTCCCAGCTGATTTAGTTGCCAAGGAAAGAGCTTCCCAGACAAACCACATCACCACAGTCAGAATTAGCCCCTTATCTGGGGCTTTTGAATTTGAATGGAGGCCATGGCCACTCAACGACTCCCTGTTGTAAGGCCAGCACTATTTTGCCAGCTCAACCTAGAGATAAAATCTGAAAACAGAGGTGGTGAAGTACAGGCTGATCTACTGGGGGCAGCAGGGGCTTGGAGCCCTCAACCACCCCATTAGCAGTTCTGCACTGATGCCTGCGCTCCCCTCAGGAGAGCTGGACCAGACCATTCCTCTTTCGGGTCAAGGCTGGGTTCAACCCTAATAAAGATAAATACCAAATTCACAGGGAATTCACCTTACGTTTTTGCAGCCAGGTATGATACAGATCCGGTGATGCCTACTGGAATGATGTATCTGGTTTAAAATGATCAAAACAAAAATTGTTCAAAGTTGCTATGGTCTTCCAGAGTGTTGGGCATGATCGTATTGCCTGGGGAAATTAGAAGGCTATGAAAGAGGGTCTCTGCGGCTGGCCCATCTTAAAAAAGCTTACTTGTAAAAGCTATAGCCGCTGATTGCAAAACAGCACCTCTGATGGCTCTTAATCAGTACTCAAAGTACAAAAAAAAAAGCTTCAAAGGACAAAGGAGAACTGAAGCAACTTTTTCATCTGCAGACTGATATGACTCCCTACTAATAACTACCTCTACTGATGACTGGAGTTTCTGTCTCCTGGAGATACTCAGTGGAGATACTAAAGGTGTGTGAAGCTGTTCAAGAGATGGAGAATTACTGCTTCGGGCAGATGACACGGTATGGAAACAACGACCCTTCCAAAATGTTCCAGGTGCCCACCACTACTATTTTTTCCAGAGATGAGGCATTAAAGTGATAACACAGGAAAGGAATTTACATTCCTTTCACATCAAAAACAGCAGATGGGAACTTTTGCAAATAAATCTGAGAGCTGGAGCTCTCTGATAATGCCGACCTTGCCGACAAGGATGAGAAGTGGAAGGTTATTCTAGCACAGATATCAACAGTGAATGCAAGGGTGCGCTCCTAGCAGATGTGTGAGCAAGAAACTGAGTGTGAGATACGAGTAGAATTCAGAAGTCCTTACAGAAATGATATGCACGTGTATGCACATCTGGAGCATTTCAAAATCGCTTGATATGAAAGATTCTTAGTTACAGCTGAATGCACTCAGAGAGGTAAAAAATGGACAGCTGAATTTGGAAGTCATTCTAGCTGAAAGTGGCTTGAAAAACTCTGACTTGTGTCTTAAATCAAGTCCAGGATTAATGAACAGGAGATTTCCAGCACATGGAAACTCGCAGTAAATTTTGAATCTAGAAGAGGAAGATGAAACTGAATAAAGGAAAACAACAAGCTCGATTCTGAGCATGATTGCAGCCCACAGGGTGGGGAGCTCATCAAATCCTCTTACCTATGCAATAGATGATGTGGTAGCCTGGAGCTGAAAGGTCTTGTCTGAGACTGGCAGCAAAGATGAAGATGATGTTAACGTGATGTTAGTCTGAATTGATTAATCAGATCTTAATCTGGCAGTGATGTTTGTAGAAACTTAGATACCTTCCTCCACCTGATGCAGTCTTTTCCATCATTAGCTTTCGCGTATAGCCTGTCTTAATCTGTTTTGAGCAGAAAACTTTGAGACACAGTGTCAAATGCTCTATTAAAATCTAAATATATTCCTGCAACCTCTTCTAGCATCAGTCACCACACCACAGACTCAGAACTGGCACTTCCCTTCTCCTCTAACTCCTAATTATTAACTAAATAGGGAACATAATAAAAGAGGAATTAGGAAAAGCAATTCATAAAGCCATGGCTTATTGTTTGTCCTTTGGTACCAGAACAGCCCAGTGGACTCTGACTGCGTGGACCTCTGTTTACAGGGATATAGGGGTGTCTGGAGGTTTTTCTTTCTCAGCATGTTCTATTTCAGTAAGCGCTGAAGCAGATTTATTTGTATGGTTACTGCCAGGTCTCTTCTGTTTTGTGCCTGGCATCACGTTGTTTTCCAAACCTCTGGACTTTCACCAGTTTTAATCTTCTGTGCTACAGGAGCATGTACCACCCCAAGCAAGAGCACGTGCGGTTACCCCAGGCCCTGCTCACCACACAGCAGGCATCGCCTCCTTCTGCACTCAGCCCAGTGCCTGGGCAATAACCCCAAAGAGCTGCTGCAGCAGTACCCAGTTTGACCAGTTGCTGGCTCTGGGCAGAGAGGGGGCATGGGGCCACGGTAAGCTCTTTCCTTACATGCTCCACAACTCAATGCCTGCAAAGGTGGCAAAGGCAGTGGGGCAGTGGGGTGGCCAGGCTGAGCACGGCTGTGCTCTCCTCCATCCCACTACACAGACGCTTCCCAAACACGTATGTCAAAACAACCCTCGCTGTCCTGGACAAAAATATCTTGAGATGGGAAAAGATAGGCCCTGTCAAAGTTAAAGGTTTGGTGTTCCTTTCTTCACATGGAAGGAAGAAATTCGGGAATAAACGTAATGTGTTTGACTGGGAAGCCTTTCCTCTCTGAGGTACGTATGCCCCATGTTTGAACTTCCTCTAATAAGCAAAGAGTCAGCACCATTTTAGCCTTTACCCACAAGTATTACAACGGCAGAGAAGAACATAAATCTGTTGTACATTTACCAGCAACTCTGAGAGAAGTAGGAAAAGATTTGTCTTTGGCCCTTGGTCCTCTCCATCCTCCATGGGACCGACTCAAACTCAGCATCAGCCAGAGGCTGAGCTCGCTGGTGTCAGAGGCTCGGGGTCATATTCGAATGCAATCGCCAGCGTGGGCAATGTACCCACCACCCCCAGCCTTCATGTTCCCTTCTGAGCTTCATGAACGTATGAACACCACCACGGGCCAGAGGCTGCTCACCGCGTACTCTGTGACAGACAGGGGGTTCGGGGTCACAAGCCATACTGATCACACCAAGCCCAGTACCCTGTTTCTACCTGCAACAAACAGCAGAAGCACAGGACATGGAATGCAACCAGACAGCATACACTGGTATTTCCTCAGCAAACAGGGGATGAGAGGCCTCCTTCCCCAGAGCTAAGACCTTTGCATTTATTTCCTATTGGTGGGGGTTTTTTTCCCATGAGTTTTGCTAATAGATTCTCTTTTTTTTTTTCCCTTTTAACCCATGCAACCTTTGACATCCTCAGCCTCTAGTGGCGATGGGCCCAGAGTTCACCCCTCATCCCAGGGAGCTGCTCTTCCCAGGGAATTAACTGCTAGTGTGCAAACACTCAGGGTGGTCATGCAAATCTCACAGCAACAGTCTCTAGCAGGAGTCTTTAAGGCTTTCCAGCACAGAAACACACACTGGGTGAAAAACCAGTTCACTTTGAGGAGGTCCGGTCTGCTGGGGCTCTCCCAGACCACAGCTGGAGTGAGTGTCTCCTTTGCAAGCGGCCGTGCTTGTGCAGGAGGGTCTCTCTCCTGCCATCAGAAGCGAAGCAGCCCAGAGGCAGTGGTATTTGGGGAGGTGTGGATGAGCATGGCATTTGTGAGAACTCTGATGAGGCATTTCAGAAGTCTGCCCAATACTATCCTGAGCCCCAGTGCATGCGCCCTCAGCAGGAGAAGCCCTGGTCCATGGGTGGGTGCTCTTTGTCCCACAGGAACCCCAACTCCTCCTTTTCACAAGAGCCCATGGTGTGAGAAGGTTGGGGGAAAAATGAAGGACTCCTCAGGTTTCCATTTGGCTGCATTTTCCCAGACTGTAAATCAGCTAGTGAGAAGCCTTGAGGGCAAAAGAGCCCCAAATCCCTTAGCTATACGGGGACTCTCTACAAACAACTGGACAAGACCCTTTCCTTGTCTGACAGCTCCGAGGGACGTTGCTTTCATTTGGTGTGAACCAAGACCTCAGCTTGAGTTCAGGATTTTGAAGATGTGCTAATGTGATGATCTTTAACACGTTCACTCCTCAGGCGGGGGATTAATCCACTGCTTCCCCTGCGGCATACAAACTACTGGCCTGGTTTTATGGGGACTTGCATGTGTTAAATGAATCATTTTCTACCGGGACATGGGAGGAAAGACCCTGTTGTTACTGCAGCATGTCAAAAAAAACACACTGGCAGAGTAACACGGCAGCCAGAGGCAGAACGCTCTGCACATGGCGTTCACAGGGGCTATGTGATGAATTGCTGCAGATGTTTTCCAAACACCCTGGCCAAATCTCCAGATTCATAGCTTTCCCTGTCCCTGAGTCTCACTCCACAGCACAGCGCTCCTTGCTGAAACACTGTTTTCTCCCCAAACCACAGTACCTCACTTCCTTCCACCCACATGGCCAAACAGGATCTCTTGAGAGCCGTACCGGATTTGCACAGCCTGGGCAGAGATCACCTGCTCCGCGGGCCAAAGCTGTGGCCTCTGCCATTGGTGGGAAGTCTCGCGGGACGGCAGATCCTCCCCACCCTGCCCACTGCCTGCTCTGTGCTCCAGCGCTGAAGTCACAGCCTCTGGAGCAAGGCTCATCCCACCAGCTCATGGGAGTGTGGTGCCAGTGAGGGAGGTGCAGCCCGCTTCATGGCCGCATCCAGTCCAAGCCCGAGGTAATCTCTGTCCAAGCAGAGAAACCCAGCTGCCAGAGCCCTGGATTTCCCCCACAATGGGTTTTCCCCTATCCCAAATGCCAAGCTGGTGTACAGACACTCAAGCCTCAGGACACCATGTTTGGAAAGACCTTTTCTTTTCTTTCTGGATCTTCCCACCTCAGCTGTACTGTTTTCCAACTTGGATATATACTGTAGCCCCATCTGTTTCATGGTTTCACACATAAAAAACTTTCGTCCTCTCTGTTTCATTTTAATGAGGGCTGATAGAATGTAACCTCCAGATCAGGAGGAGGGTGGGGATGCAGAGTAGAGTACTCCCCTATAAGAGTGTCCCTGCTGTCAGCATTTTTCACCTAGCCAGTTTTACAAAGCTGATGCTTGTCCTGATTTTATAAACTCATGTAGCCTGTGACTTTGCCATGGCTTAACCCTGGCCAGCATTTAGAACCACGCAGCCACTTGCTCACTCCCCCCAGTTTGGATGGGGGAGAGAATCGGAAGAGTAAAAGTGAGAAAAATCTCATGGGTTCAGATAAAGTCGGTTTAATAGGTAACACAAAAGCCACGCTTGCAAGCAAAGCAAACCAAGACATTCATTCACTGCTTCCCATGGGCAGGCAGGTGTTCAGCCATCTCCAGGAAAGCAGGGCTCCATCACTCGTAATGGGTACTTGGGAAGACAAATGCCATCACTCCAAACGTGTCGTGTCCCCCCCTTCCTTCTTCTTCCCCAGCTTTATATACTAAGTGTGACATCATATGGTATGGAATATCCCTTTGGCCAGTTGGGGTCAGCTGTCCTGGCTGTGTCCCCTCCCAACTCCTTGTGCTCTCCCAGCCTACTCGCTGGTGGGGCGGTGCGAAGAGCAGAAAAGCTCAGCAACAACCAAAAACGTCAGTACGCTATCGAAAGTATTTCTCATCCCCAATCCAAAATATAGCACTATACCAGCTGCTAATAAAAAAGTTAACTCTACCCCCACTGAAACCATGACAGACCTGCAGCTTGGGAATCTGCCGGCTGGCTGGCAGGACACAGCACCCACTGGGTGCAAGTGCAAGCAAGACCAACGTGCCCACTGCACACTGACACCCTTCACTTCCAGCTGCAACGTGCCACGAGACATCCTCTCTCCAGGACATGTCACATCCCCTTCCCACCCCATCTTGCTGATAGCCATGTGAATTCTGCAGGGATTTTGGCTGCAGCAAGATACAGGGTCTGCGAATCTATTTATAACCTGTATTTCCCACAGATTCATTTCCTGGAGTCTTTGCTCCAAAGAAATGACAACAAGAGCTGAAGAAGGATCTTTGGGTATTTGTGCGTTTGCAAGCAGCATAGCAACATCCTCGGGCTTACATTGGAAGTATTGGGAAGTTTTTCTCTTCCTTGGCTCAAACAAGAATGGTCTGGGACCCAGAGAGTGTGAATCAGTTCCTCAGTCTTCAAGGTATTTCTCCAGAACTTGAAGAGTTTGTACAGGACATTACCCTGGTATATATGGGGAGGATTTTCCTGTGTCAACTCAGCAGATAGCACTAATCTCCACGGGCAGCACACAGGAGGAGCATAGCTTATGGGTTATAACAAAGAAAGTGTGGGTACGTTTATTAGTGATGAAGTTTATCTCCTGCTTCTTTTTTTTTCCTCTTGGTGTTCATCGAAGTGCCATGTCTTGAATTTTACCCTAGGGAGTCCTACCATGATGGACTACGGGCTGGATTTTCAAAGAGCTTTAGGCACCCAGCAGGAGATCCAAGTGCCTGGACAACTATTTTTATTAGCCTACAGGTATTTGACAGTTGGGCTCTCAGTAAAGAAGAAATATGGATTGCAGAATATCACCTGGCACCTGTCAACCTAAGCAATGAGTGCTGACACTGTAACTTCCCCAACATGTCATCTATGCAAAATGCCTCATCACTGCAAGTACCGAAAATAACTAGTGGCAGAGCTGTGACTACCAGCAGCTGCCACTTGAACATTGCACAGGCATTTTAACCTACATATCTTTTGTAAATAAATCAAAAATAAAAAAAAATGCAAAAAAAGTTGCAATTTCCACCAAGTTAAATGTTACTTAGCATGTGTGTCATGTCGTGGTACCCAGCATTTTCCCAGCAAGCAATGTCATGAACTCAAACCATAATTCAGACTGTTGATTTAAAACCCAGTCCCTCAATCCTGGCATAAATGCCTCCTGTGGCAACTGTGCCAGTAGACCAGGTCTGTACTGGGTCAGGGCTCATTGCTACACGAACAGAATATGGGCCTTTGCTGCATTTACCCCTTTGACCATGAACTACTGTCAGTGGAAAGAATCAGATACAAATACCTTGGATTTTTTCCTCAACTGGGTTTGCCAGATGATCCACTGGAAAACCAACCACCCACAAGAGAAGGTTGGAACTATTTACCCAGCAGCTGCCCTGTTGCAAGACTCAACAGAAGGCGAGGCAGCAGGAGCCCATAGCGGAGGTGTGGACGGGAGTGGAGAGGCCGTCCAGTGCAGTGTACTCTTACAGTACCCAGGCTGTTATGTCAAATGTAGGCACGCTTTGAGCCCCAAGCGTCAGCAGCAGAGTGGGTTTATCTCTGTCAGAAAGTTTCTGCTATCCACCTGCTAATTAGCACCTCACCCCAACTCTTGCGCCATGGTTTCACTCCACAGCTTAACCAGTGCAGTGCTCGCTGCAGTTGGAAGGGGCAGTTACAGCCTTGCCCTCTCCACCTCCCCGTGTGCTGCCCCTCCTAATTTTGTGGTGGCAGTGGCGCTCACCTAACCTTGACCTTGACTTGGAGGCAACATGCAAATGGTCATCTGTCCTTCTTCCCAGCGAGATGAAGATTAACGACAAAGGGATTGCATTAAAGCTTTCTTAGCCATTAATAGGAATCTTACTGCCTGCAAAAGCCAGGGATTCTGGAGAGGTCACATGCCTGGTTCATCTCAAACACAGTGTGTTTCTTGGGTTCTGGGCGTCTTCTTTTTTTAGCATTTCTAAACCTGAGGGACTTGATGCAAAAGCTAAGGGTGTGAGGAGCGCTGCTCCAGCGGGCTCCAGACCTCAGGTGACTTTTCTGGATTACTGCAGTCTGATCCCCTCTTTGGTTGTTTTTACTTGCTTAAATGTCAACAGCATCCAGGTGCTTAACGAGATCTGTAACTCTCTCAGCGCCCAGGCTGTTGCTGTTCCAGAGCGCCGGGGGATGCTGGCAGCCACAGCAGCACTCGGCCCTCTGCTGAGTTAAAGTAAAACTGCATCTCCCTGGCCATCCCCATCCAGCAGCAAACCACCTTGTGCAGAGCCACCCTGCAGCAGCATCAGGCTGCGCCCCAGCCGAGATGGACTTTTAAACCTGATCAGGAGACAACCACGGCAATACTTCTGCCAAGAGAAGGCAAACGCAAGATGCTTCACACACTTGGAGTCGAGATGAAGCAATCTACTCAGCCAAAAACATCTTAGGGACCACTTGTTGTTCGCTCCAAAGCACAAATTATAGCAAATCCGGACATTCTGAGTCAAGCCCCTATTTGTCCAACAAGGAAATCCAGTGGGAACTTTGCAGAAGGAAAAGGCAGTCAACTCAGAGAAGCAGCTGTCCCAAAGCGAGACCTTCTTGTCCCAGTGCTGCGCTCCCTGGGGTGGGGAGGCTCACAGCATTATAACTGTTGACTTCGCTGATTAAAGTATTTTCCGAGTGTTTGATATTCCTGTTAGCCCTGCTGAGCCCACTTAGCCATGGAAGAGTGGGCTGGACTCTGTCTTGGCTTGCGCCTCGAAAGCGGGATCATTAACAGTGTTTTGACAGTGAGTTCACACTTATTTGCAAGATACAGACCAGAAAGGGGACAGCCTAATTTTCAGATTCTGTTGCAAAGCCCGTAGAAAGAAAAATCATTCTTCGCACATGCCAAATGTGCAAATTACACCAGGAAGTATGTTGTGATGGTGACTGTGGAAGCCTACAATGTGCCCTGTGAGTGATTCCATGATTTTATTGATACGTTTGTGATGTTTTATAATGGGTTTTAAAGTCCTGTCTCCATAAGTCACCTGAAATTCTCATCTTTTTCTCTTTAGAAGAATCTGTGGCCACGCAGCCGCAGAGAAATCATGAACATCTCAACCTGAAGGTTCAGCCCTCAGAGGCTCAAAGAACCGTTTCTTTCCTACTTTTTGCATTTTTGTTATTTTTTTATTCTGCTGTGCAAGGGGGAGGACTGGATTCCTGCTCCTCAGCCGCCTGGAACAGGCACCGCCGGGTGCCAGCTATGGGCCCTCCTGGAGAACCGCACTCCACGGGGTACCAACAGCTGTCCTCCTGACAGCAGCATGGATCCCAGCAACATGTCAGCTACCAACAGAGATCTCGTTAATCAGCTAGGCAGCTTCCACGGGCGCAGAACAAGGCGGATTCCTCTCTCCATCAAAAAAAAACCCAAAACCCCACAAGTTTGCCTCTTCGCTGACACGGACCAAAGGCAGCAGACACGGTTTGCAGAGCGCAGTGTCTCTGTTGGGCTGCTGGACTGTTCGCTGGCCCTTCCGCTCTCCCTCACATGCCGCAGCCACAGCGAAGGCTGAGAGAAATAAAACCTCGTTTATGCTCCGACGCTCGGGAGAGAGGGGACACAAGAAACCGCCGGGACGGGTCCGCTCTGTGAGGGCTTTCCTACCCCCGAGGTGGGCCGGCTCCCCTCAGCGAGGCGCCGCCGCGGAGAAGAGGGAAACTCTGAGGGGGGAAAAAAACCGGCTTCCCCGGCTCAGGCGGGGCTGGGGCATCTCCGGCACCGGGCCGCCCCCCCCCGGGGCGGGCACAGCCACCGGCACGGCGGGCGGAGCGGGGGCTCTCCGGCGCTGGGCCCGCCGGGTCCCGCCGGGTCCCGCCGGCCGCGGGGCCGCTCCCGCCCTTCCCCTCAGAGCGCCCCCGGCCGCGCGCGGCGCCCCGCCCCGCGGGTCCTGGCAGGGCGATAAGGAGCGCGGGTGCCGGCGCACGGACCGGCCGGCTGCAGCGGCCAGGACCCAACCGAACCGGGCCGGAGCGGAGCGGAGAGGGCCGCCGCGGCCCATGCTGCCCGCGGGCTGCGGCCGGCGGTGAGAGCGGCTCGGAGGCGGGCCGGGCCGGGCCGGGCTGGGCTGGGCTGAGCTGACGGGCCGCTGACGGCTCTGGGCCTTGCAGGTTGGCGGCGGCGCTGGCGGCGGCGCTGGGAGAAGGCGCGGAGCGGCGGCGGGAGCTGGAGCAGCGGGTGGAGCGGAGCCGAGCCCTCCTGCGGCGCTGGTGAGCGAGGCCCGGGCTCCCCAGCCCCGAACCTGAGCCGGGAGGGAGGCGGCGGAGGAGCCCGGCCGGGGGGTGCGGGGTCCCTGATGTGTGTGCCCGCGGCCGTGTGGGACACCCCGCGGGCGGAGCTGGGCCCGTCGGTGCACGGCAACGCTGACCCTCGGCGCTGTGTTTTTTCCCGCCCCAGGGGCTGCGAGGAGGACGAGCAGCCGCAGCCAGAGGCCGGCTCCAGCGAGGGACAGGGTGAGCGCTTCCCTCGGGGCCTGGTGTCTGTCCCCTCCTGTCACACGGGGCCCGGGCCTGAGCCGGGTTGGGCCAGCTCACCCACTGAAGGCCGTCCCCCCCGCTCCCCCCCTTTTCCCTGCCACTTTCCTCCTTGGTGTTAGCTTGGAGTCGTCCCGCGGTAACCGAGGCCAATGATGATTCTGCCCCTCTACTCCACTTCTATGAGACCCCACCTGGAGTACTATGTCCAGCTCTGGAGCCCCCAACATAAGAATGACACGGAGCTGTTGGAGCGGGGCCGGAGGAGGGCCATGAGGATGCTGCGAGGGCTGAGCCCCTCTGCAGGGAGGACAGGCTGGGAGAGGGGGGTGTTCAGCCTGGAGAAGAGAAGGCTCCCGGGAGACCTTAGAGTCCCTTCCAGTCCCTAAAGGGGCTCCAGGAGAGCTGGGGAGGGACTTTTTACAAGGGCACGGAGTGATAGGATGAGGGGTAATGGTTTTAAACTAGAAGAGAGCAGGTTTAGATTAAACATTAGGAAGAAATTTTTCATTCTGAGGGTGGTAAGGCACTGGAATAGGTTGCCCAGAGAAGTTGTTGAGGCCCTGTCACTGCAGGTGTTCAAGGCCAGACTGGACGTGGCCTTGGGCAACCTGGTCTAGTGGGAGGTGTCCCTGCCCAGGGCAGGGGGGTTGGAACTCGATGATCTTCAAGGCCCCTTCCAACCTAAACCATTCTGTGATTCTATAATGATGTGTCTGTGGGCCTGACTGAGACGTGGTGGTTGTCTCTTGTTGGTGAAGAGGGAGGTTGACTCGGGAGAACTGTCTCTTCCTCTGACTTGCGTCCATCCAGGGCCTTCCAGGCTTTTAGCAAGCCTGCCTGCATCCCCTGTGTAGTCGCTGTGGGAGCGCGGCCAAAATACCTCCTGCACCATTCATTGGGTTCCATTTCCTTCTGTAACACCTGGAAGAGTGAGTTAGTACGATGATAAATGGGGAAGATCCCGGTTTGGACCTTCTGATATGTCTTCTCTTGCAGAGAACAGGCCTTCACCCAAGGAGCTGGAGGAGCTCGAGCTGCTGAACAGGGCCTTAGAGAAGGCACTGAAAGTCAGGAAAAGCATCTTGAAAGCTCCACTAGAGGCCCAGAGAACTGCAGGAGGGAAATCTGCAGATGAGGGACCTGCTCCCAAGAATGCTGAAGAGCAGCAAGTGCCTGTATCTGTGGAGGATGTTTCTGAGAGCACAAAGGTGAGAGCTGTAAGCAAAAAGCCTGCCTCTTTGAAGAAGCCTTCTCCGTACCAGCTAAGAGCCCCTTACAGGACTGAGCCAGATGTGAAAAAGCTGCAAAGGAAAGCCCCAGCCAGATGTGTTTCTCAAGGTCCCAGGATAGCTGGGAAGAACCCCTCAAAAGGGGTGGCTTGCAAACAAGGAAGAAGTCACAGGACAGCAATCAGTGCCAGTGGCAGAGAGCCCTGTGCGGCAGCTGAACCCCAAAAGATGTCTGGCTTGTCCAAATCTGCCCTGAATGAGCAGCAAAGCTTTTCTGTAGGGGATTCAGCTCGGGCAAAGAACTCTGTAGCTGCTGGCAGGCAGCTATTTGATGCAGGGAAGAAAAGTTGTGATTCCTTGGGAAAGTCCAGCAGAAAGGAGGACCCTACAGCTGAAGGCGTGTTGGGAAGGAGCACCTCACCTCGGACAGTCACCCTGCAGGAAAAGGGGTAAGTGCTGGGAGATGGGCACCTCTGTCTGTTTATGCCTGAAGTTTAGGCTAGCGCATCTGCAAAGCCTGGTCCCTTAGACTGCTCTGTAGAGCCCAGCTGGGTTTCACTGCTTATCAGATCCTTCTGAAGAGGAAGGATCCTTTACAATTTAAAAGCCTTTGTTGTGGTTGAGCAAGAATTTTTGTTTTAAGGGCTTACTCATGGATGGCTGGAACTTTGAAAGTGTTTTAATTAAGACACTTGATATTTCATAGCCCCTGTGACTCTTTTGGAAAGCTGCCTCTGTAGAGCTTTCTTGAGCCTTAGTTTTCCTCTGAGTGCACTTTCTATTATAACTTATTGATTATTTTTTTTAAACATTGTTTTTAATAATACCAATACATAATGCATGAATTCTCTCTCTCGGGGGGTGGGGATGGGGGGGGAAGCATATGCCCAATGCTGTTTGAGAGGTGGTATCTGGATTTAATGCTAGCCCTTGTAACCTCTAAGATACGGCCCGTGTAACTACACAAATCAGTATTGACTAGAATGCAGTTGTTTCAAGTGTTTGATGTAGGAAGAATTATGAAGTGAATGTTACTGAGATTCTCTGTCGAAAAATAATACTTAAAAGACCGGATTTGCATTCAGGCTAGTCTGTCTTTTTTTAAAAAAAAATAAAAAAAAATCTGTATTCTTTTCTGTGTAACCTTTGCTTTAAAGAAACAGTGAAGTTCAGATCTGATATGTGCCTGCACCTGGAAAGTGTTGAGAAATTGTTCTCAGCTGCCACAGCCCAACTCTTGTGTTTGTGCAGGGAGGAAATTATCACTGTTGGTGTGGTGTTGGAAGAGACACAGGACACTGAGTGACAGTTGCTGGGGGAACGGGAATCTGGATTCAAATGTTTATTTACGTAAAATCCCAACTGTGGTCTTGTGCTCCCAGTCTGCATGTGACTAGCCATAACTGCCAACTGACATGTTTTTGCAATAACAAGTTAGGGATTATTCTACTTTGGGGTTAAGATGCATATTCCCAGTGGAAGCTGAAATGTCCCTTTGCCTTTTCCTTGAGTGTGATTTGGTGCTAAGCGAAGCTGCCTTGTCATGCTCAGGTATGGCAACATAGGGAGGTTTGCTTGCGCTCATGTCTGTAGCAATCGGCTTCCTTGAAGATGTTGTTTCCGTGTCTGTGCTCTGCCTTGTCGGGGCTTTGCTTCTCACTTTGGATGAACCTCTGATGGCTGCTGGTAGGATGTGGGACCTCTCCCAAGTCAGCTCCGTGACGCTTATGGAAATGAATGTGCAGGCTGATTCTCGTTCCTTGAGGACAGGCCAAAGGCAGTGGTGGATTCAGTCTCCAGGGTTGTTGACATCTTCCATTACAGCTAAATTAATTTCAAATTTAGACAAGATGTCATTTTCTGTATTTGATGACAAGGCTGCACTGCTCTCTGGCAGTCAGGTTTGACGCTTCTCTTGTTTTGTAGATGCCAACTGAAGCTACCTCTTCCTTACCGGAAAGTGTATTCCAGGAACTCCAGGTAAGCCCAGACTGATCAGTCCAGTCCAGAACTACCCTCTGCTTAAGGTCAGATGGGGAGACCTGGCTGGTTTGGGGGTCACGGGGGGTTACTGACCCTGCAGCGTGTGTGGCCTGAGCTCAGAGCAGGAGTTGTGGCCAATACAGCATGTTTCTGCAAGGTTGTTTCTGAGGTTAGGTGTTTTCTCGTTATTCGAGCCACTAGTGTTACTTTCATTTTCAGAGTGCTAATCCCTGTTAATCCCTGATCTGTAAAGGTACTGGAATGCTTTAATCGTGGATTTAATGGTTCTTCAGAAGTCTCTGCTGATACCGTACACTTGTTGAAGGCAGGAAGCCCTGTGGGCTGGGTGCCTCTGTACCCTGTGTAATGAAAGAGTTTCCCAACTGGTTGCTGACCTGAACTGCTCTGCAGGGGCATCTCCTGACCCTGGAAGCACCGCCACTGCCTTTGTTTGAGGCTGATTCCTGCTGATGAACTCTCTTAAATAGAGCCAATAACAGTGTTACTGCACTGATGGTGCAGGGGGTTGGGTTACTGGTGAACTTGGTACTCTAGTCCATTCTCCAGCCTTCTGGAAGGGTTTCCCACCATTTCCTTTGAGAAATCTTGCCATAATTCAGCAGTTTTCTCATTATGTGGTTTGTCCAGATATTAAGCTTAAACCCTATCTTAAATCTATCTATAGCTCCTTGTGCTACCCTCAAGAATTCCTCATCCTCTTGGGAGCTGTCATTTATCAGACACCAGTTAGTTGCCCTTCAGCAAGTTGTAAAGACTCAGTTCCCTTAATTTTCACTTGTAAATTGAGCCTTTCACCTTCCTAATCATTCTGGTGTAATTTTGCATTCTTTGCTATTACTTTCAACTCTGTGACAGATTGAAAATAACCTTTGCTCTGAAGATCCCTTGTAGAGGGAATGCATCTTGCCTGGTAACTTCTGTTTTATTCCGTTCCATTAACCTTGCTATTTCTTTGCATAATGCGTTTCTGAAAACTGCAGTTTCTATCATGATTTGAAAGATCTATTTGGATGGAGAGAAGACACGTGCACACTCGGGTTAGGCAGTCGTGCACTATGTAACTATTTTAAGCTTCCTTCTCATGGCTCTCACTTACTGTGGCAGGTTTTGGGAGGCTGGCTGAGATGCACTGGCATCTTAAATCAGTCCTTTATTTAAAGGATATTGTGGGAACTGTGCATCAGTGGGGATGTTGAACTCTGTTAGTGAAATGCACCTCTCTAGTAGCGCTATTATTTGTGTAACACATTCTTTTAAAAACGGAACTCTGATACAAGGTCCTGGCCAGCTTACTCACGATACTGTCCTTAAACGTCTGTTTTGTGTCCCCGATACTGACGCACTGCTGTCATGTTGCTTGCCAAATGTACCGCTTTGTCCAGTTAAAAAACCACCAAAACCAGGATTAAAGGAGAGTCTCGAGGAAGTTTGGCATATGAAGGAATCATTGTGATAAAAGCTAGGGTGAGAATTTGTTCTGCCCGCTCTTCTGATTGTACATTTTGACTAACAGTAAATGTACAGAAATGCGAATGACTTACCCCTCAAGAAAGGAAGGGAAGATTTGTTGTTTCCTATGGGATAAAAAGATAGGTAGGGCAATGCAACAGAATTACTGATGTGCTGCGAGTTCACATTCTGCTTATAGAAATGTGTTGTCTCTCTTCTGATGGCTGTAAATCTGTCCCCTCAAAACAAGTTTAGAGAAATAACAGGTGTTTTTCAGTGTCTAACACTTTCTGCAGGGTGTCTTTGTTGATCTAATACCATCTGCCAAAAATGGGGGGGGGGGGGGGGGGGGCGTATGGCTAGTAAATAACCTGTAAAAGTGAGGGGTGAGGAAGATGCTTGTATTTGAAGTGCTGATAAGTCATACTGGTGTGTCGCAGCTCAGTGAGAGCGCTGTCTGGTACAATGGAGCATAACTCTTCCACCTCCTGCCCCTTTTGAATTTTCAGGGCATGGGAGAGATGTCGTCTCTGCCAAACAAGTGTGGATGCAGCAGCTGCAAGGAACCGTTTTATAGAGAGGATCCAGACAACTGTATCCTTTCTCAGCTTGCCGCCCCCTTCCATGAGCACGTGGTGCGGTACACCAGGCAGTGCGTGCAGTCGCTCTGCAGCGTGCTCCCAGCTGGAGAGAGTTATGCCTCCAATAACAGGCGTTCAGGCTAAGTCTCTAAGAAGTGGTTTTTTTTTCATAGTGCAGCTCTTGAGCAGTCATAAAACTTTTGATCCAGACAAACAAGGCCACAAGGCAAACGTGCCGGACACAGCTGTGCTGTCCTCGCCTTCCCCCCCCCCGGCAATGTCGCTTCACGGGCTGCTTGCCCTCTGCCTCTGCCCCTGATCCCGGCCAGCCTGGCCCAGGGCTCGGGGTAGTGCACAGAGCTGGTGGTGTGAAACCTTCCTTAAGCTGCTGCTCTTTGAGTTTTGCTCGCCGATGCCGGCCTTCAGTCCTGCAGAGATAGAGGAGGAATTAAAGGTCCTCCAGGATGTCCCCTCCCTTCTGAGCCAGTATGTGGAAGCTGAGCCTGAAGGTAAGGAGATAAAAGGGGACTGGAGGGGGCAGAAAGTGGAATAAGGATGGCTTCAGTGGGCTCCAGTTCCATGTGTCTTGTGTTCTTGGCATGTGCTGGACGTGAGGGACGGGAGCATTCCCTGCCTAAATTGAGGGCTGGCGAACCAAGGCCATTCTAGAAACTGGTATTCAGGGTGGAGGGGGGAAAGGTTTCAGTACGTTCATGCTTGGTGGTTTTACTCTGCTTTTCTTCTAGACTGTCTCACTCTGCAAGGGGAATATGAAAGCCTTCTAACCTTAGAGGGTTTGCAAACCACAGTTTCCCAGTGCCTGCATAAGCTGCAGCTTCTGCGAGCAGGTGAGCCAGTCCCTGGTTTTGTAGTCAGGTATGCATGCGGCCAGCTGTGCTCGAACAGTAGTTCGCCATCTGTGCACAGAACACTGTGGACCAACATAATTTTTCTCCCTGGTTATCCTTAATGGTAACGTAGCATGTAAAATTCTCTGGCAAACAAAGCTGTGGTATCTGTTTCCACCTGTCTGTGTTCAGGAGGGGCTTGGGACTTTGAACAGCTGCAATTCAGGAGGGCTGGTGATGGAGCTGTTGAGAGATGGGGGAGACTGCGTGCCATAGCTTAGGATGTCCTGATTGTGCTGTGTGTGAGGAGCTTACCCCGACTGCTATAGTGTCGTTAGTCATTCATTTCTAGCAACAGTAGCTAGACCATGAATTCTGCAAGTACAGATTTAACTCGTGTATTTCTGCCTCCTGCCAATTCTTCCACTCTGGCAGCTGTGGAGTCCCAGACGAGGCTGCGCCCAGGCTGCACTGAAGACATAGGAAGCTGCTCTCCTGCCTGTGTTCCTCCCAGGGGACAGACGTGTGACGGTGCAGGTGTGCTGGCTGTGCCTCTCCTTTGTTACTCCAGTTTCCAGGAGCTGAGGGACTTGTTTGCCTTGAAGCTGCGAGTGTCAATGCTGCACCAAGAAATTGCCTTACAACAGGTGAGTCCTTAAAAGTGCCAGTGCTCCCGGAGTAGGGAAAGAAAAGGGCAATTGTAGGGCAACAGCTGGGGTACAGGGTCTTGATGGGGGAGCAGCACCAGCAAGGCAAGGTCTCCCAGCGGGGCTTCTATAAAAATAGTGCCTTGTGTCCAAGTCCCATCAGTGCCTTGCTTACTTTGTAGATGAATGGACTTACTTTTTTTTTTTAAAGTTTGCAGCAGAGGCCTTTAACTGTCTGAGCCTTTCCTGATAAGATTTTGGGCCAGTTTTTTAGATAGTCTAGAAGAGTTTGGCAATGGACGATGTTGTTGGTAATGCCTGAAGACCCCTTTTGGTCTTTTGGCCTTTTGGTGGCCCTTTACAGTCCCATTAGGGCACCCACTCTGTCATTCTCTTCCTGCATGACCTCCATTTAGTGAACTCCTCTGCTGTCAGTTCCTTTCCTTTTAAATCTTAAAGCACTGTGCTGCTAATCTTGATTTTACTGTTCTGAGACTGCCTGGAAGAACGCAGTAGGAGGTCAGCCTCTCTACCAGCCTGAGCAGAGTGCTTGGTGCACAGGGATCATTTGTTCTTCTCAGCCTACAGAGGCAAAGGGCAGAGAAGTTCTGTGAAATCATATCTACTCCTTTGACCTAACCTTTGCTGTTGACCTGAGTGATAGAGGCTTTGGAAAAGCCTTTTTTTGTAAGCTGGGGAAAATATTCATAACTGGTGGCACACCTCTCTCTCGTTGAAGATACATTGCTGCCTGTCTTCAAATGGGACTTTAGTGCTATAACCCTGAATTATGTGTTGTGAGGTTTTTGATTTTTATCTGCCCAAAATGAAGTAGTGACTGAAACCTGCTGCCTGATGCTTCATTGACTGACTCCATTTCCTCTGCCTGTGTATCGAAGTAGGTCTTTTGTGCTGGGTGAGCTCCGAGTATCTGAAGCAGCTCTCTGCAGAGTGTGCAATATAGGTGAAATTCTAGGGACGGGTGAAGTGAATGGACTCTTGGTACAAGATACATACGTCCTTTCCCAGGGTATTTATTTCCATGGAGGAATGCCAAGAATCATAGAAAGTCCTGGTAGCTCCTAGCCTGTCTTTGATGGTGAAGGCCTGTTTCCTCTATTCTTACGCATCAGGAGTGGACCAAGCAGGTGGAAGAGAAGGGGCTTTCTCTTAAGAATTGGAGCAGTGTAGCATTCCTTCATGTGCCAGCTTCCCCTTAGGTAGTTTTCCTGTCTGCAGCTCTTGACTCTTCCCAGAGATTTAGCAACTGTGTCTTGTTTTCCTGTCCCTGGGCAGAGATTTATGGAGAAGAGGAAAGGGAACCCCCTGCAGATATTCTGTCTGGGTCTTCCTTTGTTTCCACCACTGAAAAAATGCTTTGAGGAAGGTGGCTGACATGTGCAGTTCATTGTCCACTCTTCTCCTGGGTACAGCAGGCCGTGTGGGTTTTTAATGTGCAGACTGCTCAGACTTCATAAGCTGATGCCAGCTGGAGGGGAAAAAAGAATCCCAGGCAAAATGTCTTTCTGAGCATTAATTCAAGAGTGGGGCACTAAAGGCTGACTCTTGTCCTTTGGAAGTTCACCTGTGCTTGAGTTGTCAGTCACAGTCATAATGCCAGAGCTTTGTGCTGTTAATTATGCTGTGACAGGCCGGTGGGCTGTTTGACAGCATGGAGACGTCACAAGCTAGGCTTAATAAACCAGGGGCCAGGTCAGAGAACGCTGGGCAGCTTTAGCATCCCCTGTAGCCTGTGCTGCTGGGAAGGTGTGCAGGTTTGTTCTGTTTGGGCTGGAGTCGGCCACTTGCACGTCTGTCTTGGATTAACGTGGCCCAACTGGGAGGTGACAGGGGCAGTCGTGAGTGAGGGGTTGAACTTACCGTTGGGTGAGTAAGCGCTTCACTGTGTGGTTGCAGAGCTCCTGAGTCAACATCAGCTTCAGCATCTCACAGGGTGCTGATCTCATCCCAGCACTGAGCCATCTCTGCAGCAGAGGTAAAAGCACCGCCGTTTGTCCCGCTGCTTTAGGACCTCTGGGTGGCTGCTGGTGTACTTCACGAGCAGAGGATGAACAACTCTGTCTTTGTTAAATATTACAAAAGAAAGCATCTGTCTGTCAATTAGCGGGTTATTAGTCATACTGCTGTGGTTAGATTTCACCTGTTATGCAGCCACTTCACTTCATGGAATTGTAAAAGTGCACGCTGGATCTGTTGACGTGTCTCCTTTGCTCCTTCCCAGATCACGATGGCAGAACTCCTGCCTGTGCTGGAGTCCAGGCTCTACCCGGAGGCCTCTGCAGCTCAGCTCTATCGTGCGATTTACACGCAGCTCTGTGAAGGAGGCAAGAGATTCCCTGTGCTGGTGAGAGACGAGCTGGCAGACTGATCCAGTGAGAACCTCCTACTAGCCGTACACATAACCAGAAACAGTTTTAAGCAATAAATCTTTTCTATTAACTTTTTTTACTCTGCCTGTTTGTCCAGCTAAATTTCAGGGGGGGATTGTTTTGGTGGGTCTTTTGTTTGTTTATTTTTTTAATACCACTTCTGTGATCTGCTAACACTGGGGTTTTGTGAAGCCCCTTCAGGGCTTCGTAGACACTGTTTTGTCGCTTTTCTTCCAAGGTCTGTCTCTCTGGCTAGCTCTAGATTCTTGGCTGCCCCAATTGTGACACCAGAGTCCTATATACAGACAGTAGAATTATTTTTGCTATGTCACCTGGTGATCGTGCCCGAGGCAGGAGCCTGAGAAGGCTTGGGCTACCTGCGCTTGGGAGATGTAAGGGAATCCAGCTGCAGCAGGAGGGAGCTGATAGAGCAGCCCGGTAGATGGCACTCGGTCCTTTGCATTACTGCTGAACCTCTGCCGGTAGCTGCTGGAGGAGCAGCCGCCTTCCAGAGGGACTAATGCGATGTCCTGCCTGGCTATGGAAAACACGGATTCTGTGGCAATCCTGACATTGTCACCATGGGAAAATTCCAGCTTTGGTTCCTCCTGCATCTTAGTTTTTTGCTTGTAATCCCCAAATCCCTGGCATTTCTATGTGACGATTAAAGCAAAGCTTGAGTCATGTAGGATACCTCTGCTTGTGAGCACTTTGAAGCCCATTTGGGGAAGGGCCACTGTGTACCAGTGCTCATTACAATTTGACTTGCGCTATATCCCTTAGCTGGACTAGGACTGTTTGCTCAGGGGGATTTAGCTGTTGGCAGTGCTGACAGTGGTCTTTATTTTTTCCTTCTGTTTTTTTTTCAAGGCCAGAGTTAGTTGTCTGTCTCTTATGAATGCTCAGCCCTTTCTGACACGCAGAATTCACTGAAAATCATCCAAATGATAGATGAAAATCAGCATCTCTTACTTTCAACTTCTTTTTATTGCATTGCGTTCAGTCTTTTGTACATGGTACTTGATTTCCCATGGAGGGAAGGAGTTTGTTACCTTCTTCCCCGCTGCAGCGTGCAGAAGAGTCCTGTGTGGTTTACGCCTGCGTTCTCTACGGGGGAAACCATGCTGTGATCAACAGCACTGGAGGATTGCGAGGTATTGATTAAAGGCTGCAGCCACTGCCTCCTAAATTAATGTGGTCATATGCCATGGGCATTAACATCTACATGTTTGAATTTTAGAGATGACATTTGCTATTGTTAATTATCGTGCTGTTATCCATAACTTGTGTCTGTAAGCACCGCATGAGTCATGGAGCAGCTGCTTCTCGGCGCAGAGCAGTCCAGTGTAAATTGGCAGTAACTTCACTGCCACAGCAAGGACTGCATAGGTGTGAAAGGACTGTAAAAAAGAGACCGAGCCCACAAAAATGGGGTTGTTACAAGCTCAAAAGGCAAACTGGCACCGTAGGAGGGGTGCAGAAGGGGAGCACAGCTCCCAGCGGATTGACTGGCAGGTAGCTGGATTGTTTTGTGCCTCTGGGTGCAGTGTAGTTTTATTGCTCTTCCTACACCATGTGAGAGACATTTTATGATTTTCATAAATGTGTAAGACTTTAAATCATTTGAATGAGTCACTTTTTCAAATGAGTCTTGTGCTATGGCAGAGATAAAGATTGAATAGCAACTCAATTCAGTGGTTGGGGGGTCTTTTTCATTACAAAAATGTGCCAAAGTTAAAGAAAGAAATTATGCTGGTACATCAAATTGAGATGAGGAGAAAAGAAAGACAAAAGGTAGTATTTGTGGTGCCAGGGGGATAGTATTACAAAAATACAGGAAAGGAGCAGTATTTTTGGAAAGTGATAGATGATACCAGTGTTTTGTAGACATGAACTGAGAAACTGAGACAAAGCACGGTGAGGGTCAGGGAGGATTAGCAGCTCTTATTCCTGCTTTGTCCCCTACGGTAGAGTCTTAAAAGGCTTTTGTTTGTTCACTACCGAAGGATGTGAAGCTGGATCCCTGGGAGGAGACAGGTTTTTTTTTTTCTCTTCTTTCCAGAATCTGAGATTTTAAGCATTTCCAACCGCTCTGGTTTGTCTTTTCTACCAGCTTCCTTCTTTCCTTCCCCTCTGCATCTTCTCTGCTTAGTAGTGGTTTTGGTTTTGCAAATATGATTACCACTGGGAAGACATAGTGCTGTTAGTGCACACTGCAGTCCGTGAACCCTCTTGTAGGATTTCATGTGCACTAGTTGTCATTGGTAACTTCTGGATGTTCATCGCGTTGAAACCTTAAAGGGGTTTATCCTGCAGACGTTATCAGCTATGCCACCAAGTGCTTGCTACAGCTCCGTCCTTGGGAGATGCAGTATGTAGAGACTAAATGGCGTGGCTTTAGGCATACTCTGCATCTAAAACAGAAATAATTTCAGTCTTTCCTGGTTAAAAATAATAAAAAGGCGAATCTCAAGAGTGGTGTGGAGGAACGTCCTGCCACTTCCAACCTCTTTGAGGGGGTCTAGCAGCGTGCGAGCAGGGATGGAGCATGATTACCTGTGAACTGCTGAAATGATTGCATATATGACACGAGTCCCACCCCGGGGCCAAGGGCAGGAAGGACTCCCCAACTGCCCGGCCAAGAGCACAGGTTACGGTTTGGAGAGACAAAACCAGATGAACTGTATGAGGGATAAGGGAATTTCATCAACGAGCCGTTTAAGGTGGTAAGTGTTGAACTGGGGGGAAAACTCCCAGCTCTCTGTGTAGATGACAAATTTGCTGTCAATGTTATTCTTCAAATGAGCTTTCTGTGAGCTCCAGAGAGCAGGTTACTTAATTAAAACACTGTGTAGTCAAGTCTGAAGCGCTAACACCTGACTCAGCAACTTGCTGGGCAGTGTGCAGGCGTGTCCGTTGAGGGTTTCTGGAAAGAGCAATGGTGCTGTAAAATGCTGAGACAGAAAGCTTGCATTTATAGTAGAAGTACAGGGGGGAGCTATAAGTCTTCCACACACAGCCTTTCTCCCCCCCCTCAAATCCGTCTCTCCCTGAGTTACAGAATTCAGCGTGAGCTTGGGATTTCTAGCTTGAAGCTTTGCTGAGAAATTTTGTTGGCTTCCAATAAATGTGAAAGCGATGTTGGGTTACATGTGCGCGCAAACCACGCTGAGGATGCTGAACGTGGGTAACGCAGGATGTGTAGCTCTCCTCCAGACTGTCCCAGGGTGTCGAATTCTCGGTATACTGTAAGCGGTGAGTTGGAAATGCTTTAATAGCCTTGCGAAAGCCAGGAGAAGGGGCGAATGTGGATTCTTTTATTTTTGCAGGCAGGCAGCCAGTTCACAGCTGGGCATTTCCAGTCCTGAGTCCTATCACCAGGTGAGATCCCTCAGATGTAGCAGATGATGGATCTGACACCAGGGGCTCTTCACTACTTACCTGTAAAATGGAGATTGGTATTATTTCGCTTGGTTTTGCCACATCTATGCTCTCTGGAGCAAAGCCTCTTGTTGTTTTGTGGGTTTTTTTTAAAGTATATACACTGGGACCAGTTGATGTCTAATTTCACTGGAAACTTCCTAGTCCTTCTTCACTTCCATTAAAAACAACTTCACAAAACAAAAACCCTAATCATGACTCAGTCTGACATTAAAACAATTCATCAAATAGGTATTAAAATTTCTATTATCCACCATGCAGATCGAATGCTATTTTTGTAACATCAAAACCACCATCCAGAAGAAAAGATCTATCATCATGTTTTTAATTTGTGAAGAAAGAAGGGCTTTAGCATTGTAATCAAGAAAAATCTATTGCTTGTTAATTAATCTGAGCCCAGTTAGAAAGGAGAGGGCAAGAAGCAACGTGCACGTGTGCCGGGGTATAAAGAGCTGGTAATGGGAGGGGGGCGGGGGGAATTAAAAGCGAGTTTTGAACTGTAATTTCAGAAGGCGAGAAATTACAGCAGTGGGCTCTTTAGGCACGTAAACGGAGATGTTTGACTTATTTTTAGACAGAACAAGAAAGATAATCAGTGGATCTGGAGTTTGGATAGGAAAAAGCAAATAGAAGCAAGCTCCGAGTCAGTGGAGGAGCCTGACCCTGGAGAAGAGCGTGTCTGAAATCTTCCCTCCTGGTTTCTGAGAACAGAAACTCCCAGTTTTGCTATCGCCTGCGAGTTAGGCTTTTTTTCAGCCCTTGCGTGTTATAGTGGGAAACAATTTATTAGTCTCATTTTGTCTCCAGTTTAAGGAGAAAACAAGGGAGAGTTGATGTGGATGTTTGGGTCAGTAAGGCTTCAACGTGGGGTTGCTTTATGCACCGCAAATGAAGTTGCCTTGTAAATTATGTTGCGCTGCTCCTCTGTAGCACCTCATCGTCCTTTTCCCTCTATTAAAGCTACTGCACCACATCTGTTTGCAGCTGGCACAGCCTTGCAGCTTTGCAATTTGGAAAAGTGCATTATCTGAGGATCTTGCCCTTTGGGTGGGTGTTTTTTTTTTTCCTGCTTCAGGTTCAAAGTTTCAGCATATCAACACGTTTCTCTTTTGAGATGAAGTCTCTTACAGTAAATCTTGCTTTTGAAATGGTTGGGCAGCTCAGTGCCATCACGCAAGGTGACGGGCGTCTGCAGCTCTCGCTGCCTTCAGGAGGAATTGGGTATTTGATACCAACCAGACACAAGAACAAAAGCACCAGAATGATAATTAAAGGAAAAAAAAGAAAACCCAACAACCCCAGACACAAAAAACCCTACCTTTAAAAAATGAATGAAACGATAAATAGTCTACAGTGCTTTAATTACGATTGTGTGCTGGCTGCATAATGGGACAGAATTCAAATTATTGGATGCAGGGATGAATCAGGCGTAGTAATTTTTTTATATTTTAACAAGTTTGGGCTCCATATAAATTTAAACACAACCATGTGTTTCTGTGAGCCTAGAAGGCTCACTTTTAGCATCGTTAGGAAATTTGGGGTGTTTAATAATAGTTGCAAGGATTTTTGCCAATCTTAACGACCCAGTTTTGTCTAGCAATAAATGGTGTTTTTCAGGATCCATCACTGCACTCTCCTGGAGTCTTCTCCGTGAGGGTGATCTCTCAGCAGTGATCGTGTTGTCCTTGCAAAAGCAAACCCACCGGATTTAATGGAGTTGTTTGAATGACTTGAATCTTATATGACTACGTCTCCCTTCCTGCTAGCAGTGTGAGCGACGTGGTCTCCATTTACAGAGAGTCATTCAGAGTTTTGTTTATGACAATGCAAATGGCATTATTTTGTGTGTTTGGTTTTGGTTTGGTTTTCTTTTTTTAAAAAGTAATTACAGTGAAATAGCTCATTCTGATGTACGAGGTGTATTTCTTTTCTGTGAGCCTTAAAACTAGTGTGGATGCCCTAGGAGTCAGCCGAAGCTCTGCTGTCACCTCCTCTCGCTCGCCGGGCAGCGCCTGCCCAAGGCTGGCCCCACGTGAGCCTCCTGAGCATCATCTTTGGGGGCAGAGGACATCAACAAAGTTGCTGTGGATCAGCTTTTCGCCTAGTTAGCAGGGTTTTTTTCCTGTTTCTGCCTCACCCCACACAAACAGTATTGAGAACGAGGTGTGTCTGCTGTGGTGTAATGCGGGATAATGAGCTGGTGGGTGACAGGAGAGGAGCAGCAGAAGGTGCGAAGGGAGGTTTGTACGTGCTCAGCCTGCACCAGCGTTGCACGGCGCTGGGAAGGAACATAGCTACCGCCGGGTGGATGATATAATAATTCTTTTCCATCTGCTCCTATCTATATTTGAATCCACAGGAAAGCGTCCTTCTCGTGAGAGGCATGAATCTCTAATTTCAAAAGGCGTCCCTGTTTCGGAAGTTCCTCTGGCAGGCTGGCGCTGGCTTCCCTGCCTGTGCTGAGCAGTCGGTGCTGGGAGATGCTCCAGTGGGGCTCACCACGCAGCGTAATGACACGGACCCAAAATAGCAGGGCGATGTCACCTAGCAACTTGTCACTGGTGCAGAAGTCTTTGTTGGAGTGGATCAAGGTGACACTTCGCTGCTATTTTCAGACCTGCACTTCCTGATGGCTGTTGCCGCTTTATTTATTTTTTTTCTTCCCCCTTTTGCTGAATCATAGACATGGAAAATACTTCTTAGGTCACCAGAATCCAAGATTGTGCCTCCTGATTTATTTTGCTGCCTGTTTTCCAGTTTTACATGGCAGGGAGCAACTTAAAATGGACCATGAGATACCTCCTGTGCTTCCTTGATGAAGCTTTTCTGCTGAGGGAGGAGTTTCTTCCCTGCTCTTTATCTTAAAAATTAATGGAGCCGCTCAAAACTTAACATTGTCTCTGCCGGGGTTGTTTCCGCAGCCGGGTGCATCCACGGTGCGATGGTGAGCGCTGAACGGTTGTGCAGGTGTCACCGTTTCCTCTCCCATGTAATTCCTTCCTCCCTCCCTCCAAGTTTGCGGCTTCATAGCACTCAAGAGCCGCCCTTCTATATTTAGGTAGCTTTTGTCAGTCTGTGGAATGGGTATATTTAACGGGTATATTTAATGGCCACATTAAAACTGTTGAAGTTGCGGTGGAGAGCTCGGAAAAGCCGCAGTCCCAGGTTGCGGCTGCGATTTGGACCGTCTGTGGCCATGGGCTCCATGGCTGTTGATGCCATGTTCACCTGCTCTGTTTCACCACAACTCTTCATTGCAGTCAAAGTTTGTTTATCGTGGGGGCGATAGTTGTGCAATAAATAGTTACTTGGTATTTCTTCCCCTAGTCTTAATCTAGTGTGTGGCTCTCACATGAACTCTACCGTAGCAGCCAAATAAAGGCAGAATTATTTGTTTTCTTACAGAGCCACGGGGGAAAAAAAGAAGCCTTGTGGGGATGTCTTACTTCTTACAAAGCACTGTGGGGTTTATTTATTTTTTTTTTTTACAGTTGCTGTGTGTGATAAGTCAATGGGTGTGGTCTGTTGGTATTTAGTTTTAAGAAGAGTGAGGGTCACTTGTTCAGACCGCACTCCTCACGGACTTCAGGGCTGCCGTTTGCTGGATTTCTGCAACTCAGACCTCAGGATATTGAGCTGTGTGTCCCGAAAATGAGAAAGGAGGTGGGCACGCGTGAGTGTTCTTTCTTTGACTGGTGCAGGGATATATGTGGATTGTATAACAGAGATTATCTCTGATTATCTTTGCCCAAAGGTGTTATTTGCCCTAAGATACGTTGTTTTCTATTCTTGTTTCCAGGCCTATTACCTTCTAGTTTCTGGAAAAAAATAAGGTGTAATTCTTTCATCTACAAACCCTTTCTTCTGCGGCGTCACATTAGCTCCAGGACGTAGGCGTAGGGCAGCCGGAGCACGGCGGGACCCGTACGGAGCAGCTAGCACGTGCGGAGGTGATGGGCTGTGTGTGGTGAAGCTGTAAGCAGAGCAAGCGGGTTGTGGGTGTCTCTGCATCCTGGCCTTCTTTATTTTAGCATTTCCGTGTGGTCTCCAAATTATTTTGGCTCTCTGGTTACCCATGTAATTATGACCCCCGCTGTAAAACTCCTTCCTCCTGCCTGAGCACTGGGCGCTGAGTGCCAGGGGATACGGATCGCCCCCGCACATTGCTCCTCTGGGGCTTCCGTGGTGGTGGCCAGCAGCAGATTTGGCTCTGGGCTTTCTTACTTCAAAAATGGAGTAATTAATCTGGTTTAGAGGGGTCCTGGGTTCCTCATCCTTTCTCCCTTCAACTCTGTTTCCCTCCTAGGAATCTGGATTTCTTGCTCAAAACACAAGCTTCCCATTGCCCGCCAAAGCCATTAACCCTCTCTGCTCTTTTTCCTCTTCCTCTTAAACAGAAATTCCTTTTTCCAGGTTATTTTTCTTTCCTTCCCGCAGCTCTGTGCTGCAGTCCTGAGAGCGGGATTCCAGAGCCTTTCCCCTGTCCGAGGGCACCCCAGCCCGGCTCCAGGCAGCATCCCGGCTGCTGGGAGAGCTCCGGCTGCCCCATCCATCACCCGGACGGGTCGGCACAGTCCTTGGGGGGTGTGGGGGTGGGTGTGTGTGTGTAGGGGGGTGTCATCCATCTCAGCTCCTGCAACGTGACTCATCCAGTCCCAGCTGCGCTTTTCTCTCCTCCTGTGGGAAGAGGGAGGAGGACACACGCGAGTCTCTATTTCTGTTATGAAAATTACACCCTTAACGTTGGTCGCAGGAGAAGGAGCGGGGAGAGAAGGAGCTGCAGGTCTGAGTGGAGGAACCCATCAGCCCCACCTGGGTGGGGAAATTCAGTCCATCATCGTCCATCCCCTTCCCCCCCCAAAATGTACTCGCACCATGCAGCCCAACCTGAAGCCTCTTCCTCTCGCCTTTCGCGTGCTTGTGGGTTCTGTAGAAACCCACTGCCAAATCAGTGAGCTGCCCAAATTTGGCCTCTTCCAATGGAGAAGGGCAAGTTTGTCCCGCTGTTTCCTACACGGGAGTACGAGAAGTTTCCTGGAGGTGACCCTATCCCCGCCCAAGCCCTGTACAGGGTTGTCCCGGTCCTGCTGAGGTCCAGCGTGGCTCCGTGGTGCGCCACCTTCCCACCTCTGCGACCTGCTGGTCCAGTACTTAAAGAACAAATTTCTTTTAAACCATCTTTGGAGTTTTAGAGCATCCTCGGTTAGACACACAGTGCTGCTCACTGCTTCTTTGGAAGTGCTCTATGGTGAGCTACGGCCCGGTGGATATCTGGGTGTATGCATGCATGGGTGTATGTGTACATGTAAATGGTTTACTCCTGTATAATATGGAGCAGGTGTTAAAGCAGCGGGTGCGGTGGTTTGTACTAATGCAGGAGACGCACAGGGTTGCTACAGCGGGATCCCAGCGGTGTTGCTAAGTCAAATATTCAAATTCATGGCAGAGCAGAACTTGAGATGTATTTAAAATGTTGTGTTTTTCTAACCCCTTGGAGCCTGTTTTTGTCACCACCTGCTTTTCCAAGGCCAGTCACTGCTCTTCAGCACCACTTAAAAACCGCATACAGCTCAGTCCACTAACGCTGTCGTGTTTCGACGGAAGCCGAGAGTCCTTCCCACCCCCGGGAGCGGAGGCGTGGGGATGCTGCGGGGGGGTAGGACCAGCTAGGGCAGGCTGAGCTGCCAGCAGCATCCTCTCGGGGGGGGGGGGGCGGGGGGACTAGAGCTGTGTTTCGGGGTGTCATCACATCACGGTTTTTTGGGAAGCAGCCCATAGTTAGGCTTGTCACTGGGGGGGTTTCTTCCAGGCCGCCTCTCCGTAGCAGCAGAAGTATTGTAGCTGGAATTTTCTCCAAGGGTGCAGCTCAGGGTAAAAGCTCAGCACAGATGATTTTAAGCCTGAAGAGTTTCAAGTTCGATAAAGCTTCGCCAAACTGCAGAGGGAGCTTGTAAGGGGCGGAATCGGCCTTCAGCAGGCTCAAAGGACATCGACTGGGGGGGTTGTGCTGCTCTGCATCCCTCTAACGAGCCAGCAGGAGAATAAATAACAAAACTTCACAGTTTGCAGAGCACCGCGTGCTGCACATCTGCCTTCTCTGTCCTTATTCTCCCAGTGCTGTTTATTTGCGCAGCCTGAGCCTCTGCGCTCGAGTCCACGCTGCCCTGCGGCCAGTACTGCAGGAGCACAAAAGCCACCTGGAAATTTGGGAATTCATCTGGTACCTGACCAACCTCTGCTTTTGTTATTTATGGATGTTATTTAAGAAAGTAGAGGCCAGGAGAGACCCCAGGGTTCTCATGGCTCCCTGCCACCTCCCTTTCCGTGCTAACAGGTTTCGCACAGCTTTCCAGCCCGAGCCTGGAGAGGGGCAAAGGACGATTCAAACCAGCTTTATCCTTCCCCTTCACCACCGTGGGATGATTTCCCCAGGGATGGCATAGGCAAGAGCAGGGCCTGCAAAAAAAAAATAAAAAAGGAAGTATAACATGTCCTATGTCCAGACTAATGCCCAAACCTCCCCCTTCCCGAGCCAGTCCCGCCAGCTCCTCTGCGTCTCCATCACCTCACCTTCCTGCGGAGCCGCCCTCTCCCTGCACAGCTCTGTTCTCGCCACAATGTGGATTTTTCTCCCTTATTTTTGGCTTCCTCTCAGCTGATGCAGAAATGCAGCTGGGCCCCATCAGCTCGGGGGAGGCTCTGACCTGGGAAAGGCTCCAGGTCTCCTACGTTTGCTGCGATAGCTCATTCCTTTCCTCTCTCCTTCAGGAAAACCAATTAAAAAAAAAAAACAAAACAAAAAAACCAACAACAGTGCAGGAGAAGTGCGTGGAGATGGGAACTGTTTGTGCCAGTTCTGCTCTTGGTGTCTCCCTGATCCACTCACGGGAAAGGTGGCACAAAGAGGTTGAGGTTTTGCCCACAAAAATAAGTCTGTGCTGGCGGTCAGAGCTGGGCAGGAGGCTTTTGTGCTCAGCCCTCTCTGGGCTGTTTGTCTCTCCATCCCTGCCCAGGAGCCCCGGGCAGCATCGCCGGGCTCTGCTGCGCTTTGCCACGGGGCTGTGGCTGCTGTTGCAAGAGTGTGATCCTGCGCTGGAGCGGGCTGCGGCGCCAACATCCCCTACCTGTGCATAATATTGCTGTTTAAAAATAATTAATCTTGATATTGAAGATTTGGGTACTGCAGGGAGTGCTGTACCCGAGGGGCTGTGGCGGGTACGGCGCTGGTTCCAGCCCCTTTCCTTCCTGGTCCCCTGGTGGGTCACCCCACGTCCCTCCCAGTGCCACCCTCAGCGGTGTCCCACCACTCCGGTGAGTCTCAACCTCGAGCCTTTTCCAGTCCGACCAGCATCCCCGGTTTGTGCGCTCCCACTAAGCCCTGTGCCGTGGGACAAAGCTGGCAGAGAGTGACACGGGGAGAAAGAGCCGCTTGGAAGGAGGTGACGGCATTGGCGCTGTGGAGTGGCTGGCAGTCCCGCTGCCCGTTCCTTCGGGGTTTCGCTGCCCGTGGGGCTGCCTGAAGCGGGCTCTGCAGCAGCGTGGCCCTGGGTGGGCTGGGGGGAGCCGGGGGGCGGCGGGCAGCCCCCCTGCCCCAGCGCTGCCTGGCTGGCCACCGGGCTGGCGAAAGCAGATGCAAAGTGTGAAAACACGTCCCGGGAGCGATCCCAGCTGGGCTGCAGGCAGCTGCCCGCCCAGAGCGCGAAACAGTTAACAGGCAGCGAGGCCGAGCCGGTCCTCCCACCGGCATGAGCTCACCCAGCCACCGCCAATCCTCGCTCCAATCCTCGCCCCGTCTGGCAGCAAAAGAGCCGGGAGCCAAAGCTGGGAGCGAGAGCAGCGGCAGCAAGATCCCGGCCCGTCTGCGCCGAGGCACCCCGAGCCGCCGGACAAAGCCGACCATGTAGGATCCGGGCTCTTCCCTCCATCACCAGCACGGCAGCGGCTCGTGGCGGGACGGTGACCCGCGTCCAACCTGCCCGCGCTCTGCGCTGGTCCTTCCTGGGGATTTCTCGCCAACATGATGGGATGCAAGTCCAACTCACTCACTTGCCTGCAGGGAGGAAAACCAGGGTTGCCGCTAGCTACGGCCACCGACTCCACCGCTACGCTCAACAAGCTGGCCCTGGCCACGGGCGGGACTGAGAAATCCTGGTACCGCTGCATCTTCCCCTTCGGCATCGTCTCTGTGGTCATCGGCGTAGCAGCGACGTGCATCACCTTCACCATCAATGGCCCACAAATGGACATCGCTAAGGTGGTCTCGGTGGCCACCTTGATCTTCGGGGTGGGCCTGCTGGTGGCCGCCTACGTGTGCTGGCGGGCCAAGCGGGAGAGGCAGCGGAAGAGGCAGCGCCAGGAGCCCGTCCCCTTAGAGCAGGGAGCCCTATGACCCGGGCTGGGGACAGAGGCTCAGCTCCACCCTGAGCCCCCTGCTCACACACCCCCCTCCGCCCGGCGCCCCACGGTCGAGGGGTGACAGCACCGGCTTTGTCGCACCCGAGGAAGGTTCGGACCCTGCCCGAGGTCAGCTTGTTGTCATTGTCCACCCCGCTGAGCCACGCCGCCCCCAGCGCCCGGCCATCGCCGCCCCCAGCGCCCGGCCGTCGCTGCTCCCACCACGGGCTGGGGGCAGCCCCCGGCCACGCAGGAGGCTCCGTCCCCCCCGCTCGCGCGGGACCGGCACGGAAGGAGCCCGGAGAGTGACCCAAGGAGCGCATCACCATGCACGGCCCCGCTGCCCATCCCCACCGTGCACCACCCCGCAGCCGGTGCTGTGTGCCGGGGGATGCCAAGACAGCCCGGCAACCCCAGCTCGGAAGAAACCAGTGGCACTTCTGTCCTCTCGTGTTTTTTCCCTGTTGCGAGAGGACTTTCGTGGCTCAGGACAAAAGGAGTTTCTTTGGAAACTCGCTCGGTGCAGAGAGATGTGGGGCAGGCTCGGGGCGGGGGCGCAGGCAGGGGAGGGCTGGCAGGAGACAGCCGACACGCCGGTGTGGCTGGCTTGGCACGCGAGCCCCTGGGGACAGCACGGGTGACAAGGGGAGGTCGGGAGCTGAGCGCAGCAGGGGGTGGCAGACCTCGGCACCGGCTGGGGGGACGCGGGGAGCGGAGGGGGGGCTCAGGCTGGCTGGTCCCCGCAGGCAGCGGCCGTTGGGGGTTCGTCGTTGGCGGCACGGCGTGACAAGCAGAGGAGGAAACCGGGCTCTTTCTGTCAGCGTGCGGGTGAGCCAGCCCGATGGTGTCCTGGGGGACAGGTCCCCGCAGTGGGGGTTGGGGGGGGTCCGTCAGCCTGGGGTACCCAGGTCGAAGGGGCTCCCGCTGTGATCTCGCAGCAGCGTCCTGCAGCTGTGGGACTCTGAAAGCAATTCTGTGGCTGGAGAAGGAGCTGGAGTTGCATTAAAAAGGAGCAAATACATTTTTACCATTTTTTTTTGGAAACAAAGTGCCTGCTCCCATTCTTTGAATTTCGCTTTGAGCGCTTTCCCCTAAAAAATAAGTGAGATGTTGGCATGGGGGGGAGGAATCCCTCTCCGGAGGCTCTCGGAGAGGCATCTCTGCTGACGGGCTGCTCCCCTGCCCCGGGCTGCTCCCCTGCCCCGGGCCAGCCCAGCACCGGAGGGGCCTCCCGAAACCAGCTCCGGGCTCCTGCAGGACAGGCGGCCGTGCCAAGAGCTACAGCGAGCGGCCGCGCTCCCGGCCGCACGGCAGCTGGAGGTTTTCCACGCGCAGCAGAGGAGAGCGAGCGAGGCCAAAAAGCTGCAATCGGGGGCACGCGGGAGCACAGCCGAGCTCGCACCGGGCGCGCGGGAGCTGGGGGCCCGGCACCCTCCTGAGCGTGCCATGCCACACGCCACCCTCTGCCCCAACGCTTCTGCCCTCATAATTAAATTCTCCGTCAGCCAGGAGAAAGCTCCGGGAACTGCCGCTCACCGCAGCGTGCGTGGCCTGGAGCCACCGTGCCCGGGATACTGGGACTTGGGGGTCCCGATCCTGCAAAGTCATCTTCAAATGCCCACGGAGTTTGGGAGGTTCGGAGACACTTCCAGCCCCAGCTCTGACCAAAGTTTTTCTCCCAATTAGGAGAGGGCGGTGTTACAGGGGCCAGCCCAGCGCCGCAGCGGGTGATGAGTTTAGCAGGCGTGGAGCCCGGGCTGGTCTTCGGAAGCCTGATCATTGCTTCAGGGTGTTTGTGTATCCAAAATTCACAATTTCAGCCTCTCTTGGGGGAAGCAAACCAGTGGTGTCCAACCCTGGGGGGCTCAGTGGCGTGTGTCGTGGGGGATGCTCAGCAAAGCACTCATCTACTGAGAGTTTGAGGGGCTGGCTTGTTTTTATTATTATTATTATTATTATTATTATTATTATTATTATTATTATTATTATTATTATTATTACTACATCTGATTTTTTATTTCCTTCTTCTTGCTACGAGTATCGCAGCAAACAGGTTTGTGGCTGCCTGCAAATTCCTCTGCTCTCGCCTTGCTTGTCACCACCGGCCGGGCCATCAACCCCACTCCTAACCCTGCCCAAATTTAGCTCCCTTTAAAAGTGCTCGGCCCTTGTCCCCCTGCACTGCGAAGCGAGCCCCGTCTGCACAGGCTGCAGGGACAGATTGTTCGAGCACACCCAAGGAAAGCCGTGACAGCCAGCCCGAAATCACCGGCGTCGGGTCCCATTATATCACACCCTTTTTTTGATCTTCAAATCTGGTTCCCCAGCACCCAACTCCCTCTCTCCTTCTGCTCCCAAAGAGCGTGCTCGGGGCGGCTCTCGGTAGAGCAGCGCTCACCCAACGAGGTGAAGCCCATCCCGGAGAGAACCTGGATGAGCTGGCGTTCCCATCCAGCCCAGTCTTGGGCTAAAAAGTCCTATGCAGCCTGATATTTTGTTTCGTTTCAGTTAAAACCTTTATTGGATTTGATTTCTGTAGTAAGACACGCACACACACACAAAATCCCTCCTGCTGTCTGCAATGGTTTTATTTTTTGTGGATGGACTCTAGCGAGTTTCCCCGTGGGACTGTGGCTGCTGCACACACTGGTTGAAGGACAAGGCCGAGAGCAATTCATCTCCTTAAAGAGCACCGAGTTATTTTTTTGGCTGCAGGACTAGATGGCCGGGAAAGTTACGGGAAAGAAACTGGAAGCAAGAAGATGAAAGGACCCACATGGTCAGTGCTCACTCACAGAGCACCCTGGGGTTCAAAATTTGCCACCCTGCTGGCACCACCCTGTGTTGCTCCCCTTTGGGCAGCATGTAGGATGGAGCTGATGGCTCTTCGTTTACTGGCAGACAACACCACCATCTCACCCTCCTCCTCCCCGCTGGTGGCATTGCAGATGCGCGGGAGCTTCCTGGCCATGGCTGTTCCCTTCCCTGTGCAAGCTGGGGAGGCTCCGGAGGGTATCCCACCTGGGCATCCCACATGAGCATCCCACCTGGGCATCCCACCCGAGCATCCCACCCATACATCCCACCTACACATCCCACCTGAGCATCCCACATATACATCCCACCCACACAACCCATCCGAGCATCCCATCCACACATCCCACCTGGGCATCCCACCCGGGAATCCCACCTGGGCATCCTACCCATACATCCCACCTGGGCATCACACGTGAGCATCCCACCCAGGCATCCCACCCATACATCCCACCCACACATCCCACCTGGGCATCCCACCCACACATCCCACCTGGGCATCCCACCCACACATCCCACCCGGGCGCCCCACGATGCTGTTTCATGAGGTGTGGTGCCCGACAGTCACCCTCCGCTCCGGCTGCCCCAGCCCTGGGCGCTCAGGGCAGAGCAGAAGGCCGGCTCTCCCTCCCGCGCGCCGCTGGCAGGGGACGGTGGCTCGGTCACACGCCGTGTTGCCTAAACCCAGCGGCTGATGTGTCGGCGCAGGAGCCTTCGGCGTGCAGCTGCAGCGTGTCCAGCCGGATCTGTCTGTCCGTGGGAGTGGGGGAAGCGCCCTGGGAAAGCAGCGCCGCATCTGTCTTATTGCAATCTGCGCCTGAGAGACACTCTTTACCTTTTCTAGGTGAACAGAATCAAAAATCAATAAACCTGTAAAGCTCACTCGAACACCGGTCCGTGTCTGCTTTGCTTCCTACCCCTGTAGGCACCGTGCCCGCCGGGGGGCCGCAGCCTGGCCCCGGTTGTGCCGCCCCCAGGCAGCGCTGCTTGCTGGAGACTTGCCCCCCCGGCAGACACCCCCGCTCCCCCGGCAGGCGTTATTTGGGGAGGAAAGACAGTTCAAAGGCTGTGGCAAGACGCTTGCTTCCCAAGTCATCCCTCAATATAACCCGCCCCTCGCATCGCACCAACACCCCCTGTCAGAGGCTGTTCTCCCAAGGTAACGGGAGTATTCCCTCACTCGAAGGACCCTAAGCTTGCCTCCAGTGACAGCCTCCCCAGGGCTTTCTCCATAACAGCAACTCATCCGCGTTAATGTATTCAGCTTTTGTGACGGCGATGTGCCCTGTTTCTGCCAGATCCACCCAAACCCCCTTTCAGCACTAAAAAGGCCGCAAAAGGCAAAGCGCGGGTTTTGTTGTATCAAAGGGAAGGGTTAAAAATCGTTCCTACCAGACTGGGAACAGCTACAAAGGGGAAACAAAAATAAAAATATGCATCCTTAAAATAAATCTGACATTAGTTTCTTATCTTAGCTGACACGCGGGTCGGCTCCCACTGCCTGGGTTTGGCTGCACAAGCTGGAGGTGGACCCCCCCCTGGACTGGGCTGAGGTCTCCCCCGGGTACACAGTCCCCAGCCCTCAACTGGGATGGTGGGAACTCCTATTTCCCACTCTGTTTTGCAGACTCTGAAGTATTGAGGCCTTCAGGGGTGCGGTGATGGAGGGACAGTGGGAGAGGGACCATTTTTCCCGGCCACCACAGACGCACGTCTGATGGAGGAACGAAGCCCAACGTCACCATGCCGATGAGGTGGCCGGCGGTGGAGCCGAGTCCAACGCAGAGGCGGGGTGCCTGCAGGTTTTCCCCTGCACTGGGGGACACCTCCTGCCTCCATGTGACGTTCGGGTGTTAAAATCTCCCTTGGCCTTCCCCGCGGGGAGTGGGACCTGCAGCTCTGCCCGCTCCACTCTCCCTCCGGCACGGCTGGTGTGGCGGGGAAGGACCTGGCCAGCCGGCTCCCGGACAAGGGGACAAAGCTTCAGGCTGAGACCAGAGGTCCGCACGCATGCCATGGGCCAGGGATGTGCTGCGTCCCCGCTCCCGGCAGTGCTGCCAGCTCTCCCGGCGAGCGGAGGTGCCAGGGACCCGCTGCGGCCAGAGGAAGAGACAACCCTTGCCTGTCTGTGCCGCACCTGGGCACCCTAAAAAAAAACCCCACGTTCCAGCTTCCTAAACAAGCCCATACAGATTTAAAAACACATTTATTTTTGCTGCTTCTCCAGGTGTCAGCTGGGCCAGGAAATTCCCAGGCAGGAGAAGCGAAGCCGCTCTCCCGGCCAGAAGCAGCAGTCTCACGTGGCTCCCGACGCGCCAGCGTGGGTCTTCCTTGTCCCAGCTAGGGGCAGCGAAGCCCCCACAGCCTGAGACGTTCGCCCCTACTGAAAACCACCACAGCAAAACAGCGCCCAGCACCGTTCCCTGCACTTCAAAAACAAGTCCACGTGCGCCGGGAGGTGCGGGAACGGCCAAGCGCGGCGACCTGGCTCCAGTCCAAAGCTGCCAGCAAAATAATGAGTAACTCCTAGACAGCTGGGCTGAATTCATGGCTAATAAACTAATTTATTTACTCTCCTTACAGGTTTTTTTCTTTGTTTTTTTTTCTTTGTTTTTTTTTTCCTGCAGGGACGTAAATGGAAATTTTACCAGCTTTTTTTCCATGGCTGTGCGTGCAAAGCTCAGTCTTCCCAGGGCAAGGAGAAGGGGCTGAATGCCCGGTGCCGAGTCGCCATTGGGAGCTGACTTTTGGAGACATGAAAAATTACCACTAGACCATCTAACCCAGCGCCCCCCGCCCCAGGGGGGCTGCTCCAACCGTGCTTTAGGAAGCCCCAAATGGACAATTACAGAATATTTCGCTCTGGTTTGGGGTGATGGAAGCGGGGACTGCCGGGAGGAGGCCACCACTTGCTTTCAAGGGCTGGTTTGGCTCCTCTTGCCGCTGCTTGCTTGAGCTCTGGTTTGAGTTTAGACTGTCTTCCCTCAGGGTTTTTACATGGATTAAGGACAATGAGGTTCACGAGGATGTTGGAGATCTCACAGCATATAATGCATTGCAGAGAAATGGGGGGCTCATCGCAACAAAGACGCTGGTGGCGTTCAAAGGCCAATGCTGCTGCAAAGTTTGCCCAGACCTGAAGCTGCGAGCCCTTCCTCCCCTTTCGCTGGCCAGAGATTGTCCAAAACAAACGTCTCAGCCCGTGTCCTCCCCCCACGAGCCCCAGCCTGGTGCTCCCAGCCAGAGGTGGGGAGGGAGGTGGGACTCCCACCGCACGCAAAGACCAACCTGAGGGAGCATTGCCTTCAGATCAAGCCAGTTCCTTAGCGCAGTGTCCGCTCCTGCGTGCCACCTTCTGCTCATCACAACCTGCTCTCAGTGCAAGGCTGGGGGAGAGGCCGCTCTTCGCTCCGGCTCACCCGCGCTGGGGAAGGACATCTGAGAAAGCACATGGGGTCTGGTCACAGCAGCATCCTTCATCTCTCTGCTTCGGTGTCCCTTTGGTGGCAGACACCATCTTCAGACCACCAGGCGGTGGTCTCGCCCGCTGTGCCCATGGCTGCCCAGCGCGGCAGTGAGTGCTGGCAGGGAAGGGGTTGTTCGCAGCCCTCTTGGTCCCAGCCCAGCTGGCGGGGGACGGCTGGCAGCTGCCCCTCCTGTTTACCCACCTAAGAGCTTTCCAGACCTGCTGCTGAGCGCGCTTCGTGCCTGGTTTTGTTGTTTATTCTCCTGGGTTTTGGTGAACCATGAGCATCTCGGATTCCGTTTCTCCCCAACACCTCCCGCTGCCCCCAGAGCAGCCCCCGCCGAGGGCATGAGACACCCTGGCAGGACGCCGGGGGAGGCAATGGGGCTTGGAGCACTGGAGATCTCTGTGGGGCTAGGTGGTCTCCTGACATCCCACCCAGATCTCATCTTCATCCCAGACCACTTTTTCTGTGCGTTAGGTCAGTCCTGGAGCAGTGGCAGCCCCGTGGTCATCAGACCCGCCACAGTCTCCAGCACGATACCAGGATTTGCTGCGTGCCTCCGCCTTGTAGCAGTGTAGCCACCGTGCTTTGATGGGAAAAACCTTTTCCATCTCTTTTTTCCCCCTTTGGATCATTTGGTGGGACTCTGAGCACTTGCCCTTTCCCTTTTCCATCCATCGGGCGAAGCTCCTGCGAGGGGAAGGCTGGAGCCAGCTGCAGGTCCCCTGCAGGCCACCACCGCACCGTTCCCTACACGCTTCGGGTATCGCCCTGCCCCAGCAGACGTGCCGGCGTCAGCCCGCTCCCCTGGTTCAGGTTCAAAATGCCGTGACTCAAAACTGTCCCCAGGCTCCCATATGTTACCGTTGAAGTTTCTCAACCAGTGCTAATCCCTCCCTGGAGCGATGCTGGGGGAAGGTAGATTTCTCCCTGCATCACCATGTGCAAGCTGAGTTCCGAGACCACTCCAGAGACCTGGAAAAGGCCAGCTGTGCAGCCAGCTCAAAGACATCTCCTGTATCAGCCTGGAGTTCATTAACCTTGTTTGTCACCATGACATCGGAGCACATCTTAAATGAACGGCTTATCCTTCTTGCAAAGCATCATCACACCGCGTGGTATGTTCTGTTGGCTCCCAGGAGCAAAGCTCCAGTGACACTGGATGGCAGGTGTCTCAAATTGGGGTTAAAAACAATGCAGCTTTTACCACAAGGCTGAAAAAAACACCCATTATCAATGTCTTTGCTGACAGAAAGGTTATTGGAGTGGTGCCTTGGAGACTCACCCACGGTCAGGCAGCCTTTTTGCAAGCCCTGCCTGGCGATGCTCATGCTGCGAAGGGAGCAGGGGGGTATTTTCTTCTGCTGGCAGAAGGGAACTGAGGCACAGAAACGCCGTGATTTGGTCACATTTTCCACCTGGTATTTGCCAGAGCTGAGCTCTTCTGCGAGTTGAGCAGCTGGTGTCTGTACAGGACAAGAGAGGCCGAGTTCAGCCTGGAGACAATGTGCCCGTCCATGCAGGTGGTGGATGTGAATATGTTTGGCCCAGTGCTGAACCGCCTGGGGTGTGCGGGAAGGCGGCCCGCGCCTGAGCCAGGGATGGCATCAGGCAGGGAGGACGGCCAGTGGGCTTGCCATGCTCGGCACCATCCCACAGCGTTGCTCCACCAGAGCCCACCGGCTCGTAGGCAGCAGGGGCAAACATCGCCTTCCTTCCATGCAGAGGGCGGTGACAACGGCCCCCACCATCCCACCCTACCCTCCGTCCCGACGGCGGAAAGGCGCCGGCACAGCAGGAGCAGATGGGCAGGAGCGGCCGGCATCACGCGCCGCAGCGGGGACTCGCCGGGGACAGGTGGCTCCTTCTGTTGGGCTGGGATCCCGCTGCCGGAGCAGGACGGGGCATCGCTGCGGAGCCCTGTGGGATTGCTGGGAAGGGAGCAGCAGGATGCTCGGCATGCAGGCAAGACACGGGGTCCCCCACAGAGCATTATAAAACCCCCTATTTTCATCCCAAGAATGAGACCCATGGGCTCCATCACCTTTTATAAACTCTACCATGACCTTTCTGCCCACGTTCCCTGTTTTTTTCCCATTTTGCTGGCTGTGTGTGAGTCACCCGCCTTGCCCTGACAGCCCTTTGAGACCAGGGAGAAGCTACCCACGGCTGCTAATCCTGACAATTAGCAGTTACATTAAAGCCCATCTAACAAATACGTACAGACTGTGCTATGCACAGATTGAGCCACCAAGGGAGACTGGAAGGCACGGTGCTTCGGACATCCAGGAGGCAGCGAAACCATCCGTGGGCCGCCAATTTCTAATTTTAAGACGCAATTCTGCTGTCTTTTTACTCAAAATGCAAAGATGCTGGGGCTCAGCAGGCAGTGCTGAGGAGGAAGCCCTCGCAACAGCGCTCGTACATGGTGGGAGGATGAAGATGCTCCAATACTGGACAGCTGAGATGCAGCAGGACAAGAAACCCTGGTGTTCCCCACCGCCCTCTGCTCCTTGTGATGACGGTGGCTGCCCCGCGCCACAGTCCGGCTGGGCTTCCCACCTGGCGAGACGCAAAGCGCATCTTTCCTGAATCTGTGCGTACGCAGCTTGGGGGGGGTGGAAGATAATTATAAAAGGTTATCACTCGCTGTCACTGATCTTGTGAAAACCAGGTACAAAGCAGCATTATGTCATGAAACGTATTAAAAAGGCTATAAATACCATGACATTATCAAGGTAAAATGCCAGAGACCATTACATCGTTATGGCTTTCTGCTGGAATAAAATCGGTTTCCATTAGAGGCGTGGGCGGTCATGGTGCCTCTCCATCCCGTTGCACTTATGGAGAGCTCCTCCCGCACTCTGAGCTACGAGTACAGAGTAAAATCTCACTTTCATATTTAAAAGAACTGGTACATTAGCTCAAAAATTTGACCTATGCCCACCAAGTCATAGAACAGCATCAAGCACGCTCCGGAGTATGTTAAAAATCCACGCAAACTCCAAGCTACTTAATCGCAGCCAACTCGGAGACAGTTAAAGTGGTGGGATATGTCAGCAATGAGGGCATTTTGGGAAACTTTATAGCACCTGTTAGCAAGTCATAGTTTTTTTCTTGGGCTTGCTGCTGCAAGCATCCCTCTGGAAAAGCTGCTCCTCGGTAGGAACAAGCGTGGTCCTCCAGGAGAGTGGCAGGAGAAAGGATGGCGAAAGATGGTCTAGGAGGAGGCAGCGCCATGGCTGGTGGAAAACGCAGGTTGTTTTCAGGCTTCTGAGAGGAGATAATAACTGGGGAGTCAGGAAAAATAATGATAGCTGAAAAAAAAAAGGAGAGACGAGCAGCGAGGGTTTGTTTGAGCTGAAGTGGTGTTTGCTAATGCTGCCAGGGCTGTAGAGCTCTCACCCGCGTTTCTCACCGAGCTATTTTCCTCTAACTGAATAAGATCAAGGCAGCGACACTTCTTTTAAAATACTTCTTTATAAGTACTCCTTTAAACTACTCCTTTAAAAGTACTTCTCACGCTATACTTAATTTTTTTTAAAGTCTCCATTTTGCAGCGTTCCACTTAGAAACTCAAAAAATAACACGACACCCGGGAGCGAGTTTGCCCTTTTCTGTTGTGCCGTCACGGAGGCTTTAAAGGCGTCTCTTGGTGGATGCTGTCCACCAGCGATGCTCCGTGGTCCCTCTGCCAGCCCCGCGGAGCCACACCATCCTCACCGCTTCGTACCCCTGGCACCCCTGCGAAGCAAAACCGCCGTGGTTTTTGGCACGGGGTCTCTCTGCAATGACATTTTCAGGACTTTAGCATTTCCTTGTTCCGGTCACAGCAAGAGCACTGTTTTACTCAGACTCCTCCATCCCGAGGATGTTTTCTTGGGGAGCTGCCTAGCAGAAACGCTGCCCAGTGATTAGGTTTCTCACGGGGCGCTCACTGATTGAGACGTTTGCTCCGGTTTTTCATCACAGGGCACCCAGCAGGCACTTTTGAGGAAAAAAAGCATAAGCCACACCAGAGCCCAGCAAAACTCATCTCAGGTAACGGTACCGTGGCTCCAGCTCGTGCCATGTGGGTCCCTTTTTGCTATCTGGTTGAACTCTTGATTAGCTTTTTTTTTAGCTTTTTTTTAATTTTTTTTTTTTTTTTTCTGGACCTTAAAAAGTGCCCCATAACAGCTGAATTTGTGTAACTTGCAGGTTGTAGGCAGTGGCTCACGGCGGTGCCCCAGCTTGGTAAAGCACTTCCGCGGGATTTATTTTAAGCATGTGTTCAAGACCATATGCTGAAACGCTTTGCCAGCGCTAAGAATGGATCTGAAGCTGTCGAGAGTTTTACACGTTCTTAAGCGATTCCCTGAATCAAGCACAAACTGGGTTAGTCCACAGCCTGCCCCACCTAGGAGCAGGGATCCTGCTGGGATAAAGGGAACAAGAAATCCTTCTTCATTCAAAGTGTTGACTTTTCAGCTTTAAAAAAAATTATCAAACTTACTGAATCTTTACATTGAAATTTTCAGTTTAAGCAAAAAAAAAATGGGGGTATAATAGGTGAACAAATACAAATAATTGGAAATTCCACAGCAGTACCACATCACATCACTACCGTCCATGTGTCCGTCCTCTCCCGGAGCACTGGGCTGTCTGGTGGGACTGTATCCACACTGATGCTTCACACAAGCTACGGTGCATCGTGGCACTTGTAGTCCCACGGGGTTGTAGGGACCTTAGGGGAGACCAGAGGAATCAAGCACCCATGGTGTAAACCTAAGAGGACCCAACTGGCATTTCTAAATCAATGTTACTGCATTTTTATGTCTTTTGGGTTTTGATAGTTGGATATTTGTGTCACGGGGAGGCCAAGGTGGGAGCAGAGACCAGGGGAAAACCCACAGAGCCACTCTGGTACGTGGCTTCGCCTTCTCCTGTGGAGAGCTGGCTAGCCGAGCGAGGGCATGTCAACATCGAAATGTTGAGTCATCAGGATCTCAAGAAATACCGAGAGCAGCTCCTGTGAGAACTAATAGATAACAAGTCATCAGGATCTCAAGAAATACCGAGAGCAGCTCTTGTGAGAACTAATAGATAACAAGGACAGTCTGCCCTTGTTTATTCCAACAAAAGCTAAACAAGGAACTTGTGGTTAAAAGAAATGAGAATTATGTGCAGTGATAAGATGTGTATGCAAAGATAGACCTTGAGATGCCTAACCAATAAGGAGCTTGGCTTTTGCAATATGTATGAGCTAATTAAGACTGTTATAAAAGGTGTAACCGTGCTTTAATAAATGAAGTTTGCTGATCCCTCATATTGAGTGACTGCTTCTTCCCTCCGTTCCGGCGAATGGCACGACATTCTCCTGCAGATGGGATGCACAAAACCAGGTCTGCCACATGCCGGTCACCAAACCCAGGGGGACCTGTGGGGAAAACATTGTCAGCTTGGTCAGTGCTCATGGGGGTTTTCAAGTCACTTGACCAATCTGTAATAAAAGCAATCAAAAGCATGACCGCTGGCTATATTGCCTTCACTTAACTCGCTCCGGCTTTTCCGAACATAGGCACTTCTGGAGTTAGAAAGTAAGTGTGAAAATTGGTTTCTTGAGTTTGGTATTCAAAGTTTTCTGAGCTGTGAGAGTCCTTAATGCCGGAGCTGAGAGCAACGGCACACTACCACTTCTTAAAATGGATGTCCAACCTTGTACAATATGAAGACAGTTCCAGGACAGGACAGGAGACCTGATGATGGATGGCATTTTTTAGGAAGGCTGTGTCTGAATCCATTTGCAGCTGCTTTTCTTGTGATCTGAGATTTATTAAAGACATTAAAATTAAACACTTCAATTTTGGACCAGACCGTATCTGGGTGGAGCACGATCATGAGGAGAAGTCATGGGCCTCACCGTCATGATCAAATTCCACCATTCTTGTGGTACGGTCAGTGCGGAGCAGCTGCAGGGCTAATCTGAACTGGGTTGGCTTATGCTGTCCTCCCAACATCTCCTGGGGTGGTGGGAAACCTCGGCGGGGGGATGAGCAGGACTGGGAGGGATGTTGCTTGGCTAGATGGAGCTGAGCCAGTTGGCATGGTCCCACAGGGCTCCTCTCCCCAGATGTTTAACGCTTGTGGCAATATCGGGATGTGACCTGAGAGTCACGAAAGTGGTGGCAGGTCCCACTTCAGCAGCTCCCCAATGCATGATGTCCATCCCTGCTTTCTGCCGTGGGCTCCGTGCAGTGATGTGCCCGTGGATGCCACCTTTGCTCCATGTCGGTGCGCAGAACCTGCTGGAGCTTGTTAGGTGCGCTGTGTAGGCAGCGTCACGGCCTTCCAGACCGACCAGCTCCATCTGCGCTTGCACCTTCATGTTCAGCTGTGGAGCGTGTTGGTGGCTCTCCCAGCAAGCGCTTCCCGAGCCAGCTCTCAATTTAAACCGGCCACGAGATGACAGCACCAAGCACAGGAGCTAAAATGCAGCCTCTGAGGCTGCCTGCCAGAGGTTTCTGATACTTCGAGACGCGTTTAAAAATTGCAGCCACTGAGCAATGGAGGCACCCGTGAGGTTTACCCCCAATGCCGCTTGCTCTCCTGTGTCCCCCCAGCTGGCAGCCTCCCCCTCTCCTGGCGAGAAGCTGAGGCCTTCTGAGGCATTTTTGCCCTCAGGAAGAAATGAGAAAGTTTTTAAACTTGCTGTTGGCTGTGGAAGTCCTGCAGCACCACTGCACCGCTTCCATGTAAAAGGTCGACCTTAATTTTTTGGGGGGCTCCTGCTGAATCTTCCCTCCTGCAGTACCCCGCGGCAGGGAATGGAGCGAGCGTAGCTGATGTCGTGAGACTGTTTTCATCATTTTGAGATTTCACGCCGTCTGGCTTCACTGATCTGCCTTCTGCTCACCCATTAGGAGACAACAGAGCGCGGCAGTCTTCACAACACTTCTGTTGTCTGTAGCTTTCTCCTGTCTCCCTTTTTTGAGGACCTTTACAGCAGCAGGGAGGTGCCTTCAGTGGCAGAATGTCCAGAAGCTGAATGCCTTTTGCTAAAGGTTTTTTCTGACTGATCAGTAAAAACCTCTCGTACTTGGTCATCACACAGACTGAAATCCAACGAGTTTCATCCAAACATGGCAGTGTCGCTACAGTGAAAGGGAATTTTCCTATTTACTGCAGGAAGAATAGGAAAAGGGGTCCCTAAACTGAAGACTGAACCGATGTGCAGATTGCAACTTACATTTGCCACTCTAAGTAGATGGCACCCATGGCAGGAGGCACCAGCAACACACCTGGAAAGAGTGACTCACTGGGGAAGGATAAGAAAAGAGTATACACAAGCATCAAGTCCGTATGTTTTGTCCAGAGGAGAACCTCATATTTGAAAGCCAGCCTGGAATAATTGCTTTTCTTCCAAAAGAAGAAAACAACAACCAATCTAGATCTAGATCTAAAACAACAACCGATCCATTTTGCTGCAAGACACAGCCTACTGCCACCGGAAATCGTACCTGCGGGCCAAATCCATCCCTCCGCACAGGGCGGTTGTACGGCCGGAGCTGCTCAGGCATCTGCTCTTTTTGCAGTTGGGAATTTGTTGGAATTGGGTACGTTGGGGCACTTTTCTGGGGTTTCTGGATGCCCAGAGTCTCTTGGAAGAGTAGCTTCATCAGGACATGTGGAAAATGTGTCCACTGTGCGTGGGTAGAGCAACTCCACAGCAGGATACCAAAGGAAATTTTGCAATCTGAACTAAAGAGGGACCTCGTGAAGAGCCCGTGACTGCAGGCTGATGAGGAGAGGCACTTCACCAAATTCAGCTCCCCACAGCTACCGAAAGGCGATTGCAAGCAATCAAGTTACCCTGCACCAAGAGGCTGGTACCCCTCGAGGAAGGTCCGGTTGCTGATTGTACACACGCTGCCCTCCGCCGTGGGAGCCGGCCGAGAGAGGCGAGCCTCGGGCAGCTTGGCAGGGAACGACACGGCAACAGCAACAAATGCAGTCTTTGCATTCACAACGCCTTGCGCGGCCGAGGGATAGGACCTTGAGATGTGCTAAGGCAGTGACACACGGCTGTCTGCTCGCCCTCCAAGGATGCATTCACCTTAATATTAAGGCACAGGGTCTTAACTACGGAGGAAGCAGAACTGAAGAGGTTAAGAAGGGACTGGACTCCCCGACCACCCTTTGAGCAAAAATGTAGGCTAAATTAATTATAAATGGAGTAATAAACCACCAAAAGTGGAAGTATGTAGAAGAGGGACAGGGGAGGATGAAGTAATGAACAGCCTTGGCCCTGTAAACAGGCCTATCTAAAAATAGGGCAAAGAGATGTCATCAATCCGAGGGCTGTTTTCAAAACATCACATCCAAAAAAGCCTTGGGCTGACCTTTTGGGGGAGTGATGGTGAGTGTCGAACAGAGGCCCCCCCCGCGAGGCGCTCTCAAGGGTGCGAGCGCTGCCCCTGTGGGCAGCGGGCAGAAGAGCTGGGTCAGGCGGAGGACCTGGGGCTGCTGCACCGTGTCCCTTGGCTCGGGGACTTCAGAGCTTGGGTCACTGCACATGGTGACGGGAACGCTTATTTCTTGTTAGAGGACGGCTTCTGGACACAGAGACTCATTCAAGGTCTTCTAGTGAGGGACACACACCCTAGTAGAAACAATTATAGAACTTTTTACTCCCCTTTCTCTGGAGAACGTCCCTGTACATAGCCACCAACCTGTCCCATTGTTCTTCAGCTCTTTTCCCAGCGCTTACTTGTCTTGCATCACCAACAAGACATGAAGATGGAGACAGCTGCTGTTGAGCTGCACGTGCTGCCCAGGACAGAGTCCTTGCTGTTTCCCACTCCCTCTGTCTGTAGGCTGTACCTGGTGGTCGATTTGGTTGGGAAGCCCTTGGGATGGGGCCATCATCCTGTTCTGTGGCTGCATCGGGCGCCATGCAGCATGCTTGGGGCCCACTCCTGCAGCTCCCAGGAGGTACATCAGCAGCATTTATTTTTGAAGTACAATGATATACACCATCCCCTGTGGGAATATTAGCAGGAAGAGGCTGTGCAGTGGCAAAAATACCGTTCTTCTTTAGTATTCCCCAGTGGGATTTTCATAGAGTTGGGGTAGAAACTCCCTGGAGGAGTTTCTCTGGGATATTAACACTTTGCGTCCTCTGAGTAGGACTTGCTTTCAGCCACGGGCACTGCAGAATAGCAGCACGACGGCATTTTGTGGGCACGCATTAAAAATCACAGGTTTGTTTTGCATCCAAAGCTGTTATCTCCAAGGCCATGTCTTCTGCTCCAGCATGGACCTTGGGCCTGGCTGAGATGCCAGCGAGCATCCCATCTAGAGAACCGTCAGAGAAGCTGAGGCGTGTGTAGGAAAGGTGGAAGCTTACTGCGCCATGAGGAAGAGGAGAGCGGTGAAGGAGAAAGTGGTGGGGGAAAATGGATTTTCCCCCCAAAGAGGTCCGAGTGCTGTCTGGGAGGGAGAGCAGCAAAGCCCAGCGTGCCCATCGGCCCAGAGGACCGCATCCTTGAAAGGCTGAAGAGTGCCTCAGGAAGTGACAGAGAGCTCTGGGGAGAGGGAAGGAGCAAGCCAAAGCCCAAGGCAGAAATTCCAACTTTTAGAGTTGGGAGCTCCCAGAAAACAGCTGGAAGAGACCACAGGAGCCCTTTTGGGAGGCTGGTGGTGCTCAGCGAAGGCGGCAACATGCTCTCCACCGCAAAACCTGAGGGATAATCCAGTGGTTTGCCTCCAGCCAGGTGTGCCTTGCTTATTCTTCAGCCAGACCCCGCTGCAGATTTGAGCTGCGGAGGGAGGAACAGGGCTTTCCCTCCCTGCTGCGCTCACAGAGGCACCATCCCAGGCTCAGCTGGGTCTGGGCTTGTTCTCAATTAATGGCATTTTAACCACGCCTCACTCTAATCTTTGGCCTTTTAGCCTCCAGATCCTTGGCCAGCAGACAGGAAGCTCCCAATAAGCTTTTAATTGTGCACGTAGCCTTGTTGTTGTGACGGACCGCTGCCGTACTGGTAAATGATGTCCTTAACCCTGCAGTGGGGGTGGGAGGCAGGGTAAAAAATCCCTCTCGACAAACAAGCCGGGATTTTATTACAGCTTGTGTCACATCAGAGAAGCGAGAGCTGAGTCACTGCCAGGTACAGACAGTGACTGTGAGTCACCAGCGTACCCCGGCTCATCAGTAAAGCCGGTTCTCCTCTGCCCAGCGCTCCCTGGCAGCGCCCAGGCTCCTTCGCGGACTCCTGCAGATGCCCTCGCAGCTCCCGCCGCCCTGCTGCAGGGCTTCGGCGCCTGTCCTGGCAGCTCGCTTCAGCTCACCTCGCCGAGGAGATGCTGGGCAGATCTGCTCTGTGGCAGAGATGGTCACCCACACCACCCACGTGGGTCAGGTGGGCAGGACCACAACCTTGCTCCCAGGGGTGCTGGGTGATGCTGGTTCCTCCAGATCAGCTGTCCCATAGCATCACAGAAGGGTTTAGGTTGGAAAGGACTTTGAAGATCACCTAGTCAAACCCCCCTGCCCTGGGCAGGGACACCTCCCACCAGCCCAGGTTGCTCCAAGCCCCATCCAGCCTGGCCGTGAACACCTCCAGGGATGGGGCAGCCACAGCTTCTCGGGGCAGCCTGCGCCAGGGGCTCACCACCCTCAGAGTGAAAAATTTCTTCCTGATATCTCATTTAAATCTCCCCTCTATCAGTTTGAAGCCATTCCCCCTTGTCCTATCACTCCATGCCCTTGTAAAAAGTCCCTCCCCAGCTCTCCTGGAGCCCCTTTAGGCACTGGAAGGGGCTCTGAGGTCTCCCCAGAGCCTTCTCTTCTCCAGGCTGAACACTCCCAACTCTCCCAGCCTGTCCTCCCAGCAGAGGGGCTCCAGCCCTCGCAGCATCTCCGTGGCCTCCTCTGGCCGTGCTCCAACAGGTCCATGTCTCTCCTGTGTTGGGGGCTCCAGAGCTGAATGCAACACTCCAGGTGGGGTCTCACCAGGGCAGAGTAGAGGAGCAGAATCCCCTCCCTTGCCCTGCTGGCCACACTTCTGTTGCAGCCCAGACTACGGGCTCCCGCAGAAGACGTGGAGGCTTCGCAGTTCCTGCAGCTGGGGTGCAGAGGGCACATAGCACTCAGCTGCTGGAGGACAGGGCTGGAGACTGCCCCACTTCATGCTGGGGCAGCCAGGCACGGTGTTGGCAAGGGCAGCACAGACAGAGGCGGATCCTGTGTAGGTATGAAGGGGAAATTGTGAAACCAGATGCCTTCAAGGCTTTTGGCACGTGCTGGTTGCATGTGGCTGTATATCCATGGTGAGGCCAGGAGAGGAATCTGTGAAAGTGTCGGAGATTCAAGGCTGAACTAAATGTGGCCAGCAGGGCAAGGGAGGGGATTCTCCCCCTCTGCTGCGCTCTGTGAGCCCCCCCTGCAGCGCTGCCTCCAGCTCGGGGGGGCCCAACAGCAGAAGGACACGGAGCTGTTGGAGCGGGGCCAGGGGAGGGCCCGGAGATGCTGCGAGGGCTGAGCCCCTCTGCGGGGAGGACAGGCTGGGAGAGGGGGGTGTGTTCAGCCTGGAGAAGAGAAGGCTCCGGGGAGACCTTATTGTGGCCTTTCAGTGCTTAAAGGGGGCTTACAAGAAAGATGGGGAGGGACTTTTCAGCAGGGGCTGTTGCAACAGAACAAGGGGTAACGCCTTTAAACTAAAAGAGGGGAGATTCAGACTAGATAAAAGGAAGAAATTTTTTATGCTGAGGGTGGTGAGACACTGGCCCATGTTACCCAGAGAGGTGGGAGATGCCCCATCCCTGGAAACATTCCAGGTCAGGTTGGATGGGGCTCTGAGCAACCTGATCTCGTTGAAGATGTCCCTGCTCATGGCAGGGGGGTTGGGCTAGATGGCCTTTAAATGTCCCCTCCAATCCAAACGACTCTATGATTCGATGATCCTAAATCCACAAAGAAATGTAAACTGGCATCTGTTCTCCTCCAAAGCCTGAAAAGCCCGAGCTCTCATCCGCATGAGGGACCCTTTCTCTTCCTTGGTTCCTTGCCCCAGCTGCAATTCGCACCTCCTCCCTGGCTGACCAGAAGACCCTGTGAGGACATGTGGCCCCCGGAGGCCCCTCAGCTTTGGAGCCAGCACCTTACCACAGAATAAATGGAGTTTTTTTGACTTGAGGACCTGTTAAAAGATCGGTCTCCGTTGGCTCGGCTGGTGAAGGCAGCATGCATTGAGGCTGGTGTGTCCGTGAGGAGGGGATCTGCCTGGAGTAGCACTTCATGTTTCGGATTCTTGTTATAATGTGTTGATTTTTAATCAGTGAAATCAAGCTCAGGAGAAAAATATGCTTTCACCTGCTGCTGGTGCCCAACTGGCCACGTGATGCTGCTGCAGCATGAGGAACATGAGCAGCGCAAGCAGTGCGAGCAGTGCAAGCAGTGAGCAGCATGAGCAGTGAGAGCAGTGAGCAGTGCAAGCAGTGAGCAGTGTGAGAGAGCAGTGAGCAGCGTGGGCAGTGTGAGCAGTGCGAGCAGCGAGCAACGTGAGCAGTGAGAGGAGTGAGCAGTGTGAGTAGTGTGAGCAGTGCAAGCAGAGTGAGCAGTGTGAGCAGTGTGAGCAGTGAGCAGTGTGAGAGAGCAGTGACCAGCGTGGGCAGTGTGAGCAGTGCAAGCAGTGAGCAGTGCGAGCAGTGAGCAGCATGAGCAGTGAGAGGAGTGAGCAGTGTGAGTAGTGCAAGCAGTGTGAGCAGTGCACTGGGCATCCTACCCTGCCACAGCAGGACCCTCTGCTCAGCTCAGTCTGATGCAGCCATGAGGCTGCAACCGCACACCAATAAACCAGCGTGCACTGAGCACATACATCCACATGCACCCACCACAGACCTAATGGAAATGGCTAAAACGGCAGGCGGAGGAGGCTGGGCAGCCACAGGGAGCCATGCAGGGGACAGGGCCATCACGAAAAGTCTCCCGCAGGGGTGGTGGGTCAGAGGGGGAAGAGCTTCGGGATCTCCTGGTGGGTGGCCGCTGGCCGGCTGGCTTGGAGCCGATTTGGTGATCTTGGGCCATTTCCTAATGGGAAGCGTTCACAGCTGAACTGGCAGTTAGCGCTGGCTGTGCCCTGCCGGGGAGCTCCGCGGCGAAGGCAGAGCTGTCTGGCAGCCGCAGAGTGCGGCCGCGCTGCCCGGGCTCTGTGTTTAAGTGTAATGGGGGCTTTTTCCTCCAGCACTGCCCAGTGCCCGTGCTGGGAATAAATGGATGCTCTCTTTCTGCGGCGTGTTGGACAGGCATCTCCTGAAAGTTTTACTTTTACAAGAAGTCCTTTTAAAGATAAACCAGACAAAATGAAACAATAAACCTCTTGAAAAAATAAAGGAAAAGAAGGGTAATTTAACACAGAGTTAATAAAGGCAATGAATAATGTGCCAAGTAGCTGGAGGACAGACATGGCATGAAGCTATCACTTAAAGTCTTTGCATCCTTCTTCTTTTCTAACTCACCTTCTGTGAGCATCACCCCATCTCCTGTCCTCACCCTTCAGCAACACGGCGCCTTTTAAACCAAAAGTGCCCAAGCACTTCCCATTCTTCTGTGTGCAGAAATCACCTCGCTCGGTCCCAAAATACATCTGTGAACGTGGGAGGAGTATGGCACCATGAGATAATTAACGTTACACAACAGCTCAGGACCAGAAGCGAAGGATAAACTTGGTGCTGGATTGAAAATAAGCCGGGGTGTGTAGGACGAACCAGCCAAGCTGGAAGTCCGCCACGAGCTCCTCAGCCCCGCGTGTGCAAGCGGTCTGGCGCTGTGGTTTTGACGGCAGTTTAGAAAGTCGCAGTCCTGGCCTGGCACCACCAGCCAATGCTGGGCTGAGCGACGGCCTCGATCTTGACTCGACGCCTCTGACAGCAGCACCTTCTTAACATCTTCATATTTCCAGGAAACCTTGGAAGGGGGCCCAGCCTGCCAGACGGCTTTTTAGAAATTGGGAAACCAATCATAGTTTGAGAAAATCGTATTAGTGCCTCTCCGCAGAACACGGTCCATGCACACGCGTGAGTCACTCCTAGCAACCCAGAAACCTGCTCCCACCAGTGCAAACGTCACGCTCGTGCCGGGTGAGCTCTGGCTGATGGATTAGTGCCGCAGCACCGAAATGGCTTCACGGCTGGTGCAATAAAGCAAAGATGTCAAACTTTGCAGCAAGCGCAGCATACTCCGAGCAGTCCCGGCCGGCATCAGAAGAGCAGTGCACACCGAAGCGCTGTGAGGTGGATACTTTTGCTTCTGGGGCTAGTCAGTTAATTTATTCTTGCTGGGCAGAGGAGGTGCTGTGCCGAAAGGGGAGCACAATAGCACGGGGGAGCCAGGAGCATCACAACGGACTGCGCTGGTGAGCAGCGATGACACTGTGGACGACGCGGACTTCAGCTCGGCTCCTGGCTCACGCTGGGGTGACTCAGGGCGGGCGGAGGGCATGGGGAGGACAAACGTCAGGAGTGGTTTGCTGCTGGGAACAGGCTGTCCTTCCCCAGGAGAGCTCTTCGGGGGACAGCCGGCGTGGGCAAGCAGCCATGCACCTAGAGATGTCAGCACGAGCAGCATCTGCTGGCGTCTTCCTCCACCACAGGGATCTCACCTGCCAGCAGCCCTGTATGGCAACACAAGCGTGCTGCCAACAACATCACGCAGCATGGGGAAATGCTTGTGGTATTGAGCCCGGAAAGGCGGCCGCATGTACACGCGGTGCTGCAGGACGTGGGGTTGGGAGCAAGGAGGTACCTGCAGCAGGGAGACCCCGAAAGCTCCTTTCATCGGCATCCAGCCCCACTCAGCGGCGGGGGTTTCGAGCACGCTGAGAGCCCTGCCCATGACTAACAGCTCTGTTCAGCAGCCTCAGCAACACCAGTGATGCTCTTCTGTTCCCCAAAGGTTTTTCCTCCTGTTCCTCTGCCACTGTCAAAGCTCTTTAGCTAAGGAGAGTCCTGACTGAAGCTGCCTCTCCCGCAGGGAGGGAAGGAGGCGCTGCCCATGAAAGCTTTAAGCTCATTAGCTGCCACCGGAACGGGTAATTAGGTTGATTTGCACAGGAAGCACAGTGGGAGCAGCCTTTCTTCTTTAGGCACCACTGATGGAGAAGGGAGGACTCCCGTCTCCCCTCCGGTGCAGGATTAAGGAAAAGTATTGAGGAAGAAAGAGCGTGTTGAGTACGCGTTATGCCGGGGAGATCTCTGGAAGGCTTCAGAGCCCTCTGCGACATCGGAAGGGACCGGAGAGAAGCACAAAGTAAAGGGCTGTCTCTGGGCAGCCTCTGGGTCCGCACTGGGAGTGTCGGTGAGGAAGGAGGATGGTGCGGTGGTGGGACTAGCCTGGGGCGGGCTGGCCTGCACCAGATCTCCTGCACAGACCATCCCGCATGGTTTACCCTGGGGCTTTTGATCCTTGCTCATATTTCTATCAGTACAGAAAAAAATCCAGTAGTAAAAGTTGGAACTGTGTGCTGCGATGAAGAGCCCCCGCTCCTGGCGTGGGCAGGCGGACGAGGGGCTGCAGCATCGCTGCCCTTGCTGAGGGTCCCACGGGACCTCAACCCCCTCCCTGTCCCACGCGCCACCAGGCTGGCATGGGGAGTCCGGCAGCGCAGGCAGCAATGGGGCATGAGAATGGGGCACTCGGGTCCTGCTTCCTAACAGGCACTAAATATTTAGGAAGCATTTTTTCACTCAAAGGGTTATTAAACATTGGAATGGGCTGCCCAGAGAGGTGGTGGATTCACCATCCCTGGAGGTGTTTAAGAAAAGGGTAGATGAGATGCTTAGGGACATGGTTTAGAAGTGGGTGTTTTTAAATCAGGGTAGGTTAACGGTTGGACTTGATGATCTTAATGGTCCCTTCCAACCTCACTTATTCTATGATTCTATGATTCTATGATTCTATTCTCTGAGCCTCTGGTCCCATGTGGGACCAGACCCCAAACCCCAATCCCCTGCTTTCCCCAAGCCTCCTAGGTGGGACCAGACCCCAAATCCCACTTTCCTCTCCATGGAAGAATGTATAAGCAGTTAAAACTGATCATCACTAGCAAAACCAGAGTGGAAGTCTGGCACTCATCTATGGTTTTACTCCTAACCCCGCTACATTTGTGGAATTTGAGGCAGACGAATGTTTCCCGCCCACACCTCCAGCAAAACTTCTCTCCTGCTCATCCAAAACGCTCCTGCCAAAACTGTGGCTAGCGCAGCAAAGGCGCCGCGCCGTGGAAGCCCGTCCTGCAAGTGCCACGTGTCTTTCCCTGTGACACCATCCTCATCCCCGTAGGATGCTCCTGGCACAGGCTGTTTTCCTCCCTGCACCAGGGGAGAACAATACAGGGCCCTCGGCTGCGCGGCGATGTTGTGGGGCTTGTCTGGAAAAGGCTGCGAAGGGAACATGGCGAGGTAATTGGGGAAGATGAGACTAATCTCATTTTTTTGTTGTGAAAGGGGCGTGAAGAAGAGAAAAGGAGATGTACTGGTAAATTACCATCAGGGCTGCTATAGTAACACGGCTTTAAAGATTGCCTAGTCGGCCTCCTTGGGGCTATAGAAAGCTCTTCAGATGGTTCTGTAGTTTTCCACTTTCTCCTGACGCAGGCTGGCCAGGGCTGCCTCGTGCTTTCTGACCGCGCCGTGACTGACGGTGCTGCCCGGGCACCCACCACCGCCCTCGCCCCCGCCGTGCTGCGGCTGGGTGCAGGCAGTGCTGCCCGCGCGGGGAACCGCTACCTGCGGGAGAGGAGCAGCAGAAGGACACGGATTGAGTCTCAGGGACGATTTTTAACCTTTCTTCTTTCCAGGCCCCTCAATAGTTTCAGGGAAGTACCTTTACTCACTTACTTGCTTCTTGTTTCTCTCTCATTGCCCGTGTGAACCTCTCAGGCCAAGTGCGAGGTCCTGCATGCAGGTCAGGGCCATCCCAAGCACAAATCCAGGCTGGGTGGAGAATGGATGGAGAGCAGCCCTGAGGAGCAGGACCTGGGGGTGCTGGTGGGTGAGAAGCTCACCGTGAGCCAGCAATGTGCGCTGGCAGCCCAGCGAGCCCCCGGCATCCCGGGCTGCATCCCCAGCAGTGTGGGCAGCGGGGCGAGGGGGGATTGTGCCCCTCTGCTGCGCTCTGGGGAGCTTCCCCTGCAGCGCTGCCTCCAGCTCGGGGGGGCCCAACAGCAGAAGGACACGGAGCTGTTGGAGCGGGGCCGGAGGAGGGACCGGAGATGCTGCGAGGGCTGAGCCCCTCTGCTGGGAGGACAGGCTGGGAGAGGGGGGTGTTCAGCCTGGAGAAGAGAAGGCTCCGGGGAGACCTCAGAGCCCCTTCCAGTGCCTAAAGGGGCTCCAGGAGAGCTGGGGGGGACTCTGGATCAGGGAGGGGAGCGATGGGAGGAGGCAGAATGGTTTTAAACTGAAAGAGGGGAGATTGAGATGAGATATGAGGAAGAAATTTTTCACTTTGAATGTGGTGAGCCCCCGGCCCAGGTTGCCCCGAGAAGCTGTGGCTGCCCCATCCCTGGAGGTGTTCAAGGCCAGGTTGGACGGGGCTTGGAGCAACCTGGGCTGGTAGGAGGTGTCCCTGCCCGGGGCAAGGGGGTGGAACTGGATGAGCTTTGAGGTCCCTTCTAACCCAGACCATTCTGTGATTCTATGATTTATTACCTCTACTCAGTGACTTCCCCACAAGGCATCAGCTAAGAAGAGAAGCCTGAGACAAGCCAGCTGCTGAACCACAGCCTCCCCGGCACAGCACAGGTCCGGGGACGGGGCACAGCCCAGCCCCAGGTGACGTGCGGCCAGTGCAGCCCACGGCCAGCGCCGTGCCCTGTCCCGAGCCCTCTCTGAGGCCCTTTGCCCCGGCACCTCCTGCTGACCCAGGCATGTTTGTGTGCAGAGAGTCCCCAGCGAAAGGGCTGGGGCCAGCACGGAGACATGCGAGACGGGAGTCAAAGCGGGGAGCTTCGCTTGCCACAGCTGTGTGGTTCCCCAAGAGTTGTTTCCCATCCCTAAAGGGGACAGTTTCCCTCCTCTTTTTTAAGGAAAGCCCCAAATTTCCCAGAAGCAGTGCAATGGCCCCAGTCTGAAGTGCCATCAGATGCCTCAACTGAGACAACAGAAAGCACAGGAAAGAACCTTTTTCCTCCAATCCCCCATCAAGCTGCTTGAGCTTGCCTCTTACGCGTGGACCATTTATGTTTCTAAGCAGCCCTCATCGCTGTAGAGCAGGCTGCTTTCCTCTGCGTACTCAAGAGCAAGCATTGTTTTCAGCACAGTCAAGCTTCAGGTCAGATGCGATGCTTAAATGTATTTGCTGGATAAACAGGATTTAACAGGATTTCTGACTCCAGGGACTACTCATGAACCCCTGTCCTCTCCTAGCACTTGCATTTCACTCTTTTTCAGCGCTAGTTTAATATATGTGGAGGCGTCTGTATTTTATGTCTTTGTTTCTTTGAAGTTCGCTGGGATGGAGAAATGCTAATGTTTAATTTCTGCAGGAGGGAGAATGTGTTAACAACCAAACCCCACAAAGGAACCCAGGGTAATTTAGTAAAAACAAAAGGCTGGTGTGAATTCTGCTGTGAAAAATTTGAAATCAGTAGGTGTGCTGGCCTGCAGCTTCAAGCGTTTAAGAGTTTTCTGTTATACACTCTAAGTCCACAGAAACAGTCGGTCTTATTCTTTATTAAAATAGCACCTTAAGGTGCAACTTTATTTCAGATGAGACAGATGTTGTCCCTGTGCTGAAGAGCTTCGGGTCTTCAAGATGCACTGCAATATATGAAAAGGAGCACGAATGAAGTTAGATTTGGGGAACCGAGCGTGGCTCACAGCAAATGAGGCCACACGGTTTCTCAGGAGCAGGAAAGCACCACCACTTGTTATCCTCCAGTCAGACACGCTCATGCAGCCCCCAGCAGCTCCCCTCACGCCGTCTTCCCAGCATCCCGATGGAGCCATTGAGCCCGTCGAGCCATCCTGCAGACGTGATTTACCCGCACCGAGAGATGTGGGGATTAAAAGATGCATCCTGCGAGTCTCCCTCCACCTCTTCTCCCCAGGCCAGGCTCACACCTGTGGCGTCATTGGCTCCATGAGCCTCTTCGGGATCAGCTCCGACCGCTGTGGGGATGGGCTGGGCTGGGGGCAGAATCATTCCTGCCCTGTCAAATAGTGTCTAAAAACCTTGGCTGTAAGGATTTGGTAAAAGTAACTAAATACCTGCGCAGCGGCTGTTTTTCAATTTGTCTCCTTCATGCCTACGGCACAGGAAGAATTCTCGCAGCTGTCAGTGGGACCACTTATCGGAGTGGGCGTTGAGCCAGTCAGGGTCAATGTCAAACCCTCGTTAGCTGAGAGGCTCTTGAAAGCATCAGCAGAGAAGCAAAAGACTCAGGAAACTGTTCACTTCTTAAAAGATAAAGAAGAAAGCGGGATAAATTAAATAACAAGAGGTGTTATTTAAAAGTGAGTGCGCTGAAGCTAAATACCCACCTGCGGCTGGTCCCTGCCGGCAGCTGTGCTCCGAGCACGGCCCAGACCCGCTTTCGGTGATGTACGCTGCGGAGAGAAAAAGGATGCGCTACATTTTGAAGTCTGGGAAAGCAAGGAGCTGTAGAACCAGGAGAGCAGCTGCATTTGCTCCTCTCCTGGGGCACTGGTGTTATGTGCTGTAATACACCAGAAGTGGATCTGCTGAATAAAAATATCAACTAGCGTTTGTCAAAACCAGATGGCCCGGGCTTCCCGTGCATGGCAAGTGAAAGGCTTGCCAGGACCACTGCAGGACCTTGCAGCCCACTGAAGGGCCATTGGATCTACCTTATCTCTCCCAGCAGTGTTTGATTAACATTTGCAGCCTCGTTTCCGCCAGCCACCACTGTGTCATCACCAGGGAAGGGAAGGGAAGGGAAGGGAAGGGAAGGGAAGGGAAGGGAAGGGAAGGGAAGGGAAGAGAAGAGAAGAGAAGAGAAGAGAAGAGAAGAGAAGAGAAGAGAAGAGAAGAGAAGAGAAGAGAAGAGAAGAGAAGAGAAGAGAAGAGAAGAGAAGAGAAGAGAAGAGAAGAGAAGAGAAGAGAAGAGAAGTCAGGGCTGTTTGTCCCACAAGATGTGAAACATAACTCTGGGGTCCCGCAGGGAGCTAACGTAAGAGTCTGATGAAGGTTGCCTGGGGTCAGTCACACAAGCCTCCCAAGAGCCGATCCTCACGTCCCTGTCTGCTGAGATGCTTCCAAGAAGGACACCACCAGGTGACTGCTGAACATTTTCTCCAGCACAGGAACACAAGTCCAGAGCCACCACTGAAGCTGAGGTGAGGACCTTGAGACATGCTGTAAGACCTCGTGATTTATGGGAGCTGTGTCGGAGCCCAGAAGGCTCCCTGGCAGCTGTAGGCGACCGTACACATTTCAGAGAGCTGATAAAGAAGGAACATCCCCTGGCTCTGACGTCGAGTTTGTTTACTCTCTCCTCCAGTTACATGTCTCAGATGGAGAACATCCATCGTCAGGAGCGAAACCAGTGCCTACCAAGTGGGCAAAGCTGTAACCAGAAACTTGCTGATGGAGAGGGGGGAGGATCACAGTCCACAGCTCAAACCCCGTTTTGTAATTTTCTTCCGTTCTTCTGCAAGTAGAGGAAGGCTCCTGCCTTCTGCCGGCAACCGCAGGCATAAATCTCAGCTGCGACCAGACCTGAATTCCCGGTAGGCACAGGTTCCTGCCTATGGGATAACACCATCGCTCTGGGAGGCAGCCAGTGCCCTCAGATTTTTGTGCTGTGAGTGAAGAAACTGCTCTTTGCACTGGAGCTTACCTGGCCTGGGTTCAAGAGAGAGCAGCTCTCCCTCGGCGTGCAGACCACGAGCAGTACAGATGTACCTCGGCAGGAGGACGCTCATAGTCTCAGTAAAAAACACTGGCTTTTTTTCTGTCATGTTTTAATGAAAGTGTGCAGTGCCCAGAAGGTTCCTCTGTTGCTATTATGAAATGTTTCGGAGTTTACCAGGATGCGGCTATTACTCATTGGTTTGCAGGCTTGTGAGCTGAAGGGTAAATTTTTATTAACGTCTTCTCAGACAAAAGGACTCAGCCTTGGGGTTTCATGCATATTTACATTCAATGCTAGACCTGCAGGGATGTTCCCCTTGACATTTCACTTGGTTTGTCTCCGAGAACAGGAATCTTCCCACCCTCCTGCTTAAGCATTGTGCAATATTCAAGCAAAAACCTGATGAAAAACAGCCTTTGGCTAAGAGAGAGAGATCTGAGGACCTGACACGGAAGTTTTGCTCTCGAAGAAACTAGGCTGTTGTTCCCTAGCAGCTTGTGAAGGGTATGATTTCTCCATGATCGTAAGCAAGCCAATGTAAGAAACTTTCCTGCTGGAGGCAAAAGATGGCTTTAAGACAGATGCTTTGCCTTCAGAACTGGACATCTGGAACTGGTTCCCATTTTTGCTCTAGATCCCATGTGTGATTTATCCAAAGCTTTTGCTTTTCATCCTGAGATCCCTTGCCGAAACTCCAAGCTCTAGGGCAGGGACTGCAGTGCCCTGTGTCAGAAGAGGATGATTTAAAATACAGCCTTTGGGTGCTGTGATAAGGTATCATGATGATTCATCGTAAATGAAAGCCATCTCCGCTTGGTAGCTGGCACCGCATCTGTGCCGGCCTTTGAAATGCATCGCCTTCTGCCTCTCCCAACCCATGCTCTCCTCTGAGACAGGAGCGACACAGAGCACGCTTTTGTGGCACAACCCTCACTTGCAATTTGTAAAGCTTTTCAATTGGCTGGGAAAGGCTAAAAATAGCTCTCTAAAAGCTTTCCATTGCTCCTTTATCACTCTTCCCTATTGTGCTCCTCAGATGGAATAGGGAGAGGTCGGTTGTGTGTGTTTCTTTCTGGAACGTGTCTTGCTGGATGTCCTGGAGATCAGGGGAGTTCAGTATCTGGAGACATTGGATCTGTGGGTCCTGTCTTTAGCTGAAGTTTGTCTGATGGAGTCAGAGAGGGCATCCTCCAGGCGAGGGGAGGGATGGGGCTGCACCCATGCTTCATTTCAGGCTCAGCTTGCAGCAACTCAACCCCGTACTTCTTGTTCTGGAGGCTGCCTTCCTCTGTTAAACTCTAAGCTTACATCCAAATTAAAACACTTAATCTCCAATTCTTCAGGTTGCAGAGACACAAAGCTTTAAATCTGGAACGGAGCACGAATCAATCCATTGGTGTCGGTCTCTGGGCTGCATGCCTGCTGTGCCGAATGGTGCCTGGCTAAGCAGAGCGCGGATTGATGCTGGGATGAGTGACCGACTGAAGCACCCAGGCCTCTGCTGATCAAAGCGCAGCAGGAAGGAGAGGTGGGCAAGTTGTGAATGACTCTGTTTTACCCTTTTAAATGGCACTTGAACCTTGCTGAGGAAGAGCTAAGCCCACCACCCATCACAGGTGCTGCAGTGTTGTATTTCTCTTCATCTTGACACCCTCAGCGTCACTATTCTCGTCTTGGTTTTCCTTCTTGCTTGAGAAAAAGATTTCAAGTTGATATTTAATGCAGTCTCAAGAACGTTTATCGTGCCATGACTTTATAATGTCCCTTGAAAGCTGGGCTGGAGAGTGCTGCCACCGACTGCCTACCGGGGATGAGAGCACAACCCCAACAGCAGTGGCCCGAGCAGCAGTCTTGTGCCAGATGTTTCTTAACAAAACCTGGTTTGTGCTGTGGTGGTAGGGAACTCAGGCTTGTCAGGCAGCATGGCACGCGTACAGCAGTCCCACCTAAACCACACAATCCATCGAGTTGTCCTGGGAGTGCCCGAGGTCCTGCCTGTGCCCAGGTCCCAGATGTCCAGTTGTTGCTGCTGGATCTGGGCTTTCCAGATGGAACAGCTCAGTAAGTGCTTTCACCGGGAGCCCCACACTTGCCTGAATCGGAGACTGCCTCTGCCAGGTCTCAAACTGAAACACAGCACAGATTTTGTCCTAAGATTTAATGAGAGACCTCCTGAGGGGAGCAAGGCAGGGCAGAGAGTTCCACTAAGCAATGCTCTCCGTTTGAGTCTGATTTGGGATGCCTGTGCCTCCGCCGGAGGATGCCGTGCCGCCAGCGAGGCCGTCTTTCTGCCGATGAAACTGAAAACGGAGGAGTTCAGCCTGCTTGCAGTCATGCGGAGATCCCTTGGTACATTCCCAAGAGGAGGCTGTTAATCCCATTGACCTGGCTTGATTTCAATCAGCGTGGGAACACTCTGCCTACGCAGGTTGTTCCGATAGTGTTATTTGGCTGCAGCAGGGGTTCCCATCCTTTTTCTCGTATTTTATATGTGTTTTGTAAATGGAGTGTGTCACAGACGCCTTCTGCCTTGGCAGTCTCACATGTTCCATCCCCAGCCGTCTGCAGTGTCCACCCCTGGCCATGCCCTGGTTTGTTTCTCCAATAACATAATTTTCCATCTCTCTAGTACCTGCGTTAAATGCTTTTTCATATTTCACAAACAAGTTTTTTTCAACTTTACGCTCTCTGGCTTGAGCTGTACACAAAACCAGCCCTCGCTGATAAAGCCATCTCTGACAGCCCCTGACAGTCCAGGGACAGGGAGCACTTTCATCTCCTCCTCCTCTTCCACCAGCCCGCAGTTTGGCTGCACAATGTGGGGGTTTCACAGCCACCACATTCTCCCTGCTCGGGAGAGAACTGATGCCCTGTTTGTATGGCTTTTCTCACATCTTACAGTACAAACATTTTTAGATATGAATCCAATATATACTTTGTTACATGGCTACTAATCCTTTAGTCATGTGTAGTGTCTCTCTGCCTCGAAGACATACTTCTCTGGAGGTAAGATGTATATAAAGAACTTGCTTCTATTTGTCTGGGGACAAAGTCATTCCAAAGTCCCGGGTTTTGATAGCCCCATGATGCAGCTAACAGATGTACAGGCAAGGCCTTGAGTTATTCCAAGTGTTTGTAGGTGATATGACTCCACCAGTATTTGTGGATGGTCCACAACCAAACACGGCCCAGCGTGGTACCTGGGTTCTCAGACCGCCCTTTTGGGGCACGTCACATGTTTTGAATATCCTGCTCTTTCCATACCTTTGGAGCACTTGATTAAGACATGGCGCCTTCCATCTTTGTGCCAGCAAAATGTCCCTGGGTGACTTTCCGTCAGGACAAATTGCCAACCATTAACCATGTGCTGGTGCACACACAGTTGGTCACTCAAAGGATGCTGGTGGCCCCATGCCTCAGGTGCATGACCAAAGGACTGAGATAGGTCGTTCTATATGTGTATGAGAAGTATGCCCCTGCACAGTGTCCCTCCTTAGCGACGTGTCTTGGTCAGAGAGCTGGCAGGGCAGCGAGTGAGACACCATCCCCACCACCCATCCGCACTCTTCTCTTTCCAATGTGGTTTTCCACTGTCCCCCAGTGTGCTTGGTTCTGACGTCCCGTGCTGACGTTTTGCTCACGTGAGGTGTGACGTCCTGGGGAACACCTGCCGACAAGGAGGACTTCAGGTGAGGAGATCAACATTGGATTTCAGAAAAGAGAAGCTCCCTTTGCTTGAGTCATTCCTGGGATCCACTAACGAGCTGCTGGCCTCCCTGCCTTCCGCATGCCACCTCTTGCCTGGGACTGCCACCTCTTCCCAGCCCCTCTGGCGATGCTCTTCTTGCGCTACAACCTAAACTCCAGAACACCCTTAAGTAAAATCATTTACTGAGCATCTGGCAGCAAACCCTGGAAGGTAAATCTGTTCCCTTCACCCCAGCACTATCCATGGCTCTGCCACTCTCCTTCCACATAGGTCCTGCACTCCTCCAACACGCTACATGGCACTGTCCCTACCTCTGCCCTAATTCAATGGCATCGAATGATCCTTCCGATCAGATGTGAGCTCTGGAAATGTAATAGCTTGCTCCGGCAATTGAAACAGGTATCCTCGGGGACTGGTATGATCTGATTAAAGAAAGCACTGAAGTGCAAGGCAGCAGCAACATTAATGAGCCTGTCTGAGAACAGATGAGGCAGGAGGAAAAAAGCCTGCCTGCTGGCTTCTGAAAATTAAGCTGTGCTATGGCTACGAAGGTGCAGAGTATCACAGGGAGCCTAGAGAGGAGCAAAACATGACAGCTCTCGCCATGCAAACACACACCCGCAAACACCTCGTGCTCTTCTGCAGGGAAGAGTGGTAGGGATCTGAGGAGCCGTTGCTCATGCAAAACATGTTCCTGAGAAGGAGGGGATGAAAACTGTTCTCCATGAATGCAGAAGCAGGCAACCTTCTCGACAGTGAATAAAAATTACTAATCAAAAGAATTGTAATTAAAGCAATTACCATGTTCTCTGCATACACACACCCGGCATGTTTCATAAAGCCTAATAGAGTACAGTGCTGGGCCTTGATGGATAGGAAATTGCTGGTTAATCACTAGGGAATGGATAACTTCCTCACCCAATCTTCGGCTAATGACTTTAACACGCTCTTTTGAACGCAATTTGTACCAGTTGTGATTACGGAGAGACTGTTCAGTGAAGTAAAGCTGGTTAATAAAGTTACTGCTCCCTGTGTGCACCAAAACAAGCCTTTGGAGCACTTCACGTGAGATCCGGCTTCCCTGAAGCGAAGCTGGTTGGGTACTGTGTCGTGCACAAGTGAAGGCTCATGTGGTGATGCTGATTGTTTGGTCCTCTCACAGCCTGGGTGAAGGACTTGCTTGGGGCTCCCCAGCACAGCCCCCCAGAGCATTGAAGGAGGCCACAGCCGCTTCACCCGACTCCTCCACTGGTAAACCCAGGAATTTATTCTTTGGTTTCTCCACCTAGCGTGGACCTAAGACCGCCCTTAACAGTCATATTTCATTTGCAATTACAGCATAGGAGGCCAACTGCCACAGCCTTACGGTGGTCCTGTAAGTGAAGTGCTCACTCCAGAGCATTTGAAGCTTTTCTGTCTTAACCTCAACTTTTTATTCTTCCACTGGCTCTTTTTTTCCACTTCAACGTCCTTCTTGGAAATGGCTTCAGATTGATGTCTTCAAACTTTGTCAGGAAAGCTTTATCCCTTGGAAACCTTTGGCACAACTCAAGAACTCAGCAGCTGAACCCCAATTTAAAGCATCGGGCCAGCAGCTGACGCCCCGGGCACAGTGCAATGCCACCCGGAGAGAGGCAGTGTATTGTGCTGTACGTCTGCCAGGCTTTGGGAGCTCTTTCAGCAGTTGCTCCTGCTCAGTCTGTGGTCAGGACAGCAGCTCCCCAAGGTTACAGGCACTACAAGTGACAGGAGAGTCAGGCTTTTTAGTACCCTTCTCCGAGATCACTTGGATTCCTGGCAACTTTGCTCTTATCTCAGTTTGGGCAAGTCCAAGCCAAGCTGACTAACAGTCATCTTAGATGCTAAGGGCAGAAAATAAACCTATCAATCAGCTGCAAAGAGCACACAGCAGCATGAAAAAGCACATTAGAGGCAAAGTGGATCTGTCAGAGATTCAGCGTGAGGTGCCACTTTGGGAGGAGAAGCTCCCATGCTTTAACGCTGCCTCTTTAGAGATAACTTAGTGCCATTTTCTATGGGTTCCTCATAAAACAATTAAAATAAATGTCTTTGGAGTACCGTTTTCTTTCCTCTCTGGGAATGTTTCCAGCTCACTAAGTTACAGCATCACCGCAAAGAAAATGAAATTTTATAATTACTGAAGACAGCTATCAGAAGAGGGTAATACTTTTTAACCATGGAGTTGCTGGTAGCATTGGGGGCAATGCCACAAAAGACCCATTCGGAGGTTTTGGCCTGACTCTTCACCCTCCTGGTGCCATCAGGATCCAGGGTCCGGGAAGAAGTTTGGGTCATCCCTTGAAAGTGCTCAGGACGGCTGAGAGGTGCTGCTCCAGTGCTGGAAGCAGTTGCGGAGTTCTCTGCCTCTCCCAGGCGTGGACCAGGAGGGGCTGTCATGTGCCACAAACACAGAGTGGGGCGATAAGCCCGTAGAACTCGGCACAGTGGACACATGCTCTGATGAGCACACAGTGTCATAGCAGCAGGACAACAACAGGACTTTCACAGCAAGCATTTATTTAAACCCATTTTTTTATCCACAGTGAGTAATGTTAAAAACTGAGTTCCAACTTATTTTCTCTCTCCTTTCCACTGCCCATTCCCAACTCCTCTTTCTTTTCCTGTCCTTCAGGCTGCCCCTTCTCCATCCTCTCCCCTGTTGGCCAGTCACTCCCTACCTTCCAAAGTCCTCCATCAACTTTTTCACTTCCGCAACTGTGTTTATTTCTCTTCTCTTCTCTTCCTTCCTGTTGCCGACATGCTCCCCTTCCTCCCTGTGGTGATGTCCTGGCTTTGAGTTTGCCGGTGTTGGGTTGCAGATTCTTTGGACAGGGCCTGGACCTTGCAGCGTGCTTGGTGTCTTCCTGGCCAGCTGTCAGTAACACGTTACGCAGGCTGACCCTAGGGCGGCTCTTTGAATGCATTCCCATGCTTCTCTCTTTGGCTCTGCTTGTCCAAGCTTCTTCTGTTACAGCCTCAGCCCACTGACAGAAATCACTTCTAATTTCGTAGCTCATAAAGCCAGAAATGTAATTGCAAGCATATCAGCGACTTCCTTTTCTCAAGCCAGGATTCCCTTGCAAATGATTTATTTCATAAAATGTAAAAAAAAACCCCCAACATCTTGATTTACAGCAGAAACTGGAAAACGTGATCGCCAAACATGGCATATGTGACTACCTGGCTTTCATGGATAGGACATGATTTTTCCGCTTTTGACCAAAGCTTTATCACGTTGCCGCACAGTGCCAAGAGAGCACACGCTTCTGGCAGGACCCCGTCTGCAGTGGTTGTGCAGAGCCTGAAACAGCAGGGTCCTCATCTGCAGCTAGGACTACTTACTGCTAATGTAATGCCAAGAAGGGTAATTAAACATGGGGGTAATTTTGCATGAAGCATCTTTTAATTTAACTGACACCAGAGTGAGAGGAAAGCCAGTTCAGCAGCTATTAGCCTGTGGGTTGTATGCTACAGATCTCATTTCCAACGTCAAGGATGTCACTTGTGCCTGAACTCACCTCACTTTATGCATTTGGAGCCTAACGACTGGCGTCCCTCTCTTGGAGACCTCTGCAGGGTGATACCACCCACATGGCACCTGATTCACCATTCGCCAAAGACACCTGCCCTTTGCTGCCGGCATCACCAGGACCAGTGCCCACCAGGACCTAGGTTAGGTAAAGCAATTAATGCCTGAAATTAGGCTGGGTGAGTATTCATTCTTCAACTTCATCACAGAACAAGGTGAAAATTTTACTTTCCTACCCAGTGGGATCTGGGAGGTGAAAAACCAGTATCTTGTCTAGCCTGTGTGGCATCTTCATAGCTGGGACGGCACAGCTGGCTCTGCCAGTGGGCAGAGTGAGGCTCAGTCAGGTATGTTCTTCAGTGTGATGGGACACACTTCCAGAACACACACACAAAGCCTGGTTTCCTGAACCCTGTGCAAACAAGCAGGATGAGTTTCCTTGCTTAGAAATCCCCGTCTACTTCCAGTGGAAGCACCTTATCCAAAAGAAGTCTCCTGTGGGGTTCAAGCCCATGCTATCCCTACCCAGCCAGTGCCCATCTTCTCCCTCACTGGGATCCAGGCCGCACAGCTCTGCCCCTTCCCCAGCACCAGCTTCTTGTGGCTGTGCTGTGAAAACTTCACCAGGTTACTTTTCAAATGACCGGGGACCTTCAGGGCTTCTGCTCAGACCCCCATATGGTTGTCTGTGCCTTCTGTGGTGGCCTCCACTGCCTCAGTTGTTGCAGAAAGGAAATTTAATTGCTCCTGCCATTTAAGTCGAGCGTCTTTAGTGCCCGTATGAGATTTTGTCAGGTTTGTGAGTGATGTCAGCCATCAGATGCATACGAACAGGCACGGCGGAGCTCCTCAGGTGAACTACTCCGGTGATCAAGAACAGGCTGGAAAACCCAAAGCTGGCTTGGATGGCTGCACAGCACCAACCAGGTCTGCTAGCTGTGATTTCCTTTGCAGGTGAGCGTTCATCGGCTCCAAAAGATCATAGTTGTTGTGGAAAGATTTGCTAAGAAGTCTTTCCCCCTCGGAGCTCTGCCAGTCCTTCCCATCCCACCGCGCCGGGGAGCGAAGAAGCCCAGTTCTCTGGGGAGCATTGCTGGAAGCCGGAGCTCACACAAAGTGTACAAGTCACTAACGTAACCAGCATCTGCACAGGGATTACTCATGTTTCAGATGGAGAGGCTGGCGACTGTGCCAGGCGGGAATTTCCGCGTGCTCTCTGCTTCCGCCCATGGTTTGCTCGGCTGCGTCGCTTCAGGCAGGACGAATCCAGAGCTTCCTCTGTGAGCACCACACAGATGGGAGGTAAGCCATGTCATTACAGCCCCCAGGCCAGCTGTTTCAATGCTAAAAAGCCTAAAAGGCATAAGAATATAGGGCTACTGGGGAGGTGCAGAAGCCAGAAGAGGGTGGTGGTAGGCAGACAAATCACCACCGTGCACCCATCTCCTCACCTCATGGAGATCACCGTCTGCACCAACAGCTGGAGAAACGCTCCTTAGCCTGCCCAGGCAGGCAGAACTGCTTGTGTTTTGGATATACCATGGTGGGAAGCCCCCACACTGCCCCACTGCAGCAGCAGACGAAGAACTATCAACCAAAGAAGGAACCAATTCTTTTTTTTTCTAAACTAGGTTTCCGACCGGGCTGCAGCTGTGGAGCGCTGGCTGAGCCTGCGGCTGATGCCTCTCGCTGCGGGAGGCAGACATTTTGCTCGTACTTACTCAGAGAGGCAATTTCAGGGAAGCAGACTGAAACAAAGGCAATTGGGATGGCAAGAGAAATGGAGTCACTTTTTATGCGGCAATTAACTAAAAGCAAAGAAAGTGACTGTGTCCTACAGTGACACAGACTTCCTCCCACCTCGTGGACTCCAACAGGAGCCGCAATTTCTCCCCCTGTCTCCAGGTGTGCCTGCAAATTATTATATAAAAAAAACCAAACAACCCAAACCAAATGATTTGCACCAAATTGAAAAAAAAACCCAACAAAACCCCAAAAAAACAGCAAGCAATCAAAAATAACTGTGTCATAAATTGCCCAACTCTATTTTGCTCTGCAATCGCTAACTTTCCGTTGCAAAACAATTCATACGGGAGGTCTTTGCCAGCCTAATTCTTACCCTTGCCCTTCTAATTAATAAGACGGTGGCCTTACAGCTTGATTCTCTCTTCTGTTCTAGTTAAGCTATTTAGAAATATGTTAATGATTCGTTCTCCTTGCAATTAGATGCAGCAGTCAGACTCTTCCCTACACTCCTGCAAAGTTTGCTGTGAAAAGGGGCAAGGCAAGCGCAGTACGGAGAAACAAGACGTAGGTCCATAAAGAAAACCGATGGCAATTAGTCAGCAAAATACATTTGGGGATCCGGACCTGTATTTAATGCATGTCATTATCTATTTGCAGGAGACAAGAGACACGAGGGAAAGTGGTTTCTTTCTGTCTGCGGAGAGCTCAAAAGATTTTCTTCAACATTTCATATTCCCCTTCTTTTTTGTATTACAAATCCAGGCCTCTAAAGATCTACCTTTGAAAATTGCCTCTAAAGCGTAATGAGAGACACCGTGAAATCCTGGCACCACAAAACTCGGGGAAATGAATTTCCATTGCGGCTGTGCATAAATTTGTGCTTTGCTGAAGCGGAGCCTGAGAAGTGACTGACGTTTTTATGCCTTGTGTTTGCAGGGCTTTGAGGCTTGTATTTCACAAGAGGTGCAGATGCACCACTGTTAGCTCCTTGGAAGCCGCCGTGTTTACAAGGCTCAGACTGGCTGGGCTGTGTTTAATCCAAGTCAGGTCACAGAAGATTGTGTTCCAGCCTTCTAATCACCGTCCAAACTGTATTTTGACATATGCTACCGCAGAGAAAACACAGCCTATTTGGGAAGGAAGGGTACAGCATCTCTTAGTGAAGTAGGACTTGGTCTGAGGTCAAGCCAAGAAGTCAGGTCAGCAGGTGAGGGTCCGAACCAGGGAGGGACAGGCTCAAGCATGGCCATAGCTGCAATGCAGTGGCCCCGAGGGCAGGAGCCTGAGCTTAAAGGCAGCTCTGGAGACGCCCACGAGGCTTCTTGCTGCTCTGTACCGCACAGCACTCTGACCCCGGGTCTGGGACAAGTAAACCTGTATCAGAGCTGGCCTTGGACACAGGCAACTGAGCGCCAAGGAAGGGAGGTGTCTGTGTGGGGGGTCCTGCCAGCAGCCCCCCCCGAACCCTGCAAGGGGCTGGAGAAGCAGGAGCTGGGACGTGATCCGTGTGCTATGCAAAGCCATGGGTGCAGGCCAGGTGGGGACTCAGCACGGGGCTGCCGCAGGGTGGCTGTGCGTTACGGGCATGGGACAGCTCAGGCGTAGGGGGATGCAGGGGCATCACTGAGGGGTCCAGGGGTCCCCAGGGCTGGGGGGCTGCTGAGCCGTGAATGCCGCCTTTCTAAATGTGCGAGCTTTGCTGTTTGCTAAACGGTTGCTCTAAGATAAGGAAGCTTTTCTGTGACTGCAGCTGGCCAGCGGTTGCAGTGTACACCTGGAAAGGGTGTTTCTGTCACCCGTTCTGGGGAGGAATAACCCCATGCAGCAGTACAGGTTGGGGGCTGACCTCCTGGAGAGCAGCTCTGTGGAAAGGGACCTGGGAGTCCTGGGGGACAACAGGGTGACCATGAGCCAGCAATGTGCCCTGGTGGCCAAGAAGGCCAATGGCATCCTGGGGTGCATCCAGCAGAGTGTGGCCAGCAGGGCGAGGGAGGTCATCCTCCCCCTCTACTCTGCCCTGGTGAGGCCACATCTGGAACACTGTGTCCAGTTCTGGGCTCCTCAGTTCAAGAAGGACAGGGAACTGCTGGAGAGGGTCCAGCAAAGGGCTACAAAGATGATGAGGGGACTGGAGCATCTTTCTTATGAGGAAAGGCTGAGGGCCTTGGGGCTTTTCAGTCTGGAGAAGAGAAGATTGAGGGGGGATCTGAGGGGGGCACAAACTTGACCATAGGAAGTTCCATCTTAACACGAGGAGGGACTTCTTTCCTGTGCGGGTGTCAGAGCAGTGGCACAGCTGCCCAGAGAGGTGGGGGAGTCTCCCACTCTGGAGCCATCCCAAACCCGCCTGGACGCCGTCCTGTGCCACTGCTGGAGGTGCCCCTGCTGTGGCAGGGGGTTGGACTGGGGGAGCTCCAGAGGGCCCTTCCAACCCTCACCAGTCTGGGATTCTGTGATTCATTGCCTGTCCTCTGCCGAGCAATCAGCTGCTGGGCAGTGCCAGGAACCACACCAAAAATATTTGCACTAGTGGCTCTAAGGCTGGCAGAGATCGGTTTGCTGTAATAAGACAAATACTCGTCCTGTTGACTGAGCAGGCCTGCACTGGAATGTGGGCAAGAAGAGAAATCTCCATTGTAACGATAGCCATGGGCAAGGATTTTGTTTGTTGCAGGAAGAAGATTTAATTTTGATGGGGTTATAGAGAGCAACCAGTAATCCCGCACAATTTCCCTTTCGGAGTCCTCGTTTCAGGTTGACTGGAGGGAGGCTCAGGGAGACATCGCAGCACTGACTCACCGTCCCGAGCCTGCAGTTATAATGGCTAAACAGTTCATGCCTTTCCTCTGTTTTCAAATAGCAGCTTAGTTTCTGCAGGAGATCATAGATTACAAGAGAGGAAACAGACTGAGAGAGTTGGGGGTGTTCAGCCTGGAGAAGAGAAGGCTCCAGGGAGACATTATTGCGGCCTCCCAGTGCCTAAAGGGGCTCCAGGAGAGCTGGGGAGGGACTTTTTACAAGGGCATGTAGGGATAGGATGAGGGGGAATAGCTTCAAACTGGAAGAGGGGAGATTTAGATGAGATATGAGGAAGAAATTTTTCACTTTGAGGGTGGTGAGCCCCTGGCCCAGGTTGCCCCGAGAAGCTGTGGCTGCCCCATCCCTGGAGGCGTTCAAGGCCAGGTTGGACGGGGCTTGGAGTGACCTGGGCTGGTGGGAGGTGTCCCTGCCCATGGCAGGAAGGTGGAACTGGATGAGCTTTAAGGTCCCTTCCAACCTAAACCATTCTGTGATTCTATGAAACACTAAAGTTGCCAAGTACTTCTACTGTCCTACGGTTTACCCTATATCCTTCACACACTGAACGCATGTTTATCAAAGGTTTACTCCTTCCACAGAGCGCCTGGCATGCTCTGATGGTAGCAATACACTTGCCAAGTGTCTGTATCTGTATCTTCCCCGTGTATCTGGTCAGGTAAGGGATAACACTGCCCGGGCACAGGTTTAGCGCTCCTGAAAAGGGGAGTGAATACCAGACAACGTGCATGCCTGCGCCAGCATCTAAGTTCCACTCCGGCCTCTGTCTTCACAGAATCCCAGACTGGTGAGGGTTGGAAGGGCCCTCTGGAGCTCCCCAATCCAACCCCCTGCCACAGCAGGGGCATCTCCAGCAGTGGCACAGGACGGCGTCCAGGCGGGTTTGGGATGGCTCCAGAGTGGGAGACTCCCCCACCTCTCTGGGCAGCCTCTGCCACTGCTCTGCCACCTGCACAGGGAAGAAGTCCCTCCTCATGTTAAGATGGAACTTCCTATGGTCAAGTTTGTGCCCGTTCCCTCTTGTCCTGTCACTGGGCACCACTGGAAAAAGACTGTTCCCATCCCCCTGGCACCCTCCCTTTGAGTATTTAGAAGCATTGATAAGATCCCCCCTCAGTCTTCTCTTCTCCAGACTGAAAAGCCCCAAGGCCCTCAGCCTTTCCTCATCAGAAAGATGCTCCAATCCCCTCATCATCTTTGTAGCCCTTTGCTGGACCCTCTCCAGCAGTTCCCTGTCCTTCCTGACCCGGGGAGCCCAGAACTGCACACAGTGCTCCAGATGCGGCCTCCCCAGGGCAGAGCAGAGAGGGAGGATGACCTCCCTCGCCCTGCGGTCCACACTCTGCTGGATGCACCCTAGTCTTGCTAGGGACTGCTTCTCTTCTCACCCTGCTATTGCAGCCTCCTTCCCCGTGGCCAGCCGGGACCTCCCAGGCTCCAGCATCCGTTGTCTGTGATGTGCGGAGAGACACCATCGCAAGATGCTCAGCTCTGGTTGAACGCCTTTTCGGCTCCAGGCTGAGGACTGTACCTGCAAGGACTCTGCCTGTGTCTCCCCATCTTGTATCTCCTTTCGCTCCTCAAGCCCTTGCGATGCCTCTGGCTTCGCAAAGTCTGGAAAATGTCTTTTTTCGCTACAGTTCTAGCCCTCCAGAATCACCGTCATTTATCTCTCTGCATCATCAACTCTCCACCCATTTCAAATTCAATTGAAAGCACATTTTCTCCCTTGCCTGTGGTTCCTAAATTATACACCCAGCTCATTTCAAAATATCAATGCAGAAACTTGGCGAGGTGATTATTAATAACAGCTCTGTTCTTCTCCGGAGGAGAAATAATACCAGAAATATGTGAAATGTGTACACAGTTGTCATTCTCACTCTCCTCTTTTGCCAAACACTCTGTTCTTTACAGGAAATAAAAACAACCCTACACCCAGTATTAAGTGGCGGAGACCGTGTAATCAGCAAGGAATCACGCAGAACTAGGGCAGGATTCCTTTACGTGTTCCGAAACTCAGGGCGACCGCCACCTTCTGCGACGAATTAATGCTTGGCTATACGGAGATCGGCAGCACGTATAGCCAGGCTTGATGAGCTGTATACGCAGCAATCTGGAGCCCAGCTGGACCCACACGGTTTCTTCATTCACTTGCGCGGAGCAGCAAAGTACATGACAGATATAAATACGCGTAGCTAGTCATGGCAAATTGTGCTTCAGCTATAACAAAGCTATTCATGCTTTTATTCCAAGAGTTTGCATGGAAGGTGGGCCAGGGCTTCCCAGGGACTCAGAGCTGCTGGGAAGCACTGAGCTGCGGTCTGGGCTGCGAGCACCGGGCTGGCAACGGGTTAGGTACATGTTTTTTCCTTTCTTCTTTTTCTTTTCCTAACTGTACTTCTAAAACATGTAGCAGAGCACTGAAGACTGTTTCACGGCCCATAGTGCCACAGGATGTGCAGAGGAGAAGCTCGGGGGTCTCCCCCCAAGGAAACAAGCATGGTTTGGTGCTGTGCCCATGGGGGAGCTGAGATCGGCCATCCAGGCGTCCCCCCGCCTCGGCCCACGTTCCCGGGCTATCCCAGCAGGAGCTGGGGTTGTGCTTTCCTGATGCAAAGAGGGCAGCTTGCCCAAGTCCTTTGGAGGGTAAGGGGAGAAAGATGGGGTACCCCTAACTCCTGCGGTGGAGGGACAACAGCGAGGGCCCCCAAAGAAAGGCACGGAGAGAGAAATCATCCAGGGATGGATTCGGGCACAGAAGGGAATCTGTAGTTTTTAGCCTTGCGAGATATGGAGGACCCAGCACGCAATCACTTTGTTCTGAGAGGAGGATAAAGCATAAAAGAAGCTATAGAGGTATCCAGGATCTTTTAACTCTGAAGATTTGCCCTTACACCGGTAAGGCCCAGACCTCTTCAGTGGCATTTAGGGACTTGTAGGGAAAGAAGTGCTCAGACAGACCAGAGCCAGTTTGCTGCTCACCCTACCCAGTAATGCCAGAGGCTCCAGCTATTGTGGGCCCAGTTCAACAGCCCCTTCCCGGCACCACAGCCTCTCGGGTGCTGAGGATCTGCGTAAAGGACCCTGAAAACATGGTGGGGGGAAGGGGGGTGGGTGTCAAATGAAATTATATAAATTGAATGTCTCATATCAGCAAGAGCCTCCAGACAAGAACGCCTGGTCACGGTAAGAGCCTTTGGCTCTGTGCTACGGCAGCAGCGCTCGGCTGGCAGAGAGAGCCCTGCCTTGTGCAATCCTTCCTCCCATTACGGCTCGCTGGCTCCACTCCAGGCACCTCCCTCCCACACAAGTGTGGGGTTTTAAGAAGCGATACTCTTCACTTCAAGCCTTTACAATGCAGCTCTTTTAGCATGAGTTTAAAGGGAGTCAGCTATTTTTTGGGAAGATGTTGGCCAAGTTCCCTGTTTTCTGTCGGGCCAGCGATAAGTTTCCACTTGAATGGGGTGGGAGTTAAACGATGCCCCGCTGAGAGCCCCCGAAGCGAAGCCCTGCAACCGCCCAGGAGATGGGAAAGGCACAGGCTGACAGGGAGCCTGTCACTGGGGCCTCTGGAGATGAGAGAGATCAGTTACTGCTCCACAGCCCTTCCTCGGGCTGCCTGCGCTGGGTCTGGCCATCACGGGAGGTGGGATGTTACTGGACCTGGGCTGAGCCAGTACACTCGTTTCACACACACCACCACAGGACACCAAGCTGGCAGGTCCCCGTGAGACACGGGCATCCCTCCTCGTGCTCCCTTTTCCGTGGGCTTCCTGCAGCATCACTGCGCCTTTCCCATCCTGAGTCCCCCTACGCTGCTCATTGCTGCCGAGAGTCTCTGCACTGTTCAGAGTGTGACCCCTGGCTTCTGCAGCACTTTAGAGCCCACCTGGATCATCCACCACTCCCTACATGGTGTCGTGGGCTTTACCCAGTCACGCAACCTGTCCTCTCAGAATGAGGAAATCACATGAGCCAGCACACGGGCACACATAGAATCACAGAATGACCGTAAAAGTCACCTAGTTCCAGCCCCCCTGCCATGGGCAGGGACACCTCCCACCAGCCCAGGTTGCTCCAAGCCCCGTCCAGCCTGGCCTTGAACACCTCCAGGGATGGGGCAGCCACAGCTGCTCTGGGCAACCTGGGCCAGGGGCTCACCACCCTCTATACTCGGCACTGGTGAGGCCCCACCTCGAGTACTGCGTTCAGTTTTGGGCCCCTCACTACAAGAAGGACATTGAGGTGTTGGAGCATCTCCAGAGAAGGGCTACAAAGCTGGTGAGGGGTCTGGAGGACAAGTCTTATGAGGAACGACTGAGGGAACTGGGGTTGTTTAGCCTGGAGAAGAGGGGGCTGAGGGGAGACCTTATTGCTCTCTATAACTACCTGAAAGGAGGGTGTAGAGACGTGGGGGCTGACCTCTTCTCCCTCGTGACAAGTGATAGAACGAGAGGGAACGGATTCAAGTTATGCCAGATGAGGTTTAGATTGGATATTAGGAAAAAATTTTTCAGTGAAAGGGTTATCAAACGTTGGAATAGGCTGCCCAGGGAGGTGGTGGATTCACCATCCCTGGAGGTGTTCAAAAAAAGGGTAGATGGGTACTTGGGGACATGGTTTAGAAGTGGTTTTGTCAGGTTAGGTTAATGGTTGGACTTGATGGTCTTAAAGGTCCCTTCCAACCTCAACAATCCTATGATTCTACTTCATGCAAGTTGCCTGATTCATGGTCATTTACTACCCTGGAGCAGTACTATGCGTGGAAGGCAGTGAAATTACACAGAGCAGTACTAAGCGTGAAGAAGGTTTGTAAACTGAAGAGCTTCTGCTTCTAAAATATCAATGCACTCTTCCTTTGGTTTGGACTTGTGCACTGGAGATGTCCTCAGAACTGGAAACAAACCCCCACCAGCTGAGGATTTGATGCCCCACCATATGGGTTTGATGCCACCTCGTGGTAGTTTCATGTCCTGATTTGCAAAGGAAGGTTTTCACTCGTGTCGGGTGTTTCCCAAGCATGTTCCTTATGAAAGAGAAATACACTTTGGGGAAAGGATGGCTATATTACAGCCGTCCTGCTCTGCCCTTGCCCTGCTATTGCTGATTTGCAGCACTGCCTCCAAACAGCATCATTAATAAATGTTTGTACGAGTTTAAAACACAGGGACTGCAAATTATACACAGTAACATTACGCAGAAATACCTACAGGATGTGGCCATTAGAGAATATGCTCAGATGTCCTGACATAAAACATTAGCCATAGTTGCCTCATCATCTAAAGGCCTCAGAGAAACACTTCCACCCAATTTGGAGCTGGATTTGCAGATCTGGAGAAGCTCTTTCCTCCCTTGGAGAGCAACTTCCTTCTCCAGCCCAGCAGTTATTATATCATGCTAAGGGTGTACTAAGGAGCTGAGTTACATCACCCTTTTAAAAGTGAGACAGGAGAAGTTACAAAGACTGGTACCACTATTTCAATTGAGGATCAGCTCTTTCAAGGGAAAATTGGCTCTTCTACCCTCTCAGTAATTGAGCCTTCTGACAGCAGGGAATGATTTGCCAGGAAAATTCATAGAGCATTTCAGCCTTTCATCCAGTAAATGGCCTATATTGCTTTTGTTTGCCCTTTGAACTGTGGCAAAGATACCATTTTACAACTGACTGAACGCATTCTTTAGCTGTTATAATCTAAAACTATCGTATTTATTGATTGAATAATCATGGGCTATGTAAAAATTGTAGCAAAATGACTCCCTGTTGCATGCTTTTTTCCTAGCCTCAGGCATCCTCGTATGTGAAATGGCATCACATCAGACCCTGCAGCAATGCTAGATCCTGAAGGCAGTATAGCTGTGATGTTGCTGCAGCTGAGCTAATTACTCTTGGGTTTCAGCTTGGCTAATTAACTTCCATGTAGCCCTATAATATCACAGTCATTTTGTTTTCAATTCTGGAATTATCTTGGACAGTGGTAGTCTTGGGGGAAAGAACCTCTGCAAACCGCACAGCTCCGCTGTACAATGTAGACATATGTCATTTTACTGTAAACCTAAATGAAATTACTTCTGCGATGGCATGTAACGCAACCTCTAGTGTCTAGTTGCTTGTCTGCAACTTGTTCACCACACTGAAAACATTCTGAATGTCCAAATTAAGCTGCTCGTTAACATTCACTAGCTGAAGACATTAGAGGAGATGTTATGTTCAGATTTGTTTGTATCACTTTCTGTTACAGAGTCACAGAATCACGGGATGGCAGGGGTTGGAAGGGACCTCTGGAGGTCATCTAGTCCAGCCCCCCTGCCAGAGCAGGATCCCCTGGAGCAGGCTGGGCAGGAGCGTGAGTTTTGGATATCTCTAGAGAAGATGACTCCACCACCTCTCTGAGCAGCCTGTGCCAATGCTCTGTTAAGTCCTATTTGACTGAAATATTTCATCTTTGCTCTTCCATTAAAATCTGCACATTTGAATCTGATCACAATCCACGTACAAATTAGGGTGGAAAACTAGACTAGCTCTAAAAAGACTTTCACAAATGCCCATCTGAAAAGGCTTAAAAGGCTGAAGTTGTTGAGAAACAGGACACCAGTGAGCGATAATCTGTGTAGCAAATAATGCTTTTTCTCTCACAAATGGACTTGGAAAAGTGCAAGCCGGTATTTGGCTGATCAAAAGGTCTTTTCAGTAAATTTTTAGTTTTGCCAGGGGAGCGTTGCTGCCCTCGAATCTCTTCATAAGAGGGATCAACACCTTGACTGAAACTTGAGCTAGTGTAGCAACAGCTCTTGCCCTCACTTGGCAGTATCGCAAGTAAGTGTTATACCTTTGTTGAATTTTATTTAAATCATAGCAATCAAAGCAAAAAAAAAAGACCTTCGTTGTATTTACTCTCACTTCCACAGCCAACAGATGTGAAGGGAGAAAAGAGGCATTCTGATTTAGGAGAAACACAATCCTCTGCCTGCTCTTCAGTGGAGAAAGAGCCACAATAAATTAGGGAAATCCAGCTCAGGAGCTGGCAACAGTGATTAAAACATGCGCTAATCAGCCTGTTCCTGTGTAGGGACTGACTCTTAACTGTGTAATGCCTTTCCGAGCAGGTACAGAAGTGTGAAGGATGGCGTATCCAACCCGGTGTCCACCTGCCCGCTGGAGAGGGCACACGTCCCACTCCTGTCCCATCTGCTGGCTCTAGGCAGGGGGCTGCAGACACCACAGGCTTTCGAAGATCTTGCCAGATGGCCATGTTTAGGCAACGTGAATCCCACCGCACACCGGTCAGCCTCTGATCTGGTTTGTCTGTTTTTTTGGTGACCCTGCTGTGGCAGGGGGGTTGGACTAGATGATCTCCAGAGGTCACTTCCAACCCTGACCGTTCTGTGATTCTGTCTGTCAGTGATAAAACCATCTGGATGTTCTGCCATCCAATTCCGGAGAGGACAAAACAGGCCAAAGTTCACTGCTTCTGAAAAATCTCAACTCCCGTCTCCCTGTGCCCACCTCAGTCTTGGCTATAAACCATCCCTCAAATATAACCTCCCCCATACCCTGCCTTCCTCTGCTGCTGGAAAGAATGGGATCTACCTGAGGGGACTCTGCACCGTGGATCACCTATGACTCAAGGAGCATCCATCTCCTGCTGGTATTTTAGCTCTCCGTGGGGAGCTGATTATTCATGTTTTGTTTGCTGGTTCAACTTATTTTTAGTTGGCAGAAACAGCTGTGAGGGGGAGAAGAAATAAGGAACAAAAGCCGACAGCGTGATTAACTTTTTGACTCAAAACACTTCTCAATTAAAAGAAGCTAAATATTCCCTGTGCTCCTGGCACTGCTTTTCCACGTCAGCAGCTGCAGTGCTCCCCAGGAATATTACACACTTTTACGGATGGAGGCGGAGGTGGATCTGCATAGGAGAAAGCCTGTCCACAGCAGCTCGTCCCCCACAGTCGCTGCACAGGACTGTGCATCAACGCGAGGGACTGCCAGTCCCAGCACGGTCAGGGCTGCGGCGTGAGCTCAGAGAAGCCATCTAGCTGCCTGGGCTCAGCCTCCCCGACCATAAAATGACATCGCTGGTGGGATTTCAAAGCTATTCCAACCCCTTGCAAGGCGGTGTGTGCAGAGAAGAACGCAGAAGTTCCTGTTCTACCGATGAAAAATGCTTGTGAAAACTAAGGTTGTCCTTAAATAAAACTCATACACACACTACCAGGAAGAAACCTCAACTGCGCTGGGACTGACGATGTTTATTCAAGGTACACAATGTTGGGAAAGCTTCTGGCCGCCACAAGTTGTGACATGGTCATTTTACATCCCACAAAATGACAGCTCCTCTTCTTGCTGCTCTTTTCTCAAAAGGGTCAAAAAAGCCCCCAAGTGAGCTAAGCAGTAACTGATTTTCCCCTCGTTGCTGTGTTTGTCTGACTGTCTTTTCAATACATCTCTTTATCTTTCTCTGCTCTTTGCCTTCTGAGGATCAGGGCTCTCCTCTGAAACCTTGGCTAAGATTTGAACTTTGACTCCTAATTGTCTTCCTAATTCCCCCTCACCCCCACGCTAGGCCGTGCAGGGGCAGGAGCTGGGCTCTGTGGAGGCACAGGGCCACACTGCAGCTCAGGGACCTCCAAAACGGCCTCTGCACAGGCAGCCCTGCTCCTTCCTCCAGCGGGCACACGGCTCTTGCTCCAGCACACCTTAGGTCCTGGATACTCTAGGTGGAAATAAATTAGGTGGAGACAAGACACAAGCGTTCCCTCAGCAGTCGTCTGGCGTAGCTCCCTTGGCTGGGCAAGGCCGAGTGCCAGAGCGGGGCTGCTGCGGGTGAGCAGCACCATGGCGGTGGGGAAGGCTGCTGGGGCATGGCACGGCGGAGGGAATCACGGCCTACAGGGGGAGCCCGGGGCACGGGGGCGCCCTGGCCGCAGGCTCCCACCGCCGCGTTGGGCCTCCGGTACCACGGCCGGCGGGAACATGGCCGCGGGCCTGAGGGGAACGGCCCCGCAACCGGCGCCGGTTGCCATGGCAACACCTCCACAGCGGGGGCGGAAGGCCTTGCCCCCATAGCACGCATGCGCCGCAGCCGCCGTGCCCGCGACACGCTCGGCCCGCCAACTGCCCCAATTCGAATTCGCATCCTCGACGGCCAATCACAGCCCGCGGACGCGGGGCACGCACCGCCTCTCCTCCGCCTTCCGGCCAATCGCGGAGGCTGCTGTGTTTAAAAAAAAAGTGCGCGCGGCTGGTAGGCGTGGCTCAGACGAGCTGGGCCTATGGCGGGCGGGGGGAGTTCCGGCCGCCCCAGGGAGACGCCTCGGGAGGCGAGGCCTAGGCGGAGCTGGCCGCCTGCGCCTTCCCTGACCCTCGCTGAGCGCCGAGGGGGTGTGCCTGAGGGCGGGGGGGCGCGTCCTAGCGCTGGAAGCTCCGCCCCCCTCGCCGGCCGGTTCGGCCCCGCCCCCTGGCGGCCCCTCACTCGGTGCCGGTCCGGGCGCGGTGACCGGTGCTGTCCGCTCCGTCCCCGGGGACGCACCGCGATGAAGGCGGGCGGTGAGTGCGGACCGGGCCGCGGGCCCCGGGGTTGCCGCTTTCTCACCTCTGAGGGGCTCCGCGGCGATCTCTCCTCCTCTTTCCCCCCCTTCTCCCCCCCGCCGGGCCCCTCCTGAGGGGGCTCTGAGGGCGGCGGGAGGGCCGCGCCGCGGGGGAGCGGGGCGGGAGGGGCCGCCGGGGACGGCAACGGCTGCCGGGGGGCGGTGGCGGCTCGGCGGGGCCCTGGCGGCCGCCCGCCCAAATTCAAACGGCGGCGGGGGGCGGTGCGGGCCGCGGCCCGGGACGGCGGGGGGGGGGGGGTGTCGGGGGGGCACCGGGGGCAAAGGCCCGGCGCCTCCCGCTGCGGGAGTGTGCGGGATAACCCCCTGCAAACGTAGGAAAAAGCGGTTTTTGCTCGAAGGGCGGCACGGGTGGCCCGGGGGGGCTGTGGGGGCTCGGTCCTGGGCGAGCGGAGGTGGCCCGGGGCAGCCCACAGGGCGGGTGGGCCGGGTGGTCTCCGGAGGCCTCTCCCGGCCTAAAACACGCTGATTTTTTGTTTTATTTTTTCTGTGTGTGTGTGAGGCGACACATTGAAAACCTCCCTGTGCCGCTTGCTGCCCCTCGAGATGGACTTTCCCTGGCGTTGCCCGCGTACCCCGCACTCCCCGCCGTTTGGGTGTCCGTTTGGGTGTCCGTTTGGGCCTACCCGGCACACCGGTGTGGAAGTCCCACTTCTTTTTCAATGCAATGATAGCGCTGAAGTTTACTCCAGAAAGTGGAGGAGGATGCGAAGGGTAGCGGTGTTCACATCAAAAAAGTTTTTATTTTCATGGGGATAGGTTTTGAATCAAAGACAGCTAAGGGATGTGCTACTGGCGAGACGCTGGATGCTATTTTCTATCAGGCTGGTGGCTCGTTTCATTAAACCTGAAGAGCTATTGCAGATAGGGACAGAAAAACCTGAATTAGCATGGCGGTAGCCGTGGCTCATAGACCTCTTAGGCATCTGCAGGCTCCTCATAAGGATCCTGCTGAAAACCCGGATAACCTTCCCTTTGCAAACTGAAAAACCTGTGTTGAGTAATTGAGTCTGATGCAGCAACTTTGCTCTGAACAAATTGTTTGTAAACTCGGCGTTGGCTAGGCAGTTGGTGAGTCCAGAGACTTCCCGGTTCTCAGAGAGAGAGGAGGGTGTAAGCGACCGGTCCATACGTTTCTTCCATTTACTGCATGCGCAGCTGGGAAGAGCTGTTGCTCTTATCTTCTCAAAGAGAAATGCAATGCCGTGCTTCTCTGGTTTCTCACTGAAGTTGTGTGTGAAGAACTGGAGATTAACGTAAGATCATGAGGTTTCCTGTATGATAGGTTATAACCAGGAGATGTTAAGCATCTAAAGTAGAAGAGCAGGCAAAAGGGGGAAAAATATTCATAGAGAAAAATATTTGCCTTGTTAAAATTCTTTATTTTCACCTTGACTTTTCAGCCGCCTTCTAGTTTTGTTGTAAAAAAACTTGAGAGCTGCATCATTCTCTCAGCTTATGCTTTTGACCCTATAATCTTGTGAGACTACAGAGCTCTGACTTGGTTTACTTCACAGATAATATGTGGTTGTTTGGTATGTGGATTATACTACTACTTTGACTTTTAAGTCAAAAAATCTCCAAGCTAGAAACGAACCAGTGAAATAGGGTAAGCAATGCTAGCGCAGGCATGTAGTGCAGTATTGGCCTCTCTAAAGGAGTCTTTGTCTTCTCATTAAACTTTGCAAGAAAAAAGTCAGTAAATAAATTTCCCTAGTATAATCGTTGTATAAGACTTAAGACCAGATTTGAAAAATGCAACCAAGAAATCTTCTGTAATAAAGACAAAGGCACTTACATGGTCCTTTAATTTGTGGGACTCAAGCTTTCACATCAGAAATTTTATTTTTTTTTTGAGCCCTCATGCCTGCAAAGAAAATGTGCAGCCTGTTCCTTGCTCAGAAATGGGCCTCTGTTGCCTGTGTGGACTGCTCCTGCGAGCTGCGGGAGGCTGCTGTGGGAAGGAGCAGTGTTAGCATCTCCGCTGCTGCATGGCAGGGCTCTGAGTTACAGTGTGAGCCGGGGCTGATTCGGGTCCTCTGACCCAAGCGTCCGTCAGTGAGGGTGATCCTCCACTGACGTTTGTGGGCTGGAGGTGGGGGACATCCTTTTTTCTTTTTTTTTTTCTCCCCCCCCCCCCGGCTAGCACCTTTCACTGATCTGAATTTCTGCTGTTAGTTAGCCAGACTCTCATATGCTCTTCCTGGTTTTGCCTCATCTGCTAGACCGTTTTCCTCTCTTGGCAAACGCAGCGAAGGTAAACTCTGTCTTAACGAGGAACAGAAGATGTAGGCGATGCCTTTAGCCTCTGAATGGTGAAACTTCAAAAAAAGGGCTTCCTGGTTCGTAGGAGTCTTCCATGAGCACCCGTGGCAGCAACCGGCTGCAGACAAAGATGGGCTTCTGGCGTGGGCTGGTGTGGTGGCTCTTAACTTCCTCATCTCCCTGGTCTCGTTTCAAGGACTGCTGTCAATGGAGAAGGAAAAATTGGGGCGTGGGGGAGGTAAATGAAGTTGTAGCCATGGCATTTTAATGAAACACAGTCAAATGATGGAGTGAGGGCACGGAGGGGTTCTCGTCGATGAAGGGGACTTGACTCATCCTTTCTGAGCCTCTTAACTTAATTGACTAAATTCAACTAATCGCTTACTGCTTTGTGGTTTAGCCTTATAGCATTACACGACACAGACTAAATCTCTCTGATTAATATGTTTTAAGAAGTGTCCTATGCTGCAGTAAATAGGTACTCAAGTAAAGGCGTGTTTATGCATGTGTGCACTCTGTAGTGCCTTTTTTCCTTGTACTGTTCCGTCACTAACAGAAGTCTCCCATGTTTTTTTTTTGTCCAGTGATTCACTGTAGGTGCTCCAGGTGTTTTTCTTTCCCTTCCAAGCGAAGGATAAGAAAACGGCCCCGAGTTCTGACGCTGTTAAGTCTGCCTGAAGACGTTCTTTTTCATGTTCTGAAAGGCCTTCCTGCTGAGGACATCCTCTCTGTCAGAGCTGTGAGTCCGCTGCTGCTTCCCCTCGGTGTGTGCCCTGCCTTCTCTCTGCCACTAGCAGCCAGGACCGCACACGGACCAGGCTGGCTTCTCCTGGCAGAGCAGACCTGAGGAAAACCAAAGAATACATGCAGTAATTAATTAGATTTTTGCTATCCCAGTGGCAGTTTTATTTCTCAGTACTCAAGCAGATTATCAGTAGTATTTGAGTGCTCTGCGTAAATTTTCTGTGGGAATTGTCCTGCTAGATCGCCGTGGCTCAACAAATTAGTTTGGTTTGGCATCTCTTGCCTTAATGATAATTAGGCGGGTAACAGGTTATGATTAACTTGTGATTAATTCATTACCTATCTAAAATTCGATTGCAAAGAACTGTTTTTCTGTTGGTCACTTGTTTCAGTATTTATTATTTTACGCTCGCCCCTTGCAGGTGCACTCGCATCTTAAATACCTTGTGGATAATCATGCTAGTGTGTGGGCATGTGCAAATTTCCAAGAAGTATGGCCTTCTCCAAACAATCTGAAGATGTTTGAAAGGTAAGCTTTAAGAATCAAATTTGTCTGATGTAGAAGAGGATGTTTGAAGGCAGATACACAGTTCTCATCAGTCCTCACCGTAAGTGGGGGGATCTGACCTTCCCTTTTTGTAGAAGTCTTTGCTCAGGGTGATGAAGAATTGTTGATTTCATGTCTAAGCTGCAGCTTATAACTGCTGTCTCTTTAACTGATGCAGGGTCCATTGCGTATACCAAAGTTATTTCTCTTTAAGGGCATTAATATTCCATATTGGAACATAGCACATTAACTAAAAATCTGTTACTGGTGCTTCCGTGTGAATGTGCAAGTGAGATCAGAGGCTCAAGAGCATAACTGTGTTTCTGAGTTGGTTTGGTCACTTGTGCAAACCAGTGTATTGAAAAATAGGTAAATTTCAGTACCAAAATGAGTGAAGCTTGAAAGGCTAATGATAAGTCTGCTTAAAAAGGACAGAGACAGTCTTTTTATCCACCCGATTTGAAGGGATCAGTCAGTTTAACTGTCATTATAATTGTTTTGCTTCTGATGGTTGCTTCTTTGATGTGATGCACGTATTCTTTCTGAAGAAGCCTACTATGTGCACATCAGTTTGGAAGGGAGGAGCACAAGGGCTTCATGCATGTCCTTGAGGGTACAAATGCCAAAAATGATATTGCATTCTGGCGTTGGGGCTGTTGCGTGGGAATGGGAAACAGTTCCTGTGAATTGTCACGTTATCCTGGACATTGGTGTACGAAAGGGTTGCAGTGAGAAAAGCCTCAGCATAACTTATGTTTAACTTCTGATGTAAAAGCACATATGCTTATGGTTGGTGGTCACCAAATTCACAAGCTGGCCTCCACTGCAGTAACTTGTCGGAGGATGTGGGCCTGGAAGCACCTACGGATTTCAACCTCAAGTATTTTCTGTTTCCCACTCAGGGCTGCTGAAAGGGGTAACTTCGAAGCTGCTGTGAAGCTGGGGATAGCGTACCTGTACAATGAAGGCTGTAAGTGTGGAAGCTTGTACCCGGGTCTTTGGGGAGGATGGCACGACAGAAGGAAATGTAGATGAGCTAAAGGCTTATTTGTAGGTACAGAGCAGGCAGATTGTCTCATCATCAAGTTGGCTCTTTTACTGGCTGCTTACAAAGCTCTAAGTGCAGAGCCAGCTTGCTGCCATCAGTGTGTGGTTAGGTCTCGTTTACTCTCACACCTCTTCAGTTTTACCTTTCAGTGCAGCTTAAGCGCCGGCCACTGAACTGCCAGGTGTTAAGTGACAGTATAGTGCACAGCTCTTCTAGAAACGAAGTCGGTACGTAGCTTATGAGTTCGTGTTTAGAAGTTATCCTTTGTAAACTTCTGATCGAACTTGGCTGCTTACCTAGTCTGATAAACGTAACGAAAGGGAGTGAGAATTGACAGGAGGAGCCTCCTTGCGGAGAGTGCTGGCAAGGCAGGTGATTTGCATACAAGTTTGTACGCTGAGAGGAATTAACGTTTCTTTGAGTGTTGGTATTTGCAGAACGCTCCCCCCACACATTAAGGGTTATGTGTTTGTAAAGACTGATTATAGTAAGACGTTTTTCTTACTACTCCAAAAAATCTACTTATGATCTTTTTGCCATTTCTACGATTTTTAAAGCTTTAAAGGAAAGACACTGTTCAGTCTTTTCCTGATTGTATCCTGTTGTCTGTCTTGGCCTGACTAAACGCCAAGCACACGCTGTGAATAAACTCAAAATAATTTCTTGCTTTTTTTTTGTTGCTGTTGTTGTTCAGTGTCCATCTCCGACGAGGGCCGTGCGGAAGTGAATGGATTAAAAGCATCTCATTTCTTCAGTCTGGCGGAGCGTTTGAATGTGTGCGCGGCCCCGTTTATCTGGCTTTTTATCCGTCCTCCCTGGTCCTTGAGTGGAAGCTGTTGTAAAGCTGTGGTCTATGAGAGTCTCAAAGCAGAGTGTCAGTTGGAGAAAGTAAGACTTCTTTCTGTCCTTGACTTTAAGAGGGGCTAGTACCTGCGTCTCGTCCTTTTGGATCAAATATTTTTGTTTCCCCAAGGAGCTCCCATGCTCTTGTTGCTTAAATGACTCTGGATCAATCATTTTAATTAGTTTATTGCCAAACTACACTTGATATATCATGAGTGCCGGAGGCCTGTACTGTCTCTTCTGAGAGATTCAGTACTGTCTCAAAGATAACGAAACACTGAGAAAAGCAAGGGGGTTGGGGGAAATGATTGAAAGGCAAACAAAACTGTAGTCTGGAATTACAAGCAAAAATTGCTATTGTTCTATGTTTATCTTTAACTGCTTTATCTTGTTTTTTACTTCAGGCTCAAAAAGGATCTATTCTCCACTGCTTGGCTAAGGTCTTGAGTCTCTTTGAGGTGAGCAGTGTTTCTGATTTGATGTGTTTGGGTACTTTTTTTGGTGATGCTAATGCTGTTTACTTGGATTTATTTATTTTTTTTTTTAAATCAGCCAAATGTTCTTATATTCCTCAAGTGGCCTAGGAATTTCTGTTCTCATGAGTTTAATTTACTGGTTGTTTAAAGGAACGCTATCAACTTAGTTTATTGAATTTTACAAAGAGTGTAGTTAATTTTGGCTTGATCATGGGCTTGCAGTGTATTCAGGTCCCAAAGGAAGCCTTCCACTCATAATGCATATCAAAAAAAAATGAAGCCTTCAGTGGCAAGCAAGCCAAGAAGCTTTTGTCTAGCTGAGGAACACCCCCTAACTGCTTCCTGAGCCTGGATCTTCAAACCACAGCTCTGAGTGGATGTAGGAGCACCCTTTGTAGCCTGAAGGGGACTCACGACTGGTGGTTGCTGCTCTGTAGCTTTCGGTACAGAGCTCTTCTGTAGCTGCTGTAGCATGGAGATCTGGCACCCAGTGGGCTGGACAGCAAAAATACCGACATGCCTTTTGTTCTTAGGATGAAGAAAAAAGAAAAGAATCCCTTGAAATGTTTGAAGAGTCTGCAAAGCAGGGTTGTTTAAACAGCTCCTACCTCCTTTGGGAAAGTAACAGAAAGGTTGCTGTAAGTAGTAGTTTTTTTGTCTCAAAACAACTTTTTCACTGTAACTTCTGGACCTCTGTTATGTGCAACGAACATAACACAGAAAGAAATTGCTGTTTCTCAGAGCTTACCTTCTTTATAAACCAGGAGAGTACCAAGAACTCTCTCAAGTGAGCTTTGGTGTCTGCCTGGGTCATTAAAGTAAACGAGTCTACGAGCAGTTGTAGCCGAGGTGCAAGCAGAAGTTCCTTTACGCTAACCGCTAAAGGCGTAGGCGCTGCTGGCTGGTAATCATACTGGCTCGCTTGGGAGCAGGAGGGGGGAGACTGCCCGCATCGCCATTAATAAATCTGCCAAAGCTCTCATGCTGGAATCCCGAGTGACCTGTCTCATTTCCTGTGAGACCTTGGACAAGAACGGAAGAAAGTTTCTTAAAAACAACGTTGTCATGATGACAAACCGACTGGTTGCTGAAATAATAGCTGTACCCACAGGCAGTGGTGGTTTGTTTTTTTTTTTTTTTCCCCTGGATATTAGTACTATAGTCCTGTTCATTGTGTAAAGGTAATGGTTTTTGAAATCTGTTTACATTCCTCTCTGTAGATGGCAGATCCTGGCAGATACCTCCAAAGTCTCAGGAAGCTACGGGACTATGCAGCGAAGGGCTGCTGGGAAGCACAAGTAAGTGACTTTTCCCAGGAAAAAATGTTTTCGTTCTGTCTTTCCTATGCTGTCATTGTGAGCTTAGACTCCTCTCTTTAGAAGCAGGGTCAGCATTACTGAAGAATACCTATATACGCGTGCGTGTATTTACTCTGCAGATGCTCCTCTTTTGGAAAATACTGCATGTCTGTGGTACAATCTGAGTAAGGGTGCATCTTTTGATGGGCTTAAAAGCCTACCCCCAAATAATTTGTGCATCTGACATTTAAGACAAACTAAGAACTACTGGTTCTGTTACCTTTCAAGTAGTTTGTCATGTTCAGTCTCTGTTTTCAGCAGGAAAATTACAGGACCATCCTGTGCTGCTTTAGTTTGCATTTGGTGGAAAAAAATCCCAACCAACCAAACAAACCACAACAACTGTTCTTTCATGTTCTCTCTGCTACAGATAGCTTTAGCCAAAGCTTGTGGGAATGGAAACCAACTAGGATTAGAAGCAAAATCTTCCAGTGAAGTGGTGGCTCAAATCTTTCAAGCTTCCCTTCCTGTCAGCAAGCAAAGTATCTTCACTGTGCAGAAAGGAATGAATGAAACGATGAGGTAAAAACTCAGATCCAGGAGTCAGGCCACACAGCAGAAACCATTGCCTATTTCCCTCTACAGATGTAGAGGGAAACAAATCTGGAACTAGGTCTTTTGTTTTACTCTTCTGTGATGTGTTATGTACGATCAGAGAAACACATGACGCTTTGCAAAGAGGACTCACAGAATGGTTTGGGTTGGAAGGGACCTTGAAGGTCATCCAGTTCCAACCCCCCTGCCCTGGGCAGGGACACCTCCCACCAGCCCAGGTTGCTCCAAGCCCCGTCCAACCTGGCCTTGAACACCTCCAGGGATGGGGCAGCCGCAGCTTCTCTGGGCAGCCTGGGCCAGGGGCTCACCACCCTCAGAATGAAAAATTCTTTCCTGATATCTCATCTAAATCTCCCCTCTTCCAGTTTGAAGCCATTCCCCCTCATCCTATCCCTACATGCCCATGTAAAAAGTCCCTCCCCAGCTCTCCTGGAGCCCCTTTAGGCACTGGAAGGGGCTCTAAGGTCTCCCCGGAGCCTTCTCCTCTCCAGGCTGAACACCCCCAACTCTCCCAGCCTGTCCTCCCAGCAGAGGGGCTCCAGCCCTCTGATCTCCTTCGTGGCCTCTTCTGGCCACACTCCAACAGGTCCATGTCTTTCCTGTGTTGGGGGCTCCAGAGCTGGACACAGTACTCGAGGTGGGGTCTCCCCAAAAGCAGAGTAGAGGGGCAGAATCACCTCCCTTGACCTACTGGCCACAAATGAGGCGTGTGAGGTTTTTTCTGGACTTCAAGTTCTTGAATCTGTCAAGACTAACAAGTTCTTCAAGAACTAGAGGCACCGTTTAATTTGTTGGAGCTACAGTTACTCTCTAGTCATCTTAGGTGGCCTTTAGCCTCCTAATTGATACGCCCTACCCTTTCCTTATGCAAGTGCCCATTATAGTTTCTAATTCTGTCTCCCAGACAACTTAAGACGACAGCTGACCCTTAAGAGGATAACAGACCTCTGGTTGCAAATCCTAAGTGCAACGTGTCACTTTTCTGAAAATTCTTTTGGTGAAATTTCTTGGCTTGGAATTTTTGATTGGAGAAGGGACTGGGTAACTAGGCGTGGGGAGGGTGTTCAGGTATGGGTTTGAGTGGCTTCTGACTGCTTAGACTGTGTCTCTCCTTCCTGCCTAGGTACATCCTGATTGACTGGCTGGTAGAAGTGGCAACCATGAAAGACTTTTCCAGCCTATGCCTTCACATGACAGTGGGATGCGTGGATCGTTATTTGAAGCTGAGACCTGTACCTCGGGCTCAACTCCAACTCTTGGGAATAGCCTGCATGGTCATTTGCACACGGTAGGGGTGCTGTCTGGTGAACAGAGGTGGTTATTGGGGTCGTCCAAATTCATTTCTGCAGCTCAAGCTTCTCCCCCACCTTGCTAATAACAATACCAGAAAGAATCTTTGGCTTGTTGCTTGAACTGTTTATAGAGATGGTGTTTGTATGTGAACACAAGACACAAAATGTAACTCCTTGAACATGTTTTGAAATATGAAAAAACTCCATAGTGGTGGATTGGTCTAAATGCATCGGCAACTGAAGTATTTCAGGCCATTATTAGCATCAGTAACCCTGTAATGAACAAGTGCAGCGGTGGTGTTGCCTAGTTTAGTCTGTTATGCTCAGATGAACCACACAGTGCGGTGGAAAATTATTCTGTGTTAGTTTCCTTAATATCTTTCATCTTAACCTGGGAGAGCTTTCATAAATGAGGAATTAGGAATGTTCTAGTAGGTGATTCCAGCTTAAAGACAAAATAAATGAAGAGCTGCCATTTGTTCTTTCCTGGTCTGTACCTGGGAAAGTACCTTATAAAGTTGTTAAACCAACTAGGTTGGTTTATAAAGTTAAACAACTTTGTAAGGTACTTGTTAAACTCTTTGGTCATCTTGAGTGCTTTTATCTGCCACAAAACCATTAGTGCACAAATTCCCTTTCTTCTGGGGCTAACTGCTAATGTTATTGAATGTTGCAGTTTCATCAGCAAAGAGATCTTGACAATACGGGAAGCTGTGTGGCTAACAGACAACACGTACAAATATGAAGACTTGGTCAGAATGATGGGCGAGATCATTTCTGCCCTAGAAGGAAAGATAAGGGTGAGTTTGGCAAGTGGATGGAATATTTCACCCCTTGGGCTGCTACTGAAGTTGGGCTGTTGCAATTAGCACTTCTCCTTATCTAAGATGTTGGGGTTTTATGCGAGTGTTCTCAGTCAGCTGTGGAGACCATGCACATTTCGAAGTGTGCAGATACGAAACCCTCTGCCTTTCTGTAGAGATTAAAACTTAAGTTTTAAGAGGCAATTTATTCTTTCACTGGAGAATGTTTCAATGTCAGTGTGGTAAAACAAACAAAAACAACCCCTAATGTAAAAAAAACAGCATCTCCTGGAAACAACTGTTCTAAATACTTGGTTGACTTTTATTGCCATAATTAATTGCCAAAATAAACCTCTGTTCTCCTTTATGTGCTAGATACCTACCATTGTGGACTACAAAGAAGTATTGTCGAATGTGGTCTCGCTGGAGAGAAGAACTCTTCACCTTTACAGTTTCATTTGTGAACTGTCTCTCTTAAACACAAGCCTTTGTGTGTATTCCCCAGCTCAGCTGGCTGCTGCGGCACTGCTGCTGGCTAAGATACTGCACAGGCAAGGTAAGGATCCTTACCTTAAGTGGAGCTGCAGCATGGTATGTCAGTCTGCCTTGTCTTTTTAGGGAGTCTTTGGGGGTTTTTTTGGTGTTACTTTGTCTTTAGGCAGGATGTCCCAATCACTTGGCTGAGTGATGGGGTGGGGAGAAGAGGGGGACAGGTGGAAGACTTCAGAATGAAAAGCTGAGGTCAGGCTATTTTACCTCTTAATAGCTATGACGAACAGGAGTATTGGCATCAGACTATGCGAGCTTTGTGATTAAATGAGGCTGAAGATTTCTATACTTAGGTATAACTTGATAGGACGAGGGGGAATGGCTTCAAACTGGAAGAGGGGAGATTTAGATGAGATACCAGGAAGAAGTTCTTCCCTGTGAGGGCGGTGAGCCCCTGGCTCAGGTTGCCCCGAGAAGCTGTGGCTGCCCCATCCCTGGAGGTGTCCAAGGCCAGGTTGGACGGGGCTTGGAGCGACCTGGGCTGGTGGGAGGTGTCCCTGCCCAGGGCAGGGGGGTGGGAACTCTATGATCTTCATCGTCACTTCCAACCTAAACCATTCTGTGATTCATTTTGGCGGGTAAACCTGTCCTTGAAGCTAATTGTGAACTTGAGCGAGCTATGCACAGGTATAAGCTTGTAAAGATCATGTTCATTGCAGGGGGGGTGCACTAGGTGACCTTTAAAGGTGCCTTCCAACCTAAACTATTCTATGATTTATCCGATAAAAAAAAAATCTATTTAATTACAGAACTACCAAGCTTCGTGAATTGGTAATATGTATTCTCTTCTACAGCACACCCCTGGACCAGCCAGCTGTCTGAGTGCACCGGTTTCTCTCTTGAAGACCTGTTACCCTGTGTGCTGAGCCTCCACCAAAAGTGGTAATAGTTTTGGAACTCCTTTGGGAAGGCACACGAGTACTGGGATTCCAGCTCTTGCAGACGTGCTGCATCTATACAGTCAGCCCTTTCCAGTGAAGGAGGTGGCTTTGGGAAACGGCCTTCCCGCCCCCACCACACAGCACTGAGGTCCAGGGGCCAGTTCAGGGACAGCAATTCTATTTCTCACAACTGGTGGTGGCCCTGGGTTACAGAAAATGCGATGTTCCTTGAGGCTTAACAGGTTTCAGCTTGCCAAATAGCACTATTTTCAGAAGACTGCAACTGGCTTATTGGTGAGCTTCAGAAGCAGTTCCAGTACCAAAAGTAGCTCATTTTTTTAAAGAGTACAAGGCAAATACCTCATTTACCTCAAGGAACAGAAGTTAGATGCTCATATGCTTGGAAACCAAGTGTCCTGGCTAGCTGCTTAGCTGATGAAACACCAACTTCCTTAGCACAGAGCTGAGTTGACAGAGGGGAAGTACTTAAATTGGTAGGTTTTGTTAACGTTTCATGCAATTCATTCTAAGATTGGGCCTTTACTCTTTCTTTCCAGTTTCCATGACGATGTCCCAAAGGATTATAGGCAGGTGTCTTTAACTGCAGTGAAACAACGATTTGAAGATGAGCGTTATGAAGAAATAGGCAAAGAAAAGGTGGGTGAGCTCTCTGCCTTCATTTGCTGATATCTGACGCCCCGAGCAAAGCCACCGTACAGCAGGGTGCAGTAAACTTCAAGTAATGGGAAGTGGGTTCTAACTTTCGATTTTTGGAGGAGAAGGTATCTAAATAAAGCAGCAGCTTTAAACTTGATCTGTGGGAACGATAATTGCTCTGGTTGAGTACACGTGAGAAGAACTCACCAGGACAGGTTTCTTCTAGAAAATGAAGAGAAACAGCCTCCTGGCAGAGGGGCTTGCATGGTCTAATTTGTACTGGTTTTGGGTTTGTTTTTTTTTTAGATGATGAGTTACAGCCAGCTCTGTTCGTTGCTGGGTGTGAAACAGGAGGACCCGGAGCCCAGTCCCTTGCACACAAACGTGGTGGAAATTCAGCCTTTCCTCAGCTCTCCCTCTGGAAAGAGAACTAAAAGGCTAGTATGACATGGCTGTAAATGCCCCTGAGGATTAGCGTGAGCCTTTGCTCCTCTCTGGTATCCTCAGGTTCCCTTCTTAATATGATCAATTTTTCTGTAATAATCTTAATCGACATAGCTCTTTAAAGAGCTGCAAAAGCAGACTTGGCTTTTAATGTGTGACTTCTGGATTGCCTTTTCTACAGGAGGAGGGAAGACAGCATTCAGGATGACAGAGGCAGCTTTGTGACTACACCCACAGCAGAGCTATCCACCCAGGAAGAAAGTCTTCTAGATAACTTCCTAGACTGGAGTTTAGATTCCTGCTCTGGTTACGAAGGTGATCAGGAAAGCGAAGGCGAGAGAGATGGAGATGGTGAGGGTTTATTCTCCTTGTAAAAAACCAAACAGATGAGAGGACTAAAACTGTCATCTCATCTTTGCTTAAAACTGTTCCTCAGGCAAAAGAAGCCTGAAGACCAGTTGGAAAAACTGCCCCCCCTTCCCCAGTGGTTATAATTGTTAAACTGTTGTAGAGGTATATCTGTTCTCTTTCTCTATGCTGCTTCAGAACATGATGAAGGGTTGTGTAGCTGCTTAGCCTTTTGGAGGGACTCTTTTCAGATACTGCCAATAGTGGACCAAACACAAAGAATGGTCCCACTGTGTTAGAAACGCTGTATTATCCATTTGTTTTGCTGACTCTGGGACTGACTGTTCATTTTTTTTAAACAGCTCTTAGTACCTATCCAAACAGTCAGAGAGGGGAAAAATTTACTGGTTTAAATGAGGGTGAACTTAAGTGCTCTACCCTCCCCTCCACGTATAAGTACACGTAAGGTTGATGCTCTTGCTTGGGTTTTTTTTTCGTGCTTGGTGCTGCCCAAATCAAAACCAACCTTTTTCTGTTATCATCCTGCAGTGACGAGTCCCAGTGGGATCTTGGACGTGACGGTGGTCTATATGGATCCCGCGGAGCACTGCTGTCAGGACTCCAGTGATGAAGACAACCTAGCTGTAGAGTGGGCTGCACACGCGGCACCACCGAGGGAGGCTGAGCTGCCGGATGACTCTCGCAGCCTTTCAGCGTATCTCACCCCAAGAAATCCCAACCTGGAAGGGAGCTCTGGCTACTCTTCCGTCAACAGCGCCAGTCCTACATCTTCTGTAGAAGGCAACCTTGGAGTACCTCTCAAACCTACCTCAGCGCTGTCTCTTGGCAGTGTCCCGAACAAGGTGCCATGCCTGCCTCATTACTTGGAATCATGTTTACAGTCAGTCTGCGCTAGGCCTAGGGAGGGCAAGTGTGACAGAAGGCAAGTCAAAAGAAAAAATGTGGCAGAACACAGCGAAGAAAGGGTGAACTTGGGCTTCTTAAGCCTCTGACTTCTTCCCGCTCTTTACTTTTCTAGGGTTCCTGGAAACTATTTCTGTTGTAGTCATACAGGGATGATAGCAAATAATTGTCAATACCTCCAAAAAGAGCCCTTCCTCTCAACTTTGTCTACGCCTATCTTGTAATTCTGTAGCTCACTTCTGGGCTGTTTCCTTCCTTGATAGCTGCCTTTTTAAAGTATTCCCTATTGTCTAATCCTCTTCAAATTAAGATTCTTCTCCACATAGGAAACTTTATAGCTCATTTTTGTCATACCTCACCAGTTACTCCTTGGTGATAGGAAAAAAAAAAACAACAAAACTTGTCCTGTCCCTTGCTTCGCCGTGAGGCCTGGTGCTATAAAAGAAAGGAATTGACTTTGATTCTCAAGTTACTGGATGTAACACTATGCTTGAATTCTTCCACTTGAAAGACCTTTTTGAGGTTGTGCTGCCTTTTCTTTCTGGCCAGGTACTGTCTCACTGAGCTGGTGCTTCCCTCTTCTATGTATATACCATTTGCTGCACTGATAAAAGGTTTTTATGGATACAATCAAGAGGTAAATGAAGGCTCACTGCAGGTCTGAGCTTCTTTTTTACCTACCTCTCAGATGGCTTTAAACCCCATTTGCCTCGGCCTCTAATTGCCATCTGTTTCCCTTGCCTGAAAAATCCTCCTTCTGTGCCTTAATGCTTCACTGCCCAGTACTACAGTATTGTGATCTCTGTGAACTGTTGGTCTCTGCTGGAACAGCGCGGTTGAACTGCCACCACCAGCCTGCGGCTCAGTTTCATTTCCTGTCTCGCAGTCCTCCTTGCTGTTTCCATTAGCACGTCCTCAAGTAAAGCACAAATCACTTGAACACTAGCATCAGGCAGCAACGCAGTAAGGGCAGACAGTTTGTCTTGCTGAAAGCCCTAATTTAAGCCTTGCTACTGGCTCCTCATCTACAAGGGCAGCATATGCTTTTTCTTATCAAAAATGAAACCTGTGCTGCTTCCGTAATGATTTGAAGAAACCACCTCCACTGACCTCAGCCTAGCAAGCCTGGGTTAAAGCTCCTTCAGCCTGTGAACAGTAGGAAAACAGCCTTCTCTTTACAAACAGGTAGCGAGCATTGCAATACCAAGGTACAAGACTTCCAGGAGATGTCGCTGAATTTAACACTGGAACTGGACTCCATGAATTCCTTTGTTTAGAATTGACTGTGGCAGACGGCAACAGTTCAGATACACACAGTGTAGTGACTTTTTTATAAAAACTTTTTTTAATATAGATGGCTCCCTGTCTTGCTTCAATGACTGGTATCCCACTGACCTGGGGCTCGGAGAACTGGTGGGATGTTTGGGGATGAAGTCAGAGTTTAGCTCTGAGCCAAGTTCTTACAATTAAGCACTGCCTGTAGGCTCTTTACAGTAATAGGAGCAGCTGGGAGAACACCCTGCACAACAAGCAGCGTGGGGCTCGCCCCCCATCACAGCTCTACAGCAGCCCCAGAAAGGCCTCGAACATACCAAATAACCAACTGACAGCAGCCTTGAATACTGATCCACAAAGTTTATTACAAAACTATGTACTGCCAACTGTAGCTAAAAAAAACCCAACCAAACAAACAAGTCCCTGATTTAGTTTTCCTGTGCCAGGCTTCACCGTTCTCCCAGTGGCTACACTGCGGTTCTCCAGCTACTCCATCCGGGAGTGTCTTCACATTAACTTGTTACAGCAGTGGTTCAAAATTCAGCATTAGGTCACATTAAAATTGGAAGAAAACACTTTAAAAAAATCTCTCTCAGTTCTAAAACAGATAAGTAAAAGTGAAACATCTGCAGGAAAGGTCTCACTGCAGAAAGCTTTGAATTTTTTTTTTTTTTTCTCCTGTGCAAGTTTTCTTAATCTGAAAGAAAAGGCACAAAATAGGAACATTAATCAGTTCGATTCCTTCCAAGGAGGGAAGGGCTTCCTTCCTGGGGCTTGCTGCTGAATCCAGTGGCCTTGCCTGATGCAGCCCTGGACTAAAACCCGATCTGTCTCTATCAAGCCTCAATCTTGGAGGTGCCTCACAGATACAGAGTACGTGGGCACAGCCGCAGGCCTGAGGCAATAAAATCAGAACTACAAGCTGCCTTCTGAAAAGGAAAAGTAAAAGATAGAGCCCAGAGCCTTGGTTCTTTTAAAGAAAAATGATAAAAGGACCAGATTGCATCAGTCTGCATTTGTTAGCACCTCCACACCCTGTTCAGCCTTTGCTTTATTAAGCCTTGTTGTATACCTCCAAGGACAAGTAGTTCCAGAAAAAAAATGAGGAAACACGCTGTAACATAGGCTAAGCCTGGCTTCGTGTGGACTGGTCACTTAGTAGGGAACACTGAAGGGCCAGCGGTCCCTCCACACATCAGGAGGAGCCCCTAGGTCTCACCAGGAGAGATTTCAGTGCCTGCAGCACCCCACGAGCAGATCAGCAGCACTGTGGTGCTCCCAGCAGTACCGGGGGGACAGGGGGAGACAGGCACTTACTTAGGGCACCATTTTGATGTCCACAGGGTCATAAGCTGAAGCTCTCATCTTTTCCAGTGGCTTCTTGAAGAGCTGCCGCAGGCCCTCATAGTAAGGCTTCTCCTCATACTCTAGTGCCATTACTTGCTGCAGGTATCTCTGCAGGGCATCTGCAAAGCAAAGAACATGACTGCATGGAGCAGTACAGCAGCTCCAGGTGTCCTTACGAAGCTGCCAAATGGCCTTCTCAGACTGCTCTCCCTGTAGACAGCTCACCCACCTGCCTCGGCCAGCTGCAGAGAGAGGGAAACAAAACCAAAGACTAATATGAAGCTCAAAGACAGCATGGGGAAATAACCTCTTGCCCCAAATACTGCATTGTTAAAGCCACCAGAACACTTGCCTCTTCAGCAAGGTTCATGAATAAAGAAAGTGGGTAAAGCCCTCCTTGTTTTGCTGTAAAGAAAACAAGGGATTTGTTCACAGGAGGAACCTGTCAGCTAGTCCATGCGCTGCTTCGTCACCGTCGCCAGTGGAAGCCACCCTGGACTAGCACCCCAGCACAGAGAAGGTTCTAGCTTCAGGTACAGTCAATCCTCCTTCCCCAAGTCCCACTGTCGCAGAGAGCAAGCCCCTACCTGGAATGGGTCTCTGCCTGAAGCACACTCGGAGAAGGCATATCACATCCCCTTTGTACCTGGAATAATCAGTGCAGAGTGCTGTCAGGTGAGAAGCAATGGAGCAGGCACCTGAACAGCCTGTCTTTGGCAACAGGGACAAAAAACAAAACAAACAAAAAAGGCTGAATTCAGACGGCCATGTTCTGAATGGAGCAGAAATTGGGGTTCGTCAAACACCCTTTGGCCAGGCTCAGCCTTTACCGTGGGATTTGCCCACATCCCAATAGCGTACTGTGACCGAGTGACTGCCCTTCAGTCACAAAACCTCCCTCACTGCTTTCTGCTGAGCATTTCCCAAAAGAGCAGATGATTTCTCCTACTTTTCCTTCTTCTCCACCACAGTTTCTATTTTGTCCAGCTCATCAGACCAAGGCAAGAAGCCACAGAGCCATTTCAGAAGGCAGTAGCCCAGAGATTCCAAATCACTCCGGCGAGATGGTCCTAATGGGAAGGAAGAGATAAGAGTTTGGGAGCCATCTCAGAAGAGGCCCAGGCTAGTGCCTCTCCTCCAAAGGCAAGTAAGGACTCTAGCGCTCGCTGCACACCCTTGGAAGTCTCATTTGAGGTACCCCTTCTGTAAAACCGGCAGCCTCACAAAGGGGCACAAGTCTAAAGAGCAGAAGTCAAGAAATGCAAGAGCTTCATTAAGATGGACTCTCTAAGATACCAATATTTCTGGAGCCTGTTAACTCATACAGTTGAGGAATCGCCTCCCAGCCTCTGGAGGAAGATTTGCTCAGTCTGAACACTGGGAGAGAAGAGTTACATCCCAGCCAGGAGAGGAACTGGCTAATTTAATGCCTTTCCAGCTCTCATTGCTTCAAGGTCAGAGCAGAGCCTGCTGCAAACCTGTTTTGGGCAGGGATCCAGCCCGGCTTGAAACCGATCCCTGCTAAGCCAGCACGAAGCAGCCCTGTTTTCTATTCCTCACACGCCCACAGTAGCCAAGGCTCCAGCTGGAGCAGGAACATCCCTGCACCTTTTGCCGCAGTCGCTGAGTGACCTGGCAAGTCCCAACACAGCAGCTCAGGGAGAGGCAAGAGGAAAGAGCCCAAATAGGAACTTGGTTCCAGGTGCATGCCTGGAAAGCAGCAGAAATGCCAGCAGGGAGCCCTAGCCTCAGAGAGCACTGCCACAGTAACAGCTCTAGCTGAGCTTTGCTGGCTTGTGTCAGAAACAGAGACTCACCTGCTCCCTTGTGGCTGTCCAGACTGATAAACTCTATCGTGCCTTCATGAGGGGTCCTGCTGCCTTCGCGCTGAGCCACGTGCTTCCCTCCGGGGCAGTAACGGAACGCAAAGCAATAGCCTGCTAGGGTTACCTAGAAGGCATCAAGAAGCACACGTCCGAGCGTGCGTGTGGTGTGAATCCTGCGTACAGTGTAGCCTGCGATCCCACAACACAGCACCCGCTTGAGCACTGCGCAGACTGCGCCGCTCCCCGGCCCAGCAGCAGGAACCCGGCTGTTGCTCTGTCCCATTCCACAAGCCCGCCTTCACTGCCCTTTCCTCGCAGCGCTGCTCCTGCTCCCTACCTGCGTGAGGTCTGCTGGGTTCAAATAGATGTTCTCAGCTGTGATGTCCCCATGCACATATTCGTTTTCATGAATGTACTCCAGGCAGTCTAGCTAGGAGTAAACAGAAGAGGCGAGCATATCAGAACCAGGCAGACTCCTTCAGCACCCTGGCTATCACCGAGCTGGACCCTCCCGAGCTCCCCACAGCTCTGTGGAGCAGCACAAAAAGCACCATGTCTCACAGCCTCTAATGTTCAAGTGTCAGGCTTCTCCCATTCTCCTGACCTCAAATTCCTTCAAAGCAACATATTGCTCAAAAGATGCTACTCAAGTTTACAATAGGCTCGAGAGATGCTACTTAAACATCCCAGCCAACCCCCTGGATCAGCTTTAAAACATCTTGAAAAGATCCGCAAGAAAGTTAGAGGTCTTTTCTGAAAATGCTTCTTAGAAAGTACTTTTTCTCTACATACCAGCCGGACTACAATCTGAAAAGCTGCCTTCTCCCTCAGCAGGTGTAAGCCATCATTCAGGACGGACTGAAGAGTTCGCCCTAAGTCAGAGAACACCAAAAACCTAGAAGAGACAAGGGCTTAGCACATAGCAGTACCTACCTGATTTGGAAACCCTGCAACACACACTTCTCAAGCGACCCACCTGCATTAGACCCCCCCCCTTCAACCCCAAATTGACCCGGGCAAACATTTCCTCAACTTTTGTTAACAGAAAACTCCTTGAAAAGGAGAGACACACTGATCTCATGTTGCAGATAGATAGTCTGAGTCTCCCCTTTGCGTTAAGCTTAAAAGTCAGGAGTAAGGCGTCCCCTGGCCTGAAGGGCAGAAGCAGCAAAAGCAATGACTTCACCAGCAACACAAGGACTGAAGGAAACAGGAGAATGAGAGAGGCAAACCATTTGTTAGTTAGTGGGATAGAAGCAGTGCATAAGGTTGGGAGCCCAGGGGACAGTGAGAAAAGAAATGACAGACAGCAAGGCGAGAAGAGGGAAAGCAGAAAGAAGATGGCAGTTGTGGACCAAAGAGCTCAGCTGTGCCCTTCGCAGAGTCACCTCACCTGTAGCTATCTGCATGCAGTCCAAAGCCAACGCAATTGGGGATTCCCAGCAATGGCACAGAGTGCAACTTCTTCCACTTCTCCACTAGAAGGGGAGAGAAGAGGACAAAATGCGGCAGGCGCTGCTAAGGAGCTCGGTCAGGGATGCCCTGTCTCCAAAGGCTGCTCTGCCCTGGGCAGCTCACAGCTCTCATACCGATTCTGTCCCAGAAACGCCAGCTTAGTGTGCTGGGGTATGGACACGTCAATGCACATAGCACTGCAGAGCAAGAATAAGATGGAAAGGATGCTGGGAATACCAGAGCAGGCTAGGGCAGGTGGTTGCTAATAGGGCCAGGTAAAACAAGAAAAGGGGAGAGAGAAAGGGATGGAGAAGCAAATTTTTACAGTCCTCCCAGAAGTGCAGGTTTGACATGAATTCCTCCATCACCCCTGCGCAAATTCCTGCCCACATCCTCTGGTCAGCTTTGCTCTTGCTCAGGTTTTTGGGTCAATGGAGCAAATACCAGACAGCAGCTGACAGAAACGCCCACAGAAGGGGGACAGAAGAGAGAGAGAGCCAAGGCAAGTCAGGCTGCAGGGCTGAACAGCCACCAGTGAGATCAAGACGAAGCATGCGTAGAGCTTCAAAACGCCAATACTGCGGTGTCCTAAGGTACAGAGAGACTCCTGGGAGAGCAGGCTCTTGGCCAAACTTCTCAGCGCTCTGGCAGCAACCAAGCAGTGAATTAGTTTATTTTAGCCTAGCCTTCCGAGAGACTCACGGAACTGATGAGAGAGGGATGCCAGTTTTCCTAACAAGCCGCTTAGTCCCTTCCAAGAAGCACCAACCTGTGCCTCCTTTGGCAGCTCGCTGGAAGAAGTTCTGTTCATTGTAGATCTTACCATCTTTGACATCCTAAAGGGAACAGGAGAGAGGAGCTTTACTTCAGCCACACACACGCCCTGCTAGAAAGGGAAACTCGGGCAAGATTGCTACAGGACCTTCACTACTCATTTTAAAGAGAGTGACAACCCACCCCCAAAAAATCAAATATCGGACCAGCAGCAGAGCTGAGAACAGAGCTCAAGTCTTTTGGGTCAGTATTTAATGCTGTGCCTAACAACTTTGTTCTGTGCTGATGCTCAGAATTATGTGGGAGCAGCTGCCCCACGTTGGACTTTTCAAGCACTACCACTCAGAACTGCCTGTGGGTTAGAATGCAGACCATCCTGCGACCTAGAGCAAGCTCTAGTCCCAAAGCTGTTATTTTAAAAGGAGCCAGAGGCAACTTTCTTATCCACAGCACAGATGAGGTTATTTCTGCAAACAGGCAAGTCCCAACAAAGAACTGTAACGTTTTATTCTAGCTGTCAGAAAGTGAGACAAGTAATGACATTCAAGTGTCTGGGTAATGTGCTGAAATCTTACAATCCATCTTTTTAAACCCGTAAGTGTTACTGCCCTTTTACTACTGCTGTTATCAAGTGACCTGAAATCCATATAGTTTACAATCAGTATGTATATGGTTGCCTGCACACACGTATATACATACTCAGCATACTGCAAGCTAACTCAGGACAGATGCTGTTATGCATGGGAGGAGGCAGCAGTTTTATATCCTGGCGGGTTTGATACCAAAGGCCCTACCCACAACTGGCCAAGGCAGCTGGGGGATCAGCAGGCTCCAGACAACACAACCAACCACGTTCCAGAGGATATTTTATTCTGCACCTTGCCTGGTGAGCCAGCAAACCCTAAAATGCTCTCCTGTGCCATATCACACTCTACAGCCCTCTGCAACCGCAAGGGCTGGGCTGCGCCGTCAGAAGACTACCGAGCAAAACACCAAAAAATGCCAAAGGTGCAAAACGTAGGAGTTGGGAGTGTTGTGTACAGAAGTGACTACAGTGTCCCACATAGTGGTTCTAGTTTTGTGGCAGTTAGCTGTCTTTCCTCGTTAACACTGTATTCTTTCTCCATCCTCTTAAATGTCTCTTCCGACAAAAGGGAGAGGGATTTTTCAAGTGCCTGCAAGAGTGGGCACCACCAGGTCCCCCCCAGAGCCGTCAGTCATCACTGGTCTTCCCACAGACGAGCAACCCCCAGGAGCCACAGCAGACATGAAAACAGTCTTTCTGCTCTGGTTTGTTGAGTTACTGAAAATCAATCAACTGAATTTCCATTGCAAAACAGCTATTACTGGAAATAGCACGTTTCTGGACAACCCAAGTTATTGGCAAGTGCCTAAAAAGCTGGCTCGGAACTCCAACTATAATTACTATTTGATTTAAAGACGTGCTCTGGCCTCACGGAGTCTCTCGGTGCTGGTTCATCACACTACCTCAGCACAGCCACCAAGTTCTAATCTCTCCAGTTTCCCCAGACTTCACCAGGGTACGTGCACACTTGCCATACAGGAAGAAAGCAGGTCTGACAGTCATGAATCAAAACCTCCACCTTATACCACCAAATTCAGTTTTGGAGATTACTGAGCCTGGTAGACCAAAGAGGCAACCTTCTGTGATTAAGGCTTTTTGTTTGTTTGTTTCAATCCTCATTTATTTTCTTCACACCTTTAGTGGGAGAGCCAGCTGCTACTGAAACCCAAGCATGACACTCTTGGGAAGTTACATCAATCTCCTAAGCCAGAAGGGGCTCCATGACCACTTTTTCTGAATTCCTTGGACACTCTTAGACCAAATGGGTTGGGCCCTGGACACAGTACACTACGCGCTATTCCTTACCCAAACAGATCAAAACTCACAAGTTTGAGGGAGTATCTTTGCTTTTGAGGACAGGTTCCAGATGCTGACTGTGCTGTGGAAGGATGGAACAGATGTGGTTACAGAAGCATGGAAAAGAGGTATTTGCAGTCTCAGCTGCATCACTAAACACAGCCTGCGCAGCTGACTTGTACTTATCCTCTGCTTCTTTCACTTGGCCTTGGCAAAAGCACCCTCTGCGACAGCGTCTTCCCAGATTACTACAAAATAATTCTTACCTTGCTCCAGAAGCACAGCACCCCTGACATGCTTCGAGTGCAGTTCTGCTTAAGTCACAGAAGCATCTAGGCATGGCTACAGTAGTGGGGTGCTTTGAAGGTGGTATGTAAAGAACAAATCATTAGTAGAATTTCTAAGGCACCCCCAAATTCATTCCCTGGGCATATGTAGCCTTCCTCCTCCAAAGAGATTTGTGCCCATTACTTGGCCTTGGGGTAGTTCCTCCTCTCCTGCTCTTAGACTGAGGGGTATATGCAGTTTATCTGCTGCTTGTCACCCAGAGGATGCTTCTCTAAAAGCACCCTCCACTATAATAGCAACAACATTGGTTTTCTCTTTTTCTAACATCACATCTTTTTAAAGACATAGGTGGATGCCCAGACTTTGTTATACAACAGCATAAGTAATTCAAAAGAAACCAAACCAAAATGTCAGGCAAAGCTCACTAATGGAAAAAATTCCTCTCAAAAAGTGTTTCCAAGTTAACAACAGAGAATAAGATTGGAACCTTTTCTTTGGAAGTTTACAATCAGACTGGAGAGAAAAGATCAGCAGTCACTAGACAGCTGAGAAGCAGCCCAGATGATTTAGCCGCTTTCTTTTGGCCTCCAAACCAGGCTGAGAATCCAGAATTGACATTTAGTCGATACTGACATCGCCTACGACACGGGAACTCCTGTACGGTGCTGGCAGCGCTTTGGCTTTGAACCTAAAAACCATAAAGAGGACATACGGCCCTGGATGATGTGTGTGTTCTCATCGAGTGGAGCCTGTTCTTACACCAACCTCCCTGTTGGGATGCCCAGCGTGAGAATACCGGACTGCGGCTGTCATACCGGAGGACACTGCCCCATGTTTTGGCAGTTTAAGGACATCCCCACAGCCACCACCGACCACCGACAGAGGGTCCCTGCGAGGCGTCCGGCCTAACCGCCGGGCACACCCTCCCGCCCGGCCCCGGCCCACCTCCCCCCTCTCCGCCCGCCCCGGCCCCCACCGCACCTTCGTACACCAGCCCGCAGTCTCCCTGCTCCAGGAGCCAGACCAGCCTCCACTGCCTGCCGCCCTGGTCCGTCAGCACCGCCCCCGCCGGCAGCGGCACCGCCGGGCCGGCCCGCGCCTTGCGGGGCGAGCGGGAGCTGGGCCTCGCCGCGACGGAGGGCCGAGCCGGGGAAGGCGGCGGGGAGGCGGCGGGGCTGGCGGCCTGCTGCCGCGGCGGGGCCGGCGCCGCCTGCTCCGTCTCCTCCTCCTCCCGTAAGGCGGGCAGCCTGCCGCCGCAGGCCGGGCAGAAGCGGAAGGCGGGCTCCACACCGCGCCCGCACTGCGGGCAGAACCGGCTCACCCTGCAGGCACAGCGGGGACAACCGTCAGCGCCCGCCCACCGGGCCGCCCCGCTCCCTCTCTCTCCCCCCATCACCACCACCTCGGGGAGGCGCAGGCCGCCTCAGGCCTCCCCGCCGCCGCCGCCGCCGCTCCCCGCCGCCCCCGGCCCGGCATCGCCCTGCGCATGCGCCGCCTCCACCGGCGCCGCCGCGCATGCGCAGGAGGCCGCGCTCCGCGGGGCGCTCCACCCTCACACCTCCCCTCAGGGGAGGCGGAGGCGGTACCGGGGCTATCGGCGGTCACGGCGGCTCCTCGGCCACGGAGCACCGGGGGCGGGTGGACGAGCAGCAGGTTGCCCTCGGGAGCCCGCCTCGGGGGTCTCCTCCCTCAGGCCTGCTTCCTTCCGGGCTCCGGCTGTCCAGCCGGCCGTCACTTACCACATCAGCAAAGCTGCTTAAAAACAGAACAGGTTCTGCCAAGCTAATGAGCGCTGGAGTTAGTGAGTCGCATAGGGCTGGGAGGAGTAACCATATGTTCAGTGTATGTGTACATCGTGTGCCTGTAAGCCTCACGTGTGCAGCGGTGCCGTACGGTACGAGAGGCGTCGGTGAGTTTGGGCCTTGGCCTTCTGGTGAGTTTGGGCCTTGTCCCTCTGGCAAGTGTGGACCATGTCCTTCTGGCAAGTTTGGGCCGTGTCCTTCTGGCGAGTTTGGGCCATGTCCTTCTGGCAGGACGAGGCGGAGGTTGGCACAGGGAAGGGGCGGGGGAGGTGTGCACAGCGGGGAACTGGGGTTTCATGTCCAGCAGAACATCTCGCCTGTCACGACGTTGCTTTTCAGAGACTGTCCCGCCATCCGAACACCACGGCTGCGCGGTGCACGCAGGAGCCAAGGAGACAGCAGGCGGCATACGATGAAGAGCCGAGTGGCAGCAGTTGCTCTCACAAAAGGTTAGCGGGGGCAAGGAATGAGCTCGGTGTACGGCTGATGAGGAGAGCAGCAGTGGAAGGTAGAATAAAATAACAGACAGTGTAAATACCCTGTGACTGAGCACACCACAGAGCTCTGTGGCTTGGAAGACGGTTCTCCAGACAAGGTATCTGCGCAGCCCTCATCCTGGTCACCCCTTCCCAATCCCTCCAAACACCAGAAAGTGTTCCTGATGTTCACTAAGCACATGGAAGAGTCCCAGCAAAGCCAAAACTCTGCCGAATGACACTGGGAGGCACAACACATGTTCAGAGTGGTCTCTGCAGCCCATTGCTGGGATATTTCTTCGAAATGCGGACACTGTCAGGAGCAACAGGGTGGGTTGGCTGGGTTCTCGCATTCCTCCCCTGCACGTTCATCGGGACACTGCACTCTACAATCCCTTTTTCATTTTCCTCTGGCACCGTAGGCGCAGCAGGGGTGCGTGGAATTGGCTTACCTTCACTCTCCCCCCCCCCCCCCGCACAACCTTCTTCTCGGTTCCCATTATTCCTGCCACCTGTACAGTTGCAGACAGCAATTCCTTTGGTAACCAAAGCATCCCCTCAGAATTTTGACAGAAAAGCAGCCGTCCTTCTTCATCAAATTGGTTTGAATTGTTTACCTTTTCAGGCTGGTGTGCAGTATTTTGTCTTCCCCTAGTCCTTGAATCGAGACCAACAATCATTGTACTAAAGCCCTCCCCGGTGACTGGTGGCACTGCTGTGAGTGCCTTGTTTCAGCAATGTTTTATTAAACCTTGCAGTTACCATTTGTTTTTTTTAAAAAAACTCTTTAAAACAGTGTTAATTCATGATCGTAGCTGTATAATTTCGTTGGTGGTTGCCTAGGGAACAATGATCGTGACCTGATTAGGTTCAATTTGGGCAGAGAATAATCCATTGAAACCTTCCACTGAGCAAAACCAAAAGAGCCATGAAAAGTTACACAGGTTTTGTGAAATGGGATATTTTGCATAAGCGCTGCCGTGCATGCCTTGCTAACAACTATGCCCTTGACAAGGAACTAGAGACGGATAAAAAGGTAACATGGAAAGGCGGATAATTGCTGAAGAAGCATAAAGTCAGCGAAAGTTCTGTGTTAACTGAGGGAAGTCAGTTGTAACTGGGGAAAAGGTAACAGCAGCAGGGGGAGATCATGACCACCAGCCCATAGAGTCCGCGCAGACCTACCCCCACGCACGCTGTATTGGAGCATGCACACATCAATTAAAAGGCACTGGAGCTTTAAATGAAGGCGAGAGATTATACTAACCAATAGGAGTTGTTAGGGTAAAGTACTAACCAATGGTTGTCACTGGAGGCGTGTACTTTTGAAGCGTATAAATGTATGGAGGATTTGGTAGACAGCATGCTAGATTTGTGGAATAGCGCCCAGCACCCATATCTGCGCACACCTGCAATAATAAATACCTCTGCTCTGTGTGTGTATAGTGGCATCTTGCACGCCGGGTAAACACCCCCAGTTTTGGGACAACACCCACCATGTTCGTCGGGACACTGCACTCCACAATCACTCTTTTTCATTTTCCTCTGGCACTGTAGGCGCAGCAGGGGTGCGTGGAATTGGCTTACCTTCACTCTCACCCCCCCACACACAACCTTCTTCTCGGTTCCCATTATTCCTGCCACCCGTACAGTTGCAGACAGCAATTCCTTTGGTAACCAAAGCATCCCCTCAGAATTTTGACAGAAAAGCAGCCGTCCTTCTTCATCAAATTGGTTTGAATTGTTTACCTTTTCAGGCTGGTGTGCGGTATTTTGTCTTCCCCTAGTCCTTGAATCGAGACCAACGATCATTGTACTAAAGCCCTCCCCGGTGACTGGTGGCACTGCTGTGAGTACCTTGTTTCAGCAATGTTTTATTAAACATTGCAGTTACTGTTTGGGTTTTTCTTAAAAAAAACTTTTTAAAACAGTGTTAATTCATGATCATAACTGTATAATTTTGTTGGTGGTTGCCTAGGGAACAACGATCATGACCTGATTAGGTTCAATTTGGGCAGGGAATAATCCATTCAGTAAACAAAAATGCATGGTGCTTTAAAAAGTCAGACCTCATAAAGACAAGAAAAACGCTCAGAAAAAACGGTGATGGGAAAAGGCAGACAGAAAATTGTGGAGAAAGACAACTCTTTAAGATTTATTTCCCAGAGCCACCAAGCTAGCACCACAGAAGAGAAACCCCCACCCTATTTCAGTGCCATATTGAAAGTAATAATTAGCAATAAAGAAAAAGAAAGCTATAATAAGTGGATGAAAGGGGAAATAGATAGCAATTTTCACCCCTTCATAACGGGTAATTTGCATTGCCAGGGCGAGCTGGGTGCCTGCGGTTACGCTGGAGGGGATTGTGTGAGGAACTGGGGAGCGCCTGGGGGCTGGCGCTGGGGCGGGTGCCAGGCTCTGGACGCTGGGGGTGGGCCCCCAGGCTGGTGCGCCCAGCGCAGCCGCAGCGGGGTAGGACTGGGCTGGGAGACCCGGGGCTCTTCAAAGGTTGAGTCGGAGGAAGAAACAGGGATCTTGTCCTTGCGCTCTTCACCCAGGAGAAGCCTGGGACCATCCCGGACTTGCTCTGGCCCCAGCAAATCAACCCTGTGCGCACTCTCCCGTTCCCTTTGGAATCTGTTTGCACGCTTGATCTCTGCAGCAGAGGCAGCCTCCCACAATGTGGTGATGCGCGGCTTGGAAAGCGCTTCCCGTGTTTTTAAACCAGGTCCAGCCCTGTGGCGATCCTTGAAGCTCTGCTCTAGGAAATGAAAACATTCCTGCCTTCTTTTCCCCTCTCAGTGACCCCTCACCGGGTCCCTTCCCCCTGGCCCTGCCAGGCTGCAGCGTGCACCGTGTCTCTCCCTCGCGGGAGCCGCTCCATCTCACTGCTCGGCTGCTTCTCTGCCTCCCTGCCCTGCCCTCTGCGAGCGGCCCGAGCCCTGCTCACACACCCCAGCAATCCCAGCGAGCGATGCCTTCCTGACGCCCCTGTCCCGTGGTTACCGGCGCAGAGCGGGCAGGCGAAGCACCCGCAGGGACTCCAGCAGCTCTCTCCTGAAGGATGGAGCTCCTTTATAGAGCCCGGCGCTGTGTACACATAGGGTTACATTCACATTGCCTTGAATTTAATTACATTGAATTGTATTTGATGTCTGCTCAGCGGCTTGACATCATGCGATCAATCCCTTCCCATGTTTTCACAGTCAGCTTGAGATTTGACCGTTGAAGCACAGTATCCCTTCAGCAAGATCTGCTCTCTTTTAGGCGTGTATTGACCAGCGCGTGTCTGGCACAGATCCTGCCCATTTATTCCTACCCTTGTCCCCTAACTTTTAAGCAGTTTACAAGAAAACTTCACCGTTTATCCACCTTCATAAAATCATAGAACTGTCTAGGTTGGAAGGGACCTTTAAGATCATCAGGTGGAGCCATCAGCCTAACACTGCCAAACCCACCACTAAACCATGTCCTGAAGAGCTTTTGTAGAGAGATTTTTTTGTCAAAGTTTCACAAAAATCATTGTTTATATATCAACTGGTTCACCATTATTTACATCTTCCATGTAATTCTAGTAAGACTTCCCTCCTCAAACCCATGCCGGACATTGCCTCAGCATTGCGTGCTTATCCACGCATTTTCTAATGCCTTTTTTTTCTTCCATCTTTCAGCAAATTTGCCTGGTACCAAAGCCAGGATTAAGATCCCAGAGTTTCCTGGATCCCTGTGGAGCCCTTCCTAGATTTTAGCCTGGCATTTGCCACCTTCGTCTCCGGCGCCGGGGGGGTCGGGGACCTGCTGCCTCCGTCCCGCTGCGGATGGGGGCTCTGCCCCGAGCACACGCCAGCCCAGTCCCCCCACCGGCCACAGTGGGTTCCCAGCAGACTTCCACCTTCTGATGGGTTTGCTAATTGTTACGTGGTAAGCAAATCATGCTCAAAATATATTTTCATCTGCGTGAACGTGGTTTTTAACCTGCTGGGGTTTCCGCATCTTGCTGTTTTCCCGGTTTGAAAGCAGAAAACGCCACTTTTGGAAGAATTTTTTTGTTTTACTTCATTTTATTTGTTTTAGTTTTACTGTTTACTTGTATTTTGGCTAGCTTGCTTTGCTGTTAAACCATCCTCCTGCAGGTTCACCGTGGTATTGCATTAGGATCTCCTGCTAGGAGCCACACGCTGGCTAGACGGTACCTCCCTGTTGTTTGCAAGTATTTGATTTTCACTTCCAACCCATTTCTTTATTTTACGTTGTTTCTTCGGGGAAGGATAGGTAAGGCTGAAGGGGTTTTTCACCCAGACTACACCAGTTTACGGCTCAGGGGATGCCTCTTCTCGTGGGTCTCTAACTGGGGGCTCCAGGCACCGCCGTTTCAGGTGGCTTTGCTGTGACACTTCCCCGCTTCACGTCTCCCCAGGCAGCGGTTTCTTGCTCTCACGGCCTCGTAGCATCCCTTAGCATTTTGGGGGTATTGTCCCCATCCCCTCTGGGTGGTTTATAGGCAAGCCCTAACGCCCTTCTCTGTTCATCCTCCATGTTTCGTGGTCCCCTCCCTGCAGATTCAGGCAGATTCCCGATGCGGGTAACCCGTTTAACTCGCTTGAGCCGACGCCTCCCCTCGCCCTGCTCACACACCAGCCCTCCACCGCCTTCTCCTCGACTCTGGTCCCTGGGCTGTCCCCGTCCCTCCACCCCTGGGGTTTCCCGATGCCTTGTCCTCAGCTAACCCAGGCTGCTCTCCTCTCCCCGCCGGGACCAGAGCATTTCACCTTGTCCTGGCAGCCTGCTTTTTTAATGTCCCTTTTTTTCTGACTTTTCTCAGTCAGGGACTTGGGGACAGAGTTAGGAATTCACCTCCGGATGATTCCCCACCCCACTGTCCACTTATCACACCCGCTGTCCTCCATGGTTTTCATTTTAAGGGCTAGCACCCCGGCTCTGTTTTAATTTAACCCAGAGCTCATCTTTCCTGGAGATGCTCCCTCTATCCCAAAAGTTTCTCTAATTTCTCTCTAAGCCAAAACCCAGCCTACATACCCAGCAACCTGCCCACCCTCGCTGGGCCGGCAGCACTGCCTGCCCTGGATCCACCTTCCTCTAAAGCAGCGCGTTGTGTGCATTTTTAACTCTCCTTTGGTCTTGGAAAAGGGCAATGTCTAAACTTCCAGGACAAGACCCGTCTCCCTCTGGCCTTTGTGTGCTGAGGATGGTCTGTGCTGCTGTGCAGGCAGCTGGGGTGGCAACAGAAAGATCCCTGTCTCCTCCCTTCAGGGATCTCCGTGGTGTCTGCTCCGTTATGTCTCCCTTATCTCACCCCTGGCTTCCCAGCACAGCTGCCAGCAGCCCGAGCGCGTGACTTACGGGATTTACGTGCTGGCAGAGATCTATGAGCTTGACAGAGCGCCCAAAGCTGCCAGTTCTTCAATTGCTCTTAATGAATGAGGCTATTGCTTTGCATTTACGCGCCTCTCTGATCCTGAAGTGAAGCGATGCCACTTGGGCAGTGGTGCTATGGTTCCAGGAGGGGCCTCGGGAGCCTTTTGGCTCCGAACTGCCGGTTCCAATCCAGCAGCCGTACGAGGTGCTGGCTGTCGGCGCAGGAGGGCTGCCTGCACACCCATGGGAAGTGGCCCTGGGGACACCGGCTGCCTCTCTGGGGCGAAGGGACAACCGGCTTGCCCTTGGGCAGCAGCTGGGCAGCATGTGTTCCGGGCTGTGCTGCCGCCCCAGCTCCGTTCGCCACCTCTCCGACCGCAGCGGGATGCTCAGCCAGCCAGGGAGGAGCAGCGGTAGCAGACGTTTCCAGCCACATCTCCCCCACGCCGGTGGTGCACCGGGGTCTGTCAAGGGCATTGAGCTCTGTAACCCCCAGCGGAGTCACGGGGACAGAGCCAGGACACCCTGGGGACACTTTGCAGGAGGCTGGTGCAGCCAGAGACCGCACCGGCTCCCTGCAGAGTCCTGCCAGGGAAATCCCACTTCGAGGAGGGCAGGGATTGGGAAGAGCAGCAGGGGATCCTGGAAAGCTTCCTGCCGTGCCAACCTTCCCAGCCCACGGATATCTTCCTGCGGCTGAGCACCACGAGGGGAGTCCATCCATCTTCCCTGCACATCTCCCCAGTGCTTCCAGAGTGGAGGGAGGCACTGGGAGACTCCAACCTGGCAGCCGAGGCTGGGGGGCTGCGAGCTGGCGTGCCTTGGGGGGCAAGGCAAGAGGGAATCCACTCCCAGCGGAAAGGAGCCCAAGGGATCTATCTGGTCCTTGCCCAAAGAAGCACCTGCATCTGGGCAAGGCAGCGAGGTCACTTCGTTCCCCGTGGGATGCGGGGGAACCGCCTCTCCTCCCCAAGCCCCCGCGGTGGTCTCGCAGGCAGGCTGAGAAGTGGAACCTCTTCACCACCGCACCGGCGCTGCAGGAGCCAGGGAGGACGTGCTCCAGCAACCCTCGGAGTCTTGCTTGGGAAGCACGCATCTTTCCCCAGAATAAGACCAGATGGGAACCCCCCATCCCTTCTGCTTTTACACAGGCGGTGTTCCCAAGGAAAATGGTTGTTCCCAGCCCGCCTGGCTGTGCGGAGCAGATCCTCCTGTCCACGGCCAGCAAGGATTCGAGCGTTCGCGTGTCTGCACCCACATGCTCCCCTTCTACAGCAGCAAACCCTTGACGTTGCGCTGCTGGTAACACCCCGGAGCCGGGTGGGAGGTTGTGTGGCCGTGCGTGCTCCCGGTGCTGGGAGATAGGCAGGAGCAGGGCTCGTCTTCTGCCGAGTCTGGGGGAGCAGAAGGTGCTGGATCCGCTCCCCCACTTTCACGGGAACCATCATCCCGGTGTTTCCCTCCGGGGCGGTGGCGCTCGAGGGTAAAAAATTGCCAGTCCCAGGATTGCACCATCCAGCACCGCGGCAGAGTTAAGGAGCGGGAAGAAACTAGGACAAAGATGGGAAACGCTCTCAGCAGAATTCGGTGTTGTTTGTCCCCAACCTGGGGGCTCACGGGATGTGGTGTCCAGGGAAGCCCTCGCTGCGTGTCCCCGAGGCACTGGCTGCCCTGGAGGAAGGTGCTGCCAGGCATTACGGCGTGTCTGCCCTGCTCACGCTCCCTCCCGCCCTCGCAGGGAAGGAGGGCAAGGAGCAACACGGAGGCAGTGGCACAAAGACGGTGGTGGTGAACACCAGCCAAAGTCCTTGCCCGGCTGCTGCCCTGGGCCGTGGGGAAAGCAGAGGAACCGAAGGAGAAATGATTCAGCGATGTTCCTCTTCCCAACATCTGCATTTTCCTGCAGGAAGGGAGATGGGGCGCCAGCGCACCCTGTGCCGGGTCCGGGCCATGTGTCTGAGCTGGCATGGCTGCGCTGGGGACACACCGGCATGTCCCCCCCGCGGCGCCTCTGCCAGCCCATCCTGCGTTTTGGCTGTTGTTCGGGTGGTGAAGGGGGGGCATTGCCTCAATGGGCAGATAAAGACGGATTCCTGGTACCGGCCAGCACATTCCAAACAGGTCTAACCCTGAAACCCGGGGTGGGACAGGCAGGGCCGGGGTTTCTGAACCAGGCGGATGGTCTGAAAAAGCGTGATGGGCGTCCCCGCTGCTGTCGATGGGGTGGCCCCCAGCGGCTGCCCCCTGGGAATAACCCCCAGGGAGATGGGGGGGTGACAACAGCCAAGACAGGAAAGGTGGTGGAGAACAGCTTGAGCCAGTGGTCTCGGGGACAAGAGCGGGGTTGGCAGGCTTGGCCTGCGAGCACAGGGGCTGATTCCTCCTCCTGTTGGGTGTTGATGAGGGAGTGATGGGAGATCTCAGAGGGACATCGCCCTGGGAAGCACTGCCTCGCTGCCTGGTACCCCCCTGCCCTTTCCTGGCAGCGTCCCGTGGGTTTCTCCTGTGTCCCTGCTCCGTGCGCCAGCGCGTCCCCAGCACGTGCACGGTCCCGGGTGCGAGCTGAGTCACCGCGATGCCACCGCGGTTGCAACACCTCCCGTCTCCTGTTCTAGGAGCCATGAGGAGCATTGTAAATACTTTCTTTGGCAAGACTTTTGTTTTGATCTAATCGCTCAGCTGCCTTCAAAGGCACGGCGTGAGGCAACAGGGCAGGTCACCGGGAGAGCTGCGGCGGCTGTAATTGGGGAGGATCAAACCCGGGCTGGAGCAGGGGTGTGGACAGGCGCCTCAACCCTGGGCTGACAGGAGGCTCCGGCGTGTCACCCCAGGCACCGACTGTCCCAGATCCTCCCCAGGACCATAGTCACCTGCGACCGTGCAGCTGGCCGCAGGCACTGCCCGAGACGGGGCCGGGGTCCCCACGCTGCGCTGAGCGCTGGGGCGCAGACCCAGGGCGAGACCCGCGTCCCGCCGTTCCCGCTGGGGTCGCAGCAGGATGCTGTGCGACACAGTGACAAGCGATGGGGGAAAGGCGACCGGAGGCATGACGAGCCCTCAGCCGGACCGCGCTGGGTGGCAAGGCGCACGCCATCCCCACGCCCGGCCAACCTGCGTTCTTCACGTTTCAAAGCGTGCACGTGCGGCTCTGCTGCGGGATGGCAGCCTGCTGAGCCGGGCCGGCTCGTTCCTGCCTCCGAGCCCCGTAATGAGCTTTGGGGGATGCCGCTAAGCAGATGAGCGCGAGCCGGAGAGCTTTGCTGTGGGCTGGTGGCTGCGCGGTTGTCCCTGGCAGACGGGCTGCTGCTCCGCTGGTGTCTGCCGAACAAGCCGGGGGAGCCTGGGGACACGGCTCCCGGCTGGGTCTGTGCGTCTCCCAGCGCAGCCCAGTGGGAGAAGGGACGCAAGCACAGGCCAGCCAGCGGGGACACTGCTCCTGCGGCCACCCCGTCCAGCGCAGCAGCAGCACCCTGCAAGGAGAGTGGGGAGAAACCCAGCAGCGGCTCCATTACGGGGCCAGACCCGCGGGTTGTAACTCACCCCGGGAAGCCACGAGAGCAAAGCCACCGAGGCGGTGTGCGGGGTGCCCCCTTCCAGCTCGATGGCAATCACGGGGGCGTCACCCTCCGTTCGTGCATGGCTGTTTTTAAAGCTGCTACTGCTGCTTCCCTCCCTCCCTCATGAGACAGCTTCACCCTTGCCCCAGTTCTGAGTTTATTTTCGCCTCCCCCAGGGGCCAGCCGGGGCACGGCGGATGGCTACCAAACCCCGAGATTAAAAGACAGCAGGAGGACACCCTCCTGCAAAGCAGTCGTGCTCAGAGCGGTCACTGCAGCGTTCGTCTGAACGGAGACCCCGGAAAAGCCGCTTCTCTTCATCGCATGGAGAAAAGCGGCGGCTCGGGACCACCCTGCTCCCCTGCTCGCCATGGCCTGGGGGGGCGCGGGTCACCGTGGCACCCCAAATACCCCCGGGCACTTTACAGGGGACCCCATGCCCTTTGCTCACGAGCTGCGCAGGGCCTTGGCTGTCCCTTAGTCCCCACCCTCCTCTTCCTCCTCCCTCTCCCGTAACATGCCCACAGCAAACTTTTCCCCCCCTTTTCGGCGTTCCCGGCATCAGCAGCTGGGTTTGTTCTTCCAGCCCCTTCGCCTGCCAACTTGGCAGCCGGCAGCGGGAGCGGGCAGTGCCGGCAGGGGCTGGGCAGTGCCGCCGGCCACCGGCCCCTGCGAGCCCCCTGCTCTGCCGGCACCTTCATCCTTATCTGGAAGGTGCCACTCGGCAGCTGGAGTGGCCGCGGAGCGCCGCGTTCCCACGCACGCCGCCCAGCCGGACGGGGCCGCAGCTGGCGCGGGCTCCCGAAAACTGGGGCAGGGCACGGCGTGGAGCGCGGCCGTCCGGGATTGGGAGGGACGGACGGAGAGCGGGGAGCACACACGGTGCACCGGGAACCAGCTTCAGCCCAAATGGCCCTACAGCCCCGGGCAGAGCACATGGGTCTCGGCGTGTCACGTACACGCACAGCCCCTCGCACGCGCACACCTGTCATGGATGTGCACGTGCCCCTACACACACACGGGTGCCTCACATGCCCGCACCCCCTTGCACGCCCACACCCCCTTGCACGCCCACACCCCCTTGCACAGCCGCAGCCCCTCGCACACACACAGCCCTTGCACGCCTACAGCCCCTCACACACCTACAGCCCCTTGCACACTTGCAGCCCCTTGCACACCTGCAGCCCCTCCCTTGACTGCAGCCCCTTGCACGCCCACAGCCCCTCACACAGCGACAGCGCCTTACACACGCCCATAGCCGCTTACACAGCCACAGCCCCTTGCACACCTGCAGCGCCTTGCACGCCCACAGCCCCTTGCACACCTGCAGCCCCTCGCATAGCCACAGGCCCTCGCACACCCGCAGCCCTCACACACACACACACACACACACTCGGCGTTCCCGCAGACCGCAGTGCGCTCCAGGGTGCACCCCCACAGCTCCACACGGGGGGGGGGGGACACACACGGGTGCGCACCGCCCAGAACACGCGTGTGCGCGCGCACACACACTCCGACACGTCTGTGCACACGTGCGATGCCGAGTGCACACACACACGCGCACACACACATCTGTGCACACCTGCGACGCCCAGTGCCTGCGCGCGCAGCTGCGCGGTGCCCTCTGCGCACACACAGAGCAGTAACACACACACACACACACACACTCTCACGCGCGCGCGCACACGCGCGCTCACACTCGCGCTCGCGATGACGCACACCCCCCCGCGCGCCCTGGCCCCGCCCGCCGGTGCGGCGCGTGCGCGGGGCGGGGCGGGGCGGTGGCGGGGCCGCAGCCGCAGCCGGAGCCGCCGGGCCCGGTGAGTGAGCGAGCGCGTACCGGGGGACGGGCGGGCACCGGCACCGGCGGGGGCGGGCACGGGCAGGGCCGGGGGGCGCCGGCCCGGGGGCAGCGGTCTCTCGGCGGGGCCGGCCCCGCCCGGGGCTGCGGCAGCCTCCGGGGCCCTTCGCCCGGCTCCTCCCGCCGGGGCCGCCTCCGCGCTCCGCACCGGGCCCGGTGGGTGTCGTGTCGTCGTCCGTTCCCCCATCCCCATCCCCGCCGCCGTGCCGGGGCGCGCTCGGTCCCCCGCCGGCCCCGGATGGAGACCCCCTTCCCCCCCCCCCCCCCCCCGGCTCCCCTCCCGGAGGCGGCGGCCTTGTGCCCGGTTCCCTCGCGGGGCCCGCACGGCTCCCCGCAGCCGGGAGAAGGGCTGCCGCCTTCCCGGTGACCCGGCCGTCCCCTCAGCTGGTGCACCCCCCGGGTCACCGCGGGACAGGGACACCGCGGGGGGGGCTCTGCCAGCGACCCACGAGCCCCCGGCTGCACCCCGGGGGTCCGCGCCGAGGCGCTCCGCCGACACAGGGGGGGTTCGGGGGGGGGGGGGATAACCGAGGCGCAGTGTCGTGTGTCCCCCCCGGGGGCTCAGTCGTGTGAAGGCACCGCCGCACGGGCCACCTCTGCGCCCGCTCCCGGCCCGTGGCAAGCAGGGCCCGAGCGCGGGTAGCCCCCGAGGGGAGGGAGCCCACCCGGGGGCTGGTTGCCGTGTCCCTGCCTGTCCCCGGCCGAGAGGCGGGGGGTGACACACACACACCCCCGCCGGGCTCCGCACCGTCTGCCTTTGCCAAATCCTGGTTCTGCCGAGAGTTCGGCTCTTTACGGGCACCCGCGGACTCTCTGGATGAGCCGCCGACGGTGTTTCTAAAGCAAAGGGTACGTCCAGCGCTGATGCAGCAGCTTCTGCCCTCCTCTCTGCTGCAGCCCGAGCCCGGGGGCTCCGTGGGCACCCCATTCAGTCACCCAGTAGCCCACCGGGCTGCCCAGGGCCACCAGCCCCTTCCTTGCCTCGCTCCGGGGTCAATGCCCGGGCACAAAACCAACCCCGCCGGTTCAAACGGGACCCGGCCGCGGCGCTGTTTGTGTTTACTTCCACGTTTTGAGGCCCAAAGTTCCCGTTTTGGGGGAAGAAACGGAGGGGCGGAGTGCGGGTTCTGCGGGGCTGCTGGGTCCTGCGTGCTCGGCTGCTGCGCGGGGTCTGCAGCCCCTCGCGCCCCCGCTGGGCTTGCGGCCTCCTAGAAAGTTTTATTGCTCTATTTCCACAACCTCTCACGCTGTGGTAGGTGAGGGCTGTGGGTTTGGGGTTTTTTTTTTTATGTTCTGGCTGCGTTGTGACTCTTGGCATCCCTGCGAACGGTGAGAAGGGGAAGAAGAAGCAGCGGCGAGGGCTGCGTGCCTCCAGACGCCTGTGGCCCCGGTTGCTTTTAGCGTGACCCGGCCACAGGAGATGGGACTTTCTGGACGTGCAGGCGTCGGAAATCACTCGCTCTTCCTGAAAATGCTGGCCAAAAAAAAAAAATAATCCTTCCCCCTGCCATGGGTTCTCATGCTTTTTTAATTTCCAGCACGGGCGCTGCGGGCAGCGGAGAGGCGTTTCCTGCGCCAGCAGCACCCGGGTACCGGCAGCCCTCGCCAGGTATGTGATGGCACCACGCAGTCACCGGCATGGCCGTGGAGATGGAGGCGCCCGGCAGGGTCTGCAGCTCATCTTTTAGGGATAACACGGTGCCTCTGCAAGTCAGTGGGGAGAAACGCCAATTTTATTTATATTAAAAAAAAAAAAAAAAAAAAAAAAGGCCAACGTCTGCCATTTCCAGGCCTCGTTTCTATGGGAACGGGACATCAGAAGAGGAGAAATGCGGCGAGTGCTCTAAAATAACTGCCAGCTCCCGGGAGCACGTGGCCTTTGCTGGGCTCACCCAGCCCCTTCCGCCGAGACGGTGGCCGGGGATGGCCGGCTCCCGGCGGCACGGTGGTGTGGAAGTGGGTCAGGAGGTGGGATGCTGTGGCCTTGTTCCCCGCCGATCCTCAGCCTGTCCTCAACTAAATCCGCTGGTGGGAGAGCTGTGGTCCAGGCTGGTGGCTGGCACGGCCACCGCGTTATCCAGCACGGCTCCGCGCTGCGCTCGGCAGCGTGGCAGTGGCCGGTGGTGCTGGCCAGACGGCAAGGACCTGTCTGGCTTCCACCCATCCGGGTTGTGGGCAGGCAGGAGGGTCACCTTCCTCGCTGACCTCCCTGGGGACGGCCAGGACGAATCCGCGCTCGCTTGTTAAGCAGACTCTTCCTCCCGCCGCGGTCGAGCGCGGAGAGCAGGGTATTTCCAGCTAGGGGGAGAGGAACTGGGTTGTTCTCCCAGAAGCCGGTGGTGGTTGTCTCCTCTCTTTGCCCCAGATCTTCGTGTCTCTTGCTGGGACAGTCGGGCTTCTCTCGCAGCACTGGGGTCAGGCAGGAGAGCGTCTCCGGAGGGGACAACCCGACCTGTTGTCGCGTGAGTAGGCGAGTGCGTCGCAGGGCGTCCCCCCCCAAGGTACGCACCGTGCCTCCGAGGTCATCTTGATCCAGCTGTGCTCAACCCTCCTTTCCTGCCAGTGGTCATCCCAGGCGCGGACGGGGCCTCTGCCTGAGCTGCCTGTGGTCTCGGGCACCTCAGGGCTGGTCCAGGCAGCGCCTTCCAAAAAAAGGTTTCCCCTTTTGGGTTGCAAAAAAATTATTTCTGTGGATGCCCTGGGAATCCATTTTTGCTCTCAAATCCGGTAAGAGTAGCCCAGTTGCGACTGAGCTTCTTCCTTCTCTCATCCTCCGGTGAGCGAAAGGTCCAGTACGGGTTTTCTCAGGACCCTAAAAAGCTTGGAAAAAAATTATTGGCAATAATGAAGTTTACTGCCTTTGCGTAGTGTTTGTGTTACCCAAGAGCTGCTTGACATTTTCTCAGTGACGGTGCCGGCCCCCATGGCAGCCGTAAGACCTGCGGGGGCGAGAGCGGGGGGGTAGGTTTTGTTTGAGGGTGCGGTGGGGCGAGCGGCCAGGAGAGACGCGGGAGCAGGAGGTGGGATCTCTGTGAAGGCAGCAGCCTTCTCCAGCCTGACCTGTCACATTTCTCGCCTTCAAAACGAGAAAAGAAAAAAAAAAAAAAAAGTTTGATTCCCTTGAGTGCGGGAGGAAGGTTTCGGCTCCTGGGGTCTGCTTCAGAGGTGTGTGGGATCCTGCCATGTGCGGTATGTGGGTGTGTGGGGCTGGGGGACCTACTGTAGGGGTCCTGTGGCAGACGGGGGGCATTTCTGGCAGGGCACGCGTGGACCGGAGGCCGGCTGGAGACACGGCGCTTTGTGATGAGCTTGAGAGGTGTTCAAGCTGACACCTGGCAGCAGCCGCCTTTGCAAAGTCCCCTTTGCTGTTCCTTCCCGCTTGCTGCCCGGGGAGGGCTGCAGGAGTGCACCTCTTCTGCTTTCTTTTTCCCGTGCGGAGACGGATTCTCAAGCACAGATGTCTCTTATTGCGGGAATCTGACTTCTGTGCACGGAGTGGCAAAAAGAAGGTGTTTTTTTTTTATTTTTTTTGCTCTGAGACTGCGCCTGGGTTTTGGGTTGGGGATGGGAAGGTGCGTACCAAGCCGGGAGGACGCTTGTGGAGGGCTCAGGGAGGTACTTGTGTCGGGGCAGGCTGGGTAGATGGATGCTTGTCACTTTGTCCGCAGACCTACGTGGTTTTTAGCTTGCTCTTACCGCGGCTCACTTGCTCCCAGCTGTCGGTGATCTCTCCCCGTGTGCTTTTACCGCTCACCAGTGCGGGAGCGAGCGAAGGTTGGGCAGGCAGGGTCGCCAGCCTCCCCTCTCCCCTTGCGCTGCCACCCTGAGCTCCCTCCTGAGGTTGCTGGATGGGTCTAAGAAGATGATACTGTCCTAACCAGGGCTGGAAAAACGCGCTGTTGAGCATCTCCCGGGGCGTTGCTGGCAGGTATCGCGTCCATCCTTGTCTCTGCAGCGGCTTTTGGTGCCGCCGGGGTCTGGAGCATCAGCTCTGGGAGATGAACCCGGCAGCTGCCCGCTCGCGGGGGGTGCGGCAGGGCTGCTGGCACCCGGGTTGGCACCGGCGCTGCGGGAAGAAGGGGTTTGCCATGCTCGGAGGTTGGGGGACTGCTCGGCAGGGTGGGGGGCTGCCCTGCGTCCCGCAGCGTGGGCAGGCGGCTCTGCCTGTGCCGGCCCCTTCTCTGTGCCACTGCGGGCGCATCCCTGGTGGGACAGCGATGTTTCATCAGGAAACGCCGCTGCAAACGGAGGCAAAAATAATTTGGAGGGGTGGCAGATGCTTCCTAAAAGATGGGGAGGATGCGGGCGTATCGTCCTCAAGTGTATCATCCTTGAGCGTATCGTCCTCATGCACCGACCTTCCCTTCCGCTTCCCTGCCCTTTTCTCATCCTCGCCTCTCCAAGGAGAGTTTCTGCTGGGAAAGCACCGTTAACGTTGCAAACCCGACCCTTCGGATTGCAGAAGGCAGAGGCACAACTTGAAATCTTCACTGTTCCCGAACTAACGGGCTGCAAGGAGTTTGGGGGCCTGCCTGGGGCCGGTGTTTGCGGTTCTGTAACCCGGTGCTCCCGCTGCTTAAGGAAAGCTGTTCCCTGCCTGCTGCTGGCGAAGGACCCCTCATGCTCGCAGGCTGGGTTTCTAAGCAGCGGCCTCCCTCTCTTCCAGCTCGGGTCATGCCGATGACCGGTCACTCCAGAAACCATGAGCTCTGGCTCTTAAGGGTCAGTCACGGCCCTTGGAGAGGGAGCAGGACAGTTATTTTCCCCCCCCGGCTGGGGCCGATCCAGCTGTTGCGACATCAGGCTGGAAACAGGGAACTGCCCTTGGGTTGCCGACGGGTGGGATGAGGATGCCGCCTTCCTGCCGCCGGGATCTGCGAGCGCACAGCGTTCATGGCTCTCTCCTCTCTTCCAGGGTCCTGCGGAGCGGCAGCGGTCCCCTTCTGATGGGAGGATGGTTGTTCTCAGGCAGTTTGGGCTGCTGCTCTGGAAGAACTACATCCTGCAGGTAGGCTGGCGCCGCGCGCTCGGGGGCTGCTAAATGTGGGTACATCAGAGCTTGCCCGGGGTCTTGATTCTCCAGCAAACCTTCGCCGTGGGCCCAGGGCATTTCCTGGAGGAAAAGTGGGTTTGTTTGGGCGTGTGGTGTTGTCCTGCTTTTGTGCCGGGGAGGTGGGGGCATGGCTGCGGGCTCAGTTGTCCCTGTCCCCTGGAGCGCGCGCTGTGCCGTTCCCCTCCGGCAATCCAGCCGTGAGTTCAGCTGCCCCTTCCCGCGGAGCAGGATAACCCACGCACCCTCCGGTGCGGTGGTGGCGTTTCTTGAGCCGTCTTGTTACACAAACCCTTTAGCAGCCGCCTCTGGAGGCGCTGGTTGCTGCACGCCACCTCTAAACCCACCAGCACCCACATTTTTTTTTTCCTCCATTGCTTTCTACCACCCTCAAAAGCAGCTTTTGGGGGTCTTAAAAAGAATTAAACCACCGCGGTCCTGGCACCCGCTCCCGGCCCAACTCTCCGCGTGGCAGCTGGGTAGTGATGAGGAATTTCGGGACCTCCTTGCCCTGCTGACCCGGAGCGTCTCGCCGGCTGCTGCAGCACCTTTCAGCAGCGTGCGGATGCTGTGGCTCCGCTGGGACCCGGGGCCGGCCCTGGCGGAGGGCTGCGGAAGAGGAGGGAGCAGAGAGCGCCGCAGCCTGGCTTTACGCTTCCATTTACCCTTCCGCAGAATGGCACGGCGTTGCTTTAAAAATAAACGGAAGGAAAAGGGAAGGGCTGGCTGAGCTGCCTGCGCTCCCGGCAGGGCAGGGAGCAGGCAGCAGGGCTCCGATGTGACCGAAGGGACCGGCAGCGGGGCTGATTTGCAGCCAGGAGCGTGCTCCGTGGGTGTGCGTGACGGCCAGCCCTGCGAGTCCCCCCACCTTGTACACCCCAGCCGCGTCCAGGCCAATCCCCCATCCCCTCTGCAGGGGAACAGCAGCTTCTGGGTGTGCTCTGGGGCGGGGAGCGCCTCTCGTCGCGTTTTTCCGAAGCCATGGGCTGACTTGGGGTACGACCCGGAGTGTTTGCTCCCCTCCTCTAAGTCTCCACCGAAAAATGTGCTCCCGGTGAAGGCGCAGAGCTCCCAAGCCATCGTCACCCCGGTGTGAAGATGGATGCTGGGACACGTGGCTTTGCTCAAAGCTGGGGCAGCCCTGGCCAGGCGGAGGTGGTGATTATGCATGAGTGTCCCCGTCACCTCTGGAATACGGCAGCTTAAATGACTTCTGCGGCAGCGAAAGCCTGCGCTGGTAAATGTGTATTAGCCTGTGAGTTCAGGGAGCCAGGCAACCCTTCTGGAGACAGCCCAGGAGCCTGCGAGGGGGTTAATACGATAGTAAATCAGCGGGAGGCAGCTGGTCCGCCAGAGCTGCATTATAAAACCATCAGACATTTGCAACGTTGGCTTTTATGAGCGTGGCCTTCGCAAGGGCTCCTTTTTTCCCCTGGCGGCGCTGCCGGGGCTGGCTGCGGCGGCGGCTGGTCCCTGGCTGCGGTCGGAGCGGGCAGCTCCTCCCGGGGGAAGCCCGGAGAGGGGTTTTGGGCTTTGGCAGTGGGTGCTGAGAGCCGGGGCGATGCGTGGAGCGGCTGCGTGGCCGTACGCCCCTGTGTCCCTCTCCTGACGAACCGGCCGAGAGCCAATTCACCCCAGCTGCTGCAGGACGGACCGTCCCTGTTCCCGGGAGGGCTGTGCTGTGCTCGGGGCTCCGTTCCTGCCCCACCGCACACTCTGCCCACCTTAGCGTGTCCCGCTTGTCGCTTTTTTCTTCTCCCCCCCCTATTTAAGAAATAAAACCTTTTTCTGCACTGCAGAGGCATGGGAGGTACAACTCCGTGGTCAGCACAGCTCAACGCTTGGTGCTCACGGAGCTGGAGGCGCTTTTGGGGCAGCCGTGGTGCTGGTGGTGGTCGGTGTAGGCAGGAGAGAGCCCTGCCGCGGGCTGAGCCGTGCGCCGCCTGCAGCGTGCTCGCCCCGTACGGACACCCGGCATCTGCAGGCATGTTCGGTACGGCACCTCGGCCCATCGCGGTGATCCGGGCCATGGCATCGCTGTGCCGGTGGCCATGGGGCCGGGCAGGGGCGGTTTAACATCACGCAGTGCAGCAGGGATGTGCTGCGCCGTCGGCTAAAAACCTATTGCTGAGACAGCAGAATTGTGAGAATAAACCTCTTGGCGCTCCTCTTGTGCGTTGCGTCGTTCTTCTTTCCAGCCTGGCGGAGGGAAGGGTGGAAAATCCCCCGCGGTCTTGTAAAGCCCATCTTAGCCACAGCCCTCAGAAGAGGTTAACGCTGCTGCTTCTGCTCTGGGCGCCCGCTCCGAGTGAGCAGCGGTGAAACCCTGTGCCCTGCTGCCGGGGACATCTCGTTAGCTGCCGGGGACATCTCGTTAGCTGCCAGGGACGTCTCTTTAGCTGTCCCTGCAGGGACGGAGGTTTGGCGTGCTGGGCTGGGCTCGGGCGAAGGCGTTTGGGTTTGCAGGAGGAAATAAGGCGGCTGGGTCCAGATTTCACCTCTCCTGCCCAGCCCTGCCTGGGCGCTGCCGCTGCGCCCTCCTGCCGGCGGTGGGACCCGGGGCGCCCGGCCGAGCTGTGGGTGCTGCCTCCCTCTCCCGTCCCTGCCCCGGGTGGGTGACGCCACCCCAGCGGGAGCAGCCCGGTGCTCGCTGCTCCCCTCCTTGGCAGCAAGCGTGACCCTTGCGGTGATTTTATGAGAGTAAATCCATCGGTCGGCAGCGTGTCCTGGCTCCTGCCGTAAAACACATCGAGGGGGGTCACGCTGCAGGGACGGGGGCGTGCATGGCGCTGGTTGGGACTGCTGCCCCTCCGGTCAGAGGTGACCCTAGTTCCCCTGGGACGAGCAGAGTTTTAAACGCTAATTAACCTGGGTTAGATGTTAATTAACCTGGGTTGGATGCTAATTAACCTGGCTTGGTGGTGGGCGTGGGAAGTTTGCAGGAGGGGCGGCTCTGGGGGAAGCCGCTGGAGGGTCATGCTCCGGCTTGGCTGCCCGGGCGCATTGACCGGACCCGAGTTCGTTGTCCAGTTGCCTGAACCTCAATTAAAAAAAATAAACGAGCCACCGTGTTTAGTGCAGGCGGGCCTTGGAGCGGAGGCTGAGCTCGTGGGTGTGTTCTCGGTGCTGCGCGAGGGCACCGGTGCCCGGAGCTGTAGACTTGCCCGGTCCCACGCCGGACGCAGAGCCTGTGTCCCAGTGCCTGTGGCCGCTGAGCTCCGGCAGGAAAAACTTCACTGGCTCCAAAAGCTTCGCTCTGCTTTACCCCCGCTGCTTGCTCGTCCCAGCCTTTCATTCCGTTACAGTATTTTTAGCTCCCAGCCCTGTTAAGTGTTGGGCAAGGCTGCTCTGCTTTGGTGAAAGCTGTTTTCTCTGCTGGCCTGGCTGCGGCTCGTCGCAGGGCACCGGGCTGTCCCCGCAGGAGTTGCGTGGCTGCCGTTGCCTGCGGGAGCGGTACAGGCAGGCACTGTGCTGCCTGCTCCCCGGCAGAGCCCCGGCGCGCAGGGATGGGTAAGCGACCAGCTCGGCTCCTTCAGACCCGGCAGCGTGGTGGGGAAGGCTCTGCGGGAGGGTGGTTTGAGACAGAGCGGCGTTCAGGGAAGGGGACACCTTGGCTGGAAAGTCCTGAAGGATGCGGGAACCGGTGTGGCGTTGTTCCTGGGCTCCGGCAAAACCCAGGTTGTGAAACCTTGGGAAGCGCAAGAACACTTCTGCTACGTGACGTTTGCACGCACTGAACCCCATTACTGTGTTTACATCTTAGTTTTTTATACCTTTTGGGGTTTTTTTCCCCCCTGCAGAAACGGCAGATCTTGGTGACAGTCATCGAAATCTGCCTGCCGTTGCTCTTCGCCGCCATCCTGATAGCCCTGCGGCACCGGGTGCACTCCATCAGCCACCCCAATGCCACCATCTACCCCCCCGAGTCCGTGGATGACCTGCCAGGCTTCTTCTACCGCCGGCACCCCAGCAACCCCTGGGAGCTGGCCTACGTCCCCTCCAACAGCAGCGCCGTCCGCAGCATTGCCGAGGCGGTAGAGAGAGCTTTACCCATCAGCATCAGAGGTGAGCAGGGGCTGGGGACTGCGGCTTCCACTCCAGAAATTGCTACAAATTCTTACTCTGATTAATCTGATGCTCTTTTCCTGCGATGCATCGCTTTTTTTCAGAACTTCAAGGCACCGGTTTTATTTCCGTTTTGGTAAAAGGACGGGATTTCGTTCTGATTTTTGGCCGCGTTTCAATGCAGTTCCCATCTAGAAAAATATTGCCCTAAAATAGTTAAAGAAAGTGGCTGTCACTTCCCCGAGAAAAAAGTATTTTTGGAAATCTTGTTGCGCAGAAAATTTTAGCACTTCATGTTCATAAGATTTTCTCTGAGAGGAGAGCTGGCTCCTGCTCTCGAGGAGGAGGAATCATCTGCGTGCCCTGGGATGGGTGCAGCAGCGTCCCATATAAATCCCCCATGTCTGAGAGCCGCGGTGTTTCCCAGCTCTGGCTGGAGCCCGTCCTTTGTGTCCTGGACCGAACTGATGGTTTGGGCGGTGGCTGAGCATCGCTGCGTCGCCGCGCTCCGTGTCTGCATCTCCCTCTTTCCCCCCACCGTCTCCGCAGCTCAGGGCTTTGCCTCGGAGCGGGACTTCGAGGAGTACGTCAAGTCGGACAACCGCTCGGGCAGCGTGCTGGCCGCCGTCGTCTTCAAGCACCGCTTCCCGCAGAGCACGGCCCCGCTGCCCCTCCAGGTGAGCGGGGACGGGGGGGGGGACGTGGCTGGGGGCGGGTGTGACGGTGTCCCCCCGCACCCGCTGCCACCCAGCCGCCCTTGGCGTGCTCCTTGCAGGTCGACTATGAGCTGCGCTTCAAGTACAGCCCGAGGAACGCGCCGCGGAGCGAGCAGACGGGTCTGAACCCCAACCTGGACCGGGACTGGCACACCAGCTACCTCTTCCCGCTCTTCCAGCTACCCGGGCCCCGGGAGGCCAAGTTTGCCGATGGGGGGACACCGGGTGAGGGCCACCTCTCCTCTGCTGCGGGCTATCACATGGCCAAAGAGATGGGTGTGATTTTCTGTACAGCAGCTCGGCTCGTTACAGAGATTCACCGAGGCTCTGAGCTTTTAAATAAATAGTTTCGTTTAAAAAAATTAATTAAATCAATTTAAAAAAGTAATTAGTATTATGTAAGTACTTGAAATATTTATCATATTTATTATCTATAATATTTCTTCAAATATTATCCTGTGACTTCTTGAGTGCTGCTGGCCTTGGGCACCTCTGCTGAGCAGGGTTGAATAAGAATAAATTTTACTTAAGTGAATTCTTTTTAACCTTAATTCCCCCGCTTCCCCCCCCCCGCCTTTTTGTATTTTTAATGGAAAATTTATTTCAGGGTCCAGACTCCTCAGTCTTTATCGTGCTGCTTAAATGGTTTAAATAGAGCAATTCTGTGGTTTGGAGCATAGGTTTTTAAAGCAAGCCAAACCACTGACCAAGCGGGAGGCAGCGGGGATGTTGCTGGAGCTGGCGCTGCTTTGGGACTTGGTTTTTTGGGAGCTTCCCCTGCGGCTGCAGAAGGGATATTTCCCTCCTATGGGTTTCTCCTTTCGTCGTCATGGTTCAATAGCGATGGCAAGGAAAAGGTTGAGGCCAAGAAAGCGGACGAACAGGTTTTGCTCACGCAGTGTAAATAAACCTGAGCCCCAGAGGACGATATCTCCTGGCTCAGATGTCCCGCGGGACGGGGTGACCGCCAGCCCAGATCCATTCCCTCGCTGCAGTGTTTGCTTAGTACATTAGTTAATGTAAAACGTTGCTCCCGATCTCATATTCTTACTTTTTCCTTCTATGGCTAGGTCACTTTAAACAACTAACTTTCAAAAAGCTCGTTTGGGGCTTTGTGAGCAGAATTTGAGTTTCCGTTCAAGTAACACGTGGCAGAAATCCCGTGTGAAAATTAAACTGGTTGAAAAATTAAAAATCTTACTGTTTTCTAACGCACAAAAATTTCAGCCAAACATGTGAGTAACGCGATGTATTTGTCCTCACCAAAACCAGCGTAGTATCCCGTATTCTCTTGGTTTACCAAAAAAAAAAAAGGGACAAAATACAAGCTCAGCGACGGTGGTGGTGGTGGTCAGTGGTGATGGAGACTCTCCCTCCTCACAAAAACACCGCCGTGCCTGCAGAAAGGCCACTGCAGTTTAAATTGAGTTTTTCCTGCCAGCTGCTTTTGAATGACGATTATGAGAGACTGGAATTGCTGGGATATAAATCCTCCCCGAGCCCCTCTGTGTCTGCAGGAGTGTGTTTATTTAGCAATGTTTATTTCGCTTTTCCTACAAGGTCTTTTTTTTTTCTTCCACGTTCTTCTTCCCAAGCGGTTTCTCTCCTTCCGCCAACATCTCCCTCCAAAACCCGGACCCTTTTCTATTCCCCTGTATCGGTTTTGTCGTGCAGGCTACATCCGAGAAGGTTTCCTGGCGGTGCAGCATGCGGTGGACAGAGCCATCATGCAGTACCACGCCAGCGCCAGCTCCACCAGCCTGCTGGAGAACATCACAGTGGTGGTGCAGCGCTTCCCCTACCCGGCGTACGTCAACGACCTCTTCCTCCTCGCCATCCAGAACCAGCTGCCCCTGCTGCTCATGCTCAGCTTCACCTACACCTCGCTCAACATCGTCCGCGCCGTCGTCCACGAGAAGGAGAAGAAGCTGAAGGTAACGTGAGCGGTGGGACATTTGGGTGCTCCCCTCCCTTTGCGGCGTTTCCCAATGGATGCTGCCTTTAAATTCGGAACAAAATCCCCCCCTTGGGTTTGGAGCCAGCGAGCAGGAGGTGGGGATGGCAGTGGATTAGCAAACCCCAGGGAGGAATGTTGCTAATCCTGCCGCCGGGACGCGGCGCGGCTCTCCTTGCCGTGCGGCCAAGGCGGCTGGACCGAAGGGCTGGTGTTTCTTGTGGGCTGGAAGGTGGCTCAGAGAGAAGGCAACACTTGTGAATTCCAGAGTTTTGCAGATTCAGGAGTTCGGCGTGCGGGAAGCGAGTTCTTTGTCTTTTGAACGTAGAAACCCATGCGTCTGAGTTGTGTTGTGGGGGCGGTTGGAGCTCAGCTGATGCGGTGGTTGCGACAGAGGGGCTGAGTGTGCAGGGCTTGGCTTCCCCTGGGCCTTGGGTTGTCCTGCCCGCTGCCCCGCTGCCGGGTGACTGTGGTGACCCTGCTGCTGGCCTCAGCTGCTGGGGTTTTGGGTTCGACTCAGCTCTTTGGAGATGTTCTCCTGCAGCGGTGGCAGCCTCTGTCCAGGGAGGGGGCGGAGGGGACACCATACGATGCTGAAGGCTGCACAAGACCACTTTGGTGGCACCTGGAGCTGCCACCTCCCTTGCTAGTGCTGCAGGGCAAAGCCACCACCACCCCCCTGACCAGAGCCTCCACCTCACCCTGGCCACGCGCGGGAAGTGTGGGTGCAGCCCTGGGTGACGGCGTGACCTCCCCGCAGGAGTACATGCACATGATGGGCCTCAGCAACTGGTTGCACTGGAGCGCCTGGTTCCTCATGTTCTTCCTCTTCCTCCTGGTGTCAGTGTTTTTCGTCACCGTGCTCTTCTGCGTCCAGGTGAGTGTCTTTCCCCAGGCCACCGTTCTGCAGGCCAGAAGCTCTGTGCTGGCAGGTCACAGGGATGACAAGGCTCCTCTGCCGTGGGCTGGACTGTCCTGGTGTCTCAGGACTCCTCCACCTGCGTAACGGAGGTTGGATTTGGCCTTTCCCAGAGCTGGGTGGGCAGCGCTGTCCCCCACAGCTGCCTTTCATGGCAACGGTGACCTCCCCAGGAGGAGGTCTGGGGGGTGGGAGCCCCACGGGCACCAGGGAGACCCAGGGAGTCCCGTGCAGAGCAGGACCACCCTGCTCCCACAGCCCTGTGCCCCCTTGGAGGGACTCGAGCTCTCCTCTCTGCTTGTACCCACGCCACAAGAAGGAGGAGGTGGCTGCCTGGATGTTGAGCAAGGTGTCCCCTGCCTCTTAGACCCCACATGGCACAAGGGCAACTTGTATTTCCTCCCTCTGGAGTGGTCTAGGAGGGCATGGATGTTCTCACCTGTCTCTCCATTTGCCTTTAACCCATGGAGAACATCAGTTCTCGGCTGCCCCCATGTGCCTGAAGCCATGGCCAGCTTCAGCAGCCCTGGGTTTTCTCGGTAGGTGAGTGAGCAGGGAGCGGTGCTCACCAACAGCGACCCCACACTGGTGTTCACCTTCCTCGCCATCTTCTCCATCTCCTCTATCTCCTTCAACTTCATGGTGAGCACCTTCTTCTCGAGAGGTGAGTCCCTCCCTCCCTGGCTGCCTCTTTGCATTGCTGACCCGTGGGGCTGGAGGGGGGAATCTGTCAAATATTTGGTTAATTTTAGCTGGGAGGCAGTTCTGGAGGTCATCGGTCCATCCTGCTCAAAGCAGGGCCAGGCCCAGAATTACGTGAGGTTGCACAGGACTCCGCGTTGGATAACTTGCTTCGACATGCAGAGGAGTGGGGGGGGCTTTCTTCTGTTTTTTGGCTGGACTTTCCCCACGCTGTGTGAGAAGCGATGTGTGTACTGTCGCTTCCCAAACCAGACAAGCTCATGTGCTAGAACATCATCTGGCTGTCTTGGCCCCAGGGTGCTCTGGTTTGGGACGGTTAGGGTGCTTTCTGCAGCTGCCCACCACTGGGTCAGGGTCCGGTGCTACTCCTGTCTTGCCATGGGATGTGGGCATATCCTCGTCCTGCCTCGCTGTACCCACTCTTGGTGCAAAAGGCTTGTAGGGTACTGCACCTGGGGAGGAATAACCCCATCAGTACAGGTTGGGGGCTGAGCTCCTGGAGAGCAGCTCTGTGGAAAGGAACCTGGGAGTCCTGGTGGCCAACAGGATGCCCATGAGCCAGAATGTGCCCTGGTGGCCAAGAAGGCCAATGGCATCCTGGGGTGCATCCAGCAGAGTGTGGCCAGCAGGGCGAGGGAGGTCATCCTCCCCCTCTACTCTGCCCTGGTGAGGCCACATCTGGAGCACTGTGTCCAGTTCTGGGCTCCCCGGGTCAGGAAGGACAGGGAACTGCTGGAGAAGGTCCAGCAAAGGGCTACAAAGATGATGAGGGGATTGGAGCATCTCTCTTATGAGGAAAGGCTGAGGGCCTTGGGGCTTTTTGGTCTGGAGAAGAGAAGACTGAGGGGGATCTTATCAATGCTCATAAATAGTCAAAGGGAGGGTGCCAGGGGGATGGGAACAGTCTTTTTCCAGTGGTGCCCAGTGACAGGACAAGAGGGAACGGGCACAAACTTGACCATAGGAAGTTCCATCTAAACCTGATGAGGGACTTCTTCCCTGTGCGGGTGGCAGAGCAGTGGCACAGCTGCCCAGAGAGGTGGGGGAGTCTCCCACTCTGGAGCCATCCCAAACCCACCTGGACGCCGTCCTGTGCCACTGCTGGAGGTGCCCCTGCTGTGGCAGGGGGTGGACTGGGGGAGCTCCAGAGGGCCCTTCCAACCGTCACCAGTCTGCGATTCTGGGATTCTGTGATCACCATATTGTTGACGTTTTCCCTCCTGCTTTTCTCTGTGCTGGCAGCAAACGTCGCGGCTGCCGCTGGTGGCTTCCTCTACTTCTTCTCCTACATCCCTTACTTCTTCATCTCGCCCCGCTATGACCTGATGTCCCACAGCCAGAAGCTGGCCTCCTGCCTCATCTCCAATGTAGCCATGGCCATGGGGGCACAGCTTATAGGCATGTTTGAAGGAAAAGGTGAGCGAGTCCCTCCTGTTTTTTGTGGTGGGTTGGGACTGACTTGTGTTGTGGGGTGAAGGGTGGAAAGAAGTCAGGGAGAAGCACTTTCCTGCTCCTAACGAGAGCAGGAGGGCTAATTGCTAATTGCTCCTGCAGGTCTTGTCAGCACCGGGGCTTTGCCCTTCTGAACCCGTGCCCCTGGCAGTCTGGGCTCTGCAAAATGCCGTCATCGCTTTAATTACAAAGCAAATTCTGTTCTAAGGGATGGGAATCCATTACATTTCCTCCTTCCCAATATATATCTTTAATTTCTACGTTAATAAGAAATTCCTGTTGGTTCCAGCAGAGGCCATGCTTTTGCAAAGCAATGGCACTAAAAAAGAGGCTGCGGTGACAGCAGGGCAGTGGCTGGAGAAGAGATTGCTTCTTCCCCGGGCAGTTGCAGAGAATGTGATGGAAGAAGCGTGACGGGGCGGGGAGCCTCAAGATGTCAGTGTGCTTTCTGCTGCATCTTCTCCCTCCATCTCTAGAAGAGATTGTAGAGCACACGCTGCTCATTACCGAGCTGCTCGTTAGGACAGGCGATGCTATCTGACAGACTTGGAGAGCACTTTGTCCTTCTGGGGATGCAGAGGTAGGCAGTGTCCCCTCTGCGTTGCAGGGACCGGCATTCAGTGGAGGGACCTCATGAAGCCCGTCAGTGTGGACGACAACTTTACCTTAGCCCAAGTGCTGGGGATGCTGCTCCTGGACTCGGCGCTCTACGGCGTGGTGGCCTGGTACGTGGAGGCCGTCTTCCCAGGGGAGTACGGCGTGCCTCAGCCGTGGTACTTCTTCTTGACGGTGAGCACTGCTTGCACACCCCTTCCAGGGGGCTTTGCTCGGGGGTGGTCCTGGCTTCTTTGCTACGCAGTGGGCTACCCTGACATACAAGGGTGGCACCATCTGGCCTCCAAAATCAAGGGCCCTGCAGCATGTCCTCAGTAAAGGCTGATGCAGCTGTGTTTTTTTACGGAATATGAAGGTCTTCTTGGCTTTAAGTCGTTGTCCCGACACTTCTTGGCACGCAGGCTGTTGTTAAGTGTCTCAGTGCCCGAGCGAAGGTGTTGGAGAGACGCCCCAGGTGCGAGCAACCAGATCCAGTCATTTGAAACTCCCCGAGCGCGGTGATCCGGGCGGCGTGCGGGTCCCACTGCCAGCCCCCACCTGCTGGTGCCAGGGGATGGGTGACGACTGTCACCCCGTCAGCTGAGCTGCCCTCGCTCTGCCAAGTCAAACGCTTGGCGTCATCTCCAGCGGCTGTCGCTGCGGCGGTCCCTGCAGCTCAGCTGGCGGCGGAGAATTCTTGAAGCCACAGCAACACAATCAGTTTTGGTCCTGTGGCCGTATTCCTTGTTATTTGGTCGGGAGGTTTTTCCTCCTCGCCTCTAAATTCCTTATCCCAGTACAGTTTCACCCCAGCATCCCACTCCCTCTTACAGTTAGACCAGGGTAGCGGAGATCCAGCTGTCTACCAAAAGCCACAGCCAGATGCTAATTTTGGGTACGGGAGTTGTTGAATTGCTATTTCCATATTTCCACAGGGATTTAAGATCCCAAACGCTTATTGTCATTCCTAGAGAGCCAAGTCCAAAAAAACCCAGGCTGTAATTGTGCAACTGCAGCAGCGGGACCCCAGGCTTTTTGTATTGAGTGGTTTGTTGAAGTTTTTAGAGGGGATGAGCAGAAGAGTGGGCTCTTCTGGGCACAGTGCTTCTGCCTGAACGGTTTTGCTGCTCATGGAAGTACTGACCTTTTCCGTGGGAATGAAGACGGGGAAAAGCTGCCTGTGTAATCCTGGGCAATCCTGCTGTAAGGGAGAAAGAAGCAGGGGAAGACAGCAGGGCAGGAGGAGCAGCTTCATCCTCTGTCTGACCTGCCTGCTGAAGATGTGCTGGTTGGCAATCCCCAGGCCGAAGAGAGTGGTCTTGGAGATCCCTGGGAGGCATCTGCGTGGGAGGAGGAGGGTGGAGGAGGCTGGGGAGAAGGGATGGTCTCTGTCGTGCCTGAGTTTCTGTCTCTCTGCCTTCTTCCATCAGCCCTCGTACTGGTGCGGGCGCCCCAGGACTGTCGTGGGAAAAGAGAAGGAGGAGGAGGAGGACCCCGAGAAAGCCCTGAAGAGCCAGTACATTGAGGAGGAACCTGCCGACCTCGTGTCGGGAATCAAAATAAAGCACCTTTCCAAGGTACCGACTGCCCAACACAGCACAAATGTATCTTAATGTTGTTTTTGTAAAAACCGCTGCCTGTGGGCAGCTTCCTTATCATTTCACTGCTCTCCTCGCCCAGGGCTGTGTTGCTTGGCTGCTGTAAGGTGGGTAAAGCTCTTCCCCAGAGCTGGCTGCGTTTTCTTGTGGGTTGAAGTGTTAGGTACTTGCAGGTGCAGTGACATCTATATTTAACCTGAATTAGACCTGTTGTCTAATGCCGACACCACGTGAGCATCGTGGGCTTTGAACGGAGAGGGCAGATCCGAGAGCACTTGCCTCGAGTGCATCATCAACTCGTTAACGTGATCTCTGCAGGTCTTCAAAGTGGGAAACAAGATGAAGGAGGCAGTCAAGGACTTAACGGTGAACATGTACGAAGGGCAGATCACCGTCCTGTTGGGACACAACGGTGCTGGGAAGACCACCACTCTGTCTATGCTCACAGGTAGGGGCCGCACCCTGCTGTGGGGCTGGCACGGGGCAGGGAAGGGCTGATGGCTTGACATGCAAAGGGGAGCTGAACCCCATCTCTGAGGTTGGGGAGGGTTTTTTGCTCTTCCCTGGAGCACCTTCAGGTCACTGAGCTGTTGGCCAGGGATGCTGGGGTGTTGTGAGGCACGTCGCTGCTGGGGGAGGTGGAGGGAGGGTGGGGGACTCTGCTCAGCCCTGCACGAGAGTGGGAGCAGCCGGTGGGGAAAATGACAGCTAGTCTTAGTGTTGGAGAGTCCTGAGAAGAGAAGGGACCTGCTGTAGGATGGGTCTCTGCAGGCTTTGTCATGATAAGGCAGAGAGGGCACGGGCCAAGAACTGACTTCATCGTTCCTGAGCTGCTGAGCTCCGAGCAGCCTATTTTGGCATGGTGGACATGGTGACCTTCGATGGTCCTTTCCTCCCTGTTCCCTGCCACTCTGCGCCGCTCCTGCCAGCCCAGGGCACTCAGGACCTTCCCTGGACGTCTGCCCTGGCCCTGCCTGGACCTCTGCCAGGCTTGCCTGCCCGCTCTGGCGGCACTGCCAGCTCCACCTCCCGCCTATGGATGCCGTGCAGCCCACCCTGCGGGCGGGAGGAGAAAGCTGCCGTGTCCCAGCTTGAGCAAGAAACCAGCTTGCTCTGAACTTCTGGCAGAAAGCTGGAGTTTGGGGCATGCTGGGCAGGACCCCCACCTTTCTGCTGGCTCTTTGCTACCCGGGGTTGTCCTCAGCCCTGAGCCAAGGTCGCTGCATCTCGCTCCTCCCAGGTCTGCACTCTCCGACGGGTGGACAGGCCTACATCAATGGCTACGAGATCTCCCAGGACATGGTCCTGATCCGCCGCAGCCTGGGCCTGTGTCCCCAGCATGATGTCCTCTTTGACAACATGACGGTGGAAGAGCACCTCCACTTCTACGCAGGGGTGAGCACGACGCTTTGAGGGGAATGCTGCTGGGGCCTCCGGGAGCTAGCCCTGGGGGAAGCACCCTGCAGCACCCTGTGGCTTCCTGAGGCTGGGAAAGCGTGGTGAGATCCATCAAGCAGGTCCAGAGGAGGGCCACAAAAATGATGAGAGGGTGGAACACCTCTGCTATGAGGACAGGCTGAGAGATGTGGGGTTGTTCAGCCTGGAGAAGAGAAGACTCCGGGGAGACTGTGGCCTTTCAGTTCTTCAAGGGGGCTTATAAGAAAGATGGGGACAGACTTTTCAGCAGGGGCTGTTGCAACAGGACAAGGGGTAATGGCTTTAAACTAAAAGAGGGGAGATTCAGACTAGATATAAGGAAGAAATTTTTTATGCTGAGGGTGGTGAGACACTGGCCCAGGTTGCCCAGAGAGGTGGGAGACGCCCCATCCCTGGAAACATTCCAGGTCAGGTTGGACGGGGCTCTGAGCAACCTGATCTCGGTGAAGATGTCCCTGCTCATGGCAGGGGGGTTGGACTAGATGGCCTTTAAAGGTCCCCTCCAACCCAAACCATTCTATGATGAGCAGAACAGCCATTGCCTCCTCTTTCCACCCCGTCCGCAGGCAGGAGCTCTCTGCTTGGCTGATGGAGGAGTGGAGGGTCACTGGCAGTGTGGCTCTGTGGAGACCCCCACCATGGCTGTGCCAGCTCCTTCGGGGTCGGGCAGGAGTCCATCTCTGTGCTTCCTCGCTTTCTTTCTGGGTGTGGAGGAGGGAGCGTGGTGGGGTTTAGTGGCCGGTGCCTGATGTGGTGGGAAGTGTCTTTGCCGGAGACAATTAGTCTTGCAGGCAGGCTCAACCCTCCCTTCCCCCTGTCTGGCAGCTGAAGGGGTACCCACCCTCCAAGTGCCCCGAGGAGATCAACCATATCCTGAGGATCCTCAACCTGGAGGATAAGCGCCACTCTCTGACCAAGGCGCTCTCTGGTGGCATGAAGCGCAAGCTCTCCATTGGCATCGCCCTCATTGGGGACTCCAAGGCAAGCATCTGCGGCGGGACTCACCTCAATCCTTTCTCCTTGGGGCCAACGTAGGTCCTTCTGGTGGCTCTGAGGCTGTCCCTCACCCATGGTGAGCCAGTGGGAGATGCAAGGACAGTGAGAAGGGGGCAGAAGCACCTCCACAAAGCGGGACAACTCTGAGGACAATGCCCTGAAGCTGCAGTGCAGCTCTGCTACCTGTTAGCTGCTCCCCCAAACAACATCATCGCATGCATGTTGGGAGGTCAAGGCTTCTTCTGGGCCCTGGGGTTGCCCCCTCCTGCTCTGCTGTGCCTCTCCCAGCCCCTTTTTGACCAGCGCCCGTCTCCTGTGTGCAGGTGGTGATGCTGGATGAACCGACGTCGGGGATGGACCCAGCCTCTCGCAGAGCCACGTGGGACCTCCTGCAGCAGCAGAGAAGCAACCGCACCATCCTGCTGACCACCCACTTCATGGATGAGGCTGACCTGCTGGGGGACCGCATAGCTATCATGGCCAAAGGCGAGCTGCAGTGCTGCGGCTCCTCACTCTTCCTCAAGCGTAAATATGGTAAGGGAGGAGCAGGCAGGCTGTGCTTGATGTCTTCTTCTCGCCAGGGAGGAGCAGGAGGGGGATATAGGGCAGGGAGGGAGCGCTGCTCCTTGTCTGATGGCTGCTTGCTCCGTGTCCTGCTGTTCTGCCTCTTCTGGTCCTGCACTGTGTCCATAGCCCAGGCAAAGCCATCAATGCTCTGCGGTGCCTTAGCATCCCTCTCTGCTCCAGCACCCCAGGGCCGGGCTGGGCTGCGATTTACCCTCCTCTCCCTTCTCTTGTGGCTCTGCCCAGGGGCAGGATATCACATGGTGATGGTGAAGGAACCCTACTGCAACCTGGGGGAGATCTCCCGCCTCATCTGTCAGTACGTGCCCAACGCCACCATGGAGAGCAATGCTGGGGCAGAGCTGTCCTTCATCCTGCCCAAGGAGAGCACGCACAGGTAACGGCATCGTCCCCTGCTTTCCCTCCCCGGGTGGGTTCCCCCATCTGCACACACTGTTGTCGCGGGCTTGTTGGAAAGGGGAACTGCTCTCCGCATCTTCTGGGAAGGTGCAGGAGGGGGCGCGAGCCCGTGGCTGCATTGCTGGTCTTGGAAAATCGGGTTCAGTTCCTCCTTTCACCGCCGTCCTCCCCTGTGTCTGCTGGCACCTTGCTCTCGTGCCCCCATGCCCACTGTGTCACTGCCCGTGCAACAACTGCGTGGAGCAGCACTGGTTGCTGATGGCTGGTGACGGCTGCGGTGTGGAGGGTGGCACAAAAAAGTCAGGTCGGTTTGGCTCCCAAATCAAATATATGGATAGCTGAGGCTGCCTGTGGCAAGAAAGAGCAGAAGATGGAGCCCAAAAGCTGCTCTCTTGGGGAGAGTGGGGTGCTGGGTGCTGCGGGCAGCTCCAGAGCTGGCTGCAGGACTCAAACCAGCTGCAGGACCGATGCCTGGAGGGCTTAACCTCTCACAAGCGGCAGCGTCTAACGCCTCGCTTCTCCGTTCAGGTTTGAGGCCCTGTTCACAGAGCTGGAGCAGAAGCGGGAGGAGCTGGGCATTGCCAGCTACGGCGCCTCGGTCACCACCATGGAGGAAGTCTTCCTGAGGTAGGCAGAAGGGAGGCTGGCCCCAGTGGGCTGTCATCTGGTGATGAGCAGTCCCCATGTGCCTTGGTGACAGTGTCCTACACAGCCCTCCAGGGCACGCGTTGGGTTTTGTCTCTTGGGTTTGGCTTCCCCAGCTCAGAACAGCTTGATCCTGCCTGGGTCCACCCAGTTTCATCACCCACTTTCCCTCCTGGCGCAGGGTTGGGAAGCTGGTGGACTCCAGCATGGATATCCAGGCCATCCAGCTGCCTGCTCTCCAGTACCAGCACGAGAGACGCTCCAACGACTGGGCCATGGATGACTCCAGCAGCTTGAGTGGCATGACAGATATGACGGATGACAGCGGAGCACTCATTACGGAGGACTGTTCCAGCATCAAGCTCAACACCGGGGTGAGTCCTGGGGCTGTCAGTGCAATGGGAACGGGGAGAGGGCATTTTTGGAGCAGGGTTGCCAGGTGGAGTCTCCTCCGTGGCTGGTCTCATTGCGTGTGGTTTGGAAGATCAGCGTCTTTAGGGCAAATTATTTTTAGGGTTGTTGGGGTTGGTTGGTCACTCCCATCCTCTTCATGTTAATCTTGAGGTCTACAGAGGTGCTCTTGAAGGTGTCCTGGGTGATCTCAAGTGTTTTTCACCTGCCGTTACTACATCACTTGGGATTTCCAGCAGGGAGATGAGAAAAACCATCTTACTTCCCTCGCTAGGCTTGTGTTTCAGATCCCTGGCAGCCCTTGGTGGCCCGCTGCCTGTGCGCCTGCGATAAATTTCCCTGCGCTTCTCAAGGGCATGTCTCAAAGGCAGAAGGGGAGAAAGATGTTCATGGGTTTAAAAAGCAAAGAAGATGCTTACAGGGACCAGGCTGGGAGCTCCCAGGCATCTCAGCCCAGTCATTTTGGCAGGCAACCATGTTGCAGTAATCCTGTTTGTGAGGTGGAGAGGGGTGGAGGAAGGTAAAGGTCGTGGCTGAAGCTGCTTTTAACACCTTAGATCCCAAAGTGACTGTGTCCCGTTGGGAAGCCGTGGAGTTTGATGGGCTGACCTGCTGTGCTGGAGTCGAGCAGCTGCCCTGCTGCTCCCTTTAGAGGCTTGGCTGGAGAGCAGGCTCTGCTGTGGGCTCGTAGGCAGGACGAGGAGATGGTTTTGGGGTCATTCCCCCCATCAGCTGCGTGGGGTGGTGTGGCCGGTGGGGCTGTCCGCAGCTGGCACTGACCTGACTTCTCCCCTCCCAGTTCTACCTGTGCTGCCAGCAGTTCTACGCCATGTTCATGAAGCGAGCCATGTACAGCTGGCGCAACTGGAAGATGGTGGCAGCGCAGTTCCTCGTGCCTCTGATCTTCACTGCCTTTGCCCTCATCGTGGCCAAGACCTTCCCGGGACCCAGGGACTCCTCCCTGCTGAGGCTGACGCTGGAGCCCTACGGCCAGACCATCGTGCCTTTCTCCATCTCGGCCACCTCGGGTCTGTCGCAGAGGTTGGCAGAGCAGTACGTGGAGCTGCTGGACGCCCAGCGTCAGTCACCGCTGGAGGTGCTGGGTGAGGGTTCGCGGAGCACTCGTGGAGCAGGCGATGCGTGGCGGGGTGTGCAGGAGCCACGGCTTTCTCCTGCCACGGCCCTTGGTGTGGGTGGCTCAGGTCCCAGCTGCAGCATATCTGAGATGTCCCCTTGTGTCCTGTCCTGCACAGCAGAATCCCACAGTTGGCAGGACCCCACCTCACCCAAGTAGAGCTGTGTTCTCTGTAACTTTGCGTTTGTGGCCATCATCGGGGCTAGGGTGGGCCATCAGGGCTGGGGCTGCTTGGGGTCTTTTCCAGTTGGCCCCAGTTAGCTCTCATGTGGTGGAGCCTGCTCATAACAGCCATAATGTTTGGCAGGTGGCCTGGAGGAGTACCTCATCTCAAGAGCCTCCGAGGAAGGGGGAGCCTTCAATGAGCACTACATCACAGCTGCCTCCTTCGAAGCGGTTGGGAACCGCACGGTGGTCACCGCGCTCTTCAACAACCAGGCGTATCACTCCCCTGCCACGGCCCTTATGCTGGCCGACAACGCTGTCTTCAGGGTGCTGGCGGGCCCCAATGCCTCCATCACAGTCACCAACTACCCTCAGCCCCGCAACATCACCGAGAAGGCCAAAGATCAGCTCATGGAGTACGTCTGATGGCACAGTGCTTGCTTTCCTGCTAGGGCTTGTGACTTCCACGGGTGCAGATTGGCTTGGTTGTACTGGTGTCAGTGGAGGAGCCGGGCTGGAGCTTCTCAGACCCACACATAGCTGTGATTGTACTCAGGAGGTCAGGAGAGCAAAGCTGTGTAGATGACTTACCTGCCTGAGCCTGGCAGCCACACCGCCTCGTGCACGTATCTCAGCGGTTGGGTATTCCCCTCTAGATAATGGTTGGGGTTGGTTTTCCCTGGGTGCTCAGAGCAGAGCGGGCTGTATGACTGCACACTTCACAAAATCCTGCATCCAGGGTCTCTGAACCTCACCTGTCCCAGAGGGGACATGCGTGGGACCTCAAAAAGGCAGGGTGGAGTTTTGGGCTGTGCTACGAGGGCTGGGTGTGGGAGGTGCTCATCTTACTGAGGCGTGCTTTTACTGTGGGGGTTTCTCCTTCATGCTGGCTTGCTGGGTGAGTGTAACCTTCACAAGAAGCACAGTGCGGGTCTGCTGTCCCCGCGTAGCCTCAGCATTGGTCTGTCGAGCTGTCCCTGTCCTGACCTGCCCTGCTGCTCTCCCCGCAGAGGCCAGACTGGATTTGCCATTGCCATCAACTTGCTGTACGGCATGGCCTCGCTCGCCAGCACCTTCGCTCTGCTGCTGGTCAGCGAGCGGGCCATCAAAGCCAAGCACGTCCAGTTCGTCAGTGGCGTCTACGTGGTCAACTTCTGGCTTTCCGCCCTGCTCTGGGACATCATCAACTTCCTCATCCCTTGTGCTCTCATGCTGGTGAGTCACCCCTGACACCCTCCTGTCCTCCCCTTGGGTGCTGCTCCTCTGGGAGAGCTGGGATGTGTGTGGGTGCAGGGAAAAGGATGAGACTACCGGGCTCTGGCACTGTCTCAGTTAATAGAAAGGACCAGCAAGAAAGCTGTCCCTTGGTCCTGCTGGGAGCTGGGCCGTGGCCAACCAGCTGGGTCAGTTGGCTGCAGCCTCTGGCACCCGAACATTTGAGTGTGAGCACTAGAAAAACTCAAATACATGGGAGCATGGAGAGGAATTCCCTGGATCTGCCCTTCTGCATCCCAGTCTGCAGAAAGAGGGCTTCCCCTGGGGACAGACATGGGCTGCTGGTAGGAACCATCTGTGAGGGGTTACCTTGGTCCATGCGCTGTTGCTATTACCTTGCTGCCTGGGCCATGGAGGCAAGGTGGCATCACTTGTGGTCAAGACAAACATGTATTCTTCTTGCATTGCTGTGCCCCAGGTGATATTCCAAGCCTTTGACGTGCAAGCCTTCACCCAAGACAGCCACCTCGTTGATGTGATGCTGATCTTCCTCCTTTATGGCTGGGCCATCATTCCCCTCATGTACCTCCTCAGCTTCTTCTTCTCGGTGGCGGCCACGGCCTACACCCGTCTCACCATCTTCAACATCCTCTCAGGCACGGCCACCTTCCTCGCGGTCACTATCATGAGCATTCCAGGTGGGTCACTGCCCTCCGTGCTTGCCCAGCACTGTACCCTGCTGTCACCAAGAAGATCTGCCCCCAGGGGGACTTTTCCACCCCAGGGCTGTCCCCACACTACTGAAAAAAAACAATGACAGTCCATTCTCACCCATTAAACATGACAAAATTTGTTGGTTTTCCTTCCAAACCTGGAAGTATCAGGGTCTTTCTCTAAAACCACCTAATTCCAATCTGTTGACGCTCCTGTGCTCCTCTTTCAGAGCTGGGCTTGGTGGACCTCTCCAAAACCCTGGATAAAGTCTTTCTCATCTTACCCAATTACTGCTTGGGCCAGTGCATCAGTGACTTCTACCAGAACTATGAGTTCATTCAGTTTTGTACCTCCTCTGTTGAAGCCATCTTCATCTGCAAGGCGTTCAGTGAGTCTCTGTGTTGGTCCTCACCTGCCTATCCAGGCCGTCCCACCGGGGGGTCTCTGTGGGGTGGGTGCTGGAGCTGGGTGGTGTCGTGGGGCCTCTAACCCTGGAGCAGTAGCTCCGGGTACTGTTTCAAAGTGAAAACTGGGCAGTGGTTAACACTCCTAGGTGATGCAATTAAGGAATCTTTTCCTTACTAATGATTTGGAGGAAAATGTGGGCTAGGAAAAGTTTCATAGACAAGTAAAGAAATCCCAGTCCCAAAAGTGACTTGATCTCCGCTGCATGGCTCCACTGGGCATCTTCTGCCAGATCCCTTCCAGCCCTGAATCCTCTTGTGGGAAGCGTTGGATAGAGCTGTGGGCAGGGAGCCCAGTGTGGGCTGGGATGGAGACGAGTGTTGAAAAGAGCCGTGGGCAGGGAGCCCAGTGTGGGCTGGGATGGAGATAAGCCTGGCAAAGCTTTGGGCTCGCGGCTTTCTCTGGAGCTTAGCTGCCCCTCTCCAGAATGTGGATTGATCCAAGTCTGAGTTTGTTCCATCTCTGCTTAGATATCAGTTATCAGATGAACTACTTTTCCTGGGAGACGCCTGGGATTGGACGATACCTGACCTCCTTGACCATCCAGGGTTTCTCCTTCCTCTTCCTCCTTTTCCTCATTGAGACGAACCTTCTCTGGAGACTGAGAACTTTGGTCTGTGGCATCTGCAGGCGGCGGAAATGGGTGAGCTGAAGTGCGTGGGAGGGAGAAGTAAGGTGCCCTCCAAACCAAGCCCAGGAGTCCCTGTGAGCTGAAGACAGGCTCTCTTCACCTAAATCATCTTCCCAGGGAGCATCCCTGGAGCAGGTTGCTCAGAGGGGCAGATCCAGTTGAGTGTATGGGTTGGCAAAGGGAGCAAGGCGGCTGCAGAGGTGGCTGATTGAAGGGACGGATCCTGCCCGGGTTGGGGAACACTGGAGGAAACCATTTGTCTCACAGCAGCCAGGTGGCCAAGAGTGTTTTTTTCTCCCCCGGGCTTAGGTGGCGCTGCTGAACAGGGTGTCTGTGCTGCCAGAGGACCGGGATGTGGCGGATGAGAGGAAGAAGGTTCTGGAGTCACCACCAGAACTGCTGTCATCTCTCAGCAGCCCTCTGGTCATCAAGGAGCTCACCAAGGTGAGGAGAGTGTGGCCCTTCCTGAGCATCCTGCTGCCAGCTGAGCTGTGGTCCCCACAGAGCTGGTAAAGCCACCGCTTGCCTTCATGTGCCCTCGGGTTGGTGACTAGCATGGCTTGTGCGTTGGTCTCCACCAGGTCTATGATAGCCGGGAGTCCCTGCTGGCGGTGGACAGGATCTCCTTGGCGGTCAGCAAAGGGGAATGCTTTGGCCTTCTCGGCTTCAATGGAGCGGGCAAAACTACCACCTTCAAGATGCTGACTGGTGATGAGAGTATCACATCGGGGGACGCCTTCGTGGATGGTCACAGCATTCTGGCCAACATCAAGAAGGTATCAAGGGCTGCAGGGGTGGAGGGTGGTGTTACAAACAGTCCTGCGTCTGCCTAGGCTGGACCACCTCGCAAATGCTTCTGGGGAGGACGTGGTTGCAATTGCCAGGGGTGGAGGTAATATCTCAGGGATGTTGCGTCCTTGTCTGGCCCAGCTCTCTGGCCACCTGGAAGCAGTGCCCCCTCCACTGGGACAACAGAGATGAAACAAATGGAAGCCAAACCTTGCAAGGGTGGCAAACCCTTCATCAAAAGGCTTAGCTCTGTAGTTAGAAATGTCAAAAATCATAGAATCACAGAATGGTTTAGGTTGGAAGGGACCTTAAAGATCATGCAGTTCCACCCCCCTGCCCTGGGCAGGGACACCTCCCACCAGCCCAGGTTGCTCCAAGCCCCGTCCAACCTGGCCTTGAACACCTCCAGGGATGGTGCAGCCACAGCTTCTCTGGGCAACCTGGGCCAGGGGCTCACCACCCTCACAGGAAAGAATTTCTTCCTAATACCTAAATCTCCCCTCTTCCAGTTTGAAACCATTACCCCTCATCCTATCACTATGTGCCCTTGTCAGATGACGATGTCTCTAAAACAAACCTTTCCAGACCCCTGCTAGAGGTCTCCTTCCTGGGAATTGCCCACTCCCTTTGGAAAAGCAAGAGATGAGTAAGGGTCAGGCTTTCAGTTCAAGCCCTGGGTAGCTCTACCACTGTCAACCCCTGACAACATCAGGCAAGGAGAACATGGGGAGGGTCTGCCCTGAGGTTATGGTCCTGCTTGCTTCCTCCCATGGGCCTCTGACTTCTGTTGGGCACTTGTCACCAGAGGAAGCCAGGATATGGGGAAGGTACAGTGCTTTCCTTCTCCTGAGAGCCTGGGCCACCTGAGATGGCCCCTCACAATGAGGAACCAGCTTGGGAAACACAACGTGAGACCACGCAGTGTGTCCATCCCCACCAGACCGGCTGGTCCAGCCACAGGGGAATTTCCCTCTGGTGTCACCTGCCATTTCGGAGCTGCAGCTGAGTCCCCATCGCTTTGAGCAAAAACCTTGCAGAGGTGCAGCAAAGCCCTGTGGGTTCAAAGGCATCTTCTGGGTTGGACACCTCCTTGCAGAGACCTGCCTGTGAGCTAATCCCCGTTGGGTTTCTCTTGCCCCAAGGTCCAGCAGCGGATCGGCTACTGCCCGCAGTTCGATGCCCTCCTGGACCACATGACGGGCCGCGAGACCCTGAGCATGTATGCCCGGCTGCGGGGCATCCCCGAGCGTTACATCGGCAGCTGCGTGGAGAATATGCTGAGAGGGCTGCTCCTGGAGCCCCACGCTGACAAGCTCGTGAGGACCTACAGGTGAGAGGAGATGCGGATACACACCATACCCTCTGCTCCTTGTCTTGTGGGGCTCTCCCTGTGCCCATACCCGGTCTCTATCCCCATTCCTATCTCCTTCTGCAGCGGTGGTAACAAGCGGAAGCTGAGTGCTGGCATTGCCCTCATCGGTGGTCCCCCCGTGATCTTCCTGGATGAGCCCTCCACTGGCATGGACCCTGTGGCCCGGCGTTTGCTCTGGGATGCAGTGACACGGACACGGGAGTGTGGCAAATCCATCATCTTCACCTCCCACAGGTGACACTTGTCCGGGCAGGACTTGGCATGAGAGGTCGGGGAGCGGCCAAAAGGGTGGTGGGGTCCAGGGGATGGGACCCACCTCCAGAGCCTGGTGGGTGGGCGCTGCCTGCAGCCAGCAGCAGCTGGCTTTACCCTCCTCTGAAAGCCTGTAGGGGTGGGAATCCACCTCCAGCCCCTTCCCAGAAGCTTCTGCTGTTCTGTCTCAGTGCTCCTGCCCTGCTGAACAAGTCTTCTTCTGTCCTGCAGCATGGAGGAGTGCGAGGCCCTGTGCACGCGACTGGCCATCATGGTGAACGGGCAGTTCAAATGCCTGGGCAGCCCCCAGCACCTGAAAAGCAAGTTTGGCAGCGGCTACACCTTGCTGGCCAAAACACGGAGTGAGGAGGAGGGCGAGCTGCAGGCCTTCAAGGCCTTCGTGGAGAAGACTTTCCCAGGTACCGTAAGCTGCTGGAGCGGTTGTCCTCTGAGGGAGGGCAGGATGGTGGTTGTGAGCTTCAGGGTGTTTCCTAACTCAGAGCCTCTCCTTACTCGTCTCTCCCAGGCAGCGTCCTGAAACACGAGCACCAAGGCATGGTACATTATCACTTGACCAACAAGAACCTCAGCTGGGCACAGGTAAGGGGGTGCTGGAGCTCGTCCCACCCTGTCACAGGAGAGGGTTGGAGGGACAGCCCCATTCCTGCCCCTTCCCGTGCTCTCGATCATAGAATCATAGAATGGGTTAGGTTGGAAGGGACCTTGAAGATCATCCAGTTCCCACCCCCTGCCCTGGGCAGGGACACCTCCCACCAGCCCAGGTTGCTCCAAGCCCCGTCCAACCTGGCCTTGAACACCTCCAGGGATGGGGCAGCCACAGCTTCTCTGGGCAACCTGCGCCAGGGGCTCACCACCCTCAGAGTGAAAAATTTACATGCTCTTGTAAAAAGTCCCTCCCCAGCTCCCCTGTAGGCCCCATTTAGGTACTGGAAGGCCACAGTAAGGTCTCCCTGGAGCCTTCTCTTCTCCAGGCTGAACACCCCCACCTCTCCCAGCCTGTCCTCCCAGCAGAGGGGCTCCAGCCCTCGCAGTATCTCCGGGGCCTCCTCTGGCCCCACTCCAAGAGGTCCATGTCTTTCCTGTGTTGGGGGCTCCAGAGCTGAATGCAGCACTCCAGGTGGGGTCTCACCAGAGCAGAGCAGAGGGGCAGAATCACCTCCCTTGCCCTGCTGGCCACACTTCCGATGCAGCCCAGGATACGGTTGGCCTTCTGGGCTGCGATTGCACATTGCCTGCTCATGTTGAGCTTCTCATCAATCAGCACCCCAAGGTCCTTCTCCTCAAGGCTGCTCTTGATCCATTTTCTGCCCAGCCCGTATTTGTGCTTGGGATTGCCCCGACCCAGGTGTAGGACCTTGCACTTGGCCTTGTTGAGCTTCACAAGGTTGGCATGGGCCCACCTCTCCAGCCTGTCCAGGTCCCTCTGGATGGCATCCCTCCCCTCCAGTGTGTCTACCTCGCAGCACAGCTTGGTGTAATTGGCAAACTTGCTGAGGGTGCACTCCATCCCACTGTCCACGGCACCAACAAAGGTGTTGAACAGTCCCAGTACCAACCCCTGAGGAACATCAGGGGGTGTTTGCTTTCACGCACAGCTCATCTTCCTTTCCTTCCAGAGCCACTCTCTGTCCAAAATCCAGGTGACTTATAAAAAAACAAACTAATTAAAAATGCCGAGAACTGCCATCCTTCCCAGCCCACCTCTCCCTGCTGGGACCATGGCGCTGGTGGACGCAGCACCGACCCCCCCAGCACCCCTCTGCTCCCTGCTGCTGCCCCTCAGCCCACGGCAGCGCCGTGCACCCCGGCTCCTGCCGCGGCCACCGCACGCGGGACCGCTGCTCTCCCCACCTGAGCTATGGGCATTGGCGTTACCGAGCCGTGGGCCCTGCTGGAGCCCAGCCCAGGGACAGAGATATTAAAAAACCCTGAAATATATATGTATATATTTATGTATATGTCTGTATATATATATGTATATATTTATGTCTATTTATAGTTTTTTTATATATATAGTTTTTTATATATGGTATGTGGCTATCTGTATATAGTGTATATATATTTTTATATATAGCATACAGCTACATATTGTTTTTGTATATATCTGTATACTATATACTGTGTATATAGTATATACTATATATAGTTTTATATATGTGTGTGTACTATATACTGTGTATATAGTGGATACTATATATAGTTTTATATATGTGTGTGTGTTCTATATACTTTATATAGAGTATATAGAGCATGCATGTGGTATACAGTATATAGTATATATATACTATATGTGCTATATATACTATAGAGGGTACATAGTATACATATATATATATAAACTGTATAGAGTTACATACTATATGTAAAAAACTATCTGTATGCTACATGCAGGTAGTATATACAGTATATATACTGTAAAGCTTTTTAATTTTATATCATTTTTTTGCACATATATTGAGCAGAAACCTCGGGCCCAGGGCTATACAAAAACCATAGATATACATGTGTTATCATATATATATATATACGTAAAAATACATCTATAAACCATACATTTTTAAATGGGGTCAGGTACTGTGCTAAATAATCCACCTCCGGGCATCCCACCACGCTCGTGCCGGTGGAGGTTTCACTCCGCTCCGGCTCTCCCTGGAGGGAAAAACCTCCCTCTGCGTCCTCAGTCGCAGCCCGCCGGGTTCTCCCGCAGCCGCGGTCCCTGCGGTAACTGCCGTGCCGTCCCTCGCAGGTCTTCGGCGCCTTGGAGAAAGCCAAAGAGAAGTACCGCCTGGAGGACTACTCGGTGAGCCAGATATCCCTGGAGCAAGTCTTCATGAGCTTCACTCGCTTCCAGCACTACACAGAGGACAGAGGGAAATGAGCGGAAGCCCCCAGCGGTGCCCTTCGTCACGGACTGGCCCTGCCGCCTATACATAGTATATATAGAGACAGTAATTTATATATCGGCGTGTCTTAAATAATGTATAAATGTAAGAAACTTTTCACCGGGGAGGGGGGAGCGGGTGGCGGCGTACCTCCTGCGGTCGGGAACAGGAGCGGGGCGGGTGCGTCGCAGTGCCGGCGCCGCTCTGCGTGTGTGTGCATGTGACACGGCCGCGTGCCTGCCTTCATTCCCGGCTACACAGCAAAAAAAACAAACCAAACCAACATAAACCCAAGCCCCCCCCAAAATAAGCAGGGGGAAGCCTGGATGGCTGGAGCTGGGTGTGGGGATTGGGCTGGTGGAGGGGGAGCAGGATGCTGTCCCAAAACCGCACTGTGCCCCCTCCCCGCCTCCCCCCCCGCGTCCCCCCGTGTCCCCTCTTCCCTGCCCACCGCTCGCACCCATCATCAGCTTCGTGGGCTTCGCCCGCATGTCGACGTGTATCGTTAGGTGGTTTGCTCGTGGTTTTACAGGAGGCTGTCCCATAGCTTAGATCCAAACTGTTCGCTGGGTTCATTAGGTTGTGGTTGCCCTTAGAAGCACTTCGTGTCTCACTGCCGGGGACAAGGCAAGTGTCCTGGCCGAGGGAGGAGACTCCATCGCCGCCGTTAACCTCTTGGCCACCGCTGTCCCCTCTTAGCCGTGGGTGGCGGAACGCCTGTCCCGAGGAGCTGGCACCGGCCGCGCCGGAGGGAGGATGCGTCCGTGGAGCAGTGCCCGGAGCTGGCACCGGCTGAAGGTGGCGAAGGGGGGGTGTGTGTGTGTGTGAGTGGTGTCACAGTGTGCCTGGGGACACTACCGGGCTCACTCCTGCGCCCGTGACAAGGCTTAACCAGCGGCGCTGCCCCGCAGCGTGCTGTGCAGCCGCGGGACCGCTTTTTGAAGGCCAGCGATGCTCTCGCTGCGCCCATGTCCTGCTGCGCTCTCCCCTTACACCCCACACACCTCCGTCCCGCATCCCCCTCCTCATCCCTGTCCCCTCCGCACCCCTCCGCACCTTGCCCGGCCGTGGGGGTGCTGCTGGGCACGGCGCATTGGGCACCAGCACCGCGCCGGAGGCGGCAACTGGGATTTTTTTTTGGCATTTCCCAGTGAGGGGGGGGGGGTTGCTTTTTTTTTTTTTTTTTTTCCGTTTCATTTGTTTGTTTGTTTTAAATCCGTGTTGATTCTTGTCTGTCCTTAACTAGTCCCTGTGTCACCCGGCGGCAGTCCCCTTCGGGCCGGCTGCTCCGCGATCAATGCAGAGCTATTTGCACTATAGTGATACACACAATTGCACATAACTAAATGAATTAATATTTATGGCGAGGGGTGCTGATTCCCTTCTGGTGATTGCATTGTCAGGGGTCGGGTTATATTTTTGGGTTGGGTTTTTTTGTTTCATTCCTGTGACTGACTCATTCTTTCCTGTTCCTTTTTTTAATTTTTTTTTTCCTTTTTTTTTATTTTTTTTTTACCCCTTTGCCTAATGTTGTTGTTCAAACCGATGGTGCATCATGTTACTAAGAATTTCCCTGGATCTTAACGATGTGTGGGGGTTTTTATTCGCGAGCAGCCAGCAGGCGACCGGCATCCCTGGAACACCTCGGCGCAGAGGGTTTGCTCCCTGGGAGCATCCTTCTGCCGGGGACACCGCGCGGTGGGAAAAGCCCACGCACGGAATTGGGGGGGGGGGGGGGGGCGGGGGCGCTTTTGGGTGGGAGGGTGCCTGGAGCCACCCAAAAATGTGCTGGGACTCACAGTAATTGGTTTTGTTTTGGAAGGGGAGATACAGCAGGATGCAGCAGAGCCTCTGGGGCTTTGCCTCGGGGTGGGGGTGGGGGGGGGGGGGGTAGCAGTGGGGAAGAGATGCCAAATTGCAGCGGGCTGGCACAGTGACAGCAGGGGGGGACAAGCTGGGACACCCCTTTTCCAGCACACAGCCCCATGGGGTACTGGTGACCCCCTCCATATTCCCCATGAGGCTTGGTCCTGGGGTGGGTGGCACAGCAGCATCGTGTCCCCCGCCAGGAATGCCGTGGCAGAGGCGTCAGCGGCAGGGATGGTTTCCCCCGGCACCAGCCCATCCTGGCCTAAATGAAGAAAGTCTTAACGAAGCAGCGTTTGGCAGTCACGCGCAGCTGTAAAGACCCTCTCACCGCGGCAGGCGCTGCCAGCCGTGCATGGTGCTGCTCGCTGTTTGGGTGGCAGCCCCGGGCCAGGACGGGTCACCGGACAGGCACTGCTGCGCGGGGGCAGCCGGGGTGGGTGCCGGCAGGGTCACGGCTGCTGTTGGCACCGCTCCGGCCACCCGGGACACGGTGGCCATGGGCAGTAGGAGATGTGTCACAGGCCCAGAGGTGGCCACTGCTCCCCTCTGGCTGCAGCGTGGTTGTTATTCCCATCATAGGAATAATAATTGGGGTTTTTTTTTTGTTTTCCCAGTGGAGCCTGAGAGTAGGTCCAGCCCTGGTGGGCTTGGGCTGTGCTGGGCTCCTGCTCCCTGCCTTGGTAGGGGGGGAGACGGGGGAAAGGGGGGGGTGTCACAGAATCGCAGACTGGTGAGGGTCAGAAGGGCCCTTGAGCTCCCCCAGTCCAACCCCCTGCCACAGCAGGGGCACCTCCAGCAGTGGCACAGGACGGCGTCCAGGTGGGTTTGGGATGGCTCCAGAGTGGGAGACTCCCCCACCTCTCTGGGCAGCTGTGCCACTGCTCTGCCACCCGCACAGGGAAGAAGTTCCTCCTCATGTTCAGATGGAACTTCCTATGGTCAAGTTTGTGCCCGTTCCCTCTTGTCCTGTCACTGGGCACCACTGGAAAAAGACTGTTCCCATCCCCCTGGCACCCTCCCTTTGAGTATTTATGAGCATTGATAAGATCCCCCCTCAGTCTTCTCTTCTCCAGACTGAAAAGCCCCAAGGCCCTCAGCCTTTCCTCATAAGAGAGATGCTCCAATCCCCTCATCATCTCTGTAGCCCTTTGCTGGACCCTCTCCAGCAGTTCCCTGTCCTTCCTGACCCGGGGAGCCCAGAACTGGACACAGTCCTCCAGATGTGGCCTCCCCAGGGCAGAGCAGAGGGGGAGGATGCCCTCCCTCGCCCTGCTGGCCACACTCTGCTGGATGCACCCCAGGATGCCATTGGCCTTCTTGGCCACCAGGGCACATTGCTGGCTCATGGTCACCCTGTTGTCCACTAGGACTCCAGGTCCCTTGTGCCCATTACCTCGTGCCTTCCAAAACCGACCTGGAAGAGCTTAATCCAGCCTGGCAAAGCCCAAGCTGAAGGATTTCTGGAGTGTCAGGTGCCTCTGGGAGCAGAAGTGGGGGAGTCCCCATCCCTTCCACCACAGGCAGCCACAACCACCCTCTCTCAGCATTCCCCCACCCCCCCGCACCCCAACACCCACAGTATCACAGCACTGTCAGGGGCCTCCGTGGCGGGGGGGGGCTGACCCTGGCACCCTCAGTCCGGCAGCTTTACCCACCTCCACACTGCAGCCTGGCTCTGAGCCACTGCCGTGGTGCTCAGCCCCCTGCCCGCATCACCTACAGCTGCCCAGATGTGTGTGTGTCCCCCACACTCCCAAACATACCCCTCCCCGCCCCCAAGGCAGTACCAGCCCCAGGCTGCGCACAGGGAGATGAGGCAGCATCAGGGCACGGATGCAGCGCCAAAGATGCTCCAAGCCCTTTGCCTCCAGCGCAGCACAGCACCCATCGGGCCAGGACGCGGCCGTAATCATCCCCCCCCGACTCCGCAGGGCTGCTCCGCTCCATGCGGCGCAGCATCCCAACCGCTTCACCATCAGCTCCTGCAACCACATCCTCCCCAGCCCACGAGCGCCTCTCCACTGGCAGTTTCAGCGCTTTATTGCCTGGCGGTCCTGCTACAGCACCCCACCGTCCTCCCCGTGGCTACGGCCGCAGGGGCTGGAGCCGCTCCCTCGTCCCCAGCGCGGCACCGCAGTGTCCCTGGGAGCTGGAGGCTGCAGGAGCTGCAGCGGTCCGAGAACTGGCACTTAAGGAATCCTGGCTGGGGCCGCACGCTGCTCCTCCACGCCGGGCGCAGAGAGGGGGCGCGTGGCCGGGCATGGCTGTGGTCCGGTCCCCACTGGCTGGCAGCGTGGGTCACTTGATTTCGGTCATCTTTTAAAAAGGTGGTGCTACAACGGCACCGATAGCGGATTCTGACCAGATGCTCTCAGCTTTGTTTCTCTTAAAAAATAAAAAAAAACAAAAAAAACACCACACCCAACCAAAACAACCACCCCAAACCTTTCTTCCCTTTTATGAGCAGTTTTCGATTTTGGCCAGAAATTGCTGTGCCCACCACTCCTCCAGGTCGATGGGAACAAAGTCTGAAAGAGAGGAGAGAGCGTAGCAGAGGAGCTGGAGGTGGGAGCAGTGCTCCGGCCGCCCCCCTGAGCCACACCATTTGCCACTGGGGAAAAAAACATCCCAACCAACCAATGACACCCCAAAATTCCCCCCACCCCTGTGCCCTGTCCCCAAAAGGCCAGGCTGGGTTTACAGGGACCTTCTCTTCTTGGGGACGTCTTGGCTGCTGCACGAGGCCCCCTCCACCCCCAGGCTGTGTTCACAGCCCTTACTCCAGCTGCCATCAGAGATGTCCCCATTGTCCCCGTCCCCGCTGCGCTCCGGCTCGGTCCTGCTGGGAGAGGCAGGTCCCCACGGCGGCACTGGGGGGGGGGGAGCTCCTCTCTGAACCCACCTTGGTGGCATGATGTCCAGGAGAGTCATCAACCAGGGGCCCTGCCTGCTTGGGCTCCTCCGACGGGGCACGGTGGGACACCCCCACCCCAGTGCCGGGGCCCAGCACCCCCCCAGCACAGACCCAACCCAGCCTCCCCAGCGCCGGGATCCTCCTCCTCCTCCTCCTCCCACCGCAGCCCTGCTCAGGCGCCCGGCTGAGCCCACACCAGCTCATCGCACCCGTGACCCCAATGCACCCCCAAACCCCCCCGACCGCTTCCCACTTACTCTTCAGTCCGGGGTTGGGGGTTTTCTCTACGTACTGCACGGGGCCGCAGGCGCTCTCCCCGCTCCGGCTGCCGTCCAGCTGCTGCTCTACCTGCTGCCAGGCTGGGGGGGGGGGTGGAAAACGGGCAGTGGATGGTTTTGGGGTGGGGATTCCCCAGCCCGGGATTGGGGGGAAGCAGGAGAGGAGCAGGAGCAAAGGAGGGCAGGGACCCCATCCCTGCCACCGAGGTCCCCAGCACGACGCGGGAGGGACCCCCCCAACATATTCCAGCCCCCCCCCGCCCCATCTTCCCCGGGATGGGAGGGCGAGCGGGTGCGTGTCCTCATGGACCTTCTGCCCTCACCTTCATAGACGAAGCGGACGTTCTCCTCGTGGGCCAACGTGTAGCACTCCTCGGGGGCCGAGACCTGCTGCGGCAGCACCTGCGGCTTCTTGCCGTTCACTCTGTTGAAGACCAGTTTCTGGGCTGGGCTGCGGAGGGATGGGGCGGGGTGGGGGGGGACGACACACACGACATCAAGGTGGGGGGGACAGGCAGCTCTTCCCACCACGTTTTGGAGCGAGGTCAGGGGCTGTCCAGCTGCCCCGGGTTGCCCCCCAGCCACACACACCAGTCCCGCTCAGCCCTGTCCCCAGGGGAGGGGACCCAAAGGGACCCGACCTCCCAAGGAGGGGGGTGGTCCTAAGCAGGGAGGGGTGCAAGCGAGGGGAGCACCCCATGGAAAAGCACGCACTGCCCGTCTCCGACCCACCCTCCAGCCCCGGCACCGAGCGCAGTGCCTAAAATAAATAAATACATACATAAATAAAAACCTGCCACCAAAATCGCTGAAATGTCAGGAAAAATGGAAGCAAACCCCAGTCAGTTAGGCGCGGGGCAGGGGGATGTGGCATCGCGCTGTTCTGCGCGGACCGAGCACCCCGGTTTGCCGGAGCAGCCCCGGCCCCCAGCACGTCCCCGAGGTGCCCTCCCCACCCCCCCGGGACTGGGACGAAACCCTCTGCCAAGTAGGAGCAGGTCAGGCGTCCTCGGAGCTGGGATCCCTTCCCGCCAGCGGGACGCTGAAACCAGTCCCGGCCTGGAACCCACAAAATCAGGCAGATTTTTTTAAAAAATAATAATAATAATGAAAAAATAATAATAAAAAAAGGTTTGGGATGAGACTTGCGGGCATGTTCCGTGCAAAGCTTCAGTATTTTGGCTTTTCTGCCCAGCTTCGGGGCAGGACTTGCCTGCAACGGCCACGTTTCTCACGGGACAAAGTCTACGGGGCCTCGGGAGCGCAGATGGGTCACGGTGTGGAGGGCGGGGGGACGGGGAGCGGGCAGCCCCCGCCGGGGCAGGGGGATGCACCCCAAACCCCACAGCTCAAGGGGGGGGGACGGGGGACACGGCAGGCAGGATAGTGCCCAACCGACCTGCCCGGAGCAGGGCTGAGGGTGGTGAACAGCCACAGCGGTGAATTTGGGAAAGATGGCAACAAGGACCCGGGGGAGGGGGGGGGGGCTTTTCTCATCTTGGAGCTGGAAGAAGGGGGGCCGGGGGGGTTCCGGGCCCCACGGCGCTTTGGGATCTGACCCCCGGTGTCCCGCTGGAGAAGCCGCCATCACCCCCCAACTGCTTAACACCCCCCCAACACCCCCCCGAGGGTTATTTCTGCTGGAAGTTGGGGAGTTTCACCCCGAAGTTTCACCCTTTAGGGACACGGGACAACCTCCGAATCGCGCCCCCCCCCCCGTGGGCTCCGTGAAGCGGGCGGGTGCCGGTTCAGCCGGCGGGTTTGTGCAACCGGTGCCTCCCCCCGGGGGGGGGCTTGCGGGGGGTGTGCGGGTGTTGCACAACCCCAGCCCAGCCTGGCCCCCGCCTCTGCTCCGCTCCCGCACCCCCAAATTGGGCAGCGTCTGCAGGCAGCACCCCCCCCCCCCGGGCACCGCCATGGCCCCCCCCCCGCACCCCGGGATGTCCCCCGGCCCCCGTGTGTCCCGCCCCCCCCCCCCGCGAACCGCGATGTACCCCCCGTCACCCCCGATGTCCCCTCCGTGCCCGCCTCCCCGCATCATGGCATGCCCCTGGCGTCCCCCCCCGCCCCCCGGGATGTCCCCCTATCCGCCCCCCCCCCTCCCCGGGGCGGGCAGCCCCCCGGGCCCCGGGACACCCCCCCGAGGGGGGGGGGGGTGGGCAGCCCGCCGCTGCGCGCACTTTGCCCGTTCCCCCGTGCTTTTCGGGAACAGCCTCTACCCGAACCGTCCCGCCCCCCCCCCCCCTCCCGGTGGCGGGGGACACCCCCAACTCCGCTGTGTCCCCCCCCCCCCGCCCCATCGAAGGGGCGCCCCACGGCCGTCTCCGCGGGACGCGTGCGGGGCCCAGCAGCGCTGCAACACCCCCCCCCCCCCCCAAACACCGCCACCCCCCCCCCCCCCCCCCCAAGGGGGGTGCATGCGGGCACCGAGCGACGGTGCGTGTGTCCGTCCGTCCGTCCGTCCCCCCCCCCCCTCCCTCTGCAGGGCCCCTCCCCCGGCGGCGCGCGGCCCGGCCGCCCCCGGTAACCTTTCCCCAAGGTCACGGCGGCGGCGGCGGCGGGGCTCACCTGGCGGGGGGCCAGGCGGCGGGCTGGAGCCGCCCCCGCAGCTCGCCCAGCTTGCTGCTCTCCACCGCCTGCTGCGTCGGGCCGGCGGGGGGGGGGGGGGGGGGGGGGGGGGGGGGGCGGCGGAGCGTCAACGGCGGCCCCCACCGGGGCGGAAGGTCTCCCACACCCCCCCCCCCCCTCCCCCCAAACCACCACCGCCGCCCCCCGGTTGCCCTCCGCCCGCCCGGTACCTGTGCGGCGCTGCGTGGCCAGTTTGCTGGGGCCGCGTGTCAGCGTGTACATCCTGCGGCACCGGCCGCCCCCCTCCCCCCCCCCGCGCGCCCCGCGCCCCGCCCCGCCCCGCGCCCGCACCGCCGCCCCCGCACGAGTGCGGCGCGCGCCCCTCGCCGGGGCCTTTAACGGGCCGCGCCGGGGCGGCCGCCGCGACACGCCCCCCCTCGCGCGCTTAAAGGGCCCGCGCGGGGTGGGCGGGGCGGGCAGAGGGCGCGGGGCGCGCGCGTGGGGCGCGCCGGGGGCACGCGGGGGGCGGCGGCACATAGGGCACGCGCGGGGCGCGCATGGCGGGGGGGGGCACATGGGGGAACACACGGGACACACTGGGGACAACCCGGGGACACGGGTGGGGTGTGTGTGTGTGGACACCCGGGGCACGCGCAGGGCACACACGGTGTGAGGTGACACACATCGGGGAACACGCGGGACGTGGGGACACACAGGAGACATGCATGGGACACACCGGGGGCACATGGGATGTGGGGACACATGGGAGGCGTCAGGGACACACGTGGTATATGTGGGGGGACACCTGGGGCACACACAGTGCACGCATCAGGGCACACATGGTGTGAGGTGACACACAGGGGACATGCACGGGACACATCAGGGAACACGCAGGATGTGGGGACACACCGGGGACACATGGGACACATTGGGGAACACATGGGGTGTGGGGACACACCGGGGACACATGGGACACATTGGGGAACACATGGGGTGTGGGGACACACCGGGGACACATGGGACACACGTGGTATGTGGGGGGACACACACACATGGGACACCTGGGGAACACGCAGGGCACACATGGTGTGAGGTGACACATAGAGGACATGCACGGGACACATCAGGGAACACGCAGGATGTGGGGACACACCGGGGACATGCATGGGACACATTAGGAAACATGGGGTGTGGGGACACATGGGACACATTGGGGAACACTTGGGGTGTGGGGACACACCGGGGACACATGGGACACACGTGGTATGTGGGGGGACACACACATGGGACACCTGGGGAACACGCAGGGCACACATGGTATGAGGTGACACACAGGGGACATGCATGGGACACATGGGGGGCACACGTAGGAGGTGTGAGGGGACACATGGGACACCTGGGGCACACAAAGGACACACGGGGGACACGCACAGGACACATGGGGGAACACGTGGGATGTGGGGACACACAGGGGACAGGCATGGGACACATTGGGGGCGCATGTAGGAGGTGTGGGGGGACACAAGGGACATGCATGGGGCACACATGGTGTGAGGGGACACACAGGGGACAGGCATGGGACACATTGTGGGGGGAACACATGGGGGCACACAGGGGACACACATGGGATGTGGGGACACATGGGACACATAAGGGACACGGGATGTGGGGACACACATGGGACACGTGGGTAACACACAGAGCACACATGGTGTGGGGGACACACGGGGGACGCGCACAGGACACTTGGGGGGAACACACGGGACGTGGGGACACACACAGGACACACGGGGCACATGTGGGAGGTGTGGGGGGACACAGAGGAACATGTGGGACATGGGGACACGCAGGTGACATACACAGGATACATAGAGGGTACATGTGGGACATGTGGGAGACACGGGACACGCACGGGACACCGGGTGCACACAAGGGAGGTGGGGACACGCAGGGGTCAAGTAGGAGAGATGGCACAGGGGACACGTGGGACACACGACGGCACAGGCACGCAGGGGACACGGGAGGCACAGGCAACAGAGAGAGAGGGGACATTCAGGAGTCACTCCCGGGACACAGAGGACCCAGGCAGGGGACAGCGAGGGGGTGCAGAGGCAGGGCCCGAGGTGCCACCACCGTGGGGACAGCACCGTGACGAGCCCGCTGAGCCGCGGGCCACCGCCGTGACCTTCGGAGCGGGGAAGGCGCACTGAGGTCCCCCCACGCGCAGCCCGGGGATGGCACCCCGCGCCGGTGCCCCGCCACCCCGCAGCGTCACCCGTGGGGTTTTGGGGACAGATCGTGTGACAAACCCACCGGGGGCTTCGGGGGGGGGGTGTGGGGTGTGGGGTGTGCTCCAGCATTGCTCCGGGGGTGACAAAGCCACCCCACGCGGGTGACCTTGGCCTTCCCGCCCCGCCGGCCGCGGTGGCACAGCCCTGCCGGGGTGGGGGACAGGGGCAGGAGGGTGTCCCCTGCGGGGCCCGATCCTGCGGGGTGCCCGGCACCCGCGGGCACCTCACGGCGGGGGGGGGGGGGGGGGCACTCAGCACCCATCAGCCCCCCCCCCCCACGCGGCTCCCCCCAACCCTACAGCGCCCCCATTACCGCCCTTAAATACGGCTGTGACCCAGGGGGACGCCACCCGCTCCGTCACCCGCGGGTGCCGCGGTTTCCCCGGCGGAGGCTGAGTGCCGCCGGGGCGGAGGGCCGCGCAGCAGCGCCGCTGGTGTAGTGGTATCATGCAAGATTCCCATTCTTGCGACCCGGGTTCGATTCCCGGGCGGCGCAAAAACTTTTTATTTCCTGGTTTTTTTTCCCCCTTTTCCTGCTTGCTTGCTTCCCCGTGGGAAGCTCCACCCGCGGCGCCCGGAGGGGGCGGGTCCCCCCCCCCCCCCCCCCTTCCCGTGGGCGGCTGGGACTTGTAGTCCCCCGCCCTTCCCTCGCCCGCTGCAGCCATGCAAGCGCCGCCGGCGGCGGAGCGCAACAAGGGCCCGATCCTGGAGGTGCTGCGGGAGTACGCGGGGCCCGGCTCCCACGCGGGACCCGGAGTCCTGCGGGTGCTGGAGGTGGGGGCGGGCACGGGGCTACACGCCGCCTATTTCGCCCGGGCGCTGCCGCGAACGCGCTGGCAACCCTCCGACATCGACCCCCGGGCGCTGCGCAGGTGAGCGGGGGGCGCGGCGTGGGGTGTTGGAGGGGGTCCCTTGTGGGAAAGGGGGGGGGTGTCACAGGCTGCAGCCCCCCCTCCCTCCCCACGGCACCCACGGCCGGCGTGCCCGGGCTCCCCAGTTCCGGGCTTATTTTTAACCAGGAAAGACCCAAGAGCCGCCTCTCCGTTGGCCCAAGCGCCCCAGTGCGATGCTTTAGGTTTTGTTTTTTTTTTTTCCAGGAAAACCCCAATATTGATCTCTCCGGCAGCCCAGGCGCTCGCTGCTTTATTTTTTTTTTTTTCCGGAAAAGACTCAATATTCACCTCTCAGATGACCCAGGCTCCCCAAATCGACACTTTATTTTTATTGTTATTTTTTGTTTTTCCAGGAAAGCCCAAATATCCCAACTCCCAACCAGCCCAGTCTCCCCAGTTGAGTACTTTATTTTTCCCAGCAAAGCCCCCAATATTCAACTTCCCACCCCGCTACGGAGCCGTTCCTGCCCGCAGAGCGCCCGACGCTGCATTGCCGAGCGGTGGTCGCCCTCCCCTTACCCACGCACGGCCGCGATGCTCCGCGGTGATGCCGGGTCCGATGCCCGGGACACCCCGGTGGCGCCCACCCGCCCGGTGGGTGGCTGGCACCCCGCTCCCGGCACCGCACCGCCCCGGTGAGCCGCCTCGGGCCGTGTTTATTTGCTCTGGGTTGGCACGCGTGGGTCCGGCCGCGGCCAAACACCCATTCCAGGCATCGCAACGCCGCGCTCGGAAGGGCTCGGTTTCCATTCAGGAAACAAAAATAAACCCTGGCGCTGTGGCACGGGGAGGAATTCCTCACCCTCCCAAAAAAAAAAATAATAACAAAGGCGGTGGGGAGATGCCGAAATCGGGGCAGTTGCAGCCGGCATCATTCCCACCCGTCACCTCTCCGGCAGCGGCACCCAGCATGCGCTGCCCCGGTTAAAAATAATCCCCAGGCCGCGGCCGGGAAGCTGCGCGTCTCTGCTGCGACGCTGCGGGAACCGAGCCCTGGGTTGGTCAATGTGCCGAAAAGGGGATAAATCACACCAAAATCCCAGGGCGGTGGTGCAGCGGTACCGGCGGTGTGCAGGCAGCCCGGGCGCAGGAGCGCAGGCAGCGCTGCAGGCAGCTGTGGGGGGGGGGGGCAGCACGCTCCGGCTGCGCTGCTGAGAGGCAACAGGGAATTGGGATTTGGGAATTGGGATTTATTTCAGGCGCTGGGGTCTCTCGGTCCGCGTGCTGCCCGTTGTCCAGCTGCTGGGGGGGAGGATTGTCCGTGTGCTGGGGGGGTTGTCCGGGTGCTGGGGTGCTCCCCCCTCTGGCAGCCCCTTCACCCCTTGGCAAAGCTCGGTGATAGCAGAGCCCCCCCGCCCCAGGCTGAGTTGCAAGCACAACCTTATTATGAGACATCAGAGACTCCACCCGGGAGATTCTGGTCTCCCTGCAGCCGGTGCTGGGGAGAGGGAGGGGATATTGGGGGGCGGGGAGGCGATGCCCCTGGCTGGGGTTGACGTGGGGGGGATTTGGTGCCCGCAGCATCGCTGCCTACGTGGAGGCCACGCAGGTCCCCAACGTGCTGCCCCCCATCCTGCTGGACGTCTCGCAGGGCTGGGAGACGTGGGGGGGCACGCAGCCCGCCACCCTCGACCTCCTCGTCAGCATCAACATGATGCACATCGCGGAGCTGCGGTGCACCGAGGTGAGCGGGGCAGGGCTGCAGCCGCGCCGGCCCCTCGCCGCGTCCCTGGCCCCGGGTCTGGGGGGCCCAGGGCCGAGGAGGGGGCTCCCGGGGGGGGGTGTGTGTGTCCCCAGCCCTCTGACCCGCTCCCCACCTCTCTCGTTCCCCAGGGCCTGTTCAAGGGTGCTGGGGTGCTGCTGAAGCCCGGAGCTGTGCTCTTCACCTACGGGGTGGGTGCTGCTGGGCTGAGCACCCATCTTGCTGCAGGAGCGTCCTGCCGGGCGCGGGTGTCCCTGGGGATGCTGCCGGGGGCGCGCAGAGGGGACAGCAGCTCCAGGAATGGCCTGGGGGAGGGGGTGGGGTGAGAAAGGGGGGGGTCAGGTTTGGGGGGGCTCAGCCTTTTGGGGCACATGGGGTGGTTTTGGCTGCTCGCCCCCAGGACGGGAGGGATCCTGTCCTCCCTCTTCCCCAGGGTTTGGGGGGGGCCTGTGGTGGGTGATGGAGTCTATGGTGGGTGATGGGACCCATAGTGGGTGATGGGACCCATGGTGGGTGATGGGACCCGTGGTGGGTGATGGGACCCGTGGTGGGTGACGGGACCCGTGGTGGGTGATGGGGCCTGTGGTGGGTGATGGGACCCATGGTGGGTGATGGGACCTGTGGTGGGTGATGGGGCCTGTGCTGGGTGATGGGGTCCATAGTGGGTGATGGGACCCGTGGTGGGTGATGGGACCCATGGTGGGTGATGGGGCCTGTGGTGGGTGATGGGGTCCATAGTGGGTGATGGGGCCTGTGGTGGGTGACGGGACCCGTGGTGGGTGATGGGGCCTGTGGTGGGTGATGGGACCCGTGGTGGGTGATGGGGCCCGTGGTGGGTGATGGGACCCATGGTGGGTGATGGGACCTGTGGTGGGTGATGGGACCCATGGTGGGTGATGGGACCCGTGGTGGGTGATGGGACCCATGGCGAGTGACGGGACCCGTGGTGGGTGATGGGACCCGTGGTGGGTGATGGGACCTGTGGTGGGTGACGGGGTCCATGGTGGGTGACGGGACCTGTGGTCCCTCTCGGGACAAGCTTCTCACTTGGCTTCTGTGCGTGGTGGGGACAGCAGCCCGTGGACTGGGGTGGGGGACTGGGTGGGGGGCAACACAATGGCTCGTGCCTGCAGCTCCGGCTTCGTGTCCCGGCAGCCCTACGCCGTGGATGGCCACATCAGTCCCCAGAGCAACGTGGACTTTGACCGCAGCCTGAGGCAGAGGTAGGAGGGGGGGGGGGGGGGGGGGGGGCAGGTTGGGGGCCCCAGGGCTGCTGGTGGCCCATGCTGCCTGCCCTGCCTGCGCTGCCTGCCCTGCCTGCGCTGCCTGCCCTGCCTGCGCTGCCTGCCCTGCCTGCAGCTGCCGGGAGCTCCCTCCCAGCATGGTCTAAAGCGGCGGCTGGGGGGAGCCCCCCCTGACCTGTGGGCACCCCCGGGAGATGGGGATGCTTCGGGGAGCGCGGGGGTGAGATGTCCGTCCGTCCGTCTGACCCGTGCCTCCCTCCCCGGCAGCAATCCCGCCTGGGGCCTTCGGGACACGGCGCTGCTGCGGCAGCTGGCCGAGGCCAACGGGCTGCGCCTGGAGAGGATGGTGAGTGCCGGGGTCTGCACGGTGTGGGGGGGCACACACACGACAGTCCCCGCACCGGTGGGGACCCCCCCTGACCCCTGGCTCTGTGCTTCCAGGTGGACATGCCGGCCAACAACAAGACTCTCATCTTCCGCAAGCTGTAACCTGCCCCGACGGCACCTCCCGGCACCCCCGGCACGGCCGCCCCCCACCATTGATGCCTCCTTGAGGGGTCGCACCGCCCCCCCCCCCCCCAGGCTGGGCTTGGCTGGTGGGTTTGGGGGGGTCATCTCTCCCGGTCCCCTTTTGGGGGGCCCTTTGCAATGGGGCGCCCCAGCCTGGCCCAGAGAAGCCGCCACAGGGGGCAGGGGCTGGGGGGGGGGGGCATGGGGGACATTTCTTGCTCGGTGCCGGGTTCCCTGGAGGACACCATGCAAAAGGTGGGGGGACACCCATTCCCCTTCTTCCCCCCTCCCTCCCCAGGACTGTGCTGCTCCCCCCCCCCCCCCCCCCCCCCAATAAACTCTGGGTCCTTCCCCCCACCCCCAGCAGCTCCCTGATGCTTTCAGCACTGACACTGCGGGGGGGCACCCCACTTTTGTCCCCCGCAGTGTCAGCGGGGAGTCAGGTCCTGCACCAGGAGCACCCGGGGGTGCTACACTGGGCCTGGAGGCTTCGGTGGGGTGGGAAGGTTTTTATGGGCGGGGGAGGTCCTGGCAGACCTCCCACCCCTCTGCAACCCAACCCAGTCCTTCATTGCCGCTGGCCGGGCTGGGGGGGTACGCAGCAGATAAATTACAGGGGAGGTGGGAGGTGGGCTGGGGCTCAGCACGGGGGTGGGGGGGGGACTACCCGACGGTGGTAACCCCTAGATAGAAGCACTGGTGCGGGGACCCCCCCTCAAGGCTGCAGTATCCCCCCCACACACACGCACATCGGCATGTCCCGGCTCTGCCCTAGTCCTGGAAGCGGTTCAGGAGGTCGCAGGTTTTCTTCTCCATCAGCTCATAGATCTTCTTCACCCGCTTGTCGTTGGCCGCCCGGACGTAGCTGCTGGGGTCCAGCGTGGCCATGCCGTCGTGCACCTCACCCATGATGATGAGCGGCCCGTCCTCCGCCGTCATGTTGGGGCAGGGGCAGCTCCAGTCCATGTCGGTCAAGGTCACCTCCAGGTACTTGATGTTGAAGAACTTGAGGCCCATCTTCTCATCCTTGAGGACATCCTCGAGGGCGAAGCGGGCGATGCCGGAGTCCTGGTCCTCCACGATCTCCATCAGCCGGCCCACGATGGCGAAGTCGCTGCGGCAGAGGCTCAGCACCATCTTGCTCTTCAAGCGGCAAGCCTTGCACTGCAGGCTCTTGGGGAAGGGGCAGACGTCCTCGCAGGTCTCCTTGCTCTCGAAGTTGTTGGTGTTGCCCTCGCAGCCGCCGTAGACGAAGGAGTGGCACTGCTTCAGCAGGTGGTTGTACGCCCAGCGGGGCTCCCAGTTCTGGCAGGGCCCCTGCACCATGGGCAGCAGGCAGGTGGGGCGGGCGCTGCCCAAGCAGGCGGCCCGGCACTCCTCGTAGGTCTCGAAATGGTTCCTGTTGGCCCCGCAGCCGCCATAGCGGAAGGTGAGGCAGGAGCCCTGCTTCGCGTCGAAGTGCCAGCGCACCTCCAGCGCCTCGCACCGCCGCCGGTCCGGCTCCTTCAGGCACTCGGCGCTGGGGAAGGGCTGGGGGCTGCCGGCCCGCGGGGTCCCCCCCGGCTCCCGCCTGACCACTGACAGCGGGAAGTCAGCGCGGAGCAGCCCGGCGGCGTTCCTGGCCGTGCAGGTGTAGATGCCGGCGTCCTCGTGGCGGGCGTTGTAGATGACCAGCTGGCCGATGTTGGTGACCACCACGTTGCCGTACATCTGGTCCGGCCGCATGATGAAGTTCTCCTCCCGCTCGCTCTGCTTCTCCCAGGTGATGTCCGGGCGCGGGCGCCCGCTGACGTCGCAGCGGAAGCTGACGGTGCCGCCGGCGCGCACCGACTGGTGGAAGGGGTTGCTGTAGAGCGCGGGGGGCACCGGCACCTCGGGGCCGGCTCCCGGCGTGGGGCGCGCCGTCGTCTCCTGCGGCACGGGGCTGGTGTCGGGCCAGGTGAAGATGTGCTTGCAGGGGACGGTGGTGAGGCGGGTGCCGCGCAGGCACGCCTCGGCGTCCATGTAGCACTTGTTGTAGTAGGTGAGGCCATCGGAGGCGCAGGTGAAGTTGGGCTCCTTCTCGCAGCGGTCCTTGCACTTGCAGACGGGCTGCCCGTCCCAGATGTCGCAGTCGGAGCCCTGCTGCGCGCACACGAAGCTCTCGCAGGAGGCCGCCGGCGCCAGCGCCAGTGCCGGCAGGCTGCCGTCGGCGAAGCGGGCGGCCACACAGCTCCGCAGCCCACACACGTTGGTGCAGCATTTCTCGAAGCCTTCGCAGTCCTGGCCAGAATGGGGGGGGGGGGGGTGGAGGGGGGAAGAGGAAATTGGAGGGGGACGACACGTGGAGGTCACCGCCGTGCCACGGCCGTGGGTGCTGCTCCCACCCCACTCCGTGATTTCGGGTGGGTGTCATGTCCCCCCCTGCACACCCCCAGCATCGTTGGGCTCCGGGTAAGAGCTGGGCCACGCCAGAACGGCTGCGCTGGCCCAAGCCCACCCCCTGCCCCCCCCCCAGCAGGGTTAGGGGTGCACTGCAGTGATGACGGCCCCTTCTCCCCGGGCAGACAGTGTCTCGCCCCTCTCAGCTTTTGCTGGCTGAGGGGAGGCAGAACTCATTACACAGATGAATTGCGAAGGAGACGCTCGCCCCGGGCCCAGGCAGCCCTAACCGGGGCGGAGGTGGCCCTGCTCAGCGCTGTGGGGCCCGCAGCCGGGGCGCCCCGGGACGGGCAGCCCGGTCCGCGGGTGGGCTCCGGCCCTCAGGGAAAAGGATGCGGGGAAGGGGTGTGGTGGGGGGGAAAAGGCGGTCCACTGCCCGATGGAGGTCTCTGTCCCAGCGCACCCATTCCCCTCGTCCCAGCCCCTCCGCTCGGCGGGAGCATCCTGGGGGGGTGCATGGAGGGGGTGTCCGTGGCCCGAAGGGGGAGGGACACGGAGTGTGGGGGGGGGCGACAAGCAGTTTCTTTGCCTGCTGGGGGTGGGGGGGGCCGGGGAGCGACGCCGGGGCACCCCTCATGCCAGCGGACGCCAGGGCCTCGGGGGCAAAGTTACTGCCGGGTTGAGCCCCGAATCAACCAAAGCAGCTGCAACCACCACCCGCATCCCAAAGCATCTCCCTTGGGGACCTGGGGATGCACCACCACCCCCCGATTCCAGCCCCCCCCCCCCCCCCCCCCGCAGCCCCCCACTCACCTGGTCGGCCTGGCACTCCCGCTCGCAGGTGCTCTGCGCGTCCACCCACAGGTTGGGGTTCAGCTGGTTGGGGCAGACCCCCAAGTGCCGCATCCTGCCCGGCTGCAGGCTCAGCCCGGCCGCCGCCGCCGCCAGCAAAGGCAGGAGGAGCGGGAAGCCCATGGGGGCACGTTGCCGCCCCCCAGCTCGCCGGCCCCGGCCTGGGCGGCCAAAATTCCCACGAGGAGGCATCTGGCCAGCCCGCGCCACCGGCCTGGCTCGCTGGCGAGGGCTCGGGATAAATCACATTCAGGATGGAGGGGACGAGGGAGAAGGCGGGGGGACAAAGAGGAGGAGAAGGAGGAGAGGACCAAACCTCTGCCCTTCAGCACGCCCAACGCCCGCCGGAGCGCCGGCGATGCTGCCCGCCACCTCCATCCATCGCCGCCGCTCGGCTCGCGGGGTGCCGGGGACACGGTGGCAGCGATGTCCTCGGCGAGAGGGGCTCAGTCCATCGCCGGCTGCGGCGAGCGGGGCGAGTGGGGTGGAAAAGGGAGGACGGGAAGGTTGTAATCTGAATCCCCTCCCTTCCCCACTGATGTTTCTGGGTGTTTGGAATGGGAAAGGCGCTGACCTCAGCCTCTAACCCCGGCGAGCCCAGCGATCGGCTGGGCAAACACGGGGGGAGATCAAAGGCAGAATGCGGAAAGTCTCCAAAGAGGGAGAGTGAAAGGAGGGGACACACACACACGCACACACACACACAAAAAAAATCCTGCCCGGCCCACGGAGCCGAATTCCTGCAGGATGAGAAAACAGCCAGAGCCTGTTGTCCACTCGGACAGGGCCGGCGGTGGGGGGACGCGCCGAGCCCACGCTGCCGGGCTGCCCTGGGACCCCCCCCCACCTCACACCTCCCCTCTTGGCACCCACCGGGCAAAGGCCGCCCGGTGCCCAGGAGCGGGGTGCCGGCACCCGCACGCGTCCACCTCGCTCATCCCCGCTCGCCAGCCAGCCTCATCCCACCAGTGCCGCCCGGCGATGCCCGGCACGGCACCCTGGCTCCCCTGGCAGGGCGGGTGCCCCCCACAGCCCCCCCAGGGAGGGCTCACCCACTCCGCCGGCGGCTCCCAGCCCTCCCTCCCCTCTGATTTATGGCCAGAATGTATTTTTTTTTTTTTTTTTTCCCAGAGCTGGAAGGCAGCGCCTGGCCGTGCCAGACCCCGGCGGGACTGCTCCGGCACGCTGTGCCTGGGCTTCAATCCCGCCGCTGCCTCCCCGAGCACGTCCCGCAGCCGGCCCTAAGCTGGCAGGAGCCGGCCCTGGCTCCCCGGCCAGATTTCCCTAATCCCCGGTGGAGACTGACCTGCAGCAGGAACATTTCATGGCATTTCGGGAGCGTTAACTCTTCCGGCACCGACGAGAGCCATGACCCACCGCCCCCCCCCCCCCCAGGCTCAACGCCGAGGGGGGATAATTAAGGGGGAACAAAAAATAAATTGGGGGATTTCTGCAGCTCCTGGGAAGCTGCAAACCCACCCAAGGGTGGCTCAGCGCCTGCAGGCTCCCCCACGTATGGCTGCAAACTGGGGAGGGCGGGTGGCGGAGGGGGCAATAAAAATAAGGGGGAACCTCTTCTTGACCTTTTTTTGGGGGGAAAAACCCTAACCCACCCACACCACAGAGGTGTTTTTTCATGTGATGGTTCGGTGCTCCCCCACCTGCGCCTCCCAGGGGAAGCTCCATTGCACCGGACCGAGTGTTTTTTGGGGGGGGCCCTCGCCACCCGCCACGCTGGCGGGAGCAGGACACAGCCGCGGTGCCCCGGCACGCTGACCTCCCGCCGGTGCCGCTGACACAGCGCTGCCACCTGCGACCGCTGCCGCTTCCCTGCCCGAGCGGCCGCCGGGGCCGGCAAACGGCTGCGCTGCCGGCGGCTCCGTGCCGGGGGTCCCTGGGGGGTGGTGGGGGGGGCTGACCCCCCCAAAGACCGGTTTGGCCCGACATCAGCTTGCCGTGACCGGGCGCGGGGGGCTGGAGTGTGTCCCGTGGCCGTGGCCAAGGACCCCAATTTCAAGGCCAAGCAGCCGCGCGAGGGTCCGGCCGGCCCTGGGCGCGGAGGGGAGGTTACGCTGCCCCGGGACACTGGCGGGGGAGGCCGACGAGATTGTTTTGCAAACAGGGAATTGCATCAGGACGGGCCAGCCCGGGAGCTGCCGGCGGCCGTACCCTGCCTGCCCCGGCAGCCCAGAGCGCCCCCCGAACCCACCCAGCCGACCCCAGTACACCGGGCACCGAGCGGGGCGCCGCCGGCACCCGTCTGCCCGCAGCAGCGTTCCGCATGGAGACCCCCCAACCACCCAACCCCACCTCGCTCCGGCCCGCAGGCTGCCACGGCGCTTCGCTCCCCGAGGACGCAGCCCGGAGGCACAGAGCCACTCTGGGGTGCCCTGGGGTCCCTCCGAGGGTGCTGGTGGCGGAGGGAGGGGAAGAGAAAACCTGGAGCCCCAGCGTTCGCCCGTCCCCACACTGGGGGCCACGCGGTCACAGCAACACGAGCTTGAGAAGACGCCGGCGCTGTGGTTTGGGTCGGTCCTGCCCCAGTGGCCCCTCTCCGGAGCCGCCGTTTCACAGGGCAGCCCGAGGTGCCCCATCCCCATGTCACCCAGACCAAAAGCGGCGAGGCGGGGACGAGCATCTGCCAGGAACCTTTGCCTCGGCGGCACGAGGCCGGCCGGAGGGATGGCGGATGCCGCGTGGTTGGAAATGCAGCTCCCAACAACTGGAGACCCCCCACCCACGCCTGGGGACCCCCGCCCGGCCTCTTCTAGCACTTCTTCAGCAGAAGATGAAAGAAAAAGTGACGCTCTCCTCCCTGGACCATGCCCACCATAGACTTGCACCATCTAAAGGCTTATAGCAGCCATAACTTCGGTCTCTCCCAAACTGTTCACCTCTGCGTGTCCAAGCACCCACCGCACCCCAAAATGGGTTTTTTTTGGGGTCGCTTTCAAAGCTCCTGGACCCTGATGGGAGTTTTATGGCTCTTCTCCTCCCTTCAAGACACGGGAGCGCAGGAAGCGGCTCAGCACTCCGTCCCAGAGGGTCCCACGTCCCCTCTGGGGTAACACCCTGTGCCCAGGGAGGGCTCCTGCCCCACCAGTGCGCCCACGGGGAGGTGCACCCTCAGTTCCCACCATCTCGGGTGCAGTCAGGTGAAGGTCACCACCATCTCGCAGTACATCCACACAGGGGACCGCGGGACCAACCCAAGACCTCCTCGAATGGGGGAAGGTGGGTTCGGAGAAACACACCCAACCACAAAAGACCTCAACCAGCCCAGAGCAACCCGCTCTCTCCTCTTTCTCCAAGGAATGGGGACCCCTAAAGCTCCGTCCAGCGCGTCCCCATGCCATGCAGGCTGCGTGGTGTGGTTTCTCGCCCCGCTCGTCCCCCAGCGGAGACAGCTGCAGCCCCCGCTGCTCCAGCGTAAGGGGCTCCAGCTGTCCCTACCCCACCTGAAACCACACACAGCCTTTGTCTGGGGCTCTGCTGCCCAGAGGGAACAGACACTTCCAGAACCCCCCTGAAAAGGAGGTAAAAAGAAAAAAAAAAAAAGAAAAAAAAAAAAAAGTCTTCCCTGACCAGGCTTTCACCTTAGCTCCAGGGTTTTCCAGGCTGCAGACACTATCTCATTTCCCCCCTGCCCCCTCCCAGCCCCGGCAATTACTACTTAAGCTGTTAAAACAAGCGTGGCCAGTCTGGTACGAAGTGGAAAATCTGATCCTAGGGAAGCCAGCAGGCAGGGGAAGAGGGAGGTCAAGGGGAGGTGGGCTGGGAGCGAGAGAGAAAAGGATCCAGCGAGGAGAAGTTTCTCTCCACCCCAGGAGCGAACCCACCGATGCCCCCCCAACGCCAGCCCCAGCGACACCCCCATGGTGGCACTCCGAGCTCCCAGCGGCATCTTCTCCCTTTCAAAGCCATTTATCCCAGCTTGTTCCAGTCTGGGTAGGATGGGGTAATACCACCACAGCACTCAGTCCTCGTTCCCCCAGGGTCGCCCAGGCCCGAAGAGGCGACTTAAGGCTTCGACTGCGCTTGCAAAACCCATCCCCGTGTGCCAGGGATCGCGCAAAACCCCTTGCAAGCCCCTGGGGCTACAGCCACCTACGGTACCTTACAGCCTCATCTGCCTTTTCTTACAGCTCCACTACCCCAAAATCAGCAATTCTGTGAGAATCAAGCTTTTAATAAGAACAGATTTAGAGAAGGGCAAAAAAACTCCCACCACAGCCAGGAATCGTGAGTTTTAAGAATCCCCAGAAAATGTAATATGAGTTATTTTGCGGATGATGCAGAAGCGGCAATACGCACCTGCACCACAACCAGCCCCAAATCCCCAGTTTTGGGCAAAACTACTGCCTTTTCCCTTCAACCTCTTCCCAGCCCACATGAAAAATCGATACAACTTCTCCACCTTTCAACTGGTAGTTTCAAACGAACAAACAAACAAGAGAGACTTTAATTTATACAAAACAAACCCATATATAATCAGTTGAACAACTGTAGACTGTACAAAGGAATAAAAAAATAAAAGGATAGTCAAAAAACAAAACAAAACAAAAAACCCAAACCCAACTCAGGAATGGTACAAGTGTTGGAGAGCAGCTACAGACTAGTGTTGACATCAGATGCAAGAATCTTTTTCCTTTAAATTAAAAAAAAAAAAACAACAAAAAAACCCAATAACAAAGAGGCGTTTTTTTTCTGAGCAAACGCACCAGGTAAATCTTTCACCCTCACTCCGCACGGGGTCTGTTGAGACCTTACTTATACATAGGGTGAAAATAAAACAGAAACATGAACTGCAGGATAAAAAAAAAAGGCGCGGGGAGGTGTCGCACGTGGCAAAGCCGAACCAAGCAGAGGTACATCAAGTTTTTTTTCGAGCCATGCAGCAACTTTGTGATTTCGGGAAGGAAACCTTCGGCCCTCTCTTCGCCCCACGCACTGGTGCCCGGGAGCAGCCGGCGACGGGGCCCCCCGTGGTGCCCGGGTGGTGTTTTCCAGAAGTCGCCTTTGGGGTGCCGGGGCACATCACCTGTTGGCCGTATATCCCCAGGCTGCTGAGCCAGCGATTGTCTTCTGCTGTGCGTTAAGTGATGGGAAACAGGTGCCAGCCATCCCAGACAGGTTCTCGAAATCCCCCCGGCCTCCGTGCCACCGCGCCGAGCTCGGCTGCGGCTTTGCTTTTGAGCCAAACCACCACTACAAAGGATTCTTCTCCCCCCTTCCATCTGCCCAGGGTTTAATTCTCTCCTCGCTCATTTGAGCTGGGCGATAAAGCACGCTCGAGACGAGCCAAGAGAGCGAGCCCTGTGTTTGTAGTTTGTTCTGTCAAGCGGGGAGGGGGAAAGCTCCTTCGCCTCCCAGGTCGGCTCAGAAGCAAGGGGAAGGAGATGTCCCCCGTGGAGGGGTGCGCCCCTGCCTGCTGCCAGGTCCGTCAGCCGCGCGGGAGTCGCTGCGGCTTCATCCTGCCCATGCGATGCAACAAGCTGCTCGGGGAGGGAGGGAAGAGAAGGACAAGCCCTCAGGGAGCTGCTAACACCAGGAGGAGGATGGTAGCCCTGTACGGGCTGGTCTCCTCGCCGAGGAGGCGGCCGGCCCAGCACCAGGAAAAGCAGTTCACTTTCTACCGCGCTACTCACAACCTACACGGCCTGGGCGCCTACGAGAATCTGTCGACATAGCTTAAAAGTCCCACTGCCGAGCGACGCTCAGCTTCTGCAATAAGGGCTAGGTGTTATTTCTAAGTTTCCGGGTGAATTTCCAGCATAGATCAGCCACGGGACGAAGGCAGGGAAGCACGTGCCCTTGCTTGACGCAAAGATCTTCTCCCACAGCACATGCATGTCTTGCCGCTGAGCATGCACGCCCCTCCATAATCCAGGAGCGGTCCTACAGAGCAAAGCATTCGCTTTCCCGATTTCCTGGGGCTGCCACGGGAGCCGAGCACCTTCGCCACGATGGGGCCCGGGGGGGATCACTGTCTTCCCCACACAAACCTTTCGCCTTCCCAGTCCCTGCTCCTTCGCGCTCCAGTGGGAAAAGCTGCTCCTGTCCTTTCCCCACTTTCATCCAGGAGGAGCCGCAGCGGCGCTTGGCTCAGGCAGAACGTCTTTGGAAAAGCAAAGCAAGAAGCAGCCAGGATTCGGGGGCTGTCGCATGGCGTGGCGTCGTGGATAGAGGGATCCGGAAGCGCCAACCAAGGTTTTGCAGTAAAATTCAGCGTTTTTCCTCTGCTTTAGGCACGATGCTTCCACCCTCTGCTCCTCAGTCCCCAAGCGGCCGCGCATCAGAAGGTGCAAAGCATCAGTCCGGCCTCAGAGCTGCCTCCTCGTCCCACCTGCCGAAAACATACCCCGAGACCCCCGGCCTCTCCGCTCTGCCCCTCGATCCACTCACATCCCAACCCTGCCTTCGGCACTCACAAGTTTTAGGGAATGATGGGAATAAAGCAGCTTGGGGTACATTACACACGAATCCTTCTTTCTGTCTGCATATGTAGTATTTTTTAAAAAAAAAACAACCCAAACAACCCAGCACAAGCTCAGGTGGCGATTGAAAGTCTCTTAAAGCATTTGTGTATTTTCATCGGAAAATCCTCCACTTCTCCCCCTTTGCTGACACTGGGAAAGTTCATCCAGTGCTTGTATTTACACGGCTGCATAAAATTTTCCCTGACTGCTTCTTAAAAAAAAAAAAACCTTAAAAAACAGGTGAGATATATATATATGTATAATATTTACATAAATAAACGAAGAAGGCAAGCAGAACGCTTCCTTCCCCTTTCCAATCGGCCAACGCTTGCCTTGTTTTCTTTGCTTTTGGCAACAGCAGGTTAACATCCTGGCAAAAACTGTCATTAGTCCCCTGTCCCCATTCCTTTTTTTTTTTTTTCTTCTTTTCCTCCCCTACATCCAACGACCACTATTGCACCAGCAATCTGTTCAGGAGTCCAAGAGTTAAAGTTGCAGCACAGACTCTCCTTGCCTACTCCCTTAAGCCTCTCAATCTTCCATTAAATCCATTTCTCCATTCAGACTGGATGAGCTTTTCCCCCCCCCCTCCCCTTCCCCCCTCCCCAACCCGGCAGCTGCTGAATTTTCCACCCCAGGGCCGAGAGGCAAAGCCCAAAGCATTCTTGGAGGGTCACTTGGCAGAGTCCTCTCCCCGCCAGCGCTGCGAGATCCAGCCGGCACCACGCTTCGTATGCGAAGCCAAAACGTGAGCGCATTCCCAACGCTTGCGCCCGCCATCGGAAAAAAAACCAAAAAAGCAACCGCGGCCCATCCGAAAGGATCCAGTCGAAAAGGGTTAAGTGTGCAAACAGCTGTACATCGGTGGGTGGGTGTGGATACGTTAGAAGCTCACGGCGCGTCCATCCTGCTAAGAGATCTTGCAGTTGTTGCGTGAGCAGTTCTGTGGGGGACTCTGGGGTGGACGAATGGATTTGGATCTCTTCAAGCTGTTACCTTTGCTGCTGCTCCCACCCCCGCTGCTGGCCAAGGAATACGACCGGCCGTGCATCATCACCGCGTTCATCCCGTTGGCCATCGAGAAGGATTTCAGGTGACTCTTGATGGTGACGGGCAACGGCAGCTTGTCGATGAGGTGGACGGGGGTGCAGGAAACGATGGCTCGACAGCACAGGTCCTGTAAGCTGAACACTGCCGGGAGAAAGAGACCAGACCAGTCAAGGGCCGAGAGATCTCAAGGGCTACAACTATTCCTTATGCTGTGCAGTTCCTGCTCCTCTGGGGAGAGAAGCTAGCAAACGATGGCACAGGAGCCTTGAGTAGGGAGCCGATTAGTTAGGACAAAAGCTTGGGAAACGCCAGGTAAGCTCTGCCTTAGAGGTTAGGGCTTTGAGAGACACCAGCTTTGGTGTCAACACGGGGCTTCGACACCACCACCCCTCCTCTCCGCACAGTGCCCGGGGCAGGCAGCGCCTCGCTCGTGTTCCTGCCAGACACTTGGCTTCTCAGGCCAGCGTTTGACATGCCCGGGGAAGGAGGCACCCGGGTCAGCAAACCCTGGAGCAGAAGTCTCACTTGGGACCTGCTCGGGGAGCAGCGGCCACGGCGGAGGGCCAGCTGTCTGCAGAGCATCTGCAGCAACAGAGATCCCACCAAGCCAGAAGAAGACTCTGCCCTTCCAGGCTTCCCAGAGTCCTCTTGGCTCAGCGTACATCATGTGAGCCTGCTTGGGGAAGTCTACTTGGAGAGGATTTCCCAGCAAGCAGCCACACGAGGGCACGCTTTCACCTCCAGCCTGCGGCGAAAGCCACGCTGCTATTCCCAAGCAGGCAGCCCCTGTTCCCAAGCAGTTACAAGTCCTCCCCCTCTGGAAGAGGTTCAGGAGAGGTCCGTGAACGCAGCCCAGTTCCTGCTCGCCATCCCTCCGCAAGCCGGAGACGCTGGCATGGCAGCCAGGCTGGGGGCAGGAGCCCGGGCAGACAATTCGGCGACTGGGGCTGGAAGGAGGACTTTCCCTCCCTCGTGAGCAGAGGCTGAGGATCCACATGAAGGCAGGTCACCCCAGGAGTGAAACGTCCTGCTGCTCAGCCTGCCAGCGGGGCACATCGCCACCTCCAGCCAGGACCGTGGGACCTAACACTATTTCGCTTCAAACACAACAAGGTGAGACGTAATGTGGAGTCTGCTCGCGGTTTGCCACCCTGCAGCACACGTGCCTGGACACATGGAGTACCACAGCCCACTGCTGCATGCCGACAGCAGGGACGTGATTTAGCTCCTTTAAGCTCCCTGGGCTCACTCTGCTTCCACGTCCCTCCGAAACAGGAGACGCAGGCTCAGGCAGGGGTAAGGACAGAGGTGCTTACGCTTGGATTCATCCCACACAGCCATTTGATTGAAGTACTTTCAAGTTGTGAGCTTAATTGCCCTCGGCCTCATCCAGAATTAAGTGGAGAGGTGTAGGATGCCCTGGAGCGGTTCAGATCCTAGACATGCTGAGCTGCCCTCTGGAGCTGCCCATCCCTCCCCGCTGCCTGCCGGGTTCCTGCGCTAGTACAGGCAGTTTGTTGTGGCTCAGCTTCAACTTGTCTGACCCGCGGCATTTCTCCATGTCAGGTGCTTTCAGATCCCACAGTTACGAGTAAGCACACCTCCCACCTAGGCAGTCAGTCCCATCCCTCCCTTTCAGCCCAGCCAGCTCTCATGCCTTCCCTGCATGGAGCATCTTCCTCGCTACTGACCTCTGTTGGGTCTCCAGATCTTCTCCATGCCGTGCCGCATGAGGACGATACGGGACAACTCCGTGAAGGACTCTATGACGTTGAAGTTGCACAGGGGGCTGACCTCAAAAAAAGTCATGCAGTTCTTCTCCGCGTAAGCCCGAGCCTGCTCCGTCGGCACCTGCCGCTTGAACGCGAGGTGTAGCCTGTTTCCCACCAGGATCCGAGGGACACCGGGGGCATGCTTAAAAAAAAAGGAAAGAAGTGGAAAAATCATGGCTTGTCCTCAGTAAGGGCAGCCTACACCCAGTATTCTGCTTCGCTGCAATAGTAGTGAAGGGCAAAGAAATAGAAAAGGCTCTGTGACCAAGGGATGGCCAAGCAGTACTACTACATGATGAGGAAGACTAACTTATCCCCTCCACAATCCATTTTAGAAGGAACCTTCCTACCTTGGCCATTCCCAAACATTTTCCTACTACTCCGGCTTTATACAGAGGTGGAGGGAAGACACTTATCCCCTTGCTTTGCTTATTAGCGGACTGCCATCGTTTCCTCTCCATTCTTGTCCCCATATCAGAGGTGGCACCTCAGGCGGTACCTCCCCAGACTTTTTGTTATAGACCACTGCACGTGTTCTTCCATTCAACTTACCTCATCTATTTCCTTTATCCATCGGTCTATCCCATCGAAGGACCAGCGATTAGTGATGTCGTACACCAAGAGGATTCCCTGGTGGAAGAAAATGAGCAATCAGGAGGTTTCATAGTAGGCAAAATGAAAGGGAGACACACCTGAAAAACCACTCCATACGCAGAAACCGAAAGGCTAAGGAACAGAACATTGCTGCAGCCGCATTATTTGTGTGCTTGCTAGGGCTACCACTGAGACAAAAGGTCTGTACTAACTCAGCTCCCAACTATTAGGGAAGGTTTTACTCCCATTTCGGCTTGAAAAATCCCTGGTTAATAAAGCACACCCATCTTCAGCACAGCAGGGAGCAGGAACCAGATGATCTTTAAGGTCCCTTCCAACCCAAACCATTCTATGATACTATGATTTCCCGCTCCAGAACCTGTCTTATTCTGTCGCCCCTTTGCTGACAAGGAAAAAGTTGAGTGATGCCAATGAGAAACACAGCATCTCGCCAGGACTGAGATGTCACAACCGGGATCCACGCCGGGCTTTGCTGAAGGCAGCCAGCGCTGCTAATTGTCACTGCTGCACGGGCAGAGAACGAACATAGTACAGCGATGCTGGCAAACCCCAGAGGGTAAGACCAAAAGTCTCGCTGTAGGACCTTCCCCCCTGCCCCTTCTTCTAGAAGGAGAGGTACCTACGGCGCCCTCAAGCCCACAACCATCTTCCCTGGACACCGCTCACATCCACAACTCGCTTCCCTGTCGCCTCTCGAGGTGCAGCACCGTGATGCTGGCAACCAGGACAGGCACAACTCAAGGCAGAGAAGTTTATGCCTGCAGCCGCGACGACACGGAGCAGCACCTCGGAGGGTCTCTGCCCTTGCCCCGAGCCCGGCTAGAAGGACTCGGGACCACAACCAGGCTGCTAGCCACCACTCGGATCCGCAGCAAGTCTTAACAAGTGAGCTTTTCTTGAATCAAAGTATTTCTGAGGACAGACACAAGGAAAGTAGGCTATGCACGGCCCTGCAGGCACACAAGTCAGCGCATCAGGAGCTGCCTCTCGGTACCAGTTGGGCACACACAGCTTTTAGAGAATTGTCTTTAGCCGCAGCCTTTCTGCAACTCTCCCATGATTGCTCTGACTTCTTGTCACTCTCTTCTTTGCAATCAAGGACATTTCAAGTGACAACAGGCACTTGAAGATGCCCTGAAACGGGAACTACAGAGGAACAGATGATCTCGCACTGCGAGAGGAGGCAGTGCAGCTGGGAACGCAGCGCCGGATGAAAGGTAACCCAGCAGCAACGGGACTAAGCTAAGGGCAAAACAAACCAGCCTGAGCTAGACAGCAGGATAACAGATCACGTAGCAGCAAGCTGAGCAGAACCAGTCTTCTCTGAATCGGGGGTATCCTCCAGGAACAGCCATCCCTACGGCAAGTCCCCAGCACACGCAAAAGAGATCTTAAGGTGGCAAAGGAAAGTCTCAGCTGGCAGCCTAGTCCTCCCTAGGAGATGCCTAGATGCAGCATAGGGAAGGAGGGAGCTGACAAACTACCTAGCATCTGTCCTGGTACAAGTCAGAGACCATCAAGCACCCTCACGTACCAGTGGCGTTGCTCCTTTATTCATTGAAATGGAAAATTCACTACCCAGATGGGAAACACAAACTACCCAGTCCTCCTGAAACACAGCTTTACAGTATTTGCTGCTGCCAAAGCCCGTGATGGACTGGGGGAAGCCTGTACAGAATCCACGTTCAAAGACATAATGTATCTCAAGTTCGTCAAAAAAAAAATAAATCAGCAGCATGAGATCTGGAGAGACAGGAATGATAAAACACCAGGGCATCTGAGTCACAAAGCCACTTGAATCCTCATAAATAAAGTTATGTCTTGAGCCGGCACTTGAAGCGCTCCCCGCACTGGGAGAAGCAGCCTTTCTCCGAGTATGCTGGCTGTGCCGCGACGTTGTTTGCCTTTCTCTCAAAGCCCTCTCCGAATAAGCAGCTCTCACAAAGCCTGCCCAATTTTATCATTTTCAAAAGTCGTGGAAAGAACAATTCTGATTCTCGAGCTTTACCCCAACCTCATTGCACAGTTCTTCCACCCTGGGCAGTCGCTCTCCAGGTAAAGTTTGCTTCGTCTGTCCTCGCCGGCCCTCCAACATCTACGCATCTGCATTTGTACCATTTGCAGAAAGGCTCAAACGTATGAAAAAGAAAGAAGAGCAGAGGGTACAAAAGGCAAGCCATGTGCGGTGGGTTGGTTTTCATGTCTGATAGCCCAACACGAAAAGCAAGCCCTTCAAAATTTGGGTCTGAGGTTGGTCAGAGGGACCCAACAATGAGTTTTTATAACTGCAGAAGTTATTGGTGGGGTGGGGGGAGCAGACGCATCTTCAGTTTCCTCCAAGGAAAGTCTGGAGCATGTGCCTAGAGTCCATAATTATTTGCAGTGTCATTTCTAGAACAGCCAAAAAATTTCATACTCAAAAAGAATTGGAGGCTGTTTTTGTTTTGGAGGAGAAGAGAATCAGTTTCTCCTAGGTTTAGATAGGAAAAAAATAAGAATGAAGTAATGATTTTCCATAATTAAAGAACTCCACAAACCCAAAGATACGACTTTTCAAGAACCCAATCAAGAAATACCTACTACCAGGATTATTCACATTTTAAGTGCATTTAAAAAAAAAAAAAAAAAAGGAGCCTGAGCTTTCTTTTAATTTTTGTTATATTTGTTTTGACTTCCAGCTTCCAAGGCTGCATGTGTGAATGAAGGAGAGTCAGGAAATAACAAAGCAAGAAGTTTGATGACCCCCTTTCCAAGACAAACTGCCAGCAAGTTAAATAAAGTCTACTTATTTTATTTCTGGATTGACAAGTTCCTTTAGCCAAGAGAAACAGACCCAAGACCTAGTTTGTGAAGACTGCTTCTGCCAGAAATATACTCTAGGAGAAGAGAGTTTTTAAGCTTGCTGGCAGCTGTAGTCTGGATCATCTTTAAACAGGAATAAGGATAAAAACATCAGCAGAAACACAGCCCCAAGTTCTCAGCAGCAGAGTGGAAGGTCAAGACCGTGATTTCTAAATGCAAGAGACAACACACTGTCTGCCAGCTTACCCTCCAAGTCATAACACAGCTCCAGGCATGCGCATTTGGAGTGAAGATTGTCAAGGAAAGCTTCCCAAAGGTCAGAAGACACCAAGGCCAAGTTGTCTAACACCTTGCTTCTGCCCTCATCCTCCCCAGCGCGGGTATTAAGACCAGCTTTACTTTTAATCAGCAGAAGATGGAGGAAGCAGTCTTAAAAACCTCTGGCCAGCTCGTGGTGCTGCCAGATCACCTCATGCTCCTTCCAAGTAGCGCTGGCATGCTCCAGACACCACGTTTCTAGAGCACGCATCCCAAATACGCTTTGTCATTACCATTTGCTCCCCTAGAGAGAACAGTACACAGACATGCACGCAGACGGGGAGCTGGCGCCATCTCTGCAGACCGTTCCAAGTGAGATTTGTTGGGTTTTTTTCTTTTTTTTTTTCCTCCTAAAACAAAGGTCTCCTTCGCAATAACGTGCACAGAATTTTAATTTACGCAACTAGACAATTGAACAGTTTCCCATTTGCAGCCTAAATTGTTCTCTGAGTGCCTAGGTGGCTGTCAACACCATAATATCTCCATACCTCTCCATTTTTAGTTTCACAAAGCACCTTTGTAAGCATTACGTACCCTAGGTTCCCACAGCACGAAGTAAAAAGCTGCACGCTCAGGTTCTCAGATCAAGAGTATTCTGAATCCCCCACCAACCCCTCCCAACAGCCTTTCTTCTTTTCCTCAACCAGCCTACAGGCTTCTGTGTGAGGTGGAAGACGACCAGACTCATCCCCAGACCTGTCTGGGGTTTTTTCACAATTGATTTTCAACGTTCATTCCCACTCTGGTTTTGTTCCACGCTATTGGGATTGGCACGACCCTAAGCACGCCAACGACAGAAATTCCCATGTGAGTACGTTGTGTAGTGAGCAAGGAACTTGGGGAGAACATCTGTTATTGTATCCAGCAGCACACGTGAACCCTTCCTCTGCCAAAACCCAAACTTTGTTTTCAGCAGGAGCTTACACAAGGATCTGTCCGCATAACCAAGGGGGAAAAAAAAATAGAAAGCATCATCCCTGCCTGCCTGCTGCAAGTTTAGCCCAAGCTTCTGAGCAAGAAGCTTCTAAAGGCGAGAGAGAAGCAGCACGCTCACCCATCAGTGCGAAGCAGACTCCTCCAAAAAGGTTTCTCAGATGCTTTACGAGCTGGATCTCCAGCCACTCGCACAAGCACGCAAGAACACAGCTGGGGGGAAGCAAGCGCTCGCACGACTGCCAAAGACTTCAGCGCAGTGCAGGCAGATGACAGGGCAGCCAGGAAAGCGTCGCTTACTGGTATTCTCCACCGATGGAAAAAAGCTGTTGCAGAAGCAGCCTAGAAGACCCCCCCAGACTGGATTTCTCTGGCCCACAGGACGAAGTAAACCATAAACAAAAGACCCAGAACCGACAGCAACCAGAAACGCTTTGTCTCCCCTGCCTGCTCTTTCGAAGCTACGTTTGGTCACAGCTTTCCAGCTGGCACCTCGGACCTTGGCTCATGGGCAATTACATCCTGCTGCCAAACCATTTCCCAACAGCGTAACACATTGAGGGGGGGGATTTATTTTATCACTGAGCTTTTGACAAACATTTTGGCAGGCAGGGCAGACTCCTCCAGCAGCTGGACAAGCCCATCAAAATGGCCTGCGGCAGGTAAAGTACTTGCAGCAACAAAGCAAGCCGTAAGGTAGAGCAGAGCCTACATCTCCGAGTCTGCTGAGCTGCCAAAAAAAGCCACCACCTTTCTGCATACTAAGAAGCCCTGAACAGGATAAACAGCAGCTACTCAAACAACCTGCCTAAGCAGAACGCAACAATATTCATTATTCTGTTAGGGCTGCAGCTTTGCTGTAAGATGGGACCATTTCTGAACAGCAATTACGGCTTCCTGTAGATGGTCTGAAACTATTCATGAAGGACCTTCTGCATCACGCTGTCTGGGAAGAGTCGGCAAGCCACATTTCCAGAAACAGATGAAATCACTGGCACATGAGGACATCAGGAATGATACTGGCACTGCTTCTTCCTTGCTAGATCAGAAAGCACCCCCACAACCCTCTCTCTCCCCTCTGTGACGGCTCTCGGAATAGCTTGCGTTTGCTCACAGCAGCCACAAGAGCCACAGCTGCACGCAAGAGTCGAGATCAGCGTGCCAGCTCTGCTTGTCGGTACAACTGAGACCTTATAACCAAGCAGAAAAAGCCAAAGAGCAGAAGTTCAAGAGCAAAATGAAAGATTTCTGAAGCACCTTTAAGCACCACTAAATGCCTTTCATCACACACTACAAGGTGACAATTAAATATAAAAATCCTCCAGCAACACAGCAAGCTCCAGACTCCCCGAGTTTGTTCTGCAGGTCACAACACTGCTGGGTTTCCACCTCTACCCTCCCCTGGCCTTGCAGTCACCATGACTTGGCCTGCACGCTCCCCCTGTTCCACCAGTACCAGCCCACAGGCCAGTGCCCTGCTGTCCCACACACGATTGCTCCTCTTTTGCCCCAAAGCGAGACCTGCTGGCCCAGCAGACCCTAAAAGGGAAGGGATGATGAAGGCGGCTGTGATAAGAAAGCAGAAACTCAAACTCCAGGGAAGCTAGAAGAGAAAAGGAGGGGGGTCCCAGGCACACCAGTATGCCACACGCCTCCATCCTGAGCCAAAGAGCTCACCACCTCCCTAAGGAGGATCAGATCAGTTAGGCAGATCTGTCCGCCTCGCAGCAAATCCTGAGGCAAACACGGCTGGTCCACCTTGGCTGAAAGAAGGGACTGGTCCTCATTTGAAGCCAGCTGGTCAAGGGCAGCAAACCTATTTCACTTTAGATGTTTTGAAGAGGAAGAAGTTCCTGCTGAACACGAAAGCCACACGGCCTCGTACCCAGGGAAGCGGTGTGGAGTCTAAACTGGGGAAGGCATGGAGGTGCTCAAGAAGAGTCCTTTCACCGGGGAGGGACTAGCCTGCAGTCCAGGCTGAGCGAAGCAGGAGGTTGTGCTCCGGGGGAAAGGAGAACTCCCAAGAAGATCTGCTCCCCATTCGGAGACTGGTTTTCCACTTTGTGACCTCTCCAGGGAAACACAGATTCAGAAGATTCAATTCTTATCACAGCACTTGAGAAACAATACGGTGTGTGGGAAAGTCAGGTGTGCATCCCTCACCTGAAGGCACTTTTTATACCAAGTATTCTCCAGCCCCCTGCTCTCACAGCTAACCTGTCAAAGTCCTCTTTGGAAACTCATTCAAGCTCCCCTTGTGCTCCTTACGCGAAGCTCCGTTCAGTTCAGAGTCTCAGCCCTCTACTCAGTGCGAGCCTTTTGCTAATTTTCAGTGTGAAGCTGCTCATGGCCGGTTTATACCAAACCGTTCTTGTACAAATATCACACCCCACTTTAAACAGAGCTTTTCCCACCTTGGCGTCTCTTCTCTGCTGTATTTATTCTTCCTGAGCTTTTGGCTTGTTAGGTTAAAAAAGCTGTTTCTCTTGCCTCCAACTGGATTTGCATCAGGCTTCCTACAGCAGAAATCTTTAAGTGTGATGATACCAATACAGCAGAGAGGAAAGCAGACAGCTGAAGCAAAGAAGTCAGTACAGCAGGCAGCATTAAATACGTCTTGAACAAATAAGAGAATTTGGGAGAAATTTATCTCTATTCCCCCGAGACCCCACTGGGTTAAGTTGTCCTTATGCTAACGCTACAACAGAAGAAGTTAGCTTCTGCGTACTGAAAATAACTGGAGGCGTTGAAGTCCATCCTTGCAGCCATACAGGCATTTGTTATTCAAAACAAACTGTCCTCTTGCTTTGGTTAACCATTAAGAGTTTAACTTAAGATACTTTCCTCTTCCATTGAAAGGTACGGGGAGTTATTTAAGAGAGACAACATCTGTGTTCCTGCTAATACAGGAAAACTGCTGTATCACCCCATGGGAGCCGATCACTTGATGCTGAGACCAATCTAAGTTTTACTCCAGGCCACCTGGAGAAGACCATACAAGCACTCAAGGCATTAGTCTTCAAGAGGCACCCACTGTCCACCGTGCTTATCTCATGAGCACTTCAGAGATACTGGAGATACTCCAGGTGGGAACTACCCCTCCTCCTACCGGGCAGGCTTGGTGATTAGGTCTGTTTTGTTGTTTCTAAGGGTAAGGGTTGACTATTTAGGCAGATCAGGATTAAGGCATCGCAGCAGTACTTTGGAAAAGGCGTTTGGCACACAAGCAGAATGCAGGCCTTGAGGAAAAGGTGTCAGCCACACCTTGCTGCGTAAGAAAGCTCCATACCCCAGCATTCAGCAATAAAGCAGTTGCGTTAAAGGTCCCTCTGCCCGGCTGATGAGGTTTATTGTGAACGTCTCTCGGACAGACTCCTTGGGAGGGGTAAGCAGATAAGATGGATAAGGCAAGCCTTGCAGATGTTCAGCTGAGAGTTCCTAAAGCAATACCGGTAAGTACAGCAGAAGGGCAAGACGTTGCCTGCAATGCAAAGAAGGTCAAGAACTTCATTTTGGGAAAGGAAGATGAAAGCAATCTTCAATTTCAAACTCAAGGTCAGCCAGATACACGACACCTTATGACATTCAGCGTCAAATGTGGCATCTAGAGAGGAGAACAGGCTGCAAGAACCCAAAGGAGGCACTGTGCAAGCACGCGACAGCTCCACTAGAGTTTCTAAACAGATGTACACCTGCCTCTCCATCCAATTCAAGTATCTCATCGCTGCTTATGTATGTATGGTGGCAGCGGCTACGGGTTCTGGCGTGCGGGTGCAGGCTCTGCTGGGTGCAGCCTTGTGGAGACACTGCACTTGCTCCGAGGAGCTCACAGTCTACACAAAGGGGAGAAAAAGTCTTTTGTACAGCAGTTTGGGAAAGCAGGTCACACTGCAGACAGGGGTAAAAGCTCTCAAATGATACTTCTGAAACGTAGTACGGGCAGAGGGAAGCTTAAACATAGACTCACACGTGGGACTGAGCATGTGAAGGGGAGATCCCGTACTCTCCCCCTGCAGAAGACACGCTCCAACGCTCCTTGCCTTGCACTTCTGCAAGCACCAGGAAATTGGCCTCCGCTTCAAAGGAGCTGCCTCAAAGCGTCCACAACCCCAGAGATGTGCACAAACAAGAACAAACAAGACAGAGGACATCTCAACAGCACATCCCTGGTGAAGCGCTCTCACGTCTACAGCACAAGTGAATTTGAAGGAAGTCTTAGGGAAACGGGCACGATGGATTTTGCCAGCTAGCAAAGCAAAAGTCTATGGCTATAAGGAAGAAAAAGCCAAGAGCAATAGTGGCAAGAGCTTGAATAAAAGTGGCAAAGTTTCCCAAAGGCTGGGAAGCTGCCAGGAAGGCACAGTCAGGAGGCTGATATAAAGCTTCTGACTCATAGTGGCTAAGAAAGGAGGAATTTTCTCCAAAGTTTTCCAATTTGGAAACAAACGGAAAAATACAGTATTTCATTGAGCATAGGGAGACTTCATCCTGGAAGGCCCATGTCATGTCACTAAACGGATGGCAACAAAACTGTAAGAAAGCTCTATTAACTAACAGCAGTTTTTCAGAGGACCACAAGATTGTTCTACTGTTCAGCATCTAGATGCTATTCCAGAGGAGGGCCCAAAGGAGAAACTCAAAATGTAAACACTCTGTCTCACGTTTTAAGGAACGTACTTTACGATCCACTTGAGCTGCTCTAGTTTCAAGTCTGCATCAAACACACCAGTAGGAGCCACCCTATTTTTGGAACTGACTTGAAAGCAATATGGACTGGAAGAACTCCATTGGGAAAGCCAACGTGATATTTAAACAAATTTGACAAACCTCACAAAAACCTCCAACACTAAAGCTAAGGCAGATCTAGAGCTAGAATTGCCTTGTCCTCTATAACCCCATCTTCTCAGCCCTTCTCTAGGAACTAATACCGAATATAGTCTGTAACAGACCTTTTCTGTAGCAGTCTGGGAAAGTCGGTTATGCACTCCCCTCTCTCTCACCATTTCATAAAAACAGAATACCAGGCAGCAAGACGGCATGCAGTGCTTCTTGGTATTCACACAGACCCCATCCTTTCCATGCTTGATGTGTTCCTCTTCAGAGTTTTTTTTTTTTACTATGGCATGAAGGATTTTTACAGCCTGAAGGAAAAGCAAGCGTGCCCCATCAAAGGGCTGAGAGCAACACTTACCTGGGCTCCTCTAGAGTAGGATCTGAAAATGGTGCAAAATCTTCCCTGCCCTGAGGTGTCCCTGCAACAATGAGAAGTAAAGTTACAGCAATGAAATTTGGAGAACGGAATCCCACACTGCACATCTCCCATTGGACTTAAACTAATAAATCCATGTTGATCTTGTCAGATCTTTAGGACAGGAATGGTACCCAAACTGCCCTGCACGGTGTTTTATGGGAAGAATTGGTGGGTGCATCGCCACCTTTGGTTACAGTCAGACACACTCCAGAGGTCCTCGCTGTCAGCGTGCTTCCCACGGAGAAGCTACAAACCAAAATGACTCGGCTTCAGCTCTACCTGATGATGTACAAGGATGTAAGTCATTTTACTGCCTTGAGCAAAGTATTTTCTCTCTAGTTCCCTACAGTCCACAGGAGTTCAAAGTCAAAGTGAGACTGCAGACCTCTCCTAGTCACAGAGGAGAGCTGACCTATCATAAAATGAACATAACCACTCAAGATAGGAGAAATTGTCTTGCGCTGTCTAGTTTCACTTATTTTTCCAAACATGTTTTAACCAAAAATGAAAGGAAGTATCTTTGTACCCAGATCTCTGACAGCCCTGGTTGACCGTACCCTACAGAGAGCTCAGGAACAGGACTAGGGAACAGCGTTTCTAGCCCACTGTGACAATAAAGGGCTATTCAGTCACTATCATTTGTCTTGACTGCAACTCTTGACATAGTATAAATAAGTTTGACTACATTACTAGCACCTCTCAATGCCTGCAGGAACACCTAGGACAGTCAGCCCAGCACACCCATTTAACCAGTATATACTGAAATGTGTCAGGGTAGTCAGAGACAGGTTATGATGTTTGTCACGTCTATTAACTGGGCCAGGATAAAAGACACATTAATGACCACTGAGAAGCCTGATAAAACCTTCAGCCACAGATTTCCAACAGCTACAGTGACATCAAGTTTAGGACAGTCACTCTTTCAGATCTAAAGTTTTCAAGGAGCATATTATTGGTCCTGGACATCAATTTAGCGGTCCGTGCCTAAGTCTCCTTTCCCCCCGACAATCAAATACTGGGTTGAATGAGGAAAGTAATGGTAAAAGATTACACTAAGGCATCATCAACCGATGCTACCAGCTTCCAGGTTCTGTGGTGGTTCTCCAGTTCAAAAATCACAGTAGAAGAAGAGGAGGGTTTCAAGAGGGAATCAATAAGCAACTACACACTTGGGGTTGAACTGTTAAAACAGACATCTTACGAGAGAGACAGAAGAACATAAGCAGCACATATAAACATTCAAGATGGAAGAGATAAATTAGCTGCTTCTGTTCTTTTGCAAGAAAAAGGACATTCAGCTTCAGAGAGCAGGGGTATAATTAAACCACGAAACTATACGCTGCTAGAGTCAGTCACCGAGGCCAAGAACACAGCGTTCATTCCTTCTTAACAATTCACGCAGAATACTAATGTTCCTGTTACTCGATACATGCGTTAGTAAAGGGGCTATTTAACTTCACATTTCAGGGCCTGTGTCATTCCCTACTAGATCTGGGTGAAACCCAGAACAGGGACAGGCTACTTATCCTTCCTCTTTCATCTACAGGATTGCTGCGTCAGCTTCTCAGCAGGTTAAACCTCAGACAAAACTGGGCCAAAGGACTCCAGGTCTCCCGCCTGTGCTGACAGATAAGGCTGGGGTCACCCCTCCCATGCAGCCTCCTCCCATCTCCATCCCAGTGTCAGGTCACTCCTGTAAGTCCTGCTCTCCAGGGGTTTTACCATCCTCTGATGCTAACTATGAGGTCTACTCACTGCTCTTGTTTTACTTTTCTACTCAAGTCATCCCATCCCAAGTCTAGTCATCACCCACTTTTTTCTCCTCCTTTCCTATTCTCATGTCTATACTTCTCATCCCCAGATTTCAGAAAAATCCAGTATTGCTTCCAAAATAGTATTATTCCCTCAGTGACAGAGCTGTATGGGAACACAGTCAGGTATGTCTGAGAAAAACTGAAACTGGACTATTCCAGCAAAGAACAGCATGTTGTTTGTGCTACTCGATTAACAAAACAGTCTGGTTTGCTAGAATAACTCTGAACAGCTAGCAAGCCTCACCGCACGCCTGGGGATGCTCTGCACGCTCCGCAGCTTGGTACAGCATCCCACTAGCAGCACCACGGCCCCTGCTCACCGCTCCTGCGCTCCCAGCCAAAGCACCTCAGAAACACTCACCAGAGTTCCAGCTTGACCCTTCTGCCATCCAACAAGATAGTAGTGGTCTTGTAGTCAATTCCTGAAAAGAAACCGATAAAAAGCTGAGCCAACACTGAGCAGGTCTTCAGAGACAGACAAGAAACCTGCTCTGCCCACCCAGATCTATCATTTCATGTTTACAGAAAGTGATGTTTTTCTCCCCTTTGCAGTATTGAGTGTTTGTGGAGGGCTACAGAGACTTGATAGAAATAGAGCTCTGCTTCAAGGCAAAGCCTACTCTTGGCAGCTCTATCCCTCCTCCCTAAAAATACAGTTAACCCCTAGATTGCTTCTTCTCCATTGTTGGATAAAACCTGTTAGGACTCGAGCTGTAGGAGATTCAGTGGTTTGCAGCATTATCCCAAGCAGCAGCGTTAAACTACAGACTTTTGGGGGGTGAGCCAGGGATGAACAATTCAGAAGCGTCTCTGCTAAGTCAGCCTGCAGACCCACCCTCTCTCAAACATCACTGCCTGAAAAAGCCGAAGGATATTTTGGGAGGCGGGTGATATTGAAAGCGTGTCCAGAGAATGCAGTTGTTTCTTCTGAGCAGCTCTCAGGTGCGTACCGTACAGGGTTGGATAAGGCAGAAAGCACTCCCCCTTTTACCAACACCTGAGAGCGCAGCACGGACAACTGCTTTTCGTAGAGCCACATACCAGAGCAGCAGAAGACCCTCAAAACCACACCACCGCACTGGGCTGACAAGCGACTCGTTCGCAGGAGGGGTGCTCAACATCTTCAGACGCAGGAGAAGCTTGTTAAAAACCGGGAGCCCGTCTCCCATTCAGACTGCGAAATAGTTTAAAAAAGGGGAAACCCCACTCACAAGCAACACATCCAAACCGAGCCGAACACCATAGCTCCCCACGGCCCCGGGCACAGGAGGGAAGAGGGAAAGGACCTCACCCCCACCTCCTTCCCCAAAGCCTGGGCTTGGGAACGGCCAAGGGGCACCAGGTGCCCAGGAAAAGCAGCTTCTCCGCAAGCTCCAGTTAATAAGCTTCAAGCATATGGAAGTTGCTTAAACAAAGCACCGGGCACCATTACTGCACACCCACCAAAGCCTAAACTAATTTACAATCGTCTTAAATAAAGCAGTCGCTTCACTCCGATTAGATCAACTTTATTTCTTCCTCTCGCCAATAGATATCAAACTTTGAATCTATATTAGAAAACCACTGTTGTGTTACAACCTGTATTTCCTTTTTCCTGCAAGGAGAATACTGCCCCGATAACCAAACAGACAAGTTTGTCAATAAGGCAAATGGATTTTTCTGAGTCATCAGCAGGAGCTCCCTGTTAGCGAAAAACAAATTAGATTTCAGCCTTCACAGGGTGCCATAAAAAGCAATAAAGATAATTATCTTAAATTCCAACTATTTCCAGTGCTTTATCACAGAAAATAGACAGTTTGCATTTTATCTTCCTCCAGAGACACATGAATGATCTGTATTTATTTTCAGGCAGATATAAATCTCCCTCGTCCCCAGGGAAGGCGAGCAGTAGCGGGAGCAAGCCTGCTCTGCAGCCAGGAGGGAGCATCCAGGCATCTCCCCCCCAATTTCTGAACAAAGATCATCCCTGGCACAGGCTGATGGGCCATTAGGGAAGGGGCTAATTAAGCCCACTACCCCATTTCAGATGCAAAATCCCTAGCGACTCTGCCCCACACAGAACTGCCCCATTTCTAGTTAGGCAGAAGAGCTCCCTGCAAGGCAGTGTCCTCCACACCCTCCGTGTCGGCAGCTCAGGCACACGGATGGAACAGTTGCGTGAAAGCACCGAGGAGGGGGAATAGAGATCGTTTTCAGGGCACAAAGGCCACGTGCTTCCAAAAATGCCACCGTTGAGCTGAAATGAATCGCTTGACTACCAGCTTTTAAAAAAATGAGAGAGGTTCAGCTTGACTGGGAAGAGAGGAAAACTCGTTCATGGAAATGCCAAACGCACAAACCCCGAAATGCCTTCGTTAGGCTGCACGCTCACAAAGTGCTCAGCCGACATCCTCGACATGGGGAACACGGGTTCCCCATCACAAACATACACGACTCGGTCACCAGAGCAGTGCTTTAAATATCCATTCCCTCCACACCCACCTGAAACTACACCGCATACTTTAAACCAGAGCAACGCCGGTCTTTGCGTAGAACAATCTGGCCATGACCAAAGCGGGCAACCAGCAGAAAATAGCGCTGGAAAACTTCCTGAGCTCCTGCTGCAACTGCTCCTCGCCCCAAAGATGCTCAGGGAACGCAAGTAGGCAAAGCAGACGTCCTTCACATCCTTCACAGCGGTGTCTGAGGCTGGAAGAGAAGGTATGCGAGGTGGAAGGAGGGAAGCACGAGGCGCGTGGCTATACTTGCCCCCGCAGATATCCCTTCCCAGGGGACAGGCAGGGACGGCAGCCCATCGCTGGTGCGGGAAATGAATAGAGCTCACCACGACGGAACGGTTCCGGCAGACTCTCCAGGCACCTGCTGCCCACCACACTCAACGTGAGATGCTGACCGCAAAAGCACAGAGAAAAGAAAGTACCAAATCTATCTCTTCATGTTTCCAGACTGGATTCGCTCCCTAGGCTCCAGGTGGTCCGTGAGTTTGCGTGGAACTTCTCTCCTTGGCACCAGAGTGCTGGAGGTGAAGGGTAAAGGCCTTTCTGAGGTTTACACCCCTGTGGTACTGCCACAAAACTGCCCTGAGGGATTCACACACACTCGAGTTAAAAGCAGAGCTGTTTTAACTTTTTTTTCTAGGCTACAGTCAGCATTTAAGCAGCATCTGGTAATAAGGGCTGGAGGAAAGTGATGCACTTTTTAACTTGCATACACCCAAATTAGCACTAGGGGCTCAATTTACAAAAGGTTTTTGAACAAAAACTCTACCTACAAGCTGGCTGACAAGGACAAGAAACTGCACAACTGCAACATTTTGGAGAAAATTTCTGGTTCCCTCTTCCATAAACAGTGCGTGAGGACGGCTCAAACGGACTCCCTGTATAGCTGGCACACAAGACCTTTGTATTTTTTTCGGTCTGTTTCTTTCAGCTGGTTCACACTCTGAGCGGGACGCAGCTCACAAGCGCAGCTCTCCCGTACCCATGCAGGATGGCCATGGCTCACCGGTGCTAGAAAACTTGCGTCAATCACGGATGCCCTTAAAACGGGGGCACTTGCCACAGTGGCTAACACCGGTACTAGCCACCTCACAGCTGGCACCTTATTATTTTAGCGTCGGTAATACACCGCAGTTTCCTGAGCTGTACCCAACACATACTCCCCCCATTCACAGCCGAGCAGCCCGGCTGTGCTTTCTGTGGCCCACCCTACAGCTCAAGCTCAGCCTTGGCTCTCCCCTTGTCCCCGGGACCTGGGGACAGAGAGCCCCAGCAGCCACTAGATGCCACCATTGCACAGAGGCTGCTGGCAGCGCGACAGCCGCTGGCAGAGCCCGCCCCGGCCACGCCACCCCGGGGCTGCTCCTCTGCTTTTTTCATTTTAGGCAGCTCAGACGCCGATAGGTTAAGGGAAGTTTTTAAAATTTAATTTCTGTAGTTGTCAGGGTTTCCCCCACCTGAGCATCACCCTCTGCTCGCAGCCAAGTACAGCTCATTTCGAGACTGACATTTATTCTCCGCCAGAACGTGCCTTCATCATCTGGAAGGGATGCGGTGCTGCAAACCCCACACCACGCTCCTGCCACAAACCTCGCACCACGCTCCTGTGACGGGGTGCTGCAAAACCCACGCCACGCTCCTGCTGCAAACCCCACACTCCTGCGACGGGGTGCTGTAAACCCCCCGTCACGCTCCTGCTACAAATCTCATGCCACGCTCCTGCGATGGGGTGCTGCAAACCCCACGCCAACCTCCCGCGGCAGGGTGCTGCAAACCCCACGCCACGCTCCTGCGACACCCGCAGCACCAGCAAACCAGCCGACGCGTCGCGTCGCAAGCAGCTGCCTCCACAACCCTGCCCGGCCCTTGGGGCACGCAGCGCTGGGGGAAGAGAAAACAGTCTTGTTTAAAGCTTATTTTATATCAACCGATCTCTTTCTTGACCAATATCTAGCATGATGCAACAAAATGAATGAGGCTTGGAAAACAAGTCTGGGCTGTTCTCTCTAATTTAGCATTCAGGCCGACTCCTCTGCTATTTTTCCAGTCCTGCTTTAGACTCCTACTTACGCTGACGCCATCTGAACCCCACTTCTGGAGCAGCGAGCCGACCTGGCACAGGGCGCTCTGCAGAGCGATCTGCTGTCACCAAGCCTGATGTCAGACACCCGATTCCCCGCCGCAGAGCCGGGTTTCACGCTGCTGGGCAAGACTCCAGGGAATTCCAAACCTTTATTTCTCTTGCCAATGGGTATAAGGAAAACCTAAGAGAGCAAGCCATTTTCCCATGGGAATACACAGGATGTGTTATAGGAAACTCTGACCTCTTCCGAATTACTCATGCAGGGCACAGCACACTTTGCATCAACATGACCAGAAAAACCCCACATCCAACCTTTCAATCTTTCACACAAAAGATTACACCTGGTGTGAACAGGAAAAGTAAAAACCCTCCAAGAGAAATGACAATTTTCTTCCAGCTCTTGCTACTACTTTGTATCGGGCTGTCAATCCCCCCTTCCTCTTAGGAATTCATGGCTCAGAGAATCCCAGATGGGTCAGGGTTGGAGGGACCTCTGGCAATCATCTAAGTCCAACCCCCTGCCACAGCAGGGGCACCTCCAGCAGTGGCACAGGACGGCGTCCAGGTGGGTTTGGGATGGCTCCAGAGTGGGAGACTCCCCCACCTCTCTGGGCAGCTGTGCCACTGCTCTGCCACCCGCACAGGAAAGAAGTCCCTCCCCATGTTCAGATGGAACTGCCTATGTTCAAGTTTGTGCCCGTTCCCTCTTGTCCTGTCACTGGGCACCACTGGAAAAAGACTGTTCCCATCCCCTGGCACCCTCCCTTTGACTATTTATAAGCATTGATAAGATCCCCCCTCAGTCTTCTCTTCTCCAGACTAAAAAGCCCCAAGGCCCTCAGCCTTTCCTCATAAAAAAGATGCTCCAATTCCCTCATCATCTCTGTAGCCCTTTGCTGGACCTTCTCCAGCAGTTCCCTGTCCTTCCTGACCCGGGCAGCCCAGAACTGCACACAGTGCTCCAGATGTGGCCTCACCAGGGCAGAGTAGAGGGGGAGGATGCCCTCCCTCGCCCTGCTGGCCACACTCTGCTGGATGCACCCCAGGATGCCATTGGCCTTCTTGGCCACCAGGGCACATTGCTGGCTCACGGGCACCCTGTTGTCCACCAGGACTCCCAGGTCCCTTTCCACAGAGCTGCTCTCCAGGAGGTCAGCCCCCAACCTGTACTGCTGCATGGGGTTATTCCTCCCCAGATGCAGTACCCTACACTTTCCCTTGTTGAACTTCATAAGGTTTCTCTCTGCCGAATTCTCCAGGCGTCTGGAAAGGCATCCCTCTGCTCCACCAAGCCCCTGCGCTGCATCTGCACACCAAAAACACAGCGGAGGAGGCAGCAGGCAAGCAGGTACATGGAAGTGGAAGTCGCATTGGAAAAGCTAGAAAGACAAGGGAGATACATATTTCATGCTACTCTCGGGCTCTCCCTTTCAACAGATTAATATCTCAGGAAAATTGCTTTAAATAGCTCAAGTGAACAAGGCTTTATAAATATTTACTACTGTAAGCACAGCAGCTTCTTGGCTTTGTGTAGGTCTTTGTTTTAGAGAAAAAGGAGACAATTTTGCAGTTGCAGACTCTCAAGATGACTCTGCCTTAGCGCCGGGGCAGGGCACCAGAAGGGCCACCTCCCCTGAAAAAGGCAGACTTGAGCAACGCCTCACAGCAGTAAGAGCAGCACGTGCCTTTTTCCTCCTTCTGCTTTCCGGGGCGCTCCTGACTTAGAGCCGCGGTGAGGGCGATTCCAGCTCTCAGTGTGATGCCAGGGCCAATACTGCATTTTAGAGGGTATTGGTCCGAATCAAGTGTCCTCCTCCAGGGATGCTCTAATGATCCCCAACCAACAGCTTCACTGAACATACACAAATATCAAAAAGGTACAACCGGGACTCGTCCCGTGACAGAGGGATGGAGGGACTCGTCCCACGATAAAGCAAGGCATCAGCAGGTTTTCCTGCAACCTTTCTTGAAGGCTGGGCTGCAGCAGGCTGGCAGCAACATCTCCGGTTTGCATCTGAAGTGCCTTTAAGAACATCATAATTTATTCACAGATCTAGGGCAAAAGACATTCCAGGTGACGCTCAAAAATCTCTTACCCGAGGGAAGAAAAGATTTAAAAAAAAAAATTAAAAATCAATGCACTCAAGTTAAGCATGGATATAGTTTTAAGGCAAGCTTGCTTTCCTTCCGAGAGACACCCTACTTATCACTTAAAGTCGTTTACAGTCTGCGTGAATCAGACTGGCCAAAGATGCTTTTGCCACCTCATTTCTTAAATGGATTGTTTTCTGCTTGGGGGAGCTCGGAATCCACCACCTCACTTTCTGTTACTCCACCCACAACAAAAACCAACGCACGTTATTTGAACTTCATTAAAAATATAATCAGTTCCCCCAGCTTACAGATGCGCACTGTATAACGCCACCTCAGCTTTTTTCTTTTTTTTTTTTTTTGGTTTAATTAAATTCAACCAGGTTTCATTTATTTATAATTCAAAAGAAGTCAACCAACCCATTTGCAAAGTGATACCTAAGGTCAATAAGCAAAACTGGAGGTGAGCCATGGCCAATCCTTCACACAATGCATTGTATAAATAAGAAAGTAAGATAAATTGAGCAGACTTTTATTACTTATCTGACTAATGCTGCTTTTTGGCAGATTGTTATTGCATCTATAGACATAACGAAGCCAGAGTGGCTCCATTCTGCAACTCTAATAACGATGGCATTTGAGTCCCCAGAGGAGGAGTGATGAGCGAGATGTCCCTGATCTGTCAGCACCCCTAGAGAAACGCTCTGCTCTACTGGGAAATTTTAACATGGGCTCATAAGCCACCAGAAACACCCACCGTGCCACCGCAGCACGTCACCCAGCAAGCCCGCTGACGGACTTTCATTTGTGACTGTCATTAATACAGCCAAAGCCACCCCGCCACAACTGTCTCACTGAAAATGCTGGATTTTCCCCCAAAACAACCCCAGACTCTTCTGTTTTCCTACAGGTCATCAGTTCTGCTGAGTCCAGAAAAAGGTCTAGGGCTTCTTAAAAGGTTGTCTTAAAGGTTTGCAGGTTTTCTGCCCCACGCACCAGCGACTGCTGGGAAGAGGGGAAAACACAGGGCTGTAATAAAAAAAAAAAAAATAAAAAAAATAGAGAATACCCATCAAATATTTAACTCGCTGAAATTTCGCAGCGAACTCGAGTAACCAGCTACGAAGGGCTGGTCGTGCAACGTGCCATTCAAGAGGATCCTCAGGAGAAAGCGATGTAGGTCTCTGCCAGCAGCTGGCAAATCAATAACTGAAAAACGTAAAGGCACGCCGTGATTATAAACCAGGCAAACACCCTCGAGACTATCAAGCAAACTCTGTTTCTCCTGGGACAGCCCTGAGAATCCCTCCCAATCAGCGGGGCGGACGTTACAGACAAATTGCGAAGAATTTGTAACCCAAGCCATGTGGCAATCCTTAAACACTTTAGAGTGGGTCAATGGATTGTAAATTTTTTTTTTCCTCCTTTTTGCGGAAGGAAAACATTAAGAATGAATCTCCAGTGAAGCTTCTCAGCAGCAAGGACTCCAAGAGCTGTGGCTAAGCAGAGACGGGTAAATTTAGTTTAAAACCTTTATCACCAGTTCAGACAACGCTGTGGATGCCAGCAAGAACACCATAGCCAACTGCGAATTTTCGGAAGAATGTAAACTATGCATGAGAGCCCTGTCCCCTCCCTGGCGGTCCCTTACCGGCCAGGCTCCTCAGGAGGGCTCTGGGCAGGGTGTCCCCTCCTCCGAGACCCTCTTGCAGGGCTGGCAGAGCCTGGCTGGGTATTGCTTGGGCTCCCCAGCCCATCACAGTCCCTCGGGCCACCTTTGGGGATGCACAGGCAAGTTTTTTATCACGTAAGCTAGCAGTCGTCTTACTTGTATGTGCACAAGACTCGAGCTGCTGAAAGGTCCCTCCCTCTCCCTCCAAAGGGCTTGTGCAAATCTTCCAGCTGGATTAAAAGAGGAAAACCCAACCAATTAATCTGTGCAAAACCCAGGACGGCAACCGTGCCTTTGCCTGTACAGCAGACTCCAAACTGGAGCCCTTCTGTGCTCTAGTTCAGCCTAAAGCCCTTAGCGCAGAAATTAATTTATCCCAAATGCCAGCAATAACCGAGCAGTATCCAAAGACGACTGTTTATTTTGCTAAGTCCCTGGGCGTCACAGACATGAACTAGACCTTTCTAAGCCACGACTGCCATGGCTGGGTCTTAAAACGGAAAGCCTTGCCCCTGTGGGTGCGGGCACCGCGCGAGGCTGCCCAGCTCCTTTGGAAAGCTGGAGCAACTGCGACGCGCCATGCACGCGGGGAGAGCGGCCAGCAGCGGCACCGGCCGGCAAACTGACTCTGGCCAACGTTTTTATAGGGGCGAGTTAATGATGAAAAGCAATAATTGCTTCCTACGGGGCAGCAGCACCGCCCCACATCTGAGAGACTGAAGGGTTGGGGTGCCACCATTTCCCCCAAAACAAATGAGTGGGGATGCCCTCATCCCTGCCGAGTGTGGAGAAAAGGGAGAAGCAGCAACAACCAGCCAAGTCCTGTCCTCACCAACAAGCCGAAGTGAACAAACGAGGGAAGAGAAGTGCTGGGAGGTCACAAAAATTGAGGTCAAAAGTGGGTGCAGTAGCTCCAGGTGTGTGTTGGGACACAACAGCAGACTGGCTCCAGAATAAGAGCATCATTCCCACATCCAGATCTTGGCACGCAAAAAAACCACCCCGAAATCAAGGCAAAACCCCACAAATCACCCCCATAACCAAACCGCATTCGCTTGTGGGGCTGACAGCAGGAATTTGGACAGTATGGACACTGGCACAGCAGCCCACAATGCTGCCCGAACCAAGACCCCCCCCCTGTCAGCGTATCTCAGGGTGAAATAACCCCCCGACCATATGGTGTTATCCACGAGCAGCGCTCCCGGCACCAGCTCTCTCCAGTGCCCACCCTTGGGGCGTACCGGGAGCGACACACATGGCCGAGGGGGACAGAGCTACTCCAGAACAGCTCCACAGCACATTCCCGCGACACAGCCAGCGCCATACAAACTCACCGGCTTCTCCACAGCCTCTCTGCTCAAACCAAAGCAGGCACTGGCCTCCCGGGACTCATTTTGTGGCAGAACCGTATTCCACAAGAAAAGAATGGTTATTCCCCCGCATCACCATGTTCACGTGCTCCCTCTCATTGCATCCCACCTTTTTGTTTAAGAATGGTTTATGGCACGATGGTCACTAAATGTCAACCTACAGCTACGGAGTCCAGCAGCCAAGTTGCTCCAAGAAGCAGAATACGAAGCCAAGACCCGTTATGAGCGTAGTTCAAAACACCTTATTTTGGGTTTGTTTGGTTTTTTTTTTTTTCATGCCTTCACCAGACTAAGAGTAAAAGGGCAGCCAGGCTTGCAGACTCATATCAGAATTGTTCACTTGTGGGCAAAAGTCAATACAGAAGGACTTGTCGTTTCATTTCCAGTCAAACGAGGCAGAGGGGTACGGAAATTACAGCTGGCGGGGAGTTGCCAGCTGTTGCATGCATGTTCAACGCAAACATGGTTTTGCACCGCAGCGTGCAACGACTGCATGGACTCCTCCAACACCCAAACCCGCTCCCAGGCAGAAGGCAGCTGGTGAGGCCAGCACCCAAGTAACGCATGCACCAAAGACGCAGCTATCGAGATCCTCTGATTCAAGTAATTTAAAAACCAGGCAGTGGCATCTGTACGTAGAAGACACTACTAGCGCGTCACCTTCCACTGCTATTAACTTAGAGGAGTAGTTATTTTTGCCATCGTCTGTAAGTGATACTAAATCGTTCAGAAAAAAAACGTGGTATGAGCACATAAACACTAGCTGATGAAAAAAGTGAATTCAAGCTATTCAAATAACAACTGATGAAGTCATCCGACCTTAAAAAGTGTGTACAACAGCACATTAACAGCAGCAATTTAGCGAGTCAGCTCAGAGCTGTAAGCCACAGAAAAAATCCCTTCCAAACAACACATGAGCTCATCAGTTTGAGTCACGCATTCAATTAGCTACTCTTTAGATAGACAAACAACAAATTATCGCCACCAACAACAGGGGTCAACAAAACATATGCTTTAAAACAAAGGTGGATTCACCCCAGGTCTGTGTCTTTTGGTGTTAGCATTTCACCTCGGCAGTATCACCTCTTTGTTTTAAGCAGGGTGATGAAAGTTCCCGAACAGCATCACGGCAAAGCATGCCCAGCTCCTGCCTGCAGAGCTGGAGCTGAGGGTCAGAAAGCCCGTGCTTTTACCCCTGTGCTCCTGTCCTGCGCTGTAGCCGAGCCTTGGGAACAGGAACAAGAAGTCCCGGTTCACGCCGGGCACGCAGGAGACCAGTGCCGCTCCAGCTCGGTGCTGGCTGGGGGACAGTGGTAGATGGAAGCCATCTGCTCAAGCCTTCGTCACCTCCTGCTCGCACACCAAACGCAAAATCTACTCTTGCTGCCCAACTCAACGGGAGGTAACGAGGAGCTTCCGATTATTGAACTGTGCAGCAGATGAGCCGGAGCTGCTGTGAGCCGAGGGGTTCAGCCCCCCTGTGCACGGCCGGGAGCCCACGTCCCCGAGCACAGCTCAGCACGTCACGCGAGCTCCTGCCAACTCAAGCGAGCTGCCGCAGCACTTGGCAGCTCTGCACCACGCATCCTACAACCTGCCAAGCACCCCGTACAGAGATGCATGTAGAAACAGAGGGAGAACAAACGCCTTTCCATTATTTGAAGTTACCTAAATTGCTAGATTTTCTCCCCAAAAATATACTCCCATCTTCCACTCACAACCGCCTCATTTCAACCGGGAGCACTTTCAATTTAGACGGGAAGCCTTTCACAAAAAGGCTGTTTGCATCAATTTCTTTCCGGGCATCTTCATCCACAGCTGAGGGCTGGTAGGTGGGGATCTGGGGACAAATAATGGCTTGTTGGGTTTTGCAACCAGCCAAAAGCAAAACACTTATTTGCAGACCTGTAGGAAGCCCAGATTTGCAGACGACTTCACTTGCCCACTGCCTGCTCCACAGCGCAGCAGCGTTTCGGCAGCTACATGGTCCTCACACAGAGGAACTCTGTTCTGGGCTCATTTCAGGATGACAACTGCATCTGAAAACAGCCTTTGAAGCCAGAAGCAAATCTGTTCCTAAAGCTCGAACAATTTCAGTGGACACCCGGGAAGCCACAGAAACAGTCAAAAGTCAGTCCAGAATTGGGGATGTTAAGTGGGTTTGTGCTTTAGAAGAAAATCAAGAATGATTTTATGCACACAGGCAACCACAAACAAAAGAGTTTCTTCATGCTTTGCAGTTCAGATCTCCATAAAAAACTATACAGCTGCATGCAGAAACAAAAGCAGCCTATGAGGAAAATCAGAGGGCGCAATAACAAACTTCATTGTTGCTGAATTACCATACAAACACCAAGATACGCTTGGAGACAAAAAAAACCAACAACCACTCAAAAAAATCCAAGTATTTGTTCCAAAATACCTTCAATATCCTGGCCTTGCAGAGGTTAACACTCCACATTTACGCTTCTGACCACTGTGCAGGTTAATACGTGGGAAATGTTGCTCTACGGCATCGGACCTAGGTGGCATCACCACCGGGCTGAGGTGCACGCTGTCGTGCATGGGAAGCCGGCTCCCGGTGCACGCCGGACTCTCGCGCACGGCTGCAGTCCTGCTGGGGGATCCTGCCGAGGCTCGGGATGGGCACAGCGGCAGTCTCCCATCGGTGGGACACCCATCTGCCATCCATACCCTGCTGCTTGACACCAGTCGGCATCTCCAGGTTTTGCCATTTAAAGGGTCACATTGCAACACAGAGGCGGCCAGCGATGACGCAGCCGTCTCCAGACTGACGCTGTACCCCCAGAAAGAAGGTTACAGCATTTCAGCTGGGCGTAGACGAGCTAAACACCACGTACCTGCTGAGCACAGGTACTTACAGAGCTCCTGAAGCAGCTACGGAGAGACCACCCACCATGAATTTCACTGGCTCCTGAATTTGGTCTCACTGCACCAACCACGCGCCCCACGCCGGACAGGGACCGCTCCACGCCGGAAGCATCAGGACAGTTGCTTAACATTGGTTTCACATTTCGGTGTGCTGTTTCCAGCGATAACAACGAATCTCCAGGGACCTGACCTACAATACATTGCTGCGTGCGCTCAACAGTCCCTCCCGGCCCGTAAAGGACCGGCTGGCCCTGCTAGCAGAGCAAGCACCTCTCTACGCACCCGTACGAAGCGTGCCGCCACGCAGCGGCTCTCAACAGCCTGAAATCATGTTTTCAAACCCTCCACTCTCAGCCCAAGTTGGAGTCTCCCAGGTCCTCTCCTCCTCCTGACCTACAGCTGTTGCAGGACAGTGATCTCGCCCCAGCTACTCCAACGCATGACTTTCGCTGCTACCGGCAGAAAGCCAGCATTCTGCACATTTAAAACAGAAAAAAAGTATTGAATTTTAACCTTGATGACACCTACAAGAACACAAGCGTGTCTCAACCTAAGGAGGTTTGCTAGCACAGATAAAGCTCTCGGGTTAGGTAAGATGAACCCTACAGAGTGTCATCTCCTCGGGTCGTAGCACAGACCCACACACCATCTCCTGTACAGATTTTACCATCAAGTTACTTAAGCAGTTTGACAAAAGAAAAATAACAGCTCTTGCGATAAGATGATTTCAGATTAAGTAAACAGGACAGGAAAATAGTGGGGGGTTTTGGTTTTGCTTGGTTGGGTTTTTTTCTCATCTAGTTAGGTCTCCCATCCACTCGGCCTCCAGAACCATGGGCAAAAGGGAGTACAGCCTGCTGCTGTTAAAACTGGTACAGAAAGAAACAGAAGACAGGGTAATTTCTCTATCCATCACTGGGAGCGTGTGCAGAGAGCAATCATTTGCAAAGACAGGAAAGCGGTACAATAAAAGCCCCAAATGGGCCAGGGAACTCAAGCTGGGCTGGAAAATAAGTTAAAATGGCATCTCTAATAAGAATTCTTTTAAAAATCTGCATTTTCTTTACAAGGAGATTATTCCAGAGATGCACAGCACCTTCTATTAAACTGCCAGTTAGGTACAGCCTTTCAGTGTCCCCTTCTGCCTGTCTCCTCCTTCACCACTGACTGTTTAAACAGCAAATATTTTGTTTGAACCGCATGAGGATTTTTGTCCAAATTCAATGCCTGATATTGAAATGGCCGCAGCACTGCAGAGCACATACAGGACAATAATCGCTTCAGGGGTTATATTTACAGGAGAACAGGTGTCAAAGTTTTAAAATGATATAATATTGTCTGGTTTCCCAATGGGGTGATGGAAATGAGGCACAGAGGAGGTAGAAAAGAGGAAGAAAATCTAAAAACCTACCGCTACGTAAAAATGCTCTCAGCAAACAGAAGCCCTATAGGAACAATCTCTGAGCTGATGTTCTAACCTGACTATTACTACAACTTTTGCAGAAACAAACAGACCTCTTGAATGGGGGGGGGGGGCCTAACCCTGAGCTACGATCCTCTACGCCCCAGGGAAACTTCCCTTTCAGGTGAGTCCCAACTCACAGTAAAGCATTTAGCAAAACGGAGCCGAAGCTTTTCGCATCGGAGCTTCCTTCCTCCTCCTCTGCGGGCAATCAAATAGAAACCGGTATGACATAATGTTTCTGTATCACTGCTCGTTGCGCGCTGAGCCTGGGCTGTCAGAGGAAGGTGAGGAAAGGGAAAGAAAATGTGATTTTTAAAAAGCAAAGCTATATAAAACCTCAGCTCTGAAACCTAAACTCACAGCGTAGCTATTTGCAAGTGCAAGGGAAAGATGCTCTGCTCTTCCTAGAGAGGGAGGCCGCCGGAGGAAAACATGCCAGGGAACAGCTGGAAACAAAAGCTGAAGGAGACGGGGCGGAGGAGGAGGAGACATTTTCCATGGGCTTTCCTATGCAGCTTATGTACCGAAACAACTGAACAAAAAAACCCAAAACAAAACAAAACCCACAACACACACCAACAGGAGTGGACAATGCCATCATGGGATCCGGATAGAGCAAAACCTGCTGGCTTTTAAAACATAAATAAATAAATAAAAAATACAGAGAAACTTGTAATCCCAGTTATTAGAAGAACATTCCGCCCATTTCAGATTTATACCGCTCAGTTCACATCACCTTTGTGCACTCGAGGCTCAGAAGTGTATTAACAGCCATGTAAAAGCAAAGCTTTTAGACAGGGGATTACAGGTGGCGAGAACTGCCCTGTGCAACCGAGAACTTTGCAGAATAACTCCCCAGCTTTAGAAAAACACAACAAAAACGCAACCCTCCTACAGCACTGTGCAGCCTTGATCCTGACTTGAGAGAGAGCTGAAGATATCAAAAGCTGCCAGGCACTCAGTTTGGCAGTTGTTTTTTGTTTTGATGGGGTTTTTTTGTTTGTTTGTTTGCTTGCTTGCTTTGTTTTGGGGTTGGTTTCGTTTTAAGTTTAAGCCACAGCTAGTTAGTCCCACATCAAGAAGAGACAGAGATCCAACACGGTACGTTTGGAAACATTTTTCACACAAAGGACAAGTAATAAATGATGGAGAAACACGCCGGAGTTGTTTCTCAGCCAAAGCCTGCTCTGATGAGATCAGTTTTGCGTCCCCGATGACAGGGAAGCGAACATCCCTGAAGGACACTGATGCAAGTGCTGGCAGACACAGGGAATTGCTGCAACAACCGCTTGCCACTCTGCAAGCCATTGAAAGAGATTTCCAGCAGCACGACCGGTGCGGTCCAGCTGAAGCATTCCCCGCAGATCAATTCTGCGGCCACTACAGGGACGTGATGGCAAAGCTGCACTTAGAACGTTTCGCCTCAATCCCCCCCGCATCGGAATGCTAAAACCTCAAAATAAAACCTTATTCCAATTAATACAGTCAGGGCAGAAAACAAACAGCAGTTTTCACTGGCGTGCAGCGTCTGAAACAGCAGGCCAGCCCAGCCGGACGGCTTGTGTCTACCACCGACAGGGACAACGCTGCTCCAGCAGACAGCAGGAACGCGGCCAGGCGAGGAGGAGGAGGCAGCAGCAGGGAAGCAGCAGCAGGATCAATGTTTGCCTCCCTGCTGATGCCAGAGAGCCCTGACACACTGCCGCAGCTGAGTGCTCATCCCGGCGTTGCTGTCTCAAGCCGGTGCTCAACATCTGTAGCTCTCACGTGCGTATGCCCAGAAGGCGCCACCGCATCGGTGCTGTCCCCACCTGAGGTTTTACTGCACACAGGTACACCCAGCAACTGTTTCTTGCCTGCTCCAGGAGGGAAGGGTTAGATGTTGTCAGGTATTGACAGAGGTCCTGTCCTTACAGAAGCTGCAGAAGTTTCACGCAGAACCGCTCGGCCACACGCTTCGTTAAGGCTTGGGAAAAGCAAACCAGTAATGGCGAACTCTGCAGCTGTGCGGCAGGACCTCCAGCCATGCATGGCAGCAAACATGCAGGCTGCGGACGAGAAGCGAGAGACCACCTCCCCGAGCAGTCTTGGAAACCCGACAGGCAAGGAGCAGAAGCACCGAGGAGCATCCCCTCACACGCCCTCCGTGGTGGCGAGGAAGGCGAGACAAGGCATCCCCTTTCCTCCACCCCTGCATACGCCGGTTGTGGTACAGGTTCTCTCCTGGTTGGCAAGTAACTAACTTAAAACTGCTCTGCTTTGCTTCGTAGCAGTCTTCACAGGTGATGTTTCTGGAGGCACGCTGGTGACCGAGGGGAGTAATTGCTGTAAGGAAAGACTTGAAAGGGACAGCTTAGGGACCTCCAAATTTAGACGGCTGCATGAAAACAACCAGAGGGAAAAAGACAGCCAAAGAAGTGCGTCACTCAAATAAACAACCTGGTAATTAAACAGCAGTGGTGAGGTCCCCAGGCAAACAGCACCGGCTGGGAGGTGCTGACCACCTCCAAGGGCTGAGCAGTGTCTTCAGCCGCCCTTCGTTAATGGTCACTCTTCCCTCCCGGCCAGGGAAAGGGCACGGAGCTACACTGCCCCAGACCTTGCTCCTCGCACAGGCACCGAGCCGCGGTGGGCTCACCGCCCCTGCCCAAAAGCTGAATTCCCTGCACTTCTGCTGTGGGCGACGAGCTCTTGGGAAAGATCCAGTTTTCATCTGAACCATAAAACCTGTCAGTGGCTATTGCAACTGAGCGCTTAAGTTGCCTTTTTCTTAAGATTTCCTTGGGTTTTTAGATAGCAGCGGGGTAACAGAGCACCCAAGGACGGTGCTCGAATAAAGGCAGTAAGCCCCAGCTAAGGGATGGGGTGGAAACAAGTCACTGCATTAGGGCTGGTCACAGCACCGTCCCTGCGGCGGGGCAACGCTTTCGGTTTAGCTTTCACGTGCTCTTTGAAAGGAGATCAGAGTGTAGACATAAGGCTTCCCCCTCATCACTTTCTTCACACAAACTGAGGATGGGGAAAAAAATAAAAATAAAAATCCATCCCCCTTCCACTCAAAGCCATCTGCTCAGAAACACGCTCTACTCTTTCCCTAATGCGCGTTTCTCCTTTCCTATGGGAACAGCAGCAGGTGAGGGGGAAGGCTCTGCCGCAGAAAAAGCCCTCCATCACGTGAGGATGGAGAGCATCACAGTCACGTCTGCGTGGTGAGCCCTGCCCCGGCCCCGGTTCTGGTGCACGCGGGGCACCGTCTCATACGGCAGCAATGGCACCCGTGCCTGCCGAGCGCTCCCGTGCAAGGAGTCCTCCCCTGACTCACCCGGCGCTGATGCAGCCCCAGCAGGGCTGGCGTCTCGAGCAAGCCAACAAACCAGCTAGGCGAGATCATTTCGGCACGAGCACACGCACAACGAGATATTCGAGAGTGGATGTGTGACACAGTAGTGACAAAGCCATGGGTCCCTCAGGTGCGGAACAGCCTTGTTTTCCTTCCGCGGGACACATACACCGCCCCTACTTTCACACGCAGCTCCACCACATCTTGTTGTCCAAAACCACTCTGTGACCTGAGACATTTCTGTCCCACTTCAGTACTTGGGGAAGGATAAAGACAGATCCCAAGCGGGTAATTTAAGCACTGAAGTGACAAGTGATCTGTGTAGTTGCCTTGTATCCACGAGTAAGGCACGCAGTTTAGTTCTGAGTCAGCCGTAACACGGTGGCTCACAGCACAGGGGCCAGAGCAGCCCTCCCCTGTACTTCGGGAGAAGGAGCGAGCACTGAGAAAAGAGAGCATTCGGGGGGAAAAGCAGGATTTTTGGTTCCTAGGTGAGGTCCTCCAGGTGTTAAGAGTAGCAATGGGGCTCCGAGAATGGCACCCTGCCTCCAGCACTGCAGATCTGGGGAGTGGGGTGGGTGGAAGTTGGGAAGGAGGACAACATGGGAAGCCCAGAAGAAAGAACCATAATATTCTCCCAAAAGCCCACATTTTTGCCAAAATACTAGTAAGATGGCTTAATTTAGGGCCTTTTGCAGCTGGCCAAGAGAATGCAAAACGTAAGTCCAGCTCAGTTACAAACCCTTCTGGGGTGGGAGGTGACAATACCCAGCCACGGGAGATAAACAGCCTGATGCTCCTGGAGACTGATACACTCGGTAACTTCAGCATGAACCTACTACAAAACACAGGTGACAACTGGACCTCATATTCCTCCTCAGAACACCATTTTTATGACACCAGAAGTTCTGTATCCAATGTCCTTGCAGCTCGGGTGCAGCAATGGTCAGAGGCATCACTCATGCCTCTTACTGCAAAGGCCAACGGCATCCAGGGAGTAACGACCACCTCTGCCTGTATGGACCAGATTTATTTCTAACAGGGATTTAAATAAAGGACATTGCTAAGGTCTTGCTATACACAATAGCAACCACGATGCCTAATTTAAGACGTGACTGATTTAGTATGAGGTGCCAAGCTACAAGGCTGCGTTGAGAAGCGATTCTTCTGCCCATCTGAACAAGGATGGACAGAAGCAACTACGATGCTTTAAGAAAGAGACAGCTTAAACTGCATCCAAGGCTTTCAGACACCGGACGCAAGGAAGCAGAGACTGCCTGCTGCTGACAGCTTGCAAAAAGAAATGCTGATAGAAACAGGGCTTGCTCATCTCTTGGTTGCCCACTGTTCCAACGCTCAGGTGCCCCCGGAGAAGAGATGAATCCCTCAAACCCTTTTCTAGAGGCCAGGTGTACAGCAGAAGACCAGCAGCAAAAATACAGAGCTTCACTTTTAAAGGTATGCCTTCCCAAAGCTGAAAAGACAATCCATTTCACACTGCATTTCAAAAAACCTGTGTCAAAACAGTTGTAATTGGCTAACAGCAAAAGCAGCAGACTCTAATGAGACAGAGAGGGCACAACAGCTTTACCCTTCCCCACCAGATCTTGAGATGGGAGGTCCCAATTACAAGATCAACCTAAAGCATACTCCGTTTCACAGCGATAGCAGCAAGTTCCCTTTTCTGGACAGATCAAACAAGTAGTAGGTGATCCAATACATGTTTCAAATTGGGATGTGGGAGGGGAGGAGAAGGACAACGCACTTAGAAAGGAAAGATTTACAAAAAGAGCCTCTAGGTAACATTCCACCCTTGCAGTTTTGGGACAGCATCAGGCACGTGTCAAAAAGAAGGCCAGGCACTAGCTGTTCCTAAAATCTAAGTGCCTTCATGTCAGGGGACGGTCTCTGTCAGGGCAGAGCGAAAGCACGCTGTTGGAGAATAATGCCCTGTCAGTACGCACATCCCAACCGCGCCAGAGACGGAGGCAGTTTGATTGCCAAGGCTGTCAGGAATATCAGCAGCATCAAATTCACTCAGATTTCAAAGCTACTCCATCTGACCACCCAAAAGGCGCGCAGCTTTGCAGAAGCAACAGAGGCAAAGACTATCAGAGCATATATTACTGTGAAAAAACAGTATGTGACCTAATTCTCTAATTAGGAATGGGTTCAATTGCCCACAGAAGATGAGGGCAGGTTCTGAAAATACCAGTTCACGGAAATTTCTTTTTCCAGAAAAAAGATGGTGGTATTTTGTTGTTATAAAGTAGCGGGTACAGAGACAAAGCTTTTATAGCGATACCCAAAGTCACCATTCTTTGGGTTTTATGTATATATCAAAGAACCCACTGCACACTCACTTTGCAATTGTACTTACTACTCCTGCATCGCCTGCCTCAATACAGTGGTCAAAACCATTTGCATCAGAAGACAACTCCAACTTTAACACTTCACTTAAAACAACAACCCCGTTACACTCTTCACCCCTTTCTGCTCAGTAAACGCTAACCGCAAGGAGCAGCTCTACATCTCCCAGGTGAGGCAGGTTCTTCAGAGACACAAACTCTCTTCAGGGAAGCTTAAAAGCGCCAAGCATCTCCTCGAAGGCAAACCGCACCAGCTCAGCCAGACACCCAAGGAGATGAATGATACCACAGCCTTCTAGTTCCAGAATTTGCTGCTCTCATTTCACAAGCAGCCTGACTTCTGAGTCACCACCTCCCCGTAAATCTCTGCGGAGCAGGTGCGCGCTTGCATCAGCTCCTATGAAGCTGGTAGTAGCTCCAAGGACCGAGCACGCAGTCAGGAGCTGAGCCACGCTGCTCCTTTACGCTGTAAATTCAGCCAGCGTCAACACAGAGCATCAAGAAGCACCCGATTCCCTCAGACCCCTGCTTACAGGCAAAACTAAGCACCACCTGCTCCAGCCCTGAGGTGGGCTGCAGCGATGATGCACGGTCTCAACCGTATCGCTTCTGTCGAGCCCTTGGGGAGGTTACTTTGCAGAGAGGCTGGAGGGAAAAGAATGACAGATTGGAAACCACCCCAGGACCTGCACCCCGCCAGGCCGTGTTAGGCTTTAACTGCAGCGAGGGGACGCAGGAAATAGCACAGCGCCGCTCCTTGGCTCTTAATTACGGTCTTGTGACACTGTAGTTAATGGTCTGTCATGGGCTCCATTAGAAACCTTGATGTTTGCAGGAGGCGGACCAACCCCGGTAGCCAGCTACCGCGAAGGAGAGCAGCTCTGGCCTGGAAATCAGGCTCCTGTTCTTTTGTTACAGACCCTGCTTCCTGCGGGTGCAGCTCGGTCGGGCCGCGGGAAATCAGCGGGGCTCTGGGGGAGCGGGGCGCCCAGGCAGAGCTCCCACCGGGAACGTCCAGGCTGGGGCTGCGGGACGGGCGCGTCCCGGGATTACACCGACCCCTTCCACCGCCGCCTCGCTGCCCAAATCCTCCTGCAGATCTTCACGATTTTAAGGAACAACTACGGCCTTTCCGCCGCGAGCGCAGAAACCGCACTACACTTCCAGTTAATAAAAAAAACAAAAAAAAACAAACAAAAAAAACCCCACCAAAACCCAAAACAAAGAAAAAGGGCAAAACAAGCCCTCTATCCCCCAAACCGACCCTCTACCCCCACCCCCAGACAGTGACCCCCCCCGCACGGGTACCGGGATGGGGGTGCTGAGGTTCGCCCCCCCCCCCCCCCTTACCGTTGCTGTAGGCGTAGGGGGACTCGGAGGCCCCGTCCTGCAGGCTCTCCAGGATCTCCCCCTTCCCCACGTCGCTGTCCCCCACCAGCAGGAACTTGAGGAGGTAATCGTAGCTCTTCACCGGGCTGCCCTGGGTGCCCATCCTCCCTCTCATCGGCGGGGGGGCCCGATCCGCATCCTCCGCCGGCCTGAGGCGGGGAGGGGGGGGGTGGGTGGTGAGGGCCGCTTGCGGCCCCGCTGAGGGGACACCCACCGCCGGGCTCACAGCCGGCCCGCCGCCTGGCCTCGCATCTTCCGCCCGGGGACGCGCTGGGGACCTGCGGCGGGAGGAGGAGGAGGAGGTTGAGGAGGAGGAGGAGGAGGAGGAGGAGGGAGGAGAGCGGCCCGGCCCGGCCCCGCCGGCTCCTCAGCGCCCCCCCTCCGCCGCTGACAAAGCCCCCGCGCCCGCCCGCACAATGCAGCGGCGCCGCCACCCCGTCAGGCCCCAGCCCGCCCCGCCAGGCCGCCCCGGGCCGCACTGACCCACCTCACGGCCGGGGCCGGGCCGGGCCGCGCCGCCGCCACCGCCGGGGCCGAACCTCCGCCTGGCGCCGCCGCGCAGCGCCCGCTCGGGCCGAGGGTGAGGCGGCGGCGGGGCCCGCCCCCTCAGCCGGGTAGCGCCGCTCCCATAGGCTCAGCCACGCGTCCGTCAAAGCCGGCCCCGCCCCGGCGCGCCCCCGCCTGGTTGGTGCGGCTGCGGACTACAGATCCCGGCGTGCCTTGCGGGGGGCAGGCCGCGGCAGCGCGGGGCGCGCCGGCGCAGAGCATGATGGGATAGTGAGTCTGGGGGGGAGCCGTGGCGGGGCCCGGCGTGGGGCCGGCGGCGGGTGGGGGGGGCACCCAGGTTTGGGGAGGGCACCCAGGTTTGGGGAGGGCACCCAGGTTTGGGGGGGGGGAACGCAGGATTGGGGGGGAGCACTCAGGATTGGGGGGCATCCAGGAAGGGGGGGAACCCAGGTGAGGGGTGGGCATTCAGGTTGGGGGTCACCCAGGATTGGGGGGGCACACGGGTATTGGGGGCATCCAGGTAGGTGGGCATACAGGTTGGGGGGGCGTCCATTTATGGGGGTGGCCCAGGGATGGGGCGGGGGGGTCACCCAGGTGGAGGGGGTCACCCAGCACTGGGGGGCATCCAGGTTTGGGGTGAGGGCACCCAGGTTTGGGGGGGGCATCCAGGTGTGGGGGGAGCATCCAGGTGTTGGGGGCACCCAGGATTGGGGGGGCATACGGGTATGGGGGGCATCCATTTATGGGGGTGACCCAGGGGTGGGGGGGGGGGGGGCAACCCAGGATTGGGGGGCATCCAGGTTGGGGGGGGGCGCATGGGTATGGAGGTCACCCAGGTATTTGGGCATACAGGTTGGGGGGCATCCATTCATGGGGGTGACCCAGGGGTGGGGCGGGGGGGTCACCCAGGTGTGGGTTACGGGGGGTGTCGGTGGGGCAGGCCTGGGGAGGGCTGGCGGGGCAGCCAGCACCCGGCGAGGGCTGGGGCCCGGGGGGGGTGACATCCAGCGCGTCCCTAGGGGATGGTAATGCCGCGGGGCTGTAGACACCAACCCACGAAGGGCTGCGGCACCGCGAACCGCCCCCGCCGCCCCCACCAGCCCCGGCCCCGCGAGCAGCCCCGGCCGATCCCCATCCCGCGGGGTTCCCATGGGAAGGTGCCGGTGCCCGCCTGGGCGAGGGTCCCCTCCCTGCCGGCATCGCTGACAAATCCCTGTGCCCAACTGAGCATCCTGGTTAATCTTTTCAAAGCCTACTTAATTAGGTTCCCAGCCTGGCTGCCTCCAATTAGTCCCATTTAAAATGATACGTGTGCCCCCCCCCCCCCCAGCCCCGGGCGCGAGGGGCCCCCAGCCCAGCGAGCACCGGGGGTGTCCGTGCGGGGATGCTGCGGCTCCCCCGGCTCCTTTGGGTGTCCCCAGCGGCTGCGAGCACAGGAGAGCTCCAGAAAGGAGCGTGGCAGAGCCTCTTCATTAAGGCAAATTAAGATTTGGGGTCAATCCGCAGCCCTGCGGATGCGTGGGAGGTGGGTTGGGGTCGGCGTGTTTGGCCGGGAGCATCGGGCTGCGGGCTGCCGGCTCTGCGGCAGCGTCACGGGGTGCCAGGGAGCTCTTCCCACCCGCCCGCCTGCCCGCGGCGCGTTCCCGCCTCCCGCCGCCCTGCCCAAGGGGTTCCGCGCCAGGGAGGGGACCCGGGGACCCCACCGACCCCACCTCACCCAGGCTGGTGTCACGCAGGGCTGGAGGGGGAGAGGGGATGGATTGAGGGGGGAGAAGAGATGGAAGGATGGATGGATGGAAGGATGGATGGATGGAAGGATGGAGGGATGGATGGATGGATGAGAGGGGATGGATGGAGGGAGGGGGAGAAGGGAGGGATGGATGGAGAGGGAGAAGGGATAGATGGATGGATGGATGGATGGGGGGAGGGGTTGGATGGATGGAGGGGGAGAAAGGAGGGATGGATGGAGGGGGAGAAGGGATCATGGATGGATGGATGGGTGGATGGAGGAGAGGGGATGGATGGATGGAGGGGGAGAAGGGAGGGAGGTATGGAGGGGGAGAAGGGATCATGGATGGATGGATGGATGGATGGATGAGAGGGGATGGATGGAGGGAAGAGGAGAAGGGATGGATGGAGGCGGGAAAGGGGATGGATGGAGGGAGGGATGCTTTTTCCCCTTGAGCTCACTGCCAAACCACCCTGGAAATGGCTCCCCTGTGGCAGAGGAGGTCGCACAGGAGGGCTGGAGGGATGGGTCCCTCCCAGTACTGGTGGCAATGGGTGTGCATCGCCGTGGCACTGCCAGGGAAGGGCGCAAGCCTCCGCTCTGCCAGAAGCAGCTTTGTGCCATCGTGCAAGCCAGTGGCACTGCAGGTCCCAGGGCAAAGATGCACCCGGGATGTGCAGGGACCTCACAGATGCTGGCGAGTGGTTCAGCTCCATCCTGGTGGGCCAGCGCAGGGCGAAAGCAGTGACGAGGGGACAGGATGGGACCCACCACCCAGCCCCACCGTGCTGCAGCACTCTCAGCCATCGCTTTGTTCCTCTTCCAGCTTTCAGACTGTGTCCCCCAGCCCCAGGCACGGTGGTCCCACCTCCCTCCCTCCTGCATCCTCTCTGCTCCTGTCCCAGTTTTGAATCCCTTCCCGTCTGCCTCGTGCTGGGAGGACACCAGCATCCATCACATCCTTCCCTGCTGCCTGCTGTGGAGATGCGCCTGGTGCCCCTCTGCTCCTCCTGCCTTGCCCCCCCCGCCCCAATCCTCTGCCTCTTCCAGGCCTTCCTGTCTCCCCCGTTTCCACCATCCTGGGAGCCCGATCCTGGGTGAGACCTCCCAGCCCGTGTACAACCGGTGCTGCAGCGCGTCAGGGCGGGATCAGGGTCCTCGCCGTGCCCAGTGGTGCCCAGTGGCATGGAAGCCCGCGGCTCTGGGCTCGGCGGGGCTGAGAGCAGCCCTCCCTCGGGCTGGTGAGTCAGCTCCTCGTCCTCCTCCTCTCCCTGCCCCGCGCTCCTCAAGTTGCGGCAGCAGCGAGACTTCTTGCTTTTATAAAATATTAATTGCTGCCCAAACCTGTCTTTTACTGCTCGGCTGATTCACCGTCCTCCCTTGGGGATCACTCTGCCGTCGAGCAAGGGGCCAGGACAGCTGCGGCCACGGGCACGTGGATAACCCCCATTGCCGACCCCTCTGCCAAAGATCCCCCAAAAGTGGGGCGGGCAAAGGGCGATCTGTAAAATGGGCTGAAGTGGGGTGGGCGCAGACCAGGCACACGGCAGCTGGCAAAGCCCAAGCGGCTCCGGCAGCCAAGGGCACTTTCCGCCCTCAGAGGTGATGGAGTGGCAACGTGCAGCGCTGGGGACCGGGCAGTGACGAATGCGTCAGTCCTCAGCCAGCTGAGACACGAGCTCTGGGCACTAAGATGCCTCATCCGAGCACCCCACGGGGTGGCAGGACCCCGCCGCCCCACGGCTCTGGGGACAAGGGACCCTCCTGTGCTCGGGCGAGCAGCATCTCTGCCCCTTGGGTGCTGCATGCAGGAGGGCGACGCTCTGACCCTGCCCGGCCGGGGGAAGGCAGATGGCGGAGCCCTTCCCTCCCTGCTCCCAGGGGCAGGGGGGATGGATGGCAGAGCTCTGGGACGAGGGGCTGCCCCCCGCTTCGGCGGTCCCAGCCTGGTCCCCTCTCCCCTCCTGCGGCCCGAGGTCTTGAGCTCATTTGCTGCCTTCGAGCCATGCGGTGAACTCTTTTTTGGGGGGGGGATTTGTATCCGCACAGGGTGAGGGCATCCTCACGCTCAGCCCTGCTCGGTTCGGGTGGTCTGCATGGCAGGGGCCAAACGCAGCCCCCACCGTCCCCCTGCCTCCCAGACGGCCCGGCTCATCCTGCCTCTGCAACAGAAAAATGAAGCAGCAGCTAAAAGCAAAAAGAAATAGCACGTGTCCTGCTGACCCTGCTTGGAGGTGGCACCCCCAGCCGCTGCCGACGGCATTCCCCGGGGAGCGGGGGCTCCGGGGGGTAAAGCCTGCGGAGACACTCTCACCCCAGGACAGAGCCCGGGGATGGTGGAGCCGGGGAAGCAGAGAGAGGAAAAAAGTCCAGGGGGAAGGAAAAGCCATTCCTCTCATTTCTGTCCATTGACCCGTCAGATCGAAAGTGGGGAACAGGCAGAGGAGGAGGATGGGCAGGAATCCCCTCGGTTTTGTTTCTCTTTCCTTAGCCTCTGGTTCTCAGCCCCGCCGCTCCTCGGGGGCCAAGCCCAGAGCCCTGCTTTATGGCTCACTCCAGTGATTTCTCACCTCCTCGGCGGGATGGCAACCAAACGGGAGCGCAGACCGATGGGAATCCTCACGAGAGAGGAGCAGCGTGGAGGAGGCAGTGGGGGCGTTTCGGGGGCTGACGGCAGCACGCTGCGGGAGGCAGCAGCCCCGGCGTGAGGCAGACGCAGAGGGGTGATCCCGGCAGAGGCTCGCTGCGGTGTGGGGACGTTGTTGTGGCCCTACATCCAGCTGGGCACTCGGCCGGCCGGCAGCAACGCTGCTTCACCGCTGGGCTCCCGCAGCATGGCACACGGCAGCCGTGAAGGAGCCCGAGCGTCGCGGGAAGCCACTCTGTCCCCATCCACCGGCTGCCGAGGAACAGCCCTCCGGGGCTCTGCTGGTGACAGCGCTCGGGTCACGGTGACACACCGGCTCTGAACGGCCTCAGACAGCCACCAGCAACCAGCGGTGCCCTGGGCCCACCGCGGCGGTGGCGCCCTGCAGAAGGCAGGCGGAGCGGGTGCTGCTCGCGGGGCAAGAGACAGGAGGGCGCGAAGGGGAGAGGAGAGGGAGAGGGAGAGGGAGAGGGAGAGGGAGAGGGAGAGGGAGAGGGAGAGGGAGAGGGAGAGGGAGAGGGAGAGGGAGGAGGAAAAGGAATAAAAGGGACAAGGCACAGGGGAAAGGGAGAGGAGGGAGAGGAGGGAGAGGAGGGAGAGGAGGGAGAGGAGGGAGAGGAGGGAGAGGAGGGAGAGGAGGGAGAGGAAGAAAAGAAAAGGGAAAAGGGGGAAGGGAAAGGGAAGGGAAAAGGGAAGGGAAAAGGGAAGGGAAAAGGGAAGGGAGGAAAAGGAAGAAAAGGGAAAAGGGGGAAGGGAAAGAGGAAGGGAAAAGGGAAAGGACGAAAAGGAAGAAAAGGGAAAGGGAAAGGAGGAAAAGACAAGAAAGGAAAGAAAAGGGAAGGAAGGGAAGGAAGGGAAAAGGGAAAAGGAAGGAAAAGGAAAGTAGGGAAAAGGAAAAGACTTCAGGGTTGTGACTGCTCAGATGCGAGAAGGCGAGGAGTGCCCACAAGGCACCATCCTGCCCAGGCCCAGCTCTTGCTCCCACTCAGGCTGCGCCGTGCGAGCGCTGCAGAGGTTCGTCCCCCTGCGTCCTGCCCCTTGCGCCCAACGGCCACACACGCTCACAGGAAACAAAGGAACCGCTCACTGAACCACAGGAAAAAAACAGAGCTCTCCATCCCTAAACTCGCAAACACAAGCACCGGCAACACGCCGAGCCTGGTGCCAGCTGTGCACGGAGCTGCTGGCACAAGCCCCACCGGCATCGCCATCGCTGCGCAGGCACTGCTGCCTGCAGACAGGGTACGGTGTGGAGCACGACGCAGGGCTGCGTACGCAGCCAGGGGGGTACGTTCCCAGCGCTGGGAAGCCGGACTGCTGCGTTTTACATCAGGGCGGCGGTGGGAAGGAAGTCACCCTCGAATAGTGTTAACGGTGACATTTTAAAACAAACTGCGTGCGGCTACTACAGGAGCGCTTTGCTCCCGCTCAACACCGGGTAGTTGATGTGACTGCAAAGAGAAAGTGCTTTTTAATCAGCACATCAAACTTCACATGGAAACACACACGCTGCTAATTAAACCACAGATGTTTCAGTACTCTTTTTTTAATACTTTATTTAAAAAAAAAAAAAAAAACACGGAAAACATTGTTAAGTAGGAGGACTGACTACAAAAGTTGTGAAGTTCGGATGAATTTCCCCAATGCCAGACGCTTAAATAATATTACGGAGGGGAGACGCGCGTGCAGCCCTCCCTGCGCCCCCAGCGAGAGCGGCGCGGAGCCCTGGCTCTCCCACCAGCACCTCCTCCTGCTCCTGAGCCTCATCACCCCTCTGGAACCAAAGGAACTGCGTTCTGTCACCAGCAGCATTCGTAATCGCGTGTACGCTCCTCACGTTCAGCTTGCTGAGACAACACATGGGGAACGCGAGGATTCTTGGTTTGAGGTTCAGGTCCAGATGCGGATGGGGACTGGAGTGAGGCTGCCAGCTGGGAGCCCAAGGGGACAGACTCCTGCGAGCAGATGTTCTGCTCCCGATGCAAAATGTTGAGCCAGATGCAAAGGTGATGGGCGCACATGATCAGTTGCCCACACGAGGACTGGATCGCTCTGAACATGGTTATCCCGCACGGTGGAATACAGCCCAAAAGTTCCCGAACTAGCTGATAAGCCCTGTGGCCTCACCTCACGTTGACAGACCAGTGGAGATCCAGACACATCCTGTGCAGATTCACGGCACGCTGCGGAGCCCGAGAGCACTGCACAAAGGCTGCTCCCCCAACCAAGCAGACCCGCACGCTGCCAGCTTCAGGGTTTCTGCTCTACGTTTCCCCAGAGTTTCCACTCTGTGCTTAACGCAGGCAGCAGGTTTGGCTGGAGGACAAGCGCTCCATCTGCTACCAGGTCCAGAAAAGCCAGCAAAGAGCGGGGCAGGTAACAGACTCAATGAGCAGGCAACGCTCTCCAACCACAGAGGGCTTAGATACCCTCCCCAAAAGGCAAAGGGACTGCTGAATAGTCCCCGAATTCGACTGCTCAGGAACAGAGACAACATGGGACTGTGAATCTCCAAATTCAAAAAGAGATTTGAGTTATGGTGTCTCCTAGCTCAGCGCAAGACAATGACAGGACACAAGGCAATGAGCATGAACTGGAACACAACAAATTCTGCCTGAAGATGAGGAAACACTTTTACTGTGAGGGTGACTGAGCACTGGCACAGGTTGCCCAGAGAGGTGGCGGAGTCTCCATCCTTGGAGATATTCCAAAGCCATCTGGACATGGTCCTGGGCAACCAGCTTTGGGTAGCCCTGCTCGAGCAGGGGGGTTGGACCAGATGATCCTGAGAGGCCCCTTCTGACCTCCACCAGTTTGTGACTCTGTGAAGGTGTGATCAGCAGGTGTAAGCACAAAGAGTACATCACCGAGGGCTTGAGTTAAGCAAGAAGATGGTGATGTGGCAGCAGGATCAGGCAGCATCAGGCAGAAGGAAAGCAACTCATTACCTGCGCAATGACAAAGCAGGAGATTTTCCTGCCTTACACTCTTGAGAGTGTAAGTCAACATATGGATCACACATATGTGCAATGCTCTTTCTGTGGGCCTGACGGTATACTCAGCACAACAAGGCACAGTCCAGCTGCAGGATCAGGGAAAACTCCCAAAACCATAACCAGAGCCTTCACTGCAGTGTAATTACTGAGATTTCCTTTCAGCATCGTCACGTGCTATTCTGGCTAGGAAAGGGAAGTATTTCTCAAAGGCAGAATCTCTCTCTAGGATGGAGTTTTGCATGCAGTGAATCATGTTCTCCTTCACAAAACCCATGCCTACGTAAGGAGGCACACTGAGCGTTGTGCCAGCACTGGGAAACATAAAGTAGAAGAAATAATAATAAGGAAAGGCAGCATTAAAAAAAGTCTGCAAGATTACAGTCTTTGAACGACGGTTGGGCAAAGCGTGCTTGTTGTGGGCTGTAAGAGGCGTGCGGTACGAATTGGAGAAGATCTGAAATCTTTAACTACTTCTCAATCCAAGGACTGATATGGATAATACGGATCTGAGGATAAATTAGAGCCATAACCTTACCCGCAGCCTCTTCCCTGAGGAAATGCCAGCACTCGGCCAGCCTGTGCTGCTGTGGAAGATGATGCTGATCCCAACTTCTAATTAGAGAGATGACATAAGGTCAAATGTTCCCGAGCAGGATGTCTGCTAAGTTGTTGTAACGTCTCTGCGCAGAATCGGAAAAGGGTGGGGGAAGACTATTTCACAGCAGTGACTGGAAAGGAAGAGGAGAGACATGGCAAATATCCAGCAGAAGAGACTCACAGGCTCAGATACCATCGCGGGCGAGGAGAGCACCAAGTGTGAGAAAGAGCAAGACAGTTCAGGCACTAGTTCTGCCTGACACGGGAGAACTGCACCCACAAAGGGCTGTCACTTCCCAGCTGGGCTCCTCAAGGTCCTCTGCGTCGCAGAAGATTCAGGGTTTGAGGTGGTGATTTTTCTCAGTTTGATATTTCACCATCCCCAGAGATGGTATCAGCCTTTAATAAACAGACCCAACACTGGAACGTCTAAAGTGTTTGGCAGGTTCCCAATAGGAAGGTCGCATTTGCTGGTTTTCATGGCTCTGTGCTGTCTCTGGGGCTTTCGGGTCACTTGATCCCAAAGGACAGCCACGAATAGGACCATCGTGAGCTGTTTGGTCTCACAGAAAGATTTTTAAAAGCCAGGATATTAGGAACGTTATTTTCACGAGGCCAAAAATAATAAAGTTTCTCGCAGCACTTAGTAAACCAAACTATGCAGGCGTGGGAGGAAGCAGGGGGAATATCATTTAGTAGCCCCAGTGGAAACATGAGAGGGAGGTAAAATGTAAATCTGCTCCGCTGAGCACCAGGTAAAGATGGGTCTCCATCACTCTGACTAAAGCTGAAGTGAGAAATGTTATTCAGACCATTCATCTACTAAAAGGATCACAACCTGGAGTTATTCACACCTGGAGTGGAGAGAAACACTTGAGCATTGATATTGCAAGAGAAGAAGATACTCGTGTTTGTACATGAGTTTTAAGCACTGATCATTAAAGAAGAGCAAAGATCTCTCCAGTTTCTGCAGGCAGTGACGTCCCACCCAGAGCCTGCGGTGGTAGAAGGTGGTGAGGAGCTTTTGCCACGCTGGCTTTCTTTAATGATGCGCCCTTCTTCCCTGGATCAAGGTAACAGGACATCCTCTTTGGGTAGCAGTGCCCATGTAATACTGCCTGCCTTCATGATGTCCTCGAGAAAACTGTAAGACCTTGGCAGCTCCTGTGTTTGCCTGCTAAGGACCAAGCACCTGCCTACAGAGCTACATTTTCTCCTGATGAAGCTATGACTGAAGAGGCAGTGGCTGCGCCACAAGAGGCAAACAGACAAACCAAATATATCTGGCCAGGGATGTCTTAAAGCAGCCTACACTCCTGGGGCCACAACCCCTTCTTGTCTGTGATGGCTTCAAGCATGTGGATGAGATGTGGGACTGGTGTAGGAAACTCTTATCCTGCCAGCGGAGGTGCTGACTGAAGGCTACTAAAGCCCAGGGCACGTTGCCGGGGCTCCTTGCCTTGCCTCCAGTGGAATACGCAGGCACCCCTCCAGAGAAGGGCTGAGCAATGCAGCCACAACACATCCTCCTCCTCCTCCTCCATCCTCGGTTCCTTCAACAGACAGAGGAAAAGGGGGCAGGATCCAGCACCTCTCACCTGCCAGTTAACGCCATCCCTTCGGGCGTGCAAAGCAGCAGCGGGGTACAGTGATACGGCATCCTTGTTTCAGCTGGGGCAAGAGGAGCTAGCAGACCTGGAGAAAGCGTACTTTTGGGTAACAATTGTACGTAAATGTCCACACAACAACAAAGAACCCAGCGGGACATCAAACTCTTGTGCAGGGAGGCACTCTCCCCAAGACAGGGAATAGAAGACTCACATCAGAATAAGCACACAATCAGACCGGGACACTGAAAAGCCGAGCACTGCTGCCCTGTGGAGGTAGTACCCAAAGCTGGAAAACTCTCCCAAAAGAAATATGTCTACAGTTTCAGGGAAAGAAGTGACTTTAAATGCCTCCTATGTAAGATAACTTTAAAAGCTTCTTGACTATCAGAAAGTGCAAAAGATGAGGCACCACACGACGAGGCTCTCACCCGGGCCCTGAGAAACAGAGGGACGTACTGACCCCGTAAGGGAGTGCAGCACACGCTTCCCTGAGCTGGTCGAGCTGCGTAACAAGCCGGGCTGCGGGAGCCCTCTGGCCCGCACGCCAGCCGGAGCCGGACTCGGCAAAGCTGCGTTTGCCTTAACACCGCGACTAAGCAAAGCAGCCCTGAGCCCTGGCAGAGCCCAGAGCTCTCGGCTACCACGGCTCGCTGTCACCTCAACCTGAGCAGTCCGGGGGCTGCGGCTGCGTGCTCTGCACTTCAGGTCTGGTGTCAGCTCAGGGCTCAGCTCTCCCCAAAACACTATTCATTTGTGGAAAAAACATAGGTGAGACCATATAGGCACAAACATAGAGAGGTCTGTGTTTCTGGGCCTCCAGCCCCGCTGTTTCTATGCTTAACACCTCCCCTGGGGCTACAGCGGGGGTGAATTGCCAAGCCCACCCATAAAGCAAAAGAATAAATATCCCGTGAGCCCGGATAATCCCGCTGTACAGTTTTCAGTGTATGACTCGACAAGCTGATCCTTCCTCTTGGTTTTGGTCAGCTGGCTTGAAGGCTGAAGCATAAAAGGTCCAAAATACCCTTTGGCAGATGACACCTCAGCATCGCAGCTTTGAACCGCCCGAAGGGCTGTTTTAATATGGCCCTTATGAGCTTACGTGGACGGATATATACATCAAACCGCTCTGGAGGTACTTCCTCGATGACACTAAATGCCGGTTCCATGAGGCACCGATGGGTTTAACCTCTTGCTTCAAAAAAATCATCATTAGCATATTACACAAAACACAGCGTAGGGGAAGAGCAAAAGTTGAAAAATAATGTTTAAAAATACTTGCCTTTAAAAATTCAGCCCCTCCCATGTTACCAAACTTTAATTAAAGGGATCCAGCAGCTGCTGGCTCCGAGATACCTTTGGTCCAAAAGCATTGGGATGCAATACATTTTTCTGACTGAGTCTTTCAAGCTCTTTTGCTGTCTCTAGTCCTGCTTCTCTCCTTTGTGTTTCCAAGGGTAGATTAGCTCTCCAAGGAACAGCTTCTTGCAGAGAGACGTCCAGGAATCCTTAGGGTAACAGCTGTAGGTTGGCAGTCTGTATGTCTGTACCACGCTGCCGTATGACAGGGGGTTGATCTATGAGGAGAAGAAAGAGGGACAGCAGCAATGAAAATGTGTAGTAGTAAGGAACTGCAGCGGCTGAGGAGGGCAAGCGCAACTTTTACACAGCACTGCCCTCTGATAAAACATCGATACTGCTACTCACGAAGCGTCAGAATCGCTCTCCGGCTAGCTAAAGCTGTTCAGCCCTCTACTTCATCCCGAAACATTAACAAACCGAGCTTGGCAAGGAGTATTACCGGAATCATTGTCAAGCAGAGGAGCAGAGGCAAGCACCAGCAGGACTGGAGAGCGATGCTCGTGACACAAGGGTGTGGGACTGGCACCTTGTTGCGTTTGGAGGTTGCAGTGGCTGGAGAGATGAGGGCCTCCCACCGCAGCCAGCAATGCTCCGCCAAGGGCGCACCGCGACTCTTAGGAACACCTCTATAACGTGCCAGTTAAGCCATCTCTTTTAGGGGTCTACTGCTTTAATGCGCTAAGCCCTCGGCCCACAGCCACGCTTTAAACCTGGTATCACCTGACAGCCACCCGGAGGAATCGAGGCCCAGCAGAACAGGATGCATTCCACACAGTGCCGCACAGGGCTGCTCATTACTATCTTAAATTAAGTCTCCTTGGCTGAGTGTATCTTTTCTAATTTGATTGCAATCACCATCGTAAGAATGACCACGGCTGGAGTCTCTGCCTATGAAAGTTCGTGGCCTCCGATTATGGTCACAAAGTTGCTGTATTGGTGTTTCAGAAGATGGGGGAGGTAGAGAGACGTGTTAGCTGGACAATGGGTGACAGAAGCACATTAGACCTCGGAAAATCTCATTCCAGTGAAGCATCTCAGGGTAGAGAGATAGGTGAAGTCCAGAGGATTGATCCAGTCTGGCCAAGATGCGATGCATGAAAAGGATGCCCAGCAACAGACGGTTTCCAAAAGAGTAAACGGATTACACAGAAGCAGTGGCTCTGAGGAAACAGACTGTGAGAGATGCCAAGGTGAGGAGACTTACAGAGCCAGAGGAAGCTTGGACAGTGGGGAGAAATGAAAGGACATACTCCCCTAGTGAAAGGGTCCAGCTGCATGAAAGGAGACTATAATTCACAGTAGAAAACCCAGCCACAAAAAGAAAAGAGACACGTCAAAAACCACGCAGACAGCCACTACTTCGTCAGAAAGCTGAATATTTCTTTTGTCCACTGAAGAGCAACCAGTTTTCTGGGAGTTTGCCTGTACCACCGGTTTGGTTCAGCTGTCTGGTGCTCTCCGAGAGAGGGAGGATGAACTCAGAGCGCCTACAAAGACGGAGCTCTGGGAAAGGGGGACTAAGCAAAGAGTTTATTAGAATTAATCCTGGAGGCCTTTGTCAAATTAGTTTCAAAGTACAACATCGCTGAAGCAGAAGGAGAAAGTGCCCATACAGTTTAGGAAAAAGGCCAGGGCAGCAGCTCGCATGGGCTGAGGGAAGGCAAGCAGCTTCAGACTTGCAGGAAGCTCGTTCCGAGCGTGATCAAAATGAACATTTGTACCAGCAAGGGAAGAGCGGCGCTCATACCACTTGAGGTGCATCTAACCCAAACCTCTGCAGCTCCTATTTCGAACACATTCTACAGCCCCAAAGGCCAAGGATCGACCACAGCATTTAAGGGATGTTCTGCATAACTATAACCAACCGCATCCCATTGAGGTCATAGACAGCTAGAAAAAAAAAAAAAATCAAAAATAAAAATAAGACCAAAGAAACCTGCCCCCAAAACAAACCACACTAAAACCTGAGTAACTATTTCTGCCTCTTCCCTCAGCTGTGGGCAAACCAGTATGTTTTAAGTGAAAACATGCTGGGGGAGGATAGGAACTGCTGCTATACCAGGGAGATACACAGTGTGTGTTCCTTGGACTATTAGCTACGTGGGCTGGAAGGTTTGGACACAACATTTCTCCTTGAAAACCATCGCTAGGCAGCGTGGTGATACCGAGCGGTAACACTTGCCTACTGAGAAATAACAAGGGACGGTTTTACGCCCAGCGCAATATATGCATCCGCCTCTCCTATTATAAATGGAAACAAACAAGCAAAACAAAACCAACTGTTTATTAGGGAAGGGGCAGTGTGAGTTCCTCTTATGCAATTTCTGTAGTCCAAAGCTATAATATACCCTGATATAATATACATCCTTTGTTTCATAATGGAGCTGTTCCCTTTTCCTGTCCTCTTTTTTGCTTAACCCTTTTCAAAGCAATCGCTGTGAAAAATGACACTTCCAGCAGAATGTATCTGGATAAATCAAACGCACCGTGTCTTCTCACTGGGCTATCAGTTCAGTTGAGCCACGCTGCCAGAAATATTTCTTCTCGTGCACCAAAATAAATGATTTCAAACACTAATGAAAATACTGAACTATTCTGTAAGACTTCCTGGAGAAAATTAAGTAGTAAAATTAAGTATTTCCATTTGGAATGGAAATATCATCCCCTGCCCCCCGCCTGCCTGCATCTGGACTTTGCATTCTGGGGACGCTGTCTTAAAAATAAAAAATAATCACTCGGCTGAACCACAAGCTGAATGCGAAGGCTCAAACCCAGCATTATTGATTTCTAATCCATTACCAGCGCCCCAAAGGACAGCTGTGAATATATCAGTCACCAATAGCTCAAATTATTTTGGGCATCGTTACATGCATACAACCTTACTTCCATCAAGTGTGGCTCCAGAGGGCTACCATATGGGGAGGGGACAAAGCCACCACGAAATTTCTAGAGAGGAACATCATTGTGTACCATAAATAAGAATTTTAGCATGTCACTTAAAAATAGGCTTTTTAGATTGTCCTCTCAAAAGACCTATCAGAAAGTGGTATATTCAGCAGGATTTCTGACACAAGCCCATTTTTCATTTCCACCAGCACAGAGAGAGCAAAAAAGTGCCTTTACGGACTCTCTGCTCATTATTATTTGAACAGAAGGCCAAGAGAGACATCCACTAAAGCACTTCCACCTCTTGATATGATGACTTATGCTATATTCTAGATAGCAAAAGGATCTTTCTGCAGTGGTCCAAGGAAAATTCATCATATTCATATGACTCACTGCCTCTGCTCTCTAAGTCGTGATCTTTTTTCCTCCAGAGAAGCTATCCACCTCATCTCACAAACACACTGATGCCAAATTCTCTGCTCAGCAGCTCCTGTGCCTCATCTTTGGTGTCTGGTTTCCTTTTTACAGAGTCTTCTGGCCACGGAGAATGACAGATTTTGGTTTTTACACCACCACCCTACTGAAAGACAGGAACTGGGAAGACAGCACGCTTAGTTTTGCCCTAGAAGACATCTGCTGAAGGGATCCCCTTTTGAATTGCTGCTAGCTGGTGTGCTGGTTCCGTGCTAATCTGACCTCTGCCGAAGCAGGGCTGGGGCTGGAGCGGTTATGGAAAAAGCAAAAAAAAGCTGGAAAGCCACAGTTATTTCCTTCCCACACACTCCCTCAGCATCCAAGTGTTTTTTATACATTCTATACGCTACTTGAAGACTCTCCTCAGATGCAAAGAGCAAGAAAAGTGCCCCTGTGATACAGCAGTACTCCCACAACATCAGGAAATGGACTCAGCACTCCTGAAAGCATAATGAGAACTTCACTGCTCCCATCACATCATTTCTTTTCAGAAAAAAAAAATTCCTTTAGTATGCCTGACGCCAGAGCACAGAACTGCAAGGTTACAAAAGCACAGGTAAGCTTTTCCTATACACCTTGCCAGAGCCACTCAGGAGAATAAGAAGAGGCTGTTCCCTCTCTTGCCTTGCCCATGCACTCATCCTGCTGGCACCGTGGAGCAGCTAAGGCTTTTCAACACATCTGGAGGAGAAGACCTTTTACTGGTCCTTCATTCCAGATGGTTTAGCTGCCGCCTTTTGCTTCTCTCAGCATTCCGCAATTATTAAGGTGAAGCTGCATAGAGCCAGGAATTGAGGTGATAATGACGTGAAGTCTTAATTCCAGAAGTAACAAAGCTCCATGTTTCTCCCGTCGTTCACATGTCATGTCACACTATGCAGGACACTCTAAACAGAGGACTCAAGCAGGGTATCAAAAAGAAGAGAAAGCAGCAGCCAGTCATTGCAATGTGAAACATATTTCCCTTGTTTCAGCATTTCACAGCTGACATTTAAGTGGGGCCTTTGAGTGGGACCAGTTTCAGAAGTGCTACAGAGGAGAGAAGGACCCTGGGGTCAGTCTGAAGCAAAGCCCACAGCAGAAGATGCCACGGAGGGCACAAGGGGCTTACCTGCATAAGGAGTCGAAGCGGTTTTCCATCCTGCTGCTCGAGGACTCTGAACTTCACACCAGCTGAAAGGAAACAAAAGAAGGAATCCAAATCCACACTTGGAGAAAAGCCTGTGCCATTTGCTGCTCAGCTCCACGGGCGGAGCACTGATTTCCTAGAAACAGAGTCTTCACCCTTTCTTGATTTGTGAACCCTTACGCATTTTCAACAGGAAGCACAGATTCTCTCTACAGTGGTTTTAAACATAATGACAAACGGTGTGTTTCTCTTAACTCCATTAAAAGCAGCCCTCAGTCTTCCAGCTTGAAAACACAGTGCTGAAGCAAGCACAAAGCCTAGAAATCAGGCAGCCACACCTGACGATGACGAAGGGACTGGAAAAAAACCTCTCTCTTTTCCCAAATTTCCACCCGAATGGGAACTCCATGCTAACAGCAGGCAGAGAACTCGCCTTTAATTTGTGCTCCTGTGGATAGAGCACACATGCAAATCTCTCCCTGTTTCAGACTAAGGGAGGAAAGCGCTGGCCTGGAGGCATTAAAGACATTTCAAAGCAATTGCTGCCTATTAATCCCAGCATTCATGTGTTTTTAACATGCTCCTAACCCCATCAAACCTGCCACTTTTGATATTTCCTCTTGGACTTGCTACATTCCCAATACTTTACAGATAAAGAGGAAAGGTTTTGGATTCCATGGTGACATACCGCACACGAACATTTAATGCAATGTTTCAAACAAAAATAACAAGTAGGACTAGCAATGCCTTTTTCTTTGAAAGATCTTGAATCACTTCACATAAATAAAACCAATCCATCTTCTGCAAACCTGCACCAGCCAAGCGTGCCTGTATTATTCCTTTCTACAGGTAAGGAGATGAGGCGAGAGTAATGAAGTGATCTGCCACAGATCAAACAGTGACTCAGGAGTACAAACAGAAATAAAACTCTTCATCTGGGTAAGCTCCGTCACTATAGTATCTATGTGACTCTTGCACATCTAAAACACCAAAACATTTTCTCTTGGAAGTACTTTGAATTAATTAAAGTTACATAGTTTACTCCTCCTGGGAGAGAACGCTCTTGTCTAGCAGACAGCTCTGGTTTAAGTGCCTCCCCAAATCATAAAGCCTTTTTTGTATAAGCCAGGAAGGGTTATATTGAAACACGGGCTTCCCCAATGGCTTCAAAAAGGTGTTTGAGTACCCTGGGTCTCAAATAAGCACATGTGCTGGGTGACAAAAAGCGTCCAAAGTAGTTCACCGAGCTTTGGCTAAGAGGAAGTGTCTAAGCCATTCCAGGACCTACTTTTCAGGCAGGCAATTTGTCAGAGACAGACAGAAACCAGTGGGCACGGAAGTTGCAGGTACATGGTTGAGCCCTCTGCAGCCTTGTCCTAGGATCAGGCCATTAGAACAGAAAATGCTGCTCTGTAGGTCATGGCCACACACTTCCCTTGTACAGCTGCAAGCCAGCAATCTCCTAATTAGATGATTCAATTGTTCAAGAGAAAATACATGCACAAAAAGGCCACAAATTTGTTTTAGAATGACCTATAGATTATTATAATGCTCAGGAGCCTGAGCAGTTCGCTTCACAGAAAAGAGCAGGAAGGCTCAGTCTACTGCAGATCACTCCAGCAGAGAAGAACCCTAAAGTATCCCATGACTGCCAGCCAACTCCAGAGCTCAGCGTTCTGCTTTTTCTGTACACCAGCATCATCGATGGCACAAGAGAGGTCAGGACATGAACCCATTTGCTTTGTTTCACATGACAGCGCACTAAACCGAGCTCACTGCTTGCTCATATTTCAGTAATCATGGAGACACCACCACAACAAGTCCTACAGAACCACGACAAAACTTGCCCCAAAGTTTGTGATGTGAATACCCCTGTATTGGGCAAAAGGGAAAGAAATACAGAGGAAATGAACTGACCTGTGCATGATCAAACAGCATGTTGGCAACTCGTGTGCGGGCAGAGTTTGAGACCTCTGAATCTCACCGCTACACCTTACTTTGCACTCTACATAGACATGACAGCGTACCCATCCCAACCAAGGTAGCATCTCTGGAGCTGACACGGGGCAGACAGAACTCTTGCAGAGAGGACATCCACTTTGACAGATTTGCGAAAGGCTTTTTAAAGTCTAAAGTGTTTCAATTCTGATGTGTGGGAAGAAAATACAGATTTTGTTTCCGGAGTGTGGATGGATTGTTCATCTACCCTGGCCCAGGCTTCATCAATATAATATTTTATCAATTCAGAAACTGGGTCAAAGAACTTGGAGGCCAGATGCCATGACTGAACCGACTTGAACTTAAACACTGCACTAACCCCTTGCTGACAGGCAAAGCTATCCATTCATATTGGTAGAACCATCTTGGTGGTGCCTGTAAAATCAGCTGCCACAACATATGCCAGAGGATGTCTTATCCAAGTTCTGAGTTTGAAAAGGGAGGCAAAACCTAAGCAGTGAGGACATCAAGTGATGTGTACTCTCTAAAGTCCTTTGAATTTGATTCAACTGCTCCATCTGTTACCACTCCAATGACATGTTTTTGTGCTGGGGCAGGAACACAGGCTGCAGAAATTCTCAGAGATGCCTCTTCATCTTTCAGGCAGCACAGCATTGCAGCATCCTCCTTCTTAAAATGTTTAAGAGGAGCAAACAAACAGCCAACAAAGAAAGTAAGCCAGGTAACAAACTCAACTGAGCAGACAATCCTCTGCCTGGGTGGAGACTTATTACCCTGCAGACAGTAGCTGGCTCAGCAAAACTGAGGAGAAGTAACCTAAGACCAATGGGAATAGATGGCCTTGTCTCTCAGTGGCAACAAGATTTTCTTCTGCCCTATGACCTGCCGTTTACTGGGTCAGTTTTCTTCAGCAGCTTCTCCTGTTCTCCAAAGACAGCCCCGAAGGGTTAAGAAGTTTCTGCCAGGAAATTCATAGGAACCTGCTGATGGGATACATGGAAAAGCAGCAGAGTTGGTAACATGGCTCAGCTCTACCTTCCCAAAAAAATCGAGCCTGGCTCTGCTCCAACAGACAAAGCTGTTATCGGCTGCCTCAAGCTTCCTTTGCATTTGATGACAAGCCTTGGTTTAGTGATGATCAAGCTCTTTCTCGTATTTAAAATCCCTGCTGCGTGCTCTTTAAATGGAGGGGAGACAAAAATTGAGACCTGCTTGACTTTAACGAGATTAACTATAACTGTTGACAGTCAAACCCATTTCAAAATGACCCTTTACTCTGATGCCAACCACGGTTCACAGTTACCAAAAGTGGAAAAACAATGACTAGCTTCAAAATGGTGACAGATTAGTCTCAAAAAGAGAACGATTATTTGAAATTCATCCAAACACTCCAGCTCAGGACTTCACGTAGCCAAGTCAGCACAGAAGCAGCTCCATTGATTCACAGCCACTGTAGATCCAGCCCTTTGAAACAGCAGATTTTCCAAGTATTTTCGTTATTTTTGTAATCTGGCCTGTTTCAGAGCCCAAACGCCCATGGTTACCAGTTTGTTTTACTCTCAGAAGTTTTACCTGACCTGGCACACTAGAACCAGAATGAAAAGATGAACTCATTTATATGGTGCTTGTTTGGATGTCACTTCTAGTTGCCACAGGCTTTGTAAAAATGCTCCTGATTCTGCTTCAGCATTAATTTCTTCCCATTGACATCCTCATCCCGCTCCTTGCAGTATTGGTTAACAGTACGGACAACTGCACAGCTCGAGCCTTGAGTTCTTTCCTGTGCCTCCCGCCTCCTTCTATTCAGAAGCTACCCATTGCCTCAAAATTAAATGCATAACGCAATCTCCTTGAACTTCTGCACGTGCAGCGCTGAAGGACTTACCTGCGAGTCTGTAGGATCTGCAGAGCCGAAGGAGGATTGAATAAAGAGGCAGAGAGTCAATCAGGTCAACTAGCAAGTGTATCAGGCCTTGCACAATCACCACCAGCAAACGGAGCTGCAGAGAAAGAGTTTAATAAGAAAATCTCAGAGAAACAGGAGATGCAACGCGTGAAAATTCAGGAGCCGATGCGCAATCTGACATCGTCGTGTGCTAAGCTAAAACCTCCCAAAGTGGGTTTGATGTCTGAAAGTGGTGGGCACCCAGACCCTGCATGAGGTTCCTCGACAATCTTAGCTCAGGGGTGGAACTGAAATGAAGCTCCTACAGTTGTAGAGGCTGTGACCTGCCAGGACACGAGAGCTATTCCACTTTCAGCGGCCACAGTCTAAAAGGGAGAATTCGGGCTTATCATTTCTAGTAAACTCCACCACTGTGTGTCAGTGAACATAAATTTTTCTTTCTCCAACAGGGAACTGAAGTAGCTTTTTTTCTGCCTGAAGATACCCCATGTAGAGCATCTAAGCAAGAGCAAAGCAGTCAGAAATGAGCTTTGTGCTCAGTGTTTTCTGTCCCCTGATTAAAGCGTCTCCTTTTGTCAGGGTGCATTTACTTTTGCGGACAAGCTCATCTGAAAAGAGAAGGCTCAAAAAAGATGTTGAAACCACATGATGGTCACTGTCTGCGGAAAATTTTGCTCCAGGCAGGCCACAGAGAGGACTGGTCATACTGGGAGAAGAAAAGAAAAATAAAGAAGTCCAACCTTCTGAGCAAAGCCTGCCTGAAAGCATTTAACACAGCAAGTTAATTTCCTGAAAAAAAAAGAGTTCTGGATCAAACTAGAGGGGCCGCCACCCCAGACGTGGGATGGGAAGATAAAAAAAAATTACTTCTGAGTGAAAAAGAGGGGAACAGCTTGTACTGCTGACTGGGATTTGCTGGGAATTCCCTTTGGAGAAACACAAGCACGTATCCTGAATTCCACTTGCTTGGCTGACACGGGCTGTGTGAGAACCCTTCCTGGGAGACCCAGGCAAATTTGTATTTTCTTTGTGCATGACAGTAAATCACTAGGAAACCTTCGTTTAATATCTCAGAAGACAATATATTACTAGCTTCAAGGGTTCAGTCTTACCAGGGTAAACACCAAATAATATAGTGCAGTTGTAGGCAGGAGGAACAGCAGGATTGTAAATAGCAAAGTGCCAATAAATAACTAGGGAAAAAAAAGAAACACAAACAATCATTAGCAGAGAAATGGCAAAATAAAATGGAATAAAAATAACAGAATAGGAAAGTGTGAGATGATGAAAATTTGCAAGACTCCTTAATGTTTTTTTTTCCCTCCCTGTGTGAATAATGCTGTTACCTTGAATAGTTTCAGCACTTCTTCTCTCGCTGGGCCTTTATAGAAGGCTCCTTATTATAGGAGTATGTTTGGAAAGATAAATAAGCTGTATCCTGACAGCATTTTTTTTCCTTTCTAGACAATACTCAAGATCTCCTATTTCAGGCCAGCTTCCTTATGAAACAAGACTCACATGACCATGCCCACCCCCTATCCCCGCAAGTTTTAAAGCCATTGGATTTTACCAGGAAAATGTGGGAGGGTACAAAGAAGTAGAAATTGCGTAGGGAATTTTGTAAAGAATTGCGGAGTGGTTTTGTTCCTCCTTGTTTTAGCAGAATAAACAGCTGGGGAAAAGCTGACAAAATCTGGTTGATAAACATTCCCAGCAGCAGCAGCCACCGGCTGGTCCGTCCAGCCCCAGGACTTCTGCCTCTTGCTCGGTGGGAAATTGGCAGAGAGAAAGAAGCTGGAGTTACTGGGGTGGAGGGAGCAATACCGAGAGGATGAAGGAGGAAAACTCCATAGGAAAGCAGGTGTCATTAGCTCCGCTGCCCACAGAAAAAGTTATTTTTATTCTGGGCCAGCCCAGTTGGCGTAAGCCTAAATAATTCCAACTGGGAGAAATGGATATATGACAAACAGGGATGTGACTTGTCAATTTTCAGTCACCATTTCCAGAACACAGAGGCCACAGGAAGACAGGGCGCTGCCGTTTCTGCATAAAGAGATCATGGCCGTGGTATATTATGAAAGAAAACAACCCAGAGAGTCCTGTCACAGAGGTGGATCAACATCCCAGCTTTACGCACGTAACCAGAAATAGATCATAACCCAACTCATTCTCTTCACAGCAATTCCTTCTCCCCTCCTCTGTCACCCCACTGCAGTTGCTTAAAGTCTCCAAAAGGCTTTTAAGGTCTGCTTTGAATGTCTCTTCCCACCCAGGCCAACGACATAATTCCCACTGGCCTCCGGAGCAGCAGGATGAAGCCTGAAGTGCCAAAGCAATTCTCCTCAAAGTACGCAGGGACCAAGCCCTGACGCAATCCGTCTTCCTGGCACGGAGGCGCTTACTTATCCATCGCCAAAGAAACAGAAAAATAGCTCCTCCGCCGTGGCGTAAGAAGCTCAAGGTTATCTGTTGGGATGGAGAAAGAGGCCCTGGAAGTTACCAAATACTATCATATTATTTTAGCGATGTTTACAACCAGCGGCGTGGAGCAGTTCAGGCTCTGCTGAACTTTTGCATGGCATTTCAGAAATTAAAAAAGAGCTTACAGCGTTTGACAAAAAAAAAAAAGAAAACCTGCCTCTGCTGCTTGAGTGAGAACGTGTGGGCCAGTCTCCAGCGCAACGTGAACGAAACAGGGCCTTTTAATAGAAACGCTGGCACGTCTGTTACTGTGGCAACACTGCTGGGCACCACTTTTTAAATTGCCTCCCTCCTCCATCCCCACTCCCATGCTCCAGGAGCTGTGAGCATCTGCAGCACCCACCAAATTCACCAGCGTGTCTCGCAGGTGCTCAGCACTTGCCAGAATTAGGCCCCCCCGAAGACACAGAGAAGCGAAGGGGTGCTGCCGAGCAGCAGCGCCCAAGTGTTTGGTCAAAGAGCCAGGGATGCAGGGTGCCGCGACATGCACTTGTTCTGGGTACCGCAAAGCCTCCCGTGGCTTCTTGTCTCAATATTAGCCAAAGTGGGATAGGATCGTATTGCCCACGGGCAACATCCTGCGGCGAGCCCCGGGCACCGCAGCGCTACCTGGTCCAAGTCATAGGAGCAGGAATCCACCCGCTGCCGGAGCACGTTCCACTTCTTCCCACGGAACAAACGCCAGAGAGATGACAGGCCGTAAATCTTCAGGCAGTAGAGCCTGGGCAAAGAGAAGATGCTGTGCATCAGAGCTGCGAGTTCCCCAGCTTCAACGCAAAACAGCTGTCATCATTACACCCCTGCGCCCACTCACTTACCGACGCCGCAGAACTCAGGGCGGCAAAAGAAATCAGCCTGAGAATGACGCAGATAAAATACTAATTGCTCAGTTAACCGTATTTGGGCTGGTCCCCGGCACGGGCAAAGCAGGCTACTGTAGACAGCTCTGGACCACCGGAGGAGAACGGCCATGCCATGCCCTGGGGTTGCGGCACGGCTCTCGATTTCTGCTCCTGTTGATGGCACCTGGGAAGTGGCAAGTGCTGCTGGAGGGTGGCTCCTACGAGCAGCAGCAATCGCCAACCCCATGCCAACAGCCTCCCCGCAGCAAGAGAAGCAGCAAACTTATTCCCCCGAGCTCACCTCTGTCTCTCCAGTTCAAATCTGCCCCGTTCCCCCTGCTTCACACCCTTCCCACAGCAGGAGCAGCCAAGGTCTTAACCCCTCACACTTGGGTCCATGCAAAAGGACAAGAGGTAACGGGCACAAACTTGAACATTGGAAGTTTCATCTTAGCATGAGGAGGAACTTCTTCCCTGTGCGGGTGGCAGAGCAGTGGCACAGCTGCCCAGAGAGGTGGGGGAGTCTCCCACTCTGGAGCCATCCCAAACCCGCCTGGACGCCGTCCTGTGCCACTGCTGGAGGTGCCCCTGCTCTGGCAGGGGCTTGGACTGGAGGAGCTCCAGAGGGCCCTTCCAACCCCCACCAGCCTGGGATTCACTTTTGCCCCCCCAGCACAGAGAAACAAGGGAGAGAACTGGAGCCCCTGCACCTTCTTTAGTAAACCACAGCTTCAAACATCTATAAGAGTGGGAAGAGATCAACTAAATGGCTGGTGGCACCCGTAACGCACCCTTTCCCTAGGCTTTTCGTAACGTGCTGCTACAACATGTAGAGCTGCCTCCCTCCCGGAAAAATGGCAATGGTGAGGGAAGCTTGGTGTGATAAGGGGTGGGGAACAGAGACATTTATGGAATAACACAGAGGATTAAAGACCCCCTGGGAGGGATGGAGAAGAGGTACAAAGAGCCCTGGGCAGCAGTGTCCAACATACAAGGATGTAAAGAAAGGGGACACAGACAATCTGTGGGGCAGAACAGAGCCTGAGAAAGCCTGAGCTACAAAAGCCGAACCGGTTAACCAGCCTAGTTAAGGTGCGGAGGCTGCTCAGATTTCAAGGCAGCGTTGTGAAAGCAGAAGTAAGGAGCCTTATCCAAGAGAAGCGTCTGGTTTGAGGAACACCAACTGCTTCAAGGAATTGGCAAGGTGCCGCCAGACCGGCAGGCACAGCTCAGTGCACTAATCCCCAGGCAGGAGGGTGCCCAGGACAACTCCAGGTTGCTGGTACACACCTGCCCTGTTGCTCTGACTAAGGCCACACACTCCCCCGCACACCCTGACATGGCACCAAGCGGGTGTTCCTGCTGTAGCACCTGCCCCACCTTCCCCGGCTGCCTGCACACACTTGCCCGCTCTCGTTTCACCATGTGGTTTGTTTCAGAAGGGGATCTCAGGCTTCACCAGCACCTGAACCAGCAAATTCTTCCACCAGCTGCAGAAACACAAGGTGTTGCGGTGGCTGTGTTGATGTGGGTGACTGCTCTCCCTTCCTGATTCTCCATGGGGGGCACCTGGCACAGCAGGGGCAGTTCAGTGCCAGCGGCAAGATAACATATAGCTGTTCTGTACTTCTAACAAAGAGCCGAGGCGGGTAGACTGGCTCCCCGCAGCTCACAAGGGAAAAGCAATCAGCTGAGAAAATGCTTTTCCTATTTCCACTCTCTGCGCAATTAGGAGCAGCAAGGCCACTCCTCACAGACCAAAACAGAAACTCCAGTAACTAGAGGTGTTGGGAAGAGACCCACAGACTGGTCAGGGTCGGAAGGGACCTCTGGAGCTCCCCCAGTCCAACCCCCTGCCACAGCAGGGGCACCTCCAGCAGTGGCACAGGACGGCGTCCAGGCGGGTTTGGGATGGCTCCAGAGTGGGAGACTCCCCCACCTCTCTGGGCAGCTGTGCCACTGCTCTGCCACCCGCACAGGGAAGAAGTCCCTCCTCATGTTCAGATGGAGCTTCCTATGGTCAAGTTTGTGCCCGTTCCCTCTTGTCCTATCACTGGGCACCACTGAAAAGAGACTCTTCTCATCTACCTGGCACCCTCCCTTTGACTATTTACAAGCATTGATAAGATCAAAACTCTCCATAACTAACACTACTGATTTTGGGTCTAAACCCTATACTTGCAACAGACCCAATTCATAAATCATATCTCAATATTTCTAATCATTCCCTAAACTACCCAGAACTAAAGTTCTACTATCTCCTCTTTGGTTTGCAATGTAAAGCCCTCTGGTCATCGTTCCTCCCCAGGCTGTGAGCATTCTGTACTTTATAAGCCAAAAGTTCCTGTATTTATGACCTTGTCTCTCATCTCCTTGGCAAGAGCAGCTATTCTGCAGTTGCCTGTGCAACTCCTTGCTGCAGCACGTGCTAACAGAGGGCAGGAACAGAGCACGTTGGCGGGTACCATTTGCACAGTAACCCCGACAGGCCCCAGACATGCCCCAAAGCCCCCTGCACTCCCACACACTCCCTCAGAGCCTCTGCCCAGCTCTCAGGCCATGGGGCCCTCCAGTAGGTCCAGACAGCGACACCAGGACGGTGTCACAGCCATGCTGTAACCCCAAACCTGCCATCTGTGCTCCACAATGCAGACATGAACCTCTGAAGCAGGGCAGAGCCAGGGATTTTGGGGCTTCTCCAGAAGTACAAGGGTTCCCCTTTCCTCCTCTCCTCCAGTTCACCTCAAAACTACTGGGCAGGGTGCAACTGAAAAGAGTACTATAAGGTTGAATCAAAGGGATGGGGTGAACTGCTTTCTTGTTCTCTGCCCGTCACGTAGTTTTATTTTTCCAGGTCACTACCACAATAAATAAATATTTAAACATAGGAAAACTGAAAGATAGGTCACTTGTACTACTGCAGCCATCATTTCTAACATGCATAAAAGAATGCAATAAATGAATTGCTGGCTAAAGCGTGAAATCAAGAGAACTACACCAGGATTGAATGCTCCACAAATTAAAGACATGGCCTGAGTGTTCAGTGGCCCTTCTCTCCAAACATACCCAAGACACAGTCAAGAGAGATCAACTCACCTGGCACCGTAGACATAGAAGCAGTAGATGTGAAAGGTCAGAAGCGCAATGATGTCGGAGAGGATGCAGAGAGCCACAGTCAGGCCCAGACAAGCCGACAGACCGACATACCAGAGGATCATCTCAATGAAAGGGGACATCAGGTGAATGTAGCCTAGTGGACATTGTAGAGTGTCAGTATCTCACTGAGACACCTTCCTGTTGACAGTCTCAAAAGACCCCCACCCTAGAACATTGCTCCAGAAATCATAGCCACGAAAACATGGAAGTAAAACTGGAAAACTCCTTTTGATGACATCCTCTGTTTAGGAAGGCCAACAAAAACTCTCTTCCCCCCCAGGTTTCTGTTCAGGTGTGGCAGCTCTGTGAGGAAGGGGAGGATGTGCTTAGCTTGAACAGAGCAGTCACCTTGCTCCACATATGATTTGCTTTTCTAGATTTGTGTCCAGCTTCCTAATTACATTTTTAACTGCACACATCAACCTTCACTGCAATCATTCCCATTCTCTAGCTCTTCCCACAAATGCCAACCCATATGGCTTTTGTAAAATAAACCAGTGTGGAGGCACACAGTCTTTTTCATCACTAAAGTGGCACAAAGTCACAGAAACAAGACTGTACTTGATTGATGAACAAAGTAAATCAGTATAATAACGAAGGAGTTCACGTCCATCATGACTGTACTCCTTCATCAAGACACTTATCAAGGATAGCAGGGGTGTGTTATTTCAAGGAAGGACTCAAAATGATAAAGTTGCACTAAGCTGAAGTCAGTGACAGGACAGGGTCGGCATTCGCATCCTGAGAGCACACTTCTCATCCCTATCCTATCAGTTGCCTCTTACATGGCAGAGACTACGAAAGCCTACATAAGACTTAAAGCCTGCATAAGACTTAAAGCCCTCCCTTGGACACTCACCACTAATGGCACCACGTAAGTAAGCTCCGTCGTGATTTGCACTTCTTGCAAAGCATCAATACAAGCACTTTATTTTAATATGCATGACTTCCTTGTGTGGGAATCCAACTTTGGCTTGAGTTCCCACAGCGGGAAGACTCACAGACAAGTTTGGACTCGCAGTAGTGCATTTTGATTCATTATTCACCTCTAGGCAAACATTGAACACTCGGAAGGGAAGAGATGAAAAGGGAGGCTGAAAAGTTAAACAATTGCACTTACTAATCCAAAGATGGATGTGGTAAAGGAAGAAGCGGCCCAAAACCTGATCCAAAGCTCGGTTCATTTTCAGTCCAGCTGGCGCTCCCATTAGCCACTGCAGCAGGTCCTGGAGCTCTTCAGCTACGTGCTACAAACACATGGAAGCAAGGCACCGGAGTTAAAAGACTGTTCCTGCACTGAACAGGTCCAGTGCACTGTACGTGCTGCCCCCCTGCAAAATATTCTTACCACACACCCTTCAAACCAACGGAAAAAAAAAATAATCAGAAATGTGCTTTTATTGACTCTATACTGAATCCAGCAGAGAGGAAGCTGAACTGCTTAAATGGTCTCGGTGCTGGGAACATGAACCTAGTGTTTGTTTATGGCCACCTCTGGTAGACTGGCACAGCACGATTTCGTGGTGTAACGAAGAGTTCTTGAAATGGATGGCAAATGCTGATGCACCAATCAACTTCTTCGGACAATCAACTGAAAAGTCAGAACTGAGCAAGTAACTAACGATGGGGAAGGCTGTCAGGATTTTAAAAGGGAGAAGATGGTAATGCACTCATGGGCAAAAAAGAAAGTCTTTTTTTTTTTTTCAAACAAATAACCTATGTGTTTACAGCAGGGTAGAAAACACAATTATATAAATGTATTTCATACATAAACAAACTTTCTTGATGCTCTGTGGTGCACTAGGCAAGATGAACCATACTGTACAGCACTGAGCTTGCCTACCACTACCGTGTCTCTCTGCAGGCTTCACGGCGGGATACCCATGGCATCCCAGTGAAAAAGAAACCCTTCGAATCATTGAGAAAAAAAGCCTAATGGAGGTTGTCCCTAAATCACTGAGGGCTTTGACTCACAATTTCTGGTGATTTAATCCCAGGCTGATGTTATTTACTGGTTTTCTCTCTCCACCCCACTACTCCGCCGGAGGTCTCCCTTGCAGTCAGCAGGGCAGAAGATGGGGTGGCTCTGCTCCTCGGTAGTTTGCACCTGACCCACTCACCTAAGCCGAAACCAGCAGTGAAGGCCATTTACCAGGCTGTGAATTGAGGTAGCTGAGAGTGGTAACCTCCAGCAAACAGGCGGGGAACATACCTGGAAGAAGTGACCTCTCACACTGTCCCACATAACCAGAGATTGTGAGTAAAAGCCTTTTACCTCCGAAAATCCCGCTTATAGTCAAGTCCATGCAAGTGAATTGCACTGCAAATTGGGCGTGTGTAGAAGAATCGAGACACGCTGCCTAAAGCTGATGCACCGTCGCCTACTTTCCCCACCATTCATATGGATAATTTCCCTACAGGGAAATTATTTCCAAGGAACGACTCCATTTTACTTATTAACCAACAGGATCCTTGCAAAATGAGTTTGTAAACGCTTAATTTTGCCGCTACTCTAAAAGTAAGGGCTCCATCTTCAACTTAACCGAAAGGATTGCCTTTTTACTTCATTCATTTTCCCCTCTGTCTCACTGCGAGTCAGAACTGATTTGAACCCCTGGATCTTACCTCTGTGGCTCAGAAGCGTTAGCTACTTTATAAATAGACTGGTTTTAATATTTAAAGTCTTGGATTGGTAACTTAGAAAAAGCATTTGGGGATTTTAATGAAATATTTAAATGCTTGAAAGCAGTCCTTCAGCAAGGCTGTTTTTCAGCACCGAATCCTTCTGGAGACTGCCAGTCCCAGAGGGGCTACTAAATTCTGGCAGGGGCACGTAGCTCAGGGAAGGTGCCCTTGCTTGCTGCTATTTGGCTGGGCAAGGCATTTCAAAACATAGTCCTAAGGCATAACCTTGCAGGTTGTTTCCCAGCCAGATATTTTAGAACCGATCAATAGCAAGCAGAATCAGGAAAGGTGACTGGGTGTCCAATTCTCCCATTGCAGTCATGAATACTGGATGTGGCCAGTATCAAGAAGTAAGATACAGTGAACTGGAAGTGTGTCACAAAGGGGTGTAGGGACATTACCAAACTGGAGACTAAAGCTAACGTGGTTTAGATGAGAGCACTGTTGACGTATTTTCTTTCTTGTCATGCTATTCTTTCTAGTCTCCATATGCAGATGGTCTAATGGTGACACAGCACCGATGGAGAAGGACACACAGCGCACTGCGGGCACCGGGATGCCCAGTGCAAACTTCCCGAGCGGAGCATCTACTGCAAGTCAGAGCAAGCGGAACCAAAGCACTCCCTACCAGACACATTTTCCCTGGGTCTGTTGCAGACATTTGGGGCTCTATTTTACAATTTAACACCTAAGAATGTTTTTCAGAAGTGTTCTCTCTGCTTGCTTTGTTTATGGATTAGCAGGACATGACCGAATAGGAACTTATATCCAATTATCTCTAAGCCCCAGTAACCTTTTTGGAGGCACGATCTATGACAAATATTTCACTGTTTCAAAGAGATTACAGCTTAAGAAAAAGAGACATCAGCAAGGATGAAAGAGGTGAAGGAGGAACAAAAAAAGATGGTTTAGAAGTAGTTCTCCTTTTTAAAACAGACAAATGCAGCACTTTGAATCGGGTATTTTTGAAAGAAGGCTGTCTTGTGGAAAGCAAAAACAAGAACAACCATTGGGAAGCCTGGTGGGATCGAGAGGAAGGAGGAGGGTAGGAGTTGTGAGGGCACCTACAGAGAGGAGATTATGCACATTTTCCATTCTTGGATTTGAAAGCCTGCTCTGAAAAAAAAATAAATCAGTCCTTCGTATTGCACACAGCTACTCGCCAGTTACTCCCTAGGTGTCTCTGAATCACATCTGCCTCATTTACTGACAAAAGCAACTTGTTATTACAGTCAGCGCAGCACAGCTCATCAAGCTGTGAAAGTGGGAGCTGCAGTCCATGATGTCTTGTGCATCATCAACAATTGCTAGCTAAGTGCTGATTTGAGAACCATTATATCAGGGGATGACGAATGATGGCTAGGGAACACGGCTTGATCCTCACGTCAGCAGGCTGAGCTTGTGACCCTGGCAGTTGTTGAGAACCAAAATAACCTACCTGCATCTGCTTCCTTCCAGAGAGATGTTTGCTAGGGAAAAAACAACCAACCGAGCACTGCACCCAGTCCCCACACAGCTACCATTTTGTCAATACTAAAATCAATCAATCGAACCAACAAGGTTGTACATTATATAAGGTTAGTTTGTCAATATTAAAATCAATCGAATCAATAAGGTTGAAATAAGGTTAGGTATATAACCTTATAACACATAATCATCTTATTATAATATATATAATGTCTATTTACTAACACAGACAGAGAAGGAAGGTCAACACCATCATCAGATCTGGGGCAGACATCAAAAGCAGAACAGCAAGAAGCATTAGGGAAGGAAAAGTAACTCATTCTGCACATGGGAAAGTTTGCGTTACCGAACTTGGCAACACACAAGCACTTGAGAAAGCCCAAGTGATGGGAATAATGCATACCAGATGGACACTCAGCAGCAAAGAGGAAACCTACTGCTGAATGGCTAAGGGGAGATTTTGCTGTCATACTGGAAAAGAAGTGGTGCTGGCTTGCACACCGCATGCTGAAGTCATTGGTATATTTTGGGATCACTCAGATCTGCATTTTTTAAGGCCTACACACAATACATATAAATCAATGCCCACCGAAGGCAGGAAAAGGACTCCAAATGATTTTATGTCCACAATCTAATATGCTTGAAAGAAGAAAGTCAGGCTGGAAAGTAAGAAGAGTTGTACGTGGCCTGAACTGATAAGCGTGGAGAAGCAGAGAAGAAAGGCACTGACTGACTACCAGGCCACCCCCGCAAGGAGGAGTTAGCACTTCCAGGAAAGTAAGTAAACAGCTCTTGCTGATAGCAAGGTAACGAAGTCTGCACATGTAGGAGACATGGTGAAAATAAGTGACACGATGATGCCTGAGTTGAGTGACAGACGAGCTAAATTACTGAAAGAGGAACGAATGAGGCACTCTCACAAGCAAGCCTCTCCTGGACAGGTGCTGGGATCGGATACACCTTGAGCACGGAGAGCATCCATCTGCCAAAGACACTGGGCAGATGGAACCCCTCCTGGAGCCACCTGTGCAAACAGGAACGCAGCCAAAAGCCACTTCCTTGCAGACTTGTTAAGAAATCAGATTTCGGAGAGCTGGACACTTACAGTAATCCCACAGGGAGAGCTCTAGAGAACTTAAAACTTCTCCAGCTGAAATATCTGTCAGGGAAAAGACTTAGGAATAAGACTTAGAAAAATATTTTTAGCATATAGCTCAAATACAAGAGCATTGCAAGAATTGTGGTCCTTTCTACCCCACCACTGCTGCTGAATAGTGTCTGCAGCAATCCTTAAAACATGCACTCCTTAAAAGCTGGACTATGAAAGATAACAAAAATGGCAGTAATCATGATCCACAGCTATGCTGGACACTCCATACACGCTTTCTGAAAGCACAGCATGTACAAGAATGATCGGGGACTTATGGCTTGTAACAACTAGAAGGTTAGACATGGACCAAGCAGATCACCGTCAAGAGAGACATGAGCTCTTCAGAAGAAAGACAGGATAAGTAGGAAAAAGTAATTGCTGCTGGAATTCTCTAATCAGAATAAAATTCCTCCCAACCAAGAAGACAGAGAAAGAGCAAAGAGAGGACGTTCTCCAGCTGCTAGAAAGGAACTAATGGAAAGATCCACCTTCTCTCCCAGAAATGAAAGGAAAGTGGGCAGAGAAAGGATTAGGCGGTGCAGCTGCATGACAGTGCTCAACACTGAAGACTCAAGACACAGAAGCTCTTAAAATGGAGCTAACTTCAGATTAGCAGTCTGGTCTCCAGCCTCTGAAGTACATTGTATGTTCCTTACTGCCACTAAACAGATATATTGGAGTACTGCACCTAAAATGAGCCACCAGAAAAGCAGGATTCTATGAGTCATACTTGTTCTTCATTAATTTATGCTGATGCTGAGGGATCTTAGTGGGCAAGAGGAGTTATGTTTGAGAAAAATCACAGGACGCAGCAAGTTTTCCTAGTTTACCATCTGCACACCAGAGCTCTTAGACAGGATTTCAGGTGTTTGTATCCTGACTAGCTAACGCCTTTGGATTTCCCCATGAAATTTCCCTTCACAAGCACGGCTGCACTGCTTATCAAGTCTGACTTTTCAGCATTTTATCAGATTCAACCCAGGTTACAGCTTTTTTGGGTGTCCCACCCTCCCCCCCCCCCAAACACCCCATATAGCAACAGCTTGAGGACATCTCCTGTTGACTCCAGAATAAAAGTATTCTGGCTCGATAACCACTCAACCTGCAGCGGCAGAGCTCTGTCCAAGCCATAATTGTTACTTTAGGAACCGGAGCAGCCCTCCAGTAAACATCTAATTACTATTCCCTGCACACGCAAAGCAGAGCTGTGTTCCTTTTGAGCAGCCCCAGCAGGCTTGATTTGAAGATTTCACTGCTCTTGAGAAGACCTAATTTGCATGACTTCAGACAGGACTCTCCGAAATCCTTGTGCGTAAGGCATTGCCTCCTTACAACTACCCCAGATATCAAGAGGTGGTCAGTACCCACAGCAGGTGAAAGAGAAATGGCTTTGGCCAGCCTTACATCAGCCACGGGGATGAGAGTGTCAGCAAGGTGACCAATTCGGTTCTTTCTGTACAGCCAGGACATCAGCAGCAACCCCAGAGCCACATCAACCAGCAGAGAGACAAAGATGTTGGCTTTCCTGCATGCAGGATAAAGAGAAACGGCATTAGAGAAAAAAGGAAGGACAGTGTTTAATGTTTCAATGACAATTGTGGGCTTCACTTACACAGCATCTTTAGTGTCCCAGGGACACCAGGACAACTTACTGAAGAGGCACGGTATAGAGATCTTTTGACTTTCACTGGTGTGCTGCTACTTCTGTGGCCAAACACGGAGCCGCTCGGAACCTCCCACACCACAAAACCTTTCTTAATAAGGGGAATGAAGAGTGGGATTGAAGCTACAGCGAGGAACGTTAGACCAAGTATGTATATATATACTCGGGGGGATTTACCGATACTAAGGGCACCAGCACTTGGGAGCACCCATGTTGAGATGGGATGGCTTTCCAAGTGGTATACTTCAGTTCAATCACCAGTCAGTGTAATAATAGTGTTTCTGGGTACACAAACATACCCAGAAGGGCTGCTGAACTGCCCCCTCACTGCTAGCGTTTCTGAATGAAATTCCATGACGTGAGTTATTCGGGAAATCAGATTAAACAATCACAGTTACTTTTGGCCTTCAAATCTGTTAATCTATTTTAAGTGTTCCCTGGGAGTCTATTACTGCAGGATCAGAGAACCACACAGAACAAGACTCGCTGTGTAATGGCCATAGGGCATTCAATATCTGTCTCAGATCTCTGCCTCTCCCTGTTCCACTCACTGTGCTGCATGTTTGCTTTTGCTATTACACTGACTTCGTTACTGCTGCCGGAGTCTCTGGTCTGCAGTTACCACAAGAAAGATTCCCCAAAACAGTGGGTGAAAGAGGATAGCGTTTAAACTGTTCTGCTTTTATGGAAAGCGCCACTGAATACTGATTGCAGTTTTTGGTTAGCAGCAGCATATGTGGAAGCAATGAGCTTGTGGGAGTAGTGATAGCAAAGTACTCCACGCATGGGTGCAGTACAAGCTTTTATTCCGGTCGCCTTTCCCAGGCTAGGGAAAAAAGCATATATCTGGCAAAAGGCATAATTAATATAAACAGAGTGCAGAGTAAAGACCTGCAAACTAGCAGGGAGTAGAGCAAGGAAGGCAAGATGACATGGTGCAGCAAGGACTCCGTAGTGCTGCGCAGGCACAGGATCTGTGGTTTGGGTTCCCCAGAGGAGACAGGGCCAGAGCAAAGACGTGCATGGCTTTATGTGCACTCCATACCTCATTAGCTGAGCCTGGTTTTGAGCCTTCTTGTTGCTGCCGATGACCTGGAGGTGCTGCAGGCGATGTCCCAGCTGCTCACAAGTCGAGAGTTTGCTCCATAAGAAAGACAAAGGCCAAAACTTCAGCGCCCTGCAGAAACATAGTGGGAATATCCCTTTTTGATTTTGCCATCTAGCAGGCTGCGCAGCGTACAAAACATTCAGTGTAAAGTTAAGGCTGTGCAACCAGAGACAGCGTCAAGATATTATCATTAAAGAATATTAGATGTTAACTGCTCTCTTAAAGGTTAACAGAATTAAGGCAGCCTTTCCAGATCAAGACAGCTAAAGCAGACAACCCAGCCTCTCATTTCCATTCCGTAAAACCAAGGGTCTCGCTCTTCCGAGGAAGCCAGAACGCAATCCTGCTTCCACCCTGTGCTTTGGGATACATCACTGGGATTGCGCACTGCTCTAAGTCTCTGGGAGACCGGAGTCAAGGCAGTTGTGTGTACAGCACAAGGACACAGCGTGGTGCAACTGCTTCACAAACCCCAGTATTACGGATCACAAGTATATCTATAACAAACAGCTGTGCTCTCCCTCCAGTTTCTGCCCCTTTTTCCCTCTTTTCTCTTTCTTCCATCACATCCTTCTCTTCTTTTTTTCTTTATTACTTCCAGGTTCCCTTCTCAGGGTCTTCATTTCCATCTTTTCTCCACTGCCTTGCCAAGGGTGACCAGCATTATGTAGATTACACGACATTTAGCATTTAATTAGGTTTCAAAGTTAACATCCACATTAGGCCTGTAGGGGAGGAAATATTCACACGGTTCTTTTTTATGACTCAGAAGAAAAGTACTAAATGATGCTCAATTGTTTTTTGGGAGTTACTTTGATTACCACACAACCTATAAAGAAAGGAATGAGGGTGATTTGCGTAGCCTAAAATGACACCACTGGATGCAGACCAGTCAAAGAATGCACAGTAGCAGTACAGCAACACAAAGCACTATCTTTGTTGTGCGGAATAAATCCTGATGTGAACATAATTTGGATCACTTCTTTCCTGTACTCGATGGCGGTCTCACTATTTTCATAGTGTTTTCATTGTTTCCCATTAAAGGTCCAGGAATCCACGTCCACATTTAGTCACTTCCTTCACCTACTCTCTCTACTGCTTTGGCATGTTCCTTTGCTTTTTACATTCATTCCAAACGCTACAATTATTCCTGGTATCCTGCTTCGCTTTTGAAATTGTACAGCTGTTCGGATCATTAGTGAGCGTGGCCTGGAGACGTCCCCGCGACGCGCGCGTGCCTTCCCCAGATCTCATCTGGAGGACTTCAGCCCGTCGGCCAGCAGCAGAGGGCCTTTAGGACTGGCCAGGATAAAACGCAGGATGGGCAGACCAGAGCTCCGGTTGCTATTTATACATTTTACACAAACAGCAAGGGTATGGCTAAGTTCAAAATCCTGCTCGGTTCACTGTGGTTGCTGTCCCCTTCCACCCCCCATCCTCCTGAGCCCTTTCAACCATCCTTCGTGCAATGTTTGTCAGCTGAAAAAAACAGAGTGCTGAAGTCCCCCCTTCCCCCTCCCCATTCAAATCTCAGATACATTGGTTTTGAAATACACGCGTTTGTACTGTGAATCATTCTTCTTAAATTGAGGCCTCCGAGTTACTCAGCTCTTCGTTACAGCCTCCCACCTTAGAGACAAATGCAGGCACTGCTCTTCAGCTGACTTGTCAGGAGGGGACATCTAAAGCGGCGGAGGAAAAAGCGGCATGCAGGGGAGGGAGACACGGTGGGCGACTGCACTGGCCACTGGTCTCAAAGACCTGGCTTTGCAGATTCACTGAGACACAAGCACAAGCGAGTTTTCTCTTCCAATTACATCCTAGCCCAGTGGTTACATGTTCTGGTGTGCCAAACCTTTGCGAGAGCAGAGAATTGTGCTTGAAATGCAAAGAAGTGGGAAGGAGAAATGCCGTACCTGTGCGGTTATGTACAGATGACTGAAGGTGAAAAAAATTTACCAGTCAAACCACCAGCTGCCAGACCATCTCAGTTCAAGCAGAAAGCAAAGGCTCTGGGGCCCTGCAACAAACGCTCACTGGGCTGACCATCTCCCCGTCCCCTCCCACCAATGTGTGTCTCTTACCGTTCACGGCTGCACCACGACTCCCCGGGCTAGAGGCAGCTAGCCTGTGGGTCACCCACCGACCAGACAGCCCTGGTCCCCCGCGCCAAAGGAAAGGACACGCTGCTGCTCTCTTCTGCCTGAGGAATTTCTTGCACAAGCAAGAATGATTTCCAAAGCAGTCTCATCCCCAGGAGCACCCCCCAATGGGCAAACATATCTCCTTGATGGAACAGGATGGGCCCACAATCCCAGACTGGTGAGGGTTGGAGGGACCTCTGGAGCTCCCCCAGTCCCACCCCCTGCCAGAGCAGGGGCACCTCCAGCAGTGGCACAGGACGGCGTCCAGGCGGGTTTGGGATGGCTCCAGAGTGGGAGACTCCCCCACCTCTCTGGGCAGCCTCTGCCACTGCTCTGCCACCCGCAAAGGGAAGAAGTTCCTCCTCAGGTTGCGATGGAACTTCCTATGCTCAAGTTTGTGCCTGTTCCCTCTTGTCCTGTCACTGGGCACCACTGGAAAAAGACTGTTCCCATCCCCCTGGCACCCTCCCTTTGAGTATTTATAAATATTGATAAGATCCCCCTGCAGTCTTCTATTCTCCAGACTGAAAAGCCCCAAGGCCCTCAGCCTTTCCTCATAAGAGAGATGCTCCAGTCCCCTCATCATCACAAGACACATCAGAGGTCTGTGCTTGCCTGTACTATGACTGACTCTCTTTTGTTTCCATCTAACATCAAGAGGACAACCTCTATTCCACTTGCACACTTTCTCTGGAAAGTAAATACATACACATACTTATTTAAATAAAAAAGCACACTGTAAAAAGCTCAATATAATAGTTGCAAGATGTGCTATGGAAACTCCCATCTCTAAGAGTACTTAGGAAGAAAGCCAAAAATATTACTTGCGTGGTCTCCTACCCCTATGCATGCTGACTCTGCATTGCCATAAATGCTCCCACTTGCTTACCACACGGTATATGGAAGGATTTTCAAAAGCGCAATGGAAAACTAACCAAAAAAAACCACCCCACAACAAAAAACCAACCCCAAAACAGTGATGTCGTGTCATTTCATTATTTAAGCAGCAGGAGATCTTTGGGGTCTTTCCAAATATACGGAATTTTAGCAATAAATTAACATAGCCTGCATGAATAAATCCTGATTTTCCAATCCAAGTTTTTCCAAAAGCATGACTGGATTTTCCAGATATCGGATGAAACCCAATCTTTCAAAATCAGAATCACACGCAAATGTTAAAGCTCCATTAACCACAACCCCCGGCTGTCTTTTTGCTCCTTGCTAGAAACTGCAGGAACGGTGCTTCCCTTCTGGATGAGGGATCAGAGGTTGTGGTGTTTGCAAACGGATCTTTTTTAAAAAGAACACACAGTTTATTAACTCCATACGAAATCATCCTGATGTCCGCAACAGCACCCTAAAGACCTTCAGCGGTAATGGAAATCCTGCACCCAAGTCCCTCCGAAGAGAGAACTGCAATGGCCCCCCCTTAGCACAAGGTGGTGCTGAAGAAATGCCTTAATTTGAGATGTGCAGGATTTGAGAGCACTTCGCAAGCTTGGGCAGATGGATGGATGGACAGACGAATGTTAGCACTCATGCTCTGAGATTTCTAACGCTGCTCTCCTGCTTCCCCAGTGCAAATACACAACACCGGCATATCCAAAAAAGCCCCAAGCCTCCGCAGCCTGAGAGGACATCACTGATCCCGTTCTTTAGCTTTTCAAAGCTGCCTATCCCTTCACATCACAAAAACCTGGGAAAGAAAGGAGTCTGGTGACCAGAAGCAGCAAAATCCTGACAGATCCTATTTTATGGGACGTCCTGTCCCAGCACAGGGAGGAGGGGACTTGAAGGACACCTGCACGTAATATCCTTGAGACCTCCCTGCCTTGTGTATGTTGGCACAAAGGAGGGTGTACCACACATCACGTGGTAAATCGAACGAAATTAGATTAAATGACTTAGAAGGTCAAGCAGGAGGTTTGTTATAAAGCCAGGTGTTAATCTCTGTTCTCCAAGACCGATGTTTTAAAACACCCATAAATTAAGTAAATATCAGACTGATACTACAGGTAAATAAAACAAAGCAGGAAGAAACGTGTATCTACCTCCCAAGGTTAAGACCAAGTTCAACCTAGGTTTACACAGAGCAAACCTCACATTCTGCCTGCTGGTATGTACAGCTGGCTGCCAGCCTGGCTGCTGCTCCGGCTCCAAAAACCATCCGTACTGAGCTTAGGAAAAGATGAAATCAGAATAGGTGCTGATAAGGTGTGTAGCAGCGCTCTGTGCCCAACCTGCCAGACTTAGCTCGAGCTCCCAAGTTATGCTTAGACTGTGGCCTTCTGGAGACCTGCGAGGCTTGGGCTTAACCTGACTCTAAGCCTGGTCTCAGTCCTAGCACTGATCAAGGTGGGCAAGTTTGACCTTGAGACCAAGTGCCTACGCAGAAGATCATCCTATTTGTGAGTAGTCACACACTGCCCATGGACAGCCAGAAAAAGGACCTTCAAGGCTGAGTCCCAATCTTCTACCCAAGCACAAAGTTCTGACTTAGTTACCCAGGGACCAGTGGTACCAGATTACGTCAGATTTGGGGTTGACCCTAAATTTTTTCCAAATACAGTACTCCAAAACCAGTCGGTTTTCCCTTTGTGTATCAAAATGCGTAACCCAACTGTTCAGAAAATCTTTGCACATGAAAAGTTTCGCTGTCATTTTTCAGGATAGTGTCATACAACTGGAAACCTGTTAAAAGGCTCCATTCCCCATACCCTTAGGCTGTACTTAAGAAGATTTATCTGTAAATACAGGAGTAGCTGTTATCCAAACCAAAGTGTCCCCTTGCAGCTTGGAACCTGAACTCCACTCCCCTCTCTGGCACAACCTCTCTAGGCAGGCTGATCAGCCGCGTTATAATTAAGCTTTATATGAAGCAGCCTCTCCCCTTCAAAGCTCAGAATGCCTCTTTAGCGCAAGCATTTGCCACGCATTAAATTTGAAGCATCTTGTTCAGTTTCATAGTTGTGACAATGGGGTTTCACCAAGGATTCCTGTAGACCAGCGTTCCTAGTCACCATGTCTGAGGAAGCCTTTAGCCTCCTGTTTTCAACGGAGCTCCCCAAACTTTAATAGTAGCTCTGCAGCACCCCGTTTCTAACAGAAGGTTTATCCAGGAGCTTCTCTGCCTGTTGTTGCCCACAGAACCCAACACACCACAGCTTTATACTGGGTTGGTCTGTGGATGTGGTGGGACAGGCACAAGCAGCAGCCCTTCCCTCCACCCTTCTCACAACTCAGACTCCTATCAGGTGGTTCTCCTCCTTGCAGCAGGTCTGCCTGTCTGCAGCACACCTCTGTGTCCTGTCCCTGCCGGTCACACATGGTCTGTCAGTCTGATCCACAGCCTGCTGGGTTGTGCCTCCTGGGGCTGAAGTGCATAAGAGGGGCTGCACTGGGACCACCCAGCGAGGACCTCTTCTCAGAGCAGCTCCACAGGAGGCATATTCACCTGTCAGCTAGAGCCCCGCTCCACAGCCCATACCTATTATGTCACCTGCTGTACCATCTAAAGGCCCCTTCACACACCGGTGATCTGAGAGATCAGAAAAGAAGGTACCCAAGAGGCACATATGGTCCATAAGCAGTACCGGGAGATACGATGTGACTGGTACTGTCGAAAGAAACAACTCCATATCAACTGTGTCTCTCACTGGGGTTGAGCAGGAATCCTGAAAATGCCTAAACATGAATTATATTTCCATGCAAAACATGAGCTGGCTGACGTCGCACCACTTACCTGCTCCTGCAGACCCCAGAGATAAGCGAAAGCAGGAATGTCAGCAGCATGCATGCAGGCACAGAGGCCTGCTTCATCAGCTCCACGATGATACTCGCTTCAACGCCATCCGACTGCCAGTGGGTCAACTTGATGGGCCCATCATCATATCTGTCCGTCATGAACAGTACCTTACTCTTGGCAACTGTGTCAAAGATGGCAGAGAGCTTTGAAGCATCCTCTGCCCTGTGGTCAGTGGTGGTAGTTGTGTCCAAAGGGGGATGTAGATGGGAAAGCATGACTTTGCGCTGGTCATAGTAAACTAAGATGATTTCTTCCTCTTCAGCGTTGTTCGAGTGTTTCTGAAGGGTAGAACAGCTCCAGAATTTGCTGTCTCCCTCTTTGCTTATCTGAATCCACGGGTCATGGGAGAATATTGTCCCAAGGTCTTCCAAGAACTCACTCAGACTCTCTTCTTTCTCCTGTTTGCTGTTGCTCCATGAGCCCAGCACAGAAACACTGACTTTAGTCAACTGCTGGATTTCACTGATATATTGCTTCACCTGGGCAGGAATAAAAGGGAAATGGACCACAGCAAGGATAACAGCAGAGTTCTGTTCCGAGATCCAGCGGCCGATCAAAATGCCGCTTTCTGCCGAGGAGCAGCATGATGGAAAGAAGACCTTAAGTACCATGGCAGCGATGCTGGAAGAACGGTACACCTGCCAATAAACAGAGAAATAAAACCTGAGAATGACGATTAACTGCAAGGAAAATTTGAGCTGACCAAAGTCACTGGTGAGGAGGCCCAATCAAGTTTTAAAACACTAAATCCAACCGCTCGTGTAACATTAGTGACAGCCAACAGATATAGATACACCAAAGAAGCATTTATATGGTTCCTGATAGTCTGCAGTCTTTGAAGTGAGGGGTGGTGAGCCTGAAGTTTCTCAGCAAAGCCCCAAGTCCTGGAGCAGTCTTTCATGATAGTACACTGATAAGCACAGCCCATTGGACCAGCCGAGATCAGGAATCCATCCAGCCTCGGATCTTGGATCAGACACTGGATGTGCTTGAGCACTTTCTAGAGAAGGGACTACATCGTAGCACACCGTGATGCCTCTGGGGAGTATTTCCTCCCATTACCGACAATCAAATACTGGTTTATGCTATAAAACCAGCTGATTTCAGAGCCTCCTATATAATTTAGGAACGCAGAGCTGTGCTCTGCAACAAACTCACTGAACTACCTTGGTCAGATCACTCATGTCCTCACCTCACTCCCCTTATGTGGAACCAGAGACAATTTTGTCAAAAACAACAATAGCAATTAACCCATTGAAATTTATGTAGTAATTTTAATTGATTAGATACAAAACTCTAAAAAAAGGAAAATCATCTCTGCTTTATCAGTGTTCTTTACCTACAGTATTTTTCTTCGTGTCATTAAGAAAACATCTCAAAGGCTTTTGTAAGACTTTTACAAAAAGGACCTTTGAGGCAGTTGACAATGTCTCTTTAAATAAGGTGGAGGTTTCTAACAGAAATATAATTGCAGTAAGGAGGGCGCTGGCGCAGAACAGTCGGCATCCGGCGGCCCGTTGTCCTTTCCTGTCCTTCAGTGCTTTGTTAGAGATGTGAAAACTCCGCAGGCCCCCGAGGCTGGCTCCTCTGCGAGGGACCCAGTCAATCGGAAAGAGGAACACACAGTGTATTTATAACACGCAGAGAGGATGCGCATCGTGGAGGTCCCCGGGGTTTTTGTTTTTCCTCTCTTTTTAATACGGGACAATTGATCTAGTAAATCTCGGCACCTGGCAATTTGCGACAGCACAGAGGAAGCAATGGGGAATGCAGCGAAGACGAGTGATTAACCTGCTCCCAGCCCCACAGCCCTGCCAAGCACAGCAGTAGGGAACGCCTGCTCACGGATGAGCTGTCAGCCCCTCCAGGCAGCAAGGTGAAGTTTCCCTGGCGCACAGCTCGCTCCTCCAACGGGAAAAGCATCACAGTTGCTGCGTTTGCAAGGAGTAATGTTTTTTTTTCTCCTGGGACTGAGCTTTCCCCTTTTACAGCAAAAACTGCAAAGCACATCCCAAGACTTCCCCTCAAACAGGTGTAAAGGTGCTCACAAGGGATTTTGTTCGCAGCGTGCTGCTGGAAGCAGAGAGTGTTCGCAGGTGCTGAGGGCAATGAGCACCATCCCTCGCTGCCCCACAGACCCTCCAGCCCACAGCGAGATTTGGAGGCCACAGAGGGACTTCCATCTCTGCCTCCTCAACCAGAGGGATAATCTCAGAGACATGGAAGAGACATGGAGCCTGTGAGGAAGCAGGATCTCAGAAGAACCTCAAGTAATGTGTGTTTTTCCAAGGGATTGCAAGACACCAGCAGAAGGGGAAAGGAAGTGGAAAGATGTATCAAAGGAAGGGTAGAAAAATGACAGAGGTGACACTCTGAGACTGTCAGGGTGCAGGACACCAGGCGTGCCTGAACTCCTCTGTGATTCTATGTGGCCCTGGTCTCACCACGTGGGCTGCCCCGTCGCCACCAGCCATGCCAAAGGGTGTTCACCCCTTGGCAAACCCACGCCTGAGCAACCCGAGGTCCTCCCACAGGGAGTAGGGCCACCAGGCCAGGAGATACAGAAAGCACTGGCAAGTTAGCCACAGCTGTCCTGAGGGAGCAGGAGCAGAGCTGTCCCACTGAAAAGCCCTCCGACTTCTTGCTCATCCAGTTTTTTGCAGTTTTTAAACATGATCTTAGGCCACAGGAAGGCTGAGAGACATCAGCAGTGAAATCACAGAATGGTTTAGGTTGGAAGGGGCATTAAAGATCACCTAGTTCCCACCCCCCTGCCCTGGGCAGGGACACCTCCCACCAGTCCAGGTTGCTCCAAGCCCCATCCAACCTGGCCTTGAACACCTCCAGGGATGGGGCAGCCACAGCTTCTCGGGGCAGCCTGCACCAGGGGCTCACCACCCTCACAGGAAAGAATTTCTTCCTGATATCTAATCTAAATCTCCCCTCTTCCAGTTTAAAGCCATTCCCCCTCGTCCCATCGCTCCCCTCCCTGATCCAGAGTCCCCCCCAGCTCTCCTGGAGCCCCTTTAGGCACTGGAAGGGGCTCTGAGGTCTCCCCAGAGCCTTCTCTTCTCCAGGCTGAACCCCCCCTCTCCCAGCCTGTCCTCCCAGCAGAGGGGCTCAGCCCTCGCAGCATCTCCGGGCCCTCCTCCGGCCCCGCTCCAACAGCTCCGTGTCCTTCTGCTGTTGGGCCCCCCCGAGCTGGAGGCAGCGCTGCAGGGGGGGCTCACAGAGCGCAGCAGAGGGGCACAATCCCCCCTCGCCCGCTGCCCACGCTGCTGGGGATGCAGCCCGGGATGCCGGGGGCTCGCTGGGCTGCGAGTGCACATTGCCGACTCGTGTTGAGCTTCTCACCCACCAGCACCCCCAGGTCCTGCTCCTCAGGGCGGCTCTCCCCGACACCCAGATTTAACCACCCTCCCCCGGCCCTCGGGCTGCCCCTACACCACCAACAGCCGCCCGCGGTCATCCCCGGGCCGAAGCCGCCGGGAAGGACGAACCCCCCTCCCCGGCCAGGCCTGCGCACCCCGCTGGCCACCTCCGCCGCCCCGGCCCTGCCCGCCGCCGCCTACCGCCCGCTCCGCCGGGCCGGCCGCTTCCGGGGGCCGGTTGCTCGGAGACGCCGCCAGCGCCGGGGCTGTGCACCGCGGCGGGACGGACCGCCCGGCGCCGCCAACCGGGCTCCCGCGTTCCGCCCGGCGCCGGTGCCGGTACCCCGCTCCCGCTCTCCTCTCTCCCTTTTTGTCCCCCACCCCGGTTATCAAGGCCGCCTCACCGAGCGGCCCGGCGAGGGCCCGGGGCCGCCGTGGCGGGGGTCTGCCCCGGCTTACCCGGCAGCGCTGCTCCCCGGAGCTGGGCCCGGAGGGACGGGGAGGCGGCGGGGCCCGGCTGAGCCGGCCGATAAGGAGCGCCAGATCGCCCAGCCCTCAGGCGTGCCATCACCCGGGCCTGGGGCGAGGCCAGGGGCTCGCTGTTCCTCACGGGACCCCCTTGTCCCCCATGCCCAGAGGCCAGGGGCTCACCTTTCCTCATGGCGCCCCACTGTCCCCCATGCCCAGAGGCCAGGGGCTCACCTTTCCTCACCCGTTGTCCCCCCTGCCCAAAGGTCAGGGGCTCCAGAGGGACCGGCTGGAGAGGTGGGCCCGTGCCAACCTCATGCAGTTCAACAAGGCCAAGTGCGAAGTCCTGCACCTGGGTCAGGGCAATCCCAAGCACAAATCCAGGCTGGGTGGGGAATGGATGGAGAGCAGCCCTGAGGAGCAGGACCTGGGGGTGTTGGTGGGTGAGAAGCTCAACACGAGTCGGCAATGTGCACTCGCAGCCCAGCGAGCCCCCGGCATCCCGGGCTGCATCCCCAGCAGCGTGGGCAGCGGGGCGAGGGGGGATTGTGCCCCTCTGCTGCGCTCTGGGGAGCCCCCCCTGCAGCGCTGCCTCCAGCTCGGGGGGTCCCAACAGCAGAAGGACACGGAGCTGTTGGAGCGGGGCCGGAGGAGGGCCCGGAGATGCTGCGAGGGCTGAGCCCCTCTGCTGGGAGGACAGGCTGGGAGAGGGGGGGTGTTCAGCCTGGAGAAGAGAAGGCTTCGGGGAGACCTCAGAGCCCCTTCCAGTGCCTAAAGGGGCTCCAGGAGAGCTGGGGGGGGACTCTGGATCAGGGAGGGGAGCGATGGGATGAGGGGGAATGGCTTTAAACTGAAAGAGGGGAGATTTAGATGAGATATTAGGAAGAAGTTTTTCCCTGTGAGGGTGGTGAGACCCCGGCACAGGTTGCCCTGAGAAGCTGTGGCTGCCCCATCCCTGGAGGTGTTCAAGGCCAGGTTGGACGGGGCTTGGAGCACCCTGGGCTGGTGGGAGATGTCCCTGCCCAGGGCAGGGGGGTTGGAACTCGATGATCTTTAATGTCCCTTCCAGCTCTAACCATTCTGTGATTCTATGACTCACCTTAGCTGTGGTCCCCCATCCCCAAAGGCCAGGGGCTCACTTTTCCTCATGGGACCCTGTTGTCCCCCATCCCCACGGCCTCAGCGGGTCCCTAGTCTGGCAGAGGCCCACAGGTGAGGATGCTGGCACCCAGGAGCTTCCCTCCCATGACCCAGCAGTGGGTTGGAGCCATGAGGGTGCCGTTGAGCTCAGGAGGATACTGGGCAACTTGAGGGGCTGGAGTGGGTGTGGAGGTGGGAGGCACAGGCTCCGCAGGGGTGAGCAGAGAAAAGGTTGTGTTTTTTTTTTTTTGGGGGGGGGGGGGGTTGTCCACAGAATTGGAAATAAGGTGGGGGAAGATGTTTTTTTTGGGAGCTCACGTGAAGGGAGGAGATGGGACAGGCTTATCCCTGTTCCAGCAAACCACGCAGCCTCCCTCCCTGCTGCTGGGCTCACTCCCAGGGCTGCAGGGAGAGGGGGTCTGGGAGAGTCCATCGTTTCAGTGCTTGTTCCAGGGCCAGGAAGGAGAGAGGAGGACCTCTGGGGTTCCTTTGGGATGAGAGGCGGTGACAGTACTCTGGTCTCAGACATTGGCAGAGGCTGAGAATTGTGCCAGTACTGTGCCGGTGCTGAGGGCTGGAGGGGGAAGAGGAGAACGCCCTTGCCTCCGCCACCACACCCTGCCCGCCGTCCCCTGGCCTCTGCTGATAAAGGCAGCTGTGGGTCCCTGAGCCCTCCTCTCCAGGGGGAGAACCGGACAGCAGGGCAGGCTCAGCCCCAGGACCTGGGTTGGTGTGAGCAATTCTACGTGCCCATATGCAATTTATTCTGTGCAGTAGTTGTTGGTTCCCTGTAGAGGTCAGGAATGCAGCAGGAATGGGTTCCCTTCATTTTACCATTCTCCTGAAGTCTGCTGCAAACCCAGCGTGCCAGATGATAGACCATGGCTGCCTGCTCTGGCCTGGCCTTACCTCTCCAGTCGTGCTCTGGCATCAGGAAGGTGGAACCACAGTCACATAAAACCGGTGTGCAGGGTAGAGAAATATTTATGTTATCTTTGCAGAAACACACAAGGATTCGAGGGCGTGGTGATAACAAGTTTGCCAAGGCACCAATACGTGGCCAGTTCTGAGTAGCTCGGTCCTCCTTTAGCTACTCTGGTGAGTCCAAGAAACTCAGAGCTGGTCTAAGTCCTTGCTTCTGCCATCTGGAGAAGCTGGAGGGCAATAAGGCAGTTGAGTATGGAGATAATGCCCAGCTATGGGAGCAGTGGAGCTCACAGCCCACCAGCAGACCCAAACCTCAGCGGGGTTGCAGTGGAACCAGCCCCACTGCTCTCCTGGGTGTTAGGCTGGGGTCACCACGTGGTGTCCCAGGGTTGGTGGGGCTGTAAAGGGGCCTCACATGGTACTTAAAGACTTTGACACAGTTCTCCCCTGCATCTGCCACAAAGAGGTGCCCGAAGGAGGAGCAAGCCACGCCAACGGGCCTCCGCAACCCTGTGGACACTAGGCAGATGGGACTCCCATGCTCTGGGAACAAGTGGACCGTACGGCGCTGCTCGTCTGCCACCATGATGCTGCCTTCCACATCAACGCAGACCCCAGCTGGGTTGCCAAACCGGTGTCCATATTTGCTGCTGAGGGAGCAGAGGAGCTTACGGCTGCTCGTGAAGACCTTGACATCTCCACACTCCTCACTTACCACAAAGCCTCCATTGGCTGCTGGACTGACATAGCGAGGTCCCTGCAGGTTGGGGACTGAGTGGATATTGAGCGTCTTGAAGGCATGGTCCAGAGCAAAGCTGTGGACTTGGCCCTGTGCGTAGTCTGCTACCAAGATCTTGCCCATGGAGTCTACTCCAATACCCCTGGGGGAACCAACCTTTCTGATCTTTATCCATTCCCCCTTGGAGAGGCTGGTGTGAGGGTTGAAGACCCGGATAGCTCCATTCATCATGTCAGTTACGGCCACCATTCCCATACGTGTCACAGTCACATCTTCTGGCAAGAAAGTGCTAGTGCTACTTTCCTTCCCTGTTTGCCGGCAGGACAGGGACTGCAGCGTTTGGCCTGTGCTGCTGAGGACGTGAACCCAGGGAGCGCTCTCGGCTGTCACATAGATGGAGCCATCCGGGGAGCAATGGATTCCACTTACTCCCCCATAGCGGCTGCCGGTGGGGTTGGGGATCTGCCGGACCAGGTTGTCCTGGCAATAGTGGAGGAGGTTCTTAATGTTGTCCAGGTCTCCACACAGGCTTTTGGCCTTGTCCGCCAGCTGGTGGACTTGGTGCTGTGTCACCATGCCCATGCCACGCTGGCTGCTCAGCAGTGGGCTGGCTGTCTGGAGCGTGGCGATTGACTTCAGCTGGAGGGCGTAGATGGTTTTCAGCAGCTTCTCCTTTTGCTGGCTGGTCTCCAGAGCGTAGTCCATGACAAATCTCTTGTCCCTGTTTGGGGTGAGCAGTAGAACTGTTACTGTCCCTGCCTGCTGCCATCTCTGGGGACATGCTCCGAGCTCAGGTGCTTGCTGTCTACCCAAGGTCAAGGTGTTGGTGCTAGTCTGGATTCACTCTGATGCGACAGAGACCAGATCATAGCCCTGCCAGCTAATTATGTGCTCAGGATATAAAGACAAACAGGGACCGTGGCACAAAAATGAAAGAGTCAGCAAGCTGGACCTGGAGCTGGAGGAACCAGCCAAAAAGGTCCATCGGCTTCAACAGCTTGGCTGGTGCCAGATCTGGCCTGAGGATTTACGTGTAAAGGAGAGCCCTGTGTGTGAGCACATTGAATGGGACCTCCACATCTCCAGTTCCTGAGGTTAGGGGCTTCTCTCAGGCCTTTAACGCTTCTCAACCCTATTTTCTATAAGCCTCATCTCTCCAAACCATGCTCAGCCCGCGCAAACGCTTGAGACACTGAGGATGAGTCCCACGTGGGTCAGATGTCACACTTGGCCAGCGCACGTCTTTCCTAAGGGCAGCCCCTGCCCCATCCAAATAAGTTATTCCTGAAACAACCAACAACTTGTCAAGACGAAGAAGGGAGGTACTGCTCTGAAGGACACATTCATCCTACACAGTTTTTTCAGATGCAAGAGCCACCATGAGAACCACAAGTTCTCTTTTGCCCACTTTCCCTCTGTTTTAAAACCAGAAGGAATGAGTTCCCCAAAAGGCAGAGATGACAGCTCTGCTCCGCCGTGTGCTCTCCAGGGGCTGGCTGGAGCCCGGCTCATAGCACCCAGCCAGGAGCTGGTAAGAGAATATTAGAAGAAATGTGGCCTCATTAAAGCTTCTGGAGAGGCAGAAGTTAACTTTGCTTTAAATGTGATTATAATTGATATTATAATAGACACGCTCAGCTGTTCTGGGTTGTTTGCAAGTCACCGCTCCACCTTTATCGCCCCGTGTCCCATGATTGCCTGGAATCATGTGCTCTGTACTGCCTGCAAAAGTAACACTTCCCCAAGCCGCAGCTGAAGGAAGCTGTGCTGGGCTAAGGCATACTGGGTGCAAATTGTCCTTCCCTTGTGCAAATACCACAATTGTCTAAAAATCATCCTCCAAATACCTGCAGACCTACCAAACGCAAACACGTGATGGTGGGGATGAGCGTGAATGTGGAGGGGATCCGATTTCTGCGGGTTTTGTGGCCTGGGAACCACTTTGTCACCTTCGTCCCCAAAGTGGTTGTGCTTTGTGTGTCCTCCATCCCCCCCGACTGCTCATCGGGGTCCTCCTTCTGAGCTGGATGGAGTTGAAAATCCAAGAAACTGGATTTTACAGAGGGGGAAACTGAGTCACTAACCAGGGAGCCGACATGCCAGCCACCACACACGCATGACCGAGAATGGCCACCTCGCTTGCCAGGCGCTGGGCACCCAAAACTGCCATCAGACCCTTGATGGTGTGTCCTGAGCCACGCCTGAGCTCCTCATTCACAGGTCTAAGCCCAGAAAGAGGGCCCTGATGCTGTCCCCAGCACAGCTCAGGCCAACTACCACTTGTGTGACCACGAGCCCGGCTCAACAGATCTTGTACCTCTGTCCTGACGTCCTGGGGGGTGCCTGTCCTTCCCTGGCAGCGCTGCCCTCCCACCAGCTCCGTCCTGCTTCTTTGCCGGTCTCAGGGCAGCGGGGCAGAGGGATATTGTGTTGTTAGTGACGGGCGATTGCCCTTGAGTCTGGGTAAACACAAAAGCTCCTTGTGCTGACAACCAGAAGCAGCGAGACAAGGGCTGATATGTGCGGTTTTTATTCCCTGCTGGTCTCATGCCCAGAGAGAAGGTGCCTTTCCTCCAGGATCGGGCTATGTCCCATCTACCTGCTCCTGTCAGAGCAAGGAGAAGCCCCAAAGTGCCCCGTTGCAGGGACAATTTGGGGCTTTTATGTAGAGGCAAAGGGGCTGGTTTGCTGCACCTCACCCTTAGCGTGAGACGCAGCTGCTGGGGTGGGACAGGGACACTGTCACACCTTGAATCAGGGCTCCTGTCTTGTCTCGCTGCTTCTTCGCTGCCTCCCCGTGTGCTCCCAGCCTGGGCACTGCGCCGTTGCATGCCTCAGTCTCCCCACTCGCAAAAAGGAGGCCGGTGATTTTTGCCGTGTCAGGCTTTGAGGTCCAGCAAAGGCGAAGCACGAGGAAGAGGCAGATCAGCCGGGACTTTTGGGCACAGCCCCCCTTGCCACCTCCACGCTGCTCAACCCGGGCTCCTTCCAGCTGGACAAGGCTGTGTTTGAAGTTGACAGTGGTGTGTATTAGTTCAACTCAAGAAAAGAGGGTCAGAAGTAAAAGCAGAATCAGGTGGGACCAGCCTGCAAGGGGCTGCTCAGAGCCTCTCGCCCTCCCTGGCGGCGCTTGCTGGCAGTGCTCAGGCCGCCCTTGCCCACAGTGAGCTCAAAGCATCCGCCTTAAACCTGGCCGAAGCGTGAAGATCTTGTGTCTTCACATTACCCGGATGGGCCGAAGGTAAACGAAGTTTGGATCAGACTCCCCCCCACCTTTTGGGGTGCTTGGAGGGGCTGTGTGTGCCTGGCCTGTCAGATGAAGGAAGCGGGTTGGGGTCCGGCTAGCTGCAGGAGCTGCGGGATGGGGATCTTCTTGCGAAGCCCCAGGGCTGGGTGCTCCTCGCTCGGTGTGTTTGGGGCCCTTCTGGTCCTGTATCAGTGTGTCCCCAAAGCTCACAGCGTCTCAGGGGCTGCTTCAGACCCACTACCAGCCAAAATGACAAAAATAACTTGACATGACAAGCACCGGGGCTGCTCCATCCCAGCCCCAGCAGGACGGTAGGCAGCTTCAAAAACCATCTCCCAGGGCAACAGGGTCTGACCTTTTGTTTCGCTGTTGTGTGCTCCATCACCAGGATAAACAAACACAGCCTGGCCCTGGGGCTCCAGTTCACCTTTCCAGGACCGTGGCTCTGTCACAACCTGTTTGAAAGCCACCCCCAGACCCCAGGAGACGCCTGTGTCATGGCAGAGCCCTGGCACAGCCCATGCCCACACCAGCGCCAGGAGCTGCGGGGTTCAAGGACAAGGACATGGTCAGGCTGCCGGCGCTGGAGATGGACCGAGGGGAAGAGAGTTTGGGTCCATGCTTTGCTGGAGCACGTCACTTGCAGGCATTAGTGGTGAACTTCTCCCCTTGCGGCTTTTCCTCCCCTGGCCCAGGGTCAGCAGCTCTTGTTTGAGTGTCCACAAGGAACACGCAAGCCCTGGGGCTCTGCCAGTCCCCGTGCCCAGGGAGAAGGGCACGGCCCCCAGCTGGCACTGTGCAGGGAGCCAGCGGGAGATCCCATGGGATGAGCCGATGTCATTGCTACCCAGTCACAGACTTGTGGAAAAAAAACCTCAAATGCATCCATTGAGGATGTTTCCCCATCTAGAGCACACCTCCATGGCGGAGGAGAGGGTCGGGGACACGGATGGCCATGGTGTCCGATGGAGGGTTAATTGTCACGGTGCAACGAAGCCCTCCGTTTAGCTCCAATCCATGCTGGACACCAGAGCACTCCAGCCCCGAGGGTCCCAGCAGTCCCCAGCCCACTCCGGACCACCGTCAGCCCGGGGACATCTTGGCTGATGGCTGTGATGGTTTGCTGCGAGCAGGAGTGGGCGGTTGTGAGGACAAAGCAGGGTGGTGGGCAGGTGTCCGGCTGGCCGGGGCTGGACACCGGCCTGTTGTTTCTTTGCACAGACACCAGGCGGCTCCGTCTGTCTGAACAACTGGGGAGATGATTGGCACTAATTATCAAAAAGATGCAATTTACTCTGTGTGCACGCGCACGTGTGTGTGCAACAGAAAGTAGTGTCCCAGGACTGTGTGAGAGCTTTTGGTGGGAAGCTGGAGCATCCGCTGCACAACCGCACACAGAAAACCTGATCTCCAGCCCAAGCAGAGCCCCTGTCCCGGCTGCACTCCGCCACTGTCCCCAAAGTGCCCGCAGTGCCCAGCTGGGGACATGCAGGGGCTCGGGGGGACACTGGGGGACAGTGCTCTTGGAGCCCGGCTGGGGTGGGGGCTTCCTAAAGCCAGTTACGTGGAGACGAGAGCAGGAATTCAGCTCCTCCTCAGGCATCGCGGAAACCTCTCCAGGAAGGAAAGTTGTATATACTCTGGTCCCTAAAACTGCCCTGGCAGTGTCCCCTGGTGCCATGGGCTCCCCAGCCTCCCTGCTGCTGGTTAGCTAACCCGTGGAGAAGATTCTCCAGGGTCTGATAAGGGCTGAGCTGATGCCTCAGCTTCTCCCTTGCTCTGTTCCTCCTCCACAGCCTCCCGCTCTCACAAGGCTCACAAGAGGATTAGGAAGTTAATCCGCTTTGAGACATCAAGCTCCCTGTTGAGCCTGACCGAGAGGGCCAGAAGCTGTGAAGCACAGCAGGGCACTGACACAAAGGTCCTTTCCTGCAGGGACCAGCCCCACGGGTGAGCCCCAGCCAGCACTGGAGGCAGTGTCCCCGTTGCCACCCCCTTCCCCATCTCCCCAGGTGCCATCCTGTCCTTGGGGCCATGGGAGCTGGGCAGTGGTCCCACTGGGCTGGCTCCCTCCATCCCACCCTGACCCGGCTCCTGCAGCTTCTCCACATCGGCTTCAGGAGGCCGGTGGGAGGAAAGCAAAGTGTGTCCTCATGTCCTGGCAGGGGACAATGTCCCGAGGCCATATGAGAAGTGGGAGAGGGACAGACGCTTTCTGCGAACACAGCCCCATGCTCATCCCAGTGGGGAGGGCTCTGGGGGTCCAGGGGCACTGCTGAACCCCAGGGACACGGGGATTACTGGAGCAAAGCTGCGTGCCAGAAGCATCCTCTTATGGATTGGGCCGTTTGGTTCCAGAAAGGGTTGCTCCAGCCCTTGGCGAGGAAACGTGCAGGCTGGTGTGCCGGCGTGCCGCAGGCTGGCGGGCACTGGCTACACAGGGGCAAGGAAGCAACCGCACTTTCTGCTCCCCCTTCCTACCCAAAACGCAAACTGTCTACATCCTTGGGTTCCCCACACCTAAAATTAAGGAGGAAATAACAGTGGCTGTGGGGGGCCGACCCCCTGCAGCCCCAGATCTGGGAAAATGATGTGGGTGTTTTGGCTTTGCAGCAGCCGCTGCCCGGGATGGGGGAGCCTGGGCTGTCCAGGCACCGTACCTGGCCGTGGAGGTGCTCCTGGGTCTTCAGGCAGCTTCTGCCTTGCAGGAACGTTTCCTCCTTCCCTCTCAACCCTCCGACCCTCAGCATCTTCCCCTGCACCCCAAGGGTGCGGCAGTGGGGAGCACCCAGCCCTGGTGCCTTGGCACTACCCAGCATCTCCCCCATCGCCTTGGTCCCACCAAGCGCGGGACCCCTTGTGCGCACCCTCCAGGCAGGGGAGTGGGAGGGCAAGGCAGGAGCTGATCAAACATTATCCTCAGCCGGGATCTCACCCCGCCATAGCTCACGGGACCCGAGGGAAAGCCTCTCCCCGCTCAGCTTGGCTGCCTTCGGGGAGCATCAGCCCCGGCAAGAGGCAGAGCGCTGCTCTCGCTCACCCCAGCTCTTTTAAGTACTTAAACCCTCAGTGCTTCCCTCTGTGGGCCTTTGATTCAACTCCAAAGCCAGAATGGTTCTGCCCTGGGCATTAAATATCGGGGGAAACCATCCGTTTGGAGGCATCCAGAAGCAGGGAGAGGAAACCTCCAATTGCAGTAACAGGCGGGCAGGGGGGAAACGCAGCAGGGAAAATTTTGTAGCATTTTGTACTCTTTTTTTTTTTTTTCCTCGCTTAAAGCAGAGGAGATGAGGGAGCTGCTCCTCCGCACTCGCCCACGCTGGCTGCACGCCATGGAGGGATGGAGAATACAGCCGCTACCCAAGCAGCTCGGGAGCTGCGGTTCCCGGGACTGCCCTGCAGTTCAGGGTTTGTGGCTGCCGGGGGCTGAAGGGTTTGCGACAGTCTTGAGCCACTGCAGCACTGTCCCGGCAGAGCAAAGGGACAGTCACCAGGGCACAGCTGGAGGCAGTGATGCCACCACAGTGGTTGTGATGGCAAGAGCAGTGAGGAGCAGTAGTGCTGCTGCCGCTAACAGCTGGGATCGGCAGATCCAAGATGAGCGGTGGGCAATGCGTGGGTTGATGCCTTCTGGGTTTCCTGAGCTCTGCTCCTCTTTCTCCTGCAGAGATGATCCCAGGAGGATGCAGAGGTCTTGTGGTTCCTCCGCAAGAGCTGCAATTTGGATGAGAGCCGGCGGCGTCGCAGGCTGGGCTCTCCGTCCGTGCGGCTGCATTACCCTGCTGGCTCAGCCCCATGCCAGGTCTCAGTACATCTGTGCTGCTTCCCTGGTGTGCCACCAGCCCTGGGGATGACATTTCTGCCTCGAGGGGAGTTGGTGTCCTGCTCTGCTTGCTCCTAGTGTCTGGACGCTTCCAAGAAAAGGGAGAGACGAGGCTGAGAAGAGGATTAAGGAGGAGACACAGAGGATGGTGTTCCTCCTGGCACTGCTTGTACCTTCTAGGACTCTTTGCTTGGAGCTTCTGAAAACACTACGGCTCTTTACTTAAAGTGATGGGGAAACTCCCCCTGGTGTGCAGTCATTTGGCAGAAAGAAAACCTTGCATGCCTTTCCCCAGGTGGGAAGTGCAAGGTGGGCTGGGACGGGTTCCCTGGGGTGATGGGGACCCTCTGAGGGCAACTCCCAATTTGTCTTCACAGCTCCAGAGTCCTCCCAAGGTAGTATCTCCACCTGCCCTTGGCTAACAGGCAAAGAACGCGCCCTGCTCTCAGCCCTGCCGCCACTGCAAAGCTGGTTCATTGCCTCCCTCCTGCCCGAGACAGAGCAATTCTGCTCCAGGTTGTCTTTGCAGCTTCACACGTCTGCTCAGAAATCTCCTGGCCGACCTTGGCCATTCCTTAGTCCACGTTCGGTAACTTTCCACTGCTCCGAGCTCTGGCCTGCCCACGTTGGGGTAAGAGAAAACTGGTTGTGCTGGGCAGGAACCACTTTTCGTCCCTAGCTGGTTCCACCTGGTAGCCCACCGTTACGAGTGAGCGCCCAGCTCCCTGGCCCTGCCGCAGGTGGGTCGCGGGATGCCCCGACACGGCCGGTCGGGCAAGACGCAGCAGGCAGGGCACCTCCACGCTTACCCTCCCTCTGTCATTTCAGCCGCGGCCTCCAGATTCACGTGGTCCCAAGTCACTCGGATGTCCCCCACCCAGCTGCTGACCGGTGTCTGCAAGGGATTAACTCGCCCTGGTTACCTCCCCATTTCTTGGTGGCACAGTGAGCACCCTGCTGGTGCGTGGCAGCACCCTCTTCTGAACGTGGCGTTGGGTCTACCCTATCTTTTACCTGCGGGCAAACCCGAGGGCGTCTGCAGCTCCATCCCTTGGACAGCAGTTTGCTCTGCCAAACTGGAGTGCGGCAGGAGGAGGCGATGCCCACCGCAGCCCGGGGACTGTGCCTCTGCTGTGTTCCAGCATGAGATCCATCCCCCAAAGTTGCTCTTGGCCCTTTGCCATCAAGCCAGGGAAATGAGGGGACACAGCATTTTTTTCCCAGGGTCTGTGGGATGCTCCCACCTCGTGCTTGGAGCTGCTCTGCTCACAAGAAGCAGCTTGATGTGACGCCCTGCCACCCTTTCCCACAAACTGTGGCTCCATCCCTGTGTCCCGGGGTGCCCGGGTTGTCCCTGCACTGTGTCCCCTCGCTGTTGACCCCAGCAGTGCATTGAGCCGGAGCTCATAGCCACACCAATGTGGCTGGAAAACTGGTTGGGGATGCAGCAAAGCCACCCTTGGCGTCCCACCTCCTCTCCCTCCACATCCCAGCTCCACTCTCAGCTTCCCTACGGCCACGTCCTTGTGCCGATGGGATGGGGAGAGCAATAACCTTGTCTTCTACAAGGAACCTTGAAATCTTGTTCCTTCCACTGCCTTGCCCGAGTTAAGCCTTCCCTGAGGGTTTATTTATTAGAAAACTTCCCCCCCTCCCAATCCCTGAGCTCTCCTTTGCTCTTGAACCCGGAGGAGAGGGAATACTTGAGCAGGAGCAGCTGTACCCACCTGGGGTTAGAAACCCATAAAAGTTGTGCAGCTTCATTGACCAGGAGCTGCTGGGCTCCGAGCTGTGCTGGGGACCTGCTGTGACCTGGTGTCCCCCCTGCCCCGGGAGAAGGGGGGCCGCTGGCCTCGGCAGGGCAGGGGAGGGATTTGGCTGGGTCCTCCAGTTGGCAACTGGGACTGGGCTTGGCTTGGCTTGGCTTGGCAGGAAAGTCGGGGGGACATGCAAGTAGGGGGACTTTAGTCAACCATGACCAAGAAAGATGGCTATCGGGTGGGCCCGCCTAAAGGACAGGTAATGGCTCACTATCAGATGCCTTTAGGGTGACCAAATAGCCGTGTAATGGGCCCAGTGCTGGAGTGGGCTGAGGGCCCCGGGGGTGCAGATTGCAGCCTGGATAAGCCACCCCGGTAGTTCAACTCCCATCCATTATTTAAATGCAAAGGTAAATGCTTTCATCTTTTCAACTGGAGTGGTGCCACCAGCTTGGCCACCTCCTGAAGGTCCCATCCTGGGAAGGAGTCCCTGGGCAGGGGACTGCCCTGGACAGCCATGGCAGAGCAGGGAGGGGAGCCATCCCCTTTGCGGGGGTGCCACAAGCGCCCCTGGGAACAAGGTGCAAAAGGCTGAGCAGCAGGATGACACTGGGGACGTGGGACTTGACCCCATGCCTTCACCTGCTCTTCCCTGCCCCAGGTCCTGGGCTCTGGCGCCGTGACCCCATAGCCTGTGGCAGCTCATCAAGGGAGCTGGGCTGCCTCCTAACAAGGCAAAAGGCTGTGTATGTGCAGGGACTTCTGCAGGAGGATCGAGGACCCTCATGGCTCCTGTGAAGGCATTTCTCCTCCTGACGAATGCCTTCAGACATAGCGACTGCCCTTCTCCCCAGCACGGGAGAAGCTGGTGGGGTCCCAGTGCTGATCCAGCAGAGAGGGAAACAGTCAAAATCCACCCACATAAATCATAGAATCATAGAATGGTTTAGGTTGGAAGGGACCTTGAAGATCATCCAGTCCCACCCCCTTGCCCTGGCAGGGACACCTCCCACCAGACCAGGGTGCCCAAAGCCCCGTCCAACCTGGCCTTGAACACCTCCAGGGATGGGGCAGCCACAGCTTCTCTGGGCAACCTGGGCCAGGGCCTCACCACCCTCATAGTCAAGAATTTCTTCCTCAGATCTCATCTAAATCTCCCCTCTTCCAGTTTGAAGCCATCCCCCCTCGTCCTGTCACTACATGCCCTTGTAAAAAGTCCCTCCCCAGCTCTCCTGGAGCCCCTTTAGGCACTGGAAGGCCGCAATAAGGTCTCCCCGGAGCCTTCTCTTCTCCAGGCTGAACACCCCCAACTCTCCCAGCCTGTCCTCCCAGCAGAGGGGCTCCAGCCCTCGCAGCATCTCTGTGCCCTCCTCTGGCCCCGCTCCAACAGGTCCATGTCTCTCCTGTGTTGGGGGCTCCAGAGCTGGATGCAGTACTCCAGGTGCGGTCTCCCCAGAGCAGATTAGAGGGGCAGAATCCCCTCCCTTGAAATACCAACCAAGTGCAGCCAGCGTCAACGTCTGGCCACATTCTGCTGATGGCTAACCTCGAGCCTCCGAAACCTGGAAGTGCGTGGCTCCCTGATGGAGACCCATGGTGTGAGACCTCTGCAGGTTCCAGCCGGAGCAGGCAGGGCTCCTCAGAGGGAAGAACAAAGCAGACAGCAGCAACTCTCACGTGGAGGTTTTCCCTTTAATGGTTTGGTTTTTGTTTTGTACATTCGTAAAACTGTGAACAATAAATACCGTGTGATCGGCCTCCACCTCCCGCTTGCCCCCCTGGCTTTCTGTGGAAGCGAGGGAGACCATGAGTGACGTGGTGAGGGCTGATGGCGCCGGCTCTGCTCATGGGAGAGGTGCCCGGCTCGCAGCGTGGGCACCACAGAGCAGGGCAGCGTCCCAGCTTGGGGTGGTGGGATGGAGTCAGGGACTGGGGAGGGAGAGGCGACTTGTGTGCAGGCAATATCTCAGCTAAAAAGGGGTGAAAGGCAGCACTGCCTGGTGGTCTGATCTCCTGCTGAAGCCCAGGGCTGCTGGTCACAGAGCTCAGCTACACCTCCGGTGTCTTGGACCTCCAAAGTGCCCAAGTTCAGATGGGGATCTGCTAAGAAAAACACGATGCTTGGGGCTGGGAGGAGATGGGGCGCCAGGGCGAGCGAAGGGACCCACATGTCCTGTTGTTCCTCAGAGGAGGTAAAGGCCGGGTGGTTAGGGAAGGATGTCACGGGAAAATGGGGCTCCAGCTTCTCGGCTGTGCCCGTGGGTGCCCTGCTGTGTCCTGGACGAGGGTCCTGGTGGGAAAGATGGGACGGAGAAGCTGGTGTGGAGGAGAGTAGGGAGCCCTGAGATACGGGATCGGGGAGGTGCTGGCGTGGGGGACAGTGGCTGCCAGGGCTGTGTAAGTGAGGGAGCTGGGAAGGGGTGGGTGACAGAGTGGCACAGGGTGACAGGGGGGCAGAGGGTAGCAGAAGAGGCTGGAGGGAGACTGGCAGGCTGCTGGGGGTGGGTAATGTGAGCAAGGTGCTTGGTATGGAGGGGGCTGCTGTGCTGACGGGGTTACGGCATCCAAAGATGACAGCGCTAGTCAAACCCAGAAAGAAAGGCCCAGTGCCACCTCCCCTGGGTTCTGGGATCGAGGATCCTGCACCCAAGCTCTGGGATCTGTTCTGGTGGGATCTCCTGACCTTCACTTGGGCCTTGTGTGGCCAGGGCCATGCTGGGAAGGAAGATGTGGAGTTGGCTCAAAAGGGCCACAGTGCTGAGCTGAGCATCTCTCCTTCTGAATGCCACCCCCGCCCCACACTTCTCTCCAGAGAGAAGAGACTGATAACTCCGCAGGCCTGTGTGCCCTAAGCAAAGTCCTTGAGTGAGAAATAAACCCCTTTGATGAGGTGGAAGCTTTGTCCAGAGAGCAATCAGGTGAGAAGAGTCAACTCTTCCTGCTGTCTGGGTCCATCAAAGTACTTGGGAGTCCCAGGTCCTATGTGGTGGCTTGCCTTCTTCAGCCACCTGCAGCAGGATTGTCCACTTTGTGCCCAGAGAAGAGCCAGTGTCTAAAGCTCCCTTGCCGTGCTCTGTCGGTCACTTATCGGTGGCTTTGCTCGCTGTCCTCTTTGTCCTGTCCTCCCACCCTCCATCCCGGCTCTTCTCATTGCAAAGAACAAGTCGCCAGTGGAGTCGGTGGAGGACCTAGGTGTTAATAGGAGACCTCACCATCTTCTGAGCAAGGAGTGTGGAGGGGAGAAGAGAGGGTGCCTGGCTTTGCTGAGCTGAGAAGAACACAGTAAACCCCCACAGTGGGAGGGAGTCCAAGAAATCCCAGCCCAAGCATGGGGACATGCTGAGCCGGAGCAGATGCTACTCAGCAGGGTGGCAGGGGACAGGGAGGCGTGACTGCCCTGCGGTGGGTACCAGCCTGCCCAACAGAGGCAAGAGCTCCCAGCGAGCATGGGGAGAAGGTGGCCTTTGGGGATGGCCAGTGCTCATCCCGCAAGCAGCAGGTACCTGCCTAGGTGGTTGACTCTCCGTTGCTCTGGCTGAGGGGTGGCTCCTCAGCATCGTTGCAACTTGGGACAGGCCAAATTTGTCCCTTCACAGTTGTTTTTAGGGTCTTGCCCCTTCAGCAGTGGCATTCGTGGCAGCATCGTGTCACCCATTTTGCTGTCCCATGTGTCATCATTTGGGGGATTAGGACGAGTGGGCAGGAGCTCATGGGATCTGTACTTAGCAGGGATGGGGCCTTCATGAGGAATGTGCATCATGTCTGCATGGGGAGAGGCCATGGGAGCAGAGGGAGGGAAGGTCCTTTCTGTGTAAAAGCAAAAGAAGGAGCCGGACACTGGAGGACTGGTGGGCAGGAACGAGTCCCCACAGCGCAGCAGTCCCCCACATGTGGCAAATGCCCTTAGCAGGAGAACCCAGGACCCAGGTGGGGAGCTGTGGCAAGGTGCTTCCTGTGCCATCTTGTCATTGTAGCTGGGAGGATGTTCTTGTCTCCATAGTGCGGAAAGTACTTGACCTCTGGGTCAGTCCAGCTGGGCATTGGATTTTGTGTTGTGATCCTGAAGCCATCATGGGGCAAAGCCACTGTGTCTTTGCTCTGTACAAGGTGACAGCCACAGTCTCTTTGAGCACAACCACAGCTGGACACGGGCTTGGCCCCGTAGATTCCCTGTAGTCCCTCCCCTGTCCGCAGGTCATGGGAGCTGGATTGCAAAAGTCCCTGAGTGTCTCTGATGAGAGGGCTGGATGAGTCTTCTGCTGAAACCTGGGTGCTTTTAGCAGCTTTCTTTTCTTGCCTGCTGGAGACTTCCCTTTCGGAGGGAGCTCCAGGACCAGGGAGCTGAGGCTGCGGAGCATGCAGAGCCCAGGAGCACCATCCTTGGCAGTGTGGCAGGACAGGGACTGGTTTCTTATACTTTGTGTAGTCAACCTGGGGAGCTGGCTGGGACCCCACGCAACGTGGCCCCAGCCAGGCAGTGGTTAGGTTAAGCTTTCATCGGTGGGGAAGAAGGGGAGCAGAGATGTGGGACACTAGGAAGGTGAAGCATGAGGTGGTCAGTGAGAGCCAGGAGCTTTCGAGCAAGGTGGACTTAGGGGTCGGCATGCAGAGGGCTGTGGACACACACTGCGTCTGTCTCACTGGGAAGGCTGCAGGACAGAGAGCGCTGAATGGCCCGGCAGCCCAGGGGCCCATCCTCGGTGGTGACCGGGAGCTGAGGGCACTGAGTGGTGCTGGATCTGCCATCGGAGCACAGCAGGACGCTGGAATCTGCCTCGCACTTGGTGGTACGGCTGTAGTAGGGCTCCATTACATGCCGGAGCTCCAGGGGCATGGTGAGTGGCAGGACCTCAGCCTTGATCACAGCGCCCAGGTGGGCCTCGGAGGAGGATGCCCGGAGGCTCTCGGAGCGGCTCATCTTGATCAGCAAGTCGATGGTTTTGTTCTCGGCCTCGAGGAGGCAGTTTGGCAACCCCTCTGTGTCTCCAGCCTCCCCAGTGGCCATACATTTGTTGAGGGCCCCTTGGTCTTTGCCATGAAGCTTCTCAGTTCCTGGGCTTATGTTGCAGGGCTCCTTCTTGGCCTGCTGGACCTTCTCCAGACCTTCAGAGGATCTCTTCACCGAGAGGTCCAGAGGCCCCTCGTGAGGTTTGGTGGCTTTCTCCAGTGCCTGGTGAATGTGGTAGAGCTCCCTTCGGATTTTGACCAGCTGGTCCCTCAGCTCTTTTTGCCCAGGGGTGTCCTCCTTTGCCAGATCAGACAGTTTCTTCTCCACCTCTTGGTACTCCTCTAAGGTTTTGGACAGGTCCCCGATAAGCACGGTTGTGGCCTCAGAGTCCGTCGTGGTGGCAGAAGTCTCTTGGGGTCTGCTCTGCTTGCAGAGGCCATGGTCCAGGCCAGCACCCACAGAAGGAAGAGCTTCAGTGTCATTGGCCCTCTCCGGTTGCTCAGGCTGGCCTGTGAGGACCTCTGTGTGCCAGTGGTCCAGGGCCTTGGGGATGTGTCCAGGGTTGGCCCTTGAACCACTGCAGAGAAGAAATGGATATAATCAGTGGGGAAAGAGATAGGAAAATCCTCGAGAATATGTCCAGTGCCAGCATTGCCAGATTCAGCCGGGGCTCCTGCACTGTCTGCTGCCAGTGTGAGGTCCTCCCAGGAAGGGCTTGGGTCTGAGCATGCAAAGCCCTGTCTGGACCTGCTCCTGGCATCATTCTCCGAGGAGGTGGGTGGACCCTGACACAGGCTATTTTGTGACACCCACCAACAAAGGGAGAAACCAGTCTGGGGAGATGGTGCTGATAAGTGGCCCCATCTCAGCTAGACAAATCCGGATTCTCCTTCTTCTTGGAGCACTGGAGAACATTGATTGAAATGACCATCCCACAGTCCTGAAGGCCCAATTGGAGGGGATCTCTCCAGCCAGCCTGAGAGCAGGGAAGAGGCAGGTGGAGATAGAAAACCACAGAGAGCTTCTCCAGAGAAGGCTCCTCCGGGTGCCAAAAGCGATGGGTTTTACGGTGACATTTTTCCTGGAGCCACAGCTGGACTTGCACAACCAGGGGAGGAACTGAAATTTTATTAAAAGGAGCTCTGCACATTTCTAGCCCCAGGTAAAAGGAAATGTTTGGAAACGTGACCCTCCCTCTGGGCTTCGAAACCAGAAGGCAAATCAAAGGAATGCAAATGTGTGTGTTTAAAAATAGGCAATGATTGTTCCAGCAACTGCGGGATATTTGGGGACCCAAGAGGAGATTTCCCAGTGCCTGGGCAGCGCAGGTCCACACCACATAGACACCACATCACTTCTGGCTCTGTATAAAACAGGGGAACAGCAAGTGGTGGCACAGCCCAGGCGCTTGGACGCACCTGAAGGCTGTTGAGGTCCTTTGCTCCTGGAGGGCAGAAAGTGCTGCTCTGAGTGAGCATTGGTGTGGACCACCAGCCTCTAGTGTGCTCACCCCTTGGAGACTCATCTCACAGTTTAGAGGCAAGTGGGGGGATCAGTAATACGATGGGGTATGAAGATGATGTTTAGGGCCAACCAGATGTGAGGAAGAGGCAGAGAGATCACAGGCACCTTACCTGCTCTGGTAGCTGAATTTTCCAGGCATCAGCCTTTCGGGTCCTATCAAATCCAGCCCGTTGGCAGTGAACTTCCTCTTCAGGGGGTTGCCTGGAGGGCTGCTGGTCTCCAGACAGGTCACCATCGGTAACTCTGTCTTCTGGATGCTGCTGGGGGCAAAAACGCTGTCCTTCATCCCCACCGGATTTTGGTAGATGTCAGCAGCCGGCTTTTTGCGTAGGTTGTTGAGGCCCAAAGCTGGGTTGCTGTCCTTCTCTTGAGACAACCATTTCTCCTCTTCTTCCTGCCCCAGCATGGTCGGGTGGCTGAGCTCAGAGGCTGGCTCCTCTCTGACCCCTTTGGACCAGGGAAAGCTTGTCTTCAGAACTGGTACCTTCAGCAGCCCTGGTTTGGTTGGCTCACTGGGGGCCTTGGCTTGGGGCGGTGTGGGCATGACAGAGCCCACCAGCTGCTGGGCTTCTGGTTTGCTGGAGGACATCTTGCTTTCAGTGGAGCCGAAGGTGTGCTCGAAGAGCAAGGGGTAGTAGAAGCGGGGAAGGAAGGCTGAGCGCTCGGGGCTCTGCAGAGGCTGGAAGTGGGAGGCGTGCGGGTGCATCAGCTGGGCCGTGGAGGCCAGGAAGGGCAGCTGAGCCAAGTGCGGGTGTGTTGTAGCACTGTTGGCCATGGTGGGGCTCAGGTAGGAGAATAGACTGGGGTTCAACGGGTAGTTAATACCCAGAAGTGAGAGGTTGAGGCCCTGGGGTTCATGGTAGTCACTGTAGGCTGGAGGGGGGTAGCATGGGATGATGTTACTGTCGGTACAAGTTGGGGAGACCTCAGGTGTGTTCCTCCTTTGCCCATTTGCCACCAGCTTCCACTGCTCCATGAGGATCCCGCTGCTGGCCAGGCATTTCTTTGGCACTTTGCAATGCTTTGGCTTAGCATCTAAGTCTGGGGAGGCCATTTCCCTGCTTTTCATGACGTGATTCTTGAGGGAGAAGACATCTGTGATGATGAAGTCGGGCTCCACCTCCTTGCAAGGCTTGTCCCTCTTGTTCTTGAAACCAAAGACCAAAGTGTTCACTTCTGGTTCGGCTGGGTCACCTTGGCAACCTGCCTCTTCGTTTTTCTCTTTCTTCTCCCCTGCATCCATCTCCCTCAACAGGCCAGCAACATCCTCCTCCTCCTCTTGGAATGGGCCGCCTTCTTCACCAGCCCCTTCAGCAGGTAGGATCTCCACCCCTGAGGTCGGCTTGTCCTCTTGGCTGTCCCTGCCGGAGGCCTGCTTGGTCCTAACTGACCCTCCTGATATGGCCGAGGAGTCGCAGGTCTCCTGCTCATCCCGCCGCCCACGCAGGCGGGAGGTCTCCGTTGCATGCAGGAGCCGCAACTCCGGGTGGAGCAGATTGCCCTTCTTGTAGGGCCAGTCGGACTCGATGAGGAGGGAGAGGGAGTTCTTGCACAGGCTGTACTTCATGTGGTTGTAGAGGTGGGACTTCTCCATGCAGGTGAAGGGGCACTGGAAACATTTGTAGTTGTACGGCTTGCCCCATGGCCTTGGGATGTAGTGGGGCTTTTTCGGCTTCCTCTCCTTGTGCTTGTAGACTGAAGTCAGCTTGCAGCCCACGTCGTCCTTGGACATGGTGGTGGGTGCCTGGAGATGGCTCCCTGTGGGAACAGAGGGGCAGGGTGTATGAATCTTCCCGCACCTCTCCAGGAACCACTGTGTGCCCTGGAAGAAGGACAGCATGGAGCTGGTGAGCTGTGCCTGTGGCTCCCCGGGGAGATGACTCTGCTCCATGGGCACCTCCTGGTCTCAGCAAGCGGAGCTGCTGGGACCTCGGTCTGGAGCTCCTGTGTTTGGGATTTAAACCCAGGCCAGCGATGGAATTTTGGCCCAAACCCTACTAGTGTCTCCTTACATGCTGGCCCCATTTTTAACCCTCTTCTGTCAAACCACGCCAGAGGAAAAGGAAAACAAACACTATTAAAGGTGTCGATGCTCAACCACCTCGAGCTGACATTGAAGCTCCCAGGTGACCTGCCCTTCCAGCCAGAGCCTCCCTGGGGCAGCCCCAGCCCAGCCCAGGGACAATTCCCCTGCTGAGGGCAAGGGAATGGAGGAGAAACCCACCCGCAGCCCCCAACGCTGTGCTGGGCATGGACCTGTGCAGCTCTGCCGTCTCCTGAGGTACCGCATTGCTGGAGCTGAGCAAGATGCTCCCAATCTTATGCATCAAAGCTGGTGCAGGGCTGGGCTAAATGCAGATACCTGCAACCCTGCACATGAACGTGCAATCGTGGTGCAAAGAGGACAGTCGGATGGACAGATTGGATGGGGAGAGGCTGCAGACTGACTGTCTTTAACCTGGCATGCCCAGGTGGGTGCCCTGGTGGCCAAGAAGGCCAATGGCATCCTGGGGTGCACCCAGCAGAGTGTGGCCAGCAGGTCGAGGGAGGTCATCCTCCCCCTCTGCTCTGCCCTGGTGAGGCCACATCTGGAGCACTGTGTGCAGTTCTGGGCTCCCCGGGTCAAGAAGGACAGGGAACTGCTGGAGAAGGTCCAGCAAAGAGCTACAGAGATGATGAGGGGATTGGAGCATCTTTCTTATGAGGAAAGGCTGAGGGCCTTGGGGCTTTTTAGTCTGGAGAAGAGAAGACTGAGGGGGGATCTTATCAATGCTTATAAACACTCAAAGGGAGGGTGCCAGGGGGATGGGAACAGTCTTTTTCCAGTGGTGCCCAGTGACAGGACAAGAGGGAACGGGCACAAACTTGAGCATAGGAAGTTCCATCTCAACCTGAAGAGGGACTTCTTCCCTCTGAGGGTGGCAGAGCAGTGGCACAGCTGCCCAGAGAGGTGGGGGAGTCTCCCACTCTGGAGCCATCCCAAACCCACCTGGATGCCGTCCTGTGCCACTGCTGGAGGTGCCCCTGCTGTGGCAGGGGTTGGACTGGGGGAGCTCCAGAGGGCCCTTCCAGCCCTCACCAGTCTGGGATTCTGTGATTGATGCTGGAAAGGTGGTCCTGCCCGCCTGGCTGTGGGGGCTCACCCTGTCCCGTGTCCCCCTCCTGTGCCAGGACAGGGGTAAATCAGCCTGGAAAACCGATCTGGGCTAAAACACACCTCTGCACTTCCAGGTGTCTTCCCCGAGATTGAAATGTCTGGGAAATGTCCCCCACAGCCCCCTCCCCGGCGTAGGGCTGGCCCTTGTGTGCTTCCCACCACAGCCTCCCTGGGGGACGGCGGGGTTGCGCCTGTCCCATGCTCCATGCTCACAAAATTGGGCACCTCCATAGCTGGCCAAGCAGCAGTCTCCTGCTGCCACAGGCCACCTGACACGATGCCCACGCCTGTGTCACCCCTCCTGACACCGCTTTCCCCCACAGGGACTCGCTGGCTTCTTCCCCATGAGAACAAAAACCTGCATTTCTCCCGGCGAGGGCAGCACGTGTGTGGGGCTCATTTCTTAGCCCCAAATCCTTCCCCCATGCAGCAGGTCCTGGGGCAGAGCTCTACCCCAGGAGACCCCGCAGCCGGGCTGGTGTGGAGATGCACAGCCCGGGAAGGAGAGGAGGGCAGAAGCATCTCCAGATTGCTGCAGACATGGCAGCCGGGGCCATGCACGGAAGCGATCTGGCTTTTGAGGAGACGGAGACCAGTTTTGGAGGATGGGAAGAGAAAAAGCGTGTCTCTGCACACCAGGGCACGCTGCGGCGTTGGGCAGCCAGGACCAGGGGCGGCCCAGGGGCCAGTCAAGGTGGTGGCTCCAGGAGCTGACAGCTTCTGCAACGGGCATTGCTCCATGCAGGACTGGAGCGTGCCCAGCTGTAGAGGTGGGATCAGAGCGGGATGGGCAGAGAAGGGGCTCACATGGCTCACGATGACACAGGTGGCCATGTGGCCCCGCGACGCTCCCCACCTCCCGGGGCTGGGTTGCGTGGCTGCTGCAGATGGCTCCCCTTGGCCAGCCCACGTCCTCAGGGCTGGCTGCTCACCCCACGGCCCCATGCTTCCTCCCCTGAGCATCCCACTCCGGGTGTACATCACTCCTGTAGCTGCAGCCTGGAATACTGTGTGCCCTGCAGGAGAGGTGGCCCTGGGGACAGTCCCACCAGCCCCATGTGGCTCTGCTGGACTGAAGGATGCTCTGTGCTCTGCCACACCACCAGCACCAAAGGGCATCACCTTCTCCTGGGAGCATGGTGAGAGCGTTCACATGGCGGGAGAGGGAGTTACCTGCATAGGACCCTTTCCACTTTCTTCCTGAGGTTTGTCACCAAACAGCAGAAAGCAGAGGAGTACCTACAGGAGAGCTGAGGAAGGACTTTTTACAAGGGCATGTAGGGATAGGACGAGGGGGATGGCTTCAAACTGGAAGAGGGGAGATTTAGGTTGGATATCAGGAAGAAATTTTTCACTCTGAGGGTGGTGAGCCCCTGGCGCAGGCTGCCCCGAGAAGCTGTGGCTGCCCCATCCCTGGAGGTGTTCAAGGCCAGGTTGGACGGGGCTTGGAGCAACCTGGGCTGGTGGGAGGTGTCCCTGCCCAGGGCAGGGGGGGTGGAACTCGATGATCTTCAAGGTCCCTTCCAACCGAAACCATTCTGTGATTCTATGATCTCCTGCCTGCGATGGGGACAAGGGACAAGCCATGCTGTGGCTTCCCCAAGTGCGGTGCAGGAGCCTGTGGGGCAGGCTGAGCTGCAGGCAGGGTTTGGGGACAGCCCTCTGCCTGCCCACATGTCGGATGAGCTGGAAGCCAACCCTGCCGCTAAGGTCTGATCTTGCGGAAAATAGGCAAAAAACATCCCCTTGTAATGAACCCGTGTCCCCTGGGATTTTGGGGGGGAGCTCCGGGGGTGCAGACCTGACCTGCAGCAGCCAAGGCTGATTTCTCCCATCACAGTGGGACGCGCAGGCAGAGCTCAGGGCCTCCTGCCCGCAGGTTCGCTGCAGCGAGCGACAGCCTGCCCGCCTGCCCGGAGGGACACGCTTGTCCTTGAGCCCTCAGACGCTTTCTGCGTGCGTCACGCCTGTGAGCCATGAGAGCTCCGCACACCCGCCGTGATGCTCAGGGGAGCAGAAGGGACGCAGCAGCGGCTGTGCAGGATGGGGTCCCTCTGAGCATCGCTCCCTGGCTCCAGCCACCGAGCCTGGGGTGCCCTGAGCACCCTGGACGTGGCTGTCCCCTGGTCCCTTGACACATGTCCCCATACACCCACCCTGCTAGAGAGCGGGTGAGCGGGGAGCCGGGCGCCCCGGCCCCGCTGCGATGCACGCCGCCTGTTTGCAGGTCAGTTGAACAAACATTTGCTGTTTATATGCCAGAGGCAGATTAAATCTTTGCTGGGAGACTGGAACTGGTTGTTCCATTCCTGCACACCTGATCCTCCTCCTCCTCCGACGCTGCCGCCAAAGCCGTTCATTCCCCTCCTGTGCCCGGCGGTGCGAGGGGACGGCAGCAAGCCGTCCCACGTGGGGACAGGCAGCTTGGCTGCTCCCACCTCCCTAACGCTGCAGAGAGGGTCGGCAAGGGAGGAGAAGAGGCAAGAGCAACGAAAAAGAAGGGCACAGGGTGGGAAAGTGCCCGGCGTGTGAGCCAGGAAGGCTCCAGCGAAGCGGAGGCGTCCCCAGAGCCGGATCAGGCCCTGCGGAGCCGGGAGACAGGCGTTGCGGCTCCTGGTTGCTGAGCAGTTCCCGCACCAGCAGATCTTCGTGGTCTGTTGAGTCTCTCTCTGCCACAACACATTATTTCCAGTGGGCTGTCAGCTGTGGCGGTGGGGGCCGTGCCTGGGGGCAGCGCGCGGCGGGGACCGCGCACCTGTGCCTGGGAATTGCAGCATCCCTGCTCTCCTCCCCGGGACCGCCGAAGGGAGCGGGGGGGCACGGTCAGATGGAGGGAGCGGAGCGGCAAGGGGAGAAGAAAGAGAGGGAGAGACAAAGGGAAGGAAGAAGGGAGGGATGCCCAGGAATGAGATCTGCAGTCCCCAGTGCTCCGGTATGTAAAAAATCCCAGCCCCAGCCTGAGCTCCAGACACAGGGATGCAGGGAAGTGTGTGCAACCGTTGGGGCAGCTGAAATGGGTCACATCAAAAATCCGCCCAGCTCATGTCTCTAGTAACGGTCAAAAGCAGATGCTCAGGATGTAGGGCAATCATCTATGGTTCTGCTCCCATTTTCCTTAACCCTCAGCCATCACAGCGCATCCCCGCAGCAGACCGGGTGCCCCCCGTGTGCAGCACACATCAATGGCCCTCCCTGCCGTGGATCTGCCTGGGCTTCTCTCGAAGCTCTGGAAATGTTCAGCCCCCAAAGCCTCCTGCAGTGGGGGCATCCCAGCACACTGTGCAGAGCTTCTTCCTTTGGCTTCCTAGTCCTGCTGGTCCCCACAAGTTCTTTTGATATCCCCCAACTCTTTGGCTGGAGGAGGCAGCGACCACAGTCCCCATCCACCCTCAAGCCATGTGGTTCACCATCACACCCCTGCTTCACCATCTCCTTTCCAGGCTGAAGCTGAACATAGGGCCAAACCATTCCAGATCCTCCTCCCGGTCTGCAGCAGCTGTTTGGAGGCTGCAGCCCTCTCCACACATACATAGGCATACCTGCACCCACTGCTCAGGGTCGGGAGAGACAAGGCTGTTGAAATGTAGCAGTCTGGTTCAAAGACAGGTCTTCTGCAGAGTGTGCATCCCTTAGAGAAGCTCTGCCACTGTGAACCTGTCCTGACACCTGCTCTTGCAGACGCCCAAGAGCTTTTCTGGCTGGAACGAAGACCCCATCTCTAAAACTGATGTCCTTCCTTCTTTGCTGCTGCTCTCCAAGTTGTCCAACACTGTATGTAGGCTGTCAGGGAGCCGCAATGCTCCCATAGAAATTGGCTGCCCTCAACCTTTCCCAGATGGCCACAGGACATGGTGTGGAGGAAGGGGCTTGGGAAAGGTGCTGAAGTTGTTCTCCACTCAGTCATGCTGGGCTGAACCTCCTGCCTGACACCTCATCCTGCAGCTGCAGGCTCCCGTGGTCTCTCCTGGTGCTACCCTGCACAGGTGGGAATTCATTTGTGGTCCCCTGCACATCCAGCACCAACTGCAGGGACAACTCTTCCCTGCACCTACGTCCATCTGGCTGCTCCCTTCTGGTTGCTCTCCAGGTTGCTCATGCTCCTGGGGCTCAGCATCATGTCAATATCTGTGGTCCCAGCAGCAGTTGCCATCCCAGGGAGCACACTGTCCCAGTGACCGTTCTGGCCAGGACGGTGCAGTGGGGAGCAGGAGGAGGATGGCTTTTCTACGGGATCCCACACTAACCCCACAAACCACCCTTTTCCTGCCATTACCCGGACTCTCCCGTTCTGGTGCTTCCTGTGGGATTTTATCCCTTTTTTCGCCCACGCAGGAACTGGAACAGCCAGACGGGCATCGTGGGGAGGGGAGCGAGTGGCAGCGGGGTGCCACCGATCAATGCAAACCACTTTCCATACGCTACGTGCTTTTGCTGCAGGGGCTGCTCGGCTATTAGCGGATATCGGGTCCCTTTTTGTTTTCATAGCCTGGGGTTCTGTGATTTGAGCTTTTAAGCATTTATTGGAGGTTGGGATGAGGGCAATTGGCCATGGCAAAGCAGCAGGCGCTCAACAAGAGGAGGGAAGCCTGGCTGGTGGGGCTCGGGAGCTCTGTGCCTCCTCAAGCTCACCCCAAACGGCATCTGTGTGCTGAACCGCTCTTGTAAAGTGACCGCGTGAGGCCATCCTGCTGCCTCCGCCTTTGGGGGTCCCCTACATCAGCAGCTTTGAAACTCTTCCCACCTCGAGATGTGAAGCTTCTTCTGGCTTGGTCTCAATTGTTGTGCCAAAATCTCTTCTCTTCCCACAGCCACAAAATGTCTTCGGAAAGGCCTGGGGTTTCCCATCTGCCCCAAACTGCCAATCCTTCCATGGCTGCCCACCCTCTGCGGCTTTGCGTGCGATGCCCAGAGGCTGTGACCCATGTCCCATAGCTCAGCGTGGCTCTGCTGTCCAGCGGGTTCTTCATCACCCGTTGCATGTCTCCATGTGTGGGGTTACCAAACTCTGTGCTTCACATCCCAGGAGCAAGCCAAAGTCATGGTCTAAAGATATGATAGCATTTGGGTTCTCAACCTTTAGTTTTCCAGCATTTGAGGAAATCTGGAGTTTCTGGTTGGGAAAGCTCACGTTCCCTTCACAGACAGCTTTTGGTGAGGGCCACCTGCAGACCCAAAGCCAGTCTGTAGCTCTTCCCAAACACCAGCCCAGACGTGAGGTGGCTCCGTCTTTGTGAACACTGCTACTATTCGAAATTGGGGCTGTCTGGGGTCAGCCTTGGAGTGATCTTCAGGCCAGATGATGAACTTACTCCCTGCTGTGTGCCAGAGCCATGGCACCTTCACGCATACAAGTCTCCCCTAAGCTGGGGTCAAAATCTTCTCCCTTCTGTGCACTTGTTCAAGAGGTGTTTCTATGTCTCCGACCTCTCCTGAGCTGCTCTGCCTCTAGCCTCCATCCCCAAAAAGCAGCTGTCTCTCCCTGAATCTCAGTTAGCCTGAAGACTCCCCGGGGCAACCCCAGCATCCTATGAAAAGCACGCGTGGTGGCAAGCGTTCAACCAAGTGACAATGGGTTGGAGTCATTGTCTTCTGCCTGTGACACACACAACACCACTCACAGGCTCCTTGAGAGATGAGATCAGGCCGTCACAGCCTCCAGGCTACTCTCCAGAGATGCGAGGGTCCTCCACTGCAAAAGGCTTTCCTCCCACAGCCTTTCCTGCTACAAGCCCTTCAGGCGAAGAGGCAGGACCTGGTGAGGAGATGTAAGACTGTCTCTCTACATTATATCAACCACCCGCACAAGCTTGTGCCTGGGCCCTGCTACAGGAGTTTCCTACGTCTTCCTCCACCTCCATGTCTACCTGCTAATGGAGCCCCAGGAGACCACAGGCTCCCGGCCATGGAGTCAGTGGCTCAATGGCAAAGAGACCTCCAAATCTGTGAAGACAACATCAGTCTCCAAATGAAAATGTGCTGTATAGATAGGGGGGATAGAGAGGAAAGTGTCTGTGTGCAAGCCAGGAGGGTCAGCAGCATGTCTGGCATCCAAAAGTATGCAGAGGAGATGGTGTCCAAGGCTGGTGTGGTGAGCAGGGGAAGATGAACGTCTGGGTAGAAATGGGGAGTGCTTGAGAAGTGCTTGCAGCTGGAATAGGAAGGTACGGTCCAGCTCTCCTACATGGTAAAGCCTTTGTGACACCTGTGACGTGCAGGGCTCCTGGAGGTCCGAAGTGTTATCTTTCCTGTCCCCAGGAGCTGGAGGGGTGCTTGATGTAGTCACCTTTGTGCTGGACGTGATATGCTGCACATGAAAAAGTTCCATAACATCTTCTAGTTTCTAGGACCTCTGAAGACCTCATGGTTTCTAGGACCTCTGAAGTTTCTTTCCCCACATACAAGTTTCTCCTTCGCTTGCTGGTCTGACAGCCCCAGATGGCATTCCACTGCCTGTGACCACCTGCCATGGGTCTTGCACCCAGCAGACCTTTGGGGATGGAGGCTCCTCTCCAGAAGGCCCTTTCCTCCTGGTCACCTGGGCCCGTCCCCTCCCATGTGCCGTGGCACACAGGCAGTGGTCCAAGCAGGGCAGTGTGAGGCTCAGCTCTGCGCTGATTCCCAAAATCCACCTCTTCCTCCCACCACAGACCAAGCCACGTGAGGGTCCTCAGTGTGGACATAGACAATAGATTGTCTCTTCTGTCTCATTGCGAGCATGGGATCCCTGGGCTGGGTATGGAGACGGTGTACCCTGCCACCTCCCCTGCAAAGCAGTGAGCTCTGTCACACAACGAGGTGCGTTTTGTCACCTCTTGTCCCATCGGAAGGCTCTTCCTAAGAAGAAGACCTTCCCAAACCTCTGCAGTCACGTTCCTCAGCACCAATACTTAGAAACATTCTCCTCCTTTTCACTTTCCATTTATCCTTGGACAGTTCACACTCCTTAAATGTGCTGGGGATGGGAATGGTAAGAAAGGAAAGAGATCTCCTCTCTGCTTTGCTTTTGCTGGTCTAGCAGAGCCCAGCTCTTATCATGTCTCCTAAGACACCCCAAAGGTGGCCAGAGGTTCCTGTCTTGATATAAACTTTCTCACATCCTGAGCTCTCTCCCACCATGTACCTGTGCTTGTACTAGCTGCTCAGGTGTCCTGCTCCACCGAATCTCTCTCCACCTTGCAACCAGAAAATTCACCTTATTCCATTTCGAGTCCACCCGATTTGCATTGAGGATGGGGACAGAGAGCCTTCGCTCCTCCTCTGCCTTCCCACCTCTTCCCTTGCAGTCCAACCCTCTTCTGCTCCTGTATGTGCCCGTTGCGGTATCCTCACCTTGTTGCCTTTGCTACAGCAGGGGGTCTGCCCAAAGGACATCACAAGCGCTTCCCTCAACCTTCCTCATCCACATCTTCATGTCCCCATCAGGGCTTCCTGCTTTCTTCAGGGTCTTTTCCATCCTTTTGTCTCTTGGTCCAGCTCCCGGCAGACATCGTTCTGGCTCTGCTCATGTGATGGATGTGGCTCCTTTCCTGCAACGCTGCTTTTTAGCCAGTTGGTCCCGGACGTGCCGTGTGGCACAATGTTACTCCATCCCAAACACAGGACTTCGCACTTCCCTTCGCTGAGCTCAGGCAGGTCACTGCCAGCCCGTTTCTCCAGCCAGGAGCTGCACTTGGCATTACTCAGCACGTCCCGTTGACCCCAGTGGTCCGGTCAGTTTTTGACCCACCTTGTCCTTATTTCTCCGATTTGGCCATGAGGATACTGCAGGAGACTGAGTCAGGGGACCTGCTAAGGTCACATAAAGCTTTCTCTCCCCTTATCCAGGCAGCCGGTCATCTCCCCGCAGAAGGCAGTCATGCTGCTCTGGCACGCTTTGCCCCTGGTAAAATCACCCTGGCACCTTCTCGTCATTCATGAGGCTGGAAAAGACTTTGAGAAGGATGTGCTTCACAGCCTTCCCAGAGCCCAAGATGAACTGGTCCACCCTGGGTCCTCCCTGATGGGTCTGAGCCGCTTGTGCCACAGGACACCTCGTGCCACGGGCCACCATGTCCCTGCAGGGACCTCCGCGCATCTCAGCAGAGCATGGGATGGAGCAAGCAGTGCTTGGAGGATTGCTTGGCTGTCCCACAGCTGACCCTCTTGGGACTTTCTGCGATGGGTTGGTGTCCCCGGGGGCTTCCCAAGCAGAGCCCGGCCAGTGGCAGCCACCCAGCCCTCATTTTGGAATGTCCTGTGCAGTCAAAGAGCCTTCCCCAGTGGATCTTTGGGACACGGACCTACTAGCAGACGCGCTCATTCACTCCCTCCCTCCTGCTGGACCCTCCTGCCAGCCCGGGTGGGCAGGGGTGGGCAGGGGAGGGCAGGAGGGGCAGGAGAGGGCAGGGGTGGGCAGGAGAAGGCAGGAGAAGGCAGGAGAGGGCAGAGGTGGGCAGGGGAGGGCAGGAGGGGCAGGAGAGGGCAGGGGTGGGCAGGAGAAGGCAGGAGAAGGCAGGGGAGGGCAGAGGTGGGCAGGGGAGGGCAGGAGGGGCAGGAGAGGGCAGGGGAGGGCAGAGGAAGGCAGGGGAGGGGACCACAGGCACAGACAGAGCACATCCCTCTTTCCTGTCCGGGGTCCCGGCTCCCCCAGCGCAATCCCCTGCCCGAGGTTAGAGGACAGGTCTGTTTTTAGCCAAAAAATGGCCAAGATGGGGCAGTGATTTCAACCAGCCCTGGAGAAGGGGGGGGGCTGTTGCAACACTGCGCCCATAGCCGGGAGGACGCGGGTACGTCCCTGCTCCCTCCTGCCAGCTCCCGGCACTGGCTCCAGCCAGCGATTTTAGTATGCAGCCAGTGAGGGAAATGTTGAAATCACAACAAGGTCTAACCAGCTGCCAGGGAACTGCCACCTCCAAAGGACTTGGGTGTATTTAAGGTAAAAGCCAATAAACTAAACTGGGGTGGTGGTGGTGGTGGTGATGCACCAGCGCGGCAGCAGTGTGTGCAGTACGGGCTGCGGCACCGGTGCGCTTTGGTGACTGCATCCATGAAATCCAGCCTGTGGTAAAACCCATTTCCAAACGGCCCCAGTTTGGAACCTCCCCTGCTTCTCCCTCCCCATCCTCAGGTGAGCAGGAGCAACACCACCCGCTAAATTAAAAAAAACCACCACAAACGAAATGGGAGATGGTTCGCTGCTGGTCAGGAGAGCTTGGGAAGAGCGGGGAAAATTGCAGAGCAGGAGAGATGGTTGGGATGGACTGCAGGGAAAAGGCAGGAGCTGAACGAGCCAGAAGCCCTCTGGCGGGGATGGGACCGCCCTGGCTCTGGGTGGTCACGCAGGGAGACCCGCAAAGCCCGCAGGAGAGAAACTCCCATTTTTCCTGGGGGGATAACACGCTCCCAGCAGAGAGGAGGGAAGCAGGAGGGACACAGCCCTGCAAGGAGGCTGGCCAGCAGGGACCCCAAGGGCAAATTCCCCCCCCCCCCCCAAAATACATATATAGTCTTGGGCAGGAACATTTGTGATGCTGCGGGCTCACCCGCAGGCAGCGGATGCCTCTCTGCCTTCTGCCTGTTTCTTGATAAAGGTGTTTGGATGGGTTGGTTTGGGTTTTTTTTTAATGCAGATCAAAGCAGCTCCCAGGGTGATGCTGCCTGGTGGTCTTGTTCCCTGCGTTCCCCGCTCCTTCACACCCCCCGCCCCCCCCCAAAAAAAGGGCCGAGCAGCTCAGCCCCTGGTCCCGCACCGCGGGCAGCACTGGGGCTGCGGCGTAGGGGCTGGAGCAGAGGGATGTCCCTGAAGGCAGAGGCTGAGATGCTGAGGGGGCAGGTAGGACTTGGCCACAAAATCAGGTACTGGCCAAGGAATGACCAGGAGGAGTGGTAACAGCCTGAGGCAAAGCCACCGGGAGCTTTGCAGGTCGGGATGTTATTCGCTGGTGGCTAAAGCGGGGAAGGCAGCTCGTTAATCTGTGCCGTGCCGCAGGACCGCGCCAAACAGCCGTGCGGCCGCATTTCTGCCAGTCCTGGGCTGCCCGGCACCCAGCACCGGAGGATGCCGGCCCGGGGATGTCGGGGTTAGCCGCTGTGACAGTCCTCCACGCCGGGAAGCGGGGTGACTTTCTGCCTCCCCCAGCTTCAAACCTGGGTTCCCCCTCCACCCCTCAAAACTGCCTCTGGGTCGGGCAGGGCTCTGAAATGTCTGGGGGGTGCCAGGAATGGGGGAGAAGACCCAAGGGGATTGGGATGGAGAGGGGGTGGGTGACACAACCACAACCTCCCGACCCGGATTTTCACAGAGGGGAACCCAAATCCTCCCCGCAGTGGAGTGGGGGGGAGCAGGATGGGGTGAGACCGGGGTGATGCCACGCGAGCAGCACCCCACGGATGCCCAAAACCTCTCCCCATCCCGGTCCCAGGGTTTGCCACCATCATGAGCCACGTCTGGGGCTTACTGACCTGATTTCCTTCCCACCCACCCCCTTTTTTTCTTTTTAAGGGTCTAAGAAGGCTCTGACTGAACTGTTCCTTGTTCCGTGACCTCTCGATTTAATTGCCAAAATTACTGTAAACACGCATTCTCTGGTGCGAGGAGGTATATGCCTCGTCAACACCATTAAGCATTTCAGTAACTAAACTCCTCCAACAATTCAGCAGCTCCATTTAGTTTTCGCTTCCATTAAGAAGGATTTAGGGGAAAAAAAATTACAGATAACACAGATCATATTGTCTTACTGCTAAATTTCACCCTTTCCCTCCGTTTGTATTTCTTTTTTCACAATTGCAAATGTTTCTCACACCCCCAAGCCAGCAGAAAACCAGCGCTCTTCTTGATTATGATACAAACACGGAGAGGTAAACGCGTTAAAATTAATCAGCGCCCAGGCTGGTTCCCCGCACGTTGCTTCGCTTTTTTCAGCGAGAAGAGACGTCGGACCTCTGCGACCCACCACACGGTCGCGGGGAAACCGTCCAACAAATCCGCCGCAAACTTCCTATTGTCAGAGCCTCGCGTGAGCAAATTCCCGGCGAAGGCGATGGGACGTGTCATTAGGAGAGCAACCCAAGCAGAAAGGCCCCATATGACCTCCCCGGTGCCGAGTGCCTTTCCCAAGAAGGAGCTACGAAGCTTGCGAAGAGACTGCCGAGTCGGAGCAGAGAGCATCACTCGCAAACCATCGCGTCCCTGCACCGAGCGGTTTCTCTGCCCGCTTCAACATCCCCTCTCCGGGTACCGGCTCCTGTCCCCCCCGCCACTGCGGTACGGCACCCGGCTTTCCATGGGGTGGCTGGGCTTTTTTTTTTGGGAGGGGAGAGTACAAAACCGATGGGAGAAGGCAGCTTTTAACAGGGAAATTGTTTTTCCCCCTCCAGGTCCTGGGGGGGTTTTTGACCCCGCAGTGAGCTCCTCAGTGCCCCCCAGCACCTTCCACCCCCTGCCCACCCCATCCAGCCCCGAAACAGATTGAAATGTCAGGACTTACAGCTCGGGCCCCTTTCCCGTCCCAGCTGGGTCCCTGCTCGGGGCCGGGAGGTTGCGGGGAGGCTGGGGGAGCGGGACGAGGGGCTGTCCATCCCCCACCGACTGGGACCCAACGTCCCCAAACCCCAGCGAGGCGGGGGGGGCAGGTGACTTCCAAAGCTGCTCCTGAGCATTTACGGGGTTGTTTGCAGGAAACATCAAACTCGGGAACAGAAGTGCCAACCCAGGCGTCGTTCCCCCCGCCTTCGCCGGCCCTCCCCACCCTCTTGCTTGGTCTCATTTGTACCGATTTGCCCCGCAGGCTTCTCGCTGATTTGCCATGTCCCTGGCAGGGCTTCGACCGGGGAGGGGGAGCGGGAGCCAGACGGGGAGCGGATTCGGGGGGGGGGAGCCAGCCATGGGGAGGGTGATGGGGAGAGGGACAGGCCAACAGGAGCCCGGCTTGCCAAAAGCGGTTCAGACCTAGAAAAAGCTTTAATGTGCACAGACGGAGCAGGCTGGGAGCAAAACCAGCTGGGCTGGAGGAGAACGTGCTCGGTGAGAGGCTGGTTTGGGGCTGGGTGCGTGCGTGGCTCGGGGCTGGCTCCGTGCTCCAGCCCTCTGCCCCCCGAGGGGGAGGCAGAGGCGGGAGGGGAAGGTTAGATGTGAAAATTCCCCTCCCAACCTCAACTTTTCCTATCGAGGAGTGATGGGCAGGATGCCAGCCTGGTTTTCTCCGGCATTAATCATTTACCTGCTCCAGCCACCACCCCTGACAGCTCCTGCAACACATCTCCAGCGCAAGATGCCCCCCTCTTGCGTGACGTGAGGGACCCCTCGAGCTGAGATTGCCTCTCCGTTGCCCCCACTGTGTCCATGCTGGAGCTCCTGCCATCATCCCCACCCCGTGTCCATGCTGGAGCTCCTGCCATCATCCCCACCCCGTGCCCATGCTGGAGCTCCTGCCATCATCCCCACCCCGTGCCCATGCTGGAGCTCGTGCTCTGGGATCCCTGTGTGGGGCTGAGCACCAATGCCCATGGAGACAGACAGAAGTCCCCCCCATGGAGGATTCAGACCTTGGGTGCTCCCTTCTACAATAGTGAGCCCCAGGCCACCAGACTTTGGTGTCTGGTACCCACCTAAGTGTTGGCCCCGGCTGGAAGGACCAGGGGCAGCCGTAGCCTGAGAAACCCCTCGCAAGATGCTGGATCTGGCCCAGACATCTGCGCCGGGCTGACCCCTGTGTTGCATCGTTTAACGCAATTCCCTAAAACCAGACCCTCCCGAAGCCACCTGGCGCTCTGGCCTGGCTCATCTCTTTGGGGCCAAGCGAGGGGACCCTGTGTGTCCCCTCCGCTGTTGGCACACCGGCTCCCTGCCGCCTGTCGGCATCCTTGGTTTAGTATTCTACAGAGCTCTGGTGCGGATGCTGAAGCACCGGGCACGGCAGCGCGGGCACCCAAAGCTGTCCCCAGCGTCCCCCTCTGCTCCCCCCCCCCCCCCGCCCCGTGCCACCTGGGGGGCCCCTGGCTTTGCTCTTGTCCCCGAGCTGTGGCGGGGACGCGGTCCTTCCCGGGCGCGTTGCAGGCAGCCGGCCCCAATCTGCCGTGGCGCAGGGCCACCTGTGCTGGCTGCCCACGCCATCTGCGAGGGGGGGAGGTCGGGGGGAGCCGGCTGCTCTCCCCCCCCCCCCCCCCCCCTCCGCCAGGGTCAGCGAGCAGGGGGACAGCCGGCGGGGGGACGGAGGGGGAGCGTGGCTGAGGGGGGCTGGCACTGCCACCCGCACCCGGCGGGAGGAAGAGGAGGGGATGGGGGCAGCCCCCACGCAGGTTTCTCTCGGGGTCTGCTGCCGTGGGGCTGGGGGGGGTGGTGGTGGGGTGTTTCTGAGCGCGATGGTGGGGTGCGCGGGTGGGCACGGGCTGCACTCCCCGTCCCCCAAATGGCTGCAGCGCCACGCTCCCTGCTGCCTCTGCATGTCCCCGTGTGCACGGGGGCAGAGCTGGACCCTGTCCGAGGTGTGTCTTAGGGGGTCTCTTGGATCCGGACCCCCCAACTTTGTGCACGGGGGGTGGTCCCCCATCCCCTGCTGCCCAGCGGTGTGCCGGGGTCCCACAGGGATGTCCCGAGAGGAGGCTGTTAGCGGGAGGGGGGAGCCGGAGCCGGCTCAGATCTGGTCTCCTGCTCGAGCTGGTGGCAGCCGCCATCCCCTCCTGGCTCCCTGCTCAGCCCCGGGAGCATCCCAAGAGCTCCCGGCTGCAGCCGGAGCCCACCACGCGTCCAGCGCCGTACAACCGCCGGAGCCGGGCACCGGCAGGTTCATTCCAGGAATCCCCACGGGCGCTGCAGCAATCGCTGTCCTGCTCGCAGGGGACGTCGTCCTTTGATGAGACGATAACGAAGCCTGCCCTGCGCCTTCCTACAGGTAGCCGGAAAGTTTTATTCATCACCGGCTGCTGGAAAGGTCACGGCGTCCTCCTCCCCCTTCTATTTCTGGCCCGTGCCCTTTTGCCGTCGGAGCGGGGAAGCGCTCCTGTCCGCTGGACCCTGGACACACCATCATGGTGCGGCCGTATCCCTGACGCCTCGGTCCCGGAGCTGCGTGGGAGGGCTGCGGGGAGGATGCTCTGCGGCTGCCCGCGTGCTGCCCACGCCGGCTGGGCTCTTCACGGACCACAAAAGCTGCTGTGGGGCAATGAGAGCTGTGCGTGGAGCGGGGAAATCATGGGAATTTTGGGATGCAGGCAGCGCGCGTGATGCTGCCGGAGTCTCCTTGCTGCAAAACCCGCGGGAGAGGGGTCTGGTCCCCACGTGCCACGGGCACAGACGTGCTCCCGAGGCGGAGGGGCTGAGGCAGCTCGGCATGGGGCAATAGGGGTGCAGTGGGGAGCACGGGTCTGGAGGGACCCTGGGAAGTGCCGAGTCCTCGCCCAGGGGATGGGTCCTTCAGCACACACACGCCGGCAAGGAGCTGCCGGGGACTCGCAGCATCCCTGCACAGGCTGGGCTGGCACCCGTGTTGGGAGGAAGAGTCATGGGAGCACCAGTGAAGCATGGGCTATGGGTCTCACTGGTGCCACCCAAAAATGGTGAGCAAAACGGGAACACCCCCATAGAAAACCGGGGACAGAAAAAGGGGATTTGCCCTCAAAACTGCCCTTTGCCCAAACACTGCAGGTCTCTTCCTAATTCTGGAGAATAGGAAAACCTTCATCTGAGCTGTCCTCTCCTGGGGGACCAGGCAGGACCGGCCCCAGGGATCCACTGGGCTTCCCGGCCGCAGTGGCCTGGGGTCATTCCTGACCCAGCTCTGCACACATAGATCGACTTGCAGCCGTACGAGGAGCCTGGAGACCCTTTGCACCCCGGCAAGGGCGGCCACAGACCCCCCCATTGCCACCCGCTTCGTTCCGGCAGGTCTGGGGGAGGGTTGTGAACCCAAGAAGAGCCGCGGAGGAGCCCAGCTCCCATTTCCAGCCTCCCCAGTTTGCCCAGACGGTGCGGTACCGTTAGACCCAGCCTGGCTGTACAGAGCCTTTTCCAGCTCTGGGCCAACCTGAAGAGGCTTAAGAAAAGCCCTGGGGAGCTTTTTCATGCCTCTTTGTTCATGGAGCAAAGATATTCCCAGCCCTGAATCTATAGATTGGCCCTTAAACTAAAACAACCTCCGGGGACCGGCGAAACAAGAGTAGATTTTGGTTGCGGTTTGTTGTGTTTTGTATTTTTTTTTTCCTTTTTCTTTTCCTGCGTAGACAGCCTTTGCCCAGGAGGGGTTAGCATGAAAAATGCATGTGGGGATTGGGGGAATGGGGGAGTGTTAGGAAGAAGCTATCGATCAAGTATCTCTGAAAGCCACACAGCTGTGCCAGCCCCGCCGCCTCTGCCAGCCCTTCCCGGCGCTCCCGGTGCCAGGCTCGGTGCCCGCCCCGGGTTTGGGCTGGGGCGGCTGATGTGGTGCCCAGGAAACCACCCTGCATCCCGGCGAGCGATCAGATGCCGCTGCGGTCCCTGCCCTCTCTGCGGCTCCCTCCGGCCGCGCTTGCAGCTTGCTCCTTGCAATACAGCACGTCGGAAATGGGGTCGGCCCCTTTTTCCCCCCCAGATCCAAAGGATGATTCTCCCAAGCTCTGCAGTACCACGATGAGGACCTATGGACCAGCAGCGGCTCTGCCCTCTGTGCCCGTTGACCCAGCCACCAGCCCCACACCTCCGTACCGCTCCGCTCCAGCAGATCAGAAATAATAATTGCAAATAATAACAAGCCCAAACCTGACGCAAACCCAGACAGCGGCACCCGGCGCTGGCGTCCTGGTGCCTTGTGCAGCCTGAGCACTGAGGCGGGCGACCGAGCCCACCTCCCGGCACGAGAACATGCTGAGGGCATCTCTGGGTCCAGCAAGCATTGATGCTGGCAGGAGAGCAGGGACGCGGGTCCTGCTCTCAGCTCTGGGGCTGCGCTTGGTCCCCTGGTCCCCGCAGGGCTGGTGTTTCCATACAGGCGGTGCCCTCACAGCCCCACAGGGACTATAGGTGCCACCGAGAAACCCAGGGTACGATGCCCAGAGCAGGCAAGGCTTGGGTAAAACCTTCTCTGGATGGCACTTTCGAAAGCATCAAGAGTGGGAACATCAAGGAATGGCGCTGGAGTGGACGCTTTGTGCTGCTGATGCCCCCCCTCCTCCCCAAACCATCACTGCTAGCCCAAACCAGTCTGGGGGCTGGGGGAAAGGGCAGAGACAGGCCTCAGTTTGGCTGAAAGCGCCCTAAAATTTGTTCCACATTTGAAATATGGGAAGGGTGGGAGAGGAGAAAAGCGGTGAGGACAGAAGCAGTGGGAGATGGGGATGGTCTGATCCCACCAGGGGTAAAAAAATCCCTGACATCTTTCCTTCTCCTTCTCACCGGGCACCAGCGAGGTGGTGGTGCTTTGCCAGCGGGCACCAGGATGGGGGCACCCAGCGGCACTGGCCTTGCCACCCCCCCTTCGCCTGGTCTTGCTCGGCTCGTGCGATGTGTGCACCGAGCGGCCCGGGGAGGGGGGTACGGCTCAGTGCCCTGCTCGCCGCTGGGTTTTTGCGGTGGGGAAGGCTGAGCACCTGGAAAAGCAAATTTCAGCAGGGCAAATCTGAGCGCTTTCCCCACCGGGAAGGGGTTTGAAAGGTAAAAAAACCGGCAGCAACCCATCAGCCGTCCCCCTTCCTGGAGCCAAGGGGATGCAGCCGCTGGCCGGTGTCCTCTCCTCTCCCAAGGACGTGGTCCAAGCCGTGGGCAGGGGACTCCCCCAGCCCCTGCCAGCTCTTCCCGCGCTGCCTGATCCTGGCGACGCTCAGCTATTGAGAGGAATCGGATTCCACCACCCCCCCGCCCCGACCTTGCCCAGGAAAAGCTCATGGCAGTAGAGAGAGAGGGAGTTTGGCCCAAATCATTGACCGCGTGGCAGGACGCCCGGCACAGACCCCTGACTCCCTGCCCATCGCTGCCAGCGCCCCCCAGGCACATCTCTGGCCCCGTGTGTCTCGGGCGCATCGGACCACGGGTCCGTAATCCAACTTGGTCACATGCGATTGCCTTCGGGATCGGTGGCTCCAGCCATGCCCGGAGCCCCGGCGCCCACGGTGGGGGTGGTGGTGGGTGCTGCCCGGGTGTCCCCCCCGTCCCGTCCCGGTGTGGTGTGGTGGGGACGCAGCCATCCTTGTCCCACCTGCGCCACCCCGCAGGGCTGGCTGTGCTGGCAGGGGCGCCTCTGACTTAACATCGCAAGTCCTCTGAGTCCCCTCATCTAATTGCAATCTTAATTAGGATGGGTGGCTGCGTTCTGACGCCCCGACGAAAAGCTGCTCCCCTGGGCTGAGCCCTTTGCGGCCGCACGAGGGGGACCGCGGGGAACGGTGGCATTGCGTGGCAGGACCGTGGGAAGGCGAAGTGCACAGACGGGGAAACTGAGGCACGGAACAAGGGAACATCCTCAGCCTGGCCTCCCCCTTTGCACGCACAGAGCAATCTGTGCGCTCGCTGGGGGGGGAGGAGGAGGGGGTGCATAAGCAGAAATGCCCCAAACCCATTCATTTTAATGATTTCGTCCTCCTTTAACCCGTTTAGAATTACAGCCATCCGTTTTGCCTGGGACCGCGGGGGCTCACTCAAGCCTGGGAGTTCACGGCGGTTCCCAGCCCCAAACGCAGCCGGGGCGCCTCAGACCCCACATCACCGTCAGACACAGCTCATACCCCAAAGAAAACCAGAAAAAAAACCCAAACCAAAACCAAAACCAAAAAAACAAACCCAAACCCACCCCGCGACAAACTCTGCACGGCCAGGGAGAGCACGTAGCTGTTGCTAGGATTATTCTCCATGCAGCAGGACACAAACTATCTCAGGCACGAGGGCTGTTCTCCCGCCGTGAGGAGGGGGTACATGGGATAGGGAAAGCCGCAGCAGGTGGGCTGTATGGACCCCCCCATACACACACACACACACACACACACAGAGAAACTCTCGCCCGGCACGCTTTGTTTTGCATTTTGCTGCCGCGTTGCCTCCAGCCACGTCCCCCCCTCCCTGTTCGTGGTTTTTTTGGGGGGGGAATAGTTTCCTTTGCAAAGGAGATTCCGGCAGAGGAGGGTGAAGGCAGGCGGGCGGGCGCTGGAGGCGGCGGGCTGAGCAAAAGTGCTTCGGAAAGTTGTTTGGTAATTCTTTGTGCTCCTTTGGGAAAGGCAAAGGGAACACACACACACCCCCACATCACTCCCCCCCCACCAAGGCGGCCGGGTGGGACGGGACGGTGGGTGGGTGGGAGATGTCTCAGAGCAGCCAGGCAGGAGCCGTGCGCTGCCCGCAGCCCCAACAGACGTCGACAGCAAAAAATACCAGGGAAGGAACCCACGCCTGGTTCGGGGTTTGCGGGGAGAGAGGCTGAAAACAGGCTCTGCCAGACCCAATCTCCCACGCACCCCACCGCTGGCCTGAACTTCGGCTTGCACGGGCACCGCTGGCACCGAAAAAGGTTAAAAACCACCCCAGTAATAACACCAGTAACTGCCCCGTTCCCCATGCAACAGCCAGGCTCTGCCGCTCGCCGGCAGGAGCGGAGCGGAGTCCCTCGCACCTTTCCCCCTCCCCGGGACAGCCTCCTGGGGCAGGAGAGGACGAGGACTTACCTGCACGCAGGTCTCCTCTTCCCTCGCCGCGGCTCCGCTCTGCCTGATGTTCACTCTGTGAAAGTGGGAAGCGTTTTAGATCATGCAGTAGGTTATATATTGTCTGCAAGTCTGGCCCTAGGGCGTCCATCAGTTGGTCTTGCTTTGCTCCTGCCCCTATATGGAAGATGCATCACATGCTCCGCGGCTCCCAGCTATCCGCCTGGCGAAAGGGGAAAAGAAGAAGGAGAGGAGAAAGGGGGGGAGGAATAAATAAATAAATAAATAAATAAATTTGAAAAAAAAGAAAAAAAATTAAAAAGGATCTTCATCATCATGAAAGAGGCAGAGAGAATTTCTCAGTGGAAAACCCACCAGCCAGAAATCCCTGCCTGACCCGAACTTTCCCCGCTCTCCTTTTGTTATCCCTGGCTCCCAGCGGCCCCCTTTCATCTGCTGTTCAAGGCCGGCGAGATGTGAAGGCGCCTTTCGCCTTGATCCCGCGCCTGCCTCGCCGCTGAGCAGGTGAGGGGCTACCGCTTCGCTTCCAAACGCCGCCGTCCATCTCCAGCTCTCTGAGTGCTAAATATTTATCCCTCCCCACTAATGCCCCCGGTGCTGCCAGCTTGGGCAGGGATGGGGTGCTCCATCCAACCGTCCTTCCCCGAACACAGCTGGAGACCGGGTTCTGTGGCATCAGGGCCACCAAGCTGGTGCAAAGCTGCTGAGATGGGATGTCCTGGAGCAGGGTGCTGGTGTGGAAGAGCTCTGTGCAGTGCTTGGGACCGGGACAGCAGCCCTCGTCCCCCATCCAAGGCAAAGGGGTGTAGGTGGGGAGCTGCTGGCATCTAGTCAGGTGTATGCGGGTGTCCCAGTCACCGCCGCGGTGGGGACAGTAAGGACAGGTAGGAGGCTGCTGCACCTACTGTCCTGCCAGGTGTCCCCCATGGTTTGAGGACATTTCTCCAGCTGGAGCAGAGAAGTTTCCCTGCTTTTCTCCATCTGTAACCTCCCCAGCACTCGCACCCGGTTGTGCAGAGCAGGGGCTGCAGATTGTGGGCCAAAATCCCCATTTCATCACCTTCTCCACCAAATTTGACCTGGTGGCTTCTCATCTCCTGGTACTGCTGCCATCATCCCACCAGCTCCCTACGGCAAAGCACCAGTCCTGCTTCTCTGCTCACCTTCTGTGCCACTCAGCTGGGAGCCAAGGGGACACACGGGTCTCCTGTTTTAGGTAGGGCATTCCCAGGTGGGGCTCCTCCAGGAAAGCACGTCCCGAGCGATGTCTCTGGGTCAGCACAGGAACCGTCCCCCCAGCACTGTGCCTTGGCGCTCCCAGCAGCCATGCGGGTGACTTGGCCTCCCTGCCGCGCAATCCTGTCCTCAGAAAGGGGACACCAAGGTAACAGTGTCCTTCCCAAACCCAGAGTCTTCCTTGGAGCATGCTGTCTTCTGGTGGACTTGGTCACATCCAGCATAGACGAATCTTCTCTCTATCCATAATTATGGGTTCCTGGTTTTTTTTTATGAATATGGTGTTTCCCTTTTCAAATGTTTTTCTTTTTATTTGTATTTTTTTTTAAGGTTCAAAGCCCGAGTATTTTTCATTAAAAACTTGTTTTACTGTCTTCCCAAAACATCCCAGCCTGGATTGGTGGGGCTGACATACAGATCCCAAACCCTGCCTGCAAGCCTGTATGTTTTGCTGATGTGCATTTCCACCTCCTTCAAAAATATTTGGGAAAAAAAAAAGCATTGTGCTCCACTACTTAATTGAAACAATTCTGGAACCTTGGGTACGCTCACAGCTGAACACGGGAGAGGGACAGTCCATCTCCAGCTGACCCAAACATGGGGAATTTGACTTTGAGGTGCCATCTGATAGGACCATGGCATCTGGAACTGAGCCCCATGAGATAGTGAGCAAAGATTTCTTTATAACCGTCTTAGGAGCTGAAGGGCCAAGGGTCAGGCTGGTACCGTGTCTGCACAGAAGGGTCTGTCTGGGCAGAAGGCATCTAGCAGGGCTTGTGTCTACTGCCTTTGGTTCATCAGAGCTAGACTGAGTTGAGGTCTCCTATGTTGGAGCTCATGCATCCATCCTGCTAAAGCTCAGAAAGCTCTTCCTTAGGCAGCCCAGCCTCACCAGTTCTCATTTTTCTGAGGATCTCGGAGGGAAACTCCTGGAGAGGCCAGAGCCTGGTCTGACTGTGCTTTGTCCAGATGGACCATGATTTCCCCAGAGCACCATGTTCTCACAACATAATTGATTCTCATGTCCCTGCGTGTTCTGGAGCCTTGCAATGGCACTGTGGGGGGGCCACGGCAATGCCAAAATGTCTGGTCTTCCCAACCTCGTTTAGAATAATTGCATCAGGGTAAAGGATGTCACACTGGACCACCAGCCTCCAGGGACTTGCTGCTGTGTGGCAGACCAGGCTGAGGGTACCAGCTGAGACTAGAACCTCCTGAGACTTTGTAAGAGCCCCCATAGCTCCTTCTCTCCAGCAGGGGAGCACGGTCCTCTCTCAGGACCCTTTCTCACAGCCACTGCTGCTAGCTTACGACCTTGGGAGGTCCCATCTTCTAGGGTCAGACAGCCCTACTTAGAGAGGGCTTGATGGAAAGGTACAGGTGAATTTTTCCAGAGACACAGTAGGTCTTTGCCCTTCTGGGCTGCTCTCATCAAGAGGTGCACTTTCTCCTTTGTTTCAACTGCACTTGGGTCCATTTCAGCCTCTTCTTAAGGTTTTCAGTGACTCTTTCAGCCATCTTCAACTTGCAGTTCTGATGATGGAGTTTCTTGCTGGATCCCTACTTTTCCTAATATTTTGCCCCACAGGGAGATGCTTTGCCAGATTTTGCACTGGGTGAGGGCCCCGTCTTCCCTCCCAGGATCACCAGCCTATCCAAATAGAAACCTTCATCTCATGCTGATGCCAGCATGCCATGACCTCCCACTAAGCTGGAGGTGTCCTTGCCCAGACAACAGAGCTGCATTCAGCCTTAAAGCTCAAAGGCAACACACTTGCAGCACACACCCCCTGTGCCTGTGACCCACTGCCCACTTTGAACCACCACACAGCCTTCATGACTAGCTTGATGGGAGCCACCGTTCTTGATGCTGAAGGACGCAGGAAAGCCCAGTCCTGGTGCAAAACTCACACTTTCTCTGTGTCTTGCTGAGCAGGCTCCTACTCAACAGACTCGGCCTGCTCCGAGGGGCTGGGGACAGGAGTCAAGGGATCGAAGCAACCAGGGTGACTAATGTCCTTGCGCTTCTGTAAATCTTCCTGTATTTACGAATGGCTTATAAAGACTTTGGAAGGGGATGGGTGAGCAGGCCTAGACAGACACTGCTGGGATGGGAGCTCCACCAGGAGTTACTCAATACAGAGAAATCATGCCTGGTTCATAAAGTCCTTCAGCTATGACTTGTTGAAGGCTTGGAGAGTGTCCAAGAGAAGTCTCATATAAGTTTGCTCCACTTTTATCCTCTCCCTTGGGTTCCTACTGTTGAACATCACCCAGAGACCTTACTAGAAGGACTTTTGGCATGACCTTGTGCAGCCACCGGGTTCTTGTGTGATGTAGGATAGGGCTTAGACACTGAACAAGATGGGGAAGTCTCAGGTCAGTTCCAGATGGGCCCACATGATATTCTGTAGATCTGCTTCAAACTTTCCCTTTTAGGAAGACCTATTCCCTTGACCAGAACCTTCTGCAAGTCAGATGGACAGTTAACAGCTGTGCATATCTGGTTTTTTGGAAGGAAGTTTTTTTCTCTGAGGACAAAGGGCAGGACAAGTTCCCATTCCCATGGAGTCTAGCATCGGGAAGACTTTGTTCTGCCCAGAGATAAAGACTGTTTTGCTTTGTCTTTCCAACTGAAAGTCCCACCAGAAAGGTTTTGTTGAAGGCCTCGGAGTTGAATATTTGGGTGTCTACATATCAATGCGTAGGACAGGTATGGGTGGTTGGGACCTGAAACTGAGAGACTCAGCCTGGCTAAGGGCAGAGGGCTTTGTTCTCAACAGAGCCAGCCTTGCCTAAGTCAGCCTTACGTTTGCAGCTGGCCTCAAGCTGGTGAGAGGAACCTCTGTAGGAAACATCAGAGTCCTGTTACAGCAGCCTGCCCTACTGCAGTGGGCAATGCTGGGGTGGAGGGGTAAGGGAAAACCTCCCACCAAGAAGGGGAATTTCCGTATTGCTGTGCGGGTCATAGGTTATGGAGACCATCGTAGGTGATGGAACCCATCGTCAGTGATGGAGGCCACCATAAGTGCTGGAGAAGACAGAGGCCTGAAGAGGCTGGTGCTGCAAAGTCTATCAGCTTTTGCTGTGACAGAGGAACTCAAGAGGCTGGAGGCAGCTGCTCTGACAGAATGAAATTGGAGCCCATATCCCTCCCTCCTGCAATTAAAAAGGCGGAAAAGGGGAAAAGAGCAGCTTCGCTGGTTGACCTTTCCCTCTCGCAAATCTCAACCCGCCTCACTTCATACACCAGCATCAGGAGCAAACAGCCGGGCTGGGACCTGGCAGACCAGTAGTGGCACAGAACTACCCAAGGAGGTTGGTCGTGCGTGTGTGTGTGTGTGTGTGTGCACACACCAGAGTGCTTGCTTTCTTCCAGCCTGCAGGCTGCTTCGGGGAGGGGGAGTGGGAAGGGTTAGCTTGCCAGCTTCTCCCGAGGTCCACTGAGAGGTGTCTGTAGGGCTCATCTCGAAGAATGTCAGAGTGCATGTGCTCCGCGAGACGGCCTTTCAGAAGGCATCAGTCCTGCTGTCACGCAGTGGACCACAAATCGGGAGTGACAGCTGTCTCCGTGTGCACCATCCATCTGTGGCAAATGTGTCAGCTAGCTGAACACTCCCGAGGAAACTGCTACGGAGCCAGGAGAGGAGGAGGAGGAGGAGAGAGAAAGGGGGAGTGAGAGCAAGAGGGAGGGGAAAAAAAGCAGCAGCAACAGGGGTGAAGACCAGCAACACGTTAACTCAGCAAGTCCAAGGGTCCTAAATTGTCTTGGAAGAGAGAGGCAAAGGGCTGTTGTGTGGTGGGCACCTCCACTGCTCTGTGGAGATGCCCACTATATAGAAGCCCTTTGCCCTCCCAATCCAAGAGCCTCAAAGCTCTCCATAAACATTAATGATGCCATAAAGCTGTCCCAAAAGGTGGTATTATCACTAATGGTACCACAGTGGAGGCAGGACGACAAATGAGCCTGTCCAAGACCATAGCTGAAGGTGCAGCAGACCTCGGAAGAGCATGCAGTGGTCCCAGTGCCACCCCAGCTGCTCACTGCCGCGCAGGGCCAAGGAATGGGTCAGGCACTGAGGACACGGCGAGACAGCACAGCTGTTCCCTCTTCTGCTCCTATGGATATCATCTTCCTCTTTTCTCCTCTCCCCTCTTGACCTTTCCATCACACTGGATTCTTCATCCAGGGTGGATTGGTGCTGATGGGAAATCGCAGCCATGGGAACTGCTATTGTTTTGCCGTTCTTCTGAAGCAGGTACCATGTGGTTAGCAGAGAGAAGTCACCACTTCCCTTGACTTTCTCCACTCATCCCATTCAATTGTGCTTGAAGAGGTGGTTTCTTGGGCTGGAAGGAACTTGGTACTTATAGACCACTCACTCACACTTTAGATGATACTAAGAATGCCTGTTCACCTCGCTTGGCATGCTTTTTTGATGCTTTAATACCTCTTGAGATCCTCTATCACAAATTTACCATGGGGACAAAACAACCTTGGCATTGTTGTACCAACTTTGGGGAGCTACCTGCTAAATTATACATGAACTGGAGTCTTCCTAAAGGAAAGCTCCTTGGGGTATTACCCATGTAATCCCAGAAACCATGGAACTGGGAACCCCAGGCCACAAGCCATGGCTACTCCGGCAGAGACACAGGTCTCATCACCAGCTTGGCTTTCAGAATCAGCAACAACCTGAATCTTTCTGCAGTTGAAAGCCCCATTTTAATTTTTGGACAAAAACTATGTGTAGGCACCTTCAGGGCTGTTTGGAAGCGGGCAGAAGGCTTACCTCTTTCCAGTGGAGGTAGGAGGACAAAACTAGAAGGGTGCATAAGAGATCAGGCGATGGGTCTTTCTCTGTAGATACCTGTACATTATGATCTCAGCTATGGACTCCAAATTTCAGTTGACAATGGCGACTGGGTTGTTTCTGGTCATGGATGGGAGCACAGGAACAAATTAATTTCCAGCCTCAAGTTTTCCAGCAGGACATGCATGCTGCGGAGAGGAAACTTTGCCAACACCAGGCCATGGGTTGCATAATGATAAAAATATCAGTTTCCCACGCCAGATCCCAAACTTGGGCCAGACATCTCCTCAGACCTGGGTGGATTGCCTGGCTCCGAGTGCTGTCGCAATGACTATAAAGCCCTTTGTCCATTCTCTAGACTAGACTAGACTAGAATAGTTCAGTTGGAAGAGACCAACAACGACCATCTAGTCCAACTGCAGTCCTTTCAAACGTTCAATGTCAGGAGCTGAGAATTAAAGCAAGCCAAAGCTCCTTTCTCCTCTGAATTCACTGGAGTTTCAAAGAAAACTTTCCAGCAAAGGAGGCATGAAATCCCTGGCAGCAGTTAGGACAAGCTGGACCTCTCCCTCACCGCTATAGCGCCGGCGAGGAAGCCCCCAAAACGCAGGCAGTGACATTTCCACGTTGGCAGCCCTGTGCAGGGGGCTGGGGACGCTGTTGGGAGCGGAGGAGCGCAGCCGATGGGGCAGCGAGGGGGGCACCGGGCTGCCCGGGGAGAGGAGCCCACCAGCTGGGAAAAGGGAGCGCCGCGATGAAGATCAGTGATCTCAACGGCTTATGCAAAGTCATATGAGATGCTAAAAACTCAGCACGATTGGAGCTAATTTCAGCTGGTTACGGTTCAACTTAGATGCCAGAATATGCAACATAACACTCCTCCTGTTGGATTTGAATGTGCGCTTATTTATAACATCTCTTAACACCAAACCAAGCAGTAAATGTAGCTGTAACCACTTGTCTAGGAGACAAGGACCTGCCAACCACAAAGCTAGGGAAAGGTATTTCCATAGGGAAAACACGGCAAAGTCGCTCAGGTAATTCCCAGCTGGTTTCCAGCACCCGGGGTGGTTGGAGGGAGAGTTGCACATGAAGCTAAATCAGTAAGTTCAGTGATTGAGGTACCAAAAGCCACATTTGTCTGGCAGGGGTGAGTCTCTACTTGAGAACGGAGGGGACAAAAGTATGGAAAAAGCAAAACAGGTTATAGAAGGGTTAATTCTGTATTTCTAAGCCAACTAAGGACATTTGGAAATCAGGGCAGATGAGTTAAAGAAAGCTGTGGAATAAAAATTATCCAAGGAAACAGGGGAAGGTGAGAGCAGAAGCAAATATAGTCCCAGTGTAAGCTGTCACGGGTAATAGAGCATCACGAATCAGGCTCTAAACAAGTGACTTCTTCCATATCATTAAAATTGCAGCTTCTCTGATTGCCTTGCCGACATTCAGATGCCAGAGTGCTTCATCCCCATCCTGTATTCGTTTCGAACATGTACAAATGATCGCTTTAGGGACAAAACACAGGAGAGTCAGGCTGGATCGGATCAGGGGGAAGCTGCTCACTCTTCAGTTGGCTCCCAAAGATGTTTCAAAGAATAGATACGCAGATCTTCCAGGGACTACCAAAAGAGCAGCGAGTGGCATCTTAATTTGGGTATGGAAAGCTGAAGAACAGAGTGGTAGACTGAGGACAGCGTAGTAGCATTCAAGAGGAAAGCACGCCATTAATTCAATAAAGTAAGAACGGCTCTAATCAAAGATGTCCGGGACACCAAATTGAGCAAAGGTGGCGTTTCCCTATGGAAACACCTTTCCTCGCTAATGATCTGAGTAATAAAAAATTGAAAGTTGAAGTCTTCATTCTGTTTGTGTGAAGCTGCTCTTATCTTGTACGTATACCCAACATCTATCCGGAGTTATCTGAGAATAAAATCTGGGCAACCAAGACCACGGGGGAATATGTACTCGCCCGGAAAGTGCATTAACAGTGTGGGTGCAGACATGCTCAGTGACTCGGGGAGAGGAACTGTTGGCTTTGCTTTTCTGTTCAGGGGTTGGTCTCTTCAAACACCTCCAGGAGTACAGGAGCTGTGAGAGGCTCTGTGCAAGACCCAGCCCACGCCTTCCCACTTCAGCTCGCCTGGTTGCATCATCGCTTGTACCACGTCTTCCGAAAGACGAGCCCGGACAGAGAGATCTGAAGCATTTTTACCCATCTGATCTTCTGTTTCATTGCTGTTAAATGCTTTCACAGATGTCCGGGTTGCCACAGGTCTTTGGTTGGCAGGGTTTCATGGGGGCATGTGACTTGCATATCAATAACGCTCCTCTTGGCAGGTCGTTTAACTGCTTGCTCTTCCTTTCTCCTCAAAACTCTCCCGGGGCTGAGCTTTGGTCTGTGTTTGGTGGTCTGGCCATTTTCTTGGCAGCTGGGAGAGATGGAGCCACCAGTCTGCAGGACTCTCGCTGCAGACAGAGCTGGTCCCGCTGTCTGCCTGTTGGGATGCTCTCACCACTCTTATTGAAGCACAGCCTTCACAGGTGCCCTTCTACCTTCTGGATCTTACCACGCTTGCTTTTTGGGAAGGTGCTTTTCACTAGCCCAGTAAATACCCAGACTCTTCTCAAAACGGAGTGCGTGGCAGGGCACGGTCTCCTTCACTCTGCCTTCCCTCTCTGGATCTCACACAGCTTGGTTTTCTAATGGGGGACCAAGCTGGGGTCTCACCTCCCTTCCTTGCAAAGCAGTGTCCTTGTTGAGGGACATCCCTGGCTACATCCTAGAGTCGCACAGCAGGCACCTATTCCACCTGCTCGTTTCCAACCCCTTCTTCCAGGGCTCTCCTTGTCAGTCCCAAAGCATCAAGAGGAGCAAAAGGAGAGCTTGCACTTCTGCATCCCCTTCCAGACCTGCTTCCCACCAGCCTTGTCAGGAAGGTCTGCAACATCTCCTGTCTGCTAGCAGTCTCAAAGTGTGTGCCCCTTGCTCCTGTCTTCTGCCCCTCACCCTGGGGATGGCTAGCACATGCCAGATGCAGGATCTCCAGCCAAAACTCAAGAACCCAACACAGCGGATGGGTCCCTGGCCCAACAGCAAGGCAGAAACAAAGCTCCAAAGCCCTGTGCACCCACCCCAGACCCCATCTTCCCCAGCTTACCTGCTGCCACGGACAGCCTCGGTCACCGGTACAGACCCTTGCGATGTCTCGCAGTGACAGCAGCAAAGCTGACCCTGCACGCAGGCGGGTCCTGCCCGGGGGCGAGGGTGTCCGCTCAATGCACAGGTTACTCTGCGCTGCCTTATGGAGTCAGGCTGCCTTCAAGAGCCATTAACACCAAGGCAAGGAGAAAGCCACAACAAAAGGCTCTGAAGCTGCCCCTTTCTTGAAGCTTGGGAAAGTTCTCCCTGAGCTGGGGGTGCCAAAACCTGCAGAGGGGAGGCTCTGGGCAAGAGTGAGACTCTCACAGCTGAAAAAATAAGAAGAGCAACAACAAAAAAATAATAAGAACAACAACAAAAAAATCATAAGAACAACAACAAAAAAATATTAAGTAGAACAACAAAAAAATTCCGAAGCAGAAAAATGACAGGAGCCCCCACAACCTGCCTGGGAGGGTTTTACCACCCAGGTAACAAGAAGAAGATGAAATCAGGCTCAGAGGCTGGTGAAGGTGGTTATAAAGGACAGAAAAAGCCACGGTGGAAAAAGCCATCTCCTGCCTTCACATCCCTCTCTCTTCCCACCTCACTTTTGTTCCCAAGCCTCTGTGCCCCAGGACACATTCCTGTCCCCCAGCCCCGTTCATCCCACCTCTCCCAGCTCTCAGTGGGACCTTCCCATCCCCGTCCCCTGTCGTATCCTCTGCTTGTGGGACCTGAGGCAGCATCTCCTGGGGCAGCGGTGCTGGTTGGCCTGCCACGCACACACTGGTTGGCCTGGTGGTGGTTCTAGAAGATACTGGTGGCTTCACGTGGCAGCGTTTCTTTGGAAATATGGGGCAGCACTTTGGGTCTTTCTCTCAGATTAAGCTTCACAAAACTTTTTGAGATTTTGACTATTTTTTCCCATTGGGTTGAAACGGGACCGAGCACTTGGGAAGCTGAAGGCTGGGACAGCCAGCGTGACCGCGTGGACCTTGCTCCTTCATGGCAGCACTTGCATGGCACTTACATTTAAGCTGGCAGAGGGGGCAGTGGATAAGCAGGAGCCGGGAGCAGGGAACAGGGATGGACTGGCAGGAGCTGCCGGGTTGCTCATTGGATGTCAGCACCTGGTGAAGTCAAGGGTTGCTGGAGCCGTACAGCGAGGAATTAGAGAAATGTCCATGTCAGTTGACGCGATATGGGGAGAACAGGCTTCCTGCAGTTCATCTGACACATTTTTGGAGGATGAAGTTTGGCCAATGATGAGAATAGGTCTGTGGCAAGCTGCTTTGGATGTGCCTGGCCTGGTACCGTGCAACGTATTGATTTAGAAAAGAGGGAAAGAGAAGAATAAGCTGCTGCACGTTGAACAAGCCAAACCCTGGCTTGGGAGCATCTCCCAAGCAGGGAGTCAGCTCTGGCAAGTCGTGTCTGGCTTGTCATCTTCTCCTGCTCCGTCGCTCACCTGCTTTCTAAACCAAACGTGGAAATCAACCGAAAAACAGCAGAGATGGAGGCAAATGTGAAGAGGTGAGAGCAGCGGTGAGGGAAGAGGGTAGGTCCTGCTCTCCTAGTACTGCAAGGTGGCCCAGGTGGACAGCGGGGAAGGAGGTCCCTTGGGAGGGGAAGGGTGAGGAAGATCTGGATGAAGGTCCAGAGGAGCCCACAGCCGCTCCCCTGGGCTGCTTTCAGCGCTCAGCGGGGCCAATGGAGGCACCGACGGTGTCTGCAGGGTGCTGGGAAGGGTGTGGGGAGCGAAGGGGAGAGCTGTCATCCTTCACCAGGACCCACTGCGGGGGACAACACGCCCAGAGCTCAGTGTGAGCAGTGAAGGCAGAGCCCTGGCAACTTCAAAGCAGCAAATGTGTAGAAGATAACGGCAAGAGCCGCAGACAGGAGAGGAACGGGAGAGTGAGCATCCCTTCCAAGCAGCCAGAGAAGAAAAAACATAATAAAAAAAAAAAGAGCACGTTGGCTAGAAGGTGCTTTACAAAGTATTTATGAGGTGTGCTCTTTAAAAATGGATAAGCTGTGCAGTGAGACTGCAGTACTACTGCAAGCGCCAGGGACGGGAAGCTTTGCTGCCCATGGAAGGCCAGGATGAGCCAGCCTGTGCTTGGGGAAACAGCCTGCACGTTGCGTCCTCTCCTCTTCGCAGCCCCCAGCGGGGCTGTGGGACCTGCGCTGCCCCCGTCACACTGGTTTACTGCCGCTCAGGATCCGGATTGAAGAGGAAACCATCTTCCAGCTCCTTTCTCCAGAAGCTGGAGCAGATCCTGACACCAGGCTCATGTCCCACCCATGTTGAGGGGCTACTGCGGCCAGGGTGGACCCGCTGCCGGCTCTGCAAAGCTGGTCCTCCTCCCTGCAGGGGAAGGCTGGCGTGCAAAAAAAAAAAGAGTAGGCTTGGACACAAAGTGGAGGAGCACTGGACACCCTCCGTCTTCGGCAGCAAGATGCTGCAGGCCAGAACTGGCCGTAGGCTGGATGAGCCAAGAATAGCAAAGAAAAGGTACAGTGTGCTTGGATGCAGCTCCGGAGGTGGAGGATGAAGAGGAGAGAAGCAGAGTTTTGCAGGGCAGGGATGAGGGTCAGCAGACAGGCTGGGACCAGCATGTTGGGCCAACACAGCGGCTGGGCAAGGGCTGCCGCGCTGTGCGGACACCTGCCCGCTCCTGGCACCCCTTCTGCAGCACCTTCATACCCCAGGTCTCCGGCAGCCGGATCCATCACATCCTCATCCCACCAGGCTCCACGGCTCCCGGCGCCGTGTCGGCGGTGCGAGTGCCGCGGCCCATCGGCGCGGGCAGTGCGACGCGATGTGATGTGGAACAGCTGCTTCGTGCAAAGCAACCTCCCGCGGGGGGCGGCAGGTTGGGGGGGGGACACAGCGGCATCGTATCTGTGTGGGCTGGGTCCTCTGCTCGCAGCCTGCCAACGGGTCGTGAGAAAAAGAGCAGCGCTGTCAGGGTCCATCAGCCGTCCCAGCGCTGACAGCCACGGGGAAAGCGGCAGTGTGGGGAGCAGGGGTGGCGGGAGCGTGTGTGGCATGGCGGCGGGAGGCAGGGCTGGAGTGGGACGGTCGTGGCTCTTCGCCAGGCATGGGGATGGGGCAGGGTCCCCGAGGGCAGGGCATGTGCCCCAGGTTTGCATTTCCCGCAGCACGCCATGCTGGTGGCTGTTGTCACACTTGGATGAATGAAGCTCGTAAGAGGTAAGGGAAGAGTGGCTTTGGGGAGGAGGAGGGTGAAGCAAAGCCAGCGGGGTCTACCCGGACACCCCATGTCTGTGGGGGTGTGGGGAGGGCAGCAGCCTTGCCTGGATGGGTGCTCCCATCCTGTTGCCAACCACAGGACCACGTAGCCTGGCTCTCTCCGAGAAAGTCTTGGAAGTCTTTGGGTGAAAACCCTCAGGGTGGCCCATTGGAATGAGGCACAAATGCACTATTTCTCTTTGCTTCTCATTCAAACAACCTGCTTTATAGGAGGCAAGCGCTCCAGAAGAGAAGATGCTTCCAGCTGTCAGAAGACAAGCATGCTGGTCAACAAATTAGCTAAAGGCATGGCTCAGCCTCCTAGCAATCCAAGCAAAGAAAAGAAGAAAAAAATCACTTGTCAGTGGGTGAGATGTTACCCTCAGCTCAGTGACAATGCCATAACAGTGCAGAGTTTGTTTCAATAGCTGCTGTAGCCAACAGTCTGGAGAAAGCAACAATGGGAACACCTTTCTGCAGCTGCGAGCTGGAGCTGGAACTGGAGCGGAGCTGGGCCACTCAGAGCATCCCTGCGGTGTGATGGTCCCCCTGGCAAAAGCCACAGGGAAAATACCTGGAGGAGCCAACGCAGTGAAAGTGCAACCATGGAGCTGGGAGTAAGTGACTGGGCTGTTGGAGCCTCCTGTAGCTCTGCTGCAGGAACGTTGTCACTCCTGCTCCCCTGGGGAAAAGTCCTGCACGGGGACACTACCTCTCATTCATTCGTTCGTTCATGTGCCAGTTGAAACGACCCCCAGAAAATGGCCTTTTCTGCTGGGTGCGGTGAGGAGCAAGAGCTGCTGCTCAGGTAGGTGTTGAGTCAAGGGAAAGAAAGTCTACCCACCCCACCCCATCTCTTCTCCATAAAAGCATCGGCTTACCCCTCCCAGTTGCCTCTCCCAAGGGTCTGGTCTCAGCTTCACATGGGGATGGTTCCCAGGCAGGTCTGGTCAAAAGTCCCACATCACACACATATCCGACAACCCCCAAAAAGGCCTCCAAATCTTGTCTGAAGATCCTGGAGTCTTTGTTGTGTCTTCACTCGGGCAAATGTTCAACCCTCACTGGCACCTGAGGAAATTTAGACTCCAAATGACGCCCCATGAATGTCGCCTCTGTAAGAACAAAATAAATGGCACCCTGACTCCTGCTGCTTGCCTTGCTCAGCAAAACAGTCCCAGTAATCCAGGGAAGCAACAAGGTCCTGCTCCACGCAGGGAAGGGAGAGCGGGCTGAGGACTTGTGCTCTGAGCCTCCTACCAGGGAAGCTCAGCATCTTGGGGACACCAGCTCAGAACAGAAATGTCCTCATTTATTTGGGTGAATCGCCGTTGCTTTGGTTGCTGGGTGGGCTGTGGGTCCTGGTTGTGGCTGGCCAAGCCTGGATAAAAATTATTTGTAGAGACCCTGCAGCCAAGCCCATGAGCAGCAGGTACAAGCTCACCTGAGACCACAATTTCCACGGAAAGGTTGGACATTGAGCCTTCTCCATACCTTTGTCTACCTGCTCCATCTTTATAATGAATCTTTTCACTGGCTTAAAGCTCAACTTGTAGAGATGAGTTTGATGATCCAAAGACCCAAGTGACACAGAGACCCTGGCCCGTTTCCTGCAGGCCACTGAAGCACCTTCAGGCGAGCAAGAACCTTCAGTCATTAGAAAGGCTGGATTGAAACTAATTGCCCCAAAAAGAGAAAAGCTCCACATCCCATCCCCAGACCCCCAGGCCTTTAAGATTTCTGTGGGCAGCATGAAATAAGTAAATTGCTCTTTGTGTGATTTCCTAGACCCTTGCCCATAGGACATTTTTGTTCTGTCATGTAATGTAAACTCCAGGCTTTGGATGCTCAGAGAATCATAAGTAACGGGAAGAAGAAAGGCAAAATGTAACGTGGTCCCTAGGAGAGCTGCAGGCTCCCCAGAGCATCTCCAGGCATGTGGCACTCCCAGGCAGAGCTGAGACAACCACCCTGCTGCAGCACCGACCCTTCCTTATATGCTCCTCCTGAGCACATCAGTTTCCCCTCACTTGCTTATTGCTAGGAAAAAAAAGTTATGATTAACAGCCAAAATTGGTTTGTTGGGTCTTTTGTTGTTTTGTTTGGTTTTTTTTTTAATTTATAACAAATGGATGGATTTTGTGGCAAAACAGATCTGCAGATCCTGACCCCCTGGTATCTGTTGGTCTGCTCTGGCCCCTCGGATCAGCCTGGCACCATGTCCTTCCCCCAGACTGGGATCACACTCAGCAGTCGGTACTGATCCCTGTTCCAACGAGTGAGCAGCGCGATCAGCCGGACGGGGTCAGGCCCCCGGTACGCTCGGTACCATGCAACGCTCCCCAAGGGAGTGACCCAGCCCCAGGGTGCTTGCAGGCTGGGTGGGTTGGGTAAGGGCATGCCAATGGGTCTGGTCACCTGGGTTTGGCTCTGGTGGTGCCTTTGCCAAGCATGGTACGATGGGGTGGCATGGGCCAGTGGTGAGGTCTCTGCTGGAAGAGCGAGGACATGATGGGAAAATGCCCGTACGTGCTGGTGAAAGCCCTGTTTCCCCTCTCCCACCCTTGTGACCCTTTCAAGGTCACCCCACTCGGGTACAATCTGGGTATTCCTTGTACCTTGCTCTGGCCAGCGCTGGATTTACTGGTCCCCCCATGGGTACAAATAACAATTCACACCAGTGAAACTGGGATGGAGAACCATCATTGGAAAGAGTTCTTGAAAGCAACCCTGAGCGCAAGGATGCTCCTTGCACTGGCCACAGACAGGGAAAAAGCTGGCTACACACAAATCTCCAAACCTCCTTCCACCTTTGGACATGAAGCTGTCTTGTTCCCCAGGTAGCTCACCAGGTACCTTTGTTCCAGCCGGTTACCACCAGTGTTGACAACAGGCCACCACATCATCCACCATCACATCCAGCCTCTGCACAAACGAGACCAGAGATGTGGAGCTCAAAGTGGTTGGTGAAGGGCCGACATGGAATTGTAGAATCATATGTCTCTGCAGGACCAGCTTCTCCTGACCATGAGGTACTGCTGGGAAAACCTTTTTAGAAAGCCTGAATGCCCTCACCCCTCCAGACACCTCTCCTTGACTTTGTTTCAGAGCAATTCAAAACAAAAGCTGGAAAGTCCCCAGCAGCTCCTCTCTCACCAGAGCAGGGCCAAAGGGACAAGCAGACCATGACAGCCATTAACCATGATGTGTTACTGCACTACTAGTATTTGCTCAGGTGGTACAGACATGGCAGAAGACACAAGAAACATCTCTTTTTCTCTGTGATATGGTGTTAGAGAAAAAGGAGTGACAGACTGGACACACACACTGTAAAGGAGATCTCCAGCAGGCAGGTGTCTCCAGTGAGTCAATGGAGAGGGAATAATTAATGTCTCCTAGGGTGAGGTTCGTGAACTCTCAGGTGTTTCCACGTGGGGAAACCAGTATAAACCAGTCTTCAGCAACAAGGCATGCTCTATCTTTTCAGGTGGTCCTGTTTCTCCTCCAGAGGCTGAAGAGCTGGCAGCAGGTCAGGACCATGCTTTTGGGGACAAGGCTGTGGATTGGTGTCGCTGGGAAGCAGGGGGATCAAGGTGGCTGGCTCTCTGATGGGTGCTGGTGTGGGTGGCTGCTCTGCTGGGGATGGTGTTGGTGAAGGCTGTTCTGGGTGGGGGCACTGAGGGCCTGGGGGTGGTGAGAGTGGTTGTCCCAGGCCAGGAGGAGCAGTTCTGGTGTTTGTGCATGAACTTCAATGTCCCTGGGCATCGGTTGCCTTCTTTCTTCCCCATGGACAGGGGGACTCCTGGCAGTGTGGCCTTTGTGAAGAGCAGCTGATGGTAACCCATGCATTCATGTGTGTCCCACCACACTGATGAGGTGTAGAGGCAGCTCTTGAGGACTTGCAAACAGTGTAGGGTGAGGGAGGTGGGAATGGGCTCAGGGATGCTGCAGGAGGTGTTTCTTCTCAGAAGGCAAGAGCAGAGCATGGAGGATGGCAGGAGGATATACTTAAGGGAGGGGAGGAAGGTGATGTCCTCTCATGAACTGTTCTCCCAGGTCCAGCCTTGCATATGTGCATATTAAGCACATACCTTCTGCCCCATCTCCTCGTTCCTGAAGGCAAAAAGAAAGGGATTGCCAGACTAGCATCCCAGGCAGCTGGTGAGCGGGACAGTTCTCTAGCCAAACCAGAGAGATGCTGCTATGTTTTCCCAGCAAGCATGAAAACAGCCTGATAAGAGACTAATCTCTTGACCTTCATGCAGCAGACTCCATCCCCAGTGCCCTCCTGCTGCCACCCCCACCCTCCATCCCATTTAGCCTGGAGGTGCCTGGGAAAAGGTGAGGAGCAGGGAGGAAGCTCTCTGGTTCATTGATCCCATCTCTCCAAGGCACAGGAGGCACCTCGGCACCATTAGAGTGGCTGGTTGTTATTGTCGTTGCTGATTTTTGTACTCTTCTGCCTCTTTCTCCCTGACTGGTTTGGTGGCCCTGTCATTACCAGGTTTCCCCAGCTGCCTGTCAGGGTCCTACTGGCCTCAGCGTTGCCTCAGGCTCTCAGATAACAAACAAGGCACAGAAGAGTTCTTGGGCTTCCACGGCCTTAATTAGCTGGTGTCATTTTAGGGACGTGTGTCCTGCTGGCTGCAAGGAGACAAAGACAGCTCAGGAGGCATCTTTAAATGCATCCAATTAGAGGGGGCTTTAGAGACGAGCAGTAGGCTCCTGAACGCGCAGGGGGCCCCCTGCCATAAAACCTCATGTCCTAACTGGAGGCTGATGGCGAGTTGTTCTTCCCATGGTAAACGCGATCCTCCCTTCGGCGTGACCTGTCACTGCTGCTGCTCCACTGGTGTTCACCGCGTCGCTCCTGATTTTACACCAGCAGGACTGATGGCACAACCAAGGAACCTGCAAGCAAATCCTAGTGTTAATCAAAGCTTGGGTAGATGTTGGTATAAAATCAATCTGTGTTTTCTCTGGCCTGTTTACACCGGTCCTGGATCTCCAAAGGAACTGGTGTAACTACTGCCTGGTGTCTCTGGACACGGTGCAACTCTCCTGTCCCTTCTTCTTTGGCAGGATTAGCCTGTGTGATGACAGGCTGATGTGCCAGCTTCTCAGCTGGTTTCTTCATGACCACAATCATCTGTTGCTGAGATGCAAGCCCAAGGAGATACTTTCTTCCTAAGGAACCATCACACATGAATGTCCTCTGCAGGCTGTGTGCTGTGGGTTGTCCACCATGAGCACCACCTCACTGCTGCAACAAGCCCATGCCCAGCAGAACTGACAACTAGAAGGCACCCTGAGGTCCTGCTGAGAGCCAGTGGCTAGTTTTTTTCATATGGGCAACTCCATTGGGATTGAAGTGACCCAAGTTATCTTGAACCAAATGAGATGCCAATAGTGGAGTGAGGGAGGTGAAAACCATGAGTGTTACGGGATTGTCTCCGAGATGTTTGTTCTTCAACAGCTGCACGCAGGTGTCTGCAAAGCCCTCGTGGGAAACTCTGTGTTTGTCCCGATCAACCAGGAACATCTCCAGCCCAACATGAACACACTGAGACTGCCAGAGCCTTCGTGGTTACAAGGTGAGCTCATCCCTTCTCCCTGCCCACGTCCTGGCTATGACAGGTCACCTCTGGCACCTGCCTTTCCCCCAGGTCTCTGAGGAGGTCCCCTGAAGGCGCCCATCTTCCCCTACTGCCCCAACTCCTTGCCTCACTGCTGCACCAGGTAGCAGCACCCATCACCATCCCTGCAGCCTCCATCCCTCTGCCTCTCCAGCCTCCTCAGCAGGAGGCAGCTGGGTCAATAGCTTCCCCCAGGGCTCAAAACGGGTGACTAAAACCTCCTGGAAAGGGGGTCACCATCCCACCCCCAGTCCTGGACAGGGCGTTGGGGGACACCAGGCTCTACTGTGGTTGGGCTCTGCGGTGGTGGCAGCCCAGCTCTGGCCTCCGGCCGGCTTCGCAAAGAGTTAATGCCGCACACCAGCCATTAATATTCTCACTGATAACCCCAAATACCAGCCCTGCACGGCTGTCGCTTTCATTAGCGCTGAGAAAATGAGCCCTTCAAAATAGGACAGGCAGCGGGAGGAGGGCTCTGGGGCCAAACATGCGATTTTCCGTGCCATTGATGGATATTTAAACCGCCTTCCAGTGACGTCAGGGGTCGCTCGGGTGATGGCGAAGGATTCCCCAGTCGTCCCCCCTCAGCCCCGAGCCCCACCCAGCCCTCCCTATGTGGGTGCCCCCCACCCCGGCGGTGCCGAAAACCCCGCTGCCACCCGTGCCAAGGCACTGGGGTGCCACGCTGGCCGTCGCCCCGAGCAGCCGCATTCGGGGAGGTGTGCGGGGCGGCTGTCACATCGCATCAGCATCCCAAGCCCGGCGCGGTGACTCGATTAAGGTCCTTCGCCGCAGAACCGGTTAAAGAGTCAGCGATTCACTCAACCGGCTGGGCAGAGCCAGGGGTGGCGTGGGCACCGCGGGGCACGGGGACCTCCCAGGGATGGGGCGGAGGAACAAAGATGGGGTTTAGAGTTTTGGGTTGTTTTTTTGCCTTTTGAAATGTGGAAGGGAAAGCGAGATCCCTCCTCGGCGTGTGGGGAAAGTTCATCTTGCAAATAAGCCCTCAAGGTGGTGCTGAGCCTGCGGCACCTCAGATCTCCTAAATTTTGCTTTGCTGCGCGTATGCCCTGCAAAGCCGAGCCCTCGGGGCAGGGCTGGGGAAGGACGGCTCAGCCAGGGGCTGGATCCATTCCTCTCTCCACTGCAGCCTCTGAGGGGATCCTGGGGAAGTTGCCAGAGTCTGGATTATTTATTTCATTCTTTTTTTCAGCTGTTGCATCTTCCAGTGTTTCAGCTGCGGTTGTCCCCTCTGCATCCCACCTCCCTTCACCTGCGGGATGCTGCTGAGGCCAGAGAAAGTGGTCTGATATGACGGGAAAACTGAGGCAGGGGCCCAAGTCTTGAGTGCATGTGCTATCCAAAGTCATGATGGATGGGGTTTGGGATTGTCATGAAACTGTTTGCACCAGAGGAGCCACGGAAGGAGCTGCTGTGGCAATGGAGAGCACTGTCCATGGCTGGACACATGCTGCTGTGACAGTCTGGATGGACTACACCAATTTGTGATACCCCATCCTGCTCCCATGGTCCATGGTGAGGAGTGCAAGATGCAGAGTGTGCGCCAAGGCCCTTCTCCCACCTGGGAGGCTTGGCTGGTGAAGACTGGGGAAAGAGGGGCTGTTCTGGTGACAAACCAACCTCCTCACCTCCAGCAGCCATCTATACTGGACTTGTGGTCCACCTCTGGTACAAAGAGACGCTGAGGCAACATGGCCATTGGGATCATCCTTCCCTTCCTAAATGGAGTGAAGAATCACAGAATGGTTTGGGTTGGAAGGAACCATGAAGATCACCTAGTTCCCACCCCCTGCCCTGGGCAGGGACACCTTCCACCAGCCCAGGTTGCTCCAAGCCCCATCCAACCTGGCCTTGAACCTGGCCTTGCCTGCTAGGGATGGGGCAGCCACAGCTGCTCAGGGCAGCCTGGGCCAGGGGCTCACCACCCTCACAGGGAAGAACTTCTTCCTAATATCTCATCTAAATCTCCCCTATTCCAGTTTGAAGCCATTCCCCCTTGTCCTATTGCTATATGCCCTTGTAAAAAGTCCCTCCCCAGCTCTCCTGGAACCCCTTTAGGGGCTGGAAAGCCACAATAAGGTCTCCCCGGAGCCTTCTCTTCTCCAGGCTGAACACCCCCACCTCTCCCAGCAGAGGGGCTCAGCCCTCGCAGTATCTCCGGGGCCTCCTCTGGCCCCACTTCAACAGGTCTGTGTCTTTCCTATGTTGGGGGCTCCAGAGCTGGAGGTGGTACTCCAGGAGGGGTCTCACCAGAGTAGAGGGGCAGAATCCCCTCCCTAAGAAGCAGCAGCTTGTGTTCATGCTATTGTGCACTGCTGTCCTGGCAGAGCTTCTACCTTGGAGAATGGTGCCCTGCCTTGTGCACGCTAGGATGACTGCACGTTCTTCAGGCCATGGTGCTCCTCCTTGTGTGGCACCAACTGCATCCTTCCAGAACCACAGTGCACTTAGGACTGGAAGGACCTCTGGAGATGGTCTGGTCCAACCCCCTGCTCAAAGCCTCCCCCCTCCCTGATCTTTGGGGTACTCTGCAGAGCTGTTCTCCTAATTTGCCCAAGCAGTAGCTGGCCCTAGGTTCTCCTGGCAGCCAGGCTGGGAGCTAGCATGGGACCTCCCTGGCAGCATCCTGCACAGGGGGACAGAGATGTCCCCCCCGAGCTGCATTGCAGCTGGGGGATGCCTGGTGGAGAAGTGGCACCTATGCCACTTCTAAGTGGACAGCAAGGTGGCATGTGTCCCTCAGGAAATACTGCTGGGACAAGAGGGGTCTGCAGCTCACTCCCCACCTCTGCTGCCTTCAGGCTGATGCCCCGGGTGCCAGGAAGGACCAAATCGGGGAACCAGGAACCCAAATCCCGCTCTCCAAGTGTGCGCGGGGGCCGGGGCAGGCTCTGCCCGTGGCCCCGTCGCTGCGCTCAGCCCTCGCTGCGGAGCAGCCGGCAGCCTGTGTGACAAGCCAGACCAGCATGGTGGATGGCAGTAATTATCGTGCCGCCCACAGCTGAAGGGGAGCATATGGTAAGGAAAAGGAAACTAACTTGTATTTTTCCGCACCCCCCGGGCTCAGCCTTTCTGGGGCTGTCACAGTCGATTTGTGCCGCCTGAGCTGTTTCGCCCCAGCCGCCTCTGCATCCAGCAGCTCCCTCCCAGGCAGCGGCGAGGCTGGTGCTCGGCGCTCGCTACTCCCGCCGCCCCTCGTGCTGGGGAAGCCGGCCGGCAGCTCCGTGGCGTGCAACCAGCCCCGGTCCTGCTCCCTTGTCCCTGGTGGGACACGGTCAGCATGGTGGTGGATGGGGAGCTGGACCATGCGTGGGGCGGTGGAGTGGTGTGGTGGATGCGTTTGCAGCACCTTGGGTGGCAGAGGACTTGAGGACCCCTGGTCAGAGCCTGACGTCCACCCTGGTAGAAGGTTGGGTTTGGAGACATCTGTCCCACAGCCCTGGGGTATCCGTCAGCTCTGAGCTGTCTCCTGCAGGTGGGTTGCTCCTCACCGGAGCTCCCCTGCAGCCCCTAAAAGCCACCGCATGTCTGACACAGAGCCGTCCACGAGTCACCGCGCTGTGCCACGGGCAGCGATTCAGCAGGGTCTGTCCTCACAGTGATACCCTGCCGTGATGTGGCATCTCAGGTGGCCCCAAGGAGGCCTGGATGTGGTTGAAAGGGAAAGCTGCTGTGTTAATCCGGAGAGTGGATTCATCCCATTCATCTGTCCAAATACTCTTGCCAAAAGCAAGCGAGAAAGTGGTGGATGTACCAGGCGGCTTTCCTTGCGTCAAGGACGGTGGTTCTCATGCCAGCTTGCTACCAGTGGGGACTTTTCATGTATGGGGAGAAACGCAGCAGCTCTATGAAGCTGCCAAGAGGCACTGGGGTGGCTGCCATGCCCGCTGACGTGGGCAGGTTCACAGTGAGGTTGACCACGTCGAGATGAGGAAGGCGCTAACACTGCAGCAGAGTTTTTTCAAGGGTTGTGAGCCTCTACGTGCAGCAGTGAGGGACTGTGCGAGCAGCCGCCAGGGCATCCTCGCCAGCATAACCAGAGCCGGGTTCTGGCTGCCAAGTGGGCACAGATTCATCCCTGGAAAACAAACTTCTATTTTTTTTATTATTATTCAGAAAAAGGAATCGGGAGTTCCCAGTCCCTTTCCAGACTCGATGCTGCTGCCAAGGGGCTCCTGGAAGAGGTTGGACTGAGCCGTTCTTTCGATGCAGTCTGGTATAAAACTGGTTTTCGCCACTCTTGCTTTTGGACCCTGGTGTCTTGCTCTTACAGGGCAACATCTCGGGGGTCCAGTTTGAGAACGGAATGTCTGAAAATGGAGTTGAACCTCAGGGGAGGTAAGGATGGCTCTGTCCAGCTGGTTTCGAGACCTTTGCAGGATGCAACAGCTCAAAACCCTTCAGGGTGCTGCCCTGATGTGAAATACCAGCTCTGGTCACCCTGTCTGACCCAAAAAGGGAGGATTTTGCGGAGGTCTGGTCCACATGGGTGCCACAGGGTGCAACACCACCATCCAAGGGGGAGGTTATGTCTTCAGGAGTAAACTCGATGAGCAAAGAAAGCTCAACCCCCAACAAAGCTCTCGCCAAACATCAGTAGAAGGAGGAAAACATGGAGCTGCACGAGCGTGGTCTGGAGTTGCCCTTCCCATAGTGGTGGGCACCATCCCGGCTTCGTTTCCAGCGCCTGGCAGCCACACACCCAGGAGACCATGGCTGGAGAGAGCAGCCACCAAACTCCTTCCCTTCCTCCAGCAGGAGCGTGGTCAGGAGGTGCCCATGTTTGTCCAGCGCCATCTTGGGCCAACTCACTGCTGTCCCTATCGGTCCCTGGACATCAGAGGAGGGTGGCACGAGCAGAGGCTGGTGGCTTTTAGCACACATCCCTCCATGGCCCAAAGAACTGCCGACCTCCCGGGCACGGCGCGAGGTCCATCTGTCGCATGAGCCTTTAGCCTGAGGACAGATTGCACGACATGGTCCTGAGCATTGCTCAACGCTGGGGCCGTGTCTCCCGGGCACGGCCGGCTCCGGCCACCGCTGCCGCGATGCCCAGCCAGTGCCTCCAGCGCCCCCCAGCAGCGATGGTTCCCCCCCCAACCCCGCTCCCAGCTGATTAACAGCCCAATTATGCAGATTGAGAAATAAAAGGGGGGTGTGGTGTGTGTGTGTGTGCAGCCCCTCAGCTCATCAACAACCCGGGGTGGAAGGATGGTGTGCACAGATAACGTGAGCATCAATTAGTTTCTCGCTAAGGGCGGGACAAGGATGAGGGCTGTTGCCGGGGGGGGGGGGGGGGGCGGTGGTGGTGGTCACCCTGCAAATGCAGAGCCGGAGTGCCAGGAGTGCCCTGGCCTGAGGGAGGTGAAGGGTGCGGCCGTGGTATTGGGAGCCCTTTCCATGCCCCGTCCCCTCCTTGTGCTGGCTCCATCCCACCGTGAACCTCGGCTTTGCCTGTAGGACCCCAAAAGTGTAACCCCCACACACCTCTGGGCTCCCTTCCCATTTCCTTACCTAGCACAGGAGCTGGGTTGTTTTAGGGAAAAAAATTGATTTGGGGGTCAACTTCTCCAGCCAGGGATGACTAGATGGGAGCGGTGGGGTGGGCTAGGAAGGAGAAGACCCCCCGAGAAGCCGCGGCTCGGTGCCTCCTCCCCCTACGGGTGCCTGACCTCCCGTTTGCCTGTCAAGAGTGAGCTCCGCCACCGAAACACCCCCTGTCAAATTAGTGAGTCAGAAGACGTAAGAGAGACCACCGCTGCTAATTTGTACATTAACTGGTTCTGACAGAAATATTTCACAAGTGAAAAAACAGAAAATGTGCCTCAAGACAATGTGCAACTTCCATACCAGCAAACTTCTGCTTAACTGTGCGGTGCCCGAGGAAGGGGGGACCCCCCGCCCCGACGTGCCCCGCCGGGAGCGCGGCGATGGTTTTAGCCCCGGGAGCTGCTCCTGGAGCGCCCGGATCAGGCCCTGAGCCGGAGCGAGGAGTGGGGGGACACCATGGGCAGGCGGCCACGGCCTCACCGAAATGGGGTGGTTGGGGGTGCACAGCAGGTCCCGGCACTGCTCCCCATCAGGGGGTGTTGGGGTGGGAGGGGGACGGTGACAACCCCCTCCTCACCCCCGGGACGGACCCTTTGTGGCACCCCTCCATCTCCCACCCTGATTTCGGCGGCTCCCCAGGGTCGAGGTCTGCCCCTTCTCGCCCCCCCCCCCCCCAGCCCCCACCTGCTGGGGCTGTCACCATCTTCCCCCACGTGGGACAAGCTGTGGGCCATGGCTTCCAGCCACCCTGCCAAGAAAAGCCACCGGTGCAGGTGGCCACCAGCACAGGCATCACACACCCCCCACCTCAGCCCTGCTGTGTCCCAGGGGAGAGCACTGGGGTGCCCGGCCCTCCCCAGCACCCCCAGCCGCATCCTGCCCCCCACCACCCAGCACCGCCGTCTCCTCCTCACGCGCTGATCGCGGCGGTGGCCAAACCTGGTGGCCAAGTCCCCGGGGCGGCAGGACCCCATGCGAGACGCACCGAGCGCCGGCTGGGGGATGCCGCGTGGCCCCTCACCGTGGCCTCTCGCCCTGCCCAGCGCGGGTGTCGGGGTGCGGGGTGGGAGCAGACGCGGGGCTGAGCCGGGTCCTCGGGCCAGCAGCATCCAGCACATGATGTGTTGTGGCAGCTTCCCTGCAGCCTGGAGCCAGCCCCGAGCGAGCGCTGCTGATGGCTTTAATTGCTTTCAGATTCGATAGCCCAGTCCGTGACAGCCCGGACGGCGTGGCCACCGCAGCCAGCCAGCCCCGGACACCCAGTGCAGCCCCTCGCCCGGCCGCCTTCGGGTGGAGAGGACGGGCAGGAGGAGAGGGGCTGCCCTGGGTCGGGGCTCTCCTTTTCACCCAGCAAAGTCTTCTCCATGCCCGTGCTCATGGCCCAGCCGGGGCGAGCGCCTGCGTCACCCCCCGAGCCCCATCCCTGGGGAAACCCAGACGGGGGACAGTGCAGCACACCCCCCCCCCACACCCCCCCCCCAAGGATGCCATTGCAGCCCTGCGGTGAAGCCACTCGGCCATGTGCCACCATGACACCCCCCCCCCCCGGTGAGCACACCACCACCACCACTCTCAGGGTGCAGCTCTGCTGTACCCCCATTTTGGGGGGGGGGATGTCAGAGGGCTCCACTTACCCACCAGTGATGGGGACAGGGGGACACGGGGAGGGGGCTGTGACGCAGCGGGCGCCCAAGCTGGCCCTCTCTGGTAGCTGCATGTGCCCCCCCCCCCCCAGCTGCCTGCATGGCCATGTCGGGGGCCTGGGGGCTGCCCCCAGGGCAGTGGGGGGTGTCCAGGGCTGACCCAGATTGCAGGGGGAGTTCTCCCTCATCTGAAGGTCCCATTGCCCATTGGCATCAGCCTCTGGGGGTGCCGGGGTTGGTGTGGGGTTACCTCGCAGGCAGCCCCCCCCCCCCCCCGGTGCGCCCCAAATCCCACCCCGGTGCCCGGAAGGTGGGGGACGTGTGGGAGGGTGAAGGCAGCGCTTCTCCATCGCTCGCCGGCGCCTGGCAGAGCATCGGACTCGGCCGAGGATGAGGAGGGGGCCGAGTGAGGGGGGGTGGGAGGGGTGTAGTGCGGTGTTGGTGGTTGGGGGGGGGGGGGGAGCAGAACCTCCTGCTCGGCTGAGCCGGGGCGGCTGCGCGCATCCCCGGTGCATCACTGCGGGCAGCGCCGGCGGGCGAGCCGGGGCAGGGACTGCATTATTGACGAAGGGGAAGGCAGACACCCCCCCACACACACACCCCCCCACCCCAGCGCAGGCAGCGCCGGTGCAGGCAGAGCCCCCCCCGCTCCCCGCCACCTTCCCTTTCCCCCCCTCCTGCATCGCTCCAGCCCCGGGCAAAGCACTTTGCCGAGCCCGCAGAGCCGCAGAGCGGGCAGGGCCTGGCCCGGGGCGGCCGCAGCCACCGCAGCGGCCCTCTCCTGCGGCCGCGAAGCCTCCGCCTCGCCGGCGCCGGTGCGGGGCTCGGGGCACCCATGGGCGCACCCCGGGAGGGTGCCCGTGCCCACCCCACTCTGGTGCCGCAGCTCTGAACCCCCCCCCCGCTCCCACCTCGGTGCCTCCAGCCCGGCACAGCGCTGGTGCTGCTCTTTTTTTTTTTTTTTTTAAGCTTCCCTCTGTCTCCAGGCGGAGATTTGTGGCGTAAAATGCACAATATGTTCTATCTGCCCTGTGGGAGCCATAAAATATTCACCAGCAGCTCCCATTATAGTCAGAGTGAATCACGGAGAGCGCTCGAGCCCTCGCTCCCCGATGTTCTCCCCCACCACCACCAACATCACCTCCCCACGCAGCCCCAGCAGTGCCGGTGCCAGGACCTGCCGAGGAGGCAACGCCGGCTGCCATCCCGCAGCAAGGACCCACCAGCCCACCTCCAGCACCAGGAGACATCCCCGGGTTTGGTCGGGTCCAGGGGTGGTGGCCACATCGATGGGATGGCAAATGCCTTCGCCTGCCCGGGCATCCTCGCAGCCGCCCAGGGAGGAGTGTGGCATCAAGCCTGGCCATCGAGGGGGCAGGTGCCATGGGCAGCAGGAGCAGCATGGTAGTCCCACCAAGCACGACCTGATGTCCCCGAGGGTGACATGTGCTGTCACTTGGCTTTTTGGAGCCACAGAGTGTTGATTGGGGTCTCACCAAGGCAGGGCCCAGTGGGACAGCCCCTTGCCTGCTCACTGCCTTCGTTGTCACACACGTGCTCCGGTACCTCTGCTGGTCATCCAGGTTGGTACAACATCACTCTTCCTCCATCTCCCCTCCCCGTCCCGCTGTCCCTCCTTCCGTCCAGCCTTCCTTTCCGACCCACCGCCCTCACGGCCCGTCCCCACCTCCCCCGTCAGACCTCAGGCTTGAGACGCGACGGAGTCAAGGGGCACCATTTACTGATGAACCGACACACTGCGCCGCAACCCATGTGTCAGATCCAATTAGATCTTTTGGCACACAATTATTTGTACTTATGAAGCAGTTAACGCCGCCTCAACCCTTGCGAGTCACACACAGACTGTGGCTTGAGTTCACCTCCCTCCCCTTGCGGCCACTGCGCTCGGCCGTTTGCCCCAGTGGTGACACTGGGGGTGTCCTGAGGGGTTCCAGTGGCTCGGGGCCACGGCCACCAGTGCTGCCATCCACCGCCAGCCATGCGCCGGCTCCTGGGAGATGCTGTCCCCTCCACACACCAGCCCACCCCGGTGCCTGCGTGTCCCCAGCTGCCTCGCCGAGCTCCCGGCACGGCAGGATTTGTCCCCAGCACATCGGCCGGTGCGGGGCTCGCTGGGACGCGGCTTGGGAGAGCCGTGGCCCGTGGGGAAGGCAGACCTCCCGCCTGGGCTGGCCGCATGGCCACCGTCACGACAAGGGCCACCACCGGGTCACTGGGCTGAGCTGTCCTTGGCATGGAGCGGCACGTTCCCGCGTGGGGCAGAGGTTTTAGCCACGCAACCCACGGTCGGCGTCCCCGGGAGGGAGCAGGGCCCAGGCAGGCAGCCTGCCCGCGGAGGCGAGGGGCTGCGCGGCCGCGAGGGTTAAATCCTGCCTCTGCCGCCACGGCCACGGCTCCTCTCCCCCGGAACAGACTGAGGGGAGAGGAGAGGAGGGGAGCGCGCGCTGCCCTCCCCGCCAAAATTAACTCTCCATCTGTTTCTCCCCGGCTGAGGCTGATGGCTTGTGACAGGGCCTCCTGAATGCAAAGATGTTTCGCCCGGCAAAAAAAAAAAAAAAAAAGGAAAAAAAAAAAGAATAATAATAATAAAAGAAAATCTATTACAAGTTGCTGTAAGAAAGACCGAAATCCTCTCTCCTTCTGTCTCTCCCTACTGGTCTCAAGGTGCCCACCCCGGGCGAGAGCGGGCTGGCGCGCAGCCGGCCGCCTCCGCTCAGCCGGAAAGTTCTCCCCAGCGCCAGCCTGCCTCGCCCCCGGCCCAAAAAGGCGGAGGGGGGGGGGGGATCTGAGGGGGTGGGAAGGGAGGCTGGGTGCTGCCCTGGGTGGTGGGCAGGATGGAGATGAAGGCTCCTTCATCCCCAAGGTGGGGGCGGCGGTGGGGTGATGTAGGTCCTGGCGGCTTCACCCCCCCGCCGCCATCGGGGAGTGCATCGTGCTGCGGATGGGGAAACTGAGGCCGGAGCCGCCTCTGCCCACCGGGAGGGACCCGCAGCGCCCCCCCGTCCCCTCCGCCGCCGCTGCCGGTGGCTCCCGGGGAGCCGCGGTCCCTCGTCCCGCCGGGCGGGTGGCGGCTGCCCCCTCCCGGCCGCGGGGGGGCCCTGCTCAGCCCGGGGTTGGGGGGAGTGGTGGTGGTGGGGGGCTGCTGCCGCTCGGGGTACGGGAGATTCGGGATTGCGCTTTAACGCAGCCCCTTGGCCCACCGCTCCCCAGAAACGGCTGCAAACTCTTTGCTCAGACCCCCCAAAGTCAGGGGAATCCCCTTCCCAGCTGTTCCCCCCCCACCCCCCAAGCTGCTCAGACCCCCAAAGTCGCCCGGCATCCCCTTCCCCACTGCTCAGACCCCCAAAATCGCCCGGCACTCCCTTCCCCACTGTCCCCCCCACTGTTCAGACCCCCAAAATCGCCCAGAACCCCCTTCCCCACTGTCCCTCCCACTGCTCAGACCCTCAAAGTCGCCCGGCACTCCCTTCCCCACTGTCCCCCCCACTGTTCAGACCCCCAAAATCGCCCGGCATCCCCTTCCCCACTGCTCAGACCCTCAAAGTCGCCCGGCACTCCCTTCCCCACTGTCCCCACCATTGCTCAGACCCCCAAAATCGCCCGCCCCCCCCCCCTTCCCCACTGTCCCTTGGCTTCAACTCTTTGCTCAGACCCCCAAAATCAGGGGAATCCCCTTCCCCACTGCCCCCCCCCTCCCCCCGAACTGCTCAGGCCCCCCCAAATCACCCAGCACCGCCCCCCTTCCCCACTGTCCCCCCCCCAGGGCGCCGCAGCCGAGCGCAGCGCAGCGAAACGAGGCCCGTTCAGTAAAAAACAAAAACTTTATTTGGTCCGTCAGAACCTGAGTTTGAAAACCACCCATGGATAATTCGTATCATACAGGGATTACTGATCTGATTTACAATTGATAAAATATCCTATGTTTCTGAAGAGCTGGACAGTATTTACAGGGTTAAAAATATTCACAGCTCAGAAAGACAGAAAGAGAGATGGGGGGGGGGAAGAAAAATTGAAGGACAAATCATCCCGAGGAGGAAGGAGAGGGGAAAACAGATCAACAACAAAAATAGGGACAGAGCTTGGCTCAGCAGCGGCGGCCGGGGGGGCCGGGAGGGTGCCAGGGCTGCCCACCCCCCCCCGGGGACACAGAGAGGGACACGCAGCCCCCGCACGGCCCCCAGCGCAGGGTTTGGGGCACAGGGTGATCCCCCTCGCCCCAGCACGGTCCCTGCCACAACAGCATCTCCCCCCACCCCAGGCTGCGGGTGCACCCAGCCTGGGAGGGATAGGTTAACGCTGGGGGACCCCCAAACCACACACACACACACGTACACACACACACACACACGCACCCCCGTGCCAAACCGGAGAGCCAACGATGCCCCGAAACCGTGGGGGTCCCCGCCGTGGAGCACCCCCCCCCCAGCAAACCTTCGCCTTGTGCTCACTACCTCCCGCGGGACTCGGCCTCTGAAGGATGGGGCTCTTTGCTACCTCACCCCCACCCCCCCCAAAAAAAAAAAATCACTGCCCCCCTCCCCAGGACACGGCAAAGCCGCTCCCCAAACCCGCCGCCCTTCACCCCTAAACTCCGCAGGGCATGGAGCTGGGGGGGGAGACCCCCGCAGGACATGGCTTCTCTCCAGGCACTGCTTTCAGCGGCCGCCTTTGCATAGTAACACTTGTGTGACGAGTTGGGGGGGGGTCCCCGCTGCCGCAGCGTGTCCTCACCCCCACAACCCCCCCCCCCAAAAGCATCGCCCCGTGGCCCCGCTCCCCACCCCGGGGGGGCACCCCTGGTACTTCGCCCCACGGTGCGGTGATAACGCGGCAGCGGCGGCTTTCTAAAACAACGGTGGATGCGGGGGGCGGCGGGGGGGGTCCAGGCACTGTGGGGGATCCCCACCACCAGCGGCACCACAGCAGGGGTGACCCCAGCACCCCCCACGCCCCGCTACGGTACCGCGGTGCCACGTCGGTCCTGGCAGCGGGCGATGCGGAGAAGGGGGACGGGGATGAACAAAGACAGTGGGAAGGGCCCAGGGACAGACGGAGGGTCACACAGACGGACAGACGTCAGAGGTATATTCTTTTTTCGGTTTGTTTGTGGGTTTTTTTTGCAGCGCCAGGGCCCTGGCGCCGCGGGAGGGGGCAGAGTCCTGAGCGTGGTGCCTGGGAAGGGCCTTGACAGCAACCTCCAGCCCCCCCCCACCTTCTCTCCCGCAGCCCCCCCGGGGCGTGCTGAGGGCCCCGGCGCGGGTACGGGGCAGGTGGGATCCTGAGATGGCCCCGTGCCCCCAACCGCTCCTCATAAAGTGCGTGGGGGGCCGGTGGCGGCAGCGGCGGCGGGCAGAGCTGGTCCTGGCCCTGAGTGCTCGCCCCGGCCCCGCGGCGCGGGGCAAAGTGCTGGGTGTGACGCTCCGGCTCTGCCCCACGGCTCGGCGCTGACAGCGCGGGGGGTGACCCCAGGCCGGAGGTTCGGCGAAAATAAGCGGGGAGCGGAGCAGGGAAGAGGGGAGGCCGTTCGTCATAGGGGTCGTGGGCCGTGGAGCCCGGCCACCTCGGGCATGAGCGGGGGGTTGTGGGTGCCCTTCGTCGACATCCAGTCATTGAGGAAGGCCTGGGTGGCTTTGCGGTGCGCCAGGCGGTGGGTGATGGAGAAGCCGGCGTTACCCTCCAGCTGGGAGAGGATCACCAACACCTGCCTGCGAAGAGAGCGAGGGGCTCAGGGCCCGGCGGCTGCATCCACCCCGGCAACCCCACACCTCCCCGCCAGCCCCAAACCTCCTGCCCGCACCGGGCAGCCCCCCCCGGCACCGACCCACCCCTGCCTACCCCGGACCTGTGCAGGGGGGGGACGCTGTCCTGTGTTTTGAGGCTGCCGCGCGTGGAGACGACGTTGAAGCTGTCGGTGCAGTCGCACTGGACGTGTAGGTAGGATTTAGGGTGCCGGTTCTCCACCACCACAATGAGGCCTGCCCAGCCATGCGTCAAGTAGTAGCAGGTCATCCCCTCGCGGCCCTGCGGCAAACAGCGTGGTCAGGGGCGCGAAGCCACCGCACACCCCGGCCACCGCATCGCAGCCCCTGCACCAGCATCTTCCACCTCTACCCATCTGCTGGGGGACCCCAGGGAGCAAAGAGGGTGGGCATCCGCGGGGTGGGAGGGGAGGAGGTGGCAGCCAGCGCTGGCACAGCCCTGCCCGATTCGTGCCAGACTGAGGATGCGGCAGAGCCGGGGTCCAGGCTGGCAGCATCACCCCGTCCCGTGTCACCCGCACCCACCTCATGGCGCTCGCCCTTGTTCTCGGTCAGCAGGATGATGGCATCCGCCAAGGTGGTGGGCTGCGCCTCCACCTGCTCCACCATCACCAGGCGGGAGCTGTAGATGGCCAGGATATAGCTGGAATAATCGGTGGCCGGTCGGCTGCTGGTGGGACTGGATGCTGCGGAGACACACGGAGGAAGGGGAGGGATCAGTGAGACTGTCACCGAGCTCACAACCCCCAGGAGCGGGGTGCTGCTGGGTTGCTGCACATACAGGGAAGGTCCCCACGGTGGAGATGAAGGACTTTGTCACCTCTACTTCCCCCAATTTTCCCCCCAGCACCGCCGTGGGGAGGGCAGCCCCTTACCCTGGGTGGCGGCGGGACCTGCCAGGGCAGTGCTCCAGTGGTTGAAGGCACAGCACACCACGGCGTACTCGCCCGGCTCCAGCATGACGTCGCAGTTGACGAACTTCTTGACGGCTCGTTTGCTGTGAGCCATCAGCCGGCCCAGGCTCAGTTTGTTCCCGCTGGTGAAGGTGGCCCGGAAAACCATGATGCACAGATCCAGCAAGTGGCTGTCCACCGTGTCCGACCGCCTGCGTGGGGAGGGGAGAGAAGGGTCACAACGTCACCCAAGCGCTGCCCCGCAGAGCGCGTGGAGGCCACGGGCAGGACAAGGGATCCAGACGAAGAGTCCTCCCACTGCCCCAAGTAACCAGCGCGTGTTCAGGGTTTGGGTTTCGGCTAAAACGTGAGCAGACCCTGAGAACTGGAGAAATGGTGCCGAGGGCCCATCAGTGAGCTCTGCCACCCCGCGGGGTGGCATGGGGCGAGAGGACAATGTGTTTGGGATTTCTCCTGGGTCCGGGTCACAGCCTGCAGCCCGTGCGATGCCCAGCTCACCTGCTGCCCTCCTGGAAGAGAGCGAACTCCAGGGCGGCACGCTCCAACACCGTCAGCGATGTCACCATCACCGGCCCGTTGGCCTTGTTGGGGAACATGCCCTGCACACGCACCTCGTGCCAGTCCGAATGGAGCTTGCAGATATCCACGGAGTCAAAATACCTGTGGGGAAGCTGGGCTCAGCCCTGGCGGGGTCCTCCGCGGGTGCACTGCTCTGCCCCCAGGCCCCAGCACGCTGCTGCTCGCACAGCCGGGAGCAGCGGGCACCGCCAGGTCACCTGCACCCCCCTGGGGATGCCCGGCCCTGCCTGTCCCATCTTGACCCAGACCAGGTTGGATGGAGCTTTGAGTAACCCGCTAACTTGGCAGGGGGGATGGAACCAGATGATCTTTAAGGTCCCTTCCAACCCAAACCATTCTTATCATTCTATGACCCCCATGTCCTGTTTTCTGTCCCCTGCCTGGCTTCCCGCCCCACGGCCTCTGCCTCCTGGGCGCTACCGTACTTAATGAAATCGCTGTACTCCATCCAGAAGACACCTTCGCTGCTGCCGTGGGGCATCAGGTCGTGACGCAAGGGAGCCGGCCAGTGCGGCCACTCGTCGGACCAGCTGCCGTTCCAGGAGAAGCGGCCCCAGGGGTTTCGGAGCCGCAGTAACCTGGGGGAAGGGGGAAAAAAACCAATGTCAGAGGCCCAGGAGGAAGGAGAGCACAAGGAAGATCCCCACTGAGATGCTCTCCTGGCTCTGCCAACCCCCCACAGAGGGCACCACACCGCTTCTACCCCTGCCTTTCAAAGCCCTCACGGCATCCCAGACCTAATTTGCCACCCTCACAGCAGCCCCAGATGCCCATGTCTCGGAGCTCTGGACCTGCTGCAGCTCCCTCTGCCCTGCCCTGCCCAAAGGGCCTCCAGCCAGGCGCTGCGGGGAAGGAGCTCAGCGGGGAAGCGGCTGCCGAGTGTGTGTCCGGAGCTGCCCAAGCCCAGGAGTGACGTGGATGAAACCAGAGCTTCATACAGCACCCCAGGCTGTCGGGGGCAGCACCCCTTTTCTATCCCCCCGCCCTCCAAAGGTGAGAGGGATGCCCTAATTGCCTCACTGAGTTGAAAGAGCTCAACTCAATCCTCTGCATCTCATGAGAAGACGAGGTGAACCATTCTGCACCACAGTGCATCCTGGAGCAGAGCAGCCCCGGACATGGAGCCAGCGCCAGGCAAGGATGGCTTCTATGACAACAGCATTTATGTGACACCCTGGGACGGAGAAACAGTTCTTGCTGGCCATGAGGATGGGACACCAAAGAGTCGCCGAGGTCTTGTCCACTCAATTATCTGTCCCTAGGGTTGGCAAGAACATCTGCTCTACCACGCCAGCCTTCACCTCAAACTCACCTGAAGCCTTGGACATCCCGCACGTCCAGGATGGAGTAGGCATGCCGTGGACGCAGACCCATACTCTCGTAGGCCACATCATCCACTTTCATGTTGCCTCCGCCACAGGACGCGCCCATGAGGAACCTGCATGGGGGACAGCAAAACCCTCGGTGTCCTGCCAGGCCTTACACGGTGGGGAAGCTCATCCCTACCGCTGGAGGCACAGGACAGACTCCCCTTCCAAGGAGGTTCCTGGATATTCCCCCTCTGCAACCACACTGTAAATCCCCCACAGCAGTGCCCCGGCCCCGCCAGCCGGAGCTTTGCCTGGGCAGCAGTGAGCTCCCTCCGCGCACTCACATGCTCCCTCCAGCCCAGGCTCCGTGGTGAGCTTCTTCACCTGCAGGGCTGAAAGCTCTGTCCACGCACAGCGGAGCTTTGCCCAAACCTCACCCCTTTTTTGCTGGGCCTGGTTGGCTCTGTTGGCTAACAGGGCTCAGCCACCTGGAAAGCCACTTCGCCGGCAGCTGGCCCGCTCTGCAGGGGTGAGGACAAGGCTATTTGGGGCGGGAGGTCTGCACCAGCCAGGCTTGGGGAGAGGAGACCATGTGCTGGGACCTATCAGCCTCCCACGTGGCCCCGTACCGCAGGCTGGAAGGAGCAACCCTGCCTTCAGCCATCCAAAAAAAAAAAAAAAGATCACTCTGATTTCCACTGCGCAGAGCCCGGGAACTTAACTGCCCTCCTGCTCCTCCTAGTGATGACCAAGAGGACTTTGCTTTTGCTTTGTCTCCTATAGACTGCCTGTAGTCATGCCCAGGCACGGCCAGCGAAGATGTTACGTACTGGTGGGAGATACGTGCAGGGTCAAGCACTTAACACCACCAAAAACCCCAAAGCAAAGCAAGCGGGCGCGATGCCAGCCACTTCAAAACTCCCGCGAGACAGCGGTAAACGTGCAAAGGGAAGTTCACCGGGATTTGAATTCTATACGAAAACGAAACAAAGGAGAAATAATTTCTTAGAGCTTAGAGGGGCGGCTCTGCCAACGCTCCAGATGAATGCCCAGGGTGGTGGCCTCCACCCTTGGTACTGCGCTAGCCCCGCTCCTCTGAGCCTCTACAAACAAGAGCGGCCTCCCCTTGTCCCCCCCCACCTCTCTGAGCATCCATGCTCCTGCCACGGCGCCCTCCTGCCTCGTCTTACCCAGCCTCCTTAGAACTCAGCATTTTGGCCCAGATGAGGTCAGTGTCAATGGGCTCCTCGCGAGGGTTAGTGGAGCTGACCTGCAGCATCAGGCTCTCGCAGGGGGCACCCGTTAGTGTAGCCAGGCCTTCAATAGCACGCCCCGCCTGGAGGGCAAAGTACGAACCATGAAGCTTGGCCAGCGCCTTCTCAATGAGGGCGACCCACAACTGCTTCCTCTGGGCCTGCGGAAAGAGAGAGAAACACCGTCACGAGTTGCCCCCGGGCAGGAGATGCGAAAGCAAAGGCAGCGCGCACGCAGACAAGGCAAAGCCCCGCTCACCCACCCTCCCGCTGCGACGGGAGACGGAGAGGCAGGAGCAGCAAGGCCAAGGCACCAGGAGCTTGTCCGCATGAGGCCAAGGGTGACCCCGTTTGCTGCCCGCTCGGTGTTTTGTTTGCATAATTTAATTTTCCTTGGGAAAACGTCCTGGAACGAACACCCAAGAGGGTCGGATGCCGACAGAGCTGCACCCTGGGGTGCCCAGGCTGGCAGGGGTGGGTGTCCGCTTTGCAAGCTAACAGTCCCCTTCCTTCTGCTTCAACCTGCATTTAAAAAGGTTTAAGAACGGAAGAGGGTATCGAGCACAGCTGGAACAGCTGCCTTTCACTAGCACACCATTGCAAACCAAAACCAACACACCTTCGGCGGAGGAGGTTGCCTAGGGCACGCACGGCCGTGGGACTGATCCGATTTCACCCATGGAACAGAGACGCCATTTCAAGGAAAAACTCCCAACCCCCCCCAGGCAGACGGGCAAAGTCCTTTGCTCCAGCACAGGGACAGTGGCACATGTAATTACAAGACACCAAGTTTTGCAGGGGGTGGGGGGTAAAACTCTCTCCCTGGAGTCGCTTCGCGCTGGTGCCAGGCTGTTGCTCTCGGCATCGCGAGGCTGAGTGCGGAGTCATTGAGAGCGAAACGCAGAAGCTGCATTAACGCACCCAGCGGTTTGCGAAGCCTCCGTCGGCCGTGGCAATACGGGCTCAAGGCACAGCCTTCACCACTATGTCCCAGCCACCGTTGCGGGTCCTCGGCGTGCCGCAGGGTGCAGTCACCGTCACCAGCCGTGCTTCACTCCTGGGCATGTTGAGGCTTGGGGGGAGACACCTCCGCTCCAGCCCCTGCCTGCAGCGAGGACGGCGTACGAGGACAGAAGGTAAGGAGACATTTGCTGGCCTCCGGGTCCCCAGTAAATCGGGTTCGGTGCCCCGTGCTTGGAGGGCAGCAGGGGAAAAGCGCTGGTACACCGTGTGTGCGACTCACAGGTGGCAGCCAAGAGCCGGGAGAGGAAAGGAGGGCAGCGAAGATTTCTTCCACGATGGATAAAGAAAGCTTATAAGTGCTTTTCCCTGATTTTTGAGTCCCTCACTCAACAAAATCCATGTTGTTTATTTCTGCCTGAGCCACAGCCGGGAGCTCTGGTAAGAGCCCGCTTTTCCTTTATTTTTAAAACTCTCCCATTTTTCCATTTTTAGCCCCCGCATTCAGCTCGCACAGCGAAACGCTCGGCAGAAAAATCTCGGCACGATTCAGATGCCCCTGGAAACAAAGGCAAGGCAAGCCCAGCCCACGGGAAAATCTTCAATCTTCAAAAAAAAAAATTAAAAAAAAAAAGCAGACTTGAAATTTCAAGAGAGGAAAGATGGATGGAAAAGAAAAAAAACCAGAGAGGCAAATCTTATGCTGAAAATGATGTGTCTGACTGGATCCTCTCTGTCTACTGTGAGGCAAAATGTAGACATAAGACTCCTCCTTCTTCCCCTCTCCAAAGTTTCTCCTTAACAGGACCGGCATCCAGCAGCGCTGGCAATCGTTTTGCCCCACTCAGCGTCCCTGGGGGGAATCTCACCCGCTCTGCTGCGAGAGCGGCCAGGCTTGGCAGTGCCCCCCTGTGCCTGCGCAGCCCCTGCCCAGACCCCTGTCCCCCTGCCCAGGCTCTGGAGCCGGCGCTGCCAACCGTGCCCACACCGCTGCCCGTTAGCCCCGACGCAATTAGCAGTTGCCTCCCAAGACGCTGCGGAGGGCACTGCGTACTGAGCCCACACAAGCTCGAGACTCCGCAAGCTGTGCCGACGTTAAAGTTGCCCAAATACTCACCTTTGGGCCCCTTTGCCCCATCCGGAGTCCCGTCCTGACACCTACGCACAACGCGGTTTGGGGCTGTGAGTGCTTTAAAACAGAGGATTGGGATTTGCAGGACAAAATCCAACCCAACAGTCCCGGGTCCCTGTCTCCTCCTGACAGTAGCACTTGGTTTTGTTGGGCAGATTTTGTCGCCTGAGTTTCAATAAAGACGTTCTCAGTCTCCTTCATGGACACGATCCCAGCAAGCGCCCCTGGGCCTGGCAGGCAGGGCAGGGCATAACGCGCAGTGACGTCCCGAAGCGGCTGAGGGAGCTTTGTTAATCCTAGCAGATGCCACCTCGAGTGTGCTCAGAGCAACCGGGCACTGGCTCGAAACAGGCTGATTTGTCGTGCCATCCCCTCCTTCTCCACAGTCCCTCCTCCCTGGCAGAGCCAAGCTGCCAGACCTCCCCGCAGAGGAAAGCGGCAGCTTTCCCTCAGCCCCTCGCAGGGCAAAACACACGGGTTAAAATATTTTGCCGTCAAGAATAGGGATGGCTTCTCCAGCAAGTGAAGCGGCTGTGGTACAGGGAGGGGGGTGAGGGGAAAACCAACTACAAGTGAAACTTCTCCATCGCAGCCTGGAAAATGCTGAAACAGATTTGGCCTCAAAGGGTTCAGCTGTCCTGAAGGTGCAGCAAAAAGCAGTACCTCTTCCCACTGCCTCCGTCAGTCCTCTCTCCCGGGAGAGCTGGGGATGAGCCTCCCACTGCCCCTGGAGCACTGCCCACCCCCCTCCCCGCACCCCTTTCCCCCCCACCAGGGCCACTGACCTGTGAGAAGAGGAGGTATCCGCACTCATCGCACGGCAGCATGTCATCCACCAGCACCGTGGTCCACGTGCCGTCCTTACACAGCCGCACTTGGTAGGCACCCTCGGGGCACAGCGTCCTCGTGATCATCACCTTCTCCACCAGCTCCGGCCGCTCGGCCAGCACGGCCAGGGCGCTCAGGAACCTGCCGGAGGGACGGGACGGTCTCAGCGAGACACGGACAGGCAGCGGCCCGGCCGTGCAGCGCAGGGGACTGCGGTCCGCAGCCGCTTGGGAAGGCGTGAGGCAGAGGATGGGCATATAAACAGGGTTGAGTAGCGCTGAGGGGTCTGATCCGGAGCTGGATGAAGCGGGGGGGGAAAGGAGGAAGGGGTCGGAGGGTGTCAGCCTGGCTCGCTCCCCCTTACCAGCAGTTTCCCAGCAGTCCCTGCAGGATATCCGAGGGCCTGGGTGTCCGAAACACCGACCACTTCACCGATCGGTCCTTGAAGATGCTACAGTTGATTTCGTGGGGTCGCAGCCACTGTTTCACCCTCTGCTGCACGCTGTCGCCTTCCGGGAATCCCACGGACTTGGGCCCAGGGTGGAAACTGTCATCTACAAAATTGACTTTGTTCTGCGAGAGCGAAAGGCAAGGAGAGCATCAGTGTGCAGCTGTGCGGCACACGGCTCCCCGGGGCCTCCTGGGAAGGGGCTGGCCGGGAAAGCCTCCCCCTGCACCCCCAGGAGCCAGAGCGGAGCCCCCAGCGCTCCCGCCTGGCCCGGCCAGCCCTTCCCATGCCGTGGCGAGGAGATGGATGTCTGCTGACAACGGCACAGATGCGTTTTGGGCATCAGGTCCAGCATTCAGCCCTGCCAGGAGCCGGCTCACCTCTCCAGGCTGCGATTCAAATCTGCCTTTTTCTGTTTCACAGGAACCTCCCCGGGCAGGGACCGTCTCACGCTTTGTGCCGGTGCTAAAAGCTGGCCCGCGGGGGACCTTGGCTGCCTCTATAAGTGGCAAAGCACGCGAGCAGCAAGCCTACGAGGAGCCACCTGGCAAACAAACGCTCCTCAACCCAAGCCTTGTGCTAAGGGGCTGAGCTGCCACTGCTCCGGAGGGGACACGCTGGGCTTGGCGGTCCTGTGTCACCTCCGAGGCACAGCCAAGGAGGATGTTAGGGGCAGGTTTCGCAATTGGATTCAGCCAGACCACAAACAGGCAAGCAATTCCGGAGTGAGGGTATCCCATGTCCGAGCCCACCCGCAATTGCTGCTGCGTGTTAAATAAAACAGGATGGACCGAAGGGCAGATGATCCCGTCGGTATAAGCCACAGAGGCAGGATGGAAGCACAGAACTTCACCAAGTGGAGAAGGGCAGCTTTTTCAGACGGTTTAAAACAGGGTGAAATAAGAACCGGGCTTTCGTTGGTGCTGTTAATTGAATGAAATTAAATTATTTTGCAAAAAGCCAGCTCTAATTTAAATGAGCTTTTCTGCACACCAAACTAGTAGTTGTCCTTCCTCTTTTGTTGCAATCCTACGCGAACGCTTTCTACGTGGTGCCTCAATTAGCACTTCCAGCTTCTCCTTTGCAGAAGGGTGTTTTTCAGCTAAGAGATGTCACTGTTCAAATACTGGTGTGGGCCAAAAGGGACACGGCGCAGGGCTTGCTGGCTTTCTCAAGGGGAGCACCTGCTCCCTGCAGCTGACAAAGCAGCTGCCTCTGCCATATCGGCCAGCACCCTCATCTCACCACGGCCCTGCCTCACACACTCGCCTCTCGGGGTGCAGCAGGGGGTTCCCCAGGAACGCCGCCGTGCAGGGCCGCGCGGTTGCAAGAGCAGGGCAGCGGTCCTCGAGTCACAGCCTGCGGGCATCGCTAGCTTTCTGTCCCCTATGGAGTTCGCGGCGGTGCTTTTCCAAGCAGCAGAGGCGGAAGAAGCTTTCAGCTTCCCCGGTATCATGGCCAGGGTCTCACCAGGGCCAGGACGGCACTCAGCGGGACTGCAGGAGCCTGGACGTGAGCCCACGGACCTCACCAGCACGATGACGGAGGCAATGTGAGAGCCACAGCAGTGCAATTTCCCAGCAGCATCACGAAAGCCTGCCTAACAAGCTAATTAACTTTATACCATGATGTCTCCCTTCCCGTATTTCTAAATGCTTTAGAGAAGTTGTCGCTACGGATGTCCCTGGAGATGGAGGGGAAGAGAGGCACGAGAGCCGCAGGGGCAGCACCAGAGCAGCGGGGAGAGGAGCAGGTAACTCCTCTCGTGCCCGGGCAGCGACGAGCCTGCTCACAGATGGTGCCAGACGAGGAGCCCTGCTTATTTCTCCTGCAAAGGGGATAAATCCGGGCATCGGACCTCCTTCACTCCTCCTGCTCTGCCAACAACCCTCTTCATAACTGCTGGAGAGGGTACAGCAAAGGGCTACGAAGATGATGAGGGGTTTGGAGCGTCTTTCTGCAGAGGAAAGGCTGAGGGCCTTGGGGCTTTTCAGTCTGGAGAGGAGAAGACTGAGGGGGGATCTATCAATGCTTATAAATACTCAAAGGGAGGGTGCCAGGGGGATGGGAACAGTCTTTTTCCAGTGGTGCCCAGAGACAGGACAAGAGGGAACGGGCACAGACTTGACCATAGGAAGTTCCATCTCAACCTGAGGAGGGACTTCTTCCCTGTGCGGGTGGCAGAGCAGTGGCACAGCTGCCCAGAGAGGTGGGGGAGTCTCCCACTCTGGAGCCATCCCAAACCCGCCTGGACGCCGTCCTGTGCCACTGCTGGAGGTGCCCCTGCTGTGGCAGGGGGTTGGAGTGGGGGAGCTCCAGAGGGCCCTTCCAACCCCCACCAGTCTGGGATTCTGGGATTCACACCATTCTGGACCAGAGACACGACCTTCTCTGCTGCCACCTCCCCAGGACCCCACGGGCCGAGCAAAGCTGCTGCCCTGCCCAGCATGGCATTGCTGCCAGTAGCGAACCGTCCGATGGGTGGAGAAGGAAAACGGAGCTGATGCCTCCCCCAGCACATGGAAAGGCTCTGCAGGCGGAGATGCCAGAGCATGGCACGGACAGTGAGCGTCCTGGCTCGTCTTTCTAGCTCTGCAGAATGTGCTGGTGCATGTTGTTATTTGGAAAGGGGGAAGGACGGTTAATGAGAGGAGAGAAGAAGTGTGAGGCAGCAGGATAAACAAGAGAGGGGACAGCACAAGACAGAGAAGCAGGTGCCCGGTGCGGAGGCAGCTCGTGGAAGAGGTCAGCTCTGCTCTCCTCCCAGATGGAAGAGAAAGGGTGAAGCTAAAAGCAGGAGCCACGCACCAAGAAGTGTTGGAAAAGGCACCCCTGGAATAGCAGAGGAGGGAGCGCCCACGGCAGGAGCTTGAGCAGAAATCCCAGCGGGGAGCAGCACAGCAAGGCGGGCTGCTCCACGCGACTTGGGGCAGGGGGACAACAGGCAGAGGAGGACTTGGCCAGCCTGACACCCTCACTGAACAGCCTGTGAAACACCGCACACAGAAGGAAGCTTGGAGGCTGCCTTACGTGCCAGCCCAAAGAGGAGCATTGGCGGGAGGCTGCAGGCACACCCAGAGTGGAGCAAGCATGAGTACGGGAGCAGCACTGTCCCACCACCGTTGCCAGTCCTTCCCTCGGATGTCCTTCCCTGCAGAGCCCTTGACTTAACCATAACCAGTGGCAGAACATAGCAGCGACTTCAATTCCGGGGGATTTTCAGGAGATGGCCCACGCTGATCTAATAGCCTGTTCCTGCCCGCTTAGCGAGCTGAATGGGCTCAGCCAAGGCTCCGAGCGAGAGCTGTGTGCGATGGCACAAGGCAGACACCCCTTCTTGGCAGCAGCACGCTGCTAATTCAACTTGCCCATCTCTCATAATTCATTTTTCAGGCCTGATTCCACTGGATGTAACAGATGTTCCCTGCCTACAAAAGAGGCTATTCACTTGCTTAAAAGAGGGGGATAAAGCAGAATTAGGGTCTCTCTGCTATAAAGGCACTCACATCTGTTAGGATGGACACGCAGCAATTCAAAATACCCACAACCCCAAAACAGTATCATTCCCAACAGCTTCCCTCCCGAGCCAAACATCTCTGGGTCTCCAGTCTGCGCAGCGGAGGCACAGGCATGGACGCACCCCTCGGCCCAGGCAGAAAAAGCCTTGTCCGTACGTCAAAATGGGACTGCAAATCCCTTTCCATCTGGTCCAGAAGAGCTGGAGGCTTCCCCCAGAAGGAGGGCAGAGAAAGAGCAGCATTCACAGGAGCATCTTATAGGGAAAAAAATACTGGGGCCAGCACAGCGCTGTTTGAGACCGAAACCCAACAGAACGAGCCCGATAATTCACAGCGGGAGGGGAGGGTGACAGCATGCGCTCCTGAGACCCTCCCCTGGAGCCAGGGTACAGCTAAACCTTAGCTGGCCTTCCCAAAACAGCAGAGAGACGTTTGCAGCTGCAGCTCTGCATTCACAACCCCCCCCATCCAAGAATGCCAAAGCCCAACTTGCAGTTGCTGGCAGCAGCAGGAGTCTCCTCGACCCGCACCCCTGCCAGCGCTCTGAGCCTCTGCCTGCTGCCTCCCCAGATCTCGTGCACCCACACATCGCAGCTGCTGCCCACAGGCAGCGGTGCCACCACTAAACCCAGACACGCTCTTTGCGGGGTGTGCCCACCCTTGGACAGGGAAGGAGCTGTATCGACCACCTAAGAATGTCCCCTTCAACCCAGATGTTCTCTCGCACTGATTTAAAAAATATCACTAGGTTTCAGAGTTAACACTCAGCCTTCTTCACCCTTGGACTGGGAGTGAACTGGACGGGTCGCCTTCACCCCAGAGATTATCTTGCACCAATTTAAAATATGACATTTCAGCTTTAATAACCGGCATCCCGCTGTTGCAGGTGAAGATCTTCTCTGGGACCCAAGACACAGAAGGCAGCTTGCCTGCGCCCAGCCATGCCCTACACCCACTGCGGGGCGGGCAGGGAGGGGGCCCCCTCCAAGCGCAACCGCGAGCAAGGCTAGCTCAGCACGCACTCACCTCCCGGCAGAAGGTCACGATGTTTTCCCACAGGGCTTTGGCCTCTCCCTCGTCTGTCTGCCGCCTCTTCTCCACGTGCATGCTCTCCCGTCTCTTCAGGGGTTTGAGGCCCTTGCGCTGGGCCACGTACTGCTGCGGGGTATGGCAGGCCACGCAGTGCTTGGCCTTGAGCTCGTTGAGCAAGGTGCAAGCGGGACAAGCCCACTGGCCCGGCCTCTCCTGACTGGTGGGCAGCTGGGATGGGAAGAGACGGGCGACCTTGCGGGCGGAGGGGGCCTTGCTGCCGCAGGAGGAGCAGCCGCCCTTGTCGCAAGCCCCGCAGTCGGGGCAGCGGGGGGACGGCTCGCCCTGCGTGCCGTGCTCCTGGAAGCCGTGCAGCTTGGAGGAGCCGCAGGCTTTGCACTTCTGGGCCAGGGTGGGGTTCTTGAGGGTGCACTTGGAACAGGACCAAGTGGTGAAGTCAGGGCTGGAGGGGCTGCACGGGGTGAATCTCACCGAGTCCCCCGCCAGATTGATGGTGTCACTGCCTTTCTGGGTGCTGCAAGCCTCGCATTTGCTGGCCCCGGCGGAGTTAAGCAGGGAACATGAGCTGCACTTCCAGTGGGATGGACTGACCTCCATCTCCTCCTCCAGCACGCCCAGCCGCTTGTTGGACAGCAGTTCCTGGAAGCGGGTAGCCGGGGCAGCCCTGGCCTGACCCTGCGGAGAGCCCTTCTGCCCCGCTGCGCTCTGAGCCACGGGCTGGGAGGCTTCGGGCCCCGGCATCTGCAGCTGGGGAGGCACCTCCCGGCGGCTTCGGGGCACAGGGTTGTTCTGGAGCCCTGGGGAGAAGGGACTGAAGGCTGGTATCTTCTGGGCCTCTTGTTCCATAGCCACTGGGCCCTGGGTGGCCACAGCGTCACCGTCAGAGATCTCTGCAGAAACTAAAGGCTGCGGGGTAGAGGGGGCCATGGGAAATCCGGCAGGGGTGATGACTTCAGGGACGACCAGCGCCTCTGGTGGGATTTTGGGCAGGGAGAGCTTGCGCGGGCCACCACAGGCAGAGCAGGAGTTGGCCACCGGCGTGTTGTGCAGCGTGCAGCGCTGGCAAGCCCAGCCACTCTCCAGCTCTGCTTCATCGGGGCTCTTCCCCTCCGAGTCCTCGCTGCTGCTTTCTGCCTTGGCAGCCTCCTCCTTGGACGTGCCCTTGGGCTCCACAAGCACGGCGGGCTTGGGCAAGATGCCGTTGATGACGGGCAAGGGGGAGCCGCTGGGCCCCGGCTCCGGGGTGAAGCCACATACCTCGCAGGTTTCCTTGCCCAGAAAGTTCCTGAAGGTGCAGCGGGCACAGGCCCATTTCTGTTCCTCCACGCTGAGCCGCAGGATGTGGTTGAGGTCGGGCTTCTGGCGGGGAGCTTCACATATGGAGCACTGCCGCTGGCCGACGGGGTTCAGAAAGGTGCAGCGGGTGCAGGACCACTCACGGACGGCAGCCATGGAGCCGGGAGAGTGGGAGTGGCTGGAAGAAAGCAAGAAGACAGCGTGAGGCCAAGGCCAGACGGCACGTGGAGGTATCACGCTGGGCTGGTACCTTGCTTCCAGGAAGAGAACAACCGGCAATCCAGTCATTGCTCTCCAGGCACTTGTTCCTCTGGCACCAACAACCGATTTCTCCACGTGCACAGCAATGCACTGGCTTCCACCCAAAACACTTCAGGAGGAGCACAAGAAACAGCTCTGCAACCCCACCGACCCTGCAGGGATGGCGTACACCACCTCTGAGCCCAACTTCGACCACTTGGCACGTCTGCAGCTTGTTTGTAACTCTCTGGAGGAGGTGACACCCTGCTCTGCCTTCTTGCTGTTCCCAGGGTCAAATTCTTTCCTCCTTCAGTGTCACTCCTTCCCACCTCTGTTTGACTTTCTGTTCCTGCCTCTCTCCTCTCCCTTTAGCCCACTGGTTATGCACACTGGGATAACTGTGTTGTCCCGCACAAGACACCACCGAGCACCAAAAATCATGTTGTGGTGTACGGTGGTGGTGCTTTCACCTGGCTATGGGCTTTGGGGCCAGAAGCTTGGCCAGCCTGCGAGCAGCAGCTCCGTGCCGGAGCCGAGGCAGGCCGTGGCAAGCCGGTGGTGCGACAGCTCACGGGCAGGTTCTGAGCTCTGCAGCAGCTCCTGACTCTCTCCAACCTCTTGGCAGAGGCAAGGCATTTCTGATCAGCAAGCTTTAGAGGGCACCACGTCCCAGCTCCAGCTTCTGCCCCGCTTACCTGGGAAGCGGCGCAGCCACGCAGCCCTGCCGCTCAGCACCAGCCCTCCGTTTCAACTTCAGCGTTGCCCGGGAATGCCTGAAACCCTGATGGGTGAACGGCTCCAACGCCCGCCAGAGCCACCTCGTTCCAGGGCAGAAAGTAGTAATAATGTTTTCTAAGCAGGTTCAATTTTCAGAGAGCAAAGCACAGCAGTGGTACCTGCTCCACAGGTCACGGCAACCTCTGGGCTTGCAGGGAGCAGCTCTCCCTCGCCACGGCCCTCCTGGTGCTTTCAGGAAGGCAATGCCACGCTTGCACGCATGCTGACAAACGGCAGAAGGAATCCCAGGTCTGCGTGGTGCCCTTTGTCCCCTGCTCGGAGTCATTTCCTGGAGCTTCAAGCCAAAGGGACGCTGAAGCAGAGCTTTCTGCTTCCTCCTCCCTCGCACAACGATAAAGCAGTTCTCCTTCGGGCCAATGTGCAGCCCAGAGCTCTCCTTTCGTGCACTCCTGCTCCCAGATAACGCAGCCGGGTCTAAAGCCCCAACCTTGAACCCAAGCTCCAGCCCAGCTGAGCTGGTCCTGTTCCAAACCCCTTCCACCTTGCCCTGCTTGCCCGAGACCCCTGGCAGGGCCAAGCCTGCAGGAGAAGCCTCCGAATCCGCTCCATGCCCTCAGATTTTCCTGGGAACAGCAAATTCAGGCCATCCCAGGCCAAGGAACCAGCAGGCTAAATCACGGGGGCTGCAATCCAGGGGGTTCACCACTGGCTCCCTCTCTAGTGTACCTTCAAGGGCCAGGTTCCACCATAACAGGGGCTGGAACGAAGAAGGGAGAGAAGATGTTTGATGCCATAAAGGGCAGGAGCAAAAAGCTGTGAAGGAACTGGGTCCTGGCTGGTCTCCAGCATCCCAAACAGCAGCACCTGCACGCTGAGCAGACTGCATTGCAGCAGCGGGGTCTTGAGGGGACAGAGGATGCAGCAAAGAACCACCCTAGGGAGGAGGAGAGTGACCCTTCGCTTGGCTGGGTACACAAGGAACTCTCCTGGGAATACTCCAGCAGCAATCGGACCGCATTTCCAGACCATGCCCCACAGCCATCAGAAGAGCAGCCCCCCCCCCTCGCATGGAGATCAGATACAACCTTCAACTCTCTTCTTAAATCAAACGTTTCTCTAAATAAAGCCCAAACCCAAGAAATCCATTTTATTGCAAGAGAGAGCTTGAAAATTCATTCTGGTTCATACACCCTGCCTTCGTAATTTGAACTTTACAAGGTATTTATTTACTGGAGTTATTTAAGGAATCTTTTGCAGCTAAGAGAAATATAAACATTGATTTTTCTGCCTGAAGTCCTACAGCTGTGAGCCACTGTAGACTCCTCTCTCCTGTGGCAGCACCATGCCCACAGCCGTCTGAAAGGGAGATCATTGCTCAAAGAGAGAAAGGGAAGGAGCTGCGTGCCCAGCTCCAGCAGAGGCGGAGACGCAAATGGGGCCATGAAGGGCACCGTGATCCTTGTCACATCCATTCATCTTATCCGATGAGGTTCATCAAACCACGGGCATCAGCAAAAGGCGAGCAAAGGCTGTCAGCAACCCGCGCCATCCACATCCATCCTCCTGCAGCGTCCCACGCTGTTACCCACCATACACTGTGCTGGAGAGCGCTGGCTCCAAAAAATCCACCCCTAAACGCAGATGCTGTGCTGTTTACCGCAGAGCGGGACCCCTCCAGCCACCGATCTTCCTGCTGCACGCATCACTCTCACGCCCACGGTCCTACCCAGCGGACAAAGGCTTCTGGCCATGCAACCACAGGACCATGGAAGGAAATCACCTTGTCCCTTCCCATACGGATACAGAGAAGGGAAAAACCAGGATAACTTGAAAGACAGAAGAGGACAGCGGGACGTGCCCCATCGCCAGACCTTCTTGATGCGGTATCAGTGACGAGCTGCGGGCTCGGGGAAGGCAGCACGGTTTCACTTGGCTGGGCAGAAGATCCAAGCTCCAGGCAGCAGCAGGGGAGGCAGAAGGCAGGACACTGCAGTGCTCTGCCCTGCCGCTGCACGTGCTCTCCCCCAAGTTTTGCCATGGGCCTTTGGGAGCTGCAATCGCTCCCCAGCCACACTGTCCCCCTCCCGGTCCCCTCCTCTCCCCCCACGCCACAGGAGCTGGCTCCCAACACTGTCCCTTCTAGCGATGCCATCCTGCCTGCTGCTGGGATTTCCATTTACTTGACTTTCTCCACTGACAGCTCTCAAGAAAACCAAAAAGCCTCCCAGAAAGGCCATCAGCTCTTCCCTCGAAGGTCTTGTAGCTCCCCTTGCAGTGGCAGGGCCACCAGTGTGGCGAGCTCTGGCCGGAGACTTCCCTGACTGCTTTTCCCCAGGACGGCTGTTACACCGTGTCGTGGTGCCCAGCAGCCACACCGCTTTCCCTGCAAGCCAGTGGAAGACACACAGAAATGAGAGAGAAGGTGGGACAGGCATCTTCGTCTGTCCCCCCAGAAGCCACCGGTTCCCCAGCCTTGACGACTGGCAGCGCACCAGACCACAGCCTGCTCCCACCAGACTCCTGCCTAGGACTGGTTGGCAATTGAAGTCTCTGCCTGGAGCACCAGACTTAATTTAAGGGTCCAAAGATGACAGAGGGCACAAGACTGGAAGGGCAGTGCTCAACGCTGGCCCTTGGTCCATCCTTACACAGTGCAACCCCCTCCCACTTGTCTCACACCTCTCAAAAAATGAACTGGCTGAAAGAGAAACCCAACGGCCGCCTGTCCAAGCTCCGTACTTCTCCCGACAAAGCCTGGCTGGCTCCCTTCCCGGCAGGCAACGAGCCTGCGGGAGGAAATACAGTTGTCTCCACCAGCTATTCACCAGGCCCATCTGCTGTATGATAACACACATGCTCTCCAGCCCCAGAAAACGCAAGTGCGATAAACATCGCCTGCCACCTTCCCAGGCGGCGGGGCAGGAGAGGAGCTCCTCTCAAAAACAGCCGCTCCACGGCAAAGCTATCCACCCACAGAAGGGCTTTTCCTGGGAAGGGGACACTTTACAGGGAGCACGATGCCGCAAGCTCGCAGCAGCCCGTCGCGCTGGCAGCAGGGATCTGCTGGTGGCTCTTTTTGGGTGCACACAGCAAGGAAAGGGCAACAGCCGTGGGACCCCACGCCTGCAGCGGCACGGACAGCCCGCAGGGCCGTGCTTCCCACCACAGTAGCTACACCCAACCGAGACAGGGTGCACATCAGCTGGCAGGAGACACCACCACGTTGGCAGGACTGCACCTACCTTGGCAGTCACAACCATGTAATTATAATACTTAAAAAAGAATAGAGAAAGTATGCAACCAAGTAGGCAGCTTTGCGGAGTTAGAAGTGCCAAAGAGAGCCCACTGCTGAGGTGATGGCCTCTAGAGAGGGACGCTGGCTGGGACACCTTGGCAGCCTTCACAGCCAGGATCTGGCAGCAGAGCTGCCTGAAGGATGTGCGGCCGTTTCCCTCTGGACACTGTTTCTGAGAGCACAGAGGTGGCGGGGGAAGGCTGTCATCAGGAGGGAAGGGAGAGTCACCACGGGGACATCGTGGCCCTTTGCTTCCCTCTGAGGTGCAGGAACTTTCCTCGAACTGAAGCGGGGCAGAATTGTTAGGACGAGGCAGGGAAGGGATTAAGAAGGCATCAGCTGGTCACCTTCCAAACCCACCTTGGGACAGTAATGACCCCCTCCAAGGGCTCTGCTGAGCGATGAGTTTAGGACTCTCTGCTGAGCTTGCGTGTCCTGTTGCTACAGAGTCCTGGCTCCTACACAGCCATCAAACAAGCCAGGGGTCTCCACCACCTTCGGGTGTCACCTGGGACCAAAGACTTCTCTGGAGCCTCACCAGAGCAGGGCAAGACAGGAAGGAACAGGGCAGGGTACAAGACTGGGAAGTGCCCAAAAAACCTGCAGTTTGCGTCTTTCCTGCAGGCAGGGAGCTGGTGGTGTGCCAAGCCTGTGCGATGCGCAGCCGAGCTCCGGGGCAAGAGATGGCAACCAGCCCTGGACAGAAGCACCTTGGACTGCCAGAGCGAATGGCTGGAGGTGACCTGGGCACCGGAGCGAGAGATCCCAGGGCTCTGCTGCAGAGCCCACACCGGCGACAGGATTATATGAGCTTGTGTCAATCGCACGCAGCAACAGAATCAGGCCGTTTCTCTAAATAAAACTCTTCCAGAACAGCTAAGCCTGAAAACTTACTGCTTCAGTTCTCTCCTGCAGTAAATAAACAAATAAATAAAAATCAATTGTTCTAGTCGGCAACGTACAAACCCTGAGTCCTCTGGAACAGAATGCACTGTAGCAAAACCCTCTTGTTTGATGAATACAAGAAAAAGCACTAGAACTTTGTAGGAAAAAAAAAAAAAGAAAATTCACAAAAAAAAACCCAAACAAAATCCTGCCTTGACTGTCTGTGAGCTGCGAACCACTCCCCCTCCTCCCCATCCAGCTGTTTGCTATTTAACTCCTTCTTTTCACGGCACAGCGCGCTCTGACCGAAGAGAGGACTGCTGAGCCATCTCCTGCACAGACCTACCACATCTCCAGAGTCAGCCGGAGCGGGAGACATCCACGCCGGTGCAAGAAAGGGGTGAAGGAGGTCAGGAACCACACGGAATCGCTCTGGCAGTTGAACTGTTCGAAGGGCACGTGGGTTGGGATCGTCATGAAGCCCAGGCAAAGGAGATGCTGTGGGCTGAGCTGACTCACGCCTGCAGAGCCAGGCAAGGGCAGGTAGGCTGGACCAGGGGAAGGTTGCAGCAGATTATACTGGCAGAGCAACACAAAAACACTATGAAGAGGGACTTTCCACTTTTTACAGATTTCCATAGGAGAAAAACAGCCTCTGATTCACACTTCTAAACCCTGAAGGCTACAGAAGTGTCACCAGCTCCGTGCCAGCATCACACAAACAGGGCAGGTTGCAAAAGTATTTCCAAATCCTGCCTCTCTCACTCCACCAAAGTGAGACAAGAAAATAACATAGGCTTCAGTACCGGTGACCTTCACCCAACTTCAGAGAGGCGCAAGCGAAAACAAAGCACCAGAAGGGACCTGTCCCTTTGCCCTCTTCTCCCACTTTGTACCAGCAGAGATTTTCTGCTGAGCAAGGGCAGAGACAGCAAAGAAAACCTCCCCTATGCTCACCTGCGCTTTCTTGGAGGCTCATATCAAAGCAACCAAGCCAGGCAGGTCCACTGCAACGGCACAAATGCACCCACAAAACAGGAGCTCTGGTTGGACCTCTCCACCTGCAAAGGAAAGCAGCACCCCACTTCCACAAGAGCAAGCATGGAGGATCCCAGAAGAACTCAAGACAGGAGGGTCCTCAGGGAGGTCCCCAGTCCAAACTCCTGCTCCAAGCTGCATGTCTTAAGAGATGCCAGCAGATTGTTCAGGTTTATACAGTCTGGTCTTGAAAACCTCCAAGCATGGAGACTACACTGTCTCTCTGGGCAGCAAACGCTACTGACTGACTGTCCTTGGGGCAAAAAATGCTTCTCCTTATATCCAGTCTGATCCTCTCCTCTTTCATCCTATGCTTTTTCTTTGTCGTCCTCCCATCATGCACTGCTGTGCCTGGCTCTGTCTTGTGGTTGATGTCCCTGTAGGTATTGGTAGACCTCTTCCAAAGCTTTCTCTTCTCCAGCCTGAACAAGCTCAGCTCTCTCATCCTCTCCTTGAAGGACACGCGCTCCAGCACCCTGACCATCTTAATGCTCCTCCACTGAACTTGCTCCAGTTTGCTGAGGTTTTTGCCCCAAACTGGATGTACATTTAGGACTTCAAGCTGCGATCTCACTACTCCTTCTGGGTTGCACTCCTGCTCCCCTTGCACAGCACCAGGGAAGTGTTTGGTCCTGTGCAGGTCTGAGCAATCCCGCAGGACGGGGCTGGTGGCTCGCATCCTCCACTGGGAGCTGAGAAAGCGCTAAGGGAGCCCTGGTTGAAAAGCTGCTACAAAACACAGCTTCACCCTAGCAGGAACCTGTCAACTTCAAAAGCACCAGCAGTTCAGCCTTCTGGTGATCACAAAGAAACAAACCTGACTTTTTAAGAAACTCTTGCTAGAACATCTTGGTTTTATCACCACGTCTGACACCTTGTATCCTTCCAGGCACCACCACCGCAAGCGGGCTGTCCGGTCCAGGATAAAAGCACCTCCCAGCAGACCTAGTCTGTAGCACCCATGACCTGCAGCCCCTTGAAGCGTTACTGGGATCTAATCATCACACTGAGGTCAGATGAGGAAAGAAAAAACTCCAAAAAGGGACACCACCTTCTTCATGCAACCTCCGTCTTGCACCAGGCAGCTCCTTCAGCTGGGACCAGAGCTGGGACCTTGGTCTTAGCTCCTGGCTGCACCGTCCTCTCGGTTCCTTCAGTCTGGTGGAAGGGAACCACAATGGCTACAACTCCACAAATTCCTCCTTTTGCTGAAGCAGTGGATGAAACAAAGACTTCTTGATCCCAAAATATTAATTTTTGAGCGCTCCAGAGCTTTATCATATATTTATATCTGCTCTCACTCTTTACAGTCAGTCCAGGACAAACTATCAACCAGTTCCCAGGAAACCAGCTTAGATAGGGGAAGGAAAAACAGCTGAGGGACAAGCCCGTTCCACTTCCATGCCAAACCCTCCTCTGGCCAGGACTGCCCTTCCTTCTGGGGGTTACCTCCTCTCAGCCCCAGCACAGGATCAGTGCTCCTGACCGTTCGCTAAGGCAGGACAATTACATTCCTGCAGAAAATAGCATTTTCTACTGGTAACAACTTCCAATGACTTGAAGCAGATCAACTGGATTTGTTCTGTTTAATAAGGCAACAGTGGCAGAGGAGAATCACTCATCAAGGGAGTAAAATAAAGTCTAATTCTGCAGCAGGAGACCATGCAAGGGTGAGCACATGACAGTGAAAGGGGCCATTAAAGATCCACCAACACCACACAACCCTCCCCAGAAGGTGCCGAGAAGCTCGGATAGACACTAAGAGTTTTCCAAGCTGATGACGTGCTCCAGTTCCTGGGAATTTCTTGATGCCATTGCACCAAACCACAGTTTCTATTTAGCTTCTACTTTCCCACACTGGACACAGCTCACAAAGTGCTCTGCCAGCTCAGATGTGCTCCACGGGCCAGGGAGAGAAGAGGCTGCGAGTTTTAATGAGAAGTTCCCAGGGGAAAATTGAACTCCGCTAATGAGAAGTCTGACAAAAAAAAAAAAACACCACTAGCCCCAGATGTATGGAGTTCGTTCAGCAGTATATTTTTGCAGCAGCCAACAAAACCACAGAACACACTCTCAAACTTCAGCTTTTCCCTGCAATTTACTTTGCCGTCACCTCCCCGAAACCAAGGCTTGCCTGTCTTAAGACAGATGTTAAGGGTGAGAGGGGACATTCTGCTGTAGGACGGGGAAGAAAGGACTTCCAAAGCAATGCTCTTTAAGTACAACTGCTTGCAAAGGATGCAAGTGGGACAGAGAACATGCTCCTCTACCCTTTGCCGGCCATGAAGAGGTCCCAGGGAAGCTGTCAAGAGTGGGGTGGGAAACGGGATGAGGGCAGAGGCACAGCTGGGACAGGAGCACATGGACCAAAGTCTGGCTTTGATGAAAGAAAGGAGTTGAGGAGACGGTCATCACTTGGAAAGTCCTCTTCACGGCTGAAATCCCTGGCTGGATTGGGCCCAGGAAAAAGGAGAGAAGGAGCAGAGTCTTTGAAGGGATCTGCCCATCTAAATACGCGGTCACTGGAGTTGCAAGCCCAATGCTGCTGCAAGAATGCAAAGTGAGAGACTTCTGGAAGGAGCACGCTTCACACTAGCTTTCCTCCAAGGCTTAAGGACATACAGGCAGTGTTATCCTACACTGATGGACCGGAGACAAGAGACTTTTATCGTTCTTCATGCAAAATCATCAAAGCAGAATCAGAATCTGGAAGGCTTGCCTTGTGAGAAAAACAGGACGTGCATCATTAGCCTTTAATATACCTTAATTGCTTCAGTGTTGTAAGACACCAGCTTTCAGAAGAAAACCAGTTTGGCTTGCAGAGAGCTGCGCAGTACAGGCACGCTCAGACAAGACCATTCTTGAAGGCTCCTTTGCTAATGAACAGGTTACCCAAATCTCTGCCAGGGCAGCAAGAAGAATCCCTGGGGATACGAAAGGAAGAGGCAGACCAAGTATTTCAAGGAGGCCAGGAAAGTCCTGAGTTCTAGCTTTGCTCAAAAGTCATAAGCTTTTGCAAGCTCTGGGGTCACAAGCTGTTGATGAGGGACCAGGTATCTCCCCCTAAAGAACCACCTCCTGCACCTATCCAAGGCTATTGGGATGCGGGACCCAGATGAGATGGCCAACAGCAATGGGACCTCTTCAAAACTCAGGATGGAGGCACGGGGAATGTGCTCCACCTGCACTCAGCCGCACAGGATCATCACGGGACAGGGTTTGCTTGCAGTAAGGCTGGCAGGAGAACAGCCTGGGAAGGTCCCTCTGGAGCCCCAGGCCTGGGGACAGCCACCAGCACAGCCTCAGCTCCTCTTAAGCTGCACTGTTTCTCATTAAGATCAATTCCAGCCTGTTGTTATAATTAATAACCTCATCTTGGCTCCCTGCATGCGAGCATGGGAAATTTCAGCAGTTGCAGTCGCAGTTCACTTCAAAGAAACCAATTTAGCAGAGCGCTACTGCTGCCATCACTCCTGGACTCAGCTACTTCATCTACCTAATTTCCCCGGTCTTTTGGGTATCTGAGGAAATTAAGAGCCAACAATATCAAGCTCCAGTTGCACCCAAGTATTACACTAGGTGAGAAAAACTTGTGTCATTAACTCAGGCCAGCCCCGTACTATGTATATGCTTAAACAGTTTCAATAACGTCTTAATACATTGATTTGGTTCAAGGTGGTGATGAACTGAACAGCCTCAATCCGTATCTTGCCTTACTTCGACTACACGACACTGACTTTGACTAAAATCCACGTCCAGTGGATATTTGAACCCACTTAAGAGGAAATACACAAAGGAGGTACACCAGTTTTAGAGGTTTTTGTCACAGTTGCATGAAATTGGTGTAATTTGGGTGGAGAAAGCGCAAAGGATCTCTGTAGATACCCATGTTCTGCTAAAACATTTGGGAGCACCTCAGCGTGCCCGCAGCTCCCATAAAAGCCACTCTTTCAGGGGAAAAAGGCCCACAGTCCTCCAGCAGATGAGGAGACGAAGAAGAAAAATAATTCAAGAATTTAGGGTTTTTTTTGTTAAAAAAACAAACCAACAGACGAGTAAAGCCTGAAGCCTGGAAGACTGACGGACCCAAGTTACGCTGGATACTTGTAGCTTCAACTTCTTGCACACTTGGAGCAAGAAGGCACTTGGAGAACAGTAGGTTTGTTCTTTAGAAAGCCTGGTAAAAATTGGGTCGGCTATCTTGCATTCTTTTTTATAATTCCACTCCATCTTTGGTTTGAGAGGTGTCCCAGAAAGCTTCCCACGTAAAATAACGTTGTCCAGCAAAATTCAGGAGCATCTAAAATGGAGGAAGAGGCAGACTCCATTGAAATCAATCCCACAGACTGAGATGATACATCCTACGGAACTGCTTCTGAATAAAATGACTACTCGTTTGCAAGATGGCTTGTAGGGAAAAACAGGCTTTCGCAGCCAGCCATCAAACTGAGACTTCCACACTAAAAAACCTGAAAGACGCGGTGATCCACAGCCCAAACAGGGCAGGGGTCTCGCCAACGTTACACGAGGATTACGAGAGCTGCCATAACTCAGCTTTTGGCCCTTCAGACTCATCTTTTCAGCAACGCCAGGAAGTTTTCCTGGAAGTAGCAAAAGGAAATTTGGGAATTATATTTTCTTGAGAGGTTTTCCTGAGAATGACCCACTACGATCCTGCTGCTGACCCAAGTCCTGACCTCCAGCCAGCATCCAGCGGGTAGCAATGCACACGAACGCCAAACAAACCTCCTGGACATTTGGCTCTCCACGCTGAGATGACAGGACAAAAACTCAACATCAGCCACCGAGGAAGAGGGCTGATCCGACAGCCCAGCAGCCAGGGACAAGATGCAAATGCTGGCGCCAGGGGTGCCACTGTCTCGCTGATGTTGAGAACAGGTTTAGTACAAATGTGCATTGCGGTTTCACTTCGATGGCCCCAGCAGGAGGGAGTTCGCAATTATTCACACGTGGAGAAGCCCGAACGCTTCTGCGGAAAAGGACGAAAAATTTCAAACTCTGAAAAGATCCCTTTGGTTAGGAAGGAAGATTTTGAAGGAAGGGCAGGGGCTCCAAGAACTTATTAAATCATTCCCTTCCTGGCCCATAAATCCTTTCCTGTCTTGAGGCAGCTCAGAAAACTTCTCAAGAGCCTATCAAGGGCCAATCCTGGTTGACATCTTCCCCGGTCGGTAATACAGATGAACTGAAAAAAGGTGAATCAGGGTGAGGGGAAGAGCGGTTCAGCTGCCAGGCAGCAAGACAGGCTACAGTCAAAGGCCAAACAGGTTCAGATCTGGCAGAAGAGGAGTGATCCCTGCTGACCCGGCTGCAGCGTTCAGCCTCGACTCTCAGCCCAAAATCCTCTGACCCTTCGAACGCGGCAGAAGAGATTATTACAGAGCAAACGCAGCCCTGGCAACACCAGGACTGACAGAATACCATCGATCCCATCACACATCCAGCAGGGACCACTGCGGACACCAAATCCTCTGGGATGAGCTGTAGCACAACCCCTCCATGGAACAAGGTTCTTTAAACCTCAAGGTGTGCCAGGAAGAGGGCAGGAGATACCAGGAGCACCTAATGGCCTCCTGCGCCCACAGGAACCGGAGGACAAACACACCTCGAGCAACACGAAGCCAAATCACACCCTGGAGGCAGCCTCTCCTCTTGCAGTCACGAGGGCTCCCTGCTGATCCGGACAAACTGGTGAGTAGTTTAACACTGAACATGTGAGCAGGACACATCGTGCAGGTGCCACTCCCATCAGGATGGCCAAGCCACCACTGAAGTTAGGCTAGCACAAGAGGTATAGATCAAGAACAACAGCGAGAGGATTTACGACCAACATGCCAGATCTAGGAGAACAAGCCAGATGCTGGGGAGGAACATCTGGGAAGATGATGTTCTTTATTACTACTATTGCACTGATTCATTTCAAATCATGGCAGGTTTTAATTTAAGAAGCCAATAGAAATTGCGCCCTTTAAAAAAGTTTAAAAAAGGCACAAAAGTTGGTAACAGCAATGAACCAGGAGAAGATCCCAGGGAAGAGCAGCGGAGGGTTAATGCCTCTCTCCGAGCATTAACAGTAGACAATAAGGGGCATCCAAGGAGGCTGCAGAACATCCCCTTCACCATCTCTTTTGCCCAGCGAGGAAGAAGGGCAAGACTTTGTTGTCTTCAACACATCGCTGAGACCTAAACGAGGCTGACATACCAAGGAGCGATGTCCTTTTTTTCTCCATCAAAGATGTGTGCCTGCCACTCCCTCAGATGCTATGGTCAAGGGGTCTTCCTCTGAGCTCCCACCTCTGTTATTGCCTCTTAACCATCTCCATTGCAGGATCGCTGGGCTGGCTCTGCCCCAGGCCCCGCCATCAGCCCTTCTCACCAAGCCCAGAGGGAGACATATGCTACCCGCCCTTGCGGATTGGCCGCAGGAACGCCTGCACGGTCCCTGGCCAGATGGGGACAGCTTCACGTCAACAATTATCTATGATGCTCAGGTCGGGGAAGAGTGGGAGGGATGGCCGGAAGAGCTCGAAGCGTAAGGATTTCAGATAAAACGTGGGACGGAACAGACTAGAGGACATCTCTCAGGATGTCTCGTGTCTGGAGAGCATGGCCTGGGACAGGATTGAGGAGCTGTGGGTGATGGTCTGTGAGCGATTCCACCTCACGCTCACAGCCAGCGCCACCAGCTCAGCTTCAAAACACCGCCCTGTACTTTCAGAGAGTAAATTAAATCCTCTCTTCCCAGGATGAAAAGGAAATTCAAAGCTATTTGCTGCCTTTGAGGCCTGAAAGGCAAAATACTGCTGTTGGAGGAAGACATACAAGGCTGGAAAGGACCGCCTGCCCCCTCGCATGGCCTTGCAGGGGCCGTAGGGCGGTGGGAGCTATCGCAACGCAGGCACAACCATGGGGAAGGAGGTGGGAGGACACTGCCGAGCCCCTCTCTTGTCTTACCAGTTCCCAGCCCTGCCCATCATCAGCTGCACGGGGCCGGCCGCTATTTGCTTGAGAAACGACCATCTTTTTCCCTAAATTCTCCCTTAAAAAATAAAAAATAAAAAAAAAAAATCAAGGCATAGCTCCAAGATACAATTAGGAAAAAAACCAACAGTAATCAAGAGCTCGGTACCACTTGGGATGGAGGGAGAGAGAAAGACTCATCTTTCCCTGAGGTCTAAGACTAAGGAGAGCGGGGGAAGCAGAGCCCCCAGCCTCCTCCTCCTCTCCTGGGGCTTTAACTTGGCCATCGTCCTGGCTGCTGGCAGAGCTGCTGCCGGGCGCTCTACCTGCAAACGAGGAAATTTCTCGGGACCTAAGCCCACGCCGCCAAGCTCTGCTGCGGCACCGTCCCACGCCAGACCACGCAATGCCCTTTCCCGCACGTGCGAGCCACGCTCGGAGCACTGCGAGCAGGATCTCGCACCCAACAGCGAGACGGAAGGCAGCAGGGCACTGCGGTCTGTCGCCAGCGGCTGTCAGGCCCTCTTCAGGATGATTAACCGGCCTTAATGAAAAGCTAAGCCAGTCCTGTGCCTCAGGAAAGCAGCTCACGCTTAATAATCCAGCCAACAAGCTTTGCACTGATCTGCAGAAAGAAAGAAAGATTGCCAAGGGACAGAGGAAGAGAGAGGAACTCTGGCAACTCCTGACATCCCTGGAGCCGATCCGAGTCGGCCGAGCCATAGCTGATCCGACGGTCGGATCAGGGCACGGTCATCAAGGCACTGCAGCCACGCTACAAACGCCATCTGGCAGCGAGGGGAAAGGTGAGGATGGAGGTTCCTCCCAGAGCCGATGCCACCAACACGTAAGCCCTGCTATCTCTCCACATGCTTGAGCAGCTCCTGCGGTCACAGATGCGAAGGCAGACGGCAAATCTGAATGTTCTCTCTTCTACTTCAGGAACCACATCTGCAACCCCTCCAGAGAACACCGATCCCAGAGGAGGATCTCAACGCACAGAGCAGAAGCCCAAGGCAACGTCCCGGATGATGAAGCTCCAGCTTTTCCCGCTTTCGGATCATCCGCCCCTTCTCCAGCTCTGGTCCCAGGTTATGTCAGGTCAAGCAGATGACTGCAAGACTGCACAAAATTTGTTGCTGCATCAGCTGTGGTTTTGGGAGTCTGTTGCCATGCTGCAGCCAGCAGGCTCTGCTCTCCTTGCAGGCTCGGGGGGAGGAAAAAGAAGGGGGGAGAAGCCGCCTTAGGTGCTGTTTCAAGACTCAGGGCAAATGAACCAGCATCTCCTCCACACAATACGAGGAAGAAGCAATTTATTCTGACAAACGGTGAAAGCCTGCAGCGGGGTTGGCCCTTTCTGTCAAAGCTGGTGTACCACGCAGAGGCTCACATGCTGGAGCGGAGAGGGAGGGTACCAGCAGTCAAGTGATATATGCATCACTCACGGAGGGAGACGAACAGCAACGCAGAAGAACCAGGCTGCAATAGATAATCTGCCTACCCACCTGGGATCCTGGTGGCAGGCAAGCACGATTTGTGCTAGCCGGCCATCGCTGCTTGTGCTCTGCACCCGGGGCTGCCAGCGAGCAGCAGAGAGCCAATGCGGCACTCGGACACACACCGTGGCACCTCTCAGCATCCCCTCTCTCTAGAGGGTTCATGTCTCAACACTTCAGCCTCGAAAGGGGTTAAACGTTCGGGCATAAGTGCCTCTGCGGGTGAGACACAGTGTTAAGGAGCATCCAGCAACGTGGCACAGGGGGGACGTTCATATTTGCATCTTGAGGCTGTAAGTGAAGTTCAAGTTGGCTGTGGAGTGTTCGCAGTTGAGGAGGCCAGGAAATAAAAGCTCTTACCTTGTAGGGGACCTGTAATAAGAAGGATCTGGGATGTCTGCATTACCAAGAGAGATACGGCTGTCTCCTCCTTAGCTTGCAAAACCTGCCTGGCTGCCAGATTCCCTCTTTCCACAAAGCATCTGGGAAGGTCTGGACAGAACTGGGAATGACTTTCCCATTGCAGCCTAAGAAACAGCGCCAGCACCTGAAAGAACTAACACTTCCCGCCTGTACACACTTCTGCGCACGTATCTGTGCAGCCCTGTGCCTGCAGTAGACGGTGGTGCTTTGAAGAGCCTTGGATTCTCCTCCCACGGGGAGCAATCATCTAGACAGCAACCACGGTACTGCCAGACCACGGATCCTGCCCAACCACTAAGTCTAAGACGAGTCCAGAAACCAAACATGGATTTCTCAAGTCCTGGCAACGATCCTTCACCATCCTCTGAATTATTCCTACTGGCTAGTATAATGATTTCCAAACTTTTGGGTCAAACCAGACCTGCTCCTTGCAAACAGCGATAACCGAGTGTGGGAGCGCACACTTGCCTGCATCCCAGAACAGAAAGCAGCTGGAGCCGCATCCGAGCGCTGCCAACGAGAAGATGAAAGACTCTCAGACACTTCTCTTGTTCCGCTGACACTGCCTTTATGGGCTCTTCTCCCTGCTCTCCGCTACATATATAGCTCCTCTAACTGCCGATTTTCCACAGGTGGTGAAGTTCCAGATGCTCCTGGGAGGCTTTTCCAACTTTATTTATTCTATTTAAATAACAGGGGCATATGGTTTATTACAGCTATTAAAGGGCTTGTGTATGTATGTGGGGGGAATCTTAAAAGAACAAAACGTGCATCTGAGCCTGGGATTCAGAGAGTTACCAGGACCTCAGCGCCCAGACACTAGACACCAGCTCCTGGCTGCAGAGGAGCAGAGAACCATCTCTGTCTGCAAACATCAGACCGAGAGCTGTGAATGAGTTTCGAGCTCCTCACCTACATCGCACTGGGTCCTTCAGTGCTAGCGAGGAGTTTTATACCAGTTCAGGAGATCATCAGGACTCCTGTTCCCTTTCCAGAACAGCTGCCACCCTCTGAATAGGATGAAGGTCCGATCTCCAGGACATGGCCAGAGCCACACAGCAGATTCAACAGGATCTAACCAGGCGCTGAAGCAGCTACACACTGTCCTTGGAAGCAGAGTATTCATGCCCAGTCAAGCTGTGGCTGCTCCCTCCACAACCAGGGGAGCCCTGGCTAAGGACAGGCTTGGCACGGCCGGCACAGCCTGCACGCAAGGACCGAGGCAGGCAGGGAGCTCCGTGTCCCCTGCCACCTAGGAAGCCCCTCAGGGGTAGGTGCAACAGGGCTTATAAAGAGGGTCTCCATTACCCCAATTTCACTCACGCATCACAGCAGGCTCTGTGCATGAGTTGGGTTAGCCCAGTTGAAAAAAAGATATCCTGCAACCCAGCAGCCCAGCTTCTCTTGGGGTGGGAAAGGATCCCAAGAGGGAAAGCTGTCCCAGAAACCTGCTGATGTGTCCTCCACCCCAGCTGTGGTACCACTGGAGGAGCTCGGAGACGTGGGCATGGCGATCCTTCAAATAAACCTTGATCACCTCTCTCTCCAGGTCCCATTTGAAACAGGCCCTGGAGAAGCAGAGCGCAGGCTGCTCTTTGAAGGAGGATCTGAGCATGGAGGCACAGAAAGATAAGGAACCCTTCAGTGCTACAAACCTGAGAAAAAGTGGGAAGGAAAGAAAGCACCGGTGGGGCTGATTTCTACCGTTACGTTTTACAAGAAAGACTTACCCACTCCCAGCAGGGAGGGGAGGAGGCGAGGAAAGGAGCAAGAAACTGAACTCATTAGGCTGCTCTCTCATCTGAGGAGCTGGGACAGCTTCAGCGAGGAGGGTGGACTCTTGGGACCAAAGGATGCTTGATTCCCCCCACTTAGCTACCCACACCTGAGGTACGTTTCAACAATCGCTTCAAAAGCAACCCCTGCAGAGGAAAGGAAGGTGGATGAAGAGGAAGCTCTACTTGTTGTTTTCATTTCTCTGTGTCTTTAAGCCAATTAAGGAATTTCTTTTTAAGTGAGGGTCTGCGGTCTACCTCAAAAGAGCCTGTGCTCCCTGGAGAACAGAGCAGGGCAAGGGTGAGGTGGCCATCTGGAGTCAGAGCCCTGCCGTCCTCAGACACCGCAGGGACCGTGCTTCTCCTCTGCAAAAATCCCAGCTACTCTAAACCCCCAGAACCTCACTGGTTTTTAACACGCTTCTGCAGCAGATGCCTTTCCCCTTTGCACCTTGGTTTTCTCACTGGTACATCACACAAAAAGCAAGGCTTGTTGACATCAGGCAGACCTATCCTCGCATCTTTCAACACTTGCCCAGTGTTTTAAGAACCCAACATGGAAAATGGCTTTGAAGCTTCACAGCCAGCCAAGAAGGGGCTAAGACGAAGGCACGGTCTGTACTTTTATTCTGCTCTCGTAATACTTGGCCTCAATGTAGGGTGGTCAAGCTCAAGCGTGGTGGGGAGGGGGCTACAACCACAGGCGGAGCACACATCCAAGGAGACGGTACAGGCAGCTGGGAAACGCGTCTGCCAGGACAAACGGCTCCTGGTGTGGGACTGTGCAGACAGATCCCTCATGTGAATCAAATGGCAAAGACTGCCCTTCACACACCGCCCAGGGCTATTTTCTGCCATTCTTCCCAGCACCGCCTGCAGAAGACACGTGCATTCTGCATCAGAAAACGAGAGCACCTGAGTAGGCACGGTAGTTTGGAAGTACAGATCCGTTTGCTCGGATGAAGACCACCTTCTATTATCTTTAAGAACAGGGAACAGCTTTAGATGTCACACACCCAAACAACGGCATTTGCACTTACGCTACCATCCCTCACGCCACTCCACACCACTTTCCTACACACCAGATGCTGGCACTGGACGCTGGGGTGGGAGAAGAATTTTCCTGTTTCCCCAGACTAGAAAGATGCAGGACTAAGGCTAAACCTGCTATGGGCCCGTAACTGGAAAGACGCTGGAAAACCTGATGGGACTGTAAACCAGGCACACTCAGGACTCACCTTATTCCCAGTACAACTTCCCACTCACGTAGGGAGGCTGAAAGAGGAGATTTACTGGTGGCCGCCAACCCGAATTGCTGCTCAGCTAAGATTTATGCTGCAATTTGTAGTGCTGTTAAAATAAAATTGGAAGGGCGGTGGGGGAAGAGAAAAGAGAGAACGAAAGAAAAGGGAGGGAGGGAGGGAGGGGAAATGGATCGAGAGCGAAATCCAAAGCTGTCTGCTCCCATCTCTCACATCTTCACTGAATAAATCACCCTGCATTTCCAGCTGCTGCGCTCCAGCCTTCAGTTCCAGCAATGCTAATGCCTGGGCTCCCTTCACGGGGGGGCACATGCAGGGTACGGTTAATAGAAATCTGTCCATCTCCACAGCAGCTGAAGCGTCAGGCTCAATAAATACAGCAGGCAGAGAATGGCACCGCAAGGTCCAGGGCATCCGCAGGCTGCTGGCTGCTCCCAGAACTTCCACATTGCAGCCACCAAGGCTCCAGAGGACAGGAGAAGGGACACCTCCACCCCAAATGTCACCCCCTTGCCTTCTACCTTCTCATTCCAGCACGGGTTAAACACCATTCCGACCTGCCGAGGTCACAGGTGAGCTAAATTACCACCTGTACCTCCAGGAGCTTGCCAGATCTGCAGGAAAAAGGCTGAATCACAGAATCGCAGACTGGTGAGGGTCGGAAGGGCCCTCTGGAGCTCCCCCAGCCCAACCCCTGCCACAGCAGGGGCACCTCCAGCAGTGGCACAGGACGGCGTCCAGGCGGGTTTGGGATGGCTCCAGAGTGGGAGACTCCCCCACCTCTCTGGGCAGCTGTGCCACTGCTCTGCCACCCGCACAGGGAAGAAGTCCCTCCTCATGTTCAGATGGAACTTCCTATGGTCAAGTTTGTGCCCGTTCCCTCTTGTCCTGTCACTGGGCACCACTGGAAAAAGACTGTTCCCATCCCCCTGGCACCCTCCCTTTGAGTATTTATAAGCATTGATAAGATCCCCCTCAGTCTTCTCTTCTCCAGACTAAAAAGCCCCAAGGCCCCCAGTTGTGGTTCAATATCCCTGCTTGTGCAAAGAGCCACAGGATCTGCACCCCCCGCCCCGAGACCCCCACTGACCCCTGCTCTGAGGAGAAGGCAAGGAAAGGTCAGAGCGCCTTGCAGCTCTCAAGGAATCCTGGCTCTGCTCTGCAGGACTGGATGCTGATACATGACCTTCAAAAAAATCAAAAGCAAAACCTCTTCAGTGAACTTTAACAGAATAGCTTCCTCTTGACATCAGGGAAACTCACCCCACCCTGAGCTCTGTCCCCTACTGCTGAAACCATGGAGGAAATTCAGAACTACATCCAAGGAGACTATGGCCTTTCATCACCTCAGCATCCCTGTTCTTTACCGAAAGAGCCTGGCCAGCCTCAAGAATTCACATCTCATTACAGAAAACACCACAGGGCAATTTAATGAGAGAGGCCAAAATATCAATCCCAACACTGACCACACGGGCACCGGTGAGCTCTCACACCGGGCTACTGAAGCACCTTCTCGTGGTGCTCCAGCTGGCAATCGAGCCCAGTTCTTTCTTGCAAGGGAGATGGGAGAAGATGGGATCCTGTGCACAGGCTGAGTCCCACCGACAGTAACGGCTCTGTTTGCAGGTGTGCGCCTGACCCATAAAGGTCACTCACTTCCCTTTCTCATGTGCCTGAACTTTAGAGGGGACAATTATCAACAGTTTCCATGAAGCTCGGTGGGATAAAATGTGCTGATCTCACTGTGGTTTGGCTGTGAATGCTTCCTCATGCAGAGCCTATTTGCCATTTTCATTTCCTTGCACTGACGGCTTCTAGGACAGTCCTGGGCCAATCTTCAGCACCAGCACATATAAAATACCCCTGGATGTGCAGAGCCAACCCAGACCCATGCCCTCCGTGGCACAGCAGCCAGCGAGATGGGTCCTTCAGCACGCTGTGATCCCCACCACCCCCAAACCCTCCCCTGCACCTTCCTGCCCCACTGGCACCGAGTGCCCTGTGGCAGTCAGCAGTGCCTTGAGGCCACCCAGAGCAGTTGCAATGTCACAGGAGATCAGCCACCAGGACATCATCGGACAGCCATGGAGCTCCAGGAGGACACAAGAGCTTTGCACCACTTCAGAAGCCCACCACTCCATCAAACAAAGGTTCAAAGCAGGAACCCACACTTGGCCTCAGATTCCGTTTGGTATTGCTGCGCACTTTGAAAACGGCAGCCGTTGGTTCCTCTGGTGTCTCGGTGACAGCAAGGAGGATCGGGTGGGTGACATGGGGCTGGAAGGGCCAGGAGCAGAGCAGAACAATGCTGTGCCGAGCCACACGGCCATCCAGCACCCCAACCTGCTGCTTCTGTTCATGCCTCGTGCTCTGGAGCTACTGCCACCTTAAGCGAGCCAGCAACACATCTGGCTGACTCCTCCAGCGGGCAGTAATTACCAGGGAAGCCCCTACACGTTCTACTGTACCCTGGAGGCCTCTGGACTCGGTAATTCAGACTGCAGGACTGTTTACTGCCTCGTAAAGATGACACATACCTAAGTTAGTGCTTTGACAGCTGGAATCTAGAGGATGCTCCCCGGCTTGAGCACGTGCAATTAACCCTCATGTGTCTACTTGCCACAGAGAAGCACGCTGCCATCATGGCAATCCACACTGGGGCTCCTCTAACAGCTCAGCATCCCTTCCCCGCAGCACAACGCAGCCCTTCCTACCAAGGAGGGCAGCTCCCGCTCTCATCTCAAGCTTCTGAACCTCCTCAAGCCACACGCAGCTCTTGGGTAACCTCAGCACACATGCTCCTCAAGGACAACCTGAAGGACATCACTGTCAACCTACAGACATGGGACGGAGAGGAGAGAAAGAGCGTGCGTGCCCTGCCTGCAGCAGACTTAAACGCTGCATAAGACAGATGGGCGCTGTCAGCTGCCGTGCCCTCCCCACCGCATTGCTACAGACAGCAGTGCCTCCAGCGCACGCGCTGGGCGAGCCGGAGGCTGCGGTGCCCACACCAGCATGCCCAGAAGACGCAAAGCATCTAAACGGTTGCTGGAGGAAAAGACGACCCAAGGAAAACAGGCCATTGTGCCAGGCTTTGCTAGGAGGTTCTCCAGGGGGTGTGCGAAGCAATGATGCGCCCAACACACGTCACTGCATGTGGCATGGAGGCTGCTGGGCAAAAAAACAGCAGCGTCAGTGATGGGTCCATTCTGTGCCACGGGCTGCAAGCCTGCAGCTCCTGCAAAAAAAAAAAATTAAAAAAAAAAAAAAAAAATCGCTTCCACGTTTGAGAAGCGCCAAGTGTTTCCACATTTGTCCTTCCCCGCAGATAGGCACAACAGCTGTGGGGGAAGGCAGCAGGAGAAGCTTCCGCTCCTCGGCAGAGAAGGTTAAATTTGCCACAGTTGGTGGCACAGTCTGATGTGAGGTCCCAGGGCTCCATGGGGCACGTGCCAGCCAACACCAGGGCTCTGCATAAAAGGTGTCTCCTCCTTGGTGGCCCAAGGAATCAGGGGGAAAAATACACATACATACTAACACACACACCCCTACCTATCTTCCTATCTACAGTTTCACTTTTCCAAGGTATGCAGGTTAAAAGCAGGTTTTCAGGAATATGGAAGATCCTTCTTCTGTCCACCTTCTCCCCACTCCATGGCTGGGGAACGCTACAGAAGGCTGGGGTGTATGGACACTCTGGCCCCTCCACCCCAGATGGTGGCAAGAGCCGTCCTCCCAACATCTCCTTTTGCTCTGCTGAATCTGCCACGCTCCAAATCAGAGCCAAGAAGGCCAATGGTCTCCTGGGGTGCGGTAAAAAGAGCGTGGCCAGCAGGTCAAGGGAGGTCATCCTCCCCCTCTACATCTGGAGCATCGTGTCCAGTTCTGGGCCCCCCGGTTCAAGAAAGACAAGGAACTGCTGGAGAGAGTCCAGCAGAGGCTACGGAGATGCTCAGGGCACTGGAGCACCTCTCTGCTGAGGAAAGGCTGAGCCCTGGGGCTGTTCAGCCTGGAGAGGAGAAGGCTGAGAGGGGATCTCATCAACACTGATCAATATCTAAAGGGTGGGTGGCAAGAGGATGGGGCCAGACTCTTTCCAGTGGTGCCCAGCAACAGGACAAGGGTCAATGGGCACAAACTGGAACATGGGAGGTTCCGTCTGAACATGAGGAGGGACTTCTTCCCTTTGTGGGTGGCAGAGCAGTGGCAGAGGCTGCCCAGAGAGGTGGGGGAGTCTCCCACTCTGGAGCCATCCCAAACCCGCCTGGACGCCGTCCTGTGCCACTGCTGGAGATGCCCCTGCTCTGGCAGCGGGTTGGACCGGGGGAGCTCCAGAGGGCCCTGCCAACCCCCACCAGTCTGGGATTCTGTGACATTGCAGGAGCTCAGCTCTACGTAACTACAAGCCCCAGCGTGCGATACCACTCTGAGCACCGGGAGCAGCAGGGCTTGAACCCATGCGTCTGGAGAGAAAGCTGAGCTCCGTACTGCTCTGGGCAAGGGCAGGCGAGGCCCCTCCGGCTCCCAGCAAGCTGCCGACTTGGCAGCCCAAACTCTCATCCTCACCCCATGCACTGCCCCGACTCTCCTGCTGATTGTCCCACCGCCATCCAGAAGGGCTGTGGGCTGCGTTCACACTTCACTTCAAGTTTCCTTCTGGTTTGAATGTCCTGCTGCAGCCTCATAAATGCCATCTGTAACGTCAGAGCAGCTTCTTTCTCTTCAGATCAGTTCTTCACACCTCCTCACGGTGACCTTCAGCACCTACCCCTCGCAGGGATTCAGTGATGCTTGTGGGCACGGATGCTGTGAGATGCACCGGCTGGCACGGGCTGCCGGCTGCATTACCGGTGCCGTGCCAGCACCAGGCAGAGTGGGAAGGGCTGGCAGGCACAGCGGGGCGAGAAGCGCAGGAAGGTACCCAATTCAAATAAAAGCCCAGGGCAGTTTGTTGAGGAGAGTGGCTGATATAAGGCGCAGCGACCTGGGTGAGTTGTGGATCCCTGAGCAGGAAGAAACAGATGCAGCCCCAGCTCGCCAAACACAAACAGCATCAAACCACAGCTTATCTTCCCTCTCTGTGTCCCCCAAACAACTGCCCTTCTGTTCGTGGTAGCCCCGCACTGAGGGGGGCTGTTTCATCCGAGGGAACAAAGGCCTGCAGAGGGTTTGCTCCGTACGCGCTCCCCTCCGTCTCCTCCACGCACCAGCACCAGCCTCCAGCCGAGACGGGATCAACGCAGCCTTTCAGTGCCACAGCCGGCTTGAGGCCGGGCGCTTCCAACGGCGGGTGAAGGGAGACTGAAGCTCTGTGCGTCTTCCCCTCCCCATTTCTGAATCGCGTTAGTCAGAGACTCGAGCCCAGAGCCACTGGTGTGAAACTCGGATCAAGTTAGCGGTCAGAGAAATCCAGCACGTGCCTTTTGCAGCATCCAATACCTGATAATTTTGGAGGAAAGCAATGAGCTCTGGAACTTGGCAGTGCTGAAGAGCTGGGAGGGGAAGGGAGCTCCCTGCAAGAGGCTGTTCTTGCCCTCAACCCCCTCTTCTCACAAGCCCACGGCAGCAGGAGCATGAGGTTAACGCAGGACCATCTCCCTCCAGGACAGATGCTGCACATTAGATGGGCTCGTAGTTTCCACCCTAGCTCTTTGCGTGACCCTGGGAGAAGAAGAAATAACACACACACACTTTCCTACGTTTTCTCCTTCCTTGCAGCAGCTCGGCCAGGCTCCCGAGCTTCCTGCTGTCATCACATCCATCCGTTGGCTCCTTCTGCGCGACTGAGACCGCTTCACAGCTCCAGGCTACGTGCGTGACACCACTTCGGGGTGCAAGCGATTTGCCATGAAACGCTAGACCAAGCTCCCGCCTCTGCAGCCACACAAAGTCAAGGGAACAATGCAGAAAGGTTGCTTTGAAAAAAAATCCCTGCTCTGGCTCCTCTTACTATTCTCTGCTCTTAAAAAAAAAATAATATACACAACAAAAAAAAATTCACCACCTACCAATCCCTTTCTCCCCCAACATCCCTGCATCCGGAAATATGCCTGTGCCTGTACCAGGCCCTCCTACCACACATTGCTGCGGCACAGAGTACAAGAGGCCCACTTCCTTCACAGGGGAACTGCATCTCCAGGATCTCTTCCCAAAAGAGATGAAGAGGAGAGGGCCACGGATCTAGGCACAGCCAAAGTTGGATGTTAACCCTTTTCGCGCATCCCGAGAGAACCAAAGCAAAATTACCCAATGCCTGCACTTGGAGAAGGACGTGAACCTACATATCCCTGGGACCAAGAGCGCTCAGCTACCGCAGTGTCAGGAGTGCCCCAAAACCAGGTAAAGGTGCTGCTCTCCTTTCTTAGGGTTGGCACTACTGAAGGGACACGTCCACTGTGCTCTCCATGCAGTGACAGCACCGCTCCAGGCAAGGGGTTCAGGCATTTCTGTTCAGATTTTAGCCAACCCCGCTGGGTAAGATGAGCGCATGAGCTCCCATTGACTCGCTGCCCTGCATTTTGCCCTCTCTTCAGAGAGGGTAAGAGGGCAGGATAGCCCTGTTACCTGCACTTGTGGGAAATGGAGATGGGGAAGGTTGGGAGGCAGCCAGGGAGTAAAGGGAGAATTTGTTTGGGTACCTATTGACAACTTCGGCTTCCGCTACTCTGCGCCATCCTCCAAGTTCTTCACAGCTCCAGAGCTATAAATAGCTTCAATTTAAACAACTAAGAGGCTTTGTGAGTGAGTGGACTGCTGGAGCAGCCAGCATGGAAAGCGGATGGGCAGGACTGGAAGCCTCAGGCAGATGAAACGGCATACCACGCTGCCAACTCCTTGGCACTGCACACTTTCTGGAGCAAGAGATTATTCCAGCTGCCACGTGCTTTGGTGAGAACTGGCAAGCAAATAGTTACAAGCCCCACATTCCCATCAAGCAGGTATCCACGACAACTTGCAGCATCATTGCGCTACCAAATCCCAGCTGAACTTTGATGCCACAACAACTTCCAGAGGGAGCACAACCCGCACAGGGACTCATCCACCTCAGTGCAGCACCTGGGGAACACGAGCTCACTCCAGTATGATGAACAGGCATCAGAGCTGACGTTAGTACCCCTGTGGTTTGGAGAGTGGTCTCTTTTTCCCTCCTCATCTCTCCTCCGTGGATATAGAGTCAGAGCAGGTTTTGGTTATCCCCAGCTTTTCCACAGCCACACGTATCTCTTCTTTGCACGGAGGCTTGGGAGGGGAGTTGGACCAGTGGTCCCCTCCCAACCTCAACCAGCCTGTGATTCTTTTCAAGATGCAAAATCAACTCTCTGAGCACACCCAAATCCAAGCAGGTTGCTGATAAAAACCAGGGAACTGTGCCTGTCCCAGCACGCAGCCCCAACCCCAGCTCTGTCGGGGTAACGGTACTCCGAAGAGCACGGACACTGGTCCGCCGAGGCTCTCATTCCTCCTGCGGCTGATGCCCAACCTGAGAGCCAATGACAAAAAACAGAAGCAGGGAAACCCTGCAGAGCCACCTGATGCTTTACCAGTAGCTTTTCTTCCCAGACGTCTCACTTCTCCTCCAGGCCTTGGCTTCCCCAACAAGAAACACATCCTCCAGACACCACTTCTGCTTATGCTGCACTCAGAGGTGAAGTGCCACAACACAGGAGGGAGGGAAGGAGCTGCACATCACCACATCCCCCCCTCCATGCGGTTCCCTGCCACTCATCGGTACGCCAGCGTCCCCTTACTAACATCTCCACCAGCCTCAAGTTTAAGGACATGGTTTCACGGTGGGTTTGGCAGTGTTAGGTCGATGGTTGGACTTGATGATCTTAAAGGTCCCTTCCAACCTAGACGATTCTATGATTCTAAGTTGGCTCAAAACCCCCGAGACAGGACTGTGTGATGCTAACCCAACAGTTTTGACTTGCATTTTTTCCCCACACATTTAAGCCACAGGGTTCACAAACAGCAAGGTCATGGATGCCTTGCTCTGGGTTTCTCTCCAGAATTAAGTGGTGCTTCTAGAGAGCTGGAGGGGTGGTGTTACAGCAAGCGCCCTCCCACCAGCTGCCAACAACAAAAGCAGGTCTCCTCGCTTCCCTCTAAAAGCAGAGGGATTTCTATATTTTTAGCATTTAAAAGAAAATTAAAAAAGTCTGTTCCTCCCTCCACAGCCATTGAGGCCCAGAGGTATTTAATTCTGAAGAGGCTTTTACAGAAAAATACAAAGCCTTTGTAGAATGCTGTGGGAAACCCCAGAAAATGCATATTCTCTGGAAAAGGAAGGAGCTGAGAGAGCTTCAGCCAAACTGAGTGGTGGGCAGAGCAGCTTTGATTCAGCCACGCAGATCTTGCAACACTTTCCCCAAAATGCCTCTCCTGAGAGGAGCAACCTCAAGCAGTTCTCAGTGCTATGAACCCTTCACAAGGCATCCAAAGCGCTCTGCAACCCAGGAGTCCTCCCAGCTTGGTGTTAACACGCACCCATCTCTGGCAGAGACCTCACTGAAAGGGCCACAGCAACCCAGCAGGTCCAGCCCCATCTCTCTGACGGTCCCATCAAGATCCCATTAATCTCTGGGTCCCATGAAGAATTTGACCAGGACAGGACCCTGTTGGCCCTCTTTATGCATGCTGGGGAATGAAGACTAGGTGAACAGCAACACTCCCTTAAATCTCATTTGGGAGACAGTTCAGTGCCCTAATTCCCTCCTAACACCTTACAGATGTGGAAGGATGGACACTGAAGAGCTGCCACCGCCACTTCCAGCAGGAGAAGCGACCATGAGCCCACAGTTCCCAAACCATTCAATTGCAGCAGCAGCAACGGAGCTATGTCCTACCGCCAGTGCTCAGACCTGTGGCACTGTACCTTGCTGCTCTCAGCTTCACGAAGGGTTTGGCATGTCAGGAAGCTTGGCCACGGTGCGTCTGGAGGCTCAGTTGAATGCTCTCATCCAAAACCAGCCCAGGCCAAACACCTTTGAGCATATGAGAAAGGAGGAGCCCAAGGGGACTTGTAACTAAGCCAGAAGTTGTCTGGCTACACACAGCTACCAAGGATGTATTTAAAAACCAACATCTTTGCCCTCAGCAGAGATTTCAGCAATAAGACCCCTCTAACAAACATGCGCATAACACTCGGTACCTTTAGTCTTTTAAGTAGCTATGTCCTCCTGGCATTCCGGGGAAGGCAGGGATGTGCTCCCGTTTAAAAGGTGCGACACTGACGCATAGAAAGGGACTGTGCAGCCTGGTCCAGAAGAGAGCAGGGACTCAAATCTGGATGTCACAAATCTCCTGCTTCTACCATTAAGGCCCTTTTTCTTCTCCCTCCTGTCCACCTGTCTTCAGCAGACAGGGAACTCCACACCACCAGCCTCACCCAGACAACAGGAGGGAATGCAGCCTCCTCTCAGCTCCTAAAATCTCAAAAGCCAAACAGCACTGATTTCTTCCCTTATTCCCACCCCACCGTGAGGGAAGCTTCCCCCAGCTCCCCCACCAAGTACAGACCAAAGTCACTCATGAAGTAGTTGCGTCCCTGTTTTCCTGCCAAGGGAGGTCTGCGTTCATCCCCGAGGCGTGAGGCAGACCAGAGCAGGCTTGGCTCTGTGCTGCTCTAGAGCAGCCAAAGCATTATCAGCTCTGAAGGCGGCCGCAGGCAGGGACAGGAAATCAGCAGGAAAAGCAAAGTCTATCCCAGAACTCCTGTCCAGCCCCAAATTGACTCCCCAGTACTCCACTTCCTTCCTGCACTAGACAGCTCCAGGGACGAGGATATTCAGAGGCAGGGCTACCTACCCTAACTTGTCCTATTGACTTACTTCATTTTTTGAAGGAATATATTTATCTGTTCCTCTCTGGAAACCAACCATCCGTTGCTCCTTCACCCTGTTGTTTCACCCATCTCGCCCTGGGAACGGCGGGTACTTTGATGCCTGACAGCCTGGCTGATCTCAGCAGGTCTTTTGAACCCACTTCCATAATCACTGCCTAAAGCGAGTTCTTCCCACGCAATCCACTGCTCAGTGAATCATGGCCAGTGATTTTCCTGTCTCCAGGAACCATGCGGCACTTAGCCGGGATGAGCTCTCTTCTCCCTTTAGCAGGGGAAATACATAATTATCAGAAAAACCACTCCTGTCCTAACAGGACACTGGCTTTATCTGCACCGAGACCGGCAGTTCCTGTTCTTGCCCCAACATCCGCTCCACCACGAAGGCTGGTTGTTCAGGAAATTTATTTCCACGTGTCAAGATTTCACTTAGTTTCTCAAGCTCCTCCAAGCTACAGACTTCGACTCATGAGCAGTCTCAGCTGGCATATGCGAGGCTGCAGAGACACGACCTTTTCAGTGTCCAGTGCCAGCTTTGCACGGGAAGCTCCTAAATCCCAGCACTGGCAGTGCATGGGCATACCGGGGTATTCATCTGTGAGCCTTCGACACAGAATCACAGAATGGTGGGGGTTGGAAGGGCCCTCTGGAGCTCCCCCAGTCCAACCCCCTGCCACAGCAGGGGCACCTCCAGCAGTGGCACAGGACGGCGTCCAGGCGGGTTTGGGATGGCTCCAGAGTGGGAGACTCCCCCACCTCTCTGGGCAGCTGTGCCACTGCTCTGCCACCCGCACAGGAAAGAAGTTCCTCCTCATGTTCAGATGGAACTTCCTATGGTCAAGTTTGTGCCCGTTCCCTCTTGTCCTGTCACTGGGCACCGCTGGAAAAAGACTGTTCCCATCCCCCTGGCACCCTCCCTTTGACTAGTTATAAGCATTGATAAGGTCCCCCCTCAGTCTTCTCTTCTCCAGACCAAAAAGCCCCAAGGCCCTCAGCCTTTCCTCATAAGAGAGATGTTCCAGTCCCCTCATCATCTTCATAGCCTTCCCCAACTCTTCAAACCAGCAGTCTGGAAGCAATAACCCTGCAGGAAGGACCCGGCTCTGTTTGCAGGATCCCTCTAAACAAGAGGGGACAAACCTACACAGCACAGATGACCGAGCAGAACTGCGGGCCAGCCACACGCAGCAACAGATGTTGGGAACTGAACAAAATAGCGTTTTTAAAGGCCTCTTGGGCATTGCTAGGAACTCAAGTCCACGATTGAGCGCAAAGACACCAGCTAATTGGTTTCACGCCATTACCAGCTCAACAAGGACACCCAAGAGAGGGCTACAAAGGAGCGAAGCAGGACGCTGTTTGCCTCGGAGTCTCCCGGAGTTGTGCCCCAGACACCGTGAAGCAGACTCACTGGGACTCGCAGCAGCAGAAAGGCACAAAAACGAGGACTTACATGACAGATACTACACGACCATCACAGCAAACGCCTCCAGTGAAAAGCCACGATAGCTCGGGGACGCTCAGAAGCAAGCGGCTACTCCTAAAAGACTAGCGGCTCCAAACAGACTCAAGCAAGTACAAACACCCAACCAGGCTGGAATCTACACAAAGCAGGCATTAGGCAAAGGCTCAAATATTATTAGCACAAAACACGGCAGCCTCTGTAGCCAAGCCCCCGGGCAGAGGATTTTTAGATGCTTTTGACATACATACCTCTCAACTTGTCAGAGACTGAATGCAGGACACCAGCCCTCCAACACAAAGAAAAATTCCTCACTACAAGTGGCTGCTGGGGAAGGGGCAGAGGCAATGACTCAGAGACGCATTTGAGGTGCTGATTTTATCAGGAGGGAGAGAAACAGAGGGTTGGAAACACAGCTCTTTTTGGAGTAACTCTGTTTTGGTGTGTTTCGTTCCCCTGGATCTGGTATTCAAAAGCATTTCACTGCTTTTACACGAAAACAGCTTCTCTTGCTCTTCTGAGCTCAGAAACTCTTGCTGCTTATCGCCACCCAACCTGGAATCACAATCCTCCATCCGTGACACCTACAGGGTAGTGGGGAAGTCAGAAAGGAGCCACAAGAACGTGGCAAACCCATTAAAGGAACCGAGATCCCATTCCCAGGCAGCCACCTTCACAATTCAGGTGAGTGAGGAAGAGCTGGGATGAGTCCTGCAGTCTATTCTGCGGGAGACATCAGCAGCCCTGTAAAAAAGGACGTGGCTTGGCATCACCCACATCAGTGGAAATTTGCCTCGAGCTTTCACGAGGAATTGAACTGAGCCTCTGAACGAAAAGACCCGACACCCAAGAGGATACAAAGCAACTTATTTCCCAAATGCACCGTCCCGGATTCAAGCTGAGAGGTATGCAGGTAAGCAGGCTCCTTCCCCTCCTCCTTACCTTCGCACCCGGTGGTGTAAATGCTGATGCTGCCGCGTTATAAGGGCACTTTCCCAAACAGGGCCACTGTGACTACTCCTATACCAGCTCACGGCTGGGTGCCCCGGGTAGGGTGCGCTAGTGAAGCCATGGTCCGACTCCGTCTCTGCGGCCAGCGATGAGGCAGAGCTCCCCATGGTTCCCCCCTACCCAGGCCACGCTGAGATTTTAGCCTAGGTTAGGTCCAAGCCAGTGGCACGGGCAGTTCGGGTGGAATAGGTGAGACGCTGCGGCATGGGCTGCTGTAAAGATCCCAACACACTGGAGAAAGGAAGGTCGGTTCTGATCGACAGTTAAAAAAAAAAAACAAAAACAAACAAACAAAAGAGAAAGGGGGGAAAAAAAAAAAAAGGAAAGAAAAAGAGAGAAAGATAAGGTATGATTTAAGCAACAACCCTCCATTTTTAGAAGCCTATTAATGCATGCTCTGACCAGCATCCCCAGCCCTCACTGGGATGGGAAGGGCTGAATCCAGCTTTTGCTGCCTGGAGATGGGGAATTTGGGGGCTGTAGAGGTGACTTTCCCCAGTTAAGCGCCAGGAGCTCCTGGGGTCGGGACAACAGCCCGACCAGCAGAGGAAAGCACACCAGAGCCCAGCAGAAAGCCCTTGCCACCACGGTAAAGCAGCAGAAAAGGGGCCAAGCAAGTCTCAGAGTCCAAACCAGCAGCCCCTGGGAATCACACACACACAAAAAGGTTATCCCGAAAGCCCCAGGCCACTGGCACACCAGGTTTTTAGTTTCCTCAGCTACGAGGAGTACAATGTGATGGCTTGTACACAGTGAGGAGATTTGATTTTTCTTGTATGTAAAATAAAATATGCCTCTTGTCCTGTTCCCCACGAACACCACAGTAAGCCTGAAAACGGACAGACTGGGTATCTGCACAAGTATGTTTTCTGTGACTACTTCACACAGCGCAATGACATACTTTCTTTCAGCTCACACCAATTTTTAGCTGATGCTGAGCATCCCCTTACCCACAGAAGCAGGTTTGGGGCTTTGACTGTTCTTCCTTTTCTCCCTCTCTCTTTCCTACTTTTCAGAATTTATTCTTTGAGCATCCTCCCAGTTAAATGACAGAAACATTTTGCGTCCTCTAGTATTCAAAGAAGTTTAAAGATACACATCTCTCCTTAAAGGAAAAAGGCATGGCAATCTGGATGCATGTCAGGAGGAGCAGATCGAGGGAACATTTAACAGAGCAAAGAAGAAGAAACGAGGAAAAAGAAAAAATTAGCACAGCTGAGCTTATTCAATTACCCACCAGGATTTATAGATGAATGAACTGTAGAAAGACCTTTGCGAAGAAACTACTTTGTGCAGTAAAAAGGCTGAAACAAAGACTCCTAAAATACAGTTTTTCAATCCCAGGATTGTTCGAAGGGATCAAGAAAGGCCTTGATAGATAACAGACTCTCGAATGTGGCAGCTCAAGGAGCAGGTGCAGTTTTGCTACGAGCTTAATATTGGAATGTGCCTGCATTAGGCCATTAGCTGGAGAACGTTAACCGCTCTGTCACGGTCTCTTCTCTGTAACCTGCAAAGCCTGGACTAACAAAATAAAACTGGAAAAAAAAAAAAAAAAAAAAAAAGCGCCCAAGAACACAATTTTCCCTACATCGATTTCCTTGTTTTAATTGGTCTGCCTAACTGCTGTGCACCAGCCAACACATCTCCAGACTTTGCTTCCCGCTACCTGCCTAACAGTAAGATTTCACTGATTTTTGCAGATCCAGCCAAAATGGATCCCCGGCGCTTCCCCTCTCATTTCCTGCTATTCAAGCAGTTAATTTGCAACAAATCTGATTTTCTGGCTACATGAAAACCATGTGATGCGAGGGGAAGAGTATTTCCAAGTATGGCCAGCTCAAGTCTAACCAGAGACATCAGTTGTCCCACACCTACGGCGTCTCTGCCTTTTCTGCCGCATCCCTGGACGGGTCCCGCAGAGCAAAGGCGTGAGGGATGCAACTACGAGACCTGCCAGAAGAACAAACTCCATCTCTCACCTCAAGCCTTGGGTTCTACCACGATAAAGTGAAAAAAAAAGGCAAGATGGGTAGAAACACAGCCCTGTACGGTTCACCGCAGGCTGAGCTAAACAGAAGGCAGGATGCTCAGTCAGTTAATAGCCTTTTTTTCCCCGCCTCAAGCAGAGCTAAACTGCTAAATAAAGCAATTCCACGGGCTGGTTCGAGACCACTTCCTCAGCTGACTCTCAAGCTGGAAAAGCAGGACCCTTTGCTTCCTCCTCCTACACACGGAAACGCCAGTTTTAGCTCACCACAACAGGCGAGAGACATGCCTGCTGCCCGCATCACTGCTGGCTCCCAATGTGTTGCTTGTGTCTCGGTCCGTCCTCCTCCGCCAGGTCCACAGCAGCGAGTCTGAGCCGGCAGCTCAACGCAAAGGCTCGGCCGGGAGAGGAGAGGCTGGGAGTCTCGCTTTAAAGCGGTGCGGTAAAACCCCACGGTGGGTGGAGCTGGGGAGAGGAAGGGATCTATAAATAGGTGGAGGATAACCTAGCTAAGTCCCAGTGATCTCCAAGACTGCCTGGTCTAAGTGGGCTGCTCGGCTGCGAGCACTGCGTGAAATCGGATTTCTCCAGGCAAAGCAGTAAATCCTTTTCTTCAGGGTCACCCCTCACGCCAGGTGAGAGCAGCCAGCGAACAATATTTAGGGGTGGAACGTTGGCCCAAGGAGGGGAGAGGGCAAACCTGTTCGAAAGGAGGAGGAGTGGCAGCATTAGAGCCGAATGCAAAGCGTGTACGTGCTCGCCACGCGGAGCCAGAAAACGCTTTTGACCAATGCTACGCAAATGAAGAGCCTCCAAGAAGTAAAGGTGAGAATGAAAACTACACCGTAGCAAGAGAAGGGGTCGGTTAAAGAAGCCTACAAAGAAGAAAGCCTCCCTGGAAGCACCCAGCCTTATTTTTGAGGAACTTCTCCCACCGGGCAGGGAGATGCCCCAGGAGATGCCCCGCAGGCGCGTTGCCTGTGCTGAAGAGGGGAGCCTCCAGCCGAGCAAGGGGAGCAAACTGCCAACAGCTCCTGTGCCTTGGCAGGAGGGAGCAGGATTTTTCCTCCTAATTAATAAAGCACTGCTTCCACCTATCTAATCAGGAGAGGAAGCAACAATGTGAACAGATTGAAGAGTCTTGAGAAGGGTGGATCTCACGCATGGAAACTAACAGTTAAGCACCTTAGCAAGATGCTGAGTTTGGATTTTGGTTTTTTTTTTGCCCCTTGCAGCTGCAATAATTACTGGGTTTCAACGGATGCTGTTTAACTGCTCCCAAAATATTGCTTCCAAAATAAAACCAGATTTGATCTTTCCACCTCCAAGCCACTCGCACCCACTTACCCTGATCCCTTGTACGGGATGCAGACCCTTCCTCAAACTGCCCCACCAGCACCCTGAGCAACAGGCACTTACAGCGAGGTGAGGACGGCAAAGCTTTCCCATGGAGGTTCCTCCTGCTGCCGGGACAGCAGAGCAGTCGCCTGGATGCTTCCAGATAAGCCCTGTTCCTCACCACCAGTCAGCAGTGCTGACCCTTGGGGCCCCAGCTCTTCTGTCACACCACCCACAGCCAAGCAGGCAGGAAGGGTGGGGATATGGGTCTGCCCAGCCCCCTCTCCTTCCTTCTGGCTCCAAACTAGGGTTTGGCTCCGAAGAAAGCGAACAGAAAAATTAAAAAGGGAACTAGCCCAAGTGTTTCAACGTATCTAGGAAGTTGCAGGGTCAACTTTTCCTACGATCTTCCCAGGATCAGCCCCCCGAGCTCTTCCCTTTGGCAGGCAGTGGGAAGAAGAGAGACAGAGGTGCCTGGAGCTGCTCCAGCCTGCTGAGGAAGCCGGGGGAGGCAGAGCGACCCCAGTTGGTCCCATGTGCAGAAGCCCCCTCCTGGTGATGGGATATCCCCCACGCTCCTTTTCTTGTTAATATATTCCTCCGTGCAGCACAAGCCAGCTCAGCTCCTGCCTGAGTTTTCCAACCTCTCTTGGTTCTCAGCCTCCCAGGCTCAGGGACACGACTCTGTCACTTCGTTAATTCCTCCACTCCCCCAACCTATAAATAAAGTCACCTCTGAGCTACTCCCTTGCTCCAGGGAAGACCCAGGAATGAAAACACCGACATCCCACGCACCAGACAGCTCTTGATCAGCCAGCAGCCGGCCCAGGAGAAGGCACACCGTGTACCTGGGGGAAAAACGTCCCTCAAAAGCTGTGCCCAGGGGAAGCCACATAGCAGGAGGCTTTCTTCTAGGATTGAAGCTGCAAGTACCAGCCCTTCTCTTCCCTCTGCCGCGTGAACTCCCCTGCCTGGGGGCTAAGACAGGCTGGGACCTGGTACCAGCCTCAACAGCAAAGGAGGAGCTCTCTACTCTCACCCACACGCAGTCTGTTGCTCGCGGGGAGAAACAAAGGTTCCTGAAGAGCTTTGGATGTCCAGTCCCCACACACAGCCCTGTCAGGAGCAGCCTCCTCTCTGGGGACTGCAGGATGTAACTCACACGTCCTAAATACAAAGTAGTTCAGGGGCAGATGAGCGCAGCTGGAGGAGCTGTGGTCTGCTTGGGGCATCACTCTGGAGGAGACCACACATCATGAAGACATGGCCCTCTACTAATCTCGCCACCACGCACAGGAGGAGATCTCCCCACCTACCACCGAAGAAGACACGCTCACGGGGCCCAGGGGAAGCAGGGAACGGTGTGCAGGGATGGGTAAGGTACACAGCATGAGACATGTCAGCGTGGGACAGTGACAAGGCCAGGCACAGGATAACCAAAGAAGGATGCAGAGAGGAGGCCTGATGGTGTGTCACGCCAACCAAGCCAGGAAAAGAAGCTCAAGCATTTGTGTGCACAACAAGTGACACACAGCCTGGCTCCCAGCTCCACAAGGCAGGGTGGCAGAACCCGAGGACGCGGAAAGCCAGGTACCGGCACCAAGCAAAGCGTGACTTGTATCCAGCAGGCTGAGGTGACCCTGATAAAAGAAGTAATCTGTGGGGAAGAAGGGTGAACAACCTCTCTTTTTTCCACGAGGCAGTGGGGAAAGAGCAGACAAGCAACAAGACATCCACCTCAGGCAGATGCAGGACAGATTGAAACCCAAGATGCTATACACCGACCCAATGAGAGCTCTACGACTCACGTGCAGCAAGAGCTCCCGTGACCGCCTGCGGGACCCCTGTTGCAAAGGAGCCGAGCAAACTGGAATGCTATGTGCTGAACAGCTGAATAGCACAAAGCTGGTGTCTTGGGGACAAGAAACAAAGTTTTCCTGCTTTTTCTTCCTGTCCTCACCTGCCAAGCCAGCACTACAGGGCAGCCCGAGCGCTGCAGTCCTGGCAGGAAATTCAGGTGTCAGCGAGTTCCAAGTTCCTTGCAAAGCTTCTGGCAGGGAGGGGTGGGAAGGTACCTCCAAGGACAGACTGAGGCATCAGTATAACAGGAAGGACGGGCCAGCGGTTGGTGCACTCAACTGGGACGTGGGAGGCTTTTTTCAAGCCCTCATGCTCTACCACAGAGCTTCCCGTGCGACTCGGGGCATAGTCCTGTGACTCGGACAGCGCTGGGGCACTTCCCAGGGCGACGAAGTCTTCGCAAGGCACTGGAACGACAGGCAGTGCGCGAGCACTGCAAACGGGAGGCCAGGGGAAATGGAGAGGAGGGTAAAACTTACCCACCTGAATGTTTGGTATGGGGCAGCAGGGCTGAGAGTAGAGAGGCGAGTCAGATGTTCTGGCCTCGGAGGAAATCTAAGGGACTGGAAGCTGCAAATGAGCTATTTTCCAAATCACGGTGAGAAACAAGATTGGTGCGCTACTTGCCAAGACATCATTAGATGAAGCTAGCTGCCTGGAAACAGATTTCCAGATGGGCTATTAATGACGTAACAAGATAATTGAACCTGGAGCCCCTAGACCAGCACAGAACAGGACCTCACGCTTCATGCTACGCTTTAGCAAAGTCCAGAACAGCAGCACATCTTTCTGGCCACGGACATTAACATGCAAAGGCAAGCTTGAGGATCTTTACCTTCTTTCAGCTGCCTTGAAACTGGTTCTGGCCCAACTTTAACACAGAAGAAACTCATACACAGCAGCTGAGTTGGGCTGAGCCGCATTTAATGCCCAGCACTGACTCTTCATAAGTATGCAGGCAGAGAAAGAGGCGTCCAAAGCCTGAAGCAAAAGATTGACAGGAAAAGTAGATTTATTGTAGAGCCAGCTTAGCCACAAAGCAACAAGCGTCAAAGTCTGAAAAAAAAAGTTCCCTCTTCTCCCTTGCACAGGCCGCTGTAACCCAGTGATAGATTATCCAGTGAGCTACTGGAAATCTATCACGGTCACTTTGAGAGAGGGGATTATACAGATTTGAAAGGGCAATCAACATCTTAATTATAGGCTACAGGAAGAAAAAGAGGGAGAAGCGGTGGACAGGAAGGTTTCTTCAAAATAAGGGTGAACTTCAAACTCCATCTCCATCGACAACTGAAGAGCAGGAAGGTCCTTTTCGGAATAAGCACAAAAATGGCAACAGAGGCACTGCCGAAGAAGGGTCTGAATGCACACACATTTTAAAAAATCAAAAAACCACAACCAAATCTCTAAAACCCTGGTGCTCCATTAAGTCAATTAACATTGCTTCAATGAAGTGCAACAAGCCGCTTGCATCCTCCCGTTTACTAGCCAATTGTGGCTGACTTTTGAGCGCAGCGTTAACAAAAGCGCGTGTGGGCTGGCACGGTTCGTCTCATTAGCAGCATCGCGGTAATGCCACAGAAAGACAGACAAGGGAAAGAAACAAAACAAGACAAGCCACAGCGTCCAATCTTGGGAAGCTTTACCAGCAGATCTAATTTCCAGATCTTTTCCTCCTTGTATTTCTAATCCTTCTGTCATCCTACTCAGCCCACAGACTGCCCCGGCTACAAAATATGCCAGGCTGAAAAATCACCTCGACAGACTGCCTGCCGAGACCAGTTGCATTATAAAAACAGGAAGCTTTTACTTGCCTGCTACCAATATGCTCTAGATTTAATGGGAAGCAGCATAAGCAGGGATGCTTTGCAGGAATAACACACACACGGGACTCTTGCCAGGAATAATGCATCTTGAGTAACACATGTGCTCTTAGTTTCCTCTTTTTTTTTTTTTTCCCCCCCGGAAAGGTTCAACTACACTCTGGGTTACCCAGCAGCAATAAAACATTTTTTTTCCCCTTTCTCACTTACAGCAGAGTGTTGATTGGTAAACAGCAGATCTTCCTGTCTGAGGCTGTGCCAGCCTATGCAGAACAGAACTGTTGTTATTGCACATTCACAGCTAGAGATAAACATGAATAAGAGCCACGAGTAAGAGCCAGGCACTGGCTCTCTGATACGTTGCTTTATCAGGTTCACCTTGACTCAACTGTTTCTGACAACATCTCTCCCTCCTGAAGGGGCAAGATGGCACAAGCAGCAAGGACAAACATTTAAAAAAGAAGACAGAAGTGACAGTAGCGCAAAAAGTGCTCTTCTGTACTCACTAACGTTCACAAACTGTGCAGCTCAGAACTCCACCTGCATTTAAAACACTCAAAAGCACAACACGGAAATAAACGGGCCCAGCAAAACCAACCTCCCAAAAGAAGCAACGGAAAAACAAAGTAGCTTTCAACACGTTTCTCAGGACAAATCTGCATCGAGAGCCATGACTGGTGCAGGACATAAAGGTTACAGCAAACCAGGGAAGGAAAAAAATTTGCAAGTCATCTCTCATCTGCAAGATGACACTCTGCAATGACACAAGTACAATAAACCAGCCCAGGAAAACTGGATACTGGAAGCCAGAGGAGGATTTCTAACCTTTCAAAGAGCAGATCTCTGGACCAGCTGCTCCAGAAGCACTGGGGAAAAAAGCACAGAGTTAGTTCCAACAATTAGTTTCTGGACAAGTTCATGACCTGCACAAGTCCAGCAGTAGGGAACTGGACTTGATGACCCCTGAAGTTCCTCCCAGTCACTCAGCAAGCTGAATTCGTAGAGGGGCATAGGTGCCCAGGCATCGCACAAACACGAGGTCGTACCCAAAAGGACATCAGGGATTGTATCTTCAGATGATGCTAAGCTGACAGATAAGCAGATGAAGAGCTGGCCACTGCAGAAGGGAGGGGAAGAGAGCTGCAGCAAGAAGCGGGGTTTCACAGCCAGTGAAAACCCAGGGCACGGACTTGGAAAGCAAAGTCTCAGAGACAGGAGGTGGAGGCGATGCCCCCTGAGCACACTGTCCCCAGACACTCCAGCCACAGCTTTAATTCTAACACAGATTAGACAGTCGGTAAATATGCAATTTGTCCAAGCCACATCCAGCTGCATCCCCTGCTAGAGACAGCTCCCAGTCTTCACCACACTGCCCTATCCAGAGCCACAAGGACTGTTTTCACAGGGGCAGCAGTACCTGGGTGCCTGCTTCTGCCATTCCTATGCAATTTGGACTTTCCCAGCTTCAATGGACACCACGTCCCAATTTCCAACCAACTGGCCTAGATTTAGACCACCATGTCTCTGGCTGTGCCTCGGGCAAGCGCAGAGGTAGGACGCGCCTGACAGACAACAGTGGCATTTGGCATTTCTGTCAGAAACAGCCGGGAGATAAAAGCGTAAGAATCGCGGAGAATTGCACAAGAGGCTGTCGCCTTCTCTGCGAACACAGGGAACCAGGAGAGCACAGGGGAGGTGGGACAAGGAGAGTGAAACCCAGAGGGGGCAGGATGATAGCTCCTCTTGTAGCACAGCTCAGTTCCATAACCTAGCGGAGAAGCAGCACATTACTGCTCGCCCTTCTCCACCTCCACATTACACCTGTACTCTGTCCCAGGCCGCCCTGAAAAAACACAGAAATCCTTCTGCACACTGATGTTGTAGCCATACTGTTATTTCTGTTAGGAGATGATATTGTAATTGAAATTATATGACTGTAATAACACCTGGTACAACTGAAGTGACAGAGCTCTGACAGTGCCTGATACCACTACGATACTCCCCTTTCCTCACCGCAGTAGCTATACCGGCTTACCGTCTCCATCACAAGCGGCTCCTCTTCAGCTACACCAATGCAGCTGAAACTGTAGGATGTGTTCAATTACACAACGCCTTAAGCAATATTTGCCCATGAGAGCAGTTATTTGAACAAATATAACGATCACACGAGGCAGATGCTGTACTCTAAGATGAGAGGGCTGAAACATAATGCAGATGCTTTGAGTACGAAGCCGCCTTTGCTACAGCAAAGCCAACCCTAACGGGCTGTCCAACACACCTCCCCATGCAGTGACGGAGCCGGCCTCTTCACGGGGGCCAGCTGGCTGCATCCCGAACCCACCTTAACCCAAACAGGCAGATGGAGAGGAGATCACATTACCCGAGTCACTCTCAAGTGCCTTGCAAGGCATATCCAGCTGCCTTCGCCTCGTGTGATGCTACAGACCCCCAACCTTCCCTCCACCAGGCTCTGCTTGCTAAAGCACCCTGCACGGCAAGGTCAGGAAACGGGAACAAAGGCTTTGCACACCCGCAGTAGCATTTACAAGACACTTCAAGGCTGCATCAAAACTGATTCAAGAGCAGGAACGTTGCTTCATCCCTCCCACAGCTGAGAACTAGCCACGGTGCAAATCTCAGCAGACATCTGCCTGGTGACAGTCACCACTCAAAGACCAACGTGCTCATGGCCTGGCTTCATTGACCCCGATCTGTACCAGATTCCTGCAGGCCTTCTGCTGAAGCTGGACACCAAAGTCACACAAAGTCTCCAGCTAGTCCATAAGCATCCAGGCAGACCAGATCGGCCAACACACAGCACACTAGTCTCCACTCAAAAAATCCAAAGCCCTGGCATGGATAAGGCCACACCAGCCTGGCATATTTGACTGCAAGGACACCACCATCAGCCGCTGTCCTGCAGCGGACACTGCAAGCGTATCCTGAAGGTACAAGCTCAGACTGGCTTCCCACCACCTCGTCCTGTCTCTGCAGAGCAGGCTCTGAGTCACCAGGCTGAAAGCAGCCCAGCCACATAACGTACACCAGAGTCATCTCTCCGGCCCAGTCCTGCACTGGGAGCTGCCACGGCACTGTGGTTATTGCAGGCAAAGCAACGCAGAGTTTCTTAGATTCAGTTCCCTGCCCTTGCATTGCCTCAAAGACACCCTGGGACAGTCATGCAGTTTCCACAGCTTAAGATTGTGAGGTCCTGGAAGACCCCACATTTTCTCTTCTCTTACAGTTTCTCCTTCGCTGTAAGAAAACCAGGGGATGCCGGTATCCCCACCCATAAGAACACACAGCCTTCACACTGACAGCGAGGAGAGGGAAACGCTCAAAGACGGAATCAAAACAAGGAAGAGAGACAAAAACGAGAGGCATGGAAGACAAGAAGCGGGGTAACCGTGCCTACAAACCAGAGGAGGAACGTTCTTTTTCCTTTCAGGCCCTCCCAGCCCAGCACCGAGCCAGCTGCAGTCAGAAAAGTCTCTCACCCAAGACGGTTTCTGCTCTGTAGGTCCAACGCCCAGTTGGTGTGAAGTCAGCCCGGTGTCCCTGGAACCGAACGGCTGCTGTTGGCACCAGCTGAGCGGCCCGCTTGGAGGAGCATGCTAGATGGTCTCTGCACAGAGCCACAGGCAGCACACCAAGCCTGTTAGGAGGAGCGGCTGCTGCAACCAAGCTGGTGAACAGAGAGGAAAGAAAGGCACGTAAGAATAGATGGCTGCCGAGACTCCCGGCTGATCAGCATCGCACCAGCACACGCAACCAACCTCACATTTTAGGTCACTCAATCAGCATCCACTTGAACTACAGCTCTCAGAAGGCTCTGTGCTTCCCGCGGCATCCAGCTGGCGACGGGCTGGAGCTCGGTCCCACCTGGAGACGGAAACCGGTCTGCTTTTGGGTTGACTAAGATTCTTCACTTGTGGTTTCAGAACCTTTGGCGGTGACTTTATAGTTCTGTTCCCACCACTGGCCTTACTCTCTCTAACGGCGGCTGCTGCTTAGCATTCTGGCGAGAGCTGTCGTCGTACCAGGTAACACAACACCTCATGAGCACAGCAGGATCTTAACGATAAGGATTCTGGACAGCTCTCGACAATTAGCAGCAGGGCAGGATCTCCCAAGGGGTCTGGATGTGAACGCAGGGACGTCTGGAGGGGCACACTGCCTGAATGTTCAAATACAGAAACAGATGTTAATTACTCCGCATGGCCAGGACATCGTTAGCAGTTACATCCACTAGAAATTCAAAAGTACAAATTCCTCTGATTATGTCAAACGTGCCCATCCCACCCCGAGAAGGCATGACGTTTGAATACCTGCCGTGGCAAACCTCCCTCCCCCAAGACATTTCCTCTTTCCCCTTCGTATTCTCTCTCTCCAAACAACCCGTTTTAATGAAATTCATACTTTGTGAAAGTGCTGCCTCCTTTGGGACGGGCTTTTATCAGATGGAGGCAACAAGAACCCTTGTCCATAACAGTTTGGCTCCCCAGCACACTCTCACTTTCTCTATTTTAGATTGGGAAGGAAGCAAAAAAGTGAAGAAGGATTCAGCCAGAACAACGCCATCGCTGAGGCTCTTTGGGAGCGCAGCAGAAGCACGCAAGAGCAACAGACCCGGTTCTGCCCCCACCACCTTCCCACTCTCCCCACAGCCACACCAGGAGGTGCGGCACGATGCCCCCGGGGTAGGTTATGGTCAATTCACAAAGAGCTTTTCTCTTCCAGTGCTCTGCACCCCTGAGATTTCCAGGCGGTGGGGAAAAGATGACCTGTGGTGAACACCTGGACACGCGCCACTAACGGAATCAAACCAGCAAACGGAGAATGTTATGCAGCAGGCAAGAGACGCCACTTGGGGACCAGTAAAAAGTAAATAAGGGACTTAGTGAGGTTCAAGAGGACCAGCCTGATCCTTTTAACCCCAGGGTCTGTACAGCACTGGCTACATGGGGAACTCCAGGCCCCTCGAGCCGCTCCTGCTCACTGGAAAGGCTTAAGACTTATGAGAGGTAAAGAGTGAGCGAGACAACCACCAGAGGACGGAGTACCCCACAAATGCCTACATCGGTCTACGTGACACCACGTCATTTTTCTTGCAGGAGACGTGCTCACGTACGCATGGGCTATGAAGAGAAACCGCTTAACACCCAACAGCTTAAAATAAAGCCTTTTGGCTGCGCTGAAATTCCAAGGACTGCCCGAGCTCTGCCTGCTGGCCTGAGTCTTGCAGGCAGGTGACCGATACTGACGCGCCAGAGAGCAAGACCTTGACCACATCGGTGCTGCAGCCTCTCTGGAGAGCAGAGCCGCCACAGCGGGGAGGACACAGCCCAGCACACAAGGACTCTCGTGACGGGTTCCCACTTCCACGGGCCAGCAAGAAGACGTGGAGTTAACTTGCGCCCCGACAAAGCTGTCTGAGACTTAGCTTCTCTGCAAACCTATTTGTTACAGGAGCAGAAGGAGCTTCTGCTGCCAGAGGAACACAACACAAGTTGGGAAGCTGCTGAGTGATATCCTCAGTAAACCAAAATCACCTGGGCTGGCGCTGGGAACAAGATGCCGAAGGGGAGACTTCGGTGCCACAGGAAGTGCCACGTGGGAAATGCAGCTGGGCAATATCACCGGAGGGGGACAACAGCTTTTTGTAAGGTCTCGGTCTCTATTTTACCAAAGCGAATGTGTAGTGATAACCCTGCTGGGCTGCTAACCCCAGGACTGGGGCGAGACACCCACTTGGCCGCCCTGACACGGCGCCATCACCACCCTCCTCTAATGCCGACGCTGTTCAGGCCCACAGCGTTCAGCGAGCGCCCCGGCTTGCTATGAAAGGGGCTGCATTGCAGGAACAGAAAAGCTATTTCTCTCTCCTTTTTTTTTTATTTTTTTTATTTTATGAACACACATTGGAGTTTACACCATTGGCAAAGCGCACAGGCATGCATCTGTAGAGGAACAGAGATACGGTTCCAATACTGTTTTTAACGTGCAAGCCTAAAGACTCGGTTCAGTTTTTAGAAATCAAACTTGATCATCTCAAGCTGGCAAAAATAGCCCCGTGTTCCCTCAAGTTATTTTCTTTTCAACTAGGCAGGGTACAGCACAATAGGAAATATCAGCAGTTATGTACTCAACCTCCAGAAACCCAAAGGGCCAATTCTAGCAACCCACGGCAGCTTTCCAATCCTCCCTGATCTATTTGCCGGAGTTAGACTGAAAAGCATGCTGCCCCCAAGCCATTCAGCAAACTCCACGTCCCGCTAATTACATCAATATAAATGTATTATCTTGGCTGTCAAACATCGGGCTGCCTGAACAGGACAACGCTCTGCAATATAAATGCAGGAAAACAATTGCTCTTTCTACTGGTGACACACTTCTTTGGATCTTATTTCCTTTCCAGGGCTCCCCCTTCTCCCTTTCTGCCCAGGCACCAGGGCAGCAGCATTTTTTCCAGAGCAAGAGGAAATGGCACAAAAAAACCAACCCTCCTCATCTTTTATGCGACCAAACACCAGCAAATTTCAGGACCACCACCGGCATTTCCCATCAGCCAACCTGAGAGCTGCTGACACACGGGGAAGGCAGCTGCGAAGGCAAGAGTTAAATGTTTCTCCTGCGCAGGCAACAGCCCTTCTGCCTCCCTTGGCTTCCTCAGCTGCCATTGCTAAACACAAGGCAAGCGACAACACTCCAAATAGCAACGAGAACACGAAAGAAATTCGGTAGTAGCCTTGCTCCTCCCTGCCCGGCTGGGTGACAGTGGCCTGGAAAGAGCTGCGTACTCCAACCGCAACCAGCACCGTTGAGGCAGACGCAGGCAGATCCAGGAGGCTTCTGGGGAGCAGGCAAACAGCACGTCTGGCTCTGAATAGCGGGATTATGACGGAAAACGAGGAGGAAGATACTGACTCACCTGTCCCACCTGCATAAGCAGCTTTCCCAAGGCTGCACTGTATCTGACCTTTCTCAGAGCCCCCAGTTCCAGCAAATCGGCTCTTCACAAGTATCCTCCCCGCACTGCGCGCTAGGAGAGAGCCGTCTCGGCGCAACACCGGGCTCTGACACACGCTTTCCAAATCAGCCTCCTCTCTCCCTGCCCCCAGGTCCAACCGCAGGCAGCCACAGCCCTTCTTCGCTCCAGCCTCCCCCTGCTTCCATAAGACCCTCGCTTGGAGAAATGCCATTCCTTCCCAGACCCCTCTGCTCACAGAAAGGGTCAGGATGAACCCAGAAACTACCAAAAGCCTGGCTTCAGACAAAGCGGGAAGATGGGAGGGAAAAAAAGCATTTCTCCCACTTGCATCTCACCTGAGAGCAGATGATGCCCCCACCAGCAGAGATCAGCACAGCCACGTCCCCCGGCGTGGGGACTGCCAGGGTCTCTCTCCCTCTCTCTCTCTCTAGGTCTCACGTGCAACCACTGCAAGCTTGACAAGCTTCCACAAGACCTCCGGGACGGATGAAAGCAGCGTATTTTCCACAAGATAAAGCCAACCGCACTCAGCTGGCTGAGGCAACACCAGGGCCCAGGCCATTTCCCTCTGCAAAGCCAGCAGTATTCAGAGAAAAGATAAAGGGTGCCCAGAGCAAAGATAAAGGGTGGTCCACGGACCGCCCAGGAGAGTGGCGGGGTAATCAGTGCGTCTCACGAGGCCACCCAGGCCCCTCCACGGGGTCACCCAGCCCGTCCGCTAACCACGAGACAGCTCCGAGCCTGCGCAGGACACTCGACCCTTTTTTATGTGTGACTTTAGCAGTTTTGGTTTGTTTTCCGATATTTATTCTGATTCAAAAGACACTATGCCTAGCCTGTGCCTTGGGTTCCCTTACACACCAAGTCATCAGGCTCAAGGAGGCTGCTTTCTTCCCTGCCAAAGCAATATGGCTCAGCAAACACAGCAAGTCACATCAAACCTTCAAAGGCCTCCCCAGCCCTCCAACCCCACCCGGGGAAGGGAGTAATGTTGGGTCTTGCCTTCCGCCTTCAACTCTTAAAGCCTTGGACACAGACAGAAGCTGATGCAACTTGAAACTAGTTAATATCCCTGCATACATAAAATCACGGTAATTTGAATCATGACTCTCTGGCACATGTCACGCTACTGCAGCTCATTCCTCAGGCAGAGCTCAGTGCTGGTTCACTCATGGGCACAAGCCAGTTTGTTTGGCAGCGGGTCGCAAGAAATGGCCACGCAAAAGCCACCGGCAGACTTGCAGTGTTGTGGGAGGCCGGTCTGCCACTCCGCCGCCCTCCCACCACAGGAGTGGTCCAGTTTAGGAAAGGTGGCATCTCGCACAGAGTACAGCCCTGAAGCAGAATTCCCTACGAGTGAGTCCCAGGTGACAACGTGCAAAGTATGGCAAGATCTCTGTGTTCAGATGGACAAGGGCTATGGTCTGGGATCTGCAGCCTATCTCCAGCAGCTGCGATCTGCCCCGCTCATCTCCACCTCGGCTCCCTCTAAACGCATCTCCTGGTCTCCAGCACCTCCTGACCCACCCGCAGCAGCGCAGCACCGTCCCTGCACCAACACCCCAGGCCACGTACAGTAAGCACATCCCAGATAACCTTCTGTCCGACCATGAAAAACCACCCAGCCGCAGCCCGGGGCTGACGGCCTACGGAGCGCTGAGCACCAGCTGAGATTTCGATCTGAAAAAAAAAACAAACGCTCGGAGGAAACTATATGACATTTCAAACACAAGGCGCACATTATCCCATCTCCCCCAACAACTCACTGGTGTATTTCACCCCAAAACAGGGATCTTGATACTTGGGAGGGAAGGGATGTGCCCCAGAAGCAGGCGCAGGGAGGGGAGAAGAGAGCTGCCCAGAAGATGGGGAGGCCAGCCAGCGTACAGGGCCTTTTCCAGCCACCGTAACAGACTTCTGCATCCAGGACCTGGAGGCTGACATGCTTACAACTGCAGCTGAGCTGACGTGCAGTAAAACCCAGGGGTCCCGATGAGGCATCGGGGCCCGAACAGCCTCAGGATGCTTCGGAGACCCAAGGGTAAGAGCCAAGCCAACCGATTCTAAGGGGCAAATTCCCAAACGCTTTAGAAACTCCCCGCAAACCCCCGCTTCGCCCCCAGCCGACGGGTTCCTAACCTGGAGCTGAGAGTGCAGGCTGAAGGACGGGCTACCCCGCTTCCCCCCGGGGGGGCTCTGCCGCCGTCCGGCCCCGCAGCCGGCGCTCAGCAGCACGGTGCCCCTTAACCGGCCGTAAGCCAGGCTCACCTGCCCGGCAGGAGAACCGGGGGAGTCTGGATGTGCCCCGCAGCGCAGCGCAGGCCGGGGGGGGCGTGTGGGGACACACACACACACTCACGAAGCCTCCCCCGTGCCCCCGGGGCTGCTGCACCGCCTCTCAAGTCGGTTCAAACTGAAGAACGAGGTTTTAACGCTGAGGAACGGGCTGAGGGGACGAGGCGGGCAGCCGCCAGCCCCCGGCTCACCTCACCGGATTCCCGCCTCGCCTCAGCACCGGGACCCCCATACACACACACCGCGGCCTCCAGGCCCGGCTCCCGCCGCCCCCCTCTTCCCCCCCCGGGGCCAGCCGGGCTCGGGCCCACCGGCAACAAGTGGTGCGGGGCGGCCCGGGGGGAGGCCGGGGCCCAGCCGGAGGCTCTCCCCAGCCGGGAGAGCGCCAACCCGGCGGCGCTGCCGGGGGCCGCGGCGGGAGGCCCCGGGCGGTCCGTCCCCGCCTCACCCCCCCCCCTTCCTCCGCCCGCCTCCGGCTCCCGCCGCCGCCGCTTACCTCAGGATGGAGGCGGCCGCGCTGCTGCTCGCGTCCCGTTTCCCCCCCACCCTCCCTCCCCGCCCCGGCCCCGCAGTTTCCCCCGGGGCAGGGCAACTTCCACCCCCGCCCGCCCGCCGCGGCGCCCGGCCGCTCCGCCGGCGCCTTCCTCCCGCTCCGCCGCCGGCCCGGCCTGCCCCGGAGTCCCCCAGCCCGCCCTTACGCCGCCGCCGTGGCGTAGCGCCCCATCCCGGCCTGCGGGGGCTACGGCGCGGAAACAGCGCAGGGGCCGTCGTGAATAGCGCGGGGGGACTACAAGCCCCGAGGGGCGCCGCGCGCAGGAAGCGGAAGGAAGGCGGAAGGCGGAGCGGGGGGAGGCGGGAGCGGGGGTCCGGATCGCAGCAGCCCCGCGGTGGGGAGGGTCCCCCCGGCGGGGAGAGGCGGCGGCGGGGGGCGGCCGGGAGCGGGGAGGCGGGCGGAGGGGGAAGGGAGGGGTACGTTGAGGATGAGGACTACAACGCCCAGGGTGCTCTGCGGCCGGCGGGCGGCTGGGGGAGCGCGCCCCCTGGCGGGGGGGGGGCAGGGAAGGGCGGGAGAGGGGTCACAGCCTGGCGGGGGGCGGAGGGGCCCTCTGGAGCTCCCCCAGCCCAACCCCCTGCCACAGCAGGGGCACCTCCAGCAGTGGCACAGGACGGCGTCCAGGCGGGTTTGGGATGGCTCCAGAGGGGGAGACTCCCCCACCTCTCTGGGCAGTCTCTGCCACTGCTCTGCCACCCGCACAGGGAAGAAGTTCCTCCTCATGTTAAGATGGAACTTCCTATGGTCAAGTTTGTGCCCGTTACCTCTTGTCCTGTCGCTGGGCACCACTGGAAAGGGCCTGGCCCCATCCTCTTGCCACCCACCCTTTAGATATTGATCAGTGTCGATGAGATCCTCTCTCAGCCTTCTCCTCTCCAGCGTCCAGCTTTGTGCCCAGCTCTGGAGTCCTCAGCACAAGAAGGACACGGAGCTGTTGGAGCGGGGCCGGAGGAGGGCACGGAGATACTGCGAGGGCTGAGCCCCTCTGCTGGGAGGACAGGCTGGGAGAGGGGGGGGTTCAGCCTGGAGAGGAGAAGGCTCCGGGGAGACCTCAGAGCCCCTTCCAGTGCCTAAAGGGGCTCCAGGAGAGCTGGGGAGGGACTTTTTACAAGGGCATGTAGTGACAGGACGAGGGGGAATGGCTTCAAACTGGAAGAGGGGAGATTTAGATGAGATATTAGGAAGAAGTTCTTCCCTGTGAGGGCGGTGAGCCCCTGGCCCAGGTTGCCCAGAGAAGCTGTGGCTGCCCCATCCCTGGAGGTGTTCAAGGCCGGGTTGGACGGGGCTTGGAGCAACCTGGGCTGGGGGGAGGTGTCCCTGCCCAGGGCAGGGGGGTGGAACTTGATGTTTTCAAGGTCCCTTCCAAACTAAACCTTTCTATAAGTCCATGATTCTCCAGGCTAAATAGCCCCAGATATCTCCGCTGGACTCTCTCCAGCAGTTCCCTGTCCTTCTTGACCCGGGGAGCCCAGAACTGGACACAGTGCTCCAGATGTGGCCTCACCAGGGCAGAGTAGAGGGGGAGGATGACCACGCTCTTTGTAATGCACCCCAGGATGCCATTGGCCTTCTTGCCCACCAGGGCACATTGCCAGTCCTGAGCTCTCAAACTAAGAACACCTTTTCTTCTGGGGCGACATGAGCCCCTGAGCATGTCCCGATGCCATGGGGCAAGCGGTCCCCATCTGCTGCCCCAGGGAAGACACCGGCGTTATGAGATGGAGGATTAGGGCTCGGGCATGCCCTGCGCAGAGATCAGAAGCCCGGGGCTGAGCAAAGCCGGGCTTCCCGGCCTTCCCACTCACTGCATGGCCAGCCCAGCCACCTGGGAAGGAGCCGCTGAACACTGCCTAATTACAGCTTTTAATGACTTGGCGGCACATGAAGCAAACCTGAGACCGGCACAGAGTTGCCTCAGCCCTCCAGGCCATGTGCAGCCGTGCTTCAGCTTGGGATCGCAAGGAGCCGTGCTGCTGGGGAGGTGGAGAGCCTGGGTGGCCTTCCCCAAAGCTCCCATGAACCGCAGCCCTCAGGTTCTGCTGCCCCCGCCAGGTAGGTTCAGGTCGGGTCCTGCTCCTCCATCCATCCACTCATCAAATCTCCATCCCTCCCACTTTGAGTTCGCAGACATCCCAGCCCAACCCTCCTCCAGACTCACCTGTTCTAAGAAGCACCTCCGAAGCCTCCCGCCCCGCTGGGAGGAGAAGTGGGAGCAGTGCCTACAGCACTTGCCGAGCTCGGGGCGCAGCGGTGCTCCCCTCCCGGAGTCACATGGGAAGCAGCTGAGGCGATGTGAAACGCGCAGATGTGAAATAAATGGGTTGTGGCTCCAGCAAAGGCAGCGGCGCTCATGCCACCGCACTGGGAGGGGGGATTAATGGTTGCTCAATGAAAAAGGATAGCTGCTTAATAAGGGAAATTTTATCTTCAGGCTGCTGGACCCTCCCAAAGGGGACCCGCGGCTCTCTGTGATGGCAACATGTCGGGGAGAGACGCGTCAGTCTTCTGTAGAGAAGATGCAGGGCCCAAAAGGCAAGTGGATGGCATTTGCTTCTGTTCAGCTCTCTGTAAGGTGTAACCGCTACTCATAGCGATGCATTTATTTGCAGACAGCCCTTTTCGAGAGGCTGCAGAAGCAGCTCCCTCTTTGTTCTTCTGCGGTGCGCCAGGGGAAGAGCAGTTCCCCCACACTGTCCCCACTCACAGGTGGGTTTCCTGGGCTGGCGGAGTCGCCGGGCTCGGTGCCCTCTCAGGGCAGCACAGGGCAGACATCCCGGCACACAGCCCCACGCTGGCGTGCGGGGTCAGCACCCCAAAAACAGCCGGTGGGGTTCCTCTCTCCGTTGTAGGGCAAAACCCATCAGGATCCCCTGGGGAAAGGGTGAAGTTGGGCTTGGAAAGAAACCGCTGGCTACACCGTGGTGGCTCTTTTGAGTAACTCACCATTTAAACTCCTGAGCGTTGGCTGTAGCGGGAGCTTGGGCGCTCAGGTCGCAGCGACGCGTTCGGAGGCCATTCCGTGCCTGCAGGTGGGCAGCTGGTGCCACGCGAGGTACCCGAGGGCGTCCGAAACGTCCACACAAATCTGCCACACGTCACACGAGACCTGTTGGATGTCTTCACCCTTGGTATCTTCAACCTTACCGAGCAGCAGCTGGTGACAAGGAAGGATCCTCAACGCGCCTAAAATGTCTCTGCACGCTTATGTGTGGGCAACTGAATTAAGCCCCTTTTGTTACGCATGGGATTATTATTAATTGAGACATGAGAAGTATGACTGCGTAGTACCGGGTGAAGAAAGGAGTGCTGAAGTCACTGCACACTCGTGTGGGTTTCAACAGCGTATCTACACGGCACAAAAAAAAAAACCCTCAAACCAGCTGCCGACATCCAGCTCTTCTGGCACGGCACGGGGAGTTCCTGGCTGAAGTTACGTTATCAGCTTGGCCCTCTGTATTTGGAGAAGAAACGTATAAAACTAACTTTGCCCAGCTACAAAGCGATTTCAAGTACTGGATGAATGCCAGCGTGTTCTGTTAGGAAGTCACGTGAACTGGGATTGGCATCACCTAATTTTAGCCGTATAAACCAAGGCACATAAATTATACTGGCCATCACAGCTTCATCTCTGAGCAGTGGAGAAAGACAGAGGTTTCCACTTATTCCAGGTAAGTTCCTCTTTCTATCATTGATTAGAAAGAGAATCAAACATTCGGCTGATGCAGCAGAGGCATCAATATTTCAGTGAACTGCGTTCCTGGAACCGAATGTCTCGGTAGCACTGAAAGCCTTGCTGAAGGCAAGGTAAAATGCCATCCTCTGCTCCGCCCTGATCAAACCTCGTCATCTTACCACAGCAAGCTATCGCATTCTTCAGGCACCGTAACTCCACACTGACTGATCCCCATATCCTCCTCCACCTGCCATGCCTTCTAAAAGGACTCATTCCGTGGTTTTTCCTGGGGACTGAAGCGAAGCTGGCCGGCCTGTAGCTGCCCAGGTCACCCTGAGCCTTTTTTGACTGTGGTGCAAAACTTGCTTTCCTCCAGTCACAGAATCATGGAATGGTTTAGGTTGGAAGGGACCTTAAAGCTCACCCAGTTCCACCCTCTGCCCTGGGCAGGGACACCTCCCACCAGCCCAGGTTGCTCCAAGCCCCGTCCAACCCGGCCTTGAACACCTCCAGGGATGGGGCAGCCACAGCTTCTCTGGGCAACCTGGGCCAGGGGCTCACCACCCTCACAGCAAAGAATTTCTTCCTGGTATCTCATCTAAATCTCCCCTCTTCCAGTTTGAAGCCATTCCCCCTCGTCCTATCACCACCTGCCCTTGTAAAAAGTCCCTCCCCAGCTCTCCTGTCACAAAGGCTCTCCCCCAGTCACCCCAGCTTTCCAAAGCTGATGGAGATCAGCTCTGCACGAGCATCAGCCACCTCTCCCAGTGCCCCCGGGACTCGCACAGTCGAGATCCAACAAACAAACACCATATGAATCCTCATATCCGTACGTCAGCGTAGACAGAGGGGCAGATGAGATGACTCCATACCCTCGATGTCTCCTTCTCCAGTAAACGAGCTTGCCTGGCACTGATGGTGAGCTGGTATGCACAGAGATACCCTGGGGGTGGGAGGAACCGGGAGCTGACCTGGAGCAGACCCAGCTCGCCAAGCATGAAGGATGCTGCACACGGGGTTGATGAGAACCGGGGAGGCTTCTTGGCCGAGTTCTCGCAGCCAGTGCTGGAACCAGCAGCTCCTGCTCGAGGCGCATCAGGCGAGAGAGAGGAAGGGCTACCACGTTCAACCGCCCGAGCATCTTCCAGTCCTCGTTTCCCAAGACACCAGGCTTTTCCTGAGTGCTTACCTCCTGCTGAGCCTTCAGTTCACCCTAGCTTGGGACTGGCAAGCGGCTCTTTTCTCAACCCTCACCCCTCTGATTGGCAGCCTGAGGAACGAGGAGGTCCTGCCGGCTCTCCGAAGGGCTGGACAGAAAGCCACCGCCCAGAGCGGATGGTCCATCACCCATTTGGGAGGAGATCTTCCTCCACGCATCCTTGAGCTGTTGTAAAGGAAGGCTTTTTGCAACAAGACGGATGCAAAGAAATGTAACTCTTGACTAAATATACAATGTATGGATGCGTATCTATCACTGATCAGAGTGATTATTTTTTTTTGGCTAGTAGGGATCTCCGAAGTCATGTAGATGTACTCCTGCATGTACATATGGTGTATGTATGTGTGCAAGGTGGAGGACATTTAAGGGAATGACATTGTACAAACCTGGAATATTTTTGATTTCATTGTCAAGATAAAGCATCACCCACGTTTAGCGCGAGAGGGAAATAAGACTCCAAGAACCAGAGAGGTATAACCGAGGCCCGGAGTCCCCAGGACAGGAACCACGCTGTATTTGTAGAGGCACACGTACACAGGTCCAGCACACGGTCAGCGCTGCAGTGTCTTACAGCGGGCGGGTGGTCCTCCTGCTCACTGCGTGCCATCTTCTTCAGCGGGACAGGCAAGGGCGGGTGATGAATGCTCCTGCCGGAACTGTGCCAGGACACGTTCCGGGTTGTGTCATGTCTTTTTTTGGTGGGGTTGTGACACTCAACTCCCTCCCTGGTTGAGGAGAGGTACCCATTCCCTCTACTCCGGAAGGGTTAACTGTTCCAAAACGCCCAGGCGATCCCGGGGCCCCACAAGCTGACCCACACGCATCTTTGAGACAGTCTGTGGTCTACAACAGCCACCTGGGGCCCACAACCTAGGGACGTGGGGGATCAGGGGTGGCTCTAGGGGTGCCAGAGCTGTGGGGATGTCCATGGGACTCCAGGGCTGTTATGAATTCCCTGCAGGCCTGCGGAAACCCCCACTAGAGGAGGAGGAGAGGTGTCAGGCTTTCCCTGGGGGACTCTGGGAGCCCCTGGGGGGGTATCAGGCACCCTCATGGGTGTGGGATGTCCTCAGGAGATGTCACAGTCCCCAGTTGCTCACAAGCACTGCAGAAGTCTGCAGGGGGGACCCTGGAGATGTGGAGCACCCCAAGCAGCCTCCCATGAGTGGGGTGGGGGCGTCCCCAGCGGTCACTCACCAGCAGGGCGGTGGGCTCGGCGTTATCCTTGGGGGACGGCGCGCGCAGGCAGGGGCCAGGGGAAGCCCCCCCGTCCGCAGCGGCATCGCGGTCGGCCAGGCTGAGCAGCAGCAAGTTGGTACAGGCGAAGGTTCGCTTCAGGGTGCCGCAGTTTGAGGGAGGAGCGCTTTCGGGGAACTCCACGCTGGGGGGGGACACCCACACACCGTGGGGCAGAGGTAGTGACAGGGACCCCCACGGCCATGGGGCAGCGACCCCCATGGCCACGGGAGGGAAACACAGGTCTGAGCCCCCCTGCGGCCCCCACAAACAGCCCCATTGCCCCCCTGTTGCCACCGATAACCCTCAATAGCCCCCATCAACGCCCCAGTCTCCCCCTTGACTCTCTGCCTTCCCCGGCACCCCCCAACAGCCCCAATGACTCTCCAGTCCCTCCCAGGGACCCTCGAGCTTCCCCAGTGCCCCCCTCCAGAGCCTCCCAGTGATGTCCCGGAGGATCCTACTGCCCTCTCAGAGCCCACAGCTGCCCCTCGGCTTTATTCCCCACTTGCTGTCCCACCCTGAGCTGCCTTTTACCCAAGGAAAGAGATGGCTGCGGGCTTGGCGAGGGCCTGGGGGGCACCCGGGCGCAGCAGGCACCTGGGGGCTGCGGGCTGAGCATGGGTGCCCAGCGCAGGCTCCACGGCCTCCCTGATCTCCTTCGCCTGCGGGGGAGTTTCCACCCTTGCGCTGGCCATGGCCCTGCTGGTGCCAGTCCCTACCAGCGGGGTTATGAGGGGTCTGGTTGCGCCCAGGGACAGCAGAGGGGCTCCCGCTGTCACCCTGACATCACAAACACTGGCTATACTGGTCCCACTCGGTTCCATGAGGTCACGAGGGGCTTCCGTCCCAGCCCCTCCCCTCATGTGCCTCAGGTTACCCTTTGGATTGCCGATTTAACTATCCCCAAAGTAGCCACCAAAATACTTAGAATCATAGAATATCTCGAGTTGAGAGGGATCTGTAAGAATCATCGACACCAGCTCCCTGCTCATCAAGAGGCCGGTCTTCCCCAGGACGAAGCGCCCCAGGTACCTGGGGCAGGAAGACTCCAACTCGGAAAGGGCTGAAGCCAAGGAAGGAAGCGCTAAAGGGTAAGGAATAAGGAATTTTTGGCAGCAGTGCCACTTCTGCTCCCCTCTCTCGGCAGAGAAGTGGGATGACGTAGGTGGAAGCTTAATTTTCACTGGAAGTCTCTGTCAGAATCAGTTGGTAGAAAAGGGCCCGCTAGACTGGGAGAGGACAGCCGTGGAGCGTGCGTGCGCAGGAGCTCGCCGTGACACCCGGCCCTTTGAGCAAAATATTCCACAGCCCCCGGGGGTCTATAGAATCTCCACCGTCACTACTGTAAGGCCCACACTGTCCTGCTGCCACATCTCAACAGGCCATATGAAAAGGTAAGGAAAGGGAGCGGGAGATCACCAGGACTTGGCAATAATGCTCACTGAAGGCAAAAGAAACTCCCATGTGAGTAACAACTGGAATAATGTGAATGCAGGAGAAAGTAAACGACAGAAAAGCTGAGGCGATGCAGAATAAAGACTCTTTTATAGAAGAGATAAAGCAGCTGCAGTTCTCGCCTTGTTCGCTGAAGGAGGAAATCAGCTTTTAGCCATCAGTGGTGCGCACCGGCTTCTTCTTTCAGGGGTGGAATAATTTCTCCCGTTTCTAAAATTTTATCTCCCTGATGGAACAAGAGAGGATGGTGAGCGTTTTCCCCGACACCCACACTCTCCCTTCGCACAGCACAGTCCTTCAGTTAAGCTGTAACTGTCCCTACTTCCAAAGAAAATCTCACTACAACTTACTCCAAACGCTCTCATTCACTCAACATTTCCCAGGATGCTGGAGTAACATCACAGCCAAATTACCCGAAATCTGTACTTGCTTTACCCCTTTCTTCTCAGCTACAGAACAGCAGCCAAACATTTAGAGACCGTAGTGTTTTAAAAACGTGTATTGGACTTAGAGCACTGCATAACCACCTTCAACGCCGCACAGCTTTAAGCGAGTCTCCAAACCCACGGCCTGTAGCCCACGAAGAGCTACGTAATCCCTCAAAAATCAATGTGATGACCAACTGCTGTTTGTTACCGCTTCAGGCGCTGTCTTGGTCTACCGAGCTGATCTAACTTGAGTGAGTAATTAGGCTGACATCAGCAGCACATGGCTTGGCCTTGCGCACGTTGCTATGTGGTTGTTAAGGATGCAACTTTTCATGAGTTTATTTTAGATAAAGCACAATCAGGCAGGTGTTATGCAAAAAAACCCTGCAACTGGCAGAAATAGCAGAGCTAAACTTCGATGAGAATATTTGCCCACCAACTTGCTACACCAAGCAACGAGTAACGCCTCGGAGCAGTCCGGAAACCAGTAAAGACCAATCTGACACTCTCCTCTTCATAAACCAAAGCTCAAGCCGGGGGTGGCATGACTCTGTCTCTGTGGGGACGCATGGGGGACCTTCAGGGACGCCTGGGACCAAGCTTGTGCAGCCAGAGCCGACACACTCAGCGCCGAGCTCCTCTCGACTCCTGACATTCCACGCGTTTAATAATCACGCCTTCACAGAGGCATTGAACACCCAAACCCCTTCACAAAGATGCGCAGTAATTAACGCTTGCATTCACCCCATTCGTAGTGACACAGCTGGGCTTGCCCCTTTTTGGTGGGGTGGGAGCGCGCAGCCATGGCTTTCAGCAGCGCTTCACACCCTGAGGGACCCCACGCTTCAGCTTCCCGTGAAATTGGGAAGTAGCAAAGTGAGAAGCAAACAGGAGAGCTTCCCTGCGCGCTCTGCGTGTGCTTCTCCAGAGAGGGAACCTGCTCCAGTCGCTACGGGAGATCCCATACGGGAACGTTTGCCTTTTCCGCCCAGGATGGGCAGCGCTGTCAGCCAGGTACTCAAGAGGTGGCCACCACAGAGGGAGGTAGCACTGAAAGAGGGACTGTCTGCTCTGAGGACAAGAAGAAAACTGCTCAAAAATACTGTAACTGCCGCTCCAGGGCAGACTGCCTGCAGTGTCAAGCTCATCCTTCTGGAAATTCTCCCTGCACGGCTGCTGCACAAACCTGCACGTCTACCCAGGTCACCCCTTTTCCACCTGTTTTACTGAGAAGATAAAACAAGTATTAATAGACTTACTGGGAATATCCGTGGATTTGACATAACAACACCGTGCGGCGTTTTCTGAAAGGACAGGGAGGGGAGAAGAGAGGGAAGGGGAAAAGAAAAAAGAGCGTTACCCAGATGAATTAGAAAGGATTTCCAAAATGGGGAAAACCACCCTTCTAAAACACAAGCTCTGCTGAGTACCAGGCTCATGAGGCCGGGTTTCCGCTAGTTAAAGAAATACCAGGAGCTAATAAAATTACACCTCCCACACAAGACAAGACTGTAGAAGCGTAAGGTCCATCCCCCCGTCAGTGCACTGGCCATCCCCCATCCCCACACCAGCCGCCGTGGTCTGGTTATCCCCAGGGTCACCGTTCCTTTAGGAAAGCAACGATTCAGACACGGCTTTCCATCTCACAGGAGGCAGCACGGTCAAAGAGATTCACTACCATCAAAGATCACAAATCAAAATAAAAAGAGAGATAGATATATATATATATCTGTGCCACCCAAGCAAGGAAAAACAAACGGTGACCAGACGGTGGGAAGTCACCCTAACCAGCAGCAGATGCGTGACCAGCGTGTTTGTACAACCCCTGCTTGTGGAATCACCCCCCCCGAGAAGAGGGCTTCTTTAACCCAGACCCCCACACCCCCACACCCCCACACCCTTCCGGAGGGCCGCACGCACCATGACGTGGTACTTCAGGTAGTAGAGGATGACCCAGGCGGGGACCAGCACCCGCGTCAGGACGAAGCTGCCGGTCTGGTATGTCTTGAACACCTACACGGCGGGGGGGGGGGGCACAGGGAGGCCGGTGAGGCCTCGGTAGGGGCACAGGGAGGCCGGTCAGGCCTGGAGGGGGGGCACAGGGAGGCCGGTGAGGCCTCGGGGCCGGGATGGGGGGGGTCCCGGCCGGGCCTGGCCCGTGCGTCCCCCCTCAGCTCCCCTCACCTGTTGCCGCCAGAGCCCCCCGGGCTGCAGGAAGCGCTCCCAGAAGGCGGCCACCGGCCCCAGCTGCCGGCGCGGCAGGACGGGCTCCCGCTCGCTCAGCTCCTGGTCCCGCAGCCAGCGGCGCCGCAGGACGCGGAGCTGCTGCAGCCGCAGCTTCTCCTCCGGGGTGTAGCCGCTCATGGCGCCGCCGGGCCCGGCCCCGCTCCCGCTGCGGCCTGCGGGCGCCGTGTCCTTCGCCGCCGCGCGCGGCAGTGACGGGCGCGCAGCGCTGCGTCATCAGCGTGCGCGGGCTGCGTCGAGGAGCGGTGGCGGGTGGGTAGGCGGACGGCGCGGCGGAGTGCACGATCGGAGGGTCGCGGGTTCGAGCCCCCGCCCAGCCGGGAGGGAGACGCGGTCACCTCCGCGGGGCGACCAGCGAGCCAGGCCGGGGCCACTCTGGGGACCATGGCCGAGCCGGGGCTGGCAACCCGCTTCCAGCACCGCTTTCTGGCCGCCCGGCAGCTCCGCTCCTTCCCCTGGCCGGTACGGTGCAGCACGGCGGGGAGCGGGCGGCCGCCCTGGGGTCCGAGGAAACCCTCAGCGTTATTTCCTCTGTTTTAGGAACTTGAACAAAACCTACGGACTTCGCCGGATTCCCCCCTCCTCCTGGATATTCTCCACAAGGTGAGGCGGGAGGGCTCGGTGGCACCTCGTGTGCCCAAAGCAATTGCTGGGGTTTGTTCTTTTTTTGCTCGTAATTACACAAATAAGTGACCTGGTGGCGCGTTTTATCGTTGGGCTCAGCAGAACAGCAAAGGTCCTTCGCTTCCTCTTATTTACCTGTTCTTCGCATCAAAAAAAAATCGAGCCCCGTGTGCCCGAGCGCAGATGGCTTTGGTGCCACAAAGCGAGCCAGCCCAGCTCCAACGGGCAAGGAGGCGGCAACGCCTCCATCCCGGTCGATCCCGGTAGCAGTGGGATGAACCTTCGCATTGGGATGGGAAATCTCAGCTCAGGCTGCAAACCGAAAAGCAGAGAGAGAAGAGAAATGCAAATCAGAGCTAATCGGACTCTTTCCCCTCCATCCTCCTCGGTTTTGCTGTTTATTTGCTGAAAAGTGAAAAACGCGTCAGCTGCCACAGATGTGTAAAGGAACAAAGCGACCGGAAAGCATCAAATCTCATTTTCGGGCTCAGCGTCGCTTCTTTTAGCTACAGACTGAATTTGTAACGCCTCCCGCGTCTCTCCCCAGCCCCTGCGATAAAATCTTGCCTCGGTAACTGGTTCCAATCGCTCTTCTCGTTCCAGACCATTCTCCACCCTCTGTGTGTAAAATATCCCCCTCCCGCCAAGTACAGAAGATGCTTTTTAACCGAACTCATCAAAAAGGTAGCGCTTACTTTTCATCTTGCTTGCAACTCCTCTTTTTTTATTTATTTTGTTTTAATTTTTTCCTTCTTGAAAATACGCCAGTTTTACATCATGGGCCGAGTTATCCATATTAACAAAAAAGAGCATTTGGTGTAGAAACGTTATGGCCACCCATGTATTAAAATGGCATGTAACGTGTGTACGTTTCCGGCTTCACGGCGATTTGGTACCCGAAACTGCCCTGTTCCCTCTCACGCAGCACGAATCCACAGGAGCTGAACCCCTGGACGAACTGTACGATGCGCTGGCAGGTATTTTAAATGAAGAAGAATCTACTCGCTGTTACAAAAACTACTTACTGGTAAGAACTAACGCTGCATCGTTAGAAGTCACTGTTAATCAGCTGAACTAAGCAATAATTGGCTTTAAAAGCAACCCCCCCCCCCCCCAGCAAAGCGAAGTGCTTCCTGCCTTTTTGCAGCAGCGAATGTGGGCTGTAAACCGTGGGACCCGCTGGCTGCGCTGAGCCGGCGCTCGCCCTTTCCCTCTCCCCTCAGCCCGCGGGAGAACCCGTCACCCTTTCCGAGAGCCCGGCGATGATCTCGGGGGGAACCACGGGGCTCGTCACCTGGGACGCGGCGCTGTGCCTCGCCGAATGGGCAATGCGGAACTGCGCCGTGTTCAGCGACAGGTATCGACAGCAGTGCGCGCGGGGGACGGGGAAAGAGACGTTTTCATAGTGTGAGCGAGCTACGCAGTTTTCATGTAATAACATACAATATTTACCTCCCCGAAATGACTACACCCTTTGGCTACCTGCTGCTCTCGGCTGCTCTAAACTTTAATCCAGCTCCCTTATAGTTATTTTGACGGGTTTTAAGATCAGAACGCTGACACCGCGCAGTCTGACCTGCTCTGTAAAGTCGGCTGTTAAATTTCAGCTGCCGCGCCGTCTAGCCAGTAACTTTGACTGGTGGGCTTCGCTCCGTGACGGGACTCCTCTCGCGTAACTGTAGACGACCGCTGTGCAGGCGTGCGCGTCTCATGTCATCCTCTCCACTTCGTTTGTAAGCAGTCGAGAGGAACAAACGTTTCTGAGGAAAGATTTGGCCAATTTAATTTCAAATGCCGATCTCATGAGGAAAGGAACTGTGCTGCCAAAGTGTCCGTTTCTCTCCACCCACTATGAAAAGAACTGGAGAACCAGTTTAGGTGGAGACACCCGTGCTACAGGAGTCTAAAGCCAGGTGGGGATGCATCTCATCCCCGCAGTGGAAACGCTTTGTACCATCGGCAAAAGCAGTAGTGAGAAGTAATTCATTTTTATGCTCACAATTGCATCTTCAGTGTTTACCACCTCTCCCAGTTATCTAAAACACAGATGAGATTGTAGATGGTTTACTCAAAAATTATTGAAATCATCTGTAACTGATTTTTACCTTTAGATATCCTTAGAACGTTTTGATTTCGTAACTCAGCTTAGAGTCCTAACAAGTCCTTCTTTACCCTTCAGGACAGTCTTGGAGCTAGGAAGCGGCATCGGCTTCACTGGAATCGCGATCTGTAAAACCTGCAGCCCCAAGGCATATATATTTAGTGACTGCCACCCCCGCGTTCTCCAACAGCTGATGGAAAACATCCGTTTGAATGGCTTTGCCGTGGAGCCCGAAACTTCTCGTCATCTCCAAACGGAGCCCCCAGGCCGGGAGGCAGAAGCACCCAATTACCAAAACCCCAAACTAATTGTTGCAGAACTTGACTGGGGCTCAGCTACAGAAAAACAACTCTCGGCTCTTCGACCCGATGTCATCGTTGCAGCAGGTACTTTTCGGATTGCGCCTGGCGGCGCGCCGTCCGGCAAGGATAAGCGGGTTAGGGAGAAAAGCGCGCAGGTATTCGGGTGCAGGACTCGCTCAGCCCCGCTCCAGTTACCGTTATCTGGAAGCGTATGACAGATCCTCTCCCGGTTCATTTCACCATTCCGTCTTTTTCAGATGTTCAGCAGTTGCATACAATGCGCCAAAAAGGCAATTATTTTTCTCCTTTTTTTAAAAAAATCCAGAAATAGAAGATGATAGATTTGTCACTCTTAAGAGCCTCATCAATAATAACAGGCAGTCTTGGCATTCTCTTGAGGGGTAACATATTTAAAAAAGACCCAACCACAAACAACAAACCGTTTTTGGAACTTGCCAACGCATAAATCTGGAGGCAGTTTATAAAAAAAAAATCTATTAACGGAAAATCTAGCAATAATAAAGTTTCTTAGCTGTAGCTGCAGGATTTTACTCCCTGATTTGGGGCTTTGCAAAGCAAAAATTACCTAAGAATTCAGGGGAAAAAAAATTGACAAAATATCCTGCCTTTGTCATCAAAGGTATCTCATGATGCATTAAATGCGTGAATTCTATAAAACGGAGTCACTGTCTGTATGTTACCTAATGCCGAGTACATCCTGGTCAGAGACCAGCCCAAGCTGCACTCGGGAAGGAAAGGCAATTCAAAACCAAGGGTGATTTATAAATATACGCACGATTTGCTGGTACGAGTAACGCCGCGTCAAGAGTACCCACGTCAAGCGGTGCGTGCATGTGCCACGACATTTCTGTGTCGTAAACCACCACCTCTGGAGCACCGGTGCTGCATGATGGGCTGACGCATTTCAGAATCTCAGTGCTAACTGGCAAGGCTGACGTTTGGTACCCCGCCATGGTCAGTTTTTGCCTCGTATTGCTGTTTCTGCTCTCAAGGAAATTATTCAGGATGAAAACTGCCGCAGTTTTCACAATCAGTCCCTAAAATACAGACTTCGAGCAATGCCGTTTCGTTCTGCTAAGGACAGTCGTAACGGGGAGTACAGACGCTCAATGTTTTTGCTGTCTCCCTTAGGATGGGCTTAAAGACAGTATCTGACAATCCATTTACAGGAAGGAGCCCCGGTTTTTACTGATTTTGGACCGATATTAAGAGACGAGGGCAGCTTCACGTAGCACGTAAAACAGAAGCATTTTCTCAGATGTCTTCTTGGGAATTTTTAAGCCCCAAATACAAAAATCATATTCTCCTGCAAGATAAATATTTTATATTTTTGTTTTGTAGTTTTCATTCTGCTTTTTGCTCAATTCTCAATAAATAATGAATGTTTTCCTTTCTGTGCAGATGTGGTATACGATCCAGAGATAATTTTAGCCCTTATTGGTATGCTACAAAAACTCTCTGCTTCCAGAGCGGACAGAAAACCTCCTGAGGTCTACATTGCTTCCACCATTCGTAACTCAGACACGTATCACCTGTTCCAGGCGGAACTCGGTAGGTGCCTTTTTCATTAAGCGTTACCAGGAGTTTTGGCCTCTTTCCTCATTATTTAATCTGTAGCAAAGATGATCAGGAGCAATTTTTGGTGATGGGGATTGTCCAATAGTGAGATTCTTATCCCAGAGCCAGATTTAAGAGCGGTCTGCCGAAGAGCAGTAACTTTTCCACATGGATTTGGTCAGGAGATTGGAACTGAAGCTTTTTGCCACATCCTGTCTATTGCAACTCGAGATTAATTGCAAGCGTGGTTGCAACAGGCAACTAAAAAAGGGTTAAGCTCAAAGGAGGAAAACCATCTGTGCTGCACTGTCACAGCAGTAACACTCGAGATGCAGCCTAAAACCTTTATCTTATCTGTTCTTTGAGGGTTAACAAAACCAACGAGAGATTAAATACAATAGGGAGGGATTGGGGTTTTTTCTTCATCTACTCTTCAAAAGCCTGTTGTTTGCAGTCTACTAGCTGTACAGCTGGGCTACAGCAATTAGTTAATTCACACAATTACGCCAAGTCCATAGCAGAAGCATTACTGTTGATTTTTAAGAATTCATACTCGTAACTGCGTGCCTGTAGCTTGCTTTAACGGCACGCTAAAGATCTCTTCTTGCAGAACTTGACATGCAACTTTTGCTCTTCATTTTATTAAGCAGAAGTAAGATTCCCAGTGTTTCTCTTTACAGATAAAGCTGGGATCGGATGGCAGGATATTCCAGCCCAGAGCAACAGTATTTTTCTCTATGATGCGCAGCCAAACATAACTATTCTACAGCTATTTATATAGACTTGGCAAATACCACATAATTAGAATTTTCAGACCAAGAGGACCTATTTTGTGCTTACAAGATTATCTTGAATTCAAGAAAAGCATGAGAGGCACTGAGGATGCAACTATATGCACGGACTGTTGTTAAAGTGAGTTACATTTCTTCCTATAATTGTCCACGTGTATGCAAGCGAGCTGCTGCCCCTGAAAAGTTACCGTGAACCTCAAGAAATAGAGGGGGAAAAAGAAGCCCTAATGGTACTACACTTTGATTCTGGAGAAGACAACAGAATTGAACTGCATTTTTTTTTCCAAGTGTGCTTTGATTTGTAAATAATGGTGGCACATCTGCAGGATCATGAGTATCTCACCCTGACAAGGGAGCAAATCAACGTTTCAGAGCAGTAAATATTTTTTAATATTAAAACCAGCTGTAATTGTCTACTTTTTTTTTTAATACTTGTCGGTATGTACTTGCAGTATGGGTCATCTTAAAAATTAGTAATACCTACAGTGAACGTAGTGGATCGTGTCACAAGCTTACATGATGCTGTAAGAGGAGGTAATGGACTCTGCTGTACATCAAGTGCATCTTTACTCTGCAGTGATGACAAAAATCAGAACTTGATTTACATGTCCCTCACGCAAGAACTGTCTCTTTCACAGCTAGCTATCGGGAAGCCATCCTCCCAGACTGGCCAGAAAATAAAGAATCGTGCTCTGTAGCAATGCCCTGCGCATACTGCAAGAAGAACTGAGCTCACCTTCTTTGAAACTTCCCATAATCCATTAATCGTTTTCCTGTTGGACAGTATTGGTCCTGAAGCAGAAAATCAAATATGCTGCTTTCTTCTGACTTCCTTTTCTGTACCTCGTTTTAAAAGCTACTTAAAAGAAAGGGAATACTTTAGTCCCCTCCTTCTGTAGGAATGGAGAGAAAATAGACAATAGGTAACTTGAAACTTGAAGAATCATCTTATCCTTCAAGCTGAAAGAGGCCACGACTGGTAGGATTTAGTTGGATATAGCAGAAGTAACCCCATCTCAGGATTTAGCTACCTCTCCCTAAGAAGGAAGAATTCAAAGGTATTATTTATCGAGTAAATGCGTGCTAGAGCAGCCCAAACAGGAGCCCCTTTATCTCGTCTTACACAAAATTCAAGTCAGTCAAAAGTTCTGTACGGAAGTCTCATTTTGAAGCTAAAAAAAATTATTATAGGAAGATGAAACCTCTCTAAAGCTTTTGGCATTACTGTTCAATTAAAGAAGTGCCTAATTTACCTCCATGTGCACATCAACGGCTAAAGGGAAACAGCCAAACCACTGGACAGGATTTTGCTTAGAAAAAGGAGGAAAAAAGAAAAATTGGCAATTAAATCTTTATGGATCGTTCTTCAGTCAATAAACTAGTGAAATTGCCAAAGTCCTGCAGTAAGCAACTCGGGACCCTTATTTTCACTTTCCCACCAGTGGAACCAAATCGGTGTCAACAATCTTGTTTCACAAGAGAGAGTGTCACCCGTAACTGCGGTGCAGAAGGGGAGAGGCAAGATTAGCACGTGGCTGTCCGGCTTGACAAAAACAGCTATTAAACGATTACTCTGTTAAGCGGGTTTAAAAATGCTGGTGCAGAACCCACTGTAATCATCTGCCACCACTGAACTAGAAACTCTGCAGAGCAGTAACCAAACAATGAAACCATGCACATTTATTCCTTAAATGACTGACATCTATTTTATAATCAAAAAGGTGATGAAAAAAGCATCTTGTAAAGCATTACGTGTGCATACGAATACTGGTATTAACAATAAAAAGATGAAGGGTATACCTGAGCAAGCACTCAGAAAGCACAGTGCCCTTTTATTACGTTTTATATATAGTTTAATAATACGTTTTGGCTTTGTTTTTCCCTTTTCTATTAATCTGTTCAAAAATGGGTAAATTTTATGTTCTTTCTCAAGGTAAATGGGTGTATTCACTTCAGTGTACAAGGACAAAACTCACGGACAGGTCTATTTTCCTCCAGGTGTTCAATAAAGCTGTCACATACCAGTGGCTGTGCTTTCACATCCTCACACACACTGTAGAAAGGAAAACAACTTTGAAATGAAAACAGTTCTGTCTCACTAAAATCATACAAGAGGATATTCAGCACTCATCTAGGGAAGACTAGCCAAGAATAGTAACTGGTTGAAAAAATAAAAACCTCACTGTATCCCCAGTTCAAATAAAAGGCACCTCCCATTTCCAAGAAAACATACCCAAATCATCTCCTAAAGTGCTTACTGTACAACAGGTATATCTGGTAATAGTTTATATAGGTATTCAAGTATCTTCACCAAAAAGTGATCTTTAAGCAGCACAGGTAACAGATTTTACTCCTGGAGTACCTAAATCTCCCTCCCACGTTCTAAAGATTCATCCCAAGCGATAAGGAAGGAAAGGCAAGGCTCCAGCTCTTCAGCACAGGGACCGCGTCTTCTCTCAAGACTTACACTGCTGGCACACAACGACTGTCCTCGGCTGCACCTTCGGCACTACTCTTACTCACCTGAGAAGCTCAAAGTGTAAAGGAAAAGGTGTGTCCAAACACTCGTTCTAAGGTGAAGTAGTTAAAAACCGCAACTATAGACAATAGAAAGTGTTTATTCACTATTTATCAAATCTATGCAGCTCCAGGAATGCATTCGCTTTTTTGACACCATCTTTCCCCCACAAAAAGTCATTCATTCTCCCCAAGCAAAGGAAGAACAGTCTGGTCCCAACTCTCATCCCAGCGCAGCTGCTTGGATGCACGGAGGTTCTCTCTGAAGTTGTGAAGTTTGCCTTCCAGCGTAGGAAATCCCAGGAAAAGCATCTGTAAGTTAAAGGAAAAACACAAAAAACCCCATCATATTACATTTGAGGCTCATTCTAGCCTCCCCAGCGTTAACCCTCAACTACAACGTTGCAGTAAGAGAACACTCTTTGGTCTGGCCCTATAAACAGTGAACAACGACAACATATAAAATGTTCTTTCCAGCTTCAGATTCATACTCAAGTAGAAGTGAGGCCAGTAACATTCACCAGGCAAAGCATTACCTTCCAAGAGTGCAAAACAGGCACATATGACAGCACCTTTGTGGTTATAGCGGCTGTGAAAGAAAAATCAGTGAAGCCTTTACCTTTAGCTGTTCAGCAAGTTCATTCGAGTCCCTGAAAATCAGACCGTTTTCATTGTGTTTCACAAGTTCGTGTAAACTGCGAACAAAAGTCACAGAAGAAAACGTGAGACAAAAAGGAGCGAGTGGGACACACCCGTTTAAGAAGTTGCATAGTGACATCCGAAGAGACTGTGCTGGGATATCTCTAACATTATGATCCTGGATGTCTAGGATCTAAGTTTCACGCCTGACAAAATGGGATAAAGAAGGCAGTTTTAAACATTTAAAGATTGTTTCTCCCTTCTATGTCAGACTATCTAAATCTACCATTACAGTGCCAAAGGGCCCTCACTCTGTCTTTGTGCCTGTATTGGGCTTGCGTGGCAAGGTTTTGGTAGCCAGGGGGGCTACAGGGGTGGCTTCTACGAGAAGTCCGACAGAGCCAAGGCCAGCCCGCCCCAAGACGGACCAGCCGCTGGCCAAGGCCAAGCCCATCAGTGACAGTGGTAGTGCCTCTGGGATAAAGTATTTATGAAGGAGGAAAAAAGCCCAACTGCTCAACACCAATTGCAGAGGAGTGAGAATATGTGACAGCAACAACTCTGCAGCCACCAAGGCCAATGAAGGAGGGGGAGGCGGTGCTCCAGGTGCTGGAGCAGGGATTCGCCGGCAGCCCGTGAGGGAGACCATGGTGAGGCAGGCTGTCCCCCTGCAGCCCACGGAGGGCCACAGTGGAGCAGGTATCCACCTGCAGCCATTGGGGACCCCCCGCCGGAGCAGGGACATGCCCGAAAGAGGCTGTGACCCTGTGGAGAGCCTGTGCTGGAGCAGGCTCCTGGCAGGAACCGTGGCCCTGCAGAGAGAGGAGCCCACGCTGGAGCACGTTTGTTGGCAGGACTTGTGACCCCATGGAGGACCCACAATGGAGCAGTCTGTTCCTGAAGGACCGCACCCCATGGAAAGGACCCACGCTGGAGAAGTTCGTGGAGAACTGTCTCCCGTGGGAGGGACGCCATGCTGGAGCAGGGGAACGCATGAGGAGTGCTCCCCCTGAGGAGGAAGGAGCGGCAGAAACAACGTAAGATGAACTGACCGCATCCCCCATTCCCCATCCTCCTGTGCCACTTGGGGGGAGGTGGAGAAATTGGGGGTGAAGTTGAGCCTGGGAAGATGGGAGGGGTCGGGGGAAGGCATTTTAAGATTTGGTTTTATTTCTCATTATCCTACGCTGATTTGATTGGTAATAAATTAAATTAATTTCCCCAAGTCAGGTCTGTTTTGCCCATGACGGTAATTGGTGAGTGATCTCTCCCTGTCCTTAGCTCGACCCACGAGCCTTTCGTTGTATTTTCTCTCCCCTGTCCAGCTGAGGAGGGGAGCGATAGAGTGGCTTTGGTGGGCACCCGGCATCCACAGTGCCGCTCATCTGGACATACATTAAAAATCAGGGCAATGGTCTACTTTAAAATGAACCTACTAGGAAAATCTGTCCATAATCCAGTTCATGAGATCTTCACAAAGAATACATCTTTATTTATAAAAGCTACTGTTTCCCCAAAGGACTAAATTCTAAGGCTGACTCTGCATACACTCACCCCTTCACAGAACACAGACATCTTTATGCAGAAGGAAGCTTTTTTTTTTTTTTTTTTTTTTTACATTAAGTGTATGGAAATGAAGGATTACAGGGTAGGTTTTTAAGACAATTGGTTGCATTAAACACTCCCAACTTTGTAGAAACCAGTGTTAATTTTTTAACTGACCTTAAATAAAACAACCTTGATTTCTGATTTATCTTATTGAATTAACAAAAAGTTATTACAGCATAATACTGGAATCTCGTTTGATACATGCAGAAAGTGTTAAATTCATGCTTTGTAAGAATATTGTTTTATATGATCCTCTTAAATTGTATCAGAATAAGCAAGCTCTTACCATTCAAAATATATTGCACACACAGGTAAACAGCAGCCGAACATATCCACCACCTTCATAGGTAAATCCAAACCACTAGATGATTTATGGAGACACACCCCCAGGTCTGCTGAGCCTGAAAAGCAAACAAAACAGACAAGAGGCTGAATTCTCTGAAAGCAGCTCTTCTAGTCTTACTGTAAACCCTCCTATTTAGGTACTACTTTGGGTAATGCAAGCTAAAAACGAGCTATTTTCAACACCATCCAGATTGACTCCATTTCAAGCACTCAGGGAGATAAAAAAAAAAAAAAGCAGTGCAATGTATTTTGGGACTAAAATTGCTCAGGCTTTAGAAACATACCAGGTGAGTGCACATGAAATTAAAGGGAATTTTAAATTTTCACATATCTTAAAACAGCCTTTTTGCCTCTTAATCTGCTAAGAATGGGTAAATGCACAGGAAAACTCCATCACAACGCAGACAGGATACGCTACGTGGCTCACTAGCGACCTCTTCCAGTTCAAGTGATTTTGAAATAGAGAAATTACAGTGTGATTTTATAGACATTAAATTTATTAGTTAAAAACTACCAAATAAACACAGTGTTTTACAGCCATATAAATTGGCAGGCTCTAACCCTGCAGAAGGTAGATCAAGTTGCATATGTATTTTACTACTTTATTAAGTTTACTCAAACTTTATGCTAATACAGTGAACATGCTGAGGGAATACTATTCCAAAGACATATTAATTTAGAATTTCAGCTACTCTCGGTCGCTCAGCCAAAAACTTCATGATTTCATTTACTGAAGTGACCCTGACAGTAAACTGGCACATGCACAGACACACTGTATTTCAGCACAGTTAGAAGAAATAGAGAGTACAAAGAACAGGCTAAAATAGCAACGCAGGTACTATGTTTACTTCTTGGGATACCAGTGAAAAACTGTAGTTAGGGAAATTTAGCAATTTTGCTGGCACAAATCAAATCCGTGAACAGTGTACACGTATGCCATCACTAACGAGCAACTTCATTTGCTTACTATATTCTACCAGCTCCTGCGCAAAATCTGTATCAGCTCTCTCCAACTTTATTAACTTGTTTTTACACATTCTCAAGCCTATTTCATAATCCACTATTTACCAAGCAAAAGAGGGTAATCCTCAGCTTCAAGCCACGGTGTACAGATCTGGATATGCTTAAAGTGCATTTTATTTATCAGTCCATTGTAGTAGTCTTTTAGAGGTCCTTTACCTGTTTAAAACAGAAAAAAAATACAGTCTTTTTTATCAAGATGACTGAAAATAGTGTGGTCTGTTCACCTTACTGTACAGCTGACAAACTCCTGCTGCATCAGCAACATCAAAAAGGATCCCCCCCACAAGCCTCAGAAAGACACGTAAAAGACTAAGTCCCCTTGAAAGCCATTTGAACCTAGACAACTTCTTTACTCAGTATTTAGAAGAGCCTGCCATCAGTATTCCCCAGTCTTGACCTGCATTTTGTCTCCTGTCACAAGATAACCCAATAACTAATGGCAAATTTCATCAGCACAATTGGCCCTTCAAAATCACACTAAGTTTTAGTTTGCTCTTAATGCAGAAGTTAACCAAACATCACTCATTCTGTCTACACAACTTTCCGGCAAAACCTTCTTTGACAAGTAGGTCCTCTTTTCCAGCACTAAATAAAAACCTTTCTGCTTAACACCCCAAACACCAGATTTAAAGTTTCTTTTGCTGCAGCATCTCAACATTGAGCTTAAATTCTTTTGAACATGGAGTAATACACAGCTGTACTAGGAAGGCAGGCCAAGACCTTCTCCCCTTAAAAGACGTGCCATGATTACATGGCTGTAACAGCCCAACTATAAATCACCGCTCTTATAAACAGACATAAAGACAACAGTCTCTCCCCTCTTGTCACCATCAACAGAAGAGTCAGCATAGCACAAAAGTGAAAATGAAGTCTTCTGTATTACCATTGAAAGAATTCTAACACGCACAAACTATTACCTGTTATCACACATACTAAAGATGGAAGCTTGACTCCTTCATTGATATACCGCTCATAATCTGGAGAAGATAAAAAAAAACTGTTTAGAGTTGACAAATATACAGATGCTTGGTTTAAGAACAATCATGGTGTATTAATCGTTCAGCTTCCTGCTTCAAGTTATTTCTTTACAAGCATATACTTAGTAAAATAGTAGTAAATTTAGCAATGTTAAAATTGACAAACTTGTACAGAAATAAATTACAGTCTGTTTAAAATGCGCTATTCATGAAGCATTTGTTCTACTACACCATATCAGCTGTTGCAATGTATCAATTTAGCAGCTGCAAAGTCTACAAAATAAGACAACACATGTTCCCTTCTTTCCTATTATCAGAAGCCTATGGAGAGTACATGTAATAGCTTAGAAAATAAAATTGCAATTTACAAGCTAGTTAGAAATATAATTCTAACTGACAACTACTCTAATTGAATCAAGATGTTGCCCTTCTGTATTTCAACTACTACTCTTAAACCACTGCTAATTAATCACATACACCTGCACTGTCACTGGAATATGGAAGCATTGTTCTTTAGCGAAACCCTTCATAACAGTCCAGAATACAACCATTTCCCTTTGAATAGGTAAGAGTAATTCCTTCATACTTACTTTCTAAAGCTTTTAAAAGGACTGAAAAGTCTTCATCCTCTGAAAGAGAAGGCTTTATTAGTGACATTCATATTTCTATCATTTATCATGATTTGTTATCTTTAAAGAACAAGAATCAAGATTTTCCTCACCTTCACCTACATGATTTAGATATGGACCATGCTTTTCCTACTAAAAAATCTGCTTTTATTTATGAAAATACTTACAGTCTATAATCACATACAGTGCTTATTTGCTCCCCTCACTGGCAACATGGCAGCCAAACAAGCCACAAGTACTGCACATCCCCTAAGCTATCAAGTTAAAAAATGTCCAATTTCTAAAGCTACAGAATTAAGTGTCGACATTGCCCTCTTAATTCAAAGGTGCAGAAGGTAAAGACAATTCTGCCTACGGTTACTAGCAATGGATTTGTTGCCACTCTGTTCCCTTTTTCATACAGACACAAAAAAAAGTGAGAAAATTATGTAATATACATTATCGGGAATAAAGGAGTAAATATTTTAGTTTCTTAATCTATTTTTACACCACTATGCAAGATAGTATGTATAGAATGATAGTTAAGAAGCCGGAAATCTCTTTTAATCATTCTTGAAGCTGAGCCTCTAGACTGTAGCTCTATAACTAAAATACAACTTTAAAATTCATTCCTTTTTAACCACGGAGGTGTATCATATACAGCTCCTCTTTAAATTCTTCCAGCCAAATGAAGGAAGGAAAAAAAGTAACTTTGCCAGTGATGATGTAGACATGCCTCCATAGCGTCTCAAGTGTGAGAAGTATAAACAGCCCTTGTTTTACCTTTTGTTAAGCAGCAGTTAAATAATAAAATTATTAGTTTCCAAACCTGTCCAGCTTGTGCTGCTGATGAGAAGAGCTGGCCGTCCTCTGGTTTTTATCACGTGCCCCTTTTTTTCATCCCTTTCTGTAAAGGCAGACCTCTCAGCATTCGAACTGACAGACTCTGTACTACGGAAACAGTATTTTCTGAGTATGGACTACACAAACACAGAAGGAAATATGACACTTAACTGGCACAAATTTCCACTTTGTTTCATATTTGCTGCTCAACATCTCTAGAAACACTGTCATTACAGTACTGAGCTGCACAGAGATAACCTGATCAAAAGAGAGCCCACTTTTCATCTGTGTTATTGCTACCAAAAGCCCAGTGACACTACTGCTATAGGCACGATTGCATCTTCTAACAAAACGTTTTCCTTAGTAAGTTGAGAAAATAGCCTCTCTTTCCAGCTCTGTCTCAAATATATAGTAGAGCATGGAGGCCAACAGTACATTTATTCAATTAAACTCAGAACCTATAATTCTATGGCGGGCATTTCCAAAAAGAAATTGCTATACACTATGGCTATCGCTTCTTTTTCAAGCATTAGTTTGATAAAGTAACACCCTGTGAAAGCTATCTACTGCAGGAGACATCTGCACATAGCCAGAGAGGAATGTTTAACACTTAGACCAACATCTTGAAACCTCTCTGCAGTAAGCTGAATGAAGGGATGCTATTAATGAAGCTTCCAATCACTGTCATCTAGTTCCAACAGGAACTAGACAACTGCTGAGTTCCACCCTAGAGATACTCTATTACACATTGCCTCAGTACCTATGCCAACTTCTTTAAAAATAAAACACTTCTATTATTTCACACACCAAGCATTGTGTTATCACAGTTCAATGATTTCACTCATTCTGGCCTCTCCTAGTGCCCATGAAGCTAACTTACACAGCATCAGCTGGCGGCTAGGAGCACACAGAGACCACTCTGCCCACTGATGTTCACTAACCTGTGACCCTATGCAAAAGTATTTCTGGTAATTAAGTCCAATAACTTTACGTCATTCAGGTAAGGACTGTAACTGCATGCTTTACTTACACATACCGTGGTTTAAAAGGCTCATAGTCTTTGGAAAGTTTCATGTACAAACGATGTTGAAGTTCTAATGGTGTTTCCTTAAAATAAGCAGCTGGCTTGTCATACAGCGTTACTGCCCTGTAATGAAATAAATTCACAGGTTAAATAAAAAACAGATGTAAGAAAATGTATATGGTACAGTCACAGGCTACAACAATGTAATGCAGAAAGTAATTAAGTAAATCAATACAGCAAAATAATTTCTTCACTCTTACAACTTTCTGTGTTCCTGAAGTTTGCTGGAATACCCCAAGGGGGACATATAAATCCTGTAACAACGGACCTCTTTCTCATGTGCATATTGAAGGGGTGTAATGCAACTGCAAACGCTGCAAGCATAATTGTCCCAATTTTTTAACTTACTTCATAACTGTTCCTGAGCAACTTTGATCTTAAAGCCCTCTGATTGCAAAAGAAGAATCTGCAGGGCAGACGTATTGTTAAAAATTGCTGTGATGTCCGCCTCATTCTGATTCTACAGGCAGCCCGGCAGCAAACCTAACACCTGCACTGCCACCTTTAGTCAATGGGGTGTTAATTATGAAGGGTAATGAAGGTTCTTGAATGCTCACACTCCACCAGCTCATTACAAAACTGAGCTAACGTGTTTCAGTGGTGATGGATGGGCTTGGGAAAGGTGCTTTTGTAAGATTCCTCTGAATCCACAATCATCAGGGCTATGTTCTTGCATTTTATTTCACATACACACATACTAATTCGTTAGAGGTATGTGACTTACTTTATGTTGCAATTCACCCATAGATCTTCTTTCATTGCATTAGTGACACACAAGTTATAGTCAGACAAACGCCCAAAAAGCTTTTCGTACCTGACAAAAATTAAATCTTAGTTAGAAACCACAGGCAGGTAATCACATTAGCCAAACAACAACTGCCCACCAGTGATCACGCTAATTAAAAGCCAAACAAAACCAAATGCAACCCAACTGCCCCCTGTAACTGAAATTTAATTATCAATTATTGATTGACTCCTTATACTGAAGCAGTATCACTGTATGTATGAGAAGGGATACAGCATGACTCCCTTATCCTCTAAGACCTAAGAACACCACACTCGAAAGCCTTTAAAGCCTTTACCTACACGTACCCAATTAGATTCAGCAAGAAACAGATCTTTAAAGATGAGCTGGAGTGTAAAGCACCACTGGCAAATAAAAAAACCTGAAACAGTACGTAACAAGTCATTCTGATAACAAGATCAAAGTTTGCATATGCACATAGAAGCAACCTCCCTACTTCATCAATCGCCTTCCTACGTGTTTAACAAAGGTGTTTTAAAGAACGTACTTTCTGAAATAGAAAGCAGTTTAACACAGCAAAATCCAGAAATCCTCCATGGAAACAGCCCTTCGTTAATTATATTCTCCCCACTGGTTTCCATTCTTCAGAATTCTGCAAAGGTATGTAGTTCATAAAGAAGAGAAGGAATTACTGTACAAACCATTTTGCAATTTGTACTATTGGGTGATTTCTTCCGTGATTCAGACTCATTATAGTATATCCATAGTTGTGCCAATCAATTATCAATTTGCTTCTCCAGAAAAGACACGCTACCCAGGCAACAGCTATACTAGGTAAGCCTGGAGGATTCTGTTTAATAAATAAAACAAATAAAAATAGCATAAGACTGCAATCAAGTGACAAACACTAAGCAACTACCAAAAAAGAAAACAAAACAATTGAAATTACATTTCTTTAAAGGATCTTAACAAACAGAGACAATTTTGTATCCACCAGCTACAGAACTGCCAGTTTCTCCTATGAAGACTGGCAGGCACTTCAAATTTTACTGTTGGATGATTCCACTCCAACAAACACACAAACATTTCTGTTAAGATTTATTCTTTACTAATATCTGTGCCAATGAAGTTTGAAAGCTCAACAATCAACAGGTAGAACACGTGTGAGTTGACAACAGAAAAAAATCAAAGTTTAGAGCCAAATAAATAGTTTGATATAGGTTTACACCATTGATTAGGCCAGTGGAAGCTTTCAAATAATTAGAACAATGTCTGAGACTGCTAAAAATGCCCTGCCTTAAAGTAGCATGTATTTTTATTAATACTAGTCCCAACACAAAACATACCTGAAGGAGAATATAGGATGGCTGATCTATTGTCAGCAGCGCGTACAGTAATTGTATTGCCTGCACGATGACTTTTATGACATACTGGAAAAGCTTCGGACCAACTGCAAAACGACAGAAAAACCTGGTAAGACTGTTACAGCTCCCCAGAAACGTGCACTTCACACAGAACCAGCCGCCTCTGCAGAGAAAGCTTTAACGTAACGGTAGGCTGTAAAAAGGGAAACCTGGTTTTAGGCAAATATCTCGCAATCAATGCCTACAAATTCCCGTTCTGTGTTTTGCAATAGAAAGAAATCGGGGGAGGTATGGATAAATATACACGCATGGTTAAAAAAGTAATATTAAAGTTTTAAAAACATCTCTGTTTCGGCCTGTGTGAGAACTGCATTAATGTGCTCCGGTACCACAGAGAGAAGCGTTTAAAACAGGTATGGAGGCACCAAGGAGGCTCAGCCTGAGCCAGCACACCCCTCCGGAGCAGCGAGGCCCCAACCCCCGGCTTCGGGTTGTTCTATTGTTCCACACAAAATCCCGTTTCCCCCTTTTCCTCCGCTTCCCCCTCATCCCCCCCCCTCCCCCAGCTCCCAGCAGCCGAGCACCCACCTCGCAGCCCCCGCAGCTCCGCCACAGGCACCAGCCGGATCTCCCGGCTCCGCAGCACGTCGCCGTGCGGCCTGCTCTCTGCCAGAACGGAGAGAGGCCCGTCAGAGCACCGATCCCCCCCCTCACCCCTCCCGGCCCAGCCGGCGTCGCTGCAACCGGGCCGCCACCCGCTGTGAGGGAGGGGAGGGACCCGCCCGCCATCACTCACGCAGGTAGCCCAAGAGCGCGACGCCGCGTCCGTGCCGGGCCAGCGAAAGCGCGTGGTACTGCATCCGCGGGCTGCGGCCCAGGTCGCCCAGCACCGCCACGCACACCCGACCCGCGCCGCCCGCCGCCGCCCGTCGCCGCCGCCACCACCACAGCAGCGCCGCCAGCACCACCGCGCCCGCCGCCAGCCACGGCGCCAGCGCCGCGCCGACCGCCGCCATCTTGGGGCGCCGGCGGCGGGAAGGGCGGCGGGGGGGGGGGGGGGGGGAGCGCCCCCTGGCGGTGCCGCGCTCTGAGGGGACGGCGGGCTTGGGGGGGGCGAGTAGAGCAGCGATAAGCTCCAGGCAAAATGTAATTTAAAAAAATGGGAATAGCGGGCATTGAGGAGGCTCCAAACCTCTGCATTTTTTAAAAGGAGTTTGCGGTAGCACGCAAAATGAATTTTCTTTCTTTCCGCTTGGAAGAGCGGCCCTCAGAACATGAATTAACTTCCTCAGCGTGCCCCAGTGGAAAGGTCGGTGAAGGCATTGTCTTCTCTGACTGAAAAAAAATGACACATTCTCTATGACACCAAATATTTCAAAGGTAGAAAATAACTGGTACCTGCGGTAGTGAAAAATAGCTCTTGGTGGTGAAAAAATAGCTCTTATTCAAGCTCAGGGTATTTGTACTGCAGTGTTCTGCCTTCACGTTCTTGACCTATGAAAAAACAAAGATGCTAAGGTTAAGGAAACAGTTTAATTAGAGTGAGGGGGGCATCTGGCAGCCACACTGAGCGCGCTTAGGCAAGACAGGCTCTTTGGAGCCCAGAACCTGCTGCTGATTTTTTTGGGAGAACGGTGCTGCGGGCAGGTCTGCGCAGCAGACATCCCATGGTTCTGTGGCACCACCGTTAACTTTAAAGGGAGTCTTCTGTCATTTCGGGCAGGAATAAAGTGACTTATTCTGTGGTATGTCAGCAACGTAGCTTAGTCTCAAAAAAAAAAAAAGGCTAAATGGATGTTTCTTCAAAATAACTATATGCATATGCATGCAAGAGTACCTTTGGGTATAGACAGACATCTAAGAAATTAGGTAGGACCCGCAAACTCTCTCTACTGCACCGTTAATTACAGGCTTTCTTCTTCAATTTGCTTTCAGAATTTGAGGACGAAGAGGCAGGGGAAAAGGGGAGATGAACGTAGCCTCTGGCATGAGACAGCCCTCTCTGAACGCCATTCCTACGCTAGGTTTAGACAGAGCAAAGAGCCTGTGGTTCCTTGATTCCCCTTGCAAATACTCTGAACTGTGGTGATATACCTAAGATAGCTATGAACATCTTTTTCATTTTATTGGTCATGTTTTCCTCAACTTCTCAGTTTTAGGGTCACTCCTTTCCCTACTGAATAACATCAATATTTTATCCGTGTACTTCATCCCAGAAATCTAGAGAAAAGACATTCCAGTTGCAAAGCATAACATGAGCATTATCCACATGACACATTACCAGTAAGCAACAAAATGATATTCATACCTAATTAGTGCTTATGCACCAGGCAACATAGATGTTTATTGGGACAACTCTGTATGTCGATGGCCGAACTAGCTGGTTGAAACTACTATTTCATATATTTTTACTCCAGAAACAGATTGACAATGAAGGTGCCTGCTTGCTGTGTAGGTATACCATATACTGATGTTCTTTCCCATTCCCCCGCAAGGCTTGTTTAGAAAGACACATATTTGTAGGGAGCCTACGGTCCATGAAGATGCATCCTGCTAAAAAATAATGTTATTAGATAGACTTATCGCACAATGTTTGAATCGAATGTAAGGTTTTCAATTGCAATTCACAACTCTCAGATCCCCTCGTCCCTACTCCAGGTTGGAAGAAAAGAAAAAGTCTAATAAAATGCCATGCAATACTCAGTTCTTTTTTGTATCTACAGAAGGTCACCTCTTCCTGAGTATTAGAAGAGTATTTTCTGTGCTAACATGATGAAAATAAACTTAGAGATTGAAAGCAACGGATTCAAGTTTTCTTCTTGAGACCTCTTCATGGGAAACATTATGTTCTCTGTTCTCAGTTAACCAACACTGTGGTAAAAGCTGTTGTGAAATAATAAAAGCAAAGAATTTTCTTTAGCAGCAATGAACCATCTAACAAAATAAATGAAGTATTTCTTTTTTTTACATTTTTTTACATTTTACATTATTAAAGTAATGAATTATACAACATTTACAACATCAGCGTCAGATAATTTATCTCAAATTTTACAACCTGAATCTTTATCCCAACTTAAGCAAGATGTATAAAGTTTATGATCCTTATGTACATTGGCTATACAGTAAGGGCCATCATTTCCAAACCTGGAATTTATTTGCCTAAATCAGTTGTTAAAGTAGATTGTTGAGATTAAAGTGGTATGACTTGATTAAGCTTTGTAAGCATCTTTTTTTTTTTTTTTTTTGGCTGGAGATCAAGCACATAAAGCAGTAATTACAAAAAAAAAAAAAAAAGCTGCGTTTTTCTGTCCCATTTTGTTCCCCCTCGTTGTGTTGCGTGGCATGTCTGGTTTCTCGGACTTCTACAAACTCGGATAACGGCTGGAGAAGATTCTCACTTGGCAGATGCCTAAGGGAAGATGCTTTGGCAGACCTAGCGAGTAAGCCTTACCCCACAGGAGTGAGGTGGTGTGATACCTTGGCTACACATATAAGATACAGACTGCAAATCAAAGGGCTATTTTACAACATTTCTGTCAAGTGTCACTGAAAACTCCAATTCAAAGGGTGCCCCCATCTCTCCACTAGAAGAGGAACAATCATTAATGTTTTTCATGTCCAAAATGTTTCACAAAGGCTACACAATCTTGAGTAGAAAGAATGTGCCTGGTCATACAGACGGGCAGAACCTTAGCCCTTTTGTAGCAAGCTTCTGACGTGCGGAAATCAGACTCCACAACCCCAAGGTTGTAAAGTAGGTATGCTTTATTCAGCGCTGGGCAGCACGGGGGGTCATCCCACCAAATTCGTGCGCGCCTAACGCGGCAGCTCGTATCATATTTATACAGCAAAGTGTTACATATTCATAAGGTTTCGCAATACGCCTATACATATTAACTATCTATTCCCGCTTCGTATGCAAATGAGCCATTTCCGTGGTCTCCTCCCCGCCGAGCATGCGCAGTTTCTTCTGGTGGTGGTCGTTGAGGGTCGAGAGGATGAAGGCAAACCCTCTCTTCTTCATCACCACAAGTGACTCTTTATTCCTGTGTAAGCTCAGTCTCTCTTTTATCAGACTCCGCAACCGCAAGGTCAGTTCCAGCAAGTTTCTTTAGCAAGGCCGCCCATGGCTGTTCTGTTCTTCTCTGCTATTTCCTGATAAAACGTCTTACACGATGGCCAAGGTTATAGATATGGGTTAAGCAATGCAATGGCTACAATGTTATATGTTTTGCGTCAAGCATGTTCTCTCCTGCTATTAGCCCTTAAATGTTAGTTCTCTCTATCAATCCCCCCCTTTTCTAAAAAGTAAGTAAATTCATTTACTTTATGTTAGTGCCCTTTATATTATTCCATTCTTTTCTAGGTTCTTTATAAGATTTTTGCCTATTTCGACCTGTTGTCGGCGTTGTTGAGCATATATCAATTGCCTCATTTGTTTTATCATTCTCAAGTTTAAAACATATAACACTATGGATAAAACAATGCTAATCAGGGACAAGCTCAGGAGAACAATAGGGTGGCATAAGTTATTAAGGATTTCTGTAGCAGTGGGTGACCAGCCAAAGAGTACTTCCCACCATTTATGTTCTCCATCCTTTTCTACCCTTTTTAGAACCTCTATTATTTTATCTGTGTCATGATGAACCGTTATCAAAGTTTCCTGTCCCTTGGTTTTGATTTCCTCTAATATTCGCATTAACCCCTGATGCTGTAGTAATTTCTTTGTGAGAGTTATGTCTGTCCCAATGGGTGTAGGCGCCAATTCGTGGAGTAACGTATAATTAGATTTAAAAGCTGATGGGATATGACTGGAGCTGTATAATTAAAGTCACATCCGTTGATGTTAGTAAAATTACAAACACAGAAATTTGAGTGATTTCTAGTATCTACTTCTATGTCCTCTACAGATATGAAACTACAGGCAGTTCTCAGACACACACAACCTTTGCCAATGTATATTAATATGGTTTTAAGGTCAGCATTGGGACGAACTTCATACTGGCGAACTTTCTGATCAGTGTCAAGACAAATGTCTTGTGCACTGATGGCGTTACTTTCACAAATGAATCCTTGTTGTTCTCGCACAATACAGGATTCTAGGTCTACTGTTTGCCATTTATCCTTTACCTTCCAGGCCCATGTCTTATGCTCAAAAGGATAGAGTAAAATCCCATTGTAATTTAATCCTAATGCTATAATGGGATGAATCACATATATTGAAGCATTACGAACAGTTAACACAAAAGTTGTAACTATGTCTGTAGTGGGATCATAGGTAAAGTTTACCAAATTCCACCAGGCCTGGAGTTTCCTTTCGAAGTGGTTAGCATTGTCCCAGATTATTTTCCGGATTTCAGTGGGAAAAATCCCTTCCTCACCTTCTCTTATGATTGAAGCAGTCACTGATTGCATCCATAACTGAGCCTGGATACAGCTGAGAGCCAAAGAGACGTTACTTTGGAGCCCACCCAGTGCGTCTATAATTAATTTGTGATCTCTTATGTTTATTCTTTCCCAATTTGGTAATACTTTCGACACTAGCCACTGATGAGTTCCCAAAGCCACTAGGGAAGATCTTAAAGGCTGTTGTAATTTTGTGAAATCGGCAGTGGAGGCGGCCAACTTATTCATTATTATTTCTGAGTCAATGCTATTCAGAACGCTTAGCCCTGTTCCTATAGCACCAGTCAGGTCTCTTGATATTCGCCTATGGGAAGTTGCTGGTGCCCTTCTATGTAACCAGGTGGTCCATCCCTCGAAAGAGGTTCGTAAAAAGGGAGAACAGGCTGGTTGAATCTCTGTGATGTTGTTTTGCATTGACAACTCAATGTGTTTAAGAGACCATTCTGGTTTAAACAGCATTTGCTGTTGGCCTGTGTTTTTTATTACATATGGGCCATTCTCATATATTTTGGGTTCGAGCCTGGGTGCTGGCGTAGGTCGCGTGGTAAATATATCTTTCACTGTTGTAGCAGGCACTGTTGTAACGGGCCTAGCTACGACATTTATTTTAAATTTGAATGAGAGTCCAATAGTATCATAGGCCCAGAGACAAACCACTTCACTGGTCCGTTCTAATGTAAAGTTATGCCAGCAATCTAATTCCCTGGAAGTACAGACCGTTTTGTTCTTTGTAAGAACATCTGAAACAGTGATTTGGGATGCCTTTTTATAGGTGGTGCCATTAACCAATCGGCATCCCACTTTGATTTCTTCCCCTACAGTTCCTTGAAGTTGATAAATCCCCTTCACATCCTTGCTCCATTCTTCCTTTATGTATACTTGACTTCCATGCATGACTACAGTGGATAAGTTTAAATCCTTTTGAGCAAAATATCCCCCCCATGGATCCAGTATACTTTATATAGGCTTGGGACCAAGGCCACCCAACATTATTCTGACTAGAAGTGCTCTCCTGTCCCTGAATTATAATTAGGATCGTGAGAAAAGTAATTTTCCTGGCTGAACTTGCGTGACCTTCCATGGAGATTCATGTGCTCTTTTTACTCTGGTGTGATGGATCCAGGCGCTCTGTTCTTTGATTTTGATTGCTTTTACCATTTAGGACATAGCTGCTTCCATCCGTGAACCAATTCTCTGTGTTCTCCATAGGACTGTCTCTCAGGTCCAGACGGCTCGAATATGTTGCTTCAATGGTTTCCAGACAATCGTGATGCACTGGTTCTCCTGTGTTCTCACTGAGGAAAGAGGCTGGATTGACAATGTTAGTGATTACAATTTCCACATCATCTTGTTCCACCAGTATGGCCTGATATCTCAAGAATCTTTGTGGGGACAGCCAGTGTCCTCCTTTCGCTTCCAGTACTGAGGATACTGTATGGGACACTAACACAGTCATTTTCTGGCCCAAGGTGAACTTTCGGGCTTCCTGGATGTTTAATACTACAGCCACAACTGCCCGCAAGCATCCAGGCCAGCTTTTCGCAGTTGTGTCCAATTGCTTGGAGAAATATGCAACTGCTTGCCGATACGGGCCTAGATCTTGTGCCAATATCCCTAAGGCAATTCTCTGTTTTTCGTGAGAGAAAAGGATAAACGGTTTACTCACGTCTGGGAGTCCCAAGGCTGGAGCTGACATCAAGGCCTTTTTTAACGACTCGAAGGCCTGTATGGTCTCTTTAGTCCATTCAAGGGGTTTCTGTTCCGTAGTCATTAGGGTATACAGGGGTTTGACAAGCAGCCCATAATTATAAATCCACAGCCGACACCACCCAGTCATTCCCAGAAAAGTTCGTAGTTCCTTCACTGTCTGCGGTCTTGGGGTTTGGCATATTGTCTCTTTTCGGGCCTGTCCCAAAGTCCTTTGTCCGGCACTGATCTCATAGCCCAAATATATCACCTTACACTGCGTCACTTGGGCCTTCTTCTTAGATACCCGGTATCCTTGGAGTCCTAAAAAATTCAGCAGACTCACTGTCCAGGTTATACGAGCATCCTCTGTCTTGGTGGCAATCAAGAGATCATCTACATATTGTAACAGTTTCCCTTCCTCGGGTGGGGCTGTTTTTGAACCCTTGTGGCAACACTGTCCAGGTGAGCTGAGTCTTACGTCCACTTTTAGGATTTTCCCATTCGAATGCAAATATTTTCTGGCTGGCTTTATGGAGAGGGAGGCAAAAGAAGGCATCCTTCAAATCTAAGACTGTAAACCAGGCTAGTTCAGGTGTCAATACAGTCAGTAGGGTGTATGGATTCACCACTACCGGGTATAGGTCTTCAGTTATTTTATTTATAGCTCGCAGGTCCTGGACTATCCGGTATGACCCGTCAGGTTTACGGATAGGTAATATGGGAGTGTTAAAATCAGATTCACATTCTCTTAGCAACCCCAGTTGTAAAAATTTTTCTATTATTGGTTGAATTCCTTCCCTATCCTTCTTCCTTAAGGGATATTGTTTGATTCTTACCGGTGGTTGTCCCTCTTTAAGTTTGACCTCAACAGGTGTAGCATTTTTTGCTTTTCCTGGTATATCTGTGGCCCATACCCCGGGATATACCTCATTCATGATTTCTTCGCTGATTTTTCCTCCCACGGGGACACTAGCTAGGGATAAGCTCATTATCTGAATATACTGCTGGTCATTTACCTCTAGAGTAATCTCTCCTTTTTCAAATTTAATTATTGCACCCAATTGTTCCAATAAGTCTCTCCCCAAAAGTGCCTTTGGGGAGTTGGGCATGTACAGGAACCTGTGAATGCCCCATTGTTTTCCCAATTTATATCTCAGAGGTTCGCAAAAATATGCCTTTTCACTTTGGCCAGTTGCCCCTTTTACCATGATATATTCATTTCCCAGGGGCATCAAAGCTTGATTTAAAACCGAATATGTAGCCCCTGTATCAACCAAAAATTCTACTTTCTTTTGTTCCTCCCCTAGCTTCATTATAACCAGTGGATCCGCTAGGGTAGATTCCTCTGGTCCCCGTCAGTCTACCTTCATGTGAGCCAACACTCTTCCCTTTTGGTTGTTCCATGCCTTTTCCTTATTTTTCCACCTTTCCGGACAATTGTTTTTCCAGTGTCCAGATCTTTTGCACCACGCACATTGATCCTTGCTTAATCGAGGCAGTCCTTGTCTAGGTTTTCTCTCTTCCCCCTCCCTGATGACTGCCACTACCCTTCTTTGCCCCCGTTTACAATCATCCTCTCTATTACTGAACACTCTCCACGCCTCATCCAGTAACACTTCCAGACTTCTGCTTTCTGTGGGACGCAGCTTTTGGAGTTTCCGTCTAATATCTCCTGTAGACTGTCCTAAAAACAGAGAGACTAGTTGCTGTACTCCTACTTCAGACCCAGGGTCCAGCGGTGTGTGGCGGCGCATTACATCTCTCAGTCGGTCCAGGAACTCAGATGGTGACTCGGAGGGACTTTGTTTAATTGCATATAATGCTGACCAATTGATGGTCTTAGGAATGGCTCTCTCCATTCCTTTCAAAATCCATCCTTGATATGCTCGTAATCTTTCCATATGTGCTGATTTATTTGGATCCCACTTTGGATCCTGCAGGGGGAAATATTCTTTAACGTCCCCTCCTGCGATCTTATAATGATCTTCAGCTAAATCCCCAGCAACCTTTAAAATCTGTTGTTTTTCCGTTTCTGTCATATATTCCAATAATAGCTGCATAACATTCCAATCAGGGTTATGTTGCTTTATGATAAACTGAAAATGTTTGGCTACGCCCACAGGATCATTCCTATAATCCTTGGCAACCTTTTTCCACGCCTCCAAATCAGTAGTGGTAAAAGGTATCTTAATCAACATTGTCCCTCCCTCTGGTCCTACTGCCTCTCGAAGCGGTGCCTGCAAAACCATATGTTTCCCCCGAGTCCGGGAGGCTACGGGGCTGTCCGGAGGAGTAGGAGTTCTATCCGAGTCCACATATCGTTCCTGTGACCGAGGGGGAGACTTAAACAGATCAGTTAAATCCTGTTCTGACGCTTGATAATTTTTACTGATCTTAGTGCATCTTTGTCCAATACTACATGCTGAGCAGCACCGCCTTAGTTTTCCCTTTAATCCTTTATTCTCTCGCTCGAGGGCGAGTACTATAGGGTCCTGCGGTGGCACTATTCCACAATCCCTCTACCACTCCGGATGATTTCGGAGGGTAAAAAAACATATCTGCGTATGAGACCTCATCCCATTTCCCTTCTCTTCTTAAAAATAACATTAACTGCAACATAGTATTATAATCTAGTGATCCATTTAATGGCCACTTGGCCCCATCTTCCAACTTATATAATGGCCACCACTGATTACAATACTTAACAAGAATTTTCTTACTTTCAGTACCTCCATTTCCCACAATTTCTTTCCAATGAGCAAGCACACAACCCAAAGGACTTTTCTTGAGGATACCCCCTTGAGTATTACCCATCTTTAAGTTTCTTTAATTTTTTTTTTTTTCCAACTATTTTCTATTTCTGCTGCGCTTCAATTTCCACGCAAACCTCTTTTTGCAAACTGTTTTAACTCTTTCCCACACGTTTAAATTGTCCCAAGGTTCGAACCCAAACCACCGAAGGAGTGACTCCCTCTGTTCTGCCACTTCGATGATTAGCCAAACCCCTGATAGGAGAGCGACTAAGCACCACAGCACATATATCAGAAAAAAACTTTTACAGAATGTCAGATGTTTTGCCCGTCTCGGAGTTCCTTGGAGAGTCACGAAACCGCAACTCAGGACTCCCCCTCACTTTACAACAACGCTGCGTCTTAAACACACACACACACACACACACACACAAGTGCTTTTAACACAAAATACCCGGGCAGTTACAAATGAGACATGAAATTATCACTCCAGTTAGTATCCCTCCAGCAGCTGCAAATATTAATTAGTTGACATATCACAATTGTGAGAGGCTCGCTTACCCTTCTCCTGCTTCTCAAACAGTCATTAGCAGGTCCGTCCTGGCTCCCGATGCCGGGATGCAGCGATAACCTCGGATTCACTCGATCTACTCCCAAGATCGCTAGCGGCCGCTCTATCGGTCAGCGAATCCCCTTACTATAATACAGGGTACCCTCTTCCCATACGGGGACTATGCTGCACGCCAGACGTCTCTGCGCGCTTTACCAGCAGCCCCGGCCACGCGTGGGCGTCCCCTACGACTTACTGGCCCCCTCATTAAACATACCGTTTGTCCGCAGCTTCAGGAGGTTGTTGTCTACTCCCACGGTGAGCGGCTGGGAGTGGAGGCTCCTCCGAGGAAAGTACTCAGGGCGCGCCTAGGGGCGTCCGCTCCACAGTCGATCCCGCAGCTGAGCAGAGAACCTCCTGGCTGGCTCGCCAAAACTGACGTGCGGAAATCAGACTCCACAACCCCAAGGTTGTAAAGTAGGTATGCTTTATTCAGCGCTGGGCAGCACGGGGGGTCATCCCACCAAATTCGTGCGCGCCTAACGCGGCAGCTCGTATCATATTTATACAGCAAAGTGTTACATATTCATAAGGTTTCGCAATACGCCTATACATATTAACTATCTATTCCCGCTTCGTATGCAAATGAGCCATTTCCGTGGTCTCCTCCCCGCCGAGCATGCGCAGTTTCTTCTGGTGGTGGTCGTTGAGGGTCGAGAGGATGAAGGCAAACCCTCTCTTCTTCATCACCACAAGTGACTCTTTATTCCTGTGTAAGCTCAGTCTCTCTTTTATCAGACTCCGCAACCGCAAGGTCAGTTCCAGCAAGTTTCTTTAGCAAGGCCGCCCATGGCTGTTCTGTTCTTCTCTGCTATTTCCTGATAAAACGTCTTACACGATGGCCAAGGTTATAGATATGGGTTAAGCAATGCAATGGCTACAATGTTATATGTTTTGCGTCAAGCATGTTCTCTCCTGCTATTAGCCCTTAAATGTTAGTTCTCTCTATCACTTCTCACTTGAAATCTGTTTCATCAGCTGTAAGAGAAGGCCATCTCCTCTGCTTCAAGAAAGCTGAAACTTCAGAGAGAGAGCTGTTAGCAAGAGTCTTCGCTGGGAATAAAACCTCAGCATTGTGCAGCAATCCATTTCCCCTTTTTTCTTTGTTTTTTGCTCCATGTAAAGATTTTGAACACAGCTCTGGACCAAAAGCAGCTGCTGAGGAGAGTTAAGACAAGGAGAAAGTTGTTTGCAGGTAAAAATAACTGATGTGTTTGAAGGAAGGTGTATCTTTTAGAAAGGTTTGTTCCAGTTACTGATGAACAACTGTGCATAAAATATTCAATAATATAAATCAACACAGTTGTTTCCAAGGTAATTCTAACTCCCCTTTCTTACATGTAGGAGTGGCTTTCTCATCTCCCTGAGAATGTTTGCAGAAAGAAGGCATCACAAATGCTTGCATGAATAAGAAAAACGATCCTGATTATCCCAAGATTTTTGTCAGGGTGGAATGCTTTTATTAAATGACAGTTTGGGGACAGATCTCACGGCATGAATGCAGAATGAGAACTCCAATCTGGGCCTGTACCGAATAAGTTGTTAGAATCAGAGTCTGTAACAGGTTTGGAAAAAAACACTGAATACCAAAGCAAGAGCCGGCTGCCTCCTAAGAGAAGACAAGCCAAGGGTGACAGCAGCAGCAGCGCTCTCACCCTCAGGGCACAGTCCCACAGCAACCCCAGCCGGGTGACAACAGCAACAGCTCCCACTGCCAGTCTGTTGATCATCAAACAAAAGCCAGGTTACAAGGCCAAGGTCAAGCCACTAAATCTAAATAACAATTCAGGAACAGGACTGGAAACAGGTACATCTACACCATAGCTCAGGGAAGAACTGAAGACCAGGCCTGAGCTTAAATGAGGCCGCTGGGCCCGTGGGCAGAGGGTGTGGGTGGTGAGTGGGGTCAGGGCAATTAGCACGTGCTGCTTCGAAACACAAAGTCCATTTGCAGATAATTTGTGAGCCAAGGTGGTTAAATTTCACGTTCGCCAGTTCATCCGTATTACCATTTTACCATGTACCCATATAATTTAAAAAAAAAAACCAAACAAAAAACGAAAAGAAGGTGCTCCTGAAAGACATAATGAAGACAGCATTTGTAAAGCAAAACACTTGAACGAATGCTACATGTTATCTAAAGCAGCCTGTTTAAAGTACTCAGAGAGCTAATGGTCAATATCACCCATAAAATGAGCCAAGTATCTCCCTGTCTGAACTCTACAGCAGGATGCCCAGCACTAAGAAATTCAGAAATCTTAAAATTCTTATGTTTTCATCTCATGTGGAAACTCCAGTATTAATCTATCTGGCTGTCCATGTTTCTGATCTTTGGAACTACAGAAGTCTCGCACATACAGACATCAACTGAAAGTATTCATCCTGTGATACAAATTCATATCATGAAAGAAATTTTTTCATTCTATAAAGGATAAGTTTTTTCTTCAGTGGCCATCAAAGTAAAGACTCACAATATCCCCACTAGGGAAAAAAACCAGGATTACACTTATCTCAACAGCTGGGTATAGTACAGCAGAGAGAGAATTTTATCCAAGGTCAAATGCTGAGCTCAGGGTCACACACAAATTGTGGGGCAGAGATGGCTATAAAGTCCAACTGAAGTTTTAACTTGCATGTCAATTTTACTATTTTATCTCCCTGACTAAACTCTGCTGTAGCCTTCCAAACGCGTATGGCTTTAAAATCAGTACAGATCATCACCTATAGTGATGATGATAATGACGATGACCTGAAATACCCCTGTAGCCTCGTTCACTGAGGACAGTTGACAGTTGCAGGCTGCCAGCGGGGACCGCCACTTGCACAGAGAAGGCCTTGAGCAATACTAGTGCTCAGTCCACAGTGAAATAGGATTAGACCTTTTAACCCGCAATCTTGTCTTGCAGTACAAAGAGGAACTCCACCTTGGGAGCTAATTTTTAATTACAGCAATACTGGACAGTCGTCCACAATGTGTTTTTTCCTGGTAAGTTTTAGCGTATCCCAGAGAGCCAGGGATGATTTCAGTGCAGCCCCATTACCACTGAATGCATACGTTGTTCTCCAGCTCAAATTCTACTGAATTCTAAAGATATATTCAACTTCACTAGATCTGAATCTATGTCCTGGATATTTCTGTGATATCTCTTAATTTGCTGTCTCAAGTCCTGATCCTACCAGGTACTAAATACTTTCAACACCTGCTTTCTGCTGGGTTCTAACACATGTACGTAATAAACAATTTTCAGCTGTTTTCAGCTTGCTGATTCCTGTTTTGTGGTGGAAATGCAGATGCCAAGAGCAAATAGAAGCCTCCAAACAGAAACGTTTGCCACATTATCACGCCAAGGTCCCGTGGAAGTCACTGAACCCCACGGTGAAAAATCATTAAGTTAGAGCCTTGGTCAAGAATTTAAAACTAGGTTAGATGCACTGACCAGCAATGAAATAAGATGTGTCCCACAGTGCAGAGAACAACTGGTATTTCTTCACTACAAACAGGAATAAAGACACAAATAAAGGATGCTCTTCTGCAGACCCGAATGGCCAGCCAGTTTCAGTGGTATGCTGGTATTCTGGTTATGGTTCTTTTACCCCAATGACAAAACCAGATGTGAGATACTTTTTTACTTATTTCCATCGTAATTCTCCATATTGCCTACCAGCACGTGTGTGGTAACAATGAAACCATTGTTCCCTTTTAAAGCATAGAACTAATTACAAGTGTGGGCAGACTGGTTCAACAAGATAATAAAGCCTGGAATATTTGCTCAAAGATCCTCTTCAGAATGCATCTTTTTCTAACTGGGAAAGAGTCAAAATCCCTTCAAGAAGAGCCCCCCTGTGCCAGGTCCCTCCCGTACTTGGACACACAGAGCCCCGGCACGGGCAGTCAGGACAGCTGTTCTTTTGGGAACCCCTCATTTCCCTCTCGCCTAGCTCACCTGACAGCTACTTGCTGCGTATCCCTTTCATGCCAAATGCATATTGCTTTTCATATTTACCTCCTTGAATGCAGTGCAAATATCACGTCCTGTGCTGGAACGAGCGACTCACTGATTCCTGCAGGCCATCAGGCGTAATAACACCACGAATTCCATACATCTGTATTTTCTAGCAGGTTATCAACCTACTTGGAATTATTTACAAATGTATTAGCTTTATAGATACAGGGACTCGAGTTTATAAAGGTAGAGTGGCAATAAATGTTCTTTTGGCCAATCTAGTCTTCAGAGCACTTGTTTGGAGAAAGATAAATATGGTGCAGTCATCACTTGTGTCTGAAGTTCTGAAATAGGAACAGAGATGAATGCATTTATGAGAAATTCATTTTGTGAGAAAACTTATTTCTGCTTGTAAACTTTTTCATATTTATGGAACAACAATTCCGTTTTCCAAAGGGCTTTTCCCCACTTTTCTCCCTGTGACAGTTTGAAAATGCTGTTTGCAGTTTATTCTAGAAATGGTTTACTTAAGCTCAGTGAGCCAAAACTCTAGCCCCAGCACCATTTTCCTAAGACTGTTTGGCTTACAAGGCCAATTTGCATGCATCCCAGCAATATGCCCTCTTGGGAGCAGTGCTGAGTTAGCAGATTTTTATTCCAAGCCCCTTTCGTTTTTAATTCCTTTGTCATGCCTGTTAATATCTCAGGGTGTTTGCCAAAGCAGAATAACCAGCTAGCCACTATGTTACTCACCGGGTTACACCGCAGAGCGCTTAAAAACCCCCAAAATGCTACACAGCTTTTGAGTCGGGTCTGTTCTGTGAACATAGCCAAACTTGTTCTCCCTGGCAGATACACACTACACACTTATGTTAGCAATTAAAATCCATCTCAAGGCTTCCTCCCCTTGACAGACTGCTGCAAGCGCAGTACAGAGACGCGGGAGCCTAAATCCTTCTGACTAGTGGAATTTCACTAATCCCAGGAGTCACCAACCCACATGTCTCAAGCCAACCTCGCAAAAACCTGCAGCCACCTTGGCTACTCTTATTGCCACACAATATACTCAGTACAAACCTTTTAAAAATGGCATTCTCTTTTTTTTTTTTCATTTACACTGAAAAAATGAACATGGAATATCTCAGTAATAAGTATTTGCAGCAATCAGACCTGCACTGTGGGGGTATGGACTAACAGTCTTTCAGCTGCTGCCTTTTAACCTCACTAGCTGCTTTTTATCCGCTTTATTCATTTTCTTCCTACCCAAGAAATCCCTCAGGAAAGTGTGAAGGTAAAATGAAGAGGAAATTTTTACACAATTTCCCAAAGACAGCTTCTCCTGACTGATTTGTGTTGACTTACACATATTTTCAGACACAAACAGGTATATGTTATGGAAATAAATTTTTTACTTCCATCCAGTTTTAGAGATACGGGCATAGAAGAGGAAGAAGGGAGACAAGTTAATCAGAAAGAGAAAAGCCAGGATGTAGCTTGTCAGATTCCTGGTAAGTTCCCACAGGCAAATTCAAATTAGTAATCATTAGACATGTTTTTCCACAACTAAAAATTTTCACATTACAGGTAAAGCATCAAATACTTGTTAACTGTGTTCACGCCATAATTTTCAGAGCTGGGCTCTTGAACTTCAGGTTCAAGACCAAGATGGAGCTAGTATTAGATCTAGACATCAGCATGCACATTCCTTTCATGATATTCAGAAAAATATATGATAACAGAAAAAAAAAATGGCAAGCTTGGCCGACCTCCACTGAGTGGAGAAAACAGAGATACTCTGGTGTAGAACCTGACCTAGACTAAAACCTAGGTTAGGTTTGGAGCTGTGTCTTCGGACCAAAACCCAAGACAGCGTAGCTGCTGAGGTCCATTCAGTCCAGTGCAGTCATAATGTGGTTTCCCAGCACCTGCACATACATAGACTTTAGAGCCTGTATTTTGGGGAGGTGTGTTTGTGACATGCTTGAAATTGAGATGGGTTATCTTTAACAACGGGTAGTTATCTCCATTAATGGGGAAATTGCATGTCACTGCAAACAAACACTGAAATTCTAACAATGACCACACTTCCCTCCTTGAAAAGTTCTAGAAAAACAAGTTACTTACACTCCATGCAGTACTAATATTAGTGCAGTGGGAGGGGCTGCTTTAGAGAGGAAAGTAAATTGAAAGTAAACGCACTATATAGAGAGGAAAGACTATTCAGTTTTCAAATACTGTTTTGTGATTTTTTTTTTCATTCCCGTTTGCACAAGGTTTCTGTTCCGTATGGATTTCCAATGTCAGCTTTTGGCCCATGGATTCTACACCCCACCTTGTGATCCTGCCCTCTCTTGTAAGCTCCAGGAAAGACAGGGTGAGTTTGGGAATTGGGTGGAAGCTTTCTGATGAAGCCCTCAGTACAGGATGTTCCCTGTGGAAAGTTTAAGGTGTTTGAGGACAAGACAAAGCATGATCCTGGATGAACTCCTAGAGTAGTCTACTCACTGCTTTACATAGAGCTGAGTTTAGACCATTAAAACCACTGTTTGTTAGTGCACCCTGGAGTTTGAACTGGACAGCCTTGCTTCCAGCTCGAAACACAGGCAGGACAGACGCAGCTCTCCACTGCTGAATGAAAGTGGAGGCGTAATAACCCTAAGATTTGCTAAGATCTTTTAATGCGCTGGTTTGTGCTCAGGGAGTTTTTCATTTTATTGCTGAAATGAGAGTACATTTTCCCACCTGCAAGGTAGCTGAGACAGCAGCACACTTACCTATATCAGGTGTACTTACCCTGGGAGAGCTGAGGCATCAGCCCCGTCCTTTGGCACTGGCCATGGAAACGCCGGCTTCTGCCACCTGCAATACAGCCCTGGGCACGCAGCTCCGCAGCCCCACTGCCCCCACTGACAGGGGGGACACCTGCCCTCCTATCGCAGCATTTACAGAAACAAATGCCTGATAGAAAGGAGAGGACTGCCTGAGCTCACCGTTAGCCTCTCGCGGGCCACATAGGCACGAACATGCATCAGGGAAACGTAATGACCTGTTCTACAGTGAGAACCGGCCTTTCCTGACGCTTCCCTCTCGAATTCCCCTCTCCCCCACTCTCCCAACGCAATGCTGCTCAGCAGTAGGCTTGATTTTTTTTTTTGCAATAAAAATAGGAAACTTCTCTGTGAAGCTACATTTGCGCACAAGGAAAGAAATAAAAGAGTTTAATTGCATCCCCCATCCTAGGAGAGGAGCACCTGCAGCCAGCTCCGCAGTGCCAGCCCTGCCCTCTGCATTCGCCGGCGCCAAAATCCGTGCCACAGCCACGGCGCCAGGAGGAGGCTGGATTTTAACATTAGCCGCACCAGCCTGGGAGCTGACTTGCACGCCTAAAAGATGTATTGTGTTCCCAAGATGACCATTTTGAAATTTCATTTCCGATATAATGACACACTGGCAGCATTTTCCTCGGTGACGGGCACAGCTCAGAACAGAGTGGTGAAAACACTGAAAGAACGTCGCAAAGTTGGCATCCCTCTAGCAATCAGCCCCCGAACCCCGGCAAAACCTCTCCCGTTAATTTCCTCTGCTATTTAAACTGCTAGAATTCGGCAGAAAACCGAAAGGTGCCTGCTTTTACTGTCGCTCTTTGGGCGGTTATGGCTTTCCAAACTGTTTTGTCTGGTCAGTGCTAGAGCTGAAGCTTGGCTGAAAGCGCCCAGAGCAAGCGCCGAGGTCAAGAGGAAGAAAGGCGAAATTTTGCCGGCAAATAAAGTAGGTGCCCTTACCACTCTTAACAAAATAGTTCTTTGACGCAAAATAGAACGATGGAGACTAGGAAGAGAATTTTTCTTTTTTTTTTTTTGCTGCGAATGCGGGGTCTGGCATCCGGTTCCCGGTTAGAAAAAAGAATTACCTTAGAGGCTGATACAGGAGTGGAGGACTCATTTGGGTATTTCTCGACAGCGGAAATTCCCGCGTTTGTAAAGGAGGGCTTTCCGAGAGTTTCGGCCCAACCTCCATTAGCCCCGGCTTACCGCAGAACCCAAACCGCTGACACTACGGGCGGGGGAACCTGGGCCTGACTGAATATATCATCACCCCCCCTCCCACACACAAACACACAATTTCTTTATTTTCCCCTTCTGGAAAACAGACGCAATCCCAATCCTCCACAGGCGGAGGGTGCAGCTGTGGCGGCCGCGCAGCCCTACTCACCTCCTCCTCCGGCAGGCGGCCGTGACAACGCGCCAGGCGGGAGAGCCCGCCCTCCCCCAGGCTAACGCCGACCCAGACAACGTCGCCATCGCCCATACGGGGAGACGGACCACCGCTCGTCGTTGAAACGCCGCGCTTTTTAAACCATTTCTTTCCATCTTTCCAGTCACAAACGCCGCCTCAGCTCGCTGACGGGGCTGCGCCGCCGCCGGCCGACAGAGGGCGCTGCCCGCGGAGCGCCCGCCAAGATGGCGGCCTGCAGGGCGGCGGGAGGGGGCGGCGGGCGGCCGGTGCCGGCGGGGCGGGCGGCGGCGGCGGTGGTGGCGGCCGCGCTGGCGGCTCTCGGCTGGCTGCAGGCGGCGCGGGGCGCCGGGTGAGTGTCCGTGCGGGTACCCGGGGCGGTGCCGGCTCTGCCGTCCCCTCACGGCCGGGCCCCGGGGGGCCGGTGTGGGGGGGTCCCTGCCCTGGCCGGTAGCGCCGCTCCTCCCCTGGGGGTCAGGCCGGGCGCCGCCGAGGTCGGCTTGGTGGTGCTGAGGGGACTGAGGGGGGGACAGGCACCCTCAAGGCGGGGAGCGGGGGGTGTACAGCGGTACCGGGGACTCCCCGGGGGTCCGGGGTGCCGGTGAGGCCTCCGCCACCCCGAGCCCAGCAGCTCTCGGCGCACCGCGCCGGTGTCGCGGACGCGCTTAACTTATAGAGACAAGCGGCGGTACACGTATTGATATAAAACAGGGGTTTAAAAGTTTGATAGTAAATGCGACTGTTTTAACGAGACTCCATGGCAAGGCAGGCTTGGTTATTTACTGCATGGAGGACAGGGCCAGGCAGAGCCATCAGGGAGACCCTCCCGTTGAGTTGAGGTTCAGAAAGGACCCCCCGGCTTTCCAAACTCCTTCTCAGAGAGGAGTCTGGGGGCGGCTGGATCCAATCCTGGTCCCAGACTTGGTCAACGGTTTATGTCTAAAAGATTACATATGTGCAATCCATCCTTTGTAACAAAGATTTCACAGTTTAGCATGCTATTAGTCACTTACGGAGGATCCATTGCGGCAGGGGGTCTCTGAATCTCGAGAAGTAACCCTGAGAAGTGTCCCTGCCCAGGGGAGATCCTGGCGTGCACCCCGCTGCCATGCAGGATAGCTCCATGGGCTCTTTGTCCACTATTTATGGGGGTGAGATGATTGACACATAGTCGTATTTGCTTACTGACCACAGCACCAGCATTGCTGAAGTTAGCCCTTGGCCGTTGTGTTGTTATCTGTCTCCCCAAAACCACGTTGAGCTGGAGGGAGCCATCACGACTAGCTGCACCCGTTGCACCCAGCATGGGTGGTTGCTGCTTGGGCAGGGTTATGGGAGATAAAGGTCAGGTTGGCGCCTGCGAGGGGAGCATGCCGTCACAGCAGGGCAGTGGACACACTCTGCCAGGGCAACCTTGGGGCAACCGGATTGTCTCCTTGCAGGAACCCCCCCAGCGACCCGCTGCTGCAGCCCTATTTCCCCTCCCAGCACGGCCCTCGGCACCACCACAGGCACGTCAGAGACTGTCAGCCCCTCAAGTACGGCAACGTAACACATGAAGCTTGGCCCAGCGACAACAGGACAGGCGGCCCAGTGGCTACCACCAAAACATTTGTTTCTTACATCCCCCCAGAGGGTGAGAACCGCAAGGTGGTCTACGGCCACTTCACTTTTGTGAGGAACCCCCTGAGGACCTTCTCTGTGCTAGAGCCAGGCGGTGCGGGAGGCTGCCAGGCTCACCGCAGAGCCCCTGTGGAAGAGACTGCAAAGCTCAGGAAGTGTCTGGTGGCCCAGAATGGTGGGTACTTCAGCATGGAAACTGGAGAGTGCTTTGGGAACGTTGTGAGCGATGGAAAGCTGGTGAGAAACTCTGAAGGCGTGCAAAATGCTCAGTTCGGCATCCGGAAGGATGGCACCATGGTGTTTGGGTAAGAATTTGGGGGAAGTTTGGAGAACGCTCTCTCCTCCCCAAAGACTGATAGGAATCCCTGAGGCAGGAAGCACTGCCTCCGTTGCCTCTCCCAGTTAGAGTAGAAGCACGCTTTGAATGCTAAAATTAGGGATGTCCTACCTGTACCCCATCGAGCTATCTGTCTGGGCACTGGCTTTTTTTTCCTAGGATGAAGAGAAGCTGGATAAGTTACTCTGATAATCTGTAGCTGCTTGGGTGGTCTCTGTCTTCCCCGCAGAGGAGAGGCAGAGTGGGCTGTATAACTGCTCTGGCTACAGCACAGAATCGCTGGGGTTGGAAGGGACCTCTGGAGGTGCCTCGTCCAGTGCCCTGCTCAGCGCAGGATTAGCTGGAGCAGGTTGCTCAAGGCCACATCCAGTCATGTTTTGAACGTCTCCGAGGATGGAGACTCTACAACTTCTCTGGACAAACCCGTTCCTGTGACTGATCACCCTTCACAGTAAAAAAAGTTTGCCTTATGTTAAATTACTTACTGTTCAGGAGAAATCCAGGCATCTCCTGGATTGCCTGTGCTTTGCTGTGTTGCCCTTTCAGCAGATACCAGGATGGTTAACATCCCCCATAAGTGCCAGGGCCTGCGAACATGAGGCTTTTTCCAGTTTTCTGCAGAAGGTCCTATCTACCATTTTCCAGCCAGGCAGTCTATGGCAGACACCCACCACGATGTCCCCTGCGTTGATCTGCCAGAGCTCTAACCCTAACCCCTCAGCTAGCTGGTGCTCCGTGCCTAGGCAGAGCTCCTGGTGTTCCTGTTGCTCTCTCACATGAAGGACAACTGCTCCCCGCTTCTCCCTCCGCATTCCCTGGGTGCGGGCTCTTCCTAAAGAGTCTGTATCCACTCATTGCAGCACTCCAGTCACACACGCTATCCTGCCGTGTCTGCATGACCCCAGTGAGGTTGTAGCCCTGCAGCTGCACAGATCTCCAATTCCCTCTGTTTGTGCCTATACCGCTTGTGTTACTGTACAGATTCACGCAGGCACCCACTCTGATTTTCCAGGAAGCGGGTGACAGCTTCCCCGTAAGTCTTCTCACCACTCCCTTATTTGTGTGCATAGGGTTGAGCTCGCCTTTTGTTTGTCTTTTGTTGTTGTTTCAGGTTCTCTTATCCCTGTCACCCTGCAACCTTCGCTTGCCAGCCTGGCCTGCCACTTCCTCACTTGCCTGTGGGTGATTATCTCCTTCCTGTGTCATTCCTGCTTTAAAGCTCTCCTCACCAGATTGCCTCTTTACAGAAGTTACTTCTGTCTCAGTTGGTCACATGGATGCCACGTCCACCAGTCAGTCCTCAGAGAGGGTTCTAGCCTTGTAAAAAACAAGTTCTTATTGTCACCATGAACTGTGCTAATGCATATTGACCCACAGAATCCATCCACTGCTTCTCAAACCCTTCCTCCTCACCGGCAGGGTGGAGGAGAGGACCACCTGGGCCACCTTTGGCTCTCGTCCCCAGAGCTATGCAGGTGCTCTCGATACACTCCAGGTTTCCCCTGGCAGCGCTGCTGGTGCCTGCGTGGAAGGGGATAGTGGTGTGGGGGCTGGAGAAGCCTCAGCAGTCTCCCCCACAGCAGCCCAGATCTAAGCCCCCAGCAAACCTCCCTAGACAGGTTACCAGATGGGGGTCCCCTCTGTCCCCCCGCAGCAGGGAGCTTCCCCCTATCACTCACCCACCTCCTCTGGTGCTGCTGTGGGGTTCGGGCTCAGCTGGCACAGACACGTTGTTTCACAGAGCTCCCAGGGCACTGACCCTGGGTGGAGGGAGAGCTCCCTCCTGGTGCCAGAGCTCACACGCTTCCAGCCTTCAGCATCACAGGATTTGCCACCCCAGTGAGCAGACCCTGGCAGCTCCTTCTGGGCATTGCAGGCTTCAGGGTTTTGTTTCTGCAGGCTTTTAGAGAAGATCTGTCCATCTCTTTCTCATCATCCCTGCTGCTGCGTGGCATGCAGACCTCCTGTAGCTCCTTGTCTCAGCAGTGTAGCTCCTCTGCCAGCACACACTAGGACACTTCTCTTGGCTCCACCTTCAGCAGGAGACACCAGGTATCGCGACAACCTGCGTGCTGGAGCTCTGCCTTCTTTCTCCACAGCTCGGGCTGAATCGAGGTGTCTGCTGTGCTGGGTGTAGTTGTAGGAGTCGGTGCTGGAGGCTGTGCCCTGTGGTGTGTCACTGCCACTGACCACAGATGCTGCCCTTCGCAGAATTTCCCACTCCCCACTGCAGGAGCCGCAGCATCTCAGCACTGGGAGCTGTGGTCTGAGCCTGGTGGTTATTTGGGCCTCTGCCTGGCGGCAGGTCACACCCCGACCAGCTGGAGACAAAAGCTCACAGCCCTCTCTGATGAGGAGCAGCTGACAGAAGGAGTGTTAGCGCTTGCTGGAAGTAAAGGGTGCCTGGTAGCTACCCTTCAGCAGGCACCATAAAGGTCCTAGAAGGGTTCCCAGAGGTCCTTCTGATGGTCTCAAAAGATGGAGAAGCAGGCTGGAAGCTGCTGCATCTGTTGGCTGGCGTTCTCCACCCTTCGGTTAGCCCATTCCCACGCGCCCTCAGACCTCAGCAAGGGTCCCTGCAAAGCCAAACTGACTGTAACAAGATGGGGCTTTGGTGTGCAGCCGTTCCCTGACAGCCCTGAGAACCACGGCCTTAATTTAGGTGACGGAGGGGCTGGCGGAGTTGGTGGCATGTCCACTTTAGTGAGGAGGCTTCTGCCGAGGGGACCAAGAGCAACTGCAAGGGCACTGTTGAGTCCTTCATCTCAGCTCTGCCCTGCTTCTCTCCTGCTCTGGCAGGATTTCCCGTGTTAAATGGAGTCATGGCACTGCGTGAGTTGTCTGCTCGGTGTCTTTGCAGCTTCCGAAACATGACACTAGAAATAGTTTTGGTGGAAATAATTTGGCCTGTCAGGGCAGTGGGAGAGCGGTTCGCACCTGATCCTTTCTCGCTATGTCACGGTGAACAGGACGGTGCACCAGGGCACATTGTCACCCCCCACCTAGCAAAGGTGCTGCCTCTGCCACCTGGGCTGGCGACGGATAACTGCAGGCTTTAAAAGCGGACAGTTAATGAGTCCATCCTCAAGTTGTTCTGCCATGTGATCCATTTTCAGAAAAGCCGTGTTGGTTTTGCCTTGGTGTTCCCTTCCCACAGGTAAAGGGATTTCCTTTGGCATGGTTTCAGGTATTTTCAATTACACTTTTCTACAAAGCGTGACGCTTTGTTCGGCTGCAATCATGCCTGCTAAAAAACCAAAAGTTGAACATCCGGCTCCCCCAAGACGTGACTGGAGCACGTAGAGCAAACCGTTTTAAACCAAAAACCACAGGCAGAGCTAACAGCGAAAGCACAGCTCTTCAGCCCTGACCTTTGCTGCTGTCCTCTCCTGTCAGTTGCAAAGATCGCCTTGTGTCAGGTTCTGATGAGGCAGATATTACTCAGCACCCTAATTCCTGCGAGAAGAATATCCCTTGGGAAGCACCCCGCTGTGACACACAGTGCCCGATCATGGAAGCGGTGGCTGAACGGTCCTTTTATTGGTCAGTGAAAGGTTTTGCTGTCTGGAAGAGCAGAGGAGGCTCTTCCCCAGATGGAGGGGAGCGGGTAGCATCCAGCAGCGCCTTCCCCGCAGTGCAGCTGTAGGCAGACTGGATGCTGTTGCTGAAAAGCCTCTCAAAAGCTGTTTGGTGTCACTGTTCGCAGAATGGAAGCTGACAGACAGCAAGATGTTACAGCTGCTTCCACAGATCCCTGAGTATTTGGCAATGGCTCTGCCCTCATGTTCTGCCAGATGCTTTCTGCCCTTATTACCCTGGCTCAGGTCCACCAGCTGCATTGTTGGCAGGAGTTGTTTTGTGCACAGTGGCCTGGGACCATCATTAACAGTGGTTTTGTGCAGAATAGCGGAGAACAGGGTCCACTCTGGCTGCTGAATTGGTGTTGCGCGCTGGTTGGCTTCTAGTTTTGGATGCAGCTAACCTTCATTCAGCCACCTTCTCACCTTCGCCCTGCTTCTGGAGCCTGCTGGCAGCAGAAGAGGCTTTTCCGTGACACTGCTGTGACTGTGGGTAACCCCTCCTGCTCTCTTTCCTAGTTACCTGTCCGAGGAAGATGTCTTGGATGAAGCAAACCCTTTTGTGCAGCTTGTCAGTGGGGTAGTTTGGCTTCTAAGAGACGGAGAAGTGTACATCAGTCAGAGTCGAGTGGCTGAGTGTGATGAAATTCAAACCACAGGTAAATACTGTAAAGCCTGGCTTCAGCCTGCGTATAGATTGTCCTTCCGATGGGGCTGAGGGAAGGAGGGGGTAGCAGTGGAAACTATGTTGTCTAGTTGCAATTTGCTACTCACTTAAGAGGTCCAAATTTCTTCTGTGCTGCTTTGGGCCGAGTCTGTGGCAAGCACAGTACAAGAAGTAGGCTGCTGTCTGCACCCGCCTGTTCAGGGTTGTTGAACAGAATTCGCTGAGGACTGTAAATAGTGGTGGCATGATTGATTGGTACTAATACTTGTCCAGAGAAACTCAAAGCAGAGTTTAAAACTGAGGGCTTGTGAATCCCCTTCTATGTCCCTGTGCCAGTCAAAAACTGGACAAGAGTGCTTCTGGAAATGGTGTTCCTGGATGGGCTTGGATGAACAAGAGGAACCCGGGCTCTGTTCTCATTGTGTTTGGGTGTAGATGAGCTCCTTGCTGGGAGCTGTTTTGCAGACAGATGTGTCTGAACGGCCGGTTCTGTCACCCAGCTGGGGCGTGAATTATTCCCTCTCCTGCACAGGAACCTTCGACAAGTTCATCAATGTGATATCAGCCAGGACCGCGGTCGGACACGACAGTCAGGGGCAGCTGGTCTTGGTTCATGTGGACGGACAGACAGAATCCAGAGGGTAAGGCCAGGGCTGGGGTAAGGTCTTGGGGCAGGTGCAAGATCGACCTTTAAATTCTGTCACTGGAACTGGAAGGACTCTGCAGCTGCCCGTAACGTGCTTTAAGACAGAGACTTGCAGAGCTCAAGAGGTCAGTTGAAGACACCTCTGGTTGGTGTCTTTCCGGCAGCACCACAGAAGGCTAATGCAGGCTCCAAGCAGCGAGTTGGCATTCCTGGGATGGGAGAGCCTCCCCCCTTCCACTGTGAGAGGGACCGAGCTTCCAGTATAGCGGTTTCGCTGAAGTCGCCTAGCGTGAACGAGCAATGAACAACTGTTTGCTTTTGCAGCGTCAACCTCTGGGAAATGGCTGAATTTCTGAAGGAGCAGGGAATCATCAACGCTATCAACCTGGATGGTGGAGGGTCTGCGACACTGGTCTTAAATGGGACCCTCGCAAGCTACCCGTCTGAGCACTGGTAGGTGCTGGCTGTGCGTGCCCAGGGCTGCGCCCGGTAACCGTGCAGCTCCCGTTAGCGTGCAGAGCTCATCCCACCCCTCCGCTCTGCAGGGCAGTCAGTCTGCATTGCTGGGAGGCCGCAACGTAAAGGCAAGTGACAAGTTTTGCGAGAGAATGAGCAACTCTAAAATTTAAAGCAGTTTAGTAACTACATATTTTTTCCACTTAGTCATGCGGGATTAAAGTTTAGCTGTTTTCAGACACGCAGCAAAGCTGTTCTGTGACTGAGCGGCCTGATGCGGGAATCAGATAAGGAAGCAGCTCTTAGATGGGGAGATTCAGAGCTGCACATTCGCAGGAATTAGCAGAGATCTGTCAACAGCTAATTACTGTGGAAGAGAAACACTGACTCGGAGACCCTGCCCTGCCTCATGTGAGGGTACCTAAAGAATATTTTACTTTATATTTAGCTTTTTAGTCATTGCTGACTGTACACGTGAAGGGATTTAAAATTCAGTTTGCAGTCTGACAGCTGAAAGCCAAGCATTGCTGTAACTACAATGACATCACCTCTATCAAAGCAAATAATACTCAAGAAAAGGCATGTTGAAGGCCAAAGCCAGGGAAGCCAAGGCTGCTTAAAGGGAGACCTTGCTTGCCCTTTGCTTTCAGTAATTCCGTGTTTGAAATTACTCCTATCCAACAGGAGTTAACACTTAGTTAAAACATTGACTCAAATCTAGGTTTATGTTTATATTTTGCCACTTTTAATGTTCGCCTTTGCCAATGTGAATCAGGATGAAAATTTGTGGATGGTATCAACTGGTTTCACCTACGTAAGGCTGGGAGCAGCACAAGTGCTTGCACGCCTTACGGGACCCGTCTTCTGTCCCCAGCTCCTTTAACAACATGTGGCGTTGCCCTCGGAGCATCTCGACCGTCATGTGTATCCACGAGCCTGCCTGCGAGCCCGCAGACTGCAGCGGCCACGGCGACTGCGTGGAAGGGGAGTGCCGCTGCACTGGGAACTTCTGGAGAGGACCAGCGTGTGACATCTTGGACTGTGGCCCTTCCAACTGCAGCCTGCATGGCGTCTGCACTGACTGTGAGTCACTGTGGTGGGCAAAAGCTTCTAACACGGAGGTGCCGGTGGGTAGCTCTAGGGGAAGCACGGCCCTGGGCAGTATAAACGTGAGGAATATCACTTACCTGCCTGCGAGGCACCACGGTGGGCCCTCAGCACATCACTCTGTGCAGTCCTGGCTGCTTCACGGCGTCCTTTCCCACCCTGGCGTGAAGGAGCGTAGCTCACCTGAATCAGCACCAGCAGTAGCTGCTTCCTTCGCTGCAGAGAGCAGCAGCCTTTGGCGAGGCCTCGCAGCCCCCGCAGCCCAGCCTTTAGGGCCGCAGGTGCCGACTGTCTGGCCAGCACAAGCCCTGACTCTGGAAGCCCGTGTCTCACCTGCTGACTGCGTGGAGCTGCTCTCCCCTTTTCCTCGGCATCTGCAGCAGCAGTAGAGCTGGTCAGAACACGTGTTCCTTAGGAGACAGCAGCAGGGCTAGGCTGGGGCTCACACCTGGAAACCGGACCTGTAATAGGACTTAACTTCCTACTCCATGCCTGAGTTTTCCCCTTTCTGCCCGCTGGGGTTGTGCCCCTGGTTTCTTTGTAAATCTGCAGATGGGAAGGGCAGTGCATTACTGCTGTGTGACAAAGCAGCTGAGTTCCGCCCCCTCCCCTTATTGTTCCTTCTTGACTCTCCTGCTTCACGATTTTTACAAATGAGCAATTGCTGCTTCTCCATAAACTTGTTTTGGCTCTGGGGGCTGCCATAACGTACACCCCCAGCTTCTGCTCTTCTGTGCCAGCTCAATCCTGTTTCCCTGTTTCTGTGCTACCGCCCTGATTGACCTCACAGCCCCGTTTGCACCAGTGAAGTGACTGGGCAGAGCTCAGCGGGTACAGGTGTTGCTAATAGCTGACCCAGAGTTAATCTCTCAAAATCCAATCAGCAGAAGGTTCTGCTGTCTTTGGCAGCTGTGAGTTTGAACCTAACCCCTCTGTGAGTTAGCATTCCTCTTCTGTGGGTTCTCTGGCTGAGACAGGGAAAGTTAAGAGGGCACCCCAAGAAGCAGAGGCTCTTAATTTTGAGTTCCTGCTATTTCTAAGTCCTTCTCCACTGTTGTTAATGCCTGTTTGTGTGTGTTTGCACAGCTGGATGCCTGTGTGACGCTGGCTGGACTGGCAGCAACTGCAGCGAAGGTAATGCTGACTTCCACTCCGCTTCGTCGTAGCCAGCAAAAGGATAGTGCGAGCCGCTGCCTGCAGTGGGGGGTGGCTCCCCAGAGGGAGCAGCGAAGGGAAGGGCTACACAGTGCACTGCTCCTTTCGGTCAGTGTGAGTTTAATTGCAGCCTGAGCATCTTAAGAAGGGCTTGGTGCGAAGCACTCTAAGCCATTGCTCCTTGTTCAAGGCATAGACTCGGCTTCTGTTCTCTGAGCAGCCGTCAACACCCCGTGCCGGTGACTGCTCCAGGGGTACGAGCGTGGGGTGGGATTGCTGCCTTTGTAACGCGGGCCCTGATGACATCTCTGCTTCTCTCCTGTAGCCTGTGCTACGGGTTTCTTCGGGGACGCTTGCACCCAGAAATGCCTGTGCCAGAACGGTGGCTCGTGTGACCCTGTGCATGGAGCCTGCTCCTGCCCGGCTGGGTACCACGGCACCAGCTGTGAGCAAGGTAAGCGCTGCTCTGAAGAACAGCCTGGGCTGGGCAGAGGGTTTGGTGTCACCTTTGAGCCACCTCTCATAGGCAAAGCAAGTGCGAGGTCTGCCAGGCCAGCTCCGTCCTGGACTTCACAGCTGGAGCGTCACCTGCCAGCTCCCGCTCCTCGGGGTGCCTGCCTGACCCAAATTAGCTAAAAATAAAAGGCAACAGGGGGAAAGAGCAGTTTTCTTCATCGTTAGAAAATTGGGGCTCCCCGTTTAGCCCCTGCCCCAAAGAACTGTGTTGCTTTCCCAAGCTCTGGAGCGTAGAGCAGCAGTACTCGAACACCCTTGGCTCGAGGGTGTTGCCCCAGGCGCTGCCCGTAGCCCGGGCAGTGGCTGTGAAACGCCCCACGGGCCCAGTCCGGCCGGCAGCCTTCGCACTGCAGCTGGGCCTGTGCCGCTGCTAACGGAGCTACTCACGGTCTCGATTCTGCGACCGCCCCAGCGTTTCTGAAGCACTTGAGCTCCCCTGCATCCGACTGAACAGCCTGCTCTGGTGACAGGACAAGTTAATTACCCCGTGGGTGTAAACTTCTCGTGTGCGTGGTTAGTGATGCTTTGTTCTCAGCCTAGGAACACTCAGCTGGACCCGTCCCTGTTCTACTAAAACTTCTCTGTGAAGTAAACAAAAAACCCAGCAGTTAACCCAGAGTTTGGCGCTTTGCTGCAGCGCGGGGGGAGGCAGAACAGCTTTGTCGGGCTGTGGGAAACCCGGGGCTCTGACTGCTTAGCGTGGGAGCCCGCTGCATGCTCGTACTCAAACACGAGTACGAGCTTCCCTTGAGGAATCTGCTGCTGATGCCCCCTCTCCGCCTTTGCTTTCGAGCCAACCTGCAGGGCCGTAGCTCAGGTGCGGCAGGGGGAAGAGCCTGCTGGGCAACATGAACACCTCAGCCTCTCCTGCAGCTCCGAGTGTGCCTGTCCTTCCTGGCACCGAGCTGGTGCGGTTGGGGAAACAGGCACGGAGCTGCAGAGGGACAGACTGGGTGGTTTCAAAGCAGGCAGAGCTTTGACAGTGACAAATTTCTTTGTAAATCAATTCCGTAGAGTGTCCCATGGGCTGGTATGGGCCAAACTGCCAGGAGCAATGTGTGTGTGAACACACGTGTCCCTGCGACCGGGAGACCGGCAGCTGCAACATCACCTATGAATGGGCGGTACAGGAGCAGTTAAACAAAGGTACATCTGATTACAGCGCTTGTGTTTTTAAAAACAAGCTGGGAGAGCAGCTCTGGCGCATCATGTTCTGTTTGCTCAGCTATCAGCTCTGCCTGGCTGTTACTTTACCTAACTTGCTCTTTTCAGTGGAATTTTACACCTTCCCCCCACCAATGCCTTTCTTCCTTCTTTGTTTTCCAGCTGGGCGGTGTTTGGCTGCCCAGAATAAGGGAAGGAGCAAAGAAAAGTTCTCTCTGTCAGAGTAAGTGTGTAATACTCATCATATACGCGTATACATACACACCGAGTCCATGCCCTCAGTTGCTCACGGACAGAGCTGTTCGCACCTGCTCCTGTCTGCCAGGGCAGCGTGGCACGAAGCTGGGAGACCCACTGCTTCGTTACCCGTAGCATCTGTGGGCTGCCTCGGTTAGATCCGCTGCAGCGCTCACGGTGGGAAGGATGGGGGGGTCATAAAAGCTGAGCTGAAGCCCCCACCAGTGACAGCTCACGCTCTGAGCCCGGCGCTCCGCAGCTCAGACAGACAGAGCCACTTTCACCCTCCCGGTGATGCACTGTACGTGCAACAGACAGACAAGGACCGTTCTAACGGCAGAGAACGGCTTCTGCAGTATGGGTGAGGCTGCGGCCTCTCCGCAGGCACAGGTAGCCGCTTTTCAACTGAGTGGAAAGCTGAACACATCCGTGGGCTCTGCAGCCCTTCCGAGGCTTTCCCAGAGCACCTTCTCACCTGCCCGAGAGCAGAAGCGCCAGCTTGTGACAACAGAACATAGTAGAAAGCTGGAGAAGTCATTTGCACGCTGGGAACACGTGAAAGCGGGTTGAGAGGTGTTACTTATGGGGATTTTTCTTCTCCAACAGAAAAACCTGGATCTCCACGACCTCTGTCTTTGCTCTGCTTCTCGTGCTGAGCGCCGTGGGAAACGTAGGCCTTTTTCTCAAGGCCAGGTCAGAGAGGCACCACAAGAGCGGCGACTATCTCTACCACCCCCTGAGGGAGATGAACGGGGAAGCCAGCCATCCCTCCATGGCTGCTGCCTGCGAGACGGAAGATACTCAGGACCAAACTGAGGCGCTCCTGCAGAGCCCCGGCTGAGAAGAGAGGAGGTATTTCTCTCCGCACCTTGTACGGACGGGGACAGGGGTTCCTCAGAGCTGGAGTGTAAAACTGCTGACCCACCCAAGAGAAGCAGTGAGATACCGCAGTCCAAGAAAGTCCCTCGCTTCTGGCCCAGCCCTGCTGAGAACACGGCTAGCTTCCCGCCCTTCTGCCGCTGCTCCAGCCGGAGCAAACGAGACTGCGCAATTAGTTGCCACGAGAGGATGCAGGGCACGAGCCACAGGGCCAGCTTCCCTCCTGCAAAGGTGGATAAGGGAATTCCACAGTTGGAGCAGGAAGGGCAATGGGCTGGTTCCCTCCAGTACTGGAGGGAAACAGGTGAGGAATGGAAGCCATAGGCACTTGAGAAAGGTTCCTTCTCACCTGAGCAGTGGTATGTATTTTTAAGACGCAGGATAAATTGCCTGTAGCATAAAGTTCGGCTTAAGGAAGCTGGCATAAGGATGTTGTAGTCTGTAACTGTCTGCCCTTCCCTGGTAAGCTCAGACTTTTATCATAAAACTGAAAAAAGTTGTTTTAAGAGTGTTGAAACAGGTGCAAGTGCGCAATGAAACCACAACACTGCTGCTTCTGGCCGCAGCGGTAGGCTCAAAGGCCAACGCACAGGGTTGGGGCTTTCCTCACCCGGCCCGTGCTGGCTGCGGGGCCACAGTGTTTTCTTACTGAATCCTTAGTCCGAGGAGTGCTCTAACAGGCGCTTGATGAGCACTGCATTTTTTATACAGTACAACACCACAAAAAAACCTTTTCAGTTAAAAAAACCCAAACTCATTCTTGCATTCTCTTGTACCTGCCAGAAGCCGGCGAGCTGTTCCTGGCTGGCTGGGCTGTCACCGACACCGCAGCCCGCAGCTCTCCCTCCTGGGGAAGGGAAGAGATGGCGGCAGCGTGACAGGACCCAGCGGTGGGACTGGGCTCGCCCTACCCCAACCTGCGCTGCCCTCAGCCCGCGGGACGCCCCGTGCTCGCTGCTGCTGCTGGAGCTGCCCTTCCCTCCCCGGGAAGCACGCTGGGCCACCATCAGTTAAATACTTCAAGCAACCCAAGATCCCAAACATCTCGGCTGGAAATCAGGCTTTTTACTGGAATGCATTCTCGCACAATGCATTTTAGAAACAAACAAAAATGTGTTTGATTTTGCTTCCACGTGAGGGGAAGTTCGCCTTTAACGTGCTACTTTAATGCTGCAAAGGGGTGGGGGGATGGGGTTTAAAGCCTGTCTGAGCCTGAACGTTAACATTTTTATGCACTCCGTTTTTATCTCTCTGAGTAAAGGATATGTAATTTTTGTGCTGCTGTTGGTGTCAAATCAACCTGTAAATGGAAGATTCTATTTTTCTGTTATTTACAGAAGACTGTTTGAAGCTTGAATAAAGTCTATTGTTAAGAACTGCCTGAAGCTCAAATTCTTAATACCCCATTGCAGAAGGAAGGCGCAATCCGTTCCCGGTTAATCTCAGCTGGCCACTCAAACCCAGTGGGCCCTACGTTGCAGGACGACGCGCTGTAGCAGCCTACTCTGCGCTGCGAAAAAATCACCAACAAACGCTGGTTCTACTGGGAAAAATTAAAGAGCATTTCAGTTAAAAAGTAGGAAATAACCGAACGCAAGCAAGACTTACCTCTGTTTCTGGAGGTGAAGAGAGCAGCACACATGCTTAAATTTCCAGAGCTTGCCCCAGTTTGAACAGTCACATCAAACGATCAGACATGTTCTTTGAAGCTGCTTTTCTTTTTATTTCCAACATACAGAAATGTACAGTTCCTACCAGAACCTACCAGTCCTGTAACCAACTCCATCTGTTGTCAAGTACCACGTTACAAAGCACACTGTGTTTTGCTATTCAAGAATGTTTGGGGATTTTTTTTTTTGGCTGAGAAAAATCAGGACTTCGATATCTAAAACTGAAGAGAGCTGTAAGGGAGGGAAAGTAAGACAGTGCTTGCTTAAAAAAAATAAATAATAAAAATAATGTAATGCCCATTTAACATATGTAACTAAGAGCTTGGAAGTGAATGTTGATGTCGTTAAAAGCCAATGTATGTCACATAGCAATTTAACCTTCCAAAAAGGGAAGTAATTGGATGTAAGAATCATTGCAAACATGTTAGAAGAATATTAAAGGCTAAGAGCATGCAGGAATCTTTGACAAATACTTGTCAATTTTAATCCTTGGACTCTAAGAGCTCTGTTTCTTGCACTATTTGGCTCCCAGTATAAACATTTCAGATATTGAAGAAGCCTGAGCTAGTAAAATGCAGTTTGGAATAAGGGAATCCTCTGCGGCACGGCTGGCCGTAGCGGCTGCAGCAGCATACAGCCGCTTCACACCTGAGTTGACAGTTGAGCTCACCGCTTCCCACCAGGAGTTCTGAGTTGCAGTAATTGTTACAGAGTTAAGATGACCGCATTATGGCATTTTCAAAATCTTCCGATGAATAAATCAATCAGGATTTTAAATTCTTATTAAAAGCTGGGGTTTCCCCCCGCCCCGTTACTGAAAGGGAATCGATACAACCAAACTGTCCTGTCAGACTGAAGCGAACAAGGCTGCGCCTGCAACTGCAGCGAACACATCTGCGCAGCCAAAGCGACTGCCGTCGCTCCGAATTGCCTGGCGTGACAGCCCGGCAATCAGGACTGCTCCTCCCGCAGCAGGGAGTACACGGGAAGCCGAGAAACGAGGAGGTGCTCTGGGTGCCTCCCTGCTGACAGCGTGCGAGCGCGTTTGGGTGCCGGTCTATGGCTCAGCCCTCGGCAGAGGGGAGCGGTAAAGCAGCAGCACTGCTGCGCCTTCGCACCTTCCTGGGCTACAGCCTCCCTCGGGCTACACCGCTCTGTCTGCAGCAGTTAAAACAACAACAAAAAAAGCCCTTTTCAAACCTGAAAGACAGTAAAATGTTTAGCCAAAACGACTCAGTTACTGCGTTCCAGTTTTGCCCCGAGTCTGGTCTGACATCCCTCTTCAGCACGTGCTCCGTGTTTGCCTTTCCCAGTGCTACTGGGACAGAAGGCAGTAAATGGCGGGACGGGGCAGACCTATAGAAATCGCTAAGAATAAAGGTTTCACATATGGCCATATTTAATTGTAAACAATGGCACAACGCTCTGTACCTCCAGCGCAGCGTCCTTCTCTTGAGATCTCGGATCACACGTTAAACCTGGCGACAGCTCTTTGAGGTAGCTCTTGTGTTTTGCATATGGAATATCTGAAATGGGGGAAAGCCCCAATTTACAGAGGAGCTATTTTGGAAGTACCCAGCTAAGTTACCTGACCGCAGCCTGAGCTCACCAGCTTCACTGAAGAGCAGCTGCCGGGGAGCAGGGAGGGCCTGACTGCACCTCTAGCTCAGCACCCAAAAAATTGGAGTCTGTTTTTCAAGGTTCTGACCTACGAGAGATGAGTGACTCCCAGGGAGCCAGAAGCCTGAACTCCTCCCAGTCTCAACTCGCAAGAGGCTGCTGTGAAGAAAACAGCAGGTTTTTATTTTCTAAAGCACACTGATGTCATTTTGGGGGCCGGGGGGGGGGGGGGGGGAGGGGGGGGGGAAGTGCTTTAGAAGAATTCCGCTTCTCTTGTATCTGCAGTTCTCAAAGTCAGGTTTAAAAAGCACAGCACAGCCACAACAGCCAGGCTGCCGCGGCCTTTCTCCCATTACATTAACCGTCAGGGAAAAAAGGGGAAAAAAAAAAAATCCCTATTGGGTTATTTAAGTAAATTAGTCAGTGGAATAAGCCAGGCAAATTTTGCTTAAAGTTGACAAGGGAGAGGCAACAAACTGCTCCCCAAAGAGACGGGTGCAGCAGTCTCTGGTGGGGCGGAGGAGTGAGGAACAAGGGGAAAAAGGGAGGGTTGGGATCTCCCCGGAGCCAGCGGGGGGAGCGCTCCCCTGGACCAGCTCTTCGTCTCCTCCTGGCCCGTTCAGAGACCTGCCGAGTTCCAGGGTTAAACACCCTGGAAGGTGTAAACCTGACAAGGGTCAAACACCCAAAACTTTTACTAGTGGGAGGGGAACAGCACATGCCACATTTTAAAATAAAGTAATAAAAAAAAAAAACCACCCCCACTGCAATGGAAGAGATTCTCAACCAGAGCAAACCAAGGGAAACAGGAACGGTACCACCATGGGATGCGACCAACCACATAAGAACCAAGCCACAAGAAGCTGAAATCCTGAAACAGCAAGGGGAGGATGGGGCTGGGTTTGCTCTGGATGCTTTTGAGAGTCGGTTTGAAACTGTTTCTAGTGTCAGAATGAATAATGGGCAAAGGATTTTACATTACGGATACACTTTGAATTCCGGAACTCTTGATTTTCCAGAGCAAAGGTAGTACTTTTCCCTCTCTGTCAGACTCCAGTTATGCTGAAATGTCAGACAGAAGTTTCATGCGTCGGGGAGAAACGATAAAGTCCACAGAACAAGTGGGGAACTCTGAGCTCAGAACTTCACTGCATAACTGTGTTACCTGTTCTGCTCTCACGGGGAGGGGTGCAAGGTGGGAGGGTAATTTCCTTAACTTCAATCCTTTAAAAATAACCAAGCAACTTACACAAACACATCAAGTCCTTCATCTCCCATTGTTCCAAACATTGGGGCTCTTTTCTCCTTTGTCAATACACAGTGCTTCAAAACCAGTAGTTACAAAAGCAGGGTTAGAAGGAACTACTTTACACATATGTTGCTCTTAGCTGCGCAGATTCCATCAACCTCAATAAAAACTTGGTGAGGGGCGGGGTGGGGGGGGGAAGTCAATCCAAGTCCAGTTCTGGGCTCCCCGGGTCAGGAAGGACAGGGAACTGCTGGAGAGGGTCCAGCAAAGGGCTACAAAGATGATGAGGAGTTTGGAGCATCTTTCTGATGAGGAAAGGCTGAGGGCCTTGGGGCTTTTTAGTCTGGAGAAGAGAAGACTGAGGGGGGATCTTATCAATACTTATAAATAGTCAAAGGGAGGGTGCCGGGAGATGGGAACAGTCTTTTTTCCAGTGGTGCCCAGTGACAGGACAAGAGGGAACGGTCACAAACTTGACCATAGGAAGCTCCATCTGAACATGAGGAGGGACTTCTTTCCTGTGAGGGTGGCAGAGCAGTGGCACAGCTGCCCAGAGAGGTGGGGGAGTCTCCCACTCTGGAGCCATCCCAAACCTGCCCGGACGCCGTCCTGTGCCACTGCTGGAGGTGCCCCTGCTGTGGCAGGGGGTTGGACTGGGGGAGCTCCTGAGGGCCCTTCCAACCCCCACCAGTCTGGGATTCCATGAAGTCTTTACAGAGAAAGAGGGCCATGGATCCATGGATCGCTGTGCTGGAGGAAGAAACCGCACTTCCACCACCTCCTGGGTTTGGCCCCCCCGCCCCAAGCCCAGAAGTGTTTGTGCTGCTCCCCAGCTGGGGAACTGGAAAAACTCATTCGTTTCAGACCACACTTGCCAGATTACATGCCCGGAGCCACTCGGCCAGGATAACTGGAACAATCGCAGGGGCCATACCCTGGCGATCCTTCTGTAAGGGGATCCAGTTGTGCTGTGTGAGGACTCAAAGCAGACATCCCCCCGTACCGAGCCCTGCGTGCCCGCCAGCTGCAAATATTGCCTCACAGCAACCCAGTGTTTGATGCTCGTTCTCCATCTGTTGCCACCTGGGCAAGAACACGTATGACTCCGCTACCCAGCCGGACCAATGGATCACCAGCGCCTTTGCTACACAGCCACTCTTGGGAATAATCAGTGGAGATTAGGGACAAACACGGTCTTTTTGTTGCGTCAAAAAGATGCGCTATCTTCTCGCAACTCCTGAACTCAATCCTTGCTTCTTAATCCTAGGAAACAGCCCTGTAGAGTCCCCAGAATATTGGAGTCTAACCTCTCCTGGCAGGAAAGGATGACTCGGAGCCCTTAGCCCAAGTGCTATGTACAGTACAGCCCTTTACGCAAGAACATCCAGCGATCACAGAAGATTAGAACCTGAAGTAGAAACATTTCTTGGGATTGCAGACAATCAGTTATTCCTTTCTAAAACAAAGTTCATCCCATTAAAAAAGGTGACTGGATTTAATAAATAGTCATTTTTGAAATTATAAATAAGTTAAAAATTAATTTAAAATAAGCTAGTATTTGAATAAATACGTCTCAGTAAGTGCTTAAATACATACATGCTTTTTTTTTTAAGTTTTCTCTTCAAGTTAGCTCATGTTTGAAAAAAGCCAGTTCTATAATACTGCCATAAAATTCTGTGCCTTCAGGAAATAAAATATTGCTTTTCTTAGCCCTTTATAATTTGATTCAGTTCCCATCCACTTTGATGCGATGGGTCAGATCTACTCATTATTGCTTGTAAACCTGAGGAAAAAGGAAAAAAAAATATTCTAAGAAAGATGCTGCTTACTGCAGGGAGGTTCTCTGCCTGTACTTTCTAGAAAACCATTTTGATATCTCAGTGGGTTAAAAAAAAATAAATAATCCAATACATTTCCTAATAGCATTCTGTCAGATCGGAAGAGGTTTTAGGTTTGACCTGGAACTGATTTGTGAAACATCCTCTCTGTAGTAAAGTTTTTACAGTTTGCTTCGAGTGAGTCCCTGCACCTGAATGGCCACTTTACTTTCCGATGTGTAATTGGTACCCTGGGCACCCAGAAAACTAGATTAGTTTTGCTACACAGGGATAATCTAGTCCTACAGATCAAACAGATAAGGCAACATCAGTCTCCTCTACCACGCGTAGGAAAAGGACTGATTGGAAAGAGCCCTTTAAAGTTGAGTAATACACGGATTCATGCAAACTGACATTCATCCAAAACCACAATTCATTTAAAAAAAAAAAGCTACTGAGAAGTAGGCATCTGATATAAAATCTCTAAATCTGCCATTCGAAGTCTAAGGTGGGTGGTTTTTTTTTTTGTTTAAAATAGCTCCCAGAAGCCTCTCTGTGTCCAAATGGCTTCTACCTGTGGTCACACGAAGGACTGCCTCAAGGCTCGGCCCCTGTAGGCTCTTTGGTTTGGTGCACAGAGCAGCTCTGGGGCAGCCAGGAAGCCCTGAGCGATTTTTTCTTGCCAGCGTAGCCTTGGCCCTGCTATCTAGAAAGATGGGAGCTGCTGTGGGACTGGCTGGAAGATGTCGTGGCTCCACTCAGCTGGGAAAAGCCGCTGTTGCAAGATTCCAGACTCGACATGGATCCCCTGCGTTGGGACAGAACAGAGAGATTTTTTAGGAAGGCGGCTATAATGTGGATAACTAATACATTTGACAGGAGATCAGCTTATACTCTAACGCTTGCAAAAGTATTTTATTTTTTGTCCCATCATTTCTAACTTTGTTTTCGAGAATCTCAGGGTTCCTTTGTGTCATGATGAAAAATTAATTTGTCATAGACATCTTTTTTTCTTAGCTACAGATATTGTACCTTGTCTCCTGCAGCTATTGTGGGAGTGGGACACAGCTGGAGCCTCCGTGGGGCTGCACTCACTGCCCCGAGCAGCGAGGAAAACTAAAGAGCACTCCAGACACAGAGCTCAGCGAAGGCAGCTGCCACTGCTAACCCGAGAGCCCCAGCTTCGGCATGTCCAGCCGCGGTCTTCCTTCACCGTAGCCATGACTGCCTGCTCTTCAGGGGAACTACATTACTGGGCGATTTGAAAAGTACTTTTAGCATCAAAGGAGGCGAGACAAATCCTGCTGAGGTTGATATATTCACCTATTCAGAAAGCACTCTCCACATCACGACTGAGATCTTTCTCAAGTGCCAAACCAAATATATATGAAATAACCCAGCTGGTATTTAAGTTACTCCAAAAGTCACTTCTTGAAATGTTCCCAACTAAGATAAAAACACAACTCAGTTGAAAACCTCCCCCGCTTCAGGTTGCTGTAAGCAAGAACTGAAACGCCAATTCCACTGGTGGACACACAGCCGAGGGGTCCCTTATTACCTACAGCACTAAAGGAGATTCTTTGTACAAAACGCCACCAAAATTGTGCCCATCTTACTCATTATCAATGAAAAACATGCTCTGTGAAGCTCATTGGTATCTGGATGTTTAACTCGCACGCAGTCCTCTTATTTCGCTTCTCTACTGCAAGTCGTATAGTAACCCCACCCCAGTAAATCTCCTACCTGAAGTCCTTGGATGCAAGCACCTCATAGTAGTAGATCAGCTTGCACTTGTGACTGGAAACTTGCAGAGAGGCAAGAACATCATCCACCCGAGGGAGGCTAGTGCCAGAACAGGGCAGAGGGCCGTGCATTTTCCACTGGAGAATGTAAAAGCCAGGCCAGCGAGTCACATGAGATCCCTGGAAGAGAAGGACAGTGCCATCAAGTGACTACCAGGCGTCTTAAACAGATGAGTGACTTAGCAAAGTCAAAAGAAACTATTGAGCCGACTACTTTGGGGAGCCACGTGCCCCTGTAAATGCTATTAACAAAAAAAATATGGTTCTTTTCAATTAGCTTATCATAATGGACTATGGAATCTTTCCAATGGCTCTGTCTAAATTCGGACTGCAACAGCAGCCACTTTCACAGGGAATCCAGAGAACGATGACCACAGAAACTATTTCCAAGCAATACGTAATTTCCCATGCCATCAATCCCTTCCCCTCCCCACCACCAGCCCATTCCGGAGCTCACTAGGACTGCACGATCCGCAACAGGAGCCAAACACATCTGACCTGGATGCTCTCTCCTTCCCGGCAAACCAGTGGAGATTCCACGCGGCTGTAATCCACCCCAAGGACCCACGTCTTATCAATTAGCTGCATATTGTCCCCAGCAGCAGAGGTACTTGGTAACGTGGCTTCTTTGTGACTTGTTTCAGGAGCTCTTTTGGAGTGAAAGAGGCTGAACACCACATCTCCCTTCAGGATGTCAAAGTCCCAGGTGATGACGGATTCCCCTTCCAAAATCTCCACAACTATCTAAGAAGGAAACAGAACAAGCGCATTGTGAAGAGTCAGGTCTTCAGGTGGCAGCCAGCATCTTCCTCCCCACTCCGCAAACCTGCTTTTCTCTATAATCCTTCAGTTAAGCTACCAGTTTTGATTCCAAAGGAGGATCTAGACTGACTTTCATCACCACTCTTCTGCCCCAATAGATCTGCTCAGGCATTTTTACCCTATCTCTCCCCTCTAGCAGAGTTGCTTGTAAATCATTTGCTAGTTCCAGGAAAACCTCAGGGGAACCGAAGCAAAGCATTCGGGACACAGCAAAGGGCACCTTCCAAGCAGCCATGAACTCCAAACAGCACTGCTGCTTTTTCAGGAGTCTAAGCAGGCCAGAGTTCCCCATCAGCATTGAAGCTAGCAGACTGTTTTGACATTCAAGTGCTCCTTTTTTTTTTTTGGACATTCTCTCCTGACCCCCGTCAGGATGTTCCCAGTACATACCTCGTTATATCACCACCACTAGTGCCCCAGCTATGCCACTGAAATGGAAGCTGTACAATCAGAAGGGAAACCTTCCTAAAGGGAAGCTTTATTTCCCCAAGAAAGTGGTCCAGAAGATCAACCCAGAGTAGAGACAAGAGACGCTGTTTCTCAAATTACAGTTCTTTGTTTCCACACTTTTAGCTAGTGTTAGCCTTCCCAAGAAAGGCACGCTGCTGCGGAACCATCTCATGCTCACGCTTGAGGAGCTCTTTGTTGTTCTAGTCAGCCTTAACAAAAGGAACACATCACCGATATCAGTTCAGCGCCTGCTTCAGCCTCATGAAATTTGGTTTGTACCTCATGTGGAGCTCCTCTGAGGACACTTGCAGAATGATAGATAGTTTCTGTCCATAACCGGATGTGATCCGAGTTCTCTGACTCTTCTTCTGTTTGATAAAGTGACTTGGGAACAAGCCCACCTTCTGGGACAGTACACTGGAAGAGTCAGACAAACAAATATGAGGGTTCACACTCATCTAGTGGCAAAGGATCAAGTCACCTGTACCGTGAACACTTGCCTGTTGTCAGACACGGAGGACAACACCCTCAGCTGGCACAAGATTTCACAGTGGGACTAAGTTTACTTGAATTATGACGATTTATCTAAGCTCCATTTAGAGAGATGACCTCTAACCCCCTTCTCCAGGGCAGCATCGCCACTTCAGGGTGAAGCCTCCTGCGCACGAATTAACTGCACTGTGCTCAGAGCAGTGGTACCCCAGCCAGAACAGAGGTTTAACCATCTCTCAGAAGGGAGCAGAAGGCCAGGGTGTTGAGGAGGAGGGAACTGAGGGAGCTTGCATGTTGCAGATTCCACCTGCACAACAGGAAGGAAAACTCACCATGCAGTCTCCTCCCAGGAAGTCTGGGATCACGTCTTTGTCCACGTAGTCTATCAGCCCTCCCGGACCCTGGTAGTTATTCCCACTGTAAATGAGGAACTTCTGCCTTGTGTTCTCATTGATAAAGGGACTGACCTGAAATAAAAAGTGGACAGAAGACATCACTGTCACCGAGCAAAGTTAGAGGCGATGCTTATATCATCTTACGTGGCGCTAGACCAGAAGGCCTCACCAGCAGGAACACAGACCAGCAGTAGTGCAGAGCTTTGCGACTTTGAAGCACTTCCCCAAAGAAAGGGGCAACAAATGGAGACAGTACCATATTGTCATCTCACAACATTTTCTGCTTCATTTAAAACAAGTTTGCAGTCACTGCACCACGTATAAACCTCACAAGAAATTTAACAAGAGTGTTCTTACATTGCCAGAGCAGTCAGCAGGCACCACGCAGAACCACATTTACTACTCTTCTCTTCAGCGTCCTCCAGCATGAGATTAAAATATATTTGTCTTTTCCCCATCAATATGAAAACCCACCAGTTTAGGCTACCACTGCTGCATGACGATTTGCAGTTTAGGTCTGACATCCCGTCCTGCCCTGGTGGACGACGGCCACTGGAATCAAACGAGCTACAGGCATGCTACGGCTCGCTCTGTAGCAACGCTGTGGCCTCTTCAGGAGTTCAGCCACAACTCACCTGGAAGATTTTCCCCTCCCTAACTCTTCAAATAAGCAGAACTTACACTGACTGAATGATTTAGCTATTTGTCCATGCACAAGTGCTTATGACCCTGCAGTCCAGATTCACCCACCAGAGTCCAGAGCACAGGAAAAACCCTGGGCGCTCGCACTATCAACAGCCTCCCCAGAGTTTCAGGATAGTTGTCCTCTACAACCTCAATTATCCGAAGCAGGGCTTTGACTCCAGGCCGCCAGAGATGCCTCATATTTAGCCCTTCCAAATCCACCAGACACGTCCAGGATCTAAAATACACACACAGAAAAAGACCTGTCAGAACTTCATTGCACAGCAGCTGCTCAGTTTACAATCTGCAAAGTATTTCAGTAACACCACAGCCTGTACAAGATCTAGCGAAGCCAACACAGGAGACCAGCAATTCCAATGAAAAGTAGATCTCCACTCAGGCAGGAGATAGCCTGAATCCAGTTGAGCTTTCAGATAAAACAGACACCCAGCCCTGAAGGCAAGAACATATGCTGTCAGTGTGGAAGAGGGAGAAGGCACGCAGGCCTATTGCTAAAAATAATTCAAAAATGCATTTTAAATGAAAGTAGAATCTGGCAGACAGTTTCCTGTATTAAAAAAAAAAAAAGAGAATTTCAAGGATCTGGATTAAAATCACCAAGATAGCAAGATTAAATTCCTCTGAAATGGGACGCAAAAAGATCTAAGGAAGGTCTAATACCTGCTTTGATAAATGCAGATAAATTCTACAGCTTCATAAGTCCACTATATATGGTACCCCAAGCCCAGGAACAGCCCGTAACAGAGACACACTGCTCTCTGCAGTTTAACCCTACAGACATTATCTAAAACCTTCACAGAAGCATTCTTCTCACCATGTCAGTTCAAACTCTGTAAGGATACAAGAAAACTAACTATACTAACGTGATGGGGCGGCCAAAGATGTTGGTATTTTCCTCACATCTCTTTTGTCCTTCCTCGTTAATTGACAGGACCTGAAATCAAAGACAGCACAGACTGGGATTAGCCTGAGCAACCAAAATATCCCAGAGATCTTATTTCAAAAAAATACAGAACCCAGAAGGATACCAGTCTGCAAACTTGCAGTGTGCCAAACAGAGAATAAGAGTTTACCTAAACAAATAAAAAAAAGGCTTCTCTACTGAAAAGTTGCGCTGACTGTACAAGGTACAGATACTGAAAATCTAAGACGAAATACAAGAGTTTGAAGATCAAATGTTATTAGCTGAGCTGCACAACAGGGCTGTGGAAAGCTTACAGATAAACTGCAAGTTATCAGAAAACATCTTTCTGACCCATTCACACCATTACAAAAGCTTCACTTCTGTCTCTGCAGGAAGACGGAGCAGTTGTGTCGTGCCAAAGTCACTAAGTCAACTTTGAGTTGCCAGCCACGAACCATGAGAATTATTTGTGCCAGGCAGATAGATTCCTGCTGCACTAACACAGCTCCTAAACACCCCAAGGGAACTAGATTTCCTCAGGTGAGAAACGAAAGTACAACTTACATGTCGCAGCAGTGATTCCTCTCCCAGAGCTTTCACCAAACCTTTTGTGTCCATCTGGCCAAGACGAAGGATGTAGAGTGGTCGTCCGTCTACAGAACAAACAAAGGTTTAAAGAGAGAAGTAAGTTAGTCTCCCAGGCTGCCATTCTAGTACCATTTATAAAAGCCACATTAAATATCGGAAAATGATAAAAATCATACCCAAAGGCCATCTTATCAAAGAGATGCTGCTTTGCTCTAGTCTGCCTGATCCGTGCAGAGAAAATAACAAAACTCCAGCAAAACAGAGTGCCTATTTACAGGTGCTGAACTGCTTTGGTAACTTTTGAAGTGTCAATATGACTTTCTGCAAAATCCCAGGTTACTTATGAGGTCCTATAATGCAAACTGGGCTGTAGTATCAACCTAAAGGGGCAGCTTCTAACCTTTGTCTTGGTAATGCCATCCTCCAGTGTAGTATTCATCTAAGAGGGCTGGGGGCCTCCATGACTGTAGGATGTAATCCACCTGGTACTGCTTTCGCCAAGACAGCGACTGACAGAGCATTTCTCGAGCTTTGTCAATGTTGAAGTCGCGAGCCCGCAGAAATCGAAGGATGTGTTCATCTTTAGGGATCTGAGAGAAAGGAAGAGAAAAGTCCAAGGATCAGCACTGGTACGTTACCTGTACCGCTGTTCCATAAAGCCTGCACAGCATGCACCAGTTTTTAATCTCTTAAAACAAAGATAACAAATATTAAACGTACATTCCTTCTCCCTCAACTAATCCAGCTGAACACAGTAGATGGTGCTAGAAGCACAAAAGAAGTGACCAATTCATGCCCCTTTGGGAGATACGGGCTGGGTATTTTTGCACATGCACAGCCTGTGAGAAGCCTTTCACTGATCCAATCGCCAGAAGCCCCACCAAACTCAGGGCTGGCTAACGTCTCCCTCAGCTAGCTGGCCCCAAGGACAAACAAAATATTGAATGAAAGTAACAGAGCTGCAAGCTTACCCCACATAGGGCAAATTAGCAAACTATGGAAAGCATCCATAGGTAACATGGCAACCAAGTTCAGCAGTCATGATCTGGAGGAGGATCATGACTGTACAGTCTTTGAATGATGACCCACTAGCACCAATTTCAGCTCTTCTGCAGGCCCTTCTGCTTCACTGTTGACCATGCTTCCCTGGTGGTGCTTGAACAGGAAAGCTTTTGAGTTCTTCCTCAGGCTTCCCTGCCCCATCACATCTTGCAAAAACAAACAAGTCAACCAAAATGTGCCCTGGTGGCCAAGGCAGCCAATGGTCTCCTAGGGTGCATTAAGCAGAGTGTGGCCAGCAGGTAGAGCGAGGTCATCCTCCCCCTCTGCTCTGCCCTGGTGAGGCCCCATCTGGAGCACTGTGTCCAGTTTGGGGCTCCCCGGGTCAGGAGGGACAGGGAACTGCTGCAGAGGGTCCAGCAAAGGGCTACAAAGATGAGGGGTTTGGAGCATCTCTCTTATGAGGAAAGGCTGAGGGCCTTGGGGCTCTTCAGTCTGGAGAAGAGAAGACTGAGGGGGGATCTTATCAATGCTTATACATACTCAAAGGGAGGGTGCCAGGGGGATGGGAACAGTCTTTTTCCAGTGGTGCCCAGTGACAGGACAAGAGGGAACGGGCACAAACTTGACCATAGGAAGTTCCATCTGAACATGAGGAGGGACTTCTTCCCTCTGAGGGTGGCAGAGCAGTGGCACAGCTGCCCAGAGAGGTGGGGGAGTCTCCCACTCTGGAGCCATCCCAAACCCGCCTGGACGCCGTCCTGTGCCACTGCTGGAGGTGCCCCTGCTCTGGCAGGGGGTGGGACTGGGGGAGCTCCAGAGGGCCCTTCCAACCCTCACCAGTCTGGGATTCTGTGACAACTCGAACATACCCTCTCTCTGTCCCTCATCCCAACACTTTTATCAGTAATTCTAGCACCACAGGCACAGAAGCCTTCCCAAATTAAGTCTACAGAATGGCTCATTCCAACCTTCAAGATCTCCTATGTTCCCATTAGCTGAAAATCAAAGAAGAATTGCCAGTAATACTAAAGAGCAGGAATCAACCATAACCCTGATTAGATTCCACAGAAATGCCAAATTTGGCTAAAAATCTGTCAGTTGCCAAAACAACTGGGTTACAGCTGCATATGCTGTTGCTTTCTCAGTCCCTTCACCCCAGCTCCCCCAAAAGTGTTTGACCTCATTCGCTACATCAAATTTCCATTAAAAATTCAAGTTCTGGTAAGCAGGGAGAGTCTCCTCTAGAGTATCTGTTCTGTGCTCAGCACAATGCAAGCAATCTGAGCCCTGCTGTAAGACAAAAAGAGCACATGTTCAGGAGTCAAAGCTCTTTTGTTTGTTCACTGACATGCTCATGAAAACCGAAAGCAGGGGAGAAAGCAAAGCCGCCAGCAGTGTCAGGCTGGGAGCAATCTCGGTTTCACAAGCTGGTATGAAGCTGCAAGAGATATTAAGAATTGATTCCACATAAAGAAAGAGTTCAGGCAGCCCAAAGCCAAGCCCAGAAGCACCTGAAGAGGAGACGGGAGATTGATGCTGTTCAGCGTATTCTAACACTTTGCAAATACTGCATTTGTACACGATAGAAGCGGGCAGCCTTCCCAAACAGGATCTCAGATGTATTTAGAATGCCCCCAAAATTTTCAGCATCATAGCAAGATTAAAGACAGCAGAATTTTCATCGGATGATTTACATTTCCATTTCTGCTGCTCAGCAGAAGCTGTTGGTCACAAGACAACAGACAATACACACAAACATCGACAACAGCCCCTGGATCTCCCGGGAGAGGGGAGAGCTGTTCGAAGGTTTTGTCACTTTTCATGTTTCAGACCTATACCGTACATAGCTTCGGGTAAGAGACAAAGTCAGTGCTTCTGTTTGGACCAAAGGCAGGAAACTCTGAGGGGACTTACTCCATATCAGGATTAGTCTCTAATCTTTGTCCAACCAAAGCAGTAACTGCCGTATGCAAGAAAGTGAAATTCTAATCTTAGACGTTTTTGATATTTATTAGTGAAACTACATGTACTGTTCTACGTGGTGCGATGCCATTGATTACTGGCTTTAAGCATCTGCAATTTTAACACAATTTGAAGGGTTTTTTTTAAAGCAATGATAAAACTGATTAGAAAAAATAATGTCTATCTTGGAAGGAACAGGGAATGGAGAGTGAAATAGGATGAGAAGGGCAAAAATAAGAAGGGACAGTTTCCAAGAAACAGGAGATCTACAAATATTTGACAGAGGAATAAGGACATCCCTGCTCCCAATTAAAGGAACAGTTGTCACAGCAAGGTAACAGCCTCTCCAGAGAAAACTCAAGTCACGTAGGACAAGTTCCCGAATTTGTGTTACTCTGACAGGCAATCAAGAGAAGCAAACAGGTGAGTAGTAAGGGGATTTAGGATGAAGTTTCAATAGCCACCACCATCTTCCCTACTCGTTCGAGACCATGTAGGGAACAGCACTCACAAAGCCTACACGGAGGGTCCGAGGCAGCTCCCGGCTGTCGCTGAGAGCGCTCACTCAGCTCCACCTGGCCAGGAAGCACAAGGGCTTGCACACACTTGCAGAGCTCCACGGACCCACCCCAAAAGGCAGTTGTTTCACTTTTTCTCATGTGCTGTCACTTTTATCTTCTCCAGCTTCCACTCCCCAGCCACCGACTGGGGGGGGGAGGAGGGGGGGGGGGGGCAAAAAAACCAACTCATGGAACAAAACAGGCAAACGTTTAGAATGTGCTTCTTCCACCTGAAACCCAGCGCCTTGCAGATCACACATGGATAAAGTCTCACTGTCTTACTCTCATCTAGGGCTCGTTTTCAACTGGATACCCAATAGCTGAGATATCTCCTACCACACAAAAGTCCACACTGTTTTACTGGACAGATCACTGTAGACCTGAAAAGCTTCATGGCCTATATTTCAGGGCACAACTATACCTGGGAATTGATGCCTGCCCGCTTCATTCTGTGTCTGCTTCTTGTCAAGCCCCTTTCATCTGACAGGAGGTTGAATCGGGGCAGATATGGATCACAAGCAGTATTTAGTAGAGCAAGTTCTATTAATTAATCTCTTATTATTAGCAGGTAACCATCCACACAGTTCACTCACACACACTACCCCCAGCTGTTTACTCTGAGGCAGAGCATCAGAGCAACATGACAGCAGCTTGCAGGTAGATGTTCAAACAGTCCTTCAAGGGATCCTTTACTCCATCCGGTGTATTTATATTCCTGTACCTATATACCTGCATCTAGCAGCCACCACACTCTTGGACATGGTCCAAACAATACAACCTGCTGATGCTACCATATACCAGTGGCCTTGGACAGATTTGGCAGATGCTTGGTGTTCTGAATTTATCAGCTCTTGCTGATTCAACAGCATCGTTAGTCTCTGGAGTTTGGCAGATGCTGGGAGACTTTCACACACTACCCCAAACACAAGCTGTTCCTCTCTTCAGCCTCCGGTTTTCTGGTAACTGTTTCTCCATCCACAGTCACAGGGACCAACAGAACCCACGTGCACACTCACACAGAGGGGGACTTCTTCACAAGTTCAGTAACAACAGAACTATAGCACTAAATCTTTGCTACATTTTATTTTTATGTGGGTGATACATATTTGTTTTTCCAAGAAAAAACAGGGTTTTAAAAATCACGTTTAAACTCCTTATATGCAGACGAGACATGCTGTCTCTCAGCTCTGACAGAGATACAGCAAGGCATGTAGAAAGTACTGGCAAAGCTCCTCGCAAACAGTAGCCTCTTTTGGAAAATCCAGTTAAAGGAAAAAAAATAATTTATATCTTCTAAAGCCCATGAATGCGGAGTTCCTCCTAACCCATTCTGTATGACTGATGGAGCAGTCAGCTGCTAAGCCAGCAAGCTATTTCTATTGAAACCTTATCTAACCATACTCTGTTTTCAAGGGAGATGACTGGCATCTTTCTCCTGTTTTTCCCTCTTCCTAAGCTCTCTTTATCTACCCAGCCCACCCAATTACTCTGTTGCTATCCTTCATCCTTCCCTCCCATCCAGTCTCTCTCCATCAGGAAATCTGGAGTGAGACCTCTCTAGAGGCATTCCAGCTGCCCCAGGTCTTTTATTTTCTCAACCGCATACCACTTACCCTCTTGGCTGATATAGAGACTCCCCTTCAACCAGCAGCAGCCCAGGCAGCTGCTGAACACTACAGCAAAGCAGAGACACCTCCAGCCCACAGCATCCGTGCTGCATTTCAGGGAAAAATGATTCCACCTATACTGGCTGGCCAACTCCAGCTGTACTTGCCCCAGCTCCTCTGTTTTGGAGGCTTACACAATGTACCTCACACCATAAGGTAAGACTGTCTCTACTTCTCAAAATCCTGTGTGGTTTTGAAATACTACATTTTGATAAAGGAGATTTAAACAAGAACAGAATGAGTTCTCCTCAAAAGAATTCATCCCTCAGCTGAACAAGCTCACACAACCTGTCTGATGTAACACGCACACCAGCCAGGAGCTCAGTGCTACCAACTGCCCCTCTGCTGAGCAGCATCTGCCCAGGGACAGGGGATGCACCCCCAGTACCGCTAACCATTTCTCCCACCCCATCCTGCAGGTGCTGGGAAACACAACCCGTCCAGACAGGCCAGTCTGGGCCACCAAGCCCCAGTCAATGCCTGCTTTAAGTACCCAGCCAACACACTACGCTCGGGGACCAGAGCAGCCTTTGCAATACCAACAGGACCAAACTGGGCGATGCAGGTACAGTCTGTGATGCTACTGGATCCTGCTGGGAGGTCGCACAGACCTCCATACCCAGCCTTTTACCTAACCTTGCCAAAACGGTTGAGTCTCAACACACACGTTGTCCATGACCCTGAGTTTTACCAGGGGGTTGAAGGCACACAAGCTATGAGAACAGCTGCGTTCAGGCTTGCCAAGGGCAGCGCTCCGCCTCACCTACCCACCTTGCCTTTGTGCGTTTCTTGAAGCCACTGGCGAAGGCGGATCAGGCAACTCTCTTGCATTGGAGTCAGCTGGCCCAGATATCGCTCAATGTAATCAGCGTCCAATTTGTCAGCTGGAAGAAGAGAAAGGAAAACAGAAGAATTCAGAGGAGACTTGGCATAACCAGAAAAGAGATGTGCAGTTACTTCTTCACATCAGGTTACTTATGACTTACACTGGAAGAGTGCACAAGCCCTTATTTTAGCTTAGGGAGGCGAGTGAGTGATATTCTCATGGTGATTAGGGCATGAGGACACAGACAGCATGTAAAGTATCAAAGCTAGACCACTCTGCCTGTCTCTTAGAACACTAATGTTTCATTCAACCCTGAACTGTTCCAGCAGGAGCTTTGGAAAAAAACAAACCAACAACCCCACAACGAAACAAAAAAAAAAAAAAAAGAAACCAAAACACCAAAACAGGAGCTCTGGCACTCATGTCATTAACCATTCCAAGATCTGGGCACTTAAATTCCCTGGTGTCCTGAAGATCTTATGCACAATTCCAATGACAAGTGGCTAAGAAGCAGGTAGCTGAAAACTGAAATGTTATTCTGCTTTTGGACACCAGAGGGAAAGGGAGAATAACCCTACCATTTCTGACAGCAAGAGAGATTTTTGGCGTGAGAAGTCCTGTGCATACCAGCAGCTCAAGGTCCCTCCAGATCAGAGACAAAGGACAAGGGGTTTGCGTCTGCCAGTGTTCGGAGAGAGAAGCAGACCGTGCCATCTGAGGCTTGTATGAGCAGATGCCAGCGAGGAGAACGTGGTACCCAGAGGAGAGCAGCACAGGCCAGTAGCTGTGCTGGAGGCATGTAGGCACATGAGGAGGAGGGCTGGGAGGAGGACCACCTCTAAGGTAGCTCTTCATCAGGCACGAATTTTTTTCAGCAGATAACATTAACGACAGAATAAGGGCTGGACACCCACAGGATATGCTGCTGCTGACTGATAATACAGAAATTATATTTGATAAGTGCTACGCCCCCACCAAATCCACAGAGCTAGCAAGCTGGGGAGCAGTCCCAAGGAAGCTAATCACTTCCTAAACATGAATATAAGCAGAGAAATAAGAGCTACTCTCCTCTTCTGCTAGATGGGATCTGCCACTCTTAGATTAACTTTAATCTCAAAGCACAAGAACATTTCTTAGTCAGCTCCTCTGTGGATTTCGATCCTTATTCCAGATGGACTCAATACAGAGAAGGATTCCAACATAGGGAAGCTACAAGAGAAAGTCTGGTGAGACCAGAACCATTGATAATTCGAAATTCCAAGCTTTTTCCCTAGTTACACTCAGCAAAACAAGTGCTGTCTTTCCTTCTGAAGAATGACAGCTCCTATTTCCAATACCACAGCTCTAAACTAAAAGGCTCCTCCTATTTCTGTCATAGAAGACATCATCAGATCAACACACAGAAAGATAAAAGTCCAATTCAGGCATTTTGTGCGAGAAATGCACTAGGCAACATTCTGCAAGTTTGTTTTGGCTTGATACAGGGGCGAAAAACTATCCAAACCAATCCCCAAGAACATTAATTTTCGAACAGCTCCAGTATTTAATTACAATTCAGTTATACAACTGAATATAATACAACTCCAGTATTTAATTACAATTCTGTTATAGCACACTCAAGATACCTGTAAGTTTCTCCAGTTTAAAGCATAAAATACCTTAAACGTCAGATTAAAACCAAGTTTTTTTTCTAAGCTCAAACAAAAACACACTGCCTGCACAGTTTTTCTTGGCTTTTCAGTTCGGGGGGGGGGGGGGGGGGGGGGGGGGGGGAGAAAGTTCCATTGTTTGTGTTTGTGTTTTTGTCTTGAAGAAAGAAAGTAACTTTCCCTCCTCCCCACCCACAATCCAGAAAAACCTCATGCCAAAAAAATAAAAATAAACTCATTAGTCAGTGCTACTCAAGGCATTTAGATTGCCAGCAGCTGCTGCTGCCTGGACATCGCATACCGTCAGGGCTGACAGCCTCTACTGGAGGGCAGGAGCTGCCAGTTTGCTCTTTGGTAGTTCCAGGAGCCCCAGACTCAAGTGGTACGTCATCAGCATCGTGTCCTACAGCCGGAGTTCGCTCATCCTTCTGTCCGCACACTGCGGGAGGCGCCCAGCGGGGGATGAAAGTGATCCCTTGGGAGATCAATTCCTTCAGATAGTGTTCAATCACTTCCTTGCCCTGAAGGGGAAAACTCTCATTAGGAAAAAAACCAATGCCATGTCTGCAGAACCAGCAAGGTGCAAAAGAGTTTTCCTCAGAACAGATGACTAATGCTGTTGGGGGGGGAATAGTTGTCTCCTTCCATCTGCATGACCCTGTTGGTAAAATTTCATTACAAAAGCACCATACAAATGGTAAATTGTAACACTGGCCAGGCAAATTCAAACGCTATGGATGCAAGTACCTTTATAACACTTTTATCCTGTTCTCCTGCTCCCAAACCACCAATTGGCTGCCCTGTTCCTCTGCAGCCCAGAAAAGGCCACCGAAAGGAAGTACCTCTGCTCAAGCTACTGGAGAGACAGGGTGCTGATTTCTACCCAGAACTTTCTCTTTCTGCATGAGAACAGTGTCCTCAGTGTCCGAGGAGCCTGGCACCCACAGCATCCACTGCGATCCTCCTCTGGCACAGCCTGCTCCCTCCCCTGCACAGACATATTCCAGTGAGCAGATTGTTTTTTTGCTCATTGCACACTGGCTTTTTCTTCGTTTGCTCTACTGAGGGATTTCAGAGACACAAGCAAGGATATAAAACTATAGTGGGTCTATTTTACAGAGAACAAAATAGAGGTGCACTGAGAGCAGGCATTTGATTTTGCTGTTACAGTACAAAGGGAAGCCCAGCTTACCCGCTTGATGTTTGAAGTATACTGCTTCATGGCAATCTTTTCCACTGTGCTTTCAAAGCCAAAAAATGACTTGATGTCGAGAGATGCAGACTGTTCGAAGCAAGTCCACTCTTCATTCTCAGGGTGAACCTAAGCCCAAAAGATACACACAGGGTTGGACGGTAGCGGATTGTTCACATTGTGGCAGGGCCCTTGCCCCTGGTACCAAACTGGCTGTTAAATCTCCAGAGCTACAGAGTGAGGGGCCAGAAGAGGCTTCCTATGAGGCACCGAGAGACCCACGTTTAAAAGTCAGATTAATTCTCCCAGAGTAATAGAAGCACATCATGAACTGGACGTACGGACATTTGTGGTTAACCCAGTATTCTTCACACACACCAGGAAATCAAGATTAAACCCTGTCTCTGCCTCAGCGCAATTGAAGGGTAATATTCTTAGCAGAAGTTGCACTAAAATAGTAGTGAGCCTGCCCACTTGAAACCATCACGTCAAGATCTCCTTACAGAAAGACAGGGATGGCCTCTCAGAACCTGCAATTAAACCCCCTACACCTGCAGCAAAGGAAGAACAACAGAAAACACTTTTTTTTTTTCTAGCTTTGGACAGGCAACTCAGCCACTGAATGTCAGTCTTTCCCCCCAAAACACAGGAGACATGGCAAAGATGGAAATTTTCCCACTGTCTGTTCAATATCCACCTTTCCTTTCTAGCCATTTCCCCTCAGTTACTCTACGTATGGCAAAAACCTACATAATCTTTTCCTCTTTTAAACTTAACCCTTTTCTGAGAAGGCTCTGCCTTTTCTCTGTAGGTGCTGCTATCCACAAACTGACATGAAAGAAAAAAAATTCCAGCCCCCACACAAAGATACGAGCTCTATAAAGGACACAAATTCCCCCAGGGGAGATATTAAGTAACTGCAAGAGCAGGACCATATTTCTCCAACTTGCTTCAGAGAACACTGCAGAAAAGGAAAGATGAGAATAAACCTGTTTCCGGTGCACTCTGGCAGGGAAAAGGGAACTGGTAAAAATAGAGCAGGCAACCATCTTGAGGATGCAGACAACTAGCTCCCGCCCTGTTCCAGGAAGAGCGCTCCCCTCAAAGCCCAGCTGCTGACGTTTCCTTCCGAAGGATGCGAGCCGGAGGCAACACAGCCAAAATCAGCAAGTGCGACAATGTCTGAGCAATTCCAGAGTTGACCTGGGAGCATTTCAGATCTGTCAGCGCCTTTCACAACGATGGAAGTTTGATTTACTGTAGTTTTTAGGAAGCTCCACGTAGCCACTAAGTGACCTCTGGCTCAGGAAACCCCCCTCACCATCCAAAATGTTAATAGCTTCTCAACTCTGTCTTTTGTGAAACAGAAGCTACTTACAGGGTGCTTACTCCCAAGAAGCTGAGCTGTTGTCCAGTTGCCAAAAGGGCAGGTAAGTAACAGGATCTGGACTTTTGTTTAGGGAACAAAAAAGCAGTATCTGATTGCTTCCAGAAACAGATGAAGCTATTTAATGGTGACTGAGCCCTAATAGCACAACTACAATGAAATGGCATACTGCTGCTGAAGGTACAGCCACAAAGTGAGACATCCCCAGGCCACAAATAAGGCTCAAGACCTTTCTCCAAATATGTATAGCATGAAGACAATGACAACGTACTATAGCTTTCACTTATTTGTGGGCAAAATTAATTGCCAGACTTCCCTCTGGCCCTCACCATAATAAATATGGGTTTCCTTCTAAATATCCAGATCTAAACACATGCCCAAGCTCCAGACACTTTTATTAACTTGAATTTCAACCAAAAAGAAACTCAGAGAACACCAGCACCTCTGGAGCACCATCCGTGCTTTCTGCTCTCATCCTAGGGCCTAACGCTCCAGAGAATCACAATCAACCCAAAAAAGTTTCTCAAGCCCTACAAAAGTCCTGGAAAAAACCCGCAACCCTGAGACCCAACGGCCTTTCCAGTCCAAGAGTATCTAATCATAGTATGCTATGGTCCGGCATTCAAATTCATTCAAGCAACTTCAGCCTGTATGTTAGCGTGCGACTTTCAACACTTCCTTCGCAGACAAGTAGAAACAAGGTGCTTACTGAGTAGCTACACGTCTCGAGGACGACAACACGGTTGGCAAAAGTCTCGTTGTGAGCTTCAATGCGGAGAGTTCGCTCTTTCCAGTTCACCGTGTTTTTCTGGATGAAGAAAACATATTCTACCCCTGCAATCTGAGGAGGATGAAGAACCAAAAAGAGGGAAAACAAAAAAAAGAGAGAGTAACTTTAGAACACTTTATTATAATCTTAGCCAGCCAACAAACCCCAGGGTTCAGCCTTCCACTTGCCTTCTTCAGCAGCCTAGGAGCATCCACATTCAGCTTGCAGCTCCTTTCAATGATATGTATAGCTCCATCATCACTCCTGGATTCATGAAGGATTTCACTCCCCAGGAAGACCGGGATCTCTGGACAGGTAGGAAAGCGCTTCTCGTAGGCCTGGAAGTGAAAACAAAAAGCAAGTTTCAGCTTCTGGCTAGGATCAACTTTAACTGCTTCTGAATTAATTCATTCCCTTACAGCAAGAGTCTGACAAACAGACGCCCTTCACCTCTGTGAAAATGGGGAGCCAAGGCAGGGGTTGAAGTTAAAGCAAAATAGTTATGAACAGAGCTGGCATCGGCTCATGTCAGTCATCAAGCTAAGCATGTCGTAACATAACATTTTCCACACATGAATTAGAAACAAAAGCTTTTTGTTAAATTGTACTGGGAAGGGACTCATAATAACCTGAACATCAGGAACCTAATCTTCAGCGAGCAAAAGCAAGCACAGCTCTGCTGATCTCTGCTAGCTAAAGACTTGACCCAGAGATAATAAAATTCAAGTCAGACATATCGCCTGTATGAAGAAGCTATTTAAAAATATTTAATACTCCTGTGCCTTAAAAATGTGATGTGTCAAACAGTTCTCTAGTTGCCCTAGACTATCAAGGGTATGACCACCAATTATTGGCTACTCACTTTGCCTTGATTTATCCACTTCTAAAACAACTCTGTCCTGGTTCTGAAATCTTTGTTGTTTTTTTTAATTAACCCACATCCCTCTGAAAAGCCTTTTATCCAAAGCTTCATCGAGTCTAGCAAAAATCCAGCTTCCCATGGCAATTGCAGCAAACAAAGTTAACTTGCATAAATGTTAACTACTGCTGCTCCTCTTTCCCTAACTTCTCTATCTCTCATTATATTGCAAGATCTTTGCAGGATGGAACATTTCCTCGGATTTCTGACAAATGCCTTCATGTTGGGGTGCTATTGTAAATATCTAATTGAAGCAACACTAGCACAAGCTGCACAAGCAGCCCAGCATTCAACTACAGCTGTGACGGGAGAGCCCGTGCTTTCTTTCCACTGCACTCTCACAGAAAAGTTATACCACTGTGGTCATAAGAATTTTTTGCTGTCGTTCCACAGATGAGCCTACCCTCTATGAATCGCTGCCATCTTCTCATTTTCTGCAAGATGCAACCATTTTATAGAGCACATAATTCTCTCACGAGTATTTATATCTTCATCTACCACAAAAGAAAATATTCATGCGATAACGATCAAGATCAGCTCAGTTGTCAGCACACACACAGTGCCATGGGCACGCTCGGGGTGGCTGCATTCTCTGTCACCGCAGCAGTTCGAAGGCTGGTAGCCCCTGTATGTATTCGTGTACCCTGGTGCTGGGAATAATACCTGCTCTTAAAATAGCTCAGGCACTTAAGGACACATTCCATATCTCCTGCTCCTAGACCTCTGAACGGAACAGAAGTTATTTCAGATTATCGTATTGCTCCAGTATCAGGAGGAAAGTGCAAGCAGACTACCAGCTGGAGTTCTGGCCATAAACAAAGTGCACAGGTCTTTAAATCATCCTCTCCAAGTCACTGAGTAATCATCTGCTTGCTTTGCCACGTTTCTTGGAGAACTTTCCCAAATCTGTGAGGCTTCTACCTGTGGTTTGTTGTGGGTTTTTTTGTTTTTTTTTTTTTTTTCCTCCTGATCACAAGTAAAACTAAAAGGTTTAGATAAATATAAGACTACCCATGGCAAGTGACCGTTTCCAACACCAGCCCACCGACCCGGCTCCATACAACAAAAGCAACCTCATTGCTTTAAGCTTAATTTGTTATGATGGGAATCCATAGATGGCTGTCAGGCACTGCCATAGGACACTTCCAGCTCTCCCCTCCCAGTACCCTGCACTTTCCTCAAGGCTCACAGAGCATAAGGAGGGGGTCCCTTATTATCTGCTCCCTGGTGTCTGCAGTTGCCAGCACATTAATCTTCTCATGCAAAGTTAACACTTCTACTTGTGCCTCCACCCGCCCTCTCCCAGTCCTCCAGACTCCAACCTACCACCTTGTGCTATCTTGAGGTCAGAGCCTTTACCCTCTTCTCCCTGGCTATTCTTTTCTGTTCTAGCACAGACAAGCAAGAGTCTCTCCAGGCCACCCATTCTTAGTTACCAGAGTCTCAGGGGTCAGGCAGCGAAAGCTGTGAACACCTTTGTAAACCACTGGAATACCAGAACATTTCCCAACTATTTATCAACTGTCTGTCCCATGACTCTCCTTACACATACCCTTATCACACTCGCAAGCAGCGTAACCGAAAACCCTACCCTGAGAAGGCTGCCCCAGTTAATCCCGTGACTTTGGAAAACAGCAGCTAGCGCAAAAACTAGATGACACCTTGGATGCCTGAAGATCACATGAGAATGGTACTGGGATTGTCCGTAGGCTTGACAGCAAATCACAAGTTTGCCTAAATACCCCTAAAACCCTGCACCTCCGTTCCAGCAGGCCCTCCTCGCCCTCAGCTATGCAGCGCCATTGCCCTTGCTGCCTGCACTCGGGCACGCTCTCCATCGCCCCAGCTCACCACTCCGGGCAGGCAGGTGACGCCGTACGCTCCAGGGCTCCACACTCAACAAGCAAGGACTAACCATAAGAAGCCAAGGCTGAGCCAACACCACCCATTTCTCAGGGTCAAAATTAAGGCTGACCAAAGATTTCTTGCCCAAATACTCCTGGTTTCCCAAAGATTTAAGAGGTGCAAAGCTGCTGGACTGGAAGAAAGTCCCAAGTGTGGCAGTCTCAGCTTCTCATCCTCCACTCTTGCAGGGGTGCAGCTGTACCAGGAACATTTGAGAGGGAGTTTGCAGAGAACCACGTGCTGTTACTCCACTGACAGCAAACGATCAAAGCACAGATACCCTCCAAATTTGAAGATAAAGCCACTGGATCTCAGCACACAGCTGTTTCTTTCTCCACTAAGTATGCACTTGACCCAGCTGGAGACAGGCTTCCTAATGAACTGTCATTGAATGGAGCAAACCCAAGACCAGGATAAATACTAACAGAGTGCAGTCACTATTTCAGACAGCTAAACAGCATCTGAAGAGTGAAGAAAGGTCAGGGCAGAGGAGCACATGTCTACACACAGCCCTGGTGATACAACCAAGCTGACAGGCCATACCATCACCTAAAAAGGTGGAACATCTCCATATTTGAGAGAGAATCCCTTTTGCACATTGATATTAAGTCCTTTGCTAATCTTCTTTGCACAACAACTCTAAAAATACAGCAGTCGAAGATGCCCAAGATCATATGAAGGACAGCTGAAGCACCACACTGCAGTCACAATAGTTATACTGTTAACACGCCTGATCTTTCACCACTGAAGGGACTGAGCTATCAGGACAGAAATCCATCTTTGCTCCCAGCATACAGGACGATGGAACACCTCTGCTGGGAGGACAGGCTGAGAGAGTTGGGGGTGTTCAGCCTGGAGAAGAGAAGGCTCTGGAGAGACCTCAGAGCCCCTTCCAGTGCCTAAAGGGGCTCCAGGAAAGTCAGGGAGGGACTTTCGATCAGGGAGGGGAGCCGTAGGACAAGGAGTGATAGTTTTAAACTGAGAGAGGGGAGATTTAGATGAGATATTAAGAAGAAATTCTTAACTGTGAGGGTGGTGAGCCCCTGGCCCAGGTTGCCCCGACAAGCTGTGGCTGCCCCATCCCTGGAGGTGCTCAAGGCCAGGTTGGACGGGGCTTGGAGCAACCTGGGCTGGTGGGAGGTGTCCCTGCCATGGGCAGGAGGGTTGGGACTAGATGAGCTTTAAGGTCCCTTCCAACCCAAACCATTCTGTGATTCTATGACCCTCTTATCAAAATCAGTATCTAGACACAACAGTACCTTTTTTGCTCCCACAGAGAAACTGAGGGAAATCAAGGACAGAAAAATACTTTAATTTTTTTTTTTTCCAAGCCATTGCCAGAACTAGTTGTTATTTTCTCCTCCTCTATGATTCTGCAGAGTACAAGGTGAACAACAGAATATCCCAGTCAAATGAAAGTCACAGAGTACTTAATATTAGCTTGTTTTAATACTTCGGCTGCTAATCTGCTTGCATTTGCTGTTCCGTCTCCACGCTGCAGTAACTCTGCACTGACTAGTATATAGGAACTACGATTTGTCTCTCCCTTCTCTGCCCCTCCTTCCCCCGAAGGCATTACAACAGTATTGTGCCACTACTTTCTCTTCAGTGCATACCCACAATATTGCTTTAAGTCAATCACCTTGATGACCGAAGTCTTGAATGGGATCAAAAATATATATATATATATATAAGATGAACGGCTCCATGAAGCCACTCCTTCCCTTCTTCTAAACCCCACCGGGATTAACGTCGACAGGCAGAACAAGCTAACACTTTGCGCACCTCCTGCCAATCCTCCAGCCCAAGCAAGGCAGCATGTCACGCCAAATCCCAACTTGGGCTCCTCTTCTGTCATGATCAGTCTCTAGTATCGACTTCACAGCAGACTGGACCGAACAAAACACCCAAGCAGTTGCACAGCAGCAGGAGCTGTCTAGGCAAGCCAGGGGACGGCATACACCTGATTTACCAAGCAAATCATCTCAACAATCCAGTTTACATTAGTTATTTTCTTAAGGGTTCAGATTAATGTGCTCTCTGTAGCCAAACCAACCATTTCCCAAGAGCTGGTGGTTCAGGCCCACCAGTGTCCTTCCCTAAATCAAGCTGTTCAAAAGAACTGTTGCAAAAAAAACATGCGGTGTTGTGGGGTTTTTTTTGTAGTACACATAACTGCAAAGGTTTAAATGACATTTGAATGTTGGTCATGTTCTCTCCCTCAGACCGAAATTACACATTAAATTTCACAAGAGAGCTGGGTGAAGACAGAGGGATTTGGGATTTGTTTGAACCCTCCAAGATACCTTGCTTGGAAACATAACCAATTGTTTTTGGGTACATCTAAAGTGTATTTAGATACAGATGACAGCATGTCGGAAGTAAAAAAAAAAAAAAAATCAAAAAAGTAGAAAGTGAAAAAATTTGCATGTGAAACAATTTCTAGCTAAAAAAATTAGAGCATGCAGGACAGTCATAACAGATACTCAGGGTTTCAGTAGTATCACATCTTCCTTTTCAACACTGAAGGGAAGAAGAGGGAAATTCGTGCAAGGCTGCAGCGCGTCTGTCGGGGTGAACGTGCCACTAGCACAACCTGACCCACTATCCCAAAGCACCTCAGCACACCACTGCCAGTCCCGAGTGGTTTTACCTATGCTGGCCAAACAGTTTATGGTACCAACGCTGTGACAGATGAAAAATACCTTGTGAGAAGAGAGTCTTGGAGGACAATGCAAGGAAGCCACACTTAAGTGGCCTAAACTGTTGGCCAAATACACAGTAACCAGTACAAAGAAACACATCTGTGAGAAGAGATTGCCCTGAAGGTCAGCCAGATGCCAAACAAGGACAAGTTATACAAGAATGAGTGTCAAAACCAAAAAAAAAAAAAGACATTCTAAGCCACAAAGAAGAAATTACCCTCCTTTAAAAGCCCTGTATTTCACTTGCTTAATCGCCTCCCCTCCAGAGCACAGAGGTGCTCTGAGAGTCCTTCACCTTCCTCGTACCAAGGTGTTATACATCCTGACAGTGCCAGCGCGTTCCTGCTCCCACCTCCAGTTTCATCTCCTGCAGACCGGCAACAGCCGTTCCACTGCTGTCTCCTACACCATCCAGAGAACATGGCCGCAGGGCAGGATCTTTTATAACAGCTACTCTTGTTTCTCCTCTGCAGGTTTCAACATCCTTTTCTAGCAAGTGACCTTGAAACCAATTACACAACAGAGGCCTTTGGAATCCAAAACAACAGGGACATCCAAGCACCAAATTACTGCATGAAACAAAACACCTCAAAACCCAAACTCTCCCGCACACCGCAAGGCTCCTGGCAGTTTCTTCCAGCCCAGTGCCTGCTGGGTCCTGAGCGGTTCCAACATGCTCCAACAAGAGTCAGCTTTTGTCAGATAATCTCATTTTGTACCTTAATATCCTTGAGGGAATGTTATCCTCGCAGCCTTGGGGCTGCAAACCGACTCCCAGGGCAGCAGTTTTGGCTTTCCACCCCACACCAGGTGACTCTTCAAGCTTCTCACTAATACACAGCAAGCAGGCAACTGGTTTGGATTCTCCCCATAAGCACGCAGATCCTTTAGCAGAGTAAATACACAGAGCTCGCGTGCTAAATGCTGCTGTCCATGAAGTCACGCAGAAACACACGGAGCTATTTTGGAACGGCGGTTGGCAGGAAAACATTCATCTTATACTTGATAAGTGATGCTCTGAAGTGGCTGCACAGCTATCACGTCTTTAGGGTTTGGTTGTTTGTTTGGGGCTTTTAATACTGGTAGGGCTTCCTTAGTGACGGCATCACAGAGATCTGTTATTTTAGATTTGGGCAAGAGCACAGAAATGGAAAAACTATGGACTGACTCCTGTAGGATGCCAAGATGAACTTGAGAGGGATCTTCAAGAGTGCAAAAGCTCAGCTACTGGGGAAAATTATATTGTGTACGACACACAAAGGAACTAAACTGTTACTTACCTGATGTAGACAGAAACTGTTGTAGTCAATATTATATATGTCACAAGGATAAAACTTCAGCCTTGTGCTAAGAGCTAAAACACTTCAAACTTTCATGATCAAACACAGAGTTTAAATCTGTATTAACTAACGAGATTCCTCAAGGTCATGTTACAGCCATGTGTAGCTTGCCAGGATAAAGGAAGAAAACATACAGCTGTGTTCAGATGAACAGGACATGAGGAGGAGATACAACACCAAGTTTTGAGGTAAAGATGTCCAGATCATCATCCCTTTGAAAAGAGATGATGAGAAGCAAGATAAACCCTTCATCACTTTTAAGTTGGAAGTGTTAGTTCCAACTAACACTAACTAACTAAGTGTTGGAAGTGGAAGTGTTAGTTCCAACTAACTTTTGAGCAGCTCTAACGCTACATAAATATCTCTCTCCAGATTAAGGTGTTTTCACATCATGTCCTTGTAGGAAAAAGTAATCATTTCAACTTGCAGTCCCTCCTACTACATAGCCTAACAGCTGAAGGGAACCACAGAGTCCGCATACATACCCACCAGACACAATAATCCATTTGCTTTGTAATTGCTAGAACAGATATCTGCTTCTCGCTAGCCATAGTATAGTGCAAAATAAAATACATGTGGAAGAACTGGGAGTGGGGAGGGGTCAAATGGATATTTGGGGTGCAGAAATGCACTGAAGTCAGGGAAAAGGGAACTTCATTTTAAAGAAGGTGCAGAGCATCTGTGGAGTAGCAGAAAAGGTCTTCGGGACCTGAGAAAACACACTTTTGCTGGAAAGAAGAAAAATATTTAAGTCCACTGGACCACTGTACCCAGGCTGCAAACATTGACCCAGTGTTATCTCTCCCTGAACGACAGCCAATAATTTGCCTCATTTCTTCAGATTTTGGTGAAAGAAACAATTCAGGGAGCAGCAGCTGCCTATTACAATACAGGCACAACTGAGTGACACAGCAAACCTACTAAAACCAGGACACGCACTGCAGCTGCACAAAGTTAACTCAGGAAGCTATCAACGTGCCTGACCTCCTGTCTGAGAAGAAACAATACCCCATTCGAGCTATTCTGCTATAGCATTCTCCTCTGCTTACCAGAGAGAAGAAACTTGGTGGTGGAGCAGTTCAAATCACAACAAGTACAATGCATTGGCCTTTACAAATAGTCATGAAGCGACGCCTTAGCCAGGAACCATTGCTAACTGGTTGGAGACATTTGCCATAGCCTGTTGCTGAAAGATACAGAGATACCGGAATAGGATGGCAAGGAAGCAGGCATCTCAGCTGACTAACATCTTAGAGCAAAACACAACAATCAAGTGTCACGTCACACACTTACTGCTCAGTGAATCACCCCGAAATCCAAAAGGGTAGCTTACAAAGTAATGCCTACTTGGAAGAACAATCTGTCCTTGCCAGAAGCTGCTGTGAGAATTTATACAAATTGAGCATAATTCAGGGTCAAACTTGGGCAGGCCACTGTGCTTAGCAGTTTAAAAACCATGCTGGTTGAGATGTAACAATTGATGATGGTTCTGAGTTTTCTCACCTCTTTCAGTCCCTGCTCAAGAACATATTTTTCATCTTCTGTACTTACACATCCAGCAGAAGAGAGAAGGGTCTTTGAGTTACTACTGGAATACCAGATAACGGTGATACCTCCAGCTACGTTGTGACTCCTTGTCCTATGCTGCAGTGCCATGGAGCTAACAGCTTGCTTTAGAGCTCATCCATTCCAGCACTAGACTGCGCTGATCAGATTAAGTTGGAGACACAACTCATCCTTCAAGGCAATAAGCCTCCATGTTGCAGCTGGAGAAGGAGATTAAAGAAAACGGGGACTATCTTGTACAGCCTCACGGAATTACTGTAAACCTCTCCAATCCACACATGGTGCCAGCACTGTCCACTCCCTAAACCATTCTTGGCCAGTAACTGGAGTCTTAGCAGTGGCAACGCAAAGCTATCAGAGACTCGTACAATCCCCACAAGACATGCTAACCAGGCCAGATGCGCAGATGTTGCCAGCAGTTCTCCAGAACTCTGAATAAGCAGTTCTTCCATCCACTTCCAGCAGCTGCGGGAAACAGCAGTCATCCAACATTTTCTACTCAAGTGAGGGGAAACATCCCACACCATAATCTCACGAGAAATGTCAGCTCTTTGCTCAGCCTGACTATTGCTCACTCTCAACCTGCTTAATACCAGGAAGAGGTGGTGGCAGGGCACAGGGACTGAACAAATGAATACAGCTGTGAAGAATCATCCCAGCTGACACAGAGATCATTCCTTTCAGACTTCTGTTGCCAAATGCTTCTCAGCAGTAAGATGATGGGATATTTATAGTGTATCTTAACAGCATGGTTTCAAACCATCAAGTCACGCTGAAGCATCATGTCTTGAGTCAACATTAGATCCTCTGTAAGTGCACAAAATGTTAACCTAGTAGCTTCTGACAGTCACAATAAACTTGCCTTCAAAACATGGCAAGAAGAGACAAGGGAAGTTGCCTTCTTTAAAATACCTGGCACAGACCATGGCTGCAGACAGACCATCCATACCCAAGTATTATTATTTCTCTGCACTCAAGTTCTATATACAAACAATCCTGCCAGAGAGAGTAGATTCTGTTTTGTAGGTGAGGATCCATTTCTTAACTACCGCTCAGATTACTATCGGGGCATTTCATGTCATGCGTGACATGGTTTGAACAGCAAAGAATAACTTCTAAAACATTTTTCCCCCTTGCACATTGATTCTCTCTCAATCTCTAGGGTACTGCCAACCAGAAATACCATTTCAGACAGTATCTGAAAACTGTGTCGTTATCTACGTCACAGCAGCTCCAAAGGAGCTTTCGACTACTGGGCACGCAGCCTACACGCTGCAAAGCTCTACCCCGCGTTATCTGCAGATATCCAAGGACACAGTGGGTAGCAGGCCACTGCAGGAACCTCTTTGCTGGCACTCCTGCAGATGCTGCACTTGGAGCTCCACTCCAATCTCTTTGGCTACTCTGCACAGCTCTCTGATCAGCTGCACCATCGCTGCTGCTTCAGAGGGAGACCAGCTGCCAAGAAACCGCTCCGCTCTCCCTGCAGCAAGTGGTCTTCTGGTTCCAGAGTTCACACTTCAAAGCAGAGGCTATGAACCAGCATCAAATATTTTAGTTAAGATTCTACTTATCTTTATTTAAAACCAGACTGTGATGTTACCAGAATAATGACAACAACTTGAAGCTCCAGATAGGGATATTCCAGTCTCTAGTTACAATTAATTGTATAGGAAGCCCCAAAAATGTATTCTGTGGTGCATCTGTGCTGTAGGCACTCTAAGATACTGCACTGTAGTTGACCTGGACAGCCAATCTACACATCTTATGTAGCAAGACAGCAGCAGCCTTTCCGAGACCTGGATGGGCTATGAACACACACATTGAACTTGTCACTCTAAACAAACCCACAGAACTAACGTGATCCTTGCTAGACAGTCTGCTTGTACATTATACTGCTTTCACACACAATTTTATCTCTTATCACACACACGCCCCATTTTATCTGTTACCGGTGTGTGGTGCAAGTTGTTTGGGTCACACTATGGTGCCTACCCAGCAAAAGACGGCTCCGAGGTTCTGTTGCAAAAGCATTATCGCATCAGTCAGTGAAATATTGAATCCTTTAAGACACCGCAGCATTAAAGAGGAGAGCATGCATGATATATCAGGATTTAAGCAGTCTCTTTACATACTCATTGTGCTAAATGCAAGAGGAAGAAGTCATTAAATAAAGCTACTTAAAGATCTAACATCTTTAACACAACTCATGTTGATGCTGAAAAGGCGCAGAGAAAAATAATTTTGAAAAGGTGTATGGAAAGCAGTTCTAGCTGTCAGGACGTGAACCTCAGTATGCAGTTTCTTCTCCTGCAGCTAAACCTGACAACTAAAATAGCAAGGAGTTGCCTTCAATACGACTGCATATACAAGCCTCCCAACACTGTTGACACAAAAGAAAGTCAGGACAATTGCAAAATAAATGATGTGTTTTGATTTTAGTCGTACTGGATGTTTGACTCTTGCATGTAACTGCAGGCCAGATCCCCAAACTGCTGTAAATGAGCAAAAATTCAGTGACTGTAAAACAGTTTTGCCAGCGTGCAAATAGCCAGTGCAGTCAAGGCCGATGTGCTGGTGGATTATTCAAGGGCAAGAGTGAGGACCCCTGCCAAATCCAGTGACTATCAGCAAGACTGCTTCAGTAGCGTCAGGCACGCGAGAAAGACATCCCACACAGGGACCGCGGATGATTGCTTTTGATGGGTTACGACCCAGTCTTACAGGATGAGAATAAAGACAACGGAGAAGGAATACTTTCTGCTGCTTACTTCATGTGAAGTCACTTTGGACTCTAGATGAACCTGCAACATTCGTAGCTTGAACTAAATTTGCCACCCAGCTTTGCACCCGCACTAAGAAACAAAAGTATACGCCACCCAGTTCCATTAATTTCCTACTTTATCTTACCTGAAAACTAAACAACTCCAGATCAACTAAGTGCAAAGAACACTGAATTGCCAGTAAAACCAGAAAAGAGATTCATACAGCTGCTTGGAAGCACAGGCGGTGGGCCAGGACCTCACATGACCAAGCTTTCACTTGCAGACACGGGGAGGAGAATCACGAGCTACCACCTAACAGATCTATTAGTCTGAGTGATGCTCGAGTTAAGAAATGCCTGTATCCCACACATGCACCCACAGTACAACCACTCCCCATCCCAAACTGATGTTGCATATAGCAGAAGCACCCTAGACTGAAGAGCACGACTCAACCAGGGCAGTGAGAAACACACACCACTGCTGTCCATGCCTGCGTTTTCAAGAGATCAGGCTCTCAGCGGCTCATATATGTGTCAACGCATGCCGTGGGCAGCGCCATGAAATGAGGTCAAGCAGAAAGAAGCACTGACTCACATATCATGCACATGTGGGGCTCAAGAGCAGTTTTGTCTCAAGCAGGGAGTACAGCTGGTACACGCAATGAGAACTGATGCTGCTGCAAACTTCCAAATGCCTGGTCTTTGTTCTGTCTTCTTAAAACCATGACATATTTTTAGGTTACAGTAGTAAACCTCTCAAAGGCTGCAAACGTAAAGCTGATATCCTGTACGTAGTAATCTTAAGTATCAAGTTACATATATATTTTTTTCCCATATATATATATAGCTTTTTAGCTTTTAACAAACCCAACCTTTAACCTACGCGTGTGATTTGCAGAGCTTTTGTTTCATAGGAAAGACAGAATCTCAGATAGTAAAGGGATAAAGGTTTTATTTGGTTCAAGGTGTAAAACCTGCAAGCAGAACACTCCCTGCATCATCTACCATTCCCTGGGCACCAGGCTGTGCAGAAAGACCCCTTGCTTGCAGCAGAAACCATAAATTGGTATCAGTAGCAGCAAGAGCTGGATGTGAAGCGCATTGTAAATATGGCAAGAGGACAACACAATTGACAGAAGTGCCATCATCAAGTTTCTCATTTACACCACTATTGCAGCAATTCAAACTATACATTGAGTACGGAAGACCATGTAAGATTCCCTGGGGGTTATTGCAGACATGTAGCTTTAGGAATCATCGTAAGCAAACTTAAAAGAATACTATAAAGTATGTGAAAATGGCAGATGGCAACTGCAAGTGTGAAGGGCTGAGTGCACTACTAAAATTAATGGCAACAAAACTCCCTACTGCTTTCAAAGCTAAAACTATCTCATGTAACCTAATAATTCACTGGCAACAAATAATATTGAATTTGCAATCTCTTAGCTCTGCTTCGTGTACAACTATGCATTTTGGACTTGCTCACCCATCTCATCTCCACACATCAGAGAAGGCTCACAACAACTTACAAAGTTATCACTCATGAGTTATGTGGCAGAGTTACCTCTCCTGGATTTTTGCCTCATTATAACATTTTAGTAAAAAAAAACAAACACACCAAACTTTTAGCTTTAAAACTACAACTACTACAGAAAGAAAACAAAAAAATATCCTTACACTTGGGGATTTTCTCAGCTGTAAAATAAAATAAGGAGACATATGCATTCTCAAACCTGCTGGTGTAATTGAAGAGAAGACAAGATCAGGTGCAGAGAGACATGGACAACCCATTTGAGGGAACAGCTCCATTTAAAAGGAGACAAAAAAAGAGATAAAATGAAAAGGAAAAACATGACAAGATAACAAAGCATAACAAATGTCAAGGTTCTTTTCAAGTATAAGGGATAAAAATGTCAGGCGCTGGTTATAATTTGAAGAGTATAACATTTTTGATCCTTTAATGCGAGTGCAGATTAGGAACAAAGGAGATAAAAATGACTACTGTGAATTTGGACAGGTGTGGAAAGATCATCCTTTGTTTAAATATTCTTAGAAGGGAGGACTCTTCTAACATGAAAAAGAAAAAATTCAGTACTCCTGAATGGCCAGGAGAGAATTGCTAAGCTGATTCCTTTTTACTTCCTCAGATTCACAGGACGGGTAAAGAGAGCAAGAAGGGGAACATGGTCCTCCTTCCAAGGACTCGGAAGATACGTCAAATCTACTGCCTGCAAATGCCAGAACACAAGCTGCAGAAGTATTAGTAAGCAGCAAGGTGTAAATCCATAGACAATTACCCAGAGACACAATAACAAAGGTATTAACAGTAAAAGCACCGGCTCATCTGTCAAGCGGAGCCCCATACTGTCTGGAGGATGAGCTGTACACACATGCACTCTGTACAAGCCCACGGAAGATAAATTGTGTTCCTGATGGCAGGGCTCAACAAAAGGCCTGGGAAACACTGTGCATTTGAACACAGGCAGGAAGCAATGCATCGTTTGCCTCATCTGGCTACGATAACTATTTCTCAGTCCCTCCTATCTGAACAAAGCACGCACACTGTTTTCTATAGCGGGGTCCAAACATCGGAGGCTCTGGGGGAAAAATACTTTTCCTAACAAACACGACTTACCTCACGGCACAGCCTGAACAGACCACAGGACGTATGACCCTCCCCATCGTACAGATGAGGAATCAAGCACAAGCATACCAGGCTGAAGGGTGCCTAGAGACCCATAAAATAAGCAGGCATCTTGAGGTCACCCACGCAACCTCTGCTTTCCTACCATTAACCACAGCGCGAGACCTCGGCACCCCAAAGGCTCACACAAAGCATTTGAGGGGAAAAGCTGAAAGCAGCTGAGTATCAGGTTCCCAGTGCCGAGGAAGCCGCTGTCAGATTTATGTTGAAGCAGATTAACAGCAATGCCACGTGCTGAGGAGCAAAACAGCTTCACTGTACGCCCACTCTCCCTGCAAAACTTCCAGCAACTGACAGCTAACACCTGACAGCTCTGCGAAATCTGCACTGCCTCCACACAAATGGAAGGCTCCATCTGAACATATCAAAGGCGATAACAAAACCTGCATCCAACTCAGCCTGCATGGACCGCCACTAGACTGAAACACTCCTTTATACTGCCAGTCTTCATAATAAAGCAGATCCTGCTGCAAACACATGATTTTTCACAGGACATTAGAGTGGGACTAAGGGGACTATATTCAGCTCTCTACTCCACTACACAGTCCTTTGGGTGACCCTGGACAAGTAACTCGATCTTCATAAGAAAGAGGACTAATAACTTTGCTAAGGTACTGGGAATTTGAGTTTGCTGAACATCTAAAGGATGACATTTACAATCCCAGCCCCGAAATCCCAGGCAATTTTAAGTTCTGTCATGTTGAAAAACGGAAAGCAAATAAAACTATACCACTCGAAAAAATAAACCCATCAAACCCTGGCCTTTAGGCATTCTGCTAACAAGCTTACAAAGGATTTGTCTAGAGGCAGCCCTCCTATATTAGCAGCCAATCTAGTGATGGGCATCTGGTGTTAGGTTTATCCTGCTAATATAGACAACGGGAATGTGGAGAGGTATGCATAGAGCAAAGACTACCAGTATCTTCATAACAACTACTGGTGTCTTATTCTAATACAGGATGCACTGAGAGCACAAAGAACGTGGCCAGGAAAGTTTCACTACCACAAACATCAGCTCCAGACTGGTTGGGGCACTTCTACAGCATGTTATGGCTTAGCTGTTAACAGACATGGCAAACTTGGATAAGACTGGAAAGAGAAAAAGGAGGGGGGGGACGGGAAATTGGCAGGGGGAGCCCAGCTGTCAAAAAGAAAGTGTTTATTTTGATAATTAGAGAGCATCAAAGTGAATGGCACTTTCTCTCAGCTGAGGAACTGCTGCTACTTTTGGGGTCCATTATTCCCATTTAGGACCAAAAAAGAATCTCTCTCCTAGTTTTAACAATAGAAATAGAAGTCTGGAGACTGTTTTGGATAAAACAAATCTTCTGGATTCCTGGGAAATAAGTGCCAAAAGAGGCAACATTGTCAAGAGGAGCACATCAGGCTCTCCCTTCCATTCATGGGAATTATTTCAGCTACCTGAAATGGCCATAGCTTTCCATCTTCATTCTTGATCCCTAATACACCAAAAAAACCCCAACTGGTGTCCTCGTTCAGCAGGGAAGAGAGACAATGAAGAAAGCAGCAGACTAAAAGTGGCAAATACTAAGTCTCAGGGATCCCTCATGTAGACTGAAAAGCCCAACAGATTACAAAACAAAGCCTTGCAAGAGTCTATAAGCAAGCACCTGGGAGAAATGCCCAGATGCTCAGTGCTGACCTTGAAATGCAAACAGCAAGCCTTTTAGAAGGGTATTCAACTCAAACCTTGAAGAGCAGTGACAAAGTCCAGAATATCACAAACATCTTTAAACTCTACCTAGGAAAGCCGCCGCAGTCACATTAGCTTTCTGCATCACCAGCAAAAGGACACCAATTACAGCCCTCAAGCCCCTTGTGGAAACCACAAAATTTGGAGAGAGCTCTCCAACTGTTTCAATCATAGGTTGAACAGGGAAGAACAATACGGAAGAATTTTTCTGAATACTTCTAGCTTTTACCCAAATCAAAAAGCTCAGTATGATTTAGAATCAGGTTTAGATACATACATCCTACAATACTGACTAGGATCAGACCTAGAGAGATTCTAAACTGAATGGCATTTGGTGATAAGGCAAAGACGGTGTCTGGCCACAAACTGACACTGCCTGCCCGAATGTCATGGTTCTTTTCCTTCCTTGCGAAAGAGTAATTACAGAAGGGTGGGTTTTGTTGGTTCCCTCCCCCCTCCCAATGACTAAACTCTCTCTCTTAAAATACCAAGCTGTTGATTCTTATTTTTCATGGAAAATTGAAGAAAGGACAAAAAGATAATGAGAGCTACGCCTCTGTTCCCGCAGCGTACCCATAAGGCTGCCACAAAGACACGCTAGCCAAAACCGCAGTCCCCCACCTCCCACTGGCCTGAGGTTGCAGCCCTTAGCAGCTGGAGAAGTAAAAGTGCTGAGTATTACTCACTGCCATGACGAGCTCAAAAGGATATTTGTAGACTCGAACTGGGGACTGGTATTTCTGCACCATTTTTACCACACACCTGTAACAGGAAGAAATGGGAAAATTTTAGATCCCTTATACCAAACACCACAATACGTTCTAGTAATTTTCACAACCAGACCTCAACTCTTTCTCACAAATAGAGAGGAGGAGACATATTAGGTAGAATATTTTGCCCAGCATCGCTTAGCGAGTCAGTGGCACAGACGGAACAAAAGGCAGGACTCTGCAGCCCCAGCCCAGTGCTGTCCCTAGCACGCAGTAGCATCCTTCGCTGCTTTCCCAGCACTACTGCAGTAAATCCAACTTAGAGCTACAACAAAACTTGTGATAATTAAAGCACAAAACAGAGATGCAAAGCCAGAATCAATTGTACTCTGGAGAAGGAGCCTGTCTTAGGAGCCTTGCAAAGCTTAAACAGTGATTCTTCCCCCCCATCCCCCTTTTCTGTATCACATTTGTAATCATTACGCAAAATCCCCATTGTTGAAAGCTTCCACAGTTTCCCATATCTTGGTGTTTTAAATGCTTTGGTGCACGAAGTAGCATTCAGTTGCTTTAAACCACTAAAAGAAAGGAAAAGGAAACAGCGTGCTTAAAGAACATGCCTGACGCTAAGCTAGCAATCACATCCCACTGACTGGATGCCCACTGCTTCCAGCTGAACTCAGGCAATAACTGCATGCAATGGAAACAATTCAGTTCTCAGCATTTCATTCGTCCTAGCCACCTCTCACTGTTCTCATCAGGATTCCTCCCTCAGACTCTCTTGCTGGGGTTTTAACCCTCAAATATGCATCAATAACCAGCATCTCAAGGAAGTACATAAACCATTTAAAAAAAGGTTATTAGGCTGCTTTCTGCAATTCCTTTATATCGCTCCCATTAATACCATCTACGAACATCAGAAACACAAAGGACTGGACAGCTGGTTTGAGACACTATGCTGATTCCACCCCACTCAAATTCCACTGCTGAGCAGACACAGCCCTCGGCAACATGACGCAGTGTAGCACTGAACTCCACAGTCAGAGCATTAAGACAACTTATCCCTGACATTTTAAGCCCAGAAATGGAGGTGAAACGTGAATTAAAAGGCAAACGGCAACCGATTCTCCCTCAGAAAGACCGCTGCCAAATGCCATTACACAGTACATTCTAAGCGAGGGAGAGGGGAAAAAAGACTTTAAAAAGTTTGAGTACCTGAGAACAGGGAATGTTTGTAGAAAGGTCTCACAATCGGACAGTTACTCTGCAGAGGATCACGTCACCCAAGGAGCAACATTCAGGACTTGCTGGGTCTCTAGGAGTCTTACTGGTACTAAAAGCCAGTCCACGCAGAACGAGTAAACGCAGAGAGAATGCATCAGCAGAGCATCCAACTCAAACTGAAGCGAGCGGAGCAGGGGCAAGCAAACACCCAGGAAGCCCGGGCTGCTCTCACATATCAGATACCCGAGCCAAGAGGCACGGGGCACCTTGTAACGCAACGCTGTAATATGATTATGCAAGCGCGATACCTAGGCTGTGCGGGAACCTTCTGAGTAAGTGCAAATATAGCAAGAGAAGCCTCATCAAACGTATTTAGCTGTGATCTTGCCCCCAGTTCTGACCTCGCCTGCTAAACCAGGAATTCCTGCACCTCTGTAGGAGGGGGGTCAGGGATGTACGCAGGAGAAAGTCTCAGTACAGACCAGTCAGTCCAGAATCACCCACAGCCCAGAAACAAAGTCACCAGCAACAGAACAACGGGACGGCACAAGCTGTAGTTCAACAGCCTTAACCATGCTGCTTGGACAGATCTGTTGCTGCTCAGCAGCTGCAGTATCTGATTGCCACAGGTTTACTGCCCTGTGCTTCTCTAGTTGAGGGAAGTTTGAGAAAAAAGGCCAGTGACTATTACACCTATGGGAAAGACAGCTGATAACTCACACCTGCCCTTGAAACCTTTCATACCTTGGAAAGTGCAGTGGCAGACCTTCTACGCCCTCTCCTCAGAGCAGAGCTGTGAGACAGTCATTCTGCTTCTCAAAGCAAAAGGGACTCCAGCTATAACTCCTGAAAAAAAAAAATCAGAAAAGGGAGTGAAAGGTAGCTACGCAGGGCACACATATACAGATGAACGATTAGCACTGATAATGATGTAAGATTTTCAGGTGTTACCGCTGGGCAGCTGGGCCATATTAGCTGAAGACATGAATCCTCATAGGGCTTTAGAACCAAAATGACACACATGTTTTTGAAGTCATCTCATGTATTCCACTCAAATTATAAACAGATTGTGCTCAACCACCTTGTAAAGAAAACCAGAAAGAAACTCCACAGCTACAGAATATGGCTGTTCCTTAAACATCCATCACAACACTTCAGCCTCTACAGTGGCCCAGGCTACCCGCTCCACTTTGTATTCGCATCCAGCTAAAAACACCTATTAGGAAATACAGCTCAGCTGAAGAGCAGTGACTCACTTAACTGCAGCTTGATGAATTAGGAACCCCAATCCACAGCCAGAGGCAGACCTGTAGCCATCCATTGGGTAACACCAGGGAAGAGCATGATTTCAGCTGGCAAAGCCCAGCGCAGTTCATAAAAATTCAGAGAGGCTGGAGCTGTCACTGCATTGAAGCAATGTATCTAGCTAATAATCACTTTAGCCATCCCAATTAGATATTAAAAGTGTTTCAATTACTGCACACCTGAACACAGAAAACAGCAGCAGCTACCACATTTCACAAAGCATCCCGTGACACGCTGACAGCAGTGCCAACAGCACGGAGACTCAGCAGCCCACAGCTCCCTGCAGAGTCCAGCTGGCCTGCGCACCCCCTTTCGCTACAACCCATACAGCAATTCACAGATGAACCAAACCCTAGAAGGCAGAGAGTTAATTATAAGCTTGAGATACACCAGCTGGCATTGTACCAGGGGAAGGAGGGCATGGAAGGGGACACGAAATGGAAGGATACAAACCGCTGATGGCACATGCATTTCCCTGCTGTAACTTCGGCAGCATTTGAGAGAAAAGGCGAGTTCTTAACAAGAAGTGGTGGACGCACAGCACGCAAAGCTACCATCACATATTAGCAAGCTTGAAGACAGTGAGGGCTCCCATGAGGAATACACATCACTACACACATAGCAAAAGGGAAGAGAGGCAGTGATATTAACTACATTTCCATTTTATTTAGAATCATCCACTATGTACCTGAGGGATTTTCCATATGCTTAACTTTTATTCTGTTATTTGTAGGAGAGGCTTACTTAACAGAATACAGCCAGATGGCTGCAAATCAGAAATTGAGTTTCTATATTAAATATACATAAAGCCCCCAACCCCTGCTCCTCATCCAGGCTGGTATGAACTCATTCAGCTCTCTCCACATCAGAGCTGCCTGTTGGATGGTGAAACTCGGCAGCAAGTGACTTTATTAACTTCTCCCACCTGTGGTGGCTTCTTGTCAGCTGGAAGAGAACAACTAAGCAATTTTTTTGTTTGTTTTGTTTTTGACAAAGAACTGCTGAAAATAGCAGAATTCCAGACTTCCTCAAATACTATTATAACATGTGAAAGCCAGCTGCGGCACCCAGCTGAGCTGATATTTCCAGATAGAAAAAGAGGGACTCCACAGGGCTGTAGTCTTTCCTCCCCCTTTCTAGAGCAAGGTGAAGGGAAAGGTGTGTGACATTTCCTCTGCCTGAAACGCCTTTCACTTAGGTAGATGTTGACACAGTACCCGATTATGCACATAATAATAAGATGGCACCAAGCTGTAGGATATTTATTAGAGCTCTTTCACAGAAGAACTTGAGAACAAGTCTTTCGCAGCTTGCTATAAGGAAGCCTGAAAGTGGAATGGTGCCAGCATAAGCCCTTACTCTCTTTTGGAAGCAGACATCATCTCAGGCAGGACTTCATCTCGCTCCGACAAACACCCTTGGTGCAGGGGTGAAGCAGCACGGAGGGTTGCAAGCCAGCACCCTGCTGCAGAGCCTTGCCACCCCTCTGTACACCTTGCAGAGATGCCTGTAGTCCCCCTGTGGGTGATAATCAAAGGCAAGCAACACAAACATTCAAACAACAACATTCACACATTCTTTACAGCACAAAAAGGAAGTCTCTTTGGCTGAGAGGGGAAGAAGAAAAAGGAACAGCGTGCAGCATTCTGCTCTCAAAGCCTTGTAAAGCTAGCAGTTTCTTCCACGTAGGTATCACAATAAGCTTCATGCCTAACAGTTCTATGCCTTCATCTCGTGAGTTAATTTTCTCAAAAAGCCACCACCAACCTTTTCTGCACAGCCACATACTAAATCCCCGGTATTTGCCAACCTGCAGCAGTAGATTAGCTTTCTTGAAGGAAAGCCTCTCAATTCTTCGCCTTGCTACTCCATAAGCAGTCATACTACATGTGCCATTTTATCCATCAACACTACCGTCAATAGTTCAACGCTCAAGTTCCATTTAAGAATGGAGACGTGCTTCAGCTTAACACGGGCAGGTCCAGTCACCGGGCCCCTTGACACTGCAACAAAGCACCAGCACAAAACTGTTTCAGCTTGCCCTGAGTAAAGTCGGCAGTCATGTTTGCCCCGAGCACAGGTATATGCTGTACAGGCAGACTCATTAGCCCAATCAGCCCAGCAACGCCATCAGCACAACCCCCTTCTCACCGTCCACAAGCCGATTTTACTACTCGGGAGGAGTTAAACCAAGCGACCCAGCGAACAGCACGTGCTTGGTTTAACCCTGCCCTAAAGCCAGTGGGGTTTTATATAGAAGCTGACCCAAATACATCAATACATTCAGTAGCAACTTACCAGCGTCAGCCTTTGAGTTTACAAATACTTTGAGGGCTAGTTTTTTGGGGGTTGGTTTGTTAAGGGGTTTTGGTTTTTTTGTTGTTTTTTTTTAACTTGAAGACCCCGAGAGAGCTCAGCTGAGGGACCGCCGGGCTCTGGGGAGCCACACCAGCAGCAAGGCCCACGGCCGGTGGCACACAGGAGCCGGGGTCCTGCCGGCCACCCCGCCCTGAAGCGACCCACCTCGGCAAGAGGCGATCCAACTTCTCCTAAAGTAGTACAGAAACCTGCAAACTTTAAAAACCACTGGTTTTTGGGGTACCTTATTTTATTTTAAAGGAAACCTGCAGCGACCCTCAGCCAGCCGGCGCCTGCCGCCCACCAGCCGCGCCCGCCCTCCTCTCCCTCCCCAATCCTCACATTTTATGACTAAAATTTCCCTCACCGCTTCCTTTAGCTGCACGGATTAACGGCCCCCGGCACCCCCGGTCCCCTCCGCGTCCCCCATCCGCGGCTCCGCCACACAGCGAAGCACGGCGGCCCCTCAGCCGCGCCACCCCCCCCCCCCCGCCCCGGGCCGCCCCAAGGGACCCCCGGAGAAAGAACAGGGGAGGTGTACCCAGCACGGCCGCCTCCCTCCCCCCTGCCCTGCCCGCCCCACGTCTCCTCACCGCGGGGGGCGGCGGGGCCCGCCCGGGCCCATAGCGAGCGCGGCGATCCCCGGTCCCGGTCCCGGCTCCGCCGCCGGCTCCACGCGCCGCTTCAACCGCCGCGCGCGCCGGCCCCGCCCCGCCGCTGGCTCCGCCCTCCCCCCGCCCCGCCCCGCCCCATCCCGCGCCGCTCCGCGCGGCGCCGCAGAGCGCTGTCCATTGTGCTGCGGGAGGGGGCGGGGGGGACGGACGGGGAAGACGGGGGAGAACACGGGAGGGTGGCCCCGCCCCCGCGCACGTGCGGCGCCCGCCGCCATGTTGCCGAGCGGGGCGGAGGCGCGGCCGCCGGGGGTACCGCGGTAACGGCGGGGAGGGTCTGCGGGGAGCGCGGCGGGGCTTTGCCCACAGGATTTTACCACAGGTTTTGCCACAGTGGTGTTGACACCTGCATGGCTGAAACTCAGTAAATCATTTGGGTCAATGATTCTTAATTAGAAAGAATAAAAGGACTTAAAACCAGGTACCAGGGCTGATTGCCCAAGACACTTGGCAATTGTATATATTGTATATAAATGTAAATATACCTCATGAACGTGCCCAGTGGGTAAACTTGGCTAATTATAACATGAAAACCACTCCTTTAGAAGTTAGGATGCACACCTCTGCTTGGAGACCCTCACCCACTGAGCCTGCGCAGTAAAATAAAGAGGCGCTGTACCTTTAATTGAAGGTGAAGACATTCTATACGGATCAGCTTCAGGATAAGGAATTCTGAGCACCAGTAAAAAATTGCTAAGCAATCAATATGTTAATTATGTTAAGTTACAATGTATAAATGAATGATTATTTCAACGCTGTGCTGCGGGAATACCATCCCCTGCCCCTATCTCTGCATAGAACTGCTAACAAATAGCAAATACCTCAGCTCTGCGTGTTACTGGCTTTGCACACCAGGTAAACGATCCCATGAGTTTTGGGGTAACAGCAGGATTTACCTCAGGTTTTACCACAGGTTTTACCACAAGTTTTACCACAAGGTTCACCACAGGTTTTACCACAAGTTTTACCACAGGTTTTACCACAGGATTTATCACAAGTTTTACCACAAGGTTCACCACAGGTTTTACCACAAGTTTTACCACAGGTTTTACCACAGGATTTACCACAAGTTTTACCACAAGGTTCACCACAGGTTTTACCACAAGTTTTACCACAGGTTTTACCACAGGATTTATCACAAGTTTTACCACAAGGTTTACCACAGGTTTTACCACAGGGTTTCCCGCTCCCTGTCCGTCAGGCTGCGGCTGTGGGCCCGGCGCAGCAGGCCAAACCGGGGTAACTCACAAGCTGTTAGAGGGGTTTAACTTATGGCTGTTGTCTGCCTCAAAACAGGGTATGAGTGTGTGGAGGTGAGCTCAGGCCGAGCTTCCCAAACCGGCTCCTGCCCTGGAGGAGAGGCAGCTCACCCAGGTCCTGGTTCGGGCCGGACTGGCCACTGAAAACGAAGGACAGACAGTCTCTCCCAGAGGAGGGAGAGGGGGAAAGAGACTTCGGAGTTTAAAAGAAACCAAAATGCTTTAATGAAAATGTTAATAAAATAATAAAAAGGAAATAATGAAATATCGATCGCCCAGGATGATGACCACGTCACCGGCAGTCATGGGGAAAGTCCCAAACGGGACTCAGTGACAGATGGGAACTGGATTATGGATCTGGATTCAGGAACGCACAGATCGGGATCAAACAGACAGTGTCCTCCTTGGACGCCGGCTATGGGAGAAAGAGGATGACCCTTTGATCCCTCAGCTTTTATACTGAGCATGAGGCAGATGGGATGGAATACCCCGTTGGTCAGTTTTGGGTCACCCGTCCTGTCCACTTCTCCCTGCAGGTGCGACTCCTTTACATTTTTCCACTTCCGACCCTCCAACGGGGCAAATAACCGAGCGAGCCGCCCATGGGCGTTAGAGCAATAGGTATAAGCAGGAGCCTCCCTGCACACCGTTTCTTGGCATCAGTTAGAAACAATCAGGTCTTGTCACTCTGGAAGCGGACAGTGTCTGAAAAAAATAAACCGTTGATTTCAGAAAGTTCAGTTAGTTTAGTTAGTTAATTTCAGAGAGCTCAGTTAGGCTTAGCTGCAAAGGAAAATTACCAAACAGAAAATTGGTTCTGTTTCACCAGGACAAGGTTCTGTTTCAACCAGGACAAGGAGGCAGAGCCACAGCTCGCAGACAAGACCCAACGCCACTCGTCACGGGGCAGATCAGGCCTTCGTGAACTGAACTGCGTACTCACCTCAGTCCTTAAACTCTTACATTGCATTGGGTGGAGGTTTGATGTACTGTGTGACTTCTTACACAAGCTCACACTTGGAGCAAACATTCCCATAACTGAATTCTCCCGATGAGGTAAAAGGCGATCATCCAGCAAAGAGGTGTTGAGGAGGATGCTGGGGTACGTCCTCACCTCTCAGCCTTTCGCTCTCCTATTGTCTTTGAAACTCTGTATTTTGTTTCACGAACCATGGGGAGATTGTACTTGCCCTGCGCTTTGGAGCACATGGAAAGAGTGGCCCCTGTTCCTCAAACCATGAGGCTGTAGCAGACAGTTGTCACCCTCTGGTAGGGTCCTTGAGGACATGGCTCTACTGGAGGCAAAGATGCCCACGCTGCAGCTGCTTTGGGGTGGCAGAGACACCTGCTGAGCAGGCACGTGGTCCTGGGGCAAGAGGAGCGTGCGGCACCAAGAGGTGGTGGAGGAGAGGGATGTGGGAGACCAGCCTGGGCGTGTTTCATGCCTTCAGAGCCTCCTTTCAAGGTCTCCCTTGGGACCAGCTGCCACTTTGCATGATATTATTGAAAAACCTTGCGCTCACATTTACTGCTTTTTCTTTTCCTGCCTCCTTATCGCTTCTAGCTGTAGAGTGTCCCCTTATCTGGGCAGGCATTTCAGGAAGCTGCGGTCCTATTTCTGATCAGCAATATTTCCTGAAATGTTCTGCTATCTCAGACCAACGAGACCAGCCTGACACTGCTCTGTAAACAACCAACCCACAGACCCCTCAAATGTCAAAGCACTCAAGGCTGCAGCCTGCAGAGCCGGAGCAGAGTGCCATCCTTTTCTCTGCTGGGCAGCCCCAAATATGTGTTTTCCAACGTATATTTTCTCCTGCTGCCAAAAGGTCACTGTGGTGTTTCCCAGTTGTCGGTAGGCTATCTTTTCCCCTGACACGGAGCCAACTCTCCCCTGGCCTCCCCAAGGGCCATGAAGTCTCTTGCCATCCTTCCACCTACAAGGCCTGCGTGCTCGCCTCAAGGGCTGGCATTCTGCCCTCAGTATCTCTCGTGGGAGCTGCTCAGAAAGAAGTTCTCACCCCAGGAGCTCCTGCCAGTCTCTGCAGCTAGAAAGGAGAACGTCAGCCAGGAAGGACGTCTGGTCTGGAGATACCATTCAGCCTCCACTTCCCCCATTACTGAGGGCTTTTCACTGCAGACTCTTTCTTCCTCTCCACTTTTGTGCCTCATCTGTGGGCGTAAATTTGAAAAACTCAACAGAAATTCAAGCGAAGCTGGTGCGTCACGTGAAGAAAAAAAAACCTTGTAGGGATTACCCATGGTATTGCTATTGCTGTTTCCCTTATTATGAAAGCAGCTGACATCTGAAGAAGCTGCAAAGGAGGTTTGTGGAAACGCTGGAGTCACTGACACCGAAAAATTCTGTGGCCTGTCTTGGAGGCGCTGGGGCAGCATCCTGGTTTGAACGACACAGGACTAATTTCTCTTGCAGTAGTTTTACTTTGCAGTAAAGTCTGTTCTAATGCTAGGGAAAACTGCACTTTTAGAAGACTCCAGTGTCCGAATTTGTGAAAATATTTACTTTACAGCCAGCGATGGTGTGTGGGTTTCAAGGTTTTGGTGTTTTCAACCTCGCCAGGTGCGGAGATGAGGAGCAGTGAGACCCGGGCACTTGACCCAAGCTGGCCAACAGGGTTATTTCATACCATGGATGTCACATTCAATATAAATTAGAAAGTTTGCTGTGAAGTGCTCTCTCTCCCGTGATGGCTGCCATCCTGAGAACTCCTTGCCCCGATGCTGGAGCCCTGAGCCCTTCCCTTCTTCTGGAAGCCACAGCACTCGCAGTGTCCCACATTTGCTGTCCCCTGCTGGGAGCGCACACCTTCCTAGGAATAGAATGGGCTGAGTGTAATCCTTGTGTATTTTATATTGGTATTGGGATCAATGTTGGTTCTTTAGTGTTGTTAATGTTAATTTTCTAGTCTCATTCTATTAAACCTGTTTATATTTAAACTCTTGGATTTCCTTGTTTTTTCCCAGTTCCCCTTCCCAGGTGGGGCAGGGTCATCGGATGAGAGAATAATTGTCTAAACAGCAATAAATTGTGGTGGGTTCCTCAAACCATAACAGGTAGACACAGCCCCGTGCAGGAAAGAAAGGTCACAGTGTAGCAGAAAGGTAGCACCACACAGCCAGCCGAGCCCTTTCGGCATCGTCACACACAGGTGCTCTCCAGCCCTCTCTCACACGTGTTCAACAACCCTTAGAAAATCAGCATCGTTTAAACATTAAAGAGTCTCTTTAAACATTCAGCAGCAAAGTTCACCTGCTTTTTAGAGCCATATTTAAAGCGGTGTGGAAGTGTATTTCCACTTTCTAGAACTGGGCTTCAGTCCAGCCTGCGTCACAGAGCAGAGCTGGGAGGAGGAGGCGGCTCTCAAGCCAGTCTGCTCCACAGCAGCGTTCAGGGCTGGCTTTCACCTCTGCTACCTCTACATGGCTGAAGAGAAACCTTTTGGCACTTCACCTAGCTCTGTTTCACGAAAGTCAAGCAAAAGTTGGGTCTGTTTGTTTTGAGAGCCAGCAAAGTTTGAAATATCCAGGCTTTTTTCATGGAAAACGCAGATCAGTGGTACATCATACAACACCATTCATAGAATCACGGAATGGTTTAGGTTGAAAGGGACCTCGAAGATCATCCAGTTCCCACCCCCCTGCCCTGGGCAGGGACACCGCCCACCAGCCCAGGTCACTCCAAGCCCCGTCCAACCTGGCCTTGAACACCTCCAGGGATGGGGCAGCCACAGCTTCTCTGGGCAACCTGAATTCGTCAGATCCTTTTGTGCCAGAAGCTTACGCCCCATATCTGGTGTGTCCCTAGGGCTTTGCCTTCCCCGTGCTGCTCAGATATGCTGATACGCTCAGTCCCATTTTTTTTTCTGGTGCAAAACCGAGACGAAACGTGCTGCCCAAGGTCACGCAGTGAGATGGCAGAGATCGCTGGCAGAGACGAAACTGGAGATCTAATGAGCTCCACTCCAGCACATTTACAGGAGATTCAGTTACCCTCCCCATCAGACCGCAGATAAACAGCGTGCTAATGGCTCTCTGCTACATTCACCTTTTGAGATAATGCCCAGGTGGCTACCTGCCCAACCTGCCCTTTTCCTGCAGCTTTTAAAATAGTTTTGTTTTATTTCCTTAGGGAAAGAGGTCTCCCGCCGACAGTTAAGAACTGAATTTCTGCTTTGCTAGAGAAAAATACACAATAATACCATCGCATCAGTGATGTTTAACCCCCAAAGCTTCCAGGTCAGCAGCTGAGCACACTGATACTCTTTATATGTAGTTTATACACATGTGATGTGTATATGTGTAAGTCTATTATGTCCGTTCGCGGGGGCTGTTTGCATTTCCCCCAGTGGCTCATAAAATACTTGCCATTTTCCAACTTAACCACTCAAAAAGGTCTGATACCAGGCAGAACTTAGTTTTGTCAGAAATACTCCTCCTCCTCATTTCTGATACAGCACGTTGTGACAGTAGCACAGCTCCACAACCTTACAACCAAGCTATAATATTGCAAATTAAGACAGAATTCAGCTTTTTGCAAGAGTGCTAGACAGGCCCTGCAGAAATAAAACGCATCCTGTTGAAACCATGTATTCTGAGACTTCTCTTTCTGTCCTGTTTGTTCCTTCTATGCGTTTCCCTTTTTGCCTCTCGGTGGCTCTGTGAGGAGACGTCACCCTGTGGCCTGCTGAGTTCTGCCGAATTCCACTTGCCTGGGAGTAAAAGCATGACACAGGTCTGTTATTCCGGGTCACCGAAACCAACATCACCTCCAGGAGCACAACTCTCATCGTATCTTAGCTTTCAACATTGCTCTGAATAGGTAGCACTTAGTAACAACGCTATTAATAGAGACTGGAAAGTTTTCTGTGCTTGAAACAAAAGCAAAAGAAACATGGTAAACACAAAGAAAATAATGGAAACCAGTTAAATTAAATATGACGGCTTTGGAAAGCAGACAATACTTGATCCTCGCTCCATGCAAGGATCTCCAGTGGCTGAGAGGAACCTGGAGGATTTCTTTTCTGAAGAGATTGCCAGGAAGCTGAGAGCACAGAACTGGCTGAGCTTTTTAAAAAGTTAATATCTTCACAGCTCTTTTCCTAGCAGACAGCTCAGGATATGCAAAATACAGCAGCCCCGGGTCAGCATTTCACCGTTTCCACCCTTTGCCATGTGTTAGCATCAACCGCGCGATGTTTGTGCTTTGTCAGGCTTTTCTCATCCAAGCCCTCACCCACTGTGATTTATATAAAATCGTCTTTACGGGACATTAAAATACGAGTCACTTGACTACAGAAACAACATCGAGTATATTCTCTTTCAGACCACGTAAAGGATCCCTGCTGGGGCAGGACTGAGCTGTGCCCTTTCTGCACTCAGGGAGGTGGAGCTCAATACTCCTATTTGCCATTCAGAGGGACCGGGACAGGCTGGAGAGGTGGGCCCATGCCAACCTCATGAAGTTCAACAAGGCCAAGTGTAAGGTCCTACATCTGGGTCAGGGCAATCCCAAGCACAAATCCAGGCTGGGTGGGGAATGGATGGAGAGCAGCCCTGAGGAGAAGGACCTGGGGGTGCTGATGGATAAGCTCAACATGAGCCAGCAATGCGCAATCGCAGCCCAGAAGGCCAACCGTATCCTGGGCTGCATCAGAAGTGTGGCCAGCAGAGCGAGGGAGGGGATTCTGCCCCTCTGCTCTGCCCTGGTGAGACCCCACCTGGAGTGTTGCATTCAGCTCTGGAACCCCCAACACAGGAAAGACATGGACCTCTTGGAGCAGGGCCAGAGGAGGCCATGGAGATGCTGTGAAGGCTGGAGCCCCTCTGCTGGGAGGAGAGGCTGAGAGAGTTGGGGATGTTCAGCCTGGAGAAGAGAAGGCTCCTGGGAGACCTTATTGTGGCCTTCCAGTGCCTAAAGGGGCTCCAGGAGAGCTGGGGAGGGACTTTTTACAAGGGCATGTAGGGATAGGATGAGGGGGAATGGCTTTAAACTGGAAGAAGGGAGATTTAGATTAGATATTAGGAAGAAATTTTTCACTCTGAGGGTGATGAGACACTGGCCCAGGTTGCCCAGAGAAGCTGTGGCTGCCCCATCCCTGGAGGTGTTCAAGGCCAGGTTGGACGGGTCTTGGAGCAATCTGGGGTGGTGGGAGGTGTCCCTGCCCAGGGCAGGGGGGTTGGAACTTGATGATTTTCAAGGTCCTTCCCAACCCAAACCATTCTATGATTCTATTTGGAGAAAATTCTATGATTCTCAGCGCTGGTAGCAAAACTCCTGTTGCCTTCTACAAGTTTGAAGTTTGGCCTAAATAGCTCTGTTTTCCCCATGACTCCTCCCTTTTCTGCTAGGTTTCTCAGGTGCCGTTGGGTGGTGCGTAATGACACAGTACAGCTGAAGACCTGCTACTTCCCAAAATCCTGTTTGTACTGTTCCCTGGCAAGCGTGGCGAGTAGTGGCTGGAGACATCTCCCCAGGCTGCAACCTCCGGCCAAACGCTTTTGAAGACACACTGCTAGGAGCAGATTGGTATCTGCCATACTAACCCTGGGGGAACGGGAGATGTTTTTCCAGAGACAGGGTACACCAAACTGGTGAGACTGGATTGAGCTCTGTGCACCTCTTACCTGTCTTCTTGCAGCTTTGCCCTGTCTATATAACCCACGAGATGAGGATAAAGCCATAAGCCTAAACCCACAAGTAACACCAGTATTTCCTATCATTCTCTCGAAAGACAGAGCACTGAGGAACAAGCTATTAACCGTAGAGTATCCCAATATTAATATTTTTTGAAAGTGTCTTCTTCCTGAGGGTATTCCTTGTGAATGGTCCAAAGAATTGTGTTTTCTTTTAAAGGAAGCCCTTTAATTTCTAGGCCGAGGCACGCATTCAGAAGATTTAATTTACCCTGAGCTATGAAATTAAGTTTAACCAAAATTTCAGACTGGTTATTTATGTGAAGTTTCACCACACAGTTACTGTTTTACCAGTGCAGTGATACCTTTGAGTACAGTAGATACTGGTGAGGGTCATGATTTTTCCTAAGCCTTTATTTTAGGCTATAAAGGATCCACGTGCTTTGAACCCCCCATAAAGGAGATTTGAGGTAATCGTAACAATTCTGTGTAAAAGGCAGAACGCACCCCATTTTCCTGAAGCTTCTCAGTGCATCCTGCTACCAAAATAAGAGGGAGGAAAAAATGGAGTCAGGCAATGGGTATTTGTCTGAGAGACGCTGAGCATGGCAAGTGCCATCATCACCCAGAAAGCAAACGCCTCGTGAGCAGTGTTTCCATTTTATTTTCCACACCTTGTCTTCCTCTGGGATCTCTACCCTGTTCGTTGCTAACTGCGTACAATCTTGCATTGTGAGTATCTAATTTCCAAGGGACACGGCGGGCCTTTATTGAAATATGTTCACTCTGTCCTCTCTTGCGTTCCAGGGAGCGCTTGGTGTTCAGCAATATCCATCGTCACCTGGCTAGCTCTGCACTCTTTCTCCAACTAGCTGAGATGGTGCCTTCTGTTTCAAGCATTGCAGCTGGGATAAGCTATACCAAAAAAAAAAAAAAAAAAAAAAAAAAGAGAAGTACCTATCCCAAGAGAGCTAGGATGCTATGGATTAAGCTGCTTTGATTACAGTCACTAAATATACTTTGGTTTTTCATATGGAATACCAAAAGGAATCTGTTGGAGACCCCCGAGTCCCTTGGGTAAGTTCACGCTCCTCTTACTACCCAGAATACAAGCTCTAAAAGGCTGCCAGTGAAATCCAGGCCCTTGTAGCCTCTTGAGAATATTTTTCCTATAAAGCTGCAAAACCGTGAGCAAATAGCCGCGTACGATAACTCAGAGGTAGACGCGCAGGGGAGGTTGCTGAAAAAGTCTTGGGTAGTTAGGAAGAATTCATCTCATCTTAGAAAGCTCGTTTCTCAGTCTGGTTTGCCTGGAAGCTGGAGCACCCGTGGTGTGTCCTTCCCATCTCCCAGCACAGCAGCAGCTGTGTTACAGACAGTCGCAGTTCGGAGCACGAGCAAGCCATGGGAGATCTATATAGGCTTCTTAGGCAGTTCGTTGGTTGGACTCAGCGGCTGCAGTTGATCTCTCTTGCTCTGGCTTAGAGGAGGGGGCCACGTGGTCTTCTGATGAAGATGGCTGAAAATGAGAGACATTTTATGTAGTTTGGGAGAAGGACACGGGGCAACATGAAGACAACACAGGTTATTTAGGAAAGAAAAGAGGAGGCCACGGATCTTGTGTGGCTAGTGGATTGTACTGGCCATCTGTTTTGTCTGGAAATGCTTTTCATAACCTTGAAGTCATGGTTTGCATGTGTCTACTTTATACCCAACTAAAAAACTGCTGGCAGATCTTCAGGTTGAGTTAAGGTGATCAGCTAAGACAACGGTAATATACACTTAGGTCTCAAAGTGCCTTTTCAGCAGATATCTTTAGGACATGGCTCTGTTAAATATAAACCATTTAAGAGGTTTCAGGGGAATTCTTAAGATACTGAAGGTGCAAACAAAGCCATGTTGTCCTGCTTTCCTTGGCTGGGACTTCACAGCATCTTGATACCAGAACATAAAAGATTAACGCATTCAGTGATGCTTTTTCCCTTACTCAGAACTCAGTGGTCTATAAAAATGCCAGCTAGACGAGCCATAGAACTGTAAATTCCCATCTGGCCTGAAGGAAAAAGAATATTTTAGAAAACGAAAGAGATCTCCAGGAATTGACACCGTGCTTGACTGTGTGGGGCGGGAAGCCTCTTGCTGTCTAGGAAGGGACATATTTCCCTGACGTGGCCATCTGGAGGCCTCTACTAGATTATCTGGTTAAAAGTTGTCAAGCAAAAATCTTGATTAAAAAACCCCAACAAAACAAACAGGATTTTTTTTTCGTATGCATATTGTCGAAATTACAGACCACGGCAGTTTTGACACCTACTCCTTGTAATTTGGGATTCCTTCAGCAGGCAGGCACTGGTCCCTGTCACACGGCAAAGCTGCAAATGTAAGCACACAGCCAAGTAAAGTGAAGGGTTAGAAAACATGCCCAATGCAAGTAGCACTGCTACATTATGATAATGCACATTTAAATGATGCGGGAACTCTGAAAATGCTGACACGCTCGTATATCAGAGGTGCTCCTTAAAGGCTACAATTATTTCCCTTGTGTCTTGGGCTTTGAGACAAAGACAGTGCTGGACCGTGGCCATGTTCAGTTGGTGAATAGCATCAAAGGGTAAAGGCTGGGCACCTGTTTGGGGTTGTATGCTCACCTAAACGTGACACAGAGGAGAATCAGAAACTCTCCTTTCGCATGGAAAGAGACGAGCAGGGTCGAATAACCACTGCCAACAAACGTTTATGGCTCATGGACTAAGCTCAGAGTCCCAGACTGGGAAAGTTCTTTCAGACTGCCATGGAGCTTAGATGCCTCTTCTCTGATTTTTCTCCCATCCACAGACGTGTGAGTGGAAGGAAGTCGAGGGTGCTTTGGATGCCAAGGAAACAAGGAGATTACCATTTGCCTCTGTTCAGCGTTGCCGTAGTCATACCTGGATGGCGTAACGCAGGGTTGGATCCCTGGTTCAAAGCTATTGAGAAACTGGATGGGGTCCAGGCAAAGGGAGCCCCAGGGCTCCTAACCTGCAAGGAGAGGCTGGGGAGGGCTGAGGGAGCGGGACTTGTTTAGCCTGGCAAAGAGGAGGCTGAGAGGCAATCTTGCAGCACCCACTCTTACTTCAAGGGCAATTACAAAGATGTTGGAGCCAAACTGTTCTTGGCAGTGGCAGACAATATAACTGGGGGCAGTGGCCATAGATTGCACCTGGGGGAGTTCAGACGATGCTGGGGAAAAAAGTCTTTTTCACAGAGCATCACGCAGCCGAGGAACACATTATCCAGAGACGCTGCGGATCTCCATCCTCGGAGCCTGAAACCACAGCTGGCTAAACCCACCGCAGATCTCATCTGCTGTGATGGTCCTACCTGGAGCAGAAGATATGACTCCTGATCTCTCCAGCAGTCCCTTTCAACCAGCGTTTCTGTGATTCTGTGAAACCATCCTGCTGCCTGTTGGGGTTCCCCTCCCCCCGCCATGGATAAATACCTTTCCTCTGGCCCTGGGTACAAATCACACCCTTTGACTCCTTACACTGCGAGTCTGCATTTCAGATTCAAAGATGAGTCACATGGATACATGGAGGGCAATTACATCTTGGTTAGCATGAGAGAATCTGGTACATGTATGGGAGGATTAACTGGTATGGCAAAAAAAATACATAAGGCAGTGGAAACTGTAAATAACACTAACAGACATCCTCAAGACTTGTTTGGATTCAGGTTTCTCCAGTTAATTCAGTGCTTACCGTCCTTGTTGGAGAAGATTGGCGCTAACAGTTCTTTAGCTTCTGATAGCAAAAGGTCAACAAGATCTGAAGATGGAAGAGATGTATCTGAGACTGCGTCTGTTTTATCCTCTTCTGTTTCACTGTTGACTCTTACAAATATGGAAAGCGCCATCAATACTTCTATCATAGAATGGTCATTGAAAATCCTGGCCAGCCTCTCATGAAGTATATTTTATGTAAATTCTGGGTCTTCAGGGGAAATTGCATCTTGATCGCTCAGCAGCCCAGGAGACTCCCTTTTAGACACACTTGTGATTCAACATACGTTGTGTTTCAGACAGATATCAATGCATTTCTTAGAATTTCTCAAAAATATTTCCCCTTCATTATATTAGAAGTAACAATCTTGGAAACTTAAAAATTGTTTTCAATCGTTCTTAAAAACTGGCATTTTTTTAAAGGGGCTGATCATTATCAATGGGACAGTGACCTTTTAACGATTTCATCAATTAAAAAACACACATAAAGCTGTGATACATTCCCCCAACAAATGATAGGAGACAAGTTCAGGTTGAAGGGGAGTCCAGAAGCCTGAACTCTGTGTCTGCAACAGTTCATGCAGTTGAGAGTCATGCTGGCTCTTCGCTTACGTGTTACCGGTTTATGTACTGGTTTCTGAACTGCTAATAAAAAAGGACATGGTCCTAAAGCCAAAAACCTGACAGATGTTGGGAAAAGCAGGTGGGTCAAAACTCTGCTTCTTCGAAACAACCTGCTTTGGGTCTCTGCTAACAACTTAAACCCCAGAGGAGTGTTTCACCTACTCACTCCCCAAAAAAGCCTGGATGGAATCCAACCTCCCTCCTCCCCAAGTACCAATCCGCCAGCAGTCCCCACATCATCTTTCCCCAATGGCTTCGCTTGCAAAGCGCCAGTACGTTTAGAAACTCTGGGTAAGTTATGTGTGAATCGCCTTCCCCTGAAAAAGGTCAGGAAAGGACATTTCATGTTCCTATTCAAGATTCCCAGAAGCCGTCTCCTACCTTTTCTCATCTGGTAAATGACTGGGTGTGCTCAGGACCTTGTGGACATTCTGCCATGCACCAAAAAAAAGAAAAAAAAAAGGGTTTAAACTTGTAGGAATGAATAATTCCTGAGAACAAACCCCATGGGTTTTTCCTGGTGATCAGATTTAATATGACAGTAATCAGCTTCTGCTTATTCATTGCCCTTGAAGCGAATATCTCAAGGCCTTTTGCAACTCAAGCAACATTCACAGCCTATGCAAATATACAGACACATCTAAATTATGCCTTTTAATAGCAACGCTAAAATATATGAAATGCAACATAAAAAATACTCTTCCAGAGAACAATTTTGCGGGCTACGTTTTAGCGAGCCTTCATCGTCACTACTAGCAATCTCTGGTTTCTGGGTTGTACCTGCACGCGTAAGCTCTCATCATCATGCACGGTTAGTGAATTCTCAAACACTACTGAGGGATATATTAAAAAAAAAAAAAAAAAAAAAAGGAAGATATTTTGCTCCAGGGGTCAAAATCCTGTGATGTTTGACCCTGGAGCCAACTGAAATCCATTTCCAAAGTCCAGCCCCAAACCGCACAGGCACCAGCACGTGGTGCTGCAGGTCTAGAGGCATTTCAATTCTTTCTGCTCTGAAGCAGAGGACACAGCATCGACGCTTTCGCTCCGCTCTCTCCTATTGATTTCAAGAGCTCTTGGGACAGGCTACTAGTAGCTGTAGCAGATACACTGAATCCTAGTGATCCCACACTGACCAGTTTACTAATTACACAAGCTTGTATTCCCCATACAGGTAGTGAAGCGGAAGAACAGTCAATTAAAAGGCTAAAGCAATTATGTGTGCAGGTTTGCAGGAAATCTGCAAGGGGGGAAAAAAAAAGCAGTGGAAAAGCAAAACCGCTCTTCAAGTTCGCGGGGTTTTTTTTGTGCGGAGAAGCAATCACCAGTTCTCCAAAGGGAAGGTTAAAACACACAATTTCGACAGCAGAGTTCCTGGAGCAGCTTCAACCAGGGGGGAACCGGTGAGCCGGGGACAGCAGAGCCACCAGGCAAAGCCTGCACCACCATGTTTACATAGCTTGTAGGTATATGAGAATACATGAGTTCATTCCTCAGTTTCTCCTAACCAACAGGCGGTGCCTTTTTAGGATGGGATAGAATTAAAAAAGAAAACAAAATCTCTTGCTTATGGAGCAGGAAGTTATTTGGACTTGCAAAATCCCCCACAGCGATGCCACCAGCACCCGGGGGCGGCTCAGCACTTCACCTGCACAAACAGGAGCAGTTTCCTATTGCAGATCTCCAGGCGCTTCCGTGAGACTTCTGATTTTCGGAGCTGGCTGTCCGCCAGGGACAACTGTCTTTTCAGTTCCAGGATGTCCTCCTGAGATGGGGCCGGAGGAAGAAGAGAAAGGTGACGATGACACTCCAGCCTTGGTTTTTGGAAACACCAATTTATGACATTGGCTACAAGCAGAAAACCATTGACCTTTTGGAATGGACAGTGGAAATTATACAGATTATAACACGGACCCAGAGATCATGCTGGCCTTGTGGTCATGCACAACAAACGATGTCTGTGCTATGTTCATTTTCTCCTTTACAAATAGAAGTGGGGGGAACCAACAGCCGAAGGGTCAGGAGGGTTGTGGGTTTTTCCCCAGGCTGAGGGGTTGCGTTACCTCTATTTCAGAGACGTGTTTTGCTTTCTTCCCTGCCAACTGCATCTTTAGTTCTGCAATTTCGGCTTCCAGCAAATGGATCACTTCCTCGTAGTCCTGCTCCGCGCTGTGAGCCTGTCTCTGCACGACCTCTGCCATCTGCAGCTTGCTGTGCAGCGTCCTGTTCTCGGAGAGGAAGCCCAGGGCTTTCTGGAAGCAGCGAGAAGTTCTGGTGAATGCACCACATCCCCCTCAGCTGTCAACCCCCAAAACCGCCCCCAGGCCCCCAGCAATCTCTTCACTAACCTGGTTGAGTCTCTGAAGCTCATCTTCCATTGACTTCTTGCTGTTCTCCACCTCTTTCAGGAGAGACTAGGGAAAATATTTTCACCAGATTAGAAGCTAGAAGCGATAGGACATTCTCTAGAAGGTACTCTGGTCTCATAGTCCCTTCCCACCGGAATAATATTTTAGAGCAGTGGTCATGTGCACTCTCCCCCGCCACACAGTGCTTTTTGGGCTGTGACCTGCAATGCCTGCAGAAATCCACCCGGACACGGCCATGGTGCTAACAGGCGTGCCGGCAATCTGCAGCACGGTCAGCGTGGCAGGACAGGCCGTGCTTCTGTTATTCATAGACTTGAATTATTTGCGAGGAGCTTTTTTTTTTAAATGTATTTAAACCCCGCTAAAAAGTAACTGCCCGCTTTCAGTACAAATACGTTTTCATTTGAGGTTGAGAGCAAGAAAGGCGCAATTAAGGAGAGCAGAGGATGAGAGTCTCCTCTGTAAGGAGGAAGGCGCAGAATGCAAACTGTTGGCTTCTTAGGAGGGACAGGCTACACCGTTACCCTCGTGTAGGACTACAACGAGCTACAGCAGAAGGCACCAGCCAAAAAAATCTGCTCCGAGGAGAGGCTTCACCTTTAGCCTTCGGACTTCTTGCCGCAGATCCATCATTTCCAGCTGCAGCTGCTCCAGCTCCTCGTTGCCATTACAGCTGAGAGAGTCGAAGGTCTGCAAAGCAGAGGGACACACAGCATCATGCGCCGCTCATGCTTTACCAAAATGGGGGGGGGGGGGGGGAGCGATACGGCAGGCGTGTTGTTTTCCATACCCAGAATAACGATGAATCAAAATCACTTTGAAAAGGAGCCTGCATTTTTATGCAACAGATCAAAAGGCACGTTAAAGAATTCAACCGCAGGGTTGTTGGTTTTTTTTCACCCCACAGGATTTCACTCGCTGATCCCTGATGTAGCAGAAATAGCTGTGCTACAGTGGATTTTCTTTTCGTGAAGCTGGCAAAATTAGTTGGAATTGATTAATTACGGCTAATTTTCCATCTGCATCACTTCTCCTGCTTCTCATCACTGCTTCCTTCTTATGGTCCCATAGATATAGTTATTTCCTTATTAAAAATAAGAAGTCTGAGGTCTTTTATAGATTTTCCTGTAATCAAAACAATTAATGTCTAGTTCTGCCTTCTCTTTATAACTCTACAACCACCAGAAAATGGTAATTTAGCTTTTCCCATCTCAGAATTTCATGGATTTCATATAGAAGATTCATGGATTCAATGTAAAAGAGTGTTGGACTGACTGACCGGTGAGTGAAAAGCCGACGTATCCAGCAAACTGGCCACTTCGTGCTGCGTGAAGAGCACGGAGCTGGAATCCAGACCAGCCTCATCCAGCTCCTCCTGCATCAGATCCCTGAGTGCTTGGAGAAGATCTGCGAGAAAAAATTAGTTTTTACCGGGCTAAAAGAGTAAAGCGCCGCGTGTTAGGAGAAAACACCACTGGTTTTGGGGACATCGACTGAGCGGGTTTAGAAATGGCAAACAATCTTCTCTAACAACTCCTGGGTTCTTCGGCAATCCCATCAAGCTTAAATAAGTTGTTGACAATACTTACCAGACTCTTGTTTCTTATCCAATTGAAAAAAAAAATTAAACTTTTAGAAACCAAAAATCCCCAGGTAGATATTTTCACAGTGGTGTTTTCACAATTGCGGTTCTCAGAGTTTTAAAATTTTAAGCCAAAACCCACATCTCTCTGGCCAAAAGGCACCCGCCTGCCTGCTGGCATTGCTCACGTTGCTGATTTAAACACAGAACAACTGAATGTCTTCAGCACTTGGAAAAGGTGTTACATTAACAGATCTGAAAAAGTCAGGTTTGGTTTGCTTTTGGGTATGGAGGAAATGGGTTGCGTGGGACAGACAGGAGCTGGCGCAGCAGAGGGGAGGTGGCACTGGGGTCCCAGCCGCTCCGGTCCTCATCCCAGGGCTGCAGCGGGAACCAGAGCCTTTACCACAAGAGCAGCATCTTCACTGCCAGCAGGTTTGCCCAACACCCCTGATCATCCTTACTTCTGTTGCCACAAACTACGAAGCCAGTCGCTCTTAGGAGAGGCACACGGGTCTGCATCTCATCGCTCGCTCTGCACAAAACCGTCCCTCCAAGAGACGTTGTGCTTTGCAAGCCTGTCCTGTCTGGTGGGGACGTTGCTGCTGGTGGGGACATTGCTGACGGCTTTGAATTTTTGCCAAAAAAACCACTCTGGAGAGCAGACCCTGTGGGCCAGATACACTCTGGCAGGTCACAGAAAGCAGAGCAGGCTTTTATTTTCTGCGTGTCCTCTAGCCAGCTCTTGCTTGGCAAGCTGGGCGTTAAGGAAAGCGAGCCCCCACGCCGACTTTCTTGTCTTTTCATTTGACATATGCTTCTAACCAAACATCTTTTGTATTTGTGACTTTTCTTAGCTGTTTTGAGGCTACATCGATACCCTTGTGGGTGTCTCACCGGCCACCTTTCAGCAGATGCCTCTTTTCTGTCTCAGCCTCCAGCAAAGCTACACAAAAATGAAAAAGCCTGTCACGCGCAGAGCTGCCCGCTCACCTCCGTAGGCCACCGTCCCCTGCGAGTCTGTGGTCAAGCTTTGCCGTAACTGCCTCTTCTTCTCCTCGGTCACATCCAGACCAAGATACTGCAGAACCTTGAGCAGAAACAACGAGCCTTTAAGAAGAAAAATACTGGAAAAAGCAACTCTTTGCTGCAGGTGCTGGGAAGACAGTCGGTGCTGGGTTTCTCCTGGAAGTGGCTCTCCAGGCAGCATGTCCCAAAGGAGCAGGCTTGGGCGGGATTTCTAGTCTCTCCTTTCCTACACGTGTACAGAAATGGCTGTTCCTGAAGACAGGGACATGTTCACATCCCTCCAAGAACATTTTATACCGACTGCAAACAGCTTTGCAGCTATGACAAACTGCCAGGAGCTTTATCTAAAGCTGGTGGAGCTGTGGCGAGGCCCAGCTGGTGAGAGCTCAGCCTTTCCCTTACTGCCCAGGAATTGTGTTTGGAACTGAGAAGATAAAAGCTATTCACAGACTATTTCCCGTGGCAACAGGAGACATTCAAACATTTTGCTTCTTCATTGTGCCTTTCGCTCTCTCATTATGCCTGATGCCCTGTCTTCTACTGATATTTATCAATTCAACCCCAGGGCACCACACAGAAGCAGATAAACCTGTGCGAACCCCACTTCGCTCCTGGCGGCAACGAGTAAAATCTTTTAAAAGACAAAGTCAAGCTCAGCAGAGTCTGGGAAAGAGCCTGAGTTAAAGACTCGCCTGTCCCAGGCTGCACACACAGCTCCTACTCCTGCATGTACAGCACCTCCTGCATGGTCCTCTGGAAAAGGGCTGGACATGTGTCCTTGCTCACATCTCCGTCGCCGGCAAAGCCCGTGGGACCCGTCGGCTCTCACGTCCTGCCCGAGAGGCCCGTGTGAGTCCCACCTCCTGCTCCTCTGCCCACCACCCCTGTGCAAGGTGGTGCTGGGTTTTGGGATGCTTATGTCGGCACTTGGCGTGGGCCACCCCAAAACTATCTCAGGTTGTGCCGGTCGGTGTGCATGTCTTGTCCCTGGCAGCGCTGCAGCTGCCTGCTCATAACGCTGGTTTTCAAAAGGAGAAACCAAGCGACCCCACTCCTCCCACCAAAGAGGAGCTGCTTTTATACCCATGACGAGCAGAGGTCGCTGCGGAAAAGCAATCCTAAACCCCGTTTTAGGAGAATTATGCGGGCTTAGGAGAAAAGTTCCTGCTTGCATGCAGCCCTCTGGGGAGGCGAGAGCGGCGAAAGGGCGAGCGCTGGATCTGCCGTCGGGTGGCAGCAGATGCTCGTTGAGTCGGGTTCTCCTTGGAGTCCCCCGGGCCTGCAGAAAGGGCTGCCTTCCCACGCTCCCCCCCTTTAAATCCAGCAGTACCTGGGGGGGGAGACACGCACCCCAAAACCATGCATGGCCCCCCCCAAGGGCACCCTGACCTTCACTGGGGTCTCGGTGAGCAAACGGGCAGCTCCACTCCCTGCCCTTTGATGGTGCCTGTAGAGTATAGTTTCCATAAAGCCATGAAAGGAGCAGCGGTTCAGGCTGGATGCTGGGTGGGATATCTCGTATTCCAGCCTTCTCTCGCCCACAGGGCTCCCCCAGGTCACCCCAGCAGCCACAGCAGCACCGGAAAGTTTGGAGGGCAGCTGCCTGCTCCCATAGCCCTGAGTCAAACGCGTTACGTTCGAGAGAGGTGCAACTGCCAGGGGGAAACTTCTGGAGCTCCCCGGAACATTGAGAAACAGCCAAGATGAGCCGAGGTGTGTTTAAATGCCCCTTTCGGACATAATCAGGATGTTTCACTACACCCTCTTCTCCTTTCTTAATTTTAAAGGCTGGACCCAACCTCCAGCAAACTCGACTGAAGAGCTGAGAGCCATTTTTAATTCCAGACTCCTGGTAATAAACGCAGTATGGTGGCTGACTCTTATGCCTCTGTCTCAAAAATCAGATTAATTAATTGCAGCACAAGAGCGGTGTGAGGTTAATAAGGAAAGCAATATCCTGAGCACCGCGGCTGGCTCTGCGCTCCACATCCCGTGTGCTATTGCTGTTCCCTCAGCCTCCTGGAGAGAAGAAGGAGAATTAGGCTGGAGCAGGCTGCTCGGCGGAGGATGGAGTACGTGTCGGTTAGAGCACCGATCAGCTGCTACAGCTTAATTCGGCGCAAAGAGGCAGGCTGGTTCTCTTAGACTGTATCTATTCAGTCTTGGATTTTTTGAATCCCTCCAAAAACCAAACGACAGTGACCCCCATGCTAGTGCCCAGCCCGGTCCTCACACGCCCGAGTGCCAGAATCAAAGCTGAAAGGTCTCGACCAGTTCTTTCACAGAACAGCGATGAAGGGAGACCATTCACATAAGCTTATGTTGCTTGCAAATAACATGGCAGCCAAAAGCAAGGAGGCATCACACCACTGGTCTCTTTTCTGCGTAGTACACCCTGGGAGAGGAGCGAGAGGAGACCTCCCTCTGGGGAAGAGGGACCCGTGCCACTTACCAGTTCCAGTTTCCCGTCCTTGAGTCGGATGTGGGGATCCAGCGCTACTTTTGCTTTGGTGCCTGAAGCTGCTTTGGGATTAGATGCCGAAGCGGGTGCTGAAAAGCCAAAAATAAATGTTAATGGAAGAGCACTTGGGTAGGGGAAAGAGGGGGCTTCAAAGCAAACTTCACAACTCTTGTTGCATGAAATACAATGTGTGAGCAGCGGGCCAAAAAGCAAAGGCCAGGATTTACTAAATCCAGTCCTGGAAGGCTGAACTAGGCCAGCGCTGAAAAGATTGGATACTGGGGCACACCCTTACTGAAACTGGGCTTCTGCACGGTTTCAAAAGGGGTGTTTTGTCCAAGGACCTAGGACTGCAAAAAGAAGCACTTTGGAAATTTCCAATCACAAATTTTTGTGGAGTCTTGGGGTCTGTAGTTATGGTGATCTGTGAAAAAAAGAAAAAAATATATCTGCCTGGGTCTTGTCTTCTTTAATTAAGCAAAACTGAAACCCAACATTTTATACAATGCAGCCTTGGCTTTCACAACGCCCCTGGGAAAAAGGAATCAACGAATTAAAACCAATGCAGAAAAGCACTGGTGCAAGATTTTTTTCCCTCTCCAAGGCTGCAAAAAGCCTTGAACCCTTTTCCCTCCATTGGGCAGGCAGGTTTTTTTGGGTAGAAGGAACCGCATGCATTGCGAGGCAGACACGGAGGGAGACAGAGGCAGAAATGGCAGCTGCTTTGCTGATGGAAAGCTATCATGAGATCAGAAGAACCAGCTGCTGGCAGCTGGCTCATCGTTACAGACACCACCTTCACAGCTGGAACGGTACAGAGCGGAGCCCTGCTGCTGCTGGCGCTCCTCCATCCCCCCAGGGAACCCCACCTTTTCCAGTATGATTAACCCTTGTCTGTAAAAAAATATGATGTTCCCTGGGAAAAGGGCTGCAGAAGGTGTTGCCCACTCAGGAGGTCCCCTGCCAGACTCCAGAAAGGTGCTGCCTGCCCCTGCTCACTCTCAGCCCGTCAGCCCAGGTCAGTGACAACATTCTCTCGTGCCAGTGCCGCGGCGTTTGCCCCGGCAGCACTTGCTTTCGCCTGCCTGGGATCTCATAAACATCCCGTCATGCTGAGTAACACCCACTTCTCCTGAACCTGTCGAGCACTTCGTGCCGCATCCTCCTTCACCACCGGGGCAGGGACCAGGCGAGAGGCGAAGGCAGCGAGAAGCAGCAGAGGTGCTGCACAAGCGTAATCCTCCTAATCCGGGCATTCATCCGCTCTGCTAGCACCAGCAGCTGGGAAGCAGCAAGAGGTAATAAATGGGTTTGCTGGATCGGCCACCAACACTTTACTCTCCAAGTTCAAGGGCAGAGCTGTTACCCTTCGACGCATGGCTAATCAGGATTAGGTCCACGTGGCTTTGCTGTCAGCTCCGGACACGGAGCTATCCGGGGCATCCATCAGGCACCCACAGAGAGGCACTCACTGGCCCAGGCTCCACGCCTGCCCGCTGCTCTTTCAAAGCCAGTTGTCTGTTTTCATGGATGACAACACTGACACAAAGCCTCCTCAGCGTTTCACATGAAAAAAAACAACCCAAACCCCGCATGTAATGAAATCCCCTGGCTAAGTCAGGAAGCGATTAGGTCATTGCTATTTGCTGGATTGCTTACATGACCCAGGGCTTTGCTCCTCATCACCGGGGGCTCTAGCTGTCGCTGGTGGCCACCTAAAGAGCCTACCTGAAAATCAAGGCTATAGGATGCTCGGGGCAGGGAGGACGGACCGAGGGCAGTCCCTGTCCCAGGGTCTCTGTGGAGCAGAGCACGGAAGGTGAAGGCTGAAGCCTGCTGAGCTCACCCAAGGTGAGACAGGTGTCCCTGGGAGCAGAGCGCTGACGCACACCCGACCCAGCACCGTCTGCTCCCTGTCTCTCCCACTAATCTCAGGTATAGACTAAACACAATTTACCCTGCGACGCTCGCTCTTAGCCTTCCCGATGGAAATTACAACACGGCACGCTGCCTCGACAGCGCAGGGGGAAGGAAGGGCCATCTGACTTGTGGCTGCGAGAATGAAGGGCTGTGCTCACCAGAGGCTCGCTAGGGAAAGCCCAGCTCGTCCTCTGGGCAGAAGTACCCTTCATATCATAGGGTTATGGGGTATCTTGCTGGAGGTTACCTCCCTGGATGTTGGAGCTTGAGGGCTATTGAGGTTTCCTGTGATTCCTAAGGGCCCTGTGAAGCTGCAGGGTGATTTGAGTTCACCCCTCGTTGCTGCCGTCCTGTTGAGTGAACAGAGCAGGTCCCTCCCCCAAAAGTTAAGAGCTCAGTATGGGACTCAGAACATGGAGAGAAAACACAGCATGGGAAAATAAGCCAAAAATGATGCTTGGATGTAGAGGGAAATGTGATTTAACGATATCTATAAGCAGTTTCCCAATGTGAACAACTGAGGGCATCCTTAATGCCTGTATAATGCCCAGGGTTGCCGTGTACATCATAACTATCATTAATTGAGTTTTTTTATACTGTGTCTCCAAGTACCACCCATCCCCATCAGAAAGGAACGTTGCCTGCAGCGGGACCTGCTGGATGCAGCTCTGACGTGTTCTTTGCATGTGGGCAAAGACGCCGCTGCAAGTGAAACACAGGCGGAGAGCCGAAGAAGTTGTCTCCTATGAATACTGTAGTCCTCTGAATGCCTTTGTGAAGAATTTTGCTACTATGGACAAACATGGACATAATTACTACCAGTTGAGTAAGCCAAGCTGCTACCTTCTCTCTCTCCTAGTGGGCTGAGTCTCATTATCGCACCATTAGATTCCACTACAGCAGTATAAACACCAATCAAGATTAATTCCATCATCCTCAGCACCGAGGAGCCAAGGCTGTGTTTGTCACCCACACAAAGAAAACAATTGAGCAGGTCTCTTACCTGAGATGGTAAGCTCTGGTGGGCAAATGTCCGGTGACAAAGAAGGCACAGGAAAATGATTTTCATGTCTATTCTAGAAAAATAAGACAAAACAGCACAGACAATCGCTAAGCAGAATCTCTTGGTGTAAATAAAGAGCAGAAGATAGAGGAGTACAAGAGAGAGCAACTCATCTGGCCTATAAAGAGCAAAGGCACCAAGTACACCTCCTGTGCTGATGGGCCAAAAGAGACCCCAGGGGTTTCTCGGGGAGCACTTGGCACCGGCACGTTCCTGAGCCGTCTCAAAATCTCTGGTCACACATAGAAAAATGAGTTTGTCATCATTGTAATTGAGAGCTGAGAATGAATTTGACCTTGCATGGTTTCTCCATAAAAGTTCTCCCTAAAGCTCTTCATCCGACCCTCCATTGAGGTCCTGAGTCTGACCCAAAACATGTAATTATCACAGTGAGCATGACAGGAAACCAAGACCAGTGCCTGGTCATGGCTGAATGCACAAGTAAGAGGGAAGACTAGTCACAGGGTAGATATGCTGAGCCTCACCAAGATAGGGCTTCCACAGCTGGGAGCTTAGATGCAGAGAGAGGCACAGGACTGGTGCTGAGGACATACGGACAGGTAGCACAGGTGCCTGAGCACGCTTTCCCTTGTGTGGAAGCCCAGATCTCATTAAAAGTTCCATCTTTTCACAGGAAAGTGAGGAAAGGAGCAATTTAATTCCAGCCGGCAGTGTAATTTCGTATAGGTGCACAACGTTACACAAGCGCACCTTCTGCTGGACGGTGAAGGATCTAACTATACTACTCAGCTATATGTGTATGGGCTAAGGCTGACTTTCATAAGCACGTCTCCAGCCTGGTACACCCAAAGGCAACGCGTACGTGGCATTCTTGCAAGTCCATCTCTCCACAGGGTCTGGAAAGAAAGACCTTTTGTGAATGATGCTTGTATGAAAGGAACAACCAGCCGGCCTTTTCTAAAGGAAGTTTACAAGGAAGAGAGCAGAAGATACACCCGGCATTGCTCCAGCCCAGGGGAGGAGCAGCAAATGCACAGAATCCAGCCACGGGCCTAAATTATCGTGAGGGTGGTGTGGTTAAATCCTGTCTTACCACGCACAGCTCGAGCGCTTGTGTCTGCGAACACAACATGGAGTTGGCTTCACAGGAAGAATGAGCCTGGCTTATCATTAGGCTAGTGAAGAACAGAAATGGGCTGCTTAGGAACGCTCTGGATTCATCCTCCTCAGAGGTCTTTAAGAACAAAGAGTTGTTCCTGCCTTTGGGTAGGAGACTAGATCAAACTGACTCCTGAGATCCCTTCCAGCCCTATGACTAGTATTGAATGAGATGCAGGTTGCTATCCACAGAAGGGTTTTGTTGTTTTTAAAACCTGAGACTTCTGAAACAGGTCTGAACGTGGGCCCTGGAGATGAAACTGCTCTCATTACCTCCACAGATCCTTCGCTGTCTCAAACCCAAGACAGAGGAAACAATATTTCATATTTAAAATGCCTGGCTGGAAAACAGGGCTACATACATCAGCATTACAGACTTTCTGCCATCCGGAAGGACTACCGTGGAGTCCCCGAAGAAGAGTTTTCTGATCAAAGAAAGATCGCAGGACTGACGTCTGTGGTCTTAGATATGAACCTACCTCTGGGGACCTCACGTGGACCTTCAGTCTGCAGGAACTCAGACCATTTCCCGCAGCCTTTGGAGGTGGCAGCGGGATGTTGTTATGAACTAACAGTCCAGGATGTAACCGTCCCCTTCCAGGAATAAAGGCCACTTCTGTGTTTCCCTCATGTCTTAAACAACAAATACAGAATATTTTATTAACCAAAACAAACAAACAAACAAAAGCACAACTTAAATTTGCAGAACTTCCATGCCTGTGGTTCTTTCTCTGGCATAATCTTACTTAAGCCCATGTAGTCTGCACCAGTGTAGCTGGATCTTCACCAGCTGGGTTGCTTGTTTGACCTTCAGTTCTGCTGCAGAACTCTGCTGGTCAGTGATAGGGGTTATTCTTGAGGACCAGAACATTGGGAAGGTCTGGATTACACTTCAGGATGATCCATACATTCAAGATTTCCTTATATGATCACCTATCAAGACCATCTTGAAGCATCATTTAAGACTAATAATGCTGATGCTTCTGGAAGCCAGACATTGGTGTGACATGAAGGTTGGACTCTATGATCTTAAAGGTCCTTCCAACCTAGATGATCCTATGATTCTATGAAGGGGTTTTGCCTAAGACTCAACAGCACCATGATGATGATGGGAAATATGTTACACGCCTACCTGAATTTGGCTTTTGCAATTATTTTTCTGGCCTCTTCATGTGTGCTGCCCACCAAAGAATCTTTATTGATAGCTATTAGCTGGTCACCAGGTCGGAGCCGACCATCCTAAACAAAGAAGGAGAAAGTCAGAGCATTGGGAAGGAATAACCCTCTGCCCAAAGGCTTGTCCTGCAACGCAAGTCCTCGTTAGTCCATGCAACATGTTATTCATCTATTCTTAGAAAAGCTGCTTCAGACCAACTACAGCTTCTAGGAGAGGTCCTCATTGCAAAGTCACTGAGGGTCTCCACACCGACTTACCTTGTAACAGTCACCATCTGGCAAAAGCTCTTGAACATATATCATGGGGCCATCAGGCCTGTTAGATCCACCACTGATTGTCAGCCCTAAGCCGGAGGATTTTGCTATAGAAATGCTCTGGATTCCTGATTCAATGGAGTAGCTGCAAGGGAGAGACGTTAGCAGGTGACTCAAGGTGATCTGGTTTATCTTCCCATGTTGCTGAACAAACTCTGCCTGGCTTTCCTTCCGTGTACGATCCTTCTAACTTCTCCCAACCTTTTCTGCCTCCGCATCTTTTCTTCCACCCAACCTTGGGGAGAAAAGGTGAGGACTCCAGTTTCTCAGCAGGCATTGTTCAGCATTATGAAGATGCCTGGTTTACATTATCCCAAATGCTGGGGCACACTCATTTGCATTTAGAAAATAAAAAAAGAGAAGAAACTAAAGGTTTAACCAATATATATTTCGCAGTCTTCATTTTTATAGCCAGGAGCATAAAAAGGATCGATGGGGTTATTGTTCAAATCCAGCAACTCTGGCCTAAATCACCAGACAGCAATTTGCAGATTGGCCAACTATTAAGCAGCCCTTAGCAAACATCCAAGTGAAGCTCAGGATACACAGCTGACTATGTCTTAACCAAGTTTTGGACTCAAAACCTTGCAAGATGCTCTAAGAAACGAGCCCTTAAGCACCTTTATAGCAATACCCACCACACTGTGATTTACTCCTGTGGCAGTGGTACAGATGACTCACCCAGTCCCAGATGTGCTGCAAATGGAGCGGGAACAAGGCTGGACCTTGTTAGAGGTCTCCCCTCCAAAAGCCGCCTGCTACACGGGGCCCAACAGGCCACCAAGACCAGGCCACGGCAGGCAGCTCCGTGCAGGGAGGGAGAGAGAGCAATTGCAGTAAGTGCTTGTGGGAGCAAAGATTTCACTGGCCGCCCACAGGCGGTTTTGGGGGAAGGATTTGGTGGGATCTAAGGGTCAGCAAGCCTTTTTCTCCTCGTGGGCTGGGTGCAGCTGGCTTCTCCCCTTTTCAGTTTAGTTCCACAGCAGCCACTTGCCAAACGGTCTGTGGTTTCTGGTCCTCCTTGTGTTATCTGATAACTTAAGACGCAATGACAGCTGTGCATCCCGTGCCTCACAGTGACACCAGCACGAACCGGTGCCATCACAACCATGCCTGCCCCAGTGGTCAGACACCCCAGTGACAGAGCAGCGTGTGGCCAGCACCCCTCCAAACCAGCAGCAGACCCCCAGGAGAGCCAACTGGCTATGCAGGGAGGGGGAAGGGACCGCATTCATGCAGCACGCGTCTTAGCCTTATGAAAAAAACATTGCTCTAAGAAATATTTTAGGAAAACAAAGTCACAAAACGTAGCAAATCAAAATAACAGACGCTGTCCGTGGTGAGCCTGAGTTGTATCTGTGTCCCGTTGCTCAGTGGGGTGGCAGGACCTCAGATGACACCGCAATGAGAGGTCACAGGCTGGGGACAACTGGCAGTGAGAGGGAAGGATGGGTAAGGGATGGCAGCCCCGTGCATGAAAAGACCCGGCTGCACATGGCCTGAGTTATGTCTCTGCAGCCGACCACCAAGGCTCCGCATAGTCCATGATTTTGAATGGCTCATGCTGCTCCCTGGAGGAGACCACTGGAGCCTGACACCGTCATGGAGACAAGCAGACTGTGACACAGTATGGCAGCGCTGAGCGAGGAGGCCACCAAGCCAGGTCCCCTCTAGCCTATATGGCAGCCTGGAGCGAGTTAACAGCAGAGCAAGGATGTCTAGTTTGTTCAAACCAGCTGCCGAGTAGATGAGCTGGACTCTCCTCTGTAAGGGTCCCTCACTCCCTGCAAGCAGCTTAAACCTCTGGTGCCAAATATTTGTCCTCTGCAAATCCCTAATAAAGAGCTGGTATTTAGCAAGAGGATTTACTGGTTCCGCAGTGAGGTCTGATTCTCTTTACCAGTGACTTGGCTTGTTTATGCTGGCAAAGAAAGGGAAGCTGCAAGCCCTGGGGACGAATGGTCCCAATTCCACGACTGTTAACACCCTTCGAGCTGTCCCTCTTGAGAAGGGCAACCCTGAGCACCCTGGAGACGAGACTCCACAGAAAAACAAGCTCTGCCTGTCCAAACCTCTGACCCTGCGAAATATGAAAGGGACAGATGACCACATGAAAACACATGCTCCAGGAGATGCTCTGGAGACAAAAGGATGCGGTGTCTGTAGGCAACCACTGTTGACACCAAAGCGAAGGGCGTCGGGAGTGTTTGCATTGAGAGGGCAGTGCTTGCGCTCTTGTTACACGATGTCAACATGCCAGAAGCAGGGCAATGGAAAACATGCTCCCGAAACATCTTCCGAAAGCACCACTGGCCTCACGGAAACACTCCAGTGGTGACAAGGTTTATGAAGGTGATGTTCAGGGTCCTCTCAGCTGGCTGTAAGCCACGACTTCTCCCCAGGTTTCAGAGGGGAAGAAGAGGAACAGTTGCATGGTTAACCATGTCACAAACATATAGACTGCCTCAACGGAGAAGCTTTTCAGTTCTTGGGCATGGGATCCCCACGAGTGGTCAAGCTGTTGCCACCACAAGGACGTCTAGAAGACACCATGGTCTCCTAGCCATTGTGGTGGTACAATGGTATCGAAGATATAAGGATGAACAGCACAGTTCTTCAAACACTGGAAGTATTTACTGGATCTACCCCAAGACAGCATTAGACATCCGGTGATATCTTCGTGACCGACCAAGGGACAGGCCCCGTGCAACCCGTACGTACTGTGCGTGAGGGGGGTGCGCCGGGTTCCCAATGAAGGGGCTGTGGGAATTGGCGGGGCTCAGCAGCAGTGGGCTCTGAGAGCGCGAGGAGGATCCTGAGGACGTACTTTCCAGGTATCGACCTGAACAGCAAAGTCAGAGTCAGTCTAGGAAACTGACTGAATATTCCAGCATCACCTGCTTCCCCTGCTCTACCGCTGAGAGCTGACACCGTTTTCCTAGTTTTTTGAGGGAAAACCACTTGGGAGTTAAAGACATGGAGAGGAAACGTTCAGTCTGCTTGGCATGATTCCGGTGTGGTACTGTCACCCCTCTGCCAGCCCTACATACCTCTGCCATAGGGGAAGGGTTGACAGCCTTCTGGTGGGATGCCAGGCCAGAGGACACCCTCTTTCCCCACACGTGCACAATTTGATGTGCTGGCACCTGGCTTAGCTTAACCTTGTTGCGTCTCACTAAACATTTCCCACTTGCAAATGAAAAACAACGGTCATTGAATCAACGATTGCTGAAATGCATTGAAATCTATTGTGGAAAGCTGCACCTACAGAGATGGGTACTGCTGGGGTTACCTGCCCAGCAGGTCAGTTAGGCTGAGTTTGGGGATCTGGGAAGCTCTTAGAACCCCAACTCAATTCTCCCTTGCTGCCTCGCTTTGTGCTTGCTCCGTGCAGGCAGGACTGGCCGTGCCTGCTGCTCTGCACCCGGGGCTGCACTAAGTGCTCGCAATAAGACCGAGCAAGACTTCTCTGCCTGCAAACCTCCACCTGAACACCTACGCAAACAAAATCAAAACTCCTTCAAAATAACACTGGGATAAAGAATACTTTCTCAGCAGAGGAAGGGGCTTTTTGTTGCCACCCCCCCCCCCCCCTCAAAAGCATGCTGAGTTACTCACCGCCACCGTGCAGGATCGGCGAGCTCCGCGCTGAGCCCGTATTGCTCTGGGAGCCAAACTTCTCCAGCAGCTCAGAGAACTCTCTCCTGCAAGGAAAAAAATGGTATAGTCAGTCAGCTACTGCTCAAAACTATTCCCCACCTGATGGCAGTGACTTACTACCAAGTCTATAGGGCCGATTCCCTCCAGCAATGGGGAGCGGACAGAGCTTTCTCATGTATAAGTGTATAACCCCCGTGGTTTCAAGAGGTTTTGCAAGGTTTAAGGTCGATAATTAATCTCACGGCAGCGCAGCTTTCCTGCCATGGGCTGGAGCTTCAGTGTGCTCCTTCCCTGCCCTGGAAAGTGTTCAGGGTGAACACGGGCAAGAGGTGCTGGGAAGGGATATGTGGTAGGCACTGGTGCCGGGGACTGTCCTTCCCGAGAGAGGGTGGATGAACACAGGAGCCCTGCCTTGCACCCTGCACCCCTGCCCTGCACCCCGCCGCTTGGACGCTCCCAGGAATCAGCTGGAATAATTGCACTCCCAACTATAAGGCTCAGAAGTTTAGCTAACACACCACACAGATTAAACAGACTGTCAGAAGGAGCTGTAACCATGCAAACATAAAACAAAAATGCTTGGCCTGTTTGTGACTCCTTCCAGAAGAGTTAAATGTAGATTATTCTCTATTTTTTTCTCCTCCTTTCCTAGACAGAAAGCAGATCCTGCTAGCTCTTGCTGGGGGTAAAGATGGGAGATAGCTTCTGGAGCGTATGCAAAAGCATCAGCCCACTCTCAGAATCCATCCGTGGTGACGTCCTCCATGAACATCACAGGCTAAACTCTTGGAGCACAAGGCCTTAAAAAAAGACCTGCACGCATAAAGCGTGCTGGGGCGGCGCAGGCTTCTGTACTCTTCCCAGCAGCTCATGGCTGAAGATGCCGAACCAGCAGGCACATGCTAAGATCAGAAGGGCTTGTCCGTGAACTCAAGAACAAGGAAGGATGGCTGCCCACATTTAGCACGATCCCTCTCTCTTGAGGTAAACCCCCCTGCTTCCTCTGCTACCTCTCTGCAAAGGAATCTCATCCACAACATCCCCTGGAAAGCTGGCTCAGTGCCCGAGTGCCTTCGTTAATGCTTTCCTTCCAGGTTGAGTTTGACCACCATGTAACTACCCGAGTGCGTTGAGTCCTTGTTGAACCGTAACTACCTATACGCAACAGGAGAATTGCTTCGTGACCTTCCCTTTTCCCAAGTGTAACACGTTGAGCTCTTAAACCACGAAGAACCACCATTAACCATGTTTACCAGCTCCTGCACCATTTCTGTAACCCTGCTTTGAGCTGCCGGGGGCCTCTTGCATCGTTTGGGATGAGGAGGCATGGAGAGGGGGTGCCATGTTCAAGCATCGGCCTCCTGTGCCTGTCCCTGAAAGAGACAACGTGGCTCCCAGGAGTGTGCTGTCCCTCTGCAACTGTGCAGTCTTCTCACTTCAGAACCCAACACTTCTGGCTCAACCCAACCTTTTGACAGGGAGAAGAGCCTCAAGGATGACTAATTTCTTACAGGTGTCATTAAACAAGCAGCCAAGCAATGGGGAGAGACCCTGAAAGTGTTGTTTCTGTGGCCACAGTAATGACATTAGATGTCCGCTTTGAAGGCATGAAGGAATCCCCGTGGGAAGGTGCCTTCTTGATACTCTAGCCACAGGAAAAGCCTGGTGATGAGTGACTGGCTCTCACACTCGACAGTCAGACGAGCTCAAGTCATAAATCTGTAGGAAACCAGCCACAGCAAAGTTTCCTCAGCAAGGAGACTCCTCTTACACACAAGCAGACGTTGTGTCATCTGCGTACTTTACCGGGACAGATGTTCTATATTATTGGCTAGATTAGAGTCAACAATATTAAATGATGAATGAATCATCAGCTCCTTAGGTTCCTGCTGGAAATGCTCTCAGTAATTTACATCTTCCCATTAACAACCAGCTCATTAACTAACTTCAAAGACCAGTGCCTGCCTTATCTAGTATTGCCATCAAATGTATGCCTTATTCATTCCATTTAATGCTAATTTTAAATCCAAGTGTCACACAATATTCAGTGGAATGCCTTGGTGAACCCCAATACTTTATGTCAACACTATTGTTGTTATCAGCTAAACCCCTGACCTTAAAAAAAGACAACTACTTTGTTCCAAAAGCCCACCTTCCACAAAACTGTCCTAACAAGCGCTTTCATAGCATCAGGCACTGAAATAGATGTAGAAGCACTGGGAACATGGAAGGACAATTTAGACCCTATAGCAATGGGACAGTGGTTTGCTGTTCTGTGATTTCCTGGGTTAAACCTTGGATGGATCTTAACCTTAGCAGAATTTTTCCAGCGTTCCGGTAAAGCTCCTATATTTCTACAGGTGATTCAGACTCTCATTTCACTGGTAACTCATGGTTGATGGCCTTACCGCTCCATGACCTGGTGCAATGGCAGGTCTAACACGCTGGAACCTAACATGTTATTTCCAGTGGTTACCAAGCCATCAGCAGCTGGGGTTGATTTTTTTTTGTTTTGGGCTGGGTGTTTCCGTGGTCATCTATTGTTACGTTTTCCTCAGATAATAACCCATCAGAGCACATAACAGGTTATGAACTTAAAACAATGGCTAAAAAAACTCTTAGTCAATGCAAATGCAACTAGTCTGGCAGCTCTCATGCTCTTTAAAGCTTGCTAAACAATGCGAACCCAATCACCAATCCATGCTGTCAAACTCGGTTATAAGCAAGGGCACCTATGACTTGAGCATTCTTTGTTGTTATTTATTCCAGCGTCGTTAAGTTCACCCACAAAGAAGTATTTATCATTATTTGCTCAGGAGCCTGACCAGCGAGCTCCGAGCCCAGGGCTGCTTTGCAAGCCCGGGGCCAGCCCGGTCATTTGCCGTAGGGACGATGTGACTAAATGCTACATCACGGGCGACTGTCCCAGCTACGGCTTTGTCGGTCAATACTGCAAGCCCCAGTTCCACCAAGGTCATAAACACATGACTAAATTGAAGCACACGCGTCTCCCAGCAGCAAGCAATACACTTTTCTGGTGTTGGTCTCCTGAGAATTAATTTTGTGCTCGGTGCTGTATTTGAAGGAATTTGCAAGCGGGCAGAGGATGCCCAAACGTTACTGATTAATGAACAAGTACGCTGAAGAAACACCGGCAAGTCCTGCTTTGTGCTTGCAGACACCAAGACACGTCAGCAAGATGTCTTTAATATTTAAAATCTGACCCTTGATAAAACATTTGGAATTGCCAGATGCCTGTAGGAGGAAAATACCCAGCTTTATTTAAAAAATAAATAAATAAAAAATTAAATTAATGGGGTTGTATCAGGAGGAAAGTTGATTTTAACAATCCCTTCCCCAGCTCTTTTTCATTAAGATACAGATATTTGAGGTCTGGAGGATCCCTGTAAGAGAGCTCGGACCCGCACAGCCTTCAGCCAGCCCCATGGCGTGGAGGGGGATAACGGGGTTTGCCAGCAGCGGCCAGCTGTAGGCTGATTTTGCTGCAGATTAAGCAGCGGGGGGTCAATCTTCCTGCAGAATATTGTTGTTTTATCTCATAATACCTTTTTGTCCTGCCCTTTTGTTCTTGGGACAAGAAGGGTGAATCCTACAGCAAAGGTTACGTGAGATCACAGCGTCTGGAAACCCCAGCTCTGCGCCGCAGCTGGGGGAGGAAGAGGAGCCTATGACACCAGGTCAATTAATAGCTTGTCTCATTAAAAAAAAAACAAAAACCAAACCAAAGCCTGCAGGTCAGTGGGAACTGTGAACCCGAAAGCCCTGCGAAAACCTCACAAAAGCAAATTTTCTCCCGCCCAGATCGCAGCGGCTGCGGCATTTCCACCGGCTGTGCTGCGCCAGCGCGTCACACCGCGGCTGGTCTTTGCTTTTCCGTAAACGATGGGGAAGCGGTGATGGGTGCAGCTGCGTCTCGGCTTCTCTGTAAAAGGATGTTCATTTGTCCCCAGTGACCCTGGGACACCCCAGGCTCGCAGGAGCCAACCCCACCACCGCCTTCCAGTTTAGCACCCAGTGCTCAGACCAACCCGTGGGCTGAGCCACCGCTGTCACACGCGGTGAGGGGGGGGGAGAAAAAAGGGGATTATCTCACATTCCCACCAGGCTGGGCATGACCTCCGGCTGATGCCTGGATATCGGTCGGCATTGGTTAGGCGGTTGCAGAAAAGCAGGCTGCTTTCCTTCCTGCTTCTTGTGCAAGCCCTACTAATACAATACCCCATATTTTCACCAGGATGACTGTGCACGTCATGCAGAGATGCAATGTACTTAGCATTTTATCATGCGAGGACTAGGAGGTGCAGCGCAAACAGGCTTTCTCACAGCGATAAACCTGAAAGACCAGGATGATATCTGCGCAACGCGGAGAAACAAGGAACTATTGTAACTTTCAGGCTGAGAATGAATAAACAATAATTATGCGTATGCAATAAAATTATCCTCATTAGCTGAAGATGAGCACAGATGAAAATCATACCCAACCGTCATCCAAACCCAGCGTGTCCAGCTCTAAATTTGAATTTTCTGCTTTAAGCTCTGGCATTACTGCCACTCTTTGCAGCATGTCTGATGTGACAGGCTGAAAACATGCATCTCATACACGCCAGGACTGAGTTCCATTAAGAGCGCAGGTAATTGGGGCCTATAATTAACTCCAGGGACAAATAATAGCGTCGATGAGTCAAACTCACCCGAGGGCAACCACAACAAAATGCTACTCAGCTGAGTCATTTGGGAAAATTGGCAGGCGGGTTGGATCGTCTTCCAAACCCAGAGCCATTTCCAGCGTGCCGGGTTTATGAAGGCGACCTGCATGCGAATATCTGCAAATACATGGATTTACACTCCTCCCCATGTCTTCCTTTGGCTTTCAGGTCTCGTGAGCCACTTTGCCGGGCAGCGGGAAGGTGCAAGGCTGCCTTCAACTCCCGGGAGTTCCCGGCGCAGCATCCCCGTGGGTATCACACCTCTGGGGCTGAGGAGTCCCTGGGAAGCCAGAGAGCCCGGTTCAATCCAGACAGAGGACTCTCTGCTCACCCACACTCAAGGACAGACTTAAAAGATAATAAGGCATCAATAAAAGAAAGACAAAACTAAGGGGGGAAAAAATAAAATTAAAAAAAAAAGAAGTAGAAAGCAGAAAAACCCGTCCCCTGTTTCCACAGCCCTTAATCCTGGAGATATGGATTCGTGTATTAAACAGTTTGCAAGATGATTATGTAAGGGAAATCTCTGCAAATCTTTTAAAAAAATAAAAATAAATAAACTGATTACTTCCCCAGTCTCCCGCCGGCTAACCTTTTGCAGATTTCACAGATAACCGACGGCAAATGGAGGCCAAATGAATTGCTTAAAGTTTCATCGCCCTCCTGGTCTCCCTCAGTCAGTTTTCCAGCAGCTCCTTCGCAGGGTGACTGCCGACAGATGCACAAAGGAGCTGGAGCCGCCGCCGAAGCCACGTGTGCGTATGTTTTAAGAAACATCTGCTGCAGTTTAAGATATTAGGAGATGCCTGAACAGCTTGGAACAGATCGGCACGGGTGAAGGCAGAAAACCTGCTTTGGTGGCTGAGAAATAAAGCATTTTCCTGACCAAACCTGAGCATGAGGAGCTGCTCGGCTGTGGAAAGCCGCCCCTCCTGCTGGGAACGAGCCCCAGCAACAGCCACCCGGAGAGGGGACATCACGAGATGCCCGGTGCCTCTTCCACCCCGAAGGCAAGCGCAGGGACTGCTGTGGCACAGAAGCGCATCCTGCACATCCTTACTTGGACCAAAAGAGGGTCAAACTCCTGAGTCTAGCTCTGGTGACCTGTTCGCTTCACCCAGGGCTTCCTCAGCAGCTGCCGAAGGACTTGAAGTTAATATAATAATTTGAGATATTATTTTCACCGGAAGAGCGTAGGTAAAAAGCCGTCTGTCATTAATACCAAATAATTCTTCCACCAGAATATTACTGCATCAAAATTAGTCTCATCCCTGTCATTACAGCACTCTCACTATTCTTCTAAGGCAGTTAACGCTCCACAGCTGCTGATGGATAAGGAATGAAACCATCATCACCGACGCTAACGGGATGCGGGTACATTTAGCAAACGGCTCTGTGATCTTCAGCCACCCACGCGCGGCGCAAAACCTTGGCGCCACCAGTCTGCCCGCCCATGACCGCGCTGTGCCTAAACCCACTCTCATTTCAGTGGCTCCTGGTGCACCTCAAGTTTCCAGACCTGCGTTTCTATTCAACGGGGAGAGGATGCTCCAGCACATTGCTCCAGGTCTCCCAGGGGATGTGAGGAAAGGACCCCACTAACCCCATACCTTGGTTTCCACAACCATGCCCTCTCTCGTGACACCATCATCACCCCACACAGCTTAAATCCAACCAAAACAAAACGGAACTCTTTCCTTCTCCTTTTGAACCCTCAAAGCATCTCTAAAGAAAGCGAGGTTTTCCAGGGACTGGTGAGGGGAGAGGTTTCAGGGAGAAACCTCCCTGGGAAGGAGGAATCCTCTGGGAAAGGAAGACCTTAACTCAACGTGTCTAACTGGAAAGCAAAGGGAAGACCCTGCTGTCCCTCTGTGTCTTCATCTAAAGTTCTGTGCAGGATGGGATAAGCCATAGGCAGCTCAGCACCACGCAGCAGAGCTCAAGGAGCCCGTGCCACCTTACAGCCAAGGCTGGAGCTGCCCTGGTCCTTGCTGGGAAAACGCCTGTGGAAATCTGCTTGATGCTGGGATGCCCCACAGACCCAGTGCAGGCTGGGCTGGAGCCAGGTCTGCAGCTGGGAGCCACCAGCTTTGCTTCCCTTCCCATTACAGCTCCAGAATGTTCCCACCAGTGTAGGGTTATCAAAGACCCTTGGCCATCTCCGTCTTCATCACAGTCTTTGAGCCCTGTTAGCTCAAAGGCAGTCCAGCTATAGTGCCGATGAGTGCCACGATCTCCCTTCCCGGCCTGAGATGACACCCCTTACCTGGCGTCGTCATCGCGGGCTATAAGAAGGCGCATGTGGCTGGTGGCCGACGCTGTCCTCAGGATGTCCACGGCCCTGCAAGACAAGGACCGCAACACATCAATGCCGGCTCACTGCGGTGCTCCACCGAGCTTGCCCAGCCACGTGTCAAAGCTCATGGCAAACTGGGCAGAGACCCATGGCCTGGGCAAACCCTCTGAGCAGCCAAGTGACCTTTTTCGGCTGGATGCCTTCTTCGGCTCCAGCCCTGGCAGCGGGGCTGGAGGGTAGCCAAATCACAGCCTGATTTTCCCTCTTCTGCAATAAATTAGAAGCCGACCCAGGAGATGCACGTGGCCATGAGCAAATACCTCCCAGCACATCTCCTCCCTCGGGAAGTTTCTGTCTCAGGGATGGCCACTTTCTGGTTCAAAATACATGTGTCCCTGTGGGAGTCAGGGCAGTGTCGGGGGGACCAGACACAGTCTCCTTGCAGCTGCAGAGATGTCCCTGGGGACCTCCTTCATCAAACCCAGCTGCTCTGGGGGTTTGGGAACGGGAGAGGCTCCTTGTGCTGCTCCCCAAGCATCCATCCAGCCTAAGCATGGCATAGAATGGTTTGGGTTGGAAGGGACCTTGAAGATCATCCAGTTCCACCCCCCTGTCCTTGGCAGGGACACCTCCCACCAGCCCAGGTTGCTCCAAGCCCCGTCCAACCCGGCCTTGAACACCTCCAGGGATGGGGCAGCCACAGCTTCTCTGGGCAACCTGGGCCAGGGGCTCACCACCCTCACAGTGATAAATTTCTTCCTGATATCTAATCTAAATCTCCCCTCTTCCAGTTTGAAGCCATTCCCCCTCATTCTATCCCTACATGCCCTTGTAAGAAGTCCCTCCCCAGCTCTCCTGGAGCCCCTTTAGGGACTGGAAGGGGCTCTAAGGTCTCCCTGGAGCCTTCTCTTCTCCAGGCTGAACACCTCCAACTCTCTCAGCCCGTCCTCCCAGCAGAGGGGCTCAGCCCTCGCAGCATCTGCATAGCAGAAGTGCAAGACGGCAGCTGACTAACACCACTAATTTTAATGGCAAAGAGGTGTCCCAGAAGTGCTGTACTCATCTGGATCAGTTAATTATTTTCTTGGCAGGGAGGTGGGTGGCTGGATTGCAGCTCCGGAAGGAATTCCCCATGCAGAGCAGCACTGTCAGGCTTAGGCACTGGCCAGTCTCTGGCACTGGGAGCTGCAGGGCTTGCTGGGAAGCTGCAGCAGATGGAGCGGGAGTGCCAGTAGCTGTTAAAAAAACTATCATTTTGGGGAAATGTCTGAATATCTCACACATACAGTTTGGGTTCGCTGGTCTATTTTTATACAGAAGCTTTCCTTTGATAATTCCCAAGTTGGCTCTTGGGAAGAGTGCTGGCTGCATCTGAGCACAGACAAAGCAATGCCCTGGCGTCCTCCATGCAACCCGCAGCCTAAACCACTTTACAGAATTACACAAAAGCAACAGGAATGCAAAATTTCTGTTTGGATATGGTACCTCTCGCTTGTAACCCCAATTAAGGAATCTCCATTGACCTCCAGGATCTGGTCTCCTGGCTGCAGGCGCCCTAGAAAAGAAAACTAATGGATAGAAACTGCAGAAAATACAGCTTGAAGGGACTAGGAGAGGTTGGGCAGTTCCTCCCTTTGCCCAGAGACAGGATGAAATATGCATAGGTCGCACCTGAGATGCTCATCCAACCTGTTTTTCAAGATGTCCAGAGATGAAGTTTCTGCAACCTCTCTGAACACCCCGTGCCAACGTCGCAGCACTTCCTCTGCTGCAGGAAGTTACGAAAGTAAAATACCAAAAAGATGCAATAAAGCTTTTACTTAATTCAGTCTGAGGTCAGGTAGAAAACCACAAGTGGCGCCTCCGCCTCCTCTGGATTTACTTTTCTTTATTAGGTGGAAAAATGATGTTGTAACATTTGAAAAAAAAATAAAAAAGTCTTTCAGGCTTAAGTTATGAAAGGTGAACTCTGCAGATTTCTGCCTAATCCCTCCTTATTTGAACGAAAATATATGATATTCCCATTCTGATATGCTCAGAATGAAATCAGAGCAGAGCTGAACTTGCAAAAGGATCTCCAGTCATTTTGGGGCTATGGGCAGCAAAGCGAAGGTCCTTGTGTGGCGGGGATGGATCCTACTTTAAAGACACGATGCGACGGTACATATGCTGAGGAGCCAAGGCAAGGCTGTCGTCGGCTGTTACAGTGATTGCCACAGTAAGAAAATATCCCCACTGCTGGAAAATCTAGGAGGAAGCACCTCAACTGTCTAATAAGTATAAATGTATATGACATATACATTATAAGTATAAATGTATACGATGTATAAAAGAAATATGCGGTCTTTTGGCTTGTCTCAGACTTTGCGGTACTCAGCACCACGTTTAACTCACCGTCTGCATAAGCAACACCCCCTGGAAGGATCCTCTTGACATAAACTCCATATTCGTCTCCAGTGAGTTCCTTGATGCCACCGATTACCTTAATGCCTGGAGGAAGAGAAGTGCCTGTCACACAAAGAAACGCAGTTTCCATGGGTCATCTCGGAGGGACGCAGCCGCTGGCACCGCTCCCAGGCACCCCGGCAGTGCCTGAAACCCCCCTTTTAAAAACCATTTGTGGAAAGCCCCATGCATCCCCCCCACTACCACACAAGCAGCAGCAGAAGCAACAGGGTGAGGCCACAGACACAAGATGAAGGCGAAAGGCATCTGATAGCACCTTTTCGGAGCAACAGCAGTGGGGCCAAAGCTTCTGAGAATGGCACAGGCAAGGAGCGACTGCCTGCCCCGACCCCAAGTTCATCGCTTGCAGTTAAATCCATCACTGATGGGTGACGGTGCTCATGTCTCTGATAAGACTTGTCATGGGAAACATTGCTGGTGACAAGTGTTGCCCCCAGGTGAACTCCTTTGAGGTGCAGCACTGGACAAGCCCCAGGTTCAATGAATGCAGTGGTGAGAAGGTCCCCACTGGAGGCTCTAGCAGCAGCGTCTCCACCGCAGCCTTTGAAGCTGCCAGCGATGGCAGAGCTGCGCATCAGGAGCAGCCGCTTCTTATCTGGATTTGAACCCAGGAGGAGCAGCCCAGAGGCAGGAGCCAGGGTGCAGAGGTGACCTTTGGTGTGGTTCCAAAACCCCCCATCACAGCACCTTGGCAAAGGGCTCTCGCACTGCAGGACCACCTCTCTGGCCACGGGACCTGTCCCTGCTGGCGTGCGTAAGCTGGCTGGCAGGAAAAGGCCCAAGAGACTTATTTGTCCTGGGCTCATTAAGTCCTACTTCGAAGATCCAGCCTGTGGACAGAAGGATTAAAAAGCCTGACTTTAATTAACAAATCTCTCCCAAGAGCCGCCGGTCGGGCATTTTGCTGCTGTGGCCAGGAGGGCAGGCTGAGGACAGGCAGCACTGCAGAGATGGGCACTGCCAGCGTGGAGCCAACTTCATCCTCTGGCCACTGTCCTGAGCTGCTCCGAGCCTCGGTGGGCTGCAGGGAGTCACAAAGTGGCTCCCCCCGAGGCAGCAGAGCGTGGCTTCTTCCCCAAAACACGAGAGCCCTTTCTGAAACGAGCAGGAGGGAAGAGGAGTGGACCCTGGATTGGGATTACTGTGGACAATGGCACTATTTCCATCCCAACTTCCCTTCCCTTTATAACCCAAGCTCTGCTCTTAAGGCCTCTCGCAGCTTTCAGCCTCCTCTAGGGAAAGACCTCGTCTCTTGAGTCACCTGACATTAAAATGGTGATTGAAACCAGGTTTATCCCAACTTTTCATTTCGTTCCTGTATGCACCAATTGCTGCTTCTCCCAAGCACGAAACCCCAGCCCCCATCCAAGCGCTGGAGTTTATTCCCTGGCCTTGATACATCCCCAAGGTGTCCAGGAGGAGCTATTTTAACCGTGGCAGTGGGAACTCGTGGCAAAACACCTCAGGAAAAGGCACCAATGTTGTTCTGCACTTTAAAGAGATTCACTAAAATTGGAAATCTTGCCCAAAAGAGGGATCTCGGAGCAGTGCGGAGCCTCACCAAGGCATGGGGACAGGTCAGGCGCCTGCGGATGAAGAGATGCTGCAGCCTCCAAACCCACTGACAGAAGGTAAAACCTGCTCATCACTGAGGACGCTCGGCTGGAAAGCTCCTCTGCTCCCAACTGGGCTGGAGTGGCTGCTGGTGGGCTTTGCCACCAGCTGGCAGAGAGACCCTGGAGAGCAGGGCTTACGCTTGGGATGGGTTTGGGAAACCCCTGGCATGGAGGGTCCTGCAGAAGGAAAGCCCCATCAGTTCCCCTGGATGAGGAGGACACTGGAAGTCCAGCTTAAGCCAAGGTGATGACTCAAGAAGTCATCCTATGACTTTCTTCACACCAGTACATGAGGTAATTAGGAATGATGAAACTCATTAGACAAACCATGTAAAAATCTGCATCTCAGAAGAGGCGCAGCTGCAGCATCACCCAGCAGCCCGGCAGGACCGGATTGAGACAGGCTCCTCTGCCCAGGTATCAAATCAATAATGACTCAATTCCCTTTTGTGTCCACAAATCAATTGTAATAATGGCTTAATATAGCTGAAGTATCTACAAATCCTCCTTTATCCCCAACGATGTCAGGAGAAAATCCGATCTTATTATTAAAATCAGCGATTACTCACAGTATTGCTCCCAGACACGCTCAAACTTTGACGGGGAGGGGGGGGGGGGGAACCACCCTGACTTTTAACTCCCTTGTTGGCAAACGAACTGGATGCTGCCAGGCTCTGCCCACCCTGCCCTGGCACCCATCGCCTCGCCATGGAGGCACCATGGATGCCGGTCCTGCCCCCGCAAGAGATGCCCTGGGGAGTCCCCACCATGGCAGGGAAGAAGAGGAGGAGAAGGAGGAGGAGGAGGAGGGGGAGGAGGGGGACGAGGAGGACTTCACCCCCACCAGGGCTTGGACCAAGCCGTGGGACAGCCCAGGACTGGTTGCAACAAACCCAAATCATCAAAGCTTGTGGTGGCGGCATTCCTGGGGAATCTTCGTATTTTATAAACACTGACTTCAAATCAAATTTATATTTGGGACCCAGTGTAGGTAAATAACGGCTCTTTAATTATCACAGCATCAAAGTCCCAGTATAATGCTTATTAAGTCATACTTAGGGCCAGATAATCTAGCCTATTTTGGATCCCTCTATTTAATCTTTCCTTTCTGGCAAAGATCCTGGAGCTGATGCCCACATCCCCCATATTTTCTCTTTTGCAGTATAAATGTTCATGAGGAAACTCCAGGTGGCCATACAGGTTAGACTGACCGAGACGGTGTTTTCTTCAGGTTCTTCAACGATTCCATAAATTTCTTCAAGACCCTCAAGCTTCTCCAGTGCATCTAATCCCGCTCCCACTAATTCCAGTGTCGCAGTTCTCAACTTCTCAGGCTATAATCTTACCTGCTCCCGGCTCCCTATACCAGGGGTCAAGGGGTGTCCTGGCTAATCTGGTTGTTTAGCCCAACTGTAATCATCTCCAGCATATCCCGACCCCACCAGCTCAGGCGGCGGTCTGCAGAGAGCAAGGCTGCCCGCTTTGCGCCTAAGCTAGCAATGTTCAATTACATTTCCCTTAATCCCCCCCGTCCATCTTGCAGCCCCGGCCAGCTTTTTGTGTCTGGAGGAAGGGACAGATTGGAGGTGAATCACTCGCTGCCCTGTCCTAAGAAGATGAAGGTCAAGATAATGGGATCTCGGTGTTTCTGAGAAACGCTTCTTCATCAGCGCTTCCCTTTGAGGGCTATTCTTTAATTCAAAGTGCAGTTTTTACGAGCCGCCAGGTAACCCCTTTGAACTTCTGCTGAGGTTCACATGTTGGTTTCCACCTAAAGCCACAGAGCAACAGACCCGGGGCCAAAGGCTGACCTGCCACGCCAGCACCGAGCGGGCTGATGCTGCTCTAAAACTCTGCTGGAATAACACCCGCATCTGAAAATAAGAAACTCACGGAGGCACCTTTTTTTCCCCTAAAAACCCCATTCTGAGCAGCTACACCTATGGCAGATACAGGGCTCCTGCAGGCACCACTTGGTCCTCAGCAGAGAGGGATGATTTCTGAAGGACGACCGCTTGTCTTGGGTGTTTCAGGCTTCACAAGAAAGGATGAAGAAAGCTTATGATGGCATTAGACAATCCACGTTATCCCTTCCTGCAACGCATCGCGAGACCCTGTAGAGTCTGGCCGCAGACCGGGGGTGAGGAGGAGTACCAGGACCCAGCAGAGCAGCTTGCAGTGGGCTGCAACATCTGTGCACCTCTCCCAGAGGTCAGCAGCAGCTCCGTCAGGCTTTTCTAGCTCCTTTAACGAGCTAATCTAACCCAACAGCTCAAATCCCATCAACTCCACCAAATCCACCTCTGGAGATTAAAATATCATATTCACAGAACAAAGACATTTCTCTGAGCTGCCGTGAACCTCGTGAGCAGAAGACTGGGGGAAGAGTCAGCAAAGCCGTTCCTCCCCAGCAGAAAGCCCCGTTATCCAAGAGCTGGAAACACCCAATAATGAATCTATAATTAATCTCAGCTTGCAGGAAACCTGAACTTGGTTCTCTGGTGAGTTTGACTTCTCAGGAGGGGTCCCCAAATGGTCACCCAGGGCCTTTATCACCTGCGGGACAATGGGCCGCACTCAGAATTAAAACTTATGGAGGGGACTGTGTGGTGGACCCTGAGAAATCCCGATGCACGATTGCAATTTTTTATGAAGTCCATGAAAGAGCACCAGTATTTCTGCTGCTGGATACACAGAGGTCAGAGGAGATGCTATGCTGCATCCTTTTGGGCTGAGTTTTACGAACCCGTGGCTATTTCTCACGTTCTGATGGATATGACCATCTCTTTTTCCCTTCTCTTCCGTGCTTTGATGTTCAGAGCAGTGTGGACGGACGTCTGACTCGCTCAGTGCTCACACTCTTACCCGCGGGACAAACTTTCCAAAAACAACTCATGCAGCCCTGTTCCCCAGGAGAGCTGCAACGCCCTGCGTCACCCGTCGGGGTGGCTTCCCAGGAAGCGCTTGGGATTTCATTTCTTTTTTATTATTATAAATTTTAATTCTGTTTTTTTTATTATTTTAATTAATTCCAAAAATTCTGAAAAGCCTTTTTCCAACCCACTGTCCTGCTCAGGGGAAGGGCTCTGGCCCCACACTCCCGCACAGCTCTCAGCACTGCGGCTGCTCACCATCAACGGGGAACGAGTTGGGATTTTGACCTTATTTTAACCTCTCAGCTGCAAAAGGTGCTACCAGATGCTCGACACAGGCAGACACGAGAACCAGTATTTCTCCGAGATATCAGACTTCACATCACAACGTGGGTACTGGGGACCCAGGCGGGGGATGCTCAAGCTGCCCCAGCCCACCCCGCTGTCCCTTGTAGAGGTTCAGTACTCACCCAGCCCATTTGCACAGTCGTAGAAATCGAAGCAATGCACGGTCCGATCCATCCCGTATGGTCCCATGAGTGTCCTGGGAGAGAGATGAGAAACATCATTCTTTCACGGGCTAAACTGAAGGGATGCACAGGTGCCCAACCAATATGCACATCCTTCCCACCGCCCCACCAAAAGATGCAGACACACAGGTTGAGGGACACAGCACCACATATTAAGCCCGCATGGGCAAAAATCACCTCCCCCCCCCCCCCCCCCCCCAGAGTTTATACAGATAAATGAGAGAATATGCGCAGAGCTGGACATCATCCTCCCCACCCAGCAAATCTGATGGACCTGTCTGTGATTCATTACCCCAGATTAACGGGGCTGGACAGCTGTCCCAGCTCCCGGGAAATGAGATCAGAGCTCGGACCAATGTTCCGGGAATAAACTGGTTTCACAAATACAGACAGGCTGTAATGAAGACAGCCAGGCGCGATCCGCTCCCAGGGTTTTGTAACTCCATCCCTCTGGCAAAGGGGGGGTCTGGAAAAGGGGGAGACAAGATCTGCCGAGCTGCTTCAAGTCCCTGCAATGCCAGGTCGAGGGTGGGAGCTTCTCATCGCAAGCCAAAGCGGGGTGGAAGAGCATCGTACACCCCAGTTTCCCCCAGTTTGGTGGGTGTCCCAAATAAATGACACCGAAAATGCCCTGCTCCACTCTGCCCAAGCTCAGGATCCCGGACTCCAAACCCAGCACCACCCCTCCTTGGGTGGCCCGCGGTGGTCACCCCCCGTGATGGATGGCTGAACAATGAGGATGGGTGGACCTGGATCTGAGAAGCCCAGAGGCAGGCGGGAAACCAGGGCTGAGGGGCTTCTGGAGCACTCCGCTTCCCAGGATTTAAGTCGCAAGAGAAAAGGAGCTTCTGAATCAATATCGGATCCCAAATCTGGACGCAGCTGAGGATGGACAACACTGCAGGGCACCACAGGCTCCTCCAAGTCCAGCGAGACGCAGGAGAGGAATAAACCTCGGGGACTTCTCTTTTCAGGCAGCCAAAATACCTCTCAAAATATCAAGCTATTCTGCATAGCCCGTAACACCCGCCTCTAAGATTCAGACCAGCAGCTTCTTCTCCTTGTTAAAAATACTCCCCCTTGATATTCTTGCAACATTTCACGTATTCAAGAGACGGGACAAACAACTGGCCACATCTGGCTGTCCAAAAAAAGAGCCTGAAGGCATCCTGGGAAGCCAGAGCAGCCCCATGCCCGGACTGGTTCAATTTACCATCCAGGATTTTCCAGCGTATTTTGAGTAAATTGCCGAGGCAACTCCACCACGAGTAAACAGAAATAGCTCAAACCGGGCAGAAACACGCCATAAGGACGGAGGTTTTTGGTAAAGCAGATGCCTACTTGATACGATCAACTTTTATCCCTGATCGGATGCATGAACGGTGGAGCAGAAGCTAATGCTAAAGAGGAAAGAAACCCAACAACCGGCACTAGTTATGATACCCTCGGCTCTTTCTGCGGCACGCGAGCCACCCCAGCTACCGAACCCTGGTCCTGGAGAAGCCACAGCACCATCAACCTTGGTTCTCCAGATGGAGGTGGCCACTGGGACCCTGTCAGGGCTGTCCTGTCCCCCCCTCCCTGATTCCTGCCCCGGCTGCAGAGGGGGGATTACCTGCTGATGATGATGGCTCCTTTGTAAAGGATAGAGACGGCGGGCATCTTGCTGGTGGCGGCAGCAGCCCAGCCCTGCCAGGCGCCTGCCACTCTGATTTGGCAGGAATCCGTTAAAGCGATGAAGAAGGGGGGAGGGGGGGGGGAAGAAAAAAAAAAAGGAAAGGGAAAAAAAAAGAAAAAAGGGGGAGGTCGGAGGGGGTCACGTGGTGTCCCCGTATGCATGTTAATTCCACCCAACATTAACACAGATCAGCTGAAAACATCTCCAACTTTGGATTAAAGCTTACGCAAGCCGAAGCCAACACGGCCCATCGCAAGTGCCTTCCCGAACGAGGCAGGAGGGAGCTCCGCCGGCCCCCCCCTTCCCCCAGCAGGGTGGTTGCACTCCTCGTTAACACAACGGGGTAATTATTTGGAGGCATCCTATTGTGCGTCTTTGGGAACAGCCCCTCCAGGGATGGAGGGCAGCGTTCAGTGCAAGACATGTGCGCTCACCACCCCTAAAGGCTTAAAATCCGTAGCAAAGCTCTGGAAATAATAACAGACTGTAGCACTTAGGGGTTTAGGGTTTGTTTTGTTGTTGAGTTTGGGTTGGTTTTTTTTTCTTTTAGCATCTTTTCCAGCCCACAGCCTTTCCTCCTTAATACAAAGCAAGTTCAGCTGTTCCAGTATCTATCAGGAGGTTGGAAGTATGATTTGCCTTTAAACAGCCTCTTGCACCCCCCATCTCACCGCACATCACCCGTGCGACCCCTGTTTTGGGGGATGTGGGGATGGAGGCATAAAATGAGATTATCCAAGGTTGGCCAGTGAGCAGGGACGGAGCTGGAACAAACCAGCTCGGAACTTGGCAGGAGCAGGGCTGTGATCTTGGGGGGCACGGTGTGAAACGAAGAGAAATTCCTAGGAAACATGCTCCCCTAGAGCTATGGGCAGCAGAAGGACACAGGTCCTGCATCCCTACCAGCTCTGGGGGACAGCTGATGTCATGGGTAAGCTCTTGGCCCTGACTCCATCAACAGTTGTCTTTCTCGTGCTGTTCCCACAACATCTCTCCTGGCCAGACCCCATTAGTGGTGCCAGACCTCGTTAGCTGAGCATCCGCGTACATCAGTCCAGTTCCGCTGGGGAGCAGACACTGATGTGGTTGCTTGGGACTGGCCAACTCTTTGCCAAATATTTGCTTGAACCTGGCGCTGTCGGATATTACTTTTCCCCACGTGGGAACAATAGATTTTATTAGCAAGAGCTTCCCGAATGGCTGTGTGAAGCCTTGCTGGGCGAGTTTGAGGTGCTTTAAAATAATGACGGTGTGAAAAGTTTTCCTGCATTTTAATTGCTTTTTTTAAAGTGACTTCCATTTCAGATGAGATATTAAAAACCTAAGCAGACTAGACCTTCAGGTGGCCAAAACTCTCCTAAACAAAAATGAACTGATTTGGCTGCAAGGTCAAAATTTGGATAAATAATGCCAACTAGACATCAAACAGACGCATCTGGCGATACATTACATGCACCCCACCAAAGCAAGGCATGGCCAGCACCTAGTCCATGTCTACATAAAGACTTTGGCCAAACTGGGTTAAGCACAAGGGATTGTACTTTGGGGCCATTTCTCAGTCTTCTGGATGGCTGCAGCCTTCCCCGCACCAAGAGCCTTGCAAAGCCACCCATCCTTGAAGCGACACAGTGGTGGGGAGGTGCTCTTTCCCCTCCCATCCCACAGACAACGTCCAGGGCATGGAGAACCGAACATCACCCTCCATTGAGGCAGGAGGGTCCAAGTGCCTGGTGACCCCCAACTCTGGTACTAAGTGCCCCGGTCAAGGCTCGCCAGGAAGTTTTGTGGCAGAACAGACACATAAATTCAACTCCCCCAAGGTGCAGTCACCCTCCATCCGTGTCAGTTCTCCTGCAATGGAGAGCTGGTCCACGCCAGGGCACAGCTCCTCGAGGGGCAGGAGTGCCTCGGCACCGTGCCCACCTCAGGGTGGCCTTTTTTGGCTGCTCGCCTGTAAATGGATGGCCGAGCAACCCTCGCCCACCAGCTGGTTACACTTAACGATCATGCTCTGAGTCCTCTAATAAGCGTCCTGGTCACGGTAAGAGATAATTTCCATCCCACCACCAAAATTCAACGTGCAAACTTCTGAGGTCCTTTGAGACTCTGCTAATTAATTCATGAAATTACCCCTTTGAGTCACGGCCCAGAGCCTTGGCTGGAATAAATCAGCTCTGCTGAAGGAAAGGGATAGCACAAGCACCGGAGGCAATGTCAACAGGACAAGGTGACCTCCCTGACCAGCTTCAGAGGGCTGCAGGAGAGCGCTGGAGCCCGGCCAGCCCGCCCCAAAACGTGCAGGCAAATGGGAGAATTTCCCTGCCTGGCAATTCAGTAATTCATCCACCCTGGTTTCTACATCTCAGGGAACAAATTCCACACTGGATATTGAGTAGACGTATGTTTGTTTGGGGTTTGGGTGCTCAGCACCTTCAAAACCAAATCCTTCAGCAGCCCAACCGTGGTGCCACCTGCACCTGGAGCCACGCTCACTCTTCCCGTGTGCCAATGCTTCAGACCAGCTGGGTGGGATGTTGCAATAAACCACACGTTTTTCTGCGAGGCGGTGAAGTAAATGAAAAATCAAACAAAAGAGGCCCTTCAGGGAAGAGGAGCAGAGCTTAGCTTCCAAGTTTATCTCCAAACCCTCAGATCCTCAACTGCCAACCTTCAAAACACAGGATGACCCTGCCAAAAGCATCAGGCTCTGATGCTCCTTCTGCCAATTAACATCTGTCTTATTTAGAAAAAGTTTCGCCAAAATAGCTTCAGAAGATTTTTAGTGTTTTAAAACTCAGGCTCACATCCAGGAAGGGTTTATAAGCCACATATAACATGCCCAAGAGTGCCAGTCCTGCTATGTATAACCAGTGCTGAAGGCAAACGTCCCACCAGCATACGCCATACGCTCAAGCTCTTTACCAAGCTGGAACCTGGCTGAGCGACTCAGTGTAAATCAAGCTGGAAAACTCCAGCTTCTCACTCCAGAGAACCACTAATGAGACTTTACATTTTTTAAATAAATGGGTGAATGGAAGGAGCACAAATTCAGTACAAACTGACGGTGCAGGGCTGGACAGTGTATAAACATGTGCTTAACTTCCATGTCCACCATATAGTTGACCACTAGAAAAAAAAATGAGTTTCTGTGAAACTGATTATTTCTTTTTTGCTGTGTAAAAAGCTATTTTTTGTTCGAAAAAAATATTTTTTGTATAAAAGGTTGAGTGAAAAGATATCAGGGGTGGGTGAAGCTATGAGTGGAAGCAAAATAAGGCTTAGAGCAGGACCGCAAGGCAAAAAAAAAATGCCGACAGCAAGATATAGCACAAAGGTGCATTTCCAATACGTTTTTCTAAGAGATCATGAAGGGGAAAGTTGGGGAGAGAAAACTGGGAGTGAGAAAGGCAGTGGGTTATGTACCGATGACGGTGTCTGCTTCAGTGATGCTCTTCCCCCATCCCACAGCAGCCGACGGAGCTGCTGCTTGCTGCCAAGGAGCAAGGCGGCAAAGCAGGCCATTACCAGGGTTACATACCATCCCACTGCCTCCTCCAGGGTATCGCACCTTCTCCAAACCATCAAACTTCAGCCACTGCCAAGAGGAAACAGGTGGAGAAGATGGTGGCAATATATTTGTCCGGGTTTCAGAGAGAAGAGAGAGGAAGAGAGAAGAAGAGGATGGCTGCAACGAGCAAAAGTGACAGTGAAGTTGGGGTTTTTCTCATCAGTCAAGTCTCCCTTTGCCCTTCCTACCCAGAGTACAAGCAAACAGTGCCAGGAACAGCTCGCCCGCAACACATGGAGGTCGTGGTTTTATGTCATTGGGAGCGTTGGCACCACACAGTCAACACAGAGGCAGAGAGATGTCCAGCAGAAAAGGCAAAATTGCTTGGGAAGACATTGCTCAAGGCTCATCTCCTGTGAAACCCACTTTCATTTGAAACTGGGGGGTTCAATGACTGCTCTCTCCAGCCAAACAGTTCTTTGCAGCACATTCACTCAGGTATGGTATTCTCCAGGTCATGTTAAGGCCATACAAGCAAAGAAATAGAGCTATCAGTCTCCTCAATTATTCCTACCCCAACACCAAGGCTAAAACCCAGGAACAAACCTGTTCTTGCAGCTTCACCTTCAGCGCTGACTGTTGGCAAAGAGATCTGGAAGGCTTGTGGAGCCCAAGTCACAGCCCATGGAGCTCCTTTGGCAGGTGGAAGAGCCACCTCATCTGAAACTAGAACTAAAGAAATGTCTCCAGCATGTCAAAAGAGATGTCTGTCTGCTAGTGGGACAGTCAAGAAGACAACTCCACCGCTTCCCCAATTGAAGAGTACCCGCATGTGCCAGAGTGGGGCTGTTTGCCCCAGGACACACAGCATAGAATAGTTTAGGTTGGAAGGGACTTTGAAGACCATCTCATTCCACCCCCCCGGCCCTGGGCAGGGACACCTCCCACCAGCCCAGGTTGCTCCAAGCCCCGTCCAACCTGGCCTTGAACACCTCCAGGGATGGGGCAGCCACAGCTTCTCGGGGCAACCTGGGCCAGGGGCTCACCACCCTCAGAGTGAAAAATTTCTTCCTGATATCTCATCTAAATCTCCCCTCTTCCAGTTTGAGGCCATTACCTTCCATTCGATCCCTACATGCCCGTGTAAAAAGTCCCTCCCCAGCTCTCCTGGAGCCCCTTTAGGTACTGGGAGGCCGCAATAAGGTCTCCCCGGAGCCTTCTCTTCTCCAGACTGAACACCCCCAACTCTCCCAGCCTGAGAGAGGCACCTCTGGACTTCCAGACTTAGAAATGACCAGCTCCTGGACTTTGAGCATGTTAGTCTTCTGACTTCGAATTCAGACCTTTGTGGAGGTCTGCAGACTCCATGGGAAGGATGCTTTCTCCTGCTTCTCTCCCCCCCTGAATTTTTCATGGCAGCACATTTTAAATTTGGATTTTCTCCTAAATGCCAATTAGACGATGCTCCCTGCCTCCAGCCAAGCAACATGCTGCCTGAGGGGAGAGCTGCCTGGAGGATTCCTCCCCTTCACTGCCCAGGGCAGGAGATTTCAGCCTTCTTGCTTTCGAAAGCACCATTAGGATCAAAGATACAAAGTAACGGTTTGGGTAAGGATGCAAACAAAAAAAATAGTGAGAGTTTCTTTTCCATCCAGCAGAAAAAAAATCACAAGCAGATGGAGTTGTCTGCTGTGTTATTATCCACCTCTCCTCCACATGTTGGTCAAAGGACCTTCCAGGCAAGCAGCCTTTAGCCTGTCTGCAGATAAAAGGCTCTTCTATTTTTCTTCCTTGGACTGTCTTCTGCCTCCTTCCTTCCCTGCTTCTTGGGAAGGACCAATGTGAGCGCCAAAGTAGGTGAACGGTGGCCACCGTATCACACTTGCAGCTGGAGGAGCCACGCATGGTTTTCCCCACAAAGCAGGGCTGGCTCCTCGCAGGCTGGCACTCACTGCGGTCAGCGCCGGCTGCAGGGTAGGGAATCGTGAGATTTATGATGAAAAAGAGCTACAGAAAGAGAGAAGCCCCAACCACAGGGACAGGCGCGTTGGTGAGTGTGACAAGGGAAGCAACAAGGTGCATCCCTGGCAGACACAGCCAAGACGCCACGGGGATGCTCAGCCTGGCCCCACAGCGAGCATCCCTCATCAAATCAAGTGATTTGGCCAGGATCAAATCAACCCCCATGGGTGGCAGCTCCTCAGGCAGGATCCTCAGCTCAGCAAAGCAGCAGCACATGGATGCCAGAGCTGGAGACAGGCAGGTCATGCCAACAGCCGCGGGGAGCCTCGGTGCACGGCTTAGCAGAGGAACAAGGTCCGAGCAGATTCGCGTGGGTGGGAATTAGAGGTGGAAAGACGTCCTGCAGCAGCAGCGAGCATTGTCAGATGGCTTTTGGCTCTGGAAAGTGGCAGGGAGATGTTTTGAGGTGGGAGGATGTAGCCCTCAGCAGGGCACGTTGTTATGGTGGGAGCCACGATGGGAGCAAAGGGCTGCCCAGGTGGCATCAGGCGCTTGCTTAATAATGACCCAACAGTTGTTTCATGACAAAACCAAATTAGCGTAGGCTGAGGAGGCATTTACATCTGATTAGAAAACAGCAAATACATTCGTGTTGCTTTCAGGATCAGCTACAAAGCACTGATAATAAATCAGACAGAATAAATCGGCTGCTATGGAGCTGTGAAGCAGTTGTACTGGCCACAATCACGGTGCAGCCTACATCATTTTCATAAATATTACCCACAGAGTCGCTTCAGATGAGCTCATAAGATCAGGGACATTCACAGACAAGTCTAAACAGAAGAGGAAACAAAACCACGCTGCAGAAATCACAGATGGAGAAGACGGGCAGGTAATAAGGGGAGCACCCAGGGACCAGCAGCTCCGTACACCCTCTGCCCTGGCCCTGGGCACCAGCAGCTCCCCGGCCACCCACCTGAAGGTGTGCCTGGTGGACTGGTGGCTGATGAAGCGGTGCTGGTGGCTCTGGTGAGGTGACACCACTCCACCAAGCCCAGAGTTCTGCCTCCTTCCAGTGACACCAGTCATGGAGAAAGCCCATCCCCACAAGCCCCACTGCCAGTGGCCACACATTGACATCTCTGCGCCCCACAGGCGCCTTCCTTCTCCTGATGGCCATGGAGACCTCAGTGCTCCATCACTCCCTTCCTCTGGGGAGAAGAGGGGGATCCCAGGGGACCAGAGGGGTTGCCCAAAGGGCGGCTGCTGCTTCCCACCATTGCCTGTGTGGTGGCATACCCACTCTCTCCTCCCCGAAGCAGGTGGCCAGCCCTGCTCATTGTCACACATCTCATCTCCACAGAATCCCTTTCCCTGCTCAGTCCTCCAGGCCAGGAGGGAAAGGCACCTGCCCTTCCTCCAAGGAGATCCAGAGGCTGTAGCACCCCTACTCCATCCTAACAACCCCCTCACCGACCCCACTCCACTCCCTGCAGCCGAGCATGGGTCTCCTCCAGCTGGAGAGGTCAGAGGGTGGCTCCTGGGGAGCTTTTCATCCTCCTCACTCCTTGTGCTGGTGGGTCACCCTTCACTCCTGCCTGAACCAAAATCTGCTCATTAGTCTAACGATGGAGAGGTGAGAAGTTTTTAAAGCCGAGGCGGTTCTCCAATCCTTACTCCTTCTGTTGAATGAAGATGCCTCCACCCTGGGCTGGATGCAGCTCCTCACCCTTCAGGGAGGAAGGGCTCTTCTCAAAGAGCATCTGCCCCATGAGCCTGCACCACCGGGCCACCAAGACCACGGGCAGGTGGAGATGCCATCTCACTGCTTGCCAGGCTTCTCCATTCTTCAACCCCTTTTATCACCCTCCTCTATGCTTCATCCCCATTTTCCAGTATCCTTCTCAGCCAGTGGATTTCTTCAGCCCGAGGGATTCACCCCAATGATGCTTTGCTGTCTAAAGTCACATCTCTGCTGCTGCTCACCTACACCCCGGTGGGAACAGTGGGTTCCAGGAGGGAGCCGAGCTCACCTGAACAGTATGCATCAAGTCAACCCAGGTGGAACATTTTCTGGAGGTGCTTCTTGCCCAGTGAGAAGAAGCTGAGCCCATGGGCACCTGCCTGGCAGAGCTTGCAAGGCAGAGCCGGTCTCAGAGACCTCTGGGGCTTGGAGAGGGGTTACGAGTGTTTTCCCACAGATGGACCCCTCCATCAATGGGCAGCTCTTCCCGTGCTGCTCTGAAAGGCTTTGCTTGAGGAAAAGGCAAAAGGGCCTCTATAATTAGCCTGCCCTGCAGTAATTAGGAAGAGAGATTGTTTCAGGTGGAAGCCAGGTCAGGCTTGATCCACCAGAGGTGTTTGGGAGGGGTGTTTATGCCAGAGCCCCGTACCCTGCAGAGATAAGTGTCCCCCAACATCTGCTCCAGCCCAGAGCTCAGATGTACCCACTTGAGATGGGGATTAATGCAATTTAAATACAATCACATGGGAAAGCTCGAATGAGCTCACTTTGTTTTCACCCCAGCAGGACTGAGGCATGGTGGCATCTCGCCCATGGGGAAGCCTTCCTCCTCCTCCCATGAGGTGGGCGATCTGCTGCTCTGCCTGAGGACTCGCGCTGAGGCCCCGGTTGGGGCATCACCTCCTGTGAAGGGTTAATGGGATTATAAACCTCCCTGCCTTTCTAAATCCCCTGGTCCCTGGGATTGGACTGGTTATAAACTTATTAGCAGGGGACAGTCACTGGTGGGGGCTGCGGACCCTGCTCCGCCGGCCACGCCGCCAGTCTGTGCGCCCCAAATTAATTGGGGAAAATGCAAGAATGATGGCAGGAAATTCACCCATACGAATCCACACGAGAGAAGAGGGGACTGGGAAAAGAGGAGGGAGAAGAACGGCTGCATACAGAAAGATGGGAAAACGATGTATTTTTGGGGAAAGATTTCAGAATGCGCCACCGAGCCGGGAGCAGGGCAGAGGGTTGGGGAAGAGCTTTGATCTGTCCTCCAGCTGCAAACATCCCCATGCTCAAACCCAGACCCCAGCACAAGCCGTAATAATAATAACATTAACGCAAAGAGGACGGGGAGAGGGAAGAGCCAAGCCGGCCCTGCACCCCGACCGTGCCTGGTGAGGAGCCGGCACCGGGTCCGCACACACCCGGGGCACACGCAGTGCAGTCTGGCCACCAGCCGTGAGCCCTGCCCGGCATCCATGGGGCTGCTTTATTTCCTGCTGGCTCTGGCAAGACTCCTGCACAAAAGCCACCGTGGCAAAACCTGCTTACAGCCTCCAGCAGCCGCCTCTGCAGAGCGGCAAAGCCGTACGACAGAGCCCCACCGGGGTCAAGCCGGCATCGCTGCCAGGAGAAACCGGTGCCGAGGGACAAAGCCACGCATTGTGTCAGTCACCACCCCGCGCCCTGACGATGCCAGGCAAGGTCCCACTGGCAGCTCGCGTTTATCTATTAAATTCCTATTTCAAACTCTAAAATTTAATCTTTTAATCAGCGGCAGAGCAGGGCCATACTTATCGGAGCACCAGGGAGGTGTTATCTCCCTGCCATCTGCTCGCCGCCTTCCGCCGCGTCCCGGCGGAGCCACCAGACAGCCCAACGCCGGCCGGCACATCTGGCACCCGTCGCACGCGGGGGCTGGTCCCCCAGCACAAAGCCGGCCGCCCCTCCGCCAGGGCTCTCCATCCCCACAAAGCACATCCCGGCAGGATAAGCCAGGGGAGGTTTCGACCCAAAACCCCAACATAGGAGCAGATTTCTGAGGTGGAAAATGATTTTTGAGCATTTTTGCCTCACGGGGAAGCGGGGCTTAGCAGCCCCATGCAGCCAGGAGTGCCCGAGGGACCCCGGTGAGGATGCAGATGCTGCTGGGCAGGGGGATGGCGCTGCCTCAGCTTCCCCTGCTGCCATACATACACCACAGCCCCATAACATCAGCACCCATGGGTGGCACCAGCCTGGCAGCGCTTCCCCAAAATGCACCCGGCAAGGTCGAGCCTGTCCTGCATGACCTCCTTCTGACCGGCAACAGATTCTGCCTTTTCTACCCCCAAAAAAACCAGCAGCGGCACAGCACCCCAAACCAATCTCTGGAGTAAAGGTGGCTGTCACCCCGGGGTGCTGCCCCCACCAGCCTGCTGGCACCCCCACAAGGTGCTGCCCCCCCCGCTGCCCCCCCAGCCCCTCGCTCCAATGACCTACTTCAGCAGGAGACGACGGATCGCGCCCCAGCGGCGTCCATGGTCCCCGGTGACCGCAGGCTGCCCCGGGCTCTCGGTCCTTGGGGCCGAAGCCCAGGCTCGGCCAGCCCAAGAAAAACTCTGCCAAACCTCAGGGTGGCCCCAAGAGCTCGTGCGGGGCCCCCCGCCAGCTCTGGATCCGGCCCACTGACCCCCAGTTAATCGGCTAAAGCCGCCCGGCTCTGAACCCTGGCCCCGGCCACAGCCGCGCTCTCGCCGGCTCTCTCTGCCCTACATAGACATCTGCAGCCGCCCGGCGCCCGCCTTCACCTCCCATCCCCTCCGCCGTGCCCGACGCCTTCCCCGCACCCACGTGGGGGTGTCCCCGCTCCGCACCCACCTTCCCCCTTCTGGGCACCGGGTGGACACCATCCCTTTAGGAGACTGGTTTTGCAGGATGGGAGAGCCCAGCAGAAGGGCTGCAAGAGGAGTGAGAGCACCCATAGCTGCTGGCAGAGGTTGTGAGTGCTTCCCCAGCTGCTCCTGGCCAAATAAATCCCCTTCCCCACCCTGGGGCAATACCGCTCTCACCTGTGCGCTGCCCCTCCCAGGGGGAGCTCAGATGCAGGTGCTGTGGGACCCCTGCGAATCCCTGTCCTCCAGAGTAGGGGCCACCAAAATGAATCAAATGAAACACCACGAAAAGCCACCAGGTGACAACGCGGCCCTCCCTAACGCTGCTCCCGAAAATGGGGTCCGAGACGCCAAGCGATGCCCCGTTGCCGGCACAGCAACGTCCTGCCCCGCTTACCAGTAAATGAGAGAAAGCCCATCAAAGCGCTCCAGGTCCCGGCCAAGGGGCTGGAGGTAGGACATCATCCGGGGCCACCCGTCCCCACCGAGCCCTTAGGGCCACTGCTGACGGTTCCCGCTGCCTGGGGCCATGGGCTCAGAGTGCCAGCGGCCGGTACGGCTCCCCGGTACTGCTCCCCGGCACAACTCCCCGGCACGGCTCCCCGCAGCAGCCGGCCACATCTAATCCCGGGCGGGCAAGCATGTGATCGCCCCTCTCCCAGCTTCCCCCAGCTAAACCCCGCCGATGGCTCCAGTTCTGCGGCACCGGCCGGGCACGGAGGATGCTGCAGTACGGCTAATCCCAGCCGGCAGGACCGACTCACGCCCCACCGGCGTCAGAGCCACTTGGGACGTGGCACAGCGAGTTTCTCCATGCCGCGGGACCTCTGCAGCACCCGGCAAAGGTGTCCCATCGCTGGTGTGTGGCCACCAGTGGGGTGCGCGTCCTGCTCTCCCTCCTCAGCACGGCCCCCAGTTCAATAAACTGAACATTTATTTTAGCCAGGTGACCCTTTCACCCCCTTACCGGTGAGATCCCCGCTCGCCTTGCTCTTGCAGTGGCTGTTAATGATGGTTATAATCATTAATGAAGGTTATAATCAATGGTTAACCTGCCACAACAAACTATTTAAAGCCAATTGCCGGCGCCGCCGACCTGGGCTGCGGCAACACACACCGCTCCCCTCCTCCCCGGCCTCTGCATTTCTAATTATATAAAATTTGGGGCGCAATTCTTGCATGGGGTTTCTCCCCCCTGCCCCGTTTCAGGTCATCTGGTCATACTCCGGCATCTGAATGGTCCCTCGGACTATTAGGAAAACCCTGGGAGCGAGCACTGGTGGGCAGATGGAAACGCTTTGAAGCCGGGGAACTTGTCCGTGTAGATCATCCCGGAGCGGTGGGGGTCACAGCCGGCCCCGTTGCCCTTCCCCGTATCCAGCTGTGGGTGGGACGGACAGACAGCAGGATGGGCAGACGGGTCTCTGATTCAGGGTGATGGAAAAGACACAAATGAGCATCAAAATACACGCTGTGTGTTTTATTTCTCCCTCTCCCCATCAGGCGCGGTCCCACGGGACCAGCTCCGGGCGGTTGGATGCCTGGGGATGAGGTGAGTCCCGGGAATTATGAAAGGCATCCTTCTGTCCCTGTCCCGCATGGCCCGGGAAAGCCACCAGCCACCCCCCCACCAGGGGCCAGGTCCTGTGCCCACCGCTTCCCCCTTGCTCCACGTAACGCTGGGACGCTTGGGGACAACACCAAAAGGTGGGGATGGTGACAATCCGTCTGTCCGGCCGCTGCTGCCCAAGCCGAGGCGTCCCGCAGGCGTTGGGCACGGCAGGTCTCTGGGGACTCAGTGGTGGCCGGTGGCATCTCCAGCCGGGGCACAAACACTCGCGGGAGACGAATTGGGAGCCCTCGGTCCTTGGGGCCCCGGCGCACACTGCCCACGGTGTGACGAAGAGGAGGGATGAAGGCGGCGGGCGGACCTGGGACAGGCAGGCGCGGGGCCCCGCGGCACCCGGCAGCCGCCCCGGAGGATGCGCCCGTGCCTGGGGTGACAGCCCGCAGGCACTGCTCGCCGGGCGTTAACGAAGCTGCCTGGGAGAAGGGGAGGTGAATTAAGGCCGATCCCGCTCAGCATCCTTTCCCAGTGACTGTGCAGGCTGGTGCCAAAATCCTTTTCACCTGCCACCTCCCAGCCCGGTGACAGGTCCCCCGAGCGGGCTCAGCCATCCGCCCGGGACAGCCGCCACCCCCGGGGCTTCGTCCCTACGCGTCTTTAGGGGTGCAGCTCTGTTTTATGCCCTGCCCCAGGCCAACGCATCCCTGGCCGGAACCCCCATCCACAGGGGCGCCCCGTGGGGTGTTTTGGGGTTACATGACCTTCCCCAGCCCGGTCAACCCTCCTGCTGAGGGGTGCGGGTACCCCACACCGGTGCGGGGAGAGCCGCCCGCTCCCGGGGCTGTCGCAAGCCGGGCGGTGCTGGGCGTGAGCCCCGGGACCGGTTTCTGCTGCCGGCAGAGGATGGGCAGCAGGGTTTGCCGAAACCGCTGGGAGCGACGGGCACAGGGGTGCCGTGGCCGGCTCAGGGCTGGGCCGGCCTCTCCCAGTCTCACCAGTTGGGATTGTCAAAGGTGGTGTCACCCCGCTGCAGGGCAGGACAGTGCCCAGCGGCCACGGGGACGGCGAGGCCACCCCGATCCTGCCCTGGTGCCACGCGGTCCAGCTCTGCCGAGGCACCCGGTGCCCTGGAGCATCATTTCCACCTTCTTCCCTGCAGATGCCCGGAGCCTGCAGGGATGCCCCATGGATGCATCCCCCTTCTTGCCCACAGCCCTGGGGGGTATCACAGCGTCCTCCGAGCTGGGCTCATGGGGTGAATCATGGAGACATGCCGGGGAGGGACGTGCTGCCTTGCCCTTTCCTCCGAAAATTTCCGTGCTGGCGGAAGCGGAGCATTATCTCCCTCGCCCATCAGAGGCAGCTGCCCGTGGGTGCGCTCCATCTGCATATTTATACAGATGCAAACATTACACCCCGGAAATTCCTGGCTTTGACATCACGGGCCGAAGCCTGCTGTGGCGCCATGACCTTTTTCTCCCTCTTGATGGGTTGTGGGGAACCCGTGCCAGGGCAGACCCTGCCTTGGGACATCCTGGCCAGGACCTCAGCTGCAGGTGACGCTTCCCTGCGAGCAGTGGGATCCCCTTCAGCATCGGGACCACTGTGACAGTTTGGGGCTCCAGGGGTGCATGGTTCACCTCCGAGCTCCCACAAGACCAGTGCTCCCCCACGGGTGTGCAGGGCTGCAGCACCGTGCCGCGCAGGAGGCAGAGGTGACACTCCGGGGAGCGGAGAACCCTCTCCATCCCTTTGTGAGACAGGAGAATAAGGACCGAGAGCAGCTGCTGCCGCCTCGGATGCAGCAAGCACATCACAATCTTAAAATCCTGGTGCCACCAGCCCCATTGTACGGTGCTCAGTGCCTTTCTGAAAGCCGTGGCTGGGGGACACAGGAGAGGGACCTGCTGGGGAAGGGGTGTCCCCCTCTGTCCATCCTCCCCCAGTTTGGTGCTGATGCTCCCCCCCATCCCTCCTCGGTGCCCTCCGAGCGTGCCACCACTCGGTGCCTCCAGCCTGGCACGGCCACCCCAAAACCACCACAGCGGCGTGCTCAGCTGCGCTGCCGGTGACAACCCGGCTCCCTCTGCTCCGTACCGCACCGGGAGGAGGAGGAAGAGCTGCAGTTTCATTTATTCCACGCTGCATTTTCATGCCAAATGAGTCAGAGCCTTTGTTTTGCTTGGCTGCTAGCACCGGCTTTTGCTTAGTGTTTGTTCAATACTTTAACTCCCTTGATGGCACTTGGGCTCAAACCAGCAAGTGAAGGAGAAAAAAAAAAAAAGCCGCTTCCCTGCCAGGACGGGAACTTTCCCAGCCTTCAGCTCTGCTTGGGAGCGATGCACTTGTTCTATTTTATTGATTTCTCGCAGCTTGAGGAAGCCCTGAGCTTGGTCCTTCGAGCCCACCGGCATCCCACAACACCCGTTTAAAGCTATCGGGGCTCGAAGGGGCTGCGGGATGGGGCTGCAGCACCTGGAGCAGCCAGGCTGGCTGCTGATTTCAGAGCAAAACCAGCCTTAAATGGAGCTGAGGGAGGTTTCGCCCGGCGCAGGACCAGTTAGGAACGAGCACGGCTGCATTCCTGCGCACGTGGGAGCTGGCGAGAAGGCAGCAGCAGGCAGAGGTGTTTCGGTGCCCTGCTTTCCTGCGCCGCGCCGGCCGTGAGCGGGACCTCCTTTCCCACCCCGACAGCCAACAAACCCCCAACACGGGAGCAAGCGGTTCAGCTACCCCCTCCGAAGACTGTCAAAAAGTCCCACCCAGAAAATAAGTGAGGTTTTGGCCAAACCACTCTTGGCTTGTGTTCCACCGACCATCTCAGCTTTTGGAAGGAATTCCCAATTTTTTTGCCCCTATCCTCTGATCCGAAGCTAAACCCTAAAAATTCTTCACCGGGGAATGCTGCTGAAAAGCCCCCAGGGCTGAGCATCCCCGTACCCGGCTCCTCTGCTGCAATGGGTCCCCAAAACCCCTTGGCACCGCAGGATGTGCTGGGGCCGCCGTGCCTTTCGGGGCACATGGGGAAGGGGAATGCCACTGGCCATGATGCTGGCTTGACCCACCAAGCCCCGATGCCTTCCCGAATTAGGATGGGCTTGCGTGGGGTGGGACGCGGTGGGGTGGCCGAGCCCATGGCGAAGGTGTCAGCAGGGAGCAAAGCCCCGGCAGCTGATGGCCATCCTGCCCCTCTCGGCAGCGGGGTCGGCTCGGCCGGCGGCGATGGGGACGGTGCAGGGTGGAGCTCGGCAGGGTGTGGGATCCGTGCCGGGGACGGGCTTGCCAGGAAAATGCAATCTCGTTGCATAAAACGTGCTCCTCTCCCGTGCGGCAGCGGCTCTAGAGCTTCTTACCCAGGTTAAGTCAATATTGCCACATCGCCGCCTCTGTCGAGGCGCTCAACCCACCCCCCCACCCCCACCCCCCCCCCTCATGGAAGGAGCTCGATGGGTGTTTTCAGGGCTGGAGAGGAGTCATGGGAGCGTGGCTGGACTGGGGCTCCCGGTGGGCTCCAGCCCTGAGTGTGGCTTCTCAGGGTCCCTGTGAGCGGCACCCAGTGCACCCCTGGGGTTTGGCATCCCCCCCACGAGCTCCTGGTTGCCCCACGGAGTGGCCATGCACTGCTCAGCAGCTCCCCAGGCACGGCAGAGCCAAAGCCCTCTCCCCAGCATGGGGACACCCCTTCTCCTCGATGCTGAAGAGACTTCAGAGGAGTTGGTGGCACCGGCTCTGGGTACCAGTATGGGGTGCGTCGGGTCCAGCAGTGTGGGGGGCGGCACACAGAGCGCAGTGGGGAGTGGCTGCATCAGTAAAGCTGCCGAAAGGCTCATTTGCAAAATAAACACTGCAAATAAAATGAACCCTTCCCATCTCAGCTCTGAGCCGTGGGTCCAGCAGACCCCAGCCGGGGCGAAAACCTCAGCGCGGGGTGTGCGGTGCTTTGGGCGGGCACCGGAGCTCATCCGAGAGCTGCCAGCACCCCTAAACCGTGGCCCCCCAGGTCCCCAAAAGCACGCTTTGTGCGGTGCCTCTGGTCCTGAACCAACGTAAAGGCGAAATACCTGGGCAGTTTACATAAGACATAGTTTTCTACTACGGCGGAGTTTCTCACCGCCCGGCGTTTCACCCAGCAGCTGCAATTTTGCGGCTCTCAAGGGCATTCACACACAAAAATGAGCCACGCCAGAGATGCGGGGAGATTAGGAGGATTAAGGCTGCAGAGCTGGCACAGGAGAAGATGTAATGCAAAAACCCTCCGGTAGGCAAAGGCATTTCATCCTTATACTCAGGCTCTGCTCACCTTTGCAAAGGGTTTAAGCAACCGGGGAGGGGGGAGGTCTGGGATGCAAACAACTTACCATGGAGGGAAGCTGGAAGAGGAGCGACCGATCCCCTGAGCACGCATGAATGTGATTAGATATTGGGAGGGGGTGGAAACAAACGCACAAAACACAGAAAGTGTTTCTGGAGCAAATAAAGACACGCAGAACTTCACGCGGTGAAATAAAAATAGGTGGGATGAGTTTCTCCCTCCTCACCTCCCCTTGTTTCGGGATCAGAGGCAGCACAGGCTGCCCGGTGCGGGGAGGATGGGGATGCGGGTGCTGCCTGGCCGGGCAGGGCCGCCTCTGCCGCACGGGGATGTTCACAGCCTCGGAACGCACCGCGCAAATCCTCTCCCCCCCCCAAAAAAAAAAAAAAAAAGATAAGGAAGGGCTGGTCTGCTCCTCGGCCCAGGCAGGAGCCTGGCAGGGACGTGTGGCCACGGCGGGGAGCATAGCAACCCCCTGGCACTGCCAGCCCGCAGGGATGAACCGGCACCGGGGGGATGGGATGAACGGGTTTTACCAAGGGGATTCTCACAAACAGAATCTGTTTAGAAGCAAAAAAAAATGAAGCTGGGTGCCCTGAAGACAAAGCTGTAACCTCAGTTAGAGTTAAACCGGAGTCGTCATGGCTAATAATCGATAAAGCCCAGAAAGATCCCCAGCCAGCACAGGGTCAGGCCATCAGCCCCAGTTTGGGCTGTTTTGGGGTCGGTTGCGGGGAGGCGAGTGCTGCTGTCGGGCCGCTCCGGCCTCGGCCCATCACACCCAGCAGTGGGCACGGGATGAGTTTTTGCACGATTTCACCCCATGGGAAGCTCAATCCCGGCGGGAGCCTGTCGGTGCGCCAGGACACGGCACCGCCACATCGGGCTTCGGCACAGCCTCGGGCACCTGCGAGTGTTAAACACATCTCTGCTCGCCAAAGGCTTGAAGGTGTTTGGCTGGATGTGGTCCCCAATACCCAAAGCATTGCTGTTTCACAGGGAGGTAGCCCGGCTCCAAGCAGTGTCAAGGCTCCGGAGGGCATCGGCTGTGGGTTCCAGCCTCGCAGCTGAGCTGGTTTCTCACGACTAATTCACCACCGAGAAGCGGCTGGCAAAGCCAGGGAGCACGGTTGGACCACCTGAGTGCCACAGAGCACCGGCAGCCGCCCTGCTGCGTGCCGATGCGCTCGGTCCCACCAGGAAACTGCCTCTCCCCCCACAGAAAAGCATCCAGGAGGACACGCTGCACCAAACCAGGATGGAGAAAATTCCTACAAACACATAGACACACACACTTGCCTTGTGCTGTCGCCGCCGGGACCCGCAGCCACCCAGCACCTTGGGCGGGCAAAGCCGGACTCGCACAGGAACGTCTCGCTGGCCAGCGGGCTCTGCGCTCTCTAAGGGCGCTGGGGACGAGCCACCCCGGAGCAGAGGCGATCCGATGTACGCAGGGGATCGGGATCAATAGGTCAACAGCGTGCACTGACTTGCCCCCAGAATGAAAATCAGCAGAGGATTTGGGGCTGGTGGGGAAGCTACAATCAGGCCTTTAATCCCACATGGGCACAAAATCCCGGGATAAAAAGGCCAGAGCTGGTCCTAATTGCTGACTGCTGTGTGCTTGTGGATGTGTGAGCAAAACCTCTTAGGCTACAGTGGGTCTGGGGGAGGCACCTCATTGCATTCTTGCTGCCTGTATGACCGAGACACACACACACACACCGGGAGGAGGGGGTCCCCATTTTTTGGGGGGATCTGACTCCGGCTTCCCAAGCGGCGCTGCAGGCCCTGGGGAAGGATGCACCTGGATGGAGCTGTGATGCTCGGCACACCGGTCCCTCCGAAAGACAGACCCACCCCCCTCGGCTGCCCCTCCGTACCAACACCCCGAGCCCGTCACCCCCAGTGGCATCGGGACTGGGGACCACCCCAAGGCTGTTCCCCACCTACACCCTGACCCCGGGGGGGAAGGGGATGTCACGGTTGACCCTACATATTTTGGAGGGGCTCCAGCCCCCCACCGGACCCCCTTTTAGGCGAGGATGGAATGGGCAGCGCTGAGCTCCGCCAAACCCCCCCCCCGGGAAGGCGGGGAGCGCCGGGGCAGCATGCTGCGGGGAGGCGGGGGGGGGAAGGACCGGGGCAGGCAGGGGGCGGTGCGGTCCCGTCTCCGCCCCCCGGAGCGGCGGGGCCCGGTGGCGGCGCAGAGGCTGCGGGCGGCGGCGGGGGAAGAGCAGGCGGAGCGCGGCGGGAGCCGTGCCGGGGCCGCGATGCATTCGCTCTTTAGGAAACGCAACAAAGGGAAATACAGCCCCTCCGTGCAGAAGAAAAGGTGAGTGTCCCCGTCCCGGGAAACTTCGTTCCTTCCCGGGTTAAGCAGCGCAGCGATCCCGGGGATCCCATCCCGGCAGCATCCCCTCGCCGGCTTGGCGGAGCCCGGGCACCCCCCGAGGTGTGGGAACCCCCGAGGTGTGGGAACCCCCGAGGTGTCAGCTCCTTTCCGAGCTGGGGCCACATCTCCAGTGCCCGGTGAAGGCACCGAAGTGGGATTTTTTCCCCCAATTCCACTCGCATCGCGGGAGCGGCGACAGCTCCGGGGAGCAGGTTCCTTCACTCCCCAGGCGTGTGCTGGATTAGATTTTAAGGAAAAAAAAAAAAAGTCTGCCTTCATCCACTTGTTCCATCAGGACCAAGTGTGCAGTCGATCGTCTTTTCCTCAGCTCTTTCTGATGGGGTGGGGACAGGTTTCGGTCATAAAAAAAAAAAAAGCAGCGTGTTGAATGCGCCCCGTGAAAGGTCACTATTAAATGGTAAAAGATGGATGTAAAAATCCACCCACCCCTCCCAAGAAGGTTTGGCCCCTCTCCGGGCTGCGCCTTGTATTGCCGCAGGAGGGGGGGGGCTGGAGAGCAGGCAGCCCCCAGCCCCGGCCAGCGCCGGGCAGGTGGCACGGGGGACATTTTTCCAATTCGGGTGGATTCAGAAGCGCGTCCTGCCTTTCCCAGAGGAGCTGCAGGGGCTCTGGAGCCATGCAGAGCAGGATGGCTGGGGCAGATTTGAGCCCGTGCCTCGTTCATCCCTCTCCATCGGCACCTGCCCTGGTTGGTGGGCTCAGAGCAGCCGCCCCGTTCGCAAAAATCCTCCTTTGGAAGGCAAACGGGGACCCCGCGCAGGAGCCAAGGTGCCTTTGGGGACCCAGAAAGGGACCAGTCAGCCCAGAAAGCGCTGACATCTTCCAAGCTGGGGGAGCCCCTCGCTGCTGCGTGCCCGTGGGTGCGGTGCTGTGGCACGTAAGAGGGGTGTTCCCCGAAAGGGGAGGGTGCTGCCCTGGCACGGCGGGTGCTCAGGCGTTGGTATTTGGTGAGCTCCCTCCATTCAGGCGGAGAATCCGGCTTCAGCCCTGGGGACCGGCTCCCCCGGCAGCCCGGCTGGCTCAGCAGGGCCACCCAGGCTTCTGCTCCCGAAGCCCGGGGCATGCTCTGCTGCCAGCTCTTGCCCTGGGGAGAGCCAGCAGGAGGAGACAGGGGTGGCCCGGAGCCCTCGGAGGCTCAGCATCCACCTCCCTGATGGCCCCAGCCCCAACGTTCCCATGGTCGAAGGATGGTGTAAATAGCTGGTTGCGTTTCTCATCTTCGGGGTTGTTAGCGGAAGGCTTGAAAATGAGAAACGCCACACTAGGGTTGACAGCTCGGGACTCTGAGCAGCATCAGGATGCTGAGAGGCAGGAGGGGACAGACCTCCTCTGCGCTGGGTAACCCCCCCTCCCCTCCCTGTTATCCCCATCGCTGCTCTCCGCGCCTTGCCAGCGCCGGGTACGTATCATCCGATGGCGGATAGGGCTCGGGAAGACGGTCTTCCCTCCGCCGCCCTGCCCGCGAGCCCAGCCGGCTCTGGGCAGGTGCCAAAGCACCTCTGAAGGCTGCGGGCCAGGCTGAAATCTTTCTTTTTTCGGGCTGACTGGTGGCGGCTGAGGAAGCAGCGCAGGGCTGTGGCCTCGGGCCACCCTCCGTCCCTGCACCCCGACTGTCCGCGCACACCTCGGGGAGGGCTGTGCTCATTAGCCCCAATTTGTTAATTCCTGCGTTGGAGTTTACAAACATGTGTGAATCCAGGGAACACTCCCACCGTGTGGAAACAGCCCCACCATCAAGATGGGGAAGCCGGTGCCAGACCGGTTAAGCAACTCGCTGGAAAAGGATTGCGAAGAAGAAGCGAGGAGCTCCTGCCGCCCCGGCCCCTGCTCCAGGCGCTGCCAGGCTCCCAGCCGGCTCCCGCCCAGTTTTGTTGCTAAAAAAACAGAGCAACACTGCTAAAAATCTACCGACTGCCCCCGTCCATAAACAGGGACAGAGATTTCGACACCGTGTACGGCCCGGCCTCATCCCGCGCTTCGGCGAGGCTGCGCCGCCAGGTGCAGGGGCTGCACTTTAGATGAGGGCTTAGTGCCAAGGTGCTGCCGGTGACCGAGCCTTCAAAGCACAGCGGCGACAGGGCAATAACCGGGCACCGGTTTGGCAAGCGTGCAAGGGCGCTGGAACGTTTCCTGCTACGAGCTCAGCTGACTTAGTTGCCCAGGAAGCGCCGTCCTACGGCAGGTCATCGCCTGATGAGGAGCTGCTGTGAGTTGTGGTGGCTTCTTCAGCCTTGGGACGAGTCCTTCTCATGATGGGGGTGTCTCAATGAGCGGCACCGGAGACTCGAGATCTCCGTGAGTCTGTGCAGCTCAAGCCCAGGCACTGTAATCTGCCCACAAACAACACTCTTCATCCCTCTGCATGCAGACAGCCACCCTTCCCCAACCCCAAATTGGTTCTTCAGCCTCCCATCCAAAGCACCTCGAAGCGTACAGGCTTCGAGCAGCTCCCCTGCCTATCCCCTGGGCCCTGGGGGGCTGAGAGGTTGGGGTGGGCAGGGACAGATTTCCCCGCTCCATCCCCATTGATGTGCCAGGGATGCAGGTCCCTGCAGGAGCCGAAGCCCTCCCTGAACAGGGAAGGAGCCATTTGTGGCAACCGCCTCCGCGTCTCGAGGCCGGTCGGCCCCACACTGGCGTTATTAAGGAGGAAAGCCAACCTGCTTTGAAGCTCTAACGGGGCAACAGCGGGGAAAGAGCAGAAGCAACATTAAATCCTGCAAAGCCGCGATGGTTGGAAGATGAATTGGTGCCGGGTGCTCTGGCCTGCTGCGGCTCGTCCGTCCTCGGCAACACCAGCTGAGTCTTGGAGGGCATTGGCCATGCGCTGTGCTGCGGCTTGGCCGGAGGAAACCCATGGCAATGCTCTGCGCTGAGCGCCCTGGACCGCATCCCCCTCCATCCACCTCCTAACGCCACTCGCACCCTCCCAGTGCGCAGGTGATGCTCCTCAACAGCTCCCCATGGTTTTCTTTTTTCTGATGCACAGATTAGCAGGACCAGTCCCATGTCCCTCCTTAGGACTATCATCTGCTGCAGCTCTGGCCTGGGCTTGTGGTCTCCAGGCTCAGCAGCCAGCCCCATCCAACCCCGGGCACATGAGGTGTATGGGCATCTCCCTGCCTCGCCTGGGGAATGGGGATGATGATGACGTTTCTTTTGTCTCGTGGACTTAGTTGCTTTGTGCTCCTCTTTGCGTACCCTGTCCCAGTAGCATAAGGTCCCAGGGTTCAGCTGGGACTGGCCGTGACAACTGTGTTGTTAGCACATCATATATATATTATGTGTGTGTGTGTCCCTAGAAGGGAAGGGAGAAGCCTTGAATAGGGACGTAGTATGGGGGAAAAACCATCACCTTCCTCCCCCGTTACCTTCACCAAACGCTTAGAAAGCAAGAGGTTGGTTTCTCTCTTAGAAAAGTCCAGGGCTTGGGAGGTAGAAAACACAGCTGAACCTTGAGAAGCCGCTGCTGCTGAAACTCACCCTCCCGCCAGCGGGAAAGATGTTCCTCCTGGGGGTCCACCCCCGGTGAGAGCATCCATCCAAGACGGTCCCCATCCAAGAGGGGGTGCAGGCAGCCGGGGCAGAAGCCGGGAGGGCTGGCGCCCGTTTCTAGAGGCTGTTTGGTAGGGCTGGAGTCAGCACGAAGGACCAGACAGCGGGTGAGTCAGGAGAGCTGCTCTGTATTTATGGTGGAGCAAGCCTTGCCATCGCCTGCCCTATTTCTGCTTTAATTTCCATGCACATTACAATAATATATCACCATTACTACGAGGGAAGATAAATATAATTGAAACGAGCTGGAGTAAGCACAGCAACCCTGCTGTCCAGCTACGCCCTAACGTGGGTAGCTTGACGGCACGCCGCTCCAGAGTTTTGAGCCAGGTCTTAACCATTCCCAAACTTGAACTACGCTAGCCCTAGCCCAGCCTTTGCGTCCTCTGCTCTGCCACGGTGTCACTCCGGTAGCGTTAGGAGCGGCACAAGGGAATATCACGCAGCGGTAGCTGCAGCTCGGGGAGCTTTAAGGGCATTTATAGTTGTGCGCTGTGGCCTTCTGGAGGATTCGTGCACTTTTAAGTCCCTCCTAAAGTCCAGGCTCCACCAGCAGTGCTTAAATGAGTATGGGTTTTTTTAATAGGAAATCTGTACAAATGGAAATTAAATGGAGATGGAGTTGAGAGCAGCAGTAGGGCGAGTCGCTGAGCTGGGGGGACGGAGCAGGACAGAGCCCGTCCCATTAACCCTCCCAGCAAGCATCTGATTCACGGGACAAACTCCCAGCAGGAGCTTTCCCAGGGAGCGCGGTCGGCTGGAGCAGTCAAAACTCCAGGAGTATCTATTTGAACACCCTCGCTTGGGGGGATTAGTGAAATAACCTCCTTATTTGGGGGGAAAAAGGGAGAGAGAGGGATCAAAGGGATTTCCTACTACCTGCCAGCAGGCGCAAAGCCAGGGTGCAAACCTGCGGCCGTCCCGGGGATTCCAACCTCAGGGAAGTTTGCTCCAAAACGTGCTCTTATCGGTGAAAATCCAACCTCATGGGAGGGGAGGAAAAAAGTAGGAATAGAGAAAAAAAATAAAAAGTCCAGTTTTTAGCAGCCAAATTTCCATGTCACAATAATTGTCATCACATCTGTCTTTGGAGAGCCTCTCTTCAAAAAAAATCAACAACCCAAACCCAAAGAAAACCCCCAAAGATACAGAACATCACCTGAAGTCAGAATTGTGGTACACGGATGAAGTGAAGTCTGCCGCAGAGCAGCTGCCTCCTCCTGGCTCTCCGGCTGGGAGAACACCCCCTCCCCCCCCCAAAAAAAATCCCTTCCCGTTCCTCACAGGAATACTATCAGGTCCTTCGCGCCAGCTGGGCGATGCTACAGCTGCTCCAGGCAGCATTGCAAAGAAATAACGCTTCTGCCGAGCGCAGCTTTTCGTGAGTGATACCATTTTTCCCTTCCTAGTCAGAAAATGCGAAAGTTCTCCAGAAATGGCAAAGCCGAGCCAGTTTTTCCAGCCTTTCTTTTTTTTTTTCCCCCCCTCCATCTTTCAAACAAAGACTTATCTATGTTAGCAGAAAAGCTTTGCATTTCCCTTCCCTCTGCTGCAGCCGCGCAAAGGCCGTGCCCTGGGCACCTTTGCTCCTGCCTCCGCTCGGTCTCGCCCGCGCTGCCCTTCCTGGCTGGGCTATGGCCAAATCCTGCCCTTCTCCCTCCCCAGCGCCGCTCTGCGCTCCAGCCATCCCCTCCTGCCTGGTTTTGTTGTTTTTGGGTTTTTTTCGGCCTCGGGGAGCCCTTTGTCTTACCCTGCCAGCAGCTCGGCTCCGAAGCCCGGCTGCACCCCACGGCTCTTCCCAGCGGTTTCCCGAAAGAGCCATCTCCTCCAAACCCCACCCGCACACCTTTCTCTGGGCCGGCTGAGGATTCCTCACCCCTTTACCCATCACCTTGTGCTTCTCCTGCATCTTCCTCCTCTCGGCAGATGAAGGGCGCGGGGAAGCCAACCTCCTTCATCCCCTGGCACGGAGATTTCGGCTTTCCCCACCCGATCCCTCCGGCACCGATATCCAGCTGGACGCAGGGACTGCGCTCATCCTCGGGCTTTATTAACACAGACCCAGCTATGGAGGAAGGGGGGGGACAGGCAAGTAATTAACAGGGCTGATGATCTCATATCAGTAATGTTTAAGTCAGTTGATTAAGTGGCGCAGAAGTGAGGAGTATGCAGGGAAAAAAAAACACAGAAATTTATTATTTCTGTATTTATTCCTGCACACGTCCATTCTGCATTTCAAGCAGCAGTGGGCTGAGCTGGATCCGGCATCAGCCCCCGCAGTGTTCAGCACAGGACGGGGTGCGGAGGAGCAGCTCCCCCCCTCCCCACGCTGCAGCGGCTCTTTTGAGACCCAGCTCCCGTGGGAGCTTTTTATTAGTTTTCTCTGTCCCAAAACCTCCGCCGGTGATAGCCACCGACTCATGTAAACCGCAGAGGTGGAGAGAGCAAACAGCTCTTCTTGCGTCAGGAAAGCGGAGGCTGAGCGGTGCAGCCGTGCCCATGTTATACCCGAGCATGTCCTTGCTTGCTCCGAGCGAGCTCGGCGTTCTCTTTTCCCTGGGTCACCCAGATACTGCACATCAAAGCGGTAGTTTCTGGATTACCGGGCAAACCGTCCTCTCTGACATGGGGAAAAGCCATCCTGAGGTGTTCCATCCAGAGGGACGTGGACAAGCTGGAGAAGTGGGGCTGTGTGAATCTCATGAGGTTCAACAAGGCCAAGCGCAGGGTCCTCCACCTGGGTCGGGGCAACCCCCGGTATCGATACAGGCTGGGGATGAAGGGATGGAGAGCAGCCCTGCCGAGGACTCGGGGTGTTGGTGGGCGAGAAGCTCACTGTGACCCGGCAATGTGCGCTGGCAGCCCAGCGAGCCCCCGGCATCCCGGGCTGCATCCCCAGCAGCGTGGGCAGCGGGGCGAGGGGGGATTGTGCCGCTCTGCTGCGCTCTGTGAGCCCCCCCTGCAGCGCTGCCTCCAGCTCGGGGGGGCCCAACAGCAGAAGGACACGGAGCTGTTGGAGCGGGGCCGGAGGAGGCCTGGCCCAGGTTGCCCAGGGCAATCCCCCATCCCTGGAAATACTCCAGGTCAGGTTGGATGGGGCTCTGAGCAACCTGATCTCATTGAAGATGTCCCTGCTCATGGCGGGAGGGATGGACTAGATGGCCTTTAAAGGTCCCCTCCAACCCAAACTACTCTATGATTCTATGATGCTCTGCCCTCCCTATTCCCACAGCCCCGACACCCTCTTCTGCTCCCTGCGGTGATGGAGAAGGGGCTGTCACCCCCTGGGTACTGCCGGGGCTGGCAGTGGAGGGCGGCTCTGCTCCTGGCACTGGGTTCCCTGAGTCACAGGGAAGGTGGGAAGGAACAGCCGGGGACGGTGCCACCAGCTCGGGAACTGGCTGGCAGGGCACAGGCAGCCCCAGCTCAGTGACAGGGCAATTAACAGGGGTGATTAGAGCTGGTGGCTCACACCCCAGGGGAAGAGTGGGGCGAAAGGGGACGAGGGGCACATCCTCACCCGGACACGTCATCCCCATCCCAAACCGGCCTGGCTGTTCCAGCAGCAGCAGCGTGGCCACAGAGGATGCTCCAGGCAAAGCCGATACCTGAGTAAGAGGGTCAGGGCTGGAGTGTTGCACTCACCGGTTCCTGGCACCTGAGATGAGTTTTTGCTGATACAAAGTGAGCGCAGAGGCCAGGCAGAGTCTCCAGGCTCAGCTCTGTTCAATCAGATCAGCAGCAATGCCTCTGGAAACCGTGGCTGAAATGCAGTGTTGGTACCGATCTCAAACCGTCCCCGGCTTAATTGTATTTCCCCCATACAATTCAGAAGCTTCAATCGAACTCAGAACTACAAAAGCCCCAGACCTCCTCCTGCTTTATGGGATGGTTTGTCCATCCATACTTTAGATCCACTGGAACCCTGAAGATTCATCCTTGGGCTTGCTAAGGAAACACTGAGACCAAGGGAGGGAACGTGGAGATGAGCCGGCAAACCTTGCCAGCTCTTCCTGAGCCCTGCTCAGCTCCCGGCTATTGTAGCGAAGCATCCCAAGCTCCCACCTGGATAATCAACCTCTCCCACCCTCAAAGCTCAGGTGGCCTCCAGTTCATTGGTGAGAGATTGAGGAAGGCTCCTTGGTGGTTGTGAGCAGGAGATGCAGTTAGGCATCTCTCAGGATGCAGGAGACGGGACCAGCTCTGAGTAACCCACCCTCTGAAGACATGCAAACGCGTGCAGCGTGTTTTAGTCGCCCAGCTTCAAACCAGTTTCTCTCCACTGACTTCATCGGACATTTTCCCTGGTTTACATAGGATGATGCGGATTAGGAGGAACCCCAAAATGGATTTTGAAAATCTTCTTCTACCATTGCATCAGGATCCAGCCACCCACATCCATCTCCTGGTGACCCCCGCACCCTCCAGCTGTGATTAACGAAGGGAAAATGAGACTCACCCTTGCAGTTATTGCAACCAGCCACAGACGACTCGTTAACGACCCTGTTGTTTGCTGTTCTGCTTGGAAATGCCAGCTCCTCGTTCCTTTCTCCAGATGCCAGAGAGCCCGTAATTACGGCAAGCCCTCTGCTTATCAGGAGGTGCCAAGCAGGCAGCGGCAGCGGTGACAGACACAAACCACCAGCCTTGCTGAGTACCGGCCTGATGATGCAGCTTCTATAAAAAGAAAGAAAGAAAGAAAAAAAAAAATCAGCGTAAATCCTGCCCACGCCAGAACTTCCCGGGAAGCGTGAACTTTTTTGTGGAGCTGTCAGATGCTATGAGGCTCCCGCAGCCCGGGGCAGGGTTCGAGGTAGGGTGGAACGAGCCCAGAGCTGGGTTTGGTTCTGCTGCATTGAAAGCCATAGGCACGCGTGGCAGGCAGGAACGCATCCTGAAGCTCAGCACCAGTGCCAGGAAGAAGGCTGGCCAGACCTGGGCTGGCCAAGATTTTTTTCCCCCTGTGCCCATATGGGAAAGGCAGCAAGATGAGACGGCCCTGCTGGAAAACCTGATGTGCACAGGACCGATAAGGCCACATCCTGCTCTTACCTGCTGGTAGCTGAGCACTGGTACGTGCCCAGGGACGCCACTGCAAAGCCCTGGAAGAGAACTGCCTTGGTCAAAAGGCTGAGGGACGTGGGTCTTTTCAGTCTGGAGAACAGAAGACTGAGGGGGGATCTTATCAATGCTTATAAATACACAAAGGGAGGGTGCCAGGGGGGTGGGAACAGTCTTTTTCCAGTGGTGCCCAGTGACAGGACCAGAGGGAACGGGCACAAACTTGAACATAGGAAGTTCCATCTAAACCTGAGGAGGGACTTCTTCCCTGTGCGGGTGGCAGAGCAGTGGCACAGCTGCCCAGAGAGGTGGGGGAGTCTCCCACTCTGGAGCCATCCCAAACCCGCCCGGACGCCGTCCTGTGCCACTGCTGGAGGTGCCCCTGCTGTGGCAGGGGGTTGGACTGGGGGAGCTCCAGAGGGCCCTGCCAACCCTGACCAGTCTGGGATTCTGTGACAAGCCATGCTCGCTCTCAGCTTTGGCCCACCATGCTGTGGAAGACAGGAGGACGTGCCTCGTGCAGTCTTGGAGAAGCTCACGTGGTCAACCCCTGCTCCGTGATGGACCCAGGTGCTGCAGGACCCCTTGGAGCTGGGCTGGGGAAGCTGCTGGATGGGACCATCCACCTGGGGACACAGGAGCCCTCCACACCATGAGCGAGCATGGTTGGGGTGCTCTACCAGCCACAACCCTGCTCTCCCCCACCCTGCCCCACTGCCCTTCAGGAGACACACAACTCACCTTCCAGCAGCTATAACACCAATTAACACCTCCGAGCACCCGTACAAAGATTAATTCTACCACTGCATAACGAGGTCATTAAGGCTCATTATCCCCACTTTATAGGTGGTTGGTATTGGAGTGAGCCAACCCCTTGGCTTAAGCCCACAGTGGCAAAGCAGCACAGCGGGGACACGAGCCCCAGCCCTGCCACCAGCCTCAGCTCTAGGGACCCTCCAGCTACGGGGACTGGTGGGGAGCACACGGTGCTCTGGAGCCGGCCCTGGCACGCTGCGACCTCTCCTTGCAAAAAGTCAAAGCGACAGCGAGGAGGCGAAATGTTTAAAATAACCCCGGCGATGCAAAAACTGCGTCACGGGTTGTTCTGACTCTGCTCCAGCTCAGCCGTCGCTGGGAATATTTGGGCTGGCCCCGCGCCCTGCCAGCACGGCTGGGACCAGCATCGCCCTGGGAGCAAAAAACAGTGCCTTAAGCAAGGGACAAAGCACCCTAAGACAGATGCAACATGTGGCTGTCCCATCCCTTTATCTGGTTTAAATGGCGAATAACCCCTTGCAGAGCAAAGCAGCCCTGACCGCGGTGCGGAGGAGGCACAAGGCGGGAGTGGGGTGCGCACAGGGGCTGCAGGACACGGGCCACCGCCGGCATGAAACGGCCTCGAACGGACCGTCTCGCCTGCATGCACGGGGTCCAGGTCCCATTTCTCCTTGTCCCCTGTGAGCGCCTCTTTTCTTCCGTGCTCCGCAGCCAAGGGAAGCTCTGGCTCACCTAACGGCATCACTCCCGGTTCCACCGTGCGGGAGATACGAAGTCCCTTGCCTCCGCCGCCCCCCTCCTGGCAGAGCAGCCCAGTATTTTGTATTTTGGAAAGTGTTCGAAAGGCAGCAGTGAGTCACGCACAGCTGCAGAGCCTGGCAGGCTGGGCTGGCCCCCGGCCACCCCCCCGGGGTCACAGCAGCGGCTTAGGGCTGTGGCCGTGTTTGTGGGGTGACAGGGCTCTCTTTCTCCCCAGTATCTCCAGCAAAGAGCTGACAGGTCCCTCTTTCATCCCAGTATCTCCAGCAAAGAGCTGATGGGGCTCTCCTTCTCCCCAGTATCCCCAGTAAAGAGCTGACGGGTGTCTCTTTCTCCCCAGTATCTCCAGCAAAGAGCTGACCGAGCTCATAGAACGCCTGCAGAAAAATGCCGACCAGGTGGAGAAAAACATCGTGGAGACCGACTCCCGAATGCAAAACGTAAGCGAGCCGGGGCCCTCCCGACGCGCGCGCGGGCTTCTCCGAGCAGCCCCGTCCCCCCGCAGCTCCCTCCTGCCGCAGCTCTTCCCTCTCCGATGCGGTCTCATCTCCTCTCCTGGGGGATGTGTGCATGGTCACCCTGTCCTGCAGCGTGTACCCGGCCTGCCGGGATCCCTAACGGAGGGATGCACGGGTTTTCCCCGGCTTGTGGGAAGAAGGTGGGAGGGCGTAACAGGCAATGGAGCCCCGAAATTCTTCCCTGCCCAGGGCAGGGTAGCACTGTGCAGAGCGGGGAGGTGCATCCCTGGATGTGCATCCCAGCAGGCAGTTGGGATGGAGGAGAAGGGGCCTGAAGCATCCTCCTCTCCCCAAAGGGTGGGATGCATCCCGAGGCGACGCAGCCCCCCCCCCTCCCGCCCCCTCCACCTCCAGCCCTTCCTCGGGGCTACCGTAGGCGAGGGGAAAGCAAAATACATCCCTGGGAGGACGGGACAGGGCAGAGCTCCCGCTGCCCAGGGGCAGCGTGGCGGGAGGACCTCCCTCAACCCTCTTGGGTCCCGTTTGTTGTCCCCTCGTCACCCTTCCCACCTGCTCTCTGCCTGCCCAGGACTTGCACAAGATCAAGGCATGCCAGCTAGCGCAGTACAAGGACCTGACGGCTCAGAAGCTCACCGAGTCCGACAAGCTGCTCTACGTGCTCGATGGGGACGCGGCCATCGCCCGGCACATGAAGCACCCCCAGGGTGACATGATCACAGAAGAGTGAGTACCGGGGAGGCGGGGGGGGAGCTCTGTCCTCAGAGCCTTGCGGGGAGGGGAGGGTGCTTCTCCAGGGGCTCTGCTCAGCTCCTGCCTGCAGCTGCGGGGAGGGGGGGGTCACCATGGGCTCCTCGGCACCCCAAGTCACATTGAGGTGCATAACCTGCAGCCATCCTTGGGCAAGTGCACGCTCACAGCTGGCAGCTCCGCAGGACGCATGGCGGGGTGGTACGTGCTGGCTGTGCAGGCAGCCCACGCTCTGCCCCAGTACCAGCCTGCCCCGAGCTGGGGGATGTGCTGAGCAGCGGGCACAGGGGAACCTTTGCCCTCTCCCTCCCCGGCCGATTGCACAACGCGGCTGCTGCCAGCCCGCCTGGCAGCGCTGGGCTCGCCGAGGTCCCCAAAGGACAGTCCCCCCCCTCCGTAGTGGGGCTGGGAGAGGATCGCCGATGCTGACGCTGGCCCGTGCCCACACCCTGCATCCCACCCTCCTCTCTTTTCCTTCCCGCAGCATCCGGCAGCTGAAGGAACGAGTGGCAAACTTGCGCGTGAAACACGATCAGATCTACAGCTTCCCCCTGCAGCATATTGAGCCCCAGGTCAACTGGTCAACAGTGATCGAGGAGAAACAGGTACCAAGGGGACCACCGGTGCCGCTGCCTGGCCAGCAGCACCAGCTAGGGACAGGCAGGACCTTGTGCATCTCTCCATGGAGAAACAGGCTCCTGGAAACCTTCTTGGCCGCTGGATGCTGGGAAGGAGGTGGCGTGCTGGGTGGCAGGGGAGGGTGCAGAGGTGACAAGGCCAGTGGCTGTGGCACCAGGAATCGGGGCTGGAAGCGGCGCCACTAGCAGCAGCTGGGCTAAGGGAGGAAAAGCTCGGGAGGATCCCGGGGCGGAGCCACGGGGGAGTGCGCCAGCCTGGCTATCGCCCTCCTGGATGAGCTTGGGCGAACCTCTGCCCTTCTCCAGCCAAGGATGGAGACCACACTCCTTCTCCAGGCAACATACTCCAACACCCCACCGTCCTAAGAGTGAAAAAGCTTCTCCTCCTTGTATCCAGTCTGCGCTTCCCCCTGCCCCACCTTACCCTCCTACCACGCGTAACCACCTTGCAGAGGATGCTGTTAGGTGACCCCAAAGCCTTCTTCTCCCCAAGGAGAAGCCTCTCCTCCAACAAGCCTCAGCCTCTCCTCTTGGGTCCTTGCCTCGGCATCCCCAGTCACCACCCGCTTTGGGCTCTACCCCATGGTCCTTACTCTTTATTTTAGCCCACTCCGTACACTCTTCCAGCCAGAAAAGGGTTAAAAGGCCCCAAACTGGCTTCCCCATGGCCACTGTCTGGCACAGCTGGTTTCACCCACATGCTGCCAACACCAGAGCCCATCCAAGCCCAGCTCCATGTCCACCTCCAAGAGGAGTTTCCCAGGTCTTAGCCGCCGTGTCCCATTCCCCCATCACTAACCTCAACTCCTGTGCACCGCAGGACGCATTAAGCAGCAAGGGCTTCGGGACTGACCTGCCGCTGGTCAACAGCCAAGTAGAAGAGCACAACATCTTCCACAACGAGGTCATGGCCATCGGCCCACACATGGCCAAGGAAGGCAACAAGGTCAGCTCTCCTGCCCCCTGTCTCCCTGCTGCCCCACGGGGTCGGCCCCATCCCGTGCCCCTTGATGAAGGCGAGGGCAGCCCACCATCCAGGCTGCTGCAGCCTGGACCAGGTTGGGTGGGCACCCAGATCCACGCCTGAGCTTGGAGTTGAGCATCATACGCTGACTCCTAACATTACAATGAGGCAAATCCCATAAACTCCACACCCCCCTCCCTCCATCCAGCCCCCGCCAGAACACCACTCTCCAGAGACACGCTCCTAACTCTTGCCTTGCTTCTCCTTCTCTGTCACCAGGAATACACGAGCGACTTCCAAGCCAAATACCAGAAGCTGCTGGTAAGAGACCTTTCAGATCCTGGCGGGCAGAGCCCCTGGCAGGGGTCCCGGGGTGGCCAGGCACCCCCAGGTCACCTGTGTAGAGGAGTTTTGGGCTGAGTTCTCCCCTCTGACCCTTCCCAGGCTGGTTCCCAGCAGCGGCAGCAGGATCTGAACTCCCTGCAGGACTACATGCAGCGCTGCACCAACAAGCTCTACTGGCTGGATCAGCAGGCGAAGGACAGGACCCATTATGACTGGAGCGACCACAACCTGGACTACCCCAGCCGGCGCCGCCAGTATGAGGTCCGTGCACGCTCGCCTGCAGCCCGGCCCCGTGCCGGCTGGGCGCTTTTGCAGCAAAGGGAGGTGGGCACGGAGCCAGGGGGAGCGGGCTGGGGGGTGGATGGGGGCAGGAAAGGTCCCTCCCCCCGTGCCTCAGTTTCCCTCAGCTCTGTCACAAAGCGCTTTGAGATGTACAGATGATAGCATGTGAATAGTAAGGAAAATCCTGACCTCCTGCCAGAAATAAAGCAATGAGGAAGCTCGAGAGCTTCCTCATTCTCCTTTCCCTTATCTCGGCATTCACTTGGCAAGAGTCACATCTTTAGCAACGTCTGCAAAGGAAGGAAAAGTGAGAGCTGCAGTGGGGGAACACCACACTTTCTGTCTTGTGGAGCTGTTTGGGCCCTTCCAGAGTAGCTCAGTCACAGGACGCAGCCAGGGTCCCCTCTCTTTGCCTGGTGATCAGTGTCTCACCTCTCTCCATCTAGAACTTCATCCACCGGAAGCTGGAGGAGAAGGAGGAGGCCATCAACAAGCTACATACGGATGGAGACCAGCTGCTCGCCCAGAACCACCCGGGGAAGAATGCCATCGAGGTGAGCATCAGGGCTGGGCTCCAGCTTCCCCGCCTGCCCTGGTGCTCGGGGGACTCGCCCGGCCCTTCTCCACCGTGGGACACGGTGCCAACACAACTCTTGACTTTACTTCCTGGGATGCCAAGTAGGGAAAAAAGTCTCCTTCACCTGCAAGTGGGTAAACACCATCGGAGGAGCCGAGATAAACCTAAGGAGCTCTTCCCATGTCCCTCATTCCTGTGCCGATTACCCTGTGCCTGCCTACAAAGGATAAATTATGGTGGCAGATGCCACCTTTGATGGGAAGATGGACACAAGGCCTCAGGATTTGCCACCTCCTTATACCCATCCCCACACTCCCATCAGAGCTTTGGACTAACTCTCCAGTATTCCCATCCCGAGCAGCTGGGCAGCTGCAGAGGCAGCCACGGAGTTGTTTGCTCAAGAGGGAAATGGGCATTTTCTGGAGGGCAGCCCAGGCTCACCCCTAACACGGGCGTCCTGCTGACGTCCACCTCCCATTCCCTGCATTACAGGCTCACATCGAGGCGGTGCACGCCGACTGGAAGGAGTACCTCAACCTGCTGATCTGCGAGGAGAGCCACCTGAAGTTCATGGAGGACTACCACAAGGTACCAGATCTTCAGGGGGAGCGAGGCACTGCATGCTCGGCCCAGCCTGGAAAGTCAGGGCTGGGTCGCAGGAGACCCCAGCAAACACACAAGCTCCTGCTGCTCTGGAAATGGGGTAGAAGAGATTTAGTCCTCTAGTCTACAGGGGCTTTTAAGGCTAGGGAGGACCACTTTGAGTTGATAACACAAGTCATAACTGCTCAAATGCCAAATGCAATCAGTAATTGCTTGGCCAAAGCATAACTTGCGGAAAGCATCCACTCCAACGCTGAGGTTCAAGAGCCCCTCAAGGATGCCCAGTGTTGGCATCCTTGTCCATAGGGCAGCAGAGATATCTCATGGAGGGACCTCACGCCCAAAACAAGACATGGGGAGACCTTACATGCTCCTCTCAGAAGCAGAACAGGTCCAAGTGGGAGAGATGGGGGAAAACACCTGCAGAGAGCAGAGCTGGCCCCTCGGGGAGCTCTGCGTGAGGGCTCAGCACCTCAGTTGAGCTCGGCAGACAGATGTCTGCTGGATAAATTGCATCCGACAGCCAGGGAGGCTCTGCAGGGGAGCAGGTCAGGCTGGATTCCTCTCCCACAGCCTGGGCGTGTTGACGAGGGACGTGATGAGTCTCTTGCCAAAGCTGAACCACGGTGCCCAGCCCAGGCAGCGCCTTTTGTGGGTATCTGCCAGAATAACCGCCCCGGGGGGTGGTTTGTGCGTGGAAGGGCTTGGCTCTGCCTTCTCCCTGGCGCTGGCAATGGAGATACCACGCACCGTCATGATGCTCTCCCAAGTGCTACAAAATTGAGGGCGGGGAAAGGTGGGATTTAACAGCTCTGCAGGAGAAGACTGTGGAATAAGCTGCCCCTGGTTGTCTTTCCCCTAGCTCTGCTGTCCCAAGCATGGGAAATAGCGATGCCTCACCTTTCTCCACGCACTTCTGAGTGCTCGGGTGCCCATCATAGCTCCTGGTGGCTGTCCCTGCTCTAGGCAGCACAAAGACCCAGGTGCCCGGTTGGGTCTGCTCCGCGTTTCAGCTGGACCCTCCCTCACAAGAAACTTTGCCTTTCTGCAGTTTCAGAAAGACACTAAGGATGCCCAGGAGCTCTTGAAGAAGGTGGATACAGACCTGGACCAAAAATTCAGCCCAGAGTTCAAGGACAGATACCAGCTCGAATCTCTCCTCCGGGAGCTGGATGTGAGTATTTGTGTAGGTAGGACCAAAGGGGAGGCAGCAGCAGCAGCAGCCGCCGGTGTCCCTATGACACCGATGGAGGGACAGCCCTGCCAGAGGAGGCATCTAGCCCAGCTTTCTCCACAGCGAGCAGCAGGACCACGCTGCTGCCTCCCTGAGCCTGGCCTTCGCTCCACTCTTCCTTCCCCTCTAGCTAGAGATTGCCTCTCCCATAGCAACGTAATTGCTCACTAGGCTGGTTTTTATTTGTTCTCTCATTGAGTTAGCGCTCATTAAGGGTGGGAGCATAATTAGACCTGCTGCCAGAGGAGGTTGTGGAACTCGCTGTGCTGCGTAGAGCTGGGATGCGAGATCGCCCACTTGGGAAGGGCTGTGCTGAGCCGAGCCTCTGGCCCGGCCCAAGCCCAAGCATGCTGCAGCAGGCCCAGGTGATGCACGTGTCCCGGGACAGCTGATCGCTCAACCCAAGAGCTGGCCCTGTCCTCCTACGCGCTCCGCTCCATCCCACTCAACGCTGTGGGATACCCACCTGCATAGCTAGAAATAGAGCAACCGGTGGAGAGCCTTTTCACGGGGCTCTAATTAGAGGTAATAGCTGGGAATGGGTCTACCCATCAACACGCAGCCAGGCAGATGTGGCCGGTACACCAGGGAATGCCTGCTACTGGCCGGTGGCTAGTGCCAAGGCATGGCAACTCACAGGCACAGTCCCAGTCCTCAGCCTGGCTGCAAAAGCAGGCAGGAGGGTGCAGGAATGCTTGGTGTAGGAACATAACGGCTGCAGAGCAGGACCCAGGAGCCGTTTTCACTAGCATAAGCAAAAGAGAAGCCGCAATCTCTGTCCCAGCAGCGTTGGTAGAAGCTCCTCCCCAGCCGGTAGAGCCCAGGAGCTCGTTCTTCCCACACTTCCCTACTGGTTTTGGTCTTTACCCCGTGCTAGGACCAGGAGAAGGCCTTGGACAAGTACGAAGAGGTGGTGAAGTCCCTGCAGGAGCGCAGCCAGCACGTCCTGCCCCTGCGGTACCGCCGCGAGACGCCGCCCCAGCCCGTGCCCGTGGAGGCTCTCTGCGAGTACGAAGGCGAGCAGGTACCATCTCCCTCCTCTCCCTGAGCAATACGGAAAGGTGGGAACCGTCTCCTCGGCGGGCACTGGGGATGGAAGAGGCACCTGGGGAAGGAGCAGTTCTTGCCAGTGCCCAAACGGCCATGTCTCCTGCAGCGGGGACAAGGTGAAGGTCATGCTTGCCCCGGTGGGAAAGCAGGTTTGGCAGCTCAGGAGGAGCAGGGCAGGAGGGATGCGGGGGGAAACGCAGCCTCCGTCCGCCCTGCGGACAGCGTGCCTATCACACACCCTTTGGGAGGTTGCGACAGCCCGGCTCCATCACATTCCCACGCTCCCTGCGCTGGGACGGCAGAGATGTCCAGGCACATTTCTGAGCCAAGAACCTCACCCCACCATCACTGGCACAGTCCCGTCGGGCACATCTGTGTCCCCACCACCAGGGTATATCGGTCTTTGCAGGACTGCTTAGTTGACCGAAGGGATGGGACAGCAGAGCCGGTAGACACCAGGGGAGCGGCAGGGGCCTGGAAAGGCACGAGCAGCTCCGGCTGACTCAGCTGCCTGCCGCTCCGAATGGGAAAGCCACAGCACAGCCTGGGAAACGCCTTCTCATCTCTGCCCTAGTGGGAATCCACTTACCATGGCTGTTGCAAGAGGAGGCACAGCTCCATACCTGGAGGCTCAGGGGAGGGAGGAGGAGGGCGCATGAGATTTCTGCAAGCGGCAGACACTTGGAGAAGCGAGAGGGTGCCGAGAGAAGGGATTGGGGTTGATGCCGGTCTTGCCGCCCTGCAAGCGCAGCTCCCCAGGGGCTGCTGGTGTGGAGCAGGGTGGGTGGCGTCTCCTGACCTGCTGCTGTGACCGGTTCCCTGTCCCCTAGGGCCAGATAAGCCGAGGAGCCCACTACACCCTGCAGAAGAACAACGGAGACATTTGGGAAGTGGCAGACACCTCAGGAGACAAGATCAGCGCCCCAGGGGTCTGCTTCATGATCCCCCCGCCTGACCCAGAAGCAATAGCCCTGGCAGACCAGTACGTGCCCCCCCAGCCTGCCGTGCCGGACCCTCCCACTGCCCCAGCAGCCTTTGCCGTTGCCTTCACCAGCCCCAGGCCACCCCACCAGTGCTGCACCCCCCAGTCTGGCAGCGGCGGGGGGCTCCTGCCCCGATTCCCGCAGCGAAGCCGTGTCCTCGGGCTTCCTCCAGGATGGATTCCTGCACCCTCCTGCTTGCACACAAGATCCCACAGGGCAAAGTGGGGCCAACTCAGAGCCATCCAGGTCGCCCCTCGTCTGGAGGGCCACTGTGATGTGGGGGGAGCTGCCCACCCCTCCCCTCAGCAGGCAGGGATCTGCCTTTGCTGCCTCTCCCCTGCTCTCCCCCCACCGGTGAAGACACTGCTCTATCCTTTCACCAACACGGGGTGAAGGTGCCTCTCCCCGCCTTGCTCCATGGCTGCCACAAGGGACCAGGTCCCACAAGCCCCTCCAGAGCTGCACCTCCGTCCTGGAGCCACGCCAGGATGGGCAATGGGAGTGATGGAGGGGCCGACTCTGACCTCACTGTCCCATTTTGCAGGATTGCCAATCACTACGCAACTGTGAAGGAGAAGACGGCCAACTGCAAGAACATCCTCCAGCAGCGCTACGAGGGGCTGAAGGCAGACAGCATTGGAGGTGCGGCTCTGGAAGGGCACAAAAAGGCTGCTGTAGCCTTAAGCTTAGGTGGTGGCCCACCTTAAGGGGGACGTCACCAAGAGCTTCTCATCTCCTATGGGTCGTGGGGACTATGGTATTGGGATGCATGCAGGGGCAGAGCAGGCGGAGCTTGGGGAGAAGAAGGGGATGTCGGTTTTGCACTCCCCAGTGAGACTGAGCCTAGACCCCACTTCCAACTGGCTCTAACCTGGTGTCCCCCCCCTCAATATCCAGATGCTGCATCGGTTCGGGGGCGCCAGCTTCTGGCAGGGTTGGAGAAAGTCAACAGCGACCTGGACAAGCAGGAGAAAGCAATAACGGCAAACCTCCGTCCGCCGCTGGAGCAGAGCCGGGCTGTGCAGGACAGCACCGAACGCTCCAAGGACCTGAAGGTATGAGGCTGTGGAAGCAGACAGATGGTGCTGTACAGGGACCGTGCTCCCAGGGGCTCTCCAGGGTGGTCCTCGGTATACTGGGTGCTATAGGCGCTCCCTGAGCCCAGGAGCACACGGGCATGGGGCGAGGCTTACAGCTGGCTGCTGCTTCCAGTGGAGGTGGGGAGCAGCCTCAGAAGCCAAAACCTTCACCCTGCTCTTGGCCCCAGTTTGGTCACAGGAAGGTTGAGCAGGGAAAAGGTGATGGCTGCAGAGAGGGAAGCCTTCAAGTTTTGATCCTGCCCATATATCTGCTACTCAGAATATCATAGAATTCTATGATTCTATGATATTCTGAGCACAGCAGGGACATTAACTTTGCCACCACCATCACCAGCTCAGAAAGGAGCAGGAAAACACTTATGGTCCAGGGCACTGTTTCTCCTTGTGGACCTGCCCTACTATAGGCTCCAGTGCTGGTCGCATCCTGCTCTTTTCCTCTCCTTCAGACCCCTAATTAAGTCAGGCTCCATGCCACAAACCTCCCTTGGTTTAGGAGGAAGTTCAGGTCCTGGTTACATCACCTGCCGAGGGCTGTGTCAAAACCCAAGTGCCACCACAAGTGAAAGCAAATTGCTCCAACTGCCTGCAGCGCTTTGATGTCCAGGCAAGAACTCATCCCTCAGGCTGCAGAACCCAACGGTCCAGATGAGTCCAGCACGTTTCTGACAGAGCTGGAGCTGGTGGGAACCACACCCCGGCCAGAGTTTCCTTGCTAAGGGCGAGCTAGCCTGCTCCAGAAGAGACATAAGTCAACAGAAAGTCAACAGAACATACCCTTTTGTCCCCTACAGGGCTGAAAGGCACCTGCCATCAAACACGAGCCCTCAGCCCTGACCTCCCTTCTCACACTGGACAGCCAAGGGTCAGGTTCTTTGTAGCCACAATGTCCCAGTTCAGTTGCTATAAAGGCTTTATTCCTACTGCAGAACATCACCAACGAGGTCCGTCGCATTGAACCTGAGAAGACAAGGAAGATCCAGGAGTGCGAGCTCTTCATCGAATCCGTGCCGAACACTGGCAGCGCTACCTTGGTAAAGAACAAGGTGGAGAATACCAACAAGAAGTACGACCGTGTGGTCCAGCTGCTCAGCGCTGCCCAAGAGAAGTAAGCCATGACCTAAGCCATGACCTAAGTCATGGCTTGAGCCTTGGCATAACGTAGGATCCTGCAGGAGAGGTGCAGGCGTGCTTAAACACCTTTCCTCTTGTGTCCATACAGAGTTGAGGTGGCCACACACCTCGAGAAGAGCCTCCAACAAGGCCGAGACCTGCTGTCTACTTATGAGAACAAACTGGTCATAGATGACACGGTACCAGAGGATTTGCGGGTGGTAGACCGTAAGAAAGAAGAGCTGCTGGTGAGTGTTGCCTCCAGCTGGTTTTCTACCCTATTGACATGCTCCGCAAACAAAACCCCCTTCCAAAAGGTGGGGTAATTGTTGCTCAACCCACAAGCTTGAATCAGTTGGCAAAGGGATGGCCTTCCCCCAGCTGGAGATGAGACCCCCACGTTAAGTGCAGTGATCCCCACCTACTTTAAATGCAAACCGTTCCTGTCCCCAAACCAGAAATCAAATGCCAGTTGAATACTTATGATTTGACAGAAGGACTGATGGAGAAGTGAAGCATAAAATGGTCTGGGAAAAGCAACACAGAGGCGTGATACTTGAAAGAGGTGGACCTAGCAAGGCTTTGAGAAGAGCTATCACTAGGAAAAGCTACCAACCAAAATTGGCAATCCTTCTGCTATAGAAAGGCCAAGAATTGGTTAGGCCCGAATTTTCTGTCCTTCTTCAGCTTTTCCATCAAGCTCTCAAGTTCAGACCATCATGCAAAAGCTTTTCGCAGCTCCTTCTGGAGTTGTCGCACTGGCAGGAACAGGGTTTGAGGCTCACATGAGAAGCACCAAATATTTTGCACATGGTATGCTCGCTTTTAAAGATTAACAGGCAGAGAAGGGAGCGGAGAGCTAACTTTTCTCCCCATCAGGTTTACCAGATGGCTCTGCTTACAACGCTAGCCTCTGACTTGCTTTTCTCCGCAACTCGTAGCGCTACTGCAGCTCAGCCCTTCCTTAGCATCCTCTGTAGCTCCAGTGCAGTTGCTGGAGTTGATGTGGAACAGTGACCAAAGCCCAGAGAATCCCTCTCTCCTGTTTTTGTTTGTTTTTGGTTTTTTTTCCCCACAGGCCATGGGCACTGAGCTCCAGTCCAAAAGGTTCCTGCTCAATGAAGCAGAGCAGAACTTGCTAAGGACGAAGACGTGCTCCAATGCCCTGGCCAGCAAGTTCCAGGAGCACTGCCCCGACATCGAACGGCAAGAAGCCGAGCTCTACAAACTCAACCAGCGCTTCAACAACCTCAGCAAGCAAATCGACCACAGGTAAGAGAGAGGACAGGATCTAGCTAGGACTGGACCAGCCTGGAGAGCCGGGGTATTTACTGTGGAGTTGGAACCACGCTGAATCTGGAAGAGGCGTAACACCATCATGGGCATAAGCAGTTGCAGAAGGGCTTCCAGGGAGGGATAAGGAGGAAGAGAAGAAATTCCTGGCATGTGCTGGCTGGGTAGATCTGGGCAGCCTTTAGGATTAAGTGCTCTTGCAACAGAGATGGGGATTTTGGCAAGAGAAGACCTTTGGCTTAAATCTGTGTCTTTAGGGAGCAGGGGAAACGGGGACGGGTTAAGGAGGTGTTTGCAGAAGACTCAAGAGATGCGATAGTACTGAAGCTGAGCCGATTTCCCCCACAGAACGCAGACCCTGCAGAAAGCCAAAAGCGCTTATTCCAACTACCGCACCAACTACGACAAAATCAACCAGTTCCTGTGCAACATACCTAACTACGAGCCGCAGGAGACCGACAACATCCAGCAAGTGGAAATGAAGCTGAAGAACCAAGCGGTAATTCTTTGTGAGAGCGCCCTGGGCTGCACGGGGAGAGGAGAAGGAACAACACTAAAAGATAAGGAGTAGAGTTCAGATAGCTCTTGAACATAAATTAGATTATAAAGACTTATTAGCTTGCTTTATTTTTACACTGTAAGGTCCCACTGTCCTACCTGTGCCTTGTTTACACGTAGCAGGGCAGCTCGCAAAGGTTGTTGTTCTCAGTGTTGTGATTTTAACGGCAACCCTCGACAAAGGCTGAGCAACGTGTTCGGATTTTGTGTTCCCTTTGACGCGTATCTCTGTGCATGCCAGGCGCTCCTCAGCGACATCGCAAGCAAGGAACAGGAGGTGCAGAAGGTCTCCGCCACAGCTCAGCAATACCAGCAGGCAGTGAAGGTAAGGATTGCAATTCTGCCACGGGGAGAACTTTAACATAGAATGGTTTGGGTTGGAGGGGACCTTTAAAGGCCACCTGGTCCAATCCCCCTGCCATAAGCAGAGACATCTTCCACTAGATCCGGTTGCTCAGAGCCCCGTCCAACCTGACCTGGAATGTGTCCAGAGATGGGGCATCTCCCACCTCTCTGGGCAACCTGGGCCAGTGTCTCACCACCCTCAGCGTAAAAAATTTCTTCCTTCTATCTAGCCTGAATCTCCCCTCTTTTAGTTTAAAGCCATTATCCCTTGTCCTGTCACAACAGGCCCTGCTGAAAAGTCCCTCCCCATCTTTCTTATGAGACCCATTTAAGGGGGGGCCATTGAAATGCCACAATGAGGTCTCCCCAAAGCTTTCTCCAGGCTGAACACCCCCAACTCTCTCAGCCTGCCCTCCCAGCAGAGGGGCTCCAGCCCTCACAGCATCTCCGGGGCCTCCTCTGGCCCTGCTCCAACACGTCCATGTCTTTCCTTTGCTGAGGGCTCCAGAGCTGGACGCAGCACTGCAGGGGGTTCTCCCCAGAGCGGAACAGAAGGGCAGAATGACCCACATCCTACAAGGAGCCACCTAAAGAAAGCCTAGTGCCTTGCTCAGTCAACTGATGAGCTAAAACCAGGTTATATCTGCTCCGATGTTGACATCACGTGGCCATCAGCATGGCAACTGGCCCAGATTTATTGTCTGTGAAAGGAGGGTTTCCATGCCAAGCCCAGCATCGGTAAGGTAACTGGAAGGTCAGCCCATGCCTGCAGCTGTGCTGTCACGGTCACAGGGCAGTACCTGACTCAGAACCTGCTGGGAGGTCCTGCCAACAGTGCTCCACATCCCACCATCCTCAGCAGCTCGCCTAACGCACGGGTCAAGGGTAGAAGTCATTAAAGCCAGGGTTTAGGAGAGACCTGTGCACGAAGGGGACCCAGTAATCTCACTTTCCTCCTGGGATCTTCTTCCCACAGGACTACGAGTTGGAAGCAGAGAAGCTACGGTCCATCCTCGACCTAGAGAACGGCCGGAACGGGTACATGAGCAAGAAGCCCAGGCTCCAGTCTCCAGCCGCAAAAGTGAAAGAGGAGGTAAGAGGTGGCTTACAGAGAGCTAAAGCAGATGAAAGCTTATGGGACCCAGAGGGATTTTGCAAACTGTTTGATTTACTGTCGGTGACCATGGTCCCAGTGGGGACTGCAGGGGAGGGCAGAGAATCAGGAGAGGAAGGGATTTTTCCATCATTCTTTTGATCATCCATTAATTTTTTGAGGCTGAGCTGGCCAGAACGAGAGAGGGAAAATGCTGGATTTAGCACTTTGGGAGAAAAACCAAAAACCTGGAAGTTTTTCCCCTCTCTAGACTTTCAAACAGCAAGTGAGATTTCACCACCAAAGACCGCATGCTAGATAGAAATACTTACAGCGAGAGAAGGCCACGAGCTACTTATTTTTGCAGGATCCGTTTGCTAACTGCCCCAAACTCATCCTGCCTGTCGAGGCAGGCAGAAGTGTCCACCCAGTTCTTCCTCGTCTGCATCTCTTTTTGCACATCTTGAGTAGGAAACATACAGTAGGACCATGAGTTTGTGTGCGTGCATGAGAATCGCTCTTCCTCCTCCAAAGCTTGGCAGATCCCCGCTGTAGAAGGCTGTTAGGAGAGCACCCAGGGTGGCTTCTTTAGGGCCTGGCCATTGTTTCTATTCAACAAGTCTTGACCAAGCACCCCCTGGTTCCACGACCTTTTCTCAATGCATTTTCGTTCCGTAGGAAGCTGTTCTGGCGGCCAAGTTCACCGAAGTGAACGCAGTGAACAAACAGAGGCTGCAGAACCTGGAGTTCGCTCAGAGCCTCCTGCGGCAGGTAAGCGCTAACCAGGAGCAACGCGATACCGAAAGCACAGTCGTGTAAATAATATACACACGTGGCTTTGCTATTGCAAGTTGAACTGCAAACACATCTAGCTAGTGTTCCGTGCCCCCAAAATCATTCACCAGTACACACTTAAATCAGATAAACAACCCCTCTGTGCTTCTCGGTCCTATCCCCCACTCCTCCAAGGAAGCTCCACATCATTTTTAACACTTCTTTCGCCAAGCCCATGCAAGAATTAGCATCCCTCATGGCTACAAGTTTTGTTCTGCCAGCAACAGCCGTTGCAGAAAGCATTTCTCAGGCTGGGAATGCACAGAGCGGTTTGAGAGCCGCCTGTTTGCAACTACCTTCTCCCCTGTTCAGCGTTTGGAAAAGGCAACCTCCATTAACCAAGCTCAACATCCCCCTGGCGTTTTGTCACAGGAGGCACTGAAAATAAGCACCAAAAGTATGATTAGTTGGGGTTTTTTTTTGACTACGTGTTCTTTTTTTTTCAACAACAGCAACCAGAGGTTCAAGTGACACAAGACTCTATCCAGAGCAAAAAATCTGTAAGGCCCGTGGAAGAAGTCTGGAAGTTGAAGAAAGAGCTTGAGGATGAGACTCAGCGTCGGCAACAGCTAGAAGCAGAGATCAAAGCCATTCAGAACAACATTGTCCACCTGCAAAACCAGAAGCCCCAAGAAACTGTTGTTAAGAAAGAACTGCTGAAGAAAGTGCCTGACCCTCAGCTGGAGGAGAGCTTCCACAAACTGCAGCAAAACCTGGCAGAAGAGCAGCGCAAGAACCAGGTGCTCCAGGATGAGCTGGAGGCTCTTAAAATCAGGCTGCGCGTTTTGGAGCACGAGAAGAAGGAAGGAGGGCAGGAGTATATAGTGAAAGAGGTACTGCGTATTGAACAAGATAAGGCTCAAGCTGATGAAATCCTGAAGCTCAAAGAAGAATTGGAAGAGCTCAGGAGGCAGGAAGGAACCAGAGAGAACGAAGTCATCCTTTTACGGCAACAAATTGTTGTGCTGTCCAGCGAGAAGAACAAAGAGCAGGAGAAGGTAACGGAGAAGGAGGTGCTGAAGCTGCAGAACGATCCCCAGCTGGAGATGGAATTCCGGATGTTGCAAGAGAACAAACAGAGGGAGAGCGCCCTTCGGCAGAAGCATGAGGAAGAACTCAGCTTCCTCCAGGACAAGCTCAAACGCCTTGAGAAGGAACGGGCCATGGCTGAGGGCAAAATTACCGTTAAGGAGGTACTGAAGGTAGAGAAAGACTTAGCCATCGAGAGGGAGGTGAATGAGCTCCGCCGCCAGTACGAAGATGAGAAGTCCAAGGGTCGTTCCAACGAGCGGGAAAAGGCTGAGCTGCTGAGGAAGATCCAGCTGCTGGAGGAAGAGAACTCCAAGGTGGTTGTCCAGGAGAAAGTGCGTGAGATTGTGCGCCCGGATCCCAAGGCTGAAAATGAAGTTGCCAACCTTCGTTTGGAGCTGGTAGAGCAGGAGAGGAGATACCGAGGTGGTGATGAACAGCTGAAGAGCTGTCAGAATGAGCTGGCCGCTCTGAAGAACAGAGGGCCACTGGTAGAAGTCAAAGAAGTCATTAAGGAGGTCATTAAGTACAAGAATGATCCAGAAACCGAAAAGGAACTACAGCGGCTCCGGGAGGAAATCATAGAGAGGACAGGAGCAATTGAAAGAGCCGACCTTGAGATCTACCAGCTGAAACAAGAGATACAAGCTTTGAAAGATACCAAACCTCAAGTGCATACCAAGGAAGTCGTTCAAGAAATTCTGCAGTTTCGGGAAGACCCCAAGACGAGAGAGGAGGTAGAGTCTCTGAGAGTGCAGCTAGCAGATGAACAGATGAAACACATTGACCTGGAGAGGGAGCGGCTACTCCAAGAAGAGAAAGTAAGACAGAAGGAGGAAGAACTTTCCCAGGTGAAGGAGAAAGTGGTCCAACAGGAAGTAGTGAAGTATGAGCAAGATCCTGCCTTGAAAGCTGAAGTCAACTCCTTCTCTCAGAGCATTGAGAGCGAGCTGAAGCAAATTGATTGCCTCCGTGAAGAACTCCGCAAGCTGCAGAGGAGGCGGTCTGAGCTAGAGCGTCAGCTAGAAGAACTTGAGAAGGAGAGACAGGCCCGCAGAGAGGCTGAACTGGAGGTGCAGAGGCTGAAGATTAGGTTGAACGAGCTGGAAGAACAGGAGAGGGAGACAACAGAACGAGTGACTGTGAAACAGAAAGTGATCCTTCAGCAAGATCCCCAGCAAGAGAAGGAGCATTCCCTCCTCAAGCTGGAGCTAGAAGAAGAGAAGCACCGGAGACAAGTCTTGCAAACTGAACTAGAAGCCCTGAGAAAGAAGCTCCTTTCTTTGGAGAAGATGGAGGTCAAAGAGAAAGTGGTCTTTTCAGAGAGCGTCCAAGTGGACAAAGGAGACACGGAATACGAGATTCAAAAGCTGAAGAGCAATCTGGAGGAAGAAAGCAGGCGTAAGAGGGAGCTAGATGCAGATATCAACCGCCTCGAAACGAGGCTGTCCGAGGTGGAATTCAACAACTCCAAGTCCTCGAAGGAGCTAGACTTATTAAGGGAGGAAAACCACAAACTACACCTTGAGAAACAGAACCTGCTGATGGAAACAAGGAGGCTGCAGTCAGAGATTGAACTCACAGCAACAGAAGCTCGGGATCTGAGAAACATGACCCACGTGGACAGTGGAATAAACCTGGACTCCAGATTCCAAGCTTTGGAAAGAGAGTTAGATGATCTGAAGCAGTTATCCAGAGAAAAAGATGCAGAAATCGAGCAACTCCAAAATCGCCTCAAGACAGTGGCTATCAAGAGGGAGCAAAGAGAGAACCACCTGAGGCGCTCCATTGTGGTCATCGACCCCGATACAGGAAAAGAAATGTCTCCAGAAGAAGCTCATGTGCTTGGCCTCATTGAATGGAGCTTGTTTGTCAAACTGAAGAGTCAGGAATGTGACTGGGAGGAGATCTCAATAAAGGGTCCCAACGGGGAATCATCTGTCATCCTCGACAGAAAGTCTGGTAGAGAGTTCTCAATTGAGGATGCCTTGAAGAGTGGAAGGCTAACCATGGCTCAGTACAACAGTTACCTCAACAAGGAGATGTCGATCCAGGAGTTGGCAGTCTTGGTGTCCGGAAGTAATTACACAGCGCTCCCTCCACTTTAGAAACTTTTCTGAGGAGCAGCTAGGCAGAGCTGCGCCTCTCGTTAGACTACCAGATCACTGCAAACCCTTGCCCTCCTTTGCGTCTTCCAAAATGCTACAGCCTCTGCCCCAGCCACGCCGCTTGCTGTCCATACACTGCAGGAAAAGCACCACCAGTAGTGGGAAACATGTTTGTTGGGACTACAGCAAAAACTTCTCCCCCTCTTCATCCCTACCGAATCACTCAACCTAACGAAAACCAAGACAAAAAGCCTTAGGACGGTGAAGTACCTAAAGTCCAAAGACTCAGTAGAACCTGCAGCTTCCTCCATGTATACTCACGTAGTCGCCTAAAAAGCTGCATACAGCAGTCATTAGAGAGACTGAAGGTCAAGATGACTCCGAGGTGACCAGCAGGAGCTGGTTACGTCAGCTACATGTTGGTAAGCCAGACAGTTTCATCGCGGACAACTGACTAACCGATGGGATCGTCTTCTGAGGAAACCAGCTCTGTAAAAACAAAGGTGTGCTACGCATCTCCATTCAGTATCACCACGCGAATACCTGAACACCATCATTGCGTTCACCTACGTGCCCATGCTACTGGGGAAGAGTGAAGCAGGTATAATTTGATGGCATCAGCCGTAGATCCAGGAGGAGCATTCGTACACCACCAAGGTCACCAAGAAGTTACGTGAAGAGGTGGCAGTATGGCCAAACACAAGCGGGTAGTGTAAAGCATGCGACTGTAACCAAACGCAGAGTGCCTTCGAAACAGTTAGCTTACCTCACGGTTAAAAGCTGTTTGTGCTGGTATTTTACTGGGCGGAGTTACATGCAGCTACATGTTTCATTTACTTGTGTAAGGGAACGGGAAATAGAGGGGAATTCTATTTATAGTACAAAATAAAAATGCAGTGGTTCCAATCAGAAGTTGGGTTTTCTTTCCTAGTTTTGGCCGTCTCTTCCTCTTTGGCTTTACAGAAAGATGCCATTTCAGAATCAAAGTTAAAAAAATAAGACCGTTCATTTTAGCCATTGACTCTTTTCCAAGAGGGAAATTGCTGGAGTAGCATTAGAGCTGGGAGTAATTAGCAGCATTAGACAGGAGTGAACTGCACTGACAAATGAGACTGCAGCTGCAGGAAAACAGGGAATTGCACTGGGATGGTACCAGGGGCTTCCGCATCTAGAACGCGTCCAGTTCCTTTTTCCCCAAATTTCAGCTAATACCCGAACCCCAGTAAACTCTGCTGTCAACAAAAGCAGTCGTGAGCATTCCCTGCGCTTTGAGGATTAACACCATTCTTTTACCTTTGCGAATGAAGGATGAGGCAGGATCCCACCACTGCTCCAGGGTCCAAACCCCACACGTTCTTTCCAGATGTCAAACTTCAAGCACCAGCAGGAGCGCATTGAAAGAGAACATGCAATTCTACCACCACAACGGCCAGAAAGAGACCTGTAATTTACTTACCGCCTAAGAGACTTTAGTTAAAACAGTAACTAATTCGTTACTCGCTCAAGAAACAAGATGATCGAGAGGTGATCATCTAAGCTGAACAACAAATTCTTGAAAACAAAGTCCTGAAGCTAGAGGTAAGGAGATGGAAAAAAGCATTTTGGAAACTTTGAAACAATTTATTCAGTTGTTCTGTACAAGATTAACAGTTTTCATACCACCCCCGCTATCTTCAGCAAGACAGTCCCAACACGCACCAAAAAAAAAAAAAAAAAATAGTAAACCGCAGCTCTTACACCCGAAAGGAACTGCCATATTAAGTGCATGCCACGGGAGCCTCGCCTCCCCACACCGTCACGAAAGCGTTGCAAGTTGCCTCGTCAAGGCAGAGACGCTGGACTCCTGGCTCCCCACGGGTCTTAGCGTGGTTGCGCCTTGCTGCGACTCTGCTCCATCCCATTCACTCATTCATTATAGCATGTAAAGAGGAAAAAAAAAACCCAAACAAAACAACTCAAAAATAAAAAATATCCCACAGAATTTCCACCAAAGAAACATTTCCCTGAGGCAAGAGGCTTCGCTAAATTCCTAGAAGGAGGGCATTCTGCTCTGGCCACGCACGCGGGTGCTTCCCAGCAGCAGCATTCAAGTGAAAGCAAAGAGAGGGAGTAGAACCAGTACCTCGAGTCACTCGCTGAGAGTCCCTATCCTGCCAGGTGTCTGAACGCTCCTTCAGCTACCAGGGGAAGTCGAAGGCGCAAAGTACCTCTCAGGATGAGGCCTTCAACGGGAACCATGCGACATCCACTGCTCAGAGTCCATCCGTAACTGCTGTGCTTAGTTTCAATAACCCAAGTTCCGTCTTTGGCTCTTTTGCTACAACCTAGGTATGCTCTGTAAACAAATTTTAAATCCGAGCTGCGTTTTTTTATTTTTAAAATACAAAGAATGCACTGATCTTGGGAAATTGTGTATCAGCTCAAATTGAAAACAGTCCGTCTTGGATCTTACCAAAAATGGGGAAAACTAAAGCAGGTATTTGCTGGTATGCTCAGTGTCAGCATCCTTCCCCGAAGCTCAAGAAGGAAGGCTGCAAGCTTTTGCTGGAAATACCAGTAAAAATCTAGGCGGATCAGCGCTACTACTGCATAATTCAGATGTGGCTGTGGGGGCCTGAGAAGAGGCAGACTGGGGGAAGAGCAGAAAAATCAAACCCCATAAAGCTCGGTTGGAACCACAGCCTGCCCTTAGCTATGCACAGCTTGAAAGGGCGTGCTCAGGAGAAGTATTTAGGTCTAAGAGTTAAAAAAATTAAAAAGAAAAAGACACACCCCGATTCTAGATGGTCCCCATTCCTGCAGCTGTGACGAGCACATGATCCTAGTGCAGAAATCACCGAGGAGAGCAATATTATTCTCTGGAATTCATTTGACCAGTGGTGACCTTGGTTAACCTAGATCATTCCCTCTGCCCACCAAAGAGATCATTAACTGTCGACCCGAGGAAAGAATGGCTTTAGGGGAGGGTCTGGAACCCGCTTGCACAAATTCGGATAAGAACTGGTGCTCTTGCTGGATTTGGTACTGTGTTCGCAGTCACCAAGACACCATTGAAGTCCAGACAGTGCAGCTTTTTTTTTTTTTGATGTGCAACCATAAAAAGCTCTATTAAATAAAACAGAATACATTTTAAATACAGAATGATTAAAAAAGGGTTGAGGAGCACACAAAATAGGGCTGAAATGTGTGTCACTAGTCCATTCTTGCTCCACCATAAAAGGCACTGGAATTATGTCTTCCTATACATGTGACATGCCGAGAAGTGTCCCATTCAATCCAATGCATTCGATGGTAATGAAGATAAAACTGAGCAGGAGGAAAAAAAAAAAAAATCCAAAACCCAAAAGAAGTTGAATTCTCAAAGTCAATGACTGCATCTAAAAATGTCTCTCTAAAGAGTCTTCCTTCTCCTCCAGAGGGGAACATCAGGTGGTTCGTTAGATTCACCACACAGGAAATGTCAAGTCCTCCAATTAACTGTAGCACAGTTTTATAGTACAATTGAAAAGTTAGTCAAACGTCTTCAGAAAGCACTGGCAGTGCTAGAATTACCCAAGTAAATCCAAAGCAGAAGAAAGAAGCACCTTTCGTACCCTCCACTGGGAGACCAAGGAGGTAACCGGACTTGGGAGGTACTTGGCAAATACAAGACACAGGTGGGTGGGAATCCACTGCAAGAAAGCCAAGCCACCCGAGTCTCCCTGCGAGTTCTAGCTCCTGCCAGTGCCAGGGAATGCGCGAAGGGCAGCAGCAATAAAACAGTGCTACAAAACGCTTCTCTCATTAGGGCATGGCTCAAGACGGCCCTTTGCGTGGGGCTTAGCTCCAAAAGGCTCTGAGCAAACGCACCAATGAGCTCCTCGTTGCGGTTCAGTCTCTCCAGTTGTCGTGAAGGAAAAACAAAACAAAAAAACCAACAGTAACAAAAAAAAGACACAGCCGGTATCCGAAGTTCATGACCTGTTCCTCTTGGTTTTATCCTATGTGTGCTCGAGCTCCCCTCCTTGCAGATGTCACAACTTGCGCTGCTGTGCATTGGACCCTTTGCCGTGAAGCTGAGAAGCATCTGAAAGAAAATAAAACCAAGTGGGAAAGGGTTTCAGCATCGGCTCCATGGAGCTATGTGCAGCTGGGGCAGCCAGATCTCTCCGCTCAGAAAGACCTACTGGTCCCTTCCAGCACCGAGGAGTCAGGGGGTAAGAGGATGCACTCGGAGACATCTCACAACCGGGAGCATCTCACAACTGTCTCCACATCTGAGTAAAGGTCACAGGAAGGGCTGAGGGTCTCCTGGGGCCTCCCAGCAAAAGCACCACGGCATAGATTTAGATCACTGGTTGACTAGCTAGCCCATGCTCTTCTCTAAAAGCCACCCAAGCATGTGTCCCCGTCTAGGAAACCAGAAATACATGGTACTTGCTGCCTTGCATCTAAAGGTGGTCTGAAATAACACCGTTAGTACACCTTTGCCATCATAACGAAGGCTTTAGGTGCCCACTGATAGCAACAGGAATCATATGAACCTATCCACTGAAGTAAAAGAGAGCAACAGACACAGAGGGAAAAGAGAAAATGCACTGAAGAGAGAAAAAGGAAGGAAGTTTACGGAAGCAGTTGTTTTCCAGGAGCAATTAGAACTACCATCAGACTACGATGAAGAAATGGGTGTACCGAGATGTGCAGTTAAGCAGCAGTGGCACTGAGCAGCGTAGCAGCAGCTTCTTCTCCAGGACAAGAACAATTCAATCCATGCAAGAGCTCAGGCCCAGCATGTCGCGTTTCAAAAGCGAGCAGGCAGAACCATCACCACAGCACCAGCAAACGCAGCAGTGACAACACACAAGCAAGCACTGGATGCTCCTTGCCTCAGACGCTTTTTGATGAGTGCTGGGACGAGCACTTTTAATTAAGCCATCCTCGTTTCTTTGCATTTGTAGCAACCTCCCAACACCCCAGAGTCCACGCAGCTTTCCGACAGCAACGCAGCTGTGGCCATCTGCTTATACAGCCAACCACAGTTTATGCCACAAAACAAATTAAGGCATTTTAAGATTATGGTGGTCGCTTATATATCTACTGCGTTCTTCTACAAAACGCCACAATTGGTAACAGTCCCAGAACAGCACTAGGTTCAATCTCTAATCTTTACGTGAAAACACCACGCGAGAATGCAGGTCCCTGCTGAAGCTGGTCAGTTTTTCTTCACTTATTCCTCATCACTTTTTGTCTGCTCACAGCTTCTGGCACTACGTCCTGCTTAAAAGCAGCAGCCCAGCCAAAAATTCTTTTGTTATAAGCCCTGTAAGCAACAGTGAAGTAACTCACTCTAAATTTCCCCAAATAACGGGACAGAGAACTCCTCCTCAGTGACAGAGAATACACTTCACAACCCACGTTCGAAGCTAAATCAATCATCTCACTCTCCAGTAGCGGTGAATTTACAAAGAGGCGGGAAGGGTCTGTCACACCAGCAGTCGCTGCTAGTACCTTCTTCTTCTGCTCTACCGCACTGGAGTGGCACAACAACTCACCTCAGCCAAACTTCAGCAAAAGCAGCAAAGACAACAAACTCTTTGAATTTTCACCTGTGCGCAGCACTCTCTTCTTTCTTCAGCAAACAAGCACTGTGCTCAGCAGCCCAAGGCATTTTACCCCACGACTGCTACAGGAGGCCACGCGAACTCCAGCAGGTTATCCACACATCTAACAGCCTCAGTGCCACAATATCAGGCTACCACATCCTCTCCTAAAATCGGGGCTTTGTATTGCCCAGTAAGACAATCGGAACAGGAGCAGGTACTACAACAGCGGTACTGAACTGCGCTGAAGAAAGAACGCTTGATCAAGACAGCAGAAATAGCAATTACCAATGGGATAAGGAACTCCCCGAAGCAGATCAGCCTGCTCTGCTGGCCCTGCATTTCAATTTTCTCAATGCTGCATGGATCCCCCTTACTTCTCTCCTTCCTCCACAGTGCTACCATATTCTCATTCTTGCACACAGCCCACCAGGCAGGACTCCATTCGCAAGCAGAGGTGGCATTTGTTGGAAATCTCTTGTTTTATGCATTCCTTCTGCAGGCATCAAACTGGGGCAGGAACAGGCTTAACTGCAAAATCACCACGTTGTCAACACCAAGTAAAGCAGTCTCCATTTACCCTACAAACTTGTCGCGAAGGAGATGCGGGCAATTAGCTCAGCGCACAGACGCGAGACATTCTGGTCTGACACATTTTATATAGGTCACCAGTAACAAAAACTCGACGGAGCCAGAATATTCATTCCTGGGCAGTCCTGGCAGACTGCGCATAAACATGCACAGCTTTAATCCTGACAGGATAATTCTTCACCACGATGCAAGAAGCAAAGCTGAGTACCTCCAGGAACCAACGCTTGCTATAAGCACTGAGGGCTCATCATTCCAGAAACGCACAAGTTTGACCTGGCTAACCAAAAAGGAAAGGACACAGAGGGCTAACGCCTCGCTTTGCACCTCGGGGAGGCCACGGGCTTTAGCGATGACAGCACCGGTTGGACAACGTGGACAACCCCTTTTTGCTTTCACCCCTAGAGGAAGTATCTGCTGAGATACAGGATGACTCAGGACGCAGAAGACAAACGCGACCGTCTGACAAGTTACCTGGCAAACTTTGCGGTAAATGAGTGGACAGGGCAGAATGTGGGAGTGACGCTGCATGGTGGGGGCTGGAGTGCAAGCCAGCTAGAAGACCTAGAGAGAAAAACAAAGAAAGGAGAGGGGGGAAAAAAAAAAAAAAGAACAAATACACATCGAAGACAGAAACGAGCAGAGGAGCTGCAGCAGTTAGCCTATAGCTCAGCTTCCAACTATCAGGACTTCTGGGCTAGCTATAGGGATGTGCCCAAGGTTCTCCAAATGCAACTGCTGGAGATCTAAATGCATGAACTACAGCACGAAGCAAGAGCAAGAGAGATGGGTTGGTCTGCAATGGGCTAACACAGCACAACAGTGGCGTTCTTGTTATCTGACAGCACAGGCAGAAGTAACACACGCATGTGTGACCAGGAGGATACTCACTGTGGCCAAGGCCGTGGTGGAAAGTTCCTGGAGCAGGTCCCGTAACTATTGCATCCTTTGATACTCCTGCTTTTGGGGAGGAGTCTGAACTGAAGGAGATGACATGAAGAGGGAAGGAATGAATCGGAGAGATAATACCTAATGGGGTGGAGCTCAGGGCAGCTGGCAGCTTTGGATTGCTGGACTTGTAGGAAGGAGCCAGTACACTTAAGGAGGAAGAACTCGTTAGCAGCACAGCTCCACTAGTTCCTTTCTGAAAAGCAACAGAAAAGGTGGGTCAGGAGTAGGAAAACCAAGGCATAGCCTCGTTCATACTTAAAGAACTGCAAAACATGGAGCGCTCAAGAATTCCTCCTTGCAAGAAGCACCCTGCAAGCCTGGGCCCAAGAGCTGCCAACTCCTGAGGCCACCTGCAGGTGCCCAGGACACTAACAATCCTGCTGCTGCATGCTACGCCCTTCTAAATGTGATCGTAACGGATTTCACTGTCCTTCCCTTACTCTGGAACTGTGCCTCCATTAATCAGAGGAACAGCTTACACATTGCTGGTGAGTTCCAGGGAGGATGCTTCCTACTCACTTCTAGCAGCTTATCACTGCTGACAACTCAAGGCACCGAGGTCTGATGTACACCTGTGCCCCAGAATGTTATTTGAGATCTCTCCCATGGAGAGAGACACCACTGGGGAATGCTTTTCAGCTCTCTCAGTAACACACAAGGTACACGGGCTGAAGCAGTACATGTCTTTCAGGCCCATTTAAATATACTCATTTAATTGCCCAGCTCTTCCCACAAAAGGCGGCAGCTACGAGCAGCCAACGACAAATTAATACAACAGCATTAGGAACAATTACTTTTTTGCTATAGATGAAAAATTAAGGCCCTTCTACCATTAAATACCCTGGCTGAATAATACAAGCCTGTAGAGGTAACCCAGGAGTCCTCCACGAGACACTATATCCCAATGAACAGCGTTTTGCTTAGTTGTTACTTTAAGCTGAAAATGAAAGCTTGAATTCTGGAGTGCAAGCCCGTGGCAAAGGCCAGGACTTCCTAGCCTAAGCAGCCCAGATCCAGACAGTCATTCAAGAATTTCAGGAAATTCTTTGGAAGTCATCACTTTACGGCAGGTCTGAACAAGTCAGGAGATGGCCTGACACAGTGCCACGCGTTCTCCTGGCTTTAGGCTGGGCCAGCACATCCCTGCTTACCGGCACAGAGGTAGAAGATGCGGTGCTGCTAACAACAGCTGGCTTTAGGGAGGAGGTCAGCAATTTGGCCACCCCCTGAGTGCCCCCGCTAGAATCTCCATTTGAACCTCCAGGAGGTGCCACCAGAGTCAGCTTCTGCGAAACGGGCGTTTTCTTCACCGAGGAGCTTGAGGACGGGCGGCTGGATGCCTGGCCCGAGGAAGGGGTCTGCACACTGGGCAGCAAGCTCCCAGAGGAGCAGCCCTGGTTTGCAGAAGCGCCAGATGAGGAGTTGCTGGAAGAAGCCCCGTGCTTGGAGAGGGAACCAGAAATGAAGGGCGATTTGTAAGATTGTCCTGAAGAGCTAGAGCCGCTTGAGTGCTTTCCTGCGTAGCTGAGAGATGATGAGGATGAGCCTGGGCTCTTGTGGGAGCTGCCAGAGTTCTGGGTGCTGCCTGGTGAAGCAGAGGAATGGAAGCTCTGAGCTTTGGTTGATGACTTGACCTGCTGGAGGAGGGAGCGTTGGGGCAGTGGGGAGGAGGACTTGGGATTCTGCAGTTTGACAAATGGAGCTGGGGAGGAGAAAGTTTTCTGTAGCTGGCTGCCTGAGTGAAAGACCTTCACCTGAGAACCCGGCGCTGGGGTGGAGGTCGGAGGCCCGTGGCTTGGCCGGACCAGGCTGTGGTGTTTCTGTTTAACCTGGTGCGTATCAGGAAGGATTTTGCTGGGGGAGGCTTGGCAGGAGAGCTCTTTGTAATTAGAGTTCTCTGTCTTTTTGTCTTGAGAAGACTGGCCCAATGCCAGGGCCTGCTCAGCCAGGAAATTTAGAGGAGACTGGAGGGAACCAGAGGATGATGTAGGGGAAGGGTTGGACTTTGGAAATGTCCTCTTCTCCTCTGAGGATGCGAGAGTTGGGATCTTCTCTGGTGGAGCTTTTGGAGCTCCAGGAAGAGTAAAGTCAGGGCTCCCTCCCGCTCTGCTGTTCAGCACAGCCAGTTCCTTAGAGACTGCTTCGAGGGAGGAAGTGGGATTATGAATCAAGTCCTCATCCAAGGAGTCATCCATGAAGGTAGCGGGAGTGCCGGTGCTGCTGGCTGCTTGGGCTGTCCCGAGGGACAAGAGTTCTCTGGTTTGGGCACTGATGCCCAGAGCTCCTCCCTGGGGCTCTGAAGACAGAGCTAAGGTGCTGCTTGAGTGCATCGAAGGAACAGAAACCGACACCTTTTTATCTGGCTTGCAGGAAGAGTCCTGGAACAAAAACCACAGGAGAAGGCAGAGTCAGAAAAGAAGCAGGGTTTACTGCTGAAAAGGGAAGGGAAGGTTCCCAATTTGGGGATAAAAGGCAGAATAGGCATGTTCTGTGCCTGCCGACCCCCCACCTCCCTCCCAACTGCCGCTGCCATCAATTTTTAGCTGCTGTTCTAATTGTTTTTTCAAGCCCAATACTGACTAGAGCTATTTCACAGCACAACATCCTCGCACCTAATGTATAGGTACAAAGCTCAAATATAGGATTTAAGATGGCAGACACTTGACTCTTGGTGTATGTCAACCACGAGAACCAGAAAACAAAGAACTCACCTTCACTTTCACCTTAGTAGGAGCTATAACTTTCTTCTTCGCCCTGTTTTGAGGGAGACAAAAGAAACACGGCTCACTGAATGCCCACAGGGAAGCATCCGATTAGGGAGCACGCTTGGGCCCTGTTAATGACGATCCACTGAGTCTTTTGCAAAGAACCGAGGGAACAGAGGCAGCATCTCAGGTTGCTAGGATTCAAAACCATATGACATTTGGTTTCTGCTCTAGGAAGCCCCGACTCCCACGCAGGGGAATGAATTAGGGAGTGGAGCAGAGTCTTGAAATGGGAGCAGAGCAGTGAAAGCACTCAACAGACACATCCTGCACCGGCTGCAAGGGTAGGAGCTACTGCAGGAACCCACCGCTCACCTAACTATAGCAATACCCAGAGAGAAACTGATATAGAGACTGTTTTGGAGAAAAGTTACACATTTCTTTGGTTCCCAGAAGAAGGATGCAAAAGCATCTGCCAAATTCACCGAAAATAGATCATTTGGTCTGGTCAGATGCAATCTCTGGTACAAGACATCCCTGAACTGCCAGAACGGTACAGCTGAGGGAAGGATGACTCTACACTCTATTTCATACTCTTTTTCACACTTCCCCTCACTCATCCAGTGCCAAGAACAGGACCGTCTGTCAAACAGACATCAGCCTAGGTTCCTATCATCATCTATTATAGACTGCCAGCAAGATCCACAAGAGCCTTTGGCATTAAAGCACCTGCCCAGCTGGATTCTGATGGCTCTCTTGATTTGCCACCCACAAGCCTGTTTCACCCATCTTCACTAGCTTGAGCTCATTGTACCCCTCCTTTAACCAGGCAACAAGAAAGAGGGAATCCAGAATCCAGTAAGGACCGACTGAACAGGTAGCAATAATCACAGTGCTGGCATTACACTCCATTTTACCCTGATCCGCCTCCCAGGGACTAGCACAGAGGCCTGACTCCAGTCTGTTGAACAAGGCCAGGAGGCAACCTGGAAAAGTTCTTATCTCTGAGCTTACTGTACGGCTAAAGCACCTCAGGAAGGTTGTCACTGGGAGATGTCGCACACAAACAACTACTCTCCCTAGACCTCCCCAAATGAAGCAGCGCCAAACTCTCTGATGGGAGCCAAGCAAGCTCAGGTGCTCCTGCATGATCCACCCAGGCCCCAGGGAACGGAGTTCACCAGTTATCACTCCAAAGGAATGCTGCGCGATACTCACAGGACTGATGTGAGGTGTCCATGCACACGCCTGCTCTCCTTAAACAGTGTCCTAAGAAGGGAAGAGAGCAATGAGAAGTGATATCCAGCAAGACCCAGTAGAGCAGCTGGGATCACTGGAGACAGAGCTGCACAGTACAGCAGGGGACTTAGCGAAATTAAAACCACAGAGAGCAAACAAATATTCATCCCTTTTCTAGGAAAATCCTCCTGAATTCCCCCACATAATTCCCTCTCCGGGGAGCTATGCTTGTAGGCGCTGGAAAGGCCATTAAGGCAGTTGTTGGACAATAACTAAGGAAAGAGCTCTGTCCGCTGAGAAAGCTGACAGACGACTGGAAAGGCAGTACAATCGTTCGAGCTGGGCATTCCTGCTGCCACAGATCATCCAAGAGCTCTACATCAACTTCAGGAGAGAAAGGTTCCCTTCCCCGCCTCAATACAGCAAGATGGATGAGAAGCCTTCATGCGTTGCGTGTCCCTGTTGCCTCTGCGGCCCCAGCAAACAGCTGAGGTGACTTCTTAAATCAGCACAACCATCTCTGTAACAATTGATGAACCGCAACCAATAAACAGAGCTTCATCCAAACCCCTTTCCTACCGAGGCTAAGTAAACCAGAATCTCACACAAACACTGTTTCACCTAAAAGCTGCCTGCTTAGATGTCAGGGTGACAAGCTCATAAATACACCTTCACTACTGGCATATGGAATACGCTCCCCGTCTGCTATTAACAACCTGACAAAGACTTTTTTGTCATCCTTTTTCTTTTAAAAAGCGAGATTATTTTAACCTTATATTCTGTTAGTCACCTTTTAGTGCTAACTGAGAACACAGAATCACGGCAGGGCCTCTCTGAACCCATAAGCAAAGTCGCTACTCTGTCCATCTTCAAATTCCTCTTAAAGATGAACTTCTGTGATCATGACGACAGTGAATCAAGCTGACTTGTACATAAAATTGTTTACAGTTCTCCTAGCGTTGCCAATCCCTCCCCTTCTGTGTGGCTGTCAGTCTACCCTCTGTCTCTAAACCACAAAGTCAGTGCCATAGAATATCTCAAGTTGGAATGGACCCATAAGGGTCATCAAGTCCAACTCCATCAAGTCCCAGCAGGAGAAACCATTGTCCTTGAGCTGTTGGAAAGCAACCAGGAAAAAGGCTTTTATTCAGTCATTCTGTAGTTAACTTCACTGGAAGGCCCTCCTACACTGAGCCTTAGGCAAAAATCTGTATGCCCAAGAACAGTTTCACCTACAAACTAGGGGGAAAAGATTTTCCTTTCCTTTTATGCAAAGAGAAGTGTTTCTAAAACTTGGCAAGCTAAGACCCTCAAGCTGGTAATATCTTCATTAGCTAAGCAGGAATCTGCATCCACCTCTTAATGCCATCATTCAGCTCCCATACACTAAAACAACTCACTACAACCATGCACCGTACTGTACTTCATGTGCACATGCAACTGCAATAAGTGGCCATGGACTTTTCCAAATGGATCTGTAATGTGCTACTCATACTTACTGCTCTTAAGAACCTGTACCTACTTCTTCCTTTATCCCCCATGAAACCCAAAAAGCAAATTCAGCAGAGAGAAGACGACAGCGCTGCCCAGCTCTTTAAATGCAAAGAGATAGAGATTCCAGCAGTAAGACTGTACAGTTGTTCTTCCTTTAAAACTATTGAGCAAAACAAAGCAGGCCAGAAGCTGATGACAGTCCCAGCAGAATGACCCTCTGCAATTTGTATGGCTCTCTGCAATCTCTGCTCAATGGCATGGATGATGGAGGGCGTGAAAGAGCAGGGAACAGCAGTAAAGACACCAGATAGGGTAAAGAAAACCACACCAAATTCCTACTTACTCTGCTCTCTGATGTGTCTAGCGCAAGTCTGAAGCCCCTAAAACTTTCTGCTTTGCTTTCTTTTGGGAATACTCTAAGGTCTAGGGAAGACTTCCCAAAGTGTCTGAAAAACGTATCCTTCACGAGACAGATTACAAAGTGATCCTTTGTAATACAGATTCAAGAAACCACAGGCCAGTCAGCTTCACCTCAGTCCCAGTTCTACCTTGTAACTTGTCACTGCCAGTGGCATCCGTCAGAGGTCAATACGGGGGTCAAGACCACTCAACATTGTCATTTACAACCTAGACGACAGCACGGACTGCACGCTCAGTAAGTTTGAGGGCGATACGAAAACAGAGGGAGGGGGAAGAATACGTTGGAGGGCAGGGCTGCCGTTCCCAGGGACATGGACAGGCTGGAGGAAGAAGCCAACACAAACCTCGTGAAGTTCACTAAAGACAAAAAGTCCTGCAGTTGGGACGGAATAACCTCATGCAGCAACACAGGCTGGGGGCCAACTGGCTATGTAGCAGCCTTGCAGAAAAGCAACCGGGGGTCCTGGTGGACAAGTTGAACATGAGCCACTACTGCACGGGTGCGGTGCTAACTATAGACTGGGAGGTATTAAGAAGAGCACAGCCAGCAGTTCAGGTGCTTATTCCTCTCTGTTTAGCACTTGTGAGGTCACATCTGGATACAGCATCCAGCTTCAGTGTCCCCACAATCCAAGAGAGATGTCGACAAACTGGAGACAGTCCAGAGCCACTAAGACGGCTGAGGAACAGGGAGACGTGACATACAGGGAGAGGTGGAGGGAACTGGGTTGGCTTACCCCGGAAAATGAGAAGACCAAGGAGGGATCTAATGGCAGCCTTCCACTAACTATAGAGTTGGGGGGCAGGGCGGGGAGCCACAAAGAAGATGGAGCCAGACCTTTTTCAAAGGTGCACAGTAAAAAGCAAAAACAGGGAATATTCAGTTCAGTGCAGCAAGGGAAATTCTGATTGGATATAAGGAGAAAAGATCTCATGAAGAGTGATTAAGTACCAGAACGGGGGGGCCCAGAGATGCTGTGGTAATCTCCATCCTTAGAGATTTCCAAAACTCCATAGGACAAGGCCCTGAGCAGTCTGATCTAACTTGGAAGCTAGCCCTTCTTTGAGCAGGGAGAGGACTAACGACCTTCCGAGGTCCCTTCAGACAAGGAATCCCTGGAGTACAACTTGATGCTTGCTCACCTGGCCTGCATCCAGCCTTTTGGCCAAAGGGGCTTCACCTCTCCATCTAGGAAGGTCTTCACATAATCCTCTAGGGACTGAGCCTTATTCTTGTCAAGGTCATAACCATCCAACTTAATCTTCACCAAGTGGCAAAGCAGCTCCCTGAAGAACAGGAAGATTTCAAATACGGTTACGCGGATTAACTTTCCCCAGTTGGAGGTCATTCGGTTTAGCCGGGGCTGGAGAAATACGCCAGCACACGCCTGGCTCTGCACAACGCCTCGCTAATAAAACCGACCCTGCACTGCCTCCGCAAGAAAGAGGAAGGGAAAGGCACATTCCCCACTGTCTGCGCGCACGCACATCGATGCGCCAGGGGAGATAAGCCTTGTTACCCCTTTCCCATTTTAATCTCCTGGAACAGCAGAGGTAGTAAACCAGTGCCAGAATTACAGGCGCCATTAACAACCGCAGAACTGAACCTCTCTGCAGACCTTCGTGCCGAGAGGCAATGAGAAGGCAGGAAGCAAAATTTGCTTTGTTCGAAAATCGGCCATCTACGGAGCAGCACCCCAATCTGATACAGAATAAGATGAAGACGACGGCGTGATTAATTCTCATTTTGTCCTTTGTCCCTCTTCCCTTCACCCCGCACTCTCTTCCTTGCCAGACCCCCGAGTGCCAGGGGCAGCAATCCCCACTACCTTTAACTGCTTTCACAACCAGAATCTGGTCTTGTTAAGAGTCTAGTCTGCAGGATTTCAGCAATTCAGCCGAGTTCCTTCGTTTCCCAAAGATCTGTCTCTCTCTTTTGGCTTCTGCACGGAGGCTTCCTAGCACTTCTCCCACAGTTGGCCTGTGCCTGAAATCAGCTTAGTTTTGCAATGCATATAAGGGTGAGATTTAATAAATGCAATAGTGGCTTCCATAAACAGCCCGTTCTGCCACAAACCTCCAAGCTGACTGTTATTACAGATGATCAGCGCTGCTCTGAAAATAAGACACAAATACTGAAATGCTTCACTTCCATCTGTACAGAATAAGACAAGTCACAGCTTCACTTAATATCTAAATTATGCAAACCTGATTTCATCATTCCATTGAAATTTCTTTCGTGGTCCCATGACACGCTTCCCTCCCTTTTCTTCATCCTCCTCCTCATCAGAACAAACTCGATCTCGCTGCTCTTTGTCCTTTTCCTCCTCCAGAATCCTAAAATGGAGACAGAGTTAATGTGGAATTTATTGTCCTGGAGATTCAATAACAGCATTAAGTGTCTCTGACCAACACTATTCAGAGGTCTCAATAGTCAGTGATCACACACGTATGGGAAGAGGGCCTAAAGCTCATTTTGGGTGCAAGCTGAGCTGAGTACTCAAGGTTAAGAGATCCCCCAGTACCATGTAATAGAGGCCACGGGACTGATCCAGCCTGACTGTTCTCAGACTGCCGTGTTCCTAAATACACACCTGCACAGAAGTAAAACACTTCAGCCAAGTTCTGGTCCCATCAATGCAGCTGTAGTTGGCGTGGCCATAGATAGCACACAGAACACACAGCTTAAACAGGCCAATTAATGCCCGTCAGCAATTTTTGGCTACAGAACCAAAATAGGTGGTAAACTTCATGAGAGCAGCCTAAAGGTCACAGGGAGCCTACTAAGAAGAGCTACAGATGCCTAACGAGCAAACAAGGAGCTTACTTGGCAAACTTGGCCTGAGTGTGGGCTTGGCATTCCTCCTGGTACTTGGCCATCTGCTCCGGCATGGCCCTTCCAATGGCTTCCTTTAGCTTCTGTAGAGGTTCCTTCAATCGGCCACCCTGGAGCACAGCACAAAACAGACTGAAGTTCCACGTGGGGCGTTCCAGCCGATACACCCAAATCCGGCAGGTCGAGATCAGTTCTGAACCCACACCCACCACATGTGGTGCCTGAACCATGCACAGTGGAGGACACCACCACGCTGGGTAGATGACAACTGTGCTGTGGAGATCAGGGGTAACATGCACATGAGACAGGGCTGTGCTGCCCAGTTCACTCACCTGCTCATAGAGATAAAGCTTACGGGCTCGCTTGACCAGAGTGTCCTTACTGCACGGGAAGAAAGCAGCCAGGTGGGCGTACACCCCTGACCGGATCTGGCTGTTCAGCTCCCGCGTCTGCAGCTCGATGCTGAAGAACAAAACAAACACAGCGTTGACCAGGGACCTGCCACGGGTTCTCCAAGCAACGTGAACGCAAATCTCATGCAACCTGGGGAGCTGGAGGCAGGCAGAGAGGGACAAGGTACAAGCCAAACTACATGACAGTTCTTTAGATTTTAGAATCAAGAGGCTCAAGCCCTTTATCACAATCTATGACTTTTAATCTAGTTTCAGAGATTCTGGAAAATGAATAAAAGGATGTCAGCATTCCCATTTATTCTACAGTTCTTCCCAGCAACTGAAGTGCAGGAGTATCACGCAATGAAATGAGAGGTACACGCTGCTTATTTCAGGTACTACGGCAGTCTAATGCAGGGTAATATGGAATCATACTTTATCCCTTGGCTTGAACTTACTTCCCAGTTAGAGAGGTCAGTGTGTGCAAAACCCGCCTACACAGCTATATGTCACCGAAGAGACTAGCTTTTAAAGCCACCTCTCAGTGTCAGTAAGAAGTGTAAAACCCCCTAACTCATTCTACGGCAAAGTCATACAAATTTATTTAAATCACTTCTGAATGTGGTTAAAGTTATCAGTTTGACAACAGATTAGGACTGTTTGTGTAGTCAGCACTGGAATGCTGAAAGGTGGTAATCACCACTTGAAACGAGAGGGAAACAGACTCCCAAACTTCCCTTCAGCAATTCCCTTCAAGTGCCTTGATAAACGTTAATGAAATTAAAGCCTCTGTGTAAGTATTATTACACTGCGATGATCACAAAGCTGCGTGCATTCATCAGCCTTCTCCAGGCACTTGAAGAACAATGAAGCCATTATCAACAGCTGCGTGAAGCAACACTGGCATTCTACAATCGGGGGACTCGAAAACACAGAGCAGTAATGGAGATCCTCCAGTTTGCAAAGAAAACCAGTTGAACACGGCAGCCATATCCCAGTTATAAAATATGCCATGTAGCATGTAACTTAAAGAGCAAAGAACACGCCTGACATGTCCGACAGGGAGAGGTTTACTGTTCTTTTATCAAGCTACAATCGCAGGCCAAGTGACCAAATTTAAGTACACAGGTATCAAGCATCGTCTTGAGAACAGGAGGCCTGGATACATCCCTGCCAATTTTCTCCTACCTCAGTTACACATTGTATCTCAACAGAAAGCCATTTCTAGGAGACTTTCATGTTATCCTAGGCATGTTCTGCATGGTAGACCTGTATAAGGACACCCCCACAACTCCTGCTAAACCTGCTCCTGAATTTACCAAAAACTGCTCTGCTTAATATTCTCCTTTCCCACTCTTCTCTCCCGGCAGCACTTACTCCAGTATGATGTTGTTGATATCCTGAGTGAAGAATCTCTGTTTGCCTTCGCCCTCTGCAGCTCTGGCAGCCTGGAAATTAGCAAATAACACAAATTGTCATCAGTTCACAGACAGGGACAAGCACAAGCAATCAAGTGGCTTTTTTTAAACTGCTTCAGAAACACTGCAAAACAAGGCACAGTTTCATTCCACCAAGCTCTGCGCCTGCTACCTGCTGTAGATGGGCTAAAAGCTGCCACAATCAACGAACAGAACAGAGACTGCGTCCTCTCCTCTTACGCCTCCTCAGTTCAAGTCCAACCCTGTCTTCTGAACTGGTAAGACCATGTCCTGCCCACTGACCCTCCCATTCTGGATTCACCCATCCAGACGCACTAGAGTTGAATGCATTGGAGTTACTACACTGGAGTGAAGATTCCTCCGTTTAATGGGGCAAAGGAGATGGTTTGGTGGCAACTGGTTTATTTGAGAGAAGGGACAGTTCTATGGCATGGTCTTAATTTCATATTAGAGCTGTTCGATTGAGTAATACGAGCACAGAGCTTGTCCCGGGAACCAGAAAGATCATCCTAGTCACATTTAATGAGGGTCAGGGATACTTATCACCAGGCTTTCTAGACCAATCTGGACACTAAGCCAGGAAACCAACAGAAAGAGCAGCAGCCACAGGGAATGTGTTATTTCCAGTCAATACCATGGAAACTAAGAAAAAAAAATCCCGTTCAGGAAGCTTCTTGAGCTATGACTGTAGCACACACAGCACTGTGTGTGCTGCCCAAAAAAATCACACCCATGAAAAATATGTCCAGCGGGAAAATAATTCCAAGAGATGAATGAGATAGTAGAAAATTGCTAAGAGCTTTCAGTCTCTTCTGAGTGGAGATGTAAATAAAACTGGGCCTTACCACAAGGCACCACATCAAGTTGGTGATTCCTTGCATGGGAAAAGAGACCAGGAAAGAAAGGCATGATTTTGAAATACCCTGATTTAACACTCCAAGGTTGAGGTGATTAATTTATGCCTGGAAGGTGTACGTTCCTCTCTGTCAGCAGCAGGTCACAGACAGCTGGTGATATTAAGGAAGAAGGCTCAATGCTAAAGTGAATCCTCAACAGGAAAATTCTTTTACGAAGGAAAGGGTTAAAGTTAAATCAGTTCAAGTAGAAGAGAAAATGCCTGGAGGCTCCATTAAATCCAGGAGATGCTCTGACCTGCTGGGAAGGAAGAGATGTGGATCTCAGACAGAGGTATAGCACCTCTTCATTCCCACCTGCAACGGACTTAGTGCCCCAAAATCCTAACTGACCAAGAAAGCGGCTTCAATTTACTGAATCTTTTATATCTCCTCCTTGGTTTCTTTTCTTAACATACACAGTCCAGCAACAGGAGACACAGCAGCAAGAAAATCTAAGCAGGAAAATCTGTGGGTAGTCTGCTATTATCCTATACCGCAGAACATTACAATTAACTTGATATCATGGGAACCTCCATAGTATTCTCCTTTAACTCAGATATAGTTCAGAAACAGCTGTTTCAGTGTTTTCCGTTAACAGCCTCAATAGAAGATAGAAGCATCAGTGAACAGCCCATTCTTTTTATCAGCTGTGGCAATACTTTCTTCGATTCCTCCAACTCTTCGATCTGCTCACCATCACTACACACAAAATTTCTCAGCAGAACAGAGTTATCTTTAACAGAAGCTTATCTTTAGTAACAGGACTTATTAAGTAAGAGATGCTTAAGTAACACGTGCTGTAAATTGATGTGCTCCAGAAGGCAGAATACACACCAGCGCAGAGGTTTAAGACCACTGGCTACGACTTTAAATCCATGTTTACAAACACGAGCAGCAGGACCAAAACCTCTCAGCATTTCTCCACAGGCTCATGGTGACAGCCCTCACACCACAGAAGCCCCACAGCGAGCCTGAAAGCGCACTTCTCTGACATGCCAGGAGAGGGATCCCTGACCAGCACCCAGTGCTTTCCCGCTTCTCCAGAACAGCGCATCCCAGAGCGCCTCACAACACTCTGCAGAAGATGGGCCAGTCCCACAGCACTCCACCTGCAGGACGAGCTACTGCCGACAGGACGAGGGATCACCCTTGTACAAAGCAATAGGCTCCACTCCCTAAACAGTACCGCAACTGTGAGATGTTAAAGAGAGGTAAAGATCCCAAATTGCCAGTGATGCAGCTCCTGTGCGGGACATGCCACATTGCGCACATGCTTCAGTAAAGGCATCAGCCTGCGTATGACGTGGGAAACAGTTCCAACAAACACTCAGGCCCCATCTACAGGGCTTCTAACAACTTCTCACACCGTACAACACGTAATGCTTTCCAGCTGCACCCACTTATTTCACACACAGAACACTGCACCCCACTTCACAGATGCTCTCCTGACCATCATAGCGCATTACAGCGATCATGGTGGAATTCCTCCTTCAGCCTCATTAGTCCACATCTTAAAGTCACTTTGGAAATTACCCCCTGCATCAGGTCCACAATTTGCCAAGAGAGGTAGAGAAGCCACCCTGACAGGTGCGATACCGACTCTTACATTCAGGCGATTCCAAGGCCAAGGACTTTGACACTACCTGACACCCCGGCACTCAAGAAAGTGACTTACCTGAGCCAGTTCTTTGATGCGTTTCTCCAAAGGGGCTGGCACGCCTTCGGGGAGGGATGGCGGTTGCTTCAAATCCTGCTCCAAGCCCATCCCAACAGCATCACTCCCATCCTCCACATCAGGAAAGGGACTCCCTTCTGGGGATTCACTCAGGAGCCGCTCCAGGTCTAGGTCAGTTAACGAGTCCATGGCCGTCGCAGCCTGAAGCAGGTCGTTGTCACTGGCATGGCCAAAGAGTGAGAGCAAAGGGTCGGCCACCGCCTCTGCCTCCCTTGCGGCTGCAGTTTCTCCCTGTAACGGAGTCGCCACCTTCTGCTCTTCATCTTTTTTCTTCTGAGCATCCTTCTCCTTCTGAAACTTCTTCAGCATCTCCTTCACACTAAGAGCTCCAGAGTATTTCTTCTTCTTCTTCTCCTTACTTGCATTTAATGCTGTAAAGCTGTAAACAAAGTACAGAGAAGGAAAAGGAACTGTAGGGAATGCAAGATGAAGGGGAAGAGAAGGGCATACCTTCATCCCCATTTACTTCATCCACATGCACCAGTCCCCTGGAAACTCTTAGCCCCTTAACCAATTAAACCAGGAAAAAAAAAGTCTAAAATAACTATAAAAAGTCTAAAGAAACCTCTTAAGCTCCCGCTGCTTATTCAGCTAGGAGAAGAGAAGGCTCTCCTTCCTCACTGCAGAGAGATGACGGAGCTTAAATTGCCACCACCGAGCTATGCTCTTGTTTAGCTACGTGCATTATTCCAGCAAGGAAGACTGGGAAACGCACAAACAACGAGTGCAGAGAAACTGAAGCAAGAGAGAGTTCACGTGACACCACCTGGATGCCTCTTGCCTATTACAACCAGGAGAGCAAATGCCTTTTCCTTGCTCGCTACGAAGGAATTGTACACAGATGCTACCAGCTCAGGAGTGCGCTTCTACCCTCTCCCTCCCTGCTAGCCCCACACTCGTACAGCGCCCACTTCATGCCCTTCCTGCCCACCTTTCCTCCCCCACCTTTGTCCCAAGAGGCGTTATCCTTCTCTTCAGCCTCTCCAATACCTCTTCCCACCGTCAGTGCCTCAACACAGCTCCACGAAACACCAGCATTTCAGCCAGCTCTGCCCCTCTTTGCTCGGACACTCTTGCTGTGGAGCTCTGCTTACCCCCCTCAGCCTCAGCCGCCTTTTTACCTCCCGCTTTGGAAGCAAGGGGGGTTTCACCTCTTGGGGTTTATGCAGCACGCGCTCAAGCCACCCCCCACTGCAACGGGTACCACCTGTAACCCTGAACCACAGCGTTGAGCAACAAGCGTTACCTCCCCATCCTTACCCAGCTTTTGGAAACTTGGACTTTTTGGATTTCTTTTCCTTGTCGTAAGAATCATCTCTCTTTTTCTTCTTCAGTTTTTCACCTCCATCTTTCAACTTCCGCTTCTGCAAAGCATTAAAATCCAAATGAGAATCAAAGTATCTGCTGCTCATGGGATTGGACCTGCAGCCCCAGAGCCACTTTGGGCCCTCCCCCAGGAACTGGAGAACACCTCCTTCCCCACTCCACACATTAACCCAAGCCCGAGACATCCCTCACCACGGGCCTGGCACACACCATCTCCAACGTTTCACAGCGCACCCTCCTTTTACACGACAGACAGTCCCATCAATAAAGGTGAAGGCACACCAAGTACTCCTGCTCCTTCCCCTTTCAGCCACCTCAATTACGCATTATGAAAATGGACTTTCTCTAACAGACATTGCCACTGAAGAGGAGCACTAGCATCTCCATCCCCATAACACTAAACAACTTTTCAGAGCTGCTGTCACCTCTATTCCAGGAAGCAGGCAGCACCCCAGGAGTCTCATCCATGCCAGACATGCTTCATTTTACTATCAAATATGGGGACAGAATGGGATTTCAAGTGCTCATCCCTATTCTGACCACACACACTCACAAATCTCTCCCCACTTTGAATGCCAACACACTTGCATGCAGCAAACCCTCTGAGCTCCACCAGGGGAAATAATCGAGAAAGCTGGCTTCCTGACCTTGGGACACTTCTTCTTCTTCTCTTTAACATAGTCATCCTCGGATTCAGATGCTTGCCGGAATTGCAGTGTTCCTGAGTTGATGTAAAACCCTCCATACTTCGTAGTAAGAGAAGCTGGAACAAGCTCGTCGTACTGGAAATAACAGAGCACAATCTATTGGCACGGTGAGCTTTCTTACCTTAGTCTATAGCTGAGCTGCTCAGCGCATGGAGTCAGACTCGTGCTCCCCCAAGAGCAGACGGGGCTGCGGACTCGCCTGCTGCCCAGCATTCTCCTGCCACGCGGTTGCCCCTGGAGCTCTCGTTCCCCAGCCCTGGCACACTCCTGGCTCGCACCCACTTCAGATTCTCCCCAGGTGCCAGCTCAGCCCCCCCAGGCAGCTGCCTTCAACCACCCTCATCCCCACCCCAGAACTCACTGCTTCAGAATTATCGATGAAGGAGTCAGATTCGTCGTATCCATACCCCATATCAATCAAGTCCTGAATACGGTCCTTTCTACGTCTCTTGCCACCCTAAACAATAAAAGACTGACAGTCAGTTCACCTTTCTTTGCCAATTACCACGGGGATGGCCCTGGTACAGGACACCGATGTTGGCTGCAGTACAGAAACAAGAACGGGATCTTTTTTGCTCCTAGCGGCAGCAGAACCAAACCAGCATTAGCTTCCCTCAGACTGTAATCTCAGGATATGGTTTTAGGCCTAGTCATATGGAACTAAAAAAAAAACCACAAATGGTGCAGCCAAATGAAACAAATCGCTGACCTGCCAGACCGGCTGAGTTTGTGCCAGCAGACTTTACGTTGAATTGGGTCTGTAGCCCTTCAACATTTCTGCCAGTGCAGAGATGGATTGTTCTTCCATATCTGCTACACAGTTGGTACAAACTCGGTACTGCACGCATCAAACATAGACACAGTGCATGAGGGTGACCCATAGGTCACTTGTATCACAAGACAACACAGCCACACACTCTCCAAAAGTGCCAGCTGTAAAACATAACGTAGTTTTATTGCCATCTACAGAAGTAAAGTGAGAAGAAGAACAGAAAGGAAAGGGGCAAGCCAGATCTGCCCCTCTCACGTTACCCAGCGCAGCCCTGTCCTAAGGGCAGCAGACTCACCAGAGCACCATACTCAGAGACTTGACAGATTATACCGTGCCACGGCCACGAGGCCTAGAAATTAATTTTTGCTTAAGAAAATTAAATTTTATAAGCATCGTGGTTTAACCCCAGCCAGCAACTAGGACCACGCAGCTGCTCACTCACTCCCCATCTCCCCAGTACGGTAGGGAAAAGAAAGAGAAAAGGAGGGGAAAAGAAAAAACCTCATGGGTCCAGATAAAGACAGTTTAATAGAACAATAAGGAAAATAACAATAATAATAAGGATAAAAGAATATACAAAATAAAGCGATACAACACAAGTAGCTCTCACTACCCCATGACTGGTTGCCCAGCCCATCCCAAGCAGTGCTCGTGGATCCCTGCCCCCTGACCAACCCCCTTTTGTATACGGAGGGTGATGTCTGTGGTACAGAATATTCCTTTGGCCAGCTTGTCCCGTCTATGCTCCCTCTCAGCTTCTATAGGAAGCTGAAAAAGTCCCTGACTAATGTAAACATCACTTAGCAACAACTAAAACAATATGTGTTATCAGCATTAATACTAAGCTCAAAAACACAGCAGCTACTAGAAAGAAAATTAACTCTATCCCACCTGAAACCAGGACAACAAATTACAGTAAGTTATTTGGCACTACAGGTGAGAACGTCATTCACTTTAATCAGACTCATCTGATTTAAGAACATATCTGAACTATTTTCATGAACCACAGCCCTGAGACAGAAAAGGAACATAGAAGACAGCAGCTTCCAGCCAAAATAAAGGACTGCAGGAGAACAGAAAAATAAGAGCCAATGACCATTAAATACTACAGAGTTTGAGCTGAATAGCATTACCCATTCCAAAGGATAATGTAATATAAAGATAAACATACATATTTTTCTTCAAACTTTCTAGCAAGAGCCTCCACTTTATGCCTTTCCTTTTCATCATCGTTAAAGGGATCAGCAGGGTCTTTCTTCTGTAGAAATAAAAGAGACAAAAACATCAGAATCAATTCTGTCACGCTGCCACCAAAGCCCCATGCATTAAACCCATGAGGACGAGAACATCCAGGCAGAAGCTCAGACAAATCAACCTTTAAAACAGTACTGTACTAAATACTGTACAATATCTTCATCAATGATATGGACAGTGGGATCGAGTGCTGAGGGACCTCAGCAAGTTTGCAGACAACACCAGGCTGAGTGGTGCAGTGGACACGCCTGAGGGACGCGATGTGAACCAGAGGGACCTGGAGAGTCTCGAGAAGTGGGCCCATGTGAACCTCATGAGAACACTGCACCTGGGTCAGAGCAACTCCCAGTATCAGCACAGGCTGGGGATGATGGGATGGAAAGCAGCCCTGAGGAGGAGGACTGGCGGGTACTGGGAGGTGAAAAGCTGGACATGACCCGGCAATGTGCACTGGCAGCCCAGCGAGCCCCCGGCATCCCGGGCTGCATCCCCAGCAGCGTGGCCAGCGGGCGAGGGGGGACTGTGCCCCTCTGCTTCACTCTGTGAGCCCCCCCTGCAGCGCTGCCTCCAGCTCGGGGGGTCCCAACAGCAGAAGGACACGGAGCTGTTGGGAGTGGGGCCGGAGGAGGGCACGGAGATGCTGCGAGGGCTGAGCCCCTCTGCTGGGAGGACAGGCTGGGAGAGGGGGGTGTTCAGCCTGGAGAAGAGAAGGCTCCGGGAAGACCTTAATCGCAGCCTTTCAAGTACTTAAAGGGGGCTTATAAGAAAGATGGGGACAGTCTTTTTAGCAGGGCCTGTTGCGCTAGGACAAGGTGTAATGGCTTGAAACTAAAACAGGGACGATCCAGACTAGATATACGGAAGAAATTCTTTACTGTCCAGGTGCTGAGACACTGGCCTAAGCTGCCCAGAGAGGTGGGAGATGCCCCATGCCTAGACGCATTCCAGGTCAGGTTGGACAGGGCTTTGAGCAACCTGATCCAGTTGAAGATGTCCCTGCTCATGGCAGGGGGGTTGGACTAGCTGGCTTTTAAAGATCTCTTCCAACCCAAACTACACTATGATTCTGAGAGCGTCTCTAGTCTTTGGATGCTCTCTCAGCTAGTTCTGTACCTGTCTCTGCTTCTCCCACCTCTCAAAACCAAACCAAAAAAAAGCAGCATGAACCATCAACTGACTGCTAAACAGTTCTGAAGAGCAACGGTAAAAATTAGGAGATTTCAATCAACTTTCTTTTCATGGGAAAACAACCATAAGACAAAGTTTAGATGCTGCAGAAGTTTGCGTGCCATCGTACCCTGAGAAATGCCTTTCAACAGGTAAACACAGTTGTCAGGCAACACCTGGAAGTACACAGGAAGCAATGCCAAGCACTCAGGTGGAAATAGTCACGTGCAGGGTCCCCAAAAAGATACAACCACATACCCTAGAAGCGTCCTTCCTTTTGATGCTCTTTGGAAAAGAGCTGCTCACAGCTGCTAGCAAACCCAGTACCAGAAATCACTTTACATCGAGCAGTTCAGAACCAAACGAGCATTACCTCCCACACTCTGCCACCAACACATCACCTTTCTGACGTGAAATTCCAGCCAAGGCAAAGGGGTGCGACAGTCTGGCCTGACAACAACAGCCCCTGCCTGGATGCCAGCTCTCCTGCCTGCAGGACACCTCACCACCCTCCTTCTGCCTCTTGGTGCCTCACAGCTAAAACACGGCCACCTCTTAAAACAGCAATACTGAAAACGCCTCTGAAAACTTCAGAGGTTCCCCACAGGCCACAAGGACACTTACCTTGTCTCCTGAAGAACCACCTTTTACTTTCCCTCGACAACTCTTCAGAAGATCTGGGTAGAAAAATTCTGGACAACGTTTGTGATCTGGCTCAAAGAGAGTGAGTGTGATTCGAACGGCTGTGGCAGCTGGTTCAGAGTCCTGGGGCTGCTCTCCATCATCTTTCCGAGACCTTTTCAAGAAGCTGCTGCTCAGTGGACCATGGAGAGTGGTGAACGAAACCCTGTGGGGCTCGGTCATGGCTATGGCCAAGTCTTACCAGTCCTCATGGCATAGTTCCCATTGCACCAGAAAAGCTCAGCCCCAGCAGCACAGATATGGATTTCACCAGCCGGTTAAGCAGAACCGAGGACGTTGGCAGTGGAACAGATCATTTGAACCTGAAGTTTTCTTGGGAAATGACAGAGGCCTGCACTCCTAGCGCTCGCTGCAGTAAGTAAGGAGAAAGAAAGAAGTCAACCCTCGAACCAGAATTCCCTCCGACGTTGGCAGCCCCCCCATGCTTTCACTTCTGCCCATCCCCAGGTCTCAGTCTTCACCCCACACCGCTCCATTTCTAAAGGCTGAAGGAAATCCAGCTGCCGAGGAAACCAAACCACCCCACCGCACTCACTGCTCGCAGCTCTCCCGCTGCACGGAGGCCCGGACACCCCTGTCCCTGGGAGAGCCGCCCGGTCCCCAGCACCCGCGGGGGCCTGAGGGGAGCCTGGAGGGGGGGGTGCCTGCACCACCGCAGGGAGCCCCGGCCGCGCTGACGGGGGGAACCCGGGCCCTGGTGCTGAGGAGAAACCGAGCCGGCCGCGCCGAGGGAGCGGGCCGCGGGGCTGAGGGGGGGGACCGGGGCCCTGGTGCCGCGGAGGGAAGAGTGGGGGGAGGCCGCCGGCCGGGCGGGGGCGGCGGCGGAGCAGCGGGGCCGGGTCGGGCCGGGCCGCCCCACACTCACCGCCGCGGCGGCGGGACGCGGCCGCCACCGACTGACTCCCGGGCCGACTCCGAGCCCCGCTCCCACGTCACGTGCCGGGGGCGCTGCCCTCGCGCTGAAGCCGCGCGCCCCGCGCCCAATCGGCGGCCGCCACCGCAGTCACGCCTCGGAGGAACGGCGCCCCAGCTGCCGGTCCGACCCACGTGACGGGGGCGGACCTATCACCGCTGCCGGTGCCGCCCCGTCCCGGCAGGCCCCGCGCGGCGGCGGGAGGAGGGGAAGCAACATGGCGGCGGTGGCGGCAGGGCTGCGCCTGGGGACAGCGGCGGAGGCTCCGCCGGCGCTAAGCGGGGCTGTCACCCGGCAGAGCGCGGCGCGGCGGGCGCTGGGGCCTCCGTGCCCGCCGCCGGCGTCCTTCGGGGCGAATTAAATACAAGTTACGGACTGTAGGCCGTGACCGGGGGATGATGAACTCGCAGCCGACCCTGAGCTCGTTGGGGACCGGCTGCGCCGGCCGTGGGACCCGAGGGGATCCGTCCCGGGGCACCGGGAGCTGGGCGGTGTCAGAGCGGGACCTCTCTCCATTCGTTCTCAATGCTGTGGGGAGTCCGGAGAGATCCTCGTCGACTGGAAACTGGCAAATGTTGTCCCTGTTCCCAAGCAGGGTAAGAAAGAAGATCCTGGTCGTTACGGGCCTGTCGGTCTGGTTTCAGCCCCTGGTAGAATCATGGAAAAGTTTGTTCTGGGAGTTAATGAAAAACCCTTGAGAGATAACACGGTCATTGACCACAGCCAGCACGGGTTAATGAGGGGAAAGTCCTGCTTAACCAGCTTAATTTCCTTTTATGACAAGGTCAGCCATGGAGCTGACCAAGGGAAGCCAGTAGATGTGGTGGTTTGGGTTTTAGCAAAGCTTTTATACTGTCTCTCCCAGTCTCCTCCTGGATAAACTGTCCAGCTGTCCTGGTTTGAGGTAAAACAGAACCAATTTTTTGTAGTAATTTTACTTTTTAGCTAAGCCTCTTCTAACTAACTGAATTCTCTGAAACTAACAGCATATTGTGCAGACACTGTTTGCTCTCGGAGTGACAAGACTTGATTGTTTCTAATTGATGCCAAGGAACGGTGTGCAGAGAGGCTCCTGCTCATACCTATTGCTCTAACGCCCATGGGCGGCTCGCTCGGTTATTTGCCCCGTTGGAGGGTCGGAAGCGGAAAAGCGTAATGCGGTCCCACCTGTAGAGAGGAGCGGACAGGGCAGGTGACCCAAAACCGACCAACGGGGTATTCCATCCCATCTGCCTCATGCTCAGTATAAAAGCTGAGGGATCAAAGGGTCAGGCTCTCCTCAGCGGCCAACATCTGAGAAGGACTGTGGCTGTTCATCTGCTTTTCATCCTGATCTGTGCATTCCTGAATCCAAATCTGGAATCCAGTTCTCATCTGTTGCTGAGCCCAGTCTGGGACTTTCCCAGTGCCTGCCGGTGACGTGATCCTCATCCTGGGAACTCAATACGGTTTTGTATATATTTAATTATTTCCTTTTTATTATTTTATTATTAATATTTAATTAAAGTAGATTAATTTTTCCCTAAACTCGCAAGGCTCACTCTTTCTCTACCTCCTCTCCTTGGAGAGAGAAGTGGGGGAGAGCATCTGTCGTCCATCTCGGTGGCCAGTCCGGCCCAAACCCCGATACCGGCACACAGCCAGACAAGCCCAGCACACGCTGGGTGAGCAATTGGCTGCCGCGTTGGGCTCAAAGAGTAAACGGGGTGACGTGGGGCTGGCAGCCACTTACCAGTGGGGTTCCCCAGGGCTCAATGTTAGGGCCAGTGCTCCAATATTTTTATAAATGATCTGGGTACAGGAATTGAATGTACATTAAGTAAATTGCTGATGATACTAAAATAGGAGGAACTGTGGACTGTCGCAAGGATAGAGAGGCCTCACAAAGAGAGCTGGATAGACCAGAGAGCTGGGCAATCACCAACTGTATGAAATTTAACAGAGCAAGTGCCAGGTTCTGCACCTGGGATGGGGTAATCCTGGTGATACGTACAAACTGGGGGAGGAGAGGCTGGAGAGCAGCCCCACAGAAAGAGTTCTGGGGGTTTGGCGGCAAGTTGAATAGGAGTCAACAGCATGTCCTGGGGGTGCATCAAGCACAGCATCACGAACCAGTTGAAGGAGGTGACTGTCCCACTCTGCATTGCACTGGTAAGGCCCCACCTCAAGTGCTGTGTGCAGTTTTGGAAAACAAACATCAAACTGTGAGCGTGGTTCCAGGGGAGGGCAACAAAGATGGTGAAAGGCCTTGAGGGCAAGACTTAGGAGGAGGAGCTAAGGTCAGTTGGCTTGTGGATGCAATGATCCTTATGGGTCCCTTCCAGCATGAGATAATCTATGATTCTGTCTTCACTTAAAGGTTAGTGATGTGAGAAGGAAAGGCACGGAGTTGTGGGGCTCAGCGGGGAATAAACGCACATGGAGCAAAAAGCTTTACTGGAGCCTTTGCAGGTGTGGAATAGGAGCAGGGGAAAAGGCAGCAGCAGAGCTTTGTGTTCCCAGTAACCGTGCTGGGAGGAAACCAAAGGAAATGACAGGTTAAACGCCATTTCTTGCCCAATTTATTTCAACCCTCTTCCCCCTCCAACACCCTTTGCACTTGGCTGATGGCACCAACTCAGACGGAAATCATCTGCAAATGCACTGCTCACCCGAGGAGAGTTCAGAGGCCGGGAAAAGTCCCAGGAGCAGAAGGCTGGGGCTGACCATGGGCCCCGCAGAAAGCGGTCAGAAACCGCAGGGACTGGAACGGTGCTGGAACCCGGTGCTGCGGGGGTGACAGACCCCGCGTGGGTCTGTGGCCGGGCTGCCACCAGCCTGCGGTGCTGTGGCGTCAGTCTGGCTCCGCTGCAGATCCATCCCAGCCACACTGGTGTTCCAGCAGGAACCGCAAGAACCCCCCCTGGGGCAGAGGTGAGGTCATCCCCACTGCCTTTACCTCCTCTAGATCTGACAAACAAGTTGTTAGTTTAAAACATCCCTCCAGCCTAGCTGTGCCAGCGTGGCTATTTTTGACAAGCCCCTCCAGATTCCTGCCTTCAAGGGCTGTAAGAGGAATGAAAGACAGTTTCTGCTTTTATCATTACAGTTTAATACAGTCTTTGATACAGGAGCCAACATGCAAAGCAACTAAAGTCATCAGGGGCTCAGCAGAGCAACTGCTCTTTCACGGCAGCGACGCAGATGTCTCTCCAGGAGCCCGTTTCCCTGCATGCTGCTGCGCGAACGTGCCCCGCAGTGTGACGAGTTCATGGCAGACACCAAACCAACACACAGCAGTTAGGAAGAGGGGGCCGGTCTTTGATTTTGTCTTTGGAGGAGTCAGTTATTTGACTAGAGTCTAGTACGCTTTGAAACCGGGAGGCCACCTTAACTCTCGTCTCTGCTGACAGTCTGCAGAGCAGAGGGATCCTTGAGGAAGAGGCAGTAGCTTTGATAGCGAGTCAGGAGATGAAGCTCAGATATTTGGCTGCGGTTTACCTGTTTCACAGAGCCGGGACCTCTTGGAGTCAACAGGTCTTTTCAATGCATCTATTAAAGAACACATGTAACCTGCCACTCGCTTCACACCTTGGTATTCTCCTTTGCCAGCGTGTTCTCCAGCAGCCCTGCTGCAGCTGGACTCCGAGTTCAGGCAACTGTGCTGCTCCCCCTCCCAGCCCCTCTGCCAGCCCGCTGCTACGGCTGTCCTTGCTCTCACCTATTGTTCTGGTTCACCTGGGACAGAGTTAATTTTCTTTCTAGTGGCTGCTGGGTTTCAGATTTCAGGCCCTTGATGCCAGCTGAGGTTAAACCACAACACCTCTGCACTTGTGGTTTTTGAAGAACGTGAGCGTCCCGTGCCACGTGTCCAAGTGCACCCCGATGATGGAGCCTTGGCCAAACCTCGAAGAGAAGTTTGTTTTGTCTCCCTTGTGATGCAGTAGTCCTTAAGACACAAAAACTAGCATTCAGTGCAAAGCCTGCACTCCACAAATTCATCCCAGCTCCCGCACTGCGAGTTCCCACTGGTACAGCCTCGCTCAGTGCCTACAAAAATCCCTTCACTGCCCAATCCCTGCCCTCCCACCCCAGAGAGGGCGATGGAAAGAGGAAAGTTGAGGTTTTGCAATACCAGAGTGCAGGTAGCAGCACCGAACCCCCCAGTCAGTGATGTGCAACCAGCAGTCCAGGCAGCCTGGAGTTCACGCACTGCTTCTAAGGGGTCCACAAAAAGCAGGTAAGGTGAGCTGCTCCAAGAGCTGCAAGCTGCAGGCAGCCGCTCCGGCCAGGAAGAGCACAAGTTCAGTGTCTTTTCAAGCAACAAAATGCAAGCGAGACTCCACCTCTGGCTCTCCCCTCCTTTGCTTGGCCCAGTCCAAAACACCCAGAAGTTTTGGTGAAGCCAAGTCTGAGGTTTCAGGCTGGTGTTGAAGGCAGCCAGCTCCAATTTCCTTTCCTAAATTGAGGAGGCCCAGCTGAACTGCTGGAGAAGGTTGCTGTCCTGTTCAAAGAGCACTGAAACTTTCTGCCTGCCCGTAAGTGACTCTGCCCCACGTACCATGTCTGTGCCGTAGACCGGGGAGTCTCCCAGAAGTGCTGCCCGTCTGCCAGCTCTTTGTTCCCACAGATGGCGGCGGTGCCGCAGCTGTACTCCATGTGGAAGTTCACCTTGCGGTTGTCGCAGGTCAGCAGGGTGGCCGTCGACTTACTCAGGTCATCCCACACCCAGTCGAAATCTGCTCGGGAAGCACAGAGGGGACAAGGATGGGCAAAGGCCCTCAGGGAGCCACCATCAAGCCAAAGCACAGACGTACATTTGTTTTGAAGGCCCGTTGGAGGTTTTGTTTATCTTTCACCATCTGAGAAGGCAAATCCTAAGCTGTGCACATCAGAGAATTGTTTGAGGCCTGAACTATTCTGCCGTGTCCACCAGGGATGGTTCAGTGCTCCGAACCCGAAGCTGTCAGCATTACCCAGTTCCCATTTTGGCTAACATGAGCCACAGAGATGCTGTGGTAATCTCCATCCTTAGAGATTTCCAAAACTCCATAGGACAAGGCCCTGAGCAGTCTGATCTAACTTGGAAGCTAGCCCTTCTTTGAGCAGGGAGAGGACTAACGACCTTCCGAGGTCCCTTCAGACAAGGAATCCCTGGAGTACAACTTGATGCTTGCTCACCTGGCCTGCATCCAGCCTTTTGGCCAAAGGGGCTTCACCTCTCCATCTAGGAAGGTCTTCACATAATCCTCTAGGGACTGAGCCTTATTCTTGTCAAGGTCATAACCATCCAACTTAATCTTCACCAAGTGGCAAAGCAGCTCCCTGAAGAACAGGAAGATTTCAAATACGGTTACGCGGATTAACTTTCCCCAGTTGGAGGTCATTCGGTTTAGCCGGGGCTGGAGAAATACGCCAGCACACGCCTGGCTCTGCACAACGCCTCGCTAATAAAACCGACCCTGCACTGCCTCCGCAAGAAAGAGGAAGGGAAAGGCACATTCCTCACTGTCTGCGCGCACGCACATCGATGCGCCAGGGGAGATAAGCCTTGTTACCCCTTTCCCATTTTAATCTCCTGGAACAGCAGAGGTAGTAAACCAGTGCCAGAATTACAGGCGCCATTAACAACTGCAGAACTGAACCTCTCTGCAGACCTTCGTGCCGAGAGGCAATGAGAAGGCAGGAAGCAAAACTTGCTTTGCTCAAAAATCGGCCATCTACAGAGCAGCACCCCAATCTGATACAGAATAAGGTACAGACAACGGCATGATTCTCATTTTATTATTTGTCCCTCTTCCCTTCACCCCGCACTCTCTTCCTTGCCAGACCCCCGAGTGCCAGGGGCAGCAATCCCCACTACCTTTAACTGCTTTCACAATCAGAATCTGGTCTTGTTAAGAGTCTAGTCTGCAGGATTTCAGCAATTCAGCCGAGTTCCTTCATTTCCCAAAGATCTGTCTCTCTCTTTTGGCCTCTGCACGGAGGCTTCTTAGCACTTCTCTCAGAGTTGGCGTGTGCTTCATGAGAGCAGCCTAAAGGTCACAGGGAGCCTACTAAGAAGAGCTACAGATGCCTAACGAGCAAACAAGGAGCTTACTTGGCAAACTTGGCCTGAGTGTGGGCTTGGCATTCCTCCTGGTACTTGGCCATCTGCTCCGGCATGGCCCTTCCAATGGCTTCCTTTAGCTTCTGTAGAGGTTCCTTCAATCGGCCACCCTGGAGCACAGCACAGAACAGACTGAAGTTCCACATGGGGCGTTCCAGCCGATACACCCAAATCCGGCAGGTCGAGACCAGTTCTGAACCCACACCCACCACACGTGGTGCCTGAACCATGCACAGTGGAGGACACCACCACGTTAGGTAGACGACACTCACCTGCTCGTAGAGATAAAGCTTACGGGCTCGCTTGACCAGAGTGTCCTTACTGCACGGGAAGAAAGCAGCCAGGTGGGCGTACACCCCTGACCGGATCTGGCTGTTCAGCTCCCGCATCTGCAGCTCGATGCTGAAGAACAAAACAAACACAGCGTTGACCAGGGACCTGCCACGGGTTCTCCAAGCAACGTGAACGCAAATCTCATGCAACCTGGGGAGCTGGAGGCAGGCAGAGAGGGACAAGGTACAAGCCAAACTACATGACAGTTCTTTAGATTTTAGAATCAAGAGACTCAAGCCCTTTATCCCAATCTATGACTTTTAATCTAGTTTCAGAGATTCTGGAAAAGGAATAAAGGATGTCAGCAGTCTCATTTATCCTGTAGATCTTCCTGGCAACTGAAGTGCAGCGAGCTGGAATGCCTTCAGGGAGGGATAGCGGTTGCTTCAAATGCTGCTCCAAGCCCATCCCAACAGCAGCGCTCCCATCCGCCACATCAGGAAAGGGACTCCCTTCTGGGGATTCACTCAGGAGCCGCTCCAGGTCTCGGTCAGCTGACGGCTCCATGGCTGTCGCTGCTTGAAACAGGTCATTATCACTGGTATGGCCAAAGAGCGAGAGCAAAAGGTTGGCCACCGCCTCCCTCACGGCTGCAGGTTCTGCTGGTGACAGAGTCACCACTTGGTCTTCATCTTTTTTCTTCTGAACATCCTTCTCCTTCTGAAACTTCTCCAGCATCTCCTTCACACTAACAGGGCCAGAGTATGTATTCTCCTTATTTGCATTTAATACTGTAAAGCTGTAAACAAAGTATGGAGGAGGAAAGGGAACTGAAGGGAATACAAGGTGAAGGGGAAGAGAGGGGGACATCTTCACCCCAGTTCACTTCAGCCATATGCACCAGTCCCCTGGAAACTCTTAGCCCAGGAAAAATAGTCTACGGCCTCTTAAGGTCCTGCTGCTTCTTCAGCTGGGAGAAGAGGAGGCTGAAGGCTGATCTCATCGCTGAGGGGTGACCTCATTGCGGTCTACACCTTCCTCAAGGCGGACAGTGGAGAGGGAGGTGCTGATCTGGAATGAAGCTGCATCAGGGAAGCGCAGATTGGACTTTAGGAAAAGGTTCTTCTCCAAGAGGCTGGTCGGTCACTGGAACAGGCTCCCCAGGGAAGTGGTCACTGCACCAAGCCTGTCAGAGGTTAAGGAGCATCTAAACAATGCTCATAGTCACGTGGTTTAGCTTTAGGTTGTCCTGCGAGGAGCAGGAAGTTGGACTTGATGATCCTTATGGGTCCCTTCCAACTTGAGATATTCTATGATCCTAAGGTCATACCTGAGAGTTAAGGATAAGACGGAAGTCCTGACACTTCATCTGGTACCCGATGCCCTAGACAACACAAGGCATTTTCATTCAGTTATGTTCTATTTTTTTACTAACTTATCTATCAGGTGCTCACTTACCCAACTTTAAATTTTAAGTTTCAGTTCCTTTTATATAATCCTCTATGCTTTCTGAATGCATTTCTCCCACAACTCCTATGTCAGATTTAATGACTGTTGCCCATGAAACAACAGCTGGGGTATGACGGAAAGTTGGATGATATTAAACAGAACTGCCCTAAAGCAGATTCTACTGGAGCAGAGGAAACTACACCCATCTCTGGAAACCAGGGAGACCTGAGCATACACAAGACTGCTGTTCTGCACAACACTCTGCTTCTCTAAGCGACTGCACACCTGATTTGACCCACAGCTTCCATTTTTAAGGCCTAGAGTGGAGCTGTGCTCCACAGAGCAAATGTCAATCCAGCCATGACCGCCTACTCTAAGGATCCCAAGGTAAAGCTCTTTACAGCTGTACCACCTGAAACTGAGGAGAAGCAGAAAGATTCATCCCACAGGCTCATACCCTGGGCAACCACTGGCAGCAGGACAGGTCTGCCTCAAGGCGAGACCCATAGTAATGTAGAATTACTTCTTCACTGCAGAAGGATGGTGGAGTTTAAACCACCTCCACCGAGCAATGCTCTTGTTCAGCTACGTGCATTATTCCAGCAAGGAAGACTGGGAAACGCACAAACAACGAGTGCAGAGGTACTGAAGCAAGAGAGAGTTCACATGGCAGCACCTGGATGCCTCTTGCCTATTACAACGAGGACAGCAAATGTCTTTTCCTTCCCCACATTGAAGGAATCGTTACACGGATGCTACCAGCTCAGGCGTGCGCTTTGGTGTTGCCAGAGAGCAGATCCATGCAGGAAAAAGGAAATCCAGAAGAACAGATACAAGAAGAAGGAAAAAACTAGGAGGAATCCATAGCACAACAGACACAGGCAACAGATACTGACATGGAAACAGACAGGCCAGGCACACCAAAGCAAGGACAGACCAAGAGAACAAGAAGAATAAGCACTCAGGTTTACAGCCCAAAAGAAGACAATCTGTGAAAAAGGCTGAGCACTCACCCAAGAAACACTTTGGGCAGGAGTACAAACGAGTGCCCAGCCAGGCCACCCACGGCCTTCTACCCTCTCCCTCCCTGCTAGCCCCACACTCGTACAGCGCCCACTTCATGCCCTTCCTGCCCGCCTTTCCTCCCCCACCTTTGTCCCAAGAGGTGTTATCCTTCTCTTCAGCCTCTCCAATACCTCTTCCCACCGTCAGTGCCTCAACACAGCTCCACGACACACCAGCATTTCAGCCAGCTCTGCCCCTCTTTGCTCGGACACTCTTGCTGCGGAGCTCTGCTTACCCCTCTCAGCCTCAGCCGCCTTTTTACCTCCCGCTTTGGAGGCAACGGGGGTTTTACCTCTTGGGGTTTATGCAGCACGCGCTCAAGCCACCCCCCACTGCAACGGGTATTACTGCAGCATAACAAATGCCACCTGTGACCCTGAAGCAAGGCGATGAGCAGCAAGCGTTACCTCCCCGTCCTTACCCAGCTATCAGTAACTTGAGCTTGTTTGATTTCTTTTCCTTGTCATAAGAATCATCTTCCTCCTCCTCCTCCTTCTTCTTTTTCATATTCAGTATTTCACCTCCATCCTCCAACTTCTGCTTCTGCAGGTGGTAAAATCCAAATGAGAATCAAAGTGTCTGCTGCTCGTGGAATTGGACCTGCAGCCCCAGAGCCACTTTGGACCCTCCCCCAGGAACTGGAGAACACCTCCTTCCCCACTCCACACATTAACCCAAGCCCGAGACATCCCTCACCACGGGTCTGGCATCCTTCTCCTCCTGAAACTTCTTCAGCATCTCCTTCACACTAAGAGCTCCACAGTATTTCTTCTTCTGCTTCTTCTTCTCCTTACTTGCATTTAATGCCGTAAAGCTGTAAACAAAGTACAGAGAAGGAAAGGGAACTGAAGGGAATACAAAGTGAAGGGGAAGAGAGGGGGACACCTTCACCCCAGTTCACTTCAGCCATATGCACCAGTCCCCTGGAAACTCTTAGCACCTTAACCAATTACACCGCTACAAACAGTCTACAGCCTCTTAAGCTCCCGCTGCTTGTTCAGCTGGGAGAAGAGAAGGCTCTCCTTCCTCACTGCAGGGAGATGACGGAGCTTAAACCGCCTCCACCGAGCTATGCTCTTGTTCAGCTACGTGCATTATTCCAGCAAGGAAGACTGGGAAACACACAAACAACGAGTGCAGAGGTACTGAGGCAACAGAGAGTTCACATGGCAGCACCTGGATGCCTCTTGCCTATTACAACCAGGGGAGCAAATGTCTTTTCCTTCCCCACTATGAAGCAATCGTTACACGGATGCTACCAGCTCAGGCGTGCGCTTTGGTGTTGCCAGAGAGCAGATCCATGCAGGAAAAAGGAAATCCAGAAGAACAGATACAAGAAGAAGGAAAAAACTAGGAGGAAACCATAGCACAAGAGACACAGGCAACAGATACTGACATGGAAACAGACAGGCCAGGCACACCAAAGCAAGGACAGACCAAGAGAACAAGAAGAATAAGCACTCAGGTTTACAGCCCAAAAGAAGACAATCTGTGAAAAAGGCTGAGCACTCACCCAAGAAACACTTTGGGCAGGAGTACAAACGAGTGCCCAGCCAGGCCACCCACGGCCTTCTACCCTCTCCCTCCCTGCTAGCCCCACACTCATTCAGCGCCCACTTCATGCCCTTCCTGCCCGCCTTTCCTCCCCCACCTTTGTCCCAAGAGGCGTTATCCTTCTCTTCAGCCTCTCCAATACCTCTTCCCACCGTCAGTGCCTCAACACAGCTCCACGACACACCAGCATTTCAGCCAGCTCTGCCCCTCTTTGCTCGGACACTCTTGCTGTGGAGCTCTGCTTACCCCCCTCAGCCTCAGCCGCCTTTTTACCTCCCGCTTTGGAGGCAACGGGGGTTTTACCTCTTGGGGTTTATGCAGCACGCGCTCAAGCCAACCCCCACTGCAACGGGTATTACTGCAGCATAACAAATGCCACCTGTGACCCTGAAGCAAGGCGATGAGCAGCAAGCGTTACCTCCCCGTCCTTACCCAGCTATCGGTAACTTGGGCTTCTTGGATTTCTTTTCCTTGTCATAAGAATCATCATCATCCTCCTCCTTCGTCTTCTTTTTCTTATTCAGTATTTCACCTCCATCCTCCAACTTCCGCTTCTGCAGGTGGTAAAATCCAAATGAGAATCAAAGTGTCTGCTGCTCGTGGAATTGGACCTGCAGCCCCAGAGCCACTTTGGGCCCTCCCCCAGGAACTGGAGAACACCTCCTTCCCCACTCCACACATTAACCCAAGCCCCAGACATCCCTCACCACGGGCCTGGCACACACCATCTCCAACGTTTCACAGCGCACCCACCTTTTACACGACAGACAGTCCCATCAATAAAGGTGAAGGCACACCAAGTACTCCTGCTCCTTCCCCATTTAGCTGCCTCGCTTCGGCATTAAGAAAAGATGGCAGAACACACACCACCACAGAGGTCTAAGTGCACAGGCTACGGCTTTAAATCCATGTTTACAAACAACCCTAGGAGGAGGACCAAAACCTCTCAGCATTTCTCCACAGGCTCATGGTGACAGCCCTCACACCACAGAAGCCCCACAGCGAGCCTGAAAGCGCACTTCTCTGACGTGCCAGGAGAGGGATCCCTGACCAGCACCCAGCGCTTTCCCGCTTCTCCAGAACAGCGCGTCCCAGAGCGCCTCACAACACTCTGCAGAAGATGGGCCAGTCCCACAGCACTCCACCTGCAGGACGAGCTACTGCTGACAGGACGAGGGATCACCCTTGTACAAAGCAATAGGCTCCACTCCCTAAACAGTACCGCAACTCTGAGATGTTAAAGAGAGGTAAAGATCCCAAATTGCCAGTGATGCAGCTCCAGTGCGGGACATGCCACATTGCACCCTTAGAATCATAGAATGGTTTGGTTGAAAGGGACCTTGAAGAACATCTAGTTCCAACCCCCTGCCATGGGCAGGGACACCTGCCACTAGACCAGGTTGCCCAAGGCCACGTCCAGCCTGGCCTTGAACACCTCCAGGGACGGTGCTTCAACAACCTCTCTGGGCAACCTGTTCCAGTGCCTCACCACCCTTAAAGTGAAAAACTTCTTTCTAACGTTTAATCTAAACCTGCCCTCTTCCAGCTTAATGCCATTCCCCCTCATCCTATCACTACATGCTCTAGTAAAATGTCCTTCCCAGCTCTCCTGTAGGCCCCCTTTAGGTACTGGAAGGCCGCAATAAGATCTCCCCAGAGCCTTCTCTTCTCCAGGCTGAACAGCCCCAACTCTCTCAGCCTCTCCTCATAGGAGAGGTGCTCCATCCCTCTGATCATCCTCGCGGCTCTCCTCTGGACGCGCTCCAGCAGGTCCATGTCCTTCTTATGTTGGGGGCTCCAGAGCTGGAGGCAGTACTCCAGGTGGGGTCTCACGAGAGCAGAGCAGAGGGGCAGAATCACCTCCCTTGACCTGCTGGCCACACATCTTTTGATGCAGCCCAGGATACGGTTGGCCTTCTGGGCTGCGATCGCACATTGCTGGCTCATGTTGAGCTTCTCGTCAATCAGCACCCCCAGGTCCTTCTCCGCAGGGCCGCTCTCCCGCCATTCCCCGCCCAGCCTGGATTTGTGCTTGGGATTGCCCCGACCCAGATGTATGCTTCAGTAAAGGCATCAGCCTGCGTATGACGTGGGAAACAGTTCCAACAAACACTCAGGCCCCATCTACAGGGCTTCTAACAACTTCTCACACTGTACAACACGTAATGCTTTCCAGCTGCACCCACTTATTTCACACACAGAACACTGCACCCCACTTCACAGATGCTCTCCTGACCATCACAGCGCATTACAGTGATCATGGTGGAATTCCTCCTTCAGCCTCATTAGTCCACATCTTAACTTCATTCTTCTCAAATTGACTTTGGAAATTACCCCCTGCATCAGGTCCACAATTTGCCAAGAGAGGTAGAGAAGCCACCCTGACAGGTGCGATACCGACTCTTACATTCAGGCGATTCCAAGGCCAAGGACTTTGACACTACCTGACACCCCGGCACTCAAGAAAGTGACTTGGCCCTAACAGAAAACTGGGTGACACAAGGGTGTGACCCCACGTGGCACTGCGAAACACCTCCACTGGAGCGTGCTCTGTCTCTGGGCGCAGCAGAGCTGTGCCCCCTCCAGGAATCACACAATCCCACTGCCCTGCAACGACCCCGCCATACCTGAGCCAGTTCTTTGATGCGGTTCCCCAAAGGGGCTGGCACGCCTTCGGGGAGGGATGGCGGTTGCTTCAAATCCTGCTCCAAGCCCATCCCAACAGCACCGCTCCCATCCTCCACATCAGGAAAGGGACTCCCTTCTGGGGATTCACTCAGGAGCCGCTCCAGGTCTTGGTCAGCTGACGGCTCCATGGCTGTCGCTGCCTGAGGCCGGTTGTTACCTCTGCCATGGCCAAAGAGTGAGAGCAAAGGGTCGGCCACCGCCTCTGCCTCCCTCACGGCTGCAGGTTCTGCCGGTAATAGAGTCAGCACTTGCTGCTCCTCATCTTTTTTCTTCTCAGCATCCTTCTCCTCCTGAAACTTCTTCAGCATCTCCTTCACACTAAGAGCTCCACAGTATTTCTTCTTCTGCTTCTTCTTCTCCTTACTTGCATTTAATGCCGTAAAGCTGTAAACAAAGTACAGAGAAGGAAAGGGAACTGAAGGGAATACAAAGTGAAGGGGAAGAGAGGGGGACACCTTCACCCCAGTTCACTTCAGCCATATGCACCAGTCCCCTGGAAACTCTTAGCACCTTAACCAATTACACCGCTACAAACAGTCTACAGCCTCTTAAGCTCCCGCTGCTTGTTCAGCTGGGAGAAGAGAAGGCTCTCCTTCCTCACTGCAGGGAGATGACGGAGCTTAAACCGCCTCCACCGAGCTATGCCCTTGTTCAGCTACGTGCATTATTCCAGCAAGGAAGACTGGGAAACGCACAAACAATGAGTGCAGAGGAACTGAGGCAACAGAGAGTTCACATGGCAGCACCTGGATGCCTCTTGCCTATTACAACCAGGGGAGCAAATGTCTTTTCCTTCCCCACTATGAAGCAATCGTTACACGGATGCTACCAGCTCAGGCGTGCGCTTTGGTGTTGCCAGAGAGCAGATCCATGCAGGAAAAAGGAAATCCAGAAGAACAGATACAAGAAGAAGGAAAAAACTAGGAGGAATCCATAGCACAAGAGACACAGGCAACAGATACTGACATGGAAACAGACAGGCCAGGCACACCAAAGCAAGGACAGACCAAGAGAACAAGAAGAAGAAGCACTCAGGTTTACAGCCCAAAAGAAGACAATCTGTGAAAAAGGCTGAGCACTCACCCAAGAAACACTTTGGGCAGGAGTACAAACGAGTGCCCAGCCAGGCCACCCACGGCCTTCTACCCTCTCCCTCCCTGCTAGCCCCACACTCGTACAGCGCCCACTTCATGCCCTTCCTGCCCGCCTTTCCTCCCCAACCTTTGTCCCAAGAGGCGTTATCCTTCTCTTCAGCCTCTCCAATACCTCTTCCCACCGTCAGTGCCTCAACACAGCTCCACGACACACCAGCATTTCAGCCAGCTCTGCCCCTCTTTGCTCGGACACTCTTGCTGTGGAGCTCTGCTTACCCGTCTCAGCCTCAGCCGCCTTTTTACCTCCCGCTTTGGAAGCAACGGGGGTTTTACCTCTTGGGGTTTATGCAGCACGCGCTCAAGCCACCCCCCACTGCAACGGGTATTACTGCAGCATAACAAATGCCACCTGTGACCCTGAAGCAAGGCGATGAGCAGCAAGCGTTACCTCCCCGTCCTTACCCAGCTATCGGTAACTTCGGCTTCTTGGATTTCTTTTCCTTGTCAAATAAATCATCTTCCTCCTCCTCCTTCGTCTTCTTTTTCTTATTCAGTATTTCACCTCCATCCTCCAACTTCCGCTTCTGCAGGTGGTAAAATCCAAATGAGAATCAAAGTGTCTGCTGCTCGTGGAATTGGACCTGCAGCCCCAGAGCCACTTTGGGCCCTCCCCCAGGAACTGGAGAACACCTCCTTCCCCACTCCACACATTAACCCAAGCCCCAGACATCCCTCACCACGGGCCTGGCACACACCATCTCCAACGTTTCACAGCGCACCCACCTTTTACACGACAGACAGTCCCATCAATAAAGGTGAAGGCACACCAAGTACTCCTGCTCCTTCCCCATTTAGCTGCCTCGCTTCGGCATTAAGAAAAGATGGCAGAACACACACCACCACAGAGGTCTAAGTGCACAGGCTACGACTTTAAATCCATGTTTACAAACAACACTAGGAGGAGGACCAAAACCTCTCAGCATTTCTCCACAGGCTCATGGTGACAGCCCTCACACCACAGAAGCCCCACAGCGAGCCTGAAAGCGCACTTCTCTGACGTGCCAGGAGAGGGATCCCTGACCAGCACCCAGCGCTTTCCCGCTTCTCCAGAACAGCGCGTCCCAGAGCGCCTCACAACACTCTGCAGAAGATGGGCCAGTCCCACAGCACTCCACCTGCAGGACGAGCTACTGCTGACAGGACGAGGGATCACCCTTGTACAAAGCAATAGGCTCCACTCCCTAAACAGTACCGCAACTCTGAGATGTTAAAGAGAGGTAAAGATCCCAAATTGCCAGTGATGCAGCTCCAGTGCGGGACATGCCATATTGCACCCTTAGAATCATAGAATGGTTTGGTTGAAAGGGACCTTGAAGAACATCTAGTTCCAACCCCCTGCCATGGGCAGGGACACCTGCCACTAGACCAGGTTGCCCAAGGCCACGTCCAGCCTGGCCTTGAACACCTCCAGGGACGGTGCTTCAACAACCTCTCTGGGCAACCTGTTCCAGTGCCTCACCACCCTTAAAGTGAAAAACTTCTTTCTAACGTTTAATCTAAACCTGCCCTCTTCCAGCTTAATGCCATTCCCCCTCATCCTATCACTACATGCTCTAGTAAAATGTCCTTCCCAGCTCTCCTGTAGGCCCCCTTTAGGTACTGGAAGGCCGCAATAAGATCTCCCCAGAGCCTTCTCTTCTCCAGGCTGAACAGCCCCAACTCTCTCAGCCTCTCCTCATAGGAGAGGTGCTCCAGCCCTCGGATCATCCTCGCGGCTCTCCTCTGGACGCGCTCCAGCAGGTCCATGTCCTTCTTATGTTGGGGACTCCAGAGCTGGAGGCAGTACTCCAGGTGGGGTCTCACGAGAGCAGAGCAGAGGGGCAGAATCACCTCCCTTGACCTGCTGGCCACAAATCTTTTGATGCAGCCCAGGATACGGTTGGCCTTCTGGGCTGCGATCGCACATTGCTGGCTCATGTTGAGCTTCTCGTCAATCAGCACCCCCAGGTCCTTCTCCGCAGGGCCGCTCTCCCGCCATTCCCAGCCCAGCCTGGATTTGTGCTTGGGATTGCCCCGACCCAGATGTATGCTTCAGTAAAAGCATCAGCCTGCGTATGACGTGGGAAACAGTTCCAACAAACACTCAGGCCCCATCTACAGGGCTTCTAACAACTTCTCACACCGTACAACACGTAATGCTTTCCAGCTGCACCCACTTATTTCACACACAGAACACTGCACCCCACTTCACAGATGCTCTCCTGACCATCACAGCGCATTACAGCGATCATGGTGGAATTCCTCCTTCAGCCTCATTAGTCCACATCTTAACTTCATTCTTCTCAAATTGACTTTGGAAATTACCCCCTGCATCAGGTCCACAATTTGCCAAGAGAGGTAGAGAAGCCACCCTGACAGGTGCGATACCGACTCTTACATTCAGGCGGTTCCAAGGCCAAGGACTTTGACACTACCTGACACCCCGGCACTCAAGAAAGTGACTTGGCCCTAACAGAAAACTGGGTGACACAAGGGTGTGACCCCACGTGGCACTGCGAAACACCTCCACTGGAGCGTGCTCTGTCTCTGGGCGCAGCAGAGCTGTGCCCCCTCCAGGAATCACACAATCCCACTGCCCTGCAACGACCCGCCATACCTGAGCCAGTTCTTTGATGCGGTTCCCCAAAGGGGCTGGCACGCCTTCGGGGAGGGATGGCGGTTGCTTCAAATCCTGCTCCAAGCCCATCCCAACAGCACCGCTCCCATCTTCCACATCAGGAAAGGGACTCCCTTCTGGGGATTCACTCAGGAGCCGCTCCAGGTCTTGGTCAGCTGACGGCTCCATGGCTGTCGCTGCCTGAGGCCGGTTGTTACCTCTGCCATGGCCAAAGAGTGAGAGCAAAGGGTCGGCCACCGCCTCTGCCTCCCTCACGGCTGCAGGTTCTGCCGGTAATAGAGTCAGCACTTGCTGCTCCTCATCTTTTTTCTTCTCAGCATCCTTCTCCTCCTGAAACTTCTTCAGCATCTCCTTCACACTAAGAGCTCCACAGTATTTCTTCTTCTGCTTCTTCTTCTCCTTACTTGCATTTAATGCCGTAAAGCTGTAAACAAAGTACAGAGAAGGAAACGGTACTGAAGGGAATACAAAGTGAAGGGGAAGAGAGGGGGACACCTTCACCCCAGTTCACTTCAGCCATATGCACCAGTCCCCTGGAAACTCTTAGCACCTTAACCAATTACACCGCTACAAACAGTCTACAGCCTCTTAAGCTCCCGCTGCTTGTTCAGCTGGGAGAAGAGAAGGCTCTCCTTCCTCACTGCAGGGAGATGACGGAGCTTAAACCGCCTCCACCGAGCTATGCTCTTGTTCAGCTACGTGCATTATTCCAGCAAGGAAGACTGGGAAACGCACAAACAACGGGTGCAGAGGAACTGAGGCAACAGAGAGTTCACATGGCAGCACCTGGATGCCTCTTGCCTATTACAACCAGGGGAGCAAATGTCTTTTCCTTCCCCACTATGAAGGAATCGTTACACGGATGCTACCAGCTCAGGCGTGCGCTTTAGCGTTGCCAGAGAGCAGATCCATCCAGGAAAAAGGAAATCCAGAAGAACAGATAAAAGAAGAAGGAAAAAATTAGGAGGAAACCATAGCAAAAGAGACACAGGCAACAGATACTGACATGGAAACAGACAGGCCAGGCACACCAAAGCAAGGACAGACCAAGAGAACAAGAAGAATAAGCACTCAGGTTTACAGCCCAAAAGAAGACAATCTGTGAAAAAGGCTGAGCACTCACCCAAGAAACACTTTGGGCAGGAGTACAAACGAGTGCCCAGCCAGGCCACCCACGGCCTTCTACCCTCTCCCTCCCTGCTAGCCCCACACTCGTACAGCGCCCACTTCATGCCCTTCCTGCCCGCCTTTCCTCCCCCACCTTTGTCCCAAGAGGCGTTATCCTTCTCTTCAGCCTCTCCAATACCTCTTCCCACCGTCAGTGCCTCAACACAGCTCCACGAAACACCAGCATTTCAGCCAGCTCTGCCCCTCTTTGCTCGGACACTCTTGCTGTGGAGCTCTGCTTACCCGTCTCAGCCTCAGCCGCCTTTTTACCTCCCGCTTTGGAAGCAACGGGGGTTTCACCTCTTGGGGTTTATGCAGCACGCGCTCAAGCCACCCCCCACTGCAACGGGTACCACCTGTAACCCTGAACCACAGCGTTGAGCAACAAGCGTTACCTCCCCATCCTTACCCAGCTATCGGTAACTTGGGCTTCTTGGATTTCTTTTCCTTGTCAAATAAATCATCTTCCTCCTCCTCCTTCGTCTTCTTTTTCTTATTCAGTATTTCACCTCCATCCTCCAACTTCCGCTTCTGCAGGTGGTAAAATCCAAATGAGAATCAAAGTGTCTGCTGCTCGTGGAATTGGACCTGCAGCCCCAGAGCCACTTTGGGCCCTTCCCCCGGAACTGGAGAACACCTCCTTCCCCACTCCACACATTAACCCAAGCCCCAGACATCCCTCACCACGGGTCTGGCACACACCATCTCCAACGTTTCACAGCGCACCCACCTTTTACACGACAGACAGTCCCATCAATAAAGGTGAAGGCACACCAAGTACTCCTGCTCCTTCCCCATTTAGCTGCCTCGCTTCGGCATTAAGAAAAGATGGCAGAACACACACCACCACAGAGGTCTAAGTGCACAGGCTACGACTTTAAATCCATGTTTACAAACAACACTAGGAGGAGGACCAAAACCTCTCAGCATTTCTCCACAGGCTCATGGTGACGGCCCTCACACCACAGAAGCCCCACAGCGAGCCTGAAAGCGCACTTCTCTGACGTGCCAGGAGAGGGATCCCTGACCAGCACCCAGCGCTTTCCTGCTTCTCCAGAACAGCGCGTCCCAAAGGGCCCCACAACACTCTGCAGAAGATGGGCCAGTCCCACAGCACTCCACCTGCAGGACGAGCTACTGCTGACAGGACGAGGGATCACCCTTGTACAAAGCAATAGGCTCCACTCCCTAAACAGTACCGCAACTGTGAGATGTTAAAGAGAGGTAAAGATCCCAAATTGCCAGTGATGCAGCTCCAGTGCGGGACATGCCACATTGCACCCTTAGAATCATAGAATGGTTTGGTTGAAAGGGACCTTGAAGAACATCTAGTTCCAACCCCCTGCCATGGGCAGGGACACCTGCCACTAGACCAGGTTGCCCAAGGCCACGTCCAGCCTGGCCTTGAACACCTCCAGGGACGGGGCTTCAACAACCTCTCTGGGCAACCTGTTCCAGTGCCTCACCACCCTTAAAGTGAAAAACTTCTTTCTAACGTTTAATCTAAACCTGCCCTCTTCCAGCTTAATGCCATTCCCCCTCATCCTATCACTACATGCTCTAGTAAAATGTCCTTCCCAGCTCTCCTGTAGGCCCCCTTTAGGTACTGGAAGGCCGCAATAAGATCTCCCCAGAGCCTTCTCTTCTCCAGGCTGAACAGCCCCAACTCTCTCAGCCTCTCCTCATAGGAGAGGTGCTCCAGCCCTCGGATCATCCTCGCGGCTCTCCTCTGGACGCGCTCCAGCAGGTCCATGTCCTTCTTATGTTGGGGGCTCCAGAGCTGGAGGCAGTACTCCAGGTGGGGTCTCACGAGAGCAGAGTAGAGGGGCAGAATCACCTCCCTTGACCTGCTGGCCACACATCTTTTGATGCAGCCCAGGATACGGTTGGCCTTCTGGGCTGCGATCGCACATTGCTGGCTCATGTTGAGCTTCTCGTCAATCAGCACCCCCAGGTCCTTCTCCGCAGGGCCGCTCTCCCGCCATTCCCCGCCCAGCCTGGATTTGTGCTTGGGATTGCCCCGACCCAGATGTATGCTTCAGTAAAGGCATCAGCCTGCGTATGACGTGGGAAACAGTTCCAACAAACACTCAGGCCCCATCTACAGGGCTTCTAACAACTTCTCACACTGTACAACACGTAATGCTTTCCTGCTGCACCCACTTATTTCACACACAGAACACTGCACCCCACTTCACAGATGCTCTCCTGACCATCACAGCACATTACAGCGATCATGGTGGAATTCCTCCTTCAGCCTCATTAGTCCACATCTTAACTTCATTCTTCTCAAATTGACTTTGGAAATTACCCCCTGCATCAGGTCCACAATTTGCCAAGAGAGGTAGAGAAGCCACCCTGACAGGTGCGATACCGACTCTTACATTCAGGCGGTTCCAAGGCCAAGGACTTTGACACTACCTGACACCCCAGCACTCAAGAAAGTGACTTGGCCCTAACAGAAAACTGGGTGACACAAGGGTGTGACCCCACGTGGCACTGCGAAACACCCCCACTGGAGCGTGCTCTGTCTCTGGGCGCAGCAGAGCTGTGCCCCCTCCAGGAATCACACAATCCCACTGCCCTGCAACAACCCGCCATACCTGAGCCAGTTCTTTGATGCGGTTCCCCAAAGGGGCTGGCACGCCTTCGGGGAGGGATGGCGGTTGCTTCAAATGCTGCTCCAAGCCCATCCCAACAGCACCGCTCCCATCCTCCACATCAGGAAAGGGACTCCCTTCTGGGGATTCACTCAGGAGCCGCTCCAGGTCTTGGTCAGCTGACGGCTCCATGGCTGTCGCTGCCTGAGGCCGGTTGTTACCTCTGCCATGGCCAAAGAGTGAGAGCAAAGGGTCGGCCACCGCCTCTGCCTCCCTCACGGCTGCAGGTTCTGCCGGTAATAGAGTCAGCACTTGCTGCTCCTCATCTTTTTTCTTCTCAGCATCCTTCTCCTCCTGAAACTTCTTCAGCATCTCCTTCACACTAAGAGCTCCAGAGTATTTCTTCTTCTGCTTCTTCTTCTCCTTACTTGCATTTAATGCCGTAAAGCTGTAAACAAAGTACAGAGAAGGAAAGGGAACTGAAGGGAATACAAAGTGAAGGGGAAGAGAGGGGGACACCTTCACCCCAGTTCACTTCAGCCATATGCACCAGTCCCCTGGAAACTCTTAGCACCTTAACCAATTACACCGCTACAAACAGTCTACAGCCTCTTAAGCTCCCGCTGCTTGTTCAGCTGGGAGAAGAGAAGGCTCTCCTTCCTCACTGCAGGGAGATGACGGAGCTTAAACCGCCTCCACCGAGCTATGCCCTTGTTCAGCTACGTGCATTATTCCAGCAAGGAAGACTGGGAAACGCACAAACAACGGGTGCAGAGGTACTGAGGCAACAGAGAGTTCACATGGCAGCACCTGGATGCCTCTTGCCTATTACAACCAGGGGAGCAAATGTCTTTTCCTTCCCCACTATGAAGGAATCGTTACACGGATGCTACCAGCTCAGGCGTGCGCTTTAGCGTTGCCAGAGAGCAGATCCATCCAGGAAAAAGGAAATCCAGAAGAACAGATAAAAGAAGAAGGAAAAAATTAGGAGGAAACCATAGCAAAAGAGACACAGGCAACAGATACTGACATGGAAACAGACAGGCCAGGCACACCAAAGCAAGGACAGACCAAGAGAACAAGAAGAATAAGCACTCAGGTTTACAGCCCAAAAGAAGACAATCTGTGAAAAAGGCTGAGCACTCACCCAAGAAACACTTTGGGCAGGAGTACAAATGAGTGCCCAGCCAGGCCACCCACGGCCTTCTACCCTCTCCCTCCCTGCTAGCCCCACACTCGTACAGCGCCCACTTCATGCCCTTCCTGCCCGCCTTTCCTCCCCCACCTTTGTCCCAAGAGGCGTTATCCTTCTCTTCAGCCTCTCCAATACCTCTTCCCACCGTCAGTGCCTCAACACAGCTCCACGAAACACCAGCATTTCAGCCAGCTCTGCCCCTCTTTGCTCGGACACTCTTGCTGTGGAGCTCTGCTTACCCCCCTCAGCCTCAGCCGCCTTTTTACCTCCCGCTTTGGAAGCAACGGGGGTTTCACCTCTTGGGGTTTATGCAGCACGCGCTCAAGCCACCCCCCACTGCAATGGGTACCACCTGTAACCCTGAACCACAGCGTTGAGCAACAAGCGTTACCTCCCCATCCTTACCCAGCTATCGGTAACTTGGGCTTCTTGGATTTCTTTTCCTTGTCAAATAAATCATCTTCCTCCTCCTCCTTCGTCTTCTTTTTCTTATTCAGTATTTCACCTCCATCCTCCAACTTCCGCTTCTGCAGGTGGTAAAATCCAAATGAGAATCAAAGTGTCTGCTGCTCGTGGAATTGGACCTGCAGCCCCAGAGCCACTCTGGGCCCTCCCCCAGGAACTGGAGAACACCTCCTTCCCCACTCCACACATTAACCCAAGCCCCAGACATCCCTCACCACGGGTCTGGCACACACCATCTCCAACGTTTCACAGCGCACCCACCTTTTACACGACAGACAGTCCCATCAATAAAGGTGAAGGCACACCAAGTACTCCTGCTCCTTCCCCATTTAGCTGCCTCGCTTCGGCATTAAGAAAAGATGGCAGAACACACACCACCACAGAGGTCTAAGTGCACAGGCTACGACTTTAAATCCATGTTTACAAACAACACTAGGAAGAGGACCAAAACCTCTCAGCATTTCTCCACAGGCTCATGGTGACGGCCCTCACACCACAGAAGCCCCACAGCGAGCCTGAAAGCGCACTTCTCTGACGTGCCAGGAGAGGGATCCCTGACCAGCACCCAGCGCTTTCCCGCTTCTCCAGAACAGCGCGTCCCAAAGCGCCTCACAACACTCTGCAGAAGATGGGCCAGTCCCACAGCACTCCACCTGCAGGACGAGCTACTGCTGACAGGACGAGGGATCACCCTTGTACAAAGCAATAGGCTCCACTCCCTAAACAGTACCGCAACTGTGAGATGTTAAAGAGAGATAAAGATCCCAAATTGAGAGTGATGCAGCTCCAGTGCGGGACATGCCACATTGCACCCTTAGAATCATAGAATGGTTTGGTTGAAAGGGACCTTGAAGAACATCTAGTTCCAACCCCCTGCCATGGGCAGGGACACCTGCCACTAGACCAGGTTGCCCAAGGCCACGTCCAGCCTGGCCTTGAACACCTCCAGGGACGGTGCTTCAACAACCTCTCTGGGCAACCTGTTCCAGTGCCTCACCACCCTTAAAGTGAAAAACTTCTTTCTAACGTTTAATCTAAACCTGCCCTCTTCCAGCTTAATGCCATTCCCCCTCATCCTATCACTACATGCTCTAGTAAAATGTCCTTCCCAGCTCTCCTGTAGGCCCCCTTTAGGTACTGGAAGGCCGCAATAAGATCTCCCCAGAGCCTTCTCTTCTCCAGGCTGAACAGCCCCAACTCTCTCAGCCTCTCCTCATAGGAGAGGTGCTCCAGCCCTCGGATCATCCTCGCGGCTCTCCTCTGGACACGCTCCAGCAGGTCCATGTCCTTCTTATGTTGGGGACTCCAGAGCTGGAGGCAGTACTCCAGGTGGGGTCTCACGAGAGCAGAGTAGAGGGGCAGAATCACCTCCCTTGACCTGCTGGCCACAAATCTTTTGATGCAGCCCAGGATACGGTTGGCCTTCTGGGCTGCGATCGCACATTGCTGGCTCATGTTGAGCTTCTCGTCAATCAGCACCCCCAGGTCCTTCTCCGCAGGGCCGCTCTCCCGCCATTCCCAGCCCAGCCTGGATTTGTGCTTGGGATTGCCCCGACCCAGATGTATGCTTCAGTAAAGGCATCAGCCTGCGTATGACGTGGGAAACAGTTCCAACAAACACTCAGGCCCCATCTACAGGGCTTCTAACAACTTCTCACACCGTACAACACGTAATGCTTTCCAGCTGCACCCACTTATTTCACACACAGAACACTGCACCCCACTTCACAGATGCTCTCCTGACCATCATAGCGCATTACAGCGATCATGGTGGAATTCCTCCTTCAGCCTCATTAGTCCACATCTTAACTTCATTCTTCTCAAATTGACTTTGGAAATTACCCCCTGCATCAGGTCCACAATTTGCCAAGAGAGGTAGAGAAGCCACCCTGACAGGTGCGATACCGACTCTTACATTCAGGCGATTCCAAGGCCAAGGACTTTGACACTACCTGACACCCCGGCACTCAAGAAAGTGACTTGGCCCTAACAGAAAACTGGGTGACACAAGGGTGTGACCCCACGTGGCACTGCGAAACACCTCCACTGGAGCGTGCTCTGTCTCTGGGCGCAGCAGAGCTGTGCCCCCTCCAGGAATCACACAATCCCACTGCCCTGCAACGACCCGCCATACCTGAGCCAGTTCTTTGATGCGGTTCCCCAAAGGGGCTGGCACGCCTTCGGGGAGGGATGGCGGTTGCTTCAAATCCTGCTCCAAGCCCATCCCAACAGCACCGCTCCCATCCTCCACATCAGGAAAGGGACTCCCTTCTGGGGATTCACTCAGGAGCCGCTCCAGGTCTTGGTCAGCTGACGGCTCCATGGCTGTCGCTGCCTGAGGCCGGTTGTTACCTCTGCCATGGCCAAAGAGTGAGAGCAAAGGGTCGGCCACCGCCTCTGCCTCCCTCACGGCTGCAGGTTCTGCCGGTAATAGAGTCAGCACTTGCTGCTCCTCATCTTTTTTCTTCTCAGCATCCTTCTCCTCCTGAAACTTCTTCAGCATCTCCTTCACACTAAGAGCTCCACAGTATTTCTTCTTCTGCTTCTTCTTCTCCTTACTTGCATTTAATGCCGTAAAGCTGTAAACAAAGTACAGAGAAGGAAAGGGAACTGAAGGGAATACAAAGTGAAGGGGAAGAGAGGGGGACACCTTCACCCCAGTTCACTTCAGCCATATGCACCAGTCCCCTGGAAACTCTTAGCACCTTAACCAATTACACCGCTACAAACAGTCTACAGCCTCTTAAGCTCCCGCTGCTTGTTCAGCTGGGAGAAGAGAAGGCTCTCCTTCCTCACTGCAGGGAGATGACGGAGCTTAAACCGCCTCCACCGAGCTATGCTCTTGTTCAGCTACGTGCATTATTCCAGCAAGGAAGACTGGGAAACGCACAAACAACGAGTGCAGAGGTACTGAGGCAACAGAGAGTTCACATGGCAGCACCTGGATGCCTCTTGCCTATTACAACCAGGGGAGCAAATGTCTTTTCCTTCCCCACTATGAAGCAATCGTTACACGGATGCTACCAGCTCAGGCGTGCGCTTTGGTGTTGCCAGAGAGCAGATCCATGCAGGAAAAAGGAAATCCAGAAGAACAGATACAAGAAGAAGGAAAAAACTAGGAGGAAACCATAGCACAAGAGACACAGGCAACAGATACTGACATGGAAACAGACAGGCCAGGCACACCAAAGCAAGGACAGACCAAGAGAACAAGAAGAATAAGCACTCAGGTTTACAGCCCAAAAGAAGACAATCTGTGAAAAAGGCTGAGCACTCACCCAAGAAACACTTTGGGCAGGAGTACAAACGAGTGCCCAGCCAGGCCACCCACGGCCTTCTACCCTCTCCCTCCCTGCTAGCCCCACACTCGTACAGCGCCCACTTCATGCCCTTCCTGCCCGCCTTTCCTCCCCCACCTTTGTCCCAAGAGGCGTTATCCTTCTCTTCAGCCTCTCCAATACCTCTTCCCACCGTCAGTGCCTCAACACAGCTCCACGACACACCAGCATTTCAGCCAGCTCTGCCCCTCTTTGCTCGGACACTCTTGCTGTGGAGCTCTGCTTACCCCCCTCAGCCTCAGCCGCCTTTTTACCTCCCGCTTTGGAGGCAACGGGGGTTTTACCTCTTGGGGTTTATGCAGCACGCGCTCAAGCCACCCCCCACTGCAACGGGTATTACTGCAGCATAACAAATGCCACCTGTGACCCTGAAGCAAGGCGATGAGCAGCAAGCGTTACCTCCCCGTCCTTACCCAGCTATCGGTAACTTGGGCTTCTTGGATTTCTTTTCCTTGTCATAAGAATCATCATCATCCTCCTCCTTCGTCTTCTTTTTCTTATTCAGTATTTCACCTCCATCCTCCAACTTCTGCTTCTGCAGGTGGTAAAATCCAAATGAGAATCAAAGTGTCTGCTGCTCGTGGAATTGGACCTGCAGCCCCAGAGCCACTTTGGACCCTCCCCCAGGAACTGGAGAACACCTCCTTCCCCACTCCACACATTAACCCAAGCCCCAGACATCCCTCACCACGGGTCTGGCACACACCATCTCCAACGTTTCACAGCACACCCACCTTTTACACGACAGACAGTCCCATCAATAAAGGTGAAGGCACACCAAGTACTCCTGCTCCTTCCCCATTTAGCTGCCTCGCTTCGGCATTAAGAAAAGATGGCAGAACACACACCACCACAGAGGTCTAAGTGCACAGGCTACGACTTTAAATCCATGTTTACAAACAACACTAGGAGGAGGACCAAAACCTCTCAGCATTTCTCCACAGGCTCATGGTGACAGCCCTCACACCACAGAAGCCCCACAGCGAGCCTGAAAGCGCACTTCTCTGACGTGCCAGGAGAGGGATCCCTGACCAGCACCCAGCGCTTTCCCGCTTCTCCAGAACAGCGCGTCCCAAAGCGCCCCACAACACTCTGCAGAAGATGGGCCAGTCCCACAGCACTCCACCTGCAGGACGAGCTACTGCTGACAGGACGAGGGATCACCCTTGTACAAAGCAATAGGCTCCACTCCCTAAACAGTACCGCAACTCTGAGATGTTAAAGAGAGGTAAAGATCCCAAATTGCCAGTGATGCAGCTCCAGAGCGGGACATGCCACATTGCACCCTTAGAATCATAGAATGGTTTGGTTGAAAGGGACCTTGAAGAACATCTAGTTCCAACCCCCTGCCATGGGCAGGGACACCTGCCACTAGACCAGGTTGCCCAAGGCCACGTCCAGCCTGGCCTTGAACACCTCCAGGGACGGTGCTTCAACAACCTCTCTGGGCAACCTGTTCCAGTGCCTCACCACCCTTAAAGTGAAAAACTTCTTTCTAACGTTTAATCTAAACCTGCCCTCTTCCAGCTTAATGCCATTCCCCCTCATCCTATCACTACATGCTCTAGTAAAATGTCCTTCCCAGCTCTCCTGTAGGCCCCCTTTAGGTACTGGAAGGCCGCAATAAGATCTCCCCAGAGCCTTCTCTTCTCCAGGCTGAACAGCCCCAACTCTCTCAGCCTCTCCTCATAGGAGAGGTGCTCCAGCCCTCGGATCATCCTCGCGGCTCTCCTCTGGACGCGCTCCAGCAGGTCCATGTCCTTCTTATGTTGGGGACTCCAGAGCTGGAGGCAGTACTCCAGGTGGGGTCTCACGAGAGCAGAGTAGAGGGGCAGAATCACCTCCCTTGCCCTGCTGGCCACACATCTTTTGATGCAGCCCAGGATACAGTTGGCCTTCTGGGCTGCGATCGCACATTGCTGGCTCATGTTGAGCTTCTCGTCAATCAGCACCCCCAGGTCCTTCTCCGCAGGGCCGCTCTCCCGCCATTCCCAGCCCAGCCTGGATTCGTGCTTGGGATTGCCCTGACCCAGATGTATGCTTCAGTAAAGGCATCAGCCTGCGTATGACGTGGGAAACAGTTCCAACAAACACTCAGGCCCCATCTACAGGGCTTTTCACAACTTCTCACACCGTACAACACGTAATGCTTTCCTGCTGCACCCACTTATTTCACACACAGAACACTGCACCCCACTTCACAGATGCTCTCCTGACCATCACAGCGCATTACAGCGATCATGGTGGAATTCCTCCTTCAGCCTCATTAGTCCACATCTTAACTTCATTCTTCTCAAATTGACTTTGGAAATTACCCCCTGCATCAGGTCCACAATTTGCCAAGAGAGGTAGAGAAGCCACCCTGACAGGTGCGATACCGACTCTTACATTCAGGCGATTCCAAGGCCAAGGACTTTGACACTACCTGACACCCCGGCACTCAAGAAAGTGACTTGGCCCTAACAGAAAACTGGGTGACACAAGGGTGTGACCCCACGTGGCACTGCGAAACACCCCCACTGGAGCGTGCTCTGTCTCTGGGCGCAGCAGAGCTGTGCCCCCTCCAGGAATCACACAATCCCACTGCCCTGCAACGACCCGCCATACCTGAGCCAGTTCTTTGATGCGGTTCCCCAAAGGGGCTGGCACGCCTTCGGGGAGGGATGGCGGTTGCTTCAAATCCTGCTCCAAGCCCATCCCAACAGCACCGCTCCCATCTTCCACATCAGGAAAGGGACTCCCTTCTGGGGATTCACTCAGGAGCCGCTCCAGGTCTTGGTCAGCTGACGGCTCCATGGCTGTCGCTGCCTGAGGCCGGTTGTTACCTCTGCCATGGCCAAAGAGTGAGAGCAAAGGGTCGGCCACCGCCTCTGCCTCCCTCACGGCTGCAGGTTCTGCCGGTAATAGAGTCAGCACTTGCTGCTCCTCATCTTTTTTCTTCTCAGCATCCTTCTCCTCCTGAAACTTCTTCAGCATCTCCTTCACACTAAGAGCTCCACAGTATTTCTTCTTCTGCTTCTTCTTCTCCTTACTTGCATTTAATGCCGTAAAGCTGTAAACACAGTACAGAGAAGGAAAGGGAACTGAAGGGAATACAAAGTGAAGGGGAAGAGAGGGGGACACCTTCACCCCAGTTCACTTCAGCCATATGCACCAGTCCCCTGGAAACTCTTAGCACCTTAACCAATTACACCGCTACAAACAGTCTACAGCCTCTTAAGCTCCCGCTGCTTGTTCAGCTGGGAGAAGAGAAGGCTCTCCTTGCTCACTGCAGGGAGATGACGGAGCTTAAACCGCCTCCACCGAGCTATGCTCTTGTTCAGCTACGTGCATTATTCCAGCAAGGAAGACTGGGAAACGCACAAACAACGGGTGCAGAGGAACTGAGGCAACAGAGAGTTCACATGGCAGCACCTGGATGCCTCTTGCCTATTACAACCAGGGGAGCAAATGTCTTTTCCTTCCCCACTATGAAGGAATCGTTACACGGATGCTACCAGCTCAGGCGTGCGCTTTAGCGTTGCCAGAGAGCAGATCCATGCAGGAAAAAGGAAATCCAGAAGAACAGATACAAGAAGAAGGAAAAAACTAGGAGGAATCCATAGCAGAAGAGACACAGGCAACAGATACTGACATGGAAACAGACAGGCCAGGCACACCAAAGCAAGGACAGACCAAGAGAACAAAAACACCCAGAACAAGAAGAATAAGCACTCAGGTTTACAGCTCAAAAGAAGACAATCTGTGAAAAAGGCTGAGCACTCACCCAAGAAACACTTTGGGCAGGAGTACAAACGAGTGCCCAGCCAGGCCACCCACGGCCTTCTACCCTCTCCCTCCCTGCTAGCCCCACACTCGTACAGCGCCCACTTCATGCCCTTCCTGCCCGCCTTTCCTCCCTCACCTTTGTCCCAAGAGGCGTTATCCTTCTCTTCAGCCTCTCCAATACCTCTTCCCACCGTCAGTGCCTCAACACAGCTCCACGAAACACCAGCATTTCAGCCAGCTCTGCCCCTCTTTGCTCGGACACTCTTGCTGTGGAGCTCTGCTTACCCCCCTCAGCCTCAGCCGCCTTTTTACCTCCCGCTTTGGAAGCAACGGGGGTTTTATCTCTTGGGGTTTATGCAGCACGCGCTCAAGCCACCCCCCACTGCAACGGGTATTACTGCAGCATAACAAATGCCACCTGTGACCCTGAAGCAAGGTGATGAGCAGCAAGCGTTACCTCCCCGTACTTACCCAGCTATCGGTAACTTGGGCTTCTTGGATTTCTTTTCCTTGTCAAAAGAATCATCTTCCCCCTCCTCCTCCTCCTTCTTCTTCTTCTTTTTCTTCTTCTTCAGTTTTTCAACTTCGTCCTCAAACTTCCAGTTTTGGACAAGGTAAAATCCAAGTCAGAATCAAAGCATCTCCTGATTGTGGAATTGGATCTGCAGCCCCAGAGCCACTTTGGGCCCTTCCCCCAGGAACTGGAGAACACCTCCTTCCCCACTCCACACATTAACCCAAGCCCCAGACATCCCTCACCACGGACCTGGCACACACCATCTCCAACATTTCACAGCGCACCCTCCTTTTACACGACAGACAGTCCCATCAATAAAGGTGAAGGCACACCAAGTTCTCCTGCTCCTTCCCCTTTCAGCCACCTCACTTCCGCATTATGAAAATGGACTTTCTCTAACAGACATTGCCACCAAAGAGGAGCATTAATATCTTCATCCCCATAATGCTAAACAACTTTTCAGCATGACAAGGTGCTGCTGTCACGTCTACTCCAGGAACCAGGCAGCACCCCAGGAGTCTCATCCATGCCAGACATGCTTCATTTTACTGTTACAAGTGCTCATCCCTATTCTGTCCACACACACTCACAAATCTCTCCCTACTTTGAATGCAAACACACTTCCATACAGCAAACCCTCTGAGCTCCAACAGGGGAAGTAATCGAGAAAGCTGGCTTCCTGACCTTGGGACACTTCTTCTTCTTCTTCTTCTTCTTCTTCTTCTTCTTCTTCACATAGTCATCCTCAGATTCAGACGCTTTCCGGAAATGCAGTGTTCCTGAGTTGATGTAAAACCCTCCATACTTCGTAGTAAGAGAAGCTGGAACAAGCTCGTCGTACTGGAAATAACAGAGCACAATCTATTGGCACGTTGAGCTTTCTTACCTAAGTCTATAGCTGAGCTGCTCAGCGCATGGAGTCAGACTCGTGCTCCCCCAAGAGCAGACGGGGCTGCGGACTCGCCTGCTGCCCAGCATTCTCCTGCCACGCGGTTGCCCCTGGAGCTCTCGTTCCCCAGCCCTGGCACACTCCTGGCTCGCACCCACTTCAGATTCTCCCCAGGTGCCAGCTCAGCCCCCCCAGGCAGCTGCCTTCAACCACCCTCATCCCCACCCCAGAACTCACTGCTTCAGAATTATCGATGAAGGAGTCAGATTCGTCGTATCCATACCCCATATCAATCAAGTCCTGAATACGGTCCTTTCTACGCCTCTTGCCACCCTAAACAATAAAAGATTGACAGTGAGTTCACCTTTCTTTGCCAATTACCATGGGGATGGCCCTGGTACAGGACACCGATGTTGGCTGCAGTACAGAAAAGAGAACGGGATCTTTTTTGCTCCTAGCAGCAGCAGAACCAAACCAGTCTTAACTGGTTGACAGCTGAGCACCATTGCCCATTCTAAGGTATAACATAATATAAAGAAGAAAAACATACATATTTTTCTCCAAATGTCCCAGAAAGGACCTCCACTTCTTGCCTTTTCTTCTCACCATCATTAGAGGGATCAGCAGAGTCTTTATTCTGTAGAAATGAAAGAGACAAAATTATCACTATCAGTGCTGTCACACTGCCACCAAAAACCCATGATTAAACCCATGAGGACTAGAACATCCAGGCAGAAGCTCAGACAAATTAAGCTTTAGTACAGTATTCTGAGAGCGTCCCTAGGCTTCGGGTGCTCTCTAGACTAGTTCTGTACCTGTCTCTGCATCTCTCAACTCTCAAAACAAAACCAAAATAAAAGGCTGTGTGAACCATCAACTGACTGCTAAACAGTTCTGAAGAGCAACGGTAAAAATTAGGAGATTTCAATCAACTTTCTTTTCATGGGAAAACAACCATAAGACAAAGTTTAGATGCTGCAGAAGTTTGCATGCCATCGTACCCTGAGAAATGCCTTTCAACAGGTAAACACAGTTGTCAGGCAACACCTGGAAGTACACAGGAAGCAACGCCAAGCACTCAGGCGGAAATAGTCACGTGCAGGAGAGCAGGGTCCCCAAAAAGATACAGCCACATACCCTAGAAGCGTCCTTCCTTTTGATGCTCTTTGGAAAAGAGCTGCTCACAGCTGCTAGCAACCCCGGTACCAGAAATCACTTTACATCGAGCACTTCAGAACCAAACGAGCATTACCTCCCACACTCTGCCACCAACACATCACCTTTCTGACGTGAAATTCCAGCCAAGGCAAAGGGGTGCGACAGTCTGGCCTGACAACGACAGCCCCTGCCTGGATGCCAGCTCTCCTGCCTGCAGGACACCTCACCACCCTCCTTCTGCCTCTTGGTGCCTCACAGCTAAAACACGGCCACCTCTTAAAACAGCAATACTGAAAAAGCCTCTGAAAACTTCAGATACAACACAGGTTCCTCATAGGCCACAAGGACACTTACCTTGTCCTCTGAAGAACCTGTTACACTCCCTTGACAACTCTCCAAAAGATCTGGGTAGAAAAATTCTGGACAACGTTTGTGATCTGGCTTGAAGAGATCGAGGGTGATTCGAACAGTTTTTGCAGCCGGTTTGGAGTCCTGGGGCTGCTCTCCAGCATCTTCCCAAGGACTTCTCACGAATCTGCTGCTTGATGGACCGTGGAGAGTGGTGAATGAAACCCTGTGGGGCTCAGTCATGGCTATGGCCAAGTCTTACCAGCCTGCCCCAGCAGCACAGAGATGGATTTCACCAGCTGGTTAAGCAGAACTGAGAACGTTGGCAGTGAAACAAGTAATTTGAATCTGAAGTTTTCTTGGGAAATGACAAAGGTCGATGCTGCAATCACTAAAGAGAAAGAAAGAAGTCAATCCTCGAACCAGAATTCCCTCCAACGTTGGCAGCCCCCCCACGCTTTCACTTCTGCCCGCCCCCAGGTCTCTGTCTTCACCCTACACTGCTGTCAAGGAAAGCAAACGACCCCACCACACTTGCTGGGACATGGCCCAGCAGCCCTGGGCACAAACACCGGGCTCTCCCCGTCCCTGGGAGAGCCACCCGGTCCCCGGCACCCGTTGGGGGGGTGCTGAGGGGACCCCCCGCCCGCACTGAGGGGGAACGAGCTGCGGGGTAACCCGGACCCGGGCCCTGGTGCTGAGGAGACCGAGCCGGCCGCACTGAGGGGCAGGGGGCCGCGGGGCTTAGGGGGCACTGGTGCCGCGGGAGGCGGCGGGCCGGGCGGGGGCGGACCCGCGGGGCGGGGCCGGGCCGGGCCGGGCCGGGCCGCACTCACCACCACCACCACCGCCGCCGCCGCCGCCGCCGCCGCCTGACTGAGGGGTCGCTGCCCTCGCGCCGAAGGCGGGCGATGTCACAAAGGCGCGCGCCCGGCGCCACGGGACGCCGGCCCGGCCCCACGTGACGAGGGCGGACCTATCGCCGCCGCCCCTCTCCCCCGCCCTCACACCTGCGGCGGGCGGCGGCGCGGGCGCAATGGCGGCGGCCCGGCGGGGTCGGCGACGGCGCTTGGTCGCGTCCGCCTCAGCGCACCATGAGCCACCCGGGCGTCAGCCCCCACCCGCCCTCCCGGTCCCTGCGGGAAAACAACCAGGGGGAGAGGCAGCAGGATGGCAAGAGTTTATTATTAAAAAACAGCAAATGGATGATTTATGGGGACAAACAGAATCTGTCACGCAGCTACAGCTGTAAACAGGCACCTGGGAGAAGGTCCTGAAGGGAGGAGGAGCTCTGGCTGCAGCAGTGGGGCAGCTGAGGACAGCCCTGTCACCAGAGGGAGACCCTCCGTCCCCTCAGCGCTCGTCCCTGTGTCACTGCTCAGCCCCACCACCCCCAGGGCTGGCCCAGAGAGAAGCGCGCTCCAGCCCCAGCTGGGGATCCAGAGAGAGACCGGCTTTTAGGGCAAAGCCTCTCCCCCTACACACAGGAAAGCCCTGGGGAACTTTGTTCCCTGGGTTTCACCATGCCCTGTTCCACAGCAGGGTGCAACGTTGCTCTCCCTGCCCTTACACTCCAGCAAGGCTGCACAGGGAGCTCAGACATGACACAGTTTGGAAGAGTTTGATGTTCCAGGCGGAGCTCACAGCAGGTTCAACGTGTTGTCCAACTCTTCCAGAAACCCGCCCCGCAGGGAAGCTCCACCGTCAGACAAGGAAGATCTCAGGACGCCCCAGAGCTCAGGGCCAGGACTCTACAGCCTGCACTGTGCATGACAGAGGACTAAATAGTCCTCCTAGACCTTCCCAAGCCCCAAATCTACACAAATCCATCCCCACGTCACTCTCCCTCTTGACAGAAATAGAATAGAAATTCTCGTGGTCTGCACAGGGCTGCTGTGTCAGTTGCCACGCAGTGAGACCAACCATGCTGGATCAGGCCAGGAGCCGTGCAGCCAGCAGTGAAGACCCACAGAGAACCAGAGCAGACCTGGAGAAGCCGCTTCCCTGTTGCCAGCACCCAGAGCCAGAGAAACTGTGTGTTTAACAGCATTTGGTGAATTGCCCTTCCGTGGACTTGCTAATCACATCTGAAGTCGGGTGAACTTGCACCAGCCCCGGCACACAGTACTCCCACCAAGGCAGAGCGAGCAGTTTGTCCCGTCCTTTATTCCTTGTCTTGGAATAAGCTCTTACCCCACAGGGAAAATTTTCCCCCTTATCCCATAGCAGCTGAATTATTTAAAAGCCTTTGGTGAGAAACCTTACAGAAATGCAGGTAAATTCTATCAGCTGCATCACCTTGTAGTGACCAGAGCACCTGTCCCAGCAGCAAGGAGCACACATTCTCCTGTGCCAGGCGAGTCTGAGAACATGCAGGAACAGGCCCAGAGCCCAGTTTTCACTTCAATAAATCACCTTGAGCTACTTGGGATTTAAGATGCTGCAGCAAACAGAGCAACAATACCACCTACTTACTATAGCAGAGAGATTAAAAAAAAAAAAAAAAAAAAACAGCTACTGTTGCAGGGAGCTGAACCGCAGAGTTACATATAGAGACCAGCTCCCAGGACACCGCCACCCCTATGCAGAACAGAAACCCCCACAGCATGCGATGCCGCACCAGGATCCACAGTCAGTCCAAGCGGCTGCGATGAAATGGATGGAAACGTCCCGTGCCCAGTCAGGAAGACGTACTTCTCTCCGGCTGCTCTTCTCACGCGTAGATCCAGTGCTCAGCCGTGTCCTCCCAGCAAGTCAGCTCCTCCGGGCGGAACCAGAGGGAGATCTCCTGCTGGGCACTCTCAACCGAGTCACTGCCGTGGATCACATTCCTGTGGAGGAATAATGGGATCAGCCAGCGCTAAGCAGAGAAAGGTGGGAAAGGGAAGCTGCAGTTTGGAAAGTTTCACCTTGACCAGTTTAATTGAACTAATTGAGCCAGTGAGTTCCTACAATATTCTTTCCCACCCCACAGCCCCGCTCCTTCCAGGTCAGGGGCTGTTCATGGTTACACTGAACATGGCTTAGGTCATGGACACGCAGGAGCTGCCAGTTCCCAGCACTCCTATAATAAGGAACATTTGCTTGCTACCAGAAGAGCTACAAGTGGCTGTTTACCTGGGGGTTGCCTTGTTTCTTTGTTAATAATTCAAATTTTGCCTCCAGATTTCCCCCCTTCCTTCTGTCAAAGTAGGTCCACTGAAGCAGGTTTGGTATCAGACACCACGGAACAGAAGCCTAATCCAGGAGGATTCGCTAAAAGCTGAACCACAAGCCAGGCTGCAGCTACCTCAGGTCACAGCTGGTGGATCTTCACCGGTGAAAAGCCCCAGCGCATGTATAGCTTCCACTTGGCTTTTGTTACAGACCCAGATGCCTGGTGGAGCTACAGCAGGTCTCCAGGTGCCCTGCTCCCCCAGGAAAGGACTGAGAGGGCTCTCCTCTCTTCCTCTTCACAGCCTGACAGTCCTGATTCCCCGGAGCAAAAAGACAAGCAAACCCCACCTGCTTTCAACAGAGGAGGCCTCAGGAAGCAGGAAAGACACAAAGTCAGGCTCTCCCCTTCTGGCAAAGCCAGCTCCGGGAGGCAGAGGTCAGCACCTCCTGCCAGCGCTGCTCTGCAAGCTGTCAGAGGGAGACAGCTCCAATCCGAGCATAGAAGGGAGCAGCTCTGCTCTGCAGACACGGACTCTTGTGGGTCCAACAGGCCTTGCACAGGAATGCCTGGACAGGATGCAGAGAAATACTTGAGGGAACAAAAAGCCAAAGCTCTCACTTGCTGACTTCAACGCAGAAGTCTCCTCGAATGGTGCCAGGCCTGGAGTCGGCTGGGTTAGTCTCCCCAATCATTGTGCGAACTGTCTTGACCACATCCAGGCCCTGCCAGACCTACATGACAGCAAAACAAGAATCAGCTTCCACAACTCCCCCATGAGGTCATATTGTCTGTCCTCTGAATTCCCCACTTGATCCACTGGGTGAGAGACAGGAAAGGGTCTCTCTGTAAATAGTCTTCAAAAGTTGATTTTGGAAAATAATCAGAATTGTCTGTGATTTGATTTACCACACAAAACGCCCCTGCAGTTCAGTACAGCTTTGAGAGGCCCTCTAAAGAGGGAGACCACCTTGTTTCCATCGTACCACAAGCCAGTGCCACTTATACTTTGCGGTTACTTTCTGTTCCTGGGTTCAGGAGAACCTGACCAGCACTCACCATGGCTACCACAGGTCCAGAGCTCATGTATTTCACCAGCCGGCTGTAGAAGGGACGGTCACGAAGGGCGATGTAGTGCTCTTTCAGCAGGTCCTCCGAGGCCTGAGCACAAAGAGCACAAAGCTTAGTCTGCTGCGAGCCGGGGCGGGGTGGGTGGGATTTGGGCAAGGTCTACACCTGAGAGATGGCGTTAAAGCTGGATAGTGCCTGTTACAATTAAGCTCCCACACAGATACTCGCTTCCAGGAGTGAAACGGCTTTATTTTGCTGAGGCCTGAGCATCATGGCGGGAGGACCAACCTCTCCAGCTCTGGGGCTGACAGGCCCTGGCTGGCATCTCTGCAAAACGGGCTCTTAACTTCTCCGGACCTTGCTGCCCAAGCAGAAGGGCAGCGCTTCAGCCCCAGAGGGCTCCGGGAGCCTGTCTTTGTAGAGGCCTCCATGGAGGGAAGAAGTTTCTAGGTGAGAGGAGCAACACCAGCAAATTTACAACAGCCATGTAAGAGGAGAGCCTTAGAGCACAGACACAGCGAAGGTTGCCACGCTTCCCACAGCAGGAATCACCCCTCCAGAAGCAGTTTAGCCACCCGGGTGCCAACACCGCTCTGACTAGCAAGGATTTGCTGCCCGAATGACAACAACGCGCAAGCCGGGAGGCGGGCAGGAACCCCCCTGGGATGCACCAGCAGAGCCTGGGCCTTGCTCCAGCCTGGGCCCCTCTGTACCAGGGGACCCCCCCTCCACCCCGCTCACCTGCAGGAGCTTCAGCCCCACCAGCTGCAGGCCCTTCCTCTCGAACCGCCGGATGATCTCCCCGACCAGGTGCCGCTGGACCCCGTCCGGTTTGATGGCCACGAAGGTGCGCTCGCTGACCCCGCTGAAGGCTGCAAGGAGAGGGCAGAGGCGTGAAGTGGGCAGGTGTGTGTGGAGGAGGCCAACCCGCGTCCCTCAGCCATGGGGGCACAGCGGGAGGCGCAGGGGACAGAGAGGGAGTGGGAGCCCGGCCCGGGGGAATGGGAGCCGCAGGGGGGAGCAGGGGCCCGGCCCGGCCCCGGGGGGCCGCTAGCGGTAACGGGGACCCGGCCCGAGGGGACTGCGGGGGGGGGGCGGGAACGGGGGCCCAGACCAGCCCGGCCGCGAAGGCAGAGAGGGAGCGGGCGCGGGCCCGGCCCCGGCCCCGGGGGAGAGCAGGGTCGGGTCGGGTCCGGTCCGGTCCCGTCCCGTCCCGCACCGCTCTGGAAGAGGCCGGCGAAGAGGCCCAGCACCAGGCAGATCATGGCGCCGCCGCTCTCAAAGGGGCCGCGCTCCCGCCCCTCCCCGGCACCCGCCCCCGGCGGAACGATCGTGCCGGGACCCGAGGAGCCGGCGGGGCCGTTTAGAGGGAGGCGCTGCCCCCGTTCCCATGGCGACGGGCAGGGCCCAGCGTCTCCCGCCCGCCGGCCCTCGGTAATGGCTGGGCCCTGCGCCGTCCCCGGGTCGCAGCCCGAGTCCCGCGGCCCCGGTACGGCGGTGGCGGCGACCGGCTCCCCTCCTGCGGCGGGCCCGGCCGGCCGAGAACCCCCGGGGAGGCCGAACCCTCTGGGTTCTGGGGGGGACGACACCCGGGGCCTTCCCGGCTGTCCCCTCGGAGCCCGGGCTGCTCCCGAGCCGTCGGCCTGGCGCCCACACAGCCCTCTGGGTGTTTATTAGGCTCTTTTGGCTTCCTCATCGCTGTCGTTGCTGTCGCGACTGCTGTGGTTAACCTGCAGTAGGCAGCTGCTGTGGTGCCCACCTCGTTCCTGAGCATCGTGGAGGGAAATCTGCGTGAGCCGACACAGGCAGGACGCAGGAACGGGCTGAAGAAGGGTGATTTTATAGGTGCCTGCAGAGATGGGCAACGATGAAGTTAATAACTCAGTTAGCGATCCAGCCAGTGAGTGCATGCGCTGTGGGAAGGCAGACTTCCCACGCTTGCGGAATTCTCATTTTGCACTTGCATTTTTGTTGTCATTTATCAATGCCGGTGAAATACCTCTTTTTCTCACATCAGGATTGTTCTGTCCTTCTCCACAGGTCTCCTCAAAGATCCTGGCTCAGATGCTTGGGTGAATGTTTTAAGTTCCTTGGACTGCAAATGTTCTTTTGAGCCTCAGGCAATTCCCCGCAGCAAAACCTGGAGGAGCAACACACCAAACACTCCATCCACTCCAGTGAGTCCTCCTCATCTTCTCTGTACATGTAAACCAGCAACTGGTGTGCTATGGGGAGAAAGTTTTGACTTGCTAGGCTGGGCATTGGAGTCATCAGCCTCGGAAACGCTCATTACTGGTGACCAGTTAGCTCGGGGAATGGAGCTGGGTCTGATTCTCATGCAGATTATTCCAAAGCCGATCTCTTTTAAACATCTGCGTCTCATTGTTTTAGGCAGGTGTGCATCTAGGGTGAGCCCGGGGAACCTGCAGTAACAAAGAATGAGACCACTACAAGTCATTGATACAGAGGTTTGGCTTGGGTACTCAGCAGCGATTCCAGCCCAGATGCTGTGTGTGGCACGCTGCCACGGGCAACAGCTGCACATCTGGGAGAGGCCGGGCAAATTTGCTGCAGGGCTCCTCATTTGGAAAGCCCAGCGATTGCTTCTTGCTGCCCCTCACTGGGAACCTGAAAGGGCAGGCACCTTCTGGGACCAAACACACTTCCCATTTCAGTTTGGTTTCAGAAGGGTCTGCGTAAAATGGTATCCGTGGGGCAGTGGAGGCTGAGGTAGGCTGTTCTCCTGCTCACCCCCACTACAGGACTTTCAGGCGGAGGCAGAACTCTATTTCTGCTGTTGCTGGATAAAACATTGCAGATACTGTGGTCATATAATAGACTACTGATAACGTAGGTGCAGCTAACATCGTCATCTAACAGTGTGCAGTGCAGACAAAGCTATTTTGTGTCCTTTCGTCTTAGTTAGCAACTTCCGCAGTTGTCACTGCCTTCCTCACCAGGGTGTTTTTGCACCTTCGGTGATCTGCTCTTTTGTGGAGGAATTTTACCTTTCGGTTCAGCCGTGGTGGTTCACCAGCGTAGTATTGACGTAGCCTTGTGAGCGTTAGTGCCTCTTACCGTGTGAGCCCTGCACAGGTGGAGACTTGCTGTTTGCTTTCATGCTGGACCCCTGCTTCTGCTGGAAATGATTTCATCTTCTTTAGGATGGCCCCATGGTGAAGACTGAAGAGGAGAAAGAGGTGTTGGTGTTGGTAGAGCTGGAAGATTTTCTTAAGCGCCTCTTTTCCCTATCCCAGGTGATACAGATCTCTGAGCCAGACCTACACAAAGTGCTCTACAGCAGAGTCGCTCTGCCAGGTGAACACAGAAGGGGAGGGAGGGTTCATTCAAAACTGCTCCACCATGAAACAAAGCTGTGTTACAGAGTGCTGTAAAGGTTTGAAAGGAGAGAACTTGTGGGAGAAGCCGTATCTGAGTACAGCAGGAGGTCTTTAGGAATATATGCAGGCACCTGCCTTTAACCTCAGGACAGGGTGTTGCTTTCCTCCGAGGGGAACCAGGCAGGCCAGACTTGCCTTTCCTTATACTTAGCTTTTCCATTCTCATGGAGTCCATAAAAGATTTGCTTGAAAGAAATGTTCAGAGTACACAGCCCTTGGAAACGCTTGTATTCTGAAGCAGAGGGATTTACGTTAGTTTTCTTTTATGTGCAGTCCTACAGCATTTTATTTATATCTGTCTAGGCAGCCTGTGCTTCTGCCCCAAGAAGTTCCCAGTCCATCCAGCTCCGGCCAAGACTAGAGAATGACAGGCTAGACAAGGCAGGGTCCGTGAGGAGATCGGTGCTAATGCTTTGGCAAATAAAGGTGAGCCAGAAGAAGCAGCGGGACACAGGCAGATGTGGCGTGTGGTACGTGCCCAAAGGCAACACTTTTGGCTGCAGCCTGAGGCTGGCTCCTGCCCGTTCCCACCGATGAGGTGCACCTTGGCAGGCGCTGCTGTCCTGCCGGAGATGGGGAGGGGTGTTTTGGAGAGGAGGGGTGCTACAGACTTGGGTGTGATTTGTCTTCCTTCAGAGTTTTGTCAATTCCTTGTCAGCGAGTCAGCCTGACCTGAACCGAGCGTTGCCTTTGGCCAGTCTGGAGAGCTCCTCCACCAAAACCTACAGCCTGGCCGTCCTCGGACTGCGTGCCTCCTGGCAGTACATGCTGGCTGAGCGGCGGTGCTGGGGAAGCTTGTGGCGGGTAGAGATTAACATGTCTGCAGGGGGGACACGCTCAGGGCTGAGCTGCTGACGCTTGGTGCCAGCGTGGTGGCTGTGAATCACAAAGCCCGTGCTCATGGGGACCGGGACTTGGGTTTGGCAGTCTTGAGGGTGTACTTTGCACATGCATTTACAGCAGCCTCTGGGGATCTTGTAGGCAGAAGGGGTTCACAGGTAAGGCTGTACCCCAGGCAGAGGGCCGCAGTGATACGGAGGAGCTGAGGGAACTGCTCTCGCTGAGTTGCCCTGCTCTTCAGTGCCCTGAGAGATGTTCAGTGCCGGGAGCCCTTTTCTTGTCCCCTGAATGTCCCATTCACGTGCCGCTCCCAGTGCCTGGGTCCATCCTGTCCATGTACCCGCATAGCAGAGGAATCTCCTCTGTGGTGATGGCGTGATCACTTCCAGAGTTCCCTGCATAGATGCAGCTACAGTAGCTCTGTCTGTCCTGTCCGGTCTGGAATATTTCCCAGGGAGAGCTCTTGTCTCACCACCTCCTGGGCTCTTTCTCACTTAAGCCTGTGACGGCAAACTTTACCAACAGTGTTATGTATAAAGAGATCAGCTGTGGCCTGTTGAGTTGCCACCACAGGAACCGAGTGGCTCTCCTCCTGGTTTTGGGTCTCCTCTCCCTCGCAGGGGAGCTGCTGCGAGCTGGGGGACAGGTGGCCTGGAGCAAACAACTCGACACCTTTGTCTCCAGCTTCAAGTGAGATTTGGAGGTAGCAGATGTGGGTGGGTTAAATCTGGCCTTTTCCTCTTGATCAGAGAGCAGCCCTGAGGTGGGAATATGTCAAGTTTGTGCGTGAGCCGTGTGTCTTGCTTGTAGGTGTAACCAGTAGGGGTGCAGGCAGCCAGCACTGAGCCCTGGAAAGCAGAGTCCCAGCTCCCAGCCTGGCCCAGAGCTGGCTAGGACTCGGGAGGAGATACTGGAGGTAAAACTTCTTACAGTCCTTGCAGTTTTATGTTACTTGGGGTTGAGCTGCGTGGAAAAGGCTCCCACTGGTGAGCTTTTGTGGGTAAGGAATGCTTTGCCAGGGGAAGTGGCGGCTGGCTTGGATCGGGCTGCATCCACGTGCATCTTCCTTCGCCGTGGCTGGCAACGGGATTGAAGAGGAACTGCCACTTTGAGGCACAGTTTGGAGCCTCTTGTTCTTAAGACCCTTGCTCAGATCTGATCCAGCCTCCCCTCCCCAACCCCACCGAGAACTGGCCACTGAGCTGTGAAAGGAGTGTTTGGTTCTCACTCAGCTCTCTGCCTTGCAGAGCCTGTGCCCCACAGCAGATCAGCAATGCTCTTTGTGATGCCACAGCAGTCACAAACTAGGTCAAATACCACCTAAACCCTTGCTTGATATCCCTTGAACTAAATTCCTGCCCTGCCTGAGTGTGCCCCAAAGGGGGTTATGACTCGCTGGCTTACTGGGAGCTAAGAAGGATGAGCAGGCTTTACTGCGGCGCTGTGTAAACAGCGCTAATGGAGGCAGCTCAGCCTCCCTCCCCTTCCAGCCCCAGACAGCTTCACCCTGCCGAGGGATGTGTCCTACTGTTGCGCTCTCCTTACTGCTCCCGCTGGGTGCCTTTGGTGGCCAGGGCTGACGCCAGCGCAGTCGAGGAGGGTGAGGGCCTCGGGCTCACGGCTGGCCAACCTGAGTCTTTCTTCGTCCTGTTGGTTGGCGTGTTATGTGTTTCACCTCTTTTGCTTCTCCTTTAGGCGCTGGTGGTGTTGCAGCTGTGGGGTAACATCGAAGTGCCGTTCCTAGACACGTGGCAGGAATTCGGCCAGCATGTCTCTGCGCTCACAAAGGCCATAGTAAAACGCCAGTACAAGTGAGTTGTGTTACTGGACTCAGTCACATCTCAAGCCCAGAGCTTTGGGAAACCTCAGTGGAAGTTACAGGAACATCCTGGGAACAGGATCCCGCGCTGCATCCCCAGCAGCGTGGGCAGCGGGGCGAGGGGGGGATTGTGCCCCTCTGCTGCGCTCGGGGGAGCCCCCCCTGCAGTGCTGCCTCCAGCTCGGGGGGGTCCCAACAGCAGAAGGACACGGAGCTGTTGGAGCGGGGCCGGAGGAGGGCCCGGAGATGCTGCGAGGGCTGAGCCCCTCTGCGGGGAGGACAGGCTGGGAGAGGGGGGTGTTCAGCCTGGAGAGGAGAAGGCTCCAGGGAGACCTCAGAGCCCCTTCCAGTGCCTAAAGGGGCTCCAGGAGAGCTGGGGAGGGACTCTGGATCAGGGAGGGGAGCGATGGGATGAGAGGGAATGGTTTTACACGGAAAGGGGGGAGATTTAGGTTAGATATCAGGAAGAAATTTTTCACTCTGAGGGTGGTGAGACACTGATGAGACAATATTAATATTAAAATAAAAAAGGAAATAAAGAAATATATACAAAACCATACCGAGCTCCCAGGATGACGGTCACGTCACCAGCTGGCACTGGGGAAGTCCCAGACAGGACTCAGTGACGGACGGGAACTGGATTCCGGATCTTCATTCAGGAGTGGGATTAAAGGCAGACGAACAGACAGAGTCCTCCTCAGACGTCGGCCATTGAAGAAAGAGAGCTGACCGTTTGATCCCTCAGCTTTCATACTGAGCATGAGGCAGATGGGATGGAATACCCCGTTGGTCAGTTTTGGGTCACCCATCCTGTCTGCTCTTCCCCACAGGTGTGACCCCTTTACATTTTTCCACTTCCGACGCTCCAACGGGGCAAATAACCGAGCGAGCCGCCCATGGGCGTTAGAGCAATAGGTATGAGCAGGAGCCTCTCCGCGTCCCATGCCTGGGCATCAGCTATAAACATTGGTCTGATCACTCTGAGAGAGCGCACGTTGTCTGCACAATGTGCTGTTAATTTCAGTACTTCCTTCTCTTGTGTGCTCAAAGGCCTATGAAGAATGCAGCAAAGAAGATGAAAAATGACTACTGCTGAGTGACCTCCCAGTGAAATCGGACATCAGCGGGAAAGACCGCCGTGTTGGGCCAGACTTACCCTGCCACATCTACCTCTTCATGGTATCCACCGACCCTGACCTCGTCCTGGACCTGAGCGCGCAGAGCGACTGTGGCCGTACCGCTCAGCCTCCTTGCTTTACCTGCCAGGGCTCGGCAGTGGCTGAGCCGCTGCTGGCACGGCAGCGTTGCTGGGAGCCTGGCCAGGGGAAGCAGCTGATTCTTGTTGCAGAACAGAAACCTGCACATCAATAAATGTCTTGTTACAGATGCTTTCTTCAGCCTCTTGGCTCTCCTTTCCTCTTTTGGCTGCCCCAGCTTTCTATCCCCCTGGTTGGAAAGCTGCCTGTCTCCTACGAGAGCCGGGGAATGGTTGGAACAGGGGCTGGATGTGAAAGTGTTAGTGAGCTGTCCCTGAGCAGCATGGGATCGGCTCCGACGCCGAGACAGCCGCTTGCTGAGGCTGTCCTGCGCTGCCTTTCAGGCGAGCTGTTGAACGAGCCATGTATTTTTTGCAGCGTGTCCTGTCTTTTAACATCCTGCTCTCCACTGGCTCTTCGATGAAATGGACCTGTTACTGTAGGTCTTGCTCGTGGCTCCCTCGGGCAGCTGGGTCCTGCTGGAGTTACTTTGGGAAAACGTTTGCCAACTGTCAGAACCAGCTGGCCAGAGAGGAACCACATCCTTGGGGTAACACACAGCTCGGGGCCGGGGAGGGGAGTTTGTTGGCTGAACTCCCCAACACGAGGAAATGCCAGATAAGCTCCAGAAAACTCGATGTGAAATGGTGAGTTAGGATGGGATTCTCTTTTCCCAAAGCAAACGCTCTGGTTTTTCACTCAGAAATAGCCGCAGGCAGGACAGGAGGGATCAGGGACGCCCCAGTGCCTGCGGTTTTGGTATTGCTAACTGGGGCCTTCCACAGTGACACAGAAACCCCTGAACTTCCTCCTGTGAACGGCAGCTCGCTGGCTCAAAGCGATGCCGACTGGTGCTGCAGAAGCGAGAGGGCACCCTCCGAATGAAAGTTCCTCCCTGCCAGGGGTTCTTCTGCCTCCATCTGCCAATCCTTGAATGAGTTCCTGGGGAGCAGCAATCCAGCAAGGCTGTTTTTTTCTGGCTGCAGCACCAACACAGAGGGATTGACAGAGAGCCTGTCCTACTTGATCAAATTCTCATGCAAAGCCCGTCACCAGAAAAGCGAGAGCCATCTTCACTTAGAGATTGGTGATGTGGGAAGGAAAGGCACGGAGTCGTGGGGCTCAGCGGGGAATAAACGCACATGGAGCAAAAAGCTTTACTGGAGCCTTTGCAGGTGTGGAATAGGAGCAGGGGAAAAGGCAGCGGTGGAGCTGTGTTCCCAGTAACCGTGCTGGGAGGAAACCCAAGGAGACGGCAGGTTAAACGCCATTTCTCGCCCAATTTATTTCAACACTTTTCCACCCCAACACTCTTTGCACTTGGCTGATGGCACCAACTCAGACGGAAACCATCCGCAAATGCGCTGCTCACCAGAGGAGAGTTCAGAGGCCGGGAAAAGTCCCAGGAGCAGAAGGCTGGGGCTGACCATGGGCCCCGCAGAAAGCGGTCAGAAACCGCAGGGACTGGAACGGCGCTGGCACCCGGTGCTGCGGGGGTGGCAGACCCCGCGTGGGTCTGTGGCCGGGCTGCCACCAGCCTGCGGTGCTGTGCTCCCCGTCAGCGTGCTCCTCCTCTCCCTGCCCGTCAGCTCCCGCAGCACCGCTGCTTCAGCATCGAGGGGGTACAAACAGGAGGAAGCGGAGCTGCCAAACATGGCCGTTGAACTGCCCTGGGGCTGGATCAGCTGTGGGATGAGCCCCCGGAACCGGCCTCTCCCAGCAGCGCGACGCAAGCCGGGCAGTGAGCACCGCTTATGCACGCCAGCCCTCCTCTTGCTGCACAGTTTGTTCCCAGCCCATGCTTGTGTCCTCATCCCCAAGCAGCAGCTAAAGTGCTTTCTCCTCCTCTTGCCTGTCTAAAATTTGAGCGTAGCTCGAACGCAGAAGAGCAGGCAGGCTCTGCTGCCTGCCGTCTGCTGGCAGCGGTGCCAGGCCGCTGCTGGATTAGTCGCTCGCCCAGGCTCTAATCCATTTCCCTCTGCACGACCGAGACATCTCGGCGAGGGGCTGCTCTGGGCACAGAGACTGTGCCGATTCTCAGGCTCCGGGCTGGGGCTTTGGGGTTGTTTGTCCCAGGCTGTCCCAGAGGACCGGTGTTACAAAGCCCTGCAGCCCCTCTGCCCGTGCGCAGCCACAGGCGTCAGTCTGGCTCCGCTGCAGATCCATCCCAGCCACACTGGTGTTCCAGCAGGAACCGCAAGAACCCCCCCTGGGGCAGAGGCGAGGTCATCCCCACTGCCCTTACCTCCTCTAGATCTGAGACACCAGCGTTGCATTTAAAACGTCCCTCCAGCCTAGCTGTGCCAGCGTGGCTATTTTTGACAAGCCCCTCCAGATTCCTGCCTTCAAGGGCTGTAAGAGGAATGAAAGACAGTTTCTGCTTTTATCATTACAGTTTAATACAGTCTTTGATACAGGAGAAGCGGCAGGAGCCAACATGCAAAGCAACTAAAGTCATCAGGGGCTCGAGAAAGATCACCAACAGCTCAACTCGTGTAAGTAACTGCTCTTTCACGGCAGCGACGCAGATGTCTCTCCAGGAGCCCGTTTCCCTGCATGCTGCTGCGCGAACGTGCCCCGCAGTGTGACGAGTTCATGGCAGACACCAAACCAACACACAGCAGTTAGGAAGAGGGGGCCGGTCTTTGATTTTGTCTTTGGAGGAGTCAGTTATTTGACTAGAGTCTAGTACGCTTTGAAACCGGGAGGCCACCTTAACTCTCGTCTCTGCTGACAGTCTGCAGAGCAGAGGGATCCTTGAGGAAGAGGCAGTGGCTTTGATAGCGAGTCAGGAGATGAAGCTCAGATATTTGGCTGCGGTTTACCTGTTTCACAGAGCCGGGACCTCTTGGAGTCAACAGGTCTTTTCAATGCATGTGATGGATGTTCAGGCTTAAGATTTCCAACAGCCGAAGAGAAATCTTTGCAAACAAGTAGAAATGGAAGTCCCCATGAAGAAAGAGGTGCATCAGGCCCAGCCAGTCCTCGCAGACGGTGGAACAAAACCCCACCCGACTCCCTCACAGCAGTTCGTCTGCAGAGACATTATGTCCTCCTGCACCTCTTCCTTTGGCAGGCCTCTGCGTCTGAGCCACAGGAGCTATCTGAGTCACTTCCCGAGGAGGAGGAGGAAGGCTTCAATGTGCTATAGTTCATGCTCAAGACCCACCCCAGTTTGTTGTGTAGCACCTGCTTGAGTCCCGGTGGCAATGGCAGCACCTCCAGCGTGTCCACGTAGTCGGGCAGGAGCTGGCGCAGGCGGTAACAGCAGAGATACTGGAGGGATGTGCAGCTGGCGCAGGAGCGGATCACCTTCATGCTGCTCTTGGCCGCCGTCGAGCACACCATGGGGTAAAACTTCTTGTTCTGCAGCTTCGTAGCTGCAACACCTGCCAGGGGACAGCACCAAGGGGGTGTCACGTTAGTTTTGAGGAGGTGATCCCACTCCTCCCAGGTATGCTGAACCCATAACTACAGAGGTGTTGAAAAACACTTGGAAAACAGCCTTTTGAAATCCCAGTCTATGAAACAACAAATGTAACCTTCCTCCCACTCGCTTCACGCCCTGGTCTTCTCCTTTGCCAGCATTTTCTCCTCCCTCCCAGTCCCTCTGCCTGCGGCTGTGCCTCCTCTTACCTATGCACTTGCGGTTTTTGAAGAACGTGAGCGTCCCGTGCCACGTGTCCAAGTGCACCCCGATGATGGAGCCTTGGCCAAACCTCGAAGAGAAGTTTGTTTTGTCTCCCTTGTGATGCAGTAGTCCTTAAAACACAAAAACTAGCATTCAGTGGAAAGCCTGCACTCCACAAATTCATCCCAGCTCCCGCACTGCGAGTTCCCGCTGGTACAGCCTCGCTCAGTGCCTACAAAAATCCCTTCACTGCCCAATCCCTGCCCTCCCACCCCAGAGAGGGCAATGGAAAGAGGAAAGTTGAGGTTTTGCAATACCAGAGTGCAGGTAGCAGCACCAAACCCCCCAGTCAGTGATGTGCAACTGGCATTCCGGGCACCCTGGAGGTTCACGCACGCTTCTAAGGGGTCTGCAAAATGCAGGCAAGGTGAGGCAGCTGCTCTGGTTGTCATTAACAAAGGCACTCACAGGTCTGTTGGCTTTTTTGGCCTCAATCCCCTTCAGACCATTTAGTTCTCAACCCCTTAGGACAACATTTATGCCCGCTGCTGCCCTTCCGGCCATCCTGCCCACTGCCCTGCCTGAGTTACCTGTGTAGGACAGTCCCCAGCTGTCCTCGTCCTTGCCCAGCAGGCTGCAGAAGGTGTGGCGGTACTTGTCCAGATTCACATCCGATGTCCCGATTCCCACCATCTGGGAGGCAAGGCCAGGAAGAAGAACACAAGCTTAGCACCTTTTCAAGCAACAAAACACAATCAAGACTCCTCTCCTTTTCTTGTCACAGTCCAAAACACCGAGATGTTTTGGTGAAGTCAAGTCCAAGGTTTCAGGCTGCAGCTGAAGGCTCCCAGCTCCAATTTCCTTTCCTAAAGTAAGGAGGCCCAGATGAACTGCTGGAGGAGGTTGCTGTCCTGTTCATAGGATCATGGAATGGTTTGGGCTGGAAGGGACATTAAAAATCACCTAGTCCCTACCCCCTGCTCTGGGCAGGGACACCTCCCACCAGCCCAGGGTGCTCCAAGCCCCGTCCAACCTGGCCTTGAACACCTCCAGGGATGGGGCAGCCACAGCTTCTCTGGGCAGCCTGGGCCATGGGCTCAACACCCTCACAGGAAAGAATTTCTTTCTTGTATCTAGTCTAAATCTCCCCCCTTTCAGTTTAAAACAGTTCCCCCTCGTCCCATCGCTCCCCTCCCTGATCCAGAGTCCCCCCCCCAGCTCTCCTGGAGCCCCTTTAGGCACTGGAAGGGGCTCTGAGGTCTCCGCGGAGCCTTCTCTTCTCCAGGCTGAACACCCCCCTCTCCCAGCCTGTCCTCCCCGCAGAGGGGCTCAGCCCTCGCAGCATCTCCGTGCCCTCCTCCGGCCCCGCTCCAACAGCTCCGTGTTCTTCTTGTGCTGAGACACCCCGAGCTGGAGGCAGCGCTGCAGGGGGGTCTCCCCAGAGCGCAGCAGAGGGGCACAATCCCCCCCTCGCCCCGCTGCCCACGCTGCTGGGGATGCAGCCCAGGATGCAGGTGGCTTTCTGGGCTGCCCATGCACATTGCTGGCTCACATCCAGCTTTTCACCCACCAGTACCCCCGAGTCCTCGGCAGGGCTGCTCTCCATCCCTTCATCCCCAGCCTGTCTCGATACCGGGGGTTGCCCTGACCCAGGTGCAGGACCCTGCGCTTGGCCTTGTTGAATCTCATGAGGTTTGCACAGTCCCACCTCTCAAGCCTGCCAAGGTCCCTCTGCATGGCCTCCCTTCCTTCTCGAGTATCGGCTCAGCTTGGTGTCACCCACAGACTTGCCAAGGGTGCACTCAATCCCACTGTCCATGTTCCCAACAGAGATGTTCAATAGTACTGGTCCCAGTGCAGACCCCTGAGGAATGCCACTCGTCGCTGGTCTCCACCCAGGCATTGAGCCGTTGACCACAACTCTTTGAGTGCGGCCATCCAGCCAATTCCTTATCCGCCGAGTGCTCCATCCATCAAATCCATGTCTCTCCAATTCAGAGACAAAGATGTCATGAGGGATAATATCAAATGCTTTGCACAAGTCCAGATGGATAATGTCAGTTGCTTTTCCCTTATCCACCAATGCTGTAACCCCACTGTAGAAGGCCACCAAATATGTCAGGCACGATTTGCCCTTAATGAAACCATGCTGGCTGTCACCAATCACCTCCTTATTTTCCATGTGCCTGAGCAGAGTTTCCAGGAGGATCTGCTCCATGATCTTGCCCGGCAGAGGTGAGACTGACCAGCCTGCAGTACCCCAGGTCTTCCTTTTTTCCCTTTTTAAAAATGGGAGTTATGTTTCCCCTTTTCCAGTCACTGGGATCTTCACTGGACTGCCACAATTTTTCAAATATGATGGGCAGTGTCTTAGCAACTTCATCTGCCAGTTCCCTCAGACCCCATGGATGCATCTCATCAGGTCCTGTGGACTTGTGCACGTTCAGGTTCCTTATATGGCCTCAAACCTGATCTTCTCCAACAGTGGAGAAGATCCATTCCTTCATTCTCCCAGTCCCTGGTGAAAGAACACTGGACATTTCTGCCTGCCCATAAGCAACTCTGCCCCACGTACCATGTCTGTGCCGTAGACCGGGGAGGTCATCTTGATCTCCCAGAAGTGCTGCCCGTCTGCCAGCTCTTTGTTCCCCCGGATGGCGGCGGTGCCGCAGCTGTACTCCATGTGGAAGTTCACCTTGCGGTTGTCGCAGGTCAGCAGGGTGGCCGTCGACTTATTCAGGTCATCCCACACCCAGTCGAAATCTGCTCGGGAAGTACAGAGGGGACAAGGATGGGCAAAGGCCCTCAGGGAGCCATCCTCAAGCCAAAGCACAGACGCACATTTGTTTTGAAGGCCCGTCGGAGGTTTTGTTGTTTTTTTTTTTTCACCATCTAAGAGGGTAAATCCTAAGCTGTGCACATCAGAGAGTTGTTTGAGACCTGAACTATTCTGCTGTGTCCCACCAGGGATGGTTCAGTGCTCTGAACTCGAAGCTGTCAGCATTAACTAGTTTCCATTTTGGCTAACTGAAGGCTACCAGGCAAAGCCTCTTTTCTTCCTACACTTCTTGGAGGCTCAAGGGGGTAACTCCACTATGCCACAGGCTTTCTCGGCCAGCCCGAGCCCACCCTCTGCCTACCTCTTCCCTCTGCTCTGAGAACGCCCTGCCGCGCAGCTGGGCTCCCTGCCAGCCGTACCAGGGATCAGCTGCAAGAGGGCCGTAACCACGACAGGCGAGAGCCGGCTTCACTGGTGGCCTCAGCCGGATTTGAAAGCAGGTCCCCAGAGGTGATTAACAAGTTCAGCACTTAGCCCTTGAAACATCACAGGAGGCACGTGCCTGTAATCTTCCTTCAGTCTACGTGGCTTTGAGATGTAAACAAAGGAGCACCACAAGCTGGGACAGAGATAAGGGGCCCGGGGAAAGCAAAGGATCTGTGCAGGGGTGCAGTCCACGCCACCAGGCCAGGACTGTACCCACCGCGAACCCCAAAGGACTTCGGTGGGCCCTTGTGGAGCCCCTTCCTTACACTCATCCTCCTCCCCGCACTGGCAGTCCTTGACGCGGTGGAGGGCGTGCAGGCTGGAGCAGTAGGGCGCTTCGCTCTGGTTCTCGCAGTTGCAGTAGGACTCTCCGGTCACAGGGATGGCGCTCGGGATGGAAGGTGAGAGGGAGGAAAACTCCGGCTCCGAATCTGAGTCGCTGTGCTGTCGGGGAGAGCAGAGGAATGGTGACAAATGAACGCCCCCAAGCTCGAGGATCTGGGCTGGCAAAGATCTGGTGCACCGCAGAGCTGCGCGGGGAGGTCCCCAGGCTTGTGCCAAAGCCAGCGGCAGCACGGCTGCATCATCCCACACAGGGAGGCGAGGGGGCTGTGCCAGTGGAATTACCCCGCTTTGGGACCTGGCTAGCATCTGTCTGAGCTGCAGAGACCTCTCCGCACAGGGCGGATGTGGGTGTGTTCTTTGTGCCTTCCAGGGGTGAGGAGGTGTCACAGCAGGCAAGCAGTGTGACAGTCTAAGTCTTTAATAACGATATTTTTAAGCAAACTCTGTGCTAAAGCTACGGTTTTCAATGGGCAGGTTACAGCCAGCTGGAGACCCCCGGCCAAGGCATCACAAAACCAGAGCATGCTCCTGAAAACCACTGCTCTAGAGAGCCCGGGAGCTGACGGAGGAGACAGGGAGGCAAACAAGACGAGGAGGAAAAGGGACAGGAGGCCAGGCAGGGGAGAGAGCAGAACAAAGGGGAACCAGTTAAGCAGTACGGCCGCAGCTCCTCACACCAGCACTGCAGACAGACCCACAGGGAACCTACGGAAGGATTAAAAGGCTTTTGTTTACTTTCATGCATGAACACAAAAACTTGATTTACTGTTCCCCAGTGCCAAGAGACCAAAGTGTCCCTGCACTGGGCGTTGTAAGAGTCGAAGCCCCATCTCACTTCCTATGTTATGGGAGGCTTGGTGTCACCTAATGGAGTCTCACACGTCACAGCGAGTTACTCTGGGTTTACACACCGGTCAGGTGGACCTGCTCGTTATTCACCCCCATGGCAGACTTTGTAAACCATATTTAAAGACAAAAATCCTTTAAACTCATATTCTTGTAGCTGTGTAAGACAGTGGGACTTTAAATGACTTGGGCTTACTTATGTATTGCCCACCTCTCCTTCTCCAGCCTCAATATTAAAAAGGTTGATTTCCGTCTTTCATTGGCCCTTTCTAACTACTGCTATCGAGAAATCCAGCCATTCCTGTTACTGCAGAAACACAAAGCTACTCTGACTGCAGAGAAAAGGCTCATTTTCTGAGAGCACAGTGCCTGGGTTTGGACATCATGCTCTGGCAGTGGCCTTGTAAGGCTTTAGCCTAGCTCTGAAGCTCCAGGAGCAACTCCTTGTGTCCCCACTGCTGCACAGGGAACTGAACTCACACACTCAAGACTGAGGAAAAGAGCGAAGGATGGCGGAGGTGAATCCAAGTCACTCCTCGCACTGTTTTACTGACTGCACTTCCTGCTGTGTTCCCATCCTCCAGCACACCTGCACGCCCGGGCCAGGTTCAGAAGTGATGTGCATGTTACAGAACAGGAAACATGAGAGAATTTCAGTTGGAAGATATCTGAGACTGTAACTTCACAGACTGAAGCAGCACCACTCCCTTCCGACACCATCCACCAGCTGCACAAAACCGAGAAGTTAGCACAGCCGCACAGCGAGCCAGATTGGAGAACTGATCCAGTTTAAACACATATTTACATCACTGCTTAAAAAAATAATATTTTAGAAGTATTATGTGCACTTTATATACCACAAACACACATCCCGTGCTTTAAAAAGCATTTAGCTTAGTATCGATCAGCTCCCTGGCTCAGTTAACGACAGAGCTGTGGGTGCACAACTGGGGAGCAGACGGCAGGCAGTTTAGCCTTCCCTGTCTCGGTAAGATGTGCTGGGAGTCCCACACCCTGCGTTAGAGCTTGGAGGAGGCTCGTTAGACAGCCCGTATATTTTATTAAGCCTTTTCTGATTTCGGCGAGTTCTGCGTGCTGAATTACTAGCAGCTCAGTTACATGGACCTTGAGAAAGTGCCCGCTGTCGTGGGAGAAGAAAGCTTTCCCTCGTGCTCCTTCAGAGCTGCCCAAGTACCAGCCAGCCCTACCTGCCCGTCGGAGTCGTAGCCCCAGCCACGCGCGCCGGTGGCCAAGGCGACCGCCCGGCTGTCCACCTCGCGCCGCACCCCGCTCAGGACGAAGTGCCAGGCTCTGCTGCTCCGCGTGCGTCGTGCCATGCTGTTCTGAGAGAGGTAAGCTGCGGGGGGCAAGGGAGAGGAGGTTACACACAACAGCCATGTCCCGCTTCCACCCAGTGCTCACCGGGCTCTGCCCTCTGAAGCAACCTCCCCCAAGTCACCATAACCACCGCCCCGGGAACGGATCAGCATGAGCCACGTCTGCACAAGGATAAAGTAATGCAAAATAAGTTCCTCTCGAGCTCCTTGTGAGTCTCTGCAAACTTCAGCCTCTTTCTCCAAGCAGGGTCAACTTCTCCCCAAGCCCAGGTGCTAAACCGGCCCCGAGAAATACTCCCAAGCCCCAGCAGCAGCAGCTGTCCCCTCCACAGTGCACAGATCCAGCACCCGCCTCTGATCACCGGCCTGAGGAGCGTCAGGATTGCCAGCCACAAAGGCACAGCCTCCCCAGTGCCTTGTCACCCTCCAGCAGCTGCCTAGGCTCCAGCCGCACTGCTCGGCCACCTGCACCATCCTGGCCACCACCAGGGACCTGTGCAGCTGAACCGCCTGTGTCTGTCTGCGGGGAAGGTTGTTTGTTCACCTCCGAGCAGCTGCTGCTGAGAGAAGACTTTGCTCTCAGCGTTTGGGGTGGGGGAGCGACCACTTTCTTGCTCGCTGAAGGGAAACCGGCCTTTTCACGGACCTGTCCCGACTTGCCTCAAGGGCAACAGACAGAAGCGAAGCAGTTGTTTCTGCCTCCTGACTCAAGCGGGGATGTTATTCAGAGACGGATTTCCACAGGCTCCTTTCCCTGTGTGCAGCCTGACAGACCCCACCAGCTCCCAGCCACCACGCAGGAGCGCTGCACTGGATGTGACAGGGGAACATTGACGCCCACAATCTCATTTCCCCCGAAGTTTATCTTTGGGGAAAACAATTCCCCACCGAGAGGGGCCCACAGGGCTGTAACCCTCCTCCCATCCCTTGAACCCACTCCCTCTGCTCAGCCTCTCCTGTGGCCTCCACGCTGCACACCCGCTCCGGTGCTTCCCTGACACAAATCCTGCAAACACGCAGGGGGTCACCCCCATCCCAGTGCCTGCCGTGCCGTACCGCACCCATCCCTGCTCCTCCTGCGCCTCAGTCCCTGACAGGTCGGCAGCTCCTGGAAAAGCAGGACAGGCCAAGCCACCGCCGGTTGTGCAGGTGCCCATGGATGCTCTGAAGATCTCTGGGCATCCCTCCCACTGAGATCAGGGGGGGTCTCACCTCTGCCAAGCACAGCCATGTTGGGAAAGCACCTCAAGATTTGTTCAGCCTTGAAAAAAGCTGGCTCAGGGGAGACCTTATCACCACATTCCAGTATTTAAAAGGCAGCTACAAAGCAGATGGAGACTCCTTTTTTACAAGAAGTCACATGGAAAAGACGAGGAGTAACGGGTACAAGTTACTCCTAGGGAGATTCCGATTGGAAACAAGTGGAAAATCTTTTACACTACGGAGAACAATCAGCTGTTGGAATCACCACCCCAGGGAAGTGGTGGATTCCCCAACATTGGACACTTTTAAGACTCAGCTGGGCCGGGTGTTGGGCCATCTTCTCTAGAGCTCACTTTTGCCAAGAAAGGCTGGACAAGATGATCCCTGAGCTCCCTTCCAACCTGGGATTCCGCGATTCTAAAACCAGGCCGCACCCCCCCCCCCCCTTCTCCGGCCGGGAAGCGCACCCACAGCGGCACAGCACCCTCCGCCCCGGCCGCAGCCCCCCGCCAGCCGGCTCCCACCCGCTCCTCCGCGCTTCGGCCCAAGGCCTCACCCCGACGGGCAGCCGGGGGCGCTGCCGTAGGTTTTCCCTCCGCCCTGACAGCGCTCCGGGCCGGCGGGCCGGGCCCTGGACGGTGCTCCCCCCGCACTCCCGCCCCCGCCTGAGGCGCGGACAGACCAGGCCAGGCCGGACCAGGCCAGGCCAGGCCAGGCCGCCGCGCTTGGGCCGTACAGCCCGGCCCGGCCCAGCCGGACTCAAGCCTCAGCCCTCGGCTCCTACCCGCCCCCCGGTCCCGATCCCGGCCCACCTGCCCGTCCCGGCCCGGCGCGACCCCGCGGCCCGGCCCCGCCGCCGCGCTCTGACCTACTTTCCCCTCCCGGGACATAAACAATCCTCTCTCAGCACCGCCCCTCCAAACACCCATTGGCTACATTCGCACCGCGCCCCTTCGCCGTTGGCTGAGCGTACCGTCGCTCACAGCTGAAGGAGGAGGGGAAGGGGCGGTGCCTGAGGAAACCCAGCGCCACTGGCTGCGCCGTGCGTCAATCGTTGGGGAGCCGTGCCATTGGGAGACCACTGCGGAGGGCCAGGAAGCGTCGCTAAGGGAAAACACCAAGCCCATTGGCTGGCGGAGGGGAGCCAGAGGGCTGGATTGGCTGCGAGGCCTGGAGGGGCGGGTTCCCGGTGAGCGCCCGGGTCGCGATTGGGGGCCACCCCTGCCAGTCCGAGGGGCGGGGCTTTAACCCGGCGGAAGGCGGAAGTGGGCGATGCCAGGCAGCAGCATGGAGGCGGCGGCGGCGGCGGCAGGGGGTGAGCGGCGATGGGGCCGTGGCCGGGTGGTTCCCCGGGGCCGCCGCGCCGGGACCGGCTTTTCTGTGGGGTGGTGGGATTCTGGGGTGCCCGGCTCCTGCGGGGAGAGTTCCGGGGTGGTCGGCCCTGGCTGGGTGCCGTGGTGGTGGGGGCAGGCTCCTGGCGAGGAGAGCTCCGCGGTGCTCGGACCAGGCCGGGGCCCCGAGGCGGTGGGGCCCGGTTACCGGGAGGTGGCGCTGGGCCTTTCCGGAGGCCCTGGCCTGGCTCTCGCTGCGGGGAGCGCCGAGTAAGCGGGCCTGGCGCGGGGCTGCCGGTGTCACCGGGCCGGTCGCCCGGGAAGCACCACGCTGCGGGGCTCCGTCTCCCCCCTCCCCGGTCCCCCTTCTTCCCTCCCCTCCCCATTATCGGGGCCGATCGCCGTTACCGTCGATGGAGGTGCGAATGAGGTCCGCCATGGTGCGTGTGGGCTCCATGCCGCCGGTGCTGGTCCCGGTGTGATGCCGGAGCGGCGCCGGGGTGGGCCGGGCCTGGTGCGGTGAGTCAGTGGCCGGTGGTGACGGGTCACCCGGGAACGCTGGCCCGGGTGGGTGGCGTTTGCTCGGCTGTGGCTGAAGCGCCCGGTCTGACTCTCCGCTGCCTGCGCAGCCCTGGGCCAGGGAACCAGCCCCGAGCGTTCCCTGCTTTTAGCCCCGTGTTGATGGGACGTGGCAGCTGAGCCCAAAACAGGGCCCGAGTGGTGCTGACAACACAGCGAGAAACGGCACAAAGGCTGGAGAGGAGTGTGGGGCCGCAGGGAGGCAACCGGTGTGCCATGGAGGAAGGAAACGCCAAGGGCCTGACCTCACCAACAGCCTCCGAGCTGTTCCCTGAGAGGGCTCGGGCTGAACCTGGCGTGGGCGCAGCGTGACGAGGCCCTGTGGGTGTTTATTGCTTTGCTGCCCAATTGCCGCTTAGGTCATCAGAACAAAGCCTTTATTTCCCGCAGACTGTTTACTGCCATTGCTCTTATTGTCCCTTTTTTGATGGCAAAAGGGCTATGGCACATCCACCTCTTCTTTCCCTCTCCATTATGCTTAAACCAGACTTGTTGGAGCAGACAGCCACCGTCACCCTCAGCGGAGACCCATGTCTCTGCACTTGGCCGGTCAGGTGCTGCCAGCTTGCATCAGGAGAGACTCTGATGCCTCATTACTGCTCTTGTTAGAGACTCTGATGCATCATTATCATTCCTCCCAGAGAGAAGCAACCTGGCCAGGGTGCGGCACATCCTGCTGGTGCTCTCCGGGAAGGGCGGTGTGGGGAAGAGCACCATCTCCACCGAACTGGCTCTGTCGCTGCGGCAGTCTGGGAAGAAGGTGAGCGAGAGTCTGTGGGATGCTGAGCTCTGTCTTCTCCTTCCTGACCTCCAGCTGGGCTGGGTTTTGCTCGTCCTTTACATATAAGTGTCCTGTGCAGGCAACGTATAGATCCTCTGTGCAAAAATGCTAGTTGTGATAGAAGCTTGAGTGTTTCTTTATTCTGTGCTTGCTTGACCCAGTGAAGGTAACGGCACTTCACTTCCCCTTCACCCAAGAGATTAAAATTATCTTGAGACTCGTTGTTGTTTTCGAAGCCAAGGTGCTGAGAAATGACTTTGCTGGTTTGTGGTGTAACACAACACCCCCTTTGTGGAGTGAAGTGAGTGAGCTGAAGGACACCATTACGATGGGGACAAAAAGGAATGGTGTGGGCACAAGACAGGCTGAATTCCCTGAGTATTTATTTGCTATTTGGAGCCAATGCCACCTGGATCCTGACAGGTGTCTGGCATAAAGATCTCCCCAAAGTGCCCGGAAATACCCAGGAGATCCTCCTCAGGGAGGAGACCAGGAGGACAGTTAAACTTTAAAGCAGGTCTTTGTGTCAAATCTGGCTGCTGAGCCTAGAGTCTGTTCTGTAAAGTGCTGCGAGCAGCCCAAATTTGGATGCTGCCTCCCCTGGCCTGGGGAAGGAGTGTGGCTGGGTGCTACTGCTGCGCTCAGCCCTGTCTGAAGGGCTCTGCCTCATCTCCCGCAGGTGGGGATCCTGGACGTGGACCTGTGTGGCCCCAGCATACCCCGCATGTTCAGGGTGCAAGACAGTGACGTGCACCAGTGCGACAGCGGCTGGGTCCCCGTCTTTGTGGACCAAGACAAGAGCATCTCGCTCATGTCCATTGGCTTCCTGCTGGAGAAGCCGGATGATGCCGTGGTGTGGAGAGGACCCAAGAAAAACGGTACAGTTGGGTTTTAGAATCATAAAGTCATTTAGTTTGAAAAAGACCCTTAAGATCATTGAGTCCAACCATAAGATCATCAAGTCCAACCGGTTTACTGTTGGTAGCCACCTTCCAGTGCTAGGAACCGTCTGTGACCCCTCCTGGAGGTGGTATTTGCTCCTGCAGGGGGCCAGGCTGTTCTGGGCAAGTCATTCCTTGGAGCAAGACAAGGCTCCTGTTCTGCAGCAGTGGGTTCAGATCACTCGGATGGGGAAAGTCCAGTCCACGCTGTGCTGACAGATAGCCCTGCCGTCTCTCCCTGGGCCCTTGTCACCCAGGGTGCCTCCTGACCCCTGCCCTGCCTGGCCCGCGGCTCCCAGGGCACCTGCTGAAACCTGGGTTTTTTTCTGCCTCTTACTTCCCTAGCTTTAATCAAACAATTTGTTGCTGACGTGGCCTGGGGGGACCTGGATTTCCTCATAGTGGACACGCCACCGGGCACGTCCGACGAGCACATCTCCACGGTGGAGGCTTTGCGGCCCTACAAGCCCCTTGGAGCGATCCTGGTCACAACGCCCCAGGTAGGGCAGCTGGCTGGGGCTGAACTGGCGTTCCTGGGCGGGCTTCTGCCTCTGGGTATGGTTTGAGGGCAAATATGCACCCCAGAGTGGGGGTTTGCACAGACCTGTCTGCGGCTGCTTATTCTACACATCTGCTTCTCATTTGATGCATGCCTGCTCCAGACTCACGGTCTGTCTGGACAGATGGACACCCCTAACCTCCGCTGCTCTCCCCTGCAGGCCGTGTCTGTGGGAGATGTGAGGCGAGAGCTGACGTTCTGTAAGAAGACAGGCTTACGAGTTCTCGGCATCGTGGAGAACATGAGCGGCTTTGTCTGCCCACACTGTTCCGTGAGTTTATTTGGACTGCTGAGCTACTGCGGGCTCTCGTTCGTGATGGGGTGTTGTGGGATGGTGGTGCCTTGGGTGGAATAATCGGCAAATGCCACAGGGGTGATGCTGTGAGCTCAGGAGATGAGAAGCTGCTGCTTGTCAGCTTTGGAAGAAGCCACTGGCTCTGCTTTCCTAAAGAGAGCTGGGAAAAGGCAGGGGTGAAGGCAGTGCCCTGAGGCTGGAAGGTGGAGGCGACCTGGCTCTGCTCACGTGCAGGTAGTGCCTGCCCTGTTGCACAGGGCTCTGGGGTTTATGACTCACTGGTTTTGCTCTTCCTCCTTCAGGAGTGCACAAACATCTTTTCCAAAGGGGGAGGTGAGGAGCTGGCCAAGCACGCTGGGGTCCCCTTCCTAGGTGAGTGGCCTCTTGAGCAGAGCTCTCTGCGGTTAGAGGTGATGCCCCTGTGGCGCTGTGGGAGCGCTTGAGCGGAGAGACGCAGCGTCATGGGGATGGGCAGGCTGGACTCTGGTCCCCGTGAGCCCCTGGGCACCTGGTCAGAGGTGAGGTGTGGTTCTTGCTTTGCTTCTCTGCCATCCAAACTGCTCAGAGTGGGCATCTGGCCCCGCTGGAGCAGAGGTGGTGGTCATCAGCAGCCTGCTCTGACTGCTGTCATCGTGGTGACAGAGTAAGCAAGCCTGAAGCTGCACGAGAGCCATCCTGAAATGCCCTGGAGCCTACCTGAGAAAAGGGGGGCGAGGGCTGAACCCTGCCCTCCAGACAGGAGTTGGGATCAGGGTAGGAGAATTTCTCTCACAAAGCACTGTGATGTGGTGGAGTCTTGGCCCCAGAGGGAGCAGTTGCTGGTGAGAAGTAGCTCCTGGAGAGCTCAGTGAGAGCAGTGGTTGCCCTCTTTCCTACTGCTTCTTTATTATTTTATTTTTATTTATTTATTTAATCATGACTCCAGGCCTTTGCCTTGCAATAAGCAAGCGGTCACTCTCCCCATTCCTCCTATCCCACAGGCTGTGTTCCCCTGGATCCTCAGCTCAGCCAGAGCTTGGAGGAAGGCCGAGACTTCATCCAAGAGTTTCCCAAGAGCTCTGCCTTCCCAGCCTTGGCTCACATCGCCCAGCAGATCTTGGATGGTACGTCGCAGCAGAGCTCCTGAGGAGGGTGTGGAGCTGGACTCTTGCTGGCAGAGCCCCTTGCCTGGCAGCACCACCAGGTGAAGGGGGATGCAAGAAGCTGTTTAACTATAAAACTGTCTCAGTTAGGGGGTGATGGAGGGAGGGGGGAGCACAGCGTTGGTGCTGCTCACGGTGATCCAAAAAGGGAAGCACTGCTCCATCCCCGTGGATCTGAAGAGACCCTGCGCGGTTTGCTCCTGCCTGCACAGCAGCAGCCTGCTTCTTGCCTTCTCAACGCGGCGGTGCCCTGCCCAGATGGTACAGATGTTCCTAGCCCCGTGCACGCAGCGCCTTCCTCCGCCGCCAGCCGTTGTGCGGGTACTTGTGGAGCTCTAGCCTGTGTCCACGGCATCTCGTCCACTGCAGTGCTTCTGGCAATCACCCAGCGCAGCTACAGTGGCAAATGCCATCGACTGTTTCTCCCTCACTGAACCCAAACGGCACCGATCATCTGGATCGTGGCTCTGTGTGCTGCTGCCTTCTGCTGGTTTCCTTGTGTGATGGATGATATGGTACTTGGTTCAGTGGCTGCTGAGTATGTGCTCTGATGTGGACACAAGCCAGGCCACCTCGCTCACTGGTTCCCGATGGGCCGATGAAGGCACGGCGTGTGCTTCGCGTGAGAAAATATCTTTGTGATCTATCGTCTGAGGTCTGCATCCCGCCGTGCTGGAAACGAGGCCTTTTTGGTCTGCTGGGGGTTATTGTGACTCAGGAATATTTTTAAAGGTTCCGGGCAGTAAAGAGCTTTCTTAAAACCCAAGTCTGTGACTTGCATTTTTCCATGGCTTCAGGCCTCATTGTAGCCATGAGTTTTGGTATTACAAGCACTTCGTGTACATCTAAGCGTTTCCTTGCTGGAATTCAGCTGAATCTTTCCTCCTCCCGTACCAGCTTCAAGATTCAGCCAGTCCCTTGTCTTGCTGAAAGCTGGCCCTGGCAGTCCTTTGCGGAATGCTTTGCCATGGCTGTTCTCCACACCCCTGCCACACGTGGAGCTCCTCCGTGTCCCCAGATGGTTCCTGCCTCGTTGCTCAGTGTCCTGTTCCCTTGGACCTCCATCCACGGCCCCAGAGCTGCTGCTCCCATGGGACCTGCCCTCCTCCTGCCGGCTCCAGTTAAGCCGAGGAAGCAAACGAAGGTGGTGTCCTTGCATCTTATCTCCCTCCCTCCCTCCTGGACTCTGAGCCCCTCCTGCCTGGGTGCCCTCTCCACTCTTGGGACTCACCTTTGCAGTGCAGTTGCAGGGGGAAAATCTCAGATATCCACTAACCAAACTGGATTATAGCTGGCAGCCGGTGTTTGGAGGAGAGCGGGAGGAGCATCTGTCCCTCCTCACGCTGCGCCCTCAGCCGGGACTCACACCTGACCAGGTTTCCCCACGTGCAACTTTTCCAGGAAAATTTTGTCTGACCTTTGGTCACTTATCTGGGGTTTGGAGAGACGGGCAGCGGGGCTGGAGTCTGACCGGGCTGTTGGCTTCTGCGGGGTGGCCAGTCACCTTTCGCTCCCTCCCTGGGCACGTGCCACCCACCCAGGGCTTGCAGAAAACTTGCTGCAAACTTCTCCAGCACCCTGGGGAGACTGCGCTCCTCTCCCTGTGTCTGCAAGCCCCGAGGGGCTCTGATAAGAAAACCTGGCTGGGTGCGGCACGTGCTTTTGGAAAAAACATACTTACAAGATGGGTTGCGATAGCTCCAAAGGTTTATTTGTCTGCTACGATTTATCAGGTAAGTGACGTCTGCGGTTTTCTGCACCCTGCCTACACCTGCTAGTGCAAGGAACGATTAAAGCGAGTCGTCTACCCCCCCTCCATAAACTTACTGAGGAGCTCGGAGGGGGACTTTTAGGATTTCTCAGTTTCTCCGTGGCAGAAAGATGCTTTGTTTTGTCCCAGTGAGTCCTGGCCCTGGCAGGGATATGCCCCTGATGGTGGGGATGGCCCCGGGTTGGAGGTACAGCATTCCCCCCATCCTGGAGGTTCAGAGATGCTGGTGTTCCCGACAGGAGCCGGGAGTGACCACACTAACCTGGGGCTGCTATTATTTAAATATGTAAAGGACTGAAATATTTCAGTTTGAAGCCGGCAAAACCCATCTGGGGAGCTGGTACCCATCTTCCCCAGCCAACAGCCAGGGTCATGGTCCAGCATCCTGCGGGCATGGCTCCTTGCTGCTGCCCCAGGGAGCTGGCAGCGATGAAGCTGGGCTAAACTGGGACGGCTGTGGAGCCGGAGCTCCTTCTGCTGCCCCAGGGAGCCCAGGATGGGGCTGGGGAGGAGGCAGGCGAGGGTCCATGGTGCGTTTTCCCCCCCACCCCAGGAAGGGCTGGCGTGCATCAGCAGTGAGCAAAGCTGTCCTCGGTGGTGTCGCGGAGGTCCAGGCCCGCCACAGCTGGGGGGTGGAGGCAGGTGAGGTTGTTGTAGGTGTAGATGGGGACATGGGTATCGTCCCCTTCAGCAACGGACTGCACAAAGCGCGGGACCACCACGGGATGCTGCAGGGAGAAGTCCCGCAGGCCCTTCAGGGAGCAGTTGCAATGCCAGTTGTTGCCCCCCAGCCACAGCTGCTCCAGGGCAAAGGAGGCGCACAGGAAGCCCACCGAGAAGGTCTCCAGCGAGTTGTTCCTCAGGCTGAGGTACCGCAGGTTGGCCAGGGGGGAGATAACAGTGTTGTCCAGCGTCTCCAGCTGGTTATGGGAGAGGTCAAGCCAGAAGAGTCTCTGGAGCGGGCTGAAGGTGTCCTGGGAGATCTCCAGGAGCTGGTTGGAGGAGAGGAAGAGGTACTCCAGGTTGCTCAGACCCACGAAGAGATGGGGCGAGAGGTGGCTCAGCCTGTTGTGCTTCAGGTCAAGCTCCAGGAGCTCGTGCAGTTCACTGAAGCTTTGGTCTTCGATGACAGAGATAGCATTGTGCTGCAAGAAGAGCCGCCGCAGGCTGGAGAGGCTGGAGAAGGTGTTTGCCCGGATCCTGCTGAGGCAGCTGTGCTCCAGGTGGAGGCTGTGCAACTTGGTGACCCCCTTGAAGACATAGTCGGGGAGGACCTTGATGCAGTTCGCAGACAAGTGCATCACTGCCACGTTGTACAGCCCCAGGAACGCCCCGACCCTGATGTCTTGTAGCTGGTTGTTGTTGAGGCTGAGGACCTCCAGCTGGCCCAGCCCATCAAAGGTCCTTTCTGCCAGGCTCCGGATCCTGTTGTGCCCCAGCTGCAGCTCCTCGAGGAACTGGAGGTCTTTGAAAGTCCTAGGCCTCAGGCTGGTGATGGAGTTGGTGGACAAGCGTAGGACGTGCAGGCTCAGGAGGCCCAAAAACGTGTCCTCAAACAGTGAGACGAGCCGGTTGTGAGAGAGATCCAGCCACCGGAGGGACTTCATGCCCATGAAGGCGCGGGGTGCGATGGCGTTGATCTGGTTGTGGTTCAGGTACAGCTTTTGTAGCTTCTGCAGCTTGACGAAAATGTTGATCTTGATGCCCTTGAGCGCGTTGCCGCTCAGGTCCAGCTCCTTCAGCTCAGTAAGGCTGCAGAAGAGCTGGTGCTGGAGGTAGGGGAGCTTGTTCCCAGCCAGGATCAGCTCCCTCAAGTTGGGTAAGTCATGGAAGACCTTGTCGGGCAGGACCACAAGTGAGTTCCAGCCCAGGTTCAGATACCAGAGGTTGGAAAGCCCAGCGAACAGCCCTTCCTCCACCTTACTGAAGAAATTGTTGTTGAGGCTGAGGGAGACGAGGTTCTGGGTGTGCAAGAAAGTGTGGGGAGCCAAGTGCTTGAGGCGGTTGCGTTCAAGGTGGAGGTGGTAGAGGCTCCGCAGCCCGTGGAAGGCGTGCTGCTCCACGGCGGCCAGCTGGCTGCTCTGCAGGTCCAGAAAATCCAGGGCCGAGAGGTTCCTGAAGGCAGCGGCTGGTAGCAGGGTGAAGTTATTGCCGTCCAGCCAAAGGGCTTTGGCGTTGGGGGGGACATCCTCCGGCAGGCGCGTCAGGTTGCGGGCGCTGCAGAAGACGTTGAGCTCCTCACTGTAGTCATCCAAGCTGCAGGCGCAAGGGCTGGGGCAGCGTGGGGGTTCCGTGTCCCCCTGGTCCTTTGGGGTGTCCCCCCCGGGGGGCTGGGAGGCGGTGGCCAGCAGCAGGGCCAGGGGGAGCAGGAGGGTGACGCTTGCTGTGGGGTGCAGAGGAAAGGGGACACCGTCAGTGTGGGGTTGTGGCTGCTCTAGGGGACCCCCCGTGGGAGCCCCTGGGTGCCCACACTGCTTGGGGGAGTGCGTGCAGGGGTCAGTCCCAGCCCATCGCACACACTGGGCAGCTGCAGGAGGTTTTGGAGGCTGGATCTGCCCTAGGGAGAAGGTGTGGGATCATCCCCTGCCGCGGCTCAGATCCCTCAGATACACGGACACCCCCCCCAAAATTCATCCCTCTATGTTCCCGTCCCCTGGGGAAAGGCCAACAGCAACACCCCTGGTCCCTTTTCCTCCTTCCTCCCCCATTACTTTGCTCTTCCTCGGAGCAGAGGGGTCTCGGTGTCGCAGCCCCCGTCCAGGTTTGTGGGTGCCTGCAAGCACCCCAAGCACCACAGGGGCTCCCAAAATATCGTATTAGCAGTGGAGGGGGGGGAGAAAAGCAAAAGGCGAGTTGAATGCGAAGCCCCGGCAAGAGTTTTAGCGTCTCCCTCCCCAAACCCCTGCCCTGCCTGTCCCTCTGGGGACGGGCAGGTTCCCTTGCCTTACCTTTGCCTGCGCTCATGGTGGCGGGCAGGGCAGCGCTCCCCTCTCTGCTCTCCGGCCCCTGCGCAGGGATGGAGCAACCACCTTGACGCCCAGCCAGCCGTCCGCCCGGCCAGGCTTAACCCCACTGCTGCTGGGACGGGACCTGGGCTCAGCCCCTGGGACGGTGTGGCCGGGGTGAGCATCACCTGGGATGAGTTCCTTGCTTCCCTCCATCTCCCCCAGGTCTGTAACTGCCTTTATTGCACCCTGGGGAGATGCTCAGGAGGACAGGCTATGGTGGGGATGGTGGTCTTGCTGGAGATGGGATTTACGTGGGCAGCAAGCATGGAGGGATGGATGGGGCAACTTCACAGGATGTCCCATGGGCTCCTGGAGGGTTCTGAGCAGCAGCACCGACCCTTCTCTGAGGTCAGCCCCAGCATCAGGACCCAAAAAACCACACGCTGGGGCTTGCAGCATCCTTATTGCCCAGGGTGTTAGAGGTGTGGGGATTACCTTTACTGGGAGATGGGCTGAAATGCCAGAGGTTTTTATGGTGATATGAATGGGAGATGAGTTGGAAAACGGGAAAAAGCTCTTCTCTGTGTGGCAGCAAAAGCCTCAGGGCTTTTTTTTTTTTTTATACCCTTCTACAGGTACATCTGCCTCGTGGGTGGAGATGGTGCTGGGATCACCGCATGCTGCTCGGCTCGGTGCTTTTGTGCCACAGGGGAAGCAGAGAGCAAAGCCTGGGTCCTACCGGTGAGGCCACGGCTGCGAGGGTCCCCTGATTCTCAGCTCCTCCGCCAGCCCCACGCTCAGTGGGATGATGGTGGATGATGCTCCGTGGCTGACAGGTCGCACTCTCTGCTTGGCAGCTCATCAAAACCACCCCGGGGAGGCGGGTGACCTCACTTTCTGTGTCCCAGGTCATTTCCCCACCAGCATCCAACACAGCTTCTGCAGAATCTTTTACCAGTTTCCAGGAAAGAAAGAAAGGAGAAAAAAAAAAATAATTAAATAAAAAGCCACTTCTGCCCAAATGAGAGGAGCACCATGGGCCAGCAGCCACTGCATAGAAAAGCCCTGGCTAACGCTTCCCAGTGGCCTGGTAGCCTTGTTCCTCCGTGAAGATGCACTAGGACAGGGCTGGCACCATTCACATCCACGGCTCCAGGAACAGCCATCTCCCACCAATGCTGAAGCTCTTCTCAGCTCCAGTTTCCCCTGTGCTGGTCCCCGAGGTGGAGATGGAGCAGAGATGCTCTCCACCACCAGCCCCACATAATGACCGTCCCCATCATGCTCCAACCTCACCTGTGGGAGCCTGGCATCTCCCCCAGCTCCCCAGGGCACATCTCGGCTCTTCAGCACTTAACTTGGGTGGTTTTAAGCAACCTTCTCCCCAGCCAAAGCAGGACCGTGCCCATGGGAAGAGGTGTGGGAGCGAGACGGCCAGGCTCCAGCCTTGCAACCCAATTTTCCCACAAGCACTCTTCTCTCCCTTCCTTTTTGGCCCTGTGCACTGCTCTCCTCCCCCTCTATTTTTAATCCTCTCTTCTGGGAATTTATAGATCAGAAGGGAGAAATGAGAGATGGAGACACACGCATCCGCTAATAGGCGCTAAGCACATATTGACACAAGGTGGAATCAATCTGGAAGCTAAAAAGAGCTGAACCAGCATGGGCCAGCTAGCCAAAACCCACAAAACCGCTTTGGGAAGTTTAATCGAGCCCTACCTGCGGCTGGGAGCGGTTTTATCCCTGCCTCCAACAGCCCTCTTTCAGGGGAAATACCAAACGAGCTGCGAAGGGAAAATAAAGAGGGTAGGTAAGCAAATCTCTTCCCAACATGGCTAGAGACCCATCTCCACCTTTAAACCTCCTTGAGGTCCTCTGCTCCAGACTCGTCCCACTGCCTGTGGCAGGGGCTGCTCAGACCCTGCACCACGGTCGGTCCCTCCAGCGTCACCCTGAGCCCCTCCTGCGCACCGGGGCCTCATGCCTGCTCGATGTACCATGGCACCGCAACCACCACGGGGCCCTCATTTTGGGTCCCTACCATGGATGTCTGCAGCCCCAGCCAGTGCGGATCTCCCCAGCTGATCCCACCCCCCATCATTTCAGCTCCAGCAGCTAATCTTCCCGGCCGGGACCAAAGTCTGAGCCACCCCACCTGGTTGTCATGGAGAAGGCTGTAATGGTATTAGGAAAAGCAGCAAAATCGTAAAAAAAGCATGCTTTTAAACCTATTTAAACACTTAGGAGTCATTACCTTCCCCAGCAGCCCCCCTGTGCCCACAAGGTTCCTCCCCAGGGAGCCCCCCTCTGTCCCTTCGTGGGGGTAAATGCCACCATCTGTCCCTGGCTCCCTGTTCTGTCCCCAGCCGCATGGGCTGGCCGAGCCGGGGAGGGACTGGTGCTGGTGGCACTGCCACGTCTGCCGGAGCCTGGGTGGATGGTGGGGCATGGGGAGCTCCCTGGTCCATCCCCCCCCACCCAGGGCGAGTGGCCCAGGGCCAGCTCTGGGTACCAGCAGGGACAGCACCGACCTGGCTTGAGCCCTGGTGGGAGCGGGGATGCGACATGGGTGGTGTTGTCACAGCTGAGCTAGGAAGTATTTTTAGCAAATCTTGCCAAATGCTGTCTCCATCTGGAGGAGAGCATCTCGCGTTGCCAGGGCAACCGGCACTGCTGCTCCTCATCCCAAACCAAAAATGCGCGAGCCCCAATGCTGCCATCCAAGAGAGCTGGGACGGGTGACAATGGCATCCCAGAGCTTGTGCCAGTCTCCTGGGGACACCTGCAGGGACCAAGCTCCCTCCTGGAGAGACCCTCCCGACGGAGATGGGCTTTGCCCAGTGCTCGCTGGCGACCCACGTTTCTGATCATCCTGGTCCTCACCTATTGCGCTACATCATTTTTCACTCGAAAAGTCCCACGTTCCTGGAGATGGGGACCTGGTAGTGGTGACAAAAGGTTTTGGCAGCTGCTGGTAAAGGTCACCATTGGCATACCCAAGTGTTAGCTCGTGCCCTGCCGCAGCTGCAGCTGTGCGGGGAGTTGGGAAAGGCGGTCGATGCGCTGGTGGCTCTTGGGGATGCTAATTACCATGCTTGTGGCCACGTGAAACCGTGTCACCTCCACCAGCCTGGCCGGGCTGGTTGGACCAGGGAAGGCGAGGACATCTCTGAGCCGTGACTCAGGGGTGCCAGAGGCACAGATGGGAAATTTCCCAAACCCTGAGTTTTGGGGGGAAAAAGGGAGTCCCTGGGAGCAGGGGGTCATAGGTGCATGGGGACAAGGAACAGCATGAGAGTCTGTCCCAGTGGTGGCCATCATGCAGAACAAAGCTGGATTTGGGAGATGAACCAAGGGATGAGAAGCAGCCACCTTGCCTAACTCATCCGATGACAGTGCTGGTGTGCCAGGGTTGGTAGGAAGGGGGTAAGGGTATTTTCCATGTCCCGTGTAAGCTCTCCACACCTGGACATGGCCTTCCTGCTGGTGGGTTCCCCTCCAGCCCCGCACTGGCTGCTCCAAGCATAATGCCGATGGAGGGAGCAGCTTGGTCCTTGGGGTGCCCGGCTGGTGGGACATGGTGGGATGATGGTGAAGAGGCCACACACTGTCCGCCTGCCGGAGGTTGCACGGCCATGACCTCTGGTGCTGCCTGCTGCCAGGCTCTCCCTGCCTGCCCCATCCCAGCCCTGCAGGGAAGCACCTGGAGATGCTGGGGGGGTGGCAAATGGGACAGGAGCTGGCAATGGGCACTTGCAGCCCAGCAAAGCCATCACCTCCTGGTCTGCGCCCTAAGCAGCATGTTCAGCAGGTCGAGGGAGCTGATTCTCTTCCCCGATTCTTGCGAGACCCCCCTGGAGCACACGTCCAGCTCTGGGGTCCCAGCATGAGGCAGACCTGCGGCCAGAGGGGACCATGGAAATGGTCCAAGGGCTGGAAGAACCTCCTCCTGCGGAGAAAGGCTGGGAGAGTTGGGGTTGTCCAGCCTGGAGAACACCTTCTTGAAGACTTTCAACGTATACGGGGGCTTATAAGAGCGCTGGGGAGAGGCTTTTTAGGAGAACCTGCAGAGACAGGAGAAAAGGGGGGACAGTTTTAAACTGGGAGCGGGTGGGTTTCGGTCGGGTCTAGGGCAGAAGCGCGTCGGGGCGAGAGGCAGGAGCGGGTCTCCCGGCGGAGCTGTGGGTGCCCCATGCCCGGAGCAGCCCGGCCCGGCGGGAGATGGCCCTGCCCGGGACAGGGGTTGGACTGGGGTTGGGGGGGGGGGGGGGGATGTCTTTCAATGTCCCCTTCCACGGCTCGATGCTCAGTGCGGCTGCGGGACGTGCTGCCCCCCACCCCCGGGCTCCCCCAGCCTGCAGAAGGTCGCCCGGCGGCGCTGTGGGGTCGCCCCATCCCTGGAGCACACAAAGACCTCCCACCGCCAGGGGGCGCTGCCGCCCCGCCGCCCTCCCCCGGAAGCCGCCGTTGCCCTGGAAACGGGACGCGGCGGCACTGGACTAGGCCCGGCCGCCTCCGCCGGGGCCGGGGGAGGAGGAGGCGGCTTTACCGCCTCTCTGTGTCGCTCGTCCCGCTCCCCCGGCGGTAGGGCTTCGCCCGAGAGGTGTCCCCCCGGACCCCCGGTGCCGCCCCAGGAGGGGCCGCGCAGGCCCTGGGCCCCTGGCAGCTCCCTGCGGCCTCCAGGCCCGTGGGCCCACCGCGGGGCGCGGGGGGGATGCTCCGGAGACAGCGGGCAGCCCCGGCAGCAGAGTGCTGGGCTGGCTGCCCAGGGGGGTGTCCGCTACACCCAGGAGCTGGAAGCCAGATGGAGGCAGTCGGTGCCTTAACGCAGTGCTGGGCCCTGCTGAAGCCTCCTGAGAAGGTGTGAAGGTGGTGGCTGCTCCCACCGCTCCTCTCTGGGGTCACCGTGAGCCCCAGGCACCGGCGGAGTGAGGTGTGTGTCCCTGCCAAGGGCTGGCAGGTCTGGCTGGTGCTGGAGGAGGGGTGAAAATAAGCAGTGGGCATCAATCTGGTGGGCTGGGCACTGGAAACCTCCAGCGATTTTCCTCTTGAGCCGTTGTGGATTTGGGGAGTGTTTTCACATCTTAGAGCTGCGTCCTGGGTCAGAGTTTCATGCCTCAGAGCTTGTTGGCCATCCAGCCACCACGTTAGCTGTGTTAAAAAGTGCCCTGGACGAGAAGAGGGAGAGAAAAACTCAGTACAGAGTTGGCATCTCGGTGCTCAGTGGGGTTAACAAAGCATACACTTTTTGTTTGGTTTTGCTCTGGAGGGGTGGTGGAGATTTTGGGGTGCAATGTCACCCTAAAACCTCATTCCTCTGCCCAATGTTGCTATTTGTGGAGGCATCCAGGACAAAATTTGCTTTGTATTTCCAAACCATGGGAAAAGCAGTCACTGTCATTTCTGGTGCTGGTGCAGCACCTGCCACAAAGGTGGTTTTGCCAGTGTCTCCCAGGCACTGCAGGAGCATAAATAATACTATCTGTATGTTAATTACTCTTCTGTTGCCATTTGCCGGGTGAAATGGGCACCCCCACAGTTTGCGGAGCACCCGGCTTTGCCGGCATCCCGGGGTGGGCTGTTTGCCCTCCTGAATCGGGTGTCTCGGCGTCTGGGTGCGCTGCTGCTGGGGCCAGGGCTGTCTGGGGCAGCGGTGTGAGCCAGGCTGTGCATGTTCCCGGGCCGGCATGGGCTGCGAGCATCTGTCCTCGGGGACCTGTGCAGGGCTGAGAGCCGGTGGGAGCCATCGTGCACCTGGAGAGCGGAGCTGCAGCTCAGCTCCTTCATGTGCCGGAGCACCCGCCGGAGACTTCCAAGCCCTCCGGTGCTGTGGGCGGTGTGTGAATTTGGCTTTCTGCTCGGCAGTGGGTGTAAAGACTCTGAATTCTCATCAGCGCTTTCATTACCTTAATAAAATTACTTCAGGTCTCTTAAGTTCTTTTGCAGAAAAATAAGACATAATTGCATGTTTCATTAGTTTCTCCTTCCCCCGAGCCCCAAAAAGAGCTCATCCCCTGGGTCTCGCTTCCATGGCCGCTCATGAAATCCACATTGACTACAGGATCTTCTCCAACAGCCTGGACCAGGTGAGGAGCTGCTAAACTCTGCTCGGCACGCAGCTTCTGTTAGGATGGCCCCCCTCCCTCTTTCATCCTCAGCTTTGACAGATACTAAGAAGTTATTCCGAGCTATGGTCTTTTTGAACGTTATATTGTCAAAGCTTTTCTGTAAGAGACAAGTTCTTACCTAAACTCGCCCACTCTACAGAAATAGCAATGATAATAAGCCCGAAATGAGGTGATTAAGAACTGGCATTTGTTTTACCCCATGGCTGCCGTTCACCAAGGTCTGCCAGCATTATCCATCATGTCTTACACTCTCTGTTACCCTCGCTCTTACATTGGCATCTCTGTTCAGGTACACACTTCGGACTTGTCCTGTTCAGGCCTGGATGGTGGCAGTTTGGAGCCAGCAGCAGCGTGTAGACCAGATTTAGCGCTTTCTGGGCTAATCTGAGGTTTTTTTCAGCACATGCTTTGCTTTAAAACCTGTATTTTTCCGCATAGCATCTCTGATGCGAAGTGATAAATTGGGGAAGGCCTTTGCTGTCACCAGCTGTAGCTTGGTCAGAGCTCAAAGACCCTGGTACCCTTTCGATGGCTCATTGACACAGGAGGTACAAGGACTGTAGAGATCAAGAGAAAATTGCCTGGAAGTGAGTTGATGGTCTTGGAGCAGATGGTTGGCTTAATAGATTAATTAATGGGTTAATCAGGTCTTAAATTCTCTAAAGATCCCTGCAATAGAGATGGAAGCCATCCCTACAGCAGGGTTTTGGGAATGGTCCGTAATAGAAATGGAGTGGTACCTCCTAGCTGGCAATATTGTTTCACTGGGGGTGTCTGCTAAGCTTCTTGTTTCGGTATCGGCTGTGCGCTGTCTTAGGAATACAGAAACCTCCTGACAAGTGTCATTTCTTTTCCTGGGGTGGCTATAATAATTGCCTCCACCTTAAGGTGGATCAGGGTGGATGCCGCACCCACTAGTAACCAAAGTTGTTAGCAACATTGCTTGTGCCCTGCCTCGAGGGAAAAGTTGCTGCTGTAGAGACCCTTAGATCCTTCCTTCACTCTTCAGCCACTGCCTGCCTGATATTGTGCAAAGATCCTGGGCTCCGGGCACATGGATTTTGCAGAGAACGAGAACGTAAGTACTCTGACAGAGCACATGCAGCATCCTGGTAACAAAAATATAAGTATGAAAGTCCGCAGCCCCTTCCTGGGTCGTGGAACCAGCGCTCTGCAAATGAAATCCTAGTTGCGGGAGGAAAACAGCAGCTGAAAATCCCATCTACAGTCTGTTCAATCTCTGGAAAACTGGCTACGCTGTGCTCTTCCACCAGCACTGCGGTGGGAGAATAGCATGGGGGAGAGGAGGGTTCTGCTGGCTGGTACCAGCTGTCAGAGCTGTTGTGTGTCTCTAGGTGCAGCTGCAGGATAGGAATGAGAGGCTGTACGGGCTTGGAGACCTGCAGGAGAGGATGGGGAAGCTGGCTGTCTCCAAACCAGATTTGTCTGCCAGAATGGTCTTCAGCGAAGAGGAAAAACTGAAGGTAAAACAAATACTTTAGGAGTTGGAGAGAACTAAGCTGTGATGCCATGTGAGGCCAGTAGATCTGCAGTGGAAAATCTGGTGGGAAACATTGGGGCCTCTTTCTAGGGGTGCATGTGTTGTGCTCGCATTGCCTGGTGCGACCTGTTGAAACAGTATGTTGGCCTCAGAATCAGTCCATGGCCTCTTATAATGTCCTTCCTCCCTCCTAGATTTCCAAAGACCTCGTTGATCTCCAGATCGAGACAAACAAAATGAAGGAGCAGTATGAGACCGAGAACTTTGAGCTGAAAAATATGGTATCCAAAAGTGTGAAGCAGAGTTGATTCAGCCCTGCCAATACCTTTATCCAGAATTGCAGTTTGTTACACATCCATCTTTGCTTTGCTTGCTGTATTCTCCTGGCTTTAGCTGGAGTGGTGAATCCCCCCAACACCCCAGATACCATGAAACTCGTGTCAAACTCATCCCTCACTAAGTCATAGCATATCAGAACCTGTTTGGCCAAATAAATGTCCTGTGATTGCTGGTGGTCTCTGCCACAATCTAATTCCGCTTCCTCCCCTCTGCAGATCCTGGCCCTGGAGAACCGTGTGCAGGAGCTGGAGCTCTGCAGTGAGAAAGTCACTGGGGAGCGGGATGCCTTGCGGGAACGCCTGCATGCTCTGGAGACCAGTCGGAAGGAGCTGGCGGACGAGTACATCATTTTGAAAAGCAATTACCTGGCCCTAGGCAAAGAACTGGACCAGGAGGTGAGACAGGCTGCAGTGTTGGCCCTGATGTTCTTGACTCCATCTCACAATGACCTGGTCTACAGCCAGCTTGGTTGGCTTTGGGTTGAGTATCCACATCACAGCTCAGGTCCAATAAGGTTTTGTCAGCCGTGAGATGGCATAGCTTGGGGGTGGTTTTGTTTTCAGGGCCCAGGGATTTCATGTAACATGGTCACCTTCTAGCAAGGCTTGCAGAAACCTGCTCTGCTCAGCCGGGACAGTGCTGAGCCCACGCTGACCTATGTGCCATGCTCTTCTGGGCACCCCACTGTCAAGACTCTCTCTCTTTTCACGCCACCCCACATCCCCATCGCTAGCAGTAACGAGGAGGTCACTGCGGGCCTGGTCTGAGTGCACGTTGCAGGTCCCTCTTGACTGCCAGCACGCTTTGTTTCCCTTTTTTTTTCTGCATGGCTTGCGCAGGCTGCACGTGAACTGATTGTAGTCGCTCTCATTTCATATGGCGGCGGGAAGGGGCCTGGAAGTTTTTGAGGTCGGCAAGTTTATAAAAACACCAAATGTAAGCAAGTTTCCAACTGTTCCTTAAAATATAGCAAATTTCCTCGTGACTGTTAGCTTAGCGATTATTAACTAAAGTATTTTGGACCCAGATTTGTGTATTTCTTTGGCAAGAATAGTTACTTCAATAGACCTTCCTCTCTTCCCTCCCTCTTCCCCCCCCTCCCACTTCTCCTTCTTTTTGAATTGGATTGGATGACTGACACCCTCCTGCTTCCCTCCCCCGGCAGATAGTTCAGCTGTTTCAGCCAAATGACCTGGTTTACCATGCTGGCCCTGTGCAGAGCTGCGATGGGAAGATGTGGGGCTGGGAGCAGGCATGCTGGTTTGGGCAGTGTCCAGTCTCTCTTTACAGCGAGCATCCATCTGTAGAGCTCTAGTCGAGGAATATACGAGTTCATGGTCATCCCGTTGCAAATAAGCGCGTTAGTGACTCTTGCAAAGCTGTCGTTTGTTTCCCATAAGCTGAGAAATGGAAATTTCTTACGAGGAGGCAAGCTCAGCTGCTTGCAGGGGTGTGAACCCACCCCATCGTCCTGCCGGAGCATGAGGCAGAACGCGTGCAGCTGACTGTCAGCAAGGCAGCGCGCTGCTGAGACACAGTACTGCCGGGCTGCGGAGGAATAGCTCGGCGTTCAGCAATCTTAGTTGCTTCTTGTCCCCAAGGGGGTGCAATATGTTAGGCAAAAATGGGATATTCAGGTGGCTGACATCTCCGAATGATGGGTTGAACAGGTTGGTGGTAATAACACCCTGTTTTCACATGGATCCTGGAATCTTTCAGAGGGTGAAAGCACATGGATTCAGTTATGTGCCTGGATAGCATCCTGAAGAAGTGGTGGAGAAGGGTCCAGAAGCCAAAGGTGAACTCCTTGGTTGTAATTCGTAGGCTGAGGATTCTACCCCAGTTTCTTGGCTCCAACTACCAAATATCCCTGCCTGAAGCAAAAGAGGCTCCAACTTGGCAGGCTGGGACTTGTCACGGCATGGGCCTCTTGCTCATTATTTTCCCAGTGCGGACTTTCCCAAAGGAAATGGGAAAAGCAGCCTGCGGTTCTGCCCCCTCCCCTTCCCCGGCGCTCTTCTGGGGAGACAATGAACCTTTTACACATTCCCAATTACAAGTGCTACTTGTGACCTTGCCAATATGTTGTCATGGCTGCTTGGCGCAGAAGCAGCTCGGCGAGCTCATTCACGGTCCCTTGTACGGGAACAGTTAGAGCCTCTGAATTGTCGCGGCCCCCATTGTACGGCTCGATTCACACATCGCCCTGTGTCTGTCCCAGGCGAAGGAGCGCGGCAGAGCTGGCCTTGCCCGTCCCTGGGGAAGTGCCTTCCAGAAGATGCCAGTCAGGCACTTTGTGCCTGTTTTCTAACTCGCTGTAAATTCTTCCTTTTCAAGACGCTGACCTTTTCTCAACTCTCCGTTTCCTCCTCCTCTTTTGTTCGGCAGGCTTACACCCGTCTGCAGCGGCGGTATAAAGTGAGGCTGTCGGAGGGAACCCAAATGGCTGCGAACCCCGGTTCCACGCTGGGGTTTTCCCTGGAGCCAGGCCAGGCTTGGGAGCAGAGGGGAGGCAGCGAAGCCCATCGCAAACCTTGGGACTGCCTCTTTCTTTTGCTAAGCTGGTACTTCTGCGCTTGTGTGACCCCCTCTGATCAAATTGTCAGGGCTGACAGCTGCAGATGGATGGTTTTCGGTTGGAGAACAAGCAGCCTGTCTCTGCGTAGCTGTCAGTTTTCACAGCTGTATATCTCACCTCTTTGTCAGCCTCTTTTCTCCTCTCCTCTCTCCCTCAGCCCACCCTGTGCTATCTTTTGATAAACTATTCTCTCCACGGATGACTCAGATGACCTCTGCCTCCCATCCTCCCGATTCACTGCCATGGTAACAATTACTCAAGCTTGTCCCCAGTCATAAACCCCATCAAAGCTTTGTTATCTACATAGAAACCCTCCCGTGAGACATGAATTCCCCCAGTGTTCCTTCCAGATCACCTGTAACAGAGCCTTTCTCATTCAGATCCTCTTTATCTTTTGGAAATGTGTCACTTCACACCAGCACCGCTTTTGAATCTCTGCTGCCTACACCGTGCTGTGGGCTGGCTGCTGCTGGAGGGATGCATTCAAACAAAACTAGAATTAGCTGGGTGGCGTCAGCCTAGATGGATGGAGATTTGGCCCTTCTCTTACATCATGGAGCTCAGCACTGTTCAAAGCCATTGCGTAGGGAAAGCCATGCCTGAAGGGTTTGGGAAGCTGTGGGGAGGGGGATAGGGTTAGCGAGAGGAGGGAGGCTGGAGGTCAGGACGTGGTGGTGGTGGCAGAGCTGTGCTCAGGGCTGGGCTGGCACTGGGATCTGTATCTGAATGTGAGAGCGAGATTGGCAGAAGGAGTAAGGCTACGTGTGAATAATCCTGATGCCTGGCCATGATACTTACCCTGCATTTCCATGAGAATTCAAAAATCACTGATATCTTTGGACATATGAGAGACAACTAAAAATAAGTCTTGCTTTCAGGAGGGGATGTGAGTGTCTGCTTCGTGTACACACCAAGAGCGGCGGGTATGTGCTGAACACGTGGAACCGGAGAGGCGGGATTTCAGAAGCTCTTTCCTTCTTGTTTGACCTGGCAGGTCATGAAGAATGAAGAGCTTGGCCTCGAGCTGCTCAACCTGGCCAATGCCAGGAGCAACCTTCCCCACACAGAGCGCAACCGTGCCCCTGCCACGGCCCATGAATCCTCTGCCGAGCTGGAAGGAGTGCGATCAACGGTGCGTCGTCTCTCGGCTCGGAAGGTGAAGGTAAGGACCTCTCTGCCCTGTCACTGGCCCGTTGGAGAAAAGGAATCTAACAGGCGCCTTCTTCTGTCTTTTACTAGCCAGAAGACATAGTTGCCTCTGAACATGAGCAGCAAAAGCCGGAGAGAAACGTGAGTGTGTGTGTGGGTCTGGATCCTTGGGGAAGCAGAGAGGGGAATTTATTCCGAGTGTGGCTGGCACCTCCTGGTGCTAACTTGAATTTTGTGGATGAGCTGGTGCCTTGGTTTATTTTAAATTTTCTTTAAGCTGCGCTGTTGAAAAAATGAGACTAGAATAACTCTAGCTCTTGTGCAAGCAAAAGCTGAGAGAGGGCAGCTGTGGTTCCCCCAGTCAGTGCCCCTGGGTGAACAGAGGCAGGAGTTTAAAAGCCAACAAGTGCAGAGGACACGTGTTTATTTTCTTCTTGCTGATACTTGAGAAAGATGAGGGTGATAAAGCACCCGAAACTGAGAGCACCGAGACGCTCCCTGCCTCCCTCCCATCTGCAGCCTGTGTGATACCAACTTGCGCTCCGTCACCAGCTCCCACCGGGAATCTGACTCTCGGAGTGAGACTCTCCCGTGGGAGAACAACACGTGTGCACTCCCATGTGCCCTGTTGTCTCCAGAGCACACACCACTTCTGCTGTGCTACAGGGCAGTGATCACTCCCAGTTAAACCAGTCCTTTCCCCGGTATGTCACTGCTCAGCTGGACTTGTGCTCAGCTGGAGGCTCTCCTCGCTTCTTCCTTGTTCTCCAGTCCCTCTACTTAGCTCAGCCCTCTGTCTCGTCTTCCTCTTCGTTTGTCCCTCAGTTGCTTGGAAACCAGGATCACATAAAAGTGGAGCTTGAAAAACTGAAGAAAACCTATGATTCGCAGCAGCAGAATCTGGAAGAGAGAGTGTGAGTGTTTGAGGGCACGTCCTTCATTTTGGCTGGGCATTTACGGAGCTCATTGCAGCTGAATTTGGTCCTTGGGCACAGGAGAGGAGGCAGCCTGCCTTTGGTGGGGTACAGGGTGGGAAATGACAATTGACCCTTGGAAGAAGTGAGGTTTGGAAGCAAAACCTGATGTTTTTGAGGCTCTTAAGAGGGTTAGCCGTCTGCTTAAAAGTGTTTAGGTATTGGACTGGTCTATGCACCTCTGAAAATCCATCTTCAGTGACACACTGGCCAATTGGTGACAGCCCAGAGCTCAATCCAGCCCTAGCCCTTACCCCTACAGAGGTTCTTCCATCAACAGGCTGGGACAGGGTCGGTGTCCTGCCAAGGGCTGCCGTAGCAAGGACGCTGGAGAACTAGACCCTCTGACTGGGCAAGATGTTCACCTTTGGCTGTGTGAGCTCTGTGGCCGCTAGCTGGCACACAGCTGATGTGGGCTGGCATCCCATAGTGATTTCCTTCTCAAAGCTGGCTATATTGGACCTACAGAGAAGTTTGGGGGGTTAAAAACACACCTTCTTCCTGCGTGCCCAGGATCGCGATGGGGAAGGAGCTGCAGGAGGCGAAGGGAGCGATTGAGGACACCCAGCGCAAGCTGGCGGAGCAGTCAGCGGTAAGGGCAGGCTCCCTTCCAGCACCCATGACTGCCCCTGCTCATCCGCTCCTCCTGGGGGCTGTGCGCTTCTCCTAGACCTAGCAGGGGATGGATGTCTTGTACTGAGGTACTCTGACACGTCTCCCTCTCCAGAGAGTTTGTCATAGTAAGGTGCTCCTCCCTGCGCAGTTTCCTTCTCCAGGGATGCAATGCACGTGGTGGAAGGTGCTGCTTGCACAGGTGGTGGGAGGAATTTTGTTCACAGATATTTAGAAAGAGTTGGTGAAATCACCGGGTGGGGGGAATTGTAAATGACAGAAGGTACCAGGGGAATAGAGACTATAAACATTTCCAGCAGGCTCCTGGGAAAACCCAGGACCTTCCCAGCTCTAGTGAAGCTGAATATCTGGAAATGAAGTCTGTTACAGAGCTTCTTAGTACCCCTTGCTTGGCCAGGGGATGAGGGCAGCAGCGAGCACGTTTGCTGTACCTAGGTGCTGCTCACCTCCCAGAGCCAGCTCCAAGAGGTGGAGGCTGAGAACTCCCGGCTGCAGCTCCGGCTGAAGCAGCTGAACGAGGAATATCGCTCCCGACTGGCGCAGTACATCAAAGACGTGGCGGTGGGTACCCCCAGCCCCAGGAGCTCTCCTGGCCTGGGGAGGTCTCTCCGTGCTGCTGTTTCCCCTCCTTGCTGGGCTGCCGAGCAGAGCAGGCAGTGGGGCTTGGGGAGCCGTGCTTGCAGCTGGAAGGGGACTCAGTGTCCTTGGCTTGGCCTGGGTGAGGAGATGCCAGCCCCACTCCTCGCCCAGATTTCCTTTATGGCCACATGAAACGGTCTGTGAGTTTCTGCTGGGACTTTTCTTGGTCAGATTACTTGGATTGAAAGATCTTATTTACAATGGCTGCCTTCCAGTTGGCTTCTAACCGCCATTGCCCCGACAACGTCCCTCGGCAGGCCACACGATGCCACTTCTGGCTTTGTCGCCGCCTCCATGGTGACTCTGCTGCTGTCCCCGCAGTGAGCTCTGCCAGCGTCCATGCTCGGCTACAGAGCCGGGTAACACCAGTGCCTGGGACCCGCTCTGGGAAGAAGCACTTTTGATGTCGAGTACGGCCCCCAGAGCATGGTGAGGACTCGGCACACGGCAGGCATTTCAGGCAGGTTCAGGCATGGATACCTGATTATATTGAGCGGTGACACTGGGAAGAAATCTCTTTCTGCCCTCCTAGGTAGCAATACGCAGGTTTTGGCAAGAGCTTCCGTGCTGGGAGAAGGCACCACAGTGTGTGGTGATGGATCGGAAGACTAATCAAAGCAACTTTTACTGTTAAGAATAGTTTAATTTCTAACAGAGCGATCTTGAAGCATCTCCTGGCTAGCAGAGAGAGTGGCACATGGTGGAAAGAATATGGGACTAGAGATGGTAACTCCCGACGCCAACTCGTGTTTCCCTAGGCGGGTCACTGATGCAGTACTGATGCCTTCTCTGTCTTGAAGGGCCATGATAGAAATTAATTAGTCTCTCCTGCTCTTAGGAAACAGAAGATATGCCCTATTCTCTGTGCTGTTAGCACAAACATGCCCAGACCTTCCCTGTGCGCAATGGGGTTCGTGCCTTAGGGAGCGACTTGATCACCTTGATTTCTTTCTCTGTATGTTTATTTAAAGGACTACATGGACAGCAAATCCAGCAATGTGACAGGGCCTAGCAAAGCCCCAGCTGCTCATGCTCACATGAAACGCTTTGTGGACAGCATGCTGAAGGATATCAGGGCTTCCTACAAGACACGGGAAGAGCAGCTAGCTGGAGCGGCACGTGGCTACAAGAAACGCATGAAGAATTTGGTCAAGAAGCATGAGAACTTGCTGATCGCTTACGGGTAGGGCTAAGGCAGGGTGTGGGCTACCTCTGTTTCTTCAGCTTATTGCTAAGGACTAACTGGAAGTGCCCCACAGCACCCAGCCCCTTTGCCGAGAGGGAGGCAAACAAGGCTCCAGGTGGAGCAGAGGATCTGGAGTGTACGTTTACCTCCAAGCCAGGAGGAAGGTGTCTCCAGCTACACATGAGGGTGCTCTGGACACTCTGGAGCTGCTTGGCACATGCGTTTCTCCAGTGTAAAATTTAGGTCGAGAGATTAATCCCACGTTGGGTGGTGTGGAAATGCAGAGGTACCACAAATAACTCCTGCCTCCCAGCCCGTCTCTGCGGTGTTCTCAGCTCTGCTCCACAGCTCGCTCAGCAGCTTGGGCTGTGGGAAGCAGCAGAAATTCTTGTGGCATAAAAGCCACAAATAGCTCTAGGACAAGCTCCCTTCAGAAACGCTCCCAGGAATATTATGCATACTGCAGGGCTCTCCCACTTATCCTTTGCAGGTGGACTGGCTCTCGGTGGCCAGAAGCCAGCAGATCCCAAGCGAATGGTACCTCCATCAGCAGCAGAAAAGCGCTCAGTGTTGTTACCTAACCAAAGCCACCAGGGACTAACCCCTCTGGCATGTTACAGGCTCCAGCGAGAGCAGATCCGATCCTTGAGCAGCAGCGCTACGGATTGTGGCCCTGCCGAGCTCCACTTTTCCATCACAGACCCAGAGCTGCTGACAAACACAACCCGGGAGCTAAACCGGCTGCGGGAGGAGAAAGCAAAACTGGAGATGCAGCTACATGAATTGCAGAAGGTGGTGGCTGGACTGCTGGCTTTCTGTAGGGGTGAAACTGGGGGGCAGTGGGGAGTCTGACAAGCGATAGATTCAGCCCCTTCCTTCGGCATTCCCTGGGGGTTTGCCGTGTCTGCTTGCTCGCTTTCTCATTTTGGGGAAGAGGTGGGGTGTTCAAGCAGCCCCCTCGTTGCTTCAACCCTGTTGCGTAGGGGTGAGTTACAGCTAGATCCAGGAGGCTGAGCAGCCCCATAGATTGGGGTCACGGAGCTCTGGGAGGGCTGAGGAGCAGCAGATGTTAGGGGAGAGCTGCCAGGCCAAGAGACTCACTCACTGCTAAAAAATAGGTGAGCAGGGGAGGATAGGATGGGGTTTTCTGTTCTTAAATGTCTTTGCCTTAGCGTGAACAGGTAAATGAGCAGGAGACCACAGTCAGAAACACACCAGTCAGCCCCATGTCCTCCCACTGGTTCTGCCTGGGCAGAGACGTGTCTCTTGGCTTGTGTGAGATACATTTATTTAAAAATTAAAAGGATGAGCGACCTAAACCTTAAGATAGTGCTACACATCACTTCCTTGCCGGGGTACTGGTGGCTGTTAGAGCGCTAGGATATGTTGTGCCACTTCAAAGTGGCAGGGACTGCGGTGAGATCGCAATGGTGTGATGCTTACAGGAACGCTGTTCTTCCTTTGCCTTCAGAAAAGACTAGAAGAAACCTCTGCCTTTCCACTGTCTCCTGAGCAGTAAGTGCTGTTTGTTTCTTGGGATATTTGTAATTGTGAATTCTCCTTGCTGGGTGGATCGAGGAGTCTTTTCTACTTTATTTGGAGATGGTAATAAATAGGGAGAAAGCGAGCTGATAGGGACTCATCTGAGAAGAAAAGCCAGCTGTCGGCTCCGTGCAGCGTTTCCTGCCGTGAAATGAGTTGGTCATTTGGGCCTTGATCCAAGAAAGCTCTTAAGCACATGTTTGATTTAATCATGTTTTTAGTCCCGCTGAAGTTAAGCATACGCCCGAGTGCTTTGGTGGATCACAACCCGAGAAAAGCAAGTGAAACGCCACCAGTTTGGGATGGCCTTGTTTCTCCTCCCTGCCAACGCAGAAGCTGGGCTGGAACCCTTAGGTCACCATGTACTGATGCTTCCCTGGCTTCCTGACATGTCCTTCCTTTATTTGCTCATTTTTGATGGGCCTCTTCCCCCTGCTCCGTTATTCTGTTGAGACTCTATCAACTGTAGCTGTGGAGAGGTGGAACGAAGCACAGGAGAAATTTGAGCTGGGATTTTTCAGCCTTTTAAAATGTGGCAGCCTAGAAAACACGTCAGGTATTTCATTAACTGGATGCCAGCACTGAGGAGTCGGCCAGTCAATGCTTGAGCCACTCGGCTCTGGAGGAGCATCTTAGAGAAGAGCTTGAGCCTTAACTGGGCTCTGCTGTGCTGAAAAAATAGTAGCAATCCTTGAAGAGATGCATTAATTTTGGCAGATTTGCCCCAGGAACAAGACAGAGAAGTACCAGAACCTGCCTTTTAGTGATGCATCTTGTTAAGGTTTTTATAGCTGCGAAGAGACTCTATGCACTTCAAACGCTTGTTTTCTGTGTGCTGATGGGTCTTACCCATGCCATTACCTCATTCCTCTAGCGGGAGACATGATGCCTGGTGCTACCGCAGCACTTCGGCCATAATTACTGCTGCTTCTCATCTTTATCGGCTGCACGGCTTCACTGTTTATTGTTTCCTTTGCTTCTGCTCCCATGAAATCTCAGCCATGATTTCCCGTGTGCCTGGGCCGGGAGGTTGCAGCCACCAGAGGGAACTCTGGCAGTCACGGCGGAGCCGCTCTTGAGCACAATGCATTCCTCCCTTCATACAACCCAAATTCCCCCAGCATCAGATGTGACCTGTATTTTGCTTATTCAGACTGGGACAGAATAGGAAGAACTTTCCCACGGCTGGGCTGCACAGACAGCTCACCTATGGCGCTCAGCGACCAGAACGGGTGGGTTTGTGCTCTGAAACGTGAAAAGCGCCAGCGTTTGGCATTGATCGCTCTCTATTTTCATCAAATTCAGTGTCAGGTTAAGGACTCTTTCTGCGCAGAGTCCTCTGATGCATGAGTGTTGATGTGAACTTGGAACAAACCCAGCCGTCGCAGCGGGGAATCCCAGGTTGGCAGAAGGGCTGTGACTCTCGTGCCCGGGCGCAGGGGTGGCACTGCATGGCCTGAAGAAGTCTAGGGCGTCGGGAGAGAAAAATGTTCAGAGCACTGAGGTTTATGGTCTGATGGACACGAGTTATGTCCAGTCCCTGAACAGAGCTCTGTGACCTGCGGATGGGCTGGATTGGAATGTCTGGGCATGATCAAAATCTGCTTTTCTCTCCTAGGCGGCTGAATGAGGAGGGCTGGGCAGAGGTCAGGAACCAGCTCCGGGAGTTCGCACGCACCACCCAGGTAAAGGTCTGGAACAGCCCAGCTGGAAAAAAAAAGCTTACCCCTTACCCACATGTCAAAGATGTGCTGCCTCAGGTCGGTGCTGCCCTGGGGCCAAATACGCTGCTCCAGGCTGGAGCAGGGAAGCTTTCCACGGAGCCTTGCTGTGCCTTTGGCCTCAACCCACCAAGTGACGCGAGCAGGTCCCCGGCCGGTGATGTATCGAGGCTGTACTTTCCCTGCTACTAAAAGGAGAGCAGCCCTTACCAGCTCATTGCTGGACCGTATTGCTCCCTTGTGTTTCAGCACAAGCATTTAGGCATCCGTATAACAAACTGGGACTATATTCAACCTGTTTCAAGTCCAGTTTGAATGTGAATCACCTTCCCAGCCTGGTTCCCCCTGGGTGCAAAGATATTTATGCTGCACTCCAGCATGGAGTGGCCCAGAGCTGGGAGGAGAGCTCTCTCCATCCACAACCCTGCTCTAACAGCACTGGTGAAACCATGGTGATGCTTGCTGGGAGCGAGCTTGGCTGAGGTGGGGTTTGCTGTCCCGGTGGTGGCAGCGGTGGGGAGAAGGGTTGGTGCTGGGATGCCTACCATGCTGACTGCCACCGGGGGGCTTTGCAAACAGAGCAGAGGTTCGGCTTTCTGTGGTAGACAAGGCTATAGATGTGCTACCAGCCCATCTTCCATGTTGTGCCTTCCTCTGTCCACAGCGACCTGAGGAAGTGCTTCATCCTTCTCTGGCACTTAGAGCTAATCACCTAAATTATGTGTATCTTTGTGGCCAAAAGAAGGGAGATGAAGGCCAAAAGGCTGAGAGACTGGAGCGCTGCACTGGGAGCAGGTCCTGCTCCTGCAACTCCAGGGTGAGCTCAGTCAAGCACCTCAGATCCTCCTGGTGACACAGGGACTGTGCCATTAACTTGGGTAAGATGATGATGGGGCTGGAGGAAAGCTGGAGAAGGACTTTTTGCAAGGGCACGTAGCAATAGGATGAGGGGTAATGGCTTCAAACTAGAAGAGAGTAGATTTAGGTTGGATCAGGAAGAAATTTTTCACTTTGAGGGTGGCGAGCCCCTGGCGCGGGCTGCCCCGAGAAGCTGTGGCTGCCCCATCCCTGGAGGTGTTCAAGGCCAGGTTGGACGGGGCTTGGAGCACCCTGGGCTGGTGGGAGGTGTCCCTGCCCAGGGCAGGGGGGTGGAACTGGATGACCTTTAAGGTCCCTTCCAACCTAAACCATTCTGTGCTTCTATGATCTACTGCCCAGAGACACTGTGCAAAAACCTAATGTTTTTTTTTTTATCTAAAAGGGAAAGTCATTTCCCTTTGCAACAAACTACTGGTGTGAAAGCTCTCTGTGTCAAAGTGCCGATTCTAGCGACCGCTCCGCCAGTTGTCTGTGAAGCCCCTGGGGCGATTAACGATGGTTTTGGCAGGCAGGGGTTGCTGCCTGTCCTGGGCTGGCCTTGGCCCCCAGGGAAGGCTGCCTGGTCTGCCCGGCCCGGAGCAGCGGTGCCTGCAGAACACTGTGTTTGTGTCACCAAGCTCCTCTCCCCATGTGCATCAGTTTTTGGTTGCTTCTGTAGCCTAATGCCAAGCGGTGCTGGAGCTGAGTGATGGGGAAGCGATCGGTGTCACCTGGCAGAAAGGGAGAGGAACGGAGCAACTTCACTCCCATCTCACAGAGCTCCCTGTTTTCTCCATGTTTCCTTGGCCCTCCAGGAGGATTTGGAGCAGGAGAGGAGCCAGCTGCTGACTCGGGCGGTTGTGGCAGAAGAGCAGGTGTCGGAGCTGCAGGAATACATAGATAAGCATCTTGCGAGGTGAGATGGTAGCATCCCCCTTCACGTGTTCTCTGCTTTGTGCTCCCAGTTTATCTCCCAGGCTAATTGCCGGTGACATCGCCAGGCCTGCCGCCCTGTCGGCTCCTGACCTCGCCGCAGCCTTCCCACGGTGCTGCCGGCACGGCTGATGTCCCGCGGGCATGTCCAGCTGTGCGGGCAGCTGCCACCATCCCTTGCTCCGCGGGGGCAGGAGGGGCAGCGTCTGGCCTGCTCCACCCCTCATCTCCTTCCCTGTGTGCTCACCCATCCTTTGGAGGAAGCCAAGAGAGGGATTGCCTAAAATCTAAAGCCTTCCAGCATGCCCTGATCTATGGTCCTCTCTCCTTGGTTCATCACGCCCCAAAGCAGGGAGAACAGCTGCTCGGGCAAGGAAGGGTGAGAACAAGCAGGGCACGTCTGTCAGAGCAACAGTCCGACTCTGCGCCCGCTGTAACGCCCCAGCCAGCTCGGCTGTGATCTCGGGTCAGACTCGCAGGCTTGTTGCCGGTACCGTTAACTGACAGAGCTGACAAACGCCTCTTCCTGGGGGAAAGGCTGCGATTTTATATCTGCTGGGGCTCAGATCCCAGCGTGGCTCAGTGCCAGGGCTGCCTGCTCCGCATTAACTGACACCGCGTGTCCTTAGCACGCAGCAAACACCAGGCAAAATGTCCATTTGTGTTTATCGCCCCTGTGTGTGAGCTATCAGTGGGATTGTGACCACACGGGCAATGACGGTGCTGCTCCCTCCTTGCAGGTACAAGCAGGAGATCCTCCAGTTGAGGAAGGTCACCGGCAGCGAGGTGCCACGCGCGCACAGTGCTGGGGCGGCTGATACTCACTCGCTGCCCAGAGCCAGAAGGACCGTCAACCACCAACCATAGCTCTCCACCACAGCTCTGAGAAGCGGCACGATCATAGGAAAGAGCAGGATTTAAAAGCAGAGAGCTTTCTGTTGTGTGGGCTGGCCGGGGCGAGTATCCTTCCCCGGCTGAGAGCTGGGAGGCACAGCGAGGGAAACCACGTGGGTGTTCTCAGTCTCAAATTAACAGTACTAAAATGGGACGAGACAACTGCGTCTTGTCTATCCTCTGACCCCTCAGCTGGAGGAATTCTGCTGTTCCCTGAGCACATCCCGCCTCGGGACACAAGGTCAGGTTCCCAGGCAGCTTTTTAGTGTGGAGCTGCAGGGACAGGTTCCCGTTCCTGCCATAACATTTCTCCTCGGTCAGGCCTAGACCGGAGTCCAAGGGCTAACTCTGCTCCCACCTTTGCTCGCCTCTCGGCTTCCAAGAGATAAGGGCTGCTTCAAGCTAGACGTTAGTCCAAGTTAGACAAAGGGGATGAGCTGCTCTTTTATGGTGGGAAAACCATTTTTTTCCTCCTCTGTGTTTGAGTGCAAAAGGGAATGTTATCTAAGGTGAGCAGGGCCAAACCGGATCCTTCAGCGGGAGGTGAGCTGGACAAACTCCCTCCTGAGCCGCCTTCAAAGGGATGGCGGAGCAAAGCCTGAGGCCGGGAGCGGCGGCTGCTCTGGCTCTGGGAGAACCCTGCGGCTCAAAGGCAAAGCAAAGGTCTCAAGGGAAGAACCGTCCAAACGTTTATTTTGAAAAATTAACTAGAAAATAAGGTAGCAAACATACAGAAAGAGGCACTGGAGATTTAGCCCTTAAATCCTGTGATGATTCTTGGATTTCTAGGTCGGATTTTCCTCTCCTTTGCTTCCCCCAAAGCACCCACTCTTTGGAAGACAAGGAGGGACACACCACCCTGCAGGTCCCCAGGAAAAAGCCTGGCCAAGCAGCCTTCTCACTGCTGTCCTGAGCTGAGCCCAAAGGCTGCAGAGGCTCTGACCCCTACCGCTGCTGCCCCTTAATGCCAGGCTTAACGAGGCTGCCGTTAGATGGGGTTTCCCTCCGCGCTGCTCTGCGCTGCTCGCCGCACCTCCTTCATGTCATAGGCCCAGACTTGCTCCAGCCCCTGCCCAAGGGTGCTGGTGGGGGTCCAGGAGGGGAAAGGGAAACGTCCAGCCACCACCCGGGCTTCGTCGGGGAGTTCTGCAAGGAGCTTGGCGGCTAGGGGAGGTTTCTGGGGAGAGAGAGACAGCCACGGCCAGGCGGCCTTAGAAAAGTCCCGTAGTGGCAGTGCCACCAGGGACAATGGGGCAGCTTCTCGGCACGGCTGGTGGATCCCAAGAAGACAGCATCAACCAAAGAAGTGGTTTTGTCAGGTTAGGTTAATGGTTGGACTTGATGATCTTAAAGGTCCCTTCCAACCTCAACAATTCTATGAAAGACCCTTCCAAAACGCAGGGGTGGTACTAGCCCTGTGTATGGTTGGGGCTAGGGCCAAATAACAAGCGATAGGACAAGAGGAAATGGCCTCAAGTTGCGCCAGGGGAGGTTTAGGATGGATATTAAGAAAAAATTTCTTCACCAAAAGGGTTGTCAAGCATTGGAACAGGCTGCCCAGGGCAGTGGTGGAGTCACCATCCCTGGATGGATTTAAAAGACATGTGGACGTGATGTGTAGGGGAATGGTTTAGTGGTGGACTCGGCAGTGCTGGGTTAACGGTTGGACTCAATCTTAAGCGTCTTTTCCAACCTAAATGATTCTACGATTCTACAAATTGGAGTGGTGCTGAGCACCAAACCGCTCGCTCACAGCAATGCCCGCTTGGCCTTATTTTTTAAAGAGTCTTCGCCACCGTCTCTCTTTTCTAAGGAAACCCTCCCTCGAGCTCGCTCAGAACAAGTCGGGGTGAGAGGGACCGACTTACCACGCTGGGGGCCAGGAACACGATCACATTGTGGCAATCGGAAAGATTCACCTTAAAAAAAGAAGGGAAAGGGGAATGAAAGAAGCAACAGGCAGAGGGGAAGCCGGGGGCGGGGTGGGGGGGAACTGTTCGAGTGGCCCAACACCTCGTGGGAGATCTTCTGAACCTTGGAGGAAGCAAAAATGCCCCACAACGTGTGGGATGGGGATGTGCTGGTGTGACCGGGAGGCCTCTTGCAAAACACCTGCCTCCAGCATTGTCCCAGAACCACGTTCCCTGCTGGTTTTTCTCCAGTCGGGCTGTGGGTACCTGGTCCCAGCTTTAGCAGCACGTCTCTGAAGGCCACCGTGAGCCAGCAGCACCTAACACTTCTTCTCAAAGCCGATCTAAGAAGGAGCGTTGCTACCTGCACAACCAGCAGCCAGCCACGGGTTGATGTTCCCCTGGAAAAAAGATGATTTTTCCACCTCTTGGGAGCAGCGTGGCTTGGGGAAGGAGCAAGCAACCATCGGCAAAGCCTGTCCGGAGGTGCGGACCAAGCCCTGGTCCTGCCCTAGCTATGGCCAACACTGAGCACAGCCAGACCCTCGGGACACTGTTACCTTCCACAGGTCTTTCTTCAGGAAGGAAACCTTCCCGTGGTACCCAGCCTTCCAGGCCCGGTAGTTGGAGAGACACAGCAGCCAGGGATTGAGCTCATAGCCAACGGCTGGTCTGAGACCTTGCTTATAAGCCTCTACCACCTGGGGAGAGAGAGAGTTGCAACTGAAATGAACCTCGGTGCTGAGTTTGGGGGACAATTTGGGGGGCAGGGGCCATTGCCCAGCTCCACTTGCTCCCTCCTGCTGGCTCACGGGCAGGGTGACCTCAGTCCTCGGCACCTTCCAGGTGCAAAGGCTCTTTCCTTCTAGAGTTGTCGTTCTCACTCTCCTCGCTGCACGTGATGCCTTCTAGAACTGTCTAGGACCATCTAGGGTTGTCTATAGGGCTGTCTAGGACCATCTAGGGCTATGTAGGGCCTTCTAGGGTTGTCTGTAGGGCCACCTAGAACTGTCTAGGGCTGTATAGGGCCTTCTAGGACCATCTAGGGCTGTGTAGGGCCATCTAGGGTTGTCTATAGGGCTGTCTAGGGCTGTCTATAGGGCCTTGTAGGGCTGTATAGGGCCTTCTAGGACCATTTAGGGCTGTCTATAGGGCAGTCTAGGGCTGCGTAGGGCCTTCTACAGTTGTCTATAGGGCTGTCTTGGGCTGTGTAGGGCCACCTAGGGCTGTCTATAGGGCAGGCTAGGACCATCTAGGGTTGTCTACAGGGCTGTGTAGGGCCATCTACGACCATCCAGGGCTGCCTCGGACCACCTAGTATGGTCCAGGATGACAGCCAGGAGGACCATCTAGAACCACAGCAAGAAGCCAAGGTGGTGGTGGTGGTGGGTGGCTCCCAACCGCCCTCCTGGTGAGTGTATCTCCCCACCCTGCCCTTCGCCCTCCCCCCTCCCCAGGGCAGCCCCAAGTCCCCCCCAACACCCCCCTGCCCGCCCCTTACGAGCCGTCCATCTCCCGATCCCAGGTCCACCGTCTTCCCCGAGCGCCCCCGCAGCAGGGCCAGGGCGTTCGCCACTTGTCGGGGGCCGGAGGGCTGGTAGGGCACCTGGGGGAGAGTTTGGGGGGGCGATGAGGACTGGAAGGGGGTCCCCATGGTGGTGGTGGCGGGGGGGGGGGTGTCGGGCAGCGGCTGTACCTGGAGCCGCAGGGGGACCCGTCGGAAGCCGGGCATCAGCAGGACGGCCCAGGTAGCCCAAGCGGCCACCCCGCTGGCCACCGCCACTTCCAGCAAGCCACGACCACCCAGCGGGCCAACCCCCCCGGCCTCTGGATGCCCCCACGCCGCCTCCCCCGGCTCCTCCGGCTCCATGGCTGCCGGAAGGGGTGGCCCCTCGCCCGCCTTCCGCCGCCGCCGCTCCCCGCCCCGCCGGGCAGCGGCACCGGGGGCGGGGGGGGGGGGGGCGGAGAGTGACCCCCGGGGCTGGCGGCACCGGGGGCGGGGGTCGTGTGTGTGTGTGTCCGTGTGTGTGTCCCCCTTCCCCCCGACGGGGCTTTGTGTGCGGCGCGGGGGGGAGCGGCGGCACCTGCTGCGGCGGGGCACGGTCGTGTGTGGGTGTGCGTGGTTGTGCACGGTCGTGCGCGGCGGTGTGCAGTTGTGCAGGGCTGTGCAGGGCTGTGTGCGGCTGTACGCAGTGGTGTGCAGTAGTGTGTGTGGCTGTAGACGGCTGTGCACGGTTGTGTGTGGCTGTGCACGGTGATGGTGTGTGGCTGTGCATGGTTGTGTGTGGCTGTGCACAGTGGTGGTGTGTGGTTGTGTACAGTTGTGTGTGGCTGTTCATGGTGATGGTGTGTGGTTGTGCACGGTTGGTGTGTGGCTGTGTGCGGCTGTGTGCAGTGGTGTGCAATCATGCACAGCTGTGCGTGGCTGTACACACCCCAGCCATGCAGGGGTGTTTGTCGTTGTGTGTGGCTGTACACGGCTATGCACGGTTGTGTGTGACTGTACACAGTGGTGGTGTGTGGTTGTGCACAGTTGTGTGTGGCTGTACACAGCTGTGCATGGCTGTGTGTGGCTGTGCGCAGCGATGTGCGGCTGTGTGTGGCTGTGCACAGCTATGCACGGTTGTGTGTGGCTGTGCATGGCTGTGTGTGGCTGTGCACACGGTGTGCAGTTGTGCACAGCTGTGTGTGGCTGTACACACCCCAGCCATGCAGGGGTGTTCGTGGTTGTGTGTGGCTATACATGGTGGTGTGCAGTTGTGTGTGGCTGTGCACAGCTATGCACGGCTGTGTGTGGCTGTGCATGGTTGTGCATGGCTGTGTGTGGCTGTGCGCCGCGGTGTGCAGTTGTGTGTGGCTGTGCACAGCTATGCACGGTTGTGTGTGGCTGTGCATGGCTGTATGTGGCTGTGCACAGTGGTGTGCAGTTGTGCACAGCTGCGTGTGGCTGTACACACCCCGGCCATGCAGGGGTGTGCGTGGTTGTGTGTGGCTGTACGCAGTGGTGTGCAGTTGTGTGTGGCTGTGCACGGTGGTGGTGTGTGGTTGTGCACGGCTGTGTGTGGCTGTGCACAGTGGTGTGCAGTTGTGCACAGCTGCGTGTGGCTGTACACACCCCAGCCGTGCAGGGGTGTGCGTGGTTGTGTGTGGCTGTACATGGTGGCGTGCAGTTGTGCATGGCTGTGCACGGCTATGCACGGTTGTGTGTGGCTGTACACGGCTGTGTACGGTCGTGTGTGGCTGTGCACAGTGGTGTGCAGTTGTGTGTGGCTGTATGTGGCTCTACATCGTTGTGTGTGGTTGTGCAGGGCTGTGTGCGCTTGTGCACAGCCATGCACGGGTGGCCACGTCTGTGTGTGGTTGTGCAGGGCTGTGTGTGGTTGTCCAGGGCTGTATGTGGCTGTGCATGGCTTTGTGCAGCTGTGCAGAGTTGTGCGCCGCTGTGCACAGATGAGCCTCGTTTGAAGCTGTGTATGGTTGTGTGCACCTGTGCATGGTCATGTGTGGTTGTGCAGGGCTGTCTGTGGCTGTGCACGGTTGTGCATGGTCGTGTGCAGTTGTGCACGGTTGTGTGTGCAGTCATGCTGGGCTGTGCATGGTTGTGCATGAATGAGTGTCGTTGAAATTGTGCATGTTTGTGTGCAATTGTGCATGGTTGTGTGCGTGGTTGTGCACAGCTGTGTGCAGTTGTGTACAGTTGTACATGGCTGTGCCCAGTTGTGCGTGGTTGTGTGCAGTTGTGAACAGCCATGTGCGCTTGTGTGTGGTATGCGCTGCTGTGCCCAGTTGTGCGTGGCTGTGTGTGGCTGTGTGTGCTTGCGCATGGCAGCGCGCAGTTGCTCGCACTTGTGCGCGGTTGTTGGCGGCTGTGCGTGCCGCAGCCGCGCGGGCGGTGGGTTTCCTGCTGCGAGGGAGCGCAGACTGTGGGAAAATTCCAGCCTGTGGGAAGCAGGGGAGGAGGGGGGGGGGGGGGGGGGGGTGGGGGGGGGCAGCCAGGCCCCCGCAGCCGCTGCCCACCCGCAATTAGTAAAAAAAAAAAAAGAAAACCCCAAACCAAACCTGGGAACAATAACGGCTCAATTAGGGGAGCGGGCGCACAAAGGGCAGGCGGCTTCTCTGCCCGCGCTGCCGCGCGCATCATCTCGCCCGGCATCTCACGGCCGTCGCCTTCCTCCCCTGCTCTCCCCCCCTCCCCGACCTTGGGATCAATATTTCGCAGGGCTCCAGCGCCGTATCGGGGTGTCCCCCGAGAGGTTGGGGACAGCCCCGGGGGGGGTGTTTGTGGTGCTCTGTGCAACCACCAGTATCACCCCGGTGCCCTCGCCATGGGGCGACCGGCTGCCTGGTGCCCCCGGGGGACGTCACCCAGGCGGGACTGGGAATGGAGGGGGAACCCCTATGGGGCATCCTGGGAACGGCTTCGGGGTGCAGGAGAGGGGGATTGGGGAGATGGCTTCCCACCTCCCCAGCCCCATGGAGGGGGGGGGAGACGTCCGCCGGCACCGGCCAGCCTTGAGACCCCCTTTCCCAACGGCAGCCAAGGGAGGAGCTGCCAAAGGCGACCGCATGTTTCTGCTCCGATCTCGCTCTTATTTGTGGGAACGAAATATTCTGCCCTGGGAATGAGGATACACACACACGCGCACGTGTGTGCTCTACCTGTGCGCCTCGGCACCCCTTAACGACAACCAGACCCCGTAAAACACGTCCCCGTCCCCCCCCGGCGCGGCAATGGGGCTCCACCGGGGAGGAAAGACCATCCCTGCACGCTGCGTAGAGCCCCAAAATATGGCCCAGGGCTGTTTCCCCTCCCCACCCCGCCGAAGGGCCTGGCGCGGCTGTGGCCAAACTGGGGGCCACGGGGATTTCTCCGATTTTCTGGTGCTCGCTGGCAGGTGGAGCCGGTTAAGGCTGAGATGGAGCAGAAAATCAGAGGAAATAGGAGCTGGGGGGAAGAGGGGGGCTGTTGCTGCTGTGGAGGAGGAGGAGGATGGTCCGTGGGGACAGACTGGTCCTTGAGGGCAGCCCGAGGCCCCCTGTGATGCTGCAGAGCAAATTAATTAACGAAGTAATTCCCAGGCAGGGCTGAGCCTTCCTTGCTGGGCCCCCGAGACTCAGCCGGGGCTGGCGGGGAAAGTGGTGGTGGTGGGGGGGGGGAAATGGCAGCATCCCCGTCTGCCCCAACCCTCGGGGTGTCCGGCAGCATCCCGGGGTGCCGGGCCGAGCAGGTGGCCCTGCGAGGGGGACCAGTTGGGATGCGCCGCTGGAGCCAAAGAGCTTTTAATCCGCCTCTTTCCAGGGCAGTTTCCCCCTGCCGGGGCCGCGGCGGCTGCAAAGCAGCCCTGACCGCCAGGAATTTGTCGCTATGCGCTGGGAAAGCTCCTTCCCGCCAGCTGTCGGCAGCTCAGCCGGCCGAGCGCAGGCGCGTTGGACCGGGGTGAGGGGCCACGGGGGCCCCTGCTGCGGGCTGGGGTCCTGCCGCGGCCCCGAGCATCCCTGCCCAACACAGGGATGATGCCGGATCAGCCTTGGCACGGCCAAAGAAAGGGAGCTCGGAGCAGCCCCCTTACCCCAAGGCTTTGGGGCACAGCTCCCCAAGGGGTGGCAGGGTTGGGGGGGTGTCAGTGTCCTTGGGGGGGTCACCAGGCTCCTGCGTTGCCTCTTGTTGAGGGCCGTGGGGCAGAGCTCGCTCCGTCCTGCCCAGGGCTTGGGCTGTGCCCCCCAGCCCCTCCGCTGCTGCCCCATGCAGATGCCCAAATTGTCCCATCCTACCTGCTGCCGGGCATTCCCTGGCCCTGGGGCATCATCCAATCCTATGGGGCATCTCCAAACCCCAAAGGCCTCATCCTGACCTTATGGAGCATTCCCCGGTCCCAGTAGCATCATGCAACCAACCCTATGGGGCATCCCCATACCCTGGAGGCCTCAGCCTGATCTTATGGGGCACCATCCCCTGGTCCCAGGGGCATCATCCAACCCCGTGGGGTATCCTTGAACCCCAGGGACCTCATCCTGACCCTGTGGGGCATCCCCTTGCACCAGGGATATCATCCTGACCGTATGGGGCATCTCCGAGCCTCAGGGTCATCATCCTGACCCTACTGGGAACCTCCTGGTCCCAGGGTCATCCCCCTGCTCGATGCCAGCTCCCAGGCCCCGGGGCGCGGTGGGCAGGGCAGGCAGGGTGCCCAGCCATCCCCGGGGTGGACGCGAGTCCTGCGGGTCCCCGCTCGGGGCCGCGGGGCTGCGGGGAGGGCTGAGCGGGGCCGGCCGCCTTTGTGCCTTCCCTTTGTGCCCCGCGATTCACACGTTCGGGCTTTTATCCGGCAGCCGGGAAGGAGGAGGGCGAAGGGGGCAGGAGGAGGGGGGGAAGGGTTGGGGAAAGGGGGGGGGGAATGGCGGGAAACGGCGTCTCCTTTTGTGCGACCGGGATGGGGACAGGGACCTGGGGACACCTCGTCAGTGCCCCCACTCTGCGTTTTGCCATCCCAGTATGGACGCCCATCGGCAGCGTGACCGAAGGGCTCCACGGTCCCCAGAAGGTCCCCTGGGCTGGGATGTCTGTGTCCCTCTGCCCGGATGCCTGGGTCAACGGTGGGGCTGACGCCGTGGGAAAGGAGCCCCAGGCACCTCCCTGGGCACATTTCCACCCAGGGAGCTGTTTTTGGGGCGCTGCTCCCCATGGTGTCCCCAAACCCACCCTCACGGGGGATTGGTGGGGACTTTTGGAGCAGGTCTGGCTGGACCGTCCCCAGGGATGCTGCAGAGAGCTGTGCCGGGGGGGGGCATTGTGATGCCCGCAGTGGGGGGACCCTTCCCAGGGCTCACAGGGTGCTGCCACAACCCTTTCCCATCACCACCGCTCTCTCCGAGCCCGGCTGGGCTCCGGCTGCCCCTCCAGAGACCCCCAGTTCCCATCTGGTCTGCCCAAAGCAGCCCCCGGCCTGCCCCCAGCCCCCCCACTGCTGCCACGCTGCCTCCCTCCACGTTTTCCATCCTGCGGAGGAAATATTAACGGGAATGGAGTTGGCCTCATTGTGTTTTTACCCTCTGTGGCCACGCTCTGTGCCAAGAGGCTGGGCAGGAATTCGGCTTGGCCAAGGCCAGACTCTGCTTTCAGGAAGATGCTCGGATGATGGGTCCAGGGGAGATGGGGATGTCGAGGCCATGGGATGCTGCCTGGTGCCCCGGCAGCCCCCGAGCAGCGAGGAAGGGCCGTTATCCCCATCCTACAGTGGGGAAACTGAGGCACCGGCTGCCTGGTCCCCCCCGTTCTGTGGGACGGTCCCGTAGGAAGTGTTTGCGCCCTGGCCGGAGCCCAGCCGCCACGGGAGCCGGCAGCCGCGGGAAGCGCGGGCGGCCAACCCAACCTGACACGGGGGCAGAGGGCACCGAAAACAGCACGAAAACCTCTGCAGCAGAGAACGGGCAGGATAACAGCCCTTTCCGTCGCAACAGAAATGAGCTGATTTGGCCAAATAAACAGATTTGAAGAAAAACAAGAGATTCTGCTGCTGGACAGAAAGCCGCCGGATGCTCGGCGCATTAAATGCCATAATTTAGCCAAGAGGAATGTGCCGGATTGCAGCGGGGTCGGAGCAGCCGTGCTCTATCCCTGGGGCGTACGGAGGATGCCGTGGGCAGCACAATTCCCTTTGCACCTCATTTATTACTTTTCCAGGCTCATTTTTCCTCCTCTGCTGGGTTTCCCACTCCTTCCCCCTTCCCCCTGCCTCGCTCGGCTCCTGCCCACCACCAAAATCCCGGGGGCGGGGGGGGACGCTGGCATCCTCGAGAGCATCCCACCTCCCCCAGGGCCAGATCCTGCCCTCGGACCCAGCCTGGCCCCAAACCGAGCACCGGCCCTTTGGCAGCAGAACGTAAAATAAGCATCGGAGCCTTTTCTTGAGGGAAAACCTGTGCTGTGTATCGAACCCACCGGGCAGGCTCGCAGCGGTGAGTTCACAGGCAGGGTCTTATCACAACCAGCTCATTTTAAACACACACACACACATACATATATATATATATATATATATATATATATATATTTAATCTAACTCCAAAGCCTGCAGCACTCTTTGGAAATGGTTTCTTGGCAAGGAAAAGCATGTCACGGTCAGCAGGGGCACCAAATATGCGGTGGTTCAGCCTGGTTAGTGTTATTTGAAAAGGCGTTCTTGAAAAAAATACTGAAAACTTATTAAAATACATGCTGATGTGGGCCATGACCCCAGCTCGGGGGGGTTTGGGGGGCTCAGGGTGGGGCTGAGCTTTTCCAGCGCTGAGCCCCTGTGGGCATCACTGACTGGGAGGAATGGTCCCTGGCTGGGGTTCCCGTGCCCCATCCATGGTTGGGGGTCCCATACGCCGACCCTGGCCGGGTGTCCCCTACCCCATCTGTGGCTGGGGAGTCCCATGTCCCATCCCTAGCCGGGCGTCCTGTCCCCCCTCGCCACCGCCCAGGGAGGCCTGGGCAGCCCGGAGGAGCGGGAGCCAGTGGCCGGGGGGGGGCTGGAGCCCCCGTGGAGGGGGGGCAGCAGTGGGGTGGGGAGCGGGCAGGGTTGGGAAGGCGGCACCGCGCAGCCCGGCACAATGAGGCCTTGTGGCCGGCGGCTCTGACGAGAATCGACCCTGACAGCGGCTCCGCTGGTGGGGTCACCCACCCGGCACGGGGCCACGCCGTCCCCAGCCCCGGCCCCGCTCGCTCGGTGCCACCTGGGGAGAGGAACCCCAAAGTGACCCACCTCGGGGAACACCAGGGGCGCAGCGTTTAGAAATACCGATATATCGATATATCTATATATATAAATAGCGGGGCTGTTTCCAGCCTCCCAGTTGGTGCTGGTGCCGGGGGAGGCAGAGCTTCATGCCATGGCACACACCGGCACCGGCACCCACCTGTAGTAGTGCCCATTGGTGAACATTCCACTCAGCTTTTTAAAAAAAAGGAGACGCACACGCTACAAATACAGCTTAGTTTATAAAAAAAAAAAAAAAAAAAAAGAAAATGAAAAAATCACAAATTTGGTATCATTATAACTTTAGTGCACATACGATGCCCCCCCAACTCCCACGGTCAAAAATCCCCCCCCCCCCAGATGGCACGGCATGCCCCACCGCCGGCAACCCAGCACTATGGGACCCGGCAGCCACCGCGACGCCACGGCCCCGGGCTGGTGGCGATGGGTGGCACGGCCCGACCTCTCCCCACTCCTACGGCACCTTCCTGCATCGGCGCTTTGGTCCTGTCCCAGCTATGCCGGGGACACCTCTGCTCCCCACGCCAGCCTTCCTCCTGCCTCACCTTCCCCCTCGCTGCCTTCGGCCTTGCTCCTCTTCCTCAGCATCCGCCCCGCGGCTCCTGCCCATGCCCCGCGTTGCAGGCAGGGCCAGGGCAAGGCTCGCCGCCGTCCCGCTCCCGCTTCCACCCCCGACATTGCAAATCCACCTCCTGGCCCTTCCGCACCCCACCGTGCCCACCGTGTCCCCCAGCCCTGCCACCACGGCCACCCACCACCGAGCCCTCCTGGCGGGGGAGAGGGGGCGGGGGAGATGGCTGCCCCGTTGCGCTGGACCCACCGTGCCCCACAGCATCCCCGAGCCCGCAGCATCCCCTGAGCATGCAGCACCCCGAGCCCGCAGCACCCCGGTCCCCAGGGACCCCCAACCCGTTGCCCCACAGAGCTGCACCCCTCACCCAGGCAGGTCCCTGGGGACTATGGGTGAGCACGCCCTGGCAAAATCCCTTCCCTTCTGGCAGGATTTTCCCGGGACGCCCCCCCAGCGCGGCAGCGGGGGCTGCCGGAGCCTGGCTGCATGGCAAGGACCAAAGTGCCGCGCTCCCTCCGGGCACCATCCCTGCTGGCACACCACCCCCGCATCCCCCCCCGGGGATGCTCTCGCTGCCTGCGGGACCCCAGCCCCCCAGCACCCGTGGGGCCGGGCTGCCCTCCCGGAGCCGCTCAGTCCACGGGGAACTCGCAGGGGTTCTGACGCGAGCGCCGTGCCCCCTCGTAGATGCGCTGGAAGTCCCTATAGCGGGGCGCGCAGCTCAGCCAGGCTTCGCCGAAATGCAGCCACCCCGTGAAGAGGAAGGTACCGGGACCCGGCTTGACGCCGCAGCGCAGCGGGGTGCGGATGCTGCCCGCCGGCCGCCCCGGCCGCCCCCCCGCCTGGAAGAGGGGGAACTTTTGGCGGTGGATGCGGGTGGCGCTCACCCCGATGACGGATTCCTGCAGCTCCGCATCGTTGGAGACGCTCCGGATGCTGCCGCGGATCACTGCAGAGGGGGGAAGGCAGGAAGGGGTGTCAGCATGTCCCTCTCCCTGTCCCTATCCCTGTTCCTGCCCCCATCCCTATCCTTGTCTCCATCCCCATCCTCGTCCCCGTTCCTGTTCCTGACCTGTCCCTGACCCCATCCCTGTCCCTGTCCTCGTTCCCATCCATGTTACCTTCCCCATCCCCAACCTCTTTCCCATCCCATCCTCATTCCCATCCCCATCCCCATCCTCATCCCCATCCCCACCCTCATCCTCATCCTCATCCTCATCCTCATCCTCATCCTCATCCTCATCCTCATCCTCTTTCCCATCCCCTTCCCCATCCCCTTCCCCATCCCCATTCCCATCCTCAACCCCATCCCCATCCCCATCCCCATCCCCATCCTTGTCCCCATCACCTTCCCCATCCCCATCCTCTTTCCCATACACTTCCCCGTACCCGTCCCTGTCCCCATCCCCATCCCTGTCCCCATCCCACAATGGCCTCTGTGACACTGATGGCCGCAGCCCAAGCCAGGCCAGCCCAGCAAGGGGAGGCCAGGGCTGCCTGCAGGGCTCTTGCCCCCCGTTTTGACTTTCCTTCTCTCCCCGGGGGCCCCAGAACCCCCCCGCAGCACCCGGGAGGGGGCTGCACTCACCAAAGTCACTAGTGCAAATGGCCATCAGGATCTCGGTGTCGTTGCACGGCCGGCACGCCCCTGCAATGGCCAAGCACAGCCCGTGACAAACCGCCACCACGCTGGCTCCCGCTGACCCACCCCGGATCCAGCCCCTCCATCCCCTCGCGGACCGGGGACACCCCGGCGAGGGAGGTGGCGGCAACCGTGGGGAAACTGAGGCAGGCTGACCCGGGATGCTCGACGCTCACCTTCTCCGGTGAGGCTGGCGGCGGGCAGCGCCGGGCGGGCCAGCCAGTCCCCCCGCAGCTCGTAGCGGAAGGCGGCGATGCGGCGACTGATGTCGCGGTGCGGGGTGGCCTGCAGGAAAAGAGCCACCTTCTCCCGGGGCAGCCAGCTGAAACAGCGGACGCGGGGCCTGGGGGCCTCCGGCAGCAGCAGCTCCAGCACCCCTTCCCGCTCCAGGTAGAGTTGAGCCCCCCGGAAGGTGCCGGCGGGTTTGACACAGGCGGTGACGTGCCGGGGGCTCCTGCCTTTGACGGTGGCGGTGGTGGGGGGCAGACGGGGGTCCAGGCGGAGGCGAAGGGCGCCCGTGGGGTACAGCCACTCCAGCGAGCCCTCGGCGCAGTGCAAGGAGAGCTGCTCCACGCTGCCCGCCTCCTGCGACAGCCCGCTGCAGGGCGCAGCAGCCCCCATCAGCCGGGACCCCCAGGTTGATGGGGACCCCCCCCCACCCCCAGCCGGTGTTTCCCCATCCCCCATGGCAGCACCCCAGCACTCCCATGGGGAGGAATAACACCAAACCCTCCACGCCTCGGACTCGGGGTGCAAAGAGCATCATTTGGGGGGGTGCTGGTGTTTCCCAGCACCCTCCTGGGGATGCTCAGGTGGGGGCTGTGGTAGTACAGCCCCCCCCCGTCCTCGAATCTGGGGTCGGCTCCCAAACCACCCTGGCCAGGTTGCCCGTGGCCTCGGGGTCGCCTGTTGTCCTGCCATCCCCCCAGTTTGAGGGATCGCCAGTGGGTGCTGGGAGGGGGGGGTTACACGCCCCCCCCCCACTCTCGTGGAATTCGGGCTCGCGTGTAAACTGTGTCTGGAGCCACATCTGCGTTTGTAGCCGGGAGGGGGGGACAGGGACAGGCGGGAAAGCCAGGCTGGGGGGAGCGGAGGTGGCCGCGGGGCTGCTTTGTCCCGGCCACGCTGGTTCGTGGCCCCCGTGGCCCCCCACTCCCCCTGCGTGGGGCTTGCGGCAGCCCCTCCTGGCGGGCCCCGGCTCTTTGTTCCGCAGCTCGGCGCCTTCCCTTCGGGCCCCGGTGAGGGGCTCGGCACCCCGCCGGCCTCCGAGCTGCTTTTCACGGGTGGGGGGCGTTCAGGGAAGGGGGTCCCGGAGAGGCGGGTGGCACCCGGAGAGGGGGGGGGGGGGGGCAGCATCCCTTGGTGGGGAGGGGGGGGGGCAACAGCAGCGAGGAGTGGGGAAACTGAGACAGGCACAGGTCCCAGCATCCCACCCGTGACCCTGCCCCACGGATGCCGGGGATGGGGACGGTGTGGGGACACACACACACACACACACACACACACAGACCCTTCCTGCGCGGCGGGAGTATCCCGGAGCGGGGGGGGGATTGCGAACCGGGTAGCGAGGGGGGGGGATGCTGAGCCGGGGGACCCCACGTGTGTCCCGCCTTCCCCCGCCTCTCGCCCGCCCGGTGCCGGTGCCGGTGCCGGTGCCTACCTGCCCCTCCAGCTGCACTGGTCCGCCGAGGCTCCGCCGAGCGCCGCGCTCAGCCCGGCCAAGCAGAGCGCCCGCAGCGCCCACATGGCCGCGGCCCGCGGCGGCCCCCGGGGCGGCCCGGCCCGGCCCGCACCGCTGCCCGCACCGGGGGGGGCGGTGCGGGGCGGGGGGACGGACACACAGACACACGGGGAGGGGGGGGGGGGGTGACGGGGGGGGACGGACCCGGGACGGGACCGGGGCCGCCACCCCCCGCGCCGCGCCCCAAACTTTCCGCCAATGGCGGCGGCGGGGGCGGGGCCGGTGCCCCTCCACCCCCCCCCCCCCCCACCCCCCTTTCACCCCCCAACCTTCACTCCCCGCCACGGGCATCCCCCCCACTCGGGGCTCCCGGAGGCCGTTCCGCACCCCAACTCCTCCAGTCCGGGGTCCGACCCCCGGCGGGGGGCGGGGGGGGGACAGCGGCGGGCGCGGGGGGGGTCGGGGCTGAGCCCGGCGGACAGAGCTGGGGTGCACCCCGGGGTACAGACACACACACACCCCCCCACCGTGTGTGCACCCCGGGTTACGTACGGCCATGGCTGTGCGCACCGCCGGGGCTACAGCCACCCCAGGCCGGGCACACCCCAACTGTGCCCCCCCCCGGGCTATGTACACCCCAACATATATACATACACCCCAGGCTATGCACACCCCAACATATATACACCCCAGGCTATGCACACCCCAAGCTATATACACCCCAGGCTATATACAGTCCAGGCTATATACACCCCAACCTATGCACACCCCAGATTGCATACAGCCCAGGCTATATACACCCCAACCTATGCACACCCCAGGTTACATACAGCCCAACCTATATACACCCCATCCTATGCACACCCCAGTCCATATACACCCCAACCTATATACACACCCCAAGCTATGTACACCCCATTCTATGCACACCCCAGTCTATATACACCTCAACCTATATACACCCCATCCTATGCACACCCCATCCTGTGCACACCCCAATCTATATACACCCCATGCTATGCACACCCCAGGCTGCAGCCCCCCTGGTTCACACCCCCTCCCCAAACTGAGTACCCCAAAGAGTTACACACCCCCCAACCTCCGCATAAACTACAACACCCCCGCGGCGCCCCCCTCCCCACGGGGACACTTTCTTCACCAGGGGAAGCAGGCGCGTGGCGGTGGGCCTGGCGCGGGGGTCACGCACACCCGAACCCCCATTTCCCCCTCCAGCCTCCAAACCTGCCCCTCGGAATTTTATTGCCCCCCACCCCTCCTCCTCCTCCTCCTTCCCTTCAGCCGCTATTGTGCCGGCACCACAAACCCCCCCAATTAATTAAGTTTCCATCCAGTGACAGCCCGCCAAAATGTTTGAAATAAACACCGAACAATTGGGATGGGATGATACAGGCCCGGGAACAAAGTCCCCGGCGAGAGGGTGGAGCGGAATGGAAATGAGGGATTGTAAATTTGGACGGTGGAAAGAAAGAGGGGAAAAGGGGGGGAAGGGGAGGGGGCCGGGGGTTGGGGGGGGGGAGAGGAGAGGGGGATTCGCAGCGCTCCGAGGGCCATGAAATGATGCTGAAAGAAGTCAAGCTGCTGGAATCCGTGGAAAATGAGGGGCCGGAGGGGCTGCGGGTTAAGGTGGAGCGAATTGGGGTAGGGGTTTCGGGGCGGGGGGGGGGGGGGGGGGGGAGGTGTCTGTGCCCGCTGGCCATCGTGCCGTGGCCACCAGCTGTGGGGTTGCTGGGCTGGAGGGCCTGGCTCGTAGGTGTCCCCCGCGCAGGGGGGTCGTGGTCCCAGGGCCATATCCTGCACCGCCGTGGGGAAGCAGGGCCAGCTGGGCTCGGGGCTCGGCACGGCGTCCAGCCGGAGAGCCCACAACCAGCCACCGCCGTGTCCCCGGGGCGAGGTGGCACCAAAGGCGAGGTGGCACCAGAGATTGGGTGGCACCAGAGAAGAGGTGGCACCAGAGATGGGGTGGCACTGGAGAAGAACTGGCACCAGAGAAGAGGTGGCACCAGAAGTGGGGTGGCACCGGTGCCACCAGGCGTTGGCATCCCCAGGCAGGGACCTCACCCCACCGAGACTGATCCTCCGCCCGGTGGGGTGCTCAGCACCCTCGGGGGACATTCCCTTGGGACACCCCAGGGTGCGGGGAGGTGGCACGGGGCTGTTTGCAGGCTGGAGCCTGGTGTCCCCATCCCCACGGGCACAGGGGGGTGACCCTGCCCTAACCCTACCCCAGCACCCAGGGATGAGCTGGCACCCCTGGGTCCCCCCATGGCCTGGATGTGCAGCACCCCAATCCACCTTAACTGCGGAAACCCCGGCACCAGCTGGACAAAACCCCCATGGCCAGCACTGTCTTCCCTCCACATGGCCACTGGGCCAGCGCCTTTGGGACACGACCATCAGTGGGGCCAGGAGCCCCTCCGGAGCAGCCACCGGAGCTGGGGGTGACCTGGCACCGGGCAAAGCCCCCCCCCCAGCACCCCCCCAGTTCGCTCATCCCTCTGGACCAACCGATGGGGCAGAGCATTCCGGGGCTTTGCGGGAGATGCCACCGGCCCAAATGCCGCGTCCTCGGGCTGCCACCAGTGCCCAGGACCTCTGGTTGGTGGCCGTGTCCCCTGGCCTTGTCCTGCATCCCTGCCGTGTCCCCTGGCCGTGCCCCCATTGTCCCCGGAGCTCGGGAGGGCGGCAGACCCCCGGGAGCTGCCCGAGCAGGGGAAGCCACCGGCCCCGGCAGCGGGTCCCCGGCCGCTCCGCGCTCCCGGCTTGGCCCCGGTGTCCCCCCGCCTCCCCGGCCCGCTCCGGCCAGCGGAGCCCCGGGATGCTCGGGCTCGCAGTGCCCTCTTGTGACCGCGGGCACGGCTGGGACGAGCCGCCCCCCCGGGGGTCTCTCCGGGGAAGGCGGGGGGAGGAGGGGAGTGCAGCACGTCCCGCAGCCGCACTGAGCATCGAGCCGTGGAAGGGGACATTGAAAGACATCCCCCCCCCCCCCCCCCCAGTCCAACCCCTGCCCCGGGCAGGGCCATCTCCCGCCGGGCCGGGCTGCTCCGGGCATGGGGCACCCACAGCTCCGCCGGGAGACCCGCTCCTGCCTCTCGCCCCGACGCGCTTCTGACCTAGACCCGACCGAAACCCACCCGCTCCCAGTTTAAAACTGTCCCCCCTCTTCTCCTGTCTCTGCAGGTTCTCCTAAAAAGCCTCTCCCCAGCGTTCTTATAAGCCCACTTATACACTGAAAGTCTTCAAGAAGGTGTTCTCCAGGCTGGACAACCCCAACTCTCCCAGCCTTTCTCCGCAGGAGAGGTTCTTCCAGCCCTTGGACCATTTCCATGGTCCCCTCTGGACGCAGGTCTGCCTCATGCTGGGACCCCAGAGCTGGACGTGTGCTCCAGGGGGGTCTCACACTGCCATCACAGGTGGGGACTGAGAGGCCCCACACCAATCTGCCACCTACGGGGCACCCAGAGCTTTGGGGGTCCACATCCCCCCCCATGGCAGGAGGGACTCTGGTTCCTTCCTTTGTGCTTTTTGATGACCCTCCATCTCCCTGCTGGGTCACCCATCTTCAGCAGAGCTTTCTACTTTCCTGGGCAGTCCCCCCCACCCCGAGCAGGTCCCTGGGCTCACCCGCTGAGCCGCAGCACCACCTGTGCCCACAAAAGGGTCCCCGTGGGACAGCCATGGGCACCCTCTGCCCTGCACCGTGGGTGGGTGATGGTGAAGGTAGGGATGTTCCAGACTGAGATGTTCCCGGAGGCAGAAATCCTCCTGGAAAGGCAAAAGGAGGACTCAGGGGAGGGTTGGGACATCAGAGGGCTCCTCAGAGGCTGGGGGTCCCCAGCTTCTCTCCATCTCACTGCCCACCACCCTGTGGCTGCATGGGGAGCTCTCCTGCCCAGCCAAGCACCCACAGGAGATGCGGCTGTGGTAGGTACCCACCTTGGCTTTCAAAAATAGTTGAGGATCCTTGCCTCAACTCCTGGTCCAGCCTCCTCAACTCCTGGCCCAGTCCCGGGACCATGAGGGGACATCCCTAGCCCCATGGAACTCAGGTACCAAACCGGCTCCATCCCCTCACCGTACCCCCGAGCATCTGGACCCCCAGGCTGGTGGCCTCAAGGGCAAGCATGAGCCCCAGAGAGGCTGGAGGAGCTCAGGGAGGGGAACCATGAGGTGAGGGTCCCCATGACAAGGCAAGGGTCCCCATGGCAAGGAGGGGGTCCACATGGCAAGGCAAGGGTCCCCATGGCAAGGTGGAGGTCCCCGTGGCAGGGTCACGGTCCCCATGGCGAGGTAGGGTTCCCCATGGCAAGGTGGGAGTCCCAGTGGCAGGGAGAGGATCCCCACGGCAAGGCAAGGGTCCTCATGGCAAGGTGGGGTTCCCCATGGCAAGGTGGGGGTGCATACAGTGGGAGAAGGTCCCCATGGCAGGATGAGGCTCTCAGCAGCTGGATGAGGGTCCTCACAGCTGGATGAGAGTCTCCACGGTGAGATGAGGGTTCCCACAGCAAGCCAACGGTCCCTGCAGTACGATGTGGCCATCCCCACGGCCACGTGAGGGTCCCCGCAGAAGTCCCCATGGCTGGGTCCTCCCCTCCCCTGCATGTGGCCTGGAGGGGGGGGAGCTCTGGGGGGTGGCTGAGCCTCGTGGGGGGCCCAGAGGGTCCGAGCCCCATGGAGGACACTGAGGGGGGGGGGGCAGAGTGTCCAAGCCCTGGGGTCAGCACAGAGGGGGCCGAGCCCCAGGGTGGGGGGAGTTGGGGTTAAAACGGAGTTGGGGGACCCAGAGAGGGCTGAGCTCGGGGCGGGGGTTGTCCCTGGGGTCTGTGCCAGGGTGGTGACCCCAGGCCAGCCAGGCCACCCCGCTCCCCTTGGCAGTCCCCTCCCTTTGCCCACCCCCCCCTCCTTCCAAGCCCCGCCGCCACAGCAAGGCCCCCGCGCGTGCATCCTGCGGGGCGGCGAATGGAGCTGCCTATTGATTCGCAGCCTGGGCTAAAAATAACTTTCAACTCTTCATCCCCGAGCTGTGAAAAATCCCCCATTGCTAGGCGACGGGTTACCGGGAGACAGCCGGCGCTAGGCGACGGCGGTTGCCGCGGCGACGGCACCCGGCGCACTGCGGTCCAGTTTTGGCACCGGTGGTCCGGTTGGACCGGTGATGCTCGGGCCCAGGGTGATGCTCGGGCACGGGATCCCATCGCCATGGGGACGTGCTGGGTGCGTGGGGTGAGAGCCTTCAGCATCCCCCGGGGCGGTGGGGACGGGAGGGCAGCGGAGGCCAATGGGATGCCAGCAGTTTGCATACAGATGAGTTGTGGAGGAGCGGTGTTGCTCAGCTCTTGGCTGCTGCCCTGGCCCGAGCATGGGGACACCGGTCACCACCCTCCTGGTGGGGAGGGACAGTCCCCATGCTCCAAGGAGGCTCAGGGGACCCGGCCTGCCACAGCACGGGCTGATGAGCCGGGGTTGCCCACGGCTGTGGGGTGAGCCGGTCACCCCACATCGGACACCCCAGGGTGTGGGTACCCCCCTAAACTGGTGCACAGGGGGGTCCGCCCCAGCTGTGTCCCCTCCACTGGGGACATGTGCATGGAGACTCCCCCTGCCCAGGGACTCCTCCAGCAGTTGTGATCCTTCTTGGCATGAAAATGTCCCCAGGGCATGTGGCCACCCCAACATGTCCCCTCTGGGGCCCAGAACAGCAGGGGTTAGTGACAATGGGGCTGTGCCAGGACCGAGGGGACAACAGGGACCATCCAAGGCCTGACTGCCTCCCTGTGCCTGCCAGCCCCGCTGGCACTGGGCTCAATGTGGGACCAGAGCGTGTCCCCCGAGGCCTGGACCACCACCTGCTGCTCCTGGCCTGCTGCTGGGTGGCAATTCCCCTGGGACAAACCCATGGGGACAGAGCATCACAGAGGGACAGGGCATTGCTGGGGGGACAAGAGATCACTGGGGGAAGGACCCCCCGTTCCTCAGGCAACGGGAAAAACATGTGGCACCTCAATGAGGCCACCGATCCGCATGTCACCGGCCCCTCTGGCCCCTTTTCCTGCGGTTGTCACCCGCTGGACAGGGTGGGATGAGGGTGTGAGTGTGAGTGTGAGCGTGTGTGTGCACAGTCTCCTCCCCCAAACCCCCTCCCGGCTGCCAGTTCGAAACCCGACCTGCCTTATAAATAATGGAGGCAGGAGCCAGGCAGACGGATCCAGGCAGCTCCATCAGCCTCCCCAGGGCCCCGCCGGGGCAGCGGGCCGAGCTGGTCCTGCTGCTCGCATGGGGCTGTGCGAGGGGAAGGCAGAGGGGACGGGGTTAAACATGGCACCTAACCAGCTCCCTCCAGTTTTGGTGAAGCTGGGCCCCGGACTGGGGGCACTGGGTGGGGAAAATGGGAAATGGTGGGGGGCGGGGACAGCAATGGGGCATCCCCCAGCTGCTGGTGCCACCATCAGCTGTGGCATGGGCAGGTGAACCCCACCAGCACCTGGGGGCAGCATCCTTCCCAGGGCGCCCGCAGCACCCCGGGGTGCTGTAGCTGCCGAGACTGTCCCTGCTGTGCCCTGGGAGCTGTCAGCAGGGCCTGAGCTGGCTACTGGGGTGAGAGGGGTCTGCACCGGGATCTCCAGCCTGCCAGCGCCCTGGTGGGGAGAGAGCCACAGCAAACATCCGTCTGGCCATCCAGCCTTTCATCCATCCCTCCATCCAACCCTCCATCCCTCCTTCCACCCCTCCATCCCTCCATCTCTCCCCTCATGCCTCTATCCCTCCATCTCTCTATTCATCCCTCCATCCCTCCACCTCTCCATCTCTCCATTCATCCTCCCATCCCTCCATTTCTCCATTCATCCCTCCATTTCTCCATCTCTCCCTCCATCCCTTCATCTCTCCCTCCATCTTTCCATCCCTCCATCTCTCCATTCATCTCTCCGTGCCTCCTTCCCTCCATCTCTCCATTCATCCCTCCATCCTTCCCTCCCCCCTCCTTCCCTCTATCTTTCCATTCATCCCTCCATCCCTACATCTCTCCCTCCATCCTTCCATCCCTCCATTCATCCCTCCATCCCTCCATCTCTCCCTCCATCCATTCATCCCTCCGTCTCTCCCTCCATCCCTCCATCTCTCCGTTCATCCCTCCCTCCATCCCTGCCTCCCCCCCTCCCTCCATCCCCCCCATCCTTCCACCCCTGCATTCACCCACCCACCCACCCCTCTCCCCCCGTGCCTGCACACCCGGCTGCCAGCCCAGCCCTGAGCCCGCACCCCCCCCGCATCCCTCCCTCCCTGGCCGTGTCCCGCACCCTCACCTCGCCGTTCCCTCCCGGTACCGGAGCTGGTGACGATGCCATCCCGCCACGATCCATTATCGCTACCGGCGACGGTGTCTCTTTAACAGCCTCCGCCGCTGACACGCGTGTGCGTGTGTGCAAACGCGCGTGTGCGTGTGCGAGCAGCTCCCGGCTCCCCGGGCTGGCTGGCAGGAGGGACCCCCCTTCTCCATCCCCCCCCCCGGATCCGGATCCGGCCCCATTCCCCCCCCCGCCCCTCACTCCCCGCTTATTTTTCCTGTTGTTTAGCGGGGTTGGGGCGGGGGCCGGGCAGGATCCGGCCCCTTTTCCAACGGGGATTAATTTTTTTTTTCTTTGGGGGGGGGGGAAGATTTTTTTCCCGGTTTTCTTCCCGGTGGGTTGTTGTTTTTTCTTTTTTTTTCCCCGCACCCAAGAGAGGACGGGCACAAGGCATGGCATGAGCTTCGGGAGACGGTGCTGGAGGTAAGAGCCGCTCGGGAAAACCCTTTACAACACAAAGCCGATGCTGGTGCCGGTAAAACCGTCACCGGCACCGTCATCGACACCGACACCGGAGCTGCAACCACCACCCCCCCCACTGCATCCCGCATCATGGAGCCGCGTTATATAACGGCGGCGGAGCCGGCCCGGCCCCGGGGCTCCCGGTCCGGTGGCGCCCCCCCACTCCGGACCCCCCCCTCCCCCCCGCCCTTTCCCTCTCCCGGTAGCTCAGCCGAGGATGGTGGTCCGTGTGAAACCTCCAGTGATGATGCCGCTCCCCCCGCCCCTGCTTTGGGGGCCGGGGGGATGTTGGGGGGTAAGGTGGTCCCGTGTGTCGTGTCCCCCCCCCCCCGCCATGGCTGGGCATCATCGGGTGGGTGACAGCAGGGAGAGGGGGGTGTCGGGTGGGTACCGGGGATGCAGGGATGCTTTGGGATGGGGGTTTAGGAGGACAGCGCCGTGGGGACAGGGTCACAGCTGCTGACTGCTCCCTCTTTATCCTCTGCTGCCAGCCCCCAAACTGTCCCTTGTCCTCCCTGGTGGCACCACGGGAACATTGGCCAACCCCCAAGTCTGCACCCCAACACCCCAAGATCCTGGCACCCCAACAGCTTGGTGGGGCTTTCCTCCGCTGTGAGGTGACGCAGGCCGGGGGGGGGGGACACACACAGGGGCAGCCACCCCCCATCCCAGGGCCCAGGGGATGGAGAAAAGGGGAAGCCCCAGCTGGGATGGGGCCGAGGGGGCTGAACCCCACAGAGGGGTCACACAGGGCCCAGCGAGGTGCCAGGGACCCCCTAGCAGCCCAGGAGCAGGGTGAGGGGCTGGGGGCAGGCTGCTTCAGTGGGACAGGGGTTGGGGACAGGCAGAGGGGTCTGTGTGCGAGGACAGCTGGGGCTGAGGAGAGGCTGAGCCCCGTGGAAGGGCTGGGGCAGGCTGAGGGAAACCGAGGCACGGGGTTGTGGCAGGATCCAGGCAGAGACCCCAACGACCTCACCCGAGTGGGGGTCCGAGGGTGCCATGGGGCACGTGGCTGAGGTGCTGGGGCAGCTCTGGCTCTCGGGCATCCGCCAGTGCTGGCGGGACGTGGCAGTGCCTGGGTGGTGAGGGCCGGAGCGTGGCAGTCCCTGCAGCAGGGATGCTCCTGCCAGGGGTCCTGCTCCATGACCACCCTCTGCCCGGGGTACAGGGGGGCTCGGGCCCTATTTGCAGCACCCAGGGGGGTCTCGGCACACAGCAGGGTGGGAGCAGCGGGTGCAGAGCGAGCGCTGTGCTGTGCTGGCATCTCCTCTGCTCTGAAAGCTGGGTGCTGATTTCACTCTGGCTACCAGGAAGAGGGAGGGAGGTGGCTTTGGAGTGGGGAGGACTCGCTTGAGCATCCATTTTTAATGAGCTAGATATCTATTTTTCCCCGAGCTGGCTTCCCCCACATCGATCCCTTTGCCATCCGCTGGGCCTGCTCTCCTCCGGGTGCCAGCAGCTCCACGGCGGCAGAGAGCAGCGGGATGAGCATCCCCAGTGCTGGGAACATCCCGCCTCCCCAAATCCTGCTTCTGTGGACAGAGGGACCCTTGCTTGGACCACATGCAGGAAGGCTGGAGGGGGGAAAAGGCTCCCCTTGTCCTCTCCAGTGGGGTCACCTCCATGTTGACCATCCTGTGGGCACGTGGCCACCCTCCAGCCTGGAGAAGGGAGGCTGGAGTGGGAGCACTTTGGGTTAGGGGGCTGGATCCTGCCTTCACACTTCGTGGATTTAAGCTCTGCCTGGCTCAGACTCTGGCAACTCCATGGCAAAGCCATGTTGCCCTCCCTGTGCCTCAGTTTCCAGATCCACAAGCCAGGGCAGGTGTCCTCCTTGCTCCCACCTGTGGGTCATGGCCCATTGCTCCTCACCGGGGTCTGTGCAGATGGAGCAGCTGTTGGAGAGGGGAAAGGGGATTCGGGCAGCGAGTGGGTGCTGATGGCGTGGGAGGGAGCGGGACGGGGTGCGCAGGCGAGCGGGGCGCCTTCAGCAGCATCCCACCTCCACCAAACCTCTGCCCACCCACCACGGGGACCGGCCACGTTTGCTGGGTGCTCGAGGGCCAGCGGTGCAGAGGAGGGGGCCGGGGCTGAAGGGGAGAGCATTTGGGGAGGGGACAGGTAGGCAGAAGCCGTTTCTCTGGTGTTTCTCCCCACTGGAGGTGTGAACCATGCCCAGCTCCTGGCCCAGGGAAGCGAGCAGCCCTGGAGCAGGGTGAGGCCAGTGCCTTTGCTTCCAGGATGCATCTAATGGCTTTTTGGAGCCTGTGGTGGCATTTGGCACCTGCAACCTCCTGCAGTGAGGAGTCCCGTGGCTGAACACCACCCCGCCACCCTGGTGTCCCACGAGCCTGGTGCCGGTGGCCCCTGTGCTGGGCCGACATTCCCCCACCTCACCCTGACCCCGGCTCCCAGCCGGAACCCCAAGCCTGGTAGCAAAGGGGCATGGATGCTTGTGTGGCCGTTGCCGTTTCCAGAGGGATGAAGGGGTTTGAAGAAGAGGCTCAAGTCCCAGCAGTACCCAGGGAGCACATCAGTGGGCAGGGGGCTCGTGGGCAGCCATGGGCCACAGTGTCTTGGCTCCTCTCTCCTTGTGGGATCTTGCCTTTTTGTTCAGCCCTTCCTGGGCCCAAGAGGGGCAAAGGGAAGGGCTGTAACGTGGTGGGTGCTGTTGGTTGGGGTCTGGCTGGGCTTGCAGCAGGGGGTGAGGCCGGGCAGGAGCTGGCACAAGAAGAACTGCTCCCTCTTCCCCTCACCTCGGTCGGTGGGGAACTGGGCAAAGCTTGGCTGAAGCATGAGCCATCCTCCCATGATGGTGAGGGCTGGGACCTCCGGAGGAGGCTGGAGGAGATGGGCCCAGGGCAGCATGTTGAGGTCCAGCTCTGCCCTGCTCTGTGCATCCTGGGTGGAGGGTTTCCCCCCCGGGGGACATGGGGCTGCCTGGGATAGGGAGAAAGGTTGGGGCTTGATGTCTTGGGAGATTCGGGTCTCAGCAGAGAAGAGAAATGCTGCTGCGGGAAGGGCTTGCAGCAGCTGGAGGGGACCATGCTGCCTGTTGTGAGGAAGTTTTGCCTGGCCAGGTCTGGGGGGCAGGAGCTCTGCCTCCTTCCTACAACTGCCCCATGCTGAGGGCTTGGAGGGACAGGAGCTGTGTCTCCCGGTGCCCCTGGACATGAGGTGTTCTCTCAGCTAAGCAGAAAGTGGTGGGGACCTGAGCAGAGCTTGGCTTTGGCACCTCAGCCAGCATTTCCCCGGCTCCCTGGGCATGGGGATGGCCCTGCATAGCCCAAGCCCTGTTCCCGCTGTTTGGAAAGGCTGTGGGACCCTGGGGGAGAATGGTGCTGGGGGGGCCCTATCATGATGGCTCTGCTGCCCAGCCACGAGGTGCCTGAGACCCAAAGATGGATTCACCAGTCAGCCTGGCACTGACAGCAGCAGCCGGCATGAATGGGACTCAAACTAGTTGTTTTCCCAGCCTCTCCTGAGCCTCTTTGTCCACCACAAGGTGGGACGAGCACTTTGGCATCGTTGGGAGCCAACAAGGAAGCAGCAGAGCTGTCCTCAGCCCTCTGGCCTCCAAGGGAGCTCTCAGAGTAATCTCAGGAAGGAGTTTCCTGCCTCCCATCACACAAAAGGCAGGTCTCTGGGGCCAGGCGGAGCAGCGAGGGGCCCTTTCCTACCGTGAATTCCTGGCTTGTGCAGTGAAGGAATAGGCAGCACTGAGTTTGGAGCTGCGCTCTGAGCCTCTCTCCCAGCTGACTTGTGTGAGTGCCGAGCCTGGGAGCGCAGATCAATGTGCACACACACACGCACACACATATACTGGCAGCTCCTACCCAAACACAACCGCTGCCCCTCCATCTCCGGGGGAGCCAGCAGCTCTTCCAGGGCCTCCTGTGGTGACTCTGCATTGCTGGGGTGACCCAAGCCCTCTGAGGGGACCCGGCCTCAGAAGCCGGTGGTTGTACACCCCTCTGGCTGCTCATGGAACGGGCAGTGGTCCGACCTGATGGGCTCAGAGCAGGAGGCAGCTCGCACACCACCGAGCTCTGCCGGGGAAGGCGATCTATACAGTGGGATGTCTTTATGACTATCATGTGCTTCGGTCAGCAGGATCAGCTTCCCCCAAAGCAAGAGCCTGGCATTGCTGCTGGTTGGGGATGTCACGTAGAGCCAAGGGAGTCCTGGGGAGCCGTTACCCTCAGGATTACTGGACAAAAGCCTTGGCTGTGTGCTCTGCTACAGCACTATATCTCGGGTGTGTTTTCTCCGCCTGTAGAGCAACTTGATTTGCTGCATTAGTAAAAATAGATGGGCTAATGAATTCAGCTGATGCAACCCTCTGTGTGTGTGTGCGCGTGCATGCGCTTATCTCTGTTTGTGTGTGTATGGGTGCATGTATATGTGCAGCTGAATGCCAAGGCTCGTGTAAGATGCATCCACCAGCTCCTGGGGCTGTGACAGGGTGGTTGTATGTATGTCCATGCGTGTCTGGGTGTGCATGTATATGTGTGTGTGTATGTGTGCAGGAAGCCGTGAGCGATGGCTGCTTGCTGTCGAGCAGCTCTGTCACTGAAGCAGTGGCTCTACAGAAATAATTTTGCAGCAGCCTTGGATTCTGGCAGAGCAGTAACAGGGCTTCACGGCAGGCTGGCAGGGCAGGAGAGGGGACTGCAGGGACCTGGTGGGGCAGCAGCAGATCCTCACAGCAACCTGACAGGGCAATAGTGGATCCCTCAGGGAGCAATAACGGATCCTCACAGGAACCTGACAGCGAAATAGTGGATCCTCACGGGGACCTGATGGGGCAGTAGGGGACTTTCACAGGGACCTGGCGGGGCAATAGTGGATCCTCGCAGGGGGTCGCTGAGGCGGGGGGGGGTCCCTGTTTGCGGGGGCCGTCGTAGGGTGATGCGGCCCCGAGGAGGGCGCGGGCCGCTGTCCGCGGTGCTGAACGGGGGCCGCTGTCCGCAGTGCTGAACGGGGCTGCTGTCCGTGGTGCTGAAGAGGGGACGCTGCCTGTCGTGCTGACCCGGCCTGGCCGGCGAGCAGGGACGGGGCCCCGGTGGCTCCAACGTCTGGTGGTCAGTCCGGGGTCTCCAGCGGTCTCCGAGCCCGGCTGACCCAGTGCCCTCAGTAGGCTCCAAGCCTGGCTGGTCCATAGCTCACTCTCCAGCCCAGCAACAGCGGGATGACGGGCTGATCCAGCATGTCTCATAGAATCATAGAATCATAGAATGGTTTAGGTTGGAAGGGACCCTGAAGATCATCGAGTTCCAACCCCCCTGCCATAGGCAGGGACACCTCCCACTAGAGCAGGTTGCCCAAGGCCACATCCAGCCTGGCCTTGAACACCTCCAGGGACGGTGCTTCAACAACCTCTCTGGGCAACCTGTTCCAGTGCCTTACCACCCTTAAAGTGAAAAAATTCTTCCTAATGTTTAATCTAAACCTGCCCTCTTTCAGCTTAAAGCCATTCCCCTTCGTCCTATCACTACATGCCCTAGTAAAAAGTCCTTCCCCAGCTCTCCACCAACATCCACGCAGGGGTGGCACTAACAGTGGCTGATCATCCTGCCTGTCTTTTGAGGCTCTCATCCCTCTTCACTACCACATGGAGATGGTAAACTTTCCAATGGCTTGGACAAGCTCTGTCTTCCTGGCAGCTTTCATCCTATTCTTCCCAGCATCTTCATCATCTGTGCAATGTTTGTAGTGACAGGCTCTTAGACCCCCTTCTTTCTTCTCTCTTCCTGCGTTAAATCCGCCCCCCACCACTGCATCATTGCTCATTGTGGATGACAAAACCCTCATGAATGGAGTGACTTCTCTGGCAATGACGTTTCCTGTGAAATGTGCACCCGGGAGTGAATTTGGGAGACTAAAAGACTTTGCCCTTTGCTTTTGTCAGGTTTCCTCCCACTGTGGATTGAGAGCTGGCACTCCACTGCTGGCAGATGCTTCCCCCGTGAGGTGTGGCCTGTGAAAGCAGAGGGGGTTGTGAAGCTGGGCCCTTCCTGTGGGATCCCAGAGTGAGGATGGTCGTTCCAAGCACTGAACTATCCATCTGACAGCCTTGCGGTTGGCCCAGTCATGCAATCTGTAAACAGTGAGATGATGGGGAGAGGAGGGAAGGCCAGATCTCTGCTCTCCTGCTGCTTTGCAGTGACCAAAAAGCATATGAAGGGGCTCATGGAGCTGCTGGAACACCAGAGAGGCTCTGTACTGACACCTCCAAGGCAGACGGCTTCGTATCTGCCTACCCCTCTGGTGTCTCAGTGGGTTGGAGGCAGGGCCTGGGGCAGGGCAGCATGTGCACTGGGTGTCCCAGCACACAGCAGCTCTGATCTCCACGTGGTGCAGTACTTGCACTTTGTACATTGGAGCGATGCGGCCTCAGCTCTGGGCCATGGGAGCCTGGGGGGCTGCTTGGCTGCAGGCAGGGGCTTCCCAGCAGCAGTGGAGGGCAGATCCCAGTGCTGCCCCCGGGTGCCAGAAGCAGAGGAGAAAGCAGATACTGGACCCACTCCCCTCCCCAGTCTGCATCCCCAGACTACCTTCTCCAGGCTGTGATTGTAACCCCAGCACAGTTTTGCTCCTTTCAGGGTGGTAGGAACCCCCAAATCCTTGCCTGCCCATTTCCCCAGAGAGATGTGGCCGTGTACAGACAGCCTGCTTGCTGGGCCTCCCGCTGCCACTGCCTGGAGCCTGCCTGTGCCCAGAAGGCCTGAATGTTGTCTGTCTTTCTATTTGAAGTGACTTCTCAGCTCATTCATGTTTCGGGATTTCTGTCAGTCAGACAAGCAGCCTCGGTGCCTGGGGCAGGGGGGACCTGGCTCAGCTTTCCAAGGCAGGACTGGGAAAGCTGCTGAATCCACTCAGCGCCCCCCTGAGCCTGGCCTTAGGGACCAGCCGAGGTCAGAGCTGGTTGTAAACCATTGCCAACACCTCCCGCTGGCTGCATTTCAGTGTGAGGACTTGTCAGCATCTGTCTTCTCCCGTGACTGTCCCCTTGGGCTCCCGAGGCCTTGGGCTGCCCCTCTGCCACCACCTGCCCTCTCCCCAGGGGCAGCCAGCATGCTGTAAAGCTCTGGCTGCAGGCTCCATGCTGGAGCAACAGCCTTTCCATGCCGCCTGGTAAATAACTGTTTGGATTTGTGCTGTATGGCTGTGTTAGACACCCTGTGCATGTTCTGTTTGCTTTCCTAATTGCTGTCAAGCGCCGAGCCACTGGTTTTAAGTTTCTTCCTTCTTTCCCCTCCTCTTCTCCTGCTTTCAAGTGAATTTAACACATGTCCAAACATCAGAGGCCCAGCTCCTCTGTCAGGCAGCGTGAGTGGAGGCAGCAGAGGCTGCATCCAAGCAGGGAGCGGCGCCAGACTGTCTGCACAGGGCCGGGCTCGTCCCCGGAGGCCGGGCTCTCACAGTGCTGCTGCCACCCGGCCAGACCGTCTGCAGGCACCTCCATGCCACTGCCATTTGCACCATGGGAGAGGCTTCAGCAGCTCCCACCAGCCCTGTCCTGCAGTCCCGCTGTGCTGGGGAGGGCATCCTCAAGAGACATCGCATGCCGTGCACCCTGTGGGGCTTGCCTGCTGTGCTGCTGGCAGCTGCCTGTGCTGTGCTCTTCCATGGCACCCTTCAGGTGGCTGCTCCTCTCCCCGGTGGCTCCAAGAAGGCTGGATGAGGCCTGGGGATGCTGTGATGGTGAAAGCGATGGGCTGGGGGCATTGGGGGGGTCTGTGCCCTGCTTGCCTGCCATCCCCCAGGACTGCATTGGAGCATCCTCAGAGCCCATGGAGCTGGGCTATGAGCATCACTGGCCGGGATGCTGCTCCCTCAGTGCCCCTCCATCAGGGCCTGGCCATCTCTATCCCAAATCAAGAATGCTAAAATAATTCCCTCGCTTTTCTCTTGGGTCTGGGGGGAGCTGGTGATGGAGAGGGTCCTCAGGTTCCATCAGCCACCGCTGTACGGATGTGCCAGCCATCCCTTGGGGTCGGGGACCATGTCCCTCTCCCCTGATCCCTGAGCTGGAAGCTGCTTTTGCAGGTTCCAGCTCCTCGGTGTGTCCCTGGGGGCTACCAGGAGCCCAGCAGCCCTCCACCCATCAGGGTTTGGCACAGCTCTGGCAAACAGAGTGCAGGCAGGATGGGCAGCGCACCGGCAGGGCCCCGCACCATGCAGCGGCTGGGGCAGGAAGGGGGGGGCAAACCCCCATCAATTATTCACCTCCGTATTTATAGAGGGAAATGTGTTGAATAATGGATGGCAGGGTGCGGTGGGGCCGTTGGAAAGCCGGCCTCACTGCCGCTGAAATATTTATTGGCCTGGTTTGCTGGGGTGCCGCCCAGCTGCTGCGAGGCTCGGCGAGGCTCGGCAAGGCTCGGCGATGCTCCCAGCTGGCATGGGCTCACCGCCGAGCACCTGGCTGGCACAGCGAATGCAGGCAGCTCTGCTCTGCCGCCACTGCCTCCTCTTCTCTCCACAAAAGCGATCCGAGGGCTGGAGCCCCTCTGCTACAGAGAAAGGCTGAGAGAGTTGGAGTTGTTCAGCCTGGAGAAGAGAAGGCTCTGGGGAGACCTTACAGTGGCCTTTCAGTACTTAAAGGGAGCTTGTAAGAAAGATGGGGAACAGACTTTTGAGCAGGGCCTGTTGTGACACGACAAGGGGTAACGGCTTTAAACTTAATCTGGAGATTCAGACTAGACAGAAGGAAGAAATTTTTTACGCTGAGGGTGGTGAGACACTGGCCCAGGTTGCCCAGAGAGGTGGGGGATGCTCCATCCCTGGACACATTCCCGGTCAGGTTGGACGGGGCTCTGAGCAACCTGATCTAGTTGAAGATGACCCTGCTTGTCACAGGGAGGTTGGTCTAGATGGCCTTTAAAGGTCCCCTCCAAGCCAAACCAGTCTATGATCCTGCTCCTACTCCCTTCGGTGGCTGGATCCCAGGCTCAGAGGGGGGTGAGAATGTCCAGGGACAAATCCCCATCCATGCCCCATCACGAGGGATACCAGGGCCACACAGCCCCTTGCAGGACCCTGCTCTGTGCCCCAGGCATGTCCCCTCTGCAGCTGTGCCCAGCAGCCCTGAACTACCTGGTCCCCTATGCCACCCTGCTCCTTGCACAGGGACCCCCAGGGTCTCCATCCCCACCAGTGCCATGACATCCCCCAGCCCTGCCCACCTTCCCTGCCCGCTCTGCCTGCCGGACCCGCAGCCCCTCAGCTCTCATCCCTGTGTTGCAGAGAGACCTGTGGAAGATGTCGAACCCGAGAAACGGCGACACCAAGCCCCCATGTTTGCCCCGCAATGGACTGGTGAAGATCCCCACGCAACCCAACGGCCTCGGCTCTGCCAGCATCACCAAAGGCACCCCTGCCGTGAAGAACCGCCTGTGCCAGCCTTCCTCCGTGCCTGCCATCCTCAGCCCAGCCTTAGCCCACCGCAGCGACCTGCCCATCCCCAGCCTGGCCTCCCCGCTCTCCTTGGCCGCTCTGGCCGGTGTCTCCTCCCCTCCCGGCGCTTCCTTGGTGGGACTGAACACGAGCGAAGGCTCGGAGCAGCCCTCACCGGAACGGCTGCCTGGCTCGCCCTCGGAAAGGCAGCTGGCTGTGGACGAGAAGATCCTCAACCGCTTGTTCTGGTACTTTTCGGCATGCGAGAAGTGTGTGCTGGCACAGGTGTGCAAGGCGTGGCGGCGGGTGCTCTACCAACCCAAGTTCTGGGTGGGCTTGACTCCCGTCCTGCACACCAAAGAGCTCTACAACATCTTGCCCGGCGGCGAGAAGGAGTTCGTCAGCCTGCAGGGCTTTGCCGTCCGTGGCTTCGACGGCTTCTGCCTTGTGGGCGTCTCTGACCTGGACATTTGTGAGTTCATTGACAACTACCCCCTCTCCAAGAAGGGGGTCAAGTCCATGAGCCTTAAGAGGTCGACCATCACGGATGCGGGGTTGGAGGTAGGTGACCCCAGTGAGGTGACTGAGGTGACTGAGACTGTGACATTGGTGGGTCCTTCCTGGTGGCCCTGGGGACACACGCATGGGCAGAGCTTTCACCAGCCACAGACAAGGAGCAGTCAGGCATTTTGGCCATCGCATGGGTGCAGGCAGCATCAGGAGCCCCTGCCCGTGGCCTGGGCAGTGGGATGGGCTCACTGGGGGATAAGGATGTTGTTGGGAGGGTGGGGGGTTCTTCCCTGCTGCCTGCAGATGCTGCCAGCGAACGCTGCCCTCACCCATCCCTGCCGGGAAGGCAAAGCCAGGCGAGGTGGCCATGCCGCTGGGTGGTGGATGTGGTGGTGGGCGGTGAGCAGAGATGAGGGGACGGGGACATCCCCACTTGGCTGGCTGCTCCCCACCCAGTACGGGGGTGGTCTCCTGGGCAGGGGACTGTGAGGTCAGATGGAGATGGGGAGACTCATGGTCCTGCATGGGTCTGGGCAAGGTCCGCACTGAGGTCCCCTGCCCTGTGCCATGGCCAAACACAGCACCAGCTGCTCCGTGGCCACATCCTCCCCATTGCCGCATCCTCCCCGAGTGGTGCCCAGGCTGGGAGTGGGCATTAATCCTACCCCCGCCAACAGCACTGGGTACAGAGCAGGGGCCATTGCTAGGGGTCCCTTCCAGTCCCCTCCTGTTCCCTGCCAGTGTGGGCATGTTCTAGAACAGGACACCATGGGGCCCAGGGAGAAGGCTGGACCCACAGAGGACTGGGGGCAGCAGGAAGAGCCCCAGGGAGTCAGAGGGAGGCAGGGCAGGGGCACAGGGCTGCGTGTGGGGGGGAAAGGTACCACCACATCCTGACCCCCTGCTCCTCGGCAGGTGATGCTGGAGCAGATGCAGGGGGTGGTGCGGCTGGAGCTGTCAGGTTGCAACGACTTCACAGAGGCTGGGCTGTGGTCCAGTCTCAATGCTCGCATCACGGCGCTGAGCGTCAGCGACTGCATCAACGTGGCCGACGATGCCATCGCCGCCATCTCGCAGCTCCTGCCCAACCTCACCGAGCTCAACCTGCAAGCCTACCACGTGACAGACACGGCGCTCGCCTACTTCACCGCCAAGCAAGGCTACACCACCCACACCCTCCGCCTCAACTCCTGCTGGGAGATCACCAACCATGGCGTGGTCAACATGGTCCACAGCCTGCCCAACTTGAGTGTCCTCAGCCTCTCAGGCTGCTCCAAGGTGACGGATGATGGTGTGGAGCTGGTAGCCGAGAACCTGCGGAAGCTGCGCAGCCTTGACCTCTCCTGGTGCCCTCGCATCACCGACATGGCCCTGGAGTACATCGCTTGCGACCTGCACAAGCTGGAGGAGCTGGTGCTTGACAGGTATGGAGCCATGCCAAGCCATGCCAAGCCATGTCGTGCCATGCCAAGCCATGCTGAGGCATGCTGAGTAGTGCCAAGGCATGCCGAGCCATACCATGCCATGCCAAGCCATGCCTTGCTATGCCAAGTCATGCCATGCCATGTTGAGTTGCGCCATGCCATGCTGTACCATGCCAAGCTGTGCCATGCCGTGCTGAGTCATGCCATGCCGAGCCATGCTGCACCATGGCAAGCTGTGCCATGGTGTTCTGAGCCACGGTGAGCCATGCCGAGCCATGCCATGCCAAGCTGTGCCGTGCCACACCATGTTGAGTCATGCTGACCCATGCTGGAGACAGTGGGTGCACATGGGGGCCATGGTCTGGGGTCACCTGTGGGTGCCCCATTCCCGGCCATCCCTGACACCCCATGTCCTTGGCAGGTGTGTGCGGATCACCGACACTGGTCTCAGCTATCTGTCCACCATGTCATCCCTGCGGAGCCTCTACCTGCGCTGGTGCTGCCAGGTAGGTGGGCGAACACAGCCGTGCCTGGGCTGGCATGGCGGGGAGGGCAAAGCGGCTGGCACCTCCTTGGGGACGGGCCACGAGCTCAGGCTGGGCACCCCAGGCCAGCTGGAACCCCCGCCACTTGGTGCTGGCAAGCAGGGAAGGGATGGGGTGCTCCTGAGAGCTCAGCAGGACTCAGCCCCGGCACCTTGCCCCAGCACCCAGCTCCCTACCCTAGCACCCTGCCCCAGCAACCCCACACCCTGCTCAGGCTCCCTGCCCCAGCGATGCCGAGAGCCCGGTGCTGCAACGCTGCCCTCCATGAAGCCCCCACCTTGTCTTCCCCCCGCCCCGGCTCCCACTTCATTTTCTTTTCCAGGTGCAAGATTTTGGCCTGAAGCATCTCCTGAGCATGGGCAGCCTGCGCCTCCTCTCGCTGGCCGGTGAGACCCCCCCCGCCTCTCCCCCTCCCTGGATGGGGTTCCCATGGGGCTGGGGAGACACCGGGCATGGGGACAGGGACAACCTGGGGACAGCCAGCACTCCCCCGTCCCCAGCATGGCACAATGCCCCGCAGCCCCCTGAGCCACCCGGGCACCCATGTCCAGCCCAGCTCCCCAGGGATGAGTCCCCGGCTGGGCTCTGGGGGTGAGGGGTTTTTTGGGGTGCTGGTGTTTTGGGGTGTTGGCTTTTTGGGTGTTGCTTTTTGGGTGCTGCATTTTGGCGGTGCCAGTGTGTTTGGGGTGCTGGTGGTTTGGGGTGCTTTTTGGGGGTGCTGGTGTGTTTGGGGTGCTGGTGTTTTGGGGTGTTGGTGTTTTGGGGTGCTTTTTTGGGGGATGCTGGTGTGTTTGGGGTGCTGGTGGTTTGGGGTGCTAGGGTTTTGTGGTGCTTTTTTGGGGATGCTAGTGTTTGGGGGTGCTGGTGTGTTTGTGGTGCTGGTTTTTGGGGTGCGGGTTTTTTGGGATGCTTTTTTGGGGGGATGCTGGTGGGTTTGGGTGCTGGGGGTTTGGGTTGTTGGTGGGTTTGGGATGTTGGTGGTTTTGAGATGTTGGTGGTTTTGGGGTGACGGTGCCCTCTGCCCACTTGCAGGCTGCCCCTTGCTGACCACCACGGGGCTGTCGGGGCTGGTTCAGCTGCAGGAGCTGGAGGAGTTGGAGCTCACCAACTGCCCCGGGGCCACCCCGGAGCTCTTCAAGTACTTCTCCCAGCACCTCCCGTGCTGCATGGTCATCGAGTAGCGCCGGATCCGGCCGCCCCGCTCCCGCGCCCACCCCGCCGCCACCCCGTCTGACATCGCCCACCCCATTTCTTTCCGTCTGCTGGGGGATGAAAAAGACACCGTCAATTACAACTGATCCTGGACACCCCCCTCATCGATGCCCCCGAGGGACGCGGGGCGCCGGGGGGAGATGGAGGATGGCGTCGCCCCTCACCGGAGCCCCTCCGGGTACCCTGTAAATTCCCCCGACACCGCCGCCATCACCCATCCTCCTCCCGGTGTCCTGCCGATCCCTTCCAGACAGACGAATGGACATCATGGAAACCCCAAGTGGGGAAGGCAACGGCGGCGTGACCCCCCTGGCCGCATCCTGCCCCCACCCCAGTGCCAAGATGGCACGTGGCCCCACTGCCAAGGATGCTCCTGGGGACCAAAGGACAGTCCTGGGGACCAAAGGATGCTCCCAGGGATGGGCGAGAGGAGGATGCTTATTTTTAGCACCCGTGGGTGGCGGCAGAGGCTGGATGGGTCCCCTCGCACCCCTGGAGCGGGTCACCGAGCCACACCCCCCCCATGCTGTGTGTCACCCCGAGCCCCCAGCCCTGCCCTTGGGGTGCTCGGCGCTTTCTCCTGGTGAATAGGATGTTTTTCTCCGCCTGCCTGCCCGCCGCCCTCGCATGCTTGCTTGCTTCAGTCTCGTGGTACGGCAGGCCCAGGGGCTCCCGGGGGGGGACGGTGACAAGTGACAAACCCCACTTGGCCCCTCCATGTGGCTTCACCCCAGCCGGATCCTGCCCCGGGAGCCGGGCTCTCCTGGCAAGCATCGCCCTTCACCCTGGGGACCTGGCTGCACCCTGGTTTACGTGGGGTCGGTGGGGCGATGCTGCTCCCCGCGGGATGTCGATGCTGAGGAGCGACCCGTCCGGCTGGGATGGGACATCCCGGGGGACCAGGGCCAGGTCCGAGCTGCCACGGGAACACCGGGGGCACAGTACGAAGGCAGGAGGTGGCACCTCAGGACACGCTGCCGCAGCCACCGCTCTTCCAGCTGGAAAGCCATCACCCTGACGCCAGCGGCAAGCGGGGGGCCAGGGGGACCCCCTGGGCTGAGCTGAGCTGGGCGTGGGGCTGGGGTGCCCGTGGGGACCCGGCAAGGGAGGAGCTCGGTGGCCGTCCCCAGGGCATCACCTGCTGCCGCACCGGCTGCCCGCACAGCCCCGGGAGGAGCGCGGGCATGGATACGGACATGGACACGGGCATGGACACGGACACGGACACGGACACGCTTTCGGTTTGTTTTGCCTTTGTACCGGCCGGGAAGGAACTGCTGCACCACCCACCGCCTCCGCGCCCTCCTTTGTCCAAAATGTCCCTTTTTGGCACCAAAACGGCACGAGGACACTCGTGGCCCTGCAACGGGGTTTGGGGTGCACCAGGAGGAAGCCAGGGGGTGGGACAGGGTGCCATCGCTGGAGCATGGAGCATCCCGGCACGGTGGCAGCCAGGGTTGGGGGCTGCCTGCACCCCCAAACACACCGGTGCCCATGGGACACGGGTGCCTGGGGCCGGGGACAGGCAGGGCAGTGGCACATGAGGGTCCCCAAACCCTGCAGGTGACAGCAGCATTTGAGGGTGTGCCATCAGCCCTGCGCACCCCCACAGTCCCCCCCCCAGCACAGACACAGCCCCAGGGCTGGGGTGACCCCATACCCCCCTCTGCACCCCCTGCCATGGCACTGTTCCCCCCATAGTCCCCAGGGCACCCCCATACCCCCCAGTGCACCCCCACCCCCCTGCACCCCCATCCCCTAGTGTAGCCCTGTATCTCCCTGTATAGTCACACCCCCCATGTACCCCTAAACCCCAGTGCACCCTCACACCCCACAGCACCCCCAAACCCCCCCGGCAGCCCCACACCTCAGCGCACCCCCATATCCCCCCAGTGCATCCCTACACCCCCAAGGCACCCCATATCCCCGCGACACCCCCATTTCCCCCATCACACACCCCCCACCCTGCAGCTCACTCCCCCCCCCCCGGCATCCTCACCCCAATTCACCCCATGTCCCCCGCCGACACCCCCATTTTCCCGATCGCCCCCCCCCACACTGCACCCCACATCCCTTTGGCATCCCCACCCCCAATGCATCCCATAACCCCCCCGACACCCCCATTTTCCCCCTTGCACCCCCCCACACACTGCACCCCACATCCCTTTGGCATCCCCACCCCCAATGCATCCCATAACCCCCCCGACACCCCCATTTTCCCCCTTGCACCCCCCCCCCACACTCCACCCCACATCCCCTTGGCATCCCCACCCCCAATGCACCCCACATTCCCCCCTGGCACCCCCATTCCGCCCCCCCCCCCCCCCCCCCCTCAGCGTACCCCGCCCGCTTCCCCGCTCCGTGCCGGGGGCGGGGTCTGACTCAGGGGGCGGGGTCTGCTCAGGGGGCGGGGTCTGCTCAGGGGGCGGGGTCTGCTCAGGGGGCGGGGCTAGATCACGGGGCGGGGTCTGCTCAGGGGGCGGGGTCTGCTCAGGGGGCGGGGCTAGATCACGGGGCGGGGCCTGCCGGGCGGGGAAGTGGGCGTGGCGTGGCGGCGGAAGGGGGCGTGGCGCGGCGGGAGAGGGGCGGGGCTAGGCGGCCGTTTCCGTGGCGGCGGCCGGCGGGGCCTGCTGGGCCCGAGCTGCCCGCGGGGCTGCACCGGCACCGGGTACGGCACCGGGTACGGTCACCGCCGCCGCGGAGGGGGAGGGCCTGGCCGGCAGCGGCACGGAGTGCTGAGGGGCGGGAGGAGGCCCTGAGGGCCGAGAGAGGGCTCTGAGGCGGCTCTGAGGCGGGAGGGGGCTCTCAGAGGGCCCTGGGGAGCTGAGGTGCCCTGAGGGGCGGGAGGGGGTGCTGAGGGGGCCCCGAGGAGTGGGAGGGGGCCCCGAGGGGGGCTCTGAGGGGCAGGAGGGTGTGCTGAGGGGCGGAAGGCGGCTCTGAGCGACAGGAGGAGGTGCTGAGGGTGGTCCTGAGGGGTGGGAGAGGGCCCTGAGGGGATTCTGAGGGGCAGGAGGGGGCCCTGAGGGACGGGAGGGGGCCCTGGGGGGTAGAGGAGCTCCGAAGAGGCCCTGTGAGGTGGGAGCAGGCCCTGAGGAGGCCCCGAGGGGTCTGTGGGTCAGGACTGTGCCCCGAGAAGGTGGGGGGATGTGGGGTGTGAGTGGGGCTGGGCGTCCTGACAAAGAAAGGATGTAGGAGCAGGAGGGCCTGACTCGGGGGGAGCCAGCCTGTGGGTGCTCTCAGAGACCCTGCAACCCCCAGGTAGCCTTGCTGGCCCCTGGGCATCCCCAGAGTAGCTGCCAGCCCCTGGCACCCTGGCCTGGGACAGGGATGGGCTCCTGTGCCTGGTGGGGGGAGCTGCTGCCCCCTTTCCCCTCACTGAAGAAGCAGAGTGAACCCCTGCCTGTGGTGTTTGCAGGAGTCTGAGGCACAGGGAGCACCCCATGGAGATGACTGCAGCCTCATTTCACCCAACCTCTTGCTGGAGATGCTGCTTCCCTCAGTCCGCATCGCTGTAGTCGACCTCCCGTAGCATCACCAACAGCCGATCTCGTCTGCGGAGCATCTTGGGGGGTTGAACTGAGGAGGGAGCAAGAAACCCAGAAAAGTTTTTCAGGAACTCCCTGAGAGGGATTTACAGCTGGCAGCAGGAGGAGAAGCTTGGTGTGGGGCTGTATCTCTCACCACAGGTAGCAACCGGGCTGTAGCCTCTCAACTCCCCGTTGATGTGGCCACAAAAAGCCGCAGTCAAAGCCACCTGGGACTGCCAGGAGCTGTGGGAGCCGAGCCTGTCCCTTCCCAGCTCTGGCTGAGGTGGAGCAGGGTGGCCGTGCGAGCGTGAATGCAGCCTGCGGGGACACGAGCCTCCAAGCCTGCTCCTGGAGAGGGGAGTGCGCCCCGAGGACAGCCATGGAGAAAATGGCCAGGGTCACCACTGCCCTGGGGGGCAACGCCCTCACGGGACGGACCATGTTCTGCCACCTGGACGCCCCCGCCAATGCCATCAGTGTGTGCCGTGATGCCGCCCAGGTGGTGGTGGCCGGCCGCAACATCTTCAAGATCTACTCCATTGAGGAGGACCAGTTTGTGGAGAAGCTGAACCTCCGCGTTGGCCGCAAACCCTCCTTGAACTTCAGCTGCGCAGATGTGGTGTGGCACCAGATGGACGAGAACCTGCTGGCCACCGCCGCCACCAATGGCGTGGTTGTCACCTGGAACCTGGGCAAGCCATCCCGCAACAAGCAGGACCAGCTCTTCACCGAGCACAAGCGCACTGTCAACAAGGTCTGCTTCCACCCCACTGAGGTCTACATGCTCCTCAGTGGCTCCCAGGATGGCTACATGAAATGCTTTGACCTGCGCAAGAAGGATTCTGTCAGCACCTTCTCTGGTAGGAATGTGGGCTATTGCTTGCCCCGCTACCCTGGGGAGGGGTGGAGGTTGGGGGCTTTGCCCATTCCCTGTGCCCAGGAGGAGGGTTTGCTCAGGGCAAGATGTTTGGAGCAGGGCAGGGAGGGAGCCAAGAGGTGTTTTGGTGCTTCTTTTGCCACTCGGCAGTGGGCTGGGTCTGCATGGGAGGTGGAAGTTGGCCGCATCGCTCCCTGTTTCCCCTTGTCTCTGGGCTGGTGACCCCCATGGCTCTTCCAGTGGGGTTTTAGCTTTGTTGGAGCTCTCTCCCACGAGATCTTAACTTCTGCCCCCACTCAGGCCAGTCAGAGAGTGTGCGTGATGTCCAGTTCAGCATCAGAGACTACTTCACCTTTGCCGCCACCTTTGAGAACGGGAACGTGCAGCTGTGGGACATACGCCGGCCGGACCGCTACGAGAGGATGTTCACGGCTCACAACGGGCCCGTCTTCTGCTGCGACTGGCATCCGGAGGACAGGTGTGCGCAGGGCCGGACCCTGCAAGTCGTCCGGCCTCGGCAGAGACAAGGGAGGCCCTAAAAACAGGGTTGGGACCTTTTTGGGGGAGGAAAGCAGAGTCTCTGATACCCTGGCCCCTTGTGTCAGGGGATGGGCTGTTGATGGAAGACGGGGAGCAATTATTGCTTTGAGGATTTGGAGGTGTCTTTGGGGTGTTTTTTGACTGATTGGGTGTTACCAAGGCGCTGGATTGCTAATGGGGGGCTATAGCAAGCTGCTGCCGTGCCCCCTGTGTCAGGGCAGCCTCTCACTTCAGTGCTGTTCTCGGGGAGGGCACTGCATGGCTGCTCTGGGACACGGCTTGCCTGTGTTTGATCATGTTTCCCTCTTGCCTTTCCCTGGGGGTGGTTGGGACACGTCTGTAAACAATTGTTGTGGTTTGCGGGTCCCTGTGCCGCCACTCCTTCCTCACTCCCTGCCAGGCAATGCTCTGACTCCTCCTGAGAGGCACTGAAATATGTTCAAACTGGCTTTTTTCCTCTCTTCTCTCCCTGGCAAGTGGAAAACACAGGTCCGAGGAACTGGTCTGGTTGGGAGCCCTTCAGATCAGTGTGACTTTAAAAACGCCGGGAGGGGTGTTGCCTAACCTGATTATTGAAGAGCGGAGGCATTAAGAGTAGCATGTGGGAGGATGTGATTGCAGCCCAGCTGCCTCCCCTTGGCCTGGACATGGTCACATCTGTGTTGTGAGTGTTTCTGTGCCGGAGCAGGAAAGGAGAGGTGAACAGGCACGGATCCTGGCCCAAGCTGGTGTCTCATTGTCTTTCTCCATCCTTCTCGCAGGGGCTGGCTGGCAACAGGCGGCCGGGATAAGATGGTGAAGGTGTGGGACATGAACACCACACGAGCGAAGGAGATCTACTGCGTGCAGACCATCGCCTCCGTGGCCCGGGTGAAGTGGCGCCCAGAGTGCAAGCACCACATCGCCACCTGCTCCATGATGGTGGACCACAACATCTACGTCTGGGACGTGCGGCGTCCCTTCATCCCCTCCGCCATGTTTGAGGAGCACAAGGACGTCACCACGGGCATCGTGTGGCGTCACCTCCACGACCCCTATTTTCTCCTGTCAGGTTCCAAGGACAGCACACTCTACCAGCACATCTTCAAGGATGCCAGCCAGCCCATCGACCGGGCCAACCCTGAGGGGCTGTGCTACAGCCTCTACGGAGACCTGGCCTTTGCTGCCAAAGAGAGCCTCATCTCCTCTGACTCCAACCGCAAGCCCTACATCGGGGACCGGCGTCACCCCATCTTCTTCAAGCGTAAGCTGGACCCCACGGAGCAGTTTGAGTACATCTCCTCCTCCAGCGCCCTCAGCGTCTTCGAGACGGACGTGGAGAGCGGCAGCATGGACTGGTTCGTGCACACTGCCAAGCAGTATGCGCTGGCCGGCAGGCCTCTAGCCGAGCTCTGCGACCACAACGCCAAGGTGGCCAAGGGCTTGGACCGCAACCAGGTGAGACCAAGGCTGGAGACTCTCGGGTACAAACCTAGGCTGGTGCCGAGGTTGAAAGGTGCTGTCAGGATGAGGCCCGCCACCCAAGCTGGATGGCAGCTTTCCATCTAGCTGTGCCCTCTGGCTGTCCCAAGAAGGTGTAGCTCTACCTGGCACCAAACCCCAAAAGCTGTTGCTTTAAAACAAGCGCAGATTGTTGCCCAGAAACTTGATTCCCCTGAGAGCCTGCCCAGCTCTCTAGATCAGCCGATGATGGGAGTTTGTGGTCAGGCACGTGGCTACACAGGGCCTGGTTTTTACCCTGATGAGGTCTAACTGTGGCTGTCTCTCACGCAGGTGGCTCAAACATGGACGATGCTGCGAATTATCTATTCCAGCCTCGGCACCGTGTCGTCCGCCAACCTTAACCACAGCATGGGGAAAGGCAGTACCACCCTCCCGCTCATGAACAGGTAAGTGATGCCGGAGCTGCAGTGAGTGACACCGTGGCTGGGGTGGCTCCGTGAGCGCCTCAACTGGGCTGGAGTCGTGCGCTGGGAGCAGGGACGGCTCTCCCCCAGCCTCAGGCCACGCCGGTTTGCAGGTTGGCATCATTTGAACACAGCCATTTTCCACGTGGATGTGAGAAGCGAGCAGCCAGCGTGGCCTTGAGCCTTGCAGGCTTGCACGCTGCTCCCTTCCCTCTGTAAGACGAAGCTTGAAGCTGTGGTGGGGTTGGTACCGTCTTTGCGGTTGTTTAATTAGTGACTGTGACAGAGGGCTGGGGATGGAGAACCCCTGTCTTGCTGCTGGAACCAGAGCTGCTCGTGTGGAGAAGTCTTCTGCCATTGAAAGGGAGAGGACAGCCAAGCTCTTGGAGCTGCTTGCCGGCGTGGACAGCCCCATCTGGGCTGATGAAGCAGGAAAACTTGTTTTTCCTCTTCTCAATGACATATAAAAGTGAGGACTGAGGACTCCAAATTAGCTGTCAGACCTTGCAGGGCCAGGTTCCCAGGGTGAGTGGCAAAGACTCGAATAACATCAAACAAAACGCTCTCCTTGACCGAGCTCTACATCCAGGCGGGTCGCTGTCTGACGCTGACTTAAACCGCAGGCAGCGAGCTGAAGAGCTCTGCTCTGCTTCAACCCCATTCCCTTCCTTTTGTGAAGCCTGAGAGAGCGGTGATGCATAACAAACAGCAAAGCACCATGTAGCGAGGCAGCTCCTGTTTGCCTGCCTCTGAGGAGAAGGTAGATATTAAGAGATGGAGTCAAGAGCCTGTGCTTAGCTCTGAAATCCTTTAGGGAGACCTTTGCAGGCGCCTTTGCGGTGCGTGCGCAGAGACGCCAGGCATGGAGAAAGGACTGTGTTAACAACTGCAATGTATCTTTATTTTTAAGTTACAATGTGGGGCCAGCGGATTTCTGTGCTCAGGGAAATCGCCATGTCTTGTGTTTCACCATTCAAATCACAACCAGAGACTGTTTTGCTGGCTAGAAAGGAAGCTGTAAACTTCTGTGACTATTAAATTTGGCTTCTTTCCCAGCTTTAACCTGAAGGACATCCCCTCTGGGCTGGGCAGTGAGTCGAGACTGGACCGCAGCAAAGGAGAAAGCCGCACGGAAAACATCCTCATGGATTCCTCCTCCACCCTGATCAACAACGAGGGTAATGTTTCTGGGGCCGGCACAGTTGCAGTCCTGTGTCTCTCTCCTCCTCATTTGTAGATGGCCCTGATACGGGATAAACCAGTAAATTGATCCTGTAAATTGGGGTGATTGAACCTGCTGCAGCCCCCAGGTGAAGCACGCTGAGCCCCAGGGTGTTGCAGAAGGACAGTTGACCCCCGTGACCCCCACAGTGGTGGCCGCAAGTGCCAGGAACGCGGCAACGATGGGGAGCTGAGCCGTGTGGCTCGGGAACAGCCTGGCATGCTGGGGCAGGACACGGGGGATGTGGATCCGACCGTGTAGCTGAGGGGGATGAGCTGATTTCTCTCTCCCTGGGCACGCAGACAACGAGGAGACAGAGGGCAGCGACGTCCCCGCAGACTATCTGCTGGGAGACGTGGAAGCAGATGAGGATGACCTGTATATGATGGACCACGAGAACCCACACGGTGAGTGCAGGGCTGGTGCTGGGAGGCGTTGCCTGTCCCAGATGTGCAGCTGGATTTTCTCCTGGCCTTCCCCGCTCATCCCTGATCTCTCCTCACAGCTGAAGAGCAGGAATACAGCCTTCCCCAAGAGGCCTTCCCTCTGCGCCATGAAATCGTGGATAACCCGTCGGCATTGGACCACCTGCAAGACAAGGCTGACTCGCCTCACGTCAGCGGCAACGAGGCCGAGACGGTGTCACTGACACCCGTGGAGTCCTTCTCCCTCATCTCCATCTCCCACTCGCTCTACGAGAACCGCCTGCCCTCCGACTTCTTCAATCCCATCGTGCGGGACACGCTCCTCTTCTACGCCGAGCAGGGAGACGTGCAGACGGCCGTGTCCGTCCTCATCGTGCTGGGAGACCGCATCCGCAAGGAGATCGATGAGCAGACCCAGGTAGATGCCGGGAAGCTCCTTCCTGCCTGCGTAGGAACTGAACCATGCCTTCAGGGCTGGGCTCAACCCCATGAGGTGCAGTAGGACGTCTTGGTGGGCCCCAGAGGTGGTGTGTCCCAACATGATGGGATCCCACCTGGGCTTTGGGCACTTCTCCTCTCCTCCAGCCCCTGCCAGGCTCGCTCTAAGCTGGGGTGGGCAGCTCCAGGACCCCTGGTACCCAGTTTGTTTGTGGGGCCAGGGTGGGGAAGCGGCGCTGGCCTGTTGATTCAGGGAAGGACACCTCTTTTCCAGCCCCGTAGAGCAGTTCCCCTGCCGCAGGGATCGTGCCTTTGGGATATGGGGCTGGGATCCAAGAGGGGATTTTGGGGAGGGGGTTGCGGAGGCTCAGCTGTCTGTGCCCGTCCCCAGGAGCACTGGTACACGTCCTACATCGACCTGCTGCAGCGTTTCCAGCTCTGGAACATCTCCAACGAGGTGATCAAGCTGAGTACCTGCCGCGCCATCAACTGCCTCAACCAGGCTTCCACCACCCTGCATGTCAACTGCAGCAACTGCAAGCGGCCCATGAGCAACAGGGGCTGGATCTGCGACCGGTGAGGGCAGGGAGGTGGGGGACCGCAGTCTGGTCACCAAGGGGAGTCCCAGAGGGGCTGTGGGGACAGGAGAATGGGGTTGATGCCCCGCAGCCCCCCCTCGTTGCCTCTCCCCAAGGGCTCTCGAGCTCACCCCTTTCTCTCCGGCGCAGGTGTCGGCAGTGTGCCAGCATGTGTGCCGTCTGTCACCACGTGGTGAAGGGGCTCTTCGTCTGGTGCCAGGGCTGCAGCCACGGCGGCCACCTCCAGCACATCATGAAGTGGCTGGAGACCAGCTCCCACTGCCCCGCCGGCTGCGGCCACCTCTGCGAGTACACCTGAGCCCTTCGCCGGCCGGCGGGGGGAGACGGTGGGCAGGGCAGGCAGGGCCTCCTGCTCTCCTGCCCTCCCCGCACCTCCCTCCCCGTATTTATTTTTGTGTAAATAGGGGCCCTGTGTGCCCCCCTGGCTCCCCCGCCGGGCCCTTTTGTACTGCATTAAACCAAAACAGAGCAGCCGTGCCTCTTGTCTTTGCTTAACCTGGCTGCAGCAGCCCCCGGGGCGGGCTCGGAGCCCTGGGCAGGGGCTCGGTCCTGGCCCCCTCCCCGCCCGGGGGTCCCTGCACCGGGAGGCTGTGGGGCCCACCATTTCATGTGGCCCCTTTAAGCCGTGGCCCCTTTAAGCCGTGGCCCCTTTAAGCCGTGGCCCCTTTAAGCCGTGGCCCCTTTAAGCCGTGGCCCCTTTAAGCCGTGGCCCCTTTAAGCCGTGGCCCCTTTAAGCCGTGGCCCGTGCCGGTAGCCGTAGCGGCGCGCCCAGCCAATCGCAGTGCGCTGCGTCAGCGCGTGTCGCGGTGGCTGCCGGGAAGCGTAGTCCGCCGGCGGCGGCCCCGGTACCGGTGTCGGTCGCGTTCCTCGATGGCGGTGGCGCGGCGGCTGCTCTCGCTGCTGCTGCCGCTGGCCTGGTTCCGGTCCGCGGGCTCTGCCGACCCGCCGGGCGGCGGCTGGTAAGGCCCGAGGCGCGACGGTCCCGGTGCCGGTGCCGGTGCCGGTGCCGGTGCCGAACAGACCCTCCCGTTGCAGGCTGGCGGGCACGGTACCGGAGGAGGAGCGGTGCACCGTGGAGCGGGCCGACGCCTCCCTCACCTACTCCCTCTTCCTGCAGCGGTACGGGCGGCCGCTGCCCCGGGGCGGCGGGGGGGCACCGGGGGCAGGGCAGGGAGGGTCACGGGCAGTCCCCGGTGCCCCGGGGAGGGGTCCCGGGGTGTGTGTGTGTGTGTGTGTTAGGGGCAGGCCCCGTGGGAGGTTGGGGGGCAGGTCCCGACGTTGGGGGGGGGGGGGAGGGGGGGGGCGTTGGGGCCGACCCCGGTGCCCCGGGGGGTGGGTTGGGACCGGGCCCCGGTGCGGTCGCCCGTGCGGGACTCCGGTGCGGTGCTTGCCCCCCCCCTCCTCCCCCCCCCAGGTTCGCCTTCTCCCGGCCGGTCATTCTCCGCGGAGTCACGGACAACTCGGTGAGTGCCGGGGGTGGGGGGAGGAAGGACCGAGCGGGGCACACCGGGGCCCCGGGAGCGGCGTTGGCTGCATCCCGACCCCGCCGTGACCCCGTGGCCCCCCCCAGGCTTTCCGTGCCCTCTGCACCCGGGAGAAGCTGCTGGCGGCCTTCGGGGCCCGCCCGGTGCGGCTCAGCACGGCCAACACCTACTCCTACCGTAAAGGTGAGGGTGCGGGTAGGGGCCGGGCACCGGCAGCCCCCCCGGGGGTACCGGGAGGTACTGCCATGGCCCCCCCCCTAACTTCCCCCTGCCCGCAGTGGATGTGCCCTTCCAGGAGTACGTGGAGCAGCTGCTGAAGCCGCAGGATCCGGCCCGGCTGGGCAGCGGTGGGTGCCACCGTCCCCTCTCCGCAGCCCCCCCCCCCGCCTCAGCCCCCAGATCCTCACCGGCCTCACCCTCCCCCTCCCGCAGACACCCTCTACTTCTTCGGGGACAACAACTTCACTGAGTGGGGTCCCCTCTTCCAGCGGTATGTGCCCCCCCCGTTCCGCATCCCGGGCACCAGCCCTGCCTACAGCTTCGGCATCGCAGGTGGGTGCTGGTGGGTTCGCTGGGGGGTGGGATTGGGGGAGGGGTGGGGGGGTCTCACCAACACCACCCTCCCACCATAGGCTCTGGCTCTGGCGTTCCCTTCCACTGGCACGGTCCCGGTTACTCCGAGGTGATCTTCGGCAGGAAGGTGAGAATTGAGCCCTGGGGGGGGGGGAGAAAGACCCCACTGGGTGTCCCCCGAACATGGGGAAGCCCCCCTGGGGCTGAGCCCGACGGGAAACAGCGGTGTGTTGTGTTGTGTCGTGTCGCCCCCCCCACCCCCCCGGTGTTTTCCAGCGCTGGTTTCTGTACCCGCCGGATAAAACACCCCACTTCCACCCCAACGAGACGACGCTGGCCTGGCTCCACCACACGTACCCCGCGCTGCCGCCGGCCGAGCGACCGCTGGAGTGCACCCTGCGCCCCGGGGAGGTGAGTCCGGCCAGCTCGCGTGTCACCCTGGGTCCCCGCTCCCCTCGGGAGGGTGGAGGGGGACACCCACCCACGCAGCCCACCCAGGGCTGGACGCGGGGTGTAGCCCCCGGAGCCCATGGAACCCTCTCCCGACAGATCCTGTACTTCCCCGACCGGTGGTGGCACGCCACGCTCAACCTGGACACCAGCGTCTTCATCTCCACCTTTCTGGGGTAGAGCTGGGCAGGATGAGGACGTGTCACCATCACCCCGGCCACCGTGAGAGCACACCAGATTTGCCCACTCAGCTACTGGTGTTGGGACAAAGGGCCTGAAGACGTTCTGGGGTGGTTTTTTTGTTGTTTTTTTTTTTACTTTTTTTGCCCCCCTCCCCTTTGGATTAAAGTTGTTGTTCTGCCGTAACTGCTCAGGTATTGCTACATCCCCGCCGCCACCGGCGCGCAGGCAGGTTGCGGCACGGGGAACAGCACCACTTCCCAAACCAGGACATGTCCCACCCCGTGCGAAGATCGCCACGGTCAACCACTCTACCTTTTTTTTTTCCACATTTATTGCTGAATTTTTTTTTATTTATTTTTATAGATATATTTTTTTGTTTTTTGTTTCCTTTTTTTTTTTTTTAATTGACATTGGCAAACTTCCAGAGGGTGCTCAAAAGCCAGGCAGGCTGTCGGCCGACCAAAAAGCTGGAGTCGCAGTCAGCCGTGGATTTGTTGGTTGTTTTTTTGGTTTGTTTTTTTGTTTGTTGGTTTTTTGTTTTTTTTTTTTTTAAAGGGAATTCATTAAAAGAAAGAAGAACTTTTTAACTCGGGCGGTTGTTCGCGGGGAACCACGGTCCCGGCAGGCGAGGGGACACACGAGCCAGCCCCTTCCAGACCCCCGGGATGGGGGGCAGGCAGCAGTTTCCAAGGAAAAGCCGGAGGAGAAGGGGGTCAGCATCCACAGCGGGACCGTTGGTCTCCCGCTCCGGCAAGTGGCTGTTTCCAGGAGCGAGGAGGACCTGACCCTGGGCGGGCAGGAGGTGGAAGGACAAGGAAAGAACTATGTACACAGGGAGGGGACTGGGCCAGACCAGCACCAGGCACTCGTCCCGACAAGCTCCTCGTGGCACCTCCCCGGAGCAGGATGAGATCTTTGGGGATTGTCAGCTGCCGGAGCCGAGGGTGACCCTGCTCTCTGGGCGATAAAGATGTTGGTGACACCTTCCAGGTCACTGCCAGGAGCCAACCTTCTCCAAACCGCCGGGCAGGTCTTCCTCCAAGCGCCGTGGGCTGTGAGGAGCTGGTGGAGATGGGGAGGGGGGGGGGAGGGCTTCCATGCCCGCCCAACCGCTGCGGTTCCTCGGGAAGGGGAGATGGCGACGTGCCCTCACCCAGCGCTGCCGCTGGGTCTCTGGGCACCCGGAGCGGAGGGGGGGAACAGCCGGAGAGCAAGTAAGGCATGGTGCCAGCTCAGCGAGAGCCGTCTGTGCCACCGTGGCCGGGGAGGGGACGGGGGGGGGGTCCCAGGCGGGCCAGCGCTGCCCCCTCAGTAATCCTCCACCCAGCCGTTCTCCGAGATGAATGCGTCTATCACCTCCTTCATGGCGAGGTTGGGGATCAGCTGGTCCTGGGTCAGGGGACTCCGCGTCACCGGATCGAAATGCCCCACGCGCTGCAAGGGAGGAGAAGAAGATGGCCCTGAAACCGGTTACTCCACGCGCCCGGCCTTGGCCCCGGGGCGCGGGCAGGTAGCCATGAGGCCAGCGCCGTGCCGGCATCCGGCACAGCAGCCAGGCATCCGCCGGGGCAGGGGAAAGAACAGTGCGGAGGCAGCGTGTCCCCCTCCGCAGGTGCCACCCAGCAGGATGAGAGCAGGTCAAGGCACAAGACACCTGCCAACAGCCGCCTCCGCTTCGGGCAGGGCCTGGCAGCGCCCGCCGCCTGCCTGCCTGCCCCGGCACGTACCCGGGACCAAACCCAAGGAGGCTCTTGAGCCATTAGTTGGGCAGGTACTTGCCTTCATGCCCAGGCAGAGGAGGAGTGCCGGCGAGGTCCTGGGAAGCCCCCCCGCTGCCCCCGGCCTGGTGGTACCTGGAGATGTTCCTCGATGTCCTTCCTGTCGTAGGTGATCCCGCTGGGTGTGATGCAGGGCTCTCTCATCAGCTCAAAACTGATCTTCCCGCACAGGTAGTCCGGGATGTCCCGCTTCTGGCTCGAGAGAGAAGCAGAGCTGGGTCAGGAGGGGGCTGGGTGAGCCCAGAATCAATACAAGAGGGGCAGGAGGTGGCACCGGGTCAGAGGGGGACATGGGGAAGACAGAAGAGTTGTTAGCATCGACTAAAGAAGGTTTAGGGCAAGCAGCTCTGGATGGGGAGAAAGGGGAGCGCACACCAGGACACACTCACCTTCCTCTTCTCATCCACTTGAGAGAAGAGCTCGTCCATGTCCGCCAGGTACTTGTCCTGAAAGAAAAGGCATTGAGGACGAGGGGCTACGGGTCCCCAGAGAGCCAGCCCTGAAGCCTCCCACCCCATGGGTGGCAGGTCCTCGGTGGCCCCTCTGCCTTCACGGCCCCCGGCCGGCTCCAGGCTGAAGCGCGTGGCAGGAGTGATCCAGCTTAAAAATAACCTTCCTTTGTGGGGCTATTTTTATCCCGGGATTAGTCCCCTGTACGGGGCCAGCACCGAGACCCACATGCACTCGGGTTGCACAGCCCTTGGAGACCAACAGGTACAGCAGCTGGGGGAGTGCAAACAGGCGTCACAGCTGCCAGGCTGGGACAACAGGGTGACAGAGCAGGGACAGCTGTGACGGGGGGGACACGAAAGCCCTGCAATAGCAGTTCAAGTCACAAAATGAAGGCTGAGAAGCCGTGCTCTGCCCTGAGGTCATCCTGGCTTTCGCCTGCACAGCCGCAACCGCGCATCTTCCTCGGCCACAGCAGAGCGCGGGGATGAGGATGGGACAAGGAAGCCCCGGCTCCTCTCCCAGCCCCAGTTTGCCCCCCCCAGCTCACGTGTTTCGCCTCGATGCTGGCCAGCTGAACTCGGCTCCGGCTCTCGTCCGCGTTTTCTTCCTGCTGAGTCTTTCGGCACTCGGCCAGCTCCCTACGACAGAGCGGGAAGATGAGAAGCGATGGAGGAACGCTAATGCTCCCTTCCCTGCTGCCCCAGCTGCGGTGCTCTGCCTGCATCTCCGGGAATGCAGAGGCACCGTGCAGAGCGGTGACAGGTTCGTGGCACTAGAAAAAGTCTTTACGGGTGCTGCCACCACCCCACGTTACCTCTCCTTCTCTGCCATGATCAGCTTGGTCAGGTAGGAGTGCAGCTCGTTCTCCTGGTTGATTCTCTTCTCCTCGATGCTGTTCCAGCGTTTCTTCTTGGCGATGCGCAGTGCGCTGGGGATGTCGTCCCCGAAATTCAGCCGCTGCTCCTTGGCGAGGTTGTATGCTGGTGAGAAAAAGGGGCATCTCAGAGCCGGCACCGGTTTCCTTCTCCCTATCCCTGGTGGACGGGCAGCGGGAAAGGGGGGGGGGGGGGGGGGGGGAAAGGTGTCCGCTCACCTCTCTGCAGGTTGGCGATGGCCTCGTCGTAATTCTCCATCTCCATCTGGCACTGGCCCAGGAAGAAGTGTGCCTTCACCGACTGGCCGTCCAGCTCCAGGGCGCGCTTGCAGTCCGCCAGCGCCTTGTCGTGCTGCTGCATCTTCAGGTAGCAGAGGGCTCGGTTGGTGTAGTAGACGGCCACCAAGGGGTTGCGGTTCTGCAAGGCGAGAACCCGCGTTGTGGTTGGTGACGGCAACCGCCTGCTCCCCGCCGCACGCCGCCGGCTGGCAGGGACAAGGCACGGTAACAACAGGGTGACAACAGGGTGAGCCAGCTGCGCAACGCTGTCAGAGCCACAAGCGCCAGCTTGAGCTTGGTCCCTGTCACCTGGATGGATGGGGGGGGACAAGCTGGGGCCAGTCCCCATGGGGCGGCCAGTGTCCCCTCCCTGGGGGGGGTGACGGGATGGGGATGGGGGGTGACATGATGACAGCCCTCGCTGGCACCACGCCCTAGCTGGGGGGGGGGGGCTGGAGCCCTTGACCCCAGGGTGGGTCTGCCCTACCAAAGTCCATCCTGGGAGGTGAGTGGAGGGGGGGAACGGGACAGACCCAGGCTGGGGACACTTTTGGGTGGGGGTGTGTGAATACTGGAGGGGTCCAGCTCGGGGCCTGCTGGTGGGACGGGCCTGGGGGGGGAAAAGGGGGGTGTCCAAGCCCAGGGAGGGGGCCAGGCCGAGGTGGGGGGGGGCAGGCCTCGGGAGGGGATCCAGGCCCGGGGGTGTGCCCAGGCCGGGAGGGAGTGTCCAGGCCCAGGGAGTGGTGGTCCAGGCCAGGGGGGGGTCCTGTCCGAAGTGGGGGGTGTCCATGCTGGGCCCAGTGGGGTCGTGGCCAGGCCCGGGGGTGGTGGTCAACGCTAGGGGGGGGTCCTGTCCTGGGGGGGCGGGGGGGCCCAGGTGGGGTCGTGGCCAGGCCCAGGGGTGATGTTCCAGGCCCGGGGATGTCCCGTCCCAGGGCGGGGGGGGCGTTATCCACGCCAGGCCCAGAGCTGGATGTCCAGACCCCCGGGGGGGGGGGGGCGGTGTCCCGGCCGGGGGGGGGGGGTCCCGTCCCGGGGGTGTCACGGCCAGGCGCGGGGGGAGGCCAGGCCATGCCCAGGGGAGGGGGCGATCCATGCCCCGTGGGGGGGGTCCCGTCCCGGGGAATATCCAGGCCAGGCCCGGGGGTTCCCGTCCCCGGGGGTCGGTCCCAGCCGCGGGTCGGGGGGGGGTGCCGTTGGGACTCACGATGGCGCGGCCGTAGCAGGCGGCGGCCTCGGGGTACTTGCGGCCGCCGAAGAGCCGGTTTCCCTGCTCCTTGTGCTCCTGCGCGCTGTGGCTCTTCTCGGGGCTACCGCCCCCCGCTCCCGGTCCCGCCGCCCCGGGTCCCGCCGCGCCGCCCTCCCGCTCCTCCTTCCCCTTCATGGTGCCGCCCGGCCCGGCCCGGCCCGGCCCGTTGGGGCCGGCGGCTCCGTTGGCTCCGGCCGCGCACTGCGACAGCCGCCACCGCCGCCGCCGCCGCTTCCGGGGCCGGGCCGCCGCGGGGGCGTGGCCAGGGACGGGGCGGGGCGGGGCCGCGGGGAGGAGGGGGCGTGGTCTGAGGAGAAGGCGGGGCCGGGCCGAGGGAGCGGAGGGGCGGGGTGCGGTGACCTGAGGGGGCGGGGCCCGGAGAGCGGAGGGGCGTGGTTTGAGGGCGGAGGGGCGTGGTTTGAGGGCGGAGGGGCGTGGTTTGAGGGCGGAGGGCGGGGCTTGGGAGCGGATGGGCGTGGTTTGCGGGCGGATGGGCGTGGTTTGAGGGCGGAGGGGCGGGGTTTGAGGGCGGAGGGGCGGGGTTTGAGGGCGGGGGGGCGTGGTTTGAGGGCGGATGGGCGTGGTTTGCGGGCGGATGGGCGTGGTTTGAGGGCGGATGGGCGTGGTTTGCGGGCGGATGGGCGGGGTTTGCGGGCGGATGGGCGTGGTTTGAGGGCGGAGGGGCGGGGCGCGGGTGAGGTTTGTAGGGCTGAATGGGGGGGACTGGGGGGGGATGTGGGCGCTGAATGGGGGGGGGGGGGGGTGATCGGGAGGGGGTGCAGAAGGGTGGGGGGAGGCTGCATGGGTTGGGACTGAATAGAGGGTCGGGGGGAGGGAGGCTGAATGGCGGGGGGGTGGGACTGAATAGAGGGTTGTGGGGTATCGGGGGGGGGTCTGGATGGGGGGCGGCGGAGGTACGGGGGGGGATATGGTGGGGAAGGGGGAGGCAGAGTGCTGGGGGAGGCTGTGTGGGGGTGGGAATGAATAGAGGGTTCAGGGGGTGCGGGGGGGATTGGGGGTGGGGGTACAGCGAGATGGGGGGGTGGAGGATATGGGCTGTATGGGGGGGAATTGGGGGTGCAGAGAAGAGGGGGGGCTGCAGAGGGGTGCGGGGGGGGGGGTGGGGTGGATGGGGAGGGTCTGTATAGGGGGTGTGTGAGGTTTGGATGGAGGATATGCGCTGGGGTTACTGAGAAGGGTGGAGGGGGCTGCAGAGGGGTGGGGTGGGGGTTTGTTTGGATGCGTAGGGCCAGAGATGAGTGTGGTGGGGCTGGGGGGGGGGGGGCGGGGTGGGGGGTTGAGGGGGGGGTGCAGCCCATGCTGCAAACACCCAGAGCCCCACAACCCCCCCCATACACCCCCCACCCCCGCGGGGCAGAGCCCAGTGCCGTTTCATGCATCCCAGAGTTTTCTGCTCCAGTAAGTCCAGTCCTTGGCTGCTGCCCCCCCCTTAACCCGCGCCCACCCCCCCCCTCCCCGGGGGCCCCAATTGACTCAGCATGGAGCCAACTGGGATGCGGGGGGGGGGGGGGGGGGCACCACTTGCCACCCCAAAATCTGTCCCCCCTCCAGAGAGACGCAGGCCCTAGCAGTGTGCAAAATATTTATTTATACTCCAAAAAGGTCGGGGAGGGAGGGGGTGTCAGAGCAGGGCACCCCCCCACCGCCCCCCCCATGCCCCCATCCTGGGGCGAGCCCCCCCCGCCCCCCCCTGCAGGGAGGCCGGCTGGCAGCGAAACGGGGGGGGGGGGGGGGTGCAGGGAGGAAAATGGGGGGGAGGGGGGGCTGCAGTGCCGAGGGCACTGCTGAACTGAGTTGTGCCGGTCTCAGCTGATTCGCCTTCCTGCTGCGTTCGCCCCGTATTATTCTTTTTCCTCTCTCTCTCTCTCTCTCTTTCTCTCTCTCTCTCTCTTTCATTTATTTATATTTATTTTGGCGTAGAAAAATAAATCGCTCCTATTTTGGCACCAGTCCTTCGTGTGAAAGTGCAGGTCCTGGAGGGGGGGGCAATGAGTAGGGCCCCCCCCACAGACACCCCTGAAAGGGGGAGGGATGGCAGCAAGCAAGGGGGTTCCCCCACCTGCTTGGTTCTTTCTCGGGGGGGGGGGGGGGCACAGCCCGAGCCCCACGGGCACCCCGTGGCGGGGGGGGTCGGCGGTACCCGGGCAGGGCTGAAGCATCATTTGGGGTTGGGGGCACAGCTGGGGTACATTTGGGGTGAGGGGGGGGACACAGCCCATGTTGGGGAGGGGGGGGGGCAGCGCGCTCGCTAGCACCGAGGGGGCAGGCGGGTGGTGGGGGGGGGGTGGCCTGTCCCCATGTCACGCGCGGGGACCCCCCCCCCCCCCCCTCCTCCTCCCCTCCACTGGGGATAGAAAAAAAAGAAGGAAAAAAAAAAAAAAAAGAAAAAAGAAAAAAAGGAGTGGGGGGGTCTGAGGTTGGGATTTATGGCGGGGGGGGGATCTGTGCCCCCAGCAGGTCGTAGGCAAAGATGTTCCAGAAGACGGCGAAGAGGAGGAAGGTGCCGTAGGAGAGGAGCAGGACCCACCAGCCGCACTGGTCCTGCAGGCTCTCCTCGTAGCTGCGCAGGATGGTCAGCCCCATGCTGATGCCCACGATGGCCCCCGCCAAGTGGGCCATGAAACTGGGTTGGGGGCCCGAGGCCGGCAGCGGGGGGGAGAAGCGGAGCCAGACGGCGCGACCCACCTCCGAGCTCACTGGAAGACAGCGGCAGGAGGTGCTCAGCCCACCCCCCCACATCCCTCCCCCCCCAAAATGGGCACCCCCGGGGTGGGGGGCACAAGCAGGTACTCACTGCACACCAGCGCCAGCACCATCCGCAGCAGTTTGTAGGGGCAGCGCATCCCGGCCCAGTTCTGCGAGAGGACAGATGGACACATGGATGAAGGCATGGTACCGGCCGTGCTCCAGCACCGGGGCCACCAGCGTACCCCAAGCGGAGCTGCGCACCGGCCCCATGGAGCCGCCCCCTCACTCCTCCCCTCCCACCCCATGACGCCACCCAAGGTGCTCACCCCCTCCCACAATGGTGCCCACCCCATGATGCCACCCTGCCGGGTCCCCCGCCCCTGCATGCTGCCCACCCTACAAAGTCATCCAATGACACACACCCGAGGGCATCCCCCACCCATTTTCACACCACGCTGCCCACCCTACAATGGCAGCCACCTCCAATGCCACCCCGTGGCTTCCCCACTCAGTGTCACACCATGCTGCCCCAATGCAGTGCCACCCAATGACACCCACTCCATGGCATCCCCCACACGATGTCACACCGCGCTGCCCACCCTTCAACACCACCCAATGACACCCACTGTGTGATGCCACCCCATGGCTTTCCCTACCCAATGGCACACCACGCTGCCCACCCTACAATGCCACCCACCTCCAATGCCATCAGAAGACATCTCCCCTCCCCGCCAATGTCACACCACACTGCCCACCCTACAATGCCACCCAATAGCACCCACCCCCAATGCCATCCCCTGGCGTCCCCTCCAGTGCCACACCACGCTGTCCACCCCCTCAACTCTACCCAGTGACACCCAGCCCATGATGCCACCCCATGGTGTGTGTCCCCCCATTGCTGACCATGACTACGTTGGCGAGATGTGCCGAGCAGAGCGCGTAGACGCCCCCCGAGCCCCCGACCAGGGGGGCCCGCATGTCTGTGATGGAGACGGTGAGGGAGCCTGCGGGCACGGGCAGAGCTCAGCGTGGGGCCTCGCTCCCCCCCATAGCATTAATTAATTACAATCCCCAGTAATTAATTATGGGCTGCACTGCCCCCCAGCCCCCGGGGGCAGGGGATGCTGGCAGTGCAGGGTGGTTCCCAGAGGTCAAGAGTGGGCAGCAAGCGGAGCTCTGCATCCCCATCAAATTTGGGGTGCATCTCTGCGTGCCCTCCCTGGGGCTGGTGACGGGGACCGATGGGGGACAGCGTGTGTGCGCCTGTCCCCCCTCCCCGGGTGTGCACCCACCTGCCAGAACGCCGGCCAGGTAGAGGAAGCTGATGCGCAGGATGCCGTGCACCATCTCCAGGGGCACCCCGATCATCAGCTGCAGGAGGGCGTTGAACCCCAGCTGCTCCAGCCTGCCCGGGGAACAGGAGGGGGACACGTGGTGGCTCAGGCCACATAGCCACCTCCCCACCGCAGTGTCCCCCTCCCCAGCAGGGACCTACCCTACGTGCATGAACATGTAGGTGAGGAAGCGCCAGGCGCGCGCCCGGTGCCCGGGGTGGTAGACCAGGGGGCTCTTCATGTACTCGGGGTGGTAGGTCTGCAGCACCCACTTGTTCAGCCGGGCCCCGTAGCAGAGGAACACGATGATCTGCGCCAAACCCCACGGCCGTCAAGCTCCAGCACCTCCAAGATTGTCCTTCTGTCCTGGGACAGGGTCACCTGGCCCCACCGCCTCAGGTCTGAACCCCCCCATGGCTACCAGGACACCACAGCTGGGGTCACCCACTCCTCCATCCCGGGTCTGAGACCCCCCAGATTGGCACCAGGACATCACAACAGGGCTCAACCATCCCCTCCACCCCAGGTCTGAGTCTCCTGTGGCCACTGGGACATCACAACCAGGGTCACCCATTGTCTCTGCCCCGGGTCTGAGTCCCCCACGGCCAATGGTACATCACAGCTGGGGTCCCCCTTCCCCTTTGCCTCAGGTCTGAGCTCCCCCACGATCACTGGAACATCACAACTGGTGTTGCCCATCCTCTCTGCCCCGGATCTGAGCCCTCCACGGCCGCTGCCATGTCATAACCGGGGTCACCCGGGGGGTTGGCTGAGCCCCCCAAGGGTGCTGGGATGCTTCAGCCGGGATCAGGCTGGGCACCGGCCGCATGCCCACGCCCCGTACCTGGGTGAGGGTGACGGCTGCCATGAAGACGGGAGGCGGACACGTGCGGTGCTGGTAGAAGTACCAGCGCCGGTCCATCTCGCAGGGCAGGATCTCGTAGGCCACGTAGCGGACGAAGCGCTTGTAGAAGCCCAGGCCGGTCTCGTCTAGCAGCACGTCGCGGGGAAGGGCTCGCTGCCCGTTGGCGATGGCACGCTTGAAGCTGCTCGAGCGCTTGCTGCTGATCTGCGGAGAGAGGCCGTGCCCGCGGGGGCCGCAGGGGCAGCTCGGGCCGGTGGGCTCATGGCCACCCCCTGCCCGTCGCCGCCACCCCGTGCCACAGCCCGGTGGGACCGTCTGGACAAGCCGTGCCATCATCCCACGCCAGGGGAGCCCCTGGGGACCACCAGTGTCTGCCCCCCTCCCCAGGGGCACAGGGAGGTGCCCAGTGCCCACCCAGGCTGGCACGCGGCCGCTCGCCCCCGTCCCCGCGGCCCCCCGGCACTGACCAGGTCTACCAGCTCCTGATAGCAGACCTGCCCCTCGTCGTTGCCCTGCGCCAGGGCCACCAGCATGTCCAGCTTGGCGGGGTCCAGGGGCAGCTCATGGCTGTGCACGAGGCTGGCGAACGTCTCCACCCCGATGAAGCCGGTGTTTTCGGGGTCGAGCTGTGGGGCACAGCACGGGGCATCACCGGGATGCCGGGGCTGCGGCTCCCTGGTCGGTTGGGGAGATGGTCTGGTGTCCCTCACCCTGGTGGCATCACGTGCCACTCCATGACACCAGCCCTTGCCTCTGCAGGGGAGGCTACACCGCCTGGGTGCCCCGTGCCATGTGGGTGCCCTGTGCCGTGCCGGCGTCCCCGTCCCCCCCCGTGGCGCAGCCAACACTCTCCCACTCAGTTATTTCTTGCCGCCAGCAGCCTGCCAGCCAGGAAGCCACGAAGCTAAACACACGCGCAGCCCTGGCACCATCCTCCTCCTCCTCCTCCTCCTCCTGTGCACCCTCATCACCGGGCACTGGGCTCTGCCACACCAGGAACCCTGCACTGGGGCACCCTCCACCATCCCCGGGGCTCCCATCACCGACTGGCCGCCTTGAGCCCTCCAGGCACTCAGTGCCATGGGGTACCCCGCACCATGGGGTACCCGACATGGTCCCCCTCGTGGAGATGAGGAGTCCGGGGTGGCACAAGGATGATGGAGACGGGGAGAGGGCCCCAATGGCCGGAGCACAGCTTGAGCCCTGCCAAGGGTGGCCGAGACGCCGCACCCCACAGAATCCCCCTGCAAATAGTGTTGGGTTTGCTCCTTCCTTTGCCGGGGAATGAAAAGTGGGAGAGGAAATTTGTCCTCATGGGTTGGGCAGGAGAGGGAGCACTGGGGGCATGGGATGGTACCCCAACCCTGGCGTGCGCCCCATCCCTCTGGTCCCGGCAGGGAACAGCCAAAGCTGCTTTCCCAAGGGGAATCCAGCTGCCTGGAGTCTCTGCCCGAGGCAGGCACGGATGTGGGATGTGGGATGCGGGTGCAGGGTGGGCAGTAGGGTGCGGGGTGAGCAGTAGGGTATGGGATGCGGGGTGCAGGGTGGGCAGTAGGGTACGGGATGCGGGATGCAGGGTGGGCAGTAGGGTACGGGATGCGGGATGCAGGGTGGGCAGTAGGGTGCGGGGTGAGCTGTAGGGTATGGGATGCGGGGTGCAGGCAGTGTTTGCAGCCCCGCAGCAGCCACCAGCCCATGGGAGCAGCCCCCACCACTGGGGTGTGGGAGCACCCCAGTGCCACCCATCTCCTGCACCCCACGAGCCGCACACGCCACCCCACAGGTGCCACGTGCGTGTGCCACACTGGGACCTGGCACACGCCGTCCCCACGCACCGGTGCATGCCGAGCTCACCGGCCCCCGGAGAGCCCCAGCAGTGGCCAGAAGCCCCTCTCCACTTTGGGGGTGCATGTCCCCCCACCCCAGACCCAGTAGCCCGCCGGGGGGGGTTCAGTACTCAGCCCCCCCAGCCCTTCAGCCCCGCCGGGCTCTCCCGGGTCCTGCTCTCGCCTGGGGAAGATGCTGCTCGTCCCCAAAGGGCTCGGAGGCACGCGGAGCCCCAGCACCCGATGGTGGGGTGACACAGGGGGACAGCACTGCAGCTCCCGGGCTGGGGAGGCCGGGGGACTCAGCCAAGGTCACGGAGCCGGCTGGGGGCAAGGAGGGGGGGGACTGTTGATATTCCTGACCCCCAATAATTTCCCTCCCCATCCCCAGGGGAGAGCCGCTGGATGGGGGAACGAGGTGGCCGAGCACCGGGCAGGGACGGGGACGGGGTGCAGCGGGTGCTTAACGCATCGGGGCCTGATCCTGCCAGCGGAGCGGAGCCCACCGCTACGCAGCGTTAATGCTCCACGGCCCTCATCCTGCAATCAGGTCACGGGGGTGGATGTGGCCCCCCGCGAAGGAGAGCCTCACTGGGGTGGCCGAGCCCCACGGCAACCCCGAGGCCTCCGGACCCCATCCTGCACCCAGCGCTGGGGCTCGGCACCGCCGCAGGCGTTGGGGCTCGGCTGCTCAGCACCCCTCGGCTGCCCAGCACCCCTCTGCTGCTCAGCACCCCTCGTCCTTGAGGGTGCGCCCGGCAGGATCCGACCCGGAGGAGCGGGGGGGCGCCGGGGCGCGGAGGAGGCCACAAGTGAGCTGAGTTGCGCGGTCTCAGCGGCGCAACGGGGACCCGGGTCGCTGGGGGGGGGGGCAGTGGGAGATGTTCAGCGAAGGGGGGGGGACGGGCAGCGCTGCCCGGTGCCTGCCGGACCCGCGGGTAGCGCTGCCCGCTGCGCGGCAGCCGTGCCCGGTGCATGCGAGCATCCTCTCCGGTAGCGCTGCCCGGTGCGCCGCGGCCCCCCCCCCGCCCGGTGCTCGTCCGCTCCCCCCGGCAGCGCTGCCCGGTGTCGTGTCCCCCCCCCCCCCCGCTCCCCTGGCTCTCACCTGCTCCTGGATGAGCTGGAGCAGGGAGCTCCTGTCCATGCACCCGGCGGGCGGCGGGCTCCGCCGCTCCCCCGCGCCCGGGGCCGGCGAACCGGGCAGGGGAGCGGCGCGGGCGGCGGGGGCGGCGGGAGGGGGGGTGGCTCTCCCCGCCAGCCCCGCGTTGCGGCGGGCTCGGGAGCGAACGGCGAGCGGCGGCGCCGGGAGCCGCCGATGGCAGCGGGGCGGCGGCGGCGGCGGCGGCGGCGGGGGCGGGAGCGGAGCCGAGCGGAGCCGCCCCCCGCCGCAGCGCACGGCGCAGCGCTCCCCCCCCCCCCCCCCCGCCCGCCCGCCTTTCCCTCCCCCCGCCGCCGCCGCCGCCGCCGCCGTGCGGGGAACCGGGACCCGCCCCGCCCCCGCCCCGAAACACGGCACGAGGAGGGGGCACCGGGCACCGGCAGCCCCGGACAGTACCTGCACCCCTGTACAGGTACCCGCGTCCTGGGACGGTACCTGCATCCCGGTACAGCATCTGCATCCCGGTATGGGTACCTGCATCCCGGTCCAGTATATGCATCCCGGTACAGCTACGAGCATCCCTGTATGGGTACCTGCATCCCAGTACTGGTACCCACATCCCTGTACCGTATCTGCATCCCGGTACAGCTATGAGCATCCCGATATGCGTACCTGCATCCTCTACTGGTACCCACAACCCAGTACAGCATCTGCATCCCGGTACAGCTGTCTGCATCCCTGTATGGGTACCTGCATCCCAGTACTGGTACCCACATCCCAGTACCTTATCTGCATCCTGGTACAGCTACGAGCATCCCGGTTTGGGTACCTGCATCCCAGTATGAGTACGTACATCCCAGTACTGGTACCCACATCCCAGTACGGTATCTGCATCCCAGTACAGTACCTGCATCCTGGAGCATGTTTTGGCATCCCAGTACACCACCTGCATCCTGCTACAGGAATCTGTATCCTGGTATGTTACCCGCACCCTGGTACGGCACCTGCATCCCAGTATGGGTACCAGCATCCCAGTATGGGTACCAGCACCAGGTACCTGTGGAATCTGGCACAGGCACGTGCAGACTCTACCTCCATCCTGACCCTGGCACCCGTAGGCCAGCAGAGGTCCAGGCGCGTCCCCCATGGGTGCTCTACCTGGCACGGGGCACGCGGTGGCACACGGGGCACAGCACAGCGCTGGCACCTGCCCCAGCGCCGCGCACGCGGGGCAGCCTGGCACCGGCTACCTTGAACTGGCACCCTTTACGTGACGGGGCCAGGCCTGCTGTCCCCAGGTCCCCACGCACCCTGTCCTGTGGGGTGGCGTGTCCCCAGGACCCAGCTGTGGCACCGTCCCCACTCCCCTGGGCCGCAGCTGTGGCACGGGGCTGTCCCCGTGCCGGGGCAGAGGGGTTGGGGCGCACACGGCAGGCCGGCAATGCCGCGGTGATGCCGGCCGGCACGGGGTAGGCAGAGATGCCCGGCAGCGGGGCAATGCCCGGGTTCCTTCCTCCGGGACTGCGTGCGGCCATGGGTGAGCTCCCACAGCCCTGCCATGTGCATCCATCCCCTGCCCCACACGGCGCGCGTGGCTCCGGCACACCGGCACTATTAATACGCACCGCGGCACGTGGAGCTGCTGCTCCCACGGGGCCCAGCCTGGTTTGGACTCACCAGGGAGCACCGCGTGTCCCCGTCCACCTTGGCACCGCATCCTCCGCCTTGCCCGGAGGTCCCGGCCATGCTCCCTCCCTGCCCCGGGCCCCCCCGCATGCCCGTTTGCCATGGCAGGAAGGGTCTCCTCTCCCACCCCAGAGGGACCCCCCTCGCACACAGGGGAGCAGAGACCCCGAAGAGGTGCTGGAAAAAAGCCTTTTCCCCAGCTGCACCCACGTTCCCGGTGCCCAGCGCCTGCGGCTGAGCTCGCAGAGACAGAAATAGCCGAGGGAAAAGCTGCCACGGGGAAACGGGAGCAGGCAGGGGAGGCGGCACAGCCCCGGGAGCTGCGGGTGTCGGGGGGAAGGCGGCTGCGGGGAAGCGGGGAGCCCTTAACCCCGTGTGGGGACGGGCACACAGAGCCACGGCTCCCAGGGGCAGCCAAACCTTCCGCCTCCCACCGCCCGCAAGATCCTGTGCCAGAGCAACATGGGGACCCACCACCTCCTTCCCGCTCTCTCCCCGCTGGCTGGCACTTGTTGCGGAGGCATCGGTGTCCCCAAGCCCCAAGGAACGCCGGGCCAGCCCCCAGCCTTGTCCCTCAGGGTTGGGCTTCAACTCCTGCCCTAAATTCCTGTAACTTCCCCCAAAAGGGGGTGCACAGCCGCTTGGGGTCTCCTCGCTCACACCACAGCCAAGGGAGGCCCCGGGCGTCGCGCAGCCCCTGGCAGGAGCCAGGAGACGCAGGACACGGTGTACGAGCGGAAAGGTGTGTAAAAATTTATTTTCACGTAGAGAACGAACCTCCTAAAACGGTATGGCTTTGCCGGACGCAAACCGGTGCCGGGAGCAGGGTCAGACCACGCGACACGGGTCTGGTTAGCAGTGCCGCGGGCGGTGGGCTCGGCCACAGAGAGGGGATACGCAAACACCCGGGACGTGGCCCTGGCAGTGCCAGCGAACGCGATGGCAGCGGCTGCCCGACTGGCAGAGCCGCTCCGGCAGAGTCAAGGATGCCCCGGGACCGGGCACCAGCAGGATGGGGGCATCACTTTGGGACTGCCCCAGAAGAGATATTGGCTGCTGCCCAGTGGCGTCTCAACCCCCCTCACCGGCTCCAGGCCACGATAAAAAATTTAAATAGACGAAAACATACAGAAAAGCAGCCCCAGCTGTTACCCCTCGGTGCTGCCCGCAAACAAACCTACCCTGAGTGTGCTCAAAAAGCCTAAGAGGTCGTGTCACTGAGGCAGGAGGGGACCCGGGCTGCCCCGCAGCAGCAGGATGGGAGCCCAGGGGTCGGGGGGAGCCGAGCTGAGCGCGGGGGCCAGCACAGGCTGGCCTCGCTCTTTGGGACTTGGGGACGAGGACGCCGTAGGACTCCGGCCCCGGATTTGCGCTGGGCTGAAGTCACAGCTCGGGCGCGGGCAGGGGAGGAAAGAGCTTCCAGTCGTACCAGGAGATGCAGCGCCCAGAGCCTCGCGCTCTGCGACAGCCTCAGCGCAGCCCAGGGCCCCGCGGAGGGGACAGCAGGACACGGGCCGTACGGCACGGCCTGGCAGCAGCTCAGCCATGGCACTGCCAGGAAAGGACGGCAGCCTGCCCTCGGGAGTGCAGAGGGCACCCCCACATCCTCGCAGCCCTCCCCAGCTTACCAGTGCGCTGAGAATACTGGTGGCTATGAATACTGGTGGCCAGGGCAGAGGCGGGGAGGGGACAGGCCACGCAGGCGGGCAGGGGAGGAGGGCAGATGGGCCGAGAGCCTGGCACGCTGCAGGACTCCGAGTATTTTTGCACAGAAACAAGAGAGAGAAGGGGCTTGAGACAGGTGCTGGGTACCGCTCCCTCCCCTCGCAGCCCGGGGCCGGGGGCTGCAGCCACCGCATCCCAGCAGGAGGGGACAGGAGTGACCCCAAAACACAGGGGCTTGTGGGGTGTAACCGTCCGGCCCTCCACAGCTGCCTTTCCCAGCGCCGGCCGAGGGAAACAGGGACAGGGGGTGGACGTGTGCCCCAGGGGACTGAAGCCATGAGCCCGTTCCGCAGCTCCGCTGCTGCTGGAGGCCCTGGGGGCTCCGGGAACGTTGGGCCCCCCCCGGCAAGAATTGAGGGCACCAGCACAGTCCTCCGGGGAAGGGATGTGCCTGGTTCAACAGATACTGAAACACTCACATTTGAGCTTAAAAACAAACGTTAAAAAAAAAACCAAAAAAAGCTTAACAGAATAAAAGATGGGGATGATCCTCCAGCTGCCGGTGAGGCGGAGCCCCCAGGCAGAGCTACCTGAGCCCCCCGCTGCCACGGCCGGGCAGGAGCCCCGTGGGCGAGGAAGCGGCAGAGACCGGCAGGGTTAGGCTGGCCGGTGCCGGTGGATCTATCCTGCTGGTGCTGGGAAGTCTGGTTTCACTGGTCCTGCAATCCAGGCTGGGGGGAAAGGAGGATTTCCCACCAGGGACCAGGTTGAGGCAGGGCCCCTCACCGGGGAGACGTTCGGGACGGGGAGGCTGGTGTCACGGGGAGGACGGGGTGGAGAGCGGCTCTCACTTGTTCTTGGCTAGCACACGGTACAGCGTGAACCCTACCAGAGCAGTCACCGCGGTCCCCAGTGCCACCCGCAGCCAGAAGGACGCGGCTCCCAGCTCCATGGCGTTCAAGTGGCTGCAAGGAAAGAGAGAAGAGGCCGGTGAGTGAGGTGCACAGAGACGGCTGTCAAAACGCCAAGCTCCCCGACAGCCCAGAGCGCGTTCCCCACAAGCAGAAAGGTTGGGGTGTCCCCGGGGGGGGACGGACGGTGACCACGGTGCAGCTCCAGGCTGATGGATGCAGCCCAGCTGAAAGCAGAGAGCACCAAGAGGCTCCCCGACGCCGCGAGCCAGCGCACCCGCCGCCCGGCATCATCATCACGCCAAACGATGGCTCCCTGCCCCGCGGGTGGGACGGACGTGGCTTTACCCTCCCACGGTCTGGAAATAGCACACCAACACCTAAATAATTGGTACGAGCAAGGAGGTACGTATCTTCCTTTCTAGGTCAAGCTGCTTTTACAACTCCAAGTGTAATGAGACCCAGAAGCGGATGCAGGCGGAGACGCTGGCACAACCAGCGACACCGACCTAAGGGCAGCGAGCGAAGGGGCGCAGTCCTGCCCGAGCGTACACATTCCCTTCCTAAACACATGCTGTCCTGCACCAACGTGCTCCTCTCCGAGGAGGAAAGACACATCCATTATTCATTCTCCACTAAATCAGGGGAGAACAGCCAATCCCTGGCCCTCCATTACGCTGTTATTTATTTATACCACATACCCTAAGATATATTAAGAATATTTAAATTTTAATACTGCAGAGGGGAAAAAAAAAAAAAGTGTCGGCTCTAAAAATAAAGTTGTTTATTGAAAAGAAGCTAGAGGGAAAACCACTCACTAGTAATCCCATCCTGCCTTCCAACGCACCCACATGTTCTCTCCGGGAAGGCTCTGCCCCCGGCGTTGTGCCGACCCTCAGCCCCTCGAGCAGAGCAATGCCACACGCAGACACGTTCTCCTTCCCAGACCTCCAACCGCTGCCCGGGACCAGCCTGGCTGCCGCCCTACCCCATTAGCCAGCCCCTTTCAGGTGCCGTTCCTTCCCAAAAGGGAGGTTGGGTGAACAGAGGTCTCGCTTCACCGACCTCCTTTTCAGTCTGATTCACCTCATCAGGAGAAAATAGCTGCCACCCCCCCTCCGCAGGCCTCGGCAAACTAGGCTGGCTACTCCCCTTCAGCTTTTTTTATGCTAGGCTTCAAAAACCGAAACTCCTGTGGCAGGATCTATCTAATAAATCTGCCAAACACAGACAAAGGCAGAAGAGAGCCCAGTCTCCTCCGCCCTCGCCGAGCAGGGGAGAAGTGGCCCTTTTGTTTCCATCACTTGTACGAGCAGACGACACCAAGAGTTAGAGAGAAACTGAACCCAAAGCAATGCAGCGGAGGCAGGATTTGGCCACAGCCCCCCCCACAGAGCCTCAAGCTCTGCTCCCGACCCAGAGCCCTCTCCACAGGAAGGATACTAACGGGAAGGTGGCGGCGGTGGCCAGCTTGGTGTAGACGGTGGTGCCGGGTGGCCCCTGGCCATGGCAGGAGAAGAGGAAGGGCGGCGGGAGACAGTGCTTGTAGCAGAACTCGGCGGGGGAGAGCCCGGGCTGCTGGCTCGCTTCTGGCAGGTCTGTCTTGGAGGCCACGAACACGCAGGGAATCTGGCTGTCCATGTAGTGTTGCTGCAGAGACAAGAAGTGGCAGCGAGGGGTAAGCGAGCGGCCCACAGGGACATGTGTGGTTGCCACGCAAAGGCTGAAGTCCCCCGGGGCACCCCCCTCCACCCCCGCCAGCTACCTTATAAATACTGGCACAGTAGCTGAAGGATTTGGGGTCACTCAGGTCATAGATGAAGCAGGCGACATCGCAGGCTGCATCCGATGGTTTCGTGAACTTCGTGTCGGCGCTGACCTCATACAGCTGGGGCAGGAGGGGAAAGGACGCGTGGGCACAACACCGTCTCAAGGAGATTTGGCCGTTTCTCACACCAACACACAGACCGTGCCGGCGAGACTGCAGCCACGGCCCAGCCCAGGGGTGCTGGGGACGGCGCTGCAGCAATAGCGGGGGGACACAGCCCAGCGCTGCTGCGAGCCAGACACAGCAGCGATGCCCTCCTCTCCCCTGACTTACTATAAGGTATTTTTCCTGGCCGTTGACCTGCACCGTGTTGATCGTGTAGAGGGATGGCTCTCCCGGGTTCTCCCTCTGGGCCTGCCACCGATGAAAACACGGTCTCAGACAGCAGGGAGCAAAGAGCAGTGCTTGGGGGAGGGAGAGCACCTCACGCTGGCCCGAGCCCCCGTGGTGTAACAGCCACTTGAAGGCCAACCGGTGCCTGCCACGAGACGTGGGGCTGTTTGTAACACGTAGGGAAAGCCAGCGTCACGTTGGGGAGATACGGCTGCCCGGGAAAGGCACAGCCCCTCCAAATCCTCGGGACAAGTGGAGGGAGGGGGCCCAAGCCCTTAGGCAAAATTAAGGACGCGACAGCCACAGCAACCGGCACCAACAGCATGGAGGCGGGTGTGAAGCCCTTTGCCGGGACGCTGGGGCCTCACCATGGGCAGGGAGGTGCGGTCACGCAGCAGATCGCTCAGCAGCCTCACAGCTCTGCCTCCTGCTCCGCCGGGACACCCTGCCGCAGCACGGCCGGAGAGGGGAGCAGCCACTCACCGCCAGGCTCCTGCCGAGGAAGGCCTGCAGGAAGGCGGACTTGCCTGCGCCCCTGGCTCCCAGCACCTTGCAGAGGAAGACGTTTCTCTGGGTCTGGCCTTTCTCCAGGTCGATCCTTTTCTCCCGGGTCACTGGCAGGAGAGAGGTTGGGTGAGCGAGAGGAGGGACACGAGCCGGGACGGGAGGGAAGGGCATGGCTGTACCTGTGAGGGCTTGCGTCTGGGAGTCCTGCTCCGAGAGGATGGGGTAGCCCAAGTAGCCCAGGCACTCCAGGCAGTGCCGCACATCCAGGTAAGCCACGAGCCTGGAGAGACAGAGCGCACCGGGAAGCCGATAAGGTCAGCAAGGGCTAAGCGATGTGACTAAAGGCAGGGGAGAGGGACTGAGCTTACGTCCACTGGCAGAGGAATCCATGCAGGGAAAGCAGGCCTTTATCAGTGGTGCATACCGTGTTGTAGAGCTCGGGGCCCCAGGGCACGCAGGGGAAGACGCTGAAGAAGTTCTGCAGCTCTGTCGGGGAGAGGGCTCCATCCTGGTCCTGCCGAAACAAAGGGGAGTCAGCAGCTGAGGCGGGACACAGCCCAAGCACACACCGGCAGCTCTCTGCAGCTACACCAAGCACGGCTGGGGTGCAGAGAGGGTCCCTAGCACACAAGTCACCCTGCTCGCTGCTGCAGGATGACACAGGGATGCTTTCAACGGCAGAAATCAATTGCAAGCAAGGCCAGAGCTGCGTGAGCGTGCAGAGCACCTGCGCCCCGGGGATTCCTGTCACTGCACAAGAGGTGATTTCTGCTCTGCGATTGCAGCTGGAATCAGTGCCAGCCCTGCTGCTGGGCAGGACCTATCCACACTCATCCTGCAGCCCTGGGGCCAGCCACCCCTCAGCAGCCTGCAAGCGGTCCAGCCCGGCCTTCCACGCCGCAGGGTCACTAACCCAAGGTCTGTGTGTGGCCACCGGGCCACTGGCCACCAGCTAACCACAGGCCAAGGCACTACCTTCAGGCTGGTGTGCCACAGGGCCGTGCCACAGAGGATCTGCCAGCATCTGGGCACACAGGGACGTGCATCGACCCTGTGCTGCAAGTCCCCGTGGCCACAGAGCTGCCGTACCCCAGATGCACACCAACATCTGAATAACTAGTCGGAGCAGGTGCATGCGGATCCAATATATCCCCTTCTCTCTCACTCTCCAAAGTACGGCACAAATCAGTCGCTTTCTCTCCCTCTCTCCAGGCTGGCACCCCCTCCACAGGGCTGGCAACCATGCGGATGCTCGTGCTTGGTCTGTGGCTGCAGGCCAGCAGCTGTGCCCGCTTTCCCCGCCACCCAGCGTGTGGCAGCCAGGCACTACGAGGGGCTATGCCAGTTTGATGTTAACTCAGACCCATTCCCCGAAGGCCCAAACCTTACTGGCTGCCCTATGGTCAAGGGTAGTGACCACAGCCCCGTGCCCTAGCCATGCTGCTGCCATCAGACTACCTACAGCTCGCTGTGGCCACCTCCTGCTCCCAAAGCCTCGGCAAGAAGCCACGAAGGGAGCGCTGTGGCAGAGTAAAGCCCTTCACTGGCACTACCTCTGCTCCCTGGAACAGAGGGGTGGACAGGAGAGCAGCTCCCCCCCAAACGTGCAGTCCTAGCAGAGAACATCTCCTCCCCAGGTAGCTCCGCCGCACGCTGCCCACCTTGTCGTGCTTCTCAAACAGCCGCTGCAGGAACTGGTAGCCCAAGTGGTTGAGCTCTGTGGAGCAGCCGGGGGGAAGGCGGAACCTGTCGGAAGAGACCCAAGTGAGCCTCCTCAAGCCCTGAACGAAGGGCGGCATGTCAGCGGGTCTTCGGCCAAGCCAGATCTCACCCAGGGCGCACAGCTCCCCACTCCCTCCCTGCTCAAGGCCAGCGGTTGTCTCCAGGCCTGGAAACAACCTGTTCCTTGACACAGCCCCTTGCTTTGGGGACAAGGCCTCGAGGGTGCACAGTGGCCTCTCCTCGGCACATCCGTGCTGCCCAAGTGGCCGGGGAGACGCGGCAGCCCTCACTCTGTCTCATGCCCAGGGCTTCAGTGGGGCACAGCGCGACCCCTGGGGTGCTTTCCACCAGCATGGGCCCTGTCCCCTCCCCGCGCACAGCTTGCTGTCTGGGGAGAGGATGAGGCAGCTCACAAGCCAAACCCTTTCATTACTGCCAGATCACCACCTCCGGGGTGGCAGGGAGCAGAGAAGAGACAGCAGCTGCAGAATCAGCCGGGAGGGCTGTGCTGACAGCTCACTGCTCCTGGCAGAGCCGTTCTGCCTCAGCTCAGGCAGAGACAGAACAGCCTTCAAAAACCCCTTGGTGATGTCAAGGGAAGTCAGGGACAGGCCTTCATTCGCCACCTCCTTGCCTGCCTACGTCAGAGCCAGCAGCACAGTCAGCAGCTCCAAGGCCCATTGTATTCGCCGCCAACCCCGTATGTCAGCTCTTGCCTACAGGGCAAGGTAAGGAGCACGAACCTGACCGTGAGCTAAGGGTGTAGACTCAGCCTCAGCTGAGGAGCACAGTAGACCTCAGGGCACAGAAAGGAGCCAACAAAGGTGCTGGGGAGACCGAGTCACGCACAATGGGGATTTCACACCCTGCCCGCCCCACTCCACGGCAGGATACGCACTGTGGGTAGAGATAGTCATCCGTCAGCTCCAGCTCATCGTCGTACCCAAAGCGGCGAAGGATGGTCCAGGTGGTCTCGTGCCGGCCCCTCTGGATGAAAAGCGTGTTGAGGAAGAGGAAACCTGCAGGGAGAGATCAGGTGGCTCAGACACAGTGGGGCCAACCAAGCACTCAGCCTCACGGATCCACTCCTTGGGACCACGCTTTCCTTGGGAAAACAGGCTGCTTGGACAGAGAGGTCTAGTAGCCATAGCAGACTTGGGCTTGCTTTGACGAGAGGGACTAATTAGGCTTGGAATGAGAGCCAGGAGGCTTAGCACGAGGACAGGGCCCCTCGCAATGTGCTGAAGGAGATGTGTGCCTGCATCCCTCGCTTGGAAGTGTCATGGTGCCCTGGTGCTGTTACCATTCAACGTCAGGCCATTGTCCTGCACTCCGTCTGTGGTGTTCTTCCACACAACCATCTTCACATCCTCCAGGGCCTGAGGAGCCAGCGGGTTTCCAAAGCAGGACTTCTACCTCCCAAAAAAAAGAAGGTCATCATCAGCAAAGCATCCAGACCGCACAACCCTCTGTCTCGCCAGCATCCCTTTCCCCTGGCAAGGAGATGGTGTTTCTAGGAGAGAAAATCCACCCAACTCAGGGATTACTGGCTTAGACCCTGTTCCTCAGCATCCCAATAACACATGACTCTCAGCATCTCCAGAGCCTCCTGCTCTTCCCACTGCAGAGCAAACTTAGTGAAGCTTAGCGAAGACCTGTGGATCCTCGTCTGCTCAGAGATGCACCCTGCGGTGCTTTAGTTGTGCAACAGCAGAAGTACTGAATGCAAAGACGACGGCTGTGTCAGCAGAGAGGCAGCCTTTCTGCCTGCTATTGGAAAATAGGGGGACCCCAGGGGCTTCCCACAAGGGACTGGGGAATATCTCAGCTCCGCAGCCAGCCCTACCTGGAAGTAGTTGAGTTCATCATCGCTAAGAATCTGGTTGTTATCCTGGTCCGAGAGGTTGAAAATCCGTGTCAGTGCTCGCGCACACGCAGGTTTCAGCTGCAAGGGAACAACCGCAGTGGCAAAAACAGGGCAGCACCATCAGCCTGGCCCTTCCTCCTGCCTCTTGAAATGCCATGTGAAGAGGGGTTCCCTTCCTGCACTGGCTGGAAGCACGGTCCAGCTAGGCCAGTATCACAGCCACCTTGGAGCTGGGAGTCAGAAGCAGGACACCCCACAAGGAAGGTTTCTCCCAGACCCTTCCCACCATGGCTAACACATGGTCTGGAGCATGAGAGCTTCTGCGCCAACGTGCCCCTGGTCCTTGCAGATCTCTCTGGCCTGGATATACTCAGCTGGCTGTGCTGAGCACGGGAGATGGCTATTTTCTCCTCTTCTTTTGGCTCCCACACAGCTTTCCCCTTGTTCTGGCTGCCTCGGCCCAAACTTTCCACCCTCCTACGCAGGGGGGAAAAGCACAGCACCAGACCAGAGCGCTGTGATGGGAAGGAGACTCATCTGCGAGCAGTACTTCCTACCTGCTTCTCCTCTGGGTCGTAGAGGGGGGCGGTGGGGTGCAGCACAGCTTTCTGGGCATAGTAGAAGAGCTCAGAGATGTTCTTGAGGTTCTTGGCAGAGCACTGGGCATTCAAAAGAAGAGACAACCCTGTGAGCGGGGTCAGACGATGGGCTGGAGACAAGGGGCAGAAGGAGGACGATACGAGCTCCCCGAGCCAGACAAGTTGTGCATCAAGGCACAGAGCAATGTCTGTCCACCATTAGGAAAAAAACAAAAGGGAAACCTCCTGCTCATTCTCTGGCTTTGCTGTGCCCATTCCACAGCCCCAGAGCCAAGAGGGGCTGCGTGTCGTTCTAACACCAGTTACAGCTAGAGAGCCAGAGTGGGCAGACACTGAAACCCACTCCCTGCGAGGAAGACAAAGAACAGAAAGCCTAAAGCACAGGCCCTCACGACCCGGACAGGGGTAATTCTGCAGAACAACGTTAGCAGGGCAGATCTCCACAAGCATGAAGGCTCCCTGGCTTATGCCAGACAAGCGCTCCTACCCCTCCGGGAGGCTTTACAGAAACCCTCCAGTTCCCTCACCTCCACACAGGTCTCAATCTCCGAGAACTGGTTCATGATGGGCAGGATGACATCCATGGAACTCCCCATCTGCAGGTCAGACTTGTTTCCCACTAAAATAATGGGGATCCTGGGGAAGAAAGACAGAGTATGAGAGAGCACGACCAAGGTCACCCCTCTCTTGGTCTCAGCGCTGTCCCAGCAATGCGCGCTCCCAGGCAGCAGGCTGGGGAGCCTCCCCACGCTCCTCTGCAAGGTCCACAGCAGCTTTCCTGCCTCCCACGGCCGCGAGCATCCATCTGGAGAAACAGACTGCCTGATCCCGCTTACGCTTTCACCCAGCAACAATATGTTCAGGAGCCTTTAATCCAGCACAGCAGCCTTCTGCCTAAGAAATCCACACACAGATTGTGGCTTCTGTGCTCCTGTACTCCCTTGGCAGCCTCCTCTCTCCCCTGCCTGGCTGAGAAGAGATCAAGGGAGGAAGGAACCCTCTGCCTCAACTAGATCTGCGATGGAGGAAAAGCCCCCGCGTTCTTCTGCTACGAGTGGTCTGGCGACAAGCCACAAAGCTGGTTTGATCTCAGTAACCCCGGGAGGAGGCGAGGGTGGTGGGCACCCCATAGTCCTCAGAATCCCCCAATTCTCCACCCGCGAACCACGCCACACACAGTACCTGGAGCCCTTTTCAACTCCCCCGTTCACCATGGGGATCCACTTTGTGCGAATCTGAAAGGTGAGCAGAGGGAAAGGCCTGTCAGTGCAGCCGGGGGAGGGAGAGGCAGCTCCCAGCACAGCTCCCAGCACAGGCACCGAGGCAGTCAGCAGGGCCCTGTAGCCATCTGCTCCCCGGCGTTTCACCGCACCAGCAGGCAGCGCAGACCCAGGGATGCTGGATGCCAGCAGAAGGACGTGGACAAGCCTGTTGCCCCCCAGCAAGTGAGGACAACAGCCAAAGCGGGAGCAAGCTTGGGCTGTGCTCAGCCTGCTTCTTCTTGCTGGGGTCTCAAACCCCAAATCCCTGTAGGGCTGGGGGAGAATCAGTACCCACCCACACCAAAAAGCCATGGCAGCCGGGAAGGACCAAGCGCTGGGAACCCCTTTTTCCCTGTCGCTGCTGCCCGAACAGGGCTACTCGGGGCTCTGGCAGGGAAACCGTTACCTTCTCGATTGTGGCCTCCTTGGTGACATCGTACACCACGCAGACCACATTGGCCTGCAAGAGAGAAGCGGCAGAGAGTGGTGAGCGAGGGTCGCCGCAGCGGGGAGGCAGCCTGAGCCCGAGGCGCAGCCCTGTGGTACCCACAGGCCGGCCCTGCGGCCGGGCAGCCCCACTGCCACACGCTGCTGTCGCACTTGCACTGAAACCCAGCAGTGGCGGCTGAGCGTGCGTGAGTGTGCACACGTACACACAGCCCTCCAACAGCAACGACTCGCCCGCTGACAACATAAGCTCTACAACGGGCTGCGTGGAGCAAAGACTCGCTCCTCTGCTTCAGCTCCCGTCCAGGGAGCTGCCATGAGCACATCTGCCTCCGTGCCTGACACCCCGCCCCGGCTCCCTGCTCCCACACCTCGCTGTCCCCTCACGATGGCTCTGCCTGTGCCCTGTGCTGGGCCAGCAGACGCTTCCCTCCTCCCCTCCCCGGCGCAGACAGCACTGACACCAGCGCTTTATTTGAAGCAGACAGGAGGGATCACTGGCCCTTTCAGGAGAGAGTTTAGCACTAATCCTGAGGACACACAAGGGTTTAGGCAGGATTTCCTGGAGCCATTTTAAGCCTCTGTATACTCTTGTTGTCTAGTTGGAGGGAGCAGGACCCTCATGCCCACCGACCCACCTCCTTGGCCACTAGCCACCAAGGTGGAGAGATTAAATAGCTTTGCTCACGTGAGACGCACAGGGGAGAGACACTTTTAATATCTGTAATCAAGAGGTCCCCTGTGCAGAGCTGAGGTTAATCCCAGGGCAGAGAAGAGCAGCTGGGCCCACCCCAGCCAGCCAGCTGGATTATTCCTCCACGGCTGCTCTGAGGAATGTGGGAGCCCTTTTCCCTCCCCCACCAGCGCTCCCTGGGGCTCCAGCTCCCAAAACAACTCCCCTGTGCTTCATCAAGCAGCCACAGGGACCTAATGTAGGGAGCAGGAGGGGTCTCGCCCAAGCTCAGCAAGGGCTTCTCCCGTTTTCTGAGTCCGTTGGGAACAGCCCAAGGCAAAGAGCGCATCATCTGCTCAGCAGCGTCCTCCACCTCCTGGTGGGCAGCGAGCTGCCCCCCACTGCTCTCCTTCTGGAGGCTCCCCGGAGGGCTAGGACAAGCCACATACAACAGCTTACAAGACAGAGAAGGATTAAACAAACCTCTAAACAAACCTATAGCATTAATCCACAGATAACCAACTGCCTGCGTGTCTCCGGGTGGCTAATGGGGAGAGCAAGCAGCCACGTGTCACTCGCCAGCTGTGGGACTATGGGCACTGCAGGCTCCTGTACCACAACACCCCCGTCCAGCCCTGCTCACCTTAGCGATCTCCTCCTGCAGCTCATCTTCTGTCTGCTCCGACTCTGGATGGGGAAGAGAGCCATCACCAATCGCCCCTGGCAGCGGGGACCCCTTCCCGCTCCCCTCAGCCAGGCAGAGAAGGGGAGAAGTGAGGGAGGGGGCGAGGAGGGATGGGGCCCTACCTGAGTAGTCCACTATGTGCGTGGGCACCTTCTCAGGGGTGACATCAGCTGGGATCGTGATCTCCTCCGCACGAGGGGGCACCTGCAAAGCCACCAGACTCTGTTCCAGCCAACCATGCCCATCCAAACCGAAAAGACGGGTGACAAGTGACTTCAGATCCCCACACAACCGCTGCCCAGCACCCTCCCTGCCAGGGCGGGATGAGCTCCAAGACCACGGATGACTCTTGGCCCACCAGCCTGCAGCTGCAGCTCGGCTCACTACAGTTCAGGCCTCACACAATCAGTGTCCCTGTGCTGAAGCCTCTGATCGCCTCCCAGCCCTAAGCCCTCCCTCAAGACACAGCTCCCAACGGCGCAGAGTCCTGCCAGGGAAGCCAGCTTTCAGACAAGTCAGCGCTGCCGCCCCTGCTACAGCTCCAGAGATAAGCCCTCAGCACTCCCCCAGCTCTCCGGCCTGACCTCTTGGCAGCTGGGGGAAGCACTAAGCTGATTGTCTGGGCTTTGCTGCGAGAGCACGGGAAGGTGCATAGAGCTGGTCCTCCCCCGAGCTGACGCTTCCCAGCGCAAACATCGCAAAGGGCACCATCTGCTCGTGGGCAGCGGGAGAAGCCACCTGACAGCACAAGACAAACATGCCCGGCCAGACCGATCCTGTTTCCCCATCCAACCTACGATGGGACAGTGAGCCATCGAGCTGGAGGCTCCAAGGGGCACACGCAGGCAGGCTGCACGCTGTTCCTTGCAGATGGCCCAGCTCAAAGCACCAGGCCTGTCTCCAGACACACGCAGAAGGGTAGGGAACGCAGCTCACCCCTTTCCAAGGGCTCTGTGCTGGTGCCATCACAGCGAGGCCAGAGCTGGGGAGCAAACGGCCTTGCCACTCAGGGCAAGGCTGGGCCCCGCTGCCTGCGGCGCTGGCAGACACAGAGACCCCCCCAGACCCCGCACGCTGGCTGCGGCAGCGGGGAGCAGGGCCCCGGGAGGTACCTACACCCCTCCCCAGGGCAGACAGCGCCCCAGGGCAGGGACTAGAGCACAAACTGGAACCAACACCATTTCAGCTGGAGCTCCGTGTGGTCCTCACAGGCTTAAGGTCAACCAAACCAGCTCTGTGGCTGTCACCCGTCCCCAGGGAGACGCGTGCTCCTCCCGGACACCCCTGCCTCGGGCCGGTGCCACTCGGGACAGAGCTGCCCCACCGCTGCCTGGCAGGGCACCCAGCGAGGGGGGTCGGGGCTCCCCCCTCACGCTCACCTCTTCAGGGAACTCCTCGCCCACCAGAGCCATGATCAGAGATGTCTTCCCCACCTGGGCTAGGAAAGAAAGGGAAGACGTTGGCACCGACCCGGCATAGCCTGAGCAGCTGCCACGATCGGAGCCAGCAGCCGGTGCCAATCACACCCGCGGGGCACCGGGGCGGCTCGGCGCCGCGGGCGAAGGCGACGCCGGTGTCCTTGCCCTGCGGGAGACCTAGGGGCGAAGGCCGGTAAAGGCGGTGCAGCGCTTCAGCCCGGGGTTGCCGGAGGGAACCCACGGGAAAGGCCCCGCCCGCAGGAACCGCCACAAACGGGGGCCCGCTGGGCTGGCAACGGCGGCAGGCCGGAGGGCACCGCTACCGGGGCCGCCACAGCGGGGAACACATCCCCCCCGCCCCACTAGGCCCCGCCGGCGACCGGGGCAACGGGCAGGCCCGGCCGCTCCCGCCAGCCACCCCCGCCGGCGAGGCCCTCCCGCTGCCGGGTGGCACCCGGGGGCCCAACCCCCGCGCCCGCCATGCCCCCCGCCGCCCGCCTTACCCTCCCCGAGCAGGAGGATGCGGACGTCCCGCTTCATGGCGGCGCCGCCGCCGTTCCCGGGGCCGCCGCCGCCGCGCCCCCCCCCCCCGCCCGCCACTTCCGGCCGCACCACGGAGCGGCGGCGCAGAGCGGCGCGGGCAGAACAGCGCCTCCTGGCGGGCGGCGGGCAGCACCGGCTTCAGCTTTCGATGTTTTTATTAATTAAAAAAAAAACAAACAAAACAAAACAAAACAAAACAAAACAAAAAAAAACAACCCACAGCCCAAAACAAACTAAACCGGTAAATGGAGCCGTAAAACACATCCCTCAACCGGCCGGGCCTGGCCGGCGGGCCCGCCGCCGCGTCCAGCCCCAGCAGCCCGCGGGGGGGAAAAGGGTGAGGCTGGGGCCTGGTTGGGGCCTAAGCCGGGGCCTGGCCCAGGAGCCGAGGCCGGGCCTTCTCTGCTGCAGAATCGCCGCTGGTCCTGGGGCCTCCCGGCTCAACCGCCTGTGAGCTCCCAGACGAGGACGGCGCTGTGGGAGGCCGTGAGGAGGCGGTGGCCGGAGGGGGCAAAGCGGCAGAGGTGGACAGCATCATCATGGCCGGCATAGTCCTGCGCGTCGCTGGTGGGGCAGCACAGCAGCCTCAGGAGCCGTTCTGGGGGGAAAGGAGGGGGCTCAGTGCCGGGGGAAGGGGGCTCTGCTGGCACAGGGCTCATCCCTGCCAGGAGCACCATTCCCAGTTACCCCCCGGCCCCTCTCTACCCCACTGAGTCAATAAGCTGAACAACGGGAGGCAGCTTCTTGCTGAAGCACGCAGGCAATTAATGGGGAGAGAACAGGACGCAACAGCTCCACGCTCTGTGTCAGACTATCACATTGCAGTAATGGATGCGGCACCATGCATTAGTGCAGCTCTGCTGTGTCGCACACCCCTGAAGCGGCTGGCCCGGCGCTCAGCGGATGGCCTGCAGCTCTGGGGCAGGCATGGAGCTCACCCCGCTCTCAGGAGCTGCTGTCGGAGCAGGATGGACATAAGTGCTGCCTCCTCAGGCAGATACAAACAGCTACAGGAGCGAGGTGCCCTTGATAGGAGAAAGGTACCGATCGTCCCCGTGCTGGGGGAAGGTCTGTTGTGCCTCCTGGGCTGTAGCTCACACAGCAGCAGAGTTGTTCCTGTGTAAGTGGAGTTGAAGATAGCCCCTAACCCCAAGGAGTCATTCAAGCGACAAATCCTGCTCATTGACAAACAGGACTGAGCTCGTGCATCTTATTTCTGATCTATGAGTCTTCCGCAGCTTTCTCCTTGCCTGATGCAGACTCTGCCCAGGAGCAGGGCAGCTACCTGCAGTCCCGGGACTGTAGCTCCCAGGGTCTGAGGCATGGGTTAGTGTGTGTGCATGTCTCTCTCGTTTAAAGGAAAAAAGACACTTGGTTTCCCTGCCACTCGCAGGAAGAAGGGGAAATCCTCCCCCACCAAAGGGAACCTGGGGACAAGGCAGCCAGGGCAGCAGTGCCCACAGCACCCTCTGGTACTCACCACCGAAGCCGACAGCCATGAAGCGTGCTGCAGGAGACAGGCTCAGCGATGTGGCAAAGTATGGCAAGGAGATCTTCTCAACTATCTGCGCTCCAGGAAGAGAAACACACCAACACCTCAGAAATGAGCAGGCAGGAGACCAGAGCTGCTGCAGTGACAGTCGTTAGGAGGGTAAAGGGCTCCTCTCAAAGGGGAGGCTGACAGATGCACAGCACCTCTCAAGAGCTCGGAAACCTGCCAAAGGCATCGACTTTCCAGAGGAGACTCATCTCAAAGATTCAGAGATCGTTAGTGCTCCTGAAAGCAAACGCCTTCCCCTCCAGTGGGATCGAAAGGCAGCAGGGCAGCAGCAGGGACTGGCAGCCTGCCCAGACGCAGCCCGAGGCAGGGGCAGGGCCCTGCCGCTCACCAGTTACCTGCGCCAGACTTCAAGTTTCTGAGATGAAAAGCTGTTGCCCTAAGCAGCTGCTTGCCTGAGCCCACCCCACACCTTCAGACTTGGCTTTATGCGCAGGGCAGCACCGCCTCCCCCACATTGCACCTCATTTAGTGTGGCCACAGCCCCACAGTGGCAGAGGAGCGCCTGCGTCACCCTGGCAGGGCACGAGTACCTGTTTCTTGCGCAGACTGTAAAACAAGGCTTCCTTCTGCATCCCGAAGCCGACGTAGACCAGGGTACTGGGTTCCCAAGGGCAGAAGGCGGCCAGACTGGGCGGGAGGCTGCCAAGGCCCTGGCAGGGGAAACCAAAGGGAACAAAATTGAGGCTAGCTTCTCCAGCCCGGCCCAACACAGTGAGGGACAAAAGGAAAGCACGGAGAGACACCAGCCCTTGGGCTGTGGGTGTCCAAGCAGTGGGAAATTAGCATGATGGAGGCCGTTTCCTCCCTCTTGCATTGCCATCTCAGATGTGCTCACAGTAAAGAAGCAAGGAGCAACCCCACACTGCCATGGAAACCTGAAGCAAATTGTTTACTGCCATAGGAGCGGGACACACGAGGGTCCAACGGGTTGAATTTCCACAGAGGCATTATTGCTGCAGGGGCTTGAAGGTGGGATTGGGTTATGGATCGGTTTAACACAAGAAAATAGGGCCCAGAAGATAGATCTTTAGTAGTGAATCCAAGATCAATCCTTCCCCTGTTCACTGTGGGGAGACCTGTAGTGAGTTTCCTTCATGGAAAGGAAATCCATCATTTTTGGAAACAAACGGAAGAAACATTGACAGAACCCAGCTGCTTTATGGGCCCGGATGGTGCTCGGCCCTGAGGGTGGCAGGCTGAGGCACCTCTGCTTGTCCCCCAAAAAGACCCAGCTCTCTTCTGTGTGCCAATGTCACGTGTACTGGAGAACATCTCCACCTCCTCTCTGATACAGACCCTACTCCCTTTCTAGCAGGTGTCCTGCTGCCCAAATCCCACACCTGGGTGGGAGCCCAAGTGTTCTGCAAAGCATCACAGACACACAGGGTTAGCTCTGTGAACCCAGCACTGGGCTCCAGGCTCTGAATATTCATGCTCTTTGACATTCCCAAAGTTAGCAGCACGCTCATAATCAGGTCTCTCTTCTGTGCGCTGTGCTCACTGCTGCCTGCGCTCTGTTTTGCGTGGCACAGGGTTGTCAGCTCTTTGCAGATGCAGCTTTTGACTCCTCGCGCTTACAAAGTCAGTGCTTCCCAGCGGCTGGGCGCTGCTACAATTCCCTCTGCCTTTCGACACACAAGAATGCGCACTAACAAGATACTCTACCAGCAGCAGAACTAATGAAGATGACTTTCTGAAGCACGCACTCTTTGGCCCCATCCCACTCAGAGCCTTGAGGCATCTCTCCTCCAGCGCGGCTGGTGCTGAGACCCACGCCGCAAGCAGGCAGGGGCTGGCAGGTGCCACGCTCACCTCGGGGCTGGCAGGAGCTGGGAAGCTGAGCCAGTCGAGGAGTTCGCACTTATCCTTCAGCCAGTCAGAGGCCCAGACGCTGACCCGCCGGTCCGAGCTGGTGGCCAGCCAGAGCTCGCCTCCTTCCACCCCAAAGTCACGGTACTGCAGAAGATAAAAGCAACGCTGTGACTCTGGCAGTACAGAAGCTTCAAAGAAAGCTGCCACTAGAGCTCATGGGAACACAGGCCTTATGCCGTAGGGGATCAACACCAGGATTAACCTCCATTTGGGCAGTGCTATGTTAAAAGAGTGCTTAGAGTCGCTTAGAATAAAATAGGACAAGAAAGCCGCGGTATTGGAACCGGCGGCACACTCTGGGCTGAAAGCACCAGCAGAAGAGGCTGCTGAAAGGAGGGGTGAGCACCTAGCCTGAACGACACGGATCTCTTCCTCTGAACGCCCTCCAGATCTGCACATCTCCTAGGGGAGTGCTTGCAGATACCATGTGTCCCCTAACAAAGTCCTTCACCTAAAACCGAGGAGGATCTCCTAAGTCTAGAATTACCAGGGAACGCAGCCTTGCAGCCTGAGAACTTAGGCTAAATTATTCTCATTTCTGCTGCATGAAAGAAGAAGGCTCTCCATGAAGAGAAGGACAAAGGAGATGCTAAAACCATCACGCTGCTGCACAACTGAGTCTTCCTAGCTCCACAGAGGAACAGTACGAAGAGCCAGCTACACACAGGAGGCCAGGCTGCCGAGGAGCGATGTGGGGAAAGCACGCCGAGCCCTTTCTTGAGGGCAGAGAGGCTGAAAGCTCACAGCCCGGGCTGCTCTCGAGGGGTGCTGCTCTCTGAGAGCCTGTGGCACAGGCACACATGACACCCGTGTGTGCAGTGTGTCTACAACAGCCACCAAAGGTCCCTCCCCAACCACAGGCACAGCCTCACTCGGGATTGCACCTGCAACGCCTGTGGCTTTACCCCACTGAAGACATCCCTGGGAAAACTGAACAGAAGTTACTGGAGGGGATGGGGGCCCGAAGAGGAAAGGTGAGGGACAATGAAGGAAACTCGCTGACCGACCCGACCACGCTGCTGCTGCTTCCGGCAACTGTGCAGTGACACATGGGGAACTTGTTCCTGCACAGCGCCGGGGCCAAGGGTGAGGTCTCACCTGCTTCCTGGTGCACTGGAGGACAGTGATGGGGGAGCCTTTGTGCTCAGCAAGGACGTGGACAGTCATTCCGGTGTGAGGGCTGCTGACAGCCACGAGCCCGTCCTTGGCCCCTGATAAGATCATTTCTCCTGTGGAGAGAGGAGAGCAAAGAATGGGACATTTCTTGTAGGAGAAGAAAAAGCCCATAGGAGAAGAAAAAAAAAATACTGTGAAAGGCTGGGAACATCTGAGTCAAGGGCTGGGTAAGGTGAGATGTCTCAGAGACACCCACTAAAACACTACACTGAAGAAGAGCTGCTGCAGGTTGTAAGCAGGAGGACACAAAGGCATGTTTGTTGTACCCACACCCCTTTCCTCTGCCATTGCCAATGTACCTCAAGTGTCCCATTTACCACACGCCCAGCTGGCAGCTACCAGAGCTCATTGATAGAGGTTCTCTGGCTCCCCCTGACCCCAGGTTTTTGGGCAGGTCACCAGTACACAAGACCAGCTGGCGGTGAGGGTAACCCAGGCACAACCAAGCCATGCTCTCCGAGGCAACATCTCCCCCCTGTTATAACAGGCAGCCTCACCGTCTGTGGAGTAGGCAATTGCCGTCAGTGCAACAGCATGGGGGTGCATTTTCAGCTCCATCTCTGTCCTGGAAATGCTGAACACGCGGATGGTGCCATCGCTGTACCCTGCCACTACATGCTGGCTCTCAGCTCCCCACGAAACGACGGGACGAGGCTCCCAGGCCAGGCACTGGCAGCTCTGCAAAGGAACCAGGGCAGAGACACAATGACACAGTGAAGAGAGCAAAGCACACTAAAAGCTCCACCTGCAAGTATTTCCCCAAGTTAGTCCTCAGTGAGGACACAGTAGTCCTTGCAATCCCAAGCAGTGGACGGTGCCCTTTACCAAGAGGAGGGGATTGATGTACCACAAACAATTACCTGGTTGAGCACCTGGAACTGTACCACCAGTTCCGTGCTGCCCAGAGACCAAATCCTCACGCTGCCGTCTTCCCCGCACGTTGCACAGTGAGTCTCGTCAGGACTGAAGCACACTTCAGTCACCTGCAGCAAGAACGGAGATGGGGAACTGGGGCCCTAAAAATGCCGCAGCCTAGAGGACATCAGCTCCTCTGCCCTCTAATCCCCCAGGCCCCCCCGTCATGGGAGACACCAGAGAAGAAGCCCCAGACCTAAAGGAAGGTGGAGTGCTTTGGTTTTGTGCTTAAATCTTGGGCTGACAACTAGGCTTGTAATGGAAACCAGTAAACCTAACGCCAAAGCTAGGACCAGGCACTATGTGACATAGGTGTACGTAAAATACCTTCTCTTCTACTATTTGAAATCTTTTTTTGGTAGCATAAAGATATCCCAAAGCAACAGCAAAATTCAAACCAGTCATTCTTCACCTGTTTGGGCTTTTTAAAAAATATTTTAAGCAAAGAAAACATTGCTAGCAAATAGAAGACAGGCAGAAGTTGCAGCAGTCAGAAATGAAGCCTCTGTGACTGCAAACTACATTCTTCCACTCCAGCAGAAAGGCCCAGAGCTGCTCCCAGGCGGAGGCTGTTAAACACCTAAGGTTAGAGCGGATGAGCTCAGGACTTCTTGATATTGGACTCCTCAGTGTGCACAGTTCTCTCTAGACTCCTCTGTGTGTCTCGTCGGCGCTAGCAAGCCCTGCAGCTCCCTGAGCTCTCCCGTGGCCAGACCAGGGAACGCTTCTGCAGCCTGCACACACCTCCCAGGGCACGGACAGCACACACAGCACTCGCTGCTCTGCGGGACAAACCACCCCGGCCCGGCCCCTCTCACCTTGTTCTTGTGGCCGCTGATTAGCCGGATGCTTGTGCTCTCTGTCCAGTTGATGTACCACAGTGTTCCTGCCGTGGTGCCCACAATTCCCATTTCTAGAGAGTCATCAAAGGCTGCACTGACTATTGTCCCATCGAGGGTAATCTCATGTTCTAGCAGGACTGAGCTAGACCTGGTGGAAAGGAGGATGCGAGAAGGATTGGCTCAACTGTTGGAACAGCCACTCTGCCTCCTTTAAATGCAATTTTCTAATGAGCCCAGTCGTGTATTTGCAGCTAAATGGTTCAATGAAGTGTTCCTGTACGTTGAACAGTGACTACCGTTACATTTGTGCCGCAACCATCTTTTATAGGAAAGAAAGAAAATACGGGGTGCAATAGTGCGAGAGAAGAAACAAAGGCAATGTATTTTCACTAATTCTCTTAAAGGAATTCCTACAAATCACCGACACAAACTTCAGGCAGGATAAACTCCACCCATTTCCAGTATTAAGAGGGTTCAGCTACCTGTGGCAAAAGTTCAGTAAAAAGATCCAGACAGAAAGAATCGGCAGTCACGGGATGGAGAGGAAAAGCTAAGGATGAAGAGCAACAGGAGCAGCATGGTTGCCGGCAGAGCCGATGTCTGTCTGTGAAATGCCACCTCTCAGACAGGTCCTGGGAGCTGCCAGCTGAGGGGAAGAGCATCTCAAGAGCACAGAGAGTTCTGGAGATGGGCGCAAGCACAGCGAGGACGCTGGGGCCACGACCTCCTACCTGGCGTCAGGACCTTTCAGCCTCAGCTCCTGCACTGCTGCCACTGCCCACAGGCGGATGCGTTTCGTGTTGCTGCCGCTCACCAGCCTGTTGCACCGACACACCAGCACACCTGGGAGGCCACAGGGGAACAAAGGGCACCCGTGAATATCCACTGCTCTCAGCCACCACCCAAAGGGTGCTCCTGACAGCCAGGCCACTGATTCATTCGGGCAGGGCACCAGGAGTCTTTTACAGCCCAACACCCAGCGTTTTTACAGACTAGAGGTTGACCCCCCCAGCTCTGATGAGGAAACTTGGGGAAATCCAGGGAAACCCGGATCCACTGCCACCCCACGCATCTTGTATCCCACACAGCAAACTGGTTTTCCGAGCACAGCTCAAATCGGAAGCCTGCAAGCTCATTGTTCTTTCCTAACGAGTTCCCATGGAATTTGTTACAGCCCCGACAGACGCGTGGGGCATCTGCACCCACCAATCTCGCCCTCGTCGGCCTCCCATGTCATGAAGCAGCAATTAGTCTCGGTGTCCCACACACAGATCTGGCCTGAGTTGGTCCCACTGTAAAGAAGAGCGTCGGCACCGTAACAGAGAGAGGTCAGCTCCACCGGCCCTAGCACGTCCGGGACAGGGGCCCGATGAACCTGTCGGAGCACATAAGACAGAGATGTCAAAGAGAATATGGCGCTTACTTATGTCAGAAAAAAAACCCACCCTCCTCCTGCCCTCAGTTTATGCAGTTAACACCTCAAGCACAACTGAAAGCCACTCATGGCCAGCCCACATCGTCTCACTAAGAGAAATCATCAGCTCTCACAGATTTGTGGGTGCAGAGCCCCCATCGCACTCACCAGGGGCTTGGAAAAGAAGTCAGAGATGTTGAACAGAAATTTTAGGAGAAGGTAAAACTGAGGTTTACCTTGAGGTTGACAACAGCTCCCTGCTGCTCCAAGAGCCAAAACATCATGGCTCCCTTCCCCACACAGGCCAGGTCTCTGTGAGAAAGAGGACTAAAAGCCACGTCATGGACTGGCTCCGAGATACAAGTTGACGATACGAGTTCGTAAGTGTAGGTATTCCACAGAGCAATCGTTTGATCGCTGTAGTCCCCTAGGTAGAACACAAAAGGCAGTAGGAGGAAATTCTGCAGCCTCAGGATACTCACAAGCAGACACACTGCACACACCCATCAATTGTGTCACTCCCTTGTCCAGTTATTCAGAGACAACTGCTGTGAACACCGTCCCAGGCATGGACACGGCTCCTTTGTGTGCTCAGCAAAAGCTGCACGACATGATGGGTCCTCATCTGAGTCGAGGACAGATATAACTGGCCCAACGCTTCGTGCTGGAGGTTGTAGCCAATCTGGGTCTGCAGCCAGCGTTTGATCTGGCTGGTGGCTGGTGTGGTAGGGATTCCAACAGACAGAGCAGGCTTTCTGCTGTTTCTACATCATTAGGAGCTACTGCACACCTCAACGTATGCCCCACACAAGCCCTCCAGTGATACTGTGCAGTCAGGGTTAACAACAGTCTAGACAGAGGAAAGGGATGTCACCTTTGCTGAGATGGGAGCTAATCTTAATGGAAGCCACCATATTTAGGTGGCAGCAGAAGGCACTGGCCTCCGTGATGGCAAAACGTCCCCAGCTCCCATACAGCTCCAGAGGACAGTGCTCTCCTGCTGCCTTTCCCAAGCTCCACAATCTCAGTGGAGACTTTCAGCTTTTCTCTTCTCTGCAGCCCAGACCGGAGCTGGAGGAGGAGGGCTCCTCTCCCACGCTGCTCCACGGAGAGCACAAAGCTCTCTTTCTCTCCGGCGAAGCTTGCTTTTTTTCCAAGGGCGGACTCACCAGCCCAGAGAGAGTGTATTGCCTGCTCCACAGGTCCTCTCTCATGCAAAACAAGAACTTACTAATTGCATATTTGTCCTTTAAATGTCCCCTGCCTAAAGAAAACAGACAGCTTGTGCTGGCATCGCTGCCTGGCAGGAGGCTCACAGTTTGAAGCCTGGCTACTTCTATGCAATTCCACCTAAGCAGCAATAAGAAGGCCAGAAGAAGGCTTTTCCCTTTGGATACCATATTAAAGTAACTGCAAACTATTTACACAGGCTTAACAAGCACTAGTGAGGCAGAAGAAAGCTGTAACTTCAAGAAAAATGAGCTAGCTGGGGCGATGAGAAAGAACTGAAGGGGAGCTGGGGGGAGCCCAGCGTTCGTGCCTGTGGCTGAGACACACGGGGTGTGTGCTTCCCCTCGAAACGCTGGTGACAGCGCCCTGGAAGCACGCTCAGCTGCAAAGAGTACCTCTGCAGGCAGTCACTCCCAGGAGGACCTGAGATCACTTGCAGTTTTACATGCTGCATTATCCATTGTCCCGAAGCTACCAAGCAACAGCTTTATACCCGCGAGCCTGGTACGCATCTCGCAGGGATTACACATCTTCCTCCCATGAGCTGTCTGCTCTAGGGTCTGCTCCTGCACCCACACCTGGTGTTACAGGTGTACTCACCTAGGGTAATAAGGAACCTGTCATCCCGAGAGAATGCCATGGCTTGTACTTGTGTCTCATGATGGAAGAGACTTGCTGTGCAAACCCCATCCTGGACATTCCAGATGCAGATCTGACAATGGGAGTCTCCACTCCTCTTTCCTGAGGCAGAAGCAAGAACCTAACAGAACAATATGTTGTCACCGAGACCTTGGTAGACAATTAGAGAACACTTCATTAGTCTTAGCAACTATTAGTCTCAAATTAAAGTGATGTGGTTGGCAAATGGAAAATTCTGCGAGAACAGCCATCAGCTGATGGCAGGAGGGAATGGTAGCATGACCCAGAGGAAGGGAGCAGCTTTTACTGTCGCACTGAGCCAGCACAATGGCCAGCTAGGCTCCAAAACCAGTTATTGTATTTCCATAACCCCAGGTCTCCATGCAGCAGGCAGAAGGAGGAACGGACAAATGGGAATTTTAGTCTGTGACGTTCCTTTAGCTCAAAGCGACAAAGACAAAACCCAGCCTGGGGCAGCAGAAGCCTCTCCTACCTGGGCATCGTGGCTGACAGCGAGCGTAGAGATCTCCTCTGCATGGCCAAGCCAGTGATTCTGTGATCCCGAGTGCAGGTCTTCAACCACGATGACGCAGCCACAGGTGTAGGCGAAGAAACCTAGCAGAGGAGGAGATGGGATGTTTTCATGTAAAGGCTTCACATACAAACCTACATTGCCATTCAGGGAAGTTCTTTTTTTTCAGTAATATATAAAAGCTGACTCTTCTACACAGCTTGTCAGCAGCCTTCCCATCGGGTTGAGAGTGGAGTAAGGACAAATCTCACGTCCCCTAACCCAAGCAAAGCAAAGCTGTTGGGCATCGCTCCAGCCTGGGGAAAGGAGGCACGGTGGCCTTTATGAGAGCTTTCCCTTCTGCTCTGTCCACTCAAGCCTGAGTCTGCCTGTATCGACTAACATTTGCCAGTAGCAAAGAAGAAGGGTCACTGGATTTTACCAATGCAAATAACCCCTGTGTTAAAGCAAAGATCCCAACCCAACAGCTAGAAGATCATAAACTCGGCTCACTACACACACCTCCCGCCCCTCCAGAGCCTTCCCGGTGTACCTGTGTCCGGGTTCCACACCATATTCCCTCTGCCATTCCCGTTGTAGCCGATCACTGCTTTCAGCTTCAAGACCTCACTGCCAGCTGGAGGACATAAGAAATTCTGCAAGAAAAATAGACACTGGCTTAAAATAAGCTCGAGAAGGATGACCCAGTCAGGTGCATTCAACACCCACGTAAGGAAAAGCGTGCGTGCAGGAACACACACGTACTCACACACACAACACACAAATCATGCCAACACTCACACAATTCAAATTCAACACGTCAACGGCTGAGTACCAAAGGGGACACTTATAGATAGAAAAGAGAAACTGCACCAGCAAAACCAGGCACAGATGCTTTCAGATGGGGCACAAAACAGGCTGGCAGCAACTGCCCAGCCGATGAGCAGCTGTTAATCCTGCTGGGAAAGAGTTCAATGGGTTTTGCTGACTTGGGGACATAGATGTTTCAATAGGAAGACAGCGGAGGGGAAAAAGATGCTACCAGGTGGAGGGACAGAGGAGAGAATTGAGGGTGCAAGCTGACATAGCTTTTCTCCCAGCACCGCGAGCAGCAGAGCTTAGGAAAAGGTTGAGTTAAGTTTCTGTTTTATTATTGCTCTGTTTGTTAACAGAGCGAGAGCTCTGCCTTGACTATCTTCACTACGCTCCATGGATTGCCTTCCCCAGCCTGCTCTGCCAACGCATCTGCTCGCAAATATGGGTGCACGATGAATCACTCCATTGCTCACTCGTCTTTCACTTTCAATAGCACATGCCATTTCCATTTCTTTTGAATAAAAATGTATGCAGATTTGCTGAACAGAAAGAAAAAGAGTTGATCACAACTCACTTTTTACTAGTCTGGAAAGAGCTGCGCGTAGAGAAGAGAGGGGGACTAATGTTAAGGGTTTCTAATTGAACATCAGGCCCTGGGGTGTGTTTCACAAACTGCTTTCAAGGAAAGAAGAAAATGGAAGCGATTTGGAAAATTCACTTATCCCAGCCCCAGAACGCCTGTTCATCACCTGCCCGGGGAACCAGCACAACTCTCACCTGGGGGAGCACCGATGCCTTAAAGCGAGGAGTGAAATGCCGATAGGAATCTGGGCGGACGGAGCATTGGGACTTGGGATGTTTGGTCTCCTTTCTGGGTTCTGCCACACAAAGAAGAAAACAGTAGCTACGGGATGCTGCTCCTGGGAACGGTTCGGGAGCTGCGGCTAGGCTGTGGCTTGCTGCCTGCTCAGATGCTGCGTATGTGCGTTCATACATACACAGATGAGGTAAAAAAAAAAATAATCAGACTGCAGCATCGCACACGCTCCTACACCACTGGCCATAGGAAAAGCACCGGCTTTCCAGGAGCAAAGGAGGACCATCCATCTCCCCCCCATCATCCCGCTCAGCCACACCACGCTGCAAACAGCCTAAAGGCATCCACGCTGCGAGCCCTGGGCATCGCTGCGAAAGCATAAGCCACACAGCTAGAAAGAGGTCTTCAACGAGAGCGGCGGAGGCATAGTTTTATGTCGAAGCTTTCCAACAAGTGCTGCCTGGGGCTGAGTGCTGGCAGCTGCCCGCTTCTGGCAGCTCGCCACGAACTGCTGCAGCTTTGAGGCTGTGCATCTATTAATAGAGACATTGGGAGCTTTAATTTCAGACGGGTTTAATAGAACGTGCCACTTAGAAATTATATTGGCTCCAAGCTGAAGAGGGGCTTCTGGCATACCTAGAAGCAGCAGCAGGGAAAGAGCCAGAAGAACAAGCAAGCCTGGGGACCAACGTGAGTGTCCCTTAATTCTGACTTCCCTCGGTAAATCACACCCAAGGGAAGAGCCCTGAGGAACATATCGCTGCCCTACGTCTCACAACTCAGAGCACATATCCGGGTCTATCTGTACCGTATTAATAACGAGCTTTATTTTTCAGGGATAGATCAAGCCACCATGCAGGCCTGTGCACGTTGTGCCCCTAAGGAGCCAAGCTCTGTACAAGGTGGGAATACCCTTAATTTACCGTTTGCTGATTCTCCAGGAGACTTCAAGCTCTCCTGCCTCACTTTAGGCCTCACAACAAGCAGCTCCTCATTTCTGACCGGCTCAACCACAAGGACCGAGGCATCTTTATCTCCGTTCGCCACCATCCTGCTGCTGCCTGGCAGACCTGCCTCCTCCTCTTTGTCCGACTCAGAGAAAATACCTGAAGAGAAAAATCAGTGGGAGGACAGAGCCATCCGTGTCCTTCAAGACTGCTTCACGTGTGACCGACCCTTTGATTCTGGCAGCGTCATTCTCCTGCTCTGTGTAACAGCCCATCTGTTAGGGTGGAAGGCAAAGCAGACATTTCCTTCTGGGTACGTCCAGCAAGGTGTTTACCGTAGCCCTCAGAGAAGCTCTGCCAGCAGCTTAGTCTACAGAGGAGAGCAGAGGGTAAAGCGGTGCTGAACCCCAACACCTCTGGCTGGCTTTGTCCAAGTTAGGGGAAGGAAAGTGCAGACACGTCTGTCAGTCTGCAGGGTGGGGCTCCCGGGCAGGGATGGCTCCAAGGGTGCTGCTGAACTAGGCAAGGAGTTTCTCCGAAAACAAGATTAATTTATCCTTTCCCACAAGCAGTTCCTCTTACTTTGACATCCCGCTTGGTGGACAGAGCTGACATCCAAACACGGTGGCGAGGACAACAATGGAAGAGGAACTGTCTGCCGAGGTGTCTCAGAGGCATCCTTGAGCTTCTCAGAGCTCCCTTCTGTGAAAAGAAAAGCATTTGTGTAACTTCCTTCATCCCTTAGATCCCCTCATCCTCCTGTGTTGATCGATGGCGATACCTCCAAGCTCATTTCTCCAGCTTCCTCCTACACAGGAGAAACCACTTCTCCTCTGTCCTTCTAAAAAGGGAGGGACAGACAGACAGGAGGGACAGCGAAGGCAGGGAAAAAGAAAACAGAAGAGATGGAGGCAGGGAGAGACAGAAGGCAAAAGCTGAAAGACCTACCAAAAAACAAACCCAGAGCAGCTCTGCTCAGAACATCCCCTCCTTGGCAGACTACCCCTGAGGTGCTAGTTAATTGAAAACTGTCCCTTGGGGTTAATTAGCTGGTTAGCCCCCTGCTATCTGACACACTGAGGGAAGGAACTAAAAATCCCCAAAACCCCTACCCTCTGCCATGAAGAGCAGCGGTGGAAGAGCTGCCAACCTGCCGGTCAGCGCAACTCACCGGAGAAGGCAAACTCACCTGCTCCCAGCAGCAGAGCGGACTCAGAGGAATGAGCCCTGGAAAGGCAAGGAGACTGGTGTTACACCGAGAGGAGATCATGGAATCGCAGACTGGTGAGGGTCGGAAGGGCCCTCTGGAGCTCCCCCAGTCCAACCCCCTGCCACAGCAGGGGCACCTCCAGCAGTGGCACAGGACGGCGTCCAGGCGGGGTTGGGATGGCTCCAGAGTGGGAGACTCCCCCACCTCTCTGGGCAGCTGTGCCACTGCTCTGCCACCCGCACAGGGAAGAAGTCCCTCCTCAGGTTTAGATGGAACTTCCTATGCTCAAGTTTGTGCCCGTTCCCTCTTGTCCTGTCACTGGGCACCACTGGAAAAAGACTGTTCCCATCCCACTGGCACCCTCCCTTTGAGTATTTATAAGCATTGATAAGATCCCCCTCAGTCTTCTCTTCTCCAGACTAAAAAGCCCCAAGGCCCTCAGCCTTTCCTCATCAGAGAGATGCTCCAAACCCCTCATCATCTTAGTAGCCCTTTGCTGGACCCTCTCCAAGAGTTGATGGGGCAGGGGAGGTGACGGGAAGCAGCAGAAGGCACTGCCCAGCACAGTGCGCTTACCCAGCTCGGGGTGACCTCTCCGCAGGCAGAGCCAGGAAATCCCAGAGAAAGATGGCATCTCCAACGCTGATGACATGCCGTTGGTCTGGGGTGAAGGCCACTTGGCGCACTGGCTCCGAGTGGCCGATGTACACCTGGGAGAGAGCACACTTTGAACTTCTCCATCACCACGTCTCTCCTATCAGCATAGTGGTTGCTGCACTCCCAGTGTCTGAATGCCTCAGCAGAAGATCCTTTGAGAAGCCAACACCACACCTGCAATGCTCAGACCTAGGGCTGACCAACTAGGGCTGACCAACCTAGGGTTGACCATACTAGGGTTGAACTTCGGCACACTGATCTGGAGAAACAAGCAGAAGCTGAAAACCCCCAAGGTGTCTTTCTGAAACTCTGGATGAGCTGTTTTCTTCTCTGGGCAGCTCTGTCCCTGGCACAGAGGTAACACCTACCTCTGTCCTTCACAGAGGGTCTCACTAAGTGCAGTGCTTTGGCAGCCCCAGCCTGTGCTCAGTGCCGGGCGTTATACCAACGTGGGAATAGGGCTGTGTTTCTCAGCTGCTGGGCAAACTGGGACTGGGGACACCGGGCCGAGTATTTGCTGCTCTCTTCTCCAGGGATTCGGAAGTGCAACACCAACCCCCTGCCCTCCCTTTGCAGGCAGTACCTGGAAGTTGATATCAAAGCGCATCCGATAGTCCCACACTTTGATAACTTTGTCGCCAGCAGTGAGCAGGTACCTGCCGTCCTTGCTCAGCGCCAAGGAAGAACAGGGTAGTTTGTGCACGGGAGACACCTGAGGACAAAAAACAACACCAGCAGCATTAACTGAGCCAGTTCACCTCCTTACTTATGCTTCAGCAAGAGGATAGGAGTGTGACAGCACAGAAAACAAGGACAAGCTCAGGCTCACCCTGAGCACAACCACACCAGCATAGCTACATGCTTGCCACTTGTGTTTCTTTGAAGCCTGTGAACTCCAGGATGAGCTCTTCTCTCCTACAGCCTCCTACAGTGACATGACACGAGACCTCAGTGCACAAATTTCATAGTGTCCTACCTCTCGCACCCGTCGTCCTGTTTTTGCGTCAAGCACAAGGATTTTATTGGAAGAAGTGGACACCAGGAGCTCTCCCCGAGGCACCGGAGCAAAGCAGACCCTCACCGCAGAGTCCAAGGCCGTGCTGTTCACATCGAGGATGCTGATGTCCACCCTCAGCAGCTGTAAAACAAAGAGCTACTGAACAAACGTCCTGGAGCAAATACTGCAGAAGGCTCAGGATTGCTCTCGTGGCTCTCCTAACATGAGGCTACAGAGCCCCCCCAGAGAAGGGTCTAGGGGGCTGCAGGGTCCGGGCAATGTCCCTGCTGCCCAGGAGAGCAGCTCACAAAAAGGAGTTGGAGCTGACAGTCTACACAAGAGTTCTCCAAATTATCTTTCTAGAGGGGAATGAAGCCGGAGAAGAAAAAATCTTGACTTTGCTGTTTCTGTCTCACAGAATGGGAAACCCAACCTCATTGTGAGCACCCTGAGCAGGCACCTGCTGCGCAGGGAAGGGCTCTCTCCAACAGTGCTGGTGCCCAAGGCCCTTGATCTGTCTCATCTGATACGGCCTACGGGCATTTCCCCGCTGGCATGTGCTCCGCTCCCCACCCTCCCCCAGGAACGAGGGGAGCCCGCTGGGTACCTCATCTAGCGAGCAGGCTTCCATCACGGTCACAACGTACTTGGAGGGACCCACGAAGGCCAGGAGACGGCTGTCCCCACTGACCACCAAAGCATCCGGACCGCTCCCAGCATCCCGGGCCACCACATTGCCTGCGGGCCACAGCAAGAGAGAGTGGAGAGAGGAACAAAGCCCACGCTGCAGCCAGCTCACTCAGTGATGGTGCTGCTGACTGGTAGCTGCAGCTTCTCCTGCCTCTGAATCAGCTTTGGGTTAATGTTCTGGCCTGAGAAAGAAGCAACCTCTGTTGTAGAAGATGCTACAAATTTTGTCTGCAACACCCAAAGAGTGCAGGGAACCACCTCAAAGACAAGGTCTAGATACACAGTTTGTTGCCTGACTGAATGTGTGGTGTTTTCAAGGACAGCAGAATGAAGTCAAGGGAGTAAAATCGATTTTAGTGTTTATTTTTTTAACGTTACAAGAAGCTGTGACAAGGAGCTAGGGATGTGAGATCTCAGCTGCAGCCTGGGTGTCTGAACCCTGTGCAGAATGAAGTCAGCGCCGAACCCCACCACGCTGATGTCAGTCTGGTGAGCAGATAGACCCAAAGGTCTAAAAATCACAGAAATCACAGCAATTCTCTGTATTTATTCCACTACCAACGTTCCACTGTTCTGTCCCTGGCACACAGCCAGGCAGTGAACACGGGTTCAGAGCAGAGTTGAAATATGAAGATCTAGCTGCAGCTAGACTGACACTAAACTTAGGTGACTTTGGACAAATTCCCTGATCTCTCCGAGGCCCTATTCCTTCTCCACCTACTTCAGCTGCACATTTCCTGGGGCAGGATCCTCCTCTTTGTACAATATTGCATAACGGAGCTCCCTTTCCCTGCCCAAGCTTGTGCTGCCACAGCTCATTTCAAAAGCGTACATTAAAGATGACATTAATGTTTCAAAACTGCTTTGCCCCTGCACTGCTTCCCCTGCCTGCAGCTCTCCACCTTCTCCGTTCTTTGCGCAGCTCCGCTGCAGGCAGGATTAGGCAAACCATCCAGTTTAAACAAATTAAACTGCACATCCACAAAATGGAAAGAGTCAGGGCTCAGGCATGAATAAGTAGGAAGACTCTACGCTTGTGTTGCTTCTAGGCAATGCACTGTTGAACCCAGGCCTGACAAGGCAGGTCTCCGCGATTCCAGCCCATTCATGAAATCAAAACACCGAGCAAGCTGACAGCATTTGAACCAGGACGGGTAGGGAAGGGTTGGCAGTCACTAGGGTTTGCTCACACGCACAGTATAAACACAAATGACACAGCTCAGAAGGTTCATCAGAAAATACCTCTCTGAGTAGGGCTGAGTCTGGTTTGGCTTTGGTGCTAGGATATCTGTGCCAATAAAAAAAAAGAAAAAAAGCAACCCAGAACCCCAAAGTCTTACCCAGGACTCTCAGGACGTGGCTTTTCTGCGCCATACAGCTGTAAAGAGCCAGAGTTCCCTGCAAACAGGAGCTAAACATGAAATTGCCATCCGGAGAGAAGGTCAGTCCAGTGATCACAGTGCGATGCTGCCTGAAAGAAGGCAGAAAACATGAAAAAGGGGAGCAGAACAAACAAACAAACCAAACCCCAGAAACCAGTAGCAACATGTAGAGCCTGGGAGAGAAAAATAATCAGGGGCAGGCAGAGGACCCCACCATGCTCAAGCCTGCAACTGCCCAGGACAATCAACACTGCAATTTTTTGGAAAAATCGAGCAGCAAGCGCAGCACTCCAGCTGTCCCTAGATGGGACACGCACCCTAACCCTTTGGAGCATCCTCTGCTTCCCATGCCAAGGCGCCCAAGGGCTCCCTGTTCAGCTGCTCTCTAGGACAAGGTCTTCCCTACTGTTGGCCAACCGTGCACCGGGAAGTCACAAAGAAAGCCCTCATAGCCTTCGCAGGTTACTTTTACCACCAGAGCCTTGGCACAGCAGGCTATCTCTGCCTGAAAAAACACTCAGCTGGGACGTGGGGATTGTCGAACTCAAGAAAAGCACTTTTCCCACTTCCAGGATTATCACTGTGGCTCTTACCAGGACACCCCCAGTTAGACCCCGTACCTGCCCTGGTGCAGCTCCCACTGCAAAGTGCTTACTTGTGCTCCACCAGCAGATCAGAGGCAGCCAGGCTGAAGGTCCGCACCATCCCGCTGTCAAAGCCACAGGCCAGGATCTGCTGGGTAGGGTGAAAGGCCACAGCGCACGGCATTTCATCTGCAGCCGTGAAGTCATACAGCTGCAGGGAAGAAACACACCGCAGGCACAAAGCCGTACCTGACAGCTGTACCTAACAATAAAACAGCCTCCGACCTCCACTGTGAGTGTGTCTCACAACAGAATGGAGTCCAGTGAAGTCCTGGGTCTTTGGGCATTTAGAGAAAAGCCCTTGGGTATTACGTTTTGTGTTAAAAAGCAGTATTGAAAAGATGGAGGAAAAGAAAATATTTTTGTTTAACGATACCTTCAGAAGCTAAGACCAAATTATGCATTAAGCTAAAACTCTCAGAACTCCATACTTCCAAAGCATTTCTGCCCACGGTACCCTCCCCTGCTTCAGGGAGGACATTTAAGGGCTCTTGAACTGTGGAGCTTTGATAACTAGACCAGAGACCAGGGAGACTATTAATGTGCAAGACACCTACTGACTCTCGTCTCACCTACCTGCTGCATGGAGCCCAGGTCCCAGACTCGGATGGTATTGTCCTGAGACACTGTTGCCATCTGTTTCCAAATCCCCTCCACCGAGAACGCCAACACGGAGTCCTCGTGAGAGCGCATGAGGGTGTTGTAGTCCCGGGACTGGATATCCAGGTAGCCCAGATTCCCAGCAGCCGTCGTGCATAAGACTTTGCGGCTGTCTGGGCTGATGCAGACAGAACTCACCGGAGCCTCGTGCTCTGGGGAAAAGACACAGGAGTCAGCAACATCCCCCTGGAAAAGGAGCAGCAGCAGCTGGAGCGCAGCTACCCAACCAGATTCACATTTGGGAAAGCAATGCACACAGTAACGAGCATCCCACATGACCTTAGGATTGAATGCTTGCAGGTTTGAGTTTAGTGACAAATTAGTCTCTGCCCTTTCTAAAAGTCCCCAGGATCTACTGTTACAGTGGTTGTTTCAAAAACAGTGAAGAACTGCTCAACTTCTCCCCTAATTTTTTATAGATAGAAGAGCCATGGATGCAAGGGCACGGAAATCAAGACAGAGTGCCTGCTCTCACCCAGGAGATCCTGCCTTTCCCCTACAAGTTACAAGAATGAACATGAATAACTGTTGTTGATGTAAAAGACTTCCAAGCCAGCCACTCCTAGAGACAGCAGGCATAAAATCTCATCAGGCATTGGAACTCACCTGCCTCTAAGACAACAGCCGAGAAGTCCAGTGGCCACAGCCGCAGGTAGCCATCTTCTGAACCTGTGGCGCAGAAGCTTGAAGAGAAGCTAATACTGTTTATAGCGATCCCAGGGCCTGAAAACCCAAAAAACAACACTACCTTGTACACTTGAAAGAAGAAAACGCAAACTGAGGGTTCACCCATCTGAGAGCGGAGTCCAATGGTCCACCCGCACCAGTGGCTGAAGGCTCAGAAGCACCAGCCGGGAATCCCACAGTGACCGACAGTGTAAGGTGAGAGTCTCAGCTAGCCCTTCTCAGGACTCAAAACAGTCCCCGTCCCTTTCCAGCACTCCTCTTTACCATCGTGCAACTCTGCTTACTCTCACCAGGCACAGAAAATTCTTACCACTTTTTAAACCCTGCCATACTTTTGGCTTAACAGGATCTTGTGGCAAGGGATTTCCTAAATTGACTGCCTGAGATACAAACCCCTTTCATTTCCACTGCCTCAAATCCTCTTGGCAGCATAGTGAGAAGGGAGAGAGAATACAGATCTACAGAAACCGGGATTTTTTGATTCAGGTATAAAGCCAAAGCACTGGCAAGAGCCAGCGCTGCTACCAGGAGGACACCCAAGGACACCATTTCATCTCCTCTTGGGCGTTTTCTCGCCCACGAAGTGAGAACCGGAGTTCCGTACCTCTCAAAGGGGCACGCTCTAGATTAATTAGCTCAATTTGCCACAGCAAACTACGCACTAAGTTTTAAGATATCAGAGCAATCACACTTGAAAGTGAATTCTTCCCGCTGTTAAAATTAATGGAAGAGCTGAAAGCTGTACTACTTAGTATACAGCAACAAAGATTTCCCAAACACTCGGCACAGGCTGAATAATGAAAAAATCCCCAAAGTCATCTTTTTCGTTGGTCTGCTTAGCTCTTTTTCCATCTCTACATTAAGATTCCCATCAGCAAATTAAGACCTTGTTTCATGTTTCTAAAAGTAGTGTTTCTCTGAAAGTGCAATCAGCATTTAAAATGCTAAAATTCTTTCTTAAAATGATACTTTGCTGTACTAAGGAAGACTATTTGCAGTACTTAAGAGGCGAATAGCTAGCAATGATCTAATCAACCCAAAATAATCCTTAGCAGTAGGTAAATCGCTGGTTGATTTTACCAGAGATGTGTTTGAATTCATTTCTGACCCCCGAGGACGGTTGAGGTGCTCCCCTGGCTGGTCCCTGCCTGCAGATACTCCTACCTGCGCCACCTGCCTTGTCCTGCCGCTGGCAACCCCGGGGCTGTGCTGGCAGGAGCCGCCGCACGCTCCTCATGCAGACGTTCTTGTAGTCCACCTCCAGGACATGGCCGCTCTTGCTGCAGACAAAGCTGTAGAGGAGAGAGAGAGAGAGACAGACCCCTGCTGTGGCACCTCAGGGTTAAGAGGAGCTGTGCCAGCGTGGTTTAGTAAAAACCCACCTTGGTTTACCCGTTAGACTCTTTGCCTGATGGAAAGCAATTCTGATTCACAGTAACCTAACAGGTCAACAAGGTGTCCAAGGGCACCTTTCCATGCGCTATCTTACAGATCTACAACCAAGTCAGAGCTCCCTGGTTTATTTCTTGTCCCTTTTGAAACATTAAACAGCAAAAGAGCTAAAAGCTCGGCATAGACTTCAGAAAGAAACCTCTCTAGGGCACAGGACACACAGCCTGGGGAAAGGCAGGGCCAGCTGTGCCGACAGCTCTGCCTTTATGGAACAGTATGTGGTAGCAACAAAGATCTGGCTCTGATGATTAAAATAAAATAATAAAAAAAGTGTGTATCTGTCTATGGGCAGCCACAGCTTCTCAGGGCAACCTGGGCCAGGGACTCACCACCCTCACAGGAAAGAATTTCTTCCTAGTATCCAATCTCAATCTCCCCTCTTCCAGTTTAAAACCATTCCCTCTCATCCCATCGCTCCCCTCCCTGATCCAGAGTCCCCCCCAGCTCTCCTGGAGCCCCTTTAGGCACTGGAAGGGGCTCTGAGGTCTCCCCGGAGCCTTCTCTTCTCCAGGCTGAACCCCCCCTCTCCCAGCCTGTCCTCCCCGCAGAGGGGCTCAGCCCTCGCAGCATCTCCGGGCCCTCCTCCGGCCCCGCTCCAACAGCTCCGTGTCCTTATGTACCACACCGTTCCTGCTGCCAACAGGAAGCTAACCACAAGCCTCAAGTTGGGGTGAGATTCACTAAATACGGCAAAACATCAGTACGGCAAGAGAAAGACCCATTTCTTGGGCTATTCTGCAAGCAGCCAAATGCCTTTTGGGAAGCGATGTCTGCTGAGGAGGGGAGAGGATGTCACAGCTCCAAGAGACACCTGCATTTTGTGGGCAAAACCCAAGCAAAATGCCATCCACCCACAGAGGAGGGGGAAGGAGGATGCTAAAGGCAGCTGAGAGCCGTAGAGCTCCCTCCCGGCAGTCTGCCCCAGGGACAAGTGACAGCAGAGCCCAGTGTCCCCTTACAGCGTGCGGTCCTCTGGCTCCCGCTCGGCAGCGTGCCCTTCCTCGAAGGCCAGGTCGGTGAACTCCAGGGAATGGTACTCGCCCAGATTGACGGGACACGAGCGCAGCGCTCCGCTCCGCACTCGCCACAGCCTGACGTTGTCCCGGCCACACGACACCATCCTGTCCCAGGAGAGACTGCGTGAGGACCAAGGCAGGATGCTCCAAGCCCCCTGGTGAAAGGTCACTGCCCCAAGGGCCACCACCTGACAGCGAGGACCGAGAACATGAATGGCGACCAGATGGCTGCAGCACCACGATCCCCCTCACAGCCATGCCAGAACCAATGTTTTTGATTTACTTTCTTTGCACGCTACCTGGTATCATCAAAAAAAGCAATCTTCAAGGCTTGGATGTCCACATCTGTGTGTGCTTTGGCCAGCACGGCCACTTCTCCGCCACGGGTCACCTGAGCAACGTTCCACACTACCACCATCTGAAGCAAGAAGAAACAATGGTCAGAGCTGCTCAAACGTGGAAAAGTTGGCAGCAAAAGAGCTTTTCATCACAGCCGCTGACCAGCTGCAGGTGTGGGAGCCTGCTCCGGAGCTGGGCACAAGGTATCGATAAGAGAATTGAAGCAGGGGGAAAAAAAACCAAACCACTCTCGCACAGAGGGTTTAGGATAGTCCAACAGCTTTGCAAAGCTTAATGACAGTATACTTGTCTGGCATCCATAATTATAGGTTCTAAATCCCAGGGCTGCCTGGCAACAGGGCTCAGACTTGGAAAGAAAATCCACAGAGGAGTGGGAACTCTGTCTGCCAAGATATAAGAGCTGTACCGGGGCTGAGCCGGTCCGCGAGAGCTGGAGGTAGCACGTGTCCGGCCGCACTGGCTCTGGCTGCGCTTTGCTCTGATGCAGGTTTGCGTGCTCACAGTGCCCATCACGGAGGGGCAAAAGAGTCCAACCCTCTCCCCAAAGGAAAGGAAGAGATGGGTGAAGAAACGCAGGCGATTTGATGCTCTGCATTTCAGAACAGTGTTAAAAACAGACCCAGCAGCGCTACGGAGGCTGGGATGGGCTGAGGCATCACCCTGGGAGAGATGCTGCTGGCCAGCCCCCAGCACCCCACCTTCTCCCATCCTGCTTTTGCCATATTGATCCCCTCTCCCCAGTTTCAGCTCCCCCCCTTCCCCTTGCCAGATCATGGGCCGCTGCTGCCTGCCAGGAAAAAAAAAAAAACACCACAACAGAGCGCTGTTTGTTTTTTCCTCCAGTTAGCGATGGCACAGCTAATTGCTGGTGGTTGTCAGTGAGGGATCGGTGGGTGAAAACAGTTCCACCGATAAAGCAAAACCCCCAGTCCCATGAAACGATTTCATTTTTGCCTGCTACACGTGGGATCTGCGTCATCCCCTAGCTACATCAGTGGGTGGCAGCTTCGGCGCCCAGCAGCGATGCTCAGAACTGAAAGATTAAACCTCGCATCTTGCCCTAAATGCCATTAAAAAAAAAAAAAAAAAAGGGTTTTTTTGGAGGCTCTAGTTAGTGCAGAGCCTCCCATTTCAATTCCCATTCCCCCACTCCATCCTTGCAAGCCTTCCAGCTTGAAATACCGCACAAACACGTGCCACCCTCAGCCCAGTGGGGCCAGGACGGCTGCGGAGGCAGGCGGCAACGCTGTGCGTGAGCCTGCGGCGATCCCCGCAGGGTGCAGGCAGAATCACACAACCGCCTTCATCGCCCCGGCAGGGACCACACCAGGGACAGAAACAGCCCCAACGCTCAACCCGAGGAGGTCTCTCGGGCTGCTTCCGAAAGGATTTGTTTGCTTACAGGCAAGGATCGTGCGTGCGAACACTCACAAGCATCGGGTAGAAGGGAAGTATTTTCTAAGCAGCTAATGAGAAAGGGATCTCCCTCTGACTACAGTGAAGAACGTGGCTAAGAAAGCCCAGAGCAGAGGTTTGTCTGCAAAATAAGTATGTAATCTGGAGAGCAGCCACCTCGTGTTGCTTCTTCGCAGGGCAGGGAAAACTCCAAATACCAAGTTCTCACCGTTTTGCCGTGCCCATCTTTTCCGACGCCGCACAGAACGGCTCCGCTGTAGGAAAAGCTGCAAGAAGAGGCCACCTGGTGAAATGCAGCTCCTTCTGCCCCTCAGTGGGGAATAAAAGGAGACAAGTTCAGGGCATGGGGAGACAGCAAGACCCCGGGGATTAGCTCAGGAGGGAGCTGGCAGCGTATCAGCTGTTCTGGGCCAGCTTCCAGCAGGTCTCGGTGATGAACACGGGCAGGTAAAGGAGAGTTATAATTCACCCCTGGTTTATCACGCACTAACAGCACGGAAAAGCTGTTCACACTCAGCCCACCTGCACACGTCCCTGCGCCCAGGCTGAAAACCCACCTCAGGGACAAAAGGGAACGGACGTGGCTTTTAAACACCGAGAGGCAGCTGCCCGTCGGGAAGTCCCAGAGGCGCACCACGCTCAGGGGACCAGCCTGCGCGGAAGCCAGCAAGGTGCTGTTCCCGTTGAAGGCCAGTGCCGACACCTGCGGGAAGCACCAGGTTAGAGGCTTTCGAGGAGAGCTGGGACCGAGGGTATACATCTGGGGTAGAAGGACAGTGTTGCTGTACAGCTGCGTAAAGAGAATTACACTCACCTTATCCGTGTGTCCAATGAAGAACCTCTGCTCTCCGGTCTGGATCTGCAGGGTCACTATAACAGCGTGGCAGGGGTAGACCACCGCAGTGTTGTTGCGAGTCCACAGCGCCTGCAGGACCGAGAGGGGAACGAGAGGGCTGAAGATCCTCCAGAGGTGCCCCAGGTCCTAGGCTGGACCTGCAGAGATTTCTTCACCGGGAGATCTGCTGCATGTGTGCAGGTGATAGGATGCTCTTCCATACAAGTACTCTTCTAACTCGCAAAGGAAAACCAAGAGCCCAGCCGACATCCTACTTAATTCAGTGGATTTACTGTACCGATCATCTCTACTACATGAACAGCAGACACAAGGAAAATCATGTTGTTGGCAGAGCCCTGAACTGGCTGAACCAAAACAACCCTTCCTTTACCCAAACACGGACCACGAGCCGGGTTCCTGCAGGGCACAGTGCCCCATGGAAACAATCCAAAACACAGCCCTTCCTTTCCAGACTCCTACAAATTGGTTCTAATTTTAACATGTTAAAATGCAGAGGCCATGACATCTAAAAGGCCCTCGTAATTTCTAAGTCACCATTGTAACGGCAGAAGAGCCATGCACAAACATAAGCTCATGCCCATCTGCTTTGGGGTCATTTTCCCCATCAACAAGTGCAGGAAGGTGGCACTCAGCTGCCTTTAACGCCTCCGAAAATTCAACCTATGATTACACGTAAACTCCCCAAACCGTCTGAGTTACTGACCCATTTGGTGCTGCAGCCTCCAAAGCCAATAATCGTTCTCAGCTTCAGGATGGGATCTGGTAAGAACCTCTGAAAAAAACCCAACAGACAGCACTGTCGCACTTAGAGCGGGACCGAGGTCCTCTGACCACGGGGCCCCTCCATCCCCATTGCTCCTTTGGCTTCTCTCCCGTAAAGGGGATGGCTTTAAAGCATTTAAATATGGGAGAAGTCCAATCTGGAATGAAGGAAGGAGGAGCTGGGGTTTCCCAGCGTTAAGCAGCTCTCCCAGCCAGGCTGGGGAGTCAGACCCAGCCCTTCCCAGCGCCCCGGCGATGCCCAGAGAGCCGGCGGCTGGTGTGGGAAGGTCTGGCCTCTTACCCTGCAGGCAGAGGCTCTCCTGCCGGACAGCACGCCTGGTCCAGGGCCCTTCCCGCACACGCTCTGGACAAATTAGTAAACATACATTATTGGCTTAAGGACAGCGCATTCAAACACAGGGTCCCTCTTTCAAGGCAAGTAGGATATTAATGGAAAGGAGAACTGCTAGTCAGAAAAACTAACACTGGCAAAAGGACCCCACAGGATTAAAGGAAACTCCAGCCTGAAGCTTGAGTTCCCTCTGCTGCTTCTGCTGGGCTCACAAACATCAGCCGCAAGCGTCCCAAAACCACCCTTGGGTGGCTGTGACTCCTCGGCACTTCACCCACCTCCTCTGAGCCGGCGTGGATAGCTCGGATGGTCCGCTCGGTTCTCTGGTGAGCGTACACGTGGATGCCACCGTCACTGACCAGCGGTGACCGCCCAGCGTCCCCTGCACTGTGCAGTCTCTGGTTCTTCTCTTGCTCCCGGTCCCCAGCAGGCACGGCTCTCGGAGGCGCTGGGGCTGTCAGGCGAACCTCAGGGATGCTTTTGGTAATTGCAGGACACCGACGCGGCATCTGAGAAAGAGCAAAGCCTCAGACAGAGATCAGCCCTCCTCCCAGTGCCTTCCACCCACCGCAAAGGCACAGACAGGGAGACACCCGCGTCTCTCCCGAGTGACTGCTCACAGTGCTACAAGCAAAGAGGAATCAACACAGAGGGAGACCATCCCTGTCAGTACCTAGCTTCCTCATGTACCAGCCAGTCTCCCTACGCTCCCCCAGTGTTGTCTGTGCAGAGTTCACCCCCTCCAGACAGCAAACCAGAGCCCCAGGAGAGGTCCAGCCCTGATAGAGAAGAGCTGCCCTCTCGTCACTAAGCAGAGGAAGCTAAAAGTGCCTGGTCTGCCAGCTTGGTGCCTCCCAGTTAAGATCAGTGGTCCTGGGCCTTGTTTTCTCCCTCTCCACAGCGTGAGAGGGATGGCTTCCCCCAGCCCCTCTCCAAAAGCCCATCACCAGGCTGTCCAGTAAGCCAGCCTGAGCACCAGCTCCTGCATTTGGCCAGCAGGTCGAGGGAGGTCATCCTCCCCCTCTGCTCTGCCCTGGGGAGGCCCCATCTGGAGCACTGTGTGCAGTTCTGGGCTCCCCGGGTCAGGAAGGACAGGGAACTGCTGGAGAGGGTCCAGCAAAGGGCTACTAAGATGATGAGGGGTTTGGAGCATCTCTCTGATGAGGAAAGGCTGAGGGCCTTGGGGCTTTTTAGTCTGGAGAAGAGAAGACTGAGGGGGGACCTTATCAGTGCTTCTAAATACTCAAAGGGAGGGTGCCAGGGGGGTGGGAACAGTCTTTTTCCAGTGGTGCCCAGTGACAGGACAAGAGGCAATGGGCACAAACTTGACCATAGGAAGTTCCATCTAAACATGAGGAGGGACTTCTTCCCTGTGTGGGTGGCAGAGCAGTGGCACAGCTGCCCAGAGAGGTGGGGGAGTCTCCCACTCTGGAGCCATCCCAAACCCGCCTGGACGCCGTCCTGTGCCACTGCTGGAGGTGCCCCTGCTCTGGCAGGGGGTTGGACTGGGGGAGCTCCAGAGGGCCCTGCCAACTCTCACCAGTCTGCGATTCTGTGATCTCCACCAGCAGGGAAGGGGAAATCAGCGGTGAGGGCAGCTGCCCACAGTCCCAGCAATCCGGACACACTGCTCTGCTCCCTAAGGGCACCCCATCGAGTTCTTGAGTCTCCAGCCCTCATTTCCTATCTATAATTTGAAGACACAACTATTTTCTGCCTCAGGTGAGATGGGGAGGACAGATGTCTGGAGATTACGAGGTACTTGGCATTTATCTTGTGTCTGCTCTGTGCTACGCCAGACTGAACCACCCAGTCATTAACTGCGGGGCTACGGGCAACAGACCATGCCCGGATCAGGGGTATGACCCGCCCGGATCAGCTGCAAATGACAACAAGCATCTTCTATGTCCTAAATAAAGGAACTCAAAGACAAGACGTCGGAGAAACTCCATGGGAGACAGAAGGGAAGAAGCTGCAGCCTCCTCCACGGTGCACTCACAGCTTTAGGACTGGTTATCTGATGGATAAGGGATAGGCGGTCACGGACTGCTTTGGTGAGCGTCACCGGCTGAGGCAGCTGCTGGATAGGGTCCTTGGAGACTTGGCCACCTGGGTGACACGAAGAGCAGGTTGGGCTCTTTGGGAAACCCAAGGGGCATCCACCCAGGGTGGCACAGCCTGGGCTGCTGTCCCCAGCCTGCCCACCTGCCGCAGAACCGGGACAGCTCTTCTGGATGGAGTCATACGGCAGCTTGGACACCTCGGATGGGAACCTGAGCAAAATCAGAGGAAGGTGCCATATCATCAGGCTGCTGCACAGGCACCCGGAAACCCTACATGGTAACTCACTGCCTGGCCCAAAAGCCTCTTCATTGTCTCCTATAATATTCCCCCTTTTGCCTTCTCCTCCCCCAAATACAGGGATACTAAAGCATCTCCCAGGTCCGATCTACAGCGTTACTTCCCAGGGGTTAGCTTGGTGCTGCGCGCTTCAGACCACGCTGACTGCGACGAGCTGCAACTTCTGACCGACACGGTTCTCTGGCAAAGACCGCCCCACCGCTGGAAGCCCAGCACCAAAGCTGAGGAAGGTACGCTTACGTCTGCCCCCCGCCGAGGCGTTACGGCCGATCACAGCTCAGCAGCCCCTGTCTCAAACTACCCTTGAACTCCGTAAGAGGCTGAAGCGCTCCTGTGAAGAGCGCACACAGAAGGAAGGCTTGGCATTACACTAAGTTAGCCACGGGAGCAAGCCCAGCAAGGGATCGTTGAGAGAGAGCACTGGTGTTAACACCAGGCACGGGAGCGCTCTATGGCCTTTTTCCTGCCCCAAAATATCACCCGTCAGTGTCCTGGTTTCAGCTGGGATAAAGTTCAGCTTCTTTCTAGCGGTTGCTCTGTTTCAGATTTGGTATGAAAGGAATGCCATGTTGGTTTGGTTGTTGCCAGGTGAGGCTTATATTTTTCCAAGGATTTTTTTCAGCTTCCCAAGGAAGCTGAGAGGGAGCATAGACGGAACAACAGAACGGCCAATATTCCCTACCGCAGACATCACGCTCAGTGTATAAATGGGGTTATCCGGGGGGAAGAGCACTCGCCATCACTGGACGGTGCCAATTCACCGGGTGGTGAGAGTGACTTGTGTCTTGTATGTTCTTCTGGCATTATTATTATTATCCTTTTCCGTTATTGTTCCATTAAACTGTCTTTATCTCAACCCACAAGTTCTTTCATTTTCCCTTTCCCTTCCTTTTCTCCCCTCCCTTCTGGGGGGGAAGGAGGGATGAGCCAGTGGCTCCGTGCTCCTAGTTGCCGGCCGGGGTTAAACCACGACAGTCAGCAATCAAGCTTAGACCAGGGTAGATGTGTTAACAACCCCTAAACGCTGGAGTTGGGATGACCAAAATGTCTCCACTCAAGCCCCAGGTTTGTCCGGACCCTTCACTCCTTAAGCGGCGTTACCCATCCTGCCTTTCCCCGGGGAACGCAGAGGTCTCCGAGCCGCGGCGGGTTCAAGCGCAGCCGGGAGCAGCCGTACCTGATGTAGTCGTAGAGGTCGTGCCACTTCTCTCCCTTGGGCACAGGGAAAGCCATTTCCCGCGGCATGGGAGCCACCCCGCGGCAGACCAGGTCGGCTTGTCGGGCCTCGGAGAAGGTCACACCTGGCAGCACGGAGAGGAAGATAAAGAGAAGTGAGTTCTCCGAGACCCACAGAACGGACTGACATCACCCATTTCCCGTGGGACACGGGCACAAAACCCCTTCCCTCTTTGAGAACACCTGAAAAACAAAGATTACAACCTGTAACAAACTAACACCCCTTTGCTGGGGAATATTCCCAAAACCCTCAATCTCCAAAAAAGACCCAAGAGCATAAACCCTCGGTACCGAGTTATAAATCCCCCAGGCTCAAGATTCACTTCTATTCAGTGTTTCAGCAGTTTCATGTGATTTGTGTTAAGGCTCTTTTCTCATTTTCTCATCATTCCTTCCTGCATTTGTAATTCCATGAAAGTCTTCAAGGCGTAACAAGGTTCCGGAATCTGAAAGCAGCACCTATAACTGCCCTCCTCACTGATGCTTTCCATCAGGCCAGTTGGTTCAAGCAGATTTCCAGCCCAAAAAAATAAAAAAGCAAAGCAGAAACAAAGGTTTCAACCAAAGTCTCTCTGCCCCCACTGAGCAGGTGGATAAAAAAAAAAAAAACATGGTGGAAGATTTCTGAGACAAAAAAAATCCCCACAGGCTCTTCCAGCAGATCAAAGTACAGCCCTTGGAGAAACGAGGTTTGGTAACACCTTTATTTTTTTCCCTGAAAAAAAGATTTCTAACCTTGGTAAGATATTGAACTTTGCTTTTATAATGCACTTTTACAGCTGGAAAATGAGAGGACGCCTTCCTCCAGAGGTCGGGAGATTCTGCTCACCAGCGCACGTGGAAACTTAACATCGCAGTGAGTGTTTTGCCCTTCCTGCTTCCTATCACACTGCTACAGTAACGGCAGCCCAGTGCTGTGCCAGGGCTAACGGCCCTGCTGGCATCGCGTCTGCAAAGCCAGAGAGTCACAGAACGGTTTGGGTTGGAAGGGACCTTGAAGATCATCCAGTTCCCACCCCCCTGCCCTGGGCAGGGACACCTCCCACCAGACCAGGGTGCTCCAAGCCCCGTCCAACCTGGCCTTGGACACCTCCAGGGATGGGGCAGCCACAGCTTCTCGGGGCAGCCTGGGCCAGGGGCTCACCACCCTCACAGTCAAGAATTTCTTCCCAATATCTCATCTAAATCTGCCTTCTTCCAGTTTGAAGCCATTCCCCCTCATCCTATCCCTACATGCCCTTGTAAAAAGTCCCTCCCCAGCTCTCCTGGAGCCCCTTTAGGCACTGGAAGGGGCTCTGAGGTCTCCCAGGAGCCTTCTCTTCTCCAGGCTGAACACACCCCCCCCTCTCCCAGCCTGTCCTCCCAGCAGAGGGGCTCAGCCCTCGCAGCATCTCCGGGCCCTCCTCTGGACCTGCTCCACCGGGTCCATGTCCTCCTTGTGCTGAGGACTCCAAAGCTGGGCGCAGTACTGCTGTTTCACGAGAACAGAGTAGAGGTGGAGAAAAGCTGCTTTAAACCCCACATAGGTTCCATCCAGGCTGGGTTGAAGTCACAAGAGAAACCGGAGGCCACCCCAAGGTCTCAGCTCCTCACCTGGGTCGAACAGCAAGTCGCTCGTGCAGAGGTTTTTCACCAGCAGGTTGGAGCAGAGCTTGACGCTCTTCAGGTGGCTGTAACGGCGGCTGAGGTAGAGGGAGAGGATGGAGTGGAGGTCCAGCACCAGGCAGGTCCACCGCACCTCAGCGGGGGCTGCTCCCACGAGATCTGGGGAGTAGAGCGGCAGGTGGCAAAAGGGAAGATGGGAAAAGATGCTACAGAGCTCAGACCATGGAGCTTGCGGAACTGGAGATGCAAAATTAACACGGTTAACTAAAAAGTATTTACCAGGCAAGACTCCCACCAGGCCTGGCTTGGTTGTGCCAAGATGGGAGATGGGAAAACTCGCTACCGCAGTGCCGGGGTGGGGAAGGACAGCACAGTACTCGCGCCCAGCCTGACACTGCACCCCACCGCTCGGGAGAACAGGGATGGGGAACGTCCCTCCTGGGAGCTGCAGCTCCGACCTTCCAGCCACTGAGGGTCTCCTGCTCAGGACCCACCACCCTTCACCCTCCCAGAACGTATCGAATCAACTTCGGAACTCAATTTATGTTCTAACAATTTATTTCGGTGGGGATGGGCCAGCTCAGTCCTGACTGAGCCGCCAGCAGCAGCACCACACACGCTCCTCACCGCGCCTGGCCGTGCCGTCGCGCGCCGAGCCCTTGGCTGCTCCGAAGAGGAAGGGGAACTGCAGCCAGGTGGCTGTGGATTTGAACTCCTTAAAGAGGGTGGAGAAAGAGATGCGAACCACCTGGCTTTCCTGAGAAGACAAGACACACGCACGGAGCTTTAGTCACCCTGGTGGCTTCGGCAGGGAAATGCTGCAGAGGAGAAGGCACTAGGCTACATCTCCTGTCCCCTGTAGAGATGCCACAAGGATGGAAACCATCTCCAGCCCAGGGTAACCCACCAGCAGTAACAAAGAGCACCCAATTTTGGCACCCCCAAGTGCGGAAGACTGCCACTGCCACCCCTCAGTCCTTCAATCTGGCCACAACGTTAATGAAGGTGGTTTAACGAGGCTGTCCCGTGTCATGTACCTCGGTGGCGACGTCCAGGTGGACAACAAAGTGCTTGCAGGGCATGGGCCTGAAGAGCAGGTAGAGGTAGCGCCCCGTCAGCCCCAGCGACTGCGTCCCCGTCCGGGGCAGCTGCAGGTAGTTGCTGGTGGGGATGGAGCCCCGGATCCGGTAGACGGTTCCCTTCAGCTTCGCATCCTTCCAAAACCAGGGAAAGGGGTGATGGGGGGGGGGGCTGCCAGCCCATGGCCTGTGCCCCCCCCGCCCCATGCTGTTGGTGCCCCCGTTACCGTGAGGGCGGTGACGTCCCCTTCTTTGGCCGAGCGCTTCCACTCCTCCACACGGAAGTGCTTGAAGACGTTCAGGTAGGGGCGCTGCCAGGCTGCCGGTACCGGCACCGCGATCGGTGGGGGGACGGTACCCCCGCCCAGACGCCCCCCCGTTACACCCTGTACTGGGGACCCCATTGATGCAACCATGTCCCTACTGGCACGCCGTTATCTCTGTGTCCCGAGTGCCTCCAGCCCCGGTGTCGCCCCCGTGCCCTGAGACTGGTGACACCCCCGGTACCTCCGTGCCCTGAGCCCCCCCCAGCCCGGATGACTCCCCCAGTACCTCCGTTCCCAGAGTCCCCACCAGACCCAGTGATGACCCCGTTAGTACCATGCCCTGAGTCTTCCCAGCCCCGGTGGCGCTCCCGTTATCTCTGTGCCCCGACCCCCCCCGCCCCAGCACCGGTGTCGCCTCCGGTGTCTCCATGCTCCAAGTCACCCAATCTCCGGTGTCACCCCTGTTCTCTGAGTCTCCCCAGCCCTGGTGACACCCCCGTTATTTCCATACCTCGAGTCCCTCCAGCCCCGGTGTTGCCCCCAAGCCCGGTGATGGACCCGGTAACCCCATGCTCCCAGTCCCCCCCAGCCCTGTTGACACCCCCATTATCCCCATGCTCCGAGTCCCCCCCGCCACGGTGTCACCCCCGGTATCTCCGTGCTCCGAGTCCCCTCAGCCCCGGTGTCACCCCCGCGCCCAGTGACACCCCCATTACCCCCGTGCTCCGAACCCCTCAGCCCCGGTGACGCCCCCGTTACCCCCGTGCTCCGAACCCCCCAGCCCCGGTGACACCTCCATTACCCCCGTGCTCCGAACCCCCCAGCCCCGGTGACGCCCCCGGTACCGCCGTGCCCCGAGTCCCCCCCAGCCCCGGTGACGCCCCCGGTACCGCCGTGCCCCGAGTCCCCCCCAGCCCCGGTGACGCCCCCGTTACCCCCCGTGCCCCGAGTCCCCCCCAGCCCCGGTGACGCCCCCGGTACCGCCGTGCCCCGAGTCCCCCCCAGCCCCGGTGACGCCCCCGGTACCGCCGTGCCCCGAGTCCCCCCCAGCCCCGGTGACGGCCCCGGTACCCCCGTGCCCCGAGTCCCCCCCCGCCCCGGTGACGCCCCCGGTACCCCCCGTGCCCCGAGTCCCCCCCCGCCCCGGTGACGCCCCCGGTACCGCCGTGCCCCGAGTCCCCCCCAGCCCCGGTGACGCCCCCGGTACCCCCGTGCCCCGAGTCCCCCCCAGTCCCGGTGACGCCCCCGGTACCCCCCGTGCCCCGAGTCCCCCCCAGCCCCGGTGACGGCCCCGGTACCGCCGTGCCCCGAGTCCCCCCCAGCCCCGGTGACGGCCCCGAGTCCCCCCCCGCCCCGCCGCTACCTGCCGCCATGGCGCGCGCCGCCGGCTCAACCGTCCCGCGTGGCCGCCGCCAATCCGCGCGCGCCGCCAGCGCGCCACGCCCCGCGGGGCGGGGCTGGAACGCGTCACGTGACCCTCCCACCGCCCCGCCCCCTCGGCCGCGCGGGGAATGTGCCCCCCCCCCCCCCCGCCCTCCCCGGGGGCCGCCGCCGTCCCGGGAGCGGGGCCGGGAACCGGGACTCCCGACGGGTCGGTGCCGCGGGGCGATGGCGGTAGAGGCGGAACGGAGCCCTCGGTGCGGGGAAGGGGGTGGGGTTTATATGGAACGGGGCCCCGGAGGCCGAGGGGTACGGGACCGGGGGGGTGGGGGTCGGTGTGTCCGGGAGCGGCGGTGCCGCCTCCCCGCGGTGGGGGGGGGGAACGCTCAGAGCGCCGGGTTGCCGAAGCCGTGCCGCTGCTGGGCGGCGCGGATCTCCCGCAGCAAAGCGTCGTTCCTCAGGCCCAGCTGCGGGAGAGAGCCCGGGGAGGGGGGGCGGTCAGGGAGGTCCAAGGGCACCCATATCCCACCCCCCCCCGCCCCGGCTGGGGGCTGCCACCACCGATCCGCCCCCCCGGGGACTCCCCAGGGATGAGAAACGGCCGTTCCCGCACTCTGGGGCACGAGCGGAGGGCGGCAGTTGATGGCAAGAGCCCCCACAGGGCAGCTTTTCCTCCACCACGCCTTCACACCTCCTAGCTTCTGTGCCACATGGTCAAATTAAACATGCGGGTTAAAAGGGAAAGTGCTTCGCAGGCTGGGAACACTCTGGCAGGGTGTCCTTCCCCCCGGCCGGCAGCCCCGCACAGCCTGCCCTCGCCGACCCCACAGGCAGCGGGGAGACACAGACCTTGACGGTGTATTTGTAGCACTGCTCCGCCTCCAGCCGCCGTCCTCCCTGGGGAAAGGACAGGAGAAGCGGTCCCCTGAGGAAATCATCCCGCCGGAAAAGGCGAAAGGTTCTCCGTGAAATAACGTATCGTAAGAAAGCACAAAGGATGGGCCTTGGGGGAATATGTGCATCAGGTGATGACGGGCAGCGAGGAAGGGCGCTGCTTTTGCCATCCGAGCACAGTCCCCAAACTATTTTTACCACTGGGGTCTACACCACATTCTTCAGGCTCGGGAACAGATGCCGAGAAAACTCCGGCTGGCGGTGGGAGTAGCTGGCTGGCTGGGCACTCACTTGCAGGCAGATGAGGGCGAGGTATCCCCACACTTCAGCGTTGGTGTTATTTAGGGCATTGGCTTCGGAGAGAGCATCCTCTGCTTCCACCATGTCTTCCAGCTTGAGAGAGAGAAGGAGAGGTGTGAACCAAAGGCAAAGAGCAAGCGGGAAGGGCTTCAGAACCGAAGGGGCGTCTGCTCTAACAGCCGAAGAAATCAGTGCAACGAAAGCATCTAGCAGGGTTTCACTCATAAGGATGCAGGGAAAGGATTTAGGGCAGAGACAACCAGTGTCAGCGTCCAGCTCTCCAGTCTGGACCACAAGCCTCTCTCTGCTGACTCCTGACCCCCGTGGGGGCACACGGTGTATTTACAAATCAGCCCCTGGCTGTAAGGAAAGCAGCACAGACCCCATCACCTCCAGGAGCCGAGTGGTCCAGACCCACGGGGAAACACGACTCGGGTCCTGATCCCTATTCCCGCTGCGCGGTGGCTCCCAGGCGGCAGGGGTAGCTGGTGCCCGGTGGGCTGCCGCCAGCTCCCAGGCCACCACTCGCTTCCCTGGCTGGAGCCCGCAGCCTCCCGGGAGGTGTGCATTTGGCCGAGGGGCAAACAGAAGTTCAAGTTCCTTCCCTGTTTGCATCCCTCAGCCAAACTCCCGTGGAGGAACCTCGCGAGGTGTACCTCTGGGAGGTAGCGCGCTGCTGGTGGCTGGGTGTCCTTGGCAGCCCTTCAGAGGCGCTGGATTCCTCTGGGCAGGGAAAGCACCCAGATTCCTCTCCGCTAACATTCTGCTCAATTCCTTCGCGGTGACATGCAGGTCATGTGCAGGCAGGCACTCAGAGCAAAGCCCAGGCCCCGATTACGGGCTTGCCGTGACATCCTGGGGAAGGAGGTGCTGGCAGCGGGACGAGGGGGGACTCATTGCTGCTCCCAGAGCAGCTGCTGAGGGTGACTGTCCTCGGACACCTCCCGTACGACCACCCCGGGGTGACTGTGGTGGCAGCTCGGCCAGGAGTGTTGGTTCCACAGACAGCTAAGCTTTACTTTAATAAAGGGGATGATGCAAAAACAAGCTCTGCATCCCGTGCCACAGAGCCAATTAAAGCGCAGGCGACTTGAAGGTAATTGCACTTACCCTGTAGCAGGCGATTCCCACCCCCAGCCAGGTGAGACAGGACGCAGAGTTCTCGCAGGCGAGCAGGTAGGTCTGCTTCGCCCGGCCGTACTGCCAGGAGAGAGACGATGGTGTTTGTCTCTGCATCAAACACATCACTCTGCAGACAGCTCCCCCCTCCTCAGCAATCTACCAAACACCCCAGCTCCGGTGGGGGTCGGACACCCACCATCCCCACCGCTGCTGGGGGGGCCGAGAGCCTGCCCACTGCCGCCGACACGGTGCCTCTATGCTGGCAGGTACTAACACAGTCACAGAATCATAGAATGGTTGGAGTTGGAAGGGACCATCCAGTTCCACCCCCCTGCCCTGGGCAGGGACACCTCCCACCAGCCCAGGGTGCTCCAAGCCCCGTCCAACCTGGCCTTGGACACCTCCAGGGATGGGGCAGCCACAGCTTCTCGGGGCAACCTGGGCCAGGGGCTCACCACCCTCACAGGAAAGAATTTCTTTGTAGTATCTAACCTAAATCTCCCCTCTTTCAATGTCAAACTGTTCCCCCTCGTCCCATCACTCCCCTCCCTGATCCAGAGTCCCTCCCCAGCTCTCCTGGAGCCCCTTTAGGCACTGGAAGGGGCTCTGAGGTCTCCCCGGAGCCTTCTCTTCTCCAGGCTGAACACCCCCCTCTCCCAGCCTGTCCTCCCAGCAGAGGGGCTCAGCCCTCGCAGCATCTCCGGGCCCTCCTCCGGCCCCGCTCCAACAGCTCCGTGTCCTTCTTATGCTGGGACCCCCCGAGCTGGAGGCAGCACTGCAGGCAGGGAAATGGGTGGGTCATGCAGAAGTCCCCCTCATCGCCAGGATGATGATAATGGCTCAGCAGCACCCTGAGACCTTGCAGCTGAGCCCGGCACAAAGGAACAGGACAAATCCACGCTCCAAGGAGTTGAGCGCTCCATGGTTTTGCTGTGTTGTGAGATCTTGGCTATAGCTACAAATAACGGTATCTTGTACCTGGGGTCTGGAATCTACTACTTTGTGTAAAATTTCCTTCCTCCACTCCTGCTGGCTCCTCACCTCTTTCTCTTCCAGGTAGATGGAGCCCAGACGCAGGTAGACAAAGTGTATATCCGCAGCATCCTCCACAAAACCGATGGTTCGCTCATAGCACTCCTTTGCCTCACCAAAGTCCCTCTTCAGGTAGCACAGGTGCCCTTTCTGAGCCCAGACATTTGGATTCTGCGCACAGAAAACCAGGAGTGAGACATGGCTGGGAGACGGGAGGGGTCAGAGACCTGGGAGAGGGGCAGGGACCCCTGTAATGAGCAGAAAGGAAGAGCTGACCAGTGTTTGATTATAGCAGGACAGATTTTACGTACAGAGTTAAAATCAAGTCAGTGGGCTGCCTGCATGACACCACAGCACTGGGAGCCCCCTCCAGCCCTTCCTTGCCCCGTGTCCTGGCCCATCCAAGGCTCCCCAGGGATCGTGAGTATGCAACGGCATTCGGAGATGTCAGCTTCACAGCCCTCTCTGCCTTCCATTCAACCTGACTCTCCAAAGCCACCTTCCCTCTCTGCTGAATAGCATCCTTGTTTCTCATGAAACAGAGCCGGACTCACCAACAGAGGGAAAGAGGATCAGGATAGACATGTTCAAAGGGAAAAGAAAGGCAGACGCTGCAGAGAGAGGAGTCCTGGCTCAGAAATGCCGCCTGTCTGCGCAGGGAGATGACAGAAGGCAAGTAATAAGCGGGGTAATGAGGAGGGCAGCGCTGCAGCCACAGCCTGATGTGGTTCATCAGCTATGAGTATCCTCCCCTGCAGAAATTGCTGCAGAGTAGCAGTAGAATTCCTCAAGTGGAAATGAAACCCGGGCTCTAGGTTCACAGACAGCCACAACACGGGCAGGGTCTGCTGCGGTGTTTGGGTTGTGTCCTGCTTCGGGTCACCGTGCTGCACCCTTGGGAACACACAAGAAAATTACCATGTAGTCGATCCTGACGGCCTCGCAGAGACATTCTTCGCATTTGGAGAAATCCTCCTTCAGCAAGTAAGTCTGGGCCAGCACCAGGTAGTACGCACAGGAGGGACCTCCCTGAAGGCTCAGCAGCTCGTGGGCAAGCGCCATGTGAACAAACTGCGGAGGAAGAGCACACCGGCGCGGTTAGGAGAGCAGGTAAGACACAGGCACCCCAGAAGGACACGGCAGGAGGACTGACTCGCACCTATTTCACTTCCATGAGCAGAAAACAGACAGGAGATTATTTTTTTTCCCCCCTCTTCCTTTGAATATTTACCTCCATTACTTCTAGTCCTGTTTTGCTTTAAGCAACTCTTTCTGCCATGTAAAATGAAGGCTGACAGCATAACGTGGCAGTCAGAGAGATCCCACAGAGACGACTGTGTGGGACAGGGACATTCCACAGGTGACACAAAAATTACTCTGATATACACAAGCGCCTGAAACAAGAAAGGAGTACTGGCGTCTTGGAAGCATCACAATAATCTGTCTCATCTCTGAATGTACAGAGAGGAGCACATCTGCAATCGCCTGACAGCTGTTCCCTCTGCAGCAAGCGGTGCTGAGCTGAGGCAGCCCGAGAACGCTGACCTGCCTGAGGTGACAGTGTCCCCCCCAACCAGCGTTTTGCTCTGAATACTCTGCCTGGCCACGGTTTTGCAATTCTGGGCAGTGGTGGTTTTGCTCCCTCTCGCGCATGGCAGCTGGGGTAACCACAGCTCGTCCTCTGAGCCCAAGAAAGGGGTTTGCCACCCGCTTTTTGCTAAGAACCCAGGGAAGGAGACCAAACCTCCCTTCCCACTCCTCCACTCCACATTGAGCTGACCTGGACGGCATTGACTTTCATCAGGAATTCCACTGTCTTCATGAAGATTGTGCAGGGAGGTTGGCTAAGTCCTGAAACCGGGGATGGTGCTGCAAGAAAAGGTGTCTCCATCAGTCCCAAACTGGCCTTTTTATTTCTGAAGCAAGAGGAGGGGCTGAGACCCTGGCGGGGACAAAGGAATCCCAGCAACATGTTGGGATTCACACCCGGGAGATGGCAGAGGAGGCTGAAGCAGAGATCAACTCAGCATTTCTTTCTGAAGGGCTTAAGTTTTTGTAAGGGACGTGAAAAGAAACAATGCTCTTGACCTGCTAATTTTCCAATCCAAACTCAGAGAAAGAAAAGGTAGGAATTCATGACTGAAGCTTGTCAGAGTTAACTGCAGCAAGACCCCTGCCTCCCCAAACCAACCCAGCAGGGCCTGGAGCACCCGGCACTGCCATCTCTTTGCCACCCATTGGAGAGTGGAGCTGTAGAGAAGGCAGAACACACAACACACGACCAGAGGAGATCCGTAGGGACAGTTTAAGAGCTGGCATCTCAGGAGGGAGACAGCCGAGCAGCCGATGAAGGCTGCTGGGTGCAGTGGCATGTAGGGAGAGAGCTGCATTCCCCCGTTGGCTGTCCATCCTGAGACAGGCTGCTCTGAAAATCGGGATGAACCTGCTTTGCTGAAGATTCCCCAGCTAGGATGAGAGAGAACAAGCCTCGGTGTCTCGCCTTGGCATCAAGATGGCCACGGCTCAGTGCTCCCAAGTTACTCCCCTCCCCACTGATCGCATGAGGCCATCTCCCAGCACCGGGCTCTCCCTTACACACCAGTTTCCCATCCCCTAACCTTTCGGGGCTGCCTCCAGTGCAGTAGCCTCTTCCTTGGGTGCAGCACAGGCCAGGGCAGGCTCCACCGCCTCTGGCACCCGTTCGAGTGAGCCATCTGGAATGAAACCCCCAACAACCATTAGGTGCAAACAAAAGGTTTGCCATAAACTGCCCAGTTTGGAGCATGATTCTGCAGAAATGGGGAAGAGAGAAAGATATAAAAGATCTACCAGATTTTCAGAACTGGGAAGAAATTTCTTTGCAGGAGGCAATAGCTAGGTCTGGGGTTTTGAGAACAGGATCACCATGTGAAGCTAGAAACAGGTATAAACAAGGCAATATCCCTCATAATCAGAAGGGGCAAAAAAAGGCATATGACACTAAGTCTGCCCGCCTGAGGCATTTTGCACAGAGCAGTGATAACGTTAAAAATAAAGCCAGCCGACATTTCCCGCAGCCTGGCCAAATATCTGGGACTCGGGACAGAAAGTCTTGGCTCAGGGTGAGCGTGGACGTAGTTAGGCTCCAAAGGAAGCCTTCGGTTCAGGGTCACCACCAAGCAGCTGTTTTGCCCTTTGAATTGGTGAGGCAGCGCTTTCCAAGCCGCGTTGGGAAGTCACAGCAACAACTTTCATGAAAGCTAAACCTGGGCGACCCTAATGTATGACTGTCACAGGGGCAGCTCTGCCCTCCCAAAGCCTCAAAAAGCACGCTGGCTTCCTCCAGCCACCCTGGCCACTGCCCACACGTCCGTATGTCAGCAGCACTCAGCTGGGGCAGACAAATAAATGCAAAGAGAGGTCCCTCTGCTAGGCTGCGGGTAAGACAAGGCATCGGCTGTGCCACTTTCAGAAAGCTTCGTCATTTAAAGCAGCACACTTGCTGCTGTTGTCTCTCACCACTGTAGTTCGTGGTCAGTCTATTCTAACTCACACTCCACATATTTTTGCTTTACCCTTAGTATTTCTCCTCTTAGAAATATTTAGAAATTTCTCCTCTCTTTCCACTGTTCATCCTCTCCCCCACACTGCTCCAAGCCCCCTCCTTGTTGGTGCTAGGGCACCTCCTGGGTTTGCCCAGCATTACCTGGCAAGGACTCTCCTGGGTCTGGGCTGGGAGACCTCGCACACGCAGCAGAAATTTGCTTTTCACCTCCTTCTCCCGCAGCAGCCTCAGGGATGCTCCTCTCCTTGGCAAGCTGTGCTTGCAGTAGTTTCTTAGCCTCACGGAAGGCCATTTCTGCCTGAATATTATTATTCTGCAGCTCATAAAACAAACCTATGGGAGACAGAAAGAGCACCATGAGCAGGCATCCGTCCCTTAGCAAAATCCTTCCTGTAGCCCTCAGATTAGAGCCGGGGGAAGAGGGGCAGAGGCAGAAGCAGTGGTTGGCTCTACAGGAACGCCTTGAGCACACGGGCTGGCTTGCTTTTGTACCTGAAAGTGTCCAGGCTACGACGCTGGACGGCTCCAAGCAGCAGGCGTTCTCAAAGAAAATCTCTGCCTCTTCGTAGTGCTGCAGCGCGACAGCCACAATCCCACAGAGCAGCAAGCTGGGGCCAGGGTCGGACAGGTTAGCCTTGCAGGCCCCAGGCAGTGGTGTGGGGGACAACCCCCACCCTCCCACCCACCGGGAGCACGCAGCACCTTTGGATGTGGTGGGGGTCCAGAGAAAGAGCCTGCCGGAAGCACTCCTGGGCTTTGGTTGTCTCCTCGAGCAGGAGGTAGAACGCCCCATAGTCCAGCCAGTATTGGATGTTGCGCTGGTCCTGACCTAACCTCTAGACAAAACAGATCACCGTTGGAGTGAGGATTGCTGCAATCACATTCAGCACACACAACGGACTGGGGAGACAACTCTGGAACAACCATGGCTTTCCTCTGGCCACCCCAGCCCAGTTTGGCAACAATCAAACCCTTGTGTGTCACATGCTAGGGTTTCCCTTTATCGGGATACGCTGGGCTTCCTCTAAGCCTCCTTCATCTAATACATATCCTCCAGCTTCAGCTGACCTCCTCCTAGCCTCCTGTTAGAAGGCCCAGTGTCCCCAGTGCTGACCCAGCACACCTTTTGGACCAGCTCACCCCATTTCCCCCGGCCCCAAAGCTGAAGTCCTCAGTGACCTGCCCAGGCTCTGTCTCACATCCTCCAGAGAGCAGCATCTCCCTAGAAAATCCCTCCCGCATTCAGCCTGAATATCCTGGTCACGTTCACCTCCTTCCTCCTCCGTACGGAACAGTCAGGGATGGCTGAGCTGTCAGCAACATGGGCCCCACGCCGCCACGATGGCGTGCTGGCTGCCAGCCCAGACACACGGGAGACGGGCAGGAAAGAACAGGGGCTGCTTTACCTGCTGGTGGTAGACGGATGCCAGTTTGTAGTCCTTGTTGACTTCAGCTTCACGAGCAAAGAGCCAGAGCTGCTCCTCGGTCATGCGGGACAGGGGGACAGGGGAAGCAGCTTCCTCAAACAGTAGCTGGTAGGGAGCGAGACACTGTTAGCCCTGGGGAGGGTAAGAACGGCTCACATAATCCCAGTACAGCAGCAGTCCCCAGTCCGGCACTGCACCACGTACAGTCTGGTGCGGCTGGGGCTGGGCAGGTTGGAAAGGCAAGCTGTCCTAGCTCCTGTTTGCGGTGGGACACATTCCTGTCATTCCTAGGTACCTCTGCCACACAGGTACAGGGCAATATCCATTGTTTGCAGTTGTGGCAAGTAAAAACATCCCCTAGATCAAGACCATATCAAACTTCCTCTGTGGTGTCACTTACTGGTGACCCCAGTTCATGCTGGAAGGTCTGTGCTCTGCCCGGGTGAGTGGCAGATGGCACATACCCAGCCATCCTCACCACAAACCAGCTACAGCAGCTTTTACTAGTGGGATCTCACACATATGCCACCATCAGGATTTCATAGCAGTGGGATATAGATGCACCAGATCCTGCCTGTGAGTGCGGCTCGGGGCCCACGTGTAATAATTGCAGCAAATGAAAGCACAAATCTGCTTCTGTCTTGAAGGCAAAAGTCCCCCTGCCTTCACCAGAAGCAGCGTTGAGCCCCAGATCCACAGGGAAGCCATGTCCCAAGACACCTGTCCCAAGGGAGAGGACACATGTCAGGGTTTCTCCCTACCTGGTTCAGGGCAATGTGCATCTGGTCTATGAGGTACACATAGAGCTCACTGAGAAAGGCCTGGAATTGCTCCTGGGTCTCAAACGCCGTGGTCTTCAGGTATTTCTCCCTCACAATCTTCACAACAGCATACTGTGGAGACACGAGACAGTTGGACAAGGCAGGTTCCCCCTGCGCTCCCCACCAGCTCTGTAATCATACAGAGCCAGAACACACTGATTCTGCTTGAAGCTCCCACTTAGTTCTGAGGAAGAAATCCAGCCCAGCACTGATAAAAGGGAAAAAAAAAGAGAAAAAAAAAAGCAAGCAGGGGTGAATTCCTTTCCCACCTCCCAGCCCTGCCTCTCCCTGATGCACTGGTGCCCCTTTAGGGACAACATGGGGGAAGGCTGGTCCCCTCGGCACAAGAGGGGTGTCTCCAGGCAGAGTGTGGCCGAGGCAGACCAGCTGAGACAGGGGAACCCCTGTTTCTGCCAGCGCCAACTGCGAGTGTGCAAGAGCAGTCAACTTTGCCTTCCTCAGGCTACAAGCGTGGTGCGAATGGATGTGACCAGCTTTGGAGTCTCCCCTCTTTAACAGGAATGGTTCTCCTGGTGTGTGACCAAAGCAGCCTGATGCCTGCTCCGTTAGAGGGAAAATCTGTCCCTCCCCATGCCCACTGCAACAGCCCCGAGTGGCAGGAAGGGATTCTGGAGCAACACATCACCCTAAGTTACCACCACGGAGTAGCAGCTCCTTACTGAGAAACTGCCAGGACAAAACAAGTAGGGAAGCAAAAAGCACAATGGACTCTTTACCTTTAGTTGTTCCTTAAAAGCAAAATATTTCCCAGAGTTATCAAGCTCAAAGTTGAGCTGACGCTTCTGTTCTTCCAGGGTTTGGTGGTCTATCGCTCCCCGGTCAGGCAGCTGCTTCCCAAAGAGCTCATGGTATTCACTTAGGATGGCGAGCGCAATGCTCGTGACATGGTTGTGATAATCTTCCACGGCCTAGGAAATAAGTAAATAATCAAAGTTCACAAATCACTTATGCCATCAACCTTGAAACTTATTTTATTTACTAGAGCTTATGCCTCCCATAAACTCTGCCTGACTCGTCTCAATTAGTCTGTCATGCATCCTCTCCTGTCCGCGCCTGAGGGCTGTGAAAATATCTACATGTAAATACAAAAGAACTCCTTCATAATTAGATACTGCTCCTGCTGTATTTTTCAATCAGAACCCAGTATTTCAGTCATTGTCATCTCTTCTATAGCAGTATAATTGGCTGTAAGTAAAACTTATCTAATTTGCCAGGAGCTTTTTAAACCCATGGGCCAGCCCTCTTGAGCAGACTCTGTAATCTGCATAATCTCGGTGGCAGAAGCTTCCATGTGCTGTGATAATCAAAATGTATCACTGCCTTCCAGACAGTCCAGCACAAACCAATTCTGCAGCAGCACGGGGGTCAGTTATTGAAGTGCTGCTTCTTCCCCCACTGTTGCTTTGAATTTACCATTGGCCAGGGGCCATCCGAGGACATTCTCCTTTGGTGGCTGCTCTGTGCCCACAGAAGACGAGCCAGTGTTCCCGGGCCATTTCCTGAGGATATCACATGCACAGAAGTCCTCAAAAATTCTGGGTGACCTGAGAGCGGTTGGGGCTGATTCATGTTTGTCTGGGTCTGATGAAGCACATGGGCTAGTTTGAGACAAGGAACTGTTGAGACTGCCCAGGGCGGGTAAACATAAGGTTCTGGTAGCCTCTTTCCCCAGCATCATGTTTCCTTCCAAACACCCCCACACTGCTGCCTTCCCTGCCTTTGCTACATCTATGATCTCTCCCCTTCGTATGGGCTGCGAACATGAGCGGTGCAGCCCAGGAATGACTTCCCAAGGCATACTACTGCAAAGGTAATGCATCCAGACATTTTCTTTTATGTGTATTTCCTCTTCAAACCTCATTTACGTGCTGCTGCAGGGCTCAGACTGAGAATGAAGATTGCCCTGTGTGAGAGGGATGAGGGCAGGATGAGGTGGCAGAGTGGTGGTAAGGCCACAGGCTCTCGCACATACCTTTTTGGCTCCTGCAGTCCGGGGAGGCAGCGGAGGGCGAGGAGGAATCATCTGCTTGACCCTGTCAATGAGAGGACAGAAAACATCAGCCAGACACACCGCCAGCAACGTTGGCTTGTCTTGAGCGTGGGCAGCCTGTAGTGTGAGGGCTCCAACCTGTCATCATATCCCTGAGACACCTCACAGGGACCCGGGGAGGCGGGGAAACTCAAATCTCAGACCAAGAATGAACCCTAAACCAGGCACCTGCGTTCAATGCTTGTAGCTCACCATAGTGTCTTGAGAGGACTAGCTGCTGCCTCGCTCCCTGCTGACGATTACACCCCATGGGGATTAGAGATTTATTTAGTTGCTATTTTCGCTGGGTTTGACTGATTCATCACCCAAAACCATCGTAGAAGCTCAGCCCAACAGGTAGGGTTAACATTTGTTATTGCTAGCAATCAGAAACACTCTCCTCTGGAACCAGATTTTCTTGTCAAGCTGCTATTCCTTTAATTCACAGCCCCCTGGGTCTGCCAGAACAGCTGTAAGAAAGGTACCAATCTGAGGACAGCTCTGAAGAATTTTATCACTGTAAACCCGAGGCGACCCGATCCATCAGTTCCCGACATCGCAGAGTGCGGCTCCCAGCATCTCCCAGCCATGCATTGACTCCTAGACACCGTACCAACCCTCCTTGTACCACCACTAGAGTTATAACGACCTTTCAAATATTGATCAAAAGCCCCTAGGATTACCATATTTTTGACTACATTTTTATTAAAATCCTTGGTGTCAAAACAGCCTACATTCATTGGGATTTTTATCAAGATTTCCTGCTTGCTGGTACCAAAACACCTTTGGTCCGTAGAGCACAATCCAGTCCACCAAGCAAAGGTGTCACATCCCCATGTTGGCTCCTACAAGCAAAGTAAATTGCTTATTCCCCGCCACATATAAACCACTCCCGTAACTGTTCTATCAGGTTACAGAGCCCCTGATCTTCTCGTACTCTCTGCTGTGCGGTCTGGTGCCGTGGTCCCCTCGCTCTGCAGAGACCCGTCACCACCCCTTGGGAAGCCATAAAGCCCAAACGAGTGGGTAGTGCAGCTCCCACACTCACAGTCCCACCCTCGGAACAGCACCCATCACTGAGGTGTTACCTCCGCCAGATGAAAACCAAACCGCTTCACTTTCAGAGGAGAAAAAGAAAACCAACAACAAGCTGGGGAAAGCGAGCAAGTGAGGATGGGCAAGCGGAGGCTGGAGGAGGATTTTGGATGGAGCCCAAGAAAGAGAGCTACGGTTTGCTACAGGGATACGTATTTAAACATCCTTCCAGAAAATGAACTTCACCATTGATCTTGTCTGCCAGGACACATGTATGTGTCCATCAGCTGGAGCCCCCTCCCCAAGACAGGGCCCTTCCCACAACTCAGGAGCGCTGATTTTTCAGGCCTGATATCCGCAGCTGTGCATGGCAGGTGAACAAGGAGGAACTACACTGAATTCACGCGAGTTGCAGGAGAGTAGAAATGGTACAAAAAGGGTCAGGAGAAGGTCTGTTCTAAGGGGGGTTCACCTTCCTCAACCTGTTCTTCCTAGAAGGCACCACAGAAGACAACGCACATACTTTCCCTTCAAAAAAAACGGCTGCTGCTCATATTTGAGAGACATATACCACCTACCCTTGTTACACTTTATTAATTTGCTGCATTTTCTCTTTTTCATTCAATAAATTATACATGCCAGGCCTTTCCCAGACTGTAACGCAGCAGGGCTACCACTGGACAGGAACCAACTGCTTCAAATCAAACAGACAGTGGAAGACTCGAAGCAGCAGAGATGAGAGAGCAGCTCTACAGCGGAACGATGTGAAAACTAACGTAGGAGCCAAGAAATGGGTAGAAGATTGTGAGAAAACTTCTGAAAAGGAGGGGAAAAAAAAAAAAAGGGGCAGAATGCTATGGAAAGTTACAGCAGCACTACCCAGGGCAGTCCAGACTGGTGGCCAGTCCTGAGCAAGCAGCTGAACATCACATGCAAGAGGCAAGCACATGGGGATTAATGGAAAACAAAGCCCGGATAGGAACACAGACACTGTTGCGCTGCTCTGGTGTCTCTCTTTTTGAGAGGAACGGCAGGGAGATGCCAGCTCGGATGAACGCAAGTGTTTTCCCAACACACCAGATGCCATCTCTTAAGCAGTCTGGCCAAATCCTCCCCCTGATTCCAGTGGTCTTTGGCTCAGGCCCTCGGCTGGTCCTTACAAAGCACTCCGAAGAGGTGGCTCGCTGTACAGCCCCGTTTCTATCCTGCAGAAATGAGTTGTCAGCCCCAGATTTACAGCACGTCTTTACGCACCGTTTGGTGAGCTCCTCTCGCAATCGCTTTGGTACCAAGGCCTTGTCCAGCTTGATCTCCATGACCAGGAACGTTCCCGCTTCAGCGTACTGCTGTGAAGATAAACATTGCTCTCTGAGTATCGTGCTGTCTAGAGCCATTACTGGCGTGATGAAAGACTGAGCATATAGCTACAGATCTTCAGCAAATCCTCTTCAAACTGCAGAGATACAGCTTGTTTTATAACCTGCCCTCAGAATGATTTACAGCAGCAAAATTCAGCTCAAGAAACCGGTCTAGGAAAAAGGAGAAAGCCCAAATAATCAATCTGCTTGCAGAATGAATAAGCATTCTAGACGTTTGGAGGAAGAAGCCAAAATATGAAGGAAACCTTCTAAATAAACACCTGATTATTTAGAGATCTTCTAGCCCAATGCCAAACTGCCCTCCAGCTGCATGTCACTGGAAGAACTCCAGGACAGCATCTACGTAAGACATCCCTTGTCCAACTGACTCTTAAAGAATTTAATTGCGTGAAAGGTGTGAGACACTGGCGCGGTGATGGTCTAGCAGTCTTTTCTTCTCTTTGGAGATACATAATTACCTGTCCATCAAGGCTGGGATACGTGACATTTTCTGCTTCCAGAGAGGTGTCTGACAACTGGATTTTGGGTGCGTTGGACATCTATTGAAGCAAAAGAAAAGACATCTCTTGTTTCAGATTCAAGAAACCTCACACCTTTGCAAATTCAGGATGCGAGTTGTACATTTGTTCAGGCAGCATGTACTAAAATTTCAAGATCATGAGTATCTCTCAGTTGGCTGAGACAACACAGCATCAACCCCTGGTTTCTGCATGCCCCAACTACCTCTGATGTGGAAATGGAGCAACCATGTTGCAATATGCCTCTCGAGACCTTACCCTTCTGTTGGAATCCTTATCTTTGGTGGATTTCTCTTTATCTTCCTTCTGAGTCTTGCTGGGAACAGCTCTGGAAAAGGGAGTACTGATTCCTGGGGTCCACGGCCCCTCCTTAGTCAGACTGAGCTGTGTCCTGAGATCCCGGAAAACACTGTGCTGACATTTAGTCTGAAAAAAAGAGGGAACAGGGGGACTTAAGGGACAAACTAGGCTTCCCCACCCCTCTGCCTTAACCTCTCGCATCGCAAAACACATTGTCAGGGTCCTAAACGCATTAAGAAGCTATGCAACCTCATCCTCCCCTCTGCTGGTGCTCAAGGCCAGCTCTGGTACCGTACAGCCTCCAAGCCTCAGGTTAGGCTACGAAATGAGGCGCCCAAGAAAACCTCAGCAGGGTCTCCCTGTCTTCTCTCAAGAGCTGCATTTTCACTGAGGCACTGGCCCTTGATTCTTGCCTGAGCTATGCGGTACATACGCTGGAGCCCAGCCCCGTACTGCCCCAATCCTGTCCCACTGGGCTGAATTCCTGGCTTGATCCTGGACCTGCCTCACGGCTATGGATTTGCCTGCTGATGTGGATGGTTAGATGAACCTGGCTACCCTCACCAGGTCTGCTCTGCAATTTTTTGGGTGCCCACGCCAGGCCTGTGGTGAATCTGAGCTCCCGGCTCACCTTCATGGTGTGGAGCGCTTTCCCTGACACACAGCAGTGAATTGCAAGGAACAGGTTTTTCAGATTGTCTGTTTACACACTGCTTGACCACCTAGACAGGCGGTTCCCTCCCAGCCATCGCTGTTATATGGGTTAGTAAGAACTGAGGGGATGCTGGGGAGAGGACGGAGCAGCTGTACCGAGACTGTCTAGACCAAGGGCAAGGAGCAGCCCAAAGCATCCACAACACCAGCAGATAAGAACAACAGAGAGCGCATGTGTCACTCGTGACAGATAAATGCTACATGCAGCCAAGAGGCCATTATTCATGGTGGTGAAGCAGAGACCAGCAGAGAGCTGTGTGCCTAGCCCTGCTTTGCAAAGGCCAGCGGGGCCACGGAGGCAGGGATTCGAAGGGCTGTAATTCACCCAGCTCCTGCGGCCTGGACAGCAGCACTACGGGGAACGTGGGCAGAAAAACACAGGCTGTGCATCTGCCCTGCCGAAACAAGCGCAGGTCTGTTCTGGGAGGACTGTGGGAAAATGGAGATGTAACTGTCACTCTTGGTAACAGAGGGGGGAGAAACGCAAAGACAAATAAACCTCCATGAGCTACAGCTGAAAGAGCTCCAGTGACAGCTTTTTTGGTTGTTGCCTGGGGTAACGCTATCCTTTTAGAGCCACTGTTTGCTCTTCCCAGCAATGCAGTTCATTTGCCCATGTTCCAGACTGGGAGAGAGGAGCGTTCTTACAGCTCTCCCTGCTCAGCTGCTGGCAGAGAAGGGAGTGGAGGAAGATTCAAAGCCTCTCTCAGCCCCCAAACCTGCTCACACACCCCCAGAAATCCCCTGCCTTCGAAAAGTCTGCACCTCAGAGCTTGGCTCATTATTTTTCTCCATCACCAGAAGGGCAATGAAGTTTCAGAGTCAGCCTGCGAGTACCACGCTGCCCTTGCTGCCTGTTCCCAACCCTACTCTGCGCAAACACAGCTGCAGAGCTGGAGCGGAGCCTGGTTGTCTGGTCTGCTCTCACCTTCTCAAACACCTCGCTGTCTTGGTAGGTAAAGACACGAAAAGCGCCTCGGATTTGCTTCACACCGGGGCACAGCAAAGGCACCATGTTGACATATGCCACGCCATGGAAGAAAATCTGCTTGTCCTCATCTCCCTAGAAACGCAGAGCAAGGGACAGAGATACTGAACGGACTGTTATTCTCCATAAGGAAACAAGGTCACCGATCCCATTAAGGAGAGGCCACATAGCAAACTGAAGCACCTGACGAGCCAGTGGCTCTCTGTCACTGGCACACAGCCGAGACAACCTGGACGAAAACACTGGAGTCATTCGATATGTAGAATATCAATTTTGTCCCAAGCCCTGCAGGGCAGCTTCTCTCTCTAGTCCCCATACTGTGCTATTCCTCAGGATGGTCTTTTTGAGGTACAGCTGCAAAATTACCAAGAAATCCAAGTGACCCTACCAGAGCTGTGCAACCCGGGTTTGACAGAAATCAGGTAGCGAAGGAGGCCTGAGAGTCTGGGCTAGCAGCAGACTGGTGAGGGTAAGGGAGAAGGATCTCCATCAGAGGTGCAAAATCCTGGCACCAGCGAGTGCTGAAAGGGTTTTATACCAACTTATATGACTTTGCCATGGAACAGATGAGGAGCGGTCACACAACCAGCTGCCAGGAACAGAACTGTTAGCGAAGGGGCTGTTTCTTTGTTAAACGACTCCACTTTATGTGCTAAAGCATAACTTATTTACACCCCGAGAAAGAAGGCATGAATTTCTTCAAGATGCTCCAAAAAAAACACTGGCCAAAGATAAGCTCAGTGAATTTACCTCAGTTTTCAAAAAGCACCCTCTCCCTTCGCACCAAGTTACCACAGACTGTCTGCGAGAGCTCTGTCTGTATGCTATAAGGAAAAAAAATTATGCTTTGTCTATTTAACAGGTCTATAAGGCTAACTAATCCCTTTACAAAGCCTCTAGCTCTCTGCCTCCCTTTGGCTGGTTCAAAGCTGCTTTTGGTATTACAAAGGCATTGAAAGGAAAAGGCTCGATAACGCCATGCGGCTCCACAAGTCAGAACAACATTTCCCTCCCCACTTTTACCTTGTCAGCTTTGCTAGTTTTCCCTTTGCTGGGTGAGGCCACATTCATCCTGCAGACCTCCACGGGCCAGTACTGGCACTCCGCAATGCGCTTCTGCAGGCTGAACACAAAGGAGAGCACTGAGAAGATGCAGAAACCAAGCTGGAGAGCCACACTGCCCTCCTTTCTGCCCCAGCAGCCTCAAAATATCCCCCCAGCCTTGGGATTGCTTCGACCCAGCCCCCCAGCAAGCACCCTTGGGCCACTGGAACATGTGTGCTTTGGGGCAGGCTAGGTACATTTTCTTCTCCATCCACCACTGTGCATTTACGGCACAACCAGCTATAAAACAATTGTGAGAGTGACACAGTAGGTTTTCTCTCTCCCTTGGTTACTTCAGAAATGAAACAAATAAGAAGGAACACAATTAACTCTGGTATAAATCCCAAATAGCACAGAGCAAGCGGACCCCGAGCTCCCATTCAATGTGCCTGGTAACTGAAACCAGCAGGCAGGCTGATGAAAGTGTAGGGGAAAAAAATTTTTTTTAAATCAAACCAGACAGAAGGGAGTATTTCCACGCATTTGGCTGTGAAACTCACAGCCATGATGCAGCTGAAGCCAAAAACGTAGCAGGACTCAAAGAGAAATGGGATACTTATCCTGATCTTGAGCATATCTGGAGCTGCTAAAGGTAACGTTTATCCAATCAAAAAAGCAAATGAAGAGTGCCCACATAGAGTGAAAGGATTTTAATGTATTGGGAATTCAGCAAAACTTAATTAGCAGCTCAGAGGACAGCTGTGTGGGCCACCCTACTCCATCTATGCTCACCGTAACTCTGCTGTCCCTTCCTTCAAACCGCAGAGGGAACAGTCACCAGCTCCAGTTGCTGGCAGCACGAGTGAGCATTTACAGCCTGGAGACAACAGCTACAGCCAATTCATCTTCTCCCACCATAGCAGAACAAAGCTGCTGCCAGCAATTAAAGGCAGTTAGCTGCTCCCTCGCTCATGAGAACACCTTTAGCCAACACACAGCCATAGCAGCCACAGGAGATGAGGGAGAGCCATGATTTGGCCACGAAAGAGGTCTGAGAGCATCTGCATGTTGCTGCTCCCTGCCTGAGACAGGTCACTCAGCTGGGTGCCTTCTAGGGTGGTTTCTCCCCACTGCTCCATGCTGGAAGGGCGGTTCTCAGGTCCCTTACATGACTACTGCATCAGGATCCAGGTAACAGCGCCTTTCCATGTCCCATACGATTCTCTTCATGCTTTCTGCTTGGATCCTAAACTCCCTGTCCTGTGAGAAACAGCCTGCGGTCAGAGCCAGGACAGCAATCTCTACATCATCCCCAAATCACGCCCCCACAATGACCCCTGGGAGAGAACGTGAGTCATACAGAGAGGTGTCCAACTCACCAAACCCAGGCCATCTTAGCAGAATAAGTTAGCAGCCCTCCCTGCAGGCACCAGAGCACATTAATATAAAAAGCCTGGCCCACAAGGACATAATACAATGCCCAGCCCAGCAGCTCAGGAGTGGGTAGCTTACTGGCGACCAGACCTGTCACGTGCACCCCAGGGAACTCTCCTGCGGTGAGTTAGCACGCCCACTGTCCCATGGGAACCATCGCCACGTCTGGACACTGTGCAGAGGACCAACCACCCACCTTCCTCCCCTCCTCCCACATCCAGTCTCTGCAAGCCTTTCTCAGTCCCTTCAGTGAGAACTGCTGGTTCTCTTCTAGCCATGACACTGCCAGTCCTCCCTCACCTCTCTTTTGTTGAGCTCTCCATCCTCATCCTCATAGGGACCACCAACGATGAAGGAGTTAGGTATGCTCAGAGCACCAGGGGCCATGACGTTCGCAAGGGGCCATTTTTTGGGCCGGGGTAATGGCTCTTTTTCACCAGCAAGCTTCAGGATGCCATTCTTGAAGAGCAAGGGGAATTCCTTCTAGAGAGACAGGAGAATGAAAGGGCTTGCATTTCCAACGTGAGCAGGAGCAAGCGCCAGCTGCTCTGAGCCGGGTCTAACAAAGCAAAGCAGCAGTGCAGGGGCCTGGCTTGGAAAACACACTCCACTACACGCATACAAAGAATAGAGAAAATATAAATAGCCATGCAGAAAAAAAAAACCTGCCAGCTTCAATCCAAATCTTGCCGAGCAGACCTTCGTTTGTGTTAAACAAACACGTCATGCCACAGAGACCCTGAGCACTCGCAGCAAAGGCTGCTGTTGCAAAAGCACAGGAGCTGTACACCCCACGGGCCTGGAAACTTGTTCCACAGTGCGTGATGTGGGAGAACAATCCATTTTATAGCAGCCAAAACTACTCTCACCGTGGCCTGGACCAATCCTCACCTCCCCAGCTGCTGGTACTTGCAAGCAAGCCATGTAGTTTTGGGGGGGTCCGGTGGGAGTAAATGCTTCGGGGACAGAATAAGCTGCCTCCAGCGTGACGCGCAGGAGGTTACCATTTGAAAGCTGCGCTGCAGAAAGCAGGGGCTCTTTGATGCACACTGTCACTTCAAGGCCACCCTGTGAGACAAGGATAAAGCAGAGCCAGTAACCAGACAATTACAACTCTCCCGCTCTTGAGGGAGAAGCAAGCAGAAACCCAAGGCCAGAATTGTATAATGTTATCTTATTTCTCTCCTCGGATGTAAAAGAAAACAGACCAGCACAGGAAACGAATTTCATGATCAATTTGTCTGAATTGTGGTATTTGCTTGTTTAAATCAGAGCCTGCTTGAGGCACGGCATATGCCCCAAGGGTCTCAGAAAATGAGCCAGGGAGAAAGAGTCAGGGTCTCATAAAACAAGCCATGGAGAAAGAACATCAGGGATGGAAAATAATGGTTTTCTCCTGGTGATTCAGAGCATGCCAATGCAAGGGCCACACTTCAACTCTGCCCTATCTCCACGCGCTGTGTGCAGTCTTTAATTACCTGTCCCAGTCCTGGATGGATGGTGTGCAATGAAAAACCGGCTGGTTTGCATTTATTAACTCTCCTCCCTAATGGATGCCCCCCTGCCTTGCTTACTGTGTAACACCTCTTAAACACAGTAAAGTTAATGCAATATCCGCCCCTCCAATTCACTCGCAGCGCTAACTGCAGGCAGACTCAAGAGCAAAATTAGACACATTTTCCCAGTCTCATACTTCATTCCCCGCTTTACTTGCTGGGTACTTTTCAACGGGCTGAATGAATAAGGACTTTGCAGGAAAGGCAGGCGGAGCTCGTACAGTTATGAACTCAGACATTTTATCCACAGAAAGGAAGACTAATAAAATTGGGCAGGTAATCCTGCCTTGGTCTGTTTCTGATTTTTCAGCACTATGCGTTCCATCTTGAATATTTTTTTTCCAGAGCAATTTGGTAGCTGCACACATTAGCATTTCCTAGCACGACCTCACCTATCATAGGCAACGAGGGACAGACGTCAATGGGAGTAGGAAAGGCCTCCAAGCTTGTAACATATAGGGCCGTAACATATCCGTGATGAGCTAGGCGGCTGAGTCATGCTCGCCTTCCCATTAAAAGGCAGCAGAGAGCCGAATGAGTGAAGGAACAGTTCCAAATTCCACATACCTTGGCCTCCGGGTGAAGGCTCTCTAATGGAGAAGGGGGCACTGCATACAAAGGAGCCGAGACCTTAAATGAACACTGTCCTGAGAAGAAACAGGAATGAGAACAGCATCAAGTAAGATCCTCTGTAGAGAAATCATGGCCTAACTCCTAACGCTGAGCTACTGGTGTTGCCCCCTCTCCCTCTGGACCCAGCTTTCTGCAGATGCTATGAAGTGCATTCTGTCAAAAGGAGGTAAGTTGAAGTCGGGGGTCAATAAGCAAAGATCAAAAAGTGCCAGGGAGTAATAAGTGGTTACAGAGGCTGTGGAAGTCAATGTTGTACCTTGCAGCAGAGGTAGAAGGTCCACCACAGCTTGGCCAAGAGGCACGGTCTTCTCCTTCTGTTTCTTCTCCTTTTGCAACACTTCTATCACCGTCACTAGAGAGATAAAGAGAGAGGAGCTGGCAGAGTTGCTCAGACAGCTTCAGACCAGCAGTTCAGGTGCTGCAAAAGGTCTGTGTCAGCTCCAGCACATGCTCCTACTTCATCTCCCAAGGCCAACAAGAACAGAAAAGCCAAGGAGCAGAGGCCAACACGAAAGGGGATTCTTCCAGCTGGCAGTGATGGGAACAGAAGTGCTTGAGATCCCCCCACCGCTGCTGCTCAAGTGCTATTCTTGAACGAGTGACTCCCGCAACAGGCAGGCAGAGGGGAGCAGCTGACAGCATGCACCTCCAAGGAGGGAGATTCAGCGTCCGGTACTTACAGAGCACAGGCTTGTGCACAATGTCATCCAAGGAGTTGGGCCCATCGGGGCTGCACTCAAAGCTGGTCATGAAATTATAGTTTGCTGTCCCGTTTGGCAAGACATCAGTCTTGGAGGAGTCTCCCAAGATCGCTCCGTTGTACTCTACACGCACCAAAGTAACCGACACATCGCTTTTGATACTTTTCTGTCAAACAAATAGCACATTAAGCAGCTGGCTCTGCAGCAACGGGCCCAGGATCAAACTTGCCTCTGGGAGGCAGCTCAGTTCAGCTCTGGAACAGAGTACACTGGTGGGGCTCTTTAGCTATTCCACTACAGGAATGAGGAAGAGGAGCAGAGCTTGGTTGTGCCAAGATCTCACCCTTCCCTGTCTTTAGGAGGGAAATTTCCTGCTCCACCACGCGGTGGTGCCCCTGGGATTATCAAGACCTGCTGCTGGAAGGGCAGGGGAGATGGAGAGGTCCAGGCTTCACCCCAGGGAAGGCAATGAAAAACACGTCTAAAGCAAACCCAAAAATATAAGACACATCTAAAGCAAACCCAAAAATATCCCATTGATACTTTCGTGCTTCCAGGAAGCTTGAGACCTTTGTCAACTCCTAAGAAGGCAGCTCCTGACCTGCGTGGCTGAGCTCACAGGACACTTGTGTATATCACGCGGCTGGAGAATGCCCAGAAATCAAAGGAGGGCTCCAGCAAGCTCTTTGGGAAGCTCTGGAATTTGTTACACCACCTTCATAGCTTGCTTTAAGCAGAGATGAGGAGGTTTGAATTTTAAAATGTCTCTGCAGAGGGGATTAAACACGGGTGACCAGGCATGGTGAGAGCACAGCACATGGCAGCTGGGCTTGGCGTACCCAGGCAGCTCTGGCCAAACGGGCAGCACCGGGCACCTCCGCAGCAGTGCAAGAAGTGCTGAGACAGGCAGTCACCCAAGAGCCTCCCTGCAGGAGAAACACGGTTTACTTCTCCATCCAGGGAAGAGAGGCTGCCTCCGCCACTCTGAACACAAGGACCACTGCACCCAAACCCAGCTTTTCTTTAGTCCTGAGCCACAGGGATGCCTAATCTCCATGGGCGTGCCATGTCACTGGGGTAATTAATTCCATATTGGCTCTCACACAAAAAAAATTCATTCACTTGGTTTTAATTTTCACTCCTTCTGACTGTCTCCTTGAGCATATATTCTATGAACGGCTAAACAGTAGAATCCAATTAACCTTTCTCTGCACCATTAATTATCCTAGACTCCTCTCTCATCCTTCTCTACATCACCTCTAATTAAGCAGATTCCACACTTCTTATAGCTGGAATATTTTTCATATTGTTGTTCTTATTACTGCAGTTTTGTAACCCTCTCTCCACTTGCCATAGCCTTTTCTAAGATGGAGCAATCAGAACTACAAAGCAACATTCCGGATACAACCAGTCCACTGGTCTGTTATTTTCAGCATTGTTTTCCCTCCTCTTACCTTTTATTTCTCGCCTAAGATGCTGTTTGCTGAATCTATTGGTGTGAGATGTACTCAAATACTACAACATAAAAACCTCAAAAAAACCCAGGCAGGTGCTTTTGGCTTGCTTTCTTTTTTTGTCTGCTGCTACAGCAGAAGCAGGGATTTGCATTTTTCTGTTTGCAGCAGTAGCTGAGCTTCTCCTCCGCATTCCCTCCTAAATGCCAGTTCCTCTAGAAGACTTTAAGGACAGCTGGGTGCATCATGCAGCACATGGAAATCACAGTAGTCATGGCTTGATCGGAACCAGCTCATAGTCTTGCCCTGTAACAGCACTGGAACCACTGCCTTTTTAAAACTAGAGCCACCCTATTGGTTTCAATATGATTTAAACCGCTGCAACTGGGATAAATATCTGACTTTATATCCCAGGGTGGATCTTTTTAGAGGTATTTGTCTCCCTGCTACGCATTTTCACTGTGTTTTGCTTAAAAAAGCTGCCATTTACATAGAGAGAAAGCAGAGTGTATTTCAAGGCAGCACCTCTGGACGGCTGCTGAGGAGGTGCGTTCCGCAAGCTACGTGGATCACAAGCCTTGACTCTGTGCGAACAAGCCCTCAGCGGGAGGAGGAAGCCACAGCGTGGCATCGCTGCATCCCCGATATTCTCACCACTCCTTCCCACCGCCGTAATCATCTCACACCTGGCCCCAAATGCGATCACAGCACATGGAATCGCGCTGGCCTCGTTTACTAAACCAGCAGAGACACTTTCAGAAGAACTTTACCAGGTCCTGCGCCGCCTGTACTGTGATCTGTACTGGTTTTGCTGGTGTCGGTTGTGACTCGCTGGGAAGAGCTGCAGCAGCGGGCAAGGCAGAGGACTCCTTTCCAGCAGACAGCCCAGCGGGGACCTCCATGGCTCTGCAGGAAAAAGAATGAGAAAAGAAACATGAAACCGCTCTGTTCTTCTCCCAGAAACATCTGCAGGACACAGCAGCCGTGGCTGCTAGCGTTATTCAGGGCTTGGCTGTCAAAACGCCATTGAAAGGCTTTGTCAGTGACGAACGCCTCATGAGGCGAGAGGGAGCAATGTAATGCGAAAATTATCCGGCTCAGTAAATTTAACCCAGCTGCAGCTCTCCGGGAAGGGTTCGGTGTGAGGGGCTGCCCTGGGCAGGGCTCTCCCCAGCGCAGGGGACGGCCCCGGCCTGTCTCTTACTCCTTGTTTAATTTAAACCGGGGCCTGTGGGGCCCAAGGCCTGCGGCGGCCACACGGCTCCCACACGCGCCATGGCGACCTGGCTCCATCCGTCGCCACAGGTTTGCCCGCGGCACCTCCGCCATGAAACCCCTCTGGAGACACGGCTGGGCCGAGGACACTCCTGTCACCCCACCGCCTCCCCTACCTCACGCTTCCCCCCCTCAGCCAAGGTGTGGGCTACCCGCGGGTTCCTCAGCCCTCGGCGGGGGTCGCCCGCAGCCCCTCACCGCAGGAGGGCGGCGGCGGCGGTGGCGGGGCGCGAACCCGCGGCCTACCTGCCTCGAGGGGGCCGGCCCCGCGTCGCGTAACCACGGCGACGCGGCTGCTCCCGCGAGAGCCGCCCCTAAACCTCGCGAGATCCCACCTCCTTGTCACGTGTTTGGAGGGGGGGCGTGTCCGTGAAGCCGCCGCCGCCATGATGGGTGTGGGCAGCACTTACCAGGCCCTTAGGGGGTGCCCCGTGGGGTCCCCCCCCGAACCCACCCGGCTCGGCTTTGAGGAAGGGGGGGGCGCCATGTCCCGCCTTGCAGCCTGGCGTGCCCCTGGGGAGCCCCACTGCTGCCCCAGCCCCATGCAGGGCCACCGGCCCCTCCTGGCAGAGACCGCGGTGCCCACCCAGCCGCTCGCCCGTGCCCCACTGAGGGCCCGGAGGGACGGGGGGGTCCCTGAAGGTCGGGCCAGGCCAGGGGCCTCAGGGTGGGGGTCTGTCAGTCCCCAGGGGATGGAGGGGAGAGGTGTGGGGCAAGGTCCTGGGGAGGGGGACAGCCACCCCAGCTCGCCCCGGGGGGGGTGGGGGGCCACCTCCAAGGCAGAAGGGATTTTGGGGGACCCCCACCGCCACTGGTGGCTTTCGGGGCGGGTGCCCGACCCCTGGCGCGGGTTGGCCCGTTCCCTGGGAGGGGATGACCAGAATAGCTCCGCTATCCGATTCCTGCCGGAGGGGCCACGGCCTCTCTCCTCCACCGCTATCTTCTTGGGGCTGACATTTGAGCCCAGGCCCTCCCTCCCCGGCAGCGGGACGTGCTGCCGGGGCCGCCCGGCATCACCCAGTCCCTCTGTCTCCCTGCCAGCGCGGCCGGGGACAAGCAGGGTGATGGCGGGCGGGAGGCGGCGTGGGGGCAGCGGGCGGCGTGGGGCAGCCCGGCAGCAAGCGGGGACCCACCGACCGGCCCCCTCGCCGTCACCCCTCTGTCCCACAGCCGCCGTGGCCCAGCAAAACGCAGGCGCTGCCCCTAAAACCGGCCGACCCAAGAAGCCTGCGGAGGAGCCGGTGGTGAGGGGACCCGATGTGGACTCGCTGGGCTTCCAGGCCATGGACCGAAATGTGCCGGGGCTGTCCCACGTCATCCTCCAGAAGCTCAACATGAAGAGCTATGAGGACTACAAGTGAGTGAGCACCCATGGTGTGTTTCACCCCCTGGCCAGAGCGTGCTGTCTCCCCCGCCTCATCCCACCCTCCCAGCTCATCCCATGTGTGGGGTGCTCTGATGGAGCTCCTGGGTGCACCCCTCCACCAGCCCATTCCCTGGCCCCCCATGCCCACCCAGCCCCGGCCAGGATGCTCTTGGCTGGAGGTAAAACTCCTGGCAGCCTTGGAGGGAGGACGTCAGCCCCGCCATGATGGCAGAGCAGCACGGGCTGGAGCTCACCCCGGCCAACGGCTGCAGGTCTGCCATGGATGGGAGGAAGAGCAGCAGCGATTTCGGCATCCGGACTTACTTCGACATGTTCCAGAAGATGGAAGACACCTTCAAGTTCTGCGCCGAGTGCAAGAAGCTCCCAGATGCCCTTCCTGACCCCAAAAGCCTCCGGCGATGCAAGAGGTATGGGGGGAGCAGGTGGTCTGATGGCACTGAGGATCCATCCCCTCGCTTCCAGCCTGGTGACTGGGGTGAAACTGGGGCTGTCTTACCCCAGCGCCCACCTCCAGCTGCAGGGGACCCCCCCCAAAACAGGGACGCAGCCCTGAGAGGGGGTGGCAGGCAGCCAGGCTCAGCGGGCTGGATCCTGCCCCCCCTCCCGGCCCCCGCGGCTGGGCACGCTGCCTCTCTCCCCAGGTGCCAGAACGTGTACTACTGCGGCGTGGCGTGCCAGCGCGCCAACTGGCCGCTGCACAAGAAGTTCTGCAAGAAGCTGAAGCTGGTGGCCCTGGATCGGCTAGTGGAGTGGCTTGTCTTCACAGGTGGGGCAGGGGACGCTGCTCCCACCCTGTGTGTCCCCCCCCCCACCCCAGGCTGCGTGGGTCCCATGGAGGGATGTGGAGTTCCTCCTCCTGGCTCCAGCCCCCCCCCGACCAGCTCCAGCACCCCCACAGCCCAGGTGTGACAGCCAACCTGGGCTGTTGGGCCACCACTGCAATCTCCAACGCTTCCTCCTACCCCTCCCAGGAGACATCCCCTTCCCCACAGAGACCTGGACAAAACCCACCCGGGACGTGAAGTGCTGGGATGACTGGTTCTCCATGCAGGAGCGGCTAGAGGAGAAGCTGGGTGCCATCCTGGCTGGGCGGTACATGACCCTCCTCTGGGCCAACGCTGGGAAGCCCCGGCCAGAGGACGGGGAGCTGCGTGAATCCATCCGGCGGCTGGTCACCGACTTCCACTCACGGCCGCTCACCATCGGCTTGGGGCTGCGGCTTTTCGGCATCAACCCCCTCGCCAAGGCCCTCACCGTGCACGTGGTGGGGGCGTCCCATGTCGAGACCCTCAACACCCGGCTGACGGACTACGACGAGCTGACGCGGATGTTCCCGGGGCACTGGGGCATGGAAGTGGTGATGATTGGGGTGGACGTGGTTGACGGACCCATCATGAGGTCGCCCCTGGCCACGCCAGCGCCCCGTGGAAGGGTCTACCTCAGCAGCTACAAGGGGCTCTATCATGACTTCTGGGAGAGCCATGTGGAGACCAAGCTGGCCGCCCGTCCTGACCTGGTGGTGGGGTTTCATCCGGGTGAGTGCCTGCGCCGCGAGGGGAACCCGGACCCTCGCCACACTGCTGCCCGGAGTGGGACATCCCTGGCAGAGTACAGGGCAGACCCCGAGTGTCCCAGCAACACTGGTGGCATGGGACGTGCCTGGATCTTGTCATGGCCATGCACCAAGCTGCAACCAGCTACCCGGCGCTACCCTGTCTCCCCCAGACGCTCAGTGGGTGGCCAGTCAGTGGGTGCAAGCAGCACCCAAGGGGGTCCCTGCTTTGGGCTCCAGGTCTCAGTGTGGTGGCTCAGCCAGGACCCAGAGCTGGGGGTGGCCCCGTGCTGGCAGTGAGACGGGACCCACCTTGCAAAGGACTGCCAATCCCTATTGCCAGCGTCTCCGGCATGGAGCGGGTGCCATTAGAGCAGGCTTCCCCCGGGGCCAGGGTGGGATGGGAGGGCAGCAGGACCCTCACAGCCATGTCCCCACAGGTTTCCATGCCTGCCCGGACCTGCTGGCGGGGTGGCTGCCCACCCTGCTGCTGCTGCGGGACTACCGCCTGCCCGTCCTCTTCACCGTCTACAGGTGAGCACAGCCCCGCTGCCCCCGGTGTGCCGGCATAGCCAGCCGGTAACGGGGCCCATCCTCTCCCGGCAGCGAGCAGGAGCTGAAGTCCTCCCTGCAGATCCTGGTGGAGCTTGAGACGCACATCATGGGCTACACTGCCAACCCCTTCGCCTCGCTCCGGCCCGAGCAGGTCTACTCCAGCCCCAACAAGGCACCCGTCTACTGCAGCTCCTACTACATCGCGCTGCTGGGGCCGGCAGCATCGGCTGTGCCGGGTGCCGAGGAGCTGGAGGACGGTGACGGCTGGCAGGGAGGGGAGCCCAGTGCCACCGGTGCGGCTGGGGGCATCACCCCGGGGCTGGGCTGACCCCACGCAGCCAGCACTGTCCTGCCTGCCAGACCTACCCGCCCCCCAGCCCCTCGCTTCCCTGTCCCAGCACCCCGTCTTCCCGTCCCGGGATCGGCGATCCAGCCACCCCTCACCGCTCACATCCAGTCCCAGGGGACGCAGCACCCTGGCACAGGGATGGCACAGGTACTACACCCTTCCGCAGAGCCAAATAAACCACCACCAGCAGCCAGCCGCCGTGTCTCGAGCTTTTATTTCCGTAAAGGCCTTTGTTTTCCCAAAGAAAACGGAGGGCTGAGCCTGCCCCAGCCCCCCTGGGGTGGCCAAGGCCCCCGGTGGGATGGCGAAGGGGACCCCGACAGCGGGACCTGCCATGCACGGGGCTGCGTGGCCCCCGGGGTCCTGCGGAGAGCCCCAGCCCAGGCACCCAGATGTCACTGTCACTGTCACACGTGCTGTGCCCCTGCACTGGTGCCTACCCTGCGGGGTGGTGCTCCAGCATCGCTCGCTGAGCCCCGCGGCTGCTCAGCGCGGCACTGGCACCCAGCGTGGCTGCGGCACCTGGGCACCGGCTGCCACAGCCCCGCTGCTCACCAGCCTTGGTGGCCCCTGCAGAAACCAGGGCGGGCAGCGCTGAGTGACCCGGTGCCTGCGGCATCGCCCAACGCTGCCGGGGACCCGTGCCAGCCTGGTGTCCCCTCCCTGCGCAGCCAGCTGGTCCAGCATGGCGATGGTGGCAACGTCCCGTGTGGGCACCCACGATGGCTCGGGGAGGCTGGTACCCCCGCCCCGGGGCTCCCTGCGCCCCGATGGTGGGTCCCTACCCGGGGTCGGTGCGTGTCGGAGGGGCCGTGGCAGGCGGCAGGGCTGGCACGGTCCGGCCAGGGAGGTGGCACGGTGCGGCACTGCCGGCGTCACTCGGCGCCAGCGCGTTCCCGCAGCGCGGGCAGCGTCAGGGTCTCCGGCGCCGACTTCTTGCGCGGGCGAGTCTTGGGGGGAGCGAGGAAATCGGGAGCCTCGTCGCTGAGGGGGGGGGAGGGGGCGCTGGCGGGGGCCGAGTGCGTGGCCGTGGGCTGCCCCACCTCGCTGACCGAGATGGCGGGTGCCACCAGGCCGATGAGCTCGTTGGTGGCCTCCTGCGTCTCCTGCTCGTAGCGCCGCACCTCCTCCATCGTCATCCCTGCCGAGCACAGCCGGGCTTGGGGCCGCTCGGCACGGCCGCATCCTGCACCCCGTCATCCCGGGGCAGCCTGCGCCCCGGGCACCCAGCTCCCCACCACGCTGGGTGCTGGGAAGGGGACAAGGGGACGGGGACGCTGGGCAGTGCAGCCAGCCGCGGGGATGGGACACGCAGGCAGCGCAGGCAGGGGACGCGCGGGAAAGGCAGAGGGGCAGGGGGGCACCCTCCGCCGCGGGGTGCAGGGGGGGCTCGGCGTGCGGCGTGCCCAAGCCCCCTTGCCTGCACCCGCCTGCAGGCAGCGTGGCGGGGTCCGGGGTCTCCGTCGCGCGCAGGGCAGCGTGCGGCAGGGCTGCCGGCGCCGGGAGGGGGGGGGTGGTTAGGGGTGCTGGCTCCCCAGCTTTTGGTTTGTGGCCACTTGCATCTGAGTCTCGAAGGCCCGCACCTCTTCCAGGGACATGTCTGGAAGTTCAGAGAGCCGCTCACCGGGACGGTCATCGCCGCAGCCGGGGCTCCCCGTCCCCGTGTCCGTACGTGGCCCCGTGTGTCCGCCTGCAAGCGTGTCTCCCTGCCAGACTGGGGGTGCAGGCAGCGCAAGGCAGGGACGCGGGGGTGCTCCTCTCCCTCCCTGCCATGCTTCAGCCGAGCCTTTCCGGGGGGGGGGGGGGCAGCATGCGGGGGCGCAGGCAGGGGCAGTGCAGGCAGGGGCGGCGCAGGCAGCGGGTTGCAGGGGAGCCGGTGGAAGAGCGGCAGCTGCCCGTGGGGGTTAGTGGCATCAGTGGGTTAAACCCACAGCCCCCCTCCCACCTCGGGGGTGCGGGGGGGGGCCACCCCGGGCACCGTGTCCCCCCCAACCCTGCCGACTCACCGCACCACTCGTCCACCCAGGCGAAAGCCTGCCGGTGCCCGATCAGCAGGATGTCCCGGATGACCTGCGACGCACCGTGGGGGTCAGCGCCTTCTCACTGCCCCTGCCCCCTGCTTCCCAGTGTCCCCCCCCCCACCTCCGGTCTGGGTGTCCCCCCACCGCCCCTCACCTTGTGCACGAACTGCTCCACCCGCGTCTGCAGCCCCCACACCTCGAACTTGACGCTCACCAGCTTGTAGGAGCACATGATGGGCTTGGTGTGCTGGCGCCAGCCCTCCCGCAGCGGCCCCCGGCCCGTCTTGGCCGAGCTGAAGAAACGGGGGTCCTGGGGGGATGTAGGGGCAGAGCAGAGCCATGAGTCCCCATCCCCGCGCTCCCCCCACCCCACCCCAGGGATGGGGGACAAGGTGGTGGCCCCAGTGAGCATCCCCCATCCCCACCCGTGCTACCTCCAGGCTGCGGTAGTAACGCTCGGGGATCTCGTCGAAGGCGATGTCCAGGAAGGAGACCTCGTGGTCGCCCAGGATTTTATCGCTGTGGAAGATCTGGGGAGAGAAGGGAGGGTGAGAGGTGCTGGCCACATGCACATGTGTGTGTATGTCCCCTGTGGTGAGTTTGCCAGGTCTCAGCTGCAGCGCAGACTCACGTTCTCGCTGTCCCCGCAGTTGTCCTCGTACTTGGTCTCGATGTAGATGGAGAACTTGGGCAGGAAGGAGCACTGCAGGGAGCGGCCGTCAGCTGGCCCCGAGGGATGCTCGTCCCGAGGCACACCCACATCCAAGGGATGTCCAGCCCCAAGGGATGCTTAGCCCAAGGACACCCACCCAAGGGACATCCAGCTCCAAGAAATCCCCAGCCCCAAGGACACCCACCCCAAGGGACCCTCAGCCCCAAAGGATGCCCAGGCCCAAAGGACACCCACCCCGAGGGACCCCCCACCCAAGGAACCCCCAGCCCCAAGGAATTTCCAACCCCAAGGATACCCACCCCGAGGGATGCCAACCCCAAGGGATGTCCACCCTGAGGGACCCCTAGCCCCAAGGAACCTCCAACCCCAAAGTCACCCACCCTGAGGGACCCCCAGCCCCAAGGACACCCACCCCAAGGGATGCCCACCCCAAAAGATGCTGACCCCAAGGGACACCCACCCCAAGGGATGCTGACCCCAAGGGACACCCACCCCCAGGGGACATCCGCCCTAGTGTCCCCTCCCTGGCCACCCCAGGTGCTGGGGAAGGGGCCAGGTTCCCCCCCATGCCACCTCCTTACCGTGTACTCTGCAGGGCCACCGTGGCACGTCAGCATCGTGGGGTGGCATCGCCGGGTGGCATCGCGGGGGAGAGAGGGAGCGGTGAGACCGGGAAGCGGCCACGGCCGGGCTCTCCTGGCAGCCCACCGCCGCCAGAGAGGGTCAGGCTGCGCGGTGGTGCCCGTCCCCGCGCCCTGCCTGGGGCTCACCGGTGATGGTGTAGGGGTAGTAGTTCCAGGCCTTCTCCGTGATGTAGAAGATGCGGGGGGTCACCGCCCGTGCCCAGCTCGGTAGTTTGCTGTGGGGGACCGCGGTGGGAGAGGGGCTCTGCTCAGGGCAGGATACGGCCAGCGGGCACAGTCCTGCCCAGTGCCACCCAGCCCTGCTCCACTGAGTGCAGCTCCCCACAGCACAGCCCCGGCTCCCGGACCCCCATCCCCTCCCCAGGGACCCAACCGGCTTCCCAGGACCCTCACCTCCACCCCAGCACCCCTCTGTGCCCCCTCATCTGCACCCCAGCACCCCCTCTAGGGACCCCCTGCCACCTCCCAGGACCATCATTTGCACTCCAGGACCTCCAGCCACCTCCCCAGTACCCCCATTTGCACCCCAGCAACCCTCAAGGAACTCAGCCACCTCCCCAGGACCCCCCCAAGGACCCCTGCCACCTCCTCAGGACCATCACCTTGGGGCGCACCCAAGGACCATCAGCTGCACCTCAGGATCCCCCCAGGGATCTGTGCCACCTCCCCAGGACCCTCACCTCCACCTCAGCACCACTCCACGCCCCCTCACCTGCACCCCAGCACCCCCACAAGGACCCCTACCACCTCCCCAGGACCCCCATATGAACCCCAGGACCCCCCCCCAAGGACCCCCCGCCACCTGCCCAGGGCGCCACCCACGGACCATCACCTGCACCTCGGGACCCCCCAGGGACCTGTGCCACCTCCTTAGGACCCTCACCTCCACCCCAGCACCCCTATCCTCTCCCCAGGGCCTCCTCCTCAGGCACCCCTATCCCCCCTTGCAGCACCCCCACCTCTTCCCCAGGACCCCCCTTCCAAGACCCCAGGGTGTCCCCCGTTGTCCCCAGGCACCCCCCCCTGCCCTGCCCAGCACCCCGCGGCTGCTCCCGCTCCCACGGGCGGGATGAGGCCCCCAGGGGAGCCGGGAGGAGGTGGGTTTTGATTAATTTGCGGGTGTTATAAATACCATCCCCGAGAGGGGAATCGTGAGCGCCGCAGCTAAAAATAACCCGTCTCACGCCAGCGACTCGGCGGCAGGGGAGCAGGCGATGCCTGCGCCGCGGCGTGCTGCGGCTGACAGCGGGGACACGGGGACAGCGGTGCCATGTGCCAGCGGGTGCCCAACGGGAATCTGGGGCTCCACGCGGGGACCCTCCCCCAGGGACAGGCAGAGCAGCCCAGGCATCGCCACGCTGCAGTGGAGGCACCCGCTGGTACCTGGCGATGGGTGCCCACCAGGGGAGGGGGGCACCCCCTAAAGATGGGGGCACCCCAGGAGATGAGTGCAGCCCTTTGCACCCCGAGGAAGATGGGTGCAGCCCGGGAGATAGCCCCCAGAGATGGGTGCACCCCTGAAAGATGGGTGCACCCCTGAAAGATGGGTGCACCTTGGGAGATAGGTGCAGCCCCTGAAGATGCATGCACCCCCTACAGATGGGTGCAACCCCTAAAGATGGGTGCAACCCCCCAAGATAAGTGCAGCCCAGGAGATGGGTATACCCTGAGAGACAGGTACAGCCCCTAAAGATGGGGGCACCCCTGGGAGATGGGTGCAGCCCCAAAAGATGGGTTTACCTAGGGAGATGGGTGCAGCCCCTGAAGATGCGTGCACCCCCTAAAGATGGTGCAGCCCCCCAATGATGGATGCACCCCAGGAGACAGGTACAGTCCCCAAAGATGGGTGCAGCCCCAAAAGATGGGTTCACCTAGGGAATGGGTGCAGCCCCTGAAGATGCACGCAGCCCCTAAAGATGGGTGCAGCCCCCCAAGATAAGTGCAGCCCAGGAGATGGGTACACCCTGGGAGATGGGTGCAGCTCCCAAAGATGGGTGCAGCCCCTAAAGATGGGTGCAGCCCCAGGAGATGGGTACACCCTGAGAGATAGGTGCAGCCCCTGAAGATGGGTGCAGCCCCGGTGATGGGTTCACCTTGGGAGACGGGTGTAGCCCCCGAAGATGCGTGCACCCACTGAGGATGGGTGCACCCTCTAAAGATGGGTGCAGCCCCCCAAGATAAGTGCACCCCAGGAGATGGGGACACCCTGAGAGATAGGTACAGTCCCCAAAGATGGGTGCAGCCCCTGAAGATGGGTGCACCCCCTAAAGATGGGTGCAGCCCCCCAAGCTAAGTGCACCCCAGGAGATGGGTGCACCCTTGGGAGATGGTGCACCCCCAGGAGAGGGGTGCAGCCACACTGCAGGCTGTCAAGGCTGCAGGAAGGATGTTCCCCAGGGATTTTGGAGGGTGGGATGCCTGCCCACGCCTCCCTGCCACGGTGCTGCCCCACAGAGCCGGGGTCCCCCCCCGCACCCAGCACCCCTTGCCGGAGCCGCAGCCTCACCTGGAGAGGTGGACGCGCTTTTCGGTGAACTGGCCGGGGCCGTGGATGGGGTCCTCGTGGGGTTCGTTCTTCACCACCTCCACTCCCTCGCCCTTCTCGCTCTCCTGGTGACTGTGCTTGCTGATGGTGTAGAGCTGCCCCACGCGGTACTGCAACCACAGCGCCCGGCCTCAGCGCTGCCATCCCCTGCCCCAGCACCCCCCCAGCCCGGCGCCAGTGTCCGCGGTGGGGGGCGTTAATGGGTTTCCAGCCACCCCACTGAGAGGGGAAACTGAGGCACGGAGCAAAGAGGTGACGGACAACCGCCCCCCCAAAGCCGTGCGGGGGGGGTCCCTGTGTCAAACCCCCCCATCCCTGGGCTGCTCCAGTGCCCGAGCGAGGGCTGGATCCTGCCCTCCCTGCTCTTCCCCGGTGCCTGAGTGCCTTGCAGAGTGCCTGGTGGCTTTTTGCCCAGCAAGCAACCCAGGATGCGAGGCAAAACCACATCTACAGATAGACAGACACATATATATACATATATAGATATATACGTGTGTGTATTTGGCGATGCAGCGGCGCAGTAAGTGTTTTATTGTTCTGCTGAAGCTCCCATCCATCACCCTAACCGCCAGCGCGATCTTATCGCCCCTCTCCGCCTCACTGGAAACCTTCCCCAGGTGCGAACACAAAACCGCTGCCTGGGGATGGTGAGGGCTGCCCGGCACGGGCACCTCTTACTGCGGCTCCCCGAAACGGCCCCATCGGCACCAGGAGCTCATGAGTGACCTTTGGCCGGGGATGCTGCTGTTTGCCGGCTATCACCGCTCTTTGCCGGTGGCGATTCGGGCTCCCCGATGGAGCGGGGATTAAGCCCGTGCTCCCCGCCAGCACCGGCTCTCGCAGCCACCCAAACCCCCGGTGCCCTTCACCCGCCGGTTCACCCGGTGGTCCCAGGGCTGGGCTCACTCTGAGCAGCCCCCGGTGCTGCCGTCGGGCTCCCCAAGGTCACCGTGCCCAGGGATGGGATGTCCCCCTGCCTGCGGTGCCAAACCACGGCTCAGCACTCACACGGAGCATCCCGAACCCAACGGCCGTGGCCAAAGCACACCTCGGCAGCTCGGTCACAGCGGGCAGTCCCTGCGATGAGCTTTGCCACAAGGGGACGGCAAAGGGGACCGTGGTGTCCCCAGCCCTTCTGTGGACAGGGACCCAACCACTGGCACCCCGCTGCTGTGGGTACAGGACCCCCACCCACTGCTCCCTCCATCGGGGTGGTCCCTGCAGCCAAGCTGGCTCTGGCACCCTTTGCTGGGGGCTCTCCCCCACCTCTGCACCCCTCTTCCCAACTGCCACCCCATTTTCTCGCCCGGCCCAGGGGGCACAGGCAGCCCCGGCCCCCCCGCTGTCCCCCACTCACCTCCTCGGTGGTGAGCGGCATGCAGATGCGGTACTCCTTGATGAGCATGGTGGCACGGGCAGGGTGGGCAGGGCGGGGGTCAGGCGGAGGCGTCGGAGCTGGCGGGGGCACAGCTCATTCTGGGGGGACGCGGGGGGCGCGCGGTGAGAGCCGGGGGGACGGCTCGCGGCAGCCTCCCACGCTCCCATCCCATCACCCCACGCTCGAGGCGGCCGCCCCGCTCTTGGCACCGGTGACTTCATGAGCCGTTGCCATGGCAGTGGCGTGAGGTCACCGGTGCGAGGAGCAGCCCGGGTGTAGGCTGGGGACACCCCGGCACCCCAAAACGCCTCCGACATTAACCCTTTCCCTGCCAGGCAGACACCCACACTCCCAGGCAGCTGTCTCGGAGTGCACGTGTCCCCCCAGGACACGGTGCCATCCCTTCGGGGTGCCACATCCCCACCTGACTGCGGTGGCCAGCACGGCGAGAGGGTCGCGGGGACACCGGGATGGGGTCAGACCTGCCGATGCTCACGGGGACCCACCCCCGGGCACCCACGCACTGGCTTGCCCCGGGTGGGGCTGCTCCTGGGGAGCACCCAGGGTCACGTCTCCGGCGTGAGATATCCCTTCCCTGGGCCGGAGCTGGTGCCCCCCCACCCTGGGGCTGCCCCCCAGCACCCATCCAGGGCAGTGGCACTGCCAGGCTGCCCCGCTCACACCCCTGGTCCCTGCTCCAGTCGGGGCTGGGGATGCTCAGGGTGGGTAACGGAGCAGCTCGGGGGGGGCCTGGCTGTGGTCCCCAGCCCCAGGGGACAGGGAGGGGACATGAGCTCCCCCCTGGCAGTCACCCTGAATGGGGGATCAGGCCTTGGAGGGGGCGGGGGGGGGTCTTGTCTGGGGACAGCTTGTCCAGCTGGGGACACAGGAGCGTTCCTGGGGGCACCGGGGGACACAGGGGCGTCCCTGGGGGGGGACACAGGCTCACCGTGCTGACAGGGAAGAGTGCTGAGTGCTGGTGCCGGGTTGTGGGCAGCCCCCCCCGGGGAGCTCCTGCCCCAGCCCCGGGCCGGGGGACAGTGGCAGCCCCGACATGCGGCAGGGTGCGGTGAGGGGGGGGGGGACGGGACACACACGACACCCCGGGGACCCACGGGAGCACGGGACACCCCGGGCGGGGGTGACCCCAGGGCCACCGCGTCCCCTGCCCCATCCCAGCACCGGGGCGGCTCAGACCCCACCCGAGGGGGTCCGGGTCTGCCCCGGGGCGGGGAGGGGGGGGGGGGGCGTCCCAGGAGGGGGTCCGGTCTGCCGTGCTACCGGGACAAGCGGGCGGGAGGGGAAAGGGGGGGGGGGGGGGGGGGACACGACACCGCGGGGGCCGGGACCGGCAGCACCGGCACCGCTCCCCCCGGCCCGGGCTCCGCCGCCCCCTCCCCACCGCTCCCCTCCCTCCCTCCCTCCCGCCCGGCCCCGCTCCGCTCCGCCGCATCCCCCGCGGGGCCCGGGGTGGGGGGGGAGTCCCGCCGCCCGCCCCAGCCGCACTCACCCGGGCCCGCGGCGGTGCCAGCTCCCCGCCGCCGCCGCCGCCGAGCCCCGGCCGCCCCGGGCCGTGCGCAGGAGCGCACCGCCTCCCGCACCGCCTCCCGCGCCGCGGCACACCGACCCCTAGGGGGAGGAATGCACCGGCACCGGCACCGGCACCGGCACCGGCACCGGGACAGGGACCGGCATTGCACCGCACTGCCACCGGCACCGGCACCGGCACTGCACTGCACCGCACCGGCACCGGGATCTGGACCGGCACCGCACCGCCACCGCCACCGGGACCTGGACAGGGACCGGCATTGCACCGCACTGGCACCGGCACCGGGACCGGGACCGGCACCGGCACTGGCACTGCACCGCACCGGGACAGGCATTGCACAGCACCGGCACTGGCACCGGCACCGTGCCGCACCAGAACCGGGACCGGTACCGGCATTGCACCGCACCAGCACCAGCACCGGGACCAGGACCAAGACCGGGACCAGCACTGTGCTGCACCGGTACCAGGACCAGGACCGACACTGCACCGGCACCACACTGCTTCTGGACCGGGACCGACGTTGCACCGCACCGTCACCACACCGGGAACCGGGACCGGGACTGGCATCGCACCACACCGGCACTGGCATCACACCGCACCAGCACCGGGGCACCGCACCAGCACCGGGGCACCGCACCAGCACCGGGGCTCTCCAGCATGGCACAGACCAGCACCGGGGTGCTCCTGGGGACCCTCAAGCACCCACTGTGTGCCCCATCTGGGGGACGCCCCAGGGTCCCCCTGGCCCCGGCTCTCCCGCTGGGCTGTTCCCCCCCCAGCCAGGGGCAGGGAGCTGGGACCCCCCCCAAACCTCCTCCTGCGCCCCCACCCCTGCACCCACCCCATCCACGCTGCCCGCCCGGCCTCCCGCACCCCAGCCTCACCGCTCCCCGTGTGCCAGCACCGCCCGCGTGCCATCCGGAGCCGAACATGTTACCGCCACGAAGCGCCACAACTCATAACCGGTGACGGCCGCCGCCGTCACCGTGCTTCCCCTGCCCCTTTCCTCCATGAATTTCAATCAACCTGGGCACTAAAAATAGCCGTGACGGGGTGCTGGGCCGGGCCGTGCGCGGCCGGTGTGGTTTTCCCTGGCACTGCCGGGAGGGCGAAGGCCGAACCGTGTGAGTGTGGCACTGCAGCGCGCTCCAGCCTCGCTGCCCGGGGTGGATTAGAGCAGCCCACGCGGTGTCAGGGTGCCACGGTCACAGGGTGATGGCCACCGTGGGGACACAGACCAGGTGAAGGGGACACCCACCAGGCTGCTTGGCGGCCCGTGGTGTTGCCGTCACCAGCAGTGCTGGGACCCACCACCGCGGTGGCCCTGGCACAGTGCACGCAAGTCCCACTTGCCCGGGCACTGTGGCACCCATGGGTGCCATGCAGTGTCCAAGGCTGTGTCCGGGCTCTTCTGCCGCTGTGGCAGCCGATCTGCGCCATCTCGTGGTGGCGGGGACCCCGGCCGTAGCCCCCAGCGAGCCCCGAGGCAGTGGGGATGGACCCCAGCATGTCCCATGACCCTGACAGCCCCATGGCCCCAGCAGCCCCGAGGCAGTGGGGATGGACCCTGCAATGTCCTGGGACGCTGATAGCCCCAAGGCAGCAGTGATGGGCCCCAGCATGTCCCATGGCCCCAGCAGCCCCGAGGCAGTGGGGATGGCCCCAGGCTGTGGCTAGTGCCAGGGCAAGCAGCCACAGAGGGAGCAGCACGGGGTTGGGGACGGTGGCCCCAAAAGCCTCTGGGGTGCCCCCACAGGGCACCCCGTCCCACATTCCGGGAGCACCGTGCCAGGAGCTCTGCCCGCCAGGCACACCTTCCCCTGCCTGCGCTGGTCCCTATCTGCCTGCCTTCTTCCTGGTATACCGTCCTGCAGGGCCACCATCCTCCCGGTGACATGTCTCAGCACCCCCAGCTCTGGTGGCACCGGGTGACAGCCACCCCTCTGCCCTGTGTCCCTCCAGACTCCCCAGCAGCCCCCCAAGGGGTAAAACAGCAGGAATGGGGCTCCTGCCAGCGTGGCTGGGACGAAACCCAGCGGGGCTGCCGCTGGGGCGACACTGGTGGTGATGGAGGACCTGGCGGTGCTGGTGACAAGGGCCTGGCGGGCTCTCAGCCCCCCCCTTCCCTCCAGCAGCCACATTCCTCCTGAACCAGTTCGGCAGGGTCCTGTGCGGGTGCCAAGGCAAAACCATCCGGGTTGGGTTTTTCCTGGTCATGCCCTGTTTCGCTCCGGTGCCGAGTCAACAAGGAGGAGAAAAGAAGATTTGCTGAAGGCCGGTGGCACCCCCCTACCCAGGCACTGCCATCATCCCCCCCCCCCCGCCCCCCAAGTGCTGCTGGTGCTGTCCCCCCCGTTTCTCACCCCCGAGCCCCTCACGCCGCCAGGGGGGATCCCGCAGAAAGTTGGGAAGGGGAAAAAAGAGAAGGCAGAAGCAAGTGGAAAAAAGACCCAATTTAATCCCAAAGCCCCCCACCCTCCAGCTCCAGGGTTTTGGGCGCACCCTGGTCCCCCCCACACCACGTTCCTCCCCCCCCCCCGCCAGGCTCCCCCGGGAGTGCCCCGTGGCTCCCCGCTCCGGTGCGGGGACAAGGAGCTTTCCGAGGTGTCCTGCCTCTTCCTTAGACTCCGCCAGCAGCCCCACACCAGCACTGGCACCAAGCCATGTCCCACCACCCCTCGCCCCACCGGGGGCCACCTGGAGCCCTTATGAAGGGGCCCTGATGAAGACCATCCTGGTTGAGTAGATCAGGTCCACCAAGTAGGCGATGAGGTTGAAGATGGTGAGGAAGGTGACCCCCAGGTGCTTGTTCCAGGGGCACTGACTGTCACAGGGGTTGGGGCGGACACGGCCATTGAAGTTGTACAAGGGCCAGAGGACGGTGGCAGTGATGTACATCACCAGGGCCAGAGCGTTGTAGCCCACCAGCATCTTCTCCAGTGGGCAGGGAATGTAGCTGAGGCACCGGCCAATGGTGAAGATGATGATGAGGAAGGTGATGATGAAGCAGATGGAGTAGACAGCCACGCACCACTGCAGGCCGGGTTTCAGATTCGTCATATCCAGCAAGGAGAAGATGAGGCAGGCCACATAGACCTCAAAGACCTTGAGGAGCCCGGGCACGGTGGAGAGGAAGCTGCTGATGTCCCCTGGCTTGGCGCGGGTGAGCCCCACCTCGAGGGCGTAGGCGAGGAAGCAGAGGCAGGAGGCAGTGGTGGCCACGGCCTTCTGAGCACAGTGGCTGATGCAGGGGCTGCCGATGAAGGTGGAAGGGAAGACCACGAGGTGGTGAAGACCATCAACGCCGCCAACAATGGAGAAAGCCGAGGTGAAGTCATCCCAGGAGAGCGGCAGCTTAGGGTAGAGCTCCAGCAGCTCCAGCACGAGCACCAGCAGCGTCACGACGAAGCAGAAGCACCAGGTGAACATGCACCACGTCCCATAGGTAGTCCTGAACTCCCCCCGTGGAGGCCACCAAGCTGAAGGCGGTGCAGGACAGCACGATGGCACAGAGGCCGGGCGATGCCCACCCAGGAGGTCACGGCACGGAGGTTCACCGACACCACAGCCATGGTCCCGGGCAGCTCTCCCACCCACCACCGCGCGCTGGGAAATGGGTGCTGCCGGCAGCCACTCTTATCTGGGAGGCCGGGACGGAGGGGTGGGGCGCGGGGCAGGGAGCCGCCGGCCCCCCTGAGCCACCCGTGCCAAAGACCCCCGGCTCTGCTGCCACCGCCGCCACCACAACACACGGCTTGCCGGGGTGGCTGCTGGGGGCTGGCGGTGGCAGCGGCACCGGCGGGTGGATCATTAACGCGGGGCTGGGCGAAGGGTGCCGGCGCTCGCGGTGACGCCGAGCCCCACAGCGGGGCCGGGGCGGGGGGGGCGGTGTGGGGGCAGGGATCCACCGTCCTGGCACTGCGCCCTGGTCCTGCCCACGGTGGGAGGCACAAAGGGACCTTTCATGCACCCGCCCCCGCCCCCGGAGCACCGGCCACCCCGGCACCTCCATCCGCACACCGCGCCGGGGACGGCAGCAGGCGGGCAGCACCCACGGGGGTCCCCCTGAGGGGTTTTGGGGGGGACGGCTGCACCCAGTGCCGGGGTGGCCCTGGCAAGGGGAGAGGATGCCACAGTGGGGAGCGGCTGGGTGTATCCCCCCCTCACACACCCCTGCTTCCAGGTGGCACCTCCGCACCCCTCCCGGCACCTCCGCCACCCGAATAAGCGGCTCAAAGTCCGGGCTTGTGCCACCTGCCGTCACCACCCAGCAGGATGGGTCGGGTGACATGGGGAGGGGACCGGCGCCCTGCCCGCCCTGGTCACCCACGGTACCACCAGCACCTTTGCCGGCAGCACCGCCACATCCCTGGGCTGCCCGGCCGGTGCTGCCACCGGGCACCCCGGCAGCACCGCGGCAGGGCCAGGGAGGGGAGGGGGGGGTCTCGCTCATGGCCCCATCAGCTGGAGCAGCACAGGAGCGTGGTGGCACGTCAGCAGCAGGGTTGTCCAGCAGGAGGACTGATGATGGCGAAGGCTGAACGCTCCGGGTTGACCTTTAATGTCACGCAGGGTCCAGGGGGGTCTGTGCCACGGCGGAGCTTGGGGGACGAGGGAACCTGGGGGACCCCAACGCGGGGGCAGCGTGGCACTCTTGGGGACCTCCTCCTACCCCAGGCAGGGTCTGGGCACAGACACTGGTGGGCAGGGGACGGGCATGGTCATGGGGGTCCAGCGGTGGCTCCGGGCAGGGGGGAACACGGCGGCTCAGAGGTCGCTGCCGCCCTCGCCCTTGCCGGGCAGCCCGTTGAGGGGGCTTCAGCGCCGGCCGGTTGCTCTCGTTCAGGTACCGCCGCATGCGGGTAACTCTCGTAATGAACGTTGTGGGTGATGTCCTTCAGGTCCTGCAGGTGGGACCTGCCCAGGGAGGAAAGGCGTCAAGTCCCCATCCCCATCCCCACTGCCGTCCCCACCATGGGGTGCCGGCACCCTCCCACCCCGTGTCCATCCCCCCGACTCCTCACCGGATCAGCAGGTCCCGCAGGAGGGGGGAACTCGCAGTGCGCTGGGTTCTCCACTGCAAAGCAAGGCAGAGCGGGGCAGCGGGGCGGGCAGGAGGGCAGGGTGGTGGGGGGACAACCAGGGGGGGACACATCCCGGCAGGCTCTCGGCTACCACCGTGAGCACCCGCACGGCTCCACCACCGCACCCCAGCCCTCCCCTCCCCGGCTCAGCACCCACCCAAGCAGGGATGCACCCATGGGTGCTGCTCCCCACACCCCTTCCCCGGTACCTGGGGAGGGTTGGGGGTGCCAAGGGGGCTCCGCTCACCTTCAATGATGCCCCACTTGGGTCTTGCGGCCCAGCACCCGCTTGGCCGTTCACCTGGTGCTCCTGGTCCGCCCCCAACCACGGCAAAGGGGATCTTCTCCTGCCGGTGCAGAGGAGCGTGCTCGCCCCAGGGTGCTGCAGCCCCCCTCCCCCCCACACCTCCAGGGACAGCAGCATCCCAATCCCAGCATCCCGGCACCTCACCCGAATCCTGTCGTTCAGTGCCCTGGTCATCAGGGTCCTGGTCAAAGGCTTCCCTGCGGGTACACGCTGATGGCGTGGGTCTTCAGGTCCTCTGGATCTGAGGGACATGGGCTTGAGCTGGGATCAGAGGGGGTGGGGACACAGGGCACCCCAGGAGCCCCTCGGGGACCTGTCCTCCACCCGTTGCTTGAACTCGTCGCCCGTTCCTCCAGGGTGAGCGTATCGCTTTGGCGATCACCGGCACCACATTGACAATCTTACTCAGCCGCCGCATGAAACTCCAGGTCCAGCGGGCGCAGCCTGCCAAGGACCACACCATCACCCCAGGGTGACCCCACCACCATCACCCCCAGGGGTGACCCTGACCGCATCAGACTGGGATGACCCCATCAATCACCATCAACCCTTGGGTCACACTGCCACCATCAACCCGGGGTGACCCCACCACCATCACCCTGGGGGACCACAGCACCAAGCAGGAGCACCCCATGGGTGCAGTGAGTGGGGACTCACCAGTGGCCCGTGGGTGGGACGAAGTAGAACGCATCCATGGATCCGGGTGTCTGGATCTTCCTCTTGCGGGTGATGAGGATCTCCTCACGCAGGTACCTCTCGTACTGCTCGTTGATGTATTTGATGATGGGGGGTCCCAGCTGAAGATGAGAGTTGGGGGATAGAATCCGAGCTCAACCCCCCAAAAATTGCCACCCACCAAGCTGGGATGCCGTACCCCATTGTGTCCTACCAGTTCTCATTGTTGATCTGGTCCCCAAAACCTGGTGTGTCCGTCACCGTCAGCTTCATCTTCACGCCCTTCTCCTCAATGACTATTGAGGGAGAGATGTGGGTCAGCGGGGACCAAGCATCGGGGAGAAGCAGGGGACTGGGGAGCGGACGCGGCCTCAGAAACCCCTGCCCCCCGGTCTCCTGCTTCTCCCCCATGGTTGGTGGGGATACGACCCCATGGTGGTGACCTTACCATGGGTGACAGACTGCAGCTGCACTGTCTTGGGGATGCGTTCCTCCTGGTCGGTTGCGAGGCTTTGCGGGCTCACCTTGGACTTGAAGAGGGTTGTTCACCATCGTTGACTTCCCCAGCCCGCTCTGCCCTGTGGGGACACCGAGGCTCCCATTTTATCCCCCCTCTCACCCACGATAAATCAATTCCCCACGGCGATAACACCTCAGTGTCCGTTTGGGACCATGCCAGAGGGCTGGGGTAGGCTCCCGGTTTCTCCTCCACAATCAATTTATTCTCCCCAGGTGGTAACACCGTGCTACCCAATTGGGAGTATCCTGGAAGTTTGGATAACTCTGGTTTGTCCCCCCAATAATTTATTTCCCAAGGGTGATAACAGCTCAGTACCACTTCCGGAGCATCCCAGAGGTTGGGATAGCTCCAGTTTATCCCCATCCCCCCCGTACATTTTTTCCCCAGGGTGATAAAACCTCTGTACATATTTGGGAGCACCCCAGAGGTTGGGGATAGCTCTGCTTTATCCCCCCAGTAAAATTTATTCCCTAAGGTGATAACCCTCAGTACCCGTTCGGGAGCACCCCGGCGGCTGGGATGACTCACGCCATCAGCACCGCTATATTATCAGGAAGGAGACATTGCTCATCTTCAATTTTTTTTTTGCTGCTTAAATCCTTAGAATCCCATAAAAAGCGTCATCTCTCCCCCGGCACGGCGGCATCAGAGCGGGATTCCCCCCCTCAACCGGGACCAAACCCCGCGGCCAGCGATACACCCACAACCATATGTTGGAACTCAAGCCCCATCTTCATGGTTTGATTTTTCATCTGGGTTCGAGCACGGCTTCGATTCCCACGTAACCGAAGAGCTGGCAACCTGCCGCCGGGCTAGGATGCCGCGGTGAGGGGCACCTCCTCCTCCGGCTCGCCGGCGGCTCCATGCTGCGTTCCTCGGGCTCCAGGCTGCTCACTGCATGGTGGGGGTGGAGGGGTGCGAACGCGGGGTGAGCCCAGACACCCCCCCGCCACCCGTGGCCACACCCCTCTGCCGCCACTGTTGCCACCAGCAGCAGCCGCCCCGGCGGGCACGCAGCACACCGGCACATTTCCTGGCAGCCGGTGAAGCTCGGCATGGCAACGGGGCATGCCGGCCCCCCGCATACCCGCAGGCGGAGGGGGACAGCGAGGCCACGGGTGGCTATCCTGGGGTGGGCCGTGCCACCGGCCAGCCCTGTCCCGATACCCCCGCCATGCCACCCGTGGCTCTGCGAGGTGGCTGCATGGGGCACCGCGGCCACCGCCGGCACCCTTCGCCCAGCCCATGGTGCCCACCCACGCCGAGGCCACCTCCTGCAGCATCCCCCGGCGCAGCCGGAGGGGCTGCGGCTCAGGGTAGGACGTGCCCACCCCACATCGTCCCCAGGCACCCACCTGCAGTGCTGGGGACACGCATGGGGGTTCGCCCGGGAGGGGCACCCGTGCCCAGAGTGTGCCCCAGCTTGGGGGTCACCAGCACCCCGCGCCCGCCCCAGCCCTTTGTGCGGCAAGCTTTGGGGGGGGGGTCCCTGAGCCCTTTCTTCCCTCTCCTCCTCCTGCTGCTGCCCGGCACAGCCATTGTTCGGGTTCCTACCTCAGCGCCGCAGTGCTCCTCGGCTCAGCAACACCCGCATACGGTCGGGGGGGGGTTCCCCAAGCGCCAATCAGCGTCCCCGTCCCCATCAGTGCCGCAAAAAGGGGGGGGGGGGGGGGGGGGGGGCCCACCCCCCCGGCTGGCACCAAACCCGGCTCTGCGAGGCTGCCGTTCCCACACATGACCAGCATGGCAATATGGCATATCCCCTCCCTTCTCCCTCCTCCCACCGCCCCCCCCCCCCCCCCCAGCACCCCACCCTCCCCGTCATCAGCCAAGCCCTCTGCACCATGCTCCACTGGTTGCCCGGTGGGGTGGAGAAGGTGTCCCCCCCCAGCTGTGCCACCCGGCACCGCTCAGCCTCCAGCCGGGACCCCACCACAGGGATGACACACACCCCCCACCACCCCCGATGGCGCCCATCACCCCCATGGGTGTGCTGGCGGTGGCTACCGACGGGGAGCCGGGAGCCGCTCGGCTTGTGGGTTACCATCCCCGCTGGCACCCAGTGGCTCCCTGGCACCGGGACCACCCCGCACTGTGCCCCCCCCAAACAGCAACCCGCACCCAGCCCCGGCACGGGGCACAGTGGGGCGAGGTTAGGGGTGGCGGCCCTGTCACACCCCCCCCCGCTGCCCGCAGTGCCCCACGGCGCCTGCGTCCCCCCTACACCCGCCGCAGGCATCCCTGCCTGCACATATGTGCCAGCCGCGGTTCCTGGCGTTCGGCGAGGCTCGAGCGGCAGCTTGCCGATGGCCGAGGGAGCCGAGCCGCCCTGCCGAGGGCCACAGCCATGTGCCACGCAGCTTTTGGGGACGAGGCACATGTGGGCAGGGTCCCACCCGAGCCCGCTGAGGGGGTACCAAGAGATGACGGAGCCAACCACAACCCGTTGCCATGGCAACAGCATCCCCGTTGGGGGGGGCAAACCCAGCATCCTGTGCCCACTGGTGGGTGCAAACCCACCGGCCTCGCCGGGGTGATGATGGGATACCCGGGAAGGTGGCAGGGTTGGGGGACAGCAGTGCCATGTGTCCCAGCTCCCCCCCTGCCTGCCCACCGCGGGTCGGGGTGTTCCTCGGAAGTGGCGAAACAGCCGGGGACATCCTGGTGACAGCGGTGACACCCAGCCGGTGGGGGGGGACGGGACAGACCTGAGGGCAGGCAGGGTGCAAGCTCCCGCCGGGACTCCCCCACCCAGCACTGCCCACCCCGCCAGGGTGCTCCGCAGGCAGGGAGGTAGCACCCCAGCCCCCCCTGCACCCCCAACCCCGGTCCCTGCCCGCCCCTGGTGGCTGCGGGGACTCATCCAGAACTAAGTGACGAGGCGCTGCCCGAGCCACCCAGGGTGGGCTGTGACACCGCTACGCAGCATGCGGTGCATGCCACGCAACCCCCCCCCACCCCAAAAAAACCCTCCCCGGGGTTCAGCACCCACGCAGGGGCTCAGCCGTCGCCCATCACCCCCGTGCCTGGCCGTGCCGCGCCGGCGCAGCGCCGAGCAGACACAAACAGCCGAATAGGGGGCGGCCCACGGGGGTGCGTGGCTGCATGGGGTGCTGCTCCCCAACTTACCCTCCCCCGCGGGGGCCCGAGCCGTCCCCCCCCCCACCCCCCCATCCCGTGGTCCTTGCCCTCGCTGCCGAAAACACCCGTTGGCGACGGGCTGGCAGCCGGGTGGGCCACGTGTAAGGCTCTTCGGCATCACCGCGCACCTCCGGGGCTAATGGCTCCTGCAGCCAGGACCTGTTCGAGGACTCATTATAGATGCTCTTATTTTCCAGGCAGCGGGACGGGTAATCCCCGGGGTCCGTGGTCTCCTCCACGGATTTAATTACTGATGCGGGGCTAATTGGCCGGTTCCCTGGGGAAGGCCTGTAATATAAGGCTCCAGGGCTGAGGGCGCTGGGAGAGGATGAGCCGGGAGAGGAGCTTCTCGGGCCCGGCTGCTCGCTGTCGCGCCGATCCGGGCATCGATGGGGAGAGAGCGCGGCTCCGGATGGGGTGGGCACGAGGGAGCAAAGGGATGGAGGATTTTGGGGACGCAGAGGGCGAGGTGTCCACCACACCGGTGAGGAGCTCACCGCAGCTCGACCCGTCCGGCCGAGCCTGACCCAGAAATGCCGATACCTCTCCCAGCCCCGAACGCAACCCAAAGGGACAGTGGTGACAATCCCCATCCGTGGCCAGAGCCGGCGTCCTCCTGCATGGCCGGCTGCGGCGCGGGCGGGAGTCACAGCACGGGGCTGGCGGTGAGCAGAAGCAGAAGTGAGCCGGCGGGCGAAACCCTGCGCCTGCCCGCAAGGGACCGGGGACCGAGGGGCTCACCCTGCCCCGGTGGCAGCATCCCCCTGCCCACACGCCGCCCCTGCCCGCTGCCGCCACGGCCATCCCTACCTGGGTGAGCCGGCCGGAGCCGGGGCTGCCGCCGCCGCCGAGAGCTGGTCACCGGGGCCAAATGGCTCCTGGGGTGCAAGGCGGGGAGGGTGGCTGCAGCCCACGGCTCCTCCTCCGCTCCTTCTCCTCCTCCTCTTCCTCGCCCGGGGCCTTGCGTGGGCGACCCAGCGTGGAAGTGAAACACGGCGGCCGCCGGCTCGCTCGGTGCTTCCTCCCACGGGGCACGGGACCGAGTGTGCCACGCTGCCCCACGGGTGTCAGCGGCTGGGGGGCCGCTGCGGCCTCCCGGGAGAGGAAACGGCGCGTCCCCACCTCTTCCTGGCAGAGAAACCGCGGTGCCCGGGCAGCGCCTGCCAGCCCCGTGCCATCTGCAGGGCAGACGGTGCCCACACGCTGCCCGCTGGCTCGTGCCCCGCTGGCTCCGCAGCCCAGGCACGCCACGCTCAGCCGCCCTGCCAAACCCCGGCTTGGCCCCGAGCACCGTGCCTCCATGTCCCCATCACCCTGGCTCAGCCCCAAGCACCATCCCGCCGTGTCCTCACCACCCCATCTCATCCCCAAGCACTGTCACCCCATGTCCCCACCACCCTTTCTCAGCCCCAAGTGCTGTCCCCATCACCCCAGCTCATCCCCAAGCACTGTCCCACCATGTCCCCCTCACCCCGGCTCAGCCCTGAGCACTGTCCCCTGCTGTCCCCATCACCCCAGCTCAGCCCTGAGCCCCATCCCTCCATGTCCCCATCTCCCTGGCTCAGTTCCCAGCACCATACCCCCATGTCCCCATCATCTCAGATCATCCCCAAGCACTGTCCCACCATGTACCCATCACCCTGACTTGGCCTTAAGCACCGTTCCCCCGTGTCCCCATCACGCCAACTTGGCCCTGAGCACTGTCCCCCCGTGTCCCTATCACCCTGGACTGGCCCTGAGGACCATCCCCCCATGTTCCCATCACCCCGGCTCATCCCCGAGCACCATCCCCCGTGTCTCCATCACCCTGGCTCATTCCTGAGCACCATTCCCCATGTCCCCATCACCCCGACTCGGCCCTGAGCACCGTCCCCCTGTGTTCCCATCACCCCAGCTCATCCCTGAGCATTGTCCCCCTGTGTCCTCATCACCCTGGACTGGCCCTGAGCACCGTCCCCCCATGTTCCCATCACCCCGGCTCATCCCCGAGCACTGTCACCCCGTGTCCCCATCACCCCGGCTTGGCCCTGAGCACCGTCCCCTCCGCGCCGGCCAGCGCCGTGGGCAGCAGTGGGTCGGCGGGGCAGCCGGGCTGGCCGGGCAGCGCGGCCACGGGCATTGCTGGGGGATGATTCACCCAGCCCGGAGCAGATGTATGGATGCCTTCGCCGGCGTCAGTACTTAGAGCCCGGCGACGGCGGCTCTCATGACACCCCAGTGAGACGGGCAATGAGCCCCAAGCACCCAAACAGGGAGCACCGGCGGCGGCGGCCGTCTCCCAGCCACCCCGGTGTCCTCCAGCCTTCCTCACAGCAGCTGCCGGGAAGGGGGACGCTGGGGGTCCCCTGCCCCATGCCTGGGGACAAGCGTGGGTTCGGCAGTGCCTGTGCTGCTAACAGTGGGAGGCGAGGGCACGGCTGTGCCGGGGAGCCCCCCTGCGGCACGAGGCGCGCGCCAAGCACGCCCCAGCACACCTTGGCCCCCCGCCACCTCCTCCGCCCCCCGCGGGAAGGGAGGAACAGGATCCGTCCCCGTGCCAAGGCAAGGAGGGGTGAGAAGGGAAGAAAGGGCTGGACGTGGGACAAGATCGCGGCGATAGCCGGCACGCGCGGGGCCCCGGCACTCGGCGCTGCCGCCGATGGGCCACATGTGTCCCGACCTGTCTCCCCGCGCCGGGGAAAAACGATTAGCGCCGGGGCGGCGCAGGAAGCTCGCCAGGCACCCCGGGGCCAGGTGGGATGGGAGTCCTGCCAGCACCGTGCTCAGCTCTGTGCCGCGTGGGCCCCCCCCCCTGCTGCTACGCGCCACGCGCCGGGCGGCATCCGATGCGCCCCACAGCCCCCCAGCACGGTGAGGAGGGAGGAGGGAGCTGGCGGGGTTCATCCTGGCTGCGTTGTCCCCCAGCGTCACCACGGCCCCGCACCAACACCATCCCTGGCACCGGCAGCGCCGGGGTGGCTGGAAGCAGTGGGAGTCACCGGGGGGGGGGGTTTTGGCAACACCGCGCCCAGCAAGGGGGGTCCCGGTGGGGAGAGGGGACAGGAGCGAGTCCTACCGTGCTCCGGCGTCACCGCAGCCCAGCCGCCGTCCGCAGCCTCGCCGGAAGCCGCCACGCAGGGTCCCCACGGCCCCGCCAGCCTGGCGTTGGGGGTTTTGGCATCTCCCGGTGCTGCCGGGGTGCCCACGGCCGGCACCAGCACCAGCCCCCCGAGGAAGGCGGGCTGGGAGCTCACTTGCACCGTCTGCGGCTGGGACACCAGCTTGAAGGGGGCGGCCTGGGGGGCCGGTGGCGGTGGCCCCCCCTCAGCCCTCCCCGGGCAGGGGGCGACGGGGGCCGGGGCTGCCTCCCCACGGCCCCGGGGGAGCGGCGGGGGCCAGTGGGCCGGGCCGGGGCTGACCCTCAGCTGTGGCTGCTGCAGGACGTGGGGGGCTGTGTCCCACCCCCCCGGCCCCTCGGGGAGCGTGGGCACCCCCAGGGCTGCCTCGGTGCCACTGTAATGGGCCGGTGAGGAGGAGGAGGAGGAGGAGGAGGAAGGCTGGCAGGCGTGGGGCTGGCTTGGAGGGCTCCGGGATGCCCACGGTGGGGGGTCCAGCGGGGGGGTCCCCATCCCCGGCTCCTCGGCGATGTGCAGGTCCAGCGCCGGCAACGAGCCGTGGCTGGCAGCGGCCCCGCGGAGGGGATGCTCCAGCTCCGCCGGGAAGACGCTGCCGTGGGACGGGACCTTCTTCAGGCCGGGGCTGGTGGCCGGGGGGGTGCCCGGCAGCTGGGGGGGCCCGGTGGGCGCCGGACTCTCCAGGCTGGAGGATGAGCTGCGGAGGCTCTCGCCGTCGCTGCCTGGCCCCAGGGTGAAACCGCGGCGGGTCTGGAAGGAGGCGACGCGGGCGATGGCGGTGCCGGCGGTGCCGTTGGCTCGGCTGGCGGCGAGGCTGGTGCTGAGCCGGCTGCGCAGCACGGGGCTGGGAGCCGGGCTGGGGCCGGTGGTGGTGCCCGAGTGGGACGGGTGGCAATGCGGCAGCGGCCGGTGGCTCTCACCGGTGCCTGAGGGCAGCGGGGACACGGGTGGGGAGCCGGGCGCCTCGCCCCCATCCTCCACCTCAAACGATTTCTTGAGTGCTGGGGACAGAGAGAGAGAGAGATGGTGACATGAGAGTGGCCCCCGATGGCACCCGCTAGGCTCTGCCCCCACCCAAGCCAACCCCACGGTGGACCCCCCCCAGCCGTGCCGTGCCGGCACCCAGAGGTGCCCCCCACGCAGGCGGGTGCCAAAGGGCCGTTTGCCAGCCCGTCCCCCCATGGGAAACCAGCTCAGCGCCGGCGGCCCCGGGGCCCTGCCGCATTGTTCCCCACCGTTTTTATCATTGTTCCCCGCGGTTTATCTGTGCCCGCCCGGCCGGTGCCGCCGGCTCCCCGCACAGCACACTGCCCGCTTTATTCCTCCTGTAAGGCATCCGGTCCTGAGTAACCGGATCCCCCCCGTCCGACCCTCTCCCCTCCATCCACCCAAACAGCCACGCTGGGAAGGGTTCCTGCCCCCTTCCAGGGCGTTAACCCTGAAGCCTACTGATGGCGCGGTAGGCTGGAGCTATCGCTACACACGGCAGCAGCGTTACAGTCCACGCGGGAGGCTGCAGCCATGCCTCCCACGCAGCTTCGCAGCGGTGACGGCAACCACAAGCCCATGCCATGGCCCCGGAGCTGCTGGCGGTGTGAACGTGCCTCCCACACGGACGACCCCCCCCCACCATCACCCGGTGGGCATCGACGCGCTGCACTCCTGCCAGCTCTGCCGAAGCGGCACCGTTTGGTGCCGACAGCCGGTTCCCCGGCACCCCCTGCCCCTGGGAGAGCGTGGGGGGGCCCGGACCCCCGCCGGGCAGCCTTCCTCAGCCCCGCTGCCAAGCGGCGGGCGGCTGCCTCCGGCGGGGAGGCTCGGGGCAGGGAGGGGGCCGGGGCAGCCCACGCTGTACCCCTTCATCCCCGCCACGCCGGCACGTGCACCGGCCTGCCCCAGCACGGCACCCGCCGGCACGAGGCCTCCGCGGCCCCACGGCTGCCCTGGCTCGGCCGCGGTGCCGGCAGCGCCCCGGGGGCAGCGGGGCGGTGGGGGTCCCGTCCCTGTCCCCTCCCCAGCTCCCCTCTGTGCCCGGGGCTGGGCAGGGGTCAGGGGCCGGGGCGCGGGCGCTGCTAATAACAGCTCTCCTCCGGGCAGGTATTTCTCCGGCCGCTCCTGTCCCGCTCCGCCGGCCGGGCTGCCGGGGGGGGGCCATGGGGAGAGCGGCCCCCTCCCCACATCCACCTCACTGCTTCGGCATCCCACCCCCCCCATACCAGGGGTACGCCAAAATGCCTCCTTTCCCCCCCAAACCCGCCCCTGGTTACAGGTCATGTCCTCACCCACGGCTTTGGCGGCCCCCCCGGCCCGCGTCCGGAGCGGGAGCAGGGGGGGCTCAGGGAGTTTTGGGGGGGTGGAGGAGGAGGTGGGGGGGGGATGGCAGGGATGGGGGGGAAGGGGGTTTGGGGGGTGGCAGGGATTAGAGGGGGGTGGTGGGCGAGGGGGGAATGGCAGGGGTGTGGGGGGCAGGGGGTTTGGGGGGGCTGGGAGGGATGGGGGGGTGGCAAAGGCGATGGGGGGGTGGCAAAGGGATTAGAGGGGGTGGTGGGTGAGGTGGGGGGGTGGCAGCGATGGGGGGGGTGGCAGGGGGCGGGGGCGGCCCGGCCGCGGCGGGGTTAAGGTGCCCGGGGTAGGTACACACATTCCGCCCCGGCGAGGGCAGCAGCAGCCCCGGGCTCGGGTTTCGCTGCCCCCCCCGCCCCGGTGCCGGCCCCCGGGAAGCGGCCGGGGGATAATCGGGGGCGGGAGAACGACAAACCGCCCCCGGCCCGCAGCAACCACACGGCGGGGGGGGGGGGGGGGGGGGGAACACGAACACGGGGAGGGGGGGATTGCACACACACAGCCCTCTCCACCCTGAAAGAGCTTTGCCCCCCGCACCCCCCCACAGAGCCCACCCCCCGGGTGCCCCCCCCCGAGTGCACCCACGCCCCCCCCCCCCCCCGTCGGGGATCCCCCCCATGCGCAGCCCCCGCGGGGGGGGTGGGGCATTGCAGAGCAGCCCCCCACGATGCGCAGCCCCCGGGGGGGGGAACGCAGCCCCCCACCATGCCCAATTCCGGGGGGGGGGGGGGCCATCTCTCTCCCATGCGCAGCCCCCCACGACGCGCAGCTCCCGGCGGCCATCACCCCCACGGCGCGCAGCACCCCCGGGGGGGGGGCACACCCCCCACCCCCCCCATTCTACCAGCCCAGGGGGCAGAACGAAGCCCCCCCACGATGCTCAGCCCCTGGGGGAGGGGGGGGGGGGGAACGGACATACCACCCCCCTCAAATCGCCCAACCCCAGCAGCATCCCCCCCATACCCAGCCCACGGGGGTATCCCCCCCCCGCGATACCCAGCCCCGAGTGGGGGGGGTCTCGTAGCGCCCCGGGGGGTGTGGGGGTGTTTCGCAGCCCCAACCGCACCTTCGAAGTCGGAGAGGATCCCGTCCAGGTGCTCCTTAACGGAGAGCCGGGCCATGCCGGGGCGGGGGGGGCCGGCGGCTGCCGCCCACCCGGGGCTCCCGCATGGGGAGGGGGCGGCAGAGCCCGGGGGGGGGGGGTGGAACGGAGCCGCTGCTCAACCCACCGAGCCCGGGACGGGACGGGACGGCGCCGGCTGCCCTCGGCGGGGAGGGGAAGGAGGAGGGGACCGGCGGGGGGGGGGAGAGGGAGGAGGGGAGGGGGGAAGGGAGGGAAGGGAGGGGAGGGGGGAGGTGCTGCCCGCGCCCCCGCCCCGGCCGGACCCCCCCTCCCCATCCCGGGCCCGGCCCCCGGAGCTCCACCGGCCGCGGGGGTACCGGGATGCTGCAGCCCCTCGGCTCTGCGCCGGCCGGGGACACCCCCGGGGGGAGGTGTCGTGTCCGTCCCCCCCCCGGCTGGCAGCGATGGGGGTTCGCCTGCCTGCCGTGTGTCGTACCCCCCACCCCGGGGCTCCCCTCCTTTCAGGGGTGCACCCCGGCTTCTGCCTTCGCTCTGCTCGCTGTGGGTGCTGCCTGTGCCCCCCCCGCCCCGGGGCTGGGGGGTCCCGGTCAGGCTGGGGGGGATCCAGTCAAGCTGGGGGGTCCAGGAAGGCGGGGGGGGGGTCCGGTCAGGCTGGGGGATCCCAGGTAGGCTGGGGGGGTTCGAGGAAGGCTGGGGGGGGTCCTGGTCAGGTTTGGGGTCCCAGGAAGGCCGGGGGGGTCCAGGAAGGCTGGGGGGATCCAGTCAGGCTGGGGGGGTCGAGGAAGCTGGGGGGGTCCCGGTCAGGCTGGGGGTCCCAGGAAGGTTGGGGGGGGAGTCGAGGAAGGCTAGGGGGGTTCGGTCAGGCTGGAGGGGTCCAGTCAGGCTGCAGAGTCCCAGTCAGGCTGGGGGGGTCCCGGTCAGGCTGGGGGGTCCCAGGCAGTCTGTGCACCACACGCTTTACTCCCCCAGGGATTTCCAGCTTGGAGCAAGAGGAGAAAAGCGTGCGGGCGCAGGCGGGGCTGCCGGCATCGCCTCCTGGCGGGATGCGGGGGGGGGGTGTTTGCCCCAGGGGGTGTTATCGTCCCCCGGTGTGGCTGTCCCTGCCAGGGGCTGTGTCCCGTGCTGGGCTCCTGGAGCATCCCTGGGGACCAAGCTGGAGGGGCGCGCGCTCCCCGTGGGCATCCTGGCTGCTCCGGGCGCAGCGCGTCCCGCAGGGTGCTGCAGGCTGCACCCCGGGGTGGGGGTCCCTCGCCCTTCGCCCTTAGGGGATGGATGCTCGGGGTGGGGGGACATCATCCATCCCCCTCCCGCCCCGGCCACCAGGGGTTAACCCCATCCCAGCCCCACCGTGGGCAGTAGATGTGGAAGGCACTGGAAATCCCTTCTCCAAACAGGGGTCCCGCAGCGCCCGGGCTCTGCTCCGCACCACCCTCCCGCCACCGGGAAACACCCCGCCGCCTGCGGAACATTCCGGGCTGCGGACACGGCCCGGCATGCGGGACACGGCCATGGGGGCCTTCAAGGTTTTGGGGCTGTTTGAAGGTGCCCGCTGACTCCCTGGGGAAGGGGCTGGGTGGGCTACCACCGTGTGGCTTTTTGGGTGCAGGAGATGGCTACTGCCGTCACGCCGGGCGAGGGCCGGATGCAGGGCAAGCTGGGGAAGAGGGGCTTTGCTTTCCCGGTGGCTTTGTCCTTTCGTGGCCTGTGCCGGCACGGTGACGGGACCACCGATGAGCTGGTGGGGTGACAGGGAGCCGGGCTGAGCACCCCATGGCCCCCCTCGGGGCTGCAAGTGCCGAACGCCGCGTCCCGACCACCGAGACCCAGCGTGGGGTGGCCGTAACCCGCCGGCACCGCAACCAGGGTCCGCCCGGTGCTCGGCGCCTGCTGGTTCCATCCCCAGCCAGCGCATCCCACCGGAACGAGGGCAGAAGGAGCTGGAGAAGCTCTTCCGTGGTGTTCCGAGCAGCGTTTCAGACGCAGCTCCGCTTCCCCTGAGGAGTTTTGGAGCTACGAAAGCTCCACAAATCTCTAACCCTATAGCAAATATTTCTTTAAATGCATTTAGGTTTTATTATTTTTTTTTAATTTTATGTTTTTAATAACTAATATCTCCGAGCTGCTGGCTAGCCACGGTGCCAAGCCCCCGCTGTGCCGGGGGGGGAAGGACAATTCGGAGCAGCCCCGGAGCTGTTTTTGAAGGATGCAAAGCTCTTCAGAGCTTTAGGGCTTTTCTGCCGCAGCTTCGAAGAGGTTTCGAGTCATTTGGAGACCTTTTCCGAGGACACGCAGAAGAGCTCGAGTGCTCCTCAGAGTTTGTGGCGGGGCTCCGAGTATTTTTGGAGCAGCACGGAGCTGTTCCCGGATTGCTTCCACCTCATCGGTATCCATCGGAAGGGGGTTTGGGGGGGGGGGGGGGGGGGGGGGGAGGGCTGCCCAACCATTTGGCGAAGTTTCGAGACATTTTCACCAAGTTTTAACGCTGCTGAGAAGGGACGTTCGGAAGGCGCGGAGGAGTTTCGGGGGCCCTTTCGGAGGGGTGGTCGAGCACTCGAGGCATTTCGCCGCCGCGCAGAGGAGGCTCAGAGTGCTTCAGAGCTGCTACGAGCGCTTTTTTTTTTTTTCATTATGATCCGTTTTGAGCTATTTCAAGGAGTTTTAGAAGAGTTTAGAGGACTTTAAGAGCTACTTCGAGCTGCTCCAAGCAGTTTTAGCATCTTGGTGCCTTTTAGGGCTGGTTCGAGGAGCCTGAGAGCTGTTTGAGCAATTCAAGTGCTTCGGCGCTGCCCGAAGGTCTGTCCTTCCACAGCTCCGAGCGGTTCAGAGGCGGTTTACAGCTCCTTGAAGCGACCCAGCGCCGTGCCAGCACCCCCCCCCGGAGCCCCTCGCTTACCCCATTTCCAGAGCAGCTTCGAGCTGTTGGGAGGTTGAACTTTTCAGAGGAATTTTTAAAAGGATTTTTGTTTTAGAGGAGTTTAGAGAAATCTCGGTGCACGCTACAGCTGCTTAGAGGGGCGTAGAGCAGTTTCGAGCTGCTCCGGGATGTTCCAAGCGGCTCAGAGGGGCCGTTTGAAATAATTTGGGGTGTTTTTAGAGAACTCGGAGCTTGTTAGAGGCATTTCCCAGCACGCAGAGGTGCTCGGAGCTCTTCGCGGCAGCTCCGGGCGCTCCAGGGCCGCTCGGAGGAGTTCAGAGCACCGGTTTGGTGTCATCCGGAGGCAACTGAGGAGCCGAGAGGGTATTTTGCAGGTTAAGAGCCCTTTGGGGCGGCTTCCAGGGGCTGGGAGGAGGCGGAGGGGAGCTTAGAGGGGTGTGGAGCAGCTTAGAAGGGCGGTTTGGAGCGTTTAAGGGATTTTGAGAGCAGCGCAGAGCAGCCGAGTGCTTGGAGGGGTTCAGCAACGTATGGAAAAGGGAAAAGTCCCGTGTCCTCCCCTGGAGCAGAGCCCAAGCGAGTCCCCACTGGCGCCGAGCCGCAGCCCGGCCCCGTATCAGCCTCCTCCAACCCCCCCCCCCCCCGAGAAAGGGGGGACACCCTGGGGAGGAGGGGGACACACACACAAGTCCTGGTCCCCACCAGCAAAGCCGAGGGTGAATCTGCCCCGAGTTCCCAACTGGGGGGAGGTTTTGGCTCCCTTTGACCTTGACCCCCCCAGCATCAGCCGGGTTCTGCCTCCCCTCATCCTCCCCGACTCCCCCCGCCCCCGCCCCCCCAAAAAAAATCAGGGCTGGGGCATTTCCACCCCCATCCAGCCCCACGCTGGGACGCTCCGACGCTCGGGATGCTCCGAGCCGCCCCTGCGGAAAGAAGGTCTCCAGGCAGGAATAGTAACAGCTTTTAATCGGACAAGAATCAATACATCATTTAAGACAATACTGTTTTTGCCTCTTTTTTTGGGGGGGACTTCCTTCACATACCGGGGTGAGGGGGGGGAGGAACATTTTCGGGAAGTACAGTTTTTGTTTTGTTTTGTTTTGTTTTGTTTTTTCCATAGGGACTTTAAAGCATGGTGAATGTGCAAGTCAGTGCTTTGTTTGCTTAAAACTTTTTTCCCGGTGCTTATTTACAGTTACAGTACCTCTTTGTGAGCGACAGGAAAAAAAAAAGAAAAAAAATAAAAATAAAAGAAGTGACGATTGTTTGAACTGGGGACGCGTGATCCCAAGTCGAGAAAGGCAGATCTCCAATATTTATATCTTTATACATATATATATATATGCTTTTGTGTATACACAGATACATTTCTCTCTTCTTTAAAGTATTAAAAAAATGATCAACCTTCGTTCTATAAAAATACCTACTCTACAAGATAGAAAAATTTTCCCTCTCCATGTATACACTGATTTACACCCAAAGCTTCTCTGGAAATGTACATTAACGTGGCTTCTTCCCGCGGACCCGGGGCAGGGAGGGGAGCGGATGCCGGGGAGGGCTGGGTGTCCCCTCGCCCCAAAATTTTGGGGCTCACCCCCACTCGCACAAGGCCACGGGGGCGGGGGGGGGGGGGGATGGGGATTGAGCACCCAGAGGCGATGGGTGGAAGAGGGGAGGGTCATGGCGGCGGGGGCTCGGTTGGCTCCGGCCAGCGCAGGGGACCCGGGAGCCACCGGGGACCCCCCCAGCAGGGACCCCCCCAGCAGGGACCCCCCCAGCAGGGACTAAGGCTGCGGCAGCTGCCACCTCTCCGGGCCAGCGGCACCCTCCAGGGACAAAGGGGGGACCTGGCTGCTCCGCCACCGCCGCCAGCGTGGGAAGAGAGATGCGCCGCGTGCGTGGAAGCGTTTTGGGGAGGAGCAGACATCACCCCCGCACCCCTGCTTCCCCAACCCCTCCGCCGGCGGCCAAGGGATCGCCGCGGCTTCTCTTCCCAGGCCAACCCGGCGTTTCTAAAACCTGACAAGCAGGAAAAAGAACGGCTTTTTGGGGGGCCTGATGTACTAAACGAAGCCGGATCCTTGGGATTCCGCTGGCTGGCTCCTCCCGGGAGCCGGAGAGGAGCAGGTCGGTTAAAGCGGCTGCTCCCCCGGGGTCACGCTACGCCGCGGCCGCTTGTGCCAGCAAGCCAAAAGCTGTCTGATGTAAACATGGCTTTTGTTTTCCCAGGGAGCTGCTCTTGTATTCTCCCGTCTCCTCTCCCCAACGGCGCAGAGGTTTGAGGCCAGGCTGATGCCGGGGGCTGAGAAATGAGAGCAGCGGCTCCGTCCCCTGCCGCAGGGCAGGGAAACCAGCGGGGAAAGGCAAGGCGGAGCGGGCTCTCCCTCCAGGACTGCAGCTATCACCAGCAGAGCCCTGCTCCGGGTGGAAACGGCGCAGGCCACTGTCCCCAAGCCAGGGACCTTGGGAGGGAAGGTGGAGAGCTCAGCCCTCTCCGCTGGGGCTCCCGGGGGGGCTCCAGACCTGACCCAGACCACCCTCGGCCACTGCGCGCCCCTGCGCCGGGCCGGGTGAGCCAAACCAGGACAGGGAGAAGGGGGCCAAGGAGCAGCCTCCAGTGCAAGTTGAAGAGTCGCAGCCTTTCCCCGAGTCCCTGCAGGCTGGACAGACAGCACCCGTGTGTCTGCAGCTGGGGCCGAAGGGGACGTCTCCTCCCAGAGCCAGCCCGGCTCGACAGACGCCCGCGGAGCCCGCGGCAGCCGGCAGAAGAGCCGGGAGTGGAAAGAAGGGCAGCGGAGCCGTGAATGCCAAGGCGTGCCCGACGGTAGTGAGCCAGAGAGCAAAAAATAAATAAGGAGGCAGGTGACAAAGTGCGCTTACGCCCTGTCCCCAAAACAGCCGCTCCCCTGTCTCTTTGCGCCACCGGCGAGCGAGCGAGGAGCCAGCCAGCGCTCCTCCGCGCACAACCCCTTCCCGAGCAGAAGTGGCAGGGCAAGGATTAACTGCACCAGCTGAATGAGGGCATTTGCATTAAGTTAATTAAAAAATAACCAACCACCTCTACAAGTTCCAGGCCAACGTTTCCCTCTTTCCCAGATCTGCCCCAGTGAGTGAGTGAGTGAGTGTGTCAGGGACACTTTGGCAAAGCAGATACTTGGGGCTGGGCAGGGCAGCAAGGGAAAACATCAGCTCCGTCGCTTCCTTCTCCGTCCTGTCTATCCCGCAGTTCAGAGAAAACCCTCTCCTTCCAGCTCCCCGCGCACCAGAGGGTCTGACGGCGCTGGCAGGACAGTTCCCAGCTTCACGTGTAGCAGGGCCCGTACAGGTCCTTCCTCTAGCTGTCCGTTGCCTGTGTTTCTTCTCCAGGTTTCCCTTTCACCCCTCAAAACCAGAAGGGTTTCAAAATAAAGGAGTCAGACAACAAAGCCGTGCTGCTGGTTTTCTTTTTCCCTGGTCTGCTGGCTAATTCACCCACCGATCTGACGCGATGCTTCCTTGTGCCTTCATCAAGAGCAAAGACGTTGCGAGTCCCTCTTTATCCTCTCAGAGCACCAAATCCACACCCATCGACAAGCGCACAGCCGGCGGCTCTCGCCCGCCCTTATTTCACTTCCAGGATGGAGGGATTCGTCTCCATGATGGCCACGATGATCCTGTCGATGTAATCCTGCAGGCGGAAGTTGATCTCCTCTTGCTTCTGAATTGCTTCCATGAGCTGCAAGGGAGGGAGAAAGGGAGTGAGCGGTCACCGCCTGCCACCACTCGGGGACAGAAGAGGGGTTTTTCGTGGCTCTGTGCACCCATGGAGGTTTCCCCCCTTCTTCATTCTGGCGTGGGCTGTCCCTGGCCACGTACAAGCATTCCACAGTGCGACTACTGGGGACCAGATGGCTCACCACTCAGAAAATCACAGAATGGTTTCGGTTGGAAGTGACCTTGAAGATCACTGAGTTCCCACCCCCCTGCCCTGGGCAGGGCCACCTCCCACCAGCCCAGGTCGCTCCAAGCCCCATCCAACCTGGCCTTGAACACCTCCAGGGATGGGGCAGCCACAGCTTCTCTGGGCAACCTGGGCCAGGGGCTCACCGCCCTCACAGCAAAGAATTTCTTCCTAATATCTCATCTAAATCTGCCTTCTTCCCAGTTTAAAGCCATTCCCCCTCGTCCTATCACTCCATGCCCTTGGCAAAAGTCCCTCCCCAGCTCTCCTGGAGCCCCTTTAGGCACTGGAAGGGGCTCTGAGGTCTCCGCGGAGCCTTCTCCTCTCCAGGCTGAACCCCCCCTCTCCCAGCCTGTCCTCCCCGCAGAGGGGCTCAGCCCTCGCAGCATCTCCGTGCCCTCCTTTGGCCCCGCTCCAACAGCTCCGTGTCCTTCTTGTGCTGGGGGCTCCAGAGGCGGACGCAGTGACTTTTACAGGCTCAGTAACACCCGGCTGAACTCCCTGCTCCTCCTGCCCCATGGGATGCCCTCATCCCTGGCTGGGTCTCCCCTGTCAGATGCTCCTGCGTCCCCAGATCTCCAAACCACGCCAGCGGGTGCTCGGCCACAGAAGGCAGAGCCCCAGGCGGGGAGCGCAGGCATGGCAGGCTGAGCCTGGTGCCCAGATGCCCAACTGGTAGAGGAATACGTACTGGTACCTCTGGGGCTCCCCCCAGCCTTTCTCCCTCCTTGAGCAGGCTCTGGCCCAAGAGGAGGAGATGCCCTCAGCTGCTGGCCCTGCTCCCTCCTGTCCTTCCTCAGTTTCTCAGCCAGATGGGACCTTGGAGGATGCAGGGAGCATCGCATCTCCCTTTGGCCCCCCCAAACCATGTGCGTTTTCCCATTACACTTCTCAGGGTCTAAAAGATAATTCTGCCGCTCACGTGGGCTCGCACACCAGTATCTGGGGTACAGCCACGGGGAGCAGGGAGAGCACGTGCCACAGAAGCCAAGATCTTGAAGATCTGTTTTATGACAACTACAGACAGACACAGCCCGTGCTCGCCGGCCTGTCCCAGGAAGAGGAAGGCAGTCACAGGGCAGACAAAGCGGAGCTGCCGGTATCAGCAAATTGGAAGGCAGCAGCTTCCCCTGTTCCCAGGAAGGAGGGCTGGCAGGCAGGGTAAGTCCTGCAAGCTCTTCAAATAGTTACGTGGGTTTATCTTTGCTCACGACAGCTTTCAAGTGAATTTTGGGAGCGAGCTGTGCCACAGACAGGGCCACGTCAGCTCCTCCCATGCCTTCGGGTGGCTGAGGGGAGAGGAGATGCACCACCCACCCTGGGAAGACGCGGTTTGAGGGCAGCCGTCCCCCATGGCACGCACCTCGTCTCTGGAGACCGAGCTGATCTCCGCTGCCAGGGATTCGGAGAAGGAGGCTGAGAAGAGGTTCTTGGCTCCCTGGATGCTCAAGTTAATGATCTGTCCATTCAGTTCATCGTTCTGCTCCTTCAGGTTCCTGTTATCCTGTTCACAACAGACAAATCAGATGCTGCTGAAGCACGTGGTGCCCCTCAGACCAGATCCAGGCAGGGAAGGCAATGGGCTTTCGTCCTAACAAGCAGCTTGCTCACACAGCACTGGGAACAGCGTACAGTCTGGGCAGAGCCTGGAAAACCTCGGGAAGCATGGGATACGCTGGGGAGATGCAGGGGACACAGCAGAGAGAGGGGCTCTTGAGTGTACATGCCATCCTTCAGAGGAAGGAGCCAACCTCTCCTGTCCCAGGACAGGAGAGCAGGAAAGCAGCGGGCTGCCGGATCCAGGGTCAGCTCCTCGGGAGGGAGTCCCCAGACCCCCACTGAGCGCTCCTCGGTGTCAGGGAATCCGCATCCCCTTTTTGCAGATTGAGCAGCCAAGACTCTTCCCTCCCTGCCCAGCCCTGCATACCTGCTTGAGCTGCTTGATCTCTTGCTCCAGCTCCGTCTCCCGCGTCCTGCTGTTGTACTCCTGGAGCCCCATGCTGCTGCTCCTGCCTCTTCGCTGCTCAGCTTCCAGTTTGAAGAGTTGTAAGTGCTCGAGCTGCTTCCTGAGGTCTTCAATGAGCTGTGGCACAAGGGAAGGGGACAACTGAGTGCCACATCCCCTGCAAGTCCAACAGCTCGCACTGGTCACGGCTGGTGTGACGGATGGGCCATCCCCCAGCTGCGAGCGACCGCAGGACTAACAGACCCTTTCTGGGGGTGCACACGGCTTCTCCTTTCTCCCCCATGCCTCCAACGAACAGAGAGGAGAGAGCTACTTAAAGACACGAGAGCAGCCCTGGAAGGACTTTGACGGAGCGCCAAAGATGCCGGCTCCGGGTCTGCAGCAGCAGACACCGCCCCCACCAGCAATGCGGGCCCCTGCTGGGGCAGCTCCCTCCTGCCACAGCGCTGCGTATCCCCATCTCACCCCAGTGCTCTCAGCACGACAGTAATTTCCACCTTGAGGCCCAAAGCTCCTTTCCTACCGCAACAGCAAGCCCTGCTTGAGCCTCCACGTCGAATTACCAACCCCAGACACCTGGAAGGGGCCGGGGTGGGGGGGTCTGTGTTTTTACCCCCAAACCCAGAGGAGCTGGCAGCTCTCGCCCAAGCAGCCTGGCAGCCCTCTCTCCTCCCGCCTGCTAACTCCACGTGCCATAGTCACCGTGCTTCTGCCACCACTCCTTTGACGCAGCAGAGAAACGGGCCCCGTGGGACCAGGGCAGGGTGGCACAGTCCCACCGGGTTTGCAGATGCAGAGACGCTCGGCTGAATTTTAACGTAGGCAAAAGCCACAGATGTTATATAGCTATAGTGCTGTACTCTCTTTCTCTGCCCAGGCAGGACTAGATGCTCCAGTTATATCTATTTTTGGAGAGGCTGCCGAGGCCAGCTTCCCCACATAGCCCTGACCCGGGGGACCAGCAGGACAGGGAGGCAGCCCGGACTCTACTCACCTCCTGCGTCGACTCCTTCTCCTTCTGAAACTGGTGCCTCTCCTGACTCAGCTTGTCCCCCATCTTCCTCTTTTTCTCCTGCTCCTCTGTGAGCTGCACAGTGAGGTCTTCGATCTCATCCAGCAGCTTCTGCTTCTCCTATAACGACACGAAAGGCAATAGTCACCAGGCCTGTCTTCATTCGCCACTGCCAGGGCTCTTCCCACTCGCTCAAGGACACGGCGCACGCTGAGCACCGCGGGGAAGGCTCTTCTCGCTGACGCATTTGGATGCTCTGCCTGCTGGGATCTCATTTGCCGTCGGAGGGCTTCAGAGCCCGAACGCTTTGGCAGCGGCAAGAAGAGCCGCGCACCAAAATAGCACTGCTAAGGGAGAGGTAATAAGAGATGACTCAAGAATAAACGCAGGCAGGCAAATATCCGCGCTTGGGCAGCTTTCTGGGCAGTGTGGTGCTGGCGTGGGACAGGGCTCGGGCAGGACTGGGGCCAGCAGAGAGGCTACAGGCCAAGAAGAGACATTAAATCATAAGGTCTAATCCTTTGGTCTGAATTTCAGAAAAGCCAGGAATCCAAGATCTTAAGCCGCTCTGGGATGCTCATTCTCCGTTTCACATACAAGAAAATTTAATCAAGGATTGGAACGAGAAGGAGTATAACCAGTTCAAGCCGGGATGTAAAACATACAGCCCAGCTCTGTCCCCGTTCTTACACTCAAAGCTCTGTCCGAACATTTGAGACGTAAAGGTAAAGCTTGTCACTTGGTGATGACAACAGCCCTGCATGGGACACTTCCCTGCACGGCAGCACCCTTCTGCCTACGACCAGTTCAGCTCCTCCCCAGGCTCGCAGCTTCCAGCCCAGCTCTCCCCACGAGGAAGATTTTGCCTTCCAGAAAGACAAAAATTGCCACCAAGCAAAGCTGGTGCTGGATGGCCCGTGCCACGAAGAGGTGAGGAGCAGCTCCGAAGGGAGAGCTCCAGCTGCTGCGTGTGGGGTGCCCTGGTCCATGGGGCACAGCAACCAAAAGCACTATTTCAGCAGAAAATAGAATGCTGACCATGAAATCCTGATTTCAGACAAGGTACAAGGCAGCAGGTCACGAGCAGGGCTTCTCTCCTCGGCAGGGAGGGGCAGTAATTGCTCCTCTCACTCCTCGTTAATCCCATTAACTGTGCAGAAAAGCAGCACTGCTCTGCAGAGAGATTAAGGATCAAAACTGACTTCATGTGGCCGAAACACACCTAAGCGGGAAGTTTATCCTCAGATCCGCAGTGGTGTTCCTACCCTCAGCCTCGACGCACTGTGCTTAAAAGGTCTTTGCAGACGAGGACCACTTCATCGTGGCCACGTCAGGCAGAGATAGAGGTGCAGCGCTCTCCCACAGGCTCCAAAGACTGCAAGTGGATGAAAGAGTTGAGGGCCTCCAGCGGGGCAGAGAAGTTTGATTTCACTGAGATTTTAATCTTACATCTGCCACAAGCTTGAACAGAAACAGAATGTAGCCTTTGTACCAGATGTTACATCTGTAACCCAACATTCTCTCCAAAACTGAGGATCTTGTCCAGCCCTTGGGGCAATCCCAAGCACAAATCCAGGCTGGGCGGGGAATGGCGGGAGAGCAGCCCTGAGGAGGACCTGGGGGTGCTGGTTGACGAGAAGCTCAACATGAGCCGGCAATGCGCAATCGCAGCCCAGAAGGCCAACCGTATCCTGGGCTGCATCAGAAGAAGTGTGGCCAGCAGGGCAAGGGGGGGATTCTGCCCCTCTGCTCTGCTCTCGTGAGATCCCACCTGGAGCACTGCGTCCAGCTCTGGGGCCCCCAACACAGGAAAGACATGGACCTCTTGGAGCGGGGCCCGAGGAGGGCACGGAGATGCTGCGAGGGCTGGAGCCCCTCTGCTGGGAGACGGGGGGGGGTTCATCCTGGAGAAAAGAAGGCTCCAGGGAGACCTCAGAGCCCCTTCCAGTCCCTAAAGGGGCTCCAGGAGAGCTGGGGAGGGACTTTTTACAAGGGAATGTAGGGATAGGATGAGGAGTAATGGCTTCAAACTGGAAGAGGGGAGATTTAGATGAGATATCAGGAAGAAATTATTGACTGTGAGGGTGGTGAGCCCCTGGCGCAGGCTGCCCCGAGAAGCTGTGGCTGCCCCATCCCTGGAGGTGTTCAAGGCCAGGTTGGACGGGGCTTGGAGCACCCTGAGCTGGTGGGAGGTGTCCCTGCCCAGGGCAGGGGGGTGGGAACTGGATGATCTGCAAGGTCTCTTCCAACCCAAACCATTCCGTGATTGTAGGATGACTGCGGCGCCTCGGCAAGGCTCCCAGCCCGGCCCTGCCAGCAGCCGCACAGCCCTGAATCCTGAGCAGAGCGGGAGGGGAGAGGATTTGGGAGATAACGCAGCGCTTTGAAGACTCAAAGCAAAAATCCGAGCACGGGTGTGTGTGCCCGGGCAGGACGTGGAGACGAAGCATGCCCGCTCCTCTTCCTCCCCTGCAGCCGACTGTCCCGCTGCGGGCTGCAGCCACGGGGATGGGGACAAGCTTCCACAAGAGGGCATGAGTCCCCTCCTAACCAGCCAGGACAGGGCTGTCACCCACTGCATCCTGCGGCTCTGCTTCCCGCAGGCTGCACTGTCACGGAGAGATTTATTAGGGGGTTTGTTAATCCCAACTTCCAAGGCAAACACCGGGAACCTGCACCGGATAGCTCTGGTCCGAGGTGAGGTCTGCAGGGACTGGAATGCAGAAGAAGCGGATTTGCTCGTTACATTAAACAGATCTCACGTAAGCCCTTTGTGTAAATTGCGAATTTCAGCTCCAGCCACATGAGAAGCCAGAAACACAGCTCCGGCTCGGGCACCCCGAGCGCAGACGGTCCTCACCTCCTCAAGTCTCTCAATGTTGGCTTTTAAACATGGGACGCAGGATCTCAGCTCGCTGTTCTCGTCATCCAGCTGCTGCAGCCTGCAAGAGCAAAGAGACGTGTAAGAAACCCACCCAAACATCCCAAGCGTAGGATGAAACGTCACTAGGAATATTAAAGCAGGACCTGCTGAAGGCAAGCCGGCAGTGATTTATCATTTCAAAGCAAACCCTGTGTCGTGCTTTGGGCCAGACTGGCCACTGAAATTTCCACTATTTCTACTCCCAGGGGAAAGAGAGGGGCATCCGCGCAACTTGTGGCGAGTCTGCTGTCCAGTGCCATGCCCTCCTCAACCAGTCCAACGCTATTTTTTAGGCCAAGGGCTTCATCAGTCCATGGGAAACCTCAGAGCTAGGCACCAAAAAGCAGACACATCGCCTGGGCAGAGTCAGAGGGTTCAGAGAGGGCTTCAGCTTTGCACTTTCCAGGTAAAGTCACGTCGATGTCATGGTATAACTGTCCTACTACAAGCCCAGTAAAAAAACAGCCACTGCCTTCATTTACTGCAAGGGCTGAACAATAGGGAAATATATTCTGGAAAAGCAGCAAGAAATATCCCATAAAAAAAAAAGTTAGATACATGAAACCTCTCCCACATCAGTTTTTCCTTCGGAAGCCAACAGGCAGCATGAAGCACCCTGTCCGGGACACTGCCTGTCTGACAGCTCTTCCTTCCCAGATATTTGCCTGTTGCCATGAAAGTGGAAAATATCTGAGCATCAAACGTATTTCCACGGGTCGTTCATGGGAACGAGCACTCACAAAGCACCTCTCCATTCACCTGCTGTGGGGACAGGCCCACGGATGGAGAACGTGAGCTCAATTTAGGTGGCATCAGGGAAATTCAAATAACAAGTCTGAGACCAGGTTCACGGAGGGGCTTCATTTAGGAATGAAGGTAGGAGAAGTAGCCAAAACTCAGCGTTTATAATGACTTTAGTTATGAGTTTAACCAAGTTAAACTCACTGTCTACCGCGCTTTGTCTCCCCAAAGGCTGCGGTATTCCAGCGTGTACATATGGGTCCGGGAGACCCGCCACCACCCAGCCCTGCCCCAGCCCCACCTGGCCTGCAGGTTCTCAATCTCAATGCTCTTCTCCCTTTCCATTTTGCTCAGCAGCTCCCTCTGCTTCTTGATCTCCTCCAGGAGCGTTTGGTCAGCTCTCAGCTCCTGCTCCTTCAGCTGTTCCTCGAGAGCGTTTGCTCTGCGGAGAGGAGAGAGAGAGAGAGAGAGGATTAGCTGCTGCTGATGGCTCACCCCCGGCATGGCACACTGCCATCCCAAGGGAGGGATCAAACTCTCTTCCCAGCCTTTCTCCCACCCCACGGAGTAACTGGGAGAAGGAGAGCGTGAAACAGAGCGAGGCATCAGGGGAAGCGCACCCACCGCTGTCTCAAGCAGCGGGTGTACGAGGGCTTCACTTCGCCCCAGCAGATGCAGTGGGAGCGCAAAACGGTCCATGGACACCACTGCTGACCAAGGCAACAGTCAAAATAAAATAAGCCAGATGGTACGTGCTCGTATTGTCTCTGTCCAGTTTTTTTAAGTCTTCAAGCTGTACCAAAACCCTTTTTAAGAGGGAGGCCAGCAAGCGGGTGAGGTGAGCGTGAAAGCCCCGTGGTCACTTTATAACCCACAGCCCGTGGGCCACTGTCACAGCATCACCCAGCACAAGCTGTTTAACGGGAATCTCATCCCAATCCTCCTCCCTTTTCACTCTCCCATTTTCCCAACAAAAAATACGGGATCTGGAGGTTAATTTTTCTCTGTGGCCCAGTATAACAGCAACTTCCACACAGTCCCGAGATTGTGACAGCGCAGGCGGTGGCCACGTTTGCTCACACAGGGCAGAGGTGTTTGCCAGCACTCCTCCCTGCCCTCTGGAGCAGGCAGAGGTAGCCCAAGCCCCTGGACCCAAAAAAATCACCCAACCCCAGCAGCGGTGCGAGAGCCGAGGTTCACTCGGAGGCCGGTGCGCTGGAGTTTTACGCAGTGGCTTCGCACAGGCAGGTGGGGAAGGCTTTTGCCCCGACGAACCCATCCTTCAACCAGCAACGAGCACACGTGGGGCTTTACTTGCTTAAAAGCCAACTGACACTTCTGGGGCCAAGCTGCTAAAGTGAAAACATTTCCCCTCGCTGCAAAAGTTCATCGGGGCTTAGAGAAACCTTTGTTTGCGGTCGCTCCGGTTCCCCGACCACGATTGTTACTTAACAGTATTACAGCCTATAGATAAACTCCCGGCCGGTGTTTATCTGCTGAGGGTAAATACGCTGCCTGGAAGAGAGAAGCCTGCCAGATTAGTAAAGGCGGCGATTACAGCAAAATGGGATCCAAAGGGCTACACCCAGCCAGGATCCGAAAGAACCAGGATCAAGGCGACTGCCAGGAGGGCAGAAGATGGGTAGTAGGGACCCTGCTGTACCTTCCACCCAGATCCAACGGGGTGAAATAAGGGCCAGAAGGAGTCCATGCAGAGCAAGTACGTTCTCCTCCTCGAATGGGAAGCTTCCCAAGGAGCACGACGCCCCTGTGGTCCCTCTTGAACCAACCCCCTGAAGCTCGGATAAGACCTTTCAGGGGTGGACACACAGACAACGGGCAGTGTATTTAAAAAAAAAAAAAAAAAAAAAAAAAGATATTAAAAAACACCTAAAAGCACTATTCTAGTGAGCAGAATACTGCAAAGGAGAGAGGTGCCAGCCAGGGGGGCCCATTTGTCCCGGCTGAGCTGCAAACAATTCCTGAGCTCCTGGGGATTCGCCAGAGACCCAGAAAAACGCGTGCAGATACTGCGATCCCACACACCGCCCTCGTGCAGAGAAGGCAGCCCGAACCCCGGCTGATTTAACCACGGCCAGGGTGGGATGGGCTCGTCGAGGGCAGAGCTGTGAAGCTTTCCTGCTCTTTTCTGTCTGCGTCTCTCCTCTCCTGCTGCCTCCTCTCCCCTGCACTGCTCCCGGTAGCAACAGAGCAGCTCCCCGCCCTGCGTGCAGGGGGAAGGCACGCGGTGCTGCAGCAGGCGCAGGGGGTAACGAAAGGCACCCCCGATGATGCCTAAGCTGGATTTTGGCCACGGCACAAGCCGGGCTTTCCCTTACCTGTGCACGAGCTGAGGTTTTCCTGCTTGAGGCGGCTGTGCTGCTCGACATTAGCAGCCGTGTCCTTCTCCAACTCCGTCACCCGCTTCCTCCAGAAAGACCACCTGCGCGACAGGAGAGGGGAGGATCAGTCACCCCGTGTTTAAACCCCGCTGGCAAAGCGGCCCAAGTGCCGGAGCAACTCCCACCAGCTCCAGCGCACCGTGCAGGTGCTGCCCCGCTAGCTTTGGGGCTGCCTCGGTTTGTCGCATCGATTCAGAGCCGGTCACCCCGACCCAGCTCCCCGGCACGACCTGCGTCCCCGCCTCTTCACCGCACACGGCAGCCTGAGCCACAGGAGCCCGCCGCTACCTATAAAAATGGATGGCTGCCACTGGAATCAGGTAGCCATGCCTTGATTTAAAACATCTTTTTACACCCTGGTTTCTCAGGTTTTGATGTCTCTCATGTAACCAATACGCGGCCAAACACTTCATTCTTTCCTTTCTTCACACTCTTTGTGATAAAGCCTACGTGGAGGTCTAGAGGGATCCCCAGCTGGACCACCAGAGCTTTGCTGCGTCCCAAGTACAGCCCTGAGGCTGGGGATAACCTGAAAGCAGGACTGAAACACCCTGGGGTTCACGGCTACATGTAAATAAAGTCACGTAGGACGAAACAACGCCTAGCTGGTGGGAAGGATCAGAGATGAGTATTGTTTCCCTGTACCTATACAGGGTTTATTTCAGCTGTCTGCATTTTCATTCATTTTCCCTAAATAGTGCCAACTTCAAAGAGCAAAGGGGGCCGGGAGTGCCCCCTCTGCTTCCCACTCGAGCAAGAGCGTGGGCGGGTGGGGAACCGCAGGAAGGACAGAGTTCGTGGGTCCCCAAAACACCATTTATGTCCTGTACAAGAACAATCAGAAAAGACAGGCAATTAGCAGCAACGTCTGCAAACCCCGCACCGTCGCTCTGGGGAGAAGGGCAAGAGACACGCAAGTGTATTAAAAAGAGAAACATGCAGAGACCACAAGGCCTTTCCCAGAAGCGCATCCGCGGTTTACCCAAGCCAGATGCCTTCAGGAACGTGCGTGTTTTATCACAACTTCTCAGGCTTGGAAAAACATTGGGGTTTTATATATATTTTTTTTAAAGGTCTTCTATGCATTATAACTATACCCAAGTGCAGCCCACACCTGTGTGTTTCTCTTTCACATGGGCGCTCACGCAGCTATTTGTGATCCAGAATTAAAAGCCAATTTTCGAGGAGTTTCCAAGGACTGCAGCAGACACTTACACAAGCCACAACTCACCTATCTTTACCCTTCCCCCGCTTTCCCTTAGCTATTTTTTACTAGGGGGGCTCAAACGAAAGCTTTCTTGTGCTTCTGCCACCTCCCATCTTGCCCTTTTCTCGTAACACCCCAGTAAAACCCGACAGGACCAGCACAAAATCAGCTTTACATCCTGATGGCACGAGCAGCAGCAGCAAGAGCGTGCCAAGGAAAGGAAGTCCTTGTTTCACATCAGGTGACTTCGCTCGTCTCAGAAAAGCAGAAATTGGGAACATCTCATGATGCGAAGCAGAAGTGAAAATACAGCCTGCAAGCAGCTACCCCCTCCTTGCGGGGAGCCGGAGGGAAGCACCCCCCCCGTCCCTGCAAGCCAGGGCAGCACACCTCCATCCCTGGGAGAAGGCACCAGTGCCACCTCCTGACTCAACGCAGGACCTCTGCAATTCGACTCGGAGCGCTCTTCCTCCTCCATCCCTTCAACGCGGAGGACTTCGTATGTCCCCCCCCCACTGAGCTACCCGGTGCCGGCTGCGCGGGAAGAGAAGCTTCAGCCTAACTTCTGCCTGGGGGAATTCTCAGAGCTTTGCAAGCCACTACATGCTCCAGGATAGCGCAGACAGCATCACTCTTACCTTGTCCGTGATGTCCTCTTCTGTACATTCCAGCGTATCCCCGTAAGACTCCTCCATCACCCCCACGGAGAGCGCGCTCGTCTGATGCAACTGCCTATAACAGAGACAAACCACCCCGACCCCCAGCAACGCCAACATTAGAGCCAACATGGCAGGACATGGCAATTCCAGATGACAAGCGCTATTTACAGGATACGGTCTCTTCTCTCCCCCCTCCTCAGCTGCCACCTCCTTTTCTGAGGGGATTTAATAGCACCGCTCCTTCTTGGGCTGCAGGATTTACAGCGAAGGATGGCGTGGGCCAGATCCCCGGCAGAGCAGCGGTCCTTCTCACCGCCAAGTTCTCCAACAAGCTCACCGCCTCCGCGCGCCCAGCTAACGGGGCCGAGCGGGTGGCTGCTTACCGGCCGAAGCAACGCGCCCGGCGAGGGGAGCGCAGACGTGGACACACGCTGGCTGGGACTTCATACTATGATCACTTGTTCTCGCTCTTTGGAATGGGACGAGATAAGAGCTCCTTCTTTTCACTTTCTTTCTTTATGAATATACCACGGCCACGCGTTATCCAGCAAAGGACAGAGTACTCTGCTCTAGCAGCTGATAAGGTTAATAAGAAGGGGAGGCAGCGGGTAGAAGCGGAGGGAGGGGACAAAGAAAAAAATCCCCTGGACCTGTTGTGAAACACCCCCAAGCCACCTCCCCACACTGGCTGCGACAGCCACAAGCGAGCTAATCATTAGCAAGGCTTTGCGACACTGGTGTCCACAGCGATCTAAAGGACATCCCTTGGAGGGGCTGATCTGCGCTAAATCCTTGTGGGTATCACTGCAGATCAGCTCCATCGTCTCATGGCACAACAAACTGCTATTGCCACGGGGAGGGGTTGTTGTCTTCCAGCTCCGTGAACCCCAGGCAGATGCCACCTCGAGAAAACCACTCTGCTCTCCCACCGCAGCTCAAACGAATGAGCCAGCTTCGTCGACCTTTGAAGCCAGCACCACTTTGAGAGGGAGGTGAATGAGAAAACCACATAGGTCTCTTTGAACCTCAGTTTTTTCCCGAGGAATTTGTAACATGGCCTCTCAAATTCACCCCGCTACACAATACACTCACCGCAAACATTCACAAAGAGTAACTGGCATTTACTGAGGAGACCACAGCTGAGTACCGGCCTTATGTTGCATCCTCATCCTGAGTATATATTTAGATTCTAAAATCTCGGGCACATTTGCCATTTAAATCATGCCAAGCACAACAGGGCCTAAGCAGCTGAGATTTCTTGGCACAACCAGGAACCCGGATAACAAAAATCAGGAAAAGAGCCCTTACAAAATAAAATCAATTTCCTAAAAGCAAACGCTTTGGTATTATTCAGTAATTAGAGTATTTGCAACAAAGGGCTTGCTTTGGGCTGATCTTAAGGATCTGGCTCTACTCTGCAGCAAAACCCTCTTATCTCTCTTGTTATCACAAACCACACTCGACTGCTCTCGAATTAACCAATATTTACTTAAGCCCACAAGTCCCAGTCTCAGAAAAGCATCTTGCAAACGCAAAGGGCCAGGAGGACTCAATCCCTCATAAGACAGGGCATCTCCATCCCCAAAAAGTTTAATTCAATTCCTCCCCAGATTTTCTCTGCCAGACACGGGATGAAAACTAGACCTAAAACAGGAAACCTGGGGACAGGCTGCTCCCTTCAAACCCTTCTTTCCTGCCAGTGTTTTTAACAAAGATGTAGAAAGTAGGATGAACGGAACTAGGAAATGTAATATTGAGGACCCGCTTCCTTGCCAGGAGGGGAAACAGTGCCAGAGGAGACTTGCTGACCGCAGGAAAAGTGGAGAAGGGAAAGGTGTGAGAGCGTGGCCGGCAGGGAGAGACGTGCAGAAGCCGCTGGGGTCAGCTCAGGGTGCAGCCCGAGTGCCAGGGCACGGCGGTACCAGCATCACCCAAATCGGGCTGCCAATTCCTCTGCCCTGCTTGGACAACGAGCAAAGAGAAACCAAATAAGTGCGGAGGGCAATCTCCCTCCCGAGCGGGGCAGAGGCAGGCAGGACAGTGAAAGGTAGGCTTCAGTATATTCTTAAATGCACAACGACACGGGAAGAGGAGGGACGGCGAAGCTGGGAAAGGAAAGACGAGCACCAGGTGGCATCAAGAGGGGACGGACCCTCTGCCCCAGCGATTCAGAGCAAACTCTGCGGCTTTTCTTGCCCAGGCAGGGATAAAAATGCCCGCAAGGAAAGGGTGACTGGCACCACAGGAGATGGTCCCGTAGGGCATAGAGTTAAAGCCCAGGGGTGACCTGCAGCTGCCCCCCTCCCCCAGGAACTCCCCAAAGCCCCCGAGCAAGCTCCTGCGAAGTCAAGCGCTGAGGATGACGCTGAGCAAAGCAAACCAAAACAGAACCAAGAGCGTTGGCTAAGGTGGCTGGCTTTTTTGGGGTGCCGGAGAAATCCCTCTGAGCGGGTGGTACAGCCTGGTCCGGTCCTCTGGAGACCCACGATGGTGACACAGGGGAGGAGACAGCCCCGCCAGAAGGTCCAGAGGGATGTGCCTTTCTAAAGGCTCCACATGCCCCCTGCTAAGGCACTGGCAGGACGGAGGGAGGGGGAAAGCCCCCCTACTTTTGTCCTGGAAGAAATCAGGTTGACGCCAGCCCCCGAGCAGGAGTGAAAAAAAACCCCAAACATTTCCAAAAACACAGCTATTGCAAACTATATCAGAATTCAACCCGCTTCTCCCCAACACGACCAGAAGTACGACGACGCAAACTTATTTTGACGACCTTCCCTCCGCGGGCCCGGCAAAGTAATACGAGTACGAGCTTACCTTGCTACCTTCTTGCTTGAGAGTCGTTTATTCGGACTGCGAAACGAAATAAAAACAGGAAAGAGTTAGGAAAGCTGACAGCGGAGAGAGCAAGGGAAACAGGAAACTTTAAGCACTCCGGGGCACATCCTTGGCCACGGCAGGGGAGCGCCCCGGCAGCATGCACCACCCGCACGGCACGGCCACCCCCGGCGAAGGGCAGGCGAGGAACCCCTTCACGCCATTGAACAACGGGGCGATAACCGTCCGAACGGACTAACGCCGCAGAAAAACCTCACTGCTTCCAGCACTGGTATCCTCTCAACCGGCTAATCCCTGTCCTGAAAACTGATCCGCAAGGGAAAGTGCTAAGAATAGCAGGGAGTTTGGTGGGCTTCAGCCCGGAGCCGACGGCAGCCCGAGCTCCGTCTCCTGCGCCCCACAGCACCCCAGCCCTCCTGTCACCCCCCGACCCCGGCAGCGGGGGGACACGGAGCACCTCCTGCCTGCGAATGGGCACTTCCATCCTTCCGCACGCCGGTTTGCGCTTCGCCCCAAGATTATTCTCTCTATTTGGCTCCGGATAACCAGAGAGGTGCTGCCTCCTTGTAGCTCAGAGATTTTAGGAGCTGTCGACGGTGTCCCTTTCTGGGTTTTAAGCGCAGGTGCTGTTATAATGCCCGGGGAGGGGTATGAGCTCTCCTTTCAATGACTGACGGAGCCCACACACCCCGGCTCCACGTACGCCCGAGCCAGCTGCCGCCATACCACAGCGGTCAGGGTTTAGCTAACGCTCAGCGTGACCCAGGGTACGAAGAGCCAAGGTCTGCGTTCCCCTGCACCTGGGGCTGGGGGCTGCGGGCTCTCCCCGCTGAGAAAAAGCAATAACAACAACAACAAAAAAAGGCCTTTTCCAGAAACCGCTACTTGTTAAGATGCTCTTTCCAGTCCTCCGGTGGCGATCGATGCAGGTGCACGCTAGCGAAGCAAGCGGGGCTTGGATCTTGTCTTCCACCCAAAACACACACCATTGTCAAACAGATGCCACCAGGACACAACAGGGACACGGAAATCGTCGCTGAACGGTCACAGCAAGCACGGCTCTAGCCCGAGCGGAGAAGCAGCGACCGCGTTCCCTGGTGCTTAGCTCAGTTTAAAGACAAATAAATAAATAAAATTATCCAGGAGCTCATTCCTGCCTAGAGCTGCAACAATTACATTAGTTCTTAGAAGGAGGAATTAAAAATAGCTCAGGATAATCTTATTTTTTAAAAAAAAAAAAAACCAACAATGACCGAGCAGGGGCTGTTGGCGGGGTTACCAGCCCTCCTGTGTCAAAGCCCAGATTCCCAAGGAGTGCAAAAGCCGCTGCTGGAAGGGCTTCAAGGATGCTCGGCGCCCGCCCGAGGGGAGGAGGTCAGGCCCTCGTGTTTGCCAGCAATCGGAAGGAGTCACGTATGTCCCCAGCACCCGAGAGAGAAAATACTAGTTTTCTCTTATCGGAAAGCAGTGCCGGCACCTGCGGGCCTCTCTGGAGGGGATGAGACACACCGCCTCTGCTTCAAGGGCGTTAAAACAAAACATACTTTTACAAAACTGGTTCATTGCAAGCTCCTGGCGGATTTCTTCCCTGCCTTGCTCAGGCAGCACCGCCCCGACGCCGGGACTAGGCTCCCCACCTTCTTCCAAGTGTAAAACGCTGCGTATATGCCCACAGCCTCCAAAAGCGAGGCCATTACGCGACGGCTTGGGCTTCACCCCAGCTGCTGGCATCCTCTGGAGCGGGTGTCTTCAGGCTTTGCCTCCCAGGCACGGTCCGAGGCTGCTTGGCGCAGAATTTGGTCCAGTTTCTGCTGCTGTCTTCACCTGTAGTCTAGGACTCGTCCCCTTCCACTGAGGGCTTCGCGTTGCTGGTGACGCTGGGAGCAAAGAAGAGGTCCTGCTACGTCCCGCGTGCCACACGGGGACACCTCTCACGTCCTCACCGCAGAGAGGGTGGGCAATGCCCCTTCCATCGGTTCGGTGCGTAGGGGCACTCGAAACAAATTTCCAGCAAATTTGTGCACGGTGGAAATCCTGAACGCAGACAGAGGAACCAGACCTACTCGCCCTGAGCCTGAAGAGCGCATCTTAAATCAAAACCTATGGAATTCCCACCACGATACCACAGGACAGAGAAGCCTCCTCTGGAAATCCCGTCCGTCACAGGAGGCTCCGAGGTGTTAGCTCAGCTTTGCAGGTAAACTTGGTGGAGAAAGCCTGAAATGAAGCGAGGCTGCTGGTGCATCCAGGGAAGCCCAGTGTTCTGCTTAAAAACGACATAACCTGAGACTCATCGCGGAACCTCAAGGCCTCCAACAGCAAAGGCAACTCTTTACCGGAGAAAGAAAAAGGGAGAGAAGTACTATTTCCATTAAAAAATTTATGCTCAAGCTCCTGTTTGTTTTCCCATATAACTATACAGCACAGGAGAGCTCCCGCGTCACCCGGTCCTTGTAGAGGACAGATAAGAGCCCAAGAGCACGACCAAAAACCAGGCTTGAAAAAGCACACCAGATGAGAGATGAATGATTATCACTAATGCCGCCATCCTTCCCCTCAGTGGGCTGCTAACAGGTCTGCAAAAAAATAAACAAAAAAATAGAAATCCCTCCCCACTTGTCAAATCAGCAGGTCCGGCTGCTGGCTGGTAGGTCTCAAACGTGACATTCGAAAAGCTCGTGAAGTTCCTACACGAAGGCCCCCGGCGTCTATCACGTCTACCCGGCGAGTGGTGGCACACAGGCGGGCGCGCAGCCGGCAAAGCTGGGCGAAACAAGATTTTACTGCTGCAAAGTGAGAGCGTCTGCAGGACTCTCCCACAGAAAGCAAGCTGATGTTTCCAGGTTACTGCTGGAGCGGGAGGATGGGCTCTACCTGCCCAACCCTTTTCCAGGTTGAACCAGCAACTCAGGCTTGTCTCCGCACTGGCTATCACTGGCCAGGAGACCTGGCAGGCTCTTCCTCGGTGACAGAAATACTGTACACGATCAGCTTATGGCTTCAAGTCCCGATGTGAGGACTGCATTACTCGGAGTGTGAAGAAGCACCCACCGCTCAGCAGGACATGCAAAGAAGCCACCCAGAGCAGAAGGGAAGACTCTCATTGTCTGTCAGCCTCCATGGCTCAGACCTAAGGGCAACATGTAGTGATAGGATGAGGGGGAACGGCTTCAAACTGAAAGAGAGGAGATTTAGATGAGATATTAGGAAGAAATTTTTCCCTGTGAGGGTGGTGAGCCCCTGGCCCAGGCTGCCCCGAGAAGCTGTGGCTGCCCCATCCCTGGAGGTGTCCAAGGCCGGGTTGGACGGGGCTTGGAGCACCCTGGGCTGGTGGGAGGTGTCCCTGCCCAGGGCAGGGGGGTGGAACTGGATGATCTTTAAGGTCCCTTCCAACCCAAACCATTCTGTGATTCTGCTCACCCTCCATAACGTTATTACAACCTTTATCACCTGGAGAGGCTCACTTTGGCGAAATTCATCCCCTCTCGCAACCAGGACAACGCGCCAGCAAAGGAAAGCTGTGCAAGACAAGGAGAGTCTTCCCTTCCAGAACGTCATTCCCAACACTGAAACGGCCACACACACAAGCCCAATTACCTATTCATTTCAAGATCATTCAGGCGAGCAGAAAGATCCTCGAGGCGGTTGATTTGTTTGTGGCACTGGCTACAGTAAAACTCAAATGCTTCATCTGCGATAATGCTGTGCAGTTTCGCAGCGAGCGGATTGGTGCTAGAGAAATCACAAGGGTCATTTCAACAGGACAGAACAGACAGGGCTGATTTTCATCCGTGGCTTCCACAAGCTGAGGGTACATTGGGGCAGGGGAGCTTTTGGCGCGAGATACAAGATTTGCCATTAAAAACTTTAGGGCGGATTGGGTCACTTCTCCCCTCAATTTTAGAAGCCAAATCACAGTGAATATGGAGTTGCTATAAATTAGCAGGACTTCCACTGCCCTCCTCCCAGAGATTTCGAGCTTGGCCCGTGTTTCCAAACCCCTGTGCCAGCTGGCTCTTGTGGAGGACCCCCGGAGAGCCCTGGGGAGGCAAGGTGCATGCTTTCCACAAACCTACACGACTATAAAGTTTATTTTCCGACATGGTTTCCCAAGCAACCTGCTCTCAGGAGGCTCTATCAAGGGTCCTCGTTTGCCTTGGACAAATGCAGACCGAAGTCACACACCGCTGGAACTGGGTGCCGTGAGCGAGAGCCGAATCCTTTGGTCAGTCACACCTTTTTCCAATGGGATGCTTTAAAAAAATAGAGCACTGGGGCTGCTGCGGACCCACCGTTAGTCAGATTTTTATTGCAAAGAGCTCTCCTTTTAAGCTAAACTCAAAAAGGCGGTTGCGATTCAACTGCCGTCTCCTACGAAGTGAAGCACAGCGAAGCTAAGCAGGAGTGTCGCCTTACTGTAGGGAACATCATTTGGCGAGGGGACGTGGGGGGTCTACAGGACTTTAACAGCCCGGGGAGCCAACGGGTCTGCTCAGCGTTTCATTTTCAGGTGCCGACGTGGAAAGCAAGCAGCCGAGGCACCCACCGACACTTGGCAAACCAGGGAGCCATCTCCCCCCCACCTGCCAGGACTTGGGCAGGAGAGAGTTTGGCCGAGGGATTCCAAAGAGCAAAGAGTTGGCGTTACTTTGGGGCTGAATCTACGCCACAAATCCTTCCTGCAGGAAAACACGCTTCTGGAAGCCATGGACTTTAATCAAAGAAAGGTTAATAGTGAAAAAACAAAGCAGTTCAATAAGACAGACAGGTAAAGGTGTGAGCAAACACGAGCAAGCTTAAAACCAAAAGGCATCTGAAAGGGCTAGTCAACCCCGTGATACAGCTCCACGCTGGCAAGTCCTGGCCCGGGAGACGCTGAGTGCCCGGGACACCCCAGGAGGTGTCCCCTGGCTCCAGCACCTTTGCATAACCCCTCACCGACGTCTTTTTGGTGGCAGTGGGGTGTCAACAGCCCAGCCACCCCCAGGGTCAGGCCTCTGAGTTTGTGCTGTCTGTACAGTATTTCCGAGCCCCCTTAGAACAGGTGACTGGACAACAGTAAGTGCCAAATTGCTCATCTTTTCCCATTCCTGGAAAAAAAGAAAATAAATTGAAAAACGTTCCCCCAACCCTCTCGGGCAGGTTTGGATCCAGCAGTCAGTTGAGTTGGCTCAGGCTTTGTGCAGGGTAAGAGGCGACAGAAGCTTTGTGGCACCTGGAAGAAGCGACGTGGCCGTTTCTGGGCTCTGTCCCCGCGCCCGGCTGCACGCCAGCCCCGCTCAGCGCATCCTCTTTGCCCCTGCCGGCAGGCAGAAACGGCTCACCCGGCTGGGCGCATCCCTGGGCGAGGTGTGAACCCGAATCTAGCTGGCATTAATCAAAACGGGAAAAGAAGGGTAGAGGAGAACCCACAGGCCAGCCTGGCAGCTCTTCGGGGGCGTGCAGATAGACTTGGCCTCTGGCCGCCTTGGTTGCTTGCCCGTAGAGTGGGCGAGAGCTCCACCGCGCTGCACCTCGGGGCGTCCCCACCTCCCCCTCGTGGCAAACCGCCACGCTCCGCACCACGTGCAGCCTTCCCGCCTCCTCCCTCCACCTCGGGGAGTAACGTTCGTCTTCCGCAGGTCAGTGGTGCTCACCGACACAGCCCCGTCGGCGGCTGAAACGGGTGTGAGCGAGGAGCTTTTCCTGGCAGTTGCCACTCATTTGCCGTCAAGCGTTGCAGAGAGACTTCTCTTAGCAGGTGGATGTGCCAGGGAAGAGGTGGCAATCCAAGAGGAGGGATGGCAAACACGCACAGTGGGGCTAAGCAAGGAAACGCAGTACCCCGTAGCGTTCCCTGAAGGCTTGGGTGAAGGAACTTCAATCAGAGGTGAAGAAAAATTTGTTGATGTTATTCCCACTTAGAGACTCTTGCAACATGGAAAGGGTGTGTGGTGATGGGACCGTTTACAAGCGATAGTATTCAACCCACAGCCAAAGACCCCTGTTCAGCCTGAACCAGAGATGTCCTGTAGTTCTTTAAGGTTTCACTACGCTTAAACGCACTGGGGAGGCAGGGCTGTGTTCAGAAAAACAGCACAATCTCAGAGAACGATCAGCTAAGGACCTTCACGCACGCAACGATAACCCAAGGTAAGGGCCAGACCTCAAAGGCATGAGGAAATCCTCCGTTTCAAACAGAACCGCATTCTTAACTCCGGAGTTTTTGCAGGGTTTATCTGCAGCCTGCCTCCCTAGCAGCAAGTTTCCAGCATAAACCACCAAGAGCTGCGTGGCCACGTGCCGAGTGAACCCCTCCCGGCAGAGGAAAGATGCTGCAGAGCATGATCTGGTGGATAAGATCCAAAGAGACAGAGCAGTGGAGGGGAAACAGTGCCCCGACAGAGCGTGGTTTGAACTCTGGGAGTGTAGGTAACCAGGCAGCTCCGGACGGACGTTAAAGAAAAAGTGTAACCAACTGCAAAGCTCTTTTAGCAGAGTATTTTCTTGCCAGGAGCCTTCTGGACTAGGTTGGAGGCCCGCACTCAAAGAGAAACTCAAAACGAACACTAAGGCTGGTTTTTATCCCAAAGCGCTTCCTATGCTGCCGCAGCAGTACTGACGGCCGCACCAGGGACTTCTGCACAGAGCAATCAAAGGACAAGTGTGGATAAGCAACGTGTCCCTTCCGCTGCAGGGTATCCCACCACATCAAGCACCGGAGCACCCGTTTCCTGATGTAACGGTGCAGGGGGGGGTAGGCATGCTTTTACAGCAACGCTCTCCTATTGTGGGTTTAGTCAACATCTTCAAAATTGCTGTTGCACCAGCAAAAAAGAAAGTCAGCCCTGACCCGTGGCAAAGTGCAGGTGCGGAGATGCGACAGCAGCTCTTCCATGTCAGCCCTCTGCCACCAGAATGGCCCAAACTCTACGAAGGGCTTTGGGAAGCTGACAGAAAAGAAGCAGACAGCAAAAAAAAAAAAAAAAACCAACCCAAAAAAACCATAATGACAAGTTTATACTGCTGCAGAGTCACAAATATGTATCGTCCCAAAGGAAAAAAAGTATGTTCTTGTCTTCAACACAAGCGTGCGGCTGGCGGGGATCGCTCCTGCCTCGCGCAGAGATGCACTGCCCGATGGAGGAACACGTCCCCGGTGTTCTCCGTCATCACAGAGACTCTGTGGGCTGCAGCAGTGGATGATCATTCCAGTTTTTACATTTTTTTTCCTTAGCAAGTAAGTATTGACGGGGTTTTGTACTGTCATACCAGCTCCTCAGTTCACCCTGCAGGGGCTGGAAAGCCAACGTTCGCCGGGCTGCAGACCCTAATGCAAGGAGCGCAGGAAAACGCGACAGCCCGTATCTTGCGCCGCGTATCCCTTTAGGCTGCCTAGAGAAGGAAGGCTGCCGCAGCTTGTGCGGCTCCAACCAAGCAGCATATCAAAGCCAAAAATACAGGCAGAAGAGAGAGAAAGGAAAAAACAACGTCATCCAAGAGGACCAAGGGTAAAGCTGCATGGTGGTTTTCTCTACTAGAAGGTTCCACGAGGAGCTGCATCCCTAAATTATGAGTGGGAAGGTGATGCTGCCCTGGACACATGTGAAACGCAGACTGCTCTTCCCCTGCTGCCGGGCACCAGTGCCTCTGGATGGGAGGGTGGGCACCCTTCAGGAAAAGGAAAGGCTGAGGGAGGCATCTCCTCTTCCACTTCCCAGCAGATTATCCGATCATATCCAAAGTTTGCCAGGAGCTCCCTCTTGCAGGTCAACTGCTGTGCGAACCCAAAGGAAACACCTCACACCCACAAAGCCGAGGCGGAGACACTAAGCAAGCGAAAGCGGTTAAAACACGGCCAGCGCGGCGCTGAGCGTTACCTGGGAGAGAGGAACGAGGAGCTGTTAAAGCTGCTTTCCCCATTACACAAGCTCTCTGAGAACAAATCTGCTTCATTCCCTTCTCCGTAATCCTCAAAATGCTCCTCTCCGCTAATGACCGTCACGATGGAGTGGCTGAGGTCCGAGCCCAGGGGCAGGTCGTGCGGATGGGATCTGCGGGAGCAGAGAGAAAGACGTTAGAGGGTGGCCACCGCAGCGGCCTTTCCAATTGCCCACGCTATATTCACCTTCCAAAAAAATCACCTCCCCCGTCCGTTTCAGCAGCTCTTCCTTACGGCACAATTCACCCCTGTGCCTTGAACACCGACGGGGCAGCTCAGGCATCACCAAGAACTTTATTTTTGCGTGTTTTTTTGTTTTGTTTTGTTTTGTTTGTTTGTTTGTTTGTTTTTGGTGGGGGTTTTTTTGGTTTTGTTTTGTTTTGTTTTGTTTTTCACAACAAACCAACACTTTTTGCTCGGCGTAGCCCAAACACACCCTAAATGTGTTTTGAATTACACCAGCATATACATGCTGGGCTCACGCTCACTGTATAATCCTATCAAGAGCCCAGCACCGGGGTTTAACACTGTAACCCCCCCATGACACCAATCCCGGGTGTTCACAGGCAGCTGCCAAACCCGGCAGCGACAGACCCCCGGCAAGAAAAAGGAGCCCCTTTCCCCTCTCCTGCTGGGAAAACGCTGTACGTACTCATGACAATCCTGGGGAGGGGGAATGCTGTTTTATGTGTTTTTAACACCGGACCCAGAAGGCTGTAGTGTGTGAAGCCTCAGCCTAAATCCTGAACACTTCATCCACTTGCTGGGAGAGGGAAAATGGGGCTATGACTAGATTGCTGTACTAAATCAGAAAGAAAAAAGATTACAGATAAGCCATTTATGACAAAACCCTGCACCATCTGAAGGATTTGCCATTATCCTGTTAATAAAAAAACATGTCAGCCCTCCAGCCAAACTGGCAGCGGATCTCTGTTTAACCGCACACAAGTCCAGTCCAGCTTGCGGGCATCTGCACATCTTCCTCGTGCGCTGGAGAAGCGCCGTTATTCCCTATTCCCGCTGCGGGATCCGTCGAAAGCCCATCCTCCCCGGCGGTGAGTCAGACGCTGCACCCAGCAGACTGTCGCCGAAAGCATTGGAAATCTCTCCAGGAATAGAAGGCAGGGGGTGGAATTTGTAACTGGCGAGCAAAACCCAAGCCCCAAATCTCTCTAAATTTGGGGTTGTGGGTTTGACCGTACAGAAGCTGATCTGATCAGGCACCCAGAAACCCTCAGCCAGGGATGCTTCGGGCAATAAATAGTTTGAGTATTTCATATACACCTACTGGGGGGCTCCAGCAGTTTGGAGATCCAGAATCCAACTGCTCTTTGCTACACACAGCCTAAATAACCACTGAAGCTCAAACCATCTAAGGTATGTTGAGCTTTAACAGCTACTGAAAAGCAGTTCCGAAGCTTTGATTCAGTCCACCAGCTGCTTGTACTCGCTGACTGTCCCCTGGAAGAGCTCTGGGCACTAGAGGTGTAAAACTGTTGTCCTGCCGGGGGTTTCCATGGCACCAAAACCACTTGGGAATACAATTCCAGAGGTTTCCGTCTCAAGCCTTCCAAATCTTTAAGCCAAATGAACTTTTTTCTTGACTTTTTTCAGCTATCTGGAATTGGTGCACATTTAACACACCCGGCAACGGGCACCCGCCGCGCTCGGACAGAGCACCTGAAGGACACCCGACCTTCCCCAGCCCACACTGGGAGTAGCAGGGAAGCCTCAAGAACAACCTAATCATGAAAAGAAAAAAAAAAAGTCCCAAGCAAAATATTTTGTACCTACAGGCAGGTGAATCCGAGGCACGTCATCTTCCCCAGAGGACGAGAGCGCACACAGGCTGCCATGGCCCCTCCAGAGACCTTCTGCTCAAGTGGTCGGGGAGCTCAGCAGCCGATTATATCCCGATTTAACTGTCACTGAGCTGAACGCGCTCGGTCGAGGAGAGCCGAGCCAGCTAATCCCATTGCTTCCCTAATCCGCAGCACCCTTTCAGCCCCGGCGCAGAGTGCCCAGCAGCACTGACCGCTCACCGCATCTCTGACGGTCCCAAATCTGATTTACGGGGTGGGCTTTGGGGAAGGCCGGTGCTTTTTAAAAGCAATAGGAACTGTAAAGTACCCACCACAGCACCAAGCCTGGATGATGTGTTTTTGGCCAGAAAAAAAAAATGCTGTGTATTAGTAGACCTTAAACAACGATGGTTCAGAGGTTTCGGAGCAGACCGGTACCCCTGGGTTACTATTTAAAGGAGTTATTCCCTCCCTTCCCGCCTGCCAGCATCCCAGTTTCACCCCAAAACCCCCCACTTTTCCTGCAAAATCTAGGAAAGGAGGCAGGCCCAGGAGCAGTTTCGCCAGCGGCGGTTCAGACCCCGGGAAGATGATCTTAGCTCACACTTCTGCGCTTCAGGCACAAGTTTAAAACCAGTTATTACAGGAGGTGGTTGCACATCAAAGGGCGCACGCGTGTTTAGGAAAAACAAGAATATGCCGAGTTCCCCCTCCTGACTTGAAAATTATACGTTGCGTTTCTGGCTTAAGTGATAGATTAAAAACTGTGAGTATTTCAGGTGTTTGGATCATCTGAGAACTTACTTTAGAGGTTAAAGATGTTAATGAGGGTACAGAAGTTCTCCCAAGGCAAGCAATGATTAACTCAAAGAGATTGCCAGGCCGAGCTCCAAAACAGCCTACACATGGTGTGGTCTAATTATTATCATTATTCTTGAAGAAGAGCTATTTTTGGTCTTGCATGAAGTTACAAAGAACAAACCAACCAGTTTCAGCAAGACAGGCTCGGCCCATTTTATTTTAAATCCTCGGGGCTGCCTCTCCCTTGGTCCTCGCCTACTCCCAGTTTGCCAAAGCAACGGTGAGTTTTGCTCCCAACTCACCCATGTTCTGGCTCTTCGATGGGATCCGTGAACTCCGAGTGCACGGTGGAGTCGATGGCACTGTCCGTTTCTACTTCGTCGTGCATCTCGTGATGTACGAGTGTGCTGGTGTCTTCATCCGTGAAGGTCTCGCACTCACTGTACGTGCTCTCTGAGCCCATGTAAGCACTGTCGGTCACCTCATTTGCCTGGTTAAAAAAAAAAAAAAAAACAACCAAAAAACACAAGAGGAAAAAAAATAAGATATTATAGCTCCGCGGTTTCGTTGCACAGCAGGACAAAACACGTACGGGGCAGCTAATTACGGCCACATTGCATTTCGAAGCACGGAAATCCAACCTCCTGACACCAGCGTGCGCCGTACCCCATGTCCAGGTGCCGCTCCGTCTCCAGGTCCGAGGACCGAGCAGCCGCTCCAGGGTGCACCACGGTCTTTGGGCCCCGCGTGCTTTGCAACGACAGGGTTTGGAAAACAGATTATAAAAATATATACTGAATAAGAGGCGGAGGGAGATTTTGATGTTGGATTCGTCAAGTCCGGGAGGGATTACCCGCTGCTTACTCAGCGGTTCTGATCACCGGTGCTTTCACCCACTCCATTTTAGGAGGACACATCTGAAAACATTAATCTGAAAAAATCCCCCACCATTCAAAACTACCAGTTAGCTCTTAAAGAACTTTCCTCCCCCTGCCCTAGTAATACGAGGGCACCTTCTATCCCTGAACAGCAAATGAGCTGGTTTATAAATCTTCGTTACAGCATCTTGAATAATTTGCGCTACTTCCCTGCATCGGTTACCTGCAGGAGGTTCTGGGAAAGAAGCGCCATTTGGTTTTTACGACACCACGCTATGAGCACGGAGGATTGGGTTTTCCTCCCAGTTCTGCCCCTCAGGCAGGCGTTCATCGACGGTCCTGCCCGCCTGCTCGTACGCCGTGGGCAGGGACGGTCCTCCCTGGACACACGTGGTGCTGAGCCTGGAACCATCCCCACGTTCAGAGGAGAACTGCAGCAGCGCTATAAGAAACACCCTCCTAAAGCAAAAGCTCTTGTTCCCCATCAAAATGCCAGCTCAATTCCCCAGCGTTTATGGGATTTCCCCAGCGCACCTCCGAACAAAGCACATCGTTTTATGGCTCCGGGATCTCAAACCGCGGTGGGATCTGTCAGTGCTGAGCTCCAGCTGATCCCCTGTCACCAGAGATGTCGGGCAGAGTGACAGGGAACCCTCCTGCCCGGCCTCAAGAGAAAAAAAAAAGCTGCTTGTGAAAAGCCATTTGCTCCACCTGGAGTTCACCCAACGGGATCAAACTTGCTCCGTTACCGGCGGCACCCCCTCCAGCACGGCAGCAGGGCAAAGCGGCAGCTTTTGGAATGCGGGCACCAAGAGCAAAGCACACCTCTCTTCCTCTGCCAGAGAGCACACAGAGCAGCTTTCAGTGCTTTCTCCATGGATTTTTGAGAAAACGAGATTTCTCCAAGCCCCGTATTACCGCAGCTGGAAAGAAAACACAGACATACTGTCCTTGTGACAGCAGACTGAAAACTTACGTTCGGGCTGCTCATTCAAAGCAGGGTATGTACGTGGCAGGATGGAATAGTGCGGCTCATTGCTGCAGATGTTGGTCTCCAGTAGAAGAGGGGCTTTTAGGGCACGTGTCATATTTGTAGAGCCAGGAGAGCACCAGACCAAGAGAGAGAAATGTCCCGCTGCCACCATGTTGCCTAGACTTCGCAAACCCTTCTCTCGCCAGCCTCATTCTCCTCTTTCGGGTAAACACTCCACACCCAAAAGAACTTTTGCAGCTTTCCCTGGTGCAAAGCGGCACAAGACACAACCAACGCCTCATTTCGTATTGCCCACAAATTCCCAGGCTGCCCAAAAAGGGACAGCAAGAACTTGTACAGGTGGCAAGGGACGGATGGAGAACTGCTCAACAGCGGTTCTTGTTTTACGTGGACGCTTGGAGCAGAGCAGAGCGACCGAGCCAACACTTGCTCTGCTCCCTGCTGAGTGCTCTCATCAGCATGGCAATCCCAAGCACAAATCCAGGCTGGGTGGGGAATGGATGGAGAGCCGCCCTGAGGAGGACCTGGGGGTGCTGGTTGATGAGAAGCTCAACATGAGCCAGCAATGTGCGATCACAGCCCAGAAGGCCAACCGTATCCTGGGTTGCATCAGAAGAAGTGTGGCCAGCAGGGCGAGGGAGGGGATTCTGCCCCTCTGCTCTGCTCTGGTGAGACCCCACCTGGAGTACTGCCTCCAGCTTGGGGGCCCACCACGTAAGAAGCACACAGAGCTGTTGGAGCGAGTCCAGAGAGGGCCACAAAGATGCTGCGAGGGCTGAGCCCCTCTGCTGGGAGGACAGGCTGGGAGAGGTGGGGGTGTTCAGCCTGGAGAAGAGAAGGCTCCTGGGAGACCTTAGAGCCCCTTCCAGTGCCTAAAGGGGCTCCAGGAGAGCTGGGGAGGGACTTTTTACAAGGGCATGTAGGGATAGGATGAGGGGGAATGGCTTTAAACTGGAAGAAGGCAGATTTAGACAAGATATCAGGAAGAAATTCTTGACTGTGAGGGTGGTGAGCCCCTGGCCCAGGCTGCCCCAAGAACTGTGGCTGCCCCATCCCTGGAGGTGTTCAAGGCCAGGTTGGACGGGGCTTGGGGCACCCTGGGCTGGTGGGAGGTGTCCCTGCCCAGGGCAGGGGGGTGGGAACTGCATGATCTTCAAGGTCCCTTCCAACCTAAACCATTCTATGACTCTATGATCAGCCCCGGCGCTTCCCGAGCACTGGCAGTGGGGCGATGGATGGAGCCAGCCAGCCACGAGCCCCTCTTGTAAGCTTGGATCAGCTTTCAGGGACCCACGCTGCCTTATGGACACCAACATCTCTGTAGCACACCGCCCTGAAGTTAAACATGACAAAACTTTGCAGAAGTGGAGTCTGAAGTCTTCACCAGGAGAAGACAGGGTTGTTCAAGTGAACTCGATTCAAACAGGGCAGAGGCTGCTGCAGCGAACGTCACCGCTAGCCCAGGAGAAGACGGCTTTCACTAGGCTTCGAGATGAAAACAAAAGCCTTCTAAAACCCACACCCACTTTAAAAAGCATAAATCCAGCAAGACTACTTAGATACCTAAAGCTGGGGACTTGCTTAAGTGCTTTACTGGATTTATGCTGCACTTCCTAGAAACACCGGTCAGGCTCTTAACGCTCGAGCAGGAGGAAGACGAGGGAGATTTGGAAGCAGAGGCTTGGTGTGCCAGCTCGCTCACGGACACGCAAGGACATCACACTGGCCCCGAACCGAGCCCGGCAGCTCCCCAGCCACCCTCAGTGGTGGCATGCTCGGGCCATTCCAGTGCTTTTCCAAGTTATTTGCAGCGTGCACCAAGTTTAGGAGAAGCCAGGCTTCAGCGTTTGGGACGATGTTGTGTTGCAACAATGGTTGTGATTTGCTTTGGGGGGAAAAAAAAACAAACCAAAACCTCGCAGCAGCGACGGCGCTTCGTGCTGGAGTGGTGTGGCTCTGCTGGGTGGGAAACAGCGGGGACCCGACGCAGCGGAGAGGGCTCAAGAGGTGACAGCAGCCATCCGCATCTGCCGATTTGCCTGCATCCTTCAAAGGGTTATACCTTTCTCCTGTTTGAAAAAGATTTAATGCCAAACTGGAAATAACTTTGCTTGCAGACTCCAAAGTAAACGGTAGGTTTTGTTGTTTTTTAGGATTTTTTTAATTTTTTTTTTTAAAATACAAAAACCCCCTTTCTACTGGAAAAGCTTAAATTGAAGTATACATTGGAGTATTATAATGAAAACAAATGAAAGACACCTATTGCAAAGACACAAACAAAAAAACCACCCAACAAAACACTCCAACCCACAAAGTAAATTGATTTAAAAACCAGCCCGCTGTGGTTCCTGTTGCTGACCCTCTTGACGTGAAGCCCAACTGGAGCTCAACAGCTCGGGCCACCAGAACATCTCAGTGCCCTTAGTTAGATGATTTATCTATCAAATTATTACAAACCATCTTATTGATGGGAAAGACGTGTACGGACCAGCTGAATGAGCGAGCAACCCTTGAGAGCAAGAAAGAGCCACCAGAGCAGCGCATTAACCGTCCTCCTTCAACCACGCTGAGGATGCACAGCAATTTATTACTTTTTTTAAGAAAAAGAGGATCTGTACCGCAATTTGCAAACTTGCTTTGTATTTTCCTCCTGCAATACTCGCCTAGATGAGGTCTCAAAAGCAAGAGCCCTATTAAAATTAAACCTAATGGGTCAATGAGTTAAAGAGGCAGTTGAAACTGTAAACAAAGCCCTTCTGAGCATGAGCATGGAGAACTTTGCTTTATATTTCATCACAGATTAAGTAACAAAACCTCAAGAAACGATGCAAGGAGGAGATAGGCAAAACAAGGGGACTTAGCTAAGGTATTAGCAAATGCACGATAAAGCACAGCAAAACCAAACCCCTGTGCCCTGGGCAAAGGTGCAGCCGCTGGTCACAAAAAAAAGCTCTTTTTTTATGGCCTCACGAGTAGCTGGTTTGTGCAATGACCCTTTAAACTCCCCCCCGCCACATCTCTCAGTTGGCCAAGTTTGCCTTTCTGTGAGCAGGAAGGAAGTAAGCAAATTTTTTTTCCAGATTAAAAAAAAAAACAACAAAAAACCAACCCCGCGATATACTTAAAGATGTCCACAGGCTTGGGACAGCCAGGCTAGGCTGCAAGTGCCCGGGGGACTCACCGGGAACGTCCCCACTGTGTTCAGAACAGAGTTGGTGTCACCAATATGAGTGTATTTTAAGTTTTTCCTCAAATAAAACATACCCTGAGTTGCTTCAGGTAAACCTAAGACCTTAAAAGCAGGACACACACACACACGCAGAGCACCCGAACTGAACCAGGACCACGGTTTGACTGTTCCCAACCCCTCCACGCGGTATTTTGCCCGGTGCCAGACCTGTTTGCCCTGGCTGAGCAGGACATCGGCCACCCGAGCGCATCTCGGATTATTTAAGAGGCGTTCGGCAAAACCCCGGGGATTTGGAAGCCCGGCAGTGAGCCCTCCTGCTTCTAAAAGGAAATAGATGGATGAAATCAGCATCGGGGTGACGTAATGCGCCCCGATAAAACACGTGAGATGACGAACCACCTTTAGGAGACTTCTCCAGCAGCAGTTTGTTGATTGCTTGAGTAACGACCGTTTGATTAAATGTTATAATGTGCTGTAAAACCAAATTGATTAAAAAAAAAAAGTCGTTCGAGTACGAGGAGAAGAAACAAGAGTATTGGGAGTCACCTGCAAGGTCTGAGCTTTGATCTGCGATGGACAGAAGCTTTAGCCCAAGCTTCGGTAAGGCGTTGCCTTGGGCAGGAGAGCAAAGTCTGGCTCGTGGGGAAGTTCTTCCCAGGCGTTTTCTGCAGGGCTCGCACCCGGAGCCGCCCCGGCACCCCAAAGCTCTGCTGTCCTTGGCCACAAACACTCGGAAGCTTGGGAGGGGAAGCGGAGGAGGGGGGGGAGAGGAAAAGGAACAACAACTCTGTTTTCCCAGCAAGCGCCAGCCTATTTATGATAAACGCCAGCTCTGATTGCTCACGGGGCAGACAGGGGGAGACGGACCGGCTACAAAAACCACTCTCCAAGGACACCCTCGCCTGCCGTCAGGGCCCCGGAGCCAGCGCCAGGCTGGGAACGCTGCCCTGCCCGCAGCACAGCCCTGCGAACGCCCGGAGACCCGCACACGGCGGCTGTGGGACAGGCTCCATCTGAAAGGAGAAGAGATGGAGAGCATCCCACCTGCTCGGGGCATTGCGGAGGTGGCCAAGCTGGCGATGCCGAGCCCGGCACGGCTGACAGTGCTGTGGCATCATCAGCCAGCTGGGGACACGCTCCTGCCCGGTCTCGCAGCAGGCAACCTGCGCTGAAATTGGCTCTATACCGATTTAAAGCCAGGGAGAAGGCAGGCTGAGTTGTGTTTATAGTTCCACCTGAGCCCGCACTAATACAACCACCCTCAAAGCCCTGTAATGCCCCACGGCAGCTCAGCCTCTGAGCACTGGCAGCCAAAACCCCTACCACCACCGAGCAGTGCCACACCAGGGGCCATCGCCAGCAGCAAGGCACCAAATTCTCAGCCACAATATTTGCCTCTTCCCAAGTATTTGGGCAATGTCCACTTTTCAGAGAAGCCAGGGAGCCTGCGCTCAGCCTAGGGTGAAGGCAAATGTCACAACACGGCCCCTGAAGTTGGGTTTAGAGGCTGCTACAGTCGATAATTCCCCTCAAGGCTGGTTCTCTAACCACGCTGCAGCTGTTGGGGCAAAGCAAAAACACCCACCTCCCCAAAAAAAACCCAAATCAAAACCCAACTCACAAGACACCGGATCTTGCAGACTTGTCCTCAGCACCCCGAAAGCCTGAAGCCACTGTCTGTCCCAGCCCAGCTCCCCCAAGATCACGCAGAGAGGGCTACAAAGATACCATCGTGTGCACACACCCCATGGACCTACAGGGAGGAAAGACGGCTCCTAAATGTGGCTGCCCCGTCCCTGGAGGTGTTCAAGGCCAGGTTGGAGGGGGCTTAGAACAACCTGGGCTGGTGGGAGGTGTCCCTGCCCAGGGCAGGGGGGGTGGGAACTCGATGAGCTTTAAGGTCCCTTCCAACTCGAACCGTTCTCTGATTCTAAATATGCTGCACACACCAACAAGCAGCAACCGTCCGAGTCCGGTGGATGCCCAGCCTGCCTCATCCCAGCACCTCCGGGACTCAGAGCGGTCCCCGAGCCAGAGATCTGCCTCCCTTCGGAAACCCAATCCTTCCTTATTTCGTATTCGCACTCAAAACCTACCTGCGGACACATCGCCTCCTCGCCCAAGTCAAATCCAGCTCCAGGAGCGTGCACCACCAGGAGCTGCCGGCCGCTTCTACAAGGCAGGAGGGAAGCAAAGTCCAGGAGACGCCGGGCGCAAGGCTTACCCACGCAGCACCGGTCCCAAACAGAGCGCCTTTTGTTCCCGACCTCCCAGCCTCCGCGATAAGGAGAGGCGAGCTAACGCACGCTCCCCCACCGCCGTGTGACTGCAGCCCTCCCGGTTAGGCAAATGCCAAAATAAAAGCACACTTTCGAAGCCCCACACGAGGGTCAGCCCCGCTCCAGGTACGCACGCCGCCTTTCCCCACCAAACCATCACCAATTAAAAAGGTTAATTTTGAAGAGGACCTATAGAGGCTTCCAGGGCTTACCTCATCCTTCCTGATATTTCTGGTGAATATTTAAGCACTACATGACAAATTCCTTCCTTATAGCCACAAATAGAGAAACGAATAAAGCTTGCCTTGCTTGCCAGTGGAAAATGAGGAGCACTTTGCTACTGATAAGCCACTGCAATCACCGTTGGGGTGACTCAAACGGCAATCTATGATAAGCGATGACAATATATTGCCTTCAAAGAAGGGCTGGAGCTTCGGTCATCAGTGATAACCAAGTTTACAAACACACCAACCCACTCACCCAAGCAGCTGCTCTATGCAAACACAGGAGCCCCGGCAGAGCCAGCGCCGCGGAGTGACCCGATCCACAGCATCCTGCCTTCCCCGCGGCAGCCGGTGGCGTACAAAGTCCTCGACTGCGCCTGGTTTGCAACGCACCGCTCAAACCCAGAAGTTTTGACGGTTTTGCCAGTTTTTGTTTCCTCTCCACAGACGCTTCACACACCTCAAGCCTCAGCCTGACTCCCTCAGCCGTGCCCGTCCAGCATAAATACAATTCTTTCTTTCCGTTACCTTCACAAATCACATTTGCTCATTTGCTCCGGGTTCTCCTTGCTCTCCTCCGGGCCACATCCTTCCTGAAGCACAGTGCCCCGAGCACAATCTGCTACTCAGCAACACTGACTGGAAGCGTCTTGCACCTCGATAACCAGTTGACCTTCTGTGCTGAGTCCAAAAAAAAACCCCACAACCAACCAAAGACTCCCGGTAACACACACAGCAGCGGGGGAGTTACGCTTTAACCCCTGGCTCTGTCCGGATCTGCAGGGCACAGTCCTTTTGCTCTCTCAGCTCCTCTGTGCGTGCTGCAAGACCTCAGGGGAGGTTTACTACCGCTGGAGGAGCCCAAAGTCACAGTAAAGCTAATTAGGAAACCCCAATCACCACCAGATTTACTTTTCAGACTCTTACCGAATCGCTTTTGCTTCCCCGCTGGCAGCCTCCTGATGCTGCCGTTACCGCCGGCGCGCTGCGGTCCAGCTCCCACGTTTCTCGGTCCCACGCACCGCGCCGGCGGTTCAAGATAAGGCTTCAAGGTCTTTGTTTTCCAAACTCCTTCCAACCTGTCTTGCACAAGGCAAACACTCCAAATACGATCCTTTCGGACCAGCAAAGAAATTTCTCACCGTATCCCTGAATTATAGTCCCGCCTTCAGGGACATTGGTGCCTGATTTACACTCCCATCCTTGCCTCTAAACACAATACAACATACAAATTTCCTGGGTATTTTCAGGCTTTTTGTTACAACGTTGTCACCACAGACTGATTTTGGAGTTCAGTCCAGCAATTTTTGTAATTACTGTATTTTCTTGTACCTAATCAATACAAAGATAATACAGACTGTTTGATTGGTTGCTGCGAAAAACGGGCTCCACATGCGTGACCGGGATGGGCAGCCGACTCGGAGAGGGATTTGTGATTTCCTTTTGTTTGGACACGACGATGCTTTCGGGTCAACGCTGTGAAGAAAAGCCCGTTGAGGACAGTCCTTGGAACGGCACTGGTAAAGAAAGCCTGAGCCGAGGGGTGAAGAGCTGCCGTCTTCATGAGCTGCTGTCTCATCTCCATCTTCCCATCCCCACCGCCGCTGCGGTGGTACAGCAGTGCCGGCGTGGCAAAAGGACCACGGACCTTCATACCTGCGTTAGGGTAATGAGGGAACAAGCCCACGGAGACCCTGGCAGAGGCAGCGAGCTGAACCCCGGGCCCGCCCTGGTGCTGTGAGCCCCTCGGGCAGCTCGGGGGCAGGTTGGCGTTGAAGGCTGCAAAGCTTAACCCCGTTTTTTTTGGGCCAGCTGACCTCTACCAGACACGCAGCTGCTGGTGACAGTGGTATGGAGAGGCAGAGGAGGAGAAACCTCACGTAAGCTGCTGAGGATTGCAAAGTGGGTCCACCACCAAGGCAGAAACCCCATACTCCAAATACTCTCTTCTGCCTTAGGGGAAGGCAAATAACAATCAGTAATAAGAAAGGAGGGCTCAGAAGGTCCACTGGGCTACCAGGGGGAGAGACAGCGAGTACAGCCACCCCACATGGGCTCGTTGCAAAACCCAAGCCACGAGGAACCATAGCTGATGCCTCCGGGGAACGGGTCCTGCACACCCAAGCTGCGGTACACCACGTACCCTTCAGGGACAGGGAACTGCTGGAGAAGGTCCAGCAGAGGGCTACCAAGATAATGAGGGGATTGGAGCATCTCTCTTATGAGGAAAGGCTGAGGGCCTTGGGGCTTTTTGGTCTGGAGAAGAGAAGACTGAGGGGGGACCTTATCAATGCTTATAAATACTCAAAGGGAGGGTGCCAGGGGGATGGGAACAGTCTTTTTCCAGTGGTGCCCAGTGACAGGACAAGAGGCAATGGGCACAAACTTGAGCATAGGCAGTTCCATCTGAACATGGGGAGGGACTTCTTCCCTGTGAGGGTGGCAGAGCAGTGGCACAGCTGCCCAGAGAGGGGGGGGGAGTCTCCCACTCTGGAGCCATCCCAAACCCGCCTGGACGCCGTCCTGTGCCACTGCTGGAGGTGCCCCTGCTGTGGCAGGGGGTGGGACTGGGGGAGCTCCAGAGGGCCCTTCCAACCCTCACCAGTCTGGGATTCTGTGATGCAGCAACAGCTTCTGTGTTACTGGCGCACAGCTGGAACCCTCCAAGCCTCCAGTCCCCTTTGCAGAAACTCTGAGCAGCAGGGAAAAATCCAACAACATGAGTTTAAAATTACCCCATTCTGATTTTTGCCCTTCAAGAAGCACTACGTCCAATTGCGCTGCCTGAAAAGAAATTCCAACTTTAACAGAGGCAACAGTTCTTCCAGCTGCACCTCCAGACAGGCAGGCTGGAGAGAGCCAGGCGCATCCCCCTGCTCCCAAAACGCACAAAACGAGATGGGGGACCTCACCAATGACCATTCTACTCCTCCCCACATCCACTCCCACCGTGCTGCACAACCCACCACTGAACATTTAGCCAGAGGGGCCGTGCCCGTGCCCGTGGCGGGGGTAAGGCTTGCAGGGTGCCTCGCTGTTCTGCAAAACCCAAAATACTCCTCTCGCAGCTGCGCACGGCTCAGCGCGACGCGTTTTTCCTGGCTGCTACTGAGAAGAGCCACAGCGGCTGCCCAGCAGATGGCAACAGCCCTGCACAAGGCGCACAGCACCGCACAGCGCTGCACAGCACTGCCTGCCCCGCCGCCCCCACGCCGCTCGCCCGCAGCAGTTTTGGCCGTCCTATTGTGCACATCTCAAAAACGGCCTTTTGACGACCTTGTTGGCCCAAGTTCCCATGACTATAATAGACAATAGTGGTGGTAAATGGAGCTAAATCCAGATGGTGTCCGGTCACAGGTGGTGTCCCCCAGGACTCGGTGCTGGGGCCGGTTCTCTTTAATATCTTTATCAATGATCTGGATGAGGGGATCGAATGCACCCTCAGTAAGTTCGCAGATGACACTAAACTAGGCAGGCGTGTTGATCTGCTTGAGGGTAGGCTGGCCCTGCAGAGGGATCTGGACAGGCTGGACAGATGGGCTGAGGCCAATGGTATGAGGTTCAACAAGGCCAAGTGCCGCGTCCTGCATTTGGGTCACTACAACCCCATGGACACTACAGGCTTGGGGCAGAGTGGCTGGAAAGCTGCCCGGCAGAAAAGGCCCTGGGGGTGTTGGTGGACAGCCGGCTGAACATGAGCCAGCAGTGTGCCCAGGTGGCCAAGAAGGCCAACGGCAGCCTGGCCTGGATCAGGAACAGTGTGGCCAGCAGGACTGGGGCAGTGATCGTCCCCCTGTACTTGGCACTGGTGAGGCCCCACCTCAAGTACTGCGTTCAGTTTTGGGCCCCTCACTACAAGAAGGACATTGAGGTGCTGGAGCGTGTCCAGAGAAGGGCTACCAGGCTGGTGAGGGGTCTGGAGGACAAATCTTATGAGGAACGACTGAGGGAATTGGGGTTGTTTAGTCTGGAGAAGAGGAGGCTGAGGGGAGACCTTATCACCCTCTACAACTACCTGAAAGAAAGTTGTAGAGAGGTGGGGGCTGACCTCTTCTCCCCAGTGACAAGTGATAGGACGAGAGAAAATGGGTTTAAGTTATGTCAGGGGAGGTTTAGACTGGATATTAGGAAACATTTTTTCACCAAAAGGGTTATTAAACATTGGAAGAGGCTGCCCAGGGAGGTGGTGGATTCACCATCTCTGGAGGTGTTTAAAAAAAGGGTAGATGGGTACTTAGGGACATGGTTTAGATGTGGGTTTGTCAGGGTAGGTTAATGGTTGGACTTGATGATCTTAAAGGTCCCTTCCAACCTCAGCAATTCTATGATTTGCGCTATTTACTGTGTGTTCCCAGCCAGCCTTTACCGAGCACAGCCTTGCGCAGCTCTGCCTCTCCTCCAACCCACCTAAGGTTACACATCTCCATAGAGTCACAGAATGGTTTGAGCTGAAAAGGACCTTAAAGCTCATCCAGTTCCACCCCCCTGCCCTGGGCAGGGACACCTCCCACCAGCCCAGGGTGCTCCAAGCCCCGTCCAACCCGGCCTTGAACACCTCCAGGGATGGGGCAGCCACAGCTTCTCGGGGCAACCAGCGCCAGGGGCTCACCACCCTCAGTAAAACATTTCTTTCTCATATCTAGTCTAAATCCCCGCTCTTTCAGTGTCAAACCATTCCCCCTCGTCCCATCGCTCCCCTCCCTGATCCAGAGTCCCTCCCCAGCTCTCCTGGAGCCCCTTTAGGCACTGGAAGGGGCTCTGAGGTCTCCCTGGAGCCTTCTCTTCTCCAGGCTGAACACCCCCCTCTCCCAGCCTGTCCTCCCAGCAGAGGGGCTCAGCCCTCGCAGCATCTCCGGGCCCTCCTCTGGCCCCGCTCCAACAGCTCTGTGTCCTTCTGCTGTTGGGACCCCCCGAGATGGACGCAGTACTCCAGGTGGGATCTCGTGAGAGCAGACAGGCACATGTCCAATCCCAGCCTAAGTCCAGCAGCACACCGAATTTTTGTGGCTTGCTTTCATTTTGGGAGAGTCAGCCTTCCCGCTCTGCATTGCCCAAGCAGGCTCTCCCGCCACCAGGAGCCAGGGCAGAGGGGACAGAGAGCCCTTGTCCTAGGGCAAGGCACAGCAGGTATCACGAAAGCTAACTCGAAATTCACCTTTCCCCCCTCCCAGGGCATTGCAAACGAGTCCGTGTACCTCAGAAGGGAGTCACGAGCTTCACGGAAGCTTGCAAGGGAGGCGAGAACTCCTACCTTCCAGTTAATCAGCAGCAAAGCCCAGCCTAGGGAAAAACAGGCGAGGGCTCAGGTGTCCGGACAGACAGACTCCAAGCTTTACATAGCTTTTACGAAGCAGGGTAACCAAAACCACTGTCATTATTTATCAGCGACATTCCCCCGCAGAAGTGGAAAGCAGTGAGGTTGTCACTCAGCTGTCCTGCAACCACCACGCTTCCACCTGGGTCAGGGAGAAACACGCTACCTGCAGGCAGGCAGGTCACCCTGGCGAGGTGATGCTCTCCCTGCTCTGGAGCCAGGGGACAGGGGATGAGACCCCTCTTGGACACGTGACAGAGGAGCACTAGGGACTGCAAGGCCTCGTGATGTCCTGCAAGCACAGCTGGACGCACAAGAAGCCACGTGGCTGCAGGAACCCAGGCTCCTGCGCTTCCACCCTGGCAGCTGCTGTCTCAGCGGAGCCACGCAACCAGAAATCCTCTGCGAAACCAGTTTAAGAGACAGACCTGTCTGCTGGACAGACCTGGCAAGGTGCAACAGAGAGCCAGAAGCACCGCGCCACGTCAGGAGCCACACCAGTGGCTGAACTGTGGAAGAATTTGACATTACAAAGGTCCTGGCGCAAAGTGTCAAAGTTCAGACCTTGGTCCCTTCGAGAGGTTTTTACATCCTCCCTGGAAGATGCAAGTGTTGGCTCTTCTCTCCGTAGAGCACACACTCACTGAGAGACACCAAGAGCGGGCACTCAGGGTTTTCCACAGATGTTCAGCTCGCTCTGATGCCAGCCGCCAGAAGAGGGGATGACTCACCAAGAAGAGCAACCTTATTAACAAAGAGAAGACGTTTCCATTTAGACCGCTTAAAGCACTTGTTTACACTTGTTTGAACAAACATTTAGGAGAAAAGCTCTCTGTCAAGGCCCCAACACTTGTAAGAGCCAAGCGCTCGAGCCACCGCGATTTTGTGCAGGTTTACGCAGGATGACAGCCGATCCTCCAAATCCAGCAACCACAATTACTCTTGGTACCGCGGCACCTCTCCTTCAGCTCACCATTCAAACATCCTCTGATGCGCTGTGGGAGGAGAAAAGCTAGCTGTGTTCCTTCACCCCGTGGCCCTGCCAAAGCAAGGAAGGGGGGCTCACCCGGTGTCTGAAGTCCCCCAGCTGCGTGTTGGGGGCTGAGAAGGAAGCTGTCGTGTTAAAGAAGCTCTTTAGCTGCCTGGTGGTTCCATGTAGAGGCAAGTTTTAGAGCTGCGTGCTCGCTGTGCATCATCTTCCCAGGTCTGAAATGGGGACATTTGAGAACACAAACGGCTTCCTTTTTTTTTTTTTTTTTTTTTTTAATGTGATGAGGCAGACACGCTGGAGGGGAGGGATGGCATCCAGAGGGACTGGGACAGGCTGGAGAGGTGGGCCCATGCCAACCTCACGAAGTTCAACAAGGCCAAATGCAAGGTCCTACCTCTGGGTCAGGGCAATCCCAAGCACAAATCCAGGCTCAGCGGGGAATGGCGGGAGAGCAGCCCTGAGGAGAAGGACCTGGGGGTGCTGGTTGACGAGAAGCTCGACATGAGCCAGCAATGCGCAATCGCAGCCCAGAAGACCAACCGTATCCTGGGCTGCATCAGAAGCATGGCCAGCAGGGCGAGGGAGGGGATTGTGCCCCTCTGCTCTGCCCTGGTGAGACCCCACCTGGAGTACTGCCTCCAGCTCGGGGCGTCCCAACAGCAGAAGGACACGGAGCTGTTGGAGCGGGGCCAGAGGAGGGCACGGAGATGCTGCGAGGGCTGAGCCCCTCTGCTGGAAGGGGGGGGGGGGGGGGGGGGGAGGGTTCAGCCTGGAGAAGAGAAGGTTCCGGGGAGACCTTAGAGCCCCTTCCAGTGCCTAAAGGGGCTACAGGAGAGCTGGGGAGGGACTTTTTATAAGGGCATGTAGGGACAGGACGAGGGGGAATGGCTTTAAACTGGAAGAAGGCAGATTGAGATGAGATATGAGGAAGAAATTTTTTCCTGTGAGGGTGGTGAGCCCCTGGCCCAGGTTGCCCAGAGAAGCTGTGGCTGCCCCATCCCTGGAGGTGTTCCAGGCCAGGCTGGACGGGGCTTGGAGCACCCTGGGCTGGGGGGAGGTGTCCCTGCCCAGGGCAGGGGGGTGGGAACTGGATGATCTTCAAGGTCCCTTCCAACCTAAGCCATTCTATGATTCTATGATTTTTGGTGGTGTGGGAGGTCTACTTGGAGGAAAGGCACCACCTTCACTTTTGGAAGGATGCTTTTCCCCCCCTCCTCTCTTCCAGGTGGAACCAAGCAAGGTAGGATATATATTGGAAAAGGCCATTTGTTCTGTTTTTCTGTCTTACAGTTTCCAGAGCAGTTGCCTGCTGCACCTAACGAAGAAGGACCTGCTGGAGCCCCCCCGCAGCAGCAGACAGCTCTGCCAGGCAGGGCAGCACTGTGCTCTGCTCTAAAACGCTCGTTCGCTGCTCCCAGCAGGTTGCTTCGTACTGTGGCTTCTCTCATGTCCCCCTCCCTGAAACAACTCCAGCTTTCCAAGGTACAGCACTACAGGACATGTAGAATAAAACGCGTGTTGGGAGCTCACTGCTCAGCTGAACGAGTACAAAAAAACCACGCGCCCCAAGACAGCAATTTATTTTTACACTTGCAACGCTGAGCGGTATTTCTCGATCATGTTCTCATTTGCTGAACCTCTACAAAAATCCTTGCAGACTGGAAATTATTTCGAATCATGTATCCAAGACAACAAGGGTAATTCTTCCCTGGCATATTAAACGTAGACACCAGCAGAGCTCTGATCTTTAGATGATTACCCTGAATTCAGTATACGAATCCGTCTACATCTTTCTGAAAAGGAGATTTCGGGATTCATCACCTTTTTTCCTTTGGGTCACCTTGTTGTTTCAAGGAAACGATGGCCCAGCAGCAGAAATATTTCATCCCAGCGGGGCACACACCTGCCTTGTTGGTATTCCTGCCCAGAATAGCTTGCAGCGCTGATGGAGCTCGTCTATGTTAAATTAGCCCTTAGAAAACATCCCTGCTCTGAATCTCAGAAGATCGTCCCTTGACGCAGGTCTGAGGAGCAAAAAGCAAAAGCCCTTGCCTGCACGAGCGCCACAATGCAGACTGCCACAGCCTCTAAACCGCTCGCTGCGGCAGTTAAAAAGCCCGTTTGTGACTGTGTGCCAGATATAGAAAGAACGTGAAAACCTATCTCCCTTCCCACCCTTCTGTCCCCTGACCATCCAGCTATTACTGGCTTTTGTAACTATCTTTCAAAAAGGAAAAATAATCTAATACTCCTGGAAGCCTTCTGGGGGAGGAACCCAGGATCGCATGCCCTCAAGGCCGTGTCCATCCAGGCAGTCCCTATGGCATAAGGGACGTGCTCAGGGTGACCAGCGCAAGTCCATTGACTTGATCGAGAACGGGAGCTGGCAAACCGGCTCAAGAGGAAATCCGCACCTGGCTGGGAAATGAGATGATGACCTGGTTGACCGTCAAGCACGTGTCGTCAAAGCGAGAGCTTCGAGCCATCTAAAGTGACGGAGCTGTGCTTCTCACTAACACGGGGAAGACCTGTTGCCCAGCACCCAGTTTATCAAGAGGAAACTCAGATGAACAGCTTGAGCCTCTTATCAAGAAGTCACAAGGCCAAAACAACGCATTACAAACTATGAAAAGCAAAGGCGTATATATTTGCATGTAAATATAAAGGAGGTTGGGGGTCCCTTCACAAGTAACAATTTCTGGGATGAAAAAAACCAACAGGGTACCAAGACACAAGAGTCAAAAACATGAAGAGGAAAGTCTGGAGAAGGCAAAGCAGAAGGAAGCTATTCAGTCCCCATGTGGGATTAGGAAACCAGACAGCCATTTGCTCTGAAGGCACCTGCAGCGCCTTCTGCTCCAGGCTGGAAGGCACGGGGCAGGAACGGAGGAAGCCTACCAAGGAAAGCCCAAAAGGCCACAGACACAGACAGGTCACTGTAGCAGCAGCCTCCTTTCTAGCTGGGGAAGAGAGACACGGAATGTTACGCCGCTATGTTCCTGTGCTGAGGAATACAGAAGGGAAGGGAGGGATGGAGCCATAACTTTAATAAAAGGAAAAAACCCACGTCAGATAAGCATCCTTGACCAAGCCCAAGAACAGCAAGGGGAAAAAAATAAAACATAAATCTACATTTTTCTCTTCTGCTTTGCCTTTTACTGGCCAAGCAGCACCAAATGCCAACGTCCGACCACTCCGCTGCGCCTCTCAGGTAGGCTCCTGGGTTGGTACGTCTCAAAATCAAGGCTCAGGTTCTCCAAACTCAAGAACTCCAGCAACAAGACAAACACGACAGCAGCAGGCAGCCTTCCCACGTTGCTGGCGTTTCACCGCAGAAAGGATCTCCCTCTTTCACCCAGGGCACCATGCTCTGGCATTCTGTGTGCTAAGGCAGCAGCTAGCAGTGGGTTTTTGCCTGAACACCGATTTTAACTTAAACAGCACCAAATGCTTAGTGCAAATTCTCTGGGTCAGTCACCCACAGATTAAAGGATTCGTCTTTGCTACACGTTAAGCGCCCCTGAGCCCTATCATGACAAATGCTCTTCTCCCCCAGCCAAACCCTCCGTGCTCAAGTCTCACGCTGTACGTAGCTGACATTTGCACGAGTCAAAGCGCTCATACTTGCCTCAAACGTGACAAAGTCATCAAACTCATCAGGACAGGCCGGGGCTTCCTCCTCAGGGGTATATCCCATATCATACAACTGGCTGTCGGGATCTGCAGAGGAAAACAAAACCAGAAAGAGAATCACCAAAAGGTAAGGCGCACCCTCAAACGAAGGACGGCTTTGGAAGACGCAACAGCAGAAGGACGAGAACTCCCTTTTGCACGCACCGGTGCCTTCAGCTTTCAGAAAGGACTTCTGCTCCCAGGCATCCCACCACCACCTCGGCTGGAAGGCAGTTGGGAACGGCTGCTCCCTGGCAGAGGTCCTACCAGGTCCCTTGCCGCTCCGACGGGGCTAGCGCCTGGATTCATCCCTACCCCGCCATGCTCTCCGTTCCTTTTCCTGGTTTCTTCCCTATCTCCATTTCCTGCATCCTCTTACTCTTCTCCCAGAAGGCTTTAATCCTGCTGTGGGCAGGGAATACGTTAGATCTATGTGTGACAGCCAACTACCATGGGAACCGCAGAGAAAGCAGGCTGCACCGAAGCTTTTATCATCTACTGCTCCTCCCGTGGCCAGCCACATCAGGAGCCATCCTCGCAGGGGGACGGGAAAATAGGAGGTTTTCAAGGAGATTTCTTCAAAAAAAAAAAAAAAAGAAAAAAAGAAAAACCAAACCAAAAAACACTACTCCTCCCACCCCCAAACACCCATCTGCAGCACAGCGGATCGGCATTTCTCCGACCCCTTCAACTGACGAAGGGAGCGTAAATTCCCTGTGCTCCTTCAAGCAACAGCTAATGCCCGATCCAGCACACGACCTAGATCACAGGCTGGAAACACCAAATCAAGATCAGATGCTGCAGTCCCAAAATAAATAGCAGGCTCAAAACCACATGCCTTGGAGCTGCGAGCGTTGCGGCACTGGGTTTGTCTGATGTCGATAAACTTGGCCGGGCAGAGGGGAGTCGCTCTGTCTGTGCTCCTAGGAGAGCTGGGCACTCGCCTGGATTTGGGGAGGGACTGGCTTTCCTTTTAGGGCTGCTCGAGGCAGAGGATGAGAGCAGAGCTACAAAATGCAGGGTCTGCTTTTTGCGTCCTTCGGGCTGGTGGCTCCCCAGCAGGCTGGCAGCGCAGCCAGGTCAAACGGCTCCCAGGCTCGAGTCCAAACCGAAGGGGCACGGCAAGTCGCGGGATGCTTTGCTGCAGCTGAGTGGCACAGCCACCCAGAGGGGATCGTACGCAGTCTCCCTCCAAGGGTATATCCCTTCTGGAGTCACAGCCAGGGCTCCCACTTCAGGTCCATCTCCAGATTATCAAGAAAGGCGATTTTTCATTATATTAATCCCTTAAATTCAAGGGATTAGGGCACAGGACGGAGCAAGGAGTTGGGCTTGCGGCAACACCCATCCCACCCAAACACCCTCCCCAAGCGCCTCTTTGGGCTGACCATTAAACCCAAACACAGTCAGGCCCCCAGGAGATACCGGAGCCACCAACTCGATGGGTACCAGCAGCCCACGGGGGTGGGAGAAGCTGAGCACGTGGCACTGAGAAACGAGCCCTCCCCTAACCTGGGTGTGGGGCTGCCAGGGGTTAAGACTGTAAATCAAAAACCAGGAATAAGCCAAATTGCTTTTCCAGAAACCAGTATACGATGTTGTGCTCTACAGTAAGCGCACAGCAGGGTCACGGTTTCATCGGATGAAAGGTGCTCTTGTTTGCAATTTATGGTTTCAATATCCCCCGCTTGCGGCACCAGGGCCGCTATGAGCTGTGCTTGCAGCTGCCGGAGCTCCGGCACGTAACCCTGGAGGAAGGCAGCGAGACGCACGTGAGAACGCTGCTGCCCGAGCACGCTGCTCAAAGCAAGGCAGCCTCAGGCCACCTCCTACTCTAACTAATGGGTTTAGCCCTGAAGTATCTTAAGACGGTATTCTCTCTCTCCTCAAATGTCACCCTGTCCCCACCTGCAGATCTGATCTACAACCAGGAGGAGGTTTCCCATCAGTTATCCCTGTCCCAAGATTTGAGAGCCTCCTTGCTGACAGCAGGGAGGACCGTGGGGACGGGGAATATGACCCGCTCGCTGCAAAGCCACAGGACCACCCAACAGTGGGTTCTCACCAAGAGGAGCCTCTGCCCAACTTCTGGGAAAATCAAACAGTGCTCCCGAGAGGGAACCCATGTCACATCACCGAAACAGAGGGGAACAGCCAGCCACGTGTCTTGCCAACTACAGACTGCGGCACGCAGGCAACGGCCACCTCTGGAGAAGCGGCTGTGATGTGCACGGCGGCATCCAAAGAGCCGGCTCAGCTCACCGGGACGCAGGCTGCAGGCACAGCGCCTTGGTCCTGTGCCCGGCCAGGGTTCTGCCCTGCAGCACGTGCCACCCAGCGTGAGCCCTGCTGACGGCTCTGCTCTCTGCAGCCTCCGAGCATGCCCCGGTGCAGCGCAAACGCTTCATCTGCGGCACATCTGAACCCCAGAGCCGACGGCGGCGATGCTCCAGCCCAACAGCTGGGTGCTGGGCAGCTGCCAGCGCTTCCAGCTGCCTGATCTCACACCTCCGCCAGCACGGCCGGGCAAAGCAGCCAGTCTTACCGGTGCCCACCCTGCAAGACCATCTCCAGTGCTGCTGGTGGCACCCCGCGGCAGCCTCGGGAACCGCAGAGCGCCCCGAAGGCAGCAGAGCACAAGCTGCTCCCTTCTGCTTATTCCTCTTATCATTTCTTTTCCTCCCCCTCCAAATAACACACAAAAGCTTCCAGCTTTTCTACAGGCACAGATAAAGATATTTATTCTGCTCGTTCCTTCCAAAAAGACTAGAAAAGGGAGGATTTACAGTAAAGTGAAGGCTTCCAGTTCCCTTCGGAAGCAGGGGTATAAAGCGTGGGCGGACCATGCACAACCAGCTCCCCAACATCAGCTGCCTCCAGTACAGCTCTTGCCCAAACCGCCTGCTCCTGGTGCCTTCCCAGCCCTTCGGGTGTTTCTCGGTGTAGGGGCGAACGTGAGACTGGTTGCTCCATCTGTCTGCAGAGCAAGCAGCCCAAAGAGGCGGGGGGTGTGTGTGTGTGTGTCTCTGCACAGGCATGGCTTATTTTCACAGCAAGCTCCACTGCAAAAAGCAAGGGAAGACCGTTTGAGAGGTGACCTGCACCCTCCCTGGCGGTGGGACCAGCAGAAGCCATGCCCAGGAGACAGCGCTCCGTGTTTCCACCTCCCCGTGGCTCCACATCAGAAAGCAAAAGACAAACATCACCACAAACAAAGGTTGACTTTTCTGCTCGCTTCATTCCCTCCCCCTCTGGAAAAGCCATATGGTGCTTTGTGTATAGGGAGAGTTGCCATGGAGAGCTTGCCTGCAAGTCTTCCAGCACAATAGGCTGCATTAAGCTTTCAAATTCCTGTCCAAAAAAGCCAAAAAAAAACCCCAAGAGACCTTTGCTGCTCAACTGGCACTCCCTACGTGAAGACCACCAAGGGCCCCCTTGGTGTTTTCCCCCCACAATGCAAGAGGATGGCCGTGGGCCACCAGCAGTAGCACCGCACAGCCCTGGTCCAGCAGCACATGGTGAGCACAAATGCTCAAATTCCCTCTGCTCTCCCCCTTGGACCTCAAAGCCAAATCCCAGCTGATGCCCTGCTCTCCTTCGCATCCCCTCCTCCATGCCCCTTGCGCCATAAAACACACTTTCATCTCTTACACCCATCCTTGACTTCACCTCTTTCCTTCCTCCTCTTTGGGAGTCGATGTGGTCAGCACACTTAGAGTCACCTCTTCCCAACGCTGCTCAAAACCACAGCTTTTGCCCAGAGATGCGGATGGCATTAGGGACTCCCTTTTGTCCTCACATCCGAGTGTCCGCGACCAGCTTCTCCTGTGGTTTCAGCTCTATCCATCACTCCCACTGCCAGTCCTGTTACTTCCGCACACAGCCAAAAATCTCAAAGCTAAAAACTCACGTTCCAAGAGACCCTACAGGGAGCCTTACTGCCCAACAATCTCCCTGCAAAGAAGCTCAAAGTTATGCGCTAGGTGTTTTTCCTAAATTAACTGCACTGACTGGACTGGAATACGTGAGCCAGGGTCCAGGCATCTGGATAAAGCCTCAGCTGAATTATTGTGGCAGCACAGTTTTAACCAGGGTTAATGTGGCCGATGTAGAATTTACACAAGTAAATGTAACCAATAAGACCAGGCACATGTCCTATATCATCCAGTGATGTTAAGGTGATTTGAGGGAAAAAAATATATATATATAAAAGGCAGATTAAGTCTACTATGAGGCCTCTGCAGCATCCCTTTGACACCTTTTCCTATCCCTGCCTTGAAGCTTCCTGTTGCCCAGCGCATGCTCGTTCAAACCCCGCTGAGATGATCACCTTCCAAGCTCAGCACACTGACCACACCACTTACTTGGGAGACGGAGATTTGCCTTTGTACAGGCTCTGCTGCAAGTCCAGTCAGTCACAGCACTTTCTTTCTCCCCGTGCATTTGATTTACTGCTTTCCCCATCGCTGCCCTGTTTCTTGCTGGCTTTTGGCTCTGCCCTAAATCCTGCATCTCCCTCTATTCTTAAGATGTCCCAGTTCCTCCCAGTCTTTCAAAAAATAAAAAACATTGTCCAAACACTGCTATGTAAAGCTTCTGACGAGGACCATCTCTGTCCAAACACATCTCTGTGTTCTCCCACTGATGGGAATATTCCCTCTTGTCTTATGTAGACTGCAAGCCAAGGGCAACATCCCTTCGGTATCCGTCAAGCCTCTGGAGCCACTGGCCCACTCTAAAGAGCAGCACTGCCAAGAGCAGGGACAGCCAGCCACACAGAGATTTCTCCGGGATGTACGGCATACACGCAGCTAGAGGACAAGCAGGACAGGTCCTGGGCTCTTCGTGGGGCCGAATGCATGCTGAGCTCCTGCAGATGATGCACCCTCCGCCATCTCGTCGTGCTGGCAGGAGAATCGCTGTGCTTCAAAAGGGCTTGGACGGGCAATAGGGAGCCGGGCGTCTCAAAAAAACGCAAGACAGAGTAGAGCTAGAGGAACAGAAGTCCCGGGATACAGAAGGCTCCTGAAATAGATTCTAAAAACTGCTTTCAGAAGACAGGATTTCAGTGAAAAGGCACCTTGAGTGAAGAGCTGTGGGTACAGTAGTGACACAGGTCAGAAACAGAGCCAGTTTTATCGGCTTCATATAGGAATGACCTAGAAAAACAGAGCCTTTCAGAAGTATTTAAGTCATCTGCCAACACACACTGTACATACCGCTGCAAGCCACAGCGCCACAAACTCAAAGTGATTCAAACAGTATGGATTACGTGCAGCTAACAGACCTGAATTATTCAGCATGGGAATAAGGCGAGGAGCCTGCATGAACGGCACAAAACAAAACAGACCCCCCAAAAAAAAGGCAAGACGAAGTGACGGTTGGTTTAAGAGCGGACAACTGATAGAAACTGTCTTCCCTTACTGGGTACACTGCTTGAAAGTGAGGTGGCAAAAGACACACAGTCAAGCATTAAAAAGCTACGGGCATTGAGGAGGATCTTCCATCCAAAGCAAAGGGACAGAGAGGGAGCCACTGCCCAGTGTTTCCAGAGGCACCTCAGGGTCTTGTGCCTTCACCAAAGCTCCAGCACCCGCGTGTTGCTGGTCACTGCAGGATAAAGCTAGCACCAACCCAACCACCCACCCTTCTGCCTTCCGTAAGCGATCCAGGAGTACGTTTATAGTCCAATGCTCACACACAGAGCGGCAGCACTGACCAGAGCTGGAAAGAGCAGCTTTCTGCTATCCGCTTTTCCTGTAACTCAACCTGCTGACCCCTCCAGCGATGAGACAACGGGCCAGGAGCACTTAGTGAAGACTATCAGTTTACAACCAAAAATTACACGAACGGAATAACCGAGTAGCAAGCTCAGGCTCCCAAGGAGGCAGCGTCAGAATTAAGCTTGCTTACACAACCCTCATCTGAGCCCCTCTCAGCTAATGCGCTTTAGCAGTCCTTCATTTCTTGAATATCACTGCTCATGGGTTGGTACTTATCGCATATTCCTTTTGATCCTCTTCATACAGTGCAGGCCCTCAAGCTTTGTTTAGACACACCATCTAAAGACATAATGAAAAGAATTAACTTCATGGTATCATCCAAGCACTTTGGAAGCATATAATCTCACTGCCTTCACTTCATCTCGGAGACGAGATGAGCATTGCTGCCTGCGCCGCGGTGACACAGATGGATAAGAGACAGAAAGCCACCACTAACACGTGGGATTTGGTATTGAGTTTAACATAGGAGTCCTCATTTTTCATCTTCTCAGCAATTTGAGCCTGTGGCAGGGGGGTTGGAACTCGATGATCTTCAAGGTCCTTCCAACCTAAACCATTCTATGAGTCTATGATTCAGTGAGTGCTAGTCATCAAGAACAGCTCAAATTCCTCCAGACTTGTGTCAGCCTGGAACAAAGGCTGACTGCTGGAGGTGTGGAAAACAAGGAGCGGGCTTGTGGCCACCAGCAAATTGTTCAGAGTCACTTCATGACGTACAAGCAGAAAAGGCCGAGAGACTAAGCCTCCAAAATAGCACAACCTCCCCTGGTGAGGAGACCTCCCAATATCCTCCGTCTCCTCTACTCTAGCTCCTACTTTCAACAACTCTGTATTTCAGGAAGCAAAGCTGGATTTTGTAGCCAACAGCTTTACTCCCTGTTCTGTGAAGAGACAGGCAGGACCTCTTGAAAGAGTAAACACAACTATGCAAGCAATATAACATCCTAATTTAGCTTCTCCATGTAAACGCAACCTTTGGGACATCCATTAGCCGGTCTCTCATCAAGCGTTGAAGTAGATGCAAGTGGAAGCTCTTCTAGATGCTCCACACCCAGCTCGATTTGAGCAGGAGCACACAGAAGACAAGTGGCGCCTCTGAGATAAGATGGCCCTACCAGTAAAATAAAATTAAAAGAGAACCCTGGCTCAGGAAGCCCAGATGCTTTAGGGCTTTTGACACACCAGATAACATGGGCAGAAACAAAACTGTTTCTCAACCCGCTCATTAGAGGCCCCTTGGGTCAGCTGGGGCACCGGCTGGATGGCACCATCCCACCACGAAGCACTTCAGCCTTCCACACCAGCTCCAGCTCAAAGCTCCCACGTGGAGAAATCAAGATACCAGTTAAAGCCAGTTCAAGACCTCCCCAGCTCACAGCTTCCAGCCCTGTGCCTGAGAAACGCGTGCAGCGTACCTACCTTCGAGCGTCGCTAAATCTCATTGGCAATGCAATGCCTGCGTGAATCCAGGCAGAGCTTGCCTGCAGAACCACCCCGGGCGTTAAAAAGAAGTCCTTTTGACACCTATAACACTTACAAATCATAACATGCAGACATTCGTATTTGCCCTTCAGCGCTCGCAGGTCTTCTTGCCATTCCTGTCTGCCCCCCACTAGCCACACCACAAGCTGAGGACAACCAACACAAAGCTGACGCTAAAAGCCTTTCCAAAGCCATCGCTGAGCCCCGGCAAGCGATTTGGATCAGAACGCCCAACCTGCCTTTGGGCAACGTACGATCTACGGGAGAACCGCAAGGCTGGCCAACGACTACAGACACCTTCTACTCCAGCCAAGGCTCTGATTTCAAAAGGTAAGTTGCAAAAAAACACAATTAAAAACTAAATACAGTTATTTATAAAGCAGGCAAGTCTGAGATCAGAGGCTACGTCCCGACCAGAACTCAGCCTGAGTTTGGGCGGAAAATCGAGGAAAGAAAACACAGAAAAAGAGACATTAAACTACACCTGCAGGAAGAACTCTTCCCAGTATGGCATGTCACAGTTCTGAGCCATCTCTTAGAAGCAATGGTTGCGTTGCTCAAGAATGTCCTGACTGTTCCAGTGGGTGCCCTGCAGCCGGTTTGCCCTCCTGCTGCTGGCCACAGTAGAGCAGTTTGGAGTCCCTGTCCTCCGAAGGCCCTTGAAAGCTACGCAGATTAACAGGGAAATGCTGCTGAAGGCTCATGTGATTGAATACCCTTCCCTTTTTCTCCCCCCAACATTGCCCCAAAAAAATCCCTTCTAAAATGAGCCAAACTGTGTCCCACACATCACTGAAGGAGAGGGGAGCGGTACTTTTTCAGGTGCTTTTTGCTCCAACTGGCTTCTGTAGAAGAAACATTGCCCAAAGAAAACCAAAGTACTGGAAGAGGGTCCTATAAGCTTGGGGTTTAATCCTTTTTCCAGCATAAGATTCCCCAAAGCGAGGAGGACAGCGTCAGAGACACTGTGCAGGCAGACAGCCCTTCCTGCCTGCCATTATTGAGACAATGCAAATAAATGAGTGACATAAGGCAGCGCTCCAAACCTGCGACCTACGCAATGGCGGCACCAGCAGGGATCAGCAGCGCTTCATTCAAAGATGACTTAATTACTGGGGATGTAAACTTCTGTTAAAACTCACTCACAGAGTTTGCAAGGGTTTTGGTAACATTTTGTTGGCGAGAAGAGAATCCACCGCTGTTACTTGTGCCTGACCACTCTCCTGCAGGTGGAAGAAGGACAGCTGAGGAACACAACTGTATGGGAAGCTTTAGACCTTTTCAATTCAGAGTATGAGATCTCTGAGAAGGGAACCACAGGGCTGAGATGTTACAAACATAGAATCAAGAATGGTTTAGGTTGGAAGGGACCTTGAAGATCATCCAGTTCCACCCCCCTGCCCTGGGCAGGGACACCTCCCCCCAGCCCAGGGTGCTCCAAGCCCCATCCAACCTGGCCTTGAACACCTCCAGGGATGGGGCGGCCACAGCTTCTCGGGGCAACCTGCGCCAGGGGCTCACCACCCTCACAGGAAAGAATTTCTTCCTAATATCTCATCTAAATCTCCCCTCTTCCAGTTTAAAGCCATTCCCCCTCGTCCCATCCCTACATGCCCTTGTAAAAAGTCCCTCCCCAGCTCTCCTGGAGCCCCTTTAGGCACTGGAAGGGGCTCTGAGGTCTCCGCGGAGCCTTCTCTTCTCCAGGCTGAACACCCCCCCTCTCCCAGCCTGTCCTCCCAGCAGAGGGGCTCCAGCCCTCGCAGCATCTCCGTGGCCTCCTCTGGACTCTCTCCAACAGCTCCGTGTCCTTCTTACATGGTGGGCCCCAGAGCTGGACACAGTACTCCAGGTGGGGTCTCCCCAGAGCGGAGCAGAGGGGCAGAATCCCCTCCCTCGCCCTGCTGGCCACACTTCTGATGTAGCCATGATGTTGGCCAGTTCCTACCACCTAAAGGGGTGCGTTTTTATTAGAAGCCGCCACATTATCTGTGCTGACCTCTCTATAACTGTTGACTGCATTAATAAAACTACACGCAAAACAAAACAGGCTGCAAAATGAAGCAAGCGGAGAAGCGACGGGAGAAGGCGAATCGCTGACTCGGTACAGTTCTGCTCTCAAAGTCGCAAAAGCAGCACGGGAGCAAAGCCGTCCTGCCGTGCACGCATTGGGCTGCAACGGGCACCAGTAGTCCTTCACTGCCATCCTGTGAAACTCTTAATTGGTGAATTCAGCACCGGTCACGTCGTTAGCAGGAGTCTTTCCTATCTGACGGAGAAATAAGCTGCCCAGCGGCTAGAGGGATTTACAGGAGCAGTCACAGACTGTACACACTTGGAAAAGATGATCATCGAGGAGAAATTCATCCGAGGGACACAAGCATGAGACGACAGGAGCCGTGCTTCGGCAGAACACCAAGGAAAGGTTTCTCAGCGCAGAGGATACCCACCGGAGCCCGCGTACCCACCGCTCACCGTCACAGCCCAATCCAGCAGCTCTGCAATTAGGACCAATTTCCCGGCAAAGCCACATCACACGCAGCTTCTCCTGTCTTGAGATCGAGACCAGGAAACGCTCAGAAGAAAGAGCCTTTGCCACATCAATCTGTCAGGGCGTCACAAGGGTACGCTCACCGCAGAGTCACAAGCCTCCAGGCCGTGACAGAGCCGAGCAGGGCTCTCGGAGGAGCGAAAGTCGTAGGTGAGTAATTACCCTTTCAATTAATAACACCAGATTGACTGGATTCCTAACGAGAAATTGTCTGACAGCTCTGGCTTGCCTGTTGGTGCAGAGGCAGGATGACAGGCTACTTCCTTGCCTTTCCTGAAGCTCGGGAAGCCAACCCTGCCCCATCCCTGCCCAGACCTTTCCGCTGAGGATGGAGGAGACATTCCCCAGCTTCCTGGCTTGAGCCCAGCCATCAATAACCCCTTGCGCCGGAGCTAACATCCAAACCTGACAAATCAAAACAGGCAGGACCGAAACCACCACCACCGCCACCACCCATCTGGAGCCACCAGCTCAGCCCAGCCTCCTCCCACGCGTTCCCCAAACCGCAGGCTAGCCCCGTCTCCCAAAAGCATTAACAGCACCAGATGTGGAACAAAACAGCGTGCTCCCGACACAGAAAATAAAACATACAACGGAGAAATAGCGAGACGGCAAATGGATGATGAGAAATGTCTATTTTCTAACAGAAGTCGCCTTTGTTTTCTTTTTAGTCATCATCCCCACAGAAGAGAGCGTGCTAAGAATCATTCCAAGGCTCGAATAAAACGCTGCTCTCTATTTTTATACTGACCATCTCCCCAAGAAAACAGGTAGTCCCTGCAGAGTTTTTCCTTCTCCTTTGCCAGAGAAATTAATTTTCTTTTGGGCGTCACACTTAGGCCTTTTGTTTGCAATTTAACCTCACCGCAGGCTTGGGGTACGGTCTGAGGGTCAAAGCAGCCGCAAGTTTCCTTGATTTTACTTCATCAGGGGACACAGAAGTCCGTCCACTCTGGAATTTGCTGTGATTTGCAAGAGACCTGGCTAATGCTTTGCCCTCAAAAGAAATCAGGTGCAGATGGTGATGCTTTTGGCATTTAATCGCAGGGCAGCTGCTTGCCGCGGTAAGCGAGGGGCAGCTTTGAATTAGATTTCCCTCGGACTGCATGCGTATTTTGGACCTGCAGCCTGTTACGCTTCGTGATGGTGACCGGCCGCAGCAAGATTGCTCCAGTGTATGCTTCAAAATATTCATAACGAAAGAATTCTCCAAACGGGAGAGACGCTCGTGCCAATCTCCCGTGCCCCGGGACCCCGAGGGCTGCCAAGCCTTCGCAGCAGTTTTACAGCAGCAATTTTTTTTTTTTTTTTTGAGCGATTCCCCTGCCATTCACATCCCGGAGCTGCGAAGAGGCCTACGGACACGGTTTCTCCAACACTTCTGCGCTTCTCCCAAAAGTAGGTCAATGCAGTATGTCATCTGCCAGGCTGTTTTTGGGAAGACACGCTCCTTTGCTCAGGCATGGCGCGCATCGAGCGGGCCAGCTTCATCCCTGATGTAACGCTTCACCCGGCTGCCAAGTTATAAAAATGAATAAAACCCATTGTTTACATAAATTACAAGAGAAGTGCAAACCAAAAAAAAGCTATAGTGAGCCAGAAGTGCTCCTCCCCGCCCTCCCCAGCATCCCAGTCCTTTCCCCAGCATATTACAGCAGAAATAAATAGTGATTTAAAAAAAAAAAAAAAAGGAGCTTGAGGGCGATGCGGGCTGTGCAGTTCTGCTCTGGAGCTCGGCAGCGGGACAGGTTTCGCAGCTGAAAAGCATCCCCCTGCTCGCCGCCTCTCCCGCCTTGAAGGGGAACAAGCGGTTACTCCCGCTCATCCAAATCTCCCTGCTTACGCTACCGCCGGGAAAGTTTGCAGCCAGAGTTAACCTTGCGGAATCCTGGCAGCTGCACGGCTGGAGATAAATAGTCTTGCGGGTGGTGTTTTTATTCCCGGTTTTGCTTTTAAGAAGTAAATATCCTTCCTCCCAGTTGAGCCAGTTGGGAGTTTATCCTTTCCAGCGTGAAAGTATTCCAGAACAGAGGATAAGCATGTGCGGTGGGAAGAGCGGTGCGCTGACCTCCCGTCTCTTCGCTGCTCTCGTGGGAGGTGGCGGAGCTGCTCCCTGCCCCACGGCGGCTGCGGGCCAGCCGAGGAGCATCCTCGCCCCGCAGCCCCCTCGCCTGGGATACAAGTGGTTATTAAAAACAAGCGTGGAGCATAAAGCCGCATTCGCAATGGTTGGTGTCTAAGTGGTACAGCTGTCCCCTTTGTTTCAGGAGGTGTGATACCAAAGGATTTGGCAACAGGGATGCGAGGAGGCACCCCCTTTGGGGCTGGGCTAAGAGCTGCACACGCTGTGCAGCATTTTTGGGGCTCCTGGGAGCAGAAGACTGACTTTTCTTCTCCGAAGACATAGCGTGATGTGGGCCGGAGGGAGAGAGCAAACACCCAAGTGCCACCTGCCCTGAGGCGCTCTCCTGTGCCCTCCCCTCACCTAGGAACAGCCTCTAGGGATGAAAGTTAGGCTGCACTCACACCGGGCTCAGTTCTTCATCTGTTTGTGCCTTCACGCAGGTGACTTCCATCCCATCCCTACCACAGGAGCGCGACTCTGTGCCCCCAGCCTCCCCTGACCCTCTCCTCTCAAGAGATGCCTCTGCAGGAGAGGGATGGAGAGAGACCTCAGGCCCGTTTGGACCACAGGGTACCACCACGGCAGCTCACCTCCATCACAGACTGGCACGTACCCTCCTAACTCCCCATCCCCTCCCAGCAGGGAGAGTTACACAGACTCAACAGACAACCCTCACACATTTCCATGGGCAGGCCCGGAGGTTTCCAAGACAAGTGTTTAAATACCACTATTTCAAGAAAAAAAAACCAAACCAACCAACCCGAGTTCAGTACTTCCAAGAAAGGCTTGGCTGCTTCTGTCCCTAGCAGAAGGGGTCACAGATGATGAGCATGTGGACTCCAAACTTAAAAAGCACAGTAATGGTGCTACGAGCGTCCCTCCACACTACAGGGATGAGATCTCTCATCTACAAAGAACAGAACTACAAAGAACAGCAGGGGGATTTTTTTTTTTCTTTTTCCCTTCAAGTATACATATAAATTTTAAAGCGACATTTAAGTCTTCACTCCTTTCAGGGGCAGAATTAACACTCATCTTCATGAACTCCTTATCCCAACAAGCAGTACATATAGCACATACATACATATATATATATATATGTGCCAGAGCAGAGCAAGATGCAATGCAAAAAAAAAATGCAGAAGATCTAATCAGAGCAATTTTGGTTTTATTCTTGCTCATGAATCAATCTTGATTTCCCATTCACTGTTCCCTGAACGACAGCTGTACGCAAGGAGGCATCTGTCCTACCTTCAGCCATCAAACGAGCTGCCTCCCTAATCGGTGGTGGTTTAGCCGGGGTGAGGAACAGGCGAGATCAGCGGGGAAGTCTTCGCTGCAGCAATGCCGCATGAATAAAGAGATCAGCAGATCTGATGAGAATGTAGGAAGCGCTCATACCAGTGCCAGAGACTCACCGAGTTTAGTCAAACGTGCACACAAGCTCTCCTTCCATCTGCTAAGCTTCAGTGAAGACTTTCCTTTTAAAAAAGCAAACGCCTTGAATATTAAATTGGGCCTGGGTACCCCCACCGAGAAAGCCTGCTTAGATGTCAGCAGTAGCCTGTTGCGGACACTACCATATTTCCAGCAGCAGTCTGGAAGAGAGACCACTGAAGACGCACACGAACACAGCCTCAGAAATAATTACTGGATTGGGAGCATGTAAGAGAATGCAAGCTTTGGCTTCTGGAATTATCCCCGTGCAACGAAAGCTTTCATTTTGCGAAGCAAAAGCCATCTGCAATGCAGATCCTACAGAGGAGGGGGAAGAAAAAAAAAAAAAAACAACCCGACACACAAACTGAACAGTGGTTTATGTTACCAGATGGAACCAGATATCCAACACGCTCCGCACCTTCAAACGCTCTGCGGAGCCGGAGCAGATCCGTGTCACCAGGGCAGCAGCCAGCTTGGCTCTCCAGAAATTAATTCAGAGCCACCGCAAGCTGTCTAGCAGACTCATACAAGCACTAAGCGGTTCAGGGGCACCCAGAGCTGTGGTCTCGGAGATGCCACCTAAGCGCTATCAGATCCAGAGGCGTCTCTGAGACACCGGATCAACACGTAAACGGTGCGGGAGCGGGGAACGTCGCTGCTCCCCTGGCAGCCAGGCTGGAGAGCACAACCTGCGCACGGGGTGAGCAACGCGGGGGATAATTACTCGGATCTGGCATTGAGGACCGATGCGCAGTTCCCTCTCTTGGCTGTAAGCTTTTAAGATGTAATGCTCACAGACTTCATCCTGGGGGAGGGCTGAATATGTGGGGTTTTTTTCTTTCAGGGAATTCCCAAACTGGCATTCAGCTACCAGGAACACACCAACCATTTCAGGACACGAAATGCCACTTGCAGAAACTGCGGCAGCGACTGCTCCGAGGATATACACCCATCGAAATCCTCCCAAGGCTGCTCTGGGGAGCAGAGTGAGGCAGCCCCCACAAAAACTGTGACCGACTCCAGTTCACGCTGCTGCCAGTTCCAATTAGCAAAGGCACAGTGCTTTTACACGGGCTCTTTGCAGCGGCCTGCCAAAAACCAGCCAGCCCAGCCGAGCCAAAGCCCTGACCGCCCGCCAGCCCTTTATTTGCCATTCACCACCCTGCCCTCCACCCACCCCAGCCCTGCGCTTTCCCCTTCCGCCCGTCCTTTGGAAACCCAGCAAATGCCTTTGGGAAGCTGATCGCGCTCCTGCTGAACGCCTCTTATTCAACCCCCCCCCCACCCCCGCCGAGGGGTATCCCCGCTGAGCTGCGGCTCGTTCGTTCCGCACGGCGGCCGACTCCTGAACCAGTGACCCCCGGCCCAAAGCCGGCACTGCCAGGGGGTCTCCTCCAGTCCTGTCCCCGCTCGCTCCTGCCGTCCCTGCAAACAGGAACGCCCTTATAGCTTCCAGGTTTGGGTGTTGGCTCTGGAGCTGCATTTTCCATCTTCCCCAATCCAAAGAGCTTTTAGTTGAAGCATTTGGAAAAAAAAAAAATTAAAAAAAAATAAAATGGACTATTTCCATCCTCAAACCCTGCCCTGCGCTCATGAACGCATCTATTTCTCAGTGGATGCACCGTCTGCTCTCAATGCACAGGGGCCCCTTTGTTCAGGGATCAGAAGCCAAGGCAGAAGGGATGGACGAGGCTGCGAGGAACGCACCTTCCCCCGCCTGACACAGCCGTTATTTGAACCGACACCAACAGCACTGCCCCTGAGGGCAGGAGGGTACCTGCACACAGCCTGCTTCTAGTGTTTGGGGTTTTTTTTTGGGGGGGGAAGACAGATGTTACAGATGTTCAGAGCGTGGTTACACACCTTGTTCATTACTGCTTTTGAGTTGGAGTAAAAGCACTGCTGTGCTACAAAAAAAGAGATGTTAAACACATCCTACTGGATGCTGAGAGATGTCTAGAAAAACCAGGTGTCTGAGGCTTAAACGGTTCTTAAATATCCTGACAAAGAAAGGAATCTGCTCTCGAGCCCAACCCGTGTTGTTTGTTTGCATGCAGCTGTGGCTGATACCACCCAGGCTTTGCGATTGCCAACTAACTCCCCCTCCAGCAGCTCCTGCATCCAACACGCAGCAGATTCCAGCTGCTCTTTGGTCCAGGCACCCTGGCTTCAAATTATAGACACCATCACACCACCCCCCGTCCCACGCTCAGCTCTTTGCCACACAAATAGACACAGATCTTACTCCTGGCCTGAGTTTCCTAAGTGGCTTGCGTACAACCCCTCAATCCTGTTTCTTACAGAGAAGATCCCCCATGAGCCGTAGCTTCTAAGCATGACGGACACAGCAGTCATGCTGGCTCCCCATTTCTTTTCCCCTGCAGGACGACTGGAAAGATGTCCCGTTGGATCTCACCGATGGAACGAGGTGCACCAGGTTTCCCCCTGGCTGGGGATTCCCCAGGCATTACACACCTTATAAAGCATGCTTAAAGAAGCCAGATAACATACTCTCCTCCTTCAAATTATTCAAATCATTACTGCCTCCGCTACATTATCAGCTTCTCAAGTTTTATATACAATATAAAATTGTATTTGTATACAATACAAGGCTCTAAAAATCTCACTTTTTTTGAGTTATTTATCATCCCTGACTCACCAACAAGGTTTGTTCCACAGCTTGCCCCTCTGCTTTGCTATTTACCTGTTGCAAGACTGGCCGGTTGTCCAGGCACCATTCCCACAGACTTTAAAAGCAGGCAAACCACACGCTTCAGGGAGCAGGAGGAGGACAAGGATGGCCCAGCAGCCACCCCACCCCATCAGCGAGAAGGGCTGGGACACGGCAGGGTGCGAGGAGCTGCGTCTGTCCCAGCAGGGTCTCAGCCTGCCTCCCCATGCCAGGGCAGTCCCCCGCAGTCCCCATGCCAGCCTGCTCCGGACAAACGGCTTGGAGCTGGACCCGAGAACCGAGCCCAACCGCCTGAGAGCCACGGGGTCACCACCTCCCGCACAGGGGAGACCTCCTGAGCCCTCCAGACTCCACCACCCAAAGCACTCGAATGGCAATAACAGATATATATATATACACACACACACACACGCCACATTTTCATCTTAAGTCTCCTCTTTGGGAAGAACAGAAGATAAATCAGCCACAACAGGCTAAAGACTCTCATTAAATTCTCAAACCCAGTTTCTGTAGCATGCAAGCGACTTTGCTCTTTCCCTGCCACTGTCAACATTACCTGGGCAGACAGGAGGTTACCGCAGCAGAGAGATAAGAGTTGTTTCCCGGCACTGGAGAGGTGGCATTGTGGCTTTCACCGCTGTCCAAGCGGTTAAACGCTGCTTTGCTGCACACTGAAGGCAGAGGCAAGTTTGAGGAGTCCCAAGATCAACGTGTTCCTCAGCCAGCGGGAACATACCTCAAACAGCTGGCACGGGGATAGGACCAGGGAGTTTCGTATCCTCCCTGGACGTAAAGGCCAACTGAACACGAAAGCGGCTGTAAGAAAAGCAGCCGACTGTGCAAGTTTCACTAGTTTTGTAACCGCACCTTCAGTTTGCCAAGCTAGACCATCCCAGCTCGAGTAAAGTCACAGCTATTCTCCTACAGACAGCCTCCGAGAGAGGTGGGGAGAGAAAAGTGGAGCATCTTCAGAAATAAACCCTTCCCCACACTGAGACAGACGCCGCAAGGTACAAGCTTACATCAGGTCTCACTTCAGCGACTGACCAAAGAACTACAGAGTACCAAGAAATGCAACAGAACCACCTCTGGCTAAAAATAGGCCAAGCTAATTAACAAAACCTTGTTAAAAGGGACACCCGGCAGCAAGCATAACCTCTTCTTTCTTTACAAAGGGATGATCAATATTGACTGTCTCAGCAGCAAATCCTCAAGATCACTTCAACGTGAGCAACCGCTCAGCCGGTGAGACTCAAAGAAACTCTCTCTGTACCCTTTCCTGCATTTCTTTTATAGCCATTTAATGCTGCGTAACGTTAGGGAGCTCTGTCTTTCTTAACCACTGTAATAAATACATATCAATCTCCTTCGAGTTTAATAAATAGGGATCCTAAAAGCTTTGTCTGGATCCGCTTTTTCCATTCAATTAATATAACACAACACCAGAGTGATGAATTATTGAAGAGAAATACAAGCCAGAGCTTTCACAAACACGCTCTACTCCAATAGCAATTTATTACAAATTAATAGCATGCCGCGTTTCCTCCTGCATCACGAGAACCGGGAATCAGCTGCACCATCACGCTCACACCAGCCACCAAAACGTCGGCGCTGCCAGCAAACACTACAGTCCCAAGGACAAATAAACTGGGGGGTGGGAGAGGGGAGCAGAAGGAGGGATGGACGACTGACAGGAAAACAGAAGTCACTTCTACCTCGAGGGTTGTCTACTCATGAAACAACATGGTTTGTATAGGAATAATCAATCGGTCTTTTCCATGTCCTCGCTTGCATCGGCGCTCAGAAGCACTCTCAGTAGGCAGGGCTAACGCGGTGCGCGTTCACGGCTGCATGAAAGCAACGCTGAAGTTTGAGACCGGCATTGCTGTCAACACAACCGATTCACGTGTAAGTGCGATCATTCAATATTTCCCCATTTAAAATTACATCTGCTCAGCAGGAGGCTTTCAATATTTTTCACAGCCTGTCCTTCACAACAGGCTTGCCCCCAAATGACCCTCTAACACTCATATTAGAGATGAATCCCAAATGGAAAAAAAAAAAACCCACAACATCTTTTCTTCAGCGAAGCAGTTTGAATGCCAACCAGCCAGAAAGAGACTTCACATTTCCCCGATCTATTACTCTGGAAGAGCTCGTAACAAGCCCATCAAGAGCAACATGGGGATTGTCAGGGGCCTGTTTAAAGATTCCCCACCGGTCAGTGAGCTCAAAGCTCTTGTGTAATGTGCTTCTTGCCAGAAATCATCAGAGTGTGTTGATCCTCCGAATAGTTGGGAGTGAAGGCAAACGCATTGGTGCCCAGCGTACGGAAGATGTTACGCTCTACAGCAGACAGACGACGGACATCTCCAGCAGCGTGTCAGCCAAGACTCGCTCCGAGCAGCAAAACCCCCATGAAAGCACAGGTGAGAGCAGACACCAAACCAGAAGGGATTTCCCCCCCGTTTCCAATGTACGTTTGGGAAGCAACTTTCCTGCTAAACGGGAGAACACTCAACCACCACCACAACTGCTGTTCCACCTTTAAACGCACCCTGCCTCTACCCTTGCCCTCCTCCCAACGCAGTCAGTAGTGACTTTCAGAAAACCAACCCCAGCTTGTTTTCGCTCAACGACTTCTCAGCTCGGCTGACCCCTGCAGCGTTAAAATTCCGTGTCGCCCTGTCCTCCCTCACAGCACAGCAGCAAACTCACCTCCATTTTTGATAGCTCTGATCCCCCGATGGAAATCTTCGAAGCTGATGACTCCAAGTCCGCTTGGATCGAGGTACTTTGTCAGGTCCTTCACCTGCAAACCACAAAAGCAGTGTTACCCACATAGCATCTTCCATCAGAGAAAAACCTTGTAACAAGCTTTTCCTCCTTACAAGAAAAAGATTTGAGCTAATGGAAGTGAATTTCTTAAATTGACACCAAACTCCGGCTGTTCTCCTTGAAGGGAACATAAGCAATCAGTACAGAGGGGTTAATTAGTACTTGGCTGGTGCTGCCAACTATTGCTTAGTCTTGAAACACAAGTTAGGGCAGTATTTCTTGCAATGGGGTCCTTCTCTGCCAGGGATTTGTTTATTTTTATGGCTTTTAAAGAGGTCCTATCTTAATTGGGAAAACTCAGTAATAGGCTGCCCAGTAGGAGGGCCCAATTAAGAGGATTCAGTGATAATGAACTGCTCCACGTTACAAATTTAGGCTATATAATTGAAACATTTTCACAATTAGACAATGCCCGAGGGGGAAGGAATCACGTCAGCTAGCGAGGATTAGGATGCGGGTGCCGGAGCAGGCACGCACGTGGAACAAGGGACGCCGGCGAGACCTGGTGAGGATGATCTGGGCACTTCGAGCAGAACAGGCCAGAGTTTGAGGGCCAAACCGAAATCGTTCCTCGTGGTCCAACCAAAGCCTTTGGAAAAGTGCATTTGGTTCCCTCCTTCCAGGCTGCCAGAAGCCTGCCCGTCAGAAAACTCTTTACACCACTGATGCTTCTCAAGCAAAGACGATCGGACATTTTTTTTCTGCTTTAAAAAGAAACGCAGACCCTTCGTTTTAAGAGATACGGAGGCACCTTTGTGTATTTTAGAGCCGCATCCTTCAGCTCAGAAGCAAGCTCCAGAGGGAGCAGGGTGTAAGAGGTGACAGAGGGAACTGCACAAAGCTCCGTACTCAAAGGCTGCCTGCACCGCTGCCTTGGCCCTGCCAAACACATGGACCTCTCCTCCTCCTCCAGAGTCGAGGCACAAGAGAAGCCTTCAGGTGATCTGCCGTGCCGGATTTGTTCAGCTCTCATGAGCACAACCGGTTGCCTTTTGACTTACTTGGGCGATCTCTCGGTTTTGGTTTGTTCTTGGGGGGGGGGGCGGGGGGGGGGGGGGGGGGGGGGAAGATGGTGACTCACCAAACCTCAGCTTCCAGGGAAGGAAACCTCCCATCTAAGAGGAAACTTAAACATCTAAGGGTGAGGAGGACAACCCAGCCCAGCCACGGTGCTCAGAGCTGCCTGACTCATTACGCATCAGCAGGGGGCTTGGTTTGCTTGCTTTGATTTTGTTTTTCTTAAACCCAGGTCTGCGTTTATAGAAGAAAAATAAAAAAAAATCACATCTACGACATGCTCAGGGCTGTTCACCCACGTGTCCACGTGGTTTCGAACAGGATGGGGGGGAGGCAGGAGATGGCTCCGCTTCGGACATCCCACCTCCCCGCAACAGCGGTGAGCATGCTGCCGGCATGGAGGAAACCACGGAGATGTACAAAACCCACTCAGCTGCGCCTCTGCGGGCTTGCCACGAGAGAAAGCCCCAAGGCCCAGCACGGCACAGGCTCGCCCGCCTGCCCCGGCTTATTCCATCACGACCAGGGAGAAGACAACACGAGCATCTTTTCCAGTTTTCTGGGGAACTTTTTTGGGTAGCCAGATAACAAAACGGCTGAACTCACACGGCACACGATAACTTGGATGAGTCAGGCTTCTTGTACGTTAAACAAAGGTATTTTAGACTAATAAAAATGACTCTCAGGAACATGTTGGTTCCAGTTAACGCATCTGGCAGCTTCTCTGAGTTCAAAAGCTGTAGCTTAATTTGTTATCTGTATATATAGATAACAGAAACGCAAGTGAGTTTTAATTAGACTTGATAAGCCTGTAAGTGATTATCATGACACGCTCTGAGGTATAGTTTCTGTAAAGATCCGGCCACGGTGACACATGGGACACACCGGGCAGGGCTGTTCACAGCGCTGCCGCAGCGTGGGCAGCTTCGAGCCCTTGTGCCAATACCCCCGCAAGGCACCTCTCTCGTGCAAAAAAGAGACAGAGCAGCCGGACAAGCATTTTGCTTATGCAAAAGAGCCACCTCTGTATTCAAATTAAGCTGTGAGCCAGGGGGAAATGAGTGGAAACGTTCCTTAAAACTTCACAACCCTGACATTACAGATGCAAACAAACACAAGGCACGCAACTCATGATGCTCAAGCCCACGGTAGCGCGTCTGTGCTGACCCAAACCTGCCTCTATCTGCTGTCCAGGCTTAAAAAGAACTCTGATCATTAAATAACCGATTGAGCCAGCATCGCCAGACTGAGTGGAGTGGCCACTGATGCTCAGAAGAGCTCACAACACACAGAAGAGCTCACAACACACGGAAGTCAAGACTGTCGGCAGTGCCTGCCTGATCCCCGCAGCCCCTGCGAGAAGCCGCCCGTGGAGTGCAGAAGCTGCATCCTGCGGACCGGCACCCAGCATCTCCCAGCACCCACAGCGAGGGAGCCGGAGATGCTGGGGGGACATCCCTGCCCAGGCTCTTTAGTGCCCACCAGCGTCTGAACCTCCAGCCTCCACCGCCTCCAGGACCGCACGCTCCTGAAGCTCACTCCCTGCTGCGTACAAAAGCACCGGGAACGGCCAACGACAGCTCCAGCATCTCGCTCCTGGGTTGCGACTGACAGTCTTCTCCGTTCTTTCCATTTCATCTTCTTTCCATTTCTAGGCTAAACCCACTACCTTATTAGAACAGATGGAGGGAAAAAAAAAGAAAAAAAGAACACAACAAGAATTACGGCTCAAACAGTTTTAGATTAGCAAATCTTGGCCGTTCTGAAGTCACAGATTTGTTGCTTTTAGCTGAAGACTAATCTGCAAGAGTGGAGTAGTAATTCAAAACTATTAAAAGTATTAACACAAAAGGAAAAATTAACGCTCTACCAAACTCCAGTGTTAAGCTAAACACAGGCAGACATAAACCCCAGTCACGGAGAGGTACCTTCTTTTGGCCAACATGAAATATTCCAAATAAAGGTTTTGCTTAGTGTGCGTGTTTGTAGCTGGTTATAAACTCTTCTCGAAGAATGCGAGCAGCTAGAAATACAGAGCATTAATGAGTCACAGAGGATGACGCGGTTTAAGTAACTGATATATATAAATCCTGGTGGAAAGTGAGAGGTTCCAATGACCGCAAGTCAATCTGCTTTAAGCCAAGCACAGACACAAGCCTGCGGAAGCAGAACCGGCGGCGAGAGCTGCCCCAGGGGCCGTGCTCGCCCCTGCGCCGGGGACGAGGCACAGCCTGGATCGAAGCCGTAACGAGCTCCTGGCACGAGTCCGTAAGGGATTTCTCCTGGTAAGGGCCACGGAGAGGGAAACAGATTGGGGAGGAGGAGGGAGGTCATCTGGCATCGACAACAGAGCAAGAACTCATTGCACCAACCCCACTACCATGTCGTATTCTGTATTAAAGAGCTCGGCATGCGGGCAGGGCGTTTCGCCTTCCAAACCCAACACGATTTACTGCCGACCGACCCTCATCTCCAACAGCCCCCTCTGAGCACGTACGCCAGCACCATGCCCTGTGGCTGTACTGGCTGGTAGCAGCTTCCCCACCATGCACAAAAAGAGCTTCCTCGCTTCGATGCAGTCAAATCAGTTCACTAAGTGATTTGGAGCCTCAGCTGAGCCAACAGTGACAACTCCGAATTCAAATTAACGCCAAGGCTCAGCAGGCACACAGTGAAAGGTTCCCAGGGAGGTGAGGGATTCTCCAGCTGTGGGTGGCCCTGTTAAGCAGGCTGGAGGAAGAGGAAGAGAAAAAGGAAAAGGAAGAGGAAGATCCAGGCCTTTTCTCTTTACCTTACGGGTGCTCGACGTCTCTACCACGCAGCAGATGGATCCAGCAGAACAACATATCCACCATGCTCGTTTTAAGCGTTGATCCCCAAAGGGAGGGAGGGCCACGCTGGCCAGTGGACACCCTCCTCGTAGCCCCTGAGCCTGCCAGAAGTTTTCCTTCATATTCTGGCAGAGACTGGGGCTGAATCAGCTTTCAAAAAAAATTCTTCTCAGGGGTGAAACGAGGATGGGAGTTTTCCAGTGGCCAGAGTGGTCAGGGACCCCAAAAGGAAGAGCTGGTGGAGCTCAGCTCCTGCAGTCTTATGGTGTCTCATAGGGATGATGCTTCCAGCCTAGCCACAACCAGGGCCACGTCTTGCCCTCCACGCTACGGTACGATGATACCATAGCAAGAGTAAATAAGGCAGCATTTCAGTACTGCTTTACACAGACTCCGGAAGCAAATCCAAAGGAGACAGAAAGGAGGAATCAACACTGACATATTCACGATACAATACCCAAGGCCAGCAAGAAGACTGCAGCTCCCACCAAGAACTTGCGCACCTGCAGTCTCACGCGTGCTGCGATGAGCAAAGACAGACAAATGCTTTTGCCTTCAAGTTGCTCCCTTTTTTCCTTGGAAAGGATTCGGCATGTCGTCTCAGTCTTCCGAGTAATAGGACAAGAGCCAAGCTAAGTCATGGGAAACAGCGAGGGTGAAGACCTGGTCTGCTTAACAGATGACTTCTACTCTCCAAAGGGACCAAGCCCATGGATCAGGTGCAAAAAGAACCCAGAGGGCTGTTAAAAAGGCACCAAGAAACCTGTCCAGATAAGGAACAACATGCCAGAGACTTACCAAGAGCCTGGTGGAATGGGGCATCTGGCTCAGCATTATTCTGGCCACTCGAGCAATCAACAGGGACAGACCAGCCCATGCAGGAAAAAGTCCACAAAACCACTAAGCCCAGTCCAGATTCTAACTGGGTGACACAGCATACTTATTGCTGACTGGGGCTTGACTTTAGCCCAAAACATCAGATGAACCGTTAACACAACCACCAGAGGAAGACCTTCATCAGGGAAATTATTGCCATCCTTTGGCCTGATGGCAGCAGCTACCTGTGAGCAGCTCAAAACACATTCATATTTCACTTATTGAAAGACTATTTCTACAGAGAAGCGAGGCTTTAGCCTAAAAAGTGGGCGTTGAGGTACTCAGACTGGAGCTTTGAAAGCAACTGCTCAGGCGAGGGCGGGTTTGGTATCCCCACCTCAGGCAGACATTCCAGCAACGAGGTTGTGGTGGGCAGAGAAAATATGTGGTCACACATGTACATCCTGGCCAGCTCTGGTTACCGGCCCCTCTGCCGGGCTCAGCCAGCCGGGCTGCACCCACAAGCCCCCTCGACACGAACGTGCAGACGCCCAAGCACAAATCCAGGCTGGGCGGAGGATGGACTGAGAGCAGACCTGAGGCGAAGGACTCGGGGCTGTTGGTGGATGAGAAGTTCAACATGAGCCGGCAATGTGCGCTGGCAGCCCAGCAAGCCCCCGGCATCCCGGGCTGCATCCCCAGCAGCGTGGGCAGCGGGGCGAGGGGGGGATTGTGCCCCTCTGCTGCGCTCTGTGAGCCCCCCCTGCAGCGCTGCCTCCAGCTCGGGGGGGCCCAACAGCAGAAGGACACGGAGCTGTTGGAGCGGGGCCGGAGGAGGGCCCGGAGATGCTGCGAGGGCTGAGCCCCTCTGCTGGGAGGACAGGCTGGGAGAGGGGGGATGTTCAGCCTGGAGAAGAGAAGGCTCCGGGGAGACCTCAGAGCCCCTTCCAGTGCCTAAAGGGGCTCCAGGAGAGCTGGGGGGGGACTCTGGATCAGGGAGGGGAGCGATGGGTTGAGGGGGAACGGTTTTAAACTGGAAGAGGGGAGATTTAGACGAGATATTAGGAAGAAATTCTTTGCTGTGAGGGTGGTGAGCCCCTGGCCCAGGTTGCCCAGAGAAGCTGTGGCTGCCCCATCCCTGGAGGTGTTTAAGGCCAGGTTGGACGGGGCTTGGAGCAACCTGGGCTGGTGGGAGGTGTCCCTGCCCAGGGCAGGGGGGTTGGAACTGGATGAGCTTTAAGGTCCCTTCCAGCTCGAACCATTCTATGACTCTCTGTCAGCAGGCTGCAAGGCAGGGACCGGGGCAGGGAAAGACCATCCTGCCACACGGCTCAAGAGGAGCAGAGCTCTGCTACAGAGAGATGAAAGGAGAACAGGGAGACCTTGTGCCCCTGACACCTTCCCAGCCCCCTCCCACAATCCCCCACCAGCCCCACACACTTCTTACCAACACTTCTTCCCAAACTACTTATCAATAGGAAATTTTTCTCTCCTCAGTGGAATATTACAGGAGACTAATAGGTTTGAGGACCTTACCCTTGTCCCCCCCAAATAAGAAATGTAAACACAGAGCGAGGCAGGACCACCCAAGGCAGCAGGAGCAGTGTCCACGCTAGACAAGCTGCAGCTTCAGCATCAGCTTCCGAAGGGCCGGTTTCCACCTGGTACCTTTGAGGATGAGTCTATGGAAGGAAAGCAGCCAGCCCTTCGGTGCGCAAAGACCCCGGGCAGGCACAAGGGGACACGAGTAACCGCAGCCTTTCCCCGGCTCTGTTAACAGGCCAGAAAGATTTCCAAACCATTTATATAGCTGTTTAATCAGCTTTGCATGATTAAGCACAATGCACGCAGACGTCGTTCCCCACGCCTCTGGATGTTTGGCTTGGACACGGACCCTGAAGTATTACAAACAGAAAATAAAATGTCACTTTTTAATCCAATGCTGAAGCTTTTTCTGTTGGCCTCGACTTTTCTTTTTCTCCAGCCGAACTGCGCTCCCCTTCGCTGCCCGCGCGCTCTGCCGCTTGGATCTCTGCCCGGCTTGGTGCACGGCTCCACGCTATGCGAAACACACCCAAAGCCAGCCTTGATCTTCTGTTTGGCCTTATAAAAGGCTGCTCAATCCCCCTCCCTTGAAGGACTGCAGCAGAGTCTGCTTTACAAGACTCTGCCATGTCCAGCGGTACCTTGCCTCCTGCGTACTGCCAGTAAGAAGGGTCTCAAGAAGGGACAACACGTGGGACAGTGGAAGCAGACCCTTGCCAGCCAGCATGTACCAGCAACACTTTCTCCACCAATTTACAACCTGGGGAGTTCCAAACAAAACAGAGGACCACAAATGTCCTCAAAATGCAGTGGGTCTTGGAGCTTTAAACATAGGAAACTCATTACATTGGATAACCAGGTCCAGACCGCTTCTGGGTAGAGAGGGGTCCACAAAGGCTGCTTGACCGAGACAGTACACGAAAATCCAGGCACTTCTCACGTAACTCCGACTACCCTCTTCCGTCCGCAAGAAGGCCAAACCTGCTCTCAACACCTTTTATCTTTGAGGGGGAAAAAAAAACAGTATTCTGTCACACAATCCCTGAATTCAAGCGGAGAGAAAGCTGAGTGCCACATTGGCATAACTGCCCAAAGAGAGGGGATTTTTCGCTAGCGATACTCAAGTGCAGGAGAGGGCTCACGCCAGATGCTCTCCTCTTCGTGTTTAGCCAGATCTTTTGGCCTGAAGTGGTACACAGGAATTTAACAGAGCGAGCACATGCAATATAAAAATCTCTCATGGCTACACAAAGGTGGATGCAGCATCTCTACTCTCTGTGTTTAACCGAAGGGTATGAGCCAATCTACTCATTGGTTTGCAAAAACCCACTTTGCCTCTCAAGGCTAAACCCATCCTTTCAAGGAAAAAAAAAAAAAGTAATATTTTTTAAACGCTAATTACAGAAGTCAGAGTAGTTGTATTTTTTCATCTTTGGGAAATGTGCAAACGTGCAGCCAAATACCGGAGCAGCTGTACAACTTGCCAAAGACAGAGCTGTCGCTATACAGCCGTTCTCTTTAGATTGTGCAGTCGCTCAATCAATGAGTTGCGACGTGATCAGCTAAAATGAAGTGATCCCTGTTAATGCAGCATTTGTCTGGGCTAAGCCCACCCCTATCCCCCCGCCTGTGCCAGGTGCTGAGAGAGCATTTACACGCCGACAACGTGAACGTAACTTCACGTTGCTTCATGCGACGTATTTCCCAGACTGCTGCTGTGATCTGCACCGCGGTCGCACCAATCCCAAAGCCAGGAATACCCTTTCCAGCGCTTCACTTCTGCGGCTTCATCAACGTAAACAAGTAGGCTGAGTGGAAAGCTGGTAACTCAGGATTACACTGGCTCCAGCAATGTTTACAGGAACCAACTCTGCAATTTGTTGAAGGATCTGGCACTACAGAAAGCAGGCAGAACCCCAGAGCAGGCTTCTATTCTGCTGCAATTACACCTAATTAACTAACCTTTAAAATACCCTCAAGGGGGCAGATCTCATTACAGGGAGAAGCAGTGGTCAATTGTGAGTAAGCAGTGCGAGAGCTGCATTATTTATTTCGCAAGCGGCGGCGCTTATCCAGGGCTGCTGCGCGCGTGTTGCGCTCTGTGCCTCTTCAGAAGCTTCAGGAGGAGATAAGCAGGCGGGTTGTGTCTCGTCGAGTCTCTCTTTAAACATCCACCACAAGCAACGCTCGGCGAAGATGCTTTCTGCAACATCCATCCCTAACCTCGCGCCCACATCAGTTCACCCGTCCTTGCTGTCACTTCAGTCCCAAGGGCTTCAAATGCCACAGGGCTCTCTGGTCTCAGTCTAGTACCTGAAACCAAGAATCGAGACGTCTTTCCAAGAAGGAGAAAAAGAAGAAGATTCAGCTTGGTTTATTCTCATCTCTTCCCGCTACAGAAGAAATAAGCAAGCCTACTACGTAAGGCAAAAGGGGAACAGGACTCCCATGTTTCTCCATCAGCCTGCAAGTATTTAAAGAGCGGCAATGGGAGAGGGTTCGCCCACAAACCAGTGGAGAGAAGCCCCAGCAGCTCAACCGTTTCCTTGAAACAAATTGAGCAAGTTCCCCGAGGGGAACAAGCTCCCCTCCTTTCCTACCTGCCCCAGCTGATGCTATCCTCACCATTCAACATGTCCACTTGCCTAACAAATCCTCCTTCCTCCTATTTATCCAAGACAAAAGCTGCTCGGCATGCCATCGACTTTTTGATGCCTGTCACCTACTTTGGGCAGTTTCTACACCCAAGTCTTGCACCCAGCAGACTTTGGCCCTGAAGCAGGAGGCAGGACGCCGCTCGCCAGCCTCTCCCAGGGTCAGCGGGCTCTTTCTGCAGGCGCAGGAAATACCAGCGGAGAGAGATGTCAATACATGACAGACAGGAGAGAATTCCCTCCCCAGCAAACTTTCCCTCCCTATTACTTTCCCTTTTCGGAAGGGGAAAGAAGAAGTCTCCAGGTCAACCCTGAACCAAGAAGAAACCCAAAGTTGACGCAGAGGAGCAAAAGTTCCCAAGCCGCTGAGCGCCACGAGCATCGGGAGCGTGCAAAGGAAACGACTTTCCTTCCACCACTCAAAATTCAACAGGAAGAAAGAGAAGCCAGAATTTGTTTTTAAAGACCCAGCAGCCAGAAAAGCCGGAGGACCCAGACCATTCCTGCCCACCCTCGCAAGAAACCAGAACAAATCAGTGCATCCAGCCAGACGCCTGGCGCGTAGTGCGGAGCCAAACAGCAGGACGTCTTTGCCAGCCCACATCACTCACACTCAGTAGTTTTGGGGTTTTGTTTACCTGCTGGTAGAAATCCCTCTGGTCTGTAATACGTAACAGGTGTGAGTACAGGACTTTTTTGGATCAACCCTACCAGTTCCAAGGTTTATCTGCTGGCTGCCGTAATACCTCTACGCTCGCCACGGTTTCAGGAGCCTCACTTTGTCATATTAAGTGTGTTCTCAAACATCAAGTATGACTATTTTCAAACTGTCCGTCAATTTTTGTCACTGAAGCATAAAAACATATTTAAAGAAACAACTCCAAGGATGATTTGCAGACATCAAGAGGAACCTAAGCTACACTTCAATGGTTTCTTTCAAATTTACTGCATTTGTCTCAAGCGTTCCACATTTCCTGTCGATACCTAAAGGCTCAAAGGCTTCAGCAGCGACACCCTACTATAAACATATTCATTTGTTTAATGAAACTTGTAAAGCTTTCTTCCTCCGCCCTCCAAAACATCGAGGGCTTTGTTTCTAGCTTTTGTTCCTCTAATGACACGGGAAACTCATTCTCACCCTTCCAAACAGGCAGCTCAGAGGCAGGAGACAGGATCAAAAGAAAAAGAAAAGAAAAAGAAAAAAGGTTTAGTGCTAGGTTACTTCTTCTATAAAACGCATGTACTAATGTAGACTGGAGCCACCCTTGGGGAAAAGAAGAGCCAAGTGCCTCAACCAAAGTCACCCCGGGCTGCAGGCAGGACGGCTGCACCCTGTCGGAGCGCGGCACCCGGGGCAGAAAGCCCAGGCAGGGTTTCCCAGCTCATCCGAACAGACAAAAAGCAACCCAATAAAACGTGCCAGGAGGTCACATACTGAAGACAAGGCATTTTAAGATGCTGAACACTTTGCAGTGCTTGGTCTAATTTCTTGTGAAGTCCCCTGCAACAACTCCAGGTATTTTGTGTTTCTGCGATGGGAGCTGTTTGGTTACAGAACAGACTGTCTGGGCTTATAAATTCAGCTTTTGTTTCCATTTCTTCCCACCCAGGCTAGAAAACAGCATAAAAACCCCGTGGCATACTCCAGAATAAATCCACTCACTAGCTCAGGACTCACTTCTACTAATTCACCCTCTCCGAAACATGATGTACATGCTGTAATCTCTAAAACAAAACCATAATAACCAGAAACGGGAGAAACCTGTTACTGCCAACACACGAAGCAGCAAGCCATGAAAGCAGGGGGCAGCAATTTGCATCTCTCAACTTGCAAACCCTGGGAATTCGGTGAGCGCAAGAAGCCTCTCGGGCCACAGAGGTGAAGCCCAGGTAAGCGCAAGACACCAGCCTGTCCCTGACCGGGCAGTGAAATGTGAGATATTCCAGCGTAAGAGAACTACCTCGCCTTCCCCAGCCAGGCTGAGCCTGCCACACTGTCAAAACTAAGTTTATCGTAACACAAACAAGCGTGATTCTGAGACCAGCGAAGCATAAAAGACTCATTTCTTTTTCTTTACAAACCGCTCCGAATTATCTCCCTCCTTTCGGCAACCCTTCGCACAGCCTTCAGAAAGGGTTGTTTGTGCAAACGCGAGTACGCAAAGCAGACGTGCCGGGGCCCGGGGGTGGGGGGGTGGGAATGCCCAGAATGGTTTATAGGCTCAGAAGAAGGGAGAAGAGGCTGAGATGGCACTGCATAGCTTGGGAAGCCCAGGACATCTGGGTGGGATTGTAAGCACTGGGCTTACAAGCCTCGCTACAACAACAAAAACACCCCCAGGACAATGTTAATGCTTCTCCAGCAGCCACCACGTGCCCGGTTATCTCACCATGCCCAGCACCCATCAGCTCCTCCAAGGAGAGGAGCAACAAGAGCCCTGGATTTTGCTCCCCACGCTCCACCAGGGCTTTGCAGGTCTCTGCCAGGCAGGCAGCCAAGTCACCCACCCTTCAGAGGGGACGTGCCTCTGTGCTCTGGGCTGTCGGTCCTACCTCTCCCACCAGCATCCCTCCTTCAGCCGCTGCACCTCTGCCACGCCACCCACGCTGTCAGCCTGCCCCCATGATGCCACCAAGGGATGGATGCTGGAAGTCCAAGAGCAAGTGTCCTATCGCACACCAAAGTCTCCGGCGCCCTCCTGTTGCACACCAAGGTCTCCGGCATCGCCCTTGGACCTTTCAGGGCAAGGAGCCACCCACAAGCCATGCTTCTGCTCTCTTCAGCCTTCTGCTGTGCTCCTGCCAGCACAGTAGTCCCACAGCTCCAAGTAGTCAGGAGGGCATCAGCTAGTCGCTGCATCCATTTAGCAGGCACAGGGGAAAAAAAGATTCCACTAGGATATTCAAATTTTATTTTATTTTTTTATCCCCAGCTGCAATGTCCTCACACACATACAGCGAGCGGAGTGACAAACTGCCATTCCCCTGGAAAAAGTACGGAATGCGGCCATGCAGAAGGGAGACGACAGATGCTTTTTAATTCTTCCACAGCCAAAGGTGGCAGTGAAAGCCACACGGTCCTGAGCAGCTTTTAAAGCCAAAGTGGAACTGAACGTTATTTTCCCATTAGAAGAATTTAACTTTCAACACAGCTATACCTTCCCCAAGCAGGAGAAGGGCCCCGAAGCAGCCCCCCATTTCACACCGCGTTTGCTGGGGACCGCAGAACCACGGAGCAGCCGCGTAGATCCCCGGTCCAGCACCGTGCCCTGCGCCCCACCGCAGCAAACACTCACCACTTGTTTCCTGCCCCTGACAGCTTCTGTTGTCTAAAAACTGTTGGTTTGGGCTCCTTTTACCTCCTGTGCATGTCACTCGAGCCGAGTTTCCTATCGGACTCTGGCAAATGGATTTTCCGCAGGGCTGTCGGCAGTCGGCTCCGCTGAGTCTTGCCAGATTACGTGGCTCCCAGCACCAGGTCCTCACTCTTCGGTTGTACTCCTTTCTCAGGGCAGAGGATACGCAGGAACAGCCCGGCAGCCTGCAATCCCAAACCCCTTCCACAACCAGCAGCGACTCAAACTCAACATACTGCTACTGGTATTTCACCAGGGGATATTGTAGCAGAGGGAACAGCAGCTCTTTTTTTCTGAAGATCTAAAATGCATTATTAAAAAATAAAAAAATCAGGAGGCTACCAGGCTGCTCACGACGTAACCTAACAGAGGGACATTCAGCCTGCAAACAAAGCCCGGCCACCAGCTGCAACCAACCCCTCTAACATGGACAGCAGCACTGCTCTTCCCCTACAGCACCACGGGACATCCCCGGAGCTGTCACTGTCCCATAGAGTCACAGAATGGTTTGGGTTGGAAGGGACCTTGAAGATCATCCAGTTCCACCCCCCTGCCCTGGGCAGGGACACCTCCCACCAGCCCAGGTTGCTCCAAGCCCCGTCCAACCTGGCCTTGAACACCTCCAGGGACGGGGCAGCCACAGCTTCTCGGGGCAACCTGGGCCAGGGGCTCACCGCCCTCACAGCAAAGAATTTCTTCCTAATACCTCATCTAAACCTCCCTTCTTCCAGTTTGAAGCCATTCCCCCTCGTCCTATCCCTACATGCCCTTGTAAAAAGTCCCTCCCCAGCTCTCCTGGAGCCCCTTTAGGCACTGGAAGGGGCTCTGAGGTCTCCCTGGAGCCTTCTCCTCTCCAGGCTGAACACCCCCCTCTCCCAGCCTGTCCTCCCAGCAGAGGGGCTCAGCCCTCGCAGCATCTCCGTGCCCTCCTCTGGCCCCGCTCCAACAGCTCCGTGTCCTTCTTCTGCTGGGGACTCCAGAGCTGGAGCTCCATGCCAGGACCCCGGTGGCTTCTGCAGTGCTGGGGACACACCAGAGCTGGGACCCACGCAGGCAGCACCAGAACTGGTGTCATTTAAGTAAGCGCTCAAATTCACATCAAATACCACTGCCACCCGATTGCTTGTTTCAGCTTAATTAGTCGCCTCAAATAACACTCGGAGAGCAAATTCCACAGTCTGGTATCACTGGTATTTCTTTCTGTTTCAAGGTTTTTTTGCTTTTACAACATAAAGAGCTGCATGGGGAGATGCAGCACTCCACGCGCACCGAGCACCAAGCTGACTCCATGCATCTCTCTACTTTAAGAGCAGCTTTCTCCCAAGAGAAGGGGAAAGACCCTGACCAAATCCAGGGCTAAAAGCAGGCATCGACCCCGGAACGTTCACAGCCATAAGGATGCCGCATGCCAGCAGCGGTGGAGCCCTGTCCCAGACATGCAGCTCACCAGGGCTCTCACTTCCCCACCTCCATTGAGAAAAAGCCCAGCCCAGCCCCAAAACCACAACAGCGGCGTGCTGTGGAAGTACCTACCGCCACTTACATTGATTTAAGTTCCGCTTAAACTCACTTTCAGTCTGCTTTTCCCGTACAGAGCAAACGCCATCCACTCAAGTTTGGTAGCAGAAACCATCCCCAAGGCGGTCGCTCATGTTTCCTCCTCTTCCCTCCTCCCCACAACCCATAAAGCCGTTAATAACTTAATCTCTGCCCCACACTGACTCTACAGAGGAGGGGAAATATCATCACGAACCGAAGCTTGGGAAGAAGAGACAATTTCTGTCCAACTCACAGTCATGCCAAAAGCCCCAGCTGGCATTGCTGTGGCCCCATTACATCTTTGGGGCTATTTCTTGCACTTGGATATTGTGGGTTCCAAAACCAAGGTTCATGCCAGGCACCACCAATATTAACTGTGACCCCCCCTCCACACACACACGGAGGATGAGCTCCCTTTGAACCTGTAAGCATTCCAGGATCTTCCTGCTATCAAACAGAAACACACAAAGATATTAAGAAACAGTGATTTTTACGCTTTATGAAATCTACCACTGTGTTCGCTTAATGTCCACCAGGAAGCCTCAGACCCGGACCTACAGCACCAGCAGCAAGCATCAGCCTTCGGCAGCACCCCACGCGTGCTTCGCCATCGTCACACACCCCGGCCATGCCTGGACCGCCCTGCTGCCTCCACCTGCGTCACCAGCAATGTAGAGGCCATCACGGCCCTGCTGCCACCAGCAATGCTACAGTGTGGACCTCCTCTGGGCAGAAGCATCCTCTTAAAGAGCAATTTGAAAGGGGAAATGAAAGACGCAACGCTTTCTAAAGTGGAAAAATGAAGGCTGAGAGGAGCTTTTGGAGGGGGTCTGCCAGACAACTAGAGAAGCACGAGTGCGTCTTGCAGGCTCGGTTTGGCTGGTTTAGCCAACAGCTGTACTGCAGATGTTGTGAAAAAGCACCATCAGGAGAGTGGCTCCGGGCAGCTTAATGCAACACCGAGAATACGCATTACAGTCCGAGAGGAGGTGGAAATGCTTTTGGCATGTGGGAGCGGCAAGAGTCATTGGCAGTACAAAACGCACGGTTCCCCCAAGGACAAATTCACTATCTGTGTCGGCAGGCACATTTCGCGCTGTGAACACAGTAGCGAGATCTCCAATCGCTCCCCACCTAATCCTATTCAGCCCCGTGAACGCGCCTTCCTGCCAAAGCGACGACGGGCTCGGACCCGATGAGTCAGATGGCATTTTAAGCTTCAAGTTGTCAGAGCTCCCTTTCTGCCGTATCCCTAACCGGCACCGCGCTCCCCTGACCGCAGCACGCCAGATAAAACATGCCACCGGAGCACCGCTGCTGGAGAAGCTCCCCAGAACCAGTCTGGTAGCGTTGTACCCATGTTTTCCACGGATGCTTGAATTTAAGCAAACAAGGAGAGGGAAGGGCTGGCGTTGCTCACTCCAAGCTCACGTGGAGGAACCCAACCCGTGCCCTACCCCAGAAACCCAAGCAGGATTTTGGAAGGATGGAGCCAGGCAGGAGAAATAGGGAAAGCCATGATCCATCCCCTCATCCCAGAGCGTCCCAGCAGCTTTCTAGCGCTGGGAACCCAGTGGTCCCAGGGGAGAAGGTGAGCTGAGGGTGGCCCAGCAGATCACCCTGCCCAAGCAGAGCCGTAGGCTGCAGCTAATGGGAAAACATTTGTTCTGCAAAATCAAAAGCCAGAAAGGGGGTGGGGGGAAGCCTCCGAGTTCAAAGAGGATCTGGTCTGACAACAAGCGGCAAGTGAAAGTCAAAACAAGAATAAAATCGAGAGAAATTATGTAGGCAATTGTTGTAATGACTATCAATTACTGGCTGCATTGAGCTACATAATGATATAAGCAACTCCGAAACGCTTTGAGAGCGCCTCAGTTATAAGCAATATGAGGTCGAAACGACTCTGAAAGAGCCGAATCACTGCGTCGCGGTGCAGTATCACATTCCAGGCAGTTAATTACGACGACCCCAATCCAATTTTGATTAGTCATAGCCTTAGACAATATCCTGCTCCCGAGAAGGCAGAAAGCCTCTGGCGCATCGGCCTCTATCTTACCGAGGGGAAACCCCACAGCACACGGGTACATTAAGCAAAACTTTGGAAGAATTTTTATTGCGTAAAAAACCAACGACCCAACCCCAGGAAAAAGCCCTTGCAAATGTTTTTAATAAATAATTAAAAAAACCCCAACACAACAAAACAACCCTGAAAACCTTTAGATGGGGTCCTTTTCCCCAACTAGGGCTCCTGACCCACGCAGTACAAACTGGCCTCACAGCTGGGGATTACTGGGGTGCCACATCCACAGCCCGCTTCCCTGGAAATCCCGCGTTTGCCTCCTCGCCCGCAGCATTCGCCAGCTCTACAAAGGTGGCACTGATGTTTTTTCTTTTTTTTTTTTTTCCTCTGGGAAGCGGAGAGGAGAACGCTTCTTTATTCGCAGAAACGATCTCAAATTCCAGAGGAACGCGTCTAACTTTTTATCAAAATCTGTAATTAAAATAAAGCAACACCCCGCTCAGCAATAGCTGCATTCTCAAGCTGAAGGGGGGGAGAATAAAAAGGTTTTCTCAAATAAACTAGTAGCTGGGATAAAATTACCATCACCACCCTCCTCCCAGCCCATGCAGACAAATCATGCCTTTGAGTATTCAGCGTCCTGCCAGACTCGATCCAGCCCCGGATAAGCGGTCAATCTGATTACGGCCGCAAATGTTAAGTATGAAGCATATCATCAAAAAGATCTGTTTGTGGTATGATACGCTCCCAACCCTTCGCAGCCGCTCTGAGAAGGGACACCTTCAAGAAGCTTAAAGCCAAAGCTTAGCAGGAGAAGCAAAAACCCGGGAGCACTGAAATCATTCCTCTATTGGAGTCTTTGGGACATTTTACAAATGAATAAACTTCTCTGCAAATTCCATTTTCAGCTAAGCGGCAACCACCTCGCCCAAAATACATTGCATGAAATATGTTGGCTCAGAAGCTTTTTCCTCTCAGAGGAAGGAAAAAAAACTCCCATCTTTGAGCTCCCGCAGAATACAGATGTGTTATTAACCAGGATAAATTCCATGATTCTATAAAACATGCTTTGAAGAGGCAGACTGAGCGCTGCGCTCTGCTCCCAGCCGAGCCAGTCCCCGTATTTGAGGTGAGGAACGGCTCACACCTGACCCAGCAAAATGAAAAAGAGCTTTGCCACGAGTTTCTACGGTGAAAAACTGGGCCCTTGGTCAAAGCAAGCAAAATATTTCAGATCCACTCCTCTTCCAAAACACACATGCACATGAGCGCGTCCGCAGGCACGCTCAAGTTATTATACACCCCCAGTTTCACCCTCACCGCAATCCCAGCTCCGCTCTCAACAACACACACCAAAGTTAAACAGCAATTAAAAGCTCCGGAAGGTGCAGCAGCAACAGAGTTGGAGGCAATTTAAGCTTCACTCACATTTACATGGCCTGCAAATCCATGCAGGATACTTTTAGAAATCTCTTTAGAGGCAAAGCCCAGTATTTCCTCTGCTCAAAGGGTGTAAGAACCCTCAAAAAATTTAAAAATAAAACAAAACCTGAGGTTTCCTCACAACAGAGATCCAAACTATTAGATTTCACAGGGAAGCAGGAGAAGACTAAGGCGAACGGGGAGGGCGTCCAAGATCAGATGCAACGTCAGCAACTCCAAGAGAAGACTACGCTGGAGGTAGGGAGCATTTGATCCAGGGTCTGTGCGCAATTCCCAAGGGATCCATCAGAGGTGAGCAGCAAAAACACGCCTGGATTCACCGGGGGGCTGGGGAGCCACTAAAAAGCTGTGGTTTCACACTATGCAGACTTCAGTCCAAAAAGCAACAGCCAAATCTTGCAGATTGTTCTGTTTAAAGATAAAAAACGAACCCCGCGATTCTCTGCAGCCCCTGTCTGGAGTGACACCTGCTACCCCCAAAACGCGATTCCTTCTGCAGCACCTGGCTCAGGCTGGGCACCTCATTACACCGAGCTGAAAAGGTCAGAAAAGCACAACAAACCTGGGAAAAAGCGGCAGAAATCATCACACAGGGAAAAGGGTAAAGCTGAATATAGAGAGCTCAGTTGAGGATAGGTGATGCAGAGGCAGGCTAGTAGTCAAGGACAGAGATTTGGAGGATGCAAATGTTAAAGAAAGCAAAACAAACGAAGCTTGAACTGATCATCAAAAGGGGAAAAAAAGACTGAAGGTGTCTGTCAGAGGATGGAGGGCAGAGATGCTGTAGAGCTTGGAGCCTTTGAAAACAGGTTAAACAAACTCTGGGACTTCTCTTAATTGAGCAGAGGCAGTGAGATCATGCGGTGCGAGAGGCTTTTCCACCTCCAATTGTTTTCTAGATCAAAACAAGAAAAAGAAGAAAAGAAACAACCCAAGATGCCAGCAGGAAGGCTTCTCCTCATGCCTCACAAATGCTCGGTTCTCCACCGCCCTGCCGTGACCCTGCATTTCTAGCTGGTACCAAATCCAGTGCGAAAAGACTTGGCCTCTGTCACCGCGATCGGACAGACACGGTGCACACTGTCCAACAGGCAACACAAATTACATATGCGCTGCTTTAAAAATATCACGCAGCAGCCTTCGGTTCTGCATAACCCGCAGAACTGCAAGATACAACCTCCCTCGCTTTACAAGGTGACATAAAAGTCACGTCAAGCGTGTCTCTACCTATCACCTCACTGTCCAAACCAACCTTCCTCCTCCAGTCTTTGGGGCCAGCCAGCGGAGCCCCTTTCGCTGCTGCTGCACGCGCAGCGGCTCCGAGGGAGCATCAGATCCTCGGTGAAACGCGGCGTTAAAGGGGAGGGAAAGGAGACAATAAAAATATAACACCGTTAGACACTGCCTCACACGCTACTAGTGAGCGGTCCAGAGGTTTTTGCATGAAGTCAAGCCATCCTCAAGATCCACTCCCCCCCCCCAAACACATCTTGTTTACAGAGTCCACAGAGCATATAACGGGTCCCAGAAAGCCCAGCAAGCTTTTCAAGCTAGTCGGTGTTTGACACATGGCTGTGTCTTCTCTGCTCCAGGCTACCCCTATCTAGGGGCACCATCCCCAGACACTGGGACCTCAGCATCATCCTTTCCTCTGCAGGCAACAGCCTCAATCCCTAGCCACTGTCCTCATTTCACAGCACAACAAGCAAACTGCCTTCAGATTTCCATGCCTTCATCTCTTCTAGTCCATACCAGCGCTTCACTGCCAATACCACAGCCATGAAGCTCTTTAGGACAGTCTTTCAACAACCCAAGCTACTTAAAAATAAAAAAAACAAACCAAACCACCCCCCCCCCACCTCCCCAGTTTTTCTACCCATGGTTTTCATCGTGCAGAAAAATAAAAAATAATAATCATTTAAAAAAATAAATCACAACAGACATTCACAACCATGTCATTTTTATGGAATAAATGCCAGTTGGTCTCTTTCCTTTGACATTTAGCTAATAATCGTTTCAGCCAAATAATCTGACAGCGCTGAGCCCAGTAGCCCGTAAATGCCTCTGGTGTTTTAGCGAATACTAAAGACAACACTTTCTGCTCTCCAGCTCCCCAGTACATGTGGTTATACACACACGCATGCTTTCCTTAACCCTTCAACCCTCTCCGAACCCTCAGATGAATCAGCTGGCTGCGATGACTTGCTGTGCCTAAATTTAGCAGTTTGTTCCACCACCCCATGCGTACCATCCACGCCTGTGGGCAGAGCCGGGAGGAAGGACAGGGAGAAGAGGAGGAAGCAGGTACCTCCTCCTCTTGCTAGGAGAGAGGGACAGTAAGAGGACTGGAATTTGCTTCTCGTTAACTCCCTGCCGATTGCTACCCGATACCTTCATCAGCCATCAAACCCTGGCACCTCTCCTGCAAGCGTCCCAGTTCCAGTCCTACTACAACCTTTTGAAGTTTCCTTTTAGTAATCTTAACACTATTTTACCCACCTGGTGATGTTCCCTGTCCTTTAACTTTCACCTGAGCTGGATTTCCATTTTTCAAAAGACCCATTTTTTTGGCTCAAGTTACACCTGCTTAAAACAGAATAGGTGAAGAAACTTCCCCAGCACTCCTCCCTTTATTACTCTGCACACCTGCTGGGAGCTTACAGACTCTGTCACCAACCCCTCCTCCTTCGCTTTCTGGCTTTTCTAAGCTGCAGGCTCGCAATAAGTCCTTTTGCACGCAGGGGTGTCACAAACATGACTTTTTTTCTCTTCTGGCGTGCCTCCGCAAAAGGTCCCAGGGGTGCCCGTTACCTGTTGGCTCAGCCGTTGTCACATCAACCTCACCAGAGTGTTCAGCACTTGCTGAACCGAGAGACAGTTGTTCTGCACGCCAAGCGCTAGTTATACAAGTCTCTTGATGAAGATAAACATATATAAAAAGCATAATGTATTTTTCAGCATGGACAGCATTACTGGTAGCTGCGCTCAGTGGGAAGGAACAAGAAACTTTAAAGGGACAGCCAGGCAAGAAGCCTGCAGACAACCACTTTAAGCCTGGTCTGTATGAACCGACAGCTTTTAGTGGCACAAAACCTCCCTGGACACCCTGCTTCATTTAAGAGAGACCTCGACAGTTCGCAACCACTCCTCAGGCCAAGATCTCCAAGCACTGTACAGTCGCACCTTTGAAGCGCTGGCACAATTCCCACATCAGAATCAAGGCACGAGGCGATTGCGCAGGGCTGGCTGGAGTGGCAGGTCTGGGCTGAGCTGCACAAACTGCTGGCACTACCAAACGCGTCCTGCCACGCACACATGGTCTGCCGGCCCTTATTTCCCCACACACTTGGGCTGCTCCGTGCCAAATGCGCAGGGAGAGGCGCGCTAAGGCGAAGGGCCCTCTGGTAAGCCCCCACCGTGCCCCAAGGCGACGGCCATCGCGCACAGGGTCTGTAAGCCTCCACGGAGCAACTCGCACGCTGATGTGAACAGACCGCCTGCTTCTGCTTTTTCTGCCAGCAACGGGAGGACAACACACACAGTGGCACAGAGCGCCTGGACCACAGCAGGAAGATGCAAGTCGGAGGCTTTACGTTGAATAAAGCTTTTCTTACTCGGCTGATGCGGGAGCGCATTGCCGAGATGATCCCGTAACTCCCCCCCATGCCATGACGCTACCCGGTTAATCACACAACGAGGCAGTAAGCGATGCCGTCTGCACACACAGTGTCCATTACCATCAACGAACTGACAAAGTAGTTACATATTTCCACCGTATAGAGGTGCTTTCTAAAAGAAATGCCTCTATTTTATCTTTAAGAGGTGTTTATACCACGAGGACAGAGGTAGAAAAAACCCTCCTCCACCAAAACACTCCTTCACACACGCCGATTTGCTTTGTCATGCCACTTTAATGCATGCACAGCAGCTACAGCTAAAGAATTAAAGCAGATCTCCTGGGTGAGCATACAGAAACTTCGTAACAATACCTGCACGCCTTAAAAAACAAACCTATTTTCTTGTAGCAATGTCAGCACAGGCCAACCTACAAAAACATCGACAAATTCATTTCCACCCCCCTGGCACTCCGCTAGATCTCTCTCCATTTTGGGTCATACCAGGCAGCTTCAAATTACACCGCATCGGATCTGCTGCAAGGAAACACAACCTCACCATGGCACAAAGCAGCCAAAAGGAGGGAGAAAAGAAAAAAAAAGAAAAAAAAAAAAAGAAAAGGCGCATTCAGGATGGTCAAGCCCGTGACAAGCGAGCTCAGCGCGGTGCCAGCGAGCCCCGCAGGAACCCTCAGCGGCGAGCCGAGGGGGGTCACAGAGCAGCTTGAGGTACCAGGACCTGGCTGCTGGTGCCTTACACCCGGGAGCTGCTCAGACGAACCTCAGTGTGTTACCGACGGAGAACAAAGAGAAGGGATGCGGGCTCCCAGCGGCGCTCCCGGGATGCTCTGTTCCCAATGGGATTGGGACCTGGAAAACGTGAGCTCCAGCTTCGCCTGGCTCCGTCCATACCTCCTGCATCCATTCCAGCCCACGAGTGCCCTTCACCCGGGTCGACCCAGATGCCGGCGACGCAGACATTGCCTTTACTGGTGTTAAAAGGCTCTTCCCGTGGCTGCCGCCATTGACACAAGGCGCCTTGGCCCACCACCCCTTCAGCAGCCCGGGGACCACCCGAGGCCCAGCGTGAAGGTTCCCCACTGGGTTACGCCAACCACCACACGGAGCCACCGCCTCGCCTCACGCCCAGCGCCTGCGGCTCCTTCCCCAGCGGGGGACACGCAGCCCCGCGGGCACCCACCGCCAGGCCCGAGGTGTGAGGGGAGGCCCCAGCCCGGCCGGGCCCCACAGGCCTCACCGGGCCGCGGGGTGGGCGCAGGCCCCGGGGCGGGCGCAGGCCTCACCTGCTCGGCGCCGTAGGCCGTGGCGAACTGGACGAACTCCTCCACCCGCACGAAGCCGTCACCATCCCGGTCCAGGGCGTCGAAGACGGGGCGGAGTCGCGGCTCCTCCTCCTCCTCCTCCTCACACCGGGCCGGGGGCTCGGCGGGGCCCTCCGTGGCCGGGAAGTCCCCCTGCTCCGGCAGGGACCACGGCGGCGGTCCCAGGGCGGGCTGGGCAGCCTCAGGTGCCCAAAGACCCGGCTCCAGCTCCAGCCCCGATTCCAGCTCCGGCCCCGTCCCGTCCCGCTGCGGCCCCCGGGGGAGCGGGGGCTCGGGCACGGCCGCCGGCGGATGCGGCTCCATGTTCACCGGCGGCGCTCAGCGCCCGCCGCCGCCGCCCGCCCCGCCGCTGCCCGGCAGCCATGCCCCGCCGCCATCACCCCTTCACATCGCGGCCGCCCGGCGGGGCGGTGCCGGTAACCGGGTGCGGCGATGCCGGTGCCGGTCCCAGCGGTAGCTCCGCCCGCGTTCCGGACACACGGCTTTGTGCGAGGAGGAGGAGGCAGCGGCGGCGGCCCCGCCCGCCGCACCGCCACCGGGGGCGGCTCCACAGCCCCCGCCCCGCCTCGCCTCGCCGGTCCGGGAGCGGCGGCTCCGAGCCCAGCCGGGGGGGGGGGGGAACGCGGTGCTCCCCGCGGCCGGGACAGCAGCGGCGGGGAGGCGGCGGCGGCGGCGCCGAGAAATAAAGCCGCCCGCCCGCGCCGCCGCTGCGGGGCAGCCCGCGGCGAACCGCCAGATCCAACCCGGCACCCGCCGCAGTAGCCGCGGCGCTGACGTCACTCGGCTGCCCGTGCCGGCCCCACCCCGACGCGGCGCCGGGACGCGCGGAGGCCCCGCCCCTTGCCCCGCCCCCGGCTCGTGCGCGGCGCGGGAAGGGAGGGGCCACGCGGCGCGCGAGCACGTGCGGCCCGCGCTCCCCTCCGGGAAGGGGGGGGGTGGGGGGTGTCACCGCGCACCGGGGGCCGTGCACCCCTCCGGGGGCGTCACTACACACTGGGGACCACCGTAAAGCGGGTCCCGTGCGCCCCTCCGGGGGGTCACCGTGCACCGGGGGATGTGCACCCCTCGGGGGGGTGTGTGTGTGTCACTGTACATTGGGGACCACCGTAAAACGGGTCACCGTGCATCCCCCAGGGGGTCACTACACACTGGGGACCACTGTAAAGGGGGTCCCTATGCACCCCTCCAGGGGGGTCACTACACACTGGGGACCACCATAAAGCAGGTCCCGTGCATCCCACCGCGGGGGGGGGGGGGGGGGGGTCACCAAGCATCCTCGGCTGCAGTGACCCTGCCCGGTGTCCCTCCTGGCCAGGCTGCCCGGGCGATGGACGCGTGTGACATCTCAGGACAAGCCTGGCTGGGGCACGGTTCCCAAAGCCGGGGAACCCCGGCAAATGCAGCCCCCAAAGCCGGAGTTCGGCAGCATCCCTGGATTGGAGGGAGGAACAAAACACCCACCCCCCCATGCCGCCGGATCACGCCGGTGCTGGGAAGCATTGAAACCTCTGCTCCAAAACCCTTTTTCTCATCGTAGCCATCCCCAAAGCTCACCGGGGCGGGAATGGGCTCGTTTGTTGGTCCCACAGGAGGAACACGCTCACGGCTGCACCGGCTGACACTCCCCGGGCGACATCTGCCTAGACCATCCCCTGCGAAATCCCCTCGGCCTTATAATTCCCCCCGTTTCCAGGCAGCTCAAGGGACGGGGTCTCCTGCCCGTGCTCGCTGCCACCCTGGGAGGGGGGACAAGGCGTGGGCAGGGCTGGAGGGGGGAGCCTGACGCTGCGAGCTGCGGCTCTGCACCCCACCGTGGCTTCCTGCAGCTCCAGGACAAGGTCAAGGCTGGGCCAGAGCTCCTTCCTTCCTTCCCCTGGGGCTGGTGGCCGCATGGCCAGGCTGCCACCCCTGGTGGCCACAGGGCCAGGAGCTCTCCCTGCTTCTGTCACCCCCCAGGCCGTGGCCCACCATGCAGGTTTCCACACACCGGCAGGCAGCTTTGCCTCGCCGTATGGGGTGGCCCCCGCGCCTGCTGGGCCAGGAGCCCGGCTCAGCACCGAGCCCGCAGCAGCGTGGCACAGCCTGGGCTTGGCAGCACCTTCCCTTCGTGCAGCTCTTCTCGCTGCAGGGAGGGCGAGAACCTCACCTCGCTCCCTTCCACCTCCGCCCCGTGTCACCCCAGCCCGAGGGCGGCACGTCACAGCGCAGAGTCCCCACTGGAGTTCGTGAAGTGTCTCCGTGTCCCGTCGCCCTACCAGCGCTCACCGAGGGGCTGCCAGGGGTTTGGCTAAAGCTAAGCCTCCAGGAGGGACCATGTCTGATACTATACGCAGGGAAGGACAGACAGACCATCCTCAACTCGCTCGGTGGTGGTTCAAAAAGACGCAGTTAAAATACATGGGACCCTCCCATGAACAAGAGATGGAGGTGAAAGAGAAGACTGCAGCTGGGACCAACAAACATCACACACGTACCTTCTCCAGGAGAAAATACTTTGTCCTGGTATCTGGGAAAGAGGGATATTGTGGCTGGAGGCAAATCCCAGGAGAGACCCGGGGAAAGGATCCAGATCCAATCCCAGATCCCAGTCCAAGCACCACATCCCCATCCACTCTGAAGGGGTCAGCGCGTCTCTCACCTCTGCCGAGGGACCAAACGTCTGCTGGAACCACATCCCCAGAGCCAGCTGGGGCCGAGGAGGTGGCAGATCCCCAAGCACCATGGTTCCAGGGTGCCACAGCCCAACTGCCACCAAGAGCTGGGGCCACGCAAGGCTTTGCTAGTGGGAACAGTGGTTTTCCATCCTCGCAAGAGGACAAGGAGCACACGCAAACCTTCCCGAGCTCCCAGCAGCCAGAGGCTGCGGATCAAGCCCCTGCGCAGGCCAAGAGACGGGAAGCGTGGCAGCTCAGGGTGGATGTTTTATTCGTGGCCTGCAGGAAGGAGCAAAACCTGGCAAGCCTACAATCAAGTAGGAAATGCAATCACAAGGAGGAAAACAAGCTTCACGGAATTCAGGATAAGCTTAAAAATTGCCGTCAGCAGCAGGAGGCGGCTGCACGCGAGCGGTGCGTGTCCCCTGAGGCGCTGGCACCAGGGACGCGTTTGGCTCCAGCAGCGCAGCGCAGAGCCGGTGCGGCCCCGGCAGCTCGGCGCCCTGCTTGGAAAAGGCCCGAATTCCAGCTAGCCCTTGATTTACCCTCAGCTGTAGTGTCTGTACGGAGAAAGGGGACAGCATGAGATTGGTGTGACAGACAGACGGGTGGCTGACAGACAACTGGACATCTTGGGCTCCCAACAGATACAGTGCAACGGTCCACAGCAGTAGAGAGCCAGCTCTGGTGGGCTTCGACCTCGCACCACCTCTGCTCCCGGGACAGGGACATCCCAGCTGAATCTGCTCAGGGGACGACTGCTGCTCCATCCAGGAGCCCCGCGGAGGGGACGGGGCCGCTTCCCTCTGCCAGGGGACAGCTTGGTCCTTGTCTCGCCCCACCCCAACCCTGAGAGCTGCCCCCAGCACAAAGGCCCATCTCAACCCAGGACAGGCTGAACTACTCGCCTCTCCCAAAACGGAGCTGCTGCTGGGGGTCTCGGGCAGCTCTCAGGCTGAGATGGGGGAGAGGGGAGGAAAAGGACAGATATCCACAGGCAGCACTGCCCGGGACTCGGGAAAGGCCAGGAGAGCAATTTGGAGGGAGACACAAACGTACAGTGAACATCCCAGCCTGGCACACCCCGGGCTGTCCCTGCGCCCTCAGCCACGTCAGCTCAGAAGAAAGTAACGGCACAGAACGGGGGTGCTGCCCACCCAGCAGCCCGTGTGCTCCCTCCCCCAGGCGGAGGCAGGATCGGCAGCGTCACCACCACCACCACCAGCTATCGGCTCCGACTCTGGGAGATGTCACCCGGAGATGTCCCATAGCAGCAGCATTCGGTCACGTTTCTGTCCATCGGTCAATCCCAGGCTGTCCATCATTGATTTTTGTTTGCTCCTGCAGCCCAGAAATCTGCAAGACAGCAGGGAGGTGGGTACACAGTCCTGCTCGTGGAGGCTGCCGGGCAGGACCCACGCAGGGAGGAGAGGGGAGGAAAGGACACCCCTCTCCCAGAAAGCTCCAGGCACCAGCTCCCTTCCCACCTCTGCAGGCGTACGCAGCCAACACGAGCCCTGCGTGCAGCTCAACCGCAACACAAGAAACGCTGCAGTAACTCATGCAATGAACAAAGGGGTAGCAGAGGTTGTCGGGACTCTCTGTGCCCAGTACCTGCTGTCGGGGCACAGAAAACGGGCACCACGTCGCTTCAGGGGCCGCTCAAGGTGTCCAGACAAGCATCCTCCAGCAGAAATGACAAGAGGTACCACACCAACCGCAGGCTCAGGGGAAAAACCCATCAAGTTCTCCTGCCCTTCCCAAATCATTCCTAGGACTGTCCACAAGGACTCAAGAGATGTTCCCCACGTTGCTCGGTGCCTGCTCTGACAACAGCGTTGGGGGGTGACCCTGCTCCACCTTCCCAAAAGCAGACAGCAGCTTGACAAAAGCGCTGCCAAGTCGAGACTTGGGCTGGCTGCCCTCACCCGGAGACGCTGACGCCCAGCGCCTGCCCTCTCTTCCCCAACACAGTACATGCCACGCAGCCGCCTCAGGAGGGGCAGAGCCTGGTACCGGTATGAGATGACCAAGGCACTTGAAGGAGGCAATGCCATACCCGTCGGTATGGCAGCCATGCCCCTGTACCATAGGGCAACAGGATTTCTGACACGAGCCCTGCTCTAATCCCGCGGAGGGGGAAAATGCACGTCACCTAGAGTTTAGCAGAGGATGAAGCAATACCCAGCAAGGCGGGGAAGTTGTTGGCAGAGGTCAGCCAGCTCCCGCCATCCACGACCAGGGTGGTGCCCGTCACGTAGGAGGAAAGGCAGCTCGCCAGGTACAGCGTGCTGTGGGCGATCTCCGTCTTGTTTCCCGCGCGCTGGAGGGGGATCATGTCGAACTGGCTTGCTTTCTCGGCAAATCTCCCACCTGAGCGGTAGAAGAAAGAGTCAGCTAGGACCACGGGACCACCACCGCCTGCCAGACACTGTAGCACTGCTCGCACGGGGCTTGCCGAGAGCCCCAGGGAACCCAGATGAGATCTTGGTACAGCCCTGGTGACAGCCCAGAGACAAAGGCCTGAGAAGAGAGTTAAAGGAGGGGAGCTCAAGCCCAGCGGTGGGATTTGTACTGCAACGGGGAGTTCAAGACAGGGCCACAGAGAGATTTCCCAGCCTCCAGGGCTGAATTAGCACACTGATGACAGACTGCAAGAGCTACACCAACAGGCAAGGCAACCCGCCAGGCTGAGTTTTGGGACAGCACATTACATCGTGGCGTCAGAGAGCACAAAAAGCAGCCGCTCAACAGAAAAATCAGCGCCCTGAGAGGTACCAAGGATGCGGGAAGGGCTGCTCCCCCAAAGGGACGTGCCAGCTGAGTCACAGGACAGTCATGCCCAGCAGCAAGGGCCCTGGCCACATCACAAACCCCACGAGTTGCGTGGTACTGGTGGTCCACCACGGTCCCCTCCCAGGCAGATGCCAGCAAGCCACTGGCGAGGCAGAGACAGGAGCCCCAGGTTGCCTTACCCAGCCGCCGGTAGCCCTCGGTGCCTGTAATGGGGCCTGGTGCCAAGCTGTTCACTCGGATGTTGTTGGGTCCCCACTCCACAGCAAGGTGACGGGTCATGGCATCTGGGAAAGGATTACAAGGGGAATAAGAAATGGAAAGCAAAGCCGTTCCAGGAACTTTTTAGGGGCCAAAAAGCCACAGGAGACTCTGGCCAAGAGCAAAGCGCCCTCGAGGAGAGAAGAGCCTCATCCCAAACTCAGACACATAGTAACCACACTGATTCATATTCACCTCTCCCGTGGACATCTTCCCATCCCAATATTTGGGAAGAACGGGCTTCCTTACTGGCCCCACACAGCTCGCAGAGCCCCAGCAAGGAGCATTTAGGTACCTATGGCAGCCTTAGCAGTACCAGCATGCACCTGGAGGGCCTGTCCTCGGTAGCTCAGGGTTGCCGTGATGTTAACGATGACCCCACCGTGGTCCTGGGGAAGGAAAGGAGACATGGCATTAGGCAGGGAGCAGCACGAGGGGTCACACAGGAGAGTGGTGGGACAAGAGAGCTGGGCTAGGAGGGACAGTCACCCGAGGGCACTGCCACCTCTGTGTTGCTAACCCATCACCAAGGCTGCACTGCCCACCCGGCCTCACTGAGCTGGGGCAGCCAGTGGGGCCATTCCAGACAGGGGGGAAATGCAGGGGACACGCAAAGGCCAAGGGAAAGCAGAGGAGTAGAAAAAGGAGCCACAGATCACAGCTGCTTTCCCAGTAGGTGGCAGAGCATGGAAAGGTGCCGCAACAGTCAAAGCCTCAGGGCTAGGGACAGGCAGGATTCCCAGTTCCTGCACTGGGGCTGCCATCCCTGGGAGGGAACGGACTGGATCTGAGCAGGGTGGGTGGCAGAAGCCCGGCAGCACGGCCCCAGGTACACGGGTCTTGCACATCCCTTCTGCCCTCCACTCTTCCCTGAATTTCTCAGGAGCAAAGTCTGGGTTGTTTGACACTAACCCCATGCCTACCAGAAGCCTCTCCAGCAAGCCCTCTGGCTCCGGTTCTACTTACCCGGAAATATTTCTCAAAAAGGACTTTGGAGGTGTTGAAGGTGCCAATGGTGTCGATATCTATCACTGTCTTGAAGGCGTTGAAGGACAGGGCGCTGGCTGGGCACAGAAAGTTTCCCGCAGCCCCTGAAGAAAAAGCAGCCAGGGGTACAGTCAGGACAGGGCCAAGAGAGATTGAGCACGTTCAGGGCACTTCTGCGAGAGGGACGGTGAGCAATACTGTCTGGGTAGACTGGAGGGCACAGGGAAACAGGTCTGCTAAGGGGAAGAACAACTTGTGGCTCTGGGTGCCCAGCAGCACAGCCAGCCTGAGGGCGGGAGGGTGCTGTGCAGCGGGAGAAGGGATGATTGGATGACGACACATTAAGAACAGGTCTTTGCTTCCTCTGAGACTGTCCCTTTTGCGCTCTCAGGGCCTCCCCAGATGCTCCCAGGGCAAAGCAGCACAAGCCAGACACTAAGCAAATACAACCTCCACGCAGGAAAATGCCCTTCCTAGCAGCGAGTCTGTACCCAGTGTTCCCCCTGCATGCTCCAGCAGCTCACCGTTAACGAGGATGTCAATCCGCTTGAACTCTTTCAGTGCCTCATCCACCGCTGCCACAATGGTCTGGGGCTGCCTGACATCTATGGACAGAGGCAGGCACTGCTGGCCTGTGGCTGCCACCAGCTTTTTAGAGGCCTACAAAAAAAAACAACCACAGAGAAGTGAGATTCTTTCTGAGACTCTCTCCTTCTGTAAGGGTTAGACCCAGACATTGTAACAAGCGTGCAAGAAGTCAGGCAGGAGCCACGTCCCTGTCAGCACACAGCAACCACTGTGGGCAGGGGAGAGACCTGCCTAAACACGGCCAGCTTCAGCCTGGCAGCACCTTGCAGCTAAAGCCCTGGGGTAGCCAGAGAAAGCTCCTGCACGTCGTGTCCCAGTTGAATGCCCAGCTGGCCCTGAGGCCACAACTCGCTAAGCCCAGTTATCTCTGTGGCCTGTCATCCCCGCAGCACATCCCGAGCAACATCTCTGCAGGGCAAGTACAAAGGTCGGACCCCAACAAGGCATTTTTGGCATGAGCCCAGACATAATTAACCTTTAGATCCAAAAATGTCAGTAGGCAAAAGAGCAAACGCAGACCAGCGGTTGCCCAGTCTGCCCGTGAGGCAGAGTGGGCCAGCTCTGCAGCTCATCGTCTGCCACAAACCACCCCCAAGGAGCTCATTAAGAACATGACTCTCCCCAGCAAATTAAGCACAGGGGACATGCAAACTCAGCAGCAATCCTGAGCAACACCCAGCAACGTTCCACGTTCCTGCTCGGGCTCACTGGACCCTTCTGTGAGCTTTGAGCCCAGTCCAGCACACGCATACACCGAGCATCAAGAGCCTGGGCAAGCAACCCCTGTGTGCATACTGAGAAGACTCCAGCCCCTGAGGACTGCAAAGCTGCTGAGCTTTGCAGCTTTTCTGGCGCGCGAGCATGAGAGAACGTGAAACGACAGCACTAACCCCCTCCTGGAGGCAGATGGGTCATGCCAGCTCACTCCCAAGCACCGACTTTGATCTTTATTATGTTTCAGTGAACTCCACACACAGCTACCGCAAACCTCTCTCACAGCCGCTTTCAGCCTGAGACCACAGCACAAGCCACGGCAAGGAATGGAAACCGTGAGCAGCCAAACTCCAGCTGGGGGTCAGACATGCGGGGGTGGGTGTTTATTCTGCCCAGCTGATCCACAGGGTAGCTACAGTCTAATGCAGTCACTGCTTTCCAGACCTGTGTACTCCCTTCCATCTCAAGATGCAATATAACTGAGACTTTGGGGCTCAGTGTACCCATCTCAACGCACATAACCCTTGGACAAGGGGATCTTGCCTTGCCCGAAGCTGAGATTCACATTTGACCTCGGGCTCTGCCACTTCCCCGCTAAAAAACCTTCACCAGTTTGTTTCTCTCTGTCTCATCAACAAAAAAGCGATGTGATACCTGGAACAGACACTCCCAAAGCTGCCAGGGGAAGGTATGACCACAATTAACTGAGCTCCGCTGGGAGGTGCAGTGGGTGCAGCCCACCCTAAACCCACACCCATCCTGCCCATCACTGCTCCCTGCTGGTGCTGGAGCACTCGGAGAAGACAGGGTAGCACAGGTGAGCCATTTCTCCCATTACACTACTCCCAGCTCCAGCCAGAGGAGAGGACCGAAGGATTTCCAGGCATTCACAGCTCTCCCTTCTGCCTGTCCCACTGGAGCCCACAGAACTCACCTCTGACACCCGCTGCAGGTTCCGGCTTGCGATGACCGTCTGACAGCCATGCCTGCAAAGAAAGGGCTAGTGAGAAGGACCACACAGCACCAGCTCCTCGCAGTCATCTTGGACTTTGGGGGATTACTACGAGTTTGGTGGGTGAGCAGTGGGAGGTGGCACAACGCCCTTGGAGGGGAGGCATTGCTGCTGCTCCACCAGGCTTGCAGGACTCAAAGAGGGGGAGAGTCCCAGCACACCAGAGACTTATCCCAGCCCTGCGACAGTGCCAGCCCCTGCCTCCCACACACTCATGAACCCACCAGAGCCTGCAGCAGGCAGAGCTGCCCACAGCTCTCATGAGGGCTCTGTAGGGCTTCACACCCCGCTTCTCCTCGGCCCTGTTACCGCAACCGCCTCAAGGGAGAGGAAGCTTCTACCCCCTCCGTCCCACCGGCGCCCGAAGAGGTCGGGCCAAGCCCCCTCCTTGCTGCTGCTGCTGCTGCCCACCGACCGCAGCCCCGCCGGGCTCCCCGCACCTCATGAAGATCTCGGCGATGCGGAAACCGATGCCCGAGCCGCCGCCAGTGATGAACGCCACCTGGCCCCTGGGGGAAACAAAGGGACGGTCAGACCCCAGCGCCGGGCACGGCCCCCGGCCGGGGCGGCCCCGACCAGCGCGTAGGCCGAGGGAGGCCCTGCCCCCGCCAGGCCGCGGCCCTGCCCCTCAGCGCCCCGGCACTCACGCCAGGAGGTCGGGGCTGAAGAGGTGGCGGTACTCGCGGAGGCAGTCGTCGGTGTCCACGTCCGGCGGGGGCCGGGCGGCTGCCGCGCTCTCCGCCATGGCGCCGCGCTGGCCCCGCCGGCGGCACCGTGACCCGCAGCGGCCGCGCCGCGGAGCAGGTCGGGATCGCGCGCCGCGCAAGGTCTGCCGGGAGGTGCAGTCCCACCCGGAACTGGCGGCCGCGCGCATGCGCAGGCGTCCGGAGGCGTTGCCAGGCAACGGCGCGGGGCGGGAGCGGCGTCCCACAGCGCCGCCCAGTGTCCCCAGTGACACACTGGTGGGACAGCGGCAGCCCGGTCACCCCAGGCCCTCACACAGGTATCCCAGTGCCTCCCAGAGCAGCCCAGTACCGTCCCACAGCCTCTGGGAACATCCCAAAGCATCCAAGAGCGACCAGTATCACCCAGCGTACTTCCGCGACAGCCCACTGTCTCCCAGAGCCTCCCAGTACCACCCCAGTGTCCTCTGAGGACGTTCCAGTGCCTCCCAAAAATTCCCAGTATCACCCCAGTGTCCTCTCAGCACATTCCAGTATTTCCCGGAGCTTCCCAGTGCCTCCCAGAGCTGACCATACCGTCCCAGTGCCCCCCCAGGGACAGCCCAGTGTCTCCCAAAGCCGCTCAGTGCATCCCAGAGCTGACCGGCACTGTCCCCATTGCCCCCTGCAGACACACCACTGCTTCCCAGTACCACCCCAGTGCTTCCCAGTACTTTCCCAGTGTGCCACAGGAAAGCCCAGTGCCTCCCAGAACTTCCCAGTACTGTCCCAGTGCCTCTGAGGACAGCGCAGAGCCTCCCAGAGCTTCCCAGTGTCTCCCAGAGCTGACCAGTACTGTCCCAGTGCCCTGCATGGACAGCCCAGTGTCTCCCAGAGCTTCCCAGTACTGTCCCAGTGCCCTGCATGGACAGCCCGGTGTCTCCCAGAGCTTCCCAGTACTGTCCCAGTGCCTCGGGGCCACTCCAAAGCTTCCCAGAGCTGCCCAGTGCCTCCCAGACCTGACCAGTACCATCCCAGTGCCCCCCGGAGACAGCCCAATGTCTCCCAGAGCTTCCCAATGCCCCCCCAGGGACACACCAGTGCCACCTGGAGATTCGCAGTGCGTCCCAGAGCTTCTCAGTACAAACCCAGTGCCCCTCAGGGACATCCCAGTGCTTCCCAGAGCTTCCCAGTACTGTCCCAGTGCCTCTGAGGACAGCACAGAGCCTCCCAGAGCTGACCAGTACTGTCCCAGTGTTCCCTGGACACAGCTCTGTCTCCCAGAGCTGCCCGGTGCATCCCCAGAGCTTCCCAGTACTGTCCCAATGACACTGGGGACAGACCAGTGCCTCCCAGAGCTTTCCAGTACTGCCCAATTCTCCCCTGTGGACATCCCAGTGCTTCCCAGTACCACCCCAGTGCTACCCAAACACACCCCAGCACATCACACGGACAGCCCACTGTCTCCCAGAGCCTCCCAGTATCAGCCCACTGCCTCTGACGACAGCCCAGAGACTCTCACAGCTTCCCAGTGCCTCCCAGAGATGACCAGTACTATCCCAGTGCCCCCTGAGGACAGCCCAGTGCCTCCCAGAGCTTCTCAGTACTGGCACAGTGCCTGCTGTGGACATCCCAGTGCCTCCTAGAGCTTCCCAGTACCATTCCAATGCCCCCCGGGAAAGCCCAGAGCCTCCCAGAGCTTCCCAGTACTCTCCCAGTGCCTCTGAGGACAGCACAGAGCCTCCCAGAGCTTCCCAGCGCCTCCCAGAGCTTCTCAGTACCATTCCAGTGCCCCCAGGGGAAAGCCCAGTTCCTCCCAGAGCTGCCCAGTGCCTCCCAGAGGTGCCCAGTGCCTCCCAGAGGTGCCCCCTGGGAAAATCACAGTTCCTCCAAGAGCTACCAGTACCATCCAGTGTCCCCTCAGGGACATCCCAGCACCTCCCAGAGCTTCCCAGTACCATTCCAGTGCCGCTTGGGAACACCCCAGTTCCTCCAACAGATACCAGTACCATCCAGTGCCCCCCAGGTATAGCCCTGTGCTTCCCAGAGCTTCCCTGTACCACCCTAATGCCCCCCTCGGGGACACCCCAGTGCTTCCCAGAGCTTCCCAGTACCATCTCAATGCCCCCCCAGGGACAGCCCCATGCCTCCCAGAGCTTCCCAGTACTGTCCCAGTGCCTCTGAAGACAGTTCTGAGCCTCCCAGAGCTTTCCAGTGCCTCCCAGAGCTGCCCAGTACTGTCCCAGTGCTGGACACATCTCAGTGGCTCCCAGAGCTGCCCAGTGCATCCTCAGAGCTTCCCAGTACTGTCCCAATGACCCCGGGGACAGACCAGTGCTTTCCAGAGCTTTCCAATACTGCCCAACTCTCCCCTGCAGATATCCCAGTGCTTCCCAGTGCTCCCCAAACACACCCCAGCACACCACACAGACAGCCCAGTGTCTCTCTGAGCTTCCCAGTACTGTCCCAGTGCCCCCCAGGGACAGCCCAGAGCCTCCCAGAGCTGCCCAGTGCCTCACAGATCTTCCCAGTACCAACCCAGTGCCCCCTGCGGTCATCCCAGTGCTACCCCACTGCTCCCCAAACTTGCCCCAGCACTTCAGACAGACAGCCCAGTGCCTCCCAGTACCATCCCAGTGCTCCCCAAACACACCCAGCACTTCACATGGACTGCCCAGTGTCTCCCAGAGCCTCCCAGTATCAGCCCAGTGTCCTCTGAGCACTTTCCAGTCTCTCTCCGAGCTTCTCAGTACTGTCCCAGTGCCTCTGGACCACTCCAGAACTTCCCAGTGCCTCCCAGAGCTGACCAGTACCATCCCAGTGCCCCCCCACGGACAGCCCAGTGCCTCCCAGAGCTGATCAGTACCAACCCAGTGCTCCCCATGGACAGTCCAGTACCTCTCAGAGCTTCTTAGTACCATACCAGTGTCCCCCAGGGACAGCCTAGTACGTCCCAGAGCTTCCCAGTGTCTCCCTGAGCTGACCAGTACTGTCCCAATGACCCCGGGGACACCCCAGTGCCTCCCAGAGCTTCCCGTAACCACCACAGTGTCCCCCATGGACATCCCAGTCCGTCCCAGAGCTTTCCAGTGCTGCCCCAATTTTGCCCTGTGGACATCCCAGTGCTTCCCAGTACCACCCCAGTGCTCCCCAAACACACACGGACATCACACGGACAGCCCAATGTCTCCCTGAGCTTCCCAGTACTGTCCCAGTGCCTCTGAGGACAGCCCAGAGACTCTCACAGCTTCCCAGTGCCTCCCAGAGATGACCAGTACCAGCCCAGTGCCCCCGAGGACAGCCCAGTGCCTCCCAGAGCTTCTCAGTACTGGCCCAATGCCTGCTGTGGACATCCCAGTGCCTCCCAGAGCTTCCCAGTACCATCCCAGTGCCTCCCTGGGGATGGCCCAGAGACCCCCAGAGCTTCGCAGTGCGTCCCCAGAACTTCTCATTACCAACCCAGATCCCCGCATGAACATCGCAGCGCCTTCCAGAACTTTCCAGTACTGCCCCAGTTTTCCCCTGTGGACATCCCAGTGCTCCCCAGTACCACCCCAGTGCTCCCCAAACACACCCCAGCACTTCACACGGACAGCCCAGTGTCTCCCAGAGCCTCCCAGTATCAGCCCAGTGTCCTCTGAGCACTTTCCAGCGTCTCTCCAAGCTTCCCAGTACTGTCCCAGTGCCTCTGGGCCAATCCAGATCTTCCCAGAGCGGATCAGTAGCATCCCAGTGCCCCCTGGGAACATCCTGGTTCACGCAAGTGGTACCAGTACCATGCAGTGCCCCCCAGGGACACCCCAGTGCTTCCCAGAGCTTACCAGTACCATCCCAGTCCCCCCCCCAGGGATAGCCCAGTTTCTCCCAGAGCTGCCCAGTGCCTCCCAGATCTTCCCAGTACTGTCCCAATGCCCCCCTGGGGACAGCCCAGTGCTTCCCAGAGCTTCCCAGTACCACTCCAAGGACACCCCGGTGCCTCCATCCAGAGATTCCTCGTACTGCCTTAACTACCTCAAGGTTCATCCCAATACCCTCCCAGTCCCCCCCAGTGCCCCCCAGAGCCCTACGGCGCTTCCCGGCGGCGCCCGAGGGAGGGGACGGGAGCCATGGCTGGAGGCACTGGGGTTTATGGTGGGGCCGGGGGTCCTGCCCAGGGCCGGGGCCACCCTATGGCCCGTAGGTGTAGTCCCGGTCCCCGCTCTCCCAGACCACCAGCTCGTCCCGCTGGAACCAGTAGCCGATCTCCCGCTGGGCCGTCTCCACTGAGTCGCTGGCGTGGACCACGTTCCTGCGTGGGGACGGCGGTGGGGACGGTGCCGTGGAGCCGTGGGGCACCAGCGCCGGCGTCCCCCGCTCTCCACCCCGCACCCCTACCTGCTGACATGCATGCTGAAGTCCCCCCGGATGGTGCCTGCCGCTGCCGCCGCCGAGTTGGTGTCCCCCACCATGGCCCGCGTGGACCTCACCACGTTGTAGCCCTCCCACACCTGCGGGACAGGGGACGCCTGAGCCACCCGCACCCCCCTGGGACCCCCAAACCCCTCCATCCCCCCCCGTCCTGTCCCCTCACCATGGCCACCAGCGGCCCCGAGGTCATGTAGGCGAGGAGCGCGGGGTAGAAGGGCTTCTGCCGCAGCTGCTGGTAGTGCTTGTCCAGGAGCCCCTGGTCCGCCTGACGGCAGCGCGGGGTGACAGTGGGGACACCCCGCCGGTGCCCACCGCTGGCACCCCCCTCCCGGCACCCCCCTGAGCCGGCTGCATGGCACACAGGGAGCGGGGCCACCAGGGGGACACGGGTGGCAGCTCTGTGGGGACGGGTACCTGGAGCAGCTTCATGGCCACCAGCTTGAAGCCGCGCCGCTCGAAGCGCTGGATGACGTCCCCCACCAGCCGCCGCTGCACCGCGTCCGGCTTCACCAGCACCAGCGTCTTCTCCTGCAGCTCCGGGGGGGCTGCGAGGGGACGGAGGGGTCAGTGTCACCGCCGGACGCAGGACACGGGTTGTGGCAGTGGGACCCCACACTGCTCCCGGGGCGCTGCTCGGTCCTGGTGGGCAGCGGCTGCTCCGGGGTGACCCTGTCCCCATCCCGGGGCTGTGTCCCCCTGGCCAAGCTGTGCCTTGCAGACTGGCGGGGTCCCGGCAGGGACGCGCTGCAAAGCCCCGATGGGCGTTGGGGACACGTCCACGGCCGGGAAACACTCTTTAACCCAGCGCGGCTCTGGTTTCGGCTGAGCAAACCGCACTGCCACGTCCCCATGGCATGGTGTCACCCCATGTGCCATCGCTCCTGCAGGGCTGCGGGTGCTTCCCCCTGCCCGCAGCAGCGGGTCACCAGCCCCGGCACAAAGCGGGTCCCCAGTCACAGCCCTCCACTGGTGGGGAGCAGCGCCGTGGGACAGCAGGACCCGGTGTCACTGTCACCCATGGCACAGCAGGGTCTGGCATCACCGTCACCTGTGCCACTGTGGGACAGCAGGGTCCGGCACTGCCGCCACCCCCCTCGTCCCCACCGCTGGCCCTGCTGGAGCCACGCTGGAAGGAGGGGACAGAAGTCCCCCAAGGGACAGCGCGTCCCATCCGCCAGAGGAAGGGGACAGGAAGGCGAGGGAGGGAGAGGGATGGAGGACACCAAACTGGCCCCGGTGCCTGGGAGGGGACAGATCCCCCGATTTCACCCCCGATTTCTGGGTGTTGCCAGATGCGGCCCGGCTTTGCGTGGCGCCCGCCCTGGGCACGGCGCAGGGGGTGCCCCATCCTGGCCCTGGGGACACCAAAACCCTCGGGGCTCGCAGGACGGTGGCAGGGGAGCCACCAGCTCCGGCCGCTGTCCTGTCCCGACGCGCTGGACGAGCCCCCGGTGCGGACCCACACCACGACGAAGGGAAGGGCCTCCAGGAGCCGAACACCCTGCTGGGGGGCTGTCCCCAGGGCGGGGGGACGGGGGGCACGGGGGGCGCTGGGAGGGGATGGGGCAGTGGGCGCCATGGGGGTGGGATGGGGACAGGACAAGGATGGGGACAGAGTGCCCAGGAACAGGATAGGGAAGGGGCTGAGGGCAGCGAGGGGTTGGGGACAGGGAGCCCGGGGACAGGACAGGGATGGGGACAGGGTCCCCAGGGATAAGACGAGGATGGAGACAGGGTGCATGGGGGCAGGATAGGGAAGGGGACAAGGGCAGGACAAGGATGGGAACAGGGTCCCCAGGGACAGAATGAGGATGGGGATAAGGTCCCCAGGGGCAGGATGGGGAAGGGGACAAGGTTCCCGGGGTGGGAAGGAGACAGAGTCCCCAGGGAAGGATGACGATGGGGACAGGGCCCTCAGGAACAGGATGAGGATGGGGACAGGGTCCCCAGGGGCAGGATGGGGAAGGGGATGAGGTTCCCAGGGGCGGGATGGGAACAGGGTCCGCAGGGAAGGACAGGGATGGGGACAGGGTCCCCAGGGACAGGATGGGGAAGGGGCCGAGGGCAGGACAGGGATGGGGACAGGGTGGATGGGGACAGGGTCCTCGGGGACAGGATGGGGAAGGGGCAAGGTCCCCAGGGGAAGATGAGGATGGGGACAGTGTCCCCGGGGACAGGATGGGGAAGGAGCCGCGGGCAGGACAGGGATGGGGACAGGGTCCCCGTGGACAGGACGGGGATGGGGAAAGGGTCCCCGGAGACAGGACAGGGAAGGGGCCGGGGCCGGGGCCGGGCCGGGCGGTGTCTCACCGGAGCCGTAGCAGCGGGGCCCGGGGGGGCGGCTCAGGCCCGGCCCCCCCCGCAGCAGGCTCCGGGCCAGGCAGCGCCCCAGGGAGCCCATGGCGGGGCCGGCGGGTCGGACCTGGCCGCGGCGGGGGCTCGGCCGCCCCGCGGAGGCTTTAAGGGCCCGGGCCGAGCCCGGGGACGGGTCAGGTTTTCGTCCCTCCCCTTAAAGCAGCCGCCGGGACCGGGAGGCCGCCGCGCCTGCACGGAGCATCCCCGGTACGGGGCATCCCCGGAACGGGGCATCCTCCCGGTGCGGGGCATCCCCGGTACAGAGCCTCTCCGGCACGGAGAGTCCCTGGCACGGAGCAAGCTCCGGGCACGGAGCATCCCCGGTACAGGGCACCCCTAGTGTGGAGCATCCCCAGAACGGAGCATCTTACCGGCACAGAGCATCCCAGGTACAGAGCACCCCCGGAGCAGAGCATCTTACCGGCACAGAGCATCCCAGGTACAGAGCATCCCCGCCACGGGACATCCCCGGTACGTATGGGGCACTCTCCCAGCATGGAGCATCCCCGGAACAGAGCATCCCATGTAGGAAGCATCCTCCTGGGACGGAGCATCCCCGGTACAGAGCATCCCCCCGGCACAGAGAGTCCCTGGCACAGAGATCCCCAGTTTGGGTCACCCCTAGTGTGGAGCATCCCCAGATCAGAGCATCCTACCGGCACAGAGCACCCCTGGTACGGGACATCCCCGGTATAGGGCACACTCCCGACACGGAGCATCCCATGTATGGAGCACCTTCCCAGCACGGAGCAAGCTCCGGGCACGGGGCATCCTGAGTGCGGAGCATCCCCGGAACAGAGCATCCTACCAGCATAGGACAGCCCCGGTACAGAGCATCTCCAGTACGGTGCACCCTCCCAGCACAGAGCATCCCAGCTATGAGGCATCCTCGCAGCACGGAGCATCCCCCTGGCATGGAGAGTCCCCGGCACGGAGCAAGCTCCAAGCACGGAGCATCCTCAGTACAGGGCATCCCTCATTTGGGGTATCCCCAGACTGGAGCACCCTCCCGGCACATAGCATCGCAGGTACGGAGCATCCCAGCATGGGAAATGCCGATAGGAGCATCCCCCGGCATGGAGCGAGCCCTTCCCTTGGTGGGACCGAGCCCCAAGCCCTGCCACGGTGGGAGCAGAGCCTGCGCCCATCCCACGGGTGACCCAGGGACACGGGGGACACGCACACCCCTCGACCCTACCAAAAACCAGATCTACTTTGTGCTTTGCGCCTGGTGGTCCAGGCAAGGAGAGGGCCCGGGTGAGCCCATGGCAGCCTGAGCTGGGGGGAGCACCCGGGGGTACCCCCACTCTGGGACGCGTAGTGGGTGCTGGGAAGGGGGTGCGAGGCCCTGGGGGGGGCACAGAGGCTGCCCCCCTGCCCTGCTCACCTGCGGCACTGCCCAGACAGGAGCCCCTCGGCTTTAAAGCATCACCGAAAGCTGTGGGGAGCGGTGAGGGGGACCGGCGCAGCGCACGCAGAGGTGACAGGGACAGAGGCAGCAGGGTCCCTTCCTTCACGCCAGCCTGTGCTGAAGCAGGGCAGAAAAGACGGGGAGTTTGTGAAGTGGCGACAGCCACGGCCCAGCGTGCGGGAGAGAGGGACGCTCCCCATCCCAGCGTTGTTCCAGGGCGGATTCGAGTTTTCCTTCGGGTTGAATTAAACGGGTGAGGGAGCTCTGTCTGCTCCCCGGGGGCACGGGCAGCCCCGCAGGGGAAAAAAAAAAACCCATCCCAGACCCCACGCTGGCAAATCGCTCGTTATTGAGCTTCCAAACTCTTGGGAGAGAAGCTCGACGCAAACACTGCTATTAAAATATCTGCAGGTTCATGGAAAATTCCAATCGCTTCGAGCCCGTTTTCTAAACCCGTGATAATTTGAAGGATGAGGCGAGGAACGTGCCCAAATCACTGGCTCAGAGCGATTAACGGGGCCACGAGGGCTGGGTTTGAGCCTGTCTCCAACACGCATTTGGCTCCTCGATCCCCGTATCTCCTTTCTCATTTCCTTCCCGACGCCCCAAAGCGCAGGGACTGGGGCTCCCCGTAGCCGCAGCCTGGGGGGCACGCAGGCGCTTGCCAGGGGCCGCTGCGCTCAGCGTGGCTGCGAAACGCCCGCAAGGTGGCTTCGCTGTGGGCGGAGGTCCCCAGCTCTCCCCAAATGGACTTTCTGTTGGCCAGAAGCCGGTGGCGCCCACGCAAACAGGAGTGCTGGAAGCCAGGGGGGAAAACTGCCCCTCTCCCATGGCTGATGGTACAAAGGGGTTTCTTTGGGCAAGATGAAGGCAGTCGCGTACACAGAAATCGGGTGCCCTTCCATATTTACCCAGCGAGCTGCCCTGTTTCCCCCCTCCGAGGACCGGGGCGCCGGCGAAGGAGAATCGGCTTTTAGCACCGGGGCTGGCGGGTTCCAGCCTGGGCTTTGGCCACCTTCCAGCTGCTGCCCTTGACCGGTGAGGGGAAAAACATGGAAAAACACGCACTTTCAACCCTCTCTCAACCCAAATGTGTCGCAAGAACCAGAAGCTCCGCCAGCCCAGAGGGGAGCCGTGCCCGTAGCACGTGGCGTTGCCTTAGCCCGTCTCCGAAGGAAGCCACAGCCGGGGTGTGCTGGGTGGGAGAGGTGACGGCCACCGCCGTCCCCCAGCGCGGCTGGGAGCAGGGCACAACTGCTGTGAGGTACCGGCGTGGCAGCTCAGGAAGAGGGAGAGGCTCCGCGGACAGGTTTGGAAAGGCAAAGGACACCAGGAAGAAGGAGGACTCCCAAGTTTCCAGCGCAGAGAGCGATTGGAGTTACTCCAGAGCTGGCTGCTCCGCGCCACGTGCTCCCTGCTGCAGGTTCTGCCCTCCGCTCTCAGGGGAGGTGGGGAGCTCTGCAGTCGGGTGGCAGATCCTCGCCCACCTTCGCACTGGTCTTCACCGGTGGCAGAGGCGAGAGGCGCGTGGTTCCCAGCCCTCAGTTGCCAGGACGGTACCTGGTGAGGTATGTCCTCGGCGGGCTGGGCTCCGGTTCACGTACAACTTTCACCTCGAGCTGCTCACCGCAGGGGTAGGAAAAGTCAAAACATCAAACTGGTCCCAGTTTCAGCCAGCCTGGATGCGAGGTTCTGTCTGCGCACAGGTTATCCAAACAGTGTATGTTATCTCCGAACAGCAAACACGCGCCTGGCAGGATGGTGGGGGTTTTTTTCTTACAAAACAGCGGAACTGTGGAGCAAGCGCTGCACACGCTCTGTCTCCCCCTGATGCCCCCGGCTGTCCACATGCAGCCGTCTCACTTTGACTCCACGTCTATGAACGTTCACCGGAGAACCCGTGCGAACCGTAACACCTCCTCCGGGCTCGCTCCCTTCCCAGCGACAGGTCCCGTCCCCACCACGCAGCCCTCACTGCGGCCGCCCTCGTAACCACAGAGAACCGAGAGCGCTTTAACGCTCTCTACCAGCCAGCCGAGCAGACGCTTCAGAGAAAACCCTTCCCGGCTGCGCGATCGGGAGAGTCACACGCTCCACAAAACCCGGTCCTGTCTGCCTGGGGACTGGGATTTTACCCTTACGCTCAGGTGCGGCGATGGGGTCGTGGCGGCCAGCGGCTGGCCTTCAGCGCAGGTCTGCTCTGACGCAACAGGGCGAACGTTAAGATTTTCCTCCCTGCGGGCACCTCTCGATCAATTCGGACAACAGACTGCGGGAGGGAATAAACACACCGCCGCACCGGAAAACACCAGGGAAGGCGGGTAGTAAACACGACGAAGGGAGAGCGGAGAAAGAAGGCGCCGCCGATCTGCCCCAGTCCAGCATGGCACCTTTCCGGAGCTCGGAGGACAAGGCATACCTGCCCGCCGGGAGCAGTACGGGCAACGCGGGCACCCGCTGCTGGTCCTCTTGCCTGATCACGGGGAAAGGTTGCCGATCGCCGTGACAAAATGCAATTTCATCTCATAGAAGGGCTCGGGTAGACAGACGGGCCTCCAGGGCAACTAAAAACTACAAGTTATTTAAAACAACAAAGTAAGCACTTTATTTCCATTAAGCATGTTGTTTTAGTATCACAATGGAATGATGAGAAAAACGTTTAAAAAAAAAAACCAAAAACAAACAAACCCCAAAAAGTCTCTAATCCCCACAAAAGAGCAGGGAGGTTTTCAAGGCAATTTAAAAACAAAGGGAGTGACAGAAGTGCCAAAACAGTCCCAACATCACGAGTCTCCTCCTCCGAGAGGTGGGCAGGGGCAGGAAGGTGGAATGACACGAAGGTATGAATGTCTGAAGTAGTCTTTGGCGCTTCTGCCTCAATGTTCGATACGTACATGATCTCTCTCAAGACAACTCCACAGAAATCTCTGGACGCAACAAAAGTGCTACGTTAGTAGAACGAAACCCCAGCGAGAGGACTTTCGGTACAGTTGAGATGCCCCACGGTTGGGCGTTAAGACACATCCTGCAGGCGGTGCTGACTCCAGCTGGGGGCCCTTTGGGTTGGGAAAAGAAGGAGGGGGGGAAGGTAAAAACCAACCAAAAGAGAGGAAGCGTGGTGCGTGAATCCAAGAAGATGTGCCCATGTGCAAGACACCGCGTCCCGCAGTACTGACAGAACCAGGGAGGAGAGAAGGTGGTGGCAAACCGAAACACGGATCCGTTCCCTACAGTGATCAAAACACGAGTCCAGTGCAGTAACTATAGTTTCACAGTTCCAGGGGGCAAACTGTCGTTGCAGAGTCTGTAGTAACGTAGGTCGTTCACCAGTCTGTGCACGTTCTGGGTAAACGATGGCAGATCCTGGAAAAGATCAAGCAACACGTTGTACCACAAACAGAGTAATACCCTACACACGCTGTCACACAGCAGAGAACGGAAAGGAACCGAGAGGGCCAAACCCCCACGTGTATTTTCATACACGAGAAGAAGAGACCCCTTTCCTCCAGAGTCTGAGCCCGGGAAGTTTCTGCAGCCCACGTGCAGGGAGCAGAGATGGCCCCACAGCTGCTCCACGCAGAGAGCTGACTACAGGGAACCAGGCTCCGTTCACGGCACCGGCTTCTCCGCGTGCGGTCAGGAATTACGCGAATGGTCACGACACGGCCATCCGCAGCAGCAACTACTCCCGGCGTTCCTGGCTGCCACGTTCCCCACAACAAGGGCCAGTTTTCCTGAAGAGCGATTGCTCTTCTGGAGCCCAGCGAGGCTCCCAAGGCTCCTTTCCTACCCTCACCCTTGGTTTCGAATCCCCTCCACCTCCCACGGGAGAAGAAACACTCCATGGACACTCCCACGGGAGAAGAAACACTCCATGGACACTCCCACGGGAGAAGAAACACTCCATGGACAAGCAAAGCTTCAGCAGATGGAAGCCATGACCTGCTGCACTGCCGTGATGTTCCACAGGGAGGTTACAGACTCCCATTTGCTCCACACTCATACGAGGAGTTTCAAAGAATTGTGAGCCATTCCGCTGCTGTCTTCACTGTAACCCTCAAACATCTGGCCAGCAGCTGGAGCGACATTTTGGCAAGGATGTGAGTGTCCCGCTCTAGGAAATGTCAGTCTACCCCTGCGAAAACTTCCTCCAGGAAACACATTACACAGAATCACAGAACGCTCAGGGTTGGAAAGGACCTCTGGAGATCATCTAGTCCAAGCCCCCCCCAAAATGGCTCCCTATTGGGGAAGCCATTCCCTAATTGCCACAGCGTTCAGCAGCCCGAGAGATGAGATGGCAGTTCTGTTACCTACGGTGAAAAATCCTTGGCTAGGCGTTGCTGAGTACAGAAGGGTTCGCCAAAAAAAAAAAAAGGGGTAACTGCCTCAAAACGCTGCCCTGAGAAGTTTAGGGCTGTTCTAGGAGGAAAAACTCTGCGCATCCCGGGAATACTGGCACTCCGCTGCAGCATTTCCCCTTCTTACCCTGTCCATTTTGAAATTCCTTCCCAGCACGTTTTTCTGGTTTGAGTCCACACCATCGCAGCTGGCCAGGAACTCGGGGAGAAAGGCTGAGTAGAAGCCATCAAAGTCCACTGAGGCCATATTGTAGGTGGCGATGCCGATCTCCTCCTGCAACAGGTCGTGCGACTTGTGGACAAGCACCTGAAGTAGCACATTCACAAACTGGAAGAGCATGGTCGTCCGGAAGATCTTCTGCACAGGGAGAGAAGCACACAGTTAGGGCGCCTTGGCACCAGCAATCCTCCCAACAAGAGGCACCCCAGCAGCCGGCACGGTGCTTCGGAAACACAAACTCATCGAGGTCAGACCAGGCAAGGGAGAGCGGCCGTGCGGGGCCACTTCAGCAGCTTCTGAGCTGTCAGCGGGATCTGCGAGCTCTCGTGAGCGCAGAGAGAATTTGCCAAGCCAAGATTGCAAATGGCTACAATAAACTCGATTGATATTGGCTTTAAAGTTAACAGTGAATTTGGCCAAACTTAACATCACGGGTCTGACCCAAGTTTTAAGCATCGGCATTTAAGCAAACAGCATCAAGTTCTATTCAAACCGTCTGGTTTTAGCCCCGCACAGCGCTCCTGAAAGCCGGGGAACCTGGCTGGCTACCTCGAACTCCGCAACAGGCAGCTGTTAACATGGGCTGTGCTTCAGCTGCGACCACAGACGCGAACCTGGAAGCTCTGCTTTCACAGGCTAACCAGAAGGGTAAGATCCTGGATTCCAACTCTAATCCTTCATGACAGCAGCTAATGGGTCTAAATTCGAGGGTCCGGAGGATGAGTCCCACATGACAGCGATGGACAACCACCTGGCAGTGACCGGCTGTACGTAACGGATACCCTGCAGCCGATCTAGACGAGAACGACGGAGGCACTCGGCCACTGTCCCACTGGTGATCCCAACTTCTACTTCCCCAGGCAAATTGCACTGTCACTGTGCACGTTCTTTGTCACAGGAGGCAACGCATCAAGGCGTTTGCTTTGACTAACCAGAGTTGGGATCTCTCCTGTGCCCACTGCAGCAGCATCGGGGAGGTGGCAATGCCACTCCGACTGGCGACGCGTCCATTAGGATCACAGCGACCAACCAACGGCCGTTCCACAAAACTCCCCGAATCCCGACCTTTGGTTTCTGAGCGGTTTCAAACAAGTCGCAGAAGAGCAACTGCATGTTAGCGTGCACAGAGTGTGTGCCGGTCAACCAGGACCCACCTTGTGGTAGAGCTTCTGCTTGGTGTTCAGTGTCTCCAGGTAGAAGAGGTTCTGCTTGAACAGGTGAATGTCAGGCTGCAGGAAGGACTGGCCAAACGCCTACGAACAAAGCAGAATTGAGGGAATGGGACTGAGATTACAGTGAATATCACACCTGGCAGGTAGAACATCATCATTTTCACCCTGAGACCAGAACAAACCCCTGGGAGCCTCCGTTGCTTCTCAGTGCAGCAAGCTAGTACGAGAGGCAGTTGTTTAAGTCAACCGTGCCACCGCCAGACCAAGGGGAAGGAAGGAACTCTGGTGGGAACACGTTCGTACCCTTGCAGAACGGTCGCTGCGCTGGGTGCGTTGGGAACAGGAGGGCCAAGCTTGCCCTGAAGAGGGACGCGGGTGCTGAGCACAGCTCCCTCGGCACGGCACTTTGCTCCTGAAGGATTCGGCTGTTTCTCAAGGACACTACATAAGGCAGCACAGTGAGTGTGAAAAAAAAAACAGAACACATGCGGCCGGTTTTGTTCTCAAATTAAGTCAAGAGACTACAGTGACCGGCAGATGTGTTTAAGGTGTTACTGCAGTAAACTGGAAAGAAGTTAGAGCTGGGAGGCTGACCTGGGCGATACGGAGGCAGGAAAGAGCCTAGGAACAAAATTCGCTGGACTCCGCTGAACTAGACTGGTTAGCCTACACAGACTTCATGGAAAAAACATCTTTTACACCCCGATTTCCTCTGAAACACTGTATAGATGTGGTAGGCAGAAGAGGTAAGCTCTGCACAGAGGTAGGCAGTGGAATTTTACCGGTTGCTGCTCCAAAGCATCATGAACAGAGGAGTTTATTTGCCCGTATCAGCCATTTATTGTTAGACAGACAAAAAAAAGCCCAAGTCCCTTCAAGACTGAGCCAGGTCTGGACTCGCATCTCCTGTGGAAACCAGCACACAAACTAATAACATCCTCAACACAAAACACCAGCTGTTCTTGCAATGGAGAACCTTTACCGAAAAAACAAGACCCTGAGGGTTACGCTGCTACGGGAGAGCCAGAGATGCTTGGACAGCCTTTCACAGGGACCAGCTCGGGCCTCAGCCACACCGAAAGATCTTAAAATTAGGAAAGGCCAAGAGAGAAACACCAATACAGTTTATATCAGTGCAAGAGCTCCCTCTTCACTCACGGATCAGGAGGGAACCAGGGAGAAGCACTCCACGACGGGGCAGCTCTGCAAAAAGTCCTCCCACCTGAAACTGAAGCACATGGCCCTGCCCTCCGGCGCGGCGTTCGCTGCCCTCGGAGGAACAAACCCTGCCCTGAGCTTGCAGAGCACGGCGCAAACATGCCTCTGTTTACACTGGCCAGGGCCGGAGGGGAAGGGACCCATGCCAGGTATGCTGACAACACATTAGGAGGCTGATTTTTTATTTTTTTCTTTCTTTTCATTTTACCTGCGAGTTGCACTACCTGTTTTGGGGACATTTGTTCCATCTAAGAACTGCACAGGAACTCATTTGGCCAGCTCTGACCTAAGCAGTATGTGGAATACAGTCTGCTATTCTTAAAAATTTGCTGGCTCTGCGTACGTGCTGGCATACTGCCTTTGTCTTTTTAATTCCCCAGGCCAAAGCCTATAGGGTATCACCCCACTGACCCTTCTCTCCCCGTTCTGATGGTACAGCATAGAATAAGTCCATACAAACCGAAAGCCGTCTCAGGAAAACTTGACTGACAATTTCTCCCAGTGTCAGCCACAAGACTTGTAACAGAAGTAAGCGGGTCAGCGTCAGCGATATATTTTTAGGTCCAGATGCAGGATGAGGCATGGAAAGGAACTAACATTCCTTCCTCACTGCTTGCTCCCCGACTCAGCGAGGCACCATGCAAAGACCGCTCGGCAAACGCTTTGATTTTCAGCAGTTCCCAAAGGCAAGACCTCACTCAAGACACAGTCCGATCCCCACCAGCCGCACGTTGAACGCACCGCTAACAAGCAGCGTGTGCTCCATTGCAGAAAGGGTTCTGGACAACCGCGGGAGCAGCCGAGTTACCTGCATAATGGCACTGAACTGCGCTTCGTTCTCCATCTGCTCTTCTGCTACTCCTCTTTGGACGCTAGCCAACACGCTAGATTTGAAGAAGTACCGCCAGTTATGGTGGAGGACCCGGAAAAGCAGCTCGAACAACTCTGCTTTCACATCAGGAGATGAGCGCTAGGAGGAGAGGAGAACAAACAACTCCAGCCAGGCTGCTGTGCTGGAATCCCACTCTAGCAGCACCCTGGCAGGTGCTGGGTACCAGCCCAGGTACCACAGCATCACAGCATCTCCTCCTAAGGAAGGCACCAAACTCAGCAACTGTTGGATCGTGCTAAGAACACATCACCGAGTTTTGAGTTTCACCTCCCGCTTTGAGCACGGCTGTAATTTTAGCCTCTCTCGACAATTCCTGACAAAATCCTCCACCCACACTGCTTCCAATTCCCACCGCCTCATCACACAGTTTTCCCCGCATAGGGGCTGACATTTACAGCTCTTGGAAAGCAAAAAGCTTCATTGCTCCCACAGTCCCAGCAATGCCCTCCCGTCTCCCCTTCCTTCACCTCGCGTAAGAACAGTCCTACCTCTGCAATGATGGGGTAGACCTGCTCCATGCACAGTGAGATGACGCTGGGGAGAAAAGGCTTGAATACTTGGCCCGGCTCTTGTACCACCACTTGCAGAATTTTTAGAAACTTCTCCACCACCCGACAGCCAGTGCTGCCCTCATGGAGGATGCTCTCTGCCAACTGCTCTCTATGACAAAAAAAAACCCCAAAGTCATTGCATAGGAACCTTCCCAGAGATCTGCATGGTTGCTTAATTTAAAGGAAAACAGGTAGTGCCTCTAAACGTGCTCAACTAATGCAGACCAGGTACACTAAGCCACAGAAGGGGGCTCGGTTTCGACTGAGGATTGATAGCTTCCCCCTCCCCAACGAAAGCTTGAGTGATGGGGGACCCTCAGATCTTGGGTAGGAGCTAATAGGCAACGCGAGAGTCCGGTTCAGTATCACATGCTTCCAGAAAGCCCGTGGGAGAGCTGGAATCGCCTGCTGGCCTGCGTGATCGATGTGCGTGGGCTGGGCGACTTCAGTCCTGGAAGCGTTCTCCTTAGATTTAGCCCTGGGACATGACAAAAGTCTGCACGCAAAGGGGATGGAAACACTACACTCTTTAGGGACAGGGACCCGCTTGTGTGAGCAGCTCACTAAGATAAATCATGGTGAGAGTTAAGAAAGAAGCGACTGACATGGGACGATACCTGGTGAACATGTTTAGGAAGGTCTGTATGATCTGCTCGGTGAAAGGCACTCCCATCTGCACCCTCAGTCCTTGAAACAGAGTGAGGAAGAAGCTCAGCATCTCATCTGTCACATCTAAGAACAGAACGGGAAAGCAAAAAGAATGTGTTAAGGTAACATTCAAGGGCATCGACAAGTCTTTTATGTAAGATTTGCTCCTCCCATTCAGGGAACCCCATTTACTCTTGGAAATTTAGCAGCAGGGTCGCCATTAGAAACTGAAACCAACAGCCGCTACTACAGGGCTTAAACATTGCTCATCCATTTCTGAAAACTGCCAGGAATGACAAGTTCAGCCGGCACCAAACAATTCAGAACAAACAGAATACTATCAGCAGGGCTCTTAGTCTGGGGTGCCTACGCGGAGCGCTTGGACAAAGCTCTGGCGATGCTCTGGGCTGATCTCCAGTTGCTCACTGCTCGTACAGGGTTAACAGGAAACACAGGGAAATCCAAACCAGCTCCACAGCTTGGGATGGCCTCTTTGGGTTGGTTTAATTTTTTTTTTTTGGCAGGAACTGAAAAAACCCTTCTGACTTCAGAAGTCATCTCCAGCGCATGGTTATGCAGTTAGCTGATCAGCACCGCAGCTAATTCTTCATCAGTCCCAACACACTTTATTAAATAACCATGGTAAGCTGAAGCTGCTCAACTCCTCCTTTGTACAGCCTTTTATCGCCAATAAATAGCAATTGCGCGAGGCCACTAGCCTGTGCTGAAAACAACAGTTCACTGGAGTCACAGCATCAGCTTGCTGTCTTGGATCCCCTCTGCATTTCAACTTTGGTTTGCCTCCCCCACGCCTGCTTTGCTGTGAAAAATCCCGCCTAGCTCCAAAAGTTTTCCTGGAATGCCTTGCTCTTCGCCAGAGAAGCTGCTGTAGTCCCAGGCTTTCGAGCTACCCTGATGCGATATGAAATGTAAGTCGCTGGCCACAAGATTGCCAAGCAACAGTCCTGGTTACATCTCAGGAGGCTTTATAGGGGAAAAAAGCCCCCCACATCATTTGACCTAATCTGATGAGATCTACTCCTCTTTGGCCTCAAGCTTTTGTAGAGAATGTAAATGGCAAACATAGCCAGACAGGGTATTTTAAAGTTTGGTTTTTTTTCATGCTGAGGATCAGCTCCATTCTCGTTTCACTGCTGAACACAACACAAGGCATCTCCATCTTCTGGGAGCGCGACAAACCTTCATGCCCATATCCCAGATGGCAGAGAATGTCTCCCTTTCCTCTCCCGGTTGAGCCCAGCCCACCCCAAAATACAGACTCACATTACACTTAGGCACCGCGAGCCCACACGCTTCACGCGAACGCCACCCCGATCCCGTGCTGACGGACTTTGGATGTTATCGGTAGGTCATAAAGCTACTCACAGCATTAAAGCCTGTCCTATGGTTATACCTGACTGATGAATGAAAGCTGGGAAGAGGGCTAGTGAGACCTGCACGGATTCTTGCAGCGACTGATAACAGATCTGTCGAGACTTGGTGGATTCTCCAGAGATACTTTCTACAATATCTTCTAAAACGCTGAGCGTCTGATGGATGATCACTTTGGCTGCAAAAATAAGAGAGGTGATACTTCCCGCGTGTGTCAAAACTACTCAGAGGCAAGAAACGATGAGAAGTCACGTTCACGGCACACAGCAACTAAAACAACCTACAAGGCGGCACATACACCAAACCCAGGTTGGAGTCAAGCACGTGTTCACGTTTTAAACGTTTAACCAGCTTCAATTAGGTCACTGAGTCGCTTTCTTAAATTATACAGGTTTACTGCCCTGCAGATACTCAGCTACTCAGACGCAGAGGCCAAGGGGAGCTGTACACAGTATTATTCCCACTACGCTAACGCTAAAGAAACACCAGCCAAGAAAAAAGCAGCATGTTATGGCTGCAAAATATCCTGCAGATTTCTGTTTCTGAAAGTAACAAACTGGAGTGAGACGCAATCGCTGTACAAGCTAACCCAAAGGCTGGGAGAACTGAACTGGCTCGGTTCGACCCACCGGAGCAGTCTGCTGATGTTCTTCTTGCGAGGAGCCAACCACCCTCTCCCCGCACGCAGCTGACCAGCGTGTCGGGTTTGTCAAGCTGTGACAATTTTTAAAGCGATTCTTAAAAGAAAACCCCCAAAGGACACACCCAAAAGCAGTCCCAAAACATACACGGAAACTTCCAAAGGTCCCTGGACCCCATCAGTTCAAGGCTCTCCTCCTACATATATACAATCTCTACAGTACTTCCTAAATCTGTAACAAATCCTTATTTTCCCTTTAAGGTTTTATAACCATAATCTTCATTAACGCTGCCTCCAGTCAACATTTCTAATACTACCGCGTGGCAGCCCCAGCATTAGGCTGTTAAATCTTCCTAATGCAATCACTGCTATTCCAAGTGTTAACACAAACTTGATCCCACCTTCCCTGCACAACTGAGGAAGACAGTACTTTGATGAAAGAGTTTACGGAAAACCTGGGCCGAGACTGCTCTTTGCACACCCACAGAAGAAGGGTCTCTCAAACAAAAGGAAGAAAACCCAACTTGCTGCTTTCCTGCCCCTCCCTATATGCTAAACGCAGTTTCTCAGCCAAAATCATTCTTTGAAAAAACAGTTTCACAAAGCCTATCAGCAGCGCGCGCGCTGCAGCTGTCAGAAGACAGCATGCACCAAGAAACTTGGTACTTACTGTCCTCCAGCTGCACTTTCCGCTGCGGCAAGATGGCATTGGATTTTAATTGGCGGTATTCTCTCGTGAGGGCAGAGATTAGGCTGGCGTGGTTGGTGGAGCGAACTGCCCACTGCTGTTCGCTCTCTGGAAGATTTGGCCATGGCAGCAACAATACGTTTGACAGCGCTCTGCAGACCAACACCTGGGCCTAGAAGCAACGAGACATTACGCAAAAAGATAAAGTTTTACCGTGTTTGATATTGACTGCACGCTCCAGCACAACCGTATGGTGAAGTGCCATTTTACATCAACAGCGCTCACTGTTGGAGGGAAGAATTTGATAGCAGAAGGTGAACCCAAGTGAAAATTAGCAGCTCCGCAAGGTAAGAGGGAAGGCAAAGCTTCATGACTTAAGGGTCGGAACCAGCTCCCAGCTCCGCCAGCCCGTCCCTGCAATGGTAAGTCTTTGTTTTTCATATTCGTAAAACAAAGATGATACCGCTTTCATCACTCCTTGTCTGGTTTACCCATCAAGCTTCTATGCTTGTACAGCACTTCATGCCTCCATGTCAGCACACAATACAACCCTATCCCAACCGCCACCGTGGCTTTTCAGCACTTCTGTAATATAAACACTAACGTGGAGCGAGGTACATGGAATGCTAAAGTTAAGTTTCCCAGAAAACTTTACATATGTCAGAATCAATGTGTCTGTACTGTAAAGATGATGCAGAGGCAGGGACGGTGCCAGCAAGCGAGAAAGGAATAAGATCTAAGAGCTGAAGTTGTGTTTTTTCCTTATGCTGTTGCTTGAAATAGACCATTACTGACAAATTCTATCACTCACTCTATCCTAATCACTAGGATTCCCGGATACCCACAATACAGCGGTAACTGCTGCCCTCGCTCCCCACCCCACTCTTTTTTGAGGTTATATGTCGGTACAGCGAGAACTGAGGCACAGCTTCCCAAGGACACCTAACCTATGTTCTTCATGTTTGAGACAAATCACCTTATCAGGAAGCCGCTGAGCAGAAGTGTCCGTGATCCTGTTGAACACCTTCTGTACTGCTGGGATGCTGATCAAGAACACCGGTCGCACCGTGGTGGCTAAAGAGACGAGCAGGTGGCACGCAGACAGCAGCAGCTTCTCCTGCACCTGAAACAGAGGGGGCACACGGTCACACTGTCCACTAACACCCCCACGCAGAACCAAATGATGCAATACTGGCGTCAGGCAGCACAGCGAGCTGCCACTACCAGGTTTTCGCAAGCAAGACGGTTTGTAGTAGTTATTTCACAGAATCGCAGACTGGTGAGGGTCGGAAGGGCCCTCTGGAGCTCCCCCAGTCCAACCCCCTGCCACAGCAGGGGCACCTCCAGCAGTGGCACAGGACGGCGTCCAGGCGGGTTTGGGATGGCTCCAGAGTGGGAGACTCCCCCCCCTCTCTGGGCAGCTGTGCCACTGCTCTGCCACCCGCACAGGGAAGAAGTCCCTCCTCAGGTTTAGATGGAACTTCCTATGGTCAAGTTTGTGACCGTTCCCTCTTGTCCCGTCACTGGGCACCACTGGAAAAAGACTGTTCCCATCCCCCTGGCACCCTCCCTTTGAGTATTTATGAGCATTGATAAGATCCCCCTCAGTCTTCTCTTCTCCAGACCAAAAAGCCCCAAGGCCCTCAGCCTTTCCTCATCAGAGGGATGCTCCAATCCCCTCATCACCTTTGTAGCCCTTTGCTGGACCCTCTCCAGCAGTTCCCTGTCCTTCCTGACCCGGGGAGCCCAGAACTGCACACAGTGCTCAGCTGCGGCCTCCCCAGGGCAGAGCAGAGAGGGAGGATGACCTCCCTCGCCCTGCTGGCCACACTCTGCTGGATGCACCCCAGGATGCCACTGGCCTTCTTGGCCACCAGGGCACATTGCTGGCTCATGGTCATCCTGTTGGCCACCAGGACTCCCGTGCTGGCCATGCTCTTCTTCATGCATACTTATTTGCCAATCAGAGTATAGGTCAGTTCCCTTAACACTGCAGAAGAGAGAAATTTCCCCACTTTCAAGCCATTAGACTGAATTTATACGCCTGTAAGTTGTGTCCTCTCTTCTTAGCTTGACCTACAGTGCTATTTAGAATTGCTCTTGGTCTAATGTCGCATGAGACGTTTGCCGTGGCTCTGCAAAACAAGACACCCAGCTCTCACAGCCTGATTCACAGCAGGACCCACAGCGCAGTCCAGAGCAGACCATTAAACACCCGGACACAACAGCACTGCCACTTGAGGGTCTCCTGCTCCAGGCGGAGCCTCGCCTCAGCCCAGCGCCGACGAAGGTACCTTAGAGCTGATGAGGGGTGTGATCGCCTCCAGAGCGGTGGAGACGAGAGAGATGAACTGCTCCGGGTTCTGCCGGTGAACTTCGCTGTAGAATTGGGCGAGCCAGTGCGCGTAGGCTTGCAGCGCTGCCAGGGACTGAGCGTGGCTGCGGAGGAGCAGAGCAAAGGTAAGACACGTACACGGGATAAAAGGTACACGAGCAGGACAGCCGCAGGAGGGCACAAGTCCTGAGCGCAGCGGGTAGTTTTGACAGCATACTGGGAAAGAATATTGGCATTCTCAGACAAAGTTGTCAGCTTTTTCTTTAAAAATTGTTTAATACTGGGGTGGTTTTTTTTGTCCCAGACCGTGTACATTTAAGGCATATTTAAAGGTGTGCTGTAACTGGACTCACCCACTGAGCAACAGTATTAAGCCAAAGGTAGAAACTGGTATGGTCAAATTATAACCAACTGGTAGGTTGACCATGACCATACTTTAGCATTATACTTTTGCAACAGTGCCATATTAAGTTTTTTGAGCCGGGACATTTCTTTGGGACCAGACAGGTGTCCTCCAAACGCCTGACAGCATACCTTGGTTAGGCTAGCATTAGAAAACGGATCATAGGTTTCGTCAGGGACATTGGAGAGAGAAAAGGATGAAAACCCCCTCACTAACAGATCACAGAAAAACCCTCCCAAATTATTTTAAATCAGAAAAGGCAAGAGACCATTAAAAAAAATCCCCATCACCCGCACAAAACTCGGTGCTAGTAACTTGGGATTATTAGGAGAAATCCATGGAGTTTTATGATGAAATCTAGCAGAGGGTTTTTCAAGGAGCCTCCCCACATGCAATTGCAAACTAGAATAAGCACTTGACATGTTTAAAAGGACAACCTTTAATTCTGCTCACAAAACACCAGCTGGTAAGAAACAGGTTTGTACTACAGGGGCTAAGGACTGGAAGGTCTCTAAAAGGCTGTCACAGTGGTGTTCTGTTACGAGCAGCATCAAGATTTCACACTTAATGTCAACTTCTGGATCGAAGGCATTCGTTTGTTTCAGAAACGGCTTGCACAGCTGGAAGGCATACGTTTGTCTTGGAAGCCAAGGACTTGAAACCCCGTACTAGGAAGAACACCTTTTACCCGAGCCATAGATCTGACTTTGGTAGCAAAAAACCCCATAAATTGGAACTACATACCGACAGTGGACCCATTTCTTAAAATACCGCTATTGTAACACTTATTTCATCGCTTAATTACACCGCAAGAGAACTAAGCTTTCACAGCCGTTAGTACAGGGCAGAATAACAGTTTGCTTTCAGAGCTAATACAATGGGCATTTTCACTCGCCATTACAAAGATATTTTTCTTTAAATAACCTGAGTACGTCAATTTGAGGAAACAGTGGTCCAAAATGCCGGCGGCAGCCTTGACCTTCACCAGTTAAAAGGCAGCACCCCCCTGTTTCGCTAGCAATCACCGGAGAGATGCACTTAAAGGAACATTTGCCAAGCGAGTGGTTAGAGCACCAGAGCAAGGAGATCCAACGCTTCCTCCACCCCATGTAGGTGCCCAATTTGGATATGATCATTTGAAGTATATATCTCATACTCACACATCGATAAGGTCAGGTTTCAATACCGATGGTACTGCAGTTTCGATGTTGTACAGTTTAATTTGGGATCCATATAGCGTGACTTTTACCAGCCTGGAAGCGAACACACATACAGCGGTGTAAAGGGACCGTAAGATGGATATACGCAGGTACAAATGTGTTCAAACACCTTATCTGAAGGCAGCTCTTGGCAAGTCTGTGTCAAGATTTAGCTAATAAGTAGACAAGATTTACAGAATCCCAGAATCCCAGACTGGTGAGGGTCGGAAGGGCCCTCTGGAGCTCCCCCAGTCCAACCCCTGCCACAGCAGGGGCACCTCATCAGAGAGATGCTCCAAACCCCTCATCATCTCTGTAGCCCTTTGCTGGACCCTCTCCAGCAGTTCCCTGTCCTTCCTGACCTGGGGAGCCCAGAACTGCACACAGTGCTCCGGCTGCGGCCTCCCCAGGGCAGAGCAGAGGGGGAGGATGCCCTCCCTCGCCCTGCTGGCCACACTCTGCTGGATGCACCCCAGGATGCCATTGGCCTTCTTGGCCACCAGGGCACATTGCTGGCTCATGGTCACCCTGTTGGCCACCAGGACTCTCAGGTCCCTTTCCGCACAGCTGCTCTCCAGGAGGTCAGCCCCCAACCTGTACTGATGCATGGGGTTATTCCTCCCCAGATGCAGTACCCCACACTTGCCCCTTGTTGAATTTCATCAGGTTTTTTTCTGCCCAATTCTCCAGCCTGTCCAGGTCAATTTAGACCATTTAGTTGAAAAGAACTTAGAGCCTATTTCATTGTTCATGATAAGATGGAACGAGTATAATGTTCCTGCATGGAAATGAAAAAACATACCCAAGGCAGCTGCGTAAAGCTCTGAAATTCTGTAATTTGCAACTATGTGTTAATTAAGTTTCCAGGACGTGAAGAACCAAATGACATCTGCCTTTCAGTTTTCACAGAGCTCTTCATTTAAGAAAAGAGATGTTGGGGATTTAGCTCTGAGAGATACAACTCTGAAGTAATCGGACTCTATGTCACATTTCGTTGCATCACAAACGCAGATGCTGGAAAAGAAGCACCTCAATCTTTTCAAGCGACTGATTTTATTTAATCCCTCCTATTAGTTATTCCTTCCGTTAAGGATTTAGAAAGCCATCTGGGAAACTCAGCACTGATGAACGTAACAATGAAGGTTCTGGCCAGTGTGTTCTTCAAGTTCTTCTCAATTTAATCATAACAAGGGGAGGCAGAAAGAAACCTTGGTTTTCACACTCACGGCAGCGGTGAAAATTGCTCCTTGTACGGGTGAAGGGACAGCGACTCCCCTTCCTGTACCTACCTCTCCACCACCGTAAGAGCATCGTTGAACCTGGCGGCGAACACATCCCCAATGAAGTATTCTGCTAACCGACCGACGGCCTGCAGCAAGGAGCTCAGGTCCCTCAAGGAGCAGTGCAAACGGCGGCAATCGTTCTCTGCGGTGATGTTCAGCCTGTGACCTGAAATGACATTACGGTTCATTAGCAATGAAGCCGAAAGATCTAAGTGTAAATAATCACTGGTGTTAATAGCCACTGACTAAGAGCTGAGCAGTTGGAAAACTTGTATTTTAAAATCCTCGTGCCAGAAAAAAAACCCCACACATAACCTTGTGACTAATAAATAGAGCTCTTTGGGATGGGAAAGCTAATTACAAAGCTACAGGAAATGCAAAGTTTATTCTAATTACATTACAAGCATTCTTCTCAAATTAGCTCGGCAGTGGGTCACAGTTCAAATCACAGCACTGTCCAAGTGACTGAAATACCCAAACCGAGTAAGACAAGTTCAACTGTTCTGACTGCCACACTTCACAATCCTTTTTAAAGGCTGAAACGGTTGTTACCAACTATTTCGGCCTTTTACACATTTGTTTTCTTCTCTTTGATACTAATACATAGATAAACAGGAGCTTTTTTGGTTATCTGTTGACATCAAAAAGCAATCCCAGCCCTGCGGAGAAGGTCATTGCTCACACTCCCTCTGCTGGCTACACTGCAATAAATGTTCCAGCAGCAGACGTGTGTTTGGAACTAGAGCGTATTTGCTTTTGATGTGAAGTTTGGTTATTTACTTTCATATTTCTCAGCTACAAGAAACATACCGACAACTAGATTCGCCAGTCTTATTAGCTATGCAATTGTCCAGGTTGCACGTACCTGGTCTCCAAATGTTCCAGATCTTTTACTAAAAAAGCAAACACCGTTCTGCAACACCACAGTTCAAAGGAATTCTGGTTTTCCTTCCCCTGCCCGTATTTAAGCTCAGATTAAGTCTTCAGCAACAAGCTTGCCATTCTGTACGATCGGCACCAGCGTGCTGCCGCCCTGCTCTGAATCCCCCGCTGCATCTGAGCTGCTGCTTCCGATCTATCAGCTAAACAGCCAGTCCACATGGCGGCTTCTAACAGAGACTGTTGCTACAGCATTCAAAACCTACACATTGCTTATCCTAGGTCTGAAACGACCCTAAAATTGCAAGTATTTTTTCCTGAACTGCCTATACAACAATCGTCATTCTGCCATGTGTAACGGTATTGAAGAGGTAACCGATTCCATTACTGGTCGTACCAGAAAACTTAAATATAACCTTAGCTATAATCTTCTCTCATACAGATCCCACTACTACTACTTTTTATATTTCTCAGGAAGGAGTAACAAAGCTACGCTCGTGCTTCTTCTTCATTTGAGAGCACTTGAACTGGGCTCCCCGGGTCAAGAAGGACAGGGAACTGCTGGAGAGGGTCCAGCAAAGGGCTACAAAGATGATGAGGGGATTGGAGCATCGCTCTTCTGAGGAAAGGCTGAGGGCCTTGGGGCTTTATAGTCTGGAGAAGAGAAGACTGAGGGGGGATCTTATCAATGCTTATAAATAGTCAAAGGGAGGGTGCCAGGGGATGGGAACAGTCTTTTTTCCAGTGGTGCCCAGTGACAGGACAAGAGGGAACGGGCACAAACTTGAGCATAGGAAGTTCCATCTTAACATGAGGAGGGACTTCTTCCCTGTGCGGGTGGCAGAGCAGTGGCACAGCTGCCCAGAGAGGTGGGGGAGTCTCCCGCTCTGGAGCCATCCCAAACCCACCTGGACGCCGTCCTGTGCCACTGCTGGAGGTGCCCCTGCTGTGGCAGGGGGTTGGGCTGGGGGAGCTCCAGAGGGCCCTTCCGACCCTCACCAGTCTGCGATTCTGTGTGATTCTGTAAACTACTTTACACGTATAAAGGCTTCTGAAATGCCAGGTACGCAAATCTTCAGAAACTACTACATCCTAAACACTTCATCTTCTCATTGACTCACAAGGGTCTTAATTCAAGCCTCAATAAAAATGCTCCTATGGTGGACAACTTCACACCAGATTTGAGCCCAAAGCAAACAGGAGTGTGGCCATGCTTTAAAAGATTTTAGTGGGAAGAAAAAAAGTAAACATTACCCCTCTGTGTTACTGTAGTAGTTGATGCTGCGTACTTGTTCTTAACACGTATGGTACCTTCACTTCAAGTACCAGAACAAGGGAAGAACCATACCAATACATAAATAAATCACATTATTAGATCCTTCTCTGCTACTGGAGTTTGACTACTGAGCCATTAGACACCACGAGAGTGTTCAGAGCCTCAACAGAATATGGAAGAAGCAGCACCAAAGCAGGTCTGGAGTGTTTTTGCAATCAGGTCTTCAGAGGGTGAGGACCGTAGTGCCGGACAGTGGTTATTACCTGTCCCTGAAGTGACCACAAACTGCTGGAGTCCCAGATACACTTCCAAGTTATCCTGCAGAACTGGAAACTAGAAGAGAGAAGAAATGAGTGTGATTTTGGGGCTTGGCAGATGGTTAACACCCAATTAGTAATTACTCTGTTAGAGCACAGTTTTCTTATCTCTCCCTAGTGCCTTCAAAAGGACATTTGGAGAAAAGGCAAGTCGCTGGGTTCTGGGCCCATCCTGCATGCCACAGCTTCTCACGTCTTGATAGCTGTCATGAAAGCAACAGCCATCACCACCCTTAAGGCACTTCTCTGTGGTAGCTCTCCTTTTCCCACAAATACCAGCAATTAGATAATGATTATTATCTAACAAGATAATGGTCTGCCGAGTCTAAGTGATGGCACAGCCTGCCACCAGTATGAATACGCAGATGGATGTACAACCCAGACCAAACAGAGAAGGGGAAAGGCAGAGCCCGGAGCGCAGGAAGCCTGCGCTGCATCCACCCTTCACCTGTAAGTATCAGCTTCTCAAAATGCAGCTATCCAAATATTATTCAACCAAAGAAGGTGAGTTTGGTGCCTCTGTACCAGAGTATGGAAAGGAAGTACCACAGCACTCTGCCGGCCACATGCCTGATCCTGGTGATACTTCAGCTGAGCCACAGGTTACACTGCCATGGGGCAGCGCGTTATAAACTGAGATCAGAAAGCCTTCTAAGCAGCATCTGGCCAGCCAAGGTACTTCAGCAGTATCTTTTAGGGGGTTATTTGCCTCGTGCCTGAATGAATTTGTATACAATACAGGACAAAAATGGCACACTGACCCTTCCCTTGCAGATATCCCACCTGAAAGAATATTTTTTCCAACCCTTTCAGTCTGGCACGGTTCTACTTAATTTCTAAGGGCAAAGTCACCACATTATAAGCGGTTGGTTTTATGGCAGTTTACTCATCCATCGGCACAGGGAACCTCAGCCTTTCTTTGTCCAGCGTGGGACAGAGTAACAGCAGCTGCTGTACACCGTTTTCATTACTTGCCGCTGCCAGACTAGCCACTGCATTCGACTGCACTGCAGGCTGCTGGAAAAAGCATGGCAAACTGCTTGAACATCTTCCAGATTATCCAGCGTACAAAAAAGAACTAACACAGGGCTCGAGGAAAGCGCTCACTCTCGAGTTCCTAACAGGCTGTGCCTAATTAACAGTTGAGCACCTTTGTGTAACTGCAGGAAGAGAATTATTTAAAAAAAAAAAAAAAAGTCTTCCTCAAGTTAATGCGTTCCTTTGAGGAAGCCACATGCTCTTCACCATATGACCCATTCACTCATGAAACAGCCGCTGCGTTTGTTCGCCTCTTGCCGACTCCTGCCGTGCCACCACGCTGCAGAAGAACGTCTGCTTTCATATGAGGACTATTTTGCTCACTACTTCAGAGTCTCCAGCAATACGCTTCTAGTGCTTAGCTCAGTCATGACGCTTCTTAAACAAAAATGTCAATTGAAAAAAGCAGTTCAGGTCAGGCGTCTTCTGCCTCTGCAGCAGCTCAGTTTTCTCTGCTTCCTGGGAATACAGTTCCGAGGTCTGGGTACGCGGTATCTCCAGCAGAATTAATAGAATTGCTCTGAGATCCCACTGCTATACTCACCTCCCTCCTCACCCAGAGAAAAGGCACCAACTACTTTGAATTTGGGGCTCCGCTGGCTTACAGCCTCAAGATCTCCTCCTCAAAAACCATTATAGTGCTACAAACCCAGGCAGCTTTTACAACATCGATTCTAGCAACAGCAGTGGCACTAGCTGGAGAGAAGCACTAATCTGTGTTTATCAGATATAATCGCCAATTGTCCGAGGCGCTCTTTCCAGCATCTGTATCTAGCCTTTCGTTTAAACAAAGATTTCACTCTCCTTAAAACCCTAAGAATGACACTCTCGTCTGCCCAATTCACAGCACTGCCTCCTAATGTAAAGGCCAAGATAAACAGCGGTGACAGACGGCTGCCAAATATTTACACTTTGAAAGATGGGAATTTCTAAAGAGTTTAGTGTCCAGCAAGTAGGACTCAGACGCTCACTGAAGTACCCTCTTTAAAACACACCAAGAAATTTGACAAAGCCAAAACAACCCGAGCTCTTTCCTTCGATTTCTGGCCTCCTGCTTGCCAAAGTTTTTGCATCCAAAACCCAAATCTCCCTACTTGCTTGGCACCGTGGCCTCTATCAAACAGCTTGTAACAAGCTCCAGCAGCTGGCGCTCATTTCACACGTTGTACTTTTGGTCTGGCTCACTACTTACTAGCGTGGAGAAGGCATGAGTCGGCAAGAGTTCCATGACTTTTGCAACCACTTCCAAGCTCTGGCGCAAGTACCGCTGCCACTCGGTCTGCTGCTACGGGAAGAAACACCAAGGTAAGCAACAGCACTTCCAGAGGGGAAACAGATGGCTTTTTGTAGACTAGCAGGTCTTAACTGATGCTTGGGATTAGCTAGCTCCTTTCCAGAGCTTGGCTTTTGCAGACACACGGATATCGAAGAGATACTGCTCTTAATGGTTCTCATACACTGCCAGGCACCTGATGGAGAATAATTTTCCCAACCCATGCGTGTGTCCCCGGAGCGAAAAGCCACAAGCGTTCGCTCCTAAAGCACAGTCACTGCTGAGGTGACAAGGATCTGTCACGCAGAACAACCTGTCCTCCCAGTGCTCTGGCCACTTCCATTTTGGCCACCTACTCCGCTTTTACATTTATCAGTTTCGAGATGATGTTTATCAGTACTGACTTAGGAGAAATAAACTTAAATGAAAGCACCAACAATATATAGGGCTTCAAGCTTTTGTCTCAGAGAGATTTCAGCATTTAAACTCCAAAGCAACTAGACACAAGCACCTAATGCCTTGGATAATTAGAACATTTTTCCCCCAAAGAACCAAGTTAAAAACAAAGGTCATATCCTTTCAGTGTGACTCAGTAAGATTTTTGTTAAAAGCCTTTCACGCTGCTTTAAACCTCAAAACCCCACATAGAACGGAGTGAAGGAGCAGCTGTCTATCTCGTACTCCAAGGTACGAGCTCTGGGAAAGACATTCTAGGTGTTACCAGTGCAGGAGTTAACATCTGGACCTGCAGCTGTCCTTGTTCAACTCTGCTCCTTACATCATCATCCAGTGTCTCGTCATCCAGCTCCTCCAGCTGTGCCTGGTTATACCTGAACTGGATTCGATTCAACACCTCCGTCAGCAACAGAACCAAGGCGTCTTCGTACCTACGACCATGGAGAAAACAGACCAAGAGTTTGATACAACAATTCCGCAGGGATTGCTGTGCCCGCAGTCCTTGCAGCGAAGAAGATACGTAAAACAGCCGACGGTTTAAAGCTGCAAAGAGCCTGCAGCGCAGCTTTGTTGAGGAAACCCCAAGCGGATCCTGGGATTAAGAGCATCATGCCGTTTCGGGTCACAAACTACCTGCGAGGAAAAAGCCTCGGTAGTATCTGATATCCCTCTACCTCCGAAAGGAAGAGAAGGGAGAACTGTTATTCAACAGAAGCAGCCGAAGAGTTCAAAACAGGAAAGGTAGGAGTGGCTTGCCAGGAATAATAGCAGATGTACACGAACAGGAGGCACCGACAGCCTCTTGTTGCTAAACTGCTCCTCAGCAGCCTGTCCGGTGCTCTGCTTTTTGGGCAGCAAATGAGGAACAGATGAAAGAGGGCAGAGTTATTGCTGCCTACCTCGAAAGGGGACCTGCCCTGAGGCTGTTTGTTCTGCTATCCTCTTTCCTTACGCTGTTGGTAAATGAATTCAGGCCCTTGTCCTCTGAAACAAAGCCAGCGCTTTTTCTCCACTTGCACTGTAACACTAAAGGCACGTCACCGAAAGATCTCTTTTCACCTCTCAGGAGCTATGCAGCTGGTACAGAGCGCAGAAGATCCTCCTTCTCATTGATCCCCCAAGAATAATGAATGCCACGTTGCAAAATCAGCACAAGCGCCACCGGAGCATGCAATCATTCCCGGTGACACAACGCAAAAGTTTGGGGATTTCCAGGGGGTTTGGTTTGATTGTTTTAAAAACCTCCTTTCTCAAAACATCTGGGGTCGGATGCAAAAAGCCATGCTCTTTTCTGGGCGAGATCAGGTTGGAAAATTAGGCATTAGCACACACTAACAGAGCTTCAGAGCATGATGCAATCCAAGCGCCACGCTCGCCAGCTGCGTGCGAGGCGGCTGAATTACCATCTTTTCCATCACCAGATGACGCAACTCTGTATTCGGCAAGTTATCCAGTAGTAAAAGTTGTAATGTGTACAAAACGCAAAGGTTATAAACCACGGAACAGGAAACTTCATCTCTGCTCCTGTGTTGTAACCACTCCCCGGCTGCCAAACTGCAGCGCGCAGGAAGCTGTAGCTGCAGAAATTGTCACCAAGGACAGGTAGTTCTGACAAAACAGTACAAGTTTCAACCACTTACATGGGGTTTTTTTGGTTGGTTTTTTTTTGGTTGTTTATAGTCTGGCGTACCTCCCAGAGAGACAGCTATTGTTCGTTTCGATTTTCCCCCCGTAACAAACCATTTGACAGGAAGATAACACACGTTACACGCACGTCGGCCAGATGGAGAAGTGAAGCAGAACGCCAAGGCAGAGTTCGACAGCATTAGGCAGAGAGCAGCAAATTAGGAACAACTTATAACGAAGTTTAAATGCAAATACCTACGCTCCTTGAGAAATTAAAAAACCCACAGTTCCCATGCTGAAAGGAAGAGAGCTGCCCAGTGTAAGCTAGTTCCGCATTTGCTCTTTGTGGTTATGATGCCAGGTTGTCTTTCAAAAAAAAAAACACAACCAAACCACGTCTATTTAGTGTGCTCAGGGGAAAGCGGTTTCCTTCTGCCCTTAGCGGAACATAGTATGGCACAAGCCACGGCACTTTTAAGCCTCCAAAACTTCAACAGGATACCAGTGTGTCCGCCAGATTTTTAAAAGGGCAAAAATATTTTTATCAAAAGAGAGCCACCCGTTTCAGGATGCAACACCTCCAAAGGAAGAGCTGCAACCGCTGCTGCAATTGATACACGAGTAGCATCAGAGGTAAGCAAGTGGAACTTTGAACTCCCAAACACAGTCTCATCCATATTTCTCAGAAAGACGTCCACCATTTAAACAGGATTTTAAAATCCCAAATGAAAAAAGATTTCCTAATTCATTACTCAGTTGCATGAGCTGCACGAAGAGTTACTAGGCAACTTACTCTGCGGTCTCCTCCCCTAACATGTGCTAAAATGTGCTCTAAAATTTGCTCAAATGTCTTACGGTTCTATTTTAGACTGCAAAGCTTTCTTCCTCTGGCTGCTAGGTTCACACACAACATATGTAGGTGACAGTTTTTCTGCCCTCACTCGCTCAGTTTGAATTCTTTTGAATGAGCGTGAAACACTGAAGTTTACACTTGTCATACTTCACAATTTTAGAAGAAGAAAGGACTCAACTACACGTGAAGTTGGGAGTAAAGAATAGCTTATTTCTCACAGTCCTTCCACGGTGACCATGAAGTCCTTTTGCAGCTGTCACATCCCGACAGCTTCCCGACGGCTTACCTGTTGAGCACTGCTTCTTTGTCTGCCAGACGGCTTTTAATTTTGCTCGTCAGATAGTCCAAGAAGAGCGTCCAGATGTCTAAGCAAGAAAAGTAACCTTCGTGGGTAGGCTGAAATACACCAAAATTCACAATGAGTATGGCCAGCTACGGCAAGATTGTTTTCACACAATGAAAATTACGAGCTGGCATGCACTTCAATGCACGAGAAGAACTTCTTGCTTTATTGAAAAATTTCTAGGAGGTCACTGGAGAGATTTATAGCTGTTAAAAGATGAACCAGAGCTTTAGCACAAGGGTGGGAAGCCGGGAATGACAAGGCTGGTCTCAGCATTAACCCGACCCACCACGGCTTGCTGCATCAGCTTCTAGCATTTTATAAATCTGCTTGTCATTATTCACATGGGTAAATAGGGCTGAGTTGCATTTTGACAGCTTCTACAGCAAGGTAACACGTACCAAAAGCCACGGGGTTGGGTTTTTAACACCAGAAGTTACAAGGAAAGCCTCAGATATAGTAAAAGCAGCAGATTTGGGAGAAAGAAAAGCATCCCCAAACACAAGACAAGCGAGCTAGACAAATTTTTCCAAACATTGTCTGTTCCAAGCACTCACATAAAAAAAACCCAACCCAAAACAAAAATAAAAGCAGAAGCCAAGTTAAAACACCAGACAAGTTGTTCTTGCAAGGTAACTACATGTGACTGCTGTCTCCCAACTAAATCCAAGAGCACATTAAGCCATTTCCAAGTCCCCAGCCCTACTGGGGAAGTGCCAGTAAGACAAGTTAATTTTCTGAGCTAGGTATCGGCTTCGCTGGGGAAAACAAGCTCGCCCTGCTGTACGAGGCAACAGAGCAGAGAACAGACCGAGGGAAAATGACGTTGCAGGGCTGTACCTGGTGAAAAGTGTATTTGAACAACAGTGCCAGAAATTCAACCACGGGGAACTGGGAGTAGGACTCAATTCTTCGTAGGTGGACGCTCACAAAGAGACGGAGAAAATCCGTGAACTTCTCAATGTAGCTACAAGGGAAAGGAGAAAACACAACTGAGAAAACATGAAGGACGCCACAAGGGAAAGCAACTTCATTGAAATAGTCATAAAATTCACTCAAAACCCTTTCATTAAAAAGAAAGTTACAACTAACAGCCAGTAGAACAATTAAAATATAAAGCCCTGCAACAATTACCTACAGGACGGGCAACCCTTCATTCCATTAATACCTGAAACAGCAGAAAAGATAGTCTAGTCAAAAGCAACTTTAATATTCAGATAAATAAAATTTAGTTTAATCAGGCCTGCAAATAAGCACAGTCCCCCCCACCCTAGAGAAATAAGTATTTAATCGCAAGGGTCATCTTACTTTTATGTAGATAGGATTAGTGAAATAAACTGTACCACAGAGGAATTCAGCTGGAAGCAAGAAGTTAATGCGGGAGTTAGCAATACACGTGTTAGAAGTTTACAGGAGGTAGTGGGAGAGCCACAGAGCCAAGAGGTGGAGAGGGCACCTTCTTCTGCAGCGCAGATCAACTTTCTAGAAGTTTCTGAACTGGGCCTGAGCCTGGGCTTTTAGTGACCAAATTAGACTATATAAAGACCAATCTTCCTCCGAAGCACGGGACTGCTCGACGCTTGGGACTGCGCAAAGTGAAGATCCAAAAAGGAGCCCGCTACCAAAGTTTCAGGGAGTCCAGCAAGAGCACAACCTCAGTGCAAGCACCCGCGGGTCCCTGGGTACGCGACCGGGGAAAAAATTACAAAGGCTACAGTGGAGTAAGTGGAATTTTTTTTTTGCTTTTATTATATTATTTTATATTATTTATTTATTATTTTATTGTGGAATAATATGGCCTGCGCAACGTGAGCTTCCTCAAGTTTAGAAATCATATTCCTATCTATCTATACAGAGAAGTGTTTCAATACTCCAGCAGCATACAGGACCCATACATTCTGACACCACACACAAACAGCACGAGCTCGGCGATCCAGGGACAAGTCGGGGTGTGTGCATCCTTCCCACACGGTGAGAGCTTCAAAGCGCAAGAGCACTTCAAGCTTTTCTTTTAAATAAGAAGTTAGGCTTAGCAAAGTTTCAGCCACACTTGAACAGTCTGGTTTTACCATGCTCTGCAAACTCTTAATTTTTTTTTTTGCGGGGGGGAAACCCCACTCTTTCTAGTGAAAACTCACTCAGAACCAGAAGCGCCGCCACTGTTGGTTCTTACAAACCTACAAAAACCACGCAATACTTTGAATATGCAAAAAGATTACATTTCCTTTTCTATTTGGCACTGCCGACTTGACATCGCTACACACGTCTGATTACTGATTAAACACTTCGAAAGTAAAGCTAGCATAAAATAAAGAGTCCAGACCCAAACACTGCCCTCAATTTTTTTCATTTTCTAAAGAGGCTCCAATCTGAGACCTGTGAAATTCTTACTTGGCCCCACATGCTGCCAGCCCCAAAGCCCCTTCTGCAACCACCATGCTGTTGCTTGTGTCCTTACTAGCCATTTCCCACGTTTTGGGGTCTTCTAAGTTAGAGCCAAACGCAAATAAAGCAAAAGACGGTTTCAGCTGACACTTTCTAGACCAGTTTGGCAGTACCAACCACTCAAAACCACACTGATTTTGTAACAGAACAAAAATAACCAGCACCACGAGAGGAAGGGAAAGGACAGACCCAGGGCAAGCAGGTTCTGAAGACGGCAACCTGCTGAAGGTCGTTTCTTCAGCACCGATTTTGTTCAGGATTTTGTTTGTCTGAGCCGGGACGACGCTTTTATACGATAAGTTCTTCACTTTTGGACATAAAAGCAAAGCTATGCCCTTAAGTGACCAAAGGAAAATCCTCACGTCCTTTTCCACGGAGGGAACAGAATCAGCTCAGAGAAAGCTCCAGTCCTCCAGAAGCCAGCTAGATTTTTCCAGTCTCCAGAACATCTTAGTTACATCCCTATTTCAGACCTTAGCGATGAATAAAGAGGGGTCTCACAATTACAGACACAACAGTCTCTGTGGGTAACGCATCTATGAGCGGCACGAAAGGATATGGCGATACCATCTCTGCAAAGGCCAACGCAGCTACAGACCTTCCGCCGCCACGCCAGCGAAGGCTGCTGGCTGGTGTTCCCCGTAAAAGAAAGAACAAAGTTGAAAAAGGGGATTGTGGTTTTCCAGGAGAGCTTTTCTGAAATCCGGAGTGCAACCCTCGGCTCTCTGCCTGCATATCTTGTATGCCAAGGTGGCAGATTTCTACTGTCCTAGAACACGTCTGGTTTCTAGGAAGTGAGCGACACCAAAGTCGGAGCGAGTTAGTCAAAAAAACGAGCCAGTACAATTTGCTGTTAAACAGAAGTCACGATTAATCTAGATTTACTATCCCAAAGTTACACGTGTATCTAAAGACACGGAAAAAAGCCAATTTTACAAAAGAAACATGCACATCATTTCTACAAACGGACCCATTTTTTTCCTAAATCTTTTTTTTTTTCTCTCTCAAGTGGATATCAAAGAAAAACAAGAAAAAAAAAAAAAACCAAACCAAAAACCTCAAAAGCCTCGCTGCTGCATCTAGGAATAGAAATATTTCATACAGCACCACCAGAAACCTGTTTCCACCATCAAGTATCCCTAGCAAGACACTGAGCGCGTTCGCAGAGTTGCAATCCGTTTGCCACCGTTGGCACCAGTCTGCACCAGTCTGCCCGCCGTCCCACGGCAGCAGGCCCGCCACGAGAGGCACCGTCAAGCCCTCACCTCTTCCACCGCCCTGCCAACGCATGGGTTCAACCACTCAACGCCAAGAGCAAGGCAAGCCTCACTTTCCTACGAGTCAGAATATTCAATATCAGAGAGTCGAGCTGTTCTAGGCAACAAGGCTGGGAGTAACTTTCGGGGGAAAAAGACAATACGCAGCCTCCCAGGGTGCTGCCGCATCCCTGCTGCCTCCAGCCAAGCACGCCAGACAGCCTCCGCGGCGCAGCCATTCGCCGCTGCTGCGAATGGAGTTCCCCAAGCTGTCTTTCGGCAGTGTTTGAAAATAAAAATAAAAATTAAAACAAAAGTAAAAATAAAAAAAGCAACCAGAAATCGTCACGTCTCAATGAAGGGTAGGGAACTACTTCTATTTGCTTTCAAGTCATGACTCGCGGAATATCTACCCACTCTTTGTAGGTTTGAGTTTAAGCAGAGAAGGCAGATACCGACCAGGAAAGGGAATACTGCAATGCCTTTACCTCACTGAGCCTCTTCTGTTTTCTGTTACAACTGAATGAAGGGCAGGTTCAGCTCTTGTGCCACCTCAGACCTGCAGTCAAACAGTAACGAACGGGGGAAAGGGGAGGAAGAAGGACAGGAAAGAATACAAACCTGTGCCACCACGGTCCCTTAGCAAACTCAGCCCCTTACCAGAACCTTACCTGTGAGCACCTACCTTTCTGTCTGTCTCCCCCAGCACAGTACTCTGAAAAAAAGGCCATTAGACACACCATGCATGACCGCAAAATAATCAAGACAGTCCTTTAGAAAGCAAGAGGCCCTAAGCACAGCTGCTTCGCTGTTTGGTTGCTCTTACCTTTCATCCAGTTCCTCTAGCCGGCTCTTCACTGTATGGGCATTGTTCTCCTTGGTAATCTTCTGCAGGAGGTAGAAAGTCTGCTGGAACATCCGTAGCAAATACTCTTCGAACTCCATAGGCACGCAGTTCTTAGACATCAGTTCATTGATGCAAGACATGGCCAAGACGCCAAGTCGGCCACGCTCCTGTCCCAACACCGAGTTCTGGCTGCTGCCGTTGACAGAAGACATCTTCCGCACGCGGGTGTCGCAGCCAAAGCGAGCAAAGTGGAAAATGGTGGTGAGGAGTGACGGGGTGATGCTAGTAGACAAAGGGATCCAGCTGAAGAGGTGCGCCAGGCACTCCAGTGCCAGGGAACATATATATTCACTTTCTGTATCGAGGATGGGGATTGGCTGGTTCAATAATTTGGCCGCACTGGGACTCTGCAACAGGCTACTTAACAGGTCACCTAGGAAAGAAAGCACACATCTCCGTTATAAATCAGGGCAACTGCCTTCAAGCGGCGCCACTGCCAGCCCTAGCTGCAAAAAAAAAGCCGTCAGAGCCGCCGGCGCTCGGCAAGTTATCGTACAAAGATTTGTCTGAGGTGAACCAGCAGATTTATGTATTCTGGAATGTTCTGAACTTTTGGTCAGATGATAACAGCAATGCCATGGGGTGTATTTTAGGAATTTGGTATAAAATTCACTCTCCTCACCAGGTCAAGCATCCTCGATGTAAGCTTGCACAAGTTCTCTGGCACATCCATGTTAACACCAAACCTTGGCAGAGTCGCTTCTGCTTGCGTATGACAGCTTGTGGGTGACATAAGAGCAGATGTTCTGAGTCACACCAAAAAAACCCTACTTAGTACAGTACCTTTCCTCAGTGACCAAAGCCCGCAGCAGGCACATATCGCATTCCTCAGCCTCCAACCGCTCACGTTTCAAAGATTTCCCAAGCCAGGTGGACTTTGAAGAATTCTGCACAGCCTCAGGATTTCTCTTCCGTGAGTTTATCCAGTCTCTAACTGAAGCCAGATAAACTTAATATTTGCAACACCCTGTGACAGAGTTCCCCAGCTGAACTATACATTGGGTAAAGATGGTTTTTATTTAGAGCCTGGCAGCTGCTGGTTTCATTTCCTACCTCCTGTACCCAAACAGGGAAAAGAAATCATCTCTTTCCATTCACCTCCTACACGGCACTCATCAGTTTTCTATCGCAGCTCCTCACTCTCAATTTCTTTGAGAGAATGAAGAGTACTACTTTTCTTGTTACTTACATGGAAGCCATTCAATACCCTCAAATCATCTTTCCTGTCCTTCTACAGAGCTTTTATTTTTACCCTACACCTACTGATATGGGAAGACCCAAACTGCAGCCATTGTTTAGGTGTAGGTGAACCTTAATTCCATACAGTACCCAAGCACTTAGCTGGTTTTGACTGCTACTGATCAAAGTTTTTGTAGAATAATCTGGCATAACGCTCAGAAGTTAATCCTGGATACTGAAGGCGCGTGTGGAGCCCATGATTTGGCATGAGTATTGCTCTCCCTGCCCAAACGCAGGTTATACTTCCCTGCATTGCGTTTCACCGTTCATTTGCCCAGAGACGTGCAAGATCTTCCTGCGAGTCTCCAGTCATACCTCCTTTTCACTAGCCTGACCGTCTCGGTGCTGTTGGCAAGCCTCCTCATCTCTTTCCCGAGCTCTTTCCCAGGTGTCTAACGAGGATGTCCACGAGCCCAGTCCCCAGCACCACTCCACAGGTGACCTCTCCGTCACGGCAAGAGGGGACTGTTTCCATGTACCTTTTATCTCCCACCTTCTAACCAATTAATAAACAATGTGGAGACTCCCTTTGTCCCAGATTGTCTCTACTTTCCCAAAAGCAAGAAGCCTTTTTGAAAGCTTTATGGGAAGCCAAGCAGATGCCACCATCTAGGCTGCCCTTCCCCACTGACTCACAGGCTTCCACACACCGCATGCTGAAAACCTATCCACCCGCCCCGGCTTACTCAATACGCTTCTCTTCCTTGGGTACAAATCATCTCTTCACCTTTAGAAACCCACAGGCCCTCACAATGTCACAGGATTTAAAGTTCTCCCCAGAAAATCCGAGTAATTTTTTTCCTGAAAGTGAAATGACCCAACACACTACTGGTACGAAAATAACAGATATAATTTACTGAGCTAATTCCAAAATACTCAAAAGCATGCGTGAAGAACAGATTCCTCTTAGGTCCCCATTTTTCATCAAGATAGATGTATTAGATCATGAAATTCATAACTCCTTGTCATACATTCCTGTTGTTTCTTTCTCCTCTGCTCCAGGAATTTAAGGCATCACACTACTTCAGCCGAATTCGATAACCCTGGACTTGGTCTTACTACTAAAGCCAGTCCCCGTGGTAACGCTCACACCTATACGTATGCTACAATGCAAGAGCTGCTTGCATTGACCTTTCGCAGAAGCCAACGTGCTTCTTTCAAATGTCCAGTCCAGCAAACTCCATTAAAAAAAAAAAAATCAACAAGAACCAAAGATTCTTATCTTTTATTGCACCAACATCAGAAATTGTAAATTAGGTCCCTGTAACTCGCAGCAGTTGGCCTGAACATTTGGTACCCAGTTAAATTACCAAAGCTCCGAGTTTAAGGGATTTTAAGTTATATTTGGTGTCTTTGGAAACAGTTGATAAATTTACAGGATCAACGGCATTTTCATGCACCAGGAGAAAACTCCCGGGGGATCAGGCTAGTTTGGCACAAGTAAGCAGCAGCAAACATTTCTGTTTACCATACGTGAGTAAGTCTATGACCTGAAGAGAGCTTCTGACCTTTGGAAGAAGGGGCAGGCAGCTCTGGAGGACAAGGATGTCGTGAGGTTATGCGGGGAGAAAATTAGAAGGGCCAAAGCCCAACTAGACATTAATCTGGCTACTGCCATAAAAGACAATAAAAGAAAAATGTTTCTATACATACATTAACAACAACAGGAGGACTAAGGAGAATCCTTTATTGGGTGTGGAGGAAAACACAGTGACCAAGGATGAGGAAAAGGCTGAGGTACTTAATGCCTTCTTTGTCTCAGGCTTAGTACCACCACTTCTCAGCAGTCCTGGCTAACCAGGGGGGTCTCGGTTGACTGGAAGTTTGGAAGTGTGAGGTCCATCTACAAGAAGGGCTGGAAGGAGCATCTGGGGAACTACAGGCCTGTCAGTCTGACCTTGCCTGGGAAGGTTATGGAACAGATCCTCTTGAGTGCCATCACACGGCACATGCAGGACAACCAAGCAATCAGGCCCAGTCAACACAGGTTCATGAAAGGCAGGTCCTGCTTGACCAACCTGATCCCCTTCTATGACAAGGTGACCCACTTAGTGGACGAGGGAAAGGCTGTGGATGTTGTCTATCTGGACTTTAGTAAAGCCTTTGACACCGTTTCTCACAGCATTCTCCTGAAGAAACTGGCTGCTCATGGCTTGGATGGGCGTATTCTTTACTGGGTAAAAAACTGGCTGGATGGCTGGGCCCAAAGAGTGGTGGTGAATGAAGTTAAATCCAGTCAGCGGCCAGTCACAAGTGGTGTTCCCCAGGACTCAGTGCCGGTTCTGTTTAATATCTTTATTAACTACCTGGATGAGGGGATTGAGTGCACCCTCAGTAAGCTTGCAGATGACACCAAGTTGGGCGGGAGTGTTGACCCGCTTGAGGGTAGGATGGCCCTACAGAAGGATCTGGACAGGCTGGATTGATGGGCTGAGGCCAATGGTATGAGGTTCAACAAGGCCAAGTGCCGCGTCCTGCACTTGGGTCACTACAACCCCATGGACACTACAGGCTTGGGGCGGAGTGGCTGGAAAGCTGCCCGGCAGAAAAGGCCCTGGGGGTGTTGGTGGACAGCCGGCTGAACATGAGCCAGCAGTGTGCCCAGGTGGCCAAGAAGGCCAACAGCAACCTGGCCTGTATCAGGAACAGTGTGGTGAGCCGGACTAGGGAAGCGATCATCCCCCTGTGCTCAGCACTGGTGAGGCCCCACCTCGAGCGCTGCGTTCAGTTTTGGGCCCCTCACTACAAGACAGACACTGAGGTGCTGGAGTGTGTCCAGAGGAGGGCAACGAAGCTGGTGAGGGGTCTGGAGGACAAGTCTCATGAGGAGCAACTGAGGGAACTGGGGTTGTTCAGCCTGGAGAAAAGGAGGCTGAGGGGAGACCTTATCGCTCTCTGAAAGGAGGTTGTAGCAATGGGGAGGTCATTCTCTTCTCCCAAGAAACAGGCAACAGGACAAGAGGAAACAGCCTCAAGTTGCACCAGGGGAGGTTTAGGATGGGTATCAGGAAGAATTTCTTCACCCAAAGGGTTGTCAAGCATTGGAACAGGCTGCCCAGGGCAGTGGTGGAGTCACCATCCCTGCATGGATTTAAAAGATGGGTAGACATGGTGCTGAGGGACATGGTTTGCGATAGACTTGGCATTGCCAAGTTAACGGTTAGACTTTATGATCTTAAAAGTCTTTTCCAACCTAAACGATTCTATGAACATGCCTAAAGAAGGGACTCATCAAGTAAAGAGCTATAAATCATGCAAAGACAACATTTGGAGGCTGAGAGATTATTGCTGAGTAAATTCTATATGGATGCAATAACCCAAATGTTTCCCAGTATAGGACATTATCAGAGTTCCTGTGCTTAAGTGGTAGGAGAAATGAGTTTAACAATGTCTTCAAGTGCTATTTAAAGACTATGCAAGACTTGCAAGTAATCATTTCACTTTGCTTCCCTGTGCAAAAAAAAGGAAGCATAGACTTTCCAAGTTCCTAAAGAGATTTTGGCTCTAATGGAAGATATTAAACATTTATAGGGACTCAAACTTATTTTGCCTTTTGGAACACCTTTAATTTCACCTGAATGCAAACAGAAAAAGGTGGTGGCCTCATCTAAGCAACAAAAAAGTTCAAGCGTCACCAGTAGACAGGAATACTTTGCTGCATGAATGAGACTCAAATGTAACAATACATGGGTAGAAAAGACTTGCTCAGCTTACAAAGTTCACAAATTTTAAGGACAGGGAAAAAATTAACATCTCCAGGGCAGAATTTAATGGCAGCATTTCACTGAACCCATGTTTGTCCCACAGTTCACCTTCCAATCACGCGTTTATCTCTGCCTGCAAATAAAGACCAGTAGATGTGCAACACCGCGACTGCCACCAACTTGTGTGTCGGGCTTTAAGCCCCGTTGGTTCTCCGTGTTAGTAACCCCACCAGGGCTCTTACTCCACTCTGAATCTTTCTGCTGATCATATCACGAAATAGTGACCCAAGGGACAGTTGGTTAAGAAAGAAAGTGAAGAAAAAGAAGAGAGTCCTTCACAAAATACAGGAAGCGAGCAAGCAGCGGACAAGAGGGAAGCACTCAGTGCTCTTCTTTTTGGAGTTCAAGGACTTGAAGTATAACCAGTTTTAACATGGAGAGAGTAGTTAAGGCAGAGCACAGGAAAAAAAAACAGAGAAGGTTTCAAATAAACGAGCTTGCACAGGCAGGACCCAATGAAATTAAGCCTGAACTTCTAAAGGAACTGTCAGCATAGTCTTAATTACTAGCAATTATCTTGGAAATATGCTGTGTAAGAAGTTTGTTTGTTTTCCCTGAGAGGGAAGAAAGGGAAGACCCAGAAATGCAGCATCCTTTCACTTGGAGAAATACGATCTAAAGTCACGAGGGGAATGCCCAGGTAGATGAAAAGCTGCCTCAGCACAAGCACCATCCAGCGATTCCCTGAGGAACCGAGAGGACACCTCAAACAGACTTCCACTGACCATCAGCCCAAAATTTGTTTTGTTTTTTGGTTTTTAATTATTACAACTCTAGAAAAGAAAATAGATCTTCTTGGCTGTATCAGTGTAAGTTACTAGCACCCCAGAACAAATCAGTGTTAGTTTTTTCCCCCAAGGTAATTTGGGAACCTGCTGTTCATGGGGCAGTTCCCCCTCCTGCAGGCATGGCCTTGGATGTGCCTATACCTGGGCTCACCGAGCACATCAAGCAATTGGGGTTTTTTTTGGTTTTGTTTTTCTTTTTAACAAATACAGCATCATTAATGGCCACCGAGGCACTTGCTACCAACCACTGATACTAACATAAATCAGCTTTTTACCATGGAAGACCCCAATCTTACCCAACGTCACACTAAAAGCACCGAGGCTCGCATGGCCAGGGTGGGTGAAGCTGCCACTCCTGCGCCCTCTCCAAGCAGCACGTGCACTCTTACCAACTGATACTACAAGTTTTGTTCTTTTCTGTTCATTTTTTTTTCTTTCCTTAAAACTTTTGCTAGCTACAGCAAAATCCACCCTCCCAAAAACCAAGGAAATATTTCTTCCCATTTAAGTTTGTTTTGTAAATAAATACAAAAGCATCTTAAGCTCTCCTGCAGGAAAGTAGCCCTTGAAATCCTGCTCAAACTTAAACATGAAAGTTTTAACACTAACCAAAACACTAACAAAAGCTTATCACAGGCAGCTGTCTTAAGCTGACTAGTGCAATCTAGCCACAAGGAAGTGATCTGAAACTCTCAATTAACTGTTTAACGTCCCACAGAGGAGCGAGCGAGACAAAAGATACGTGACAAAGCTGTGTTAACTCACAGAACACATCACACCGAGCTCAACTCAATATCAGTGTGACCCTGGAGAAAAAAAGGTATCACACCCACAAGGGTTTCATCTCCTCCCTCTACACAACTGGTTATTACAGGTCTCCAGACCCTAAGCCCTTCTTTTTTCTCGTTAAAAGCAGACTGAGCCAAGATCAGAGCTTTTAAACAAAATATTGATTTCACTGCGTCACGGTATTTCTTCTTGCTTCGTTTTCCAAGAAGCAGGAACAAAGACACCACATGCTGCTGGAAAATACCTGGGTGAGCTGAACCGTTAACAATGATCCACGTTACATCAAGGCACAAGAAACACCGGTGGTCATCAAGATCGGCTTTGTGCCTGGGGTGATCCCCGACATCTACCCCCTATTTAGCCTTAACAGGGCAAGTGAAATGTGCCCCAACTACAAGGACATAGAAATAGAGCCCCCATTTTGCAGGTAACTAAGAAATATGTATGTAAATTAGTTTAGATCAGATAAACACCCACGCAAAAGACTAACAGGAACAGGTAGAAAACAAGCTTTCACAATATAGACACACAAAGTCCTAACCACTTTTTTTTTTTGCAGTTAGGGCTTCAGTTTTGCTCCGCTCTGGCTTTTGATGCGCTTACAGCCGAAATTCATAGGTGACAGTGCCAACTCGCTAATGTCAGAGCATGTTGCACTGACACTTCAGAAAGCTTTTTTGCCATCTGAGGACAAGAAGCTATAGGCGCAATCTTCAGCGAGGTGGCATTTTCAGTGGGGCATCCCCTGCAGCGGGAATTGGTTCTTCAGGTTAGGTTTGCCTTTCCAAGCAGGAATTTGTCGGCCCATGAACAGCTCTTAGAAAGGGTTAATCCAAAAGGCTAGAGGGTAAAGGGAGCGATCTATGCCTGATATTGCAAGTTAAAGTACAGGGAAATAACATCTTGTAGCTTAAAGGTGAAGCTTTAGCCATCCTTACCACTTTCTCCTGACGTTGGGGATGGTGGTGGAGTGGCAGCAGTAACACTGTGTTTGTCCCAGATGCTCTCCAAAATACCTGGCCAAAGAGATATTTTTTTTCAGAAAAGCCTGCTAAAAAAGAGACAGATTGATCTAACAAACATACCAGAGATTGCAGGAGATCTTCGGCAGCACACACCTTTAGTGCTTTGATAGGGAACATTGTCTTCTCCTCGTGAGCCCAAAGAAATTACCAAGTGCTTACACACACAACCTCAATGCCTCTTCATAAAGAGGGGGACATACACAGCTACACAGCCGCTCTGATACACAAGCTTTGTTTCATAGCAAGCCGACCCAAGCGTGGAGTTGAGTGTTCAAACTGCAGGAGCAGCCACCACATCGCCCACAGGTTGCCTCACTGAACCCAGAATGTGCAAGCTTGCTAGTATCTTGGGGATGGTCAAGAAGGACATTTGTTTCATGGCTGCGAGTGCCGTAACTCGTACCTGTGAGGAGCCCAAGCACTGTTTGCACCTGGTCGAGGAGCAGCTTGCGTAGCTCTTCTTTCCGGGCTACGCTAAGATCTTCCCGCGGACACGCTAGTTCTTCCGAAGTCGTTTTCAACATGATGAGTCCCAGAGGAGTGGTCACAGGAGACTGAATTAACTGAGAGGGAAACACATGGAGGTCACACATGATGACAACATCCTGCAAAGCCATCAGCTGACAAACAGGGGGTTAGTAACGCTACGAGCGGTTTGTAAGTGCTTCAGCCACTCAAAGAGTATCAGTTCCCACAGTTTGCGGCGCTGCATGTTGAGGGAAGAAAACTGCAAATATGCGATTTCCTGAGCCATTAATCTACCACGTTGCAACAGTTCAAGTACCATGGGAATCCTTGGGGTTTCAAGAGAGCTTTCATAATGTCATTGCACACGTTCTCTGTTCCAGCATGTTTACCAGTAACAGTTTGTTCCTTCTCTTTACTGCCTTCTGCTGACATCATCACTTCTCAGAATTGCCTCAGCACCAGCGGCTTCACCACGTAACGGGGCTGCCACTGCAGCCACGCTCAGGTCGGGACCTGCACCATCAGCCAAGCACTTTCCCATTAAAAACCTTCCCATAGAAAGAGCTGCAGCCAACAGCGGATGACACCAGAACACAGCTAAGGGATCCGACCTCTCCTTGCATCTGCGTTGCATCTCAAACTGGAAATCACATTTACCCTAAAGAGTGACTTCCACCATGGACAGAATAGGAATAGGACCAGAGAAAGCAATGATTTTTTTCCTTCATTAGCCACTGGGATATTAATGAGTCATTCAAGTGGGACAAAGTTTTATTTTCAGCTGAAATTCAATCCTGCTCTTCGCTGGTGACCTGGAACATCCAAAATGATTTATGCACTACTCCCTCTGGGAGAAAAAGCCTAAAGCCAATCACAATTACTACACATAATCCTTGAAGTCAAAGTCTGTAACACAGGCTGACTTTGGTCCTAATCTCACTGACCCCCCCGAACCAGAGACAGGCTGAGTTAATATTGCTCAGGCTACACAGTTTGGTGAAATACATGGAGGAAAAAAAGGCCATCTAAGAGTCTAGATATCCATGAGCTTGGCTTTCAGAAAGCAAGCACGATGGCACAGGAGCAGGCAGAAACCAAATTAAAGAACAAGAAAATTAAGTAAAATACACACAAAAAAAAATTAGAGAGACTTAACAGCTCCCATCAGAATATTTTCTGACAATAGCAGGAAGTTTAGCAATAACATGCGCTGGCACTTTCAGTAGTGTGAAACAAATTTTATACCTCCAAGAAATAGCACTTTGTATGTAGAATTACTGGTTTTATATAATGACAATGCCATAGTCCAAGTTACTTTTCTTCTCCACCCCTCCAACGGTTCAGTAAAAGTTTTACAGTCTACTTAAGGGTACTGGGATATGATTTAATGCTAAAGAGTCAAACAGTTGCTTCAAATGGTCTCAGAAGAAAGTCCTGATAGAGGACTCTTCTGCAACTCTAAAAGCAAGTCATTCTGCTCCTGTGCTACTCCTCATTATTCTGAGGTCTTGGAGTTCAGTATTAGTGTTTTTCTCCCACTTTCTCTGAGTATTTTCGGAAGGCGTCTGCTACAGAAATTCATTTATGGGAACATTTCCTTCTGCAGCTGAGTTCACAAGGAGAGGCTTAAGGAAAAACAGATACCCAAAGTGGGCTCTGCAATCACTTAAGATAACCTCTGAAGTGCCAGAAAAGCAAGTAGAAGCTCAGAAAGCATTTCCATTGCAGATCAGGTGAAAGGAAAGCCAAAACTGTAAGTGTAGACAGTTGTCAATTTGACAATATGTACTCTGCGACAACTTGGGAGAAAACTGCAGGTGTTGCACTACATGATTAGAGAAAGCTATCTGAAAAGAGGTTATACCAGCTAGTAACAAGCTCTGTATGCCAAGTTACACCTTTTTTTAAATTTTGCAACTAATACTAGATCCATTGGTCTTAAATAAAATCCTGACACTCAAGGAGTTTGATTTTCTCTTTTTTTTTTTTTAAGTAACTGACTTGTGGCTTGCCTGCAAGCAGAGCCGCATTCAAACGCTGTAATTATGCCAGCAGAAAATGTCTGTGCAGCACTTCAGTTTACACGCAGCTTCTTTAAGCCAATTCTGAACGATTTTAAGAGAACTGGAACCAAGGTACTCGACCCAAAAGAGGGTCGTTAGGCTCCAGCAGCAGCAAGCCGTTAGCCTGGCTCAGGCTTCACTGTGACCATGCCGAATTACAACCAATTTTCAAACTAATGGCACTGTCTCAGATAGATACCCTAAAACCTTCAGCACCTCATCATGTAAAGTCACTAACGGGATGCTGTTGGGAGGGCTGTTACAGGCAAAATAGGGTATCTTTGACTATTAGGTGAATCTCCAACAGCCACATTCAGAAACTTTATTTTTGAGAATCACCCAGTGAGGCATCCACAGTTTTACAGACTTTTGTGTTTAAAGAGCAACCCACAAGCCCTACGTTTTCAACAACTACTCCTAAATATTTAAAATTCAAAGTGCAGTTGATACTTTTTGCATAGTATCGTTTAAGTTTTTTGACAAAGGCACACTAGAAAGACACGTAACATGTAGGAAGCTAAGGGTTATTCGCAAAATTAAAAAGGAAAAGGAATTTAAGAAGCAAATTTGTTTTTCATGTAATTATTTAGTCTTTATCAAGGGTAGTCCCTGCAGTCCCTACTCAAGGAAAGAAAATGTCTCTCTGTGAACGAAAACAAATTTTCCCTTTAGAAACCCCTTACCTGCAAGATGTTAGTGAAAAAGTCATGGTAGAACATTGGCCAGTCTTGCCGGCCAATATCCACGATGACTTTGCAGAGTTTGTTCCTGATGAAGTAAGGCAGAGTTTTATGGTGAGCTAGAAGGAGCTTGGGCAAGCAGCTGCGGATCTCCATTTTGTCTTGAGAGGGGACCCCAAGCCACATCTTATTGATTAGGTTCTGGAAGAGAAGGGAAGGGAAAAGCTGTAGGTATCAAATCTATCCATGCCTCTCACTGCCCGAGCACGGTCACTTCAAAACTTAAGCATCTATGTTTGATGTGGTTCAACCTTCTTTGCTGCCAGGGGCAGACCTGTAGATAAGGAAAGCAGCAGCTCTTAGCAGGTTAAACAGAAGACGTTTCCGATTTATTAGAGCTCTGACACAGGCTCACTGGGCAAAGAGCTGAAATTTAAGAGGCTTTAACTGCTCAGCAGTCCAGTACCAACCCTGACACCTTTATAACAAGGTGTAGAGGTGGTTGCGTGCAAACTAAGCCAGGCAGAACAAGAACAGCTTAAAAGAGGGCAAACCCTGCACCAGTAACTAACTGGGAATAAGCTCTGCTACCTAACAGGGTACTCGGGTAACCCAAGACAGCGATGGCTCAACCTGCGGAACACAACTCATGGGGCTTGTCTCTTCCAAGCCACGCACTGTACAGGGATGAGCTCTAACAAAAACTCCCAAACCCACTCCCACCACAACAGAATCACATTTGTAGAAGCCCTCCAACACCGGAGTGTCACAAAAGATGGGTTTCCATGCCCCAGAAATTGATCCCGAGATCTCTCTGAATGTGTATTCAAAGCTTTTCTATTAAGTGACAAGTGACAGCAACCAGCACCTTACCATCTTAACCGGTTTTGGGTGAAGCAGAGCCAGTTGGCATGCATATAAAGTATTTCCATTATCTTATAAGCCTGGAGACCTAGGATTTTCCCCTTTAAAGGGGGGAACCATAGTCTTGTATGAAGCGGAAAAAAAAGAAAGGTAAAGAAGGGAAACAAGTTCAGTTTTAGATGACTCTGATGCCACCTGGGTCTCCTAAAGCTAAGCTGGAAGGTTGCCGTCGGAGCCACTGCCTGGCAGTGACAGGACACCACTTCAACTGAAAGCTTTGAGTCCACTTAAAACTGGACAAAATCCATAAGGGCTGCAAATTGCTTTCCTGCCATGCTACGATCCCATTTAGGGGCTCTGGAGCATTAGGAGCCTCTCTGGATAACTTACTGAGGAGGTCGGCTACTGAGGCAGTGTCTGTACCCATCTGCAGGCACACAGCTCGGAGAACCCAAAAGCAGGAGATACTGCAAAGTGGTTTGTTGCAGAAAATGGAAGACTATTTATAGTTAAAGCGGATCCAATTCACAGTACGGATGTACTGCATGGAGGTACCACTTCACCATGTAGAGGTACAGATGTATATTTATACATTAAGTGCCTCAAAGAGGTTGCTTTTTGGGTTTTATTGCCCAGGAGATCCAGAAGTATTGCTTAAAAACAACAGTGACCCAACCAAATGAGAGGTCCTCAATGCAAATCCAGAACAAGAGTTTCAGAAGCCCTGATAAAACTGGAAGATGCTTCAGCTTTAATATTCATACTCTAACGCCCGCCGAGTTTTGTCCTACTCATTTGACCTGAAAGTGGCAGCTTTCTCCATCTGTGAAACGCTTTTGGGAAGATGTTCTCTTTTCCAAAAGCAAGAAGAGACAACAGTTCATCCGGAAGGGGCCCGTGAGGGTTTTTATTCCAGATCCACTTTTAATTTCCTAGATGTTCGAGGCAATACAACATTCTCGGCAAGTTTTGGGAATGATCCTTGTGTTTATATACACACATTCACTGACATTCAGTACCCACTGTCAGTGGAAGACTGATGAAATTGCAGATGACGACAGATTATGGTACAAGGGGCAATTGAATGTGCAGCACTACAGTAGTTAACTTTGGAAATTTAAGCTCCTCAGCAGTGAGATCCTAATCTCTCTGCCGAGCTGTGGACTCACGTCCCTCACTTTACACTTGGACAGCGATTTCTTTGTTCTGCTTAGTTTTGGGCACAATTATTTTTTTAGTATTACTTTTTTTTTTTCCCCTCCCCCTTCCAGAGAAGCAGAGGCTCAGTAATGAAACACGTTTTCTTCTTCATGAAAATCAGTCTAATTATCACAGGCTGCTGCTGCATGACATCCATGCCCAGAGCAGGGAACAACTCCCATACCGTTTGTCTGCATTACCCCTTTTTGAGAGGAAAACAAACCAGATTCAGTTTGCAGATCGAGTCCGGCCTCCCCGTGCAACCCCAGATAAATAAAGTGAACATTTTAAAGTGAAGATGTCAACAACAACAACAAGGATCATTTGTCAAAGCAACATGACTTTTAAGAACAGACTTGTCTGCTCTATCTAAAAAGCGGCCACTGCAAAGGATATAAAATCCTCCAATTTAGAAGTGCAGCTCAGACTGCCAATCCAGCCACGAACACAATGCAGAGGCCACAAGCAACCGGGGTGAGGTGTGACATGGACCAAATCCTACAATATCGTCAGGGCAAGACACTGCACTGGTCACTGAGAAATCAGTTGATAAAACAGAGCTGTTCACAGAATACTCGTGTTTCTTCCAGCGAATACACGAGTCAATTCTTTAGGCTTTTAACCGTAACTTTGTTCTTCTATAAATAGGTAAAAGAGTGAGATGTGGTCTTCTAAAAGAGACCTTACCACTCCAACTAACGCATAAGCTTGCAGGATGTAGTTCAAGAGCATCAGCCACAACTCTGAGATGTCAGAAAAATAAAAGCAACTTTGTCTTCCCTCTTCGCACTGAAGTTTGCAGTGGCTAGTATCAGGTAATCGTGCACGTATTTCTGACCATCGAAAGAGTATAAAAGCAGTAACGCTCTTAAAAGCGCTGTGCAGAAACTCAAGCAGCCTCTGAAACTCTAGGCAATTTGTACTTAGAGATGCCAGGAAATTAATTCTTCAATTTGTGTACAAAGACTCATATTCTCCTACTCTCAGCCTGCCATTAAGCAACCTCTCTAGGAGAGAGCAATAAAAGCATCCTTTATCACTGCACTTACTAGGACTGCCGTCTTCGACAAACATTTTCAAATAAAATCGACTGCCATATGAAACAGCCCCAGACAGAAAATGCACTACGCGGGCAACAGGACACAGCTTACCTCAAACACAGTCAAACTGTACATCATTACATAGTCATTTCTTGTACTTGACAGGAAATAGAGGCAGAATCTCCAAGCTCCTATCTGCTGGGCAAAGTTATTTAAAAGCTCCTCTGAAAAAATAAAGTATTAAAAAATTACATTAAAGCTGTAAAAAAAAAATATCCGTAAGAATGTATACTGATAGCACGACAATGCACTGAGCATGGAAGAAACCCCACGTTCGGGGAATGACTCAACCAACCTGGAGGACAGGGAAAAAAATTAATAATAATAATAAAAAAAAAAAAATCACACTCCAAAGTATTAAAAGCAATCTAACAATAGGCTTTAATGAAAACAAAATAGATATGTCATTTTAGAATACAGTATTGACGTAAATACTACACCAGACTAATAGCTGAGTATTAAAACAAATCACACACCGATTTTATTCTGAGCATTGCCATTTTATCTAGAAAAGCCAAACGCTGGGATGCCAGGTCACTGCGAGAGACTAGGAGTGCTTCAGATCAGGCGCAGCGTTATAAAACACCCTCGGTTTAACGCAATTGCTCCGAGAGCCATTGACTTTGCTGCAGGTCAGCATATCAAAAACCTCTCCCAACACTCAGGTACGGGGTTTGGTCAACTCGCATCATCAAGTGACTACGTAGCCAAATGTGGCAAAGGGCAAAAAGCTCCAAGGGCTGTTTTACAGGCTAACCGAATTTAAGCCTTCATCAATTGGTTTCTGTCCTGCAACTCAAGCAGGAAAACTGCGGGGTACTGAAGGCTTTTGCCTTTTCCACAGTAGGAGATGTCCACAACAGGAAAAACATCCCTTGCCTACTTGCTTATTCTTTATTTTACCAGATTTCTGGGAGAAGTCTTGCAACGCTGATCATACTTTTGGCATTGAAGTTAGAGATGACAGAAGCTTAAGAATAAAAGCAAACAGCCCACTTAGAGCCATGAACCACGGATGCAAGAAGCTAATCTAGAGCACCTGTAAGATCTCTGCTGGCTTTCAGAAGGACATATTTAATAATACCAGCCAAAACGAAACCTCGCTGTTAATGTGAAACGTCAAGTGGGAATAAACTAGGACAGTCTTCTGCTTTCCCTTCTCAACGCTGAACGAATGGGAAGCTCACGTTCCATCTCTAGGCAGAAGGTAGACGTTTTCCAGGACTTGCGATCCAACAACAGGAAAAATAAAAGTACCATCCTTTTCCTACCCTAACCAGCTTACCACCTTGATAAAAACCTACATCTCCATGCTCCCAGCAGTAAACAGTTACCAATATCTTAATTATCCATAGGACCTGCCACAGGATCTCTGAAACCCAAACTACGTAAGCCTTTACTTCAAGTTCCCACATAAGCAGGAGAGGTTAAGACACCAGTTTGGTCTCAGATAGAGCACTTTCATCTGCTATATTTAACATCACCAAGTCACCTCTGCGTCAGCTCTGCTGAGGTCTAGAGCCAGCAGAAAGCAAAGGGGACCATCCTTTAGAAGTGGCATGAACTCACCTATCTCGCGTTTCCGCTCGTTCGTTGTGCAATTGTGGAAAAACTCTGTCATTAGACTCTCCAAAGCCCGTAGCGAAGCCTCTTCAGATGCCTGGCAACGACATTGAAGGGAAAGAGTTAAAGCTAACTTCCACTCTGATTTGCGCTCAGGAGGTTGCTCTCATTCACGTCACCAATGGACCCAAAAAAACAACAAGAGCACCAAGTCCAGGTGGAGGACAAAATAATCTGGAATTTAAACTGCTCATTGGTGTCAAGCACCAACAAGATTTGTCCACTGCAAGTGAAAGCTTTGGACACTGAAGATCGTTTGCTCAACGGTGTTAACTAACAAAAACAACACAAGAAGTTTCCTTTTGGATTTTTTGGTGGCATTTAGTAATTTTAAGTTAGCTTGTCCGTGTCAAATAATTCTCACAAAGACAGCAAGTTCCAGTGAAGATGCTTTCAGATGTTTAGAGATAATAAATACAGCAACAGCGTGGGGAGCAGGAACTTCGAGGACTCCTGACACCTACTCCTATCTTTGCCCCGGTGCCACACTGTGCCACGCTGCCACCCGCAACACCAAAGGCGCTCAGAAAGCAGCAGCTTGAAAGACTGAAGAATTTCCAGCACTTTGAAAAGCAATATACAGGTATGCAGCGATTTGGTTCAAGAAGAACACCCCCCCATGCCCAAATCTAGCTTTTACTATTGGAATTCATCAGTTATATAGCTCAGTGTTTATAAGTCTGAAAAAGAACTATCAGAATTAGTACACAGCCATTGCCAAGGCCACGTTATCAGAATTGGGACAGAGCCGCTGCAAGGTCACTAGAGTTTTGCAGCTCTCTGGAGTCGGAATGATTTTGTTCTAGTAAGAGCTCACCACCAAGCTGAGCTTCTCCAGCTGCGCCACGCTTCTCTTCCCGAAGCCTGATAATGGATAGCCCCAGAAAACAGCACTGCTACGGTACAGACCGTGCCATTAGTCATTCCTCTAATGTTTTCAACGCGTGCTATCAATAATAAATGCATCAAGACCCAAGGTCCGACCTGCCTCTGCTCAGAAACAAAGTAAACCACTAAAGAAAACTGAAAGTTCTGCCTCGAAAAATAAAAACAGAAACAAAACCCCCACAACTGGCAGTCTTCTGCAAAGAGATGAGCAAATGAGCCAACTTGCAGGAATGCTACGGGCTTCCGCTAGCTCCCATTTCCCCGTAAGGCAGTTTCCCCATGGACCACCACAGGGCTGAGCGGCGGGAGATCCTCCTCGAACAGCCCGGGGGTTGGCGTTAACCCCCCCAGGAGAACCGCCAACTCAACACAACGGCGTGGGAAGACAAAGGCAGCTCTGCTCTCCAAGCAACTGGAAATGGATGCTCCGGAGGGCATTTTCAATGACTTTGCAAAGCAATACCAAATTTCATCTTTTCTCCTCCCCCCCCCCCCCTTTTTTTTTAAACTTCAAGACCTGCTCTAGAAAGCAAGGACTATTTTAGCAAGAAACATTATTAGTGGGAAATTGGCTTAAAATAACCTACAATCAAATCAAAGCCACTTTGCCAGCTTAGGCAAGATCAAGCACCCGTTATCGCTTCTTTAATCCATTTATACACGCTCTCTGCAAACAGTCCCCTGCACCGCAAACTTCCCCCTGAAGCCAGCCCTTCAGCCACCCAACAGCCAGGTCCTCCTCCTGCCACCCACCGGTTCCCAGACAACAGCAACGTGGTGGATAAGAGCCTCACTTTAAAAAAAACCACAACAAAACAACCCATATTTGATTAAGTGGTGTCCTTAATGACATTAGGATATAGCCACACTGCCATTTCTACCCGTTTCTTTCTGGGATGCTGCAAGTTCCTCTGTAGTCTGCTTGATCCCAACTAGATCCAGACATGTAAATCCGACATTTTCGTAAATCCCTGCAGTTTACTTCTCTGCTGCTCAACACAGCGTGAGTCTCACCAGCACTTCCTGATGCCAAACCCCCAAAGAGGAGTTTCCAAACGCTGGGCAGATCAACTCAGAATCAGAGAATGGTTTGGGTTGGAAAGAATCTTAAAGATCATCTAGTCCCAACCCCCCTGCCCCAGGCAGGGACACCTCCCCCCAGCCCAGGGTGCTCCAAGCCCCGTCCAACCTGGCCTTGAACACATCCAGCAATGCGGCAGCCACAGCTTCTCGGGGCAACCTGGGCCAGGGGCTCACCACCCTCAGAGAAAAATTTCTTCCTGATATCAATCTAAATCTCCCCTCTTCCAGTTTGAAGCCATTCCCCCTCGTCGTATCACTACATGCCCTTAAAAGTCCCCCCCCAGCTCTTCTGGAGCCCCTTTAGGCACTGGAAGGCCGCTATAAGGTCTCCCCGGAGCCTTCTCTTCTCCAGGCTGAACACCCCCAACTCTCCCAGCCTGTCCTCCCAGCAGAGGGGCTCCAGCCCTCGCAGCATCTCCATGCCCTCCTCTGGCCCCACTCCAACAGGTCCATGTCCTTCTTATGTTGGGGACTCCAGAGCTGGACACACTACTCCAGGTGGGGTCTCACCAGAGCAGAGGGGCAGAATCCCCTCCCTCGCCCTGCTGGCCACAATTATTCTGATGCAGAAGGTTGGCCTTCTGGGCTGCGATCGCACATTGCTTGCTCATGTCGAGCTTCTCATCAATCAGCACCCCCAGGTCCTTCTCCTCAGGGCTGCTCTCCCGCCATTCCCAGCCCAGCCTGGATTTGTGCTTGGGATTGCCCTGACCCAGATGCAGGACCCTGCTCTTGGCCTTGTTGAACTTCGTGAGGTTGGCATGGGTCCACCTCTCCAGCCTGTCCAGGTCCCTCTGGATGCCATCCCTCCCCTCCAGCGTGTCTACCTTGCCACACAGCTTGCTGTCATCGGCAAACTCACTGAGGGTGCACTCAATCCCACTGTCCATGTAACCAACTTGATGCCAATTCCTCTGTAAGAAGCACTGCTCTCCCATTCCACCCCTCCACTGGCAAAGATCAAGATCGCCTCGATTCACAGAGGAGTGTTAGCTCTTCACCCAGGAACGGCAGGCCTCAATCTTTTTCAGGTAGTTAATTCAAATCCTTCTTTAGGAAGAGTAGTTGAGATAAGTAATTTTTTTTCCCTCCCAAGATTAAAGATTTATTTCTGATTTTTGGAAATAAATGGCAGAGTCCTCATAAATCTTGAGCACCTGACACATCCTCCACTGACTTCAAACTGCCTTGGCACTGAGGTTTTGAAGATGACAGAGCCTACTCCTAGGAACACCCTTAACCTTTTTATATAAAAACACCACCATCACAATGCTTGATGTGTCAGAAGCAAAAAAGAAAACAGAGAGCACAACGCCAGCATTTTATGTAAAAGGCCCAAGCTGGCCAGAACCCAAGGCCAACTTGGGCAGAAAGAAACAGTGTGACCTCCGAGATTGTTTTCTTCTGCTATTTGACTTCTCCCGGCTGTTCTGGAGATTTGGCCAAACGAAGGTGGAGCAACACAAATTGTCTGAAGCAATCAAAACCCAGCCCAGGACGGGCTCTGCAAACAGGAGAGCCTCCCAGGTCCATCCTCCCCTCTGCTCTGCCCTGGTGAAGTCACATCTCGAGTACCATGTCCAGTTCTGGGCTTCCCAGTTCAAGAAAGACAAGGAACTACTGGAGAGAGTCCAGCGAAGGCTATGAAAACCCTCAGGGCACTGGAGCACTTTCCTCTCTGCTGAGGAAAGACTGAGACCTGGGGCTGTTCAGCCTGGAGAAGAGAAGGGGAGAAGGAGAAGAAGAGAGGGGATCTCATCAACGCTTATCAATATTTAAAGGGCGGGTGGCAAGAGGATGGGGCCAGGCTCTTTTCAGTGGTGCCCGGTGACAGGACAAGGGGCAATGGGCACAAACTGGAACAGGGGAAATTCCATGTTAACATGAGGAAAAACTTCTTTCCTGTGTGGGTGGCAGAGCACTGGCACAGGCTGCCCAGAGAGTTGGGGGAGTCTCCTTCCCTGGAGATATTCCAAACCCATCTGGACGCATTCCTGTCCAACCTGCTCTGGGTGACCCTGTTTTGGCAGCGGGGTTGGACTAGATGTTCTCCAGAGATCCCTGCCAAGCTGCGATTCCCCCAGGTGCCATCTGATGGCCACACCAAGTACACCCCGTTACACTGAGTCGTGCATTTGCTAACGCCTTTTGGGTATTCCTCAAGTTAACCGTTCCTGGAGCTGGCGGTAATCCCCCACCTTTCAAACAAAGGCTCCGTTAATTAGGGCACCAAGATAAAGAGGACACACACTGCTGGAGAGCGGCAGAGGGAACATACCGTACCTGCACCAAGATACCCCAGAAAGCAGATTATCTTAGTGAGGCCGTCATAAAAGTAGAGCTGTTTGTAGGACCTGCGGCTGTACCTGTCTGTGCTATTTCCAGCTGCACCTCAGTATTACCACTCATGTTCGTAAGCGGTTTGCTTTCTTCTAGGGCTTGGTGTTTGCTCTGCACTGAAGGAAAGGACAGGGAAGTATCACCAGGGTCTGGCAAGAGAAAGGCTGATGAATCCCGACGTTGAGCAGGAACACACGGACACCAATGACTACTTCACACTTCATCCACACTACTTCACTTCGTCCCATACAGTCGGGACAAGATCAAACCCAGCGGGCAGTCAGAACCAGCAGCACTCTCTCCCGTTTCTCTCTGGTCTGAAATTCAGCCATTTGGGTGGTACGCAACTTTCATTTTTAAAGATTTTCAAGGAAAGTCATGATGTCTGGGCCATCATTAGGAGAATTTACTACTGGCTTTCTGGGTAAGGGCTGGCAGTTTGCCTCACCTTCACGAGGCATTACGAAATACTCAACTATTAAACGAGAAATCCTTCCCGCTCACTTTCACAAGCTGTAAAATCTGACCCCTCTCACCCCCCAGTGCTTCCCAGGGTACTCAGGGCTGCAGCAAACCCCAGGAAACGCTCTTTGCTCTTTTCTGTCAACCATTTGAGGGAAAAAATACTCAGTTCTATGAACCCCATTTGCAGAGCACAAAAACCATGAACACCTCTGCAATTCGCTAAAAACAGTCGAGGTAAGATTTGACATGTCACCATCCACACCAGCTCCAGTGCTTCCCATCGCCTGAACACTCTGGATGAGCTCAGACCTGAAGGGAGGATCTCAGCTGCCAGATCAAGCAGATCCTCCAGCCAAAGACGCTGTCCTCCATCACAGCTTGGTTAGGTGAACAAGTCAGCAATGCATGGAAGCAAGCGGGTCTAAACAGTAGTGCAGGACAGCTACAGATTCCCGTGTTCCAGTAGGACATCTATACTTTGACCTAGGAATTGTTTCCAAGACAGCATCTCGGAGAGATGTGTCATAGCTGATTCTCCCCAAAATAGGTACCCTTAACTGCTGCCGCTCTACGTTGGGTCAACGCTGCACAGACCGGGCAAGCGTCAGGTCTGCCCCAAGCCTTTTGTTCCCGGAATTACAGAATCGCAGACTGGTGAGGGTCGGAAGGGCCCTCTGGAGCTCCCCCAGCCCAAGCCCCTGCCACAGCAGGGGCACCTCCAGCAGTGGCACAGGACGGCGTCCAGGCGGGTTTGGGATGGCTCCAGAGTGGGAGACTCCCCCACCTCTCTGGGCAGCTGTGCCACTGCTCTGCCACCCGCACAGGGAAGAAGTCCCTCCTCATGTTCAGATGGAACTTCCTATGCTCAAGTTTGTGCCCGTTCCCTCTTGTCCTGTCACTGGGCACCACTGGAAAGAGACTGTTCCCATCCCCCTGGCACCCTCCCTTTGACTATTTATAAGCATTGATAAGATCCCCCTCAGTCTTCTCTTCTCCAGACTATAAAGCCCCAAGGCCCTCAGCCTTTCCTCATAAGAAAGATGCTCCAATCCCCTCATCATCTCTGTAGCCCTTTGCTGGACCCTCTCCAGCAGTTCCCTGTCCTTCCTGACCCGGGGAGCCCAGAACTGCACACAGTGCTCCAGATGTGGCCTCACCAGGCCAGAGCAGAGGGGGAGGATGACCTCCCTCGACCTGCTGGCCATGCTCTTCTTGATGCCCTGTCTGATCCGAGCACGACTCCATAGGGATCAGGGTAGGAGAGCGCCACTGTCAATCTACATCCTTACCATCCCCATTTTTGCCTCATTAAGTTTGCTAAAGGTGTTTCATTAACAGTTATCAAACCAGAGGCGTGTAGCTGCTTACTCATACCATTTATCTATGAACTCCAACCTTTAATACCCTTCTCATACGGCCAGAAGAATGACATATTCCCAGCTGAGACTACAGCTTCCTATTTTGACAGAAACGAGATTTGCTACCAACCACTCGCTCAAAGACATTCTCCATCCACCAAAGTACCGCAAGAAGCAGCTACAAAACCTGGATGTACCAGCTGATTTCCAGGCTTACATTGAATTACATTTTAAGACTTATGAGCCATTAACTGATTTCTGTTGATTAAGGAAAAAAACAAATATTAATAGCTGCCAACTCACTGCACTTCAGGCTGTTCAAACTCCAGTTCACTGCACCTCAATAAGGCAGTATCTTTGTACCCTACTGCTTAAGCAAGACTCCAGAAGGAGTTCGGTTTAGCCTGTGACTAAAGCATTCGGGTAGGACGAGTTACTCATCCCGCTCCGGCGAATAACAGAGGGATAATTTTTGGATCACAATTTAGACGTTGAGCATTTACTTTAATAGAAGATACAACACTAAATTTAGTTTGCATATAACCAAAGACACTATCACCTCCCCCCCCCCTTAAAAAAAGTACCCACTCGATGGTTCTGGAAGATATGAAAGCACTTTATAAAGCCATTTTCATTTTCTCCAGAAGCGCTTTCATTTAGAGTTCACTTCCTATCTTTTTACTTCATTTTACGTTCTCTAAAGCAATTGTCTCTTTCAGAAGAAAGCTTTTCTCTAATGCTTTGCCATAAAAACACAAGCTGTTAACCTTTTAACGTTCGCTATTAACAGCTCGGTGGAGTATCGATCATACAAACGATGCTCTGGATACAGCAGCTCCAGCTCATGAGGACTGGAAGAGGAGGGTTATGTCTATTTTTTTTTTTGTTTTTCTAATGTGTTTGGAAATGGATATTGCTCCAAGACAAAATTAAGCTAATCCCTCTACAAAGCTTTTTTTTTTTTAGTTAGATGTTAATTGCAGCTGCGATGTTATGAAGGGGACTTCGAGCACCCTTCAGGCAGCGCTGGAACACCTTCCTCCGGCGTGGAAGAAGGTGTATTACACACAACACACACTCTGATGTGTGTTACACCATGCAAGCTGAACCTTAAAACCACCTCCCTCAGCAGCACGGAGGAAAACCCCCTGCACCGCTGACCCCCAGAAGCCCTCACCGCAGCCCTAACCCCCCATGCAACCCCTCTACTCTTTCAATGAAGACCACGGGCTCTCCCTCCCTTTGGGAGCTGTTATTCACCGCTTCTCTGCACCCCATCACCTTTTGAATTTAGACGCCCACTCTCGTTCCATCCCTCCCTTTGATACCTGCACTGCTGAAGCCCTTTTCACACCGTATCTAACACCTTCCAGCCCGTAAAGCCTCCCTACGCCACACAGCGATAGCAAATGAGACCTTTTTCCAGCACGGCCCTGCCTTTCTCATTTTTTTTTTCAGCCTGTTTCTCCATCCCCTTCCGACCCACCACGTCTCCTGCCATCACCGGTGCACAACGCACAGCCCGGCACAATCCAACCCACTCCTGGTTATCGAGGTGTGGACCTTCTCCCATTTTATCCAGTTCTGCTAAAGTTGAGTATCGGCTACATTGACCAGTTTGTGCTTGTAACGGGCAACTCTTCCCAGGAGAGGAGGGACACTGCAGGGACAACCCCCCCCCGGTTGGACGCGTTCCTTGCCAGAATCGCTGTAACGCCGCCAACAACCCCACCATGGAGGGTTAAGAAGGGTAAAAGAAGAAATCGTGCGCAGATAACAGTGGCGGCTGCTGGTATAACACAGCTCACCATCGCCCTGCTACTACACCGTCCCATCCCCTTCCACTTCGGGGCCGTCGGCTTCCAGTTTTGTGCAGTTAATTACTGGTACAGACACATGCAAATAGAAACCACTCCACTTTAGCTGCTGAATTTTCTTCCTTCTATTATTTTTTTAAGTTGTTGTAGATAATTTTTAAGGAAACCCAGTGGAGACTAATTTAAGCACACACATACCTGACGTGCATACGTTGCTAAGGTAGCAATTTATTCATTTAAGAATTACCAGGGTGTCTTTCAGAACCCCTCCCAGCCCAAGCCCTACCACAGCACGCTAATGAACACATAAATGAGTAATTACACCCTCTGAAAGATTGTGGGTCATTTCAAGCCTGCTTGCGTGGGTCACCAAAGCCTTCCTTGCGCAGCTATCGGCAAAGCACAGATATTATCATCCTTTCAGCGAACCCCTGGCACAGCCTTGAGTCATTCAAGGCAGTGAAGATCACAAAAGGAGCACAATATTATTTTTAGCAACAAAAGCAGAATTATGAAGTGCTCTAAAGAAAAAAAAGCTGTACGACACCCGACGCATCCTCTAGAGCAGATGAACGCACCCTAGGGAGAGGCAGAGCCGTGTGGCTCAAAGGCTGTGCTACCAACGACTTTTCCAACTAATGATTTGAGAAATCTGGTGTTTCACACTTATTCCCAGGGTAACTCGCACAGAGGTCCTAAATGAGGAGACAGCGCGCAGACATGCGTGCTCCCCAGCACCACGCTGCTGATGGTATCAAGACATGGTTCAGTCTTTATTCTCAGTTTCCTTGTTGCATTTCAGAGATGTTTTTGTGGTTTCATGAACCGAAACTAGACTCGGCTTCTCTCTGTGCTTTGAGAACAGTCCGGGCTGCCAGTGCCGTTTCGAGAGATCTCCCGGCTGCAGAAGACAACCTGCTTGTCTGCTTCACTCGTTTCAAGGGCCGCAACCTTGGCGGCTCGCTAACGGGACGTAGATTTTGCAGACTCATTTCTGTTATGCCACAATTTAAGCAAAAAAACCCAAAAGCTACTAAAAGAGTCGTGAATTACTGTTCTACCTCAAGGCAACGGAGGGAGGAATAAAGGCATTTTATATAAACATCACCTAAGGACTAAAAATGACCAGAGGCTGAACACTACTGCATGGAACAGGCTACGGGAGAGCCAGCAGTGATAATCTGATTTCTCGAACAGGATAAAGAGATCATCTTCCCTGTAAACACTGCCCGCTACACGAGTAATCGGGCACCTTTTCTGAATACCTAAGGGATCTTATTTCTTAAATCTTCTTGTATGGGCAGGGTCAGTTAACCAGGCTTCAGGTTTTAAGGTTGAACTTTGACTAACAGGCTCAAGTTTCCAAGGCTGATTCTTTCTAAACTGCTAACTCTTCATTGACATAATCGAGTCCAGCAGCCAGCGTGTCCTCCACCGAGCATCTCCTGTTTGCTTCGCTGTTTTACAAAAGATGCTCATTACATGACAACACAACGAGCAGAGAACATTACAATTCAATGCCTAGAAATCCTCTTCGGAACCCACGGAAGGAATAAAATAACCAGAGCAAGCTGGCATAAGCGAAGTCAGGTTTAGACACAGCACCATTACCAGGCACGCTCTTACCGAGGACAAGCAGAAGAGCAAGGGGAAGGCAGGCTGGTCACGTGCCGATGACTTGCCAATTGATTTATTGCGGTTTAGCTGCTGGAAAAGACTTAGCAACACATTATTTCCCCAAACAAGCAGTTGCTAAAATAATGCTATACAGATGAGAAGCACAGCAGTATCCAAAGCAGACTACTCGAGGTCGATATTCTGCATCCTACGGCTGCAATATCACCGTAGCACAGGGGTCCCAGGTGGGTACAGGTGGCACTACAGTCACTTTTTGACTTAAATTGGACAATCCAGCTACAGTCATTAGACTTTCCTCAGCAGACACTCAGTTCAGACGGTTCTCACAGCTGCTGTCCACCACTTTTTAAAGCCACCACCGATAAGAAATCTTTTGGTTTGCGTGTTAGCAGGGAAAAAACCAAGCCATAAAGTCACAGTACGCTCTTCAGATGTGACACCACACAAGGCTGATCATCTGCCAAGGGTGGTCAGCTGGGCATGTGCCACTTTCCGGACACGTGCCACTTTCTGGACACTAAAATACCGCAAGGTGACTCTGGTTCTCTCCCAGAGTACAGAAGTAACTTAAACTCTTCCAGCGAAGCCTGGAAACTCATCTCTAAAGGGCACAGTTTTGCAACCTCAGTGTTTGCATCCATCCTTTCACCTCACCCCCTCCCTTTGCCAGGTTCCCCGGGACGCATCCCACTTCCAACGAGCCTGCGACACCTTGGGAGGGAGATCCCGTCCTTTCTTGCAAGGCGATGCTCGGGCAGAAGCTCCAGGACCTCAGTCACAGGGTACAAATAAATCACTTCCCTTTTCTCCGCATAAGCAAAGCCAGGCTTGCACTAACAGGACCACAGGGCTGCCCAAACAAATGCATGCAACGGCTTATTTGGAGAGAACACATTTTCTCCTGCCATTTTAGGCAAAGTAACCTGCGTTTTAAAAAGGTAGGTGGGGAAAAAAAAATAAATCCCAAGGCCATACTGTTTGGGACATAAGTATGTTGGGAGGGTGGGTATTTGGGGGCAGGTATTTGTGGAGGGAATAAAAAAACCCAAATACCTCCTTATAAAAATTATTTATAAAAAGGTATTAAGAAAAATGGTTGAATTTCCACAGTCAAATGGTCCAGAACAATCAACAGATGAGCAGCAGCATGCAAAGTGAACTTACAGAAGGTACAAAGTATGGCCTTTTTAGTTGACATCAGTTTAAAAAAAACCCAAACCAACCAAACACACCTATCTTGAAGTTTTAATCAAGTCTTCCTACAAAGAACACTCTTCTTGCTCTTACAGATGGGCATGTGACACTTCAAAATGCTAAAAAGCTTGCACCTCACCGCTCGTTCAAATGCGGCAGCTCCTTGGACCAGAGAGGAGAAGAGAAAAGAGATGCAGAAGCATTAGGAGTTGTAAGCCTGGCACGCTTGCATATCAGCGCTAAGCCTCCAAGATGCATGAACAGGTTTTTTTAAAACCACTTCTCAAATACTTCACAGTCTGCGAAGCCGCAAATATAAACCCTTATTTATCTGAATCTATAGACAACTCACAACAATACCCCGACAAACGCTCCCAATTGGAGTTGTCGGCATATGTGCATATTTTCAGAGGCTCCTTAAAGTTAGGATTGCAGAGTTGGAAACGGAAAGCACTAGGACAAGCAAAAAAGAAAGTGAATGTAAGAAGAAAACTCTTATTCAGCATATTTCTTAAAGCGGCTCTTCTATTCAGATGCAGCTCCACCTACAGAAAGGCAAGTCCCCGCTGAGATTTCAACTGCACTGACACACCCCAGCTGCTCCTTTTCCAGGTAGTTTTCCCACATCCACTTCTGCCTGGCAGGATTAAGCCCATTACCTTGGGGAAAAACCTCTCCCAACACCACACTACGCAGAGCGACACCAGTGCAAGGCTTGCGGTTAACTTGGGAGAAGGATTATAGCTTACCCAACGTATTACACCGGCCAGATCTGATTTCCAACAAGGTATGATTACGCTACACCAAAATATAGTATTTCATAAGACCCTCACCCCATGTCAAAGAGAACTAAAAAAACTGCGATATTGCAAGTTTAATTGCTGGCAAGAGCATTAAAACTTGCATTGGGCATTTAAGAGCATATAACGAAACTATCATGGATAAGACTTACCATGGGAATAACACTGCAAGACTTTTTAATTTTAAATGTTTCCAAAGGAGATGGAGGAAGAACATCTAGTCCACTTAAAGAAAAACGAGATGTTGATATCTGCAACGCTTCTGCACTTCGGGGTGTTTCACAACAGCACTCTGCTGCTTCTCACCCTTCCATCTCCCGCAGCTCTGGGGCAAGCGTTGCGCACAGCCTTCCCCGGAGAAGGTCGCAGCGTTATCCTCCTCCCCAGGACCGTTCCTCCTTCACCTTTCCCCCATCACCAAGTCCTTCTCCCAGTCTCCGGGGTCGCTGGTGGAGCAGAGGAGCAGCTGGTGCAGCCCTTGGACACGGCTGGGAGCAGGAACAGCCTTGCTGCCAACCACCAACCTCGCACTTGCCCGACAGAGATGGATTGCATCGTCCTCCTCCTTTGCTTTCCTTCTCCCCCCTCTCTACGCGTGCAAAAAGAAAGCCAAGGAATTGTAGGAAAATTCAAGCTTCTCTCCATAAGCAACGGAACTGGGCGATGGTGTGGAAGGGGGAAAGACACAAATCTAACCGCTACAGACTAGCTCGCTCTCCTGTATCCCTTCCAGACCTTGATTTTAAACACACTGTTCTTCCAACACCCCAGGCAAAACAAGCATTTGGACAAACTTCAGTGGAAGAAACTGCCCTCAATCCCCCAAAAAATGGCTGGCGGTATCGCAACGCAGAAGAAATCCGTGCTGTTTTTAAACCACCGAAGCAGGAGAGAATCAACCAAGCGCAACGCAGATTTTTCAGAGAAAATTCTCTCTTGTAACGAAAACCAAACCAAAACAAAACCAAAACCCACCTCTAAAAGGCTGCATCCCTGCTCGCAGGGCTGATTTTGGCCTCCTGACAAGCCAGTATACAAACCAGATGAGTACGCGCCTTTCTCAAACGAGGGGCCAAAAAGGAATCCCGACAAACCCTCTTGGGGCAGAAATTCATGCTGCAATTAAAGTCTGAATGAAACATTAACTCAAACTGCTAAAAATACAGCCAGATTGCAGATGCAGCCACAAACTTGGAGATGCTGAAACAAACCAAAAGAGAATTTGGAGCAGAAATGCAAAGTGCTGGGAAATAGTAAAAGAGCTGTAATTCCGGGCACCATCCCCACGGGTGAGGGATCAGGGAAGATTAAAGGGGAGGGGGGGGGAAAAACCTGAAGGAATTTGTCGTGTTCCTAAAAGAACCTGAAACCGTTCAGGTGGAGTAAAAGCTTCCTATCCTGATTGTAAATAGAAAACAGAAATGGGGGGATAAAGGAAGGAATAAAACTTGGGGGTGGGGGGAGAGAGGTAAAAGTGGAAAAAAAAGTCGCTTGATGGCAGAAACACCTTTGACAAACCGTTGGTGCTCCTGAGAAGCACCAGGTTGGGAGAAGCTGTACCATTCCCAACGACCCTCTTTGTCTCTGACCACGGAAATAAAACCCCAGGGGCTGCCTGGAGGAACAAGCAACTCCTTGAACATCAGCAGGGGAAAAAAGCTAATTGTTTTTCCTCTGCCAAACCAGTAACGTTCACACTTTTGTTGGAACAACCAGAATTTCACGAGAGGACAGGCCCGTGCCGCACGCTTTACCTCTATAAACGATATTCTAAACATTTCATTTTAACAAACCAAAGCTGGCAACCACCTTAGTTTTTTGGTTTTTTTTTTTCCTCCAAAAGTAGAAGATTGCCATGTTAACACCTGGGATACAGCGAAGACCAAGGCAGCAGCGACCCAAATACAAATATAGTTCCTAACAGGAAATATCCCTTGACTGACAAAGGCTAATGATTTGGAAAGATTTATGACACATTATTCTACCGGACAGGTATCAGCCTGGAGAGGTAAAAGCTACATTTTTTTTTTTTCCTAGTTTGCATATACTCACACTTGTTAAGAAATGTAATAACAATAATAGCAGCTCCTCCCCGATCTAAACTGCAACACCTAATAACAGCCACTAAAATAACCAAACAGAACACCAATTCCTCGGAGCTTTTAGGTATCCGCACACTGAGCGATCTCTTCGCAGCGCTGAGCCCCGCTGCATGAGCTGAGTAGCACAGGCCAGGTTTTAATGCTTTTCTACTAAAATAACGGCAACAACCAACACTCATCGATCAGTGGATTACCACCGAGTGGCAAGAGGCTTTCCAAGTTACTTTAGGCTCAACAATTTTGCCTCAATACCTTTTAGCCCGACCCGAGACAGCGCAGCCTACATTTAGCTACCCAGGTCTTCGAAATACGGCGTAAGTATTGTAGTTATTATAGATCCCGAAAGGTATTATGTATAACCCTTCTGCTAAATTAGCTATTTCCTACCGAGGAAAAGCTTTCATTCTGGGGGAAGCATCCTCAACAGCCACGCTTGAGACCAGCTTTGCTGCACAACTGGTAAATACTTGAAACAGTTCAGCAGCATTCAGTCTTTGCTCCCGTTTCGTGATTTAATACAGCAGGGATGACAAAGGGGCACAGAAAGTTACATGACCTGAAGGCCAAAAAAGGAAGCTAGATGTTGGAGCTGAGGCTAGAACTTCAAAGTTCCTATTCTCTCGTTTCTCTGCTCAGTAGAGTGAGTCAGAATGGTTTTAAGAAGGGTTCACTTTTGGTTTTAAGCCATGTACTTTAAGGGGATACACAGAAAGCTACACCACAGCGGTCTGCTTTTGCTGCCACACATCAGCCGGCAGTGTGGGAGCAGGCGCTGTCTGGGGGAGGGGACGACACGCTCCAGCTCCTCTTGGTCTCAGAAACCTCCCGTAGAGCAGAGGCCACCTCGCCACGCGCGAGCGCTTCCTGCCTGCCGCAGCAGCGCGCTCAGCTTCACCGCCTTCTCCTCCATCTCTTGTCATGGCAAGACATACCCACAGCTCACCTCCTTCGGGACCAGGCGGCGGCAGCTCAAACGTCTCCGGCACGATGGGACAGCCAAGCACGTTTGTTTTTTTTTTTTTCTGCAAAAGCAAGGAGCTGCTGCTGCCTCCTGCACATCATCATCCTCAGCCACCTGCACAGCAGACATCAGGAGTGGTCCCAAAAGCACACCCTGCAGACCTGACCCAGCCTCAGGGCCACCGGCGCGGATACACTGACACATAATAGATGTGAGCTATTTCAGCAATCGAGCAGCGAGCTCCTCGGTAATCAGAGGCGGCAGAATCGCCTACGGCTCACCAGCATCACCTGGCTAGATGCGCTGCAATCCAGACACACTTTATTCCTTAGCAAAGGGAAGGCTTAAACCATCGTCAGGTCTCCAAAGGAAGCTTTAAGCATAAGAAAATGACAGTGCTTACTGCTAAAAAAGAAAAACAAAACACCAAACCTGGAAGGTGATAATAGGGGGTATAAAATAAAAGCTAGGATGCCGCTGTGGAAAACTTAGAAAGACTGAAGCTACACACACCCACTGCCTACTTCCATTTTTGCAAGCTATATTTGCTGCGCGCAGAACAGGGACACAAGCTTCTTCGGATCTGTTGCTGCTACTTCTGTAGTCTGCTTCCCACTTTGCCACACATTTTACGAGGCCCAGTGATAACCTGAAAGCAGCGCGACTTGTTTTGTAACTAAAGCCAATGTGTTTGAGAAGCCCATTTGCTGTTCTCTGACTGAAGGTTTGACTTCGTATGACATCTTTACATCTGATACCTAACACAATAGCATTTCCTGGAAGAAGTCCCTTTTCCTAAGCTGGTTTTCTAGTCGCTGGCAGGATACACAGCCCAGACGACCGAAGAATACATTCGCTAGGAGGTAATCCCCTGACTTCCAGCCTCCCATGGGAGTTATGAATGCCTTGCCAGGTGACTGGTATGCTCAGGAGACCATCATCAAGCTCTGACGGTCTCAGAGATGGTTCAGCTTTGCTAGTGGGAACAGAAAAAAGGTGAAAGAATGATTGATGAGACAAACACATAGCTTATTTGGATGCAAAACAAATGCATTCAAGGGCTAGCTCCACGAACAGCAATTATTTCAAAGCTGTTCCCTAAGATCATCTAGAAGGATCCTGAAAGTTGACTAGGAAATCATATTAATACTTTCTGCTCTGCTAAAGGAAGAGAAAAGCTTGAAGAGTGCTGCCGGAGCTAGTTACTCTGTGTTTAAGAGGTTAACTTGACTGCACAGAAACCCACTAGAAAAGCCTGTATTTTACAGTATCCTATTTTCTCTACAAAGATAGCATGGCGTCAGCATTGACACGCACCTTTTTCACAGCCAGCCACAAACTGGATGCTGTAGAAGAACTGTTCAGCAGACACGAAACATGCATTTGTAGTCCAACACGCCACAGGCATGTAATCACTACCACCCAGGGTACGATGACCAGAAAGCCTGACACCACAGGGCTGCTCTTCATCAGTACCTCAGAAAGCAAACGAATGATTCGAGCTTCCTGTGAAACTAAATAGCTTTTTAATGGTGGCTGAAGATTTCTGAGCCATTAGTGACATCTAAGCACACTGAACCGGCACCCGTTCTACAACGTGTGCATTGCTGGGTGCTCCGACTTCACAATTTGTTCTCAACACTCCTTCCCAGCTAATCAAGCTCCAACTCATTACGGCTCCCATTGCTCACTCCCTTCCACACCAACCCAATTCCACATCAACTAATAAAATCTGCTTCCCCAAGTCTGTATTTTTGACAGCAGAGTTTAATTATGTTTTATTTGTTCCCAGTATGCCTTACAGCATCTCATCTTCACACTTTTCCAACTGTTTCCGGGAAGGAGGGTACACTAGCAGCAGAACATGCCCATCTGGAAGCTCCAAGGAAATGGGAACATAAGGAAAATCTTGCACAGTAGTCACATGAAGACATACAACAGTCAATTCTGCAGTATCGTCCGATGACTGCTTCTCACCTTCCAAAGCCAGCACTCGGCTTGTAGCTGAACCAAATATTGAATGTTCAAGGAAAAAAAATTTTAAAAAAGTGTAATTCAGCAGTCTAAATGTGCATCTGTATGAAGGCAAGGGAAGAATTAAGAAGTCCTTTTGCCACCTGCAATGATTAGCATACACCCTGAAGCACAAAACTCCGTAACCCTTTTCCACATGCAGAGCTAGTTTGTTACATACAACAGGTCTACCAAATTCTCCAAACTCAACCATGGTATTTATTCACCTGCGTGAACCAGGGGTGTCCACCTCAGGAACATCACCCTTTGCTCTAGCTTTGCCTGAAGCTAAGTTCAGAAAGACCCGTGACGTGTGGCAGACAAGTCAGGAATCCATCCCGAGCAGGCAGGTACATCCCCCACGTGTGCAGACCCAGCAGCAGCAGGCTGCTACTTGTACTTACGGAGGAGACCATACCCCACCCCAGCAGACACCACGTGGAGTAGCAAAGCCTGTCAAAAGGACTAACGAAATTCAATTTAAATGGGCTACAGAGAGCAGAGTTTCAATAAACTAGCAACAGATGGTACCAAGAACACAGCAAAGGATGTGCAGATGTGATTATTTCGGCTCTTGGGTGAAGAAATTCACAACTGCAAACAAAGATCCCAACTTCCCAAAGAAAAGGGGCACAAGGCCTGAGCCTGCGTTATCTAAGGCAGCTTCAACTAGAAAGCATCTGAGAACTAGATCAGTAACTACTGCCTTCACCCAGTGGGACTCTCTGGGCGAGACAGGACAGGAGGTAGATTTCCAGGAGCACATCCAGGGCTGCCAAACACACCTCTCTACTCACAAATCAACTGCAAAGTACGTGTTTGTGGCTTTCCCTTTGTCAACCCAATAAGTTTGGGGACCTAAGGTTTCCCTGCAGGTAGAACAAGGGAAAAATAAGACTGGCAATTGCTACTTGGCATATCGCTGCCAGCGCTTGGTATGGCGACAGTGAGCAACACCACCATCCCCTGAAGACAGGTTTCCACCTACCAGCCCTGCAAGCCTGACTGTGCGTGCCCCCGCTGGATTAAAGATGTCTTCTCTTGCTTCTTATCGAGAGGGGGAAAAAAAAAAAAAAAAAAAAAAGAGATTGTGCAAATCAAAGCGTGCCGTATCTCAGCTCTGTATCTCTGGGAGAGGAGGTAGGGGTGGCACACAGCTCCGACTGCTGCTGCTGGAAGGAGGCCGAAGGCTGGTATCTACCGCAGAATTAAGCGCCGCTCTGCACAGGGAGGAACCCGGCTCATTCCCGCAGCTTATCCGAGGCTAAACCGGGGGCGAACAGGGCAAACCCACGGCTGGCACCGCACAAAACCTCTCATTCCCAACACCCTCCGCCACAAACGCTCCCTGGGAGAATTTCTACCTTCGCAGCTTTTAAAAATTTGTTTCTGCGGCGGCTCTGAGGTGGAGGGGGGGAGGGAGGCCGCCCTGAGCACCCGCAGGCCGCGGCCGGGCCGCTGCCCAGGCGGCTCCCCGCAGCAGGCCCCGGGCCGCCCGGTCCCCGTACCGGGGGCGGGCCCCGAGTGCTGGCGCGGCCGGGCCGGGCTGTAGGCCCCTCGGTAAAGCAACGGAGCACCCCTACGACACCCCCCACTCCACCCTCGGTCCCCCCGCCCGCACTCACCATGGCTGCCGGCGGCTCCCGCGGGGCGGCTTTAGGCAGAGCGCCGCGCTCCGCTCATGTCATGGCCGGCGGCGGCGGGGCCTCCCCGCCCATGCACCGGCGAGCCCCCGCCGGCCGCAGAGCCCCGAGCACGGCAGGCGACCTCCCCCCGCTCCTCCTCCACCCCCCTCACACACCCGGAGAGCCGCCGCCGCCTCCCAGCCCCCGGGCCTCCCCCGGCCGGCGGGGATGGGGAGCCCCGGGGCGCTGGGAAGGGCAGGCCCCGCGCTGGCCGGGAGGGCGCGGCGCTGGCCGGCGGAAGGGGAAAGGACGGGGCGGAGGGGAGCGCGGCCCGGTGCGGCGCAGCGCGGCGGCTGTCGGTGCGGCCGGTGGCTACGCCAGGCGCATCCTGCCGCGCACCGGGGAGGCGGCTCTGCCGGCCCCGCCCCGCCCTCCCGCCGGAAGCGGTCGCCGGCCATGCCGGCAGCCAATCGCAGCCCGAGACGGGTGGGGCCGGCGCATGCGCAGCCCGCCGCCGCACGCCGCGCGCCGCCATCTTGGAGAAGGGCGCGGTGCATCACGAGGCAGGGCGGGGCGGGGCGGGGTGGGGAAGGGTGGGGGAGGGGGCACGCCCGGAGGTGCGGCGCGCCCCGCCCCGGCGCGGCTGCGCATGCGCGAGAGGCGCTTCCCGGCAGGAAGTGGCGGTCGGGGCGGGAGGGGGTGTGCCCAGACCCCATTAGGGGGCGGGGCTCCGCCTGGCCACGCCCTCTTGAGGCGGGGCTTGGCTGCGCCCCGTTGCTTGGCAACGCGGTGGGGCAGCCCTGGGCCTGGGCCCCGACCGCGGCCCGGAGGGCGCCCCGCGCTGCCCCCCGCCTCCTGCCGCCCTGCCGGGGCGCTGCAGGGCTGCCCGACACCGTCGGTGCTCGCCGGCTCACCCCCGGGCGGCTGGTTCAATGATTAAAATGAACTGGGAGGGGAACCCCCCCCAACCCTGCACGTCCTCCTCAGGAACCATAATGGAGTGGAGCATAGAAACCTGTTCCTAAACACCCCGGGCTGCACCCCCAGCAGCGTGGGCAGCGGGGCGAGGGGGGATTGTGCCCCTCTGCTGCGCTCTGGGGAACCCCCCCTGCAGCGCTGCCTCCAGCTCGGGGGGTCCCAACAGCAGAAGGACACGGAGCTGTTGGAGCGGGGCCGGAGGAGGGCCCGGAGATGCTGCGAGGGCTGAGCCCCTCTGCGGGGAGGACAGGCTGGGAGAGGGGGGTGTTCAGCCTGGAGAGGAGAAGGCTCCGGGGAGACCTCAGAGCCCCTTCCAGTGCCTAAAGGGGCTCCAGGAGAGCTGGGGATCTTTAAGGTCCCTTCCAACCCAAACCGTGCTATGATTCCATGATTCTGTTCCCATCCCACAGTTTTAACTCGACCTTTGCCGCCCTCGGTTTTCCAATGCCTGACGCGGCCGGGAGAGACAACATTAACCGAGAGATCCAGAACTGTGGGTGAATTTAAAAAAAGGGAATTCATCCCCTAACTGTTACCTTAGGAACCCAAGGAGCCGGGACCGACCAGAGTCTCAAAGCAGTGAAGTTAATACAGATCAAAATACTTCTTACGGTTCCCAAATTCTCCTGTGGCATCCGCTGTTACAAGAGATCGCTGAAACCGGCGGCTTAATAGGCTTTAGAGGGGACAATATACATATGGGGATATTGCAAATGCTTGCAGTTACATTAGAGGATTAAACAAAACGAGAGAGGGAGGACAATAAACCCTCCATAGGGGTGTAACTAACCACGAGGCTCAGCGAGAAGATTATAGTTGAGCAGTCCCGTGTCTTTTCCACGGCAGATTTTTGTTCCACGCTCTCAGCAGAGCAATGACGCCACGGGCCCCTGTCCCGCTCGCCCCCATCAGCCTTTCCCTCTGGGTGGAAAGGCTGTTCCTGGGCCACGCAGGCTGATAAAAACTCACCAAGAAGGAGATGTGCAGCTTGCAGCCCAGCAGACGCTGTCTGGCCGCACAGGAGATAATGTCCGCTTGCTGCCACGTGCCGATGAATTACCGTATGCACCCCCAGGCAGAGCACCGTCCCCAAAACCTACAGTTCCAACGCCCCCAAAACCCCTCCAACACCTCCAAACCACCTGCAACCTCTCAAAAACCCATCCAACGTCTTCAGAACCTCCCCAACACCTCCAAAACCCCTCCAACATGTCCAAAATCCCTCCAACCTCTCCAAAACCCCCCTAATATCTCCAGAACCTCTCCAAAACCTCCAAAACCTCTCCAACACCCTGCTAATGCCTCCAAAACCCCTCCAACATCTCCAAGCCCCTCCAACACCTCCAAAATGCCCCCAACATCTCCAAAACCTCTCCAACCTTCCCAAAACCCCTCCAACATCTCCAAAACTCCCCCCAACACCTCCAAAAACCCTCTAATGCCTCCAAAAACCTGTCCAATACCTCCAAAATCCCTCTAATGCCTCCAAAATCTCCCCAACATCTCCCAAACGCCAGGCTGAGCCGAGCTACGTGCTGTGCCCGCCTGTGTGCTTAACAGAGGCTGGAACTGCCTTGAGACGCCACCTCAGGCACGGTTACATCCAGATATTGCAGCTGCGCTGGCAGAGGGCAGGTTACCATGGTGACTATTAAAAGGATAATCTTATTATCGCCGTTTGTTATTCCAACGGGGTTGTTTGTTGACACGTGCTCCGAGGCGCACATTGCCGGCCGGGGAAAACCAGCTGCCGGACACGGATCTGCTGAGCCATGCACACCTTGCCTCCAAAGCCGTGGAGACCCGCTTCTGCCGCTGCGGATTTTGGAGTGGGGTTTTGTTGTTTATTTTTTTTTTTTTTCTGGGGTGTCCAAACCCGAAACGGCTCCAGCTGCCTGGATTGGAGCGGGAAGGATCTGGCACGCCGCAGTCACAGGGCAAACTGGTGGGGACCAAAAGAAAGAAGAGGAACCTTCCACCAAACTTCTGGATCCTTACAGGGAGCTTTTCTCCTCTCTTCCTATTCCCCCTGCAAAACCAAGGGGGTGTGACAGCTTTTAGCACAGAATTTGGGGCTGACAGCGAGCACGGAGCTCTGCAAGGCTTCGTCCTGGCTTTAGAAACGTCTGGCCCAAGGCAAAGGAAGGCGTCCTCGTGCCACGCGCTGCTGTGGCAATAACGGGTCTCACACAGCCCCGGTTGGGACCTCGTGGTGGTGTTGATCTGGGAGAAAATGTGGTGCAAGGACCGTGGCTGCCACCAGCATCACTGGAGCAGAAGGAGGAGGGAGGCAGCAAGGCTCAGCCTAAGCCTGAATCAGCCCCAAGATGGGAGAAGCCATCAAACTTTTCAGTTTGGTTTTTTTTTCCCTGTAACTTTATGTTTTAAAACAACAGAAGAAAGGGAAATACTTTGGAGCTGAATGGCTGTGCTGGGAGACTAAGGGAACAGAATTCGTGAAAATCATTCATTACTAGAGGTTATCCCTCTATTATTATTTTTTTGTAAACACGCCCAGAAATGTACTTGAACAGGATTTGAAGCCCTCTTATCAAAGCCTTCTGCACAGCTCCAGCCTTGATTCCAGCCCGTTCAATCACACATGCAAATATTCACCACATCTAATTGCTTTATTCCTGTTTTGCAGAGTTTGGGTTTTGCCTCCAGGGTTAGTCTGAGCCTAACGCCAACCCAGCAGCTGGCTACGCTCCTCTTCGCATCCAGCCGCGGATCCGCTTCCATCTCCTTTTATTGTTCCTACCACAAATTGAGCTGTAACTCATTCCGAATGCGATGTATAAACGAGCATCTTACTGCCCTGCCGCCTGATGTAAAGTGATTTGATGTAAAGGGTTAAACCGTATTTTAGAAGCACGGTAAAGCAACCTTGAAATTTGAGGGAAAGTTTCATGCAGCAAACCCCAACCGCTCCCTGTGCCTCGCAAGCGGTTTGGCAATAAGTTTGCTTATTTAGCAAACTGTAAAAAATACAGCAGGTAAAGGCCCTGAGTACAAATACCTGTGGAAAGTACGGATGTGCGTAATTAATTTAAAAAAAACCACTGCGGCCTGCTGCTCCAAGGAAGGGGGGCTCCCGCGACGCCTCTCCCTGCAATGGATGTCCCTCCTCCTCCGCTCCTGCTCCACTCCGCACCCCGTTGGGATTCACCTGGGACTCTTTGAGTTCTCAGGTGCTGTGTTTTCGGTGCACTGACTATATTCCTGGGAACGGTTCCCTGATTCCCACTTGAAGGGCAGCTGCTTTAGGCTGGCACAAAACGAGCCCGCGGGACCAGGAGGGTCTGAGACGTGACGGGGGGTCCCCAAATGAGCAGGCAAGAGGGGAACGCAGGGGAGTGCTTCAGATGGGATTGGCAGGTTTGGCGTTTTGTGTGCATTTGAAGGGGAGACCTGGAAATCCATCCCGGTGTCCAAATCACCCCTTCCAAACGCCTCAGACCTGGAGGAGGCAGGTGAACCGGTGCCGGGGAAGGAAAGAGCAAGAGAAGCCAGCTCTCTCCTGGTAAGAGACTCTGCTGCTGGTACAGGCAAGGGAGAAAGGACGAGTTTTGTGCTGTGGCTGTTTTTTTTTAACCTACACAAAGTTCGGAGTCTGTCCCTGCCATCTTCCTGGACCTCAAAAAACCCACACAGGCAATGCAACAAATCGTCCTGACCTGCCCTTCTGCGCCTCTCCCTGTTCTCAGCCTCCCATGATTTTGGGAGGGCACCGGCAGAGGCACAGGTGGTGGCGGAGGAAGACAGTGGAGCCCGGGCTTCCATGGGCAAGGTCCTACCCCGGGGGGTCCGTCACCCACCATGAGCTCCTGTGGGGCATCTACCAGGACCCCCACGGATTCGTGACCGGCCACTGGGTCCCACACTTTGGCGGGCGCTGGGAGGCAGCTAATGGGTTTTTATGGAGCCGGGTGCGGTGACGGGGAGCGGGGTCCCACCAGGCAGGCGCCGCTGCGGACCGGCAAGGTCTCCCCCTTTCCAGGAAATGTGGGGTGGAGGGGTCTGCGAAGGCAGAAGCCATTAGGGGCTCCCCGGGGCCGGGCACGCTCGCCTGTTCCCTTCCGTGGGTGAGCAGCTCTTTTTCTCCGGGCTTCTGCTCCCTCTCCGCTCGGCCCATTAGCCGAGGCATTAAATTTTAACATTTTGTCGTTGCTCCTTGCAGCGTGTTCCTGGTGAGTGGGTGCCTGGGCGGGTGCCAGGGCCCTGGCGCCGCACCCAGGGGACCTGGGGGACCGTAGGAGTCTGGCTGCGGCGGGGGGTACCCCCGTGTACCCCGCGGGCAGGAGAGGGGTTCCTCCAGTGCCGGACGTCTGTGGGATGCTGATGCTTCTCCCAGCTCCCGAGGACCGGCACGGCAGCAGCATCACTGCGACCACCCTGCGCAGCCCCATCCTGCCGGACAGATGTCCCTGCCACCTCCCCGTGTTGGCAGGGGGTGACGAGACGGTGCTGAGCCACCGTCAGCCCAGGCCAGTGCCCGCAGCGTGGCCAGCCCCCGGGCGACGCTGCCTGCAGCCTTGCCTGCTCCCACATCGCCTCTGGGGTGGGCAACCCTCCTGTTGCCCACCCCGACAGTCCCCTGTGTCCTGCAAGAGCGGTCCCCGACCCTCGCAGCTTCACCCCGTGCCCCCGCTGCTGTCCCCAGCCCGTGCAAACCGCCCGGTGTAGGTAGGAAAGCGGTAAATGGCGATCTCCGCTTGCAGGCACAGCCCACCGCTGCTGCTCCCGAGGGGGGGTTCGCTGCCCCATGGCTCCCTCGGTGCCGCCCACCCCAAGCAGCGTGCCAGGGGCACCCTGCGGCACAAGCCGTCCCCCAGCCCCTCTTCGCCGCGGGTCTCCAGCGAGTGCCTTGTGGGTGAACTCGGCTTGCCATGGGCAGGTCCAAGGAGAACAAGAGTCCTTGAAGGGCCTCAGGGTAACAGACTCCAGTTAAGGGCAGGAGGAATGATGCTCAGCCTTGAAATAGCCGGAAGGTCCCCACCCCGGATCAGGACCAGCACAGGGTGGCTGAATCCCACCAGAGCTGCGAAGCGCGGACACCTCGCAGCCTCACGTGTGGGACCCATCTAGCCCAGCACCCTTCTAGATGCACGGAAGGAGGTGATGGAAATGAGTTTGGGATAAACCACCCTCTGGGTTGGGTCCCCTCTCTGCTGGGGCAGCTCTGCAGCGAGGACAGGACCCTCAAGCAGCATGGCCGGGAGCTTGCTGCCCATGAGAAATTAAAAAGCCATCGATTTTTGCCATTAGAGGGGGTGCGGCTGGAGCAGATGCACTGCAAGCAGAGCCACGTACTGAATAATTCACGGCGAGAGATGACGAAGCCCGTGACCAGGCTGGGGACACCTCTCCACGTCCTCTGCTTCTGCCCCAGGGCATCAAACATGGGCTGGAACGAGGGACCGGCACAGCTCTCGGTCTCAGGGACCTGGGGAACCCGCTCTGCTCCCTGAGCTGGTCCCAACAGACAGAGAACGACAAGACTCCAGAGATGCTCCATGAGGGCATGTGGCCACGTGGGTGACGGGGCTCCCGACCCACCGTGCTGCCCCCGAGGTGGCCTGGCTTGTCCCCTGGGAGCAGCCAGACGCCGCTGGCATGGCTGTCCCGGCTTGCACCCGTGGCACAGAGTCACCCCTCGTAGGGTGAAGATGCCACTCCTGGGGCAAAGATGTCACTCGTGGGGTGGGGGACACCACTTGTGGGGCAGGGACACCTATTGTGGGGCAGGGACACCCCTCATGGAGCACCATGATGCTCCTGCCATGCCCAGCCGGGACTGGCACACTGTCCCCTGCCATGCCCCACCATGCCGGGCTGTGCAGCCCCCCAGGCACGGTTCCCAGGCCACCTTCTCCACCACCGTCGTGACTCAGGGCACCCATGGGCGCCCAGGCCAAGACAAAAACCCCCTCCCTGGTTGTGCCATGTCCCCCATGCCAAGGGCCGGCCAGGGCAGAGATGGGGGAAGGAGGAGGACGGGGCACCGGGGGACAGAGCACGGGTCTCTCGGTGACAGCCGGCATGCCCAGAAGATGGGCCGAGTTTGCCAGGTCTCAGCTGCGGTGCTGGCGAGCCCTGAGGCAGCAGCCCGGAGCCGGGAGAGAGCGGCGGCAGCCCGGGCAGGGCCGGCGACGGCAGCCGAGGAGTTAACTTCCCAGCCTCGCCGCATGAATCTGGAGCTATTAATACTCGCATGCTGGTTGAGCTGTCAGAGCGAGCGGCTGCTCTGCCGGTGAGACGACGAGCCCTGCCGAGCCGCAGCTCGCCGACGACACAACTTTCCTCCGCCAGCACACGCGGGGCTCCCGGCCCGGCCGCCCGCCTGCAGGACCCTGCCGGACCCTGCCGGACCCAGCCCGCTGCGAGCCCCTGGGCAGGGGACACTTCGCCCGGCAGTGCCGTGGGCACCGTCCTCTGCGCCCACCACCGTCCGGTGCCACATGGGCGCAGGGACAGCCGCTTCCCCCGGCCTCTGAAGCACCGCAAGGCTTGGCCGGAGCTTCACCCTGCCCTGACGGACCTGTTGGCGTGGGCAATGCCACCCCAGGTCCCCGCTCACACCCCCTGAGGACCGGTGCTTCCTCCGGCCGGGCTGCGCGATGGGTGCCGGGGTGGCATTGGGCATCGCCAGCCCCGGAGAGAGGGCAACGCGGGACACGGCACAGCCCAGCACTGCCTCTGTGAGCGGTGAGCGGCCAACCCCAGCGCTCGGCCGGACCGTGTGAAGTGGGTCCCCTGACACCATGGCCCCGCGTGCCCGAGCGTGAGCCTCCGGCCACCGGCAGCACTGGCGAGGGGGAGGAAGATGCCAACACGCCTCCGGTGCTGCCTGGCCTGCGGTCCCCCTTGCCCGGGCACGGCGGCCGCCGGAGCCGAGCGATGGATTCCTTCTGCTTCGTCTGCTTCCAGAAAGAGGAGCTGCAGCCCCTGCACCTGCACAGGTCAGTGCCGCGGTGCCCGGCTGAGCGGTACGCCGCCGGAGGGGACACGCCGTGAGCCCGTGACAGGCACCGAGCCGGGCTGGGGGATGATGCCTGGCGTGAGAGCTGCCTGCCTCGGCTGTGCCGAAGTTTCCCTTGGAGCAGGCGCATCCTCCCGGCCGGAGAAGACCACGGCCCCACACCGTGCCGTGCCGTGCCGTGCCGTGCCAGGGAAAGGCTGCGTGCACAGCACGTGTGTGCATACAGCACGGGCTTCCCCGGCAGCAGCTCTCCAGGGCACGGGGTGGGCGTCCTGTGCTGCGCCGCGCGGTGCCGGTGCGCCCACGGGAGCAGGGCTGTCGGCAGCGGTGTGTGAACACACGGCGTCCCGGAGCCATACGGCATCCCCGACCCATCCCGCCTGCTCCTGCTCACCTGGACACGGTCCCCAGCCGGACTCTGCTCCCGGGGACTTGCTGCCACCCCTGGGGCAGGGGTGGGCTGGGGGTCGGGGGGACGGGGCAGGTGAGGGGTCCCCGAGGAGGGCCACGAGGCTCCCCAAGGCCTGGCCCTCTCGGTAGCGGCACCGGCACTCTCCTCCCCACCCCCCCCCCCCCATCCCCGAAAGCTCCTCTCCCATCGGCTGAGCGGCAGCCAAGGCGAATGTGCCGGTGCCGGAATTAGCCGGGCAGCCGGCAGGGATGCGAGGTGTGAACGCCGGCACATGTCGTGCCCAACTGCTCCTCCGTGGCACCGAGCCACTGCCGGCTCCTATCCCGCACCGCCGTCGCCGGAGCAAAGCTCCCACCCTGCCGTGGCCAGGACACCCCCCCCGCCACGAGCACCAGCTGCCCGCGGCGAGGGCCCGGGGGGGACGGCGGTGCCGGGCTGGTGGCCGGGCAAGGCTATCGGCTGGGCTGCGGGCACGTGCCAGGCCAGGCAGTCTGTCTTTCCTCCCAGTGTGCAAGAAGCTGTGGGATTTGTTTTGGTGTAAATCACGTTTTTTGGAGCCTTGGTTCCTGTGAGTCGCGTCCCACGAGCTCAGTGCTGGCTGGGAGGGTGCCGGGAGGTGGGGGGACACCGGTGGGGGACCGGGGATGGGAGAGGGTCCCTGAGTGTGGGTGCTGCCGGCTGGAGAGGGGTGCGGAGCATCCCCGGGGCTCCCATCGTATAGCGGGACGCAGGGTCGGAGCCACAGGTGGCACAAGTTTGGGGTTCTCAGCCAGGGAGGGGAGCACCCAGCATGACAGTGCGGTGGCCCGAGGTCCTGCGTGGTGGCTGCGAGGACCACCCCCTCCCTGCACAGGGGGACAGCGCAGCACGGACAGCTGTGCCTTGTCCCCAGAGACCTCTCCCCGTCCTGCCCCACTTCCACAGGGGCTGTGCTGGGGGGGCTCCCCATCCCCAAACACCCGCCCAGTTGTCACCAGCCTGTCCCCAACAGCTTTTCCCTGGGCCTGCCTCCAGCCCGTGGGGACGGGGCTGTCATCGCCTGCCACCGCCGGCACAGCCGCCACCGGGGTGGGCTCCCCCAGGGCTGGGGGGGGTGGGGGTGGGGGGGCAGTGCCGGCAGAGGGACCCACCGGGTGCTCTCCACTCCGCCACCGACCCACCGCCCGTCCCTGGGCCTGTCACCCCGGGCCGGAGGGACCGCGTGGGCCCACACACGTGGGTGCCGGAGGCAGCGTGCCTGTCCCCGCAGCCTCGCTAGATGGTGCCAGGAGAACGGGCTGCGAGCGGAGGCGGCCGGCGGGTGTGCGGTGCCGGACGGTGCCAGGCTGGCCGGGGTGCCGGGGTGCCAGGGTGGGCACCGTGGCTCTCCCCGTGCTCCCAGTTCAGTCCCACTTGCTGCTTTGGTCCCGGTTGGTGATGGGATGGGAAGCGCTGGACGCAGGAGCTGTGCGTACAGCTGCGCCGCGGCTCCAGGCACCGGTTCAGCCGCGCGTCTGCGGCTTCAGACCCAGATGGGGGGTGGCAGCAGGACAGTGCCGTGACCCTGCTACACCCCCAAATCCCACCTCCCCCATGAGGAAACCCCTTCTGCTTCTTTTCAGAAGAACCCCATTCAAAACAAAACTATTCTGGTTGCTTTCAAGCCAGCAGCTGAATAGTCATCATTACGCTCCAGAGTCAACACCGCGTCCGGGCTCTCTGCAAGTGCCGCAGGCAGACGGTGCTGCAGGTCCTGACCCCCCCTGTGCTGGGGGGGGGCCCAGTGCGCAGAACGCTGTGCCCCCCACCCGGCTGGCTCAGGTCCGTCCTCTGCCCCCCGGGAGCACGGGACAGGGCCTGGGGGGGCTGTGGGAGGGGGGGGCAGCGCCCCAAGGGCCGCTGGCGGCAGCTCAGTGTGTCCCCACCACGCAGCTGAGCTGCAGATTGTGCCCCACGGCGCCGCGGGCTGCGTCTCCTCCCTGACCTTGAGAGCAGCCGCCGGGAAACTGGGCCCCGGCAGCCGTGGCAGGGGATGGCATCATGCCGCTCGGGGCGACCACCGAGGTGGGGGGACACAGCCCCCCCGCCCCGGCGCTGTGGCACCCAGCTCCCACCGGCCCCCTTCCCAATTAAAATCCCCCCAGCTGGGGGCTGTCCCCGGGGACCGAGGGGGGCACCCGGCCCCTCCGCCCCCCAACACGGGTGCTGCACCCCGGGCTGGCGATGCGGGGGGGTGCCGAGCGAGCGGCCCTGACTGCGCCGGATGGACTGCAGGCAGCGAAGGTCGTGGCGACGCCTGCAGCGAGCGGCGAGGCTGGCCTAACCGCGGGGGCAGGGCGGGAGGTTTCAGGGTTCGGTGGATGCTACAGAACGGGGGGAAACCATCCAAAACCAGCTGGGAGACGCCACCCGGTGCTGCAGCTCCCGGCGTGCTCCGCTCCCGCTTCGCCCTCCCTCCTTCCCTCCCCGCCTGCTCCTTCCCGGCATCCCTGCCAGCATCTTAAGGCAGGTTTTAGCTCATGTCACCGGAGCGTGACAGGCTGCGGGTGGCCGTGGCACCCCAACCCACGTGCTCTGTCGGCCCCCTTGGCTCCCACCCTGCCGGAGGGGACCAAGTGACGGTGAAGGGATGAGCGACCTTCTTGCTTAATTTGGAGGGGATTGGGCTTGCTCGAAATATTTGGGGCTTTTCAGGTCATTTCCTCGCCGCCCGCCCTGTCCGAGCGCATCCCCCACGGCACGAACCAGGATATTTCCTTTCCGAGCAGAAATCCCGGGGGCGTTCGCGGTCGCTGGGAGAGCCGCGGGCTCATCGCGTGGTTTGGGACGGAGCTAGGTGATAACCGTGTTTGATCCGGCTCCTTTCATCTCGCTAATCTTAATTAGTTATTAATATTCTCCAAGCGCTTTGAAGACCACGAGCTCGATGCAAACACTGACTGGTGCTGTTGGTGTTACTATTAGTCAATCTGTGTGTGACCCACGTGCTGGTGAGGTGCCGCTCTGCCCCATGGAGCCCCACTGAGACCCATGGCGCCCCACGGAGCCCCACAGAGCCCCGCTGAGCCCCACGGAGCCCCATGGAGCTTTGCTGAGCTCCACGGAGCCTTGCTGAGTCCCACAGAGCCCTGCCGCAGCCCCACGGCTCAGCCTCCGTGGACCTCCACGTACCTGGGGCACGGCACAGCCCCATCCTCCAACACCGGGGTGGTGACACTGGGAGCTGAGCCGCGTGTGACGCCGTCCCCGCAGCCCCCCGTGGTCCCCGGGCACCAGCGCCTGGATCCTGACCTAGAAACAGCCCCGAGCTATAAATAGGGCGAGCTGAAGGAGAGCCGAGAGGCACAGCGCAGAACGCTGCGAGCGGGAGGCGGCGGGAGCCGCAGGCGGGGGACGGCACAGCAAGGGCAGGCAGGGGACACAGGGGGACGGGTGCCTTGTGCAGGTGCTGTGGGACAGGACGGGGCTGGACCCACTCTGTCCCCAGCGGGGATGTGCGAGGAAGGCTGCGGTGGCTTTTACCAGCAGCGCGAGGAGCACCCCGGCTCTGCCCCATCTCCCACACCGTGCCCGTTCCCGGCACCTTCTTCCCTGAAATGCTCTCCTGCCCCCGTGCCACCCCTTCCCCAGCCCCACGGCGGCTGACCTGGGCACCCACCCAGCGCCCATCCAGCCTGCCCTTGGCTTGGTGGGTCACTGGGCTCCGGTGACATGGGACGGCATTTCTCCTCTCGTGCCATGCGGATACACCCATCCCGGTGGGGATCTTCCATACTTGGAGCATCCGAGCCACGGGTGCCGGGAGCTGTGGCAGGGACCGGCGAGCAGAGGGGGACCGAGGGGACCCTCATGAGCCGCAGCCGCCTCTCCCGCTGCCCGGACTCAGTGGCCGGCCGTGCCCTGGGTGGCTGCTGGACGGGAGAATGGTGGCAATGTCACCGCAGCACCTGGCACAGAATTAAAGAGAAGTGGCAGAATGTGATTCAGCCTCTTGCGTTAAAGTCATTCATAAAAAGACTAATTGCTCCATGCTAAACTGGAAGCGGATTAGAGCCACCAGTGAGTCAGTGGCGACGGCTCCCCTGCTCTCCCCGGCGGTGACGGGGGGGGCTCAGGTGGCAGCGGGATGGCTCCGGTCCCTGGTTGTGCCCGGCACCGTGTGGGCACAACCCGCCGTCACCCCTCAGAGCGAGGGGCAGCCCCACGGCTGTGGGTCAGCTCAGAGTGACCTCGCAGGAGTGAAGGGACGCGGTGCCCAGCTGAGAGCCAAGAAAGCCCCAAAGCAAACCATGACCGGTGTTAAAACGTCCCCGCGCAGCCCCGGTGGGCGCAGGAAGAAATCGGGAAGGACTGCATGTGCCCAGGGCTGCTCCGAGGAGGAGTGCGGTGCCTACCCCTCACCTTCCTCCGGGAGAGCTGCCACCGTCCCCTGGCCTGGAGGTGTCCGGGAGCTCCCGGTGCCCGGCGCTGGCATGGCTCGCTGAACGTGTAGCCAAACTTTAACGAGGCTGAAGGGAAGCCCGCGCGGCGCGTCTGCCCCGGCCGGCTTTGCCTGGCTCGTTCCGAATGGTCCCGCCGTCCCTGGGTGCGCGGGGGGAAGCCACGGGTGCTGCATGTGTTTAGGAGCAGGGCTTTGGGGGGGCCCGCTGGGTGCTGCCCGCACCCCACGGTGGGCATCACCTGTGCTGAAGGAGAAGAAATATGAAGCCTTGGAAGGCTCAGGGAGAGCAGGAGCCGGGGAACGTGCCGACGGCGGAATGGGGTCCTGTGGGAGGACATTTCTGCCACAGGGTGCTGATGGTGGTGAAGCCCAGATCATAGAATGGTTTGGGTTGGAAGGGACCTTGAAGATCCTCGAGTTGCACCTCCCTGCCCTGGGCAGGGACCCCTCCCCCCAGCCCAGGGTGCTCCCAGCCCCGTCCAACCCGGCCTTGGACACCTCCAGGGATGGGGCAGCCACAGCTTCTCGGGGCAGCCTGCGCCAGGGGCTCACTGCCCGCACAGGGAAAAATTTCTTCCTAATATCTCGTCTAACTCTCCCCTCTTCCAGTTTAAAGCTGTTCCCCCTCGTCCCATCGCTCCCCTCCCTGATCCAGAGTCCCCCCCAGCTCTCCTGGAGCCCCTTTAGGCACTGGAAGGGGCTCTGAGGTCTCCCCGGAGCCTTCTCCTCTCCAGGCTGAACACCCCCCTCTCCCAGCCTGTCCTCCCCGCAGAGGGGCTCAGCCCTCGCAGCATCTCCGGGCCCTCCTCTGGCCCCGCTCCAACAGCTCCGTGTCCTTCTGCTGTTGGGCCCCCCCGAGCTGGAGGCAGCGCTGCAGGGGGGGCTCACAGAGCGCGGCAGAGGGGCACAATCCCCCCCCCCGCCCTGGGGTGCAGCCCGGGCGCTCCAGGCTCGGGCTGTCGTTGTCCCTTTCGCCGTGGGGGGGGGTGCGGAGCCCCATCCCGCGTGGGTCCCCGCAGGGGTCCCCGTCCCAGCCCCTGCCCACCCTGTCCCCCCGGCGGGGGGGGGGACGGGGATGGGGACCCCCCCCCCAGCGCCCGCTGCAACGGCGGCGGAGCCCCCAACCGTGTGTGTGTGTGTCCCCGTTGTGTGTGTGTGTCCCCGTTCCCGTCCCCGGGGGCTGCGGGGCGGCGCCGGTGGCGGGCGGAGCGCGGGGCGGGGCGGCGGCGGGGGGGGGGGTGGGGGGGGGCTGCGCTCCGCTCCGCTCCTCCGGTAGCAGCGGCGGCAGCGGCGGCGGTGGGGCCGCGGTATGAGCCCGGCGGTGCGGGAGGAGAGCGGCCCCGGGCGGGGGGCGGACGGCGGCGGCGGTTCCTCTCCCGCCGAGGACGGGGCGCGGCGGTTCGCCCCCCCGGTAAGGCGGGCGGCGGCGGCGGCGGTGTGGCCGGGGGGGTGGCGGGGAAGGGGGGCACCGCCCGCTCCGGTACCGGCTGCCGCCTTTGTGGCGGGGCCGCCCTTTGTCTCCCCGCAGCCAAAATCACGGTACAACCGGGATGAATGGCGGGGGGGGGGGGGGGATTGGAGGGGGGCACCACCCATCGGAAAACCGGGGAAGGGGGGAAGGATGGGGGGGTGCGGGGATGGTCACCGGGAGATGCGGGTGCTGCCCCCCTCCACACCCGGGGCAGGGGCGCGGGGTCCCGGCGGCGGGTGTCGTCCGTCCGTCCGTCCGTCCCCCCCCCGGCCCTGCGGCGGCGACAAAGTCGGGGCGGGGGACGGGGCGAGCGGCGCTCGGAAGGAGTTAGTGCCGGAGCGGGGCTGGGGGGGGCCGGGGGGGGGGCCCGGTGCTTCGCATTTGCTCCGGGACCGGTTTCCCAAGGAGAAAAGGGGATGGCGGGGAATTTTGGGGGGGGGGGGGGTCTGGAAGGATGCGCTGAGATGGGGAGCAGGGAGAGGAGAGCGGGCGAGAGGCGGCCTCGGGGGCAGCTCAGGCCATCTCCCCATGCCATGCCCCCCCCCCCCCCCCCCCGCCCCGGTGTCACCTCCCCGTGTCACCTCCCCGTGTCACCTCCCCTCGTCTCCCCTCGCCACCCAGCGCGGTGTGGGTGCGGGAGCCGCCTGCCCGCCCGCACCAGCCTCCCGCCGGCTGCGGCTTGGGGACGGGGAGTGTGACCCACTTTCCTCCAGGTCCGGCCTCGCCGCCGCGGTGTCGCCACGCCAGCCGGGGAGTGCTGCCGCAGCTCGGGGACGGCTGAGCGGCACCGGGGAGGTGGGACGGGGCGCTTGGGTCTCGGCACCCCCTCTGGGTTGGATGTGGCGTTGGGGTGTCACCCGCCGGGATGCGATGCTCGGGATGAGGGGTTACAGCGGCCCCACGGCCTCCAAAGGCCGTGAAACCCCTCGGAGCGGAGAGGTGGCTGGTTTTGGCAGCGGGGTGACGCGCCCCGCTGTCCCCGAGAGCGAGAGGGGCCGAGGGTCCCCGGGTGGCCCCGACCGCGGGGAGCGGGCGGGCGACGGGCAGGTGCCGCTTGGGGCGTTTGTCTTTGCAGATCCCAAACGTGCGATGCTGCCGGCGCTGGTGTGGAAGAGTTTTGGGAGGGAGATGATGACAGGCTGATGAAACCAATCAAACAATGAAGTAATCATAAATCCCCGGTGCCGGCGGCGAGGCGCGGCGAAGGCGGGAGGAGCTGGAGGCTGGAGTAGCTGAGGTCCTAACGAAGCCATCCCGCTCATCAGGAAAAAAATCCCGGGAGGCCGAAAAGCTGAAAGGCGGCCAAGGTCCTGCCGTCGGGGGCCGATGGACGGAGACGGTGCGGTGCACACGAGGGCAGGGAAAATCCTGCTGGCAGCTCCGGGAGAGCAGTGCGGAGGGCACGGAGGATGGTGGCGGGAGGGGAGAGCGGTGACGCCCCGGGGACCGGTGGCCGCTCATCCCTCGGGAGGACGGGCGAGGGCTGTTGGAGGAGAGAGCCTGGGTGCTGCTTTGTCTGCTCTTCCCAAATTTTTCTTGCGGAGGCTGTCTGTGAAACATGAATCCTGGGACTGAAGGCTGAAGGAGCTTGTCGCGGGCTCATGGCCGGGACGGGACATGGCTCCCGCTACGGGGGATGCTACGGATGGGTGTGACGGGGCCGGACCCTGAGACGTCCCCGCTGGGAGAGCGGCTCCCGCTGGTTGGGAACCTGCACGCTTCTGGGTGTTCGTTGGCTTTGCCGAAGCCGATCCTGGTGCCGAGCAGTCTGTTCTGGTCCAGGCAAGGAGCCGGTATGGGAAACTCCGGATAACTGGGAATTCAGTGCCATCATGCGGAGAAGTGTCCCCAACTGGGGGCACTGTGGGGAGTCACGGTTGCCGCGGGCGCTTCGGCGGAGCTTTGTTGCTGGTTCAGCCTCGTGGCGCAAGCGGCACTCGAGCGTTTCCCACCGCCACGGAGCCGGCGAGAGGAGATGGAGACGCACCCCATCCGTCACCCCTGCGGGGGGGGTGGCGGGATGCTGGCAGAGGGGCTGTGCCCGAAATCCTGCCCGCCCGCAGCCGCTGGCCTGTTTCGCTGTGCCATGCGTGACCAGCTGCCTCCCGGCCACGGTCGGCTTGTCTCGAGCGGCGTCCGATAGCCCCGGGGCGGCACGTGGGCAAAGGGACCCTCTCCCCACACGTGTTTTGGTAGGGTGGGAGGCAGCGGACGGCCTGGGCAGCATCCTTGCCCGGCTGGAGGATGTCCGGACGTGGTGGGTACCCACGGCTCCGAGCCCCCGTGAGATGCCTGTCCTCCCCCCACGGAGACATCGTCCTCGTTTGGCCAAGGTGCCTTTGCGAGCCCTCCCTGGACGCCGGCATGCCGCTGCCCCCGGGGAAGCGTGGCTAATAACGCCACGCGCCGGCGCGCTGGTCCCCAACGGCACGGAGGAGATGAGAGGATGTCCCCAGAACGGGGTCAGGCAGGAACGGAGGCGGCGGAGGCTGGAAATGGAGAGGGGCGCTGGGAGGCAGCGGCTCGGCGCAGGGCACGGCCGAGGCAGCGCCTGTCCCCCTCGCCCCGCTGGCACCCGGTCACCACGCAGGCAACACCGGGGTGGTGCGGGAAGGCGGGGGACCGGGAGAGGGGACGGCCAAGCGCTCACTTGGAAATGACTTTGCGGGCTCAGCGGGTGGTTTGAAGAAAATCAGAGAGGTTTGGGGTGCAGGGGGAGTGAGCTCCCTCCCGACGGGTGCCCTGGCCTCCAGCCCACCAGGCTGGGGAGGGGGGGTCAGCATTATCCGCTCATAACTAATGCCAATTACACCATAATTAATGAGCACGCTGCTGTTGTAGCGAGCGTCGCAGCGGCGGGAGGGTTGGGGGATGGGGATTGGGGGGGGGAAATCTCTGCAAAATACACGTGGTGCAGCCGGGGCACCCGCAGGGGCAGAGCAGCGCGTGCCCGCGCCCGCCCCGCTGCCAGGGATTTCTCATTTTTCCCCTTTCTAAAGAGAAATCCGGGTCTTGCAGAGGCCCCGACCCTGCCCCGCGGGGTTTTTCCGTTCGTCTTCCCAATTCCTTGCCCTCAGAGAAGCTCATGGTGCGCGTCCCGGACCCTCGACGGCCTTCCAGCATGCCACCTCGCCGTAGGGACCCCTGCGTGGGGCTCAGCCCCAAACCCTTTTCCTCTGACCCCACTCAATAGCCGGGTGGGTTTCTGATGTGCCCAGAGGTGTGTGGGGGGTCCCCCCCCCTTTTCCCTCTTAATTTTCAAGCAGCCGCTTCTCCTGCAGCCTCCTCTGCCCAGTGCCTGGGGCAGCTCTCCCGGGCGGCCTCTGCTCCTCTCAATGAGCTCTTAATGAGTTTGCAATTACTTATTGGCAGAGCCGATGCGCCCAGGGCTGGGCGTGCAGCGGAGCGGGATGCGGAGCAGGGGAAGGCATCCCCTTGCAGAGAGCGGCGTCGGACTGGGAGCGGGTTGGCGGTGGCAGCCCTGGTAGCCGGTGGGATGCCGGGAGACGGGATGCTATCCTCCTGGGAGCTGCTCCGCGGTGCCGGGGATGGAGCCGGGGAGGTTTGGGGAGAGGAGCCGACTGGAGACGAGTGGCTGCCTATAAATACCTGCCAGGGAGCCAGGAAGGGGTGGGTGGATTATCCTCCTCACTCAATGAGATAAATGGTTCTGAAGCTTAAACAGAGAGCAATTTTAGTCTGAATAGTAGGAGAAACGGTTCAGGACGCAGAGATGACGGCACCAACCGCCTGCGGTGAGCGATGGGGTCCCGGTGCCGCTCGGCAGCATCTTCGCTGCCCCTTTGCCATCGCGTGGGGTGTCGTGCCAGGCTGTGCATCGTTCCTCCCTGCTTTTAAAAGCTCTTTCTTCAGGAACACCCAAAACAGCTGAGCCGGGGAACCGTGTGCTGGGAGCGGGGTTTGGGCTTCCTTCAGGCACGGCGCTGGCTCCTCTGCCCCGGTGCTTCGGGGCCGTGCCGTGGAGGCGGGAGAGGAGCTGTTGTGCCGGGAAAAGGCCCCATTTCTGCTCTGGTTTGACCCGATCTGGCATGCGGCTGCACGGGTGGTTGCGTTGGCATGACTGGCATGGGCATGGAGGGCAGCCGAGGATGCGGGACCTCGGCCCCGGCCATGCCACGCTGGTGGCATCTCTTGCCACGTTGGCGCCGTCCCCGCCGTGTGCCCCTGTCCCGCGCCATCGCCGTGAGCATGCCGAACCAGCTGGAAATGAGCCCTCGCGCCCTCTCGCCGCTGCTGCCCCGCTTTGCTGCTGACATCAAAACCAACGTGTTTTCAAAAGCATTTCAATTTTGAAAGAAAACGTCCATGTTTACGCTGTTTTTTTTGGCCTCGGCGCGTTGGTGTTTTGCCCACCATGGCTGTTTGGTTCCCCCCGGGATCGGTGTTGGCTCTGTGCTCCCGTGAGCCTTCGAGAGAGCGTGGGGTGCGTCGCACCGAGCCGGCAGGAATGGAGGCACTGCGGCGGGATCCCGGCAGCGTCCCCGGCGGCCCGACCCACACTGCAGCAGGTTTGCCCGCTCCGGGCTCCATAAAGCACCGCAAACGCGGTGGCCACAACCCCGGGGTGACTGCAGGAGCCTGGCAGGCGGCAGGCAGGGGACACGGCGAGGTGGGACACCCGTTCCTGATGGGTGTTTCTCCGTTGCCGGTTGGCAAAGAGCCGCCTGGCAAAACCCAACAGGTTTCGCCAAGGGAAAAAGCAAGTAGCCCTCGACTTGGACAGCTTTTCTAAGCAGCCGTCAGTCCCTCACCTCTCCTCTCTCCCATCCCACCGGCAGGTGTTTTTTTTTTTCTCAAACTCCAACTTTGCCGACTTGAATAATTGCATTTCAACACCGGTTAATTAAGAGACATTGACGAGCATGATTGTAAATTCAAGTGTAGACAGAATTCTTCCCCGCAGGATGCTGGGAGCTGTTTTTAGTCATGCATCCATCGAGCTGCTGCGCTGATCCACCTCCACCTCCAGCACCCAGACGCTGAGATGGTGCTCCTCTTCCAGGAGGCCAATAAAACACTATGGAGATGAGCTGCTTTGGAGATCTTATGAGTCAAGCCGTTACATTTTTGGAACATCATGATGTTGAAGTTCCTTTTCTATTTTTTGCCCAACTTCCCAGGAAAAAAAAAAAAAAAGGAATATAATAAATGAAGAAGCTGAGCTCTGCTTTGGGACGAGAGGCAGCACCGTGGTGGAAAGAAAGGAGGGGAAAGTTGGAGATCGGGCTCAGCCTTGTTGGGAAAGGGCTGGGAGGAACCTCGTGTGTCAGGCAGCATCCTGACCCCGGAGTGCTGTGGGTGCTTCGTGGGTGCTCCTGCGGCGTCTGGCAGCGTTTGAGGTGGCTGTCAGAGCCCCTGCGTGGCCGTGGCACGGGGCTCAGCGTGGGGGCATCGTCCGGGCTCCCTCCCACGGCCTCCGTCTCACGCAGCCGTGGGCTCGCTGCCTGCAAAGAACGCGTGCGGGTGTTTCGTGGGCGGTGAGCCCACGGCTGCAGCCGCCGCGAGCCCACGCCGCGTCCCTGGCCACCCGCACTCCCGGCTCCGTCCCGGCATCGATCGGACCCCTGGGTGCCGCTGGTCCTGGAGGCAAATGGGATTCATTTCGAGTGGGGTTTCCCCCCCCTCCTCCTCCTCTGGTGAGACACCGCATTAAAAATCTAAATATAAACCAGCGCGCGCTCGGCTGCTGTCCCATAATTTTTGTCAATCTGCTACAAAATAAAAAGCAGCGGGATTTATCTACCGACAGACTCAGCGGCCCTGGGGTGCCCGTGTCTCTGCTCGGGGCTGGCAGGGCGGTCGTGCTGCGCTCCCGTGCGCGCTCGCAGCGCGGGGCGGCTCAGCGGGGCGCCGGCTTCGTGCTCTTGGGGGATGATGGAGGGCAACGTGGCGCCCTGAAGACATCAGAGGAGATCCCGGGGTGGTTTTGCTGCCGCGGTGGTGTGGCGGGTGAGTCCAAGCTCAGCTCTCGTTGTGGGGATGGCCGGGGCGAGGAGAAACTGCCGCCAGTTTGTCGGGAGCGAGGAACATCGGCGCTGTCGTCAATGTGCCGGGCACTCTGGTTGGGGAAAGCCGAGAGTCGGTGCGGATGGATGGGCAGAGGTGTGTGGTGGAGACGTCTGCTGCAGAGCCATCGTGTCCCGCTCGATGCCTGCGGCACGGCCCTGGCCCCGCTCCGGAGCATCGCTGGCTCGGGAAGGGGCTCCGGTGCTCTGCAAAGGGTGGAGAGGACAGGGCTGGCTCCCGGTGTCCCCACTGGTGACCACAGCAGCAGTGGGGAGCCCCAAAGGGCCTCAGCTCCCATCCTGCGCGGTGGCTGTGAACATACCGGGGCTGAGGAAACGTATGTGTCTCCATGTCCCTGCCCTCCTGGCTCTGCCATGCCCCGAGCCCTCGCTTTGCCCACAGACATCCCCCCGAGTCGGTGCAGTGTCCCCCCTGTCCCTGCCCCGCATGGCTGCAACCCCTACGGAGGCTGGAGCGGCCTCTGCAGAGCCATTGGGTTGGTGGCCCCTGGGGACAGAGGGGTGGCACCCAGCAGGTGCTGCTCAGCACGGCCCCGAGCAGCCTGCCGCCCCTTTGCAAGGTGCCGTGGTTCCCAGCCCCAGGGGGTGGGACGGGATGGGGTGGGATGGGACGCGGTGACTTTGCGGCACCCACCAAAAGCGGTGACATGCTTCTGCCTTGCAGCGCAGCCATGAGCGCGGGTTCGATTGAGCAAGAGCCGTCGCGCAAGCTGGCCTGCTGCGGGGTGCCCCTCATCACCGAGGACATGCAGTCCCTGGCCATCCGCACCCTCTCGGGCACCGACATCAGCAAGCACTACGACCTCATCCGCGAGCTTGGCAAGGGCACCTACGGCAAGGTGGACCTGGTGTCCCACAAAAGCACAGGTGAGGGGAGCGGGGGGAGGCGTGGGGGACGCGGCCGCGCTGGGAGCAGGGTGCCTGGCATGTCCCAACCATGGCCCAGGCTCACCCCCATCCCCTCCCCACCGCAGGCACCAAGATGGCCCTGAAGTTCGTCAACAAGAGCAAGACGAAGCTGAAGAACTTCCTGCGGGAGTTCAGCATCACCAACACGCTCTCCTCCAGCCCTTTCATCATCAAGGTCTTTGACGTGGTCTTCGAGACTGAGGACTGCTACGTCTTTGCTCAGGAGTATGCCCCCGGCGGGGACCTCTTCGACATCATCCCGCCACAGGTGGGACCCGCTGCCCCTCCCGTGGTGGGGTGGTGGGGGCTCAATATCCCCAGGGCGCTGAGCAAAGCTGCTGCGGTGCTTCGGTTGCCATGTGGGAGGGGGTCCCATGCGCGGGGACCGGGTCAGTCCTGACCATAAGCACCTACAAGCAAGCCTGGGACCCATCACACATCCCTGAGGTGGCCTCAGACCCATCACCCTTCCCCTGGGGAGCCTGAGACCCATCACCCATCCTTAGGGTGGCCTGGGACTCATCACCCATCCCATGGGTGGCCTGGAACGCATCACCCATCCTTAGGGTCATCTGGAACCCATCACCCATCCCTAAGATGGTCTGAGACCTGTCACCCATCCCTTGGATTGCCTTAGACCCATCACCCATCTCCTGGGGAGCCTGAGACCCATCACCCATCCCTAGGATGGTCTGAGACCCATCACCCATCCCTTGGATGGCCTTGGACCCATCAGCCATCTCCTGGGGGTCCTGAGACCCATCACCCATCCCTAGGGTGGCCCGGGACCCACCATCTGCCTCCCTGCTGCAGAAAGGACCCCAGGTAAAAGCAGCCATGACCATGTTGGATGTGTAATGGCGGTCCCCGAGCTGGGTGGGATCACCACGGGGTTCGGTGGCGGGTAGATGACGCCGTGTCCCCGTGCCCGCAGGTGGGGCTCCCCGAGGAGCTGGTGAAGCGCTGTGTGCAGCAGCTGGGTCTGGCCCTCGACTACATGCACAGTAAGAGCCTGGTGCACCGGGACATCAAACCGGAGAACGTCCTGCTCTTCGACCGCGACTGCCGCCGCATCAAACTGGCCGACTTCGGCATGACCCGCAAGGTGGGCTGCCGGGTCAAGCGCATCAGCGGCACCATCCCCTACACAGCGCCCGAGGTCTGCCAAGCCGGCCGGGCGGAGGGCTTCGCCGTGGACACCAGCATCGACGTCTGGGCTTTCGGGGTGCTCATCTTCTGCGTCCTCACCGGTAACTTCCCTTGGGAGGCAGCGGCGGCTTCCGACGCCTTCTTCGAGGAGTTTGTGCGGTGGCAGAAAGGGCGGCTGGGGGGGCTGCCCTCGCAGTGGCGGCGCTTCACGGACAGCGCCCTGCGCATGTTCCAGCGCCTGTTGGCCCTCGACCCCGAGAAGCGCTGTCCCGTCAAGGAGGTCTTCTACTTCATCAAGTGCGACCTGATGGCCGAGGTACGGCGTCGACCCTCCTACCGCTCCCGTAAGCACGCCGGGGACAAGCTCCCGGCCGGTCCCCATCGCCACGAGGCGGCCGGCTCCTGCACCCCGGCCCCGCTCAAGAGGACCGTCCTGACCGAAGGGAGCGGACCCCGCGGCTCCGAGCCGAGCGCGGCCCCCCCGGGGACAACGAGCAGGACAGACGGACGGCAGGACAAAGGCAAAGGGCAGATGGTCCTGGCCACAGCAATAGAGATCTGCGTCTGACGGCGCCGGGGCGGCACGTGGCGGCCGCCCGTCCTGTCCCCCCCCTCCCTGGGGACGGGGATGAGGGGGGGGATGGTGTTGCTCGTGGTGGTGGCACGAGCCGGGACCAGGCTCCGGGTCTCCCAAAGCAAAAAAAAAAAAAGAAAAGAAACAAAAACGAAGAGGAAAAGGACAAAACTGGTCGCGCTCCGTAGCGCTGAGGATGCTGATCCCCCCCACCTCCCCGCCCCGCCAGGGTGAGGGCACCGCTCGCTGCCGGGGAGGACGTTGGTGCCCCCGGCCACCACCACGGCCACACTGCCGCCTCCAAGGTCCCCCCCGGGGTGGCACGGGGAGGGGGCTCTCAATATAAGGAGGAAGAGCCGGGACGGGGGGGGGGCAGCGTGGGTGGGGGTCACCCCGCAGGGGCGGGGGGTGTCCGGGGCAGCCAGCGCCCACCGGCTGTCCCCCACCCCGTGCTCGGCCCCCGGCCTGGGCGAGGGAAGGCCGATGACCCCGCGCGGTGGAGGAGGCCTTTGGGGAGGTTTGGGCGGGTGGTGATTTGTCCCCTTCCACCGGTCCCTGCCCTGCTGGTGGGGACCAGGAGGGGACAGGGAGGTGGGCGCTGGGTCGGTGATGGGGAACCCGGGGGGGTGTCACCGACAGCCCCGGGACCCCTGGCAGCCCCGGCTGCCTCCCTGCCGCGGGAGGTGCTGGCAGCCATCGATGTAGCAAGTGTCCCTGTCTGTGTGTCGTCGTGCGTCCCAGCCACTGTCCCCTTGCCCTGCCCCACTGGGTGGCCTCGCGCTGGCCCCAGACCCCCGGCCAGAGGGACCTGTCCCCTCCCAGCCAGGAGCTGCGCTCCGGGCTGTCCGGTGGGTGGGATGCTCGGGGCCGGGCTGGCTCTGCTGGGGCGGTGTCCCTGTGTCCCCTTCTGCAGAGTTTTTTTGTACCCAGGGACTGGAAAAGGTGGTGGCGGCACATGTCCACGGCGGGACTTGGGGAGCAGGGGAGGGGGCTTCAAGTGGCCTCCTGAAGGTCCCCATGACTCCCCGCACTGTCCCCATCGCGCTCTGTGCTGTCACCCCGTCCCCAGAGCCCAGCTCCCCTCCCCGGGGCTGGCAGGGAGGAGGCAGCGGGGTAAATCCCCGCGGGGCCGGCTGCAGCGGGGCGGGGAGGTGGTGGTGGCAGGAGCCACTGGTGGCCGGGTGGCCCTTTAGTGACAAGGTCATGGAGACGGGGTTGGGGAGGGGGCAGGTCACAACTCCCCTCCTGATTTCGGGCACCCAGGGCAGTGGGGGGGAGGACTGGGGGGCACCCCAAGGTGGCAACACCCAAGCCCTGGCACGGTTCGGGCTTCCCTCCCATGGGGTGGGTGCCGTGGGGACATCCTCCGCTCCCCTCTCCTTGTCCCCTCCGGCCCCCCAATTCCCGCACAAAGGGCTATAACGCTATTCAGCAGCAGCAGCAGCAGTTTACACAGCAGGCGGGTGCCCGGCCGGACCCCCACCCCAACCCCCCCAACCCTGCCACCGCCGCTGCCCCCCACCCTGTCCCCGCGGCACCCAGCCCTGCCCGTCGCCCGCCTGCGGTGCCGGGGCCGAGGGCCGGAGTTAGAAGTAGCATTGCCCCGATGTAGAGACGCTAAGCGCGGTTTTTTCTCCTTTTTGCCTTAGGTCCCTCGATGTCCTCGATCTTTCGTGCAATAATGTAGATAAGGGATCCCGGCCGTGCCCGCCCCCCACCCCGGGGAGGGCCCGGTTGTACCTTTGCCGGGGGGTCTGTCCCGCAGCAGGGGGGTGCCCGGGTGTGATTTCTGTTCCCGTCGAGGTCGCTGTGTCGGTAGGTTTGTCAGGTTTTTCTTTCCAATTCCCTCGGCTGTCGGGTTTCGGACCTTCTTCCCGTAGGAGAGGCTGTAGTGTCACAGACGTTACCTCAGTTTGTCACTGTTGAAAAGGATTAAAAAAAAAAAAAAAAAAAAAACCAACAAAAAAACACAAAAACCACAACTAAAACCATAAAAAATGACAAAATACATAGCTATAAAAGCATCAAAAAAATTCTCAATGGCAGTGAAGACTTTTTTTTTTTTTAATAAATAAATAAAACAAAAGTGATGCTTGTGCAGCCACGGGCGGGTGCGGGGCACTGCCTGCCTTTGCCCTGCCGTCCCCCCGTTACCCCAAAGCCCACTGTCATGGCCACCCGCGGGCGGGAGGGACCGTGGGGCAGGGTGGCAGCACCCATGGGTGCAGGGGTGGTGGTAGGGGGACACCCAGCCGCCCTGGGTGCAGCCCCCTCCAGGCAGGCAGGGCTGCTTGACGCCAAACGTATTCCAGCCACGTCTGCAGGCTAATTTCAATTTCCTGGTAATTATGCAAATGAATGTGGATTTAATTAAGGGCAGATTTCATTAAAGTCTTCTTGGGGAAATGAGAACAGGGTGGGGGAGAGCGAGGAGGAGGAAGAGGAAGGAGAGATGAAGGCAGCACCCGCCCCGGAAGATAAATGGCTGTAGGGGACACTGAGGGGATGGGATGGGGTCCCTCGGGAGCAGGGTCCCGCCTGCTCCCCGCCACAGAGGGGATGGGTGCGGGGGGGCTCGGGGACCCCAGCCCGGCGGTGGGGGGCTGCGTGGGGCAGGCGGGGACCGGGATGGATGCGGGGAAGACGCGGCGCATCCTCAGCCCCGCTGTGGGGAGGAGGGCAGCGAGCCCTGCTCATCCACCCACTTCAGCATCCTCTCCTTTCCCTTCCCATCAGGGCAGGGAAGAAGGCATTTCTTTGACACGTGATTTATTTTTATTTTATTCTTTCCCCCCCCCCCCCTCTTCCCCAGCTAAAAATACAGATTTGGCCTCGCCAAAAGGTCTAGGAAATCAATGTCATTGTCACCAGGCACTGGCTGGAAGGACCCTCCCCTCCCCGATGGCAGGCAAAAAAAAAAAAAGGAACCGCTGCCATTTGACGTCTTTGAAATGAACCGCTCGGGTTGCTTTCAGCTGAACTGTCTTTAATTCAAAGTGAAATGGCTAATTTTATCCCAGCAAGGTCGAGGATGCTGAGAGCCCGTCAGTGCCGGGAGGAGGAGGCGGGGAGGGGGGGGGGGGTGCTGCTTGTCTCCAGGTGAAACCTTCAGACCCAAAAAACCACGGCAAAAGCCACCGCCTGCCCACCTCCCCTCCGAGTTTGCTCCCGGGCTTGGCCGGGAAGGCGGCCACTGACCTTGGGCAGCCCCCGAGTGACGGATGAGCGGTGGCAGGTGCCGCTCCGAAAGAAAATAATGAATAGATTTGTAGAGATGCTTGAGCCGGCCAACGAGGCCGGAGGGAAGAGGCGCAGGGCGCCAGGCATGAAAGCGGTGCCGGTGCTGGATGTGGGATGGGTGCGGCAGGTCCAGCCCCACCGGCATCCTGTAAAAAACAGATCCTTCTCAAGCTGGGAAGGCCGGGAGGTCCTGGCTGTGATACTGGGCAAAGCCTGCCCGCCTCTAATTTCATCCAGCTCTCGATTTCCAGAGCTGAATTTTGCCCCTTTTTTGCTTAGAGATGCAAAATGAGCCACCGCAGCCCCAGTCTGGAGGTCGAGAGTAAAAATAACTGTGAATGATCCGCTCGTTCGGAGCGCAAATGATCAATGCCAAGCCGGCATTGCCAAACCCCCCCCTCCCAACCCCAAACAAACCCTTTAAAAAAAATAAATATTTTGCCACCGAGATGCCGCTTCAGCCGCCTGATGATGCTCCCCGGCCTCCCTGGGAGGGGAGCGCAGGGTCCGGGCTGCCGGCGGGTTTCCCAGCCGCCGCAAGGAGACGTCGGGGGGACACGAGCCCGGCGTGGCAAGAGCGTTCATTAAATGCGCTTCTTTGGGCTGATCCGCTTTCAAGAGTTTCCAAAAATAGCGACGGCACCAAGCGGAGATGGGCGTTGGAAGGAAATGTGACTCATGTGCTACCCGGCGGCCCAGCAAAAAAACAAAAATCGGCTGAGCTCGAGGCCGCCGTGCAAAATCAGCCACCCCCGAAGCGAGAGCACGAGTCGGCGCTCAGGGATGCTGCCGAGAACCGGGCCTGCGGGAGGACGCACGAGGGCAGCCCGATGGCCCTTCTGGTGGCTGCAGAGCCACCTACGGAGGAGATGCAGCCTGGGCTTGTCCCCTGACCGTCCTTTCCGCAGGGCCCCTCCGCTGTCTGCGCTTCCCACAGCCGGGGAGATGAGGGACAGATGTCAGTCAAAGCCTGGCGGCTGCCGAGAACCCCTGCAGGGACAAGCTGCCAGAGCAAAAGCTGTCCTGAGGTCGGGGGAGTGGGATAAAGCCAGCCCCGTGCCATGTGGGATGGTTCAGCAGGGCCATGGGTGGCAGCAGAAGGGAGAGGTGACCTTGCGTGACAGATCCAGCCACCTTTGGGCAACGGGAGAGCAGAGCTATCCGCGTGTCCATCCCCATCCCATCTCCCCAGGAGGTCCGTGCTCGGTGGGAACAGCCCCCACGAGCATCCCATGGGGAATCGGCTCCGAGTCAAATCCTGCCGGGTGCTGACTGCCTTTACCACAGCCTCAGCCGGCCGGGAGGATTTCGGCACGGGGCAGAGGAAGGCAGGAGGCTGCTGGCACCACCAGTTTGGCTGTGCGCTCCCTGCAACGGGTTTGGACACGTTTTTTTTTCCACCCAAAGGTGTTTCTTCCTATGGAAAACTCTGTTTTTGCTGAAAAACGGGTGGGTTCGTCAGCTTTTTGATGACGATTTTGGGGTACGGTGAGGTGCCAGCGCCCAGGGCGGGTGGCAGGGAGCACACCCAGCCCTGCACACCCCCCCCACCACCCCAACGGTTGGGTTACGGGCTCCGGCTCGGCAGGCCTCCCGCGTTGCCATGACAACCGCAGCATCCCAGCCTCGGCAAGGACCGGAGATCTCCGCCATCCCCACCGTCGCCTCGCCCGCCCGCGGCTCAGGATGCCGATACAAGCAGCACCCCCAGAGCCAGCCACCAGCTCAGGGCGCCACGGGGGCAGCCCGAGCCCACAGCTGAGCCTCGGGTGCTGCTCCACGCTCCTCCTAATCCAGACCTTCCTTCACATCCCTCCGAAAACCACAGGGCTGGCAGCGGTTGGGGCAGGTCGGTAACCCAACCGATGCACAACTCGCCCTATGGCGGGCAGGGCTCTCCCCCAGGCGCTTCGCTGGGTCCCGGCTGGCAGAGCATCCCTCTGCTAGACACAAGGTCCCCAGGCTGCTCCCAAATCCCTCCTGTCCTCCCTGGGGAGGGGGGGACACACAGGGTGGGCAGTGGGCTCCCGGATTGCAGAGCCCGCTGCCCCAGTCACCCCCGGCAGAGCCACCGGGGTCTGCAGGACCAGCATTACCGCACGCTAATTAGAGCGTCATCACAGGCAGCTCTCGCTTTCGGCAGCCTCCCAAGACCTCGGCGCTCAGCCCGACGAGATCCTGAGCTAAACCCTCACCGACATCGGTGGCACCGGCTGGGGAGAAACTAAGCTCCTCGTCTCAGAGGCTGCTACACCTCCAGAAAGGTCTCGTTTGGAAAGCATTAATACAAGATTAATAGAGGCTTTAATAAACAGTGAATCAACCGCTAATGGAGCCCAACCTGTAAGCCATCTGTAACACCTCAGGGGCTTAAAGGCATCCAGAACATGTCTGGAACATGCTTAAAATGGATGTTAATCACCTTGTAGCCCTGAAGACACCACACCAGGAAAAAAAAAGCTTTAGGATAGGAGGTTGCAGACGAGGCAGGGAGTCTGTCTTATCCCTCCTCCTCCGATCTAGACGGACTCAGATTTACAAGGATTGCCCCCCCCACACACACATTGGCATGAAGGCAAGCAGAGGGATTTGGGTCACCCTTGTGCCCCCAGGGCTGGAGCTGGGTCAGGACCCCACGACGAAGCAAGGCCAGTTCATAAGGGACAGCCACATCCCACCTGAAGCATAGCCACCCCCAGGAAAGGGCACCCGTCCTGGTCACCGAGCAGGGGCTGGAGGGGTAACGGGACACCGCTCGGAGCAGGGCAAACACTGACGCTGGCCTCGGGTCTCTCTCTGGGGGCTACATCACCCTCCTCCCAAAAAGCTTTTCATTGTGCCTCTCAGCACTTCCCCTGCTGAAGCTTCACCACTTTATCCCTCTGCTTTGCACCCCCCCAGAGGAGATCTCCACTTCCAGCATTGGCTAATCCCAAAGAGCGATTTAGATCCCTAACCTCCTCTTCTCCAGGCTGAAGAAGGTCCAGCTCCCTCAGCGTCTGCTGGGCTTGCTCCAGCTTGTGACACAGCTGCAGTCACTCGAGGTTTTGCAAGGAGCCCTCCCTGTTCCAGCTAGGGGACCACGGTGGCCGGCTCTGCAGAGCTCTTCCGTCACATCTGTCCTTGCAGGCGTTGCTCACTGAGGCTGGCCAGGATAACTTGTACATGGCAGGACTGACCAGTTGACCCATTGGATGCCTGGGACACTCGCTTGGCTTCAAATCCAAGCGGACTTCAATATTTGGAGGCTGCCAGGTTATGTTGGTGGAGAGACAGTGGAGGCTGGACATCAGAATACGGTCTGTGGTTGGTTGAGAAGTTCAGCAGCAGATATCCAGAAGACAGTGGTAGTTCAGTGGTCAGGGGCTTCTTGGTGGTCTTCAATTTGCTTCACAGCACCACTGTTCAGTATGTTCAGGTCCACGCATTTGGTTATCTCCCTTTGGGGGAGAGGAGCAGCTCTGCAGGACCCAGCAGCGCTTCGGTTGGCATCAGCTCTAGGTGGTTGAAGCAGAGCAGGATTCTCTGTCCGCTTGCAGGGTCAGGAACTGAACCATCATCTTGGCTGGCTCCCAGGCTTCCCAAGGGAGGCTGGATCTTGTGGAAGGAGAGGCGTGGGGTCAGAGACGGGAACAGCACAGCTGACCCTCTCATCCCTCAGCACAACGGTCACTTTGGTCTTACAGCAAAGTCCTGGCAGCGTCAAGCATCCAGCTCCGAGTCATTAACCGGCTTTCGACTGGAGAAAACCTACAGCCATTTTTGGGAGCCACTTGTTCATGGCAAAGCCTCCTCTGCCCTACCACGGAGCAAGCACAACCCATTGCAGACCAGATCTGAGCAGCTGCTCCACAGCTCTCAGGTACACAGTCCCTGGCCAGTCTGCTTTGAGAGGGTACCGGCATCCCAGCGCGCAGCCACAAACAGCTCAGGATCTTCTGTTGGAGCTCTGGAAAGGATGAGCCCCACACCCAAAGTCATTGCTCGGAGCATGGAAACACAGCCACCTGGCAGTAAGGGCTTCACAGCCATGTGAGCGGCTGCAGCTGCGTAGCACGAGCTCAATGCACTCTCCAGGCCCCAAGCAGTGGCTGCCAGCTGAGGGTGAGTACACTGCCACTCTTCCCTGCCCTGGTGCCTCCATCCCTCTCCAGATCCGTGGTTGAAGAAGTCTCCCAGATTTCAGCCCCAAACAGGTCAGCCAGGACACCGCAGCATTGAGATCTCCACTATTAGGTCAGCACCAGCAGCATAACAGAGAAGCTTCAGTCCAGAGTCAGAAAACATGGAGCATCACCCACAGTGGGGGAAGGTCTTGGGTAAACTGGCCACACACAGGTCCACGGAAGCCACACGAGGTTCCTGATCAGCTATAGAAACTTGCTGATCTTGCTGGAGACAAGAGTCTTTATCTTCACAATCATCTTTGAAAGCTCACAAACATCTCAGGAGGTTCCTGATGTGTGGAAAATGACAAACATTCCACAGGTCTTCAAGTAGGAGGGCTTGGGGGAGGGCATCAGTGTAAGAGGTAGCCCCCAGAACCATCCATTCACCTGGCACAGCAGCCAGGCATGGCCTGAGGCAGAAGAAGAGACCCGGAGCCCAGCAGAGCCCCACCAGCACAAGTCCTCTGGGCCACCCTGAGTGTTTATATACCCCTCCCAGCAGCAGCAGCTGCATGTGATTGGCCAGCGCAGGAGCAGGGAAATGTGGGATTGGCCAGAGACAGCAGGGCAACAGGGGATTGGTCAGGAGTCCTTGCATCTCAGGCCAGTCCCAGCCTGTGATGGGTCTTACAGTCAAGGGCAAGAAGAGCCCAGCAGGTCTTCTCCTGCAGGACCGGGGAGTACGATGGTTTGGGATGCTGGAGGGAGGGAGGGAGGGATGGATGGATGGATGGATGGAGGGAGGGATGGATGGATGAACGAATGGACGGACAGATGGAGGAAGGAAGAGATGGATGGATGGAGACAGACAGACAGACAGACAGACAGACAGACAGCCCGCCCCTCTGCCAAGCTCCCCAGGAGCGCTTGCAGTACCAGCAGCCCCCAGCTTGGCCCTACATCAATGAAATTGTCCAGAGAGAGCTCCAGCCCCGCTTAAACAGAGCAGACGTGGCTGCTCCGTGGGACAGGGAGTGGTGTTGCCGTTGGGTTGTGGCAACGCTGGGGCCAGGTGAAGCCGCACAAGGCACTGCCGGCACCGGTCTCCTGCGTGACCCAGTTAAAGCAGTTCAAAGAGCTCCTCGCACACGGGGCTGGTATTTCAGCCTGAGCCATCCGCTGTTCCAACCAGTTTAATTACCCACATCTGAGTCATCCCCGGCCCCGCTTTATCAAAGCTGGCAGCCGTGCAGACAAACCGCCCTTTGTGCTCCTCCAGCCCCTCTCAATGCGGAATTGCCAAGGACCAATTAATCAGCGGCTCCTGCTGCGAGGGGCCTGGGAGATGGTGCCCCAAGAAGATGGAGATCAAGGAATGGAAAAAGCCCCCTGCCCGCCTGATGGGACAGAGCTGGGATGAGAGCCCGGGTCCTGATCCACCGCGGGAAGATGATGATGAGACAGATGGTTCCCCCGGCAGAGACCAGACACCACCCCTGCCATATCCTCATCCTGGCTGCTGGCCTCACTAATGCCCGAAGCATTTCAGCTCTCCGGCATGGCCAGGTCCCTTGTGTGGTGGTCCAGCAAGCCCTCTAGATGCAGAGACACCTGGAAATCCAACATTGGTGGCTCTCGGCCAAGAGAGGGGTGCTCGCGGCTACGCCAGCTAAAGCAAGGCAAATATTTGTGAGCACGGGAAGTGCACGGACCAAGATCATCCAGCCTGCTGAGGATGGCCGATCCGGAAACAGCTTCAGCAGGTCCATCAGCTCCTCCTGCTTCCCGAGCCAGCCGCGGGCCTCCGGAGATGAAAACCAGTACCCAATTTCTAGGCCATGCCTATGGAGTTCATGGGGAGGGCAGTAAATCCTGTTTGCTGTGGAGTGATTTTCAGGCTGGAAGGTCGGAGCGGTGATGTGAGACAGCCCCGGTGCTCAGAAGGGCTCACGCGCATAGGGCTGGAGCAGAAACATTTTTTCAGGGTGAATGTAAATGTTAAGAAAAAAAAAGAAAAAAGAAAAAGAACTATTCTGGCCCAAATCAAATCCACATGTTGGTGTTAGGGGGTTGTTTCAATTCCAGGTGTCGCATGTTTTCAAATCTGCTTCATACAGCAGAAGGCTGATGGGGGGCCATCAAAGTGAGATACCCACAAGCTTTGCTCTGTGGTGATTAATCTTATTTTGGGTTTTTCCTTGTCATTTTAATTCAGGGGTGGGGTAGAAGAGTCAGTCTGGCCAGATTGCAAAACCTCTGAGCAGCTGCTGAGCCCGCACTGGTGGCTGAAAGACGGTCAGCAGACAGATGTCACCCACCTTCTCCCAGCAGCAGCTGGACGCCAACCCTGAGCCAGGGCCCCCTGGAGAAGGGCAGAGCCGGTGCCTACCCCCCGGCAGAGCGGAGCAGGAGAGCACCTTGCTCGGTGCTGATAAGGGAACCGTTATGGCCCTCCTCCGCTCACCCGGCTTGATATCAGCATCCCGCCGCTGCTGGCGGCAGCCAGGTAGTGATTTCTAGGCCTAATTGATAATTAGTTAAATCTGTCCTTGGCACAAAGGGGAACACAGCGAGCTAGAAAGCTGCGACGTGAGCGCGGCTCACCGCTGCCTGTGCCTGCGACAGGGCAGAGCACTCAACACCTCTGCGTCCCTCGGGACACCAGTTCGCTCTATGGCAGAGCAAAGGGCTCACGCGAGAGCTACCAAGCTGTCCGGGCAGCAAATAAAGACACCGCGCCTGCACGGGATGAGGAGCTGCTCTGCACGCCGAGGCACTCCCCTAGCGAAGGGAGGTGATGATCGGGCCGGAACACGCCGGGAAAATGGGAGATCGGCGGCACCGGGCGCTGCGCTCCCATCTTTCTTAGAGCAGGACCCGAAGGAGTTAACGCCAAATGCCACCTACTGTATTTTATCTCTCCTCCATTGAGGCAGCTCTGACACTGGCAGCAGAACAATGCTAAATTCTGATTAGCTCTGGTTTTCCAGCAAGAGGGGAGGCACAAGAGGGTGGGGAATTAATACTATTCTGCATAATTTTTAATCTAAATTCCATTTCTTTTCTTTTCTTTCTCTAGGAAGCAAACAATCTAGGGGGTTTTGTACTCAATTTCTTGCTTTCATAATCTAAATGAATTGTTTGCAAGTAGGAGCCAGCTGCAAAGCTGGCAATCTCCGATCAAATCTGCCTTTCTCCTAGTTCTAGCAATCATTAATTTGCTCCTCAGCTCTGATTAGCTAATCCTGGTTGCCTTGTGGCAGTTTGCAGGGAAAAAACAGCGTGTGAGCTGCAGCTCCCTTTGACGGAGCTGGAGCTGGCGGCGGGGTGACAGGATTGATTTCTGCAGGGTCCGCGGCGCTCTGGGTTGTCAGCGCTCTGGAGAGGAGCGGGGTGCTCCGGGAGGAAAGGCTGACGAGGTTATTTATGGAATCCTGGCATTTTGGAAATATCAGAGGATGATTCTTTCCCCTGCTCTGTGCAGGGCGTGGTAGTTTGTTACGGCGAGATTAATTAGCAGGGCTTTAAAATAGGAATGGAAGCCACCGCAGCAGCTTCTCGTTCACAAATACCTGGGTGCTGCCCCATTTTTACGGTGTTGCCGCTGTGCCCGGGGGACGCGGCAGAGCTGTTTCATGGGTGGGAAACTGAGGCACGGGGCTTTGCGTGTTGGTGGATGGATGCTCACAGAGCACGAGCGTCAGCAGTGGGGCTGTCTGGCAGGGGACGTCCGATGGGATGCCTTTTGTGCCAGGCCCTGGTTTTTGACATGGTGAATTAAGAGTCTGTAGTCTCAACTCCTCCTGCGAAGCTTGCAGAGCTCCTGCCTGCTGGCAAGCACGGACTGGGCCAAGGGTGTCCAAATGGGATGTCACCTCTCCAGGCTGACTGCCACCAGAGCATCACCTCCTGATGTCCAGCTCCCCACGATCCCGTGTTTCACAGGTCTGAGGGCGCAGGTGGGTTGGACACGGCGCTGGTGGCCCCACACTGGCGGGGTGCAGGGCTGCTGCTGGCCTCGCATGCCCCTTTCTTGCACGTAGCTCTGCAGGGCCGTGTCCTTCAGCTGCTATCTGGCTGCGTTTTATTCCAACATGCTCCTTTTTCAGATCAAATTCCCTGAGTGCTGGGGGTGGATCCTTTTAATTTTCATTTGTTTCAAAGCCGTACATGGCTTACAAGCATGACAGAAATGCGCCTGGAGTGCAGGAAATGGCCTACTTAGCTGCGGGAGCAGAGCAGGTTTTTCCGTCACGCTGACTCCCGGGACCCCATCCTCCCGGGGGACCGGGGCAGCTGCCTGCTTCCCTTGTGGACGTGTGTTTCTGGAGCTTCTCTTCAGGAGATGTTCGGTCCCACCGTAAAGCTCAAACAGCAGAACAGTGCCAAGGAGCAGGGGTGTGGAGGACAATTCCAAGTTCTGACACCATGCATGAGGTTGGGGCAGGTCCCCTCTCCACGTCTCCACTCAACCCGCTGACTGAGACAATCTCTTGTTGCCGTTTCAAGGTGGCTTAGAGACAGAGACCAAGGCAGGACTATTACCAGCTGAGGAAGCAGAGCTTGCAGGGCCAGACCTCCAACAGCTTTTGGACTTAGTGGACACTTTCAGCCTAGTCTGAAAGGGGACAGAGATCTGAGAGGTGTTGAATTCTCACAGTTTGTGTGAGCAAATGGCTGGGGAGGAGGAGGACACATAGCAGGCTCTCATGGAGAGAAAGGCTGTGCTCAGAAGGGGTTCACCCTGCCAGCAGCGCCCAGAGGAGGGCTGGCCAGCCAGCTGCACGCTGCTCTGCCTTACTACCACTTGGAGAACACACAGAGACTGTCTTTGCCGCGTCTGTGATGTCTGGAGCTGGATGCATGCACACACCTATGCCTTTGCCTTAGTAGGGCCTCCTGGGTTGAGAAGAGTCTTCCCTAAAGGAGCTGAATTTGCCCAGTGGGTCCCAGGAAGACCGAGGACCTTCGTATTAATGCCAGCTTCCTTGCCAGAGAGCTCACAGAAAGGACTCGGCCAAGGAGGCAGTGCAGTAGGACGAGCGGCTGCTGTGGGAGGAGGAACAAGAGTTGGTTGGGTGGCCATGGGAGGGCAGTGAGCTGGGCTGGGCAGAGACAGCTGGTGACAGGGCTGCCGGACCAGAGGCGAGCAAACATTAAGCTGTCCAGCTTTTAATCTTATTCAACAGCTCTACCTGGTGTACTGAACTCTCCAGGGATCCAACCTTCCCTCAGACTATTTCCATTTTATTTCCTGTTTTTGACTCAAAGAACACAGTAGCAGTAGAAAATGGAGTCTCTCCATAATGTCTTTGGGGCCTGGGGAAGACAGAGTCCCCGAGCACCCAAGAGAAAGACAGTGGTGAACCCCTGCCCCTGTTTACTTTAATTTCTGAGTTTTTCCCAGCCAGAGGAACGCTCCAAACCTTGCTCCGTGAATGCAAGCAGGTTGTCTCTGAATGCATTCCACTAGAAACCAGGGCTACAGTTCAGAAAGATTTGTTCTTGGGCACTGATCCTTCCTCCCACCACTCTCACTTATCGTACTGATACTAATACCATACTTCAGACTGTACGTTTTAATGACAAAAAAATATCAGTGCTCTTAGAGGCTGGGAGTCCCCTGTGTGTCCATCTGCACGGATATTCGCAGTGGCATCCACCCATGGGCTGCTTGGGGGGCTCTGACCATCTTGGTTAGCAATCCTGGGATTCAATTCGGTGGATGCTCTCAGACGTCAGGGAGTCAAAAAGGCAACAGAGCAGCTCTCCGGCCTGGGGAGAAAAGAAGGAAGGGGTTGGGGGAGAGCTGTGATTTCTCTGCATCACAAAGAAACTTCTTTTCAGAGCTAGGATTCTCGTGCATGCTGCAGGCAGGCAGCACAGCAAGGATGTTTACCGGGCTGAATTAATCCCAGCACAGAGGTGGCGATGAGCATCCCACAACAGGGAAATGTCTGCTAGTTGTAACCATTGTTTGGCCGTCCTCAAGATTCACTTTTTCAAGGAACTGAAGAAAAACAACAACATGCAAAGTGCCAAGCGGGAAATCTAACTCCCTCCCCCAGCTGCTCTGTCTCTCCTTCCCAAATCTCGCTCCTGTGCGGTTCTTTTGGCACAGCTGCTTCAGAGATAGGGATACCACCTTAGTGCCAAGGCCTTCAGGACCAGGCTGCAATTCTGACTGCGCTAACGAACACCATGTTCCCCTAAAGCATTACACACGCTGTGCTGACAGCCCACCCCACACTGCCCTCAGGGTCCTTCTCCTGCCAGCACTCTGCCTCTCCTTTAGGTTTTTAGGTGTCCTTCAGTTTTCAGGTCTCCTTTATAGGACTCCAGCCCTTCTGCCTGCTGCTGAGGGGCTAAGGACCATGCCGAGAGTGGCCGGGATGTGTTTTCCCTGTGTCGCTCTGTTCCAGTCCCAGGTTTCAGCTGTCTCTGCCGGAAGGGAGATGCTGGAGCAGCCATTGTGGCTGCTGGCAAGAGCTTCAGGGCTCCAGGCAGAGTGGAGGGATTAGTGCTGCCTGCCAGCGGAGGTTCAGCTGCACATCCGTGGGCTTTTGCTAAGGAACGGCTGTGCAGGGACCGCGCCATCTCCCTGCTCTGACCCGCTAATGGTGGCAGGTCAATGATGTACTGCACCGTCTCTGAAGGACGGCCAGCCCAGCCTCACCATCTCATCCCAGGCACGGTGCGGGGCTGCGTGTGAGGAGAAGCGGTTCAGCCACAGGACTGTGAGGCGGAGCGCAGTGCTCCCCGACAGCTCTCTCATCGCTGGGCAGGTTCCAGCCTGGGTGCAGGGCCACCTGGGACCACCTCACAGAGGCCCTCTGGAAGTTCAAGAGCCCCTAATGGTGGCACCAACAAAACGTGGCGGCTCTTACTTCCAGATGCGAGCTGCTCTATGTACGCCCGAGAGAAGCCTGCATGGGGAGCAGGTGTCCGCAGGGTCACCGCCCGAGAGTAAGGAGCTTCCAAAGCATGCATTCATCTGCTCCTAAGGCAGATGTTTCAAATAGGGCAGGTGAAAAGTGCTACAGAAATGTTGGCTTCTCTCAGTGACCGCAGAAGGAGGCAAGACAACGAGCCCAGACACAGATGTCGGCACTGCAATAGTCCACATTTGGAAAGCTGATTTCTCATCCTATTGCCTAGTCTCAAATCACACAGGGAGCAAGTATGAAATTCCTTTTTACTTCCATGGCTCAACTCCACCAGTAAACACTGCAGCTCTGCTCAGACCATGAGGATTTGAAATCCATGTTCATTTAACCTTCCTGAACTTTGCCTGATATCATGTTGTTGCTCATTAGCTTTGACCTGGAAAGCCTGGCTGACATTTCATAAACTCATTAGCAAGAGATCAGAGGATCAAACATCGTTTCTAGGTACATCCTTTGAGGTACAGTCATTCCCCAGTGAGCTTGCTCCTCAGATCTTGCTCTGTGATTTCTAAACCTAGCCTGAACTTTGGAGCAAAAGACCCGTTTGAAAATAAACATGACTTGCCGCTGTGCTTCTTGTAACCCACAGTGAGGAGTGCTGCACCCACCACTGTCCCAGGACTAGACTCGTGGTCTAAACTCTGAACTGGTGTGAGCAGCCCCCGCTTCCACCAGCGCCGGAGGGATTTGATTCGGTGGCCCAGGCTGCCAGAAGCAGGGAGAAGGGCTGAGCATATTTGCTTTTTCTCTTATCTGTCACAGAAAGTACTATAAGCTTCTTTCTGATAGGCTGATTCCCCACAGCCGTGAAGCAGAAGGGATTTTTATGTCAGCCAGAGATATGTAATGTCCTTTTCAAAGCAAATCAGAAGACAGCCTGGACTTGCTGCCCTGTCACATTACTTGGCAACAGCCTGGCACCCTGGCAGCAGTAAGCGCTGTGCTATGACAGCCCTGCAGCTATCGCAGAGCTGCGCAGGCAGACCTGCCCAGGCACTGCAGCGCGTACAGTCCCAGCTACGCCCGGGGAGAATTTTACTGCGCCTTAGGGAAAGCTGCTGAAAACAGCAGCTTGTACGACTTTGGGGAAGTTTGGGGTAGTTTTGCCTGTGTTAAAAGAAGGAACACAGACTTCAAAGAGGGCTCTGTGTCTTTTAAGGCTCAATCCTTAGAGCACTGGTACCGCAGGCAGCAGCTCTGATATGTTATATGAGGTTACAAACACATCTCACTCTCCTGCTGGGTTTTCTTGGGAAGCAAAAGGGATCCACAGGAGAGGCTCGTCCGCTTGCTGCTCTTTCTCATTCTCCCCAATTCTTTTACACCTCCTAGTTCTAACTCTTCAGGCACTGCCTCCTGTATCCAAATCTCGTTTGTTTTGTACTAAATTTTGATGATTACAGCCAGAGTTTTAAAGGTGTTTATCCAGTTTGTTCCCACCAGGTGCCCACATGTCTTTAAAAACCTGGAGCTTAGCGGTTCCTTTCTTGGGATGAGCTACTGAGAAAATATTCAGCTAGCCCATCCCTGGATTGGCTAATGGCTTAATTTACCATCTTCTAGTTGTGGAAGCTCCATCCCTGGAGGTGTTCAAGGCCAGGTTGGACGGGGCTTGGAGCAACCTGGGCTGGTGGGAGGTGTCCCTGCCCAGGGCAGGGGGGTAGGAACTGGATGACCTTCAACATCCCTTCCAACCTAAACCATTCTATCATTCTATTTGGACTTGGGCTTCTGAAACATAACATCACGAACATAGGACACGTGCCAGCTTGGCAGTAGGGCTGAACGAACATTTCCTGTCGCTTATTTTTGACAAGTATCACAGATATCTTACTAAGTGTTGATTCTTCATAAAAAGTAACTGACATCTACAGAAAATATTGTATCTTTATCAAAGGCTCAAAATATTTTGATTCAAAGCAGTGCCACCGGTGTAACGTGGAAGACAGTTTGACAGGGTTTTGGTCCCACCTTCCACCACGTGCAAGGCACTCAGTATAAGCCAAGGCTTGGGGCTGTCATGGTGCACTACCTCTGTCTCATACAAATTGAAATTTTCTGCTAAAATTCAAACAATCTCAACAAGTTTCATTCATCACGGGGGGACAAAGCACACGTATATGTACCATAAACTTCTCTACTTGCCTGTTTCTCATTTTGGGGATAAAGGAGATGCTGCGCAGTGTCCAGGACTGACTGCTTCTGCCTACAGATGCTGGGGGTAAAGAAAAATGGAAGCCAGTGTTACTTTGCCATCTAAACTGTTAGAGACTGCAGATGACCTAGCTTTGAGGAGGACTATGCTCCGTGCCAGCAGCTCTGGCCATGTGCATCTGTTACTGAACTTCTTTACACAAATAAATCCTGGGTTTTACAAAGCTTTGGATAAATGGATTTGGATTCTTAAAATATAAGCCTTCAAACAACAGTAGTGACCTGTTGCATAATGGGGTCTCTGGGGCAGTGGGAAATACACATAAATGTATAGTTAGCTCTGTGCAGGGGGCTTTTTCTCAACAAAGATAACGTGTGCTTTCCCCAAACCCCAGGACTTTCCAAGCTGCCTTTGGCAGCAGGGTCTGCTTCACTACTCCTTGTTTTGCTCTGGTCCACCTCAACCCACACAGGAGTTGACCATGAGACATGTGGTTTTGTGAGAGAGAAAGAGGAATTCAAAGGCAAGACACGAACTTCAAAATTGCCTTTTAAACTAGCTCTATGCTCCGAATCTTAGGCTTGAAAACTCTCCGGAGCCTTTGGAAAACACTCCCTGCTCCCTGCCCCCATATCCAGGTATTGTGCTTGGCAACAGTTTTCCCTTCAGTGGTTTTCAACAGCTCCAAGGTTTTACATCTCGTGCGTTCGTTTTTTTGATTTCTACACCTCCTTTCCTTCCAAAGCTCCCAGAGATGAGCTTCCTGTAGGGATAACATCACTCCCTGCTAACAGCAATTAACACTCGGTAAGAATGTTTCATCGGAGAGAATAACATCCAGCTAAGTTCCTTAACACTTGACTTTTGTTCTGATTGCACGACATTGCCTAAAACCAGGAAGGTATAAGGACCAGTCTACACCCAGGTTTTCTTCAGATGCAGCTATGTTTTCGGCATGCTTTAGTCAAACACTGCTTACTGAGTTCAGTACAATGTTAATTAGGCGAATTCCTAAAAACCATGCACAATACAGTTAGGTCCTAACAATCTTATGGGCATCTAAAAGTACTTTTTAAAAGCTGAAATAACCATAGAGGAGTAATCACTATCAAATCAGTATCACCTATTAAGGCGGCTAAATCTAGTTTGTCATGCATAAAAAGCAGAGCATGCCTTTCTTCCAGGAGCTGCTTTGAATCTACTTGTAAATTCTTCCCTCTGCCACCCCGCAGCTAGGAAATCTGGCTGTAAAAACAAGTTATGACAGGGAAAATTCAAATGCTTTATACTGGAGATCCAGGCAACCGGATGCTGACAGAACAAGAAAGGCAAGTCTCACATCATTTTTCCTTGTCTGCGGATAGGATTGTGTCACTTCCTTCTCTGGATTCTCCCCCACCCCCGTCCCCACCGCTCTCAGGCTGTGCTTCAGCTTCCCCTCACCTCTTCCAAACACTTACTTCACTCTGCCCTATGAGTTGCCCTTGGCACCCTCCCAGATTCTTCCAGATTCCTACTTTGGTTCCCCTCTTTGCAGTCAATCAAACTCACAGGCTGCTTTTGTGCCCTCCCCCCCACCTGCATAAATTTGTCCCCCTCTCCATTCTTTCTGCCCTTTGGTGCAGAAATAATGCCTTCATAGATGTCCAGAGAACGGACCAAGCGGGCACGGCTGCTCCTGAACAATAATCACTACACAGTTACGAGGCTCTGCGTCTGTCTTCAAGGCAACTGCTCTGCACAGCACATCCTCCAGGGATTGAATGTCTCTCCTTGATGTGCCACTGCTAGAGCTGGCTTAGGAAAGCTTTAATAGGCTCTGAACTACGAGCGCTTATACTAGCAAAGCCCGCATTGTTCCTCTCCACACCTGATTCCTCCTTCTTATCACAGCCCATCTCTGACACCATATCCCAGGCTTCCACACAGATGGCAACGTTTCTCCCCGTGGCACAAAGCCTAAGTAACGTGGCTCAGCTGTGAATCAGCTCCCCAGGCCGTAAAATAATCTCTTACACCGTGGTGCTTCAGCAACGCAGCTGAAATGCAGGCCAGAACCTGTGCCGGTATTGGAATCCTGGGCCGTGGCAGTAAGAGTGAAATAAATATAAAGTCATTTATTCGGTACAAGAAAGGTCACGTGGCTCCTGCTGATGGAGTCATAAGTGTAATTAACCTCAGATGTTATTTTGAAATGTTTATAAACTAGGCAATGAAGATGTCTTAGCATGAAGTGTCCTTATGAGACACTAGTTAAGTCAGGCTGGGTTTTCAAAGATTTTTGCAAAGTTGATTTTAAACAGTATGGTGGCTTATGATACAATAAGCCTACGAATTTACTGTTGGGCTAAAGCTGATCTACCCGAGGATCACTGCCTCCCCTCCTCCCCATCCTTGGGCACACCTTGCTGCCCCTCCCTTCCACGAGCATCGTCGATCACGAAGGCAAATATGTTTTTCTACAGCTGGTTTTAAACGGCTGCATGATCGCTAGTTCTGGCACAGTGGTAAGAGGCAGAGTGGATCCTGCCATTTGGGAGCGCCTCCTAACAGCCAGAATTTATGCACGCATATTTTACAGTTCGGCAAGAAGTTTATCCTCTGTACAGCCAGCCACACTGGCACAGGCCAGAGTGAGGGCTGAGACACAGCCGAGAGTGGCAGAGTCCACTCCCAGTCCTCCCCGCTCCCTTCTTGGCCCCTTGGCTCGCTGTGAGTGGCAATGAGAAGCCACTGTGAGGTTTGCTCTGGGGGTGCTGCCTCGAGACTGGCAATCTCGAAACGTATCAAGAGAAGATTACGGAAAAGCTACACTGTGTTGCTTGTTAGGCAGCACCCCTGACTCCCATGAGCAAAAGCCTGCGGAAAATAAAGAGGTGGGGGATCTTGTATTGGCTGCCAGCTCTGCTGACAGCCACTCTCCCAGAATTACCTTCAGCAGTGATCTCTGGGGTTCCCAACAGCTCACTTCCCCCCCCCCCCCCCATCCCCTGTAAACCAGGGAAAGAGTGGGAGAAAACTCACTAGCATGGTCTTGGGTAACTTGCTCTTTGCTTCCCCCGAGTGCTCTGCCTTGCTGGGTGAAAGGTTTGGGATGTGGCTCCCAAGAGTGTGATTTTAAATGACCGGGAGCAATGTCTAAATTTTGTCATTAGCTTAAGAACATTTTTTAAAAGTTACCGATGAAATTTCTTCCAACTCTTCTTCCCAGGTATGGCCTTGTGACTGAGCACCGTAACATTTCATCACAGTACAAGAACTCCAAGGTGTCTACCAACACAGAGGCTTGACGCCTGTAAACTCCGGCATCCTCGCATTCCGTATTCCTGTCCCCTTGACAGCATTATCTGGAAGTCCTCCAGATGGTACAGCCAAAGTCACTACAGCTCTATCGGTGTGGCTGCCGGACTGCTCTGTACCGCATGTGTCAGAAAAAAAGACTCTCTTGGCTTCCTTTCCCAGAGGAAACCATGTGCATGAACTACACAACGCATTGCCAAATACCAGCCCCTGTGTAAGGCAACTCCCTCTGGGGGACAGTGGGTTAATTGGCCTGATAATCATTCTATTTCACTAATCAGTCCCTGTAGAGGCGTTCTGTTTGTTTTACCAGGCTTATAAATCCTCTACCCAGCATTTCTGGTGATTTATTTAAGAGGTGATTTTTGATTTTGCTCTCTGGTGTTTATTTTAAGTAAATTTTTTTTCATAGCAAACGTGGAATCTGCTAAGATATTTCTCCTAGGAATTTTATTGATTCAGCAGGTCTATTCCCAATGTGAGCCCTTATTTCAGAGAATTCCCTGTTATTGTGGAACCACGCCGCCAAGCCTCGCAGACACTCCAAGTCCTTAACAAACACCACAGCTCAGTATTTCAGGTCCCGAGTACAGGACACACGACTTTGAAACTGGGGAGCACTCTGAGGTATTGACCCATTTAACAACAACATAACTTGGGAAGAACGGGTTGCCTTTGAGTGGAACCTGACCTCACGGGAGTCTGAACTGGAAGGGAATTACAGCAGAAAGTCAGCTGCCTTCCTTCAGATCACAAAGCTCTCTAGCAGGGGGTCGAGACAGCGCTGCTAAAGCGATATTGTCCTCACTTACCTATCCAGCAGGGAGTCGAAGCAAATGACCGCGTTGTCTCGCTGTGCTGCTAGCACCAGACACAAACCGTCCATTAAGAGGGAACACTACAAGAGAGGGAAGAACAGAGCACTTTGGTGTTGCTATCCACTTAAATGAGTCTGTAAGCCTCACCGATGAACCGCTGACAGCACAGATAACCGCTCGTGTGCTGCGCGAGGGGATGAAAGTCACAAAGCAACAGACTCGTTCAAACTGAAAGAGTATCACGTCTGAAGCGTTAGTTATCCCGCTCCTATGGCACACTATTATTCCTGTTCCCTTCTCTCAGAGTGAAAATAAGCAGGTTACTTAGGTGCGTTATTCAGTCCCTAAGTCTGCTGGAAGCAGGAATACGGAGATAAGGGTAAACGTTGAGATATCGTGGCAGAAACACTTATTACTTGAAGGAGCCCGTCTTCCTTCTGGCAAGGGAAAGCAAATGCTGTGATGTTCACCCTTGGCTCAGCAGTGCCAGACCCTTCTGGAAACATGCCAGCTCTGCCCAGAATAATTCATCTCTGACAGGAGGAAGTGTTTCCAGCGCCAGGAGAGCAGTGCCGCTGCCATGGCTCTCCTTCCCACACGCTGATTCGCTTTGTCCTTCCTAGAGAGCTGTGCACATACCCGTGTGCAGAGGGATGGCATCCTCAGGGGAACCGCAGGAGAAGAAAGTAGTGCTTAGACTAATTGGATGCTAGATGTAATTGCTATTCTGTACAGATGTACTTCAAAGGAAAGCTGTCAGTTTAAAAAAAATCGCAACGTGAAAAGATCTTACCTGTTCTTATTACAGATAACGCCTAAGACTCTTATAACTGAAAGGCTGGAAGCACAAATGTTTGTATTTTTCCAGAGGGACTGCTGTGTGTCTCTGACAGCCCTTTGTTGACTGCTACTTGCAGTATAAGTAGTTTCCCCCCTTGTTTACTCTGTGCTCCTGACAGCACTTTCTTGCACATTCCACCTTACTGCTTTGCCCTAGTACGGCTCCTGAAATGGTGGGCTCCTACACCAAGCGCAAGGAGGAAAAAGAGTCTGGGTCAGAGATTCTGCTGATGTAAAGCAGCGTATCTGCTCCCCCCAGAAGCACATCTCATGCTTAAGCCCCGTGAGCGCTTGCTCAAACCCCACGCTGGACTGCAGCTTGAGCTGTCAGCACCAACCAAACGAGGAGCAAAATGAAACCTCCGCCTGGGACTCCAGGGCACAGTGCAAAAAGCGGAAGGGTTATTTAGCACTGTAGAAGTGGATTAATGGGGTGCGATTAGAGAAAGGGAAATAGAAACCACATTTATATGGAAAAACAAGACAGGATACCGCAGCAGAACATACATAATAGCAGCAACCGCGTGCTGATAGGTGAACGGAATGAAACGTTTAATGGGGATGTGCCATTCGCATTAAGGATACGTTCACACAGAACGATGCCGAGGTTAGGTGGCAGTGAGCTAGCACAGATAGAGGAACGCGGGGTAGGGACTAGCTAGCAAGGCACGCTGCCCACGTTACTTACCAGTGGTATTAGAGCTCAGATGCAGTGCTGTGCTAATACTGCTACCAAAGCAAGTTTGCTCAGAGCTAGCCTGGGTGTCTTAGCACAGCACGGCATTAAAGGGCTCTTCTTTTGTGCAAAAGAAGCAAAGCACAACTCCAGCTGTTTCGTACCTTTGCTGCAACACTGCACTTTGCCCTGCTTAGTGTCTCAGAGATGCAGTGAGCTTGTGGTGCGTCCAGGACAGTGAGGCGTACTCCAGTCACTGTGAAATCTTTGCCAATAAGCTGATCAAGCAGTTCAACATAAGGTGGGTGCTCTGGACCCCGAAGAATTATCCCAGGCAATACGAGGCAAGTGGTTTGGCAGAGGTTATCAAGCAATGGCCGATCTGATGGGAAAAGATCAAAACACAACAGATGCTTATTTTATATCTCCCCCCACCCCAACTGTTAGCCCTCTCAGCAATTCTTCCCTGCCACAGACAAGTAACTGGAAAAATCAGAGGCACTCAGGTTATATCGTTTGGGATGTTCACAGATGCGACTGCTCATCCTGAACTGTCAAACTGCCGTATGCCTACGTGTACATATCTGGAGATCACAAGACAGCAGTTGTGACCCCATTTCAGGAGTCAGACAAGGACAACTGCTGGTTTGCTACAGGAGATGTTATTCCGTTTAATTTCTTCCAAGCAAAGAAATCTGTTAATCCAGCTGCTTTCATAATCCAAAATGTAATTCTGATCAGCATACATAAGACTTAACGTATTTCATACTTTCCTCATGATAAATCTGTCTGTCCATTAGGCAGCAGCTTTGTGATAATTATTTGCTGAAAGGAGAGGTTTCTTTGTGTGCAAGAGCTACCTCTAGTGTTCAAGACAAGACCATAAAGTGAATGATGTGTCTGGCTTGCTGGAGGCACTTACTATATTGTGCCTGACAGTTCAGAGATCACGTGTACTCGCTTTTCCAGGACAGTAACTCTTTGAAATACATTTTCTGCGACACAAACACATCAGGGATGTACACTGGTTTCCTTTTTACTCTGCTTAAACATCTTCAAAGCAAAGAGATCCTCATGCAGCAGGAAATCAGGGGCACGTATTTTGAAATTTGCTTCCAACACTAAGCTGTACAAAGCCTGCAGAATACCTGTGCTCTCTCCACAACAAGCTAGTTGATTTTTATTTTCTGCAATCTCTTCTAAAAATCAAGAAGCACTTCAGTCACAGTGGACCTGTGCTAGAGGCCTGGTCCTTTCCCACCGTGCAGTAAGTTGATGGGGGAAAATACCCAGCCTGTCAGCAATAGCAACACAGGATATTTTGGACTGGGAACACCTGCAAGTCTCCTCTCACTGCAGCTTTGTGCTCCGAACAGAGCTTGAGCTGACATAGCCCACCAGAAACACAACGACGTGATCACATCTCCGCAGCTACCGTCGAGAAGGTCAGACAGCTACAAACAGAACAGCCTGGTCATCTCAAAAAAAAGCTGCTGCTACATACATGCAGCTGCCAAGCTCTTGTTTCAGGACTCGTGCAACGGCTTGCGAATGTCAGTAATGTTGAGACAGATCTCACCCTTCACCGCAGGCATCAGTTTAGTCTTAAACCTTCATGCAGTCAGTCTCTGAGGTACGAGTGTGGACATAAGCAAAGGAGCTTGCCTGAGGATTTGTGATTTTTGTAACTATCATGAAGCACGCGTAGGGCATAGACCAAAGCCAATATAAGACAGTGGAAAGAATTCATCGATAATTAATTACCTTGGGAAAAATCCTCCTTCAGGGACCCCACTACACAACAGTGACTTGGTGCCTACCAAGCAGCTATGCTGTCAGTAAGGTGAAGGCTGTGACTTACCACCATCCTCCTCACATTCATACATATGCTGTCTCCTGCACCCGCTGGTAAGGGGTCAACGCCCAAAAGTCCTCTGTCAGTAAGGGTTTAAGGTGGGAGGCGACGGTCTGCGATTCTCTAACATTTTTATCATCCTCTTCTGCCAGTCCACAACAATCTCGTGGTTTTACTGCTGGGATTAACGACTGCAGCAATTGGGTGTAGCGCAGGAACATTTTCTCAGCTGCCCACCCTCCTGCTTGCCAGTCATATCAGAACCCAAGCTACAGGAATGAGAATGACCCAGTTCCAAACACGTCAGCTCCCCAGTGAACGCCACAGGGATGCTTTACCTGGTCACTGCTTGTTTATAAAGGCTTGGTATCATTCTGCAGTATCCCAACATGGAAGCATCCCCAGGTGTTAGTTACATCTCCTGACATAACTAGCGCTGCGTCAGAGCCTGTGTTGTATACATGCCTATCAAGTAAAATCAACAGAAAAGGCCCAGAGAAACTGTAGGCCTCTGAGGGAACTGACAGGCTTGCTGAAGCTTTGATTTCAAATCAAATTCAGACCAGCGATAACTGGAAGTAATTTCGAGCTGGCAGCTCTTCAGCAGCTAGTGGGAACTGAATGAGATCTCAGTTTAGTCCCTGAGAGTTAGATGTCCACACTGCCAAAAGCATTCCCTGCATAAATCGTTATTTGTCTACTCACAGAACAAAACCTCTCACAACCGCCCATCACTACGGTGTCTTGGCCGCTCCTGTGGCAGGCTTTGAATGGGACGCGCAAACCAGCGCGGCCAAGTCGGTGCTGAAACACATTGTAAAAGATCAGCAGAGAAATGCGCACTGTTGCTTACGCTGGCTGTGTTGACAGTGCTTGTTCTGCTGGTGATAAGGTCAGCACTTCTCAACAGCCCTGTATTTAAACCCACGAAAGCACTGGCAGTGGAAAGGCCTGGCAGGTAAACAGTTAAATGGCTGGACTCCACCGGAGCTGTTCTTTGCAGCTCAGAGTTGTCTCTTCCCTTCTGAAAGGACATCGATACCAAATCTTGCTGCCACCAGATGGTTTGTCTTGCTGTCCAATTAATCAATAACAGTCTCTAATCAATAACAGTCTCAATCTATAACAAGAATTACACGTTTCCTTACCAAAACTGCATGGTTTCTCAGAGCCCAGTAAATTGAGTTGCCCTCCTGTTTCGTGTTTTATGATCTTGCGCTGCTTGTTGATTTCCAAACTGACTATGGGGTCACGTTTCAGGTTATAGATCTGCAGGAGGGAAGGGAGAGAGAGAGAGAGGCAAGTCATGTGAACACCATGACCTAATCAGGAAAGATAACATTTCTTAAGCATCGATTCAGGAAATCTGTGAAGCTTTTGTTGGTGTTTTGTACTTCTATAATTGCCAGCCTAGAAAACACCTGCTTGTCTAGAAATACAAGAACATTTTGCATGCATTCTTTTTTTATTGAGGCTTAATTCAGTATGGCATCTTGTCATGCTTTTAAAGGTCCTACATCCAGATATCTTTCTAAGGACTCTGCTCCCGGCTTTTCAAGGCCAGAAAATCAAGGACTGTGAGTGTCTGACAGCTTTATCCAGTGCCACACTGGTGTGTAGCGGCTCCCTTCTGTCTCTGAATGAACTGGTGCATCCATCCATCCCAGCACAGCGCTGTCATGATGCTCTGGACTGGGTTGCAGAGGGAGGGCATCCACATTAGTGAAGCATACTACAGATGTGGCCAGCTGCTTCCACTCCTTGGGTGAACTCAGCTGGGTCACCTCTGTGCCACACGGACATAACAAGGCTCAAAAATTTCCATCCGTTCATTGGGCATAAACCCAATGATTTCAAACTCTGATTTTAAGAAAATGAGCAGAGTAGAACTGACATACAAAGCTCGTTGAACAGGAAAGACTCATTGTTTCATTTCAGCCATTGGCAAATTACAGCAGTTTGAATCTGAGACCAGCGGCTCCATAGCGTGAAGGGCCAGATGAGCAGGAGCGGGCCACACCAGTACCGGTAGGCTTCTCAGCACTGGCTACGATACAAGCCAAGAAGCAAGAATCCGAGTCTTTCTGCCTCTATCTGTGGGCAGGGAAGGATGCAGGCACCCAGCAGCTCTGTAAACTGCCCATACTTTATAGCGTGAGGTGTCTTACGTGAGACAGCTCCACCCTTTCCATTGCTCTGGACTGGTCCCTCTGCTGGCAGGGCACAAGGGACAACACCCTCGTCACACAAATAGGGCAGTGCTCCACGCTGTGCATGCGTGGTTGTATACAGACTCTGTGGGAGACGTTCAGCATCCAGTGAGTTACGTTACCAGCCGTCCTGCTTCACCTCCATTCCTGAGCTCTACATGAGAAAAGCTGGTTAAGAAAACCAGCCTCTACGCCAACTGCGTCTCAGCAATCATTGACGATGTTGCTATCCCTCCCTGTGACCTGCTTCCAAAACGATGTTGACTCTATCTGAGAACTTTGCTTCTAAAGTACAAGCCCTCAGCCCTCCTGAATTTACAGCACAGGTTACTGAACAAATGCATCTGAAAAAGCACTTTTCCACCGAGACTGTCTGGGTCAATACAAAGTTAGCACATTGTGGTAGGAACATCCACAGGAGAAGGAAAACTTGGCAGCTGGTGAAACACCACCAAAAAAAAAAAAAAAAAAAAAGCATTATCTAAAGCATAATAGGAAAGAAGTCATGGGATAGCAGGGCCAGAGCCATTGCTCTGGCACAGCAGGATACTTCTCAGGAAAGGGCAGAATCCTACCTCTTCTTCCTCTAATGTCTGACACTCAGCGCAGCACAGCCCTTCTGGGAAAAACAGCTTCATATCCCGGACAGCTATTTGATAGGATTTGGAGCCTGAGAGATAAATACAATGAGAAGATTCTCTCAGGCCATGAATTAAACATTCTCTAGACTCACACTCATCTTTCTGAGAGATTGATGATGTGCAACTTACTGAAGTAATTGCTTTAAAGGCCAGCTGTTCTGTACAGTAATAGCAAACATTTAAAACCATTATATTTAGAATAGTTCCATTGCCTTCTTGGTATTTTGATTCTGTCCTGCTATCACTCAGCTTGTTCTTCATGTAAACAAGACTCCTTCTATTTCCTAACAGTGGAGCCAGGGGAATTGTGTTAAGGAGCCTGTGAAACTCTTCAATACCAGCTCCAATCCCCCATTGTTGTTCCCCTGCTTCTGGATCACATCAGGCTGGTCTTGCGGAATGGGAAGGAGCTCCAAGTTAGTAAAATATCTGTGCTCAGTAACAATATTGTAAGTCTCAAATACACTGGGGGCTCTGATTTACAACAGAAATCAGAATTAGTATAAGACATTGCTGATAGCAGTATATTTTTCTGTTCACCTGCAGTCACGAAAGGTAAATTGAGACTGGAATGGGTACAGAGAAAGAATGTGAGGATCACAGAAGGAATGGAGCATCATCTGAAGAGTTAAAACTAAAAGACCTCGGCTTGTTTGACCCAACATGACACAAAGCTGAAAAGGAATCTGATTTCTGATAAACACATCAGGGTGGAAAAGCTCAGAGAAGAAAAAAGAACTACTTAAAATTAAAGTACAGGTATTGGCACAAGAGCAAATGGATACAATCTATATATGACTATATTTAAGTTTGAAAATGTAAGAAAATTTCTAGCAATCAGAGCAGTGAAATTCTGTAACAACCATCCAACTGGGGTGGATGCTTATGAAAGGGAATACATAATGGGGTTGTCCATGAGAGAATTAACTGAGCTCAGTGACTTGAGAGGTCCCTCCAGGCTTAACACCTGAATATTTCCCTATAAAGCAACAGTGTTATAAAGCACCACTCAGAATGTTTTGAGATTTGTGGGTGGAAAATGTTAGAGAAGCAAAAGCTATTTCTATGTAACTGGAGTTCAGATAGATTGTCAATGTGCTGGCACTGATCCATGCTTCTGGGATACAAATACACAAAACGCAAATATCCTCTGAAATATTACCGGCTTTGCAGGCTACCCATTGAAAGAATCATGTCTTACTGCTCTTAGAGCACTCAGCCCTGTTTGAACTTCATAATTCTAGGTGTTGTATAGCCAGAGCCCTTAACGCAATAGTTTACCATCCTAAGATTGCATAAGTCACCAGCGTATAAGTTGTGCTGGATCCTTTATGTACCTCTACGTCAAATCTTCCTCGTTTAAATCATTGATGCCGTTACAGAGGACACAAACGCTCCCAAAGCTAGCAACATTTTACTCTCGCTTTGCTCAAGGTACAGGACTATATAAGATGCATGCGTAAGAGCTCTTTGGGTTCAAGATAAAGCACTATACAAGGACTTCATAAGACCCAGAAGAGATGAGAGAAGTGCAGGTTTCTCTCTGTAGCTGAGCCTCAGAGTATTAAAACTGCATTATTTGGTTTGACTGTATCACTAGAACCTGGTCTTGAATTTCCCCAGTCGCTTTGGGAGAAAACACACAAGTAGAGTTTGTTCTACCTTCAGCAAGGTGGTATTAACTAGAAATCTTCCTTAGCCAGAGCAAAACCAAGAAAATTCGGTATTCCCTCCTAGGAAAGGAAGAGGGTCTTCCATGGTCCCCCAGATGATTACTCATGCAATAATTAAGCTCTTCCTGCTTAACTTATAGTTAAATGTTTCACCTTTATTGTAGGAGAAGCTCTTGGAGGTACAAAGGGTTATGAACACTCCCTATGGACAGACACATCCCTGGCAGAGCAGCTGGATCAGACTTTTGAGACAGAATTACCGAGTACATTAGCTACAGCTGCATCCATTTTCCCTGAACGTGTGCAAAGAATGTGTGCATGGGTTTGTGAGCCAACTTTATAGCTGGCTCCAACACAATGCACAATCTGGGCACAGAGGGCAGGTGGTGGCCAATTAGCTCAGCTCTGGGCTCAGCCCGGTCTTAGAAGGAAGCAGGGATCTGAAGGGAATCCCTGAGCAGACATCTGAGGGCTTCTCTAACACGGTGAGTTCTCTGTGACCCCCAGCGAAAGACAGGATGAGACTCAGACTCTCTTGCAGATATAAACTGATCCTTAACTGAGTCAGGCTGGGGATGCTCTAACTGTAGCACAGCTATCTTAAGTTTTGGGTATATTTTACATGTTCTTAGCCATGACTGATGAGTTCTTATTCTCAAGGCAACCTAGAGACATAATCCATTAATCTTAAGAGCAAAAGAAGCAGAGGCTGATAGTGGAAAAGTATTGGCTGAAGAGCCCTGACCATTTCTTTTGTGTAGGTAGATCCTTCTCTTTAGTCACTCCCACAAAGAAGATCCTGCGAGTAATCATGGTGACAGATCTCTCTCGGTTTACTCTTAGTCCTAAGGATTATGATTGTATCTGATAAAAAAAAGATTCTAAATCAAGGGGTTGATTCTCCTCCCCAAGCTGTACATGGCAGCTACTTCCTTCCCTACCAGTTCTCCTCAGAAGACCACTTAATATGGACAAAAAGAGGGAGTGATTTGACAGCACAGAATAAAATAGAAAGAGCCAAAATAATCCAATGGATCTTGACAGGAAAGTTCTTCTGGAACCTGAAGGCATACAGTACCCGCTAGCTCATCTGCGTCTATAGAAACTATTGCTTTTACTATTTTTATATTGCCTGAACTACATACAGCACAATCAGTACCCCACTGAGGAAAAACACTATTCACGGGCAGTGAACTAATGATGCTTAATTCCTCATGAATTTTTGAATTATATCCTTCCCTCCTTGTGGCCAATAGCCCAGGCCCCCTCCAGCAATACCCTTGGTTCTCTATAGGCCACTCTCTCAGCAATGCTTCCCATTTTCACAGAGTCATAGAATGGTTTGGGTTGGAAGGGACCTTGAAGATCATCCAGTTCCCACCCCCCTGCCCTGGGCAGGGACACCTCCCACCAGCCCAGGGTGCTCCCAGCCCCCTCCAACCTGGCCTTGAACACCTCCAGGGATGGGGCAGCCACAGCTTCTCTGGGCAACCTGCGCCAGGGGCTCACCACTCTCATTGTCAAGAATTTCTTCCTGGTATCTCACCTAAATCTCCCCTCTCTGTTTAAAACTGCTCCTCCTGGCCCTATCCCTCCACTCCCTGATCAAGAGTCCCTCTCCACCTTTTCTGTAGACCCCTTTAAGTACTGAAAGACTGCCACAAGGTTTCCCTGGAGCCTTCTCTTCCCCAGGCTGATTTTCCCATCCTTCACCCACACTGCCGGCTATCTCCCATCCCACCCACCCTACACACTGCAACATCCAGTTCCCTCCCTGCTGGCAGATGAGCTGTGGCTGGTTCAGCACGCTGAGGATGCTGACTAGCTGGTGTGCTTCTGCTGACATGCCAGCTGGCAAGAGCCTCTCCGCATGGAAAAACAGCTGAGTTTACCTGCTTTCCTCCGTGACAGCAATTTTTGATCACCGCTTTCTAGCCAGTCATTAGTGTTTTGAGATGTTACAGGAACTCAGTACCTTGGAGTCTTTTATCCCTCTGTGAAACCTGGTTGCAGTTGGCTAGTGGGTCATGAAGTTATCGGAAGTGGACTCATGAGCAGATAGAAGACAGATGGGTTCTTGGGGATAATGACAAAATAACCAAGCCAAAAGTACAAAATGACCAAGCAGTGAAGAGATCAAAGGAAATCTGTTCTGATGGAAGACAGATCTAGGGCTGTTCTATGAAGAAACCTTTTTTTTAATATATCTTCTGGGAGAATATTTCATAGCTTGAGACATACTCAGCTCAGCCACCAAGAAAACAACAAAAACTTTCTAGGGAATAATGGTCTCTACTGCCTGCCAAGGCTAGATCTGTATTGACAACGCAGGAGGTAACAGTACATAATATATTTTTTCATTAGCGTACCTGAGCCTTCAGACTTTTCTTTTACAAAAACCTACCATAAAATCCATTTTGGACGGCGCTGATGCCATACTGAGCCCTCCAGAGGAACGGGTCTTGTGCTTGGGCTAGTTTAGGATCCTCTGGTCCCAGTAAATCTATCAGCTTCTTCACAGCATTTGGCCTCTGAAGACACAGCACAAGAGCAGTGCCTGAGGTAAGGTAGGTACAATGGGCTTCTAAAGCAGCAGGATCCTGAAAAGAAATAACAGAGATGGAACAGGTTATAACGAACAGTGTTGATGAGCGCTGGGGATGTCCCAGCTTTCCTTTGGTTAGACCCACCCCTGTTTGAAGCAAACAGATCTGCCATTAGTCCTTGCTTTCTCTCCTCTTTGTAATATAGGTGCTAGTGGTCTCTGCAGGCAGAGCTTCCACAGTACGTACCGTGGCCACCAAGCCAATATTTGTTGTGCCATCCACCGGGTAACAGGAGGTCCAGTTCCCACCCTGAGTCCACACAGAGCTGAAGAAAAAGTTAAGCACTGAGCTTAAGCCCCAGGAGCTCGTGGTTTTAGTCCCCATGGTCATACATCAGCCAATACTAGTTTTCACACATACAAACAACTTCAGCATTAATTTTCCAACATCTTTTAGCAAGAAGGGAAACAAACTCCTGCTTCTAAAAGACAGAAAAGCCTTGTGTTGTGTCTTCTTCTGCATATCTGCACACGCTAGGCACCAGAGATGGAATTCATTTTTGGGGGGGGGCAAGGACAAAACCAAATTGCCTGTCTGCAGTTCACTTGTCTACTGCTGAGCTTCTGATTTATGCAATGCCCTTTTCACAGTACCATCAGTGATGACATACGGATAGGGTGGAACCAGCGGACATTAGCAATATCAACAGGTCTGGGATGAGGAGCCATGTTTAATTCTTCTGCTGATATAAAATGATGGATTACAAAATACCAGAACTTTTCTTTTTGAATTCATGAAAGGCAGGACCCCCAACACCCTCCCGGCTGCTACAGCCCAGCCTCTCCCAGAGGGTGGTAGAATTACATATGCTAGTTAGCATAAGGACTACAGAAATAGTGAGCTTAAAACAGGGAGGCTCAGAACAGGGCACCAGACAGGGGCTGAAAGCAGAGAGTTCGTCCTCCTGGCTTTGCCACTGACGCATTGTGCTCCGTGACAAATTTCTCTACCTTTGCTTCTTTTCCAAGTGTTGTCAGTTCAGTCTGTGACCACTCCTGACCAGAGATGTTCCTCTTGTAGCTCTGCAGGTCACAACACCCTGGGATCTTTCTTTTAACTAAAGATGAGTGGCAATGATAACTAGCAACAACTGCAGCAGGGAGAAGAGTCCGATTTGTTGGCTGGAGACAGACATAACGATTGAGAAGCACGGGGAAAGGTAGCAAGTGCCCGGGGCAGAAGGCTACCGAGGGGCAGCAGAGCACTCACAGCCTTGTTGGCTGTTTTAATTAAGCAAAACCTTGGAAAGCCAGGCTTGTTTGCAGATGTCTCCACCGAGCGTGAGGTCAGGGTGCCCAGAGCAGCTGCAGGCTGCCTCCTCCTGTCCCCTTCATCTTCATAAAGCGGCAGGAGCACCCAGCTCTGCCTCCCTGAGCTCCACAGTGCGGCAACACTGCAGAGAAGCTCCATGCCAGCGCTGTACGTTCTGTACAGCTTACAAACAGCAGCATTTTCAGCTCGCTGGCTGCACCAACCCATGGTTATTTACTTCCCCCCCCCCCCCGCCCCAGTTGGAAATAAAACCAAGGTGGGAAAAACACCGTTTGGTTCAGCCGAATCACATCATTCAGCCCCCTAAAGGTTTTAATTCCTCTATCTTTTTTTTATCTCCTAAAAGCACCAGGTTATGGCAATTCTCTAGATAAAACATTTCCAAAAGAAAATCCCATCATTTCATTTAAAAATATGGAGATAAAATACTTCAAGGCCTCTCTTGCTTTTCTATCACATGAAACCATTCATTGGCTTTGCCCCAAATCTCCTCTCGCTCGCATTCCTCCTAAACTGTGTTTCTAAGAAGTAAGGTATAAATTGAAAACCATGGCCTCAATCCTGATATTCTCCCCTGTATTTGAAAATGCAAAATGACCCACGAGAAAGCTCCCCTATTCTTAAATTGGTTAGTTACAAGGCATTTGATACAAGGTGTGATATTTGTCAATCCTCCCACCACGTGCAGAACGTAGAGGGCAGTTTCACAGGCTCTCCCGTGGTAAGACAGCTCTGTTTAGACGAGGATGAAAGGTTTCAGCATGTCGCAGCACACTGCAAAATTCTGACATTCATTCAGTTCTCTATAATACAAAATAAACCCTTTTGGCTTGAAAATTTTTGCTAGTTTGAAAAATATATATATAATCCACTTTTCTAAGGGCCTCCTCTTTGGGAGGGGAAAATGGGTGATGATGACTTCATGAAAACTTTTGTAAGGACTGGACGTAACGCATCAACATTCATCCACGTCAGAAACATCTGCAAAAGAAAATGTTCGAAGGCATAGTTTCTGTTAAACAGACCATAATAAATGAAATGATCGTGTTCCAGGGCTTCTAAACAGTGCTTTTAGATCTACATAACAAAACTCTTTTGTCTCTGTTTCCTGTCTTTCAGTTGTTCTGCTGCAGACTGTGGGTTAAAGACGATGTTGTTTCTAATTGCTACCGACGGTGTCAGTGAGTCAAGGTGACTTCTTTCCTTCTGATAGATCCTCACATCCGCTCTAGACTCTGCCAGCCAAATGATGCCTTTATTTACATCCTGCCTCCGCACCGTCTTCAAACCGTGTCCTTGCCGCTACCCGAGCAGCTGCGGCGTGATTGCACATGTGCAGCTGACTTGAATTCAGTGAACAATTTTGTTGATGCACACGGAGAGGAAGTTCCAGCTGTGCGTTGGCTCTGGAGGACTAACGGGATTAAAAAGCAGCAAAATTGTCCTTCTGCCTCTACCGTTAGAATCACAAGATAGGACTGGAGGGAATCCGTCAAGTTATTGAGTCCAGTGACCTGCTACCACAGGCAATCATATCAGGTAATCCCCAACAGAATGATGAGGTCCCACTGTAAAATCCGGCTTTCTAGCTAGCAGCCAAAACTGTGAATCTCTGCAGGACTGGATGTGCTGGAGAAGTAGAAAGGAGATACAGCCTCCATGGGCAGAACTCCCTCGGGAGCAGCTGCTTCTCGCAGTCTGAACACGATCAGGTCATGCTAAGAAGACAACATCAGCTTTGTTTACCTGATCTTTTTTTTTTTTTTTTTTTTGGTAATTATTATTAAACTTCGAATAAAAAGTATTGTCATGGCTCCTGTGATTAGATAACCTCAGCAAACAGCAGACCAATCCATTATTTATTATATGCCAAAAGGCCAAAAGCTACTTAGAAGCTGAATGTTAGTATTTAAGTTGAAAAGGTAGTGTGTCTGAAATCATGTCGCTGAGGATATTTGTCAACGTGCATGTAAATAACACATTTGAAAGAGAAAGGAGATGCTACCAGTGACTAAAACCCAAATCTGCTGTCAAGTACTAGGTACACAAACCAAACTGGCATATCACAGAGCACATGGGAGTTTTCTAGAGGTTTTTGGAGATGGATTTTGGATCAGACTCCAGGCGAGGAGAAGATAAAAAGCCCTGGACAGAATTTCTAGAAGGGTCAGACACACTGGCTCCATGTTCTTCAACAGGAGATGCTAAATTTCAGCGATTTGCCCCCATATTAAGAGCCTCATTTTGAAGACAGCGCCGTATCCCGTAGTCCCCTAAACTGAGAAACCAATCGACAATGAACATCACTCCGACTCCAATGCTTTATATGAAATTCAGCTGTGAAAAATAGTTCTGCCCCCAGCAGCTGCCATTGTTAACACTTACAAGCCAGATTTTTAAAATAACCCAGTCCCTGAAGCATGCTGAGGCTTTTTGAAAATCTACCTACTTATCTCAGGAGCTCAGCCTTTTTCAGCCCTCACGAGTGAAAGACTTTCAGATGTGTTCTAAAAATGAGAAGGAGCCCCTGTACAGCAGAAAGCATTTCCTACTGCCCATTCCCCCTTGCCAAAGGCAGTCTATTATCTCTGCTTTCTCACTTTCAAAACCTGCTTTTTTTTTTTCCTCCATGAACAAAACCCCAACAGTCTGTAATTTTTAAACTCATTAGTCACCAGCTCTTCAAGGAACTAAATCAACGCTCAACAGCTGCTCTAGTATGTTAGAGAACTCCAAAAACAAGTAAGGGAAAATTTTCCTTAAACAACCTCTCTTCAAATTTACCCTGCTAATATCTACATTACTTCCCGAGGGAGACAACTGGATTTTTTTAAAATGTTTTCTCTTTCAGATGATCAGCTAAGCATATTTGTATTTAGCTCTATGATGAAAATCAGTATTGGAAAGCACTTCCCCATCAACTCCAATAGCCACTGTATCCCTCTTACCAGTGGTCTGTAAATATTTAATGATCAAATGCTTGTGCCCTGGTGCTTTGCTATCCTGCAGAAGGTGTTCATTGTTCCTGATTGACGGTTATGTTAGAGCATTGCCCTGGCACGTTCCTGTCTTCTTCTGGAAGACTCTATTAAGAATTTCTACAAGACAGTGCTATAAACTCTCCCAACTTAACCCAAGAGCAATATCAATTTATAAAGGCTTGTTTTCTGTAAAAGTTAGTTGGTTAAATGTCTTCATGAAAGCAATCAAATAACAAGGTTTTTTTTTTTCCCCTCAAGCTAAAAAAAATAAAAATCTAACTCCTCTAAAACACTCAGCTTTCAGTTTCCTGGCTTTCACAATACCTTTGTGTTCATCTCGGGATATTTCAGGTTGGGAAAAAAATAATTTCTAATGCCATAAAAGAACAGAAACATAAATCTATTTTTAGCTAACAAAAACCCGTAACATCCCAAGATTTAAGAACCCTCTTTATTGTCTGTTAGACGTTAGAAATGACAGCAACACTATTTTCTCTCTTTGCAGGTCGTTTTTACAGACTCTTGAACACATGCTCCTGGAACAGAGATTCAGCTGTATGTGGAATGTAATATAAGGTACCGGGACTCAAGAGGTATGTTTTCTCTGACAGTGCAAAGAATGTCTCCCAGCTCCCAAATTTAAACACATGGAAGGAAAACCAGGCACACGTGCAGGGGTGTGGTACGCTCCTTAGATGTGCCCTACCTGGAATGACCTTGGGGAAGAGCGAGAGGACACCTGTTTTGCAGTGAAACAGTCAGCATTGTAAATTAGCAACTAAACATGTTCCCTGGGAGGTCTGCATTGCCCATATCCTCCAAAGTTTTGTTCTAGAGAAACCAGGTCTGCTTCTTTATGGCACATGATAAAAGAGACCGCCAGCACGTCAGCTTCCTTTGTCTCCGATACCAGTGCAGATCTGATTGTTCTATATAGCTCACTTCTAACAACACCTGAGAAATCTCTCATGGGAATTTTTAGGTTTTTTTCAGGAACAGATTATTCACTAGCTAACATATTTCCCCACTCTAAACGTACGCGTAGCCACAGAGCTGCCGGTTTCTTAACAAACCTGTTTCACTTCAGAAGAAAGGAGTCCTAAGGCAACATCTGGTTGCAGGTTTATGTGTTTCATCCCAACCACACGGAATTTTTCTAGGTCAAGTTTCCGGAGGATCTTTGCAAGACTATGACTCCAGGCTCCAGGTTTGATCAGCAGCACCGTGCAAAGAATCTGGGCTCCTGTAACAAAGCACACTAGTGAAACTCAAAGCCGCTCCTAAAAACCAAGGTAAAACATACAGCAATGTTTGTTTACTACCCTGGACAGACATCTGTAGTAGAGGGTTATCTAAAAGCTGGCATGAAGTTCATAAAAATCTGAATAAAACAAGTCAATTAAAAAACCTGTGCATATGGGATTCGGAGGTTTTGTTTTGTTTGATTTTTAGTTTAAAAATAGATCTAAAACAGTCTAGGCTTGTAGATTTATTTTGCTTTTTTTGCAAAAAAATCTGCTCTAAGTCTAAAAAGTTTGTGGCAGGTATGTAGGATAAGACTCGATCCTTTATATTATATATGAATGTTTTATGAAAGATAAAATATTCCCTTTTACATTTTTCTGTAGTGATTATGTGATATAATCCTTAAGGCAGCTATTAAATTCTTATTCCTCACAGTTTATCTCACAGTGTTCTGTCTGTCTCTGTTAGAGCTGCGTTTCAGAGAGGCACTAACAAGTCTGACAGGTTCCAATTAATGTTATAAACCTATTCCGAATAGAATTGTGTTTACTAGAATTGAAAGTTCAGCAAAAAAACCCAACTTTTTGCCTCTGACAAAGCCGTCCCAGCAGAGCTGCCAGGCAGGTGCAGCACTGGGTGTGCTACAAGAAACAAAAAACAAGACAGAGCCAGACAGTTTTGCTGTCTGATGATACAAAATGTATTAAAAGGAAGAACATCCACAAATTTCATTTTGAAATGACAGCATTTTCAAATTATTAGTTTCACTAAAGTACCTTATTATTAGGAATATATTTAAGATTTTATCCTAATAACATCCTTTTGAAGATGTGGTGTCGGAACCAGTCAGCTAGGACCCATTAACTGCTGGTGCCTAACCACATCAATTAGCACGAAGCATGAGGTAACAGTACTGCAGGCTGCTAAAATCGATCCATGATTATCTGTTTGTGTACATAAAATGTCATTTTATGTTTCCAGTATACCCCACTACTAATTATACAGATGTCAACGCAATGAAGCGTCAACAATGCTACGTGTAATTTAATGCATACTGCTATTTTCAAATGGCAAGAAGCACGTTGCTGATTCATGACGGAGGAATACGGGACCCAAAATAAAAAGCAAGGTTACCCCCCCCCCCCCATTTGATATGGAAACTTAACCCTTATCGTGCAGGGAGCCCTCCTATTAAAGATTTGCAGTCTTCTTCACATCATTCTTGAACGGAAAGGTTTAAAAGCCATAGCAACAGCCTGCAAGCACAGGAGCAAGCCGCTCGGATCCACTCAGCTGCTCGCATGCAGAACGGCAATCTCCACCGTATACTCTTACATAAGCATTCGTTGTCCTCAAGATGTTTTACTCACCATCTGCTATGTTTCTGGGCAAACATTCTCATTCTTGTGGTATGTGAATCACTACAGGCTGCATATTTCTGTACTTTAGACACTTCAGGAGGGATTTGTCTTACGGCATTTTGCCATCTTGGCGTGGTCAAAGACAAGTGTTGAAAACAGGTGGGACACCTCGCCACCTGCAGTCGGCTTCCTCTTCCCAGCGATTATAAGTGACAACAGTTAGAGGAAATACTGCTATCTATCAATGGAACAAACTCTGCTCATCCCGAATTACCAGAGGTGCCAGTTTGGCAGCCTTCAAACGCACCCCATTTCCGTCTCCAGTTCCGACTGCTTCGTGGCCTTTCTGGGTTTGCCCAAGTTGCCTGGTCTTTCGTAATATTTTCAGATCCCTTCCTCACGGTCAACATTTTTTCCCCAAAACAATTGTTACGTGGGTTCTGATTTCATAGTGTAACAGAACCACAATACTGTTTATTTTATTTACTATTTATATATAGTACTTTAGACATGTGTGTGGCTTAAAACAAGTGCAAACTCAAGAGAAGCAAATATCAGATCTCCTGGCATGTTTAGAAAAGAGAACATACATCACTGCCTGTATTCAAGCCTCAGGAAAAAGTTGCTATAATCCTTTTGCTTATTTTTGGCTGGTACCTCTAGAAGAGTTAGGTCCCCAAAGTCCTTATCAAACCACATTTTTCCATTTGCTCTTCTCTCACCTGTTTGCAAGTAGGTAAACAGTGATTCTGCACGGCATCTCGGGCTCTGCCCCACTAAAGAAGAAAAGCAGAGAGATTTGAGTAAGCATTATGCGTGCTCGGGGACAATAACTTGAAAATGCTGCCACCATCTCTACATAATGCAGTCAACATTGCCATGAAGTTGAGCCTGGGAAGGGGGAAAAGGTGTTTTAAAATTCATTTTTATTTCTCATTATCCTACTCTGATTTGATTGGTAATAAATTAAATTAATTTTCCCCAAGTCGAGTCTGTTTTGCCCATAATGGTAATTGGTGAATGATCTCTCCCTGTCCTTATCTCGACCCACAAACCTTTTGTTATATTTTCTCTCCCCTGTCCAGCTAAGGAGGGGAGCGATAGAGTGGCTTTGGTGGGCACTTGGCGTCCAGACAGGGTCAACCCACCACATCTGTGTATTTCAGGCAGGGAGTGAATGGCTAAAGGGAGTTTTTAAGCTCCCTTTGTGCTCCCAATGTTTCACAGTCAAGTTAGAAGCTGCCTTGCCTCCAGTCTAAGTCCTAGAAGCTCAGTGTTTTGTTTGATGTCCTCTCTTGTGCCCTTGGAAGCAAAAAAAGGCTGTGTATTCTGACTACGCACCTACTGAGCCCAGATCTGTTGTTCAGTCCTTTCCTCAGCTCTGCTGATAAAACCTCACTGACGTTCCCCAGGCAGCCAGGAACGGTTGCTTCAGTGGTTCTTCACAAGAGCAGAGCAGTATTAAGGGAGTCGTGTGAGTTAGGGCTTATGACTAAAGCCTATATAAAAACGCTCCCTTCAGTCTAATGTACGACCTGCAGTGACCTGGAGAGGTGAGCAAAATTTAAGGCACTTCAAGGCACATGTGAATGAAGAAGTTATCTAGGACTGGGGCACGACGAGAAGTTTGCATCGGGTTGCTAAAGGACTTCCTTTTCCAGTGATTGGCAAGTTTAACCAGCGTGACATGCAAGATAGATAAAAGAAAACTAAAATCTGTTTGTCAAAACAAAATCATTACCACTCTTTTGCATTTATTACTGTCTGAAATCCATGTATTTCTACTTCCCAGAGCAATGTATCCAGAAGGTATCTAACCAAAGTGTTCTTTTCTTTCAGCTTTTCTTCCCACGTATCTTTCCTTTTTTCTTTTTTTTCTGGAATAATACAAGTATATATACAAGGTGGAACCAGCTCCGAGGCCCTTGCCTCATAACTTTTTAGCTCACATCCTCACAGTACCAATTTTTTTCATGAGTATTGGGGTTATTTGAAAGAACTTCTAGGATCTGTGAAGCGTGCGGTGACCTGGGTGGCTCTGTAATGCAAAGAGCAGAGCCCCTGTCTGAGACTTCGTGCATTCTGCACTTCGATTTCTGTCACTCAGTTGTGAGGCAATGGTGATCAACACATTTCACCTCTCTGGGCTTCACTTACCCCTTCTGTAAAACATAACGCAACTCATCTTCTTTGATACCCACCATCTGAAAAGGGCTACTAAAGAGCTGGCATTAATTACTTGTCTAGCCTACGTTCCACGCCAGCCCGAGGTAGGTCACCCAGGCACGCACAGAAGAATTGTGTAGAAGAAAGGTTAATCTGGCAATACTACTGCCTTCCCGCAGTACCAAAGTGGACCCATCTGGCCTTTGCTAATCGCCTGGGAATACGATGTCTAACCTAAGGTTTACTCATCCCATTTTGATGACTCTGACAGAGGACATACAGCTACAGTTTTCTTCAATCTGTTTGAAGAATACAAAATACTTCTCAATACAATAAGTACAATACTTATCCAAGAGGCAACCGGTGCATACGTCTGGTCTTACCTTCAGCCCTGGACCTCTTGCCAGGTGGTGGCAAGTATTTCATAGCAGGGCGGTGTTCTGCATCTGTAACAGGAAGGAGATGTATTTTTATGGATTCATGGATTCATTCACTGTTTGAGGGGGGCAGAGGGTGACAAAGGTGATTTTATTTAGCCAGGGAAATGGCAGACATTTTACTAGCTACAAAATATTGAAGAGCTGTTCTCTAGCACAAAGAGCCCTCCATTCCTCCCACAACAACAAAAACAGGAGGAAAAAAATGTAACGACCTTACAAAAAAGATAGCACAGGATGCTGAAGTCATGCTTCAGCTATGCTCCTTTGTTCTTGACAATGGCTTTCGTGGGAAAGGCCGGCCCTGTCATCACAACCTCCCTCAATAAACTGATCTCACAGTTCTGCTTTCCTCTTATCCTGCCTTTTGGTCTCAACATAACTTTAACTAAGGGCAGCAATGCATGAATTCTTATAGTTTTATACACTAACTTGGGATGTCTGATGCCTTCTTTTTTGAAGGCCTCCTCTTCTTGCTTTCCAATCTCATATAAAACACCCACGTAGTCTACTGTCAAATCTAACTTTTTGTGAGACTAAAATACGTATCTCTTTCCTGACACCATCACATTTTCTTCCTTCTATTCAGTAAAGCCAATTTGATACTCCGCACTACATAAGCGCTGCATGTTTGACACAAGCATCTAAGCCTGTGTTGACAACAAAGGACTCTTCTTCCCCACAAAAAGATAGGGGAAGAGCTGTAAATTACAAAGCATGAATGCACTGCGTCATTCCTCCTCAGTTGATATATGGCCTTACCACAATCTTGATTTATCTCTGTGTCTGAATAATCAGAACTTGTTGGGCTTAGAACCGTTTATCTTTAGGTGCGAGAAGTCAGGCTTCCCCAAGAACAGAGGTGATATGCCAATACATTTCACGTTAGAAGAAAACAGTGGGAGCTCATACTCTGCTGCTCCAAACCATCCAATATCAATAACACCATAGCCTGCACACTGATTTAGTTTGAAGAGGCGTGGCTATACATTTCTTGCTACCGGAGAAAAACAGCAGGTTTCCTATGCTGAAAGATCAATGCTAGCATATATCACTGAGGTCTGAGAAGCTTTTCACACAACAAAGGTCTCTGTTCCTCATGAACTCTTCATTCTCTTCTAGGATAAAAAGAAATTCAAGAAATCTGCTTTATTCAGCTCTTGCAGATCGGTAGTACCTTCGTCTCCCTGAGCATAGGGGCAAGGTCGGGGCAGCTAGCGCCAACACGTTTGGCACCACGATTTGGTGCCCACATTTAAGTGGGATAGATCTTGGCCTCTGCTTCCCAGTTTCTCTTATATACAGAGACAAAACGCATGGTATTATTTACTGGTCCTGCCAACTGCTGAAATATCTCTTTAGTATTTAGGGAGTACCTTGAGATCTTCAGAAAGGGCACAGGCCATGCATAGCCACATTAAATTAATAGGCCAACTTGTAGATAACCTCAGCTGGCTCCTGCTGATTTAAGATCCCTCATCATTATTCAGCCAAGCACAGAATTTAACCCCAAATTATTAAGTTTTTCTGTGCCCCAGAAAAACACATAGCAATGGATTCCTTTGTCCAAGCTCAATAAATTCCCAAACGCCTTATACCTGAGGACATTATAAACAGTAAAAACATGTCTTACCTGTTACAAAATCTGTCTCTGTGAAGAAAAGAACGGCTTGTCTGAATGTCACCTCCGGGGTCAAGGCCATTACTGTCTGTAGAAGACTGCCACTTTTGCTTAGCTTCTCCCTGCATTGCGTTAACCTCTTCAATTCATCTGCAAGAACTTTGAAGGCATCGATCCGCCGTAACGCACACACGAGGACTGGGTTTGACATTAGTATATCAAGGCTTCTTTGCCAGAAAGTATCTCCAACCTCAAAAGGGGTTATTTCTCTGGCCTGATGACGAGTGAGATGGGGCAACCACTTGAGACCTAGGAGCTCGAATCCCGAATTGGGTCCTTCTGGAAGTCAAGAGAAATCTGTTTAGCATCAGTTGACAGCATGCATTGCATAGAAGCTGTGTTTTCTTTTGGGGACAAGCGCTCTAAATTCACATTGATTTTTTTACTAGACAACAAGTTCCAAAGCTGCTTTGACTTTGCCCCCTGTTGCATCCAAAATGGACTGTAATGCAGATATAGAAATATACTGGGAAAAACCACAAGATGCAAGTGCTAGGAAATTACATTACAGTGAAAACAAAAAATGGGCTATCTGGGAAATCAACAGGGAGCCAGAGAGAATAAGTTCCATGATGTGATTAGAGAACACAGCTAACGGAGAAAAGCTGAAAGGGAAATACTGAGAATACACCGGTAACAATGTGGTTTGACACAGTATAATCCATAATTATAGATCCTTTACCACCTCTTATAACATTCCATTTTAAGCTATATTCATTATAGTAATAAGCTACAATTTAATGTTGACTTGTCTCTAAAGTAGTTTAAATGATGTTGTGTTTGTCAAATAGCCTTACTTCCAATGTAGCAAGATATTTAGGGGCTTAATCCATGAGTGCGCGTTGCTGGAAGTTTCTGTCAGCTAGAATCTCCTCCTCACCTATCATGATACAGAACTTACTCCATAGTATTGTTCCAAGAGAGCAGGACACAACATCGTAGGAGACAGAGTGCCAGACTTCTGCCCTTTGTTAGGACACTTCGATGCAATCTATGTCGTGAAATTGTATAAAATCATCATCCTGCTTAGCACTTGACAGCACTTGTAAGCATTTAATGAGGGGGACAGTGTCGTTATTCCTCCCATGCGCATGAGGAAACGAAGCGTGAAGTGGTGACGTGTCTCGCTTCTGCTCACAAAGGATGTCAGTGGACAGAATAGAGTTTGTGACTTCTGAATTCCTGCTGCTGTGCCCCAATTACGCAGCTGCTTTATCTCCCAGTACTTAGGGAGAGACACAATGCTCTGGATTACATAAAAGGCTTAGTAAGCCTAAGCACGTCTTTGAACTAATTTGACACTCTCTGAAGAAAATTATGCCCACCTGAGCTGTTTGCATTACGAAAAGTGGCCTTGCCCGCGGCTGACTAGCCATGATAAATTCTTCAGCTCTTTAGGCAGGTAAGCAAAGAAACCTGTCCTCCTTCCCAAGGCTCTGTTCACTACATTTTTCATAATGTTCCTTCTATGACGGAAATAGCTAAACAGGATAAACTTTCCTGACCAACTTCTACGGCCCTCCCCAAGAGCTGGGATCACCTGCACTCCGCGACTGATTATTGCACCCAGGAAGAAGGATCTGGTGAAGGAGCTCTCCGGCACTCTTCATAGCATCCATTCCCACCACTGTCAGCATGACAACTTGCTCCATTTCAGGATCAGAAGCATATGTTCGATTGCAGAAAAGATCCAGAGGAACGTTACGGGGGTCTGGCACCGCGCTGAGGTTCCCTCCTACCCAGGGAGATCATCAAAACAAAACTAGTAACCCCACGAAAACAAATCTCAAGTCTTTTTTAGTGTGAAGGAATTGACTAATTCTCAACTGAGCAGACAAAGGCCAATGCCTCCCTACAATACTGCTCCTCACGCTGCAGCTCAGCAGGGCCAGAAAAAGAATCATCCATGAGGAGCAGTATCACAGCAAACCCTTACTAATTAGTCACGCTCCTTAACTGGAATTGCTTTTTGCCATGTAAAGCAAATAAACTCAATCCTAATTTTGATATCCTTATTCACACCATTAAGCAGAGTTGGTAGATCTATACCAAAATTATTTAAGGCATCAATTTCAGATTGATAACTAACGGCTCACTTCACATTAAATAGATACTTCATTTTGCTTTCTGGGAGATTACAGGGCACACAATTGAGCGCTAAACTGGGGATTCTTATAACACCATGCATACATCCACCGTCCTATTGGGAACCGTACAGCCTGCAGAATCCCCGGCCCATCAGAAATCTGTGTTTGATTCCATGCTGTTTCACTACATGGTTATTTAAGCAATTGTATAGATTAATATTTATTTACTTAGTTATTCCTACATCTTAACATTTCATAATGCAGAAAATGGTGAATGACATGCATTTGACTATTATTTGTCCTTATGATTTAGTTTGAATTTGGTTGCGGAGAGCAACAGACTTCAATTAAAAATCCTGATATCCAAAATTTAAAATAATTTAATTAGTTAAATAAAATGATATTAACCTGCTGAATACATAAGAAAACACTACCTCTAGTTAAATAAACATCTGACTACCATGACCTCCCAGCGTATGGAACTAGTAGGTTTAAGACTCTCCTACCCATTTGAGTCATAGATTTATAACAGAAACACATTTACTTGCTTTTTCAAGTCCTATCAATTTCCCAGCTTTATATGAATGAGTTATTGAAGTGAATTCAACTGTATAAAACTAAAATTAAGGACATTTGAGTAAAGTCAAATAAAAAAGTGCCTTCTCTGCACCTACAGAAGAACTACAGCTGCCAACATTTATCACTTCAGCAAATTGTAGTTTTACATGCTTAACCACCAATTCATCTCATTTTAATATTTTGACTTCTCTTGAAACTATGGCAATAAATATGTATTGATTGGATATTAATCTTTTAATTATGGTCGGTTTAAGGCTTAATCGGTTGTTATCATGTCACATTTAAATAATTTATTTTTCCACGTATTTTTTAATTTACTTAAAAAAGGTATTTCCATTCCATTTTCCTATTGATTCTTCCATTCATTACCCAGCAACAGGAGACATCCAATGAGAGTTACTATGATTGACGCACAGCGGAACACTAAACGAGTTATTATGGACAACAAGCATATTCTTAATGTTCTTATTCAGGAAAATCCCCTAATAAGGTTGTCAGACCTCAAAAAAGCCAGAACATTTCCCATTGCTGTGACCTACCCAGTGCCTGCAGCACGCTGTGGGTGTAAGGAGCCACGTGAAACCAGACGCTGGGGTCCAGCCCAGTGGCGGCAGGCAGTCTGCTCTGCCCATCGCCAAGGAGGCCTCGCTTTCCCAGTTCGTTCATCAGTCCTGCGCACAGAACGAAAGAAAACGTGAGGAATACAGAGCTCTGTGATGCACTCAGACATGAAAACACTCTTCTTATCAAATGTTTAGATTTTTCTGTCCGCAGTACCATTACGGAGACATGAATGCGGGCCATGCTGAGCTTACCTAAGAGACATGAAATACAATTTATTCATCCCCTCTCCCCCAAATCATATTCACTTACAGCAAGACAAGTAGCTGTTAAAAACTGAGGTTTGGCCACAGCTTTCTCTGGAGACACCTCTGCTTTGTGACCAGCACCCCAGCTGTTTCCATTACCTTCTAACTCCTGCTGTGAACCAAAATGTGGAAAAAAATGCATCGAAGATGCTACACAGCTCTTGAATTACAATAAGCGTCTTCAATAAGTTGGTGTCCACAAAGGAGAGGAGTCTCAAATCCTGAGCCCGGTGCTCGAGTGCAGGCCCTCAGGGTGTCTCGCACCTCAAGGTGTGAGGCCGGTGTCCTGCATCCTGCGCAGCACCACGCGGCCAGAGAGGCGCTGCTAGATTACAGACCTGCACAGAAACATCGTGTTCCCCTCATGTAACTCCAAGTTTGGAAAATATCCGATTGCACACCACTTTTGCAGACACCAAGTGCTTGAAACTAGCAATCTCTCAGTTCTCGTTCTGCCCTCCGAAAGGCTGGGCTGCGCACAGCCAGCGCATTAAGGTACTGGCATACTGTACGCTTCCACAACAATCGGTTCAGCCTTCTGTAATAACAATTCAGACCACAGTTTTAAAGGCTTGTTATTTTTTAAATTACTTCGTGCACATTTGATTGCTTTCTACCATACAAGCCTGTCAAAAATTTGCTGTAGCGTAGCATGAGAAATGGATTATTAGCGCTAGAAGCTGATGGCAAACCTCAGATGTCAAACGTAGCACTGACAAGAGATTTGAGCTTGTAACACTGACAACCATCTATCTGCTTTTAAAAATTCAGGTGGCGTGAGCAACCAAAAAATGTGCCATCACTGCCACAGCAGCATTACCTGCTGGTTATTCAAACTCAACGCACGGTAAAAAGTAATGCTTAGGCAAAAATTTATGGTGGTTGATCCTCAAGACAGAGATCCATTACCCAAAGACACCTATGTAACTGCTCTAGCTCAAGAACGATTGTTGAATTTTTCCTTGCTTTGAAAATTGAACAGCGTTCAAGACCTTGAAGGGATAACTGCTTTTCAAGGGTATTGATTACAAATGCAAAACTTCTTAGTGTGATAGTTATCCTACTCAAATCCTAGTGCTATTCTATGCTTCCTGGAGGCCAAACCAAAGCTTATGTGGCACGAACGTCAGCTTTCTCGCTCCTGGGCTCTGGAATATGGAATAAGGTATCTCTCTGGATGAGTTCTGAAGCAACCACAGAACACATGGAAAGAGGCATTTGCAAAATCTGTCTACAAACAAAGGAAAAAAAACCAACCGAGTTCTCTGCAATGACAGAAAACATTCTACCTTTCCGGAATATCCTTTGTTCCGGTGCCCGCCTATACGTTTCTAGTGGAAATTTCCCCATGCAAAACATGAACACTGTAAACATCATTTGTGGCACTCTGTGAGAAAAGCAGTAGAAACTGTACTTCTTTAATGAGCAACTTTCCTTGGGTCTACAGGCAGCAGGTGACATGGTGCTGTAATTAGTCTGCCATGATTAATCCACTGTGTCTGTACACATTTTCAGAACATTCTGTGAAAGTCTCGGGAGAAAAAGCAGAGGACTTTTTGCATTGTCATGTTTTTTTTTCCAAATCTCTAAATGTTCTTTTCTATTGTGGATAGATTAAAGGAAGCAATTGGGCAGTGGATGAATGTCTCCATCACGAGCTATTTGTGGTGGTGTTAATGGAGGGGTCAGCAACAGCAATCCTCTTCTCTCAGCGGTGGTGTCTGAAGGGGAGGTTGGAGGAAAACAGACACAGGAATGGACTCTCCTGCTGTAGGCAACGTGCTGACTGCCAGGGCAAGAAGCAGGCAGGGCAAGTTCTTCGTTCCCTACTGATCGCTGCTGTTGCTTGTGAGACCAACATCAGCTCATCCTTAAGAAAACCAAATAACACTTTTCCTGAACTAGAGCCTCAGAACAGAGCCTGATTCAAGTAAAAAGATTTGGGGCAGCAACTTGTCTGATTTTTGGCAGACCCTACCTATAAAATGAGTTACAATTCAGATGCTTGGAAGTCACAGGCATGCAGAACTCAGGGCTGAGGTTGATAGGATCAGATGCTATCGCTCAGTGTTACATACACGTTTTTGCTACCCCACCTCTTTGTGCAATAAGAATACCCCAGAGGAGACTATTGAGGTGATGAAGCCAGGCCCATTATGGAGGTGTACAGTGGGAAGCCAAGAAACAAGGCTCACAAACTCAATCAGAGGAGGTTCCAACTTGACATAAAGGAAAAACAGTTCCCCGTAAGGATGGTAAAGCATTGGAACAAAGTCCCAGAAAGGTGGAGGAATCTCCCTCCTTGCAGATTTTCAAGACCTGACTGAAAAAAAGCCCTGAGAATCCTGATCTGAATTCATCACTGATGCTGTATTGAGCGAGAGACCTTCTGAGGTCCCTTCTAACATGAATTACTCTATGATAAGTTCAGAGGACTCCAGTGCTAAAGATCAAACAACTGACAAAGACCAACCTGCTCTGTTGGATATGTAGTAGTGACTGATTTACACATTGGTCTGGAGATACATACAGCAAAACTATCAGGCCCCGATATTGTCAATAAATCTTTCCAGCAATTTAACAGCTGTGTTTAATGACTGTTAATGTTTAGCTCACGCACACTGAAATGCAAACTTTCTTTTCCGAGGTTGTTGAACAGTGAAAGCATTACCTTTTACCAATGCAGGAACGTGATGGCCAGCATTCTCCTTTCTCAGCAACAAAATGAGACAGTGCATGCGTGGTTCAGCACAGAGCTCTCCTCTTGCAGAACTAGTATCAGGTGAACTTGAAGTCTTGCTAGGGCAAAATACAGCAATCTGAAATAATGAGGGCCAGATTAGACTACTAAATCCAGCCATAATCACTATAAGGCTCAAGCAAACAGTTAAGTTACGACGGCATAACAAGATAAAGCTCACCAGCTGAGCCACAGTAATTTCCAATAACTAGGTGTTCATGCGTCATCTATTCATGAGACAGAGAAACTTAATTTAAACCTCAGGGAAGAGGCTTAACATTAAAATGTTCTGCCCTGCAACTGGGCTGGACTAAAACCACAAAAGTTATAACTCAGCTGATATGTGGTACCATCCTAAGTCACTCAGGCAAAAACGATCTTGAGCCCCCAAATGAAGGGATGATTTTTCAGAAACATCTAGCTCCAAACCGCACATTGAAGCGACAGTTGCTGCTGTTAACTTCTTCAATGAACATTTACAAGCACGCTCCAAATATTTGGCTATTTGGGCTGTAGCATTGCAGAAATAAATTATGTTTATTCTACAAAATATTATGGGCAGGGACAGTGTTATTCCTTGGCCTTGATCACAGAACAAGCAGAAAAGAGGGGCTTTGTACACAGTTTCATTTGCAAAATGATGTACCTCCTGACATTACAAACAGCCTTAAGCATGATAATTTAAAGTAAGGGGTCCACTCCTTTGTAAGGGAAAGCGCCATATGATTTCTGGGTGATGTATCAGGTAAGAAGTGCAGAACTGGTTTTCTTGCATATGTTAAGTTTGACTGAAATCTCACATTTGCGATTAGGCTAACTTGTCAAAATGCCAACTGCACTCTTAACTCAAACCTATCATCGTGTTAGAGCTTTAGAGAAAAAGAAAAAAAAAAGTTGTTATTTTTGACAATAGGAAAGCTCTGTTTGCAACCCATCTGGAATGCATTAAACTAGGGGACTTCGTGCTGAAAAGCCATAAGCAGTCCCAGAGGGACTGCGAGGTACATAATCAAACATCAGTCCGTTAGATGGAGACTACTCTCCTGCATACACGTTTGCAGATCAGAAATTGTTATTTTGGTTTATGTGGCTACTGCCTGCTCCTGGCTTATTTTGAGATCAACAGTAAAATTCATGTTTGCGTTAGTAAGAGGAGGCCCAATTATGAATTTACACTTCTGTTCTCAGTGAGAGGCTGAGGCCGGTGGAATTTTCCCACTAAAGAAAAAAACAGCACTGAAAGCAACCAGAGTAGCACTCACAGGAATACAGAGAACACGAGTGCTGGCTATCTAGTAACGACAGAATGAGTGTCCTTGAGAACACCTACTAGAGGAGTGTTGGCTCACACATCCGTAAGCTCACAGCATAATTAGTTTCAGAACAACCGGTAACCCAAGGTATACAACCGAGCTGTGCGTTCCATGCAGTACCTGACTTGTTGCCATGCTCAGCACAACGGCTTGCTCGGGTGAAAGCTGCAGCTGTCTGATTCCTTGCAGAACAAACCCCCGACGAGTACAGACCGACACCACATTACCATATGCATGAGGAGATACCACAGGCGACACCATCAAAATGATGTCCCCTAGACGAAAAAAAAGGGCAAGAAAAGCAGCATGTTATTTCCACAGAAGCCGTGGTATCCTTGCAAGGCAACTCTCACAGTGGTTAGTTCCAACTTGAAGCACATCCCAAACGGTGACACTGTATTTTACGGTTTGTTTGCTCTATCCAGCTCATAACGACTGCTATCGGAGGCCAACCTAGAATGGAAAAAGCTTATAGCATCATCAGTAATATCCTTATGAATCATCTATCCCAGATAGTCTGTCTCATCAGGTCTATCTAGCTATCTATGAGCTATTCATCTGTCTTTGAGGTATCTGTGCTCTCAGCTCACACGCTCGCCGTGCGTCAGCCCCGCCAGGCTGCGTTTGAGCCGGTACCTTTACAGCTGGCAATCCGACAGCAGTCAGTTCCCTCAAGGACTAAGGGCCTGATAAGCAACTAAATAAGATCAACAAGACCAACTAGCAATTTGTCCACTATAAAGCGCATGAAGCAACCCCAGCCACTCCTCTCTGCTGTTCCTGGTGGTCCTAGCCTGTAACTAGCTTCTACAATCTTGTTTGGCGCTACCCTCTGCTTCCTCTTGTCCCTTCTTTAGTCCTGTCTTTAACCTTCATTCCAGAGCTCGCCTTGTGGCCTGGGCTCCTGAATCTTTGGACCAGCCTGTGATGATGACCTCACCTCACTATGGTTTGGTACCATCTGTGGCTTCACAGGTTCTGTCTTTGGTCATCACGATAATGGTACCAGCCTGCTCTCTCCTGCCTGATTCTCACCCACTAGGTCTGCCTGCTCGTGCTCTCCTTGTATCCCCCATCTCGGTAGATAAGTTTGTCGAAGCAACCCGAATTTACTTTGGGTTAGAACCTTGGGTTTTTATACTCCTGTTTTCTAAGTTGAACCCCAAGCTCACTGCCAACAGGGTGGCAACACACACTATGAGCAAGCTCAAGAGAAAGAGCCTACAAGACCTCCTGAGCAGTGTCTACGCCCCATCTTAGGTACTATAGGACAAGCTCAAGACTTTTCCCTGAAGCCTCCCATTTACTCGAGGTCTTTGCTTTGTTCCAATCTTATCTTGGGTCTCTGCTTTTACCAGCACCTTCATTATTACACTGTCCTAGTTCTAAGATAGCTTTTTTTTTTCTGTACACAACGTACATTCAGGTCTCCGTAACTTGCCAAGAGCGAGCTCTGAAGACAAATCCTCAGTATCACTGTTACATGGGTTTCCTCTACACTGCCCCATTAATTTCTCTTAGCTCTAGCTGAATGATATAATGAGGTCGGAGTATTTTAGTCTGTGTGTCCCAATTACACATGGTTTTGGGGTAGGACTATCAGCAGTGAATGTTTCTTTTGGTTCTAGACTTTATGCTATGGATATCTGTCCCCCCCAAGAATCTGACCAAGGCTCAGCCTGGTAGTTCAAAGCAATGGCAAACTTGTGTTTATTATGAAGGATGGGACAGGCAGAGTGTTTCTTTACCTAACATTTCTATTTGGCTTTCTGGTTTTAATTTTGCAGGCTCAAAAGCCAGATTGGCATTAGTACCACATTCATTATACGTGAACTGTCAAAGTTTAGGGTTGCAAGTGGTAAGATTTTGGTTCCTCTCTAGTTGACAACACTTTAAAAAAACCAAAACAAAACATTTTTCACATACACATATCCCAGACCAAGAAGAATACCTGCTAGGGTTAGTAAAACTTTGATTACCAAGAAGGGACAGATCTGGTAGGAGTAGCAGTGTATTTGTTCTGCACGCTCTGCATGGGTATATCTTCCCGTCTCCAAGAGAAGCTGCTGGAGACCCAAAGGAAGGAGTCACTGAGTGTTTCCTTTCCTTAAAACCCCATAGGATGTCTTCTCCCAGACCAGATTTTCAGCTTCTCTTCTGAGAGTCATGATACAGTTATCTATCCGAGGAGCAAAGCGTGAAAGTGACTTCCTGAGCCCAAATACAGATGGAACGCGGTGTGGTGTAACTCAGCAGCCCACATCAAATGTGAATCATTAATGGCCATAAAAGGAAGGGGAGGCAGAAAATGTGACTCATTCCATCAGCAGCAACCAGCTGCCATCAATACCAACCCCAAATAACACAGAGCCAGTGGCTGTCTGCCAAGCTACCTGAGTTAACGTGCCCAGTTATACGAAAGAGTATCTCAAAAAGTGAGCCTTTTTTTTCTTTTCTCCCTTCTCCATTTTCTTTCTGTTACTTTCGGCTCCTTTAATCTTTTTGGCTTATGCTTTCATTCTTATCTCATACATTTTTCCTTTGGCAACATAATTTTTCGTGCCTTCTTTCTATGTCAGTACAACCCTGCTTTCCTTCTGCCATCTTCTCCCCGACAGCTGCTGAGCTTCCACTCCCCTCAGGTTTTTTTCCTGCGAAACTATCTTCAATTGTGGGAGTAGAAACCAGAAAGCAATGCTCTAATAGCATTGTCTAAAAATCACTTGCGCCTGAGATCTGCTGTGCCAGGCCCCACTACAGAAGGCTGTCAGCACATCGGCTGTCTACAGCAGACACCCCTACACCACACAGATCCTTCTTAGCTTGTTACAAGGCCTGCGTGCCTTGGCAGGTGAACACAGACAGCTTGCTGCTAGCCAGGTAGGAATCCAGAAGCTGGAAGACTACTACAAAGGGAAAAAGGGGGATTTGGGTAGAGCCAGGTGATAGCCAGTTAATATTAGCCCCATGAAGCACTTTCTTTCCTGACTGTGTGGTCAGTCCTGCCCTGAATGAAGTCTTAACCCTCATCATGGCCACGATGATTACATTCAACTCTTCACCGGTAGAAGCAGATGATCCCTAACCAGATAAACATGCAGTTTAAGGACACTGTTAGGTCTTCACATGACTGTTTCTTTGAAGAACAGGCCTCTAATGTGCAGAGATTTCCTGCGGGGTGGTTTGGTTTGGTGTTTTTGTTGTTCTTTTTTCTTTTTTTCACCCTGCAGTGAAATCTGAGCAGCCAACAGGACTCTAGCAGCTACTCCCATGAGGAAGATGAGGCGATTCCTCTGTCGCTTCATTTTAGGCAACAGCGTTTCACTAGAAGTTCATTCCTCGCTCTACAACTGGCCAGGTCACAGCACTGAGCATTCCAGGGAGGCAGAATTTTCTGAAGCGGGTGCGCTGGCGTAAGGTAATATTGTCAGTGAAGGAGAACCACAAAATCTCAAGATTAATTCCAAACACTGACCTTTGGTAGTCGAGACAAGCATTGCTGGAGGTTGAGACAGCACAATGCCCTGGAGATCAACCTTTTCTTCATCTGCTTCTGCCCTAGGTGGTGAAGGACTCTGAGAGCTAAAGAAAAACAACAAATATTAAAAGCTGTTGTGCCAGGTTCTGACTCAAACCTACTTTCTGCAACAAACCCAGGGCAAGAGAAGCTTCTCTGGTAAAACTGCTTTACTGGAAAAGCCATTTCAATCCCTTGACCAAGACATGAGCTGCATCAAGGTCTCTCTGACTGAAGATCATCTTATATTACTCCCCTTGAGGCTCTCTGTGTTCAATTAAAAGTAGTTAATGCAAAGTAGCCAGCTTAGCAAAGAAGTCTGGGAATCAAGAAACATGTCAAGCTTCATTACCAGAGCTTTTCCTACCCGCAGATACATCATAGTTGCTGTTCACTTTTGGTTCTTTAGCCAGAGTGTAACCAGTTTTAAAGGTTCATGTTGGGCAACAAGCACGATCAATTCTGGCAGAGATACGCATGGCAGTGAAACCTCTACAACATTCCCGCGTACCCAAAAGGACCGGATCACAGCACAGAGAACATAAGGTGCGGTTCTGAAAGCCAGAGACTGACAGCAACGCAAACCGCAGCCTGCGAAACAGTTTGACTGGGTCTGTGAAGTGCAGGCTTCTCCGGCAAACCTGCCTGCCTCATCCCTTGCCACCACCGAGTTGGCTGGAATACATCCTGCCTGTTCGCTCCCAGGAGACCACAGCATTTGCAAGTATAATCTGAAAACTGCAATCTGAGTTGCAGTTTATATTCTTGTCTCCCCATGGACCAAATTACCAGCATTAGGAGAAAGACAAGTGCATTATTTAGAATGTAGCGCTGCTCTGGACTGGCTAAGTTATAACAGAGGAGCAGAATTCATCACCTTTGTAAGAGGAAAATAAGCAAATAAAGAGAATGAAACTTTGGCAAATTGGTTTTTTTCAAATATTAAAAGTAATGAGTCACTATTCATGGCCCAGCAGAACTGAACTCTGACACACAATCCCTCCGCAAGCATCAGATGAATTCTACGTGGGTGCACTTTGCCACTCTGCCAAAAGCACCAACAGGACTGCACGTTACCTCACCTCCAGCCTGCTGCCACTGACAGTGTGCCACACTGCACCCAGCACCAGAAGGGAACTTTAAAAACCTGTTCAGAACTTGTAGGTGGGGAGCCCTGTCCGAGATTTCTGCTGGGGAGCATCACTACAGCATCATTTATTCAGTTCAGCAATATTAAAAGGAGATGCCTAGAGCCTGAAAACCCCCGTGTAGAGACTGGCATCCCGTGTGATTACACAGACCTGCGTGACAAGCATGACAGTCAGGGAGAGGAAACACATCGTTTGGTATTCACCCGATTGGTGGAAATTCCTTGAAGCCCTAAGCCAAATCTTTTGATAAAGCACTGTAAAACAACTGCCTCAAGCCACAAATCTACCTATGCTTGGAAGAACCACAGGGGTGTCTTTCAGCAGCCAAAAAAAAAGACAAGTGCCTCTTTTCTTCCCTCTGCAGGCCAGTTGACTCTGATCCTCCAGAGGAAAGGGAGCTCCGGGCGCAGCAGAGCCCTTCTTTTACACACACGGGATTAAGTGTACTTCCTGCGTCCTTAGATTTGAGTCTCTGTCCGGTAAGCTAAAAGATCATCAGGAAGGGAAGTGATTGTTTTGTGCTGTAGAAAGCACTCATCTTCATCAAGAAAAAGCTGCAGGCAGGTTTGGGAAAAAGACTGCTGGGAAGGAGTGAGAGAGAGTCCGGGCTACCGATCCAGCCTTCCCTCTGCCTCTCTGCAGGTGCAGATGGTGCACAAGGGCTGCTCAGCACCGACTTCCACTGAGCTGCTGAAGCTTTGCTCCCTGCCATTCCCCCTCTCTCCCTCACGCACCTCTGCTCTGCCGAGCAAGGCCAGCAGCAGGCGTTCCGGCAGCCTAACATCAGTGTTATAAACCAAGCAACTTTAAAATTAAAAAAAATTAGGTAAATCCATTTCTGTCCAAGACAGTTTAAGTGATTCTTTGGGAGCTGTAGCCCCCGCTCCCTATAGCACTACACAGCAGAGCACAGGCGGTCTAGGTTGCATGATGGATTAATAGATGCTTAAAAGCCCAGTTCCCTCTGCAGCCATATCCAGACCCATCTGAGAGCAAGATTCCAGACTTCCGAATTTCACTGGTTCCCAACGCTTTCTGGCAGCCTATTGCCATGGCATCAGTTCCTAAATTGCATTTCTCATGCTGTTTGCTAGAGTTAAAAGTTTATAAGATGCCCTTCATTTTCACACACTTCTTTCATAATCCTCCAAAGAACCTTTCCCACCTGAAGCCCCTCATCTCCAATCAGCTGACAGGGAAGGGACATAGGACAAAGCTGGAGCAGGCTTTCTAGCAAAGGGCCACCCAGTGGCAGCCCTTCTCCAGCACCAGGCCCAGCTGGAGGAGGTCTCAAATCAGTCTGATGAGGTGTTTCAGGCACAGAGGGCCCAAAAGCAGGTGCTGCAAGCGTATGAGTTACCAGGGGACAACTGATGGGAAGCAATTGCAAGAGTCACACACCCGACACCTCGACACGTCTATTACGTGCTGCAGAGCAGACAGTCCTGTGAGAGAGGGACTTTTGCAGACTCTAGTAACTGGTTTGGAAATATAAAAGTAGACAGATTGCTCCCACCCTGCACTCCTGTTCACCGAGACCTTTAGCAGAAGACTGAGATGTAAAGACAAAGCACACGAGCTGTGTGCCTGCCTGGCCTCCACATCACACTTTGCCTGGGAGAACAACCCCAGTTCAAACACCGTCACCTTGCTGCGTTATTGCATAGGGAAGCCGGATCCAGGACACCAGCATGCAGCGCCGCACCAGCAGCCCTCCCTCCAAACCAGAGGCACAGCTCCCTGTGCACGCGGCTCTCCAGGTGGGGCAGGTAGACAAGGGGCTCTGCTTGGTGCCTGCAGTAGATGGCATTGACGGAACTGCAGTCAGTCACGCTCGCCAGCTGCGGGTCAGACGGCCCAATGATGTTCTGCAAGGTATGACGTGCTTTAGGCCCTCTCACGCCTAACGCCAGCACCGGTGGCACCTTGCCGGTCTTTGAAGTATAGGAAGAAGGCAGCTTTTCTGTGAAAGACAAACATATGTGTGACTAAAACATGAGACAACCCGCCCCGAGGTCATTCATTCCACACAAGTGCCCTTTTCAGACTTAGCCAAAGTAACCTACCGGTTACCTGTCCTGTGGGGGACACGCTGGCAACCAGCTGCACGTGTTCACCCAAGAGTAAATTAAGATTGTTCGAGGTAGTCTGTTAAAGAAAGAGGAGCTGGTTGCCTCAAATTTGCTGCGGAAAGGAGCATGCCCAGGGTTAGTTACTAGAGAGCAGCTGATCCATGAGAAATCTGCACTTTAACATCTTGTGTTGTCCATGCCTACAAGGAAGGCTGAGGGATCGAAGGCGAGACAGGAGAAGAACACAGGCCTGAGGAGAGCAATGTTTTCTGTAATTTTCATCAGATATGGGAAAGCTGTGAAGGGGATTCACAAACTGGAAGTTTGTGGACTTTTTTTCTAGATTATTTCCTTCCACATCAAATACAGATTTTGTGTTACATTGTAAGATGACATATCCAGGCAAATATTTGATTAGCTGCCCTTATTTCCCTGCCAGGACTTGAACTGTAGCTTCCCTTATTTCCTGCAACAACTCTTCCCTATGCCTCTGGCAAACCTTTCTCCATGTCTACTGTCAGCGTGGTTGGGGTCCAATAAATAACCCCAGCAAAAGAGCAAGTCTGGCTCCTCCGCAGTTCTTACTGCGGATGGCAGAAAAAGCAGCAAGGTGCGTCATTTTCTTCCCTGAGGTTTAAAACCACATTCAATTACATCATTTGTTGCATAAGAATCAGAAGGCAGAACATAAGTCTCCAGAGAAGGTAGATAATGGAGAAACTGGCTGTAAATATTTAAAACAATAATTTTAAAGTTTTCAAGCTAAGGGTAAAAATCTAATTTACAAACTCACATAGCAGTTTTCAGCTCAAATGAATTGTCTCTTCATACGAAATGTTCCTAAATAATGGTGCATGGTACAGAGCATTGAAGCAGATCTGCTGCCTGTCATCTCCTAATGACTGGTGATTTTATGGTTTTCTTATTCATTTCTGGAGTCCTTCTTCATTTCTCCAGCTATCAGTATGAATGTATTACGCGCACAGCGCTGAGCAACTCCAACTTCAATCCCATTTCTAAGGCAGTCTGCTCCTATTGTTTTCAAATGGAAAGAGGGGGCAGGGAGACTGAAGAATTTGTCTCCAATTAAGCTGGTCTTCACTCACCTTCCGCCTGAGGAAAAGGAAACCCATTTCTCTCACTCTCAGCCTGCCTATACCTTTCCCCAAAAAGAAATGGATTGCCTGTATTTGTGATGGTGTCACGTACAAACCCTCCAGGAGAACTTCTTGGCTTAAAAGACAGTACAAGCCATACTGTACTGCAGAGGCAATCGCTGTACTTCGCAGCTAGTGTAACGCCCGTTCCTCTAGGGTTATATTGCATTAGCAACTAATACTATTCCATGCACGCTTTAAGATGGGCTTCATTATCTCTATTTCACAAACGGAAAGAAATAAAGACTTGAGTGGTACATGCCAATATTTGAAGACATCGGCATCTAATGTTAAAGATTTAGTGATCGGAGTTCAGAGACCCTCATCTTCTTGGTCTCTCATCTCAGACCACCTTCTGTCAGCAAATGTGACATTTCGGTGGTGGCTTATCAGCCAATGCAATCACAGGATGGCTAGATCAGTACTTTTGCCCACGCTTCTGAAGATCCGTAGGCAATGGGATGGGGGGAATTGTGGGAGGGGGAGGCTGGATTTTCTGCAGCTAAAACCTTCAGGAAAATCAGCGAGAACTAATTTAGTAAATTTAACTTACACGAGTCTAACCCTGGAGTTTAGGGCACTGCAATCTGGGAAAGATCACCACAAAGGAACAACAACTAAAGCAGTTTGAGACCCTTTTTGTGTCATGGGTTAAAAACTCGACTTGTGGATATGCAACACTGGGGAAAAAAAGGGAAAGAAACAGCCCAAGATCTTTTATAATTTCTTTTCGGGAAAGATATAGGAACTGATAAAGCAGAACTCATGTAAATCTGATACCCTGTCACCCATGCCCACAGCACCGCATCACTCTTCACCTTAGTACCTTTACAGATCTTTGCTTTCGCCTCCATATCATTGCATGACGGAACCTCTGAAGGAAAACTAGACCTCACCTGAGCTAGAGAGCAGCACATCCTGCTGAGGATAGAGCAGGCGGAGGCCACAGATATCCAGACCAGAGCTGAGTACCAGCTGCAACATGTGATGGGTAGCTAGGGGACTTCGGAAGAGAGTTTCAAACAGCAGCACCATGGCAACCTGAACAGCGAGAGCACATTGGAGGAATGAGTCAAATGCTTCCAAGCCCTCAGTGACCACACAGCTGTATCTCTTCTGCTCACCTTTAGTTCCCATGCTTTATCTATATTGGAAGAGCTACAAAGAGGCTTGCTTTTATTTTATGTTTACATGCAGTTCAGCACAGTCAGCTCTTAGCTTCAGACTGAATCATAACTATCTATGATAATTACGATTGAATCTATTTCTGCTGATATAATTGTGCCTTTTGTCACAGAAACCTACTAGTAAAAAACCGCAAGTTCTCTAGGGCAGAGACTGAAGCATATCACTCCTGCTGTTTAACTTCGTGTACTACAGAAAGATGGTTAAATAATAATAGACCAACTGGTTGTTTCTTTATACCTACAAAAGTGCCAAAATCAACATGGAAAAAAATAACATCAAAAGGCAAACAGATCATTGGTGTGGTCCCAGATTTACATTTTGAAATCTTCTTTACCAGACTAATCCAATTCAGCCCATTCTCGCACGTAGGACGACATACACCGACACATACTGAATGTCTATACCCAAAAGGGAAGCAAATTACTAGCACTTTCCCATCAGAAGAAACATATTGTTTCAAAAAGCAGGTGCTTTATGACAGGAAGTCGTGTGGTGCTGTGGGTAACAAATTGTCTAGCTGTAGATCAGACAAGCGTGACTGTACTGGCCTCAAATTTGTGCCTGGTTCTCCTGGACATAAAGCCACGCAATGCTATCCCCAGCAGCAAGCTTTATGGCTGCAGTGAACGCCAAAGGAATTCATCACTATCGGACACTTTAAATGAAATGCTACTCCCCCATAAACACATTATGAGGCTTATACCATCATGATAAATGAAGATATAAATTTACTCAAATCATAAAAAAGTGGTCTAATTAGGAATAAAAGCTCTATTTCGTTATGTTTGTCTAGCTCAAGCTTTCCTGATATTAACCCAACGCTCACAGCAGCCACTAAGGAAGTATTATTCTGTATAAGAGTCCCTGGGGCTTGGCTGCCTGGGCTCAGGGCCAGCTTTGCCAACGCAGCCGTCCAGGATTGAGAAACCTCAGTAACCGCCCGCCTCCCCTTCGCTTAGGAGCCAGGCGCTTGGCTTTGGTCTCCATCCGAGCTTCATTGCAGGTATGCCTTGGCCCAGTCTCACATGTCACTGATTCTGGCCATTCTCCTAACTGGCTGACTTGACTTTCTGGCTTGGCTTTGTCACTGTGACCTCTTGGCTTGCCCTGGTTACTGCTGCTGGACCTGCTCTGCTCTCCTTGCTTGGGTAGTGTGGGATGGCACCCTGCCTGCGAGGCCACCAGCCCTGCCTGCCTTGCCATCAGTCTCAGCTCCTGGCTTGCCTTCCCTTACAGGACACCCTGCCCTTGCTGCGAGAAGGTCTGTATGGACCCCCAAACAGCACTCCTGAGGCAAATCGAGGAACTCTAGTGAAGACACGAGGCATTTCCTGACTGCACCAAGTGCCAGGTATCTTCAGCTTCTAATTGTGGACTTCAAGCATCTTCCAGGAGCAAGTCTGGTACGCCCTCAGCAACTGGTGAGGCTTGCTGCGTGTTCAGGAGGAACTTAATATATATCTGCACCTCCCCAAGTCAATGCTAACAGGGAACTGAGCTCTTGTCAGATCAAAGAAGAGCAAAGAAAGGTGAGTTACCCTAGTTAACAAGTTATCATACACGGGTGGAGGTCCAGTACTTTTCGGTATGCGCTCCTAAACAGAGGTAAATATCAGCTGATTTAAGCTGCCTTAGTCTTCACTTCTTCTGGGGTCAACCAAGCAGAATTACGTCCTACTTGTTCATACTACACATACACAGTTACTGCAGGTTAGGCAAACAGTACCAGAGGCTTCCAAAAATTTGTTTTAATGTTTCTGAGAGCAAGCTTAAAAAAGAAAGTAAGTTGTATTGTATATTGGCTTGCAGGCAAGTGGGTCTGGGTTATCAAAATTTTGTCTACTGTTACTGATTTGCACTGGGTTGGTAGCAATTTCTTCAGCCCGCACATTTCATAGTTTAATCTTCTCTGGCTCAGAGCAATCAGCACATCAATACTGATGACACAAAATACTCAACTGATATATTTAGGTCTGAGCGAGAAATACTTCAAGATCAGTATTTGTACCAAATGTCAAAATTGAAATATTCCAGGTCACTTAATCGTCTCTCAGCTTCCCACACCATCCCGCAAGTCAGAGAGGAGTGGTTTGTTCATTTCTTTTTTTTTTTACCTCAGTGTCTATATCTCTGCAAGCCTCCATGTCGCTGCTGTTAGGGAAGTATTTTTCATCAGTTTCAACTGTCTGCCAGTAAAATCCATTTGGCACCGCAAACACCTTTTCCACGGCCTGAAATGCACAAAAGACATCTCTTACCTGTATGTTATCTTGATCCCTCAAAATAGAGGACTTGGAAAAAATAGTATTTTATGGCTAGAGAGCACATAAGAATGCACGTTAATGGATTAAACTCGTTAGTCTAGTGTTGTTAATCTATCATTTGCTTTCTTACAACCGTACCACCAGCTCCATTCAAGTGATATCCCAAGAATACGAATCTTCAACTGCTTCCTGAGAGACCAAACATTCCAAGGTCCAACCCAGTGACTCTCCAACACACAGAGTACCCACTGACATGAAGAGGAGTGGCATGCAAAAGGCACTGCAGGATCAGGCTGAGCAGCTCGAGACCTTGATTATCCATGATTGTGCTGAGCATTCAGCAGAAAAGGGCTTTGTTAAAGGAACGCTCTAATTAACTAATCAAATGGAAAGGTAGGGAAAGAACCGCATGAACTTCTACATGCCTGTGACCAAAATAGGACATTTCTCCCGTGCTCATGTCACCATAAGTGACACCTATCTGTAAGTCTTATTGTGCCACATACTCAGAGATAGGCAAAAAGACTCTGGCATTTAGGTCACAGCTTTACAGAAGCGTAGCATTTCCCAATCTCAGCACCTTATTTGTTTCTCATACATTTTCTGGGCAGCCAAGCAAGCAACTTGTACAAGTGCAAGTTTAAAGATGTGTCACTCAGGAGAATTTGCTGTGCCTGCATGCTCAGTAAGCAAGGCCACAGTCCAGGAACAAATGCAGATTTTAAGTCACGTTTGTCAAGTTCTGGTTTGGGAAGAAGTGATGTTCGTAGCAATGCCACAGTTGAGCATTCCAGAAATATGCATGCATTTAGGCAGAATTCACATAGGGCAGGATTCACTCCAAGACTGAAAAAAAACCCAAACCCAACAAACAAAAAACGCCCCAAAAACCCAACTGTCACTTTTGAGACTCAGGCTTAGGTGGAGTATCTCACAGTAGCTTCACTCTTTTTAAAGACTGCTTTGATTCACAGCAGTCATTAATCTGGCTTCATCTCATGTGGACAGACCTTTTCAAAAAAGAAAAAAGGAATTAAATTTCAAGATGGTATCATCGGGACTTTTACTACAGACAGAAAATGGACTAACACCACATGAAGTGTCCATCCTGGATTATGAGGTACATATAATGCTGTTTAATTGTGTAATCACCTGAGAGATTTTTTTTTGCGCTGCTTTGCAAATGATAAGCACTTCATATCATTCCACAAATGTTTAAAAACAATAACTAGAAAATGAAATTAATTTGAATCATATTAAAAACCCTTTGACATCTGCCTTTCTGCTTCAGCAACCTCTTGTGTTTTCTCCTTCCTCTATTTCCTGTGCTTCTTGAGATATTTGCCTAAAAGCAGAACCGGGGATTTCACTTTTCACCCTGTCTCAGTCAACACAACTACACCAAACCAAGAGCTTGGACATCTCTCAATGGATTTGTCCATTTTGTCCTGCAAGCGATCATTCACCAGCCTCCACTTGTGATATTACACTCGGTTGCTGTGGAAAATATCATCAGAGGAAAAGCAAGAAATCGTTGATTTAAGGAAACAGAAGATGTTCCCTGTTGCCAGTGTTTGCTGGCAGCTTCCGCATGCAGCACTGGCACAATGCAGTGAGCACAGACAAGCCCTACAAAAATGGGAATGCAGCAAGACCCCAGTTTTCTGGGGTTCAGGCTGTCCCTCGAACAAACCTCAAGCCTGTGAGCTTTCAAGAAGCAGGAAAAGAGATGGGACAAATGTGGTTAAATCAACTCCAGCCTACATTTCAACAGAAACTTTCATTATAATCATCCAGCCCCAGTTAGGATGCAGAGGATGCAAGTTGGGAAATCCAAGGTAAAAAGCGGACCTTTAGGAAGTACCACGGCGTCAGCTTCGGGTCAGCTGTGATCGCAGGCATGCTGCCGCACGGTCAGCCTCCCTCCCCGCCAGAGTGGGAATCTGGCTGCACCTATCAGGGAATCAAGGCCTGCGGAAAGTTGTTACTCTGATCTGTCAGATTCGGTTTTCTAGCAGCCAACCTGAATGCGATTTCACAAAGCAACAGAAAATGAAGCTTGAAAAGTCTCAGTTCTCCTAGAAAATCCTTTTCCTTGCGGGTAAGAAAATACACATAGATGGGTGCAGTACGACAGCTCCTGCTTTTTCCAGTCTAGCTAAAACGGGCCAGTGGAGGAGAACTCCTGACACTGCCTTCCTATGCAACACGCAGGAGAAACAGGGAGAAAGCAACTTTCCCATGCATATAGGAATGAATTGCATCGAGTCAGTTGTTACAATATTGGAGATAAGCCCTATTTGACACACAATGCAGAGCGAATCTCTGCAGGCAGTTGCATGACCCCACTCGTATTGAAATCATTTTGGTGATTTTGACACTGTTTATCTTTATGCTACTTTGGTGCTACTTCTAAACTTCCACAATGAGAGAGGGTAGGCGTGAGAATTTTATTGGTTTCAGCTCAGGGCTGGTTCCTCTCTTACGCCTCAAACAACATTACAGTAGCTGTAAAGCTACTGTGCAAACACAGCAGTTCAGAAAGTCTCTCCCAGGATAGCTGATACATCATCTCTGAATGCTGACCTGTCTCTTGGCGGGGAGGAGAGGGGACTCCCTCCCCATGCGCTGCACAGGATGGTGAAGAGGCAGTCCAGCCATCGATACCTACCTGAAAATTCCTCTTCTCTAAGGCTCCGCAGACTCAGAGCAGTGTAATAATCTCACGTCTCATGGTAATGGTATTATACCAGGGAGGAAAGGTAGCCTACAGTCAGCCAGTGACAGCTACAGCAGCCCCAGGGATACTTTGACTGATGCTGTGACAGGCTTCAAAACCCAAAATCACTTAACCATAACCATTTGCATGACCGTGTCTCCTCCATCCTCTGCTGTAAGACAGCGGGGTTTCTTACAGCACTGATATCCTCTTCATCCATACTGTCACGACTAGAGAGAGCAGGAAGGGAGGGAATGTCCATAACCTCCCGTTTGTGGTTATTCTTTTTTATTAATTATCCTTTTTCTTATTTGTTTTGGGATAAAAATTCAGATTTCTGCTACCTTAAGACACTGGAAAAGACAGATTTGTACCATAGCTAGGATTGAACGCGTACCATTTTTTCAAAAAACGTTAAAGAGAAACTTAGAGCTACTGCTTTGTTTCAGACAATATTACCAAGATGAAGCCAGGCAGTTATAGGAAGGAAATTCACAGCAGAACAAAAATGTGTTGTAAAATACTGAGCAGAAACAAGAATGAGGACATTTAGAGAAGACTGGAGCTGCGTGCAGCAAAACCATGAATCTTTAACTGTCATACAGAAATATGACCAAATCCGATATCTCTTCTTCTTGCTTACAGTGTATTCTGTTCTCATTTCCGACAACAAAGAAATAGCTTTTGCTGTCAGATGATCTAAGAGAGCCTTTTAAGTTGCAACGAGTCTTCTAGATTGCTTCCCAGCCACAGCAGGAAAACAGAAACTGCAGGAAGAATTTCTATGTACTCCACAATCTCATCTCCTCACATGCAAAGCACTCTCCAAGGCAGAGATCTGCTCAGCCATTTTCATGATGAGAAAACACTCAAATCCCTTGGAGAAAGAAGCTGCATCCGTCACTACCTCCAGAGACAGATTCTAAATTCTGTACGTATATAACCTTTCCCTTTCAACTCCACTGACCACATCAATGGCAGCAGAGGAATCACTATTCTCACTCTAGCAAAGGCTTCGATGCTAACACGCAGGCAAGGCTCGTGTCTGCTGTGATTCACTGAATCATAGCCCTGAATTAGGCAGCATTATCCTCAAACTCTCTCCCCTCCCCACTGTCATAAGTCCCAGTGCATCAGTGTAGTATTCCTTGGGGAATCCAGATTAACACAAATTTGAATTTGTTCCCTGCACATCTTCCCTCCCCATCATTTCAGACGGCTCCAGAATTTAGCATAGGAAACGCAGAAGCACAGTAGGAAGATCCCAGGCAGCAAAAAAGCCGGGGATAGACAGGGCTGATTAAGAGCTTTGCCATTGAAGACGTATAATTCTGGTGACTGTATTTCAGGCAGTTTGAAGATGCATCTCACTTTCTCTTGCCCCTCTTCTGGATAGGGAAAGGGATCTCTTACAACATAGAAGAGAAAGGATGAAACAGTAACTTCCACCCTTTCTACCCCTCATGCACAATACTAATAGCTAAGCACATTAGCTTGATAGTTCTTTTAAGCTGCTCTTTTCTGGAATAATTAGCAATGGCCACAATTTAAATGTGAGCTATCAAAATTTAGGAAGAATGAAAAACTATAATGGTTTATTTCTCCCGAAGCTATGCCTTCATATTTGTGCCAACTCTGGTAGACAACACTGTAATCCTTTCTCCTTTTAAAGGTTAGGGTTTTTTCTTTACAAATACCAACGACAGCCTGAACTCCTGGTCCCGCTAAAATCAATTACAGACTCCAGTGGGACTCAGCTAGAGCCAGGATGCCACCTTCTCCCTTCTGCCTCGCGAAGATACAGCCGTGCAGCTATTCTATGTCTGCAGCTGTGGATTAATTTCTATATATGGATACAGATGAGGCCCCAGGACAAATGTCTCACCCACAGACAAGTCATATCCATGTGGAATCATCAGACAGATGACGTGTTCTCACTAAAGCTGTTGATATAACTTTATCAGGCTGCACAGCAGATTCAGGGTACCAGACACTTGAGACCTGGCCCTTAGCACCAACTTTGATAAAGACAAGACAGGAGCAAGATTTGGAAAGCAAAGGGCAGGATGAACACGTCCTTTTGAACCTCCTGTTTTACAACTTTAGCCTGGATTTCAAAGCATCAAGCTGCAGGACTTAGCAGCTGGCACCTGCCACGCTGGGTCTGGTTTGGGGAAGCAGATGCGGAGGTGCTGTTCTGCGTGTTTTATCCCTCCCTTGTGCCCATTTCAGCTACACAACAATCAAGTCTTTCAAGCTTTGGCATCAGGCTCAGCAGAAGCTTCAGTGGTGGAAAAGCACTGCTCTGAGCCATACACTAAATCCGAGAGCTTACAGCAACATGTGGATCATGTCTAGCAGCTGGCCAAATTGTGCTGCACTCCAGGTAGCTCCATCTGCACTCTCCACCCACAAACCATTACACAGTTTAGTTTAGGTAGTGCTTAAAGCCGCTAGTCTGCTGCTTCTCACACAGCATGAAAGGAGAAAGAGAGAACACATGGGGCAATAATCCAAAAATCAAACCAGCATGATTGCCAACACCACGAGGCCCTGAACCACAGCGTACCACCAGTTACCACAATTTGAGATGTGTGAAAGGCAATGCCCACACAGCCAAAGGGCCTGAAGAGAGTTGGGTGAAGAGCTGACGCGGCAGTAAACAGCAGTGCTCAGAGCAAGCCTCTCATTAGCATTGAGGTTAAAAGAAGTTATAGTAAAAGACAGTGGAAGACGCTGAAGCCAATCAGCAGGGCTAAGGCCATGATGCTTGTCAAAGAAATAACATCGCAGCATTCGAACTCTAAAGCTCACAGTCTTCTCGTCGAGCCCACACTAAAACACAGATTCATAGATCTGAAATATCCTCTGGAAATGCTTCTCACTCTCTCTGCAGAAACTATACAGAGAGTCAGGGCAACCACATAACTAAATTAGGTGCCTTAAGTGCACAAAGTTACAAGTGATACACCCGGGCTGGGTTTCCACAGCATGAAACAGTGATTTCTAATTTCATCAGCAATGCATAGCTCTTCAGCTCCATGGTTATTTCAGCATTTGAAAAAAAAAGTTCGCAACTTTCAAACCTTGTGTATATGTGTATACACTTAGAGCTCCTCTGGCAACACAGTTGCCATCAACTCTTTAGCAGGGGAATCCCAAAAGTCTGAAATACCACATTAAAAAGTTGCTGTATTTTCTGCGAGTCCACGCCCAGACATCAAACTTCTTGGTAGTTCAGTCAGTGCTGTTTGAAAGTTTTGGCAGCTTTAAGTTACAACACTGGGGTAAACGTACCTCCCTGGACCCAGGTCTGCAATTCTGAGCTATATTTAGGCAAAATTGCATTTAAAAAAAAAAAAAGAAAAAAGCAAGGAGGGAACTTTGTGTAGACCTGCCCTTAGTCAGTACCATCGTCTCAAAAATGAAAACACAACCCTTGTGCTAGAAGTCAGCACGGAAACTACCTAAAGGAGCAGCAAAGAGGGGGCTGATCACCAGGACGTGCAACTAAATCAATTTTTTTTGAACTAAAATTAAAAAAAATATATATCTCATTCACCTCAACTTAGGGACAGAGGGTCCCCTTCTTCCTTGAAACCTCACTGGCACAGTCAACCATGTAACACTGCTGTGCCCTGACTCCTCTGTCATGGCAGGCACCTGTATAGGTTGGGAGTTCAAGGAGATGCTCTGGAAGGTTACAAAAATGATGGTGAGCATTAGGGATTGCACCCTTTGGGCAAACGTCCCAGTGCCCAGAACAACTGAGAGAGCAAGAGAAATCCAGTGTGCCTTAATGGAACAAACAGGCAGAGGAAAAGAAGCATCAACACTGGCTATGTGTGTTGTCAGTATCCCTAAGGTTAATACTTGCATCCTAAGGCTTAACAGGAGAAAGTACTTTTATTTTATGTTAAAATGAAGCAATCCTCTTTTTGCTGACAAGGGACGTTGCAGTTAATAACTTCCACAGGGATTATGTCACTCCTAACCTAACCTGGGGTTTTAATGACTGCACTGTGAGTTTACTCTTCATATCAAAACTGAATTACTGCAGGTTAATAGGCTGTACGCATAGCATTAATAAGAAAGCCTCAAAGGAAAATAGCAAGAGAAAAGCAATCTGTTCGGGGTCCAGAACAGACTGAAAAAACACTAGAACAACTGACTGAAAACAAACCATTGGCTCATACACTACCAAACAACGTGCTTAAAGGTTATTACAATTACTGCTAACAATTGCTCATAAAATCATACACAGAGCTCGGCAGTACACAAGCAGACAGCAATTTTACCTGATATTCCCTCTCCTTCCACTCCTACCCATTTGTTTCATCAGCCTGTCAGGATTTTTATCTCTGACTCTAAGCTACCCGGAACAAAAATTAGTATTCACTGCATGCTTTTCCAACAGGTTCCTTGGTCTACTTAGCTTTGTATACACCACCTCAAAATAAATATAAAGAAAGCAAGCAGGGATCACTGGCCTTGTACAAAATATTCAAACCAATGAAGTTAAAAGAATATGATATTGAGTTTTCTATACAGCCCTTTCTGGTTGTCTTTTAATGACACTTGGGAACATTCTCAGTTGGTATCACTTTGTAAAGCTTCAGGGCAGACAACAGGGTTAGCTGCTGCCTGCTGAGAGTCTGGCTCATTGAGCCTGGCTTTGAGAAACCAGCCTTTCTTCATAACTGCAAGACACATCTATCAAAAAGCCATGATACATGGTGGTCTCAGTGTAATTCAGGCCTGGGAACCTGGGTGGCACAGAGCGTTTGAACTTCGGAAGAGAACACGGTCTTTAAATTGACTCCGGTTTTTCTATGGTATCAAGGCAAAGATCCACCCCCAGAAAGTGCCTGCTATCTTGCTGTTCAACTTCTAATGATTTATAATTCCCCTAATAAGGGATTTGCATAAAAGCCCTGACTGTTTTAAATGATGCCTTATTTTATGCCTTAAAAGTGTACAGCAGATTTATCTTTTACAAGTACGTCAGACTGCTTTATAGCACTTGCTTCTACTTGAAAGCTACAGTGACTGCAAATCAACAGCATTAAGCCTCCTTTTCCTCCACAGAAGTGGGATAAACCTTTAGGCAAATTGCTAAGTGCACTGCTAAGCCCCTAAGCTTTCATGGCATGGATTCTCACAGAGTAACAGTAATCCCCAAATCTGGTTGAAATTGCAGAAAAGTTCTCATGCTACATTCTTTTCAGAACTAAACTTTGCTGTGAACCAGAACTGCAATCTTCACCATTGCCTGGAATCACGTGCCAAGGTTTTTATCAATTTAGAAATATTGGGAAAAGACCACAATTGCCCAAAGGCTGGTGATGTCATAGGAAAGATAAGTAGAACATTCCCTCAAAAGGTACGGAAATCAGGTCATATTCAGTGCTTCTTTGAAAACCTGGTCTAAATATTTACACCAAGGTAGGATAGGCTGTTAAAAGACTAAAAGCAATGTTGGATGCCCTCAAGGAATAAACTGACCCAATAAGTATAATGAATTCTTGTAATATTTCACTCACTTGAATATTTGTTACGGAGCACTTGCTAACTTGACAAAAGTTAAAAAGTTAATTATCATTCTACTTATAGACAGCATGAGGTGAATGTTCTTGCAGATGTCTTTAGGCACACAAAGTCGTTTTAGGCACTTGATTTTAAGAGGCGCTATGTCCTTGTAATGTCATACACTTCAGTGGAAATCTACACAGCATAGAAGCATTTGTTTCCAAACTATTTAAATCCTTAACTAAAGCAAATGAGAATACCTGTTAACACTGGAAGAACAACAACTTTTACCAGACCTAATGATAAAAAAATTTAACAGAAGTCCAAGCATTTCTGTACAGTACCTGAGGATCGGGATTAACAGCAGTGATGTAACTGAGCAGGACAGAGGGAATTTCAGGAAGAAGTGGACACAGCTGGTTTTGGAAGTGACTGGCCAGTTCTACCTTCCACCAGATAACATCCGGAAGCCATGTACAGGCTAGAAATGTAGAAACCTTCTGGTAAAAAATGGATGTTCCTCGTAGATCTTCTTTAGTCTGCAAAGAGTCAATGGTTAAAAAAGCATTGATGATGGTCTCAGGAACTTTCTGTTCTGTACCATGCGCCTGTAGCAGCTCTTCTGTCTGCAACCATCCCAACATCATGCTTCACACATCTGCCATACAGCCGCACTCCAGATTCTCCAAACCAAACCCCTAATGTAACACCCTCAGGCCATCACACCCTGCACCCCTGCAACCAGAGCTCTAAACTTGTCCCCTCACCCGCAGAAAGCCCACTCCTCCCACCATCCTGGTATTACCCCACAAAGTCTCTACTCCCAGATCCAAAGACAGAATTGATGTTGGGGTTCCTGACCCAGGAGATGGAACTCGAGAGCAGATGCTGTCTGCAACAGTCAGTTATGCCCATCAGCTGTGTGGAAGGGCTCTCTCCATGACTTGGGGACGTGCCTCCACATAGACTTGACTCAAAGTGCCCCTTGATGAAGGCACTGGGGAAATTAGCAGCGTTGCCCTTCCACCAGAGCTGTCGACGCACTCAGACTGCTCAGCTATAAAACTCCACCGCAGATGATGACTGGTGAGGTAATAGCAATCTTCAGTTAGTTGCAAGACACTGGTATAAAATAACTGGCTCGTGACATCCATCAGCCCACAAATATTACTCTGAAGCGGATTACATACCACACTTAAAGAGGGATAAAATGCCATAAACAGGACCATAAAACAGCCCAATACAATCAAACATTAATTTGCAAAGGGTTTCATAGGGGATATAAATGAAAAGACTTATTAATTTAAAGATTTTTTTAAAAGATTGATACTAATATTAATATTGAATACTGCACTGCTAAATTACAGTTTTCCATCATTCAACCTCCCCTCTAAGTCCCTTTGTTCTTCAAAGTTGGTTCTTAATTAGCAGGACTTTCAGAGAACAAAATTGGTGACCTCAATAAGACCAAATTAGAAATAAACAGAATCAAAAATTATGCAAAACATCTTCTCTACACCAACTATTAGTGCACCCAGAAATTAGAGCTCAAGCAGGAAAGGTCTGCAAAAAAGCAAATCTAATAACAGAAATTGCGAGCTCTTCTGAGCCACCGCAGAACTGTTAAGTGGTCGAAGCGTACAGACAAGAACTACATTGCTCTGCGCTGTGCCAGTGTGCCTAATTGGGAATGCTTAGTAGATTCTTAGAAAGCATACTCTGTACAAATCTAATTCCCATCAGACATGCTCGTAACTGCAGCTTGTCTATCAGCACGCACGAATTACAAGAGGTGAGCGTATAAGCATTTGTTCTGACAGCAAGTCAAGAAACCAAAACCACGCAGGGATGTTCAAATTTGCCTCACTTCTGTCAGTTGTTTGTAGGAGGACAGAAATAAAAATCAAACTAAACCCCCAAAACTGACAAAAATGGGTGGAAACGTAGCAGAACCACTTGATACAGGAATAGATGCCATCCTGGTTGAATAAGCCAAAAGGCTTATTGATCTGCTAAGAACAGGAGCTTTTGCCTTGAGAAACCACTACTATATTTGTATTCATAACCATTAGACCTTGGGATGGAGAAATAAAATGTGATAAACAATAAAAGACACACAGATGACAGTGAAGTGGCCAGTAAATAAAAAGTTGACTGCTTAGAGGTCTGGAATATAGCTCAGCTCCAGTTAATGACAACCGGGGTGGGGGGCGGAACCAAACTAAAACAACAGAAAACCTGGGTACCCCAGCGTTAGAGCTGTGAGCCTGCAGCAGGAAACAAGCCACAGGGTGATCAAATACCATCAAAGCCAGTGAGACTGATAAACGCACTCAGCACGTTCCATCACACCAGGGTTGGGAATTAACAGGGGGGCAAGTTGGGGAAAATAAAACCGTGCCCTTGTTGAAACAGGTCAGCCCTGAGACTCTTAGACCAGCAATCCAACGTCTGCTGTAAAGATCATATTCATATTGCAATCTGAAGAAAATCCATGGACAACCGTTATTTTGCTGCTATTATGAGATAGGAGAAAGACAGGCATTTCCCGCTTAGCATGAAGCGGGCACAGATCTGTACCTAGCACGTTGTGTAGTCTCGTACATACCCATCTTTGGCACTGAAAATAGACTCTGGACTCTACACGTTAAGCACATTAAAATATCAAGTTGTCATACTGCTTCCGGTTAACATTTACACTACTTGGTGTGTCTTTTTTACATCACCCAAAAACGTAACTAAGATTTCCCTACATTCTTATAGTAAAGAGGTGCAACAAAAATGCCTGGAAATGCAGTCAGTTTTGAAGGTAAGCCCCGAGAAGTGGTTCTCTTTGTGCCCATAGGAGACAACTGGAACAAGAACCAATAAGTGCCACAACAGAATTTTGTTATCCAATTCAACCGTTAAAAAACTGTACATTAACACTGAGAGACTGAAGACTTGAGCGTGAAGAGTGAAATCTAAATTTCTCTCCAGCAATAGCTGTAGCTGCTCAAGGGGAGGAATGGGGAGACAGGAGTAGTTGCTGTTGTTTTCCTTGTCTCTGCCCTGGCTGACATTTCTGAAAGACTTTTGTTGTGCCTATCAGCTTAGATCTCTGTTGGGGAAAGCAGCAGCTTTACAAATGCCTCAGGAAAGCAAAATTGACAAAAGTCACTGTTACCACAAAGACATACGGTAGAGCCTGTAATGACAGGAAGCCTCAGTTGCGCATAGTCTTACTTTGAGGAACGCCGTCCAAATGGCTTGTGTGTTTGCTGCTGCACATACTAGCTGAACTCAGCAGCAGTGTCAGAACTGATAAACGGGGCAGCAGAACAGCATTTCCAATTTGTATGCGGACTGGAAACTCCGGCTCGTTCTGCTGACCTGTGACACAACCCTTCCCGGCTCCAACTAAAGGTTCAGAGCAGTCCGAGCCCGCAGCTTCAAAAGTTCATTCAATTACATGACACCGGATACATATTTTGAGGATACTCGGTGCTCGATGACTTTGATGCTTTGGCCAACTCCTCAGCCAAAATCAGCAGAGAGCAACAAGGCAAGGGGACAGAAGACAGGTGAGTCTCTGTTCCTCCATTTTTTTTCCCTCCATAGAGCAAACATCTTGAATTCAGTTGCCTTAGACAGAAATCAACATTAAGTCCTTGTCCAGCCTACCAGACTGCTTAGTCTCAGCGCTGCTGCTTCTGCTGACAGGTGCTCAAACACTACTGGAAAGGTTGCTTATTGTTTTGGGGTTGGGGTTTTTTTGGTAGTGTTTTAATCATGACATTTGTTACCAGCATCAATCATTTACTTGCAGGAGCACTGGAGCCCCAGCTGTCATACTCCAGGCTTTATGATACATCATGGGAAATTTAATCTTCACTGCTCACAGGCAGGCAGCTGCAAGCGAAGAATGCTCACTGCAGCTGAGTAGGGGAAGCTTAAGTGTGTTTTTAAAACATGTTTACACTTCCTCTTCTATTTAAACATCACACAATGTGTCCAGCAGGTGTGATTCACATACCTGGGGCCTCCCTAAGACCACCTGCTGTTGGGTCCTACGGCGTCTTTTCTGCATAGAGGAAGTGCCAATAATGAATATATATATCGTCACATTCCTGTTAACGTTACCAGGGGTGAGGCAGGCAAAAAATAGAGTAGAAAATCCACTACCGGTTTGCTAAAGCCACAAGCATTGAGCCACCTGAGAGAAACTTGCCAGCATCTCAAAGGTTGTTCAGTAACAGGATAGTTGTTCAAGCAAGCGACCCACGGAGATCTTGGGTACACAGGGATCGCTGCTCCCCGTACATACCCGGGTCCATTCTCCAGCAAGAGTCAGCTCTACTACATAGGTAGGATAGGTATTTATACCAGGCAAGAGTAGCACTTATACCCAGCAACCTGTCTCCAAAAATGAAACCTGGACAAGCTCAGGGTACCAATCTGTACCATATTAGCTCTGTGAAAAGACAGAGCCAACAAACCAGGGTCCAGAGCTGCTATCTCAGAGCTCTGCTGTTTTCAGGACACAAGCTCATATATATCACACCCTACGTTACACTGTGCCACCTACATGTGAGATTTTCAGCTTGCGTCCTAGACCTTTCAGCTTGGCGCTTTATTGCACAGCACCGACTCTGTAGTCTACCAGAGTCGAGGGAACAGATTCTCGGGTCCCGTCTCCAGGCCCCAACTCCTGGGAGCCAAACAGCAAGACAACATTCCCTCTTGGGGGCCCCACTCTTCACATGGTTAAAATACAAAAGCAAAAACCATAATACCTGCCAAAGATACGTCTCCTCTGAATCCAGTGAAATTTCTGCACTGTGGGGTTACAGCCACCAAAAATATATTAACAGCTAATGAGCAGCAGAGACAAAAGACTACGCCACAGAGAGCTGGTTTCTCATCTGCACATAATCTAAATTCAGCATAACTGAGGACAGCTTGAGTTGGCAATTAGCTGTAAGCAATCTTTCAGTTCCCACAGTACTGGGCTGTTCCCCCATTCTAATTTAGAGCAGCGCTTACGCTGCTCTATCCTGGCTCGCTGAAGTTTGAGCTCGAATTGGCATATCCAATGGTCCTTAGTGAAAAACAGCGGTAACTGCCTATGGCAATTGTGCATGGCCAGCAAGCGTAAATGCCGCTACTCACTTTTATCTTCTGGATCTTGGTGCTGTTCTGGGCTGAAGACTCCTCTGCTGGCATTAGACAAGCATATAGGGCCAAGCCACCCTCTCGCCAGGCCTGCTGCAGCCCCACCACCTGAAACGGAGCCTCGGGTCCATCTTTCATTCTCACAGGAGGCACCTGCGAATCCATTTGTACGTAATTTAATTTTTAGATGACTGTATTTAGAGACTGTAAACCTGTTATCTTGCTCTGTCACTTCTGAGTGGAGCCCCACAATGTACAATAATCCAGGGAGCACTCTCGTTTGATTAGTGGATTAGCTGTGGTTTAGCCAGTAGAAAAATCAATAAAGACCAAATTAAATAGGAATAACATGTAGGTTTTGATAAGTCATAGGATTTATTTTCTCAACGAGGACTTGCAAACTCCAACTTCCACCAGTTTCACTACGTAAAAGCAAGAACTTGCATTAGTTCCCTAACCTAGCGAGAAAGGAGAACAGAGTCCCTGTCAACGCTGCACTGCATGTTCTTGTCACAGTGGCACCGTGTGCTGCTTTTATTAATGATAATGAGATCAATGCAATCTCAGTTCAAAAATCAATGCTAAGTGATTATGCCATTCCGAGGAGCTAGTGCAGGCTTCCTTAATAAGCCTTTGTCTTCCCTATTAGTGATCACTAATAGCAAAACCCCATCAATCCCTATCCAGTGAATACACCTTTTAGTTAGATTGAGGTGATTTCTTTTTGACAGATTTTTTTTTTTGTGCGCACATGTGTGTGGGAGGCAAACATTCCATTTTCCAAGATATATATCTGATCCAAAACCAGAAGGGTAAAAAGCAACTTCTACCAAGCTCAAGATGAACACTGGCCATCTTTTATCGTAAACACCAGGTTAGTTCCAGAGATAGACCACTCATTGGCTCATAAGGTTCCTCATCCTCAGGCTGAAACGTGATGTATTTTATCATACAGAATACAGGTATTACAGGGTAGAAAAGAGACAGGAAAGATACCTGAAACAAACCAGGAAGGCACTGTAGTGCTGCAAAGCATCCTGAAACCTGGGTAGCAGCTGAAAGAGGGCAGAAGGCTAGGGGAAAGTCAGACACAGGCAACCCGCAGAGCCATGGGAAAGGAATAGCAGCCACGTGAGGCAGAGAGGTCTGAACCAGATCACAGGCTAGATGAAGAGACAGGCAAGTCTGAATTACAGGACTATAATTCCTTCCTAGGACTCTGGTGAATACAGAAACCACTAAGTCTTGTTCTCGCGGTTTATACCATCACTGTGATCTCTAGACGGATTAACAGCTCTGCTATTTACTGCATGTATAAACCAAAACTATTTGGAGCGAGATAAACGCCTTTAGAAATATGTTCTCAACATAGGGCCTGAGTGGATTTTCAAACTATTGCACAGGTCAGCCGTATCACTCAAAATAGCGCTACCAAGTCCTTGACTGCTTTGAACTTGGGTTTCACATGGGAAATTCTGTAGCAGCTCCGTTGCCAGGGAATGCTCGCATCTGGAGGATAGTGTCCTCAACTGGCAGAAATCAGCATATGTCCAATGAAATCAATAAAGATATGCTGATTTACACAAGCCAGGAAGCCAGCGAATCACTGGAATTACATAGATTACGACCCGATGAGAATTTGGTCTAAAAATGCTTCAACGTTTCCACTTTTTTAATTAAAGAAATGCAGACTTTTTCATTGCTATCCACCAGCTGTTTGAGAACCTGTGAGAACTGGTTGATTTTACCCCAGTTTCTCTTGAGCACAAAGTCCATCGCAACATTTGACTCTACAGTCTCAGCAGAGCGATGCAGAACCCTGGATGCTGAGATAACCTTTCACACTTGGAGATAACTGCTACAAGTCAGAGCTCAGGGTTGTTTTTTTTTTAAATGGGAATAACACAAGGGAAGAAAGCTCACACTGCAGCTGGTCACAAGCTAACTAGTTTCTGAATGGAAGATTCAGACTCTGGGGTGATTCAAGTGGCAATTTTCATTAGCACTGTACTAATGTTAAAGAATGTTAGCAATGTTTTAATGGAAGTGTGAACATCATTAACAATTAATACTCTTTAAGTGGAGTTCAAGTGATTTAAAAGCCTTGTGCGGGCTGTCCGCTCAGGGTGAAGCCTACCTGCAGTGCACAGATTGGTATTGGTATGCCAATGTCTTTAACCAGGGAAAAGAATGAGGCCAACAATGCAGGGTGGGGAGTAAAAAATACACATAGCCTGCTTTCCCTAAGGGAAAATGCCAATACGGGATGAATCGGAAAAGTAAGGAAAAGGTGGCTTCTTTAGAGGAGAAAAACACATGACCCAAAGGACAATTAAGATGAAACAGACAACCACTTTTTTATAGCTCTCAACTATCGGAAGGATCTATTCTTAATTAGAACAAGTGGTAAGAAACAGGCACCTGTGTCCATTTGCTTCTTTTGCCAAGGACAAAGTATAATAGTTAAACAGCACTCTACTTCCAGTAGTCACTTTGGACTACTACAAGTCTGGCTCAACAATTTTTTACTTCCTGTGCCCTCTTCTTTGTAAACTACAGGCACAATCCAGCTCCCACTGACTTCAGCAAGACTTTTATTTACTGACTTCAAGGTAAGTTAGAACATAATTTCCCCTTTGTTCAGCTGCTGTTTTGTAGCTGTTGGAAGAAGGAGGTTTCAAGAATATATTCACTGGAGGGGAAACCACAGCCTTAATCATGCAGAAACTTCTTTTGCGCCCTGTCACTGCCTGTACTCACCAGAGAGAGAAGCCACGTCACAAGGGCCTGGTAGATGTTGGCTGCTCTCAGCACCATGTCAGGCACCTGCCCGCCGCACTGGCCTGTAGCTACTTGGCCACAACTCGACAGGCAAATGGTCATAAGCAGCACCTCATTTTTCATACTGTGTGGACCAGGCAATGTGTCAATATCTGGCAAATAAGAGGCTTCCTGTAAAAAAAAAAAAGTATGAAAATGGAAGTGATTTGGATTACTGGAACTGTATTCATCATCGTGAATGAATTACATTCATTGCCATCACAGAAGGGGCAATTAATATCTAGCAAGCATTTATCAAAGAGGAAGCATGAGCCATAAAAGCTAGGTCATTATATCAGTGATACCTTCTTGAGCACTTCAGTTTTTCTTGGAGAGCTGTCACCTGGGTCTTCATTTAGCAAACACTGCTTGGTGAACGGAAGATTACATGGTCACAGCTGGAAACAGTATGATCAAATTTATTCTGTATTCTTTAAGATTCAATGGTTTGGGGGTTTTGTGTTTATTTTTTTTTTTTTTTGAAATCAGTGAAATGCCTTCAAAGCAACTTTAATTATTTTCTGCTTTGTCTAACGTACCTCATTTCATAGATGATGGTACATTTAAGTGAACTCATCTCCTTCCTTTACTTTAGTATTGATACTTGGTTATTTAGGATGCAAATTCCCTCTCCTTTAAGAGACTTGTTCTTTAAGAAACAACCTCAAGCCTGAGCCATGGGGCTATAGTTTATGGGAACTCTTTTGTTCTTCCAAAGATGCGGTAGTTGCAGCTGTAATTATTAGCTGGCTTTCTATACCCATCTATATTCAATTTGCTGCCCTTGGTATTTCTTTTGTAAATTAGGAAGCTGGTCCCTAAAATCGCAAAGATTCTCCAGTATATATGAGTATCACTCCTCAACAGTTATGATCCTTTAATAAGGACCCTCAGGGTCGCCCCAAGGCATATTCTACAGGCGTGGACATACATTCATTTTGCAAATAGCTGGAGCTGTTTATGCAGTTAACCTTTCCGAGCTACTCGTTAGAGCATCAACTACCCACTGCAGAGTCAGCAAAGTACAACACGACCGCATTGCCTGTACACCTCAACGTGATTAGCCAACAGACTAAACTGCCAATTAAAGCGAGCAGAATTAATCTGAAATAACCTACGGTAGTATGAAATTTAGCGAGCATCCCCTTCTGGGAGCTGAGTTGTGGAACACCAAAGGAACACCATGGGAGCAGGAGGGTGTTGAGGAGCAGCTAAGCAGCTGTGTTTTCAGTTGCTCCACGTAGCCCATAACGAGGATGTCTGCCCACGCCTTTACACTGAATTAACCTTGATTTGATTTACCTGAATTTACTTTGGAAGCTAAGTAAGCTAAATCCAATTAAAGCCACTTTAATTCTGAGTTAAAACGTCCACAAAGGTGTTTAATGACTAATCCACTTGACAAGTTAATGTAGCTTGACTTTTGTGCCTATCCTCAATATAGACAATTCCTTAAAACAGTTTTCAAAAAAATACACTAATAAAAAGCCACAAGCAGATCTATCATGTCATCCAGTGTTTTGGTGTCAAAATATCTGCCACAGCACAGCCTACAAGTACCAAATAAAAACTGCAATTAGTAATAAAGGAAAAACAGTAATGCAAATGTTTCTGATGCTGCAGATCTGCATTACTAATGTAACTGTAGTCCTGGGGAGCTAACAGAATTCGTCAGGGCTTTGACCCTACCATTGTAATTCTCCAAGGAAGAGGTCTTAAAAGCAACTCGGAGACTTTCAGGAAAATACGACCTTCTTCTACATCCTATATTGGAGAAATAATTCTTTCTTCATCCCTCAACAAGGGTGTGGGGATCAATGATAGGAGGTAGCTCAAGAGCTACAGATTAAAACAGTATCTACTAATGCTTCAGTAGGAAATTTCCAACTATTTAAAATTTGTTTGGCCGAGCAGCAGGGGAGGGCTCAATAGGTTTTCTGACCAAGATCAGCTAAGAATTTTACTTATTAAGGGTTTTTCTGAGAATGAGTGAGGTTTTGATCAGTGTTGGCCCTTCCCTCTCCTCCCTCTGCCAGCCTCCTTACCCCAACAAGAATCTAGGCGTAGAACAACTTAACTAATTTCAGAAATGTTATGGCTAATGAACAACAACAAAAAAAGGAGCTAATCTTATTTCATTCTGGACAAGAATTGCTGAAGTAAGATACATTCAGTGCTTTCTTAGTATGCCTTCCCATGGCATCGCCCAATTTACCCTAGTCTACCTATGAAGAGAATTCAGTTTGCCTACATGTTACACTGGCTTTTATTTGTGACAGTATTAGATTATAAAAAGACTAGAATTACTCAAATGCTGGGCTATTTTTGGTTGCTCTGGCTAGAACTGTGCTGTCAATCACAGACAGGCTTGCAGCTGATTGTAGTCAAGTGCCAACAATTACCATAGAGTAAATAAGATAAAATTTCCTATTTCCGAAGTGCTTGCTATTTCATTTTGCAATTATAGTTTACAATATTGCAACTTAACAACCTTTCAGCTCGATTTTCCAACCGCCCCTTCACCCCCAGCTCTGGCCATCTTTCTCCACTCAAACATAACAACAGTGCAAGTAGAAGCACTAATCAGCCAAGAAATAACCTCCCCCTAAATCCACACCAAAAAAGAAATGAGAAAAAAGAAATTGCAAGACACTTAAGCACACCCATATCTTCAAGCCTTCAGCTACAGCGGTGTGGAAGTTACACACTCAGAGGCACAGCCCCAAATGAAACGACTGTTCATAGAAAAAAAAAATCCGTAATGTGAAGGCATCCAGACAATCATTAAAAATGTGGCATTTTACCTCCTTTCTTTAAAAAAAACCCAAAACCAAAACAGAGCTATTTATGGTCACAGCAAACTGAAGCTTAGTAGATACAAGTTTGCCAGCCAAGATTAATTTTGTTTCTAATAAAATACCTCTAATTGGTTACATGATACTCCTGTTTATGTTTCTTTAGAAGACTAGTTGGCATTGCTCTCCCTACTAGATTTGATAAACAGCCCTGTTGCCCTAAAACTGGGAAAAATTATCAAAACTGTCAGAGGCTGGAATGACCGAGTAGCAGCTCAGGAGCCAAGAGAGCCAGGTGATGACTTTGCTGCCGGTTTCCAGTGAGGTACAAGGCTGACAGCAAGAGAGATCAGTTGCTATCAACTGCTGTTCGGGAACCCCGCTACGTTACACATTTGGAAAGTCCATTTCACCAGCAGACCCAAGAAAGTAGCGAGTATTTCCCAGCAGAATCAGCTCACCCGGTCAGAGGGTCTCTCCCAGTGGAAGGATAGGTCAGGGAGAAGGCAATTTATTTTAAAGATATTGTCTCTCTTTCGCAGGTAAACAAAAATTGGATATTTCCCTTCTAGCACCTTTTCCAATACTAAGTAAACAATGCTAAACCTGAAGCAAGGTGTCATATTTGTTAAAAAAAACACTCTCTACTACATTGAGCAGAGTCTACAACAGTGAGAACTAAATCAAAACATCCACTGCATGTAAAATGAAGATAAGTTATACTCACACAGTCTCCTCCTTCTTTACTGGATGGGGTGAGTGAGGGGGAAGGGGAGAAATCGGAAGAATCTTACTCTCATTGGCCGGAGGCTTAATCAAAATAATTGTTTTCAGCTATGTCTAAATTTATCCTCCTATGTCATCTGCACCCTAGCTTGGATCACAGATTTAAGAGGCAATCCCTGATGAACGGCAAATTACCGACTGCAGAAATCTTTTGCCAAATGATGCATCTGCTGTACGTTTGTAAATGTGAGCTGATTTCTAGGTGCTTTAGCAGCTCCAGCTAATTTCTCTAATGAAAATTCTCTACTCTTGTGCTGAAATATCTCTAGCATTGCATGTTCATGCTTCATTTTAGCCAGAGCTCACGGTGCAAAATGCAAGCATGTTGATTATGTGGTTATACATCTATTTTCCACGCAGTCATGTTGCTAATGTAGGAGAGGAGAGAGTTAGGACGCATTTAACGATTCTGTCCATCTAAGGCAAAGAGGATAACACTCTTCCATGGCTTCTAAAAATTCTTGCATTAGATGAAGACATATTGGAAATGTCAAGTGTTTGTTCATTTTCATTCTGTGGGGAAGGAAAAATGATGACAATGCCATCTGTTAGATTATTTGAAATTCCACATTAAATTGTGGAATAAACCCTGAAACCATTCAAAGAACTGCTTTATCATTGCAAAGTGGGAGCAATGGGTAAGAATGAGGAAAGTATCTGCATTTCCTGCACACAACTGGCAGAACACACTGTAATTAGGAAGGCAACATTTAATAACAAAAAGGAGAGTACGACTGATGTTAATGGTCTTTCTGTTAATGCATTTCTGTACTAGACTCACTCTCTATAGCACCAATGGCTTTCTGAGTATCAAATATCCTGAGGTTATGGATCTGAAGAATATGACAGTAGCAAGATGTTATTGAAATTTTCTGATCTGAACTGAGCTTCAGATTGCTAAAATGGAGGAGTTATGATCCTCCAAAGCAGACAACTCTGCCAAAGATTGCAGGCATTCAAAGAGCTGCGTAATGGAAGCATTATTCCCTATGAACTCTGCAGTTCCCTGATTCAGTTAGGGCATTACATATCATGTGAGTTTAAGTTAACAAAAAAAAAAAGTAATAAAGAAAATTTCTTTGCTGAAATTTATCTTCTTGTTAGTCTTGTGCATGAAGAATATAACCTCTCCTGATCCAGAAGAAACCACTTTTCTACCTCTGGCAGCACGAGTGTGCTAAAGCCAGACAGCGTCTCTGCTGGAGCATAAAGAGGGCAAGTGTCAAAGACAAACGTCAGCTCACCACCAGAAATTACTGGATAGAGCAGCGCAGTTCAGATGTGACGCACAGAAAGGAACTGAGCTCTGCTCGGCACAGGAACCAAGGAGAGCAAAATTCACTCTGTATACCTTTTCACGTTGCTGCTAGTTGAGCATGGGCAACTCCAAGTGCAATTTAAAGTCACTTTTCGGCCACCACAACAGTGGCAGACAGTTAATGATAGCTAGGATCAGTTACAGGTCTGGCTCAGGACATGTCAGTGTTCTACTAAAATCCCGCTTCATCCTACCCATAATCCCTCTCAACACAAATGAAGACAACAGAGATGTGATGTAGTGTGAATTACACTGTTCTATGCCGCTTCTGCATTAGCCTACAGTAAGGGAATTCTCAATTGCTTCATTAGAGTTAACGGCTCATCTGTGCTATCAAAGATATGCATAACCCCCCTAGCAAGAGTCAAAGATCTGGCCCATAGAATACATCAGCAGAGACACACTGTGTGATCACTCAGGATCCCACAGACAGAAAGTATTTTTGGCCCAAAATCCAACATACATTTATTCTGCCATCTGCAGCGAAGAAAACAACTCCACAGCATCAAACATTTTCTCCTGAATAAGAAGAATCCTATACTGTAGAGTGAGCTCCGTGTCCCAACCCACTCCCTTGTGCCTGTCCTGCCAGAACCCCTGACGTGAGTACGCAGCACTGCCCCTGCCACACTGCCTCTCCTGTTTACTCTGCTGTGTCTTACTGTGATCTCTTGCTTTGGCCTGTCCTAGAACTTTATTACTTACTGTTAGAGAGCCCTGCACAACCAGCTCATGTTCTTTTTTGGACAATATCTTTCTAGTCAGTCTGAGTTCACTAGACCAGAATACCGTGAATGAAACAGGAATATCAGTCAGCACTGATAAGCAAGCACAGTTAATGATACGATGACTTCCTTGATAGAATTGCTCTTGAATTACTTCATTAGGACATAGAAAGTTCTGATTAGCATTTAAAGCCAGCTAGGAGCATGTGTCAAACACCAGCCTAGCTTTCAAGATGACTAAGGACCAATTCCAATGTAATTCTAATGTTTGTTAGAACACAGAACGTTCATGTATGTTAACAAACCAAAAATCTTTGAAAATGGGTATTTGCACACAAATATATTCAAGAAAAATGGTGTAAATTGAGGCCATTTAGCAACAAACTTGAGTGCAGCTAAAAAAAAAACACATTCAAATAACTGGCACAAATAACTGGTAACAAGTAGATTCTTTATTTGTTAGAAGTGGGAACAATTTCTTCTTTATTTGTTAGAAGTGGGAAAATTTTCTGACAAAGGCTCAACTCCTCAGGTAAACAAAGAACTGCTCCGAAAATTGCGCTAACATTTAAATTAAAGTAACATTGAATCCTATTTGATTTTGTTTGCGTTCTGAGACATAATCATTAAAAATGAGAAGTGCCTTTTCCATGATTGGTGTTTACGCTACAGTAACACTTCCAGAGGCTTAGAGGGATTCATAGCCTCATTGTGCTGGTGTTCTGAGCACATGTAACAAAAAGTGCTGCCTCTAATGAGTTTATACTCCTGGTTAACGAGAGGCAGCTGAAATAAGTAAGAAGTTTAATTACTTACACATTTCATGTGAGTACAAGACTGGGAATCAGGAACTTATGCCTGAGTCCTGGCTCTGCAATGGAGTATTTCTCTGTGAAACTGTAAAGTGAGGTTATTTCCTTACCCTAGTCCCTGTCTAGCTGCATTAATTATCAAAAGCCTGTAAAACACTCTGAAGAGGAACAGTGTAAGATTGTCAAGAAACTTTCAATATTAATCTCCGTTCCCTTTCTTGACATTCCTGAAATAGTATCATGTCCTCCAAAACCCACAGAGTAGTATCTGCATCTTCCATAGCATTGCTCTTCAAATGATTTCAAACTGCCTCACAGAGAAAACGGGCCATGATTTCCAGGCCCCCATCGGGGAAGGAAATCCTATGCAGTCACTTTGAAATGGATAGAGCGTGGAATTGGTCCTTGGCCATCTGAAGACCAGGCTGGTGTTTGGCACATGCTCCTAGCTGGCTTTAAACACAGTTGAAAGGGCCCTAGTATGACACTCCAGGAGATTCACCATATACTTAGCAACTTGAGTAAAGCCTTATTTTTTTCTAGTCTTTATTTATCTTTTCACATATTTCCCCTGATATTCTATGGAAATACCCCAAGGGAAAAAAAAAAAGGGGGTGGGAGTGCAAACTATGCTCAGCTCCTTTATCAGGAAGTTTTACCAGAGCTCGTGGCTCACTTTTCAAACTATCAGCTTCCAGTTTAAAAATGGATCGTGTCCAGTCTGTCATACGGGCTCTGTGATCTCGCATCCAGCTGCAAAATACTATGCATATAACCCTTCAGACCTGTGAATTCTCTCAAGGCAGTAAATATGGGGAGGCGCTGTGATTCTGAGAACTGCAAAGTGTTTACAATGTCCACTGGAGCTTGTGGGAGAAGTCCCAGTGCTTGGCACAGAGCTGGACAGAGGTCTATGTTTTCAAAATAAAAATAACTGCATGATACTTTCACTCCATAATCTCAGATAAAGCCTTGAATTCCATTCCCTGCCACTAAGAATAATGCTTCCATAATTATTATTTGTGTAATAACGTGTTTACAAGTTGTGACCAAGCTTATCCCCCAGTGTGCTAAGATTTGGAATTGTAGTCCAACCTAAGTCATAATGCTAAACAAGAAAGCATGAGAAAAACTAGGAATACAGTTTAAACTATACAGCTTCTTTACTAGTAGCGTGGTTGTGTCAGACAAGCCTGTACAGCCCCTTGGAAAAACAGAGGGACAGGTTCAGCCTCCTTTCATCTACAAATAGCATCACTGATCACAGCCCTGAGGCGAGGCCAGGAGTTGCAAATTCTATTCCGATTCCAAGAAAGATGCAGGGCAGAAAGTATTTTTCTGTATAATTAAATGTGACTGGCACTTGTTCATACACATTGCAAACTTACGGTCGCTATTCCTTCTGCCAACAAACACAGGTCCTGTCAAAGAGCAAGACCTGAAGAGACAAAAAGTACAGAAATGATTTTCTGCCCTGTTTCTAATGAGAAATAGGATTTAGCCCGTGGACATTTTACATTATTGTCTTCTCTTCAAGTTTAATCTGAACCATCCAGCTAATGTGAATGAAGGAGTATTTAGGACCTCTACTGGCAGCAAGTTCATGCATGTAATTCTGGAAACTATATTCTTTTTACTTATATTAACCTTTCCCTTAAGCAACAGCAACGAATGTTCCCATCTGTCAAGATCATGCATAAGTATATTCAAGAATAAGCCTAAACTCATTTTAATCACTTCCAAGATATGCCAAGGAATATAAAGGATTAAATATTTCACATTATCCTGGGGCCATTTCAAACTCCAATCAGAGAAACAGCACTGAAAGCAGTCATTTCTTTTTAAAGACCCAACTGTTCAATGCATTCCATAGCTGGAAAGTGCAAGAGACAAAGGTGGGAGCCCCCGGGAAACCATCAGACTGGGTCTCCGTGCAGAAGTTTAAATGGAAGGTTCTCTATGGCTTTTTGGTGGTCCTGTTGCATTCAGTACAGAAGGCGAGTCTCGGTTCTGACCACATACACAGCAATTTAGCTGAGAAACCTACTGAAGCAGACAACGGGTTATTAAAGCAGGATTACTGTATGCCATTTTTTAACTGCTCTGGTTGCATGACTGAAAAGAGTCACATGTCTGTAAAGTTCCTGACTTGCTTTAATCTGTGCCCGAAGAGTGCCAAAGCACACGATTCCGTAACATCTCTGACTCAGAGGACACGGAGCGCAAGCAAGTGGGCTCTGCTTGTGTAAAGCAGGTTGTTTATAAGAGACGTTTAAGGCCTAGATTCTCCCCTTTGCCTGTTAAGGCAAATCCCTCGGATAGATCTTTGCCATCCCAGGCCGTGGCAGAGGCCGTAGCAGCCTCAGCTCCTCTGGCTTGCTGACCACAAGCAGGAGACCATAAACCAGCTAAACTCAACCTAAGGATAACATACCATGCCAGCAAATCCCCCCCGTTCCCTTTCACTGGTACCAAGTGGGAAGATGAAGAGGAGGCCAGAAACACAGGCTCTGTGCCAGCTAACCATTGCCTGTGCTAGAAAAACAATTTTCTTGGGAGCTTCCATGCTATTCTGAATCCTGTGTGCTGGACTGGTGGTACAAACAGGAATCTTGGCCTTCTGTTTTTGCATGCTAAATTTAACTACATGTCTAATTGCCTTAGTTTATTTTTAAGCCTTTGAGTTGAGGCAGCAGGTTCATTAAGTACAAGAGATTTTAATCTTGTTTCAGGAGCTCATTAAATACCTCCCTGTAAAAAAAGGGAGGGATTCAGGGGCCATCTGCTGGCTGTTTGGCACATCACTGCTGGCCACAACCCCACAGAGTCAGTCCAAGAGAGTGAGAAGACCTAGAGTGAAGCACAAGCCAAATTCAGCTCTGATGCCAGAAAAAGATTTAGTGTTGTAAAAATTGCAAAATATTTCCAATTAATGGTTGGGTTTTTTTAAGCTATAGTAAAAATACTAGTAAGGGCTAAATGCTGGGTTCAGTTACACTCACACAGGTGCAAATGTAGCAGTTGCTTTGGCCCCATGTAAGCGAGAACATTTGGTCACTGAGTGATTTATAATTATAAGATCAGTTTTAGAGTAATACAGACACAGAAAAGTTCAGTTACTGTGTCACAAGATCATTATAACTGGAAGGATATTTAACAATTTTCCTTGACTTCTCCAAATATGTATACGGCACCACTTTGTTGGAGATAAATTGGCATTTCTGTGCCGAACTAGCACAAAACCTAGTCCTTTCATAACTGGTAGATCTGGCCCTTGTACATTCTTTCTACTGAGACACAAATCTCACTTTCTTACAGTTCTTTTCCTTTATGCATTTTCTACGCAGCTATAAAAATGAAGAACTTTTAAATATTGCTTAGGACATCACCGAAGTGCATTCATGTAAGCAGCTCTACCGTGGAGTTGGTGAGATGCCCAAGTAGTGTGGTCCAGCTGGTAAAGCGCTGGGTTAGGATCCTGGGACCCACAGCTGACATCCTTAAACAACCCTTTGCGCTCAGGTAAGATGTAAGAAAAAGGCAATTTCCAGTGTTGATGCCAGCACTATTGCCTTAAAAAGATCAAGACACCCATACAAGAGTAATGGAAATAACAGACACCTATCTTAGTAAGACAAGTAAAGAAGTAAAAGCCTTTCACCGACAACTGCGCAGATCAAGGCACCTACTACCTAAAAAAACACACGAGGCCAGTAATTGAACTAAAAATATTTCTACAAGTTTTAAAAATCAATCTCTACACTCAGTCATAACATGCTAATCCAGGGTAGCCATCACAGTAACAGAACATACAATGCTTCAGCACTCCTCCTGAAGGTAAGGAGGACCCACAAATTTTGTCAGGGATTTTTCCTATAGAATTGATATCAGATCAAAGAAAAAGGAAGGCAGCAAAAGGGCAAGGAAGATTTTGACCACAGTATATTGTTAATTTTAGCTTTGTGCTAATGCAAGCAGAAAATCATTTGGTTGAGAATTTTACCTGACATCAGTAAGCAGAGTCAATGGCATATTAATATAAAAAAATCCTACCATTTTTGACAGAAACGTTATAGAGTCTATGTTTACAAGATAGAAAAGAAAGTATCCGCATAATATATTTGTAAGGATAGAATGACTCGGTTGTATGCCTGAATGTTTTTGTTTTGTAAGCCCGCTGTAAGGCTAAGCTGCAATATGATGATCATGGTAATGTAATTACTAATACAAGGTTAGCCAAAGTAATTGTGCAGCCAAGAAAAATTAGATGCCTCAGTATGAGTCAACACATTCATTTTCCAAACACTTTGGCTATACAAGGTAGATAAAACAGTGTCTATAAAGTACTGGTAACAAGGTGGCTCCTCATAGCTTTCAAACTATGTTATCTTGTTCTGCCATTGTCACGATATAGCAATAAAGGTAAAGAGAGAAGCAAGCTGAAACCCTGTTGAAAACACCTATTTTGTCCCAATAATAAAAGCGCTTAACAAAAGCTAAGTGCTATTTGCCGCGTTAAATTAATTCCATAGCTTGACGTAAAGTATCAGGGCCATAAGCACCACCCCCTGCAGTGGTTTAGCTGCCCGTGTTCAAGGCCAGTTCTGACAGCAGCTCAGGGGTGTAACTTCAGATGAGAGTGCTGTGAAAAGAGCTGCGTGAAGCCTCTGCTGGGCGCTTCTTCCCCTGCCTGGGAGCTGCATTTAAGCTGAGACACTTGTCCTTGGTCCTTGACTGAGCTACACCCCTGCCTGGCCTCACCTCACTCATCTGAACCCTGCCCTTCACCGAGGTGACTTTGTGGCTCCGTCTCAGATCTGCTTCATCACTACAGACTTCCTGGGTGATCACTGGGCCACTGGCTGACCCTGCGTGCTGTCACCGGACCTAGTCCTGTCCCCGACTTGACTTTCTGGCCTTGATCTGGGATGTACCTCATTACCACAGACTTGCCAGCTGGTTACCCTCAACAGACCTGCTCTGCTTTTCTGGTTTGGGTACTGGGGGACGGCGCTCCTTGCTGGTGAGGTGTGTGCCCCTGCCTGCCCTGCCATCACCTCCAGCTCCTGTCTTGTCTTCCCTTACAGAGGAAACTACTTGTGCTGATCCCAGACATGAAACTCGGATATGAGCCTGGCAAAAGTAACAAGTACTATCTGGATCCCGTCTGATGGGAATGTAATACAGAAATCAACATTAGTACCAAGTTAATCTATCATAATACACAAGACGAATGAAATGACAGATCAAGCCCATTTCATTTTACATCCGCCACTTAACTGTTTTACATACTGCACAGCATTCCTTCTCTGTCTCCCTTGTCAATAACACTTACTCTGCTCAAACACTGAAACAAACCCTATGCATGTTATTCGAAACTATTAATTCAACCTGACCTTACAGCACAGATCACATCAGCACTCTGCTGGCTTTCAGCAGAACTGTAGATGCTCAAATCAGTTCTGAATTAGACCCAATAGTTAAAATGTGGTTAAGGGGCCGTTTTCATAAAAGATCAACTCAGGCCAGTCTTAAGTTTCACTGAAAACTTGGGTGGTGGAGGGGGGCAGGAAAAGAAAAATCATTTTAAAAAAAATCAGGTTCTTCCATGCATTTTTAAAAGTAAGAGGTGGGCCAGATAGCAAAAGCATTCAGACACCTAAAGACGAAGACTTGATAGCCAGAATTCTTAGAATGAACCCACTGATTTCCAGGAGAACTTGGTACTTGGACGTCTTGAAAATATCATTGGATATCAGCTCCTTCTTTAGATGTTGCAATACCTCTGAAAGTTAGTTCTTAGCCTCCTAAGCCACCTGCACTGTTTTGAAAGTGTTCTTCCCAAACCTGATTCTCATTTACATCAGTGCTTAGCACAGAGTGAAGCCAAGTACAGAGTTTGACTGAACTAGGTTAAGAAAAAAACAGAAGACAGCAGCATTAAATCTGAATTTCACTGCTTTTAAATTTTAGACAAGAACTCTAATGTAACCCTAATGCAGCTTCCTTAATTTCCTTTACATTTCTTTCCCAGTACCTCAGTTACAGTAATTGCAGAGTTACTAAACTTTCCCTCTGATTATTATTCAATTCAATTATTTATGTACATTATAAATGGTCAGAGGAATACTGGAAACCGTGACAAGCGTTCCAGATCTGAACATCTATCATTGCCAAAACAAAGGACTTAAAAAACAAATTTGAAAGTGTGCTACTCTGTCAAACACTGTGACTTGTTCTTTGAATATACATGTTTATATATAGATACTAGATATTTTCACTGAGAGACACAGCTGCCAAATTACAGCTTCTTTAGTTTTAAATGTCAAAACATTCAAGTTTTCCTGTCTTCCTATGTGCAGCAAAGGAAAAAGAGAAAGAAAAGAAAAACCTGTTCTAATTCAAAGAGAAAATGCTGCTGTCAAGATGCATTTCAAGTAATCTTATAATGACTGTTGTATTTGATAGATGATGCTGATACATTTTTCATTCTTAATTTTAATAATGAATATTTCTGAAGAAGAACTAAGAGCAAAGTTGCCCACAGAACACAGTTATTATGGGTTGTGCTGATTTTGTTTCTATCTACAGCACCTTGTGAGTTCAGGCAGGTTTCCCTCAAGCAGGCTGTCAGTTAATTTAAGTACCAGTTAGCTGTTCCCACAAGCATCAGGAGCGGAGTAAATCCTGGGCTGGTTAGCTTATGCCAATGTCCGTGCTGCCATGACTAGCCAGCAGCAATACCGTTAAAGCTATTACAGGCATATTTACACTGCGATTCAGCTACAGCGAGACTACAGCATAGATATACCCTGAGCCATACTTGAGAGAAACCACATTACCAAGCCATTATCTTCATTTTATTGTCTTCAGGGCAGCAAATATGGGAAATGGCCAAGACACAGAACAATCCAGCAATCGCTTGGTGCATTGTCAGGAATGAGCTAGCGAGGCTTGAGTATATTTCTGATGAGCAAGGAAGTGCCTGCATCCTATTAAGGGCTAACTGGAACTTGGCGGTACCTCCCAGCAGACTGAGAAGGAGCAACTCTGCAGACTAGATTCACGACCTTCACAATCTTCAAAACAAAGCTCTGTGCAATGCACTTTCCTTGCCAGAGTAGGCTGACAGAGGGAAATTCAGCTCTCAGTTTGTTAGTCCTTTACTTCTCATCAGTGGTCAATCCAGTGTTTAAAAAGTGAGCTTTCTGTCTGCAGAAAGACAGTAGCCAATTGCTTACAAAGTGAACAAATCTGAATGGTCCGTCCCCCAATTTAGGGCTGTAAGGTCTTTCAACTTTTATACAAACAAAAGAGCTTTATTATTGCTATTAGCCCAAATAAATCATTATGGTGGACTCATGGACAAATTCTGGAGTTTCTCATCTCCTCTTACCTTCTCAGCTGGCCTTGCATCCAGTGAAATCAGCACAAGGGTGAATTAAGACTACATATACAAGTCTTCTCAGGAGGAAAAACAGCCCTGTCCTCTGAGCCATATTTCAGGCTCTGGGAAAAATCAGGATAATTTCATACTCCCTTAATTAGGACATCAGCCAAAAGCAAAACCTATTACTAAAACCACAATTGTCAAAACCTACCCACAAACATGAAATATAAAGCTGCTAGGGGCAGGCAACCAGGCAGGACTCAGCATAGGCTTTGCTTCAGAAGTATGTCGGTAAAAATATTTCAATTTTTCTAAAAAGTTATGAAAACTCATGTGTGAAAGTGTGGCTCCCATGAAGTAGATGACACTGAGCCCACCGACTTTGGCACGCCAGGACTCCTGCCATACCCCAACACATCAAACCTGGTGGGCAGCTGCAAGGGGAGCGCTCCCCACACAGGAAAGGTGAGAAAAACATTATTAGCGTAAGAAGAGCTGTAGGATTGCTCATCTCATCAGGTAACAGTGCTCCATAACAAACAGACTTTCAATAATGCAATGATAATTACTTTTTGCTCCTAGAATCACACTTGCATTTGGCCAGGAAGCCGTTGTGAAAGGGCCCGTCCTACACTGAACTACTAACCATGTGGAACAAAACGGGGGTTTTCTCTGCCATGGGCTGCTTTCCAGTAACTGACTGCTGAGGCTGCAATCTCTCCAGCTGCTCCTGGAATCTGTGTCTCCTGTGTCTCTCTTTCATCTGTTCTTCCTTTTGGGATAGCTCTCTTTTACTTTCTTCTGTCCTGAAAAATATACAGATTCTGCTTCGCTTAAGCCTTTTACTTGGGAGAAAAAGCACCCTTGTTCATCTGTTTGCATTTCTTTTTTCTTATATTTATACCACACACTTGAGGGTGAATCATGACACAAAAGACTAAAATAGATTTAGAAAGCGCTTATGGTGGTTGGGGACACACACACACACACACACACAAGAACTTGTCATTAGATGAAATCATCTCTCTAAAAAAAAAAAACACCAAAGAAAAAGAGCAGACCTCAAACCTCTGATAAGCAGTGACAATCTATTTGGAGACCGGAACTCCGTTAAGCAGAGGCGTGTTTGTGATGTTTCACTCCCCATCTCCACACCAAAATTCTCAGTCTCCAAACTCCATTTCCTTTCCTATCCGCTATAAAGGAGTGACAAGTTTCCCCTGAACCAAGGCCTTCCATCTTCCTCTATTTTGATGTCTCCAGAAAGATTCCATCTACCATTTCCATATTAAGTTCAATTTCTTCTGAATTCTTCAAGCCTCAAGTGGCCCAACAATCAATAGAATAGCAACAAAGAAACCTTAAAGTCATTAAAATCATTGTGAGCTATTAATCAGCAACAAAAAATAACCCAGATTCTTGCCAAGCCATGGTCTGCCATCTATGCAGCAGACTAGCAGGTAGACAAAATGGAGTTTTATAGAACTGATGGAAGCAATGAGCTTTAATGTCAGGAATCCCATAGAGAAAAAAAACCCTACAACCAACCACCTGCCATTTAAACCAAGTACACAGTAGCTGAAGTGTCTAAGTAGCAGGGCAGGCAACTGTTCAACACTGCAAAAGTAATAGTCTCTAGAGCAGGCAGATTCTAATTCTTTCAAGGGCTCATATGTCAAAGTCAAAATGTTAAATTTCACTCTGAAAATAGCAGGCAGACTATAACCTTTGAAAAGTCAGTATAATGGAGCGCTGTCAAATAGCTGGGCAGGTGCATAAAGCAACCACCTGATTTCACTTTAAAATTAGACCTTATGCAGAATACACTACCTTAAACTAAGCCCAAGGAGGCAGAGGCCCAAATAACTATTTCCTCAGTTGATGGAATCAACTAAAGACTAAAGAAATTGAACTTAATATGGAAATGGTAGATGGAATCTTTCTGGAGACATCAAAATAGAGGAAGATGGAAGGCCTTGGTTCAGGGGAAACTTGTCACTCCTTTATAGCAGATAGGAAAGGAAATGGAGTTTGGAGACTGAGAATTTTGGTGTGGAGATGGGGAGTGAAACATCACAAACATCACATCTTATTAATCCTGGGTTTTTGGGTTTTTTTTAAAGCTTTCCTAGATATTCCTGTGGTATGACCTATTCCTCATGGGTATAGTTCGTCCCTCTAAGCTCTTGCACTTTTCTTGATGTCAGAGTCTGAATTGCTTTGTTTGGGAAAAAAGTTACAAGGGAACACATACTCATCTTCCAGCTTTTAAAAGGCTTTTTGTGCTGAGAAATAGACTAAACCATTTTCCGTAACTCCTGGGAACACAACAAAAAGTGAGCTTAAATTAGAGATTGGGTAATTTAAATTAGACTTAAGGAAAAGCTTTACAATTGTAAGGATAATTGAGCAGCAAGTTGTACAACCTGTGGAGTCAAGAAATCCTGACCACTGAGGAGTTCAAGACCAAATTCTATAAAGATCTGCCAGGAAAGGCTTAAATTTTACCTCACTATATTGGTACAGGAAGACAGACCCTTCCAGACCAGACCTATCTTCTATGATGCTGTGCTTAGTGGATCTCAGTACTGTTCTTCATAAAGGAAATCAATACCATGTTATTCCTCCTCTCACATAGAATAGAAACAAAAGGAAATAGGTAAATTTCCTGTCAGAATTGCCATAGCATGCCTAATCCCAGGCCAGTTCGCTGATCTATTAAGTCTGGCTGTCTCTACACCTTTAAGCAACAGGTGCCAGGACTGGCTGTCCTTTAGGTAAGCAAACCAGACACTTTTCCTCCAATTTAGTGACTGGATAAGTAATGTTCTTTAATCTTAGGCAATAAGATAAGCCATAATCAAAACCACTGATGACTTTTCTTGTGATACCTTGGCCATTCTGTTGCAGTTAGACGAGACTCTGGAGCATTTCCTGAATTTTGTACTTTCTCAGCTTCCATTTCGTTTTCTTTTTCTACATCAGCTCCATTGTCCTCATGGCTGGACAAGGCGCTATTTCTTTTCTCCGGCTTCAACCTCATCAGTTTCCTGGGAATCGCCTTATTTGTCTCTTGCTTCACTTTAAAATATTGCTTTTGACTTATTATAGAGGACCCTATCTCTTCTGGACTTTCTGGATCCTGTTTTATGCCTTCAAGTTTTTCAGCTGGGGTAGATGTTTCATGAAGAAGCTCCGAGGCTTCTTTTCGAGCTGTACGGAGTTGTTGCAGCAGCAGGCTTTTCCCTGAGCAATTCCTCCTACAAAGAAAATAAAAAACTGGTTTAATTAAGGTAGAGCATTATACAAATAAATTCAACCTCTGAGGAACTTCTCATATGAGTGACAGCTCAAAACTAGGATTGGGCATCTACGCACGTAATAGCCATTGATAATAGCAGCACCAGCACACAAGCAACACGTTAAACACTACAGTGACAGAACATGAAACCAATCGTACTGGCAATTTACCTATCTGTTCTGGATTTGAGGTACAAACACACACATCTAGTAGAGCCCTGAACAAATGTATTGTTGGTATGGAAATTAAGAGTCTACAGATTTTTGTCCCCTTTAGATACAGGGATTGGGATTCAAATACATACAGAAAAAAGTTCTTCTACAAATTCTTGGGATTTTTGAGTGTTTGGCCTCACTTCATCTGTGTCTCCTTCAAGTTAAGGAGACTGCTGCACTGTTAGCAACAACCATGTTGTGAGAGTATTCTGTTGTGAAGTGTCCTACCATGACATAAGGGGCAGATATGGTTATTTTGTCTTGAAGCTCTGTTCAATGAGTCTCCCAAGCCACCTGCTACAGGAAGACTGCCATGGGTGCCCCATCCCTGGAAGTGTCCAAGGCCAGGTTGGACGGGGCTTTGAGCAACTTGGTCTCATGGAAGATGTCCCTGCCCATGGCAGGGGGCTTGAAACTAAATGATCTGCAACGTCCTTTCCAACTCTAACCACACTACGAATTTGTAGCTCGTCTGGTGATTACGAGCAAATAATATACCTTATTTTAGTGGTAGCTGAAAAGCACACTGCCTGAGTAACAGATTGAGTTGGATATTGATAATGTTGTTAGGTGGTGTGTCTGAGTACACAGCATCATACTGCTGTACTTACCCAAGCTAAACCAATGCTTCTCAGAAGAAGAAATAGATGGAGGGGATTCTTTCTCCTTAAGGATCTCACATCTACTGCCATCATATCCAGAACCATTATATGAACATTTAACACTGATGGCTGGGCTACTAAGGAGTATGCCGTATGCCTAAGCAGTGGGGATTTTAGGAGAGTGCCATGTATTGGAGAGCAGCCTCATGGTACAGTGCTAGAGGTGGCACTGACTACCTGACCACTCCAGGGATAATCCAACCGTGTATTTTCTAGGCTAAGCACCTGGAGAGCAAGATGACAAACCCTCACAAAGCCCTAATATGTAGGTATACTGTACCACATAATACATAGCCCTGTAATAATTCCATGCAGATAAGACTGAAACTGGCACTGACCCCTCAGGAATGAGACCAGAATCTTGCCCTGCTGAGACCATAAGGCTTTCTTATTTAGAAAGAGAATTGAATAATGTTTGCCAGGCATTTTATTTGTGTATGTTCTTTAGCAACATTAAAATGAATCAAAATCCAATCAGCTAAGCTCTACCCTCCATCACTCCAGATTTACACTGATGCAACTTCTGCATTTGCATCAGTGCCAGTGAGAGTTCCCCAAGCATCATCTCATCCCTGCTTTGTGCTGGCTTTGTATTAGATATTCTAAATTACATTGAGTGTTCAGGCTCCGTTCCTTGCCCAATCATTTATTCTTTCAAACTATTAAAAGCAAAAAGAGAGTAAGAGTAATTGGCTGGCACAACAATATAAGCATTCTACTTGTCCTCCGCACTGCTGTAATGTGAACTTACAGGCATCAGACTTCTAAATGTAATCCAGAGCCTATGTGCAGTACAATGTTTAAACCTTGACATATCTGCTTCGTATTAAACAAATATCTAACAACTTATGGGTATGAATCAAGCCCTGAGTTTAGCAACAGGAAAAGGCTGGCATCTGTGCCTATTGAAGAATTTATAGTTTAGGATTCCATCCATCACACTTTCTCCCCTTTCCCCCTCTTCCTCTCCCCACAGTTAAGGAGAATTCAGAGCATCCCTGCCCACACAGTGTATTCAATATTCTCTTTAAATCAACATCCATTCTAGCCTATTTTATTATTTCTAAAAATAAAGGTTTGTCTGAGTCAACTCCCCACAACATTTTCAAAGTTTGGTTCTGAGTCATTTAAAACCAGTTCTCGTGTCACTCAAACATGTCTGGAGAAAGTCAGGTTTCCCAGCCACCCAGGTCTACTCTGTTCGTCTTTGGAGCTGTTTCCGTGCAGCTGTACAGGAGCAAGGTGCTATACTGCCCTAAGGATCAACAACTATTTTCCAGCTTCGGTATCTTTACCATGCAACAGAGAAGAGTTACCTCCTGGGACCAGATTGAAGCACTTTCATTATTGGCCTTTTTTAGCCACGAAGACCAGGAATGGAGACATTTCAGTACACAAGCTCTCACTCTAATCACTGTTAGGACAATTATTTTAGTTTCAGAAAAAAATTAACATCACATAATTTGAACTAGGGTCCTCGTAAAGGCTCTTACATTCTCTTTTCTGCTTGGTCGTTAATTGTCATAGTCTCCTCTTCTTCAGTGGAGCTGTCACTTGCACTATGAAACAAATTAGAGCATATTAGTTAACTCTGTTCCAACTGGGTGTTGGCTTTTCATCATTTCTAGGATGCAAATTCAGAACCATTATGGAAAAAAGAGAGACACTTCCAGGTGTTATAGATAGTTCTTCACACTATTAGTCTAGAAAAAAATATTCAAGCAACTACAGCAAAACGTGTTAGCTGTTTATTAACTACAAGGTTTCTTCCAGTGACTGTTTTCTTCTACCCCTTGCTGCAGCAAATATACATCCTGAGAAGCGAGCAAACAGCTACCCCAGACACCATTAGCTCTAGGAAGAAGAAACATTTGCCAGAATCTGTTGCAGATTTAGAAGAATTTGGCCTCCCATAGCTGACTATATAAGGCCCTCTTATCACACAGGAGACAGAAATCAGCTCCTACAGTTGCTTGCCAGGAACCTAGTCCAGGATGTCCATGTCATACACAGTGCTGTCAGAATGCTAGCCCAACTCAGACAGCTGCAAGCATTGCTTTGCAGTCACTCACTGCCCACTCCTTTATAGATGGAAACTTTCTAAATGTTATTTCCCTGGATGATTTGTGTGTCCCTCCTGTGCTGCATCCCCACACGTTTGCTTTTTCTGAGACAAGTTATTCTCTCCTGAGAACACGTCTGTGCTCCAACAGGGGCTATGTCTTCCTACTAGGTCACAGAGGTGTGGAAGAAGAAAACACTTTTAAAGTTACATTTCACAAGTATGAGATGTAGAGAGAAGGTTTCAGTTTCCTATTTTTTGTTACTTCTCACTAACAATAAAGCCAGAGTTTACCTTTGCTTCTCATCAGGAGATTTTACTGACTTCTGTGGTTTAGCATCTCTTAAATCTATGTACACGGTTACAGGCTTTGGCAGGCACAGTAATCTCATGTCCGTCCTTAGAGAACTTTGTGAAGAAGATAGCAAGGCAACATCCCTAAGTATAGAAAACACTGTTTCAGCATGTTCTCCGCCTTATCCAGACAAGAAGTCCTGCAGGGTGTGGATTGTGATCAAAATTGGATTGTGAAAGGAGCTTTGTGCTTGGCTACTGTACAGATTCAAACTCTGCTTCTGCCTACTATCCACCACCTTTCAAAGCTGAACTCAAAGATTCAGCTTCCCCCGAGGAATACAAATCACAGGCAGCATGAGGAGGGATATTTAGTTCTCAAAAACTGACAGTGTCAAATCGTTCTGTAGAACAAAGGCAGGCAGTTATGGTATCAAAGGGCTTACAAGTTTTAAAAGCTCAGTGTCAATCAGTAAAACCAGGTCCTTTTTTCCTTTCTGCCTCCTTTGGCAATTTTATTTTATTCTTCAAAGCATACAAAGTACAAGTGATCTTCGTAGCTCTCCCTGCTCTGGCAATGAGGATACTTTTCACCTTCCCCTCTACAGGCTTGTTTCACTACTGTTTCCTGTGTGCTGCCACCATTGTTTTCCTTATGAACAGTCAGGAAATCAACTTCCTTCACACAAAACCCTCCAAGATGCACCGACTTTTCCACCGATACCTAAAAAAAAGTAAATCATCCTGTATACTGGTACCTCAATTTAGCTAAAGTAAGAGAAACCAGTACCCTAAATGGCAAAAATGTGGTGACGATAATTTGCTTAGCCTTGTTCTGCTGTTCCTATTTGTCCCAAGTGTCTGGTAGGGTCTAGACAAAGGTAGTAGTTGATGGAGAATGCCAAGGTAGCAGGATGCTAACTGTTTATCATCAAATGTACATGAATAACTGAGTCTTAGTTTTTCTTCCCTTTAACATCCTTGTAATGTATTCCAACTACAATATTAGCTTCCTGCAGAGGTTACAGAGAAAAGCACCTACAGAACACCACGAGTTTCCAGGCATCCCTACTGGCAGTCATGATTATCCAGTGTATATGACAGAAAAGAACCTACTTATTCTCTTGCTGTTCTTGAAAGGAGGAGAGCTTGGCTGATCGCCACCTGCAGCGTGCAGACACTGTCTTGGACTGCCTGGCACACAACTCTTCTAGTTTTTCCATGAGCTGATTTTCAGACCTACTCCTGAAGGTCTCTATGGAAAAGGAACAAAAAGAATCACCAGTTGTGGTCTTCTGCTGTGGGATCTACCCAATATACCTTTTCCCCATTTTCACACAATCCCTTTCTCTACAGCCTGTCAGAAGGGGAAGGATAAAAATACTATTGTTGTCTGGCTCTAACTCACTTCAAACCTTCATCCATTTTGTCTGATTCACTCTTAAGCCATAAGAGGCAAAAAAGCACTGGTTTCAAGCTACAAAAGCAGATTAAAATCTTAAGGGAAGCTAATTAAAAATGTTTTACAGAGGCATTAGAAAAGCCACTATGATTTCAACATTCAAGATGATGCTGCAGGTAATTACTTAAACACAGGAACCTGAATTTTATTTACTTTTATACACTTTCAGCAAAATTCGTATTAATTTAGCAACATTACCATGATCTGCTGAGGAGAAAACACCTTCTGCATGAGTGTTATCTTTCTGCTGCTCCAGCTCCTCAAGAATCTTGTCTAGATCCCATTTCTCGATAGTCTGAAAGAAGACAGCCAAAATGTAACGGAAAATTCATTCCCAAAAGACAGCTACAAAATAAAAGTTCCTTTGACTCACATTCTGCTGGAGTTACTACAAAGACTTTTCCACCACATATAAATACACAAATGGCATTGAAGTTCACCTTATCTCCAGCACTATGCCACTGTCACTTGCCAGCAGATGAACCAGTGTGTCACTTTGGACACAGTTGCTTCAGCATAAGCCTTAACAATTGGCACAACTAACAAAAGGATATTTACTGTTTGAACATGGCTTGCCTCACGTCATCGCCAAGGGTCTGCACATCTAGCATAGGCAAGTGCAGTATAATTACTAAGAGAAACCAGTGAAGGATTAACCGATGCTCATTCATATACAAAGTGGAGTACCTTCTCCTTCTGCACTTGAAACTGCAAGGTCGAGAAGAGGTTTCTAGAATGGACTGAACTGACAGCTCCTTAAAAGGAGAAACAAGTCCATCCTAAATATCCACCCGACCCGTCTCACCATCGGCTGGGACATAACTCATTTATGTCCTCCACATGGCTCGGTGTTCCACATGCATTGCCACAGTGGAGTCTTTCTAACAGCAAGCACTCCCCTTCAAACCCACTAACAGTACCAGATACCAGATTTTATTTCCCTCCGTCCATCCCTCCAAGTACCTTTCCTCACCCTTTCACCACCTCCAAAAGATGACACCCCTAACTACACTGCCAGCTTGCTTTAGCAGTTCCACAAGGAAGTGCTGCATATACTATATCTCTTTGGACAGTGCATCTATCCAGCTGCTTCACCTACCTCTGCTGAGGCTTTTTCTCTGAGAATCATGAACCCTTTTGATATAGACTACAGAAAACCACTAGAGAGACTAAAACAGATTCAAAGATGGCCTGATATAAGACCAAGCATACATATTCTGATCCTGAATAATGCTGAGAACTTCTCAGTGCCACTAACATGAGAAGGCCTTTGGGCTTTCCAGCTCTTTGAGATGAGGCCCGCAGCCTTTTCCTCCCCCTCCAACTTCTGACCAGGGTAAATTCCCATTCCTCTAGAATCAGCATCAGCTGTGATCTCTCAGCTGTTTATCCCACACTGAAGACAGGATCGTCAATTTCATTGCTCTGAGTCACACATACACTGACTGAGGGTTTGCTCGCGCTGCACACCGCTAACTTAGGTGTGAGAACCTGTCTGCAATGACAAAAGTACACATGCATTTAAAACACTGATTGCTTTCACCTCTGAATATTATTGGAAATGAAAATTTTAATTAAGAATATCCACATCTACCTGAAGTATCACCACCAGAACGTAGAGGTACTCATGACTTTTTTTAAAAGGAAGGTGGCTGTCAATTACTACAATTGTGTCACCACTACAACTGACATGCACTTCATATGACCACTCCAGGGCTTTAGAAAAGCAGAATCAGCCTCCAAAACAAGCAGTTTCACCTTGTAAAAACCTCTGTCATCTGCCTTTCCCATTTAAGAAAAGATTCTCACTCTCTCCAGAGAAATAAATCTTCACACACACCTGAACCATGATTAGATCTATTCTAATATTACATGCTGCAGCTGATGAAAGGTAAAAAAGCCTGATGACAGCCACAAGCTGAAGTATCTCACACCAACACCAAGCTAATACTGGTTCAACAGTGTCATTGAGATATATTGGTCTGGAAGAGTGAAGAATGACTGACAACAACAAGACCATGTCACAGGTCAGTACAGGTGCTGTTTTATCAAACAGCCTGAAGGGAAAGACAACACATGCATTTGCTCTAATTATGAAGCAGTTGGTATTAAGCTTCTTTTTCAATAACCATGCTTAGAAAACATTATAACAAAAAACCCTACAAACTATCATCTAACCTGCTCTATTAAGGCTTTATCCTCCTAAACCTTAACAGAAACAGTACTATTGTAAGATATTATGCAGGGTCCAAAAGAAAAAGAAATTAATATTTGCACAATTCCACTTCTAACATAGAAAGGGACTTAAATATACTTTAAGAAAAAATCATTTGCAAATGAACTGATACAACTAAAGAACCTGTATATAGTTTTAACATATGTAGTTTCAGTATATAGTTTTAACAACTTTACTTGACATAAACTGAGTTACCTTGCTGAGCTGGGAAGTAAAAAGCAAGTGACAGACCTAACCACCTGCCTTAGGTGGAAAAGATCCAAGATTTCAGGAACAACCCTAACCACCTTCTCCTCTCACCTCCAGCATGACCACAGTGCTACAGAAAAGACAAGATGCTGGAAGGCCAGAAACCTCACTGTTTTAACAAAGTCTGCCTGGGAGCAGAAGAGATCCCTGCCTTTCTAGGGGCAGATGTTGTGGTTGGCTTTCCTGAATAAGACCATCAGCCATGCTGCTGACCCATGGCTTTTACTACCGTTATGGGCCTTTAATCACAGCCCTGTGAGACAAAGATAGTTTGTTGGTAGCTTGTATAGCAAATGATCCAACAAAACCCAAATTCAGGATGACAATGAAAGTAACAAAGAACACTGTGCTGCATGCAGAAAATGACATTTCAGTTCTTTATTTTAGTAGGATTCTGCAAGCAAAGCACTGTGCCCTCTACCCCACAAGCAGCACTCCGCAAAACTTTTGTTGTTTGGGCTGCTTACCTGCAATGACAAATGGGTTAGTTCTTGAAGATGATTGTCTGAGTAGGTTTCTTCCTTAGCAATTCTTTCTAGATTGTTGCTAATGCCATGTGTGGGAGGCTTGATATCTAGCTCTGGGTGGCCTGGTGACAGCTCCAGAAATATTTTGGAGAGTATCTTTGTCTCTATCAGCTGTCTTCTCTCTTTTTGACTGCCCAGCTCTTCCACAGACAATGCTGTATTAAGACAAGGGTTCCCTCTTTCCCTGGCCTGTCTCCTGCCCAGTTCTTTCTCTTCAAGGTGTTCTGTGGTATCTGCATGAGACTCTTCAAGAACAGTTCCCTTTTGACTTGGAATTTCTTCAGTATGACTGACAAGATTGGAAGTCTCATCTTTAATCATTTGTACATCTTCTTTTGCAATGACTTGGGCACCGTCTGTTTTTTTCTGAAAGGCAAAACTCCCCACATCTCCATTCCAGATCTCCCATGGTTGTCTTTCTGTTTCCTGGGTTTGCTACAGGTAGAGAAAGTACAGGTATGCAGAAAGTCACATCTCCCGAAGCTTTAAAAGCTGACAGTAAATCAAAATGAAGTGATTGGCAGACAGCAACTCCAGCTCAGACACCATCTGGTAACAGCACACACCATATCCACCATGGAAAACAGTAAGACTGTTTACTTTCCAGAGACTATAACTCCAGGAAGCACAAAATAGCCTTGAAATTAATTTTCCTTACATGTGCTCATCATATGACATCTCTTACACTAAGATAAAAACTGGGAAAAAGCACCATAATGTTAGTCTTCTCATGATGGGAAAGCAGGTCAGCTTTCCTATAATGACTAATCTTTATCACTGCAGAAGCATTTTATCTCTGAAAAGCTGCTCAACGGATAAATTTCATACTTGTCCTCCTTGGTCAGGACCCACTACCTAATTCTACATTTTCTCAATATATAAAATGGTGGCTTAAACTATTTCAAACCCTGAAAAATTTAAGAGTCATTGCACAGTATTACTGCTAGTGCACAGGGAAAAAGCCACAGTGGAAGGACAATAATAAAAACTGCAAGAAGATATGACAAAAAAGGTCTAAAGTCTTAAGAGCAGAGTGCTTAAAAGGGTCATTATAGAAAGAAAAAGAAAGATCTAGTCTCTAGTGGGAGAAACCACTGGGGTCTATGCTCTTCTATAACACAATTCAGTCAATTATGTCAAATAACAGCAGCTACCCACACTGGGGACAATTAGAAGAGTGGGGTTACAGTAGTACAGCCTGCACACAACAGTCAACAACCTGCAGGTTTGAGTCTTCCAGGGAAAACTCCATCAGTTCTTCTGACAGGTCAGGAATTAAGTTTGGCTGTTCCCGCTGGAAGATGAAAAGTTCCCCATCACTCTCACAATCAGACTGCAAACAAAAAAACCCAGAAATTAAGTGAGAGACTAATACTCACCTAAATAACTGTTTTGCAATGCAAAATCCTATGTTGTCACCACTTGACTGAAGTTCAGAGACCAGAATTTTCTCTGCAGTCACATTTTCACTAGACAGTCCAATAGCCCAAAGCTCAGCAACCTAGGCTGTCTTACAGTGGCCTAACACTTGAGCAAGCAACAATTGTAAAAACCACACAAAACAATGAATTACCATGGATGCTGATGACTAACATCCCTCTGAGCAATGCAAAGACAAGAGCGGGTAAGCTCTCTAACTCCCAAGTGATTCTTGGAACAGGGCTGCTCCCCAAGGGAACGGAAGGGAAGCCCATAACTGGAAAGGCAAGGGCCTCAGCAGCCAAAGTGCAGCCCCACAGTACCCAGAGCAATAACTAGGACAGACCAGAGATAGTGACCAGGTTGAGTCAAGAACCCAAATCATAAGACAACATTGCAGTGGCAATGGTGAGAGACCAAGCCTGAAAGCCCATTACACAGTTGAAAGTCTGGCTCAAGCAGGACTGTAGCTAGAAACCAGTCCTTCTCCAGCATTGCTCAGATAAAGACTAAAGGCCCAGAGCTGAGCTTAAATAGAGCTGCTGGGCATGTGGGTGGGAGCCCCAGGTGAGGCTGGTCACGGCCTTGAAGGCTTATTATTTCAATCAGGACCCTGACGTTCACCATTCAGAATGCAAAGTAGTATCTATATTTGGTTGGACAGAATTTAAAAAGCTTTGCAAATCTCTTTTCTGAACATAAAATACACATTTGAGATTAATCCTTATGCATAGACACCCAAGTGAGATTAAGCACCTCCTCAGCAGTCAGGACCCAGATTTCCTGCTTGTCGCTTTGTTTTGCAAGCGTACATTTTCAGTAACTGACACTTTGGAGAATTCTGTCTGGTATAATTAATTTCTCCTAACATGAAGCAAACTGCAACAGAACTTCTTTCCTCTTAATAAATTGCGTATCAGGGTAATGAAAGTACTTCAGGGCATAAAAAACAGTTGTCAGTGCCCTTTTTGAATGCAGGAGCACAGCCTATTGAGGTTACAGATCTCAGACGCATATATGTATCTTCACGCAAGTGGAAACCACTCGGACAAAGGTGCAGCGCTGAAACTGCAGGCTCAGCAGGCTACTGTTTCCTGTTTCATATTAAGCAGAAGGATTATACAGCCCGATCTTTTGAATGCAAATTAAGGGTAACACATAAGTGCCAAATAGATTGCCTCAGTTCCTTCAGCAGGAAATTTTTTCCACATGTAATAGAAACAGAGAATTTGGAGATTGTTTATAAGTAAAAAAAATGTTCAATGTGATTTAGTTATAGAATGGTATTTGGCATCAAAGCACAAAGCTACCTCTCTGTCGTAACTTTATTGTACACTTCTACAGCAAGAATGCCTGAAAATAACTTCTGAGTGTTGGGCCTTAATCTATACTTTATAGACACTTATTAAAATGCAACGGTCGTTTCAAGTAACTGAAACAAAATGTAGGTAGAGGGGAACTGGGAAACAGTGAGGCAATATAACTTGTCCAAGATGTTAGTGAGAGAGCCAGCCGCAGAAAACAAGCCACGGAATCTGTATCAACACTTTATCCACCAGGTCACACTGCTTCTGATGACTGATTTATAATAAGTAATAAATACCCCATGGAGGCATTTCTGGCTCCTTCACTGCTCAGAAGACTCCCTTTGTATCATTAAGGGCCACACTAAGCTAGAATAAAATATATCCTTTAAGTGTTCAAAAATATTTTTTCAAGTGTATACATGTTTGAAAATTAAATAAATATTCTGATTTGCATAAAAGGCCACTAATAATCGAGTCTTGAGACACATTATGACCTTGGAAAAGTCAATGCCAGAGCTAGCATCTTGGGCTACAGAGGCAGGCACTTTTATTCTTTTTATCATATTGGTGCTGTCCTGTGAAGAGAGGTCTTCAGCAGCCAAGAGGCAGCCTGTCCCAGACACTAAGACTCAGCAAGTAAAAAACCTGTAACAGTGAAAAATTCTGCACATTTATCAATCTTATGCGTTATATGAAAAGGTTAGCGGCATTATGTTTCTTTGCAGGTAGAACTGAAACACAAAAAGGCAACATGGTTTGCACAGAATTACAGGCAGGGGGAAAAAAACAGAATCCAGGATTGAAATATCTGCCAAATGCTTTTTTCCAGTGGACCACATCATCTTCAGGAATATGACTTTCCTGTGATCCTCATACATAGAAAAACATATTGACAGGCCTACTGTCTGGCAAGTATCGGAACGAATAGCATAACACTTTCAAAGATAAAACCTTATAATTTAATTTAAAATCAGCAGTATGCTTCTTTCATACTGTATTTTTCACCGAACAAACTAAGAAGAAATGTGGGCTCATTCTGCAAGACGTCCACTACCCTGCTCTTCCCAACCTAGGAATACTTATCATCTGGAAAAATCAGTCCCATTTGCAGGTTCCAAAGAATACAGCGAGAGGAGGTGGTAATTACTCTTTGACAATTAGAGATAATCCAGAGGCTGTGGATTAATGCACTGTGTTACAACAGTCAGAACAAGTAGTCCATCAAGGATACCGTACTAGCTATTCAGAAATGCCTGGCTAAGGTGACCTCCTCTTGCTTTTGAGAGATTTTTCTAAAAGATAGTGAGGAAGAACGGCAGGTTCCAGTGCTTACTGTGGAGGTGTCGGAGTCCAGAGACGGGAGCTGATCTTTCACTGCAGCGAGTATGGCTCCCCATTGAAATGTTCTGTCACTCTGAACAGGAGCTGCAGGAGGCTCAGATGGATGCTCAGTATCCTCACTTTGCCCTTTGGAGGCCATTTGAACAGCTTCCCTTCAATCAAATGAAAGATGAGCTTAAGTACACCTCACAAAAGAACACAAGGGATAACATCAGTACAAAGCAAGAACAAAGCATGTGCATTCAGGGTCAGTGTAATTCTCAGTGCTCCCAGGGTTTTCACTGTCAGCAGCGAAGGATAAAATCTGCATTTTTGGAGCCATTCCTTCCCACCTGAGTTCAGAGGGCTGAGAGCCTTCTGCCCTGCTCACCATATACACTCATAATTGCGGCCATGCAAAGGGGCAGTTTAGCCCCTCATTTATAAAGCATTTGGGGGATTCTTAGCCAGACTGATTTGTAATTGTGTTCTCAGAAAAGTGCGTTCGCATTGCCTGCAGGGAGAAGGAAGGTACGCAGTGAAGGCAAGGCTGACATCTCTGCTCTTAGCTGGTCTTTTCTCCTCCTGCCTATTTGTCTCACGTTCCCCTCCTCACTGCTCAAATGATAGATAAAATGATTTACGTTTGCTTTTTGTCACTGGATTTGTACAAAAATAGTAGAAAGTCAGCACGCTCTTGGATTCTGACCTCTCAAAGTGTTTATAAAGCAGACTCTTTCCTCATGTTTTCCTCGATGTACATGAGGAGTCAAGACAACACAGTAGGGACCATTGCTGTACTAACAGGTCAGATAATTAATCTTCAAGGAAAATCTTTGCTTTTTAAATCTTATGCTACAATTGCATGGTTTCCTGGGGAATCAAATGTGGGAGTAAATAATTTGTTTGTCAAGAAAGGTTAAGAGGCTTGTGATTGTATGTTGTTCAGTACTGAAATAACTGTTCATATGATTACACTGTCGCTATTGTTTGCATTGGCATGGACCAATAACACTCCTCTAAACATAAAATGAAACTCATGCCCTGGGAGTTTACAACTCAAAAAATGCCTTTGCAAATACTTCATATGCCATATCCATACAGTGGCGGCTTTGCTCATGCGAGACAACCCCTGAATCTGATTTAGGTAAAATGGAGGGAAATCCCCAAGGCTGAAGTACCATGCTCTGTCCGTAAGCAGAGGTTCCTAGGGGCAAGAGGAGTCCCGTGGGGATGAAAACAAACTGCCTACTGTGGCTCCCTCTGCCAGCCTGACAGAAGGTCAGTCTCTCAAGGGTAAGGATGTTATACTGGGTCTGACTTATCAGTCATCTAATCCAGCATGTTCTCTGGGAGCACGGAGTACTCATGTTTAAAACAAAGTGCAGACATGTTAGACAGCTGTAACACAATAGGCGCTTTCTGGAAAACTTGGGCCAACTGAGATGAAATCCTGAGCTTCTCCATGTCACCAGAACTGACATTTCCTGTCAGGTCCATGTCGGGAGCCTCGCTGTCTGGGCACGATGGCAACGAGGGAGAAGCCAAGAAGACGAAGGCAATGGCGGGAAACAAACCTTTGCTTTGAGGCGATGCTCACGGGCACGCAGCCCGCTGTAGACTAGGGGATGAGCTAACCCCTGCCCTCAGCACTTGTCACACCACACCGACAGCTCTGAGCACCCTCAGTGCTAGACGGAGACCCCGAGAGAGCCCTCTGAGGGAACTCCCTCACAGCCACCAAAATGGCGGCCCAGCCGGCGCATGCGCCGCTGCGCCTGCGCCCCCCGTCGCCATGGCAACGCGGCCGGCGGTTGCCCGCAGCTTCCCGCTGCGGGATCCCCGTCCCCTCACTCACAGCACCCACCCGGGGGTCTCCGAGCCCCTCCAACCCGCTCAGCCCCCGCCTAGGGTCCTAGCAGCTCCGCCCCCCCGTATCACTGCCGGTACTCTTCGTTTTCCCTTTCTCGTACCTCAGCCACCGGCTCGGGTCCGCCCCGCCTGCTAGAACCGCCCGCCCTCCCGCGGGACCCGAACCCCATTGGCTACCCTTCGCTCCGCCTCCTCGCAGCGGCACAGCGTATTGGCCCCACGCCGCCGGGGGCGGGGCCTCCGCTTCCGCCGCGGAAGCTGATGGGCTTTGTAGTCTGGAAGCCTCAGCGGGGCGGAGGTTTCCCAGCGTTCCTTGCGCGGGTGGGGCGACTTCCGGTAGCGGAGCGCACCGGGCGTGCAGGTGAGGGGCGGTGGGGCCTGTTGGTTGTGCTGGGCCGGGCTGGCCGGTGGCTGTGGGAAGGGTGGGCTTGGGTGTAGCCGCCCATGGGGTCGTCCCCAGGTGGTCGCCGGTCTCGGTGGGCCCGTGGCCGGAGCGCTTCTGCTCCGTTAGATGGGGTCTACCGGCCCCGCGGCGGGGTAGGCCGGGGCACCTCAGCGGTGTGGGCCGGCGCTGCTGGGGTGCCGCGGCCTACCCCGCCGCTGGGTTGAGACCAAGCTCCTAGGAGGGTTTTGGGGGAATCGTGGCCCGGCGAGGTATGGGGATAATGTACCTGGAAACCGTTTTGTTGGGAGCATCCCGGTAACAGCGGTGTGGTTACTGGTTTTGACAGCTACAACTGGGCTTGCTCGTCTTCAGGTGCATCGAGGCACCGAGCCTTAGGGAATGTGGGGTCTGGCTGCTTTGGCGTGCTTATCTTCCTCTGGCATAGCCCCTGTCCTGGGAAATGCACTCCCTAATGTGGCTGTTGAAGTGCTTTTCTGGTTCTTATCTTGTCTTTTTGGGATTGTATTATGTGCTTTAACATGCCTGAGAGTGCCAGGCTTGTGGTACAGGTGAAAAGCTTGGGTTTTTTTCCATAGGCACATGTGGGATTGAACCTAGGTGTCGTGGGTCGTCAGCTGGAGCTCGTGCTGCAGGAATGCCTTCTCTTGCACACCACAGTATCCTGTGAAACCTGATGCGGTTCCTACAGCTGTAATGTGTGCGCCCATTTCTGGTCAGTCAGCAGGCAACAGTATTGCAAAGATGAAAAGGAGGTTGTAGTGAGGTGGGAGTCGGTCTCTTAGCGCAAGGAACAGGTGATAGGACAAGAGCAAACAGCCTCAAGTTGTGCCAGGGGAGGTTTAGATTAGATATTAGGAAAAATTTCTTCACCAAAAGGGTTGTTAAGTGTTGGAACAGGCTGCCCAGGGAAGTGGTACAATCCCCGTCCCTGAGGTATTTGAAAGACTGGTGGACATGGTGCTGAGGGATGTGGTTTAGTGGTGAACTTGGCAGTGTTAGGTTGGTGGTTGGACTTGATGGTTTTAAAGGACCCTTCCAACCTAGACAATTCTACAATGAGATGTTCTGGTTCTGGGAATGCTTGTTGCTGTGACTGAGCTGGTAACAACTATTTGTACCTACACAAGGATGTAACAAGGCTTCTTACTTCCTCCGATAGGTTGCTGCTGAATTTAGTGGAGATAGAACTAAGTCAGGAGCAGAAGTGAAGTGTGTTATCAGCTTGATGGCTCAGTTGGAAACTCCAGCAACCTCCACACTTGTGCTGTCTGGGGTCTCTTGTGTCCTTTGGGACAGAAGGACCTCTGTTGATGTTACCTGTGCTTGTGGAAGAGGATGTGAGAGAATGAAATTAGCAGAAGCAGTGCAGCTTAATGGTGCCTGATGAGTGGTGATTAATGAGCGGTGTTGGATTTGTTCTGTGTTGGGGACTGCTTGCCTCAGTTGCTTCTCAAATTGCCTCCAATTTATTTTAGTACAGCTCTTCTGCCGCTCTTTCATTTACTGTCATTTGTTCCTTCGGCTTATCCTCCATAAAGACTTACTAAGGTGCTTTTTGCTGCAGTTTTCATACTAAGTTTTTATGGTATATTTCTTTTTTTCTGCCTTCTGGTTTTCTCATCTGCTCAGACAGCAAACTGTGAATCCAGGACAGTGTGGTGGTTCCTACATGCTCTGAGTCTCAGCACTGTAGAGTTCTGATCCTCCTAAATAGCTAGGTGTGGATGAATTAAATGTAATTAATAACAACAGCCTTGTGGGGCTGGGGAAGGTCTCTAACAAATGTTAACGTAATTGCTGTGCCCCAAAGCAACAATAGCCTGTAAATGTTCAGGAGGTGTTTGTCTAGCTTATTCTTGGCAACCAAACCTCTGCTGGTAATCCATCCCAGTGCTTTTGTTTTTTCTTTTACAAGGATTTTTGTGGTCTTTAACCAAAATCTTCCGTGCTACAACTTAAGCCTGTTATGTCCTGTCATATTCACCATGGCCACAGGGAACAGATTACTTCTCTCCTCTCTGCAGCAACCATTTATCTGTTTGAAGGCTGTTATCACACGTCCCCTCCAGGCATCTCCTCTTTAGTCCAGACAACCCTGATTTCATTTCACCCAGTCTTTTCATTTCAATCCTTAGGGCTCTGATCACTTTTATTGTTCTCCTGTAGATTCTGTTCAGCTGTCCCCTGTATTTTCGCAGGTGCTTGCACAGCTGACATTGTGCTCCAGTTTAGGCTGGGGTGAAATCTCAGAATAAAAAACAAAGCAAAGACGTAGGCAGTTAGAGCACAGTGGAGGTGGTAGGAATGAGGCTGAGGGTCTTGAATGTTCTGGAGTGAAACATAACCTTTCTGTCATGTCAACATTGCCCTGTTGACTGTGGATTAGCCTGCCAGAGTTGTGTTGGTAACTGATGTGGGGCTGATTCTGACAAAAACCAAACATCTGTGGGTTTTTGTGGTTAACGTATCCAATTAACAAGGTGGTCTGTAGAGAGAATAATGAGCTTTGCTTTCATCTGAATGTGTTTCTACAAACTGTCCTAGATATTACCTCCATTAACTAACTGTGAACACGCCTTTTTGCCTTCCAGGGGCAGCTTTAATCTGTTGTAGTGAGGAACGCTCCTACTTTTCCTCCATATGATCCACTTAAATCCACTTATCTCCTTGTATTTTGATTATGAGGTGTTCAGGTCTTTCATTTGTGTTCAGCCCTGTGTATTGTTGCCTGAGGCCTCTGTATTGCCAGTGTAATACAAATTGCTGCTATTAGGTAAAATAGGTGCTTTTGCAGATATCTTAAGAAAGGAATCATTTATTACCGGCACACACTGATTAGGTAGAATGGATGGTGCTTTTGTAGTCTTAACAAACTGAAGAAGAAGGAGGAGGGGGGGAAAAAAAGCAAGGTGTGGGAGAAAGGATCCAAATGGGGAGTGAAGAGGTAGGAATTACAGGTGTTTTGCTTATGCTTTAAGAAAAGGGGCTGGTGCTTGCAAGACAAAAACTCTCAGTTCTTCAGAAAATATAAGTATGGTTTTGAAGTGTTACAGCTGGGGCAATCTAAAGAGCAACTGCTGCTGAAAAGCTTGTTCCTGCTCTCTTTTATTCTTCATAGAATCACAGAATGGTTTAGGTTGGAAGGGACCTTGAAGATCATCGAGTTCCCACCCCCCTGCCCTGGGCAGGGACACCTCCCACCAGCCCAGGGTGCTCCAAGCCCCGTCCAGCCTGGCCTTGGACACCTCCAGGGATGGGGCAGCCACAGCTTCCCTGGGCAACCTGGGCCAGGGGCTCACCACCCTCACAGGGAAAAATTTCTTCCTAATATCTAATCTAAAGCTGCCTTCTTCCAGTTTGAAGCCATTCCCCGTCTTCCTATCACTACATGCTGTTGTAAAAAGTCCTTCCTCAGCTCTCCTGGAGCCCCTTTAGGCACTGGAAGGGCTCAAAGGTCTCCACGGAGCCTTCTCTTATCCAGGCTGAACAACCCAAGCTCTCTCAGCCTGTCCTCATAGGAGAGGTGCTCCAGCCCTTGGAGCATCTTCATGGCCTCTTCTTGTCCTGCTCCAAGAGGTCCATGTCTTTCTGATGTTGGGGGCTCCAGAGCTGGAGGCAGCACTGCAGGGTGGGTCTCCCCAGAGCAGAGGGGCAGAATCATGACCCCTTCACCAGTGCCAAATTTGGCATTTGCATGACCCTGGAATGAATCAGTTAAACTGACAGGAAATTATTGGGGAAAAAGAAAGAATACTTTATGTTGGCTTAGCTGCCCAACATAATATGTAGTGGGACCAGGCAAACCCCAGAAGTGCTGTATGAGGGGTGGGGAGATGCCAGGCAGGAGAACGTGCTTCCCATTGGATTCATGTGGATGTAGCCTGAAACTGCAGCTGAAGACCTCGGATGGTAGATGCAGCTGTGTCGAGCAGCTTTTTTTATGAAGTGCCAAACAAGAACGCTCTCCTGTGAGTGGTTAAAATGATTAATATGCAATTGTTCCCTAAGGCTAGGGATGGGAAATAAACCTTTCAGACAGTCATGAAACTGTACTAGCTTTGTAATTAAGTTACTGTCTGCAGGATGGCGGACATGCTCAGATAATGAATAGGCAGGTGCACGGCTGCTCGAGGTGTTTCAGCAATTTCCAGGATTCACAGAGACAGGACTGGGCTGCTTCTGAAGTGCTGAAACAGTAAATGGTAGAAACAATCTACTTACAACCTGATGACATAATGAGGTGTGCACCCTGTTCAGGTGATACTAACTACTTTTGAGAGCAGTGGACAGTTGTCATTATTAATGACTATCTTAATTGAAGCAAGGCCATCCTGTAATATAAGACAGATAAGGACAAAGACTGGGAACATCTGACACATGAATTCTTAATTCTCTCTCTGAATTATAAAACATGCAGACTAAGAATTACATCCTTTTGTATAACACTAAGCATGCATCAGCACTTAAATAGGCGTTTAGTCTTCTCTTGATGAGGGTATCCAAAGCTGCCTTAGGCATATTTTTATTAGAAGGGGAGGGAATAAAGCCAGTGCTTCTGAAGTCTTGAAATAAGATTTGAAAGATGGTTTTTAGCATTATTGGCTTTTATTTTTCCAGTGTATTCAAATCCCAGAGTCTACTGCAGCAAGAAAGAACTGCCAGCAAAAACTCCTCAGCAAGTCTTACTGCTTCAGGCTAAGGAGGCGATCAAAGTAGAGGTAGGAATTTGAAACGCTATGCCTCTGAGATGACCTCACCTTCCAAGTCCATGGCACCTTGGAGCTGTAGCTCCACCGAGTGATGCCGCGTTCTATAGAAAATGGAGATCAGCAGCTAAAAGTTCTGCTTTGCTTTGGTTACTCAGGGGAGGATGTCGGAGCTGAGTGATGAAGCCAGTGAGTCGGAGCTGCTGAGCCGCAGCCTTTCCATGTGGCATGGGGTCGGTCAGATGATCTGTCGGGAAGAGCTGGACGTTCCCCTGGACTTGCATACGGCCTCCTCCGTTGGGCAGTATGAAGTGGTGCAGGAGTGTATTCAGCGGTAAGGAGGGGCTGGGGAGGGCACAGGTCTGTGGTTACTCACTGCCAGTTATGGTTTTTCACTGGCTGCCGCGCAGGTCGGTCTAACGTCACAACGGGGGCACATCACTGGAACTCCCAAAAGGTTCTTAGGCACAAAGGTTCAAGGGGCAAATCTGCTGATAAAAACTCTCTCTTTAGTGATTTGGTGGAAGTTGTGCTAGAGCTGGTAGGAAGTCCTGTACAGGCTTCAGTGGTAGAATTTTTTTCAGCCTTCTTTCAGTACAACAATGGTAGCAAGAGGCTGCAGGAGCCTACTGTGATCTACAGCTCCAGGACAGTAGTTCAGCTGAATTCTTTTCTCTGTTTAGCGGAGATCTGGATTTAAATAAGAGGAATTGTGGTGGTTGGACTCCACTGATGTATGCCTCCTACATCGGCCACGACACCATTGTGCACCTGCTGCTGGAAGCGGGAGTGAATGTGAACATCCCGACACCAGAAGGGCAGACGCCGCTCATGCTGGCCTCCAGCTGCGGAAATGAAAGTGTTGCTTACTTTCTTCTACAGGTGTGTATCCCATAATAAATAGGTAAAGCCACAGTACATGGTTTAAATACACAGGTTAGGCCTCTCCCTCAGTTGCAACCAAAGCGTGCAATTTATGTTGTGTTGCAAGTTCAGCTTCCTGACAGGGATTTAAACTCTCTTGGTATCACAGTGCAGAGGGGCAGTGTCTAAGCGACCCAGCAGAGGGGGTGCAGTAAAGAACGTTCTCTGTTCTCTTGAAGCAAGGCGCAGAGCTGGAGATGAAGGACATTCATGGTTGGACTGCCTTATTTCACTGCACCAGTGCCGGACATCAGCAGATGGTCAAGTTCTTACTGGACAATGGGGCAAATGCCAACTGCAAGTAAGGAGGAATCTGTCATTTCATTTCTCAAGATGTATTTCAGATACGGAAGCAGCAGTTGGCTTACGAACACATTCGAACACAGAGAAGATGCCTGCTTTTTGTCTTTCCTCCTGTACCTTAGGAAGTATGGCACACTCTATTAGCTAACACAAGGGCAGGTGACCTCCAAACTGAACAGTGAAGTCTGCCCGTGTTGTCACTGTTAATTTAACTGGGATCAAGAGGAATTAGATTTACTGCTTGTTTAATGATGGGCTAAACTCTGAAAGCAAACAGCCGCAACACCTTCTGAACTCAAGTGCTCTTCACAAGTCTTTCTATTGAATTTTCTGTTTACTTGGAGTTCAGTTTGGTGTTTTTGAAGTGTTCAGTGCATTCCCGTGCCTGGGGAACTGCCTGTACATTTATGCATATTGAATTGCTTGAGGTCAACAAGAGGTTCTTGCTTTGTTAGCTCCTGCAAAACTGATTTTGCTACCGAAAGGCAAATCTACAACTGGAAGAGTAACCAGCCAATAGAGTAACGCTTACTGAATCTCCGCTGGGAGTTTTACTGAGATAGACCAGAGTGCGGTAGAACAGCCAATACATGATCCAGTTTGTAAACAGCTGAGGGTAGAGGCTAGAGATGCCCTATTAGGCTATGGCAAAGACTGCAGCATATTTCAGCTTTGATTATTCTAGTCCATGTGTGCATGTTTGTTCTCTCTCTAGGGAGCCTGTGTATGGATATACACCTCTGATGGAAGCAGCTGCTTCTGGCCATGAGATAATTGTTCAGTACCTTCTCAATCATGTAAGTGTCTAGACAGTTCTCTGGAAAGCTGAAACTCTGTGATTCCAGCTGTTAGAGAGGAAGAACCTTAAATTTGACAGCAGATTTTTGTCTTGTGTTTGATCCTTGATGACAGTCACCTCTGAAGTCCCAGACTTCCAGGACTGTTCTCAAAGTGTCTGCTCTCTGAAGGCTAGTACTCTGATTTTACACTGGCCTTGCACGAACAGAAGTGAGGTCGAACTGTCCAGATTTAACTGAATAAGACTGAATTAGAAAACAAACAGTGCAGTGATCACCATGTTATTTACAGATTTGCATGCTTGGGCTAGGGGGCATCTTCTGCCTCCAAAAGCTTATGAGCGTGCATGTCTCTTGATGTTAAACGAGTCAGTTTTAATAGCCCATTTATCTGGTCCACCTTACTTCCAGAAGGAGGCAGCAATGCAAAACATTTTTCAGATAAAACAAGCTAGTTCCCTGTAGCGATGCACAAGAGCCATATACCTGGGCTACTTGGCGTTCAGGGATTGGAGATAACTAGGAAGGCAACAAGGTGCTAACGGAGCTTGAACTGTCTATCAAAGGTGAGACTGTATTTCTGATGGGCCTGCAGGAACAAAGACGATTCTTTGGCTCCCTTGAATTTTTGCAGTATAGCGCCCTCTGCTTTGTACATTTTAAACATGTTCTTTTTTTTCTGTAGGGCGTGAAGGCAGATGTCAGAGATAACACTGGAGCCACAGCACGGACACTGGCCATGAAGTATGGACATACGAAGATTGTGGGGCTGATAGATTTGCATGCAGCCCCAGTGCCCAAGGTCTTCTGCAGGGGTCCAGGTAACAGATGTGTGAGCTTCTTCATTTTAAGATAGAACCTGAAGAGAGGTGCTTGATATTTTGAAAGTATGTTACTATGTGTATGGAGTAGTACAAGCTGGTCTGTCCTGGAAATTCCAGCATTTCTGCAGATGGAAGAGGCATGGATTGAATGTTTCTTTTTTTTTTTTTTGTCTGCTGGCCTTTTTCTGGCCTAGTTAAATTGCTTCACCCTCCCTCATTTAACATTTCCTTTTTATTTTCCACTGCATTTATAGGACCAGTAGCAAATAAAGTAGTTAAATGAATTCCTATGCTGCTAACAATCTTTGTTTGAACTACAGGAAAATATGAAGAGCTGAGTTCCTCAGATGAATCATGTTCTGCTCCCCAGAGACAGAGACCTGTTCGTAGGACCAAGGGTCCCAGCATCCATGATGGGCCCCAGGCTTTGGCTAAGATAACAGCCGTTGGAATCGGGGGAAAGAAACAGTCTCGCTATGGTGAGAATAGTTAGAAGCCTAATTGAGAGTCCTTTGAAGTCCCTCAAATGCTTTGCAGCCATTTCTGTGCCAACTTTTCTTTTGATTTGGGATTCATGTGTGGCTTGTACAGAAGCAAACGTAGTGAACACCGTCATACAAAGCTATCCAATCTCTGGTTTAAAAAGAAACCCCTTTGAACTCTTTTGTCAGGGTGGGATATTGATGAGTGGAACGTTTCTGTGGAACAAACACTGCTCTTACCTCAATTACTGTTACCCTGACTCTAGAGAGCAGTCCAGCTTCCCTTTTTGAGGTAGGCTCAAAAGTTTTGAGAACTGTCTTGAGCTGATAACAGAGGAAGTGGTTACACAGGCCAAGAAATCATTGATCATGAAAGTGATCTTGGTGTGCCTAGACCTCTTAGTTTTGTTTTTCCTGATGCTTGAAATACGACTGAAAATGAGATTATAAACCCCTTGCAATAGAGAAGGATCATCCCAGTTCAGACATCAACCACTGGATGCAGGGTTATGAGTTTTGTCTTCTTGTGTGCATCATAGCCACAAATATTTCTCAGGCTGATTACCTAGTTGTCTAGAATAGCCAAGAAGGTGGACTTAAAAGCATGCTCAAAGTTCATTCCTTCTCTTAATACGGATACGTACTATGCCACGGGCAGCGGCTGCATGGGAATGATACTGTCAGCTTCTGAAATGATAGTGGGGTGCTACTAGTGTTTTTAAAATGGATGCAGAGGGGTTGGTTTTTACAGGATGCACTTGTCTGGGGGTGGGACGTAGCTGGCACCTTGCTCTCTTAAGCAGATGTTTTTCCCCTTTGAGAGCTTGGGTATGAAGAGGAGAGGAAACGCTGAAAGCTGCTATTTAAGGTGCATCTCTGCTATGAAGCTGTTTCCTTTGATTTTTTTTCAATGCAACCAATCAAGTACAGCTGATGTGCGTTTGTGTGAGGGAGGCTGTAGGCATATGTATTTCTCAGTTTTTCTGTGTGCTTTTTAGGATGGAGCCTGTTAGTTGAGAAGGCAGTCTCTCCTTTTGATTATTTTCAAATCCCTGAGTGGTTGCTTTTCCTGCTGGAGCCTCTCTGGTAACTTGCATCCTAATCTTTATTGGTTCTCCCTTCCTCTTGCACACAGAGCAGGTCCCTCCTCAGGGCTATGTTACCTTCAATGATGATGGCAGCTGTGAAGCAGACGATATCCGGAACCGGGACGTTACCTCTCCAATTAACGAGCAGGATGTAGAGAGCAGCAGCAGCAGGGGTAAGTCACAGTCTCAGAAAATAGTCTGGCTTGCAGTGCACACCTGGATGTGAGACCAACCCTTTGGCTTTCACGTTCCTTTCCCACTAAGATGTTGAGGATTGGAGTATCTCTCATGAGGAAAGGCTGAGAGAGCTGCGGTGGCTTAGCCTACAGAAGAGAAGGCTTAGTAGGGATCTCATCAATCTGTACAAATAATCTGAAGGGAGGGTGTAAAGGAGATGGAGCAAGAAGGCTGTTTTCACTGGTGTCTGGTGACAGGACAAGAGGCAATGGGCACAAACTGAAAGACAGGAGGTTCCCTCTGAGCATAAGGAAGTGCTGGTTTTGGGGGTTTGTGGTTTGTTTTGTTTTATTTCCACTGTGAGGGTGACTGCACACTGAGGCAGGGTGTCAGAGGCTGTGGAGTCTCCGTCCTTGGACACGGTCCTGGGCAACCTGCTGTAGGTGACCCTGCTTGAGCAGGGGTTTGGACAAAATGACCTCCAGAGGTCCCTTCCAGCCTTACCATTCTGTGAAGCAGCACAAAGGAAGGATCTGTGGGCAGTTCCTAAATGAATAAAGGATAATGTGGCTCTGCATTGGCTCTGGGCTCAAGAAAAGGCCTTTCCTGAACTTTACTAATGGGGGTGCAGGCTTGGTAGTAATAACCCACTCTTCCACCCCATAACCAAGAACCTCACAGAAACACACACAGCCGCCTTGCTCTCTGTGGTACTGGACAGACTTGGAGAGAGATTAGTGCCTGGGATCAGACGTGCGATATTTCTGTCTCAGAATCGTCTTGTGTCATGAGTGCTACGTATGAAGCCTTGCTCTGGGTTTCTCCTTCCTTTATACCTCCAGCAGGTTTTGCTGGTGATTGTGTAGCAAAACCAGCATTGAGTGTAAGGAAGCTGAACCTCAAACTTTTCCATATTCCTTTCCAGAGGATAATGTTTTCTTCACCAACAACTTAGCAACTGTCAGGAGCAGCAGCAGCAGCAGTGAATGCCTGATCAAAGCCCTGGGGGTCAGCAGTGAAGGCTCCTTGGAAAGCAACGAGGTTGGATTTTCAATTTTCCTTTCTCTGACTTCAGCGTGGCCAGTGCTGTCACCCTTCCACATCCTGCTGTGACTCTACCTCCACAGGAGGCTGTAGTACCAGGCTGGGTGAGGAAAGGTAGTATTGCAGGGACAGGAAAATCAATTTCCATGTTTGAAGGTTGTGGATTGGCTTGTTTGATCTCTGACTAGTAGCCAACTCTCAGAGCGCATTTGCTCTAGAACAGGTTGTTGATGGCTAGTCAGTCATCTTTAAGTTCTCTTCAGCTTCTAAACTCTTTGCAGACTTCTAGCTAGGTGGTGGTCAAGAAAGGACGTGACTCGCTAGAGCTGGGTCAGTCCTCGAGCTTGGCGTGGTAGCAGGCAGTATAGTAAGATCTAGAGAAGCTCAGCAGTGCTGTATTGCCATTCCTGAAGTACAGAAGGGAAGAGGTTGGAGGTCACAGCTCTGGGGCTGATCTACACAAGGGTGATACAGCTGAATGTGACCAAAAGCTCTCTTATCTCGAGGAGCTTCCAACAGATGGAATCTCAGTGCGTTGTATTGGTTCAGGGCGGGTTCAGCCTTGCTCTTTGCTCTGGCATGTTGCTTCCTAAGTGGGGATTGCAAGAGCCTGATACCATTCTGTGGTACCAAGCTGCTGTCTTGGGAGTGACTTGACTCAGCCCGTCCTAATAAGGGCTGTGTTAGTCTTTGCCTGTGTTTGGGGACAGCTACCTGGATTTAGAGCTTGGGACTTGGAGTCTGCGCGTCTTAGCTGTAGCGATCCTGGCATCTTTGCATGATCATCCTTGACCTGTATGTTTTGTGGGGTTTTTCTTTCTTTTTCAGGATTCTGACCATGCAAACAGTCCTCCTAGTCGGAAACAAGCCAAGAGCTTCAAGATCAAGAATCGCTACAGCAACAGTGATAGCCAGTGGACCCACTGCCCAGGGAAAGCTGGGGGCTCCAGTCAGCACCTAATCCTTCCTGAGCCGCCTGCCTATACAGGGCCCCAGGTAACTAAGCACAGAAAGCTGGCTCTGAAGTAATGCAGACCATGTCACTGTATCAAGCTCAGGAGGCCTTTCCAGGGTTACCCAAGCTGCTTTCTTGGCCTTCTCAGGTAAAGGGGAAGTTGTCACCAAAACACCCTCGATTCCAAACCTCTGCCCAAACTTGAAATACTTGTGAAACAGCGACTTCTTGTTCAAAGAACTGTCTGCTCAGGTGTTGCTGTTGCTTGGAAGGATATTCTAGACCCTCGGGCCTGTGGGTGTGCTACCAAATGTGTCTGTGGTGGGGGCTAGGGTAGATGTTGGTGTGTCTGTCTGCTCTGCATTTATTACAAGAGGCAATTGCTACAGCAGAAAAGCCAGTCCTGTTGTGTCGTGTGACTACGAAGAAGGGCAGTTAACTGGGGGAAGTCACGATTGCTGCTAGAACCCAGGAATGCATAACAGCAATATGAGGGAACAGATGTTTATGATGAAGAGGCATGACAGTGCTTTTGTTTGTGAGGGTATAAACAAGTTTGTTTTGGATGGGCTGCAGGACCTGGCGACGTTCCTTGAGCAGATTGGGTGCCTGAAGTATCTGCAAGTGTTTGAGGAGCAAGATGTTGACCTCCGGATCTTCCTGACCCTCACAGAGAGTGATCTGAGGGAAATAGGCATCACGTGAGTGTCTGTAATGTAGATCTTATCTTTCCCCTTACAAACCACGGGCAGAACCTGGTCAGGAAAGTTTAGCTAGTGAGTGCTTCTCTGTTCTGGCCGTCTCCCACGCAGTTTTGATATCCCCTAGTTCTTGGCTGCAACAGGCTCCTGGTTTTTTTGGAGGTGCCTTGGAGGAACCAGGAAACTGCAGAGGTCCTCATGGCATCCCCATTGGGAACGGGGACACATGGTGCAGCATTTGGTCCCTGACAATTTGCTGTTCTCCCACCAGTCTGTTCGGACCCAAGAGGAAGATGACTTCTGCCATTGCCCGATGGCACAGCAACGCTCGGCCGCCCAGTGATGCCCTGGAGCTGGCCTACGCCGATCGGCTGGAGGCCGAGATGCAGGAATTGGCCATTCAGCTGCACAAGGTAAGATGTCTCTCACGAGCCGCTCAATGCCTTATCACACTGCAATAAGTGATGGGTAGCATATTTTTATGTTGTGCCTCAATGGTCCTGGAGTAAAGGAAAAGACATAATTTTCAATGGACACACTTGGTGTTGAGTAGATCAGGTAACACCACAACTGCAGCTTATCCACTCGTCGTCATCTGTGCTGCTTGCTTGTGAATCCTTTGTCTCTGTTTCCCATCCACCTGAGAACTAAAAGGGTGAGTGGGGGGAACTGAACACCTACTCTTTTTCAGTAGTGTCATTTTTACGGTGAAGTTGTGCAGCCATTAATGAATGGACTTCTGTTGATTTAAGAAATTGGGCCTACTGAGTATCTTTGCAAATGGAGAGGAAGGGGGAATTGTAACTGTGGGGTTGGTCTTGGTGTGGAGAAAAACTATATTCAGTGTAGAAGCCTTATCCAGCTTCCTTTCCCACTGGGTTGGGCGCACTTTTGCAGGAACCCTCTGACTGCCTAAGCCATTAAAATAGCAGGGACTCAGGGATGCGTCAGAGCAGACACATACGAGAGTGATGTGCAGTGCTCCCAGCCTAATCCTCCCTTCTGCTCTGCTGTAGAGGTGTGAAGAGGTGGAGGTGATGAAGGGCCAGGTGTGCCAGGAGCAGAAGCTACGTGCGGTGGCCGAGAGCTGTTTGATGGAGCGCGATGAGACCTGGAATGCTCTCCAGTGCCAGCTCAGAGAGGTGCAGGCCATCACCAAGGATGCTGGAGTCCTGCTGGATCAGATCAAGTAAGTTATTGCCAGGAAATGGCACTGAGGCTACTGGGAAACAGAATTTGGGCTGTACAGAGATCAGAGGTCATGGTGGCAGGCTTAAAGGTGATGCTTAGTGTAAGGCAGGAGAGCTCACCAGGTGTCTGAACCCATTTTGGATCCTGCTTGACTTTCTCTAGTGGAAAGCCACAACCACATGAGCAGATGTGAAGCCTTAATCGGATGCATGAGCTGTAAATGGCCTGACTTTTCAAAGATGCTGAGTGCTATTGTTTCAACTAGAAAGTGAAGGCGCTCGGCTCCTTTGGAACCAAGAGGCTAAGTGCTTTGTTTGTGCTTACATGGGTATGGCTTGGTGATGGGGTGAATGCAGGAAAGAGTTTCTAACTTCCAAACCGTATCAAAGGACTTGCAATATCTTGCCCTGACTAGTGAAGAATAGCAACTTGCAACTCCGCCACCTCACAGAGGAACTTGTCTCATTCACACCGCTGCCTTTGAGTTCAGTCTTCCTCCACCTCCTAATATATCTTTCGTTGCCTTTGTGGTGCTTTTCTCCCTGCCCCAGTTGGGCTTCTGTCATGGGCCCTGTTCTGTCCACTGATAACAGACGTGTCCTTGAAGGTGGCATTAATCCTACTGCTATAGTTCCTGGCCCAGCAGAGAGTGGGGCCTGCTCGCTACCAAGGCACGGTGAACTGGGATTGGCTTCCAGAAGGGTGACAGAGCAATACTCCCAGCTGCTAGGGGCAGAGCGTTTGTCTTTCCCCCCCTGACTGAGGCTGTCTGGTAGAAGGGCCCTGCCGTGCTCTGAGGATGCGCTGTTAGAACTGATGGTGTGATGATGTTAGCCAGAGAACTTTGTGTGCCTCTCTTGCTTTAACCTGATGCCTGTCCTGAGGTAGTTTCGTTTGCCCTTTAGGAACCTTGGATCAGGCTTGATTCTCATACAGATCAGGCAGAGCCCCTGGCTTGGGCTTTCTCCTGCTCACCCCGCCCCCTCCTTCTCTTCTCCCCCCGCAGCTCCTCTGTGGACAGGGGCAGAGATTGCTGTGGAGATGGGGCACAGTGGAGAGACCGCCCTGAGCTTTGTCTGGGGCACGTCTTCCTCTTCCTGGGAAGGAACAAGGAGCAGTTTGTAACCCAGGGCGTTAGATGCGGTCCCTCGGCACCCCAAGCAGGTACTTGCAGGATGTAGGAGCGCACAGACCGGCATGTTGTTCCAAGAAGTGTCCCTGTGCACTTCTGATGGGCTTTGTCTTGTTTGGCAGATCCTGTCAAGCAGAGCTGTCCTCCCGGCTGACCCAAGAGCAGGCAGTCAGCAGAGTGCTGGACACAACGGTGCAGCTGGGAACCGGTGAGAGCAGGCGGCCTGGTGAGCGTCCGGGTGAGGAAAACCTTATCAAGCTACACAAATGGGTGCGGGGGGTGGGTAAACAGCAGCAGACCCCAGAGCAAGCCACGTGCTTGTCTTCTGTTGCTGAAAGGATGAAATTAAACGTGATTTGGAAACAGATGAGCAGCCAAACTCTTAAATTCAACATAAAAAATTTTTGCTGAGGGGAAAGCATTTAAAGCACTTTGAGGCATTTGGACTTTAACTGCAGCAGAGTTTCTCAGCGGCGTTTATGCTTGGCAAGTGGGAAGTTTTGGGGGTCTGGCGGGTGTTTGTGGCTAAAAAATGCAAAGCTGTAGCACAGGCAGCCAGCGGCAGCCCTGCTTCACGGGCCCGTGGCTTTGCCTTCCTGCGGTGCAGCGTGTGGGCGCTCCGGGTGCGTTACCGCACTGTGCGCTAGAGCAAGGTCTGAATCGGAAGCCGTGGTTGGGTCCCTAACCCAGTCTGGGGGATCGCGCTGGTCGGTCCGTGGGGCAAACTGCTGTGTGTGGCTGGGCAGACTTGGCCCACCAGCTCCTTGCCGTGAGGAGTTAGCAAATGATCCTGCTGCCCGTGACGCTCTTCCAGAGACGTGCTCTTTGCTGCTCGCGTTTGAAAAGTGAGACAAGGAGAGATCCTATCGATTTCTGTCCGCTGGACTTAATCTCTTTGAGATTCTCTTAAAATATGACCCAGCCAGTATAAAAAAAAAAAAGTTCCTAAGTGGTAGAATTGCCAGAAAACCCCCTCAGTTTGTCACAAGCAGTTCCAGCTCTCTTCCCCTGTGACTCAGAACCCCTAACTGGAGCCGCTTTGGGTGTGGGTGCTTCACAGCAACACCAAACCCTTGTCTCCGCTCTGTCACAGAGAGCGTGCAGGTTGATGAAACGCGTGGTTCCTCTTTCTTGCAGTGCTGGAAGGATGGCCGCCTTCCTTGAAGTCTCTGAGCCTGCCCGAGCTGTCAGCTGTCCTAGAGGAGTGTGTGGGAGAAATGGGTAAGGCTGGGGAGGACTCTGGCCACACAAAGTGGCCGTTGTGCTGGAGGGGAGGTATGGCCGGGCAGGTTTTTGATCCTTTGGCAGTGGTAGGTTGGAGGGACTGAACAATTCCCCCCTCATTCAGAGAAGTCTCCAGGCTCTGAAGTTGGTGCTGGCATTTTCTTGTGCTTAAATCTCACTCCGGATGCTGGGCTCTGCCTCATCCTCTGCCGACGGGTCCAGGCGGAGAGCAGGGGGTACGTGCCTTCCCCACATCTCTCCTGCTCAGCCAGAGCTGCTTGTGCAGTGGTTCCCAAAGCCTGTGTGCTGCTCTCCTGATGACAGGAACTTCTCCCAGCAACAGGCAGGCAGAGAGTAGAGACGCTCCTGCTTCCAGCTGCAGGGGAGAAGGCAGCATGGAGGCAGGAAAGCAGTGGCTCAATGCAGACTGCAGCCCGGTCTTTACCGCTTGCTGGCCTGTTGCTAACACTGATTTTTTTTTAATTTTTTTTTTCCTTTTGGTTTGTCCTCAGGAAAAGCTCTGCAAACTGTGACTCAAAACCTCCAAAGGCTCCAAGCCCCAGTGCAGAGTGGGCAGAGCTGGCTAGAGCCGTAACGAAGCAGGAGGGTGAGTGGAAACTAATGACAGCCATAGGGATGTGACATTCAGGGGGGATATCCTTCCTCCCGGCAAGTGACAGCCGTCTGCTGCTTGTGCCCAGTGCTCGCTCACAGCCTGCACGCTGGGGCTCTACTCTAGTCCTTCTGTGCCCTCTGGTTGGTTTTCCCTTTGGAAAATTCTTAGTCCCCGTGTCCCTCTGCCCCACTGAAAGGGTGACTGTCCTCTTTATTTTTTTTTCTCTTTCCCTGGTGGCTGCAAGAATACTGACGTCGGGTGACTGTTCCACCCGGAAGCTGAGTGTGCCTGGGAGAATGAGCGCGAGGGCCGTGCTGGCAGCACCGCAGCTCTGCTGAGAGTGCCGCAGCAGCCGGTGCATGCGTGGAAGAAGGTCTCGGCCATCGGAGAACGTGCCTGGGAGGACGAGGGACAGCAGAAGATGACAACCCGGCAGCTCTTTGGGCCTGACTGTGTTCTGGGTTCCCAGGATCGTTGTTGTTCATACCAAAAGGTTAGGTGAAGGAGGAGAAGCACTGTGCCCAAAAGGTTTATCTGCCTTAAGCTTCCTGCAGCCCTTGTCGTTCAGGGCTGTGTGGTGTTAAAAGCTGACAGTTACCCACAGCAATCAATTATCCTTTTCCACATCCTATCTTCCCCATGACCTCTGACATTTGCCCTGGCCCCTTTTGTGCCGTGCGGATTACTCAGGAGCTGACCCAGAAAATGATCTGAGGCGATAAGGAAGGCAGGTTTGCCACTGACGGGCAAAGTGAGTAGATTTTATGATGTTTGGCTTATTGAGCTGCAGCGAGACTCATGCAGCCCGAATCTCTAGCAGGAACGTCCGCCCCACTGCCGTCCCAAATCTGGGCTTCAAAACCTCTCCCTCCAGCCAGCCCACCCTGGTTCCGTTCAGCTTCTTGCCCCCCTCGGGGGTTGTTTGTGAACATGTTATTCAGTCCCAAAGAACTTGTTTTTTGTAGCAAATGCTTTATGGCAGAGACTCTCGGTCTGGATTGTCAGTGCCAAGATCCCGATGCTGACGGTGGTTGCAAGGCAGATGTTCCCCTGGAAGGAGATGAGAGAGAAGGAAGAGCTCGAGACTGCTCAGTCTCCTGTGCCTCTGGCAGGCGGCAGAGTGCCGAGGCGGGCAGAACGAAAACTGCGGGATACATCTGTCCCACATGGGACATAGGCAAAAGAAATCACAGCCCAAATGTAGCTGCGGTGCAAAGCTTTTGGTCTTCAACCACTGCCTGCCTTTGGTTTCCAGGCTTTAGTGGTTGGAAATAGTTCTGCCGAGGCATTCTTGCGTTGGCGGTGTGGGCGTTTTCAAAGGGCACACACGTGGTGCAGGACGAGGCTGCCTCCCCGGAGAGACCGCTCCGTCTCTTGGAGCTGGGCGAGCAGCCACGAGGGCTCTGGTGACAGTTACGTTGATGTAAAATGGTTTCCAGTGACTCTGTGTTCCCGTGTACTGCTGAGTCTGGGGTGGGGAAACACAACAAAACCTGAAGTCTGTGAGCAGTGGCCTTGAGCCTGGAAAAGTGTTGTTCTCTTTAGGAAGGGGAAGAAACTGGGTGTTCCTTTGGATTTTCATTTTTTTTGGACCTTGATTGTAAATGCCAAAATATAAATATCCACTCGGGCTTCATCCTTTGAGCTAGTCCCCCCGCTTCTGATCAGCTGCCGGGGACCGTTCAGGCAGAGTTGAAAGCCGGTCTGCGTTGGGTAGAGGTTTGACTGTCCCACTGTACTGGTGTCTGTGCTGCCGGGGGACAGTCCTGGGGCACCTGGGCCGGTATGGCCCACTCTGACGTGACCCTGCCCTGCTGGCAGCTCGTGTGTGCTTGGCAGCGTGCTCAGCTGTGGGGTGCTGCTTTCTACTTGTGTTTAACTCTTAAACTTCACGTGCCACACTACTATTGTTACCTTTAGCAGATAACGTGGGTGTACGCACATTGGCAGCTAGCACCAGACGTGCAGCAGGAGTGGGATAAGGCTGCAGGAGGTTTCACCCTGAAGAATTACCTTTGGTGAGGTGGAGCATCCCCGAAAGCTTCACAGAGGATTGAGGCTTTGCTGGGAAGAGTTATTTTGGGCTTTGCCCTTCATTCCCTCTTGCTGAAGGAACGGCGGGGAGCACCAAGGCAGTTTGCTCTGCCCTCTCCCCAGCCCTAGAATCACAGAATGGTTTGGGTTGGAAGGGACCTTGAAGCTCATCCAGTTCCACCCCCCTGCCCTGGGCAGGGACACCTCCCACCAGCCCAGGTCGCTCCAAGCCCCGTCCAGCCTGGCCTTGAACACCTCCAGGGATGGGGCAGCCACAGCTTCTCGGGGCAGCCTGCGCCAGGGGCTCACCACCCTCAGAGTGAAAAAGACACCTCAGCGGTGTCTCTGGCTGCACCGGTACAGGGCTGTCAGTGCTGTGTCCCCTGGAAGCCCAGACTTGAATTTAAGGCAAGATTTCTGTGGGGAAAGGTGAAAATCTTTCATAGAAGCAACAAGAAACCCCTCCAAAACCCAAATGAAAGGGGCTGGGAGCGTCTGGAGGGCAAGGGAATTTGGCTCAGCAGTGCCTGCAGAGCTGCGTAGGCTCCACAGGACAGCGGGTGGCTGGAAGGAGAGACTGCAGAGACTTGGGGTTGGTTTTGCTAGGTTGTAGGGTGGGAAAAATGGTTTTGTTTTTTTTTTTGGGGGGGTAGATGGTACATCCAGTGGATGGCAGTGCTTGGGGGCCTGGGAAAAGGGGTGGGTGAGATGCAGCAGCATAGGTATGAAGGAAAAGGAGAGCCCCGCAGAAAAAAAGGTGCTGCAGGAGCCCAGGTGTAAAGGTTTAAAGGGGTGCTGGAGCAGCCCAAGGGCGGCACCAGGGAGCGGATTTTATAGAATAGTGTTTCCTCGAGGAGGCGATCTCTTAAATGGAGGACGGTACAGAGCATTCATTGCTGAAAGGGTGGCCGTGCAGGCAGCGGGGAGTCTGGTGCTACCCTGAGGCAAGCTGTCCGAATAAAATAGTATTTGCTGACTTGGATAAAATAATAAAAAAAAAACCTGAAAACCTCTTTCTGGTGTGTGGGTTTCTGTGGAGGGAGCTGGAGTTGGAGAATCACGAATAACCTCACTGATTTTTTTCAGGATGATGGGGAAGAGGTGCAGCTTCCTCTCCCAGGCGGTCGGACACTGAGGGGGTCTCGAGCTGCCTCATCCATGGCTTCCCGGCACTGCCCGGCTCCTGTCGGAGGGGACATCCTCGGAAGCGCTAGCCAGGTCCCTGCTGTGGGAATCCCTGTGGTCAGGCAGTGCCGGAGCGCACACAGGCAACGGTGCGCTCCTCCGAGGGCTCAGTGCTCTCCTTCCTGCCTGGGCATTGCCACTTTGGCTCCCCAGAAGGTCCCAGTTGCACGTTAAAAGTTGTCTCTTCGCTAATTCAGAAATGAGTTTAGGCCTTGTTGAGTTGCGTACTGGTACTGATCCTGTGTCCAGCTCTGGTCTGAGACTGTCGTGAGCTGTTGGTGTGACTGTGCTCTTCTAAATCTTGAGCCAACCTCTGATCTGTCACCGGAGATGGGCAGTCAAGAGGGCACTGTTGAGCAGCTGTCACAAAGTTTTTAAATAGGGCAAGATAAAAATCTCTTTCTGGTCAAAACTAAAGCTTTTGGTGTATCTTGACACAAACTAAGCTGACTTGGGGTTTGGACTGGTGGGGAGCGGAGCAGTGTCACTTACGGGTGACATCTCAGTCCAGCAGTGGGCCAGTGTGCAGCCAGGGCTTTCTCTCTCCTTACCCAACTTCAGAGCACTGATTCGTCGGGGGAGACCGCCTTCCATCTCCCCTTTCTCCTCCCAAGGCCGTATGGCAGCAGCTCCCCAAGCGCGGGCGCCGGTGCTAGGCTGCCGGAGCCCGCAGCACCCAGCGAAGAGCAGAGGAGAACCCGGACGGCACTCCAAGTCCTGCCCGGGAGAGAGAACCCAGACGGCACTCCAAGTCCTGCCCGGGAGAAACCGCCCGCTCCCTCGGTCTGTGCGGGGCGGCTGCGATGTGATTTGGATCGCTGTTTGTATTATCCCTATCACAGTGTTTTATCTTGCTTACCGGAGTAACCTGTAATGGAATCCTCGGGAGGGGGACACGGTGCCACCTCGAGCCACGGCTCTGGGTACATGTTTAACACCCCCACGACCAAAAGTGCGTGTGCTGAAGTGCACGTCGCTGCCCTCGCATATACGGCTGCGTTTACCGCAGTGCCCAAGCGCCGCATCCCTCCCGCAGAGCAGACAGAAGCAGCGTGCTCCCCTTGCTGAAAAATAAACCTTTATTTACATCTGAAAAGAGAGTTAATGTATAAAATGGTCTCATGGGGGTTACATGGATCCAGGAAAAACTCCTGCGTGACTCTCCAGCCTTGAACCCGGCTGTGGCTGAGCCTGGCGCAGCCTCCGTCCTTCCCGTGCTCAGGGCAACCCTCCTTGGGACGCTGCGTCTGCAAGAGGCTCTCCCGCAGCCTGTGAGCGATGGGGGCTGGAGACGGAGAACCGCCGGCGCCCACTTGCCTCCAGTGGAGAGTTTCTCCCTCTCGGAGTGGCCCTTTTTAGCAAGGTAAAAGCATTGCGTGGTAGGAACAACAGCCTCGGCAGCACGTCTGTCCTGCTCCTGCAAGGGGGTCGGGGGTGGGTGGTGGTGGCGGCATCTGCCGCTGCTCTCGGCTCTTGCAGGAGAGCACCAGGACCGGTCTCGGGAAAGGAGCCGTAAACCAGATGCGTGCAGCCGTGGGTGAAAGCAAACATCTTGAACCCCAGCTGTTGCACAGCTGGGCCCAGAAACGCCCCACTTTTTGGCAGCAAAACGGTTCCCGCCTGGGACTCCGCAGCCCTCCCTGCTGCGAAGCGGGAGGTGGCCGGGCTCAGCTCCCGGCGAGCTGATGTCCTTCCGTCCCGCTGCCACCGAAGGAGAAGCGGTGCTGCCCTGAACGCCCGGGGTAAATACAGCAGGCAAAAAGTGCTCAAGCGCGGTGGGGAGCTTCGTGCATGCCGGCTGCCGTGGCTCTGCTCTCTGCGGCGGGAGGAGCGCGGAGGGGAGGAAAGCATGAGGGATGGTTCCACGCAGCTGGAGAGCAGCGAGGAGGGCGGCCGGTGCAGAAGCAGCGTCTCGCTGCGAGGATGTGGGATGAGTCTGGGATGGATGACATTTCGGAGCTCTCGGGGTGTTGGTGCTCGCTCAGGACAAGGAGAGCAGGAAGGTGGTGGCCCGGATCGGAGCAGTCCTGGCACGGCCCAGGGTGTAACAGGAGGGGTTTGTTCATCGGGGCACTGGGTCTGGGCAGCGTCTCCCATTCCCCACCGCTTGTCCTCTGCTGCCAGTGCTGGCCAGGCTCCCTTTCCAGCCACCCTCGCTCCCTCCTCATTCCCAGGTCGGCGCGGATGGGCAGGTGGTTTCCCGTGAGCACGTCTGGTAGATGCCAGCAGAGGTAGCTGATGGTGTCCCGGCAGCAGCAGAAAGCAGCAGGCACGTGTTCCCCACGCAGCTCACCAAGCCCCAGCAAGGTGAGGCTCTTCTGAGGGGGCAGCAATGTCTGGGATGAGCCTTGGACCGCAGCGGGTGGGACGTCCCCGCCAGCAGTTGCAGGGTTCTCAGGTGCGGCGCAGCCGAGACGCTGGTCCCAGCCTGGCCATCCCGGGTGGGTGCTGCCGCAGCACGGCTTCCCCGTGGCTCCCTGCCCTCCAGCCGGGCCATCGTGGCCAGCAGCCCCTCTCCTCTGGCTCGGCGGGGCCGGTCACCGCATCACTGGGCGCAGCAGAGCGCTGGGTGGTCAAGCTTCCAGAGCTGCCACTTCTTCTTCATCTCCGACTTCACCTGCCATGGTGGGGGAGAGAGCGGGAGCTTTTCCCTGGCCGTGCCCTCCCCACCCACCATGCAAGGCAAGAGGCGGGGAGGATGACAAAGCCACCAGCCCATCGCTGGGCAGGAGAAGCCACAAAGGGTCTGTACCTCTTTATTGGCGAAGCAGTACAGCACAGCCACCAGGAAGCCCTGGAGGGAGAGCGGGGCAGTGAGCCCCCACCGCCACCCCCTCTCCCTGGACTGGGATGGGCTTAGCGTCCCCAGGCTGCTTTTAGGGGCTGAGGTGCCCCCTGCCACCACTGCCCTGGAGAGCACCCACGGCACAGGAGGCACCATCGCATACTCAACGAGAGGGCTGGGGCTGGGGGAGAGCTGGTGGCCCCCTCCCCAAGCCCAGCCACAGGCTGGGGCACCGTGGGGAGAGGGACCTGCAAGAGGGACCTCCTCTGTCTAGCTCCATGGTGCCCAGGGGATGTCTGGGACACGGACATGTCACGCTCCCACCTCACCTGGAAGGAGTTGAGGAAGAGGGTGAAGAACACCTTGACGTAGCGCAGGATGCCCGTGGTTTGCTCGTCGGTGGCAAAGATGAAGACGACCTCGTGGATCCCGAAGAGGGGGATGAGGGTGAGCGTGGCTTTGGCCAGCCTGAAAGAACACAACAGGTTCCCTCCGGCAGCGAGTACTGAAGGGCTGGGGCACATGTGCAAGCTGGGACGAGCTCTTAGTTAACCTCAGGGTGGTCACTTCATGATGTGCGGGGTAGAGGTGGAGGTGGGACAGACCCAGGAGCAGGAGCAGGGAGGACCCATGGCTGGCCACCCCCCCACCTCCGGCTCACCGCAGCTTGTAGTCCGCGTAGCCCTTCTGGTTGGCGCGGAGCTTGGCCAGGATCACCTTGAGAATCCTCATGAAGATCAGCAGGTTGATCTGGGGGGGAGACAGCGTGGGGCACGCGTAGCCCAGCACCCCCACCCCTCGCAGCCCACTCTGGCTGTGGTACCTGCCCTTGGGGACCACAGGAGATGACAAACCCCGTGGCGTCAGGTCCCCAGGGCTGCTCTTCATCCTCTCCCACCATCCCAAAATCCAGGTTAGGAAGCAACAGGGGCCACCCTTCTCACCACAGCCCCCCCCTGCACGGACCGTCAAAGCCTGGGGGGGCTCCTTCCCCCCCCCCCCCCACCTTGGGGGTTCGCAACCTGCTGCAAAAAACCAACCCCACGTGCAATTAGCATCGTGCCTTGGAGGCCAACCCCTCCCTCCAGGGCTCTGCTGGCAGCTGCCCCCCCCCCCCGGGGGGCCAGGGACTGAGCTGCCGGGCTCCGAAAAGGTGTGGGGCTGGCGAGTGCCCCCCTACCAGGGAGGCGAGCAGGATGGGGATGCGGATGATCCACCAGTAAGCCATGTTCTCGTTCAGCGCCCAGCACCTGCCCGGGGAGACACAGAGAGCGGCACCGTCACGTTGCGCCGGGGGGCGCAGGATGGGGCCCACAGTGTGCCACCCCGGGGCAGGTGGGTCAGGGACCTGGGGGTGTTGGTGGACAGCCGGCTGAATATGAGCCAGCAGTGTGCCCAGGTGGCCAAGAAGGCCAACGGCAGCCTGGCCTGTATCAGGAACAGTGTGGCCAGCAGGACTGGGGCAGTGATCGTCCCCCTGTACTCGGCACTGGTGAGGCCTCACCTCGAGTACTGCGTTCAGTTTTGGGCCCCTCACTACAAGAAGAACATTGAGGTGTTGGAGCGTGTCCAGAGAAGGGCTACCAGGCTGCTGAGGGGTCTGGAGGACAAATCTTACAAGGAACGACTGAGGGAACTGGGGTTGTTCAGCCTGGAGAAGAGGAGGCTGAGGGGAGACCTTATCACCCTCTACAGCTCCCTGAAAGGAGGGTGTAGAGAGGTGGGGGCTGACCTCTTCTCCCGGGTGACAAGTGATAGGATGAGAGAAAATGGGTTCAAGTTTAGCCAGAGGAAGTTTAGATTGGATATTAGGAAAAATTCTTTCACTGAAAGGGTTATCAACCATTGGAAGAGGCTGCCCAGGGAGGTGGTGGATTCGCCACCCCTGGAGGTGTTTAAAAAAAGGGTCAACGTGGTACTTGGGGACATGGTTTAGAAGTGGTTTTGTCAGGTGAGGTTAATGGTTGGACTTGATGATCTTAAAGGTCCCTTCCAACCTCAACAATTCCATGATTCTATGACCCACAGCAGCCTCTGTCCCGCTCCCCGCCTGAGCCCGAACCCCAGGCTGGGGGCTGAACATCCCGGTGGGACCCCTCCACACATACACACACACACACACACACACACACACACACTCACTCACTCACTCACTCTGCGTTCTCCTTCAGGTACTTGGCCGCTATCCAGGGCACCACGAACACCACGGGGGTCCCTGCAAGTCACACAGCAAACCCTGTAAAACCAAGCACCCACCTGAGCTGAGAAACCGGCCCTGGGGAGGGGGGACACCGTGGGGACCCCCAGGGTCAGCAGAACCCGCACCCTCCCAGGGCAGGCTTGGGCTGTGGCACTTGCCGACACCGGGTATTGTCCCCGGTCCCACCGCACGCCCGGGTGGCCCCTACCCCAGCCCAGGTAGAGGTAGAGCCGGTAGTAATTCTTCTCGGAGAAGACGGCACCGATCAGCAGCTTGTAGAGGTAGACGGCTTCCACCAGGAACCAGTAGTGGTTGGCCAGGATGCAGTACTGCATCAGCACCTGCGCCGCCCGGCAGCCCAGCGCCGCCTGCGAGAGGAGACCCGTCGTGGGGCCGGCAGCTCGCCCACGGGGGCACGGGCACCCCGAGAGCTCGCCCAGAGGGCCCACAGGCAGCACGGCCACCCCAACAGATCACCCATGGGGTGCAAGGGTATCCCAAGAGCTCACCCACCGGGTATATGGGCGCCCCAAGAGCTCACCCACCAGGTGCGCAGCTATCCCAAGAGCTCACCCACCGCGTACGTGGGCAACGCAGGCACCCCAAGAGCTCATCCCTTAGGTGCATGGTGCTGCACGGGCACCCCAAGAGCTCACCCACTGGGTGCCAGGGGCTGCATGGGCACCAGTACCTAGCTGCACCCCCCAGGGTGAGGGTCCCCACCGCGATTCCAGCCCAGCATGGAGCAGGGCCCCCCCGGGGGCGGCAGCGCTTGCCTCGTGGCTCAGCAGAGCCTCCCAGTCGGCCACCTGCACCACCTCCATGCCCCAGCGCTTCTCCAGCAGCGCGTCCTTCACCATCACCGAGGTCGCCCGCAGCCCGAAGGAGGCGAAGAGGTTGGCATGGATGTAATTCCTGGTGCAGTGGAGCTTCCTGACGGGAGTGAGGGTGTCAGGGGGCCGGGCGGGTAGCGTGGCACCCCTCGGCTTGGCCATCACCAGCCGGGAAGGACAAGGGGCAGAACAGCATCCCCCCAGCTCTCCTACCTGAAGACGGTGAGGACAAGCAGGGCAGAGACGAGGGTCAGGAGCGACAGCGAGTACCCCACGGTGTAGAGCACCTTGAAGCTCACCATGAGGCGACGGGCACCCTCCTGCAGGCGAGCATCATGCCGGTGAGCCCAGGGCGAGCAGCACCTGCCCGAGTGGCCACGGTGCCCCTGCCCCGTCCCTCCCTGTCCCTGCGCGTCCCTGCCCAGCGGCCGGGCCGGAGCGTCCCACCTCCTCGATGGTGGACTCCATCTCCTCGCACTGCGAGTAGTCCCGCCAGGGCTGGCTGCCGTTCACCGTCACCCACTGCCCGTCGGTGCCGCACCTGCGACTCACCAGCCCGTGTTTCACTGCGGACACGAAGCACCGGCGCGTTCCCCTCGTGCTCCCCAAAACCCCTCTCCCGGCACCACACGTCGGACTCTGCTCAGCCCCAAAGAGCCTCTGCCAGGGCAGGCGTTAGCGGGGCACGGGCTGGTGCCGCGCCGTGCCCCACGTGTCCCCTTACGCCCAGGTCTGCTCGTGGGTCCCTCTCCCCCCGGCGGCGGGCAGAAGGGGAAACCCCAAGAGCATCTCCCGCCCCACACAGCATGGCTCAGCCCTGGGTCCCTTCCAGCTCCGGGATGGCAGAGGGCCATTGTCACCTTTCTCAAACCAGGGCAGGTAGAAGGGACAGGAGACATTGACGGCGGTGCCGGGGCTCCCGTCGGGCCAGCAGGCGTACATGTCGAATGTCCGGTTGCAGAAAAGCCCTTCCAACGGCAGTGAGGGGGGGAAAAGCCAACGGTCAGACGCTGGTGGCACAGCCACATCCACCCCTGCCATCCCAACCCGCTGCCGGCACCTCCCAGGGGGGCTGGCATCACTCCTGGTACCCCACGCCAGCCTCAGGAAATCCCAGCCCTGGACATCCCATCCGAGATGTGGAGACACCCGCCAGCCCCTGGCGCATCCCTCTGTCAGTGACCGGCGTAAAGGACGCTGGAGGAGGGACAAAACCCGGCCTCAGCCCCGGCCATCGCCCAGCTCCGCGCGTCCCCACGTCTGACCCCGAGCTGGGGCACAGCCGGGTACCTGCTGGGTAGGGCTCACTCGCCATCCTCCTCAAGCACTCGTCACGGTACCGCATCCACTCCTCGAAGGTCTTCTCCAGCACCTTGGCCCCGGCGTTCTGCAAGCCCAGAGCCGGGTCAGAGACCCTGGCCGGCCGCCACGCTGGCTTGCCTGCCCCGCTGCGGCACCCGCGTCTCCCCAAGCCGCTGCCTGCATCCCCGGCATCTCGAGACGGGCAGGAACATGCGACGGAGCCAGGACCGAGCCCGTTCACAATGGGTCAAAGCCCGGTAGCGCCAACCTCGCTGCCCCATGGGCCGGCCCCGGTTTGCCCCTTACCGGCACGGAGGAGAACAGGCACATCCAGGCAAGATGGATGAGGCTCCGCTGGTACCCAGACCCGAGCACGTCCCTCATGGCTGCCCCCGCCGGCCTGCGGCCAGTGCTCCCAGCACCGGGCTGTGTCTCGGGCTGAGCTGGGGACCCAGATCCTGGGTGAGAGGCGGAGGACTGAGGATGGCACGGCTCTGCCAGCCACCCACGCCGGTGTGGACGAGGAGATGCGCTCCTCGAGGCAACAGAGGAGAACCGGGTTGCGAGTGCCAGCCGCAGGCACGTCCTGGGCTGCCACAGCCCTGGGTCACTTCCCTGCCGGAGCCAAAACCTTGGGGAGCATCAGGCAGAGCAGCCGGGAGCGGGGACATTAATCGGATCGCATCTCTTGGCCGAACCTTGCCAGCTTCCACGCCACCGCTGCCAGCCCCCGGGGCAGCTGGCAAGCGAGGGGGCCGTGACGCTGAAGCCGGAGGGGAGCAAAAGCCACCCCGGTAACTGATGTGGCAGCCGCCGTGCCACCGCTGCTCACCCCGGCCGGCACCCCACGGGTGGCCTGGTGCCACCAAGCCCCTGGGAAGGGGCCAGGGCTGCAGGGACAACCCCAGGGGAAGGCAAGGAGACCTCTCCAGGGGCTCCCCTGGGACGCACCGTGCCTCCTCCCGCCCCGCTGCCTGCCAGCCAGGATGGGACCCCCCCAAATCAGCTGCGTCCCATCACCTCCCGCCCCCATTCCTGCTCGCAGAGACACCCCCACACGCACAGTCCAGCCCGGGGGGCTCCGGTGGGAGAAGCAGCTCGGTCCCCCCGTCCCCCCCCCGGGGGTCCCCGGCCAGCACGGACCCCCGCACCCCCCATCTCTCCAGGATGGACAACCCCACTGGGGGAACCCCCCCCTTCCAGCACGGACACCCCCCGGGCTGTGCCCACCCGTGCTCCCCGGCCAGCACGGATGCTCCCCGGTTCCTCCCCCCCCCCTCCCATGTCCCCCGGGGGGGGCTGCCCGGACGGTCCCGCTCGGTGCCCGCGGGGGGTCCCGCTCCGCCCGGGCTGTGCCGCCCCCTCCCACCGCCCGCTTACCCTGCGCGGCGGCGGCTCCGCAGCCCCGGCAGCCCCGCCGTTACCGGCAGCCCCGGCAGCCCCGGCAGCCCCGGCAGCGCCGCCGTTACCGGCAGCCCCGGCAGCCCCGGCAGCGCCGCCGTTACCGGCAGCCCCGGCTCCGCGACGTGAGCGCGGCGGCGAACCAGCGGCGTCTGCAGCGCGGCCGCCTCCCGCCAGCGCCGTGCCCCGACGGGGCGGGCGAGGGAGGGGGGGGGAGCGGTTTGGGGGGCGGCACCGCCTCCCGGGGCTCGGGCCGCCCCGACGGGCCCCGGGGAGGGAGGGGGGGGGGTGGGGTGGTCCCGGGCGCCGCTGCTCCCGCCCCCCCCTTGTATCACACGGGGACCGGGAGATGAGGGTCCGGGTCCAGCCCCGCTGGGGGTCTCCGGTTGGGTTGCACAGGGACAGGGATGGGGGTCCAGCCCCACCGGGGATCCCCGGTTGGGTCATACAGGGATGGGGATGGGGTCCAGCCCCACTGGGGGTCCCTGGTTAGGTCGTACAGGGATGGGGATGGGGGTCCAGCCCCACTGGGGGTCCCCAGTTGTCTCACACGAGGATGAGGATGGGTTCCAGCCCCACTGGGGTTCGCCAGTTGGGTCACATGAGGATGGGGATGGGGTCCGGCCCCGCTGCGGGTCCCCGGTTGGGCCACACTGGGACAGGGATGGGGGTACAGCGCCACTGGTGGTCCCCAGTTGTCTCACACGAGGATGGGGATGGGGTTCAGCCCCAATGGCAGTCCCCATTTGGCTCACATGGGGACGGGGACGGGGTTCAGCCCTGCTGGGGGTCCCCAGTTGGGTCACACTGGGATGGGGATGGGGTCCAGACCAGCTGGGGGCCCCAGTTGTGTTACACAGGAATAGCGATGGGGGTCCGGCCCTGCCAGGGGTCCCTGGTCACATCACACAGGGATGGGGATGAGGGCCCAGCCACACTGAGGGTCCCTGGTTGCATCCCATGGGGACGGGGAAGGGGGTCCAGCTCTCAAACTGGGGGTCACAGGGATGGAAACATGGGTCCAGTCCCCCCCGGTCTCCCCCAGAGCACCCCCGTGCAGCCCCAGGGAGAGTCACAGGAGTCTTTCGCCTCCCAGGTTTGGCATCTCGGTGGCCGTCCCCTGCGCTGGGTGCTGTGGGGCGCTGGCGTGGTGGCAGCCCCCCGCCGTGCAGAGCCCTGTGCAGGCAGGGTGGGCTGCCGGGGGCCACACTCCCCTGGGGACAAGGAGCGGGTGGCCCTGGGGACGATGCTGGATCCGGCACAGGGACACAGCCTGCGACGCGGGTCACATCGTCCGGCCCCAACACCGGGGAAACCACAAAGGCAGGGACAAGCTGTGGGATAAGCCCCGGTGGCCCTGGTTCACGCTGCCTTCCCAGTTGCCCCACGTCCTCACGGCGGGGTGGGAGTGGGTCCGTGCTGCCCCACGGCCGCCGCGCAGGGCAGGGCTCAGGTCCAGCCTGGGGAAGGGCAGGTGGAGGTGGTTTTCCCATCAGTGGAGCAGGCGGAGGAGATCTAAAGGATGGCTGAACCCTCCCTAAAAGCCCCTGGAGACCCTCCAAAGAGCAGCAGCGGAGCTCCTCCAGACTCCCACCTCCCTTCCAGCGTGGCTGTACATCCCTCCGGCTGGTGAAAGCTCCTTGAGCCACGGTGTGCCGGGAGACCCGTGCTGGCCCTGCCCCGCAGCAGGACACCCATTTATGCCCTAAAGCTGCTGCTGGCTGAACACATCAGAAAATGCATTTATTTTGCAAAAAAAAAAAAAAAGAAAGGAAGGGATGTTTTCCCTGAAACCGTGCCGGTGGGCTCAGAGCGGCTACAGCGATTCAAACAGATGAGGAGCTGCCAGTGAAGCCAGCAGTGTCCGGTTATTCCCAGTGAAAATTAACCCATTAGCGGAGCAGCCCGTGGTAATGTTTTGCTGTTCTGGGGGGGAAGCTGAGCCCTCGGGTGCCTTTCTCGGCGCGAGCGGACACCAGGCTCTTTCCGGGGCCTCTCCACCCCGTGTGTTTGCTTATAAGTAGGTTATAGCGCTTTTGTGAGTCCGCTCAACGCGTACAAGACGGAAAGCTTAAAAATAATGCGCTTGAGATTCAAAGAGTGGAGCCTGGGTGGGTTTTGGCCAGACGCGCCTGCTGTGATGCTGCAAGGTCCCCGGGTGAGGTGTGGGTGCGTCTGCGGGGCCCCAGCGCCCCGTCAGGGAAGGGGAGGCGAGCGGGGGGGGGAGGTGTTGGAGGGTGAGTCGACGCCTTCCACCCCTCTGAGCATCGGGGTGGTGTGAGGGCTCCAGTCTCAGGCGGGGGCAGAGCACCCCCGCGGCCCTTCCCACCCGGGGAAGCTGAGCTGGAGAGCAGCCTGGGGTTCTTCACCCCACCTGGGCACTGGTGTGCTCTCAGCAGCACTGGTTCGTACTGGGAAGGGGGTGTTAGGGTGATGCCGCGCCGCATCTCCCCCCATAAACCCGCCGCCGGGCTGGGCACCCGCTGCCCTCCTGCTCTCCAGCGCGGTGGGGTCGGGAGCCACAGCTCGGCCACTGGCACCGACTGTCACCGGCTGCCGCAGCACAGAGGGTGCCCAGCACCGGCAGGCAGGGAACGCACCTCCCAGGTGTTTCGGAGGGGACTGGGGAGAATAAATCAGTTTTCTGGCAGGATTTGAGCAGCCTCTGCGTGAGGAGGCACGTGACGCACCAGTGCCAGCAGCCAGTTCCAGTTCTCCACAGCGGGAGCTCGCCCGTGTCCCCGGGTGCGTGGTGGCCACGGCCTCTGCTCGGCTGTGACACAGTCCAAACCTGTCCTGCTGCTCCCAGGGTGACACCCGCGGCTGAGCCGGCACAGGGGATGCTGCTGCGCTTGCTGGGGGGCCCCGGGGGGGCTGGGGACCCCTCTAGTGTCCTCCCAGGGTGGGCAGGACTCACGCTGCGGGGGGTCCAGGAGCTGTGAGCGATGAACTCTCAGGCTGTGCAGGTGCAGACCCTCCTGTCCCCCTTCTTTCGGGGCCATCTGTGCCCAACTACTGCATTCCCCGGGGCTGTGTCCATCCGTACCCGGGCAGAAGGTAACCTCCTCCCACCAAAACTCGCCGGGAGCCTGGGACAGCAGCAACGGGGGGAGAAATCAAGGGCTTTGGAGACAGGGGTGGGTGCTGGAGAGATACCAAGGGTGGCAATGTTTCCATCAGCTCCTATTGATACGGTTCCTACAGGGGAAGGCCAAAACCTGCTGAATCCTAGCATGAGGCTGGTGTGACCCCAAGGCCGGTGTGACCCCAAGGCTGGTGTGACCCCAACAGGTTATGGAAACCCCCAGGCAGAAGGTAGCACAGTCCTCAGACACGGCCGCCAGCTCCTGCTGCAGGAGCTGAGCTGATTAATGCTCCAGAACTGGTAACTCCAAACGAAAAGCCCTAGGGACCTGCGTTAAACCTTTGCAGGATGTTTCTAGGTGGACCCATGCATTTGGGTCCCTGCTTGGGGGCATGAGGAAAGGCAGGCTGGTGGGCAGAGCGGACAGGAGCCCCGTGCGGGTACCGGGGATGAGGAGGTGCTGGCAGAGCTTGCGGGAGGGTGTTTGTGCGTGGCACTGAAGATGGACGGTCGGTGAGGTCTGGCTGAAGGACAAGGGCTGTGGGAAGGTCTGGCTGGCCCAAACCTCAGCGTAAGGTGGAGAAACAGTGGCAGGAGGCAGCCGGTCTCACACGGGGGTGACGCCACCGAGATCAGGACAGAACACCACCACTGGAGGTGGAGACGATGGGATCATACGGTAATCCCGGCTAGGAAGGACCAAGGGAGGTCTCTAGTCCAGCCCTGGGCACAGCAGGGTCAGCTCTGAGGTCAGTCCTGGCTCAGGGCTTTACCCAGTCTGGTCTTGACAACCCCCAAGGATGGAGATGGAAGATGGACCACGCCTGAAATCTCGAAAGCCTCCAGACAGCAGATAAACCGAAAGAAGAGGGTTTCCCATGGGGTTTCTCTGCACAAGCGTCACCGAGCGCGTGGGATGGGGCACAGGCAAGCGCCAGGGCTGGCCACCAAGGAAACCTGTGAGTCACGAAAGGTGATGAGAAATAAACATGGGCACCTGCAGGTGGCTTTAGCTGATGCGGACAGAGATGCTCTCCCCCCATAACAGCCTTGCTGGAAGAAGATGTAACAACAATTAACACTGAGGACAATTGGCATCGCTCAGTACCCCTAATGATGCCCGAGTGGCAGAGAAGGACAAGAAGGAGATGTCACCCCAACCATGCTGCTGAAGCACGGGTGGGGTTTTTTGGAGGTTTTTGTGGTTTCCCTCTTGGTGGGCAGCTAACTTTTTCTCAGGGTGACAAGCACTTTCTGCGTAAGCATGTAATTCCCAAACGGCCACTACAAAGTGACCTTGCCTGAAGATTCGGAATCTCCCGCAGCACCTGTGGAAACGAGGAGGGCCGAGGACCCGAGCCCCGCGTGATCCCACCCGCACCGGCTGCCCGGGGCTGCCCCTTGCAGATGGTGGCACTTAAACTTTGCTTTTTTTTTGGCTATGATTTTTGTTTGGGTTCCCCCCCCCCTCCCCTCCCCATTACCATCGGCAGCCGAGCGTGACTCACCGCAGCTCGGTGGCTCATTTTGCAGACTGAGCTCCAGATGGTGTCCCCCCCATCTCCCCCTGCCCCGGGTAGCTGCTGTCTCGCTGCTGCTGGCAGCCTGGCTCCTCTCTCCCCCTCCATGGCTGCTTCTCCTCCAGGTAAAGAACCGATTCTCCTCTTTCTCCTCCTACCTGTTCTGCCCCGGGGCAGGTGGAAGGCATCACTCACCGGACTGCGGCTGGCTGTGTCCTGGCTTTGTCCCTCTCGCTATGGGCCAACGTTGCTGTGTGGTGGCTTTGGTGTGGATGGGGAAAGCGGGGAGGGCTTCTGTGCACCTCGTCCTCTTGCTGCAAATGGACGTGGAGCAAGGAGGATGCTCAGCGGGTCAGAAAACTCCTGTACAAGGTCTCCTGAAGGGATTAGGACTCGTCTCGGGGGGGCAAATTGTGTGAGGGGATCCCTGCTGCTCACCCTGCCACGAGGCTGGAGCCGGTGCCGGTTCTCCCAGGGTCCCATCCTGCCCCACACAGCCATAATGTGGTTCTGGGACACCTATGGAGGCTTCTTCCAGCTGCGTCCCCATCCCCAGACCCGGGCAGGCACCCCATGGCTTTGCCATGCTGCCCTGAAGACCTTCCTGCGTGAACCCATCGAATGCCAGTGGACTCATCCCACAGCGATGCTGAATTTGGGGCTCCAGCACAGAGGTGCATGTGCCAGAGCTGCAATTCCCCAGAGAAGGACCACAAATCTCCCGGTGTCGTCGCCCGGTGTGGTCCCCCCCGACCCCGCAGAGCCCAAAGGGCTCTGCGGGGTCGGCAGGGACTGCGTCGGAGCGGAGAATCCATCTGGAGGGGATTTGCTCGCTGCTCCTTTGAATGGGGACGTGAGGAACATGCTGTTCCTCTCCATATTGATGCATCTCAGGCAGGGTCTCCATAGCGACTGCAGCGCTTGTGGCTCGGCTGAGGCCGGATCCTGACCCGTGGGGTGCTGCAGAGCCGGTTGTAGGTGTGGGGAGGGTGGCTGGGACAGCATCCAGGTCCCAGCATCGCTGGGATGGATGTGGTGCCGGAGCCTCATGCTCCATCCCCCAGGGCTGAGCCTCCCATCCTCAGGGCAGCCGTTGTCCCCCGCTGTCCCTGCCCGGGGACAACCCATCACTGCTGCTCTGCACTGGGGGGGGGGGCCGGGGGGGGGTACATCTGTATCCTCCTCTTGGTTGTGGTCCTGGCAGCCCATCAGCACGTGGCGGGGATTTTAGCACCTCGAGCTGTGCTCAGCCAGGTCCCAGCAGCTCCGCAAGAGACACGGCTGCTTGAAACGCCTTCCCAACTCCTCCTGCAATGGGTAAGACCCTGTGAGACCACCACCCTGTCCTGCTGGGGCGGGTTGTGGGACGCTGGCTGTGCCACACGGCTGTCACCAAGGAAACACAGTTGATAAATGTGTAGGCTAAAGGCAGGGTTCACCGTTGGAGATGGGAAAATTGCCCCTGAAGGGTCTCCTGCGTTGAAGGTGTCGGTGCCCCTCAGGCAACCTGAGAGCCGCAGCGGGGGCCTCAGCCTCCTGCTTTGAGGCAAAAAAGGGCCAATTTTCTGTTCAGTACCACGACACTCGGGAAGAGGAGAGCATCCTCCAGCGTCCTCCATCAGTGTCGCTACAGGCTAGACGCCAAACCGGAAAACGGCGCGGGGCTACGTCCCTTCCTCCAAGCACCGTTACCAGACTTACCAGCAGAAACACCTCCCGAAAGCAGGTTTCATTTTATCTCGCCTGTTATTGAAACAGGGAAATTCATATGTGGGGGTTATCGTAGACTTTGCTCATCGTGCCGCTTTGCTTCCCATACAGGAGTGATTCGCAGAACAGAAACGCTAATCAACACATCCTGACTTGCAATTATTCAGTGAACTTCTCAGAAAAGCCTGCCGGACCGTTACCGGGGAGAGAAATTCATCAGCATGTGAATGCCCCAGGACCCACGTGAGGAGGGAGACAGCAGAAGTCGGGGAGAACGTTACTCACCGCGAGCTGCGCCGCTTGCGGCTGGACTGGGGAGGCTGCCGCGTACGCTCAGGCGCACCGAAGGCTCTTTGTGTATACTAAAAAGCAAAGTATTTTTAATATCGGCAGATGGTGCTATTAAAGATAGCTGCGAAAGCGCAGCCCGACAAGACGCGGAGGCAGACCCACGTGAGCGTGGCGCCGCTTTGCCCTGGGGTTTGCTCTTTTCGGGAGCTGTTGCCCGACTCCCAGCAAAAGCTGCTTCTTGCTGGAACCTCTCCGACGCAGGAGAGAAACCACCCTGAGCTTTGCCCGGCCACGGAGCGCTGCTGCTTTCTGACGGGCAATGGTTTGGGGTGGCTCTGCTCCCTCATACGGAGCAACAGCTTCATTACCTTCTGGGAGACATCGAGTTGCTCTGACTGACGAGGACGTCATCACCAACTTCACCGGGCGGACCATCACGCCTCACCTCCGGGAGATTCGCTACTTTGGGGCTTCTTCCTGCAAACACCACCAGGAGAAATGTAACACTTAATACTATATGATACGCTCGAGCATTCGCCTGGTGGCGACCGTCTCTGTTACAATATGATTATGAAGAGATAATATGTCAACCTGTCCATAGCCAGAAATCAGCCAAACACCGCTGCCATCCCACCCATTTCGGTCCAGTTAGGGGATTTTATAGAGAATCAGCTGCTCGGGCATTTCTTTCCGATAAATGCTGCTTCGAAGCGTTACTGGGGGACACGGGACTTTGGAGGGACAGGGAGAGATGCTCTTTTGAGTAGAGAAGGAAAAAGCTTGCAAGTCATGTCCCACGAGATGCCTTGGAGGATGCCCTGACCCAGCACCTTACAGGGGTTGTATGGGACCCTGAGCTAGGGGTTTTGCGCAGCGTTTCCATCCTGTTTTCCCCCCGTTTCCATCCCCTCGGGCAGCGCCAGCGGGGGGGATCCCACTCCATTCTCACTGTTCCGCAATAAAGGTCACTTCCGAGCTGGTGCTCCAGCGCCGCGTTGCCACATGCTCATGATAAATGACTGTTCCCAGCTCATAAAGGCACTATTGAATTTGGCACTTAGAGAAACCCTCAGCAGATGCCGTCCTTCTAGAGAGCCCCCGGGCGCGCAGGCTGTTGGGTCCGTATTCAAAGCTGACCGCATCTCTTTAGTTTCCGTCGCGTTTCTCGCCTTACTCAAGCGGGAAGGTTTAAACGATAAGATCAAGAACTTCTCTGAAAATCATCTATATTCACAGCCTGCCCCAGAGCTGGACTTTTTGTACCCGTCCTCTGCTGAAGGGCACGGCTTGCTCTCCTCCATATGTAAAGCCTCGGCAGGCAGCGCAGCATCCATATTCCACGCCGGGGTCGCTATAATCCCCGGCATCAGGAATTCAAGGAGCAGATAAGAGGCTGCATCTTTCCTTTCCTCCCTGCCCATTAGCAGCCTGGTCGCAACTTTGTCTGTTCCCACCTATTTAAGCAGAACTGTGCCTGATCTATCGCTTGCTTGTCTTTTTTTTTGGTTGTTGTTGTTTTCTGGTGGTGTAGCCACATCCAGGGGAAGCAGCATCTCCTTTTCACCCGCCAGCGTGGAAATAAGGGTGGTGGACACCTTCCCGCATGGGTGGGATGTACGAGGGGATGGGGCTGGAGCCAGGGCCGGGCTTTGCTCTGTGCCCAGCTGCACTTACAGCCCTGGGGTGGACACGCAGGTGACTTTCCAAAGGTGAAACACAGCCCTGAAGGTGACTTTGGAAAAATCTCTTTGGGGGCGGGGGGGGGGGGGAAATCACTTTGCCCCCCTCTTTGAGGCAGGGGCGGCATTTTTGCCATCCTCAGGGCACCGGCATGGCCTCCCCCGCACGCCCTGTGGACAGGGTATACGGCTGCTCACCAGGAACGGAGGGGACACGAGCAGGCTTCCAGGCTGGCAGTGCCGGGAACAAAAGATTAAACGGTGGCCGCTGCAGGTGGGGTTTTCTGGGGCTGTATCCCGCCAGCTAAACCCCGCTGAGCCCCGGCGGGGCAGCTACAGGCCAGTTTGGAGCACGACCGTGTCCCCTGCCAGTATGTCCTGCCCCGCTCTTTCACTCGCGTGAGCCAAGGCAATCCCTGCATGCCATCGCGTGTCCTCCTCATCGGCCACCAGCGATGGCTGGAGGAGAGCAGTCGGGGTGGTGACCTACATCCGTATGGATGTCCTGCACCTTCCATCGACAGCTGGACTCAACCTCTGAAGACCTCTCCCTCCATCACGCCTGGGTTTGCCGGGTCTCTGTGCTCTGCCAAACCAGAGGCTCCCTGTGGCCGCGCTCCCCTCAGGAGGTTTCGCCTGCTTTCATGGCCAAATCGCAAAGAGCTCCAGCGCCAGCAGCACTGAAGGCTGTTGTCTGAAACATCAGATACCACGTGGCTCTGGGTCCACTCTCCCCGAGTTTCCTTTTTGCCCCACTGAAATGCAGAGAAGGCAACCCCAGAAGTTTTCTCCCAATGGGCCCATTTTAAATCAAACGCAAATTCTTCAGCCAGCACACGAAAACGTGTTTCGGAGCTGCTGAGACAATGCAGATGAAGCGGAACGGGCAGCGGTTGGCCTCCCTCCCATCACATCTCCTCCGACTGGCAGCTTGGCCTGCTTTCGAGACCTCTCCACAGCCTTGTGTCCACACCGTCACCTGCCTTTTTCTGATCTCGGTCCTCCATTCCCATTTACAAAGGCCGGGGCCAGCCGTTAAAAAGGCAGCCGGTAACGCCGGACACCCGCACCGCGGGGCGGTGGTGCTCGCTCTGGGAATTCCTGCCTCCACGAGGACATCAGCAATAAACGGATGGTACCCGTAACGCGCTGGCAGTCCTCTTGGAGAAGCGCGTGGTTCAAAGTCCTCTACAAATGCTGTGTCTGTGTGTTTTTCTCCCAAACATCTTAGCACGCACTTTTTTGTATACCCCCAAATGATGTCATCTCACTTTTTCACCCAGTTGGGGTGAAAATTGACAATTTCTGGTATTTCAAATACATACTCAGGGCAGCCGCCGGCCCCATGCCTTTCCCCGTCGGTTGTCAGAGCTGGATGCACCAGGGGACACGTGGATATGGCCCCATCCCACCCCACCTCCCAGATGTCCCCCAGCAGCCCCTTGGCTACAAACGAGCCAGTGCCTATGATGTGTTTTGTAGACCAGTGGCCACCATGGTACCTGTGACAGACAGGGCTGGGGAGGAGGATGAAGCTTGTGCTCCTTGCAGCGGTGGCTTTGCCAGGGACTGTCCCCTGCAGCCACCGCTGGTCCTGGGCATAGCAAAGACCTGTGTCTTCACCCTCCGTCCCTATTGACCCCACTCCAGGTGAAACCACTGCCAAATGTTGTTAAGCTCAATTGTCACCAAGCTGGGTAGGGTCTGGACTAACCCCAGGTGTAACCTCTTAAGGGTATCTTCAGCAGATCCTCCCACCGACTACTTAAGTGCCAGACCAGGGTGGGAGATGGGTTGTTCTCCAAAATGTTTAAGGGTTGGCCTGGAGTATCTTCTTCATTACTTGCCAAAATGAATGCTTGGTGTTATTCTGAGGAACAGTGGATGGATCCTGTCTGTGGAGACACACAGGCTGCTGCCACCCTCAGCTCAGGGACATCTCCCAAACCTGTCTACATAGGCTGAGGAGCAAAGGTGGGTATGCTGTGTGGGCTGCTGTGGCCAGGGAACCCATGTGTGCCCTGACAGTGGTGCTGGCCTTTAGCTACTTTGAGGACAGAGATGTTTTCTACAGCTTTCACATCCTATTTTGCAAAGTAGGGACAAATAAGTAGGGGCTTAAGAAACTGCTTTGTCTTATAATGTGTCCTGGGTCCTTCCCAGCCTTCCAGTTGTCCCAGGCATTGGGTTGTTGCCACCTTATGGTATAGTGGGATGGAAGAAAATGTGTTTTAACCCAGGACTGGGTAAAGTGGTAATCTGCATGACTCTGTTATGCCCAGACAAGGGTTCAGGTCACTTGGACCTGCAGGGTGAGGTGTACTCTGCATTTCCTTCTTGCCAGTGGGTCTGAAGGGGCTTGAAAAACACAACATGAGGCTGCTAACCTCACTTGTGATATGCAAGACTGCTCACAGCTGGGGAAACAGAGGTATGGAGCCTGTAGAAGCTGTGCTGTGTCACAGCCTGAAGAATAGAACACTCCGGGGAGACCTTGTAGCAGCTTTCTGGTATCTGAAGGGTGTCTACAAGAAAGCTGGAGAGGGACTTCTTACAAGGGTATGTAGTGATAGGATGAGGGGGAATGGCTTCAAGCTGGAAGAGAGTAGATTTAAGTAAGATATTAGGAGGAAATGTTTCACTGTGAGGGTGGTGAGCCCCTGGCCCACGTTGCCCCAAGAAGCTGTGGCTGCCCCATCCCTGGAGGTGCCCAAGGCCAGGTTGGATGGGGCTTGGAGCAACCTGGGCTGGTGGGAGGTGTCCCTGCCCAGGGCAGGGGGGTGGGAACTCGATGATCTTCAAGGTGCCTTCCAACCCAAACCATTCTATGATAGGGCAGGTCACTTGAGGTGAGGCTGCTGGACCTTGCAAGCCCAGCTACTGGTTGAGACACCAGGATGCATCTCCTCCAGCACCCTGGCCGAAGCCTGCAGGTTTCTGAGGCCACAGCGTGCTGGGCACGGTGCTCTATGGCAGCATGCTCGGCTGTTCAACTTGCTGAGAAAACTCCCCCCCCGCCCCAACAAAGTAAGAAAGTGACTCGCTGGCTTCGTAGCAGTTCTTTGCATGTGTTACCGTGTGAGCTCCCCAATTAGCCAGCGGAGCAGGCGGTGCTGAGGCTGGGCTGTGCCCAGGGTCAACAGAGCAGCGGCCATTCTTCTCTCCCTGTTCACAGGGAGATGGCTCCTCTGCTCACATGCAGCTCTCCTTTGAGGTTTTACTGTGAAGAGCCCAGGCAGTTCAGCACACGCTGTTCTTCTGGGCTCTCTCTGGCATCAGCTTTCTGCGTTGTGTATGAAATATTCACAAAAATGTGGGGTTTGGGGCTGGGTGTATTTAAATGTGTCAATTGATGCTATGAGCTGGGCTGAAAATGGCCCTTTGGATTTTTATGTGTTGCCCAGGGCTGCTTGTGTGTGACTTTCCCTTGGATGATAGAAGGGCTAATTAATTGTTAAACAAAGTCGAGGCTGCGTAGTGCCGTGGTTATTGCCCCTTCCCCGCTCACTCCAACTTCTGCTGTAGCAAGGAAGCTCTCCAGGAGCAGCAATATGGACTCCACACCTTCTGTCTCAGCAACTTCTGTCTCCAAGGAGCTTTGCTTCCCCACAGAAGAACAGAGACTTTTTTTTAGCTCTCAGATACAAGCTGGGCTCCTTTCTGCTGGGCATCGCCAGCACCGGGGGCTTGTGCAACCCACTCGGAGGGTGCCGCCTGCAGCGGAGCACCCCAGTGTAGTGATGGGACATCCGCAAAACCATTTAGTGATGAGATGCAGGCAGGCATGACCCCAGACTCCTGCTCTGCAGCTTGCCCACCCTGGAGGCCATCCTCCCGTGATTCAATAGGCTTTGGACTGGGTTTTGAGGGGGTATTCACTTCTCTTTTGGTTAACAAAACCTGAAGCTGGGTCCTGGGTTCACTGGGCAACGTGATGTATTTTCTGGAGCTGCGGTAAAGAGAGATTTCTGGATGTACGTATCACCTCTGCTCATAAAGAAGCACAGCCATCCTCATCATGACGGTTTGGTAGTTTTTTTTCCTGATCTTCCGACAGCTTAGTGGCTGATGGAGGTGCCCAGCCTGCAGAGAAGACAATCTATCACTTGCCCAAGGAGCCAGAGATCCTCGTTACCTAACCCAGGGAGGAGGATAATTCCCCAAATCCCATCATATCTGCAGTGCAATAGCTTTTGCTTCGACAGCAGAGGTGATGGTCTCCCCGCATCCGCTGTATGCTGCAGATGGAGGCGGGCAGCACAGCTGCAGCGCCGGCAGCCGCTGGGAGTGATGCTGAATTCATGGAGGAGGGATAGCTTCCCCTCGGCTCAATTTCACACTTGAGTGTATTTTTGCAATAGAAAAAGGTAGTTACAAGAAAGGGGATGTTTCCAGATGAGGCATGTCCCTGCTGTTGCTCGTCTCTTCCTCGCGATCGTGCCCAGCTTGCTCTGGCCGGCGTTCCTGCCAGGCAATGAAGCTGGGTGCTGGGATCCTGTCGGTTTTTCTGGAGATCCAGGGTCCTGCGGGAGGACTGGGCAGTGCCAGCCCCTCGCCGGGCACTGTCACCCACCTGTCTACAGGTAACGGGTTACTTGGGTCACAAAATCTTCTGCCACCCCAGCTGTGCCCAGTGCCACCCCAGGGATTATAGAATCATAGAATGGTTTGGGTTGGAAGGGACCTTAAAGGTCATCCAGTTCCCACCCCACTGCCCTGGGCAAGGACACCTCCCCCCAGCCCAGGGTGCTCCAAGCCCCGTCCAACCTGGCCTTGAACACCTCCAGGGATGGGGCAGCCACAGCTTCCTTGGGCAGCCTGGGCCAGGGGCTCACTGCCCTCACAGCAAAGAATTTCTTCCCAATATCTCGTCTAAATCTCCCCTCTTCCAGTTTAAATCTGTTCCCCCTCATCCTACCATGATCTCCTGTTGCTTGCACCGCTCTGGCTGTGCTCCATCCCCAGCCTGAACCCCCTCCATCACTTCTCCTCCAAATGTTTTCTTGTCACAAACCTATTTTTAGGCGTATTGAACCCAAACCAACTGCCCTGCCCTTTTAACAGAGCAACACTTAATTCTACCACTGAGATCACAGGTTTCTGCTGGCACAGGGACATAAAATTGCCGGGCTGGCTCAGCCCCAAAGCTTATTTATCCAAGACCCCAACTCCCCCCGCGAGTTGGGACTCATGGAGTGGCTGTTTCACCACTGACAGTTTAATGCCGAAGCAGAGCTGGGCACGGAAGACAAACCCAGCACCCAGCGCTTTGGGACTTTCATTGTAGCTCGATAAATCCAAAAGGTTTTTAAGCAAGCTGTTCCTTCTCCTGGCAGCATGAAAGGTTGTGCGCTGAAACAGCTGCTCGCTGTTTAAATGCTAATATTATTTCTGCGTTTCCCTATGGGCTCTTCCTCTCTCTTTTTCCAGAGGACGGGGCTCCATCCCCATCCCACCACAGCTCTCCGCACGGCTCCTGTTGCTGGCTGAGCAGCCACCAGGCTCTCCATCATGTGGCTTCCCCAGCAGTGGTGGTCCCCAAGCCCACCCGAGGCTGCGTGGTGGGGGCTGAGGGCACAGACCTCCACCGTCCCACCAGCTGCTGCCAGAAAGCAGCATCCTGGAAGCAACAGGGGAGGATGGAAAGCCAAGCTTGGGGCGAAAACTGGGCAAAAAAAGTGGCACCTGCACAGGTAAGGAGTGCTTGGGATAGTCCTGCAAGAGTTTTCGCTTCCCCTTGTGTCCCTAGTTTTGATGGTGGTGCCCAAATGGTGATTGCAGTTCATTAAATAACGTAGCTGTGCTGCCAAGAGCAGAGGCTGGAGAAGGGGACCTTGCCCAGGAGGGCTCGCTTCATCCTTGTGCTGTGCAGGGCTTGGGCTTGTACTCCTCAGCCCTGATGTTGTCCCAAATCCGGGTTCTTTACCCGGCGTGCAAGCCAAAAACACACAGAGCAGAGGTATTTCCAAGTTTATCCCCTAAGGCGCAGAAATGGGGTGCTCATCCCAAAATGGGAGCACCCCTTAGTTTCAAAAATCCCCACATTTATACCTTGATTATTACATATTCAGACAATTAATACACATTCATTGCTATTCTCTTTAGCGATTGGTGGAGATTTCTTTGCTTGCCATGTAAATTAGTGCACAGACTCGGTTGTCTTCATTGTTCTCTTTTGAGTAGGTGGTATCATTTGGGCAGGTGGTCAATGAGTCAGTGGTCATGATCTCCCCCTGCCAAAATTACCTTTTACAGAATCCCAGACTGGTGAGGGTTGGAAGGGCCCTCTGGAGCTCCCCCAGTCCAACCCCCTGCCACAGCAGGGGCATCTCCAGCAGTGGCACAGGACAGCGTCCAGGCGGGTTTGGGATGGCTCCAGAGTGGGAGACTCCCCCACCTCTCTGGGCAGCTGTGCCACTGCTCTGCCACCTGCACAGGGAAGAAGTCCCTCCTCAGGTTTAGATGGAACTTCCTATGGTCAAGTTTTACCTACTTCTCCTCTAATCTTGGCATTTCCAGGTGGTTTTCTCGGTTTGCTGACCAGACCTACAGTTCATCACTCTCTTGACATGAATATCCTACTTACCAACAAAGCTACGTTGCCTAGTAGTTAGTTCCTTAACAAAATCTGAGATTAAATCATGTCTAGCTACTAATTCTCTATTTTAATATTAGGTAAATAATTATATAGGGTTGGGGCTACATAGAGGACTTCTAGCAGCAGCAGGTTTCCTTGGTTGCTTCAATTGCATTTTACATTTTTTTTTTTTTCCTTCTAGTTAATCTCAATTTTACCATGGCAGTGAAAGCAGCTTTTTATTTGGTGATGCTCCTCAAAAAGGGGCAAACTGGGCAACCGGTGGCCGTTGTCCTTCCAAGCCTACTTTGACTCTTTCTCCTTGTTGCCTTGGCTGGTTGTTCTCCATACCCTTCCCTCCAGGTAAGTCAAGAACCAAGATGTTGACTTTACAGAAGAACGTGCCGAAACTTTTCATGAGCAAACAATGGGGTTTGGATCCCTTTGCCTTGTAGCGAGGATGATCCAGGCTTTCAGCTCCTGGGGACGTAGGGAGTGTTGTGTTGTCTACAAATCAAGCTGTTCCGTGCCAGCTTCAATTGGACACCCTGAAATTTGGCACATTCTGGGAAATAAGCACTTAGCGCTGGCTTCAGGCAGGCCAAGTGGTGCTCAGCTTTGGAGGCAGCTAATGGGGAGTGGAAACATAACTTATTTTTCATTGCATATAAATGAGAAGCCAGGCTTCTCCTCTCCTCACCTGTCAGGCCAAGTCTGAGATAGATTTGGGAAATCTACTTGCTTGGGGATGTTTTTCCATCCTAAGCAGCTTCTCTCACTTATCTGCTGAGTGATCAAACGGAGGCCATTGATTTATTACGCCTTCCGCTTGATACATGGGCTGCAGCTCATTCCGGGTACCATGCTCTGCTCTAACGCTGGCGCGTTAGGAGGGAGGAAGCTGCTCGGCAATGTAATTATGGGGAACGTGACGTTCCTGAATTTTTTTTCCTTCCCCAGACACAAAGGCTCCGTATTTCCCCGGGGGTTCCTCAGCGCAAAGGGCTGAGTTGAGGGTTAATGTTAAATAAAGTCTGCTGGTGAAACTCCCTGCCCAGCCAACACCAAGGAGTTTGGATGCTGAGCCAACCCTCGGCAGCGGACAGAAACCTCAGACTGTGGGGATTGGGGCGGCAAATGTTGCAGCCCAGGGTTGGAAACAGCTTTTAGGTGACAATTAATCCGGCCCAGGCCTGGTAACGGGGGAGGCTCTGATTAGAGGAGCAAAAATTGATGCCCAACTTGCAAGTAAAAGCGGAAAGTGGATGCAAAAAACCTGAACACACAGTGTCTGTATGACCCTTCCACCGACCAGCCAAACGAAACCCTCATCGTTTCCTACCCTGCCTTTTTTTTTTTTTTTTGGCTTTTGCACCAGCCCCTCTGAGCGAATTATTCTGGCAGATTCCCTTCCCAGTCTCTCAAGCTATAAAGGGTCTATTTGTAAAGCTAATACCCTCCTACAGCATTTATCTCACGGGTAGCTAAGGGGTGAAAAAAAACACCCAATATTGAAGCATACAGCAACTTCACACAAGGCTCTCCTGGGATGTAAAAGAAACTTGAGGCCTTTTTACCCTTTTTTTTTTTTCCCCCCAACAGATGAGCGTTGCTTCATTTTGTGATTGAGATCTCAAGATTCTCAAGAATTCCTCATCATCTCAATTTTATTTTTTTTATTCCTGATTTAAAAAAAACTTTAGAAAAATCAGAGTAAAAATAACTTGCTTTCTTGCTCCATCGTATTTTTATCAGCATGTTACGTCCTAGTCCTGCCAAGAGCTACAGCCCTGCCATCCCTGGCGTCGAGGACTGAATTTGCGGTGTGAGAATAACCAGGCAAAGCAATATCAGAAAAAAGAGCCGGAAAATCCTGAAGCTCTTTTTCTTTGCTTTGAAGGTCATTTTACAGAGGGGCACTGGGCAATGAGGGGACTTGGGTGCTGCCGGAGGGAGGTTTGACCACGCTGGAGCTCTCGGCTGCTGGGGTGGGGGCTGTGCTTGGGCTACTAGGAGCTTGTTTTAGCTACAAAAAGCTCTTTTTCAGGTTGATGTGCTGATTTCCAGACTGATACCAGGCTGCAATTGTGAAGGAAACCAGGGTACGGGCTGTCCAAACACCCCAGCAGGAACCAGCATGCAGCCCGACCCAGGAGAGCTGGGCAGGCTCCTGCCTGTGACACCGGCTTGGGGACAAAGCCCAGTCTCTGAAAAGCCTGGTTCTCTGCCCTGTTGTGTGGTCCTGTTCAAAACTGGGTGATTCTGCATCTCTGAGGGCAAAATCAAACATAGTCGCTCTCCTAACACGTGGGAAACCAGGGCGGGGGAAAGAACAGCAGTTTAATTCTTAGAATCACAGAGTAGTTAGGGTTGGAAGGGACCTTTAAAGGTCATCTAGTCTAACCCCCCTGCAATGAGCAGGGACACTTATTTATTTGCTTTATATATATATTTACTTATTTTGGGGACACTTGTTTATTTGCCATGTGGCTATGGCAGAGCCGTTGCTGGAGGCATACAGCAGAAGCAGCAGCACAGGTGAGCATCTGAGCAGGCGACAGGGATGCAAATTTTTTTTTTTTTTCCCTCCAGCTCCTGCGGTCCAGCCTGTCCCTGGGCGTTTGTGGCTGCGGTGGTGATGCCACTACCTACCCTCGCACGCCCAAACTCCCCACCAGCACGATTTGTCTGGCCACTGTGCATAGTTTCTTTGTGAAATTTAAGGCCCAGAGGGGAAAAAAATCTTCTTGCCAATTATCTGGCAGAGGCACCACAGCTGCTCCTCAGGGCTGCCTATGCGCTGGAACAAGTCCCATCTTCACAACCGCCCGTGGCACTCCTCCGCCTGCCACATCCCCCAGCGTGGTGCAGGTGAGCCTGACCCCAGGTAACTGTTTGCCCCACGGGAATAGCATGAAACAAAAGTTCTTCATGAAGCATAATTCCTTGTTATCAGAAGAAAATAACATTTTTAGGGCAATCTGCCTTGTGCCATAACGTAAGGATGTGAGAATTTCACTTGAAAACATGTGATAGCAACTTTAATGCCAAGCTCTGCCAAAAAAAAAAAAACAAAAAAAACCCAACAACTTGGGGAAAGAATGCTAGCACAACTAAAAATAAAAATATATATGTATTGCCAGAAAACCTCCACTTCATCTGCAGGAAGATGGCAACAAGAGCTCAGATGGCTGAAAGGACCAAGACAGGGAAAGATTAATAGAGTTGATTATTTCCATGTTGAGAAGCTGACAGATATTTTGGGGAGGGGGAGATGTCCTGAAGGGACAGGGTGGTGCAGCCCAAGACAGGGAGCTGCTGTTTGGAGGGTGCAGCCGGTGCTGCTGAGAGATGAACAACCGCTGGCTGCTGGCCAGGAGCCTCCGACTGCTGGATCGATAATGCTGTTTTAGATGGAAAGAGTGTTTGGTGAACACAGCGAGGAAAGGGGTCTCGACCTGCAAATTGTTAAGATTTATTCTGCGGGTCCTGAAATGGCAATAATGGGGTGAAGCGTGAAAAAAACCAAACCCATCCATGGAGGTTGTATGCCTGAGCTCCATGTATGGAGGTGGGGGGGGATTCTGTATGGGCAGATGTGGCCAAATTGTACTTTCTCCCCCAAAAAAGAAGAGTTGCTTACAGGCAGAGGAGACTGGTGGGGGGCTACAATGTCTGGCCATCCTTGTGGTGAGATGGTTTCTCCTTCCCATCTCTCTTTGATTGTAGAGCTCATCTCCTGCCTTGGTCTGAACACCGAGGCTCTCCCAATGCACGGCAAGGCAGTGCGTGGCAAACTCAGGCACAAAAAAAGCTAAATTGGGAGCTGACACGGAGACAGAGCTGTCTGATGGGATACTTGGAACGATGGACTATTTAAAAGCACGTTGTGCTAACCATGCTTGCAAGCAGCCAAAAGGGACACGATGGCACGTAGCCTGGATCAATGATGTTCAGCTGCCCAGGTCAGTGGTTTCTCGGTGAAATCTCTGATTAATGGATGCTCAGGAGCCAAAAGGATGACTCGACTTCTGCGGTGTGTTTGGGGATGGCTGGGAGCCAGAGAGAGGGGCTAAAAGGAGTTGGCCGAGTCCCAAAACCAGGATGGAGGCAGTAAATAGGATGAGATTATGCTAGCAGGGCTGGGGTGTGGAAGGGTTTGCCTGGCCCCACTTGCAGCACGCATAGCGCTTGTCAGCCCTAAAGTGATTTGGGGAGCCCCAAAATTTGCATTTTGGCGCAAAGCTGGTCACTGCAGGGGCTGCTAATTCCTTATCGCCAGTGGTTCGGGCTGCAAGGTGGGGTGACCACTTCCTGCTAGAAACCAGTCTGAGTGGCAGTCGGTGCCGCTGGATGCTTACACACTGCTTGGATGGTATTCGCCACCACCAGCTGGGCTCCTCCTACACCTCTACCAGGCCCCCAGCAGCAGCTGTGGCTTCCTACAGCCCCACAGAAACAAAATTTAATCTAAACGAAATTAGAGGTTTGGATGGAGACCAGGCACTGCAGATGGGCGGTGAAGACATTACCATCTGTACTCAGAAGCCTGCAATGTCGTCTATCGCTCACCCACTGTCGCAGAAACCTGCACCAAAACTTTAGATTTTTCTTCCTTTCCAACAGAATTTCCAGCTTTTGTAGTGATTGGGCGGGGACGACCCATCCCTCAACAGTGTTAACTGGGCTCTGGAATTGGGAGCTGTTTCCATGGAGGTTAGTTGACATGTCTAAGGAATAAGTAGAGGTGTGCAGCATTTTTGCCTTTGGGTGCGGGTTTCTGGAGATGGGAAGGCAGTGAGGAGAAAGGCTTAGCCTGCGTGGATGTGGCGTGAGCTCCTGCCACGGTCATACAGCTGAGGTTTGCTCTTCTGTGAGTCCCTACATAGTTCAAAGCTACATCTGCTACATCCACTCCATCTCCAGCAGCACATTTGTGCTGCCTAATATTAATATATAAATAATAGTATTTATATAAATCAAAGAGCCGAGGTGAACAGTATACCGACAATTTACTTCATTTCTTTTACAGCTTTGGCTTTCCCCCACATATTTCATCCCACCTGCCTTTTGCCCACTAGTCAATGTAACACAGCAACAGAGCAGGGGAACATTTTCTTCCTTCTCTGCTTCCCCCTGCCCAAGTCATTGCATGGCTGATATGCTCTTGAACTCGCGAATCATTGAAGGTTTGCTATCTCACGGCCTTCTGGCATGAGAAACCCAGCCTCTAATCACATCTCCTATTTTCTAATGCAGCTACTTCATTTCAATATTTATTCTTTGTAAGATTCACTGCTATTTCCTTGCTTTTGATTGCTTTTTCAACCATGTGGATAGGGTACTGCTCAATATAAGCCCATGCGCGCATGTCTTATATACGCTTGGCCAGTTAGAACTGGAAAACTGTGGACTGCTCCGCAAAATGTCCCGAGACATCCATAGATCAGCCTGACATCGAGATTATTTTTCAGCTCATCCCACCCCATGATATTGATGACCCTGTCAGTAAGAGCTGGGCCAGTCTTTCTGCAGAGTCTCGTGGTCGGAGCTCCCGTTCCTTTAGGACATCTGAAACCACCAAGTGTTAGCGGAGAAGCTGTCATGCTGTTCTTAGTTGATGCATCAACATGAAAACTGCTGTTGGTTATGTCTGCAGGGGCAAACTGAGGACACTGAGAGCCTTTAAGAAGTTTGTTATGAAACTGTTGACAGGATCAGTCAGTGTCAGTTGCGGGTAGGAGCTGAGAGGTCACAAGAAGCTGTGTTGGCTGGCCCAGGGAGGCTGGTTTCCATGGGGTCTCTGGGGATGGACAATGAACGCGCAGAGGTCTGGCCCTGCCGCTGGGCAGCCATGTGCAGTCTGGGCTGTGCCAAGGACCTCTTGTGCATTTCAGTCAGTGCTCCGCATACTGCAGTCGCTCTCTGGGTGGCTGTGGCACCCTGCATGCCCATCAGAAATGTGTGACTGTAGAGAGGAAGGTGTTCCCACCTGCCTTCCTCCTTGTCCTCTGCTCCCCCTTGAGCTCAGCCCTGTGATGCTCGAGCAGCCGGGCAGAGCTGTGTGCCAGGCTCCTGTCCTCAGAGAGATCCCAGTCCTCCTCTGCAGAACAGGTGGAAGCTGGATGCGCTGACTCCAACAGGGACCCGGGACGTGGCGGCAGTGGGTTTGTGTCTGCTCAGGTGAGGTGAGGACACAGGTTTTTAGATCCCTGGTGACCGTTGTGCCATCCTGTGGGGGAGCACAGCCTTATCTTCAAACCGCAGCAGCCACGGTTTAACGTGGCACAGGTACTTTTGGGTCTTCTCTGAAACTGGTCATAGAATGGTTTGAGCTGGAAGGGACCTTAAAGCTCATCCAGTTCCCACATCCCCTGCTCTGGGCAGGGACACCTCCCACCAGCCCAGGGTGCTCCCAGCCCCGTCCAACCCGGCCTTGGACACCTCCAGGGATGGGGCAGCCACAGCTTCTCGGGGCAACCTGGGCCAGGGGCTCACCACCCTCACAGTCAAGAATTTCTTCCCAATATCTCATCTAAATCTCCCCTCTTCCAGTTTAAAACCGTTCCCCCTCATCCCATCGCTTCCCTCCCTGATCCAGAGTCCCCCCCCAGCTCTCCTGGAGCCCCTTTAGGCACTGGAAGGAGCTCTGAGGTCTCCCCGGAGCCTTCTCCTCTCCAGGCTGAACCCCCCCCTCTCCCAGCCTGTCCTCCCAGCAGAGGGGCTCAGCCCTCGCAGCATCTCCGGGCCCTCCTCCGGCCCCGCTCCAACAGCTCCGTGTCCTTCTGCTGTTGGGCCCCCCCCGAGCTGGAGGCAGCGCTGCAGGGGGGGCTCCCCCGAGCACAGCAGAGGGGCACAATCCCCGCTCGCCCCGCTGCCCACACTGCTGGGGATGCAGCCCGGGATGCCGGGGGCTCGCTGGGCTGCCAGCGCACATCACCGGCTCATGTTGAGCTTCTCGCCCACCAACACCCCCGAGTCCTTCTCCTCAGGGCTGTTCTCAGTCCATCCTCCGCCCAGCCTGGATTTGTGGTCGGATGAGGGCTCTCGGCGCCACGGCGCTTCGCTTTCGGCGCCATTTTGGCCCGCCCGCCGCGCCGTAGGGCCGGTTGCCATAGCGACGAGCGGCGCGGCCTGTCCCGGCCCGGCCCGCTGAGGCGGCGGCAGGCGGAGGCCCGCGGGCTCCCCCGGCCATGTCGTTCCGCGACCTCAGGAGTGAGCAGCCTCGCCGAGGGCCGGGACGGGGCGGGGGGACGGGACGGGACAGCCCAGCCCAGCCCTGGTTGCGGCCCCCCCGGGGGCTGCCGCGGCTCGTTGGGGCCTACGGGGCGGCCTCGCCCTCCCCACCCTCCCCGCTCCGCGGTGCCTCAGCAGCCGGGCGGGTCCCGCTTCTCCTCAGGGTTTATTTGCCCCATAATTTCGCTAAAGGGATGCGGGAGGCGGGTGAGGGGCGCTTGGGGCCTCACCGGTGATTCGGGCGAGGGCTACAGAATTTTATTAAGAATTTATTTTTTTTTAAATCAGGGCAATTACGTTTTACCAAGGCGTAATAAAGGCCGAGGAGGGGGATAGCACAGCCTGTGCCTAGAGGTGATCACTGCAGTCCATGGTTAATTTCATTTAAATGTTGTGCTTTGCAGAGAGAAGCAGTTTTAACGTTGTGAGTCTCATGTTAAAAAGTCACTTTTTTTACTCAGGCATGTTTCCTGGTGAAATCACATTTATTTATTTATTCGTGCTTTTTTTGAACAGGGGGTGTCTGATGGTAAATGGTCAGTACGGTGCGGGTACCGGGGCTCTCGGTACGGTCAGTGTTGGATACGTAAGAAGGAATCCTTGCTTTTCCTTGTTTTTCAGATTTTACAGAGATGATGAGGGCACTGGGGTATCCCCGACTCATATCCATGGAGAATTTCCACACCCCAAACTTCATGCTTGTTTCAGAAGTGCTTCTCTGGCTCGTGAAAAGGTTGGTGATTAGGCGAACAAATGTTGGGGCTGCTGCTGGGATGCGGTATGTACGCTTCCAGCTGATGTTTTGGTGTGAAAAGGTGTTGAGAAGTATAAGGAGGAACATAATGCTAATTAGTCATTCTTCGAGATCTACTCTTCTAAATATCAGATAGAAAATGTGGTAAAGTTTGCAGGTTTCTAGTTTAATTATACAACCTAAAAAAAAAAAAAAAGGCGTTTTAATAAGTGAAATAGAAAATACAATGACTCAGTCCTGGCAGAGATTGGATCCTGAAGGTGGACATACGTATTCGAAGGTGGCTGTCTCACATAATCTACAAACTCCATGACTATCCTGCTTATATCTGACCTTGTACCCCAAACAGGGTGATATATAGTGAAAACTTCTCAAGATACTAACTGTATCTTGAGGTCTTGTTCTTACCCTGTTACTGCAATTGTTATTGGTTCAACCTGGTATTGTCTAGCATCTGTGCCATGTTTAAAAAAACAATAAAATGACATAGTACTAATCTGCTACTATACAGTTGTAGTTTTATACCCGCTTAACCCATTGACAGACTTTGGTTAAATACTTACGAAACTTGAGGTGCTAATCAAATTATACATAATCTTTCTCCCAAAGTGAGTGAAAAAATAAAAAAAAAAATAAAGTTTTTTAAGCTGCTCATTAGGTAGAATATTACAATTGAAAATATGACAGTGACCCGTTTGCCTGATCGCTATTTTTTGACCTGGATTTATAATTAGTATCCACTGAGTTTAATTAACGAGCTGTTAGACATTTGCTGAATACTGTTGCAATTGTAATAAAATAGGGAAATACTTACAGCCATTCAAAATGATTTGGATTAAGTTACCTAAATATTCTTTAAAATACTACTGTTACACTGAGGGTCTAAATTACTGGTTGTTTTCAACTCGTGTAAAAACAAAAATCAGCGTCCCCCCCCAGAATATAACAGTAAAATAGCAAAGCAATTGAAAGAGGGCAAAAATAAATATACACTTCTCTAATGAACCTGAACACTTCTAAAAGCTTAAGCTTCTGTGTTGTAAGATTACTGGGAGCCCTGTGCCTAATAGTGAAGTGCTTCACTTTCAGACTAAATAGCAACCGAACGCTGCCATCCTTTTCTGGTACGGGTCAGATTTACACTTGACACAAGACAGCTTTCCCAGCTTCTAGAAGCCTTTTAAATACACTTTAAAGCAGAGAGGCTGCTTTGCACTTGCCTTGCTTTTAATTTCAGATGTGATTTGAAAGCGAAGATGCTTTTTTGCCTGTCTGAATGTTGAAAATCTCGAAGCCTTGTAGAAGATTATGGGAATTTACTTTTTTCTTCCCTGGTTCCTGTAGGCTGGTGGCTTCTAGAAGCTTTCTGCGTTTCACTAGTGCTTTTTTAAAAGCATTTCACGATCTTTCGGTTTGCTTTTCTGTAAGTTTTGTTTACTTTGAAAGTGACATGTTTGAAGCCACACCTACCAGTGTGAACTTCTGTGTGTTTTGAGAGAGTGGAAAGGGCTCATAAGGTTTTAAAGGACCAGGTGGTTGTTTTTGTTATTACCAACAATAGTAAACTAATACAAGTCAATTTAACATACCTCTGGAAAGGCTGGGAATGTTAAAATAGTCATATGCTTGGTGTTTTAAGTTGTGAACCCACACACAATTAAGTTTAGTTTGATTTATATAAGCAGTTTGTGATTTAAGTAGTAAATTACTTCTGGAAATAAGTATTTCACAGACTTGGTTGAGCCAGCTAAATTTTGCTCCTTTGCAAAACTGACTGAAAAGATGTATTCAGGACCCCACAGTAACAATTCCGTCTGGAGAATTGTCTCAGGTTTTACAGCTTTTGTAGTTTGTACGCAAGCCCGTTGTATGCATTCTGGGGTCTGTATACCCCAGTCTTCAGCAGGAGCTGAAGATTTATTTTCTAGTCTCGTACGTGCTTGTTTTGTTTGATTTTTGCCTCACAAATGAACCAGTCTTGTTAATATTGCACATGTATTTCTCGTAAGAATCTACGCGTGCTTCTTTCCACAGGTATGAACCTCAGACTGATATTCCTCCTGATGTGGAGACGGAACAGGACCGGGTTTTCTTCATTAAGGCAGTGGCTCAGTTCATGGTAAGTCTGCCTAAGGAGGCGTGCTTAAGCAGACTGAAATACTGGTTCCGTATTAGCTTAAATGCTTTCTCTCTCAGCCCCTTACAATTTCCTTGCAATGGGTGGCTGAGTATTGTATTATTGTGCTGTATTGTATGTCTTGTGCTGTTATAAACTTGAACAGGCCAGAATCGGGATGCCTGATTCTTTTGTGCGCTTGAATAGTCATAACTTCAGATGTTTTCATTATGATACAGAATCATATATCAGTATGCTGCTGTATGAGCCTTCTCACTTGCTAGATCAAGCCACGTTTTTCTTGGATCAAATGTTTTATCACGTTATGCGTGAGCATATGTGAATTGGGCCATCAACTTTTTTAGTCTTGTGGAATAAAATAACATTGTCCTTTGATCATTCCTGTTCTTTTGATGCAGCATGAGCCTTTGCTGTTAAGACACGTTCACATAGTGCTCTTAATCGACTGGAAAAAACGTAATGGGGCTGCGGGTGGGTCTGGAAGCAATGGAAGTCTTTATGCTAATGCTAAAGATTAATTTCTTATAGTACTTTAAAAAATATATTAAAATGACATTCTAACCAAGCCAGCTTTTCCCTTCTGATTTGTGATGACATCCGCCATAAACTTTCTTAATTTTACTGTGATGATACACCTCTGTACGTACCAGAATGCACTTTTGAGCCCTGGAGCATCATAAGGTGTAATGAACAGATTTATTTTGTTTGGAGAGATTTCCTCCCTCCAAATCAAGCATGTTTTAAAAGGACAAGTATGGAAGCAGAAGTAATGTTATGCCTACGTTTTCCTTTTGATAGCTGATTTCATGTAAGAAATCCCAAGGGTTTTGAAGTATTACATAATATGATTCAGAAAATGAAATAAATGAAATTTCTTTAATCGTCCTATACTTAGTTAATATTACAAGATAATATGGGGATTATTGTAGGTTTTCAGAATTTTCAGAATGAAAAAAGCTTGCGGACGTTTCCTTAATAATCCACTGTCCATGGAATCCACAGTGGTCTTCTCCAGTAGCTAATAGCTTTATGCATCCGTAGCCAGATGTCAGATTTGATGGAGACAGATTTGTCTCAGAAGAGAATATCAGGGCAGATTAATCATCATGAAATATAACTAGAGTATTGTTCTCCTTTACTGAACAGCAAGTAAAGATGTGTTAATTTTTTACACAAATTATGTATTGCTCTGTGTTACTGGTAGTTTGAGAACTTGCCAAATGTCTCCTTTTCGGACCCAAAAGTTCCTGAAGTGTCTGCAGGGTTGTTCTATGTGGGTTTTTTTCTAATCATTTGTCCACCTAGAACTGTCCTAGTCTGGGTGCGTCAATACCTGCCTCCTACTCGAGCCCACTTGGATCCAAATTTGAGGTGGCGTGCAGCAAAAAGCTGCTGATGAGTTTAGTCTCGTAGCAATGCATTCATGAAAACATACTTAGCAAACCAAAGTACCAAACTTTTTGCAAAAGGCAGACGTATTTGTTTTTTAAAAAGCAATGGGAGAAGAGATTGATGCAACGTCTGCTAATAATCTTCCTGAGTGCTTTCCGGGAATTACCGTGTGTTCAATTCCCATTTCAGTCTGTAGAGATTTAGACCCACAGAGTGCCCAGGAGAGTATCCTAATTATTAAACAAGACAGGGAGATGAGAGCAATCCTCATTCTTCTTATTGAGAATACGCCCTTGTACAGGAAAGAATGCAAAATGTTTGGGCTAGACAGGCTAAAGGCCATGACCCTGCAACCCAATGGCTGGAGCACTCAGCTGGGAGTTCTGGTTCTTCCCTGGGTTGTTTTTGCGTTTGCATCACACTGTCAAAATTTGTCTCTGTGATAATAAAAAAGCAGATTTTAAAGTAAGGCAAACTTTCTGGTTGTTGATGCCATTCTTGTCGTATGTTTCTATTTCTCTTTTCTATTGCATGGTAATAATCTGATCTTCAGAATAGATGGAGGTGATTTTTAATGATCCTTTAAATTTAATTAGAACTGTTATAAAATCGGTGACTGTCTCAAGCTTTCCAAACACGAAGTTACGGTCATGAGTAAGCAGTGCCATTATGCCAATTTGAAAAATATATGTACTTATCTGTGTATTTTTTCCTGTTTTTAACTAGTCTTTGAGTGAAAAAACATTGTTTTTTTCCTTTTACTAGACATTGATTTTTCTCTCTTGGGGTTGAATGGAACTGAAATTGGAATTCCTGTCTTTAACAACATCCTTTATGATGTGGTGCATTAGTAGTCTTTGTGTAGGGGATGTTTAACAGATTCTGTCAATTTAATGACCTGCTTCTCTTAAAATTTAATACCTACTATTTCTATGATTTGTTTGTTAGATTTTTTCTACTGAAAGGGAAGGAGGGAGAACTTATCTGGCTTTCCACTTTGTGTATTGGCTCGTTTGAGGTCACGCTGGTCAAAATTTTCGAAAGCGATTTGGTTTTTTTGTACCATAAGTCTTATGTTCTCCCGGCTGAGGGTGTACAACATCAGTAACCCCTTCTGGAAGTTTTGACTTCACTCTTCAGCTGAGTTCCTGCCTGCAGGAAGAAGATGGAGAGTCAGTTTCCACTGCTGGGTTGAGATTTTGGGATGAGAGAGGCAAGAGGTAAACACTTCTTGAAAATGGAAATCTGATCGTAAAGTCACAAAGTTTGACAAGATGCATCCAGAGAGACGTGGGCCAACAACTATTGGCTTTTTTTCCTTTGCTCTTTGAAAAGTTGGAGCTAAATCCATGGTTTGAGATGTGGTCCTTTCTTTTTTTAGTTTCACAGGAAGGTTTGCGGCAGTCAGTTATTGAGTGAAGCTCAGTGCAGAGTGGGCAAAACTTGTACTGACCATTTTAATGTTTAAGTCTTTTACCCCAAGTTGAAGGTCTTGCACTGTCAGAGCCCTCCAGGGTGTGAATTTCTTATGGTAACACCATAATACCAAAGTTTTGTAATCCCATGAGTGAATCGTGGATAGATTCTTTCTGCCACACGATATTCCCAAAGCATCAATGTTTTAGCAGCAGTTCATCTTAAAAAGATACTGAAAGGAAGATGTTAAGTCATTTGGATGCTTTGGTTTTGTATTCGATTTTTGTTTGCTTGCTTGTTTAGTCGTGCCACCAGGAAGACTGCCTCCAAGTTTTACCTGAAGTTTGGTGTTGGCTCCTTGTGGCTATTCGTTTAGGATCTAAATCTTGTCAGGAATTTCAAGAACAGTATTTGTGTCCTTTCTGTGGCAGATGTATCGTTTCTATTATCTTCTTTTTTTCCCCACTTTATTATTTTGAAGTATAAAAAGATAATATTATAATGGTTTTTTCCTTACTGGTCTGCCTGTACTTTTCAGAGATGGAAGACAAGGGAATAAAATCACTAATATCGTAGCAGGGAAAAATTTGAGAGAAACAATAAAATATTCTGAAGGTACTGCTGGAAGAGAAGACAGTTAAATTAGGATAATTGATCTTATTCTTGTAACTCATTAAGGGTGAAATTTACCTCTCTGCAGCATCATCACAAGACCTGGGCAGCACTTACATTCCACTTAAATTTAATTTGAATTTAAGTGGTGCACGGGGGTTTTTGCTGATCGTCATGCAGGGAAGAATTAATGGATAGTTTGATTTTTTTTCATTCTGGCAATTATCTGCAAATGTTCTGACATGCAGAAAGTGCACACGTTTCAGAAAAATTTCTTCTAGAAACATCAGTAGTATGGTGAGGCAAAACTTGTGTTTCCAAACAGGAAGATTTATTTCTGTAAAGCAGAGCGTGGTGACCCCAAAAAGAGCTTTCAAGTGAAGTGTGAAGAGGTAAATGAGGATTTTGTTCTTTGTGACACAATGAATTCATTCTGTCTCTCCCAAAGGCTACCAAAGCTCACATAAAGCTCAACACTAAGAAGCTTTACCAGGCAGATGGCTACGCGGTGAAGGAACTGCTAAAGATCACCTCTGTGCTTTATGGTGCTATGAATACCACGGGAGTGGAACGCGCGGACCTGAGCGAGGAAGACAGCAGCAAGTTCAAGTTTGATCTTGGCTCAAAAGTGAGGAAAACATATTTGACAGGGGTTTTGTGTTAACTTATGAAAAACAAATCCATTTTCTATCTGAGACTTAAGTAGAGAAAGTTTTCACAACGGAGTGGGTATGATTTTAACTCATGCTTTCTGTAGTTGGGGTTACATGCTATGATTTGTTTTAATCTCTGTGAATTTTCAACCAGAAGCATAATACAAGGCAACAGTGGCACAAACTTGGTTATCTTTGGTATGGACTGCTGTTGAAATCATAGAAATATTGGAGTAGGCCAGAATAAAGACTATTTTATCTCTACTGACCTTATTGCAACAGGAGGAGATTGCAGAATACTGACTGAAAGGGTTTTTTTGAGCCTGTTTGCATTGAAGGAAAGGGAAATCTTCATGTTACCCTAACGGACATCAAAGCTGTTCAAGGCCTTATAATGAACGCCATCTCTAGATATAAAAAAATCCCAACACTTTGTTAAATAAGGGGAATTCCTGTTACTTCTTTGTGTTAGTTTTAGCACCTCTTCTATATTGTAATATTTTTAGTCTTTAATTATGTGCATTTGGCACACATCTATGGTGTAGCTATACTATACTATGTTGTGCCTGCTTGTTAGCTAATAATACTACCATTCTTGAAAAAATGGCAGTACCACAGGTGATTTTTCCTCTGTGTAAGTCTGGTGTGCCTCTCTGAAGAAGGCACCTGAAAAAATAATAAAAAAACACTTGCAGATGATCAATATTTATTAACCGTGCAATGTGCTAGTCACATTCCTTTTGGTATATATACTTTTCACTTTTGCATGTGAAAAAGGTGATGTTTCTCTTTGGCCTGGGCAGCACATGAACCAACAACTGGCTGAGTCGCAGTTTTGAAGAGGTTTTTATTTGGCCTAAATTGGCTGCGGTTTCGCCCAGAAGCCTGTGTCTGAATGGTGCCTCATCTAGACCAATTTAAAGCCAAGAGACGGGCTCACTCTGATTCCAGTGGACGACTTCTTCAATACTATAGTAGAGCTTTAGCCACTGTGCTCGCCTCCTATGCAATTTTAGCATCAAAATGGGAAAAACCTGTCGTGGATTTTCTTGATGATACTGGGGATTCTCTTTTTGCTATTCAGTGCTGTTTCTGTGGTTCCAGATTGCTGACTTGAAGGCAGCTAGACAGCTTGCTTCCGAAATCACCTCCAAAGGAGCAAGTCTGTATGACTTACTTGGCAAAGAAGTTGAACTGAGGGTAAGTACATACTGGAGAATGTATAGGAACTTGTGTTCACTGGCTGCTGCGAAGGAAAAGGGTGAAAAAAGTATCAGTAGTTTGTCTTAATGACCGCATCTAAAATGAATATTCTCTGAGTTGAAGGAATGGGTCTGAAAGTTTGCCTTTCCTGCCCACTCATATTAATACTTGAATTGCAGTAAGCCTGAGAGAACAGTTCAGCGTTTTCGCTTCAGCAGGAAGCTGAAATACTCTCTGTAGAACTGTTTGGAAATACTAACTTTATATGTATGTTTTAGTGGTGGGGATAGATATGTTCTGAAAGATAAATGATTAGTGGCCTTAGTTTTCCGAGTGCAAGGCTCATTATTTCTGTTACAGTAATTGAAGGCCTCGCAAGCCTGCAGGGCACATATTCTTTAGCTTAGTTGTAAAATCACAAGCTCTTGCGTGAAGTCACGGAAGCGTCCTGAAACACTGCCAATAAGTCTTTCAATTATTTTCTTAAATACGTTTTATCTGTGGTGCTGGAGGTTATTCATTTTCTGAAAATAGACATTTAAACGAGGGAAACCCTGAATGTCTTACCGCTGTTATTGGTAATCTTCAGGTTTGCAATACCTGAGCTGTAGGAAGCACGGCCTGTAAGAGCAGTAGACCGTGTGCCTTGACGATTAATGCTCCCAGATCTTTGTTTGATGGAGTGTAAGTGTTTCAAAGGGTGGATGATATACAGGGAAGATTATCTGGGGAATATAGCCTTTTCTGCTAGCTATGTTAGAGTGGTATGCAGCAGTGTGAAAGGCATTAATATGTTAAAAGGGAGAGAGAAGTGATAAGCCAGTTTAATTCACCATACATGATTGTCACAAACCCGTTAATCAGTTGCTTTTCATCTTACATTCTTTGCTTGATTTCTTGGCTTTGAAATAATTTTCACGTCAATGCTGCCTAATGTGTAAATGTTTGCTTTGAGCATTAAACTCTTTTTTTGCTGAGTACAGCATCGCTAAGAACTCTGCTAAAAAGTCAAGTGTAGGTCAGAATAAGGCAACATTTTTAAAAAATACTCAAGCATTGGTTTGAAATTGGGCATTGTTTAATCACTTTAAGTCAAGGCTTTTAGGAGTCAGCCTGGCTTTAGAACTGGGCTCTAGAAAAGGGACTTGCACAGCTGCAGAGTGCTGAAAGCATGAAATGAAAAATCAAGAGACGAGTAAGTGCTGCAGTGGAGCCACTTCTCATTGGGTCCATTAAGAAATCTTCAGTGGAAGACTGTTTAAAGGTGCAATTTCTAAAAGGACGGTATTCCTTATACAGTAGCGAGCACATGTTTCTCGTGGCGTAATGACTGAGTGCACAAGATGGGGCTAACGAATCCTATATAGGCACACAGTTTATCGTTCACAAAAAGGTTTGACAGATTGAATTTGTTGTCTTTAAGAAATCCTGTCTTAAGAAAGATGACCTTTGCTTCTGTCTCATTAGCTCTGAGCTTATATCCTAAATGCACAAGGTGACACTATGACAGCACAGTGAGAACCTCCAGAGAGCAGCAAAAGAGACTTTCATGCTCTGTTCCTTATGATTTGTGAGTGGTTCCAGCCTTCGTCAGTGATTTGTTAAAGCTGAAGAATCCATTTTGGGCTTGCGTGTTAAATGCCAAGTTTGGTACATAAGCGTGTGACAAGTTTGCGACTTGAGCCTGTAGCAAAGCAAACAGGTTTCAGGGTAGGGGCCAGGAGGTTGCAGTAAGCAGTTGTTCCGTGGAATTTGTCAAGTTTTCCTTTTTTAATTATAAGCACCCAACTCCGCCTTTCACTTGAAGTATGAAATTTGCTCATCAAATGAGAGGCTTAGAACCAAATGCTGCTGTTTTCTTCCATCACTGCTAAGTCTGAACACGCCCATGGAAGGCAGTGGAGCTGCAGTTCTAAGTAGCCAGTGTTGAGGGGCAGCCCTTCTTCATTTCACACCATCTTCCCTGGATCCTTCACAGACTTGGTGGGGTGCTCAGAAGATGACAGGAATGGCGTCCTCTGCCTGCCTTTCCCACCTAGAATCAGGTGGGCAGAAGTAGAAGTGCAGTTAATTCTGGTGTTGTGTGGGGAATTAGAGCTTTGTCTGTAGATATCAAATGAGTTGCCATTAATCTAAGGTTACTTTTATTATTTTTTAATGTGAAGATTATTGATTTCCATTGCTTATTTTCTTTTGACGTTGCGTGGCTAAGTAATGGACGCAGTTAATTGCACGGGCAGAGGGATTGTGCTATTAAAGGGTGGTAGGACAGCAGTATAGTTTATTTTTTTCATTACATTTTATATCCTGAAACCTGTTGTGTATATGAAATGCATCGACAGCTGTGATACTGTTTTAATGAATTTGAAAAATGGTAGTTTTATGTTCCCTGAACCTCTTTCTTTTTTTTTTTTCCTCCCCAGTCCATCCATTTCCAAATATTTAAATGAAGAATCTTGCTACCTAGGCTTAGAGAAACTGATGATATATCTTGTTTCTGTCCTTCATTTTCCAGTAAAAGAAATGCCACCATTTGGCACTAATGGGTTGACTAGGTCTGTTCTCATAGCCTGAGCAGCTTTTGGGGAAAGATCATTGGGGAAAGTGAAGTAAAGCTCATTATTTCCTGTAGAAATGTTGACTCTAATTTGTGTCACAACCTTTACTTACTTTATTGGAGTTCTTCTTGCACATAATTTACATAGAAACTGTGTAGGAAAGCCGTATAGGCTAGATAAATTTTATTGTTTCAAGTCATGGAACGCTTCTTTCTAATAAATTACTTTCTGAATGAAAACAAATGTCAGCCGGGGAAGAGTTTATTAGCGGCATAGTTCTGTTAGATGTATTGTAGATACATAGTGATGTAAATGCATGTGCATGTTTATTGGGAAGAGTTTGAGTCTGTATTCATTTTCTTGGAAATGTGGTAGTGTGCCTTTCTGATGCCTTCATAAATATGTTATTTCCTGACTGAATATATAGTTCTTGTTTATATATAAACTACTTTCAAATTCAATCTATAATGTAAAAAACCCTTTAATTTAAGAATAGCAGAAGAAACAAAACCTACAGGTTTTCATTTGCTGAATTCTGATCATCATGCTGTTAGTTAAGATTTTTGCAGAAAAAAACCCAACCAAAAGCTATACTTTTCTCATCAAAGGAAAATCACAAGTGTCATTTTTGGTTTAAAAAAGAAGTAAGATTTTATATTTGAAAAAGAAGAGGAAGGCGTTTCCCGATTAACAATCCTAAGGCAGCAAAAAGCTTAAATGTGAAGAGAAGACGTTTGGTTCCAGCCCTGCAGGTGGGCAAAGAGATTCCCTTTCCTGCTGCCAGCAGATCCCAACTCGTGCGGTGGGTTGTGGAGCACCATGTGTGGAGGGGATGAAGTACTGGTGCTGCATGTGCAGGTAACTGCGAAACCGGAGCTTGGCCCAGTTAACTTTGGCGAGCAATTCGGCGCTAAGGGGGAAAGGGATGAAAAGCATTACTTGATCAGAGGATCTTTGGAGTTAAATGGTGATTTCCAGCAAAGCTGTGTTGTTTCTAGACCAACTGTGGGTGAGCACAGCATAGGTTGTTGGTGTCCTATGGCAGTGCAGTGGTGGAGACACAGAATTTTTCTTTTAAAACACATTTAATGCTTACATTTGCAAGATAGTTTGCAGTTTCCAGTCTTACTGGTCCAAGTGTTCGAGCATAGAAATTGCAAAGTTGGAATTCGTAGAGTCTGGTTTTGAATATGCTGGTTCCTAACACTCTGTAACTGGTTCTTCATGTGTAAAATCATTGTAATCTTGATAGATGTCAGGACCGTCGTGGAGTTGATTTTGCTACAACACAATGAGATGCCCAGCTGAAAAACACATTCTATGTATGGAGATGTATGTCTTCATCTTCATTGTTTCCTTACTGCCAGGGGAACTTTCTCTCCATTGCATTACTATGTAGCCTTAATTTTCAGAATATTTACAACTAGCTTTGGAAGAGTAACTAGACACTTTGAGTTCTTGTTTTCTTTTAATCTATTTTCTGGATTTTTTTTTTTTTTTGGATGGGGAAGGTGGAGGTTGATTTGGATTTGAGGTGGGGATGGGAGATTTTGTTTGGATTTCTTTCTCTCTCTTCGTACACTATGCTAAATGCTTAGGATGATTAAAGGAAGTTGAAAATACCAGTGCTGTGATTAAGCCTGTCAGGCCCAAGATCAAGAAAAGCAGAGATAGAATTAACGTCAGTATTCAGGTGAAATGCAGCACCACTTCACTAGGCGTTCACTTTGTGTTTCACATCTGATGGCTGCCCCTGGACCTACACAGCTGACGGCTGCAGTCTTGTCAGTGGCCAAAAGATGTTAGAAAAGTCCGTGGTCCTCGATACCCTGTAACAGCCGGTGATCCGTCGTTCATGGGGAAAATGGGAAGATGAATCTTTGCAGGGAGGGGAGGGGTGATGAGGTGATCCAAGTAATTCTTTAGCATAAAATAAAGCAGGAATGACTTTCAAGGTCAGTTGTGCTCAGTTGAGGAAGGGCACTCCTGAGTTACCATACACTGAAGGTCCAAAATCCGAAAGGAAGAATTCACAGCTATAGATAACGCTTCAGCGAAGCTGGCTGACCCTGAGTGCCTGCCACTTTGCATCTGCCAGAGGTCCTGTGGACACATTAGCAGGAGCCTGTCAAGAAGCTGCCTTGCTTAGACTTGTGGAATTATTAGATGTGCTAAGATAATGAAGCAAAAAAAATCTGGAATAAAACTGCCTCTGTGCTGGTGGCAGGCATAAAGATTTCTGACCTTCTCAAGGTTGTTTTCATTTTATTTACCTCTTAATTAGCTCTAAGCCATGTGAAACTGAAGAAAGATGAAAATAATATATATATTTTTTTTAAGGTATTTAGCTTGTGCTAAATGTGCATTGGGTTTGTTTTCTAATGCTCCTCTTGGCACTTACTCTGTCTGTGACCTTGAGCAAACTGTTTATCCCCTCTGTATCCTCCTGTGTAAATAAATATATCCTGTAAATAAAGTAATTTCTGTAATTTTGTAGATTAAAGCTTTTAACAGCCAGATAAAATATTTCCCAATCTATGGAGGATAAATTTCTAAGTACAGGGTATTGCTACGAGTGTGATTGTTGTGTATGCGCACAGCCTAAGCTTGTTCCAAAACTGATGGAAGTCATTGAGAATGTCTTTACTGACTTCAGTTTGTGAAATGCTTGAATTAAACTCTTAGAGCCAAAGGTGTTTAGATCCAGCTGTGGAACAGAGACAGTATTAGTTACCATGAAAAGAGTTGCCACTAAGGCCATTTAACTGGGATCTCTTTATTCCCAGCTTTTTGATTAAAGAACCCTTCTCCCTGCCTCCCTCCTCTCGCGCTGTTGTGGCTTGCCGCCTGCTCTTTCTGTAGAGAGGTAGATCTGATTTGAGTGATGGCTGCGTTATTCACTACTCTTTGAAAGTTAACTACAAAAACTTATTTTATTTGTAACGTTGGAAACATTTTCCATCTGCCAAATGTTAGTTCTGGGTAGGAGATGCTGCCTGGGGAGGCTGATAAACTAATTTCTCTCATTTCCTGTGCTTTGGCTACAAAGTTGCCACCCATCAGGGAGGAAAAAAATTTTTTCTAGTGGAAATTGGTAACCTGAAATTGCCAGAACTCTAGAGAATTACCTAGTTTGCTTCAGATTTTTTGAACTGTCCTGCTTCACACCAAAACCTAACCTGTCAGTTTTGAGAAAAGGGGCTTATCGCAAGGTGGGAAGCTGTGTAAAACTGAAGCCAAAATTAAACCTTGCAATTGTAATATATATTTGAATCAATAGTGCCCTATATTTTAGATTGTTGTAACCATAACCATGGTATATGCTGTGTGGATATAATGCTTGTGGGTGTATGTTTTATGTAACAAATGATTTTGTAGTGAACTTCATGTTAGCTTGGACACATAGCGTGAGCTATGAATTGCTGGGTGGCACATTTCTCCTCACAGTTTGGGGGACAGTTATGCCAGTGCCCTGAGGATTTTGTCAACTAATTGGAAGATCTGAATTCTTGTAGCTCAGTTCTAGACTGTTTTGAAAAACCATTCTAGCTTGGCTGGGAAGAAAATTGCATTTGAACCATCTTTTTTTATGTCACAGCATTTGTCAAAATCTTTATGACTCTGCAAGAAGTTCCACTTAATTGGGCTAAATCAGAAACAGTCTTCTGGATACCTGGTGAGGTTTTGGTTGTTCATTATTCCTAACCTTCCTTCATGAGACACAAAGTATGTGTCTCAAAGCCATGTCAAAATTTTAATTACGTAAGAGGAAAATGTGCAGGCTTAAACATAAGGACAATGCTTTTAGCTATTTTTAGCTATTGAAAATGCCTTTTTTGCTGCCCAAAGAGAGCCACCTGGTATTTCTGTCGCTGAAATACAACAGCCACTCTACTTACTGCTGGTTAAGCTTTGCTGGGAATGGAAACCCGAGTTGTATGGCAATGTTTGCTGAAGTCAAAGGCTTGATGTGAATTAAAAGTTTAAACTATCTCTGTGGGTGGTATTGCTGCATCCACAATGCCTGCACCTTTGCTGCAGCTTTACGTGATGTCTCCATGTATCTTTGAGGTCTGAAAGGTGCTGCTGAAAAATATACTCCTTTTTGTTGCCTTTTTTTTTTCCTAAGAAAATCATTACCCTTCCTGAAGTTTTCTTCTATGTTATCTATAAGGAAAGAAAATTCTATTTCTAATTTTATTACAGGAGAATATGGATAAAAAGAGAAACTGAAAAGATTTTTTGCCTGACTAGGTGTCTTGCCATTTGATGACCCTGCTCTTTTTCCCTTTAAAAAACAGAAAGCAAGCTCCCACCTGTCCATGCTCCCCAAAGACCTTTCTATCTGTTTATGTTAGGAAATTCATTCACAAACCTAGCTTTTGCTCTGCTAGAAGAGATATATATGTTCCTTGATGGCTTGCCAGACTGGAAGGGACATCACAAGCCACCTCCTGGTTAAGGGACCCATTAAGTGACACCCTGTAATCCTGTGGACTCATCCAGGCTTTACCAATGCAGCATGCCGTGAAACCTTACATGAAGTAAATGAAAGGTGAGGGTTTTAAGGATGTAGGAACACATCAGCACGTGCTGGGGTTTGTAAGCTGAGGGTAATTCAGTGGAATCGGATCTTGAACCAGAAGACGGGGGGACCTGCTGGAGGGGTGTGTGGGGAGGGAGCACAGCAGCGTAACTTCATGCCTGTCAGAAAGGTTCAAAGTTCCTTTTCATGCCTCAGCATTTGTAAGGGGTTTCTTCTGTCATAAAGCATATGTTCAGATTACTTCTTATCCGGCTAGGCAGGCCTTCTGATTCTTTTTTGGTCTGCAGAAAAATTATGCTTTCCAGTTGGTTCTTCATCTCAGATCTTCTTGTGGCATGCTTTTTACACATCAGGATAGCCGGTGGGTTTCAGACACTGTCTTTGGTTGAGAGTTCTGCATTGCTGAGTAAGGAGATGTCTCTCTGGATTCCCTTTGTGAACTGCTGAGATGAGCATACGAGAAAGCAGCATAGCTTTATGGGAGCCTGGAAGCAGCAAAATTCTCAATTAGCTTGAGCTTTCATCTCTTGAGGTGGAAAATAGGCTTTTAGGAAGTATCAGATTACTTCAGAAGGTCTGGATTATTTTTAATGTCCTTCCTGTACCTTCCTGTTCAAAAATAACAATGCCTAATTATCCATTTCCTATATTGGCCAAATGTGATCACAGTGTGTGTTAGTAAACTCCCTGAATAATAAACTTTCCAAAAGGAGAGTTTTATTACCTGCATAGCCAGCAGTAGTTGGAAAACCCATATTTGCCGGGAGTATGGGATGTAAAATGCTTCCTGGACTAAGACTGAAGGCAACAGACTGTGGCAGCAAGGAAGTAACTTTTGTATGCATCAGGCTTACAAACTCCTGAAAAACAAGGAAGGATTTAACCTGTGGTCAAAAAAAAACGTTTGGTGCAAAGACCAGTATGTTGGAAAAAAGCTTTCCTTTCTGGTCACAAAAAAGGTGTTTTAGAAACCTCTGCTAGACCTCGTGCACATCACTGTGTAGGTACATTACACCACGCTTATCATGAGTAACTTCTGTGCTGGTCATACTTAATTACTTGCCTTTGTTCCTTGCTACAGTTCAGAAGATACGTGCATCCATTTATCCATACATCAAGCATGCAGGAAGCTGGTTTATCAGTTTTTGATGCACAATGATGGAAAACCATTACCAGTTGAAAATGCTTCACTTGGGCATACTTGCAGAATGGTTTTGCCATAGTGGCTCCTCATTGTTAACTGAGTATAACGCTCCTGGGGGGGAAAAGTCTCAGCAGGAAGTTGTGGGCTGCATTTACAGAGATGGTAGCGTCCTTCTGCCCCTACTTTTTGTGCATTTGGCTTTCTGCATGGTGACGTTACTGTGCAGCAAGGGAGCCTGTGAATTTAGGATGGCTTCAGTGTTCTGCATTGACACTACAGCACCCAGGGAGGCAGGAGTATCACCAGGGGTGTGATGAAGTGGAATGGATTACTTCTTGCACGTTAGCATGTTTGCTCAGTAGGACAACGCAAAGTAGCAAGTGCACTCAAAATCTGCATTTTAGTTCACTTTGCAGAAGCCTCAGCATATAGCCAAGTGCCAGCATCCCTGTTACTGCCTGGACAGCCGGCTGACTTTGAGAAGCTCTTCAGGTTTCAGTAGAAGGCCAAGTGATAGTACAGATACTTTCCCGTTCTGGGTCTGACCTTTAAGCTGAATGAGCCAAGCTGCAACTGAGTCCATGGAAGTGCTTTCTTGGAAGGGCTCCCAACATTTTCCTTCATATAAGGATTCTGAACCAAATTATAACACCTTGCATGCAGTGAAAAGGTACAACGTGCCTTGAAAGTGCTGTTTGCTGCTACGAGTTTCTGCTAAGGTCGGAAGATGCTAAGAGCGGTTATCTTGACGCCCTGCCAGTATGTGGTCTGTGGAGCCCATATGCTTGGCAACATACCAGTTCCCTCTGTAGTGCTTCCTGCTAATTCTTGATGCCTTTGGAGAGTTTCACATCATCTTCTCAACAATTTCGATTGTCAGTATAGAATATTTCTTGTCTGATACTTGACATTTAAGTGGGCCCGAATCCAAACTTTCAGGAGCTTTTATCTGAGTCTTTTTGTTGTTGGTGGTGAGTTGTTTTTTTTTCATTTGGGAAGATGACAATGCTGTACTGTGCTTTTTTTAATGTGCAATACAGGTGCCTAAATATACGCATACAGTCTTATTTCAGATGTCTGAGAGTGTCCAAAACATTTGAAGGGGGCTGGAGAATATAATACAGGACTTGGGGTATACCTGGGAGATCAAATTGTTCAGGCAATGGAGTCACCTGCATGTTACCATGTATTTCAGAGATTGTGTACATGACCTAAAAGGTACTACTATACTTTGAATTAAAGATAGGTATTCCCTAACGATCCTGGAGGGGCAGAGAAATCCCCATGTTTCCACACCCAGGAAACTTGAGGCTGCAGAGTTTTGTGGAATAGATCTTTAGTGACAGCAAAGGCAAGTCCTGTGCTGCTTTTCTGCATTTTATGTTTCAAACAGCTTTTTTACATTTAGCTGGGTATTTGGCAGTGAAGCTGCAAGAGGGTTTGGTAAGGTTATTACCTCTGTATTTGTATCCTACAGGGTGCTTTTTTGCTGAGCGAGGTAGAACTGGTTAGACGAACCAGTTGCTTCGCTGTCCTTTGGCAGAAAGAAGCTGCACTGCAACACTAAACTGAGTGTTTTGAGAATCGTGGTAACTTGTGGTTCTGTGTCAGGCGGAGTTCTCTCTGCCAAAAGGTGGTTCCTGCAGCAAACGGCTGGAATGGCAGCTCGTTGCCTCTTCCAGAAGGCTGGCTGCTGATCTGATTCCTGTGGACAGAACCTTGGGCTTCTGCTCTGCGGATCTGCTGTGGCCTTTTCCTTCGCTGGCGTTTGACCCAGGGGAGCATCGCTCAGCGGGGGATGCAGATTTGAGACGAGTAAATTCTTTAGACAGATGGAGTTTTAAAGGCGGTAAGATCAATGTTATTTCCTGAAATGGCTGCGGGACAGTTTTGCTCAAAGGAAATTTATCTTCACTTTTGATGCCAAAACTGGCGCAATTTGGGCCGAGCTGGCTTCAGTGCTAACTTTCCATGTCCTGTGGGGAACGTAATGTCAGGCTGTGCTCTGTTCTGCTCGATTGGGCAGTCAGCTAGTCTTTGATCAGAAATCTTTCTTACTTTGTAATGAAATTCTCATTTCCAAAGAAAACAAAGTTTTTAAGTCTAAACCAGCCAACTAATTTGTTAGTGCTTCCAGTTGGCTTTGTGCAAAGATTCAAAACTTGAAGAATTAAAGTCTCAGCCCTTCCATGCAGCACCAAATATTAGTCCAACCAGGGAAGATAAATAATGCCAGCAAATGGTGTCTCTTGTGTGCCTTCGTGTGTTTTCTTTAATAATTGTCAGCTTTAGTTCATCAAAAATAATTTTACACTTGGCTTCCTTGATTTTTAATTAGTATTTATCATGTAAAACTATAGCCAGGGAGCTCTTGGACACTTTGAACAGGAAGCACTGGTAAGTGGTAAACAATCAGCTTGTTCATGAATACCTCTCTGGTTTTGCATATGTTTGTTTTCTCAAGTTGTAATTACCAGGCGTAGTCCTAAATTGTTCTGCTTCTTACCTCCTCTTGCCTTGATAATTTTTTTTCTATATTTTTCATCTCTCCCAAGTACTCTATTTTTGGTGGTTAATTTAAAGGGAACCTCTTGTGTATTATAATGTGTATTCTGATTAGTACACCTAATTGCAACGAGTACATTACTTTAAAAGAAAATGAACGAGGCTGTATTTTTCAGCTCAGTTTCATTTGCACACTTTTTTTGAGCACAAAGAATTTGAGTACAGCTGGTGGCAATGTAGTACCTGGTATTTGGACAAATTTAGCAAATTGGTTTTGCCTTCAAGTACACGGCCTAGTTGTATCCACAGATTTAAGCATGAACAGAAGAGCCTCTGTGTAAAGCCAGGTTTTAAAAATCTCAGTTGTCGTGTTACTGCATATTTTATTTTGGGTAAGAAATACTAGTGAGGGTGAGTCAGGCTGGAGGAAACGTGCTTTATTTGCTCGTGCAAGGAGTCAGAGATAGTCAAAGTGGTTGTGCTAAATTAATTTTCTTTACTTTGCTAATGGCTTAACAATGTTTAAATCCACCAATTTTGGTATTTTAAAGTAAATGCTTTTCCTAACATCTTCATAATCTTTGTGGCATAGTTATTTTTATCCAGGCATATTAATTGCCTTCCTTTTAGTTCTCTTCTATATGGTCAGTTGCAGGGTCCTTCCTGAAAAGAGGTGTTGGAAGTAAGTTTTCTCTTTGAGAGTTTAACAAGAAATGGCCCAGGGACGGATACCCAGGGAAGCTGTTACAAACATCTGCTAAAAAATTTGTCAACTGTTTTGATACCCTTACCATATATTTATTTTCCCATTATATTTCCATTATATATTACTATATTTCCATTATATTTACTATGTTTTCCACTCACATTTACTACTCCAAAAGTGACAAAATTAGGTTAATGGCACCATTTGTAGCAGTGAAATGAAAAACATACATATGAATGCAGAGTCTTAGGGAGGAGCCGTGTGTGTACAGAAGCTGTAATGGTCCAGTTCGATTCTCCTCTCGGTCTGCTGCGCCACGAGGAGGTTAACTGCCCTTACCTTCTCCTTTTGCAGTTTAGCCCTGACTCCACAGTCTGAAAATACAAATTTCTGCTTTTACACTACTCTTCATCGGCCTGCCGGATTTTTCCAAGCAGATGTGACTGCTGACTGTAGGACTCAACCTTGTCTAGAAAATGATGTGGATTCCTGCGTAAAGACTGAGGTCTGTACGTGAAACTTGCATGAGTAGTTGAGGGAAGGTAGAAGAAGAAATGACATTAAACTTGTATAAATTATTCCAACTTCAAAGGGCAGATCCTCAGAAATGTATCTAAAACCCATTGGTTACCGACCTATCACGTGCTGCAGGGACTTGTGTGTGTTCTGTGGGTGTTTTACTGGGCTACTGCAAGGAAATTGGTAAGGGGGTTTTTTATAATTAAAAACTAAGGTCCTTGCTGTTTTTTTTTCTCGTTTGAAAGTGGGAAGGAAAATAATTTCCTTCCCCCTGCTGAGTGATAAACCGTTTTGTTTGAAATATGTTTGCTCTGTAGCAGAGATCTCCCTGTTGCCATCAGAAGAACAGAGTACAGCTGGTAGGGCAGTGTCTTCACCAGGCTGATCCTGGCTGCCGTTTCAGGTCAGGCAAAGTCCTCACAAATAAACAGGCATTTTGTTGAGCTTGTTCAATGCATAATGTTCTCAGAATAGCTACCGAGCTACATTATTCTTGGCCGGTCTTCCTCCAAAAGTGTCTACCTGTGGAGTTACTCAGGAATATGTATTGTGCAGACTCTTTGTGTTTTATTTTCATCCAAATTAACTTTCTGCTGCTTGGAGCTTGTATTTCTGTGTGAACAGGGGAATGTTCACAAGGACTTTAGGCAGAGTAAGCTGTCACTGCCGCTGACAGATGTAGCTCCTGTCACTATCCCCAGCATAATATTTCTTCCACTTCTTTTCTTGTGCCAGGAAAAAAAAAAGCCTTCGTGCAGCATGTGGCAGGCTCGTTCAGGGAGCTGATCCAGCAGAGTAATAAGCACAGCACAAAAAGCTGATTTTTTTTTATTTATTTTTTGTTTTTTTGGCTGGATGAGCTCCCTGATTGGGTTCACCGTGCAACCCCTGAACTTGAGTTGGTGGGGAGGGAGCTGGGCTGCCTCTGCTAGTACTTGCCTGTGCAACCTGGAGTGTCTGGTGTGGTAACTTCACAGAGCAATTGTGCTGCCAGAATTCATCTTGTAGTAGGCTGGGTGCAGCCTCTTGCAATGTGTGTGAAGCGTTTTTAGATTCTTAGTCAGATGTTTTCTACAGAGATGCTATTTCCATCTTTATCCACCTGTTACCAAACGGTTTGCCAACATAAGATGATTTTAAGGACATTTAGCTGCAAAAATCTCCCTCCTGTCTTCCCAGTAGCAAACAAGTAATCCAATGTTTTCATATAATGACAAGGTCAGTGTTGTGAGACATCGTACAGACAAGTGCACGCTGAATACCCCTAAGCCCATCTGTCGCCAAAACTGCCGAGGATGGAAGAGGTGTTCTTCATCCTTTGGGATCTGAACAAGGATCACTGTTTTGATGAGGATTCTGAACCACTTGGTTATCAGAATTGGAGAAGCCCATACATCTGCATCATCTGATTTTCACAGAGGCGTAGGAGGCACCAGCTGACTGTCCCAGCTGCCTGGCTGAGTTAGATGGATTCATTGTGCTTGTTTCTCCACGGTTTTTGTGACACTGCTCATCCACCTGCACTGTTGTTTTCATGGGTCCTGTTGTAAAGATGATGAAATCTTCTGTGCTACGTTACGTACCTTGCTCAACATGTAATAACCAAAAAATCTGCATTCGAGAATACTTGCACTTCAGACAGTAGCACTTACCTTGTTTTGAAAAGGTGCCTCAATTGCTCAGTGTTAATCTCAGCCTCACTTAACTGACTTTTTCATCATCTCCTGTTCTTGAAATCATCGGAGTCTTGGTGAATAAACACTAAATCCTACTCCACTTATTATGCAGATGATCATATCATTGTTCCTTGACCACCCTCAGTTCTGCATATATTAGTTCTGTTGTGTAGTGTTTAAATATACTGCTGTATTTTTATTTCATAGGAAGCAAGAACAGAATCTATTGCCAGACCTTTGGAGATAAATGAAGCTGAGAAGGTGATGAAAATTGCCATTGACTGTGTTCTGGTAAGCAAAATGATATTTATTTAATTGCAAGATTGTCATTCCTCTCCTACAATAAGAACATAGCTCTTTTTATCAACATCCTAGGGTTAAGATTGCCAAAGCACACATCTCCTTCAGCTGGCTGGACCAAGAAATGCTGCACCTGATTGGTTAATAGCTAATGTCAAACTTCAGTTAATGGCTAATGTAGACTTTAGGTAATATCAGATGTGTGAACAGAAGTTCATCAAAGCAGAGATCAGTCTGTGATGACTCTTTGTGTCGTGGTAATTAATATGGTCACTGATGATCCTTATGGTTTGTTTGGGAAATCTGTTGTGTTCAAAGTGAACAAGCCTGTTAATTGAAACTGATAGCTTTCCTGGCAGAGTGAGGGAGGTGTCTGTACAGTGATGACTGTGAGCTGGCAGTCAGAAATCACAGCCTGCAGCAGAAAGGGTAAATGATGTTAGCAGCACTACTTAGGAGAACATGTTAAGACCTGCTCTGCTTTCAGACCGTTGCACTGTATAACTGCATTCGTTCAATATGCAGAAACATTCCTTCAGTTAATGCATCAAAGAACTGCACTTCGCCTGCCTTTGCCTCTCTCAGGAGAAAATGACAGAAAACCCCTCCACATTTTAGTCGTATTCCCTGCCTTTGTTAGGAGCTCAATATTCGCCCCAGAAGCTCTACAGGAGGGATAAAAATTGCCTAAATCGGCACAGAAATCTACATCCCACCTACGTTGTCTAAGCCATGTAAACTTTGCAGAGTCAGGGCTGCAAGGGGTGTGCTTGGTAGTTCAAAATGTGCTGGTACCTCTGGAGTTGTGAAGTTGGGCTCTGCAAGTAGGATGGCTGAGCTGGCCAGGGGGTGAGAAGAACCGGCGCTGTGCTAATTAGTGCCATGTCAGTGCATCGTTATGGTTCTCGTTTTGGAGGACCTTTTGTCTGTCCCAGTCTTGCCCACACTGTCCTTGCTCCGGTGCTTGGGTTCCTGTATTTCTGAACCATTAGCTGCACTCACAGCCACTGTGCAAGTATGGTGGTTAATTAAATCCTAGTGATTACCATAACTTATTTAACTGCAAACTGTATCCAGTCCAGTCGTATAATTACAGGAGTGGAATTCCAGATTTAAACAGCCAGGCCATAATCAATAGACACTCCAGGCGATCCTTCCTTATGTTTCTGCTCCCACTCTCAGTCTATATAAATTCTAAATGTTGTTAATATGCAGTGCTATTCTAGGCAGCAGTGCTAATAAACTAACAGCAGCCTAGCAGCGCAATTGGCTGCTTGGGAAATATCAATAACACGTACCTCAGCTGTTTTAGTTCTGGACCAGTTAATGAAATGACCTATTGTAGCTGAGCAGCACCTGACAGTTACTGCTGGAATTTCAGCAAGTGTGAAGTCCTCCCTCTCTCACTCAAAAGATGCTCATGGTTTCCTGAATGTGCTCAGCTCATTTTAATAAACTGGAATATTCCCACTTCCCCCTTCTGATTCCTGTAGCATGTGTTGCAATGTTCAGGATGCTTCCCAGATTTTGAAAAGATGGATAAAGCAAGACTTAGAAAAAGATGAAGATATTTGGAGGGAGTAGGTTCTTTATAAAAGTGACCTTTATCTTGAAGATAATTTTCATTGCCTGGCCAGTTTATGTTCTAGGTCATTGTTATGAAGTCATTTGATAGCCTGAGACGTGAGATTCTACAGAAGAACGGTCAGCATCTGAAGGATAATTCTAATTATTCCAGTGCAAGCCATGGTTCACCATCATTCTCTTTTAGGAACAAGTCCAAAAGACTAAAGACATGTTGAATAATGTGGCTTTGGATGAAGCCAATTTGGAAGCCAAGATTGAAAAACGAAAATTGGAACTCGAAAGAAGTCAGAAGAGGCTACAGACGCTACAAAGTGTTCGGTAAAGATAATGAACTGATTATCTACTGCATAAATGCATGTTAGCGTAAATGGAACTGTGTGTTGTTAATGCTTAGAGCAGGGAGGAGTGAAGTCTGTAATGAGACTGAGATGATGGCCTGTGGAAGAGAGAAATTCTCTTGTCTAGAAATGCCCAGTCTGGATTGTAATTCTTCATTTTTCTGTTACCACGTATTTGAAATCAGAATTTCAGATCTGTTAAAAGTGGCCAGAATATTATTTATTGGGGTTGCTTAATTGCTGCTTGAGCGGTACAAAACAGGCAGGTAGCATGTCTTTTCCTTTGTCATTAAACATAGGTTGTGTCAAGTCGTTCTCCTGAAAAAGGCAACTGGTGCATACATTCCCTCTGTTGCCAGAGGCTTCTAGCCTGCTTAGCCACCAATTAAAAAAAAGTTCATTATGCGTCTCTTGTTAGGATTGGTTCCTCTAGGCAGTGGTACAGCCTGCCATAAAATCAAGATGTTCAGATTCACAGTTTGGTTTGATTTCTTGCCCTTAATTAAACTGCAGGTTTATACAGTCTGCAAGATCATGCTCTATTTTTGACCTAATGTGGAAAAAAAAAAAGAAGGAAATATTAGAAAAATGAGTGGTGGAAGGAATGACTGACTCATGTACGCATTTTGATCAGTAACACTTTGGAGGAAGTGTATTGGGCCGATGTGAAGCATCAAACAGCAGTAGTGTTCTTTGGGGTGCAACGGTTGGCTCTGTAGTATAACGACATTGTCACTTACTGGTGTCAAGTCTAGTTATGCTTGTAATGACACAGCACATTTTTGTAGCAGATAAGTCTCTGGCAAAGTAGGTGATTTACCAGCCATGCTATAAGCTAGTTTTTCAGAGTCATGGAACAGCAGGACAATTAACTTAGATTTGCCTGCTAAAGGGGCCAAAATGCTGCCTTTTTGCCTGTTTGAAAGGAAACGGTGGTGGGTACGCGATAACCTTTCCTTTGCTATATGTAATTTTTGCAGGATAGTTTAACGAGGTTTTTTGTCTTCTGCTTTTAGTCTCTGAAGTAGTGTGGAACCTTAATAACAAAAGGTCCTTTCAGGTTAGTTTAGTAGATGTGGAAAGGAAGCTGCAAAACCAAAAATGCTTATTTCAGAGTTCTGCATATACAGGTCAATATTTCACTGAGTAGTTTGTGCTTGTTCTCTCCAGTCCTGCTTTTATGGATGAGTATGAGAAGATTGAGGAGCAACTGCAGAAACAATACAGTATTTATTTAGAAAAATTCCGTAATTTGACCTACATGGAGCAGCTCCTGGATGATCATCGGAGGACGGAGCAAGAGATGTTTGAGGTGAAACAGCTTAGAAATGCTCAGCAAGACTGTATATCCTGTAGTTCTTGGCCTTATAACAGAAAATGTTTTAATACCCTTTGCCAAAGCACCGCATTACTAGTTGTAGAGCCAGCTCTGAGTGACTGGCGGTTTACTGACAATCCAGTAAGTGTGACTGCACTTGGGCAAGCGTGATAATACAGCTTTATTTTTTAAGTTATTGAAGTTAAACCAGTGTAATGGTGCCCCTTTCCAGTCTCTGACTCCCCCGACTCGTTTTCAGTTGACGTTTTTTGTTCGTGAAGAATGTTTTCAGCATTTCTAATCTTCCTTTTGCTACAGACAATGTATGTGCTAAGAGTTATTAGGTGCTTATTTTTATCCTCTGCCGACAACTGATGTGTAAGGGTTTCTCAGCACAAGGCTCTTCAATTTCCTCATAGTAGTCCCCTTCAATGAAAAAAGCAAAAAATATCAGTGAAAAGATCAGATATGCTGGAATCCTCGTTCACATAGACTTCAGTTTTGTTTGGCAGAAATTCTATTTTCTGTTGACTTGCTGAATTGTATCAATTCGGTGCGAGTCTCTCTTTTGTATCCTGCTGGATAATCTGCATCTGTATCTCGTCTTGCTCCATACTTTCCTTTAGATGTTTATTGGACTGCAGCGCTTTCAGCCAGCTTTTCATTCAGCTTCCTGTAGCTTCATGTTTTACTTGTTGGCTTTTCATCCTTCTCACAGTCGTTACCCAGTGCGTCGTCTTCACTGAAAACATGTTTCAGTGAACGACCTTAATACTGGTGGGTGTGCTATGCTTTGAGTTAACCAGTGCTTCCTCTTTATGGATTGTCCTATCTTTCATATGCAGATCATACTTTATTTTGTCAACACAACTTACTCTTGTTCCTGGCAGAAACATAGGAGAGCTGTGCATAATGTTCCTTCTGTCCAGCTATGACTGCATGTTTTGCTTTTGCTGGGTCCATATGTCCCTACTGATGTGAAAACAACGTAGTTTGACCCTAAGTTTTTTAGCCTTCTCCTTTAAAGTATTCATACCTGTGTTTAGTTATAGTAAAATTTTTTAGGCTGCAAATAAGGATCAGTAACTTCATAGTCCGCATTCTCCTATGATCTGTCTCTCTTGCATCTGTGAGATATCTTTTTAGAAAGCCTTACCATTCAATAGAACTGATTGTGCCGAGCAGCCTTCCCTGTGACAATCGCCTGCGCTCTGCTTCTGCATGTCTGAGCCACACTGTACAACGTCCAGGGGGCTTCATAACCAGGCTTCAGGCCCTTCTGCAGTCTGGAGAAAATATGGTCATTTCCATCACCTTTTGGACATAGGAAAAGGGATGCTGTATTCTGTTGAGAAGGCTCAAATATTTTGCTGCATTATTTGCTTGAGGGATAAAATAACCTGTCTTCTTTTAAAAGATAACATGGGCATTTGACAACTTGTTAATCATTGTGAACCAATTTCCCATTAACCTCCCTTTTTCTAAGCACTGTCTCTGTAGATGTTATTTCACATACTTCTAATCTGTAGTCAGCTTGTTATTTTCATGTGTCTTGTTTTATAATGTTCTAGTTCTTCTCCATATCTTTGGCCAAAAAAAAAAGCCCTAAATTAAATCATAATCTTGAAATGAAGCCTAAAATCTGATTTTTCCCTTCTGTTTAAATGCCACTGAGACTGAATACCAAAAGTATAAATGTTTTGAACTGAGCCACCTGAAACTGTTTATAAATTCATGCACAGAAGTTAGTAATGAGTTGGCGTACAGCTCTTCAGGGGATTTTTGTTAAAAGATAATAAGACGAAGAAAAAGCCTTTGTCATTCAGGGCTGTGCCTGTGCTTAGAATATGGAGAGCACTTTTTATTTTCCTTTTTCTCTTTCTTTGTGTGAGACACATGGAAATCTACCCATATGGTTTGGCTTTTCATTTGCTAGGACAAGCAGGTAACAATGCTTCAGTGTTCTGCAGAATTAAAGAGTATAAAAGCCTGTGACAAAAAGATGTGTTTTTTCCCTGCATGCTTCTGTTGCTTGTTACGTGCAGTATGTGTTACTAGGCATCAGAACTGGAAGCATCTTTAAGATGTGGTTTATGCTAAATGCAGAATGTCATCAGGTCTTCCGCGTCTGGAATGCGTTCTGGCCGTGTCCGGTGGTCTGTACTTGAGTGTCTCTGTGACCTCAAGTGACCAAGTTACTTGTGCTGAACCCTCCATCTGTTAAATCCATTGTGTTAGCTTAAACCAGCGTGAGGCTTACCTCTCAAATCTAGTTCTGTAGCTTGAGCTTAACCCTGAAAGTAGCTTGGGATCATTTAATTTCACTTCAGGTATATTAATCTGTTAAATCTTTTCCCTAGGCAGTGTTTGGGAAGACCGAAAATAACAAAAATAAAAGGCGGGGGGGGGGGGAGTACATTTGATGGTTATTCTTCACAACTGGAGAGAGGAGCATGGGGATCAAGAACAGAAAATTGGAGTATCTAAAAATACTTAGAATATTTAAAGGATGAGGCTCTAATGATCTCTTTGCGGGCAGCAGTACAGTGACTCAGGTGGCCATGACTGCTTTGTTGTAGATACTGTTGCTTCAATAGAAGAGGAGGCTATGCATGTGTCTTTTACAGCCAGATTTTCAGGAGTGCTGGAGTCCAAACTGTTATTTGAAGTCATTATGAGATGTTAGTGCTCAAAATCAGGGTCCAAGACTTGATAACTGAAAGAAGATGAAGAATCTGGGTCCCAACTAGATCAAGAGACTTGCTGGTGCATTCCTATTTCCAAACCAGTGGGGGCATTTGTTTATTTTTTATTTAAAAAGGACTGTGCACTATTTAATCCATTTCAGATTAATCTCTTGCTAACCTGTAACATCAGGACATTTTTCTCACTTCTATGAGTCTTGATCTGCTTTTCAGGTAGTGCTTCATTGCCTTTGGCAACTTGTTGGTGAAGCAAATCTGTGGGTAGTTTATTACATGCTTGAAAAAAAAGCCGTTTGCTCCAAACTGATGCTGTATCTTGTCCTGAAGTTCATCATCTCTGTGTCATTTGCAGAATCAACAGAGAAAAAATAACTAGGATAATTGCATTTAACCCATTTTAATACTCACTCTCCCCAGCTGTCAAAAAACACTGAAAATTACATTGATTTTTTTCCAGGCCTGATTTGTCTTTTGTTCCACCAAACAAATCTTAATTATCTTCTGTAGTAGAAGTGAGAGTCAATTCTTTTATCATCGCTGTGTATTTTGTTAAATAGCTTGCCAGGAAAAAGCAACAGCAACGTAATTAGATTAAGCCGGCACTCGGTGTGCTGTTCAGTACTGAGGACTGATTCCTGGACCCCTTTCCTTGACGAGGTGTGTGTGTTTAGGAGGAATTTTTGTTCTGATTGAGAGACTGTTGCTGAATAACGAGACTAATCTCTAGTGCACTTAGACTCAAAGCTGTTTTGGTACCCTGCTGACGTTGTGCAGCTAATGACCTGGGCCAGAGCGCATTTCCTAATTAGAAAAGTGATTTAAAGATTGTACCCAAGCACACAATTTTAATTAAGTGACATTGAGCTGTTGAAGCACTCCAGCCTTTCCAGACTGCGGTGCTCGTTTGTGTGGATTTTTTTGGTTTGTTCTCCCATGTGGTAGGTGTACAGTTGCACGGGGAGGAGCGCTCCGTAGCTCCTGTTGTTGTCTTGAGGTTCCTGTTCCCTTTGCCTCCCGGTGTCCGTAATAATTCGGAGCGGTGGTTGGAGAGCAGTTGGCAGGAGTCTCCAGCCAGGCACTGGACTGAGAAATCTCTCTCTGTGTTAAAGGAACTTAGAGACTGGGTGTTGAGTCTGAACCGAATGAATGGCCAGAACTGAACAGTTAATTGATGATGAAATTACCACCTGCAGAGCACCTGCCCGTTTGATGTGGAAGCCCTTTGAAATGTATGAAAAATATGAAATTACTTGTCTGTTATCAGCTCTCATTTGTGGAGATGTCAGAAGTCCTCACATGACTCCTCCTTTGAGTGAGTTTCTCACACTTATTGACAAACTGTCATGTACTACTTATTATTGGATCCGAGGAGTTTAAATAAGGGTCTTTTGTCTTTGCAGTTTCCGTAGCCTTTTTTCATTTCCAGCCACCTCTTTTATTCTGTTTCTGTTCTCTTGTGCTGCTTGTAGAATTAATCCATCTTCTTGCATGTCTGTGCAGAAGCAGGGATTTATGTGCCACGTCTCCTCAAAGATTTGTTCTTATTTTTCTACTTTGTAAAAAGATTCAGCGCGCTTCATTAATTTTTATCCTGTTTTTGAGACAAAATTATTTCTGATGTTTAGACATGAAAGCGATTAGAACTTTGGCTGCTCTAAAAATCAAAGTTTCAGGGGTTTTTGGATTTGGGGGTTGAAACTTTCTATGGACTATAAATGAATGTCTCTCTTTTAAAGGAAAACACAGCGTAATACAGTTCAAAAAGGTATTTTTGAAACTAGCTTGTGTAGTGCTAGAATAACTTGGCAATATCCTTTAGCATTTGCTTTTTCTCTAAACAGAATATGCTTATTCTTTCTTTCCTTCTCAGAGGACATCCCTGAAGTATGTTCTTCTTCGTCTTCTTTCTCCTAAGGTATTTTAAGACTGTATTTATGCTAGTGCTGTGAAATCTCAACTGAGGAATACCATGAAGTGGTAGACACACGGAAGAGGGTGTTCTAAGTCACTCAGTCATTGTCTTTGGTTTGGGATTGCTTAGACCATTTTTCTTTTTATCGTTACGATATTACTATCAGTAAGCAGTCCATCATGATTAAGCAAGGAGAAGCCAAATAAACAGACTTTATTGTGACTTTCCCTTTGCAACCACCCCTTCCCAAATAAAATCCCCTCTTCATTAAACTAATGTTTTTTTTAATCAGAGCTCCATACCTGAAGCAGATGCTTTATTCTGAATATGCATATAATAGGGATATCTGAGTTCTGCTGCGCTCTGGGATACTCCTTGGTTCTGCTGGGTTTCGTGTCTTTTTGCACTGAGCTATCCCATTTGAAATATTAAATCTAGACATTCCTATTGTGATGTCTGTTTACTGAAATAGCCAGACAGAAGGTTAATGTGAAAAGGCGTTGGTTACAGTCTTTAATCTTCTAGCTAAGGTACAGTTGAATTATGACTGTTTGGTAACATTTTTATAGGTACCAGGAGAGCACTCCTGGTCCAGTGTTACAGAATTATATTGAAAATCAGATGTAAAAGTAAGGACAGGCATCTTAATTGTTGATTGCTTCTATCTTGGCGTTTAGTCCGGTGTACGAGTATGACAGTATTGGTGCGCTGAGACACGCAAATCCCATAATGGAGAAATGTGGAAAAAAAAAAAAAATAGAGGAGGAGGCAGGGAATGCACAGGGAGAGAGTGGAGTCAATGGAGCATAGGAGAAAAGGACAGAGGAAATTGCCAGCCTGAGAAATGATGGTCACACAAAAGGAGAAGATGGAGATAGGGAGAAGATGGAGATAGAGAGAAGGTGGGAGGGCATGTGAAGACTGTGTTAGAAAAGATGGAAGTGTTGGTGTGTGCATTTGTTCCACTGAAATAAAAATCTGCAATCTCCTACCAATACCATGGCAACTAGATCTAGACTCTCAAAGGTACCTCTAAATGCCCTGCAGTCGTTGTGTGCGTACCTGCTCCTGGTACATTATTGATACTGTCTCCCATTAAAAGCTATAGGAAGACTTTTTGGGAAATGAAAACAATTGAGATCAGCTCAATTGATGTCAATCAGATCCATCAGCTCAGTGCACAAAGATGCATGTATTTGTCAGGATTACCTTGACATCTGATGTGCCAGATGAGTGAACAAGTTTGCCTTAGGATCCCAAATTTGGGGTCATTTGACTCACGGCTTCAAGTTCTTCATGTCTGACAGACTTTAGAACTTATTTTTTCACAGATTTAGAGCTCAAACAAGAATTGATTAAAACTCTAATCATCACTTAGTTTTTCTGACCAATGGAAGCATTCATATTCTGCCTTCAGCAGCCCATGAACTCCTTAGCAGAAGAGGTAAAGCATCTCCTGGTGCATCAGGGCTTGGTCCTATGCTTGGGTATGAACGCCCTGCACAGGCTACTCAGTCTACTTCTTTCTGTCTGCTGTTGTAAAACTGTGCTAATTCTGTTATATATGACATTGCCATTGAGGAAGGAACACAGGAAGAGTATGTGCTAAGTTTTGCAGTGTACCAAGTCAGGGTTTCTCTGTCTTGCCAGCAATTGCTTCTGTGAAGTATGAGATGTCGTGGCTCTCATGGATAGTGTAGCTTGGAAATCCATGAATGATTTTCATGATAGAGATCAGAGAGTTTCTGATCTCTCATACACTCAGTTCTTAAGTTGTCTCACTGAATTTATTCTGCAGTGACTCCACTGCAGAAGAAACGCTGCAAGAAAACGGTGTCTATTTAGTGTATTCTGAATGTACTGCCTTTTAGGGTTTAAGTGTTCTCTTTAACCGGTTTTATTTGGTAATAAGATAGAATAAGTGGATTGTTCATACTACGGTCTTTCTGCCTTTCCTGTCAGCCTGCATTATGCTTTTGAATATTCACAAGTACTTTAGATGTGTGAATTGTGTAACAGAAATCTAGCTTGAAATTCACTCAGAGTAGAAGACAATCAGATCACTTGAAGCAACATCGATCAAGCAGACCAGTTGGGTTTTTCCCCCCCAGAGATCAACACATAAAAATCATTATGAGAAACCTTTTATGAGGTGATTAAAAACTAAAGAATTGGCTGAAAGGAAAAAAAAAAAAGTAAAAATAGCTCCCGATGTTTTGCAAGTGATTTGCACCAAATGACTTAAGTAGGTGATGTTAAAATGAGGTATGTGGAATTTAGGAGGTTTATTCTCTGCTACTGCACAAGGTACTTAGCAGGAGAGAAAAGTAGCTATGAGACTAGCGTTTTGATTTGCACAAACGTGCGTTATCTCATAATGTGAAAACCCATAAGGCTTGAGGTTTTTTAAATGCTAAGCAGTAAAATAGATCTCAGTTTTCCAGCTGTGTAGAAATAATTTCTAGTTCAATTCTGTGAAACCTGAAAATGAAACGCTATGCACGTATGAACAGTAGACCTCTCGGATAGGTGTTCTGGCAGAATCCTCGTCTGACACTCACCTAGTGCATGGGCTGGCAGCGGGAGTTCCTGCACCTTGCACACTCATTGCCTTCTCTGAGAGCTCCAGAATACTGTCGGGATTTTTTGAAGATGATTCTGATATTGAGAAACCAGTGGACCAAATTGTCAGCTCTATCTTTTGAGAAGCATTGCAGCAGGGACATCAGGACTAAGGAAAGGTAAGAAATCCGAGGGCAAACAGTACACCTTTCTGCCCAGGGACTGTGGGTCATATTTGTTTTGCTAGAATTCCATTTACATTCTTATTTGGGCTTATCTTGGGCACAATGTAGTCCTGAAATCAGTGGGAACCTCCATTTTAGGCCACTAGAATCTCTGCGAGCCTGCTTTTTTAAAATTTGTTGAGCTGGAGAGCTATACGCCTGTCTCCCACTCAGGCTTTGTTGCATCTTTGAGAGGACTGATGAGAAACCTGACTTGATCAGAGCCCAGCCTGTTAAGCAAGGTCTAATTCCCTTGGGCAGTGCTGCATTCACTTCATATACCTGGTGGTGGGCATCGTCTAATAAAAATCAAGGAGTTCATATAGTACATCCTACATCTCAGTTCCTCCTCAACCACAAGGATTTCTAAACCAACAGCCCCTGTTTTTTAGTCTGTAGAGCAGGCTGGAATGAAGCTATCCGGTGTCCCTACGACTAAAGCTGGGTGATTATGTGGAGAAGAACACAGAGTTATTGAAACGAGAGAAGAGGGATGTGTAAGGTGAAACCTGATGTTGTTGTAAATCAGTGGTTGCCCAGCAAGTGTTCCTTACTTGTTTTGTATTAAAGAATCATCGCCTGATGCATGTGAACAGTCCTAGAAACAGGGCTTGCCATTCCCTTTTAAAAGAGAGATTTGTCTTCATCATTAGTCATCTTTACTTTCTTCTTCTCTAACCCACCACAATGAGATATTTAAAAGTTGCTTTATCCCGGTCTTCTAAGCTGGTAGCTAGAGCACTGTCCTGGCGAGCAGGAGCTAGGAGTGCAAATGTTTTCAAGCTGGAGAAATAAAGAGCAGGTCTCTCATTCCTGTGCTAGGGCTCTAACTACGCTGTTAGAGACCCTTGCTCGTGCTGCCTCTTATTTTGGGACTTGAGTGGTGGGAAATTAGAAATAGACTGAAGTGTGTGTCAGCCACCCGTAGAAGAGATTCTCTGCTGTAAGAAACATGGGATTTATTTGAGCTAATTGATCTTAAAATGGAAGGCATCAGATTCCATTATCAATTCCTGGAACCATCAAGTTCACCAAGAAGAACTACTCTTTAATATAATAAACACTCTTCTTGAAAAGAGCGAATAATTCTGACTCCCCTTTGAACACTTAAGGGTTTATGCTGCCTGTGACACAGGGAGAGGATAATTCTGATGTTAGATTCTAGCAATCATGTGACAGTGACTGCTTTATGGTGGTGAACAAGACACAGCTGTGACTACTAACTTCCAATCAATATTAATTTCGATGATAATTTCTTCAGACACTGCAAACTGACCTCAGGTTTACATTACAGAATTGTTCATTAATTCAAATAAATCACACATCCAACCAGTATCGCTTGTAAGCTTGGTACAATAAAAATGCAATACATGAAGGGAATGCTCAATGAGCTTTTATTGAGTCATTATAATTCATATTTTCCACAAAAGCGAATAGGAAAAATGGAGAGGAGTTGTCACTATGGTAAACTTGCATTATATCTAATGATGAACGCATTTGATTCGCAGGATAAAGTCCATCCTCTGTCATGTTATTTTAGGCAGTAGTGAATTCCTGAGTGTTAGTGCTGACTTGCGTGAAAGCATTTTAACTGGAAAATTCTGGGCAGAAAATGTGTTTGGCTCCTTTTTTTTTTTTTTTTCCTTGTTTTTCTTAGTTCTGGGGATTTAAAGGCCTGTGATCTCGACTAGTCTCATGTTGCAATCTGTGCCAGTGCCTTACCAATCATAGGATCATTACGGCTGGAAAAGACCTTTAAGATCATCAAGTCCTTTTGTCTTCTGTCTCTTCACCGTCCTCTTGAGCTGTGCTCTGTCGTAGGCAGTCATGTAAATCCTCCACGGTGTGCTCACTGCTGTGTTACCTGATGTTCTGCTCCCTTGGCTCTGACCTGTGGTTCCTGGGTGGTTCAGGAGTATTTCTTACATCCTCTTGGGGCCTTTGACTTCAAGCCTCTAGCCAGCTTTATTGAATCTGGATCTTGCTGAATCTGAAAGGAAAACCATAACCTAGCGTAAACACCCTAGATGTACCTGTAGGCAGGATTCCTACGCTGCTTTAACCAACTGAAAAAGGCATTTCTGCTGATACTTGTCATGGTGAATCATGACAGTGCAAAGCTCCTCGCTCTCAAAATGGCCCAATTTATGTGAATAATGAGACAGCTCCCTTTGGTGGCACAGCAAAGTGTGCTCTAGGAGCACTGTTGGAAAAGCAGTTCAGGAGAAGCATTTGGTATACATCTTTTTTTTATGAAGGCTTCTCCGTATTTATGGTGCCTCTTTCCTATTATTGTTGAATGAATGAAGATAGTCAAGGGAAAAGTTACATCATTCTGAAAAGAAGAGATCCATACTGTGCAAAATGCACACACAGGTGTTGGGGAGAACTGGGTGGCCCAGGAAGTAATGAAAATAGGGAGCACGTGTGCTTGCAAGAAGGGATCCTAATCATCGTAGCTTCAGAAAGATGGGAGGGAAGGTCATGGAGTAAAGGAAGATTTGAAACCTCAAGCTCATTAGAACCAGGGTTGACTCCAGATCTGGCAGAGTTCCTAATGAAGGGGATAAGGTTGCACAGAATTGGACCGGTATCCTTTTTGGGAGCTTTCCTGTAACTTATGTCAAATTCCTTGAATTGATGTGCGTCCTAGTATATAGCCCAAAGGCAAGCTCTTCACTGCTTGACCATTCTAATGGACAATGTGCAATGTGTAGGCACAGAAAAAAGTGGAGTTAACCTGTACAGAAAGCTTTTATATTGCATCAAAAGTTGCTCAAGAAGCATGCCACTGGGAGAATTACTTACTGTATGAGGATAAGAGGGGAGAGCTGTAGAGAGAAGCAAAGAGAGTTCACACAAAGCATGAGTATGGCACCCTGGTCTGTAGGGCTGTGAAGACCTGTGAAAGAGTTGGGGGTGTTCAGCCTGGAGAAGAGAAGGCTCCAGAGAGACCTTGGAGCCCCTTCCAGTCCCTAAAGGGGCTACAGGAAAGCTAGGGAGGGACTCTGGATCAGGGAGTGGAGCAATAGGATGAGGAGGAATGGTTTTAAATGGAAAGAGGGTAGATTTAGATTAGATACTAGGAAGAAATTCTTTCCTGTGGGGGTGGTGAGCCCCTGGCCCAGGTTGCCCCGAGAAGCTGTGGCTGCCCCATCCCTGGAGGTGTTCGAGGCCAGATTGGACGGGGCTTGGAGCACCCTGGGCTGGTGGGAGGTGTCCCTGCCCAGGGCAGGGGGGTGGAACTGGATGATCTTCAAGGTCCCTTCCAGCTCGAACCATTCTATGATTCTATGAAGTCAGGAAATCAATTCTGTAGTGCAAGAACAAACAATTACTAAGTTGGAATTTGTCCCCCTGAGCTAATTTGCTCTTTTTGTTTAGTCCCTTCCTTTTGAATTCCCAAAGGGAAGGTATTTATGTCTGGGTGAGACCTTCACGCACAGTCTGCTTGTTCAAGAGGAACAGGAACTGATCTGCCTTAAGTCTCCAGACGCTACCTCTCGACTTCAGTTATGAAGTGTGCTGTTCGCTTCCAACTCCAATTTATCTGTTCTACGAAAAGTGGTTATTGCAGCGTTTGAACTGGACGTACTGAACTCAGAACTTGCTAAGTAATTATGGAAGCTTTACGAAGAAGTGTATGTGAGAAACGTTAAACCAATCTAATTTCCAAGTGCTTGCTGTGGATTGTGTTGCATCCGTTTGTTCTAAGTGTGTTTTTTTTTTTTTAATACAGTTCACTGTCTGGCTTTGTGTAGCCTGAGCTTGGTAGCATTAAGAGCTGCTAGGTTAGAGTAGCATCAGTGTGGGTGTCCTAGGCCATAAACTGCATCGTTTCCTCTCTCAGCCCATGCAAAGGCTCAGCTGGGCACCCTGTTCCTTCCTCTTCTTTCCCACAGGTCCCTGATAGCTGTTTACCTTCCTGTAGACTTTTTCCCAAAGCAAAGTCATCATAAGAGCCCGTGCTAGATATTTTTTTTCCTATGATAGCTTTCCTTTATGATACTGCATATTTCATTTGCATTAGAAAACATTTTAGCTTTTTTTCCTCGTTTTCGTGGTAGCATGAATGAAGTTCAGTTAATTAACATGTATTTCCTTGAAAAGATAAACCTTTCAAGAAACTTTTGAGGTATTTTTGTGGCTTTTGTTGATGAAAGTGCGCTTCAGTAGTGATCCAACAGATCTGATTGTTTATTTTGATAAATGTGATCACTGGAATTGGTGTGTCAGAATTTGGGGGGGTGTGCTGTGTCGCGTGGCACCTGTGTACTGGGAACCGACCAACATCAATGCTATTTGGGCTCCTTCTGCTGAGCCTCGTAAGGTGGACTTGGTGTTTCTCTTGGGTAAGTGCTATTCTGTCAGCTTGAACAGCTAATACTCTTCTGCCACATTTATTGAAGTACTTTTACTGTATTTAATGCAGTACTCTTAGTGAACAATTCTTCCACAAGAAGCAGCAAAATGCAAGGTTAGCAGGGTTTAATGCAGGAAAGGAATAACCTAGAAAGACTGAGTCATGCTGTAAGGTAGTATAGGATTTGTTATTTTTTTCAAAATAATTTGATTCTTTTGAAAATAAAAATATCAATGACTGATAATGGCTAGCTGGGACAGAGGAAGGGTTTCAAGATTAAACAAACTTTCTCTGAAGAAGGACAATGAATTGAATTAATATTTTAAAATAATGACACTAGAGCAGAAATGAATCCCCGTCCCCTTCCACCCACACTGGTGGTGTCAGTGCTATGATAACAGTTGGTGAATTTCTGGTGAGTATTGGTTAAGTGTATAAAATACTCTCAAGTATGCTTTCTGTGTGTTTCAATAGAAATGATTACTGTGAAATGACTATTAATGATGAGAGGCAATGACTGCTTCGGCACATGAAAGCAAGGGAGAAGATGGGAATAATGAGAATAAGGAGGAGACAGATGGTCTTATAATAGGGGCTGATGATTTTCAATTCATTCAATGTGTGCTCATCCACTGGAAGGATGACCTCTAAAAAAGTTTAAATGGCCAGTGGTGATGGCTTTCAGATGCTCCTCGGGCCAAAACAGTAAAGATGTATAAATGTCTGTAAAAGCTAAATATTTGTTAGTATGAACCTTGATACGGGATCCAGAGAACCTGCTAGAACAAGGTCAAGTTTTCTTTTCTGGTGCAGAAGTCTGTATTTGGAACAGTGGCTCGTTTGCTTGAGACCACATTCTCCAAAGCACTTTACTTGATTTAATATCAGGGGGTGGGGGAGATTGCTGCTTCTGCATTCATCAGAAAGCTCTATCACGGTGATAGCACTTCACAGTTACTGAGGTGGCCTCATCAGTCAAAGAAGAATAACCTCTAGGTGCAGAATCCCTCTCTGTGCCAGAAGGCCAGGATCCTGCTTTATTGCTGGCTCTAAGCAGCTGTAAGCCAGCTTCCCTGTGCTTCTACACTATTTACTGAGTGCAACGTCGTGTGATATGGAAAGGAATTTTTTAATTTTCAGTTTTGATAACTTTTGTAGGAAAATGAAAGTCCCGGTCAAATAACTATAGACAAGAGAAGGGAAACCAAAGGACGTCTCTGATAATACTGCCAGCTGTGACTTCTGGGTTTGTTTTTTTACTGAAGTGAGATGATCTGCTAACAATAAGCACTGAAAAGTTCAAGGTTAAAATGAATATTAGTTTATGCGGCATGATCTGTGTTGTTTTATAGGTCAGCAGTTTGTCCTCTGATCCTTAACCATAAACTCTCAAAGGGCTCATCACCTATCAGAAGGCAATGTTCAGCACATTCAGGCTGCTCCGTTGCAGAGGGAACAACCCCTCCCCTCACCTCCCAGCCTGTCCTTTCCAGAGTGCCTATATCCATCTAGTGCAACCCTCCAAACATGGAAACTGTCCTGTCCTGTTTCTGTAACCCCGACAGGATCAAAGCTATGCACCTTCTAATTCCTCCTGGTTTGTTTCCTATGATGTATGTACTTGTGTTCAGGCACTTGAGATGGGATCCCCCTTGTGCTGCCTTTTCAAGGAGTGTACCAGAGCCTTCTCTCCGCTCATCACAGTGTCCCCACTTCTCATCGGGCTATCATCATCATCATTCCCTGACAGACCTCGTTTGAAGTTAGCAAGCCTGTTGGTAAAGATTCTACTGCCCCACTGTTTCAGATGGGTTGTATCTCTCTCCCACAGTCCTCGTTCCTCAACAAGAATAAAAAGGAACAAAACCCATAGCATTGCAGTTACTTTTAGTCAAGCATAACTATAGCCGTGTTCCAGTTCAAATCGTAAAACTGGACATGAATTTAGGGTGAGGTATTTAATAGCATGATAGGAAGCATCATCTTCTATTCTTAAAGAACAGTGCCAGGAAGGTTGACACCCCACACTATCGTGAACTTTAGCTGTGCAACCTCAATGTAGTGTTCAGTTACCTTTCTGTTGTACCTAGCAGGCTTCCTCTTATTAAGAGTACTGTCACATTCCCTGTTCAGGCACCGCGCAATTTCTCCTCGTCCTTTATATCTCACCCTTGCTGAATGACTGGCAACACTCTATTATGAAAAACAAACGCCGTTGTGTGCGTGTAGCAAGAGCTAATCTCAGCTGCTTTGTTCTATAACAAAGCAAGAAACAGCTGCTGAGATTAATAGGCAAGGTGAAGATGAGGCGGTTCAATCCATCATCAAATTGGTTCACTTTAAGTGTACTACAGAGCAGTAGGATTACCGCTATTCTCTAGCAAATCATGAGGAAAAAAAAAAACCAAAACACCAACAGAAGGAAACGTTGTTTTCCCTTACTAAGATGAAAAGGTTATACACAGAGAGAGAGAGATGTCTAGAGAGATTTCTGGGATTGGGAGGATGTCTGAGAACAGAAGAAATAGCCTAGGCCAAAATTGAAACGTTAGCAGCCGAACAAAAAAAAAAGTCAGTGAGATCCAGTTATTGTCCTGTTGTTCTTTCATACTTATCCCTTTCCTATATTCCCCATTTCTTTTCCTTTTCTTTCTGCTTAGTGGTAACCATGTTGTCTCTCAGCGGGCTCCAGGGCACAAATTCTTGGTATTCAAAATCCTGCTAGTGTTTTCTCCACAACTTTCCCAACCAAACTTTGAGGTTAACTTTAACAAAAAAAAAAAAGAAGCTATTTTACATGGTGAAATGCTGCTTTGCCATCTGCGGGGCAGAGTTGTCTTGAATCTCATGCCTTCAGCAACTTGATTTTTTTGTTTAAACCAATACTCAGCAGCATTAGGTATATCATAAAAGACTGGCAGTCAAGAAATCGTGGATCCCTTGCCCGAAGTCACTGAGTCGGTGCCGGAGCTAGTTGCCTGTGGATGTTCTGCTGGAGGATATTCCCCATGGTGGCATATTGGCCTCTGTTTAAAAACAAAAAAAATCACCAACCAATCCCCCCCTACCCCAGACCCTGCACGTGGTTGTGTGTAGTTTGCGTGCTGTTGTAATTACGTGCTGTTCGGTAATCCTTCTCTTAAAGAAATTATAAAAAAGGCAATAAGTGAAAAAGCATTTCTCGGGCTCTGCTTTTGTATAGCTTTCTGTAAAAAGATTTTCAAAGCTGACTGCCATTCACCCTGCTGTAGGAACTCGCTGTTGATGTTTTACTTGGCTGTTTGGCAGAATGTTTTAATATAATCTAACCTATTGCTCTACAGACATGTGTTGTATTTTATTGCACTATTCCAGAGACTTTCATAGTCAAATAGAGATGTAAAGCCGCTTGCATTGCCAGTTAAAGCGAATTGAGATACAGAATATCTGAGCTGTGCTCATTCAAACTCCATTCTACAAAAAAACCCATACATTTGTCTGTAGTGCATTCCGGGTGCTATAGAAGAATGGTAACATTCTTGCTGAATTGGGCACAGCTAATCGTAAACATAAGTGAAACTTACTTGTTTTAAAAGCCTTTGTTTGTCCTGGTGTGTCAGCAAAAGGTTCTTTATTTCCTGTTGCTATTGAGTGTACATAGACCATTTGTTTCTCTGTCACAGGGTAAGGCGCCTGCTGTGGAAACCTGGTGACGAAACTGGTGACTGAGGTGAACTGAACCCATATATACCAAAAGACGTGGATGCATTACTAGCAATGAAAAGTAGCTCTGACTTGATGATATAAGGGAACTTTTTCACCGTTTGGATAGTCAGGTATCGGAACAGGTTGCCCAGACAGGTTGGTCGGTCTCTCTCCTTGGAGGTTTTTACGACCCAACCAGCTCAAGTCCTGAGCACTGGGGTCTGATCCCGTCGCTGCTCCTGCTTGGAGCAGGAGGTTGGACTGGGGACTTCCGAAGGTCCCGTGGAGCCGGGATTGTTCTGCGGGTCTAAGTGTTGGCAACCAAGTCCTGCTGTGCTGCCCATTTCCCTAGGCTGGCTGCTCTGAGTTTGCAAAGTGATTGATTTGATTATTTGTCAAAGGGCGGATTTACACCTAGGAAAGGCTGCGCAGTATATGAGACAGAGGAGGAAAAGTGTCATTTCAGCAGAGATCTGCCTGCCTCTGAAGCAGGATTTTCAGCCTCAATAATCTCTGGTGTCCTGAAAGGCCTGGGATCCCCCTCTGACAGGGCAGGCTAGCTCTGATTTTGTGTTAATTGGCACTTTAATTGCATTAATTTGACACTGTGGTTCCACAGTGTATCCTGCCACTTAATTTGGGTAAAGTTAACTTGTAGAGTAAGATACATGCAAGTGTTTGCCTGCAGCATTTCAATCTTTTTTGCTTACTGGAGAGGCTGAACAGGGTGCTTAAATGTTGGCTCCTGCTCGTACGGCGTCCCGAGGCACCCAGCCTATACCGTGTGGGTGCTTCATGAGGTCAGGGCCACATCTTTTGTTTCATGGAGCTGTCACCCTGCCACTCCGTGCAGAAAACGTGGGTGTCGTCCTGTGTGGAGTCTATTGAAGTCCGTTGTACAATGGTACGTGTTGAAAGAGCATCCACAGCGTTGTGGTTGTCACGCCCTTAGCTTTTCTCCCTTGTCACGTTTCGGGAGCCCTGGGTCACACAGAAGTGGCCAGCCTAAAACAAGAAAACATCTCTGATTAGCATGGTCTTGTTGTCACGGAGGTGATATAAATCGCATCTGTTCAGATAATGTGAAGAGCGGGGAGTGGTGTCTGCAGGGAAGGTGGAAGTCAGTCAGGCCAAAAAGTGCAGCCTCATGATTGCAGCCTTGAGAAGTAGCAGGGAGAAAGAGAAGCTGAAACTGCCATGGACTCAGCTGTTGAAAAGTTGTCATTGTTTTTAAACTCAAAATCTTAAACCAATGAAGCTGTTGTAATTCTTTCACTAATTTAACAGATCTAAGATTTCACTTTTAAGTGAGTGTGTAACTTCAAAAACTTACATGATAAATTTTGTTTACTTACTTTTATGATCTGCCATCGCTTCTGCCCCCTCCTTTGAAGATCTTACTTGTTAAGGACTATAAGCAGCACTTAACTGATGCTATCCTGCTTCCAACTGGTTTGAGGATGCCCTTTTGAAACGGTTTCTGTTGCGGCAGTTTTTGATAAGCTTTTGCAGGGTGCAGTCTGGCAGCATGGCTAAACTGATGGAGCGATGGGCTGCTGTTGAAAGGGACGATGTTGTACAGTCTCAGCAGCTCCCTTGGGCTGACAGCGGCATTTGACCGACCGTGCATCGAGCTATTTGGAAACCTAAACCAGTAGAAAATCAACATTTTTCCTGCCAGTTAGGTCTCTGGGCTGACTTGGTAGGACATCAGCTGAAGTGGTGGCAGCAGTGCAAGTAAGAGGCTAGAGGAAAGGGGGAGAAGTGGCTCATCTGTATGGTTAAACCATTTTCTTAGACTTCATTTCTCTTGTATTTTAAGTCCATAAACCAGCACTGAAGCTGGAACAGTACCCCATGTTCTTACCACTGCTGTTTTTCCCACAACTGCAACACCCTGTCCTCCATTGTGCCGGTCAAGAATTAGTGTAGCCACGTGCTGAACTGCACTGGAGAATTTGCCTGGCTTAATTTTGTTTTGATGGATTAGTTTTCATCAGGTTTCTTTTGTGTCGCTGCACAAATGCTCGCACCAGAGCGGGAGGGTGACGAAAGGGAAGGAGCGAGTGGCGCAGGGTGCTGGGGAGGGCGACTGCATATTTGACTGAATCTGCATTGCCAGCTTCAGCTGTCTTAATGTGTGCCTGGAATTACAGTGTTAGGCAATGACTGTATCTGTACCCATTATTTCACCGGTCTGTGAACATTTTGAAAATGTTTTCTGGGTTTATGAATTTGTGCCGGTGACGTTTGGGAAATATCCTTTCTTTTTTTTTTTCTCCCTGTAGGATTTCTTTGCCATGTGCAGTGTGTAGGCTGCAACAGCCAGGGGGGTTGAGATTCAGGTGGCTGATTGATCCCTCGCTTGCTCCGTTTGTCCCAAAGACGTAGCAGTGGGGAGGCTGTATTGTAAATGTTTGCTGGGGCCAGGGGCAAGACTTGATTAAATCACTGTCTAAATCTTATGACTGACTGGAAGAAACCAGATGGGGAGGAAAAGGTAGAGAAAGAGAACAGCAACTGTGAGGCTCAGTCAGAAAATGTTGGGACCCACTGGTGCAGAGGGAGGTCTTGGAATGGGCATGTGCTACAAAGACTGAAGGAAACGGTGGTAGCTAGAAACCTCTGAAAATTTTGCCTCGTGTCCACATTCATTTTGACTTTCATCAGTCTTTAAAAAGGCTTTGCTAACGCTGAGGGGGATAGAAAATGCTAATTATTGCAGCGGTTACCTTTCTTCTCAGTGGGACTGAGCTGTGCAGGTTTGCAGGCAGCGTGCAGTTGTGTTGCTGCTATACGGAGGTCACATGTGTCGTGGTCAAACAGCATGGATCGAGAGGAGGCAGGTAACCTTTACTGGCCCGCTTACCATAACCGCGCTGTCCTCAGCATCCTTGCGTCTTCCCTTTCCTTTGATCTTCAGTCACAACTCTTCTGTCCTCACTGTCATTTGTTCCTTACAGAGAAAATTAATAAAGAAGAGCAGTTTCCTAAACAGGGTATTTAAAATGTTCTGAATCTACATGAAACAAGTTATAAATACACTTGTGTCTTTTTCCTTCCTTGTTCTTGCAGATGGAATTAGCTTCTCCCTGCAGAATATACATCCATCATTTCAGAGATTTCAGTAGTCTGTATCGTTGCAAGTTGCTGCTGGAGTGTCTCATTCAGTATGATTTTGCATCATGACCTTTCTGCTTTATAGCCCTGGAAGCTGTCATGCCTGCTTCGGTTTTGCAGTGTTATTTATACATTAGCAGTCTTCCTAGCATCCGTGGAGCCTCTGTTAGCACTGGAGAGTTTGTACGGCAGACAATTTGCATGGTTGTCCAAAGCAGACTTTTGGATCAGAATTTATTCCCTCTGTGGCCTTGAGAGAGGCACTGAGCTGAGTTTCTCACCAGGTACAGGTGACTTATCTCAATTCCCCTTACCACCTGTAAGCATCTTCTCTGCAAGATGTTTCGGCATGAATTTCAACTCCCAAGCCACAGATGTTTATGCCAAGATGTGATGCGTCACGCCAGCCAGTCCCCAGCCCTCTGTTTCCAGCAACTTCCATGAGTGCTGGGTGGGACTTGGTGGTTTCTGCTGCTTAGAAGTCGGTGGGAGGAGATTGTCCTCTCTCAGCTAGTGTGCTATTGCCATATGTATGGATATACATTATCTGAACGTATCTGAATATACATTACCTGAACGTGTAAAAAGATTGCCCACCGTTCAGCCATTTTCAGATGCTCTTCTTACTTTTTTCCCTCTGTCCCATGGATATTCCAGCCAAGCCCATGTTTCCTTTTTGCAAATGCACTGTAAATGTGCAGATTTGACCGTGTGAAACTGACTGCTGGTTTTAATTACAAGCATATTTGGCATAGAAAAATCAAACACTCAGAAAAATCTTAGTTCAATCCACAGTCAGTTAGCTTTCCCATCTACTTGTCTTGCTTGACTGGAATTGAAGAGACTAAAATCAGCAAAATTTCTGGCCAAATCCTTCGATCAGTTGTTTGCCACCTGTTTAGTATTGTAGGTTCTATCTGAATCTGATTGTATGCATTCGTATCTTACCTACTCCATCATGCCTATTTGATAGTCACCATTAATGTTACCCAAAATTTAAACTAGATGTCACTAGAAATATATTTTTCTGTTTTCTGCTGCTATTGGAATAGTGAACCTTAATTTCTAAAATTCAGTCTCTTGGTATCTGTGCTAGATTTTTAGTCCTAACTGGATGGAGAATTTCATGAACTCAGCCAAACACCTCCTACAATTGCTTTGTGGTGTTCAGCAATCAAATAGTCCCTTTTCTACCAGGTCTAGAGTCTACCTGGTAGATTAAAATTACTCTCATCAGCTCCTGTCTACAGAGCCAGCTGTGTTTTCTTACTAATTCATTATACTGGAATGAGAACGTCTGTCGTAACTGCCACTGCCCCAATACCATCAGCCTGCTTCTTCCCTTCTGGGCTGGCACGTTTCTTACTCAGTTGACTGTGCGAGACTTGGGTTTTATAAGTCCTTGTGGGCCTTTTGGTAATATTTTCTATTATTATTGGCCCTCATTTGAATGGGTTGAGATTTTTGTGATTTGCTTCTCTTCCTCAGCACAGCAACCACTGTTCTACCTATCTTTTTCCACTTGCTCTGAGCTGCATTTGTCATAACTTTATCGTACCGTCATTACAATAGTGCTTCTCGGCATATTTTTATCGAGCAACCTGCTATATTTGAAAAAGAAAATCAACAAACTACTTTGTGCGATCTTACTGTCATGGTTCTCCTTTGCACCTGAATTCTATACTATAACGTATGGCTATACTTCTCCAGCTTATATTGATAGAGCTCGTTGCTCCCATTTTGTTTGCATGTGTGCAAATGTGTGAATTTATTCTGGGTTGGTTTGTGTATTATGAAGCTGCTGTCGTTTCACAAACTGCTTCTGGTGTTTAATGGAGTGTTGGTTGAAAACAACTACCAGAGACTGCTTTCCAAAGAAAGCAACTTCCATTCCGTATCAGCAGTAATCTTCTGTGGGATGAGGACAAGCAAACTCATTTTCAACAGGATAAGTGAGGTCTCAGCCGGTGGGAATGTATGGGTGATTTTAAGTGCACTGTTTTACCTGAGTATATGCTTTATATCCTGACCCTCACGGGCAAAGTAAGTAGGAGCTTCCATGTTTCAATTAAGACCTTTTTTTCATAAAATACTTTCACTGCTGAAATTTTCTCATCTCGTTCTACCTGTGAGTGCCATTAACGGTTGTTGTGGGACCATCCAATTAGCTACTTGGCTGTGCAATGTGGCAGCTTTTCTAATTCAGTTGTTTTCACCTCTTACAGGAAACGGCAAACATGCTACGTCTTATGCAGCACAGGCTGAAGGAAGAGGAGCAGCACCTGCTTAAGAGTGGAAGTAAGTGAGATTTTCTTCACTGCTTTAAAATTAAGTACTTGCTACTTCGTGTATAAGTATCCACTTACAAGCATGAAGCGGAGGGGACGTGGGATAGATGACAGAGTCAACAGGCTACGTTAGACAAAGTGGAATGATAATAACTGTAAAAGGACAATGGTGAAATAGGGAACCTAACCTCTGTGAAATGCTCCTCTGCCTTGTGAATTTTACCTGCAGTGCTGAGGAATGAAAATAGTCATCCACTAAATGCGCTCTGCAATTGCAGTGAGCGGATTTTTAGCCTTCGTTTTACTATTCTCAACGCCTGTATGGGCTTGCTGTGCACACAGCACTTGTCCCAGCACGATGGGATTGCTGATGAAGGGTTGGTTTGCGAACAAATTTGATTAGAGGATTCTACTCAGCAAAATGCTTGTGTGGAGGTGAGTAGTCTCATTAGTTTGTGGGACTGCTTGGCTGCCTCATGTTACACATGGTGCTGGTGTGCCTTGCAAAACCGGACTGCAATTTCTGTCCTCAGCAATTAGCCTGTCACACTGCATGGCACGGAGTTTGATTGTGTGTTCGGACTAATTCTTTGTGATGTGTCTATCAGATCATAGCGCTCTCAGATGAAAAACTCTCAGATTGAAATCCTCTTTTAATATATTGCTGATCTTCAAAGTGGGATCCACGTTTGCCTGCTTGCATTTGCTTGATTTTAGCGTACCTGGAAAATGTGAATGCAATTAAAAATTGGGATTTTTTTCTTTTTTTCTAAACTTACTCTTAATTAATTAGGATTCTAGCTGAGGATCAGAAGGGAAAAATAACCTCTTGAGATTTTGTAGAAAGCTAACAAACCAGATTTTGCTCCTTTTGAGCCAAGCGTCAGCAAGAACTTCCTCATTAATTACCCCTGTGAATTTAATATTGCAATATGTGCATTTTTATATAGTAGTGGGAGAAAATAGAAGGGAAGTTAATTCTCAGGATCAGAGGGAGAGTTCATGAAAGCTGAAATTGAGTAAAAACATGAAAGTTGCACTTCACAGTTCGTTTGCTGGCAGAGATTTTCAGAGCAAGCTGATGAAAGAGGAAAAGCGCAGGGTCCCGCACCTGGGTCAGGGTAACCCCCGGTATCAATACAGGCTGGGGGATGAAGGGATGGAGAGAGAGACATCTGAGGAGAATGACATGGGGGTGCTGGTTGATGAGAAGCTCAACAAGAGCCGGCAATGTGCGCTGGCAGCCCAGAAAGCTGATGCCATCCCGGGCTGCATCCCCAGCAGCGTGGGCAGCGGGGCGAGGGGGGGATTGTGCCCTTCTGCCGCGCTCTGGGGCGACCCCCCTGCAGCGCTGCCTCCAGCTCGGGGGGTCCCAACAGCAGAAGGACACGGAGCTGTTGGAGCGGGGCCAGAGGAGGGCCCGGAGATGCTGCGAGGGCTGAGCCCCTCTGCTGGGGGGGACAGGCTGGGAGAGGGGGTGTTCAGCCTGGAGAGGAGAAGGCTCCGGGGAGACCTCAGAGCCCCTTCCAGTGCCTAAAGAGGCTCCAGGAGAGCTGGGGAGGGACTGTTGATCAGGGAGGGGAGTGATGGGACAAGGGAGAACAATTTTAAACTGACAAAGGGGAGATTTAGACTAGATATTAGGAAGATATTCTTGACGGTGAGGCCGGTGAGCCCCTGGCCCAGGCTGCCCAGAGAAGCTGTGGCTGCCCCATCCCTGGAAACATTCCAGGCCAGGTTGGACGGGGCTTGGAGCAACCTGGTCTGGTGGGAGGTGTCCCTGCCCATGGCAGGGGGGTTGGACTTTAAAGTCCTTTAAAGGTCCCTTCCAACCCAAATTATACTATGATTCTATGAAATTCACTCATTTCTGCCCATCTTTGTTCTCATCTTCTTATGTCAATGCAGTAAAAAGTGAAGGAGTTTTAGCTGAAACATAGGATTTGTAATATACATTACGAGAATGTGGAATGGTTTCAAGGATTTATTTTGAGTGAAAAAGTCCAGGTCCTGCTGTCTGACTGTTTCCAGGGTAAATAAGTTCAAGATGAGACAACATCTATCATCAGTAATTAGCAGTGTGAAGTATAACGTGAAAATCTGCTGACCTGCATTCTGTGGATTTTCACTTGGAAAACTATTCTGTCATTTTGCATCTCTGAAATAACATGAACCTTGCCTTTTAGTGAGTGATTTAACTGCCACCTAAGAACACATGATTATGGCTTTTAATGACCAGAAAATATTACCATAATACATCTTTATTCAAGTACTTAATTGTCATAATTAGTATTTATTCTAGTGATAAGAGGACCAGGATCCTGGTTTTCAGTGCTGGCTCATTTATTGACTGTCCCATAACCTTGGAAAATCAAGTCATCTTCGTAAGCTCCAGTCTGCCTTTATCTGCGCACGGTGTAGAAGTCTGCAGAGTTGCAGAGGTGTAACTGAGACAATAAATTTGGCACAGAGCACGGCTTCATTACTGCATGCTGTAAGGTTAATTTATTGAAAGTTGTAAAGCTCTCTGAGACCATGGTTTGCTAACATATAATGATTAGGTACCAGGCTGTGCTCTCCCCTTAGACCAGACCCCACTTTCCTCCTCTCATTATTAGTTAAATTATTCCCTTTATATAATTTAAAACCGAGAGATCTGCTTTGGTAAGAGAATGCAGAGGTTGGTGTCTTAAATGGCATCGTGCCCTATTAGGGGTATGTTTACAGAATACTTTTGTTAATCTGAGCATCCTAGTCACAAGAAACATATGTATTTTGCACAAGAGGAAACAAAGGAACAGCAGCAGAATCGGTGCAGCATCACTGAACGGCTTTGCCTGCCCAAACCGCCCTAAAGGTTAATAGTGAAATTCACACTAGAAATAGGAAGCACAATAAGGGATGGAGTTTCTGCCCTCAAGGCTTCCCGAGAGCCCTACAACCTTGGTGTGGCAGTCAGCGATTTTATCAGCAAAGTACTGTGAGCGTTGTGAGTATTGCAGGGAAATGGTGTGAAGCGCTACAGGCATGAGCACTGAAACCTTCTTTCACCTGTGTTTGGGGATTCTGCACGCTGTATCTTCCGTCTAAGATAGGATGTGCCCTGTTGATGAGACAGACACAAGGAAGATTTAAAGAAGGACTTTTCTTCACCATCAGAAGGATCTTTCTAAAGTAGGTTTTGGGAGGAGAAAATACTTGCTTATTCCACTCGCGTTTTTAAGCAATGTCCCCCACACAAAGCAAAGTGGTCTTCCATCTTCAGTTTGTGAAAAAATGTAAGGCTTTGATGTCTGGACCTTCAAAGCAGCAAATCCGTTGTGCCTGCTCGCAGGACTGTTCGAGTAGACCCAGCTCTGACTTGATCTTGGCCACGCAGTGGGTTCTGGAGGTGAAGGGATTAGCTGCTTCCCTTGCAGCCCCGCTCAGTGGAAGGTGGGCAGGCTGCCCTGATGTCTCCTGAGACTCTCCGGCTCAGCCTTCAAAGTCTGGGGTGGAGAGGTGAGCTGTGTTTGAACAGATTCTTTGCTTTCCTATGCAAGGGGGTAGCACGGAGCCAGTGCCTCCTGCAAGGGAAAGGGAAGGTTCTCTAACTCTCATTACACTTTGCCCTTGAGAGCTGCAAAACACTTAATGAGGCTCTTCTAACGGCATAGGCTGGAATCATGATAAATTTGTTACCATCAACTGATAAAAGTCAGCATCCATTCTGCCCCTGTAAGCACTCTTACCTTTGCGTACCTTCGTAATTGATGCAGTTCTCTTATTGTCTGGTTCCTTTGACCTTATCTCCTGCTAATTTGGTAAGTTGGGTTGCAAATTAACAGTTGAGTTCTCTGGAGCAGAAGTTGCAGGAATTCTGGACAGCTCTCTGTTGAGTTTCAGGCTGAACTAACACCAGAGAAACCTGAATCATGTTTCTTGTAAAGAAGACCTGTGAAATGTAGGTTGAATTGTGCAGGTCTGTGTTAAGGACATAGAAAGCCCGTGGATATGTCATGGTACTCGCATAAAATTTGCAAAAATGCGTAGCGTCTCTCAGAAACAGCCTGGTTCTTTTTGTCTTTTGCTAGCACACATTGCAAATCATCTTTCTTTTGTTCTGACAGAGCATCCCCGTAAAACCACTGCACTAAAAAAAAAAAAGCAAAGCGAACACTAAGTTATATGAAAACCCGTTCTTAAATTATGTAAAGATGTTGAACTCCAGCTACAGATCAGGCTTTGAGTATTATTTACATGATGAAAATATGTGCAATTAAGTATTTGAAGCAGGACAGAAATGTTTTTTGTGATGAGCGGTAAGTAAATTGCTGTTATTTTTGTACCCTTTATTTCACATAAGATGCTCTTAGAGAAACCAATATGCGATGTGGTGTTTTTCACACAGCGTGCTGCCCCTGTGGCACATCCAAGGTTGGTGCGAAGTAACAAATGCCAATTGACTGAAACTCGGGGCTTGGTTTCCGTGTGGTTAATGTAATGTTGACTCTTAAAACATTATATTAGGCACTGCTCGGGTGAGCACCGCAAAGGTGGTTGATAGAACTATTGTCAGGTGTAGATATGTGAAGAGTTGCTCTGCTAATGGTTTTGTGTGAGAGGAGAGGGCTTGGAGGGTCACTGACCACGGCAGAAATTCAAGATGTTTTTTACAGGTTCATCTAAGGTTGAAATAACATGTTTGCTGAGCAAAAAAGTAACAACTGGAAGTGTTTCTAGACTGAAATACATTTTTTCAGGCTAATCAGCTTATTTCATTTACAGATCTTTTTCTCACTTCTTTTACACACTTTCATGTGTATTTTCTTGCATTGTTTTTTTTTTTTAATTGGTTTTGTCAATTTAAAAGCCGACTGTATAAACTAAAGTTAAAAAAAGTAAAAATTTTGTTTTGAAAAAAAAACCAAACCCCACCATTGACTTTTTCCAAATATTTCCTGTATTTCTTTTGGGTAACACTATGTCCAAGATTTTATTTCAGTTTGTAAAAATTGCATTTTTCGTAGACTCTTCCACTTTCTGGTGTGCCGCAACACGTCAGCCTGCCCTGCGTATTCTTGCTTGGGCTGTAGAATGAATAAACATCCATTGTGAGATTTGCATTACTTCAACATTGGTCAGCAATAACAACGGGATTAACCGATGCTCCTGGGGAGCTTCAGCTCTGCTCGATACCCAACCAAAGCATTTCCTTGGCCAGTTCCACTTGCCGAGATAACTCTTTCTTTTCTGACAGCCAAGCCAAATGTGCTTAGCTCTATCATCTTGCTTAATTAAACACAGCAAATATAGATGTTGTGCTTCGGGTAGCAAATCGCGTGACGCTGTTGCAGTTCAGTGATGCGCCGAATCTCTTGTACTCTTTCTCCTCCAGAATTGATGCTTTAAAATCTGACAGCAGATAAACCAAAAGTCCCATTGCGACGACTGTGGCATTTGAAATGTAGCAGGGTAATTCCCACAAGGGCGAGATGCCTGGGTGATATTGCTAATGCTCAGCACTGTCACCAGCAGGATGCTCAGACCATCCATCTTCTTGTAACAGACACTTGGAATTTTTCCACAATAGTCTTGTGTTTTGCTTGTTAAATAATTGCAAATTCGTGTTCTAATTTAATAGTACTTTGATGGACTCTTGGCTTTTAAGATCATTAGAAATAGTTATGGTCACCAAATATGACCTCTCTATAAAATGGGCCAAAAAATATCTTAGCTACTTATTCCTGTGCCAAGACTACAAATCCCAGCGTAAATGGAGCTTGTCATCGAGAGTTATTTTTAATTATTTCAAGTGACAGAGACCTATTGCTTTCCTGGGCAGTGGTTAATCATCCTCACTGTTAAAAATGGGAGGTTGGATACTGTAGCAATAGACCATTTTAAAATGACCAAGCAAGGTAAGAAAGTGCACTTAAACCTCTACAACCTACTGGTTGGTGTTTGTTGGTGTGTTATTGCCCAGTTTTAGGATATGCAGGTCTGAACATCCAAGCTTGCTGCTGAAGTTAGTAGGAGCCTCAGGCGTTCGGAGCTTGACCCAAGCTCTCACTACCAGCATGAACTTTTCTCAGAGAGATCAGATGAAGGATCCTCAGTTATGTGCTAAGGACAAAGGATGTTCCCTGCTGAAATGTGTGTATCGAAGCATTTCTTTCTGTTCGACTTGCAGAGCTGCAAATCTGTAAGTATTCAGGCTGATGTACAGGACTAGTGTCTCTGCGTTTGGTGAGACACGAGTGTGGGTTTGGTAGAACTGAGGCTTTCAAGTGGGAACTGAACTTGCCTCTCCCTTTGGTCACGTTAAAATCCCAGTCCACGCCAGTTGTTTTTTATTTTCCTGTTCTAAAATTTCATGCTATTTATTAAATGGATTTTATTTTGGATGAAGTGGCTGTCAGTTGCCCAATTGATTTTCTCATGATGTGTTTTCACCAAAATCAACATCCTGGTGAATCCAGTAACTGCTGTGGAGCCAGCGCCTGTGTTTTCAAAGCAGTGATTTTTTTTTTATTATGAAATTGAACATGCTAAACAACGCTTACATCTAATTCTAAAGCATATCGATAAACGATGGCCTTTGTGCTCGTTATCTTCACCACAGTACCTTCTTATTTTACAGTTGGATACGTTTACTTGAATATTTATGCAAACTAACAAATCTGTAATGAAATCACTGGTAAGTTATTAAATCGTGCTGTTTTTCCTTCAAGCGTTGCAAATTACCAAAAATTAAATCATTTAAATATAGTATTATCGGTCCAGGTATCTGCTCTGGCTCTTTCTGGAAGCAGTAGGTGTGCTCTGGAACAAATAATGCCTCTTCTGAGAGCAGTGTTTTTTCAGTTGTAACCGGGATGTACTTTTTGTGGCAGGACTGCTTTAAATTGAAACTAATTTAGTTGACTGAAACCCACTTTTATGAAATGGAGATATTGAAATGTAAGACAAGCGGCGTTTAAAATCCCAGCGTATTCTCTCAGGTAGTCTGATGTTTTGCCAGTATTCTCCGTGCGGTAGAGTAAATCCCAGCAGTGGGGAAATGGGCCAAACAGAGTTTATAGAGCCGTTCTGTTGATTACCTTTTTGTAGTAAAAATACAGGAGCTTGTTAAAATACCAGCCTTAAGCTCCAGTAAGCTGCCAGCGTTGGCCTAAATTTGGGCATGTGGATTGCTGAATTGCAGTTTATTGTGAAAAGTCAAATAATCTTCACGTAAACCAGTTCAAATCTCATAAGCCAGCTCCATTAGAGTGTGTTCTGTACTCCATGTACTAGTACGTGGGAATTTGTAGTAGTATGCTTTATTATCTTTGTTGCTTTTTGCTGATACTAAGAAAAATCTGCGTTTTCTCCATACAGAATGTTCCTTGTCTCCCCGGAATTGACGCATTGTAATTTCTGTTATGCAGTATTACACAGATGTGGTTGTGATTTCTCCTAGGGCAACAAGTAGTTTCTTTCTGTACGTTGTTGAATGAAACTTTCTGAATTGTCACCTTTTCACGAATACCAATAATATTTTGTTGAAAACTGGACACATTGGGCATGTACAATGAGAGATGTAGGATGGTGGAACCCTGCAGTGCTCTAGCTAGGACAGGTCCCGCAGAGCATTGCACTTCAGTCCCGTTAAGAAGCCTGTACTCAGCTTGTCTTTATCTTGTGTATTTGAATAAATTTTCAGCAATATAGTCTGCTTCCGTGCCCTTGGGATTTTAGCCCAGCACAATTCTGCTCAGCTGATGATAACTGGGGTTGTATACTGGACAGAGCTGGGCTTAGTGCTAGGAGCCATTGGGCTGGATAGGAGCAATATGTTTATTTTTTTTTGTAAATGAAAAAGGTGCTCGACGTCTTTCCAAGTGGTGGGCAGGAGGCTTGGAGGCACAGATTTTACTGTTGCTGAACTTGCATTTGCAGCTGCTGCTTCTCTGATGCTCTGGCATGTGTTCACTATAGCAGCGCAGTGAAACTTTATGCTGGGGTATGTGCATCAGAATTCCAGCTAGGCTAGTCAAAGAAAATCCAAACTTTTGCCGTAGATCCGTAACAAGATGTGTTTTAAAGTCTCAGCTTGGTAGGAAAAATTATGCACTGTGCTTATATGCTGATAATTCACCTGATTAATCTTCTCTTCATTTGTACTGAAAAGTAATCCAGGATTTTTAACGGCGTAAATGAAAGCTAGGCATACAGTTGCTACTGGCTTGGCTTGCGGAGCACACTGTGAAAGACAAGAGGTAGAGCTGGGGCACAAGGTGTGCTTTTCTGAGGCTTGCCAGAGGTGTGCTGTGCCGTCCACGCGTGGGCTGAACAGCAGAAAACTGCAACTTCATCACTGCCAGGCGAGAGCCACAACATCTGAGTCAGCGGGGGAGAAGGATAAAAGAAATAGTGTGAGAAAGAGGGGATGAAGAGTAGCAGAGAACCTGAGGGAAAGAAGAAAAGGGCTGGGTGAGAGGGGGGAAAAAAAGCTGGTTTTAAACCATTTCCTTTCATAAAGCAGCAGGTTGGGGCCTTCCAGCCACTGATGCACTCTCCACAGTAGGTATCACGTCTGTCACAGGGCACTTATTCACTGTGGGATCTTCCTGTAAGTCCCACTTCCCAACTGAAAGATACTGTGGGAAATTACATGATGAGATGAGATGAGCATCCTTTTTGCAAGTTGAAATGGGTCAGAAATGGCTGGAGTGCTGCAGGGAGCTGGAAGGGTTCACGTGGCTCAGGAGAGCATTAAGCTGTCAGCGTGGGTAGGTAGGAAAGAGCACTTCTACAGAGAGCAGAAGGAAGGTGGCAGATTCATTCCTGTTTGTTCTTGTCTTCTTACTGCTGCTTTTTCCCAAGGGAAATGTATTTTACATGATCTACCTGAGCTCTGTTATCACAAAAGGTTTAAAAAAAAAAAACAACAAACATTTTCCAGAAAAATGAAATGTAAAATTAAAGCTCTGTGTTGTTACAGCTGTGCCCCCAGCCAGAGCAGAATCCCATCTCTGTGGCTCTCTGCTATAAGTCCTGTCCCCAAAGTGGTGTTAGCTGGGTTTGCCACTTTGGGTTGTCAGCGGAGCGCACTGGCTCCATTAGTCCCCGTCTCAGCTGGCAGCTCGTGCTCAGGAGATCCCAGCGAGAAGCAGAAAGTGCTAATGGGGATGGAATAGAGAAGGTTTGGCAAAGTAAATTGTAAGGGCTCTCTGTGGCATCCTCTGCTCTGGCCAGTGGTGCTGTGTAACAGGAGGAGCACAAATGACAAAACCTGAAAGGGAGGAATTGCTGCTAAAAAGAAAAAAAAAAAAAAAAAAAAAAAAAAAGGAAAGAAATAAGGAAAAAAAACCAAACCACAAAATAAGAATGAGGGTATTTTAGTAGTAGCAGTAAGAGCCATCACAGATAAGGTAGTCTCGCTCTTTTAACATAGAGACCATGAACCTGAATCCTTTATTTAGGCTCCACGTGGCTCTTCCCAAAGAGTTTGCCTGGGTAAGGGCTGAAAAAAACCTCACTCCCCTGAACACCGGGTAACTAGACAGGGTATTCGGGTCACACAGCGGCAAGTGACTCCTTCGATTGCCAAAGAAGAAAGCGCAACACAAATAGAAATCACAGCTAACATTACTGGAGCCTTGTAATCTTAGCAGGGTATCAAATATATCCCATGCTGTTATATTTTGTCATTAACTTAATATTGCAATGAAAAATATTATGGAAAAATGTCTAATATTTGTATATTGTCCAATAATTAAATATTGCAAAGATGTGTCAGTTCATTACTAATCATAATTAAAGTAGTTATTTCCATTTTCAGCTCAGACATGTGTGTAATTAAATGTACCTAGGAAAGAATTGCCTATTTTCTCTAAATAATTAACAGCTATTGTTGCTGCGCTGGGTGCTGACCTCACATGGGGTCCTGTTGGGTTAGTTGTAGCACGGCCGATTCCATGAGCTCCTGCAGGCGGGCCACCGCACAGCATCAGCTCTGAGCTGTGGGATCAGCTGGTGGAGGGGGGCTCATCTCTACACGAGTGAGCAGAGTTCGTAAGGTGACAGGAGCTGAGGATCTGGCTTGTGGATTGCATGTTTGAAGAGGGAAGTAAATAATCACAAGTGGGCAGTAGCTGGAAAGAAGAGCTTGGTCTCAGTGAGCCAAGGAGCTCGCACAAGCAGGGCTGGCATGAACAAGGAGAGAGTCATAGAATCATAGAATGGTTAGAGCTGGGAGGGACCTTGAAGATCATCCAGTTCCCACCCCCCTGCCCCGGGCAGGGACACCTCCCACCAGCCCGGGTTGCTCCAAGCCCCGTCCAACCTGGCCTTGAGCACCTCCAGGGATGGGGCAGCCACAGCTTCTCTGGGCAACCTGAGGGGAAAAAGCTCATGGGATAGGAGATTTAAACGGAGCAGAGCCTGCTCCAGACTTTCCACACACACACACTTCTGCACCAGCTTTCCACCTGCTGTTTTGCTTCAGAATAGGCTCAGTCAGTTTGGTTGACCGTGCTTGTGAACCTCAAGGTAGGACTCACCCAGCTGACATGAAGAACAGGCTGCCCTTCTCTTTGCAGGCACTTTTAAGTATCTGAAGACTTTTGTCATCCTTTCAAACATCTGAAGGACAGTTTAATCTAAGTCCTTTAAGTTTGTTCCAATCTGGTGACTGGGGAACTGGGAATAAGGGACTAACTAGGCTTTAGTTTGGATAGGAAGAAGAAAACAAAGGCAAATTAGAAAATATCGGAAGAAGTTCCTGCATCTTTGGAAGCTTTCCTGTCTCTCCAGCCATCATGGGTTTGGCTGTCACCGCTTTTGTTTATCTGGGGATGTCTCACTGTGCCTTTCTAACCTACAATTAAATGAAAGGCAAAGAGTCAAAGGTTTTTTGATATTGCTTATGTCAGGGTAAAAGGCTAGGAGATGTATTAATAAGCCCTGGGTTTCCAAATGCTTTAAAAAGATTTTTATCTTTAAATCAGTTGCTGAAATAGCACCTTCTGACTGTAGGTATGCTTCGTACCCGGAGAGTATATTTAGAACAGCGCCTTTATGGTACAATTTGAGGATTGTACCAAGACAATTGTTTATATTGTATGCTTCTTTGGCACTGATGTGCAGAAGGATGCCTTCCTTAGGATGCGGACATTGGCCATTTCCCTGTGCTCATCAGTAGAGCAATGCTCTGTCCGCCACTGCATTTTTAATTAATCTTGGACTTGAACAAGGGTGGAGACTGCTAGCATCTCTTGCGTCCAACTGCTGTTCTGAGTTATGGGTTGGCTTGAGTGATATTTATCAACTGTTTTTGTTTTAACCAGATAATGATGATTCCAACATAGAGATTCAAGAGGATGTAGGATCCGATAGCGAAGTAGAAGACAGGCAGATCATGAAGCAGCGCACCACCACGGAAACACTTCTGCAAGGTATCTTAACTTCTCGTTAGTTGCCTTTGTTCAGAAGGATGTGCTGGAATTATCTGAGTAACCTTAAATGTAAGAAGACCCTGTTATTGTTCAAGCCCGTTGGCACTGCTGAGTTCTTGTGAGCTGTAAGGGGATAGTGTCTTGTGGAAAAACATTGCGCTTTCAGGGGAGCAAATTAAAGATTATTTCCTGAAAAAAGTACCATGTGAGGAAAATCCTTCCTTGGTATTGCCTTACAGGCTCTGAAGCATCTTTATACAAAACCTTAGAAAAGCACTACTGTTTCTCATTACAAAGCATTTATTTCCCTTTAGCTGTTGACGCTCGTTCTAGTAGGGCCTTCTTCCAAAGCAGACCTATAGCGAGTCCATAAAGCACTGTGGCACAGTCGCAGGTGCAACACACCTGAGTTATTTCTTTTGGGGAAGGACGTCTGGCTTCTGCCGCTGTTCATGTGGAGTGGAACTGCAGGCGCTGGCTGCTGATTCCACTAGTGCCCTGGTTAGAAGCAACTTGGAGGAATTACTGTCTGAGGGTCTGTGTTTCACTTAAGTGGAAAAAGAAACATTCTGCTTATATATAGCCAAGCAAAACAAGACCAGAAAATCAGGTTAGTTCTCCTTGGCGTTCTTGTTAGCAATGAGTGATTCTGACCATCAGCAAAAGCCTCTCTGGGATCTGGATGAAGTGCCTGCATGGGTAATCTTATGTGCCACTACTTCTGCTGGAACCTGTTACTTAGATAAGCTGCAAATATGTGTGTTTTTCTGACTCGAATTCTGCTCTCCCCTCTTTGACTGAGACCATAGCAAGAAGCTGAAGTTGTCAAGTATTTTCATCCTCAGTTCCTCTGTTTTTCGTAAAACTTGAAAATTCTTGAAAAGTGCTAGAAATGCTAATATTCACTAAGGATATTTATATTGCAGTTTCTCAAGGAAAGGTTTGTATGCAGTTTTTAGAGCTTTGGAGGTGACTCTACCTGTCTGTGATGCTTCGTCTCAAAGTGTCATAACGTAGTGATGTGGGTATGGGCTGCAGTCAGAGTCAGCTCTTAATACCATTTTTAGGAGTGAAAGGCTTCATTATAATAAGTTGTAGGTTTTGTTGCAAGTACAATTTTTTTCTAGGAAGAGCTTTGTTATCATTAATTACAGTTACTGGAAACTCAGCGTTAGCTTGTCAGGCTTAAAGCAAGCGGTTCAGATCCCTGAGATATTTTCTCTGCCATGCTGTTTAGATTGCTTTCTATGCTTTTGTAGGTCTCTTCCTAGTGTTTAGGAAACTACCTCTGGCAGATAATTATCCTCTCACTTTTGCATACTCTGAACATGCTGTTTGCTGATTACATGGTCGCCATCCCAGTCCTTACTCTCCTTATCTCCATGTAAGCTGGAAGCTTCCCTTAGCTCTCTATCCTCTTTTTGCCTCTCACCTGCTGTGAACTACTGAAGCAGCTCCAGTTATGTTAAATGGCTGCTGAGATGCCTTTTCTACCGTTTCTCCAGAAGGAGTGAGGTGTTGTATTCCCCCATTCTAACTCACAACACTACAGTCCTGCAGTGCTCCGGTGCAATCTCTGCTGGCAGAGATGGGTACAAACATTGTCAGACTCCAGGGAAGGATTGTTGGCTTGCTTTTCTGCTTTGCTGAGGTTACTCATCATCATCTTGGGCAAGTCGCCCAGTTGCTCTAGCTGTAGCTACACTGTGAGATTAACAGTGGGCTCTCTGTCCGTACCGCTGGCTTTGGTTCAAAATGGCTACACTTTTTATTTAGGAAAACTCAACCTTGGGATATCTCTGCTTCTGGTGTTAGAGTGAGCTCGCTCAGTCCTGCCCATTCTTACCTGTCCAGAACAAACAAACAAAAGCTTGGACTGCATCAAGACACCAGTCAGGCTTTCCGTCGGGAGCTCCAGCCTGATCCAGAGTGCATGCTGACATGACAAGCAGTTCCAGCCCTGAGAATAGGCTCAGATCCGCACCTCTCCGTCTGTGTAAACGGGCCCCTTTGGTCCGGGTCCCTCATCGACAGTGAGGTCATACATTTGACTGCATGACTCTCACCAGCTGAAGTCCTGGAGACATGTCAAGACTTGAGATTAATGTCAGGTGCGTCAGCTTCTTTAGAAAATCAGGCCTGAATATTCACTGGCCATTTATCATTAAATGCACCAAGAATCTGTACATGTTCTTCAGCGCGAGTAGCTTGCATTTAAAACGTACTTAATTATTAAGGCAGCATGACAGGAACACTATTTCTATTAATTACTGCTTTTTTCCTTGACTCAATTCAAGAGATTTCAATCATTTGCTTTTGAAGCATTGTGTCGTCTTACACAGTGGTGCTTGTGAGCCACGTTTGCTCTCAAACTAAGGAGAAATGGTCCACTGTGGTCAGTTCCTGTAGTTGCTGTGATTCAATTTTTACATCTCTAATTTCCAGGTTATTAGTATGGTAAGAGAAGACTTCCCCCCTCTGTCTGTAATAGGTGGGCAGGTATTCCAGTGTGTTTTGCCATTATAGAGGCAAGATTCTTGAGGGGACATAATCTCTCTTATTAGGCCACTTGGTATAATTGAGGAAAAATCAACACACTTTCACCCTCAAGAGTCCTTTCATCAGGTTTGTCTAGATACAGCAAAATTCAACCTAAATGCAGCTTTGACAGTGTTGCTCCTGGTTTTATTCTTTTAGCCAATTAAAAGACTTGAAGGTGTAGGACTTAGTCTCCCATGGAGCGGAAAAGAGTGTTAGCTGGGGGAGACGTGAGAGGCAGCGAGCGCCTGTGGTACAGAGAGAAAATTGAACCCTTATTCCCCATGCACAAAGAGGAATAGGCAGGTTACGGAGGAGCCTGCAACGCGCTATGGAGTTTCTCTCTCCTTTGAGTTCAATGGTTCTAATTCAACAGTACAGCAAACCCAGTTTTAGGAAGCCGGGACGGCTTCCGTACAAGGAGGGAGCAAATATGGGGTGGCACGAAATAATTGGCCAGGAAGATAGTCACCAAACTGACAGATGCTGACTTGCTGAGTTTGGGAGACTACAACCTGTTTTGTTATCACAATTGCAGGCAAGTCTCCTCCTTGATGGGGCTTATAACAAATCCATATGTCACTAATCATTTGCTTTTGTAAGTAAGATTTATCCTTGATTTATCATCTGTAACTTTTAATTTGAACATTGTCAACGTGAATAAAAACTCACATCCACTTTTATTCTGTCTGGCAATAGATAAGTGAGGCTGTTACATAAATAAAATAGATGCATGGACTTCCCTGAGGTCAAACTGTGAGTTATGATGGCATTTGGAATAAGGCTCTGTTTTGTCAGAGAATTAAAGAAAAAGAAATTCTTGCTGTGTTGATGCTCTTAGCTGTCTGCAGCATAGAGAAACCTCTTGCCTGAAACAGGCCATAAGCCAGTAGTTTGCAGCAGGATGGTTGTTCTTGTGCAGGTGGGGTGGACATCAGGGTGAAGAATGCCAAGCCTTGTCCTAGGAACACAGAAGCTGTCATGCCAGGTCAGGCATGAGGTCTGTCTAGCCTGGTCATCTCTCTCCAGCACTGGCTGAAAGAAGATGCTTGGGGAAGAGTGTAGGAACTTCCCTCGGGTTCCCTCCTGCTCTCAAACTGTTTCAACCCTCATCAGGATTTCCTGAGCTGGATGTGGTTTCCATGAATTCAGTATAACCCTCAGTAGATGCGGGGTTTTTTTTTCTAAGAACCTCTCCAGCTTCCCCTTGAACTAAAGTGAATTTTTTTCACCCACACTATCAAAAGTGGCAGATTTGGAAGCGATGTTGTGTTTACGTGTGCAGGTCCATCTTTCCAGTCTCATTCTGACCAGAGTTCTGAAATGCATTTTGGAATCGGGAGCAAATTCAGGATCTCTGCTCTTGCCAGCGATAGCACTGGCTGATTGGGTGGCCAGGGCAGACTGGCACGCACTGTGCTTGCAACAAGGTAGGCAGTGGAAATGCTACTGAATGAAGCAGAAATGATCCGCTCTTGCAGAACTGTGGAATTGTGCCTGTCTATAGTAAATCACCCTCTATTCCACACTGCCAGGATCTTTCAGCTGCCGTAAACCAATTATCCAAATGCTTTAGCTCTTACGTTTCCTTCTGTAATGTTGGTGTTGAGGTGTATTTTTGTCCTGTTCAGACCACAGAGACCATTTCACTACTGAGACAGCAACAACTTCGGTCCCATTTGGTCTTTATTGTAAGAAGATGGCTTTATAAAACTCTGAATGTTTTTCGGCGGACAATCAGTCGAAAGTCAAACGGTGAGAGAGCAGCTCTCTTGGAGCCTCTTACCTTCGCAGAACTGACCCAGAGGATCAATGTGGTAATGATGTGCTGGCAGCCAGGTTAGCGAGTGTACTTGCTACCGTATGGATCAAATCTTTGCCTGTGAAAACCCGCACTTGTTTAACGCAGCAAGAAGAAATATGTCTCTGGATGCAGCAAGTGAGAATAAAGGGGTTTTATTAAGAAAGCAAAGTGTACCTCATTGGAAAAAGCGGAAGCAAATCTGCAACAATCAAACTGGAGATGAGTTCAGGGGCAGACAGAGAGCATGGTCCCATGTCACTGTGGACATGGGCTGGCTGCCAGTGCTGGCTGTGCCCGTGCTGTGGCCAGGCCTGCGGGGATCCCCAGTCCTGTCCAGATGCATCTCACAGAGGCAGTGCGGGCAGAGCAGCAGATATCCAAAGCATGCTGATGATGCTGTTGTGGCAGGTACTTGGTGTTTTGAAACGATGGTGATGTTTAGCCTCCCTGTCTCAGTTTTCTTTTTAAGCTTGAGCTGGCCAGCAGGCATGGGGAAAGGGTCAAATGTACCCTGTGTGCTGCAGGGAAGGTTGCGGAGACCAAATTAGCCCTCATTTTTTCAGTCCTGTAGAGAGAATTGGAGATTTGACATAGTAGCAAGAAATCTTCTCAGGTGAGCCTACACAGGCCTGTATCGAAATCCCTCCATACAGCAAGCAAGGAAGTAGGAAAGACCTGTTCTCAGTGGAAATGGTCAGACTCCGCTTGTGGAAATTCTCTCTCCAGCTTGTGGCTGTGTTCAGATTTCTGCTGCTGAATTTCTAGAATGTTTTCCTTCCCTCTAATCTCCCCCAGGATCAGAGAAACCACAGGTGTGCTATCAATGGGAAGGGGAGTGGAGGCATTCAATTAGGAATGTGCAACAGCTGCCTGCTCCTTGTTGGATGTCTTGTTCACATTGAGTTCCTGTGGCTGTCACCTGCCTAATTTTTAAAAGAACATGTTAAATAACTAGTCTATTTCTTCCCTTCTCTTTGGTTCCTAAAGGAAATTACATCTCTTGAGGCCAAGACCAAGAAACGTATGCAAGTACATTTATCTTTGCAAATACAAAATGATAACAGATCTGCAGGTTTTCTCAAAATGTTACATCCTTCTCTGTTGTGGAAATGAGCCTGTATAAGAAAAACACGCTGAAGCCCACTGTGGTTGTCTAGGCCTGATTCAAGTGCGGTGTGATCCCGTCACTGATCTCTCAGCTTCATCCGTAGGGACAGCTGCCTCTTAGTGGCATGCAGCTTAATGCAGGATGCGGTCTCCCAAGTCATTCCCCCCAGTCAGTCGTTCACAAACCCTTAAGAAACAGTGATCGGCTCTCCCCACTGCTGCAGTCAGAGTATGTGGAACTTGTGTTTTTGGGGGAGGGAAAAAAAAAAGAAAACTAGAAGAAAATGTCTTGTTCAGAGTCTTGCCACACTCGATGACTAAAGTACCACCAGGGAGGATTTGCCGAGGGTGTTGCCCATGCAGACTTCAGCTGCAGACTCAAACTGTCAGCGTCCTCCTGATGTCCCAGCCGTTCCAGCATGGCAAGGCCTGAGTCTTAAAAATACCAGGAATCTGCAGTTTCCATACTCAGGGGCATTAGCAGGTGCTCTGCATCTCATGCTTTCAGAGGCCAAGATAGATTCCGATGTCTGCACAGAAGGGAGAGCTGTAGACCTGATGTGGCGTCAGGTGGGCAGAGGTGAGTCAGATACGAACAGCAGCCTTGACACAGGCTCTGCTGGGCACTGAACTCTTCTTACCTTTCCTGTCTATGTGGGCTTTGTGATTGTTTGTAACCCCCGAGCTTCTCTGAAAATCCCCCTCTGATTTCTCGGCAGTTAGCAAGAAGTACAGAGCAACAGAAACAAAAATCTCTTCTAACCTAGCCAGGCTGCTCTCGTCCTGATGGTTCTTTGTGAACCCTGGTGTTTGCAGGCGTCTCGTTGCCTGTGTTTGCCTTGATTCAAGGTCTGTGAAAGTGTGGGTCCAGAGCGGGTCTGGATTTCACACGCATCGTGGTGGTGGCAGAGGGAGAAGGCTGAGGCATAAAGAGTGGGGTTTGGCAGGGAAGTATTTGGCCATGCGTTAGCAGGGTTCAAGTTCTCCAGCTGTTTGATAATGTAGGAAGTCAAGGGGAAAAATTTCACAAATGCACCTGCTCTCAGAGCACCTCAGAGGGCTCTGCCAAACTGGTGTTGTTCCCCATGAACCTTTAAAAATAAATTCTGCTAAACTGGTGTTGCTCCCCATGAACTCTTAAAAATAAATACCTTCCTGGTGAATTTCACAAAGTGCAATTTTATCCTGACTGGGGCTTTGTACCATGGCACGCAGTGGGAGCTTGTGACTGTGCTCGTGGAGTGAATATACTTTTCTAGTAAAGCAAATCCAGTTCTAATTGTAAACCTTATAAAATAATTTTGGAGACTTGGATTAGTCTGCCTTGCCTCTTCAGGTCAAGCAGGAGGGAAAAAACAGTGAAGACTATAAGTGTTTGAGCCGCTGGGTCTGGCTGCTAATACTTGGAGGAAACTAATCTGGGGAGGGAGAAAACTGATACAGCTGCTTTTCTCATTTCCATGTATTTCTGAGTGGATCTCTGCAGATTCCTGTCCCCCAGATAAGAGTCTGCAAAGTCTTTTTTTTTTCCTGATGCACCAGTTGCTGGACAACGTCACCAGGCTGGGAAAGGGGGGCAATCAAATGTGTTTGGAAACACAAAAAAGGTTGGAATTCGCAGAAATTAATTTGTCTTAACTTGAAATAGAGCTTCCTGACACCGTCTCAGCATCTGCTCCCAACAGGGCTGTCTTTGGCTGTATGTTTTTTGTCAGCAAAGGTCAGTGCTCGCTGGGAGGGAGGAGGCATTTCCACATGCTTTCAGCCTGTATTATGGCCATTGCGACACAGGACTTAGCGGAGAAGGAGAAGAGGTTGTAGGTCTGAAACTCTAGGATTGAGACAGGTGACTCACTTCCAAGCAAATTTCCTTTTCATGGAGGGTGCAAGAAATAAATAGAAGTATGCTCATCCTGGGCAGCAGCGTAGAGTTAACATATACCCATTACCCACTGCTGGGTAAGAAGGTGTAAATCATTCCAGTCCTGCGGATCCATTGTCGGCAGCTGCGCGGGTTAGTACAATGGCAAGCATCACATGCAGAGGAAAAATGGTAAATGCTCACAGGCTTAAAATCATTGGATGCACGTTCGCTTCTGATCTTTGCTGGCTCAGTGGCTATAAACCGTGGCGATGCACGGAGATTAGATTTGAATCCAAAGGTGCAGTGAATTACAGTCTGTTCATTACTAGCATTTTACCTAATTATCACTTTGTACAGCCTGTCCCGGCTGAATTCACATTATCTGTAAGTAAACATAACAAGCTCTCACCCGCTTGGAAGCTGCGTGACCCTCTGTGGCCAGAGTGGTGCAGAACTAATGCCGCAGCAAACTGAGCTCAGCTAAATTGGACCCGGGAAATGTCAAGTGACAAACACCCCCGTAGCTGCCAGCTCTCCCTGTCCGGCGCAGATGACTCCTCTGTTTCCTGCCTCCCCCCCCCTCCCCAGTGCACACGGAAATGCGCGGCGGCCATCTGCCCCTCCTCTTGCTCCCACACACGGAAACTGGGGGTTTATGATCTGAAAGTTAAAATAACCCTCCCGCCTTTGTCGCTGAAGCTCTTCTACCAATGTGGAAAATCTGCTTGCTCTCCTGTTTAGTCTGCAGCATAGTGCACAACCTGAAGCTCCCGGCCCCCTGCACCCTGCGGTGTCTCCTCTGAGTGTTCCAGGGTTGTGCTATGGGACCTAACGCTGCTGATCCCACAGTCGCTAGTTCAAAGAGGTGCTCCTGGCTTAAACCGACGTAGGGATCAAAGTCTGGGCTGTAACTGGTTCTTGTCTGTTTCCAAATATAAGCAATTAGATGCCCATAAGATGTCCGTACTGTTTCCACTGATGGAAGAGCCGCATCCAGCATACTGTGGACCTTCTGTTAGCATTCTCTAAGGTCTTCCCTTGGCGTTTTTGAACTGTCCTATTTCATCAGCTCTCCTTATGTGATATTCTGATTCTCTTTTATATTCAGGATCTCTCTCAGCTTTATCTTATCAGTAGATCTTAGGAGCTCTGTGCTGCTTTCTCCTTTGAGGTAATAATTCCCTATCTAACACTTTATGCTGAGCCTTCTACGTAGCAAAAATGGCAGTTAAACTCTTGGAGCCATCTGTAGGCTGGGTAAAAATGTGGTTCTGTGGTCGTCTAATGATGTGAGTTGTAATCGTCTTTGAATTTACATAATTTAGCCTAGCGTATACTAGAGCAAATGTCTGCAAAGTTTAAAGAGAGATCCTCTGTCCAGGGATGATCTTATAATTCCATCTCTACTGCCTGTGTTGTCAAGCAACCAGATGGATAAAGGACACTGCTTTTTATTTAAAGACATAAGACCCTTTAAATTATCTGCCTTGACACAGCAAAGGTGTTTTGGTGACTGCTGGTTGAGGTAGCCAGCTTTTTGCTACAACTAACCCAAATCAGTCTGCAAAGGGGACGAAAGGGACCCATCTTCATTTGTACTTTGGGTGGTACAAAAGAGGTTTGACAGGATATATTTTAAAGTTGCTTTGTTTTCATGCTAAAAAAAATAAAGACTTTGTCTAGATTGGAAAAATCCATATTTGGCGTAGAGAAAACTAGTGATGCTGGGAGATAAACAAATGGTGAACTGTGGCGGTCACAGCAGGACTGTTAAATAGGCATCCGGTTGGTGCTGAGTGACTTCTGGTGGCTGCAGAAAGCAGGACTGAGTCACCCAGTCAGCCCACGTGCAGAATTTCCCCAGTCACAACTCTGCTATACCCATTCCCAACACCTTCCGTGCTCCCTTCTAGCAAAGGAGACCATGCTAGCATCTTCCCCATTTCGTATGGCCTCTAAGTAGCCAAAAGTAACAAAGCAAGGCACAAGTGTGTTCTCCCTTTTCAGTGAACTCCCTACAACCCTGGGATCTCCACCTGCCTCTTCAGGCTTACACATCCAACTCTCGATGAGAAATTCTTGAGGTTTGCCTTGGCACGGCCTGGGAGTCCTGTGCGATGTCAATCCCTACTGCGGTACCAGAAAGGATCTGAGCATAGTGAGCTCTCTAACGGACAGAAGGCTTGCCACGTGGAAAAGATGGGATTTTGTTCTCTGTGCACCAAATCAGAGGAAGGAACGTGCCAGTTCACAGAATTGTTTAGGTTGGAAGGAACCTCTCGAGATCATCTAGTCCAACTCCTCTGCTCAAACAGCATCAGCGAGAGCAGGTTACCCAGGACCGCATCCAGCTGGGTTTTTAGTATCTTCATGGATGGAGACTCTGCAACTTCTCTTGGCAACCTTGTTCCAGTGTTGACCACCCTCCCAGTGTTGTCTTGTGTTCAGATAGAATTTCCTGTTTCTTAATGTGTAATTGCCTCTGGTCCTGTCAGAACTGCCATACCGGCATAAGGTAGCTCTGGAAATCCCATGCTCATTGGAATTGCTGTCAGCCTTACCCTCTTCTACCTTCTCCTGAGCTCTGAGGGAGCTTAACAGGACGGGGAGGGGGGTGTGGTGTGACTTTACGTGCATTGGGATCTCATCCTGTCACTGCCATTTGATTAGTCCTCCAAAAGGTAAATCCTGAACTTCATCTTTCAGTCTCCATTGGTGTTAACCGTGAGCCAGACTTTATGGTGATTCTCTTTGCTCTTGCAGGAAGAGCTGGCGCACGGATTGTGGGAACTATGCAAGGTGGAGACACGGAGGAAGATGTAAGTAACCATCCCGTGTGCCTGTAGAGCTTCTCTGACAGTGCTTTAGAATGGTAGCCCTCTCCTCAGCTAGAGAAACACCTTTTTACCTGCTGAATCTTCATGCCGCAAGCCTGCTTTTCCCCTCCTTTCCTCCAGCTGACTGCTCTCTCATCTCCATAGACACATGTTTTTCTATTTTTCTTTTGCTCTTAGAGTCTCTGCGCACTGCCTTGTGCTTTACCCTCAGCCTGCAGTGTATAACTAGCAGCACACAGGCTGCAGAAGTGCTGTGTTGTTGAGCTGTTGGGGCAGAGTGCTGGGAAGAGGGGATCAGTGCAGCGTAGCAGGAGTTAGATGCATTAAATCTATATTGCCTGCATTGCTCTAAAATCACATTCCTTGGAGCCCTCTGAGTGGCATGTACTAACACACAGCATCAGTCTTCCAGCTGACAGGATAGGGATGAGAGCTGAACTGTGAGCTGTGCCCCTTGGGATCCCTGCCTTGCAGATAACGCTGTCCCATGGCTCCTGGCTTTGCATTTGGTTACGGTTGACCTGGTGAGCAGATAGTGGCTAAGCAGGTACGCACAGGCTTATACAGCAGGCACTTGTTCTGGCTGCTGTGCTCAGCCTCTGGCGTATCATAGTATCATAGAATGGTTTAGGCTGGAATGGACCTTGAAGATCATCCAGTCCCAACCCCCCTGCCCTGGGCAGGGACACCTCCCCCCAGCCCAGGGTGCTCCAAGCCCCGTCCAACCTGGCCTGGAACACCTCCAGGGATGGGGCAGCCACAGCTTCTCTGGGCAACCTGGGCCAGGGGCTCACCACCCTCAGAGTGAAAAATTTCTTCCTAATATCAATCTAAATCTCCCCTCTTCCAGTTTGAAGCCGTTCCCCCTCGTCCTATCCCTACATGCCCATGTAAAAAGTCCTTCCCCAGCTCTCCTGGAGCCCCTTTAGGCACTGGAAGGGGCTCTAAGGTCTCCCCGGAGCCTTCTCTTCTCCAGGCTGAACACCCCCAACTCTCCCGGCCTGTCCTCCTAGGACAGTATGGGCAACTTCTTTGGTGTCTTTCTATGCCTCTGGGCACTCGCAAGTGGCTGTATGTGTACGAGGAAGCTGAAGACAGCTGCTGTGATGTGGTTCGCATCCATACAGTGAGCTCTCCCCGTCATTCCAAAAAGGTGCTTGCATCCAAGCTGCCAGCCAGGAGCAGCGTAGGGATGTCCTGTTCCCCAGGGGATGCTGGAATATTGTTTTGGAGAGTGTTAGTTCGCACAGGCCAAAAGTGTGCTAGGAAATAGTACGAACACTTTAAAACTGTGATGATTGTGAACTTGTATTTGAACCTGTGCTGTCTAATAATTTCCTTGTGTAGATGTAGCCTTTCTGTCTCACTGTCCAGCAGACACCCACCCAGTGCTGCCTGTCTAGATGGGGAGGGCATGCTAGGACTTCAGACACCTTCTCTGGGCCCAGCAAGAAGCCCTGTGCTGCTGGGGGGTTATCCTTCTTTCTCAGTACTGCCCTGCGTTTTGCTGCCTTTGTGGCATAGAAATTAAGCCACTCTGAAACAAAGATTTTGCTTTTTGAGAAATCCTTTCACAAAAGCCCGTTACAGACACCAGACCCTGGGGGAACAGGCTGGCTTGGATCAGGGAGAGGAGGTTAATGCACAGATCGTGAGCTAGCACGACTCCAGGGTCCCAAGGAGAAAGTTTAAAATGGGAGGGAAGTGGAGGGGGGAAACGCACCTCTACAGGACATAAAAATAGTAGGAAACTCCTGATGTTCGCCACCACATACAAAAGCCTTTTGCCATGGCTGTCCGACGCTGCTAGGTTAGTTGTGCAAAGCTCTGAGCAGACTATTTCTCCTGCAGGCAGGGCCAGAGGAGAGAAAATACCACTGCTATGAAGTGTTGATTGCAGAAACCTGGAGGGACTATAGCAATAAGGGAGTGAAGTCTCTTGCTAGAGAGGGATGAGCTGCCCTTCTTTCTGCCCATCCTCACCTTTTCTCTGGAAAGGAGCTTGCAGACCATGCTTTGCTGTTGGCTTCTGCCAGACTGGATGTGGTTAAGGCTGTTCGTTGTCTTCTGGGGAATGATTTATACCCTTAGCCATTTCTGGGTAGGATCAGGAGTGCCAGTGCTGTAGGTGAAGATGTTGTGACCTTAGTCATGATGCTGCCTGATTGTCCTTGACCATGTTCTTGCCAGATTTGGATAGTCATCCTCTGCGATTTCTGTTCTCTTTGGACTTTCCTCTTCACAGCTTTCTCCCGTGTTTCCCAGTTGGCGCAAGCCCGATCATATCCAAGCTGAAGACCTTGGCTTTCCACACCCCTTACTGCCCTCACCCATAGCCACTTCAGTTGTCTCATGGCTCTGCCCTGTCAATACAGTATCTCAGCAGGCGCCAGGGCTGGGAGGCTTTCTTCGGGACCCTTGCAGGGAAGGAAACTAGGGAGGCTGGTTTGAAGCCTTCAAAGAGTTAATTGGGTTATGGAGTTGAGAAGAGAGCAGGCAGCAGCCTGCCCAAAAGCCAGCAGCTGTAAGCCCAGCCTCTGTCACTTGCTGGTGTGGCACATGACACCTGGGCTGTACCTGGCTTTGCTGCTTTCTTCCCTGCTCCCATTCTGGTTACTTTCTGTTTTCTTTTATGTTTTTGTACTTATTTTTTCCTGCTCTGCCTCTCCTGTTCTTTCCGCTCTGGCTCTCCAAGGGGAGATCTGCCCCAGCACCACCAGGCACGCGCAAGAGCATCACCAAGGTACAGGTGGGTTTCTCTCCTGTAGTTAATTTTCTTCCACTATGCCTTGATTCTTCGTTCTCGCAATAGGTATCACTTTAAAGTTAAACATCCTGCAAGGTTTTTAATACCACAGGTTCAGCAGAAGTCAGGGAGTTAGTTTTTGTTAGCCCTGTGAAGTGGGGAAGGAGGTTTGCAATAAACTGAAGGGAGCAGTCACTATCTAGCAAAGTGGGGTGCTGCTGGTGAAAGCCATGCGGGCCATTAGCTCCAGAGGCAACTGAGCTCTGGCTTTTCATTATTTTGGAAGGCCAGCAGTACAGCAGCCTGAGCTGGAACAAAACTTCTTGCAGGACCTGCTGCTGCTCCCCGGAGCAAGTCCAAATGTGGATCCATAGCAGTCCGGACAAACAGCCTTCCCCATGGCCCCCAGGCGTGCGATCGCACGGAGTGCAGGGGAGGAGGTGACTTAACGTCAGCCAGCAGTGCCATCCTTTACTTTGGAGCTGGCAAAGGTGCCTTGCCATGTGAGAACTGAACTGGTCATGAATTCTGTTTGCTTTCCTGCAGGAGGACTCGGGGGATAGTGAGATTGACCTGGATGAAGATGAAGAGGAGGAGGAGGATGATGATATGGAAGATGACAGCGTGGAAATCGCCCCAAGCAAATCCCGTCACAGAGCAAGGAAGCCAGAGCCATTAGAGGAAAGTGATAATGACTTCTGACCCTTTGGTAGCAGGACCAGGAGGCATCTGGAAATACAAACTTTGGAGAGTATGCAGGCCAGGAGCTAATATCCTGCCATTTGAAAAGCGCTTGTCAGCATGAATTCAGGAGTCGGTAAATAAAGTTCATTAAACTTGAAAATTAAACTTGGATTGCCAGTCTTGTGACTCTCGAAGCATGAGCGGTTTATCCATAATGAGAATCACAGTAATGTGGAGTGTGGTTATTTCCAGAATTGCATTAGAACTGGCCCTCATGCACAGCAGTGCCAGAAGTCGCACTCCAGTGAGTATCGTGTGCTTGATTTCCCTGGATTTTATTATGTCCAAACAGATTTTTTTTGACTTAATAAAACTGGATGAAAAGCTGCTCTGGGAACACACTTAAATTGATTTTAAATCTGGCTTAAATCTATTTATCCTAAACATATCCTTTACTTAATCAAGAGCTTGCCTCCACAGAGAGCAGCCCCAGTCGCGCTAAGGGAGTGGGAAACTGGTGAAGGGGTCCTCAGATGCCACCTTCAGTGCAGCATCTCGTAGTATTTCAGCTGTGTCATTTGGGATTGTTCTCAAACTTCACTGGGCTGTGCTTGAGTGTTCTGAGAGCAGCCGCGCGAGACAGCACTGTAACTAAATCCGTATGAAATTAGTCCTTTAATTATAGCGGTGCTTCTGGGGTGGACTGAGATTTAGGCGCTCAAATGGGCCAAAAAAAGTTGGGCTTTTGTTCAGCAGAATATACTGATGCCATCAGTGAAAGCGTATTCAGGTGAATGCAAAAGCTGGAGTTTGTCTAGTGTGTTGCCTCTTTTCTTTTAGCTCTGCTTCAGCCTCACAATTTGTCTTCACAGGAGCAGAAATCAGTGCTTGATTAGAAGAGTTCATTTTGGTGTGTGTTCATCAGGGCAGACAAGAGCCCGGGCTGTTTTCCTGCCCTTCCCTTTTTTCACGTCAGCAGAGTACTTTGCTTTCCCCCCATCTGAAGTCTAGAGTCAGGTCCAACCCCTCCATTATTGTGCTGAAGGAAGGAACACATGTGAGTTACTTGAAAAACCAAGAGCTTTTTCATCTCTCCGTGTTTCTGGCCCCAAGGGCAGAACCTTCACGCCCAAGGCAGTTCCCCATCAGCAGAACTCAGAGCTTGAAATGTCACATCAAGGTGGGACAAAAGTTTACAGGTAAATACGGCGCAGTTTTTGTGTAGTAGTGGGACATATGTGGGTGCAGTGGTGTGCTGAAATGCACACAATCGTACAGGCTTGAGCTGAGCTGGCTGACAGCATGCAAGGAAGAGTCCTATGAAGTTAATTGGCATTTTGCACCTCACTTCAAAGAAAGCAGACACAGAAGACAGTGTTCTTAGTGCTAGATACCTGCTGCAAAGCCACTAAGGTGGTCCTGTGACAGCCAGTGAGAAAGTATGTGTGCTCACCGCATCCCTCTCCCACGGGGTGAGATGTTCTGATTTTAAGATCTGTTCTTACGACGTTTTTCCATGTCATGCAGGGAATCTGTTGTGGTCCTCCGTGTGTGCTGAGATATATCTGACCCATGAGAGAGATTTCCCGTGAGTTTCGGCCCAGTCTCCAAGTCTGGGCTGCAGTTTTAGAGTTACAGTTTTCTATGTTATTTCCTATATTGTAGCCGAAATGAAAAGCTGACTTAATACCTCGTGCGCGCAGAGCCAGAGCCTCTTCAGGCAGCACTGCCACCTAGCCTTCCGGTGCAGCCGGCCGGGTTTTAGGGTAGCTGTGCTTTACGTTTCACCGTCTCATACCAGGCTTTAAGAGCAGCACTGTTCACAGCCACACCCCCCCCCGGTGCCAGTGGAAGTGCACCCTCTGAGCACTTGGTGCTTTCAGCTCAGAAGTGTTTGTGTACAGCTAGGTGTGTGCGTATGCATACAGATGGGTTAAATGTATTTCAAATTGTTGTTAACCCCCTGTTTCTTGGAGCTCCAGGGCAGGGGAGCTGGTTTGAGGTTGTTGATCGCTCTCTCCATTGGTGTTTCAGGTGATGCTTCAGCTCAGGGTTAGGCACAGGCTTTGGGCAGAGCTGGACCCGAGCCTCAGTCTGCCCTGAAATACTGATGAAAGAGGTAGGACTTCAATCATTCGGCGTCACTGTACCCTGTTGGGAGAGTGTGGACCAGCCCTTCACACCTCATGGAAAAGCCATGAGCCCTCTTGTCACACCAGTACAGGGTGTGGGGTCTGCAGCCCAGGCAGTGGAGCGCAGCGCACCCCAAATGTCACAGGTAATGATCCACAACCAAGAGAGGAAGGCAGCACAAGGGGTCTTCTCAGCTAGGAACCGATTTATTTCCCAGGATGTACATATCGCACAGCTCAGCCCAGCGTTTCTCCAGGATCAGCCCACAGAGGCCCCTGACTGCAGCAGCAGCGTGGCTCGGGGTGGGGAGAGGGGGCAGTGGCTGGAGGGGGGCTCTGGGGGCATTGCATAGTTTGGCTACTGGTCCACCTGCAAACCTGGCGCCTTCTGGAGAGTCACTGGGTCTCTGCCACACGCACGAGGGCATCACCTGGCACCTCTGCTTTCAGCAGCCGCCTGCCCAAAAGGTGACCTGCTCGGGGAGGACCCTGCCTGCAGCTGGGATGTCGGGAAGACACAACCCAAGGTCACACGGCTTGTCACCAATGACAACAGCAGGAGACCCAACAAGTCCAGCCTGTACTCAAGATGCAGAACTTCGCGATAAGGCAGTCCTGTGTAGCACCAAGATGCGTGTGCTGGAGATGGCTCATCCTTGTGCGGTGCTGCTCCTCTTATGTTCACCCTCCCGCTCCTCCTCCCATTCTCCCAAGGGCTCTTTATTTCCCAAGGTCTTTCTAGATTGTTCCGCTCCCGTGCCTTGGGATGCCTGTCTCTGTGATAGAGAACAGCACAACCAAACACTTCAGGCATGCTGGGCCAGCACCAACCTGTTATTGAGGGCATGGCAAACAGCACAGGCTGCGCTCGCTGCCTAGGACCTTGCTCTCAAGTGCCAGGGTCCAGAGCACCGCTCTCATCTGAGCAAGGAGACAGCAAACCTCTCGTCTCTCTCTGGGATGTCAAGGGGAGCCTGCAGGACTGGGCTGTATGTAGCCAGGTGAGAAGGGGCTGCTGTGAATCCTGCCCATGTTTCACCTGCTTCTGCCAGGATCCCTGCCAGAACTAGAGGGAGAAGAGCTGGAGCAGAGTGCTGGGACCCCATCTGGGGTGCTGCGTTTGCCCGCAGCGACTCAGGCTGGGAGGAGAGCAGAGCTCCGGGGCGGTCGGGATGTGCCCGGCCTGGGGCAGGCTCTGAGCACAGTGCTGTAACCCCACGGAGATCACTGGAGGGGGTCGCTGCCGTGGTGGCGGGTAAGTCACCCATGGAAACAACAAGGGCTGGCATGTGGGATCTGCCCCCTCCTCCCTCCTTTTTGCGTTTAACCCATTCCTTGAAGCTCCCCCAGGGCCTGGATGAACAGGGGCATGGTCACGCATCCCCCAGCTTTCGACACCAGCGAGTCTTGACCCTCCTGCCCTACTGATCCAGAGGCCTCAGGTCCGCCTGGGCCGTGCTGGGGAGCTCAGGAGCTCTCCTTGCCCCAGCTCTCCTCCCTGAGATGGGTGGGTGGAAGGCCAAGAAGCAGGTCCCTGCAGAGGCCCGCTGGCCAAAGGGACCCACCAGGCCATCTCCTCACTGTGGCCAGGCACCCTCACACATCTACGATGCAGTCGGGTGAATTAGTCCGGATAGCATCGGAGATCATCTTGGCTCCCGACTGACCAATGCGGTTCCCCTGCAGGCTGGGAGCAAAGAGAAGAGGAGTTCAGGCTTGGAGACAAGGCAGAGCAGGATCCTTGGTGGGTACAAGAGATGGTCCCCAGCTTTGCACCAGCATCCAGCATCATCTGCACCCCCCCTACACCATCCAGGAGCTCTTGCTGGGACCTTGGTCATGGGACTCTGGGTTTGAGAGCCCAGAGGCAGCCAGGTGAGAAGCTGGAGAAAGCCCCTGGGGAGTTGGAGGGGCTGATGTTTTGGAGACTATGTGGCTTTTGGGGTGGTTCTTCACCCCAGAGGCATCCCCAGAGATGAGCTCTGGGGTGTGGAGCTGTGTGGGGATGGTGGCTGTCACACCAGGAGCAGCACAGGGCACCCTTATCCCCCACCCCATTGGGGAGGTCCCTGTAGGGCAGCCGGGAATGAGCAGTGCCAGTGGTGGGAAAGGTCCCTTGATGGTTCCCGTGGTTTCCCCCTCTCCCTACCTTATTGTCCCTCTCAGCAGCCACTTACTTCACGTAGGTGAGGCCGTGGTTGCCCTTCAGAGCGGTGGCGATGCAGATGGCTCCGTCCATGCCCAGGGAGTTCTCCTGCAGGCTGCAGGAAGCGAGAGTCAGAAAGCACCGGCCAGGGAGATGTAGCCACCAGGAGGCAACGCATGGCATGGGCATTGTGAAAAGCCACCAGCTCAGGGGTTTGCCCCACTGAGAAGCTGCTGGCCTGGCTGTCCCCTCACTGCTCCTTCCAGGAAGGTCTGGAAAGGCTCTTTCTGGCTCCCACCACGGGGAGCAGGATACTTACTTGAGCCGGCGGAGGCTGCGGTTCACCCTCAGTGCGTTGGCCATCGCCTTGGCCCCTGCCACACCGATGGAGTTTCCCCGCAAGCTGTGGAGGAAGGCAGGTGGTGAGGAAGGACAGCCCAGGATGGCCCCGTGCTGGCTGTGGGCAAGAGGAGAATGGGAGAGGTGGCCCCATGCCAGCAAGTCAAGGGACAGGCAAGCCAATGCTGGTAGGATGCGATGCAAGGGTGGAAGCGGTGGTGAGCTAAGGACCAGGGTCTCAGACACCCCCAGGGAGTGGTGTCACAGCCACGGGGACTTGGTGGCCCCTCTGAGCACTTACTCCAGGATCTGCAGGCTCTTGTTGACCATCAAGGCTTCTGCCAGGGCCCGGGCACCAGGTGCGCCAACTGAAGCCACCTGCAGGCTGCAAGAGAAAAAGGACTCTTCAGCGCATGTTATGAGGTGGCCGTGGTGTGCTAATTAGAGAAGCTAATTAGACAGGCTGTGATGCCAGGGCCCCGCCACAGCCTGGATACTCACTGGAGATCTGTCAGGGTTGTGTTGACCTTCAGTGCAGTGGAGAGGGCAGCCATTCCCTCGTCTCCGATGGCGTTCTCCTGCAAGCTAAGACAGGCAAGTGCTGCATCTGCCTGCGGCCCAGGCAGCCGGCAGCAGGGCTCCAGGCAGCGAGCGCAGGGCACAGTGTGCCGGCCTTTCCCAAATGGCCTGGGGGGTCGCTGGGTCACCGTGCGCTTACAGCATCCCCAGATGATGGGGACACAGGATGGACTGGAGCGCACGGAGGAGGAAGCAGGCAAAGCCACCTCCCCCGGAACAGTGTGAGGACAGAGTCCTTGGGCAGGTCCCAGTAAGAAGACATTGCCCAGGACCTCTCCGCCCATATCCCCACTTACTCGAGGCTGGCCAGGCTGCCGTTGGACTGTAGTGCTTGTGCCAGGGCTGTGGCAGCTTTTGCCTGGATGAAGTTCCACTGCAAGCTGGAAACAGGAGAAAAAGGGAGGTGAAGTCTGGGGCTGTGAGGATGCCCCGATCCCTGAAGGCTCAGCTCCCATCCAGCGTGGCGGAGGCTGGGAGGTGACCCATGTGCAAGACCCCGTGGGTCCATCCAGGCACAGCACATCTCCCACGAAAGGGTGACCCACGCTCACAGCCCGGAGGGGCTGAGGCCCAGGAGCAGTGTCCCTGCCCTGCATCCATGCAAGGGGCTTCAAAACCATCCAGGTCCAAGGGGAAACTCACTGGAGGGATGTGAGCGCCCGGTTCTCTTTCATCGCTAAAGCAATGGCTTTGCCGCCTTCGTCGTAGAGCAGGTTCGCTGCTAAGCTAGAAGGAGGGGACAGAGGACACAAGTCACGCACCACAGAGTTCACAGAGTTTGGGACAACTCCAGCACCGCTGCGCAGCAGCGTGGGTGCCCTCCTGGGGCCCGCAGGACTTACTCCAGCTTCCTGAGGGTGCTGTTGGTCCTCAGGGCACGAGCGATGGCGGGGCCCCCTTCCTTGCTGATGGAATTCTCCCGCAGGCTGGGGAAAGACACGGGGCTGGAGAGGAGCTGCCAAGGCAGGGCTTCAGCTGCTCCCCACAGCCGCCCTCGCCCCCTGGCTCTGGGGCTGAGACCATCTATTGCAACAGGCAGTCTGTCTGACTTGCATCCCCATCAGCATCTGCATCTCCATCCCCCGCATCCCCATCAGCATCTGCATCTCCATTCCCTGCGTCTTCATTCCCTGCGCATCCTACAGCTGTGAGCACTGATGCCGTCGGGGCTTTTTCCCTGCTGCCATTGTTTCATTGCCAGACACGGCTGAACCGATACTGTCTCAAGGGGAGAAAGCTAATGATGGAGAGAAGATGCTCGCAGCCATAGGAGGGATGGAGGCTGCTTTCAGCATCCCAGAGCAGTTGTGGAAGCAACCAGGCACAAGGAAAAGTCCTCCCATCCCGCGTCCCGGCAGCAGCTTTTGACCAGGGTGGCTGGAGGGACTGTCACTTACTTGAGGTTGATGAGTCCTTTGTTGGAGCAGAGAGCCGCTGTCAGCGCGGTGACCCCAGCACTGCTGATGGAGTTGCTCTGGAGACTGAGACAAACAGGGGAAGGCATGAGGACGGGCCAGTCTTGGCATCACAGGTAAGCTACGGGGTCATGTTTGGGGTGAAAAGTGCCCGTTTGCCCATTTCACTGAGAAACAGTCATCTCCCACCCGTGGGAGACAGGGGGAGCCAAGGCTAAGGACCAACTTCAGGAGCAGTCAGGCCAGGATCAGCATCTCCCGCTCACCACAGCAGCACCAGCCCCACTGAGCAGAGGTGACGGGGTTTGCTGGCACTTTGGGGCAACCATGTCCCTGACTGGCTGTCACCGCAGCTGCTGGCTCAGCTGGGGGTGCGGTTCCTGCAGTCTTTGGGTCCTTGCACACCATGGGAAGCCGGAGATGGACCCAGGACACAGAAGCTTGTCCCCAGGAGCCATTAGCCCTCTGCTCCAGCTGGGTGGGAGGAACAGTCCTCTCTGGCTGCTGTTCCCAAGGGGGATGAAGGTCACACGATCCCACCCTGACTCTGCCAGGCTCCAGCCCATTACTTTCCTCATTAGCCAATTCCCATCACTTTTGAGAGAGAGAAGACCTAAAGCTACCAGTATCCTACAAAAGCAGAAAAAAAATCATCATCTGGGTTGAGGATTAATTCCTTCAGTGCTCCCTTGGTGAAGGCAGGACCAGCCCAGCTGCTGCCGGCATTGCCTGGGGCTGCTGCACGGTGCTCCAGCCCACATGGAGCACCCACAGCCCCGTGCCCCTCTAGGGACCATGGGGTGGGAGAGACGTGGGGAGAGTCTGGGGCAGTACAAGGGGTTCTGGAGGCAGGGGAAGGAGCCTGGAGAGGGTGGGAGGTGCTGCTGGTGTGAAGAGGCTAGACTGGACTCTGTTGGGCAAGCAGGAGACAAGGCATGGAGGGGGGACTTACTCGAGGCTTTGCAGACTGTGGTTCACCTTCAGAGCTTCGGCCAAGCCAACCGAGCCATTGTCTCCTACTGAGTTGCTGGAAAGTCTAAGACACAAGAGGAAGAGCAGACGTTACCGGCAGCCACGCTGCAACCAGCTTTAGATCTGCCAGCAAAGGATTCATCTCCCCCAGGCTCTTTCTGCTCCAGCAATAAGCATGAACTTGCTGCGGTCTCACTTCCAGCCTCCACACACCTTTGTTCTCGTATGTTGGGTTTGAGCTGAAATAGCTTTTAATGTATCCACAGGGCCTGGAGAGCTGCCACTTGCCTCTGCTGGAGGCCAGACTTGGCCTCTTGGTTCTTTACGTGGCTCCCTGCATAGCATCTCCGCAGGGTCGCTCCAAAAGCAGTACTGTGGTCTTTGCCCTCCTCCACCCACACCAATCCCCTTGGGCAAAGCTAGAAGGGTCCGTCCTGCCTGCATCGCATGGCCCAGCCCCCCGCCCATCGCTCCTGCCCGCAGCTCCCGGGGAGATGTGGCGCTGGCATCACCATCCCTCCACTTTGTGCTGCTCTTACATCAGCTCCTTCAGGCTGCAGTTCTGCTTCAGCGCTTCTGCTATTTTCCTGGCACCGTGGGCTCCGATGGCATTTTTCTGCAGGCTGCAAAGGTGAGGAAGGCACCGATGAATATCAGGTGCCGCATCCCCTTCAGTGGCACCTCGGTCTGCTGGGTGGCTGGGAAGGGGGGACAGCAGGTCCCAGTCACTCACTGTAGGGTTGTCAGCCTGTGGTTGGTCAACAGGGCCTCAGCCAAGAAGGTGGCACCGTCCTCCTTGATGTTGTTGTGCTGCAGGCTGCAAGGAGAGAAGAGCAAAACCATGCACAGTGATCATCTGCTGTTGGTGTTTGCTTGCCCCTGTCCCTGGCGTGAGGACATCTGGACCTGGAGCATCCCTGCTCAAGCCTCTCCTTCTCCCCATGGGAGATGCCTCCTCCTGTGCACCAGCACTTTGTGAGGTCCCATGCGAGGGATGGACCTGGACCTGGACCTCAACCTCAACCTGGACACACTGAAGCTGAGAGGCAGGATGGTCCCAACATCTCTGGCCCAGGGCTGCGACGGTCACTGTGTCTCTGCTGGCTGCACTCGTGCTCGCTACCCGGCGCAACCAAACCAGGTTGTGCCCTGGGTCTCCCCACGTGCTGGCCCTTCAGGTGGGGAAAACCTTGATGGGACAGGAGAGGGCTGGAGGGGGCTTGTCCTGGGGATCTGCTCCCAGAGGTGCTGCAGAAGTTGAGACTTACTTCAGGGAGAGCAGGACTTGGTTTTTTTTCAGCGCATCAGCCAGTGCTTTTGCTCCGGTGGGGCCGATGGAGTTGCTCCGCAGGCTGGGGCGAGACAGGCGGAAAAGCCAAGGTTAGCAATGCCAGAGTGGCCTGTGCCCAGGTTAAGCCAAATACTTCCATGTGGCACAATCTCAGCACTGCTGAGGTGGGACATCATGCTGGCAGCTCACAAGAGTTACGTTCACCTCTTGACCGGTGGTGGCTTTTGGGGCTGGAGACCCTCCCCAGCTCGATCAGGCTGGGTGGGATCCGGCCCCACTGAGGCCATGGGAATGGTTCCCAGTGGAGAACATGTGAGTGGCAGGAGCTGGTAAAGGGGAAACACTTACTCCAGCATGGTCAGGCTCCTGTTCACCATCAGTGACCTGGCCAGCGCTTTGGCTCCTTTGTTGCTGATCTGATTTTCTGCCAAGCTGCCCAGAAAAAAGAAAAGTTGGGTGTTTTTCAGGGTGAGAAAGAGGCTTTTACAGCTCCTGATGTGTTCCAGGATGCATCCAGGATAGGTGAGCACAGGAAAGTCATGGGGAGTGGTCAGTTCACGGTACAACCACACAAAGTGGTGGATGCTCTGAGGTCTGCTCTCCTGGGGTGGACACCAGGCAAGTGTTTGTAAGGACAGGGAGGAACGGGAATTTCTGGACTTAAAATTCATTGCTACACAAATTTTTAGGAACAGCAAGGAGGCAGCGGTCCCAGGAAGGCTGGGTGAGACAGCCTGCCCAGCCACCATGAGGACACGGGGTAAGGTCACCGTGCCCTGGGTGCAGCAGATCATGCGGAGCTGTCCTTGTCACTAGGCACCCTGGGGATCCAGTGGGAGACATGTACCTGGATCACCCTCAGCCTGCTTTTGAGGTGCCCCCAGCTCTGCTCTGCATCCCCAGGAGGAGCCTGTCTGCCCTGGGCCAAGTCCTACCTGAGGTTCTGGATCTGGCAGTCCTTCACGCTCAGCACACTGCCCAGCAGCTCCATCACATTGTCCTTAAACTGGTTATTGTCCAGCCTGGAGAAGATACAAAGACAGAGCAAAAGCAAGTGTTTGGAGAACAAAGTGGAGAAAGGACTACCCTCCCGTCACATCTGCCCGTCACAGGTGGAAAAACTCAAGCACAGAAGCAGAGCTGAACCAGTGCCCTCCCAGGGCAGCTCTCTGCTGAGGGACTATGTTGGTGAGCCCGTGTCTCCCATCAACACCTGGGATTTTGAATCACAGCCTGGCATCCCTGCTTGCTTCTCCTGGTGCAATCCAACCAGGACTCACCTGAGGTTGTGGCAGAAGAGCAGCTGGGAGAGCAGGCTTTTACAGACGTTGTAGGTGAGGCAGTTGGAGAGGTTCGTCTCCTCCATGCAGACGTCAGAGACCTGCAGGAGGTAAGCCAGGGCAGAGCAGTTCATGGGGGTGAGCATCCCGGCCAAGCTCTCATTCTTCATTGCTTCTTCCACAGTCTTAGCAGTCTCCATGTGCTGAATTTCATACAGGCAGTGCATGGTGTTCACAGTCCGTGAGGAGATTACATAGTCGGTGTTCAGGCAGCCCTGGAGGAAGCTGATCGCTTGGCTTCTGAAGCTGTTGTGCTCGTCCTTCACCAGCAGCCACCCAGAGAGCAGCTTGTTCACCTGCGGGGAGAGGAGCCCAGAGAGAAAACGCACAAAGATGTCCAGCTGCCTGTCCTCTGCCTGCAGCGACCTCTGAACAGCACTTTTGAAGTGGTTGAGGAAGCCCAGCTTGGGCCAGGACATCCCGCTCTCTGTGAAGAGGTCGAATATTGCCCGCTTCGCAGCCGTGTAATAATAAATAGCTGCTAGAAACTCCTGTATGGTTAAGTGGGAGAAGTAGTAGGCTGTGAAGGACTGCATCTCTTCTTTGAGTAGGAGTCGACTGCACAAGCTGCTCTGCAGCAAGGAAAGGTCAATGCCATATGCCTTCATGTCCGGCTCATAAAACACGTATTTCTTTTTGAGCAGCCCGTAGAAGGCCAGTCTGCCCAGGCTGCCCACTATCTTCTTGCTGTTGTTCACAGCCTGCTCAATCCTGAGTGTTTCTCTTGGCTTTTCTGGCCACTCACTGCTCAGAGCCATTTTAAAATAATAGGAGTAGATTTCTGATAGGGTCTTGGGGACAACAGTTGTTTCTCGGGATTGATCGGTGCTGTTTTTTAGGTAATAGCCGATTGAGGAGCCAGAAATCCAGCAAAAGCCAGGAACGGTGCACATGACATGTAACGACCTGTTAGCCCTGATGTGATGCAGGACTTGGCTGGATAAGTCTCTGTTGTCAAGGAACATCTGGTCCAAGAAGTCCTTCATCTCTGCAGCTCCAAAACCTCGTATTTCTGTCATCCGGTCAACAAGCCCACCGGGGATTTGGCTGGCTGCTGTTGGCCGCGACGTGACCCAGACAGAAGCCTCCTGCAGCAGGTTGCCACGTATAATGTTGGTGATCAGGTTGTCCACTTGGATCTCCTTTTTGGGATCAGTGCATACTACCGTGTTGGAAAAATCCAAAGGAGTCTTGAACTCATCCAAGCCATCGAGGATCAGCAGGGTCCTGGCGGCTCCTGCTGGGATGCAGTTCGGCTCGGTGGTGTGAGGGAGCGCCAAGCAGATGAGCCTTTCGGCAGAGAGCTTCTCGTAGGTGTTGAGCTCCCGGAAGGTGAGGGGCAGCACAAAGATGATGTCCGTGTTGATCTCTCCCTTTGCCCAGGTGTAGACAAACAGCTTCACCAGTGTGCTTTTCCCAATCCCAGCCACTCCGATGGTGACGGAGATCCGAGGTGGGATGCTGACCTTGGAGAGAGGCAGGAAGAGCTTCTCCAGAGGGATGCACTTGGATACATTTCGTAGGCCTTTGGTGGCTTCAATCTGCAGGATGTCGTGCTCCTTCTGCTGGATATCAGTCAAGCCTTCCACCAGCAGCAGTTTTGTGAGTCGCTGGAGGGGACCTGTCTCCAAGCCATTCCCATAGTAGTTTTGGAGGCTCTCCAGGTGCTTCTGCACCATGGGTTCTGCACAGAGAGAAAAGAAATGAGGGGGTGAGGAGGAGGAGGATGGTAACCACAAATGCGAATGAGAGATGCTGCTTCACTTTTCTGCCATGTCCATGCAGAGGGGAGACTGCACGGAGCCCTTACATCTGGGCAGGATGGTATGTACCAGGGCCTGGAGGGTACTAGTAGGCTTAAATGGCCATGACCATCCTCACCCATTGGTCCAGGAGCCCATTTAAGCTCAGCCCTGGGCCTTCAGCTCCTGCCTAAGCTATGTTGTAGGAGCACTTATAGTCTACAGCTATAGACCTGGTTGATCTCGACCTTGATCTTGGACCTCATTGCTCTGCACTTGCCTGGTGACCACTGGACTGTGTCTTAACCTGGTTGCCCTCGTTGGACCTGGTCCTGACCTCTGGATTGACCTCCTGGCTTGACCTCAGTCCTGCCTCGTGACCATGGACTTGTCTGATGGGTTGGACTCTTGGCTGAACTTGGTGACCATCTCTGGACCTGTCCTGCTCACCTGGCTCAGGTACCACAGCCCCTGGTACAGTGTATTTAAACCCTCCAGCAAAGGCTGGGCAAGCAGGGGACGGTGCTGCGAGAGATTCACAGCAGACACCAGCCAAGGTTGGAGCCTTCCAACCAGGAGGGAAACCAGGGAAATCTTTCCTGGCAAGAGAGCTCCAGCCGTCATCCTCCTGCCGTACCCCCGTTCCCAGCCCAGCTGCTGGGAGTGACTGGTGTGATCTGGGCATTGAGGACATTAAAGACTCCTTGGGCTGCCCAGAGAAGTGTGCTGAGGGCGGTGAGGGACCTGGAGGAAGGTCCCTCAGTACTGGCAGAGAGTCCTTGTCATGCCCTGGCTGTGTCTTTCCCTAGCGGAGACCCTGAGGCGGCACCATCACTTGCATGGACAGTCCCATTGGAGCTGCCAATGCTGCCCAGCCCTGCGCACATCTTCGGGTGCTCCAGCAAGTGCCCACAGCCAGGACATATGTACAGACACCTCTCGTTGAGTCCAAGGTGGACTGCCTACCATAGACAGTGATCTGAAGGTAGAGCTGGGAATTGGTGGTCTTGATGAAGGTCTGCAGGGACTGGGAGGCATAACTGCCCTTGCCAGCCATGATGTCCACTACTGCCCTCACCTGCTCGGGCAGGGAGCTGGCCTCCTGTGCCCAGCCGGCCTCCTCCGCTGTGAGGAGGTCCATCTGCAGGTAGCAGATGATCTCCTCCAGGAACTGCAGTGAGATGGACCTCACCAGCTGCTTGCGGTAGCGATTGATCCAAGCGTCTGCGGGAGAGGAGAGTAGGAGAGTTGGGTCTTGAACAAGCCCTGGACACGTTTCTGAGGTGTGATGGGGAAAGGCAGCAGTGAAGCACCCCATCTGACTCTGAAGATAGCAGGGGGTAAACTAGAGACCTCCAGAGCGACCTGCCAAAGTTCTCCTTGAGATGATGCCATCCCAAAGCTGTGGCAGGCTGTTTTGTTAGGAGATGCTTGGTCAAGGCAGCAGCTATTGAAATTGGAGTCAAAGAAGACAATCATGAAATGACATTTCCACCTGGAAACCAAGCCCATGCAGAGATAAAAGTCTGAGCAAGATCATTTCTCTTTGGAGACAGCCATTCCCCCTGTGCCAGCACAGTGTTCCCCAAGCCCTGGGACCTGGAACCACTGTCTGCCCTCACTCCTTGGTATCCCACCTTGTCCCATATTTGAATCTGAAATTCCACCGAGATGTGTCTCCGGCTGCCCAGCCACCACTCACCTTCCATTAGAGGCCTCCTGTGACATGGGTGATCCCTGGGCGAGGAGTGCTGTGTTGGCAGCAGCACGGCTGTCCCATGGACCGCCCCGTGTCCCCCCGGCTGGTTCACAGCACCCGTTGAGGCTCCTCAGCCTTTATCCATGTTCCTGGTGTAACAAGAGGAAAAGTATCAGGAGCAGTGTGGGAGGGAGCCCACCTTGAGCTAATGTGGTGCTGACTGTTGTTGAGCCAAGGGTCCATTTGTCAGCTTTTGGCTAAGACCGGAGACCCCGGTGCTGTGGACCTGGCAGGGGCAAAGCCAGGGCCATCACACTGCAGCATCTTTGTCCAGACCTCACGTGCCACAAACTTGGTGCCTTCACCATCATCACTTATGCCGGAGCCTTTCTCGGGCAGAGTGATTGCATTAATTGCCCTGAAGATGCCCCTGTGCCATCTACGGGCCACCCAGTGAGTGTGTCGGTGCCACCACTGTCACCGGAGGGACAGCAGGGCTGTGAACCAGTCATGGTTTTCTTTGTGTTGTGGAGGAAGTTGTGGGGCAGCAGGCAGAGTGATAAAGAGCCCGTTTCAGTTTCAAACCCACCTCGCCACCGTCCAGAGCCTCTGTCGGGGCTTGCTGAGCATGACCAACACCACATCCTGTTGCAGAGCTCTGTAGATGCTCCACTTTTGCAGCACTCTTGAATCATCTCCTGGAGAAGGAGCATCTACCTGCTCCCCCCCCCCCCCTCCCCAGCTGCTGCCAAATCACACTGAGGGTTGGTGTTTTATTTTTAAGTGTATCCGCTCACTGAGTACAATTGTTTTTTGAGCAGAGGTGGAGAGGGAAATGCCTCCATGCCTGTGAGTGCTCCCAGCTTCACCTATGTTAGCAGATGGCACTGTGCTAGGGCCTCTCCGCCAGTCCCAAAGTTATCTCCAGGAGCTGGCCGTGTCCAGCTGGGAACTTCTCAGCCCCAGGGGCTGTCTGATCATGACAGCGATGCAAACACAGTGTCCCAGTGCCCTGGCCCATGTCCTGGCACGGTATCCTTTCCTCACTTCCACCTGGCCTACAGGATGCTGTAGATCCTTGCGATCACCCCCATGCGTGCTGGTCAGAGGCACTGCAAGGACCTCCCTGCCCGCAGGCAGTGTTGCCTTTGCCCAAACCCACTCCTGAGCGGGACTTGGGCACCGTGGGGGCTTCAGTGCAGCCTCGCCAGCAGGTACAGGTAACGCTCACTTTCTTTTGTCAAATCCAACCTCTTCTAGGAAGAAAGCACGAATGTAGCTTGACCAGGGAAACTTGGTAGACTCTGGTCCACGGTTAGGTCCGTGGCGCAAGGTTAAGGTGCTTGGGACATCGCCTTTGCAGACTCTTCCCTTCATCCTTCTGCCAGGACATCAATGCTGAGGTTTATTTCTCCTACCAGAAAATGCAAGGGCTCAGCCACCAGCAGAAGCCCAGCCGTGTGGATGGTGGCCAGGGCTGCAGGAGGGAGGACCAGGCACAGCATCTCCCAGAGCTGGGTGGCTCACAGACCCCACTGGCTAGATCTCTCATCGAGGCTGCTTCGCAGCACGTCCTACGGAGTGGGGTAAGTGAGAGATGCTGGGTGACAAAACACCAGCCCATCCCCACCTGCCCAGATGGTTTCACACGTGGCTTGGACAAGCCCTTGTAGGGGTGGCGGGTGCTGTTGTAGCTGGGTCTGAACCCACAGCTTTTCCCTCCAGGAGCAAAAGCCGAGTCCTTCCGCTCTTCCTTGGCTGCCCAGCTCGGACTCCCTGGTTTCAGAGGTGGCAGAGGTCCACGCTCCCCTTAGTAGTGATGGTGGCCCCGCAGCAAAGCCATACAGGGAGCAGCAGAGCTGCGGCAACAGCTCTTCGCCCCCCAGGCAGTGGCTTGGTCAATTAAGATGCCATCAATTAAAGGAGCTCTGGAGCAATTCACAATGAAATTTTCACCCTTTGATGTCTTCTTGTCTCTAACTGGCCTGGAAAGTTCAATTAAGTCTTTGCACGCAGCAGTGCCCGGGTCTCTCATCTTTGCCATGCAACCAAGAACGCAGCCAAAATGAAAGGGGGTTTTGCTGCTTGTAGCGGTGTTCCCTGCAGCCATTCCTCTGCAGCGCGGCTGGCGAGAAAAAGCCCTTTGATGAGGGAAGCCTGCTCTAACATCACAGATTGTTTGATGGTGTCCTCTGGTGCTACTTCAAAATGTGATCCCGCTGGAAACCAGCAGCTGTGGATCAGCTTGTGCAAAGGCATCTGACCGGGAGAATAAGGCAGCAGAATTCATAAAGCAGCAGAATAAATAATGTAGTGGCTGCTATTTTTTATTTTTTTTCTACTTCCAGTAGAAAAGTTTCAGGTGCAGCTCTAGGACCACCCAGTGATGCTGGAGGCTGCATCCTAGGAGGGTGAAGGGCATTATTTACTCTTCCATGAGCTGTCTGAAGGGTACAGGCCAACCAAAGCCAATCTCTGTAGCCCCTACAGAGATCCGAGGTGATTCCAGGATGTGGAGATCCGGGGTGATTCCAGGATGTGACCCAGCCCATCCCGAGACTGCTGGGCTGAGTTGTTTTCTGGAAGTGCTGTGCTCACCATGTCTGAGACTGGAAAGTGGTGTCTGCGGCCATACTGCATGTACGGAACTCAGTCCCAGGTTTGCTGCTGTCGCTTGGCTGGGATCTGGGATGCATGCACGGAAAAGCCACCATCCAGCGATGGTTTGTGTCTGCCGTGCCTTGCTGCCTGCATCCCCCGGGGCACCGGGATGAGAAGTTGGAGTGGGAGGCTCCCAGCCAAACTGTTGAAAGGTGTCTGCAAGCCCCAGGGAGGGAAATAGAATTTTGTTGGCAAGAACTTGACATTAATGCTTTTTTTGCCTGGTATGGTCCAAAAGCCCAGCCCAGGGGAGGATGTCCAGCCAACGCTGACGTGTTCTGGAAGCTTGAATCCTACATCCCACCATCCCCACATCCTACCATCCCCACGTCCCACCATGCCTGTTAGCAGAGGGTCCATGCCTAAAACCCGTCAGTGGCTGGGAGCCACAACCATCGTGCTGGAAGGTCCCTGACCACGTGTACATACAACCCTCAACCAAACAGCTGCTGCGGTTTTCGTCACTGTGTGTCTTGCTCCAAGATCCAAACTGCCTGGTATCAACACTGGAAAACACGGACTTGGACATAGCTGCTTCTGCTCATCTCTGCCTCTAATTATGTACACACAGTTTTGCTCCTGGAAGTCCAACACAGACTAAAAGCAGCTTGTCAGGGAATCCAAGATGAAGGGACAGTCCCAGGATGGCCACAGCATGAAGGTGGCTGGAGATAACAGATATTTTACTGCCTCTCTGCTCTTGGCCTCTCAGATTTTCCTCCTGCCAGGAGGTGGCTTTGGTTTTCATACAACAGCCACCCCTCCCAGACAGATCCATCGCCCTGTGCGTTGGGAATCTGCTGAGGACTCGGGACCATACCACGCTAGGAGCCATCGCAGCAGCCACCAGCAGCACCGGTGTGATGTCAGGCTGCAACACTCAGCAGTCGGACATCCGTGGTCATCACCCTGCGAGGGCTCATGGGCAGATTCACCAGCAGCGTCAGCGGACGCTGGTTGTCACCTCGAGCAGGACTCTCCAGCCAGCAGAGCCTCAGGGACCTGACCTGCTGCGGTGGGCTGGGGACAGGGCTGAAGCCTGCCTGCACTAGATAGGCACCGAAGTGCTGGGCAAGAGCTCCTGGACGGCTGTGGGGACCCACACGTGGAAAACATCAGAAAATGGGCTGATCTGCAGTGTTTAGGTACGTTTAAAGCTTTTTATACAAACTAATAATGGCATCGTTAACCAGGCACCTGAAGGAGCAGAGAAATGCCCGCTCCAGTGCGGCTCTGTGCCCCCAAACACACAGAAACCCTCAGCCCGGCCGTTGCCTTCTCCCCGTCCTCTCACCACCGGGTTCGCGATGACGCCGGTTCCTCAAAGATCTGCGCTCTGGGGCGCTGTCTCTGTGCGCGGTTCAAACCCCAGCAGCGCACCACTCATCTCACCGCCGCCCTCCCTCCCCCAGACACGGGACCGGAGAGAAACCAGCCCCGCCAGACCTTCCCACCACATCCTGGCGTGCTGGGTTTCCTCCAGCGAATCTCAAGGCTCCTTTACCAACACACCCGTGGAGACTTTATTTATTTCTCCTGCCGTATATCCACCTTGAACTGCGCCCGTTTCAGAGGTCAGCGAGCCCCATGCAGAAACGTTTGCCAGGCCAACATCTCCACCCATTCCCCATCAAACGAGGAGTTGAGCAGCTCCTGAAGGCAGGATACAGGCTGCCACCTTTTGGCAGAACCGAAAAGCTTTCCCGTTATTAATTTATGTTAATGAAGCAAAGCGGTGAAATATCTTCTGCATTATACCCAATTACGAAACTTGCAGATTTGCGGGTAATTCACTTAGATAAAGTCATATTTAGACTTTCAGATGCAGTCTTATTTATTTTAGCCTGGATTTAATGCTAGCAAAATAAGCAAAAATTAGAGAGTGACCCCCTATGCCAAAAATAACCCTTACCAATTTGGTTTTGGTTTTGTTTTCTAAAAGCCCGACCAGAGTAACACAGCGCAGACACAGCAGGAGATAAATAGCGAGTCGTGGAGGCGAGGAGCCATGAAGGACCCCCGGGCTGGATCCCAGCAGTCCCAACACCAAACCTCACCGGGGAAAAGCCAAGATCGATCCATGGGTAATGCCAAACAGATAAAAACGAAGCTAATTTCAGTGAGAAGGTCAGCCCCGAATGTCTGGCCTCAGGTAACCCTTCTACATCACAGTCAAACCCCAGGTGCTGGTGACGTCTCAGTGGGTGACAGCACCCAGCCAGTGGCCCAGCTGCTCCCCTCCCTAGCAGGCCCATACCTATAGAACGCGTAGTGCCCCTAATGACCTTAGAGCACTTAAATAGCAGCAGGATTAAGCCTAATGCACTGACGCAGCCCAGTGTGCCCCAGGCCCCGTGCCCATGCAGGCGCCTGGGTGCAGAGCCCCTGGGCACGGCCACATGTCCCCTGCTGAGCTCCATCACCTCGACCTGCTCCTTGCACCTCTGGGTCCTCCACAGCGCTGGGGGATCCCCTGCAGTGAAAAGGGCTGAAGAAGGTACCGGCTGCAGTTTTGGAGACCTCGGTGTTGCAGTTCCCTCCAGCTGAGCCCATTTCCCGAAGGGGGACATGGGGGCGCAGCTCTGGGCTTCAAGGCCCATCGGTCTTGGACTGTCAACAGACCCAGGACCCTGCCTCGCTCTTTGGTGCAATTTTGCACCGTGCCACGGGCAAGTATGTTGCTAATCTCATCCTTTTCTATTTGCGGTACATACTGGGGATTTTTTTGGAGGGTTTTGAGGTGGAATGAATTCAGTAAATGACATTAACATGGAGGCAGAAGCTGACGCTGCACGAGGCAGAGAGGCTTTGCGCGGGCAGGACAGCCTGCTTGCGGCTGCCTTCATGTTGGGGCAGGTGGTAGCAGGCAAGGGGATGGAATTTGTGACAAGTGCCACATCCCCCGTGAGGTCCCACGCGTGTCTCCATCACTCGGGGCTCAGCACCATGCGCCGCTGCACCCGCCCTTACTAGCACCCATGGCCGTGCCGCGCCAGCCTGCTCTGCTGGGTGCTGCTGGCAGTCGGTCACATCCTGCCCGTCCCAGGGACCTCTGCCCAACAGCCCTGCCACGTCTTGGCCCAGCGACTCAATTTCATGTGGCCGTGGCAGCAAGAGGTCTGCAGCAGCTTGTCCCCACACGGGAGGGCCGAGCGACACCTCCCTTTCTCCCCATACCTCTCCAAAACCCCACCAAAACCTTACCTCGGCTTCGTGCTGCCTTTGCCAGGTCTGTGTGGGAGCAGGAGAGCAGAGAGGGCATCCTCGTCTTGGCAGGAGGACGCAGCCCCTCCGTGTCCCCGCTCAGCCCGTTATCTCCAGAGCTTTGCTTCCTCCTCGCCTGGATGCTCAAGTTCAAGGTAGAAAATGGAAGCCCCTCTGGTTGGTGGCCCCTGGCCCTGGGGGACCTGCGGAGGGGATGGGACCTGGTGGCCGAGGTGATGCTCAGGGCAGCACCTGGGGAAGGTGGGTCCGGCTTGCCCAGCCGCCCGCTGTCACCGGTTCCAGCCTGGTGGCTTCTTCTCTCTTTCAGTTTGCTCCTCACCCCTTCCTGTGCAGTGGGACTCACTTGATCTAACTTCCTGTCTATGCTGGGTTGCTGCCTATGCAAACTGATGTGAGTGATCCGCTGAAAAACAGCGGCGCGTGGTGACCACCCGTAGCCTTGTACAACCCCCCCACGGCGGGGTCTGTCCTGGTGGGATGCTCGGTGCACGGCTGTTTCCCCAGCCACGGCTGCTTTCTCCTGGCAGAGCCACAAAACCAGGCTGCCCAACATCCAAATTACACCAAATTCCCTCCAAGCAAAACCAGGAGCTCGCCCCGGCCTGGGAGAGCTGAGGGGTTTTGCTACGTACCCACCTCGCTAGCCAGGAACGCTGGGGAGATCCCGCGGCTGCTGTCGCAGCAGCTCTGCCCTTTCGCTGGGCCATGCGTGGAAACATGTCCACGAGTAAATTCAAGTCGTATCTCTAAAGAGCAGAATAAAGGGGCAGGAATAAACTTTCCTTCCTCCAAAGCCATTTTTTTTTGCCAGTGCTGAATGTTTTCTGGAATTATGAGTTTATCTCTAAAGAGGTGGATCGCATGCGGTTGATCAGTATTTTGCATGTTTGTTCTACAAAAACCTTAATTTGGAAATCTTATAACAGGTTTTGCTGGTATTCAGATAAATCCTCTTAATTCTGAGATGCTGAGCAGAGAGGTCCCCTGAAGGCGGGTGGGCAGGGTGGCACAGCAGCGCCGACACCCGAGGCAAATAAATCTGCTTTCCGTGAGTCCCGGGGCAGAGTGGCAGTGCCCAGGGCAGGAGGGGAAGCGCATGTCACCAAAATACCGGGATGATCACACGCCGTGGTGGGGTTTGCTGCCTGCTTTATGCCCAGCGGCTTGTTTTTCTGGCCAAAAAGCTCCCGCTGATGGTGTGGTTTGGGAGAGGTCAGAGTAAGCAGAAGTCAGTGATGGAAACAGATGAAAATAGGATGTCCTGTTAGAACACCTGCCCTGGTGGGGTCCGTTTATATCTAGCAGGTAGCTCTGATGAAGCTGCGTCTAAATCCGTAATTACACATCTTCCCCATCATCAGTCGATGACTGATGGTGGAGACGATGGTGGAGATGATGGAGACTGATGGAGCTCTCACAGTGCTGGTGGGGGCCGGGCCAGATCATCTGCACGTGGTGAATTGTGTTTGGGGGACAGAGGTGGGGGCAAGGAGGAATTTGGGCCTCCACCCACTGCTCTGAGCTATGTGTCTGCCAGGGTTTGGTCTCTGCAGGCCCTGGGGCTTCGCCTGGCAAGGGGTTAGAACCTTTCCTCTCACAAGTGTTAGGGCTGGTGGTGATTTCCCACCCTGTCAGGAGACTGGTTTCAAGAGGAGGTGGCACTTGGGAAGTCCCATCAGCTGCCACCTTCCCGATAAGCTGTAGCTAAAGATCCCTCACATCAAAAAATGACTGTACCTCCTGCTTTCACAATTATTCATTGATGTTAATTAAGGCATCTGAATTATTTCCTTGCAACTGTATATAACCCATCCCTCACGTGTTTTCTGGGCTGTTTACTTGATTCAACCCCAAATTTCCCAACATATTTACTAAGTTTAACGTGCCGAGTTCCCGGCAGGATGAGTTTGACCCGTCCCTTGGCGAGCACAGCCCCTGCTCGGTGTCTCTAACCCTCCCGGCGAAGCTCCTGAGGTGACACAGAAGTCGCAGGGGTGGTTAGAAAAGCCCTGGAGACGCCTCTGCTTGTTGTGCCTGCGCCGGGTTGCTTGGCAAGGCCGTGATCAGGGACTGTCCCCTGAGCTCAGCCGCACGCAGAAGTCATTTTCCTGGGGATAACAACCCGCCCCGTCTCCGGAGGGAGCAGGGGGGATGCTCCTTGGGAACAGCCGGGTCCCCACCCCAAGGACAGCAGGGTACCGGGCGCCCCGCGACCCTCCTGCTACCGCAGCACGGGGGTCTACACGCCTCGGGACGCCCCGGGGTGGAAGGGGGAACGGCCCCTAACGATGTCCCGGGGGGGCTCAGGGGTGCCTTGGTGGCCCGGGCGATGGGATGGGCCGAGGGCCGAGGTGTCCCTGCTGCGCCCCTGCGGGTGGGCGGGGCCGCGGTGGGCGGGGCGGACAGGTGAGGCCCCGCCCAGCCGGAGGCAGCCGAGCGGAGCCGGGTCGAGGCGGGCAGAACCGAACGCAGCCGAACGGGGTCGGGCCCAGCCGGACCGAGCCGAACCTACCCGAACCTATCCGAACCGAGCCGAGCCCGCCCGAACGGAGCCGAACCGAGCCGAGCCCGCCCGAACGGAGCGAACCGAGCCGAGCCCAGACGAGCGGAGCCGAACCCACCCGAACGCAGCCGAACCGAGGTGAGGAGACCCGCGAGGCCGCTGTGAGGAGACGCGGCTCCGCTCCGCCCCGGGTCCGCGCCTTAGAGCGGCCATGGGCCCTCGCCGCCGCCCCGGTCCTCCTCCCGTGCCCGGGGAACCCCCCCCCTCACCCCGGAGCGGGGCCGGGCCGGGGCGGGGCGCTGAGCGGCGGCCTCGCCTGTCCCGCACGGCGGTGCGACCTCTCCGCTTCTCGCCCTGGCAGAGCCCCCGCAGCGCCGGCGTTGCCTCATGGCCGGGAAGAAACTGATCGTGGTGTTCGGGGCCACCGGTGAGTGCTCGGGGAAGCCCCCGGGGGTGGGGTGAGGGATGGGGTTTGCTAGCCCAGGGTGCTCCAAGCCCCGTCCAGCCTGGACTCGAACGCCTCCAGGGATGGGGCAGCCACAGCTTCTCTGGGCAGCCTGGGCCAGTGAACGGGGCTTGTTTCCAGCGCCTGGAAAGGGCCCGCCTGGCTGGAGCAGCAGCACAGGGGACGGGATGGAGGATGGGTTGGAGGGCTACTAAGATGATGAGGGGATTGGAGCATCTTTCTTATGAGGAAAGGCTGAGGGCCTTGGGGCTTTATAGTCTGGAGAAAAGAAGACTGAGGAGGGATCTTCTCAACACTTATAAATACTCAAAGGGAGGGTGGCAGGTAGATGAGAAGAGTATTTTTCCAGTGGTGCCCAGTGACGGGACAAGAGGGAACGGGCACAAACTTGAGCATAGGAAGTTCCATCTGAACATGAGGAGGGACTTCTTCCCTGTGCGGGTGGCAGAGCAGTGGCACAGCTGCCCAGAGAGGTGGGGGAGTCTCCCACTCTGGAGCCATCCCAAACCCGCCTGGACGCCGTCCTGTGCAACCGCTGGAGGTGCCCCTGCTGTGGCAGGGGGTTGGGCTGGGGGAGCTCCAGAGGGCCCTTCCAACCCTCACCAGTCTGCGATTCTGTGACTTGGTCCTTGTGCCCCAGGGAGAGCAAGTGTGGGGTCAGGCAGCGCCGTCTCACGGTCCCAAGCTTGTCCCGGCTCCCTTTCTGAGCAGAGCCCTGCGGGGAGATGGGGCTCTGAACAGACCTGCATCTACAGGGGCTCAGGGGGGCTACGTGGCCCGGGCTCTGCTAGAAGATGGGACCTTCAAGGTCCGCGCGGTGACGCGGAGCCCCACGAAGAAGGAGGCCGAGGAGCTGAAGCAGAGGGGAGCTGAGATTGTGAAGGCGGATCTGGACGATGAGCCATCGCTGGAGCCAGCCATGGCAGGTGCTTATGGAGCCTTTGTTGTGACCAACTTCTGGGAGCACGGCAGCAAAGAGAAAGAAATCGTGCAGGTACCTGTGCTTGCTTTAACTGGGACCACATGCAGAATGGCCTGGGAGGGGGAGGTCGAGGGACAGCCGTGTGGCATCGGGCTGGGGGTCGTGGGACAGCTCGTAGTGCAGCCTTGCCAGCCCTGATGGTTCGAGTGGCCAGTCCGGAAAAGTCCCGAGGCCTCGCAAACAAACCAGGTCCTAGTTCTTGAAAAGCCAGAACTTGTTCCCCGATCCCTCGCAGGCAGGTGGCTCCAGGATCTGGTGCTTTCAGGGAGTTGCTAAATGCTACAAGACTTGGTGTGCCAGAGAGCACTGCCTGGGAGTCAGAGTAGCAGGAGTGGAAAGACTCGGCTCTGCAGAGCCTTCCCGGGGCCGAGCCAGGACAGTTGCTGCCTGCAGTCCTGTAGTTCTCTGCACTTGCAGCTTTGGGGCCAAAATGTGCTGCGGTATCAGAAATGCCAGGGCCTTCCCCAAGGGCGGTGTTCACCCCCAGGACAGATTTCACAAGGTGGCATGACTGCCACACCTAGATGGCAGCAAACAAAAGATAAGATACGTTAGGGCAGGTATGTTGGCTCTGGCAGATCTTTAGGGCTGGTGTTTGCGTGCTTGGTGGAGGAGCTAACACCAAAGCTGGAGGGTGTGTGGTCTTCCTAATCTGGGATGATGTAAGCAGAGGACTCAGCTCCACCTGGGCAACTCCCAGGGCTTGCAGGGTCTGCTCAGCCCTGCTTCCAGCTGAGGGCTTGGGGTGCCAGATGCTGAGGAGCTTGCTCAGTTGGCGTGCGCTGGATGCTGCCCTCCTGCCCAGTGCAGTGAAGGGGAAGGTGGAGGGTGTGGGGGTGTGGGGATGATGCGTGTCCCATTCCCCTCTTCACGGCTGGCTTCACCCTTCACCCAGGGAAAGCGGCTTGCTGACCTGTCGAAGCGCCTCGGTGTGCGCCATGTCGTGTACAGCGGCCTGGAGAACGTGAAGCAGCTGACGGGGGGCCAGTTGGAGGTGCTCCACTTCGACGGTAAAGGTGTGGTGGAGGAGTACTTCCAGAAGGTTGGCGTTCCCACCACGAGCATCCGACTGCCATTCTACTTCGAGAACTTCCTCTCCACCTTCAAGCCGCAGAAGGCCCTGCAGGGAGATACCTTTGTCCTGGGTAAGACAGGACCTCTTGCTGTCCAGGTCACTGTCCTGTAGTTCTCATCTGATCCCACTGTGCAGAGGCTCAATGAGGGGAGTAGGAACCACCAGGGCTGCAGACTGATGGGGAAAAGAGGCCTGTGCCAGCTTGACCGCAGCGAGTTGCAGCTGCGTTATGGTCCTGCAGACCTCTTTGGTGGCCTGCAAGACATAAGTGAGATCCCAGTCCTGTCTCTGGTGCTGAGGGCTGCTCTGCAGATCCCAGAGTGTCTCTGGACACACCAACTCCCTACGGTTGGGGTGTCAGAGGTGGGGCTGTAGATCCCCAGATCAGGAATAGTGTGGCGAGCAGGACTAGGGAAGCGATCATCCCCCTGTGCTCGGCACTGGTGAGGCCCCACCTCGAGTGCTGTGTTCAGTTTTGGGCCCCTCACTACAAGAAAGACACTGAGGCGCTGGAGCGCGTCCACAGAAGGGCAACGAAGCTGGTGAGGGGTCTGGAGGATGAGTCTTATGAGGAACAACTGAGGGAATTGGGGTTGTTCAGCCTGGAGAAGAGGAGGCTGAGGGGAGACCTTATTGCTCTCTACAGCTTCCTGAAAGGAGGGTGTAGCGAGGTGGGGGCTGACCTCTTCTCCCAGGTGACAAGTGATAGGATGAGAGAAAATGGGTTCAAGTTATGTCAGGGGAGTTTTAGATTGGATATTAGGAAAAATTCTTTCACTGAAAGGGTTATCAACCATTGGAAGAGGCTGCCCAGGGAGGTGGTGGATTCGCCACCCCTGGAGGTGTTTAAAAAAAGGGTCAACGTGGTACTTGGGGACATGGTTTAGAAGTGGGTTTATCAGGGTAGGTTAATGGTTGGACTTGATGATCTTAAAGGTCCCTTCCAACCTCAGCAATTCTATGAGTCATGGTGCTGCTTGGCTGCTCACGATCTCTTAGCTGAGCCCTGCAGGTGCTCTCCTGGCTTGTCACGCTGATGGGTGCTGCCGTCTATTCCTCACCTCGTGTTTAGAGGCTGGGTGCCGAAAACTCCCGCTGTGCCTGTGCTCTGTGTGCTGGGCTGCACTGCGCTCTGACTGAAATCACTCTCTCCCATACAGCACTGCCCATGGGGGACACCCCCATGGACGGGATGGCGGTGGAGGACATCGGGCCCGTTGTGGTTTGCCTGCTGAAGTCCCCGGAGGAGTACATAGGCCGAGTGATCGGACTCAGCACCGGCAAGCTCACCGAGGCAGAGTACGCCGCTCTCCTCTCCCAGCAGACGGGCAAAACGGTGAAAGCCAGCAAGGTAGGAAGCGTCCCTTGGTGTTTGTGATGTTCTCAAGGTGGGGGTGAGCTGGCTCAGCGCCCTGCAGCCTGCCTTGAGGTGGTGGGGGGACAATCCTTGTGCCTTCCCAACAGCTGGGTGCTCCGCAGGTCCCTGGACCTGCCGGCTGCTCCGGGCTGTGGGTGAGCGGGCTGGCCTGGCAGCGGCAGAGGGACAGCACACCCGGCATCTCCGGTTGGTCTGGAGTACAGGGGGGTCCTGTATGGGGGCTGAGCATGGGCAGCGGTGACAAAACGAGTGCTGTTCTGCCCAGGTGGCAAGGTCAGGAGCTGCTGGGGTGGAGGGCCCTCGTAGCTCAGCCTTTGGGTTTGATACCACCCAGCGCTGGTCTCCAGGATTAGTCCCGCTACCCCTGCGTGCGGCTGGAGCACGTTGGCACCAAAACTGCCTGGTGGGTATTGTCACTGAGACAACTCACGCTCCTGGAGGGCACGGGTGCGCCCGGGCAGGTCCGTGCCTGGCTCTGAGGGATAACTGAAGCGGGAGGTCTCCAGAAGAGCCAGGGGCCCGGCAGTCGCTGGTAGGGCTGGGCACCTACAGAACAGGTCTCTGTTGCATGCCGCTCCCTTCGGCACGTTTTCCCCCAGGGCCTTGCTGTGTCACTGTTGCTGTGTCACCGTTACGGTGCCCTGGGACTTCTTTTTATATTTTGTTTGTGCTTTAGCTGTGCTGCTCCCCTCGGGCAGCCCATACAATGGACGAGGGGTGTGGTAGCTCTCTGCTTTGAGAACAAAGCACGTTTCAGCAGAAACCAAGCACTTCTGATGCTCTCTGCGGGTTCTGCTCTCCCAGGAACAAATAAACAGCTCTTTTCTTCACAGGACCCCAGCGCAGTGCAGAAGCACGGTGATTCACCCTTTCCTTCAGGCAGGAAGGGTGGGCACTGGGCTGTCAGGGGCAGCCTGGGTTGCTCGGGCTCTCCAGAGCTCTCCCAGATCCCTCAAGCCTGTGTTTCCAGAACCCTGTGCGCCCCGGTGCAGAGAAGGGCTCCCTCGTAGCTGCTGCGGGCCTCTGCCACTGGGGAGAGCGGGTTGTGTGGCGGCTGTGTGCCAGAGCCGGCCGCTGGCCCGAGGCAGGCTGGGCTGTTCCCCGCCAGGCAGGGCTGCGGGGCGCTCAGCGGCACTGCCGTGCCGGTGGCTGCGGTGTCGGGGGGAGCAGCAGACCCAGAACAAGCTCCTGAGCATCTGTGTGGCGTGATTTTCCCCACCACCATCTCGACCCCTTCTCACGCTGCGCCTGGAGGAAGGGTGGCCTGCGCGGGGGGCTCCTGGGTCAGTACTGACCATGAGATGGGGGGGGCTCTGCTTCATCCTGCCTCCCACCAGCCTGCTCTGGCAACGGCTTTACACAACCCCAACCGCGATGACTTGCAGAGCAGCAGAACCCTGCTCATCGGTGGAAATAACGTGGCAGGCCGTTCTTGTGCAGCCCGCTTCAGCTTCCCTGCATGGTGTAAGGGAAAGGCCCTGTGAAGACAGTGGTTTTCCCCCCGCCCCCATTCTTTTTTGCAGATCTCACCAGAGGAGTACGAGAAACGTGGCTCCCCTGGCGCCAAGGAAATGGCTGCTATGTTCCGTTTCTATGCCCTGAAGCCAGACCGCAACGTGGACCTGACCATGAAACTCAACCCCAGGGCCCGCACCTTCGCTCAGTGGGTGGCAGACAACAAAGCCGCCTTCTGAGCCTTCCCTCCCTCCTCTTCCACCCGAGCTTCTGCCGCAGGTAGCGAGCGCTGGGCAAGGGGGTGAGCTGCGCTGAGCCACGCTGCCTTTCCACTCCTGCCCTGGTGAAAAGCCGACCTTGCGGGAGCTGGGAAGAGCTTTGGTCCACGCGCGCACTCCAGCGCTCTCCTGCGACTTGGTTGTGACTGCTTTAGACCTAGAACAAGAGGAAGGGCTGTACAGCTGCAGGCAGGCAGGTGGGAGAAGTGCTACCTTTGCACGCTATCTTCAGGGAGGGGGTTGTTTAGTGATTCCGGGTGTTTTCACGGCTGTAGGGTGGTGGCGGGCTTGTTTTTCCAGGATCACCCTCGTTCCCAGGCAGCTCTGAGCACGCAGCACCACTCTGTGGGCTCAACTTGTAGTACCTCTGGGCCGCAAAGTGCAGGGAAGGCACTGCCGCCGCTCCGGGTATGCACAGCCAGCATTGGCACAGGATCCTAAGCGAGCAGAAAACTCTGGCGCTGCTCTGTGGGCCAGGTTCCGGCTCCGCTGGGGAGCCAGCGGGCAGAGCAGCACGCCTGGCAAAGGGTGCCACGACCCCATGAGGGACCGTGCTGTGACGTCCTGCGCTGAGTAACGTGAAAGCTGAACCACGTGCCTTAAGTCAACAGCTCTCAGCTGTGCTTTGGTCTTTGGGCTCATCTCAGTCACCATCTTTATGAGTTGAGTAAAACCTTTGCAAGACTGTCCAACGTTAGGATTTAAAACTCACGTAAAAAGCTCCTTCCCCCGACTGGCTCACACCACCTGGGGCATGGCACTCCTTGTACATGTGCTTAACCTCAGCCACGGCCACCAGAGCTGCTCAAGCCACCTAGCCCTGTTCTCTCCGCGTCCGAGACCTTAATTCCTGCTACCGGGGGAGGGAAAGGAGGTGAGGTTGGAAGAGTAGACAAGGCAGCAAGGCACAGCATGTGTTAAATATCTTTATGAAGTCAATCTTATTTACATGGATACAGAATCACTTTTACAGACAGTTTAATCAAGAGGCAACGCGTGCTTTATTTCAGCAAATTAAGAAGGGCAAGACTACGACACGTCCTTGTTTAACTGGTCGATTAGTATGTGGGCTGATGGTACCTGCACGGTATAACTAACAACAGCGGGCTACAGCAAACCATGAAAATACTCACTGCAAGCGCTCAACTCCCCTGGAAGGAGTGATCCACTTCACTTGTACTCTCACACATGTAGGAACAATGACTCTTTGACCAATCATTTATGCTATGGGTGTTGTGCTAATGTAATAAAAGACTTTGTCCCAAACTGGCAAAGGGCTTGATGATAAACTTGTACCCATTCAGAAGCGACAGCATTGGTGGTGTAACTTTAGTTAATTTGGGGAGGGGTAGGGGCAGAAAAACCTGAGGCAAAGTGCAGATTCCATGGCTGCTCTTTGTGCAGGAGATCAGCAGGACTAAGAAACCCCACGGCTGCTGAGGAGCCGGGGCAGCTGGGCGCCAGCGTCCCAGCCAGAGGGAAACTTCCCACCGGGAGAGCTGTGCAGGACAGCTAGGAGGGCTGTGGTGAAGACAGCAGTAGAACTCGCTGACCCGCCAAGTCTCCCGGGAGAAGATAAGCGGTGATAAGTTCACCAAGCACATCTAGCATTCAGTAGGGCACCCGAGTGAGCAGCAGCCATCTCGGACTCCTTACAGCAAACTGCTCCACTCTGCTGGAAGGACAATTTTTATTTTACACTTCCACTGTTTTGAATTCTAAATAATACTTCAACTTTCGTTTTTACCAACTAAGCTTCCAGCAGCAGCAGGGACTGTGGAGCAACCTTGAGAGAGCGCCGCATTTCTGCAAAGCTGGCGTTTTCCTTCATTACCATTTCCTGGGATGGTGGGTGGGGTTTTATGGCGATGATTGTTGGTGCCTCAGTGGTCTGTAGCCTCTCCAGCCGGGACTCTCACTGTGCTGCTGACCAACGTCCTTCGCACTCCAGAGCCCACTGCCAGAAAGGTTCATTCCCGACTGCAAAGACGATCTGCTGCTGCTGCTGGCTCTTAGTTCCCAGTAGAACGCTTCCCTGCGGTTGAAGCAAGAGAAGAGTTCAACCTTTCCTGACCGAACCCACCTAAGGCGCGCAGCGCCTGCAGCCCACTTTGAGAGCATGGGCATGAGAGCACCTCCCCACCTGACCTGCTGTCACGCTTAGTTTGAAGCCTGTGGTGACGAGAAGCTGAGCCCCTGGATTTCAAGACGCCGACATCTGCAGCGCTCCCTCACAGCAGGCCAACACCAACTAAATGGCCCCCTGAGTTATAACACTGCTCGTTTGTGCGGCAGCAGCTTTGCTGTGCTTTACGATGAAGACTGATTCCTGCCTGGTGGGGGTGAGTCCGGGCTGTGTGCACCAGCACCGGCGGCTCCGCAGGCCCACCTGCGCCTCCCGGCCAGCCCGGGCTGTGCGCTGGCAGCAGTACTGCCCGGTCTCAGCTTTACCAGCTACCGGGAGCACCCTCAGTGCTTTGACTCAGGTACAGCCACGGAGTGGACAAGGAAGCAGAGCCGCAGGGGAGGCCAGCAACCTCCCTGAACACGTAGCCAGCATTTTTGTTGCTTTTTGCTGCGGCAACAATGCAATTTAATCCCTGGCTTTTTGCTCCAGGTCACAGGGGACAGCTAGGGCTTTTCACACCAGTGGCTGGAAGGCCTGAGGCTAAGTGAGAAGCAAAGATGTGCTTTTGCTGCTTCTACCTCCCAAGAGGTAGTGCAAGTTCTGCTTAGTGGGGGGTGGGGGAAACGACAACAAAACACGAGAGGCCTCCTACCTCAGACGGGGTGTCAGGAGCTAAACATTTTCTTAAGTTTGGAAAGGAATCCCTCCTTGTTCTCCTCAGCCTCAGGCCTATCCCCGCCTGCGTCAGCGCTAGCCGTGGCCCTGCCACCTGGACACAAACAGCAAAGGGCTGCAGTCAGATACATCTCCCACCAGTAGCCAGCACCCCTGACGAAGCGAGGGGGTTATTTTAGCCGGGGAATGGTCACGTCAGCTGGTTTTGCCAGCATCCCCGTGTACAGGGCTGCACCTGGCAACGAGCCGCAGTGCTGGACCACTTGCAGTGAAATCACTGGAGAACCCGGACCCCGGGAGTGGAAGAGAAGACCGTGAGCCCAGGTACCACCGTTCCCTTCCCTGCTCCCCAGCCCTCCAACTGGTGAGGGAATTCTCATGCTGCACAATTGAGTCAGGGACCCCACAGGCTTTGGAAGGAAGCACTTGGAATTGAGAGTCTGCCACTAAAGCCGTTAACTTGACTGCAGCCAGCTATGACTTTACACGGGGAAAAAAAAAAAAGCTGTATTCGTGGTCACTGGAACAATCTGTCTTCCTGTTTCATGGTTATGTCACGACCCGTTAGAGCAAAGCAGTGCAAAACCATCCCAGGAGCCTGCTGCTTGTGATTTCAAGCAATGCTCAGCTAAACAGTATCAAGGAGAAAATGAACTTAGGCTAGAATGAAAGACTACAAGTATTTCAGAACAAGTGTCCAGATAAGAAATCTTACTGGCAGCAACGAGCAAAATTTTCCTGTATAAACAGGTCCTGAGAAGTTGTTTGCCCCTCCAGAAGCGGCTACAGCAAGACCAAAGGAGACCTGTTTGCTAATCTGCTTTTTCTACAGTAAAACCATCAATAACAAGATCCCCAAATCCCTCGAGCTTGCTTTGTGCACAGAAAACACAAAGTCCAGTCCTCATCTTCCCTCAGCCTGATGCAATGGTATGAAATACGGAGGCCTGCGGCAGAACACGCCTCCATCCACTCAGGCTGTATCTGCTTCCCAGAGCAAGGCCAGGCTTTCAGCAACAGCCTTGTCTCTACACTGCAAACTACTGGCCTTGGTTTTTATCCACCTTGCTGCCTAATTGTAGCAAAAAATGGCAGGTTTGCTTTTTAAAAAACAAGTCTGGAGAGCAATTTTTTTTCTTTGGCACATAAATGCCTTTAAAAAGCTGGAAAGAAGCCTTTGTGCTTATAGATCTCTCCCCTTCCCCCCGGGGCTTTAATGTGTACCCTCAGCGGAAAAGACAGAACTGCTGTGCTATGAAAGCACAATAAAACACAACATTGGTAAGCATTTGGCAGATACTGCCTTCCAATATCCTGAACTTCAGCCTATATTCCTCAGGCTTTGGCATGTGTATTAGAAAGGACCAGAGTTCCTGGGATCATTTAGCAGCTCTGAAAGACCGTCACCTTCACCTAGCTGTACACGGTCATAAGTGTCCTCTTTGCTTTCAAGCATTAAAGAAATCCAGCCGGCCTTAAGAAGTTCATTGTTGCAATATGAGCAAAGAAAAAATTGTTTTCCAGCAGCAAAAGACAAAGCTCTCGCCTGACTGCTTCACCGTATGTTTTGCCTTTAGCTGCTACTGATGCCAGGTACCTCGCCCCTGAAACTTAAAAGCACGTAATTGCGGAATCAAAATTTTTAACCTGAAGCTGAAGAGCAGCTCTACAAAGCTCCCGGCTGACTTCGCTGCCTCCATCATGCTGGATACTGTCTACAGACTACAGCCAGCACTCAGCACCAACGAACATTTCTACCCCGGGCTCCCCCATGTGTGCAGAGCACACGGCTTAGAGCAGCCTTGACAGCAGCGCTCACCTTCCGCTTTCAAGGAGAAACATCCCCACTGTGGTCAGAAGCACAACGGATTAGCTCCTGCAGAAAACTGGCCTGAAGCACATTCTCTTTTTCCACCTCTGCTACTAAGACAAGTTTCTTCTGGCACAGGGGCAGAAGCCAGGAGCGGAAGGCATTCATCACCGCAGCAAGACTCACCACAACTTGTCAGGACCCTGGAGCATCTCAATACCGGCTCTCTATTCATGCGCAGATTTGCCTAGTAAGTATTCAGGTAAAGCTTTCTGGGAAGAGGCTACCTCCCTGCTTTGCGCTACAGCCTACTAACATCACAGGAAAACTATTTCCAAAATACCACGCTTGGCAGGTTGTGCTGACACGTTGTCTCAAGGTGACCCTGGCTCACCTTCCTCCCCAGGAACCCTCAGGAAGCGCTCTGCACTCCCGCGCCAGCTCCAGGAGGAAGGAGCACTCATTCCCACCGCTCACCTGATGCTGTATTTGTGACCCCGTTCACCGTGCCGTCCACGTCTGCCTCGTCCTCGGCATAGCTCATCATTAAGGCTCTCTGGCGATCCGTCAGCCTCCTGCAGATCCAAGACAGAGGTGTTGGTTACGGCTGTCTTTAGGGACAGATGGATCTACAGACCTTCTCCGGCAGCACACACGAGAGGCAGCTACTGGAAGCACAAGATGAATACACCTGGCATACACTGAGAATCCCTACAGTGCTCTTAAAATGAGTAATCTATAAAGAATAAGGCCCAATGGAAGAGGAGAGGTATGATCCATTGCACTTCACCCAGCTGCAGTGAAAAACCAAAATATTTTGAAGTGCTGAGAAGAACCGTGCAGAACTGCAACAGAACACACATCCAGTGGGGGGACAAGAAATGAGCTCCCTTGCCGAGTGCAGCGATACAAGCTAAAAGCTTTCCTTCACCACAGGAGCAGGGGGTGGCAAAGCATTCTGGAAAGAAACTGCCAAGGAGTTCAGTTCCTTTGAGCTGTAGGTGTGAGAGCACAGATGCGTTATAAGCCAGAACACTGAACTGATGTAACCGGGATCCAGACAGAATCGCAGATAGCCGGGCAAATACGCAGGTGAAGAACTACTTATGTATTTCCAGGGTTTGGGATTTTTAGAGCTGGGTTGCCAAATAGTAGTAGTATTAAAAAAAAAAAGCATACCTCACATTAGAATTAAAAGCAGAGTGAGAAATTAATGATCTTGAGAAAGCAGTAAGGAATTTTCAGAAAAATCTTTCTCAACAATGTATTTTGCAAAAAGTTCAAGATTACACAGAAACTTGTATTAGCTCTACTTACTGAGGAACTTTTATCTTTATGTGAATGTAGTGGTCTCCGTAGCCGTAACTGTTAACCTTGGGAATGCCTTTCCCACTCATTCGAATTCTCTGGTCTGGCTGAATACCAGGGGGTATCTGGGAACACAGAGGTGTCACAGCTATTACTCTAGTTTAACCATTTATATAGTAATTACATTACACATCTATAAAAATTAACTCCTCCTCCAGCAAGCTTCAAAGTAGGATGGGAGAGATCTGGTACGTCCGTGCATCTGGACGCATTCAGAAGCTGCGTCAGTAATGACAGAAAAGCTTTTGAAGGAACACGTGAAGAACCTTGCACAGTCTGTAGACCTTGGATGGGATTTGTCCAGCGATCCACCCAGCCCTTCCATCCCCTGTCCCTACGCAGCGATAGGAAAGGAGGCGTGACCAAGCAGGTGACAAACTACCAGACACTCAATCCTGAAAAAGCCTGAAACACACTACGGGCAGACTTAGGAGATTTGCACCGCCTCTGCAGCAAAGGAGGAGTCTCTGCCATCCCACATCGATTTATGCCCAAGCTCTTCCACATAACGGTACTCACCGTGATATTGATTGTCTCGTACAAGCCTTGACATCTGGCTGTGCCTCCCAGAACAGCCTGGGCTATTGAAATAAGGAGGTCCGAATGGATATCTGCTCCATTTCTTCTGAACACAGGACTTTTTTGAACCTAAAAGGCAGGCAGTTCCGCAGAGAAGTCAGCACACCATACCACAAAGTTCTCACTGTAAACTGCTCTGAAGGTTCTCAGAAGAAAACGTATCAGAATGCTGTAGCCAGAGCCTTTACCACCCACAAACTGCACGGTTAAGAAGTGTAAGTTAATGTTCAGTCTTTCAGAAAAACACAGATCTTGACATAACCGTAATTAGCCAGAGGCTTAGGAGGATGCCTGCTTCCTATCTCAGCAACTCCCTCCCCTAATCCTGTTGTTAATTTATCGGTGTCGGTATGATTCTGCGGAGACAGAGAAGACGCTGCCTTGTCCAGTACCCTGAGCAGCGGAAAGCCAGAAGAGAAGAGGGAGGCAAGCACCTTTGCAGTGGCCTCACAAGCCGCAACACAGTTAAATCCTCCAGCACCACAAAAAAAGGTGCTGAAAAAAAATTCTCTCCTTGACAGAGACACATGTGAGAGGATACCTACAGGAGGAGAGCTACAAAACATGTGCAAAGTAGCACTTGATGCTTATCTGCAAAAGGACACTCGTCCAGTCAGCCTCTCGCGGGCGTTCCCACAGCCCTCCTCAGCATTCCCGCTCCCAAGCAGACAGCTCCTTCACGCTTCTAACTCAAAACACTCAAGGAATCAAGAACCTGCTCTGCATTTTGATGCACACTACCATAAGGGCCTCATCCTGCAACAGGCAGCGCGATTCTTCATGAGCGGACTTAACGTTACACCACTTGTTACAATGCAGGCCTGCTGCTGTCTCAGAAAGTTCACGTGGATCGTGTTACCTCAGCTGTTTCAAAGGATCACTCGCTCTTCCTCCTCCGTCCCCCATTCAGTCAGTCCCAAAGGCAACAACCAACCAACCGAAAACAGCCAACAACGTAACGATACATACCCTGAACGTAATGAAAATTTCTTTCTTCCCCACGGGCATCCGAACTGTCTGCCCATCCTCAACACCTGCAGTCGGGGGAAAAAAAAAAAAAAAAAAAAACAAGGGAACGTTACCTTGCGTTACAATCCACGTGTTACTTGAATACCTACAACTCTCACCATGCCCAAAAGCCGGCCACCACAGCAGCACCCACACATCCAGGAGCACGAGGCACAAGACCTACCAGCGAGCAGCACAGTAACACTCTCCACAGGAGCCCGGGAGCTGTGGCCAAAGGAAGGAGGTGTCAGCACACGTTTATACCTCTGAGGTGATCGCTACGCCCCAAGCAGGATCCTTACTTCAATCCCTACAGAATTCTTTAGGGAAACGCATCAGTCTAAGGAACACTGGGCAGCCTCCACAAGCTTCAGGAAAATCACAGGCTGCTCACCCAGGGCGGTCTCAAAAGAAGCAAGTCTTCAGCCCCAACACTCATTTCATCCTCTCTGGTGAGGAAAGCCATCAGCACACTTCTCTGAGCCAAGCTAAGGCTTTCAAGATTCCCACCCTCTCCCCAAGCTTCATCGAGGACAAATGAAAGACCCAAAGCAACAAAACCTTTTGAGAGTTTCACTCTTCAAAACCTGCCTAGAAGGATCCACGCAAGAACCAAAGCCTCAGCTCAGGAAGGGCAAAGCAAACATTTATATCCGTGGCCAGAGAGTTATCTCATTACGAGCCCTTTCAACGGCCAAGCTATCAACCCGCTTTGTTCTTAAGATCGTTTCTCTGCGGCAAAACTTCTTACAGTGCTCTCACATTCGTACCTGGCAGGGACCAGCCACAGGCTGGAGGCAAGCGCCTTGCTGTTGGCCGAGTGGAAGCAAATAACTATAGTTATTTAACAGAGAGCAGGACACAAGTGCAACACTGACCAGCTGGCACAGGAACCATCACCGTCTTCTTTTGTTTGGTTTGCCCCGTTCCTCGACATACTACGCATGGCGTTGTTATGATGGAACCACGACCGCCGCATCGTCGGCACGTAGATCGCATTACAAAAGGGCCGGTATTTATCGTCTCCTAGTGAAGAAAACACAGATCGTACAAATATTTAGTACCGAGATGGTACTTTTGACTTCCACAAAACACTGCCAGTGACTGGCCCAGCACATTTGAGTCCTCCTAACTGCACGTGCAACCTGGCAGGACAGCAGTATCCTTTAGCAAGCAGAAAACTGGCTCAGAAATCCAAAGAAGATGATGCTTGTGAGAAGTTGGATTGGATTCCACTGCCATCGCATCCTGATTTCCACTGAAACCCATCACTACTATGAGCAAGTGTCTCACGGCGAGGGGAAGGGGAACACAACGCTTTCCATCTCGAGGCTTTAATGAGCAGGAAGGAACAAAGCTCCTTACAGCGCTATTTCACAAGGAACTACAAACGCGTATTTTAAGGAATCCAAGGACAATCCACTTGCATGAATTATTGCCAGTGTCCAGGAAAACGTTACGGAGACTAAGCTATGGACTGAACTGTGAAAGCCGCCCACCAGACTGAAGCACACGAGGGAACAGTGGGAAGAGCCTGCAGTCTCCTCTGACCAACTACAGCTGTTCTGCGCCGAAAGGTGAGACTGATTGCTGGTAGCCATTTTGATTGCATGAAAATTGAAAGCCTGAAGCTCGATCATAGAATCGCAGAATGGTTTGGATTGGAAGGGAATTTTAAAGGCCATCTAGTCCAACCCCCCCGCCATGAGCAGGGACGTCTTCAACTAGATCAGGTTGCTCAGAGCCACGTCCAACCTGACCTTGAATGTTTCCAGGGATGGGGCATTTACCGCCTCTCTGGGCAACCTGGGCCAGAGGTTTCACCACCCTCAGCGTAAAAAATGTCTTCCTTCTTTCTAGTCTGAACCTACCCTTTTTCAGTTTAAAGCCACTACCCCTTGTCCTATCGCAACAGTCCCTGCTCAAAAGTCTGTCCCCATCTTTCTTATAAACCCCCTTTAGGTACTGGAAGGCCACAACAAGGTCTCCCCAGAATCTTCTCTTCTCCTGGCTGAACCACCCCAACTCTCTCAGCCTTTCTCCATTTCTTTACTTACTGTAGGTAGCGTGCATCTTCTTATTTCATGATTACCCTTAGGGTACCATCACCCTCCTCCTCCTCCTTCCACCCCTCAATTCAAAGCATCCCATTCAATGCCCGAGTAGTTGCAGAACTGTTACATTATATAAACACGGTTTGCTGGATGTACGATACCAGATGATCTAGACCTGAAGGCCAGTGCTTTTAGCTGGGCAGAGCACTACTTTAATACAAAGAAAGTCTTCCTGGTGCCTACTAACATCAAGACCACACTAACTCGGCTTCACCCAAGATAAGCTGAAGACTGTAGTGAGAATTTGTCACTGTGGAAGGGACTGACTTGCCCCAACAAGGAAAAGCCCAGCAAAACCTGTGTCTTAAAAAGCACTTACCATGCCAGTGCCATTGCAGTAGTGACAGCGCTGCGCTTTGGTACCAGGTTCGTGTCCTTTACCATTGCATCGCTCACAGGAGTCGTTGATGTTCACCACAATCTCCTTGTTAACCCCTTTTGCAGCTTGGGTGAATGTCAGTTCCATGATATACTGTAAGGGAAACGGGGACATTGATCTACAGCTGGTGTGTGATGGGGTCTTAAGCAGACTGAAACTGGTTTAGGCCAAATATCAAGTAATGCTTAAAATACATCTAGGTGATAGAGGGAGGGAAGAGACAGATGGATGCACAACTCATTCAGAAGGGTTCCACCTCATTTGAGGAAGCGCTAATCTGTCCCATATAAATAAAAAGGGGTACAAAAGACAGCAGACATTACAGGAATGATGATTACACCAGTCTGATGAGCAGCTGGGTAGCAGAAATGAGATCTAAAAATAGAAAAGGAAGTAAAAATACAAGTCAAGCGATCTTCTGCTCTCAGGAAACCCCTTACTATTTCTAAAGGTGTTGTTTAATGGGAATGCAGCAACAGGTGAGGGTGAAGCCTTTCAATCCCAAAGACAGCATCTGATCTTCCTCAATAGACTCTCTACTTACCAAGGGAAGTCATCAGCAAAGATGACTGCACAAAATAGGAAATTCTGTTTGTAATAGAAAGGTCATTTTTAGTAAAGCCAGAAGTACCGAATACCATGCATTTCTGGAGGCAGCACATGAACCAGCACTGTCAGTACTTAAAAGAGCATTTAGCTGCAGTACAAAAGAACAAGACATAGGTTTTGTCTTATTATGGGCTCCGCTGCAAAGTTAGGCCAATTAAGTTGCAAAATTAAGCCAATTAAGCAGTCAAACCTAACGCTGGAAGGCTTGTTTTGTAGTTAAAAGGTATTTTGTGGTTTTTAGCATTACAGATCAAAGCAGACATACGTAAATCAACATACAGCAGAAGAGACGCCTCTACAATGATGGAATTGTTCAGCAGCACCAACCGGTGTCAGTAAACACCAGATGAAGTAGCTGAAACCCAGAAAAGTATTCTGTCTGGAGGTGCGGAGGACGTATCTACACAGCTAATCAAAAACACGTGACTCTCCCACCCATACAATGGGACGCTCCACGTGCTGACATTCCCAGAAGCGAATTCTTTGCTTGAGCTCACTCCTGGAGTGATCTGCGACAGACACAGCTCCCGCTTTTAAGTCTTTCTTTTCTCATTTTCATTACTCAGAAGATAAATGCACTTCATACCTCCTGTGGCTGGTCAAAGACATTCTGAAAATCACCGAAAGGGGATCCCGAAAACTCTCCAAAGATTTTTCTGAAAAGCTCTTCCGGATCAATGGACGGACCACTGCTCCAGTACTGTCGCCCAGCGCCGGCACCTGCTGCGCCAGGATCAAAACTAGCCGTGCCGTAGGCATCGTATTGTTTCCGCTTCACTTCGTCACTTAATACCTGTGAGATAAAGAACGATGCCATCAGGACGCTGCCCAGATCCTGAGCAACGGGACAGCCTCTACCTGCACAGCGGCATCTCTCAGGAGAGTTCAGGGCTACTGGCATTACTGCCCATGTAACAAGCCCACGGTCTCAAACCTTTCTTGTCAAGAGGAGGGCGATCCCAGCTCTCAGCAGCGTATGAATTACTGAAAAGCTGCTTCTTCCCAGGTATCCCTCAGCTTGTCATCAGGAAAGTGACAAGATCTTGCTAATTTATAATAAGCAATAACTTACGTTACATATTCAATCATTAATTTATCAGGTGAAAGCTCGTGATAAGAGTGCTGGGGTACTCTGAAAACCCCCGAGAGCAAAAATCAGCACAAGAAGATGTCTGAGGCAAGCTGAAGAGCAGGAAGAAACGGGGCTGGGGGAGCACAGTACCTCTGTCTCAAACAGCTAGTACTGCTGACAGGTTTGTTTGTTTGTTTCTTTAAGCTGACCAATAATTCCATGCCAGTCACTCACTGCTAAGAGTGAGCACAAATTGAAAGAGCCCAAAACATATCCAGCTAAATCAGGTACTTGGGCTAAGTAATATCCTGCAGACACCGTTGGGACAGAGGCACTCAAGCCTGAAATACAGGACATCAAAAAATAGCCATGGTTTTGCAGGAAACGCACACAAGACATGTTCCCTCCAGTCTAGTCTCCAATCTTTCCTCCCTTTCATCACCGTAAAATCCTGCATATTACCTCGTAGGCTTCTGCCAGCTGGGAGAACTTCTCTTTAGCTTTAGGGTCATCCTTATTTGTGTCAGGATGGTATTTCTTTGCCAGCTAAACAACAGAAATCAAACTGTTAGAGATAAGACAGGAGTACTTTACTTTAGCATGGCTCGCACGCCAGGAAGGACACATTAGGCAGAGGTCGGCATTCACTATCTGTATTTTAGGGAACTTAAATCCTTTGTTTTCTGTTATCCCAATTACAGAAGCTGCTCCGCAGTCACCCAGCAGTCCCAGGACCTCCTGGCAGGAGACCCGAGCTGACAGCACAGACGAACCACGCTTCTGAAGAGATCCCCAAAAACCGACGCGCAGAGCTTTCCCACCGCGACTTCCCCTGACCCCCGGCGCCTCCAACCCCGGAGATCCCGGAGGTGGGTTTGTCCTTTGCCGTACGAGAGAGGCCGCGGGCCCTCCCCCCGCGCCGGGCAGCCCCGCGGTCGGACGTGCCTGGTAGTAGGCCTTTTTGATCTCCTTCTGGGTGGCGGTGCGGGGCACCCCCAGCACCTGGTAATAGTCCTCCTTGGCGCGGCCCGCGGCGCTGCTATGGAAGGCGGCAGCGGCGGCGGCGGCAGAGCGCTTCGTCCCTGCGGGAGAGAAGAGCAGAGGGGACGGGGGGGGGTGAGGGCCGGCGGCGGGGGAAGGGGCCGCGGCCCCCACACGACAGCCCGAGGGTCGCCGACCCGGCCCCGCTCACCCACGGCGCAGAGCCCGGTGCACAGCGGCAGGAGGCGGCGGGCGGCGGGCAGGCCGCCCAGCCCCCGCAGGAGCCAGACGAGCGGCAGCCGCCCGTCCCCCGGCCCGCGGCTCCTGAGGGCGGCGGCGGCGGCCGCCCCCAGCCACCGCGAGGAGCTCCCGGCCGCCATCTTGGCCCGCGCGCAGCGCTGCGCATGCGCCGCCGGCGGCGCCGTGCGCAGGAGGAAGGCGCAGTGCGCCTGCGCAGTAACCCCGCGCCGGCACCGTCACTGCGCTGGGGACCGCCCGGGAGGGGGCGTGTCCAGCGCGCGGGGGGCGGGGCCACATAAGGGCGGGGGCCGCGGGGAGGGCGGGGCCGGCGGCGGCGGCCCCCGGGGCGGGCGGAGCGGCGCGCAGCGGAGCTCGGTGCAGCCGGAGCGCCATGAACCGCTTCAAGGCGTCCAAATTCCGACACACCGAGGCCCGGCTGCCCCGCAGGGAGGTGAGTGTCGCAGGGCGCTGCCCGCCGTCCGGTACGGAGGGGGTGGCGGGGTTGGGGCTCCCGGCGGGCAGGAGCAGGACCAGCCCCGCATCCCCGGGATGCCGGCGGGGCTGCCCCGGTGCAGGGCGCGGCTCAGGGTCCCGTTACTGCGGTGGTACGGCAGGTTCCTCCACCCGGTGCCCGGCCCCGGTGCGGCAGCCCCGCCCGGGCTGCCCCTCCTTGTGATACCCGCCGCTTCCCGCCCCGGCCTCCGCGGGGGCTCTGCGGCCGCGTACCGTCGGGGAACCCCAGCCCTCTCCTTGGTCACGGCCAGGAGCAGCTCCGGTGCAGCCGGTCCCGTCCCCATGGCGGCAGGGAGCCGGGCCCGGCAGGGCACAGCTGGCGGAGGCGGTTGGCCCCCGATTCGTGCTGCCTGCTATCCCAGCTCGGTTTGGCACCTCGCCTGTGCCCGGTACTCCCTGAGCAGCCCCCTGTTTGCCGGTGCCAGCCGGGGAAGCATGCACCCCGAGCGTGAAATGCTGGGCCCCGCTCCTGCCACCCCGCTTCCGCAGGCAAAGAGGAAGCGCTGGGGCTCCGCAGGACGGTGCTGAGCTCCATCACCCTGCCCGCGAGCTGCGGAGCTCGGCACTGCCAAGGCCAGGCAAGTCTGGTGGGTCTCACCGGGCAGCACGGAGCCAGGTGGTGCCCAGCTCTGGCTAATGAATCCCATGTTAATCCCCACAAATAACCAGCCCCAGCTGTGCTGAGCATCATGATCCATCTTGGCTCGTGAAGAGATACTGGGTCAGGGGTGAGTTGTGCCAGGTGAGCCTTATCAGGGAGTGTTATCAGGACATGTAGCCCTTCCGGGGGCTCCCCGAGCCGGACACACTCGGCATCTCCGCAGCACCGTAGCCATGAGTGAGGCTGCCACTGCTCTGCCACGGTGGAGGTGGGTGGTGGGATCCTGCTCCCGGCCCGTGGGGCGGAGGGGAGCTGGCATGGCTAGAGCAAGGTCCCTGACGGGCACAATCCCACATGGGGAAGGGACCAGTTGTGTGGCTCAGGCTGCTCTGGTCGCCAGTCATGCCGAGGTGGCGTGTGGGTGTGGGAAGTCAGTACCCTTTGGCATCGACCGTGTGGCCAGAAGAGGAGGGCTTGGGCTGGGCGAGTGATGCAGCTCAAAATCTTTGTATCTTGCTGCCTTTGAAAAGAATTTAGGGGCCCTTAGGGCCACCAAAATGTTTGTCTCCCAGGCCTTGGATGTCAGTGCTCTCCTTCCCCGTACCTTCCCGGCTAAGCTGTCCTTGGGCCAGGCTGGCCTGTCCTGCACTCGCATGTCTCTGTGGACCCAGTGAGCACCCAAAACATCCCCCTGAGCTTCAACTGTAGGAGGGGACATGGTGGCCACTGCCTGGCCTCGAGCATCCCAGCCTCGGTGCATCTGCAGAGCAGGTGGCAGGTTGCCGAAATCTCAGCCGGCCGAGCGTTTGGCAGCGAACCTCAGGGTGCAGCAGAGCTGGTGCCCATGGCTGGGCCAGGGAGCGCGAGCGTCTGTCCGGTGTGAGTGCTGGGACACCTGGCCGTGGGGGTTATGGCATCCTCTGGGCAGGGATGTCCCTGTCACCACTTCCCTGGTGTCTTGTGGTGGTGGAACTCTGCAGGACACCGAGGGACACATGCCCTTGCCTTGGTGCGTGGGGAGGCATCTGCCTCCGACAGCTCTCACCGGGCTCGGCACACAGGAGGTGGCCGTTCCGAAAGGCATTTCCCATCCAGGCGTGAAACGTGTCCCCGGGAAGCGAGGCCACGTCACCCAGCTTTGCGGGGGAGGAGGTGGGAGATGGATGTCTCGTCTCCGAATTCATCTCGGGTGTCACAGCGGGAAACGCTGTTTGTGTCCCTGGCCGAGCAGAGCAGCTTGTTTAGGGAGGCGAAGGCAGATACTTGACCTGGCCAGATCAGGAAGCGCAGTGTAAACACGAAGGATCAGATCTGAGTCGCTTCTCCCCTTCAGGCAGCGTCTGCAGGGCTCTGCTGGCAGAGGCGCCCTGAAAGCTTGCGGTGTGTCTTAGGGACGTAGCCAGGATGGTACCATATGCTTTACCGGCCGCCCTGGCACGCTGCGGGAAGGATCGCTTTCTTGAGGGCTCCCACCTGCCTGCTGGGACGGACCAGGTCAGCGGTCCCTCTGCGAAACCTCTCTGCAGGGGCGCCGTGTGGTACCCCGGCATGCTGGGGGCCAGATGTGGCTAGGGAACCCCTCCTTGTCAAGGGACCAGTGCAGGGTGACGGGGTGCAGATTGTGGGGAGCCTTCCTCCTGGGTCTTGGTCACCCTCCTGAGCTGTTCCCCATCCCTGCTGCAGCCCCCAGCCCTCCTGCTGGGTGCGGGGAGAGCAGTCTCCCTTTGGCAGGAGAAGGGTTAATGGGTCTGCCACCGAAGCCGGTTGCTGTGACAAGGACCAGAGGAAGTGCTGCAGGAACTGCTGCTCTCTGTCAGGCCTCAAAAGGAAACCCTGCAAGAAGAGGAAACCCGGGGCTCGGTCCTTTTGGGGCTCCCTTCCCTGCAAAGGGCTCTGCCCTGCTTGCAGCGTATCCACCGCTCTGTACACCCGCTGCAGCTCTCTGCCACGCCGGTGGCTGCAGACGGGCATGGTGGCAGCCGTAAAACGCCCGCCTTTGCTCGAGGTTGGACTTGGCCCTGGGTGTGCCGGGGAGCTCCTGGTGGCCACTTGAGGTCGGGTGTCCGTGTCACCTGGATTGGATCTGGCTGACGCAGGGTGTCCGGGTGCCCCATGGGTGCAGTGCTGGGCCGTGGAGCAGTAGTGAGAAACACTGCAAAGCAGGATTTGGGTTTTGGGGCTGTAATGAAGCTCCTTGGCTGTGTGTCCATGTGGGAAGCACGCTCCCAGAGGCATTTATCTGCCCCGGTCAGCCACAGCCCCTGTGGTGCTTCCCAGCCCCAGTGCCTTTGTCCCATCCCAAATTCCCTGACATCAATTTATCGCAAAGTCCTCCAAGCCCTTTCCACCGTGGGAGAGCCCAGGGCTGGGACAGTTTCAGGGAGAGGCGGTGCGGGGAGCCGGGCTGCTCCTGGTCTCGCATTCCCAGCAAAGCTGGCCCCAAAGCCCCCAGCCCCAGCGAGGGGCTGCGCTTTTTTTCAGGGAGCAGGAGCAGCCACATTGCCCTGGCTCTCCCAGAGGACGGGGCCCTACAAATGCGCCTCTGGTACGATCCCGTTGGTGTCAGCAGCCTCCGGGTAGCACCAGGTCCATCGGTGTGGAGCTCTGTTGAGGGTCTTCTAGCGATGCTGTGCCGATGCTTTGTTGTCTCCTCTCTGGCCACAGCATCAGACTCCTCCAAAGCAGAGGCACCTTCTGATGTAGGTTTTCTTTCTCCATCCCAGGCCTGGATCGGGGGTATCCGAGCGGGCTCCATCGCCTCCTGTGGGAACCACGTGAAGGCCAGCTGCCGCTGGATCGCCTTCAATGCCGAGGCGGCAGGTGAGGCACAAGAAAAAGGGGTGCTGAGCACGGCTGGGGGGGTGGGATGGGTTTGCCCCTGTGGTCCCCGCGGGGCTGGGTGGCAGGTCAGTCCCACAGACCCCAGGAGGCACGAGGGTGAGTGGAGGAGGCTCTGCGCAAGTTCCCCGAAAGGTGCTGACAGTCCCCCACCTCTTGACTCGCATTGCAAAGCTGGGTGGCCCCACCGTGTCCCAGGCTGGGGGTTGGGGGTTACTGGGAGCGTTGCGTGGGCCACGGGCAGGCTGGTGACCTGCTCCTATGTCCTCTCCTGCAGGAGTGCTGGGCATCGTGCCGCTGGAGTGCGAGGATGGAGGCAAGAGGACCGTGTCTCAGCTCTGCTGCCACTCAGGTGAGCTGGGTGTCTGCCAGCCCCATTCCAGCTTGTTCCATGCCTCTGCCGCGCTCTGCACCGGGGCACCGAGGAGTTGGGTACCACCTCCCACCTCCGCAGGAGGCGTTTGGCTCTGCCTGGGCTGTGCGGAGGGGCTCAGGTGCTGTGTTGGGCTGTCTGTTTCCCAGGCGAGGGGCTGGGGGAGCTGCTGGAGTCCCCTGGGACCATCACCCGTGGGCAGGGTGACCCTGACACCCTCATTGGTGTGCGAGGCACAAGCCAACTGCAGCCACGCTGACCGTGCAGGGCTCTGCCAGGCTGGGCTTTTGCTAAGGAGACGAATTGATCCACGTCCCTTCGTCTCTCAAACTGCAGCAGGGTCTGGACATGTAGCTCTTGCTCACGCTGTTCCTCTAGCACACCCTTCCCATGTTACTCATCGCACGCCCTGAAGTTCCCAGTACACCCAGTGCCGGGCTGGCGGAGGAGCTGGCGATGGCATCACGGCGGGTGTACCCGGCTCCAGCGATGGGAGGAACAGGCTGGGCTGGTGGCTACATGGCCCTGAGCAGCTCTGATGTGAGCAGAGCGAGTACTGCAGGGGAAGAGGTGTCTGGCAGCAGTGGCGCTGGCGGAGGAACACACGCCGTGGAGGCGGAGGGCTCTGCCTCCTGCCCAGGCATGGGGAAGGAGTATTGGGGAGCCCGGGGTACACCTCTCCCGGTGTCAGAGCAGCAGTGCCAGCCTGGGGGGCACTGACCGCCCATGTCCCCAAAAAATTGCACGGAAGCAGCAAGACAGCAGCCCATCCCAGCGCCGCCTCCCTGCGTGCGGTGCCTTGGCATGGCTGCAGTACGGCGCAGCGTGCGCAGCCTGTCCTGCCTCCGCCGGGCTCACTGCCTGCCCCAGCGGCGCAGGGCTGGGCACGGAGAGCTGCACCGTGCTCACAAGCAAGGCAGCGAGCTCCGCCGCTCCCAGGGGAGCGCTGGAGGGGTGCACAGGGAACCAGCGCAACATTAACGGCTTCTTAATGAGATTTAGCACAAGCCCTTTGAAGCCGGCAGTGCCAGAGAAACGCCTCCAAAGCGGGGAAAGGATTTTTTCTCTCTTCCCCAGGGCAAATGCAGCAGAGTGAGCTGCTCGCTTTTCGTGCCTCCTGGGCCTGTCTCTGCACAGCCTCCTGGAAGCGGAAAAGTACACAGTGACCTACTTTCCTGAGCGTGCCAAATGCATCCGAGGGGCTGCTGCTGATGGTGCCAGCCCTTCTCCCACGGGGCTCTGCCGCCGGAGCCGCGAGGAGCATCCCTGCTGCCGGCGCGCCGAGCCGGGGCGTTACAAAGGGAGCCTTGTTACCAACACAGCCCCAGCTGGCCACGGCCTCGCTTGCCGCCATCCAGGCCGGCACAGACACCCTTGTGCTGTTTGTGCTTCTCCCTGTGCCTCCTGGGGATGTTCGTCCTGAAATCAGAGCCAAACCGGGGCAGCGGTGGGTTAGATGGGGAGATGCATTTGTGCGGTGCTGCCCTTCAGGGCTCCCGTCCCCCGCTGAAGAGCTGCGAGACCCTGACGGACAGCGTGGGGGGCTCCGGCTCTCGCAGCAAGGCTGAGCTGCTCCAAAACGCCTCGGTGGGGCTGGATCTGACCCCGGCTGCCCACCCCTGCCCACATGTGTGTGTGTATGAAAAGAGTCTGAGGCTGGGGAGGAGCAAAGGTGGGCAGACGCGTTGTCTGCGGGGGTAAGGTGAGAATAAACCTCTGCCCTTCTCCTTCCAGATGTGGTGACGGACTTTGACTTCTCACCCTTCGATCAGCTCCTGCTGGCTACGGGCTCTGCTGATGAGACAGTGAGTGCTGGGTGCCAGGGGTCCCAGGGGGGACACCCTGCATCCCCCGGTGTCTCTCTGGGATTCACTGTAGTGCAGGGAGGGAGATGGAGCTGGAGAAACGGGAATAAGAGGAGCTTGGGGTGGAGGGTGCCAGCCTTGGGGCGTGGTGTGGGACGTCCCCAGGTTGTGGGGGACAGGGCAGATGGTGTCAGCACTCTCACATCTGGGATGCCCGCAGCTCTGATCCCACCGAGCTGTGACGAGGGGGCACCTGGTGTCCTCAGAGACCAAAGCCTGGAAAAGCAGCAAGCCCAGGTCAAGCACTGCCTGGCACCCAACCGGGTCCGGCTCACCTGCCCAGGGACTGACCCACCTCTCCCCGGCGCTGCAGGTGAAGGTGTGGCGCCTGCCGGAGAGCGGCCAGGACATGCCCGGTGGCGCAGGGCTGACCCTGGGGCCCGGGGGGGGCCCGGTGGATGTGCTGCAGTTCCACCCCACGGCGGACGGCGTCCTGGCCAGCGGCGCGGGGGAAGCGAGTCACCGTCTGGGACGTGGGGCAGCAGCAGCCGCTGACAGGTAGGCATGGCTGTGCCCGCCGGCTCCTGCGCGCGACGTGTATCTCCACCGTGCTGGTGGCCTGGGCTCAAGCAACAGGCTCAAGTCCAGACCTCGTGTGTACGGGCTCCCCTATGCTCTGATGTCGCCATGCAAAAGGCTCCTGTACAGCCCAGGGTGTCTGTAGCAGCTTTGCTGGGGATCCTCTGGGGTGACGGGTCCCTCTCCCTGCGTGTCCCAGCACGTGGGTGCCGTGGGCTGTTGCTGACCAGCCTTACCCAGACCTCAGCTAACCCCGTGGGGAGAGGAGCTTGGGCGGCAGCGTCAGGGTACAAGTGCCCTGGGGCTTTCCCAGAGCTCCTGCCCTTCGGATTGAGCTGTCAGCAGCGCGGGGATGCTCCCTGCGCAGACACAGCAGCGTTCCGGTGGGTCCTGGCCCCTGCTCTGGCTGCCACCTTCAGAAAAGCTGGATCATTTTCCCTGGGAAGTGCTCCGGTGCTCATGGATGGGAAAGTGATGGCTCCTGCCTCGTCCGTGGGAGGAGCCCTGCTTGATCCCGGTCCTGAGCCTGCTTTCCTCCCGCAGCCCTGGACTGCCACGGGGACCAGCTCCAGAGCCTGGCCTGGAAGCGAGACGGCCGCCTCCTCGGCACCTCCTGCAAGGTGAGCGGCTCACATGGGCGACCTCTCTGCAGCACGGCACGGCCAGGCTGGCTGTGCCCTGGTCCTGGGGGGGGGGCACTTGGTCACCCAGTTTTGGGGAGAAAAGGGCAGAAATAGGGCCAGCGAGCGGTGCCAGAGCTGAGGAGGACGGGAGCACTAGATGGCGCCTGCTGCTCGCTGCCCGCGCACTGCCGGACACGCTAGCGCGCGGGCTGTGCGCAGGCCCTGCATGGCGGCCAAGCGTGCAGGCCCAGCGAGCGAGCGGGCAGGCTGAGCCAGCCGGTGGGCCCCCGTGCTGAGTGTGCAGGCAGAGCAAGCGTACAGCCTGAGCAGGCGGCCTCCCCTCTGTGCTAGGCGTGCAGGCCCAGCATGGAGGCTAAGCGCACAGGCCAAGCAAGCTGCCAGGCACCCCGGCCGTGCAGAGAGGCCGGGTGAGCGGGACCGAGCACGCGAGCCCAGCTGAGCGTGCAGACCAAGCCAGGCGGCGGCCCCCCTGTGCTGAGGGTGGAGGCTAAGCGCGCGGGCTGAGTGAGCAGGTGGGCCTGAGATGGAGCGTGGAGGCCGGCCAAGCGTGCAGACTGAGCGTGGAGGCTAAACGAGCAGTGGGAGCCCCTATACCAAGTGAGCAGGCGAAGACCCTGTGCCGTGGGGCGTGAGTCAGCCCCCAAGCAGCATCGCCGTGCCGTGCCATGTGGGTTTAGCCGGCATGGTGTGGGCTCCCCAAATAGCACCCTGGCAGCAAGGCTGGCACCGGGGCACCTCCCTGCTGCCTCTGTGCCCCCGCCGGCCCTTTCCGAAGGGCATCCCGCGCCCCGTTCATCCGTGGAGAGGGCTTAGTCGCTCCCCTGCCCGCAGGATGCTGGGGTGCGCTGGCAGGATGGCATCCAAGAGGTTGGGCGCCGGCCCTGGCTCTACTTTGGAGGTTCTCCCTTCTCTGGGAGAAGTTTTGAGGGTGTTGGGGCCCTGGTGCGGCTGTGGGGTCCTGGGGGTGTGCTCCTGCTTGTGATGTGGGGCGGGACCTGGAGGAGGACACTGCAAGCCATGCGTAGGGGCAGGCACTGCAGGCAGGAGAGCGATGGGCAGGAAGGAGGGGGGCTGCTCGCTCCAGCCTTCTGCCTAATACGGCGTGACATCCCGGTGGCCCCAGGGTCCTTAACCCTCCTCTGTTTTCTTTTTATCTCAACAGGACAAGAAACTGCGGATCTTTGACCCCCGAGCCAGCCCAGCTGCCTCCCAGGTACTGTGCCTCCCGGCTGTGCTGGGTAGCGTGGTGCAGGCAGCCCTGCCTGAGCGGGGTGCCCGCTGCCTGCCGTGGGGTGGCCTTGGTGCCCCAAACTGTCCCAGCCCTGGGACACCTTGGGAGAGGCAACGCGAGGGCGTGGGCTGAGGGAAGGGGAAATGGGCAGCCTCCTGCTCGGCCCCGGTGGGGTTTGGCACAGGGGACCCCTGCCATCTCCCCAGCATCGTCGAGTTAACCGCCGGTGCACCGGCACGCTGCTACTGGGGCTGTCTGCCTGCGGGCCGTGATCCCGAGCCCCGTGGGCGCACGGGCTGTGGCGGGGCTGTGGGCTCCCCGGCTCTGCACCGCCGTGCGGGAGCTGGGCAAAAGGCTCTGGGGGACGAGGACCTGCCAAGGGTGAGGGCTGGGCGGCTGGATCCGCACAGCTCAGCAAATAACAGCGATTAGGAAATAAGTAGAGGACTTAAGCCTTGACGTCGAGTTTAAACAGCCTCTTATTAGAGGTTTCCTGTGGCTTGGGGGCTCTGGCTGCTGGCGGCCGCCGTCCCTTGCTGCTGGAACCCTTTGGGAGGGGAGGGATGCAGTGGAGAGCAAGGCGAGATGGCTGCAGCGGGTTCTGCCACTCCTTGTTGCCTCTCCTGCTGCCGGTGTGCGTGTGCCCATGGGCTCGGGAAGCTGATGGCCTCTGGTGCCGGTGCTTGGGCACGGCGGTAACCCCAGCCATCGACTGGCAGGCGCTGGTGCTCCGGTACTGCGCTGCGCTGGGACTGCTGCCGCCGGCTGCCTCGGCATGGAGCCTGGGTGCTGAGCTCCCGTAAGGCCCCTGGGTGCTTTCTGCGGGTGCATGCAGTGCTCTGATCCTTCAGGCAGCCTTATAAATACAACACCACAATATATAAATGTAAACCCGGCGGTTACACATGCGAGCGAGCCAGGGCAAAGCGCTCCCAGCCTTTACCCGTGATGCTCCCCTGCTCCGGGTGCCGCTCGGCGCAGCTGGAGGGTACCAGTCTCTGCTCCCAAATTCGTCCTGCGCCCATCCACCGATGGCCTCGGGCGCTGCTCCCCTCCTCGCCCGCCCCCCCCTGCTCTCCCCCTGCCAGACCTGTCGGCTTCTATAACGGCGTTTTGGTGAGGCTGCGAGCGCGATGGGCTGGAGCCAAGTCTCCTGGGGAGGGTGGACTCTGTCTCGCTGAGCTATTAAAAATAACGTGTGAATGATGGTGGCTGTTCAAAGCAGGCAGCTCGCTTCCCTCCGCTGCCGTCTGATCCAGCCCGGGGCCGGCGCTCGGGGTTTGCCAAGAGAAATATGCACCTTCGCTGCCACGGCTGAGCGCTGAAGTGCCGCAGCCCTAACCCGGGCCGGCTGACAATTGATGAAGATGTTTAGTCTTGGAGAAGTACTGTGCTGAAGGGGAAAACTTTAAAATGCCATAAATCCTCTGGAAGTTTGCACAGGACTTGCTTAGCCAAGAGGAATAGCACTCCTGTGTTTTGTTTTTTCTTTTTTTTCCCCGGTTGCTGGAGGGCCGGGTTATTTGGAAAGGTTCCTTCTTCCCCTGGGCCAGCGTGGTTACGAAACCGGGTGATGCTGGGGCCGCCGTGCGGTGCCAGCACCTTGCGAGCGCCCAGCTTTGAAGTTGCCTGGCTTTTTTTCTTTTTTTTTTGCAGAGGTGAGCGGTGCGATGGGTTTTCCAGCTGGGCTGGCCCCTGCGGCGCCATGGGCTGGGTTTCCTTCGCAGGAGGCGAAGGGCTCGGGCTCAGCACCGCCACCGGCTCGCCCTGGTCCCTTTGCGACGCGCGGTGCCGAAGCCAGCCTCGGCGGAGGGCTGCTGCTCCGGCTGGTTTTCTTAATTTGCCAAGCTTGCCTCATTAAACCATTCCTTTTTTTTAGAGCAAGGGAAAATGATGAGAAGAAGCTAAAATAAGAGCCTCGGGGAGGAGGGGTCCCCGCCGCGGTTCAGCGATGCTTGACAGTGCTCTCGGGTCTCGCGGATGCAGCGCGCGCAGGGCTGGGGACCGAGGACGGGTGGTGAGGAGGGTGACTGGCCGGCTGCCCGCACCCTGCGTCCGTGCCCTGGCGGGGGCATGACCCCCCCATTCCTGGCTACGGCCGTGGCAGCTATTTTGAGCACGTCCCGGCAGCGGGCAGAAGCGTGTGACGCAGTGAGAGTGGCGTGGCCGGTGTCTGGCTGACCCCGCAGGGTGCCCGGTACGTACCCAAGGCTGTGATTTCCCTTGGGAGAGCAGTGGCCTCATCCCGCCGGACCCTCGTGGCTGCGTCTGGGCTGGAGGAGGGAGCGTTTTGCTCCCTTTGCGAGCATTAGGGCTGTGCTTGCACCCCGTCGCTCCTCAGTGTGTCTCCTCGGGGCCACTAAACAGGCAGTGGAGATGCCAGGGCCACCCCTTTGCTGCAGCGGGTCCTGCCGTGCCTCCCCGTGCAGCCGCGCTCCCCCTGCCTGGCTGGGGCTGGATCCGGGTCCGAGTGCCGCCGTCCTTCTGGAGCAATCCCGGGAGTCCCATCCTCCACCTCATCCCTCCCAAGGCCGTGCTCCCCCTGCCGCAGCCCGCCCTCCCCTCCCTCCCACGGGTGCTGGTGGTCGCCCTCCTCGCCTTGACCCTCTCGCTGGAAGCGAGTCACATCCTCTCCCTCCCGGTTTCAGCTCTGCCGTGGCTCCGCGCTTCTCCCGCCCTCGCTCCCTCCCCCCCCACCCCGCAATGCCTGGGCAAACCCCAAAAAACAGCCCTCCCGCCTCCCGCTGGGGTGCATCCTGCACCAGCCACGGTCCTTCAGGCGTGGGGGGGACGAGGCTGGGAGACAGGGTGCTGAGGGGGAGGTCGGAGCACCAGGAGGGTGCCCATACCCCGGCTGATGCCCCAGGTGGGTCGCTGTGACCAGCACGGGGGCAGCGATTTGGGTACAATGAGGGGTACTAAAGTGGCATCTCTGGTTGCCCGCTCCCCCGGCCGTCCTCTCCTCTGGGTCCTGACAAGCGCTGGGTCCCCGGGGCTGGCGGGGACATGATGGGCACGCAGCAGCCTGCCCGCACAGCGCGCCGGGGTCTTGCCTGTCCCCTAAAGCAGTGCTTTCCAACGCGGGGTGCACACAGCAGTCGCGAGGGCGGGGCAGGAGAAGATATTAGACCTTTATCTGTATGTGCATATCACTTATACATCAATCAATATACATCTGCTGGGGGGGCATCCCCAAAAATGTTTACTGACAAGGGTGTGCAAACCCCCAAAACCACTTGGAGATGCTGCTGGAAAGAAGGGAGGTGGCTCACAGGGGGAGAAAGCTGCTGCGTGGAGGGGGGGGGACCGTCCCGTGCCGTGTGGGCAGCGCGGCCCCACGCAAGCCCATGCCCCGGTTTGGTGCGGCAGAGCCACAGCCGCCGGACACAGCATCGCTCCGGGCCAGCGGCGTGCAGAGCCGATGGGCCACATCCCGCCCCCGCACGCTGCGTGCTCGCGCGAGGGGCTGCGCGCATCTGGCCGGCACCTGGCTCCCATTACGGACCGCGGCGGGCGCCGCCGGTGCCGGGCTGCGGGGCCGCCACCGAGCGCGGCCAGTGTGGGATGGAGAGGAGCCGGCTTCGTTCTCACGAGAAACTTCCCTCGTCGGCGTTTTGGCAGGACCGGGGGCGAGGGAACGGCCGTGCGCGCTGGGCGAGTGCACGCTCCTGCTCACGTTTTAATGAGCTCTGTTTTAATGAGCGGGACAGGGGCTGAGGGCAGCTGGGGACAGCTGGGAGGGTGTCCCCGTGGGTCTGTCCCCCACGGTGGCTTTGTCATCCCCCCCCCACCTCGTGGGCCATGCTGGGGGCAGAGCTCAGTGCCTGGGAGCACTCGGAGCTCGCAGCCCCCCAAGCACACCCGGTGTGGAGCAGAACCGTGCCGTCCCCTTAGGTGTCCCACCTCTGCCCATGGCCACAGTGGTGCGAGAAGGACTCCAGCCCCTCGCAGAAACCATGGCCACCATCCTGTGGGCCGCATCAGCCCCTACCACGGTGGGAGAGTACGGCAGGGAGAGGGTCTTCGTGGGCAGTGTCACCATGGTGGCAGGGTGATGCTGTGGCGAGATGGAGGTCCAGGCTGGGGTGACCGAGCCATGCCCACAGCCAGCACCCCACGGACCCTGACATGTCACCTCTACGCAGGATCCGGCCGTCAGCCCGGGACCGGTTGGGGACCGCTTGCCGGGGAAAGGCGCATCAGGACATAGAGAGACTTTTAGCCTTCCTTTCCCCCACCCCATCGGCGCGGTATCCCACGCCAGGGTCACCCCGGGGGTACCTGACTCCCAGCCTCGGCAGCGGCTTCCTCCGGGCTGGGGGAAGGTCCACAGCATCCCACATTCCCAAGGAGACCGTGGGAAGCTTTGAAAAAGTTGGCCTGGCTCTGGGCTGCCTATTTATAGCACCGCACACTCGGCGCTCTCATGCTTCTGTTCCCCAGCGTAGCTGCACGGGACTGTTTATATTTCCTCTGCTCTGCTTCCCCCTCGGCCGTCCTTCCCAGGAATGCCGCTTGGTATGGCAGACATGGGGAAGTCGAGGAGGATTCGGGATGAGGCAGCGGCATCGCTAGGGGTGCGGGTGCGCAGGGGCACCGGCTCGCCCTCATCTGGATGCCCTTCTCTCCCACTGGGGATGGCCTCGCCGGCTCAGCAGGGTGCAGGCACGGGGGTGTGGGTCTGTTGCCCGCTTACCTGGGGCTGAGGGTCCGGCACGGCATTTCAGGAGCCCCCCCAGCTTGCTGCCCAACCGGGGGCTCCTGGCAGGCTCATAGTCAAGTGGGCAACGGTGTTTTGGGGATTTAAGAACAGCCTCGTAGCAGGGCTTGCAGGGCCAGTGGCTGCAAGGAGAGATGAGATGCGGGAGAGGAGGGATTGGTGCTGATGGGTGCTGCAGGCTGCCTGGCCCGCGTGGCCCTGCGCCCATGCCAGCCCCATGCCTGAGCGTCCGTGCGGAGGTGGGAGCCTCCACAGCCGTGGGGGATGTCCCGGTGGGAGCTCACTTGCCGTCCTGCCCTTGCTGAGCTGGTGGTATCCTCGGGGACGTTGCGTTGGCCTCGCCGGAGGCAGGAGGGGCTGGAGGGAGGTGGGGGGGCTGTGCTGGCAGCGGGGTGGGAGAGGCAGAGCCCGCACAGCGCTGACGGTGCCCAGCCCGCCGGGGCATGGGGGCACCACGGCGATGCTGGCGGGATCGGGGAGGCGACATGGGCTCACGCCGCTGCCTCCCCACCATGACACAGACACCCCACGCCCAGCAGCGGGCAGGGGCCAGTGCTGGCGGTGTGACCGCTGCTGGAGCATCGCTGCCACCGTGTGCGATGGCTGGGCTCCCTGTGCCCCCCCCCCGGGGGCAGGACAAAGCTCAGGGTCGTCTCCCCCCCCACACCCCCCGAGCTCTGGGCAGAGAGCAGGAGCGGGGCTGGCCTGGGAGAGGCCGCTCTGCTCTCCTGACCACCTCTGGAGTAACCGGGATTTGGCAACCAGGGGAGACTGCATTCTTGTGCCGGGAGGAGGATGCGGCGCCGTGGTTAACCCCCTCGGCTCCCCAGGAAGCCGTTCCTCCTGCCCCCCGCTGCCTGGTGGGGTTTGGAGGGAGCGATGGCTTTCCCCATGTGCGTGGACCCATCCTTTTGGTCCAGGGAGGAGGTGTCTCTCCCCAGAGCCCACCGCCGTGCCCTGGCCTGGGGGAGGGACCCCTCCTGCCCTGGCACTCGCTGGCAGAGGGATGGCTCAGCCTGGCTGTGGTGCCTCCTGCGCCCACGCAGGTCCCTTCGCTGGGGGTTGCTTCCCACAGGGGTCAGATGCTTGCGGTCTGCTAGCCGTGCCCACGCTCTGCCAGCCACGGGCACAGGCGGGGCTGAGCTGTCCTGGCCCCTGCCAGCCACAGGGCCTCTGCCAAGGGCAGAGCTGTGACCCCCCCGCAGATACCTCCCACCCCCACAGCCCTGCCCTGGGCTCCCCATCCCCGGCTCTCCCTGCCCTGCGTCCCTGCTGAGGGTAAGGCTCCCCGCGGAGGCAGGGATCACCCCAGGGATCACCCCGGGGATCACCCCGGTGCCGGAGCAGTGTTTGCTTTGTGTCGGGCTCTCCCAGGCAGCCGAGGAGCTGAAGGCGGTTGCTCCCCACAAGCAGCTGTTACCACCTCGCCAGGACCCGCCGCGGCATCGCTGCCAACAGCTGCATCCGACATGCCGGCCCTGCTCCCCGCCGCTGGCCCCCTGCAGCCCCCCGCATCCTGCGGCAGAGGGCTCCGGCACTGCACAGGGAGCGGGGCTGGGGACCCCCATGGGTACCGGCACCGTACCCCAGCCTGTGCTGGGAGGGATGGGTTGAGACAGGGAGAGGAACAATCCCGGGAAAGCCTCCCTGTGCTGCCGATCCGGCTCCGAGGAGGGAGCACAAGCTCCCCCCAGCCTGGGCTGCCTAAAACCAGCTGGGCTGGACCCGCACAATGAGCTGGAGGAGGCTGGGCTGCCTTGGCACTGGCATGGCTGGGGAGCTGGGAGGCCTCCTCGGCTCCTCACATGCCAGCCTGGAGCTGGTGGGCTCCTCTCAGCCTGCCGGGGGGGTGAGCAGCTTGGGAGGGATGACCGTCCCTCCGGCTGCAGTTGGTCCCCTGCTCCAGGGACACAGAGGGTGTCCCGGTATCACCCCAGGCTGGGTGCCAGCGTCTCTGCCAGCTCCAGGGACCCGCAGCCGCCCCACAGCCCCCCCGGGGCTTTCGGCTGGCCAAACCACACCGGTGTCCACCGTCGGTGCCAGGTCACACCGCCCAATCCTTGCCAAGACCCTGAGCAGCAGGGAGAGGACGTGGGGCCCCGCACGCTCACCTCTGGCAACATCTGCACAGCCGGGTGTCAGAGCCACCACCCCGGCCCCGGCCTCCCCGCATACTTGCTGCCATACATACTGCTCAGCCGGGATGGAACTAATGCAGAAAACATGGCCCCGCCGCCGCAGCCGGCACGGCGTGGGCTGGGAGCCGCAGCGGCATCGCCCTGCCCTCTGCCAGCTGTGCCACCCGCCCCTGGGGGGCTGTCACCCACCGCCGTCTCCAGGGTGCTGTGCTGGATGGTCCGGGGGACCGGCGGTGCACGGGAGCCAGCGGAGCCGGCACGGTTGGCTATCGAATCTCCAGCTGTTGAGTTTTGGATGCCGCAGCCGCACGGCTCAGGTGCAAAAGTGCTCTCCCGGCCGATGGGCGGGCTGGCCCGGCTCCCGGGGTTTCCATCCCTCTCGGCACTGATCCTGGGACGTGTTCCGCTCTCCAGGCCCTTCTCCCCCCAGGAGCTGGCTCCGGTGCCAGCGTGTTGGAGGTGGGGGACGGGCCCCTCCTGCCCCACATCCTGCCGCCGCGGCTGGGAGCGCTGGGCTCGGCTTGGCCAGCGCTGCCTCTTCCAAGCGAGCCGCGCTGGCTGGCGAGCGCCGTGTTTGTGCTGGCAAGGAGGCTCGCGTGCCGGAGCCAGGGGGAGGATGAGCTTGGCACCGCATGCCTTCTCCCGCCCCGGCTGCGGGTCTCTCCGGAGAGCAGGCATCCCGTGGGGGCTGGCAGCCAGGAGCGGAGGTGGCTGCTCCTGGTGGGGCTTCTCTGGTGGGGGGAGTGGGAGATATGGCACCTCTGTTCACCCTCGCCAGGCTGCCGCAGTGGCAGAACCTCGCCGGCAGTCACAGTGCCGTCATGGCCAGTGATGCACAGTGCTCACACCAAGGGGGATGCAGCTCATGGGACACTGCTCCTCCGGCACCGTGTGCGTGCCACCCCGGGGCTGTGGATGCGTGGGCACCCTGCTCTGCCCACCCCATCCCTCCCGCCCCAACGCCGGGTCTCCCCTGCCCTGCACAAAGGTGCCGGAAGCGCCGCGCCGGGTTTAGCTTTGGCAGGGCTCTCTGCTTTTCCATGCCAGCTCTGAAATCGTTAGCAGTCTTTTATTGGCGCTTCGCAAACGAGAGCGAGGGGGCTGCAAGCGATGCCTGCGCCGTGGGGCGAGCGCTGGCTGCCGGCTCCCGCTGCGATGCCGGGAACTGCAGGACCCATCTGGGGGCCACATGGGAGCCAGCAAGCAGCCACCGCCGGCCCCACGGTAACTCGTCCCCTCCCGTCCTCGGCAGAGCGGCACCAGGGCCGGGGGGGACACCAGGGTCGGGAGGGTGGGCAGGGTGCGGTGGTGTGGGCTGGGGGGTCCCGGCGGAGCAGGGCTGCGGGGGGTTAGGGCGGTGTGGGGAGTGTGGCCGGGCTCAGTTTGCCATCAGTGTTTCGGTAGCATCCGGACACACGCGGGGCACCCAGCTCCTGCAGCCGGGATTCAGCACGGATGGAGAGCCCGGGGATGCAGCCGGGGAAGTAAGTCCCTGTGACCCCGGCCACGGCTGCGGTCAAGCCTCTTCTCATGCCTGCCAGCATGGAGCAGCTTCCTCGCGGCACACCAGCCCCCGAGCCCCCTTGCTGGGCATGGGGAGAGCCCCGGGGGGCCACGGAGCCGTCCTGTGCCCCCTCACGCTCACGTTACCTGCTGCCAGCCTCCGCTCCTCGCTGGGAGCCAGGCCAGCCGCTCCACAAAGCAACCGCGCCGGCACTGGCACAGGGTGGGGGCTCAGGACTGTCACTGCTTGCAGGCTGTCCCCACCGCACTGTCACCGCGGGCATCTCTCAGCGGGGCCGGGAGCCAGCGCTCGGCTCCGTGTGCTCGGCCTCGGGGCGGTTCACGGCCACCACTGGTGAAAGCACGCGTCCCACGCAGTGCGCCCGGTGCAGCCAGCGGTGATACTGACGGCTGTGTCTCCTGTGCCTTGCAGAGCGTCCTGGGACACGAGCACAACAAGGACTCCCGGCTGCTCTGGATGGGCTCCAGCGATTGCCTCATCTCCGTCGGGTTCAGCCAGGTACGGTCCTCACCAGGGAGGTGGCCCTGGCACTACTGGGACGTCCCAGCCCCGCTCCGTGCGGCGGCTGTGCCAGGGCGCCAGGTGCTTTTTTGGGCGGTCTGTCCCCCATGAAAGCAGGAGGTCCCCTCGCCAGGTGACCTGGCCCTTGCTGGGGACGGAGGGCGGCTGGCTGGTGAGGGAGGTGGTGCCACAAGGCCAGTCGGACCGCCCCGGTGCCCACCAACGCCACGTCTGTGCCCCTGCAGATGCGGGAGCGGGAGGTGAAGCTGTGGGACACGCGGCGGTTCAGCGGGGCGATGCTCACCGTGGCACTGGACACCTCACCCGGGTAAGGCCGGGGCGTCACCACGGGGCAGGAGGGCGGGCGGTGGGGACGCGGGGTGGCATGCTGGGGACGCCATGGTCAGAGGCCCACGAGGAGCGCGGTGGCGGAGTAGGAGGGGGCAGAGAGCTCTGTGGCTTGGCCACAAAGTTGGGGACAAGGCTGGGGATGGTGTGACTGCATCCCTGGCACCATCTGGATGGGATGGGAGGGCAGTGGCAGTGCTGGGGATGGCACAGAGGTGTCCCCAGCAGCACTGGGGCGGGATGGGTGCTCTGCGGCGCTGTGGTGGGTGGTGGCACTGCTGGGGACAGCACCGGCAGTGTCTGAGGTGGCCACTGGCTGGGTGGGCACGTGCACTGGGGTGTCACGACAAGATACTGCGGGTGAGCGAATCCCTTTGACGCTGCCTGCGCGGTGGAGAGGCTCGGCCCCGAGCCCCTGCTCGTGGTGGGGCCACGGTGCTTTGTGCCATGGTGCCGTGGCGGCTGCCCAGCCAGCCATGGCCAGGCTGGCGGCAGAGCCGTGCTCCCCGGGCGTCCCTTGGGGAAGTGGAAGAGGAGCTTTTATGGCCTTAAGGGGTCAGCGCCCCTTATCAAGGCGCGATGGAGCCGTCTCCTGTCTGTGGGGCACCGCCGAGGTGAGGAACGCTCCGGTTAGACCCGACCTGGCCTCTCCCACGCCGCCCGGCAAGCTGGCTGGCGTCGCGGTGCGGGTGAGGAAACAGGAGGAGGAGGAGGAGGCAGCACCTTCATCCTGCCAGGACAATGGGGGTTTGGGGCAAGGTCCTTGTGGGGCTGCGCTGGAAGCCTCTGCCTCTCCCCAGAGCTGCTGGCAGAGCACAGGGGCACCAGGACCCTCGCCACATGCGGGGCTGGCCGGGATGCCGGAGCAGGTGGGGTGTTCGGCAGCCACCAGGTGCCGATACAGCCCCTCTGGCAAGGAGCTGAGTGAGCCGTGACAGCGGGCCGGCCCTTGGCCGCCCTGCTGGCATCCCCCGTGCCGAGGTGACAGCTCCAAGCCGGTGTTGGCAGCAGCCGGGACCGACAGGAGTGGAGAGGATCCGCCGTGGGCGCGGTGGGGAGGTGCTGGTCCGGTGGGCAGGGGAGCAGCCCCAGGTGGGAGCAGGCAGGGAGGCTGACGGAGCGTCCCTCGCCCTCCTGCGAGCTCCTGGGGTGAGCGGCTCGCAGCTCTCCTGCTCCCCGGCGCTGCCGGCACAATGGGCCGTGGGGTTGCCATGTCCAGCTGCGGTGACCAGCCATCATTAGTGTCCAGAGTGAACGCTCCTGAGGGAGGCCGGGACGCACAGCATATCGCAAGGGGACTCTTTGGGGTTCCTTACTGCCACCGGTGGAGAATCCAGTGGGAATTACCCCAAATCCCGCTGCTTCTCGCACCCTGCGTGCCTGGGCCTCCCTGCCGGGGCGAGCCAGCCCAGCTAAATTGGATGCAGACGCCAGGCTGCGCTCAGCCCCCTTTGCGCAGGCTGGAGTTATTTTGGCTGCCGGGTTTATCGGCCGCCAGGAATGCGGCTGGCGGGCGCTGCCTGCACGTCACGCCGGGGCTCTGCCGGGCTGCGGCTGCGCGGCGGGGCGATACGGAGAGGGGCTGGGGGTGGTGGGGGTGAGCGGGGACCCCCCCCTCTGTCGTGTCGGGGAGCTGCCAAGGAGCGGGAGGTGCTTTTTTTAGACAGCCGTGCCGGGGCTGGATGCACTTCCAGCCCCAACCGCTCCCCGCCTGTAAATCTGGCGGAGATGACAAATGGCGGAGGGGAATTTGGGCTGGCTCCCGGCGGAGGTGCCGAGCGGGGGCCGTGCTCTCCCTCCGGCAGAGCTGTCCCGACTGGGGGCCGGCGGGGTGCGATGCTCAGGAGCCGTGGCTAGGGCTCGGGGGTGGAGGGCTTGGGGGTCACCGGGTCCCCCCCAGAGGCAGTTCCCAGAGAGGGGAGCTGCGGGCGCAGGTCAGGCTCGGTGCTGAGTGCTGCTGCTCCAGGGATGGCAATTCAGCGCCCCGGGGATGGCGGAGCCGCCGTGGGGCTGGGGTGCCCGTTGTGGCTCTCCAGCGTGGCTGTGGGGCATCGAGGACTGTCCGGCAGCGCGGTGGTGCCGGCCGTGCCATGAGCTGCGCGCGGGGAGCCAGGCACAGCAGCAGCAGCTCATTGAGGCTTTTTGAGGAAGCAATCAGTGGGCGGGCAGGAAACTCATACCATTCATTACTGACGCCGGCCCGGCAGGATGGGGAGCCCACGTCCCCACCGCGTCCCCACTGTGCCCCACCGCGGTCCTGCCGCGGAGCCCCGTGCCCGCCAAGCCGGTACTACACGTCCTGGGCACCCTGGGCTGTGGTGTGCCCCACGGTGCAATGCCCACAGCTGCACCGAACCCCTCGGGGTGGCTGCACCCCTGCCCAGCACCCCCAGGGGAAGAGGCGAGAGAGCGGGGGACGCTGGGCCCATTCACCCCCACATCAGCAAATGCGTTTTGGGGGTCCCCCCCATCCCAAATCCTGAGCAGGTGAGATCTTTGCGACCACGTAAACCTCCTTTTCAAAGCACCCTGGCTGTGCCGGGGCCGTGCTCCGGGGCTGACACCCGCACCGATGCCCGAACCCCTGGGGGAGCCGCAGGCGGGAGGCATGGGTGGCCCCGGCCCCTCTCGGTGCCGTGGTCCTCAAAGTGCCACCTTCGGGTACGCGCCGCTCCCTTTGACGCAGGTTCTGCCTTCCCCCCCCGGCCCCCTTTAATTAGATCAAGGAGCAGCGGGGCAGGAGCCAGGAAGGGGCCTCAATAGGTTATTGTTGCCCTAAATTGTAACCAGCACCGGCGGGATTGGGTTACCGGCTCCGGCTCGGGGTCAGCGACCAGACCCCGCTGCCGCATGCCCGGCGGCCGGCGCAGCGCTGCCCGGGGACGGTGCCGTCACCGTGCTGGGGCTGGCGAGAACAGCAGCTCCCTTGTGTCGCTGCATCTTTTGGTGTCCTGAAAATATCCCCGGGGAGGCTGGGGGTGCCCGCGGGCCGGGCAGGGGATCGGGCAGCCTCCTGCCCACGCCACGGCCGGCTCGGGGCTGCGGCTGGGCCGGTACGGCCAAGGTGACCGGGTCTGCAAAGGTCCCGGGGAGCCGTGTCCCCGTGGCGTGTGCCAGTGCTGGGCAGACCCCCGCGGGGCAGGACGGTGGTCGGGGCTGAGCGATGGGGACAGACAGATCCCCACCGCCCTTCACCGAGCAAAGTCTGCCAGAGCTGGGAGGTGCCGGAGCCGGGACCTGCCCACGGCGGGGAAGGCGGCACGGCAGGATGTTTGCAGAGGGATTTGGGGCTGTTTGTCTCCCCCGGCGCTGGAGCGGGACATGGAGGGGTCGGGGCAGTTCCCCGGGAGCGCTGCCCATGGGTGCTCAGCCCCCAGCACGCGCCCGCTGCCCCTGCCCCAGCCAAAGCCAGCGGCTGAGCCGGCTCACAGGGACCGAGCTTGCCACCCTGGCATCACCCGGCTCCAGCCCTCGTGTGCACCAAACCACGGGATGCCACCGAGGCACGTGTCCCCACCGTCACCCTGCCACCTCTCCCCGGTCACCAGCTATAACGGCACCTTGATGGCCAGTCCTGCTCCCATCCCGCCTGGCCCCGACGCCCTGTGCACTGCTTTTTCCTGGGACTTGGCACCTTTTTGGGTCGTGCTGGGTGCTTTGCAGGGTGGCTGGCAACACCCACCCCAGTGGTCAGGTCTCGGTGGCAGAGCCCCGAGCACGACAGGTCCATCCCTGTCCCCATCCCCCTGCAGACTCCTGCCCTCACCCCCTCCTCCCGCGGGTGCCTGGGCTGGCGGCTGCTGCCATCAGTGGGGAAGGGGCTGCTCCCGCTTGGCTGCCAACCTCAGACACGGGGACCGGGCAGAGGCCACCCCCGTCAGGTGCCACCCCAGTGGGACCCGTCCCCGTGGGGCGAGACGCTCCTGGGCAGCCGCACGAAGGGGTTAAGGCCGGGGCGGCCGCCCGGCCCTGCCGCCTGCCCCGGTAATTACGCCGTGTAAAAATAACTCGGGCGGGAAGGCAGCGAGCGAGCGGCGGCAGCGCCGAAATCGCTCCCAGATGGGCCACGGACAGCTTCGGCCCACCGGCGCTCCCCGGCCCCGGCCTCCCCAGCTTTCCAGGAAGCCGGAGGGATTTCGGCCTCTCCACAAGCTCTTCCTGGCAGCCGGTGCTTCGCGGCAGCGCCTGGGGCTGGGGGACGGGCACACGCCTGCCCTCGCCCCAGGGTAACCCCGGCACCGTGTGTCCCCCTGGGGCTCTGCTCCGGCCGCGGGCACCTGGAGGACCCAGGGGACCAGGCTTTGGGTTCCACGGGGCCGGGGATGGTTCTCTGGAGGCCGGAGACCTCCAGGCTTGCAGCCGTCGGGGCGCATGCAGGGTGCGAGCAGAACTTGCCCCGGTGAAGCCGGCGGCTCCTCCCGTTGTGGCTCCCCGCCGAGCTCCCCCCATCCTGCCGGTGGCTTCTGGCCGGGGCTCTCGGTTACCGGCCCCGCTGGAGCGCAAAGCGAGAGGGATTTTTTTGTTGTTGTTGTTGTTTTGGGGTCATTTCAGGGGGTTTTGCAATCCTTCCCCGGTGCTGATTCAGCTCGGAGGAATTAGCAGCGCTGCACGATGTGCCGAACGCGCCCCAGGGCTGGCAGTGGCCAAGGGGACTTTTGTGCTCGGGTTCATGAAGCCGTGGGGGCTCGGAAGCACATTTTGGGCACCGCGGAGCCACCTGGGTGCAGACGTGGGTGTCGGGCGGCTGTCCGAGCCCCAAAGGGTGCGGAGCCCTGCCCTGGCCACAGCATCCCCGTCCCCCCCCGTGCCGAGGCCGAGCCCCGCTGTCCCCTCGTGCTGCTCCGGCCCCTTCCTCGCATGGCCACCATCGGCTGCGGCACAGCCCCTTCCCTGGGGCTTCCCATCCGCGCCGCACCTGCCAAATCCGAGCCCCCCTTTGCTCCTGCCGTGCCGGGGCAGCCCGTGTGGCGTCTCCAACGCAGCTGCGGTCACTTTGGAGCTGCTGAAAGTCCCCCAGGAGCGACGGGAACCTGCCGAGGGGCCGCGGGGGTCCCCGGCACCCACCTGGCACCTGGGGGGGGGTCCCCTGCAAACCTCCAGCTCGTTGCAAGTGGGGACAATAACTTCGTTAGGGGAAGGGCACATGATGAAGCCAGGCAGCAGGAGGGAAAGCGAGGGGCCGGGAGGGAAGGGGCTGGAGGGTCCCTGCGTGGTCCCCGGCAGCCCGGTGCGGGTGAAGGGACAGGCAGGGGCCGACCCTGCGCCCAGCCGGGCTTCGGGGGGGTTGCGGCGGCGGCCGGCTGGAGGCACCCGGCGTGAGGCCGCAGCTCTGCCGGGGACTTTTCTTCTCTCCTCCTCGCGGGGCTAGAAAATATACAAAGCTCGCAGTGAAAATATTTACACAGCAGCAATTTTCGGAGGAATTTGGGATGTTAATTTGAAAAATCTGTGGGGAGAGGACCACAATGGGCCCTTTGAGCGGGCGAGTGTGGCCATCGCACCGACCCGCCCGCGCCGGCGAGGGGCCCCTCCTGCCGCTGCGCCGGCCCTAATGGGAGCCAGCCCTGCCGGAAGCCCACCTGGGAGCCGGGGGGGCTGCGCCAGACGGCCCCCGCCACCGCCCTGCGCCCCTAATTGCATCCAGAGCCTCTCCCTCCCGCCATCGGCCCCGGGCGAGCGGGACCGGGGCGCTTGCGGGGTCAGGGCTGTATCCTGCGGCGGAGCGGTGCCTCCTGAAGAGCCGCCGGCCCCAGTGCGGCCGGCAGCTTGCGCGGCACAGCGGTGACCCTCGACTCCTCCGCTGGCGGCAGCCGCAGCGCTTCAGCCCCTTTTTTTACTCATTCTCTCCAAATCAAACATACCTCGGCGGGCAGGGCCCCAACCTGGAAAATTCCAGCCCGAAAGATAAAGGATTGGAAAACGATTAAAACCAGAGGGTTGGAGCAGAAACCACTTGGCAGCGGGAACCTGCCGAGCGCCGGCTCCCAGCCCTCCCCGCCGGGGCCGGCGCACGAAACCGGCTGTTCCCGGGGCCGGGTAGTGGGGGCTGACCACGGGGGAGGCCCCGCGTCTTGGCTCCGACTGCAGCCCCCCTGGTTTGGGGGGGACCGAGCAGGCTGACACTTGTCACAGGCGCTTTGGGGGTCTCGGTGCCGCCGGGGGTGCCGTTGGGAGGTCGCGGAGGTTGGGCTGGGCGGTTTGTCCCGCAGCCGCCCCGGAGCCATCTGGCAGGCGGGGAGGGATGAAGTAAGGCTGGATGATGCGCAGGGCAGGGGCTGATTGGAAACCCGTGGCCTCTGTTTTTTGGGAACACCTCCTCAGCGCCCGCGGTGGGGGGCAGCGCTGTGGGGGTGAAGCCACCCCAGCGCCGCCGCCCAGAGTCGGGAAAGCCCCCCCCTCTCCATCACCCTGACTCATCCCTGCGCTCGCCAACAACAACGGGAGGACACGGCCGTCCTTCCCGCTCCTCGGCAGGGGACGGGCCGCCCTGCCCGCGCCGCTGCCCGCAAACCAGGGTGAGATGGGCAGCGCCCGCGAAAGCCCTCAGGGCTGCACAGAGGTTTTCATTGTTGTTATTTTAATGTTTTTTTGGTTTTTTTTTTTACAAAAAGACACCCTTCTGGTCTGCCTTACAAAAGAGATGTACACAAACCTGTACTAAAAAACAAAAAAAAAAAAAAAAAAAAAGAGTTTTCCCAGAAGAAATGGGAAATAACCGTGTATAAATATTCTCTCTGAGTTCTTAAAGCTTCAATTCCCGGTTTGCCTGCTCGGCGCTTCCTTCGGCCCGGGGGTCCCGAGGGTCCCAGCACCTCGGCCGGGCCTTATTGCTCACATCAGCTTCCAGGGAGTTGAGAGTCACGGGCCATGCTCCACTAAAGGACCCTTGTTACCAGCACGTGGACGTCCTTTAGCGGAGTCACCGCCAGCTTTCTTTTTAGCAGTAGCTAAAAAAAGCCCACCCAAACCCCAAATTAAAAACCCAAACCCCCTCTCTTTCGCTACCCACGTTCTACGTCGAGTCACAGAAATCAAGGCACTGAGCGGTAAAATTAAGTGTGTCCTCCCGAAGCGTGGCAGCCTCTTGGAAATTGCACGTTATGGGTTTGGGGTTTTTCTGCCTTAATTCGGTTTAACTCCTCGCCGGTCCTCACCCGGGAGGGACACAGCCAGGTGCTGCCGCTGAAGCTCAACCCTCGTGTGTCCAGGGCACCCCTCGCCCGGCAGCCCCGTCCCGCCTGGCTCAGAAATAGGAGGGTTTGAGCCCCGGGGTGTTGTTGTTGCTGGGGTAGTGTGACTGCATGAGCGGGACCTCACACTCGGAGCCGCCGGAAAGGATCGCCGCCTCCGGCACCTTGCAGCCACGGCTGCTCAAATCCCCGTTTTCCAGGCAGGCTTTCACCCCTTCCAGCTCCAGCGGGCTGGCATCCACCCCAGTGCCGGCGTGCGCCTTCGCCCGGCGGTGCCGGCGGTAGTACGTGCCGGCGGTCACCAGCACCACCAGCAGCAGCACGGCGGCCAGCGCGGGGACGATCATCAGGGTGAGGTTGCTGTCCTTGCTCTGGGTGACGGGGGAGTGCTGCTGGTGGCTCACCGGCAAGGTCTGCGCCTCGGCGCAGTGCTCTTCCTTGGAGACCTTCTCCCCCAGGGGCCCGATGCAGACGCGGTAGGTAGAGTTGGGCTTCAGCGCCCGCACCGTGTACTCGGAGAGCGAAGCCGGCAAACGCAGCATCACCGGCCGCTTGTCTGGCCCGGAGAGATTTCGGTAGCTCAAGCGGATGCCCTTCAGCTGCGCTTTGGACTGGATGTAGTTCTGCAAGTCCACTTTGAGGGAGGTGCTGCTGACCTGCGTGATGCCGATCCACCGCCCGGCCGGCGGGGCCGGCGTGGCCGGGGACAGCGTCGTCCCCCTCGCCTCCACCTGGCAGTACGTCCCGGTGAAGCCCAGCGGGCACAGGCACTCCAGGTGGTTTTGGGCACCCAGGCGGCAGGTGCCACCGTTCAGACACGTGCGAGGGGGACAGATGGGTGGCGGGGGGCTGGTGAGGGCCGGGGGGCCACTGAAGGGCACCGGCGTGGAGCTGCCCTGGGGGGGCCTGGCCTCCGGGGTGGGAGCAGCGGTGCTGGGCTGCGGCACCGGGTGGCTGCTGGTGGGGAGCGGCGCAGGCGGCGGCAGCGTGGTGGTGCGCGGGGTGGTGGGGGTGGTGGTGGTGGTGGTTGTCGGGCAGCCAAAGTCAGAGTACTGCAGGTGGTGGAGGAGCTTGCCGGAGTTTTTCGGAGGGAAGTGGCAGCGCGTCTCCTCGGGCCGCCGCAGCACCACGCTGCTGGCATTCACCCACTGCACCAGCCAGCTCATCTGGCAGATGCAGTTGAAGGGGTTGCCGGCTGCTGTCACGGCCCGCAGCCTGGGGAAGAAGCCGGAGAAATCCCGAGGGATGGTGTTGATGTTGAGGTTGCTGATGTCCAGCTCCTGGAGGTTGTGAAGGTTGTGGAAGTCCTCCGCTGGCAGCTGGGAGATGCGGGCGTTGCCAGCCAGGCTGAGCTTGGTGAGGCTCCCCAGCCGCCGCAGCACTGCCGGGACACGCTCCAGCAGGTTGTCAGAGACATCCAGCTCGTGGAGGTTGTTCTGGACCTGGAAGAGCTCCTCATTTAAGCTCGTCAGGCCCAGCCCCGCGATCTTCAGGGATTCGATGTTGACGGCATGGAAGGCCCCCGGTGCAATGGTGGGGATCTTGTTCCAGCTGATGTCCAGCAGCAGGAGGTTGGGCAGGTCGAGGGGGGGCACAGCCCAGAGCTGGTTGTTCTGCAGCTTCAGCTCCAGCAGGTTCTCCAGCGTGTCAAAGGCAGCAGCATGGATGTGCTGGATCCTGTTCCTCTGCAGGTAGAGCCGCTCCAGCAGCCGCAGTCCGTGGAAGGTCTCGTTGGTGATCTCCTGCAGCTGGTTGGAGGACAGGTCCAAGTTGACGAGCTCTGTCAGGGGCTGGAAGATGTTTTTCTGGATGCTGGTGATCTTGTTTTGTGAGAGGTCCAAGAGCTGGAGGGCGGGCAGGCCAGCAAAGCTGTCCTCATTGAGCATCGTGATGCCGTTCTCAAAGACGTAGAGGGAGAGGGTGTTGGGGGGCAGCCCCCGGGGCACGGTCTGGCCCCGTCGGGCCGCGCACAGGATGGTCTTGGGGTCTTGGCACTGGCAGCCTGCGGGACATGCCCCAGCCAGCTCCTTGGCAGCCAAGAGAAGCAGCGTGCAAAGGATCAGCTGCTTCATGGTGTCAGCTCTGCGGGAGAGAGAAACGCAGCCAATGTTAGGGGCCAGGCCCTGCTGGGGGGGGAACCTGGGGCTGGTGAGGAGCCCCAGACACCCATTGCACCCCTCCCAGGGAGGGAGAGCCATCTCCCTGTGCCCTGTCCTGCACCCTCCGGCCCCAAAGGGACCTCAGAGGGAGCGGGAAAGTCCCCGACACACTCCTGCTTCCTCTGCGCTGCTCCGGCCCAGGACAGAGCTGGCGAGAGTGTTGCATGGGCTGCCCACCCCAGCTCCACGCTCTCCCCCTCCCCGGACCCCCAGGATTTAGGGGCGTGCGGCCTTTGGGCACCCCAGGTTCTACCACGAGACGTCCCACCGGCTTTGGCCTGGCCTCGCGGTACCACCTCCGGTGGGGCACGGTGACCTACCCTATGCAGCAGGGCAAGGGCCCCTACCTCCCCGGCTGCGCTCGGCAGGGTGCAAATCAAACACGGGGGATGCGGAGCAGAGCCCAGGGAGGGGGGGAGCCTGGCTGGGGAGGGGGGGAGCCTGGCCGGCCTTCCCGGCACACCGAGCACCATTTAACCCTTTGCTTGTGCCGCCGTCCCAGCGGCTGCACCCACGGGCTCTGCTCCTGCCCGGATTGCCGGCGGTGGCAATCCCTCTCGGGGATGGGGGCACCCAGGGGTGGCCCGGGCACACGCTGTGGGGCCAAAGGAGCCGGGTGCTCCCCTGCCCCACAGGTTCCCCCCGCCGTGTCCTTCAGAGCCAGCTGTGTCCCCACAGAGTCCTGGGGCTCACACTTGCCCCCAGGCGGGCTCCTGTCCTCTGGGGGCCACGGGTCGCTATGCTGTTCCCCTCCCTGCTGTGTCCTCGTCCCTCTGGCACTGGGACAGCAGGGATGGAGAGGAGGGGGGCGAGCGAGGCTATAACCACCCCTGCCCTGGCCAACGTCCTTGCTTCAGAGGTGGCTGGCTCTTCTCTCAGCCCTGTCTTTCAGCCCTTTTAATGACACTCCTAATGAGCAGGGGCAGGGAGGGGACAGACCTGGCCAGGAACCCGGTGTCTCCTGCCACCCCATCTCAGGGGCACGTGGAGGTGGCAGAGGAGGGTCCCCGGGCAGGGAGAAGGGGGAGATCCGGAGGTGGGGGGGTGCCCCCGGCCCCCTGCCCTGCCAGCCCCTTCCCCAGCCCCGGCTGTCGCCGCCTCCTCCCCTGCTCCGAGCTGTTGGTAGCTCCGTGCTCGCAAGGGGCCCCCGCCGTGTGCGGGGGGCTGCTGGGTCACGCAGCAGCACGTGCCGCCTGCCCTGGCCGCCCCTCCGCCGTGGGGGGCCCCCGTCCCGGTGGCGCAGGGACACCACGTCCCGCACCGGCAGGGTCTGGACCCGTGCTGTGTCCCCCACCTCTGCTGTACCCCCCCCCCATGCCACGGAGGCACCGGAGGGGGTTAACGCGGCAGCCGGCTCTGTCCTCCCCTCTTCCCCGGGTTGGCCCCCCCAGGGTGGGGTGCACCCGAGGGTGGGGTGCGCCCGCGCTGGGCAGAGTCACCGCAGCCGCCTGAGTCACTTGGCGTGACCGGCCCTGCCCCGCCGTGACCCGTGCCGTCAGCCCCCCGACGCCGGGGAGGAGCGGTGCTGCATCCGAGGGGTCACCGTCACCGAGTCCCCTCCCCGGCACCCCCAGCTCAGCCCCCTCGCCGATGCCGGGTGCCGCCGCACCCCCACAGCACGGCTAAGCCATGGGTGCTCGGCACAAGGACTGAACGGAGCCAAAAAAGCACGATGGAGCCTTTGTGAAGCATTCGGGGGGGGGGGGGCTAAGGGGGCTGGGGGCAGACCGGGCACCCCTCACCGGCGTGCCATCCCTTGCGGCGGCTCCGGCAGCCCGAGGGTGCTGGCTGGGCACAGCCCTGGGCGCAGGGTGCCGGGCATGCCGGCGGTGCCGCGGTTGTGCCAGGCCGGCCGGGTGGGCAGCGCCGGAGCGGGGCCAGGCCTGCGGGAGGCTGGCGAGGCCGGCGCTGGTTTTGCAATGCCAGGGTCGAGTTTCGCTGACGTGTCCCGTGCTGCAACCAGCTGCTGACTCCAAGTCTCTCTCGTCCCTTTAATTATGCTGGCATTTCCTCCCTGCCTGCCAGGCTCCCCGCGCCGGGCAGGTTTGGCCAGCCTGGCGGTGGCCACGGCCGCGCATCCTCGCCTCGCCACGAGCGCCGGGCAGGCCGGCACGGCTGCTCCACCCGCACGCCTCCGCCACCTCTCCCTCGGCATCACCCCGCTCCGCCGGCACACGCCAGCATCCCCGCCCTCGAGCCCCAGCGCTATTTCAAGGCAGCGAGGGGTTAACCCGGCCCAGGCTCACCCCTCCGAAATGGGGGGGGCAGGGGAGCAGCCTCCCCACGTCCCCGGGGGGGGGTCCCCAAGTGCGGAGAGGGGGCCCCGGTTCTGCTGGAGGTGTTAGGACCGCCCTGCCAGCGGCCTGCTGCTGCCTTGGCTGGGCTCCCCCACGCCTGCACCGCAGATATTTGCCGAATTATTCATATTTTCCGGCTGCGGGGAGGATCTGGGCTCAGATTCCCCCAGTCCCGGCTCAGCCTTTCCCTGCCAGCCTGCTGGGGTGGGAGCACCGGGTCCCCCCCCTCTCTGCCTGCAGCCCCCCGGGCCAGGCCGTCCCCGCTGCCTGTCCAGCGCGAGGGACACGGCAGGGGACGCCACGCTCCACGCCTGCCATGTGTTTGGAGGACGAGGCCGATGCCATCCCCACGCCACAGGGTGACACCTGCGCAGGACGGGCCGGAGGAGCCCTCCCAGGGGTCCCTGTCCTTCCCCCACCGTTGTCCCTGGGGAACCCGGCACGGCCGGGATGTCCCTTCCCGCACCGGCAGGCGAGGCCCCGCCACCGAACAAAGCCACCGTTGTTGCCAGCAGGCAGCCAGGCCGGTGGGGTGGCTCCTCGGCCGGTGGACACTGGCGCAGGCAGGATGGGGGCCCCGCATGAAGCCGGGCCTGGGCTCCGTCCCTGTCACCGGAGGGGGGGACACAGGACACTGTGCCTTTGTCGGGTGGGATGCAGGCGCCGCTCCCCTCCCTTACGCCCCCCCAAAACAAGCCCGTGTCAGCACGTGCCCCCTCCCGAGACCCAGCCGGGGGCGGAGGGGATGCAGAATTAATCCCTAAATCCTCCTCCCCTTCAACCCACCCTGCGCCGCCGCAGCTCCCACCTCCTCCCGGGCTCCCCTCCCTATTTAATTAAAGTTTCCGCAGCAGCCCCGGAGGAATGCAGGCCTGGTTATTGCATTCCCCGGGGCGCTCGCCGGCCCCTTGGTCCCGCTCCTGCCCCTTTGACCCGGCCGCGCTCCCCATCTCAGGTGCCGGCAAGGAGAAAAACCAGCAGAGCCGCTTTACCGGCAGCCAAACCGCCTCCGGAGGAGCCTGAACTCCGGCGGAGGTTGGGAGGAGGCCGGCGATGCTGCCACGCGCGTCGCCAGCAGCACGGGCAGATTCCTACGGCGTGACTGGGGCGGCCGCGGCTGTCCCCAAGCGCTTCCTCCTGCCGCGTCCCGCCGGCAGAGCCAGCCGGGCCGGCAGCGCCTTGCGTCAGGGCCGCCCGGTGAGGCCACCCGGCCTTGGCGTGGTACGGGGAAAAATAGTAATTAGTGTCATCCTTGAGAGCGGCACTGCCCAGCGCCGTGTGGGCAGCGGCACGGCCCCGGCTGGGTCAGCCCAGTCCGGCCGCCCCGGTCCCAGCAAGGTGAGACCTGCCGGCGTGGGGCACGTCAGCAGGAGTGGGTGTCGGGGGGCAGAAATGAGTGGGCTTTTTTGGTTGGGAAGAGGGGAACTTGGAGCATCTTGGAACTGGAGCATCTCCACGGGGATGTGCTGGCTCTCATGGCAGCTGCTGACCTGGGAGGGACCCAGGCACAGGAAGGGACACTTACCCCACACGGTGGCCCAAAGTCACACCCGGAGAGGGTGACAGGGGCCGGCATCTTCCCCCAGCGCAGGCCAGGTGACAATGAGGCGCGCGGGGAGCTGGCAGCAGGAGAGGCGGTGGGGCATCCCAGCCGGCTGGCGGCCAGGCTGGCTGGTGGCCCTGCTGGCACCCATCCCTCTGCGCCAGCCGCGGGGGAAACCCTCACCGGCACTGCCCGGGGACCCCGCTCAGCCCCGCAGCGGGTCAGCAACCCGGGGCGCCGGCCCCCCGAGGACAGGCATGGCCAGGGCAGCCAAACCCCACCGCGGCTGAGCCCTCTGCCGAGGAGGGTGGTGGTGGACATCGCTGCCAGCAGCTCCCACCTCTGCCTGACCCCCAAGGGCGAGCCCTGCTGCCACGTCTGCCGGCACAGGGCGAGCATGGGATCAAGCCCAGGACTGTGCTGGTCCCGTGTGGGTCCTGGAGCCCTTCTGCTGGCAGGGTCACGGCCACCTGGCCACAGCTGGAGGGGACAGCCTCGGCCACATCTCTCCCCTTCCCCATCACGGGAGCAGCACCAGGCTGAGGTCCCCAAGCCAGACCCCGGTGCATCCCATGGCAGGACAGGCGCGGGCAGGGACAGGGGACCTGGAGCCCTGCCTGCACCCTTGTCCCTGCCCGCCGCAGTGCTGTCACCCCAGCCCGGCCGAGGCCCTGTCACCACCCCAGGCGGGGGATGACCAGGTACCCCCGGGCTCCGCCGAGGCCTCGGGGGGAGCAGGGCACACCGACCCCCAGCCGAGGCCCGGAGCGAGGTGCCGGCCCCGGGTGCCCTGCCCGCAGCCGAGGCCCGGCTGACACCCCGTTACCCGGGGCCCCGTAGCCCAGCCGAGGCCCACCGGGCCCCCTCGGCCCCACCAACCCCCCGTCCCCGAGCCCGCGGGTGCCCAGCAGAGCCCCCTCCCGCCCGTGGGCCGCCGCCACACGAGCCCCCGGGCCCCGTGGCGAGGGGCAGCGGCGCCCGAGGACGCGGGACTCACCGGTGCGGGCCGGGGCCGGGCCGGGCCGGGGCGGTCAGTGCATGGCGGCGGCAGCCGGCGGCCGGGCGGGCGCTCCCCTCTCTGGCGGCGCCGGGCGCGGGGGGCGGCTTTAAAACCGCGGGGGGCGGAGCCTGCCCTCCCGCCGCCTTCCCATTGGCTGTAGGGGACAGGGGAGGCGGGGTGGGGCACGGCTGCCCCCGAGGCTCCGCCCCCTGCGCACCTGGGGCCCGAGGGGGGGCGGGACCGGCGGGACCCCCGGGACCCCCCGGCACCCGATGGGCACCCCCGGGACCCCCCGGCAGCTCCCGGACCCCCAGAGTCACAAGGACCCCCGGGACCTCTGGCACCTCCAGCACCTCCGCCACTCCCGGTACCACCAGGGGCCGGGTGCCCTTGGCACCCCCAGGGACCCCGCCACCCATGGGCCCCGGTACCCCCGTGCCACTGCCACCGCCTGCTGGGGGACAGGGGGGCAGTGGGTGGCCCCCGCAGGGCCGCCCCCACACCCCAGTGACGCTCCAGCCGAGCGCCGCAGGACGACGCTCCCCGTTCGGCACCGCGAGGACGGCACGGGCCGGGCTGGGACAACCAGGCACCCAGGGTGCCCTTGTCCCAACCCTGGGCCCCGGCGGTGGCGGCAGCGCTGGTGACGGTGACCGCAGCTGGGCAGGGGACCCTGGTGCCTGCCACAGCCGCCCCGGCGGTGTTTGCCGACATTGTGCCAACAGTCTCGGAGCAAGACCGCGCCATACCGACCACAGCCACCCTGTGCCATGGTGTCCCTGCCATGGGGAGGTGCCGGGGCTGGGGCAGGAGCGCGGCACAGCCGTGGGTTTGCCATATTTCCTCAAAGCTGTTTGGTGTGAATCACTGACACGGCACGGCACGGCACGGCTCCCTGCCCTGCCGGCACGGCCACAGAACCGTCAACCAAAAGTAATAGATTGTCCCTTTGTTCTCTGCCCGCAGAGCTGCCTCCTGCTGAGGGAAAGCAGAGAGGTGGCTCCGTGCTCTTCGTCACCACCAACTATTGCCCTGGTCATGGTCCCCTCCAGTCACCGAACATCCCCTTGGTCACCCTCCCCTCCAGCCACCGCGCGCTCCCCAGCCATGGTCCCCTCTGGCCATTGAGCGCATCCTGACCGCCGTCCCCTCCAGCCACCAAGCGTCCCCCCCGCCATGGTCCCCTCCAGCCACCGAGCACCCCCCGGCCGCAGGCTGGGACAGGGTGCAGCCCAAGGAGTGGGGACACGCTCCAGCTGGCACAACCCCGGCCACAGGGCGCTCCTGGGGCTGGCTGGCACGGCAGGAGCCGGGCGAGGCGGGCGGCGTGCCGGGGTGTGCCACGCGCCCTGCCATGAACTGGCCGAGCCAGCCCGGCCAGCCCCGGGGCTCCCCTGTGGGTGCCGGCACCTTCCGCGAGCGGGGCCGGGTGCCATGGCCGGGCGCAGGGCGGGGAGTGGGGTTCCCCACGGCTGGGCACGGCTTCGCGGCGGGCACCACGCAACCGGGGCTGGAAGCAGCCGGCAGTGCCAGCGGTGCCACCGTCCCACCGCAAACCTGTCACCCCAGGGTGGGACGCTGAGGGTGGTGCCGTGGGGAGTCAGGGGAGCAGCCCGGCGCACCAAGGGCGCCCCCCTGGCACCAGACGGGGTTTGGGGTGTGCACCACAGGGGGAAGGTGCAGGATCCGGCCCCAGGTTTTTGGGGTGCTGAAGCGATGGGTGCCCCCGGCTCAGCACCCTCCTTCCCTTTCAGGGTCACCATCCCGCTGTACGACGCCGACACGGGGCTGCTGGTGCTGGCGGGGAAGGTAAGGTGCCATGGCAGGGGGGTGCAGGACCATGCAGAGGGGTGCAGTGAGATTTAGCGGGGTGCAGTGAGGTGCGGAAGGGTGCAGGGGGGTGTAGCGAGGTGCAGTGGGTGCAGTCAGTTTAGGCGGCGGCGGTGGGGGCGGTGGGGTGCAGGAGGATGCAGCGGGATACAGCAGGGCGCCGCGGTTGCAGCAAGGCGCCTGTGGGTGCAGGGGGGTGCAGGGGGGTGCAGCGAGGCGCATGTGGGTGCGGTGGGGTGCTCCCCACAGCCCCGCTCATGCCCCGTCCCTTCCGCCTCTCTTTCAGGGAGAAAACCTCCTGTACTGCTTCGAGGTGGCACCCGCGCAGCCGGCGCTCACCCAGGGTAAGCAGGATATGTCCCACGCTGGGCTCGCGGCAGCCCCGGGGGCCTCGCCCCTGCCCGTGCTGCCTGCCCCATGGCCGCCCTACCCGTCCCGTCCCGCAGTGACCCAGTGCCGGACGGAGGGCAGCACACGAGGCCTGGCCGCCGTGCCACGCCTGGCCCTGGATGTCATGGCCTGCGAGGTGCTCCGCGTCCTGCAGCTCACCGACACCGCCCTCGTCCCCGTCAGCTACGTGGTGCCACGCAAGGTAAGGGGTGGAGGGGGGGGGGTTGCAGGTGGCACTGTGTCACAAGCACCCGGTGCCATCTCATGGGTGACACCCCGCCAGCACTGGGTGACAAAGAGCACCTGGGTGCAGGGGGATTCCTGTCCTCAGCCTGGGGAGAGCAGGAGAGGAGGTAAAACCTGGGTGCTGGGTGCTGCAGGTGGGTAGTGGAGGCTGGAGGGTGGGTGCTGGAGGCTGAAATCTGGGTGCTGAGGGTGGGTAACGGAGCGTGGGTGTGCTGGGTGCTAGATTTGGGAAGCCGGGCACTGTGTGAGAGATGCTGAGGGTGCTGGAGAGTGGATCCTGAAAGCTGGGTGCTACCTGCTGGGTGCTGTTGTGTAATGGGTGCTGGCTGCCAGATCCGGCATGACGGGTGCTTAAAGCAGTTGAAATTTGGGTGCCAGGCAGTGGAATCTGGGTGCTGCAGGCAGGATCCCGGGTGCCAGATCCGGCACGCTGGGTGCTGGAACACGGGCGCTGGGGCTGGGTGCTGCAAGGGGTGATGCTGGGTGCTGTTTCGGAGACTGGCTGCGTTCAGGGGTGCGTGAAGCAGCCCAATACCAGGTAGTGTGTGACACCTGTAGGCTTCAGCCACAGCTCGCGGGGACGGGGCTCCGCGGCCGGAGGGGCTGTGGTGCCAGGGGGTGCCCAGGGGTGCCCGGGCCCAGGCGGTGACAGCTGGCAGCAGGACAGGGATTTGGGGACAACCACCTCACCCCATCGCCTCTCCTGCAGTCCATCCAGGACTTCCATGAGGATCTGTTTCCCGACTGCGCCGGGACGCTGCCAGCCACTGGCGCCCAGGCCTGGTGGGCAGGGGACAGCCAGCAGGTCAGTGTCACCCGGCGGGGTGTTCTCACCGGTGGCAGTGCCAGGGGCTGCCACTGCCCCCTGCCCACCACTCTGCCCACTGGCAGGTGGGGAGGGTGAGCCTGCACCCCGCGCGGAGACCCACGGAGACCTTCAGCTCCCCTGTCATCGCCTGCACCCAGCTGCAGGCAGCTGACACTGGCCACACCGACGCCGACGCCGACCGGAGCGTGAGCATGGGGCACTGGGGAGCACGTCTGGGGTGCGAGGGGTCAGGGGCTCCCTGCCACCCTTGTCCCGCAAGGAAAAGGGAGGGCTGGGGCACTGGTACCCCCTGCCTACCTGCTCTCTCTCCTGTAGGAGGGCAGTGGCTACTCCTCACCGTCCTCGCTGGCCTCGCCGGGCAGCGCCGCCACCTCCCTCTCGGCCAGCACCGGCCCCTCCAGCGGCTTTGTCAGCAGCCCCAGCCAGAAATCACTGCAGAGCATTTTGGGTGAGGAGGCGGCAGGGCGGGCTCGGCATCCCTCGGCCGGGGCCGTGCCAGGGGGGGACCCAGGGCACTCATCTGTCCCCCACCTGCGACAGGGCCCAGCTCCCGCTTCCGGCACACGCAGGGCAGGGTGCTGCACCGCGACACCCACCTCACCAACCTGCGGGGGCTCAGCCTCACCACGCCGGGCGAGTGCGATGGCTTCTGCGCCAACAACCAGCGTGTCGCCCTCCCCCTGCTCTCTGCCGGCGGCCAGATCGCCATCCTCGAGGTACCCCCAGCACAGCAGAGCGGCCGGCATGGCACGGGTGGGTACAGTGCAGGTGACCCCCGGCTCTCTCCCCCAGCTCTCCAAGCCGGGCCGTCTCCCCGATGCGGCCGTGCCCACTATCCAGAACGGTTCGGCGGTGGCCGACCTCTCCTGGGACCCCTTCGACCCGCGGCGCCTTGCTGTCGGTATGTGTGCCATCCCCCGGAGAGCGCACGGGGTTAGTTGCCCAGCACCGGGCATGCCGGATCACCGGTTTAACCACTGCCTGTCCCTTTTGGTGCCGCAGCGGGTGAAGATGCCAAAATCCGGCTGTGGCAGATCCCCGAGGGAGGGTTGCAGGAGACGCTGTGTGAGCCCAAAGCTGTCCTCCGAGGTAAGGGGCGTGTGGGGAGGCACACCAAGCATCCCACATTAGGGACAAGCCAGCCAGGCGCTGTCCCCATCCCGACACAGGTGGGGACAGCCACGCACCACTCACCCTTGCCAGGTCACACGGAGAAGATCTACTCCATCCGCTTCCATCCCGTGGCATCTGATCTCCTCGTTTCCTCCTCCTACGATATGACGGTGCGGATCTGGGAGCTGAGCGCCGGGCGGGAAGCTTTGTGCCTGCGGGGACACACCGATCAGGTAAGGGATGACACATCTGGGGACACCCAAGGGGCATGTTTGGCCAGGCAGAGGACATGGAAAGGGGGACACAACATCCATCTCCCCAGATATTCAGTCTGGCTTGGAGCCCTGATGGGAAGAAGCTGGCGACGGTGAGCAAAGACACCCGGTTACGGCTATACGAGCCCCGGCGCAGCCCTCAGCCTCAACAGGTACGATCACAGAGGTGGGGATGGGACGGAGAACGGGGGGTGCAGGCAGGTGTCTGCACCCCCAGCTCTCTCCGAGCAGGCAGGGTGACCTTCACCCCATGCAGGAGGGTCCAGGACCTGAGGGGGGCCGTGGAGCACGTGTGGTTTGGGTTTGCGGCGGCGACTACCTCCTGGTGTCCGGCTTCGATAGGTAAAGAAGGGGACGCACACGAGGGCAGGGGTCCCCAAGGGACCCTTGTCACCCCATTGTCACCTCCCCACAGCCGCAGTGAGAGGAGGATCCTCCTGTACCGGGCGCAGGCTCTGCCCGAGGGACCCTTGTCTGTCCTCGGCCTCGATGTGGCCCCTTCCACCCTCCTGCCCTTCTATGATGAGGATACAGGCGTTGTCTTCCTCACTGGCAAGGTGAGGGCTTGCCACCCAAAAAAATTTGGAGGCTACCTGCCTATAGCACCCCAACAGTGCAGAGGGACCCTCCATGCACCCCCTGCCAGCACCCGTCTTGCCCCATCCCCAGGGTGACACCAGAGTCTTCCTCTACGAGGTGACGCCTGAGCCCCCCTATTTCCTCGAGTGCAACAGCTTCACCTCCAACGAACCCCACAAGGTAAAGTGGGGGCCCGCCGGGGCCATGCTGCCTGTCCCTGACCCCCCTGCCTGTGCTGCCAGACCCGTGGCAGGCCCCACTCACACCTCCGCCCCATCAGGGCTTCATCTTCCTGCCCAAAACATCGTGCGAGGTGCGGGAGGTGGAGTTCGCCCGGGCGCTGCGCCTGGGGCAGAGCACCCTGGAGCCAGTGGCCTTCCACGTGCCACGCGTCAAGGTAGGTGGCAGGGACCCAGCCATGTTTTTAGGGGGGGTAGGAGGTGGGGGACTCCTGCTCAGCATCCCTCGGCCCCGCAGAAGGAGTATTTCCAGGATGATATCTACCCGCCGACCCGTGTCTGGTGGGAGCCAGCCCTCAGCGGCAGCGCCTGGTTGGCGGGGGGAGGACGGGCAGCATCGCTGTGCCAGCCTGCGGCCAGCCAACATGACACCAGGTGGGTGCGGAAGGGCAGGGTGAGGGCCCCAGACCCACGGAAAGCAGGCGTGGGGTGTGTGGGGTGTGTGTCAGCCACGGGGCAAAGCCCTCCTGCTCTCCCAGTGAGCGAGGCCCCAAAGGAGGCACCGTCACGGAAGTTTGTCCCTGCCTCCGTGTACCTGGAGGAGAAGTCTGACGAGCAGAAGAAGGAGGAGGTGGGTACTGGGGCACCCCAGGACCTCCCTGCCTTGGGGCCGGGCTGGGGGGTGATGCCCCGGGCCCCACGGCTCTGCCCTGCCTCCCTGCAGCTCCTCAACGCCATGGTGGCCCGGCTGGGCAACCGGGACGACCCGCTGCCGCAGGACTCCTTCGAGGGGGTGGACGAGGACGAGTGGGTAGGTACCGGGGCGGGGGGGTGGTGGGAGGACACCCCGGGGCCGGTCCCACCCCGCCGCTCACCCCCCGCCCCGGGCCTCCCGCAGGACTAGGCCGGACCCTGGCATCCCGAGGACCACACCGGGGACCCCCCGCACCCGCCCGGGCCCGAAGAAGAAGAGAAGAAGGAGGAGGAGGAGGCGGTGGCGGGCCCGGGCCCGGCCCGTGTGAGGGGAGGCGCAGCAGGGCCTAAGGCCGTGCCCCACACCGGGCCGGGCGGCGGCGTTGGGCCCCGTGCCCGCCGCGGGCAGGCCCCGCTATTAAAGCCGCTGCACCAGCACCCGTCTCCTGCCGTGACTGCGGGCCGAGGGGGGGCACCGGGGAGGGGGAACCGGGGAGGGACACACACAGAGAGAAGGCACCGGCACCGGGGGTAGGCCGCGGCCTGGGCCTCGCCCGCCCTGTGCGCATGCGCAGCGCAGCCCCGCCAGCCAGCGGCGGTGGGCCCTCCCGGGCGGCGCGGCCGCCAGGGGGCGCTTTGCGCGCCGAGGGATGAGGAGGGGGGCGCTCCTCCCCGCGCCGCCGCCGTCTCGGTGGCCGTCGCGACCTTCGCTCCCTGACCCCGTGACCGCCGGGGGCGGAAGCGGCGGAGGGGACATGGTGAGAGGGGACGGGGGAGGCGGCGGGGCCGGGCCGGGGGGATCGGGCCCGGGGTGGGAGGAGGCGGCCTGAGGGCGGAGGGACGGCGCTCGGGGAAGGTGGCAGGGCCCGGGGAGGCGGAGGACCGGGCTGGGTAGGGCTCGGGGGCGGAGGGACCGGGCCCCGGGAGGCGGAGGGTGATGCCGGGGAGGCGACAGGGCGCAGGGAGGTGCGGGGAAGCTGATTCGGGGGGTGACAGAGCCTGGGGAGAGGGGGACAGGGGCTGGGGCTGCTCCGGGCCACGGTGTGACAGGAGCCAGGGAGGGACAGGGCCGGGCCCCGGGGGGCGGGACAGGGGTGAGCAGGGCTGGGGGCGAGGTGGCGGGGCTGGGGGCAGGGGCCTGGGGCGGCTGTGACAGCAGGGTGTCCCCACAGGCCAAGTACCTGGCGCAGATCATCCTGGTGGGGGCCCAGGTGGTCGGACGGGCCTTCATGCGGGCGCTGCGCCAGGAGTTTGCAGGTAGGAGCCGAGCTGCCGCCCCCCACATCGGGATGCTGCTCCCTGTGTGGAGTGTGCACATGGTCCTGAGCACCTCACGGGATCGCCATTCCCGTCCCCATCCCCTTCCCCAGGGCACCCCGCTGCTCCCCGTCCCCCAGGGCTCTGCCTGGAGGGGACGCTTCCCAGGCTTGTCTCAGGGTGACGGTCAGTGCCGGCATCCTGGTGCCAGCCTAGTGGCATTTCAGCTTGGGCTGGGCTCCCCGCAGCCATCCCAGGCACCAGCCCAGACCGTGGCAGTGCTGCCAGGCTCTGAGACATCGCGGCAGCCCCAAAGAGCAGAGCAGGATGGTCCCCCGGGACACAGCAGCCCCAGCCCTGCCCTGCCTGCTTCTGCCTGCCTGCAGCCTGGCTCACTGTGGGCACCAACAAACGGGTGCCCCCTGGTTCCTGCCACCACCCCAAGGGCCGAGGACCTCGTCCTGGTGACCCCTGTGGGCTGGAGGCAGCGTGAGGAGGGCAGAGGGGTGGCATTGGGATGTGAGCACCTCAGAGCCTGTGGGCTTTGCTGCCTGAGGCCATGGGGTCCCCGGGGGGATGCAGTGTGGGGGGGGACTCACACCCTTGGTGTCTCTGGGCAGCGAGCCGAGCGGCGGCAGATGCACGAGGGCGCTCGGAGAGGCCCCAGTCCGCTGCCGCCTCCAGGATCACCGGCATCAGCCTCCAGGAAGCTCAGCAGATCCTCAACGTCTCGAACCTCAACCCAGAGGAGATCCAGAAGGTACAGCCTCCCTTGGAGCCAGGGAGATGGCGCCGGCGCGGCCCTGCCTTCACGGTGGCTGCTGCCTGGTGTGGGGGTGACAGCTGGTCCTGGAGGGAGTGTGGGTGCTGTCCTGGCCCCAGTTAATCCCTGTTTGAGGTTTCTCTGCCCCATCTGGAGGAGCGGTGCTGGTGGCTCGTGGGCATTAGCAGCCTGCCAGGCTCGGCCCCTGCATTTGCCTGGTAGTGCTGCTCAGGGAGGGGGACGTGGGCTCCCCGGAGGCACCTGACCAGGAGCATTGGGACCCACAGGGGGGTTGGGCAGAGCCAGCCGTGTTCCCAAGATGGCACTCGTCACCTCCAGCAGCACCGCAGGGAGCAGGAGGCCACCAGGATTCAGGGCTGGGGAGGGCAGAGGAGGCGAATCTGATGGGGAATTTTTTTTTGGCAGAACTACGACCACTTGTTCAAGGTGAACGACAAGTCAGTGGGAGGCTCCTTCTACCTGCAGTCCAAGGTGAGCAAAGGGGGGTGAGGAGGGGGGGGCTGCACGGGCCCCCAGCCCTGCCCTCGGCACCTTCCCCTGCCTGGGATTCGGGGGAGCAGAGCCTGAGCATCACCGCGGATGAGGCAGGGAGGGGAGGGGACAGCCCTATCCCTTTGTGTCACCCCCTCCCCATGTCCCATCCCTCCGTGTCACTCTGTCCCCATGTACCACAGGTGGTGAGAGCCAAGGAGCGGCTAGACGAGGAGCTCCGCATCCAGGCCAAGGATGAGAAGGAGAAGGGATGGAAAGCCGAGACGTGACTCCTACCACCCGCACGCCCCGTGTCCCTCACCCTTAACTTATAGGTAGTCAATAAATACCATGTCCTCCGGCAGCTGGCCTGGATGCTCTGCGCCCTGGGGAGGGCGAGGGGACTTGCCCACCTCTGCCCACTGCCCCGGAGGGGATTGGCCCCTGCGAGGGGCTGGCAGGGCTGGGGTTTGCCCTGGGGAGGAGGAGGAGAGAGGCAGCTGGGGAAGAAGGGGTGTTTTGGGGGCACTGAGGGCTGCCAGGGCTCAAATAGCACCCGTGGAGGCTGTGGGAGCTATTTTTGTGGTGGGTTCGGATGCTCTTGGCCTGAGTGCAGGGATACCTCTGGCTCCGTACCACGGGAGCACCGGGAGCTCTGTGCCATGACCCTTCTCCCACGGCGGGATGGCTGCTGGGTCGGGGCGAGGGGCTGTAGGGGGGACACACTGAGCTGTCCCCACCCACGGCTCATCCCGCAGACCCTGGCAGGGCTTCACCAGCACCGGGGCTGCCCGACGGGAGCGTGGGGACCCACCGGGGGGTAAGGCAGAGCCAGCCCTGCCCCCAAGATCGCACCCATCACCTCCAGCACCCCTCTGTCCCCTGGCTTTGTCCCCACCTCGGGCTCGTTGTGGCCCTCGCCACCATCGCGGACTGAAACAGGAACTTACTTCAACTTCACTTTATTGTTTTCTTAATAAACTTCCTCTCCCCTGGAGGAATATAGTGTTATAGTCGTTAGCTTATCTCTTACTTCTGCAGTCCTTAAACGCTATGCTAACAGCGATGGAGCCCAACAGGAGGAAAATAAAAACAACCCAGAAACTACGATAGAAAGGCACTTTGAGACCGTTAAAATACTGATGTCCTGGAATGTGCAACAACAAACCGACGAAGGAGCGAGGAGACGTACACCGTACACCGGCCGGGGTGGCCTGGTCGATGGCCCGCGGCCATGCTGGGGCTGTGGCAGCGCCGGGTGGCCGCCGCGCCCCAGCCCCAGGAAGGTGAGGGCAGGGAGACCGGCTCCCCGCGGGGCGCGCGCGGCCGGGGGCTCCTTCCAGTGGGGAGGGGGCAGGATCGGGGAGAACCCCCCCTCTCCCCGGTTCAGAGAAAGCCGTGCGCGGGGCTCCTGCCCGGCAGCCGGAGGTACGTGGGACCCCCCTGCGTGTGCCGGGGGTGGGGGGGAGGCTCCGGGCTCTGCCGGCACCAGGCCGGGCACGCTGCCCGATTGTGGCACCGCGGCAGCGTCCTGCCCACCCCAACGCTGCCCCGTGGCCTCGGGGGGGGCTCATGGGGGAACCTCGCTGCGGGGGCTGGCACATCCCGGGGACCGGGTGCCTCGCCAGCCAGCACCAACGGGCCACCGGCAGCGGCTCTGCCGGCACCTGGAGTCCTGCCCACGCTGCCTGCATGCGCTTGCGGTACATGGTTAGGTATGAACGTAGCTAAACAGGGTGGCTCTGCCCCGGCGCGGAGCCGGCGCGGCGAGCGGCACACGCGGCCGTGTGCCTTGTCACGAGGAGGGCCGGGGAGGCGGCGGGGGACGAGGGCAGCCGCGGAGCGGGAGGGATACGAGCAGGCACCGGGCCGGCGTGTGCCCAGCCAGCTGGGCCCGGCACGGAGGTGCCGTGGCCACGGCACTGCCCGTAACCACGCTGGCCAGCCAGGGTCGGACAGCACGTACGGGCACAGCTCGGGGCTGCGGGAGCCGTCGGTCCCCGAGCTGTCACCCCGCTGTCCCCGCGGCGGGAGGCTGCGCCCCCCCCCACACACACCGGCACCGGCAGTGCCGAGGCCTCGGGCATGGAGACACTGGGTCGGCGGCAGTGGATGAGCCCAACTGGGGCCCCGTCGGAGCAGGGAGCTGGTCAAGAAATAAATAGCGGTGTCTCCGGCTGCCCAGGCTTGGGAAAGGGGGGGGAGGGTTACGACAAGCAGGGGCACAACCCCCCCGTACCCCCAGAGCTGCCGCCGGTGCGGGGTTGCAGCTGGCTCCGGCCGCCGAGGGATTATTGCTTTTCTCAGAAGAGTCCGTTCTTCTTTCGTGATGGTTAAAAGCGCGAGCGAGGCCCCGCCAGGACTGGGGGGGGGGGCTGCAGGAGAAGGGAGTCGGGGAGGAGGAGGAGGAGGGGATACCCCCCCACACTCACCCCCGGGTAGCGGGATCTGCCTGCCGGGCCGGCGTCCGGCCCCGGTCATCGTCGGATACTCCCCCCCCCCCCTCAATTCACGGCGGCGGGTTTGAGCAGCAGGGAGCCGGGGGGGATGAGCACCCAACCGGGGGGCAGCGCCTCGGGGCTCCCCCCCGAGCTGACGCTGGCCGAGAGGTCGAGCACGGCCCCCGGCAGCAGCGCCAGGCTCTCGGGGGGGGACCCGCGGCCGCCCCGGCTCCGTCCTTTCGCATCTCTCCTTTCGGCTCTCCGGCCCTTTGCCCGCTTTGGGCGGCCGCCCCTCGGCCCCGCCGCCCTTCTCCCCCTCGGCCTTGGCCAGCAGCGACATGACGGGCAGCCCCAGCCCCGCCGCGAAGGGCGAGGGCAGCAGCGGGCTCTTGGCCAAGTTCAAGGGGCCGCCGTTGAGGGGCAGGACGGGGCCCGGCAGGGCGGGCAGGGCGCCGGCAGCCCCGCAGCCCAACGCGCTGAGGTCGAGCGGTGCCGGCGCCAAAGGGATGGGCAACGCCGGCAACCCCGGGGGAGCGAAGAGGGCGGTGGGGTTGGGGATCACCAGCTGCGCCCCGTTAACGTAGGGCACCTCCGCCGACCCCAGGGGCGTTTTGGGAGGCGGGTGGACCTTGAGCATCTCCGGGTGCTCGGGGGAGACGAAATGGCCGTGGGCTTTGATGTGCTTGCGGAGGGAGCTGGGGTCGGTGTAGCGCTTGTGGCAGCCCGGCATCTTGCAGGAGTAGGGCTTCTCCACGTAGTGGGTGCGGGTGTGCTTGAAGCGGTCGCTGGAGTTGGAGTAACGCTTGTTGCAGCCTTCGTAGGGGCAGATGTAGGGCTTCTCGCCTGCGGGACGGCACAGCGACAGGTCTGCCGGGGCGCACCGGCTAACCCCGCCAGGCCCCCTGTGTCCCCCCCCTACCCCGAGCCTCCCCGCGGCCAGCGCGGTGGCCGGCGCTGACCTGTGTGCGAGCGGTTGTGGATTTTCAGGTTCTCCAGGCGGGAGAAGCTCTTGTTGCAGGTGGGGCAGCGATGCGGCTTCTCGTTGGTGTGCGTCCGAATGTGGATCAGCATCTTGTACCTGCCGGGGGTGGGGGGGGGGGCTGTCAGAGAGGGGGGTCAGCCCTGGCCCCCAGGGTATCCCCTTGTCCCCAAACCCTGGCTATGGGGTGGGGACATCCAGGCCACCGCAGTCATCCAGGACCCCGCACCCCGTGCCGGAGGGGATGGATGGATGGAGACCTCCCCGTGCACAGCATCCAGTGCTGGGCTCCCGTCGCCCCACAGAGACCCCAGAGCCCCCCACCCCGGTGCCCGGAGCTCCCCCCCCGCCCACCTGGCGTTGAAGCCCCTGCCGTGGCGGGCGCAGCCCTCCCAGTGGCAGCAGTACCCCGCGTCCTTCTCGGGTTTGACGTGGAAGTCGTTGACGTGGTCCACCAGGTCTTGCAGGAGGTCAAAGAACTGGTTGCACTGCGGGCGGGAGGCTGGGGGTGAGGGGGGCAGGCGGGGTGGGCACCGGGGGGGCACCAGGACCCCCACCAGAGGGTCCCCCTGCCCCTCATCTGCCCCCCCCCCCAGCTCCCACCCATACCCCGTGTGCAGCAGCGCCAGCATCTGGGGAGACGGAAACGGCCCTTTGCATGACACACCCACCCACGGCATCCCCATCACCCCCCCCCTCCAGCCCCACATCCCCCCCCCACCCCGCAAACCCCATAGAGCTCTGCCACGGCCTTCCAGCCCCACGTCCCCTCCCCAGCCCCAAAACGCCCCCAATGTGCCCCCATGCCCCCTCCCATCCTCGCAATGCCCCCGCATGGGCTCCCAGCCCTTTATCACCCCCCCCAGCCCCATATCAACCCCCCCGCCCTTCTGCATGGCCCCCAGCTCCTCATCACCCCCACCCTTGCCCTCCCCCCAGCCCCATATCCCCCCCCCCCCAAGCCCCATGTCCTCTCCCCAGCCCCAAAACGCTCCTGTGTGCCCCCCACACACACCCTCACCCCTCCATCCTCACAGCGCCCCTGCGTGGTCCCCCAGCCCCCACTCACCACCCCCAGCCCCATAAAGCTTCTGCATGCCCCCCCCCCAGCTCCATAACCCCCCCATCGCCCCCCCCACCCCTCCCCGCGGACCTTGGACCAGCGGCAGACGAGCTGCTTGGGCAGGGGCAGCTCGGGGGGGAGGCGTTTCTCCTTGCTGGGGGGCAGGAAGGCGGCGGGGGGCAGGTGCAGGGCCCCCCCTGCCCCCAGCGGCAGGAAGAACTGGAAGGAGCTGGGGAGGCCATCGATGTAGCGCAGGGACTGGAAATCCTGGAGCAGAGCCGGGCGGGGGGGGCGCGATGGGGGACAGGGCTAAGCCGGGTGGGGACTCCCAGAGACCCCAAAACCCCCCCAGAGACACCCACTGCCCCCCGGAGACACTCCCCAGAGACCCCAGATCACCCCCCCGAGACCCCCGCTGCCCCGCAGAATCCTCAGAACCCCCCCAGAGACCCCCCCCGGAGACCCCAGAAGCCGCCAGACACCCCCACTGCCCCCCAGAAACCACCCCAGAGACCGCAGAACCCTCCCAGAGACCTCCACTGCCCCCGGAGACTCTCCCCCAGAGACCCCAGAACCCCCCCCAGAGACCCCCACTGCCACCAGAGACCCCCCCCCAGAGACCCCAGAACCCCCCCCAGAGACCCCCACTGCCACCAGAGACCCTCCCCAGAGACCTCCATTGTCCCCCAGAGACCCCCATAGACACCCCCCCCCCGGACCCGACCTTAGGATGCTGCTGGGGTCGGGGGGGACATTGACCCCAGGGTGTGTGTACACACAGGGGGGGCTGCGTCACCGGCAGCACCGGGCACAGTGCCGAGGTCAGGAGCGCCATCCCGGGCACAGTCCCCATCGCTGGGGACACCTCGGCGGGGCGGGGGGGGGGTACAAATGACACACATGGCTGTACTTACATGGGGGGTGAGGGGGCCGGGCAGGTCCCCGCTGCCCTGGCGCTCGGGGGAGAGCGAGGCGCTGCCGGCCGGAGAATCCCCACCGGAGCGGGGCGAGAGGCTGAGGTCCACCACCGGCATGGCGGGGAACCGTCCATCCCGCGGCTCCACCAGCCTGGAGTGTGCCAGGAGGCCGGGGGACGGGGAGGCTGGCACGGCACGGCGACCCCCCCCGGCTCCCCCCTCGGCCATCCCCGGCCGGCGGGGCGTCCGGGCGCTGGGGACCGCGGGGTCGGGGGCCGGGGGGACCCCGCTTCTCCCGGGCGGCTCGCAGCTTGGAGATGCTCAGCTTGAGGTCCAGCGGCTCCTCCAGCGAATGCATGGTGACGGGGTGGGCGCTGCGGGGGACACGCGGGGGTCACCGTGGGGATGGGGGGGCACCGGTGCCACCCGAAGCATCACCCCAGCCCAGCCCCACGGCGATGCCCGTCTCTGCGCCAGGTGGGAGGCCGAGTGGGTGCCGGCGGCGGCCACGGTGCTGGCATGGGGACCATGCCGTCCCTTCCGGCCACCCTGCCGCGGCCCCCTCCCGCAGCGGACAAAGGGCAGGGCATGGCACCGGGGGGGGGGGGGGAGAGGGGCCCCCCCACCGGCCCCCACGGCCCCTCGGTGTCCCCAACGTGTCCTCTCCGTGTCACCAACCCCCAGGGTTGGCACAGCCCCTTGGCCGATTACCAAACCCTGCTGGGGATTGCCAAATCCCCCGGGCACCCACAGCCCCAGAGCTGTGGTGTCCCCATTCTGCCCCCCCCCCCGTCCATCTGTCCCGGCGGGCCTGCCCAGGCGAGGCCTTTCCCAGCGGCAGAGGCGGGCGGTGGCGGCCACCAGCCCCGGCGGTGACCCGGGCGGCCGAGCCCGCTGGCCTCAGCTCCGGAGGCGGCAGAGCTTCCTCCCCCGCCGGGGCCCCTTCCCCGCCGGCCAACGCCGCTGCCTGCCGGGGCCGGGCAGGGGCCGCCTGCCGCACGCCGCGCCATGGCACGGCACGGCGTGGCATGGCACGGCGTCGCATGGCACAGCATGGCATGGCACCACATGGCACGGCGTGGCATGGCGTGGCGTCGCATGGCACAGCATGGCATGGCATGGCACCACATGGCACGGCGTCGCGCGGCACGGCGTGGCTGCTGCCTGCGAGCACCCACCATACACACACACACACTTCCCAGGACACAGCAGGGGACCCCGGCCCCTCCCTGCCACTGTCCCCAGGGTGACAGCTCCGCCACCCCATGTCCCCACCCCTGTCTGTATGTGTGTCCCCCCCCCAAAACTGCCACCCCCCCATGGCTCGGCCGCCACACATCCGCTGGGCGGCTGAGAACGGGCAGCTCAGCGCAGGAGTGAGCGCCCCGAGCCCGACTCCCCCCCCCCGCACCGATCCCATCCCCGGGCTGTGCCCCCCCCGGGCCCCCCGCACGGTCCGGGGCAGGGGTGGGGGCGGCCGAGGGGCTGTGTTGAAGGGGTGGAGGGGGGGGGGGGGGGGGGCACGGCGCACCCAGCACACGTGGCAGTTTGGGCCCCCCCCCCCCCCCCCCCATCTTCATCCTCACCCCACCCCCGCCCCGGGGGGCCCGGCCCCCGCCCTGCCCCGCCGGCGGGGCCCCCCTGCGCTGGCGGGGGTCCAGCCCGGCTCAGACGCTGAGGAATGCGGAGGAGCCGCGGGGGGCGCGGGGCCCGCACGGGGGGCGGGCAGGGGGACACCCCCCCGGCCGTGGGGCTGGCCCCATGGCGGGGGGGGGGGTGGTCCTTGTCCCAATCTCCCGTGGCTGGAGGAGCTGCCCCATAGCAGCTTCCCCTGCCCTGCGGGGGGGGGGGGCACGACATCGCCCTGAGCACCCCCGTGGCCACGGGGCCTGCCCCATCGCGGGGGGGCCCGGCCCGCGGGGGGGGGTCCTCACCCTGCGCTCCCCCCCCCCATGATGTGCCCCACAGCCCGGTGGCACAGCTCGAGGACAGACAGACGGACAAGGGGGGGGGGGGGGGCAGGACCCCCCCCCCCCGAGCTGGGATGTGGGAGCGGGACACCCCGCCGAGGAAGCAGGAGGGGGCCCCAGCAGCCCCCACCCCCCCCCCCCCCAGAGATGGGGGTCCCGCCGGGGGAGCCGGGCGAGGCGTCGGGGTTGGTCCCCACCGTGGTGGCCCATGTCCCCACGTCCCCCGGGGGGTCGGAGTTTGGGGTGGCGGTGGGGAGGATGCCGGGGCGGGCGATGCCGGGCGGGAAGGGGGGGTGGGGGGGGGGGGGGGCCGTGGCCGTCCCCGGGCGGGGCGGGTGGGAAAGGGGCCTCCAGCCGCTGACGCCACGGCTCCCAGCGCGGCCGCGGGCGGGCGGGCGGCTGCCAAACCACGCGGCCCCGCTGCCGCCGCCGCCGCTCCCGGGAACCGGGGGGCGCCGCGGGGGCCCCGCCGGCACGGGGACGGGGACGGGCCCCGCGGGGGCTTGGCCGGACAGCACCTGCGGCCCCCCCCGCGGGAGGCCCCTGCCCGTGTCCCGTGTCCCCCCCCCCCCAAGGCCTCTCCTGCCAGCGCCAGGCGCTGCCAGCCCGGCCACGGCCCAGCTTCCCCTCCGGCCGCCCAGCGAGCCCCCCCCCCCCCCCCCTCACACCAGTTCAAACCAGTCCGGCGCGGCGCTGGGCCCAGGGGGCTTCCCAGTGCAGGCGGGGGCCGCTGGGATGGAGCCCAAGCGCAGGCGGGAGTCCCCCCCCCCGCAGCTCCGTTCCCCCCCCCCCAGGGGGCCACTGGGCCCCCCCCCCCATGCTGCCCGGCCAGCCGGGGGACCCGGGGTGACCCCGGTGCAGCCGGCGGGGTGCCAGGTCTCCCGGCCACCCCGCTGTCGGCGTGACCGGGGTGTCCCGTCCCGTCCCCCCCCCCCCCCCAACCTCCCCGTCCCCCCCCCCCCCAGCCCCAGCTGCGGCACAAAACCTGCCAGGAATAGCGCAAGGGGGGACGGGGGGGGGGACGGGGACACGACACGGGGACCGCGGGGCAGAGACTTCCCGGCGGCGCGGGGGGGGGGGGGTCGGGGATGGCAGCGGCGAGGGATGCCAACGCCGCCCCGAGAGGGGACGGTGACCCCGGGGCTCGGCGAGCCGGGAGCGGTGCCAGCGCTGCGGGCAGGCGGGCGGGCAGGGCTCGGTGCCCCCGCCGCGGCGGCACTTGGCAGGGCTGGCAGCGGCAGGCTGGCACCGCCGCGAAGGTCGGGCAGCCCCGGACGCCCCCCCCCCCGGTGCCGGGGTGGCGTGGGTGGGTTTTGCAGGATCTGGCCCGGCTGCCCGGGGTCACCGTCCCCACGGCCGCTGGCAGGACACGGCCACCGTGGGACCTGGCGCCCCATCTCGTCCCGTTCGGGGGGCGCTGGCACGGCCGCTCCTCGCCGGTGCCCACTGGGGTGGGGTGGGGGGGGGGACCACGTCTTGCTGGTGGCTCCAGCTTGTCACTGTCCCCCCCCCAGCACCCACCGCCCCACACCACGCAGGCTGATGGCAGCCCCCGAAGGAGCCCCCCCAGGAGCGGCCACGGCTCTGTCCCCTGCTCATGGTGCCACGGTCCCCCCTTCCCCGGAGCGCGGTGGCCGCGGGGACCCCGGCGGGGGGCTGAGAGCAGCCCACTCCCCGGGGAGATGCCCCACGGCGGTGCCACCAGCATCACGCAGCCTGCCACCTCCGCCCGGGGACACGGCCGGCGCGGGGCTGGTCCCCAAGCCACCCGGGATCAGACCCTCGGGGTCGGCAGCCACACGGGCCCAGGCTGGGGGGGGGACGGGACACAGGGACCCCGGGTTGGGGGGGTGTTGTGGTCACAGCAGGGTGACACAAAGGCACAGGGAAGGGGAGGTGGCCACTCGCAGAGGGGTTTCTCCAGGCAGGGCAGGGGACGAGTCCCTGCAGCAGTGGTTGGGGACATTGGGGACAATTTGTGGCAGCCCTCGGCTCCCGCTGCGGGCACCTCAGGGAGGGGGACACCCCAGCCGGGCCCCCCCCAAAACTCCCCCGTGCCGGCGCAGCCTGGACTCGCCACCCCACACCTCGGCCCCACGAGGCCACCGGTGATGGGGACCGGGGGGTGACGGGTGGCAGCGGGGCAGGGCTGCCCTGCGGCCCCCCCCGCCAAAGCCACCCCATCGCCCTCCCCACGGGCTGGGGACACCGGTGGGTGTTGTGGTCACCCGGGGGGAGTGACCGCCACCGGACAGAGCCACCCAGCACGTCCCCACCGCAGCCCCCACCCCACGGCCAAGGTCAGGACACCCGCCCCGGCTGCGGGGGGACAGCGGGTGACGGCCAGCCCCCACCGGCACCCACCGGGCACGGGGGGGGGGGTCCCCCCTCTGCACACCCCCCCACCCCGCGTCCCCGCCGCCTCCCCCCTCACCCCCCCCGGTGCCCGAGGGCTGCAGCGGGGCCACCTCCGTGTCCCCCCCCCCCAAACCCACCCCCCACGGCGGGGTGGGGGGGCTGCAGGTGCCCCGTCAGGGACCCCCCCGCATCCCCGCACCCCCCGGGGCGGGGGAAAGGGCTTCCCAGCCGGGTGTCGCGTCCGTCCCCCCCCTCCCCCGGCGGTGGCGGCGGCATCATCATCATCCTCCTCCTCCTCGTTGTGTGTCGTGTCCCCGTTCCCCCCCCCCCCAGTTCCCCCCCCCGCGGGCGCGGCGGCGCGACAAAGCGCCGGTTCCCCGGTGCCGGATCGTACCTGCGGCGGGGGCTCAGCGCCGGCGGCGGGCGGGGAGCGGGGCGGGGAGCGGGGTTTGGCGGAACGGGCCCCCCCGCTGCCGGGCCGCCGGGCCGCTCCGCCACATCTGCAGGGGCCGGGGGCGGGGGGCGGCGGCGGCGGCAGCGGCAGCAGCAGCAGCAGCGGAGGAGGAGGAGGAGGAGGAAGAGAAGGAGGAGGAGGAGGACGAGGGCTCTGCCCCCCCCACCCCGGTCCCCCCCCCCGGGCGGCGGTGGCGGCGGGCGGCGGCGGGGGCGGGGGCTGTGCCCGCCGTGATTTATGGCCGCCCCGCACCGACCGGCCCGGCCCCGGTCTGCGGGCGGGAGTTGGGCGGGGGCCGGGACCGGCCCCTCCCCGCCGCGGGGGGCACCGGGGGGGCACCGGGGTTGGGGGGGGGGGGGAGCGCCCCGCCCCGTGGGGACACGCACGGACACGCGGGGACACCCCCCCCCCCCCCCCCCCCAGCGCAAGGTCACCCCGGCGCTGCGGCAGAGCCGAACCCCCCCTCCCCCGGGTGTGTCCCCTCCCCGGGGACGTGGCGGGGCGGGGAGGGGGGACCCCCGACGGGGGAGCGTGGGGCGGCCGTTTCCCCCCCCCCTCGGCACCGCGTTGGGCGGGGGTCACTCCGGCGGGCGGTGGAAAGGGGGGGGCGGGGGGGGGGGATCCCCCCCCCTCCCTCCCCGCAGGAGCGGCGCCCGCCCGCCCGCCGCGTGACGTCACAGCGCGCGGCTGGCGTCACGCCTGGCGGGGGCCTCCGCATGACGTCACCCCCGGGGTTGGGGGGGGGTGGGGGGGGTGTCCCGGGGCGCGCGGGGCCGCGGCTCCTTCCGGCGGCAGGATGTGGCGGGGCCGGCCCGGATGCTGCAGCCCTCCCCGCGGGGGGGGGACGGACACACACACGGGACGGGACTCCCTCCCCGGGGCCCACGGGAGGGACACACGGACACGCGGGTGGCCGTGGGCACGCCCCACCCGTGGGGGGGGGGGGGGGGGTGGCGGGGGAGGCGCAGCGTGCTGTGTCCCCAGCGGCCCCCCCCTCCCCCTCCCCGAAAAGGGACACACACACACTACACTGTCCCACGTGGGTGATCAAAGTCACACCCCACCCGTGGGTTTGTTTTTTTTTTTTTTGGGGGGGGGGAAGAGCTGCTGTGTCTCCAGCGGTCACCCCCCCAACAGCCGCCACCGCGGTTTCATTCTTTATTCCCTTTTTTGAGGGCTTTTTCCCTTCCCCCCCCCCCCCCCCAAAATGGGGGCGGGGGGTGAACCCCCATGTCTCTGCCCTCCCTCCCCCAATTAATGGAAATGGGCTGAGGTGCGTCTTGGGGGGGGGGGGGGGGGGGGCTTCAATGCCACCCACGGTGGTGGTGGCTCCATGGTGACATGGTGGCTCGGTGTCCCCAGGATTCCCTTCGGGCCACCGGCCCCCCCTTCACCGGGTACCAATGTCACCCCGCTCCCCCCCTCCCCGTCCCCAAAGTCCTCCCAGACGGGGGTTCCCCCCCGTCTGGGGAGGACTTTGGGGACGGGGAGGGGGGGGAGCGGGGTGACATCGGAGACAGCCACCCACGCGGTTTTGGGGACCCCTGCTTGGATCCCTGGCGGAGCGCCGGCTGCCAGCACCCGGTCAGCCCGGGGGGGGGGGGGGGGCACGGTGAAAGGTGGGGGTGACACACAACACGGGTGTCCCCCCGCCCCCGGTGAGGCCTGCCGTGGCGGGACGGGCAGGGGGGCCCACGGGGACAGGCAGGGACCAGGCAGAACCTGTCCTGCCAGCTCCCAGCGGAGCTGCGCTGGGGGGGCGGGGGGGGGGGGGGGGGGGGGGAATGCACCCCCCCTGCGCTGCAGGGACAGATCCTGCCCACCCAGGGTGACAGGCCAGCTCCGGGACACCCCCCCTCCACGTCCCCTACGGCTCGCTGTGTCCCCCACTCGGGTGGCCCTGGGACCCACGCGGGGCAGTGCTGGGGGCAGTCTTTGTGTAGGCAGGAGCGGGGGGGTCACACAGCCCCCCCCACAGAGCCCAGGGGTGGGCCCTGAGGTCCCACATGGCCCCCACCAGCCCCCCCATGTCCCCCATGTCCCCCGCCAGCCATGTGCCACCCCATCAGCCCCCCACAGCCCCCCCCACTCCTTGCCGGCCCCCACCAGCCCCCCCGAGCCTCCCCCACAGCCCCCAAAGCCACCCCCGCCAGCCACGTCACCCCTGTCACCCCCAAACCCCTGAGCCCCGTGGCAGCCCCAAGGATGCTGCTGTGACACCCCCCCCCCCCCCCCGGCCCCTGGCAGCCCCCGAAGCCTCTTGTGCCCCCCCCCGCCCCCCGGCTGCCCCCCATCCCCTGCCCCCCCCCGAGCGCCATGTAGGGCAGGGCCGGGCCCTTTGTCGCGCCATGGGGCAGAGCTGTGGGGCAGAGGAGGGGGCGCAGTGCCCTAAGGCGGGGGGACTGGGGATTTGGGGGGGCTGGGCCCTGCTGGGGACAGGGACAAGCTGGGATGGGGTGGGATGGGGTGGGATGGAGTAGGATGGGGTGGAATGGGGTGGGGTGGGACAGGGTGGGATGGGGTGGGATGGGATGGGGTAGAACGGGATGGGACAGGGATAGGACACACCAGGCTGGGGTAGGATAGGATGAGGTGGGGTGGGGGGTTGGGGCAGGATGGGATGGAATAGGGTAGGATGGGGTGGGACAAGATGGGATGGAGGCATGATGGGATAGGATAGGATAGGATAGGATAGGATAGGGTAGGGTAGGGTAGGGTAGGGTAGGGTAGGGTAGGGTAGGTTGGAATGGGGATAGGGCAGGATAGGATGGGATAGGGTGGGATGGAGACAGGACAGGACGGGACAGGATCAGATGAGGTTGGACAAGATGGAACGGGATGGGATGGAATGGGATGGGGACAAGAGTGGCCAGGATAGGATAGGATGGAATGGGATGGGATGGGACGGGGACAAGAGTGGTCAGGATAGGATGGCATGGGATAGGATAGGATGGGATGGGATGGGATGGGATGGGGTCAGGGCAGGATGAGATGGGAGGGGAACAAGAAAGTTGGGATGGGATGGGATAGGATAGGGCTAGGGCGGGATGGGATGGGATGGGATAGGGTATGATAGGGTAGGATGAGATGGGGACAAGACAGGTCAGGATGGGATGGGATGGGATGGGATGGGATGGGATGGGATGGGATGGGATAGGGTATGAAAGGGTAGGATGAGGGATAGGGCAGGATAGGATGGGATGAGGTAGGAGGGATGAGGATAGGATGGGATGGGGTATGGGATGGGGTCAGGACAGGTCAGGACAGGTTGGGATAGGATAGTGTAGGGTGGGACAGGATAGGATGGGATAGGATAGAGTAGGGTAGGGTAGGGTGGGATACGATGGGGTGTTACAGGGCCAGGGCGGAATGGGATGAGGTGGGCTGCAGTGGCCAGGACAGACTGGGGACAAGACGGGTCAGGATGGGATAGGATAGGGTAGGGTAGGGTGGGATACGATGGGGTGTTATGGGGCCAGGGCGGGATGGGATGGGATGGGATGGGATGGGATGGGGTGAGGTGGGCTGCAATGGGGCCAGGCCAGGACGGACTGGGGACAAGACGGGTCAGGATGGGATAGGGTAGGATGGGATAGGGTAGGGTAGGGTGGGATATGATGGGGTGCTATGGGGCCAGGGCAGGATGGGATGGGATGGGATGGGATGCACTGGGCTGCGATGGGGCCAGGCCAGGATGGACTGGGGACAAGACAGGTCAGGATGGGATAGGATAGGATGGGATAGGGTAGGATAAGGTGGGATACGACGGGGTGTTATGGGGCTAGGGCGGGATGGGATGGGATGAGGTGGGACTGGACGGACCGGGGACAGGACAGGTCAAGCCGGGCCGGGTTGGACCGAGCCGTGCCGGCACAGGAGACCCCCCCAACACACAGACCCGCACCGGGAGCCCCCCGCGGGGGCGGTGGGGGCCGGCTCCCTCCGCCGCCCTTTGTTTACATGGGCCGGTGGCGGGCGGAGGCGGCGCCGCCGGGGGCGGGGGGAGGCGGCGGGCGGGCGGGCGGGAGCCGCCGCGCTCGCACCAGCTGTTTCCCGCCTTGAGCCGCAGGCAGAGGCCGCCGGAGCCGGAGCCGGAGCCGGAGGAACCGGAGACGGGCCCGGCCCGGCCGTTCCCCGTCTCCCCCGTCCCCCTCCCCAGCCCCCAGCCCGGCATGGAGTACTTCATGGTACCGGCCCAGAAGGTGCCGTCCCTGCAGCACTTCAGGAAATCCGAGAAGGAGGTCATCGGCGGGCTCTGCAGGTGGGGGGGCGCCGGGGAACCCCGCCTTGGGGAAGGGGAAAAAGGAGCGGGGGGAGGTTAAAGAAAAAAAAAAAAATATGGCGTTTTAAGGGTGGTTTTGGTGGTGGTGGTGGGGAATGGATGGGGGGGGGGGGGGGAAGCGCGGCCGCCGCAGCCCCACCGCCCGCACGTGGTCCCGACCGCGCACATGGGGCCGAGCGGCCACGCGTGGCCGGGGGGGGGGGGGGGGGGGGGGGGGGGGAGGCGCCGCCCGCCCATCGTCGTGTCCCCCCCCTTCCCCCGCCGTGGGTGGGTTTTTGGAGAGGGGTGGTGGTGTTTTAAGGAGTACTGGGGGGGGGGGTCCGGCGGGGTGTGCGTGGAGCGTGGGGGGGGGTGTGTGTGTGTGTTTACTGCCGGGCCTGGCCGTGACTCTGCAGCCCTCCCGGAGGAGGCGGGTCGTGGCCGGGGCTGCCGGGACATGTAGTGCGGGGAGGCGGCGGCACAAAGCCCGGGGACACGGGGCCCGGGGCGGGGGATGGAAGCCACGGCGGATCGGGGATACCACCACCACCACCCCCCGGCTCCCGGGCGGGGATGGGGCCGGAGCTACGGGGCTGCTCCGGGCCGGCGGGGCCTGGCGGGGAGGCGGCGGAAAAAAAAAAGAAAAGGGGGGGGCGGAGCGGCCTCGCCACGCGTGGGGGGTGGCACAAGGCCCCGCGGGGCCACGCGGGGCGGCCCTCGGTGCTCCGGGACCTGTGGGGCGGCACAAGGGCCCCCCGACTTGGGGTGGGACTGGGCGGCCGGGCCCTACCGCGCCTGGGGGGCGGCCCGCGCACCGAGGGGCCCGTGGGGTCCCCGTGGGGTCCCTCTGTGGTCCCTCTGTAGTCCCTGTGGGGCAGCTCAGGCCCGTGGGGTCCCTGTGGGTTCCCTGTGGGCAGCTCAGGCCCGTGGGGTCGCTCTGTGGTCCCTGTGGGGCAGCTCAGGCCCGTGGGGTCCCTGTGGGGTCGCTCTGTTGTCCCTATGGAGCAGCTGAGGCCCGTGGGGTCTCTCTGGGGTCCCTGTGGGTTGTCTGCGGGGTCGCTCTGTGGTCCCTGTGGGGCAGCTCAGGCCCGTGGGGTCCCTGTGGAGCAGCTGAGGCTCATGGGGTCCCTGTGGGTTCTCTGTGGGGCAGCTCAGGCCCGTGGGGTCCCTCTGTGGTCCCTGTGGGGCAGCTCAGGCCCGTGGGGCCGCTGTGGGTTCCCTGTGGGGCAGCTCAGGCCCGTGGGGTCCCTCTGTGGTCCCTATGGAGCAGCTCAGGCCCGTGGGGCCCCCGTGGGTTCCCTGTGGGGCAGCTCAGGCCCGTGGGGTCCCTGTGGGGCAGCCCGCAGCAGCCGGCCCCCACTACACGTGTGGGGTGGCCCGGGCCCTGCCGTGGGGCAGCCCTGCCCCAGCCCACACGCCGTCCCCACCGGGGCCATCCCTGCCCCACGGGGGACCCCACGGCCCTGCCCCATCACCCCATGAGCTCACCTGGGGTAAGGGGTGCTCGGGGGGTGCCCACGCCTGAGGCCCCGGTGTGGGGGGATGTGGCTTCGCTGGGTCCCCTCACGTTAGTCACTGCGGGTGGCTGTGGCCCAGCGTGGGTCTGTGGCCTGGGTGGGAGGGCAACCGCCTGGGGCAGGGGAACGTGGCTGTCCTGCCCGGGGCTGGGGGGGGCTGTGTGGCCCCATAATCGCCCCAGGCGTGGGGGGGAGCTCTTGGGGAGCCTCACTGCCTTTCCACCGCCCTGAGCTCCAGGATGACCTGCCTGGAGCTCCAGGAGCTTGGGGACGCCCTGCCTGCGAGCCTGGGGACACCCTGCCTGTGAGCTACAGGAGCTTGGGGACACCTTGCCTGCGAGCTCGATGTGCTTGGGGACACCCTGCCTGTGAACTTGGGGACACCCTGCCTGCAACCTCGGGGACGGCCTGCCTGCACGCTTAGCGATGCCCTTCGAGCTGGGGGATGCCCTTTGCGGAAGCTCGGGGACACCCTGCCTGTGACCTCGGGGACACCCTGCCTGTGACCTCAGAGGAGCTTGGGGACACCCTGCCCACCAGCGCAAACCAGAGCGCTGGTTGTGGGCAGCAGCGGATGCGGGTGGGCAGAGCGGGGCATCTGCCGTGGGCCCGCTGAGCCCCCGGCCTCCTCGCCAGGCAGCAGCGGCGGCTCCGTCACCTCCCTGGGTTTGTTTCCCTCGAGGTCCAGGCGAGCGTATCGTCCCCGCCGGGCTGTGCTGGGGGGCTGCCATGCCGCCATGGCGGGATGGACCAAATTCTATTCCCCTGACCCAAACCCCATGACACCAACACGGGGCTGGGGGCACCCCAGGGGGCTCTTCTGCTGTTCCAGGGCTCCGGTGGGTGCTGTCTGCTCCCCCCCGCCCCTTGTCCTGCCCCGTCCTCGGCAGTGCTGGGTGCCAGGCCAGCTTCTGAATCCGTGGTTTCTTCTCGCCCTTTTCGTACGTAGCTGTCACTTCTCGGGTCTCTTCCCAGGAAGAGGAGCCGGGGCAGGTTGCGGGAGGTTTGCCGGCGAGGAAGCAGGCTCTTCCTCCTTCCCCGGTATTTAAGAAACCGCTTCCGTGCTGCCTGGTCCTGGGCCTCTCCGTCCCATTCCCCTTGCACGGCCACAGCTGGCAGTCGGACATCCCGGAGTGGCAACCTCCCGGGCCCCCCCAGACATGGGTGTGCTGGGGGACGGAGCCCGCCTGTACAAAGGGGATGGTGTCCCCAAGACCTGCCGGAGTTTGGCACGTTTTGGGGCTGGGTTTGGGGCTGGGTTTTGGCAGGAGCAGGGAGGCAGGTGATGGCCACTGCCGGATGGGAGCCCTGTGCCACCATCCCTCTGAGATCCTTTCCCATCCCTCCAGGCTGAGCTGGGATCTTTCCCCATCCCCTGTATCTCGGAGGAGTTGCGGTGTGTTCCCCGGTCGCAACAGGCGATGGGTGGCCTGTGAGCCTCTGGTCGCTGCCTGGGTACTGCGAGCAGGGCTTGGCTTTACCGCTTAGACCCCTGGGCTCCCAAACCTCCATGGCCTCGCCGGGAGGGCAGGACGCCGGGCTTTGCTTTCCACCCCGGTGATGGCAAGGCGCTGCGTAGGACGGTCCCGTCTCCCCATCCCAGAGCCGCTGGGCACCAGGGCGGAAGGCCGAAGCCCATCTTATCTCGCCTCGCGCCGGCAGCCTGGCCCTTGTGTTTAGTCTTCGGTGCCTCGCCGCATCCCCGGCACCGGTGCCTGACGTGCAGCCGGTGGGTGCTGGGTGCTTGCGTGCACCCCGAAGAGAGCTGCCCCTGGCAGCAGCGGGGAGCTGAGATGGCCGGCGGGGTGGCAAGGGCTACCGGTTACGTTGACTTGGCATAACGGGCAGCTATCACCCCGGCGCTCGGCTTATTAACTAATTGCTGGCGCTGGCTGCTGCCTGGCGGGCTCGCCGGCCCCGTGATCCAAAACCCTTGCCGGGACTCAGTCACCCCGCTCCCTGGGCTGTCTCGGGGAAGAAGCGGGGTGTGGGTGAAGAAGCTGGACCCCCACGGCGGTGGCCTTTGCTCGGGTGCTCTGGGCCCACGCACGGGTGTTGGCTTTGGCTGGCCGAAGCCCTCCTCGCCGCCATCCCGGCTTGCTGCCGGCAGCATCGCCGGCTCCGGGAGGCATTTCCCGGCCCATCTGCGGGGCGAGGGCGCGGGGGGCGAGGAGGCGGCGGCAGGAAGCAGGCGGGAGCTGCGGCTTGGGGTGGGACGGGGGCTTCTCTGCTGGGAGCTGTCATCTGGAAGCCATCAGCGGGGCGGGAGGGAGGGAGCCGCCTTCTCGGGGCCACACACGCCGGCCGGCCCCGCGGGGACCCAGCCGGCCGGCCCACAGCCTCCCTCGCCCACCCGGGGGTCCCTGCCGTGCCCTGCCCTCCCCTCGGCTCCCCTCGCCCAGGCTGGCCGTCGGCGCTGGCCTTGGGCAGCCCGCGCCCGAGCTCGGCGGAGCCGGGGGGCTGCAGCGGGGCCACCGTTCATGCGTCTCCCAGAGCTTTGGATATGGGGCTGGAGAAACCCACCCACCCGCTTTTGTGCTCGCCAGTGCCGCAGCCATCGTCCCCTCCATGTTTCCAGTCCCTTTGGTGGCTCGGCATTGTGATTGCAAAGCGAGGGGGGACATGTCGGGGGGGCGCTGGCGGCAGGGGTGCAGCCCCCTCCTGCTTAACGCCGTGCCTCTCTCGCAGCTTGGCCAACATCCCGTTGACTCCGGAGACCCAGCGGGACCAGGAGCGTCGAATACGCAGGGAAATCGCCAACAGCAACGAGAGACGGCGGATGCAGAGCATCAATGCTGGCTTCCAGTCTCTGAAAACCCTCATCCCACACACGGATGGGGAGAAGCTCAGCAAGGTGAGCGGGACGTCACTGAGGCCACGGCGATGCGGGGTGCAGACGCCGGTCCTGCACACGGAGGTTTTCGTCATTGCTTGTTGGGCAGGACGGGGCTGTGAGAGTAATTGGGGGTGTTTGCATATATTAGTCCACTGATGGAGGTCTCTCCTGGGGAAGATTTCCTCAGTGGGAGTGGGTGTGCATCACAAACCTGGTGTCCCCGCGTGGGTTGGCTGCGTGTGACAGCACCCCACGCCCCGGGAGCAGGGTGGTGTGTGTCTGGGTGACGAGGTGGCCCCGCTGCGGAGGGGAGCAGGGCGAGGAGGCAGCACTCGGCAGCCGGTCGGGTTCCCGAGACGGGTAAACTGGGGGGTTCGCCATGGTGGAAATCCCAGGGGAGACCTGGGGGTGAAGCAGACCCTGGATGGAGATGCCGGGGCTGGGCAAGGAGCAGTGCTGCTGTCTCCCGGGCAGGGAGGGAGTCGGCAAGAGCGGGGCTCAGGGGGTCACCAGAGTCTCCCGTCTCAGTGTCCCCCTCCTGGCTCTCCCACAGGCGGCCATCCTCCAGCAGACGGCCGAGTACATCTTCTCCTTGGAGCAGGAGAAGACTCGGCTACTGCAGCAGAACACCCAGCTCAAGCGGTTCATCCAGGTAGTGCCTGCCTGCACGCCCCAGGGATGGGATGGGATGGGATGGGATGGGACAGTCCTGGCTGGCTGGTCACTGTTCCTTGGAGTCAGGGCAAGACCCTCTGCCCTAATAAGCCGCGGGATGGAGATGTTTCGCACCCTCCTGGCAGGGCAGGGGAGCCCGGTTCAAGCCGGCATCCCTCACCTGGCAGGGGGAGAAGGGCTGGGGTCCCGTTTTCCATTTGGGTTATTACGGTGTGGCCCAGTGGCAGCTCCGGCTCTGGGATGGTCCGGTTCAACTGCCCAGGGTGTCACGGTGTGAGAAGTGGGTTTGCACAAGGCTGGGGGTGTGAGGACCAGGAGAGTGGGTAAACGCAAGGTGCAGGAGCCCGTCCATCCCTAGATGTTGACCCCATGTGCTGCCAATGTCCCCGGGGAGCCCCTTCCCTGCAGGGAGCTGTGTTCAGGGGTGGCCGAGGGGTTGGTATTGCCCAGACGTGGTCTGGACGCGGAGGAGAGCATCAGGGCTGGTCCCCATCCCCTGACACCACGTCCCCATGGCAGGAGTTCAGCGGCTCCTCCCCGAAACGGCGACGGGCGGAGGACAAAGACGAGGGGATCGGCTCGCCGGACATCTGGGAAGACGAGAAAGCTGAGGATCTGCGGCGGGAGATGATCGAGCTCCGGCAGCAGCTGGACAAGGAGCGCTCGGTCCGCATGATGCTGGAGGAGCAGGTGAGGCCACGCGGGGCCGGATCCGGCTGCGGCGCTGTGCGGCACCGCGTTGTGTGTGCCCGGGGCGGGCTCGCCCTCTAGTGGGCTCTGCTGCGGCCGTGCTGGAGCCCCCGGGGACACCGGCACTGACGCCGCCGGGTAATGGGTCATCTGCTCTGGCCACCTCCGCTCCACGCTTGGCCGTGGGCTCCCCGGCTCTGCTGTGGCCGCCCCACGGGGACGCTGCCCGGGAGGGATTGGGGGGTGCCATGCTGGGAGCAGGCTGGGCTCTCCACCGACGTGTCGGGGCTCTCTCGGCCGGCAGGTTCGCTCCCTGGAGGCCCACATGTACCCCGAGAAGCTGAAGGTGATCGCTCAGCAAGTGCAGCTCCAGCAGCAGCAGGAGCAGGTGAGGTTGCTGCACCAGGAGAAGCTCGAGCGCGAGCAGCAGATCCGAACCCAGGTGAGTGCGTGGACACCGCCCCAGCCCACCCTGGCCGTAGCCCACCCCTGGGGCACCCCGGTGGCCTCCCACCCCCCGAGCGGTGCAGCCAGGTGCACGGGCGGTGAAATACAGGGTTTTTGGGGGGGGGGGTCGGTGATGTGCTTGGCACCTCCTGTCCCTTAGGACTGGCTGGGATGGATAGCCGTGTCCCAGCAAAGCTCTTGCCCTCAGGGAATTGGGAAAGGGTCGGCACACAGCCTCCCCTTGCCAGTGCTCGGGGGGGCTGCCCTCATGAGCACTCCGTGTTTGGGGGGGGTATTGCGGCTTGGACTGTGCCGCAGAGGCTTCCAAGCAGCTCTGTTCTCCGGCACAGTGGGCTTTGTACGGGGAAGGTCGCTTTCTGGCGGGCAGGGGTTCAGCTTGATGCTAGCAAGCCCGCGGCTTTCCGAGGCTGCGCCGGGAGGTGCTGGATGCAGCCACCCCCGACTCTTCCCCCCGAACATGGCGGGGTGTTCCTCCCCGCTGGGCTCTCCCCACCGGGCACAGGTGGAGAGCAGCTCCCGTTTTGGTGAGTTGTGGTCCCGCTCTGGCTCCCACCCGGCACATTTTCTCACCCTCGGGTGATGAACGGGCATCCGTCCCATCCGCGGGTGATGCCAGCAGTCACCCACGGCACCACCCGCCAGCGGTTGATGCAGGTCATGCTCCCCACGCCGGAGCGGGTGGTTTGTGGCGGCGTGGAGGCCAACCCCGTCTCAGGGGGTTCACCTCTCACAGGGTGACTCCCAGTTTTGGGGACCCCCAGACCGCTCCCTGCCACCCGCCAGGCTGGGAAAGGGGAACAGGTGAGCTGGCAGGCGGCGCTGCCGGGGGACTGCGGGGACGGGAGTCTTCAGCCTTATCCCCCGGCACAGGTCGGGTTTGCCAACGGTGGGGGGAGCCTTACGCCAGCCTGGTGCAGCGAGGGGGCGAGCGCGGTGCCGGCACCCGGTCCTTGCCTTCCTCGCTGCCACCCTCGAGCTCAGCCCCAGCACACGCCGGCCTGGGGAGCTTCAAAGGGAGGGAGAAAAAACAGCTTCCTCCCTCCTTTGGCTTCTGCGGAGCTGCGTCCCCGCAGGATCCCTGCCGGCCACCTCCCGGGGAAGTTCAGCCTATTTTTAGGTGAACTCTCCTTAGCCTCCCTGCTAGGGCGGATCTTCCCATCCGCTGTTTTAACGAGGATCTCCGAGGGGTGCGGCGGGTTCCCAGCTGCGCAGATCGGGGCGATGGGAGGGCTGGAACTTGTCTCTCCTGGCTTAAAAGCCCAGGTCTTTCCTGCTTAGGGATACAGGGAATTCTTCACATTCTGCTCTGCCTAAGCTAAGGTGATGGTGGCTTTTAGCTGGCATCCTCGCATGTCCGTCCGGGATGGGTGAACTGGAGCAGCTGCGCTGCCGCTTCAGCTTTTACGGGCTCTCGAAGGAGTTTGGGCTTCACAAACAAGCGTGATGGCTCTCTCCATCGCTGCCAGGCCCAGGTCCCTGCTGACCGGGGTTTTTTTTTTTCTTGGTTTCTTCTCTGCCCAGCTCCTGCCATCACACGCTCCCCCAGCGCCCACCCACCACCCCACCGTGATCGTTCCAGCGCCGCCTCCCTCCCATCACGTCACCGTGGTCACCATGGGCCCATCCTCAGTCATCAACACAGTCTCCACGTCCCGGCAAAACCTGGACACCATCGTTCAGGTAAGGAGGGGACCGGGGAGGATGGTGGTGGGGTGGGGGGTGTCCCTTAAACCCCCCCTGGGTGCATCGGAGGAGGGGACGACGTGATGTCCTGACGGGCGGTGGTTGCCCTCGGCAGGCGATCCAGCACATCGAGGGGACGCAGGAGAAGCAGCTGCAGGAAGAGGAGCAGAGACGCGCCGTCATCGTGACGCCAGCGCGCGCCTGCCCTGAGCCCTCCGCCTCCGACACCGCCTCCGACACCGAAGGCAACGACAGTGACTCCATGGACCAGAGCAAAGAAGAGCCCTCGGGGGACGGGGAACTGCCCTGACACCCCCCGGCCGGCAGCCGGGGAGGGGAGCCGGGGCGGGGGGGGGAAACGTCAGAGAATATGCTGAAATTTTTAAAAAATACAACGCGATTTGGGTCTCTTTTATGACCTTTTTCCAATACTGTAAAGCAGAGCGCTAGAAGCAGGCAAAGGTCACCCTTCAGCTCCCGGGGGGGTGGCTCGGGGGGGGGGGGTGGGGGGGTGGGTGCTCGAGGGCAGCCACAGCGGGACACAGGGGTGCTCGGGGGACGGCGGGACGGCGGCGGGGGGGGCATTAGGGATGGGGACGGAGGGGGTTGCAGCTCCCCCCACCCCCCCCCACCCCGTTTTATCAACACCACCCCCCCCCCCGCCGCCGACCCATGGGGAATCCTGCCAAGCCGGCAGCAGCCCCGGTGTTCCCGATGGCGTTCCCTTGGGATGGGGGCTTCGGTTGGGATCTTAATTTGGTTTTTCCTCTTTTGTGGTGGGTTTTGGTTTTTTTTTTGTTTTTTTTTTTTTTTTTCCTCTGTTTAATTAAATGTTCGTTTTTAAGCAGGGGGGAGATGCCAAGTGACACAGCAGTAAACGCGGGACGGGCACCCCCTGCTTCGGGGTACAGCCAGCCCCACCACGGCTCCCGCACCCGGCGTGGGGCAGGGAAAACCCCTTTGGAGAGAGAAAAAAATCCTGGGATTATGCCATGGGAGCCCGGGCAGGAGGGCCGGCACATGCCACCCCCCCCCGGTGTTTCCAACGCCCACCTCCTCACCATGGGGATGGCAGTTTCGGGGGCTGATTTGACGTCCCTGTCCCCGTCCCCATCCCCGTCCCCCCATCCTGCTCCCATCCTTCCTTTAAGCACTTAATCCAGTTCGCGGGGTCCGTCAGCTCCGAAGAGCTTTTCTATTTCGTGATTGTGTCGCTTGGGTCTGTCATGGTGGGCGGGGGGGGGGTGTCCCCATTTTGTGCGTGTCGTCCCCCCTCCTCGCCCCCGCCACCCCCCACCTGGCTGTAGGGTTTTAGGCCAGTCGTGTGTAGAGCCTCGGTGGTATTTGGTAGGTTCCCCCCCCCCAGCCCCCTGCAGCTGTTTCTCAGTTCCTTTCCCTTTTTTTTTTTTTTGGGTTTTTTTTTTTTTTTTGTATTTTTTTTACGATTTTCAGGTCTTTGTGTTGATTGAGAAGCTATTCTATTTTGTTAAGAAAGTTGGAAAAAAAAAAAAGAGGCTCGTGCCTTTGTAAAGAAACAAAATAAAGTTTGTACTTGGTTTTTTAGAAGCTCGGTCCCGGCGTTAACGTTTGTGGAGGGGGAGGAGGGATGGGGACAGTGGTACCTCTCGGGGGACCTGAGGCTCACCGGGGAGGGCAGCGGAGCGTTGGGAAGCGTGGGCAGGAGGGGAAGGCAGAAGGATGCTGACCCCGGCGAGGTTTCCCGCTGAGCGGCCGGGCTATATTTAAAGGCTCAGCCCTGCCAGCGCTGCCCGCCCGTGCTACGAGCGCGTCGGGGCTCAGCTCGCTGCTGAGATGGGGGTGGGGGGGGGCAGTCTGGGACTGGTTTTAGTGGGGCTGCTCAACTGGGGAGAGATTGGGGTCGGGCTTTGCGTCCCCCTGCCCTGGGGATGGCACCGGTGGTGTCCCAGGACAGGGGTGACCCCGTGGCATGAGGGGGGTGTCACTGCGCGGCTCTCCATGGGGCTGTTGGCTCACATCATCGCTCTGTCAGGGTGGGGGCACCCATCTCTCTCCATGGCTTTTTTTTTGGGGGGGGGTGGGGGGCACCCATCCTTTCCCATGGGGCACCCACCTCTCAGCAGCCCCCATGGCCGTGGATTTCTCCCGCTGCCCCTCCGCACCGTGACCCTCCGTGGTGCCCAGCCCAGGGCCGGCTCCTGCCTCCTCCCCTGCCCCCTCGACGCCACCCCCACCTCAGGGTGGGGGTCTCCCCCTGCTGCCATGCTTGGGGGGGGGGGGGGGGGGGGGCTGTTGTTTTCCTCCCAGTTTGGTCCCTTCCCCAAGAAAATGGTGGGTCACGGCCCCTCAAAAGTGGCTCCTCCAGTGATGGCGCCCAGGGGCCGCTCTGCCATGGTCAGGCTTTGGGGACGGCGCTGGGTGGCCGTCCCTTACAAGTGAGGGTGACAGGGGTGGGTGGCCCCCCATCTCCAGCTGCCACCATCCCCTGTGCCGTGCTGCCAGCACGGTGCTGGTGACAATGGGGACACCCCCAGGGTGGAGGGGACGTGTCCCCTTGCCTACGGGGTGTGTGGCATCACCTGGAGTTGGTGGCCCATGGTGGCTAAAGGGGGCCCCAAATCGGCCCAGGACAAGGTTCCCTGGGGACACCCATCTTTGGGGATGGATGGGGGACACCATGGTGCAGTGATGCTCCGCTCTCCCCCTCCATTAAATCCTTCTCCAGCCAAAAAGGGGCCACAGGAGCTCGGGGCACCCCAACCAGAGCCACTACCCCATGCCAGCGCAGTGCCGTGACAGGGACGGTGACCCCCTGCATGGGCAGTGCCACCCCCAGGGACCCCATGCCAGGAGGTGTCCCATGCCATCACATCCCTGACATGAGCCTTTCCCGCAGCTGCAGCGCTGCCGCCGTGCCTCGTCCCTGTCCCCATCCCCAGGGCCCCCCGGGAGAGGCCGAGCGGTGGCGGCAGCATCTGTGCTGGCCGTGGCGGCAGCTGCCTGCCCTGCCCCGCGCCCGCCGCCGCCGTATAAATAGAGGCAGCGAGCGGCAGGGAGCTCCTGGCAGCCACCATGAAAGGGCCTCAACCTGCTCTGCTGCTGCGTGGCCTCGCTCCTGCTCCTCGGCACTGCAGGTACGGCTGCCTGCGGGGCTGCGGGGGCGCACGGGGCTACGGGGTCCCCATGGGGTTGTGGGTCACCATGGGGCTGTGGGGTCCCCACGGTCCTGTGGGTCCCCACGGGGCTGTGGGTGTCCACAGAACTGCAGGTGCCCACAGAGCTGCAGGGTCCCCATGGAGCTGCGGTGTCCCCTTGGGGCTGTGGGGTCCCCACGGGGCTGTGGGTCCCTATGGGGCCGTGGGTCCCCATGGGGATGTGGGGTCCCCTTGGGGCTGTGAGATCCTCACGGGGCTGTGGGTCCCTATGGGGCCGTGGGTCCCCATGGGGATGTGGGGTCCCCTTGGGGCTGTGAGATCCTCACGGGGCTGTGGGTCCCTATGGGGCCATGGGTCCCCATGGGGCTGTGCGGTCCCCTTGGGGCTGTGGGGTCCCCTTGGTGCTGTGGGTGCCTGCAGGGCTGTGGGATCCCCATGGGGCTGTGGGTGCCTATGGGGCTGCAGGGTGCCCACAGGGCTGTGAGGTCCCCCTGAGGCTGTGGGTCCCCACAGGGCTGCATGGATCCCATGGGGCTGTGGGTGCCCATGGGGCTGTGGGTGCCTATGGGGCTGCAGGGTCCCCGAGGGGGCTGTGGGTGCCCATGGGGCTGTGGGTGCCTGTGGGGCAGTAGGTGCCTATGGGGCTGTGGGCACCCGTAGGGCTGGGGCTGCCTGCGGGGCCATGGGTGCCTATGGGTGGTGGGTGCCCAGCAGGGCTGTGGGCACCTTTGGGACTGCGGGTACCCGAGGGGCTGTGGGTGCCCACGGGGCTGGGGGTGCCTTGCAGGGTTGCAAGTACCCATGGGGCTGTGGGTGCTTGTAGGGCTGTGGGTGCCCGCGGGGCTGTGGGTGCCAGTGAGGCTCTGGGGTGCCTGGGGAGCGCAGCCTGCACCCCAGGGCTGGGTGGGTGCCGGGAGCAGGACAGGGTGGCAGGTCCGGGCTCCCCGGCAGCTCTGCTGGGGCTGCAGTGTCACCCAAAAATCTGCAGGGAAACATGGTGGGGGGCCATGGTCTGGAGAGGGGGAGCATGGGCTGAGGTCACCCCCTCCGGAGCCAGGGTGGGCGCAGGGGCTGTGGCTGTGCTGCCACCAATGTGCCCGGGATCAGTGCCACCCATGGGTGCTGAGGTGGCTCAGTTTCGGGCTGCCAGGGTGCTGGGGCGCCTCGTAGTCGGAGCAGGACGGGGGTGGGCTGGTTGCTCGGGGGGGGGTCTCCCCCAATACACTCAAGGACCTGCCAAGCAGGATAGCACTTTGGGTGACCCCCGGACCCCCGTCCCTGAGCCGTCCCGTCCCCGCTTAGCACCCCCGTCCCCAGCTGGGCGTCGTTGAGGCTGCGCGGTGGGGTGGCATCGCCGGTACCCTTGCTTGCCCTTGAGTTAATTTGGGCCGCTTCTCTGCCTGGCCGGGCTCCGATGGCCGCGCTGCCGGGAGGGGGGCGGCTAAGTATGGAAACAGCCGTGTAAGGGGACACTGTGCTCCCTGCAGCCGCCCTGGCCCCCCCCCCCCCCCCCCTCGCCCTGCGCCGCTGCGGCCCCGCGCACGGGCACCCGCAGCTGCCGCTTTCCAGCACCCGGCACCCCCGGCCCCGCTGAGTTTTGGCCTTTTAAGGGCATCTTGGACCATTCTTGTGGATAAAGAGGTTTTGGGGCCAGCGACGCACCCCACAGGCAGTGGGGTGACCTCTGCGGGGCGACCTCTGCGTGGCGGCAGGTTGGGTCTGCGGCCAGAGGGGATGGAAAGGTCCTCTATGGGCATGGCCGGTGGCTGGTGCCACCCCAAGGTGGGCTGGTGGCCCTGTGGGACATCAGGGGCTTGTCACCATGGTGGGTGACCACCAGCCCAGCTCTCGGGTGTGCTGAGGCTGGCACGGTGATGCTGTGGGACCCGTCACGGCATTGGGCACCCCGTCACCCGCAGCCTGCTCGGGGTCTCCCGTCTTGGAGGAGGCTCCGGGGCCGGGAGGTGTGTTGGGGTCTGCAGCCCCAGAGCCGACTCCGAGGGGCAGCTGAAGCCCCCTGAGTCCTCACCTTCAGCAGCTCCTGCTTACTGGGAGGAAGGTGGGGGAGGGTGTCCCGTCTTCCGCCCTGGCGCTGTAGATTTGGGAAAAAGATACAAACAGTGGCACACCTCCTGCCCGTGGTTCTGCTCCACGAGGACTGGTGGGGTTTGCAGGATGAGTTTTGCTTTTCCTTTGGTGTCAAGCCGTGCTCGTGGACCCGGGCTCCATTGGGGGGCAGATGGTGGCTGGGGGGGGGGGGGGGGGGGTGTTGTTTTCCTATTTTTGGGCCTTGTTTTCTTATTTAACTCTCCCCTGGTGAGGAGAAGGCAGTGGGAGCCCAGAGGGGAACCGGGAGCTTCACCACTGCATGGTGGAGAGGTGCTGTCCTCAGCGCCAGGGTAGGTTATGGGGTGAGGACGTGGCCGGGTTAACCATCCCGACCCCTATCTCGGCACGAAGGGGGATCTCCTGGGTAAAGCCGCTCTTTCTTGTGGATATCAGCTGAGTGTGGAAGTGGAGGGTCACCGCCCCACATGGCAGTTCGGCTGCAGCTGCAGTTTGGTAGAGCCCATCTGGGTTTCTGGCCACGGTGTCCCTGCGGTGAGGGAGGACAGGGACACATGGGGCTGGATTCCCCCCCCCTCCAGCTGTGATGCCCCTGGCTGGGGGAAATGGCCGGGTCCTTGGGTGTCCCCATGGCTGGCTGCGAGGGTGCAGAGTCCCCTGGCTCCCCAGCCGAGGCACTGTCCCCTCTGCCACGCACCGTGGCACCGGGACGCGCTGTCAGGGCTGCAGCGCCCAGAGGGTTTGGTGACTCCTGGGACCGCTGCAACCCTGTCACCACTCCCAAAGGCCGGGGGGGGGGGGGGGAAGGACCCTGCGCCCGTGCTCATGCAGCCCTGGCCAAAACGGCCCGTGGCCCACGTGGCCGGGGCTGGCAAAGCTCCCCGGAGCAGCCGGGAGCCCTGGCGGGGACCAGCACCCACCACGGGGCTGGGTGATGGCTCAGGGTGAGGGTGTTCACCCACTGCCCCGTCCCTGCTCCTGCCCAGGGGAAGGGCTCCTTCTCCCCTGCACTCGCATCTCGTGCAGAGCCCGGCCATCCCTTCCAGGCCGTGGTGAGTCCCTGTGGCCACTGGGAATGGGCAAGGCAGTAGCCAGCCACCATGCTCAGCAGCTTCACCCTGAGTAGCCCTTGCCCCCCCAGCCCAGCCATCGTGGATTTGAGTGGGCTGTGCCGTCACCACCTTCAAGGTGGGCGAGGAGTCGAGGAAAGCCCTGGGATGCTGGCGTCCTCCTGCAGCAAGTGCAGAGGGCACTACGGGGCTGGCAGGCACCTCTCCTGGTGACAGTGAGCGTGGGCCGCTGCCCCCGGGACTCCTCATCCTGCCTCAGCCTGGGATGCGTCACCTCAGGGTGAGCTCCATCACTGTGTCCTCATGGCATCTTGGGGTGTTCCCCATCACCCAGGACATGTCACCTTGGGGTGGGCTCCGTCACCTGGAATGTGTCGCCTTGGGGTGGGCTCCACCTCCCAGGACAGAACATCTTGGAGTGAGCTCCACCACCTGGGTTGTGTCACCTCGGATGGACTCAGGGCCCAGGACACAGCACCTGTGGGGACTTCCCACCCTGACCACCCCAGGCAAATGTCCCCCCCAAGGGTAATGAGCTTCCCCAGAGGTGGGGGACCATCGTTTCCCAGCGACACCCCACTGGACTCACCTCCACCCTCCCTTTGCATCAGCACAACCACTGCCATTGGGTGCATGGGTGGCAACAGTGAGGCAAGGGGCTTGGGGTGTCACAGGCACCCACAGGTTTTGGTTACTTGTGCCACTTACATCCCTGTCACACCCCTAGGACCTCGCCTGGAGGAGATCCCGGCCCTTGTGGGTGCCCCATCTCTCCCAAAGTGTTGGCCAAGGGCAGATGTCGGGCAGGTTGGCTGCATGGTGACACCCTCTCCCACCAGCCTTCCTTGGCCCGGTGTGTAGGTGACAGCCAGGCGGGCAGAACAGCTGGGACACCTCGCTTGGGCACGGCCCCGGTGGCACAGGGCACCAATGGATCCCTGCAGGATGGCGTGGGGCTGAGAGGGCTGCGCTGCCCCCAGGAACAACGCTTGGTGGGTTGCGCTTTTGCCATGTCCCCACCATGTCCCCATGTCCCCACTCGCTGATCCGCCAGCCCCACGCAGGCGCCAGTTCCCTGCGCTGGGAGCGCGGGCTCACCGGGGTGCCGAAACCTCAGCCCGGCCGGCGGGTCCGAGGGTGACCGAATCGCTCATAAAAATCACCCGCTCCCCAGGCGCTGCAGGAATGGCAGCGGGTGCCGGTGCCTTGGCAGCGCTCCGCCGGGCTATTTTCAGCCCGCGGGGACATTTCCCTTGTAAGCGATAGCCCGAGGAAGCCGGTGAGCTCGTGTGCCGGCGGGGGCTGGCGGAGGGGCCGGGGAGTCTCCGGCCAGGCACCCCGAGCCAGGCTGGGGTGTTGGCAGCGGTAGCGTGGCCCCGGTGCCAGTCGGGCGCGTGGCTCGTCCCTGCCCACCTCGCCGCTCGTGGGGGCAAGCAGTGGAAAAGGGCTCGGAGCCCCCGTGTGATGGCTGAGCTGGGATCCCCTATGCTGCTGCTGGGGGTATGGGTGAGACGCCCCCCCTCCCCAGGGCTGGGTGCCGCTCCTTGGCAGCATCTCTGCCTGGACATTCCCATGGATTTGAGGATCATGTGGGACAATGGATCTGCAGGTATTAAAATCCAGGTTGACTCACCCAAGGGCTTTCCCTGTCCTGCCCAGGTGATCAGGAATCCTTGGGATGACCAAAGAAGAGGGATGGGAAGTCTTCCTCGGTGAAGGCTCACGTTGAGTGCATGGAGAGTGTCCCTTGGGGCCACCAGCGGTGCCCTGGGGTGGGTTGGTGAAGCCACCCATTGCTGGAGGCCCGGGGACAGGAGCAGCGTGACCTCGCAGGAGTCCCTCCTCTGGAGCAAGGGGCTCCTCCAGCCCCAGCCATGGCACAGGGCTTCCCTCGGGTCCTTCAGCATCCACCAGGGCTGCACACCCCATGAGGGACACCACAGGGAGACGTTCCTCGATGTACAGTGTGACATCAGCCTGTGCCAAAATACATACCATTTTTTTGTGGTCTGCTCACGTGTGGACCCGGATCTCACCCAGCCAAGGAGTCACAGATGCTTTATTTCCCACCGCCCTGATCTCCGCGTCTTCTGCAAGGCAGTTGTGCAGGTTTCCTTCCAAATCCTTAGGGTGGGCACCCTGTGGGGAGACAGTCGAAAAAACACCCCGCAGAAGTGATTCCCCATTTTCATCTCTATATTTAGAAAGCTCTGAGCCTGGTTTTAATCCCTTTGGTGCGCCCTGGTGAGGGTTCTTTACTCTTTCTTAATCAAAATATCATGCAGTTCTAGCTGACTATTTATAGAAATCAAATCAATTCTTTTTTTTTTTTTTTAAGCTAAACTTAAAAGTCTCTTCCACAAATGAGGTCAAGTTAGTCTGACAAAGCTGTTTCCTATAACACCGCTGGGCTTTGCATTGAAAAAAAACCGAGAAAATATTTGCTTTATGCTGGTGCCCCACGATCATGAAACCACCGGCATGGGATGTTCTAGGCTTTGGGATGCACAAAGGTCTGGAACGCCGACCCCATCCTTGGCTGCCATCGTGCCTGTGTCCTCTGGGCTTCTTGAGCCACTTTGGGACACTTTCCTCTCCCAGTTGGTGAAGGTGGTGGCCTGGCCGGCTCTGAACTGGTGCTGGAGCCAGGCTCCTGCCTGCACTGGTGCCTGCGGCGCTGGCTTGGCCATCGGCGCTGCCGAAGGGTAATAAAACACCAGGCGCTTCCTCCACCGGGATGGCACAGGGTGGGAAACTGAGGCACGGGAAGAGCGGGGATGAGATGCTGTCGCCTTCCGCGCTCGGCTGAGCACCCAGGGGTGGGCTGCGAGGTTGGGGTGCCCAGGCCTGAGCCCCGGTGAGGGGCACCATCCCCACTTTGGGCTCCCCTGGCCCTGCCTCCCCGCCTGGGAAGGGTTACTGGTCGCAGAAAGGTCAGGCTCACGGGGCTAATCCGCCTTGACTTACTTTTTCCAGCAGCCCGGCTGCTGGCTGGCAGCGGCACGGAGCATTGTAATCCCCGGGCGCTGCAACCCCTCCCCGGCAGACCCCCGCGCGGCAGCCGATGCCCGAGGCAGGCAGGAGCCAAACCTCGCCGAAGGCAGGGCCAAGCGTCCCAGTGCTGCGGCTCCTTTGGGTCCAGCCACTTTCTGTGAGGTTTTAAAGGGCTTTGTCACAACAAAGCACAGCCTTTGGGCTTCGTTCAGCCTTGCCTTTCCCCGAAAAGGAAGGGGCAGACAGGTTTGGGGTGCAATCTCCACCACCCCCCCCAAAACCCTGCTGGGAGGACAAGGGGAGCGCAGGACTTGCAGGAGATGGTGGATAACTCCCCCGTGCGCTGCAGGGGCCGGGATGCCGGCAGGGGAAGGGGGCGTGCGAAAAGCCATCCCCGCGGCGCTGCGCATCGCCGGCCCCACGCGCAGGGCTCCTATTTCTGCCGGAGGGGGAGAGCATCCCTCCCAAGGCCACCTGTGCCCATCTGTCCCTCCTAGCTGGCACCAGTGCTCCTTGGGGGCCTCCTGGAAGACCCATTTTGGCGCCGGGGTGCTGCCGTTCCATACGGCCCCGTGTGGGGATGGAGGGGACACCGGGGCAGGGTGACGTTCAGCCCCCGGGAGCCATGCCCGTCCTTTCCGCATGGGCTTTTCCCAGGAGCAAAGCAGCCGTGGTGCCCTGTGGCATGCAGAGCTGCGCCGTGACCTCTCCATCCCTGCCGCTGCATCCCAGGGTGCTGTCACCGCTGGGGAAAGTGTCCCCAGGCAGCTGACAGCCCTCCCAGCCCTGCAGACGGGCATGAGTTTTGGGGCAGCACAAGCCGGAGACCCTCTGGGAGGTCAGGTCCCCAAAGGGGAGCGGGTCAAGGTCTCCTCTGCGATGCCACCCAGCCACTTGGCACAATGCAGGGCATGAACAAGGGGAGCCCCGGTGTCACTTTACAACGTGGTTGTCCCCGCTGCCTCCCGGAACCCGCGCGGGGACCTGCAGGATGGGTCCCAGGTGCGGACGTCACCCTTGGCTGGCAGCGGGGAGAGGGGCTGGGGCCAGCGGCCGAGGGGGGCCGGTGCTTCGCCGTCCGCACGCCGCCGAGCTGCTCCTTCTGGTTCCCTCGTACAGTTGCCGGGCCGTATTTTTAGCCTCGGGAGGACGCGCGGAGGGGTGTTAAGCCTGTAACCTTCGGCCCATTTCGCTGCTCATCGGCCGGCCATCTGCAGATCAGCACAATTCGCCGTGTGATGGATTTGGAGACCATGTAGGGGAAACAGGAGGGAGAAGGAGGGGGAGAAGGGAGAGGGACTTTGTATAAGACCTTGAAGGTCACAGGAAGTAAAGCCCGTGACCAGCACACCAGCAGGAACATCCCAGTTGGAGTGCCCGGGGACTGTTTGCCTTCTCCTACAGGGGACGGCTCACGGTGGGCGCTAGGGATGCTGTCGTGCCTGGCCACGGTGGGTGATGGCCCCTCTGTTGCTCTGCGTTGGGTCAGAGGGGACACACAGACCCCAGACAAAGCCCTGGGGATGCGCAGGGTCTCCTCTGCCTGGTCCTGCTCCCCCCCACACCTGCCTTGACCCTCCCCAAATGCCCACCTGAGGAGCCACGCTCCCCCCCCCAGGTCACTGGCTATTTTGGGGCCAAGCTGAGAATCGCCATCCCCGTCGCCAAGGGGACCCTCAGGAGACCCAGGCTGGTCTCCAGGCCACCGGGGCCAGGCAGTGGCATGCCAGCCCACGGCCACCCGGGGCTTCGCAGGTCAGACAGAGCAGGTTCCCCTTCACGCAGCTCCTGGGAGGCTGCGCACCCTGAGGGGTCCTTGGGGGTCCCACAGGAAGGTGACCTGACGGAGAGGGGTGCTCCGGGTGGGAAGGAGGCAGGTGGGAGCTGCTCAGGACCCGTCTCCCTCAGGCTGGGAGCTGAATTAGGAGCCCAGAGGCACCTGCGAGCCACGTGCCAGCAAAGGACAGGGGAGGTCAGCGAGGGCAGAGCAAAGGTGACCCGTGCATCCGGTGTCGGCAGGGCCGGGAGCCGCGGCGACGGCGGCAGCTCCAGCGTGCCAGGCTGCACATGAGAGCGCCTGGAAACCCCGGCAGGCTGAGGTGCAGCCTGTCCCTGCCGGCCACCAACACAGCTCATCCCCTTGCCGCTGCCGCCTGGCTGCTGGCTAACAGCACCACCGGCCCCGGCGCGGATAGAGACATAACCACCTGCCCGCCATCCCCGGCCACCGCAAACTGGCGTGAGTGGTCCAGGGCTGGCACCGCGCCGACCTTGGTTGGGCTCCTCCTGTGCTCGGCCCCCGCGCTCCCCCCGTGGCCGAGCCCCAGCACCGTGGCTTGGCCGATGCTCTGCGGGACATGCAGCCCCACGGCACGGATGCAGCGCGGGAGCCGGAGGAGAAGGCTGGCTGCCAGCCGGCCGCCCGTGCCCGGCACTGCCCACTCTCCTCCACGCAGCCTGGGTGGAGGTGGCATTTTTTTTTTTTTTTCCTGGTTGGCATCTGCTTGCCAGCTGGAGTACAAAGGAATTATTTTCCTCTGAAACGCTTCCCTGGCATGCAGGCATTAGACGTTTCGGGGGATTATTTAGACTAGCAGCAACTGTTTGTAACGGAGACAGTATAGCTGGTGATCTTTTATTTTTGGCACCCGTTGACTAATGTTAAATTGCAGTCGGAGGGCGATGGAAAATACGGATGGCTTCTCCCCGGCCGCAGAACAAACTCATTGTGTCCCCGCCAGCCGCACAGCGCGGCAAATGCTTTCCTAGTGAAGGGATGCTCACAATAAATAGCTCCCGAGCCCTGCCGCCGGGGTCAGGCCCTGCCTGCGGAAAGGCAGAGCCCTGGCGCCGGGGAGCCCCTCGCCCCTTCCTCCTCCTCCTCCTCCAGCTGCCCGCCATGGCCGGTGCGATGCTCTCCCGACTCAGGGCTGGGGAAGGACCCATTTAACCTGCCAAGTGCCCCTCAACCCCTTGAGCTAGGCTTTTTATTATCCCCCCCCCCCCCCCCCCCCCCCCCCCCCCCCCATTTTTTAGGGCTGCTTTGCTGCCTTCCTGCAGTGCACCATGGCTGGTGGCAGCCACCACCCCGGGCAGCCGTGGCCGGCGCAGCCATAGGGGTCCCTGCTAGCATTGGCTTTGCACCCCCTCCAAAACACATCTTTGCACCCAGCTTCTTGCAACAGGGACAGAAAATTGAGCTGGAACTAGAGAAGTTTTAGGAAAGAGTCTAAACCTCTTGGCAAGAGCCACAAATCCTCCCCCAGGGTTCCCCCCCCCGGTGCTGACGGGGGGCCGGCGGGTGCCCCGGTAGCCGCGTGCCGGCACGGGTAAGACTGACTGAGCTGTTCTCATCGTTTAGAGCCGCATGCCCCCAGCACGGACCATGTCGGCGGTGCTGCCGAAAGCCCCTTGCCAGCCGCAGAGCCCAGGCTGGAGGAGAAGGCAGCCAACGGCAGCCCTGAGGAGGACCGAGATGGCGGCCCAGCCAACACCTCCTTGCTCGGCGCCGCTGAGGAGGGCCACGGAGAGGGGGAGGAAGAGCCGGCGGGTGGCCTGAGCGGGGACCCGGGGCCAGGGGACAGCCAGCCAGAGGAGACCACCATGGAGAAGGGCCAGGAGGAACCCAGCGTGGCACAGGGCCCAGGGGAGGACGCGATGTTGGGCACCCCTGAGGCACAAGATGGCTTTCGTGCCCGGGAGGATGAGGAGCCCGGCACCAAGAAAGGAGCCTCTGAGGAGCAAGGGCAGCCTGGGGAAGATAAAATGGAGGAGCCAAGAGCAGTGTCTGGTCCCGAGGGGGGAGAGGAAGGGGGCGAGCAGAGCTCAGAGGAAGATGACGAGCAGGGGGAGTCTGAGGAAGATGAAGATGGCGAGTCTGAGGAAGACGAAGGCAAGGGAGAGTCCGAGGAGGAGGCAGAATCTAAGGAGGAGGAAGAGTCTGAGGAAGATGGTGGTGGGCCAGTAGGGCCAGAGAACAGAGCTGAAGGGAGTGACAAGGAAGCAGCCAGCGTTTCCAGCAAAAAGGGGCATGGTGAACCAGCAGCTGCCGCCAAGGGAGAAGCCAGGGATGGCCCTGCCCGCTGCCATCCCCCACCCTGTGGGGACACAGCAGAAGACCCACCAGCAGCAGTGGAAGATGCACTGGCAGCAGAAGACCCGCCAGCAGTGGTGGAAGATGCGCCAGCAGCAGAAGACCCGCCAGCAGCGGTGGAAAACGCACCAGCAGCAGAAGACCCACCAGCAGCGGTGGAAAACGCACCAGCAGCAGAAGACCCACCAGCAGCGGTGGAAAACGCACCAGCAGCAGAAGACCCACCAGCAGCGGTGGAAAACGCACCAGCAGCAGAAGACCCACCAGCAGCGGTGGAAAACGCACCAGCAGCAGAAGACCCGCCAGCAGCGGTGGAAAACGCACCAGCAGCAGAAGACCCGCCAGCAGCGGTGGAAAACGCACCAGCAACGGTGCAAAACGTACCAGCAGCAGAAGACCCGCCAGCAGCGGTGGAAAACGCACCAGCAGCAGAAGACCCACCAGCAGACAAGACTTCTCTGGCAGAAACAGAGAGCCCACCTGGCCACAGCGCCCACCCAGCTGCCACCAAGCTCCAGCACAGCCAGATAGGTTGGAGTCTTTTCTTGTCAGTGTGCTGTAGCGACAAGAGTGACCTACTATCAACCGCCGGCAGAGCTGAGCTTGGCACATTAAACCGCGCCTAGTGCATGGCCCTCTCCTAACGCTTGTGCTTCCCGCGCCTGCCCCTAACCGCTGCACGGCTGGGCCGGCTGCGGGCATCGAGGGTGCAGGCAGGAGCCCGCCACTGCCTGCGACTCAGGCGCTTGTTGCAGCGATACCAAAGCTGGCCGACATTTCCCTTGCTGCTCTTTAAGCCCATGATTTCTCCTCTGGGCTGTGGATACTGATAAGTTTTTTAACACCCAGGCCCCTTCCAGCACCTGCAGACCTCTTAAAGGCTCTTTATCCTCCACCCTCAGAGTCCTCCAGACCCCCAGCTTTTTGGTGGAAGGGCAGGATGCTGCCCGGGCTGGTGGGTCTCTTGTCCACCAGCCCTTGCCTCATAGGGAAGGTGTGAAGAGCTAATTCAGACCCGTGAGTTGCCGAAGCACCAGCTCCAGCCACGTTCAGTCAGTGAGAGGCTAGCTAAGGAAAAGGGATACCCCCCCCCACCCCCGTGATTTCCTAGAAACGCATGTGGACTTTGGCCCACGGGTTGGGCAGCAACCTTCGGACCCAGCCGAGTCTTTTTCTGCTTTCATCTGTAATATCCCAGCTCAGAAAGTTCCCATTTGTGCCCAAAGGGAAACCCAGTTTGGTCTCTGTGGCTTTACTTGGCAAGTCAAAAGGTCCTCCTCAGCCCCACACTCGGGAGACGCTCAACACCGCCCCAGGGCTTGGTGGTGCCCTGCTTGGCCCAGGCATCCCCAGCACACATCTGTCCCCAGTCCTGTCCCCAAACCCCCACTGAAGTCCAACCCAGCTCCCAATATCAAAAAGCACTTGGAGCTGCCCAGGGCCATTGGTATGCCAGCACCTCCACGGCAAGGACACCTTTGTCTCCCCGTCTTGGGGACACCAAGGTGCCTACCCCAGGTGGAGGCAGCTGCCTCATGCTCCATGGGCCTGGCATGGAGCCTTGGGGTCCCCAGGGTCACCCCAGCCCCACGCAGAAGGCTCCAGCCTGACGTGGGGGCAGAGGCAGGAGAAGCGGGAGGGAATGACCCCGCTGGCAAAGGCGAGGCAGCCAGGATGGGTTAGGCTGGCCGGTCTCTCAAGAGCCAGCCCCAGCCTCGTACGCCCTCACGTCTCTGGCTCAGTACATAGGTTTTGGGGGAGCGGGCAGCCGGTGATGCAGAGCAGAGCGTGCCTGCAGTCGAGGCTTCGCCCTGGAGGAGCTGCAGCTGCCGGGGGAAGCGCCGGGGTGGGCAGGGGCCCATTGGGCAGCAGGTGCTGCACGTGCTCACGCTACACCCCAGCCCTGGAGCCCCTTCCAGGCACGTCCTTCACATTCCCGACGAGCGGCCGGCCCTCGCTCCCCCCGGGGAGACACGGTGTGTCTCCCTCGCCAGCCCCTCCTTGGAGCCAAGCAGTTGCCCACAACGCTTCCCCCAGCAGCCACAGCCCTCACAGACTCCGCCAAGCCTCCAGGAGCCTTCGCAAAAGAGAAACCCTGCGGCATGCCAAAGGCGACAGTGGCTGCCGAGGCGCATGGCGGGTCTGCAGGCTCGGGGCTTGTGTGCTCCCCCATGCCCTCCCCTCGGCAGTAGCTTGTGTGAGCTCCTGTGTGGAGCCCGCAGCTCCAGCAGTAACAAGTCTCCTTGCCTTTTCCTCCAGAAGAGGTTGAAGATGCCAGCGAGCCCACCAAGCGTGACCGGTCCCACTTGGAGAGCACCCTCAAGCTGAACGAGGACAAACCCGCTGATGATTTCTCAGGTGAGGGGGCCTGGGTGGCACCGAGCCATGCGTGCCCTGCCAGATATGCTCTTCACCATTCTGCTGAACCAAGGGCATGGATGGCATTTTCCTTCCCTAGAGCGTTCTGGGTTTAATCTCACTTCTTGTAGGTCCAGCAACATCACATCTTCACCAATAGCCCTTTTGCTAACATATTTTAGGTATTTTTAAGATAGCCCCCAGGGTGTACAAGAATTAGGAGGGTAGAGAGGCTGGAAGATGCAGATGATGAATCAGCCCAAACCAGCCACATCCCTGCCCAGAGAAACCCAGGGTAACTTGTAATAAAGGGTTGGGATTTTTATTCCAATTATTTGTTGGGTTTTGCTATTATAAGGCTTGCTTCTGCTGGCCCCGTGGGCAGTCTGCGCTCGTGAGAAAGGGATAGAAGCTGCTGTGGAAAAAGCTCCTTCTTTCTTCTGGCGAGCAGCTTAGGGGCCGTTCCAGGGGTCCCTGACACCACAGTGGAGGGCTTTTGGGATCATGGGTGCTGAGTGCTAAACAGCATTAACGAGAGACATTCCTTCCATCAGCTGCCGGCACGTGCAAGACTGGCAGCAGAAGGGGACAGTGCCCAGCAGGAAACATTAGCAGGGAGGGGCATCAAAATGCGTGACTGGGATCGGTTTGGCCAAGATTTCAACTGTAAGCCAAGTCCCTTGATCCACAGCTGAGTCACCCTCAAGATCTGCGGGGAATGCCCAGCAGCTTACCTAGGAGAGACTCAACCAGGGCGGTGGGGTTTGCCTTTCACCCGTCTGCATTCTTCCGCCCCTGCAGGAGTGCTGCAGCGGCTGAGGAAGATCTACCACTCCTCCATCAAGCCCCTGGAGCAGTCCTACAGATACAACGAGCTGAGGCAGCATGAGATCACAGGTAATGCCATGGGCACCGGGGTCTCTGGCACCATCAGGTCATTGGGATGCAGACAGCAGCACAGAGAGCTGATCATGGAAAGGCTTGGATAGTTTGTCTTCCTCTGCAGCTTCCCAAGAAGGCCATGAACACGCTGGGCTTAGAGGACATGCCCTAGTGAACCCAGCGGCAGGCATTCCTGCATCTGCCTTAGCCCATCTGCTGTCAGGACCATCTGTGTAGGCTGAGCATTGAACCCTGCCTGCTTCGGGTCCTCCACCTGCTCAACATCAATGCCCTGTACCCCTGCCAAGCAGAGATCACGGCCCAACGAAACGGGCTTGGCAAGGAAGCTTGGGACCTCTCAAGGCTGGGGATGAGCTTCCTGGGGGTGGCTGGAGCTGGCATTCTTCCTGCTCATTATGGGACACAGCCATGCAGGCAGGGTATCCCTCAAGCTCGGCAGCCTTCACTCACCCTGGGAGTTAGAGTTTCCACCCCTTGGCAATTACAGAGACATTGGATCAGGTGAGCAGGTCCTCATGGTCACGGGCATCAGCTTGGGCTGAGCCCCAGCAGTACACGTGTCCCTCCAGAAGAGGAAAGCACAGCCCTGGCCACAAGGTGCTCACAAGCTACAGGAGGCTCTTGTGACCCATACAACACAAGTAGACCCATTTTTCAAGCACAGGGGGCTCAAGCCCGAGTCTGAGGTCCCTGTTCATGGGGGTAACTCTCCTGTGAGCCCCTACTCCAGCCCCATCCTGAGCCGGGGCCACATACCTTCTGTGCCTTGGCTGGGCAGGCAGGGGACGCTGAGTCCCTGCTGCCCACATCCCAGGGCTGCATGCCCACATCAGCCTCCTGCCAGGGTCCCTCCTTTTCCTGAAGTTCTGCCTCCCTCCCCAGGTTTCCAGCCTCACACACCCTGGAGCCATGCCCTCCCTCCTGGTGAGACAGGACCTAGCTACCCCCTCCACACAGACCTTCCTTTTGCAGCTGGGCTCTGCTCCACCAGTGCACAGGGTCCCACATTCATTTGGGCAAACCCCTGGGACACATCCACTTGGAGTGGAACCCCTGTTTCACAGGCACCCCCACTGCAACACAAATGCAACTCCTAAATTAGCATCAGATGTTTTGTAAGCAGGCTTGAACATCTCCAGATCCAGCCAGCCCATCTCCAGCTTAGAGCCAGTGGGACCTGTGAGGACAGGGCTGCAGAGTCATCATCACCAGCCCAGCTCCTGCCCCCTCAAGAGGGGGAGTACCCTGGACATCTTTCACCACCCACCCACAGGGGTCCTGGAAGGGGCATTTGTAGGTTTCAACCGCGAGCTGTGCCCAACTGCCTCCTGCAGCCCCCTCCATGTCCCTGCCGTGCTGCATGCTGCCTGCCGGCAGCTGGGGACCATGGTCCATTCACCCCATGGGAGAGTAACTGGGAGGGTCACAGCTGCAGCCAGCACTGGAGGGGAGCCCTGCAGACCCTCACCCCACAGCTGCTGTCACCCACCCAGTGTGCTGGCCTGTCCCCACCCTTGCACAGTCAGCACAGCACAGCCACGTGCCTGGGGAAGGACCACCAGCAGCTGTAGGCTCAGCACCCCAGTGTGCATCCCCACAGCCCCTTCAGCAGTGGCACCATGCAGCAAGGACAGCCCAGCCATGCCCTGTCCCAGTTGTCTCCATCCTGGAGCTCACAGATTCAGCAACAACCTCGTCTCCGAGCTGCTATGGTCTGTGTTGGTGGCAGTGCAAGCATCGCCATTTACCATCAACCCATCCTGGAACACATCCTACCTGCTGTAGGTGACCCTGCTCTGGCAGGGGGGTTGGACTAGATGATCTCCAGAAGTCCCTTCCAACTCTGACGGTTCTGTGACACTGTTTAGGAGAACATTTGGGATTACAAGGGCAGCTGGTGGGATCGCAGGCTCTAACCCTGGCTTTGCTGGTCACTGCCAGAGGATGCAGACCCCAGCCTCAGTTCCTAGCACACAGCCTGATTCCTCGTTCAGGACATCCCACCCTGTCCTTCAGTCATGCCATGCCCAAGCAATCCACCTCCCTTCTCCCTTTCAGGAGGGAGCAAGTGTTTCTCAGGCCCCTGCTGGCTTCCTCCCACCTCCTGAGGAAACAGCCACCAACCTTTGTTTTCCCAACCCAAGGCCCCTCTCAAACCCAGCTCCTGAGCAGGGCTCACCACAGACAGCAGGTCCTGGTGCTTCTCACAGCCTCATCTCGCAGCACTCCATGGTCTGTTCCACTTCACCATGAGGAACAACCATCCTTCAGGCTGACAGTCCCACAGGTTAACTCCCAGCGTGAATGCCCAGCACACCCTGTTGTGTCCTACATGACACCCTCCCAGCGGCGCAGATGCAATCCCAGAGCTGGTAGCCCACAGTCACAGCCTCCTGGCCTGAAGGGAAGGGCACATGGATGCTGCATCGCCTGCAGCCCTTGGATCACACATGGGTGGCCCTGGCCATGCCCCCCTCAGAAACATTTCTCCTACCACCAAACTCCTTGAAGCCTCTCTGACACCCCAGCCATACCCTGCACACACACAAAACCCCATCCTAGAAGCCTAAGGCCCAGCAGTTTGCCTTTAATACCCACAGATCCAGCTTTTCCCAATCCCTCATTAGCAGTGTAATTAGAGAAACCTGCAAATTAGTTAGAGGGTTGGCCCAGGGAGCACTCTTGACCTTGCAAGGCAGCTGAGGACGTGGTGGGGCTGAGGGAGCCTTCTCCGCTGCTTCCTCTGTATGGTGCCCCTGTCTTGAGTGGGTTCATTGCATCGGTAGTGTCCCTACGAGCTGGGAGACGTCCCCAATCTGCCCCCCTGTGCCCACCCCTGTGGCAGGGGGGAGGCCGGAGCGTGCAGCGCTGCTGGCTGAGCTGGCCGAGAGGAGCGGGACAGCTGGGAGAACAGGCCTGTCATGGAATATGTGTGACCTTTGGAGGTGTAAGCCAATATAGAGGGGTGCCGTCGCAAGCACCTTTGCCCCTCCATTACAGGGCAGCCCTCCATTTTGTCTCCCTCCCCACCGGCTCCGCTCGCGCGCACCAGCGGGTGTAACCCAAGAAGCCCCCCTGCTCCCCGCAGCTTGCAAAAACACCCTCCTAAATGGCTGTCACCTGTCCCGGGGGGAGCTCCGACTGCCACCGTCAACCTAAGGCTCTGAATTGTTAGGGTGCATCCCAAAAAACCTCACCCCACACCCTCTGCTTACGGCGTGTTTAAGCCCGGCAGGTGCCATCTCCTTTTCCCTGCCTGCCACCCTCCCGCGTTCCCCAGCTCTGCCATCCCACCTGGCTGCGGGCACGCTCCGGCTGGGTCCGCCTGTGTGCTTGGCCACAGCGTGGCCACCCCGTAGGAACTGTCCCTAGCTCAGGGCTGAGGGACTCTCCCAGTCTGGTGATGGGAAGCTTGCTGTGAAGTCATGCCAGTCTGTGGTGCATGCTGGTGACCCTAATTACTGTAGCTGCGCTGATTAGCATGCCTGTATAGGCAATGACTTCCCAGTTGCCATCACCAGCCACCCTAGGGCTGGGTACGGGTAACCACACCACCGGGGTGGCCGGGACACTCATCGGGGTTGGTTGCCGTCCTAACCATGGCTTGTTGGGCTCCGTTTGCTCAGTGAATGTTGCTGGGGAAGGCATTAACGCCGCTGAGCGGGGCAGGAGGGTTTGGGACACAGCGGCTCTCCTGGGCCTGCTCCTCCAGGCCGCATCCCCGCTGCGCTGGGGTTTAGTGCTTGTCCCCGTAGTGGCGGGTCTCGTTTCTCACAGACTGTAACTCCTTCTCTCCTGCTGGGAATGTGGCCGTCGCTGGCTTTTCCTGCCCACAAGAAGGCCAGGGACAGTCTTCAGCTCCCTCCTCCGCCTGGGCCAGACCCGGGCAGCCGCATCCCTCCTTCGACTCACGGTACCTTTTCTCTCTCCCCGTGTCCCCTGCTAACAGCTTACCCCGGACGCACCCTGGGCTCCTCCGCCACAGGTTGGTATCGCTGCCTGCTCCCTGCATGCTGCCAGCGCTGCCTAAGCTCTACGCTGGCCTTCAGCTTTCCTATTCACCTGCCCCCAAAAAGGACCAAAAAGGCACCGAGCAGACCCCGGTTATGGGCGTCCCACAGCACCTGCTGCAGCCAGTGTCCCCAACCCTGCCGGAGCTCGGCACGTCTGTCACTGCATTTGTCTGTCCCAGGCCTGACTCCGTGCATCCCCACCTCACCCGGCCTTTGACACTGGGGTTATGACTCGAGAGGTTGCATATTCCTCATGCGATGGTTCGAAGGCGTTTGTGGTGGACCCACGGGTCCATCTCCCACCCATGGCATGAACTGGAGGAGCCCAGCAGATAGCCCACCCTGCAGGGGAACTCTTCCCTTCTTCACCCTCCTACGGGCAGAAACCTTCCTGAATGTCCCACCCTTGATCCCCCCTGGCTGCAGTCGAAGCCGACGAAGCCGCAGCAGCTGTGCCAGTGACACAGGCTGGCCCCTGCGCGGTGGGCTCAGCCCCCTCGGGAGCCGGAGCTGGCTCCTCTCCCCGCCTGTCCTGCTCGGGCTGTGCTGCTGGGTCCCCCCTGGAGAAGCAGGAGATGGGAGATGGGCCAAGAAACGCCCGCCAACACCCAGCCCTTCCCCTGGGTCCGGTGCTGCGCCACGGGGACAATGTCCCCGCTGCGATATGAGGCAGGGAAATCCCATCTTCTGCCCCTCCTGTCCTACCCTACAGCCCCAGCTGCCGGATTCTGCCAAAATGGGCTCCTCCGCACCCCGGCCCCGGCCACGGCGGAGCCCTGCCAGCGCCTGGAGGGCCTCTGGCTCCCTGTCGTGCCAGCGTGCCAGCAGCGGAGAGGGTTGTGGATATATATAGCGTATTTCGATAGCTTGTCTTATCTGCATCTCTAGCTGCAGGCGTGCGCGCGCGTGCGTGCGTGCTGCTTGTGTGGGCGTCCGCGCACGGGGAGGACGACGCGGAGGCAGGCGCGGGCGGTCTGCAGCCACGGGTGGCTTGTGCCTCCGCCTGCGGGTGCACACGTGCCGCGCGGATACCCGTGGCTCTTCGTGGGCGAGCTGGCCAGCCCCACAAGGGCTGCCGGGCAGTGCACGCGTGCTGTAGGCAGAGGGGCTGGCGGTGTTTGGGGTACAGGGGTGGGGTGGCAGCCTGGGCGATGCCGGGAGAGTCTCCCCCAGGTGTTTTAGCCTCCCCCGGGTGGTTTGAGGACAGAGCAGGACCTTCGTTCCCTGTGGCTCAGTCTGAACAAGGGGAAGAAGGAGGTTTTGCTGTGCCGAGCATCCTTGGGACCGCGGTGGGGGTGAGTCCACACCAGGCACTTCTCGTTGGGCTTGAGGACAAGGTGGGAGAAGACCCAGCCCAGGGTTAATCCCAGCCCTGGAGCAGCAGTGTTTCCACCCAAGGGCAGCCTGGTGTTGCAAGCAACATGGAAAAAAAAAAACAGAAAGCCACTGCCCTAAGAAAAAAAACCCCAAACCTTTTTGGGCATCCAAATTGCTCCTACCCCCAGAGCTGAACAGTCTGAGGCCCCGCAGAGGGCGGCATGACCTTCCTGGCCTCGTTTGCCAGGCGCTTTGCCGGGTGGCAGCGTGTTCTTTACCCTGCAAACCCGGCAGCTTAGAGAAGCCGTGTTTTAAGCTGCTCCCCTTTAAGCAGGACCACGGGAGAAGGGGTACAAGGTCTGAGGGCCCCCCTGCTCGCAGGCAGGGCCTGATCGCGCACCGGTGTGTGACTGCTTCTGCCAATGCCACCAGGACATGCCCGACTTGAGGCGGGATGAGTTGAGCTGGGCGTGAGGCAGGCTGGGCTGGGAGCGAGCAGCCACAGGGTGGCTGGAGAGAGCCACCGTGATGGAGCTGCCGCCATCCCTGCCCTGCAGCTGGCAAGGACTGCCTCTTTTTCCCCAAATGAGCCATCAAGGTGACCCAAATCGGTGCTGAACAGACACGGGAGGGGGACGTAGCAGGGGCAGATGGCAGGCCAGCACCCTCCCAGGTGGGAGATGCTCTCTGGTCCCCCAGCCCCACGCCTTGGGCAGCAGCGAGGAGGACCCACGTGTGGCCTCACATCCTCGGAGCTGCTGCCACCCGGAGAGACGCAAGGATCCAGTGCCTGGTGCTGCTTGCGAAGCCCGTGGGGTGCCGGCACCCCATTCCCAAAGCAAGGGGTAGAGGTGCGCTCGACGAGCCGTTGGTGACCCGGCAGGGGGGCTGCCTGCATCGCCGCCCGCCGCGGCACAGCGGGGCAGAGGTGGGGACGTGAAGCGGAGCCGGGGCGCGCGGGCTGCTGGCGTTCACACAGCCACGCCTGGCCGGGAACGTGTTACGAAAGAGCACGCGGGGACCCGCCTCAAACCTCTGGCACAACATCACAGGGGATAATAATAATCACCACCATCATCCGAAACCCAATTAAAGCCGACAAGCGAACAGAGCAGCAGTGATAGAGCGGCAGAGAGGAATGATTAATAACGAAAGTCCGAGGTTTCAACATTTGTTTTTGTCCCGCATGAGAAGACAACGTCGGATGCCCGTGGCTCGCGGGCAGGCAGCGGGCAGGGCCATCCCCACGGTTCAGGTGCAGCTGCACTGCTTTGGGAAGGAGGGTTGAGCTGCACGGACATCTGGGCCCTGTGGAGAGATGTCCCCCAGCCCACTCCATTCCCCAGCGGTGACACGGTGGCCCTGCGATGGGCAGATGCAGGCAGGGGGAGGCTGGCACGCTCTGCCCGACTCCTGCCTCCAGGATCAGATGGGTTCGGTGCGGAGCCGCCATGCAGTGCCCTCCAGCACCCTCGGGAGTGGGGGCTCAGTGCCATAGGGGCTTTGCAACTCTCCCCACCTGGGAGACGGATCCCCGGCTTGCCGGAAAGCCGCTGGCTCCTGCGTGGGCAGCAGCCACGGAGCAGAGGGGTCTCTGAGCCACCGCAGGGAAAATAGCTCTGCCTCAGGAGTGGGGCCGAAGGGAGGGTGCGGAGGCCGTCGTGGGTCCCCCAAGAGCATCTCCAGCCCCTGCTGCCGGGGCTGGGGGAAGCGAGCCCCTGCTGCCAGGCATGTCCCTGCCTGGAGCAGACGCCGCGGGGGCTGCGCTGGGTTGACGCCGTGGCAGGGTGGCCGCAGCTTGCTCCGCTCTCTGCCATCTGCCACCATGGTTTTCCCGGCACCGTTTCCTGCCCGGGTTCGTTTGGCGACATCAGTGCTGGTACACAAACAGGGATGGGGAAGGTTCCCACGGGCAGGAACTCACTCATCCAGTTTTTACTTCCATTTCTGGCCTGGCTTGGGCTCGAGCCGACTAGCAGGCTCCCGGCTGTCCTGGGCACAGCTTGGGGGCTGGCACAGGCCAGGGGCTCCTCCGGCTCCGCCGGCTGCCTGCCCAGTGGCCTGAGGGCTGGGAGGGTCGAACGGTGTGGGCACAGGCTGACCGCAACGAGTGCTGCTGGAGCAGGGATTGCTCCTGGGGCAGTGGCTGCCTGTGTCCTCTGAGCTCCCAGATCAACTGCGTGGCACCAGGACAGGTCCTTACGCGCCATCACCAGCCTCTTTGAGCCCCTTAGCAAACTCCAGGACTTGAAGAGGGCAGGATGGGGACTGTTGTTCATTCTCCTCCCGCCCTCCCTGCACCGGGCTGGATCCTCACACCCAGCCCACACGGAGGCAGGGACCCTCTGCTCGACCGGAGGGCTGGGAGCCACCACCTGGGGGCAGATCCCTGGGAGGGTATGGTGGAAATGCAAGGCAGACAGCCGGCCCAAGGCTCACACCGCGCTTCCCAAGCACCGTGCCATAGCGTTGCTCCTCAAACCACGCCAGCTCCCTTTGCACGAGCCGTTCGCCTGGTTGCGGCATGGCCACCTCCTTCGCATGTCCCGTGCTTTGCGGCGACTGCCTTCAAACAACACTCGCCCCGCAGCCAGCCCCGAATTCACTCCGGCTAAACCAGAACCGAACAGAGACAAGGTTTAAAAGACCTTCAAGTCCTCCCATAATCTAAGAAAGGCCAAACCTCAGAGAATGTCAGACAAGTGAGATGGGGTCTCCCGCGGAGCATGGTGGTGCCCTGCTCCCGCAGACACCGGGGCCCGTCGCTGGGCGATGCCTTGGCTCGTGAATGGCTGGCAGCCCCAAAAGGGTGGCTGTTTCCCCGGCAGCGCTGCCGCACCGCTCAGATGGGATGCTCGTTACAGCCGGGAGTTAATCGCGCGGCAGCGACAGCTATTGTTTCTTCACTTCCTCTTGTTATTTCCCCTCTCCGCAGATGGGGAGATCACTTCCAAGCCAATGGTGTTATTCCTGGGACCGTGGAGCGTTGGCAAATCCTCCATGATAAACTACCTCCTCGGGCTGGACGACACTCCCTACCAGCTCTACACAGGTACCACGCTCACCGCTCCCTCCCTGCGCCCCCGCGGCTGCGCTGGCACCTGCGTTTCTGCGTCCGTGCGCTCAGTGATTCCTGGCCATGTCTCTTCAATCCCCCCACCCCATTACAGCCGGGAGGTTGCAACCCGGTGTGTGCTGCCCGTCTGCAGTGCCACGTGGAAGGAAAGGTTCCCCACCACGACACAGGGCCTGTTCACCCTCCCCGGGGAGGAGGAGGGCATCACACCCTGCAGCATCCCCGTCCCGCAGCGCAGGGCTCACCACCTCTGACCTTGTCTTCTCCCCTTCCCTTCTCACGTGGAGCCAATTAATTCCCCCTCCCCGGAGAAAAGCCATTCCCCTTCCTTCCTCCCTGCTCCCACGGATGACACCTCGCAGCTGAGGTCAGATGTCCGTGGCCAGCTCTGTGCTGCGGTAATCAGGGTTCCTGCGAGGTGGTTCTCCAGGGCACCTTGTGCAGTCAGGCCACCTCCAGAACAACCAGTACCCACAGAAGACAGCCCTGCTGGCGCTTTCTCAAGAGGTTTGGCAAGAATTTAATAGTCCTGCTGCTTGCCTTCCCCTAACATCTCTTGGCAAGCGAGTGATGCTCCTGAGCTCCCCGGCTAGTCCCAGGCCAGCCCTGTCATGTCCATAGCCTGGTATGGATCTCACAGCTCTGCTGCTCCTCTCGTTGCTGGGCAGGGGCAGAACCCACCACTTCCGAATTCACTGTCATCATGCACGGCCCCAAGCTGAAGACCATTGAGGGCATCGTGATGGCTGCTGACAGCGCCCGCTCCTTCTCGCCCCTGGAGAAGTTCGGGCAGAACTTCTTGGAGAAGTTGATAGGGATCGAGGTGCCCCACAAACTGCTGGAGCGAGTCACCTTCGTGGACACGCCGGGCATCATCGAAAACCGCAAGCAGCAAGAACGAGGTAGGGGTTTACTGGGTTCATCTAAGGGACTCCAGAAAACATGTCGTAATGATGTCAGATGACAAAAGATGGCTGAAGCGCAACAGGGAAGAGCCCTAGGTCACGAAAGGGGTCTTGCGCTAGAGGGGATGGTGACGTTTGTCTGCCCATGGCTATGGCAGCAGCAGCTGGGACCTGGGAAACGTACCCAAGTGTCATCAGCTAGAGCAGCTGTTTCTGCTGTCTGGAGGTGTGACAGTCAGGCATTTCGGCAAGGTGTTTCCTGGGGACTTCTCGGGCTGTTGATTGTCTGCCTCAGGTCAGCATTTAATGCTCGGTTTGTCACACTTGGATGGCTTTGCCATCAGCTGGTGCTACAGCAGGGCCCAGAGAAGCTCCATCCCCACAGCACCTGGGATGCCAGGACAGATCAGCAGAGCTTCTTGACCCTCGTGGTGCCCACTGAGGAAAGCAACGCTGTGGCCAATGTCTGCTCACAGGAGCAGCAGGAATCTGTGGCCAGCAGCAGGGAGAAAGGAGGTTTGGAGGTGAGGTTGAGGGAGACACGCAGTCACAGGCCCAGACACACAGGAATGGGTTTTCATGCCAAGAAACTCCGAAGTGTTTTCAGCACATGAGAAACAGGTTCTGGGCTGCATGGGAAGTCTGCTGTGTCTCACACCCTGTCCAACCCAGACAGGGCGTGAGACACGGCAGGCTCAAGGTTTATCTGTCCCTTGACCTAGAGGGACTCATCCTGCGCTGGCCATTTCTGCTGGATTTCTCTCTTTCCTCTCCTCAAGGTTACCCGTTCAACGACGTGTGCCAGTGGTTCATTGACAGAGCTGATCTCATCTTCGTTGTCTTCGACCCTACGAAGCTGGACGTGGGCTTGGAGCTGGAGATGCTGTTTCGTCAGCTGAAGGGCCGCGAGTCTCAGATCCGAATCATCTTGAACAAAGCCGACAGCCTGGCTACCCAGGAGCTCATGAGAGTCTACGGTGCCTTATTCTGGAGCCTGGCTCCTCTCATCAATGTCACAGAGCCACCCAGGGTGTACGTTAGCTCCTTCTGGCCCCACGAGTACCATCCGGATACCCACAAAGACCTGTTCCTCAAAGAAGAGATATCGCTCCTGGAAGATCTCAACCAGGTGATTGAGAACAGGATGGAAAATAAGATCGCCTTCATACGCCAGCACGCCATCCGGGTGCGCATCCACGCCCTTTTGGTCGATCGCTATCTACAGACCTACAAGGACAAAATGACCTTCTTTAGCGATGGAGAACTGGTGTTCAGGGACATTGTGGAAGATCCTGACAAGTTCTTTATCTTTAAGTCCATTCTGGCAAAGACCAATGTCAGCAAATTTGACCTCCCCAACCGTGAGGCATACAAGGACTTCTTTGGCATCAACCCCATCACCAGCTTTAAGCTGCTGTCTCAGCAGTGTTCCTACATGGGAGGGTGTTTCCTAGAGAAGATCGAGAAGGCCATCACTCGTGAGCTTCCCGATCTCTTGGGAAGCATCGGCTTGGGGAAGAAGCCCAACGTTCTCTCCTGCGACATCACTGGCTGTGGTGAAACCCCAAAGAATCGCTACAGGAAACCCTAAGGTGTTCTGTAATATAACCAACCGTCCATGTGTTCCTACCGGTGAATGAGCTTATGTCTTATCTGTCCAAGAAGCCATGGTTTGTTAACCGTTTGAGTGCCACACTGGCAAAGGCTACTGTACTATGAGGACTCTGAGTCATTGACATCGATGGCAGGGGAAGATGGGTGGGCATAAGAAAGAGAATAAAAACTGTGAATTCCTGACATTTTATCTTTGTTCTTTCAAGTAGAAGGCAATGTTTAAGCTGTAAGTATGAGCAATGCACGGTGAGCTAGAACTGTAGCTGCTTTTTCACTGGCGCCAAGAGTGCGTGAACAGGAATTTCAATCTCTGCATCCTCGAAGCCAGCAGGGAGCGAGAACGAGGGCACGACGTGAGACCACAGGGGAGAGCGGTGACACACTAACCCAGGGCATCACCGGGAGCCCTGGGGGTAAAGAGCTGGGCAGGGAAAGCGAGGCCAGGTCCCAGCTGTTGTTTTCAGGCACAAACGTCCTACAAATATCTGCCAGATATTGACCTTGTTTTTCTTTCTGAGACTTTTAGGTCGCCCAGTGAGTTCTCCTTTCACATAACAGCTGAGTTAAACTTCTGCAGCCTTCACCTGGGTGTTCACCTTAAAAAGGGGCTTTTGCAGGGGTGTTTGTAGCTCCAGACAGGTAGCCATGGTGGGCTTTGCAAGTCCATGTCCGAGGAAGCAGCGGGCTGGAAAGGAGCTGCCAGCACTGGTTAAGCTGTGCTGGAGGAGGAGGGCCAGCAGCCCGAATCACACAGTCCCACAAGGAGCTGTGAGCAGGTTTTCCTCCCTCTGGGCCAGCACAGGCACAGGGCACCTGGTGCCTGCGTGTGTCATTAACCTCCAAAACCCATGCCGGCAAGTCAAGCCTGCAGATCAGCAGGGCTCCAAGGGTTAAGGGTTTGGCAAGTTGACCTTGTTCAGCTCCATGTTGTTTTCTCAGAGTCAGACCCCCGTGTTTTTCTGGTCTGTGGAGGGAGGCAAAACTTGGTAGGGGGGTCACTAGCAGCATCCTTTTTGCCCATCTGCTGGTCTGTTCTCCCTAGGACAACCCAGGCAGGTTTCTCTGGCTTGTTCACCAAACTTCCCCCATTTCAGCCACGATTTTGTTGGCTCATCTCTGTGCATCAGCACTCAGTCCCGGGAGGAGAATGAGTATTGCTTCGAAAACACCTGAGCAGGGTGAGGTTCCCTGTGGACAGCCGACCTTGAAACCCTGAAGTGAAAGCCAAGGGATTAGGGGTGGCCTCATGACCTGGCCCTCATGGCCAGCACAGCTGGCTGCTGAGCCAAGAACAAGCCAATCAAGACGTAGATGTCACCCTGGATGGAGACCAACGCCTTCGAGCCCACCAGCGACTTGCTGAATGTCCTTTCTCCTTCCTCCTGCCAAATGAGCACAGCTAGCACTGCTCTCCAGGAAACCTCTGGAGTAGAGGGACTTACCTTTGACAGGAACAAGAAGATGTGGAGGTGCCGGGTGAGGCAAGAAAAAGGCAAAAGGAATGAAAGTGGGGAAAAAGAAAGCTGGGAATGGAAGGCTGTGTTGTGATGGAAAGGGTGTGAAGGGCAGCGCCCCTCATCTCCAGGTGCTCAACGGGACGTGGGCTGCGGCGGAAGGTCCGTGGGAATTCCATGTCCCCCAGCACTGAGGCCAGGCACTGCGAAGAAGAGGTCATCTCAAGTCCAGGTGAGTTTGGGGGCATACCACCCCAGGGACTTCCATGTTCCTTGCCTCTGCTTCAAGGTAGGACTCTACCTTTGAACTAATGAAGACGAGACCCAAATCTACATCCAAGCACAGGAAGGGGCATGGCTCGTGCAGAGGGATTTTGCCCACAGCGCAGAGGGGACTGGAGGTAGGAGTGAAGGCAAGGAGAGTGCCAGAGAGAGCAGCAGCCGGAACAGCCTGGAGAGAAGCGATGTGCTCGTGAGTCAGCACCGCGAGGTCTCAAACCTGCCCCAGAGCTGCTGCCCCCCTCCGCTGATCTTCCTTCTGCTGTCTTGTACAGGATCCCGTTGCTCATCAGTGTCCCGCTCTGTCTCACCCACTCCTCACCTCTCACTCCCCTCCGCCAGGTTAGTCTGCATGGTTTTCTTAAGAGCTAATGGAATAGAAACACCGACAGAAATGGGCTGATATTGTCACTGCTCCTGCTGTCACGCTGCGTGTCACTGTCACGGCAAGCAAAGGCCATCAGACCTATTTGCAAGTGCCATCGTGCGCCATCTCCTCCCTTGCTGCCCTGTCCCAACAAAGCCCGTGGGCTCTGGGGTACCCAGGGAAAGGCCCCCCTCCCCATCCCAGGAAGGAGCCCTGACTCTCCCTTACGGCCTTGAAGGCACCGTTGCTCCGTTCTCGGGCCGCCCCCGTCGTTCTCCCTTCTCTGTTTTCCTTTTCTTTTGCTTTGTCCACCAGCACTCATCGCCTCCTCTCCCCCTTTCTCCTCCCTTCAGCACCCGCACACCCTGTGCAAAGCCCTGGTGCCCGTGTCCCAGATGGGGCTCCTCTGGTTTCCCCCCACGATATCGTACGTTAGGGTTCTCTTTCCACCGTGGTGGCGGCGGTGGTCCGAAGCTGGGGCTGTTTTCTGCTCCCTGTGACGCACGCTGACCCGGCTCCGTGCTGGCTCGGGGAGATGCCGACATCGAGATGCTTTCTCTCCAAGTGGGTGGCTGTCAGTCCCCAGAGGACTGTAGTCCACAGCCCAGCTCTCTCCGAGATTTCTTAGGAGAGCTCTGGGGAGCTGGCGGTGGAAATGGGGAGCAGGGAGACCTTTGCATTTTGCCCAGAAGCCCTAAGCCCCCACGGGGCCGGTGGGGTGAGCGTCTTGCCTGAGAGCATCATAGGAGGGAGGGAGCTGGGGCACAGCCCCGCGTAGATGCCCGTGATTGTGTGCATTGGGATAAAACTGTCAGCTTGAACATCAGCCCGTCTAATAAAACCTGGTATTTTCCAAACACACTCCCTGGAGATGCTTGTTCTGTTTCTCCTGCCAGCGCGGTGCGAGCGACGGGGCCGGGCTGGCAGGGGCGTGCAGCTGCAGGCGGTGAGGCAGGAGCTCCCGTCTCCTTCCCCACACTCCGGTCTCATGCCTGTCCCTCGCGTGGGACCTGCCGGCCACGTCTGGGCTATTTGGGTGCTTTTTCCAACCTGGCTTCCCGTGCCGTAGGCACAAACCGGCAAAGCGAACCTCAGCTCCTTCGCTTTGCGCTTCAGGGAAGCGCAACCCACCCCGGTGGGACAGATCCTTGCTCCCACCCGCACCAGGAGATGCTCTTTTAACCCCTCTTTGTGTGTGGTCCCCCGAACGCAGCCTGGGCCACCCTTCTCCTCCTCCCCTCGCAGAGGCTCTGGAGCGCTGGGAGAGAAAAGCCAACCCTCCCTCTGCCGCGGGGTCCCCCGGGGTCCGGCACAAAGCCGGCTCTGATTCACCCGTGGGGGCTCCGGGGAGAAGCAGGAGCCGCGGGGCCGGTGGCGAGCGCTGGCAGCCGCGGGGCTGAGTCACGGCCGTGGGCCCACGCGTGCCGTGGCAGGCAGGCAGCCCCGTGACTCAGCCTCACCGGCAGCACCGCGCACGGCTCACCCACCTCGGCGGCAGGCTGGGCTGGCTGCAGGCAGGGATGCTCTGCGCGGCGCACGGCTGCTTCTCCCCACTCCAGCATCACGATCGCATCCTGCCTGCCCTGGCCGCTGCCGCGGGGAGAGCCCCGCAGGGATGCCCTGGACGAGCCCTGGAGATGCTGGATGCCACCTCTGTCCTCTCCCTGGTGGCAAAGGCACCTGCAGCCGGGCAGGAGCTGTGCTGCGAAGCAGAGCCTGCACACCACCCAGCTCCAGGTCCATGGTGGAGGGAAGGGGATCGGGGACCTTGGAGGAGGGCAGGGGCTTGGGGACCATGGAGGAGAACAGGAGGTCAGGGACCACGGCAAACACCGGGGGGTCTCACCAGCCACCCAGCGAGAGGCGGATGGAGGCACCATCCCACCAGAGGCTGGGGCTCACGCAAACTGCTTATTATAACGCTACTGCCTGGCCTGTCTGTCTGTCTGCCGTTCCAACTATCCGCCTCACTCGCTAATCAAAGAGGTTGTTCCAAGAAAGCTGGAAGAGGAGAAGGAATGTCTCACTCGGTCGTGGCTTCCTTCGGAAAGTCTGGAAAAACTGTGGCATCTCGATGTGCGTGAAGGTCTGACTGGCAAGAAGCATTTTCCTTCCAAAGCTGCTGTAAAGATGTGAATCATGAGCCGGCAACGCTGCTGGCAGAAAGAAAACTGATTCCACTGAGACGTGGTGCTGGCAGTGGTTCTGCCGTATCTCTTGGATGGAAAAGACAAACATTTATCTTAGAGACATCACTGGAGAAGCGCTGCCGGTGCTGCTGAGAGCCCGGCGGCAGCGGGATCCTGCCTGCACCCAGGGTGCTCCCACCAAGGGGAGCCTCAAGCATGTTTCCCAAAGGTTTCCCAAAGCCCGGCGGTGGCGTTGCCAATAGCCAAACGCAAGCCAAGGGGGTTGCAGTCCCTTTTGGTTGCCCTCCACAACCTCAACCCCTCGGCAGCTTCTCCGTTTCAGGGATGAAAATATGCCATACCCCAGCGGCTCGTTTGCGATGACACCCGTTTGATTTCTGCTGTTTTACAGGCCTCACGTCAGACGTCGCAGGGAGAGACGAGGAGGGGATGCCTGAGCAGATCGACTTTTCTCGCTGGGAGCTCGAGGCGAGAGTTTCTTGCGGTAACGCGCCCAACTGCACCTCTGCAGCCACAACCACCCCATGGCAGAGCACGGGCCTTGAACCACACCTGGGGAATGTGGGGATTCATTGCCCCTTTCATCGGAAAAGGACCTAACACCTTTGGAAAGGTCTGCCAGGAGCCGGGGGGGGGAGCCTGGTGCTCCACCTGCAGTGGGGTGGAGGTCCCTCTGTGCCACCACCCCCATGCAGCCTGTCCCCTGCTGTCCTCACGCACCCAGGGCTGGGGCCAAAATCCCACCAGACTTTGTCCCCGAAACACCCCGTGCTGTGATCACAAGGTCCCTGTGGATCTGGCATGTTTACCAAGCCACTCAATCCCTTCCCAGGTGGCCCCCAAAATCTGCCAGCCCAGTTCTCCACCACAGAGCTGGGGCTGCTGCCCTCCCCGCTGGTGGCAGCTTGCCCGACCGGCTCAAGCCACCACTTACAGACCCCAGAGCAAACAAAACCCCCCATTTCCACACAATTCCCTCCTTTTTGGCACCTTCAAAGTCTGTGGAGCTCAGAGGGCACCCTGGCTTGTACCATCCCCAGCCTTCGGGCCATCCCCTCCCTGGGGTGCTGCGGCAGGGGCCGGGCTCAGACTTCATCCCCGCTTCACTGCATGGCCTCGGAAGAGTTTCAACATTAAAGCGTTGATGTGCAGAGTGCGGCTTTGGGTCACGCCGGCTGAACACGCCCCATCTCAAGCCAGAGCCCTGTGTCTGCAAAGAGCCCCAAAATCCATATATTTTGCCCAAGACACGTATGCGCAGGACACTGAATCATGAGGGCAAGTAAAGCCGTGTCCTGCAGAGCTTCCAGGTGCTTTGGGGACACCTCCCTCAGTCAATACCCATGGGATGAGGACCACCCGTTTGCAGGTGGCAAAGGGGTTTGGACCCAGAATTCGGGTTTGCAGGTGATGTCGGACCTTCCTGGTGGAAGACGGGGCGAAGGATGGGGAGCAAGCCCACCACTCGGGATGCCTGCCTTGGGAAGAGCCTCGGGCTGGGGACCAGCCATGCCCCAAAGGATGGGCTCCTTGGGAGTGATGGGAAAAGCCTGGATACTGGCCCCAAGAGGTCACCGTTTGCTTTAGCACGCCTGGGTGATGTTCTGGGCAAGAGGCAGAGGAGCCAGGGCAGCCCAGAGCCTTGGGAAGGTTATTTTCTACCCCAGGGGGTGCTGAGCAAACGTAACCCCGGCAAAATTGGGGCTGGAGAGCTGGTGGTGGGTGGTTCAACCCAGAAGCTCGTTTGGCTGCTGGAAATGAAAGAGGAAAGAGGGAGGTGGGTGGTGGGCTGGGACCTGGGGGGTCCCCTGAAGCAGAGGAGAGACCGGAGGGATCGCAGGGTGCTCACGCGCTGCTTTCGGCCGGCCGAGAGCCTGTGCAGCACGGGAGGCAGTTCGGTGCTACGTTCAGCCCTCGCGCGTGTGTTATCTCATTTGGCTGCTCCTTTTCTAACGCCTTCGTTAGTGGTCATTTAATTCCAGGATGCAAAAATGAGCTGTTCCGAAATACCGATATACGTATGCAAAATATGCAATGAGCAATTAGTGCTGCTAATGAGAGAGGGAGGCGTGGCAGCAGCAACAGGAAAAACACATCAATGTCCCAGCAAACCCCAGCCCCAACCCAGCTCAGCCAGCCTGCCGTGACCTGGAATTACTATTTCGGGACACAGGGAGAGAAAATGAAACACGGGTGGGGGAGTTGACGACAAGCGGCCGCTTCCCACCCACGGGAGAGACACGGGGCGTCCGAAACCACCCCGTACTCACAGTAAAGGTGATCAGAAGGGATGGGAAGGGGGTGCCGGTGGCGCTACCACTTCAACTCTGGATCTAAATCCAGCGGCACGGGGAAGCCCCGTGCTTCCCGGCGACTCTCCAGTGCTGTTTGCCTGGACATGGGAATTAATGGAGCTGAGCATGGGAACCAAGCGCTTCTGGGGCCGGGGAACGCCGGCCGGTGCTTCCCAGTAGCTGTGATTAATTGTTGTTAATATTAAATTCAGCGCTTTTATGCAGGATGGAGAAGTGTTTAGGCAGAAGCCTGTCCCACCTGTCATTAAAAAACATTGCAATTAAGCCGTAGTGGAAGGAAATAAGAGTAAACGCATCCTCTGTAAGTGGCTTCAGCTTTCCACGGACATCTGTGTCCCACCGTTTCCTCTTTGGCTGGCCAAGCTGCTTCTGTTTTCCCTCTTCCCATGACCCGTACGTTGCTTTTTCTCCTTAATCCTGCCCGCAGCTCCCGACGGCGGGGGCTCGGGCAGGGAGGAAAGGAGCCCCAGCTGCCTCTGACCCATTGCTACCCATGGAAATTTCATGTCAGCGGCAGCTGCAGCCCCAGCCCCGGCCAAAATCAAGGCTGTGCTCCGGGTACATGCACACCTAGCGGGTCCCCAATGCTCTTGTTGCTCCTTTGCAGCCGGTGCTGGGGCAGGGTGCAAGCTATACCCGGTCGGAGCTAAATCCTAAAGCTCTGCCAGGGACGGAGCTTGTCGGCAAAGCTGGGTACAGGAGCACGGTGCACCCCAGTAAAATCATTAGGGGGGCACCAGGCTGCCAGGGGCGAGGTGCTCACGCCGTGATGAGAGATGCTGGGACCTGGGGAAACGCAGGAGGGGGGGCCCGCTCCCCGCTGGCACGCTGAAGCTCCATCGGCCGGAGGAGCACAGCACACCCGGGAGGTGCCGCCGGACCCCAAATCCCCCCAGGAATGCCGGGAATAGGCACCATGCTTGCCAGCACCCCCAGATGAAACATTGCATCCTGCTTCAAGAAGCCTTTTTGCCGCATTCATGCAGAAAACTGAAGAGTTTTAGAAACTGTGAAGAAGGGTTTAGAAGCTCTGGGGGTGCCCGCAGAACCCCCCCTCCATCGGCAGAAACCCGAACGCTCTGTGCTTTCTGCTCGATGAAGGGTTGCTACTGCCCTGATATGAAGGGTTTAACAACTTGTTTCCACCTTGCAGCGGATCTGGATGGGATTTTCAGCAGTTGAGATCTGCTCCTGTTTAAGCCAACGGTGACCGACCTCAGCCAAATGCTCCCAAAAAGCCATCCCCGGCTATCGACCCCGCAGGGCCCGGCGCAGCCCTGAGGTCTGCGGCAGAGCCGTGCCGACAAGCGCGGTCACAGGGCAAAGCAGAACAGGGCCAGGGGGTGGTTCTGCATCCCAGGACAGGGTTTTCCCATGGCGTTGTCCGCCTGGTTTATTCCGGCTGCGGTCGCCCCCAGCGAAGGATGAGGCAGGGTGCTGCGGGGTGGGATGCGGGGCTGGCGGTGATGGGTCAGCCCATGCCAGAGGACACCGAGAGGAGCCGCGCTGGCAGGGGCCGAAGGGGGACGCTCTTCTGCCTCTCCCCAGTGACTGACAGGGCTGCGACGCAGCCAGAAGCCACAGGTAAAATCTAGGGAATGCCAGGAGAGATGGGTGGGAGTGGCAGCAACGTAGAGCCCGGTATGCCGTGCCACGGCAGGTTAGAAACAGCGTGGCCAGCATCCCCATCCCCTCCATAGCAGGTCCTGAAACCCCTGCCGGGGCCTGGGGAAAGGGAAAAAAAACAAGATAGGACTTAGGGCGAGGGGGCTGGAGATAAAGAGGGGCTGTGCGGCAAAATAAACCCTGCGGCAAGTACGATACCGGCGCCAGGAATACTACACTGAAAAATTTGGACCCAGTGTGATAAGGATGACACGAAAAGCATGCCGAGAGCCAAAGCCGGCTTTGCGGAGGAGGCAGGCAGAATTGACCAGGGTCAGGATGGACGGGGAGGGATGGAGGAGCACCAGGCATGCCTAAATTGGGGTAGATGTGGGACCCTGGCAGCCCCAGAGCCTGGCTGGCTGGGGGACACGGCAGGTGGGGACGAAATGCAGGGGACTGCAGCAGCGCCGTGGCTTCACCCGGCGCTGGACGGCAAAGTCCCAACACCGGACCCAGGCTCCGGCCACATCCCCGGGCTCTGCCGATGCAGCAGGGAAGGGACAGGCTTTGCCGGGACCACGGTGCCAATGAAGGACTTGTTTTCCCCATTGCTCGCAAACGTCATCACCTTGTACACGAACACAAAATACCAAAACGGGAGTCAGCTCCAGGGCGGTTCGGCTTCCGCACAGAAATAAGCCGCTCAAGGGCAGCGCTGCAGTTTGCAGAGGTGATTTCAGGCTGTTTCGGGGGGTTTCAACAAGGCCCTTCATGGCAGGTAGAATATACTCCCATTAAAAAATCATTAAAAAATATCTTTTTTTCAATTAGTTGCTTCCCATGGATGAGAGGAAACCTTTCAGTCTCAGCTAGTGGCCAAACATCCTTTTTTTAGCTTTGATATATATTAGAGAGCGGAAAGGAGTGCAGACAGTATCTTCCTACGAGCAGTAGATTCAAACTATATAAAGGTGTTGGGTTGTTTTTTTTTTAAATAGCTGCTTTTTTCGTGGCCCAGCGCTGTGATCCAGCACAACAAAAGATCCCAGTCACACGAGGCAGCCAACCTGAGACCACCTCAGGAATCTTAATTCCTGAATTTCTCAGCTATTTTTTTTCTCCCCCCCCCCCCCCCCCCCCCCCCCCCCCCCCCAAAGGTAAAAAAATCTCGATGAGCCAATTACGGAGATCTTGACATAATGGCATTTTTTTCGGTAACATATGCTGTAGTTTAAACTCCCCTCTGTAAACACTCGGGGATGTGCTTATATCTACACGTGCAAATAATCCCATGCAGGTCAGCAAAACTAACCGCCTATATAACGTTAAGCGCGTGTGAAAAGTGTCTGCAGGATTGAGGCCAGCAATTGCAAAACAGTTTAAACTATAATCCTCCATTTTCATTAGTTTCTTGAAAAACTTCTGCTGTGGGCTTGAAATCCTTCCTGTTTTGTCGAGCCAAAGGTGATTTTTCTCCCCAGGCAGCCGGAGCAAAAATCTTTCCACTGGTTTTAAGTTGTCAGGCTTCAAAAATCGCATTTCCCACTAAGGATGTTCTGCCCTTTTAATTTAGAGAGCTCAAGGTTGACATCTTTTGTGTAAATAAAGCTAATTAAAGATAGTTATTATTTGCTATACGTGAAAGTCCTCCAACACCACAGTCCGGTAGATTTGGCTGCTTTTGCGAAATAAAGCTTTGAGCTTTTGCTACGCTGCAGAAATGCTAAATACAGCATTTACAGCCTACTAAGGGGTTTCTTCAGCCCTGCTTGTATCTCCTGATTTTCTGTAGGATTGAAGGCTTTATAAAACGGAGATCTTTCGGAGCGTGGGGTTTGCCAGCTCTTTGCCTTGAGCTGCTGCGGAGCAGGAGGCGGATGGGGCAGCAGGGCCAGCCCAGAACATCCCTGCCGTCAGCCCCACGCTGCCGCAGCACCCGTCGCCGCTGGGAGCACCCTTTATTCCTATCCACGGGCTCTTCGTTTCTCAGCCTAATACAGCATTTTCAAAAAACCTCAGCCCCCAAACTCTACACGTTCATCCTCTCCTAGGATGCTGAGCGGCACAGAAGTGGTGGGCTGCAGGCAGAGACCACCTGAAGCTGCGTTCTCTCACAGGGAGAGACATCCACCCGCCAAACCATCGCCGCCGTGCGTTGCCTTGCTGGGAAAAAAATCGAGGCAGCGACTCGGCGTTGCTGAAGTTTCCTTGGTTAGCGAGGCACGCTGCCCGCTCGGGGGAAGAAGGTGGGTTTTCTGGGCTGGGTTGCGGGCCGGCTGAGGTGAAGAAGATGGTCATCTCTCCAGGAGCCCTGCCCACGTCTTAAGAAGAAGTCTGAGGCTGGAGGAAAGCGATGAACTTGGTGCCTCCTGCTCTAAGCAGCCCTGGCTGCGTGGATGAGACAGGGCAAGGTGAAAAATCTGGCTAAAAATCAACACGTCTCCACTCACGACAAATTGCCTCGAAAGCAGCATGGCACATGCCTTGAGTTTGAACCGACCACGACAAGAAAAGGAAGCAAGAGATCCAGATTAAGGGCAAATCCTTCATTAAGAGCTCAAATAGTTCAAATACAAAATAAAAGATGGCAATCATTATTTGGATTATAATAAAATGGGATTTAATAAATATGTGTTACGACCGTGAAAGGAGAAGAGAATATTTTCCCTGCTCTTTCACGGAGCCAAAGCTGAGGAAGGAACTGGAACGAGGGTGGTGAAAGAGGAGAAATGAGCAGACAGGAAAAAGCCACTTAGCACAATAAATCTGCTTCTCAGCCCCCACTTCCCCGTTTTATGGCCGGAGACTTTTCTCTCTCTACAGCCACGCGCCTTTGCCTCCCGAAACCCCTGCAGGGATTCGCAGGAGCGTGTCACATCCCTCGCAGAGGACAGGCCAGCAGTTAGCACTGGTACCCCTCTGCCACCGCACGGCGTGCCTCGGCCTTACAGGGCAGAGGGGACGGTGTTCTCGCTACCGTGCAGAAACATCACCTGAAGACAGTGGAATAAGGTTGGGTTTTTTAAAATATTTTCAGCCACAATTCAGCTTTGCAGCTTATTCAGGAGCAGGTTCTCCAGGCACCCAGGAGTGGAATATTAACAACTGAGATGTTTTGATTAGACACACAAGACACACAATCTGCTTGTTTGTTTGTTTGGACTGAAGTAATACTGAGAGGCAATTTCAGCTCCTTGTTTTGTTTCCTAAGTGTGCCAGGAAATAATTTACCAAATTAACAGACAATACGTGGGACAGTTTCAGGCATGCAGTGACAGGACGGGGTCACACATAGTGGTAGCACAGCAGCCAGCTGGGTCCGCACCAAATCCCCTTTCAGAGATATCCTTTTTGTACATAACTCCTCTGCCTAAATTTACCGCCACGTAACCTCTGAGCAGTTCTTGCAGGTACCAATCATGCGGAGCCCCCAAAAGCTGCAGCCTGGAGGAAACCTTTGGTGGGAAATTGCCGAAAAGCCTGTGATGGGTTACGTTTTTTTCCCCGACTATGTCATTAGGAGTTCAGCGCGTGCCACAAAGCACGAGGGTTATTTGATGTTTGCTTATCAAGTGTGACTTGTCGGCACACCCACTACCCAGTTCAAGGAGATTCCGGGATTATAAAAGGATTAGGGCCCCGTTCCCAAATCCTGATTGCATCTAGCCAGTAATTGCTAGATTGTATCCTTCCTTCCTCTGTGATCTTTCACTGTGTTCTCTATGCTGCTTTGTTTTGCCCCCCAACTCCCCTTTTTAACATAGATTTGCTGTGTTTTCAGTACCCCAGGACCGGTATTTCTCCTTCGCTGCAGAAGCGTGCACCTTCTCTTAGCCCCATCAAAAGGTATTTAACGAATTTGTCTAGTCCAGAACAGCAGAACCCAGACCTGAGCGACTTCACATTTTATTTCCACACTATACCGCAGTTGTCAGGGCAGCAACACAGGTAAAAATGACGAGGAGATGCGATAACCATCTCTGCCAAAGCGTTATGCATTAGTGTTTTCAGCAACATTTTCTTCCCATCTTGTTCCCTGGAAACAGAGCTGGGCACGCAGCAGAAATATGCATTCACGCTCAGCTTTAAATGGGATTGTTTGGGAGGTGTTCACTGCTCTTTTGGCACTCACGGTCCATCAATAGCCCCAAAAAAGTCCTGAACACTCAGAGAGCACCAAGCACTCCATGGATATTATTTGAGAGCATCAAAATTAACATAATCTTTTTGTAATTTTTAAGTAATTGAGGCTGAAGGCCCAACAATAGTCTTTTCTTTGTGCCATGTAAATAAAATCTTTTAAGTCATGAAGCGCAGAGTGCAGCAGCCACCGGTTCAGAATGAAATAAGTTTTTAATTGACACAAATGCTAAATATATCACCTAGCAGTAGAATCAGCGGACTGCGCTGGGCCACCCCAATTTCAGTCATCACGCTGACATAGCAGGCGTCAAACCCCACTAACAGAGCAGCGGTCAAATTGCCCTGTATAATGTCTTCTTGTTTCATTAAAGGCTTAATCCTACCACCACAACAATAAATTGAATTAATGACCAGTTCCTGTGTTTGCAGACAGGAGAATTGTACTCTTTCTGTGCTGAGAGTACACAAGCGTGTAGAAACCATCTTAAATACAAACTAAAAATTGATACAATACTTTCTCAACGCCTTCCGCTTCGTGCTTGACACATCATTGCTAAATTGCTCAGATATATCTGCTCCAGCTGGAGTAGGGGGGGGTCATCTATATTCCTAGACAGCATCGGAGTTGCAGCCCTACAGGTGAAATCTCGGGTACAGCTGAGAAGAATGCTCTCTTCTACCCTTCCTGAGGGGAAAAAAAAAAGAAAATCACCAAAAAATCCAATATTACAGAGTTGCGTTGTTTTTTTAAACGATTCTGGCACCCATGGCGCAGAACAACAGACTTGTAGTTAAAATACACTGTGACAGCCTGAGCCAGGGGAAGAGAAAGCGAATCTATTCAGGGGTGCATGTGGCTGGGAACGCTCACGCTCGGCTCAGACAGCGATGGCTCTCCCCATATCCATTCCCACCTCAGCAGTGCTCGGGGTCACCTTTCCGCAGCCGATCAACCGAGACCAGGGATTGAGTCACAAAAACGCCCCGGCGATGCTCTTCTCCCCAGAAACCTGAGTTTAAAAGGGGCTTGGCGCGCGCATAGCAAACGTTTTACGAAGTTTTATGTTGTGTAATTCCTTGCGGCACTTACAATCCCGTAGCCAGGATTTTCTGTGGATTTGCAGCAGGTCTTTCTTCCAAACCTGCGGCGCGCGCACAAGATGATTGCATAAGCCTGTAATTGTGCCGGCAAATTCTCATCCCCACCTCTTTTCGGTTGAATAATCCAAAACACTACATATAAAATGTGTTGCAATTTGCAACGGCGCTGTTGCAAAAAATCAGAAAATGGGAAAATTGTGTGTTGTGACTTTCGCACCCATTGCAGAAATGACCATTTTTTTCCAAATCTCTACCGTTTCCTTCACAGTACTGCAGGAAAACCCCCCACCAAGTGTCACCCTAGGAGGAAACCTGCCTGCAAGGTTCTGTGGACAGTTGAGGCTAGTTTAGTTCTGAATAGTTAGACTAGTTTATAACGTTCTGAGGGTCCTTTTGCTGCTCCAAAGAGAAACTCCCCTATCCATAAGGACCTCCCCTCAGAAACCGTGCTACGGAGACAGGTTGTCTAAATAAGCGAACTGTGAGAACCGAAAGGTTTTATTTTCTGTTTCTCTACAGCGTCGGCTTCATAAACCTGATTTCGCAAGATCATGTAAGTCGTGGTGTTCTCCAGGTAAAGGAGCGTATAGGAGACCTTCATGGTTAGAGTGGAGCAGGTCGTGTTGCGGCACAGGAGACCAGCACGTGGGCAACCAGCCCTTCTTTCGGGGGAGGGAGGAAAAGTTTCCAGAGAAAGTAAAAAACTTTCAGACTTTCCCTATGGCAAAGGGTTCCCCCCCCTGCCCCCACCCAGTAACGGTCGGATATCTCACTCGCTCAGGGTTCGAAAGGGGTGACTGGTTTTTCGTTTGCCCATCAGAACAGAAGGTAAAGCCAGCCAAGGAGACTTTTAACAGAGGCACCAGCAGCAGTCATTTGCTTGGAGCAGGAAGAGTGTGAAGGGAAAAGTGGGAGCATTCCCGGGAAGGTGGCACACAACCAGCGCCTGCCCGACAGCCTCCTGAAACTTTATTTTTCATGGGTGGCTTTTTGGGGTATGCTACAACTTACTGGTGCTTCACGTGCAAGATAGAGAGCTGGGCACTCGAGAAGGGGAGAAAGGAGGAATTAACACTAGGATTATTTTCCTACTTCTTGGCCTGACTTGGACCCACAGACACTCCTCCCTAATTTATATCACATAGGGACTATTTTTACATGCCTTTTCGCTGCCTTCCGCCTACTCAGGGAAGTCCTGGGGATGACTTTACACTGTCACTTCCCACTATTTGACTGCAACTGTTGGTCATTTTCACTGTTTTTAGCCGTCTCATGTGGTGCTATATGCATATATATGTGCCGGCGTTGCGGCCCGGCGACGAAAGTGACTCAACACTAGCTGACCCCAATCAGTATTTTGTAGCTTCTACCCTATCTTCTTGCCATCGTTTCTTAACGGCACAAGACTTTTCTTTAGCCTGGTCATAGACTGCCCCTCGTCTCCCTAATTTCAACGTCCTGAGAAGCTGCAAGTAGATGGAGTGGGAGCCTGACACTTGGCTCGTCTAGGTGACATCAATGACTGCAGCTTGTACAGCCTTTCTTCTGAGGTTTATTCTTTGGTGCTTCCACACCCAGACAGTCCCATTCATAGCAAACTTAACACTCCTATTTCAAGTAAGAAAACACCTTTTTTTTTTTTTTCTTCTTTAAAAAAAGCAGTGTCATGCAAGTTCCTCCAAGTGAGTGTTTGTAGTTACAAAAGCACATTAGATGCGGCTGTATTTGCAGACAACAGTGGTACTTCCTCTCTTCGGAAACGTAGCAAGTTTCTATTTCGGGCTTTGCTGACTCAAGGCTGAGGTACCCAAGCTGACTCAGCAGCTTGGCAAGCCAGGAGCACTTCTGGTTATGAAAGGAACGAGCAATAAATTTTAAGTTTGTCTTCATCTTACAGAAACATATATTTGAGCGAAGCCACCTCCTGGTGGCAGACATTTTTGCCAAATACGTGGTCCGGTCTGCATTGCTTTCAGCATAGAACACCTCTCGAACAAGACAACCACAAAGCCTGCAAGTAAAATCCTGGTGCTACGGCAGCCAGTGATTCCCACTCAGCTGGGCCAGGTTTTATCCTCCCTCTTGAGGTCCAGCTCACATAAAAAGGTCTTCTGCTGCTCATTCACTTATTTTATCTGTGCGTCTCATCTGGAATATGAAATCAGGAATAGTTTGAACTGCGATTTCAGAAGGATGAAAACACAGAACACAAAACCATCCTAGCTACCCCGGGGAAGTGAGAAGAACACACCACTTACTCAGCTTCCGTGGCTTCATCCAGGAAAGATGTTAAAGGTAATTCTTGTGCTCTTCTTTTATGGAGGAGTGACATACGCATCATGACACGTTTCTAATTTTAAAAAACATGGAGGAGTAACAATCCTCCAAAGTATTTTCTAATGTTTACCTGGTAGTCTGTGAACAGAAGTCAGAAAAGTTGGGGTTTTTTTAAATCCCTAACACGAGTTTTTGCACCTAGAGGTCACCAGGACTCAAAGCAAAGCTCATAATGAATGCTGCGCATACCAGCAAGGATGGAGAGGCAGAAGTTTGTCAGAAAGCGAGATCCTATTTGTTAAGGTAAGAAAGCAGGGAATGGGGCATCTGGGCTGTCACCGTTAAGCCTTTCTGTCTCGGGATGGACGAAACAGGTTTTAACGTGCTTTCCTCCAATATTTATACTGCGTCCAGAGCCAGACAGGATGAATAGTCTCCACCCGTGGCATCCATGATGCCTTTTCTTTCAGGCTGTAAGTTTTCCTTTGACAGCACACAATAAAAGCCACAAACTTCTAAACAGCGTTCCTCCTCCCCAACTACACCAACGATACTGGCATTAATATACACTGTTGTTCTAGCCTGCAGTTCCCATGTCATATTCTTCTGCCTCGTGAAGGCGGTTTGTGAAGTCTAAAAAAGCATCATGTGGGTTGTCACATTTCAGAAACCCCCCCTCAATAGTTTCGCACAGCTCCATCAGCCAAGCGGTGAAGCACAATATTATGAACGTCAAACAAAAGCTAATCATTAGAGCTGACAAAGCTGTGCCTCTGAGAAGGGAAGTAAATTCAGTTCTATAGACTAAATATGTATATTTAGTGGTGAGAAGTTAAAAGAAATGTGCGAGTAGGATATGCATTTGCCCAGCTATTGCACTGCGAAGTATTTCCTCTAACTCGGCCTCTGAGAAAGGAAACTGGTCACAGAGTATTTTGGAAAGGCAGTTGGAGTTCTCTGCAGGAGAAAAGCACAACCCAGAGCTACCGGACACCGAAATGAACCCAGGACTCAAAATCAATACCGCCTGGTAGGTCCCAGCCCCACCGAGACGTGCCGACTGTGGTTGCTAAGAAAGTCACCAAGAGGAAGCACCTTCCTTAAAGGATGCTACAAATACTACCCACGCAGACGCTGCCTTAGAGGGACACACTGACCATATCACATTCCGTGGGGTTAAACTCCTGGATAAAAACAAATCAGAAGGTGTGTGGAGGGGGAAACGGATACAACTTCAAACCACTTCTTGCCCTCTAAAACAAATTTTGCTGACACTTGAAATAACTACAAGCATCACTGGCATTTCTTGATTACTGCTTACGTGTATTTAATCGGCCTCTTGAATTCGACGGAAAAAAATCCTCACAATAAAAGCAAAGTGAAAGTGACATAATACTCAATTTTAAAAATTCAGTCCTTCAGGGGCAGCACGAGTTTTTTCCCAGCCAGTACAGAGCCAACAGAAGCGAACACGAGGAAACTGTTCTCCCTGCTGCAATACACAGTGCCTGTGTCCACAGAACTCAGTAATGGCAGAGGAAGCAGGGGAACGGCTGGGCTGGTGGGTGTTGGGTGACTGTTTCACCCAAAAATCAAAAGGAGGAGCAGGATGGGAGTCTACGAGTGACAAACCTAGTGGGAGCTTCCTCAGGGAGCAAGGATTCTGAGCAGTCTCGAAATCACCATCTGAAGCTTACCAAAGGAGGGTTTTGACAAGTCAGATGTCTTCTTCAGTCCCATTTCCAACCAGTCAACGAAAGCTGGGAAAGAGGAGACTACTTCATTAGCGGAGATCAAAAGCAGTCTCTGACTAGTAGCCAGACAAAATTGGGGATCATGTGGGTCCCTCGGTCACAACTTGTGATGTAGCCAGTATCTTTGATGTGATGCTGGTTATTCTAAGAACATACAAAGTCCTGCTTCATTGAAGCACAGGAGAAACAAGACGCACTTCTCTTGCTCCTCAGTCTGTGCTTCGCTTCTGCTCATCCTCCGTCTCCTGCACATGCCTAGCTCCGTGCCCCAAGCATCGGACTCTTCTGCGTGCACGCAGGGAAAACGCATACGAGCGGCCCCTCTCCTCCGGCTGCGTGAGCACACTGCTGCACGTGAACCCTCTCGGTAGAGCACACACGCACCTGCACCACCTCCTCCCCACGCCCTCACCTACTGCCGCACACACACAAACCGCTGCCTCACAGCTTTATTTTGAATCCCGCGTCTTCATGTTAGATGAAAATTGAATTAAAGCCTACCCAAGCAAGTTTCAGTAATAAATACCAATTTGAAGGGCCTCAACTTTTACTACACTCTAGACAAAGAATGTTTTACTTATGTACCACCCGTGTACTCTTGAATCACCCGGGACCAAAGGAACTGAGTGAAATCATGACTTTGTTGATACCAGAGGAAAAACTCACATCTTCAACTGGAGGAAAATGTACCCTGGTGTTCTTTTCAATGACATCCTGATTTACTTAGAAATAGTACGGGCTTAAATTATTTCCTGTTTCCCCCCCAACATTTTAGCTCTTTGTAGTTTCTACCCTTTTCGGAGGGGTATTAAGGAAATGCAGCTGACCCAGACTGGCAGTTGAGTAAGGATATCATGAGCAATAATAAGCCAATTCTATCATAAAGCAGGGCTAAAACCAAATTCTGCTGGAATTTCAGTACCTCTTACATCTCAAAGTTCAAATCACCCAATCCCTACAACAACATAAGTCTTACAGGTTTACATAACAAAGTTAAAAAACACCAGTAATTTTATCTTAAATTCTTTGCCAGTGAGGTAAAAAACTTTTTTCTTTTTCCCCACCATATTTCTACGATATCTTTGAATCCTTGGAAACTGTTGTACTTATTTAATCCTCCAGATTAAATAAATTCACCATCCGTTATGAAGTACAAATGTAACTTAAAGTACATTTAGATGAATCAATAAAAAGGTTGCAAAGAAGTCTTAGTAAATTTATCAATTAATAGCCAAGCCCAGGAGGCCATCCTTCCTTTCCACTCCATCAGCGAAGGTATTTCTTTCTTCCCAGCAATGCTTACGTGAGAGTGGCACAGCAAGCAGCACTCTATAAAATATTGATCAGCTGGAATTCGAGAGACAGCTATGTCATAGCAAAAACAAAACAATTATCACTATTGATTGGAGTTTTTTATTATAGGTTGTTTCGGTATCTGAGTACATCAGGAAATACAAATTTCTTCAAAATAATAATAATAACAATAACAATAAACCCACATTTTACAGGATGGTTACTGCGCATCAAGTAATATCTTTACAAAGGAAAGGGGAGGAAAAAAAATAGAGGTTGCGGTTCTGTGTGGCCACATATTTACTATTTGAAGGAAGAAAGAAAAAAAGAAAAGAAAGGGTACATTTTACCGAGTGGTGCTGCCTGGAGAGGAGAAGGGACTCGCCGCTGGAGGAAGGCCGGCTGGCATGGGGCGGTCAGCTGGGAAAGGCTCACATGGGGAAAGAAAAAAACCAAAAAATAAGACTAAAAAAGGCAAAACAAAGAGTAAAGGGGATTCAGGGAAGCGGGGAGGCACAGCAGAAGCCCTGGAAGAAACCGGGAGAAGCGTCGGAGCTGAGGGGACGATGATGATGAGAAGGAGGACGGGGAGGACGTGGTGGGACCATCACCTGTGGGCAAGGGCGCGGGGGGGCGAGCCGGGGGGGGGGCGCCGGGCTGTGAGGGAGGGACCGACACGGGCCCGCTGCGGGGAAGAGATAACAGAGCGGAGGGAGCGGGGCCGGCGAGATAGCGGGGAGAGGCGAGGAGACAAACAAACCGGCGGCTTTCCAGCGGCGATGCGGGAAAGTGAAATTGTTTGCCCGATATAGCGCCTGTTTGTCCGCGCATGGCAAATGCCCGCCGGGCCAACAGCCCCCCCCCCGCCCCCAGTGAACAAACACGGCCCTGAGAGGGTGGCCGGACCCGCCGGGAAGGACCCACCGCCGGCGACAGGGACACCCCCCCCACCGTGAACAAACAGGGCCCTGAGGGCGCCGGGGAGGGGGACACCCCGAGCGACCCGCCCGCCGCCGCCACCGCTTACCCCGCGCCGTCCCGTCCCTGTCAGTGCTCCCCCCCCCCCCGCCCCGCCTCACGGTGTGTGCGTGGGACACACACACACAGAAATCACCTCTGAGGGACGGGGGCGCGCCCGGGGACCGCTCTGTGCCTGAGGAGACCGCTCTGTGCCTGAGGGGACCGCTCTGTGCCTGAGGGGACCGGCTCGCGCCCCTCAGCCCGGGAAAGGCGGGAAGGGGGGGGGTGTGTGCGCGCTCCCGCCGCGGCGCCGCGCCCCATTGGCCGTCGGGGGCGCGTACCCCCCCTTTCCCTTCCCGTGAGGAAGATGGTGGCAGCGGCGGCCGGCGGCTGAGCGCGCCCCCGCCGCTTCTCTCTCCCCTCCCTCCGCCGGCGGCGGCGGCGGCGCGCAGGCGGGCGGGCCGGCCCCCGCCAGGGCAGGGAGCTCCCCGCGGCGGCGCGGCACCACCCCGCCGGGAGGGGGGACGGGAGCAGCCCCGCCGGGCCCCGCGGCGGGCGAGGAGGAGGAGGAGGAGGAGGCGGCGGCGGAGGGAGGCGGCCAAGCTCCGCGCTGAGGGGCGCCGCGGGGACACTCGCTGAGGGCTCAAGGCCCCGTTGGCGGGGAGGGCCGCGGGGGGCGGGCGGGAGGGAGCCGGCCGGCCCCTTGGCGGCGGCCGTGAGGGGAGGAAGCGGCGGCCGAGCTGCAACCGACCGACATGGAGGAGCGGTGCCCTCCCGGCGGGGGCCCGGCGTTCCCCCCGCGGGACTGAGCCAGCGGCCGCCCGCCCCCGCGCTTCGGCGGGGCTGCGGGAGCGGGGCCAGCGGCGGGCGGCAGCCCCGGCCCTGCCCGGCCGGCGGCGGAGGAGGAGAAGGAGGAGGAGGAGGAGGGCGGGCGAGGCGGGGGGGGGGACTATGCGGGGCTGCCCGCGCCCCAGCGCCCTGTGTGCCCAGCCCGGCCAGCGGCGGAGCGCCGCGGCGCTGCCCGGCCGCCCCTCCGCCCCGGCGGCGGGAGGAGACTAGAGGCGACTTGTGCCGGTGGCTTTCCCCAGCCCGAGAGACCCAAACTCTTTGAGCGGGGGCTCTCCGGGCAGGAATTGACAACATGGCTTCCCCACCGCACCAGCAGCTGCTGCATCACCACAGCACCGAGGTGAGCTGCGACTCCAGCGGGGACAGCAACAGCGTGACGGTGAAAATCAACCCCAAGCAGCACCAGGGCTGCTCCTCTTCCAAGCACTGCAAGTACAGCATCTCCTCCAGCTGCAGCTCGGGGGAGTCCGGGGGCACCCGCCGGGCCGGCGGAGGTGGCGGCAGCGGCCCCGGCCTCCGCCGGCAGAAGAAGCTGCCGCAGCTCTTTGAGAGGGCTTCGTCCAAGTGGTGGAACCCCAAGTTCGACTCCAACAACCTGGAGGAGGCCTGCATGGAGAGATGCTTCCCGCAGACCCAGCGCCGGTTTCGCTATGCCCTCTTCTACATCGGCGTGGCCTGCCTTCTCTGGGGCATCTACTTCGGCATACACATGAGAGAGAAGCAGATTGTTTTCATGGTGCCGGCTCTGTGCTTCCTCTTGGTGTGCGTAGCCTTTTTCGTGTTCACCTTCACGAAGACCTACGCCCGCCATTACGTATGGACTTCGCTGGTACTCACCCTCCTGGTTTTTGCTTTGACTCTCGCTCCGCAGTTCCAGGCTCTGAAACCTATCTCAGGAAGTGGTGACATGTCCAACCGGACTGCCCCGGCAGATCCCACAGACACTTGTCTTTCTCAAGTAGGCAGTTTTTCTATGTGTATCGAAGTGCTCTTGTTGCTTTACACGGTGATGCACTTGCCCTTGTATTTAAGCTTGTTTCTGGGGCTGTCGTACTCGGTCCTCTTCGAGACCTTTGGTTATCACTTCCGCGACGAGAACTGTTTTACACCTCTCGGAGCCGGTGCAGTTTACTGGGAGCTGTTGAGTAAAGCCTTCCTGCACATCTGCATCCACGCCATCGGTATTCACTTATTTATCATGTCTGAAGTCAGATCGAGAAGCACATTCCTGAAGGTGGGGCAATCCATCATGCATGGAAAAGACTTGGAAGTGGAAAAAGCCCTGAAAGAGAGGATGATTCATTCTGTTATGCCAAGAATAATAGCCGATGACTTAATGAAGCAGGGGGATGATGAAAGTGAAAACTCCGTCAAACGTCATTCCACCTCAAGCCCCAAAAACAGGAAGAAGAAGCCCTCCATACAGAAAACCCCCATAATATTCCGTCCTTTTAAAATGCAGCAGATAGAGCAAGTGAGCATTTTGTTCGCAGATATTGTTGGCTTCACGAAAATGAGCGCCAATAAATCTGCCCATGCTCTGGTGGGACTCCTGAACGACCTCTTTGGACGTTTCGACCGGCTGTGCGAGGACACTAAATGCGAGAAGATAAGCACTTTGGGAGACTGTTACTACTGCGTAGCTGGCTGCCCAGAGCCCCGGGCAGATCACGCTTACTGCTGCATCGAGATGGGCTTAGGTATGATTAAAGCCATTGAGCAGTTTTGCCAAGAGAAAAAAGAAATGGTCAACATGAGAGTTGGTGTTCATACCGGGACGGTCCTGTGTGGTATTTTGGGAATGAGGAGATTCAAGTTCGATGTGTGGTCCAATGATGTCAATTTGGCCAATCTGATGGAGCAGCTCGGGGTGGCTGGAAAAGTCCATATTTCGGAAGCTACTGCGAAATATTTGGATGATCGTTATGAAATGGAGGATGGAAAGGTGATTGAGCGAGTTGGTCAGAGCGTGGTAGCCGACCAGTTAAAAGGTATGTGCTTTTATTTTGTGCCTATGTTTTTTTTTTTCCCTTTTACGAGGGAAAATGTATTTTCCCTGGTGTGTGTTTTGTGCTTCCTGACTTGCAGATTTAATGCATTTTACATTTAACTCTGCGTGCTGGTGATCACAAAGACTGTGGGAATTACGGGATAAAATATGCCACAGAGATAAGTGTGAAAGATCTTCTGGGGTGCTCAAAATGTGCTTAGACTTCAAAACTCCTTAGCGCTCCTTGTGAGAGTATCACATCGTAGGGAGGAGAAGGTTAATGTGTTTGCTGTCTGCAAGAGGTTTTCGTTTTACTGTTGTGTGTCATCCTTTAATTCAGTAAGTAAACTTGGTAATTGACTTCATGTGCCATACATAGAGCATATGTGTTTTGCAAAATTATGTATATCTGTGAAAAGTTTTTTTTGGCATTGGGAGAGTTGGGACTGCGAAGGCATTTGGGAAAAATGACAGCTGGATTCACAGAAAGAAATGAGCACTGTAGATTTGGCAGTTTGATATAGCAAGTTGTTACAGTTTGAAGTTAGGCTGGAAAAAGTTACTCAGGTGGTTCAGTGAGCTGGCAGATGCTCTCGTTTCTGCAGCTCTAAGGATTTGGGGATGAAACTGCAAATTTGCCATTCGGAAAAGAAAATGAGGGATCCTTCGGTTCCCCTTACGGCTTGGCTAAGGGTCTGGTTTTCATTTTTCTACAGAGTATTCATTTTGAAATGAAACCCTTGACTGCTTTCTAGCAGCACTTTGAAGCGTGTGCAGGAGGATTGTACATGCTGAGGGTTTAATTGTCTCTTTAGTAAAAGCTGTGTCTCTAGTGCCGTGCCTTTGTCTCGCGGAGGTATGGTTGTCCGCAGTGCTTGTAGTCCGGGGTGGGGAGCAGGCGAATCAAAATGGGAGCGGGATATGATGCCAACCCTTTTATGCTATGTGAGTTTATTCGTTCTCTTTATAAAGGTACCCATTTTTGTAAAGAATGTGTTGAAAACAGAGTGGAAGAAACTCAAGGAGTGACAGGACAGCGTTGTGGTGGAGGAAGGAGAGATTTGTTGCAACAAATAGAAAACGAGGCCAGGATGGTTGTTGAAAGGTCAGCGAGTAAGGACGGGGGGGGAGAGTATTGCAAAACAGTGGTGAAAGTGGTAACGGCAGGCCGCTTGCCTGTGGCAGGTGCTTATTTTGATGTGACACAAATACTTATTTTTGGTGAGCTAGCTGTCCGCATGCATATGGCAACAGGGCTGAAATGAGAGGCTTACGGGCAGGAAAAACATTGACAGTGACATTGGTGGCTGGAAGCCATAGAACTGTAGCAGATGTGTGTCCCTGGGCTTCGGCTTTCTGTTTCTGCTTCTAAAAATACAAATTCAGTTAATTTCTTTGGAAACTGTTGACACTGTATTTCAGTGGAAGCATGCTTTCAAGAAAGAAGGATCATACATAATCTCTCTGTTACTCTAAACTGAATCTTGCTGTTCTGGTGAAAACACATTTAATAGGGTGGAGAGAAACAGCCCTGCAATGTTTAAGTTCTGAATTTCCCTCTTCCATCTACTTTAACAGTCAGATGCAGTGTGAAGGCTGTGTTGTAGCAAGAAATGAAATTAAGTATTTTTGCTAAACTTATAACTGTATGCGATAATCGTTAATCCCAAAGTGACATGAAGTTACTTGTGGAGACTGATGGTACTGCTCTTAAATGTTTTTATTTATATGTTTATCTTTTCTAGGATATCACAAGAGCACTGTGTAGAGCAATTACACCCCATGCCAGGAGTGATTTTTTTCATGGTCTTTCTCAGACTTCTGTTCTGTCCTTGGTTACATCTATTGCGACAGGGCATACGTAGGCTGCTGTGTCTCGCCAGTACAGTGGTTTGGATTTTGCAGCTCTGAATGCCTTTCACAGGTCCTGCTTTAGCCAGGGCACTACAGATGAGCAAACTGAAATGCAGTCTAGATAAGATGAAGTGTGCTTTGTGGACTGACATTTTAATGGTCTCTTCTTACCTTGAAACATAGCTGTGAAAGCAATTGGAGCATGTGGTAAGAATGACTTTAATGAGGAATATGGGTTGGGTTGGGTTCCCCCCCCCCCCCCCTTTCCCTTCTGTTTTTTGTTGTGGAACTGTAATTAGCTTGCGTTTCTTATCAATGTCTTATATAGTTAGAGAAATCAGTCTGTGTGTACTTCTAAACCCCGCAGACCTCTGCCATAACTGCTGTTATGTGCAGGTCTGTGGCACGTGCAGTCCCTTTCCCTCCCGTGCTCAGACCCTCTTCAGTGGGACACAGTGGGTGCTGCTGAGCTGCCTCAGTACTTTGTTCCGTAGTCAGATTACTTGCCTGATAAGTAAATGGCATCAGGAGGGGGGGAAAAAAAAAGGGGGGGGGGGGGGGGGGGGGGGGGGGGGGGGGGGGAGGGGGGGCAATGATAAAAGAAATCTAACAGCAGTGCCACAGGCTGGTGTCTAGAACCTGCTGCAGGGGAGGGTTTTGTTAAGGAGCAGCTCTGAGATTTAATAGAGTAAACGGAGATTTCACCTCTTAATTAATTATCCTCTGCCAAACAGCTGCTCAGTTTTGTGAACAGAGGTGCTGTTAGGGGGTTTTGCTTTACTATTTTCCCTGAGAATTCATTGATAGCAGTGATAGAGAAGAGGAAGTTTATTGTGGTTGTTTAATTATGTCATAACGTCATACACTTTTCAAGTATGAAAGTGCTGCGGAGATAACAGACATGAGGATTGTTTCCCTACCAGTACTACACTTCTCAGCTTCCTTTCAACCTTTGGTATCTTAATGATAGCCTATTTTTTATGTTGTATGTCTAGTATATTATCTCTTAATTGTCTGAGCTGCCGCAGTAGTCATAGCTATCTTTCTGAGGCTAAATCGACATGATCAAGTAAACTCTTTATGGAGCAAAGTGGGAGGTGCCGAGGACTCAGTGTCCACGTTATGCACGGTTCAGGACTTCTACCTAAGCCTAGTTCTGGCCTGGGTCTTTGGACAAAAGTGCCTCTGTGGCTGGAGCACATCAAGCGTGCTCTTGGAGCGAACTTTCTGGTTCGGTTCACTCAGAAGGAATCCAGGTACAACTCTACAGTGGGTGCCGAAGCGGGATACGCAGGAGTGAATTGCGTGAGCTGTTTTACAACTACACTCCCCGTTCCGTTTGAGATACTAATGCAGACATACTCTGAGTTGCCCTAGTGCTGCTCTCCTTGTTTTTTGAAATAGACAAGGCAAAACTGAACTTCTCTCTCCCTGTGCTGTTCTGTGGTTCACTGAAATCTTAGGATGGAAATATCTTTTCTTCCTCCTTTGATGCTTCCTTGGCTCCGTATTGCAAGAAGTGGGGCCCTGGTGTGTCACCTCATGTTTTTGCCTTCGGAATTCAGTAGATGGGGTCTAAAACAAACCAATAAAGAGAGCGAGCCATTGATGACCTTACAATGTTTTTGCCTGTTTCTGACTGCTGTTTGTTTTAAGATTGCTCAGGCCATCTGTTTTTGCAGTGTCTGATTCCCCTGGATGTGGTGGGTTTTTTTGAGGTCCACAAATAAACCCTAGCCATCAGTTCAATTATATCTTCCATAATAATTTTGCCACAGGATTTGAGACAATTCACTACTTCTGTTTTCTTGCTAAGCTTCCTAGCAAATAAGTTTATTGAAGACTGTGAGATACCGAGAGTCATGTAATACACGTTAATGTGTCCCTTCTGGGCTCTGTGGAGTCAGAAATCTCTTCTCAGGATATAAAAAGTTCTGCTTATGGAAATATTTTTGTTTTGCTCTGTTCTTGGTTGTTTGCATTTCTCTTTCTTGTTACTTAGGAGGTCACAATATTGCTATTTGCCAGCCAGCCAGCAACTCTTCCAGAAATACCAGGGTCACCGGCATCTCTTTTTCTGAGTGCTCAAAATACGTAAGCATGTTGGGGCAAGAATGCTTTCCCTGTGTTTATAGAGCATAGCACAGCGGAACCATGATTTCATTTGGGGCATTTGTATGTATGCTCATACTCTAATGAGAGTCATTGTTATTAAAGTTTCCATAAAAACAAAAAATAACAAAAAAAAAATCCCAAACTTTCTGCAGCAAGACCCCTCCTTGTTCAGTTTGCCTCAAGGAATGGCTTTATCGCTGAATTTCTGTTAGAAGGCCTTGAAGATACAGACACGCTTTTCTCTCTAATTTTGCTGTTTGCTTCATCATGGAAAAAATGTAAGTGGCTGTTGTGTGCTCTGTCGCCTGGCTAACCGAACCCAGGAGTCAGTGGCTTCAGAGGGAAGGTCAGCTTTCACAGCACTTACTGCCTGAAAATCCACCAGTTCACCTGCAGCAACCGCTGGCTGTTCCTGATAAAGCCTATCAAAGATCTGTAGCTTCCTGTACTGTCTTGCACTGTTCTCTCTGTTTCTTTTAATATTTCCTTTACTTTTAATCATTTTTTTAGTAAAGCAAATCAGTTATGAAAATCACCGTTTTGCTCGATATGGAAACCTTTTAATGTAATTTAAGGCTGTTATTTCTCCATAAATAGCCTCGCTCTTTACATGGAGGCAACCTGCGACCCATGGGATGCTTTTCCCTTGGCAGACCACGGGATACAGCTCTGCCTGGTGACTTGATACTCTGCTGCTTCTTCAGGGTTGGGTTACAGGGAGCGGGTGTTCCTGAAAGACAAAAGTCTCGCATAAGGTTATGAAGAGAGAAGTCATTGAATTTTCCTTCCCTTCCTCGCTTCTGTGGCTGAGGGAGGGAGGGAATTTTCCTTCCCTTCCTCGCTTCTGGGGGGAGACCACGGTTACACCCTGACAGCTGTGGAGTCTTTCCTGCCTGCCCCGTCTTTCTGTCTTTTACCAGACCTGTGTGCAGAGGACCTGTAGCTGTCCTGTGCTTCTGGAAGTTCATAGGTAGATGAAAGAGAAGATGAAAGTTTTCCTTAGCTTTTTGAGCCCAGCTTGCTGGGTGTAGTGTAAATCTAGAAGGCTTGTGCTTGTGTCAGCAGGACAGCTCTGCAGAGAGCTCTTGCACAAATTCAACTTGGCCAAGAGCAGCGTTGTTCTCTTAACTGGTGGGTGGTTTTGGGGTGAGGACAGGAGGTTGGGGTGCTTGTCTGGTTTATGTCTTGTCATCTGCTGTGCAGGTCTGCCTGTTCGACCTCCAGCTTCATCATGTTCAATAAATGTAGATCTCTAGGTACTGGCTTTTTATATTTATTGAGCTCATTTGTGACAGACATTGTCATTCTGGATTTCGTGTTTTCCAATGCTAATCTGACAGCCAAGCAACAATTGATAGATAGAACGAATGTTCATTTTTTAAAAGTGTTAATGAGGTAAGCACGTGAACATACTTCCACTTTCCCACAAAACAGAATTCTGAGCGCTGACTGAGACAGAAAATTTTAGTGAAGAGTCAATTTATCAATTTTATATAGTCTGACCTACTAATTGTTGTTATTAAGGTAGTGGTTCATGATCTTATTTTCAAGTGTGAGACTGAAAATAAAGTGTCATACACAGGTTGACTTCACTTCTGTATTTAAAAAATGAAAAGTACTCATTGACAGGTAAAGAATTATAATTAGAGGTAATTTGCATGAAGGCATATTGCCAGGAAGAAGTAAATTCTACATTGATTTAACATTTTGACATGATCTGTAATTTTACCATGTAATAGCAAAACGAAAAGGAGGTAAATAGTGAATATAGTTGCTCAACCAGGTTCTTGTCAAGTCTTCACTCGGTGAAGATATGTTTCATAGCTATAAACAAAAGAAAGAACTTTGTATGAAAACCTGGTGATTATTGAGCTTTCCAAATATCTTACATGATACAATGACATAACTTTCTGAAAGTAAATCTATGCATTAGTACCGATCAGCTTTAGTGCAGGTAGGTTTTGTGAGCTCTGCAGAACGGTCACAACTTCTGCAAATTTTGTGGAAGATTTGCTGAGTTGCTCTTGGGTTTATTTGTGCAAGAACAAGTGGAAAAATATCTTAATTAAAAAAAAAATATTCACACATAAGCTGGTTTTATTATTTAAGGGAAACCTGGATGTTGGCTTTTGAGGCTTTGAGTTTTGATAACATACTTCAGGGCTAACTTGACTGCACACAGTGAAAAATAATTTATAAGCATGGTGAGTATCTATGTAAGATTCTCCACTTTGTACAGGATGGAGACTGACTCTAGCCATATACTTTGTTTAACAACGTGGGCTCTGGTTTCAATTTATTATGTGTCCTGACGCTAATTAACAAGTAAGTCAAGGTAGTGCTGGCTGTAAAGTGTTGGAGCTCTGCCTGGTTAAGCCCTATATGAGCCCTGCAGAGTGAACTAACAGTTTCAGTAGCCCTGAAGACATTTACGTGCTACCAGATTTGAAGTGAGTGTGGCAGGAGTGGGGCTTTATTCTAGAACGTAGGAAAGGTGAGGGCTGAAATCCGAGGTGCTGTTATACGGGAGGAATGCCGTGGCTTTGGCTGCACTCGGTGACCATCATCTGCAGTCTTTCGTTTATGTTTCTGTCTTGGGTCTACCCAAAATATAGGTGCTGCAACGTAAACAGGTACCCTACGAGTAACAAGTCTGAGCTCTATTCTTCCTTCTTCCCGTTGACATGAGTAAATCTTCAGAGGTAGGTGGGGGGGCTATTTAAATGCAAGAATCCTTCTTTAAATAAAAGCTTTGACATGGTGGCTTTTTGGGGAAAAAGATTGATGGAAAAGACAAAACAAAGTCAAAGACACATAATTTATATTCATCTTCCATCATGAGGAGGATGCACGGTTTGAATGGGTTGTTTAAAACTTATTGCAGTTATTTCACAACACGTACTTCACTTTTCCTCCTGGCAGGCAAAGTATATAAGAATTTACATTCACCACTTTAAAACAAAGTACAATTTCATTGGCTTTCAAGTTGCTGTGGATTGTCCTGGAGTATTACTAAAATTAGCAAATTAAAATTATTTTCTCCCATCCACGGTTTGTGTGTAAGCTGTCTCTCTCTCGATCCTGAATCACAAGCTCGCTCCATCCATCCTGGCTCTGTAAGGAGAGACAGCCATTCCTCTTTCCGTTACAGCTGACACTTGAAAATTCTGTGCTATTTTTAGCTGATTTTCAATCGCATTTCTGTCCTTTGACAAGAAAGAAAGGGGGGAAAAAAAAAATTCCAAGCCTTTAAATTTGTAACTTCCAGTGGGAGTTGCTATTGCAAAGAAGGCAGCTAGTCAATATAGCCCCATTAACACATTTTAACAGGCTCTGTTGTATAAGCTTGCATTATTGTGATGCCTCTTTCATTGGTTTGTAGGAAATGGTTGGAACTCAATTTAAAGCAAAGCTGTGCAGGTTTTGAAAGCGTAGCTGCTTCCTCCCGAGTAATAATTATTGAAAATACAAAGTGGCAGTCGGAAAAGCAGTATAGACTGGAGATCGTACCCTGGTGTGACAGTTCTTTCTTCGCCCCAGCATCACGTCGGGGCGCTGGTACAGGACAGATTTGGCTGCTTAGGCCCATCTTGGTAGGCATTTGTCAGTACCGGACTGTACCAGAAACCTGCCCTTCCAAGCCAAATTGTTTTCATCAAATGAATATTCTTTTTCATTTTTTTTCCTCCCAAATGTTTTAACCTAGAGCAATAAGCCTACTAAATGTATGGCTTTAGGGATAGATATTTTTCATGGTTCTGAAATTTCTTCAGCTAGCATCCTTTGGGCACAAAATGCCCCTTACAGTTGCCTGAAAACTTTTTGGATTTGTATTTGCTCCAGTAACTTAATGCGGGATTTCTTTAGCAAACCATATAAATACCAATGTTTACGTAGCAAGACTTTATTTCACCGATAGCACTTACTGTTCCTCTGGTTGCACTTCTAAAGCTGTTGTCTTCAACTCGACCTGATAAATTTAGAAATCACGTTACTGTCGTAAAATAACATTACTTATAAAATCCCCAAAATTGGAGTGGCGCAGAGGGACTGGTGGAATAAAGTCCACTAGCTTGCCAATGGACCTTTCCTTCTGTCCGCTGCTTAACGTATGCGGAGACATGCAAACAAAGGAAAATATCTTTTGCTATACATGTAACATCTACTCAAAGAGCATTTTGCTTTCCTTTTGCCTCTCCCCCCCCCCCCCCCCCCCCTTTCAGCTGTCAGCTGAAGATAACTCAGATTCACTGGTGTGGATGTCATGGTGGGCTGGAAGGTTGCTGCTGGCCACGTGGTTCCTCCTTAAACCAGAGGTCCTCCCATTGCGTGGGGAGGAGAGGGGCCACGTGGGAAGAGAGCCAAAAAGCATCCAAATCCAGCTGCCTGTAACTAAGGCTATAAAGACTTATTTTCCTTCCTGTCTTGTTAATTTATAGGCCTTAATAGAAAAGTTGCTTTTTTTTCCTCCTGAAAAGAGAGGGAGGAGGAGAAAGTGGAAAGCAAAGCTAATTGTTAATCAATAACAGTGATATTAACAACTATTCATATGCTTTAAGAGCCAAAATGGTGGTGGTTTGGTTGACTGTGCTTAACTGCACAATAAGAAAAAAAAAAAAGTCTAGAATTGAAATCAAACACGCTGTTAAATGTTGATTCAGCCTACAGGAAACATAGGAAAACTGCTTCTGATACTGGATGCTTAATTCTTTGCGTTCATCAGATAAACAAGGATATTTGAGTCAGAAATGGAATCTTGTTGGTTTTTATATGTGCAGCTTTGATGTTTGACTTAACTTCTATTCTGTCTATTAGACACATGCATCTATTTTTTTTATTTTTTTTTTCTTTACAGGGTATTACATTAGGTATGCTATTTTCAAAAGGCCTCCCCGGGAAGCTTTTGCATAGCTGTTCCCAGTAGTTCTTGAAATTAAATCCTTGCATTCTTTAACTGTGGCTTAATGGACATGTGAAGTCCGCCCTGTAAGGTACTAAGTGTCTTTAATCTCTGACCGACTTGGACGAAAGCACAACAGATAAATCTTGTGGAAATGCTCAGGGCCCGACAGGCCCCGTGTTAAAGACAGGATGTAGTGAGGAAATGTTCCTGTAAGGGCATTATTTGCAAAGAGCCCAGGTACAACATTAGCTCCAAATTTCCTTTGTTTAGACAGCGTGGCGCTTAGTAAGAGCTGTCTGTGTTTCTAGGAGGGCTGCGCTAGGAGAAGAAATGGCCCCAGGCTTCCAGAAGAAAGACGGAGACTTTGCAGTGTTGCACATGTCCACAGTGAAATTACACTGGCAGATAATCAGATTTTGACCCAAGGCTTTTGTAACCTTTCCCATCTATTTCCAGTTTTTTAAACTTGGTTCTGATTTGATAACAATATGTAGGAAAGTAAAAGGATTTTACTTGTTTTGCTCTGACTCCTTCTCTGGGACTGACCTTGCTACTAAGATACAGGTTATGAAAGAGATTCTCTCTTGTATGTACATATAAGTTACTAATGAGACAATATGAATAATATTTAATGTTTTACTTGCTGCTTGGCAATGTGGCATCAACTAGAAGCGGAGAGCATTCTTAAAAATACCGCATGAGGATAAGAAACTTTATTATAAGTTGTTTCATAATCCCAATAAACCGTTTAAGAGAAACACACACCCACACCCCATGCCTCACCCCAGGTTCTGGAATCCATAACTGAATTTTTCTGCTGAGGATGTTAAAATAACATATACGTCTTAGGTTATGAAACATCGCTGCTGCTGGAATTTGCTGTGGATACAGAGGTAAACAAAAGGTCTGTTAGTCTTCACTGAAGTCACGTTTTCTTACCTGTGTTGGATACTTTGGTTTGGTATTTGACGATAGTTTTCCACAAAGAAGTCCAAAAATCTTAATTACCTAAGGCTGTTGAGAGTTATTTGGTTTTTATACATACATATATATGTCCATATATAGCATTTCAGTAAGTATGTGCATCCTTAGGATGCTTCTTACGTGAAAACACTCCAAATTGTCTTTGCAGTCCGTTATTTCTGAATAATCAGATGCTTGAATCGTGTTTAATCAGCTCAGAAAGTGTGCTTAATTCTTGTAGTATGGCTGACTAGGTGTTCATCAAATGTTTTGGTTTTTTTTTTTAATAAAAGTTTTGCTTAGCTATCTGTATTTAATAGGGAGCATCATAAAATCTACCTGTTGATAATAGAAGGTGGGAGCCACATCCGAGAGAGATTTTCCAAGCGCGCTTGTCTTCAGCCGTGGTTGCTTCAGCAGTGCGTGGGATGTGCCCAGCTCTGCGGCACTGCTCGCAGGAGACCCGCTCTGGAAAAGGAAGGCGGTTGCCGCCTGCGGCCTCGTGCTTTCTCTGATGGTGAAGGATGGAAAACAAGGAGATAAAGGATGCCAATTAAAAAAGTGCAGGCGAAGGCTGCCGAGAGGAAGGTGCTGGTCTCTGTGCCCTGATGAAGCGCTGGGACTATGTTGTGCTTTGTCACTTACTCCTGCTTGTAGATAAGAGACAGTTGGGTGATGGCTGTTTGCTGTTCAGGAGTTGGTAATGATTTTGTGTCCATAACTGGGTACTGAAACTGAATCAGACCATAGGGAAGGCATTTTTGATCAGGCACAGTGTTTTCTAAGTGTTACAAAAAAACCCGCGTGCGTGATGTGGCTATATTTAAAATGTAGTACATCTGTTAAGCATTTAATTCTCTCCAAGATTTCAGGAGGTGGCAAAGTTGGAAATTGTCTTAAAATTTAGATTAAGATTTTTTTTTTCCAAGTTAGGATGTTTGCCTGCTAGGCTTCTGCACTTACCAGTGCTTCTCTCAAGTTGTGTATTTGATAAACACATAAACAAACTGTGTTACATATGTATTTTGGGACTTAGATTACGATTTGACTTGTATGAGCCTAGTATCGGCCATAGACAAGCATGCAGCCAATACGGTCGTAAATTTGTGTGAGCTGTGCTGCTGCTGTAATGGAGAAGGCTTTGCAGCGTTAGATTGTGCTGACAGTGTGTTATTTGTCTAACCCGTTTGGAGTAAAGGATTTGTTAATTCTTGCGCTGCTTAGTAAGCACAGGAGTTGGACCATGCCCCACCAGTGTTTGGTGCAGCTTTTTAAACACTAAATCCTCCTAATTCAAATGGCATTCTGTGTTAAAGTTTACAGTTAAAATTGTTTCATTTCAAAGAAGAGCCAGTTGTTTTTAACAGAATTACCGGTTTATAGAAATAACGTGATTTTGTGTGTGTTGTAATGCAATCTTTGGGACTTTATGGTAACACAACAATCTGTGTGCATGTGAAATACGTAATACTTAGTTCAGGAACTGCAGTTAATATACACTGAGTATGTCTATAGTTTATTGAAATAAGGCCAATTTAAATGTAGCAAATGACTCTCACAAATATCGGTGAAGCAAAATGGGGTTCTAACAGTCCTTGCTGCTGTGTTTAGGAGAGTCAGTATAAAATGAACACAAAGTACAAGAGTTAAAGCTGTAAACACAGACTTTGGGATCAGAAGGAGGGTGGCTGGGAGTACTTATAAGAGTTATTGCCCTTTCAGCACATATGTAAAATTACAACTCTGCTGCAATGACTATTAGAAGATGATCTTGCGGAAAATTAGCCAGTGAAGTGTAGCTGATATTAGATGGTCATTGAAAGGGTTAATCCTTTGATCTCTATTTATAGAATGAGGCACTTCTCAGACAAGAAGGGTATTGAATTAATTAAGAAGTCTGTGCTGCTACCTGGGCTTCTCTGTTGATGAGGGGCCGGTGGCGCTGAGCCCCAGCGAGGTGCACTCTCGCACAGTGAAGGCAGAAAGCAGCGAGCCGGCAAGGCCGATAACGTATTCCAGATGGGCCGTGCTGCTTCACACGGCAGAGGGGATGTGCATTGCGGGAGCAAGGAGAGAAGGGATGGCAGCTTGAATTCAGTGTTGGGCTGTAATCTAGCAAAACCAGCAAGGGTCCCATCCCCGCACCTGAGTTGGGAATGGCTCTGCTAGAGCCTTGTAGGATAAAGAAATGGTTTTCATTTTTTGAGCATGGTTAGCTTTTTTTTTTGTCGTGATGTGACTTTGCCATGTCTCGTAAATTGTAGAGAACTCCCTTCCAAATGCCTTTCTTAAAAGAAAGCTTAAAATAAATGTCTTGGTTTATATACACTTGGATATTTTTATACTAATATATAGTGGAACCATAACAAGTAGAGGATGAAATTTTACTATCTAGTATTTACTCTTTCCTTTCCCTTGTCAGGGGATAAAAATCTACCACACAGAAACAGTAGACAAACTGGAAAGATCACCGGGTATTTTAATAACCAGTGTGGATTAAATACGTGTTACTTGTACATGGATGCTGTGGTAAGAGTGAGCCAAGTGTTTGGTTTGAAAACGGTCTGGAGTCCCTATCTTTGGTTTGTTAATGAATAAACTCCTCATCTGTAGCTGTGTAGCCCATTCCTGAAAAACCGTTGTCTAGACATTGGACTGGCTGAATGTATTATTTTTCTGACGTGCCCCTTCAGTAATCTGCCAGGGGAGGTTGTCAGGTGGCTTGCTGTTTGTGTTTTGTGGTGTCCCTGCTTGCTCTAATAAAGCTTCTGGAATAGTTTACTTCAGTTTCCTGTTCTGTGCAGTTTAGCTATTGCTAATGTAAGTTGTTGGGTTATTTTTTTTTTATGTGAAGCTTACCAGCCACATCCTGAAAATGTGACGGTGAAGCATTGGCTTGCTCTAACTGAGATTTTTACTGTGCGTTCTACTATGTGACTCGTACAAACCAGGTTTAAATCCCTAGCAGTCATACGTGTGTTCACTTTGAAAATATATTTGTGGTAGAATGAGCGACACGAAGGGCTGGTTTGTGCCGAGGTCAGGTAATGAGCTCATTTATTGATAAGAAGCTGCCCTAATGCTTTGTTGACAGTGATTCCCAAAATGCCAAATTTGAGGTTTGTCCAGAAATCCAGGTGGCTGCTACTGTAGCAGAGTTAAATATACTAAATAGTGAGTACTTAAAATTAGTATTATTGTTCTGTGGGACACAGGGTGTATTGCTTGATAATACTGTCTCGGACACTGTTTGTCTGCAGATATTCTTTTTCTGCTGAAATGGGAATATTTTCTCATATCCCATCATGGTCCCACATTTTCTACCTATAGCATTTTTCTTCCCCATGTTGAAGTAAGGGGGAATATAGGGGAGAATTGTACTTTCACTTTTTACTATGGCAGTATAAATAATTTAGAAAATAATTTGAGGTCTTAAAAAGCTAAATCCGTATTTGGACATTAGGATGAGAAGAGCTAGGGGGACTGTGGAGATACCGGGCATCGTTATTTCAAAACCAGGATGAAGAATTGCAGATTCGGCACAGCAGCACTTGAGATCTCTTCACCAATATGGGAAGGTGCAGTATTTGTAAGGAAGAATGTCCACGCTATCTCCTCAGTAGGTTCTCATCCCGCAGTCCGGTGTTTGTTTTGCTCTCCTGTTCTTGGGTGACAGGTACTCGTTAGCGATGTTTTCCCAGTTGCTCCTCTGCATCTTTTTGTTAGGTTTTCAGTTCCCGCACTCGTGGTTGGAGCCGAGTGTTGTGCCTCGATGTAGAGTGGAGAAGTTGTCATGAACTGGATTTTTCCGTAGCTTTATTTTTCTTTAATACAAAACAGATAATGATTTATCTTTCTTACTGCAATGTTATGGTATTTCTAGGAGAGAGAGGGGTTTTTAGTGACATTTATTGGGGAGGAAGGAAGTGATCCTTTAATGGTCTAAAGTTTTCTGATGCTGCCTAGTGTCTGGGGCGATTCATGCTGTTTCCTGAAACAGAATTTAGCTTTTTGGATGTTGGAGATGGAAAGAGCGTACTGCAGGAGCAACGCTATATCTGAGTTGGTTTTTCGTGTTCATTTGTAATAAACTCTCGCCAAAGTAAATTCCAAGACCTTTAAAACATGGAGAGGCCACTGCTCGTCCCGTGTGTAGAAGTGATTGATTCAGTACGCGTATCCAGCTAATATTTGACTGTTTTGAACATAGAGACTGTTTAGCATGACTGTTCATGTGAATACTTCTTCTCTTGTGACCGTGTCTCCATGTGTCGAGAAACTGGAGTGTTTGAATTATCAGTATATGTTGTACCAAAAAAATTACGTATCTTTAGTTGCAGTTTTAACAGCCAAGACAGCAGAGAGACCAAGTGTATAGTAATAGATGAAAACGCGAAAGGCAAGCGCTAATGACAGCACAGTCAGTAAGTTGTTGAGTTCCTTCATGTTTGCCTTTAAAATATACTATTATGAGATTTGGGGCTTTAATTACTTAATTTTTAAAATGCATTGCAGTTTTTAATTCTAAATTAAAAAAAATAATCTACTTAACTAAGAATTTAGTTGGGGGAAAAATATATATATATTTTAAAAGACCTTGAAGTGAAAGGAAGATTAACAGCTGATTTTTGGTCCAGTGGGAGATGATTAGTTCCCATGGTCTTCTGAGCACAGAGATGATGGTGCTTCTCTGTTTCGTGAGCCCAGATGCCAGGGTCTCTCCGTGGAGGTTAGTTTTTGGTTTTGGATGCTCCTTTACATTCCTGACTGCAGACTTTAGGGGCCGCATAGGAGTTGAATTTTCTCAGTGAAGCACAAGCTGCTACCTACGGTAACTTGTGCGCTTCTAAAGAAAGATCAGATTTGCTGGTAGATCACTCTCCCTCCCTCCAAAAAACCTGACAGCTGTTTTTAAGAAGTTATTTTCAGGCTGGAACGTGAAACTTGGAAGACAACCAGACTCCTTTATAAACAAACTTAGCAGTCGTCCCCCCCCCCCATTAAAAATGACTCTGTACTTGTAGTTGATCATATGTTAATGCTGCAGTTTATTTCCCCCTTTTTATTTACTTTAATGTTTTTAAAGGTTTGTTTGCTTATAATTCAAAAGCATAAGCAAGTAGAGGTAGCGGTGGACTTTGCGGTGGGAGTTGTAATAGTGTTTCGAATACAGTTTGCTGATGTGAAATATGTTGTGCAATAGGAAAGGTAGGATTTACAGATACCGGTATTACTATGGTGTCTAGCCATAGAACTGAAGAGCAAAACTTACTTCTAGAGCAATTATCTCGCATATTTTGCTGCAAGTTTCCAAGGTCCCATAGCACCATGGTAGCTTTTCTCAAAATATTGTGGCTTATTTAGATAAACTTTCAGTGTTTGTTTTCTTTGTTCTCTTGCAACTGACGATAAGCCCCGTAGGCATTATAGCAGCAAAATATTTTAATGGGATGGAAGCTGTTAAGGGAAAATACTTATTCCTAAATTTTCTTTTGTATTTTTAATTACCCATTGGATCACATCTTCTGAGAAGTAAATTGGAGAGGAATTTTGTGATGTTATTTGGGAAAACTTGGGAGGCAGTGGAGAAGTGGAAATCAAAGGAATGTTGCGTGACAGTGCAAGGGAAGAGATTATAAGAAGTTGAAATCTGTAGAAAACTATCCTGAATCGCTTTTTGTGGGGTGTTTCTTGTTTAGTCCTTAAATCTCATAAGTTTTGCTTCAGTGGTAGAAGAAACATTAAAAAAAAAAAATGTGAACCAACTGGAGAGAGCCCGTGAGAGCAACCGAGATAGTTAGATGTCTAGAAATAAGTGAAAGAATTGCAGTTCTTTTTATTCTGGAGTGAAGAGCTGGATGGGAGAGAGATCCGTGCACTTCGGACGTGGCGAAGGCTGCCTGCCGAGAGGAAAGGAGCCAGGGCAAGAAACCCGCTACTGAAATTGCTGCAAAAGCACTGGGCGTGTTGGGGGGGGAACAACAACAACTGAGGAAGTAGTTAAGGAACTATCTGTAGTAGACTTTGGAGGTCTGGCCTGGGGCAGGTGAGTGCCTGGACTGGTCAGCAGTCCTTTGAGCCTTTTCCTTTATTACTTCTGCAAAGATAACTCGCCACCTTCTAGAAAGGATCAGAAAGCTGTGAATAGTGATGGATTGCTGCTGTAACAGCTTAGTCGTGCCGCTGTAAATAAAGATGCCGTATTTCAGCAAGGTGGCATTAAAAGAATTTTAATCCTCTTTTTGAATAATTTGGCGTAGAGCTGTTGCTGATTTACTGAGGTGGGGGGAGATTGTTGTTTTGGGGTTGGGTTTTTTTTATGTGTCGTGAACTGTGTGACTTGTCCAGGACACCGAATAAAAGAGAATTGCTCCACTTGAAGTGGATAGAGATTATCTTTGCTGTTATCAAAAGCTACATGGGCTAATAATGTGATGCTAATGCTCTGCCTTTCCTTTCTACAAAGATTTAGTACCCGGCAGTCTTGGTAGCCCAGCCCGATCGTGTGTTCCCAGGGGTGCCCATGGATGCAGGTTTGCCCACACAGGTTGCAAAATGGTGACCCAGATGTGTGTTGGTATCGTGGTGCCTATTTCTGAAATGAAAATGTGGTGTTGAACAGGTAATTGTACGCTTGCCCTACCTCCTCATGACAGCAGCAGGGCAGAGCAAGGTGCATCACAGGGTTAGTGTTCCTATTTTTTCTTTACTTTTTTTTTTTTAACAGTTAATCAGTCTCTGCTTCTTATTACCAAAGCTTTTTGTATTGGTAGAAATTCAACATGCAGTGATACTCATTTTTATCTTTATATGCACACGTGTGTAGCTATATGAATAAATGCATTGATTCTCTTAGTTCAGAATTGCCAAAAAAATATTGCCAACGAATGTTTTGGGGGTTTGTTCCACCTTTAATGTTAAAACCATTGGATGCTGCAGCCGTATAAAATGCCAAGATAGAAGCTGGATCCCTCTTTACGTTCTAGCTGTGGGTGAGGTGGTGGCGCCGCCGCAGAGGCAGCCTGTGTCCCTGGCAGGTAGATGTGACAGTCCGGGCCGGCGTTGCCTGCGCGTGAGCGAATCTGGCTGTTGTGGCTTCTCTGTCTGTGCTTATCTATGTTTGCCTTGGCCAGCCGGATCCAATTCCACTTCAGTTAGCCAGGCCTCGGCTCGCAGTGCCGGTGATCCCTGGTCTGAAGGTGTTTTTTGTTGTGGGTACACTTGTATGATAAGCTTTTGTGATTAGAAATTTATTTGTTGGTGGAATTTATTCCGCTCTGGTCTGCAAGCCTTGCCGTAACATTCTGTTTAACTGGAAACTTCACTCATGCTGTCTAAACTTGCAAAAACAAACCAGACCTAACAATTTGGAAAGGTTGTTGTGTGAGCTGTTCTTTCTGTGTATTTTCCAAATTTATATTGCAAACAGTAAGATGAAAGTGAAAAAAATAGGTGATTTGGGTGAAAGTATGAGCCATGAATAGCAAAAGAGCCATTTCCTCTTCGCCTTTGTGTAAACAAGAGCACATGTGTGTCGTGAAACATTCTCAAATATTTTCTCTTCTTTTTTTTCTTATCTACCACTACAATTGTATAGGCTTGCTTATTGATAAGTAGGTAAGTATCAAAGCACTTGTATCAAAGATTAAGAAAATAAACTTATTTTGATTTGGCAAAGTTGCCAAGTGATGGAAATATGTGTGTGTGAGAAAACATTCTCTGAGGTCGGTGAGCCTACTGACTTTATTGGTAATATTTCAGACTTAATGCCTCTCTCAGCTATGAGGGGAGACATCAAATAATTAATTTAATACCATGTTAGCGGTTCTCTCCTTGCAGTTATCTACAGGGAGACAAAATAAAAATACCTTAGAAAAAACATGTGACTAAGATCAAAATATCCTTAGGGGAGGATCACTTCAAGGGCTGTTTTTAGGTACCTAAAACTTGAGACTGCCCCCCCCCCCCCCCTCCCCCCCCCAGTTTGGTTTTGTATGGTGTTTTGCTTGGGGTTTTTTGTAATTTTTTAAAAAATCAATATTGTTTATTATCATAACCGGGAAAATTGTTGCCTTGAAGTACTATAGTTTGAAGGGTCTCAGGAAGCTTTAGGGAATTGTGTTGTTTATATTAATCAATTTATGTCAGAGCTCTTACCTAAGAATTTCTTTGCATCTGTATTAGTTTTTATATCTCTAATTTTCTTGTTAAATTGCCCAGGACCATGTTTAATATGGAAAACAGTGCATGTTTGTATCCAGTTTCCTCAATAATTTGTTCTGTCTTTGAGTTTGCAACTTGAATCTTTTATTTGGTTGTTCAAGTCTGATGTAACAGTGCCAGATCTAATTACTTAAGTTTCCCATTTTAAACCTCCTTGCAATTTAAACATTTTCTACTACATTGAGCTTTCACGAGTCTTGAAGTTATGCAGGCTATACCTTGCATTTAATTTGCAGTTTGAAATCACAGCGGGAGCTCTGTCTCTAACTCACTTGGATCTGTCTGTCCACAGGTTGGGGAAACCAAGGTTTAAGCTTGGATTGGGGGGAAAAAAAAAATCAAAGTGTAAATATATTTTGCTTGCCTCACTGGGGCTGTTTTACTAAAAAGCAAGCTGTGTCGAGCAATTTGAAGTCCTTACTCATTTGGTACAGCGCGTTCCCAAGAAATGCCAGGGAGAGCTGGTGGCCTCTTTCTCCAGTCTCCCACTTGTGTGGGACTGATGCGATTGGGATAGGATTTAGTTTATTGGACTAAATCTCAAGTCTGTCTTTTGACAGGAAGGAAGCAGGCCTTTTAATTTCTCCACCCAGTTGCCAAACACAGGGCTCTTTTTCGGTATTGCTGGAGTTGGACGTTGTTTGGTGGAGGTCAAGAGGATGCCTACCAGGCTGGTGCTCAGCCTGCGCCGGCGGTGGCCACAGCGCATTTCTCTGCAGGATTTTCCGTTGCAGGAGGTTATGTGTTTCCCTTTCGTGTTCTGCAGTTTTCCCATGCCCATAAGCTTGTGCAAATAACTAACCGGCAAAGCTACATCCCTACAAATTGCCCTCCAGGCTTGGTGTTTGTGCTTCTCAGGCTGCATCTCACTTCCACTCTTTTTCCCCTTCTCCTCTCATTAACGTAACTTTTATTCCAATTAAATTAGGGAAACACGAGGGAAAATGTGTACATTTTAAGAGACTGGTTCTTCTCTGCTACTGCAGTGTTTGTTGTTAAGTGCTGCTTGGAGTTTGCCTCCCTACAACATTTCAGCTTTTGCTTTGTTTTAGGAGAAGGGCGGAAGCGAGCGAAGGGGTTTGTGAGTAGGGGAAGTAATGAGGCTTTGCTGCTTGTCATATGCCAACACTGTTCATGTGGCTGCGTGGGTTTTTTTTGCCTTCCCCTCTCCATGTAAATTAGGATTGTTGAGTCGCATTGGCTTCCCAAATGCCATTTGGAAAATTTGTTTTACCTTCTTTAATAAAATCTTAGAAATGTTTTCCTTCCCCGCCTCCAGCTTCTTACTTTTCCGCGTGCCTCTTCCCTTCCTTCCAGTCCTTCCTTCCAGCTTTCCACTCTGAGATTGAAGCCACAAGAAAGGGTTGATTTAGATTTTGGTAAAACTGAAGGAGTGAGAAGCTGAAGCGAAGGGAGTAAGTGAAGTAATGGGAGTAAGTAGCCGGGGTAGGATGGTTGGAAACTTGCGGAGCAGATCTGCTGCTGGACAGGCGTTCCTCATTGGTCTGCAGCAGAGCCGCTACAGGGGTTTCCCCGCTTCCTCCAGTCCCTCGTTTTCTTCCTTGTAGTTGTCCAGTTAATGTGCTCATCAGGACAGGATTCCCAAAGAAACAGCCAAAAACTGGATTGAAAGGGTCACAGTCATCCTTTTCATTTTATGTGGGCTGCAATCTGGAACATTATGCAATCTCGCTGTTGATGGATTGGCAGTGAATCTCCAGGCCGTTCGTCGTTCAAAATCTCTTTTAGCTGGTTTTAATACCATGAAAATGTAAAGATGCAAATGGCAGAGTAAGCGGCAGAGTAGCCAAGCCCCGTGTTGGTTCCTCCACGGGAAAGGAGCCCGCTCTGGTGGGCTAGGAAGCGCCCACAAACCTTTCTCAATCCAATCAGTTTGTTTTAACTCCGGATCTATGGGATTTACGATAGAGCAAAACAGAAAGTGCTGCAATACCTGGAGCCTCTCTTTTGAACTTGAAAATAAGTGAGTACTAGGATGGGAAGAACCAGGATGACTCCGGGGAGAGTGGCTTGCCCACAGATGCCAGCGTCGCAGGATGAAGCCCGGGGTGGGTGCTCCCCGCCTTCCCCCCGCCCAGACCACAGCCACCGACTCGGGGGGCCATAAAAGGAAACAACATTTCTTGTCAAAATACAGCTGCCCAGGCTGTTTGCTTTCTGGGAAAAATGTCCAGTAACTCTGCTGAGCCAGCCTTGTGATGTGCAGATTAAAAGTATAAACATTTACTTACTCTTAACTAGAATCGCTGGCTTTTCAGAAGCCGTAGGGCAGGGGAATAACATAATGCTGCCGACTGATGAATGGTCGCCATGGAGTGATGTAAAGCCCAGACGGAGATTCAAAGTTCAAAACAGTTTGCTTTTTTTTTTAAAAAAAAAAAAGTCTTATTTTATCAGGAGGCATATAGCAAACAAACTCATTATTTGCAAAGATCATGCATCTTTGAAGTAAATTCAATTTTGAATAAAAAGTAGGAAAGATTTTTTTTTCTCATTGTTTAATTTGAATTATTTTATAACACTTTTCCCTTACTGCTCAGAGAATTTTAAATTTCTGTAGGCTCTTTAAATGATGCAAGAAAGTCTTCTGTTGGCATATAATGTAAACTAAGTGAGTGGAAAAGTAAATATGTAAGGCTGACATATTGAAATGTAAATAGCAGTTACTGCATCTAATGTTTCAATTCTAATATATTTCTCAAGGTCTGTTAGTATGCATGATTGCTTATTAAAATGGTTGTGTTTTTTAAAAGTTGCACTTATATTTTGGAAAGTATATCTGAAATTGGTCACAAATAGGTCTTTGACAGCTGTAGTGCCTCAGATCCCTTACGTGTTTGTCACTCGTCTCCTGAGAAGCTCTGATCTGCTTTTCAGCCAACGCAAATTAACAGGCGGCAAAGTTTATCATTCCCCGAGGTTTACCCATATTCCAGGCTGGATTTGGAGCTGTCTGTCTAATCCAAAAATGAGGAAGATGGTGGGGCAGCAGGAGCTGGGGAAGCAGCTCAAAGCATTACCGTATTCTGCCTGGCTGCTGGCACTCCCTGGGGAAGCTCCGGTGGGGGATGCTTGCCTTGCCCCTTACAGGTACTGTTAATTAACTTTTCTCACCTCGGACATCTCAGCGGGCGAGCAGACTTCGGTTTTGCTCCCTCTCTTTGGAACTTGATCTTTAGCACTTGTGTTTTGCAAGAATATTTACCATACCTTGTGTCTTGAAGTACCTTGTCCCGTGGCCTCAGTTGAGGGACTCTCCTCTGGATTTCCCGTTCTTGCGGGTTTAACGAAGATTGTAAGTGTTGTTTTAGCACAGTTCTTGTGTTTAACAGTAATTATACAAGCTTTACTGTATCCTATCTGTGTCATCAAGACTGGCTGGCTTCCACGCGGGCACGAAACCAGTGAGATGGGAGCTTTTAGCGTGCTTTGACATTGCACAACAGCTGTACACTACTTAAAGCTAAAGTTTAGCTCAGCCCGAGCCAACCTGACATTTGAACTTAATGTTTAACGTGTTTTATTTTAGAAATAATATTACAGGGAGGCGTCCTGCTATTGAAAAGACTTATGATGATAACAGGTAACAGTCACCTGGAATTAATTATAATAGCTAAATCTGCTTTGGAAATTTTGTATGTGAAACACGTTTTAGTAAAAGTTTTGTAAAAGGGAATAGTGTGAGAGATCTTTCTGAATTTCAGCTTTTCCAGCTCTTAAAATACTGAGTTTAAAATGCAAAAATTCAGTCTTGGATTGCACTGCAGAATGTGAATACACTGGAGCCTCTCAGAATGTTTTCTTACCTTTCCAAAATGTAGCTTTTTCAGACCAGGTTAATAAATTTGTCAGTAATACGCACAGTTATAAACGTTAATTATCATAGTCTCCATAGATGCTGCTGCTATCTTTGTCAGCTCGTGCTTTCTCTTGTTTATTCTATCTTTAATACTGCCTGCTAATCCTGAGTCATATTTTGAAGTTGTGGTTTGGAGATGCCTTTCCAGGACCACGAGCTCTCCGCCAGTGAAGCACTATATTGCATTACTTTCTCTAGTAGCAACTTCTTTTGGTGGTAACTCATATCCCCCTGCTCTCCTCCTGAGCCACCTGCAGTCTTCACAGCAGGGTGGAATTTTTGGTCGCTGGGAGAGCAGCCCAATGCACGGTGAGTTTTGTGTGGCAGCACAGGGACAGCGGCCGGACAATTTCTGTTTCTACCTGGTTGTCCTCGTGATGGAGTTATGATATCCACGGCAAGGGTCTTTTCATGCCACTAGCTGGGTCCAGCAAGAGGAGGTGGAGAGGATTAAGGGCAACTGTGTCCGTTTAAACTGAGTCATCTGGTTGTCACAGCATTAGGAACGGCAATTGGGCACAACACAAACATGTCCCCGAGTAATGTTCGTAGTCATGTTATTTGTTGACCGAATTATATCAGTAATTTTTATTCATTGAAAAATAAATGGTTCCTAAGAGCTTCTGTGGCCAAGAAAGAAGTCTCCAATTTTTTTTCAGTAGTTGTCCAAATATGTGCAGTGAAACATGGTTTTATATTTAGCAATAAATACTTGCTCTACCAGTCCTGTACCTGTGATCAGCATGATGTAGTTTTATATTTATTTAGTAAATTATTTGTATATTAGTTTCTAATCTAATGTATAATTATATAATAATGGTAATGAAAATCAAGGACATTCTCTTAAGTGCTCTAGAAACAAAAAAAATAATCTCTACCCCTGTGAACTCTGGTTTAAATAAACAAGATAACTGCAACAAAGAGGTATAGGCCGCAGCAGAAATAAATCTGCATTCAGGGTATGAATATACTTAAATATTTTTCTTTTAAAATTAGATTTTAAAAAGTACTATCTAATGTCCTATCTTACATATTTAAAAGTCTAAAAGCTTTGTTCATAATCATCGAACATGCTGTGCTGATCGTGCAATATAGATAACTGAGGCTGCTTTGCACTTAACGAAAGTCTGATCTTGCCAACTTTCCTCTTACGGATTTGTTCTCTCCTCCATTCGATCTGCTGCATTGCTTGCAGTATACTTCTGCTTTTCCATCTCACTAATTCTATAATTTGTTTATTTGCTCTCTCTGACATACCTGAATCAACACTTGCCAAGCGTGGCAGAGTACGGTTGCCCTGCAGCCTGCTGTGCAGCAGGAGATCCCCAGCCACACTGCGTAGTCGATAACGGATGGTTGTGGTAGTACAGAGCTCACCACAAACTCTTTTTACCTTCTATTTTTCTCAGATGTTGCCTTTTTTTTTTTTTTTAATCCCTTCTACAGACTGCTCATTTGCTACATTTTAAACATATTCCTGTACTTCAGTCCACGTGGCTGTTTGGAAATGAGCTATCCAAACTCATATCATGGAATCATAGAATGGTTTGGGTTGGAAGGGACCTTGAAGATAATCGAGTTCCCACCCCTCTGCCCCGGGCAGCGACACCTCCCCCCAGCCCAGGGTGCTCCAAGCCCCCTCCAACCTGGCCTTGAGCACCTCCAGGGATGGGGCAGCCACAGCTTCTCTGGGCAACCTGGGCCAGGGGCTCACCACCCTCACAGCAAAGAATTTCTTCCTCATATCTAATCTAAATCTTCCCTCTTCCAGTTTAAAACCGTTCCCCCTTGTCCTGTCACTACATGCCCTTGTAAAAGGTCCATCCCCAGCTCTCCTGTAGCCCCTTTAGGTACTAAAAGGCCACTATAAGGTCTCCCCTGAGCCTTCTTTTCTCCAGGCTGAATTACTATAGACAGTAATTGTAAGCTGTATGTTTATATCCCATTTTACATTTTATTGCCATTCATGAATCCTATCAGTAATTGATGAGGAATGTTCTTCAGGGAGGCTAGATATGGTACCGTCAGGTCTCTGAAGGTGCTTGCTTTATGTTCATTTCCTTTCTATTGCTAGAAAATTTAGATTTTTCTCACCATAGTACTGAAGCCATGACACCATCACCCAGCTCTTTGAAGGCGAGAGTGATACACATAGTAAGAACGTGAGGGCAGCCATAACCCCAGAGCTCAGAAAGGGCCAGCACGCTTTGTAAGGGAGGAATCACTGACTTGACTTCCGTGAAGAATAACTATTTCTGCCTATGGTAGTGTTAGCTCCAGTTTATTTGTGTAATTTATAAAGCTTTAATTCCAACAGGTTTTACAGGTTGTATGTAGTTAATTCTTATCCCACAATGATATGTTGAGCAAATGCTTAGTTTCTTTTATTGCCCGAGAAATGCTGAGTGCTAATTTACGATGCAGTTGCATTTGGGTTGAATCTTAATTTTATGTGTGTGTCACTTAACAACAGATGCTTTGGGGAGTAAAGACTCCTATAATTAGATTTGGCATATGTTTTCATGATAGGTGAAATAGTTTGCGTGCTTCTAGAATAAATATTTTCTGCAGCCTGTATTTATAATAACGGTAAACAATTGAACATGTTAGCTCTAAGCCCTACATGTTTAGTGTAAGCTGTGGCTTTTGGAACATGTACCCTTGTGATTCAAAAATATTGAGTCCTTTCTAATGGCATTTTTTTGTTGTTGTTTTACTACTCCAAAAAAGGGAAAGATCAAAGTGCAGTCTGTTCTTTCCTGCCCTTCTAGATATACAAAACAGCTGCAAAGCACAATCAACTATTGTAGTGATATGTGCCCGAGGTCTATAAATAGACATAAGGCTTCAAGCTTGAACTGTGCTGCTAGAGAGGCCAGGGGATTTTTGCTTGGGGTTACTAAACATTCCCTCGCTTGTTTGTGGTTTAGAGCCATAATTTCCTAGGCTGCTATATTCCAATTAAATTGGAATTCAAAATGATTTTACCATGAAGGCTTTACATGACTTCACTGTTTGCAGTTTCCTCGTTCCCTGTTTTTTTAAGTTTGTTTTTTTTTTTTTTCCCAACGCGCAAGAATTTTGCAAGTTTCTAAAGGAAACCAATTTAAATACAAGAACCAAATTGTTTACCAAAAGTATATTGCTGTGGTGTATGGCCTTGGTGGGAAGTTGATGCAAGTATGTATGAAGAGTGGGAATCTGCATAATGTTTCATTAATTGTGGTCTGGACTCTCCTTCAACCTGGAAACTGTGTAGTGTGGTGCTTGATAAGAGCTTCATGTTCTTTTGAACTGGAAAGTAGGCGGCTGCTGCGAGTACGCTCTGCCTCGCTGTGCAAAAGAGTAATAAAATCGCTATGGCATTTTTAGAGCTGTTAGAGCTGTTCCCAGATTTTTTTAATTCAATATGCCACATACTTTTTATTCATCATGTTAGCTCGTATTGGAAGAGCTGTTGAGAGTGTGAGAGCTGGGGACTTGCTAGATGATGAGAGAAAAATTAGTGTATTTGGCAGAAGTAAGGTGTTGGAGATAATTTGGGGTTTGAGTATCCAGGATGTGGTTGAAGCTGCTGCTGGCAGAGGTGAAGGAGACTTGAAACTGCTCATCTCCTTTCCACACGCTCTCTTCCTGGAAAAAAAACCCCAAAACTATTGATTCCCATTGCATTTCAGCAACATTAGCACCTGACAATATTGGTAGTGCTGTCCTGCTTTAAATTTAAATGAGCGGGAGTGATAAAAATAACTACTTTAGTATTTAAAATTAGTACTTCTCAGATGTAACCTTCACGCTTTGAGTCAGGTGAACCAGTTCATCTCTTGAGTCTTTCTTCTTTCAACGACAGGACTTGAAATTCGGTTTATCACTGTACATCAGGAGCGATTTAGAAGGTCTTGCCCCATACAGGCATCTCACTGAAGGTGTTTCATGAAGCTTTCAGTGCATAAATACCATTTCAATATATGTGGTCAGCATTTTCCAAGGCCATGTGAGGTTATGGTGGAAATTCCTCAGCCAGAGAACAGAGTGGGAATTTCTAAAACACCTAATGTTAAGCAGTGTTGTTTCTGAAGCAATAGCAATAAAAATGTTGAAGGAATCATGTTGAGATCGCCACTGAAAGAGACGTCTTTTTTAATAATGCACAGGCTTATAATACTTATTGCAGGACCCAGACTTTCGTATAAGAGGCCGGTATGTTTATAGGGCTGCTGTTCTGAACAGCGGTGATGGTTACTGAGCGCTGTTTGCCCCTGGATTTTGTCAATTGGTCAAAATTCATGATGAATTCAGATTTACCTGAACTGAAAAACAGTCTCTTGCTCCCTTCCTGCAAACTGTATGGAGGATTTTAGCTGTTTTGTAAGGACTTGGACTCTTCCTTAGTGTATGTTGTGGTGAAATCTGGTTCCTTGTGTAGGAGAGATTCTAGAATGCAGCTGGAGAACTTCATCATAAAACCTCTTGCACTTGATCCAGTCGGTGGCCCTTTTCTAGAGGGAAGGGTGGGTTGAACCTACTCAGTAAAGTAGGGAACTTTCACACTTGTTTGCCGGAGTCAGTCTGACATGTTTAATTTCTGCCCATCAAGGAGCTTTCTTTGTAGTACTGCTGGCAGCAGAGGAGTTTGCAGAAAGGATCTAGAGAAGGCAACATGCAACTTGATAAGCGATCCTTGGAGGCCATTGCCACTCCTGGTTGTGATGCACCTCCTGATGTCTGTCTAACCTGTCAGTGGTTCTGAGCTGGTCCCGGCCTGTCTCCGGGGAAGAAGCTAGCCAGAAGTTCCCTTTGGACTGGCAGGTTTAGCGCCTGATTCTGACTCGTCTCTCATGGGACCTGCCTTGTGTTGTCTCTTGAGTGCAGCATAAGACTTGGAAGTTCCACTCTGCGCTCAGTTTAACACAAATCCACGGTTTTATCTCCCTTTTTTTTCAGGAAAAATATTTCAAAATGTAATTACAAGACTGACTCCTCATTCGAATGAGAAAAGCAGAGGGGATAAAAACATACAGATGGATGTGTAGATCCAGCCGGTTACAAACAAAAGTAGAGGGAGGGAAAGGAGCGTCTTTTGTTCTCGTTTTCAGAAGAGTGCAATGAGGGGGTTCCTCTGGAGGCACTGCTGCAAGCGCAGCATCAACCTGTGTTCCTCAGCCGCATACATCCGTGGAGTGCCCCAGGAGATACTGGCCGTCAGGAGGGTCTGCAGCCCCAGCGCTGCGGGTGCTCGCGAGAGCTGCAGGAGGAGCTGCGCCGGGCGCACGGTCCGAGGGTGCTGCTCTCGTTACGTGTTCTGTCACAGAGAATAAAGATGACAAAGAGCCTTTGGGGAGGTCAGCGGATTCTTTGTTTTGGACTAGAAGATGATGTTGTCCTCTGATTTTCTTTTCGCAGAGAAGAGCATGTGAACTGCAGCAGTTTAGAAGGGTTGCTTTCTCAGGGCAGGTTCTCTGTTGGATGCTCCTCTCTTTGGGGATCAGCAGGCTCCAGCATCTTTGCCCAGCGTTTTGAGTGCATTGGGCAAAAGAAGGTTTAGCCTTACTTCAGTACCCAGTGTTTTTATTTATTTGCTTTTGAGAGCAGTAGCTATTCTGTGTCTTTCTGAAATACGTTTTTTTCCATGAGATCATATTTGGTTTCTGATGTTGTTATGGGCCCTTCAGCTGAACTCCTGAAATCACCTTGTTATCTTGAACAAAGCGTAGCTGTTGTGATAGTCCTCACAACAGTTCCCTGTTTGAGTTGGCAAATCTTTTCCTGAACTTGCTGTACCCTGCAGTAGATAAAGTGGCAATCTAAAAGCAACACAGGCTTTACACCAAAGGATCGGATTCAGGCTTCGCTGAGCACAGCTATGTTTTTATTTATTTATTTATTACCTCCAGGCTTCTGTGCTTGCTGGTTTGCCTTTGCGAAACTGCCCTTTGCGAAAGTGCAGCTAGCCTGGATGTGTGCAGCGTGCCGCTCCAGCTGAAAAGACAAATGCTTTGCTTGTGCTTTGGTGCTAATGGGAGAGCAGACTTAAAATAATCAATTTTCCTCTAAGGTAAACAATTTTTGTGCTTCTGACATAAAAGATGAAAAGCACACCTCCTTTTAAAAGCAGAGCTTGCTCCTTAAGATTGTGGCAGTTTCATAAATTAAAAAAAAAAAAAAAAAAAATTGTATATGCCTCATATGAGAAATTCTTTTTAAGAAACACGATACGATTTCCATATTCTATATCCTTCGTATTCTACAAACAGGATGCCCAGCTGTTGTGCAATACCTTCGGTAGATGGCTGTGACTCAGTGGACCCTCCAGTAACTATTAGAAAAGTATTTCCTTGCTCAGTTGTAAGTTCATACACTCCTGTTCCAGTTTCACAAGTGAACTCTTGCATGACGTTCCAGTGGCCTGGATCAATGAGAAATTAAAACGTCCTTTCTTAGAGTGGGCAGCTAATTGGGGAAAAAAAAAAAAAAGACATTTGAATTATGGGTTTAGCACAGAAAGTTTGGTTTAGGTTGGATTTTGTGCTCTGCAGGAGGATAATGCGTTTCGTTTTGAAGTTTCATTTTCCCGAGAGATATTAATGGAGGTTTCTAGCCGAGGGAAGTGTCTCAAGTGGAAAAAAAACCCGCTGGCCGCGCGTGTAACCTGTTGGGCCATTTTCTGTTCAGCAGAGAGCTGCAGCTGTGCGCTGGGAGAGCAGGGAAGCCTTCTTCAGAAATTATTAGCTGCATAATACCATTAATTTTGGCTTGCCCATTTTGGTACAACTTCTGATGATTTCTTTTTGTTTCCTACGGAAGAATTGATCCTTCTATAAGCTCCAGTGGAAGACTGCTGTATTAGCAATGCATATTTGCATGCTTGGGTGTATTGCAATATACTTCTAATCCCGATTTTCCTAGTGTTTCTAAGATATCCTATGATGATGCTCTCTAAGGGAGAAAAATCTCACTTCTACATGATACCACAGCATTGACATGTCTTCCTTTATATTAAAAATTATTTTCACAAGGCTTTTGTTTAAGTTTGTTAACAAAGCTTTTTAGATGTAATCATTTGGGAGGGTAGTCATTATTTTGACATAAAATTATTCTATAACTCTGTACTGTTGGTTCTGAAAGGCGAGTGTGCGAGAGCAGCAGGAAGAGTGAAGTGCAGTCAGGAGTCCACCCAGGAGGAGGGCAAAATGCCCATAAAGAGTAGAGATCTCGCTGTACGCAGCAATGACGTGAAAACTGAGACATAGTCATGTGACTGAGGTTTTGATGTTAGCGACAGGGAATATACGTCCTCAGTAACCTGTGAACTTACCTGTAAGCCATGCGCTCTGTTTAAAATCATTCCATGATATCAGTGTCTTTAATTTCATTACGTTGGTTGTTTAATTTCAGTTTTCTTGAAGGAAGGTGTCCTGGTTTGAGGTAAAACAGAACCGAAGGGTGATTTTTAACACTGTCAGTTTTTCTGTTTGGAAGCTTCTTATGCATCTCTGGGTTTTGCAGCTGCCTTGCTAGACTCTAGATGTGCCGTTGCTTCTAAACCAGCAAGAGAGAATACTGTTTATCTCGGGGTGATACTAACAAGTGTCAGCAGTTGGTTATAGAATGCTCCCTTTACCTAAAATAGTATATACAAGTGTGAGGGTAACAAAAAGTGTATTCCCTTTCTCATTCAAACAATCTCATAATGTCTCTTAGCTATTTATGAAAAAAATAATTGCTTGTTATCAGTTTTAAAACAACCTACTTTTTAAGATGAGTAAGCTAAAACCACTGTGATTCACCATGCTTCTCAGAAACCTTGATCCCTAACCTCAGGGAAAAGAGTAATCCCACAAAATACTTCTTTCTTCATTGAGGAATTTTGTTTTTAAATGCTTGGTTCTTCAAATAAATCATGAAAGGCTTCCTGAGGCAAGTGGTTCGGTAGCAGTACAAAGCAGTCGGACCGGAGAGGTGCCCCTTCGAGTTCTGGCAGCAAAGGGCAGCAGCAGCACGGAAGCAAATACAGGGGTCGGGGAAATATTTAGCCTTTAGATTTCTTTCAATTTTGCTAAGTTTAGCCAAGAGGCCTTTTTTAGGGTTTGGTAGGGAAGGGAATATTTCTTTTCTTTCTGTGCTTTCACTTGATTTTTAGGTTTCTAGGGTCTCTTTTTAGCTTTTTTCCACAGGTATAGGTACAATTAAATATGTAGTTTTCATAAGAATCTTCTTCTGGAGACCTGAAATGTGATTTTTTTTTTTTTTTTTTTTTTTTTTTTTTTTTTTTTACTTTTCCCAGTGTCCTTTGCACTTTACTTCAAAGTCATTGAGAGACTTCTAATAACGCCGCATCTAAATAAGATGGGATTTAAATTATGCAGGTACAGCACAACACCAGCCCAAAGCACCAAAAATTAAGCTGGAGAGGGGCTGATCCCGTAATTTCCATAGATGCCTGGGCCTATTTATATAGGTACCTTGCAGGGCTACTTTCTTGCTGTGTGCTATAACACCCTTTGCAGGGAGGCTGGAAAAAGAGAAGAGACTTTCATGCCGTGTGTGCTGATCTCATGGTGTAATACTCTGCTTGAAGATGCCCGAGCACTACAGGGTGGAGGGTGACACAGGAATTCACATGGTCTAAAGTAATCTTTCATAACAGAAACTTTCTGTCGATAAGCCTGCTACGTGGTATCATTTAACCACAAAGAAAGCTTCCATAAGAAGAACTTTTCCCCCATTTCTTTCCAAAATGTAAAGCATTTGGCATATCCTGAAATTACTGTCTCTTCCATTAGTTTATCAACAGATTACTCAGCGTAGTTAGCTATCTAGCATGCAAGCATAACAGAAACTTTATTTATAGTGTATTTTGTGTAGATGTGAGATGCCTCTTCCTAAGAGCTAGGAGACTGGCTGAATCAGTTCACCGGTAGATTAACTGGAGGAGATAGTAGGCCACTGTCTTGTGGTTTTGGTTTTTCAAGAGGAGATGAGTTTCCGTAGTGAACTATCTATTTATACCAGCTCAGAGCCCACTGATTTTCACCCCGGTTGTTTTTGCATTCCAGACGCATTCCTGTACTCCCCAGTAATAACTTCTAGCCTGAGAGAAGTTTGAAATGTAATCAGCTAGTTATTAGCACGAAGTCTGAGAATGTTTTTTCAAAGGATGAAGAAATCAAGTATGGGACATGAGCTGACGGAGGAGCTGGTTGTTGGGGGCTTCCTTTGGTATGAAGCAGGCTGCCAGGTTTGGTCCAAATGAGGAGAATAATAATAGATGATTTATGGAATATTCAAACCTTGGAACAACAGAAATGCTGATTTTACCCATGCCTGGTTTATGTCACTTGAAAAACTTCTACTTGCTTGCCAGCCAGTGGTGTTAGTATCTCCATTGGTCTTAAAACTAGGTTTGAGTATCAGCACTGGGCAAAGACTTCTTGCTCTTAGTGTGAGGATGAACTCATTTCAAACCCAGTAACAAGCCAGAGGAATATGTCAACGCACTTGCATTTGGAGAGTGTTTTATTTAATTGTGTGTTATTTAATGTCATCCACACTAGGTAGATTTAGTGACAAGACGTAATGATGATCGAGCAAATCCATTGAGTAAAAGGTGACAAATCTCAATATTCATTTCGTCAGGCAGTTTAACATTTGGATACATGAAAGAATTGATCACATATGTTCTATATTTTATGGGCATGTTCCATCTAAGTTATGATTATCTATCATGTTAATCTATGCATGTGATACAGCATTTGAGGTGGATGCACAAGACGAGAGGTAGCACGGTTTAAGTCTTGGCACGAGATACCTGTTTGCTCTAATGTCTCCTGACCCAGGCGTTTGGCTTTTGTGTGCTGGGAGCTTTGAGTGATGGGATGAAGACCCTCAACAACTACTCATGTGATAAAAGGTGTGTTCCCTGTCCTTGTAGTTTGGGAAGGGTCATCACCCTTATTGCCCTTCATGTCATCTTCTAGTAATAAGAGATGCGGCATACTCCATTGGACGGTGATATAATGGGAGAGGGCAGTGAAGGCGTCCTAGAAGATCCCTTGTTACGGTGGTTTTCGGCCTGTTCTGATTTGCAGACTCCTATGCGTATGGGTGCTTTGGCACACTTAGAAACTCAAAGCCAGCTCTCAGCAGGCTCGTTTTCCTTGGGTTTCATTCACAGTCCCCTAATAACTACTTCATAAACTCACAGAGTTTAAGGATCACAGGCTGAAAACAACTGAAAGTGGAATCAGCTGTTGGGTAAGACTCTTCCAGTGGAGAGGCTGGCTGTGTCTTTGTCACCAGCGTAACCAGCCAAGAGCAAGGACACTTCGTGCGGGGTGGTGGGTGCTGTCTTGCAACCAGCCATCGCAGGAGCCATTGTGTCCTTGAGGGTCTGCTCCATGTGTAGCAACACATGGTCGGTCTCCACAGTGGGTTTAGTGTCATGTCCCGGGAAAAAGGGATCTCTGTTGGGGATCCAACCTGGCGTCTGAAGCCACGGCTGCCGTGTGAAGAGGAAGGGGATGGTTAATGTGTCGTGTCAGGACTAGAGGTTGTCTGACTGTTACACAGGGAGGAAATGGAAGGAATTTCAGAAACGTTTTGACTGTGTGAATAAACATGGTTCTGGAAATAGTTCTTTTTTAACTTTGTTTTGCGACTTTCAAATTCTTTTTATTTTGGGGAGGGATTGTTTGTTTATGTTTTTTACTTAAGGAAGCGAAGTAAACTGTCTGAAAAGATGCTCTCTGCTTGGGGCAGACGCAACACTCAATAGTTGTTCTCAGCAGTGGCTCTCAAATTAATCTTTCTTTTATGCTAGAAACACTGCAAATACCCTGTGGTTGAAGTTTGCCAATTAAATTAAAAATACAGCCGTATAGTGATGCCTCCTTACGTGGTGGCTGCACTTAGGGGTTTCTTCTTCACCACCTTACCAGTGTTTATACTACTGCTATATATTGTTATCCTGAAGTGTCTACCGCCGCAGTTTTATATGCATTGATTTTATTTTTCAGTACTGAATTAGTAACCATTTAAAACTGTCAACCACATGTAAACAAGTGTAAGTTATGAAAAACAACTTACCTTGAATTACAGCTGCCTGTTTGTATTGCACAAGGCGCAATGTTGGGGGAATTGTGAAATGGCCGAATTCAGTAGTGCAACATCATTTCTATTTATCTGGTTTCTTGTAGCCCATTTGAATAAATATCTTGATGCTCGCACGATTCCCACAGCCGGCGGTCCTGGTAGTGGCATTGCTGGATTGCCGTGTATGTTGAAACATGCCGGCTCCGCTCCAGTGACGTCTGCCACGTGGTGAGCAGCGTTTTTGCAGGCTCTGTTGAAGCTGTGCTTGCTCACTGCGTAGCTCTGCAGTTCTGACCGAAGAGCAACAGATCTTGGATGGGTGGAAAAAAAAAAATAAAATCCTTATTAACTGATTTAACAAGAATGAAATGTATTTAACAAACATATGATCCAAACGTTAATTCTTCAAACTGTGCTGGTAGGCTCTGATGACAGGTGAAAAAATTCTTTGCTTTTGAAAACTGATACAGAGGTGTAATTTAAAAAAAAAATCATATCCTCTTATTTTTAATGCAGGAGTTATCTGTCATACACAAATTTATTTCTTTTGATTTGATCCCTTAAGGACAAATCTTTTGTTTTTTCAGAGTACAGCTTAGGCTAATCAATTCAATCAAGTGTTATTCAAGGTAATGTCGGTGAATGTACCTTGATCAAATTTCACAAAAAAATTCTCATTGCCTGGAGGATATTTCTTGCTCATTCTTCTCAATTAAGTATGTAGGGTTACTTGCGGAACACAGGGGTTGTCTTTCTAAAGATGCCCCCGTGCAAATAAGCAGGCGTGGAGAAAAGATGGCCAACGTTTGTAGGGAAGCTGAATAGCAGCAGCAGGGGTGTGTGTTTCCTAAAGCCCTGCCATACCTTCTCAAATAATTGCTTTTATTTTGTTAACTGCTTTTTGTAATAGGAAGAGGTGATAGGTTTCACGTGTGACTATGCGATACTGAGGAAAGGTTAAATGAGGAGGGTCATTCTTACAAGTACATGATGGATATTTGGAAATGTATGAGTTAGTTTTCATACATGAGGTCGTAAAGACGCCTGAGTTGATACACTTTCACCTTGACTTAAGTGATAATACGGGTGCTTGCTGTGTGCTTTCAATATTATTTGATCAGTTACTTGGGAAAAAACCCTGCAGATGACAGCATGGTGTCTGGTTTTTACTTTACTTTGAAGTGTCAGGCTGTGAATTTTTAACAATGACCAACCAAAAAAAGTTCCACGTGCAGAGCCTACCAGCTCATAGTAGGTTTGCACGCCCTTCGTAATTGATTTAGGTTTACTTGCAGTTGCACAGCTCTGTGCGAGGGCATAATTAGCCTGTAGGACTGCCCTGGCTCAAATAAAGTGCTGATTTAGCATGTCAAATCCAGACTACCTGCATTATGCAAGAGGGAAAGAATTTGCCTGATTGTAGTCCTGTCAACACAAAGAGATTGCACCAGTATAGCAAAATAGACTTCTAAAGTCTTGTTTAAATTGGTGTGTGCTCTTGTCTGGATTCTATTAAAAAAATGTTAGTACCGAGAGCCACAATAGCTGACTCTGTTACCAAGGGCCAGAGCAGGCTCCAGTTGCATCAGACTATTGTTTTTTTAATTGGAATACTTTTGTGCATCCTGCGTGCTTGCTATTCCTTATTTCTAAAATATCAATCAAAAAGATAGGTGGCATCTTCCAGTCCCGAGTGAAATTTCCCTGGGTGGGATTTCTAATAAACTTGTAACTGCTTTCAATCTGGCCATGCTTTTTTAGTTTAAAACAAACAAAGTCCCACTCCCGAGAGCCTAGAGCTGACAAAACTTTCACTTGGAGCCTCTCCCTTTTCCACTTAACTAAATTCCGCCTGTGTTTTGCAGAGGCTGGTACGGCCCTCCATAGTTACTGAGGTATGCCAGCCAGTAGGTGAGCAGAAGAAAGTTTAATACATAAGATGCGTATCCGGGATGCTTGTGGGGTTGTATAATTGTCCTGTCTAGAGGAGTGGAATTTGTCTTGAAAAATCCTCATCTTTCCCTAGATCGCTGTTTTATAGTGCTGCTGGTTAAATAGATTGCTTGAAGTCCTTGCCTTGGAGAGAAGCCCCTGTGCAGTTTTCTGATTGCTTGTTTCCCTCCCGCAGTAAAACATTGTTTTAAGTTGGAAACAGTTTTTTGTTTATTCGATAATAAAATAAAAGGAAGTTTTGGAAGTATATGTTACGTATCCCCAAAGGATCATTGTGCTCTTTGAACGATCTAGAATGTCAGAACTTCCCACGTGTGCAAATTCACCAGGGAAACGCTGGCAGATGACTGATAGAAAGCTTGGATTGAAGACACTGTACAGGAAGCTTCTCCCAACGGCTTCCTCCATCATCTTGCTGATTTCCATGCCATTCTCGTGGCCTGGCCACCAGCAGTAATCTAATGGAAGTACAGGGATGCATGGAATGCAAGTGCGTTAGGGAGGAACTCCTGGGTCTCGATGCATGGTCCTGCGTTTGTTGAAGTGGAAGGCTAGGCAGAAGTTGAGGTTGGTTATTGCCGTGGCCATCTGGTTTTGAACTTTGAGGTATGTTCTTGTCAATGACGAAGGGGGTGGGGACGGACACTCCAAACCCACATTTGCACCCGAAATGAGAAACTGGAAGAAAACGCCTCTCTTTAATGTCTTCAAAAGACTTTATGGTGTTGCGACCTTATCATTTTTCTTAAAGAACACAGTCCCTGGCATGCCAAAACAGGCATGTTGTGTATCTGAAATGTATGTACATCTGCTTTACATCACAGCAGCCGTGCAGAGCAGGCTGTGTGTCTCCATACCGTAGCTCACAACGTACAGTGGCTGGAGCGGTGAGCAGGGCAGTGCTGGAGAATGGCTTCACCCGGGCTGAAGTTGCTCAGTTCTCATCCCTGCTGCAAAGCATCCCTTCTGCTCCTCTGCCTCTGCAGTTCCTTCACCGCTGGCACCTCATTTGCAGTCCAGCCAGCGAAGCAAATGTTGACTTTCTAAACGGGCTGTCTTTGTAGTTAGATTCAATTTCTAATTCATTGTTCCTTAGGTATATTTTATGAAAAGGTATTCTGTGGTAGGAATATTACAATTTTTGGAGAAGTTTGAACCGCCTGAAAAAGCCGTGCCCCTGCGTGCTTGGTTGGCTCTTGTTTTGGCAGCTGTATTGTTCAAAAAACCTTATTTTCTCTCATCATGCTTATTCCTTCCCAGCTGTTAAAATTAACACAGAGGGCAAAAGAATAGTCAGTGAATGTGAAAAAATAATGCCAATAAGATAATAGCAGATGCTTTTTCACACATGTAATCACATCATGGCATTTGTTTTCACAAAGGTATCACAGAGACCAAGACTGCAGGAGAGTTTACAGAAGGATTGAGCAGTGCAAGTGGAAGTCAGACAGTATCTTTACCAGTTAATCCCAAATATCTTAGAGCTAGAATTAGGTCCTCTTTGCTTCAAGTGTAGAAATATCGTATATCTCTTAAGTTTTATGAGGAATCCTTAGGATAGAGATAATCTTTTATCTGTAGCACGTTACTAAATTTGCTGGACTTCAAGCTTCCTTTGTGGAGCATGCGATTTCCCCCAGCAAGACTGAAAAATCCCAAGCTTACCTTTTGACTCAAACCTGAGCTGACTGAGTAAAAAAAAAAAAAAAAAAAAAAAAAAGAGTTCAAACCCAAGAGTCACTCCAGGGAATGGGCTCGTCTGCTGTTTGCTTTCAGGCCGCGGTCGGTAGCACGCGGGCACTGGCAAAGCTGATGGAGCAGAAAATAAACCAGGGCAGTTGTAAACCCACAGTGGGGATCAGTCTCGCTCGTCAGCCCGTCTTTCGTTTTGCCGGTAGAGTTTAAAAATACATATGTAAATATATTCCTGAGCCAACAGTGGTAGCTAGACCTTTGTGTTTGAGCTGCATGTCCGTGCTGGAATTGCCGAGGCCTTTTTCTGCCCCGTGTTTTTTGTTTGGGTTTGTTTTTTTTATCCCACCCAGGTGAGAAGAAGATAAAAGAGACCGAAGGAGGATAGACCAGCAGCCTGCAACTTTATTGCTGCAGTTTAGCTATAAATGTAGATTGTGGGTTTGGGTACAGGGTTCCCCACTTAAAACTGGCAGATGTTGAATACCAAAATTACACATATGTTGTTGATCAGCATTTTCCAAGCCCACTGTTGTCTCTGTTGATCAAAAGTAAGCATTTTGCTAAACAAAAGAGGCATAAGAAAAACAGTGTTTTTTCCATAATACAGAAGATGCCTCTGGTTTCTCTGATTCTTTGCAATTCTTTTTTGGAGATTATGAAGATAGGTCTGGGGTTTTGTTTTTTTGGAGTTTCTTTTGTGTTTTCAGTCTATAAAGTTCTGTTTCTTATTATCGTTGTTTCCCCTTTCCAGAGACCTAAGATAACAAGTTGGCTCAGAAATTCCCTTTCTAATTTTAGCCACAGGAAATGTTGCTCCATACGTTGAAAGTGCTTTTTCCAGGTAGGCTGGTTTGTTAGAATCCAGGCGTTTGGGGTTCCGTGCTTTTGTTTGCGCTGAGCTGGAAGTGGTTTCTACGGCTTAGAGGGTGGGACTTGCCTCATCGGAAAGGCAGCTTTGCAGGTTGAAGAAAATTACTTTTATTTTTTGTAAAGTCATCCAGCGTCGCCTTGCGCAGCTCTGCAGTGTGAGTGACAGAAAGTACCTATTGATTTAAAAGATGGTGATGTGCTTTTGGTTTCCAGCTATATGGCTGAAATATCTGGAGATAAAAAGCTGAAATTCAGGACTAGAGCGGGACAATTCTTAAGAGTATTTTTAGGGCTGTAAAGAAAAAAAACAAACTTCATGAAATTTTTTTGTCATTCTACATAGCCATTTACCAGACCGGTAGGATGTGTTGTGTCTGACTTCCCTGGCGGCACTTCCACCGCTATTTTCCAAGAAGTCCGGATATCATAATGTGGGGGGTTTTAGATTGTATTTAATAATATTGAAGTGTTCAGTAAACCACTGTGGTGTGTACTGTTGCGCACAAACCACATGTCACACAAAAGCAGTAGAAATTTGCGAATGTTTTGTATAGGGGTTGTAAGAATTAACATAAAAGTCTTCCTTAATTGTGTGTGAAGAAGTCTGCAGGCTTTGGCTCTGCAGGGACCAGATTGCTCTCAGGCATGAAGATGGCAAGAGGGAGGGACTGTGCCATGCAGGACACCTCCACCGGTGGTCTTCTGCAAGGAGCAAGCTGCTCCCATCGGACCTCGCAGCTCTAACCTCTCCTGCTGGGTTTGAGAGATCAGGTCCGTGCGCTGAGGGAGAGATGCGGGTTTTTGGAGCCTACCCCTCGTACCTGGAGGAAGGACGGCGAGAGGGAGGGGATTGTGCCCCTCTGCCGCGCTCTGGGGAGCCCCCCCTGCAGTGCTACCTCCAGCTCGGGGGGTCCCAACAGCAGAAGGACACGGAGCTGTTGGAGCGGGGCCAGGGGAGGGCCCGGAGATGCTGCGAGGGCTGAGCCCCTCTGCGGGGAGGACAGGCTGGGAGAGGGGGGTGTTCAGCCTGGAGAAGAGAAGGCTCTGGGGAGACCTTATTGTGGCCTTCCAGTGCCTAAAGGGCCTCCAGGAGATCTGGGGAAGGACTCTGGATCAGGGAGGGGAGCGATGGGACGAGGGGGAATGATTTTAAACTGGAAGAGGGGAGATTTAGATTGGATATTAGGAAAAAATTCTTGACAGTGAGGGTGGTGAGCCCCTGGCCCAGGTTGCCCAGAGAAGCTGTGGCTGCCCCATCCCTGGAGGTGTTCAAGGCCAGGTTGGACGGGGCTTGGAGCACCCTGGGCTGGGGGGAGGTGTCCCTGCCCAGGGCAGGGGGGTTGGGACCGTATGAGCTTTAAAGTCCCTTCTGACTCGAACCATTCTATGATTCTAAGAGAGATGCTGCGTCTGAGAGAGAAGTATTTCTTAGTGATGCTGGGGAAGTTGTCTGACAGAATAAAGTAAATGTTCATTTGCTGTATGGTTATGGAAACATTTTCTACTCCTCTCTGAAAATCTGGGAAGGTGGTGAAAAAGGTGAAGGTCTAGAAAAATTAAAAATGAGGGAACTGCGAGTTTGTAGTCAGAAGCAAGCAAAAGCAGCGCCCCGTGGGTATGTGTGGGGTGGGAGCTGTTACAGCTTTGCAGCTGGTGTAAAGATTAGACAAAAAGATGAAATACCGTGTTAAGTACTCCTGTGTTTCTCTCTGATCTTCCCCCAGGGGTGAGGGAGAGCAGCATTTTTTTTAGATGCTGTGTCTAGTGTTGTTTAAACACAACTGCTGGTAGTTCCTTCAGGAGATGGGATAAACTGCGTTTGGCCCAGCCCGTCAGGCGCAGCTGCCCAGCTGGGTTAGGCAAGTGCTTCCACTCTTGGAGCATCTGGTGAACTTGCTGGAAAAGCCACTCCTCTTGCAGTCAAAGATCAGGCTAATAACTCCGCATCCTGGGCTTGACGCCTTGGAGGGAACCTGTAAGGTTCTGCCAGGGAAGCTCTGTCGCCTCCTCTGTTCAACGTGGGCATGCAGATGTTTGATCGTCTGGTGGTGCCTCTCTGGGGGGAAGGTGCTGCGAGCCCGTGACCTCTTTGCGCAGCCTTTGACACTGCACGGTCCCATGAGTTCTGGGCTGCTTCAGAGGCTCAAGCAGAAATGGATTCATTTTTTTAAAATTATTAATTTTTTTTTTTTTTCCCCAATTGCTGAAATGCTCGACTGCGTTTTTCTCTCCGGGTGATCTAATTACAATGCAGCAGCTTGCTTGCAATTAAAAACATACCTATAGGCTTTTACATGCCTAAATTTATGAAAGCCAAAAACCTAAAGTTGAGCTTCAAAGTCAGAGCAACTTCATCGAGTCGTGATGTAGAATAACTACTAGATCGTGGCATTTCTGCTTTCACCACTGTGATAGTTCAATTGACCAAAAGATGTTTTGTGGGGATATTGCAGCCCCTTTGATTATCCAGGTTGTGTTTCCCAAATGCTGTTGTTAGGGAAGGACGTTCCTCTGAGCTTTTGCTTCTCTCTTCATTTCAACACGCACAAGTATTTTAATCGTTAAATTATTAGATACTTCAAGAAGAAAAAAACTTGCTGAAGTTACTTCTTATGTGTAACAATCTTTTGCCAAATTAAGATTGCAAAATAGAAGAAAGAAATATAAGTAATGACCCTTATTTACATTTAAAGTTGCATGCTCCTTGGCACTGCGTTCAGCTTGGTTACTGGGTGCCTCTTTGCAGGTGGCTCAGCTGATCCTGTGTTATGTTAGCTACCAAGTCTGGCTAGGAAAAGGATTTTAGATTTCCTATCCATCCGGGTTCAGGTTTGCTCTCTGGTACAATACAAAGTGAAAGTCTCTGTCCTTTGGTTTCTAACGTTTCTGTGTTTTGAGCAGTGTTTCATGTTCTCGTTGTGTATTGTGGGCAGCTGATCCTTTTGGTTTGGTATTGGCATGCCGTGCCACTGGGCTCTGGGGGGTCGGGGGCCTTGCTCAGCTTTTGCCGGTTCTGAGGGGTTTTTGTGGTGGTGTAAAGTACCAATTCCCAGCTCAGTAGATGAGAGCGTTGTGCTGGGGGGGAGGAAGAGGTTTGCCTGAACGCTCTGTGCAAGAGTGGGTCTAATAAAGTGACAAAACAGTCCCTGTAAATACAGATTTGGCAACTGTTGAATTTTAAGAATGACGGAGAGTATTTGCTATTGAAAATCTTCTTTAGATTCAGCAACAACTTGGACCCAAAGGATGCTAAAGCTCCTGGAATGACGATATGCTCTGTATTATTTCTTGCGTAAACGTTAGGTTGGGTTAGTACCTGAAAAATTATTTAAGATTTGATGAGGAAAAAAGACCCCCAACATCGAAAAGTTAGGAGAGAAATGCCAGAAAGAAACTGCAATTAGAAATACATTTCTGGTCACTTTTTTTACCGTTATTTGCCTGTCACATTACACTCCAGAAATTGCAGTTAATAATTTATTTTACAGAGTAAGTCAGAGTCTAACGAAATTGTATGGCAGTGTATTTTATTGTATGAGGAAACCTAAATGTAGGTCTCTGTTTCCTTTCCCTGGAGCGGCACTGCCTGAATACCAGCATTTTCACTCCCAGATTTTTGGCAAAGTGCAAAGATGATGTCTTTAAAAGGCATGGAGAAAACTTTGTATTGTATTTCTAAAAAGAGAATTCTAAAAAGAATCTGATGGATTGCAGAGAAGCATAACCCAAAAGTGAGTTACCACCCATCAGTTCAGAAAGAAAGGGGCTAAAGCCAATCCTGAACTGCAAAGCTTTTTATTTATGAGCTTGCTGTACCACTGCTACTTGCTTGTATCAGAGTTATAAAAATGAGATATTAAATTATTGAAAGGTAATAGCTAAGACTCTTCATCATGGCAGACTGCAGCAGGTGGTTAAAATGACTTTCGAGCCAGAAAGTAACTCTTGCTCTCACGCGGGAGTGACAGACACTGTTTTTTACAGGATGAAGCAGTTTTCATGCAAATTTTGATTTTGTGAGGTGAGAGACTGCAAAAGTGGAGGGTTGCAAAATTAGAGCTCAATTAGTTTTGTAAATTTACGCTTAATTATTTGGAAAGATATATGAATAAACAATTAAATTGTGTAGACGCTACGGGAAATGATGGCAAGATAAATGATGAAGGAGAATTGTTAATATAAAGCTATTTGGTAAAAGGGGTGTAATTAATGTGATTTGGATTTTATTACATCAATATGAGGAATGTTACTAGTCTTTCAGAACAGGGGGCTGTATCCTGGGAAGTAGTTGCTCTGAAAAGGGAGGTCATCTGTTAGTGAAATGCTGTTTTCCTGTACCGCAACTAAAAAGGTGAAGCGATTCATGGAGAGGGGAACAGGAATAGATAACTAGAGTGGGATTCTATTTTTATTAAATGAATCAGTAAGACAATGCCTGAAATATTGCCGTCATTTTTTGGTGTTGCTTAGTGCTGAAAGGGGTTTCAAAAGCATTTGAAGTTCATTAGGTAAAGACATGAGAAGTATGACATGTTCAGTTTGCCAGAAGGAAAGTAATTTTCCTGTCTGCTATCAATAGAGGGCTAAAAAGTTTCAGTTCCATCAGGTGAAGCATCAAAAATTGAAACTTGAATCTTATTTTGCCAAGGAATTGCGTAACAGCTTTTGCATTAATTCCTCATCTTTTGAGATCTTCTGCAGGAGAAGACATCCCATCTGTAAAAGGTGCATGGAGGGATGCCCTCTGCCTATGTAAAAATCGCATTAGACTGGTGTAACAGCAACTTCTGTCCTGAAGCCATAAGGAGAAATGAACTGAAAGAAAGGAAATTAATGACGTAATTGAGGACTTGAAGGACCAGAACATCTTTTTTCTCCCTGGAGGGCTGGAGCACCTCTCCTATGAGGACAGGTTGGGAGAGGTGGGGGTGTTCAGCCTGGAGAAGAGAAGGCTCTGGGGAGACCTTATTGTGGCCTTCCAGTGCCTAAAGGGGCTCCAGGAGAGCTGGGGAGGGACTCTGGATCAGGGAGGGGAGCCATGGGACGAGGGGGAATGATTTTAAACTGGAAGAGGGGAGATTTAGATTGGATATTAGGAAAAAATTCTTGACAGTGAGGGTGGTGAGCCCCTGGCCCAGGTTGCCCAGAGAAGCTGTGGCTGCCCCATCCCTGGAGGTGTTCAAGGCCAGGTTGGACGGGGCTTGGAGCAACCTGGGCTGGTGGGAGGTGTCCCTGCCCAGGGCAGGGGGCTTGGGACCGTATGAGCTTTAAAGTCCCTTCTGACTCGAACCATTCTATGATTCTAAGAGAGATGCTGCGCCTGAGAGAGAAGTAATTCTTAGTGATGCTGGGGAAGTTGTCTGACAGAATAAAGTAAATGTTCATTTGCTGTATGGTTATGGAAACATTTTCTACTCCTCTCTGAAAATCTGGGAAGGTGGTGAAAAAGGTGAAGGTCTAGAAAAATTAAAAATGAGGGAACTGCGAGTTTGTAGTCCGAAGCAAGCAAAAGCAGCGCCCCGTGGGTATGTGTGGGGTGGGAGCTGTTACAGCTTTGCAGCTGGTGTAAAGATTAGACAAAAAGATGAAATACCGTGTTAAGTACTCCTGTGTTTCTCTCTGATCTTCCCCCAGGGGTGAGGGAGAGCAGCATTTTTTTTAGATGCTGTGTCTAGTGTTGTTTAAACACAACTGCTGGTAGTTCCTTCAGGAGATGGGATAAACTGCGTTTGGCCCAGCCCGTCAGGCGCAGCTGCCCGGCTGGGTTAGGCAAGTGCTTCCACTCTTGGAGCATCTGGTGAACTTGCTGGAAAAGCCACTCCTCTTGCAGTCAAAGATCAGGCTAATAACTCCGCAGCCTGGGCTTGACGCCTTGGAGGGAACCTGTAAGGTTCTGCCAGGGAAGCTCTGTCGCCTCCTCTGTTCAACGTGGGCATGCAGATGTTTGATCGTCTGGTGGTGCCTCTCTGGGGGGAAGGTGCTGCGAGCCCGTGACCTCTTTGCGCAGCCTTTGACACTGCACGGTCCCATGAGTTCTGGGCTGCTTCAGAGGCTCAAGCAGAAATGGATTCATTTTTTTTAAATTATTAATTATTTTTTTTTTCCCCAATTGCTGAAATGCTCGACTGCATTTTTCTCTCCGGGTGATCTAATTACAATGCAGCAGCTTGCTTGCAATTAAAAACATACCTATAGGCTTTTACATGCCTAAATTTATGAAAGCCAAAAACCTAAAGTTGAGCTTCAAAGTCAGAGCAACTTCATCGAGTCGTGATGTAGAATAACTACTAGATCATGGCATTTCTGCTTTCACCACTGTGATAGTTCAATTGACCAAAAGATGTTTTGTGGGGATATTGCAGCCCCTTTGATTATCCAGGTTGTGTTTCCCAAATGCTGTTGTTAGGGAAGGACGTTCCTCTGAGCTTTTGCTTCTCTCTTCATTTCAACACGCACAAGTATTTTAATCGTTAAATTATTAGATACTTCAAGAAGAAAAACTTGCTGAAGTTACTTCTTATGTGTAACAATCTTTTGCCAAATTAAGATTGCAAAATAGAAGAAAGAAATATAAGTAATGACCCTTATTTACATTTAAAGTTGCATGCTCCTTGGCACTGCGTTCAGCTTGGTTACTGGGTGCCTCTTTGCAGGTGGCTCAGCTGATCCTGTGTTATGTTAGCTACCAAGTCTGGCTAGGAAAAGGATTTTAGATTTCCTATCCATCCGGGTTCAGGTTTGCTCTCTGGTACAATACAAAGTGAAAGTCTCTGTCCTTTGGTTTCTAACGTTTCTGTGTTTTGAGCAGTGTTTCATGTTCTCGTTGTGTATTGTGGGCAGCTGATCCTTTTGGTTTGGTATTGGCATGCCGTGCCACTGGGCTCTGGGGGGTCGGGGGCCTTGCTCAGCTTCTGCCGGTTCTGAGGGGTTTTTGTGGTGGTGTAAAGTACCAATTCCCAGCTCAGTAGATGAGAGCGTTGTGCTGGGGGGGGAGGAAGAGGTTTGCCTGAACACTCTGTGCAAGAGTGGGTCTAATAAAGTGACAAAACAGTCCCTGTAAATACAGATTTGGCAACTGTTGAATTTTAAGAATGACGGAGAGTATTTGCTATTGAAAATCTTCTTTAGATTCAGCAACAACTTGGACCCAAAGGATGCTAAAGCTCCTGGAATGACGATATGCTCTGTATTATTTCTTGCGTAAACGTTAGGTTAGGTTAGTACCTGAAAAATTATTTAAGCTTTGATGAGGAAAAAAAAACCCCAACATCGAAAAGTTAGGAGAGAAATGCCAGAAAGAAACTGCAATTAGAAATACATTTCTGGTCACTTTTTTACCGTTATTTGCCTGTCACATTACACTCCAGAAATTGCAGTTAATAATTTATTTTACAGAGTAAGTCAGAGTCTAACAAAATTGTATGGCAGCGTATCTTATTGTATGAGGAAACCTAAATGTAGGTCTCTGTTTCCTTTCCCTGGAGCGGCACTGCCTGAATACCAGCATTTTCACTCCCAGATTTTTGGCAAAGTGTAAAGATGATGTCTTTAAAAGGCATGGAGAAAACTTTGTATTGTATTTCTAAAAAGAGAACTCACGAGCTGATGGATTGCAGAGAAGCATAACCCAAAAGTGAGTTACCACCCATCAGTTCAGAAAGAAAGGGGCTAAAGCCAATCCTGAACTGCAAAGCTTTTTATTTATGAGCTTGCTGTACCACTGCTACTTGCTTGTATCAGAGTTATAAAAATGAGATATTAAATTATTGAAAGGTAATAGCTAAGACTCTTCATCATGGCAGACTGCAGCAGGTGGTTAAAATGACTTTCGAGCCAGAAAGTAACTCTTGCTCTCACGCGGGAGTGACAGACACTGTTTTTTACAGGATGAAGCAGTTTTCATGCAAATTTTGATTTTGTGAGGTGAGAGACTGCAAAAGTGGAGGGTTGCAAAATTAGAGCTCAATTAGTTTTGTAAATTTACGCTTAATTATTTGGAAAGATATATGAATAAACGATTAAATTGTGTAGACGCTAAGGGAAATGATGGCAAGATAAATGATGAAGGAGAATTGTTAATATAAAGCTATTTGGTAAAAGGGGTGTAATTAATGTGATTTGGATTTTATTACATCAATATGAGGAATGTTACTAGTCTTTCAGAACAGGGGGCTGTATCCTGGGAAGTAGTTGCTCTGAAAAGGGAGGTCACCTGTTAGTGAAATGCTGTTTTCCTGTACCGCAACTAAAAAGGTGAAGCGATTCATGGAGAGGGGAACAGGAATAGATAACTAGAGTGGGATTCTATTTTTATTAAATGAATCAGTAAGACAATGCCTGAAATATTGCCGTCATTTTTTGGTGTTGCTTAGTGCTGAAAAGGGTTTCAAAAGCATTTGAAGTTCATTAGGTAAAGACATGAGAAGTATGACATGTTCAGTTTGCCAGAAGGAAAGTAATTTTCCTGTCTGCTATCAATAGAGGGCTAAAAAGTTTCAGTTCCATCAGGTGAAGCATCAAAAATTGAAACTTGAATCTTATTTTGCCAAGGAATTGCGTAACAGCTTTTGCATTAATTCCTCATCTTTTGAGATCTTCTGCAGGAGAAGACATCCCATCTGTAAAAGGTGCATGGAGGGATGCCCTCTGCCTATGTAAAAATCGCATTAGACTGGTGTAACAGCAACTTCTGTCCTGAAGCCATAAGGAGAAATGAACTGAAAGAAAGGAAATTAATGACGTAATTGAGGACTTGAAGGACCAGAACATCTTTTTTCTCCCTGGAGGGCTGGAGCACCTCTCCTATGAGGACAGGCTGGGAGAGGTGGGGGTGTTCAGCCTGGAGAAGAGAAGGCTCTGGGGAGACCTTATTGTGGCCTTCCAGTGCCTAAAGGGGCTCCAGGAGAGCTGGGGAGGGACTCTGGATCAGAGAGGGGAGCGATGGGACGAGGGGGAATGATTTTAAACCGGAAGAGGGGAGATTTAGATTGGATATTAGGAAAAAATTCTTGACAGTGAGAGTGGTGAGCCCCTGGCCCAGGTTGCCCCGAGAAGCTGTGGCTGCCCCATCCCTGGAGGTGTTCAAGGCCAGGTTGGAGGGGGCTTGGAGCACCCTGGGCTGGTGGGAGGTGTCCCTGCCCAGGGCAGGGGGGGTGGGAACTGGATGATCTTCAAGGTCCCTTCCAACCTAAACCATTCTGTGATTCTATGATTCCATATTCCTTCCCAGCAAGTGACTTCCCACCAGTGACCCGAACTGTTTTTTTTTCTCTGAACGTGGCTGCAGTGGAGGATGGCAGCGTGGCCCCAGCCTGCCCCGTCCCATGGGAACCTGGGGGACGGGCAGGGGGCTGGCGGGGACGCAGCCCTGGGGCAGGGAGCCCTGCTCTCTGCCTGCCCCTGCCCACCTTACTGAACCTTCTGCCTGCTCTGCACCCACCGGGGTTTCTCGCGCTACCAAAGCCAGGATGAAGCCTGGGATGTTTATACACACCCTTATTTATCCTTTAGTTTATTTTTATGTATCCAGAAAATAATTTGTGGGTGAGTGCGAGCATATGATATTTTCTTTATTGTTAATATTATCATTTAGTGTTTGGTGTGGTTTTCTGTTGTTATATGTTCAGAGAAATGCCGCTGATTAAAAAAAATAAAAAGGGTAACCAAAGAAAGGAGCCAAGTACAGAAATTTCCCAATGCTTCTGAAATTCAACGGGATTAGGACTAATAAACCCACTCTAGTTCTATGGAGATCTCACCTGTTAACTGTTTTGTCAAAAATGCAATTTACAAACACTGCTGTGTCAATATTTAAAACGGTTGAATTCAAGAAAAGAGTGTTTTCGCTTAGTGTGCAGGAGCCACATCTTTATAGGAGACTTCGCTTTATAAGGCAATCTCGTTATAACACAAACTTTCAGAACTTGAAGACAAGTGAAGGAAATGGCTTGTGTTTCTCAAAGATAAAGGATGTAGTTCATTTTTTCCCCCAGGGCAGAAAATGCTATATACGTTACATTGGTATGTTGGGGGGTGGGTGGTTGTGTAGCCAGTTCCCCGTCTTTGCTTCCAGGAGCCATCTCTGGAAAAAGCAGAAATACGCTGCAGGATAAAGCCTGGCAGAGTACGGATTTGCTTTCGGGCAGTTTGAGGTGGTCTTACTTTTCAGCACTTATTTTGAATAAATTTGGGGGAAGGGAATAGGATCGAGAATGGGAGGAGGGGAAGAAAGGGTGAGTGTTGCTGCGATAAATGACAGTATGAGCATCTCATAGCACTAACATAGCCTCGCGTTATGTCGTTGCGCAGCAACCCCCCCCCCCCCCCCGCCCAAAAATTGCCCCGTGTTTGCTGGTTTTCACATAAAATAGCAGCTCCTCCATTGTTGGCTTATTCATTTAATATTGTTGTGTTGCCAAATTGATATCAGCATGCTGCATGGTGGGGGTAAAGGTTTATTCACTCCATACAGCGTTCGTATGGAAAGCGATGATGTTGATTGTACTAATTCACTGGAGATGTAGCAGGAGGAGGAATACTGTTCTCCTGTAATACATTTTTGTTACATTGATAAAGTTCTACTGAATTAATGACCCCTTTTTGTACACCGAAATATTTCAGACTGAACATAGGAGTTGCAGGAATACTAAAGCAAATTGAATTTTCCTATCATAAGAAGGGTTTAATAACAAAGTATTACATAGGCAATTTTAGTAAAGTTCTGTAAAGACGAAATATTTTTACACCTCCTAATTTCCCAAAACTCTCCCAAAATAACTTTTTTTTTTTCCTTATTTGCTCTCCTGAGACCCTGACCTTGCTTTCGGCGCTAGGAGCAGCCCCACTGACGTCTTACTAAAGGTCTGCTGCCATTGTGCAGGATATTGGCTTTTCTTTGTCCTATTTCAAATTACCTGTCTTGAGTAGTGCTTCTTGTTCAGCGGACGTGGTGGGGCTGGGGAGCACAAGGAGGTAATAAAGAGATTGTTTTTGTTTTTTTTTTTATAGTTCTTGGCCATTTTAGCCAACTTTAAACCCTACGGCTGAAGCCCGTGGGACAAAGCGGGTGCGAGCAGCTGTGGGCTGGTGGGTTTGCCGGGGCTGGAAGGACGAGGGCTGGAACGGGGCCAAGGAGCTGCAGCCCGCTGCTGTTTCAGGTTAGGGCAAGGGTGGATTCCGCTTTCCCAAACACATTTTCAATTACTGGCATACCGTAGCCTTTTCCCTTTTTCCTCGGTGTGGAGCTCAAACTGGAGATAATTTTACTGTATGCAACAGATTGGCGAAATAATTATGCTGCGCAGCACAGTAAGACATAAAAAGTGCCTTTTCAAAAATACAAAACCCAATATATATTCGTTTAGGAAAAAAAAAACAAAACAGGAATAATAGGAGTGGTAAAATAATCCTGTTGCTTTAAGGTAGCTTTTAAAAATAGGAATAGTAATCTTAATGCTGTAGCTTTTACCACAGTAAACGTATAATTGTAAGCTGACTGTGGTGAATTCCTTAAATGACAGCCCCCATCAATATAAGTTTTAAAGAGGCCGCCCTACATCTGGAAGCCAGCAGCAGCTCGGGATTTTATTAAGCGGCACAGCCAAATAAAATCCAAGCGCTACTGTAAGTGATATAAAATATAAATAGACGGGCTATAGTGTAACATCTCAAGTAGGCGAGTGAGTGCTCTGGAGCTTGGGGAGGCTGTGAGAACACCAGAGCTTTCCCGCAGCTTTTGAGCCCGAGGTTGAGACGGTGGATATGGGTTTCTGCATTGGTTGTAGAAGTGTTGAGGAGCTTAAGTTACTCGTGGAATAAACAGATAAACTGCAAAATTGCTATTAGTATGGCTAACTTATTTTTATTGGAAAGGTTATAGACAAAGTACTGTCTGTGTTACATATTATAGCGGAAAAAAAGGTTTATAGAATATGGTTTTCTGTCTGTAAAGAAGGTTATAATGGAATGACCTTATCATAAGGAACAGAAACCTGCCCTCTTCCAAGGGCTGCAACTTGACATATTTATTTCCAGCTTTCATCCTGCGGACAGAGGCAATTGAGAGCAGTCGATGGCTGTGACAGTCATGTGTCTGGCTGCAACTGGGTGACAAGTATCAGAAAAAGGGAGGGAGGTGATGCGCAGCTGACCCAAATACAAACCCAGCCGCCATCCTGTGAGCGAGAGGTCGGCTGCAGAATCACACGGGACGACAGGCTCCGGTACCACAAAATAACCAGCGCTTTCCAGCTGATGACCTCCATGCTTTTCGGAGCACGTCGGTGCCCTTCCTTGCTGAGTGGGAGATTTCCCATACAGTGGCAATAAAATTAACTCATTTGAATTCAGAAAGCAGTGTGATTAGTAGCTCCTTGTTAGTCTTTGTGCCTAGAAATAGCCCAGAACATCATAACACAAAGTTTCAAAGAAGTAAAATAAGCGATGTTCTAAACAAAATTCAGATCTTTTATTTTTTGAACAGGTTTTTAATACAGCTCGGCTTGATACAACATGGTATTTACCAGCCTGGCCTTTAATATTGGATCTGCTTTCCAATTATGCTTCAATTCATACAACAGTTGCAGAAAGCGTGTGTGGGCGTACGTGCGAGATAGAGAGATTGATTTTGTTCTTTAAAAATGTGAAGTCTGCACTAACTATGAAAACCCATCAGAATTTCTAGCACTTAAACGCCATTTCCTTTCTCAATGTGCTACCAGCATTAAGCAATCTTCACATCATCTCTGACAAATGGAGAGTGCAAGTGGAGGAATACGCGCTGATTTTTCAGAAGTAGAATATTAACACAGATATCACTGGAAAACAGGCTGCAGATCCTTTCCAGAAGTAAAGAGTTAATGTGAGAGCTCAAGTTACAACTTGGAAGCGAATACATAAGGTCTTAGCTCTATTTTTCAAAAGTAGATGAGTGAAAATGGAATAAAGAAAGTACACGTCAGTCCTGGCTGTTGCTGTGTGTCGGAGTAGTCTCTTGTGTCTGGGACAGCAGATGTGGGGCAATCCTAATTGCTACCACTTTACACAGAGCATCTTTATATTCCTGGTGGTTGTTCCCAGTCTTTGGGTTTTTTTGTGTGCTGTATTCCCGAGCCTTGATAATGCTTTGATAGCTCCTGTATTTCGTATCTGAGAAGTCCAAAGGGAGTGTTAGTTTTGTCTTTCTGCAGTTCTGACTCTTCATCTCTTCATTTCTTTTCTTCTATTTTTTTTTTGGATAGGTTTGAAGACCTATCTGATCTCTGGTCAGAAGGTGAAGGAGCCCCACTGCAGCTGTTCGCAGGCGTTGCTGCCTGGCCTGGAGTCCGGAGATGGCGCCAGGACACAGGGAGCATCGTCAGCCGAGAACGCCGGGGACTTGACAAAGACTCTTAAACAAGCCGAAAAACCTAAGGTGAGTTCTCATTTCAAAGCCAAGCAGTGTAGATCTCAAACTGTGCAAACCAGGGAGAGATGGGCGGATGGGGAAACCTTACAGGTTTGCTTACACGTTGCTGTATATATTTATAGACGTATGTATGGGTATGTGTGTGTATAGACACACAGTGACGAAATGAGGAAAGACAGAAATTTACGAAGGAAAATGCCTCACCAGTTGACAAGCAATCCCTAAATAAAGGTGAACACTTTCTAAAGGTGATTTCAAATAAATAACTCTCTTATTATTTATGTTTCAGGACTGAGAGGTCAATGCTGCTTTTTCAATGGTCTTGATTTTAGGGGGGAATAAAGAATATGCCTCTTACAGCTATAACTTCTGTGATTTTCTGCTTTTGTTGCGCCCTGCTTCTGCCTTTCCTCTGTCGTGCAGGTCGTGTACCTGTGAACCTTTTCATATGAGCATATAACAGACACCCCCATAAAAAGATAACGGGATTGTTTGTGTGGTGGGAGAAAATGCTCCGGTAGGCTATGAGATTGTGTTTTATCTGTTGGCTCTAAAAACCTCTATCTAGAACTGAGGGCAATGATTTGTACAGATTCAGCTTTGAGAAATGATGACATTTTGTTATGTTCACACCTCTCACAAGATCTCTTGACAAGGAAATCTGTGAAACAATGTGTATTGCTTCGAAGCTTTGCTGTTACTCTCCATCTTGCAGCTCAGAACAGATTTCCCAAACAACAGATGTCTTTTCTCTATTCTCATTTGTGCTAAGAGTTCCTTGTCCTGCGTTGCCCGAGCTGGGCACGAATGTCAGAAGCACAGGTGGTCATCTATCTGCAGGTCACTGTCCTCAGACTTCAGCATGCTTAGTCTTGAGAGGATCTCTTCAACAGGGGCTTGAGATTGAGCTGACAGAGTTGATGGGGGGGTGACTTTCGTGCTACTCTGTTTTTGCTGCTTGTATGTTTGTTGTCTAGATTAGGAGAGCGTGAGCAGGGCACCTTTACCCTGCTTCTGCACCCGGTTTTAAGTTTTGGAGTAAAAGCACTGGGTTGCAAGTGAGATCAGCTGGAAGGCTGGCCCAAAGATACAGTCCAAAGTTAAGTGAGCTCCTTAGAGAGCAAGCCAGGACTGTTTAACTCCAAAAGGCATCTTTATCCCTCCCCAAAACACGCACTGTGTGTGGTTTGACTGCATCCAAGTTGCTGGTGATACTTTTTTATTCCTTTTTCTGCATAAGGAATAATATATTTGCCATCCCTCAGGCACCAGCTTTCCAGCTCTCTCTTGTCTTTCATTGACAGTACTAGCAAATAAGGTAGGAAAATAAGTCTTGGAGCAGTCCGTGGGTGTCTGTACAAACAAACCTGTCTGTGCTGCCCTGTGCGTAGCCGTGCAGAGGTACAGATGTGACAGTAAGGGGTAGAAACTCCTCTACTTAAGTGGTGAAGGAAGAGCAGCATACCAAGTGGAGCAGCGTTACTGTGCTACCTGTCTGTGGAGCAGGAGGGAGAGCGGAGGGATTAAAGCAGTAAAACTAAGGGTGCTGTTCGGAGAGAAGGCGAGGGTGCCTTGTTAATGTCAGGCAGCAAAGCAAGCTGTAACTGGGGGACCGTGACACTACAGTGAAGTACAGGACTGACCTGACTGCAGTTAGGATTGGATAAAAATTGTTGTGTTAATTTGTTAAAATAATCCGAGTCCCAAATGAAAGCTGTTGTTACAGATCAGCTATGGTGTCTTTCCTAAACCACGGGGTGACAGGGTAGGTACAGATGCACCACTGTTCCTACACAGCCAGTGTGCCATGTGGAGGCGTGCTGCTGGCCCACGGTGTTTTGTTTTACTGCCCAGTCCCTGATTTTTCTGCTCTGGGACTGTCTTGGCTGGGTGTTAATTGCTGTTTAAATGCTGAATGCTGTTTAAATGGCCTGCACAGTGCAAAAGTGCAAACGTGGCTATCCGAGTAAGTGAAGCAGAAGCTAAAAGAAGCTGCTTCAGAAGAGCATCTAGGACAAACGCCAGCTCAGTTTCAGCCTTCTTGGATACCCTGTCTCCCCTTGTGCTAAAGCTACTGCATCGAGTTTATGCTTACAGGTACCTGGTTTTATTCGTCGCCACGAGCACTGCAGGTCTGGCCAGTGCTTTCCTAAGCGGCCTCACAACTCTTTAAAAATAGCGTGCCTGTCTTGCCCAAAATACATGGACGCTGGAGTGAATTTTGAATGACCCCAAACTCAGCTTTCCCTGCGGTCTGATAAGCATCCGTATGATGCATGCCACAAACTGTGTGAGAATGCGTACAGCATAGTAACGAAGCAATCCTGTGAACGCTGAGCACTTACTTAAAGATGTGTTCTGCGACTGTGGCTGCAGCAGAGGAGTGCAAAGCGTACTTGCTTCTCGCCGCATGGCTAGGGCCAGGTATTCCAGACCCCACAGCGCGCTTTCCAGTGAAGACGTGCACCAGCCTTCTCTCTGCTGGGTGATCTGTTACTGGAGCGACTGGGGACTGAGAAGGCTGGGTCAAGCTTTCAAGAAATGTTTAATTTACCAGCCATGCTAGAGTAGGTCTTACGGTTTTAAAAAAAAAAAAAGAAAATAAATGTATGTATATTAAAAAAAATCCCAACAAAGAACAACTGTGCAATTTAATCACACATCATGCACGATTTTTGAAAAGGAATGGGTTTGTTTCTTACAGGGGTTTTTTTTGTTGGTTTTATGCTGGGTTTTTTTTTTTTTTTCCAAAGCCTGCAGCTTGCTGGTAGGGTCTGGAGATAATAATTTGCAAAAGAATCATGACTTACATGCCAACTGTTTTAAATACAAAGCTGTAAACAGTGTCAGTGTAGGAGGAGATGACTCCAGCTCTGCAAAAGAGACTAAGTAGGAGGGGCAAAATTACAGGCAAGTTGAAATATTTTTGTTTTAAAGGGAATAAGTGGCCATATTGGATGCAAAGGGTGACTTTCACATTTTGGGCTTGAACGGATGTTCTAGCGGACAAGATCTGTTAAGGAATGTCAGGAAGGAGAAAGCAACAGTAATCGATCCGTGAAAAGAATTGTATTTCCTCCTCTCCTCTAGTGTATCTGTAGCTCATTTAATTGCAAACCTTGTTGCAGTATGGAGTCAAGAAAATGCATGTACGTAATTAAAATGGTGAAGATAGCAGCTAAAAACTATAAGTAAATCTGTAATAGCAGCTGATTTTTTGAATGAAAACACTGTAGCCCACTTAAGCGGTTTTGGAATCAGTTTATTTTCCCTATCATATTTTATAAAATCCCTTACTCGACAGGGAATCGTAAGCTGTTGTGAAAATGTTTTAATCATCTCTTGGTATGAAAACAGAAAGTACTTTTGCTTGTCTTACTGTTTGCTGAAAGGGCATTAATGTATTATTCATCGTGATGAGGTCACATACGCACTGAGGCTGTGTGAATGTCTCTAATAGAGAGGGAAGTTAATGATGTTGACTTCAACACATGGGGTAAGTCAGATGGACTTCCGCCTCTTCGCAAAAGGTCGGGCTGCTTTTCTGAGATTTTTGTCTTCTGGTTTAACCCCAGGAGTTAAGCGTTTGAGGTGGTCTTGCTGATTTATTAACAAGATCAAATAGGGAGCGTTTTCGTTATTTTTTGGTGGAGGTATTTGGTTTTTATTACCATTAATTGACTTTTACCATGGATAAATCTACTAACTAATGCTCTAGGAGCACAGAAGACTCCTTAGCCTATTGTCGTATTTGTTTTTAAAGCCATCTAATGTTGCCTTCCACAAAGTGGCTAAGGCATTCATGGTATTTATTCCTAGATTATTTTTAAACAAAACCATTTGAGAACCAACTTCATAGTTTCTTCAAGTATGCTGGTATTTGTTCAGACTGTACAGGTTCAGAACTGGATGTAACTTGTTTATCTGATGCCCGATTAGGAAACTCATAGTAATTTCAGTGCCCCAACCCCTGAGGAACAGCAGATGTGATGGTCTGCTGGCTGCTAAGAAGGCTCGGAGTCTGCGTGAAAGTCTTTGAGAGGTGTTGTTGAGTGATTAGGTGGATGAGCCATCACAGGAAGTGTCAGCTGTGAGAAATGCCACGCCATTACAACCTGAAAATTAAGCATATCACATTACTCAATTTCAGGTGTGACAGCAGAGGCAGAAAAGGGGCTTTTGGTGAAAAGTCCGTTCTGAAAAGACTTACGCCCTCATCTCTGAAATCAGGAGTGAACCTGAAGGCAGAAGTTGTTGTGTTTTTGGACCAGCAGAATGATACAGAGGCTTGAACGAGTCCCTCCTGAGTGCAAAATAAACAGATAAAATAGACATGGGGTGTTGGGTTTGGGACAAAAGGCTCCAGTTGCTTGTTGGAAAATTTATCAAGATGTTTAGTGGATCACCTACCCCCATTTAGTATATAGTGTGCTGAATTTAGTATGCTGTTCCCCGTGTCTAGTGGGTGTCTCTGTACCCAATAGTAGACTTCTGGCAAGCCTGGTGACAGTAAACCATCTCCGGAACAGAGGAATTGCCAACAGCGACCAGACACGGAGTGCCTCTGATACAGGATCCTGCCTGTACGTTAGCAGGACTGGAGACGCATATGAAGAGATTCCAAGATACAGATACAGGGTTAATTCCCCTTAAGACGATCACATTTTAACTTTAAGAGGTTAGGTTGTTTTAAAAGCTGAAGTGCGACATTTGAGGTTGCTTCCAAAACTCATAACCTGTAACTATTACAAGTCCTGATGTTTTTGCTTTCCTTGTTTCCTGTGACATTTGCTGGGTGTTTGGCTTCAACAACGTACTGGAGTGGAGCCTGGGCTCCGCTCCGCTGTCTTAGAGCACTATATGAAAAAGTGTTTCCCTTTATTAGTTTCAGATTTGTTGCTTTCCGTTTCCCTGTACTGTGCATAATGCATCGTGGTGTTTTGTGCTTTTTTTTTTAATTTTGCTGCATTTTGTGCTGTCTTCACTCATAATGCCATTCAGATCCTTTTCAGACAGCTTTTAAACAAAAAAAAATGCACTTTTCTCACTAAAGCGTATTCCGTTCTTCCTGGGGACGTCCTTTGCTAGTATGCAGGGATTACAGTGTATCTGTGATCTTACACTAGTAAAGCTTTCCTGGATTAGATTTAGCTTCAGTAAACAGAAAATCTGTGATTTATTTTTGAAATGGTGCATTCTGTTCCAGTCAAATTTTGCTCCCTGCTTCCCATTCTGTAGCTTTGTTTATCTTTTAGCCATGCAGCAAGTATACAAGTGGACCGAATTATAAATTGCATAATACTACGAGGACACCAGAACGTTTCTGGCTAAAATTTTTTTGTCTCATTGCAGCCTTGCCCTTCATGTAGTACCACCCTTGCTCCCCACTGCGATGTCAGCATAGACGAAGGAGCTATCCAAAATGGTTGTCAGGATGAGCATAAAAACAGTACAAAGGTAATTTAAGTATTTATCGTGTTATCCCTTCTTTTCCCTTATTTCTCTGCTTCAGTTAGCTTTCTCTATTTTTTTATTACCGATCCTTTATTCAAGCCCTTAAGCAGCAGAACCAGTTTTGATTTTGAGCAGTTCTATTCTAAAATTTAGTTGAGGGGCCGCGCCCCCCCCCCCCCCCCCCCCCCCCCCCCCAGTTTTCAAAATTATTGGTAATTTTATGGGCCTAGTTTGAAACTCAGAAGCACTAAAATTTGGACTTTTTAAATGATGCTGAGGCTACCCAAAGAAAGAGGCACAAACAACGCTACCATGCTCTCCATCCCTTACACCAGTTGGCTGTGTGTCACCTAGCCACAAGTCACACCTATGTCTTGCCAGTGTCTTCTGCATCGCTGCCCTGAGCTAAGACAGTCATTCCTCTTCACGCGCACAGCTGAAATTCACAGCGTCTAAGTCAGTTTGCATCCTTTTTCTGACCAACAAACGCAGCGTCTTACATATTCAGCATGCTGCTGCCAAGATTGCTTTCCTTGCCTGTTGCTTAGATATTCTCACTGAAGCCACCTACTTCCTCTACAATACCAGACGCATTGCCTGCGTGTCGTCTTCTCTGTGGCCTTTAGAGCTTCTCTGCTCTGCCTGTCGCCTCTCGCTCCTTCCGGAATATTAAGCTCCTGCCTAAATGCAGACCTGTGCTCGTCACCTGATTGTTTTAATTTCAAATAAGTTTAATGCTTTCCCTTGTTGGGGAAAATAATTTTATAAACACATTCAGAGATAGCTATCTTGGTTTTTCCTTCACGTGTGTCTTTACAACTCATCTCACATATAGAGCTAATGGAAAAACTTGCCAGCATTTATTCTACAGATGAGCTACTACATGAATCTGTGTTTGTCCCTCTGCCTGTATTTTACCTGTTGTGTGCTATGCTTAAATTGTAAGCTCAGAAGAGGAAACTGCCTTAATGTACTGGACTGAAATGGTTTGTAACACAGTAGACAATGTTCTGTGCCAGGGTTCCTAGGAAACAGCCTAAGAAAAAAATAAAATAATAATCCTTTCAGCTCTGAGGGAGATAAAGCAGAGTGGCCAGCAGGTACTGGTCTTGGAACAGCATGAGATCTTTAAGACAGAAAACGTGGGAGAAGTGCCCAGGCTGCCAAGATGGTATGCGTGAGATGCTTCTTCCCCAGGCTGCCTCTGCCCACATGCCAGGGATCTCCACGAACCGACTGCAAACAGAGATTTTCCTTGGGTACCAACTGCCTTGTGTCATATGTTGTCTTCATCAGAATTATCCTTTAAGTTTCTTCCTACTGCAGCTGTATTAGCTTTGTGTGTATTAATCAGCAAGTCATCTAACCTTGCTTCAAAGAGTACTCTGCTGAATGAAATCTCTGTAATTTCACTGGAAGAAGCATCCTAGTGGAGACCAAATCACGGGTCCTCCTTTGATGTGGCTTAGTTACTGCTAAGTCAAAAATTGGACCAGTTAAGTGGCTACCGGTAACTCTGGGATGCCTATTTAACTGAAAGCTTAAAGAACAGCTACATGCACAAAGTTGCTGTGGCATCCAAATCTCCTCTGCAATCTCCGCTTTCTTGGGAAGAAGAGCCATAAGCTCCCTCTGCCCATCTCTGGAGTCTGTACCCTTCCCATGCCACGTCGCTGCGCCTGCCCCTGCAGCGCTTGTGTCCCTTGTCTTTATCTTGGACTCTTTCGGCTCATCTCGCTAAGCAATGTTAACCATGTCCTTGGACCTTCATGGGTCCCAACAGCCTCTGGAGCCTCCCTGTCTCTTGATGGGAGGAAACTGTGGCGTGATGCATCAAGCTTCTGAGTGCTCAAAAGAACCGTACAGCCTGTTGCCATCAGAAACCACAGTAATGTTGGAGCTAACAACATTTAATAAATAGGGATTTTCTCCTTGCACACAAGCAGTTTCACACTCTAATCCCCTCCTGTTAAGATTAACAGAGAGGAGACAGCACAGGAAAACCTTGAGCTGACTGAAGGGGAGCATTTTCTTAGGGATTTGAGCCTTTGCCAAGGAGCTAAAGAGAAAAGGCCAGGAGAGGTCCACGCTGACCTTCTCTGAAAGAGCAGAACTTTTCTCTGCATTCTTCAGATGAACTTGAAGAACAGACAGGGAAAGCAAACAGTGCACAGGGGTCCATATCTTGTATACGAGCTGCTCACAGCAAAAATTGTGTTCTCTCCGTTACTGCTTTTCCAGTAATGACATCTGCTGCAGGGGCGAGGAAAAGGAGAAAGTTTCTTTACCAGGAAAAAGAAAAAAAAAAAAAAAGGTGATAACTATGACCTTCATTTGTTTTTTAGGCCTCAAGTTCTTCTGGGAAGTGCTCTGAGCAAATATAATCTTTATCGTATATTCTAGCATAAATTAAAAAAAGAAACCCAAACAATGAAGACCCTTCACTTCTAGCAGCTTGTTGGACAGTACTCTTTGGTTTGCCTTTGGTAGTACTCCTCATCTCAGAACCAGGGAGGTTGCCCTGGCACTGCAGTACACCGTGTGCTCCGTAGCCGTGTTCCCTCTGGGTAGGCTCCGTAACCTGGTATGGTTACAGGAGGACTTGCTGTGAAGCTGCTGAATGTTTTCCCTTAGAAAAGAAACTGGTGACCTTTTACGTAGAAGTTCTTGTGCCTCCAGCTTACCAGGAGAGCGCCCTTCTGTCGTACGCAAGCACCTATCCGGTCCAAGAGATTACGCTCTGCTTTTGCTGAGATATGTGTTGCTGAAATCACCTTTCTCTTCTGTTGATTACGTTCTTTAGCAAAACATTGGCAGCACCCCAAGATAACTACTAAATTTCCTATTCTACTTCGTCAGCTGCTGTCACTGGGCTGTGAACACCTGCAAGCTGCCAAAACAACTGTTTTGAGTGGTAGAAGGGACCAGACTGGGAATCCTTTCATCTCCTGGCTCCCAGCACGTGGCTCCAGGGGCTCCCACCTCCACTGGGGCAGCCCGCAGGGTGGGGATCTGCATCCCTCCCGGGCGGGAGGAAGGGAAAGCACAGCCCACCTTCCTCCTGCTTTTCCTGTGGCTGCAGGGAACCGTTCCAACACACCTTGTTATGACTTTAGCTCTTGAGGTCTTGGCAGTGATAGGGAGCCAAGCCCAAGCACTTTCTGACTCTTCCCTGCGCCAGGTGACGTTCTCTTGCTGCTCCATTAGTATTGTATCTTCACTGGTTGTGTCTGCACCTTTTGTTGTACCTGCCTATATTCACCTGCCTCGTTTGCTTTACAGGATAGATACACGAGGTTGAATTAATTTTGCACGGGCAGCTGGAAACCAGATATTTCTTAACTTTAACTAAGTTGATTTTACAATTGAAGTAACATATTTCAGTGCATGGTTGGGGTGGTGATGATATTTATGGTATTTATTTATGGTCACTGTGGTGGCATCCAAGAATAGTCTTCTGGAGGAGCTTGTCACTGCCGTGCTGACTGCTGCACAGGCAGAAATGCAGAAACTTCTGTCGTGAGTGGGTTTCAGGATGAAGATAAGTGATACGTGATAAATTATAAGACATGGAGGGGGGATATGAGCATCAAATATGCTAAATTGGATATATGTTTGCATTTGAAAATGATCCTGACTAACTGCAGTTCATTTTCATTCTAACCATATTTAGTTGTCTGGTTTTTTTAGAATTGCTTCAGTGCATATTGGTCTAGGTCAAAGCAAACGTAAAAGAAGGAACTTCAGGTTCCATGAAAGTAGAATAATTTCTGTTTGAAAGTAATTTGTGTTCTGGAACAAAAGCAGAATTGATAATAGTGTGTACCTAAGCTGTGTTGCAAGCTGGTGTCAAAATTTAAAAATGCACTATTAATTAATATAACCACAAAAGAAAACCAGAAAGAAGTATATCTTACTCAGTGAAGAAAACATAGTTTAATTTGCAGGGTATTTTTGGGTTTTTTGTAGGATGATGAGACGTACAAAAGGGCTGTTCCCACAGGTAGGGGAAAGGAGGAAGCTTTGTCTGGGAAGGCAGCAGGGCTGTAGTGGTCAGTGGAAGGACCAGCGAGGCCTGGCAGAGTAAGTTGTCCCATGACCTGTGGAAAGATAGCACAGTTTAAGTAGGTATTTAAAAAGCTTTTTAGAAGAATCTTGACCTTAAGATGAGTGAAAGAAATTTGGGCTTGTGATTGGTCTTCATTGTATATGTGAAAATGTACTTTGTTTTCTGCTCCTTGGAAACTTGGTACATAAAAAGCAAAAAAGACACCCAAATAGGCATGCACTTACAGCAGATGTGAATGACTTCAAGGCAGGTGGAGTTAGGTCTTTGACGTGATCAGGTAAAAGCTCATTGTGTTGAGGGAAGAACGACTTTCAACTTTTGCCCCATGAAATCTCTTCTGTCTGCTTTCTTGACCACTGATGTTCCCCATGTGTGTTTTGCTTTCTGTCATTCAGGCTCCAGGAGGACACAGTCCTAAGACTCAAAATGGGCTTTTGAGTCCTCCACAGGAAGAAAAGCTGAGCAATAGTCAAACCTCGCTTTATGAAATGTTGCAAGAGAAAGGAAGATGGGGCGGAGTGAGTCTGGATCAATCAGCTCTCCTTCCTTTGAGGTTCAAAAACATCAGAGAAAAGACAGATGCTCACTTTGTGGATGTGATTAAAGAAGACAGGTAAGGAAAATCGAGCTCTACAATGTAAAATTGTATAAAGAGGAGGAGGCAGTAACAGGGTTCCCATATCTTTAATCCTTATTTGTGCACTTTCTGTCTAAGGTCAATAATTCCTGTTAACATAAAACACGTTGTATGTTTTCTAATCTGAGTCTATATTCTGTTTAAACTACAGTAGGAACCTGATGTCAGAAACGTTCTGCTCAGGAATATGTAAAGCCAGGTTTTCATCATTTCCGTGATGAACAGTCATTCTTCAGTCGAGCCTTCAAAAAAGAAAAATACTCTTTGAATGGCTTGTCATGAAGTTGAATTCTTATCTTTGCATTCAGAAGTCCTCTTAATGCACGTAGCGTGTACATTCCTCTGTAACTAAAAGTGTCACATAATATCTGAACCGCAAAACTCGCACTTTTATGTAGCAAAAGAACAACATCTGATAATGTGGTGTGACTAACTAATGCCTAGAAATCACACTGGGCTTGGAAGCAGAATTAGTAGGAGTGAATGCTCATGGACCTACTACCTCCCTACAGCGTTTTGTAAAGTTAGATTCTGTCTCTGTTTCTAACAACAAAAACACCCCTTATTTTGGGCAGAGGAAAGTACATTCTCTAAAATTCAGTACTGTGTGGTGGTTTTTTTGTAAACACTCAACCGTATCTCACTTATTATGGCAGTGACTTGACTGGATCAACTAAACAAATAACTTGAGTTTGTTATTATTTATGGGTATTCTTATTCTTGCTTCACTGCTTCCACTCAGATTTACGGGTATTTTATCTAAATATCCTTGAATATCCTCGTATAGACTCCAGGCTGCTTGGAACAGGGACACTCTCATCTTAACTGAAAACATGACTAAAGCAGGGAGAGGTGAGAAGGAGGGACACCAGTCCCTCTCCAGTCTCTTCTCTAGATTTTTTCAGATTGCTTTTTTTCTGTGGCCAGCTTCAGTTAATATTTAGGTTCCTTTTTTTTTGCCCCCTCTGTGTGTGGTCTGTCGTTAGAGCCTGAGAATAGGTATTAAGCTGATATTTTCAAATATTAGAAGATAGACAAATTGGGAAAGTCCAAACGTTGGCAAAAATCAGCAAGAGCAAACTGAATTTATTTTAAATGTAACTAGCATGCTGCAAATTTTAAATTATAGAAGTAACTTGCCGTTGGTTTGCTGAAGATACCTAGCTCAAGCTCCTGTGCTCTTGGTGCTTTTCTCCTCCACTTACAAAATGGATAATTCTTTCTGATTCGGAGAAAGGAAAAAGTAAGACCATGATTTGACATCAGTCAAAGCCTAGCTTTTTTTTTTGTCTCAATTAAATATCATCATTACCATATTAAGTGGGCCATTTCTTGTTGCCAAGGAAACTTCTCTGCCGAGTTCAGTTCATGTAAACATAACTTTCCAAAAATAATCTTCTGATTAATTAGGTCTATGCAAAATGGTTTAAGCCTACGTTTTACATTAATCCTTTTTAACGTTTCTCAATCTGAGTTTATATGTAATAAGTAATTTAAAAAACATTCTTAATCCCCTACTGTAAAACATAATATATTGTTGGTCTGAACAAATCTGTGAGGATGTTTGAATGGGAAATTTGAGTTTTCTCATGGAGGTGAGTGAAGTCCAAACTTCCCCATGGTCATCTTACGTGAAACCCCATTCGCAATAATAATACTGGAGTTTTGCTGCTTCGGGTCGATGTTGCTGCAAACCCAGCAGCAGCAAAGCGTAAGTTTCCTCCTAGCGTTGGGCAGCGATTTCCACTGTGGTGCATGATGCTGTGATACAAATTTGTATTAACAGAAGGGACCTACCACAGATATGGCAATAGGGTGCATAAGTTAATCACACAGGCTTCTGGTAGAGCTGGGAAGAGTTAAACATATCCTAGGGAGGATTCCGGAGCCTGGACACCACATTAGGAAGCCGCCTAGGGCTAGCCTGGAGCAAATGCTGGTCACTGGTGATGTTTTTCATTTCCCGGCCTCTTTCCTAGAGTTTAGGTGCATGGCTGAGAGCTTCATGAGTGGTCATCGGTCTCTGCCCGTCGAGGTTTCACCTTGGAGCTGGTATCTCAGCACAGTTCCAGTTGTCTTTAAAAATAATAATAATAAAGCCAGTCTTAGTGCAGCATGTTTGTATTATTGCATTGTACAAGAATCCTTTTCATAGAAGTTATCAAAGCATCGTCTTGCATCTGGGTTATACATATTTGGCAAGCAGTGTATAGTTTGAACTTTGAGTCTACAACCACTATAAAAACACTGTGCTTTGTTCATTGTAATCTGCATGTTACTGTGTATTTTAAAAGAAAACTGTAGGGTAAGAGTACAAAATGTTGAAACTTAATTTCATTGGGGATACCCTCAAAGGATTCACGCTTTTTAGATTTTTGTTTCCACAAAAGGTTACATATTCCTTAAGTTACAAACCTTTGAAGCCCACGAAACAAGTACTCATGCGCTAATCAGGCCAGTACTTACAAATGATCTCTTTAGACTTACAGAGCAGAGTCCCGGGGAAATACGAAGCTCCCCCCAGAAGCTGGGTTCTGTGCAGCCCTTCATCCCCGCCTTGGGTCAGTTTCCTGTTTAAATACTTCTAAAATTTGTTTGTTTCTTTCATCTCCCACTTCCCAGTCTTGCTTGATTCAGGGAAGACAGAAATCTCTAGTGCTGGGGAGGCACAGCGCCTCCTGGGAAGCAGATTATGTACTTGACTGTGTTTAGTCAACTAAACCGGGATCTTCCTCTTTGAGACAGACGACGTGGAGCCGGACCGGCGCGGTAAGGCTGGCTGCCGTCAGAAATGCTGCCTTTGCCCTGGTTCCATCGTGTTATACCTTCTGTTTCGTGTTGCACTGGCAAACCGGATTGTTCTTCCCTATATCCTTAGGCCGTCACAGCTCCAGCACAACGTCGCCATGCTCTGTTGAGCTTCCTTGGAGGAAGAAAATTAATTCAACAATTTTTTTAATTTTTTTTTTTTTTTTAAAAAAAGCTTGCAAAATTCATATTATAAGATGCTCTTAGAAAGGTCCAAGAGAGGTGAGGGAGGGAGGAAAAGGAAGAAAGAGAGAAAAGGAACTCAAGTGAATGTGTCCTGTCATTCCTTCAGACTATCCTGATGTTTTAAATACGTTGGCCAAGGCCAGAATGTTTGAAGGTTATAAAGTATCTGCCATATTCATGGTTGAAGTCTTTTGTCTTCTCGAGCTTCACTCTCAGAATATGTGTTTGGTTGGTCTTGCATCTCAAGAGAAAAATGCTTCCCACATGCCATCTTGTGCTGGGGAGCTTGTGCTTCCAAAAAAAACTCTTTGGCAAGCATTCATAAAAAAATAAACAAGAAAAAAACCAAAAAAAATCCCCCCTGAAGAAAAGAATTCAGGCACAGGCTAGCTCTGTAGGATCTTTCAGCTTCTTCATCTGCTAGAATTTGATCTCAGGTACATCTCTGCTTAGAGTTATCAGCTTGAAAATAGCCCACTCTAATTGTTGCTCCGGTGCTAGTTTTCAAGGTGGGAATAGCACTTGGAAAGAAGCTGCCCCATTTCAGATTCTACAGCAATTTGAAAAACGGTTTGTTCACTGGAAATAACAAGTGGAATTGGTCGCTTGAAAATGAAAGGAGGTTCATAGCAAGAGAGTGTGCTGGGCAGCCTCTGATGAGGACTGCAGGGAAGAGAGGGTGAGGGGCTATCCTCACCCTATAAATCCTATAAATGTATCCTATAAATGGCATGAGCAGGCGGGACCTTACTGTGCCACCATCAGGCACAAGGCACTCGGACCGAGTCCTTTCAGCTTTTTGACACCTACTAGAGAAAGAAAAGGGTTGCAGATCAAGTGCCCTTGATGTTGTTAGAAAACTTCTTTCATAAACCTCTTACAACTAATGTAAAACTAAAAAAAAAAGTTCTGGTTTTGCTCTGGAGGGTGGGGAATCGTAGAATGGTGGTTGGAAGGGACCTTAAATATCATCTAGTTCCAACCCCTGTGCCATGGGAAGGGACACCTTCCACTATGGTATGGAACTTAATAGAATAGAAACGCCGTTTTAATGATTGAGGCCTCTCTTGGGTTTAGTTTGGGGTTTTTCTGCACCTGGCGCTGGAAGATAAGGTGAAGGAGTGCATAAACACCCTCTGGTAGATGCTGCCTCCTGGTTCGCGAGTCCTAGTGAGCTAGTTTCGTTATTTGTCAGTGCCTTTGTTGATGATTCTGGTGATTTCAAATCTTCTGTTTCAGAAGTAAATGTAAGATATCTGTCTCCTCAGCTTCCGTTTCTCGTTAGGGGAATGTTCCCAGCTGAGTTACTGAGTTCTTCTAGCGTCTTTGAAATAACAAAGTGCTGTTTTCTAAAATGGACAATGATTTTTGTTTCTAACAATTTGTCACTTTTGTCATCCTTGGTTTGCTTTGAATGATAGAATTCTACCTAAGCCACAAATAACCCGCAGCCACACATCTCCTAAGGTTGTGCCTCTGTAGCAGCAATTAGCCTTTACTGTTTGCTGGCTTATATTACAATTATCTGTCGTCTTCTGTGGTTATAGCTGTTAAGTTTCTGGAAGGACTTGTTAGTCTCTTCCTGAAAATACTATGTTTTCTCTGTCTTTTTTTTTGGTTTTTTTTTTGTTTTTTTTTTTTTTTGTAAAGTATTTCCTCTGACTGAGCGAGTGAGGTGGACAAGGGGGTACCTCAGTGACCAAGAATGAAGAAAAGCTACAGGAACTTCAAAGCCAAATGCCAGCATCCCTACAAACAGAAAGCACAGAACGGGGGGCTCTGAAAGAGTTACAACTGAATAAACTGATGTTGATATTGTCTTTTCTCTTTAGCCTCATGAAAGACTACTTCTTTAAACCACCTATTAACAAGCTGAGCCTGAACTTCTTGGATCAGGATTTGGAGATGGCCTACAGGACAAGCTATCAGGAAGAGGTGTGTTTCTCCTGGCGTTGGTTTCCTTCTGTAATCTGTGGAAGCAACACATTTCATTGCAGCTGGTGGCAAGGCTCGTGAAATGTCACGTGTGATTTACTACTTGGTGTTGCTGCCTCTGAAAACAGTCTCCTTTCAGTTTACCTGTCTTGTGCCATGCCCTGAGTCCAGTCCAATGTTTAGGCTCGAAATACATTTACACAAACCACCAAGATGCACTAATTACTTCTCACCTGCCTTTTCTCCATTTTCAGGTTAAGGTTTTAAAGGTTTAGGCAGGCCAGAGAACCATGCTAAGATGAAAGTAAAGAGGCAAATGCTACTTGCCTTCTCATCAAATAGCCTAACTTTGAGAATGGTAACTCTGAATTTGATTCTTGTTATGTCACAGCCTCATGGTTATCCCTCTGGAACCCAAACCTGCTCTGAACTCAAATGTCTTAAGTTCTGTAAGTGTGCTGCATTCAGAAACAGGCAGTTCAAAACACTGCCTAATTGTAAGGAACGGCGAGTAAATTGTAAGGGACTTGGTACCTTCCTCAGGATTCTGCACCGCGTGTAAAAAGTCCTTATCCCCCTGGGGACTAGTAGTATTGCTGGCTTTCCGTGCCAGCAGATAGTCCTGTCTGGTTGATACGAACTAGCAAGGTGTTTTAAGTTTACATGTAGTGACATGTAGGGGAGGTTTAGATTGGATATTAGGAAAAATTTCTTTACCGAAAGGGTTGTCAAGCATTGGAAGAGGCTGCCCAGGGAAGTGGTGCAATCACCATCCTTGGAGGTATTTAAAAGATGAGTAGACGTGGTGCTGAGGGACATGGTTTAGTGGTGGGCTTGGCCGTGTTAGGTTGATGGTTGGACTCAGTGATCTTCAAGGTCCCTTCCAACCTAGATGATTCTATGACATTAGGTGTCAGTACTAACTGAGGCTGCATTCCCATGAGTAGCTGAAAAGTTGCTGCCAAAAGAGGGCATTTGCTCTTCCCTCCTTGTTCCTACTCCTCCCCTCTCCTTCTGATGGCTCTGGTGCTTATCAGGCGTCCCTGCTGTGAGCCAGTTCATTTTAGTAGCCTAGCATAAAATATTCATGGTTTGTTTTTCTGTTCGGGGCTTTTTCTTTTTCCGTCTGGGTCTGTTTTCCACTGGACTGATCACAGAGAGGTTGGCAAGTGCCAGAGCCAGTGCAAGGTAAGTGTCCAGCATCAGGACAGGGAATGGGCCCTTCCCTGCCAGTAGTGTTGAGCTATTAGTTTGGGTCATCCATCTGGCAGAATTGCATCGTGATAAATGTAGGTGTGGATTTCTTTTCTTCCCCGTACGTCCTACATCTGGGAGCAGGTAGGATTTCTGCTTCTGCTGCTTGTTGCTTTCTGTCTAGGGCTGCTTTCTGTTCTGGGCGGTGTTGTGACATTGTCCTTAGCAGTAGCCCTTATTTACTCTTTTTCCAATGTTTACAAATGAGACCTAACTTACTTTTTTAACAAAGGGAAGCGTAGTTGTGTTGCAGTTCCATTTGTTCAGGAGCTCCGTACTCATCCTGTGCTCATCCGTACTATTCTAGTGGTATCTCTCTGAATAAAGCTCATGTAGCAACAACAGGGAGAAGCTTCCTGTGGGATAAAGCCTGCAAAATTTGTACAAACTATGCAGAAAATAGTAAATCAAATTCTTTCCAATGGGGCGATTGGAAAGAGAAGCGAAGCAGTGATAGTGAAGCATATACAGATTGAGCTATTAATGTGGGTATGTAGGAAATTCAACAAAGGAGCAGGAAGGTGGTCTGTGCATTTTGTTAGTGGCAAGCTATTAATTTTAAAATTATTATGTAAACCTGCCTGGAAATGGGAACCTTCACTCTCTAATAGTAACTCTGCAGCATTGGGGCAAAAAAACACGGTTAAAGCCTTAATATTAGCATAGCACCAGTCCAAAACAACAACAAAAAAAATCTTCTCTTGGAGAGCGAAGCAGTTTGTCAGCACTGTTGGTTCTTTAATTGCCTTGCAGTAAACTGGTGCGGAAAGTAACTTCCAACACCACTGAATTCACCTCTAATTACCCACTGCCAGCTGCGTGCTCAGTTTGTGATTGTTCTCTGTAAGCGGCTCCGCTTCCCAAGGGCTTGCTTAGCCCATTCTTGTTTGGAAATTAAGGCCCTACTTAACACTGTTAGGGCACCCTTAACGCCGGCACTTTAGGATACAGTGCTGCTTTCCTTAATTCAATTTATGTGACTTTCTGTCTGGACTAACAGGATTGTGCGATTGTGCTACAGTTCAGATTAAAAAGTAATTTTGGCACAGAAATGATCCTAGCTGAATTTATTAGGCTGCAGAGAGGTACAAATAAGGAACAAGTTCATTTCCCGATATTGCTGAGTGCAGATAGCGTTCTGAGGAGCAAACGAAATTTTCACATTAAAGCAGGGTACAAGACTGCAGCATTCAAACTGGGCTACTGCGTGGCGATATTGATAACGTACTTTTTGTTTTTCTTTGGAACTTGCTTTCCGTGGTCCCTTGGGCAGATAAAAACACTCATAAGCCAGGATGTGGAGCTCATGATCTAGTTTTCAGCTGGACTGGCCAAAGTAGCAGACAGCACAGCTGCACAAGCACTGGGGCCAGGACAAGATGGGATGGGAACGTGTGGTAAGGGGTTACGGAAGAGCAGAACTTGATGTCCCGGGCTCTGATCGATTCAGATTACATAGCGTCCCGATTGCTACTTTTAATCTGGTCTGAAAGGGAGATGTGAACTCCGCCGCAGGCAAGGAACTGTTTTGGTAGAGTGGTGTTTGGAGGGTTTCCTTAAAGAGCCATCGGAGCTAAAAGGCTCCTTGTAAAATCTATTATTATTTTAAATGAAAATCCTCGAAGAAAATTTCTTATAACGTTATCTTCTGTAATTATGGTTTTCATGTTTCTTTGCATAGAATAGACGATTTTCGTATGTTTTATTTCCGTATCATAATATTGTGTAAAAATCACCCCAGACCCAGGGGCTGTGCTGCCAGCGCTTTCTGTCAACATGGACTTATTCCCGGGGAGCTGAACTACCTCTTCTGTTCATAGAATCATAGAATGGTTTAGGTTGGAAGGGACCTTGAAGATCATCGAGTTCCAACCCCCCTGCCACAGGCAGGGACACCTCCCACTAGACCAGGTTGCCCAAGGCCACGTCCAGCCTGGCCTTGAACACCTCCAGGGACAGGGCTTCAACAACCTCTCTGGGCAACCTGTTCCAGTGCCTCACCACCCTTAAAGTGAAAAACTTCTTTCTAATGTTTAATCTAAACCTGCCCTCTTCCAGCTTAAAGCCGTTCCCCCTCGTCCTATCAATACATGCCCTAGTAAAAAGTCCTTCCCCAGCTCTCCTGTAGGCCCCCTTTAGGTACTGGAAGGCCACAATAAGATCTCCCCGGAGCCTTCTCTTCTCCAGGCTGAACAGCCCCAACTCTCTCAGCCTCTCCTCATAGGAAAGATGCTCCAGCCCTCTGATCATCCTCGTGGCTCTCCTCTGGACGCGCTCCAGCAGGTCCATGTCCTTCTTATGTTGGGGACTCCACAGCTGGATGCAGTACTCCAGGTGGGGTCTCACAAGAGCGGAGTAGAGGGGCAGAATCACCTCCCTTGACCTGCTGGCCACACATCTTTTGATGCAGCCCAGGATATGGTTGGCCTTCTGGGCTGCGATCGCACATTGCTTGCTCATGTCGAGCTTCTCATCAATCATCACCCCCAGGTCCTTCTCCACAGGGCTGCTCTCCAGCCATTCTCCGCCGAGCCTGGATTTGTGCTTGGGATTGCCCCGACCCAGATGTAGGACCTTGCACTTGGCCTTGTTGAACTGCATGAGGTTGGCTTGGGCCCACCTCTCCAGCCTGTCCAGGTCCCTCTGGATGGCATCCCTCCCCTCCAGCGTGTCTGCCTCGCCAAACAGTTTGGTATCATCAGCAAACTTGCTGAGGGTGCACCCTACCCCACTGTCCGTGTCGCTGACAAAGATGTTGAACAGTACGGGTCCCAGTACTGACCCCTGAGGAACGCCACTCGTCACTGCTCTCCACTTGGACACCGAGCCGTTGACCACAACCTTGTTCCTTGTTTCAAAACAGTACTTACGTTGGATTAATGCGGTAGCAAAAAGTTCTGTATTCCTTTTATCTATTTTTGTGAGCTGCTGTTTCGGGTACGGTTGAATTCTGCAAAATAACATTTATTCATTTTCCTCCCTTCTCTCGATCCCTGTGTTCCACGCAGGTTATAAGGAATGCTCCAGTGAAGACATTTGCCAGCGCTACCTTCAGCTCGCTCCTGGACGTGTTCCTCTCCACCACAGTCTTCCTCATACTCTCTATCACGTGTTTCCTGAAGCACGGGATGGTTGCATCCCCTCCACCACCTGCAGCAGTCGTGGTGTTCGTCATCGCCATCCTGCTAGAGGTGCTGTCCCTTGTCATCTCAATTAGGTAAATAAAGCGTAAGAAAGTCTTGAAATAGCAGTGAGAACTGAAATGGTGGCTGGCTTGGGAACATTTTGTTTGACAGCATCCCAGGAACTTGCCTGGACGGTCTGTAATATTTGGAGAACAGTGTCAGTGAAGCCAAGAAGGCTTGTGGCAGATCTTGTGCAAAGAGAGGTCTAGCTACAGAAACTGGAGGAGAGAAAGGTGACTCTGATAGAGGCCACTTAAGGAAATGGAGTCTGCACACCATGCCTGCCCCTGCTTATTGTTCCTTGGGATGCCACACGCGACTGGGTATCTTCTCCCCTCACAGGGCACTGTCAGAGTGAGGGAATTCAAACAGAAAACTTCTATCTGTCCTTCAAAAAAAAAAAACCCACCCCCTACCTTTAAATTCCTAGGTAAAAGTACACCGTTCTGGTGTTAAAATTGAAGTAATTTATTGAAATGCAAAGATCAGTCGTGTTCTCAAAAAAAAAAAGAAAAAAAGAAAAGAAATTGCAAAAGTCACATTGCATCTGTCCAGAATTCGTTTTCTTAATGATGTCTATTTCAAGTCTCATGGGTTTAATATTAAAATAGTTTTGTGTTTTCTCTGTTTGACACATAATTGGAGTCAGCCTGTCCCCCGAGTCCTGGGCTGTGTGACAGTCAGCTGCTGCTGGAGAAGGGAAGGGGCGCTTGTTTGCCTCTGCAGAAAGGGCGGCTTCGCAGGACTGCGCTCGGCGGTGCCAGCCCCAACGCTGCCTCTTCCCAGCTGGCGGCGAAGAATCCCCAGTCCCTGAATTCCTATGCGTCCCTGCAACCCCTGCACCTTTGCCTCTCCTGTGCCCTGGGAGATGAGGCTTGGCTGCACGTGCAGATTCCTGAGATTTAAGAGTGACTCCTCATTCCTGGTTTGTACCCAGGCACCCAGAGGATGGGTGTTCTGGACTTGGAGGACGCCTGTGGGCCTTACCCCAGCATTTGTAACTCATCACCGAGTGGTTACTGTGCAATTCCTGCATAATGTGGGATTTCCCCAGGCACACCGGAGTTACGAACACCTTCAAGTGCCGCAGAAGACTGCAGCTGGGCATGCGTTCAGTAAAGCTCATGCTCGCCCCGGGTGTGTTGCCTGGTTTATACAGATACCACGTGTAACCTGTCATTAACCCAGATGATAGACCTAATAATAAGCTGTTTGTTTGTCTATACTTGTGAGAGCAAGTTTATTCTGCCCTCCTCATCCCCCATTTTCACTGCACTTCCTTCTGCCACCAGAGTGTGTTATAAGGGTGGTGTGTGGAAACGTGTGTCCTCACTTGTAGCTCTGAAATCTAACAGGTATGTGGAAGTCAAAATGCTTTCGTAATTACAAGTTAGAAGCAATTCTGCTGTTGCTTCAAAAGAAGCAAGAGATTGCAGTTTGCATTCTTATTTTGGCTCTTCAGGGTCAAGGTGAAAAATACTAAATTAGTACTTCAGTCACTGAAGCAAGCTTGTAACTCAGTGTAAATGTATGCGAGCGTATTTACAGGAAAGCTGGCATTTAGGAGTAGAGAGAGGTCATTTACGAACAGCAGAGAAATGCTTTTTGGGGATAGTATTTCTTAGCAGGTGTATTTGATTGTTGCAATTTGAATAGTATTGCAGTTCTGGAGGTTTTAGAAAATCTAGACATTCAGAAAGTGTTAAGGCTCGTACTGGGAGATGGTTGAACTGGTAGGACTGTCACTCCAGTGCATCCTAAACTGGGATTAACCGTTGCTCTGTCCTCTCTCTTGCACCAGAAATGCATTTTCCTCTTTGCGGAACAGTTTCTGTATTCTGTCTTGGGTGGGAGCGAGGTTTTTTTGTCAGTTTTATGTGCCTGGGCAGCTCTTCCGTTGCGCCGGGCAGGAGAGTAGGAAGGCAGCGGCGAGCAGGTAGTCTGGGTTTGGTGGCCATGCCATTGTATCCTTGAATTTTTTCAGCTTTGAACAACTCAACCATCACTTTGCGGAAGAGCTAATTTCTGCTATCCGGATATATTTGAATTTGTGTGCATTCACCTTGCAGGTGAATTTTCATCCCATTTGAGTATTTTTCAATTGGTTATTGTTCCCACTTTTTTTCCAACACTGCATTGCATTTGCCTTTTCTTATTTTGGACGTTTATAAAAATTATTGCTATAGTCTTAGAATTTTTTATATGTAAGTACCTAAGGTTTTATTTCAGTCCTGTTCTATAATTGGCGGTTTATGGGTTTCTTAAGGAGAAGGAAAATTGTTGTTTTCAATATGCTATCTATACAGCCAAGAATTTGCAACGCAGTTTTGTCTTTCTGAGCCGTGTACGGCTGTACAGAGGTTGAGCTTCGTTGAAGCACTATGTTGTTGAGAGCCACACTTTTTGGTAGTGAGCCTGGGCCGTTACTGTGGTGCATTTAAGTGGCTTTATAATGTTTTCTTAACACTATTTGGTTTTGCCACTGACATTTCTGGTATTTTCATGAGACTGTGCTGGCTTAAAGCCCAATTTTTACTTTCTAAGCTGGCTTGGATGTCCCATTCAATGTCAGTGAGATTTAAAAAGCAAGTGTTTCCGGATGACTCCGAAGTCTTAGAAGTATATATATTTTTAATATTAATCGTTCTTTTGTGCTTAATTCTGATTTGAAAAACAGGTTGAGAAACTTCTTGTGCTGTGGAGAACACCTGTAGCCACCCATCAAAACTCACCTGGCATAGTAATAACAGATTTTTCAGTCGAGAATGTGCTGAGAGCATGTAGGATTGTCATTAGCCTAACGGGCACTCCCGGGAGGTTTGGGCGTGCAGGGAATACCGCAGTTCCTGCACAGCTACTATGGGTGCAGATGATGGGTGGTCGCCAGCACTTGCTTCACTCATTGGAGTCATGCTGACCATTAATCTTGAGATCCCGCAAATTCTCCTGGCTAGTTTGGGAAGCGGGAGTCGCTGGATGGGGTAAGCGATTGCTGCCCTTCCCTGCCCTCTCCGTCAAACTGGCAGTTGAGCCGTAGGGACGTAGGACTCGAGTCACCAGCTATCCCTTGCTACCGAAGCCTCTGTTGTCCAAGTGAGAGTTGTCTTGCTCCTTTCTTTAGGTGGGAGGGAAGTGTCTGCAAATCCCTCTGGATTTACTGCACAGTTACAAGCAATTGGTTCTCAGGAACTTGCTACCGTGGGTTCACATTCACAATCTTTTCTCTGCTAATGGAGCATAACTTGTATTTGGCTTAACTCTGATCATCGCATCTAAGGTAACTCTTCAGTAAATCTCTTAAAAGTACAAACCAGGATGGTTGCAGATCTGAGTAGATCTCACCCAGGGTGCCTTCTTGAAAATAACCTCATACTATACACCAAAAAGAGCAGTCTTTGTAGATTAAAATCTCAGAAGCTTTATAGGAGGTTTTCAGTTTTAAATGTAATGGCAATGGCAGATTTTGGGGGGGACAGACACGACTTTTGTAGGAAGAGTTACCTGTTTTACCTTGGAGGGGTTTTTTGTTTTGAACTTATAATACATATTTATATTCTAGTAAATACATAAAATATGCTTTTGGGCCACTCCGGTCTCCACAACCTGAGGCACGCACTTCTGTGCAGTTCCCTTGAGCAGAAAGAAGAAAATGATCTTTTTCCTCTTCAAATCCTCTTCAAAGTGAGGACTGCTCACTCTGACCACTCGTTATGTGCAGAAACGGTGCAGAACTTCCTGTGCAGAAATGTCATCCCAAATGACAATCACAGAATACCACGGAGATATCTGAAGGGAGGAGATTGGACTACAATGCTGGGCACAATCCCAGAATTTCAGGAAAAGGGATTATTTTAGGACCAGAAAATTCTTGCCTAAGTTTCTCATTGTATTTTCATGATCGTGATGCGAAACACCCTGCCTTTAAATCAGTCTAACTTTTAATTGAATCCAGGACTCAGCCTAGGAAGTGCTCGCTACAGCTCTTGTGGCTAAGACAGCTGGAGGAGTGGGAGAGGAGAGCACTATCGCTGCCTGTACAACAAGAAAAGAGTTAAAGCTTTTAAGTTCTAGAAGAGCAGAAGTCCTCATGGAGCAAAGCTTACAAGGGAGAGGATGTTTTGATTCCTCTGAAGTGTCTGGTAATAAATTATTGGAGTATCTATAGATGAGGATCCCACTGTTATCATGAGTGCCACTCTAAAATTAATTGCGTTAAGCTGCACGCAAAAAATGGTGTTTCATTTGTAAGCATGTGGAAGGTGTCATCTTCTGTTCCGTAATGTAGTGCAAAGAATGTCCTTCTGCCCCCTTGAAATGTGACTGCTTTGACTTTCAGGAGTTCAGCTGAAGTGTAAGAGGTCCTAAAGTTCTGCTATTTTATAAAAATACCTTGGGAGATGTCACTGAACATTCAGCAGTGTGTGAGATTTCACTTGGCATTCCTAAGAGTGCTGCTGCAGGCAAGCAGGTAAAAGACATCTGCCCGCTAATTCAGCTGTAAATACAGGATTTTTGTTAACTAGATGCTTTTGACATCTAGTTCTTGTTCTCGAGTAAATCTTGTTATGGATAAGTTTGTTAAAAAAAAAAAAAAAAAAAGCGTTGCTTTTGATGGTATCCTTCAGTGGAGACTTCTGGGTGATGAGATGGGGTGGGAATGGCGGCTGGTTCAGCCCTGTTGAGAAGAGTGGGAGGTGGGAGCACTTGATAAGTTGCTTCATGCATTCAGAAGTACCTTTCTGGAGGGCACAAAAACACCTTCTGGATGAAGAACAATCAAAAACGGTAGATTGGAAAACTGCTGTGGTCTGACTAAGGAAAACTGGCCTTTGCCTGGCACTTCGCCTTCCCAGGCTTGCTGGCGTGACACCCGTGGTCTGTCCGCAGCCGAGACCCTGTGGCCAGCCAGGTGGATCTTCTTAAATTCCTAACGACCAGCAGCAGAAATTGTTTTCTGCAACCCGGTAATGGTTCTGCTAACAACAGGACTGATGCAGGGTATTGATGCAAGGGAAAACAATGTATTCCGTTTGCCTTTATTTATTTCTAGCATCTGTGACTTTGGTATTTAATATCCCACCAAATTGCAGCTATGCCAAAAGCTTTTGATTTGAACGATGGGAATTGATTTTAAACTGCCAGTAAATAGAGAAATGATGGTAACATTCCCCGTTCCCCATTAATCATTTATGTCAAAGTTACTAATTTGAACTCCAGCTTGTGTAAACATCTCGGATGCTTTAGCATTTAAGCCCTGTTGAGCTACCCACTGGCACTGCATTATTTACTGATACTGCCCTGTAGCCATTAAATCTGTCTGCAGCTCTCGTTGCTGTCTGGATTTAATGCACTTCTTATTTCCTGTGATGGGAGGGTTGTGCTGTATTCACAGGCTTTCCCTGTTTTGTGAAGGATGAGATTTTAATTGCTTTAATTCCAGAGTGCAGAGCACTGGATAAATACCAGGCCAAAATAAAAAAAATAAAATTTAAAAAAAAAAAAAATCGATGCAAGAAGGTAAACATTATCATGAGAAATGTGACGTTGTCCTGGAATTTGCACTAGCTTTTTTTGAACCACGCAGCTGCCTAAATAAAGAAGTGTCCTCATCACGGGATTAAATGATCGGGTTCGCTGATGGATTTGTTGCTATAGTTCCCACAAGAATTTGTCCTGGCATGGAGGCTTGGCAAAAAATAAAATAAAATAAAAAAATATAATAATAAAAAAGAAGCTTTCTGCACCGTGGAGTTGTGTTGTGTGGGTTGGGGTGAGAGACATGAGCTGCACTGGGTATCTGCCATGCTTTGCGTGCCACAGGGCTGGTTTCTGTGCCAGCCTCTGTGGGAGCGAGATGGAAGATCCCGCCGAGCGTGGGCAGAGGTGTCGCTCGTCTGCCTTCGGAGAGACCGGCTTCTCCGGGCTCTCCACCCCGCCGGGGCAGCTCGGGGATGCTCTGCCTTGCACCCCGGTTTGCTTTCCTTTCTCACAGTTCAGCCTCATAAATGTTAATCCTAATTCGTAGGCTTTGGGAGAATTGCACTTTATTTTTAGAGGCATGAACTTGGGTGGCATTTCCAGAAGGACTCGATACTGGGCTAACTTGGCTGCCACTGGAGGCAGGGATAGCTCTGTCATTGAGGTTGGAGGCAACTGAGTTAGGACAGTGTGTATGATGCGTTAGAAACCCCAATTCTTACTCTGCCGAGCTCTTTTAGGAATTTTATTTCGCTTTATATACAATTCTTTCATTTCTTTGTTGGAAGTTCTTCTTTAATGTTGAAATATAGCTATAATTTTGGGTGTAAATGGAAGGCCATTAAACGAGGAAGTAGCAAATCTGTGAGCGCCCTCTCGTGGGGTCCTGATGTGTTACAGCATCTTCCATCCTGTTACCCCAAATTTGTCTTTTTCTATGCTTTTAAGTATAATTTCCAGATTTCAACATACTAAATTAGAGAAGAGCTCTTGAAGCTTCAAAAAAATGCTTGAGGTCGCAAAATTCATGGAAGTCTAGACCAGAGAATTAAAATATCATTCATAAACAATACATATTTAAAGGTGTGGAATAACTGTCACATTTGCATAAAGAACTTTAGATTTATTGTGGTTTGTATCAGGCTTTTATCCAGCATAATACCTCGTATTTTAGACAACAGTGTTAAAAAATCAGTGGATTTTTTTTCCCTCTCTTTTAGAAGATACAGGTAATATGGAATAATTTGTGTAACTTTGGAGATTGTGAATTTCATATTTAGTGTATGTTGTATTTATACTTATTTTTTCTTTTAGCTGTGAGCATCTCTGCCCAAAAAAAAGTAGTTTTGTTTGGGCTCAGCTGTTGTCCACTGTTAGGACGGCAGATTTACCTGCCTGGACTGATTCTGATAATTACATACATCCACATGTACTGGCTTTGAATGAAGCTCGCTGTACTACTTTACCTTTTTATGTCTTCATAAAAATAATCAGAAACTTTGAACAGCAGTTGCAATTTTTCTGGAGTGACTAAATGTTTTTGAGCTTTTAAGAAAGGAAGTTACTCTAAGGATTTGTTTCTCTAGATAAATGTTTTCTATGCAATGTCCTCGAGCGTTAAGCATCCTTTTACCTTTCCTTACTCATTTTGACAATTAGAAACGCTCTTATTTAAGAGGCATCTCTGTTAAGCTGCTCTCCAAACCTCTTCCAGTTGGCTCCTTCGGCGCTTCACAGGTTTGGGCCGTCGTTTTACCAGCAGCTTGAGGCAAGAACCGTTCCTTCCCGCATGCCTTGTGCGGAGCCAACTGGGTTGCTTGTGATAGATACCACCAGGCGAGCGGAGGAGCCTCTCGGCTGCCAGCTGGCCTCCGAGGTGCTCATCCCAACCGCTTCTCGGGCTCTGCTGCCTGCCGAGGGTGCCAGCTCGCAGCCCACACTCCTCTTCCCCTTCCCTAAGGAGAGGGAACGGAGCCCGGCTGCAGATGGGAACTTCTGTCGGGGTGGCTGGGACTGGGAGAACTGGTTTCGATTGCAGTATAATGTTAAGGTGGCGTGGATTTGCACAGCCGCTGCGTGACTGGTCTGTTAGCAGGGTCCACAGCCCTGCTTTTCAAACATTTCTGCTCTTATTGTAAGCAGGTTTTTTAACTTGTAGAAGCTTCCCCTCTCCCCACCTGCTTTAAGGCTAAATATTTAGGAATGGAGAGAAATCTTTCCTACGCTTCCCTTCAAAGTGAGCGAAAACTGGGTTTCAGTAATTAGGTTTCAGTTTGTGTTCTCAAAGCCCACCGTCCCACTTGCTCTCCCTCCCTTGCCGGAGCAAACAACCTCCGTCGTCTTTCAGCAAAGGCGGGTTATTTCCTGAGATTACCAACAGGTGCTGTGGCATGTAAAGTGCTGTGATCGCTCACAGAGTCTAAGTGAAGGATTTGAAGTTACATTATTACAGGTAAATTAGACGTATGAAGCGATGCGCTGAAATTAATGTCTGGATCTGTGATTTCATTTGTTCCAGAATGGCGTTCTTTCTGGAGGAGGTGATGACTTGCACCAAGCGTCTCCTGGAGGTGATATCTGGCTGGCTGCCTCGACATTTTTTCGGTGCGATCCTGGTTTCTCTCCCAGCTCTTGCAGTTTTTTCACACTTCACCTCTGATTTTGAAACAAATATACATGTAAGTTGTCCAACTCTGTTTCATAATCTGACGTTTTGGATCTAACAAAGCTTGTTGCTTGCCTGCCGTCTTCCGTCTTCCTTCACCTCCCTCGTGCTTTACATCTGTTTGATACAGATCCCTTAGAGGGATGGGGCTTTTGTGTGTGATGAAATGCCTCGTTTGTTATGTAAATACAGTCACTTGCTTATTTGATAACTTATACAAAAGAGCAGAGGGATATGCCTGCCTACATACCTACTTTTTTTTTTCTTAGCCCAAACACTTCTGCAGGTGTTTATTCTAGATAATGCAAGTCATGTATCTCGGGCTTTTCATTGCGTTCAGTCTGGGTGTGGGTTAGAGTTCATAGTCGGAGGCGCCGTGTATACTTAAAAACTGCATGCACATCGGTGAATCTCAGCAGCGAGAACAGTATTAGCCGTGGATTTCTTTTCTTTGCAGAGTTAGATGGAGAAAGTCATGGGAGAGAGCTCTCAATACATAGAAACGATTACCCCGCGGGGCTGGTTAAAGGCATGCACTAGCTGCCTTCTGAAAAGGAACGGGAAGAAATTGGCATGTTTAGCCCAGCCACAGAGAGGTTCACAGGGGATTTGATGTCTTTTTTTAATAAAAGCATGCAAAAGGGGGGAACAAAGGGTTAAATATTGAGGAGGTGGGGAGAATAGTTTAATTTAAAGGCTAACTGTAGCGTAACTGTAACCGTGCTTAAAACCTGCTTGTGAATAAAATGGACTGGAAACGGAGATGAAAGTTTGTTTCTCTGCAGGTTTCTCTTAGGTAGCCCAGTGCACAGTCCTTCCTTTCCAGGATCTTCAGGGAATTCTGTTTCACAAATCTCTTGCTATTTCAGGGCCCTGGACGTAGGTAACGACCAGATCCTCCTCATTCTTCCTCTCGCAGTTTATTACTGGGTGTTGGGAAGTGTTTGTTCCATGGGAACGTGTGGCCCAGACGTTTTTTATTCCTTCCTGATTTAAACATATATTCCATGCTTAGCACAGTCACAGCAGAATGTGTTCGATATTCTTTCACATCCCATGTTTAAAATCATTCTGCAGCTTTTACCTTTTGTGAATGTCAGTTAACTATTTTTAAGCTGTAATTTTATTTTTTTTTTCCAGTTTGATGATGGCCTTCCTCCCTTATCTCTTCCAGTAAACTAATTGTAGGAATGTCTTTCTCACACTGAAGGGAGCTGAAAAATCTTGAAATCTCTCAAATCTGTCCACTGATTTTTACATCATCTCATTCATCACCATCCACGATCATCTCTCCAAGCGTTTAAAAATTATGTTGGAAGAACCGTTTTATTAGTGTTTTCTCGATACCTGTTCAGTTCAGGTTGTTAGTCTAAACGCTTCAGGCAGCAGCATGGTGTTCATTGCCAAACTGAGAATGAGCTTTGCTTTCTTTCCTCTTGCAGGTCCTCCAGAGTCGTGGGGTGGTTGGCTCACTCTCCAAGAGATGTCCCAACTCGTCTTGTGCTCAGTGGTTCAACAGTCACGGGGCTCTAGGAAACGGAGTCAGTCTATAGAGGGTCAGGTAAGTGTCATATTTTACTATGACATGGTTTTGCAAAGTTTTTTTTTAATTCATAGCATTTTATACCCTCCCTGGATATAAAATAATTAAAATCAAAATTAACAAAAACAGCAATATCAAAAAAAAAAAAAAAAACTTTCCAAAGCCATGCGTACATAGTAAAACACAGCACTTACTGACCCTCTATAGGCTGGCTTCATGCTGGGGCATCACTTGGAGTGAGAACCAGTGCTCTGCCACTTTAGGAGACCTGAAATGGGGGGGAAGAAAGTAAGTTTAAATTACGGTGTTTTTTATGGACACTTCTGAAATTCTTTTTATCCATTTTTGAGTCATTTAAAAACAACAGCAACTGTGCTTGTGGTTTAAAAATGGTAAATTATGTACGGGTTTTTCCCCATACACTGTGTCTACTTTGGTGTCATGTGCTTATTTGTTATGCCACAGTATTGCTAATCTGCAGTCTCTGCACTTCAGCTGTAAAGCAAATGTGAAATGGGAGAGAATGATCATTTGATACTGTAAAACACAGTATGTAGCTAGAACAGAACTCTACTAACAGAATACAGTTGTGGAGTCTCTGTTTTAGCTTGGATGGTCATGAATATTCTCGATAAAACCAAAATTTGTGCCTCAGCTTGAGAGTTTTGACCACTGTAAGACGCTGTCTCAGGGAAATGAAGGCATTCTGGGGAATATATCCATCCTGCTCTTCCTTTTCTATATCCAGTAAAGATGTGGAAGGGGAGAGGGGTTGGGTTTTTTTTCAAGATAGGGCATTTGGAACAGAAAATCTAAAATTGTCCTTTCAAATTGGCACAAGTGATGGTGTTACCAAGCATCAGTTGACAGTGACCGGTGCCTGCCTTTTTTTATCACAGCGGATTTCTTTTCTTTTCTGAGTTCACCTGCTGCTTACCAGTGTGATACTGTCCTCTAAGAAGTGGTTTTAAGGGTAAGCAGTTGGGCAAAGTTTCTGAGGGTGAATGTGTTCCACATTCTCGATGCAGGCGTCCAGTTTAAAAGAAACAGGTTCTGACCCCAGTAACTGAGAGGAGATTACCATGAATGTTTACTCTCTTTTTTTCTTCTTTTTTTTTTTTTTTTTTTAATAAGAAGAGGTACTGAGCTTTTTGCAAAGGTAAGCTGAAGGTGTTGAAAGTTACTGAAATAATGGTTGTGTAATGCAGTAATACAAAACTCCGTCTAGGGAAAATTGTGACAAACAACCTGTGCTAAAAGTTTTCTTGCTCTTTGAAGGGAAGACCTCCATCTTCAGGTGCTGCCTCCTGCTACAGACCCTGTGAGGGTTTACTTACCGTGCATATAATACAGATAAACTTAGATCCTTCTCTTTTATCTCACACATTCTTTAATTTACGCTGGCATTGATGTGCAGAAGGGCTCCAGTCAGCACGAAGAAGCTAACTCGTGCTCTCTCTCTTTGTTGCAGTACACCATGTTTATGTGTTGCGCGATTCTGATCACCATTGTGCAGTACTGTAACTTCTGCCAGCTTAGCTCCTGGATGAGATCTCTGTTGGCAACCGTAGTAGGAGCAGTGCTTCTCATTCTGCTCTACGTCTCCTTGTGCCCGGACAGGTGAGCATCACACCTTAGCGCTCACGGACTGTGTTTTGGATGAACAAATTTGGTTTTCTCTGCCAGTGAAGTGAGGGGTCTAACGCCATGGGATTTTAGTATCTGCCGTGAATTTCTGCAGCATCTCAAACTTAATAATTTGATTTGGGAAGAGTTTTGCAGGTTTTTTTGAGGGATTTCAGGACTATATCTATGGGGCACTTTTCTGCAATCTGTATTGAAATGACACAGTGTCCTCAAGTGCTGTGTTTCGAGGGTGCGCTTACACTTATCAGACCCGTAGAATTGCCTTTCACTGTTTGCTGGAAAATCTGTTTTATTAAGAAATTTTTGAGGCATTTGGCGGTGCCAGGGAGCCCAGTTGTTCTCCCACACCCCTCTGGATTTATTTCTGTCCTTAGGAACCACGTGTCTTTCTTCCACCTCCTCCCTCAAGGCGTTTTCCACTGTGGAAGGCAGGTGCTTGGATTTAATAGGATTCTAATACCTTGTTTCCCTTCTCACTTTCCTGCCTTTTCAGCGGATGCTGCAAGGCAGTGACCAGAGGAATCAAGTTAATGCCATTTTTGTGTGGTAACCTTAAGGCTTTTCACTTTTTCCTCTGATAAGCAGTTTTCCCTATAGGAGAACTTGTTTGCAGTATTCTCCTTCTGTTTTCTTGCCAAGAGAGTCAAGGGAGTCCTTCCAGCCATCCGCTCTTATTGTCAAAATTTTATAATCAACTTGCACTTCTCAGTGGCTTAAGAAATGTCGTAGCCTTTGGCACTCTTACCGTAGTGTGGACTTTGCAAGGACTTCTTATGCTGGATTGTTCTACTTCCTATCAAAAGCCCTTCCTTTTACCCTTCTTCAGAGGCCTGCTGAATCATATGGTGAAAAACATGGAAAAAAAACCCCAACAAACAAACCAAAAAGTTTGCAGATACATGGTTTGTGTGAGTATTTAGCTTTTTATCCCCTCTTCAGGTATATTCACTGGTCTCTTTTAATCTTGGTCTAATTTATACAAAAAGAGACAGGGAGAATAAAAGTCACTCCTGTTCACATCTGTAATTTGGAAGTGGCTGTAAGGGCTGTAGGAAGAAAGCCTTTCCTTGGAAAAAAAATAACTTGGAATGGGAGTCAGCTGATTAAATGGTTTCTAAATCGTATTAGACTACAGAAAAATCCCTTTCTTGTCCCTCTGCAGAGCACTCGGGCAAGGAGTGCAGGACGGTTCTTTCTAGCTTCCGCGGAGGGACGGGGTGTTTAGTTTCTGGATGCCTCCCCTTTCTCATCTTTGATTTGTCCCTTTGGTTTTAGCTGTCCAGCTCAATCCATCATCTCTCCTCCAACACGCTAAGTCCCCCTCTCCCAGTAAGAAAGTTGGCTTTCTACCCCTTGGCTGTTTGCCTTCTGCTGCTGCCACTCGCTGTCCAACCACCACCTTTGCTGGGAAGTTAGCCCCAGGTTTGGTTTTCCAGGGAAATTTGTGAAGAGCAAACCCTTGATGTCATTTCTTGACTCCCTGGCTACTCTTCCCTAATTCCCCCAAGCAGGGGTTCTTGCAGCTTGTTCAGCTACAGGCATGCTAGCATGTCCGCAAGGAGCTAGCGTGGCAAAATTAGATGCTGGTTCACAGCAGAGGCTTTGAAAAACGGGTAATACAATGCATTTGTAGTACCTAAAGTCTTCGTACAAAGGCAGGCAGTGAAGGCAAAGCATGAAAAAGGTATCATAGTGATCGACATTGCCCTGAGTGATTGAACAGACCACTGTGCGTCTGTGTCAAAGGCACTTTGTCGCAGAAGAAAATCAGAAGGTTTGGTGCCATAATCGTAACTCCTAATTCCTGATTCAAAGACAACATTTTAGAACAAATTATATGGGTGATTGCTAAATCAGCTTGTGCATGAGCTCCGTATTAAGACTTTGTGCAGAAAGACAGACATGAAACTTGGGATTTTCCCTGCATTTCAGCTTTGTTAAGGGACTGGGTAAGGTCGTTCCCAAGCTGGGAGGTGGAGACCTTGTTATTGTATCAGTTCATAGCCTCAGCTTTTGCTGGCTTCTAAAGGGGTGGTGTGAATGTTAAAGAAATATCACCATAAGAAATTTTGCTCATGATAACATGTTTTTGCCTGTGGTTTGAATACTGGTGACCATTAGTGGGCAAGGTACAGAAATCATGGAAGATATTGTTATTTCATCTTTGACAAATAGATATTTAAAGTAATAGAGCTGTTCAACTGCAGGTTTGAAAAAGTGATTTATAGAATTGATCATGAGCAAAAATAATACAGGTTTAATTAGTGAGACCCGTAACTTTAGTTTGTTAATAATAACTAGTTTTTTCCTATCTTATCATTAGTCTGGATAATATTTTTTGTCACAATGGTAATTGCAGCTTTGTATGCATCACAGGCAAAGCCATTCTGCAGATTTCTTTATGACTTTTCCCAAAAGTAACTAATCCTGAGAGTTGCGATACTTGATTGCAGTAGAGAAATTGTAACGCAAGTAAACACAAAAATTGCTTGACCTACTTACTTATTTTCTGTAATGGCATTTTCGAAAATAGGCTCTATATTTGTTTCGGTGTTTTTTTTTGATTTTGGGGGGATATTGGTGTTTGGTTTTGGGGGTTTGGGGTTTTTTTAAATCTTTGTATTGTGTGGTCAGATAAGATGAAGGCATAACTGGGTTTTAGAGTTCTGAAATTGGTTTTCCATATTTCCAAGGTAAGATTGGATTGTGTAACAATTACACATTCCAGGCATCATCTTGACTGCGTTGTCGTCAGTTACCCTTTCGAGGTGTTTGCATCTCTGGCTGCCTGGTTGCTTCTTCCAAGCAAAATGTGCAGATAAGTCACGTTCAAACAAAGTTTGTCGGAAGCTGATCAAGCGTGCAATGCAATTATTGGTCCTACATAATATAAAAGTTTAAAATTCTAACTGAAATTCTGGCAGGATGCTTTGTTTATTGCTTTAACATTTCTACTGAAATCAATATGTTGTTTTTTATTTCAGCTCCGTGGAAACTCTTCATCTAGATTTGGCACAAAACTTTAGGTAAGCTTCATATAAAATTACCATCTTCATGTTTAGGGATAGAAACATTTTCAGTCAATTATATGTAGCAAAACTTTGCGTCCACCATAATATGCTTGGGAAGCCAACAAATTGGTTGAGCAAGTTGTGTTTAAGCTGCTTGTGTACGTAATTTCCTTTACAGAGGACTCAGCTATGACCAGAAATCATCAGAGAGCTGATGCTGCAGTCACTGAGTTGTGTAATGCTATTTTCTTTTTAAATTTGATTTTTAGGAAACAGAACTATGGAGGAGCTATATAAAATAGCATCTGTTTTTCTAGTAGTAGCAGTTTTTAGAGCATTATCTGTAAATCATGAGCTATTTATTTGATTTCCTTGCTTAATTTGCACCATTCAGAAGTGGCACTGAATTGGATGCTATCCACAGCTGGCCAGGTGAGAATTCCCCGTGGCAGAGGAGCCGCAGCTGAAAAAGCTGGCTGTGAAGCCAGCTGCCTTCACCGGGCAGGAGACGCGCTGGCGATGGCAGCCTGGGTGCTGCCTGCCACCCTGAGTTCGCTCAGGCAGAGCAGCAAGTCGTGTCACTGAGAGCAAATGAAATTTTAGCCCCCAGACTTTTAAACAAACAAACAAAAAATCTTTTCCCGTGTTATTAATAGCCCCTTATAAATAAACATGTGAAAGATTCACTCTGATTATTTCAGTGTTGAGTTTCTCATGGTTTTATTGCAAGTTTTGCAATACCATTTTAAAAGTGGTTTTATTGGTCTTTGGTATTATAAAAGTATGTGTTTACTAATTACAAATCTGGGGGCAATACTGGGGTGATGTTGTACGTGATTGAACTAATGACCCTGTGAATATGTGACTCAGTAATTCATCTCGACAAACGTCTGTTGAGGAGCATGTTGCTCTTACTGGGAGTATGTAGCAAAACAAAATTACTTTTTTAAAAATGTCGTCTACGTGAATGCTGTGGTAGTTTAGAAAATGTGGGGAGCTTAAGTCCCGAGAGATGGTAAGTGTGCTTTCATGTTAGTTATTCACCAAGAAGTTAACACTTACTACAGTGTTGGGGGTGGGTTTTGGTTTGGTTGGGTTTTTTCTTTTTTTTCTTTTTTTTTTTTTTTTTACATGGGTTTTCCTTTTTGTATGGCTTTGGTTCATGAAAGATAACTTCATTTTCATAACTGAATTCCAGTTCACTAAATCCAGAATGGAAAGTTAAAGCCAAAAGAGCAGAGGTGGCTTGATTTTTTTTTTTTATTTTTTTTTTTTTTTTTTTGTAAACTAAAACACTGAAGGGAATTTGCTGAAAAGGCAGTGTACGAAATTAACTAAAGCATGGTGATCACTGGAAGTAGTGTTTTAGGATTAGCCTGTGTTTGGATCCTTAGTGGTTTATTATGAGTTTGTGAAATCGCTGAACCTTTTGCGTTGCTCCAAATTACAAATGTCTTGCCCAGCGCTGACAACAGCTTAGCAGGCTCCTGACCAGCTGCTAATCACTAATAAATAATTCAGTCTGCCTTAAATAATTGACAACCTGATCTTCCGTTCAGTGACTATTTCTACATTGTCATTTATTAGAGATCTGGCAAAAAAAATTAGCTATCAAGCATTGTCAGCATGCAAATATTTTTCTTCCATAAATATATATCATATAACTTCGAACTTGGGACAAAAAAAGGTAAAAGTGGGTAAGAAACCAAACCAGGCAGGAGATGTTATTGCAAACAGGCATGGAGCGCTCTCGGCCTGCTCTGCAAATCCTGGCTTCTGATTTAAATACCAAATAAGGCAGTGACCAAAATGTCTGGCTCATTAAGCAGTTCTAAACTTCATTGTAAACTTTCTTTATGAGACGTACTAGATTTGCACTTCGACTGTCATTCCTTCAGTTGGGGGAAAAAAACGCCTGTATGTCGTGCGTGCGTTAACACTACGTGGCGCTGCCCTTTCTGCGTGTCGGCAGCAGTTCTGTCAGGTTGGTTCATCTCTGTCTCTGTTTCCATGCAGGAGCTGTGTCAGTCCAGCGCAGTCTCTGTTAACGGTCCGGACTCCGCTGATCTGAAGCTGCCCAAACTTATAAAATGACACAATGCTTGTGTGTGTTGGGAGCTAAAAGAGAGTTAATCCTAATGTTTCTACCATTCATTTGCAACAGAATTCAGCTTCTCTTTTAATGTACGTTATTGAATATCACAGTTCTAGAGTTCTGTGCAAACAGAATTTTTCCTTTCTCCTGGTCATGAACTCCTAAAAAGTTGAGACTCCCTTATCCTAACAAACTTTTTTGCTGTTCCTTTCACACTGAAATAAATCAATGAAAAAGGTTCCTTGCTTACCCCAGTCAGCACAAAAGCTTTTCCTGTGTTCTGAGAGGGCCAAACTTAGTTGTTTTGCATGCCTTTAATGAGGTTATTCCCTTTTCTTGATCAGAAATTGAGATAATTATTAATGTTGCATGAGAAGAGAGATACTAGTAATGGTAATGAAGTCTTAGCCCAAAGTTCATCTCTGGACTGTCCACGCTATGCTCGATAAATCAAAATAAGGAATAATCAAAATATAGAATTTGCCTTGTTTTCCAGACAGACCAGTTCTTCAGCCCAAAAGAGGTATGACCATAAACTTTGTTTTTTAAGTAGGAAATAATTCTCATTTTCATTCATTTCTTATCTCAGAGCAGGTAGGGCGTATCATTTTCCAGTCTGTGACTGCTCGAGGAGGAACAGTGATCAGCTACTTGAGGTGGAAGACTAAAATTGCTTGATGGTCGGCGAGGGTTTTATGTGCATCCACTGTATGTTCTTCATCGAAAGCAGCTGTTTGATTTCCCCTTTCCGCACTGTTCCGCCATTGCATTCTTTTTTAAGATTTAGCAGGCGTGCATCCTCCTTAAATATAGCAAGATATCCAAATCCAAACATAGGTTACTGGCTCAGAAGCAAAATGGCTTTCCAAAAATCTTTATAAGTAGAAAGCCATTATCTTTATGATTTGTGATTAAGCCAAAGGAGATTCTATCTCCGGAGCTCTCACTTGTTCCATATTCAACACACAGCCTGGATGAAGATGCCAAGTTAATAGTCGGGCGTCTGTGCCAGGAAGCACTTCACCAGTTTGAGTTAAAGGAACATTGTCGGCTTAAGATTTGAATTTGAATGATTTTTAAAATTCGTTTTCTGCTGCAGCACCTCATAAAAAGTAGAGCTTAAAAAGACTGGGGGGATGTGTCATCCTTTCTGTCATAGGTGTGGGGGGCTTTTTTCTTTTCGTTCTAAAGAGCAGCTTCGGGTTGTCTTTGCTAGCTGACTGTGCAAGATGATTTATAGTCCTGTAGGTCCTGTAACCTGGTCCCTGCAGCGTGCAGAAATCTGATTTCCGAATGAGTAAGATGGAACTGCTCCCTCCTTCAGGCTGGCATCGTGGCTTTTTGTACTAGTGCTTGTAGCAGTCGCATCGTGATCAAAAATGCCTGCTGTGGAAAAAATACTGCACCTTCTTTTTTGAGATACTAACCCATTACCTTATTAATGAAATCAGGTCAGCTTACAAGTGAGTCACTCGTTTCGCACGCAGATCTCTAAGGTTGGACGCCCACGTGGGAAACAAGGTCAGGCCAGCGCTTGAGGAGATGATTGAGAGCTCGCAGATGCCGGTACTTCAGGAGTGGTGAATGGGAGGCAGCAGGTTTTTCTTAAAAGGCAGATTTTGTGTTCAACACGCGCCACTTTTCGTAACGTCAAATTTGTGGTGCTTGCCTAATTCATTTAAGAGGAATTAAAGTACTTTGAGGAGTATTTTGTACAATAAACTGTAAATAAAAAGCCTTTAATGACTTAAATCAATCCCTGTGGCAGGGATGTTTGATGTTAGAGCAGATTATCTGGATCAAATTTGTACTCTCAAAGGAGTAACATGTCATTGCTCAGATCCTCTAGCAGATCTCTTCTCACAAGGTAACGGAAAATAATGAACTGTTCTGAAAAGAACCTGAGTCGTGCTCCTTAACTGGGATTCATTCCTCACCTTCTCCAGCCTTATTTATTCTCTGAGATCTCTTCTCTTACCCTCCCCTCGTTTTGTTTTATAAGCCCATTAAACTGGGAGGGTATTTTGCCACCTGCAAAATAGGTAGCGATGATTGTATTTCAGGAATTGCTACCATTCTAGTCATTAATAACTTCGCCTTTGTCTTAGTCTCCGACTTGTCTTTCTGGGGAGAAAATGGCTAGCTTCATAACAGAGGTTCTGTTGAGGAAAAGCAGTTGTAAGGGAGAAAGGAAGGAGTCTTAGTACAGTGATGCACCAGCAATTACGGGGACCTATTTTGTGAGTTGGGAGTAATCTGTTCCTTTCATTCTTCTCTCATGCTGTTTTTTTTTTAATATCAAACCAATAAAATGAATATACCTTCACTTCTCCTGGGAGAACTACATTTATGGTTGAAAACAAAAGGAGTGACTCCTAACATAATATGCGGTCTTAGCTTTAATCTAAAATTCAACCTGTAAGCTCCCAATTGTAAACATTTTACTTACGGGAAACTTTTTCTCCGATAGGCTTACTCTGATAAAAGCTAATAGATACAAACAAAGACCAAAGCGCATACAAATGTTTTCAGAGATTGTGCATATTCATCTGTTTCACAATTGCTATGTTTTTGCTTCATCAGGCTTTTCTGTCAATCAAATATTTGAGAACAAACATTCAGAAAAGGAGACTGGGTCCCTAATATAGCTCAATTGCTGAAATGTCTGCTTCGATTTCAGAAGTTGGAAGCGTGTCCCCCGTGGACATAGAGAAACAAATTGAACTTAGAAATACAGAAACAAATTTAATCTTCTCTCCTTGAGCTGTTGCCAGAGTTGTGCTTTGTTTTAATCTCTCTTGCTAACATACCTTCATAAGAGAAATACAGACAGACACTGAGGTACGGATTGCCTTTCCTTTCTGTTTTCCGAGGAGAAGGGTTGATGTGATGCTTCCTGTTATCAAACCACCTCTTAACTTGAAAAACTTCATCGTGTGTCTGCTCGTATCAAATCTTAAGCTTTGGCATAATTTTATAGAAAAAGTTGCAATCAAATGGCTTCAGAAATCTCTGCCTGCCAATCTGTCTGGGTTTAGACTTCGTTTCTAGGATTGCATAGGTGGTGTCTTCTCGGATTAAACTGGTGTCTTTGCATCTCTCCAGAAAGATGAGATTGTAGACTGCAGATGTCTCCTTGTTAAGGGCGGTTTGGCACTGGAAGCATCCTCCATCAGTGCTTCATAATCTGCACAGGCAGTCGACGGATTGTCAAAAGGATTTGAAATATTACTCTCAGTCTATGAGAGACATGACATTTTAATTCTTTTTTTTTTTTTTTTTTATCTTGGCACTTTGAGAAACTTTCTGTCTCCGCCATAAGAAGCTTCGGTGGTTCTAATGCACAAAAGATGTCAACCCAGAGCTCCATATTCTCTGCTTTCATGCAGGAGACGTGCGGTTCTCTATGAAGCGTCTCGTACAGGGTTATCTTCTTCCAAAACCTTCATGTGTTAACGTTAAAGGCACAGTGCAAAGGTTACTGGTCTCTGGTGAGGAGACAAGGCAACAGCACTAGGAGTATATAAAGCAGATGTTTCTGAATATTGGAGGTAATACAAAAAAAGATAAATTCCACAAACCTTATACACCTCCTATACAGATATACATATGCACGTGTATATCTAAACTCACACACAGGCGTTACGAAGCATTTTTATATACATATTTACATGTAGCGCTTCTAGTTATATATTTAGATATAACGATAACTGTTTCCTTGGTGAAGTCCTTAAAATAGGACTGCTGTAAAGGCTGGGCAATTTCTGTGTTGATGAACCTGTTGATATTCCTTTAAGGAAGTACTCAGTGAGTTTAAGAATGAAATTAATTCTTTAGCATGCTTAACAGCAGATAAAGTTATTGAAGCCTATTTTATAATTTAGTATGTAACGTATGCTTCCTACGCTTTTTTCTAGAGAAGGATTTCTAACCACGGAGCAGAAATGGCAGTGCCCTAACTCTATGTTTTTAAACGCACCTTTCGTGTTCTTCCCTTTCTTCTGCTTCCAGCTCCAGAAAAAGTCCATGCAACAGTTCAGTGCCAAATGACACGCAGAGGCCAGCAGACCTCATCGGTCAGGAAGTGATTTTGGTTTCCTTCCTTCTACTTCTCCTGGTCTGGTTTCTGAATCGAGAGTTTGAGGTCAGTTACCGCCTCCACTACCATGGAGATGTGGAGGCTGATCTTCATCGCACCAAAATTCAGAGCATGAGGGATCAAGCTGACTGGTTGCTGAGGAATATTATTCCGTACCACGTAGCTGAGCAGCTGAAAGTTTCCCAGAGCTATTCCAAAAACCACGACAGCGGCGGAGTAATCTTTGCAAGCATTGTGAACTTCAGCGAGTTCTACGAAGAGAACTACGAAGGAGGCAAAGAGTGCTACAGAGTCCTGAATGAATTGATTGGGGATTTTGATGAGCTGCTAAGCAAACCGCATTACAGCAGCATCGAGAAAATCAAAACGATTGGGGCAACGTACATGGCCGCTTCGGGACTGAACACCTCGCAGTGTCAGGACAACAACCATCCCCACGGACATTTGCAGACCCTTTTTGAATTTGCCAAAGAAATGATGCGAGTGGTGGATGACTTCAACAACAACATGCTGTGGTTTAATTTTAAACTTAGGATTGGCTTTAACCACGGCCCCCTCACTGCTGGGGTCATTGGCACCACCAAGTTGTTGTATGACATTTGGGGTGACACTGTGAACATTGCCAGCAGAATGGACACCACTGGCGTCGAGTGTCGTATACAGGTGAGTGAGGAGAGCTACCGCATCCTAAACAAGATGGGGTATGACTTTGACTATAGGGGGACAGTCAATGTGAAGGGGAAAGGTCAGATGAAGACCTACCTTTACCCAAAGTGCATGGACAATGGGATCGTGCCACATCACCAGTTGTCTATATCTCCAGACATTCGGGTTCAAGTGGATGGCAGCATTGGGCGATCTCCGACGGATGAGATTGCCAACCTGGTGCCTTCTGTACAGAATTCTGATAAGATAGCCCATGGCACAGATAACTCAGAAACCAAGGACATCCTTCCTTCCACCAAGAAGCTCCAGAAAGATGTGGTGAGAGCGGAGGAGAGGTGCAGGTTTGGCAAAGCCGCAGAGAAGACTGACTGTGAGGAAGCGGGAACTGAGGAGGTCAATGAACTGACAAAGCTAAATAACTCTAAGAGTGTATGATGCACTGTCGGAGTTGCATGAAGTGCTCTGTCAATAGAAACACAAAGACGTTTGCAATGGGCAGTTTTCTTTTTCAAGAGAGACCTTCTCAACACCTGGGTTGTACGTTTGTTTTCATTTCAGCGCCTGACGCTGTGTGGATCACAGCTCTTCAGGGCTTGTTTTCATCCATCTCTCTCCTCCATGCCCCAGATCACATCCCGAGCTCCCCAGCTCCCTGTGCAACCATCTTACAGCTGAGTAGAGGATATTAAGTGCCTTCAGATATACTCCATTGGACTCCCTGTCAAGGTACAGAGGCCCCAAGTGAAATCATAGCTTTGGGTATTTATCTAATTTTAAAGAAAAGCAAAGCTGTGGTTATATCATTTTTATTGTTGTTTCTCACAAAACACTTTTTTTGGCTAATGCAACTCCTTGGGTTTTTTATATCTCTCTGAACAATGTTTTACTGTTAACAGACCTTTTGTATGTAAACACACAGACAAATGTGCATGTATCTACCATATGAGACTGACATAAAGTGCCAGTAACGTACCACAAAAGAATGTCTTGGCGAGGGGGTGACACCGTTTGACTCCGTGTTGGGCTGGAGGAGGAGTTCTGCAGTGGCTCAGCGTTTAGTTAGAGTAGGCTGAACAACTGCTCTAGTTTTATTCTCCTTTACCGATGCTTTCTTCGACCTTAATGTGCCATTGTGTGCTTTGGATACACTTCTTTTCCACATAGCCAATGAGTTACTGATTTGTGGGAATGGAATAAGGGTTCGGACTTCACCAGCTCTTGGGACAGGTTTCCAGAAGCAGATGAGTGACCGTGAGTGTGTTACAATTCAGGGCTTACGAGTCTAAAGCAGTTTCGTGTTCCTCCGTACCCTAGCTGAATTTGTGAAGGTAGGTGAAGTTGGTATCTCTAAGCTGGTCTGATTTGAGAGAGAGAGAGAGAGAGGAAAAAAAAAAGCGAAATAAATGTTTTGGGAATGCCTTTATTTATTTATTTATTTTGTTCCTGGTTTTATTTTGTTTGGGGATTTTTTTGTGTGCGTGTGCGGAAGGGATCAGGAGAGATGAATTGTTAATTGCTTTAATAAGAGTAATAAGATGGTGTTTCAGCCTCTTTGAACTACCAACCACTGTGAGGATGTTACCTTAGGCAATATTTGTTTCAAAGCTGGTGAAACTTCCGAAGCCACCAAACGCAGTTGAGTACCCCCGCTTTCCTCTGTACTGAATCAATGGTGCTGCACAATGTTTTTCAGGATTTTTCCCACCTCCCCCTACACTGTGCTTTCACAGCAGGGAATAGAACAGCGTGCTCCCTGCGTGCCACTGAAAGCAGGAATAGGGAAAAATGTCCTTTCTAGTGAGCTGAGAAGCACAATAATTTCCCAATCCTGCAGGTGCCTCTGGGCAGGCCCCTGGGACCGGAGACCTGCGGGAGCACAGGAACCTGCTTTCGCAGAGGGAACTGCAGGGTGGGGGCCTTAGACTATACCAGTTTGCCCTCTGCATGCTTCCATCACCGTTCGCTTACATCTGATGCCCTGCTTCAGGTAATAGTAATTATTCAGCTACTCCAGTTCAACTAACTCCTTGCGACACCAAATAAAATGGAAGAATTGTTACGCCCGAAATAAGCTCGTTAGTCAGGGAAGAGCTGGTGAAATGCGATGCTGTGCTGTCTGCGTATTGGTGTGGGGTTCAACTCTTTCTTTCCGTCTGAACCGAGGTCAGAATATATCGATACTTCTTTTTATTCCCCGTGTGATTTTTGGCGTTTGAGTAATAAACATATACGTTGTGAAGTCTCCATTCAGCTATTTGAGATCCATCTACACCCCACGGTCTGCATGGAGCCCTTGAAACCTTTGTCAAACGTAAATATCTGAGATTTCTGGGTCTCAGTTAGTTAAACAAGAGTCTGCACACAGTTCTCACAAAAGCCGCTGTTTATGCGTGTCTGAATTGCGTGTGATACGAAAGCTATTTAAGATTAACCGTACTTGCTCAATCTGCCAGCACACAAAAAAAACAGTAGGGGATACTCATCCCCATCCCCTTTTGCCACAGATGCCGTAGGCTGTTTGGGGGCTACTCCTGACGAGCAGCAACATGAAGTTTTTATCAGTGCACAGTTTTACAGCAGCCTTCCTTCACCCTAGATTAAAACTCGTCCCCTTCTGCCCCCCTCCCCGTCGTGGGTTGCACTTCCGACTTTCAGGTAGTATAACTCTGCAAATACCTCTTGCATCCGAAGAATGTATTCTTGAAACCATTTTTAGGGTTCTCGTTTCAGTTAAATGTGTGTCAGTATTTCTTTTCTTACAGTAGAGGAGGTAACGTGGTCCAGAATTGTTTACATGCCTTCTAGTGTTACATTAGCGTCTCAAAATCGTTCAAACCTTTCTCCCTTTCACTTCTTTCTCCCAGTTTTATAGACGACTCTACCCAGCGTTTCTCTCTCATTGATCCGCTGGTTGCAGTGGCAGAGGTCAGTCGAGATGCGCCGGCTTCTCTCCCTCTCTCTCTCTCTCTCTCTCTCTCGTGTGAGACACTGCGCAATAACTAAACCTCCACCAGCAACAGCCCTGCATCCAGTGAGAGGTTTGCACCCCGCGATGGGACCTGAAAGGAGAAGGTGCCGGAGTTGGGCCCCACACCCAGAGCACCTTCCTCCTCTCTCTTCAAGTAACGCACTGCAGCGTACAAAAGCCTCATCCTCCAGCCTATAAAGTAAATAACGCTCCGGTGCTGTCGTGGTATGGTGCTGCGGGATTATTGTCGGTTTTCTGGTAACATTAGAATACCAAAAAAAAAAAAAGAAAATATACCAGGGCCTCTGTTTTTTTGTTGGCACAAAGCAAATAAAATGACTGAGGACAGAAGTATTAGCAGACTCTGAAATCAAGGGCTGTTGTCTGCTCTGGGAACCGCCGGCGATGTTACTCTGCCTTAACTCTGAAGCTGGGAAAAGCGTGATGAAAAGTTGAGTAACTGGTGGTAACCCTGCTTGCTTATTGCCACCAGGGCAGCAGCCGAGCGTTCAGCGACTGCGACTGCAGGTTCTTCTCGCGGAGGTTCCACATCTCCTCTTTAATGCAGCATAGTAACGAAATGCAGAAGCTAAACTCTCACCCTGCGGTGGGGATAGCGAGGTTTTCCCAGGCACAAGGAGCAAGGAGGTGCCTGTTTTCGACTGTAAAACAGCAGGAGCTGAACCTTTGCACCTTCCCTTCATGCCTTTGAAAAGATGTCCCAATACTCGCAAAAATTACTCTGGAGGCGTTTTTTAATGGCGTGGTGCGTTCCCCTCCGCAGCCGTGACACGTGTGCGCTTGCAGAAGGCCTTGATCAAAGTTCATTTCATTAAAATACCTTTTGGGCTTGTTCTGTGAGTGACAGCGCAATTCGAACGCGGCGTAGAAGTGGAGGAGTTGGCCAGGTACCTGGAAGCGTATTCTGCAAGAATAGTCGGAGCTTTGCTGCGCTTCCTATTTTTAGGGTGTTTTAATGCTGATAATTTAAAAATTATCCAGAGGAGGGGAGGGGAAGGATGGCTGAATATTTGCTAGCCCCATGTTGCCTTCTGCCACGGGTTCGCTCACGGGAGCCGCTCTGGAGCATAGAGTAATGAGGAAGATGCTAAATATTTTCTGCAGTGTCGTCTTTATCTGCTGCTAACACACAAAAATGCTTATTTTTCTCCCAGCTACTTCTGTGAGACAGATTTCTCATTCAAAACCAAGTAAATGACATTCCCATTGATTTACTTCTGGCGTTTATGATTTTGCGAGAAGAACAGATTTGCCTGTTATTTCCCAGGATTTGGGGCCGTTCCCCGTTGCTGGAGGTAACGCGAGTGCTGCGAGCGGGGTGGGACGGTGCCGCTGCCGGACTGTGGCTCCTGCTGTCTCCTAATACAAAGCACAGGAGGATTTTTAAGATCACAAAATGAGGGGGGAGAGAGGATGGACTCCCCGAGGGCTTTAAAAACAAGTAAGTATTTGGGTACTTTTACATCAGGGCTAAAACACAGAAAGGAGGTGCCCGGAACAAAAATGACAGGAGCTATAAACCAAACACTGTACCCGTACAGGCTTTTAGTTAAAGACGAGCTTATTCTTGATTGAAGAGCCAAGCTTTTAAGGTATCTAGCATTTTTAAATTGTTAACTCTAACCTGTTCTTAAAAGCTTTCATTCTGAACGCAACAACAAAAAAACGTTGCGAGGGAGCAGTCGATAACTTCGTGTCTTTATTTTGCAACATCAGGGGAGGCTGAGGAGCGCCTGAGGTTGGTTATAACGCGATCAGCTGTTTAGCTCTGCGGCTTGGGGTGGTGTTTGGGGTGGGAGGGTTTTTGCCAAATTTAAACACTCTGTCTGTTTTCTCCCTTCTTCCCTGCGGTGGTTCTTGTATGCTCGGTCTGGCCGGGACGCGTGAGGGGGTTCGTGTCTCCCTGCTCCTCACCTTTGCTCAGCTGCATCTCCCGCACTGCAGAGCAGCGTTTGAACCCTGCTGCTGCTGGGTCGTGGCTTCAGACGCTGTTCTCGCTGCTGTTTGCCTCTCTCCGTTTCCTAATACAAAGGGGAGAGTACGTTTGCTTTGATACCTTGGTCCATTTGTGACAGCGGCGGCTTTCTCCTTGTGCTGGTGTTAAGCTGCTTGACAGAAGATACAGAAGAGCAGCAGGCACATCCCAGTAGTTTAAATTTAAGAACTCTGTGGAAAAAAAAAGACATTTTTCATCACGCCAGAAGTGGAAAAATAAGTTTTATTACCCTGAGTTTTAGCAAGAGGGTAAGAAATAAAATCCAGTGTTTGCTGTCAGTGTTGGGATTCGCTGAGCAGTGTTCCTTCAAGTCCTGTTTTAGTTACAAAACTGCTAAAAATGCAGTAATTATTTATTGATGTGACTTTCCCGGTTGCTGAAGACATCTCAGGGGTGGTTTGACTGTAAATACAGAATGATTTTCATGCAGAAAGAGAAACAGTCGAGGTAGAGGTGCAGGGATCCCCCAGTGCCGCGGTGCTTCCGTCTCGATGCCCCGGCAGCTGCAAAAACCCAGTTGAGGTCTCGGAGCAATCCCAGGACTTGGCTGAGCTGTATGTGGAACATCAGTTCGGGCAGGAAAGTCACTTATTCCGAAGTTTTTCCTTTTGAGCTCTCTCCACAGGCTGTAGCAGTCCTTGTTTGCATTTCTAGGGGGAAAACATTTAAGGAGAAAAACCTGAATTGCTCGTTGCTGTTTCCGAGAATGTTTTCTGCAGGCAGTGGCGGTAGCATTCTGCACAGTCCTGTAAAATGTTGGAAATTGTAACCATTACATGCTAATTCCTGCAGATGCTGTAGTTGTCCAGTATTTAGCTTGAGCGTTTCGATGGTCTGAAGGTTTTCCATTAAAGAGCTGTGAAACCGTGGACCGTTTTCTGCTAAAACACACCAAAACTGTAGAGGAAGCAGGAGAGGTGGAAGACCACGCTCTGCAGAAATGCAGGACACGGCGTAGTGTGGGGGTTTTGGCTCGCCGGGCAAACGCACAGGGCGCGGGAGATGCTGTGAAGGATAACATGGGCTGCCAGGCCTGACATCGGTGAGAAAAGGAGAAGGTGAACGCGAAACGAGGCGTCGGGTTGGTTTGAAGGCTGCTCTTTTAATTTCCAGGTGTGCTGTCTTTGCTGGCTGCCGGAGGGGAAGGGTTCTCGGGTGCGAAGCAGAGCCCTGGCTTCCCAGCAGGCTGAGCAACACATATTTTCTGTTGTGGGATGAGGGAGCCTTAAAATGGGCTTATTTTTTTAAAAAATTTGCTTTAACGCCACCGTCTGAACTCTGTCCAGAGTGACGAGAAGGATTTTGGCGGTGAAAATCGGACACCAGGAGCTTATTGTCTTTGTCTTGTTCGAGTTCATTTGAAACCAAATGTCGGGCTCTGAAGAGGTTCAAGCGGAAGATAAAATAGGGGTGAGGTATATTGTGACTTAACAGCGGCTCAGTTCGTGTGGTGCCGTGGGGAACAGTTTTGAGGTGCTTTATAGAGGCTGGGTAAAGCTCTGGTAGGAAAAAAAAAAAGCAAGTTTTCTCTAGAAAACCTCTTTTCCGTCTTTAAGATAAGCTAAACTGTTTATCTTCAGCAGGGGTAAGTGGCTGTACAACATGTATAGGAATATTTGTTACAAGTCAACATTAGATTTTGAGAAAGAAGATTATTTTGGCAAAAATAGATGGATAGAAGATATTTAAAGCTTTTTTTTCTTTCCCCTGGTCCCTTATTGTAGCTGGTAGCCATTCGCTCGCCTCACCAAGGCGCCCGGCCCGGGGCTGGTGAGGAGCAGGAGGCAGGCGCCCGGCGTTTTCACACGCGCCGCTCCACGTGCAATACGTTGAACATCATTTCATTTCTAGCCGCTGTTCCACACGCGTGTCTCCAAGCCGGGAATCGGTGTCGAGGAAGCAGTCGTTTGTGTTTTACGCTCCTGGAAAAGCCCCGAGGCTGCTGCGTCAGCTTCTCGCGTCGTAGCTTTTACGTGGTTTGTTCTGGTCTCTCCCTGTTTTCCGACTCACTGCAACAACCCGTATCTTAATCTCCAGAGGCTGCAGCGTTCACTGAATCCGAAGAACTGCGGAGAAGGTCATGGCTGGGAACAGTTAGTAAAATTTTAAGTTTCGGCTCTAACCGGTGCTGCTGTAGCCGATTCGTCATGCGGCGATGAGCAGTCATGCGCGGTGGCGGTCAGAGCCGAGCGTCCCAGCAGGTGACCGCTGCCAGCGCCACCGCTCGCACATCCCTGATTTGAGCATCAATTCTCAAATCCTCCTTAGGATGAGTCAAAACAAAGCGACTTTCTCCAGTTTTTCCTTCTTTTTCTCCCATGGTCACTTATGTCTTCGCTTGTTTCTAACTTAATGCGTTGGCTAAATATTAGTTCACAATTGAAAGACAGTTTGTCGATTTGTTGTTGATATAAGCTGAGAGCAGGGAAAATGCAGCGTGTGGTACATCTGCGGGTATTCCCAGAGGGAAAATGCCTCTTTAGCATCTTTGAAACTTTGCCTTTATTCAAGTGAGACCAGAGCTTCGTCTGAGATTTATTTCCAGTATTGGCTGTATAACTCCATCTTGCTCTTGCCCTTAGAAATTGTCCAAAGGAGGGATTTTGCAGTGTCGCAGTAGTCGGCTCCACATCACTGCCCGAACCAGGATTCGGCCACTGTCCAGGTGCCGGCATGGTCCCACCGGCACCGTCACATTTCTCTTAATGTGTGGTAGTTCAGGAGTCCGCCGTTGCCATAACATTCCCCCCAATTTAATTTCTTACTTCTAGTTTTCAGAGGCCACGTTAAGACAGATAAATAGATAGATGCTGAGACAGGGACTTGTTATACCCGACTGCGAGTACAGCTTTAAACTTCCAAAGTAATAAACTCTTTAAAGCCAAGAGCCTTAACAACTCCAAACATCTACTATAAGACAAAAGACCATTTCAAGTTTGCGCTGAATATTTGGGATTTTTTTTTTTTCTGCTCAATGGCGGGTGTCTCCTACTTGCAAGGAGGCGGCGGCAGTATCCAAAGATGCTAAGGACCTTGGCCACCCTCACCAAATTACCCAGGAACGGGCAGACAGGCTCTCCCCTTGTGCTCTCAGGAAAGTCACCTCGTTCCTCCAGGGCTGATGTGATGGCGATATATATATTGCATTGCTCGGAAAAGCTCCTTCGTTCTGTGAAACAGTATTTTTAACTTAGCATAAAACGTTGTCTTTGCTGGCGGCAGGGGCTGGGTTCCTCCTTTCCCACCCCCAGGCTCTTTCGGTCCCGCGGCATTGAGATGGAGAAGGCAGGGGTGCAGACGATGGAAAGCCGGGTGAGTTGGGAAGGAGCTGGACGTGTCCCTGGTGCCCCTGACCCAGCAGAGGAGCCGCCGTGTGTGTCCTGCAGCAGTGCCCGGGCAGCAGCGGGGTTTCGGCAGCTGGCACAGGTCTGGGGAGGTTTGCTCTGGCGGCAGCGTCCCGCTGCCCTGCTCGGTTGAGCCGGTCCACGGTCAGCCCGACGGCTGTCGAATGCCTTTGTAAATACGTCTTCCCTCTCAGCCTGTTGGTTTCCTTCCACATTTTCATGGGAGCAAATTTCAGCTGGTTGTTAAAACCGTGCGCTAGAAATGGAGGCACTGCTGTGACCGTGGCGCGTTGGGGTCAGGGCCGTCGCCGTCCGACCTCAGCTTATACAGTATTACACCTACACGCAGCCCTATATAAGCAGTCGCTGTGCCTCAAGAGCTGTGGCACCCGATGACAAACAGCCTGCGCGAAATTATTTTCAAAGTGAGAAATTCAAATCAGGGTTGGTGTTGGTTTACCCAGTGGCTGTCAGCCGGGCAGTGGTGCGGCCCCGGGGCCGGTGCGGATTCCCGACCATCCCCTGCTTTCTTTAAAAGCTGCCTCCGCAGTATTACCCGAGCCTCCAGCGCTGCCTGGCCTCGCATAAGCACACGTGGAGATTGTACAGAAAGTGTTAATTGAGAACGTTATTGAAACGTTATTGAATTGTGAATGGAAACATTAATGGAGAACAGTTTCCAGTTTAAAAAAAAAAGAAAAGAAAAGGCAAATTAAACCATTTTAAAGTCTCCAGGTTAGCTGGAAATTGTTTCTTTGTGATGTCTCGGTTTTCTTTCTCTTCCCACCCCGGCGAAGCCCGTGTTCCCGCTACCTTCTCCCCAACCTTCTTGCAAAAAGAGAGAGAACGGGTCTGTTTACACACCGCTGGGGAAGCTGGCAGCTTCTGCCGGGGGCTTTGCTGGGGGACGGGGCTTCCTCGCAGCGGCTTCACTGTAAATATTCTGCCTATGCTTCGTTGACAAAACCGAAATGGAAAAAAGTTGTATCTGTGAAATATTAAGCTATATATGTATATAGATAAACCGCGTATTATCTCCGACTCGTTACTACGGCTCTGTAATCAATTGTATATTAAACTGTTTTACTGTATGGCAGATCATTTCACGCTGTCTTAGATGTAGAAAAGCTGAGAAAGTAATTCACAATACACTATGTCAACTTAAAATTGGTTTGCTTTTTTATTTTGGCTCCAGCACGACTTCAAACGCAGTCCCGTGCCGTTTGCACATTGTTTCGAAGAATAATAGTTTGGAACAGAAGTTTTTTCAGCCCTTTGTTTTGGATCTGGCTTTTTGCAATGTTTCTTTGATAAATCACAAAACCACTGAGTTAATTTTTGATTAGGTGCATGTTTAGAAGGCATTTTAAACGCGAAAGGAATTCGTCACATAGACCCGCTCCACTTTGATGTGTTGGTTGGTGGTAAATGACCTTCCTGTTCCCAAAGCCAGTTGAGAAGATGACTCCTTCCTAATTTTTCCTCATTTTAATCCTGCTCTAAACTGTGGGGAAGGGGCAGTGTGGCAGCCGGGCTGGCAGCACCTCTGCAGCCGTCGTGTTGTCACCGCTGGCTGTGGCGGGAGGTCCCAGCAAAGAGCTTCTCCACGCGGGGAGCTTGCTTTGGCCAAAATTGGGGGTGAATTTTAAATAGTTATTTTTTTTCCTTTAGCAGAGAGCGTGGATGGCTTATTCTGGAATAGCAGTGCCTTATACAAATGAATCCGCTTGGGAAGTGGAGTTGAGGCATTGTTATTCTGGCGTAAGAGTCCACAGAAAAAGAAATGGCTGAGAAGAGGAGCCTTAATGCTTTCCAAATCTGAACCCGTCCAGCCAAAAGAGCTGAAGGCGTTGGACTGCTGCAGGCAGCTCAGCAGCAAACCCCGTGTCTGTCTGTCTGTCTGTCTCTCACACCCCCCTGCCTCCCTCGGGGTCTCTTTTAAGCATCGCACTGTACGTTCATTGGGTTTCAACTCACGGGGGAAAAAAACCAACCAACCTTATTGAAGTCCTGAGCCCTTGTAAAGTGAGGTTTCCACCTGGAACATCTGCAGGATGTGTGCCCAGGCGCTCTGCTCCTCTCCCGCCCGCCGATGAGCACCGATCGGCAGCACCAAACCCTTCTCCTCTTCGCCGTGCTGGCGCCGGGGCCCTGTGGCCGTAAGCTTTTGTACGGGTCCAGACGGACCTCCGAGTTTCCCTTTGCCCTGCTCTCCTGGTGGGTCGCAGCAGACCAAGAGCTTTGTCCTCCTGCAATGGTGGAGAGGTGGAGTCCGGTTTCCCCGAGCCTGTTGATTTTACTGCTTTCCCTCATATGTTAAATAGTGGGGTTTTTCCCAAAGACAAGGTAAGTATCGGAGCACGCGTGTAATGCGTGTGTGGTGCGATGGGCTCGGCAGCCAGCGGTTGCACCGTGTGACTCGGTGCCAACCCAGGGTGTTAATGGCATTAGGTGTGTGTAAGCCATGCTCGAGTGTTCTTGGGCGTTCGCCTTCTGCTGTGGGCGAAAGCTGTTCCAGCGTTACCCAGCCGGGTTCCTATTGTAGATCGTGGTGACAGTCAACTGCCAAGGGATATTTTTTAATAAATCTTACCAAGGCGTTTCAAATAAATCCAGTCTTCCCGTTTTCCTTTTCAGCTCTGCGTTGTCTTCTCCCCAGGTGACCCCACGCTAAGGTTTCTTCTCATGCTGTGCTGTGGCTCATGGTCGAGAACGCGTTGTACAGCCATGTTGGGTGTATTGAAAGATGCGCCCTCTGTTTGTTTAGTTTACATGGGGACTCTGGGTACAAGAAAAAGCCCAAAGATTTTACAGGGGCGCGTTTCACAGCCGTTCCCAAAAGGCCAGGCTGCGTTTGTCCGTAGGCAGCCCCGGGTAACTCGGTGTCCTTGGCACAGACAGATGATGGGGGACAACGGGGCCGACCTGGTGGCCGTTGCATCTCTCCCGCGGGCACGCGCTGCCAGGGATCCTGCACCCCAGTCACACTGCGGCAGCGGGGAGCTCCGCAGGAGCCACTGCTTTCTGCCGCCTTTGTGTTTCGAGGTTGTCCTGGGTGCCTGCAAGGTAAGCATGAACTCACCCCGAGGGTTAGTGGTGTGGTGGGGGTCCCAGGCTGCTGTCTCCACCCGGCTGTGCGGCTCTCAGGGTCAGCTGTTTCTGAGGAGCTCAGACCTCACCAACTCAGAACATCAACTCCGGGGTGACGGAGAGATGCCAATGTCCCCCTTGCCCCGGGGCATGCTGCTGTAGCACCTGGAGCCGTCTCACCATCCTGGGGTGTCCTTGTGGGGGGTTCCCGTGGATCCCCAAGCTCCAGCTGCTCCCCTGGTTTCCTGGGGCTGCTCCAGCCCCCTCTGGGTCCCAGCCCCACCACCCGGCAGCCCAGCCCGAGCTGGACACCATCTCTGCTGCAGGGGACACCCCACCTGCCTCTGCCGCGCCATCACCGAGGCTTCACCGCAGGAGCCTGCTGATGTTGCCAGCCCTGGCCCCGCTTCGGGTGCACCACGGTGGCGAGGGGGCTTAAGCCTGGCTCCCCATGCCCGCAAGTGGCTTTCCTTTGCACCCCGCTTACAAAGCGTCTCCTCCATCTCTGGGGCCAAATCTTTCTTTGAAGCAACAACTTCCCCCGCCCTGCTCTCCCTGGTTTCGTAACGTTTCAGCCCACCAAAGCCCGTAAGCAGTTCGTATTCAATGACCGTTGCCACTCCAGCACCCGTCGGTGGCATCGTGCAGTGGGGACCTGCCACAGCGGCTGGGGCCCGGGGACCTGCCGGGGCTTCACTCAGCCGGGCCGCAGCCGGCTTTTCTTCTCGCTCCTTCATCAGTGGTTTGCTTTCGGTAACTAAATTTTTGTTGCTTTGCGGTGTCGAGCGACAGTTCTCATTTCACAGCTTTGCAGAGTTTATGGGGATTTAAGAGCTAGATGCAAATGAACTTCATTAACATGCTTAATTGTCTTATACACCTCACATCCATCTGTCCTGCATATGCTTTGTACTCAACGCTTTAAGACAAGCCACCGTGTTCGGCTCGGCACGAGGCGGCTGCGAGCGGGAGCCGTTGGGGTGAGCCCAGCTCTGCCTGCCGAGGCACCGGGCTTTGACGCCGGGGGCGCGCGTTGGAGGAGAAATGTCATTTTTCAAAGGCCGGGTCCAAGCTGGGAGCCTGGAAACGAACGGATAAAACACGTGGCAGGATGAGGCGATCTTAGGAATGATTTGCTAAAAGCAAAAAAAAAAAACCAACATAGAAACTTTCCTGATGTATCAAAAGGGGGGGAAAGAGTGGCAGGAGGCTCTGGGCCAGCAGCTCCCTCATGGGCAGGAGGTTGGGGCTGGGAAGGCAGAACGGGAGCTGGGAGTACGCCCAAGGGGCTTCGCTGTAGAAAAGCTTTGGGCAAGTCCCCAGAGAGACCTTGACCATGCAGCGCTGAGCGGAGGGACCCATCCCACGCTCCGGTGTCTTTCGATGAGGGGGTTTGTAAGCAGTATTTTTAATGTAGAGGATGGGTATGCTGCCAGGGTCACCACAGAGCTTCGTGCAGTGCTCAGGTCAGGCTCCCTCCTCTCCCGCACCCAGGGGTTGTTGATGGCGCAGGAGAGCTGCGGGGTCCGGCAGAGCACCCATGGGTGCCCCGCTCGGATGCCAGCCTGGCACACATGATGGCATTGGGGTGCTGGGTATGAACACCAATTACTCGCGGCAACGTCCGGCCCCCGGACCGGGGTGTGGAGGTGCGCAGGCCTGGGGATGTACGTGGTTTGTGGCAGAAAGCTCGGCACGTTGGGCACGGCTTCAAAGACACTGAGGTGGCAGCGGCCGCATCCGTAACTGCAACGAGAGGCAGCGCGAAGGCGACACGCTTGCTGCAGCAAGGGCCTGTGCCCCACCGAGCAAGTTCCCGGGTTTCTGCCGGTGCACGGAGCAAAGCCGGAGGCAGGCACGAGGGCATTTGAGAGCCCCATAGGGTCTTCTCCAAGCTGAATCTCCAGGTCCGGTTGCCCGTTTCATCAACACTCCAGCTTGGCTTTGGGAATGTGGAGCACCAGAGCTTTCCCCAATGGCCAGCTCCTCTCCCGCCTGGGGAACGATTAATATAATCGTTAATATAAACCTCAAACCCTGTCAGTTTGCAGCCCAAGATCCTGAACTTGTATTCCTTGGTGGCACACGATGCGTTTCACCATGGGAAAGCTGTGTTGCAGTCGCAGCACTGGGTGCCACGAGCAGAATCGCAGGGAATGCTTTTGTGCTTAATTTTATTCACAAATATGATAAAAAATGAGCCTTTACTTCCAGGTTGTCTTGCAAATCCATAGATCCGCTGGGTAAGAGATGGTGCAAATCCCAGACTTGCACCAGAGCCCCCAAAGGATTTAGGGGCTGTAATGGGAGCTGAGGACAGGGAGCGGCCCCAGAGGAGGGGACGGGGTGACCGCAGGGGTTGGGTATGCAGAGCTGGAGATGCTGCGGTCGGGCACCGGGTGCAGGGAGCGTCTTGGCAGGGAAAATAAGCCAAGAGGACGACTTGGTACAAGTCTTCAGCTCTTTTATACGACGGCGTCGAGTTGGAGCTGCCTCTGCCAGTGGACACTCAGCGCACGGGGGTAACCCACCGGGGTGCTGCTGTGCGCACCTCGGCCTCCTCACATCCCGGGAAAAGCAGAGCTGTTGCTTTGCACTGAATCGCTGCTCATCGGCGCTATGTTGGTAATGAAGCCAAAGCAGAACATAAATTTTTCCAGGCCTGGGAGGGAGAGAGGACCCAGCATGCAGCAACCCCGGAGCCGCACAGCCCTTGGGACCGGCGTCCGTCGCTGCAGCGGTGAGTCCGTGTGCCTGGGGAGGGGGGAGCGCAACGCATAGCAAAGCGCTGACGGAGGTTCTCCTTCCCTTCTCTCGCTCTTGCCAGCTCACATCATGGCAAAGACACCTTGTTCCCGCAGGGGCTCGGATAACACCCCAGCCCGGGCACCCCTCTGCCTTCCTCCCTCTCTGCATCCAGCCTCCCTGGTCCAAGGCCAACGTCGCTATCGAGTTACCGGCCACCCCAGCCTCCCCGTTTCCCTCCAGCGCAGCCAGGCACAAAGTTTAAGAGTGAGGCTATTAAAAACTTTAGAACTGGAGCTCTAAATAATTGTAAATATTAGCAAAATAGAGATGAGGCTACAGGGTGAGTAATGTCGTTCTGCCGCGGTGTGACTGTGGGCACGGGGACCCATTGGCAGCCAAAGGGCCTTTGCCGAGACGTGGCAGAGGAGGTGGAAAACCTGTGCTCGAGCCCTTCCACTCCCGGGGGTAGAGGGACGGGTTCGGTGAGGCACTGGCAGCCGGCGACCCAAGGATGGGCTTCGCTCTGCAGAAGGAGCTGCCAGCAAAGCCTGAACCCCCCACCAACACCATGTCCAGCTCCCTCCGACACTGGAATCTGGGGAGGCCGCGATTTTACCTTTTCTTTTTTAATCCAAAGAAAATACAAGCAAAAAGTGCCCCTCTTGTGTTGCTGCTGCCCTGTGCTCCACAGGGCACAGGGCTGTCGCACTGTGCTTACCGCGGTGCTGATTTGCGCCGCAAGCCCTACGGCTGCACCCATGGGTGCCTCTGGGATCCGGCTGGGCACGAACAGCTCTGACGGCGGCAGGTCCGGCTGGTTCAGCTCCTCAGCTCCCAGGAGCTCCCCCAAACTCTGCCCAGTGAAATCCTCCCCGTCTCCAGTGAGAGGGGTCGCAGGGAGCCTGTGGAGAGAGGAGCAACAGCGGGGTGATGCTTGGTGCCAGAGATCCCCCCGAACTGGTTTTTAGCTCTGGAGGTGCCGGAATTTCTGGTGCTCCAGTGTAGGGACCCCGCTGGGGGCTGGCACCGCTGTGCCGATGCCGAGTGCACCCACGGGGGCATTGGGAAAGGGGGCCCGGGGCAGCGATGGGCTGAGCTTCCAGCTGAGGTCTTGCAGTGTGCGTCACTCTGCTTCCAGGCCAGGTCCCCAGACTCTTCTTTCACCGCTGGCCCCTGTTCTGGGCGTCGTGTGCTCTTTCCCTTCCTCCTGGGTGCATTTTTGGGTGTCCGTGTGCTATCTGTACGTGGCAGAAGGCAGTGTCTTGCTTTTATACCTGCTGCAAGAAGGTGTAAACGCCTCAAGGACCCTCGTCGCTAAAGGTGCTTCCCAAAGACGCCAGGAAAGACCCTGCAAAGCAAAGGGATGGTGACGCAGGGAAACCTGCAGCTGGGGCCAGGCTGGCCCTGGGGACAAGGGGACAGGAGTGGGCTGGTGAAGGCGCAGGGCCCGATATGTCTGGGCCTTTATCTCCCCCTAGTGCCACCCGCTCAGCGCATTTGCTCCGGCGCTGCACAGTGCGCAGAGTCCGGCGGTGCTGCAGAGGCGGCCGTGGGGCTTCGGGAACCGAGCTCTGGGGCAGCAACCTCCTGGACTGGGACATGCGAGGGTCTGGGCACGGCCCAGGGGCGCAGGGCGCAGCGTCGTGGCAGGGCAGGATCCCTGTCATCATCAGGAGCAGTGACCAGAGTAACCCAAAATCCTGGTCAAGCAAATGCCAGGCATGGTCCTGAGCCCATCTTGTCCCTGGGCCATGCGTGCACCGCACTACATCCAGCCTCAGCAGGAGCCGCGGGGTCACACACAGCCAGTCGGAGTTCCGCACACCGCTCTGCTGCTGCCGGTGTGGGTTTGTCCTCTGCCATTAGCTCCGAGCTGTCCCTCTCCTGCCGTCTGGACAGGGTAAAAGGAGGAAGAGGCTCTGCCTTGGAGACCGGCCGGATCGTCATCCAGTGCGGTAAGGTGTGTGGCAGGGAAATGGGCAAAAAGACACATCTGGCACCATGAAAGGGCTTCGTAGGGCTGCAGGTAGAGGGGGTCTACCCTGTGTTCGGCTCCCCAGCGAGCCTTGTGCCCCTGTGCCCCTTTGCGCTCCGCTGCGGGCAACATGCTGTGCTCTGCCTCGGGTGACCCAGCGGCACCAGGGACTCCCATGGTTGTCCCCAAGCCAGGGACAGAGGGGGACGAGGGGTGGGCTGGGCAGCACGGGCCATGCAGGGCCGCGGTGTATAGGGCCGTATGGGGCAGAGCAAGGGGTGGTGCTCTGTGCGCCATACGGGGCAGGGTACGGGGCTGCGCAGCGCGAGGCTGTGCTCTGCGGGGAGTGTGGGGTGCACAGGCAGCCTCTGCTCTACGGGAGGACACGGGCGATGCTGGCGCCACACCACCGTGTCCCCGATGCAAGGATCTCCCCGAGCTGGGGGGGTCACACTGGGACTTTGCATGGGCCGGGCCACAAAACACCCATCCTCTGCAGCGTCCCGCCAACCCCCCCTGCGCTCTTCGGCTCCGCGTACCCATCCCTGGGCCGTTCCCAGCAGGAATCAGCCCACAGAAGGAGTTTGCTGCACTCTTCTGGCTTTAGAAACATTTTGAGTCAGAGGATTCCTCTTTTTTTCAAACCGTATAGCGGGGAGTCACGCACCTAAAGGGTTAATTGCAATGAAACCCCATTTGGTTTTAGCAGCCCCCTCCCGGCAGGAGGACGCTGGCAGCCCTGCTCTGGGTATTTATAGCACGGTGAACTTTGAGCATGTCCAGCGAACGGGCAAAACCCCAGCTGGAGACGCGGGGACAGCCCCGGCAGAGCTGGAGGCTGTTGGGGGTCCCAGCCCGGGGGGCTGCAGCAAAGCAACCGAGACCGTCTGCCACCGCGTCCCGGCCCCCGCGCACTGCGCTCCAGAGCCGAGCGCCCCATGGCCAGGCAGCACCGGGGCACCCAGGGACCCCAGGTTGTGTGACAACCCCCCACGAACGTACCTGGGTGTCCGAGGACAGGGCGCTACGCCTCCTTCAGCCATGGCGTCAGGGCAGCGTCCTCCCGAGCTGGTGTTCCCGGTTTCAGGAGCAGCGTGTGCTGTCAGCAGGATGCAGACATCTTCCCTTTTCCATGACAAACAGCAGGCAGAAGCTCCCACCTCCTCACGCTGTCCCAGGCCAGATCGCTTCCCACCAGACGACCTGCCACCCAGTTCACCACGTCCTGGAGCGAAACAGAGCAACATCACTTCTGGCTTCCTAACTCCGAAACGGGGAGGAGGATGGGGGGAGTGTGGGTGGCAGGGGATGGGAAGCCTTTGTGTGCGTGCAAAGCCTTGAAAAAAAACCTAAAAACAAAAAACCCTGAGGATTTGCTTCTCTTCTAACAGGTGGCATCTGTACCTATGGATTGACGTGCCCCATATTCGACGCAGCAGTCCTGACTGTCAGTTTGTCCATGTCAATACTGTTTGCAACAGACAGGTGAGAGGCTGGAGGAGGTGCTGGGCTCACAGACGGCCACAGCCACGGGGAGCCTTGCGCCGTGCGTGGCCGCTGCCTAGTGCTGCTGAGCCCTGCTCCCCACCAAAGCCCCCATCTTCAGCCCAAGGTTGTCCTGCTGCTGGGGTCACCCCAAATCTGCAGCACTGTACACAGTCATCAGATGGTCTGTCGGCATCCTGGTCTCCATGGGCATCGGTGGTCTATGCCAGAGGCTGGTCTTGTTAAGAGCAAGGGGAAGGAGGGAAGAAGTGTCTCAAAGAAATGTTGTCTGGTGCATGCTTGGACAGGTGCCTCCAAAAGGGCGTTGATCTGAGATGGGATCAGACCTGGGAAAGCCAGACTGAGCAATGTTGCCATCGACGGAGGTGGCACGTGGGCTGGGAGCCAGCCGCAGGCACGAACCAGCTGAGGAGGAGCATTATGAGTCCGAAACAGCCTTCTTTCAAGGGCAGGACTGCTGAAAGTGCACTGCATCGTTCCTGAGGGGTGGCTGAGCCGCTGGTCGCTGTGCAGGACACCCCATCCTGCAGAGCACAGACGCTCTCGCTGTTGGCACCACAGAGCACCCGCGTGCTGTGGTGTAGGGGTCTCTGTAAGGCCCCGGCCCTCCTGGTCAGTGTTTCTCCAGCAGCAGCATTGCCAAGGCTGGGAGTTGGTTGGGGCATTATTTTTAGGAATTATTAAGACTGAAGCAGAGGAAACCAGAAAGCCCTGGTCTAGCATGTCTCCATCCATGGCGGGCCTCTGCTTTGACTGCTCCATGCTGTTGAGATCCCCTTGACTCAAAATTGATTTATCTCTTTGCGCAGGAGGGCTAGAAGAAGTGAAGATGGGCAACAAAAACGATTAAAGAAATGGAGGATCTTCCACCTAAGGGACAACTAAACAGGCTGGGATGCTTCACCCAGGGCAGGAGATGACAAGGGAAAGAAGACAGAAGGCAGGAAAAGCTAAGTTTTCCCCAGGTCAGACAAATCTGGGTGGGTCTTCATGAGGACAATGGGAGATGCGTCGGTGACACCAAGATCATCTCCAGCCCTTTCTCCTGGGGCTGAGCGTAGGACTTGCAGACGTGGTTACTGGAAACCTACCAAGACTATATAGTGGAGGTTTTCCCCCCCTCAGAAGCAACTGAAATGTTTTGGCTGAAATTTGCTTTTTTTTTCTGGTGAGTTTTCACTGCGGTTCTGGCCCCAGAAGACAGCATTTCATCTACCGTAGGTAATGTTTGACAGCATTGTAAGCAAATGAAAATTGGGTCTTATAAATTCCAGTGTCTGGAAATCTTCATCGTGGAGGACTGGCCTCATTTATAATTACAAATATGTCCAGTTTTGTTCAATTAGACATCCTGGCCAGCTCTGAGGGCAATTGCTCAGGATTCCCTCTTTTTTACCTGAAAGCGCTGGCAATTTATTTGTGGGAAAACTTCTTTTATTCCCTTGGGAGAATAGAATGGCGTTGCTATTGCCCTCTGAGATGTTTTTAGGTCCTACCCACCCCAGGAACACCAATAGACCTTTGCCTCAGCAGCTATAGGCGCAAGCACCGAAACATTGGGGAAGGAAGAGGAGGAATGGTTTCAATCTTACAGATCTCTGCATAAAATAGAGGCTAAAAGCATGTCTTCAAAATAATTGAGCAAGGATACTGTTCATTACATAAGGTTGTTGGGGAAAAAAAATAGGCTGATTTACATTTTTATAGGAAATAAAAGGAGTTTTGTGGGTGACATAGCACCTTCCACTGAGAATGTCAGCGTGAGATAAGCGGGCTTCAAATAAAAGAATAAACATTTTCCCATAGGGACTGAATTCATACCAGAGAGCTCAGCCTGAGAAGAAAGAATTTCTAACAGAAAATCTTTGTCGCCATAAAAAAATATGTTTTTGTTAGCACAATGTGCATTTACTGCAAGGATGCTAATTCTCACCTTTGCGTGCAAATTTTTGCTGGTTCGTCTGAGTTTTGGTGAAGCTTTGGGAAGCGGGAAAACAGGACTACCCCTATTTTGTGGATGTGGTGTTTTTCAGGGCAGGAATTTCAGGGCAGGAGGAGAGTTCGATGTGCTTTTTAGGAACGGAGGGATTTTTCTGCGGCCGTCAGAGCAGGCTGTAGTTTAGCGATACTTTAATTTCATTCACAACGAGTAGCCCGGTGGGGGTTTTATTCTGGTTTCAGGTTGGTGGCCCTTTGAGATTTGCTATGCCATGCTTCAGATCCGCTGCTGTCTGGCATAACAATTCAGGTTGCTCAAAAGCGATGATTAGCATAAATGAACGAGTGGGTGAAATGTTCATTATATTGCCTACTGTCATGTTTGTGTACCAGATTTTGTTACCATCTGTCATTTCTGTTTTCTTGTTGTTGCCAAAAGTTGTCATTCTGAATGGAGGGTGGAGACATATTTTCAAAAGCTAACACGAGATAATTTTAGGTACTTTAGGGCTCATATGTTCTGTGCTGGGTGTCAGCAGCCCTCATGTGCATCAGCCTCGCGAGTCTTTGATAAATTCTGGGCAGTGATTTACTTAAAGCAGTTTTTCAAGTCATTGGTTGCAGTCACGCAAATGCATGAGATTCTCGGCTCTCGTCACTAGAAAAGTACCTGGTCCTTGCAATCGCAAAGAAAAGCTTGAAAATAAAATAGATTTTTCCCTAATGTTAAATAAAAGAAAATGTAAAGAAGGGAGTATACAGTGACATTGGACTGTTAAAAATCATGCTCCTGCCTGACCAAGGAACACGACAGCTCCACTGTAACAGACTGCGACGTCCCCAGATCATTTCCAGAGATGTAAATGTCCCGGGGACGAGAAGCTGGACAAATTCAACCTTGAAATAAGCTGCAGCTCTCTCACAGCGACAGTAACTGCATACTGTGACAATTTGCAAGGGGAGCGGTGCACTCACTAGGGCTTGCAGCCTTTAAAGCAAAATTAGCTCATTTTCAACCGCACATTTTTAATTCAGTTTTGGGAGGAATGGTTCAGCCTGCAAGCAGGGAGCTGGGTACGTGAAATCATGAGGATTTCTTGCCTTGCCCTAGTGCTACAAGATCCCCCAGTCTAAGAGCTCGGTGTCCTGTGCCAGCTGGGGAGGGAGAGGGCTCCGGGGTGCCAGGATCATCCTCCTTTCTTCAGGCTGGAGCACCAAGCTCATGCTGCGACCGTTGAAAGCCACCCTGGCAGCGCCGGGGCCACACTGGCACCTTGTCCCTTCCCATCTCAGCCCACAGCAGCTCCGCTCTCCCAAGGGCTGTGGGGTTTTGATCTGACCCAAGTTACAGGGCTCAGTGTTCAAGTGAAATACAATGACCTGTGACATCCAAAAATACAGAAAAGAGGATCTGATGGTTTCAGTTGGACTTAAACTTCAGGAAAATACAAAGCCAGGCAGTTTTGGAATTTTATTTTTTTTATTGTTTGGGCACAGCCAGCCAATGATCCAAATTCATAACCAGAGCTACGAAGCTATAAAGATACCCCAGTGTTGCAGTGGGAATTCACGCTGCAGAGGGTTCAAGGAGAGGTGGGGAAGAAGGAGATGGTGCTGCCTTTGCTCTGAGAGGCAGAGATAATTCTGAACATCTCTGATGGAAGGCTCGGGGGAGAGCAGGGCTGTGTCGCAACAGCAACCACTTATAGACCAGAGAAGGAGAAGGGTGAGAATGAGATTTCTTTCCAGCAACTCTCCAAAAAGCCCGAGATGTCTGGCAGGAGGGATTTGAACTCCATGTCCAGAGCCACAGAGTGCCCACCTGCTGCCAAACTGTGCCAGGATGTTTCCTGGCTTCAGCAGGATGGGCAGCCCTGGGAGATCCCTCAAAGAGGCCCAGAAATGGGTGTCTGGGCTCCACCACGAAGTCTGCACCAGCTACTGGAGCCACAAGAGGGTAAATGAAGCGTCATGTTGTGAGTGAGTGAAATCCACATCCCCTCTCCAGGTCTCCCTCTTTGCTGGATGCCTCCCAGAAGGTTTTAAGCAACCCTGTGGTGGGTTTGCAGCCGTAGCGGTGCCAGCCACCCAGCCTTGGCTGCCCTGGCCCCTTCCTTCTAACCACAGGAGAAGGCCAGGACCATGGGGGCAAAAAGGGGCTGGAGAGCACAGTGTGCAAGTGGCGTCGGTGCTGTCAACCAAGGGTCAGCTCAAGCACCATTGCGTGTGTCAGGGGCTCAGTCCAGGCTGGTCACCTCCATAGGTGGAAGTCTCACATCACTCTTCTTCCCGACTGCTTCGCTCTCCAGCGCGCCAGCTGGGGTCACAGGACTGCACTTGCTCCAACGACTGTGCTCGTGCTGGCTATGGTACTTTTGTGATGGTTTAAGGTACGTTTTGTGATGTTTTGAGTTATAAACTCCTCCTTGCAGAGCCTCCATCCATGCAAAATCCTGTATTTTACAAGGTCTTTGGCTGCTGTTGTAGTATGAGTTTGAGATAACAGCTCTGTCCTGTTTTACACTTCAATAATGTAAATTGGCTTTCCTAGCTTGAATTCTCCCCTATTTGCTCTCTCCCAGAGGGTAATTTTATAAAGCTCGTGAGCAAATTCCACCCGAGCATTTCAGGATGCTGCGAGCATCACTGAAAGCCTTTGTAAAAAGGTTGGGTCTGTTTTCATTTCACAAGTGTATTTCAGAGCTCTCAAATTCAAACCAGCCTGGTAAATTGCCCTAAATGAGCACCAAGTGCCTTCTTGTATAGGAGAGCCTGGAAGGCAGCTGAGAAGCCTTCAGATAGGCAGGCAGATGTGGGCTTGGACCACAGGGAGTGGAGCTGACCTGGCAGAGGGCCCAAACTGATTGTTTACAGGCTGATTTAATAGATGTCACCATAAACTGGATATGGTGGAACTGGGGAGCAGATCCAAGGTGTGGTAATTTGTCGAGGACTGCTCCAGGAACACAATGATGGGACCTCCAGGCTGGGCGATTTGGAGCTGATCTGGCTCCAAAGGCTGGGATAAGCTTTAATAGACAATGTGGGGTAGGAAGAAAAGCAGGAAAAAAGGGAGTTTCTCTTCTTAATGCCTAATCTGCTGTTGTCTTAAGAAAACAGAAAAACAAGCGACCTAGGATGATCTAAGACGTAAGTGCAGCGTGCTCAGTGCAGGGCTGTGCACATGGACAGCCAACCTGTTGAATTCAGCGTTGTAGGAAGTAAGCAGCGTGCCTAAGGCGGACAGGTTAGTTTGAAAAGTTAATCCTGTTATCATTAGAGACAGTGTTGTAACAGCAAAATCGCAGAGTCACAAATCAGAGGGTGAGATGCCACCGAGTCCTTACAGTGTGTCAAGTCTTGCAAGATCGGGACAGGAGTAATAAGCATAGCAAAAATAATCCAGCCTCATGCTTAAAGGAATGGAGCAATAATCTGAGAGAGCTGGGGAAGGTTTCCCTCCTGGTCCAACCGACAAGGTGTTTGGCCTTGAGGAACTTCAGGCAAGAAGAGTATCGTGTCCAATCAAGGACACAAAATCCAAACAAATTAAAATGCATCTGGACTAATGTGCGGTGATGTGCACGTACGTTAAAAGTGCTTCCTGACCTTTACCGGGATTGTTTTATACCCTGGAGCATGACATTTTATTACTCTTGCCTTCTACATAATTTATCATAGAAAAAATATTATTTTGGCTATAAAATTATTCGCCTTCATTTTAAGCCCAGCAATAGTATTTAACTTTCTGATCCTTTTTGAAACTAATTTCCCCAGGCAAATTACATACTGTGCCAAGAGATTCCTTCAGCTTTAAATTTTGCTGCCATTAATGTCACAGAATGGGACATCACAGCCGAGAGGGTGATAATTTTTTTTATAACCTTGAAAGCAACAGAGTAGAGCACCTCGTTGGAGTTGCTCTCACACAGGTTTTCCAGTGGAAATTATCCCAGTTTTTCCTGTGCCGATTATGACCATCACAACAGTCCGCTTTGCTGCCCTGCTCTGATCCCCTTAACCTGAGCTAGAAGCCGTAATGACAACAACTATTTCTATTTTTGCCTGAGCCCATTATTTAGGCACTGTGCAAACGCACGGCGAAAGGCGATTTCTGCTGAAAAAGGTTTTACAGCTGAAGCCCTCATGCTGTGTTTGGGAGAAATTCTGGACTACATCGACAAAGAAGGTTTGGGTTTGGCTCTGCACACTCTACGCTGGGCACCCAGGAGATGCCAGGCATGATTCAGGCAGCCGACGCAAGTCGATAGGACGGAAGGGAGACATATCTAGGTGGGATGCAAGAGACCCAGACCTCACCAAAGGAGCTCTCTGAGAGCGCCACGGGGCTAGAGAAATAGTGGAGCCTTTGAACCGGTTGTTGCCGTAACAAGAAAAAAAATAATGAATTTGGTTTGAATCAAACTGATGTGAAAAATCCAGTGAGGGAAAGGTTGGTGAAATTATATGTTTTGGTCACCTCGTCCTTTCTTACTCCTTTTCTTTTCCCAGTTTCGGAGCTAAAAGCTGTTTTTAAAGCTTTGCTCATGCAGCATGGAAATTAAATGTTTTCTTTATCAATTAATAGATCAGAAGGTTTCTGTGCTTTCCCAATTCCAAAAGCTGAAACCTCAGGGGGTTTCTGAATATTCACTGAACACCTGAACATGCAAGAAGTATCCACCTGCAAAAAGTGCAGTTTTCCACAAACGTGTTATTTGCTAGAAAGAGGGGGTGAGGAAAGCCATCATCATCCAATTCTACCAATCCCCCAGAAATGCTAAGATGACCAGCATTCAGTCTTGTTTCTCCTAGAAAACGCAGTTCCTGACTCCAGACCAGAGGGAGGTTCCTCCTCTGCTTGACATCTGCCACTGTAACACTCTCCTCATGTCCATCCGTATGCCACAGCCTGCCTTGTTTGGCCCCAGGTCTCCTACACCTCAGCTCCTGAGCAGGAGAGCCCTCAAGAGACCACCACGTCCACCAACGCACCTCAGGGCTGGGCCTGGAGCTAGATCTTTCCTGATAGCTGTTTGGTCAATGTGGTGATGGGTACCAGACACCCACGGAATGGCTCGGTGGGGTGCTCTTCAAGCAACGTGGAGCTGGGTGACAACACATCCCGCTTCGAACTAGACCACACCAAGCTCTGAGCTCCTCTCTCCTGTGGAAGTTGCTCATATTTTTTTTAAAAGAGGGGAAGAACACTTGTGGTGGAGGAAGAGCAAGGCTAGAGGAACCAACAGGCGGTTAATGTATTCACCTTGACAACCCAGCTCAATGGGCTCCCTGCCCTGATGAATATTGAAGAATTTTATACAAATTGGAACTGGTTCAGCAGGACAGTTTTCCAGAGACCCAGCCCAGAAAGTCTTCCTGGTCGCTGCTGGGGGCCCTTCCCTCCATGGGAGGAGAGCGCAGTCTGCAGCCTTGCGCGAAGGCTTGAGGGGGACGAGCACCCCTGTCGCTCTTCAGGGTGACCTGCAGGAGATGCAGGGTGGTGGGACCCCCAAGAAGAGTGATTGTGGGGGTAACCCCAGGCCAGTGGGATGGAGTGATGGCCACCTGCAAAACTGCTGGGCCTTGAGTGCTGCAGAGGTCTTGTGTGCCGTAAGCTAGAGGGGTTTGCATGTGTCCAGCCACAGAACCGTAGTCACCAGGCATTTCCATAGCTGGAAGTGCCAGCAAACACAAAATTTAGGTGCCTCAGGGAAAAGGAGAGGGCTGAGCAGAGTCTGCAGACAGGGTGGTGACGAGGTGCTCAAGACAGCAGCAGGGCAGGCAAGTCCTGTGGGGGAGCCAACCATTTCCCTCCAAAGAGCTCAGCTTTGAGATAGTGGTTGGGGTCAGCAGACGCACAGTGCTGTTGTGCGTTCGCCTTTGGAGCTGGTCCCTCCCCTGAGTAGGCCTATATCAGATGCACGATGGCCCGTGACAGTGCCTGAGCAAGGACAGGACAGCCACCTCTGAGGGTTTACCCTTCTCGGAGAACTTGGGTAGAGTTAACTCTTGGAGCCTAATGCAGAAGATGAGGGACCTGTCTGCCACCTAAAATCAAAACATTTCAGAATTGGCTTTTAACCCAGGTGACAGAGAGAGGCTGACCCTACAGAAGAACTTGGGGTTGCTCTCTGGGTGACTCTGGGAATTCAACAGAGCCTCTGATAAGGAATAAAGTTTTTTAACAGGTGTGAGGAGTTGAGGCCAGAGCAAAAAGGTTATGGGTTGGTATACAAGCGAGGATTAACCCTTGACAAGGCAGGGAGAATTTTCCAGGAATGAAGGTCCTAGAGATAACCAAAGGTCTTGCACTAAAGCTGTGACTGACACCAAGAGTTCCTTTAAAGAGGACTGAGGCAGAGGGACAGGCAAGGCTCAATGGAGCAGGAGCAACAGCAGAGCCATACCATTGTGGCTGCCTCCACCAGCTGGGACAATGGCAGAGCAGAGGAAAAAATGCAATCAGAGTCCCCATGGCTTCACAAAGGCTCAGCAGAATTTTGCACATGGGTGACTAACAGGAGGATGGTGAGACTATGAGCTCAGGCAGAGTTTTCATGGGGACATCAGATTTTGCTGCGGCAAGAAATAAGGACTGTCAGCCAGAACACAAGGAGGGCATTTCCAAATGTCATCTTAGATGCTTACATGGAAGTCACTGCATTGCTGTGAGCACTGCTACCAATTAAAAAATAATAATAATAAAAAAAAGCTGTATGCAGAGAGAGTAAAACAGCTGAACTATGAGATTTATAGTAATGAATTTACTTCCACAAAAGAAATATGCAGACTATCCAGGTAGGTTAATAAATGCTTGGATCGCATTTGATCGAAAGGAGCAATGCTTAGTGTGGTAAAATGTGGTGAGCCCTTGATCTTGTCTCCATGATACCCTCATGGAAAGAGCAGAGGACAGAAATAGGTGAGGAGGAATCTAAAGACACCTTTCACAGGACAGGGAATCGCCCAGTTCCCTACCTTGGGGCAAAGGTTGAAAGATGCTAACACGTCACTGCTCTGACATGCTCTGAGGGAACAGAAGAAAGAATGGACGGAGGCACCAGCTCCGGTGGGAAGGACGAGGTCTTTCTCTGAGATACAGGTTCAGGCAAGAGGTGGATTCTTGGTGAACTTAGCAGACAGGAGGGTGAGTGGTGCTCGCGGCTGGAGCTCAGAGCTCAGCACGTTAACTCGGACTGCCATTCAGTGGGGATTAAGCTAATGCCAAGCTGTGACCTGCAGCACCTGAAGAGCTTGTAAATGCTCCCTCCTACTGACTGTGTAATGGGGAAGGCCAAATCCTTGACAGAGGGATAAGGCGGAGAGCAGGGGGGTGGAAAACATTGAAATCTTCCTATCTTGCATTGCCAGAATGGGCTGTGGTACCTATGGGCACCCTGCATTGCCGTGTGCTCGGGGATGGGATCTTTCACTGTAATCTGAAGGGGAAAAAAAAACCAGCCCAAGTTTCCTGTCTTTATTTTGGCCCATGTTGGCTGAAACCACCCATAAACCACTAATTGCAACTGCTAAAAGGGAGCTGGCAGACATGAAACTTGCCCAGATTACAGAGATTACTATTTTGTAGATAGAACTATGATTTTCAAACTGAATGTGAGGCTGGGTGAGAGCTGGTGTCAGACGGACAAAACTGTAGTGTAGCAGAGCCCAAAGACAGATGTTTTTCACAACAGTTTGACTCAAAAAATAAAGCAAATGGACTGCTGTCTCTCAGACAAAGTGCAAACTATGATTTCTAGAGCAACAACTCAGGATGAGAGTGTCAAGACAGATTTATACAGATTTTTTCATAATAGTTTGTCAGGCATGGCAAAATTACAGGCCAACTCCAGCAAAAGGGCTTCACATTTGGGACACAAGAAAAAAGGACCACTCGGAGTGACAGATTGGATTACATTGATGACAGAAGACGACGTGTTTTTCCTGAACTGTTATTCTCACTACTGTGAGATAGCCCTACTTGTTACATGGATGATTCCTCCGCATCAGAGTTATGCTAGTAGACAGGACGGTGCGGGATTTTCAGCAGTTCACAGTAATGTCCGTGGTTGCATCCAGTCCCCACCGGACTTTGTTCAACAAGTAGGTAGGAAATGGCTTTAAAATAATGAATACGTACTGAAAAGGGAAGGAGGATCAGGTCTGACCAGTGCTTAGCAGCAACAAATGGCAGCATGGCATCTACAGAACATGGCTAGCCACCTGCAGATACTTTGTTTTGCATAAAATGAAGCGAGGAGACCACTTGGGATGTTAGTTAGGCTCTGTAGCCCGAGGAGCTAGGGGTTTGCAGAAGTGCACAGATATATAGCTAAACACGAAACAGCACTATGATTGCGGTCCCAGGGGTAACCACCACTTCCTGAACACAACAAGGATTCACACATACAATGAAAATCAGAAGCCAGAAACAACAGTTATTTCACATAAAGTTGCTCCACAATCCCACGAGTGCAGGGTGTATGTAACCAGAGAGACACCCTTGGAGAAAGAATAGGCAGCACCTTCTGCGGCTGCCGGGAGGAGACGAGGTAACGGGTGCTGGGCTTGTCTTTTTGCCAGGGACAGCTTCATTTTGCAGCTCACAGGGACAGTAAGGCAACCAGATGCTGGGACATAACCTTACCAGGAAAAACAGACTCTCTTATTCCCAATGAGAACCGCTCTGATGATGCCACGGTGACTACAAGTTACAGGACAGAGCTCCTCAGAAGTTATTCAAATATTGTTAATTGTTTGGCTGTAAGGTTTTGAGGTCACAAGCTACAGAAATGATACTTCCATGTTTTGGCCGGGGAAGGAAGGTAGGATCTCGGGAACTGTATCTTTAAGCAGCTTAGTTCTGGAGACAGGAAGTCTGGAAATGGGCTGCAGCAGTGCAGATTTTATTATGCAATTTCTCTTGGAACTAGTCCCTGAATTAAGGAGTTATCCATTAAGCACCTGCCTCACCACGCCTCCTGAGCACCGCAGATGAAGTCCTCCGGAATCCATGCAAGGGCTTAACTATCAGCTGGGGGGGCTGGGGTCCAGACTGGGAATCCTGGGTGCAAGTTTGCAGTAGTAGGGCTCGTTCACTTGCTGTATAGTGTCTTTCAAAAAGTTTCCTTTCTTCTCACAAAATCCTCCTCCTCCATTTGAGCTTGCTCTGTGTTTGACATTACTGGTGGGTGAGGCCATCTGACTTTTGCAAATACTGATACCAAAGCGCTATGGTACCCCAAGCACTGCAGTAATATTAAGCCTTTTGGGTATTTAATCGTAGCTCTGTTTCCAGGGGCAATGGATAACAGTCAAGGTCCTTCTCTCCCTCCTGTCATTAACTCAATGCTGTTCTAATCCCATGGCAGGGGGCATCTGGGGCCATCCTAAGGGGACATCGTGTCATGGAGAAGCAAATAGGATCCAGGACAGAGCAGCAATAGGATCCTCCTCTACCCCTAGAGCCTGGCGTATAGGATTCCTCCCCTCCAAAGCACCTCCTTCCTCTCCCACTCCGTCCCCAGGACTTGCAGCCCCCCTCTGATTTCACCGATGTGGCAAGACTGGCACTTGCTGTAAAGATAGAGGAGCTCTCCCAGCTAATCATGGCCTCCACGAGTCCTCCCGTCTGCTTCCAGTTCCTAACATCAAGCACGTAGCGTTGCCCCAGCAGGCACACTAGCACAGCAGCTCCTGTTGCAATGGTGGTGGTGGCGGTGAGGGCCTCTCGCTCGGTGGCTGTATGGCCAGAGCTGCAGTACGGGTGTAACATCAGTGTATTGCCTAGCGCCACGCACCATGAACATCTTCCTGGAGCTATGTGGTAGCTGTGGGACTGCTCAGGTTCTGTCCGCAGTGGTCCGTCTCCATCCAGACTTCATGCCAGAGCTGCAGAGCTGTTGCAGCAGCAGAGCAGGGGGTTATAAGGGGACCAAAAGGCTACAGGTGTCTCCTGTCATCAGCTGCTTCAGCAAATCCTTCATTTCCAAGACCGCAAGTGACGTAATGGGCAAGGAAAGTGCAAAAAGTTACCCAAGCTGCAGGTCAAACTGCACTGACCAAACTTGCTAAAAAGTTGAAGTGGTGGATAGCAAAGGGCACTGCTGCCCTTGGTTGTGCTTGACAGACAATCTGACCTGATTTCCAGCCCCCACCTTCCAACAGCAAAACATTTTCCCTCAACCCAAACTGGGGCAAACGCCTTGCATTACAGTAAAGCACTACTGGGCCAAAGCTGCTGTTCTCATGTCTGGCGCTGCTGTGAGACTCCAAACCTTGTCGCACGCTGAGCCGTCCTAAAACAGATGGGAACTTGCTGCTTTTGAAGGAAATTAAGGCAGGCATAACCAAAGAACACTTACTTGTGTAGCTACAGAGTAATATAGTCACAGAAGCAGAGGCCTGTAAGAGACCTCCAGCGTGATTACAGTCAGCCCTCAGCAAGGACAGGCACCATGTAAATAAATACGGAATTTGCAAGTAAATGTAATGAAATGCATGTAAATGTAGAAGTAAACATAATGAATTCGAGTTTTGCAGTAAACAAAAGCCAGACTTACTCTTTGCAAAAGAAGGTGTCATTATAGATCTCCTCTCAACCAATAAAACGTTGCTGGTTAATCCACGGCGGCTTATGGACTTCATCAACACATCCTCAGGATTGTCTCGGTGCCCTTCTCCAGCCTGTCCTCCGGTTGCGGCTGCTCTTTGAGGACATACCGACATGTAGGCGATGAAAACAGCCCCGAGCAACCAGTTTGGGTACGAGGAGCCACATTGGCAGGGCACGTCGCCGGGGCTTATACGACCTGCTTCTCAGGTTGGGAACCAGTATGGAAATCCATGGAAGCTGATGAGCTCCAGTCTGTTTCGGGCTGGGGAAGACTGTCTAGACAGAGCGTGAGGTATTTGTTAAAGCAAGGCTGGGTTTGGCCCTGGCCAGCTCAGGTTGGAGATCTGCCCTCACGTGCGGCTGCGCCGGCCTCCGCGGCGGGGCTTTTGCCCCGCCGCGGAGGCCGGCGCAGCCGCACGTGAGGGTTGAGGAGGAGGAGAAAGCTGAGGCCATGGGTGTGCAGAAAGCAGGGGGAGAAGCCCATCAGCCAAGCCACAGCAACCCCTCGCAGTGTGCGGGTGGGTGCAGGCACAGGGAGACATGAGGAAGGTGCCGGGGCCGCTGCGTAGGTTTCAGGAGGAGGAGGAGGCGGAGGACAAGGGCAGGCAAGGGGGAGCGCTGAGCAGGCAGGCGCTGTGGGGGGACACAAGCACTCCATGGCCTCAGCGTCACCCCAAGGCCCTGGCTGCATGTCAGCTCAGCGCTCACAGGAGAGGGAAGGCGCAGGGTGGCATGGCCTCCCCAGACTGTGGGCACTGCACCTGAGCTATGAGGGCCTGAGGGAACCAGGGGCACTGAGGGGGGACGTTGAGAGGGGACATCCACAGTGGGACTGAGGGGGGAGTCTGCGGGAGGGGCGACTATGAGGGGAGTGAGGGGAGATTGAGAGGGGTCACTGTGAGGGGGACGTTGAGAGGGGACATCTGCCTCAGAACTGAGAGGGGAGGGCAATGTGGGGAGCGACTGTGGGGTCTGAGGGGAGACTGAGAGAGGACACCGTGAAGTGGGACGTTGAGAGGGGTCATCTGTGGTGGGACTGAGAGGGGAGACTGTGGGGGGCGACTGTGAGGGGACTGAGGGGAGACTGAGAGGGGACATCTGCGTTGTGGCTGACAGGGTAGTCTGTGGGTGACTGAGGGGAGGATAATTTGGGGAGCAACTGTGAAGGGACTGAGGGGAGACTGAGTGGGGACACGGTGAGGGGGACATTGGGAGGGGACATCTGTGGTGGGACTGAGAGGGGAGAGTGTGGGTGGCTGAGGGGAGGCACTGTGGGGGGCAACTGTGAGGGGGCTGAGGGGAGACTGAGTGGGGACATCTGTAGCAGGACTGAGGGGCAAAACTGGTGGCGACTGAGGAGAGGATAATGTGGGGAGCGACTGTGAGGGGACCGAGGGGAGACTGAGAGGGGACACTGTGGGGGGGATGTTGAGAGGGGACATCTGACTTGGGACTGTGAGGGGACTGAGGGGGGACACTGTGGGGGGGACATTGAGGACATCTGCGGTGGGACTGAGAGGGGAGACTGCGGGGGGTGACTGTGAAGGGACTGAGGGCGGACATCTGTACCAGGACTGAGAGGGGAGACTGCGGGGGGTGTCTGTGAGGGGACTGAGAGGGAAGACTGGGGAGGGAGTGAGGGGAGGATAATGCGGAGAGCGACTGTGAGGAGACCGAGGAGAGACCGATAGGGGACACCGGGGGGGGGCGCTGAAGGGAGGATAATGCGGGAAGCGACTGCGAGGGGGCTGAGGGGAGACTGCGAGGGGACATCTGCGTTGGGACGACTGTGGGGGGCGACTGTGAGGGGGCTGAGGGCAGACCGAGAGGGGACACGGGAAAGGGACAGCTGCGGGGGGAACCGCGACAGACGCAGGTAGGGGAGACTGAGGTGACCGACCGGCGGCAACCGAGGGCGACGCTGAGGAAGTGACCGGGGGGGGGGGGGGGGGGAGGAAACACCGCAAGCGGGACACTGCGGTGGCACCGAAGGGGTCCGTGAGGTGGTGGCGGTGGCGGTGGCGGGGGACGCCCCCGCCGGCCCCTCCGCGGAGCAACTGAGGACGATCTCGCCTCTTTCCGGCGCCGCTCGCGCCTTTCCGGCGTCGGCGGGGGCGGGCAGGGGCGTGCCGCCGTGCGCTCTGACGCCAGACGCAGGCCCCGCCCCGTCCCCGCCCCCATGGTCTCTGGAAAAGAGAAGAGAAAAAAAAAACTTTTTTTTTTAATTGAGGAATCAACAGCCGCCATCTTGTCGCGGAGCCGGAGCGCGGCGCGAGCGGAGCGGGGCCGGGCCGGGCCGGGCCGGGGCAGCGGGGGCCGCCCGCCGGGACACGGGCAGCCGCGCGGAGCGCCGCCGACGGGCAGAGGGGCTCGAGGCAGCGGGGCAGAGCCGGCCGGAGCCAACCCAGCGCCGCCGCCGAGACCGGGAGCCGCCGCCGCCGCCGCGCCGCGCTCATTGTTTTGGGGCGTTTTTGGGGTGTTTTCGGGGTTTTTTTTCCGATTTTTGGTGGGGTTTTTTTTTTCGATTTTTTTCTTTTTTTTTTTTTTTTTTTTTTCCGCTCCTCTCTCCCCTCACTCCCCCCACCACCCTCCCTCCCCCCCCCCCCCCACCTCTTTTTCCCTCCCCCCCTCCTTCCCCCCTCCCCTACCTCGGCCGCGGTTCGGCCGCGGGCGGGGGCGGGCGGGCGGGGGCCGGGGCGAACCCCCCGGCGCGGAGGGGAGGGGACGGGGCGAGGTGTGTGTGTGGTGGTGGTGGTGGTGGAAAAGGGGGGGGGGGGGGGGGGGGGGGCGCTATGCTCCCCGAGTCTGACTGACTGAGCCGCCATCCGGGCACCTCCTCGGCGGCGGCGGCCGCCGGGCGGGGGGGAAGAGGCCGGGAGGAGCGAGGCCGGCAGGGAGGGGGCGCTGGGCTCTTCCCCCACCCCGCCCCGAACCCTCCTCCCCTGCGGCCTGCTGCGGCGGCGGCCCGGCCCGGGTATGGGGGAACGGGGGCCGCCGCCGGTCGGGCACTGAGCGGCGCTGTTGTTCGACGGGGAGAGAGAACGAGCTTTACACACCCCCCCCCTCCTCCCCTCCCCGACCCCGGTCTCCTCAACTCCCGCCCCGGTCTCTCTTAACGATTTACCGGCTCGGACGGCCCAGCCCGGCTACCATGGCGGAGAACTTACTCGACGGGCCGCCCAACCCTAAGCGAGCCAAGCTCAACTCGCCGGGCTTCTCCGCCAGCGATAGCACAGGTAAGGCCTGCGGGGCGGTGCGGGGGCGGGAAGGCCTCACCGGCGGTTCCCCCCCACCCCACACCCCCTCCTCCGGCGGGCGGTCGGGCCCGGCCGGGCCCGACCGCCCGCCGGAGGAGGGGGGGGTGGGGGGGGGAACCGCCCGCCTTTCCTCGGTTCCCGGCGGGGATGGGAACCGGCCTGGCGAGGTGCCGGGAAGGGGGGGGGTTGGGGAGGTTGGGAAGGATCCCTCCCGGAGCGTTTGGGCCTCCTCCAGTCGAAGTTACCGGGCGGGACCCGTACGCCGAGTACCGTCCCGGCTATAAATAGCGGTCGGGAGAGAGACGGTTTAAGGCCTTCTTTTTTTTTTTTTTTTTTTTTTTTTTTAATTGGTTATTTTGAGTTGAATTTCTCTTTTTACCTCCCTGCCGTCCATCGAGCGCTGCTTTCGGGGTGGAGGGATCCGCCTCGGGTGTTGGGGGGTGCCCAGGTGATGGGGGGGGTGCGGGCAGGAGAGGAGGAGGAGGACCCCACCAACAGCAACACCGACCGCCCTGCTTCTCTCTCTGCTCCTTAAAAACCCCATATATCACCCACAACCAAAAGCTCAGTGCAGGCAGCCTCTTCCACTGTGCCCCTCCGGAATAAAAAACTCCCTAAATAGCACGTTAATATTTTCCTTTTTTTTTATATATTCTCCCACCTGTGACCCTGCTGTAACGTGCTCGGCTCGACCTGTTCGGAGTGGGTTTTTTTTGTCCTTTCGGAAAGCAAGTAAATTGCGGATAATAATTTAAGTTGTGGGGTTGCTCTTGCCTGATGAAATGCCTGGCAGGCTGGCAGTCGCCACGACTTGTCGGTGTGTCGCGTAGTGTCTTCGGCCTGGGTTTTTTTTTTTTGTTTTGTTTTTTTGTTTCGCTTGTAACGGGTTTGTAGGTAATAAAACGCATCAAAATTTCTCATTTCCAGCAAGCGTGTGCCCGTTGTAAATACGCACGTGTGTGCATAAGAGCATGTGTGCGTGTACTGACATCTTTCGGTGTTCCAACTGTTTTAATCACTGAAACAGTGGTTTTATGGGGACAAGAAGCGTGTTGGACTTGCATTTCGGTTTTCAGAGATTAATGAATCTCGTTGAAGGGACAGTGATAAGTTAATCATGCTATGCCTGCTGTGTTTTTATGGACTGAAAAAATTGTTGCTATAATTGAGCTGATAAATTCTGTGGGTTTTTTCGGTTTGCTTAATCTGCGTTTGGCAATAGCTTATAGATACTTCAGTTCTTTCGGGTGGTGGGTTTTTTTTATGGAATCTTTTTAACCTACAAATAAATGAAACATGTCGAAAAGAAACTGTGTTGAGAGTAAGAATTGGCAGAGAATACCTAGGTGAGGTCTTGTGATTGAACTACGTTAATCCCTTTCGTGGAAGCAGCGGACTATCATACGGAAGGCTGAGATGGAAGTTGCTGTGAAATGCACCACAGTAACTCAGGGAAAGCACAGTTTAATTCTTCAGCTAGACATTTTAGACTCTGTTGCTAGCCAGTGAAAGATGTTTGAAGCAGTGTTGTCTATTTATTTTTTTTTTTTACTTTTCTTTTTTGAAGTTCAGTTGGTCTGTTCTGGAATGCTTCAGTCATAATTACGTCCTGTTCAGCAAGTTCTAATGCGTCTCGGTGAGCTCTGTGCAGTGCTAGATATGTAAACTCCAGCATCTGCATAAAGTTTTGCACGGCTGAGGGGGCCTTTGGTCACCAGGGACGGCAAACTTCAGGTTGTATTTTGAACAAGTAGGAGTGTGTCTGTAGCATTCTGTCGTCATCCCCCGGTGTTCTTCAGGCAAAAATACCTCTCTGCTTGAGACTGCAGGTAATGTTTGTGTGCTTAGAAGTGCTTTTTCCAAAAAAGAAAAATCTCTTTAGGTTTGTTGCCAGCAGCTAATGCTGCTTGTTTGAAAGATTGCTGAGCGTTTCTGTGCGTTGCAGCAGGCAGTACAAATAGTTTGAGTAGCGATTGCTGTCACGTACCTGCTCCTGAACCTAAAACGGGCTGCTCCCTTGTGCTGCGGCTCAAATGAAAAAGTTGTGTTGCAACCTGGAAAGTTGCCTTTGTGGCCAGAGGTGCTTGGGTAGATGGGCTTGAGGCTTGCGCCCTGAACCGGGCAGCGAGTCGTGTATTGGATAACTGAATTGTAATTGCAGTCGTAAACCCGTGCTGTTTGATGCTGCAGCTTGCGTGAGCAGGACGTGCTCTAAAAGACGTTGCGTGAGGCCCGTTTTGTGCAGTTCTGTTGCTGCGCAGTCAGGCCCCGAGCCTGCGAATGCTTGTAACCGAGCGTAGCGGTGCGACGGCGAAGGGCCTGATGGCGGGCCGGAACGTTGAGCAGAAAGCAACTGCTCATCCCTGCTTATATTTCGCTTTATGCTTTGATGCGGCAATGTTAAGCAACTCCTTTTGTCAGGGTAAATTTTAGCTGCCTTTAATCTTTCTGATAAAAATAGCTCCTCAGCTTACCAGAGCAAAGTTTGTGCAATTGAAATTGGTCTACTTACGGTCTGAAAATACGACCTTTTCTGGTAAACTTAAGCGGCTAAATCAAATGTCTGGTCTCGGAGAAGGGAGTAGAGATGAAAGGATAACAGAAACGTGTACCGTGACCATTGTTAAGTTTCACGAATAGTCCCATTTCTCAGTTGCCCCGCTGCTCTTTGTATCAGTAAGGAAGGTTAAGACTCGTGGTTGTTAGCTTAGCTTGCCGTTGCTGTGCGATATTGAACGAGCTGACTCCTGTGGTAAAATGTCTATGGGAAAGATTTTTTTCCTTGACTAGCCAGGTAGGAGTAGTGCTTTTGTCTAATTAATACTTTATTAGATACATGGTATTTTTCATCCCTAAGCATTTGTCTCCTATGTAACTGTTATGAGGTGTTCTCATCTATCATGCTGCAAAATAGACACAGGACTTGTGCAAAAAGTATATTTACAGTAACTTTGGTTGTGGCAGCGTATTATTTTAATGTTGAGTGTCGTCATTACTTTGTACGTTGCTGGCATTGGTCCTTCGGCAGAATATACAGTGACCTGGCAGTGTTCCCAAGTTGGTCTTGGTCTGAAGATTGTGAAAAACGTGCTTGAATGGAGCAGCAGCAAAGCTGGCGGTCTTCAGGTGCCCCTTCACCGTGGTTCCGCAGGTAGCGTGGTGGTGGTGGTGGTCTGTGTCGCGTTGCAAGTAATGCCTGTGTCTGCATTTGTTATGTACCCTGCAGCCTTCTGCTGTTCTATGCTAGTTCCAGAAACGACAAATCCTAATTTGGGCTAAAGCGGAGGGTGTCCTTACCTGCATTATGAGTTAATGAATTCCTGAAGTGGGTGAAGTTGGAAAGAAGGCGAGATGAGCAGCTTCAAAAGTCCATCAGACCTGGATTTTCACCTCATAGTTTCTTGTGTTTGTGACTTTCCCCCCCTCCCGCCCCCCTCCACAACTTCAGATAACAGATGAAGCAGTATGGCTGCTGCTGCAAAAGCTGCAGGCTGAGATCTCCGGTAGTTCATGCTCTCTTTATGGCCCGGTATGTTAGCATCGCAGTGCCCCTGTTTTAAAATTGGGGAAAGACTGGCCTCGTTGCACGTTCCTTTGTACGTGCTGAGATATGTAGATCTCTGGCTAACTCCCAGCGTGCTACGGAACTTTGCAGAAGGGAGTTTGTGTCGATACGCAGCCTGATTTGATCTTGCTCTCCTGCCAAAAACCAGACAGGTGTGTTTCAGTGGATTTGGTTTTTAGTTGTAGAAGAGATGGGCTGCCTTTAAAACAAAGTAGCTGAAGGAGAGACAACGAGGCTTTCTAAGCTTATGCTCACATACTTAGCTGAGACTTCAAATGGACTGACGTCTCGGTGATCTAAAACCAGGTTTTGTTTGTGCGCATGTAAGCATTAGGATGTATATTTTAGAAGGGTGCATTCCTCCATAGTTGCAAAGTTTTATGGAAGCCCATGTAATTGGTCTGCTCTTGTTTTATATATGTGCAAAACTTCTGTGTCGTTTGTACGCTGTGACAGTAAGAATTGCTTTTATACACGTGCTTTCTCCATCTCTCCCTGCAATAAGAAAAGGGGTAATTCCATTAAGTGAGCAGGCTTGGGTTTATAAGCAGAAAACTGGGGGGAGAAATGCTTCTTCTGGAAAGATGTAGGTGAAGGAGTGCACGTAGTTGTAATTATTTCACGCAAATGTCCTTTGTTTTGTGGTACTTGCAGCATAACTAGCCCAGGTGGGAAAAAATGCGGTGTGATATTTCATGGCTATCCTGTTTCTTAAGACTTACCGTGTACGTGTATTGATGGGAGTGGTGGATGGGAGACAATGAAGCCAAGCTAAAGTGTTTACTTTGAACTGTGTTGAGTTTGGTACAAGCTAGATGATTTTTTTTGTGTGTGTGTGTGTGCACCTTAAGTGACTGACCTGCATAACTTTATGCCTGCAGTAGTAATCTGGGACAGGAGATCTGTAAGATTAGAAATTGGCTCATTCATTGAGAGTCTAGCGCAGCTTATTCTTACCGATTCATGAAGCATTGCTGATAGCAGGTTATTGTATACTTTCTCATTGTTTGGGGGTTTTTTGTAGACTTTTCCAAGGAGTTTGATACTTAACATCTGTGTGAGATGAAAAGTTGAGCAGATGATCTGCCAGCCTGATTTTATGTGTCAGTCCGCAGTCCTACAGTCGTGCCCCTTCCTTTTTTGAAATTCGTACTTTGAGTGATAATTGCATATGTACTTGGGAGTATATCAAATTGATGACTTAAAATTAACATGGTAAATGCTGTCTTGTGCTGTGGCACTGAGCTCCTGGAGAAGCCCTGCCAACAGCAGGCAGGAATAAAGACTGTGCTTGGGGGGGTCAGTCTTTGTTGTACCCCAGAGATCTCTTGATAGCTTGTGAAATGATTCCCAGTTTTCTGCTGCAGATTATTCACTTTCTGTTCTGGCTGAACGTTCCTTGGAGTCATAGTCCAGTGCCATTAATTATTTCTACAGCAACATGCTATGTTTCGCTATTACATCTGCAACTTCATGTTAAAAAAAAAAAATCCACCTATCCTTGGTGTTTATTTTTACTAGAGACTTTGCTCTCTGTTACCTGCTAATAGAGAAGAACATGAATAAAAAGCTCACTCTGTTAGCAGAATACTGCAGATTAGTGTGAAATCAGGGTGGAGGGAGTAGTTGAAAAACTGGATTTGAAAAATTCTGGGGTTTGTTCTTATACAACGAAAAAGCATGTGGGATAGCTTAGAAATCTGACACTTCCATCCTAATTTGGTTTACACTTTCAAGAATTTTTGCTTTGTAAATCTTCCTTTTAACATATGTTATGTTTTCCATCTGTCTTCTCAGATGTCTGAGATGCAGAGAGAACCTAAATCTTTTATTTGGAAAACTCTCTTTAATAGAGATGTCTCAACAAATACTATCAAGTATTATGCAGAACCATAGTGTGAATCAAAAGCAAACTGAAACTTCTATTATCACTGGTAATTCGCAATCGTAACTCAGAATCTAAATCTCTTAATGTATACTCTTCAAAAGCTTCACTTCATCTTGCTTTTCTTCTTTTCTTAGTTTGCACCATTGAGAAATAAAGATCTTATTGGAACATTGGATAAATACAGTGTCTTTGATTTGCAATAACTTTGTGTGTGTGTGTGTATGTTTTTCTTTATACATACGTAAGCCTGTAAAATAATCTCCTGCTTCTCTGAGGGTCATCTTCAATGCTGTGGGAACTTCCGCAGGAAGACAGCGTTGTCAAAATGAGTTGCTCTTTCTAGGTGACCTGCCTCCCAATCTCACAGGTAAACGTTATTTCATTGCTGCTGTCGGACATCTATAAAGCAGACATCGGAGCTGGCTACCTTCTGTTGCACGGCGAGGGGGGGAGGGGGAAACGGAATATTAGATTCCAACCCCTGTCCGTTTGTGTCACACCTGAAGAGCGCAAGCTTCTCTCTCGCTCTGCCCAACTTTACCGCAGCTGGTACTTTGATAGCTGCTTTAGTGGGTGTTGTTGATGACATAACTTCTGTGTCATCTCCTGTGTAGTTTCATCTAATGGAGCAAAGAAACGTGGAAATTACCAAGAGATTTGAATTCAGTAAGTACTGGATGTAAATCTGTTTTGTGGTAGCTGTGAAGTTTTTTCCTAAGGTTCATAAACTCCTTTAAGGAAAGTGTTAATGAGAATGATTCAGAACAGCCTCATCTCACTGAAATTAATGCTTTAAAGTAAAATAGATTTGTGAGGGCATTGGTTTTTCTCTATTCAGTCAGTTACGGTTGGAAGCTTTTTTTAGAGTGAAATTTATAAAAACCATTAGTTTCAGGCTCATATTTGCTATTGCTTCCTTATGCACGTTTGGTTTATTTTGTGTTTGTTCTTGCACAGCCGAATTTGAGTTGCCAAGCAAATGACCCTTCACTTATAATTTGGTATCAGAAATAGGGAAGAAAAAGTGGCATTAAAACAAATAGAACAGAAACACACTTTTTGCAGCTATTCTACATCATAAAGGAGACGCGAAACTTGCCTGTTTCCTAGTAAACCTGTGTAACGCTTTTTTGGGTTTGTTTCCTAGTGTTACCTCAAGTACATATTAATCGTTGCGATTTTAGTCTTTGCAGAATAGGCCTGTTCTGTGCTTCTGTTGCAGAAGGTGCATGAAGGTGGGAACTTTCAGAGAAGGACTTGCGTAGCTGAAGGGAGTGTTTGAAGCAGCCTGAGTTAGAAGGCAGTGCTGAGTGCGGACTTCTTACCACTGATGCTGTCAGTCATTGTGGGGAAGATGGAGGACTGAACAATTTAAAATCTGAAATGCTTGATGTTGACCTGTGTATTTAGTAAGAAGTCTGTGGCCAGAGAATGTCACAGTTAAAGTTTGTCGAGATAATTCATGTCTTTGTGTGTTATCTGCTGATTTTTTTCCCGTATGTGCAGTGAGGGTGGCACAGCCTTAACGTGAAGCAGTGGATCTGTCACTTGTGTGAGCTAACTGAAGGCATTCGTGCGCAAACACTCTGTTTTCGTACAGACTGCATTTCATGCTGCCTGAAGCAAATGCCCACTATTAATTACCGGATTCTCAGATTATTCCTGTTTAAAGGGTCATCCCGAACTTAAATGTTTTACCAGCTGTTAAAATAAGGCAACAGAAAAGATGCATCTGTTTGTGATAGGATGAGAAGGAGATCTCGCTTTGGTTAATGTGCTCCAAGAAACCTGAAATATTTAATCTTCATCAGGATGGTCTTGTGAATGAGAACCTGATGTTACCGGTGCGGTTGTCTCCCAGGCTATAGGCAGATTCCTTGCCACCTCTTCCTTCTGTCCAGATTTATGCTCTTACGACAAAATAAATGACTGAGGCCTCTTGGTCAGTAAGTGCGTGTAGCCTGGTTGCCACGTGCGATGTGACAATAGTCATATCCGTGTTGTTGATGCTGCTGGGTAGGATTTAAAGTTACTCGCAAGAGCAGACACAGCAATAGTGTCAAAGTAGCGAAGACACCTTGGGAAACAATTAAGAGGAAGAATGGTTATGGAGAGGTGCTGTAGGACCAGAGGAAAGCAAAGTCGATCCATCATTTGTCATCTGATGCTTCGTAGGACAGACCAGAGTGAGTGCTCTTGTTGGGCTGCTTCTGCCACGCGTTTTGGGGGTTATTTTGGTTTTATTCCCCGCTGACATCTGGGAAGAGATGAAGGACTAGCTTCTTACCTGAATGCATTTTTCATATTTGTTTCTGTATATTAGCTTTAGTACCAGGTGCATTTAGTGTGCCCTTATATACTGCTTTGTTTTTAATGGTGGAACATTCAAGCATTCGGTGATTATTATTTTAAAATATTTTTTTTAATGGAAAGGCAGTAGAAGTAGACAAAACAGTAGTTCTTTGTGAAAGAAGCAGGTATCTTAGTTGTTTCCGGACCTTCAACAGGGATTGTATTTTCATTATGAGCACAGCAAAAGAGAGATGGTGGAAACAATTTGGGTAAGTACAGTAGCGAGAAACTTGAGGTTACAACATTGTCATACAGACGTGCAAGTGGAAGGAGGGGCTAGGGACTAAACTCGGTGTAATCAAGGAAGGACCTCGGTTTATACCGTTCTGTTTTTGGGGAGGTGAGAAAAGCTGGGGGAGAACAGTTGGTCTTTCCTGTATCAGGTGGTAGTAATTGCACACACTAGTTGTGGTATAGGGGTATAGAGACGTGCATTTTCCCCATCCTGACTTGTATGTCTGGTGTTCAGGCTGGTGTCAGGAGCATTTTTAAAACTGAATCAATAGTACCGGTAGTATTGCAGTAGAGGTTAGACGAGAACTGATTCTTTTTCATTAGCTTCTTGATTTGTTTGCTCTGTGTAATGAGCTTCGGTTTTGAAAAGTCACTTAGTTGCTGAAGTCTTACAGAAATGGATTGGGGGAGATTTTAGGAGCTTGAAGCTACTTTAACTTAAGATTAACTAGATTCTAAGCTGATTGTGTCCCTTTTAGTTATTGGGATGCACAAAATGGATCTAATTTAATTGATTTTAGGAACTGTGGTGCTGCTTAGTTGCATGTCTGTATCCTGAATGGTATTCATCTTCTGGAGAATCACGCTTTGCCAGAAGAAAAGGTTGCAAAGGAAGTGTGGTAGAACGAGTGCCTCCATCTCAATCTCCCTATTCCAAAAATCCCAGCCAAAGGAAAGTAAGAGAAGGTGAGCGTGGCACCCATTTCCAAGAAAGGCTAAAAGGACGATACAGGAGACTACAGATGGGTCAGCCTCCTTTCCATCACCGGGAAGGTCAGGGAGGAACTGGAGTCAATTTAGTGAAGGGCTACCAAGGAGGTCAGGGGGCTGGAGCGCTTGCCCTTTGAGAAGCTGAGGGGCTGGGCTACAGACCTCCTGGTGTCCCTTCCAACCTGAGTGACTGTGAGTCTGTAATAGTGTAGTCTGTATAGTCTGTGATAATTACTTCTAATGCCTTTCCTAAAGGCAGGTACCTGCAGCGCCTAAAGACGAGGCTCATTTCTGTGTATCAATATGTTTGAATTTTGACCAGTCCACTGACTTAGGAGTGAGCAAACCAGACTGTATTTCTTTCTCATCCCAAATGCAAGTAGTTCAAAAGATGGGGCAGAAAGAAATTGAGTTAGATATCTAAATCTGTTATTATGCAAGCCATAACTTGTTGGGACCCATCCAGATGCCTGCTATTGGAGCTCTCATTTCCCCCCTCACCCTCCTCCACCCCGCCTTTAGGGTCTCCTTGGCCTAGCCAGGTCCCTTATCGCTGGCTTTCTCAAACTGGTTGTTAAACATCGTGTTCTGAAAAAGTGATGCTCTTCTGAAAGTCAAGGTCGGATGCGCGTCAGTTTGCTGTCTTTCTGCATGTCTCATTAAGTTAAGATGCTAATGTAAAGTTTCCATGCTGGAAATCTTATTTTTTCTATGAATGCATTGTTTAATTGCTCTACAACATTAAATGCGCTAATTGTCTTTTATGAAACAATAAATTATAGAATCCTCAAACCTCGAAAGGAGTTTGGAATGGATGCGGTAGTTGCTGACTGCACCAAACAGTATGGCTATTGAGTTGGGTTACCTGACATCGAATTTTAGGGAATGGCTGGAGCTCTGAACTGTTGAGGCTTTGTCTGCTGGGGTCTGGCATGATTGAAAGAAGCCTTACAAAACAAAATTGGGCTCACTGAAATGTAACAGCTATGTTGGCATGAAAGAAAGGCACGGTGAAAATACTGCTTGTGCACTGGGACTGCAGTGTGGCTTCAGTTTCTGCTCCGTGGATGGGCAGTCAAAGTTTGGGGCAGGAAAACTCCCAATCACGTTTCAAGTGGAGGTTATGCTGTTAAAAAATACAGTTCTCTTCCTGCTTGCAGTGTGATATGTTTGAGATAATAAATCACTTAAAGAAGTACCTTACAATGTTTGTCACCTCTCCAGACTGAGCTGAAGGGAAAAAAATGGTGACATTGAAACAAGTTAATTGATTGAATATGTATATTAAGAAAGAGTCTCCTGATAACAGTTGCAAGTAGTCATACAGATGAAAGCGTTCTGCTTGAGAGCACAGCACAGTTTTTCTTCTGAGAAGGCTTGGAAGGAAGCAGAACATCTTTTTTTTTTTTTTTTTTATTTTGGTTGCTGAAAGTGTTGTCCAGGAAGGCAGAAAACTGTGACATTTAAGCTCATAAAACTGAAATTAGGAGAGAGTGTGTCTCAAGTGTGGTTATCTTCTATGTGTGAAAATAGCTGCTCAAAGAATGCAAAGTTCTCAAATTGGAAAAGGAGCCCTTTGGAAAGAGTGGGGGTGTTGTAGTTGCCTAGTGCTTTTCCATCCCTTCTGAAAGACATGTTATCTGGTTTTTGGCGCTCTCCTGTTAAGAGGCTGTTTGGTTTTATGCAATGGAGATAATGAAAGCTGTGAGTTTTAGGATCGGAAGTGCCCTGTGAGAGCTGAGATGGTACGAGGTGGGTCTCCACAGCTTTAGTCAGGTCTACTGCTTCCTGAGCACTGAAATCAGATGTATATGCCTTATTAGTTAAGGGAATCTATCCTCTTTTAAAATAAAGACCACTTTTTCTGTTCTGTTGTATGCTAGGTATCCAGCAGGTTTGAGAGACGGAGCGGGTACAGAGCTCGGTAATTGGAGTGGGACTCCTCAGTGTAGGTATTTTTTGAGCATTGCTTCAGGTGACTATGTAATGGCAAAGGCGTCTCTTGATTTATTTTATTTTTTAATTTTTTTTTTTCCTTGGGACTTTTGATAGCTGCCGTTGACTTTGAGAAGTAGTTGAAGCATTGAGAATGGGATGAATTATGTTCTTCTTGTGAGGGTGAGGGGACTGAGGTCACTTTTCGTTTTGCTACCAGTAGAAATGGGCTGCATTCTTATTGTGGCAGATTTTTCTATGTGTATAAATATATTTTTTTTATTTTTATAACTGCCAGAACAATATCTTATCTTTATGGATTTGTTGCAGACATGCTCGAGTAGACTTTTGTTTTCTGTTGTATTTTATAGCTGTTGTAAAATGTGCCTTGTGTTGATGTTTTTAACGTACAAAACTCTGATTAAAATATAAAAGCAGGAAGATTAATCATTGCCTGAACATTTAAATACTCAGTGAATTTTTACACGGCCACTGTGCTAAGCTGTTTACCTGCTGTTTATTTTCCTGCTGGCAGAGCTGTAAACTTCCCATGCCTAACCTTAACATATAGCTGCCTTACAGGAGCTTGAGTGGTAGATTATTTTAGGTTCTAAGAGGCAGTATTCCCAAATGCTTTCTTCACTCTTTTCGTAAACTGCAAAAACATTCCCAGTCCTTGGCTCTGGCAAGAATGTTAAGAGTCCAGCCAGCCAAACAAAAACATTTGAGCAACTTATACTCAAACATCCCATTTTGAAATATAACTGGAAAAAAATACTATTCTTTTTTTAACCCACAGCAACATCTTCCCCCTCCACATTTTGTCACTTCTCTGCCCCTGGCCCCATGTGTGCGCGCACGCACACACACACACAAATACATATCTTTTGTTCATGAAATATTAACAATTTGAGTGCAGAAGCCTGGAAAAACAACATTCGTGGGATTTTAAAAAGTTGTGTGAACAAGTGCTGTAAACCTTGAACTTCCCGGTGAGCTGGGGTGAGGAGAGCAGTTCAACAAAGGCGAAGCTTCAGCCACGGACCCTGTGTCACCACCCTTCGTGACGTGTGGGCAGGTGGCTTTGGTTGTGCTCCAGGCTGCAGTCACTGCCGCCGTCGGTGAGAGGGGCTGTGCTGCAGGGACCCGGGCACCGGGGACTCGCTTCGGGCCAAACGGGGCTTGGCGCTGAAAACAGGCGATGGGGTTTTCATCAGAGGGGGGGTTAGAGATGGATGGAGGGTTAAAAATAGCGAAATCTTGGGAGAAGGGAAGTGGAAGCAAAACATAGAGGAAGAGACACAAATTGCAGCATAGTGAGTGTCGAGTGGTGGTGTGGGAAAGAGGAGGAGAGATGAAGTCATCGCTGTAAGGAATCTAGCTGAAGGTACACCGGGAGTTTCTGTAAAAGACAAGCTGGAAAGGTGAACTAAACAACTGAAGGGAAAGGCAGCAAATAACAGAGAAACGAAAAATACTTTAATGAACCTAGCTAACAAATTGTCAGTTTGTTAGTTCCCTGCTGGAAAGGGAATAGGAGGTCTGTTCCTGAGCTCTGGACTGTTTTGTTGTGGCCAACGTCATGAAAACCTGGAAGGATTCCTTAGAGCTTATTGACTTTAGTAGGTAATGATGGCAAGATGTAGGCTCCTAGGGGACATGCGGCTGTAAGCACCTCAAACCAGGCAGAATTTAACATTTTTGTATATGTTTACTGTGACTGTTTATGTAATTCACTGGTCATTGCAACACATCGGAACATTTTTATTCTTTTTTTTTTTTTTCAGTTAGGTTGACTTGAAAATTCAAATGCTGATGAAATGCATCATATTTCAGTATCAGTGGTGCATCCTACCTTTGTGATGCAGGTTACATGGTGTTTGGTTTTTGTTGTTTCTTTTCGATGCAGTTAGTGTGGTCCAGGCTGTCACTTGCTGAACCATCTTATGCTGCTTTTGCAACCTGAGTCTTGCACCAACTTTTTGTGGTTGAAGAATGAATTAAACTTTAAACCAATGAAACTTTTGGGATGCCCTTCTTCCAAAAAGACCTTTTTCTAACCTGGAAAAAAAATGGTTTGTGTGTTGCTCACTGTGAGGGACTAGGGTTTTTCAAGGCTGGCTTTGGGAGGGCAAAATAAAGTTTTCACGTATTTCTGTTATGTTACAGTAAAAAGTGGCTGGTTTAGATCACATCCTTGGACTGGAAAACTTTTCAGACATGTGCTGCATGTTTGAATTCATCAACTGATGAATTCGGGCTACTCTGAATTGAGGCTAGTCTGCTTGCATTTTATTAGTACTGCTGTATGCACTAGTTCTTATGTCTTCAAATACAGAACTTCTGTTCTCACATGGAATTACCTATGTACAGTCAAGTAACTTTCTAGTTACATACCAAAATAACATTGTTACACAGATGCTGCTTATGATGTGCAATAAAATATTTTTGTTAACCTGAGTTGATCCTTTCTAAAAACAAAACAAAAAAAATCCTACGACTTTTTATCAGTCTGAATGTTCCAGGCAAGCAAAGCGGTTCTTTCAAGTGGCTTAATGAAGATTTGATTGATTTATTTTGCTCATCTGGAGAGTGTGTGGATTACCTTTGTCAATATTGGGCATGATAAATGAGGGCTGGGCACTTAGAGAGAAATTTTAATTGTTTGAGCGGTTCAGGGATCGAGATGTGACTTGATTCAAGAGGCATTACGAGGAGAAAATGCTGAGTGCCTTCCAGGATCTTCTGAGGTAGTGGATCAAATTGATCCAGATTGATCAGTTTGATACAAATCAATGACTAGACACTGATGTTGAACGTGTTTATGTGCGAGACTGGGATCAAACTACTGAAGATTAGTTGTCTTTTGATCAAGCTTTGAAGCCTGGCCAGAAGATGTTCTTTGGTCATGCACAAACATAAATTACAGGGTTGAGGTAGGATTGCTGGGTGAAATCCAGTGGCTTGGGATTACATAGGAGGTCGGAGAAGGTGATGTAATCACTCTTTTGGGAGAGTAAATCAATAGGAAAAAAAAAAAAAGTCTTGATATTTCTATTGTCTTCTATTAGCCAAGACAGGAGAAATTTAGGAGTTAGATCATCGTATTTGTGCCACCTTAGTTTCTGAAGATTGGTACAATGTTTTGTCAGATGTCTTGCAAAAAAACTGCTTACTGGCCAGTGCTCTACCCGGTATGGTTCTGTGTGCACAGTACGTACCAATGGCTGTGCTTTCTGAAAGGCTCTGGAGTTCATGTCACAGGGACCCTCGCTCACTTGCTGTCAGCATTGAGTCTTAGGTAAAGATGTACCTTAATCGTGTCATTGTTTAAGACTAGCACAAAGTAGTGTGGATGAATATTTTTGTTACTTGTTTGTCATGTTTTTCTCACCTGTGTTTCTGTTTTAACTTGTAGATTTTGGATCTTTGTTTGACTTGGAAAATGATCTTCCCGATGAGCTGATCCCTAATGGCGAGTTGGGTCTTTTAAACAGCGGTGGGAACCTTGTTCCAGATGCAGCTTCCAAACACAAACAGCTTTCCGAACTTCTAAGGGGAGGCAGCGGCTCTTCCTTAAACCCAGGAATTGGAAATGTGAACTCAAATAGCCCTGTCCAGCAGGGAGTCGGTAGTCAAGTTCAAGGGCAGCCGAACAGTGCTAACATCGGTAATCTGGGTGCTATGGGTAAGAGCCCTTTAAACCAGGGAGACTCTTCTGCTTCAGGCCTGGCAAAGCAAGCAGCCAGCACCTCTGGACCTACCACACCTGCATCACAAACTCTGAACTCTCAAGCACAAAAACAAGTGGGGATGGTGACGAGCAGCCCTGCAACATCACAGACTGGACCTGGGATATGTATGAATACTAATTTCAGTCAGACACACCAGAGCCTTCTCAACAGTAATTCTGGTCACAGTTTAATGAATCAGCCTCAGCAAGGACAAGGGCAGGTAATGAATGGATCTCTTGGGGCAGCTGGAAGAGGAAGGGGAGCAGGAATGCAATATTCTGCCCCTGCCATGCAGGGGAATGCAGGCAGTGTGCTGGCAGAGACTTTAACCCAAGTATCTCCACAGATGGCTGGTCACACCGGACTGAACACAGCACAGACAGGAGCAATGACTAAAGTATGTACATATAATTTAATATATTCTATTTGTTGTGCTTGTTTTTTCTCCATACAGGTGTTTAGAGAATGTAGTAGATTCTTTTCTGGAACAGAACCAAAGAATGCACTTTCCTTGAGCCTGTAGTTATCTGTTTCAGTCACCAGTGATATCACGAGAGCAAGATAATTGAAACAGTATTTCTCCTGTAATCGGAAATGAAAGCACTTGTTGAAAAACGCATCCTTGAAGTTAAATGTTGGATAGTATCTTAGCAGGGTGAATTAGAAGAGAGTAGCGTAATCCTGCAAAAAGGAAGCAGATGATTACTTCTGCGCAGGATCTCATTTTAGCTGCCAGACAACAATATCTTCTGAAGCGGTGTGAAAACTGTTAGAGAAATATTTGTGGATTGAGGGGAGAGGTGTAGCAATTGGTCTCCCTGTCAAGGACCACTGTCAACAACTGTGCGTGAATGTTTTTCAAATACAGAGGAACTGATCTGAAAACATCAAATTTCACATCAGTTGCCAAGCTAATGCGAACTCTGTGAAAGGGAAGGGCAGTGTCTGGGCAAGAAGTCTGATTCACTGGCCGTTGTGGATCGGAGCAGGGAATATACACAACTGGAAGCATCGGCCTCTGTCTTGGGGCACTGCTCTGATCCCTGTTGATACAGTCATTGCTTTTTAGTTCTTCATTTTCCAGGTGTGAGCTTAGAGAAATGTTTTGATTGCTGCTTCTCCTGTCTTTCACTTGGCTAGCAGCATGCCTCCTCGTCTGTTGTCTGTGTTGCTTTGGTACAGTTCCTTCCTGAAATTTTCATGGCAAACCCACCACGTTCTGATATGTAGAAAAGGATAATTTTTTATCTTTGACATCTTATCTATTCATACATCACCAGTCATTGTCATTGTAGTTTGTTAACATGTAAATTTTAATTCGTTGATGTGTTAGGAATCGTGGAAAAAATTGCATTGCCTGACACAAGTGCATGTCATGTTCTCTGAAGAAATGCTGACATCGCTGTGGAGTACTGTATAGTTAATTTTAATTTTTTAAAATAAAAAACATAAAAAGCATTCTCTATGCAGTGAATAGAGAATGAATCTCCTCCAGTGAATCTCCTCCCTTTGCGTAAGGAGGAGTTGCTTGTGGTCTGAGTGAAGGTCATAGCACATGAAAGTGGATATAGCTGTCTCCAGCCTCTGAATGGGCTGAATTTGTTGTGTGAAGCAAATTGGTCTGCACAGCAAGAAAATCAACTTCTCTCTCATTTGTTTTTCTTTGAAATTTGTCGGGAGAGTGATAAGTTCTAATTATCTGGCTTATTTCTATAAACTTACAGATAGCTAAATTCTTAGCAGCAGATTTTTCCTTGCCACTACACAGTTATGTGGTGAAACTACTAATTTTCTATATGAAGTAACTCAAGTAGATTACCCCAAAGCAGAGGGACTTGCCTACAGTCTTCACCTGCTGGAGTATGTGTGGACCAGGTGGGGGAGGTTCTGTGATGCCTTGGTCTATTTTAAGCAAACCCAGCCCTGGTAAGGAATAGGTCAGCACTTGAACAAATTCCGTTTTTCAAGGGCTTCAGTCTTAGCCTGATGCCAACTGCAAATGCGATTCACCAGCTCGGGAAGGTGACCTGGACTTTCTCAGTTAGCATATGTTCAAGAAGTAAAGTAAAAGTTAATTTGGACAAGGAATATGTTGCAAAAGAACAGTGGAAGTGTCGCTGTTACGCAAATCATTAGGTAGTCCTTGGATGCAGCGCTGTGCTCAGCACTGGTGATGCATTTCCAAAAGATTAGAGCAAAATTAGTGCTTTCAGAAGTCCTTAGACACAAAGCTGTTTGGAGAAACTGAAAAGGTAGGGCTATTTAATGATAGACCATAAGTGATGATAAGGTGTTTCTGTGAAGGTGCTAGCTCTTAAAAGAAAACAGTTTTTAAAACTCGGCCAGCTTAAAAAATAGAAAATGTGGTGTTTACCAGGGCTTTGTCTCATGCTGAGCAAGATGGAGCTTAAAAGCAATGCATGTTGGTTTTTTTTTATAAAGTTTTTCTTTCTTTATGTCTTAGTTTTCTCTTAGTAAGAGAGCAAGTGAGCTCAGTATGTTTCCATTTTGGAACAAACTACTTGCTTCCTGATTTTAATCCTGACAAGCAGAAGTGTTCTCCATTTTTGCCATTCTCTTTAATAGGCATTTGAGGATTGGCATCCTCTTCCAGTCTCTTCCCACCCCCAGTTTATTGTCCTAATAGTATTATCGACCGTGATTGTGTGTTAGCTTTTTCTCTTCTTGATGCTCCAGTTGTGATGAAAGCTTTTAAGAAAAGTAAAGAAACATTTCAGTGAGTTTGTCTGTTCTTCTGAAACTGCAATTTCTGCTGAAGGAGAATGTGGGTTAGTTTGGTTTTTTTCACCTCCTGTTCCCTGATGTTTACCTCTTCATGTATGCAGCTTAAAAGATTTGACGAGCAGCAATAAAAGTGGTGAGGCAGCTGATCTACCTAATAGTGAATATGCCTAACTTGACTAAACGGCTTAAAATGTAGCTGCCATCAGGCTTGAAGAACTGTATTGAGGCTGGAAGCAAAATCTCTAGGTGGTGCCTGTAGCACTATATCCAAGGGAAAGAAGGAGGTGTGAAATACAAATGCAGAAAAAAGTCTAAAAACTTTTTAAACCAAGATTTTTCTCATTATGTTTAAAATAAGTGATGTGCATCACTGATTAACATTCAAGTATGGCTCAAAAGCCCATTTCTCTCAATTCAGTGTGTTTATATGCAGTGTGTAGCACTTGTGACCCTTTATGGTTTGGGACCAGTTTTGTTGGGCAAGAGCTTGCTTCCTTGATGGTTTGTTCTAATCCTTTTTTAGTAAATGACTGATCAAGGAAAGGACATTGCTTTTTCTGTTTTTTCTTTCGTGTGGTATGTTTTTAAAAGCATTCTTTCTAGTAAGAGAAAAAGAAGGGAAAAAAATAATCTGGAGTCTCATCCTTTCACCTGCTCTTGGAAATAACTGGGATTCATTTCATCTGGAGCATCATAAGCCAATATTGTTAATTTTGAGCTGGACTTGCCATTAAGACAGCTCTTGAAAGAATGAAAAGTATACCAGAAATGAGCATGGTAACTCAGACTCATGATCATGTGCTTGCATAAGCTGAAGGTGGCGAATAAACCATACCCCTAATCAATTGAAAAGGGCATGGAAAATAGCTAATTTTCAATGCCAGAGGGCCATAAGATGCTGACATCAAGACAAATGTTTTTCCATTGGTAGGGAAAGATTAAAGCAAAATAATTCCTCAGTCTATAGAGACGTGAGCAAAGGATTTAATAGCTTTCATATGATCCTCCAGAAGAAGCAACCTGTCAATACAAGTTAAACAATAGCTGTTAAAGTCATAGTCATGTTTTCTTGGGAGCATATAACACTTTCTTGATAGCCAAGAATATTTTTGGAAATAGGGAGTAGAGTAGTCCCTGAGAAGGTTTTGTGAATTTAAAGGTACAACTTACTATAGCAAGGATTTGAATTCTTCATTGGCCACGGCTGTGGAGTTTGCATATTCAGATTTATTTAGAGCTCCTGCTTTGTGATTTTTGACTTGTCTGAGATCCTCTGGAAAACTTTCTTCTGTGCTACTGGATGTATATCTGCTCCATTCACTACCAGACTCCTTTCCTGTAACAATTTTGCTTGTAACTGTGGCATTGTGGTCCTGTTTTCCTGGACAACACTACAAAGATAGTTTTCATTTGACTGGGTTGAAGTTCTTTACAAAATCTGCTTAAAAGAACAGAAGGATTCTTTGAACAATTATCCCTTGGTGGGGGTAGAGGAACAGGTCATCTTATCGCGGTAGTTTCCAGTAGTAGCAGAATTGTCCTTTTGTGTTGCACGGTGTTTTTCTGTGAAGTCCATTAAGTCCAGAAAACATGTTCAAACCATCTAGAAAATCTTTAACAATTGGAGGTGGTTTTTAAGATTGTTGATTGTCAAGCACTTTAAGCGGTAGCAAAGCTAGGCGGGTGGTCTGTTGCTTCCATAGAAATAAGCACTTCGTTGCAAGCATGCTCTGTGCCTAACACTCTCCTGTTGCTGTGTGAGAGTTCATCTTTTTCAAATGAGGGAGTTGAAGCCTTCATATAGCTCGTGGTGGCTGGCAGCTAGAGCTTGAAGTTGTGTTTCTGTAGATTAGATGTTATATAGTTGCTTGCTGAGATGCATTCCCCTTATCCTAATACTGCTATCAAAGCTTGTGGAACACCAGAAGAAAATTTTGGGAGGTTCCGGTTTATTTTGTATGGTTCTCAACAGAGAGCAAAAAGGAAGTTTAAGAGTTTCGGACAGTGATTCACCTAATTCGTACTCTTGCTCTTTCCCTTAAGACGTAGTAAAGTCCCATTGAGATCAGTAGGACTCCTGAGTGTTTTCTTTTCCATGTGTTTCCAAGGCGTAATGCCTCCTTATACAGTTCTGTAAAAGGAATCGCCTTTTCTTCAGTAACTTCAAAGCTGTATCACTGAAAGATATGGTGGTACGCAGGAGCAGAAACTTGGGAAAAAAGTCCTGGAGCTGTGTGTGGCTGATGATCTGTAGAAGCTATTGATTTTAACCTGCAGTGAAACTGCACCTTGCCAGGGGTTCCTTTCAAAGTGTTTTTCTCTATAGGACTAGTAAACCCACCTCAAGGTTAGTTCTCTTTCTGAAAGGTGCAGTTTAATCAAATGTGTTATTGGGCTCTGTATGCCCAGTAAAAGGATGTAATTGTTTGATCAGATCTTAGTCTGAATCTATAAAGAGATCAGGAGAAAATGGTTGTTTATTTTCATACCTAGTTATGAGGATTACCACAGTATCTTTTTTTTGTAAAATGCCTTTACAACATGGTAGATTTTAAGTAACCTCATTCTACATATTTTGAAAACTCCAAAGGCAAATATTTGTATTGATATAAGCTATAACCTGCCTGCAGGGAGAAACTGATAGAAAAGCTGTTCTGGCTGGCAGATCTTCCAATGCAGTATTTCAGGAAATAATTTGGTAGTAATGAGTTTAGATACAGAGTTCAAAGTGCTGTGTACAAGTGATGAGCTTTCCGTACTTGCGCATGTATGTATTTAACTGGAAGTTGGTACCGGTAGTAGGATTGGCACCAAAATCTTACAGGTTCAAAATATGACTAACTGCAAAAACAGACCTAATATGCTGGATTTCTGCATACGAATTCAGAGCAATCTTTTCTCTTAACTGTATTGGCCTAATTAATTTGAATGGTGCATGTTTTCAACTTTGCTTTAGTTAACATAGCCACGTGGCATTGCATGTTGCAGTAGGGAAAGTTTTAGATTAAATGGGAGGGGGAACTCTTACCAGAAGTGAACGTCAGAAAACAGTAAAACCGTTTTTTACATCTACCAAGAGAATAACCAGTTGTCTCTCTTTTTTTTGTATTGTTGAGCTATGAAAGAACTGAGTTCTGTTATTTGTTGTTTCTGGGCTGGGTGTATATATATAATACATGTGCCTTTGACAAGCACCTTCACAGCGTTGCTCCCTGCTGTTGTTCACTGAGTGGTGGTATGGTGTTGGATATTAATCTTGAATACATGTAATAAGAGAATGAACTACTCTAAAGAGCAAGAATTCTGATTAAAAGACTTCAGTTGTGGATGTAGTTACGTTGCTCGACTCAGTGTTTTGAGAAATCTGTACTAAGGAAAATTTGTGGTGAGAAAAAATGAAGCAAATGATTTATTTAAACAGATTAGCCAGTTGATATTGCTAAGTACCAGATTTAGATACGCTTGCTGATTGTGAATTAAGTCAGCTGAAGATGTTCTCATTCCTTTGCAGTTCTGTGTGTTTTAGCAAACTGCTGGTGCTGTTTGTTTCTCTGGTGGCTCTCAATCTGTCTGAATCTGCCTGAATTGTTTTAACATGACTTGCAGTTAATTTGCTTCTCATCCTCCGAGTTGTCCGTAGGAGGCTGCCAAGCTGACTGTCTCCTAGCAGACCATGCCTCTGGCAATCACAAGTAGCCGGGCCAAATCGTGTTCCAAATAATGCCTCTTCCCAGTTTCAGGGGACTCTTAATAATATTACAGACTTGACCATAGTTGCTTGCTTCTCTGTTGAATAACTATCACCAAAACAGAGTTTTTACTGGGAAGAGACATATGTGCTTTTATAATAATACAAACAGAAAAAGGATATAAATATATAGAAACACATAACAGCAAAACTCTGACTCGTAGTAAAATTAAAATATCTGTAACGCAGTTTTGTTTTGAAACATGACTGTGCAAAGTGGTACTCCACAGATGAGTTTACTCTGATACACTGAAGAGATTTGATGACTTAAAAAGCTCATTTACCACAACTATTACTCCTGGCACCTGAAATTGCGTTGTTTCCTATTTCTAGTACACGAGTTAAATTTCATTTGCAGTTGTGCAATGTCATTGAAGATCTTTGAGATAGTCACTTGGCTCCAATCTTCTGCTTAAGCAGGTATCAAGGTTCAGTTTGGCTCTGGTGCTGCCAGGTAAATGCTGCAAGAAACGGAACAGTCAGCCTTCACGGGGACAGATCGCAACTTGGTTTCCCCTCCTTCTGCTTCCAGCCCCAGCAGTTAAAATGCCCGTCCCTGTTAGCTTTCATTGGTTTATCATCCAGCTGACAAAAATGAAATGTTTATGGTATCTTTTCAGGGTAGAATTGTGCCATTATAATCTTCTGTGGTAACACAACACAAACGTTAAGGATTTTGTCGTTAACTCTAAATCATGTTGGTTGCCATCTTGTAATTCTTCAATTTTCTGTTGTTGGAATGGGATTTATTTTGAAGTAGTGTATCTGAAAGAAGGTTTTGGATGTGAACCTTATGGATCCATGGTTTTCTTGGAAGCCACAGATTAAAAGCAAGATTTCCAGTGTTGTTTCAGAAGGTTTATTAAAATGACAGAATAATCTTCCAAGTCCTTACTAACAGATATGACTGAAATGATTTCTTCCTAGCTTTTAGGCTGTTTTCACATGCCTTCTTGCTGCTGTTTGTAGTTTGATTGTTGGGGTTTTTTTTTTAATACACAGGTAAAAAAATGACTAAGATGTTGAGAGGGAGGAAAACCTGCCAACTGAAATGTTGGTGTGTAGAAGTTACGAAATGCCTGGTTACTTCAGTCAGAAGGAAATGTCTTTGTCGTAGTAATTTTCCTAATAGGGTCTGATCGTGCATATAGATACCATCGCACAGGAGCAGTTCTGATGACAAAACCTTCTAGCAAGTCTCGAAACTTCTCCTTACTTACAAGATAAAGTTAGTATTTGTACTTGACAATGAGCTGTGATTATAATGGGAATCCCATAATTGGAAGTACATGCATAAATGTGGCAAAACACCTGGTATTATGGTCTGAAAACTAAGTGCTGATGGTCTCTTGCCTTCGAAAAAAAGGCAATGCAGGAAACTTGGAAAATTGTGTATAGCATGGTATACTGTGCCAGCCTGACTAAGAAACGGATCTGGAGTGGAGAAGCAGTGAGGGCAGGCGAGTCTCTGTCTGTGGCTTCCACAAGTGAAAGTACAGATGGGACAGGTTCCCATCGGACAAAATATAACATTACGTTTGAAAGTTGTGCTTTGGAATTTTGAAATCCCCTCACATAGCCAGGGGTTTGAAATTTCAATGCAAGAGGCTACCTAGAGCATGCCCAAGTCTACTTTATAGCGGGCAGGCTATTTTTCATCTTTATTTACAGATTAACTTTTAAAGTAGAAAAGATATTTCAATACATACTTTTCCCCACATCTCAAAAAAATCCTGAATTCTTAGTGATGCATTTGCTAGTTTACTTTGCAGGGCTGAGTATAAGTAATGGCAAAATATAGTAGCTTTTTTCCTTTCTTCTTGTGAATGTTTGCAGGAAATACCTGTTGTTTTTTGTTTGGAAGCCTAGGTCCATTTGTGTGTGGTGGCATCGGTAGACAATTTGACTGCTGCACCTTTGTCTATGTGAATTGCACATGCTCGTTTCTCCTCCCCACCCTCCTCCTTCTTGCCACTACAGTAAAGAATATTTACTCCAGAAATTGCCCTCACGGGGGAGATATGCAGCATACGAAGTTTGTTGTTTGTGTTTTAACTGTTTATATGTAATGCCAGCAAGGGTTTTAATTCTAAGACCAGAAATACTTTGTAGAATTGAGATTTAGATGAATGAGGACATCAGATTGTTTTTAAACTCCTGATGCTACAAGAACTACCTCTACGTAGTATCTGGAAGTGTTAGTACTACATGTTCTAAAGATGCTCCAGTGCCAAAGTGATAGTTGTTATTTTTTGGTATGCGTACCTATGAATCTGCTGTAGATTTGGCAAATAAGCAGCATACTGTGCCGTAAAAGGGGTTCAGTAGTGCCTTTGTTTTAGAATGAATCATAATGAAAATACAGCACATTAAATATAGGAACATCCTTGCCAAAATGACGGGTCTATGAAATAGGAGAGAGTAGTAAATAGATTATTTAGCAGTCTCCGAGAGATGCTGCTGTTTTGGGGTGGAAAGGTTTTGTATTTTCTGAGGGACTGCAGCATAATGCTGTCCTAACTGTAGGGTATTCTTTCTTTTTTTTTTTTTTTTTTTTTAAAGGGGATTTTTGAAAAACAAACAAAAAACAATTGCCCTTTGAAACTTTTGGCAAATTGACAAAATTAAATAACTACCTTTACTACGGGAGGATCTTTGTACCCTAGAAACAAAAGTGTTGGAACACCGTGAGTCGAAGTAGGGATTTCACTCTTGGAACGAGCTGTGTTTGCTTCCTTAGTCTGATGCGGGGCACCTTGGGTTAGAGTACAGTTCTGGATAGTGCTGTGTGCAGGCTGCTTTCAGTGAGGAGCGCGTGGGTATAGGTCTAGACTCTTCGCACTGTTCAATTTTAAGCATGTGTTTAAAGACAACCATCATACCTTTTTTAAAAACCTGTTGAGAAGTCTTGATAGCTTCACGTGAATTGTTAAATCTTTTGAGGAGGGCATATTTCTACAGAAAGACTGGAGATCTCAAGGTAGCTCTTCAAGTCAGTGTGGTGTTTCAAAATAAACATATTTGGCTCTTAAAGTTATTTAAAAAATACTTCAACAGTGTAAATTATTTATAGTTATGTTTCTCCTTAGTTACTGTTAATGGCAGGCTATGAAAACAACCACTTAGCAAAAATATCAGCAAGCTATATTGATTTTTTTCTTTTAACGTATTTAATGTAACCTCTAGTGTAAATTTGTTTCATGTGTATTTGATTTTCTCCCCCCCACCCCCAGCTCTGGATTGAAATAGAATAATTGCTTCTTTTAGAAGCACAGTCTCTCCCTTCAGTGTGTCCACTTCTCCTTTAGGATTCATGTCTGCCAAGGAAAGTACATACCGTAAAGAAAGGAAACAGAGTACCTCTTTTCACTGTATTTTTGAGACCCCTTTCCTATTGCTGTTACTCTGTAGAGCTACTAATGCCTTTTCCCCCATCTCTGTAGAATATCGTATCACACAGACTGCCTGATAATGTATCTTTGGCCAGCTTCTGGGAGATACGTGGAAAAGAATCTCTGAAGTAGTGCTACTGTTTTTCTTACCAAAACAGTTTATTCCTTATAATACTGAATTTTTGGAACATGACGTGCGCTCCTTTTACTTGGCTGTCTCCGGCCAACTAGAGGAACTTCAGAACTGTTGAGGTGCCGGCAAACACATCTGTAAATTCATTTGTGGCCTGTTGGGTGCGTCTCAAAAGGCTAATATCTACAACACAGAAAATAAGAAGCACAGACTTGGTGAGATTTGCTGTTGGTTTAGAAACCTGCATTTAGCTTAATGATGATGAAGTATAGCAATTGGGGGAGGACAGGGATATTTGAGCGTCTTTCAAAAAAATCTTTCAAAATCCTCTTTTTAAGTGTTGTTGAATTACTGTTTGTGTCCAAGCTAGATTTTCTTGATGAAACAAACCTTTGAAACATCTTTAGTTAGTTATGCGCTTCAGGTTAATTTTCTGTTCTTATGTAGTAAGAATAATTCTTGTTTATCTGAAGAAAGCCACTTTTTCTGCTTGGCACTTGTAAAAGCTCTTGAAGCAATTGGAACACATTGATCAATTGTGGCTAATTATCCATTAGAGCTTTGAAGTTTTTATTTGCAGGGGTTACACTCATTACAAAGTAAGCCTTCTGAGCTTTAATTTTGATTCGTAAGTACAACAATGATGCTCAGTGCAGAAATTACTTTGATTCTTCCTGTAGTATGTTCCGTTGTATCAGTACTCAGGCTTGTGCAGAATTTTGGAGACGTTTTCTTTCTTTAGGTGTATGTACAGTGCAAGCATATGATTTTAATTTTTTTTTCCCTGGAAAAGGTTCATTTCTAGTTAATGTATTAAAAGAGTTTGTTCTCTATTTATCCAGGCATTTGTAAAGAGCATTTTCCCACGAAATTCTGTCTTTTGTATTTCAGTAATTACGCGGAAACATTTGTACATTTTTTTTAAGTGGTCTTTTTGCCTTGGAATACTTATATTTGTCTTTGACCTCCGTGAAATGCTTGGAAGAGAATTTCAAATCGTATTACAAGTGGTAATAAAACACCTGGCTTCCTCTTAATGGGATTTTAAAAATTTTATTTCTAGCTTTACACAGTCTTTCATCCTCTAATAAAGGATGAAGTAAATTGCAATTATTCCTGGGCATTTGAGTATTTTTCTTTGAGTTTACTACTGAAGAGCAAGACACTATAAATGCTTCATGAATCTGTTGCGGTAGGCTTTTGTTGTAGCAGTGAGTTTAAAGAGGTAAAGTGGAGGCTTTCAGCACAAGATGGGCTGCTTCTGAGCGCTGCTAGCCAGATCATGATTTAGTTCTCAAAACTGAGTCTTGAAATGTTACTCTTTTTTAAAGGCATTCTTGTTACTGACTTTAAAAGTGAGTCTCTTTAAATTAGTATTTTTGTCAAATTGCCCAATCTGCAGACTCGTTCAGGTGAGGAGCTCTCACCTCAGCTGAGATAATAGGATTGCCACCGTTCTTGCACTGAAACTGAATTCACTTTTTTTTTGGTAATGCCACTGGCTTTCTGCCATAAAGTGATTAATCTTTTCCTTGCTTCTCCATCTGTCCCTCTGGCATTATACATACCAAGCACCATGGTGACTTTCTTTTGGAACACGTTACTATAGGATGAAATAGTAATTAGTAGAGACTTACTTTTTTTTTTTTGTCAGTAAACAGATACAAGATGATGCCAACATAGTAAAGAAAGCCTGTCTTTCCCACTTCACAAATGAACATAAATTCCTAATGGACCTATCTTTTACGCTTCTCTGAGAGCCTTAATCGGGTAGGTGGACCTTGCTTCATGTTAGAGATTTGTGTTTCATACCAGAGGGAGATAAGAGTCCAAAGTGCGAAGTCCTCGGCGTGTGCGTGGCTGGAAGACTGCTCTTTTGTACTGAGCATGCAAGCAGAGCGGCTGATCGGAGTGGTGGCAGTAGCACACAGGGACTGAGGAGGGATTAACTCCAGGTGGTTGATGCCGGATCATAGTAGCTCTGGAACTCGTGTGTGTTAAACTCATCTGGGAACTGGTAGTGAAGCTGTGCAGATGGCAAAGCACAGGTCTCTCTCTCTCTCATTGAGTTACCACGCTGGAAAGCAGAAATAAGCCTTTTGAAAGCCGTTCTGTCCTCTTTCAGTGTTCCTTACTAACAGTATGAAAAGCAGTCTGAGTTTCTGATGTTCCTCCATTACTCGGAGCAGATCTACTCTTGCATTCGCAGTACTTTGTATACTTTAACTGATAACTTCTGAACATCTTAGACACCTGACTGCTCGATTTCCTCGTCTTGAGAGAAAGAGAAGATCAAAAGGGAGAAAGTTCAAATTATTTAAGCCAAGCGAGGTGTCACACTGCTTGGTTGCAAAAACATTTCAATCAATGAGAAGAGAGAAGAGACACAACGCTGAGCTTTTTAACCAGGTTGTGTGTCGAAAGCCCAGATTTGAAGTAGGTGTAGTAATTTGACAGGGGATTTGAAGGCTTAGTCCAATAATGGAGTATTAAGTGACTGGTTTTGGTGAGGCCCGTAAAAAAGGAAATAAAGGGTGCATGGGATTGCATCATTTGGTGGCAGCACGAACAGGAGAAGTTCTGAGTCATTCTGTAGTGGCTTACGACAGCGAGAGCTTGGAGGCAGGAGCAATACACCATTTCTGTATGCCCAATCGTTCCGTTCATGCCAAACCCAAAGGATGCTTCTTGGATCTGTGGGTTATAGTGGGAAGTGCAGAATTTCCATTTCATGCCAGCTTGTTCTTTTTTGGGGGGGGGGGGTAAAGAGAAGCGTCCTTAACACATCAGTGATGTAATAGGGCATTTTGGATGAAGCATGTGAGATACTGAGTAACAGTGGCTCTAGAAGGGGTCGATTATTTATGCTCAGTTGCTCTGTCAACGTAAGGCTATCGATCATGGTATAACCCTAATGTTACGACTCGGGCATTCAGAAAACTGAATTTATAGGTAGCTTTGGAGAGGGGGAGCTAGTTACTGTCTCCTCAGCATTTAGCATTTTTAAGTATTCCAAGGCAGCAAGACCACTTTAAATTTGTCTTTGACCTCCGTGAAATGCTATTCACGCTAGGTTGTTTCAATGATACAACAGGAGGAAGTAGGCGGAATGTCCTTCCTTGCAAATATAAGGGATTTAGAAGAAAGCAGTAGTGAGCGACAAATATGTCGTACTAGAGCATTGTGTCTGTTGACCAGGCAAGCTCTCACGTATGCAGCTCTTCAACACTACTGTTAGTTTGTGAAGATCTAGCCTTTTATCAAAACACATCATATCGAGGATGCCTCTGCTCTCTCTGTTCTTTCCTTAATTATGACATGCGTGTTCTGTTCTCTGAAATAATTTGAATTATTAATCTGGGGCTTACAGTTAAATTGATTTTAGCTTTTGTACCATAGACTAAGTCCAGAATAATATAAGGATAGTGGCGGCTCACAAAAGGCTGTCTTTGTGTCTTCCTCCCGTAACTATTTTGTCAGATTCAGAGGTGTGGGAAAAAACCCTCCAACCTTCCTATTTTTCTGTTGTCAAAACAGATCTGAGAGTGGCATAACCAGTAGATTTGGCTGCATATCCTCACACTGCCACTATGGAGGCTGTAGTTCTTCACAGCACCCCACCCCAAGGGTCTTCTAAACCATTTCCTATCCTGCGCTCAGCTCCCTCCCGTGTCCTCAGATAATCTTTCTGAGGTGCTGACAGGACAAGGCTGGCAATAACGGTGGCTCATTCAGAGCCCGGGATACGCTGTCTGCTGTGAAACGCAGTGGGGAATAGCAGAGGTCTTTGTGCCTTTTCTTCATGGAGATGTTAATCTGAGTGTCATAATCTACCCATCTATCTCTCTACTCAGCAACCTTAGGAACTTAATTATCTGTGAGAGCTTTAACAAAAAGGGGTCAAATTGACCAGTGATTTCCAAACTGATTAGAGAAAAATTGATTTGAGGAAGGGGGAGGAAACGGGACACTGATTGTCACAGCACCATTGCTTAGGCACAGTTTCCTTAGGACACCCAGCTAACAACATAACTGTTTTTGTGATCCTGCAATCAGTGTCAGTCTGAAGAGGCAACTTAATTGCTGCTGGATTGAATGAATGAATGAATGAAATTCTGTCTTGCAGTCCACCCTGTCTCCTATCTCGTGTAGTTAGAAGAGCAATCATCTGAAGTTGCACGTGGCCGTGCTCAGTCTAATACGGTTCTGTGGTGCAGAGGAGCATACAACGGTTTGATGCAGTTTTTGGCTTCTGTTCTGCACCTCTGCTTTCCTGGACTTTGATACTTGTCTCTGGGTTTGGTTAATGGACTTGGCAGCTTGGTCAAGGTCTTAGATCATTTTTGCTTCCTGAGGTAACTTTTTCTTCTCACCTTTCTGTGTTGTCTCTAGACAAGCAGAAAGCAAATTCTAATTCCCTTTCTGTTACTAGGTTCCATTTTTATAAAGAGTTAAGCATATAAAAATGACAGTGATACAAAGTCAGACGTGATACCTCTGATTATAGGCCTTATGGCTTTGTGAATTAATTCCTGTTGATGAGTAGAAGCACACACTATTTAGATAAAAGATTATATTAATCTTGAGAATTTCAGTGGTAATTGGTCACTTACATTTTTTTCTAATTCTTGCTTTGAAGCTACAGAGCTTCAGCTGTTACTTGTTGATAGGTCTTTCCTAAACAGAAAATATTTGTTATCATCTTTCTATTCCCAAAGTCAGTACTTTAGGATCATTTCAGTCCTTGCCTTAATAAGATAAGCAAATTAATAAGCTTAAAGAGTAAGCTAAATAAATTAGGCTATTAGATTGCAATTACTGTCTGTTGTAGCCATGCCTTTAAGTACTTTAAATAGTTCTTGAGGCTCCTCTGAATCCTGTCATTTTTACATATCATTCATGAAGAACTAATGCAGCACGATCGTCATCATTGCAGTAGCATTCACATCTAGCCAAACGCATAAAGATGTCGCTTTACGCTTACCCAGTCTTCTTTTCATACCTCCTGTTGTCATATTGAGAGCTCAGATTTGTTGTTCAAGCACTTTGCAGATTCACGGCTTTCAGTATCCAGCCAAGCTCGTCTAGCTTGCTTCCTTTCTTTCTAGGACTGTTTTCTAGTTAAAAATCGTGTAGGTACCGAATTGAATGTTAACGATAACTATTTTTAGTTTACAGGATTGGATCATAATCAGATTACTTCAGCCAGGCTTATTTTCCACTGAACCTATGCTGGTTTGAGTTCTTTGATTCTCATATCAACCTTTCAGTATTTTTTTCTGCTGTCAGGCTAGTCCACATCTTGTGGTATTGGTTTGGTTTTAAATACCTGTCCAGAATAACCTCCTTCCATTTTTGTACAGAAGAGTCAGTGCTTCAAAACTTAATGAAAATCAACATTTAACTTAGAAATAAGTGGGGTTTTTTTCTGGACTAATCTGTCTGGACCAACTAATTCTAAAAAAAATAAAAATATAGCATTAATTTTATGTAGGCAGTGGTGGTACAAGGTACAAAACCAGGAGTGTTGTCAGAGGTAGGTGCAGCTCCTTGGCATGTGCCTGCAAATGAGGCTGCTTTCTCTCTTGCAGGAATACTGATAGTGAACTCAGTCTGTCCTGCCAGACCTTTTGTTAAGTTTGGAAACCCTGGAGTGAAAGGCGGGTTGAGGCAACAGAGGAGAGCTGAGTTTCCCAAAGGAAAACGAGTAGCAAGGAGCAGGACTGTATACAGTTCTGTGGTTTATGACAACATATTGGAGGGGAAGCTAAAAAAGGGGTTGTGAACAGGAAATTGTGTGCCTGTAACAACAGTGAATGGTTTTTGCAGCTTGTTGTATTGGTCGCATGTCTTGGGAGCTTCAGAGGAATACGTGGTAATGAAGTAACTCTGACTGCTTGAACAAGAAAACTGGCTGTAGTGGCAGAGGTGAAGGGACAGTTAATAAAAGCTTAGAGCTAGGAGGAAAGGACAGAGATTTATTTATGGCTTAGATGCTTTGTGTACAAAGAGGGAGTAGCTCCTTGATGCTGGGTTAGAGGAAGAAGTACTATGGTATGTCAGCAGTGATAAAGAAGGGATGAAAAGAGTAAGCTTTAAAGATAGAAGAAAAGGCATCGTATGAAGATCCAGTCAGGTATCTTTTTAATTAGGTTAGTGGACTTCTCATTTCTGTCATATCAACTCTGAGTTGCACCATCCAGTGAGGTCTATAGATTTGGTCACACACTTGATATATAATATCTATGAAATTCCAGGAGCTAGAGGAAATTGAATTGCTGTTCTGCTCTGAAAATAACTAAAAAGCAAGACAAAGAGAAGTATCTCCCACACCTGCTGCTCAAAACATTGCCGTTTGAGATGTCTTGTGTAGTCCAAGTCAGATAAACAAAGGTTTTAAGTTTGTTTTTTTTTCAGCTCAGAAGTTTGTATATTCCTCTGCTTGTGAGAATAGTGAAATACCTTATTTCCTATCCGCAGTCAGTAATAGATTCCAGTATCTTAGAGAGTTGCCATAGTGATAAAAAAGGGAACAGAATCTGTTTGTCTTTCTGGGGTAGCAGAATTATTGAATTAAATGCATCTTTTCCATTGAAGGAGAGTAGCATTATCATATTTCTGAGAAGTACTGTTTTAGAGTAGAAATAACGTGTTTAAGCTGGTGTCCTGCATTAATCACATTACATCTTCAGGCACTTCTAGCCTTGACTTGTGGTTCTGTGCTGGGGCAGTCTATATACATATATATATATGTACACACACACACACATGCATCTCCCCCATCACAATAGGTGGAACAGCTGTGTAGAAAACACCTTGCTTGTGGAAAAGTCTGTTTTACTCCCATCAGAAGTCATTGCAGCTGTGACCACAAAGAACCAGGCAAGAAGCAAGAGCTGCACAAAATTATAACGCAGAAACACGAGTATAAAACGTGAGTTGCCAGAGGATGAGGTGGGATGCGGGGAGCCACCCCGGGCTGGAGTGCAGGGAACGTGGCATGCAGAAAACGGTGGTTGCATCAGGTAGAGAAGAAAGGAGATGAACTGACCATTGAACGAACTGATGGAGAGGAAGAGAAAACAACAGGGGAGGGGGACTGTCCTTAAGCTTAGAACAAAATGGGAGTGAACTGCAACATAACGCAGGTTTTCAGAGAGAAGCTTTCTGCTTTTGTTGTTAATGAAAATGCACTGGCCACCACGCTATGTTGAAGCTTGAGTAGCCCTGTGATAGATGTCCGTGCCCATTCATTGCAGGTGGAAAAAGAAACCACTTGTGCTGGATTGCTTTTTGCTTTCATTCCTTTCAGGAAAGTAAATTTAACAAACTTTAAGCAAAATACAAGTCTTTGTGATGGCTCAGAGCACCACATGAAAACGACCATTCCTACCAGCTTACTAACTCCCGTGTTCTCGCTGGTTTATCTTCTCTGATGATGTGTAATTACCTAGTAATCTTCCCCTGAAGTACCTAATTTGGGATCAGAGTTCTGTGTCAGAAATATAAAAACAAAGGTCTTCTGAGTATCTGCCTTCCCCCACCTGCCCCCTCATTTCACATAGGAAAAAACCCGGGGGCTGAGGCAGGAGCCGCAGCGTTTGAGCCTTCTGACTCGTTTGCTTCGGAGCTGCTGGTTTCAGTTTGCAGAATGAATAAGCAGTGTAAAATCTTTACTATGTACATGCTCAATCTTCTCATTATATTTGCCAGTTGGTTTTTTTTTTGAGATTTCAATTAGTGGTATAGATAAAGTTGTACGGAAGGTCACCTGATCTCAATGTTCAGATAATTAACCAGGAAATGCCAGTTAATGCCTTACGCACTCGCACGTCTTTCAGCATTCGGTATGCAGGGGATCTGTCCTGGTTCTTCCTTTCCTTCCACCTCCTCTTTGTTGCCTTCCCGCCGGTGAGGAGCTGACGGTGGTTTGCTTTGCCGGAGTCCCTACCCGACTGCGTTGGGTGGAGGCGGTTGCTGCTGGAATAAATGCCGAGCTGCTCCTCGGGGTCCCAGTAACAGCTCTGAAACGCTCTTGGTCTTCATGCTGTTTGGCAGCAGGTTGTTCTGTCGCTAAGACTCCTTGCTGATCCCAGCCTTGCTCGAAAAAACTGTTATAAATAGATAAGAGTTCATTAGAGCAGTTCTTGCATTGTGTTGTGCGCTTCTCCTAGGCTCTGGAAATCACAGTCCTGGTAATAAGCTTAACTCCTCGGGGGCAAAACGTGAGTTTAAAAAAATGCTGAAACTACAAACATCTATGAGCTTTAATAAACTCGTTTTCTGTATGATCCCTCCTGATTTTTGTCTCTATTTTCACTTCAGGGATTGCCTGAAGAAGTCGTCTTTCCATCTTTTCAGATTTTTTAACGTTTGTGGGGGTTTTTTTAAAGATGGACTTCAAACAAAAAAAAAAAGTCTTTGGCAGTTTGTTTCAGTGGCAGTAATTTACAAAAAATGAAGTGTAGGTTAAAGGGCATGTCTGATGTTCTACAATGTTATCAAACTAGCTGCTTTTTTTTTTTAAAGTAGTAGACTGATGTAACTCTTTAGCCATAGGTTCCTTTCACTTGTTGAAGCGCAGCTTTAGACATTGAAATACCATGTGGCAGAGAGCAGGTTTAAAAAAACACAAGGTTTCAAATAGAAGCTACTCTGCTTCCAGCTTGATTTCAAAGACCAGCCAGGCATTTTTTAAAATGTCAATCAAGTACATTACTTAATGGCCACCTAGAAAAGGAAAAAATTATCCTCATCCTATTAAGCACTCAGTTTGGAAGACTTGAAAGGTTGCTTTGTTGTTGTACTGAGTTGCGATATGTTTACTAACAAGATCTATTGAAAAGGAAGTATTAAAATATGATAAACCACCCATGTGGTACCTGTTAGAATTGCAGTTCCTTGGTGCTTTTGGGATGTTCTAGTGGTTTAGAGTTTTAACAAACTTAAAATTAGATTTTCTGTTCTTGTCTTTTGAGACCGAAATAGTTGTAATATTTTTCCTAAAAATCTATTTTTAAACATTTTTCCTTTAATAAAAAAAAAGTTAATCTTTCCTGATAATGAAATGAAATGAAGAACACCTCTCTGTTTCTTTTAGAGCAAGAACTTTAAATCTGATGTAAAATTTGTTTAGTATTCTCACTGCCGAAAGAAAATCACTCGTCTGCTTTTTGAAAATTCAGCTGTGTTTTAAGATTCTGCCCGAGGCTTATAACATTATGCTGCACAAGCTCAGCACATCCGTGTTAAGCAACTTCGTTGCCTGCATCGAGTCTTTTCCATCTCCTCCGTGGTGGCCGAATGTGCTCCATCCCTAATCTGCGAGGTCTAAGGAGGACTTTGCTCACGCTGTCTGCTGCAGGCTGATATGGCCCGAGCAGAGCCGTGGAAATAGGTTCATGTGTATGCACCATTTCTCTCGCCCTGTTTGGGCTCACGGCTGTGCTTTCCCAGTGGGTGGTGGTGGTGGCTGTAGGACTCATAGGAAGTTGTAGCATAGCGGTGGTTGCCAGAATAGTCAATCTATTATTCATTCAATTTAACAAAACTCCAGCAAACCTGTAAGCAAGGTCAAAGAAGACTTGACGGGCCAAGTCCTTCTGCAGACAAATGAAGTTTGTAGTTGGGGATTTAGACACAAGGGGAAACTGAGTAACAGCCAAACAGCTAATGTTCTATTTCTGGCCTCTGAAAGGTTTAAATAGTCGGTCATAAGCTACTTTCTCAGAATCTCACTTTTAGATGCAGAGATTTTCTTCACTGTTAATCTGATAGACCATCATGGTATTAATGAATAGCTGTAGATACCTCATGATCATTTCTCATACCTTGTCTGAAGTAGTGGGTTAAGATGAGCGTGCAAGTTTATTAAATACTTCGCTATTAATTCTTCTGAGAAAAGCTGCCAAAATCCATGCTGTAATAAATAATAATTAAAAGATCTAATGTCTTTCAACATACAGTCCTACAAAACAAACACAGAAATACAGAAAATAAAATTCTTGGTATTTGTGCAATGTGATAGTAGGCAACACCTCTTTAAAAACAGTCTTTATTGCTAAGTTTTGACGCTGTTAAGCAATTGGGGTTTTTCTTTGTCTTTTGTGCTATTTGAATTATTCAGCTTTACTCTGGAACACAGCACATACATGATAACCTCTTATGTTGCCAAGTTACAGCTTTTTTCTTTTTTTTTTTAATGTGTATATAATGGGTCAGATTCTTCTGTAAAGATGGATAATTTTGTACAGTGGAAAAAGGCCTGAATCTGGGAACAGTCACTCTGCAGGATGCAGGTTAGGGGAGTATTCCCGAACGTAAAGGGCGGCTGGGCCAGCTCTCTGAAACCCAAGTGTACAAAGTACACTGACAAAGAGGACGAGGCACAGTCAAATTGTGGTTATTGGACTCTGCCCCAACATAATTTACTGCTCTTAACCAGTGCTTCGTCAACTGGTCATTCAGTCTGATTCCTCTAAGCATGAAAAAGCAATCACTGAGCAATTCCTTATTATGAGGCTGTTACACTGATAAGCCTCTTCCAGCCACAAGAATAGTCCTCCTGGATCCCTGCTGGTAAGGGAAGTAAAAAGATCGGGACCATGGAAAACCAGTGTGTTGTGTAAGGAAGGGCTGGAGAGGTCAAAGGAAGGGGAAAACAGGATTTAATATTTCAGATAAAGACTCGCTGAGTGGTTTAATTTATGTTTAAGACATTCTGACAGGTGATAAAGTCATCTAGAAATCCTCCCAGTGTGAGGCAGGGGGGAGCATTGTCGACCTTTATTTCCTTTTTATTTGGAGGGGGGAAGGAGTGTCCTATTCTTAGGCATGCTCTCTGAAAGAAGTAAATGCCTGCTAAAATGTCTTTTCAGGACCTTTTGTCCAGTGTAATATTAATTCGCTCAAGTAATAGAGATTTCACCACTTCTCTTGGGAGACTGTTCCTCAGGCGAGATGGCTCTTTGGATGGACACTGTTCTCTCTGCTCATTCGGGGGGAGTCCTATTTCTGCTTGCTATTCATAAGAAGTTTTGGGGGTGTAATTTGTTAAGGATGTCAGCCTTAGATAGATGTCCTTTTGTTCCGACACTTTTCCTCAAGTACCAAAACATAAGCAGATAAGCATTTGCTAGATGCCTCTGTATTCCCCTTCCTTCCCATCTAGTCTGTGTGCAATGTCATGCTTTGTGCACAGAATGCGCAAAGTATTACCAGATTTGAGATTTGTTTGGTTTTCAGAAGTTTGTGCAGCGTTGGAAAAAGTAATTTATGTTGATGCAGATTGGGAAGGGTAATCTTGTTTCCTCCTTTGCATTTGCACAATGATTTTGTCAGTTGAATTGCAAGGTTTCAGATGCACACAGCCGTGTAAATTTGTAAAATTTTTTTAAAAAATTAATATGAATTTGATTAAAGTTGTGAAATTGAGAATTCAATATTGAACAATTTAAACCGGAATTTGGTCTCTGTGAATGCAAGGATGGATATTTGACATACATTTTCTTTTTCCTTTTTTTTTTTAATATCCCTTTGGAATCAAGGAAACTATAATAATTTCATTCATTCTTTTCCAGATGGGAATGGCAGGTAACACTAGTCCCTTTGGGCAGCCTTTCAGTCAAACTGGAGGGCAGCAGATGGGAGCTACAGGAGTGAATCCTCAGTTACCAAACAAGCCAGGCATGGCGAATAGTTTGTCTCCCTTTCCTGCCGACATCAAGAGTACTCCCGTCACCAGTGTGCCAAATATGGTGAGTTGTACCTGCCTGTTTCCCTTATTCGTTATGTCTGGATAGCGTATTCTCGATTCTTGGGCGATACGGCTTCTGCAGCGTTACTGGACAATTACTACATGGTTGTTTTAACATCAGAGTTGCCCAGTGGTTCCTCACTGCCACTCTGCAGTGCACGTAGAAAGTTTGTGTGCATTTTTACGCAGTAATTTTAACTTTCTAAGCAATCACAGTGTTTTGTTATAAGGGTTGCGTTATATCCTTTCGTTTTATCCGGTACGTTTAGTTCCAAACCGGATGAAAATGTTTTACCTGTAAGTACTGTTTGTAAGTTTAAATTCCTAAATCAATTAGAACATGTCGGATACATCATCAGATTCCTGAAACTAAATAGTACCTTTCATATCCTTTGAATCTGATACAGTAAACACACCACATGCTTCTCAGTTTATATTGTGCGTGACTTGCCACTCACAAGCTTATGAGAATAGTTCTTATTAGGATACTTTGCCCAAGTTTGTAGTATTCTGTTTACTAGAGTTTTCTTTATAAAGTGAAATTAAATATTCCCGTTTGTCTCAGTATATCTGCGTATTAATCAAACTGCTTGTGTCATTTCTATGGAAACTCCAGCTTGTTGCACTTTATATTCTTATACATGATAGCAGTTACTATAGAAACTTGTAAAACCTTCCGTAAGATGCAAATTGCTTATTTTTTAATTTAACTAGAAAACCAGCTATTTTTTGGCAGAAGCAATGCTTGTCCTTCCATCAGTGAGTTTGTACCTGCCTATCACTAACAAGGCTATGCATGAGAGGGAACAGGACGTAATAAACTTCCTCTTTTCTCCTGACTTTAGAGGGAGGGAAACTAATTTTCCTTCAGTTAAGCTGTGAAATCTTTGTTTAATATAATCTGTCATTTATTGCTTATGATTATGGAAAGGAGCTGGAGACTAGGATTAGACCATGTTCAGAATACCACTTGCACTCGTGCAGAATATTTGTAAAAGGCAATCTGCTGCATGCCTATTCTAATTTTGTTTTTAAAATAATTTAAGTTCGGATCAAGTGTAAAGCAAACGAATCATTGCCCTGATTCTGCGAAGAGCCTGCAAATCTGATCAAAGCGCTGTATTCGTCTCAGGGACTGGATTGTTCTGAAGCCTAATTTTGTGCTCATTTCAACGTCAGGTTTTGGGAAGCCAAAATCTTAGTGCACTCATTTACTAGTATTGGATGTAATGGCAGATATTCACATGGAATTAAAAAGGCATTTGCCATCAAGGCTTGTCTAGTGGTGGGGAAGGAAGTAAGAGAAAAAAAACTTTGTTTCCTTGCCTCCCCTCTTGTCCAAGAGACAGGAAGGTAAGGGAAACTTACGTTCCCTATCCTATCGATTGCAGTTTCTTTACAATGTCAAAAATACGAGTTGTCTTCTGAGAGAACAATCAAAACCATCTTTCTTTGTTTCTTATGTGTCAAAAGCTTCGTATGCCCAATGTATCTTTTTCTCCCTCAAGCCAATACAGAGAGTCACAGCCATTTCGAGCAGCAGGCATCTGTGCTGTTGAGCCAAAAGGTCTCAACCCTGCGTATGGATCATGTGGTGGTTAGAGTTTGATGGCGGTCCTGATGGCGGAAAGAACTTTAATATTTAAAAAAATGAAGTTTCCATCTAAACATTTTTATTGCAAAGCCAAGAATTTAAAAGGAAATGTCAGACTTGTTAAATTTTAACCTTTACTTGGCAACAGTGGGTAAGGCAGTGTAATTATTTGGTAATAGTACATACACGGCCATATGCTATTCCTTCCACAGGGACTTTGCTTTATTCAGCGTACAATATGAACAGTGCCCTCTGAAACAGCATATAGTCAACATTTTGTTCTATTTTTGCTGCTCAGTGTGTAGCTGTGGGCCCTCTTGACTGTATGTAGTAATATATTTCACTCGGTCTTTTCCAAACGGTCTTTTCTGTGGCAGTCATCACTGGAGCGAGCATATACTTTGGATTAGTTAATTTTCACTGTGCCTCTCTGAGATACAGATGTGTTGCCCCGATTTTAAACATGAGGCTGAGGGGCACAAAGAGAGTAAGACTGAAAGAATCTGCTGACTCGGAACTTGAGGTGTGTAGGCTCTGGCTTGCTAAAGCTTTCCTCATTTCATATGTTAAGACATTCTCTAAGGGTCAAGTAACATTCACATTGGTTAGGTCTGTGCTCCCACAACTCATGGAAGTGATGTCCGTGTCTCACATTGGGCAACTAAAATATGACCCGAATGACACTTGTGAAAAGTTGCTTGTGACAGAGGCAGTTCCCCTGAGCAGAGTTGCAGTGTTTGAACGATTACGCCATGCTTTCTTGCTGCAATCCCTTCGCCATTTGCTACGGCCCATGATGTTCTAGGACCCTAGAGACAGCGGTATTTGGCCTTGTGCGTGGTCTGTCCTGTTTCGTGAAGGAGGCAGGAGTGGAATGGAAAAGGGTATGACTTTGTGTTACCATCTGTCAAAAATGAACTTGTGGAGGATCAGTTCCGACTCCGTCTACTACAGCAAGTGAGAGACCAACTACATCTTTTTAAAAAAGACCTCCAGGGTTTTTTGTGAGATGATTGGAACCACGTATCTTGCTAAACCAGCCTTCTATACTACCCTTACTTTAAAGGGTCCCAAAAGTACTATTCCATGTGAGAGGCAAACCCATATGAATGAAAACATTGGTTATATGTGGCATGTCTGAGGCAGGAAACCAGATTCCAGCATGACATTAAACACCTGGGCTACCACTAAGAATATCTAAGTAAGAGAAGAGGAAATAAAGATGTAGCCGTTGTCTTCAGACCCCTTGGTCCTGAAAAGCAAGATATTCTTTAAATACTCCTTTCAGTCTTTTGCCTTTCTTTATAACCTTACGTGTACACTGCAAAAGTAAAGCAGAAGATGAGTATGTTTCTTAACTCACATTGTTTAAAGCATCATGATGTGTGGCACCCCTGTCCCAAACACTAACCAGGGGTTTTCCCACCGCCAGGCGCAACCCTCATGCTGGCAGCCGGGATAAACATCTGCTACAGCAGTGCATTTTTTTTTTTTTTCATCCAAATTTAGGCTACCACCCTCCTAAGAGCAACACACTCTCTTCCCCCCACCTCCCACATGAAGTGGTTCTCAGAAGCGTTAGTGCGTTGCATCTTCCAGCCCTTGTCCCAAGCATGACCTTACGCTAGACCCTGAGAAAGCACATTTGGTTTAATCTCTTTAATTAGGAAAGAAGTAACAAACCTTATGGTATTAATATGATTAAAAGGTCAGCATTAAGGTATGAATTTTCAGTGCTGGCCGGATGGATTGATTTCTTTTTGTTTGTTTTGTTTTCCCAACTATGGGTCTGAACAACATATTAGTTTTTGCTTTGTGTGACTGTTACAGAATGCGATCGGTTTTCCTTGCAGAGTGGGCAGCTTGAAATCTCGTGTGAATGACTTGTTTCCAAAAGAAAGATGTTGCTTCTGACGTTGTTGGAAGTTTTGGTGACACACTATTGAGATTCGGTGTCACTTAAATTGTTCGATGCAGGATTGGCAGTGCTCTGCTGCGGTGAGATCATGCAGAATCTCTGGACTGTGGAAGTGAGCCATGCTCTTCACTTTGGCACTCAGCGCAGTGTGCAGTCTGTACGGGAGCCAGGAGCCTCTTGTTTTTGGAGTACCCAGACTCTGGGATGTGCTGTCAGTGGGGGGAACCCTGTAAGATTTTTCCATCAAACTTGCTGAAGCTTTGCGGTGTCTGCAGTGCTGTGTATTCCAAGGGTGGTGATGCATCGTTTCTTTATGGACATACCAGTAAATCTAGTATTTCTACGTGGGTTAGGAATACAATGTGTGAAGTTTGGCTTCCAGACACCAGCTTGGTTTCACAGTTATCCTTATGACCAGCAGATGGAGTTGAGAGAATATTGCTTTTTGGAAGCAAAGGAAATTGTTTCTTCTCAGTTCTCTTGACTTGTAATTGGAGCGGCACATCTTCCCTTGCATTTTTTTTAATTCTGATCTCTTATTAAACTGTGTCTCGAGTTTTCTTTTGCGTTCTTCCTTGTTTCTCTGTTTCGTTTTATGTCCTTTGGGTTTCTTTATTAACAGATTTTGATCAGAAGAGAGTAAAAGAATGACTGGGGGATGAGGATGTCTTAGGTGTGCCTTCTGCGGACCTCCTAGAGAGAGGAAGAAAAGCTTTTAAACTGAGAGGCCAGGTTTAATTAGAACAAGTAGAACCGTGGCTACTTAAAATAGACAACTCGTATTTTATTCTAGAGACTAGAAATAAAAGAGGCTTTATGAAGAATCTATGTTGGTTCCTTACAGTAAGGAAGGCTTGCTTGCTTAACCTTTCAGTGATATTTTTTTCCTCTCCTGCAGCAAACTCGGGCTTGTCTTTCACTGTGGGAAAGGTCTGTGACTGTCACCCCAGAGGCGTGCTGTGTGTCTGCTTGCTGCTCTCATCAGCAGTCTCCTAGTCTCTGGTGGGCTTCCTGTTTGCTGTGCTCACCTTCCCTGTGCCTGCCCTGACCTGCACTCTGAAAGTTTTTCTTTCCCAGGCGTGCTCACTCCTCTTCCTCAAGAAAATCCCACAAAGTGGAGCAGCAGCCTAGCAAACAGCTGGGAAAAAGGTCTTGTCCGTGTTGCTTAACCACGGTCTTCTAAGGAAAATATTTTAATAACCTGGAAACAAATTTAACACATAATGTCCAGTGCTGGAGAAACTGTGTTACTGTCTGGGGGGAAAGTAGGCATCCCTATTCTGTCTTGGGTGTGGGAGTTCATCCTGGGAACATGTATTGCTCTGAGTGGTGGAACATTTTAATTTTTGCACCATCCATAAATAATGGTGCCAGGCTGGCAAAAGCAAGCTGAAAAAGAGGATCTGCTCATTTCCCTGCACGCTCGCTCGTGTTCCATTCTCCCACCCCTCCGTATTTGAATATATGTGGTGGAGAATATCCATTGCCACTTCTTACTCTCTTCCAGCAGTTGAGGTGAAGTACTCCATAGCCAGCATTCTGACAGCGTGGCTTTCCTTCACTTTAAACTTCTCATCCATCTCTTATCCACAGATTGGGATTTTCAATGTTGATCATTCCTCAGTCTGTTTTATCACTCAGCAAATTCTACATAAAGCTCTCTTAAAAATTTTTTCACTTAAGTTCCTGTGTGTGAGAACTGGACTCTGCTGTCCAAGCTTCGTCAAGTTTTGTTCCTTTTTGTTGCTTTGAAATACTACTTCCTTAGATGTTTCTTGTTATTTGCTAGTCCTTCAAATCAGAAAGCTTGTAAAGACAAGGAGATGCAGTTCCAAAAGTGTATCCTTAAGAAAGATGCTGATCCAGCCTTGATTCTCAGGGGTCAACTGAATAATATTGAGGCATTTGCTGGTTTTGGAACGAAACTTTTTTGGCAATTAAAAGCCAGGTGCATTGAGGACATTCTCTAGGACCAACTGTTCAAGTTCCTTCTATAGAAGGACTGTAGGAGCCTTCTTGCTTTTTGTGGTTGCCGTGGCCTTGTGAGGCTCGCTCCCCAGTACTGGCTTCAGAGGTGGAAGTTATACTACATAGTGGTAAGTGGAAGATGGAAGATGAAAATATTCCTCTTCACTCTTGACATGAAAGCTCTGCCTGTAGCCATGTTGGTATCAAAGCTTTGAAATACATCTTGGGCTCTGAACGTATTCTTCATGTTAAGACCATGTATCGTGTCGGCTTTGTATGCAGGAGCATACAAAGGTATCACCTTCCCTTCTTGTCTGTAGCTGCATTGCAGGGTCTCAGATTGGTGCTACTAACGGGCTAATGTAATTTCTTGCCACTCAAGTCGATCCCTGCCCAGAGAGCACAACCACCTTCTGAGGCTGTGTCCAGCTCGGGAAACCTTTTTTCCTCTGTCATAAGTCTCTGCCCACCATGCAGACTCAGTTTCTGATTCCTTCCGCTTCTTGAATGAGAAGACGCAGCACTGTAACGTTGTTGGGCACAAATGCACGTGCTTGTGCTTATAGTACTTTCACTCGTGTCAGCCTGTTCTGTGTGTGCATGGACTTCTCAAGGCTAAGCAGACCTTCAGATGCTTGGTGTCAGAAGGATCCTTCCTGTATGGACAGGACCAGGCTGTTCAGACCGTGCCTATTCACAGTAACCGGTGGAACCAGAGAAACCACCGTCCATGTGGAGAATATCAGAGTGAATAGCAAGAAGTATAATCTGGTTCTGTGTCACTGTCACAGGGAAGCTCTGGTAGTCCTTGAGAAAGCCTGGCTTCATTAAGTGACGGCACTGAGAAATGCCTGTTTCCTCGATGCCATCAGATAGCTGCTGCTGGAGCTCTCCGTGCAGTTTTGTGACAGAACGGTGCTTCCTGGGCTGTTCAGAGCTGGTTGAACGCTTGTTAGAGCATTCCTGCAGTTCCTACGTGCAGGAAGGACTTCTTTCAATCTTAATGTAAATGTGCAGGGTATGTGATTGGAGTTGATCACACTGTGAATACTTAATTCAGATAGAAGTGTTGTTAATTAGAAGTGTTGTTTGAGATTTACAGTTCATGCGCATATCCACTTCAAGCCCACTATCCCTTCTCTGAAGGGGACCTTCAAGATCACACTCTAAGCCTGTGATTGAAGCGGAACTGAGGAGGTTTGGGTATGTTTCGCCTTACGTACTTGTGCACGAGTGAAGGTGGGATGCAGCCTTGCTCTCTGCAGATGCTACAAGGCTTGTTTTATTAAAGTCTTTATTGATAGACTAGATGTGCCCATAATGTAAATGCACATGGGGATGATGTGTTAAAATCTCTTGTCACTATTAAATAACATCCCTATTCTAGTCCAAGAGGTCAACAGACTAAGAAGAAACCCAAGTATGAAGTGCTACCTGCCTTCTGGTTAGGGTGAGGGTAGGCCTATAAAATAAACAACTGTACCAAAATAGTAATACTTTGTGGCAGTGGATTCTTAATTATCTCACTAAGATCCACTGTTGATTACAACCCTGTCTTAAAGAACTAAAAGGCATTTTTTAAATACAGGATTTGTCCTAATACAACGATTCCAGAAGGTGGTATTCTGTTATGGAAATAAAAAGAAACTATAAAAGATTAAATGTATTTTAAAAACTTAATGCTATATGGAAGCTAGGCTGTTTACCTGTTGAAAGATTACTAGTGCTACTGAAATTGCTGCCTGCTTTTATAAGAAAAGGTACAGAGTGTTTGGTCTTGACAGACAACATTGAGTGGGCTTGAGTATAAACACATCAAAACATAGAGGATTATTGGCATCTCAGTAAAGTAAAACCGCCAGGGAACTTTGTGTCCATCCAAGTCCATGAAGATTAGATACTTGTGCATCTGTGCTGCCCAGAAGTTTTTGCTTTTCAGAATAGGGACAGGGCAGAATTGTCTTTTTGTTTGAATATATAGCTTCCATAATTTTAAATTGTATTAATAGCTGCTTTACAGTATAGAAGTGTTGTATTACTGTGTTTCTAGAAAACTGGTTAATGAAGTTGCCATCTCTGTCAGAGGTTTTAGCAGACCTTCAGCCCCTGATCTGCTTGTTCTCTTTATGGTGGAGCTCAGCAAGGTAACAAGAGAAGCAAAACTATTTTTTTACCTCGTGTATCTGACCTGCGAAGCATTTATTTTAATTGTGGGAGCAGAAGTGTCTGAATTTCCTGCTTTATAGAGAAAACTGTTTGTCATTCTGGTGAAGCAACGTGAAGCCTCCCGCTCATTCTGGAGAGGAATGGTTTCTGTGGTTGATGGAGGATTTACGCACCTTTGGGGTGACTGCAGTGCACGAGCACGGTTTTGGTCCTGCAGACCACTGTTCTTAAAAGACAAACTAACAGGGAAGAGATCAACTTCCTCAAACAGTCAACAGTCCTGAACATAAGAGAGATGGTGGAAAGATCACTCAATATATTTCCAGGTTTAGGACTTTACAAGGTTGAAATAGTGACCAACATAACTCTATAGAGCTTAGGCAATATTCTGACTTTTTTTTTGTGTCTACCTGCAGACACTCTCATCCAGACTGAGACTACTTGTTCTTCTAACTACTCATATTCCGTGATTCTGCTTTTTTGTTACTCAATCTTCAAGAATCCTTTTGGGTCAGGGCATCTGTGCTGATACAGCTGTAGTCATGTCTGTTAACTGGTAGGGTAGTAACAAAAGGAGAACTTTGGCTTGGGAAGCAATTCTTTGACTGGGATGAAAGCATCATTTCCAACAAGATTTTCTTTGGCATGGGCTCTATTTTTCTGCAGATTGGCTCAACTAATTGTTTCCTATTTGTGACCCAAGAATTGTTTCAGCAAAACCTGTCTGCTCTTGTGGATTTGTTCACAGAAGAAATGGAAGATTTAATTTCAGCTGCCTGCACTGGGAGCATAAGTGCAGGGTTTCCTTCACCCTCTTTCCTTTTACTGCTCCTTCTCTTGCGAGCTCAAAACAAACAGATGCAGCAATTCCTCGTTGTTTAAGACTTACTGTAATCATTATCAGTGGCAGAGTTCCCACCTCCTCCATCAAATGCCAGTCATTCTGGTTTCTACTTCATCTTGTGTGCTCTGTTGTCCAGAAGAAAAGCTAGCTCTTTGCCACCTGCACATCAAGTTTTAAATCTGAGGACAAGGCTTGCTGCTGGAGTAGTGAGAACTTAAGCCAGGGAACCTTTTGTTTACCTAAGAAAATGAGGGGGTTTACTGCTATGTGCTCTGTTTGTAGGCTATGGAATTTTCTGGGGAGTCCTTCTCAAAGGTCAAAAGCTGAGCAGGCTACAAGTGGTGTTTTTGTCACTTAAGCATGATTTTCCTTAAATGTAATACGCAAGCTTTGGTCAGTAGCTTTGTAGACAGCACTGAACTATTTCCTCTGTGAACTCCCCCGCATAACCCTGTTCTTCCTATATTCTAGTTGTAAGTGTTTTTAATGGCTGATTTTCCTTAGGTAGCTTGGAAGTTGGTGAGCTTTTCTGTGGTAACCTGTATTTACAGTGCATAATCAAAGTGATTCTTGGGACAGTTTCATGTTTGTCCACGAGATTAATTCAGGCTGCAAATCACAGGGATTTAAGCATTTTTGCAGTCCTGTAACTGCTTCTGCTCGTGGAGTTGTTGCAGGCCGTGGATGTGTTTAATTTTGAAAAACAAGTTTCTATATTTGTCCTTCAAAGGTCCAAGAAGGTGGTTAGTAAAGCATCTAAATCTGTGCTGAAGAAGTGGCATGTTAAGGAAGCTATTTCTCTTCTGCGCTGTTATGAGCTGTGTCTTAGACTGAAGATCTCTGTGGGTACGCGGGCTCTGTCAGGCTGGGCTCGGGCATTGGGGCAGCAGTGTATCCATACAGTGGATGCTGGAAATAAAGCAGCGGATTTTACAAGCTGACACAACCTAGCATCACCCTGTAGTTAACTCTAGTTCACTTCAGTAGACATAATACAATCCAGATCTAGGTGGCCCTTTCTGGGGGAAAACTGTGTACTTCTTACCTTGGAAATTTTCTCTATGAAAGGAATATCAGCACTCACTTGTGAGAAGAAAGGCTAATTTAGGCTTGAAAAATCAGTTCTGTTTTTCACTGTAACATACAGAGGCAGTCACAATTTTGACTGCTTTCTTCCATTGGACTCCTCTTTCTGCTAGGGACAAGAAACTAGGATTGAAGTGTATAAAACCTATAATATGAAAATACAATACTGAACATACTTGAATTCCACCTCCAAGTGTGGTAAGAGCTCATTCCTGTTGGAATTATGATCTGTCTAATAAACAGAAGATTTTGGATGGCTTTTACTTAGACTATTGTTTGTAAATGTCTGAACAGAGGAAACTCTCAGTACGTTTTTGCTGTTCCAAGGTTAGAATAGAAATGTTTGAGAATGCTACAGAGACTGGCGTAATAATCCTTGTAGCCAGTCATAGCGGGATGTTTGGCAAATAGTCTTGTGTTATTCAAATTATTATACAAAATTAAGATCAGAACTGAGACTCGCAAACGTGATGCTAAACTCTCTGTTCTCTCAGTCCCAGATGCAAACCCAAGTACAACAAGTGGGGATCGTACCGACGCAGGCAATGGCAACTGGACCAACAGCAGATCCGGAGAAGCGCAAACTGATCCAGCAGCAGTTGGTTTTGCTGCTTCATGCTCACAAATGTCAGAGGCGCGAACAAGCAAACGGAGAGGTGCGGGCCTGTGCTCTCCCGCACTGTCGAACCATGAAAAATGTCCTCAACCACATGACACACTGTCAAGCTGGGAAGGCCTGTCAAGGTGAGAGCACGGTGCTGAAGCTACTTTTGCAAATGAGCTGTGTAAGGTTTCTTGCGTATTTGTCAGCAGCGTTTCTCTTCTTGTCATGAAGATCCCTATACCTGGCACAAATGAGTGCCAAAACTGGTTCTTTAATTAAACAGCTGCTCCCTTTTTCATTACCTTTGCCGGGTTTCCGTTTCAGAACTCTTCACAGTTGTCAGTTTAGAAAACAGAATGCAATATTTGCCCTTTAGAGGTAGGATAGTACCAATGTAGCCTTGCAAGTGTCTTTTTCATCTCCTCTGTCATATAAAGAGGGTGTAATATGCACCACGTCGTTGTCTTAGATTTTAGTACCTAGTTTCCTTCATTTATTATGGCATTATTGATGTGTCCCAAAAAATTTTAGTTGCCTTTAGCTGTGTTTAGTTGTATGTACAGTATTGCTTGTAAAAGAGAAAGAATAGAGTTGCTCTAAAAAATGAGATTAGTTAATTCAAAACCAGTTAACCAAGGAGTGACTTTAATTCTATTGGTTTTCCTTGTTACAGTTGCTCATTGTGCATCTTCGAGACAAATCATCTCCCACTGGAAGAATTGTACTCGGCACGACTGTCCTGTGTGCCTTCCTTTGAAAAACGCCAGTGACAAAAGAAATCAACAACGTAAGTAGTTGTTTTACTGCTGTCACGAGGGAATTATACTGTTAAAATAAAGTTGATCAAATGTGCAGTGTAGGAATAAACTTTTGACAGTGTCCCAACAAGCTTACTAGCTGTTTAATAATCTTGTATAAGGATTAATATACTAGTGAATTCTCTTTTCTGATCATTGAATGCAATTTAGTACTTAAATACACAATAATTGTAAAGGGAAAGTCTTAGATCAAGTGCTCATCTGTTTTTAAAGGGTGTGGCAACTTTTAACTGCTGTTTTATTGTGAGGCAGGTCAGTAGATTCCAGTTATAACACAATTTTGGATGTAGGTAGACTTTTGGGGAAGATAAAAGCTGCAAAAGGATGTGGTCTGGGTGTGTTAATCATTAAGTGTATTTAATGCTGGTATAGACTAGCTGAAGTTCTGCAAATCAGTGTGGTTTTGCCCATGCCTGGTTTTTTATAATAGCTCAGCTGTTACTGATGCTTGGGGACAGTCAATTTCTAGTGCATTTCTTCCCTCTTGCTCTGAAACAGAAAATACGGAGCTTAAGTTGGTAGGTTTGCTTCTCATCAAATCCTTTGAAAAGATGCCAAGGTAGAACATTTTACAGCATAGACGCAGCAGTTCTAGAAGTCTAATGTTATGCCTAAGTGTATTTAAATAAGGATTAAGAAGTGGAAAATAGCTGGAGGACTTGCAAAGCTTGTACATTTGAATTGTGTTGGAAGCATTCTGCTAATTTCCATTTAGGCTGAGACTGCAGTGAGGAACACTAATAAACTTTGGAGGGTAGAGAAGAGCTCCCAGGTTAGGTGAGATTAAGGTAGAGGAGAGAGTAGCTGGTAAGACTGTCCAAATTATCCATTGAGGATGCTGTCATAGTTTCAGGAGGGTGTGTTTTTCCTCCAAAACTGAAAAAATTGTAAATGTAAAGCTACTTGGAGGTAAGAATTTTGTTTTCATTTTACCAAACTTCTCCTTGGTAAACAAGATACGTCTTGTGTGTTGAAAGTAGTAATTTGTTGCAAGTGATTAGTTATGTTTGGCCTTCAAAAAATGTGTTGAAAGCTTTGCCTTTTAATATGACATGGTCCATTTGTGCATAACATCCTTATTACATAGTTGTTATCAAAGTGCTAACAACATCTAGCACAACAGAATTGTTTTTTTCATTACAAGCTGCTGTAGAAAAATAGTTTGTGCAGTATTTGTTTTTACGTCATTCATACAACTTGTCAAAAGAGAAGGCACTTGAACAAGAACAGTCCTTAAAAATAGTTTTATTATGGGATCAAATAGGATGCTGTTTGAATGCAACAGAATTATAATGGATAAGTGTAGAGTTTGGCTCTCTTGTTGCATGCAGGGGAGATAAATATGAAATCTCCTTCTATTCAGCTAATCAATAATTCAATGGTAGTAACCATGAAAATTTGCAGTTTAGTATGCTGAGGTTCTTTGTTCTGGATTATGTCTCTGACTCATACGCATAATACCTTGTGGTTTGTTTGAAGGTAAAAGGTGAACACTAAAAATACTTGTTTAGGTATATTAAAAAGGATACCCCTTTTTAGGCATTCAAAAACACTTGTGAAATGATTTACATTAATATGTGCATTTGAAAACACTGTGCCTGACCAGGTGAAAGCTAGCCTAAGCTAGGTTAGTTTAAGACTTGAAGAAAATGTTGGCTCTCTTAGGAGTAAATAATTACAGCATCTACTAAACTGGGGTGCGGAGGGGGTCTGCGTATGGCAGAATATGGTGAGAACATTTAAAAAGGGAAGGACAAATGAGAAGTCTAGTGACCCTCGTTACTTTTGTCAGGCTGTCGTCCTTACAGAGTGAATGACCACGCAATGGTCATTAATGACCTTGAGTCCTAGAATCTTCCTTTCTGTGCTCATGCCTGTCCTACCATTGCTGTTTCGTGTCCTGTTGTATCTGTGCTGGGCTTTCAAGTGGCTCCTTCAAAGTGTGCCGATCTTTTAGAAAGTTGTGCAGTTGAGCACTTGTGAAACATCGCGATACGGTGGCTTGCTTCCACCCTTCCCACGCGCAATGGCTCACGTGCTCTTTGTCACTATATTCCTACTCCTTGGGGGATTCCCTCTGCATGCTGCAAGAAATTTTAGGTTATTACCATGGAGCTGTTTCTTTACAGGTATCTTACTCCATGTTTTAGTGGTTTGTTGTTTTGGTTTTTTTTTTTTAAAGTAATCCTGAACTGTCTTTCATTATAATTGTTGATAGTAACATGACTCGTTAATAGGACATGTTGGGACAAGTTTGAAACTTTCTGTTCCCCACGGCTTTTTCTGTATTATACCATGTTATACTTCTGGGACAGTAGGGGGAAACTGCAAAAAAAAAAAAAAGTTATTTTGGACATGCTAGAATATGAAGCTTTTCTTTTGAATAGGCCAGTGACTCCTGTGTTTCGAAGTAATGACTTACAATTTGGTATAAATGTTTTGGGGTTACAGGGTTTTTGTTAGGAAGTACTTCTTCCTGTCTGCTGAGCCCATCACAATTTGGCTTATAAACTCTTGCAAACAGCTGTTGATACATTTCCTAGCTATATAGCTCTATTGAAACAGTTATTTTTCTGAAGATGTGCCTTGTAGTGAACATGCTTGAGCTTCTTAATTCTTCTGTTCCTGGCCTGGGCAGGTGCGTATTGTGCCACCAAACAGCTCCTGGCTCTGCTTCCTTTATTGTAACCGGGGCCATCCTCACACAATCCTTGATGTGCTTCATTCCAGGATCAGAAGATTCTAGAAAATCTTTGGGATCGCTGTTCAGCTGAGTGAGACTGGAAGGTGGAGTTGTGAACATGGAGCTAGGGTCCCCTGTATTTTTCCTTGTAGGAAAATTTTAAATAAAATGCAGTGAGGAAAAAGCTGGATTGAGAGAGTGAATCTGGGACTGCTAATCTTCCTCTAAAAATCTGATTTTAAAGAAGGCTGGGCCAGAAGTTCAGGAGTATGTGGGCTCAGGGGTGAAGGGGGTGGGATTTGACTGGGTTCTAGCTGGCTGAGGAAGTAGGTTATTGAGTGTGGGCAGAAAAATGAAAGAAGACCTGGATGTAGAGCATTTGGGACCTGACCCTTTGTAGAGAAGGAAGAAGTGCATTGGTGCACAGGGAAATGTGTTCAGAAGGAGTAGGCAGCAACTTCTTCACTGGAGCCCGTTTCCTGCGACAACCAGGAAACAAGGAAATCCAGTTTGCTCAAGTCTTACTGCTAGTAACTGTCTGTAAAATCTACAAACAAAATGTGTCTCTTGTTTTTTCAAGTGCTGGAAATCATACATAACGGTGACCTACCAGCTATCAGTTATTCCGCTGAGCCACGATAGATGGTTAGCCCACGGATTAAGAAGTTCCATTCATTGCCTAATACGATGCTATACTATGAATGCTTTTAGTTTAATGCTTAACCTAAAAATTAAAATGGCGTTGGTGGTGAAGTTTAATCCTGACACCTCCTACCTTTAAGTTGCTCTTAAATTCTTTACTTACCCCATGATTTGATTGGTGATACAGCCTTTAATTAAACGATCGTGTACAGTTGCCTGATTCTGGGTGCAGGACAGGCTTGTGCTCAGGTGAGTCAAGGTTACCAGTAGAATTTTTGCTCCAGCCACTTTGAGCTAGAATGGATGTAATGAGCAGAGCGAGGAGCTGCAGGGCAGAGCATTTGAACACTGCTGAATGAGTCTCAATTCCACAATTTGGAAGAATTGAGGAATGAAGAATTTAAATCGAATTTCCCAAATACAGATTAACACGTTGCTTTCACTGGGGTGGTCAGGTTAGAGAAGTGCTGGGCATTCTTGCTTAAAATAGCATTAGGATGTCTGTGTTTAAAATAAATTCTAAGCAGCTGGAGGGGCAGAGGGGCTCCCCTCTAGAAGACAAGAGTGCAGTTTCATTAAGGCAGCATTATCTACTTTGCACACTGAAAGAGGAATCCTGTAGATGAGGCAGTGTTTGATCATTTAGATTACATCCTAATGCATGTGCCTAAGAGGGCCTAATCAGGACTGTCCAGGAGGTTCTGGGGCTGCTTAACTTCTGCTTGTTTGAACTTTCACTCTTAAGATATATAAACACATGTGACTTTGTAACACTGGGACATACGGAGCTCAGTTGTCTTTAAAGCATTTAGAATCTAAACAGTCCTGTACAGAGTTGTCTTCACCCTTGTAGCTTCTGTCATGAGCTCATCAATGTCTAAAGCATCAGTTAATTAAAAAAAAAAAATCATGGTAGACATTGTTTCATGTAGCACTGCTCTAATGTGATAACTCCTGCTTGTTTCGTTGCTGTATTTATTTTAATTGACTTGATTTCCTATGGTATATGCCACAGAAAGGATTGCATTTGCACTTGATCTGTCCAGTATGGAAATTTAATACTCTCTTCCTCCATCTTCTTGCTTGACAGATTGAGATGTCATACATTCATATAAAACTAATGAACAAGCAGACAAAAAAAAAAACCTTCAGGATCAGATTCATGATTTTGAGAAAATACTCAACACAGTATGCTATTAATTGAGTTATAAAATACTGGAAAGCTGAGACCAAATAGTCAGAGCTGCTCATTTCCATATTGGAAGTGTACTGCTGGCTGTATGAACGTAGTCGGTCCTCTGATAAGAATACTTCAGTTCGACCATTTGGCGGTTTCCCAGCTTCACTGAGTTTTACGTGCTGGGATAGGTACATGCGCACACATGGAACTTCTTGGAGATCATTAGTCTTTTCCAACTGCAAGTCAAAATAGTGATCTTCAGACGTTGTCCCCTTATGGTAATGTTAGTAGTTTTATGAAGAAACAGTGGGGTTTTTTTCCTGTTTAGAATGGACTCACTATCCATCTTGTCACTTTTAAAGTGACATTCAGACTGTGAGCTCTGACAAATATCCAAACTGAGCTTTTATATGTAGTCTTTGGTCTGGGGCAGAAAAGGACATCTGGAAATCTGATCTCGCCAAAGTAGATTTCTCTAGAATTGGCTGGATGGTGGTTCCTAGAGCTGCTCTAACATGAGGGCTCAACTTGTGCTTCATAGTAACTGATACCACTGCCAAAGCTCAGCCCAAAACCATGGGCAAAAGGTGGTTGACTTCTCCAAGCTCTGCCTTAGCTTCAGTGTGAGCTTCAAGCCAAGCTTGTAGGCCTGAGAAGATCAGTGCCAGGTTTTTTCCCCAGAAGAGCACGAGGAATGGTGGAACACTTGGCTACCCGCAGTGGGATGGCTAGAAGCTTTTTTTCCTGTTCCCAGCTTTCAGCATCACCTGTGGTCAGTCTGCCATCTCCAGGGTCATTCTCCTGTCTCCACCTCTGATTTACAGCCCATACCGAAAGCATGTGGGGTTTTTTTGTTGTGAATTTTCTGGAGAAATACCATCCTCTTTAACAAGCTGGAATTTTTATTACCTACTGAGTCGATCCTTTACTGTCACAACAGTCTCTGAAGCCTTTTGAATTCCAGGGTGCCATAAGTTTTGTGCTATTGAACCTTTCTAGAGACTTCCTGTTTTTTTGGCTTGCGCTAGTGTAAAGGCCTCCTTCTCTTAGACTGTGCAATTCAAGTCCAACAAGAAATTCATACAGTTGCTCTTTAATATGCCTTTTTTTTTTCCCCCTCTCTTAAATGAAACTGATAGGATCTCAGTCAGCTTCTCTCTTTGTTTTTAAACTTGCCCAGAAATGATCAGTGAGTTCAAAAGTTACTATGAATGCATCCAGAGAGTGTAAGCACATATAAGCCCAATTTCCATGGTAAACCCGGTGTTGAAAATACTGTGGATTGTCCTTGGGGGAAAAAAAAAGTATGTTTTCTGTGGGCCTGCCTCTCCTAATATTTCAGTAAAACAACTAGTTTTTCCTATATTAAAAGCTATTGTTGTTGCTATGTTTAGCCCAGAAATTTCTAGTGCATGTTACATATTTAATCACTTGAGGGGAAAAATGTGAAGTATGTATTAGTAATACTTTTACGAGAGTCTTGGTTATCAAAATGCATTGTCTCCATAGTGAAGGGTATACTCCAGGTGCCATTCACAATGGAACATGTTACTACCTAGAATGGCAGCTAAAACGAGGACAGGAAGGCAGATTTTTATTCACTTCTGGGTTTAGTAAAAACTACTTTTCCCTGTTGTCTCAATTTCCTGTCTACAGTGGAAATTTCCATACATCTGTGCGGTGAGAGAGGTTGGTTGGTTGTGGTGGTCATATAGGTTAATTAATACCTGAATATCATTATCTAAATTGTTTACCAAAACCTCTGGCAGGCTCATCCCCTTTCTGACTCTTCAAATTATTTTAGATTTTGTCAGTACGATCTGAAACCCATCAGGGCTTTTCATATCTCTGAATAACTTGGGTTTTAGGGTAATTTGGCCTTCAGAGGATTCATCTAGTGACTGCTCGGAATGAAAATTTCTACCATCAGATCTTCACTATTACCTTAGTGTCCAAGGACACAGTATTTCTGCTGAACTCAGGATGTCTGTTCTGGAGCCAAATATTTTGACCTAAAATGGGATTGATGGGAAAGAGGGAAGTAGAGGAATTAATTTTTTTTCTCCCCTTAGTCTACTGTCCCAAGCATGAAAATCCTATTTAGCCTTATATTGGAGCCTATACTTTATGTATATTACAGTAACTACGGGCTTATCTGCCTGAAATTTACAGCACTTCTCTTTAGACTGCATGTATTAATTGCTAGGGTGGTTTCTGTCCTGTAGAATCAAAGGCTGAGTTTCCCCACTTGGCATCTCGGGTACCCGTCATTCTGTCCTTTGGCAGAAAAATATATACCATATAACTATATGCATGTTCTGTTGATTCTTGGCATGATTTGTTTTCTTGTGTGTCCTCATTGATTTTCAATTTTCTCTTATCCTTTCTTTTTTTATAGCCCTTCTAGGGTCTCCGGCTGGTGGAATCCAAAATTCCATCGGTTCTGTTGGCACAGGCCAGCAGAATACTCCATCGCTAAGTAATCCTAATCCGATTGACCCCAGCTCCATGCAACGAGCCTACGCTGCTCTTGGACTGCCGTATGGCAACCAGCCTCAAACGCAGTTGCAGCCCCAGGTACAAGGCCAACAGCCGGCACAGCCTCAGGCTCACCAGCAAATGAGGACCATTAATGCATTGGGTAGGTGGAAAAAATACCAAGCAACTAAGGTGTTAATATAAACTGAACTGTTAAATTTTTAGGATAGTCTAGTGTTTCACTTGACCAGAGTAGTGACTTTCTGTTCCTGTTGATTAATAACTTTAAATTGTACTACTTACAAACACTACCATTCATTTACATTTGACTTTTAGAAAGCTTTGAATATATTGCTTCTGCCAAATAGCAGTAGTTTTCGTTTCTTTCAAAATGCAGTCCATAGCTTATTGCTGTCTGAGGTGATTAGACAGAATTGCTGAAGGATTTTGGTTTAAGTATTTCACCTGTTCAAAATGCTCGTTTCTTTCTGGAACTTAATTGTTAGTGTTACCGTCTTTTTAGCTTACTGAACTAATCTTAAGAGTTTATTAATTTTAAATTTTAATAGACTATTTTTTGTAGAAAAAAAAATGTTCAGACTGAAAGTAACTTGATTCCATAAGAGGCTATGTATACGTACCACAGCAAATATTACCATAGAAGTATTTATCTGATACGCTGTTTCTTTCGTTAACCAGTTGGGTCAGTAAAGTGTAGTTTTGCCGTGTTATTGTCAAAATTGTGAACTGGATACCAATGATGTTTAATTTTGTCCCAAAGGAGCCAACCAGATGAACCTTCCCGCAGGAGGAATAACAACAGACCAGCAAGCTAGTCTAATTTCTGAAACTGCTCTTCCAACATCCCTTGGGACAAATAAGTAATGCACGCATTTTCATTCTTGCTCAATTAAACGTTTATTTACATGCTTATGAATGTAAATAAAGAGCATGCTTTAAAAACTAATTGTATTGGCATGGAAATGATCAGTCACATCTATAGCTACGCTCTGTCCTATTTCAGTTCTATATCTACCACTTTGCTCCCCAGAGAGCCCCAGAATATTTAGTAGTCTTAAATGAATCCCCAAGGGAAGAATATTTTGTATTTTTAAGTTCTGATTCTTTATCTTTCATACTGTGTCTTGCAAACTCTTGAGCTTTTCTGCTGTAGGTGTTGCAGTTTGCTGATATCAAAATTTCACTTAGAGAATGTTTGATTCAGTAGAATCATTGAACCATAGAGTAGTTTGGGTTGGAGGGGACCTTGAAAGGCCATCTAGTCCAACCCCCCTGCAACAAGCAGGGACATCTTCCACTAGATCAGGTTGCTCAGAGCCCCGTCCAACCTGATCTTGAATGTTTCCAGGGATGGGGCATCTACCACCTCTCTGGGCAACCTGGGCCAGGGGTTCACCACCCTCAGCATAAAAAACGTCTTCCTTGTATCTAGTCTGAATCTACTCTCCTTTAGTTTAAAACTGTTACCCTTTGTCCCATTGCAACAGGCCCCGCTAAAAAGTTTGTCCCCATCTTTTTTTATAAGTCCCCTTTAAGTACTGAAAGGCCACAATAAGGTCTCCCCAGAGCCTTCTCTTCTCCAGGCTGAACAACTCCAACTCTCTCAGCCTGTCCTCACAGCAGAGGGGCTCCAGCCCTCTGATCGTTTTTGTGGCCCTCCTCTGGACCCACTCCAACAGGTCCACATCTCTTCTGTTCTGAGGGCCCAAGAGCTGGATGCAGTACTGCAGGGGGGTCTCACCAGAGCAGAGTAGAGGTGCAGAATCACATCCCTTGACCTGCTGGCCATGCTGCTTTGGATGCAGCCCAGGATATGCTTGGCCTTCTGGGCTGCGAGAGCACATTGTTGGCTCATGTCCAGCTTTTCACCCAGCAGTGCCCCCAAGGCCTTCTCGGCAGGGCTGCTCTCCATCCCATCATCCCCAGCCTGTATTGATACTGAGGGTTGCCATGACCCAGGTGCAGGACCCTGTGCTTGGCCTTGTTGAACCTCATGAGGTTCACACGGGCCCACTTCTCGAGCCTGCCCAGGTCCCTCTGGATGGCATCCCATCCCTCAGCTGTGTCAACCGCACCACTCAGCTTGGTGTCATCTGCAGACTTGTTAAGGGTGCACTCGATCCCGCTGTCCATGTCACTGATGAAGATGTTAAACAGTACTAGTCCCAATATGGACCCCTGAGAGACACCACTTGTCACCAGTGTCCATCTGGACATTAAGCTGTTGACCACTACCCTCTGGATGCAATCATCCAACCAATTCCTCATCCACCAAACAGTCCACCCATCAAATCCATATCTCTCCAATTTAGAGAGAAGGATGTTATGGGGGACTGTGTCAAAGGCCTTACAGAAGTCCTGATAGATGACACGTGTAGCTCTTCCCTTGTCCACTGGTGTAGTCACTCCATCATAGAAGGCCACTAGTTTGGTCAGGCAGGACTTGCCCTTGGTGAAGCCATGCTGGTTGTCTCAAATCACCTCCCTAGTGGGAGATGGGGAGCTCCTAGCTCCCTAGTAGCTAGAAGCGATGAAAGGAATTCCTTAAAAATCACTGCAGGCATCAAACATACAAGAAAACTCTATGTTCTGTACTGTAGCAGTCCCTTTTCTTTTTTATTTTAGCCCGTTAATGAATGATGGCACAAATTCTGGCAATGTTGGAAACCTCAGCTCAATGCCAACAGCTGCACCTCCTTCTAGTACCGGGGTAAGGAAAGCATGGCATGAACATGTCACTCAGGACCTGCGCAATCATTTAGTGCATAAACTGTAAGTATTCACCAAGACCACGTATTTTTCCTGACTGTTTTTAAAGAATTTCAATACTGTAGTTCTACTAGTAAGCTGAAAAGTTGTTGATGAGAAAGTTACCAGTAGTGGTTCTGTGACACTGCGCCACGGAGGATGAGCTGTTACCTTTAACCTTCCTGTCCAGTCTGTTCTTCATGCTCATTAAGGAATGGGCATGAAACTAGTTTATATTGCTAGTAAATTTGTTCTGCTGTAGTAAACAAGTATTTAGACTGTCAAACCTCACATTTTTTTTCATCCTTGAATTTGCGTTAATCTTGTAGGGAGTAGTGCAATATAGATATTTTTTTTAAAAAGCCCAACAATTCTGATACGCTTTTACATCTCTGATATATGAAGGAATGTCGAGGTTGAATATTACAAAGCTGTATTGAATTATAGTTTTTTTTCTCTGAAGAATTTTTCTTTTATTCTTTCTCCTTTCTTGTAGTGTCCAAGCCATCTTCCCCACTCCTGATCCGGCAGCACTGAAGGATCGCCGCATGGAGAACTTGGTGGCTTATGCCAGGAAAGTGGAAGGAGATATGTATGAATCTGCTAATAGTAGGGTATGTTGCTTCAGTCCGGGTATTCTGTATACGTTCAGGAGCAGTAGTATTACAAATCTTATAAGCATATTGAAAACCACAGAGAATCATTTCACTGTTCTCTTGATGAGGAGAGCTGTGCTTGCTGTCTGTGACAGTGTTTGTATAGTCCCAAGCCATCTGATTAATGTCACTCCAAGCTAATTCACCTCCCTCAGCTCCATGAAAACCAGACAACATCGTGCCAGCCCTATTTGCATTCCTCCTGAAAGTGTGGTTGACGTGCGTGAAGGTTGGAGCAGAGCTTGCAGTTCTTGAGGTTTCCCTTGCTGACTTTCTCCTGTCTGGAAGTCGGTGTAAATAAGTAGTTTTCAGACTTTAATGCCTCTTTGCCGTTGGAGGTTTTCTCTAGGACTCAGTCCTGTTACACTGCTTACCTTTTGTCCCTGTGCTGTTGGAACTCTCTCCTCCACTCGGCAGCACCGAGAGTGATTTGGCTGAGACACACAGCTATTTCACGTCTCAACAGTCAGTTTGCCCGCGTTTGTCCTTGTGCGTGGAAAACAAGACAGAATTCCTGTTCTCGTTCATGATTTTTTGCTCTGTCTGCAAAGAGGTGTCAGTTCACATCTCTGTTAGGCAGAGGGAGAAAACCCCTGTTGAATGATGTGCCGAGGATACTATTTCATTATGACACTGTGGTAATTCTGCCCTAAAGGAACCACTCCATGAAAGTTTTCATCAGGTAAAGACAATGTTAGTAGTGCCAGTAGTAATACCTAATGAGATCGTACCTCATCAGAATCTTGAGGTCCTTTCTTAAATAAGGTAAGAGTATCTAAAGAAAGTAGTTAGTGGCATTTCAGGTGCTAATCATCCAGTAAGACAGTGACACTTAGTCTGCCCCTCTCAGACAATCTCCTAGAAGAGCTGAAGATGTACAGGTTTTATTTCCTAGAGGTAGATAGGTAGTGGCCGTACTTGAAATGCTGCTGCTGTGTCACCATTGGTCAGTGACTATCATATTCTCCTTGTGGCTACCGTGAGGTTGTTTAGCAAGGAAGACTAGCGGGTGGTCACCCTTGATCACCCTCGTGGCTTTAGAGAACAACTTTAGAGAGAATGAGGATTTCGCAGACGTACGTAGGCATCTAAATGCCTTCTTAGTAAGGATGAGCGTAGTAGAATTCTGGTTATAAAATTAAATGTCTTCTGACCTCTATGCCAGGCAAATACCCAGAAGTATCTTCTCTTCACCCTTTAAAACAGCTGTTAGAGCCTCATTGCCAGAAGTCTCTTTTATGGGATTTCATCTAACGTATTTGGCTGCAAGCCGCAAACCTGGAAGAAGGGAGTAGTTTAGGATGTATTGACAATGCCATGTGGAATTGCAGCCTTCTTTTTGAGGAACATCCGTTCTACTTTGACATTGAAAACTGGATTAGTATAAGCCATCATTGTAAGCAGTTTGACATTGTTTTAGTAGTATGTGCTCCTTGTGAACGTGTCCTTTTTCAGGAATCTTTGCAGTGTGAAAGTAGCACAATATTAAATTTACAAGTAGGAAACTATAGGTGAAGTGTCTGGAGCAGAAGAGGGGAAGGGGCTGTAGTACTTTTAAATTAGACAGTAGAAAGTGTCTGCACCGACGGATTTTTTTTTTTGAGACATTTGGAGGAGGGAAGTGACCTAAAACTAAAGTTTTATATTGCAACACTGGACTTTCTTAATAAGGCTGGTGAGGAGTACCTATCTCATATTAGCTTTCTGAAATGAACTCAATCTTACTGCAATAACAAATTCTAGTTTTGATGAAAAATGGATGAAGACAAAATTGTAGGACAAGCATCACTCAACTCTTGCTCCATGTAACACTGGGGTTTAAGAGTGTAGATGACCCCACAAAAGAAATCTAGTCTTGAGGGTTTGTGGGGACTTTTTGCCTTTAACAGGTGCATAATCTCATGCACTTGGCAGATGCATGTCCAGCAATTTCTGACAAGCAAAATTGTCTACCTCGCTGTGCACTGTGACTGTCTTATTTGATCTGTTGTTAGTGTGGAATTGAGTAAAATGGATTTTTCATCTTGTACAGATGTAGTGTTTAGTTGTCTGTGCCTGTGGACTATTTTTCACTGATTTCCTCCATTCCTTTGGGGTTTTGTCTGTTTTTGTTTATTCCCTGCAATGGCTGTTGGTAGTCAGACTCTTTAGGAAAAGTGCGGTTCCTTTCTTTATGTAGAAATCGATCTGTCCTCCACATCTGTCTCCTGAAGTTTATTCAGCGTAACTGTGTTGCTGGGAACATCTTTTTCTTTTGTCTGTGGAGTAGAGGAAATGTTTATTATGAAAATAACATTTAAAAATCATGAATGCTTAGGAACTAAATCACAGCTTCCTGATTTTTGTTGAAGCAACAGAGAACCTACAGTCTTCTCCTGTTTCTACTAATTTACTCGGAGTAGATATGAAGGATAGCCATAAAGCCACGTCTCATATGTGTTTTCTGGAAGCTTTGTTTTTCCTTTTCTGCATTAAAGCAGTGATGAGACTGTCTCCATTTAACGGAATTATGAAAATAAATACTTTTTTTTGAAATAGCCAGGTGTATACATTAAAAAACCAAACCAAAACAGGTGACGGTATTCTTGTAGACTACATGAGTTCTGCTGCTGCTTTCTTGCCGCTGAGTACTATTTTCTTTTTCTCCTTTAGGATGAATACTATCATTTATTAGCAGAGAAAATCTATAAGATACAAAAGGAGCTAGAAGAGAAACGGAGGTCTCGTCTCCATAAACAAGGGATGTTGGGGAATCAGCCAGCCTTACAGACCCCAGGACCTCAGCCCCCTGGTATCCCACAGGTGGCTGCTGCCATGGGCCAGGCACAGCCCGTGAGGCCGCCCAGTAAGTTCTTCTACAGGAGGTACTTCTGCACTTCAGCTGGAGCTCTGCGCAGTCTGTGCTCTTGGGCTCTCATGCTGATCTCGAGCTCGTATTTTAAATTGTGTTTTGCTGACCATTCTTCTGTTGTGTTGCAGATGGGCCTATGTCCATGCCAACTGTGCCTATAAGTCGTATGCAGGTTTCTCAAGGTATCTATGTTTTCCTCTCTAATTGCAATTTGTGGGTTTAAAATGATTGTTGGGGGGGGGAAAGCTGATCTTCTGTTTTTCTTTTGGAGTTGGGGTGGGGGGAACTACTGGGTCACCCTTTTTTCAGCATCATTCTTTGTTGTTGCTCTGTGGCAGGAACTGTCTCAGCGCAGTCTTGGCTTAAGGACTGACAATATGTACCCTGTACTTTGCTAGCGATTGGGAAGTAATTCATTCCTTTCAAAAAGAGGAAAGCACAAGCAAGAATACTGCAGATGATCTCATTTAAAACATTGTAGTGGCGGTGGGGAGGATGTTGGCATGTTTTCACCAATTAATTAGCCAAAAATACACCTGTAGCTGGAAACTTAGAACATTAATCCTAGAATCTGTATAACTAATGATGTCCTTTCTTGGTTTCTGATGCAAAATGCATCCAAAAAAGCCTCGTAGCTTGTTCGTAGCGCTGATGGCTTGCTGTCACTGATGTAGGTTGCTGAGGGCTCATGGGTGGGTTTTTTTCTGAAAAATAAAAACCCATGACTTTTAGGTGCTTCAGCTTCCTCCAAAAAAGTTTCCCCAATTATTTTATTTCTTGGTTCAGAGTTAGTAGTAAGTTGAAACTTGTGTTGAGGTGTCCTTGAAGTTAAATCCTTTTAAAATTCATTTCAATAGGAGAAAAAGTTGATAGCAAGTATAGCTCCGAAATTATTTATTTACACCTTTATTCCTGTTAGATGAGTTTGGTTTTTTTGGAGGGGTTAAATGTTTTGTATAAAAAGCACAACACTTGTTTAAGCATACTGCTAGCTTTTGTCCTGATTTGAGGCCAGGCGTTGCCTTCATACGTACAATATGTATTTTTATCACATTTACTTCAGCCATTTCAGTGAGGCCTGAATAAGACATTGCTGTTTCAAAGCAAATGCCTGATTTTAAGAAACCATCCCAAGGTATTACTTACAGGTAGCATCCTGTCTTTGCAGATCCTCCACACTCTTCATCTTTTGTGGTTCTTTTAGACACCAAAAGCTCTATTTCACCCTAACTGGTATTCCTCTAAAGACTTCTTGCATCCTTATTTGTCTCTTAAGACAACTAATTTGAACAAAGTTAAAAGATGACATGTAGAGCAATCAAACTTTAGTCATAATAAATGTCAATTTTATAGTAGAGTATACATACATAAATTCTGATGACTTGTTCCTAATGAGTTGTTTTGGGGGTGCATTTGCAGGAATGAATCAGTTTAACCCCATGTCCATAGGGAATGTACAGATGCCACAAGCACCCATGGGACCCCGTGCAGCTTCTCCAATGAACCATCCTGTACAAATGAACAACATGGGCGCTGTTCCTGCGGTTCGTACTTCTTGTTACCAAGTTCTTCTCAAAATTGGTTGGTTACATGTAGCAGTGTTAACGCTGTTCTGAAAAGGCCATGTCATAGACTGGTACTGTAAATTGTAGGATAATTTCATGGAAACATACCGAGCCTGTCAGGCTTTTATTGAGGCGTTTGTTTTCAATATTTACAGGGCTTTTTAATAAAAAAAAAATAACTTTAGAGAGGTAGATGCCAGAGATGCAATAATCTCCAACAGTCTGTGGAAGGAGCGTAGTTCTTTCAGAAACTGTGTCTTTGCAGTATGTGTACCTCCTTTAATCCTCCATGAAAACATGTTTTTATTCTTTAGAAAAACAAAAATATTTTCAGTTTCACTGGAATATCTCCATCAGCTCAGAGAACAAAATGGAGCTTTAACACTCTTAGAGTTTTGAATATTCCCTGTCTAAAAATAACTTCCTCATGAATACTGTGGAACAAACGCTAAAGTTATATGCATATGCCCACTTCCATTTGGTTTACTGAAGCCAGTTTTCCTTTTATTCTTTTGTCCTATCTTTTGGCCGATTATGTTGAGGGTGTTTTCCTTTGTCTTGCTACATAGTACTAAATGGCAATATGTTTAATTTGGGCGTTAATTTTTAGATGGCAATGTCTCCCTCCCGAATGCCTCAGCCGCAGAACATGATGGGAGCTCATTCCAACAACATGATGGGTCAGGCTCCTACCCAGAACCAGTTCCTGCCCCAGAATCAGTTTCCAGCATCCACTGGGGCTATGAATGTGAACAATGTGGGCATGGGTCAGTCGACAGCCCAGGCGGGGGTGGCACAGGTAAGATGTATTTTCTAATGCTTGAGTTATTTACTCTTAATTATTTTGTTCTAACTTATTTATTTTATGTATGTTTTGTTTGTTTATGTATCCATTGCTGATTGTAGGCACCTCTGACTTTGGGGGAGTCTGGGTTACATCTGCCTTTTTCATAAGCTCTTCCATATCCTAGCTACATATGCTAACTGGGGGGCAATGCCCTGTAACTCCTGATCTAAAATCTAAAGTAAAAATGCATGCTGATAAGATTTTTAGGGGGAATATCAGAAGTTAGTTTATGGGACGTTTATGAACATATGCTTTTGACTTTGTGTGGAACTTAGTAGCTACCTTTAAATCAAGAATTACAATAAAGTGGCTGGGGAAGACCTTTTAAAGTTTGTTTTAACCTCTCTGCTTCTGAAAAGGAAATCAGTTATTTTCTGTAACATTTTTTTGTTACTGTAGTGGTCAGTGAAGGAGCAGCTGTGCTTATGATGTCAAAGTATATGCTTTTCCACAGGGAGAGGCTTGTTTTTTAACTCATAGTCCAAGTAATTTGGGTTAGTTGAGACCTCCAGAGTTCTCTAGTCCATCCTCAAATGAGAGAGAACTTAAATCAGGTTACGAAGGGCTCTGAGTCAAGTTTGGGATATGTTCGGGATGGAGCATCTACAATTTTTTGGGCCCTGGCTCAGTTGCACCTTTGTGGTGAACACTTTTTGCCTTAGTTCAATAAAACTGACTATGTACAGGCAATATAGAAGCATGTTTTAAATTTGAAACCTCATCTGTAGGAAACTATTAATTGTGCAAATTGAAACTAATTTGCACTTAGTTCAATAAAACTGACTATGTACAGGCAATATAGAAGCATGTTTTAAATTTGAAACCTCATCTGCAGGAAACTATTAATTGATTTAGATTTTGAAGAGTAAGGTACATCTGAGGATAGAGTATTCTTTTTTATCACTAGTGATCTGATGCAATCTTTAGTGAAATGTATAGTTTAAAAGTGTGTGCATATCCAGAATACTTTATTGTTGCTGCTCTGGAAAACAAATCCACAATTTTCTTAAGCATGTAGTCTAATTAGAATTTAAAAATAAAAAAAAAGAAAGAAAACAAAAAAACCCCTCTTAAGTCTTGCACTGTGCAGTGGGGCAGGTATTAAATGTGTTGAACTGTCTTCTAAAGCAGGACTGCTTTGGAGTCCAGGCCTAAAATGTGTATTTGCTCGAAACCACTTTGTATGCAAAGTCTGACCTTTGCCCAGCTAATGACATGATTTAGAGATTGTCTGCCTGCGGGTTTCTGTGTTACTCAGAGATCGTGAGGATTCCCTCTCTGTGCCAGCAGAATTAATGTAAAAAGACGTGCATGGCACATCTAGGTCTAGGAGCAAGGTCTTTGACTAAGTGCTGATGAAAATGATGAGAGAAATCAGAGCATAGTCATTTGCAATAGCAACATTTGTTGATAGTTGATCTGGTGTTCAGGCTTACAGTATTCTGTTAGAGAAGACTTCAGTGCTGTGATTCAAAGGCTAAGTGTGATTCCCAGAGTTTTGGGAGTCGCATGTCTGTAAGACAACCTCTCTCTCTAGCAGGGGCAGGTTCCCAGTGCCGCTCTTCCCAACTCCATGAACATGCTAGGACCGCAGAGCGGGCAGTTACCGTGCCCACCGGTGACCCAGCCACCTCTACATCAAACTACACCCCCTGTGTCCACTGCTGCTGGGATGCCACCTATTCAGCACCAAACGCCAACTGGAATGACTCCTCCTCAGCCAGCAGCACCCACTCAGCCATCGACACCGGTCTCATCTTCAGGACAAACACCAACACCGACACCGGGTTCTGTTCCAAACGCCACACAGACACAAAGTACACCTACGGGGCAGACTGCGGCACAGGCTCAAGTCACACCGCAACCTCAGACCCCAGTTCAGCCCCAGTCTGTGCCAACCCCACAGCCATCTCAGCAGCAGCCAACATCTGTGCAGGCACAGCCACCTGGCACTCCAGTAAGTACCAGCTAGTTGCATTTTTCATGTGTCATGGCATTCCACAAGAGTTCTCCCTGTTTATCGCACCATGTCGTGAACGTATAGAGCCCATAGTTCTCAATAGTAGCTTCTACTTTAGACCAAAGGGTTTGTTATAGAGATGTGTAAAAATGTGTGTGTGTGTGTGTGTGTGTGTGTGTTCAGATGTTCTCAGCATTGTTTGAAGGAGGGGGGCGTATTGAATGACTTTGAACTGCTCAAAATAAAAATGGCAGCAGCGTGCAGAAAGATGAGGCGTTACAGGCCTTATAATGTATTTGGCCTTAATCAGAATCGGTCTTTTTCGATTGTGAAACTTGCATAATTTTTTTCTTTTAAGCTTTAGACAGGATGAATGCACATGTCAAGGAATGTACAGTGTTTTATTGGGCAGGTGTTTTCTCTGTAAAGGAAGCCTCTTTGGGGCAAAATTCTTCCTTGGCTTCTCCTCTGTAAAGCAGAGTTATTAAATGTGTTATATAGAAACTTGGCTACAGTGAGCTCCTGTATCCATGTTCTGCACTGTTTTTAGAATATCATCTCATGTCTCTTTTTGTGCTGTTCATTTTAGTAAAGGAAAATATTTCTATATATGCAGTGTCTTTCTTTTGTACTGTTTTTACAACAGCTATCCCAGGCAGCAGCTAGTATTGATAACAGGGTCCCCACCCCTGCCTCAGTTGCTAGTGCTGATACGAATTCCCAGCAACTAGGACCAGATGCACCAATGCTAGAAAGCAAATCAGAAGTTAAAACTGAAGAAACTGAGCCAGAGACTAGTGAGACACAAGTGGAAGCTAAGACTGAGGTAAATGAGATTCTATACAGCTTAACTGAAAGCAGTGATAGATATAAAAGCACTTAATGATGTGTCTGAATTGGTGAGCTAAGGGGCGAGAGGAGGGTAGTTACTGGAAAGTAACTGTCCCGAGGAAAGCCATGGACGGAGAGTGCTTTGACAATCTCAAACTAATATTTTGATGACTCAAGTTGGGGGCATGGATGTAATGGTACATCTCATTGCATCCTTTCTTAAGGTGGAGGAGGATTTACAAGGATCTTCACAAACAAAAGAAGAAACAGATGGAACAGAACTGAAACAGGAGCCAATGGAAATAGAAGAAAAGAAGCCTGAAATAAAAGTAGATGCTAAAGAGGAAGAGGAGAGCGGCACTAATGGAACCACCTCACAATCCACATCGCCATCTCAGCCCCGCAAAAAAAGTATGTGTATTGTCCTGAGGTTTTGTTGTGTACTTTATTTTACTAGCATTTGTTTTCCCTGGTCTCAGTTCCTGCTGGGAGGTCTGTTTTGCACACGTATTCCAGCACATGGAGCTTGCGGAAATCCATACTTTGTGTAATTTCTTTTTGAAAGTAGCATTCCTTTAATGTTACATGAATCACAGGTGAGAAAAGCATGTCAGTGTGGTCTCGATCCCAGCGGTCTTCTCACAGCTTCCCGTTTCTGCCCGGAAGGACCAAGGCAGTAAGACAGTGATTGCTGGAGAAATTACATACATAAATCTCTCCCTGTACATCTTGGCCAGTGCTCTGTCTGGGGAGCTTAGTGTAGGTAAGAGTGCTCTCGGTAACCGAGGATGTCCGTTGCTTTGCTTTTCCGTTAGAGGTTGTGCACACCGCCTTCGTACTGAGATTTCGCCTTCGCTGCTCTGAGAGTCAGGTGCTTGAACTCTTCCCCTGCCGTCTGTGTTCCTCCAAGGCTGGTCTGCTGCTGTGTAGTTTTCAGTGTAGTGTTCATTTGAAAGCTTTCTCCTCAGAAATAGTTAGGTCAGTAGTCTCTTAAATTAATCTACAGTGTCAGCATAGATTCAGGTGTCACTGTGTCTGTATACTGTATATTTTTCTAAAAGCAAACTTGATGGCATTACAGATCCTGAATGGACTTACATAAAGGATTGCATGCCTTGGGTTAGTACGAAATAAATGAATAAGATTCTTAAAGAAAACAGGCGGGAAGAAATTACTCCATTGGTAGCACAGGCTTTGTGGGAGCCTGCAAGATAAGTTTTTGGACTCAAAAACCTTAGTTGTTCAGAGACCTCTGTCTCTTAGCATCCTGTTTCATGAGATGACCTTTTCTGTGGTTAGTTTTTAGGTTTTGACCAAAGGTAAGCTTTCAACATGCTGCAAATGACAAAAAAGGGAAAGTGATGATCTATTTCATTACTTCTTTTTTTTTCTTCCCTTGCAAAGGAAACTGCATATAACTACATTAGGAGAACATTAGGGGTGCGTGCTTTCCAGAATGTGATCAAGAAATCCTAAAGTTTTAAAGTTTGTGCAGCTTGCATCTTGATCTCTTATATGCATTGGGTTCCATTTAATTACTAAACATAATCTTTTTTATAATAAATTCCTATGAAATACATTTTCCTGTAGATGATATATTCAGTTTGTAGCACGGTGGGCCAACCAAATGAGAGTGCGCTGCAGAAGTAACTGGCAGAGCCCATTTTGAACAAAAAGCAACATAGGGAGTGGAAAGCTTATTATTATTAGCATTTATAAACCAGTTATATTCCCAGTGCAGAGAGTCATTGCTGCTTGTTAGGAGTGTGCTTGCAAGTAAATCGGAGTGAGTGGTTGAAAGAGGAAAGTTCTTGCAGAATTAGTCTGTGGAGGAGCTGCGCTGACGTTCTACTGATTCAGTCTGGGTTACTACCTATTTCCAATACCTCATTTAGCAACATAATTTTATCTTAGCAATATTGTCACTAAGTAACCATATAGTATAATACACATGCAGCTCGGGCAGGTACAACAGCATGTACAATGTTAAGTGGTGACATTTTCTCACCTAGTAGTTTGTCCAACTTTAATAGAGCGTTTGTCTTGAAATGCTAAATAAACCAAGAGGTATTTGAGAGCAAATACTGTGAAGTGTGCTCAGGGGTTATATGATATTTTAAAACTACTTATGAGGCTCATCTGGAGTTTTTCGTGGGTTACAGAAGTATTGGAAACTCTTCCTCCTTCCCACGCGGCTATTTTTCTGCGGTGCACCCCACAGTAACCTGGGACGCGGCTGCGAAGGGGGAGGCTCGCAGTTAGAAGTGTCGTGGAGTGTGTATGCTATAAGATAACTTTGCGAGTTGTAGCCTGATACCTTACTATTTGAAAAGATTCACCTGGACCCTAAAGGAGAGTTTTTCTGGGTACAAGTGGCTTCTTTTGTGGAGTTGGAATCTTACCTGTGTGCTGAACGCCATCAGCCTGGCTGTGCACACCTCGTGTAACTAGACAGTAACCCGACTCGAGGGATGGGAGATGTGGCGTGGGCTAGAGAGCAGACGCAGATAATACTGCTGCGATACTGCTCTGCTCGATTCGCTTACACCTGAATTGGCTTTTCTGGAGAATTGCAGACACCCCTTTAGCGAGCTGTTCTTCCTCATCAAAGTTTTGCCTTCATAAAGGGGGGCAACCAAACACTTCCGAATTCAGGCTTTGGGGCTTTTTTGCTTTTTTTTCTGCAAATCTAACATAAGCAAGAAAGGAAGGGCTTTGGTTCCTTGGCTCTTCCCTCGCAGTCTTCTCAAAAGAAACAGTGTAATACTCATTTAGGTAGTTCCTGTCTCCTCTTCTCGCTGTAGAAAGCTGCCTTAGTTTGACCTTCAAGATTAGTTTTACTGTTTTCTTCCCTTCTTTATAGTGCAAAACCTGTAAGGGCTTGGTTTTGGGGCGGGGTATTCAGGTGTATTGTCCTTACTGTTTTGAAGATGTCTTTACGAATTTTCTCCTTGGTAATCATAAGCAGGATTTCCTCTGTTTGAAAGAAATAAAAATTTAAAAGGTAAAAAAGGTACCATCATGTTCTTCTCTGGCAGATAATACGTCATCATGATTCAGGCAAAGATCCCATTTTCTTTTTACCACCCACGCATCCAAGACAAAATGGGATAACTGGATGCCAGCTCCTTACAAAGATCTTCTAGCTACCAGAGGAGAACCGAGACCGTTAATTGTGCAAAAGGGGAAGAGCGGAGAACAGAAACTTTCTTGTAGAATCTGTGTATAGGGAGATCCTATGATCAAATGTGCTGTTATTAGTCATATTCCTTAGAGGCAGAGCAACTTTTTTGCTGCTAAAGATGAAGGCGACTTTTCTTTACATTTTTAGGTGAAGTCATAAATTGAGAGGAGAACTGGATTTTGATTTTTATTTTTTCAAACTTCAAAATGAAAGAAGGTTGTAAACTTTTATCGGCAAAGATAATTAGGCTTTAAGGAACTTGGCAAAAGTTGCACTGGATCTCTGTAGTTTGGGTTTAAATTAAGATTGGATTTATTTTGAAAGATACTGTAGCTTAGTGGTATGTTGTTACAGGGGTCAGTGCAGGGAAAATTGTTAAAAGCAGTGTCAAGCAGGTGGCCAGAATAGATTATTAAAAGGTGCTTTTTGACCTTTAAATTTCATTAAATGAAATAATTCAGATTAGCAGGTTATGAACTACCTGAGCCAGAGCAAGATGGTTCCAGAAGCAATAGAGAATACGTTTCTCATGAATGGAATTTAAAATTTCCTTCTGTTCTCGAGAATTCCATTGTATAATTTAGTAGTTTATAAAACTTTGAGAGTATATGGTAGGGTTCCCTTCATAGGAAAGCGCCTGCATATATAGTATCAATTAACATGGGAGAGAATTGCCATTTTATTGGGACTCAGACTGTGGCAACAGCTGAAATGATCACTAAGGTGCATTTGTTCTTGTGACGACAAACGTAGGCCTTCTTGGCTCACCTCGTTTTTGATCTGGTGAGACTGAGTTCAGTAGTAGCAGTGTGAGATCTTGATGTCTCTGTAAGGCAAGCCCTTGCAGAAGCCCTTCTGGCAGCTTGCTCAGCCCTCTGCCATGATCTAGGTGACTTGGGTGGTATCTTGCCGTTGGGTACAAGAGCAGCAATCCTGTCTCCAATGAGAGGCGGTGCACTCAAATGATCTTACAATTTTCGTCCTGACTAACAATTTCCAGGAGTGCAGCATCTACAGATGGCTAGAAAAAAATGGGAACTTAATGCTTCAGAAATGTTTTGAGTAGTGTCAACTTACTTTCTTGTCTTGCTTTATTTTTGAGTGTAATTTCAGTGAGCATAGTTGAGATGAAAATAATTCCTCTCGGAAATATCACCCGAATGAAAAGGAAAAAAAAAAACCCAAACTATTAAAAAATATTTTAACTAGGGGACCCAAAAAGCAATTATATCTTACCAAAATACCGTTTGAGTGACAAAAGCAATGATCAACCTCGAAGGGGTCACTGTAGCTCTGTTGATTTAAGTGCTTTCAACAGAATTCCTAATTGCTCCCTCTTACTGGTATCATTCTCGTTTCAGCCAGGTAAATATATATTAGATGCCATCCTGCTTTCCTTAGTTGTCTATTTTGCTCAACAATAGGCATTCTTCCCTATTTAAAGACTCTGTTCCTAAGGAAATAAATGTAATTACACTGCTGAGATGTTGAAAGAGCTCTCCAAGTTATCATTATTTTTCAGAAAATGCATTGCCTTTCTTGTCCTTGTCATCCACTATTGAAAGAAACATGGCTGTTGCCATGCCACTGTTGCCAAGGGATTGTAATGATGCATATAAATCTGGAAGTATTAACACTTTCAAAATCAATTAACAGTCCATCAGACCAGGACTGTTTGTATACTATGGCCAGAAAATTCTTTTGCCAGCTATCAAGACATCTGGTTACTCTCTGTAGAGCTGGCTCTTCGGCCCTGTCCACTACAGCGGTTTTTGCTAGCAAAATCTTGGCTTGGAAATAGCAAACACGGTTAGAAGGGAGGGAGAGAAAAATACGCTTAGTCTCCTCTCTGAAGAGCTACGGTTCATCCATGTTGAAGCAATTGAATTAATGTGGTTCTGGCTAAGTTCTTTTTTTTTTTTTAATGCTCTAAAATTTGTATCATTATGAGCTACAGTTGTTCCTTTTTGCTTATTCTGGGAATATCACCTACTGTGATTTGAGTAAACATAAAGCCTCTTGATTGTAAGTTTTGCCTCTGATCAGCTATGCAGATCAGGAAATCCCTCTTAAGATTTTTATGTTAATGTATTTTATTTTTTTAGGTGAGTCAAGAGATGAGGAAACCTGGAATGAAATTTTCTAACCTTTCTGACTTTCATTAACAGTTTTCAAACCTGAGGAGCTGCGCCAGGCTCTCATGCCTACCCTTGAAGCTTTGTACCGGCAGGACCCAGAGTCTCTACCTTTTAGACAGCCTGTGGATCCCCAGCTTTTAGGGATTCCGGTGAGTTGGCATTTAAATAAAAAGAATGTTTTTGTGTTTTGTTGTTGCTCGTACAAACATTTCATCTTTTCTGTATGACATAATATGAACAGTTGACGTCTTAAAAATAAAGGGGTTTGTGTGTGTATGTGTGTTTGAAGGACTACTTTGACATTGTGAAGAATCCTATGGATCTTTCGACCATTAAACGTAAATTGGATACTGGGCAGTACCAAGAACCCTGGCAATATGTGGATGACGTTTGGTTAATGTTTAACAACGCCTGGCTTTACAATCGCAAGACTTCCAGGGTCTATAAGTTTTGCACTAAACTCGCGGAGGTGTTTGAACAAGAAATTGATCCTGTTATGCAATCACTTGGCTACTGTTGTGGGCGCAAGGTATGTATTCCAGGAATGGAGTTGTATCCTTCCAAAGAGCTTCCCTTGAATCAGAGAAAACATACGCTTTGTATACTATTTTTTAAAAAGTGAATTATTTAATGAAACAGTTGGGCAAAGTTTAGCTTTATTATTATAAGCATGCTAAGAGCTAAAAAAGGTGGATAGCATCCTTCTTGCCGCTGTTTTATTATTATTGTTGTATTTCTCTCCATCAGAGAACACCTTTTGTGGTCATAGGAAACAAGCAAAGCATTTTAATATTGCTTATGTCCGTTGCAATGAAGTAGGTGGTTAGAGGGTCAGCTATTTAGCTTATGTAGTTAATAATTGTAATTAAATTGAGAGTTGTGCTAATATATTTAGAATAGCTTGGAAAAGTGTGATAAGCATAACAATGTATTATGATATCTGTAAGTATGGGGTTTGCCTAAGAGATACTTGATTAACGTAAGATTGCATTTTTAAGCTTCTTTTCTCACTATTGTTTTGCAGTATGAGTTTTCTCCCCAGACCTTGTGCTGCTACGGCAAGCAGTTGTGTACTATTCCTCGTGACGCAGCCTACTACAGTTACCAGAATAGGTAAGTCCTTGACTTTGTTTTTTTTCCCCCTTATTGAGGAAGTGAGATCCTTTTGAGTCCTTTCTACATGAGGAGGAGGAGGATTATTAACTTTTTCTTTCCTTTGACAGCTAAGTTAGGGAAAAGCTATTTTTATGTCTTTGCATGCAGTCCTTTTGCAGGTGACCCTTTACTTTCCTGTACTGCAGCTTGACATGCACTGTACTTCAGTGCTTGCTCTTAGCTAGGCTGCACCACGCGCCACTTAAGTGGAAGCGAAGTTGTCCGTGTTTTCCTCAAAATGAGTAGCAGGGCTTGCTGGAGGGAGAAGGGCAGAACTGCAAAAAGGCGCCGAGAAATCATGTTCTGGGAAAATTGTAGAAATATGTAGGTTTGTTACCAAATTAGTGTCAGAATTTGCAAAGTAAAGGATACAGTGATTGATTGCAAGACTCGCTTTCTCTCTTCCTAGTTAGTACTTAATTCCATTTAAATTAGCTTTGAATTAGCATTGGAAGCTACCCAGACTCCATGAGAAGCTATGAAAACAATCGTTTCTGTTTTGTTTTTTTTAATTAATATTAGGATGTGGTGTTTGTATGATGATTAAACAATTGTTATATTTCAATATTAATTTTCCATGTAATGCTTAAATCGACAGTGCTTTAAAAACAAAGCAAACTTGGCTTTGGTTTTGGCTTCTTAGATTATTAGATTCCCCTCAAAAAAAAAAAAAAAATTACAAAACATAAATGGGCTAAGAAACAAGCTTCCTTTTCCCTCTTTAAAGCAAAGTTACGAAGTGCTTTCCAGAGGCTTGGCAGTCTGTAAGTCTGGCCAGCTTTGAAGCGCTCAGCGGGGCTGTTGTCTAACTGAAGTTACAGAACTAATTCAGACAGTCGGTGCTTGCGTTTAGTCTCTCTTGGGGCGATCCCTACATCACCGGACGCGCCGTAAGATGGTGCAGGATGGTTGTGTACCACCTGGGTGAAGCAGCACGGTGTGGGGGATGAAAAAGTGTCGTCTTCCATTGTATGTCGGGTCTTAGGTGGCCTTTGTGGCAGATAGTATCGACGCAAAGGAATGTAAATTCACGAGCTCTCATAAAAGGTTTTATACAGCCGCTGTGAACTCTGAAAAAAAGTCAGTCTGAGGAGAAATAAAGCAGTTAAAATGCAGTTAAAGAGATAGTACTTCAGTACTGGAAGGGGGGGGGGGTAATGCTTAAATACCAACTCCGTGTGGTAGAATTTCAAATACTTTTCATATCATGCATCCAGCTAGTACTGTGTTTGGAAAAAAATAGCAACTTCAAAAATAATTGAGGAAGGGGTGTTTTTTTCTTTCAGTTATACCTCTCTTATTTAAGTTAGTATTAAATCCTTTGGATTACCCAGTGGAAGGCAGTGTCACTTGCTAGTAATAAGTACAGGAGTGATGGGCACTGGATTCCTCCAGGCTCGGTGATGGGATAGTTCAGTTTCCTACCTCTTACAAATGTGATAGTCCATTTACATTGTATTTAGTCTAAAACGGTAGTAATAAAAGGGAGGTGGTTTGTCTAGGTGTCGGTAGGGCAGTAGCAGAACAGAGGTAGGTGTAGATTTCTGTTCATCCAGATGTTTTGAGAGAAGGGTTGGGGTTTGGGGATTTGGGGTGGTTTTGAGTTGGGGGGCAGGGGTGATGTGTTTGGATTCTCAGATTGTAGAAAGCTCTTATTCATCAGCTGTATTGCTCTAAAACAGTCAAATTAACTGTTCCCTGTGACAGTGATCTTCAAATGTTAGATTTATCTTAACCGAGGAGCAAATTAGTGAAAAACAAATTCTGTGGTTCCAGCAGATATTTAATTGGTCAAATGTTCTTGTCATTTTCCATTTATGAAACAGACAAAATTAGATGTACTTGAAGTCCAGCGTATCCCATAACTGCATTACAACTAAGAATATTTAAGCATCATTGAATAAATGAACTCTGGCGCTACAGTTCAATGATTAAAAGTTAATTATCTGGTATAGAACTGTTCGGCTTCCATAATAAGACAGAAGTTTACTTTAAAGTAACTGCTCAGAAAATACACTTCATGTGTGAATATCCAGTTGAGAAAACTGATTGGTATTCCATATCAGTACTAGCATCTAGTTACTAATTCAGAATTTCCTTTGAATGCACTTAAATACAGGTGGAAATTCACCTGTTAAGGCAGAGATTGAGCATTTTGGTGTTGAACCGTAATGTTACTCTTTGATAAATGGGAATCAGTCACCTGAACAGTCTGCATTTGAAAAGCTTTTCATTTTTGATGTGTTGCAATAAGTACGTTGTTTGGATTTTCTATGGCTGTTACAACTAGAATATTGTATGCTTTCTATGGGTTTTGTTGAATGTTTGTAGTGATACAAAAGTCAATGAATTGCAAGCAAGTCTCCATTTCTAAGGGCCCATATTCATAATAAGTTACAGCTATTGTTTCACCTTAGTTTTTATGGACGAATGTTCATGATCTTTAGGTAATTCATTTTCACTGTATTTCAATTTTTATTTCCTCATTTTAATATCATGGATTAAGGCTTGACTCTTGCTAGCATTAGCCTTCAGTTCTGCAGCGTGTGAAATCCTGTGCTCCGCTTTGGATCCGCAGATCGCTGGAGCACGTGCTTAACGCGCTGCCGAACCAAAGGGCTCATCCCTCCGAGCCTGAGCTTCCCGCAGCCGCAGTGTGAACAGAGGGTGAAATATCTGTGCTGGTGGAGCTCGTTAGATTTCTGCTGTGTAACTTAAATCCAATATCGAAGGCAGCCTCGTTGCTCAGTTTCACGAGTGCTTTGAAAGACTATAAATTATTCTAAAAATGGATCAGAATTAACCATTTTGAGGATTGTTTAAATGTAGGAATGTATTAATAGGCGCCTTGACTATGGATTTTTCTGGCTACGCACTCCTGTGTTTGGGTCCTCCCGCGTTTCAGTCCTTCCCGGTGTGACCCCTAAAATGAGCAGCCTTGTTAGTAAGAAAAATAATTAGTTGGGTTTTTGAATTGAAGAAAAATTTAAATAAGCACATTATAGAGAAAAAAGAAAGGACATGGGTGATGTGTAAAAAGATATAAAATTCTGAACCTGTTATGTTTGGGGTTTTTTTAAAAAACAAAAAATTAGATAATACTGTGTCAGGCATAGGGCATGGGGCAAGGGGCAAGAGGAGTCAGTGTAAATGAGGTGTGCAGTGTCAGTAACCACTCCTGAAATTCTCTTGTAATACTGCTCTGTACTAACCATAATATATTTATCATTCCCAATGATTACAAATTAATGGAATACACTTTTATTATTTTTTTTTCCTCCTGGCCTTGTTCTGTTGCATTATCAGCTCCAAAAGCCTTGTTTTTCCTTGGGAGGGTGATGTGTTTAATCCTAGTTGAGCTGACCCAGGAGAAGAGAAGTCACTTGTGGTAGGCTGGCGAGCAGCCCTCTGGGCAGGGAGCGTGGCATTTTAGCTCACGTGGTTGCTATCAAAGTTGCAGCAGCCCTGCTGGTAAGATGATTACGTGGGTATGTCAGTATGGGCTATATTAACTAGAATAAAATACACCTTTTTCCTCTTTGTGTCAGTCCCACAGTAGAGAGTATTCAGTGTGCTGCTGCATTTAAGTGCTTCTTGGCTAGCAGAGGAGCTCTTGAAGCCTGAGCCAGCTGGCAGAGTTTGCAGAAGTTTTCAGGCTCTTGTAAATTATGCTATGGTAACATGGACCTGGCTCCCGCCCGGGGAGGACGCAGATTGCTCTGCAGAACGTCTTTCCCCCCCTGCCCCGATTCAACGGGCGCTGCTGAAGGACCCGCTCCAGCTTGCTTGCGCTGTGTTTCACAAACGTTTAGAAAACATGTAGTGGTGACGTGATGGCCAGCGTGTGTCACAGGAGGGAATTCTGATCCATACATTGCCATAAATGCCTATAAATGGCTTTTGTTATCTCCAGGAAAGCACAACCTTGGAGATCTGTCACCTGGATTACAGTAGTTTAAGTGTATGAGTATGTGTTTGAAGGGGCAAGCTGCCATATTTATTAATCTCCATCCCTTAAGTTGTTGGTTCATTGTGACACTGAGTCTCGTTTGATGCCTTTTATACACTACCATTCTTACGGTTCTGGTGTTTGAGTACTAAAACTGCGTTTTACTGTGCTGCCATTGCTGCTTATACTCTCTCACTCTTGATCCTCCATACAGCTCCTTTATTTTGATGATCCTTTGTGGCCTTCCTGCATTTTACAGCTGTGGCCTCTCTTTGTTACCTTTGTTCATGTGTGAATTCATATCCTTTCCAAACATTTAGCCTCCTTTTTTTTATTTATTTTTTTTTAATGACCCTGGCAACTTTGGTTCCAGTTCATCTGAAACAAACAAACAAAACAAAAAAACCCCACTCCGAAAAAAAAACCAAAATCTGTGTAACTTTGATTTTTTTTTTCTTTTTTTTTTTTTTTCAAATGCAGATTGTATTTTTGCAGAGTTGTATTCCGATTTACTCAGCTCGGTTTGTTAAACTGTGGTATTGGTTTTGCTGAGTATAATTTGGATTGGCTCTTGGTCTGGTGACCAAAAATTGTACCTAGCCTCATATTCAATTTGTAAAGCTTAATTCCACATCTTTAATGTGTCTGATAAATATATTGTATGTATGTACAATATTTAATGTTGTTCACATATATACATATATTGTACTGATATAGATAAATGGCTGGAAACTCGGACCCATAATTGCATTTCTGTTAAATGTTTGTCTAGAGTATGGATTTGGTTTCATTTATATTAAATAATACTAGCTGAGCAATTGGTCACATTTAACCTTATAGTCATATAACTTTTGAATTCAATATTTTTACAGACTTTTTTCAATACCAAGTATTTCTGCTCTTAGTTTTTACTGACAATCAGTAAATGCTTTCAGCATATTTTCTAATTACTTAGACCTGTAATAAATGTGTTCTTAACGCTTTTTGACAGGCTGGGGTTTTTTTTTACCCAAAGGAAACTCGATCAGCCGCAAGCCTGGAATCAAAGAGCATTTTTTCCTAAGTAATGCAAATCAAATCCAAATTCTTAAATTTGAAGTCTATACAAACGTAGCGCTTGGTAGCTACTTCATTAATCCTCCCCAAATTTTGAATTTGACGCCCAACGACTTGTTAGTAATGTGTAAAATGAGACCGAATGCTAATCTGTGCTTTGCCTTGGCTTTCTGCTCTGTGTTGTCTTGGTGTTTGCGTCTTACCTCTTACGTCTGTGCTGTTTGTTCCCTCCCCTGTTCTCTAATCCTGCCCTCCCCTCTGTTCCTCCTCATTGTCCACACTGACCCATCAATCAACCAACAACGCCCCCCCTTTCGTCGTGGTGATCTGCCCTGCTCTGGTTGGTGGCTCCGTGCTTGGGTGGCTGTATGTTGTGCTGGACCAGTTCACCCAAATATGGCCTTCTTGCTGACAGGTATCACTTCTGTGAGAAGTGTTTCACTGAAATCCAGGGGGAGAATGTCACCCTGGGTGATGACCCTTCCCAGCCTCAAACGTAAGTCGCTTCCTTTCTTCTGCATGTCCCTTTTTTTAAATAGGAGGGGTGATGTGTAGTCCTGATTTGACAGTAAAACCCTGCGGCCGGTGGTGGTGTTCGTGGGGGAATACCTACTTTCTTCCTACTAGGAGACTTTCACAGTAACGGGTGATTAACAGTTGTTGCTGTGTTGGGTCTGTTAGTCTGCCCAACAGTGTCGCTTGTGCCCGGTTGCACTGCTCAAGCGCTGCCCGTGGACGGGGTGCGGGGGGTGGCAGACAGTAGATAATGTGGTTGGAGTGATTGGGGGGGGGGGGAACAGAAGCTGTGTCAATAAGTGTCACTAATCCATTATCTTTTCAAATGAAAGACTTTGGCTTATCCTGATGTCTCACCTTTTGAAGCACAGCTTTTGTTTATCAAACCGGTGGCTTGTCTGTAGCCCGGCCAGAAAATAAGATGCACTAAGATTTCTAAGGAATACAAGCTGTTTTGGAAGGTGGCTGCTTTACTGACCATAGCTTCCCTTGTTTTTTTATGGTTTTAAATTTATGTCTATACTTGGGTATCTCTTATTTTGCTTTTAATTTACGCAGAAAGTGAAAATATTTTCTGTAGGTTAAAATAAATGTAACTGAATTGCTTTCTCTGAATAGAAAATAAATACTGCTGTGCTTTCGTCCAACTTGAGGTTTGTTTATTTGCTGCAATTCAGAAAAGTATGATATTGTCTTGGCCTCTGATATAAAGGTACTACTGAGTTTTCATATTAACTCTTTGTCTCTAGAACCATCTCTAAGGATCAGTTTGAAAAGAAGAAAAATGATACACTAGATCCAGAGCCGTAAGTACCAGGCCATCGGGGTTTTTTAACATAATCTCATCACTTTTACTTGTCCTTTAGCCAGCACTTTGGAAGTCAGGCAGTGAATAAAGTAGTCTTCCTTCTTCCGCCCATCTCTGCCCAAACAGGCTGCAGCATCTTTCTCTAGAGTTCATAGCACAGCATACAAATTTGATGTCTACCATTGATATCCCAGAGGAAAATGTGAGCCTCTTTTAATGGCGGTTTCTAGTTCTGTTTGTCTGGGTAATTCCTAAGGGTGTTCTGCAAGGCTGAAAATGGCCCTCCGTCGTACAGAGCCTTTACACCAAGCCCTGAGTACCTGGGTGGGGGAGTTGTGTACTTCCTCTTCTGGTTTTAGCTAGACTTCTAAAACAGGATTTTCCTCTGCACTTGAGCGCTTAGCCCACTGAAAGAGCCATCCTCCTCCTCCCTTGTGTTTATTACCCTCGGGAGGTTCAGTACAAGCCAAGTTGACCATTTCTTTAGTAGCACTGCGCTACTTTCCCTGCTGTCCTTAACTGGCTGAAATGAGATTTTTATCTTGCTACTACTTTGTTTTCTGGCAGTTGGATACGCAATACATTTTGATTCCTTTTCTCATCTTTGCAAATGCTAAATAGAGCTGCTCCTTCAAAGGTAGACTGCTGAGATAGACCTTGATGCATTTGGCTTCAAAACCAATGTTGCGGTCTTGACTTGATCCAACAAAAGAATTTTGACATACAGACCAAAAAAAACCTCAGCAAAACCCAAAAACTGTAGCAGACCCGTGCAGGTGAAGACAAGTTAATACACGCTTTCTGGGCACAGTGATTCACAAATGACTAGTTTTTACATTTACAGTAAGTTGAGCAACCGTTTAGTCAGCTTGTGGTTGTTGCAACAATTGAAAATTAAATCTGTGGAGGTATTGTTAAGCAGAATTCTGTGAAGCTGGGAAAACTCAGGACTCTGCTTAGGAAAGGATAGAAAGGATCCAGAAGTAGTTGTGCGTGACACCCCATTTCACATTTTTTAAAGTAGTACATTTTATCTTTTTTTTAATATATATATATGTATATATATTATGTGCACAAGTGATAGATGTATATCTGAAGCTATTCTAATGAGTATTTTTTTTAACTGACACATAAACTGGGCCTGCTGAAGTTGGTTCAGTTCTTAGCAGAGGGTTGGACAGTCCTTCGTTCTTGCTGAATTCTGGAAAATTACCTGCCTAACAACAAAAGTGATTGGCTGCTGTTTTTTCTTCTTAGGTTTGTTGACTGCAAAGAATGTGGTCGGAAGATGCACCAGATTTGTGTATTACATTATGATATTATTTGGCCTTCAGGGTAAGATGTTTTCTAGGTTTTTTACCCCTTGTATAATAAGACCAATGTAGTTTATATAATTAAGACTTTCTGCCTTTGCTCTTTAATATGCAGTCACTGTCTTTTAAGAACTGATTACAAAAGGACAAAGCGTTTCCAAATAAAATACATTTCTTGGTGTTTGGGATCTCATTTCAGTATATTCAAATGAAAATGTGTGTGAAACCAACTTGTTCTATATACAATTTCTGTGGTTTCTTTCTAACTACTAAACAATGGAAGCTGGTTGGAGGTAAATTTGTACGCTGCAGAACACAAATGCAGGTGTAACTGCTCTGCAGAATTAAACCAGCTCATAAAGGCTTTAAGTCCCTCTAAAATGGAGTGATATAAACTGTTCAAATCCAGAGGAAAATATATCATACTGTGACATTTAAATTACAGGTTCAGACATTGGGTTTAAGCTAGCCTGTAATGGATTTATGCTAAGTTTTTGGCAATTTTTTTTCTCAATAGGTTTGTCTGTGATAATTGTCTGAAGAAAACTGGTAGAACACGTAAAGAAAACAAATTCAGTGCTAAAAGTGAGTTTGATATTTCTGTTTTTATCTTCAACTTTCATCTTCTCCCTGCCACCCCTAATAGCTTTTTGATTGAGTCTTTCTGTTGTCATGATAGACAGTACAGGAACATTTGCAAAAAGGGGGAGTAGTGTAGCCCCCAAGGCTTTAGTAGCTGTCAGAATTTTAATCAACATTTTAAAGACCTGCTCTCTATGTGTTTGTGGTCTTAAGCTGTCTTAAAGCTGCCTGAGCTATTTGGCATCTATGTCCTTATTTTTCTAAGATTTAAAAAAAAAAAAGGGGGGGTTGGGGGGGACAGAACAGGAGAAACCTAAGGCTGCGTGCACTTTACTGACTATATTTAGACATGTTTCCATGTAGCGTTGAAACTGTAGTAAATTACTGTCACCTCTGCGCCCTTCAAATAACATGTAATAACAAGTTGTACTGCACTTCAGGTGTACTGTGGTGGTGCCAAGTACTAATGCATTTGAAGAGCTTTTCTTGCTTCTAGAGTGGACCATGTTAGAACAACTGTCCGCTGGAATAAGTAACCAATTGTACCATGTGTTTAGATTTTCTTGGAAGTAACTATTGTCATAATCTTGTTGAAATGTGCACTAAAGAGAGTGCCAAGAGATGCCTGGTCAAGTTGTCTCCGTCTCCTTAGTAATCCTTACACAGGCATTCTTTGCATGCATTTAATGTCAGAGAACATAATTTGATAACTTTTACTCATACGTGTTTCAGGACGGGGGGAGTAGGGGCTAGGATTGAAAATGCAGTGTCAGTGGCATAGAGTAGAAAAATAAATTGAGTGCAGAAGCCCAGGAGGGTGATTCAGACACTTGAACAGCTCGAACTTGCAGGTACACTTGATTCCTTCCGTGTTCTTCTTTGCTCCTTGGAAGTTCTGAGCATTACTTTCTCTTCCTGTGACTTTGCAAGCCTGAATCTTCCGAAGTGTAACAAAGGAATGGTTTTGCATTAAATTCTTGATGACTTCATGTGTGGTTGATTGCATAATGAGAGATTTGAAGGGGGATAATTTGGAGATGATAATGCTGTATGAGACATATTAGGTTACAGCAATCAAAACGGTCTCTGGAGTAACCTGACGCATGCAAGGTTGTATTGTTAAAAAGACTAAAGTTAGTCTCATTAAAGACAGATTAAGATTGTAACAGAACATTAATAAAATGATGAAATAAAAGTGTAGTTTTAGATAACCACTTTAAATAGTTGTCTCTTCTATTATATGCTGACTTTACAGCATACATTGATGTAAATTTTCTTAAATAAGTATGTCATTCCTTGGATGTCTGCAGTTCTGTGACGTTTTTTAAAGTTTGAGTAACCAGCATTTAATTCAAGGTAACCATTCTGTTCTTCATGGATCCGGACAGGGAAATAATGGTGCTTTTTTCCTTTCCATTGATCTCCTTTTCCTTCTCCTTTCCCTGCTCTTCGACTGTCTTGTTTTCTTTTTCCAGTGATGATTTGAGTCCTGCTGCCAGCTGTAATCCACTGGCGGGCTCAGCTCTTGAGATCAGTTTTCTTTAATGTTGTTCTACTGGAAACACAAGAACAGGGAAGGAAAGCCTGTTCTTGTTGTCAAAACCTTGGTCTTACTACTGACCTAAAACCAAACATGAGCAATGAAAGTTTGAAACATTGACATGTTTCCTCTCCCCTTCCCTTCCCATAAAAACCCTTCCTTACTGAATTGCTTGTCAGTATCTCTACGTGCTTTCAAGCATGCTGGCACAACTACTAATAATCACGTTAGCATGTCCCTCGGCTGCAAGCTATTGCTCAGCTGTTATGGTAATATTCATATTCCTAATGTATACCAAGTAAAACTGGTTATCTTAACCACATTGCAAGTAAGTCACATATAGCTGACTGATAGCTTGCCAAATACAACCTATAAACCCCATACGGCTGGATTATGCTGTGAAATTCCTAACTTTTGGAGTATTTTTCTTAATGAGAAAATCTACAAATATTACTTAACGAGTAGCTAATGCGGAGATGTTCAAAGACAAAAGATATCCTGACAAATAAGTCACCCAAAGTAGTTTCCTGACGAAAAGTCACAGTAAGCCAGAAGTCTGACTTACTTTCTATCTGTCCAGTAACACGCAGCAACAAATGTCTGGCCATCGTTGCTGCAACAAAACTTCTGTCCTCAAGTGGCCTCAAAGCCTTCTGTGGTGTTACCGATTTGAGTGCCTTATTTTCAAGTTTGCAGTTTTCATCGAGATCTAAGCTTTCATTGGAAGTGCGTAGTTACAGGTGTCCAAGAACCAAAATCCCGTTGCTTTCTAAAAGAATTTGCACATTCTTATATATCAAAATACGCAGCTTTTAGATCCTTGCCTTAGAGTGAATGTAATCTTAATGCCGCCTGTTTCTTTTTATCTTCTTATCTGGTCTTTTTGTTTGTTTGTTTTTCAAGTCTTAATGCATTGCAGCATAAGGAAGGAAGCAGATATCCTTTGGTTGCTTAGCATTGGAAAGATGATAAAATGAAAACACAAAGACAGTAAAGTTAACTAAAATGGCTTTCTAAAAATGTACCAACTCATTAGCTGAAATGGAGCCATTTCTTTTCTTTTTCTGTTTGTCTTCGGAGAAATCAGCAAAACAAAATAATTTCTTCAGAAAGTGTTTGTGAATTTTCTTTGAAATTCTCGAATTTCCTTGAAAATCAACCCCCTTATATTGTAAATGGAAAGCCCAATATATTGTTTTGGGCTGGGAAACACTGGAAAAGGCCAGTAGATTGGAATTGGTAAAAGGCATAGTGTATTTTTACTTTAACCCACGTTTAAATTTAATAATTGGCTCCCAGATAAATGATATTTCGACTGTGTTGTGCTGGTTTTAACCATAGAATCTCACTGGATAAGGAGACAGCCTTAAAGATGTAAAAGAAGATTGCTGTGTTTTGCAATTTCTAGAAACTGTAATATAATTTTTTAAGTATATAAATCCCTTAGAAATTGAGATCTTCTTTTGAGTATATGTGGCTTTTTTCCCCAGTATTGGAACCTGAAATCATTTTTAGCATAGGTATCTTACTGCAGCATTGTGTATGCAAGCTCGGTAGTCAGGAGGAAGAACCAACAGCCTTGTGTCAGTAGCCAAAAACCAACTGAAAACTGAAGCAATGGAGAGCTGAAAATTAAATGCGTTTCAGTAAAATGAATGTCTGTAGATTGCACCACCGCTTTGGAAAAGATAGCAGATTGACCATAAAAATGAAGTAGAAATACTAGTTGGTAAAATAAGTGCAGTGGGATAAGAGAAATAGTCATAAATCTTCAAGTCAAAACAGCGTGCTACTTCTGTTTTCTTACTTTAAGCCAAAAATCTTCGTCTTAATTTCTGTAATTTGTTGTGGATTTATTTGAAAACCGTCACATCCTGTAATACTACAAAAACCGCTATCCCCACAAAAGCTAATTGTAAATGTAAAGACCGAGAGAGGGGATCTGGACAATATATGGACTTGAACTTTTGAAGACCTCTATCGCTGTGCAAGAACTATTTAAGCTTTATGTGCAGATTACTGTAACTGTTCAATCTAAAAGCTCTCTTGAAAAGAAAAGAAAAAGCAATGAAATCTCCATTGAAGTCAAAAGGCTTTTCATTTCTGTTGATTTGCTTTGCTTTGCTTGAAAAGGTGTGGCATGGAGCCAGATCTATAAAGTGATGTAATCTTTGTCAAACGGCCAGATAGTGGTTTTGTTAGGAGAAAACATTTGCAGTGTTCATAAAATAAGCCTACAAATTTAAAAATGCTATGTGAAGCCGCCTTTGTTAGTTCACTTACTAAGTAATTTTCCCACTATAGTGGTTTTTAGCTTCCACGTTAGAGTATAAACACTTACAGCTTGGGTAAAAACATGGATGGGTTTGCTTTTTTAATTTTGGCTGCATAAATAAAACCAGCAAATTCTCATATGAAGGTAAAACAAAGGGAAAAAAAGCGTACTTCTGTACAGAGGAGCAAGCTGAAAGACCTTACAAGTGTGTAACACCCTGAACTTAACAGTGGTTTCTCCAGTATTAACGTTTCCGTTGCCATGTTCTCCTTCATTTCTAGGGCTACAGACTACGCGTTTAGGAAACCATTTGGAAGATAGAGTAAACAAATTTTTGCGGCGACAGAATCATCCTGAAGCTGGAGAGGTCTTTGTCAGAGTGGTAGCAAGTTCAGATAAGACAGTAGAAGTTAAACCAGGAATGAAATCCAGGTTAGTTCTATTAATTACAATAAATGCAATCTCGAAATCTTTTTTATTTTGAAGTCTCCTTGCATAAATATTGTGCAACTGTGCCAATCTGCACTTAATCCCTTTGCACGTTTTTGAAACTTATGCATGAGTAAAGTTATGAAAGGAAGAAAAGCAGTATGCACTATGTGAACTTGGAGGAGATTCAAAATACAGTTGTATTTTGGCTGTTTTTAGGGGGATAGTGGGGATGTCCTGGTTTGGGTTATAAAAACTGTGACCTTCTATTACTAAATCTTGAGAGAGAGTCTGACCACGTTTTGGTTGGCATTACAGAATTCATAGTTTAGTTTGAGACGGTTGCCATTTCTTCGTTTTGTTGTGTTTTTATAAATACTTTAGCTTTCAGAAGTTATTTTTATTTTGCTACATCATAAGTGAAAAGCTTAAAAGGTTTGTTCTATGAAGTATTTTGGCTTTAATTCATAAAGACAGTGTTTGTGTGACATCACTTCATCGTAATGCATCAGGTTTTCTAATCTGCAGTGTATTCCAAGGCCTGTGGTTTCAGCGTACTCAATGCTTGCCTGTTCAGGCATACGTTACCTATATGGACGCTATCTTTCCCTGAGTTTTATAGTAACAGACCGAGCATTGACAGCACTCCCTGTTTTAATACAGCTCTGATCTAACCCTGTTTAACTTCTGCATAAATGTTTCTAATGAGTTGAAAATAAGGTTGAAAAGAATTTCTTCATTCTGGTAGGAAGCCTGTTTATTAATTGGCTTTTTGTTGTTTTGGGGTTTTTTTTCCTGTTCCTTCCTGCCACCCTTTCCTTCAGATTTGTGGATTCTGGTGAGATGTCAGAATCTTTCCCTTACCGTACCAAAGCTCTGTTTGCGTTTGAGGAGATCGACGGCGTAGATGTGTGCTTCTTTGGCATGCATGTACAGGAGTATGGCTCAGATTGCCCCCCTCCAAATACAAGGTACGCTTTCATTTCCGTGTCGGTGGTGCGTGCACAGAGAACGTCTTGCTACATTCACTGGACAATTACTCTCAAATACAGAAGATTGGGAGATACGTTTCGATTCTGTGGCACAAATAAGTCCTACTGTATGACAGGAGATGACTTGGAAGTGGAAAACAAATAACCACAACAAAAACGTTACAATGTTTTGTATTATGTATTTGATTTTGCCTCTCAATGTATATTCTTGCTGTCTAAAAAAAAATGCTACCCATCATTGGCTTTTGAGAACTGTTTATACCATGTTAAGATGCTTAAATATGCATTAAAATAATGTCGTAATTGATTTTTCTTTGCTCAGTATGGTTGTAGATGTGTCTAGTATAAAAGTCAGTTCTCCGTAGACAAAAGAGATGTTCAGCCATACATGATTTTCTATCATTCTTCTCTCATTACTCTAGGCGTGTGTACATATCGTATCTAGATAGTATTCATTTCTTCCGCCCGCGTTGTCTCCGAACTGCAGTTTATCATGAAATCCTCATTGGATACTTGGAGTACGTGAAGAAACTTGGGTAAGTTGAGATCTTTGTAAAGAAAGAAATCTTTTTTTCTTAGCATTGTTTATATCCAGGATGCCAAGTAGCTTTTCACTTGGGATAGTTTCTCTTTCCTTCTGGCCTCTGAGATATGTGGATGCCTCAGCATCTTTGTTACAAAGAAAAAAAGAAAAGAAGGAAGGAAAAAAAAAAGTCAGAGGTCTGAATTTATATGTCAGTTTGGCTGAGTTAATTTTAAGATGGTAGTCAAAATGGTAAAGATTTTTTTTTTCTTGTGTGTGAAACGCAGGTATGTGACAGGACACATCTGGGCCTGTCCCCCAAGTGAAGGAGATGACTATATTTTTCATTGCCATCCGCCTGATCAGAAAATACCCAAACCCAAACGTTTGCAGGAATGGTATAAGAAGATGCTGGACAAGGCATTTGCGGAGAGAATCATTCATGACTACAAGGTTTGCTACTGTTTGCTTCCGGAATTAATTTTTAGGGGCTTTTCATTTGAAGGTAGCTCATATTGTTTCATAACGCGTGAAACTGTGGTGGTGTTGTACGAAGGTTTTTATCCTCAGCTAGTTTCTTCATTGGCTTAGATTTTCTGGAGGTTCTGCCTTTCAGACTGAGAATTCCTTAGGTTTGGTTTCTGCATTAAGAGAAGTGTGCAGGAGCCTGCCTTCGCATACGTCTCTTGTGCTGCAGTGTTTGAGGCGAGGAACTATGTCGTTTGTTAAGGTTTATAGAAGTTGTTTGCTTCTGGGGATTCTGGAGGATCAGGTGGAATACTGGACCCCACTAGTATGAAGTCAAAAAAACTGCTTGTAAAACAGCTTCTTTGCTTGGAGAGAAAAAGGATGATTTTCATAATTGGACAATACCACACGTGTACCCAAGGAAATAAGTTAAAGATGGCAAAGGTAGCATTTGCCACTCCTTACACGCTAAAATTTACAAGAATTTCTTAATGGTAGTGACAGTGCTGGAAAAAATTGATGTTTTGATTGCAAGTGACAGTTACTAAATGTGTGGAACAGAACAGCATATAGCGAGCCTTGTCATCTGATCCGGCGCAGCAAAGAGCTAGAAAATCTGTGTCTCTCCTAATAAGGTGGTCTTGAAGTGAAACCAAAGAAGAAAATTGGTTAGTCTTGTATGTGCTCGTTAAACGCAATGCACTGAAAAAAACCCACCTCCAGAACAACTGTGTAAAATACCTGTTCCTTTCCAGAATACCCGTTCCTCTCAGTGGTCCCCAGGCTTTCTGGCCGGGTGGTCCACAGAGCTTCGGCCAGCCGTCAGCGAAGGACAGAGGCTGCGCACAGTTCCCCTACCACAGCCAGATATTATTTAATATTCCTGTGTGTAATAGCTGGCTGGTGCGTTCAGCGAGTCTTCCTGGAGTTACCAGGCTTATTGCACGTATGATGCACAGCCAAGACACATACATTGAAGTGCTTACGCACTTTCAAATTTGTAAGGGAAAGGGGCGGATGAGATGCACTTGCTGTCACTGTTCCTGCTCTTGTCCGGCAGCAGTGCAGGAAAAGCTAAGTGGTGTAGGCTTCATTTTTAATTGGTGTAGATACTGGGGAGGGGTTTGTTACGGTTTCCAGGGGTATCTTAGTCTCCTCCATCATGTCAGGAGCGTAAACCAATGGCGTGATGGAGGTTCAGGAGAGCCTCGGCAGCTGTCTTTCGAAGATGAAGCAGGGAGTGGGCTGTTATCAGTATTGCCAGGCCAGTTTTTGAGCTGCACCCAGAAAAGGCAGCCAGCCAGGAGCGGGCCATGGGCTGTGAGTGAGGCACAGCTGTTCAGTGTAGCCCTGGGTCATGTCTCTGCTCCTCCTCTCTATCCTAAGTGGTCTTCGTTTATTTATTCTTGGTATTGTGCGCTACACTTAACAGGACATCTTCAAACAAGCAACTGAGGACAGGCTGACAAGTGCCAAGGAGCTGCCTTACTTTGAAGGTGATTTCTGGCCAAATGTGCTGGAAGAGAGCATTAAGGAGTTGGAGCAGGAGGAGGAGGAAAGGAAAAAGGAAGAAAGCACTGCAGCTAGTGAAACAACAGAGGTGAGTTAACTTTATATGCTATATCTGCTTCTGGCTCACAAAGCTGACAATTAACACTTAAATAACAATAACAATAAATTAGACAGTTCACATCGGGTAAACTAGAAAAGGTCATTCACATCAGATGTTAAATCAGGGTTCCCTTTAACTGCATTTCTGGTTTTCTTCTGGGATAACAAATTGGTTTGGTGGTTGTGTTTTTTTGTGGGTTTTTTTTTTTTTTAACAGAATCAGAAATCAGTTACGTCAGTTCAGCATCTCTGTTCTCAGAGAAATCTGTTAAGCTACTTTTGGACTGCATCATGACTGCTACATTTGCTTGCAGTCATTTGGCTGAGCTTCTAGTTCACACCTTTGCAAATCACCTTCCGTATTTGCATTTTGAAAGATGCTGTATTTTTCAAAGCTGAATTAAATTTTGCTGTTATTTATGCAAAGGTATTTGTAGTCGTTTGCAACAGGAGGGGGCTGAAAACTTAAAAGTATTTATTGCAAGCTTTGCGTTGGTGTGAAACACTGGTCCTGATGGTGGTGTTCCTTCACCGCCGTGCTCTCTTTGTTTATTAAAACAAAACAAATTTTTCTCAGGGTCCTTACCAGAATTTCATTATTCATTTTTATTTGTCTTGATCGTATCCAAATGGTCTTACCACTTTCATACTGTCCCTTTTACTTGTGATTTGCAGCAAGGTGTTTTGAAAATAGAGTAGGAAAATCTGAAGGCTAGCAGACTGAGGTGGAACCAAAAACTTTGAACTGACGAGGGACTGCATTCAGCTTAGATGCCATGACAATTTGCGTACCGCATGTATTACGTGTGATTGGTGTGGAGTGATAGACCTTAATCCATCAATTTCATTACGTCAGAAAATTCCTTCTATTAAACCTTAGCCGCTCCTTCAAAGCAAATATAGTTTGTTGCTATATTTTTTTTATGGAACCATAAAGTTAATAGTTTTCACCTTGTTCCGTCTGAACGTAACCTTCAATATTGAAATATTTCAACAAACATAGCAGTATAAAACTAACTGAAAGACAAGGCTGGGAGTTTAAGTTGCAGTCCTCTTTTGCCAACAGTATCACTCTCAATAAATCAGAGCATGTCCTTCCAGTGAAAACACCACTGTAAACCTCTACATCCTAGAGGAGAAAAAAGGTGTTTTAAAAAGCCCAGAACAGCTAACTGTGAAACTCGTATGAGTTTTCTGCCTAAAGTGAGAAGCTGCAGCCTTGGCTGGTAGCAGCCCTGTGTTCCCCCTGAACGCCGTTGATGTTGCTTGGGGCAGCGGGGCAACAAAACCTGCATCCACGTTGCTGAAGATGTCATCCAAGAATGCAACAAAAAAAACCGTAACAGTGTGGTCTTTGCCACAGAAAAAGGAGTGAAAGTAAAAGCATGAGAAGTTCTCCAGTGCAGTCACCTGAACTTGTGTCAATTTATGGGGGAAATCCCCATAAAGCGACACAAGGAATGTGTCACTTGGGGATCAATGGGGATCTCCACGTGTAGAACAACTTCATGAATCTTTGCAATTTGCCTTGTATTGAGATGGTGCAGAAGGCATCTATCTTTTCTTAAATTCATAGTCTTAAACTTTGTATGTGTGGAGAGAGAGCTGCTTCTTAAAAGTCAACGTGTGCTGCGAGTTTCAGTTAAAGAGAGTCTAAAGAGGTGGTAAATATTCCAAAGTTCTTGAAAAAGGTTCTGAAGGGACAAGGCTCACTGAGTAACCATGCCATCAGTGTCTCTGGCAAACCTGGCGGAATATATTAAATGCCATCAAAATGAAGCGGTACAAAAACAATCTTACAGCTTCTTAAAACATTTAGGAACAGCTTTGTACGATTGACCAAATATAAAGTTGTTAAAGGTAGACTAGAAAGAAAACTAGGACTTATACTGTCAATTAAGTTTCGATCCATTCTTTGAATTTTAAATTCTGCGTTGATGCTGTAGAATGTATAGGCAAAGGAGGACGTGCCCTAATTGGTGGTAGAAAATTTTGGGGAAAAGAAGTCAAGATGGGAATATACAATAGCTCATTTCTGAATATCTTTAAATCACTTAGAGCTCTGCCTGGTTTCCCATAAAACAATATAATTTTTATTTCCAAACAGGTTTGATCAAAAAGTAAATAAAATTAGTTACAGAAAACCCAAGACTGGTCAGGGAATTTCTATCTAAGCCTAATTAATGGAATGGAACGATGGCAACAGTCTATATATAGAATTGCTTTCTTCAGTTGGAATATTTTTGTTTTCTTTGAATAAATATGCTTGCGGATAAATCCTGTGTTTGCTTGTGCATAGTGTTCATGAAACTTTCTTGCATGTATGTGTGTGTGTGTGTGTATATATATATATATCAGTATTTCAGTAGCTTATTTTTAATATTACGATAACCAACATTCTAGCAGTTAGAGAGGGGATTTTTAATTAGTGGCAAGCTCCCTGCTGAGGGCTTGGGTTTTTATTTCTCAAGGACATGAGAAGTCTAAAAGTTATTTCTGTTTTCACAGGTCATCTAAATAGCATCATTTGCTATTTTTTACTCTCTTTACTTACATGTAGTATTCAGTATATGGTCGCTGTGGTCTATGTCGCAACTTAGACACAAGTGAAGCTTTGGAGGATTTTTTTTTTTTTGGAGTTGCAGCAGTAAGTCTTCAGGATGGAGGATAATGTGTTTTGTTAGTTTTGAATCCTGCACATTCTTAGCTGTGTACTAGCTCTAAATTTGTTCAATAAAAAAACAAACAAAAAAATCAAATCAGAGTTCATTCAAGTATGTGAAACCCCAAATGCACAACAAAGGAAAATCTGCACTTCTGGATTTTTTTCTAGGTCCATTTTATTTGTAACTCATTTTATCATCAAATATCTATAAGATCTTGTAAAGCAAGCAGTGGAAGCTGAAGTACAGTGTAAGTGTAAGATACAAATTATTTAATGTATATACATACTTTAAAAATCTATTTTTAAACAGCGTTTGAATTTGTTTGCCTGCCAGTTTGGCTTTTGATTTTTCCTGGAAGATAGGATATATTTAACACAGGATGGCTGATTTGCAGGCATTGAAACAAAGTTCTATTGCTGCCAGCAGAAGCGTTTCACTTTGAGCTATAGCGAATGGGAGAGAGCTATATAAAGTGTAACATCTTTCCTTTGCATTTATTGCAGGGAAGCCAGGGCGACAGCAAAAACGCCAAGAAAAAGAACAACAAAAAAACCAACAAGAATAAGAGCAGCATCAGCAGAGCTAACAAGAAGAAACCCAGCATGCCAAACGTGTCCAATGATCTGTCTCAGAAGCTGTATGCCACCATGGAGAAGCATAAAGAGGTACTGTCAAAATACACTGCGTAAAGAGAAGATTTTATTCCTGTAAATCCAGGCATGATGATAGTCAGAACTGAAAAATCAGGAGGAGTAAAGCTTGTGATTGCGCTAGAATTTTGTCTGTTGTGTAACAACATATTGGAAGAGATTAGCCTAAACTAAGTTAATTAGATAACATTTGTAGCACACCATTACTGCAACAGAACACACGCTTTTTCCTGCAAGATTATCTAACTTCATTCATTTTATATTTTTTTTCCCCTCCATTTATCTGCAGGTCTTTTTTGTGATTCATTTACATGCTGGGCCTGTAATTAACACTCTGCCTCCCATTGTGGACCCTGATCCATTACTTAGCTGTGATCTGATGGATGGGCGAGATGCCTTCCTCACCTTAGCCAGAGATAAGCACTGGGAGTTCTCCTCACTACGCCGGTCCAAGTGGTCCACGCTCTGCATGCTGGTAGAACTACATACTCAAGGGCAGGATCGCTTTGTCTATACGTGCAATGAGTGCAAACATCACGTGGAAACAAGGTGGCATTGCACTGTCTGTGAGGTAGGTGTATCTCACCAGAGAATTCCGCGCTCTCTTGCCCTACAGCCAAGCTTGATTATTTTGGGGGGGGTGGGTATTGACCAAAGTTCCTCCAAATTATGCCTATCCTGATAAGGCTTCTAAGCCTTAAGGGAAGGTGACTACCACAGGGAGGTACGACTTCATCTAGTGTAAGTGCTTTTAGTTTCTTGACATGGAAAACACCAGTACTCTGGAATGGCTCCCACTGCCTCATTTATTCCACTATGGCTCCTCTGCATAGACAAGTTTTTAACTAAATATTAAAGAACTTTTGGACTGGGTGGGAGGGTGCGACTGTGTCAGACTAGTCTGACTCTGCAGGGCACTACCTCATCCACATTAAATGGATGTCCGCGAGAGAAGTTAGCGTACCTTCCTGCCAGGTAGCTTTCCTTCCACTTTGTATGTGGTACTTCGTGTTGTAAGGAGTGCGGCCGGGCGCGTGGCCGGGCTGCCACAAAGCTGGGAGAAGAGGCTGCCGCAGCTCTTCAGCATTGTCTCTTCAGCCCGGTGTTGGAGGTTGCCTGCCCTTCCAAGCAGCCCAAATAATTGCTTCCTAACCTGGCTCAACGCTTTTAATGCCTCGTCCTTTTACAGCATAATCACTTCCACTGAACTGCGTTAGAGAGCAATTATGCATGGAGTTATACAGGTGGCCTTGAGGAGCAGGTAGTCTTTACAGGGCTTGTGATGACGTCTGGCTGTAGCTGAACCAAAAAAATAATGTTGAATAAGTGCAGCCTAGTTTTTACACTTCAAGTTATCGCCAGGTCTGTGGTGGAAGAGTCTTAATTAATCCCTCCGAGGGAAGCATTGAACAGGGCTTCTTGAGGTAAGACTGTAGGAAATGGATCGTACACAGTAGGGGAATTAAGCAGTGGAAGGGAGGTATGGCTTTAGGTGTCTTCGGGGTACTTCTGTGTAAGGCAGTGCCCTTCCTCCAGCAAAAAAAGGACAGGGCAGTGAAAATGCGGGTGTTTGAGCAGGTTTTCAGATCAGTGTCTGTCTTAGCATGAAACTTGCACTCGATTTGAAGGTCATTTTAGAGGTTAAAAAATATGTATTTCAGGGTAGTAATTATTAGTCAGTAATTACACTAAGAATAACTAAATGGAGAGCCAAACCTGGTTCTTTAAGCGCTGGCTTTAGATTTGTCTTACTAGTTGGAGGGCTTGGCCCTCCTCATGTAGGTACCCAAGACACCACAGAAAAGTAAACAGTTCCTATCATCAAAAGGGGAAAAACAAAAAAAAACCCCACCCAAACCCTGCAAGATATTTTAACATAATATAATGAAGACATAATTGCAGCCCTTATTTGCGTTGTTACCCACCGTAGTGAAGACTTGTGATTGCAGGCTCGCTTTGCTGAGGCAGCCGAGGTGGCTTCTGCCGCCAGCTGCCTGCCCCAAAGGTCCGCTCCCGCTGTCGCGGTGACTCCGCAGCTGCTTCTCTGCCTCGGTGTACCAGGGGTAAATGGAAGCGGGCAGCTGCTCAGAGCGCACGGCTGGTGTCCTGCTTTTCTTCTGCTGTGTGTTTGTACCCACCGAAACCCAAAGTGTGCTTCCACACAGGGCTCATGTTGCTCACCTAGCCCCACTATCGCTCGTCCGCTCTTTTGTTGGTATGGGTAGTGATCTATAGACAACTGAACTCTGCGTTTTCTTTGCTTTCAGGACTACGACCTCTGCATTAACTGCTACAACACTAAGAGCCATGACCACAAGATGGTTAAGTGGGGCCTGGGTCTGGATGATGAGAGCAACAGCCAAGGAGAGCAACAGTCAAAGAGCCCCCAGGAGTCGCGACGACTGAGCATCCAGCGCTGCATTCAGTCCCTTGTCCATGCCTGTCAGTGCCGCAATGCAAACTGCTCATTGCCATCCTGCCAGAAGATGAAACGGGTTGTCCAGCACACCAAGGGCTGCAAGCGCAAGACCAACGGTGGCTGTCCGGTGTGCAAACAGCTCATAGCTCTTTGCTGCTACCATGCCAAACACTGCCAAGAGAACAAATGCCCTGTGCCATTCTGTCTCAATATCAAACACAAGCTTCGACAGCAGCAGATCCAGCACCGCCTGCAGCAGGCTCAGCTCATGCGCAGAAGGATGGCTACCATGAACACCCGAAACGTGCCTCAGCAAAGTTTGCCTTCTCCTACCTCAGCAACGCCTGGTACCCCTACACAGCAGCCAAGTACACCACAAACACCACAGCCTCCTCCCCAGCCCCAGCCTTCCCCTGTAAGTATGTCACCGGCTGGCTTTCCCAGTGTGTCGAGAACTCAGCCCCCTACTACTGTTTCGACAGGAAAACCCGCAAACCCGGTTTCCGCACCTCCACCTCCGGCTCAGCCTCCGCCGGCCGCAGTGGAAGCGGCTCGGCAGATTGAGAGAGAAGCTGCCCAGCAGCAGCAGCAGCTCTACAGGGTCAACAACATTAACAATGGTTTGCCTCCTGGTCGCCCGGGACTAGTAAACCCGACGGTGGGTTCAGTGAACCAGATGCAGCAAGTCAGCATGAATGTACCCCGGCCCAACCCTGTAAGCGGTCCAGTGATGTCCAACATGCAGCCTGGACAATGGCAGTCACCTCCAATGCCGCAGCAGCAACCAATGCAGCCAGGAATGGCAAGACCGGTTATGCCAATGGCAACGCCGCAAGCGGTGGCTGCGCCAAGGATGCCGGGCGTGCAGCAGCCGCCACGGAGCATCCCCCCGAATGCACTTCAGGACTTACTGAGGACCTTGAAATCACCGAGTTCTCCGCAGCAGCAGCAGCAAGTTCTTAATATTCTTAAGTCCAACCCACAGCTTATGGCAGCTTTTATAAAGCAAAGAACGGCCAAATACGTGGCTAACCAGCCTGGGATGCAGCCGCAAGCAGGCATACAGCCCCAGCCGGGGATGCAGCAGCCGCAGACTGGCATGCAGCAGCCAGGCATGCACGCTCAAGCAGGACTGCAGAACATGAACGCGATGCAAGCAGGAGTGCAGAGACCGAGCGTTCCTCCCCAGCAGCAAGGGATAGGAGCTATGAATCCCCAGGGACAAGCGATAAACATTATGAACCCCGGCCACAACCCCAGCATGGCAAACATGAGTCCGCAGTACAGAGAAATACTGAGGCGGCAACTACTGCAGCAGCAGCAGCAACAGCAGCAGCAGCAAGGAGGGGCTGGCATGGCAGGAGGGATGGCAGGACATAACCAGTTCCAGCAGCCTCAAGGACCGGGAGGTTACCCTCAAGCCATGCAGCAGCAGCGGATGCAGCAGCATATATCGATACAGGGGGGTTCCATGGGACAGATGGCTCAGATGGGACAGCTGAACCAGATGGGCCAGCCCGGCATGGGGGCAGACGGCACTCCCAACATCCAGCAAGCACTGCAGCAGCGGATCCTGCAACAGCAGCAGATGAAACAGCAGATAGGGTCCCCCGGCCAGCCTAACCCCATGAGCCCACAGCAGCACATGCTCTCAGGACAAGCGCAGGCGTCTCATCTCCCTGGCCAGCAGATCGCCACCTCCCTCAGCAACCAGGTGCGGTCCCCAGCACCCGTTCAGTCTCCCCGTCCCCAGTCCCAGCCACCACATTCCAGCCCGTCACCCAGGATACAGCCCCAACCGTCACCTCACCACGTCTCTCCCCAGACTGGTTCCCCCCACCCAGGACTCGCAGTTACTATGGCTAGCTCCATGGATCAGGGACACTTGGGCAACCCAGAACAGAGTGCAATGCTTCCACAACTAAACACCCCGAACAGGAGTGCGTTGTCTAACGAATTGTCTCTGGTTGGTGACACCACCGGGGACACATTAGAAAAATTTGTGGAGGGTTTGTAGCATTATGGGAGCATCACTTTTTTTTTTTTTTCCTTTCGTGTTCTTGGACATTTTGTACTGAAAATTCAGACATCTGGGTTGTTTTGAATCCTAGATGGAACTGCTGCTTCCTACACATGGAAGAACGAATTGCTGTTTAAAAAAAAGAAAAAAGAAAAAACAATACAAAGAATATATTTTTTTGTTAAAGCCAGGCGGTTAAAATATCTGGTCTCTTTTGTGGGTTTTTTTGGTTTTTATTTTTTTGTTGCTGTTGACTCATACCTTTTTTTTAATGGGGAAAACAAGTTCATTATATTCATATTTTTTATTTGTATTTTCAAGACTTTAAACATTTGCGTTTAAAAGAAGAAAAAAAAAATAATATTCAGAAACTGTTTCCTGAAATAATGCAACATTATAATGTATCCCGGTAACTTTGCCACGTTGCGGGAAGATTATTTTTTTTTTTTCTATAGTGAACTCTGCAGGCGTTTGAAGTATTACCCCTGGAAAGATAGGAATTGACTCTTGCACACAAAACCACACATTGGCCAATGCCAAAATCCTTGTCTTGCAGATGTAGAAATTGTTGCTTTGTTTCTCTGATAAAACTGGTTTTAGATGAAAATAGGGATGATCACTCTTAGACCGTGCTGATTTGAATAGAGAAGAAGCATTCTTTTCTTTCTTTCTTCTGTGTGAAACTTGAAATGAGGAAAAGCAATTCTAGTGTAAATCATGCAAGCGCTATAATTACTATAAATAAGAAAATCCAAGAAGATTCAATCACTGTATAGAATGGTAAAAAAAAAAAACAACAAAAAAACAAACTCATTTCTTACTTATAATATCATATTGTTAAATAAACTGTGTGCAACAGACAAAAAGGGTGGTCCTTCTTGAATTCATGTACATGGTATTAACACTTAGTGTTTGGGTTTTTTGTTATGAAAATGCTGTTTTCAACATTGTATTTGGACTATGCATGTCTTTTTTCCATTGTATATAAAGTATTGCTTAAAATTGATATAAATTACTGAAGTTTTTAACATGTATTCTGTTCTTTAAAATCCATGTAAGAATGTTTAAGGTTTTTATTTATTTATATATTTTTTGGATCATGTTCTTTGTAAGACATGGCTATGAATATTCACTCATTACACGGAGCAGCCAGAGGCAGCGATAGGAGTGGCGCGATGCCTGGAGTACTGTAGGGAGCACGTCTGTTTGACACCACCCTTTAGTGATTGTTTCCTTTTCGGGGAGGGAGAGGAGAGGGGAATGGTTCCCGTACATGGAATATTTGCAGGTGTTCATCCCTAAGGGTTAACTGGAATAAATTATTAATAGCCGTCGCTTTTTAAAAACTGCATTAATTTAGAGAAGGATCACCAATGAAAGGAAAATAGAGAGTATTGAGTTAATTCTAGGCTAATTTATTTAGTCTACAGTAAAATATGAACCTATTGACTTTAACACTATTTTTCTGCTGTTAACTCTGAGTCTAGATTTGAGGGTTTTCTGTGGAATAAAAAATAACAAATCATGTACATGTTCCCTTTAATATCCTGTCACCATGCCCTCATGTTCCTGGGATACTTGCCCCTCCTCCCCCCACTGAATTGCTTTCTTGGAGTTAAAAAGTCCAGGGAAACTTTCCCAGCGTAGGTGTGAGCTTAAAACCACGACTAGCCTAAAATACCATCACCCAGACCTCGAGGCTTCTTGGTTTCGTGCGACCGGCATGGGATTCCAATGCCCAGCAGCCGCCGCTCCAGCGGGGAGCACCGGGCACACTTGGCTTTTCACGTTAAGTTTAGCGCTTCCTCCAGCCTTACGTTTTCATAGGAACCGTGTTGGGGGAGGACGGGGGGAGAAGAGCAAACAATTTATCTCAACTTTTATCCCCGTACTGGGAAAACAGTAGTGCACTGCGGCGCTACTTCATTCTTTTTATCTGTAGAGGGTCTCTGCTTAAACTTTTCTTGCAAACTTTCAACTGTTGTACCTTTTTCACCACCATTGGATTCATCTGCCCACGCAATTGTCTTCAGCAATTCAAGATGTCAAAATTTGGGGCTGGGGTGAGGTCAGTGAACACTAACCCAGAGCTTGTCCAAAAGAAATTGCTGTAAAAAAAAAAAAAAAAAAAAGATGGAAAGCCCTGATGCTGTGTCTCATGCTGTGTACTTAAAAAGAGGAAAAATACTATATTTGTGATCAAAAAGAGGAAACTTGAAATGTGCTGGTGTTTCTAATAAAAGCTGGTAAAACTGCTTGGATTGAAGGATGGTTCCACTTGGCTGGTGCCCGCTAGGATCAGCGAAGCCGGACACCCAAGGTTAGGATAACTGCACTCAATCTCGCTAATACCTTTTAAGTAGCGTCTGTTTTAAAAACGTCGGCACCGCTTCCGGATTTGGATAAGCAGAGTCCTGTTTGGCGCACCGAGAGGTGGTGTGGCTCTCGGGCTGCAGCTCACTGGGGTTCCCGCTCCTGGGGAAGAGTGGAAAAAAAAAAAAAAAAACAAACTGATGGGAAGCAAATACTGGAATATTTTTTCAAGTACAACCTGAACTATGGTGAGAGCACAGAGCAAGGGATAGATTTAGATCTGATAATCCCAGCCTGATGGAGCAATTGTTTGAGATAAGAGCAGTGCAAAGCTGAAGTCAGAGCTGAGGAGGGGCTGGGCGCTGTGTTTGGCCCCTCCGTCAGGGGGGCTTCGCTCCAGTCTCCTCTGTAGATAGGAAATTCGGCATATCTGAAGACTGGACGGGCATCTGATTTTTCAGGTCCTTACCTGTGTTTTGATGGGGGAGGTACTGGTGCTAAGGAACAGCATCCTAGAAACACGAGAATCTCTTAAGGCAAGATTGGTGCTGGATCTCTGTCACTGGAGGGAGTGGCCGAGACCCTTGCCCCTTACTGAATTCCGGAGGGGAAGAAGGTGCTTAAATCTGAACAACTCCATTCTCTGCTCTTCTTTTCTTTGCCTGTCCACCACGCTCCGCGCTCTGCTGCTGGCTGTCCTGACTTCTACCAACACTGCTACCACAGCAGGCTGCGAGCGCGTTTCTTCTTGCTGCAGGCACACCAGCTGAGGTTCACCTGCTCAGTTGCTCATCGCTGTCCCACCAGAGATGTGCCCACAGCACGTGCGTAAGCGCTCCTTGCTCTGGTCTTCCACCTGGATGCGTGAGGGTCTGAGCACAGCAGTGGGCTGAGGAAGAGGAGCCCTCCTGCCGGGGGTGCAGCTGGGGACAGTAACCCCGTCAGTCGCTGTGTCTGAAGCCAGGAGCAGTATGTGTCCACAGCTGTAGCAGCATAGCGTTCCTCCAAGTCGGTGGCAGTGTACAGCAGTAAGTGAAGGCAGTTAACGGCTTACAAAGTGATCTGTGGGTGCGCACCGGGTGCTGCTTCCAAGGCAAATTACAGCCCATGGATTTGCCAGTGCGGTAAAGTCTAGAAGCTGCTATGGAGCTGGGGGAGCATGGCAGAGTGCACAGCTTTGTGTTCGCCTTCCCTGCACTCCCTCTCCATGGCTGGGAACTTAAAACGGGGAATGGGGTGATCTCTGCCACCCCCAGCGTGCTGCCAGGGCAGCGACTGAAGCCAGTGGGTGCCAACCGCCAGATAATCGGAATGAGCCTGAACAGAGGGGAGGATCTGTACCAGATCCCCTGCGGTCCCCAAGCCTTCCCTGCAGGAACACACTTAACTGGTCAAAGCGGACCCAAGGTAGGAGGGTGACGCAGCCCAAGGTGAGGTAGGAGCACGCAGGTGCTTCACAGCAGGTACAAGGGCTCCGGTAGGGTGTGGTGGTAGAGCAGTGCTCAGGAGTACCATGGGGTCAGTGGAGGTAGCAATGAACGCAGCAGAAGGAGGAGGGAAGTGTTGGAAATGGGCTCAGAAGTCATTTTGGTTTTGGCTGCAGCAGAGGGAATCTCGAGGAGGGGCTGGGGTCTGTTCCAGGTGGAAACGCAGCCCGGCAGAAGGGTGCCGGAGTGATGCAAAGGCTCGCGCTGGCTTTGTTGCACCTAATCCATAACATCCAGCATCACACAAACCCCACTCCGTGCAAGTGTTTCCGAGATGCGAATCTCCAAAACAACACGCGGATCGGCGTGGTCCCAAGGATAAGTTGCAAGCAGGAGCGAATTGCACGCGTGGCTTTTCCAGCGAGCTCCCCTGAGCCTGTGGATTACAAAGCTGTCTCTGTTCGGTGGTCACGGTTCCCTCCTGAAGGCCCTCGTCTCCTCTGTCTGGAAGTGGTTAACGCTCACTGAAATGAGACCTGCTCGATCTTTTATTTTTAGCCATGGTGTTCATTGAGGCCAGGCTCTGCTCTCACGCACGTTCCAAATTTGGCTCTCGGGAGCAGTTTATTTCCTCTCTCACCCCACCCCATCCAAAGCCTTTCTCCAATACCTCAGCCCTTTAGGTCTTGATGATCTACGCTCACAGCAGCCCCAGGAGATGAGGAATTTCAGAGGATCGGGAAAATGCGACATTAAGCAATTTGCCCGAAGTCGAGCAGAGGAGCATGGCCAAGGCGCGGCACACGGGGGCTTCCCAAGGGCTGCTCCCAGCCTGACACAGCCTGTCCTCAGCCCCCTCCGTGGGCAAGCTGGGAGAGACACAGCGTGCCCAGCTCTGCTGGCTCCGATAGCCGAGCTCCTGCCGCAACCTGTGGTGGGAAACGGGCTGCCTGCAGCAAATCCTGGGCCACTAACTGTGAGGTACCCTCATGGGTGTCTGTATGGGGAGAGGCGGGTGGTTTTGCAACCTGTGCCTGGCTTCCCATTGCTAACAAGTCCTTAGGGTAGAAGAAACATGGAAGGGATTTTAACTATCAAAATAGGAAAGGTTTGGCAGTGGCGTCCTGGACTTGGACTGTCCAGTTACAAGCTCTGTCGCAAGATGGAGGACAGCCCTGAAAACCCACCGCAGAAATGGCCCCTGGCATGGGACAGGCTCTGCTTTGCCGATGCTAAAGTGGGGCAACCCGAGCTGAGCCGAGCAAGGAGGGTCTCGGCGTGGAAGAGCTGCAAGCTGGGCGCCCAGGGAGGCGGTTTTCCTGGAGGAGCTTGGACAGTGGCTCTTCCTGCAGCGCAAAACCCGCGCGGGGACTCCTCGTGCGGCAGCTGATGAGCTGGCACCAAATGGCAGCAGTGGCTGGTGGTGTCCGCAGGAAGGGAAACATGGGGAAGAAGGAAAAGTGATTCCCGGGTAGGAAAGGGCAGTGGTGGGTGGTGTGCGATGGGTCGCACCCTATGCCATGAGGACGGGGCCTACGGGCGCACCACAGGCGCGAGGCTTCAGGCTCTGCTGTCAGGGCTGGAGGCTGGAGCGAGGGGCTCTCAGGGGAGCAGCGCGGACCGTGAGGGGAGCGGAGGGCCGTGAGTGTAGCAGGGGGTCCCTGAGGGGAACGGGGGGGGCCCTGAGGGGATCCAGGGATCCCTGAAGGGAGCGGAGGGGGCCGTGAGGGGATCCGGGGGGTTGCTGAGGGCCCTGAGGGGAACAGGTGGGGCCCTGAGGGGAGTGGGGGATCCCTGAAGGGATCGGGGGGGGCCGTGAGGGGGTCCGGGGGGCCCTGAGGGGAGCGGGGGATCCCTGAAGGGAGCGGGGGTTCGCTGAGGGGAGTGGAGGGCCGTGAGGGGATCCGGGGCGCCCTGAGGGGAGCGGGGGATCCCTGAAGGGAGCGGGGGGCCGTGAGGGGGTCCGGGGGGCCCTGAGGGGAGCGGAGGATCCCTGAAGGGAGTGGGGGACTGTGAAGGGAGCGGGGGTTCGCTGAGGGGAGTGGAGGGCCGTGAGGGGATCCGGGGGGCCCTGAGGGGAGCAGGGGGCCGTGAGGGGATTCGGGGGGTTGCTGAGGGCCCTGAGGGGAACAGGTGGGGCCCTGAGGGGAGTGGGGGATCCCTGAAGGGATCAGGGGGGGCCGTGAGGGGGTCCGGGGGGCCCTGAGGGGAGCGGGGGATCCCTGAAGGGAGCGGGGGGGCCGTGAAGGGAGCGGGGGTTCGCTGAGGGGAGTGGAGGGCCGTGAGGGGATCCGGGGGGGCCCTGAGGGGAGCAGGGGGCTGTGAGGGGATTCGGGGGGTTGCTGAGGGCCCTGAGGGGAACAGGTGGGGCCCTGAGGGGAGTGGGGGATCCCTGAAGGGATCGGGGGGGGCCGTGAGGGGGTCCGGGGGGCCCTGAGGGGAGCGGGGGATCCCTGACGGGAGCGGGGGGCCGTGAAGGGAGCGGGGGTTTGCTGAGGGGAGTGGAGGGCCGTGAGGGGATCCGGGGCGCCCTGAGGGGAGCAGGGGGCCGTGAAGGGATCCGGGGAGCCGTGAGGGGAGTGGGGGAGGCCGTGAAAGGAGCGCGGGGGGTCACTGGGGATAGCGGGGTCCCGGCTGCGGCCTGCAGCGGGCTGAGAAAGGCGGGTTGGCGGTCGGGGGGTGTGTGTGAGGGGGGGGACCGTGCCGTGCGTGTGCGTGTGCGCGCGCGCCCGCGCGACGTGGCGGCCGCACGCGGCGGGGCAGGCCCGCGCGCCCCGGTGCCCGCGCGCCCCGCCCCGTGACGCCATCGGCGGGCGCCGGCGGTAGAGCGGCGCGGCGTGAGGCGGGGGCGCGCGGCATGGCGGCGGCGGCGGCGGCGCGGCGGGGGCGGTGCTTGGCGGCTCTGCTGCGGGCCGGGGCCGGGCGGCGGGCCCCCGCAGGTGAGCCTGCGCCGCGCCGCCGTTACGGGGCGGCCGGGAGCCTGCGCCGAGCCCTGGCGGGGCCCGGCGTGGGGGGGATGAGGGGATGTGGGCCTGGGGCGGGCGGGCGGCCTGAGGGGCTGCGGGTGTCGCCTCCGTCGGGATCCCCCGGCCCCCGCTGCCGGCTGGTTCGGCCCTTCGGGCGCGGAACGCGGTGGGGCCGTGGGCTGCCGCGGTGCCCGCCCGCCCGGGCAGCTGCTCGCCACAGCTCCAGCTCCTCTGGGCAACGGCAGCGCTGGACGCCCGGCCCTCCCGTTGGGAGCCGCGTTCCTCTAGGCTTATATAGGGTATGTGGCGTGCTCAGGGTCATCTGGTGGCACATACGGGGTGTATAGCATGCTCAGGTCGTATAGCGTGTCCAGGTTCATCTGCTGGCTCATATAGAGTATATAGCACGTCCAGGTCATATAACATGTTGTCGTGGTTTAGGCCGAATTGGCTACTGGGGACATAGGGGACCCCAGCTGGGACCAACAGATGCTCCCCTCTACCCCTCTTCAAAGAGAGCGTCAGAGGAGAGGAAAAAGAGACTTACGAGTTTAGAAGGAACTAAACTATCTTAATTAAATGTGTCCAGGTTCATTTCCTGGCTCATATATAGTATATAACACATCCAGGTTCATCTGCTGGCCCATATAGAGCACATCCAGGTTCATCTGCTGGCCCGTATAGAGCACATCCAGGTCCATCTGCTGGCTCATATAGGGTATATGGTATGTCCAGGTCCATCTGCTGCCTCATATAGAGTATATATAGCATGTCCAAGTCCATCTGCTGGCTCCTATAGAATATATAGCTATGTCCAGGTCCATCTGCTGCCTCATACAGGGTGTGTAGCATGTCCAGGTCAGCTGGGGACTGGGAAGGGAGCAGAAGGCCTCTCCCTTCACTGGCTGTTTCAGTACGAGCTCACCCATCAGAGGAGCCTGAAGGGTCTGTGTCTCCCAGGGGCGAGCTCAAGATTTCACCGAAGAGACCCAGCAAGGCTGAGGGCTGAGAAAATCCAAACTCCGAGGTCTTGAGTATGGGATGTACTGTCTTATCAAGGCCATAGCACGCAGGTCTGGAAACGTGCGTGTGAGTTGTTGTTAACGAGACATGGTGAGAAGCTTCCTGCGTGTCTTCTGTGAGCGGCCCGTGCTGCGCTCAGTATTTCCTTATCTGTCGTCTGCTCCTAATCAACGGATTTGTAGGTTGTCAGTGCGGTCTGTGGTTTCCCTGTGGGTTAAGAAGAGAAAATGTGACAGAGGAAATCGTGTAACAAATAGGGTCGCTATCAGGGCCAGATTGTTAGATTTATTGTGCCATCGAGTGCCACTTCGGTGTGTCCAGGCAATTCAGTTCGTCCAGCACGGAAATCCCCAGTGGCTTGTTAGCATCCGTCTCTGAGAGATAAGCCCTGTGCCTCCGTTAGATGTACTCCAACAGAGCCAGAATTTTGTTCCTTAACCTGTCATTCGGGTCCTTCAGCGGGGGAAAAAAAAAAGTGAGCAGAAGCTGTGTGGGGTAGAAATGGAGAGGGAGGAGCAGAAGGTGGTGTCCTTGCACTTGGATGCAGGTGGAGATCCCTGGCTGCAGGGATAGCTGTCTCTTCCCTTTGCCCATGGAAAGTTGGCAGCGTTTTCTCTTGGCTCTCATAATGCCGAAGGCTGAAGCTGGTGCAGAGTTTTTTTGGAGACACGGTGGTGTGAGTGGATCAGTCAGGCTCTCTTCTCCGTAGATTCGTAGAGGATCTGGTGCCCAGCTAGGGAGCCCTTTCTTCTAGTGACATCTGAGCTAGAAGCGTCTTATTGCTAGTGCTTTTCCTTGCAAGAGCATCCTCAGGCTTGCGACTGCACAGCAATTAAGCTATTATGGTAATTTCTGCTGACCTAAATTCTCCTCTTTGTTTTGAGCCACATACTGCTTTGTGCTCGATTTCCCACCCTAAATGTCTAAGTGACGTTCGGCTTGGCTCACTGCAGTCCTTTTCCCAGAAGAGGCTGTGTTTCCTGGGGGGGTTTTGGTTGGGTTCGGGCATCACTGAGGTATCCTGGTGCCTGGATTGAAAGGGGCCCCTGAGACTGAGGGTCCTTCTCTTTTCTGCTGTGTGTTCCCTGTGTGCAAGGCTGCTCTGTGGTCATGTGCACAGGATCATTTAGGATTCCCAGAGAACTGGCAGCTGGAGAGTATTGCCGGTATCTGCTGTCTCTTACGGTGCAGGTGGGGCAGTGATGCACATGGGAAGGTATGTGGACTGCGATAAAGCTCAGCGTTTGATTAACTCGATATAAAAAGACCTGGTTTGTCCCAGCACATCGCAGCGCTCAACCGGGGCAAGAACCGTTCCTTCTTTGTCTCTTGGTCTTCAGAATTTGTTTCTGGGGCTCATTCTGAGTGTCACTCAATCTGGTAACTCAGCAGATACTTTCTCAAGAGCTTTTGTGTGCCAGTAATAGTGGGTTTATATCCAGAACTGCCGGGAGCCTTTCCCCAGCCCAGGCAAGGGCTCTGCAAGAGGCAAATGGTCTGATGATGCCGCAGCTTGCATTTAACGAGCCTTGTCTCTACTTGGCACCGGATGGGCTGTTAATTAAGGATGATAAGACCAAACATTACACAAATCCAAAAATAACTTCTGAATTGATGGGTGGTGATTTATTATTGTGCTTTAAAGGTAGGGAGATACACCAAAAATTTGTAAATAGCTGTAGTTTCTAGAGTCAGCTAGTGTTTGTGGGCTGGGGGGCTGACCTGTTTGTTGGCGCTGGGGCCTTGCTGCCTGGAGATCTGATGTTAGAAGTGGCCTCAAGGTTAGCACGGAGCTGCTGCTGATCTGCTTCTCTTTTGGATTCTGGAGCCAGGGAGGGAGCAAAATTCCCTCCTTTATTTTTGCTGGTTGGGAAATGTCTGTGTGTGCATACGTACAAGTGCAGATTTTTCAGAGTATCCTACACCATCTAGCATAAAATGAGCATAAAATATATAAACCCTGGGTAAATACATAACTAGAATGTGTAGTCCCTGGGCTGACTGTGGCCTCTCTGAAGCTCGATGGACTGGACAGCCACATGGTGGGTTCTCTGCTGCTTTCCACTTTGGTCATCTGGGCTGTTTTCCTTGTTGCTTTCTCAGATGAGCCAAACAAAGGCAGTCGAATGAAAGATAAAGGACGTGTCCTGTGATAATGCGGCAGAACTGTTTGTGACGCAGCGAGCAAACAGTTATGTGTGTAGGAGGTGTTCAGATGCATTAAGAACTATTTGTGGGCTCTTTAAGGGCAGAATGACTGGGGAGTTATTCAAGCTTCTGGCTGGAGAAGTGGATCTTGATTCAAAGCTTTGTGTGAGGAGGAGGAAGAACGAGGACTGACAACTTCCTCGGGGACCCTCTTGGGGACAAGGTGCAGCAGCCAGGAGCTCTCTTAAAGCTCAGGGGTTCGTGTTCACGTGATCTGGAGTGAGCAAGAGCCCATCCTGATGGTCTGGAGCAGCAGGACCTGTTCTCAATGACCATACTGGCTGTAGTACCTGCTCAGGTGGGCAGGAGGTTTGCAGAGCACTGGTGAAGGGAGCCTGAGACCTGCCAAAATGAGCTAGAGGACAACGGGGGATGTTGGTGAAAGGGCTGGGATGGCGAGTTCGCTCAAGGGCTGTCACAAGGTGGAGGAAGGCTCAGGAGGGAGTGGAGCTCTCGGTGTGTCAGCTGGAATGGAGGGCTGTGGACAGCCAAAGAAGCTGTTTGCGGGAAGGTCACAGGTGCGCTTTGGGACTCTCACTACACTAATAGTTCTCAGTTCAGTCTTTGCGTGTTTTTGTACCCATTCATCTCAAGAAAGGACATCTTGAAAATGTGCCTCTTGCAGGCCTGGGGTGTAGGGTTTGCCTCCTTTCCTTGCTTGATGAAACAGCCTGCAAGCACAGAGGGAGCTGTAAGAAAAGCCTGGGCTTGTTACTGCTTCCAGCCACTTTGCTGCTTATCCAGATTTTCCCCGCTCTGCCCAGACCCTCCTGGTCACTCCTATGCACCCCAAAACAGCCCCGACCGTTTATGTTCATTGTAGGGTTGGGGAAGGCCAAGTCACCGCCTGCTCCCAGCGCAGCTGCTCATTCCGATCCGTACCCTCCGGGCTCTTACTCCAGCATAAACCACTCTTGCTACAATTCAGAACTCACACTGAGTAACTGGCTTTGGCCAGAGCTCTGTAGTGCTGTAAATGGTCTTTTCCTGGCCAGGTTTGGCTTTGTTTCTTCCCCTGACAGAGAGAAGACTGTTCGGTTCACCTGGGCACAATGGAAGGAGGAGAACCGGGAATCCCAGTCCTTAACGGGGCTTGTGCTGTTTCCTGACTTGTCTCTCATTTTCCCCGCTGATTGCTTTGTTGAGTAGTGGCTTTGTTGCTGCATGTGCTGCTTACACCAGAGCTGGCGTTGTTGGAGGATGTAATCCCTGTGTTCTCTTAACTCTGCTCGAACACTCAAGGGCCAAATATCTATTGCCATAAAGTAGCCGCTCAGCTGGCTGAGAGGGGCCGAACAGGGCTGGCTGGTGATGTTATTAGGTATGGGAGTGAGCTTGTTGTGCGGGACCTGGTTACTGTCAGCGGGATGAAAGTGAGCAGGAGGACATAGATTTTGGTGCCTGCCTGATGGTAAGCGTTAGTACAGCATCTGGAGAAGCTGCGTGTGCAGCAGAGGCATCTCCTGGGGGTGCAGGCTGCCTTGCTTGTACCGGGGTTTTACGTTTTCAGTGGCAGCAATGTGGGAGTTGAAGTGTTCCCTGTTGTCTTCAGCTTGGCCAGGTAACAGCAATGAAAGCTGCAGACTACCTTTTCCTCACCAGTTAATTCGTTGTGAAAGCTATTCCTTGTCATCTTCCGGCTAGAATTTTAATTCAGAAGAAACAGTCTAAAGTAACAACTTGGCCCTTCTTGTGCAGTGAAGGCAATGCCAGAGGGAAATGGTGGGTGTTTGATTGCGAGGGACCTTCAGTCTTGCTCGGACAGTGCAACTCCCCATGGGATTGCTTAAGCGGCACCTTTAAAGAGTGCTCCTGTTGCTGCTGATACTTGTGATTTATACTGAAATATCTTCAACTGTGTCTCCTAGCAAAAGGAGCAGTATGCCTCCAAAGGCAAATACTCCGTCATTGGAGCCTCCGGTACAACGTTCCTGCCACCAGCATTTCTGCTGTCCGGACGTACAGCACGCAGACAGCGGAGAACAAGGAAGAAGAGCCCCTGCACACCATCATCAGCAACACGGAGAACGTGAAAGGTGGGCACGGACATAGGTGTCTTGTGGGAGCACTCTTGGGGTGCAAGGAGACCTGGGAGAAGGTCTGGGGGCAGCTGTACCCTGACTAGGAAGGTGAGCCCCCTGCGGTAGCATTTCTGCCTCTGGAGGAGGTGCAGGTATTGGTTACGGCATCCTCACCGGCAGACTACAGTTTGAATCTGTGTTGCACCATCACCTCCCCGAAACTGGAATGTGTTTGTCAGAATGGCCTTTACTGAGAAATGAGACCACCAAGTCCGTGGGTAGAAGTGCATCTGTGAGTTTAGCCAGGCAATTGATGGTCATGCATACAAGCAGAGATTCTAAAGGCACTAAAATTTGCCTAAAATGAGACTTTTTGTCCCAGAAGCAAGCTGTGCCTGTCCAGGCCATTGCTGTGGATCATGGAAGTCTTAATGAGAATCCTCGTGTCAACCTTTTAGTTAGACTGAAGTGCTTTGCACATCTCCAGAGAGGTGCTTTAAAGCAAAGTAACATGAGTTATTCAAGCATAGAAATAGCATCTTAACTCGGTGTTCCCGTGGGTTTTCTGGCAGGTACTTTTGAGACTGCCAGGCTGCGAAGCCCCCAGTGGAGTTGATGCGCTGCTCCTGCTGCTGTCCACACCCCAGCTTCGCCCCTGTTACTGGGGGATGGGGGTCCTCGCCAGCAAGGCGTGGCAGAGGTGACGTGTGACCCATGGCTTCCCCCATGTTCGCTAATGCCTCTAGCAGGAGAAACGCTATTTTTAAAAGGCCAAGGATGTTCTTTCAGCTGAGATATGTTGTAGTGTTATTCTTTCTGAGGAAAATTCTCTTTCTGGGCGCAGCTTCCTACCTGCATAGGTGGCTGTACGCATGCGCTCCCTTGCTTGCTCCACAGAGACATTTGAGAGTCTGCCTTTTTCTGCTGAAGGCTCTGAGTATTGTTTGGGCATGAGAAATGCTACCTGGCTGTAGAAGCTCTTGGAGCAAGGCATATGCAGATGGTTCCCTTGAAAATCGAGTCAAGGAAGAGTATGGAAGGCAGGCTATAAACCATGGGGAGGCATTTGAGGGAGCAATTGGGGATTGCATGGAGCCATGCATTAGGAGCAAGGGGAACCACCTTTGACTTCTTGTTTACTAATTGCTCTGCCACTCAGACATGGTGACCAACATGTCAGAACCGCAGGCTTTGACTGCCTTGAGGTTTGTGTGCCAGGAGTTGAGGTGCAGAGGCCAAGCGTCTGCTTGGTAAAGCATGCTGCCTCACAGGGGTGTGTAAACACCACCTTTGTTGTCCTCTTTTTGGAGGCCACAGCTACCTGTGTCCCATCCTGCTTCAGTCCTTCACTCCCGGGAAGCTGAAGCACGTGGTAAGACTACAATTTTGCCTTCCTTCCCAAGAGGACCTTGGTGAAGTGCCTTAAAGGTGTGTTTGTGATTTTATTCTAGGTGCAGCTTCTAAACATGAGTTTCAGGCTGAAACGAAGAAACTGCTGGACATTGTTGCCCGTTCCTTGTACTCAGAGAAGGAGGTAAGGAACCCGCTCCTTGCTGGTAGATTTTTTGTCGGCAACACCCTGTCTCTGTCAAGGGGTACAACTAAAACAGTATTGCTGGGAGAATGCCTGCTCAGTTTTCCAGCAAGTCCTGTGCTTTTCACGTGGCATGCTTTCTTGAATGACATTTTCTTAAGACACCTTGAAAATGTGTTTTCGAAACAATTTGTAAGTACGGCCAGGTGACGCTGTGAGCCTCAGACCACTTTAATATTGAGCTCAGACAAACTGTTCTCCTGGCAGATAATGGGGAAACATAGTTCTTTTTCTGGAGAGCTAGGAATTAGTTTGTGAGTAGGCAGTGAGTTCCCAGGTTTCTGGGAGTCCTGTGCAGCGGATGAGGCCAGGCTGCAGTGTCAGGTTGTGTCTCATCCCCAGGTATTTATCCGGGAGCTGATCTCCAATGGCAGTGATGCGCTGGAGAAACTGCGTCATCGGCTGATGGCAGAAGGGAAGGCCTTGCCAGAGATGGAGATCCATCTGCAGACGGACAGCGGAAAGGGAACCATCACGATCCAGGTACCTCCCTTTGGTAACAGGAGAGCGTTATTTGCTCCTGCTCTCATCACTAGTCTTTGTCCCGTGAAGGATCAGTGGAAGCTGAGTGGCAGCACAGCGCCGTGGATACCCTACCCTGCCTGAAGAAGTGTCTTGTCTTCAGCTGAACTCTGGTTCATGAGGCTGTAACCTCAGGATTTGATGAGAAACCACCAATTTATCTGCTCCCCACTTGCCCCCATAGGAAAATTAGCTGCTCCTTCCTTCCCTATCAGGAGCTCCCAGTAGCTTTTCTCCCAATACCTTCTCTGATGCACTTCTCGGGTTGTGTGTGCATTTCTCACTAGTGGAAAATTTGGGAGTCTGGTTTCATCCTGATCTTCGGGAAGGAGTTCTGTCACCTCCTTAATTCTGAGCTGTTACATGGTAGCTCGCAGACCTTCCCTCTCCCTTGTGTCGCTGAGAGATGCTGGGGTGGTGAGAAGAACCTCCCGTTGTGTCTCTGTCTCCTCCTGCTCCAGGCCAGGCCAAGTCCAGCTGATGCTGAGGCTCTGCCCTGACATACAGGTGGGACTGTAGATTGCGGCAGTACCATAGCACTTGTCTGTCCTCCTTTCTGCATTTCGGGTTTGGATTGTTCCCTACTGGGTACAAAATGCTTAGCAGGAAGGAGGTGATCAGTGTACACGTGCTCACCTGCGGGACTCGGTGTGGTGAGGGAAGACGGAGCTGGTCCTTCTCTCTCTACTGTGATTGCTCTTCTTAGTGGCTGTTGTCCAGGGTGGAAGGCTGAGGCTCAGTTTTGATGTTTTCTTGGCAAAGTTCTTACTGCAAAGAAGGCAAACTGGTAACTTTCCTCGTGGACCAGTGTCTGCTGGGAGAGTGTACCTGCGGACAATTCTCAGGAGAGCAGAGAATGAGGCAGACAGCAGTGTGTGAGTGAAGGCTGACCATAGCAGGTCCAGGGGAGATGTGGCACAGACAAAGCACGCGATCTGCTGTCTTTCACATGGGACAAAAGCACTTGCTGTTGGAGGCTGCTCAGTTATTTTATACTTCTATTGCTCTGCAGAACAAGCAGCTGCGGTTGCCATGGGGAAGTTAGTGATCGTCAGTGGGCAACACAATCATCAACCCAAAGATTCTCAAACTGTAATGCAGAGGCTTTGCTATTCCTATCGCACCTGACTACTGCATTTTTCTGACTGCTGTGTAACACCGATTCTTTAATGAGCTCTCGTTTAGCCCCAGGTAGAGTGTCGTTCCTGCTTTGCTGTCGTCTTTCCCTTTTGAGATCATAGTGGACACCGTAGCTTCTGAACCCATCAAGACTTTCTTACAACTCATGTCCTGCAACTGTGGAAGCTGTCCCCTTCTTTGGCAGTTCGGTTAAGAGACCTGTTTGCCCACCTTGGAGGTAGGGTGCGTTTGACGTCATACCCAATTAGATGTGTTAGGGATTTGTCTTTTTATAACCCCCTACCTGGCTGCCTGTGCATCTCTAATGCGACTAAATGAGTCTTAACTAGGAGGCTTTTAACTGCAGCAGTACTGCACTCTGAGAAGGGAGAGAGAACAGCGCTACTCCAATCTCTTTTAATAGGTTTGCCTTCTCAGTAGTGCCTAAAGCTCCTTACCTCCAGTGAAGGGTTTATTTATAACCTCTTGAAGAAACACACTGCATATGATTACTTTGAACAAGCCTCATTCAGATCATTTCCCTACCTTTCAGGAATGCAAAGGTGCAAAAAAACCCGAAACCTGCAAGGATTGAGGCAGAAATGGACCTGCCCCTTAGTCGCTGTTTTGTTTTCTGTGCTCACTACGACCCACCAGAACAGCAGCAGAAGGTCCTGCATGTGTGATCTGTAGCAATAGTCACCCCAGTTTTTTCTAGAAAGGTCCCATTGTCTCACTCTGACCCCTAGGTCCTTGTCCTCAGATCTTCAGGCTGCTCTTGGCCCCTGGATCTGCTGGATCCCTCCCCTTGCAAGCCCTGTAGCATCTCTTTGCGTCTCATCAGTTGAGAAAAGGGAGGTCTGTAACATGTGGTGGCCTCTGCTACAGGCACGTTCCTGGGAGAGGTTACCTAGCTCCAGTTAAGGACTACGTTCGTGTCTGTTAAGTGACTGCGGTTCTGCTTACTTCTCTGCCAGGACTGAATTTCAGTCGTAAGCATAGCAACATTCAGAATTTTAATATCATGTCCTCATTCGGGGATATCCTGCCTAAGCATTGCCAAGTGTTGTATCTGCTAAGAGGGAGATGTTCACTGTCTAGTTCACTGGATTACACTACCTCAGTTCCTTCACCAAAGTCCTGTTGTTTTAGCAAATACCACGGTTTCCTCCACCCCTTTGAAAACTGCCTCATTCTTTTTCTAGGACAGCTCCATCTGGTAGCAGCCACAGTCTGCAAGGTCAGATCTCTGAAGAAAATCCACTTGAAAATGTTAGGGGTGTGTTTTCAACGAGGACAGATCTGCAGAGCTCTGCAGTTCTGCGTGCTAAGGCATTACAGACATGTTTTTTGGACTCTCTGAGGTGGAAACAGAAGAACCCCTTACAGACCCCAAAGCCCTGTGAGCACAGAGCTCTCCTTCAACACCTGCCCGAGGCTCCCCGTGGCCGGCTGGTGACAGGCGCTTGGCTGCAGTGCAGTCGGCGTTGCTGCCACGCAGCTCTGCCGTGTCTGGTGGTAGCCCTGTGTCTGCGTGAGCTCGGGAGCTGGAGCCGTTCTCGTGGCTGATGCTTAATTTAGGGCTAGGACAGCGCTAGCAGTTCAGAGGAAATTGTTTGAAATATTTACAGAGCTAATAGCTGCTGCCGCTGGGTGTGGGAGTGTGGCTGCTGTTTTAACACGGGTGAGCAGCGTAATTGCTGCCAGAGCTTGGGCTGCTCGGTTCTCTGCCGTGCTGCCTTCCCACTGTTGCAGTCATCCAAAATCAGTGCCTTGTGAAGCCACAAAATAACAAGTTTGCTGTGTTTGGGAGGAGTTAAAATGACTGCAAACACCACTCCTCCCTGCAACAGCTCCCTGTATCGCTGAGCAGATCTCTCCTGGCTGATGAGTTATAAACAGTCTGGGCTTTAGCACTTGAATGCAGGTGCACCCGCGTGTCCAACGCAGCTTGGTGCAGGCGGGGAGCCGGTCCTCCTCCATGCTGGGTTGTGTCCTGGCAGCCACCCTGTGCTCGCAGGCTGCAGCAGAGAGGATTACGTCCTTAGCTGTGTGCAGCAGCGCGGCACCCGTCTGCCGCTTGGGCTCAGGGAAGCAGGGGAGCAGGAGGTGGACAGCAATGCAGGTAGAGATGGAGGGGTGAAGCCAGCTGTACTTGGACAAGCCTCTGGTGGAATAAAGCTTACGTGCCATTGATTGCAGGGGTGGGTTAGAGCTTCCAGTCGTTGCATCATCTTTAAAAAATAAGCGAGAGAACCAGAAATGTAAACGCATCTCAAATAACCTGCGGGCTAGGGAAGGAAGTGCAGAATCATTTCTTCCCCTTCATGCCAGAGTAAGAGCGTGTCGCATTTAAAAATGGGAAATTCAAAGTGGATGAAAGGAAGTACTTTTCTGAACAGTGGGCATTTAGACCTGGATGGGCGGAGGCTGAGCCTGTAGCAATGCTCAGCATTGTTGAAAATAGTGTTAACACAGGGTGTTGGAAAGGAAAGGAAACCTCACGCTCTCTGCTTTGGACAGCCTCCGTGTACCAGGCCAGGATTATCTTGTATCTGCGTGCATCGGTTTTGTTGTGCCTTTTCTTCCGTTCCTGGCTGCTGCAGATGCCCTGTTGGTTCTAAACCACAACGGTGGTCCGGTGTGGCTGCTCTCCTGGTCTTGTGAATTTTAAATCTCTTTAAGCAAGGCATTTAAATAACACGGGGGACACTTGCTAATCGGAAATTTCAGGATTTTATTACCTTATCAGTTGGTGAAAGCAGCATGTCCTTATTTTATAACATAGTCAGTGTTCTTTTGATGCCCTGTTGAGATTTTGCACTGAAATAAGTGTTTCAAGTGTTTGTTTTGCAACACAGCGAAATGAAAGGCACAGTAGCTCAGATACACACCTCTAACTGCAAGCATTCTTTCAGATGCAGCTGGGCAAAGGCGGCAGTTAATGGTTAGTTAATGGATTGTTTGGTGTAATGAGGCTCTGCAATACCTGCAATAAATTGGACTCAGGTAATGAGCAAGGATGTCACGTTACCTAGATTCTTGTCTACCAGCTCAACTAAGCAATTTGTTGATTTAAACTAGATTTGTTGCTGTAATTATATGCGGTTTGTTTCTGCTTTACCAAAAAGTGTGGTATGGATACAAGAGCTGTGGACTGACTGATCTCATGAGACACAGTGGGGCCGAAGGTGTTCATTTACCTCTCTATCAATGAAGACGAGGGTCCTCAGGGCTGCGGAGCAAACACAGAGGATGTCATGGTGGGAGCCCTGAGGTACTGCATGCCAGCTGTTGTTACACAAAACGGTCTCTGCGGACGTCCAGCACCCACGCCACAAAGGTTAGAACAAAGTGCAGAGAAAGCACAAAGGTCCCGAGCAGATCAACAGCAGGCTTTGTGTCCACGAGGTCTCCACACACAAAAAAGTGCTAAAAGTAATGTTCAGCTGCTGTGTCTTTGGGGTAAATGTTACTTAGTTCAGAAGTGTAGTTCAACGAGCGTGGCCATAGAGCTCTTCACAGTCCCTCAGAAGGTGGGGTGAAGGTCTGTAGCCTGCTGTGTTGTCCTGCAGAGGGGATGGTTTCGGGGAGGCTGTTTATTCTGCACCCTAAGAAGTCCTAGAAGGGAAATTCAACCAGGTGAGTAGGTTGCTGTATAACAGAAGGGCTTCTGTAATTACCCTTTAGCTAATGAAGTGTCAGCACACTGAACTCTGTGTCGTGGTATACACTGGTTGGTTTCTCCAAGCTGTGGAGTAGCATTTGGCACTTTGAACTCTGAACGTACACCTCATGTCTTGTAATTTGGGAAGCCCCATGTACAATTCGCTTTGTGCTTTTACGAATAACTCTGCTGTGGCTGTTTTCAGCCTGATAAAACTTTTCTTGCAGACTGAAGGGAGGGCTTGAAACTCTCTGCAGGGGAAGAAAAGTAGTAATGTTTGTTGTGGAGCAACGGCAGACCTTGCATTTATGCTGGCCGATAGCAGGTAGAACATGTTTGCAGAGGGTTGCGTGGTGACACAGTGGCTCCTGGCGAAGATGCGTGCAGTCCGAGCAGCAGCCTGTGCAGCATGGAGAAGGGCAGTGGAAGTCCTGCCAGCTCCTTCCTTGGATTTCGTGGAGCTAGCGCTGCCAGTGCTTGCGTCGGCCCAGCCCGAGGTGGGCTCTTCGTGGGCAGGTTCGTTTGCTTCCCATCGCTGAAGAGGGCCTGCTCTGCAGAAGCCGAGCTCCCCGTCTCACCGCTGCCGCTTTATTCCCAGTTCCCCGGAGCAGCACCATCTGGTGAAGGGAGACGAGAAGCGCAGTGCGAAGGCCAGCCGCAGGAAACGCCAACGCTGCAAGAGCGGTTTGAATCTTGATGGCGTTTTCATCGTAATCCGCCCAGGTGTTTTCCTGCAGTAGGAAATGTCTGCTTTGCCAGGATCTTCGGCCGGCCACCGAAAAGGACGCTTTCCGCTTTCCCTGATAGCGGCTCGGCCGCTGCTGGAAGAGCAGACCGTTTTGAGCCGTGCTCTCTTTGTTCGTTGCCATTCACCCTCATCAAACTAGTCTCCAGGAATTGTCATTAAGCATTTTGCAATAAGTTTGGCAGGGAGTTCGGAATTCAATAGCCAAATAAATTCACGAGGTAGGGATATATTTTTTTTTTAACATGCTGGAATTTGGGAATGACATGCTGTGCTATAAATAGGAGTGGATCAGAGGAGTTAAGAGTTCTGTTTAGGGTCTGGCACGAACAAAACCTGAACCAGATGCTGAAAACTTTTCTTTCTGGCTTTTTCTTCCCTAGGGGAAGGGACCATGTCAGATTCCTGAGACTTTGCCATACCCTGTTTGTTTTTCCTGGCTTTTCATCTCCCACTGTTGAGATCTTACCGGGCATCATCCCTCTTTTCAGCCAAGGGAACTGGCCTTCCCATATTTAATCAAGTGGAAGGTGTTGCTGTGCCGTGACTTGTGGGGACACAGGAAAATGTCTTACCCACATGGCACCTCACTCAGTAACCTCACAAGTTGGCCGCAGTTTGATTCTTCAGTGGAGTTAAACACTATATTAAAAAAATATGTACTGACGTGAACTTACTTTGCTAGTAAATAAGCCCAGTAAATGCCCCGCATGGGTGGTAGAGGCGTGCCGTGCCAGAAGTCACTCTGGCATCTCACCTCCGAGCCATCTAGCCGCAGCCAATTCCGCTCTAGCTTGTTTTGCTGACTTTTCTGGAACGGTGCTGCTGCAGGGTCTGAGAGGCGTGCGCTAACAGCAGGGAGTTGTTTATCTGCATGCAGGAGTGCAAATCTGGATTAAACTGGGGAAGACAACAAGCCGTGTACCTTCAATGCTGGGACAGAGCACCATGAGGTGCGGCCGGTGCACTGTACTTCCAGCTGGGATTAGTACCGTGTTCCCACGGGCACTGGAAAACCCAGCTCTCGGGGACCTGGACACTGACAGCTTCATACTCGAGTCTTGTGGAGCACAGTGTGAGGGGGAGAGGAGGAAGGAAAAGACAGACAGTGGATGGAGATCAGCGAATGTGGTGCTTGTAGACAAGGGTGTGTGTTACCTGAGAGTTCAGGGGTTCACTGCTGTGCCGCTGATTCCCGGTGTGAGGGCATCAGTTCCCCATCTGCGGACTGGAAATAAGCTGCTTCTCACTGTTTCTCGACTCTGGAACCTTTGGAGCTGTTCAGGAATGTAAACTGTCTCTGTACATGCACGGCACCTGGCACAGCGAGGCTGTGGCTGGGTTGAGATCTCTTGCCAGCACTGCCATCGTGTGCATTTTTAGAGGGGGTGTAGAAACCAGCCTGTCTTGGCATGGTTTTGTTTTCTCTTGATAAAAGGCTTGAGTTTGAACTTTCTAGTAGTTTATAGCCACGAGGCAGCTGTGGCTGCCCCTTGGAGCTGTGTGCAATCCGCTGTCCCGACCGTGTGCAGGTGGAGTCACAGCTGGAAGTCTGCTGTTGCGTTTGCTGCTCAGCTGGCTGGGAGAGAGTGGGAGTCGGAGGCAGAAGTTGCTCGGGTGCTGGTTGCTAAAGCAACTGATGTTTCAGCTACAATTGCTGTTTCTTTTCAGGACACAGGTATTGGGATGACCCAGGAGGAGTTGGTTTCTAACCTCGGTACCATTGCTCGATCAGGCTCAAAGGTAACTTGGGATGAGGCACACCTTCTCCCCGCTTAGAAAAGTCTTCTCCAATTACAGCCACTTTCGTTCTCCCAATAATTACTTATTCCATTCTGTCCCTTGGCCCCCAGCCCAGCTGTGAAATTACACCCCTCTTGGAAGGTGAAACCCAACCTGTGGAGTCTTCTGGCTCTTAATGGTCTCTGCTGTGTGCCGTGGGGGGCCCGTGGTGCTCGAGCAGCGCTAATGGGCCCTGTGTGTAATGCTGCTGCACCTGGCTGCCCTCACTCCCAAAAGCAAATGCCGTCCTCCCCAGGCCATTGTTATGGCAGGGCACATGCTCCCTGATCTTTTTTTTCCTCTCTGGAGTCACCACTTTAAGGTTTTGTGCTCCTGATCGACTGAGCCCTTGCTTGTTTTCCTTTACTGCTAGTGGCAGTGAGCGTTGCCCTAAGCAATGCTCCCCTGTTCCAGAGGTGCAGTTCCTGTGGGAGAAACCCTTTTCCTTGCACACTGTCCTGAGAGGGCTGATGCAGAAATGTGGGATGAGGGTGCTGGACCTGGCAAAGGGCTGGATCAGTGCATGAGGAGCCCAGCTGGAGGACGGATTGCAGCCTCCCAGTGGTACCTGAAGTCACTGTGTGCCATTGGATGTCTCCTTTGTTCCTCCAGGCTTTTCTAGATGCTCTGCAGAGCCAGGCTGAAGCCAGTAGTAAAATCATCGGCCAGTTTGGAGTGGGTTTCTACTCAGCTTTCATGGTGGCCGATAAAGTGGAGGTGTTCTCACAGTCTGCAGAGCCGGGGAGCCCAGGCTACCACTGGTCTTCGGATGGGTAAGGCTGCAGAATGGGATGGAAACGTGGCAGGGCTGTGTCCAAACCATGCATGGACTGAAAGGTGTGCAAAGCGAGACAGGGCTTGTGTGGTCTTTTCATGACCAGGCTTACTGGTTTAGATCCTGTTCAGATTATACACGGCAACAAAGTGTGGCCAGATGTGTCAGGGTGAAAACCACAGGGACAGACTTGCTTTGTCAGAGCTGGCGTGTTGCGGACAAAGAGAGTACCTGCCTCTCCTGTTCCTTCCCTGCTGGCAGGCAATCATCTTAGTGCCCCAGATTGCAGAGACAAATTTAATCTCTTTGGTCTAGTCGTTCCCTGGGTTTTTGCTCGAGGGCACACATGGTAGGCAGGGCTCGTGCAGTGCTGTGACTCTGTAGGTACATGTCTTCTGTGGGTCAGGTCTGTGTGCCTTCAGCTTGAAGTTGCAAACTTCTGTGATGGCAAAGCTGTGGGCTGCTGGACCTTGTTGAAATTGGAGCTCCTGGGGGTGAAAAGCTCTGCAACCCCTTAAAATCTGCTAGGAATAAAGCATTTACTAAGTTATTTAAATTCTTGAGAAAAAAAACATCTTGTAACTGAGACATCAGACTATATTGAGCTGCAGGCAAGCTGCTGTGTACTGCAGTCTGTACTGCCATGCACGTTGAACGCTTGTCTGTCATCGCTGCTGCTGTCTCTCCCCTGGGACAGTGCTCTCACCAGTCATTGATCCCCATCCCACTTAGCAGAAGGGTAGGAATGGTCATCCAGAACGGGCTGTCTTCAGCAGAGCACGGCTGCTTTTCATCGTAGCCAGTTACTGCATACTCCAGTGGAGATACGATTGAGGGCCCACAAACAAGTCAGAGTTGTCAAGGGAGAAGGCAGGAGCTGGGTGTTGCAGTCACTGTAGGAAATCTAGGAGAGGAGTTGAAGGCCGGGCCCACACAACCTGAAGTTTGTTTGAAGTTTGTTTCCTTTTCAATAGAGGCTGCTGGTGTCTTTGCAGAGCAGTGTGTCCTGGGCCTGGAGTCTCTGTAGGGAAGACAGCCACGTGTTTTAGGGGGGCTTCTCAGAGGCATAGAGAGCGTTCATGGTTTTTTGCCTTTTCCTCTTGGTGCTTAAGTGTTGTGTGTGCTCTTACTTTAATAAAACATTTTTTATGTCCCATCATGGATGTATTTGAGGCACAAACTGACATGGGGTCTGTTTCTAATCCTAGTTCAGGAATGTTTGAGATTGCAGAAGCATCTGGTGTCAGAACTGGGACTAAGATTATTATACATCTCAAAGAAGACTGCAAGGAGTTTGCAAATGAAGACCGAGTCAAGGGTGAGTGGAGGAGGGAAATGCTGTGACCTGCTGAGAGGCTGTGTGAAGTCTGTTGCTCCCCCTTGAGTGGGAGGTGAATTTACAGCCATTTTCCTCTCCTGCAACACCTTTCACATGCTGTTTCTGAGGAAATTCTTACTGTGTCATTTACACAAATGTGACTCCTCTGTGTCTTCTTTCCATTCCAGAGGTGGTGACAAAATACAGCAACTTCATCAGCTTCCCACTGTACCTCAATGGGAGAAGAATTAACACGTTACAGGTGAGCAGGATGGCCACAGGCAGGTCACTCATGGAGATGAACCATCGTAATCCTCCACCGGAGACAGGAAACAGCATAAAGCTGCTGTTGTCCCTGGAAATCAGGGGAGAATTGTCCGGGATATCACAGACCCTGTGGCGTTAATTAGAAGAAAAGGAGACAAGCCAGCCGAAGTCATGCCTGGAACTGCTTGTTTGCATTTGTTGGAGATCATTCTTGCAGATTAGCAGAGTGGGTTTTATTTATAGTTATCTTTTGGATATTCTCTTAATCAGAATTATTATTTCAGTGCTTTATAATACTTATTCTAACTGCTTAAGCCAGGCAATGTGTTAGTGATGTAGGGATTGCTCATATCGCTGGTGTGCTGACACCTCTTGCTGCAGTTCTCTCTGTCCTTCAGCACAGGGTAGCCATTGCCAGCGAGTGGTAGGTTTTCTTGGTGCCTCAGCTCACGGCCTCCTTTTCTTCTCAGGTCCTCGCTGAGCACTGCTTGATGCTGGCATTTTCTGACCACTTAAAATTATGTTGCAGCCAGATCCATTTTAGGCAGAAGTTCTTGGCCCAGTTGCAGGAATCAACTAGGTGAAATTAATTACCTTTAAAATAAAAATCCATTAGTTGTTTCCAGCATCTCCTTTTCTGGTTTTTTAAAGCTTCCTCACCTAAGAGAGCAGGTAGAGAAGAGTGTGGGGTTGTTTTGTTTTTTTTTTTTGTTTCCTGGAATGTGGCACTGAATGCACAAACTTTCAAGACTGTACTTAAATATTTTATCATGTTAATTTATCTAAGGTTCTGTAATTGGTGTTATTAGTCACTGATATTTATTTGGATTCCTGCATAATAGTGTTTCTGTTCCAAAGGCTTTGTAGCTGTTTCCCTTAAATTGCAAAACCAGAAATAGATTTAGACAGCTGTTTGCTCTTTCTACCTGACAATCAATAGAACAGACTCCCTAGAGAAGAGTAGTACTAGAGCAAGGGTGAAATGCCCTTAATAGAGTCATGTACTTTTATCTTCTTATCAGAAAGTGTGTTTTCCCTTGGGATACAGCAACAGCTTTATTCTCATTATGCTCCCATTTTAGGCCTTTTCTTTATCCAGCATCTTGTTTTTGCGTTTTTCCACACATCAACATCAGTTCACTGTAAACAGAGCCATAGTTAGATCCCTGGTGTGGATTTTCCTAGATAAGCCCTTGAATGCTTGCCATGTAGCTGACAACGTGGAGTTAGAGGCTTTTCCAGCCTAACTGATAACTGTAGCTACAAGTAAGCCTCTGGGAAAGCAGCACTTTTACCTAACAACAGCTGCTGTAAAGCACCTTAGTACCCAGTTGAGTCTGTAATCCTACCTGTGATCCTGCAAACCTGCCGGGACACTTGCCTGTGCTGGAAATGTTATGAAGCCACTTGTGGAACAAGGCTTTGAGGCAGGAGAAGCTTTAAGGTGCATGGCAGGGCTGCCAGAGCCCTGAATCCTTTGGAATAGTAGGTGGAGGGTGGGCTGGATGTTTGTATTGCCCCCAGTGACCACTCCTGTCACCCATCAGGGCTCGAGTAGAACAGAGTGGCAGTGAGTGTAGTGGGCTTCACCTGGCTGGAAACATGAGATTCTTAGTTGAGTCCCCGTGCTTGTTAAATGGGCAGAACCTCCCACGTCTTTGCTAGATGCTGGCCTTTTGCTGAGGTACTGAAAACTTACATGTAGTGTGACCACGGGCTGAACGCTCCAGAAAGCGTTGCGGGGTTTAGAGGAGCAGCAGGTGGAAAGCACGGCCTCGGGGAAGGACCTGGTCTGGAGCTTATGACTTTAACTTGCCTGTTGATGCGTGAAACAGTACTGCTGACCCTGCAGCAGGGGTGGCTGAGTGGTTCACAAAGTATCACCCAAACTGCTCCGAAACAAATCAGCAGAAAGCAGGCAATCCGGGAGCTGCTTCACAAGCGCTCAGCTGTCCTCATGGTGGGATAGTGACCTCCACCAGGGAGGCAGGCCGGTTGCAACAGACCCACTTAAACTTTTGTTTTTCTTTTGCTCGCTGGTCAGGCCTTGTGATACTTGACCACTACTGCCAGTCAGCCGAGCTGCGATAACTGCGATAACCAGGATGCTCTTGGCCAGTAGCAGGTGTGAGGCAGTGGATGTTAGCCAAATCCCTTTTGTTTTGGGCTGAACAAAGCTGTCTTACATATGTTGCAGGGCAAGAGCCACCTCTGTGGGAGGTGACCTGAGATCAGCTGAAGGGCGGTAATTTGTTACTCTGTGATAATGTGCCTGAGCCATAATACATGCCACTGCCCTCGGGCTGTGCAGAGGACCCTGACTGTTTGAAAGGTTGTTATTTCCTTGGTCCAGTGCCCTGGGGGGAAAGCGTAACTCTGAAAGAAGAGCCCTTCGGTGAGGCTGCGGGTCTTGAGAGCTAACAGGAACTCATCTCCCTGCTCCTCTTCCATAGGCACTCTGGATGCTGGACCCCAAGGACATCAGCGAGTGGCAGCATGAGGAGTTCTACCGCTTCATAGCGCAGGCTTACGACAAGCCCCGCTACATCCTGCACTACAAGACCGATGCTCCCCTCAACATCCGCAGCATCTTCTACGTGCCTGAGCAAGTATGTGCCCTTCTGTGCGGGGAACAGTGGGACACCTGCCCAGTTGCTCGGAAGAGGAGAGAATAGGAGAGAGCTCCTTAGGGAAAGGAGGCAGCTAAGGCTGCAGAATGGCAAGGGGGACTGTCCAGTGTGGCATCTCTGCAGTGGGATGGGTGCCAAAGGATAACTGTTGGGGTATGGAGCCATGACAGGAGCAGGGAGATGGCTCGGGTAGGTCCCTGGGGAAGACAGCCAAGATTTCAGCTCTGGTTGGGTTTAGCGCTGGTAGCGAAGGACCACAGTGTGACCTGGTCAGCGGGTGCAGCCACAGAGATACTGCAGCGTAGTGTGCAGTGGGGTGCCCTGCACAGTGCTGGTGTTACCCTTCTGTCTCTTGTTCCTGCAGAAACCGTCCATGTTTGATATCAGCAGGGAACTGGGCTCCAGCGTTGCCCTCTACAGCCGCAAAATTCTCATCCAAACCAAAGCTGCAGACATCCTGCCTAAATGGCTGCGTTTTCTTAGAGGTGTGTGTTGGGACCAGGGCTGTGGACTATGGCTTCCACAGGGGGTGAGGCAGGGGGCTGTGAGCCTGGCACTCGTGTTTGCCTCACTGTTGAAGGGTTGCTCTGTGTTCCAGGTGTTGTGGACAGTGAGGATATACCCCTGAACCTCAGCAGGGAGCTGCTGCAGGAGAGTGCCCTTATCAGGTAAGGAAGAAGTAGATCCTGTGGACTGCTGAGGCTCTTCTGGCTTCTTGCTGGTTGAGGAGGGGACATTGCAGGATCGTTAGAAGGGCTTGAAGGGGCCTGGCATGTAAGCTGCAGCATTTCCATCCTTGAGAATTTCTGTAGTCTCTAAAGTGAGTTCTCAGCCATGCTGGTCATATCTTGAGATGTGGGAGCAGTGTTCTGTGTCATACAATCTGCTGCCGCCTGCTTGGGCCGTGTGCCCCTCGTGCCCTAGGCTGCCTTTCGGTATCTCTGGTCTACAGCAGTAGCAGCGGATTTGCCATTTAAAGTGTCTGGTCTGCACCACCAAGTGGTTTGGAAAATAAAACCAAACAGTAAGTCAGCTGTCAGTACTGGGAAGCTGGGCCATACTTTAGTGTCACCATTATTTATGTGTAGATTTTCGAACAACACCTTGTGCCTGTTGTCTCCACGCTTCCTTCATAGCTCTGCTGTGCTCACACACATGGTTGTCAAAAACCGAGTGCCAGCCAGCAAGGTTTTCATTTGGTGCTGAGGCCCAGTGAAGCTGACTGCTGGCAGGTCAGTCTCCTCTAAGAAACCCCTTAGATCTGGTTTTGGTTTTTCCTTACGGTTTTTCCTTATTTTAGTCCTTCGAGTCCCCTCTTGAACACCTGCCATTGTTGGAACTGGAGGGAAGGATAAGAGTAGGCTCTTACTCCTTAGCATTGGTGCTGTTACCTTGTTAGGTTAGATGGCTAACTTGGTATTCTACAGCTGGTAAAATGCCTCACTATAGTCACCAAATTAGCCCTGTCACTTCACAGTGGTTTTTCAGGCCTTCAGAAAGGGTTCCTACAGTTGTTCCCTTTTAATAGCCGCTTCCTTCCCATGTTAAGGGTAGCTGTGGGAGTGGGACAGATGCCCTGTGCACGGTTAGTTATGTACTGCAGCATCACCAAGTCACTGGAGTTACTGAAGATTTGAGCTGAGTACGTTTGTATCAAACCCAAGCTATCTCTCCAGCTCAAGAGCTGCTCTTGGCTGAGATACAAAGAACAGATGTAGAGCTGTGGAAAGGAGACAGTGGACCTAGAGTTTCTTCTTCGTCCTTGTATTTGTACCTGTATCACTAAAACACTGCACAGGAAGAGGGATGTTCACCTAAAATCTCTTGTCTTGGTCTAGCAGCTGTCTTTAAAAAGGCTTGTTCCTGCTGCAGGAAGCTCCGAGATGTTTTGCAGAAGAGGTTGATCAAGTTCTTTATTGACCAGAGCAAGAAGGACCCTGAGAAATATGCCAAATTCTTTGAGGACTACGGCGTATTCATGAGAGAGGGGATTGTCACGATAGCAGAGCAGGATGTCAAGGTACCGGGAGTCCTGAAGCGCTGCAGCTGTTGGGAAAGAGTATTTGCTCCTATGGTGCTCCTATAGGGGGGCTGCTACTTCTCTGAGAGTCTTACACGCCCATAATTTGTGTTCCTGGATCTAACAAGACCTACATATTGTCTAGTGCCCTAACTCTCACTCTTTCTGACTGGGTGCTGCTTCCCACTTAATTAGAGACACTGCAGAGTCACTGTCAGCCCTCCCTGGTGCAGTATGAACTACAACAGGCGATAAAGTAGGGCTTTCCCCTACTGTTGTCCTCTGCCTGGATTCCCATTTCCAGGGGAGCTTGACCTACATCCTGTCTAGGTTACTTTTCTGCCTCCTTGATATCTGGAGCAGGAAAGGAGGGACTCGGAATCCCCTGAGCCTTTTTGCAGGGTTGCAAACAGGCCTGCATGCTACAAAGGGATGTCTTGGGGCTGGGAGTGGTGAGGTAGAGCTATGGTCACCTGCCCATAGCTCACAGGAGCACATTTCTTCCAGGAGGACATAGCAAAGTTGCTACGTTATGAATCGTCCGCCCTGCCCGCAGGCCAGCTGACCAGCCTGACCGACTACGCCTCCCGCATGAAGGCAGGGAGCAGAAACATCTACTACTTGTGTGCACCCAACCGGCACCTGGCCGAGCACTCCCCGTACTTTGAGGCCATGAAGAAAAAGGACATGGAGGTGGGTGAGCAGTGTGCCATCACCAGGGGAGCACCCTTAGCTACGGCATCAGTGGTCAGGGCTCACCTGGATCTCACAGCTGAGCAGGGCAGTGATAGACCCCTGCCACGGCAGTGTCTGTGCCTGGGCTCCCTCTGTCTCCACTCACACTGGCTGCTGCAGAGTGAGGCCGGGAAGGACCTGTCACACGCTCTGTGTGGGTGGGGTAGTACCTGTGCGGACATCTAGTTCTGACATCTGTTTAATACCTTTGCTGAGCCCCAGAACAGGAGCCTAGGAGCTGCTGTGCAGGGTTGGTAATGGTGTTACAGGTGTCCTCTGTGGGCAGGGAGACCTTTCAGGACTGGACTTAGCGCTGGTTCTCACCTTCGATGGGGCAGCAGGACTTGTTCGGCTACAGACCTGCCACCCGTGATAACAAAGCCCTTCAAGGGTTTGCTTTCACTGGGGGCCCTGAGCGCTAGTCACCATGGGGTTGAACCTGCTAGTTTCCCTTGTGATATTCTTGCTGTTTGGTGCGGAGTTGCCTTGGGAAGGAAGAAGTGCTGTTACATCCCAAACAATGCGGTGTTGTCCCTTTTTTGGCACAGGTCCTGTTCTGCTATGAGCAATTTGATGAACTGACACTCTTGCACCTGCGGGAGTTTGACAAGAAGAAGCTGATCTCGGTGGAGACAGATATTGTTGTTGATCACTATAAGGAAGAGAAGTTTGAGGAGAGCCAGCCAGGTATCGTGAGGCTCCCCTGGCCCTTCCTGCTGCGTGCGGTGCTGCTGCCCTGCACCAGCCAGTGAGGGTACACCTCCTCCAGCGCTCTTGCAGCTCTTGAGCGTGTGAGCAAGAGCACTTCTTTCCATCCTGCCATTCTCATGCTCCGAGGCGACTTGCAGTTCTTGCAGATCCCTTTCATCCCACGTGATCAAAGTTTAAGCAGTTTGCTAATTTAAACAGACGGAATGTCGTATGTGGAGTTTCCATGATTTGAGTTTTAACAACACGCGCATACCTGGTGCCCTGACAGAGGCAGGCAGGTACTAGCAGGATGTGAGCCTGCCCTCTCTGGGTATGGCATGGTCTGGGATGAGGGTGTATACGTAGGTGTGTGCTGGGTGGTGCTGCCTTCCCGTTTCCGCAAGAGAACAGATAAATGGAAGTATGAAAAGGACTGAGCTCAGGAGTAAAGCTCACGGTCCATTGACACACTAGAGATGCATGCTCAGATGTGCCCTCATTCCCCTGCCAGCTGCAGAACGTCTGACAGAGAAGGAGGCTGAGGATCTGATGGCTTGGATGAGAAACGCCTTAGGCTCTCGAGTCACTGGTGTTAAGGTAGGTATTCTGTTCCTGGGTAACTGAGTACAGGAGATCCATGGAGGTAATAATCTGGGGGGCGGGGGGAGGGAGGGCGGGAATAGTGGTCAAATAGTGGCTCCAAATTTGGAGTCTGCTGCTACAGATTTTCCTTTGGACCTTGAGAGAAATCATTCTTCTCCATGTCTCCTTTCTGTAAATGGTATGAATGCTGCATTTGGCATTTGGATGGTCAGCGTGGCAGCAGCAGAACCACATCTTAATGTGTAATGAGCAAAGCCCATTTTACTAGGTCACACTCAGGTTACCAGAAGAACAGGCTGGTGACTGTCTTGCCTGTGGACTGGAAAGGCTTATTGGCAAGGAGTGCTTTGGGTCCAGCTGCGAGCTACTGCCTGTGGACCAGTGGGGCCACTTGGGTGCCCACCTTTCCTGCTGGTTCAGGCAACTCCTGTGGGTCGGGGACAAATCGTGCAGGGGCTTGGTATGGATCTGTGCTGAGGAGACCCCGAGGCCTTGAACTTCCTGCACCTCTAACCCATGCGCATTTTCCATCTCGGCACTGATTGCTGGTTTTGCCACAGGTGACCACACGGCTGGACACCCACCCCGCCATGATCACTGTGCTCGAGATGGGGGCTGCCCGCCACTTTCTTCGCATGCAGCAGCTGGCCAAGACCCAAGAGGAGCGTGCCCAGCTCCTGCAGCCCACCCTGGAGATCAACACAGGGTAAGGGGGAGCGATACCGGTGCTAAGCGTGAGGCACTGCGGTCTTGCTGGGGTGGAGGCAGAGAAGGGGCAATGTAAGGCTCGCGATTAGCAGAGCCCTCCCCATTAAGCGCATTGGTCTGGGAGGCTGCACGGCACAGTCGACATGAGCCACCCACACGCACTGTGTCCAGCCCTCTGAGGACCATGGGGGTTATAGGGACAGGATGGGAGAGAAGAGAGAAGCCCCCAAAGCATGAGCAATGAAGTTGGAGCTATTTTGGCCTTTAGGTAGAACCTTTTCTGTCCCACCTTGGCTTAGCTGCTCATTCTAGAAATAATTTTCTTACTGTGCCCAAAAATTTCAAGGCCAGGTTGGACGGGGCTTTCAGCAACCTGGTCTAGTGGGAGGTGTCCCAGCCCATGGCAGGGGGGTCGAAACTGTATGATCTTTAAAGTCCCTTCCAACCTAAACCATTCTATGGAATACCAAGTCTCAGTGTTGATGTCTCTCCCTCTTACAGGCATGCTCTGATTAAGAAGCTTAACGAGCTGAAGGACAGTCAGCCTGATCTGGCCCAGCTGTTGCTTGATCAGGTGAGAGCCAGGCCTTCTCCAGAAGGGGCACCATCCTCCCCAGCACCAGCTTGCAGACCATGTGTGGCAGGGAACAGGGTGAAGCCCTTGTAGCGGGCAGGAATCACGTCCTTCTGTGGTTTTTCTTTGGGTATTTCTGGTAGTTGTGGTCCATGTGTTTTCCTACCAGACAGTCTAGAAGACGTGGTTGGTGTCAGCATGCAAGTCCTGGAGACGGATGTTCGCTTCCTCCCCAGCTCTCATCCAGCTCGCTCTTGCTGCTTATTTCATGCTTTCTTCCTTTTTTCAGATTTATGAGAATGCCATGATAGCAGCAGGACTGAATGAGGATCCCAGACCAATGGTGAGCCGGCTGAATGAACTCCTCACCAGAATTCTGGAGAAGAACTGAGCGCCAGAAGACTGAAGGATGAACTCTGTGCTGATGTCTCTTTCCTCAAGTGCAGTCGCTCTGTCAGCTATTGCAGCATCTGCTTGCAGGCACTGTGCAGCGAGGGGCTCACGTGACAGAGGGCCAGGGAGAATGCAGGGGACTTCCCACCCTCGCTGCACGGGGAGGAGCCAGTTGTAATTATCAGATCATTTGTCATCAGCCTGTTCAAAGTGCGATGTTCTCAGTGGCAGCAAAATCCAGAGGTTGCTGCTAAAACAATATGCCCAAATTTCTGACACAAGCCTGAAGAGCCTCATTTCATACTGTTTCTAGAAATGGCCTTTCCCAAAACAGATGTTGGCAGCAAGATTCCCAGTTAGGTCTGTGAATACACCCCCCCATCTACTGAATCCCTGGGCACCATTGTGCTCCGAACAGGCACTGAGAGAACTAATTAATTTGTTAAGAAACCTCCACCTCTGACCAGGCAGGAGGAGTTTGCTGGCATGGAGATTGCTGTCATTAGCAGACACAGATGCTGTTGGTGGAACGTGTCAGTACAATCCCGTGACAGAAAAGATCACCAAGCTGCTGGATAATTGAGTTCATCCTGGCCTTGCTGTGAAGAAAGGGAAATAACTGGGAAACAGCTTTCCAGCGTGTGGCTTTCTGGAGAGTATCCAGGGTTTTTGCCTCTTCTGTGGGATAAACTGCATGTCTAGCTGATCTGTATTTATGATAAATAAACTCCTCTTCTTTTCCAGACCCCTCCACTCTTCTCTCTTCCCTTTACTTTGTTGGTTTTCGTGTCTTCCAGCTGGTGATTTGTTGGTTCTTCTCTCTTCAGATGCTGCTTGGTTCTTCAGGGCATCAAGCACTGGACGGTGATGGGAAGAGAGGGCTGTGAAAACAACAGTAGGTAGCAGCAGAGTGTGTGGAGGGAGAACAGGCAAATCTGTTGCTATGAACCCTGTTAGCTTTATCTTTGAAAATGGAGTTTAGCCCCTTGAATCCTTTCTAAGGAGAAATGGCCGTTCAACAGAAGAGGCCCTTGTAACAGAAAATGCCACACTAGATTTCCCTCTGTGCATCTGGTTTTACACCATGCAAACTGGTTTACCAGAAGTCTTTCTCCTGCTCAGTGGTGGCTCGGAGGCAGCCATGATACTTGTTTAGCTTATCTTTAAATTGCCAGATTAGTATTCTGGAACTGGATTTGGATAACTGTTCGGATGCTCTTCTGGACAGGACAACCTCCAGCTCTTTAAGCTAAAGGAAGCCTGGCTGTGCAAAGAGGAAAGAAAAGGGTCTGCTGCATGGGGTACCGTTTTTAGAAGTCTTATTAACATCACCTAAAATTTCATTTTTACTCAGATGCAGAAGAGGAACTAACGTGACAGTTTAGGGGGTGTTGAGAAGAGCAAGGAGCCACCTTCGCCATCCCTAGGGTAGCTGTGTAGCTCAGCTAGAGGCCACAGGTCTTGATCCAGCTCCTGGTAAGATACAGGTGGCATCTTTTGATTATGCTGGGGTTCCTTGATTGTGCAATAACGAAATAGCCTTAAATTGTCCATACGCCAAGGTTAGAAGAGTAAGCCAGCAGCTAAGCTGGCACAGGTAAACATGCGCAAGGTTTTGCTTCTGGAAGTAGACAACATTTGTGGAGTTCAGCTATACACTTTGGAGACTGGACAGCATTCCTGTTTCCAAGTAGGTGTAAGATCCTTTGCCATGAAAATAAATATGCAGGAAAAATTACCAGATGCTATACATGGATGTACAGAGCCTTGTAGGGCACTCGAAATGAGCACTACAATGTGGCCACTTCACAATGCAGTGTGTTTCATTGAACACAGACTGAAGAAATTAAAACCTTTGGTGATTTTCTGATGCTAGCAGTGCAGCAGGTGAGTGCATTAGCCTGCAGGCTGGTCACCTGGTGGTCACTGATACAGTGCCTAAAAATAGCATCTGTTGATACAGTGCCTGAACTGAAGCTCCATGCTAGTTTATAAAATCTGATGCAGTGAGAAGTGGAGCATGCTTACTCTGAGAGGATCATGAACTGTTTGACGCGTCTTTAACCTTTCCAGTCCTGGGAATCCTCCGGGAATCCCAGCAGCCCTCGAGGTGCTAATATTTTGCCATGAGAGATTCATGACTAAAAGATTGAATAAGATTTCTGTTACTGGAGTGCAGCCTACCCTTCGTCACTGCACCCATCAAACACCGTGAGAGGTGGCGATGGTCCTGGGAGCCTGTAGGCAGCAAGGAGCGGTAGCAGCAGGATCAGGAGGGTGCTTTGACCCAAATCTCACATACTTTATCATGCTGCTTTGTCTAAGCTTCATCATGGCACGCACCAGCAGCCTCTCCGGGTCCTCACCGCTCAGACTCAGCTTTCCCATTTGTTTTGCGAAGACCTGCAGAGAGTGCCGGTGTATGAAGGTTTGTATGCATGGCTAACAGAACGGATCCTAGTGGAAAAGGGGGACGTGTGGCATGATGTTGATGAACACAGACTGAAGTGCCGATAGGAATACAGGCGAGTCGCTCGAAAGCTAGTCTGTAGATGACTTTGGCTCTGGAAGGGCCTCCGCATGGAATGCAAGAGGCTCCTCGGTAAATGAGCAGTGTAAAGGATGAGTTGTTTCAAGCATGATGGTAAAAGGGAGGCATGGGAAGTTAGTTAGAACCTGATTTTTCACTTTTGGTACAACCTCAAAGCATGTTGTGCAAGCAGAGAAGGCTTGTATGGATCTCGCAGCAGAACTCTGGTGCAGTTTGTAGTGGTGAAGCTGCAGTTATGCTCTTCCAGCTCCTGTCATCTCCACTCAGATACTAAATTACTCATCCTCAAAAGTGTTGTCACTAACTAGTTTCTATCCGGCTTGTGCTCTTCCTGCAGCGAGAGTAGTGCCCCCTGATTTTTCTAGCATATTGAGGTGAACCAAGTGTTCCAGGAGAGTGCAGCATGTGGGAATGGTGCTGTGAAGCGCCCAGCGTGGGCTAGTTGTGTCCTTCTGCATTTGCTCTACCAAATTTCCTCATGGGTTGGAATTGAGGATCTCAAACCTGGAAGAATCTCATGGAGCTTATTTGTTTTCCTGGCTGTAAGGAATGCTGAACCCCGCTTTGCGTAGAAAATGGATCTATTGGGTTTGATTTTTACTGGGACCTTATTGACTGCTGTCTGTCTCTTTTTCATGTTGTTTCTTGGGGGATTATTTTTTTTTTTTTTATTCAGAAGTAGCTTTGAGCACGGGTTGGGTTCTTTTTTCTACAAGTTAAACTTTGTATGCTGACAAACTGTTGGTGATAAACGGTGTGGCCTTCTGTCCCGCTCTGCCCAGGGTCATCAGCTGTGGAGTCAAACCTATATCCTCCAGGGCAGAAGATGGAAAATATTTATAGGCAGTGAAATCCAGTTTGAAAGGACATTCCTGAGACCTCGTGCTTTTAAACTTGGACAGAATCCCTCTCACGTCTGGCTCAGGACCTTGAAACTGGACCGGCCCATAAAGTAGTTCACTGGGCCAGATCGAGAACAGAGTTTTCTCTCGTCCAGACTTCCTGCTGAGACTATCGAGAGTGTCTTGGGTTGGCTCCAGGTCTGTGATTTATGGACAAACCGCAGGCCAGGAATCTGCAATCTAAGCTCCTTGAGCAGCAACTGTTTAAAACATTATGGCAAGAAATGGCCACTGTTTCCAAAAGAAAACTTGGGAGCTATTAATAATGTTTAGCACTTCTGTAGTGCCTCACAATTGTTAATCCTCCCACTGTCCTTGTGAAGTAAGTCAGAATTATTCTTGCTGTACAAATAAGGTCTGCATGGGGCTTAAATAAATTTAGAAACACAGTGAATCTGAGTTAGGGGCACAGCCCAGGACTCAACAATCCCAGCACAAAGTGAAACAAGCCTCCTCCAAGATCCAGAGGCCTAAAGACGGGTGCCTGCTGGGTTTGGATGAGGCAATCGACACAAATGTAATAGCAGCTTTGAGAGCATCTCTGCCCAATGCCCTGTTAATTTGGAAATTCTTCCCAGGGCAGTTCTGGGTCTGCCCAAACCTTATCCAGTGACATCATGTGCTTTCCCAGTAACCCTTGGGCTCAAAAATTCCTGGGATTTCAGAGGAGACCTAGAAGCTTGGCTGCATACTGGAATTATCCTGTACAAAGTCCTTTCCAGCTGGTTGTCTCCCCAGTTGCTTGGGAAGAAGAGGATGGCATGCTAAAGTCTATCTTGCTATCTTTCTCGACCTGGAACAGCTCACCTCCTAACACTTCTGGAGTGGGTTGAACACGGGGTTTTCTTTTCTTTCATCAGCAGGAAGCTTTTCTTCCAGGAAAAAAAAAAAGGGGAAAAAAAAATCATTGGTTCTCTCTCTGCAATCCGAATCATCTGTTGTTTCTCCTTTACCTCCCCCTTTACACTTACCCTCCGTGGTCTCTAGACCACTTAGTGGCCGATGCTGTGGTTGCAGCACAGTCCAGGCCACGAGGGGAGTTTATCCGCCTGGACAGTCACTTTCCCGTTCTCACCCATGACAGAAGGGTGCTCCTTGGTGCTGTCTCCCACTGTCAGACCTGGAGCCCCTTCTAGAAAGAATTTTATCTCAAATTGCAAGCCTCTTCCCATCGCACTGCTCCTGGAAACAGTCTGGAGCATGAACAGGTGGGAATGGGTAAAAAAAAAAAGCCTGCTATAAGTCCTGGTCGAAATGGAATAGTTGGCAGGAAAGCAAGGACCAAAGGTTTCTGCAAGTACTTAAATTTGTAAGGACTCCTGATTGTCTCATTGCTGTTGATCTATTTACAGCAGCAGGAAGGATGAAAAAATGGTAAAAGAAGCAGAGTTTCCTCCTCTTTTTAAGCTATGTGGTAAAAGGTATCATAATGAATTGTCCATTAAACATATCTGTCCAAATTTATTCCAAATGTCACGATACAATCTGCAAGGGATTTGGGGTCAGGTAATAGCAGTTAACAAAGCAGCAGTCTGTGAAGCCAAGCAAAGCTTGGATCTCCTTTAGCAGCCCAAGTAAATGAGGGGTAATTGGGGTTAAAACCTGATCCAGAAGTAAATCAGTAAGTAAATCCTCATGGAACTGTCCCAAATTAAACCCTTAGAAACTCAGGAAGTTCGAGCTGTGACAGCAGATTCAGACACAGTCAACTTGAGTTTTGTTTTGCTCATGTGTTTCAGTCACTGGACTTGTTCTGTCTCAAGTGGTTTAGCAGCTATTTTAAAAAACAAGTGTTCTAAGTTATCTTGCAATGTGCTTCAAGAAATCAAAGGACATGGATTTTTATTTTTTTTTTAAGTTGGGCACTGTATTTTTAATGTCTTTAGAGATTCTTAGCATGTTTAATGCCCCGTGCCCTTACTGAATGATGGTGATTCTTCTTGGAAATTATATTTGATTTCACCTCCCAGGAGAACAAGACAGATTTTGGTTTATAACAAGTTAATTTGACATGCATGCTCTAACTCATGCTATGTGACTTACTGAATGGAAACATGCATATTTTTCTGGCAGGCTTACAAGAGGAGACGGATATAGTGGCATGCATCATCCCTAAATTCACAATTTAAAGGAAAACAAAACAAACCTGCTTTTGGGGAAAATGCTGTATTTGTGCTTGTTTTGCCCTTTCAAGAGACTCAGCACACCGAGTATTGTGCTGAGAAGGGCAGATTAACACAATAAATTAATGCAAACAGTAAACTTTACTCATTAGTATTGGCCTCTGTGGCTGCTTCTCTGATCACCGCTGACCTGGATTCAATCAATTTGTATCGAAAGCTTTAAAAAGTTAATCTGGAGCTGCCAAAGAGCCACCAGCGTTACAAGTCTTAACACCAATCAGTATATCTGCCCATCAGACTGAGCAGAGATAACAAAGCAAAACATACATTTTGAGAAATGCTGACTAGCATACCGAGGATAAATATGTATATGTGTATATATAATACATAACGTGTGTATTCATAGATATGTAGATAAACATTTACTATAAATACCATTGCACGGTGAATTCAAGCACAGTTATTTTAAAAACATTTTAGTATTGGCAATAGCGTCCACAAGTTCCATAGTTGTTGTTTTCTGCAGAGACAGCTCAAAACCGAAGTGTGATAGTCAATATCCTGTCTTTCACAACGTGCATCAGAAGTGTTGCTATTTCAGGGACCTGCCTGCATCTATACAGTTACAATTCATGGGAGAGTACCACAAGCACGCATTGAATTAAGCCAAGATTTTCATACTAGAGTGTAAAGCACTGGGGCCCTATGCCGTATCTGATACAGAGCTGTTCCCCGATGGGGAGGAAAAATGAATTATTAAAAAATTGCTAGCAGAAGTCCAGTAGGTCTATGTAGAGAGTTGGTAGTCTGCCTCCAATCTGACAGATTTTGGGAGAGCTGCTTCTCACTTCTATACCTGTAACTGTGGCTGTATCTTCCAGATGATGTTGGGTACAAATTGGGAATAGAGCCTGTTGCAGCAGCCACGTCCTTGTTGTCTTTAGGAATGGTGAGAGGCCTTGAAACGTCCTGTGAAATAGATGATAACCTTTTGATAGCCACTACGTACTGTTGCATGTCAGTGCTTTTGAACCCGTTTGTATTACAAATACCACAGTTCCTTTGGCTCTTCTCAATGCAGAGTTTTAAAAGGCTGCATTTACTCACATCAGCAAGGCTCAGGGTGTTTGTGCTCCTCACACTGAGAGCTTTAAAGGATTCAAGTGGTGAAAAAACATGCTTGTGCATGTTACATGTTTCATATTTCTCAGGGGCTCTTTTCTTCAGTATCTCAGCGCTTTTTGGAATAGAAAATTGCGTTTGACTACATGAAATGCAGTAGAAGGCTGCAGTGTTGCCTGGCAGCTGCGCTGTGGAGGCTGGTCTGGCTGAAGATGCATGCGTTTGCTGTGATCAGCATCACTTCGAACACCGATGGGCGGTTTCCCCGACTGCAGGTGTGGGATGGGGTTTGCCGGCTGTCCGGCACCTTCTGAAGGTGCCCCTCTGACTCATCCTGGTTATTCTTTCAAATATTTGATGCTTTTGAATTTCGTTCACATTTACGGTACTGTGCAACAAAATGTTACTCTGATTTGGCTTAGTTGTCTTTGTGGAACCAATGCAGTGTCTCAGTACATCATAACCGGAGTATTTTTCAGTATGTTTGTGCAACGTGCGCTTGCAAGTTCTTGCAGGATTTTCTTAAGAGTGCTTCTAATTCCCATAAGTGTAGCAACTTGAGAAAGAACTTGAATAAACTAGGAGAAGTGTTGAAAGACACAAACCAAAGGATTTCTTCATATCAGTTTTGGGTTCTCATACTGACATGGGCTCATTGCATCTCCTGGGGAGATTTGCTGCAGAACATACGCCCATCAGTCCTGCCCAAATAACCAGGGGCACCGGTTCTTTGCTTAAACAATTTTAGCTGGAAACCCTTGAATTTTTAATTTAGCATGGGTTAAAAACTAAATTGCTTTTCTGGACGTGAAAAAGCATGGTGCCTCAGGGGCTGCTTCTATTTTAAAAGTTGATTTGTTTTTTTTCTGTAAGCTTTCCAAACAAGCAATGCTTGTGTCAGTTTCTCTTGGTGATGTCAAATTACGGATCAAGATATAATTCTGGAAAAATAAATGTTATGTGTAAAGCAGCCATCATATTGCTCATAGTTGGAAGCAGTGCTTTGTATTTGTTAGTAAAATGCTTATCTTGATGTTAACTAATAGGAATGTCAGCCCCAGCGTGTTCGGTGTGCCACTAAACCTCTCCTCTCTGCCTCTTGGCCTGTTAAGAAGTGTTAACCGGGAGTGATTTTGGTTCTTGCTGCAGCCATAGCAAATGTTGAGACAGAAATCCTGATTTGAACACAAAACATGCATTCAAAACGCAAATCCAGTGTATGAACCCCTCACACACACCCATTGCATCTCTGGTGATCTTCCACCTGCAGACCTGTGGCCACAATTAATGAATCATCTGGAGAAAATGATTGTTGATCCCGACTCCAAGTTAATATTCAGTATGAGGTGTCTGAGCCTTAGGGGAAAAAATGGCATCCATGTTCCTGTTCAACCCCAGGTAGTAAGAAGTACGAAATAAAAAGGCAATGCTCTTTCTTTTGGCAGATGAGCGTTGCCGAAGCCTGAGCTATGTAACTGCTTACCTTGAAATTTCAATACTGCTGTTAATTTTTGTTGGACCAGCACAGCATTCCTTAGAACCCCAGCACTTTACAATGACAATGGGCTTTAGCTGCAGCTCCGTGGCCTGCAAACGCGTACCTTAGGTTTTAAATGTGAAGGCAACTGACTTCTAGTGACAGTTCTGTGCTCATGTGGTCTTTATCTCCTTAGTCACAGTTTTTCTAGATATTGAGTATTTATATAGATTAGAATTCTTTTAAAATATTAGTAACCAATGCTGTACGCTTTCCTCTTTCGGGGGTATTTAGTTAATTCATATAAGTTGCAACCAGAGCCGAGAAGCTCATCAAACGCTTCAGCGCGACGCGTTTCCCCGGGCCGGGGCCTGGCCCGGCTGCGGCCCTGAGGCGCGGGGAGGCGGCCGGCCCCGCCGCCACTTCCCCTGGAGCACGGCGGCCGCCGGACCGCCCGCCTCAGGCCTGGTTCTCCTCGCTCGCTGCCTGCCCGGCGGAGGGGAGACCACCGTCCGTTCCCGAGGAGCGGGGGGCGCCCCGGGCCGCCTCCGTGTCCCGGGCCCTGCCGAGAGGGCAGCGCGGGTGGGGACCGGGGCGGCATCACCATAGCAACTGCTGGCGGGAAGCACATGCGCATGCGCAGGGATGGAGGGCGCGGCCCTCGCCCAGCGCGCATGCGCGGGGCGCCGAGAGGCGTTGGGGATACCCGTGCGCATGCGCGTCGTGCCCGTCGCGGGAAACCGTTGGCGCCCCGCGCATGCGCCCCGGCTGGGCAGCGGGGCTCGCCGCCGCGGCGGCGGGGCTCGAGGAGCGGCGGGAGCGCGTGCCGCAGCGGGGCGCGAGGAGCGGCGGGAGTGCGTGCCGCGGCGGAGAGGTCAGCGGCGGGGCCGGGCGGGGCGGCGCGGCTCGGCCACAGCGGCGGCCCTGCGAGCCGGCGGGCGGCGTGACGTCATGACGCCGGCGCCATGGGCGTGGGGCGGCGCCACCTGCCGGCGGGGAGGCGTCGGCGTCGCGCCCCGGGGTTGGCGTCATCCCATGAGGGCTTGATGTAATTCCGCGTGAGGATGCGACGTCAGTGGCGGGACGTCATCCCCCTGAGGAGCGGGAGGAGGGTCCCGGTGTGGGGCAGGGGGCGAGCGGCGGGGCCTGGTGGCCACCGGCCTCCATGAGGTGAGGCCGGGCCTCGGCCCTCCGGGGCCTGTCAGAGCCCCGGGGCACTGCCGAGCGTGGCCTCGAAGCACTGACGCGTTGGGCGAGCACAGGGTGGGTTTGGTGGGGTTGCTCACCGCTGCACCGCAGCTGCTGGGTAGGGTGAAGCTGCCTCCTCGACATCAATGTGGCATCAAAAGCGAAAATTCAGTGATAAAGCAAAGGCAAAGCTGTTCAATGGGAGGGCTGATTGCGAGGGTGGCATGCGTTGACTGCTAGGAAGATTCAGCAAAAACTTTAGAGTCTCAAACCAAACTTCTTTCAAGCGCTGTTATCAGGGACAGCAATTCTGGGGAGTCTTGTGAGCTGCCGCATGAAGCAACGTGGAATTTTATCTTTCTCTTTCAGGCTCGGGGGGCACACGGAACAGCGTATGGGCCTGCCTTGAGGGGAAGCAGTGGGTGGCGGCTGTTTTACTGACACCACTTTGTCCCTGATCCTGCAGATACACAGGTGCTTCTTTTAACTGTGCTGTTTTTAAATAAAGTCAAAATTACAAATTTGCTGAGGAAAAACATACATTATTTGTACTAAATAGTTTGATTTTAGTAAAGGCCAGAGGCAGTAACACTGACTGATGCTCAGTCTGTTGGTTCCTGTATCAACTCTCGAAAATCACAGGCTGGGTACAGTCACTGTTTTACCTACAAAAAAACCCTTGTGTGATTGGCTTTCATAACTACCTAAGATCCTATTCTTCACCTGCCTCCTGGTCCCTCCTCTTTCCTTTGATTTTGCTGTTTGGATTAAAATCGTTTTCTGGGTAGCCAGAAGTCATTTTATTGCTTTATGCTGTATGGATGTGTCAGAGGCAGACTAGAAACAGAAACAGAATTTTGGTTGTAAGCTTTACATTTGTAAGAAAATGGACCTCAAGTTCTTTTGAGCATTTGCTTTTCCCACAGGTTTTTTTACAAAAGTTTTTTCCCAAGAAACTGTCAAATGGTAGAAAATAGCAATTTAAACAGTATGTTCGACACATTATTGTATGATAGTGAAACTCAAGTTGTGCTTTGGGGTCCTCAGTTGAATTCAAGGCCCTTGTCCAGAGTTTCTGGAAAGAATTTTCCTGAAAGCTAAACACAGAGGAATTGACGTTGTTGTCTGAGAGCTGACCTCGTGCTGTTATTGTAGCAGTCCGTGGAAGATGCACGTTTATGCATCCCTGAGATCATTGATATGATACTAAAGGTTCCCAGAGCACTCACAGCAAGTCTATAGGTAACAATATATTTGGATATTGAGAAGGTTAAGGAACTAAGTCAATAAAAGGAGAAGATATTTTAATAGGAAGAAATTTTAAAGTGTATTTTCAGAACAGTAGACCAAGCCTGTTTATGTTGGACTCTGGAGTATGGAGAACAGATACGAAAGCATGGAAACATCATAAAGGAACATACCCACAAAGTAGTGTGTTGTGTATTTTACTGTAGCTCTTACATGTGATTTTAGCTGAGAAGGGAACAAGTTATTCACTGTTACAAAATAGTGAGTGTAAAAGATGATTAGATCACCTGTAGAAATCTGTGATCAGTTTTGTCACCTTTTCAAAGCAAGCATCTTTCTATTTTAGAGAATATAGGGAAATCAAGATACTGTGTTAAATTTCACTTTATGTTTGGCTTTTGTGATGGTAAGCTTGAACGTAGAACCTACACACTTTGGGGAAAAATAGTATCGGTAGAACTTACATTGTTTTAAGTGAACATGTCCTTCAGAACAACAGTGTCTTCCTGGAGAGAAGCGGCTTGAGTATTTAACATTAAAGTGTTCTTATTTCTCTTTATATTCACTTTTTCATTAGTTATTCTGTTGTTTTTTTCTTGCCGTAAACATCCATAACATTGATTGCTCCATTCTTGAGCTACAAAATGATAGAGTTGTCTGACATGGTCAAACTGCCGGTATCGGAGTGGGGTCAGACCCCTGGGATAAGGTAATGTTGTGGTCGGTTTGGAAGAATGATGGGCTGGGCAAGGCTTTGTACCAGGCACTGAAAAGGCGGGTTGAAAGAGCGCTGGTGCTAAGCTGTATGCCACTGGTGCTGTAGGGTCTGCGGGCAGCGCATCCTCTTTGGAATGCATCGTGCTGTAGGTTCACTGTAACAATTTCACCACTATAAAGGAAATACAACCTTTTTACTGTTACAGTATGGCCACAGATTCGTATAGGGACCTGCCATTCTTCTGATTATCTGTCCGGACTCCTGACTCCTTTGTAGTCGTTGCTTCCCAGGATAGATTACTGTATACATACTGATCTTATAAGTATGGCCCTGTCCCAAAACAATGACTTTGCACTAGTTTACCAAGTGATCTGCACCATTCTGCCTCTGTCTGTCATCAACACTAACAGTTCCTTTCTCTGCATCATCAGACAGCTTGATCAGTGGTGGTTTATGTCTCTCCTAACTCATTTCCTAAGTCTAAATAATAGAAAACAAGATAGAGAGTTAATTGCTGTGGGATGGTACTAGAAGCGTATGTGCGCAATGACTGATGTTTGCAGTTGCATTTTGAAACCTATCTAGCGACATTTTAGTAATTTTAAATGCGTTGTATTGATTTTGTATTATTTTAATTAATCGTTTAGTCCCTCAATGCTTGTTTAATGGTTTACAAAAGAGTTACACCTCTGTTAACACACAGAGGTCTCATTAAAAAGGTATTAGCTTAACATAGGACATCTTGGTTTTCATAAAACTGTGTTGATTATTAATTGTATTATCCATCTTTATTCGTCAATTCCCATATAAGCCATTTCTTCAACTGCCTGGTGTTAATCTCAGTCTGAAAGATGGGTGTTTACTTCCCTAATTGTCCTTTTTGAAAAATCACAGTGACTTCTGCTTGCAAATGATCTGATTCTGTTGACAGAAATACCTTCAATAGCTGCTGTTCAGTACCCTTTGGATTCCTGTTAGAATAGGCTGTTTTCATCAACATCGTGGGATGAATATTGTAAGAATATTTAGTTCTGCATATTCTCAGTATTAAGAGTTTTGTAATTTGTTTTATGATGATCTAGCGGCCTTGGTAGATTTTCCTTTTTTGGTTTTGATGTATACCAAAAGATCTTTTTGAGAGTCCTTAAGTTTTCTGTCCAGAAAACTAATCTTCTGAAATTTTTCCTCCTTCTTATTTTAATACAATTCCTTGTTTATATTCAGTGCTATCCAGTTCCCTTATCATGATGTTATCTTACATATTTGTTTTTATTATTACTCTCATAACTTCTATTTCTCTGAAAAACAAATTAGATTTTAATGTTCTCTTTAATGATTTTTTGGGCCTCTAGTGAAATGTTTTTATTCCATCCTTAATTCTCAGTTGTATTTTTCTGTTTAAATTAATAATTTTTTGATGTTTTCAATCAAATCAAATAAGCATTTTTTGAAACACCAGCTGCATATATTTCTGATTTGTATGCTACTGTGTTTGCATACAAGCCATGAGCATTTGCACCTGAGCAACCGTTAGTTTTTATTTTTACGTTCACTTCCCCTTTATCCTTCCAGAGGAGGTATGAAGTAAAAATTTCTATTGCGGCGAAGTGCTTTATAAGGTAAGGTTAGTTTCTACAGCATTTGAAAGATAGAAGGGTATTTTGTCATGTAAGTAGTGATTTAAAATTCATGTCTGGAATATGCTAGATTTCTTACCGGCTATGAAGTGCTTTACCATATGCACAAGGGACGAGCAGGGGGAGGTGTAGTCTTTCAATGAAATGTGAGCGTGGTGCTCTGACGGGGTATCAGGTAATGGAAGCGGGTAGTGTCAGGTAGGCATTGATACTGGTCATTGCTAAGATTGCTCGTTAGAATCTGGTTGTGATTTTCCTAGCTATTGTTTCCTTACTTATATATACTTGATTTAATTTGTCCGTTCCTATATTTCCATGTCTAGTTTTGTTAGCCTTTCCGGGCACAGGAGCACTGGCAGAGACCAGGACAAGAGGGTTGGTACCTGACTTGGAATTCCTGTTCTGCACTTAGATTTGTTCCCTCCTGCCAGCGCTGCTGTCCTCAGTGTTAATGTATTTGCACTTCCACAAACACGGAGATCCTGCACTGTACAGATGTAGTGTCGTGTCTTTGTAGAGTTGAGTCGGTGATAAAGGTATTGGTTAGTTCAGGGACCTGGGGAGAACAGGCTCTAGTGAAGAGGGTCTCTAAAAGTATGAAGGATCATGTGGTTTTTCAGAAGTTATACCATTGACATGTAGGTTCTTCTCCATCAGGAACCTGTAGGAAGATTTATTTACAGGATTTGGTCTGGAAGAATCCCTAGGGACCGCCTTCTGGTGTGGCTTCCAGAACAAACACTACAGACATTCTTTCCCTTTGCAGTATTTGGACTGGCTTGATTGAAAGTTTTGCTACCAACCTTCAGATCTTCAGGCCGCAACTTTAAAAAAAAAAAAGAAGGGGAGGGGGTAATAAAAGCTTTGGTGCCAATGCAACAGAGTGCATCCCATCGTCCTATCTGCTGTCAACACTCTTTAATTAGCAGCCTGGGTTTGTACAGGCCTTGGCAATTAGCTAATTTCTGAAGAGTGAGGCGCTATCAGTCACTTTGATCCCATTCTTTGACTTTCCCTTATGCTCTGGCCAGCCTTATGGGACTGTCAGGACCACTCCTATGTTGATCTTGCTGGTGGAGGAAGTGGGAGAAGGTGCTTCTGCCAAGAAAGGTGCCACCCTTCCTGCAACAACCCACTCTGCCGGGCACACACAGACAGCCTCACTCCGTGTTTCCCGTCTAGTGGAGACGGGTGCTGCAGGCTCAGCACCCTGTCTTCCTGCACCCAGTTAGGAATGCGGCTGCCTGTTAGCTTGTTTCACTGGTGGAGATGGGGGGAGAGGATCTGTCTGCAGAATGGGGTGGTTTGTACTTTCACCACAAGGAAATGGTATGTATGAAAAAAAATACAGGTGACTTTTTGCCTCACTTTCTAGTGTTAAATAATCCCACTTCCCCTAGTATTTCTTGTGAAATGTAGGAATATGGTCCCAAGGTAGCATGGGTATAGAAGGAATAGAATCAGGCTTTCTTTAAAGACGAACAATTGAGGAGGGATGTATACTGAGGCACCACCACGGAGTTGAGAGGGGAGAAGGTATCTACTGGGTACGAGTTGTTGAGGCCTACCTGGTGTTGATCTGCACTTTCTAGCCACAATGATGACGTATTCTTGGAGACTGAAATGGCAGGAGAATTGTTCCTGGGACAAACAGACAGTTTTAAGCGGCAGGTGGGCAGGCCTGGACGTTGTATATTTGAGAGCTCAGAAGAGATGGTGTCAAGTGGTTGGACTGCTGGTAGAAATACGCTTTAAGTAGTTAAAAGAGAAGCTGCTCTGAAAGGTAGGAGGGTAGCAGATGTTTTACCTGTTGTTTTGTTGTTTGTTTCTTTTAAGAGGGATTCCATGGTTGAACCGAGTAATTACAAGGCAGTAAGTCTTTTATATGTACCTATTAAACTGGTTGAAATGATCATCAGGTTATTTGCAGATGTCTGTCATTATATATTTTTAACCTGATAGCCTCTTATCAACACGGTAGCCTAGTTTCTCCAGTAGGCTGTCTCTCAGTAGTCTAATGGAGTCGTTTGAATTTGTCAACAAATCAGGAAATTAAGAATGGATTAATGTAGCTTGCTCAGAAATCCTTTGGAAAGGGGAAAGAGGGAAAGAATTATTGTGAATGATAACCGGTCTGAGAGAGGAAATTGGCTGAAAGGTAGCAAAGCACATCCAAGGGTTTGTTCTGAATCCGCCTCAGTGTGTGCCTGGTGGTCCCAGCGGGCAGTGACACAGCTTTTTCAGCACAGTCGAGATCAGAGGTGGTTCCAGCAGGCTCCGAGCTGCAGGTAACGCAGTAGATCATGAACTTCAGTGTGGCAGAGTGTGAAGTAGAGCATGGCGGTGGAAAAAGAGTTAAATCGTATGGAACACCTTAACGATAACTCAGATACTGAAAGAGCCCTGGGCATCTCTGTTCAGGTAAAACCTTTGCTCGACAGGCAGGTGCTTTCAAAACAAAGCAGAGAAGATGTTAGGGTCTGCGAGGTCTGGATGAGGAAGGAATGTGAACAATGTAAAACTTCATCAGTATCCGCACTCTGCTGTCTGCAGTACTGGTCAACACGTCTCAGAAAAAGCGGTGGAGAGTGAAGGAGGTTCAGGGAATACTGATGGAGATGGTTAGGGGCCAGGAAAGATTCTCCTAGGAAAAAAGTCCAGGACTCTTACTTTAGAGCACAGACACTGGAGGATGTGATACATATAATTTAATAGAATACTGAGTGGTCTAAAGAGAGTGTATTTGGAGCTTCTGTCCTCCTTGTCTCAACAGAAGACAGTCAGTGAAGTACCAAAGAAACAAACAGAAGTGAGGAAGAGGGATACTTTCTCCTGGATTTTTTCAGTTAAACCAGGGAACGCCATTCAGTAGATGCCTGTGAGCCTAAAAATGGCAGGATCAAAAAGGTGAGGGTGTTACATGGCTAGAGGGCTATGCTAGTAACATTGATGGATAGGAGAATTAACTGTTGTGGTTCTCGTTTCAAGAAAGTTACCATGAAACAAAATTAATCCCAAATGGAGAAGGCAAGGACTGACTATTTGTGGGACCAGAAGATAACTCAGGTTGGAAGTGACCTCAGGAAGTCTCTAGTCCAATGTCCTGCTCAAAGCAGGGTCAGCTATAGGGTCAGATCAGGTTCCTCAGGGCTTTATCCAGTCTGTCTGACCTGATCTGCCTTCTGAAGGGTTCTGAGCTTTTCCTGCAGCAGCGTGCGGTGCTGCTCGCTGCTGGGGACACGCTGCTGAGCTGAGCAGCCCCTGAGCAGCACATCAAACTCACCTACATGTTTCAAGTACGCAGGTCAATGGAAGTGGCAGAACTTAGCACCATTAGAGCATGTGCTATTGCCGTTTCCCTCCCCCTGCAACTTGGACCTTGAGCAAAAAGAGCAGTTGGTACAAAATACACTAAATCTAACCTTTTCGTTCCATTTTCCAGGTTCCATCTTTCATTCTTATTGTTCCAGGTTTGTACCATTTAGCTGATCCGCGCTTACTTGAAGGGCACAGCTGTGCTATAGATTCGGCATCTAAGTGGATAGGTGAGTGCAGCTGTTTATTTTATTTGACCAGCTTTGTGATTTGTTGAGTCCTAAAATCTTCCAAATTGAATTGAATGTGATACTGAAAGAAATTATTTTCAAAGCCATTACTTTTCGAGCTCTACAAACTGTTGCCAAAACTGGCTGTTAGGTACACCAATAGCAGCAGCATCAGAAATACTGAGATGTTGAACAGAGTGGGAGCCTGTAAATACAAGGCTGGAAAGGGTGGAGTAAGACAGATAAATTCTTAGTTAGTTTTGCATCGTTTTTATGTCTGACTTGGTCTTCCTGGGGCACCGAACATTGATTGCAAACGCAAAAGTGCTGATCTGTTTCAAAGTTTAATATCAGGAACTCCCCATAAATAATATGACAGTACAAATGTGTCTGTGAGAGGTATTTAAAGCCACGGAGGATGTGAGATTCTGTTTTTCTCCACATGCTGTCTCCTACTTAGAAGAAAATGGTCAATTTACAGTGATAACTACACCAAGATTCTGTCCAGGAAAATTAAATTTATGAACTGGCTACATAAAACTTCAGTTTCTCTCTAACAGGAAATGACTCCAAGATTCACAGCAAAATCCTCTGCTGGTTTGGGAGCCTGAGTTTAAAATAAATAAATCCATTAACATCTGTAATTGCTTATAGGAAAGGCTGACCCATGAAAGTGTGTAACCAGCATTCCTTAGCCTCGCATGTCTGCAGCCAAGCCATTTGAGAAAACAATCTCGCATGTGTTTTTCCTGCTTTTTGAATCTTTCTGTGCCCAGAGCTTTACTGGAGAAACTGAACCACAGCTGCTGCCATTCCAAGTGAAACACTCTGGTTTAGGCTTGAAAGAAAGAGGTTTTGGGAGCAATATAAAACCTCTGGTAAAATAGCCAGAACCATAGTGAACTTAGGACTAGGAAGAAGAGGACAATCAAAACGTCTAAGAATAGAGATCTAGTTTTAATGTTGCCTGGGGCTTGATGGCATTTCCATCTGGACATTGTACCTAGTGCTGTTCCAAGTAATCCCTAGCTAGTACTGCTGTTCTTACTCTAGCTGAAAAGATTAAGAAACTAATTTAAAAATACTGTTTGTTTAGTCTGTTTACCTTGTGTATTTGACTGCAGTTTGTGAAACATGGTCAGTGCCATGGTTTATTGAGTACTCAGAGGTAGAGTTCAGTATTGGCAGGAGAGCTAATCCTGAATGTGAGCACTCATGACAGTAAGAGGAGGGAAAGGATGAACATGTTTGACAGAGTTGTTCTCAGACTTGTCCCAGAAACCCTTCTGAAATGCCAGAAACTGCCTTTATTTACTTCTCAAAATGAGGTCGGGCTCTCCTCTTTAAAGCTGCGGTGTCACAAAACAGAATTTTACACTCTAGAATAGCTGCTTGATCTGAAGGATGTTTTTTTTTTTTTTCTCCCTTGCTGCATTCCCTGGTCTTGTGTTATATAAATGTAAGTATGAATACATATTAAAAAAATGACAGTCTCAAATCCTGAGCTCCAGGACAAAAGCGTATCAGTATCAGATATCTGTTTTGAACACTTTCCTCTTCTTTCCTAATGTGGCTTACGCATGTTGGTAGTACAATTATAGTGATAGTGTTTTGGGTCAATACATGCTCTTTTCGATCTTACTATTTTATACAAAATCTCTCCTCCTTCAAAGTTCTAGCCCAGCTCTGTCCCACAGTGCATCTGCACATACCATCCTACATAATCACCTTTCTTTTATTTTACTTTTTAGGGCTTTAAGTGTCTTTCTGAAACCCTATAGCATATCACAAAGATCCTGTGCATGCTGTGTACGAACCAAGGTGTTTAACTTACGGTCTAGAGACCTCTGAAGAACCAACTTGTCGATGCATTATGTGTGAAAGCAAGTGAGGTCCTTGGAGAGAGAATGTGCTCTACGAAATGGCTGTGAATTAAGTGTGGAAGAATGAACTGTCAGAACAGCGGAGAGGTGCCCGCTGTGTTGACCTCATTGAAGTCTGGGGAATGGAGATCTTCGAGGTGGTGGAAGGGACTTGGTGAAAATTGCAGATCACGGAGGATGCAAACCTGAACTGACTCTGCTGTCTTCCCCTGCCCTCCCGTCCTCACAGTGTCGTTAGGCCACAGTGTTACTGGAACCTGCAGGCCGATGGATGAACAGGACAATGATTTTAAGGAGTTGTGGGCAAATCTTTTGGGTAGAGCAAAGAAAAAAGCTGGGGATGCTGAGGCAGGGAAGAGGGCTCAGAACAGATCAAAGAGCACAGCAGCAAAAAGCAAATTAAGAAGAGGCAAAGCTGCTGTGAAGAGCCAAAACCATAATCACTTACCAGCAGCGAAGGCGACAAACTTCTCTCAAGATTTGGGTCCAAAGGAACAAACGTTGGTGCACAAAGAAGATGGTGACCCTGTGGCCTGTAGTAGTGGTGAGACTGCACAAGGGGATGGAAAGAGAAACCCTTTCCCTGCCAGCCAGCTGAGCACAGTGGCCAGTGAGTGTAGCCAGAGGACCCTGACAGGTGGGTGAACCAAAAGTCTTTCAAACAGAACATAGGCAAGGACTGAAAGCAGTCTGTAGTTCAGTGGGGCTCTTCAGAAGTCCACCTGGAGGGGACACATAGCAGTAGTGCTCGGAACAGACTTGCATCTTGTGTTTCCATCTACCCATAGCTACTTAGGCTTATCCAGGGGTTTAACCTAGGAGTGTGGTCTGTGCTACAGGCAAGCAGAAGGTGTCCTTCAGTAAGGTGAAGCCTTGGTGCAAAGTGATGTGTTAGGGAGTCATTATTCACTGTTTTTTGCAAAATCGGAACTAAGAAAAACACCCTCAAATCATCTAGAAGCAAGCTAAGAATATATTGAGGTATTTTTTCACCCAGTGCATCGTTGTATCATGAAATATATTGCCACTGAATGTTGTCAAGGCCAGAAATATAAACAAGTTAAGAAAGGTGTTGGATTAATTCATAAAGGATTAGTCCTTCAATGGTTATTAAACATGATGGCCAGAATGCAGTCACCACTGCAGGAAGTCCTTAAACTGATAAATAAGGTCAGCCAAGAGAAGGATTATTTTGTTCCTGTCTTGTCCTGATTGCCCTTTCTTAAGTAGGTGCTGTTGACTGCAGTCAGAGGCAAGATACTGGGCTGGTGAGATCTTTGGTCCTGTCTTGCGTGCTGCCCGTAACCACGAGGTACCTTAAGCAGAGCAGTGGTATGCGGAGGTGTTAGTGTGGCATTGCCTCTGCCTGCTGCCTGTTACCACCTCTCTTTGGGAACTCATGGTCCCTTCAGCTCAGAGCCTGAAAGTTTGAGTCACAGATAGGGTTTGGAGATCGGAGCGAAGAACAGCAGGAACCACAGGACATTCTGCGGTGGGAAAGCTGGGGAAAGCGGGGCAGTAAGGCTGCCTTGCTTCTTGTTCTTACTAGTGACCTTCAGGCAAGGCCTTCCTTAATATTCCTTCCTCTAAAAGGGATATAGAGATACATAAACTCCACTGTAGCACAGAAGCCTGATACTGTTACTGTGGTTATCAAGTATAAAGTCATGTAATAACTAAATACATTGTTCTTTTCTTCCTCTAAGAATGGCTGTTGCAAAACTGAGTCTGGCTTAGGCTGCTGTAGGAGAAGGCTTCCCAGCAGCTCTCTGGGCAGCTCAGCTGTGTCCTGAAAACTGACTGGTAAAGCTCTGGTGTTTTCTCCGCCTCTAGTAAATACTCTGAGTGGCTGTTCCCAGACTACGTTATCCTTCCACCCTGCTACGCCGCCAGGGACCTGCTCTTCACCCACCTCAAAGATACCACCACTCGCAGGGTCGAAGGTGCGGGTAGCAGAGCTGGTAGTGGAGAGAATGCAGCAGTTCAAGAGAGTAGCACCTGAACAGCTGAAGCACAGCACAGACGATAGCTTGCCAAAGTCTGTAGCCAGCGGGGATTTCCCTGACGAAAGCCAGGAGCAGAACCCACCAGAGAATGGTACGTTTCTCCTGTTAGCTCTTGTACGTGCAGAAAGAGTGCTGTGGGCTGGTGAGAATGGTTGCATGAGAAGCAGTCCGGATTCCTGGGCTTTGTTCCCAGCTAGCCTAGCGGCTCAGTGTGCAGCACTGAATAAATCACTCCGGATCACTGAGAAAACTTGCTTTCTCTATTATTAAAGGACTATCTGTACTTTTTTCCCAGCTTTTCTCTGAGGCTGAATTAACCTTATGCTCGATTCTGGAGGGATAATTGTCTTCTTGGAAACAGGTTGAAATTCCAGCAGGATCAGTGAACTTTGTCACCCTTCCCATGGGACAGTGTTAGGCAGCTGTTAGGTAAATGTGACTCTTAGGGAGGCCCTGTCTGGTAGATCTCCAGGCACTCTACAGAAGTAATGTGTTCAATGCAGATGAATTAAATTGACAGCAATTTTTCTCTGCTTTGGTTCTTCATAAGTCAAGGCCCTGTTGGTTCTGTATGGACATGAAAATCTGCTGTGTTTTAATATGTGGTGTAAAAGATCCCGTGTTCTCCCCAGAAACTTTAGCCAGAACTTACCCTTCATTTGGCTCTGCGTGTGATGTACTGCGGACAAATTGCCACCTCCTGCTCCTTGGCTAGTGCAGGCCTGAGGCATTTAAAGTGCAGTTTGTACACTCCCTTGTGAGAGATCAAAGATGAAGATGCAAGAGAAAGCTTGCAATTTATTTTTACATGTCTAGTTTAATAAACTAATAATGACAAGCATAACAGTTCCACGCCTTTCAGACAGGATTCTTAGTTTTCTGTCTTAGATCATCTCTCCCTTCTTTACCAGATACCCACCATCTTCCATCCATGGAGCACGACGGTGCTCTGGCTTTGGCTCTTCAGCAGCAAACCAAAGAGGAAGCCTTGGCAAGCCTAGAGGATGTAGGCTTGTTTTTTTGTCAGATCTGCCAGAAGGATCTCTCAGCCATGAACACAACGCGACGAGAGCAGCATGTTAACAGGTGAAAGACCAGCTTCATATGTCCTTTCCTCATCCTCTCCCCCTTAACCTTATAGACTGCTCACTCAGCTTAGCCATTAAAGAACATGGTAGCAGGGGAATCTGCATAGTGACTTTGACCTTTATGGCTTGAATTAACAAGTCGCTTTTATCTCAAAGCAGAGGCTGATCGTCTTGCCCCGCAAGGGCACACTGGATGTGTGCGGTAAGGCCAGTGCTACTTTCGTCAATAGTGTGGCAGAGGGGCTGGGATTGTAAAGTGGCTAGCAAAATTAATGAGGACCCGCTACTGCAGATTCTGAGATCTGCCAATTTCAGTCAACAAAGTAATGGTTAATCTATTTTGCTAAAAATTGTTTGTCTAAGGACATCTAGTGTGTCACTGTGTATCCGAGCTGTTTGCTGAGGGAAAGGTGATACTGTTCAGAAAGATGACTAACTTGCGCTGTAGAGCTTCGACAGTGAGAGTAGAGAGGCTAAGGGAGGGTGTCCCTGCCTTCTCTTTTGTCAGAATGTGTGCAATTAAATGGAAATTACTGCCCTTAATTTAACAGTTTCCTTAGTGGTAAATGTCAAGTACTGTTAATATATTATGTACAGATAGCTCTTTGTAAATTAAAAGTGAGTGCTTCTCTGTTGAGAAAGTAGCAGAAACAGCACATTTGAATGGTTGTAATTTCTTAATTCCAGCCCTTTCAGAGGGCAGGGGTGATTTGATTTGTTCGGTCCTACATCGCGTTATCGAGTGGCTCACATTCATTAGGGTTGTCTGCAGCTGCAGCTTTAGAGGTGGTATTGCTGTTTCTGTCTTCAGATATTTACTGCAACTTGAGAGGACAGAGATTGTAAAATGGTGACAGTGTGTCAGAAACGTTTTTTTGGAAATTAAGTCTGCTTTCTGAACTATTAAGCGTGTAATTGTAAAATGAGATTACAAGGTTATATTAGCCATGGATTTTTTGATATCAGTCTTCATCACAAGAGGTGAAGCTGTAGATGGATAGATACAATGCCAAACTAGTGATCACCAGTCCTAGTACATCAGGTGAATGGTCTCTTACACAGAGGCCATTGTGTGTGTAGGTTGTGTGTGTCATTACCTAATGAGGGAGTGATTTTTATAACAGGTACTGCAGATCCAGGATTTCACACGCTGAATCTCTTTGGAGAGGACAGAAAAAGAACCACTAAAATTTTTTACATAGTTTTGACCTACCAGAAATTATTAGAAGTTTGTTATCTTGCACTCTTGAGAGCGGTGGTAATTTTGACTGGTCCCTCTTCTGTGACATAAAACACTGTCCTTGTCAAGTGAGATATCTGACTTGAAAAATCTTGTGTTCTTGACACTGCATGTGGTCATGCCTACAAAAGTAGTAAGAGGGACAAGAAGTAGTCCTGTTTTGGATGAGAAGGACTTACCGTTTCTCTGGTAGGGTCGTTCCTTTTTTAATGGTATTTTATAAGTTAGCTGGGATGTTAGAATGAATGCAGAAAGAGAGAATAGGTAATGTACACATGATGAAGTTAAATAAGGTTATTGCCAGTGCTTGCATCTGAGCAACATGTTTTTAATATGCCTCTGAGGCCATAATCTCTGTGTAACTGTTACATGTCATACTCATCACAGTGGTGGGCACATAATTCTTGCTTCTTTAGGTGATGTTTCTCTGGCTGTTATGGATATTAGAGATTATTGTGCTTCCTTTTCTTTAACATGGTTTAAATCTTAGTGCAGACAGTTTTAAAGTTTTCAGAGGTAAGCTTTGCCATCATCTCACAGGTGTCTGGATGAGATGGAAGAAGCACAGAAGTCATCCTCCAGCAAACCAGTGGTCCCTGAATGTCCCATCTGCGGGAAGCAGTTCCAAACCCCACAGAGCCGAGTCAGTCACTTGAAACGCTGTGCTGTTGAGATGGATGTTCCTCCTAAACTGCTTCTTCAGGCAGTGCAGTTGCAGGTGTCCACGCTTGGTGATGCACCTCCTCAGTGTCCCAGGTAAGCTGGTGAAAATAAAAGATGCTGGTTACTTTCTTTGGCCTGAGAGGCATCGAGCTTGTGCTCCTGGGGATAAACAGTAGAAGCGATGCAGACTCGCACTCCGGGTGGGCCCAAAGTCCAAAGAAGGTCAAGTGGAGCCATGACCCAGTACCACATGAGGAGAATGTGGTAGGTAGTTGGAGAAATCATATTGCTTTCCTTCAGAAGTGGTCAGGTGGTGGCTGACTTTAAAAGTTAGCAGGCAGGAGCAAAATGAGGAGTAAATAATCTTGCACTGGTGTGTCAGAAATATTTGTGCTCTAGGAGACAACTATGCAGTAAAGCTGAACAGTGCGTGTGAGCTTATTAAGCAAACCACATAGTACGAGTATGCAGTCTCTCCTGAGCATCTGTCATGCCAATGCCTCAGCTATTCGGCTTGTGGCTGTAGTGGATATAATGCTTTACAGCCCGAGCCAAAGAGGAAACAGACGTGGTGTTTCAAAATGCAGAGCTGCATCTGCTGTCTTGGATTTGAGCATAATCTTCAGAGTACAGCAAGAGGTGCCTGACTGAATTTGTAGAAGGGCTCGTAAGTCCCTTTGTGCTGAGGAAGGACCGTTGCCTGTTCCCCGCAGAAGCAGAAGAGTGGGAAAACATTTTCTGGCAATCTTGTTTTTGCCCTGCTTCAACTTGTTTTTTCCCCTTAGGTGCAAAAAAGCATTCAAGATAGAGGTAGCAGGCGTTTACATCAGTGCTGTGGTCTTCTGGTTACCTTTTCAAAATAAGACGATGTCTAAATTGCTCTAAATTCCATGGGTGATAAGAAATCCTTTGCTCTGTGCTAGGGAAGAAGGTACTGAATAGTTTTTCATTATTGTGGATATGGGAATCTCTCTGAGCCAGAAGAGCAGCTGGTCTGGAGTGTTCAGTGTTTCTTGTCTGTGATCCAGTCACATTAACTTGGGCTTCCTGCTGCATTCTTGTATTTCAGCAATCAACCAAGCAGGTCAAAGCGAAAAGGCTCCTCCAAAGAGGACTCAAATAAAATGCAGAAGAGGGCCAAAATGGAGACTAAGGATGAAGATTTGCTGGTTGCTATGGCAATGTCACGCTCTCTGTTGGAGCAAGAAAAGCAGGAACAAGCAAAATCAGTTACAAATGTGAAACCAGTGGCTACTTTGCCAATCAAATGGAAGCCAGGATCAGGTATGTGTTGAAGTGAGTTAGTGTCAAAGGCTGTGTTATTGGAGGAGTAACGTAGCACAGCCTGCGCTTCACCGAAGCTTTCCTGTTGGGTATAGGAGGGATGACAGCCCTGTTTCTGTTTTATTTAAGCTGTCAAAGCTTCAACAATATGCAGTATCCACACACAATCAAGAAAGGTTGCAGAAAGTCAGTGGGTTTTAGTGAAATCCCTTAGGAATCTCATGATTTTTTTCACTGATTGATTGTTTTGAACCTGTAAAATATTCTTAGGATAAGCTCTTGTTTTTTGTAAACTGTGGAAGTGAAAAGCAATAACGTGAACAGATTATTGCTATTTTTCCTGCAATAGATTTTTTCCTATTCATCCTGCTTCAACCTGGATTAATGCAGCTTTTTCAGTCTTATCTCTCATCTCTGTTTTCTTTCTGTAGTGGACATATGTGTATACTACATGCTGTTGAGCATGTGCTTCACTATTTCATTGTGCAAAAAGGTTTAGAAAGGAAGACAACTGCCAGGGGAGAGCATTGAGCGCTCTGTAAAGGGGAGAATTCACTCTTTGCGCCACTGCTCAGGTCTCTTTCTCCCAATAAGTACTGCCGGTTGGATTTGGGGCTGGGTGTTAGTAAGGCAGAGGATTCCCAAATGAAGCTGTGCAGTGTTTGTCAGAGCTGTGGTTTGATATCATCAGTGACCTGTACGCAAGAAAAGGAGTCCTTCATGGATTTGTTGGCTTTTTTTTTTCCTCCCTTTTTTGCGAAGCACTGGTACCTAGTCAAGTGCCGTACAGGCACCGTTCTGTGGGTCTGGGAGGTAGCCTGCATGGATATCAATAGCTTCCATAATGATCAGATCTTGTAAAGATGTGACTGCTCCCAACAGGCGGCAGAGCAGTGTGAGCAGGGGTCAGTCTTTTCTGGAGTTCATGTCTCCTGTAAGGGTGATGTGAGGCTTTGGACTACCTGTAGAAATCTTTAAAAGTTGTGTTAAGCTTGTAGCTGCCTTTTGGTCATCATTGACTACAACACCTGAAGGAGCTGGCACGTTGAGCTCCTCTGCCCTATGTGTTCAGCTGTTTATTTATTTGGGTTCTTCTTCCTTTTCTTTTTAAAGAGAAAAAACAGCGTAAAAGAGGCCCAACTGCACCTCCACCATTACTGCTTCAGGACCCAGAGAAGGCCTGCAAAAGGATCCAAGAGCGAGTAGCTATGCTGCTTGCAGAAGAGGTGGAATTCCCTCCCACCCCTCGGCTTCCCACTAGTAGGATTTTGGAGGATGAATCTGGGAAAGCAACCTGGCTCTTGCCATTGTCCAAAACCAGGGAGTGCTTTTTATGGAATATCAGTGCTCTGACAGGACCCTGTGACCTTGAATCATTCTACACTGCTGAATTAACCCCTCCAATTGTACCTTGGAAACCTGTGCAGGTGTGATGCTCTGTTGTCCTTGTTCTGATGCTTGTGTGCACTAGTTCACTTGCCCTGTAACCCTTTTGTTTCCTCATTTGGTACCTAAATGAGCGATCCTCTGCCTCTACGTACTCATACTCACTGCTCGTGCCCTGTTGTCCCATCCCACTGCCTCTTTGTGCATATGAGCTTTGATCCAGTTTTCAGTTCCACTGTTTCATTCTGTTTTTCAGCTAGATCTCCTGCCTCTTTCAGCGCTCTGTATTTTTATAAAACATACCTACAGAAATAGACAAGGCGCTTTTAGTCTCTCATCACACTGTTGCTCTCTGAGAAGAAGGATATCACTTCTCTTCCTTCACTCTTTCCTTGACGAATTATTTGGTGCTTCTGCTCAAAAACTACTGTGCATATATAGGTGCTTTATTTAATAATTCTGCCCTAGTCAAAGCCCAGATTTTTTCACTGGCTTATTGTAGGCTAGGGCTGTAGTGGAGGGACTCCATTCTATGAAGATTGTTGACCTTTCGTTCAAGTGAAAAACTGCCAGAGAATTTTGAAAAATAAAGAGTAGAAAGTCCTTTAAAATCATGGCAAGAGTGTGTTCTCCCTCTGATTCTTTCCATTCACAGAAATGCCTAAACCATTTTTACCTAGAAATAAACAAACAAAACTATTTTTATTGGGAAACAGAGACCAAACCTGGAAAATATCAACTCCAAGGTGAAAGTTTGATTTAGTTACGTGTAGCTGCAAAAGCATTTCAGAACTCAGAACAGAAGCACCCGGAGAGCTTCAGCTGTGACTGTTGCCAGGTGCTCCAGCTATAATGAAATAGTTAGATGTTGGAGTGGGAGCATTTCCACCGTCCTTTCTCCCTGCTTGGCAATTGCCTGCACAGACGTGCTCCTGGAGAAACCACCTTTCCTGCATTTTCTGTTGTATTTTCCTTTCTTCTATTCAGAGCTGTCTTATCTCTGGAGAGTCCTTCATAAAACTCCAGAGAGCTTTTGCCGCAGAAGCCCCTGTACCTGGAGAACGTTCTATAATCCTTTACTAGATGTTTCAAAAGTATGAAGTAGAGACTGTACGCTGAGCTCTGCAAATATATAAAACGAGTCCTAATTTATTGGTGTCTTTTTTCTGCCCCCCTCTTTTGATCAGAATCATAAGCCAGAGAACTTTCAGCCTTCAGCGGGATCTGATCAGCCAAAAGTATCCCAGCAAATTCAGCCTGACCTCAGTTCTCATGAGCCCACTTGCGCAGAGGTTGGAGGCCAAACTTCTGATGAATCCAAGTCAGACCGTGAAGGAGACGGGCAGTCTTTATCTCACAGCCAGAAGGATGTTCAGACATTGCAGGATCTAGTCGAGTTGGCCAGGGAAGGACTTACTCTCACTCAGTGGAACCTTGATGTTGACCGCGTTCAGGCAGCGGAACAGCCAGGTGAGTTCTGGCAGCTTTGTGAGCCCTGTCCCTAGTCTCTTCAGCTGCACAGAGCCAGAGTTTTGCTGTGCTGAGTTAGGAGAGCCATGACGGCACCCACAGGATGTTGATCCAAGAGGTAATACTGTGGAGGGACATTTTTCTGCAGTAAGCTTTAGATACAATCAAGCTGATGTTTCTGAAATGATTCATAAATCCCATATTTTAAAATTCCCTTAAAATGTCAAAGTATTTTCTACCAGGTATGTTCAACAGCTGGGCCAAAGTGCTCATCCCAGCTGTTTGGATAGTCTTTCTGTTATGTGCACTGTCTTTTGAAGTCTTGAAGTATTCAGGTGAAAGAGAAGTGCAAGAGGAATGATTTTATGTTGGTACATTGGTTACACAAACCTGAAGTTTATCTGTACCTGTACAGATTTGAAAAAATACGACATCTAGAATTCCTCTATGGGCAGCTCTCTAATGTCCCCAGTCATAGTTGCACATGGTGCACAACTGAACATTTCAAGGTCAATGATATCCCTTAACGTGGCCCGGCTGTTCAGCGGTATGTGTTGTGTGTGTCCTGTTCACCTGTGAAAGAGAACGTGGCTGCTAAGCTCACCTGTCTGCATTTTCACCTGGGTATTCCTCCCTTCCCCTACTAAACTGCAGCAGATTATTCCTGATCCTATAAAAGTACTCCTGGGATTTCAGTGGAGATGGAGCTTCCTGGGTGAGGGAAATCATTTCTGCACACAAACGTATATTGTATGTGTAAATGAGACCAGGTGGAGAAAAAACACTGTGCAGACACTAATGCACCAGGACCCATTTCTGAAGACATTAATTCTTTCTGTTGCTCTACATCCTCTTCCGCGCACTCTGTAGACTACTACAGGGCTCAGGCTGTGTGAAACTGTCTTCACTGGCTGCCGCACCAGGGCCCACAGCATTTTGTTGGGGTTGAAACGCGGATCCAAGATGCATTCTGCCTGTCTGCTAGCATGAGACCGTGGCGTGTCCCATCCCTCTCTGAGTCGTCGTTTTTTTCCCACTGGAAGAAAACTGAGACGTGAAAGCAGAGGAGCCATGCTGCACTCCGCAGTTCCTCTGTCTGGATGATTATGGCACGCACGGATGTGCAGTAGATCGGTGCTGCTGGTGGCTGAATGCTGCTCGGGTACCCACAGCCTGTCGCAGCTCCGAGCCAAACCCTCCAATAAAGGCGTGAGGGAGAGGCTGAGCCTTCAGCTCGGTCAGGCTGGTTATAGGCGCCGTCTCAGGGAGCTGTCACAGTAAGGATCTGTTAGGAGTTCTTACGTCGCTCTGTCTCACAAAGAAGTTGTATGTGATTTGTGATGTGCATTTTCTTCTTTGAGGAAAAGAACTGCCTTCCAGCGATACGCCACATAGTGGCTTTGTGCCCCCATCCAAAGAGAAGAGCCTCCTGACGAGCAGCAGTAAAACAGTAAGGACAACCCTTTTTTTCCACTTTTTTTGTATTTATTTAGCACTGTAAAAAAAAAAAAGCTATTGCATTTGTGCAATTCATAGAAGTATGGAATATTTCCCATTCCTTTCCATAGAAACAAAGAGATGCTTAAGGTTCACAGTCACTCAGGAATCAGTGTGGGCACAGGTGAGATCAGCACATGTGGTGCTATTTCAGTGATGCCCACAGGCAGGCCTGTGGATTTCTCAGCACTTGTCCTACCTGATGAGAGAGATGATTTAAAATGACAGGTAACATAAGGCAAATTTGTGCATAGTTTACATAAAGAGAACCAGGTTAAACAGTTATGTTACAGCACTAAGAGTATTTGTGGGTAGGAACTAGGGGTGCAGCTGCACCATGTTCAGCAGTACTCTGCTTTAATGCCCAGGCTATCCACGAGAAAATTGGCAGCAGCCCAGGAGGGACAGAGCTCCAGGCTCACACCCCCAGCTACTTCGGGTGGTTCTGAACGGGACTGTTACTCCTCTGTCACTGTCCTCTCCATGCCATGCCTTGCAGTGGAAGAGAGAATTCTTGCAAGGACTGGCTGACTCGCGCTAAATCCTCTCATTTGGCATAACAGCTGATAGATGATGTGGAATGCTGTGAGATCCATGGAAGATGAGCACTTCTTTGCTGCTAATGTGAGCTTTTAAAGGTTTAGTATAGAGAATCCTCAATTTTGAGAATGCGCATCAGAAGATCTACCTTGAAAATCGGTGTCCTGTCTATGGTGAATAGGTGAAGAATACAGGCTAGTAAGTCACAGGTGATTTTTTTTATCAGGCTAGTAGTGTTCTGTAGATCCCATCTTACCAGTGGATGTGTAATCCCTCATGGATATATAATCAGTTTTCTTCAATTGAAGTGCATCTAAAAAAAACAATTCATCTTCCTACCAGGGTCATCCACTTCATCTGGTGAAACTTACTGTCTTTGGTTTGATAATAAATAATCATGCCATGAAAGCTAGTAGCTTTTGATGCCAGATAAATTTTGATGCCTTGAGAATGCACTTTCCTATTGTGCTAATGGAATTAAGAGACTTGTAAAAGGAGACAATTCTCTGAGGTGGGAATCTACTGAACTGGAGCATCCCAGCTACTTGTTACAGAAACTCTACATATTCTTTGGGGATATTAAAAAAAAAATTCTTTAGTAGGAAAAACCATCTTGTTTTATAAGCTTCTGAGTCTGTTAAACCAGAGGCCTTTAGCAATACAGAAACTGTTTTGATACTGTTGATGAAACTCAGTTGCTACCAGAAAAAACAGTATGATCATTTTTTCAGATTTAGTTTGATTCCATGATAGTTTTCCTGAGCAAATGAAGTGTTGCTGAAGAGTTGGATTGCCATTGGGAGAGATTTGTGCTTTATATGAGCACAGACAGAGCGTAAGCATGTAGAGCAAATACATCCACTGCGTTGGTAACACATCCACCCATGCTTAAGATCTTTGTCACGCCAGTGAAGTCCAGTCTGGTGGCCTCCTCCATAGGAGTGTGTGTTCTGGTGTGCGCGCCCGCTGGAGCACATGCCCACTTGGTGCTGCCTTCAGACCGGTGCGTTTGCTTTGCACAGAGAATGGTGCAGCCAGGAGGTTTCTAGCCTTATTTAATTTCCCCGTTTCTGATTCGTAATTTTAGCATCAGCAGGAAAGCTGTTCTGGGCTTGCTGCCTGGAACGTAGCATCAGGAGTCTGTGTTTGCTGGCTTCCTGAGGTACTGTCTTGCAGGTATCCTACCTGCCAAGAATAAGAAAGCAAGAAACACCAGATTAGTTTCCAGACTGAGCTTCCTGTCTTCCCCTTGGAGCTCAGTCCACACCACTGCCACGACATGCAGAGTCTTCTCTAGCCCACCTATGAAGGCCTGGAAGAAGTGTTATGGTGTGTGCTGCTGTTTTGGTGCTAATTAGTATTGGCTGCCCGCAAACACATGCTGGAGTGAGTAGAAAGGTTGGGTTTCCACAGTCCACTGCTAATGTAGAAACCTGCTAATAAAACAGAGCTGTGTTGTTCCGGGTGGAACTGCATCTCGTGCAGATGTTCACTGGAATAGAACTTGCAGTTTCTTAACTCTGCAGTAGGTTTCAAAAGCACAGGGTCAGTGATTAGTGTGTTAACTCTAAACTGGTTTCCACTTACAGGCAGAGAGCCTCTCAACCGTGAGCTGAGGGTATTTCACACTTCTCTGAAGCACTGGCCGCAGCCAGAGCAACACTTGCCTAGAGGGATCTGAGCCTTTAGAAGATTGCCTGGGGTGGGTTTGTACTGGGAGCAGTTCCAGACCAGAAACAGTGTTCATCACTGCTGTCTTTGGAAGCATACCCCAGGCCTGACCTTACCATCACCGGTAGCCAATCACGGGTAGCTCAGTCAGCCACCCCTCCCCAGACTTCCAGCAAGAATTTCTAGAATGATAATTGAAATTATGTTTCTTTTTTATAATTGAGTGGAATTTTCAAAAGGGGTTTCAGTAACATGCACATAAATTGCTTTGAACTAGATGCCTCCATTAGTTTTATTCTATATGGGCCCCTTGTTGCGGAGCTGCTCTTCTCAGCTGTCACTGCCAGACAGTGAATGTGAGAAGAAAGGCTCATTACCCCATCCCTGAGTCATCCTCTTTCCTCTTACTCTAATTATAGTGAATTGAGTTCAAGTCCGTCAAAGTGGAAATTACAGTTTCCTAAAGTTGTGGTGGAAGGCAGTAGATCAAGAGGCCAACTCTAGGCAGTGGCTAGACCACATCAGGAAATGATGTGGTGAAGATCTGAGGGTGATAATTTGCTGTAATACAAGGCAGAACAAGTAGAGTCGGATACAACACGACTGCCCTTTCTTCACAATTGCCAGACTCTGAAAAAGTGGAGGAAAACAAAGCCAGAAGTGTCTGTTAGACTTGTCTGCTTATTTGTCGTATGGAAGACCTGAAGTTGACAATGCTGATGATTATCTTCAGGAGGTGGAGGCAGTGTATCCTGATAGGGGGCCACAGTACAGCAGTGCTGACAAACTGGGGTATTCCCTTCTTATTTTTCAGGGAAATGTTTGACAGCTGTAACGTAACTTCAGTCTTTGTGTTCTAGTCCTCTCTCAGGTTGCTGGCTGAAGATTTCAGTGCAATGGTCAACAACCCCCACTTAAGTGATGTCCAGTTCCAGGTGGACTCTGGGGAAGTCCTTTATGCCCACATGTTTGTGTTGTACGCACGGTGTCCACAGGCAGTTCAAGTTGTAAGTACTGCTGACATACTTTACTCCTCAGCTTCAGGAAAGCCCAGACTGCCCACACCTACAATCAACGCAACAAAATTGGCACAAAGCTGGGCCTGATGGCAAGCGCCTCTGGATCTGCACTGGTTTTTCAGCTTAGGAAACCAGAATCCTGACAAAGTGGTGGAGAATGTGGTATTTTGTAAGGGGGGAGCTGTGAGAAGGCAAGGATCCCTCCTTGCATTCTGCCCATGAGCAATGGAGGAAGCTTCCTAAGTGCTTTTTGCCCTTGAATTTATGTACCTGTGCAAGTGCAGACTGCCTTGTCCATCTTGGTGTGTCCTGACTGTCACCCAGGCCGGGAAGCTTGAGTGCGGAGTAGAGAGATTCTGGGAAGTACTTGAAAATAATCTACACAGAGTTTTTGTCACTCTCAGAGTTGCTTTGGAGGTAGCTGCGCTGAATTTTGCAAGGCTAGTGAAGTAGTTGTTCTGTTCCTGGAAGCATTTTGGGTTGAACAGTTCCCAGCCTGCTCCTATGCACTCTCCTGTAGGGACAGTGAAAGGCACTGAGCCTAAAATTTGAACTCTACTCTTTCACAGAGCTGCTGCCAGTCCATACAGCCAGCTCCCTAACAAAGGAAGCTTTCTTTAAAGCTGTCCTTGTGGAAACCGTGGAATCAGTTTTATCCTCATGCGTGTTGGCAGCAGTTTCCACCAAGGGTGACTCAGGCCATTTCTAAGGCAGCCATGAGAGTTTGGGGAGGCGAAACAGGTTCATATATGCCATATAGCAGTCCTGGGTGAAATTTGTTTAAGGGATCTTCACAACCATTAGCAAATGTGCATGTGCTCACAGATCAAATGACTTTAAAAACAACTGGGTTAGCCACGTTCTCTTATTCTTTCCCTGCAACTCTGACTGGCTTCAGCATTCCCATCCACTTTTTTCATGGGCAGGAGTCATTTGTGTGGGTAGAGTTGTGGGATTGGCCCCATGCTGTATTTTTGATTCCGGCAGAGCGTTGTTTTCCTGTGAGACCCCACCTGCAGAGCAGTGTTTCGTGTTTGTTGTCTGTATAGGTGAGGGAGTGCTCTTCTTTGTTGGAGTTTTTGGGTAACAAGGAGACAGTAATTAATCAGAGATGACTTCAGAGCTCATGTTTTCTGTTGCATGGCATCCCCTGACTTTAGAGAGAGTTTCAGATAGCACAATACGTGATCTGGCTGCAAAGGAAGTGAGACCTTCCCGAACTGGAGATGCATTTTCTCCAAAACCTGAGATCAAGTTGGACCCACACAGATAATGGTCCAGTTCAGGGGAGCGGTATTTTGTGTGGTGTCTCTTTTCCTGTGAGACACCAGGAGAACTGGAGTTTCGGCAGTGCGCCAAGGGTAGGTAAATTCAAAACAGATCAGAGGAAGCTCGCTTGTAGAGAGGTGTTGATAACTCTGAAAATGGTGTTCTAGGAAGTAATTTGATTTCAAAACTAACTGAAGGACTCTAAGACCATCTTTTATATGCGTGACTAAAACAATTTGAGTAGTCAAACTTTATCCAAGCTAACAGCTGTAAGGTCAGGAAGGAAATGGCCCATTCCACATGAAGCTCGGCGTAACTGGTCATTTTAGATTCCCTCTGAGGCGTCAGGTCCTGGTCCCAGGATGAGACTTTGGTGAATGAAAGGAATAAGCTGATACGAACAAGAACATTGGTGTTGCCATTCCTTTACCAGAAAACAGACTTTGTTTGCTTTCCACCTACCCCAGGTTCACAGCGAAGGGTTCTTAGTGGAGGAGGATGGGAACGCGCAGACACGCCGTGTGCTGCTGAGTGACGTGACGGGAGAGGCGGTGTGTGCGTTCCTGCGATACCTTTATGCTGCTGATGCTGACATCCCTGCTGGGGTGCTGCCCCAGGTGGGGGCTCTGGCTGCCAGGTTTGTATCGTGGGCATGTTTTGGATCCCCTCATGCTTCCAGCCACACAGACCCCAACCTGATATCTTCCCTTGCATTTTTAGTGGCTTACAAATTCCATGGTCCTCTGCTTACATCTTAAATGAAACTTGAACATAACATCGCTCTCTACAACTATCTGAAGGGAGGTTTTAGTGGGTGGAGGTCAGTCTCTTCTCCCAAGTAAAAAGCGATAGGACAAGAGGAAATGGCCTCGAGTTATGCCAGGGGAGGTTTGGATTGGGTATTAGGAAAAATTTCTTCACTGAAAGGGTTATCAAGCATTGGAACAGGCTGCCCAGGGAAGTGGTGGAGTCACCATCCCTGGAGGTATTTAAAAGACGGGCAGACGTGGTGCTGAGGGACATGGTTTAGTGGTGGTTTGGGCAGTGTGAGGCTGATGGTTTGACTCGATGATCTTAAAGGTCCCTTCCAACCTAGATGATTCCATGATCATTCTGCCCTCATCTTTTCCATGAGCCTGTCTTCAGATTGTATCTGTGTGAGATTTTCTATGTTCAATAGCAAACTTTTGCCAAGAGTTTTTTCTCAGGATCTTTATTGACAGCTGATGTTGACAGTGATGATGAGCATATCTTCTATATCTGATTCTCAAAGCATTGCACTAGCGATGCACTTAATCTGAACAACACTTGCATTAGAATGCTAACGTGTTGTGTCAGCCACGCTCTTGGTCATGGTCTTAGGTGTGCACTAATTAAAGAGCTTGAAATAGGAGCAGTTGCTGAGATACTGAGGGAAAATGGCTGGGTCTTGCCAAAGTGTATGTGCAGAGGTGCCCTGTCACTCCAGAAAGCCATGGAGTTTGCACATGACAGACATTATCCAGCCATTCCGTGGGGCTCTCACCAGTGCAAAGGGCAAAGGGGTTTTAGTGTAGTCATATAGCTGTTTAGTCTCAAACATAAAAAAGGAGGAGTGAGCCTGCTGCTTTCATGTGAGTTACACCTGGAAAAGGGAATTCCAGATTTTAGGAGTATACTGGATCTTGTGTGTCTTAGGAAACCAGCATCCTCATGCAAATTACAAGGGTCACAAGAGTGATCAGGCAGTCAAATGGTGAAGAAATACTGGAGGAGGAAAGTACTAACATTCCTATTATATCCTTGCAGGTTTGGTGTGAGGGAACTGATGGCAAAGTGTGAAAACAATGCTGGAGAGAGCCAGGTGTCTTCTGGATTGGATTCAGAAGACGATCTTATCTCTGTGAGGGATGAAAAAGATTGCGAGGACAGAGCTGAGAACTTCCAAGACCTCTTGAAGTCAGTGTGGGTGGGTGAAGATGAGGAAGAAGTAGCTTTGCTGAACCCTGAATGCCAGAAGGAAGATGACAATGGGGTGGGCGAACAGGAGCTGGAGGAAATCTATGAGTTTGCTGCAACTCAGAGAAAGATGGTTCAAGGTGAAACAGAGGTGAGCGAGGGAACAGACTGCAGCATCTGCAGTGATACTGAGGCAGCCCAAGGTACAAACCAGCAAACTGAGGAAGAAGAAGTAGAGAGATCTGAATCTGCTTCAATAAGCAACAACTTCAAAGATTTGAGGGATGACAGTGATGTGGAAAGATCTAAATGTGACTCGTCTGCAGAAGAGAAAATGCAGAATATAAATAGGTGCGAGAGTGTGAATGCTGCACAGACCACTTTTGTTCCTCACCACGGTGAACCTCAAAAATGGGACGTAGCATCCCATGGTGCCACCGCTAATGAAGGAGAGACCGTTAGGAGATGTGAAGGTGTGAAGGATTCCAAGTCATCTCAGGTCTCACATGATGGGGCCGATCACTGTGAAAAACAGTTTCCTGGCTTCGACGGTGATACTAATATAAATGAAAGCTATGAACACTTGTTTTCTGCAACTCAGGGGGATTACTGTGAGCCTTCCCCAGTGAAAGAAGTTATCAGAGAATCAGGAGAGGCCCCTAGTGAAAAACATGTTGATGTTAATGATTTGCTTCTGTACAGCAAGTCACAAAAAGACCTCTCTCCACATAGGAATGGTTTTTACAGGACTCCTCCTCCCAAACCTTACATGCCCCTTTTTCCTGCTGTTGGCTCTTCACCTGCATCTCCAAAATCAGAGAGAAAGTTTGCCAGAGAACATGTGGTAACACCAAAGCAAAATGAAGAGGAAACATCATTCCCATCTGATGACACACCCTTTCAGAAAGCCAGCGAGCTGGATACTACATCAAGAAACAACAACATAATTTCTCCAGCAGAGCTTCCTGCCGTTGATTTAAACAAGCACACGTATGTCCCAGTGTTGTCACCACCAGTCATCGGAACTCAGGATGCTGCAGCTCAGGGGGATAAGGAAGGTGATGTTATTGTTTTATCTTCTGATGATGAAATGGAGTTACAACAAAACAAGAAGTCACCAGAGTCGGTCTCTGCTGTGAAGGAAATGGAAGTTCCTGGGCAACTGAAATGTACAAACATAGAACAAGGTGCTGAGATACCAAAACCTGAATCTAACTCATCAGTCACTGAAACAGAGCAGAGATCAATCCAGGTCTCATGTGGCATTACAGATACAGTGCATGTAAGTAATGATGTAAAGATACCCACCGAACTGCCTCTCGGCAGACAAACAGGTGCTTGTATGGAGAGCAAACAGAGTCCAGACCTGAGCCCTCAGAAAAGGCTCGGTCATGAAATGTCTTCAGGTACAGACAGCTCCTGGCTAGTGCCAGACACACCAGTTCTGAGCAAAAGCAGAAGTTTCTCAACACAGACTCAGGTCACAAGTATTAATTTGTTAAAGAGTTCAGGATCTAAACTCAGTACAAAGAACTTCGCAGCAGGTAATAGTAACCATGAAATGGCTGGAAATTTAATAGAAGTTCGTGAAACAACATTGTCAGACAAACATTTGCCTATGGAGACCTCGGTCAGTGAAAGGAGCCCTTCCAGCAGCCCAGCAGCAGGATCATTTTCCAAGAACTCCCCACCAGTTTCTCCAGTGGATTCAGTTCTCGTCTCCCCTGGCCACACCAACGTAAAAAGCAAATGTGCCAAGATCTCATTTTTATCCAACCCTGTGCCTCCATGCCCTGAGCAGTCACTGGAAGAGAAAGCAAACATCAGTGTGGTCGAGGTGGAAGACAGTGAAAAGGAAGTAAGTCTGCCTTCTGTGAGTAGTAGCGTCTTGCTTTGTGACGAGCCCCCAGTCCCCGTTGATGACTGCTGGCACGTTGAATATCTGTCGCCAGTCAGAGGTAACAGCCAGGACTCCAACCCGGTCAGCCGTGCAAAGACCAGCACTGCCAGCAGCGCCAAACCAGACTCTTGGCGTGACCAGTGGGAGAGCCCAGCACACGCGCAGGAAATTCAGGGCAGTACCCCTCTTCGAGGCAGTCCTGTTGGCAGAAGAACAACTTTTCTGTGTCTTGAAAAGAGTCCTATTGAGTCATGTTCACCAGTGGGCAGTCGACCAAGTTACCTGAACTCCAAAATATGGGATGATTGGAACGGAGAAGAGGAGGAAGATGAATTTCCAGAGGTGCTTCCTCTGTCTCAGAGGTTGTCAGCTGCAGCAGGTGCCTGTCGGACAGATCCTGTAAAGACTCCTGGTGAGAGCTTGTATTGAGACTAGATTTACTGGACTCGGTTCAATTGTTTTCATTTTAAGCAGTCATCTCACCTGTAGTTCACCTGACACATTGAAAGGGTCCTGCCCATGGGTAGGCTTCACGCCTGCTTTCCTGCAAAGCTCTGCTGATGCACTGCTGTCTGCTGCTGCCTTCTCTTTGCTGGTTCTGGGCCCTCGTAACAGACCTCTGCGTGCCCGGCACATATCCTTGCGTGGTTCCTTCCATCTAAGACCAGTAATTGATCTCATAGTATCTAATTAAATGTATTATTAATTATGCCATACTAAGTGATGAGTTTAACGGGTGTTCAGAACATGACGTGTGAGACTGACTGTGCTTCACAGTATCACTAAATTGGTATAATTAAATCAGTATCTAACTCAGGACCCCAGGAGCCTGACTTGCTCAGTTTCTTCTGCAGGTCCCTGTTATGAAATTTCCTTCCTGGGAGAAGAACCACTTCACAGAATTCAGTAAACACGTTTTTTTTTTAACTGCCGTGTAAATGTTGCCTATTCTAACAAAGCCCTGAATGGGGTTCGTATTCAGGCGTGACATATGTCTTAATTTAAGCTGTTTTCTGATTTAAAGGCAATAAAACCCAAGTATCCCAGCTTAGGAAAAATAAAAGAGTGTTGACTGTTCTGTGCAGTATGAAGCTGAGTAATAATTAAAAGAGCTTGTAGAAAAGTAGTGCTATTTAAACAATTATTATATAATATTAGATTATCTGCCACTAAGAGGGGAAGATACCAGCCGTTCTGAGTCCTTTCTGTACTAATTCTGATCATGGTAATTTCATCCTGCTGCAGAACCTTCTTGTCAGGAGAACGACAAGCCTCCCAGCACTCCGATGACACCAATGCCAGCTTACTCCATGATGGAGACCCCACAGCTGAAGAAGGAGCTGAGCAGGTTAGCGTTACCTCCATGAGCGCATCTCTTTACGAGCAGCAATTTGCTGGCAGGTAGCGTGAAGGCAAGCCCCTGGGCTGAAAAGGAAACCTTGGTGAAGCTCCAGTCAGTGTTTTTTGAGGTCATGTTACACTTTTCCAGCAGACCACTGGACTTCCTGGCCCGAGCCCCTTCCTGAGCTGTGACAGTGGAAGGTGCGGCATTATTTTAACCGCAGCTCCCACCTTTCTCTTTCAGATTTGGAGTTCGTGCTCTTCCAAAACGCCAGATGGTGTTGAAGCTGAAGGAGATATTCCAGTACACTCACCAGGATGTGGACTCTGACTTTGAGGATGAAATCCCATCTTCCCAGCCTCCCCAGCGGAAGTCCCCAGCCAAACGCTCTAGGCAGTCAAAGGCAGACCAGACTGCAGGTGGAAAGCGTGCCAGTGCCTCCAGGGCTGTGGGCAAGAGGAAGCAGGTTGCTATGGCTTCTTCAGTGCTCCCTGTGGGGAGGGCTGATGATGAGCTCATTGGATCCCATGAAACAGCCTGTGCAGCACGCAACGAGGGAACTAAAATGACACATCACCCAGAAGGAGCCAAAGAGCATAAAAGATCATCCATATCTCCAGAGAGATGGTCTCTGGCAGCTGATGGTGAGGAACCAGTGCTCTCAGCATCTCAGGAGTCTGCAGTTTCTTCAGTGGATGGAAGCGACATCTCTTTTGGTTCACAGAGGTAAGGGAACAAAATACTACACAAAGCAGTCAATGGTGCAGGACAGAGATGAGCTAGGAATGTGGCAAACAAGTGAGTGTCCACGTGGCCTACAGTGGCCCTGCCACATCCTTGGGCTTGTCATTTGAAGGTCAACACGCTCCTACAAAAGAAATAGGCTTTGGGTTTTTTTAGTCTAATTCCCAGTGAGCTGTTCTCAGAACACAAAAGTACCTGTGGCTCCACATGGGCAAGGCCCAAATCTGGCATGCCTGGTTTCTGCAAGTTAGTGCGACAAGGAGCCCTCAGCGTTGGCTGAGAGCCTCCAGCCAGAGTACGGAGAGGACGGCACAGCACTGCTCGGCAGAGCATAGCAGTAGGTGCTGTGGGTCACGGAATTTTCAGAGTTGGAAGGGACCTCTAGAGATCATCTAGCCCAACTCCCCTGCTAAAGCAGGATTGCCCAGAGCACATTACTCAGGACTGCATCCAGGCGGGTCTTGAAAATCTCCAGAGAAGGGGCCTCCACAACCCTGGGCAGCCTGTGCCAGGGCTCTGCCACCATAACCGTAAGGAAGTTTTTTCTTGTGTTTGAATGGAACTTCCTATGTTCCAACTTACGCCCGTTGCCCCTCGTCCTGGCACTGGGAACCACTGAAAAGAATCTGGCTCCATCCTCCTTCAACCCACCCTTTAGATACTTATAAGCAATAATAAGTTCTCCCCTCAGCCTTCTCTTCTCCAGGCTAAAGAGTCCCAGCTCTTTAGCTGGGTCAGGAGCGAGGAATGCCAGAGAGCTCCAGGGCCGGGTGAGCAGGACCGGCGCTGTGGTGAGGAAGTTTGCAGAACATGTGCCATGTTCTGCTTCGCTCATTTTTTGGTGCAGGTGTTGGAGAGTCTGGGATCCTACAGAGGGTAGTCACAGGGGTTGGCCACCAAGGAGCTGGGGAGCTCTGGTTCTGTCCTCGATGGCCTATTCTTTCCTTGATCTCTGGTCTACTTGATCTTGCTTTTAGTTCTTTCATGAATGAATTTGAAGCCTGTGCTTTTGCATCCGAGGAGGAGGAAGAGGAGCTTCCAGCATCTCAGGCAGCAGCTCGGGAAGAAGAAAAGCTGGAGGCAGTAAGGTGCTACATCCGTTCTAACACAGCCCTCTACCGCAAGATTCTCTTTTATGAGCCAATCGAGCTGGCTGACCTGCACACAGAGCTGAAACAGAATGGCATTAAAATTTCCAAGGCAAAGCTGCTGGACTTTTTAGATGCTCACTGTATCACGTTTACCACAGCCAGAGCCCGTAAAGAGAAGGAACAGAAAAGGAAGGGGAACAAAAAACAGAGGAGACGGTACTGAATGGACCCCACTCCTCCATCGTGAAAATTTTATACATGGAGGCCTTCCTGAGAAGCTGGAAACCCGTTCCAGGCTGGTGCTAGCAGTGGTGCTGTGGTCGGTGGGTGCACTGCTCCTCCTTGTGGCCTGCTGTCAGATGACACGCTGGAGAATGGCTCTGATGAATTGCGCACTCCGCCAGTCGCTGTCCTGCCTTCAGCACGCAGGTCATCGGGAGCCTCTTTTTTTCCCCCCGATTTTCTTCCTGTGCCTTTTTTTTTTTTCTTTCCATTTTTCTAATAGGTTTTAGGTCCCCAGCTTTTCTTCCTGATGGTGCTTCTAGAGGCAGGTGCTTCCCCCAATGACACTTGCCAAGACCTTTTCCCTGGCCTCGGGCTGTGAAGTGCTTCACCCTTTGAGTTCCAGTATTCAGTAGAATAACGCACCTGCAAGGAACCGATCCCCTTTCCCCTGTGTAAAGCACTGAATCTTTAGAGCCCAGGGACTTCTGTCTGCCTTTCTTCAGCATACGATTGTCCTGCTGATGGTTAAGGCAGGGAGCATTGTGGAAATACGATGCCTTTCTTCTGTCCTTGGTTCCATTTGTAATCTCTGGTAAAACTCCTAAATCTGTGTTTCTTAAATGGCTGCAAAACAGCAGAGGTGTTTTTTCTGGTCTCTTTGTGACGGCTCCCAAAAGTGCCCTCTGACACCAGATGTCATCTGAAAGCCCTTTAGATACGAACATTCAGTTCTGTACGTTCACTTGCGTGCTGGATCTGTGTTAAAGATACCATCTGCTCCATTTTCTGAGCGCCGTTTTACCTTCTCAGCGTAGCTTGAGTATGTGCTTGACAGAGGCTTTTTTAAGACAACAGTATTACAGTGCCCACTGGATCTCTTCAGCACTTCTTACAACCTTATCTAAACCCGCATCTCTGATCAGGCTCATTTCCAAACTGGACTGATCTTAGGTTGTAAACTGTCTGAGACTCTGTGGGAAGCCTTGGACCCTAAATTGTCATCTTTTATGTATTTACTTTCACATCTTCTGACTTTTGTCTGTTCTGGCAGTTCTGAGTCTGCAGAGAGTCTCACTCAACAAAATGTGGACACAGCACTTCAAAAAAAAGAAGCCGGATTTTTAAACGTATTTATATATTTGGAACTTATAAATATTTCTCTATTTTTGATAAAGTATATCCTTGGGTTTATTTGATTTATATTATAGACAATAAACAATTTGTAAGGTGATGATAAACTATAAATAATGTCTTATGACAGACTTGGGGGGGGTTTAAGCAGCAACGCTGGGTCCAGTGAAGAGCAGGAGAGCCCGCAGTCTGCGCCTGTACTGGCTGAAACCCCGAGCAGAGAACTGGAGGAAGAGGAGTTGTCACGGGCGCCCGGCAGGAACGAGAGGTGGAACGGGAGCGATCACCCGGCAGTGGCCGATGAATTGGCTACCTGGAGAGAGACGAGCTGCCCAACGGTAAGGGAGACCCGGGGGGGGAAGGGTGCAGTCTGGCCTTGGAGGGGAGGGCTGCTGGTAAGGGGGAAATGGGCAAAATTGTGAATTTTCAGGAATTTGGGGTGGTTTTCTTCCTTGGCAGTTGCATCACTTTTCCTCCCCCACCTTCTTGTGCAAGAGCTGCCGGGAGATGACTTTGGTACATGAAAAGGACAAGGCTCGCCTCGAGTGGCGTTCTAGGAAATGTTGTTTCCCTCAGTGTACCGTGTATTTCTCTCTCGAGCACGCACTTCATACACAGAAAAAGCTCCCGTCCTACTTCCCAGGCTTAATACGGGAAAATAGATAAGAGCCCTTCCCAGCTTTTTTGCTCTGTTTTTAGGTAAGACTTATATTTCCGATCAAAGATTTTGTAATCAGTTCTTTATTATATCTTAACCTTCCATGAACACAGTGTCACACAGTTCAACGGATATAAATTACAATTGTTCAAATAGCATTGTGTCATAAAAAACTGTTTAGCGTGTTATGAAAAAAATCTGAATTTTAGTCACTGAAATGTCTCCATCCCCCACTCTTTGTCATCCTTAAACTTTGCAATCAGGCAGTCTTTGCCTCATGCAGAAATTTTAAATACCCCATCTGCGCTGTCAGGGTTTGGAGGTGAGCGCTCTGCAGAGGCTTGCCTCGATGCTTCCTTGTTGCTGAAGCTGACGAAATGTCTCTTGTAATTCTAAAACTTTTCTCAGATGATGAAAAAAGGACTTAAAATCTTTTACAGCCTTCAAGACCACAAGGACAGATCTGACATACACCGCAAATTATCTGAAAGCAATTATTCATTTGCCTGCTTCATTTATCCATAAGCAAAGCGTGCTTCCCAAAGCTAACGCTGGTGCTGCCATCTGCCAGTGATAATGTGTTGCCAAACAGTTTGATTTGTATATTTCTGTGTTTTCTTACCTTTCTAATGCAGGCTCGTTTGTCTTGGAAAACACATTGTCATCATTTTTTATTTCCAACTGTGTAGCTATCAAAAATATTTTGATACTTCTCTTTAACACTTGCAACACTGCAGAAAAAAAAGTACCTTTTGAACTAAGGTATTAGTTGTTTTTTTCAGTTAAAGAAAGGCGCAGATACGTTACTGGCATTGCACAAAGCACATGTCCCATGTGAGCTCTGCGTGAGCTTTGGAAAACCCTGCTTCTAAATCCCCTGTGACAATCAATCAGATGGGCTGTGGGATTGATTATGGATACTCCTTTGCGCTTGCACCATATTGGTTTGTGTATTCGCACATTTCCTGCCTGAAAAAATGTCTCAGTAGGTTTATTCTGAAAAGCTGCCCTGCAGATGTTTAATAATCCTGCATTGAGAAGAGAGCCGTTTCCTTACACGGGCACAGTTCTGTGTGCCCACTTACTCCAGAAGTCACCCTGTGTTAGTGGCATCGCATGCGTGGGTGTGATCCATCACCATGGTCTCTGCCAACGGCCAAGACCCACAGACGGGCCGATTCACTACAAAATATGAGCATGCTGTAAAGCGCAGAGTGGTGACTGCTGTGCCTTCCCCTTCCACTGGGCCAACACAGCCCTGGTATTACGCTTTTACAGTGCTAGCTGTTAGATATCGAAGGGATAAATCCGAGAGCAATCCTTCCTGCAGTTCTTCAAGGGGACCGGAGCTGTTGTGGAAGTGCGTTTCAAATGTACTCGTTGGCTTTTCATACCATTCTGGCACAGAATTTCTTTCAGAGGCATTGCATGTAAGCTGCTTGTTGTTTAATGAAACACAAAGTGCCTGGCAGAGGTGACGCAGCCTTCAGCAAAGGTGTCCCTGCGAGTCGGCTGCTGTTCCCCAGCACAGGGTTTCCGAGGTACCCGTGGCACTTCTCTGCCCCGGTTCCTTGCCTCTCCAGCCGCTCTGCTGCCCAGGCATCGTCTTGTCAGCTTAGATTACCAAGGAATGAGTTCTCAGTAAGGATTTAAGTGATTGCTAAGGACTGAAGCTCGGCGCAAGCCCCGCTGCCCCCGTCCCAACACCCAAAGCCCCATCTCCGCTCTGGGGGCCGAGGAGGCTCCAGCAGCCCTGCGGTGCCCCAGACGGGCCCTCATCTCTCGGGAGGGCACCGAGCCAAGTGCCAGCTCCCGGAGCTCTGCCTGGGTGTCCTCTACATCCTTTCTTTCTCCTCCGAAAGCGCTGGCTGCCATAGTGTCTTGTTCACTCAGCTCCTGCGAGGACGGGCCCGCGTTGCCGCCGCGTTGGCCTGAACGGGGAGGAGCCTGCCCAGCAGTGCCCTCCGCAGGGACCCCCCGAGAGAAACCCTTCGCCCGCGGGGGGAGCCTCCGGCCGCCGTGGCGGCTCATCCGGCACCGAAGGCCCTGAGAGCGTGGGCGGGAGCTGGGAGCGGAGCCGGCGCCATCCCAAGCGCCGCCGCCGCCGCCGCCATTTTCGGTCGCGCTGAGAGGCGAAGGCGCCGCCCGCCATTGGCCGCCGCCCTCACGTGACAGCGGCGCCGAACCCCCCCGGGCCCGGCGGCTGACGGCGGGGCGGGCCGGGCCCAGCGCGGGCACCGGCGGGTGTCCCGGGGGTCCCCCAGCCCGGCGGCTGCGTTCCCTGCCCGGGGCCGCAGGGCTGCGAGGAGCCGCCGGTTCCCACGGGGGAGAAGCCGCTCCGTTAAAGCCCAGCTCGTCACACCTTCCCCGTTTCTTTTCCCCGGAGCAGGGCCGCCGGCAGCGGAGCTGGAGATGATCTCCCACATGGATCAGAAGGAGGAACGGTGGTTCTCCCACCTCCACGCCTACCGAGAGAAGAGCGTTCCCAGCGGCACCTGTCCAGGTAACGCGCCCGTGCCAGCGTGGGTGAACCCGGCGGGGAGAAAAACAGCGCCAGGATCCCCAAATCCCACCGGAACGCGCAGAAGTAGCGGTACTGGGTCGCACCGGGGTCCTGCCAGCTCTGCCTGCTCTCTCTCAGGGTGGCCAGAGCCGGAGACCCGCAGAAGAGCAGACGAGCTACCGCCCGCAGTGAGTCCCCGTCTGCTCTCCCAGGCCCAGGCGGGCCGTGGCGTCGGAAGCTCCTGAGCTAGAGGTGTGAGGTTTTCATCTCTGGCAGCTCTCTGGGTATTTCCCTGCCTTCTGCAGTTGTGTACCCGTTAGCATCCATGACAGCTTGCAGCGAGGAGTTCCACAGCTTGCTGAGCTGCTTTGTGCGTCGCTGCCTCCTTTGGTTTGCTTTGAAGCTGCCTTTTAGTAGTTCTCTCGGTGTCAGTAGTTCTTAATTTAGAACAGGCAGTGCAGGATGGGTCCATATCCACCCCACAGGCCACTTGTGGTTTTATAGTCCTCTGATATCCCCTATCAGCTGTGCCTTTTCCCAGCAGGACGGGCAGTTGAGTCATCTCAGATACAGAAGCTGTCCCGTACCTTTGATCAGTCACGGTATGCCTCTGTAGCCTTCTCTGCTCTATTAGAGTTGCTCTGAAATGGGAGATCCGTCCTCCCCCTTCCACATGGTCAGGATGTGGGGCTTGAGCAGCGAGGCAGAATTACATTCTTTTTTATTCTCTACTTTTTTTCCCAACAATCGCTAACACTCGATAGATGTTTTATCTGCCTAGGAGCTGTAGTTTTCATCTGTCTGCTCTAACTCTAAGGTGCTATTCCTGGGTGATGCCAGGAACATCCTAGGCCCGTCCTGGTATAAGCATAAAGGATAGAGGCTTTTCCCCTCTGCAGCTCTTCGTGTTTACCTGCAATGAATGTCCCCTGTCATTCCCCTGTCAACTAGTTGGTCAGTATCATACGGCTCTGCCACAGTTGATCTTTACAGTCAGTCATTGTTGCTTTAACCCTGAATAACATAGAATAATCAGCAGATGTTTCCACCTCCCCTTTTCCTCCCTTACCATCTTCTTGAGGGTCACTCACTCATCCCGCAGCAGCTTAGTTTCTTCATCGGTTTGGGTGAAAAACAAACATCCTTTGGGAATGCCTTTGGACTCAGATCTCCCTTTTGCTGAAATCGGTTACGTCTCTGAAGAATTCCAAGTGGTTTGTGAAGTGAAGCATCTCTTTCCAAAGGCCGTGCCAGCTCTTCCCCGGTCTGCCCTCTTTGCCCGTCTGTTTGTTAATTCTCTTACTCCAGTGTCTGTTCATTTGCTTGAAATGTCTGTTGTGCCCCAGATCTCCCCTCGAGCTCCCTCTCTGGCATCACATCAGCCACCTCCCAGTCCCCCAGCAGTGAGGTACCGCAGTCAGGAGTCCAGCAGTGTTGTGAGATGGTGTGAACATCCCTGCTGGATTAGACCAAAGGTCCGTATAGCTCCGAGCCCTGTCTCGGGAATTCGGGATATGGCCAGAAGTGGATGCCAGGAAAGGCAGTAAGATAAGCATACAGTGACACCTCCCCAGCAGAGTCTGCCATCCTCCAGCAGCCTGAGGCTTACTCATGATGGTGCTGTCTTATTTTTAATAGTTGTCATGGGTTTCTCCTCTGTGAACTCTTGAATTTGGTGCCGGAGACAGTTGCTGTGTCCTCCTGCAGCTGTGAGGCAGGCCAGAGCATCAGCCAAATTGCTGGCTTCTCTTGAGAGAGAGAGATCCAAGAGTACAGTAAGGTGATATTTAGGTTCTCTCCCAATATGTACGCTTAACTCTGCTTACCTGGAGCTCGTCTTTTAGCTATAGCACTGGAAGTCTTGGGCGTAACAGAGGTCTTGCCATCAACCCAAATTGGCATGGGCTGAGGAAGAACTGCATTCTTCCTATCTCTCTTGCGTATTCATTTTTGCCAGTTCAGTTTCATGCTTCCAGTATTAATTCCTCAGCATTGTGAACTTACTCTCCCTCCACTTAAAATAACTCCGGTGAGTTCCAGTCGTCATGATTTTGATCAAACCCTTTACAAGCAACTTGTCCCAGATGCCAATGAAGATGCCGAGTAGCTCGGAAGTAACAAAACTGGTTGTAGAAGTTGAGGGCTGGAGCCATGACTGTTGTCATTGTAATAAGAAGCTTGAAACTCCTGACCTTCCCCCAAAAGTACAGAACACCATAGGAGACTTGATTCTTCTGTATTTTTAAGGCCTTTTCAAGTTCTGTGTTTAAAAATCAATTCTGTGTAAGTACCAAAGCTAGTGTAGTGAAGGATATCTCTTTGGGCCCGACAGCAAGAGAACAACTTCACTAGCTCCATACTAAATCTGACATAGAGGTCAAGAGCTTCATGCTGGCCTGCCAGAAACGTCCTCTTCTTGTCCTGTCTTTGGATATCACCTTTCTCTTTTCCTCCAGGCCTGGATGGAGTAGCTGCTGACGAATGGAAATGCCTTCACGGTGAACAGCAAAGTTCCAATTTCTGTTCCTCTCAAGGGATGATTTTAGCGAAGGCTGTGTGAGGGAAGAAGTAGCATCACTACCACACCAAACTGCCACAAAAGGTATCTCAGGAGTTTGCTGTGAAACCATATTGTGACATTTTTCTATACTGACTAGAAAGAGGAAGATTAAATATGTAAGTATATCAGTGTGGGTTGAAATTCTATACTCTCCTTCCTTTATTGCATGCTTACAGTTCAGTGGTGACTCTCCTTTTCCAAGGCCTTCCAAGGACTTCCTTATCACAACTCTGCCAGACCACAGGAAGTGCCTGTGGTTCGTACATCAATCCGACGCGACCGATATGTTACCAGTTTATTTCACAAGAGTTTTCAGAGAACCAGGAGGTACTGTTGAATCTTTTAAGTAGGCAAATCTGGAGGTCTGCATGTTTGTGGCTTTAGTCCTCAGCCTGTTCTATATTTTGGGTATAGTCAACAGCCAGTCATCCTTCAAGTCCTTCAGCCCTGAAAGTCCATATAAAGAGATCATGTGGAAATCTGTTTCCGTGATTGCCCCATCTTAAACCTGGATGTGATGCCTCTTTTCAGAGATATGCGTTGCCATTTCTACATGCCGTGTACATCCCTCTGATGTCCGTTTACCCTTCCGTGACAGCAGAAAGGAGCACACCACACAGGTCCTGTCTTGCCAGTTTAATGTATGAGCCCTCAGTAAGCCTGCAAAGAGCTACATTTCCCCACTGACAGCAGTTGCTGAGGGTACGTACTTTTGAACTTTCTAGGATGTTCATCAAACCCCAGTAGAGCAGCGGGCTGGAAGGTGTCCCTGCTCTGTATAAATGCCCTAGAAATCTATGCAAGCCCCTTCTCTTGGAAAGGCCTTCAGCTGACCTTGGGTCAGCGCAGCATAGATTCATACCAGTTACGCCTCTGCAAGGCTTTATGTGAATAAAAGGACAGGGATTTGTTCATTGCCTATGCCCCAGGAGCCATTCCTGACTGTTCAGCTAGTGTTACTTCCACTGGCTTGCACTACCTTCATCTTCTACATATATCAGATTTCCTCAGCACGTAATCTGGAGTCAGCCATGGAGGATCTTCAGTTCGCCAACCACCTTTCACATCGGATTTGTTCTGCTCCCGTGGAAGCGTAAAGTTACCTTTCTTCTGCTCTGACATTGGCGTAAGCCAGGCTCCAGGCGGTTTCCGTGTCTCATGCCGTAGGGGCAGTGTCTCCTTTGTGCATCTTCTCTCTCTCTCTGCAATACTGGCAGCACAAGAGCAAGGAGGTTGCGTCTGTTGCAACCCAAGTAACGTTGTGCTGAACAAGGCAGTTCTTTACGGCCCTCCTCTGACTCCCAGTTCAACTTTTAACAACATTTTTAGATATAATGTCCTGGAAGAGCAGCCATCTTTCCCATTCGAGCAATAACCTTTTACCTCCAATATGCCAGTAATTTCTGTAGATGCAGGTTCTGGCAAAGCATGCAGGAGTATTTGCTGGGTTTGTTCCTGTGAACACTCTGAAAAATCCACTATGTAGTTCGGAGGGAAATACCAAACTTTCTCTACTTAAAGTGAATCTGCTGAATTTTTAGAATTTGGCCTCTTTTGATTTTCCCCGTCCAAAATTTCCTGTCCTGCCTGTGACTCCTCTCTGGATTCTCATTTTATTGCAGCTGAAGATGGGATTGTGAGCGAGAAAGAGGAAAATGCCCATCAAGGCATCCCCAGGCCAGTGGAGCCCTTGGGTTTACTCTCAGGACTCTCCAAGAACAGTTCCCAGAGTCCTGCACAGGAGCCGGTCCTCCCACGCAGGTCAGAAAGGGTTCAGAGATCTCTGGGGAAGAGGCAAAGCCGAGTGACGCTGCGTGGAAAAAGTTTCCGGAGGCTGCCAGATATTATCCAGCAGAGAAATCCTTCTGCGGGGAGACTGACGATATGTGGGGACTGCGGGAAGAGCTTCCGAGTGAGCTCCAACCTCGTCCAACATCGAAGAATCCACACTGGAGAGAAACCCTTTGCCTGTGCCGAATGCGGGGAGAGTTTCCGGCAGCGGTCACATCTCATCCAGCACCAGAGAATCCACACAGGGGAAAGGCCCTACGAGTGCTCCGAGTGTGGAAAGAGCTTCAGCATGAGCTCGAAGCTGATCCGGCACCAGGTAACCCACACTGGGGAGAAGCCTTACAAATGTGCTGAGTGTGGGAAGAGCTTCTCCGGGAACTCGCAACTTATCCAGCACCAGCGAGTGCACACCGGGGAGAAACCCTACGAGTGCAGTGACTGTGGGAAGAGCTTCAGCGTGAGCTCAGCCCTGACGCGACACCAGCGGGTCCACACCGGGGAGAAACCCTACGAGTGCGTGGAGTGTGGGAAGAGCTTCAGCCAGAGCTCCGAGCTCATGAAGCACCAGCGGGTCCACACTGGGGAGAAGCCGTATGAGTGCTCTGAGTGCGGGAAGAGCTTCACTGTGAGTTCAGCCCTCATCCAACACCAGCGGTTCCACATGGGGGAGCGCCCCTATGGGTGCACGGAGTGCGGAAAGAGCTTCACTGTGAGCTCCCACCTCATCCAGCACCGCCGCTTCCACACCGGGGAGCGCCCCTTTGAGTGCACCGAGTGTGGGAAGAGCTTCCTATGGCGATCAGCCCTGCTCCGGCACCACCGGGTCCACACAGGGGAGAGACCCTATGCCTGTGCGGACTGTGGGGACAGCTTTCGGCAGAGCGCCCACCTCATCCAGCACCGGCGCATCCACACCGGGGAGCGTCCCTATGCCTGTGCCGACTGCGGGAAGGGCTTCACCGTGAGCTCTGCGCTCCTCCGGCATCAGCAGATCCACAGGGGTGGGGAGCCCTAGGAAGGATGAGTGTGGGGAGCCCATTAGGTCTGATACCCTGTGAGTATCCCTGGGGAGCAAAGCCCAGCGTGTTTCTCCCTTCGCTCTATCAACCGCCCTGCTTGCGGTGGGTGAAAGCAATTTCTTTTTTGGGAGAACGAGTCCTAAAAGAGAGAGGTGGAAGAAGGGGAGAGTCAGTGCAAGGAGTGGCATTGGGAGGTTTGGGGAAGAGCGTGTGCCACAGCAAGGGAAAGAGGTGGTGTTCGGAGGGATAGCTCTGGGGAGAGGGAGAGAAAGGAAGTCGTTTGAAAAGGCTGGAATGTACGTGGTGGTGTATTTTAGAGAAAAGGAAATGCCCTTTCTCGTTTTGGACAATTTATGGAGGAAACAAAACGCACCGTGGTAGAGCCTGCAACCTTCCCACTAGATAAAGGAAATCTCTGGCGTTCCCTCCCTGCTGCTGCTTCATCCACAGGCTCCGAATTACCTTCCCCAGGCCACGGGCTCGGCCTGTGGCAGAGGGAAGCCCAAAGCCCAGGCTGTCCGTCCGCGCGGGGCGGCCCTGCTGGTGGGGATGGCTGCGGGGGGTGTGGTACTCCCCCGCGGGACCCCAACCGTGTGATCAGTTCTAAAATTGCCAAATAAAACCACAGTTCCAAACCGGCGCCTCCGCCATTTTCCCTTTGCCGCACCACCTCTCCTGCCCTCCGCCGGGGCTGGCGCCAGCCTGCGCCTGCGCGGCCGCACGCGCCTGTCGTCCTCGGGGGGGCGGGGCTTGGCGTGACTCCGGCGCGAGGTGGGGAGGGAGCTAGGAGCTTCCGTGTGACGTCCGGGACGCCTCCACGAATGGGCGGCGCTGCCGCGTGCCGTGGGTGGCTCCTGATTGGCCGCGCCCTCAGCACCTCGTCAATAAAAGGCCGGGCGGCCGGGCCGGGCCTTTTGTCTTGCGCCGCGGGGCAGAGGGCGGGCGGCGGCGGTGCCGGCGGGTGAGTGCGGGCGGCGCGTCTCCATGGCAACGCGGCCGGGCCGGGGGCGACGGGGGCCTGGGCCGGGGCCTGGGCCGGAGGGGACGGGGCCCCTCTCCTGCGGGCCGGCACCGGGCTGAGGCCCTCGGGACTTCCCCCGTCGGACTTCCTTCTCTTCCCCCCCCCCCCCCCGCTTCCCCGCCGGGGGAAGGAGGCAAGGCTGCCCCGGCCTCCCCGGCTCCCGGCGGCAGGTGGGCCCGGTACCCTGCGGCGGGGCGGCGCTCGGCCGGGAAACCCGTCCGGGCCGTCTCAGGGCCTAGCTCTGTGGCCGGCCGCAGGGAGGGCTGTGTCGGCCGCCCCGTCCGCCTTGCCCCGGGCCGGGCTGCCGGTGCCTCGGAAGGCCTCGACAGGCCTCGAGCTGTTCGGGGTCCGCAGCGCCCGTCTGCGAGCTGCGTGCTTGTGACTGGCCAAGCCCTGGCGCCGGGCCGGGGCAGCGATCGTCAGGCCTCCCTAATCACGTCCTTCTGCTCCCATGGGCGAGTGTCTGCACAGCAGCTGAGGACGTGTGCCAGAACGGTCGCCTCATGTCCCCGCGGTGATTCCTGCGTGCGGCTTCTTGTGAAGGATGTCTTTCAGGACAGGAGTCCTGCGCTGCGTTCTCCCGGTCCTTGGGGGTCACTTGGCTGTTCTTGGCCCAGGAGGCCTCTGAGGCCTCTTGCTATCCTTGTTTTTCCATTGCTGGGTGAAATAAATGTCTTATTCAAGCCTCACAGTGCCTAGCACTTGTACACATTACATACATTAGCTGTAAGTGCCTGTCACTGGCCCTGCTCAGGCTGTCCCAGGCACAGCCGACTGCGTGCTGGGACAGACAGGGCAGGCACTGGCTCTCCCCGGAGCAAAGGCTGTTTGATATATTCATGGGTGCGTGTCACACTGCACTCTTTCTCCCACTCGGATCTAACCCTGACTGACTGACTTGCCCCTTGTACTGTTCTCCTAGCCAATGTGCAAAAATAGATTCCTGATGTACTGCCTGGCACAAGGGCTGCTTACCGAAGTGCAGAATTCACCAAGATCTGTGAACTCACCAGGGATTTCCCTCCTCAGTTTGTTGAGGTGCTGAACTGTAGCTCTGGGTGACAGAAGTAGCATTTGCATGGGCACTGTTAGAAGTGTCTTAGACTTGAATTATTGCCTAAATTTAGGCTGTGCTTGGGTGAAGTCTTAAACCTACCTGGGATCAGGTAATGTAGTAATTTATTCTGTGGGTCTCCATTTCCAGCAGCAGCTGGTGCCAGATACCTCCCCAGAGGGAGGAGACATGAAGCTCTCTCCTGATGTTCTTGCCAGGTTAGCTCTGTGATGACTCTGCATGGCACTAGGCCTGGAGTTCGTCTCCACTGCAGCGATGCTTGGGTAGGTCCAGGCACACTCTGCTGCTTGTTAAAGCAAGGATGTAAGCTCTGCGTGTGGGGAAATCCCTTGAAGTTGCATGCTAGTTGAACAGCAATCATGAACTCTGTACTGCCTGTGTGTTTGTGAATTATTGAACTTCTGAGGGCACCCAAGCAAAGCCACGACTTCCAGTCCGGCTTCCCTGCAGCAGCAGTGTCTTCCTTCAAAAGGTACAGGATTATTGGGGTTGTGTCCTCACACTGAGGAGAACGGCTGCGCATCTTGAGTGTGAAGCTTGCTGTGGAAATATGTGCATGGACAAACTAATTGCTGGCAACATGAGATAGGGATATTTTCTCAGAGAGTTTAAACACCGTTATTGGGAAAGAAGTGTTTGGAGGGCTGAGGTGTTCTGTACCAAACCTCTTCTCCACTCTCCAGTCCTGCTTTTGTAGCTGTTGGATTTGTCCCAAGCAGGCTGCCATCAGCGCATCAGGGAGGTATGTGTTTACCCTGAACATCAGCCAGAGTCTTGATGAGCAGAGCTCCTCATAGCAAATGAAATGACGTTCCAGCCTCTGCAGTGGAGGTAGGCAGCTGTTTGAACCTCCCTCTCGGCGTGTAGGACACTGCCTCTTTCAGAGGAGCAGAATGCCCCAAGAAACCAGTGCTTTGACCAGTGACCACGTCTTGGGCTTTCAGTTGCCAGTTTTGGGGTTTTTTTAGTAAGAGCAATGGTCTATGAGAGTTATAATGTGCTTTTTTTTTTTTTTCTCCCCTCCTCCAAGTTCTTGTGCAATATCCTAATATTGAAAAGGAGGGGGGTTTGATTTGTGCCGACTTGTCTCTTGAATTCATGGCTCATCGTGGGGGGTGTCTGTACTAGAGACAGTATCAGGAAAAATCTAAGTTTCCGTGTTTTCCTGTGTGTGTACTCTCCTTACCTCAGGCCAGAGAGGCTGGTGTCATCACTGCCCTACATAAGATGAACATGTCAGACTGAGCCTCTACAAAAAAAGCCATACAAGTCAGAGAGGGCACCATAGTCCTTAAATGACTTTTTGCATGCCAACCCCTTCTTCCAGCATCAGACAGTGCTACTGGAAGAATAATTCACTGTTGTGATCAGTTGTGCTTCTGCAACACCAGCAACAGGCTCACGTAAACGCTTCTGAGACCCCATGGGATGCCCCAGGTGTAGCATGGAGAGCAAACCTCCAGTGTTAGTGAGTGCTGCTAAACACAGGTGTGATGGGTGGCACAGGTGCAGAGGCTCTAACGAGTGAGTTAGCAGACCTGTCTTGTACAATGATGATCTTGGGAGTTGTGCCGTGTATGTCTGGCTGTTGGGAGCCTCTGGCTGTTGCTGCTTAACAACTAGTTTCTGATCTGGTGTGTTCACTTGCGTTGGATTTAAGGTCAACCTTCAGGCCTCTTCCAATGGATGGCCAGTGCTGAAGTGCCCTTTGTATCTCTGCTCTCACCTGCTGGCTGTTGCAGGCCTGGCAGTGCGCAGAGGCAGTACACACTTCCTCCAGGACTCTGGCTCTCTGGAAGTATAAGATAAACCGGAACCAGTTCATCTAGTTTAATTTTGGAATCTGCATTTCTTGAGCAGTGCCTGGCCTGAAGTAAGCTGAGCAGAAAGCCAGGGTGTCATGAGCACTTGTGTGTCTCTGTTGGCAGAAGGCTGGCTGGCTGTGGGGCAAGCAGGCTCTGTTCCCCCCACCCCGTGCCCATGACAGGCTCCTGGCTGAGCCCGGGCAGGTTCTTTGCCTCTTTGCTTTGGTTTCCCTTCCCCATGGTGGACATTTCCCAATGTTGAAGCTGAAGCTGTGTGATGAGTGGAGGTAGGTCTCATTTGCTGACCTGGTGTGAACGTGCTTGCAGTTCTACTGAATGATCAAATAGACAATACAGCACCTGAACCTGGTTTCCTCCTACGATTCTATATATCTCTGAGCCCTTGCGCTGGTGTGCCTTTCCGCCCTAGCTGCATCGTCCTGCCCTAAACTTCTCTACCCAAGGGATGGGGAGGCTGCACCGTGCCCTGTCCTGTGGGGCAGGGCAATGGGTGTGTAGGGTTGCCACCCCTAATGACTTCTGCTGCTGCACTGCGCTGGCTTGCATCACAAAGTAGTGCATTTTGGTCAGTCCTCCCTTTGGGAAAGGCTCTGTCCCAGGGAGCCCAAAGGCTGCGTGATCACAGGGGAAACCTTCACCCTGGGGATGTGTCCCCGTACTGGGCGCTGTGCCCAGGCCGGGGGGCCTCGCCGTGTTGCACATGGGGATGGGTGCTCCGACTGAGTCCTGCCGGAGTGTGGGGGGCAGGGAGAGTGGCTGCAAACCCGGGCTTAGAAACTTGGAGGCAAGGAACCAGAGGGCAGTTAATTTATAACTGGTGTGCTTTGTGTGCACTGGGGGCCATCAACTGATGGTGCTGGCTCTGTGCTAACGAGCTTGGTCAGCTCAGAGCTGCTTGTCTGCTGTTCTCCCTGCCCCCGGACATGGCCTGAGCAGGGAGCCTGTGGGTGCAGCCCGCCAAGGGGGACTGGACTGAAGTGGGAGATCATGAGGGATGGCTCTCTTACAGCAAGTGCTTTCCGAAGAGCCAGCAAGCAGCTTAGTTCCTTGCTCATCTGGCAAGGCTGCCGGTAAGGTGGTGGTGCTGCTCTGCACAAAGCTGATTACAGGTCCATTTTATAAATGAGGTGTGTGGATTTCTGGCTTAACAGGGGTGTTTGGCTGGTGTAAGCCAGGTGTCTTGCTCCTGCTTCTGGCTGTCTTGTGCATCCTGCTACAACTGAGGAGATTTTTTTCTTTTTGCAGAAGAGGAGGGAGAGCCCAGTTACTTCTGGGGTTTGAAGCAAACCCTGCTAGGCAGGAGAAGAGTGTGAGTGGTAGTAGGAGCTGTCTGCAGCTCACTCTGTTTGAAGGGGGGCTGCTTTGACTCTTCATGCAGTACAGCCCAGGGAAGGCAGAGCAGTGAAATCTGCCCCTGCTTTGGAAGTTGTTCTTCATATACTCTGCTGCAGGGAAGGCTTTTGTTTCCCCTGTGAGCTGCCTGACTTCAGAGCTTAGCTGGCCTAATTCACTGCAGCTTTCTTCCAGGGGAGGCTTCATACTGCTGTGGAAATGAAGTGGCTTTTTCTCCCTCCTGACTGAAGGAGACGTGCTTCCCTTTCCAGTTACTCTGCTCAGAGTCTATCATGGGATGAGCTTTCTGGTAGCGCCAGTGGAAAGCAGCTTTCTCACCATTTCAATGCAGATTGCTAATGTTGAGGTCTCTGGTCATCTTCATCCAGCAGCCATTCTGAAGTGGGAAACCTCGTGCGGGCTGCTTGCTGTGTTGTAGGCTGCCTCTGAGGTTAATGTTTTGTGTACTGGATGTTAGTGTTGAGGTTCACCTGGGGTAACTAAACTGAACAAGCACTGCTTGCTTGAAAATGCCTGGTCTGCAGTGGAAACGGCCAGTGGCTGTTCCTCACCACCCTGCGTGGTGCTGCAGCTCTGAGGCTCCTTGTGAGGCTGCTCAGCATTTCATACCCATCTCTTTGCTAAGGCAGCCTCTCTCTAATTTTGCGTTTCAGATTGTCTACTCTCCAGCACTGACCAGCAATGCCATCAGCTATGGAGGGCTCAGAAGGGGGAGAAGAAGGGGAGATCTTGCGCTATGAGGAAACAGAAGATAACAATGTCAGGTGAGTCCTGCCTCGCAACATGGGACAGACACTGTCTTGGGCAAGGCAGGAAACCTTCCAGGTAAAGGAGTGATCTTTCTCCTGATCTGAAAAGGAGTGAGGGACTCCAATAGGTGATTAATCAAATATACGTGCAGTAAAATCTGTTTAATCGAACTGTATTGGAAGGGAAGGGTGGAAGGGATGGGAAGAAGCGATCTGGCTAAGGCTGACAACAAGCAGTTATTTTTTAGTCTCTACTATCAAACTCACATTTCAGAGATGCTTTGACCATTTGGCAGTTGTGTTTGTGCCTTCCTGGCCAAGATGAGCCAGTTTTCCATGGCTTGTTGGGCAGTCTCATGTGATAGCAGCTTCTTGTTTTGAAAGATGACTCTGGAGGTGAACTCTGCCCCAGTAAACTGCCTCTTTCATCTTTGCAGAATACCCTCTGGTCTAGGCAAGGATCTCTTCTTGCAAGTTAGTGTAAAAAAACAAATTCACACTCATAGAATGGTTTGGGTTGGGAAGGACCTTAAAGATCACCTAGTCCCAACGCCCCTGCCCTGGGCAGGGCCACCTCCCCCCAGCCCAGGCTGCTCCAAGCCCCGTCCAGCCTGGCCTTGAACACCTCCAGGGAAGAGGCAGCCGCAGCTTCCCTGGGCAGCCTGTTCCAGTGTCTCACCACCCTCAGAGTAAAGAATTTCATCCTAATAGCTAATCTAAATCTCCCTTCTTTCGGTTTAAAACTGTTACCCCTCATCCTATCCCTAGACTCCTACACATGCTCTAAAAGCTAAGGCTTCAGACTTGGAAAATGGGAAGGGTGAATAGGATGCTTCGCAGAATACCTAGGTAGGCTGGTTGACTTCTCTTTGACTTGACAGGCTCAGTTTCATAAGAAGTTAATGCTGCCTGGCTCATCCAGGCCTTGTCTAGCCTGTTGGCTGCAGTGTTCAGCCACTCAGTGGGTCTGGAGTGTTCAAAGTCTCTCTTTTACAGCTAACACGAACATGCTATCTGTAACAAACTTATAAAAACTGTGAGGTGTGCTTTGGCATAATTTTGAGTGAGTGTAGGTGTTCATAACTCTGTACCAAACTCCAGGTAGGTGCAGTGGCTGTAACCTAAAACCATAGGGGTTTTTTATATATATTTTCTTTTTTTAGAGAGAGAGAACTTGTGGAAACTTGCAAAAACAGTCTAACTCAGGATAAATAAACTTTTTAAGGTTGTTCTTGCCCTGTTTTGTCACTTGGCTCTCACCTCTCCTGCAGTTGATACCCAAGTCAGAAAAGGTAGTGCCCATCTGCTCTTATCTGAGCCTTTCTCCTTCCCCAGAGTCCCCAAGGAGGATACCACCGAGGCTTCTGTGCCTTTTAGTCTGCCCCAGTAGTTGCTCTTTTTATGCTCAAGGCCTCCTTTTGTAGTACTACTGGGGGCTCGCATGGATGAGAAGTGGCAGTAATGGTGCAGGGATCAGAGGATGCTGCAGCATCCCAGGTCTGAGCCCCCGGTAGGCCCCAACCCTCCCAGAACGGCACCTCTGGCTGGCACGTGGGTGCCTGCATCTGCGGAAGGACCCTCTGGCTGCTGCTTCCTCCTGGTGGTGCCAGCCTGTGGGGCTGGCCTGAGGGATCCCACCCTCTTCAAACTGGGCCTGAGGGGGGTGGGGGGGGATCCCTCCAAATGCAGCAGGTACAAACTCATTACTGCTTGTGGAAGTGGGGTGAAAGGAGCTCTCCCTGTTTGCCTGCAGTCCCACTGACCTTTCAGAGCTGCTGAAGGAGGGGACTAAGGAATCCCACGACCGTGCGGAGAACACTCAGTTTGTCAAAGACTTCCTGAAAGGACGGATCAAGAAGGAGCTCTTCAAGGTGAGTGCTGCTGTGGTCCTGTGGCAGAAAAGCTCTTTTACATACCCAGTGACTGAGGCAGAGCTCTACAGCTCTGGGTGTTGGGGATGGGGAGGAATCCAGTTTCTAGGTGGCATAGTCAAAACTACAGGAGGGCCCTTTTCTAGTACTCGTGCCTGATGTGTCCGGGGGGTGAGGAGCATGTTGGCCCAGCACAAGTTTGATTAGGTGGAAGCGCTGGGCTTCTGGCCACGCATGTGCTGGCTGCTCAAGGCAGGTGTGGCTGCAGCACAGATACTGGTGGCGTAAGTTGTTGAGGACTGAAATCCTCATGAGATTACAGCACTTCTTCCATCTTCTGAAGACTAGACTGTTTTCCATAGACTTCAGGTTGGATTGCTTTCTCTTCTGTACAGAAGAGATGGTATTCTGGATCTGAGCAGCACTGTCCGATCCTGAAGGTCTCAGTGTATACAGTAGTCTCCTATAGCACAAAGCTGTTGGTGTTAGTTGTAACTTTTAATGAAGTTTGTCCCTGTGCCATGCTCTCGGGGTGACAGGAGGCCCAGAGGACACAGCTGGCAACATTAGACTAATTCTTAGCTTGTGCGCTCTAGGCATTGTAGTTATGAATGTAGATAGAGAAGAGCTCTGATCCTTCAAGCGATACGTGCCTGCTACGGGCTGTCCAGGCTGGTTTTGTCAAGCCTGGCGATTTCCTCCTTGTTTACCCCAGCTCCGTGCAGGGGGCGAGTAGTTACAAGGTGTGATGTGCTGATCGTGAATGGCTTCTCACATCAGCTGTGCTTTGTCCATAGCTGGCCACCGTGGCACTTTACTTCACCTACTCTGCTCTGGAAGAGGAAATGGATCGCAACAAGGACAACCCAGTCTTTGCTCCTCTGTATTTCCCCCTAGAGCTTCACCGGAGAGAAGCGTTGGTCAAAGACCTGCAATATTTCTACGGAGAAGACTGGAAAGAGAAGATCCAGTGTTCAGAGGCAACTCAGCACTATGTGGACAGAATCCATCATGTAGGACAGCATGAGCCAGAGCTGCTAGTGGCTCACGCTTACACACGCTACATGGGGGACCTCTCAGGAGGCCAAGTGCTGAAGAAGGTAGCCCAGAGGGCCCTGAAGTTGCCCAGTACTGAGGAAGGGATCCAATTCTACATGTTTGAGAACATTTCCAACGCGCAACAGTTCAAGCAGCTCTACAGAGCGAGGATGAATGCTCTGGACTTGGACAAGAACACCAAGGAAAGGATCGTGGAAGAGGCCAACCGAGCCTTCAGATTTAACATGCAGGTACTAAATTCCTCGAGCCCCTGTATACGTAGGTGCGTTTGGGTCTGAGACCACCAGAGCCCCTCCATCTGGCAGGGGTGGGATTCCGGTTTGAGTGGCTCTTCTGGAGACACGGGTAGGAATTCCTCCCGCGCTCCAACACCACAGCCGGGCCTTTGATTAGGGCAAAATTAAGATGACTTCACTATAAGATTCCCATGGGCTGTGTGGCTGTGAAGCAGTGGGGGGAGCAGAGCCCTCGCTCAGAGACAGCCTCAAACAGTTTGAGCGTGTTGCACAATACCGGTTACGATTCATCTCCTGTCTCACGTCTGACATGTTGTGCAGTGGCCAAAAATGTCTGTAGCCTCTTGTTCCTTCCCGGAGTATTTGCCTTTCATGAAACCTGACTGAGCTGCCACATGCCCCAGGGGGATGAACATAGTCTTACCTACTGGATGGAAGCTTTAATCTGTAGCAGGTTGGTGTGGTTTAAGCTGGCCAGAAACAGGGTGGGATGCAGTTGGCTCCGGTGTCAGGATCCTTGTGGAAACCCCTGGCAGCGGAGCTGGAGGGGCTGCCTGAGGAGCGACCCCAGAGGGAGGCTGCAGAAGGGAGGGGAGAGCGCGTTGCCTCGTACTCCCACCCGCAGCAGGCTGGGAGGAGAACAGCAGCGTGATGCTGCGCCTGTCTCGCTCCTGGGTCTGACTTGATGCTCTGGGAATGAATGGGCTGTGCCTTCTCAGAGCTGGAGCTCGTGCCAGGTGTCACCGCAGGTCTGCCTGCAAAGCGCTCCGGGAGGAGTTGTGCATGCTGTTCTTGGGGGGGAGGCAGGCAGGAGTGGCTCTTGCCTGTTCTCCAGATCGTTCCAGGGGTCCGGATGAAAGCTGCCTGGCTCTGCCTGCTTCACGTACTCGCTGTGACCACTTGCAGGTATTCGATGAACTGGACAAGATTGGCAGGTCGCTGACAGAAGAAGCCCAAGACGGAGGCTTTCCAGTCCATGACGGAAAAGGAGACATACGCAAATGCCCCTACTATGCAGACAAACTAGGTAAGTTGTGGGCAATGACGGAGCTGCCACACGCGTATGGCACAAGGCTCGCAGCACTAACAGTGCTTTCTGTGTTGGAACAGGCAAGGCAGCACCCGGCTGTCCCTATCACGCTGCCGTGGCGCTGGCGAAGCAGCCCCTCGTGCAGCTGATCCTGGCGGCCTGCGTCGCTGTGGCAGCAGGAGCTGCGGCGTGGTACATCATGTGATGGGAAGAGAGGCGCGTGGCTCCCAACGGTGGCAAGGGGAGAGGCGCGCCCGGTCCTTTTTCAGACTGTTCCCTTGCTGTTGGTGGTGAGTTGACCACAGGGTGGAAGTAAGAAAATAAATGGGAATCCTGCGGGACTGGCAAAGACTCTTTGCACACCAATAATGCAAGCACTGTAATATAATGGCTTTAGCTGACTAGGGTACAGGACTGATCTGGTGCGAGGATTCCACTTCAGCGCTGCCCTACCTGGGCTGGGGCAGCTTTTAAGACTAGAGACGTCTTGTCCTGTACCGGCAAAGGCTTCATGTGCTTGGCTTTTCATCTCCTTCCTGGGAGCAGTCGGTGGAGGGAGTTTCCTGCCCTGGGCTGCAACTGGAGAATGTGTCATCGGCCTTTTCAGTGAAGAGCACTTGGTTTCCTACCCTGAGAAACTGATGTTTCAGTCGTGCTGCAGCGGCTGGGCCGTGGGGCCGTTAGCTCAAAGCAGCGTCCTGCGTGTTGCAGTGTCCCGGGGACCAAGTCTGACTGGTGGTGGAGGAAGCTCCCTGAGGGTGGAGGAATGAAGGTGACAAATGTGTATTGTGCAACATTGGGGGTGTGGGTTGTTTTGGGTTTTATTTCCAAAGCCTTGACTGGAATAAAAAGTTGCAATGCTGGAGCTGGGGAAAGCCAAGCGTGCGTCACTGGGAGAATGAGTGAGCGGTGCCACGAGGTGCTGGGCCACGTGGGGGGTGCAGCAGGATGGGGAGGAGGCTCAGGGTGTGAAGCGGAGTGGGTATGGACTCCCTGGCTGTTGAACGTGTCTTGGACTCATGCACTCCTGACATGCTCCTGTCCTTACACCCCACCCTCTCCCTGCTGCCGCCCCTTGGGTTTCCCCCGGCTCCCGTGGGGAGGGGACATGCTGCCCCTGCTCGAGGGGCTCAGCCAGGCCTTGGGGCTTCCCCCTGGTGGGGCAGTGCCTCCCCAGAGGCGGGGGGGGCTCTGGGGCACACAGCTGCCCCTTCTCTGCTTCCTGGCGCTGTGCTGGGCCTCGGAGGCATCACGCTGCCTTCCTCCAGCCCAGTGTCGGGGGAGTTTATCCCCTTCAGCTGAGCGTTGGGGCACAAGGACAGGGGGCTGAGGGACAGAGCCGGGTAAGCCCCAGCTGCAGCTGAGGGATGGGCAGGGAAATTCCTGTTACCCCCAGGGCCTCCACTGCCCTGGCCCTGGGGGAGGGAAGCTGCTGATCTTCCAGTGCTTGGCACAGCTGTGCCCCCACCCCCTACCCTCCCTCCTCATCCTCAGCTCCGCTGGGGGCAGAGCTGCTGTGGATTTGGAGCAGGGGGAGAAGAAAAGATGCACACGGAGTTCAGGGTCTGTTATTTATTTACATAAAAACACGGACTAGTGCCACAGTTCCACCTCTGCGCAAACAGCAGCTGCCTGGGCAGGCCAGGCTGTGCTTGTAGCCCTGTGTACTGCGAGACACCCCCGCGTCTCCCTGGGGCGGCACGCTCCAGCCGCCCTGACGGCAAGGCCGGGGGCCAGGTGAGGGAGGAAGAGGAGCAGCCACAGAGAGGCTGAAAGTGGCTCCCAGGTCCTCTTGTCCTCATCTGTCACAGTGCTGCTGGCAGCTCCAGTCACTGCCTGCTTGCCCCTTTCCTTCTGCCCCATATCAAGTGAGCTAAAAATAAACCCCTATACCTGCATGCAACGAGGAACCTCACAGGGTGCAGCCGTGGCGGTGGCACGACGGGTGCTGCAGGGTGTGCGCCCACAGACCCCGCCGGGCTCGGGATGTGGCTCCGCGGTGGGCACGGGTCTGCTCCAGAGCTGCGAGCCAGCTGCGGCCTGGTAACAAACGCCTCTACTCTACAGCGCTGGGGCAGGTAGCGACATGCCGGATGCATTTTATTTCGCTAACAGTTTGCCAGATGGGCGAGGAACTGCCAGGGGCTTTCCTTCCCCGAAAGAGCCACAGCAGGGGCTGGGAGCAGGTGCATGCAGCTGGAGCAGCCGTGGCCGCGCTGGCAGGACGGAGGTGCTGATCAAGGGTGCAGTGCTGCTGCTGTTTTCCCCCCACTGTGCCTCGAAGGCGGCTCTGCCTGCGTCTCCCGGGGAAGGGGCTTTGTCTACAGGCCGTGAACCATGCTGAACCCTGGCACGCGTGGCACTGCCCTCTCTGTCTCCTCAGCACTGAGCCACCATCGGGCCCCTTCCTAAAAGCGCCACAGGAGCTGTGCTGCCTCCCCTGTGTGTGCTGTGGGCTGCACGGTTCCCCCCATGCCTGCAGCAGCTCCCTGCAGGGCAGTGAGAGCAGTGGGCGCCTCCAGCAGCTGCTGCTCTTCCCCGGGTGGCTCCAGGTGAGAGAGAGCCCTCGCTGTTGGCCCGGAGGGTAAGGGGGTCAGGGGATGGCCACACACACACACACTCTCTCCTGCGCGCTGCAGGGCAGCCCCACACACACACAGAGCGCAGCCGGGGCCTGAGCCCACCTCCCCTGTGCCCCCAGGCCAGCATCGCCCTCCGCCCGTTCACAGCCAGGGCCGGAGCTCGGGGAAGGTGGGCGCAGCGCCGAGCGGGAGGGAGCCGGGGATACACACATACACACCACCGGAGGTTAAGCGAAAGAGTGTTGGACAGGCGCAGACTAGGACGGCAGCGGGAGAGGGGCTGGTGTCATTCCAGCGGCTCGGGCTCCCGGGGTGCTGTTAGCACATGCGCTTGTACGTGTAGATATAGGCCTTGCAGTTGGGACACGTGTGTGTCACATCCTTGAAGTCATCAAACAGGCAGGGGATGAGGCAGCAGCAGAGATCACACCTGGAGCACAGGAAGAGGCAGAGTGCTGTGAGCTCAGGCAGCCCCCGGGCACGGCGGGGAAGCGGGGGCACATGTGGGGTTTGCGCTGGGGCATGGACAAGAGGGGGGAGTCCTGGGAATCCCTGGGAGCCAACCGCGACCCCTGCTGCTGCGAAGGGCAGCACAAAGCCCCGTGCCCCTTGGGGTGGGCTACAGGGGTAAGCGCTTCGTTAGTGAGCAGCTGCACGACTCAGAGGGAAGGGGCAGCTCGGTGAGACGCACGCAAGTGATGAGGCCTGACCTACCTCCGCTGCTGCGGCAGGGGCTGGGACAAGGGCCCCCACTCCCCTCCAGCAGCCCCCACTGCTGCCAGCCCGTGGCCGCGAGGAGAGGCCGCGGCGCCCTGCAGCACCGCGGGTGCTGGGCTGGGGGACTGACAGCGCCTGCTCTGATGCCAGGGTCTACACTGGGCCTTCGGCGGCGGCACCTTCCCCTCGCCTGGCAGGAGTGCGGGGTCTCCAGGCACCGTCACCCCAGGAACCCATCTGCTCTCACAGTAACACCCCAGTGCTGAGACCCCCACCATGCCCACCAGCTCGGCCAAGGCCACCAGCACTGGGGCTACCAGGACCAGGGCTGAGCGGCCACCATCGCCGTGGGGCTGCTGGTAACAGGGAGGCCCCCAGCTCTGCTTGCAGCACCTACCCCACAAAGCAGCAGAAGAAGCCAAGAAGGAAGCTCATGAGCCCAATCTCATAGGTGATCTTGGTGGTGATGGCTTGCTGGCAGTGGGGACACACCGTCTGCACAGGGGCGCCCTGGAAGATCTCTCCCTGCAGCACTGTCACTGTGGTGGCAGCCCCCGACGGGACGAGCACCGTGGCTGTGTGGCCGCCGGGGGACGGGTAGTGGCCCGGGGGAGGGTAGTAGCCCATGGGGGGGGTGAGGGCCTGGCGGGGGGTAGTAACCTGCTGGGAATGAGCAACATGCACAGGTGAACGCCTTCGTATGTGGCGGGAGAGGCCGGATGGGCGCTGGGGGCTGCTGCCGCACCCCCCCCCTTGACTTGGGGCCAACCCTGCTGCAGGCGCTGCGCCCCCAGGCCACCCCGAGGAGCCCCCCCGCAAGCCCCAAATGGCAGCCCCAGCCCCCATTGTGTCCCCCCACCCCGCTCCCCGCGGCACCTCGCAGTACTCACCAGGCGGCACGTAGGGCCCGGAGCTGTCTGTGGGCATGTGGGGGGGCACGAACCCTGGCTGCGAGGGCGGCTCGTATGGGGGGGGCCCAAATTCAGGAGGGGGGATGGGAACCCCCTGGGGCTGTCCCACCACTGGGGCAACACCATCTGAAAGGAAACACAGAGTCAGCAGCCAGGGCAGGAGGTGGCAGAGATGGTGGCTCAGTCTGGGGGGGGTTAGCCCCAGCAGGGAAAGGGGACATCACATGGGGTGACCCCCCTGCTCCCACCCCACCCCAGGCCTTATCCTCTGGGTCACAAGCAGCCCAAATTCACTCCATGTTACGCACAGCAGCGAGCAGAGCCAGGCTATGAGCAGGGAGCGCTCTCTGCTCTTGTCACTGCCCCGGGACCTCCTGCCTCCCCCGAGGGCGATACGGTGACAGACGGCGCTGGGCACTACACCACACTCCCCGGGGTGCTGCACACCGCAGGGCCAAGCAGTGAGGAGGGGCCACGGCCAGGGTGCTCCCAGGCAAACCACGCTCGCCCTGCTCCTGCCCGCTCAGCAATGTCACCCTGACACCCCGGAGCGGCTGGGACCCCAATACCTGCTGCGGGGGGTGGGCCATGCTTCTCTTCTATCAGCGGTGCTGAGGGGCCTCCCGGGTAGGGTGGCGGAGGGTCGTTGGACATGGCTCAAGGCGGCCCTGCAAGGACAGAAGCCTTTAGAAGAGACACCAGCCTTTGGCTGCACACAGGCGCCCGCCCGGAGCCGCACAGTGCTTGGGGAAGGCGGTGGCAGGTAACAGAGGGGTCCGGGGCTGGTGGCACTGCTGCAGTGGCCTCGGCTCCCCCACCAGGAGAAACATGGCCATGGCCCCAAAGCTGTACAGGCTTCGACCCAGGCAACGAATCCAAGGTGTAACGTCTTCCTGCCGGCTCCGCAGGGCTTCCCCAGTAGGGCTTCCCCAGTAAGGCCCACGCGTGGTGCGCAGCAGCTCATCGGTGTGGCTCAGCTGCGTGGCCCGCACGGCGGGCAGGACTGGGCTGGAAGCTGCTCCGCCAAGCGCCTCAGCTGCAGCGTTACGGGACCAAAGATGGGGAAGAGCTGCCCACAGCCCCCCCAGCTCCACCCAGCAGCGTGACACGCAAAGCTGCGCCCTGAGAGGATGGCAGGGCCCCCTGAGCCTGAAGCACAAACTCTGGGGCAGAGGGTGCAAACCGACAGAGAGCAGCTCTAAACACTCTCATCGAGTGAGTTAAGGTAAAGACCATCTGTAACTGCTGGAGACATCATTTTACCTGGGATAAAATTTACCCGTCCTCTTCCTTGCAGCAAGGAGCTCAGAGGCCGCGACAGAGCCGAGAAAAACAATTCTTCTGAGCAGTGTAGGTTGGAAGCCGGCTTACCCCACCGAACCTGTGTGAAAGGAGACAGCAAGCAAGTTACAGACAGAGAGGAGCCACTGCTACAGCACTGCCTTGGCCACCATGCCAGACCCCCTCCCCTCCCCGGTGCAGGCATGGGGAGACCACCTCTGGGCAGGAACCTACCCACGTGTGCCCCCTCGATGGCCAGCATGAAGATACGTGTCCTTGGCACATGGAAAAGCCCCACCGACACGCTCTGAACGCCAAGGAAGCGCAACGGCATCAAGAAACCTGATTTCCCTGTTTACTCTGGCTCAGTTATATCTGGTAGGACGTGACTAAATTGGGAAATACAAATGAAAGGCTGCTCACTTGGTGCTTGGGAAGGCTGCCATCAGGCATGGGACATGGTGACATTGCTGTCAGAGCCCAGGGAGCAGTGCTAGGAGCTCCCCCTGGGGTCTTAGCAGCTATTTGACCCCCTCCATCCTTTGTCCCCGATGGGCCAGAAGAAAACGTGGCCCTGCTTGTCCCGTTCCCCTTGGTGTCATGCTCTCCTGAGGCAGGCCAGCACGCTGCAAGGAGGTGATTTCTCAGCCAGTCCCACTCCAGCAGCTCCCAACTGAGTACGAAAAATGCACCCAGGCTACAACCAGCCTGCAAAAGTCCCACAGGCACAACCAGGGTGGCTCTGGACCCCAAGAGATGGCCAAAGCAGGTGCTGCTACCACATCCCCACCTCCCCGGCAAGGCTGCCCCGCAGCCCTGGCAAGGCACAAACCGCCTGCTCAGCCCCAGAGAGCTCGGGGCCGAGGGGTGCCAGAGCAGGGCCAAGATGGGCAGCACCCCACTGGGGTCACTGCTTCAGGAGGAGAGGCTCCCTCCGGCCCTGCCACCAATGCCACATGCTGGGCAACCCGCCCAGGGCACACCGACCTCCACGGCACGGCATGGCACGGCATGGCACAAGCCTCCGTGGGCACCGGGCCAGGCAGCGAGCGCTGCCCATCCTGCCTGCATTGCAGGTGTGCCCAGAGAGCTGCCTGTGAGGCACGGCCACCTCCATCTGCGGCTGCGGGGTTAAGCGAAGCACGGGAAGGACGACACATCCCTCCCCGAGCTGCTTGGCTTCGCTTTATTCCACTCCTGTTATTCTAGCTCAGGCTCCCTGCCTCGGAGCAGCCTCCTGCGAAGTGGCAGGCAATCTCATCAGGTCACAAGTCTGCAGAGGAGCACCGTTACCCGTTGGTGATCACCCCAAGAGGAGCAAAGCCTGAACCAGCGTAGGGTCTCCCCAGGATGTCTATATTTACTAATATTTCTCCCCCGAGGCCTTAAGCCATATGTTACAGACACACAGCTTCAAAGTATAACACAAGGCTGGCTGGCGGTCATCTTCCTCCTGCTTTTCTCTCCCATTTTTTCCTTAAGAGCCAGGGGAAGGAAAGCCGGCCCATGCAGCCAGTACGGCAGAGCTGCCGCGGCACAGAGCGCCTCCAGGTGGAGGAAAGCACCCGAAGTGCAGCGCACTGCAGAGCCCTCCTTCTCCTTCGATGACCTACAAAGCTACAAATTGGGCCACGCTCTTTTTAGCTTCACTGGGGATGTAGAAAAAAAAGGATGACTTATTCTTCTGAAAGTAGCCAACCAACCCACCCTGCGCACCCTGGAGCCTCGGACCCTCCTGTCCCTGTGCCTGCAGGGCCCAGCCGAACCCAAGCATCCCCGAGTCCTTACCTGGGGACACCGGCCTGCCGGGGAGCCTTCCTTGCCCTCACAGGCCAGCTGAGCTCAAGGCATTTGTAATGTAACAGATCTCCTCCCATTACTGCTCAGATGCTGCCTTCCCGTAACGGAACATCTTTCAACACACCCCAGCGCTATTCCTCCCATCATCAAAGCAGCTGGAGAGAAAACTGGGGAGGCGAGGAGACCAAGAGGCAATCCCACCCACGTGCTCCACCAGCCGCTCCAGAAACACCCATCAGATGAAGTAACAGCTCCAGATTGAGCCAGCAATTAATCCTGCCACCTTGACCAGCAGGAAAACGCAGCCACAAACGCGACGGCCAGTGAACCTCAGAGCCACACGTGCACTGGGATGAAGGAAGCTGCAGGGGCTGCAGAGCTGTTCTGCTCATTCTTGGCAGACTCAGTCACTCTTAATGCAATATTCTGCTTATTAAGAGACATCCATAAAGAGCAAGACGTTGGCTGTGTGCCCTTCCCGTGAGGAAAAGAAAGCCTGTTGCTTTTAAGCCTCTTAGAAGCTGTTTCTCCTGCGCTTTCTTTTATCTTAACGTGAGAAGCACAAAACCCGTCCCAGCCTGTTTCCTCCGGAGAGCTCCGTGGGGAGCTGGAGGGCACAGGGCTTCTCCTCTGCACCGGGTCAGCGCTGCACGGGAGCTACCCCAGAACATCACTCACCACCCTGGCACGGACAACCCTGCAGTATTCCCTCTCAAAAGCAACCATGGCCAAAGCAAAGCGACCCAGATCCGCCCCCTCGTAAGGCAGGGCAGAGGCAACCTCGCTCTCAGGAGCCGGCTGGCGGCACCCCGGCAAAGAGGCAGAGTTTCCCTAAGCAGCACCCGCTCAGCGCAGGAAAACGGGGGAGCCCGGAGCGTGCCCCCGCCGGGACAGCCCTTCTGGGCTGGAGCAGGTTGATGGTACAGGCACAGGTAATTAAGCTGGGAAGATCCAGCCTTTAATCAAGAGCACAGCAGTATTTTGCATCTAAATACGATCCCCAGAATTACGTAAAAAGGACTCTTGCTGCTGGTCATTTCTGGTTTTACCCACTAGCTTTCGGTGATGATGACTTACTTTGCTCCCTCTATCTTTCAAAAGAGAAATGAGGCTTCCCCTGCCCACGGCACCACCACAGAGAGATGGACTTGGAGTCCGGCGGCCGCTCACAGCAGAGACTTCACGGTGCGCCCTTCCCAGGGAGGACAGCCCTGGCAGGCGGCGCCGTGCCGCAGGATCTCCAGCCACCCACGCCAGCACAGTGAGCCATTCTGTCAGCGCACAACAAAGCTGTCCCACGTTAACCATGCCGGGTTATTACAGCTGAACCGCCAGTGCATTTCTGTGTCGTGAAAACAGCTTAGATCAAACTAGCTGTTTTCACATGGGAAGAAACGTTCCCAAAGACTGCGGAAATTGCATCCACACTCGGGCTTACTGAAATAACCATGCTCATAGACCAGCTGAAAATCTAGGGGGAAAAAATAAGAGCTTTACAAAAAATGTAGGCTAAGTTTACTGGGCTTAAGTTCAAGATCTGATGGAATCACCACTGTCTAGTGCAAGTCCTTTGGGAGCAAGGACCCATCGCGGGATCATAAGACTCAAAAGGAGTTGGTTACCAGTAAAAGGATGGACAGAGGAGATGCTATTTCCAGCTAAAAATGCAGATTAGTTCTTAACTGGAAGAACAGTTTTTACTGTCTCCTGCACTTTAAACTAACGACACAAGATGAACCCACCACGCAATTGTTGCAAACACTGTTCCTGTTAAATGCAGGAGATAAGTAAAGGGCCCCCATGGGCTGGCAGCGTCACAAACCAAGCAGAACAAGGATCAGAGGACAGAGGGGACCCGCTGGATCAGCCCATCCCTCTTTCCCTCTCTGGGGACAACACCCCAAAACCCCCCTTCACATGCCAGCAGTGTGTTGGCCACCCTGCTCCTGCTATTCCCATGGGAAGCCTGTTCCAGGCCCCCACTGCCCTGATGGCCTTGCAGTTTCTAGTTTATTTGTAGCCGGATTACACCCATCTGCTCTAGAGCCTGAAGAAGTTTCCTTCGCTCTCTGCTTTCTGCAAACAGCCATCATACTCTGACTCGGACTTTGTTTTGCGAGGCCGAACACACTGAGCTCTGGCAGGGTATTTCTGCACTGTGTTTTCAGTGCAAGCCCTATACCTCCCTAAATTCTGGCACAGCTGCTGCAGCCACCCGAAGCCGTGCAACGGCAAGCATCGCCCGTGCTGGCATGCCCTCTGGCACGTGCTGCTGCGGCATGGACGGCACAGCGAGCTGCGGCTGGCCGCGCTGCTCCAGCGAGATTCACCTGCCCTGCCCACAGGCACACCCGGTCACTCCTCGTCCTCCCTCCCTCGCCATCTCGGAGCTTGTGGCTTTTATGGATGGCTTGGATTCAGCGTGGACACGAGGGACTAAACCACAGCTGCACGGGAGCCTACGCGCAGGCTAGGCTGCAGATTTGCTCATGGAAACAAAAGAGAAAAGATCCAGATTTCCACCACTCCTGTCAGCCCTGCCGGGGCACAGCAGCATGCCAGAGACACAACCAGGATAGCACGACTCCATCACAGCCCCAAGGCCAGAAAGGGCCTGGCCCACCCCAGCCACGGCTTCAATCCGTGCACCCTCCCCTACGGCTGGCTCTGTGCCTCCTGGTCCACCCAGGGTCTCATTTCAGTAGCTTTTGGACAAGGAGAAGAACGAACAGCAGGTCTCTGGATTCCCCCAGACCAGGGCGTAACTCCCAACCCTAAGAGGTCTGTCTGAGGTTTTTCTGCAGCGGTGAGCACAGCCAAAGAGCCGGTGGGGCAGCACGCAGCCCTGCATGCGGAAACACAAGGCTTTCTAATCCAGCTCCTTCCCGGGTTCAGCAACCTCGGCTCTAGTTAATTAGGAATCGATACCCCAAAGCTCACAGTTCCCATTACACATCCAAAACTGGTGACGACAAAGCTCTCCCAGCTGTTCAGAGCAGCAATGAGAGGATGTGTTAGGGTCCAGTGCTCCCCACTGGCTGTATTTCCCTCTGCTACATCACATAGGATCACTGCGGAAACAGTTTGGGATTCAAACATGGCAAGAGGAAAGACCTGCCCATCCGACCTGCTCTCCAAATAGGTACGGTGGGCACCACTCGTCAAAAACAACTGAACCGTGGCACGCAGTGAGACCAGGGAACATCACACCACCAAAACAGGTCCCAGCTGAACATGTGCTAACACACCATAAAATAGATAATGCCACGAAGAGGACAGTCACAGATAATTCCTGCACTGCTTGAAGATTTGGTCCGTTAAGGCCGTTCTTCCCAGGCAGCAGCTGTGTGCGCTTCAGGCTGCTTCCTCTGAGATGAAATCACCACGGATGAGACAAATCTGAGGAGGACAGAGCAGATCGCTGGCAAATCCAACTCACGTGCAAACCCTGATGGTGCAGCGCTGGCCCCGTGCAGCTCTGAGTCAGCCTCGCAGCGCAGCTGAGATCCACTCCCACGAGCAGAAACACGGCCTGCGTTGTCCTTGCTCCTCCTGCAGCTGATAACTGGAGACCCACGGTGATTCGGCTTTGTTTTGCCTTACGTGAGCAGTGGCTCCAGCCACCGAGACAGGAAGCAGCGTTTGTTCATACTCAAGCACATTCAGTGATGTTAGCACTTCAAAAGCTGCTACCGCACATTTTTGGAGCTCTTCCTCCCCCAAAAATAACTTCTGATATTTAGAAAGGGAAAAAACACTAGAATTAAATTAATAAATAAGAGAAAAGGATACAACCACTTCCAGCTTCATTGCACATCAAACAGACACAAATTTCAGCTTCCAGGCTGTTGTAAATACATCTTTAAAAGCAAAGTCAAGAGCTCCGAAGACGCTGGGCTCCATCGCTAAGGCCAGCCTCCTTCCTTTTAAAAAAGGAACAGTGTGGTGGCCAACACCACCCCAGCTTTCCTGGCCCCAGGAAAGCTACCTGTGTGCCCTGGGATTCTACCTGCTTCAGAAACAGGGAAATACTGAGACTAGGAAGGCATACAAATATGCTAGGTATGAGCACAAAAGGCAGATCAGATGCTGGCAAAATGTCATGTGACCAACAGCCCCCTTTAACGGGGCTTTAGGGGTAGCAAGAAGAGATTGAACTGAGCAGGGTCAGACGAGAGGTGGCCAGAGCCATGCCCTGACGGTGGCAATCACAATTGCCCTCCTCCACAATGGCATTTCTGGGCAGCATCTCCAAAGCCCAGCCTGGACCTGCTCTGCAGCGTGTTCTCTGCGTTCCACCTGTGCCACCGAGCAAGCCAGGGTTGCTGCCCTCTCCACGCACATGCACGCTCACACGCTCGCACACAGCTTGCAGGGATGTGGCTCAACTCCCACTGCTCCTGAAAACACTACACGCAATCCACGGCGGACAGCTCTTACCTTGAAAGATAGCAAAAATCTCTGCTGAAAAAGCAATTTCAGTTGTTACTTCTGCCCGGTTTTTACCCGGAGCAAAGAAAAGAGACGTTCTCCCTGTGAGCGAGCCAAACTTCCGCCTCAGCCTTGCCTCTTCCCATGCGCATTTGCTGCCTCCAGCCTGCACACCATCTCCCCAGAGCCAGGAGGGAAGGAATAAACAGCAAAGAGTGCTGCAGCCTCCTTTAGAAAGGGAATGCCCTGGCAATCCTTGACCAGGCGCAAGTACCCCCTCCTTTACCCCGCTGTTAACCCTAGCAACACCTCCTCAACTCCTCATCCTGGTCCTGGGCAAGACAGCAAGAGGGCGCATGCCTACAACACACTCGCACGGCGCAGATGGAAATCTAAGTTAAGGACTAACAGAAAGGTCTGTTCTTTTTCTGAGCGACTCAGCTGCATTTCCCCAAGTGCAAGCCCTGCGCCTCCAGCATCGCTGCCAGGGAGCGCAAACCCACCATGCACAAACAGCCGGGCTGCTCGCAGAACAGCAGATTTCTCCCACACTTCTGCAGTCAGATTTCAGCTGCAGAAAACTGCTACTTCCAGGAGGATCAGGCTCTTCCTTCGGCGCAGGGACAGAGCGCTCTGCTGGCAAAGCAGGACAGAAGCAGTGCTTTAAAACAAAGGACTGCCGGAGGAGAAGGTTATTCACCATTCAATCCACCTAAGTCAGACGGCCGAAGTTCCCCACTCTGCTCTACAGTTTGCGAATCTCTGGAGGAGCATCCTCTTTGCAGTCATTTACCTTAGGACCTCAAACATGTCGTTTGACCTTCTATGTGCCACCGTAACCCAGTAGGCAAATCAACCAAGAGCGGGATCCTCGCTGGAAGCCAGGTGCTGTGTCCAAAGCAAGATTTCTCAGGGTATTAAATCCAAAGCACAATCAGATAATCTCCACAATGCAGCCCAGGCTCAGCTGTCCTCAGCCAGAGATTCAAATTACTGCTTCGCGCAGCAACTCTGTATGGATATTAGGAAAACCTGACACAAAATCCCCCTGCTTAAGACAAGGATGATTTATCTGCAACACTCACAAAGGGTTACGTGCAGGAGGAGCCTTTGTCAGGACCTGCTGCTGCCTCTGGGATTCTCTCCAGTGCTATCTGACTCCAGATGGGCTGACCAAGTGCTTGTTGGCTCCCTGCACCCGGGCTGCAGAAACAGCACTGCCAGGACCTGGTTAACCTGAACATTTAAAGAAAAACCAGCCAAAATGAAAAGAACAAACTGGGGTAGCTCTTTGCTCTCTGCTGCGGGCTCCCAAGCTGCAGCACACAGCTGTGGGAAACATCACGCATCTGCAGACCTCACCTGGCTGGCGGTGACATCCGACAAGAGTCAAGAGGGGCTGCAAGGGAACCTGTGAGCTACCAGCGTGGAGAGGCACTACCCCACACTTCAAAACTGAACCCCAGCCCTTACACAGTTAGGGGCACCGGGGAGGGCTCAGGCGCACACACAGTGCTCTGCACCACCACGGCAGCTGAACTCAGTCCCCCAAAAGATAGTTTTCTGAACACGGAGCAAGCACAGAGCACGCTGCAGCCAAGCTGCCTTGCAGGCTGCTGCTGGCCCTGGAAAACACACTCCCCCCCACTCACGAGGTGCTTTCTGTTCACACCTTACCAGCTGGTGACCTGGCCTCATGAGAGAAGACAGGCTACAGTACGCCAGGTGTTCTCCTGGATGGAAAGATGCAATTTAAAAGAAACTAACCTGAGTTTCTCAGCACCTTACCAATCTGCTCCAGAGAGATGAGAAAAGGAGGGTGCCGTAAGCCAAATCTCTGAGGAACCAGAGAGCTTTGCCGTGAGACTTTCACTGAAGTTCACAAACAGTCCAAGCCAACACTTGATAACATCCATGGGAAAGCACCCAGCGGTATCAGCAGCTGGAGTCCTGTGCATCTACTTAATTTTTCCCCTGAGAGGATAAATACTGCATTACATCATCCATTTGATATCTAGTTAATTATGTTAATAACATAACCTGCAATAATCTAGAGCAACTAAAACCAAGATCTACTCCAATACTAGTGTTTTAACGTAACACCAAACTTAACTGTGCCACAAGACTAGTTGTTTGTTCAAAGAAACAGACAAAAAACCCAGCTCAAGAAGCTTAATAGCAAGCAGAAGTCCCAGAGGAGATGGTGCAGAAGCTCCGCAGTTGCTTGCATTAAAGACAGTCACAGGTCCGTAGCTCACCTCTGATGGCAGCCCATAACAGTCGCTGAAGGATGAGTTAGGCAGCAAGCGAAGGCAGAACGACCCCCCCATCAGTCCCTCCCACCCCCAGCACTGGGGGTTTTAGAGATTAGGCAGCCTGGAGTTTCTCCATGGACCACCCTAATTCCTTTATAGCCCACCACCTCGCTGAGCGCGGCCACAGACGGCAGTGGCAAGTCCTGCCCTTCAGTTACCTACAGGAAAAAGTGTCTCCTGCCTGCCCATTTCAACAGCACCTCCCAGCTCTCGCACAGAGAAGATGAATACAGGATGATTACCCACTACGACTCACAGCACAACTCAGGATTTTATAATTTCCTTTCCAAAACTATACTAAAAATATTTTATTCCTTTATGCACCCCATTTTTTCATTACTCCCTTATTCTATAGAATTTTTTGAGAGAAAGTCAAATAATACAGCTACATCATCGCTGAATCAAACTGATTAGATGTGTGACTTCCATTAAATAACACAGTAAGCTCCAAGGGAGGAGGAAATCAGAGTCATAGAGGATCAGCACTTTTGTGGAGATGTAGCCACATTTCAGTTTCAGAATTAATCAGAGCCCAAGAGTCTATTCAGAATTCCCTTGCAGATTTTGCAACACAATGAAATAATTTCGCATACAGTTGTGGTGATTCCAGACCCATTTTTCTTCCAAGTGATATACAAAACATATGTCGTGGTACCGATGTTTTCTTACCCAAGGCATAGCACCAGCTTGCTACAGGACCGACTCCAGTCTCCAGCAACATTAGCATTTTCTGTCCTCACAGATACCCCTGCCTTGGCGCCAGAGAAGCTGCTGACATTTACAAAAAAACAAAACAGGTACAGTGTCACCTTGCTTTTTTTTTTTTTCTCTTTCTGAGGACTAGTGAGAAGCACTCTATGTCACTCCATTTTATTTAAGGCCATGGCTCGCTCTTTGCAAGGAAGTGTTGTTTGGGGTTAAGAAGGAGCGTGTAAGGTCTGAGATCTCTCCCGAGTCCTACTGCCAACAAGGAGGACGCATGCACCTCCAGAGACATGCACTGGAGGAACTCCTCCGTGCTGAGGCCACTCATAGTATCACGCTCACCTTCTTACTCCCATAGCACGACCAGACCTTCCCGTTTCCAGGCCAGGACCTCTCTCGGGGTGGCCCAGGACCCTGCTAGTGTGGGGCTCGCTCGTCCCATAACAGGAGGAGGGTACCCTGCACTCCCCTGCTCCCAAGCCCAGCTTATCTGGGCTGCTCAAGGACCAATGACAGTGTCCCAGCTCACAGAGGGAATTAACCCCCTGGGTTAATCAACAGCCACCAAGTGTGCTCAGTGCTGGGTCATCTCCAGCAGCACCACGGTGGCTCGGAGGGAGCACTGGGATGCACCCCTGAGTCGCACCCAGCTCCCGCTGGCCCCATTTCTCCCTGCAGTTCCAGCCAGACTTGGCTAGTCTGCGCTGACTGCCCAGTCCAGGGAAGCAATTTTTACTCCAAAGCATTTCGTGACTTTGGTTTCAGTTGGCAGCACCAAGTTCCTGCCAACTCCTTCGTAACCCCTTCCCCAAAACTCTGTTGCTATCTGCTGAACAAAGCCACCTAATGAGCTGCTACATATCTGTCCCTCAGATCACCCAAAAAGCTGCTTCCCCATGAGCCTAATTTGCCACTACTGCTTGCTCGGAGGCAACGCACAGCAGTCCTGCCAGGGCAGACAACGAAGACATGCAAAACCACATTGTTAGGCTGCCTCACTTACACACAAGCAGATCTGACAAGAACATTGACCAAGATACAAATCAGCTAGCCAAGTTCAGCAAGATGCGCAATCAGGCACACAGAGCTGTATTCCCTTTGAAAACATGAGTGAAGGAAGAGACATGATGTCCTCATACCTCTCCAGGCACCATCCTAGTTTTGGCATGCGTAGGACATCACCTGGATACGAGCAACACCAACTCCAGAACCGCAGACGAAGCAAGCAGAAGACCTCTCACTGAAAATCTAGACACAGCAGATGGATTCAAAGCATCCCTAATACGCAGCAACGCATCTCCTCCAGTCTCTGCTCTAAGCTTTTCTAAACCCTTTCCCTGCCACTCTGTCCAGGCAACACCTCACTGCTTTACTGTTAAATTAAAAGCCTCCCTGGTCAGAGGGTTTCCAACAGTCCTAAGGCTGGGTCACTGCTCTCACAGCAGGGGACAAGACTGGTGAAAATTCAAACACATAATACCAAGATGTCCTCAGGGCAGGTAAATAGCTCAGCTGCTCTGGAGGATTCAGGACTGAAATCCCCTCCTAAGCCTGGAGGATGGAGACAGAGCAGCTCCCACAGCTACAACACTAAACAAGCTGGGAACTGTTTTCTCTCTCATCAGAATAGCCCAGCAGCCAGCTCAAAACTGAGCTCCCACCGCGCTAATGCCTCCTGAACCGTGGCACCCAAGAGGGAGTCTGAAAGCCTGAGTGTAGGTCAAATAACGGCACTTGTAGTTTGAAGCCGTGAACATTGGGGGAACCTCCATTCCCAACACACAAATGTGCTCCAGATGAGATCTCGGTGGAAGAGCTAAACAAGCCCATGAGAAGAGCTGAATTTTTAATGGCAATGGAAACAGTCTCCAGTCCCAGCTTCCCTCTCTTGCTCAAAGACTACGTTAAGATTTTGGGGGAGCAGAATGGTCACAGCAGAGCAGGTGGGAAGAGCAAGTTGAGCCTTCAGCGCACAACCACACCTCCTGCGAGCACTTTCTTATATACCATAAAGCAGAATAAAGGCGCTAAGTTAATTGGAAGACAAACTGAACACGCCTTTAAGAAAAGGGCTGCACACACACACTAGCAACAGCTATCCATCCAGTGGTCAGTTAAAAATACAAGCCCAAAGGAATCAGCAGCAGCACGGAAATCCCACCGCAATGGCTCTCCTCTCCCTATTCTAGTCTTTGTCCTTCCCTCCAACGCAGGGCTACAACACTCTCCTTCTGCCACACATTGGGTGACTGGGACCCCCAAGGACCACAAAAGCATCCCAGGTTGGAGAGTCACCACAGCAGAGGCACAGTGCTGGCTTTGGCCCATGGTTTCCTCCCAAAATGATGCTGCGCGGAACCCCAGGGGTTCCTTTGCCTCTCTTAAAAGGGTGGCCTGCCACTTGTTTGCAGAAACAATCAATACAATTCAGCAGACTGATTTTCATTCATCACCAGCCAGAAATCTAATCTCAAGTTAACAGCATGACCCCAAACACAGGTATCGCATCTATCATTTAAGTTATCTGCTGTGGATGGAGCATGAGTGGATATTACAGCTGCAGTGAGCAGGGCTGCCTATATCACAACGACTAATTTATTCTCAGAAAGGCTAATTTAATCTGGCAGTGAATGTTCTCAAAGCTTCCTTGCACAGAAAAGCTTTTATCTTGGTTGGCTTAACAACAACACAACATATCCAAAAACGTGGAGGGATGCTAAAGAAGAACACTATCCTTGTGTTTTGAGCCCTCTAGTACTTTTGTTTGAGAAATTTCTCCTGGTAACCACAGACTTTGAGAAAACATAGAGTGCCTCTGTTTTTTTTTTTAAAAGCCAACTGTGGTTTCAAGGCAAAATACACAACAGCTCAGGCTACTGCCCCCTCGCATACAACTGTGTCTTGACAGAAAGAGCTGTGCGCTCAACAAAACTAAAACCCAGCAAAGATTGTTTAGTGTTAGACACCATGTTCACTTCCAACCGCCCATCTGCACAGCAAGAGGGGCAGCCAGCACGTCGGGCCTGGGGTGTACTACCTGCTGCTGGAAGGTGACTTTCCCCAGCCCACACTACAGAGGAATAAACTTGCAAAGACATTCAAAAGCCCTCCCTGTTAAGAAGCTGCGTAACTGCATCATGAAGGATTTCAGAGCGAGCATCCTTCAACCTGCCTGTGGCAGGGGGGTTGGAACTCGATGATCTTCAAGGTCCCTTCCAACCTAAACCATTCTATGATTCTATGATTCTATGATTCAAACTTCCAGCCTCTCCATCCATGGGGGGGCAGTAACTAATTAAGTAATCAGAAAGCTTTTTTTCATGGCTTTTAAATTCCAGTTCCTATTTGCCCCTTACTTGTGAAAGTATGCACAGAGGCAGCATGCATCCAAAGTCACGCTTCGCCATTGGAACTGGAGCGCGCTGTCTCTTAGCTCTGCGGTGAGAGTCACCGTATCACCTGTGTTGTACGGACACGGCATGAAGAAGTGGTCCTCAACTGGATCTACCCCTTGCAAGGTAGATCACTGGAGAGCCAAGCACTGTCCCTTGGAATGAGAGGGGCTAAACGAAGGGATTTTAAAGCATTACAGTAGATATAGCTGAACCAGGATAACCCTCCACGCTCTTAGGAGTGTCACCATCATTCTGCTGCAAAAGAAAAGCTGGTATCTGTGCAAGGATCACAGCCTGGATCATGCCTGAGAGGGCTCCTTTGGTACAAGGACAAGAACATGCCGCAGATGACGTCCAACAATTTAGGATGATTCAGTAATTCGGGAATAAGGAAAAAAAAATCAGAGGAAAGCAGAGCATTAAGTCAGGCCAGAGGAGAAAAAAAAACCAAAACAACACAACACTCCCCTTGTTCCTATCCGTCAAGAACCGCTGTCCCAAGAATAGCCTATTCAGAAACCAGGAAACTCAGAGAGCAGCAGGGAAGGGCTGAGTCATGGCCATTTGAAAAAAAAAAAAAAAAACAAACAAAAACCCCACAACAAAACAACCTAAAAGGGAAGGAGAGAAAACATGAACAGCAGCTGTTCTGGGTCTTGGAGATATGAATAAGCCAATCCAAAACTTATTAGCCAATCTTTAATTTTCAAAGCTCTGCAAACACACAGTACTGCCATAAAAAGCAGTCTGCCCTCCCTCTGCTCCTGGGAGGCAAATTTAGCTCTGGCTGAATCAGGCAAAGTTGGTGGTGCTTCCCAGCACCAGCCTCTCAACGCAACACCCATTCGGCCACGCACGGCTGCCAGGACACAAACTGCTCCCTGTTTATGCCCTGACCTTTGCCTTTATTTGTGCCTCTACAGCATTATCATCCCAGTATCACAAAGACTTACAGGCTGGACAAATGCTTTCCAGAAGGGATGCTATTAGCAGAGGGTGGGGAGCCATTTCCCGTACCCACACTGGAAGGGCACGAGGTAAAGTACGACTTGGACGGGTTTCCCACGACTCTCTGCGAATGGCCGAGCAGACGACAAGTGCTCCCATCTCGCAGCCAGCCTCAGCGCTGCCCGTCTGGCCCCCAGGACGGCCAGGCTACAGTTAAGTTTTGCTCAAGTCTTCCCACGTGACAATCTTTGTTCCGTGACCTAAATGAAATCAATTTTACAATAATTCTCCCCGGGACAGTAATCTTATTCACTCACCCATAATCTAAAAGATTATACCTGCTCTCCAGCTGTGGGGCTCTGGGAGGAAGCACCAGGGATTTCTGAGCAACGAGGGCTTATTTTTAATACAATTCCTCAACTACCCTTCACAAACTAGGGAAGGGGCCGTATCTTTTCAATCAAATAACTGTGCTTCAAACATGTTTGGCAAACAAACCCTCCAATTCATTTTATCTTGCACTGTGAGGTTCTGTCAGATTAAAGATGCAAAGGTAAGAAGTGGGAAGACCCTCCGAGTCCATCCCTGCAGGGAGCGGGCCACAAAAATAATACTGGCTGAGAACTGGAGTGAGGCGGGAAGTGTACTGTGTCTACACACGCAGCCCACCAGCAAGCGAGAGCAAGCCTCTGTGCTTTTCCTTTTCACATCTGCAAAGTCCTTTTAGTCTGAGAGTGGGCTGTATTTTTGGTTTTTTGGTTTTTTTTTCAGGGAGCCAGTATAAACCATGGGGGAGCTCAGAAAGCCCTCTGCAGCAGCTGAAGAGCCTCTCCCTGCAGCCCGCACAGGTCCTCAAGCCTCCCACTGCCTGTCCCAGGCAGGGCAGGGGAACTGCTGAGAAGGCAGCTCCCACAGACCCAGCCTCTTCCCAGCAGCACCAGGACCTGCTGGGATAACTACAACACAAGGCCTTCACACACAGACCCAGCCTTGACACGAACTCCCAGAAGGAGAGCTCAAGGAAAGTGTCCCAAAGCAAACAGGCTCTCATGGTTCAAACTGTAAGTAAAATTCTTTTTCTCTGCAGCTACGCAATGCAACAAGTAAATAAAGATGATACATAGCTAGAGCATGGGATGTACATGTACCATGGCAAGATGCGATGGATGAAATTTACAATTGTAAGATGGAATGCAAGATGAAACTGCAAGTGTGTAACCTTAAAGTTAGAATGCTCATTCCAAAACCACATCTTCCAAAACTGTAGCCAGCATGTTACAGCAAGGTAGAGAAGATTTTCCTTCTAAATGCTGAGACTGGGTATCAAAGAAGGTTTGGGGACAATGACACCTCAAGGACTGGAAGGCCAGGGTGAGACAATCCCTCTCAAGCCTCAATTACCGCCCGTTGAGGAACGCCGATGCATTGTATTTAACCTAAACTCAGTAAAGGGAAATTTTGACTATAGGCTAGCCTCTCTTTCAGCCACCTCTACACCTATACGTTTGTCATATACACATTAGCTTTATGGATGTGAATTTTTTTTCCCATTTGTCCATGCACGTGTTAAGAGTTAAAAGCAGTACCTGTCAGCTCATTAAAGTTGCCCACTATTAAGAGATTCCTGATCCCAGTAACCAGAGACCTGTACATGTGTGTTTGCACGCTTCTATGCTTTGCTCATATGTATATGTATTAGTTTGAAAGATATGCTTTTACTCATATGTATATGTAAAGATTTGGGATACCTTGTAGTAAGTTAGTGTCAATCTTGCCACCTTCGAATCCGTAATTAAGTCACTGTTCAATTATTTTGTTAAATCGCTTTGTAAACTTTAAATTGGTTAATGATTAAGTGCTGCTAAAATTCAACCTCTTGATCTGCTTCAAATCACTAATAAATGTTGAATCACTGCTAAATCATAACCATGTCAAACACTTCCACCTGTGACAGACATACACAATAGGGAATGTCTACCTGCACACTGGTTCAAGGCAGAAGGGGACCACCATCTCAGCACAAACGCTTTATCTTAAATTCTCTTAATCTATAAGAGAACTGGGTATTATTCTGCTTTCTTATGTATATAGGAGGTAAAGGAAAGATAACTATTGCTAATGCAGAGTTACCGTACTAATCACAATAGCTAATAGAGAAATATATTACTTAATTTGCACAGAAAGCCCCAGCTCATTTTTTCATTCTCCAGTCACCTCAGGTTTCATCATCGTAAGAGGTACAAAGTTGAACACATACAGCCGGCAGCTGTTCTTCACAGTTCCTAAGATGCCAATTACATTGCCATCTTTTGGGGTTATTGTATTTTCTCACTCTGAATTCAGGCCTGCTAAGAATACTCAGATTAAAGATAGCTGCACTAAAGTGGGGCCTCACAGAGGAAATGTGCAGCATGAAGCAGCTTCCTTCCTACCTCCATCCTCTACCTAGACCTGTGACCAGCACAGGCCTGCTGTACTCTCTGGGCTCTCAAACAGCCCTTTTTCACCATCACAAATACAAAAAAATTTAGACTGCAGCCACGAGGCAGCTCTGAATGAATGAGCTCAAAGCAAAACTGTAACAGCAGCCAAGAGTTTCCCCAAGCGTTTCACGTCAGAAGTAAAAACTGTGCTCCCCCTGACTCAGAGATTTTATACTGTTGAGAAAATGGATTGTGGTTTCCTACGGCATCTGTTCTAATTGTGTTCCTTTTGATCAGAGGAGATATGTCCTTTGCAAAGCATGCAAAGATCTGACACTGCTTACGAAAATCGCACTGCTTCTCTCCAGTTGCAAGACAGACACTGAGTGCCGATCAGGAACAACAGGAAAACAGCAAGGTGAATATCACATCCCAAGGCAGAAGTTGCTCATCATGTGGTTTTTGAAGGAGAAAAAAAGGTACATACACATCTGCGTCTACTAACTTTTATGCTCACGTTCCTTGCTCTGAAACCGTCAGGAGAGTCAACTGGTTTCAGGCTAGAGTACTTTGCCTGCATAACAGCTGCAAAATCAGGTCCTGGAAGTAAAACCAACCAAAAACCTCCAACGACTTGCAGAACAACTGAAGTTCCCACTACAAACCATCGCTTTTACTGTATCGGGGAGAAGGGAAGAGTATTGCGGAATTAAAATCTCCTCTTTTAGAACATTATTGACTGCTGTTAAGAGCCACGGGGCATATCAGCATCTATTTGTTGTTTTCCAACTGTCCTGTCCTCCCTGTTTTCAGCAGCTTTGAATAGACCAGTCTGGGAGAATACCTTCTCATCGCAGTTTGATGAGAAGTTGGCATACCTGTCTAGAAGCTCGAAGGTATATTCAGTCCTGCTGCCTTCGTTAGTGTTTTAATCTCCATATTATGCAAATACTATTTGCTCCTTGTCTCACCTGGTAGCGACAAATCTTTTCCTTGGCTTGGTGCAAAACTGAGTAAATGTGAGCCTGCACACAGAAAAACTATCACACTACAGACAGTACATTCAGCACACGTACAGAGCTGTGGCAATATCAGCAAAAGCGATGGACAGCCCCGTTGCAGACCCTACAAAAACCGCTATTAAAAAGAGTTCGAAAAACTTAGCTTCCTTCAATCTAGGATACTCTCTCCTGATTAAAGCAATTATTACAATCAAATACAATGGCTTTACAATGGTACCACAAGCAGACGTAGAACACTTAATTTCATACTTCTCTTTACCCATAAGCAAAAAAGTGGACTTGGATCAGAGCAGATACTAGAATATCTCCTTCCAAAACCACTCATCCTCATACTGGAAGATTTCTGCATCAACCACCTCCTTTAAATACAAGTATTTATCTGCTAAATTCACATCTGAAGAGGGAAAAAAATAATCTTTTATATAATAAAGTTACCTTCATCCCTTCTCTCGTTATGTTAGTGAGTAGCACTGGCAATGGGAACACTTCCGCAGATGACAACCCTGTGCCAAGGACCCAAAACCCCCTGAAGCACATACCGTGTGGGTGTGGTGGACAGGCTCTAGTCTGGCCCCTGGCTGAATGCCTTTCAGCTCCAGGAGCGCATTAGCTGCACTCCCAGAGTGCATCTGCCAGTTGTGCTTCATCCAGAAGGAAAGCTTTGCATCACTGCGTGATTTCCCACGCACAGAAAGCATGGCTGATTGGGAAGTGAGCTTCAAAAACACGCTCATAAACCAAAACAAGGCGGTGACAGAGACACCCTCCCTCCTTTCATAACAGCAGCTGAGACAGAGCTCCAATCAGAACAGACACAGGAGGAACTTAATTTCAGAACTGAATTTCAGGTGCAGGACCTGTTGAGGGAACACAAGAAGAAATTCAGCGTGGTATTGCATCTTCTTAGGAAGGGCTCGGATTCCGAAAGAGAAGCTCCCTGTTAACTGTCCCAGTCACGCCTGTGGTACTCAACATATGAACACGTACATCCCCTCTCCCAGCTACTCCCAGAGGGCAGCTCCAAGCAGATGCAGCCACCGCAGCCCCACCACCAACCGCAGCTGAGGAGGACTTGAGCATATTTGCTCCACTTGGCATCACTCAGGGGACATCTGGGGATGTTGCTCCATCACCCTGCCCTTGTTACAGCCTCATCCCCCCTGATCTGTGCTCAGGCCACACCACCAGACAGCCTCGTATCAGTTCCTAAAGTTATTGCCTCCCTACTCCAAGGAGGAATTCCTTCCTCGCATAACGCCTAAGGAGAACAGAGCAGGTACATGGCTAAATGCTTCTGGGGATTTCCTGGGGTGTGTGGACATCACTACAACATTTAGACAGAGAAGCCTTTGGGAAAGGGAAGTTTTCAGCCTGCACTTTCCACACTGACATGAGTTTTGTTTAGTTCCTAAAAATGAATGAATGACATACTATGGTTATATACTACGCTACTTAATACTCGCTCTAGTTTCCCCTACTCTAGTTTCCCCTACTGCCTGTTCCAGTCACACACTCTGGAAAGCAGAAGGGCTCCTCCTGAAATGAAAGCCCCATTTCAAGCACATTGGTTGAAAGGCAACAAACAGGAGGATACCTTGCATATTCACAAAGTGTTTCTCAGCAAGTTTTACATACAGCCCGAAATGACTATAATTATCGTTTAAAACATTTCTATTTAAAATCATTGTGCCTGACCTAGTCTACCACCTGGTATTTTAGGCTCAGCCTGGAACGTGACAACCACCAGTCCCCTCACCAGTTCTCACTGGTGTGTGGAGACTGCCTCTGAACAATTTTTCCAGTGATGCCTTGGGCCAAGGGGCACGCACCTACGCTTGCAGCGACTTGGAGAAGTTTAACCTTGAGTGTGACTCCTGCCATCCAGAAGATGCCGGCATGGTGGTGTCCATCCCAGCCTGCCTGTTCCCACTCCCCTGCATGGCCCGGGGGCTCTTCCCAGAGTCCCAAGCCCCATCCCTCTGTTTAGCAGCAATCACAACCCCCTGTGCTTTTCATAAAACAACTGAACACTGCCCTAACAGCTCCTACCCTTTTGCCTCTCCAGTCCCCTTGGGAGGAAGAACCAAGATCTCACCGCTCTAATGGTTACAGATCTCGCAGCCTCCTGCTAACATTTATTCATTGGTATTTGTTGTTGTGCTGTGTTACCCATTAGCTGAACGAGCTCGCCTCCTTTCACAGGGTTCACACTGCCAATGTGCTGATGGACAATATCATCCCCATTATCATCATTTCTCTTCCCGCTTGCCAAGACATCCGAGCTTCTTTCAGCTCCTCTAAAACGGGCTCGCCATTCCTGATCACTGAACGGGCCGTTCCAGCCCAAGCTCATCCCTCCTGAGCAGGAAATGACTGGAAACACACACACTTGTGCCTAGGCCTGGCTGCGTCTGCCTGGGTAACGGATCTTATTTGCTCTTCTCACAGCTGTGCCCTGCTGGCAGCTCCCAGCCGTCCTCTCCGCAAGCCGGCACCACTTCAGTCAGGCTGGAGCGCTCGCCTTACAGCGGAAAGTCTTTCCCCAAGTACACGACCTCGCTTTCCATCCGATTAAATTTCATCCCGTGCCCGCTGCTCTGGCCCTCCCCGATCCTCCCGTCCCAACCCTTCCCTGCGCTGCTGAGGGTACAGAGCTGAAGATTTGTAAGATTTTAGCGGCATCCTGCAGCACTTTGTGGCCGCTGCGGACACCCCAAGGCTGCCTCCCCGTCCCCCCGACCCCCATCACCATCTGTCCATACCTCTGCTCCCCAGGACGCGCGGCTCCGCAGCAAACGCTCCAGCCACCGAGCCCTTCCCTCTGCCCGGAGAAGCGTGGTCCTCCCTCAAAGACTTAACCGGGGATTTATTGTCATCCCTTTTTTTCTTATCAGCGGCGGATTTTGCTGGACTTCTCCGGCGTTTCCCGCACACCCCCCTGCTCAGTGTCCCCACGCCTCCAGCCGGCCCCGTTGCCGGGAGGCCGCCGCGGCCTGCCCGGGGCTGGGAGAGAAGACACCGGCCCCGCCGGGCCGGCCAGCCGGCCGGTCTCCCTCCCTCCCTCCCTCGCCCGGCCCCACCGCTCCCCAGGGCCCAGCGCCCGACCCCCGCCTCGGCCTCCCGGGGAGGCACCTACCGGCTGCCGGCTCCCGGCGGCGGCTCCGGCACCTGCCGGCTCCGGGGCGGGGCGAGGCGGGGCGAGGCGGGCGGTGCCGCGGCGGGGCGGGCCTGGGCCGCGCTCTCACAGCTGGGGGCCGGGGGCTGCGGCCTACTCCCCGCGGCGGGCCGCTCCGGGTCGGGCTGAGGCCTGCTCTCCCCGCCGGGCCGCACCGGGACGGGCCGGGGCCCGCTCCCCCCCGCCGGGCTGCGCCAGGTCGTGCCGAGGCCTGCTCCCCTCGCCCGGCCGCACTGGCCCGGGGCCTGCTCCCCCCTGCCGGGCTGCTGCAGGGAAGGGGCTGGGGCAGAACCCCGCGGGCCATCTCCCGGTAACATCCCCTGTGACCTCAGCCCCGGGCCCTCCTCCAGCGTCCCCGGCCCGGGGTGCCCCCGGGAGGGCCGAAGGCAGCATGAACGTTACCGTCACGCTGGCGGAGCTGGCGGACATGGCCTTCGGCACGGCCGACGGCCCCCAGGTCAGCGCCCTCCGCGTCCTCCTGCGGGGCCTCCTGGAGCACCTCCACCCGCAGGAGGCTGCGGCGCAGGTCCGGGAGGATGAGAGGGGTCTCCTGGAGCCCGCCGCCGGTGTGGCCGGGGGGAAGCCCTGCTCCCTCCACCAGCAGAGGCGGCCGTGGCTGGGGAGGGCAGAGGGGCAGCTGAGCTGCCCCAGGGGGCCCCCGGGTACTGCAGAGCTGCCGGCCACGGGCAGGCTGGCCGCCGAGGTGTGGCAAATGGTGCAGCTGAAGAAGAGGATGGAGGTGACTGAGGAGGGGATGACGAAGGTGAGAAACCATCCTCTGGATGTTGCCCATCCTCGGCTGGGGGCCACCACAGGGTCTCGCTCAGTGTAGCCTCCTGCCCTGTGTGGTATTTTGCCCTACAGAGGGTCCTGCTCTACACAGTGTGCTGTCCTACACAAGCACCCCGCCCTGCGTGGTATCCTGGCCTCTGCCATGCACTGCCTTACACAATGTACTGCTCTGGGTGGCGTCCTGCCCCACATGGTGTCCTGCCCATGCAGTGACCTGCCCCATCTTGTACCCTATGCAGTGTCCCACCTGACATGGCATCCTGCCACACACAGTGTCCAGCCCTATGTAGTGCCCTGCCCTACACAGTGACATGCCCATGTCGTGTCTTGCCCTTGCCATGACATCTGCTGCCCCAGGAGCAGGGAGCCTGACGAAGCACGGAGGCACCTTTCTGGCTCTGCTGGCCTTAGCTCCACTTGGGACTAATTAAAGAGCAGTATTTAACACAGCCACTGCCCAAAGGTGGTTTCGGTCACTTCTTACCTGACCCTGAGGCTCCATCCGTACTTGCTCTGAGATTCAGGTCTGTTGGATCCCATCCTGCCCTGGTAAGGGTCCCCCAGCTGTGCCTGGGTCTGGGGTGGCTGTGGGCTGGAGCACACAGCTCCCACTCCCCCAGCAGGGACAGCAGCATCCCCATCAGGCTCCTCTTCTCCTCTCTTCCCTGTGGCACAGTGAGTGGCTGAGCTGTGGGTGACAGCGGTGCTGCCTCACAAGGCAGACTTTCCCCACACCAAGGCAGGATCCCATGGGAGTCACTGCCACAGCACAAGTTCAAGTTATTTGGCTGTTCAAGTTTAGACTCTGGGAAACGCAACACATAACATCAGAGCTGCCTTCCTTGCCCGAGCCACACATTGTAGCATGAGGATGAGTTGCGGTGGCCTTGTGCCTGGCTATGCTCTCCACAGGCAACATGGGGCTGGCCCACAGCAAACCCAACACTTCTTCATCCCTTGTGAGACCTGGCAGCTCCGAGCCGATCCCATCTCACATGTCGTGACCTTGGCTTTGAGCACAACCACAGAGCAAAAGGAAAAGGTGACAGAACATTGCCAGGGGGAGGAAGCTGGAGCTGGGACACTTGTCCCTTTCGAGCATCTTCCATTTCGGTTTGGGGGAGCTCTGTGGGCATGGCCATGGGCCAGCCAGATGTGGCTGATGCTGTGGCAGCTCCGTTGGGTCCCAAACACACCCCCAAATCCAGGTCTTCACTGTGCACCTCTTAGCTTCCCTTATCCCCATGTCCCCCTGGAGCCCACGGGGACTCAGCATCACTGGCCAAACCTGTGTTCCTCAGGTCATGGACATGCTGCAGGAGATGCTCACCACCACCTACTCCCTGAAAACCACTGTCGAGGGCTTCCAGGAGGAGCTGCAGGTCCTGAAGGACAATTTCCAGAAGGTGCATGCATGAAGCCAGGCTGGTTGCTGGAGAGCTCTTGGCAGAGCTCTCAGGCTCCCCAAGGACCTACATGGATGGCCAGGTGGCACAGGGTGACAGGGATGGGGTCCCGAGCTCAGGCTCCTTCCCAATCCAAGGCTAAGCTGGGAGATGTGGGATCTGCTCTGGAGCCCAGGGGTTTTGGGTAGACACGGCCTGCAGCCACGGAGCCCTGCTGCCCATCCCTGCCTGTCCCTGCTGGTGATGCTGATCCTCACCATTCCCACCCCCTGCGGATGCCGAACCGTCTGATGGCTCTGTTTAACAGGCTGGTCTGGAGGAGCTGCGAGAGCGGTCAGTGCAGCAGGACGAGCATGGCCACCTCTTGCAGAGCATCCTGGACCAACTGGTGAGTGGGGGAAGCCCTGGGAGAGGGGCTGGGAGCGGGCGTCTGTGGCCCCATGCACAGAGGCACTCAGCACCCAGCCCCTGGGACTGTCCCCAGGCTGTCCAGGATCAGGCTTTGGCAAATCCTTATGGAAAAGACACTCAAGCCTCCCAAGGGCTGCCCTGGCTGTGGTGACCTGCCTGGGCAAGCATCTGGCCCCACAAGACTGGGTGGTCACATGGCAGGGTCCATGTCACCTTCCCAGCTGCCAGAGCAGCAAGATCCATCCCTGGGTGCCCAGGTGTCCCAGTGGCTACCACCAGTCACCTCCACTACTCTTGTCCCTCCTGCAATGCCAAGAGAGCATCACCACCCTGGGACATGGCAGCACAGACACAGGGGTGGATTATACCCTCTAGATTTTAAGGCCCCAGGGGACCTGCAAGGGTGGTGGCAAGATTTGGCATTGCCCTCCTCATTCCGGGGCTGTCCAGGCTCTCTGCTCCCAGAGCAGGGCAGAAGGACTGGTTTCTCTCCTGGTTGCAGGCAGAGGTGCGGCAGGAGCTGATCTCCTTCCCCTGGCATGCCGCTGCACTCTGCCAGAGCACTGACTGCAGGACGCCCGCTGGCGAGGTGCGTGCAGGGTCCCGGGAGCCAGGCTTCATCGCTGAGGGCTCGCACTGCCCCTCAGCTTCAGGACAGCACAGGGATCTTCTCACTCCCCAAAACCCTGGGGGCTGTTTCATTTCAGAAGCTCTCCAGCCAGGAGCTTGGCCCCGAGCCCTCACAGGAGCCAGCCCACAAAGCACCGTGCGTGCTGAGCTGGTTCACGGAGCAGCATGAAGTTGTGGGGAGCCATGTCAGCTGCCGTGAGAGCCAGCTCCAGCAGCACAGTGAGCACCGACATCCCCACCATGCTGGGCCACTGTGCCGGGTTGTGCCACCGGACCTTTGCTGGGACTGGTGGATGGCAGGGCCACACTCAGCCATCCCGTCGGAGTCCCCAAGCTGCTGCAGCCCCCTCGTCCCTCTGCCCCACTCCCAGCCATGCTGGCATGACTGGGGACATGGTCACTGCCCTCTGTGGCACCCTTGGGTGCCCTGGTGCTGGCCATGCATGGGGGGTGGCAGCCAGGCTGGGGGGTCTCTGCAGCCATAAAGCCACCTGGGTTTGGGACGGCACTGTGCTGGAGGCCTGCAGGAGCTGGCACTGCCTGGAGCAAAGCTTTGGTGTTTGTTTTCAGCTGACTCGGGGACCTTGGAGGACACAGCTGCCCGACTGGAGAAGGTACCAAGCGAGATGAGCCACCTGCAGGATGGAGGAGCAAAGGTGCCCAGCTGCCCAGGCCTCAGGGGGGCTGCCTGAGGGTCTGGAGGCTGCAGCCCCACACCCCACTTGCCAGGGATGCACTGGGACATCTCTCAGGATGTCCTTGCTGACCACTCACTGGGGCCACCCATAAGCATACCTCCCTGCCTCGCTGGGGTCCTGCAGCCACCCTGTTTCTCACCCAGGGCCACATTTGTACTCCTCAGGGGCTGGATTTTGGCAGGGAGGTGCTGGACCAGGTGGGGCAGCTGCAGGAGCAGTGCACGAGGCTGCAGGAAGCTGCGGAACGGCTGTGGGGTGACACCGAGGACACCCAGGTGAGCACAGCCCCGGGCTCAGCTCGGAAGCCGCTTGTGCCATGCCTGGCATCTGAACCGGGCTAGGTACAGGCTTGCCCAGACTTGGCACGTCCCCACATCCCCAGCGTGCCAAGATTTCGTGGCCATGCCACGTTGACGGAGCTGGGGATGAACAACGATGAGCAGCTCTGAGGGAGGCATAAGGGAAGGTGGGTGGCTGGGGGCACGTGCCAGGCATGGAGCCTGTGCGGGATGGTGGAGCGCCCAGCAATGAGCAAGGTGCTGCTGGAGCAGGGCTTGGGTGTTGTGAGCAAGCAAAGGCATGCGGGGATGGTGGCAGGGATGGCAGTCTGCAAGGGATGGCTGACACCATGTCCCCCTCAGAAAGCAGACAAGGCTGCGCTGGAGACCAAATCGAGCCAGGAGGAGCTGCAACATGCCATGGTCCAGCTGAGTGAGATGATGCAGGACCTGCTGCAGAGGATGTCTCTGCTGGACCAGGACAGGCAGAAAGCCCTGGATAAGCTCCTCAGCGAGATGGACTCCAAGGTAGCATGTCACCTGGGTAGGGTGGTGGGGATGGAGGGATGCACCAGGCCAGGGAGCACATCCCTGCATGGAGAGGGTGAGCCCTGAATCTGCCAACGGCAAGAAATGATGGTCCTTGCACCATGGCTGGCCATGCCTCCCAAGGTGTCCCCAATGTCCCTCAGGGGCAACAGCATCCCTTGGAATGGGGCTGGTGTCCCAGCAAGACCTCCTGCCCTCCCTGCAGCTGGACTGTGCGGTGCTGGCTCCCCTGCAGGCACAGCTGGAGCAGCTGTGGAGGCTCACCCAGCAGTACCTCTGCCAGGGACCCTGCTGCAGTGCCAACCATGCCGCCGGATTCAAGAGGTGGGGGCTGCTGGATCCCATCCCATCCTATCCTACCTTGTCCCCTTCTGTCCTCTCCTCTACTGCCCCATCCCCTCCCGTGCTGCCCCATCCTGCCCTGTCCGTCCCATCCAGACCGTTTGTCCCACCCTGCCCATGAGGCACCAGCCACCCATGGGACCTCACGCGGTCCCTGGGGTGCTGGTGGGGCGCTGAGCAGCCGCCCCTCTGTTGCAGGCAGCTCTTTGATCCAGTGAAGTGCATCTCCTGTGACAGACCCCTGGCTGTGGCCCCCGTGCCGTGAGTACTGTGCAGCCCCCCAGGGCAGACCCCCATGCTGCATTTCCACTAGAGACCACTGCCCGACATTGCCTCCACATCCTCATCTGCAGGCACTTGGTGACGGTCCGAAAAGCCAGCCAGATCCTCCGGCACCAGCCAGCCTGCGCCAGCAGCTCCAACTGCCTGGCACAGCGGCTGCCAGGGAGGTAAGGATTGCCAGTGCCACCATGTCCCCCTTTGGGGTCCCTCTGCCTGGGCAGGAGGGGTAACGTCGGTGTTCCCTGCCCAGGGAGAGCAAAGGGAATGGCAGGGCCAGCCAGGGGGGCCTCAAGAGTCCTGTCGGGCCATTGTCCACCTCCAGTTCCCTCATCACCATCTGTCCCTGCGGAGATCCCACAGACTTTGGCTGCAAGAACGTGAGCCCCCATCCCTGTGTGTCCCTGTGCTCTGGAAACCCACCGAGCCCGCCCAGGCTGGGATGGTGAGAGTGCTGTGGGCTGGGTACAGCTTTGGTGTGCCTCTGATGGCACTGGCTGCTCTTCCCTCTAGAGAGAAGTCGATATTTTGGGCATCAATGGGGTTGTCTACAAAGGCAGGGTGAGCTCGCTGGCTGCCAACAAGACCATCACTGTGGACAAGGACTTTCCGGGTAGGGGAGCAGCCCCAGGACACCATGTTAGCTGCAGCCAGGCTGTGCAGCCACCTGAACCACCACGTCCTGCTCATCCCAAAGCAACGGCGACCCCCCAGCCCCGCTCCCGGCACACTGCGGAGATGCGCCGTACCCCCAAGTACGGCAGTCGCTATGTATCCCCGTACTCATGTGAGTGCCTGCCTTGGTTGTCCCCCCGGCCCACCAGCCCCACCATGCAGGCTCAGCCTGCTGCCGAGCGCTCCCGGGGGACACTGTGCCCCATGCAAGGCTGTTTGTCCTGCATTGCAGGTGCTGCCATGCGGACGAAGACAGGTCCTCAGGGGGCCAGTGGCAGGCTGCCACAGGTGGCAGCAGGACAGCAGGCGCCTGAGCCGGCCAGGGGGCAGTGAAACGGCATGGGGGTCCAGGGAGCGGGCAGGTGCACCAGGACTGTGCTGGGGACCTCAGGGGACTGGTGGGGTGGGGGCCACACTGCCCCAGCAGGTGCTCATTGCAGTGAGGTGACACCACAGGTCATAAAGTTGCTCCCTCCTCTGTTGCCTCTCCTGCGTGGTCCCTGGGCTTGCGGGGACACATGGGGCATCCCTGGCGACTTGGCGACCAGAGCCTGACACTCTTGTGCTGTGCCACGTCCCTGTGAGCTCGCTCTGACCAGCCAGATGTTCAGGTCTGTGGTATGGCCCTGGATTTTCTGATCCCATGGCTCCTAGTAGCCCTGGGACACTCACAGGCAGGTTCCCCTCCCTGCCACCCAGGTCTCCACGTAGCTTCACCTGCATTTCACAGGCAGGTGCCTCCCTCTAAGGTCAGGGACAGATCCCTTCTCCATGTCACCCCTGGGTGGGCTCTATGCTGTGCAGCCCCTACCTCGTAGACCATCCCCGCTCCCAGCAGGACTCCACGCTGGTCTCGATGTGCTTAAGCCACCACAGTCAGGAAACGAGGCCCTCAGCTCCGGCTTGTTCCAGATGCCACCAACTCGACCCAGTCCACCTGAGTGGGGCAGGACTGAGCCACGTAGCTCCGGCACAACCCCGCGCAGGGAAGCTCACAAGGGCCAGCACCAGCTCCAGCCCTCGCTCCCAGCCTCTGCCGAGGCCGTACAAGAGGCAGCATGGGTGAAACCATCCCTCCTACAATGTTTATTTTAGCAACACAAATAAGAGATTGAAATTAATTATTGACTGGTGAGCGCAGGGATGCAGGGGCACAGCCTCATCGGGAGAGGGCTCAGCAGGGACGGCAATCTCCACAGGGGGACTGGCCTCTGCCATTTAGTGAAGGGGAGCTAGGAGCCAGATCACAGCAAGACACCCAGGACCTGTGGGTGTCAAAAAGGGAGCCCAAGGGCGCCCTGCAGCCCTGCCATCAGCTTGCCCCTGCTCCTGGGAGGGTCCTCACACCCACAGTTGACATGGTGGGGCAGCAGGCAGAGCCAAGCTGGCTTCTGCTGAGGCTGAGCCCTGGCATGCACCTGGCCGGAGGCAGGTAGCAGTCACCCCACGGGTGGGACAAATGTTTGGAGCAGCACACACACAGCAGAGAGGCAGCGAGCGCCAGCTTGGAGGCACAGCACGCTCAGAGCCACTTGGAGAGGGGATCCTGCAACACCTCTGGCCCCAGGCCAGCCTTCCCCGCATCCCACCGCTGCTGCAAACAAAGCAAAGACACTGGGTTCAAAGCAGAAGAGCGTGTATTGCAAGCGGCTGCGGCGCATCCGGAGAGACTTCCAGCCGCCGGGAGAAAAGAACAGAGGGGTTAAAAACGATCCCAGTCTCTAGGGTTACACTGTGTCATGCAAACAGCCCCAGGGCAAACCCCATCCCAGGAGAGCAGGGGAGGGCCACCCCCTGCTCCCCGTTGCTGGGGCTGGGTGAGGGGACAGGCACCTCCCTGGGAGCCAGCGTCCCCCCAGCCCTGCTCACCAGCGAGCACAACGCATGCGAGGTGGAGGCTGCGGCCAAGCAGGAATGGTCCTTGCTCTCTCCCCTGCCTTACAAAAAACAAGCCGTGTGGGGTGTCTGCCCCCCATCTGGTTGAGTGGGGCCGAGGGATGGGGGGAAACACTCAGGCACAACCCACTCTGCCTGGTGGGGTGGCTCAGGGGACCGTGAAGAAGGGACCTCCTCCGTAAATGTCACTCGCATGCAAACTCCAGTGTCCCAAGAGAGGAGGGGGTGCTCCCTCCTCGAGAGCCCGGCAGCGGCGGGGTCCCAGGCAGAGGCCAGCACCAGTCCCGCATCCCACGCAGCCTCCCGCTGTCTCTGGGGAGCTCCGTTCAGCTCGAGGACAAGTAAAAACTACTTCAAACCAAACCCATGCAAGGCAGCTATTTGCTCGTGTGTCTCGGCGGCTGCCAGACGCCCTGGCAGCAGAGTTCCTCTCCTCTTTGGGGAGGGGGAAAAAAAAAATATATATATATTTATACGCAGGGGTCCCCGCTGCGTTTGTTCTCCGCCGCGGCCTCATCTCTCTGCCTCCATGGTCACGTTGGCCTTCTGTTCTGCCGTGGCCTGCTGGGAGACGGCGGCTGGCCAGCCGGCGGGCTGCGCCGGGGGGGCCGGAGTCCACATGCTCTGCTGCTGGCCGGGGGGTGAAGCCGCGGGCCAGGCGGGGTTGAAGGCCCCATGCTGGGGCAGCGGCGGGGCCGGGGGTGGTGGAGAAGTCGCCATGGAGGCCACAGGGCTGCTGCTGTTGAAGCTCTCGGAGGCCTTGAGGCGGGAGAACATGGTGAGGGCGTCAGGGAAGTTCGGCGGCGTGGCCGGCGTGTTGGCGGGAGTGCACATCTGCGGGAAGGAGATGCGGGGGTCAAGCGTGGTGGGGGGGTCTCCACCTTCTGCCTCCCACCAGGGCCCAGCACAAGATCCCTCTGCCCCAACTGCTGCAGCACATGGAGCCCCCGGACCCGCGCTCTGCTGACGATGCTGCCCGCAAGCAGCAGTTATTTAAGACTCTGAAGACAAATGCTGTGGCGAGAGCTCCTGTCAGAGGGCCTGGACGGGACCCCGCTGTGCCCAGCCAAGTCGGGGACCCCTTTTACTCCACAACCTCCTGGTGCCACCCTGCGCCTGCAGCTTTCTGGCTCGGCGGGCGCAAGGCTCCGGCTCAGCTCCCACCCTGCGGGAGCCTGAGCGCGCTCAGACCCTGCCGGGCACTTGCTCTGCACACTTACTGCACGCTCCAAATCCCCAATTGTCCCGAAGAGTCAAATGAGGCCACGGCAGCCAGCAAATCCCTAAGACACATCTGCCCAGGCAGATTAGGGGCTGCTGGGGCACAAGAGTTAAAGGGACCGAGTCTGGGGACAGCTGGGAGAGAGGGGAGGCAGGCAGCACCCATGCACATGCGCGCCTGTGTGTGTTTACACACATCCAGACGAGCACACTGTACTAGAGGCACACTCCGGTGGGGCAGAGGTTTGTACGCTTAGTGACTCCAGCAAGCACACAAGGACTCGCATGTGCAGCTGGGCAGCATGCACGTACCTCTGCACGTGTTTACATAGCCCACAACGGTCCGGTGCTCGCTCCAGGCTCCCCCAGGCTCTCTCTGCCACGTTGAGGCTGGTCTGGACCATTTGCCATGCCCAAAGCATCCAGCCTCGGATCATCCCCCTCTGAGGAGCAGCCCCAACCCCTTTGAAGGGTTCTGAGGGCGCTCCCGGACCCGCTGGCCCACTGCGTAGGACAGGCTGTGCCACCCCCGGCTGCTCTCCAGGAAAACCTTCCTTGGCAGGCAGCTCTGCCAGACCTCCCTACCCGCACTCCTGGAACTGCGAAGCAGCGAGCTGGGCATCAGCAACAGCCCAAAGCGCCCACCAGCTGGTGCTGTGCCCCTGGAGAGTACTGGAGAGGTGGGAAAGCACTTACCATCTGATGGTGGTGGCTGTAGGGGATGTTTGTTTCTTGGAAAAAAGCACTGAGAGCAGTCTGCAAAGAAAAGAAAAAAAAAAAAAAGGAAGATGATGTTATAACCAGCATGCAAACTGGGCACCCACCTCATCCCTGCATACAACCGCAGGGCTTTGCAAGACCCCAAAAATGATCCAAAACAGGCCCCCAGGGACTTGGCCGTGCCCACAGCCCCCTTGCCCGCATGGGAAAGCACTGCGCACAGCTACTCCCACATCCCCAAGCGGGGACGTCTGCTTGCACCAAGGCGTCACACGTATTTGGGATCACTGTGCTTGTTGCTGAGAAGCAGCCGCTGCTGGAGCGGACCCCGGCAGGCATTTCACAACTCACAGCGATGCTCCACAACCACTGCATGCAGGGAGAGGAGGGAAACCAAATCCAAACCCAGCAGGGGAAGCCCAGCGGGAACGGGTTTGATGTGTGTCCTTAACAGGACAAGATCACAGTCACCATATTCGTGCCGGGAAATCCCCAGGGCTGGGGCTGCAACAGGTAGCCCACCCCATACACCAGAGTATTTCCAACTCTGTCGTAGGCGGGGTACAGTTATGACTGACACAGTTTTGGTTAGCTTCCAGTTCAGACCAGTAATAATCTGGTAAATATGTCACGTGCCACAGGCACGTGACAGGACAAAGCGGGGGTTGCAGGGAGGGAATGCTGGGGACACGGGCTGGCCAGGAGGGCAGACACACAGCCCAACTCCAGGAGGAGAGGAGGCAATGGGAGCTTTTTGGGGCACTTGGGACTGGGCTGATGCAGGACCAGCGCAGTTGAAGGTGACTCCTGTTCTGTGCCAGGCTTTAGCTGAGTTTGGGCTACAAAACAACGTTTCGATTCGGTTGCAGATCAGACTTGATAGAAATGTTTGAGAACGGGGTTGGATTCGGTTCCGGTTGGTGGAAGAGTCTCCATTCAATCCCCTCCCCAGGGGCAGCCTGGCCTGCAGGTCTACAAGCCAGGGTGCGACGCACAGGGCTGCGGCCAAGCGCTGCCACACCACCCGAGACTTTGCTCCCTTCCTGCAAGCCAGTGATTGGGGTTACTCAAGCTGCTAAACAAAACACACACAAAAAAAAAAAAAGGCAGAAAAACCTGGAAAAAGGAGACACAGTTGTACCGAACCCTGCGCAACTGCAGCGGCCACAGTCCTACCACCACACACACTCCTTGTCCCGGTGCCCACAGCCACACAGTCCCACATCACACCCAGGGATGGGATGAACAACTCAGCTCAGCTTATGGGTCTGATGGAAGACTATTCTGCCCCAGAACACCCAGGCTGGCAGGCCCTGGAAAGGTGGAAGGGGCTGCACTTGCACTGCTGGAGAGCTGGTGCCGGCCGCTTGCAGTGGGGTTTATGGTTTCCTGGCTAAAGGGAGGTAAACTATGGGCAAGACCAGGTGGCAGCCAGGAGCGATATCTGCAAACAATAATCCAGACCTGGGTGGGGGAAGCAATTGCTGCTGCAGAGTCTGGCAGCTCCCAGACCTCGGGGGGGGGAGCATGCAATAGCCGGGCTGGCATGATAGCTGCATTTCTCTGTGTTTAATAACACAGTACCCAAACCCTGCACTCAGCCAGGCTGCGACCTGAGAACCCTTGGCACCCGCAGGCAGGACCCGCCGGATTTCAGTGATGGCCATAAAGCAGGAATAGGGACTACAGTGCCGGAAAGCAGCTCCAAACAGGCTGGCACACACCTATGAGTCAAGGAAAAGGCCAAGGGAGACACAGACGCTTCAGAGGCACCAACACCCCCATCACCACACTACCCTTCGTCCTGGGTGAGGTCCGAAGTCAAAACCCACATGCGCTATCTCTCAGACAGAAAGGATTGTGATAAGAAAGAGGGGAAACAGTGAACGGGAAGCACCGGCAGAGGTGTAGGCATAGCCAGATAACCGTAAGCTGATTAAATCTGCTCTGTGCTCCTATTCTCCAAGCGACCTCATATCTGGGACTGTGCCATCAACAGAAAGGGGCAGAGAAGGACCCCGCTGTCCCCCTGAGCTGCCCACTGATCTCTGCTGGTGCTGGGATAAGAGCCGTGACCTGGGTGGAGGAAGCACTCCACCATCACAGGCCCCTCTGCCTAAAGCACTGCATCTCCTCCCCTCCATCTGCCCATTTCCAAGCGTGGCAGAAGCAACCCCTCTGCCCACAATGCCCGCTGCTTGTGTCCCTCCAGCTGCGCAGAATGGCTGCCACCTCCCGAAGACCCTCAGCAGCCCCAGCCCAGGTGAGCAAGAGGCCTCGATGGCACAGGGTGCCAGGGACACACACACAACCAAAGCTGCTGATGCTGCCTGGTCTCCAGCCAGCGTCACAAGTGCCGGGGGCAACCGGTGCAACAGCAAAGCCAATTAAGGCTCCTCTGCTTGAGAAGGAGCCCGACCCGCTGCTCAGCCCTGACCCTGGACCAAAGGCTCCATCGCCCGTGGCACCCTGGGTGTGAGTGGGAGCAGGGCAGCCCCACACCCACTGCCTGGCCGCGCTCAACCTCCCCACCAGGATGCAAAAACAGGAGCTTTGCAGGAGGTGGATCACAGACATCCTACCAGGGTGCTGAGAAATGCCGCGTGGTGACCAAGTCAGACGGAGGACGGTTGCAGAGGCCGGGTGGGCAGGCGAATGCAAGGAGACCTGGGTGCTGATCAGAACAAACTCAGCCTGGAGGAGGGGGACACCCAGCCCTCTGCAGCCGCTCAGATGTGACCCCGAGTGCCGTTTGATCCCCTGCCTGTCGCTGCCCAAGCTGCACTTGCACCCGCTCCCAGCTGCATGTGTGAGCTGCGGCCTCTGCCAGCGCAAGGGATCAGGGAGCCCAAGGTGCTAGAGCAGCCCCGGGGGCACCCTGCCCTTGAGCCACAAAGGAAAGGGAAAAGGGCTGGATAAAACGTAAATAAATCAGAAGAGGAAGTGGAAATCCAACCACGGACGCAGCAGGCAGAGCCAGACACCTGCTCCTCCTCTTGTTCCCCACACACAAACCTCACTACACTGAACAGAGGCACGACACTTAGCACCAGGAAAAAGGAAGGAATGGGTGGGTTTTTTTTAAAGCTGATGTCTTTCTATCCTTCCCAAGCAGCCCCAGGGGCAATCAGCGCATAACAAAGCCAATTAATACTCTTCTACCTGGGAAGAAGCCTGATCCGATGCTCAGCCCAGCCTGACACGAGACCCTGCAAACTCCGAAATGTCTCCCTGGCAGCCTGCTGGGTTCCAGCCATGGTGGAGGTACCTGCCGCCCTCCCTGGCTTCTCCCAAAACCCTGGCACCTGCGCCCCTGAAGGCTGAGCGTCAGCCCTCACCCAGAGACACTCCAAGTCGCTTTCTTCGGCCTGTAAGCCTCCCCCTCTGCTCCGCCATGGCACTGCTCCAGCTGCTGGAGGGCTGGGCTGGCAGGGCCCTTCCTGCTGGCACCCACCGCGGCTGTCCCTGGAAGCACGGCAGAGCTCACAGTGCTGCAAGAGCTGCAAACTACGCCAGGTGTGCTGCGAGAAAGCCTGCCCTGGGTCCCTGTGAAACACGAGTGGAGTCACGGCGAGTGGGAGAGGCGATCCACATGCTACTCACAAGCCGCCCTGCTCCTCGGGGAGGGAGTGGATGCAAAATAAACGCCTTCCTTGTCAAGCCCCTGAGTACCGTACAGGCTCTGATCAGCTCGCACTGCATCAAAGGCAGCTGTATCCCCAACGGTTTCCTGATCTCCTGCCCTGCTTGCTGTCCTTGATCAGGTTCCTTTCCCCCAGACAAACTCGGGGTCTGCCAGAATCGGCAGGACACCACGCACAACAAACCCTCTCTGCAGCCCCCACCGCATCCTCTCCCACCAGCCACAACAAACCCCACAGCAACCCCGAAACATCAGCACCACAGCAGCCTCCCTCTCCCTCCTGCCGGTGACCCAACACCCCAGGAGTACCCCAGCCAGGATGGAGCCACAGAGCTGGGAGAATACACCTCCTGCCGTCTTGTCACCAGGCTGACTAGCTGCACTTGGCTCCGCTGTGCGGAACATCCCTCCCCACGGTGGTCTTACAGGCAGCAGCAACATCCTGAGGGTGCAAGCAGGCTGCTCCCACTCACACTGCCCCCCTGGAGCAGCACTTTGAATCCGAGCAGACTACCAGGGAAGGCAGCGTAAATTATCACTGAACTTGCCTGAACTCCACCAATTCATGCTCGCTGCAGACGCGGGCCAGCCAACAAAGGGGTGCTGCACTAGAATAACAAAAGCCTCAGAATGTCACAGGCAAGAGGTGAGAGCATGCTGGAGTCAGGAGACGACACCTCCCCAGCGCAGCTCCCCGAAGAAGGCATGCCCAGCGGCCATTTTGCAAAGGGAATTATCTGACCGTTGCACCAAAAGTGAGTGGGAACATGGTAACTGCTCATCGCAGCGCGTTTGTTTACAGCTGAGCTTCCTCTGAGTCATGTGAGTGCCAAGCCGGCAGGAGACGGCTGTTTGTACTTGTGCAACTCGCCAAACGGTGGCAAAGTTCTGCAAAAAGCCTTTTGAAAGAAAAGTTAAACTTTTGTCATCCGTTCCCGGCTCTTTTGCGACACACGCGGAGGTGGTGGAAGCAGATTCCGCCCGTCCCAGAGGGCCACTGTCAAACTGTATTAGTAAACAAAACCCAGAGCACGTTACGCATGCAACACATCCACCGCCGACGGCACTCCCGTCAGCAGACGGTGGCATTAAACGGGCACGGCGGAGGGCAACGCCGGCTCGGCGTTGGGCACGGCCCCCGCACACCCACCCACTCGGCTCCCCGGCCACGCACTGCTCGGCTTTGAATGCCTCTTGGCCTCCGATTCAGCATCTGGGAATCCTGCGGCTGCACGGCGATGGACTGCCTCCGTGCCCGATCCACCCGGCAGCCGTCACGTTACAGAACGAGCCCCGAATAACGTCTCGGGAGGCTTGCCAGCGGGGCTCGCCGCCAGCCGGGCCGCGCCGCACGCTGAACGAGAGGTGCCCTAGCTCGGGGATGAATACAAGCTGAACCTCCTGCTCTCCAGACTGACTCAGACCTCCTCCTGCATCGCAAAACAGACACTTCAATTACAAAGGTGCCATTAGCGTCAAATCCATCAGCTCCAGACTAGAGAGCTGCTGGGGCTGCAGAAGAAGGGGGGGGGGAATAAATGAAAATCCTATTTAGAAAGAGCTTTGCTTGCTACAGCTCCCCGCTTTGCTGCCTGCGCTTTAGCTCCGGGGATCTCCGGAGGAGAGCAGCACCCGGGGAGCTCCCCAGCCGCAACCCCAGCCCCACGCGTGACAATTAACCCCTGCCGATGTCACGGAGCACGCCGCCCGCCAGCAAAAGGGGAAAAGGCGCCTGGAGCCAGAAAAGCTTTGACCTACAAAGTCTCCTCTCCCACGGCCGCCTGAGGACCAGGGCTCTCCGAGGCGGGGAGACGTGGGAAAGGCTGGGGTTTTCCAGCCCACGGCCACGCGGGAGGGTTGGGGCGGGGAAGGCGGGGGAGGGAGGGAGGGAGGGAAGCGAGCCCCGGGCGGGCTGCGGGCCCTCGCTCTGCACCCACCCGCCAGGGGAAGCGAGGCGGGGCTGCCCCCCCACCCCGCATCCCGCGTGGGGCCCACGCTAACACACCGTGGCCCCCACGGAAGGGGGGGGGGGGGAAGGGGGGAGGGAAGCAGAGCGCGGCCCACGCGGGGAGGAGAACGCGGAAGGGGGGGGGGGGGCTCACCGCGCTGCCCCACCCCCACCCCCCACGCGTGAACCCGCCCCGAGCGGCCGGTACCGGGGCGGCGGCCTCACCTCGAACTGCCAGTGGGCCGCCTGCAGCAGCTGCTTGGCCTGGTCGGCGGCGCAGCCGGCCGCCAGCACGAACTGGTTGATCATCACCTGGTGCTTGAGCTCGTCCATGGCCCCGACCCCCCGCCGCCACCGCGCCCAGCCCGCCCGCCCGCCCGCCCCCCCTCCTCCGCCCTCACGGCGCCGCCACCATGGCGGAGCCGGCGCGGCTCACGCCAATGTTTACTGGGCACTGACTCACGGCGCCCGGCGAGCCCCGCCGACGGCCGCCAGGGGCGGGGCGGGGAGGGGCGGGGCAGAGGGGAGGCCGCGGGGCCCGCTGGGAGATGTAGTTTCCTCCGGCTCAGCCGCCCCGCCGCCTCCGCGCCGCCCGGACTACAACTCCCGGCAGCTACCGCTTTGTTTGCGGAGCGGCCGCCGGGCGCCGGGCGCGCCTTGAGTGACGCGCCCAACCGGCCAACCGCCGCCGGCGGCTTGGTAGTACCTGACCGTATATGGTCAACAACGCCGCTGCCCCCAATCAGAGGGCGGCGGGGGCGGGGCGGGGTTGGGGCGGGGCGGGTCACGTGGGCGGGCGGGGAGGTGAAGGGGGGGGCGCGGGCGGTGTTTACAGTCGGCCGCGTGCGGTTTCCTGTTGACGTGCGGGGAGCGGCCGCGGCGCGCGCGGTGGCGGGGCGGAGGGGGGGGCGGGTAACGGCCCTTCGGCCGGCCGGTAATCTTCAACCGGGGGGGGGGGAGGTCCCATACGGGCCCTGCCGTGCCCCCTTCCTGCCTCCCCCCGGCCTGCGGGGCACCTGGCGGGGGTCCCGGGCTCGCAGCCGCCTCAGGCCGGGGCCGCCGCGGCCTCCTCACAGCCCCGGCCTGTAGGGGGGACGGCAGCCCCGGGGCTGCTAATAAAAAATGGGGGGGGGGGGCCTCTGCACAGCCCCCACCTCCCACCCTGCAGGGCTGCTCCAGTCGTTGGAGCCCAAGTGTGTCCCTGTGCCCTGCCGACATGGCTGCCGGGGTGTAAAAGGAGAGATGGCAGCAGGGGGAATGTTCTGGAAGGTGCCAGTGGGCTCCAGGCAGCATGAAAGGATCCTTAGGGAGCAGGGCATTGCTGAAGCGGGCAGGCAGGCAGGCGCACCCGGGGTGGGGGGACACAGTGGTGATACTAAGCACCAGGAAGCCATAAGCAGACGGTTGAACTGGCCGCAGGGTAACAAAGGGAGGGGAAAAGTGGGGTGAGATGGAACTGATGACTGCCCCGGCTTCCTCCACCTTTCCTGAGCGATTCTGGGCTCTTTCCTACGGTTTGTGTTGGGGCTCTGCTTCGCCACAAGCAGTTTGTTCACTAACACCTCTGACCCTGGCTGGTGTTCCGCAGACGGCTGCAGATATTTCTGAGCCATGAGGATTAATGGCTGAAGCTCCGGCAGGTCACGCGTTTGATCTGAGGGGTTTGCAGCCTCCACTGCTCAGACGCAAATTGCCTCTGTATTGTCCAGATCTGACCACCTTGTAAAGGTCTCCTTTAGTAACCATGCAGAGTACTCCAGGCCCTGGAGGATGCCGGGGACAAGGAGATTCCTCCTCCTTGTATGTATGTCACCACCCAAATCGGAGTGAGTGCACAGCTATACGGTGGTGGCAGTGGGACACATCAAAAGGTGATGGGTCTTTTTTACAAGGTCGAGACAACCCCAAGAGGGAAGCGGCAAGAGGAGATCTGTAGCCAGCAAGGTGTAAATATAGCTGGGAAACAAATCTCCTGAAGGATTATTTTAATCAGAGAGAACCAGGCATTTTTAGAAACCTTGCAGTCTGGTTTTTGAAGGGGGAAGGGTTGGCCCCAGCCCAGCAGAGCTTTCAGGGAGGGTTGCGAGCCCTTTGGAGCAGGGCAGTGTTTAGGGAGGCAAAGTTCATGGGCTCGCCACTCCTTCTGGTGAGGAGTAACTCTGTGCGTAGTCTCTCCAGGGCTCCCGAACCTTGTTGTTTCACAAGTACCAGACAAACAAAGTGAGTGACAGCACCGGGGAGGGGACAACTGAGACAAAGCAACTTGCTTCACTGGGTAATAAACCCCTGAGCAGCTGGACTTTGGATGAGCTGCTCTGGTGAGTGGAAGGTTTGCAGCAAACATACTTCCTTGTTTACACGGGCGTGCTCGTAGCTGTCTCCCTGGCGGAGACGACCAAGGAGACTCCTGAAGGGCAGGTCGTGGTAGCTGGAGAAACATATGTGAAACGTGCCCAGCTTCAGAACTCCTTTTTCATCCACGTTTTGCAGGAAGGAGTGATATAGTGGATGCCAGCTGGGTCTGGGACATAGTGACACGACTTGTGGGGATGGTGAGCGTGCAAATGAGCAGTAGGGAGCCCTGGGAGCTGGCAAAGGAGATGGGCTCACAGCCGAAGGATCCCTCGCTATCCTACTGCTCCTCTTCAGGTTGTGCTGGAGAATGGCTCCAGGCTCACCTTTTCCTGGATGGATTTTGCCCAGCAAGAAAGGTGGACGAGCTGGAAGGCAGCACAGGAGCCGAGGCCTCCTCACCACCCTTGGGGCTCTGCAGGGTCCTGGGGACAGGAGCCCTGGCACATTTTTGCCCTGGTCCTCCCCAGTTTGGCTGCTCTTGCTCCACACAATGATGGCACTTGGGGTTTCAGGCTCCCTTGTACCTCGTGGGAGTGTTTTCATTGCTTTGGGGGATGTCAGGGAGGGCCTTCTGCCTTCATGGCCTTCCTCTCTTTCCATCCTCAGCATGGTATAGGGCCCAGGGTTGGCAGTACCACCCTAGGGGGAATACGGGCTCGGGAGCCCAGAGGCGAAGGGTGAAGGTGCAAAACCTGTGCCTGGTGTCACCACCAGCGTTTGTGGGCTACTTGTCACCACTTGAAGCCACTGTGGTGCCGCTGGCTGGGGGGCTGCTGTTCCTCCAGCCCATGGGACATGGCCGTGGTGGTGTGTCCCCACACAGGGGTGCTCCCTGCCCCGCTGCTGGCAGCAGCTCCGTCCCCGAGTCGCCCGCTCTCCTTCCCCCGTGCTGCTGGCAGCGGCTCCTGCGAGGGACGGAGGAGGCGAGTGGTGCAATATCCTGCCTTTGTGTGTGCCAGCGCCCCGTGTCCCCCGGGCAGGGCGGGGGTAAAGGAGCCGCCGGTCCGCTGGAGGTGCTGCCCTTCAGCTCCGCTCACTCTGGGCCCTGGGGTTTGGAGCGGAAGGGCTGAGCCCGTCCCTGGCACGCCGCTGCTATTGTAGTTGTCTGTCACATACGTCTCACCGAGCAGGGCCCTGGGGGACGTATTCTCCAGCAAAGGCCCCTGCCCTCCCAGATGACAATAACCCCTCCAGGGGCCCAACCGCTTCCTCTGAGCTCCGGAGAGCTGCGCAGCCCGGGAGGGACCTTCCCGCTGGTGGAGGTTTTGCACGAACAAAAACCTCCCGCCGTGGCCGCTTCCCTGGGCGGCCCTGGTGCTCGGCAGTGCCAGCACCCCGCTGCTTGCTGGGACGCTGGCTCTCCCCTTGGCTTCCCCCGCTTAACCCGTACTGCACCAGACTCCTGGTGAGCAGCACGGGCAACTGCAGAGGGAAGGTGGCTGCTTTTGTCCCTAAAAAAGCGCAGGGGACAACTTTGGGGCAATTGTCTCCGGGCACCTCCTTGTGTTGGGGAAGAGCAGGATGCTCTTGGTGCTCAGGACGCGAGAGGGAAGGGAGAGGGACCCTCGTCTTCTGTCCCTCTGCAAATTCCCTTCTGGGGCAGCACACATGGGCCAAGCGTTGCTTTGCTGGTCAGCAGACTCCATTCCTCCCTCTCTCTGCCATTTCTGTGATGAGAAACTTGCATGGAGGGGCTGATTGAGCAAGAGGCACAGTTGCTCCGGGTGCCAGCAGGATCCTGGGGGACACAGCGCGCAGCCCCCGGGCACGGGTATTGCTCAGGCAGAGCCCAGGTCTCCCCTCCGCCAGGTGCAGGGTACTTGGCTCTCGTGATTTGCGAGCAGGACGCAGCCGTCGCTAGTTCCCTGGGTTTTCCCTGTTCTTCCCAGCTTTATCGCACCATGGGATGCAGCAGAGCAAGGTCTGGTCCTGCTCTGTCCTCACCCCCAGCACCCATTCCTCCCTGCAGCTGTACAGCCCTGCCGGCACAGAGCGACTGTGCGCGGGGTGGCCACAACAACTGCAAGGGTAATAACTAGCCGGAAGCACGTTTCCCTGTGGGTTTGTTTGCTTATTCCCGCTGGGCGTGTTTTAGTTTGTGTTTACGGCCAGCAAATTCCACCCGCCGCCCGCTCGCTGTCACAGAATCCTCCCGTGCTGGCAGGCTTGGCTCTCTGCCGTGTCCTGTCTCCCTGCACCCCAGCCCTCTTCCTGTGCCGGTCTCCTGCTCCTGAGGCCAATTTAAGAGATATATGTGCCACCTCAGCTCCTTTGTGTGTCCTGGGGATCCCCAACTCCACTGCTGGGAATTTGGGTTTCCAGTTCCTTTGCAGCATGGGTCTGTCTGTAGCACCTGGGGGGCTCTTCCCTGCGCTTTTGCAAGACCTCAGTGCCAGAGGGGACAGGGCTCAGTGTTGGGACGTGGGTGGACGTCTCTTCCTCCATGGCATCCTCCTGGCTGTTGTGTCATGCATGCAAGACAGGCTTCAGTCATTCCCCACTCTCATGTCCGAACCTCAGACACCTCCGTTCACTTATCTGCGTGGATTATCTGCGAGAGGAGGAACCCGCAAGAGGTTTGCCCATGTGCACGCCGCATGGTCCTGCAGCTGGGGAGGCTGATCATCTTCCTCTCCTGCTGGTGGAGAGCCTCAGCCAGGAGCAGGTACCACCTCTGAGAACTGGTCCAGATAACGAGTTCCCATGCCAAACTTCTTGGAACATGCACGGCTACCCTAGCTGGCCCATATGGACCAGCCGTGCCTGGGGGGATGCACCACTGGTGCCATGTCCTGGTCACCCTCCAGCCAGCGGGAAAGGAGGGTGGTGGGGATGATTGTGGTGTTGCTGCACGAAGCTCTTCTGCAAAACAACCACCGGCAGGTTAATCATTCCCTGGGCTGATGGGCACCCTCAGCGTAATTCCTTCTGCCTGCTTTGCCTTTGCGCCTTCTGCGAGGTGCATCCCTGGGCAAGAGTGTGTCCTTGGGCATCCTTGTGCCAAGTGTGTCCCTGGTCGTGTCCCTGTGCGTCCCCGCGCAGAGCGTGTCCCTGGGCAACCCTGGGCAAATTGTGTCCCTGTGCATCCCTGTGCAGTGTGTCCCTGCGCATCCCCCCGGGCATCCCTGTGCAAGCTCCCAAGGCCTTCCCCATCCAAGGTGTATCCCCGGGTATTCCCCGTGTACATCCCCGTGCAGGGTGTCCCCCTGATCCCCCCCTCCCCCGCCCGCCGCCGCTCCCCCCCCGGACCCCAGTGGCAGCGCCCTCTGCCGGCAGAGCGCACCCCCCCAACCCCACGCCGCACTTGGTAGGCGCCGCCGCGGTGCTTGACGGGAGCTGTAGTCGCGGGCGGGCGGACTCGCTGTCCCGGCGTCCCCCGCGCCGCCGCCGTGAGGGCGGGTGTGGGTCGGTCGCTGCTGCCGCCACCGTCGCCGCGCCGCTCAGCTCTGTTCTGCTCTGCCCTGCCTCGCCTCCCCCGGCCCGCCGCCGCCGCCATGGGCTCCCTGCTCAGCCGGCGCATCGCGGGTGTGGAGGACATCGACATCCAGGCCAACTCGGCCTACCGCTACCCGCCCAAGTCCGGTGAGGGCCTCGGGGCCGCTCCCCTCAGCGCCGGGAACGGGGGAGGGGGACGGGCCTTCGCCTGGCCCGGGGCTCCCCAGGCCGCCCCGAGGGGGGACAGGCGTAGCGGGGGGTCGCGGGGTCCCCAGGGGACGGGGCTGCGGGAGTGCCAGTCACCGGCCGGGGCCGAGCGGCGCCCGGGGCCGGCTCTGGCTCTGCTCGGGGCCCTGCCCGCCCGGCTTCGGGGCCTCCTTGGTGGAGACAGCCGGTGGATGTACCTTCTTGGCCCAAGCCTGTGGTATAAGGCCGTCACGGTGACCTGTTTGGCTGAAGTGGAAGGATGCAGGAGCGCTGTGTGCCCTGAATCTAATGCTTAAGTAGTCCGCCTGTCCCTCTGTCAATGTGCGCAGCCACACGGCTCGGTCGCTGCCCTTTGGTCCTGGTGGGTCATGGTAGGTGAGCAAGGCTTCACTTCTCCACTCTGGAAACGTGACTGCAGTGAGTTGTTGGTCTGTGGCAAGTGGGGCATCTCCTGCTGGCAAAGAGGGAGTGATGGCAGAGGTTGGTGGGGATGTGGAAGGAAGATCAATTTTGGTGGAATATAGGATGGAAAAATTCCCACATGACAATCTTCTTTACCTCCTTAAAATGGCAGTAGTTCTCACTCAGGAGCTGTTGGACTGACATGGCCCACATGGGTATTTGTTTTCCAAAGGGAGACATTCTGAAAACTTAGAGAGTTGTCAGCAGTGTGAAATTGGGATGAGCCCATGACTCACCTTGTCTTAGACTGGCTTTTGAGATTGGCCTGGTTTAACTTGTTTAAAGAGTTTTATTTATTCTTCTCACAAAACAAGTCATCAGGGAAATTCAGGTGATGTTTTCTTCTACAGTACCCATTCGCTTACAAATTTTTCTAAGTTTCTGTTCTGCTAGGGCTTTTCCAGGCAGGCTGAAGAATTTGCAGAGCAGCAGTTTGGGTTCCCTCACTCTCGGGTACGGGTGCAGCATAGCCTTTTTGTTCAGACACTGGAGTTCTATGTGTGTCTGATGACTTGCTGGCTGTGGCATCCTCAGGGCTGTGTGATGGAGGGAGCTAGATGCCCCTGTTTTGTTTGGAGGGGGTGGAATATCTTTTCACACAAAGTCCTGCCATCATTGCACCTTGTCTTGTTGCAGGTTGGTCTTCAGCAAGAATGGTGGTGTGGAGGAGATGGAAGGGGGAGACCTTCTTGGAAAAATTCATCAGCTCTTCTGGCTCTCTTAGAAAATCTAACCTGCTTTTTTTAGGGGCATGAGGACTAGTTTCTTGGGCTGCTAGGAAAGACAAATGTCGCTGATAGGTTACAGCAGGACTCTGTGTGTCCCTTGGGTGGCTGGGTGGCTTTCCCAGTGTGGGAGACTGGGTGGATGTGAGCTGCCTGCTGAGCTGTAGCTATGGTATCATGGGCCCTGCTGGCAATTTTCTTACAGCGTAGAGGTTGCACCAGATTTCTGTTGACACTTAGATAGCATTTTAGATATGGACTGGATTAATTATAACCACCGTATGTAATGAACATTAAACTTCTTCTTTCAAATCATCATCCTGTTGTTTCTGTACTGTTGTAATTACCCAGACTAGAATTTAACGGTGTGTTGGGTTTTAGCCAATGTGCTTGTCAAGGTAGCCCCGTCACACGTGTGAGGTTGGGTTTGTATGTTCACATGCCCTGTGGAAATGGTCTGTTGACTTAGATGCTGCCAAAGAGCGCTCCATGCGTGGTAGCTCCCTTGTAAAACTGAACAGCTAATGCTTTCAAGCAGCTGATTAAAGAACAATATTGGTATTTCCTTTAAAGGCTTTGGATGCAATTAGATGCTTGTTAATTAATTTTCTGTTGCACTTGCCTTGTGCTCCTTCTGAAAGCATACTGGCTGTAGGCTAGACTTTTCTCTTTGCCTTCTTCAGGTTTATCTAACAAAGATCCTCTTGACTTCAGGAAGGGAGAAGAGCTGTTCAAGCTCAAGATCATTCTAGGCAGAAGAAGAGGTCATGAACACTTCTAAGGTAGAGATTCAAGGAAGGTTACTAAACAGCAGAACAGTAAAGGCTGTTAGGACGGCAACCCCCTCTCCCTTCTTCAGGTGGAGCCTGTTTGAAAGGACACTGTCCCTTCTGGTCCTACAGTCCTACGTGTGTTTGTCTTGGGGCTGGAAAGATTGGCTATGACCGGTACAAAACCTGACAGTGAAGACGACTGGAAGTGAGTGCGTGTGGTTTTATTTGATTTCAGGAAGCAAATTGGAAGTGGTACAAAAAGTTCTTGGGCTAAATGGATGCTAATTATTTCTAACTTGACACTGTTTTGAGCCCTGTACCACTACTGCCTGCCTACCTGGAAGAAGCCCGTTTTCCATCGGCTGTTAGATGTTTGAATGCGTGCAGTGGAGTGTTAGCCTGACACGCAAGCAGTCTCCTGGCTGCTCAGAGATTACCCCAGAAAGGCTGGAAGATGTGGTGAGGGAGTGTTACCTGAGGTTACCCATCCACTGGAGTCTTGTGCAACACCGAGGGCTGTCCATCAGCTTTTATATTCTTTCCCTCCGAGTCTCTGGTTTAAGCAGGTCTTGACTTTCTATGGGTGTCAAGGGAAGCTGCTCAGGCTCTGGTCAGCTGTCATCCATGGTGGGCATCAGTTTGAAGGATGAGGGTTTGTGTTTTGGAGCAAATACGCCACCTCACAAGCAGGCTGTGTTGTGCGTGAAAACAAAGACAAAATACAGGTATTCTGACTCTAATTGAAGCAGTAAGTCAGCCTGCCTGTGAATAGGAACACGGATACTTTACCAGGTCATACCAAGTGACAGCACCTTGTTGAATCACAGCTGGTTGCAAATGCAGTGGTGAATATTCAGTTCTCATTTATTGACTTTTGATGTGGTTATTGCAGGGTTGGTCACATGCTCTGTGGAGGATTGAGCAGGTTGTTGTGGAATCCACCTTGGTCTTTAAAAGCCAGAGTCTTTAATGAGGCATTCACAGATCATTTTAACAGCTTTGATGCAACCTGTGTGCAGTTTTGTAGTTAAGTCCTCTGAAAATGCCTTGCTTATTCCTCCAAGGCTCTGGATATGGATCATCTGCGTTTCCCCTCCTGCATCTGGGAGGCTGAGGCTGCTGAAATGCTGTAAGATGACACCTAATTCCATTCTTTAATACCTCTTCACTGGTAGCTTTTAACCCATCTTGCTTGCTTTATGGAGAATGTGCTGGTGTTGCAGATGACTGACCAGTTGGAAGGGGGTTGGAGAAGGGCCGGATTTGTACAGAAGAATTAGTGTCCCCATGAAGCAGGCTAAAAATGGGTAATCACAAGGAACAGTCGTGATCTTTGCTGTGCTTCTGTGCCTGAAGCAGTAAAATGATCCGTGTTCTTGCATGCAGTCTCATGATGCCCCTATTGCTTTAGCAACCAGTGAGCGACGCACCAGTGTTTTCCGCAGCTCCTCCGTCAGCTCGGCTCTTGTTCCAGTGAGCTCATCTGCAGTCTGGAGCAGGGCAGGGAGCACGTGCCCTTGAGATAGCTTTTCTCCTCTGGAGTAGGCTCTTGAAAGAGAATTCCCTGGACATTTTGGGGAGGGGGAAATAAAGGAGGCAGATTACTCCTCTCTGAAGCTGAATTGCTTTGTTGTTTGGGAATGATGCTTTAATCAAAGAGCAATTCTAAATAGGAGAAGAGTACCCAGAGTTGTACGCAGTCCATCACTTTGTTCTCAGCTCATAAGCCATGTGTACTGTGACAGTATCAAAACAGAAATATGTTCCTGTATTTCACACATAGCTTTCATTCCTCACCCGCTCCGCAAAGCACAGCAGAGTGGTTGTCTCCGTTGCTCCTGTTGTAGTTCTGTAGGGGTTTCAGCCCAACCCTGCTGGTGGTGGCCACCACTGCCTGCCATTGACTGGAGCATTCCTTTCCTGCCTTCTCCCCAGCTACTCACGAGCACCAGACTGCAGCGCACATAGGCCAAAGCAGTTGCTTTTGCTGCTTGTTTGTTGCTAGATTATATTTAACCCGGCTCAGAGCCACTTTCCTGTTTGCTACATGACTGCTTTTGATGGCCCAACAGGGATGGGCGATGAGGAAGGTGAGATGGCCTCATCCAGCCACAGTGCTGGTTCAGGCTCAGGCTGTGTCTAGGACTGTGCTGTCAGTCTGTCCTTCAGCATGCCATGGTGGTGAGTGTCTGGCTGAGTAAATAAAAAGAACTCCATTTCTGTCACTTCACTTTTAATTCTAATAACGGTGAGAAGCCTAAAGGGACATCTGATTGCTTTCTGTTAATGAACATTGTACGATGCAGCCCTTGTTTTGATGGGGCTACAGTTGTGTTGTTGACTTTGTGCTCCTGACGATTGTGGGGTGTTGTGTCCCCTGCCAGCGTGTCACTCGTGCATCACATCCATGTATTGGGTTTGCATGATCACGAGATTAGGATGCTGGATTAGGGCTAGTGAGAAGTAGTTATGACTGGAGCAGTCTGGTGCTTAATGCTGGTGCATTTATGATAATAAAACACCCACCATGTTTGGTGTCATCTGATGCCTTGGAGAAGCCTTGGGTTCCAAATCAGTTTTGCATGGGACAAACTAATGAGTCAGACTTGGCCATTCTGAGTGTCCCAATGGTGTTTTTCCAGCCACTGTAAAGTTTTCCACCACAACAGTTTCTCTTCAAACCACTGCTTGTACTTCATCTACTTTAGCCACATCACCCGTTCGTGCTCTCTTTTATCTAATGCTCTCCAATGTTTTGTGCAGATTTACTCTGGGGAGGTAAAGCCACGGTCTTTCTTTGCTCTTGCATTTTTCTCATATCCCCTCCTTGTTTATTTGTGTATGATTTTTTTTTTCCTCATAAGTGTGTCGCTGCATTTTCCTGGGGGATTTCTGTTTGTAGCGGTTCTGTGGAGGCTTAATCCAAAGATTTTTTGCCTTTTTTTTTTTCCTGCCAAAGAGGATGGTGCTTAGCATGCCCTTTGTGTCCATAGCTACAGAGCTCTGTGTCAAGCTGGCCTTGCAACACCTGTGTAAGGTAGGTGGTCGAGGTTGGTTTATAGACTGGGGGGACGTGTGGGAACAGGGTTCAAGGGGCATGGTAGTCTGGCTGAAAGCATACAGCTGTCTGGAGCTGGAAATAGAACACAGAGGTGGAGCTGCAGCAGGGTTTTAATGCATAGGAAATACATACAAGCCTTTCAGAAAGATTAAAAATCCTATCAGTCTTGTGCTAGGTGTGCAAACATCACAGTGACCAGAAAAGAGGACACCTCATTTTTTTCCTTCTTTAAGTTTCTCTGTCCTTTAAGTCCTTGGTGTGATATTTACAAAGTGCTTTCTTAAAACATTTTTGTCTTCAGCTTGGGCAAACTCTGAGTTGATTGTGACTGGTTGAGAGGAATAATGCATAACTTTGGTCTTACCTTGAGAGCTTTGAACTTAATTTGGTGTTCTAGCAACTGGCTTCTGAAAGCTTGCAATAGAATATCTTTTTTTAGCTGCTAAATACTGTTTTATAAATTTGTGAAGACAGTTTGCTGCAGTCCTTGTTTGTTAATTTTGCTGTTGAGACCTTGTGTACCTGGTGGTGTTTGTATCTGTAGCAGCACTGGCAGAGCCCATGGGTGTTCTGCTCGTCAGCATATTCCTCTCTGACCTCCTCAAAGTGATTTTTCTCATGCTCTTTGTGACTGGCACTGACTGTGTTTCTTGTTTGCTCATGAAGGAAGCACCTCTGGGGAAAAAAACCTTCACGTTGCAGGAGGTGACTTAGCAGGAAGATGAAGGGAGCCTTCAGTCTGAGCGTGGAATTGAAGCTGTGGTTTCCAGTTAGATAAATGCTGCTGTGTTGCGGGGTTAATGTGTATTTGTGAGAAATCCTAACAATTTGTTAGAGATCCCAGAAGTAGTTCTTAGTGGAGCAAAGACAGTGTGGCAGGTGCCTTGAACATGCTAGCTATGCGTCTTGGTGTCGTTCCAGTTGTACGAGAGAGACCTTTTCATCCCAAGGTGCTGGAGAGGCTGCCAGGCGATGCTGTCCTGGACAGCTGGCTCCCTGCAGGCGTGGGCTCTCAGTGGTGGTGAGCAGTCCTCTTCTGCTGGGGCTCTGCATCCTCTGTGTATGGGATGCAGAACTTCTTCGGCAAAAAAGCTCTGCTCTGAATTTGTGGAATACAGGTTTGCTGAGGTGAGTTGAGCCCCAGGATGTCTCGTTCACGGGATACCAAATCAGCACGAGCAGGGAGCTGTCTGACTCTGATCCCAGATAATCAGCTGCTGAGGTACTGAGACATCCTGCGCAAGCATTGTCTTCACAGTTAACCAGATAAAATGCTCCAAGACACAATCCTGCTTGACTGACATAAAATTTGAAATCTGTTCCTAAACCCTAGTGTTTGTCATGCTTTTCTGAACCTTAGTGTAAGTGTAAACCACTGCAGTGTATTGCAGGTGGAGAGGCTGTGTCAAGCTAGTTGTGCTTGGAGATTATAGGCAGATTAGCTTTTTAATTTGTTGCTTCTGGGAGGGGTGGGAAAAGGTTGCCTATCATTTGGAGCACCTACATTTTGTTACGCTGATTCTGTAGGACAGATTCTAAGTAGATTCTGGACCTGTGCTGAAGTCGATTGCTGTATCTGGAAAGAAGGATGTGTTTCTGTAATATAAACATCTGGATGCTTGTGAGCTGAGCTCAGCATTAGCTGAGCACTACCGTCCTCATTAAAGCACTACCATCTGTGCAGAGTAAGAAGAGCCTTTCTTGAAGCATAAAGGAAAAAAGCCTTAATGGAAAAAAGGAGCCATTCATGAAAAGCCTTCCATTTCAGAATAACTCATGCTTGCTTCTAGCTGGAGGGACTGCAAATCCTTCCATAATGCCTCCATAACCATTCAGATGACTAGTTACTGCTTCTGTAATGACTCGTTTTAAAACAAATTTTATGCTGTCTATGCATTGCACCTAGGGAAGGGAATGTATGTTTGGCTCAGTCCTTTCATCATGCACATGAAAAAACCCCACTCTGAAACTTCAAGGGAAATGGCTTGGGTGGAGCCTTTTATTTTAATTCTCTCCTGATACTTATTTCTCTGAAACTGTAAGTCCATAAAGTTCATATTTGAGAGTGTTTTCCTGAAGTCTTTCTAGGAGGAAGCTACATTTATGGTGCTCTTGTACATCTGAATTGGTTCGGTTGACTTTGCTGTTGATCCAGTGACCTTGCATGTGCTTTGTATTCAGAATTTTGCACTGTAGTGCATCACCTTAAAGATGAATGAAACAAATCTGTGGTGAAACTTTCAGAGCTGAAGCTCAGTTTAGGTAGTCTCAGGGTTTCCTCTCTTCCAGGCAACCATGTTTCTGCATTTAGAACTGTCAATGTTATTAATTAAATTCCGCATCAAGGCATATAGTCTCTAGCACTCACAGTAAAGGTTTTGTGTGGTTCTCGCCCTGGGATATGGGAGTGAAAGAAGGGAGGGAAAGCAAACTTTGCCCAACAGGAGCCCTTCTGGCTGTCCAGGGCTTTGCAGTGGGAGGAAGCCTCATCCTTCTCTGAGCAAGTGGATGGTGTTTGTGGGACTGGAATTCACACTGGAAGGTAGAGAAAACAGGAAGAATTAATCAGAATTGATTTATTCTAGGTTTTTTCTTTTTTTTTCCTCTGCTTCTACTGTTGGCAGTGGCCGTCAGTAGTACAGGGAAGGAGTGAACTATCAAGTATTTTTTATGTCTTGTGCTCTTTTACACTTGTGAATTAAAAACTGCACAGACCAGCTATTCTCTGGGAAGCACTCGTTTAGAGGTGTTTTTTATTCCCTTGTGGTTTTTTTTTTTCTAGGAAACTACTTTGCAAGTCACTTCTTTATGGGAGGCGAGAAGTTTGACACCCCTCACCCCGAGGGCTACCTTTTTGGCGAGAACATGGATCTAAACTTCCTTGGGAATAGACCTGTTCAGGCAAGTTCCTATATGCTGTCTATTTTACCCTTTTGTTTTCTGCCTGTTTTGGATGATCTTGTTTAGATCTTGTAGAGGAGGCCAGCACAGACCTGAGAGAGCCTCGATACTTGGGGAGTGTCATTCCAGTCTGAGGGGCAAGAGCGTTCCCCCACCCCATGTCCCAGCTTGCTGGCTGCCATAGCTGTTCAGATGCAAGCAGAGTTTTTCTAAGAAGTAGTATGCACCTTCTAGGCTTATTTTCACTTAGGGCAGGAGGGGGAAGTAATGGGGGAAGGACACGGACTCAGGAGCACAGCTTTTGGGACAAATTCTGATTGCCTGCCTGAGCGAGTGTAAAACATGCTGCAGAGAGGAGAAGGCTGGGAAGCAGATCTCGGAGCCTGAACTTCACAGGGCTCCTGTGCACGTTGGATGGATTTCAGCCAGTGTTCAATGCGTGATGTTCTCTGTGTAAACGAGTGGCCTGACTGGGCGTAGGGCCGTGTTAAGACAGATCTTGATACTTGGTGATTTTTGTTTGCTTTGTAACCTATGTGGGCTGCTCAGAAAGTCTCTCTTTAGTTTTTCCGGTTAGAACACAGAGGTATTTCTGGGCTCGTGTTTTATGAGACTGTGAAAAGCTATCTGCTCGACTGATTGGCTTGTTCTTTTATTGTGAACAGGGAGTAGCGCTGTTGTGAGGCACAGATAGGAATTTTATATGTGTTATGTTTTGGATTTCTCTTGCATCTCAAAACTTCTTAAAAAGAACAAAAAGGTTAGAGAGTTAGGAGCCGTTTGGAGATGTTTTCAGAGTGCTGGAGAGGCAAAAGAGCTGCTTGCTTTGCCAGCTATTTTCCTAGTTATTTCTGCAGCTTCAAAACATGAAAATAAAAAATTGATGTCATGGTTCTCATCTTCAGAAAAGCTGTGACTATTAGTTAATTCATGCTTGTAGTGCTCAGAGGCAGTTCAATATCACCCCTGTTTTACAGATGAGGGAAACTGAGACGAGATGACTCGATGTTTGAATTGAACTGGTGACAAGCACGTTCTGCTTTCTGAGTTGTCTTCAGGCTGTGCCATTGGTCTTCTCAGCACCACAGTTAGTTAACGGGGCTCTGCAGGGTAGGACAAGGGAGAATCCGGAAAGCCCTTTTTCAAGCAGAAACTGCAGATGAGCAACAGAATTATGAAGGAGGGACTTTAGATGGAAATTGTTCTGGTTGTAACAGTGCTATGCAGGCATGGAGATGCTCATCCTACACCATGCCTGCATACAGGGTCTGTGCAGGACAGTGGTTAAAAGCTGACCACTTCTCCGCTGCTCTGTAGCTAGCAGCCACACAGCACTCCTATAAAAGCAGAAGATGCAGCTGTTAGCTAATATCCCATGTGCCTATGGCTGTAGGGACTAACCTTGCATAGTTAAATTGCCTGCATGTCTCAGCCTGGGTTTCCTTGCAGACATCCCGGCACTGAATTTCATCATTTCTTCAGAGGGGAGTGGGTGAGAATGCTATTAACACAGTGGGACGTTTGCCAAATAGGTTTAAGAGAGGGAGGCTGTCGTGGTATATAGTTTGCCTATGTAAAGTTAATGCCCTTTGGCAGCTCTGATTAATCTTCAAGGAAAAAACCACTTGAACGCAGAGCAGCAAAACTGCTTTCTGGACGTGGGCCGAGTTCTTGCTCTGGAGTAACTGAGGTCTTGAGTGCTCTGTGTAGAGCAGTGCTACCAACCACAGTACTGAGCAGTCAGGGTGCAAGGAAAGTAGTTGCTGCTGCCCCATGAATTCTCTGCTGCATTCTGTGGCGTTCTCCTGTTGGTCAGGAAATGTCAGGCATGTTTTCCCTCAGGCTCTGGCTATTGCCCACCAATACATTTCTGTGGCCTGAAGGGACAACACTGATCGGGTTGTGTCCTGGATCTGCCCTGAAGTTCAGCTGCAGCAGCATTTGGCTGCCTGCTTAGCAGACTCCTCATTTCTGAGGAAACATGTATATTGGTGGTCCCTGGTACTTCTGCTCCATGTCAGTCACTCTCTCTACACCACTGCAGGCCACTTAGTAGATGTGTGTTTGAAGGACCGCAACGCTAATGAGGCTGCATGGTAGCACAGTTGCTGGATGCATTCAGAGTAACCTTCTGCCTGAAAGCCTGTCGTGTAGCTCTGTACCTTTGTGTCCTGCCATCGCTCTGACTTGGAGCGTGGCTGTGTCTCAAACTCCCAGAGTAAACCTATCAAACTTGGCAGTTGTGGGAGTGGATGTTTGAGCTTCAAACTTCCATGAGCAGATGGGAGATCCAGCAGGCAGGTCTGCAGCTGTACAGGTTGTGGTCACCACAGTAAGCAGTTTCCTTTTAATTTCTCACTGGAGATTCTGTGACCAGTAAGGAGAATTACAGTCTGAAGCATTATCGTTCTTTATTTAAAGCGTAATCTGTGAGAGAAGGTCTCTTGACTGGAGAATAGAATGAGGCCCCCTATCCTTGTCTCTTTCTTTTCTTTTCCAGGACATTTGCCCCATTGTTTCAGAATAAAAGGAGTTTTCCCCCAGTAATCCAGGGCTTCTGCATGCTGATTAGCAGTCAAGTAACTGTTTGTATGCTGTAACACACATGAAAGAGCTGCATTTCTTCTGCTCAAGCTGGAAGTGGTTTCTTTAGTGGAAGTAAAAGCTTGTGAGAGCAAGGCTTTCCAGACTGAGAATTCAGGGTGCAGAAAAAGAGCTTGTGAAAATGCCCTTTCTTAAATTGTGTACTCCCAATATGAGCTATTGCTGGGCCAATGAAGGATTTTCACCCTGAAACATACTTGATTTATCTGTAAATAGAATTCTCTATTACTGTTCTGTGTGGCTGCTGTACTGAGCACCCTTAAAGGTAGATGTTTCTTGGTTTGGGCAAATTGTGTGCCAGGTAACATGCTGCTACCTTTTATAGTATAATAATAGGAGAATTATTTGCCTTTTTGTTCCAGTTTCCCTATGTAACTCCAGCTCCACATGAGCCAGTGAAGACACTGAGAAGTTTGGTGAATATCCGCAAAGACTCTCTCCGACTTGTAAGGTACTGTTACTGCCTGAACCTTTCATTTTATTTAACCCAGCTATCTGTCATCCAGAGACAAACTGTATTTGATAAGGTTTTGGAGAAATAGCTGAATTCCAGATCCTTGTTGCTAGATAAGTCCAGAGGTCTCTGTGTTCCCTTGTGATCAGAGGTTTCAGGTGGTTTATATGCTCTTTAACCCTACACTTGAGCAATCTGTGTTTCCAAACAGGACCAGCAAGGTATCTGTCTCTACAGGACAGACTAGAGTGGTAAACAAAACCGTGAAATCATTAGCATGAACGGAAGATATTAGTCAGGTCAATAAACCCTACAGACAGATTCCTTTCTGCATTCTTGTGCAAGGAGAAGCCAGAAAGTAGCTGATTCTGGTGCAAGTCACAGGCCAGGAAGACTGATTGGTCTTGAGTGAAACTTCCTCAGGTTTTTCCTGTTGCCAAGATAAAGTTTGCTCTGAGTGTTATGCATTCGTTTAGATGGCTTGTGTCCCATGCATAGGGGAAGGAGGTCTGGAAAATCATGGAGATCTGTAACCTTTCACTGCTCTACACTGAGATCTAAAACAGCACTAGCAGGATTAAATGCAATGGCTAACACTTCGACCTGCGGCTGCCCTCTTTCAAACAGATGGCTGAAGTACAGGGGCCCAGCGTACAGTGCTTTGTTTTGGTCTGAGCGACTGGGCAGATGTCCAGGCTGAGCATTTCTCAAAGATCCTTGAGTCGCCCGGAATTCTGCGTTTCAGGCACAGGGCTGGAGTACTGGCAGGGGCCCAGCTCAACTCTCAGCCAAGGTGATTCTGAGAGCATGGCGTAATGTGAGTAATTTGAGTCATAACCACACAAACCCCTCAGTTTGTTTTTATGTGAAAACTGAAGGTTGGGGTTTTTTTTGTTTTGTTTTAAATGAGCAATACCTGTGGTTTCAAAACTGATTGAACAGGAAAAGAGGGAAGAACTTCTGAAAAAGTAACCATTGGTAAACTGCTCTGAGTGCTCTCTGGCTTTTTCAGCTAAAGGGTGAAGTACTTTTCTAGGAAAAAGTCTTGCTTTCCTCCCACGCTTGCTGTGGAAAAGGTATTTTGTTCTCCTTGCAGGTGTCCACGTAAACAGTATAACATCTCACGGAAGCCAAGTGGGAAGTGGCTTTTTCACTGGCAGAGGGCTTGCTGTCAGTGGGGGAGTCAGTGGGGTTTAGTACGTACAGTTCTGTCATTCTGCTTTCTGTGATTGCACGTCCTGTCCCCCCCAAGCAGAGTTGCAGCTCTGGACTATTTGAAGTGTAGTGTCCATGCACCCTGACAGTGTCTAGGTTTGCATCTGTCTAATTCCTGGTACTATCGGTTCTTTCTCTGCCTCATGAGCTCTCACAGGCTCTTGTGCTGCTGTGTTGGTGCTGACGACAACACCGCCACCATTACTCTAATTTTGTACTGATGTAAACCCAAAATGAGATTTTAATTGCCAGTCCCCAAGGGCACATTCTCTCTTCTGCTTTTCTACTGTTCTGGACTAGAGGCTTCTTCTTTCTCCCTCTGTGCACGTAAAGAAAGACACTTTGTGCCCTCTCCGGCTTGGCTTATTTGCAACCAGTGGTTGAGGCTTGCACGTTCTTTCCAGAATTAGTTAAGTTTAATTTACCACCTCCTCCACCAAAAGTAAAATGATGCTGAGCCAAGTGTAAAGTAGTTTCTGATGGTAGAGTCCTCACAAGTCTTTTGATTTTCCTTGTTTTTAATTGAAAATTCATTGTCCACCTGTGAAGAGGGTGTTGATCCGTAATTTGGAGTGTAGGGCTTTATGTAGGAATATGAGGAATTGTGCACTGTGCGCTTCCTGCCTGGCTCTGACCAGACAAAATTCTGAGCTTCGCCAAATCCTGAATATTTACAGCAGCTTTGGAGAGAAGCAATAAACCTGTGTATATTGGTGTTGAAGTTCTGAGTCTTCGACACCTCGTGTGAGCGCTTGATTTCTGGCAGTAAGAGAATCTCTGAACCTCAGAGGAGGGTAGCATGAGTTTTGCTGTTAACCACTAACAGCAGACGACTGCCTCATGTCTGTCCTGTGTCCCTCTTTGGCCCTGGATTGGAAGCTTTATTTCAGAGCTGAAGTACCTGATAGGCTGGTACTGGCTGTTTACTCCAGTCTTGGAAGCACTTCCAGTTGCAGGATGAAGATCAACTCATGAGACAATGTGTTTCATGGAAGAGTTACATCCTGGGACAGTCTCTCTGCTTCAGCGTGGGCTTTGGGCTTCGGGTAGCATCATGGAACAAAAGTGCTGAAGGGATCAGCAACCATAGTGGTTTGGGAATGTGTCGGAAGCAGCAGCAATATCATGGAGAGCAGTGAGACTGGCGCGCATTTTGGATAAGGGCCTGAAAGGGAGGCCCTTATCCAAATAAGGATAAGGAGGGGGACCAAATAAGGTGAGGAGAGGGACTGAGGGGAGACAGCACTGTGGGGCTGACCTTGATCCTTGGAGAGGTTCATCCCATGGTGGAGGTGTTGATGGTGCTGGGACTGCCCGCTCTGCAGCCCTGGATAGTGCAGAACCCCCAAATAGGGATGCCTCCATTTGATGATGATCTCCCCCCATGAAAGTCAATGCTGATAGAGATATCAGCTAGTTCTTAACTTCATTTAGTGCCTGCTCTAACGCTGTTGCAATGCATATCTCACAGTACTAAGTCAAGCAATACTTAATGTTTATCCTGCATGTCTATTAAGTTGTTGGTCAAACTTTTTAATCTCCTCAAGGGTTGAAATCGAGTTCGACTCAACCTATTTCTATAAAATTGTCATGGCTGCTGTTAATTATCTTTTTTATCTTTTAATTCTTTAACAGACAAACAAAAAGTTCCAGCATTTCCATTGTTTTATCCAGAAGTGATGTCAGACCAAGTGGCCTCTGCTCCCTTGGTCATCCTGCTTTGCCTTTTTCATCATAACATTGGATCAGCCATTTGTTCTCAAAGGTGGTCAGTGTCTTCTGCTCTGTACACGTGATTGTGAAGGCTATGTGAATTAACTTGTGGGCATGACCGAAAGGCACACCTAGCAAAGTCACTGCTTTCTAAATTTGTGCATGTATCTGTAGCCACCTCACATGAACACTGTCTGTAGGACTTGACTAACTTGTACACTGTAAACTTCAAGTGCAGGTGGAGACAGAAGAGCTCTTGAACTACCTGAATCACCCCTGAACCACCTCCTTGTCTGCCATGTCCCTTGCAAAGAAAGGAGGACTGCAAAATGTGTGACTTTGTCCTGTTACTAACTTGAAGTTACATCCCACCGTTCGTACACCTTAAGGTGGAACATGAGATGTCTCTGCCTCTCAAAATATGCACCAAAGCAGTCTTTGCTTGTTCCTTGGTCCAGCTACCATCTGGCACAGCTGCTTATGCAGTCCTTTCTCACCTGAACTTGCTATGTGGCAGATGATTTTCTTAATCTCCAGCACCAGGCATGTTGCAAAAGGAAGATGTGTACACAGCCTTGCTGTGACTGTCACCATTTAGGCACGTGTACCTTGCCCCCTGCTCGAGTCATGCTGTTCCAGGCAGACAGGACTCTGGCTGTGCTTCTTCCCAGCAGATTCGTCCTCCAGAAACCTTCTCTTCAGGCACTGGTGTTGGTAATGGCCCCTCTGGTTTCCTAGGGCAACAGATCTAGTCTACGTTTAACCCCTTTTCTCTTTGAAAGGATGGAAGCACATTCTGAGTGCTGGCAGGGAGGTGCAGAGGTGAAGCTGGGAGCAAGAGGGTGATCTGCAAACCCATATGCTTTGTGTGACTTCACTGAGAAGACAAAACAGCCAATGGTTTTACTGATGATGTGTTGCTTTTGTGTGATCCGCCCTCCCCCAGCTTTCCCACCTTGTTACTTGGGGCTGTTGTAGGTATCTAAATCTGTGTTGTTGATCTGTAGCTCACGTGTGTGCCAGGCATCTCTGTTTTAATACCTGCCTTTATATGCAGTGAGTGTAAGTCTATGAAGTAGCCTTCATCGGTGCCTGTCTGGAAGGGGTGTTGGTTCTCCCCTACCCTTCTTCTTCTGGAAGAAGTGGCAAGTGTATCGTAGCCTGGATCCTTGGCTGCCGACCTTGGATCCACGGAGGGCAGCACAGCAAGAGATAATTTGCAGAAGCTTGTGCTGCTGTTTTCTTGGACGTGCACAACACTTGTGAGCGGATTGTTGCCATCTGTATTCTTGGGTCAGTCCAGCACAAAATGTTGATGCTACCCTTGTGTTTTCTAGGCAAACCTGCCCTGCTGGCTAGAGTGTTTCTTGTTTGCAGCCTTCAAGTGCCATGATTTTATTCTTTGAACGCAATTAGCTTGTGTGAAAATACCATCTTGCTCTATACTGTATATTGTATCCAGGCTGCTGAAGTTGTTCAGAATCTCAGTTCTTGAGATTTGTCGTTTTTAATATTGGCATGTTGGGTGTATTCTAGCTTGATTTGCAGTTCTGACCTAGGTGAACCTCTGGCAAAAGTCTTATTTGGAGCTTTCCAAGTACTTCAGACAGGAATTCAAGTGTATGCTATAGTGACTCACTAGGGTTACATTAGTACAAGTGTGTGTGTCAGGTATTTGATTATACTGCTTTTAAATTTTATTTTGCACCTTCTATATTAAATTACTGAAGTTGAATACCTCATTCTTGTTCAGTGTGATGTTAAGTAAAATTCACGCTGAAACCCTCTTAATTAGGCAGCAGTGAATTTGGTAAATAAGAATTCCCTTGACATTTTTTAGATTGAGTTATGGAGGTATGCCTAGCCCATTTCTGAGTATTTTCAACAGTGCAGCATGTTCATCGAGGCTGTTTAATGAAGGGAGAGGCCAGCTGATACTGTGAAGTCAGAGATGGTGCCAAGCTTTTCCTGAATAGCTTAGCTGCTTGGCTTTGACCGTGGCAATTAAGGTAATACTGATAGACAAGTGAGGCTGGAACTGGGCAGCAAATCAAGTAGTGTTGTACACCTCTTAAAGGCAGCCTGCTGCATTCACCATTCCTACGTGGTGCGTGAACTAACGGTGGTACCTACAGCTGTAGGATTACAGTGGGATTTGAATTTATGTATGAGAATCTGCTTCTGCCCTGCCAGAGAATCACATCCATTCTGTCTGTCACTTTGCTCTTCAAGACAGGGGAGATCTTCTCATGGTGTGTTGTGTTGGCTGCTTGTTCCAGGATTTGCTGGTTTCCCTGGCCACCCTGGCATGCTATAACTCACTGCTTGTCCATGGCTGTAGTTCGCTACCCTGGAGCTTGCTTCATACCACCTTCTTCACTGGATTTGTTACCTGCCTTTTCCAGCAGCAGGGAGAAGGAGTAATACTGGGCAGTGGTGATCATACAGTGGGATCCAGCTATACAGTAGCCCATAGCCAAGTTATCACTCACCTTTATCTTAGTTGAAATAACTTCTAAACCCATTCTTATATTGGTTATCATGTGTCTGTTATGCTGTTGAATATGTTAATTTTTGTTCATACAATAAATGCATGCAAGTTTCAGTCATTAGCAGTATCAAAGGTTTAGTTGATTTGTACATTTAAAGGTATCTGAAGTTCCTATATTTCGATGCTTTCTGATCTGAATGTAATCTCCTGTGTCGTACTTGAGGTACCTTTTGTTGAGCTTCAGGAGTTCTTTTTGTTACAGAAACCTTGTTTTTTGCCAGTTGTGCACCATTTCATTTGCAGAGTTAAAAGAATTAAGCTTTAGACTTCTCAGGCCCACGCAGGATTTCTTTAGCCCAAATACTGAACTTAATGTGAAGATTTAAAAGGAAGGAAAACGTTTCTTCTCCTAAGGGTTTGACATTCAAGAGTTCACTTTCTTGTCTCGGTCTGTGTCCTGGCATTGTAAGGCTGCGTGAGATACCTCAACACCGTTGTTAACATAATTCACTTCAATAACTTTAGTCAAATCTTGGAAGAACTTTCCTCAAAAGAAGGAATGGGAACCTCCTGGGAAGCCCCAGGTGGAAGCCCACGGTGCCTTGGCTGCCCAGGACACCTAGGTTGGAGTACTCTTGTCCTGATTTCCAGAGTGATCTTGATGATATCTCATAAATACATGTTCTAATCCTCCAGCATTGTCTTTCAGGTATAAAGATGATGTTGACAGTCCTACTGAGGAGAACGGGAAGCAGAAAGTCCTGTACAGCCTGGAGTTCACGTTTGATGCGGATGCCCGTGTTGCCATCACAATCTACTGCCAGGCTACAGAAGAGTTTGTTGGTGGCATGGCAGTGTAAGTCCTGGGCTTGTGGGCGCGTGGAGGGGCACAGGAGCTCTTAGGTGATGAGCCTGGCGAACATCCCTCGTTAATCACCCCCAAGGGCAGTGCTGCCACAGATGGTGGAGAGGGAAATCTCTTCTTTTTCTCTTTTGTTTTATATATTCTGATAGCTTTGAATATTACTTTCACTTCCCACCCCCACATAGCCAATATGCTCTCTTGTTCCCTTTTTGGTTTGTTTTTTTGGGTGTGGGGAAACCATTCTGTGTGGAACAGAGGAGAGGAACTCACAGCTGTATGCTTTGTCGGCAAGATGTTATATGAAATTAAAAAAAACACAACCACCCTTGCCTTCAAATACTACCTGTTTTTTTTCAGATCACCTAACTCACTGGATTTCTGTGTTCCCTGTGACGGGACCATCTGGGCCACCAAAGCAAAGTTCAGTCTGACATTTACACAGCGAGTCTGTAAAACTGAGGCCCACCCAAAGCCCCTTTTGGGATAAACGACCACCTTAACACAGGCTGTTTGTGTGATGGCTATCAGGAGGTTTTACTGCCTGAAACCCTGTCTGTGTGTTTCCTGCCAGGTACACATGTTAGCCTTTGGCTAGCTGTAGAAAGAATGGTCAAAACATCATCTGTGGAGTCTTTCTCATATCCTGGTAGTGCATCCCTACAGATTTCAAAACCTTTTTATCTAAATTGACATGTTCAAGCCATTCCAATCAATGCTGTATCCCAGAAGACTACGAAAAATTTCTCTCTGTATTGAAATTCCTCACTATATTAAGAGCAAAGGTGGCTGAAATGTGCTCTCCCTGGTGTGAATTGGGTACATGTGAGCTGCTGGCACGTTATGGGCAGGCTTCCGATGGCCGTGGGACAAAGAATTCTTTTTGTTCTATGGGTAAAGGAAGATTCAGGCTGCAGAAGCTCTTGGCTTCCTCTTGTAGAGGCTTTTGGCTGATCAGCAGCTCTGTGCACGTAATGCTGACGGCTTCTGCAGTGGTGCTCTGGATTTGGGGGTAAACTTACGTTGTATTGAAGGGATCTGCAGAGGTTTCAGCAGGGAGAAATATGTATGACAAACCATGTCATATGTCACAAGCTTATGTGTTTTATGCAAATTATAAGCATCCCACTAATGATCAATGAATAGTATATTTTTGGAAATGAGACAAGCTCAATGCTCCCATCCACATGTGCCTTCCTCCAAACTGGAGGATATCCCAATCCAGAATTTTTGTTTAGGCCCCTTCTCTTCTTCTGTTGAAGCCTATGGCTGCCTTTATTTTGGGGAGGTAGTAAATTAGCTCCTTTTAAGTGCTTGAAAAGTATCCCTCGACAAACCCTGAAAACACTTTCTGTTTAGATCCATTTTTTCCTGAGCAGAGCTGAATGCAGCAGGATGCCTTAGAAATCCTGATAAAGTTTCCGTGTTCTGTCTCTTAGGTCCTTAGGTTTCCTGTGAATTTAGTGCTAGTGAAGGTGTTGGAATGGCAGCCTTGGAGATTGAAGTCCTCTTTTCCTAATACAGGTACAACGTGGAGAGGTGGCCAGTGTCCCTTGTTGCTGCCCTGCAGTGTTCCTTGTTTTTTGACCTAAGGAGGAAACCGTCTATGGGGCTAATGGGGAGAACCGAGGGCCTCTATGGCCAGGGTGGATGTATTTGCTTTGCCAGACTTCAGCCATGGCTTAAATCAGCAAGTCTTGATTTTAGTCTTGTTTTGCATATTCATTTGGTGGTTTGCCTCGAAGGAGAACTTGTTTGTCACTGGTCAGTAACAATGAAGCATCTGCACCTACAGCTCAGTGTAAGCTTCGTATCAAAGTTTGTGCTACATTTTACAAAGAGCTTAAGTTTGTAAAGAATATGCATATGGTTTAAAATGTATTTTTTCAGACTCCCAGTTTTGCATTTTGTTATGTCAAAATGGCAAAAAAAAAAGTTATTCTAAAAAAAGATACTTTCTGTTTTTTTAACTTGTGTCTTGAACCAAGTTGTGTTGGGATGGAAGTGCAACTGAAGCACCAAGACTGGTGATGTAGCATTCTTGTTGGTTAAACTGCTTGGAATCTTAATGTTGGAATCTTAAGAGACTGTCTTGTCAAGTTGTGCCTTGAATAATGATTGCTTAATGGTAGTATTATAGTTACCGAATATAACTAACTGTTTCTGGACAGAGTGTGTTTTCAGTCTTCTGTAACTAGTAGCTCTCCTCTCAGAACTCTGTTGGTTGATTGGAGGAGGAAAACACAGTTTCTGGTTCACTTAAGAACATGATTTACTGAAATTTAGTGGCTTACACTAAGCCAGTGACTGTCACCAGTGCTGCTTTCTGTTTTTAAAGCTTATGCAGCAAACACGAACTACCTAATTGCTTTTTAAATTTAATTCGAACAATTTCTAGGTAGAGTTTCTGAAAGTTAACATGACTGTCAACTTCAAACAATTTTTTTTTTTAAATGAATTTTTTAATCCACCCTGTCCATGGTTCACTGAGAGACAGATCTCTGTTCAGATGGTGGAGGAGCCTTTGTTCATGAACGCTACCTGCCTCTGCACGAAACCAGGATCAGTAGTCAGCAGTCATTACCTCGCTAATGAAATGTAGCTGATGATACTGTGCAGCCCTGCTAGGGTGGCAGCAGTCCCCAGTGCACTAAACCTTTACGTCAAAAGTCAAAGCACTCAGATTCAGCTCTTGCTTCCACTGCTGGCCTTTTATTTAACAAATGACACTTTAATTTCCCCGTAGTGTAGGAGTGATGAACTGTCCGTCTCTGCTCTGGAGTTCTTGGACAATGAATGTTCAAAGTGTGGGGGGCTGTACCAGAAGCCGGGGACCCTTTTGGAAGGCATGATCCTGATTTCATGCAGATGTGTAGGTTATAAGGGCCTGGGGAAGTAAGATACAAATACAGACTTTATAAGCTGCTTTAATTCAACCCAGGCTATTTTTCCATGTGGAAGTGGCTCATGAAGCACGTCTTGGGGCTAGTGCAGCTGCCCGAAGTAGGCATCTCTGCTTCTCTGGATTTGCTGGCTGCTAGTAAAAACCTTTTGAAGCTCTGATTTCAGCTTTGCAAAGCAGTTCTGAAAGGGCAGTGCTATAATTACTTTGATTTATTCTTTTCAAATTCTAGTGGAAAAAAAAAAATCTGGGCTGCATTCTTAGAGCTCTAAGTGGAGCGAGTGCATTTTTAGTGTACTAATAGGAATGCAGCTTCCCCCTGCCTGGGCTGGTAGTTTTTCCTTTTTCTCAGTTTCTTTTGGTGCTAACAGCTACATTCAAGGAACACACGCGTGCAAAAGCTGCACTGTATAATTTCAAAACTTTTTCTATTGCTGTGTCCAGCACTTGATTGGGAAGAAGATGCGCTTTAAAACAAAACACTCTTTTTTTTTTTTCCACTTTCCTAAATTGATGCTAAATCCTAAAATGGGAGAAACTTTCTGGACCCTTGTCAAAAGCAGAAATTTTCTCCTAGTCCCCAGCCTGCAGCATGGCTCCTTAGAAGCGCTAAACAAGTTATTCTTGCTTCTCTGCTGAAACAACCACTGATTCTGATAGTATCAGCACTCCTGCTCATGTGAAACTCCTGCTAGGAACGTTATTATGTTCGTACAATTTGGGGTGAGAGGAGGGAGGGGAGGGAAGGAAGGAAGCTCTCCCTGAGCACAGGCACTGCTTATTGTAGAGCCTCTGCTCATCTGAGAGCCACAATGCTCTGCGTGCTGTGGCCCTGCCTTCAGGATTAGCTGGTCTCCGTGACCAAAGGGAAGCCTTTCTCTCTGCAAGCCAGGAAGCTTCCTTCTGGAGTTGTTTGGGCTCCGTTTAAAAGCTGGTGGCTTTATCAGTATGTGCTGCCTGTCCGAACCTGTCTCAAAGGAGCGTTCAGCAGACTTTCCCAGGTAATTGTGCAGGGAGATATGCTCAGCTATACCGTTTCCCATCCAAGATCTTTGGAACATATAGCTCCCAACTGCAGCCTACCTCTTATCCTGAACTGTTGAACTCTTGAGTTTCACGGGGAGCTGTATCGTCACCGCTGTGGAACCGCAGTTGACCAGTGTATTCTGGGGAAGGCAAATGTGTGGGTGTTGGTAGAGGTGTCTTCACTTCTGCAGCCCCATGCCCAGGGGAAGGTACCCAGTGTTTTCTGGTGCTGGTGCAGGTATCTGTAGAAGCCTCTTGGATGAAATGGGGGTTAGTTTAAAACTAGAGGGGACTGCTGCTCTCACCTTCTAAATATCTTTTGCTCAGTTACTTTGTGGTGAGTCTAAAGACTCTTTAGAGCACATCAGTTCTCTGAGGACCAGCTGGTGCGTTACCCCAAGGGTAACAGACCTATGTCCAGAATCTCTTTAAATGGCATCGAATTAGCGGTGACCTGCCTCTGAACAGCTCAAGACCCCCAGTATCCTCAGTTTTATTTATTTTTCTGGTTGTGTCCACTTTCTTTGGTTTTGGAAATCAGCAACTGTTCTGCTGTGCTTCTGTTTCCTGTGGCAGCCCCCACAGTGAGCTTTAGCAAGCATCTTCGCCGAGGATCCGCTCTCATCTTTGGTTAGTGGTGGGTGTGCTCGTGGGGAGTTGATCTGTGATCTAGCTGGCTTGGAGAGAGTGATATTTCTCAGTTTGTCCTTTCCTTTGGCTTCAGTTTCCCAGCAGCTGGGTAGAAAGCAGGGAAGACCCTGCTTGGGGAAACCATCGTGACAGCTTGACTGCTCACCTGTGAGGACAAGCCTTGTATTGCTCAGTGTCATTGAGGCACAGCAGTACCTGTCAGCTTCAAAAATGGCCCACAAAGAAAAATTTGCTGTCAGAATCTGTGTTGCTAACTGGGTTTTAAGACTAGCCAGCCAGAAAGGCAGCTCCGTGCTCTGGTAGAGCCGATTGGCACGTGCAGCAAGGAAGGATTCAGCCGTCTCGGCTAAAAGGCGAAGGTGACCCGGATGGGCCCTATCTAAATGGCATGAGAATCTCTGCCTTAGCATATAGGAGGCACAAGCATGCAGGTGTGCGAGCTGTACGTCAACTACTCGCTAGTGATTGCCCATAAGCATGTGATTTTCCCCCCCCAGGATAAATGAGAGGGTGCTCTGCATTGTGTTTCCATTGCAGGGCTGGCAGTACTTCTCAGCAATTCCTGGAGCATAGTTGAACTCCCAGTTCGTAGCCTGCCTTCTCCCGCAGTAACCAGTTCATGTATTCGTACCTTTAGATGTCTTTGGTTTAGGAGACAGGTATATGTTTTGGAGCAGGCTGCAGAGATGTTCGTAGTCCCTTTTTGTGTGTGCTCTACGAATGCATCCTTTCCTTTTCTGTCAAAAGCCTTGATGTGCACACTACGAGCCTGTTCCTGGGAGGGCCCCTGGGACTTTTCCAGCTGTAGGTATCCTGCTGACTAGCAGGAAGGATTGTGTAGTTAAAACATGACAGCAGCGGTTGTTTCCTCAGGGGAAGAAGTCAAACCAGCCCTGTAGCTGGAAGCACTTAAAACAGCCGGCTCTAAAGACATGAGCAATCCAGGCAGATCAGGAGCTGATGATAAATATGACATGAGAGGTTTGAGTCTTGCAGCTCATTCTAATGAAAAAGATCTTCCTCTTTGGACAGAGAAGCTTCTTCTCTTCCGTATCCTAGTGATGTTGCCAAGCTCTGTTTTCTCATTATAAAGAGAAAACACAATGGAAATAGGTCAGTCTAGGTCTGCAATCCTTGCCCTTTTTCAGGGCTGTGCTGTTTGTGTTGCTGATGCGCAAATGGGTGTACTGGATATTTATTTAAAAAAAACCCACAACTCATTTCCTTGTTTGTTTTGCAATGCCTGCTACACTCATCACAAACATCCTACCGCAGTCTTTTAAGCTGACGGTGGATGTGACACTGCAGTGATTATGCATTCTGTTTGCATGTAGAAGTTTGAATAGTTGGTTCACAAAATGAAATCCAACTGAAACGGGTAGCTCAGCGCATGGCTGTTTTCACTAAAGCTTGTGTAGGAGAATCAGAGGCGCTCATATTCCTTTGGTTATTTAATAGCCTCTGTCTATTCGGGGCCTTTGAAAGGTGCTCTTGCTGCTTTTGGCTGTGGACTGTGGTGATTAATATGAATTCTTTGTGCAGAGAGATTTCTTCTGTGTGAAGAAATCAGAGGCGAGTGCTGTTTTTTCCTAGGCGCAAGCCTTTACAGCCGAAGCCTGCTTTGATCCAGGCAGACACCAGTCCCCAAGAGAACGCTGTAGTGTGCAGAGTTCACAGGCTAGAGAGCTAAATTCTATAGATCTCACTGAGCAGACAAACCCTCTGTCTTTAATAAGAGTTCTGGCCTTTGTGCCTCTCTGTGTAGCTGTTGTGCAAGCTGCCAGCTTTGAAGCCTGGTTGGAGTTGTGAGCGTGGTGCTCTCACCAGTAAGTTCAGCAGCTAAAGGCAGACCTCTGCAGGTGCTGGAGCAGGATATGGGCGGCAGGGTTTCAGCGGCGTGGTGAGGTGTTTGTTTCCTCCTCACCAGGAGTGGAAACTCAGTCCTGGGAGGAAGCAGAAGGGGAGGAGAAGACTGGCAGGGACTGCAGTGCACCAACTTAGCACCCAGTTAACCTCCAAACTCTGGGTGGGACCCTCTCTGGGCTGGATTTTGCCTAACTCTGACTATGTCAGGCTATGGCCTTCTAATATTTTGGTCGTGTTTCTTTTATCAATAAAAAAATCACTTTGCATTGAGACAGTTGTTCAACTTCCCTCTTCCCCAAAAGCTGATCTGTGAGATCCCGGCCCAAAATGAAAGGGGTGAGAGAGGGGGGCCAGCGTGCTTGCTCCACATCACCTCCTGGCCCCTTTGAACACCAGCAGAACATGACTAGTTCCCTCCTTGTCACCTGTAAGAGGAGAGTCACAGCCTGCAGCAGGGGAAGAATTGATTCCTGAGTACCCTCTAAAGCTCTCGTGTAACTCTGCCTTCAGCAATTCTGCCTTGTCCTTGGTTCACTGCAAATTGCCATGCAACACGCGTAGCTGTTACTAAAGAAAGAGGACTCTTATTTTGTCTACAGGCTCTTCAAAGCGCAGGCTGTCTCTCAGCGTTGCTAGTCAAAAACGATACCTTGGGGCAGCATTGCTACGTGCATCCTGCTTTTCTCTGAGGAATGGGGTCTGGACAGTGCTCTGGGTAACTCTGAGGCAAGCTGGCTAGGATCCTCGCTTGGTGCTTCTTGGTCAGGGGTCCCAGCGTGCTTGTGGTAACAGGAATCGTGTTTTGACTGTCCGAGGCAGCCCCAGTGCCAGGCAGAGCTGAGTGCAAGGAACACAGCAGTGAAGAAGTCTTCAGGAATTGGGACCAGTGCCCTGCTGAGAACTTCCCCAGGCACTGATTGGGGATGAGAGAGAGGGGGAAGCACCCCAACAAATTCATGTTGTATCTCCAGTGAGCGTGTAGCAACAGAAGTTTAATTCTGCTTATCCAGACGTTCCCGAAAGGATCCCACTGGTAGCTTGGGAGCTGCTTAAGGCTTACAGGTGCCTGGTAGCACGTCTGGACTGTGTGCAGGGAGAAGCCTGTGTGAGTCACAGGCTGAGTTTCTCCGTGCAGGCAATGAGTGCTTCTCAGCTGATGGTGGAGGAGTGAGGCTAGGGAATAATTTTAGTTTGTTTCCTGTTCTCTCAAAAATCACTGTGATGTAGTCACAGGGCTTCTCATCTGCCAGTTCTCTGATACACAGCTGGTTTTGAGGGGTGGAAGGGTTTGACATGGGGGAAGGAGGAGTCAGTGCGGAGTGTAAGATTCACTTTGTGAGTGTAAAGGTGTGTCAAAGAGCGTACAGGAGGCGATGGGCTGCATGAATCCTGAGGACAGAGCTGGGGATTGCTGCTGCAGTCAGCAGTGTGGTACGTTGCTGGCGATTCTCATGCTGTCAGGGGTACCTGAGAAAACAAACAGGTTTAAAAAAATGTGACTGGGGATTTCTGTTTGGTCCTGACCTAATAGGACAGACCCCACTTCTCCATTGTCCTGAGCTGACAGTGATTGCAAGGTGGGTGGTTTTGTTAGACCTCCTGTCTGGATGGAGACCTGCCCTGGTGCAGTCTAAGAAATAGCAGCCCAAACATTCAGATTTCAGCCTTTATGCAGGGAGAGGGCAGCGCATTGCTTCTCTGGTATCCGTTATTCTTAATACATGCTCTCTTTTTCTGTAACACATCTCCACAGACCTTCTCCACAATTGTTTGCTGTAAGCCCACAGCACCACAGGCAGGGAATAGAATACTTATAGAATAGAAGCTTATGAATACAGCAGATGCCAACCAAAAGGGCTGGGGATGGGTAGACACCACTTAGACGTTAATATGAAGGATACTTGCTTTGTAACGGCTTGCCAAGTTGTCTTCTTGTGCAGCACAAGGAGACTGTATTTGTGTGGTGGATCCTGTGCATCACCTTAGAAAGGTGATTGATCTCTGTGACGATCTGGGGTCACCAGCACTTCCAGGGAATTCGCCAGGCTTGGCCCCCTGGTGCTGAGCAGCCTCAGCACTGACTGCTGACTGGAAGTCTCCAGCATTGTCTGGGTGTTCAGATCCAAGTCTGACATGCTTTTTGGCATTGGGGACTAGGCAGTCAGGTAGTCTGAGGCATAAAGGTCACGTGGTTCACTTGGAGAAGCCTTCTTGGTATTTTTGTCATACTCTTCAGCTCAGAAAATCTGTGTACCTGGTTTATTTCTTTTCTCAGGGCGGTGAGAGCAGCAAGCCTATGTGAGTATTGTTCTGCCCTCTCCTTCTTGGAACAGTGTTACTTGTTTTCCTGTTGTAGACTGGTTTGGGCTTCTGGTGCTGTAAGTGCAGGTCCTCCGGCCTTCCCAGCACTCACCATCAGCATGTTTACACCCCTTTCCCAGCACTGCTGTGGTGCATGTCATCCAGGCAGTCTCTGACCTCCACTCTCTCCTCTGCGCTTTATTTTTACTGGGTTTCTGACTTGCTGTCACCTTAGATAAGTCGCTCTTCCATCCCCTGCTTTCCCAGCTGTAGAGCGAGAATTGTGCCTCTTTGCAGCACTGGGAAGCTTTGAGAATACCACAAAAGGAGCTAGATACAGGCTTGCTCTATTCATTGTGCTTGACAACTCAGTAAATAAAACTTCACTCAATTGCTTGCTCTGTAATTCACACATAAAAGACCTGTCATTCTGATCTCTCCCACACCATGCTTTAAATGCAAAGGGTGGAGTGAGACCTTCTAGTAAAGCAGCACAATTTCAGCGCGGTGCAGAATGGTCTTTGAGGGTAAGGTATTGTCATAAATAACATAATGCACCTGCCTTGACAGGAAGAGCGGAGTGTACGTGGGGAACCTGGCCTTCATCACGGCCTTCCAGAATTTAACATGGATCTTGTGACACTTGATAAGCCTTCTGGATCCTCAGAAGGTGCAGGAATGACACTAGTTTTCAAGAGAAAGGCAGCAGTTCATGCCAGTGGGGAGCTTGGTTTTTCCTCCTTGGGTTTGAGAGGAATTAATAAATATTCATCATCTTCTGGTATCCAGGTTCTTATACCTTCAGCTGCAAAATGCATCCTAATCATCGTGCTTTAAGGCTCCGTGGTACGGTGCTGGCTGGCCTGAGCCCTGGAGGGCAGCCCGCTGTCTCTGGGCTCTTGCACCCTGGTAGCACGTAGCTGCCAGAGCTATAGCTCTTGAGTGTAAAGTTTCCACAGCATCACTTAAAGCTGAGTTTTAAGTTTCAGGCCTGTCCTCTCTAATCACCATCCTCCAGACCAGTCTTCACATCTCTGCTGTGATGCTCAGTTCTGTAGTTCTTGGTTGAGTCTGCACCTTGGACTTTTCCCTACGGTTTTTGCTTCACCCCCCCTGGAAGTGAGCTGCCCAGCACTCTGTGTTCCTTGCTTACAAAAACCAGAAGGCATTACCTCAGATGTAGAAAAGCTTTGTATTGCCATCCTCTTCCGGTGTGCTGTGTTCCTCCACAAAGTGTAGTTAGGCCAAAGGAACTTGGAGCTTTCCAACCTTTGCTTACGTACCTGGTGATTTGTAAGCTGTGTCTGTGTTTCAAAACAGCTGAATGTCCTCAAAAGTACACAATCCTATTTTTCAAGCAAGGATTCTCTTCTCTCTGCCTTTGTGCACGCTCTGTTAACTGCTGTGCTTGACAGGGCTCTGTACTGAATTGGCCACATCAAATGCCTCGATCTCCTCTGGTGGTGTCTCCTTCGCAGGGCTGGCAGTAGTACTGCCTGTGTTATTCTTTGAGAAATGGAATCAGCAAAATCTGAGGAGCTGGTAGTCAGGGAATCCTGTGTGATATCCCAGGTTGAATGAAGGAAAAACTCAGCCTAGAGTTCCTGGTGCTAATATGATACCTGTCCCTGGAGCCTGTCCCCAGGCTGTCTGGTCGATCAAGAACAGTGGCAATCAAGTTTGAAGTCAACAAGGCTTTGAGCCTGTAGTTTTTCAGTGTGTGGTGGCTGGAGGCCAGCGCTCTCGCAGTCTCACCGTGTGAAGCTTTGCTTTAGGAAGTCATGGTTAGTGTGCAAAAGAAAGAACATCCCATTACTGTGACCGTCTGTTGAAGTCTTTCTTGTAGAGCTGGAGCTAGACCTGTCTTGTCACTATGCCGGGGGAGGTTGTTGTTTCTGCAGTGTAAGCCTCTTGGGCAAGCGTTCTCTCACTTTCTCTCTGGTTTGTCAACATGCCCTGAACACACGTTTGGTAGCTTGATGACAAAGGCTTTGGTGGTAAAACCAGCTTCAGATGTTTCCACCTTGCTTTGCAGTTTGCAGCCTCCTCTCTTGTGCCAGAATTGGCATAGCAAGAGGCTGTGCACACCCGGCTCAGAAATCACCCTCCAGAAAGGGGTGAAAGCATCTTGATCCTGTTTTGCCACCAAAGCCCACTGTGAATCACACCGTCCGTGGTGTCGGTCAGTGAGCAGTGAAACATCTCTCTTGGGGCATACAGCACTGGGTGGGCTCTGGGTGCAGAAGATGGTGGGTGGTAGCTATGGTCCCATTCCGGAGATGTTCATCCCAGCCTGGCAGTGCTGGCATTTCAGTGCTGGGCCTCAAGAAGGTGGAAGAACTGTGACTCTTCTCTAGGTGGCCAACGTGGAGGACTGGTTGGTGTCTTTCTGGTGATGTTGGTAGCCCTGCAACACCTCTGGGTAAGCACATAAGGAGTAGAGGATTGAATTGGAATGGCTCTTGCTTACCAGGGTGATGGCGAGCCAAGCAGCGTTTCTCACTGCAGAGCTGTCCTGTGGAGGCATGGGAGAGCTTTCAGTGCCGTTGTTGGGTTGTGTATTGCCTCTGTTAGATCATAGCTTGTTCTTCTTGGGTTTCCTGCAGAAAATAAGAATGTGTGCTGGGCTGAAAGCCAGCGTTGCCTAGGCCCTGGACTTAGTGAGCTAGCCTATGCCAGGCTGCCGCACCCCACTGTATTCCTCTGACACCCAGTGTTTCCAGGCAGGTCAGTATGGATCCAATCAGACCTTGCCTGTCTGCGCTGCTTTCCCTTCCCTGTGCTCACCTTCTTGCTTTGACTTTTCCCTTCCCTTTTTGTATCCCCACTGAATGGCTGCCAGCCCCTGCCAGCTCTGCCTCTTAGAGCTGCCACTTGTGATTCCTGAAAGGCGGACAGGCGTGAATGAATGAGAGCCTAGCAGAGGGCAATCATTTGTTACAGCGAATTTTCTTTTCCCCCCCTTTCTTCAGATACAGCACAAAGAATCCCTCTCTGCAGTCGGAGACGGTTCATTACAAGAGAGGGGTAAGCCAGCAATTCTCCCTGCCTTCCTTCAAGATTGATTTCTCAGACTGGAAGGATGATGAGGTAAGTGTCTTCCCAGCGTCCCCTTCTTTCCACAACCCTGTTGTCCCAGAAGCACTGGACTCCATTTAGTGCCATGAAGTTATGGCTGGAAGACACCCTCTCCCAGCTGCCATGGCACGTTTTGTGGGTATGAGACGAATGGGGCTCTGGGAGGAGCAGGTATGAACACTGTGTAGGAACTTGGCAGGTAGATCAGGCAAACAGGGAAGAAACCCCAAGAAGTGACTTTTGATACTGCTGATCAGATGCCATCCCAACATCTGGTGTAGGAGGGAGACTGCAGAGATTGACACTGGAGCTCTTCCTGGAGGAACCTGCTGCTCCTCAGCTTTCCTCTCCCTGCCAGCCAGAGAGCTTGTGGGAACAAACATCTGTCTTGATCTCTCTGTTTTGGTGCTTTTTTTGTTTTGGTTTTTTTTTTTTTTGGCTGGTCCTCTAGAACAGTGGTCTCCAAAGTGGGGTGCGTGCAAGACAGTTCATTGGGGTGCAGGAAGAACTTCAGTAGTACATGTATATATCTTATAAATAATAAATATACGTATATTGGGAGTATGTGCTCAAAATTTTTTACTGATGGGATGAATAGTCAAAATAGTTTGGAGACCACTGCTCTAGAAGACTCCTGTTCTTCTATTTAAGGGCCACATCCTGCATTCTTAACTGTAGTGGTACAGTGTTGTGGGCGGATACTCTCCCTTCTGGGGCATATTCACACTGGTGCATTAATGCTGAATAAGGGAATGCCTTTCTCCTTTTAGTGTAACCCATAACTGCAAACAGAGAAGGGCTTGGTTTTAATTAAGCTCTGTGGCTTTTACTACATAGCAAGATCTGTGAAGTCCTATTAATTTTGGTATCTTTGCAAAATTCCACCCCAGGCAGTAACTCTCTGCTTCTTGAGCCTGTGAACTTTGGCCGAAGGGCTTCCCCTGCACGTGACGCAGGGCAGGGAGGCCTTGGTCTTTCCCCTGCTCTGTGCTGAATTGCCATAAGAGATTTCTAACGCAGAGGAGTCTGTCTGTAGCTACTGCTACTGTGTTTGTTCCTGTGGTCCCTTCTCCCAGGTCAACACTGATACAGTGTTCATTTCCTGACCCAAGCCTGTACAAGAGTATAGTGTGTGTGAACCCAGGTAGATAATTCTACCTATTTAAAAAAAAAAAAGATAACTGTACCTTAAAAAAAAAAAAAAAGAAATATGAAACAAAAAAGAAGAAAGGAAAAAAGTAATCTTTCATGTATTTTGAAAAGATTGAATAGCTATTGTCTTGAAGTTACAGTTGTAACTATAATCAGTCCCGTGCCTTAACAAATGCCATGGCAGTTACCAAGAGCCTGCAGAGTCTGGTCTCCTGATGTCTTGGCTTCTCTGCCAATATATGATTTCACAAGTTCAGCCTACAAAAGCCTGGAAGAGCTGCTTTTCAATCTCTTCTGTCGTCTGAGAGAGCTGGAAAGTAGGAGCTCAGACTCCTTTCTTCTTAAAAGAATTCAGAAGCTTAATTTTCACTTTTGTTCCTGCCAGCAAGGTTTTAACTCAAGTACTAAAGTCATGTCCCTTTGACAGTTTAAAGGGAGAGATGCTGGGGAAAAGTAAGCTTCTACCTCCCTTTGCTTGATTCTACTGCATCCTCTGTCTCCTCTTTTTTCATTGGTGTTACTGGGAGCTCTGGTTGTTGGGAAAATGTGGAACAAGAACTGTGATTCAGAAGAGTTTCTTCTCCCATTTCTGCTCTCTGTACATATCAGTCCGTGTTCTCTCACGCCCGGTAAAATGCATGTGGCAAAGTCTTTGTAAGTGGTCACTGAAACGCAGCATTTCTCTCTGAGACAGCTGGCAGAGTGTTATCACTCAGCTGTGAACAATTGCATGCTTCACTTTGCTCTCTGTCTTTGTTGTTGGTGTTGTTAAAAAAACCCCAGATTTATTTCATATTTTTGCTCAGTGTAATACTTGCATATGATGTAGTTCTTGGCTGGCCAACAGAAGGGAAAATAATGTTAGGTTGGGTTATTATGTGGAAAGCTTTATGAAAGTTTACTTTGTCTTCATAATATATTGGTTTGCTTACAAGTTATGGTGTATGGCTTGTATTGAGACGGTTGTTTTCAGGTCCCTAAAAATGAAATGGACCCTTAAAGAGGCCTTTTGTTTCAGAACGTAAAAGTTTATATCGCAAAGCAACCACAATTCTATGATGTGACTTTCGCTTCAAATGGACAAACAGTAACTGTTGTCGTACAGTAATAAATCAGAGCAGGAAGCAAAGCAAAGCAAAACCATAAGCTTCTTTCAGCAATTTTAATCAATTGTCCTCGATGAAATTTCCCTCTGTGGCATGCCATAATGGTTCAAAAATGCAAGCTGGAGAATAGTGGCTCAATGAGTCTCTTCTGTAACAAATACTGAGAAGTTAAATGACTTTTGTGTTCGCTCTGTTACTCTGCTGTTTTGGAAAGAGAGTAGATTCTGGTGGTTTAACGGAGGAATAAAATGTAAAACCATCACACAGAAGGTGAAAATCGATATCCCTCAGGTTTGAAGACTAGCTATGTCAAATCACAAGGTCTTCCAGCACATGCTTTCTGCTTGGAATCAGCTACGCACATTTGAACAGGGGGTGTGTGTTTGTGCGTGCAAAGCTTTGTTACACAGCTGAGAGCTGCTTCTAGAAAGCGCTGCAGAAGCTGAGTGGCCCCAAAGGCATGCAACCTGCACGAGGAGCGTGCAGCTGTGGACAGAAGAGCAGCAGACTTGCAATTCCCTCTTCCCCCAGCACCTCCCGTGGAAGGTGGGTGGGCTGTTGCAGTCCGAAGCACTGCCTGCAGCTCTTGGCCAAGGCGCAGCCATGTAGCTAATGGGCTACGGCACACTTGGCTGGTGGCTGCCAGGGTATATCATCTCCCAGTGTACAGTTATCATTCGTTTCAGGATGAACATTTAGGTTGTAATTCATTTGAGGAAGAAACCATTTTCAACTATGTTAAGGCTCATGGTGAGGGTCTCCTTCCCTCCAGCCTAGGTGTTTTGGGTTGCCATTTGCGTCAATGCCAATGGCTATCTTGATAGTTTGTCTTTTGAGGGACTGGCTGGTGAAAATCATGCTGCAAATGATGTTGGGACTGCGGGAAAGTGAGGGAAGCCCCGAAGCACTGCCTGAACGGTGCTGCCATGCTTCTAATTGGGTCTCAGTTTTCACTGGAAAACTGAAAACAGGCTACCTGGAGCATCATGGTGAAATGACATCTTTTTCTCTCTTGGCAAGAAATGAGACAAAAATACCCAAGCCAGTAATTAACAAAAAACACCAGAAATCCAGTCTCTGAGCCATTTCCGTTCCTGGCATAGGACAGCGTTTGTAAGGTTCCATTTTTCTTGTGTTTGTAAGATGACGTGGAGCTTTTGAAGTGCTTTAATGAAGTGCAGGGCAAAGGAAGAAATTGAATCTGTTTTCCTTGCGCTCAAATGAGATCTTAAATTTTCACTCTCGCCAGTGAGAAGGTCAGGGACATGAATTTCATAGCATGCCAAGAGATGGAAATCAGTCTGGTGTTTCCTCAGTGTTGCATGAGCTTGAAGTTGTATAGATTTTTCTCTTTGTCTTCAAGAACTCCATACAATAGTCAGGGTTTCTTTTGTGGGGTAGGGAGCATAATGCGTACTGCTGTGTTATAACCAGTATATCCTCCCATGTGCAAGCAAAACTGTGGCACTAGGTACATTTTGAGAAACTTGTCCTACTGCAAATCACTTGGGAGACTTTTAGGATATATGAATTAGTGAGAATTAAATACCATCTAAAATTCAAATGGAGATCCTTTGCTTTGTTAGCCATGGCTGGTGTTTAGTGCCATATCAATGTGTATATGTTGTAGTTATTGTGGTTGACTCCCTTTGAAAGCTGGTGCCTGCACTTTAAATCCTCCTGGTCTGTCATGTCGTTTTGAGACCAGGGACTGGGGGCCTGTCAGAAGGGCCCTTCATTCCTCTGATGTTAACGCTATCATCTCGAGCGTTGTCTTCAGGCGAGCCTGGTGTGAATTGTCTAACCTCGTCTCGTTTCTTTCCCTTAGCTGAACTTTGACTTGGATCGTGGCGTGTTCCCTGTGGTCATCCGAGCGGTGGTGGACGAAGGGGATGGTAAGCATGATGGTGTGCTCCCTTGGTCTTCTAGCTCTCTTTGAGGTTAGGTTACTCCTTCTGCAATGATGAAAACATTTTACTTGTAGCAAAGGCTTGGGGAGCCTTTCCAGAATAAAAATTTTTCAGGAGTTCACCTTAACTTCCCTGTATTGAAAGGGCCCAGCTAACCACGGGTTCTTACATAAAAACAGCCTCTGTTTTTTTGCAGGAAAAATGGCCAGGTGTTTCGTGTTGGAATAGTGCTTAGGAGAGCTCCTGGCTCTGCCACCAATGCCAGGCACAAATTGGGACAAATTACTTCCTTTCTGTTTGGGTTGTGCATTTGCAGTTTGTAAGGCAAGGAGAGAGTTGATCTTTTCCCCCTCTTTGTGGAATAAATTGTCTTCATAAAAGCTATAGCTCACTGTATGGTGGGCCTTGCCCTAGGAATGGTCAGAGAAAAAGAAATGGCTTTTCCTGTTCAACCAAATACAGCTTCATTCAGCAGTTTAAAATTCTGCTTTTTCTGAACGGTTGCAATAAAAGAGCATAACCTTTGATGAGGAATAGTATTGTTGACTAGTTTGAAAGCACTTTGCCATTTTGGAGAGGGAAATCCAGTAAATGTTTGGGTTGTTACTCACCTTGCCCAGTATTTTCCCTAGCGGATGTGTGCTTTTGGGCTCTGTGTGTTTGCACTCATTCTGAGCATCAGCAATGAAAAGGGCACAAGGAAGTAACGTTTTCTCTAAAACTGGGAGCGCTTGTGGTCAGCAGGATCAACATTTCACTTCTGCATTTTGTAACATTTTGTGCAACGTTTAGAATAATTAGAAAGGAAAAAAATCAATTGTTGATTGCATTTAGTGCACACTTGCTCAGTTTTTCACATTGTAAATGTGAAAGTGCCCAGAAACTTATTCCATTATTTTGCAGTATTCCAAGCAGAGTGAAATAGAACTGGATGAACTAATTTAGAGTGTGACTAACAAAGCACAATGCAACATAGAGGAAATGACTTCTAAAGTACATCTATTTTTAGTGATTTCAGGCACTGTTAGTAAAATTGACATATATGTATGTTTCTTGACCATAAATATAAACAACCTTCCTCTGTTTATGGAGCTTTTGGCAAGGTATTTGTAGTTTCTAATGTTGGGCATGCCTAGAAGGACCAAAAATAGAACAGGAGGCAGCATGGGAAGCATACATTTATGCACATACCATGCCCAGTCCTAGCCAATAGTGTACTGTCATCTATTTTAATAACCTGGAAAGGCAATTGCTTTTAAATCCTCTCCTGGAAAGAATATCAGCAAAAAAATATGTGACACTTGTGCAAGATTTGAGGAAATTGTGTGTTTTGGTTCTTTTTTAACTGATGGGACTGGAAGGAGCTGGCTTTGTGTGTCTGGAGCACCTGGAAAATTACATCTGGCCTTTAACTGCTTGTGTTAAATAAAATTGAATGGCAAATTAAAATAGCAGTCAGTGAGATGTTGGTTTGGACTGAATTCTGCCAGGAGATGTTTGCGTGCCTTGAAGAATGTGAGCTTGCAATGTTAGCCCTCTGCCATTCCTGCCAGCGGGAGCGCTCTCAAGGAAAGGTACAGAAACCGTTCAGGGAGGGAAGGTGCCGCACAGAACGGGTCACGCAGCTGCAGCCACACACGCTGCTTGAATGCAATGGAGGACATGAAGGGAAGCGGTGCCTGTTATCTCTTCCTTGGCTATTCAAACTGCAGGGAGGCACCTGAATGTCATTTACAGAGTGAGCTAGAACAGACTTGCTCTTGGCTGGCAGTGGGGGGAGCGAGCAGATGAATTCCCAGTTTTAGCCCTCTTTTCTGCATGCCATTATGTTCCGGATTGCACCCAAATTGCCATGAAAAATCTCAGTTACCCCGCAAATCTGCAGGCATGGACTCTCTTCTCCCACATACTGCTGTTTCCAAACATGATCTTTGTGCTGTGGATCCAGTGAATAGTTCCTCTTGTTGTCGCTGCTGTTCTGGGGGCCCGAAGGAAGCTGTTGAGCTCCTCTCCCTTTTAGACAACAGAGGAATTGCTTCCTTCAGCTGTTAATGTTCTGGCTTAGAGCTGATAGTAGTGTCTGCCAGCTCTTCTGCTTGTGCTGAGCACAGCCCGGGTACTCATCGGTCCAGGCAGGGCGAGGTGGTTATGTGCGTTCCCGTCCTTCAGTGACTCCTCCACGACCTCTGTCTCCCATTTCCATGTGATGAGTCTGAACATAATTAAGCAATAGGGTCCAACCAGTTGGAGCTGAGCAGAACCTTAGAGTCTTGAGCCAGAGAGACTGGGATTGTACCTCAGCTTCCTCTATTCTGTATTTTTATTGCTGAGGGAGCCACGAATGCAGTACAGAAACCTCTGATGGCCCCTTCTCCATGCTATTCAATTAAGAGGGAAGCCTCAGGTTTGTGAGAGTGGAGACATGATGTTTGTCATTGGGGAAAAAATCAAAGAACTGCATAGAGGTATTTCACTGTCCAAAAATGGTATGAGAAATAAATGTTTTATAAGCATGTAGGATTAGAGTGAAATCAAATGATAAGTACCAGAGCTGGAAGGGCTGCCAGTTGATGTTAAACCAGATGGATTTATTAATCTCTATGATAAACTCAGGTAATTAAAAACAGGAATTTGAGGGGAGAGTGGAATCCCACTGAGCTCTTTGTTTTACTTTCCCTTTCCAACCCTTGAAAACAAAGTGGGATAGTTTGGAGCACCCAAGATAGTGAAGACGTGTCTGTGTAGGGCCCACCACAGAGCGCGGTGGGAGTGTGAGGTGAACCAACCTGACAACAAGATAACAAAAGTTTTAAATTGCACGAGGAGATGGAAATAGAACAGGTGGCTGTTTAGAAATTGTAAATGGACTAAAATTCAGCTCACGGTAGTTTTATACTTGTGCTGCTTTCAAGGTTTAACCAGGACTGCTCTTTCTCTTTTTGCAGTGGTGGTTGAGGTGACGGGTCATGCCCATGTTCTTCTGGCTGCATTTGAAAAGGTAAATGAATATTTTATTTTTTTTTTTCCCCTCTGTCCCTGTCCTTGTATATGTAAACATTTCCATGGGTCATTAGTTTGTATTTATACAACACTTAGCACAATAGAGTCCTGGCCCGTGACTGGGGTTCCTAAGTGCTATTGTAGTACAAATAATTGCTTGCAGCAGCTCCTGTGCAGCCCATAATTATCATTTGTACCTGAGCTGGTCACTCAGCTAATTGTAGCTGGTGTTTCCTGTGTGTGGGGAGAGGGCCTGCCTCTGCGGCTGTGATGTTTGAGGGTGGAAGGTGTTGACCGTGGCTGCTACCGTGCAGTTTTCCAGGGCCTTGTGATCTCTTTGCAGAACTGGATCTGCTGTGTCCAGACCCTGTTGCACCATTGTTTGGCCTTAGTTTACACGTAGGACCAAGCCCTTTTAAAGAATTAGGATATATCCTGCATGAAGACTTTGAGCTCTGCTACTTTTGGGCGGCATGTTTGATGTAGCTGACCACTGCCTATATGGTAAGGCACAAGCCTTGATAACAAAATCTCTTCCCGTGATAACTGGACCCTGAAAACATTTGCAAGATCCGTAACTGCACCATGTTGTGTCTCGTTGTGGTAATACTGCAGGCACATATCCTGGGCAAATGATACTTGTTCTGACATGCTAAGGTGGGGCAAGAGATGCCGGAGCAGAGCTGAGCATGTAGAGGGGAGCAGCATCAGTGTTGTGCTGTTAGAAATTCCCTACTTCTAGGCTGGCATGTGGCACTTCTGTTTCTCAATCTGCTCGATTCTGGCCGTATCTCAGAGCAAGCTGCCAGGTCTTATTCTGTTCCTCCTAGGTGGATAATGTGGATGGTGACAAGCTGAGTCAGAGGGCATCGGAAGCACAGTCAGTCCTAAGGAAGCCTTGTGGCTGGAAGATGCTCTGAGTGTTCTAGGTTGTTTTTTTGTTGGACTTAGTATGCGAAGAAGATGAGCTTTCCTGTGTTAGAAAGGCTGCTTTGAGCACTGGCTCTGTAGGTAGCTCTCCTCCTGGCAATTAGAGATCTGTCAGAAATGAGATGGGCAGCTGCAGCACCCCTAGGACTAGGTCAGGGATGTTATTCTTCTGGCTTCTTCCTCCAGCTGGTCTGGAAAAACAATATACACTGGAATCCTTCAGTCATTGGTAAGCAGCACCTGGGAGAGGACAGTGTGGGCAGTGGGTCCTTGGGGAAGGCTGTAGTGTTTGGAGCCCATCTGTCATCTTGATGGGAAAGTACTGTAGGTGGAGAGCCCCTAGCCTTGCAAAATGATTGTTCAGCCATTTCTGAGGAGAGAAAAATAGATGAGACCACCAGCTTCCTGCATGTTACAGCCTGATTTTGAAGTATTCTATGCATGTTTGCCTTCCTCATTTGCGAGACTCCTCTGTGCTCCACTGGCTACTGCCTTCATAGCTTTTTTTGGTTGTAGCTAGGTTCAGATTAGGCTTTGGATCTGAAGATGCGAGTATGATTGTTACTTACAAAGGAGTGTGACTAGTTGCTGTTTTCCAAGTATCCAAACATAGTGCTGTTGCAGTAAGCCCAGCCTCTGTGGTCAGGGAGTAGAGCTCTCACGTGGACCTGGATTTGTCCCAGCTTCCCATTCTACGATCCCGTGGCCAGCACTTGATAATAGCACCTTACAGAAAGTAGAAAAATACACGCATATTAGGAATGTATTAGCATGAGGGCAGAACTGAAGCTTTGGAAATTTCTGTGGCATGAGATTTGAAAGTGGCTTGAACTGCTTCAGTTTTGGAAGTGGGATTTGAAGGATTATGGGTAAATTCCACCTTCTGTGCAGAACCTCTGAGCGCTCTGGATGCACAAAGGTGATGGCAAAAGCCCCATAATGTTCAGGGAGCTAAACAATGTGTGCAGCAAAACTGGGAACCAACTAAAGCTGGTCAGGCCATTCCATCAGTGCTGGATTATGTCCCGTGTCCAGGTCTGAGCTCAACGATTAAAAGTGCTTCCCTTCTGTTTCAAGTCTGTGTGTGCTGTGAGAGAGAGATGCTGTCTGGTGAGGCCACTTCTTCTAATCTTCTGCTGAATGCTTAGAACAAGATCAAAATCTTTCTTTTAATAAAAAGTCACAGGGCAAAGTGCTTGTTGAGTTCTTTCTCCTCCCTGTTTGATTAAAATATATTCCACATCCTTAGAATAATTGCAGCTTTTGAAGTGTAGGCCCATAAATCCAGAGGAGTTCCTTGCTAATAAGCAGTGGTACTGATCACTACAGCATGCTCAGAGGACAGACAGACCAGCAGGCCTTCCTAACTTGCTATTTATATGTATCTTTAAGATCAGAATAGTAATCTCGATGCTATGCGTAGTCTGGCCTTGCAGCTCTTCCAAAGGCAGAAACTTGGTGCTTTGTTTGCCTGGAAAAGAGGACTGTTTTGTCTTTTGGTGCAATGTTGTTGTCCCTTCCTTCTGAAACTCCTTCAGCAAACAGATGCACGCCTGCAACTGTTCACAGCAGCAGGGCCTGCTGGAGTTTCCCCTCAGTCTCCTTTCCTCTTCTCTAGACTGTGGCAGGAGAATTGGTTTCTTTCAGTTTAGTTGACCCTTGTGGGTGATGGAGAAAATAGAAATAGCACACTATTCCTGTCACTAGTTCTGACACCAGGTATATACGGAATTGTTCCAGCTGTGCCTGCTGCCACTGAGCGAATGAAAGGCTGGAGGCGGTCACCGCAGCGCTGAAGATGGCAATGTGGAACATGTGTGACTTGTTTCTGACTCCATCCAGTGGACGAGCCTTGCTCGCAGCCTCATGGCAGCCCCCTGCTCTCTCGGGGCTCTGGCCTCAAGAGTGGCTCTGTAACTGGATGTTGTTCAGAGTGTTAACAAATATCCCCTGCCAAGTCTTGCTGGACTTGCTGAAGAAGTGTTTGCACCCAGTTGGATTGCTTGCAGCCTGAAAGCATCCAGTGTGCCAGTGGATTTTTGTGTATACTCTGACCCAATTCAGCCAGGTTTAACTCGAGCCAAGTTCAACTAGCTGTGCGCTGGAGCAGACAAGGAGCACTCCGATACCCTGTCCCACTAACTGCTGGGAGTGACTGTCATTCAGGCTGTCCCGGGTATATGTATACCACCCTCCCCTTAGCTAGCAGACACCAACTCTGATCATGAGGCTGTTTTACACTTAATTTGTACACTTCAGCTATTTAATGCATTTCCTCTTTTTTCCTACTAGCACGTTGATGGCAGTTTTTCCGTGAAGCCGTTAAAACAGAAGCAGATCGTAAGTACTCGTTTCCTGTCTGCTGCTTGATTAAAGACATTTCCTGGTGTCCCACAGGTGCCCAACTGTACCCAGTGGGAAGCTTCAGTGTTAGTTCGTTGAGAGCCTGAGATCTCACCTCGTTAGCTCAGATATCACAAGCAAAGGCAGTGAGCTGCTGGCAACCCTTAACGCTGGGCCAGATGTGTGTTGGGGGAACAGATACGGCAGCATGGGACTGACAGAGCCATGGTGCAGGTCTCTGTGCTCCTCTGGGAGGCAAACAGTATATACAGATCCTGTCTTCCCTATATGTTCCTGCTTTGCTGGGATTTGGTGCTTGAATACAAAACTGGCAAAGCATAGTACTGATGGTTCCGTGTCTGTATAGGTAAATTAGGTTTGCCTAAGTGAGGTTAAGTGCTGTATACGTTAAGTAGAGTGAGGCATATCTGTTCGTTGACGCTGCCTGATCTCCTTAGGTTCTGTGTTTTGGGGTGTGGAAGGATATCTTTGCATGCTCCCAGTGTCCTACCTGGAGGCTGAAAACTCTTAGCTGTCCACATATGTGTGTGTTAAGATATTAGGTGATCTTACACACGTCTTCTCCCTGCACAAGCTTCCTTCTTGTGCACAAGGTATCTTTGGAGCAGTCCCGGGGACTGAGACCTTCCGGCTCATCTCGCCTCTCCCCTACGAGTATCCCGGTACTTGAGCAGTCACAGACATGGTCTTGCTTTGAAGCTGTTGTTTATGTACCGGAGTGTACACATTATGAGGGGAAGAGAAGAGGGGAGACTGGCAAACAGGGAAACATCAGGGATCTGTAGCCCTTTTTTAGCCCATCCCAGTGTGGTGTGATGCACGGAAGCTGTGTGGTGCCTTATCGAGATTGAAATTGCATCCAGTCTTGCATAGAGGGAAATACTTAACCAACTGCAAACTGGTAAGATTGCCAAGAATTTCAGCTTCTGAAAGGAAATCTGGTAGTAATCCTTCTGCAAGGATCAGCTTGAAATGTTCTGGAGACAGAGATGAGATTTTGGTGGTTGATCCCTTTACCTTTAGATGTGTGCTGTGTTTCTGCTTTAAATGTGTTTGACTTAGCTGCTCGCGATTGATGGCTAGTGTTTTCTGATCTGAATTAAAAAGCCTTTTACTCCCAAGAAGGTCATTAAGTGCCTTGATTAGACACTTTTTGCTCTAAGCTGTTCCTTCCAGTCCCCAAGTCAGAAAAGAGCCACTAAAACAGTAGCGGTTAATCATATGTCAAAATTGCATTTGGTAATTTGCTATCTGCTTCACCAGTGCTGTGCAGAGACTCACAGCCTGTCCTTCAGACTTGCTCGTGCCTAGTGGCAGCAATATTAGCCAGAGCTTCATCCCAGTGCTAGTGGTGAGTTACTTGCCGCTCCAGCCTGATGTCTGTTCTGAGCCCTGTGTGTCCCAGACTGACCTGCGCTCCCCTCCCTTCCTTGGTGCTTAACGTGGCCGTGTTGCAGCGTGATCTCCTGGCTAGCTGATCGATCTGGGTCGTACAAGTATTTTTAATAGAGGCAGACAGAGACTGTTCTGGAGAAGAGTCTGTCAGTCGTGTGAAGGCAGGTTTGTAGTGGGAACATCCAGAAGAGCCACAGCTCTGAAGGCAGAGCTTGTAGGCAGTGCTGGAAGAGGCTGCCTGAGCACCAAGGGAGCTGAGCAGTGCAATGCCAGCGGTGCCTCCTTCTCACATATTCTTCTGATCAAAGAGCGTTTGTGAGCTGACAAAAAGCCACTTATTTATCTTGCTTGTGGTTTTGTGTTTTTTTTTTGGGGGGGGGGGTGTTTAAAATTTTTTAATTATTATTATTTTTAAAAGCAGTGCTTACATGGCTGTGAGTTTTCTGAGTTGGTGTTGAGTTATTGTGCACGCTAACGCAGTGTGTCTGCCATTCTCCATTTAGCACTCTGGACTCTCCAAATGGAGGGCTTTCTTGCTGGAGGTGCTCTCTAGGGAAGTTCCCACCCTACCACAGTACGGTTAGCTGACTCCTGCAGTGAAACAGTGTGTGCTTGTCTGTCTTTACTGGCAGAGCGTGTAACCTTCCCACTCAGTGTTTGGTTGTGGGTACTTTTTTTTTTTTTTATTGGCAGTTTGTAAAATGTAATGCTTATATGTTCTCTCCTATGGCTTTTAAAATAGAAGGAAGCTCTTGCTAGAAGAACACACAGTACTACTGAAACTGAGATAGCATCTGCACTCATAAGAGCATAGAGCAGAGGTATAGAGTATACGTCTGAAGTAAACCGTTTGTATAACATTGTACATTCTTCCCCATCACTGCTTTTCTTTTGCCTTCCGCTCCTTGCCCTTGCCAGGATTCCCGGGTACCTTTTGTGTGCGTCCATCTCTAAAGCTCTTTGGGAACAGGAAGCAGCAGCTAATGAGCTGAACTGCCTTGTTCTCTCAGCTGAGATCAGTTATAATGTACATACCAACCTGTTTAAAGAAATTCAGCATGGATGAATACAAACAGATGGATCAGCAGAAAAACATGACCTGGACTTGGCCGGTGGCTCCTGTGTGCATCAGCTGAGTCTGTATATAGCAACAGAAGCCATTGAAAGGATGACGTGGTGTGGGATGGGTTGGAGAAGCATGAAGGTGAAGGACTGCATTGTGTACAATCACCTACTCCTCCTTATTTACTCCTACTCATTTAAAACCGAGAGATCTTTCTAGTAAGAGCCACGTTGCATGGCTCACCCTTTTTCTACTGGGACATGAGCTTCTCGTGGGTTTTAGAGTCAAGCAGCAAAAGGAAGGCAGACTCCTGCAGAGACTCTGGTCTTTCCCTTCCTGACTTCTTCTATGCTTTGAGCTGACCACTTCTGCGCTCGCTGTTGCCTGTCGTGATCCTCTGAGGAGTCAGGATGCTGTAACAAGCCTCTGTTTGAAATGTCAAGTTACAAAAGAACATCTCCCACATAATTGTTCCCAAACTTCCTGGGTGAGTTGTGAGCCACTGCAGAGGATTTTGCTCGGCAGTCCAACAGCTGACCTCATTGCCTTGAAATGCAGGCCTAGAACAGCTTGTCTGTAAGCTGCACGCTGAGTTAAACGGGGCGACTCTGGAATGGGTTTGTTGAAGCTGCTGCATGCCAGCTCAGAGCATTTCTGAACTGGCAAACGGGCTGGATGTAGCTAGCTCCTGCCCCCATCTTGGCATGTGATATCTTGTGCAGCACCGAAATCCCATGGCAAAGACGTTGCTCCTCTGAGCACCTGGCTTGACAAAAGGAGAGGAGAGAGGCAAATTATATGTGGAAATGGCAAAACCCCTGAGACTGATGAGCTTTTGAAGCACTGGATTCCCTGTGGCTTGGCTTCACTTCATGGTGTTAACTGGACAGTTACTGGAGATGGCAGGAAAGCGTTTCCTTCTCCTATTCATGGGATGTGTCAGTTTGATACCTTGCAACCCCTTCGCTATTTTACCTGTTGTGGGGTTTTGTGCGGAGGAACACAACCTGCTCCGGGGAAGCTGCTGTGTAGCAGCAAATCTCAGGGCACTGGTATCACTGTGCATCCTTGCAGGGGCTAGAGCCTCGCGCTGTACTTGCTGGCTAGCTAGGGAAGCGGGGAGGACACCCCACAGCGCAGAGGGGGCTTGCCCCACTGGGACTTGAGACCCACAGCCTTTCTTACCTCACTGCTTTAATTCAGCTGCTTGGGGGAGTTTGCAGGCAGCTGCCAGTGTTTGCATAAAGGCATGACTCTGAGGAGTACGTCCCAGGTTTGGGGCTGTGAGCAGCTTCCACTCTGCCTAGAGCTCTTTCTGCCACCACACACCCCAATTTAGAGGTGTCACCAAGGGCCTGGAGATAAATGACACTGCACTAACACCATCCCTCGAGTGCTTCTCGTACTAAGGGAAATGGTTTGTCTGTCTGCAGTAGCTTGACCTTATGCTCCTGGGTGATGAACAGGGAGTGATGTTCAGCCACTGATGTGCCAGTAATGAGCTGTTGGTGCAGCACTTCTCCTGAGGTTACAGAGATGGGTGGAAGTTCATCTTGGTTAAAGTTGAGCAGTGCTTCACAGAAGGAGAGGACTGTGGAAGGCTGATTGCCTCCAGCTTATCTGAGCTGTGGGTATATAGTCCCTCTTGATCTCTGAGACAAGCAGAGTACCTGTTCTGTAGATGATTTTGATAGTGATGGAAGTGGCCAGTTGAGCTCCCTGCTCAGCCCAGACAGGCCAGGCACCACTTTTGAGCAAGGAAAGGTTCATTCTCTCAGCTGTCCTTTGTGATATTTTGTTGCTGTTAATTTTTTCATGTAGCTATAGGGGATCTGGCTGTTGTGGGGGTAACATGGACATTTTGACACAGGGAGGGAGGGAGGTGATCACATAACAGCAATGACAGAGCATCTGGCACTCCAACTGTTGTTTTCTTCCCTAGGTTGACCGGGTGAGCTATCTGCTTCAGGAGATCTATGGCATCGAGAACAAAAACAACCAAGAGACCAAGGTAAAGGTGCTCAGAAAGCTCCTACTGCCTGAGCTGCGGGTTTCCAACCTGTACCTTCTGCTTTTGAGCTTAACTACAGGGCTTGGCAGGGCAACGTGGAGGTGCTTCCCATACTGACTGTCAAGTCTGTGTCATTCCTGCAGGCACTGAAGAAGCCCAAGGATGGCAGGTCCTCACTATTGTAGGGCCCAAACAGTCAGTGGAGTTGTGCTGAGATAATTTTAGATAGCACGAGGCTCTTCAAGATGTTCAAAATGTTCCCTGGGTCTGGGACTGCTGGGAGAGAAGGCTCTCAGTGCCCCATGGGCATTGCAGAGTGCTGATTTTTAGGGCTTGTACAGACAGCAGTGTTGCTGGATCTCTGCAGTCAAGGCAGTTGTGCCTGTGCTTTGCTCCTGTGGCTCCTTCATGTTCTCCTGTTTGGAGGGGGGCTGCATGTTCCTGTAGCGTTGCAGGGAACTGAGCTCTCTAGGGCATGCCAGTGTCCAGAGAGCAGCCTGCATCCCCAGCAGGAGGGAGCACAGCATCACTAAGGGAAGTATATGCAAATGCCTTAACCAGAAACATTGCCTATCTTTAGAGAGGAGCTTCTGCTGAATCCCAGCTTGCTGCACAGCCCCATGCAGATTACATGACTGCTTTATTCTTGCTTTAGCATTATGTAGAGCTGCCCTTTGCTGCCACCTGGGTTGCAGAGTGTACCAAGCGCTGGCCTCAGGATTAAACTGCTCTAGTGTGCGTAGTGTGTGATTTGCAGAGGAGTAGCCACAGCACAAGACAGGCAGGATTTCCTCTCCAAGCCATGCCGTGTCCTGCCCAAAGCATCCTGTGATCTCTATCTGCCTGTGCCAATAGGTAGCGCCTGAAGAGGCAGGAGGGAGAAAACTTTTCAAAGATTTTTCTTGCACAGGATCTATTTAAGAGGGTTGAAGGCTTCTGTTTGGGTTCTCCAGGGTCTTATGATGATTCTTTTGATCTAGCAATCACACATTTGTGGCCTGGCAGACAAGTGGCCTGGGGCCATTTTTGTTCTTCCTAGTGTACTTAGCAAACTCCCTACCTCCCAAAATAGATGAGGAGTGCATGTGACAGGGCAGACAGGCTTGCAGCCTTTTGCTGGAGTAGTCAGCAGGCTGGGTGTGGATGTGGCAGCAGCGGATGCTGTATATTGCTGTTTACACCAAAGTTGCACGTGGTCTAGCATGTGTTAGCCCTGGTGACCAAAGGGGCCTCGTGAAGTGGGACCAGGTGAAGATGGAGGGTGGCCCGTGCTGGGTCATCGGTTTGGTGGACTCTGGCATAACTTCTGTGGCATTGGTGGGGAGACTGGGGGGTTCTTAGGGGTCAGTGAAGTGAGCTTTTGTGTTTGGAGAGTGGGTTTCTCCTCCCAGCAACAGCTTGCTTGGTGGCTGTAATCCAATATGCGGGGCTCTGAGTGACTGAAAGACTAGTGTGATGCGAATTTGTGTTGAATGGGTTCACACTGACCTTTTTACCAGGGTAGCTGTGAGCAGGTGAGCATCCCAGGCTGGTTCTCCTGCAGCTGCATTGAAGCTTGTGCCAGCACAGGACGCTGGCAAAGATGTGACAGGAGAACCACTCAATCCATCGCTTGTTCAGAGGACCTGTGGGAACTGGGCTAAACATCGCTGGACCGCCTCCTTCTGTCCAGCCTTGGGGCAGCCTGACCTGCTGCCTGCCACAGTTAGCAAGCAGCTCCTTTCGGGGCCGCTTTCTCTCTGTGGACATGGGGCAGAAAGGCAGGACTGCCAAAGAGGCAGCTTCCCTGCTGACCCTGGCAGCCACCAGGCTGGCAGGCAGGAGCTTGTTCTTGGTTCCCCTCAGCCAAGGGGATCCCTACCCCAAAGGGGCTCCCCTCTGCACACATCCTTCCTTTGGGGAAAGACAGCTGTGCCGTGAATTCACAGCACAGTGCCCTGGTCTCTGGACTTCAGTGAGCTCAGAGCAGAGCCCTGAAAGGAAGGAGTGTCCGTAGCAGGGCTGTGTGGGCTAGAGCTTGCTCTCCTTGAGAACCCCCTGCTGAGAGCTGCGGAAGGAGGATGCCAGCTCTCTCACTGACTTCTGGGTGGGAAATTTCCCCAGGCTTCAGAGTCCCTTGGCAGTTTGGTGTGGCCCTTACCATTCACATGCCAACGTCTTGTGTCTCATTGCAGCCTTCAGATGACGAGAACAGCGACAACAGCAATGAGTGTGTGGTTTGCCTGTCGGACCTCCGCGACACCCTCATTCTGCCCTGCAGACACCTCTGTCTGTGCAATTCCTGTGCTGACACCCTGCGCTACCAGGCCAACAACTGCCCCATCTGCAGGCTGCGTGAGTATGTGCCCAGGAAACAAGGGCATCTTTCTCCCCCCTGGGCTCCTGTTAAGTCAATACAGGCTTTGAGAGGGAGCTTGTATTTTATACACCCCGCCCCAAGGCTGAGCATCAAACATGCTCCTGCTCTCACTGGCATCTGGAGATTCCTGACACCTAAAATAACTGTCCTCGAACAGGGAAGGAAGAGAGCACATGGGAGAACGGCCCTTTGTGCAGTGCCTCCCTGGCCACTTGCCCTCTCCCTGGGGTGGATCTGAAGGTGCAGGTGCTCTGAGCTGTGCCATGTAGACAGTTCTTGTGTTTTGGTGAAGAAGGTGGAAAATCCCCCGAAGGAGGTGATGTAGAAGCTTTATCCTGAGAGTATCTGGCTGAGGCAGCAGCCAGCCCCACCGGAGGGCTGGCCAAGTACTTTGCATGACTTTTTTTTTTTTCCCCTCTGACAACCTTACTTTAACTTCACCAGGAAGGCAGAGATGAGATAACAGTCAATTTGGAGTCCTTTGTATTAACAGGAGAGTTAGGAGGATCTGCTTAACCCCTGCATTGCTCAGCTCCCAAAAGATGGAAAAAATGAAGTACCCATTCTGACACTCAGGCAGCACTTGCTGAATTCCGTGTCTTTTCTAAAAAGCACACAGGCATAGGAGTCTCTTGAGAAAATGCTTGTGTTTTTGCTGGAATAGACAGATCATGTGTTTTACCCTGTGCTTGGTCTCTGAGGTATTTGATTGTTTCTAATTGATACTTCTCAGGAAAAGAAAAAAGAGCCTAAGACAGATGTTTGGCCTGAGAAAATAAGTCTAAACAGTTCAAACTTGGCAAAGATGCAGTAACATCTGATTTTGTGCAAGATCTTATCAGAGGAAGTGCCAGACAGCTTTGACTCTAAGTAGCACAACTTAAAGCACAGGAACAGCATTATCTCATCTGCACGCTGCGGCAGAGTAGGTTGTATTTGGAAAGTGCCCCCATGTCAGACTTACTGGGAATTTGCTTCTGGGGAGTGCAGAGGAAGCGAGGTTAGATTGGCACCTCTGTCCTCTCACTCCAGGCTGGTCTTGCAAGCATCTGGGTGCGGTAAGAAATGCCTGGGCTTTTCCTTACGTACAAGCAAGTTCTTACAGCTGCATCACAACAGATGTCTGGCTCATTCATATGCACCCTTGGCACAGAGGAACGAACAATATTAAAGATCTGCAGATAGAAAATGGGACTGTGGGCAGGGAGTGGAGATCAAAGCTGTTGTGGTGGGAGGACCAAGGGATCGCTGTGCTGGAGACAAGACTTCAGCCACTAACCCTCTGGCTGAGTTTGCAGCTGTTTGCAGAGTTTCTTACCACCATAGTGCTGGCCAGTGGGTGAGCAGCCGATGGCAGGAGTGATGCCTCCAGCGCCAGCTGGACCCCAGGGTTTTACATGAGGTCCCCTGCCATTCTGTAGCTTGCATTGTGCTTCCCAAGGCCGAACTCATGTTTTTCTTACTGTGTTGTACGGTATCAGGCCTGAAGCACCTCTGTACGTGACTGTACTGGGGCAGGCAGCGCCTGTTCTCCGCAAGGCCTACATGTACCCAGACTTTTTTGGCCAGCAGATCTCTCCCCAGTATAGATCAATCAACTGGAAGCCAGACCATAGCGCTTGGCTTTGGTGTGCTCCATGGTCCTGCTCCCCATGCACACTGGGAGCTCCCCCATGCCAACGGCGTGTCTGCGGCGAGCCGAGTTCCTCTGGCCTATGTCTGGCATGGCGTGGTCCTGTTTGGCCATGCAGTCACCTGCTTGCTGTTCTCTCCTAGCCTTCCGTGCCCTGCTGCAGATCCGGGCTGTGAGGAAGAAGCCAGGGGCTCTGTCGCCGGTGTCGTTCAGCCCTGTGTTGGCACAGAGCGTTGACCATGACGAGCACTCTGTAAGTACCTCGCAACCTCGTGCACAAAGCCTGGGCGCTGGTCTCAGCCTGAGCGGGCAGCTTGTGCACGCGCGAGTTGCTCAGCCTGGTGGCTGGTGTCCCTGGGACCTCAGGAGGTGCGCTCAGGCCTTGGAGCGAGGTGTTCCTGAGCAGTGCAGCCTTTCTTGTCAGCCCTGCTAGACAGCCAGGATCTCTCCTCTCGTGGATTAGTAATACAGCTGGGTTTAGCCAAGTGCCCTCCTCTCTTTTGGAGGAAACAAATCCACAGAAACCTCAGTCTGAGAAGGTTTCTCAGGGCCTGTCCCAGCAGAGAAGTGGCAGACTCTGGGCATAACAGGGTGGGAGTTGGGACAATGGGAGGGGTTGCAGTTTGACTTGCACGCACATCTGTGTTGCGGCACACTCTGAAATGCCCTTGGCATCGAGGTTCCCAGCATGGTAGCAGAAAGGCCTCTTTGTGCCAGCCTCCCTGAGTGATCGGGGTCTCGGCAGGCAGCTGAGGGAGCGTGGGATGGAAAGTATGGTGCTCGTGGCCTCGGGGCCCGGTTGCACGTTCCCGGTGCAGTGAGGACAGCAGCTCACTTCCTGAGCAGTGCTGGTTGCACAGCTGGCTCTGGTGAGACACATGAGATCAGAGTAAGGAGAGGGAGATCTGCATCTAGATCATCCCACAGGCTTTCATGGGAACAGAAAGATACTGTCGCAGAAAAAGCCTGGTTTTATCTATCTGTCCTCTGCAGTGTTGTAGCCCTGCGGCCTTCAACTGGGGCTAAGAAATAGGGCAGGGGAGAGACCCCAAGGGTTGTTGTGAAGCAGAGCGTGGTGTGTAGAGGAAGCAGGTGCTGTCACCTGGAGTGAGGTGAGGAGGTGCTGTGTGTCTCTTCGTGTCACTAACCTCAAGAAACGACTTCTTTAAAACATGGTTTTCTCTTGACAGTGTCCCTTTAAACCCCTTAAAGTGAGCACTGTCTCCCTGCCCAGCAGGAAACCTAGAAGGGAAACAGTAAGTGGACTTGGTTGTGTTTGGCTCCTACGGCAATTTTTTGCAAGCGGTGTCACTAGCACGTGGAAGTGTTACACATGCGAGGGCTTGCTAACACGCTGGGTTTGACTTGTGCCCCTGCACAGGCCGTCACACTCCAGGTGCTGCCTCCACGTTAGCGGTGAGACGCTCACACCCTGCACGGACGATCACTAACCTCCCTGGTTTGCGTGCGGAGGAATAAGCACAGGGGAAGCAGCTTGCCACAGGGGCTGACGCTGACTCTCAGGGACTGTCCCCAGGTCCTGAGCCTGGCTGCTTTATAGTTCCTGGCCAAGATGTTTTTGTGGCTTTGTAGGACTGGGGGCAAGCTGCTGTCCCCTTGGCTCACCCAAAAGCTTTCACTTGTCTCATCCCCTTAGCAGTTTGGCGTGGGCACACCAGGTTGTGGATTCCACCCCGGTGCTGGGATGTAGGGGTAGACAAATAGGCACAGTTGGAGCAGGTCTTGCATTCAGGAGCACTGGCTGCAATGGGCTGTTTTGCTTTTACAGAAACAGGAAGGATGGAGCTTGTTTTGTTGGGGACTCTGCGAGTTGGTGTGAGAGTGTGTAACTGGAACGCTGTGCTGGGGACAGCATGAATGGCAATTGTGGGGGACCAGGAGCCGGGAAGGGGAAAGGTGGGAGAGGCCCCCAGGCCAGGAAGGGTCTGTTTCTGCCCTCTTTGTATACTCCCATGAAATGCAGCTACAGCTGTCATTGGTACCAAGGAGGCTGCAGTTTTCTTTTGCTCAAGCGGGCCTCGATGCTCGGCCTTACGAGGAATGTGGCTTGCTGTGCTTCTCGGGTCTGGAGAAAGCCTGAGGCTGGGTTCAGGCTATGAGGCTTGTTGCAAACTTGGCATGACCCTGGCTCTGTGCAAGCCTCCTGCAGTGCCTGGCAGTGCTCCTGCTGGAGCAGTGGGCTCTATGGGTGGTGTGGTGGTAGTAGTCCCAGGAAGGAGCAGTGTCTCTTAGGGTTGTTTGAAAGCTCAGTGGCTTGCAGCGAGGGTGTTGTAGCCATTGGCTGAGAAATCCTCTTCCAGCCTCTGACCTTTACCGCAGAACCTGAGCTTTCCCCACTGCAAACCAAAAGGTGCAGCCTTTGAACCCTCAGGCCTTGGTCTACACAGCCAGGAGAAAATGTCCCAAACACAAGCCAGGGGGATTTTGTCTCTCTGACTTTTCTGTCCACAAAATAGCACCTCGGAGCTGCCATCTGGAAATATGTTTTTGTGGAGATGGCTTTTGGCCCCACTGCCTACAGGTGGCAGTAACTGTGAACCGATTCCTTGTTCAGCTGACTTGATTATCTTGCTGTGGTCTTCAGCACAGCAAGCTCATAACCATCACAAGACCAGTACTTAGGGGATGTGGGTTGATGCTTCACCCCAGGTGCCACTCGTTCTTTCTTCCCCGTCAGATCTAGCTCCTTCTGTGACCACAGGTGAGTCAGTTCAGCAATCAGCTCACACCAAATTAATGGCTGTGTTGGAACAGGTTGCTGGGCAGGCTCATCTGCAGCTGTGTGATTGGGAAGTCAGGCACAGAGAAGCTACAGGAGTTCATGGCCAGGCTTAGCAGCAGCACGCCATCTTGGGTACAACATAGAACCACCTCCCTGAGGATACAGGGCTGAAACAACTCCATTTAATATAAGCCTGAACTGCTGCAGTCTTGCCTCTTTGTTTGCAGCGGGCTGGGCTGAGCTGCCTGTGGCCTGCTGGGTTGCAGTATAAACCCTGTTTGTCTGCAAGTACACAGGATCTTTATGATCAGGAGGATTTTGGGACTTAAACCAGTGTTGGTTTAATGGCTTTGCAAGGGTTCCTTTGACTGGCAGCTTAGTGAGTTGCAGAGGGAACAGGAATCGGTGCGGTTTTGCCCTCTTGCCTCACAAGGTTCTATGATCCCTTTCCTACCTTTTAGCAGAGGTGACTGCAGGGAGCCAGCGTTAGCAGCTGAGAGGACCGAGACCATGGGAGAGGTGGAAGTGGTGTAGGCTCCAAGGACCAGCTCTCAGCTGGTGCACACGTGTTGCCCTCCTTCAGCTTTCTCTTGGTGACACTGGTGGTGCTGTGAAACAGCTGCCTGTACCAGGGCTGGAAGCACAAAGTGGGATGCTTATTGAGCTGGAAGGGTCTCTGAACCATCGGAGGAACTTTTATGAGAAAAAAACCCCAATGTATTTTATAGCAGCTTTGTTAGGAACCTGCTTTCCTACTGTCCTTGTCTGGCTCTTGAAAGAGCTCCCTAATGTGGCAGGGGGGTGCTGAGCCGTGTTCCGGCTCGCAGAGATGCCCAGTCTCTCGAGCATTGCTCTGGAAACTCGCCTGGACCGTCGGTGTTACAACTCGAGGGGGAGTGTGTGGGTGGTGCAGGGGAAGGAGCCTGAGGCTCTCTGGAGAGGTGGCTGTGGGGATGGGCTGCGTGGGAGAGCAGTGTGGGAGGTGCAGGGCTGGGTTGCAGCGGGGCCTCCCCTTTCTAGGGGGCCTTCTAGGGCTTCTCGCCTGGTGAGGGTTTCTTAATGTGCCCGCTCTTTCTCCTCCACAGAGCTCTGACAACATCCCTCCAGGCTACGAGCCCATTTCCTTGCTGGAAGCGCTGAATGGCCTTCGCTCTGTTTCCCCCTCCATCCCGTCAGCTCCTCTGTATGATGAAATCAACTACTCTGGAGTGGTGGATGGGATGCCGCCTGCAAGCCGACCGCTTGTTGGGATGGACAGAGCCGTGGAGAGCAGCCACCAAAAGGGCAAGCGGAGCAAGTCTCCAGATAGGTCAGCATGGGGATGAAGGGGCCCACTCCTCTTGCAAGCCCTGAGGGCTTGTGGCCACACTCGCTGGGGGCCAGGAGAGGGCTCTGGCTGGTCCCATCACTGCTAACTCAGAATTTCAGGGGGCCAGTGAGAGAATTGGGACACTGCCACTGTGTTCAGCCTGAGGTGACCAGCTTATGTCTCTCAAGGGCTGGCTTTGTCACCAAAAGAAAGAGTTTTTTTACCAGGGAGATTTCACCCAAACTTTGGATGCAGTTAGTACCTCAATTCACATTTGACATCCAAACCTTGTTGGATTTCAGCTTTCCGTGGAGTTCCCTAGGAACAAAAGAATTGGCAGAGAAGCGACCTGAGTTTCAGAGCACAAAATGCTGAGTGATATCCTTTAGTTGTTGGCTGAAGCCTCCTCTAGTGGCCTTGTGATGGAGGATGTAGCTGTGGATGCCGTGGAGTGGGCAGCCCACTGCAGGTGCCCTTCACATGTCCTTTGCAGGGCCATATAGATGGGGTGAGAGGGGATCTGTTCCTGGCACTCCTCACTGTGCTCCATTCCAAATTTCCCCCTGGGGAGGGAGCCCTGAAGGTGTGAGGTGCAGTGTGGGACCTGGGCCTCTTGCTTTCCATGCAAAGGCAGATTTGTCCAAGTTGTGTTACTGTGCTGAAGCTGTGCACTGCTTGGCTCTGTCCCCGAAATTCTGCCGCTGCTCTCTGTGTAGCTGATACTGGAGGGCCCTGGTGAATTTAGCTCGATAGTTTGAGCTCCTGCTCATGCGTGCTCACTTATGCTACTGGTGGACGGACAGGGCAGGGGTGGTGACAACTTGAGCTGCTGCCACCAAATCCGCCAGGGCCCATGGTGCTGGCAGCACTGCAGCTCTTTGCAAACGGTGTTTCTCTTGCTGCAGCACACTACGGTCTCCCTCGTCCCCGATCCACGAGGAGGATGAAGAGAAGCTCTCCGAGGACTCGGACTCGCAGCCGGCACTGAGCGGGGGTGAGCTGGTCCTGAGAGAGACCAGCTCTCCAGAAGTAAGTGTGGTCTGCTGGGGAGCTGCTGTGAGCCAGAGCTCTTCTCGGGGGGGCTTCTTCTGGGACATGGGGTATACCTTGTGAAGGGCCATCACTTCCTCAGTGACAGGCTAAAGATGAGCTTGTTAACATGAGTGGCCTGGAGCCGGCAGTCTTGGCTGCATTGATTTAGTCGTAGGGCTCCACGGAGAAGCACATAGCTGCTCCCTGTGCCCCGAATACCTCTTTGGGAGCTGGGGCATTCAGAGCTGACCTGCCCCCAGCTTCCTGGGCGAGCCCAGCAGTGTTTGGGGCAGGGGTGGCAGCTGGGCCTTGCTGGGCTTCCAGCACCGTTGCCTGTAAAACCCCTCCACTCCCACCCATGGTGCCACAGGGCTGGTGGGTGGCCCCTTGCTCCCCCTGGGAAAGGAGTCCCTGGCTGCGAGCACAGCTCTCCAGGAGACAAGCACAGCAAAGGCCTCCAGCCTGCAGAAGTAACCTGTGCTGTACCTCCTTACAGAGCGTGGCAGGCGAAGAGATCGAGGATGCCTCGACCCTGCAGCAGGGTAGGTGTGCGATCGGCCGTGGGGGCAGCCAGACCTCGTCTTGGTGTCCAGCTCTGCTGTGGTGGGACTGGGAACAGTTGGGGAATGAACATACAAGTTCAGAAACATCCAGCCCCCGAAGTGCATCTCCGAGCTGCTTGTACTTCACCAGAGAAAGGTGCTAGGGTCGCTCCCGCAAAGCGGGGGAGCAAAATCAACATCTCCCTGGTTTATTTGCCAAGCATCTGTCCTTGCTGTAAGCTCTACACAGGTAGAGCTTTCCGTGCCATGGCCTGTCTCCTCGCATGGCTGAGGGAGGAGATGGCTGCGTGCACCACTGTGGTCCTGGCGAGAGCGTGGCCACAGTACTGGGCATGCAGGATGTGCCCCGGGTCTTCAGGATGGGTTTCTGCTGCTCAGTCAGCATCCAGAGGGCATAAAGATGGGAAGGGATGGGAGTGGTGGGTGCATTTTGGGGCATGAGCCTGCATATGAAGAGGTGGCCCTTTGTCACTGTGACCTGGGCCAGTCTGACCGGCTCTCCTGAGGCCTCTGCGGGGCTGGGGGGACACGGGGAGCATCCTCACGTGGGAGACCTCAACCCATCCTGGCCACGTGCCCCTGCAGAGCGGGTCCAGGAACTGAGGGGCTGTGCTCTCGGCCGGTTCTAGGTAGCCGCCCGCCCTCAGTCGAAGACGTCCTGCAGGACGGCAGCTGCAGCGAGCACAGGAGCCTGACGCAGTCGGAGAGCGACCCTCCGGTAGACGTCTACCTGCCAGGTAATGGCCGCGCCGTTGGGGTCGGAGGTACACTGCCAACCGGCTGCGCTCGCAGCTCCAGTTCAAGGCACCGAGGGGCCCGGGGGGGTCGCAGACTGTGCCTGACCGCGGGCAGCCTCCCCCGCTGGGGCGGTGTGCTGCAGCCTTGGGATGGGACGGGGATGCACGCGCCTGGAGCACGGGCTCCCGCTTCCTCCCAGTGGGCAGAGCGAGCTGTGGGCGAGGGGGGCTAACACAGAGGTAACTTTGCCCCCCCCCTTCTCTTTCCTCCTCCCTCACCCTTTTGTCTCTGTCCTTCCCCTCCTTTCTCCTCTCCGGGATGCGGCCGCTCAATGGCATAGTTTGTGTGACAGTGGCCTCCCGTGCCTGCCCCCAAACCACACTCCTGCTTCCAGCTGAGGGAGGGGAACCATCCGGGCCGGCTTCTGGGAGATGGAGCCAGCGTGGGGGACAGTGGGCACCCCTCTGCCATGGGGCGATGTTGCAGCGGGGAGGGCTGCGGCGTGCCATGCTTTGCTGGCCAGCGTGGCCGTGGGACGCTGCGCTGTCCTCATCCCCAACTGTTGTCGTTGCAGCCTGTTTTCTTCCGTAGAGTCGCAGTCTGTTCTGAGTACCTCTCTAATGTCTCCTTCCCTCTCTGTCTGCCTTCCTCCCTCCTGTCTTGGGCAGCACTGGGTCCCGATTCCTGCTCTATTGGTATAGAGGAGTAAGCTGGTACGTCTTCTCGTTCTTCTTGCGCATCGCTGTTGTGTGGGGCAGCAGAACCCCTCCCGGGAAGGCCGGGAGAGAGCGGGGATGGGTCTGATCCTGGCCATCAGGGTGGGGAAGGAGAGGGGGCAGCAAATCATCCAGCCTGCGCTGCTGGCTCTGTCCTGGCTCCCTTCCCATTCCTGGCACCAGCATCTCCGCGCCCCGCAGGGGTCCCTGCTGTCCCTGAGTGCCAGGACACCGAGCAGGGCCGCAGAAGGCTCAGTCCTTCCTACCCGGCTTCTGCTGGGCTCCTGAGTGAGGGCTCTGCTGCCTGGTGGGCACCAAAAACATCTGGCTTCTCCCAGGCCGGTGGCAGATAGCGTGTCCCCTTCGTGTCCCACCCCTGGTGCTTGCTGAACTGCTGATCTTAGCAGGGGCAGAGGGGATGGAGCTCGTGGGCTCCAGTCCTGTCTCCTGTGCTCAGTCCAGGGTAGGAGGGGGTGGTGGGGGTGCTGGTCCCTGTGGCCCGTGCTGCCCTGTCCCCAGGGCCTGGTGGCTCTTAGTCTGACCCCAGGGTTGGCGTTATCGGGGCTGAACCCCCTTTTCTCCTCACGCAGGCTCGTCCGACTTCACCAAGACGCTCCCCGGCCGCGGCACCGGCAGCCCCACGCAGCCCCTTCTCTTCGAGCAGACGCGTCTTCACCTGGAGGACGAGCAGAACCTCTTGTGAGCGGGGCCGGACCTCCCTGCCTGCTGGACATCCCCCTCCCCCACGCCAAACGTAGTGTTTTTACGTGGGGTGTGGGAGGGTGGGCTGGGGTTTTGGGGTTAAAAAGCAGCAGATGAAGGACACTACCGTTGTATATTTTGTACACACTGAGCACAGCCCTTTGCTGTCACTGCCCCTGTACATAGCCTTGCCGCAGGGCTCCCCGGGGGTGGGGGTGGCGTGGGGGTCAGCCCCGGCCCACCCCGAATGGGGTGGGCCGGGGCTGACCCCCACGCCACCCCCACCCCCCATGGATCCTGGCGCTGCCCACGCCGTGTGCCTTGTTCTGCTTCTGCGGCGGCTCCCGGGGCGAGCCCTCCCCTCCTTCCCTCTCCTCCCCGTCTATGTTTGTAGTAATAAACCCGTGGAGCAGCCACGCGAGTCCGTGAATCGGGGGGGAGGGGGGAACCGCGTCCCCTGTGCGTCGCCCGTGGGCGCTGCGCCCCGCGGGGGGGGGGCGGGGTTTGGGAGCGGAGGGGCGGGGCCGGGTTGGGTTAGGGGTGGTCCTCCTGCCCTCGCCCGCCGCCTTCCCGGCATGCTCTTCGGCGCGCCCCCCCCCCCCCCCCCCTCCCCGCGCAGGCTTTGATCTCATTGGTGGCCCCATGCGGCTGTTGCCTAATATGGCGAGCGACGCGGGCAGCAGCGCGCGCTCCTATTGGCCGGCCGCCGCCATTGGCCGCCCCCCGAGGGCGGGCGCGGGGAGGGGGTTGGCGGGCGCGGCCGAGCTCCCATTGGCCCTGCGGCGCGCGGCGCGCCGCCACTGGCTCTTGCGGCCGGTTGTCCCGCCCCCCTCGCGCCGCCGTCGCCAGCGCGCATGCGCCTAGCGGGCTCCCGGGGCGGGCTGGCGGCGAGGCGATGGCGGCCATGGGGGCGATGGCGGCCATGGGCGCGCTGCCGGCGGGCGCAGGGGCGCTGCCGCCGCTGCCGACGCTGGGGGTGCCGGGCGTGCCCGAGCTGAAGCCGCTGACGCGGTACGAGGCGATGCGGCTGGGCCCGGGCTGGAGCCACTCGTGCCACGCCATGCTGTACGCGCCCAACCCGGGCATGCTCTTCGGCCGCATCCCGCTGCGCTACGCCGTGCTGGTGAGGGAGAGGGCGGGCGGGGGGGACGGGGATAGCGGGACGGGGCCGGGGCCGGGGCCGGGGCCGGGGGTGGGGGGGTGGGCCCTCGGGCTGCGGGGGAGGCGGGCTGCGGGCGGGCGGGCCCGGGCGGGCGGCGGCTCTGGCTGTGCGGTAGTTCCCGTGCAGGGCGGTAGCATCAGGCTTGGCCGAGGCGGCGGCGGGCCCGAGCCCGGGGGGAGCGATGGAACCCCCGGTTGTGTGGCTGGGGCGGCTCCGCCTCGGCTCCCCGGTCCAGGGCCGCGGCGAGCTGTCGGTGTCGGTGAACGGTCCTGGATGCGCTGGAGCTGGTAGGGCCGCGCCGGCGGCGGCCGGGAGGTTTCCCCGCGCTCCTCCGCCTCCGTGGAGGCCTCCGCGGCGCCGGTCGGGGGCGCCTGCCCCTCCCCTCGGCCCCTCCCCCCCCGCCCCGGGGGGCTCCGCCGTGCCCATTAACACCATGCGCCTCTATTGCAGATGCAGATGCGATTTGACGGACTACTGGGCTTTCCCGGGGGGTTCGTGGATCGCCGTTACTGGTCCCTGGAGGACGGTCTGAATCGGGTGCTGGGCTTGGGTTTGGGCTGTGTGCGCCTGACGGAAGCTGACTATCTGTGCTCGCACCTGACAGAGGGGCCACATCGCGTGGTGGCACACTTCTACGCCAGGCAGCTGACCCTGGAGGAGCTGCATACCATCGAGATCAGCGCGGTGCATTCCCGAGACCACGGGCTGGAGGTGGGACATCCAGGGAGGGGGTGTGTAGAGCTCTGAGCGTTAGGCCCAGGGAAGACGAAGCTTCCCTCCTAGGTCTGCTGGGCTCTCGCAGCCCAGCGGGGGAATGCACCGCATGTAGAGCTGCCGTCGGCGGGTGCCGTGCACCGCCGCGTAGCGCCGGTGTTAGGAGGTCTGGTTGCTGGCTGGGGTTGTGTCTTGGGCTCTGGAGCATAGCGAGCTCGAGCTCTGGCCTTTCCCGGCGACCGCTCGCGTAGGGAAGAGCCCTATTTATCCGCTCAGCCTCAGGACGCGGGTGCGGTCCGTCTCGCATGTGGTGGGCATCTCCCCCCGCCCTGGGCTGAGTAACCTGGACTGGAATCGCGACCCTCGGTGCGGTGATGTGTTGCTCGAACCTGAGTTCTCCCCGGCTTGCACGGAGGCAGTGCAGGAGGCAGCCTTCCTCCCGGGTAGCAGAGTCCGGCTGACGCCCCGGGGTGCAGCGCGAGAGCTAGGGTCTCCTGGTGCGCCCCTGCGGCGCTCGGCAGGTTTCGGCAGCTGCGTGAATGGAGGCAGTTGGCCCTGGGTTGTGGCTGAGGGGGATGTGTGGGTGAGCCATGGTGTTCCCAGGCAGGGCAGGGTACGGAGGGGGAAGCGGGGCTCCCCGTAGCGGCCTGGGGCAGCGGGATCCCCCAAAGGGGCAGGAGGGGGACCGGAGCCAGGGCTGGGCTGGGCAGAGAGTGCAGGGCCTGGCGGGGCTCGGGGGGCAGCGCAGGGGCTTCAGCCGGGCTGGGCGCAGGCAGGAGAGGGCAGGGGTCGGTGCGGGGAGGGGGGGGGCCTGGGCCGTGGGCTGGCGGGGTGCTGGGGTGAGGGTGCGGGGGTAGAGGGTGGTGGTGGTGGAGGGGGGGGCTGGTGCTGCTGTGGCCTCTGCTGAGCTGTGCTCTGTGCTGTTGCAGGTGATGGGCATGGTCCGTGTCCCCCTCTACACCCAGAAGGACCGCATGGGCGGGCTGCCCAACTTCCTGGGCAACTCCTTCGTTGGAACCGCCAAATTCCAGTTGCTCTTTGCCCTGAAGATCTTGAACATGGTGCCCGAGGAGAAGCTGGCCGAGGCGGTGGCTGCCACGCAGAAGCCGAAGAAGCCGGCCATCGACCAGGCAGCAGGGGCGACAGGAACCGTGCCTGCCGCTAAGCCAGCGAACGAGCTGGCAGTGCCTACTAAAACAGGCAACGAATTAGCAGATAGGGCAGAGCACCAGGCAGCTGTGCAGGCAGCGGGCGAGGCAGCGGAGCAGCCGGTGGCCGGGCTGGAGAGCCAGGCCGTGGCAGAGCAGCTGGTGGTTATGCCAGGGGCTGAGGCGGTGGAGCATCCGGCGGGGCTGGGGGCAAACGCTGTGGCGGAGCAGCCGGTAGCTGAGCCGATGGAGTGACGCCACCGTGTTTGCGCTTGATTAAAAGTGGGTGAGACTAGAGACTTTCTTCTAACTTTCCGACCCGTCGCTGGCTGCAGTTGCTGCCCACGCGATGCCGCTGCCCAGCCGGGAGGGTTTGTTTGAAGCAGGGGACAGCTATGTATTTTTATGGCCATTAAACTCTAGCGAGCTTCCCAGATCAACCTGCACAGCCCCCTGAAGAGAGTTCATGTGCTTACGTGAGGGCGCTGAAGCCTTAGAATTACGCTTTGATTTCAGGGACACACTGCCGCTGTCAGGTCCCCAGTTCATTTTTAAGGAACAAAAACGTCTTATTTTTTAAATGCCCCGTGTTGACTTGGATGTGGCTGTGTGTGCAGCGGACACAGCTGAGGGACGGGGCTGCTGGTCAAGCAGCTCTGCCAGCGTCGCTGGACGGGCTCCCCTCTGCCGGCAGCGGTGCGGTTGGGCTCCCGCGCGGGGTGCCAGCTGAAAGGGGTGCCGTGCCATGAATTCCCTCTGGGGCACTGGGGGAGTGCTCGTGTGGGTTTATACCGGGAGATCTGTGGGAGCAGGAAAGTGGAATAAATGGCTTTGCTGAACGCTTTGCAGTCAGGATCATTCTTGACTGCCGGCGCAGAGCCCGCGGCCACCCAGCGCTTTGGGGGCGCAGGGCTGGGGCAGCGCAGCGCCTGTGGGTGCCCTCTGCCTCCTGCTCTTTGCGGGACTGTGCGGGGGTGAGAAGCTGCAGGCGCAGGGCAGTGCCCAGAGCTGCTGGGGCAGCCCCCCCAGCTGGGGGAGGCTGGGGCAGAGGGGGCTGGCAGGGCGCGGGCCGGCTCGGGGCTGCCCCACCGCCGACCCTTGTTAAGCTTTTGCTGCTGGGTTACTCCAAAACGGCTCACGCACCCAGGGGCCTCAGGCAGGGGCCTGGGGAGACGTTGGCTGCGCCGCTGCAGGTGCCAGAGCACCTCCCGGGCCCCGGCTGTGCTTGGGGGGCCTCTGTCCCATCCGTGGGCAGCCAGCGAGGAGCCCGGCTGTGCTGAGGCTGCACGCGGTCTCTGCGGGGCGAAGCATTTCAGCTGAGCCTTAGTAAAATCCTCCACCCATCCAGCGGCCCCGTTGCAACATGGCAGGCGCTGCGCTGGAGGAGCTGCGCGCTGTGCTCCGGCCTCCGGCCCTGCCGGTCCCCGTGCTGCCAGCTCCAAGCTGATCCCTGGGCAGGAGCCGCAGCAGCTCCCGGTCCTGATGCAGAGGGTCTGCAGTTGCCCCACATCACAGCAGAGCACAAGGGCAGGTGCGGGCGCTGGAGCAGCTGATGAGAGGCAGGCTCCCGCACAGAGACACAAATGACTCAGAAAAAAGGTGAGGTTTAATTGAAGATGTTTAGAGAGAGGCTGACGGTGGCAGCACAATGCTCTTCAATAAATAACGGGCTGTGAGGCGGGGACGTGGCTGACACCTCAGAGGACGGGATGGCAGGAGGACACACAGAGCAGTCACAGGTCCCCTTGGGCTGTGCTCAAGTGCTGGAGTGGAGTTGGGCTGTGTAAGTGGCAGGACAGAGGGAGTGGGGGGACACAGGCACCCGTCCCAGACCACCAGGAGAGGAAGATTCATTCTGGTCCAGAGGAAGCAAGTGCTGAGCAAAACCAGGAACTTGAGCTTCTAAGGAAACTCATATAAACCAATAGGTGTGTTTAAGTAAAAAGTGGATAAGCAGAGGAGGGGAAAAAAAAAAACCCAAAAAAAACAGAAGCGGTAACACAACTGATGCTGGAAGGGTGCTTCAGGTCTCCTCTGGGAAGGTGCTGTGTTCCTCCTCCAGTGGGGGCCAGTGGGGCTGCGAGAGGAGCGTCAGGGACCACAGGGATGGGCAAGGCCAAGGCGAGACCTGCTCCCCGTGGGCAGAGCCGCAGGCTGGTGGTGGGCACAGCAGCGAGGGGCTGGAGGCAGCCAGGCCGCAGCGGTGAGGTGGTGGCAGCCAGAGCCTGGCCAAAGCAGCCAGCGGGTTCCACAGCACGGGAGGGGGACACAGAAGGGAGCCCGTGTGCCCTCCCAAGCTGCGGTGCCAGCAGCAGCTCAGCTGAGCTGTTGGTTGCACAGACTGCCCCGCTCTTTGGCGAGCTGCTCCACCACCTCACTCGCAGGCAGGAGCACGCAGCGCCGCTGAGGGGAACCGGTGGCAGCAGGCTGCAAACCCAGCACACCCCATCTCCATGGCCTAGCCACGGGTGGCAGAGCTCCTCTTCCACCACATGGCCCACCCAAAACCCTGAGAGGCACCTTGGCCAAAGCTGCGAGCACCAGCCCCAGCTCAGCCTGCGGCTCCCTGCCCCATCGCATGTCCTCCGCCACAAAACCGCAGCCCTCATGCCGCAGCCCACCTGCTGCGCCCAGCACAGCTGACTGCACAGCACTGCCTGCGCTTCAAACCTGAAGGGGAACCCGAGGTGCATAGGTTGGAAAGAGCCTCTGGAGTGCTCTGCTCCAACAGCCCCAGAGCAAGGCCTGCTCCGAGGTCAGCCCCGGCTTCTTGGGGCTTCACAGTCTCCAAGGATGGACTCTCCAACAGCTCTGAGCTTGACTGTCCTCATGGAGACACTGCTTTTTTCCCCTGTGTTGAACAGTCCTTGAGCTAGATCTATTCAAACGCCCAGAGAGGGACAAGCATCTCCCAGCAGAACAGCCTACTGATGCTCCAAAACATGGAACGGGCTGGCTCCTGGGGCTGGAGCAATCTGCTCCCTGCAGTCCGGGCGGCAGGGCCGCAGGGGAAGCTGCGCTCACTGGGGGCTTTCTGTGCCAAAGCCACCTCTGAGCTGAGCGGCAGCGCCACAGTGCCAGCCCCGTGGCAGCCGTGGGCAGAGCAGAGCGCTAGTCCCAGCCTCCCTCCTCGGGAAGCAGCACGGCACCACGCACAGCAAGCTCGCCTCCCGCACCCTTCTATTAACAAACTCCCACCTCAGGGGCATAGAGACACCAAAATGACTTTGTACGGTCATCTGCGCTACAAGATCTTAACGCGCCTTCTTTTCTGAGTCTCAGCCTGACCTGTATTATGTCCCACCCGCATGCCCTGCCTACACCCGCTGCCAGAGCTGCCACTGCCCGCGCGTACAGGTGGTGCGCCGGCTGCAGCTTAGACCTCCTTTGCTCAAGTCCCAGTTTCACAATGAGAGGGGAATGAGGAACATGGTGCTGAGCAGGGGAAGAGCCTCGGCCAGGGAAGGGGGATTTGCAGGGCTCCCTGCACCTCTGACGCGTGCCCAGGCTGGGTGAGCTGCAGAGACTCACACCTTAAAAGCATAGCGTTCGCTCAACCTCGCTGCGAGGCACAGGAGCTGGCCGTGGCACACGGGAACGTCAGGGCCCTCCACGAAGGGACGTTAGCTGCTGGCGAGCTGAGACACAGCCCCAGGGGTCCTGCAGCCAGGACAGGAGGCGCCCGGACAGCTGCAGGGAGGCTGTCTGCCACCACAGCCCCACGGTGATGCCCACACTACGGCCTGAAGCACGGCAGCGAGCAGCTGGGAGAGCTCTTCTTCCGCAGGGAAAAGCTGTTGTCATCTGTGCACAGAGCACAAAGAGCCTTGAAGAGTCCAGGCCCGGTTCCACAGCAGGGTGCGTGCAGGGGAGGAGAAGTGCTCAGCACCGGACGCCGCAGGGCTCTGGCTGCAGCAGTGGCTCTACACCCTCAGCTCTCCTCCCCTGCTACGTTCCAACTTGGACAAAGGCAGAAAGATCTATACAGTATAATATATATATTTCACTATGAAATAGCAATTTCATTCCCTGCCTTCTACTTGATGCATCCTGAATTAAATGCTTCTTTTTAAGTCACTCCAGAGGGCTGGGGGGGGGGGGGGGGGCTGGGTAGTTTCTCGCTTGAGGGTTACCCTCCCTGGAAGTTTACCTGCAGGAAGCACCAGCAGATGACTTGGCAGGACCCAGACGCGATCCTCACCCCCACCTTCCCCTACAACAAGGGCACAACCGTACACTCCGCCAGCAGTGGCCTGCCAGGGCGCTCACAGCTCATTTACGTGGTTGGTCAGTGCAGATACATTAACCTCCTTCACGCTGCTGTCAGTAGCCACGGTGTGGAAGCAGCACCTGAACCCCTCCACATCACGTACAGGAATAGGAGCAAACCAGAGGCAAGGGAAGTGGCGGGGACAGTGCAACATGCACACAGACGGGTGACGCAAAGGGCCCTCAGCTATGGCACAGCCAGATGCCTCGCACGACAGCCAGGCCTGCCCAGGCAGCGCTCGCAGGCTCCAGGCCACGGGGGTAAGTCAGGGCTGCAGCCCGTCAGGTGTGAAGTCTGCCAAATCTCGGTCAACCTGTGGAACAGGGAGTCCCGTCCAGGGGCTGGGTCACTGACCAAGAGCCGTCGTCACTGGAATCAGTGCAGAGTCGGATGGTTCAGGAGATGAAAGGAAGAACAATCCTACGGAAAGAAGAGGACAGCTGTCTTTGGGAAACCAGGCGTTACGGGTCTCCTCAAGCGTACTGGGGAGCCAATGTCCTGAAGGCCATGTCAGAGACCCGCAATGCAACTGGCAGCAAATGGGCTGTCAGTCACTGCGCTGGGGAGAGAGCGAGGACTCAGTCACTCTGTGTCTCGCAAGGTGGTCTAACCGAGCTGGGAAAAGGAGAGAGACAGCAGAGACAGGTTCCACCTGCTGTCAGGCTCTGGGCTCAAGTAAACAAGATCAGAGTTCAAGTTCCCTTCAGACGAAGCCAATAGGGGTTTGGCCACCAGCTGGAGAGCAGAGCACAGCGATGCCCCAGACACCTTACACGGCAGCTCGCCCAGCCGCAGAGCTGCGGCTTCGGCAGCCCTCGCTCGAGGATGCTCTCAGCTGCCCCAGGATAGCGGCCGCGGGACATTCCCACTGTGCCACTGCCGGCCTTGGGCAGAGAAGGAGCTCCCCCTCAGGTACCCACCTTTGTTTGTTGTACATCTTCCGATGCAGTCACATCGTCCGGCTATATTCAATGCCGCTCTTGGCAGAAATGCCAGACCAGGGCAGAAGGCTGCAGAGAAGGCTCTGGGCTTGTCGATATATCCTCTGGGGAATTGAACACGGGCTCAGGCTGGCTAACGTTGATCCAATGTGCTGTAGGTAGTCAGTGGCCATCAGTTAAGGACAGTGACATTTACACTGTAACTTAAGAAATAACTTAAAATACTGTGTGGACTAGCACTCCCTAAAGAGACCCCATGACAGCGAAAGCTGCTTTGCTCAGTTAGACAGACAGATCTGCTCCTTGTGTTAATTGCCTGCTCCTATCAAAAGCAGCTCTCCTTTGCACCATTAAAGAAGGCAAGCTGGGAACACTGGCTCCAACTTGTGTGGGAAATCCCTCCTGTAAGCAGCTGCTAGTTCCCTTTGCACTCCACAGCAAGTTCCTGCGGGGATGGCAATCCATCCACCTGCCTGGAGAGGTCTGGACTGACTAGCTACACCCAGGAAAGATCAGGTTTCTTCTCCACGATCCAACGACCTGAAACGAATTCCCAAAGTCAGTTTGAGAGCAGCCTGCTGAGATCCAGGCCAGGTGAGGGTCCCGGGGGATCCTAGGCCACAGGAAACAAGACCAAGGGCTTCTCTGTCACGCTGCTGGACAAATCCTGCACCACACAACCCAGAGCACGCCTAGCACTCTGGCTTAACACCAGCATTCGCTATCACTGGCATCAAACTCGCTCCAGCTTCAAATTCCATATACCATCCTACACTGCCTCCCTGAACGGTGGGTCAGAGGAGTCGGGGGAGCTTGGCATCACTGTCAAATTCCTCCAACATCACCTTCCTTCCGGCTTCAGATTAAACTCACATCTGAGCAGGCATCAGTCTAGCCAGGTCATACTTTGCTAGATTGCCGTTTTTAACCCAAAGCATAGTGTGGTGTCAGCTTATTGTGTTCCACTGCTAACCAGACTGAAGGTAAAGGATATAAGATTGTCCAGGGCGGATGTCCGCCATTGATGTACAGGACATAGGTAAAGCCATCTTTGAGGACCCCTCTGATGGAATAATAATAGGGAAGATAGTGGTGCTGTTTAAAGTCTCTGTTTTCATAGAAGTTTATTGCTGTGTTGTTAGTGGTGAGGACGTGCAGGTAGATGGCTTTGCAGTGATCTTGGGCGGTCGTCGATATATGATCTTTTAAACTTTCAAGCAAGAGCGAACCTGTTGAAGGAAGGAACAGCAGAATCACACAGTGCAGCTGCCTTTTCAGGGACAGCAGAAGGGTTTGCAGGTCCCAGCTGAGATCTCCTGCACCCAGTGCCTAAGCAGCAATTGCTGCACATGCTTGAAGACCCTGGATCCCACCCAGTTCTCACAGACCCTCCTGAGGAATTTAACAGGACCACTCTACACGGTTTTAATATGAATTTGATCCCACCTATGAGCATGGCTTCACAAAACAGACATTACAAAAACACAAGCTTCTGATTCAATAACCACAAAGATGAGCCAGGCATGGGAATCCGCCAATAATGCCCATCCCCAGCCAAGCAGCTCTCAGCTTAGGGAAGGCCAGTGAGTCATTTTCAATGGTATCAGTTCCATCATATTTATCTATTTTAAAGCCATTTAAAACAGCAGAGTGTCAAAACAGGATTTCACAAACAGGTTACTTCATTGTGTCTACTGAACTTGAATTAAAATCTAAGAACTGGTAGGATTTTAAGATCTCTTCTAAGGAGGAGAGCCAAGGGATAGTCTCATTCCGGCTGGATTTTCTGCAGCCACTAGTCAGCAGGAGAAGCCAGAGAAGGGCATAGAGGATACTCCAGCCCCAAGAGACGAGACCTGGAGGTTCATCCAAACCACCTCAACACAGCATGAAGGACCCAGCAGAACCTGCAGGGGAACTTCTTCCATCAGGTGTGGTAACAACAGGCTAAAGAAATAGCATAGCTAATACAAGCACACAGACGAGATTTACGTTGCTGTTTCACAATTCCCAGAGCACGCAAGACTTTGCGCAGGAGCCATGGGATTTCAGAGCAGAAGTCAACAGCACTGACTTTGCGGTCACTTGATACTTAGTGGGAATTTATATCAGCCAAGCACAAAAAGTCACTAAGAGACATCAACAGGAGGGCAGTTTAGTTTTGTCATGAGATATTCCACTCTCCTATCTCACAGAAGTCCAACTGCTCTCTGGTTTAAGAATAGCAGAGAACTAGAAACCAACACCTTTCAATGTCTGCCAGAAAAAAATTAGCACTTTAGTGCTTAAAAGTATGCCTGGGGTGAAAAGCCTCCTGCATGAAAGACATGAGCTTCAAACACAAGTAGAAAACTCTCAACAGAAAGGTCTCAGAAAAAGTAGCAGCAGGCAGTAGCTTCTTTAGGTTGTTTTGCTATAGGCCCAAATCCAGAGGTTTTGAGAGAGCATGGCAACATGCTGTCTAGATGTAATGGATACAGGAAACACTGATTTTGAAAGGAGAAAATTCCAGCAAGATGGAGCTGGAAAAAAAATAATTAGGATTTGGAAACTGAAAGGAAACTCAAAACCACCACAATGTTATGGAACAGAAGACCCTGTTACCACCTTCTCTGAACATTATTCTGTGCAAGTTTTCTTCTTTGTACAGAAAATTTACCTTCAGTAGCATTTCAATGCAAGTTTTAAATACAGAGCTACCACCAAGGACTCTTCTGATCATTTCTTTATGTATCCTATCAGTCTGTACCTTTCTAAACATGACTGGGGAAGAAGGGAGGACTTGAAGACAGTAAGTTATACCTGTATCCACTGAAGAGACTCCAGATGTGCGACATCTCATGCTGTCAAACCTGGTCTGTTTCCTTTTGCAGATCAAAAATATAGATCATGCTTGAACTTGCACCAGAAGGGCACTTATTTGATGACAAAATACATCCTGCTCTAAACAGAGGTAAGCCCTTCTGACTGCAGGATTTTCAAATGGTTGCAAAAATGCTGTGTGTTGTAGCAGGCATTGAGAGCTGACTTCTACTGCATTTGACAGATTTAATCAGGTCCAAGCTACACTCTTTTCCCTTTGTCTTTTTCTAAATGTTTGTTCTGTCTTTTGAAGTTGAAAGGTTAAAAGCAGCTACATTTTCTGCCTCAAGGACCATGCTTCTGATATCCATGAAAGAAAATCGCAAGCCAGGGAGTATCAGAAGCCCTTTTGTCCCCACCAGACAGGCTTCAAACCCTGTTCCAGGGTGAAGTCCTATCACTTTCAGTCTCAGCAGCAGGAGTCCAAGTTTTTGGTGTGCTCAGCTGGCCCCTGGGAACAAGACGGACAAAGCCCCACGCTCTTCAGAAACATTTGCACGCTGTGTTGTGCCTACACCAGTAAAAACATCTCAGCACACCTGCATTAACGCCAAGAAGGGGATGTGAGTGCATCACCTTCCCAATGGCTGGTACCAATCACTGACAAGCTTGTCTCAAAAGGGCATTTCAGTGAAACGGTGCAGGTCCTTCAGTCACGCCCACTAGCCACACGTGGCAAACAACAGCAGCAGAGTTGTCACTTAGCAGCATCTTACCTATTCCATGTTTTCTGAACTCTTTCACCACTCCAAGACTTAGGATGTAAGCAACTTGAGTGTCCACAGGAAAATTGGAAGCTAGGATGTCTCCATCCTGAGTAGAGATATGACAAGTTATTTAGTAGGATACCTGGGGAGGCACAGTAGAAGGCAAGAATCCCATACTGGAACATCTGAAAACAAGGCTATGGCAGGAAACTTCTCTTCACTGAGCAGTCTCAGCTGAAGCTTCTGAAAATGAGGTGGGGAGGAAAAAAACCAAGCATGATCCCTTAGGGGTTATTCCTACTTTCATATCATCTTCCCAGATGCAGCACACAAATCATGATGTTTCCTTACTATATACATTATTTGTGGGCTTAGGGACAGAATATATTCGCATTCTTTACCAGGAAGGATTCAAAGTACCAATTCTAGACAGAGTTACACATCAGTGTCTAGATCAATCCAGCAATAGTCTTTATTGCCTGCACGCTCCATCCAAGCTTCGTGTCAGCTGGAGATCTCTGTACTGCTGTAGAGGACAAGGAGCACGTTCTACAGGCCCAATCACCTGGAGCGGTGTCTGAATAAGACCCTGGCTTTCAGCTTGGCTGGAACGAGAGTCTTTTGTTAGAGTTGCCGAAGATGCAGTTTCTGACTGACTAGCTTTGAGGCAAAGCCAGGTACCTAAAGTGAAGAGACCCATGCCACTCAATGCTCTCAGTTCCTATGAACGTTAAGATTATTGTTTAATCATAACACCAATGGCCTTTTAGAAGTTATGTACTCTCTGCATTACCTCTGCTTTTTCTTTTTTTAATCCACTTGCCTATGCTGTTTTCCCTACACTAACCCAGTGGTCTCTTCCCATACTGTCTTCAGCAAACATCTCTTCTTCACCTCTCTGCTGTACTGTGTTGTCTCTCCTGGCCTCCAAGCTCCGGTATCCCTAAAGCCCGAGCTTTCTGCAGATTGGTTACCTCTGCTTTGTGTTCAAGACAGTGACTGTGTAAATGAAGGAGCTTTAGCTTTAGCAGAAAGTCACAAGAATGACTTGCCCAGTACAGCTAAGGAAGTTCTCCCACCGCTGTGTATACCTCAGTCACACTGAAAACAGGCAGGCAGCAGTTAAGTGGCCTGTTACACAGTCACTTTTGGATTATGGCTGCATGATCTGATGACTCTGCACAGCACAGCGGGCAGTAAGCTTCCCATCAGGTCACAGCTGCGCAGCCCCAGCAGGAAGAGACTTTGTGGTACCAGGTTGCTCAGCAGCCCATGCGTTCAGACACATTCTACCAGCCATGCTCCATTAGCTGGAAACCGGCATGTTCTTGGTTTCTTAAATTAACTCAGGATCGCTCTTATAAGTGTCTGAATGGAGGGGGGGAAAAAATACCCTGAACAAGTTCCATCACCAAGTTAATCATGGCAAGAAGTGGACTATCTCATATTGAAGCACAGTTTAGCAGCATACCTCTTTATGCACCTTTGTCCTGCTCTTGATCTCTGCCACTATCATTCCCACGATGGAGCCTCTATATGTGGCTGCGAGGGAAAAGAACTTCTTGTTGGAAGTGATATCTCGGTACCATGAGTCAGGGTACCTAGGAAGGAAGAAAAAACAGGAATGTTTGGGGACACAGAGCCAAGATGCTGCTCAACTGAAATGGGCAGCAGCATCTTTAAATGCCAGTCACTGGAACTGCAGGCCAATGTATTTTACACAAGACTGAGGGGAGGAAGCTGTACTACTGAGAGGGCCGTCTTCCACAAAGACATACAGCCAAATAGCTCAGCCATATGTCAATCTAAAGCTCCTTCTATGCTACTAATTCAGCTTATTCCATGAAACCTGGGTTAAGAAGTTATTCACCTTTCCCATCTTAACTGTTGTATGGTACCAATGAACATCAAGCAGCTGCTGTACCCCATTTGGTAGCACAGTTTCTTTCAATTACATCTAAGCAGTAATGCAGGCTGCTCATGTAATGGCCTCCTGCCTTGCTAAGACAACCACATTTTCATTTTATATTCATTGCCCAGAGCTCTCACTTCCATCTTTAGCAAGTTATTTTTAAATGCAAGATCCATCTGCCCTCATCTAAGAGCGTAAGGATCTCATTAATTTGATACACATGTGAAAAAAATACTGCATATTGCTACCAAAAAAAAAAAAAAAAATTAAAAAAAAATCACATCACCAGCCTCCAGCTCTCCTCCCCCTTCTGCAGCTACTAAAGGGAAACTAGCATACACTAATTTATTTCAAAGTGAGAGTTCAGCTTGCCTTGTGTTTAAAAGAAATCTACAAGTTCAAAATATTATGAATGCTTTTGCTGGTTTGTTACATTTTATGCAATGTTAATTTATAATCTGCTAAAATCCTCTATTTTAGCATAAAAACCTTTTAGTATAAAAACCTTCTCAACAAAGCTAAAGAAGAAAAAATCCTTGAAGTCTACAGCTGTAGTTTTCCTGGATGCTTTAAGCCAGAAAGCTATCACTGTCCCCCAGAAAAGCTCCTTATTCCCATGCTCGTGCAGACACAAGCATTTACCAGGACCTGACCTGGGACAGGCTGAGATCAGCTTTAAGCCAGATCTTTGCCAGAGCTTTGGGAGCAACAGTGATCCTGAGTACACAGGCAAGTGCTGCCCAGTCTCTCCGTGGGATATTCAGGACAGTCCCTCAGGAACAACTGCTCTGTTTAGGTTTGGTTCAGCTCTGAGGGTGCTTTCTTGGCACACACTCCAGAACACAACTTTCATGAGCACAGGGATGCTATCCTTTTTCCTGGAGGTGTGCTCCTTTCCCCATCTCATACACAGTCTTTCCCAAGAAGCTGATCTACACCCTTGATTACAAAGCCCATTTTTCTACCAAAATCTGCATACAAGAACTTTCTGATGACTTTAGGACCCTACAGGACAGGCAGCAAAGGGCTATTAACAGGAACACCACCACAGTGCATAAAAGATTCAGAACATGCTATCTTAGCAATGGTCCAGATGGCTGTGGAGCCTTTGGTGTCAGCTCTGAACTGGACCAGTGCAGATTCACACCATTTGTTTCTAGATCCCCGCCATCTCACACCCCAAACCGGTAACGTACTCTATTGGGAACCAGTCGCCACAGAGCTGTTTCACTGTGTCTATGTCATCGTGGCAGAGAAGACGCAGGTTTATGTCCGTAAGTGCAGTCGGGGGCACCTCCTCTGTCATTCACGCCTGCAAGAAGAGAAAGCACATTAAGAACGATGAAGCACAGATTCTGACTCTCAGCTTCAGTCAGGCATCTGCACAAAGGCAGCAGGAGGTTCTCAGTAGCACTAAAGTTGTTCTTCCTACCTGAACGAGTTTTCAAGAGAGATGAAGCAAAACGTGGCCACATTAGCCCGAGAAGCAACTTGAAGCCCTGTTGCCCACAGGATAAGCACAGCTCACTTCTCAGCCTGACCTACCCCAGCAGCCCTGCATCTGTATACACTCGCTCCCTGCGAGCACATGCGATGCTGCATGTGGCACCAACCACTTCCAAAAAAAGCTCAGGATGCCGCATTAAATAAGCCAACAATGTGCCAAGTGTACCTTATGATGTATGGAGCTCTTCAAATGTCTGTGCAGGACCAATGTTTTGTTAAAACAAAACTGAACACACAGCTTAAAAAGGAAGCACTGCTAGACGAACATCTATAAAGTCCTCTTACACAATCCTGTCATCTCCAGTTAGGATGTATGCAGAGGACTCAAATTCTTTAAAATGTTATTTTTTTTTTAACATGCTGCTGAAATGAGATCTAGTTTCACTTCCCCTCATTCCTACATGCTACAACCCCACGAGGGCTGGCTTTCCAGCCCAGCAGAGAGCGTTCAAATACAGAAATCCCAATATACTCTTTTCTTTCACCACAGCACTACCACAATCCTGCTAACCATGTACAGGACACTTGCTTCAATGTTTTCAGCCTTTTTTAACAAGGCACCAGAGGGAAAGAAGCAAGCAATAACTAAAGGGGCTGTAAAAGCATTTGTAGTGCAGACGCATGAATGAAGAACAGATCTTGAGAATAGGCTTCAGGCAGGACAAAGGCCTCTGCAAGACACTGAGTGCACAGAGCAAACAAGGCAGACAGAGACAGGGCAGCCACAGGACTCAATTCCCTTTCACGGGCCACCTGCAGTTCTCCATCCACAGCTTTGTCTCTCTAACTCCAGCCCTCCCAGTCCCAGGTCAACCAACCAGACCAGGACGCAAAGAAAAAAATCACCCTTCATTTAAAAAGTTGTTTGATTTTATTTTTGCCTTCTTTTCCCAATTTTAAGAGGCTTAAATCTTGTTTTTGAAATGCTGAGTTATAAGGAAAAGCTGCACGCAACAGCGCTTGTGTATGCCCTCCTGTTGAAAGGGTCACTCAGCTCTCCCGTGCTCTTGCTTTGAAGCTCAGAGACTTGAGAAAGAACAGATTTAAACACACTTCCCACTGAACTGGATATGCCATTTGAACAGTTTCAACGCAAAACTCGCATCACCTCTGTAATACATTCTGTAACCGGCAAAGATGCACAAAAGGAGTAGGCACAGCAACGAACCCAGTTTGATGTGTTTTGACAGCACACAAATGTGTGCTGATTGCTTTCCTACAAATTTGGAACCACCCCTTTCCACTGTACCCTGAGAAATAAAACCAAACAGGTTAAACCATAAAATTCACATTCTGTCCCCAAATTTCTCTTTTAAGGTACATAAACCAGCTTTTTCTGCAGTTCCCCTCGATGAATAGAGCAACTCCCGGTTAGCACAACATGATATTCAGAGAAATCCCAGATGCCAGGGTCCTTGGAACTCAATACCGGCGCTGAAAGAGAGGTAATTAGCACTGCTAACGAGAAGAACATTCACCCTTGACTTCAGCACTCTCCCTGCAACACACTTTGTATGACACCTTTGCGCTCTGCTAGAGCAGCATGAGCTCCCACCCCTCCAGCCTCCCAGACAGTAGCATACATAAAGCCCCTACACTGCATCAGCCCAGATCTCCCAGGGAGGAAGGAGGAACTCTACCACTGGATTGTGTGCAACCTGGAACATATCAAACAGCCAATATATCAGCAGGAGAAAAGATACAACTGAGGTCCACTATTATCTAGAGAAATCTTTGCCAGCCCTTCTCCCACGGAGGCAGAAAGAATGGCAAAAAGAATGGCAAAATGCTTTAATGTAGCAGAGGTCCAAGGACATTGTCCTACAGCTCTTGAAAAAGATGAAATGGGGTGGGTTTCCTCAAGCAAGGGATCGTTCCCAGACACAGCTTCTCTCCCAGTGACTGTCCTACATATTTCCCCGAGAAGGGCATCTGAGGGGATCTGTATATTGATATGGATCGCTTGTTCTTCTCCAAAGAAGTCCTTAAAAAGAATCACAGCTATTTCACAGCCTGTTCTAGGACTGCGGCTGCATATTTACCGAGCAGCCTACAGCTTTCACAATTAGTCCAGATGCTAGTTTCAAAACAACTTAAGCACCTAGAAAACCCATAAAACCAGTACTCCTTGCTGCTTTAAACACTGATTTTACACTCCTAGAATGGGCTCAAGCCCTCTGAGGCTAGGCTTTGCATCTGTACTGTCACAGCAGCGGGCACATTCTTCAGCACCAGCCCCTGGTGACCTTTTAACATGCCTCAGCTTTACCCTGCGGAGACCTGAAGGAAGGGCACCTTCACTTGCTGTGCCTGATCTGATCCACACCGCTGCTGGTTGAGGTAGCTGATGCACAGCAGTGTGGGCCCCAGTCCCACCCTCCTACACACGCACTCCTCCCAACCTTACTGGACCCTTTGCTGAGCCATTTCAGAGCAGTGACCCACCACAAGATCAGAAAGTGAGGGCAAAACAATCGTTTCTAGGGCAGGACTGCTTGGCAAAAGCTTGGGTAGCATAAGACAGGCTTCCCGGGGGGGGGGGGAGCGAGCAGGCACGTACAGCCAGAGCCGCTTTGGCCATGGCAAAGATTCGAGCCGCGCTACATCGCTTCGTTAGGGGGCATTAAGCGGCACTCAGGTTTGCAACAGCAGTGCTCTTGCTCATACATTTTATTATTCTTGAGAAGTTTCAATGCTCCTGTAAGGCAACACCCCTTCTCAGTCAACACTCTCAGCATTAATAAATTAGAGATAAATGAAACAACCATGACAGAGCAGTGGTTTTGCTAATGAGTAGGAAAGGCAGGGGCCTAGGAGCAGACCTAGCCAGCAGCTGCTGCAGGAGAGGCAGAGCCAGCACAGGATGCATTCTTGCGAGGATTAGTTCATGTTTATTTAACACTATATTCTCAAAGAGCTAGGCAAGCATTACACATTATCCTGTAGCCGAAGCCAGCCTTAAAAAAAAAATAATCCACAATTGTTTTGTTGAACAGGATAATTCCCCTCCTCTCAAATTGAGACAGCCATTTCCCAGCACCGGTTGTGTTTGCAGGGACTCGCTCCATCCGCTTTGCATTATGTGACCTAATCTGATGCTCCTGCACATTTAAGAGACTATTTAGGACATCCGCCTGGCACGGTGTCCTGCCACAAGGTTTTATAAGAACAGACCTGTGGACATTCCTCCCTGGCCAGGTGTTGCTGCTGCCGCCAGAGGAGCTGTGGTCAGTGGCTGCCATGAGCAAGAGAGAGGAAATCCCAGGCAAGTCAATTCTCTTCATACCCAGGTGCCAGCCCCTGGCTCTCCACAGACATCTGGGCCAACACCCGAGACCCAGGTCCTGGCCCTCTGCACAGCCTCTGGCATGCTGCAATTAGCAGAGCCAGAGCCCTGAACAAAAGCCTCAGCTAGCACAGTGACGAGGGATCACTTTTAGAGTCAACTTGGTTTTAGAGGACAAATGATATGTTTGGAAGCATGAAGAAATAATTAAAAAACTAGTATCAGTGTTAAATACAACACTAGGACTCAATGGAAGTTAAAAGGGTCTTCAGGTGTTTAGAGGTAGCACAGCTCCACTCATCACTGCAACACTGACGACACCAAGTTCTGACCTTTGAGACCAAGCTGTGGTTGCTGTGAAGCAAAACGTAGGCTCCAGCCACCCGCAGTTAGCTGAAGGAGGTCCACAGCCATTTTTGAAAACCCAAAGTGAAGTTACCTTATTTAATATCTTTTTTTCAGGTGTCAGTCTTTGTTCATGTTATAGCCATGGTGTGTGAAGCAGCATCATTAACATCATCCAATGCCTCTCCACACAGGAGCGCACAGCGACCTCACCCTTTTGTCAAAATGGGAAACTCTCACTTATGACTATTATAAAACAAGCCAACATTTTACGCTTATGAAGGGATCGTGCAGATAAACATGTGCAAAGAGCTCTGAGGACACCCCTTTCCAAAATACCGAAGTTAGCAGCAGGTAGAACTAGAAACTGAGCATTTAATTTCCTTTCCTACCTAAAAACTGCAAATATTAACACACAACAAATTAATTTCAAAAAGCTACAGGAAAGTATACAGGTTTTGAGCATTTCTACTAGTTTTCTGCCTTGCTCTAGTGAAACAAATCTAGCAAAACATTTGGCCTTATGTGTATTGGGTAGCTGCAGAGGAATCTGTCAAATACTCATTACAAATATTTAGCAGCAATGGACATAGGATGAAAGAAATAGCAAGTACATTACTGAATAAGCCAACTTAACATATTATTTAAAATTAAAGCACATTGTAAGGCCTAAGATTACTATTTAAAAATAATGTCATAAATCTTTGGCATCAATAAGCTCTAACTTTAATAAGCTAAAGAACAGTATTTCACAATTCTGTCTAAAAGGCAGAGGAGGCTTTAGCTTCCAGCGTCAGTCCAAGTGATGGTTGGGACTCCATGATTATCAATGTTCACTCCACACAGTGAGCCAAGCACAGGTACGGACATATTTCTACCACCAGCACTTCCAGGTCCTACTGTGCAAGAGTAGGGCTTGTTTTGAGTTTAAATTACCTACAAGGTGCAAGGACAGTTTCTATACTTTAACTAGATGCTACACAGCTAAGAAACCTCAGCTTAGGCTTGTCTCAAGAGCAGGACGTTTTCTTTCCCTCTTAGATCCCTTGCATGAAAAAAAAAAAAGTGAGGAAAATCTACATAATAGCATATTTCTAGAGAAACTGAGGTACTTGCACAGAATCAGCACTCTTAATCCAACAGCATGTTCAAACGCAAGACAAAGCCTGATGCTTACTAGAATTTGGCAGGCAGCTGTTTAAACACTTTCGAAAATCCCACAAGCACTTCCATACCTACAAAAGTCTGGCCAAGTGGTTCAAGAAGTTAAGATTTCCCTTGTTTAGCACTATTAGACATGTTTTAATGATGTTTCTGCCTTGTGCATCCTGCGAAAAGGAGCTGGATTCGAGCAATGAGCAATCCTAAGATGCTGGTTTTATAAATTTTTATTTGGATTTCAACTTCCATCCAGATAAGCTCATGAAAATCCCAAATAAAAATTTTATCATCTAGCAACAAATATCAGAGTTTCCTGGCAGAATAAAAGCAAGGTTATCTAAGACTAAAGCTAAATGAATACTAACTAGAATCATATACATATATAACTTCCAGTAAGGGGTGTATTTGCCTCATATTTAGTGTTCACACAAAACCCAATATGAAGGAATCTTCTTCACTTGCAGAAACAAAGCCAGACTGAAATCCATCAAAATCTTTTATTTTCCAATTTAAATGCTAATTGAAATCAATTCATCCTGAACAGAAAGAAGCAAACCTGCAGGACAGAATAAAGAAAAACAAGCACTGGCAGGCTAGTGGATTTTTATAAAGCGATCCTACAATTCAGGAAGTACTGTCCCGAAAGGCACACGGCCAACCACTCCGGTATCACAGGCATCTCCGTCATGAAACAGTGCAGACCCTTATTTACTTGGGCTGAAGATTTTCACCTTATGGAATTCCAAGCACTTTCTTCAAGCACACTCCTGCTAGATTATTAAGAAGGATTATATGCTGTTGTTCCACAGAAGGAAAAGATTAAGTTCCTCCAAACAACTATCGAGTACATACCATGCATGGGCCAGGTCTGAGGAACTGCAGCAACGTTAAACAAGCCTGCTCTGCAAAGGCAGCATGCGAGTTGGCCCTTCCTCCAGTTGTCAGGTCACGTCCCTCTGCCTACGGCAGCATGTTTCTACCCAGAACTTCAGCAATGGACATATGCACAGTGGCTGTATTTTACTTTACATGAGCAGACCATCTGCTCGGCACAAACACAGCCTAGCAGATACTCGCTGGAAGATCTGCGTGCACGCACAGCGAGACAGAGCTTGATTTCTTTACACCTGGTACCCTCACCAGAGGTGCTGCTCCAGTGTCGCCACCAAATCCTCGTTTGCAACTTCTGTGTGGACAGTGCTCAAATCCCAACAAGACAAGATTTCCAGGAAAAACAAAAAAATTAATGACACCTGGCATTCTCTCTCACTTGTAAATAAATAGAACCAGACAAAGCCCAGACAGGATTTTAAGAGCTACTCAAAATGCAGGACAGGCACACATTAGCTGTGACTGAGCAACACGGTGCTCAAAACCGACACGAATTCTGCTATTGTCTGGGGAGTATCACTTCGAGAGCACCAGCGGGAGTTTTCACAGCTATGTCTCTCTACCTTGCGCCATCTGGCACTGGGGATTTAATTTACATTAAACCGTTCAATCTGAACCAGCCAAAGGTCTAATTCCAACAAAGCTGTAAAGATTTCCCTTCTGCATTTCATTTTAAGCTTACTGCGTTTTTAGGTTACTGGTCTCACAGGGAATGTTCCACACAGACACCCCTGTTACCAAGCTCCTTTTATTTAATACAATGAAATTGCAACTGGACTTGAAAACATCATTAATTTATTACTAAGAATCTCAAAGAGGCGCTTCTAGGACTTAGGGCAACATTGTCAAAGCAATAGGAGCTGAATTTTTAAAGATATTTAAATACTTGTTGGCTTGATAGCACCAATGCACTACTTCAAATCTGATCATAGAATAAATAAATTTAAAAAAAGAATCAGTTTGAAGGACCCTTTGGGGTTTAACCCAACTTAGATCAGGTTGCTCAGGCCCAGAGTCCCACGTAACATTAGGGAGGAGCAAATCTCTTCACCCCGCCTGGGCTCAGACTAGTTTCTTTGCACCCAAAGGCACAGCTGGAAAGCTGGGGTGTTGAACATGCTGTCTGCACCAACACAACCACCTCTGCTATGCGTGCAATACGAGCATACTGTAACAAGTATGGTATTTGTTACACTCTATTTATCCCATTTCATTCTCCTGCTCCTTCTAGGAATAGCATGCAGGTTCATTTAGGACAAGCAACAAATAAACCCCAGAAGACACGAGTCTTCTCATTCCTGGTATGTTATGCAAACCAACAGAGCTCGGAGTTCACAGTCATGAGCAGAACAGTGATCATTTTACCTCCGTTCCTGTACCATTCATCACATCCCACAGGAGTGCTGCTCAAAACTGCCATCACTTCATTCTCTACGTTAGCAGAAGCAGGTGTTTGGAGCGAGCGAGACACTTAATGGGAAATCTAGGACAAAATGACTGATTTTGTGCCTTGGTCTGAAGATAACGTAATAATATGGCTGGAAACAGGCTCTGATGCTAAGATAATGTTAATTCACAATAGTCCATAATGCCTTTGGATCCAGGCATTACGTTTTTCTGCAATTTCTACCAGAAGCACAAGCATTGAGCCTTAGAGCCCGTTGTGGACCCCTGCTCACTCAAGGACATGCACAAGCTTAAGACTTTTGAGCTCCTCATTATTTAAACTCCTTCAGTAGCAGCTTCCTCCTGTGCACTAAACTGCCCTCCTCACTCAGGTCCCCCCGCACAATCTCCTAGGCTGCAACATCCTGAAGACATGCCATTAGTCCAGCCCTCCTCTGCGGATCCCGTAGTGCTCTAAAGCACACCCCAAGCACTAACGGGCTTTTCTCGGGGACATCACTGGAAAAAGGGGTTTGTCAGTGCCTGGACTTTCTTCTCCAGTAAACCCATTCACGGCAGTGCGCCCACCCAGCACACCCATGCAGTGGAGGAGCACTAAAACCAGTGAGCTTGGGGAAGAATGTATTGTAAAAAAAAGCTGAGTTTATCTCAACACCAGGGAGACTGGAGGGTAACCTTGGGTTTAGAAAAGACAGCTGCACCAGTGAATTGTCAGGTGCGTTGAGACAATTAAAGAATAATGTCTTCCTGAGCTAGCCAGACCAGCATGGGGGGAGCATATGGCTGAGCCCAAAATATAAAAACAGAGCAATTAATAAAGTAAACTTTGCTTTCTTCAAAGGGCCTGAGCTGGCTTCAATCCTCATATTCCTTCCTGATGACTGCAGGCGCCAGTCACCGTGACGGTGGGCATATAGAGACCAGTAATGGGCATAATTTGTATTTGGATTCAACTGTACGCTGCAATTGCTGTATTATGCTTGTGCTGTGATTTCCGCATGCTGCGGTGTCACCCTGCTAAATAAAAATCCCATGTAACACCAAATATACCAAACAAGTAAATTTGATATTAAACCCTCCTCATGTGGAATATCTACAAGACCCCGGCCAGAGCACACTGGACTTGGACAGCCAAGAAAGCAGCACTGTCGCACACAATCTGGGAAAAAACCTGTCCTGGCATTTAGCCCTCCTCCCAAAGGCTCACCCTATGCTGCTCAGCCAATTTTTCCTCAGCTCTGAAATTCTGAAAACATAATTCTAAGAAATGCACTTGCACCTTGTCCCCAGTTCTGCACTTCATTTTCCATTACTCCCAGATTGAGGTGTGCACACCACAGGACTAAAAGCCTGTGAAAGCCAAATTGCAGAATCACAGTAATTATCACTTTGGCCTCCTGCCATGAAGGATCAGGATTTGAAACAGACCCCAAAAGGATATGAAGAAATGAGAAGGTAAAATGCAGTTCTACCTGCACAGCAAGTAGCAGTTATTTGTTTGAAATGAAAACACTTACTGTTAGTGAAATCCTTTTATACTTGTATCCCTGATCCTCTGCACACTTGAAGTTTAACTTGTCAGCCTTCCAGCAGCAGAAATGTTAACGATTTGCATGCGAGTTGCTTTCCGGGCTGTTCTTTTAACCTATAGCTCTAGATAGATTACTGAAGCCGTAGATTTCACCAGAGCTGGTACCCGAATAAAGTGTCTCTAAAGCATACTGCAAACGGCACGGCTTCCTGCTGCCCCAGATACAGCAATTCCTCCAGGGAATGGCGAACAAGAATCTCTAAGAGGGTTTTGCTGTTAAATCTTTTCTCGTTAAGACGTGGAAGAGAAAATCTGCTTTGTGACAGTAGCACTGCGGGGAGTTAAAAACGAAGGGTCACGATAGAAGCACATTTTCAACAAGAAGCTTGCTAGAGAAGAGATCTAATACCTTGCAAATGCCAAACACGGCAAGTTTCCAATAGGCAGCTGTTCCTCCAGAAAACAAAAAACAACCCCAAACAACTCATCATACATGCAGGCCTGCTGCCATATCCGAACTAGAATAAACAGCTATGGAGAAAACGTATGTCGTGACTAAAAAAAACCAGCCAGAAATTCAGCCTAGTGTAGTACAAACATGGGGAGAGGGGAATTCGAGCCTGCCTCCATTTCCTAGATGCTGTCCTCATTACTGAGCAGCAACACGCGGCTGTCGATAAAACCCAGTCCCCCCCGCCTACATCCTTACAGGAGACATTAACGAGTAACTTTTTAGAGGTTATTGCAAACAAGGTGCTTTTTTTTAAAAAAAAAAAAAAAGGCTTGAAGGCTTGAAAAGAACATTCCTTGCCCAGTTGGCAGACAAGCACCCCACATTCACTTCTCTCCAAGATTCCAAATTCAAAATTTAAGCCAACATGGCTCCTTTTCCTTTTCTTTCTCAATGGAGTTTTCCAGCGTGAGACACTCAGGTTGGACTCAAAAAACCCACTGCTACTGCTTTAAGCTAGTAACATTTAAAATGGATTCTGGCATAGACATCTGCTCTTACATCCACAGTAACAAATTGAAAAGGAGAAATTAAAAACTTAATTAAAAGCTAACGCTGGAAAACTGAGCAGCTCCCGTTCCTACCTTTCTGCGTGGAGGGAAGTGTGGGTGGGGAGACAGTGTGAGACATGAAGCTCCAAGTCTTTTTGCAACACCCTACATTGAAGCCATGAGGCACGCTGTGACTGGTTAAAAAAAAACAGGCATACAGGAGTGATACCACTCTAATAATGATTTTAGATAGCGTTTAACTTTCAAGTTTGTAGAAAAGGTGCTCGGGCAAGACAGAACTTTCTCTGCTGAACAGCTTAGCCCAATTGTTTCGTTAAAAGCATCTGATCATCAGAGGAACAAAGCATTAACAGCAGCTGCTGGCACCAAGTCACTGCAGGGAATTCCTGTCCATTACTAAAGGCTGCCTCCAGCCCAGCAGCCTGCGATGAGCAGGAAGGCAGAGCCATGAGGACTTCTGAATCAACTGCAAACCATGCACAAGGAAGTCCCCAGGTTGGTACCTGTAATTCCTCAGGTATTTACAACAGCACTGTCATCGAGAGTCAGCCTATGCAACTGCAGTTTCACCTGCTCCTGCTCACTCCATAAACTGCGTTGGGAGTGGCTGGGGCGGGGGGCAGAGAGGTAGAAAATAACCAGGAAGAGAGGGGATGGCTTCTTGGGTCGCAGGAACAGTTCACATCAGATGATGGGCTAAGATACCAGCACTGACTCACTGACCAACTTATCAGACTATACTACCCCAATACCTACATTTATAACACCGCCCAAAAAAAACCCCAAACCCTCCCTGAAAAAAAAAAGCACCCCCACATGCAAATAATGATCATCCTTACTGGGAAAGACACAACAACAGACATGAAAGAAGTACCAAACTTCATTAACAAAAATAAGTACACACACTATGTTAAAGGCTCTTTGAGCTCCCAACTACAAGAGACCATTTTTCTGAATTCCACTGGCAGTTCCCACAACATTTCATGACATCTGAGGCCAGCCCAGGTACCAAAACACAATGATACCACTCTGGTTTAGGAAAAGAAATGCCACAGGTTTTAAGAGGGCATTCACAGGGCAGCCACTCACCAACTGCTCAGACCTGTTAAGTCAACTTGTTTTAAACACATCTAGCAACCAGCTGAGAGAAACAGCAGCAGCTACTTCAAAGAACAAACCGATGTATTAGAACAATGCTTTACACACTACTGTATGTTTCTGTATTTGCATATAAAGACTAATAAAAGCAGCAGTTTGTAAAACATAACAGAATTACTTTTTTTAACCTGTAAGATTAAAGCCATCTACTTTAAAAGCCTGGTACCAGGCAATACGCAGTACCACTGCTCCTGATGGGGGTGAGGCTGCTCCAACGTTATCTTGTATGTGAAGAGTTAACACTCCAATTACAACATGTTGGGAGAGAGCCATCAGCTTTTTTTTTTTTTTTTTTTTTAAAAAAGAACCTCACTTCTGAGAAGTCTGCTAGACTTTATTCATACAGGTAGTTGATTCCTTTAAAAAAAATACCATGCACTAGCACTCCTAAAAACCTACCAGAAGCATTCCCGTGAAGGCTTTTGAGGAAACTATGCTGAACTAAGGAGAGTCTATGGCAGATTAAAAGAAAGGAAGGAAATCTAGGATGAACCCATAGTGAAAAGAGATTCCAGCTATAATCCGTTCAGCAGATGCATAAAAACTAGATGGGAGAAGAGATAAATAGACTGATGATCCTTTGCAGCAGGGCACAGATTTCCAGGACAGTAAAATCTAAAGCTGTTCACAATTGTAGAAAGCTCTCTCGATGCCAAAAGACTAATAAAGTGGCAAATAAAGTCTGTAAATTGGTAGATAAAAAAGGAACGCAGATTGGAGAAAGGCAAACATTTCCAATCTGTGTTAACCAACGTAAAGGAAAAAAAAAATCCAGGCTCTCACAATGAGTTCTCTGAGAACATTAGCTTGCTGCTCAGGAGCAGTCAAAATAGGATACTGGGAATTATCAGAACAAACAGAGACGGAAAAACACACATCTAGAAAGCCTTTGGTCTGGGGTAGTTACAGATATTTAAAGCCCCTGTATATCTGTCATTAAAAGGCCAGACGCTCATCCATGTTCACATGGTTATCAAGAGTGGAGAGAATAGCTGCCATGAGCGGCCAAGGTTCAGAGGAGCTCACCACGGTCGAGCTGATACTGGGAGGTGTTGTAGTTTATCCTGTCTTTGTTATGCTACAACAGATACAGAGCATGCTAACAGAGTTTAAACTCAACATAGTAAACATAACTGAAGATTTAAACAGCTTAGCACAGGAGATGTTAGTAATTTGATGCCTATAATCAAAAGCGAATGTCTAAAACACTTGCTTTAGTTCACGGCTGGACATAGCAATCCCAGTGGCAAACCCTAATCACTCTGACAGGACGCGGAAAGAAGCAGCACTTTGGCAGCTTCCAAAAAGGAGATACTATTTTCACCATACAGATTTCACCACATAGCAACCCACCGCTGCGCAGCCCGAGGAATCGGGCACAGCAGCTGGCACACCTCTGGCAAATCCAACTGCCACCACGCCCGGCAGGAAATCTTGGGGACAACATTTTAAGGCTGGGTTTGATCAGCCGCAATTAAAAAAACCTTAAGATACACCCTGTGAGAAAGGAAAAAAAAAAAAAAAAAACCAACAACCCCACACATTCAGGACGATACCACGGGGCTGTCCCGGTCACCGACCCGCACGGTTCTTCCTCGGCGCGGCCTAGCAGCGGGGGGGGGGCGGGTTGCCATGGCGACCTGCGCCCGAGACCGGCCTAGGCCCGTCCCGGGCGCAGGTCGCCATGGCAACCCCGCCCCCCCGCCCCCCGCTCCACGATGGAGGCCCCCCCCCGCGCTTCGGCGCTCACCTCGGAGGGGCGGCGGGCGCGCCGCGGGCGGGCGGAGCAGCTCAGAGCATACCGGGCGGCGGAAGAGAGCTGAGGGACCGGCGGCCGCGGCGGACACCGGCGGGCACTTCCTTTCCCCAGAAGCACCGCGCAGCAAAACGCCTCCCCATAGGCTGCCTTGCCGGCACGTGACCGGTGCACGCCGCGCAGGCGCAGAAGGGCCCCCCGCCCGAGGCCACGTGGGCAGCGCCCAGCACAGAGCGCGGAAGCAAAGCTGATAATTAAAGGGGATAATTAAAATTAGCGGTGCATTTTTGAGCACAAACGCTAGGGAAGCAGGACGCTGGTTGGTCACACACCTCTCCCGCAGCTTCCCCCGGTCCTACACTGCAAGGGGCGTCGGGGCTCAATGTTAATAATTACTTCAACCTTGAAATTAGACGTTTTTAAAGGTTTTTCCTTGTCTTTGAAGCTCTACAAAGTGAGATGAGATAGGATAGGATGGGATATTTCAGTTGGAAGGGATCTACAACGATCACCTAGTCCCAACTGCCTGACCACAAGTTAAAGCATGTCATTATAATATTATTATTTACCTTCCATTTCCAGAGAAGGGCAAACAGAGTTTCCTTCTCAGCTGTTTCACTCAAATCAGATTTTCACAGCTTCCAGCTAATCTGTCCCATTTTTGCGGCCAGCATGCAAACAGGTAACCACAGCCACCACATGTCCTCCGATGAGGACAACAGTGGAGGTCTTCGTAATAATAGTGTAGAAAGGACCCTTCTTTCTTGCTTTTTCACCCAGAAGAGGGGGCTCAGAGAATCACAGCATGGTGGGGACGTTTTGCACGCTGCTAACAGCGACAAGTTCTGCTGTCCTTCCCAGGACGCCTTGGCGCTCTCCCAGAGCGGGCCAGCACCCCGCAGCCAGCCACTAACCACTTTTGCCAGCTGGCATTAATTAAATGCACCAGATCTCACCCCAAAGTTTCGCGACTTACTGACTGAAGCAGGAATTTACTGAGCCTGCAGGACGGCGGGTGACTGCAGCCACGAAGGGGTGGTGTTCCCTCCCTAGCACAGGCCTAACGAGTTGCACCTCCTAATCGTTATTTGAAAGAGCGCGGCAGAATTATTTTACGCTTCTTAAATTGTTTCCTTTAATAGGAAGTGCTGCTTTACTCTACCTTGTGCTTCTGAAACAAACATTTGTGTTCCAAAAATATACAGTGTACACATACTCTGTAGCTATAGATACAAACATTTACAAAGAAACGAGCAGGCTGGAGTGGACTAGCTTGAAAAAAAATCTCTCACACCTTTCCTTCTGGCCCTCCTAGAGCAAGACTAGCTGTGCTCACTGTGCCGTTAACAGATCGGGGCTACTGAAAAACACATGATTGAGAAATATCATACCCTTGGTGATTATATGAGGCAATGCGGATCAAAAAAATTTCCACACATGGCAGAGGTCTGGAGTTCCCATTGCCTTTTCCTATCCCCTCCTTTCGTCCCTACGACCTGCCTTAGTATCTGCATCCCGCACCCACATCGACTGCAGCCTACCCGTCTGCGTCTTCTCTACTGCCGAAGGGCTGATCCCTCAGGCGGGCATTGCTCAGCTTTACACCAAAGAGGAAAACGTGGTTCCCGAGACATTTGGTTTCATCTGCAAGGCTTCCTCAAACTAAGGGAAATTGGGTACACTCTACAGTCTTAGCATTTTAGCGAATAGGTCGGTATGGAAATGTCATTCCTGGTATAAATGTTTGTACAGGGTGAGCCGGGAGCGCTGGGTGAGCCGGGTGAGCCGGTAGCGCCGGGTGCGCGGCATGCGCAGGGTAGCCCAGAGGAGGAGTATGGATATGAGGATAAAATCCTGGTGGCAGAGCGCCGTGGGTCGGTTGCTGTACTGGACCTGAAATCACCAGCTGGAGCAGGCTGTGGAGAGAAATTCAGACAGGCGTGAGGATAATTTAGAGAAGGCTTTTGTCATGGCTCTCCCCAGCCCACAAGTGCCTGGCTGCAAGGACAATTCATAACCAACACACTGCCCTGCTGAGAGACAAGAGGACGGTGATTTAATTATGCTCTTTACAGCTTCCAGAAGACTTTTTTTTTTTTTCCACTTTCCCCTTTTTTTTTTAAACTTGGTTTCTCTTAGCAAAGAGCCAAGAGGCAAAGCGCAGTTCAGCTTAGAGTCAGGTAAAACAAGTGGGGAGTTGGGGGACAGGACAACTTTGGGGTAAGTTCCACACTGTGATTTCATTTTCCCCTTCTGTGCATTTGTTCTAACACAGGCTGGGGAAGATCATCTATATGGTGTGAGTCACTGAAGTCTCCTTCAGTCAAGGTTCCAGCTTGCAAGGGAAAAAGTAGCCAGCACTGTCTATCACCTTTATCCTTGCACTAAACTGTGTGTGAATAAAGGCTGACTTCCAGAAAGTAAACACAAATTTTTAGAGGAGATTTTGTCTCAATAGCCCTCAAGTGCGTGTCTTGGAATATGCATCGAAATCAACAGAGCTTTAGAAAGGTCTCTTACTTGTTATGCGGTAGCCTGGAGCACACCGTTCTCAAGTCATCTGAAAGAGGAAACAGGAACATAACAATAAGGGTAAAGCAGAAATTAGAGTGATTTTCCTCTCCGTTCTCCTTTCTAGGAAGACGAGATTACTAGAAAAACCTCCAGTCATCAACAGATCCAGAATCCCACTCCCAGGCCAAAAACTTCCATAGGAGAGAAAATGTTTCTCCACCCCACCAGTCATTACCTCAGCTTTTTGCACTTGACACTTTGTTTTATGTTCGACAGGTAATTATACTGCCATATGAGAAATGCAGCTTCATTTCAAGGCAGACCAAGCCTTAGTATAGAATTTGCAGTATCAATATGCTATCAAGAAGTAACTAAGACATAGGAAATACAAGGTATGACTCTGCCCACTGAATATTGCATTTATGATAAGAAAGGCATCAGGGCAAAGCAAGGCAAAGCTTACCCAGTACCTGTTTTGCATTGTTTTTCTTTTTTTTTTTTTTTTAACCAGAGCTAGTGTAAAAAAAAAGGAGTTGAGTGGTTGGGGTTTTTTTGCTGCTTGGTTGTGGTTTTTTTTAACTAAAAATTGCACCTTTTTTTACCATCTTAATGTCTTTTCCAGAACATTTCTTGATAATATCTGTACACCTCACTCCTCCATGAGCTGCTCCCATCTCTTCCTTGGTCCCATGCAAGGAGTACTTCTTTCAACTGTTTTTCAGATATTGATGAACAGTTTGTATTTACCTCTCCAAAGCAGAACAGCTAGAACCAAGGTATTTAACAACATACCCTGTTGCTAGAGTCCTTTCAGGAATAGCTTGAGAACAAACTCCTGTCTTTGTAGATAAACGCACCCTCAAAACCCTGAAATAACTGGTATTTCAGCAGCTACTTATACTGAATTACTTTCTACTTCTACAGTAAAAGCAAGCGCTCAGAATGTACCAGGTGAACCGCTATGAAAAAACAGAGCCAAAATAAGCCATCAGCTAAAAAACCTCCACTTTTCTGCCTGTTCTTATTACACCCAGAGCTACTTTATGAAAGATTAGAAAGAAGAACATTGACATTTGACCAGCAGCACTGGTTCAGCCAGGGCAAAAGCCTCAGGCACCTGCTTAAGCAGAGGCCGCTCTTCGCAGCCAGGGTCTGCACTAACTGCCTGGGCTTTGGGGAGCTTTGAGCCTTCTGGTCACACCAAGAATCGCCTGTTTTCAAGAGAATGTATCAACAAAACAGTTTGTCTGACTGACCCCGTGCTGTATTAAGGCACTTCCCTTTTTCGTCTCTGCAGGTCTTTTGGAAAGAAACGGTTTTGGCAACAGGAAAGAGAGACAAAAGCCACATTAGCAGGCTTCTTTAGTAAGTTTAACTGAAATCGTACACACTGTAACGGGGTCTCATTACGGGAGAGCTGAAGGCCCAGAAGTTCCAGATGAACAGTTTTTGTTTGCTTTTCAAATTCCTTGTCTAGCACACCCACCGCATGGTTTCTCCTCCAGCAGGCAAACTCAGGGAAGTCAAATTGAAGCACAATTAACCAGTGCTTTTTAAATAGCTACAAGCAATTCTGAGGGGGTCAAATTTGTCCCTGTGGCAAATACCCAGATATAACCCCCTTGTGCACACTGCGTGCTGGTAGAAGATCAATTCTCCAGCTCTGCAAAGCAACACACCAGTCATCTGCATCAATGTCTCCTTTCTTACTCCCCATCCAGTTACATTTCCTGAAGTATTTCCTGCACTGTCACTTCCTAAGAGAGGCAAACTACTACTTCTGCTGTGAACATGCTGATCTTTACTCTCCCCCCCATCCAAAAACTCCTTCTTACAACATCCACACACTGGAGGAAAAGAATCCCATGCCAGGGTCTCTGCCAGCCCCACTGACAACTTACCTCTAGTGCACAGGAGTGCTCCTGATGCCATGGCGACTTGCAAAGCCTGAGCCAGTCTGTCTAGAGCCAGTTCAATCTCTTTGGATGCATTGAGAGGATTGAGTTCATCAGATAGTCTGTTAATTTCCTCAACGAGCGGAACCACGTGGTCAAAGGGTACTAGGCCCAGGCGCCCATAAAGGTTCTTCTCCGTTAAATGCCCCTGAAGCATCATAAGAACCTGCAGGACACTCAGATGCAGTTTTGAATACAGCTGGTGGCAATCTCTGTCTTCTCCTGAAGTCGAGTCCTTGGCAATTTTGCTGGGGGGGTGTCCATTTGAGAGAGAGGCTTTCTTCTTCCTTTTATAAGCCAAGGGGGCCTTAACGCACCAACGGATCAGTCCAGTCAGCGGGGTGAGCTCCAAAAACCCTATTGGCAGGTTGGCTGCAATAGGAGTGTTTAGGAAGGTGATGAGGATCAAGCGGGGGTCTTCAAAGATCCAGGAAACAATCAATTCGAGCAGATCCGAAGGAGGGATGAGGTCATCTGAAGATAGGAAAGATATTGTTGAGTAAGCTGAGCCTTGCACTGGAGCACAGGACAGAAATCTTTAATTAATGCCTCACACACCCCCTTCCTGCACTGTCACAATTACAAGTTCAAAACCTCCCCAACTCTGCTCTTGTTTCTCAAGACACAAAAGGTAGATGCTCATTTGTTCCAGGGAAGACACAGCCATGTTCCTGTCAACTTCACCTTCTCCACCTATTCTGAAGACACCACCAAATACCACCATTTATCCCCTTTCCCAGTAAAGCTTCTTTTGTCATTTTCTTTCTCTCCCACCCATCATCTGCTTGTTCTTTCTCTAAACACAGTCTCCATTTATCCCTTGCCACAGGAAGTACACTGGGCAAGGGAATAGGAAAAACTTGTTGGCACTTCCTTCTCCTCATCCCAATCATTCAACTGCTTTCCTTTAAGACTTACCTAAACAAGGATGTCTTTGTGGACAAACTTAAGACAACACAATCATGTGACAGGTAAAGGATTATAAGATCATGTAAAGCTTCAAGTAAGAAGTGAAATGCGGTCATGAACTGATGCTTGACTACAGACAAGAGAAACATTGACTTCACAGTAACCGTTGCATCATCCCGTCACAGGGGCAGGCTACCGGATTGAGCCACGTACTTTCATTGTGAGTTGTGTACAGTGCCAGCAAAGGGCTCAGCACAGAACTATCTAGTTGGGCCTTTTGCACCTGAAACGACTTACAGGACAAATCATCTGGACTACAGAATTATTAATGTGCACTAGATACAGAATCATTTTTTAGCTTTTTTGAGACCTCCAAGTACCACAGACACTGCTGTTGGTGTGATCGACCCCTGTCCTCAGGACATGGTGGAGACTGCCCAGTTACAAGTGTGTCTTTGAAGAGCAAGCTTCCTTTTCTTGTGTCACCAATAACATCTCAAATAAACTAAGGGACTTAAAAAAATTACTTCCTATAACTCATGTTATTTCCCTTCTGACATGTCTTAATTAGTTCATGAACTTCCAAGTGGTTGCACAAGAGAGATATAAAATACTGAGGAAGAGTATGCTACAAGCTCTACCAAATACTGTTTAAAAAAATTACAAGCCTGCATCTCTCACTAATGCCAAGCTGTTTATCTGGAGAAGACCATGCAAAACATCTCCTTTATCGATAACAAATAGTATTTGCTTTTTTGGATGATGTGCGAGGTTGGTATTTACTGTATGGTTGTTCCCTAGTCTACCACGAGCCCTACGTCTCCCTTGCTCAGTAAAGGTAAATCAATCTTATTTTAGACACCTACATGTTTCTGGTGTCTGAGCAACAACCACCTGAGACAGGTCATATCACTAGCTGGTGACACAGGCAGTTAAAGAGCACATTGGAGGTACGCTGTTGATTGCTTTTCTTGTCCCTGCTCAACAGAAATCCTGCTCCAGCTTGCAAATGTTCAGAATTTGCATTTCCCCCCTTTTTGGAAGGAACTGGACTGACAGAGCCTATATGCCGGGTAGGTGACACAACATAGGGAGGCCAAACTGCCCAGCCCAGGCAGATGAGCTTTCACTCCTAGAGCTGCTCAATCAATAACGTCCCTGTCTCCTTCACCCTCTGTGGAGGATGTTGCCCTTTGTGTCAGTCATCACCTGGCTGCTTCTCCAGCAAGGACTCTCAATTCAGCCACTGCATGGTTATTTTTATACTCACCCCAGTGACAGATGACGCAACAGCCACACCCCTCAGCTGCTTCTGGCAATAATTACACGGTAACAAGCATCTTTAGAATTTCAGCAGTTAATTTGCTTGCAACAGTTAATTTGTGTTGTGTTATACTGCACCTCTTACTTTGAAAGACACAGCTTGGGAACACTTACCTGAAGAGAGGTCATAGAGTGCTGTGACGGATGTAATGAACTGGCAGCAGAAGCGCGGACTGGCACTGAATATCTGTTTCAGCGTCTGGATGGACCCTGGCACCAAGTTGCAGTAGTCATCGACCAAGGCTCGGGCTAGCCTCACGCAGTACACAGCAGGGGTTCGCTGCAGGGCCACGGGACGGCACACAAGGAAAAGCGGGTTAAACCCTGTCACAGAACGTTCTACAGAGCCAACTTTAAAGTTTGCATTGCCTAAACACACTCTGCCTGCCCACATCACCCAGCCGCTTTGCTGTTCCAATATTTGTGTTTCCACTTTCCCAAAATTAAAGTGCACTTTCTTTCTCTCTCTCTGCGTATCAAAGATCCACTCAGACAGAAATAACATTTCTACTTCACAATATTAAAATAGATGGTGATATTTCATGTTTACAATATCTGCAGTTTAAAATTAAAACCTTTTACATCAATATTTTGACTTGGACAGAGATTTTTTTTTACTGCTTCAGCAACATAGTTCTGTGGTGCAACTAGTTCAGTACCAGAACTACCAGTTCAGTAACCTCTCAGTTACGCTTTACACTTTTAGTGCGGAAAAATTCTGTGCAGTCCTCATGTCACTTAAGACCTGCGACCTGCAAAAAGCTACACCACCTTCTGCTAACCAGGTCACATCCCCTCTTCCTCTACCAAGGACTCACCAGGTGGGACAAGAGGGAGACCACAGAAACAGTACTGGTCTGCCTCCTCCCACCCTTCCCTCCCAGCACAGTCTTTCTGCTTTTCCCCTTCTGTAAAGCAGGTGACTTCTGCACATCCCGTGAAGGCAGCAGGAACAAAGATGCATTTCCCAAGGTCTACAGTGGAGAACCTCAATGGGAAAGGGGGAGACATAGAAGATCCCTGACATAGTGCACTCACGGAAAGCAGACATGGGTATTTTGTGCCCAACTCTCAAGAGAGAGGTTCGTCTCTTCTGCAAACTTGCACATCAGGCACAGTTTATCCCCCTAACTCCAGAGTTGGCTTTTTTGGCCAACATGGCCATGAACTGCCATGGTTTTGTTCCCTGTGTTGGTCGAACCCTTCACTGACCCCTTTCAACTTGCAGGACTTGGGGGAAGTGGCGGTAGGGAGGCAAAGGGGAAAAAAAAACCAAACAAAACCAATAAAACTTTCACCGACAGTAAAAAAACCCACAAATTTTCTTCTGCCAGTGCAGCACATAAATGGATTACTAAAAGCTCTCCCTTATGCTGGAGCAAAGGAATGGACACAAGCACAGACGTGGGGTGAATGTAGCTGCAGCAGCCAGCTGCTACATCAGCTTAAACTGCCACAGAGGAGCAACTGACTGCAACCGGCTGTCACCAACCGTTAGGTGACACTCTGCCTCAGCTCACCCGTACCCATTGCAGCACACTCCCTCGCTTCTTCCCGGAGACTGCCCCGCCTACACAAAAGCTGTACCTGCAGCCAGAAGGCAGCACACTCCAGAACAGGAACCCTGCACACAGCCACTGCCATGGAAACCAGCTTTCCTAGTAAAGCCATCCTGCTGTCATCTGCTTTGTTTCCTTGAGGGCTGAAGAGAGACGAGAAAATGATCTGCCGGACTGAATCCTTGGTTTGCTCTTGGAAATAATTGCACATGATCTCAAGGAGCTGAAGTTCCTGAAGTGAATTCAATCTCTGAAAGAAAACAAAAGCAAAACTGCAAAATACACTGGGGCTCTTGAAGAACCAAGAGCTGCTTTAGTGAAAGGACAGGAACAGTAAAAGCTGAGAGCTTCGCTCAGGTGTTAGAAACTCAGTCTTTATGCATAGCACACATATCTAAGCTTCCTGAACCACCACTGCATTTACCTAGCTACACTGAAAAGCTCTAGGTTGTATTTGAATACCTGGATATGCAAGACTGGTGCTTGCTGCACCTGCAAGTGCTGCTCACCAACTAAGAGATGAGACCAGCAGCAATACTGGGGTGAAAAATACTTCCTCCCTCTGCAAATAACAGCACTGAGGGTGCTGCTGGGCAGCTGAGAGGGGTCACAGCTGGGCCCAGCAGCCCACCAGACCCCAAGCCCACGCAACCCGACATCCAGCAGCAGCTGTGGTTTCTGGTCACTGCTCTTGGGGAGGTCTCCACCTCAGCTCCAGCCCACTCCCAACCACCTAAAAACCCTGGCAGGGCCCAGCCACTGCACTGTGAGGCTGTGGGCAGTCCCCAGGGGCCTCACACCCCACCACACCTCCCCGGGGCCCTCTCTGGTCTCCCAGAGTCCTGGCCTTGCCAGCCAGATCCCTCCCCACCAAAAAAAACCCTCAGTCACCACCAGGGACCCCATCCTGTCCTCCTGGGACCTCGGTCTCCAGCAGCCCCCCCCAGGGACCCTGTCGTGCTGAGGCCTCGGCCTCCAGCAGCAGCCCCACCCCACAGGGATCCGGTCCTGAACTCCTGGGGCCTCGGCCTCCACAGCCGCTCCCCGGGGCTGCGTCCGGCCTCCCAAGGTGCTGCCTGGCCTCAGGCCGTCAGCCCCCAGGGCCTGCCCTGCTTCCCCCGGGGCCTCGACCTCCACCAGCCCCCGGGGACCCCGTCCGGCCCCTCAGGGCCCCGCCAGGCCTCGCTCCCCACCCTCCCCGCGGCCGGGGCCCACCTTGGGCGGCGCGCCGCGCTCCTTGGGGACCTGGAAGAGGAACTCCTCCAGGAGCTCGGCGGGGCCCTTGTCGACGAGGGGCAGCGGGGCGCTCTGCAGCTGGCTGCTGAAGTAGATGTCCAGGTGGTAGAGCACCTCCTTGGCGGCGCTCAGCGCGTCCCGCCGCAGCAGCGAGTGCCGGATGTCGCTCATGGCTCCGACACCACCGGGAACGAACCCACCACCACCTTCCCCTCCTGCTCCTCCCCGCGTCCCTCCGGCCCCGCTCGGCGCGGCGCGGCGCGGCCTCCCACAGCGGCGGAGGGGCGCTACGGCGGCCCGCGGCGGACAGAAAGGGCCCACGCGCGCCCGCCGCCGGCAGCGCCCCCTGGCGGACCCCGGGGGGGGGGGGGGAAGGCGCTGAGCCCTGGGGCTGATCCGGGGGGTGTTGGCCTACGGGGGGGGGGGGGGGGTGCCTGGCCTTTGTGGGGGGCTTGTCCCGGGGGTGGAGGGGTCTGGCACTGGTGGGGTGTTGGCCCGGGGGAGCTGGTCCTGGGGCTGGCACTTGGGGGGGGTCTTCACCCGGGGGTGGAGGGGGCTGGCCCTGGAGCTGACGGCCTAGGGGGGGCCTGGCCCCGGGGGGGGGGCCTTGGCCCAGGGGTAGGGGCTCTGGCCCTGAGGGGATCTTGGCCCCGGGGGGGCAGGTTCTCGGGCTGGCCCTTGGGGGGGTCTTGGCCTGGTGGGGGTCCAGCACTAAGGGGGTCTTGGCCCAGGGATGGGGGGTTCCGGCCCGGGGGGGGGGCTGGCCCTGGGGCTGACCTGGGGGGTCTTGGCCTTGGGGGGAGTCCGGCCCTGAAGGGATCTTGGCCAAGGGGGGGCTGCTCCTGAGGCTGTCCCTTGGGGGAGTTTTGGCCTGCAGGGGACCTGGACCTGGGGGGGGTTCTTGGGCCCAGGGTGGGGGGTCAAGCACAGGGGGGATCTTGGCCAGGGGAGGGGGGGGCATGGCCCTGGGGAGCCGCAGCCCCGCTGAGGGGGTGTCTGGCCCCAGCCCTCCCCGCTGTGGGGAGCACCCCTGCTCTGGGGGTGTGCTTGGCCCCCAGGGGAGGGAGAGGGGGTGCTGGCAGGGCCTCCCCAGCCCCTAAGGAGCACTGAGCACTGCCAGGGCCTGGCATGGACCTCCTGGGAAAGGTGGCAGCTGCCTTCGGAGGCCAGAGAGCCAAGGCCACCAGGGCAGGGCTAGGGCGAGCTGTGGGAGCCTGTGGGGTGGTGACCCCCCCGGTGTGACCTCCTGGGGAGGGTCTGGGGACGGGCACCACAGCAGGGACCCCTGGGTTTTCAGGACTCCCAGCTTGGCTCTGGACCTGAAGGCTGGAGCTGGCAGGCTGCCGCCAGCCCCGGCACACTCGCCTGAAGCTGGCTCGATGGAAATGTGGGGTTGGTGTTGGTAAAATAAACACTTTCTAAGAGAAATTGTAGCTGGTGGTGAGTGAGGGCTGCCCGTGCCCCATATTGGGGAGCTGCCGTCCCCCACGAGGGGTCTCTGGGATTCGCTTACACCTTGCAGATCTCTTGTCGGCGTTTTTATGGATTCAGGCACGTTCTCAGCCTTACCTGTGGTGGGAGGTGTTGGCACTGGCTGAAAGGGCTGTTTCTTTCGCTGAGCAGACCTTTGTTTCCGTGAAAAATGCCATATGGAGCCAGCGGCCTCGCACACTCCTTGGCTGGGTGACCACTTGGCAAGGTGAGCGTGTCCCTCCTGATAAATGCAGGTGCGGCTCCTTCCCCTTCCAGAGACCTTGGACGACACCAAAGGTACGTCCCGCTCCCCTCTCCTCCCGCGCTCCGGCAGCTCCCCTCTTCCACATCACCTTCTCCAGCTTGGCTCAATTTTGCCGAGACGCTGTGCCGGGGCTGAGCCTGTGCGCAGCTCCCCACCATTACCCGGGATGGACAGGGTCCTCTATGTGTGCCTCTGCCTGGGATGCTGCGGAGGTTACTGCCTCCCCTCCAGGAGCAGGGAGGACTCGTGGAGCTTTGGGCAGCTTGTGGCATGGCCAAATCGTAGCGTTACCAAATCGTGGCGTTGCCAAATCGTCAGGTTACCAAATGCAGGGACTGCGGCGTTACGGATGGTAGTGTTTGCAGCTGTAGCGAGGACGTGAGTGGGAAAAGGTGAGGATTTAACTACAGCAGCTGCCCCAGAAGAAAAACTGGGCCCGGGGGCAACAAGCCCTTCCCCAGATCAGGCTGCGGGTGTGCCGAAAGCCAGGGTGTTTGCCGGTCCTCTCAGCCCGTCTTACCGGGGCTCCCGGCTCAGGGCGCCTGGGCTTGGGCAGGGCTCAGATCCCATCCGCTGGTGAAATATTACCCCGGGGAGCTGAGCGCCAAGGGAAATACTTCCCAAATTCCTTTCCCCGTGGGTGGGAGCTGCTGTGCTGGCTTGGCAGGGGGTCCCAGGGAATTCCAACCTGGGTAAGTATGGGGCAGGGGCTGTGCTGGGGGGCAGGAGGGGCAGGGTGTCCCAGGTGAGGATGCTCCAGGCAGGGAAGGAGGTGGGCACAGGCGTCAGGGGGGGGATCCACCCCTTGGTCTGTCCCAGCATGGCTGCTGTAGGGTCTTTTGGGTCTCTGGCGCAGACCCAGTGAGGGGTGGAAGAGGCACAAGCCAAGGGACCTTGGTGTCCCTTGGCTGCTGCCACCCACCACGGGCCAGGAGAGGTGTTCGGGCTGAGCGCGGTGAATGAGGAAGCGACTGCTCTGCACCACCATGTAGTGGCATTTGCTTCTTTGCCAGTGAATTATCCACTCTGGCCTCGCGGGCGGTCTGGCCTCCCTCCAGGAGGGACAGGCGGGATGAGGCCCCGCGTGAGGCAGGAGCCAGATGGCTGGACAGGGGTGCACTGTCCCCCAGTCTTGGTCATTTTCTGGAAAACAAACGCCTCCCAGTGAAACCAGTATGGCCAGTGGGAATAACCTGGTCACCCCCATCACCTGTGCCAAATCGCCCGCCCAGCCAGGAGGGCTGAGCCCACCCCTGCCCCTCTGCACGCAGGATGGCATCCTCGAAGCTGGTGCTGTCGCTGCTGGTTGCAGCTCTCGTGCTGCACGTGGCCACCACACTGAAGATCAGTGCCTTCAACATCAAGGCGTTTGGGGACAGCAAGATGTCCAACAAGACCATCGCAGATATCATTGTCTCTGTGAGTGCTGGGGGGGAGAGGAGCATTCCTGGCCACTCTCTGGTCTCTGGGACGCAGCCAGCTTGGGGCAGTTGGACACCAGCTTACTGCAGGCATCTGTCCATCTGTGTGTCCATCCATGCATCCACCCACCCATCAATCTGCCTGTCCACACCCCTTCATCCATCCACCTTTGCCTCCATCCACCCACCCATCCATCTGTTCATCCTTTAATTCACCCATCTCTGTCCATCTGCCCTTCTGTGCCTCCATTCATACATCCCTCCATCCACACCTCCATCCACACCTCCATCCATCTGTCCAAGTCTCCATCTATCCACCCATCTGCTCTTCCCCCATCACGATCTCCAACCTTGGGCCATCTCCACTCTTGCCAGTCCCCAACCAAGGATGGGGGATGCTTGGAACTGCCCAGGTTCCTCACTTGGAGCAGCCTGGGAGCGAGGAGCTGCTGGGGTGGTGGGTGGTAGACAGACAGGTATTAGAGGGCACTGTGATGCCCCAGGGTTCTTCCAAGCCAGAGGACACCAGCAGAGGAGGTCCCTCCCTGGCTCTGGGATCCCTGCTGCCCTCCTGTTGACAGCCTGGGAGCCATCACACCCACAGGTGCCCCCACGAGCAGCTCCTGCCCACGGGCGAGCAGCTCTGAGCTTGTCCCCTCAGATCCTGTCGGGGTACGATATCACCTTGGTGCAGGAGGTCCGGGACGCTGACCTGAGCGGTGTGAAGAAGCTCATGGACCAGCTCAACAGGTGACCCCAATGGCCCAGGGCGGGGGGTCCCTGCAAATGGGATGCTGGCGCAGATCCCAGCTGGTGTCTTGCCATGCTGGAACACCTCCGGCTCGGCCAGAGAGAGCCCAATGGGTGCTGGGGGGTACCGGCAGCCTCTTCTCACCTTCTCCACATCTCATTCCCAGTGCGTCCCCACACCCATACAGCTTTTTGAACAGCATCCCCCTGGGTCGGACCACCTACAAGGAGCAGTACCTCTTCATCTACAGGTAAGGGATGCCACCAGGGCCTGGAAACCCCCGTGTCACTTGCTGTCCCCCTCCAGCAGCCCCCAAAGGGTGGTGGGTACCATTTGGGGGTCCTGGCTGCGGCAGGAGCAGTGCTGAGGGCTGCCCTGCTCTCCTCCCTCAGGTCGGACATGGTCTCTGTGCTGGGAAGCTACTACTATGACGATGGCTGTGAGTCCTGCGGGACTGATACCTTCAGCAGGGAGCCCTTCATTGTGAAGTTCTCCTCGCCCACCACGCGTGAGCAGAGCCGGTGTTGGGGGATGCCCAGACCTGGCACAGGGTGCCCTCTGCACGGGGCTAATCCCAGAGCTGTGCCTGCCAGGCAGGGGGGTTGCACCCTGGAGCCCAACTTGGGGACTCCACCAGGGTTCTTCACTGCTGTTTTGCTTTCTTCCACCCATGGGTGCCCAGGGGTCCTGGGTGCTTGCCCAGCATGGCTGGTACTGCCTGCTGTTTCCCACAATGTGCCATCTCTCACCATCTGCCATCACCTCCCCATCGCCTGTCACCTCCCACCATGTGTTGTCTCCATTTGTGTGCCATCTCACATCTCCAGTTGTTTTCCATCATGTCCCAGATCCCATCACCTGCTACCTCCCATCTTGTGTCATATCCCATCTGCTTCCTCCAGTTGTGTGCCATCGCCCGTCATGTACCATCTCCTATCACGTGCCATCTCCCATCGCCTGCCATCCCCCATTGCCTGCCATCTCCCATCATGTGCCATCTCCCATCACATGCCATCTGCCATCGTGTCCCATTTCCCATCTTGTGCCATCTCCTGCCCCGTGCCATCACCTCCACCTCCCAAGAATCTCCCCGGGGCACACACACTCTCCCATCTCTCTCCCACACACATCTCTTTCCCCAAAATGTGTTGGCTTGGAAAAACTGATGGGAAACAAGCAGCAAACCCCAAACCATGTGCGAAGGGATTTCCAACCCTGCTGGAAATCCTGGTCTGGAGGACAGGCAAACCACAAAAAGCCAACGTACCCTTTCCCTTCAGCAGCTTTTCCCAGCCCATAGCTGGGGCTTGGCCCAGGGTGGTCTCTCAGGTTTCCTGCTCCCTTGCCGGGTGCTGCACCTGAGCCGGGGGCTGATGGCTGTCTGTCCGGCAGAGGTGGAGGAGTTTGTGATGGTGCCCCTGCATGCTGAGCCCAGCAGCGCGGCGGAAGAGATTGACGCGCTCTACGATGTCTACACTGATGTCGTCAACAAGTGGGCGACTAATGTAAGTGGCAGTGGGGAGCTTGGCTCCTGCCTGGGGCAGCCAGGCGGGCTGGCGTACGGCCACCACACATCCCAGCAGACATCCTGGGATGGACGTGTCCCACAGGAGACCTCTCGTACCCATCGGAGTGGGTGCCACCCTGGCAATGTCCATGCAGAGAGCTGCTGGGTGGCTCCGCTACCATTACTGGGGGCTTGTCCTGTGCTGAGGAGACCCAAGGGGGCTCCGGTAAGGTTTTAGGGATCCCTTGCTGCCCTGTAAGGTCCATGGGCAGGGACACAGCACACTGCCCTGCAGAACATCCTCTTCCTGGGCGACTTCAACGCCGACTGCTCCTACGTGACCAGCTCCCAGTGGCCATCCATCCGCCTGCGCTCCCTCAATGCCTGCGAGTGGCTCATTCCCGACAGCGCTGACACCACTGTCGCCGACACTGACTGTGCCTATGACCGGTGGGTGCCGTGGCGGTGGCGTGGGGGCTGCTGCAGGGGACACTGGTGGGCACTAACACCCCCATGACACCCTGGCAGCATCGTCGCCTGTGGCACCACGCTGCGCCAAGACATCGAGCCTGGCTCTGCCACCGTCAACAACTTCCAGAAGACTTTCCACCTCCAGAGCAAGGATGTGAGTGAGGGGCCGGGGCACACGAGCCCACCGGCATGGGGATCCAACCCACCACACCTCCTTGGAGCACGGGTGGGCTCCCTGCTGCCCAGGGTGCACCCGAGGGTGGCCTGACCCCAACCTCTGCACCAATGCAACCCCCCAGCCTGAGCGTTTTGGGGTCTGGTCTAAATTTTAGTGTTGGAGTGGAGCATTTTGGTCCCAGCTGGCCATGAGAGTGGTGGTGTGTCCAGACGAGCTCAGCCACCTCTTTGTTTTCCCCCCACACCCAGGCTTTGGCCGTCAGCGACCATTTCCCGGTGGAGGTGACCCTGAAAGCCCGCTGAGCTTGTCCCCGCACCGGTGGCTACCGGGAAGCCCCGGCACGCACCTGCATCCCTCGTGGGAGCCCACGCACCACCAGTGCCAGCCAAGCTGCCCACCGCCTCTGCGAGGAGCCGCTCTTTGGGGTCTTGTGGGAGTGGGATGCTCTCCGCTTCCATTAAAAAATGAGCCTTTTCCAGCCCTTGCAGCTCTGGAGGGAGGGTCCCTTCAGCTCCCCCCCAGCAGCTCCCGGCACCCGAGCCCTCCATACCCCTGCCAGGGGCAGCTCCACTGGGGCCGAAGCCAGGGAGGTCCCTGGGGTCCCCTCCTGCCACTGAAAACCCCGGACCTGCAGGGAGGCAAGCGCTGCTCCCCTCTGAGCTGCCGGCTCCAAAAACAGGGACACCGGGAAGGGCTTGAGAGGCTGCGAGCAGGATTCAGCCAGCTTGCCAGGTTGCAGGATGCTCTTCAGCTGGCTTGGGGGCCACAACCTGCTGGAGCCCGCCTGGCTGCGGCGCGGCTGACGGAGCGCTGACGGTGATGGTGGGGGGAGGCAGAGGACGTGAGTCAGCTGCCGGGGGGGTTCCGTGTCTCCTAGGGGGGTTTCGGTGCTTGCATAGCACCGGGGAACTATGGACTCATCCCATGACTGGGTGTGAGAATGCAAAACCCGGCAGTGCACGTGATAGCCCAGCAAGCCCCAGCATGAGCAGCCGTTGCCTCCTCGCCCACCCCGCTACCGGCATCCCAGCAAAGCCGCCCGCTCTCTCAGCTGGGGTGACGCCATGTGCTGAGGTGACGCCATGTACCAGGGTGACGCCATGCGCCGGCACAGGGGATGCCAGCTCTGCTGGGGCTGCTTTGGGTCGCTAGTGGGGCTGAGTTGGGTCACCAGTGGGGCTGCTTTAAGTGACAACTGGGGCTGATTTGGGTCACCAGTGGGGCCGTTCTGGCTGGCCGCTGGGGCTGCTGCGGGGGTTTGCAGCCACCCTCTCTTGCCGAGGCTGGCGGCGCTTAGCCTGCCTGACCCAGACACCCCGCCATTTCCTTCTCTCCCTTCTAATTACACCATCTGAATCACCCACATTATGGCTATTGCCCTTTGCTGCCTGCCTGGCTGCTGTACCCCACACTGTGACCCAGGGGGCCACTCCGGCTGCAGCACCCCAAGTCCCGTGCGCCCACCCAGCCCTGCTGGGATGCCCCGGCATCGCCGCGCCTCTCCGGCCGCCCTTCGCTGCGTCGGCACAGGGGTGGCTATGCTGGCCCCACCCTGCCGCCCCGTGGGGTTTTGGTTTCCCAATGTAGGAAGGAACCCAAAGCCGTGCCAAAACCCCCACGGGGGTGTCCGACTCATCCTGCTTTGCCGGAACCTCCGCCGGGAATAAAGCCACCCGTCCGGCTGCCAGGAGGGCAGAGGTGCTGCGCACTTGGCAAGGTAAGGACGGATCCGGGCTCGGCACCTTCAGCCGTGAACCGGGAGGGACTGGGATGAGCTGGGATGGGGAGTTGCTCTCTTGCCGACAGTGGGGGCTTCAATCAAGTTTAAGGACACAGAGCAGCCCGGGGTGCCAGTAGCGGTGGCTGGGCGTGACGGGCAATGGAGACATCCCGGTGGGGAGAAGAGCTGGGCGAGCGGAGGGGGCTGGCAGAGGCGCTGCCGGCTGGATTCACCACGGCAGGATGGGATTTAGCTTCCCCTGGGACCGGCAAGCGGGCGGACAGCCCATGCCAGCTCCATGGGCTGCTCCGGGCGGTGCCCACCACGGCACACTATTGCACGCCAGGACTTAGGAAGGAGGACTGACATGGATTTTCTTTGCTCTGTCCCCAAATCCAAAGCAGTTTCCCAAGTTTGGCTCCCATTGCTGCATCCCTGGGGCTCAGCATCCCTCCTGGCAGGATGGGGACCATGGCGCTGGCACTGTCCCTGCTGACCACCACTCTCCTGTGCCCGGCCACCGCCACGCTGCGTGTCGGTGCCTTCAACATCCAGGCATTTGGTGATACCAAGATGTCCAACGAGGGAGTGGCGGGCATCATCGTCAATGTGAGTGCAGCTGGGGATGGGATGTGTGCTGGGGTGGACCCAAAATGTGGCTCCTGTGCCAGGGACACATGGGGACATAGCGATGGATGGGATGGGGTGGGGTGTGGGGGTGCCCTGGGTGGATGAATGCTTGGTGGAGACCAAGGTGGGGTGTCAGGCACACCCCATGGTTCCTCTGAGCCCTCTGTGGGGATGTCTGCCCAGTGCCAAGGGACATGCAGGTCCCCATGGTGCTGCACATTGGGGTGCCTGTCTGGGAGATGGGTGGGAGAGGAGAGGGTGGCCCTGAGCCAGCACCAGGCTCCCTCTCGCCATCACTGTCCCTCTTGGCCCCGCAGATCCTGCGCCGCTACGACGTGGTGCTGGTGCAGGAGGTGCGCGACTCCGACCTCAGCGCCGTCACTGAGCTCATGGAGCAGCTCAACAGGTACGAGCGGAGCCGGGGCTGAGTGCGCCCGGGCGGAGACGCCCGCATCAGGCAGGGAAAGCCAAACTGCCGGAGCGATAGAAGGCAAAAAGCAAAAAAAAAAAAAAGTCCATCAGCAGAGTGTTTGTTTTTGGAATAAGAGAAAAGTGCAGGGCTGGGGGCAGGCGGCCGCTGTCGCTGCCGTGTTGAAAGGCGGCGAGCGCTCCTGACCGGGTACGCCCAGCCCGTGTCCTCGCCCCTTCAGTGTCCCCTCCAGCACGGGCACAACGCAGCTGGAGCAGGGAGGGTGACGCCAGGCTCCATGGGGCCCCGGGCTGCTCATTAACCTAATTTAGCTTTGCTGCAAATGAAGGTGGGGAGCGTCCTTGCAGAGCAAAGGGTGGCAGGAGCCGCCCCGCGTCCTGCCTGCGGCCAGCCATGCTCAAGGAGCCACCGCGGGGTGGTGGGGAGAGCAGGGTGGCTTGGAGCCACTACACCCCATGTCACCCCATGGCCTGGGCATGGCCTGGGGACAGCAGAGCAGGACTGGCTGGTGTCCACCCCACAGCTGGCCAGCCCCTGGCCATGCCAGGGCCACCCCAGGACAGCGCCAGCCATGTCACCATCCTGCCTTTGCGTCTCCGCAGTGTGTCCACATCCACATATGACTACGAGATCAGTGGCCCCCTGGGACGGGACAACTACAAGGAGATGTACCTCTTCATCTACAGGTAACAGGGCTGGGTATGCTGCTGCCTGTCCCACGGCACCACAGGGCCACTGATGCCATGGAGGGGGCGCAGGGGCCGTGCCAAGTCCCAGGATCACTGTCCCCTTTGGTCTCACAGGACAGACACCGTGTCCGTGGTGGACACCTACCAATATGAGGACCCCCAAGACGTCTTCAGCCGGGAGCCGTTCATCCTGAGGGTCTCAGCGCCCCGCACCAGTAAGCAGGGGGACGGTTGGCCCCGGGTGGTGACACAGGGTGGCCACAGGGCTGATTTCCCTCTTCCCTGGCAGAGGTGGAGGAGTTTGTGCTGGTGCCGCTGCACTCTGCCCCGCACGATGCCGTTGCCGAGATCGACGCACTCTACGACGTCTACCTGGCCATCGTCAGCAAGTGGGGGACTGATGTGAGTGGCACCAGGGGTGGCACTGAGGGTGGGCACTGAGCCTCAGGGACCGTTCAACCCACGCTGAGTTCCCTGCTCCGAGGCGAGTGTGGCTGGTGCGAGAGTGGTGGGATGGGGACCCTGGTCCTGCCCCGTCCCCTGCCCCAGGGGATGTCCCAGCACTCAGGGCTGACCTGAAGCAGGGTCTGGCCCCCACGGGGGGGGTGGTGTCAGGGGCAGCCCCATTCCCCAGCCACCGAGCCCCCCCATCTCCCCGCTGCAGAACATCATGTTCCTGGGTGACTTCAATGCCGACTGTGCCTACGTCCAGCGGAGCGACTGGTCGGCCATCCGCCTGCGCACCAGCGACGTCTTCAAGTGGCTGCTCCCCGACGGCACCGACACCACCGTGGGGAAGTCGGACTGCGCCTATGACAGGTGAGTGCCGCCACGGCACCGCCATCCCCCTCCCCGGCACCCCGGTACCCCCCTGCCCATCCCGCACCATCAGCGGCCGAGAGCAGGGGCAGGAGCGGGACCCACCGCCTGTGTCTCCCTGGCAGGATCGTGGTGTGCGGAGCCAAGCTGAAGAGAAGCATCGTGCCAAATTCAGCTGCCATCTACAATTTCCAGCGCGCTTTCCAGCTGGAGCAGGAGGAGGTGAGCTGCGGGGGTCACAAATCCGGGGCTCAAACAGGCACCAACGCTGAGCTGCCCCAGCTGCGGGGCTGCCGATGCCTGTTTGGGATGAGGCAGCCCGGTGCAGCCACGTAGCTGCCGCATTTAAGCATCAGCTCAAAAATGGAGTTGAAGCATCTCTAGCAGAAAAGACACTGAGCTGGCTCCAGCCATGGCACAGTGCCTCTCCCCAGCACCTCCCTGCTGGGGTGCCAGCACAGCCCTGCGTAAGGCACGCTCCCCCTCGGGACACGGCAGCCTGCAGCCGGCTAACGGGGAGCTCAGGGTGACAAGGCACCCATGGGTGGTAATGGGAAGGGGGATCTGGGATCGTTGCCTGTCCCCGTGGGGCAGAGATGAGACGTGTGGGGTTTTTCGTGGCCTTCCATGGGCAGGTGCAGGCTGGACTCCAGGGCGTGGGGCGATCCAAGCTGATCTGCCACCACGCATAGCTGGCACAGAGCACCCAAATGAGACACGGGGGTCTCAGAGGGCAGATGTGCCCCTGCCAGCGCCCGCCCCAGGCCACGTCTGGGCATCTCTCCATGAGAGGTGCCAAAACTGGAGCCTTGTGTGTTGAGTGGCTCGGGGTTGGGGGCATCGAGCGTGCCTTCAGCAGGCAGAAGGTTCTGGCAGGGCAATCACAGCCGCTTTGCCACCCTGGAAAGGAGCTTGCCGAACCCCTGCCTTACACCTCCCCACCTCTCGCCCTCCTCCAGGCCTTGGCAGTCAGCGACCACTACCCAGTCGAGGTGAAGCTGACGGCTTGAGCTCCTCCTGCGGCCACAGACCACGATCCAGATCCAGCTCCCACCATCAACCCCTGTGAAGGCTCTCCCTGTCGCCCCATCCACGAGCCCCATGCGCAGGCTGCTTTGGGTCCTGGTCTGGAGAAGGGTCACAGCCGGCCGTGCCCAGACCCCCCCAGCCCATCTGGCTCAGGGCAGAGCCCCCCCGAGCCCACCACGAACCAGAGCCCATGGACAGGCCACCAGCCAGGAAGCGGTGACCGCAGACAGGCTGGGGAATGAAGCACCCGTCTCCTACCTCATCAAAGACTTTATTGACAAATCTCATTTCACAATTAGCTGTCGGACAGGAAGGGGGATATCACAGGACCGGCGAGCTCAGGCCACAGCGGTGTCATGACCCTCTCCCTGTCCGTTCCTCGGGGGAGCCGAGCAGGCAGCTCTCCCCGCTCTCAGGAAAGGCAGCGGTGGTGTCAGGCACTCTATGGGGACTAAGGGGAAGGGGTGGTTGGGGCGGCCACAGGAGCAGGCAGCGCATCACCAACTGCTGACACTGCAGATGGCTTCACCGTGAAAGTCTACAGCTACTGCAGGATTTCAGAGGGTCACTCAAGCTCCTGGGACCGGACCCTGGCCGACTGGCTCCTCAGCCCTTCTTCTTCTTCAGCATCTCCATATACATGCGGAGGGACTTCTGGATGGACTCTTTTGAGATGAAGCTGATGAAGTTCTGAATGTCTTCCTCCCGGTGAGCTACCAGGCGGTCCAACACCGCCTTCCTCATCATGGACTTGGTGAGCTGACGGGCATGGTCTGTGGAGAGGAGAGGGAGGATGGGGAACGCGCATGGTCCTCGCCCCTGACCAGCTCTCGGCCACTGCCACAGTGGCGCAGGTGCCTCCGCAGAGGAGGGACTGCACACCAAAGGGCTCTTTAAACCAGCAGGGAAAGGTGTACAAAAACCCACCGGCTGGAAGCTGAACTGGATAAATTCTCATACAATAAATTATGATCTGTACAATAAATTATGATCTTTCAGTGGGGAAACGACTGATCTACTGGGACAGATGACAAAAAGTTGTGCACCTCCTTCTTTTTGCGCCCTCCAGAGCCCATCCCCCACCCCAATAGACGCCACCGGGCTCAGCACAGCAGTAACTGAACAAAATTCTCTGCTATTTGAAACAGCTCTGGCTCTAAGCTCCCTCAACCCAACCCCTTCAACCTCTGCCAAGACGGTCTGTTCGTGCCAAATATATGCTGTACAAAAGCCAGCAGCACTGTCCCCTCCAGCTCATCCCGATGGCAGGCTCTGGGCCTGTGACATTCCCCACGCGCACAGGGATGCTGCCGGAGCAGCACTGGCTGCTGGAGCTGACCGAAGCCTCGAGCATGCATCTGCTCACACACACACACAGAGTCACGCGCAGTGATGTGGCAGCACATCTGTTGCACAGATGTTGCACAGGCGCTCTCAGTGTGCCCTAACTGTGACAGTGAAATGATGAGCAACCCCCCTCCATGCAGCGGGAACCCCAAATCGCTCCAGCACCTGCGTGCTGCAGACACCTTCGCCCAAAGAGACTCCCCCTGGCTCTGATCTAGGGCTCTGGGGAAGGATCTGCATGGTGCCTACTGGAAGTCAGGAGAGAGCACAGCTGAGACGTTCTCCCCACTCTCGGGGGCTGAGGTGTCACTGTAAAACCAGGACAGCAGCAAAGCGTGATGTTTAGGGACCCTCTTCCAAGGCTGGGACACAAAGTGACAGTCCTGGGACCTGTCCATTTCTGCCCAGTTTCATTCAGATTTCTACAGAAAGAGCAGCCGAAGGATGATACACAGTGTCACCTCCCTGCGGCGCTCAGGAGGCGTCATGGGATGGGATAGCTCAGGTCTAGCCCTGGCTGGCAGAGAGCCCTCTCCCAGCCCAGGAACCACGTGCTGCCAGTCACGGAGCAGCCGAAACACGCAGGTGATGTCCGCACTTGTTGTCTGTCCTCACGCCCCCACCTCCATTGCCATCCCCAGCTCAGCAGAGTGCTGAGAGATGATCCAGACCACAAAGATGGACTGGTAGCCACCCAGGCACTCTCGCCCAGCCTGTTCCCTCAACTCCATGGCAGCTTTCCTGGGATAACACCTGCACCGACAGACACAAAGATTCAGTTTGTCTCTGGAGCTCAGGCACCTCCGGATTGACTCAGCAGGGCTGGCAGGGCAAGCCAAGATGGAGCCACATGCCCTGCACACCCAGTGCAGTCTCCTCCCACGTGGGGCCACTGGCAAGCCCATCTCTGGTAGCCCGAGGCTGCCTGGACCGTTGTGCTGAGCTTTCCTACCTCCCAGCCATCCACACCTTCCCTTTAAATGGAAACTGTTACGTAGCTCCCAGGTACCAGCCCCAGTACCGGTCCTTCCCACCCAAATCAGATCCCACCCTTCCTCTGCCGGAGGTGCCACCCTTACCGGGAAGGGCCAGCCACTGCGCCATAACAGCCGCAGCCTTCTCCTGGAGCTTCTCCTCCGGCACCAGCTCGTCCACAAGGCCAAACTTGTGGGCCTCGGGTGCGGGGTGGAGGGCGCCCAGCTGGAGGGAGCGTTCAGCAACTCGGTGTCCCACAACGTTCACAAATGTGTCCTTAAACCTGGAAGAGATGGGAGGAAAAGCCACAGTCAGGGAAAGGAACATCCAGCAGCAGCTGCACCCAGGCATCGAAGCACGCTTGGTCCCGCTCCCCAGGCACGGGTCTCTAAACAGCAGCTACGGGCTCAGCCGCGCTGTGCGAAGTCAGGCGAGCGGAGCCATTTTTGGTACTACCCCAACAGAGTTCCCCTTCCTCTCCAGGAGAGCTGCTCTATTTACGCTCAGTGCACAGCACCCCAGCTGTGCCCACTTGCTGTGATGTGAAAGCTCCTTTCCAACAGCACATTCACACATTTTTAGGGCAACCGAGGGCCTGTGTCTTCATATATGTTAGTGTCCCTACACTTTCAGGGATCTCCACAGCTCTGGGATTTTGCAGGTACACAGAGTGTATCCAGAGAAAAGAATATTCCCAGACTGAGCCTGCCCAGGGAGATCTCCCAGCACGAGTTTGGGAGTTGAATGCAGAGTCAGAACTGAGGTCCTCATTGGTGAAGGATGTGAGGACATTGTGCAACCTGAAAGCTTTTCAGATACCTGCAAGATAGGACAGAGAAATGAGGTGCCATCTCCTGCAGCTGCAACTACGTGATCGCTGACACATAAAACTACACCTCAGCGGCAACTTAAACTGATTAATAAACTCCTTGAAGATGAATTCTTTTCAGAGACCTACATGTGACATTAGAAGGGGGAGGCACTGGCCTACCAGAAGGGAGCCACAATGCCCAGCTGGGCTTCGTTCAAGCCGATGCTGAATTTGGGGTTCTCCACCATGATCCTGTAGTCACATGACAAGGCAATGAGACAGCCTCCCGCCGGGCTGGATCCCTGGCAAAGAGAAGGAAGGAGCGAGTCTAAGTCACGGTTACAAACCTCCCTGCGTCCCCAGCCTCACTGTTTCCTCCAGAGCAGGGATGACACAGGGGGACAGAGCAGATGTCCCCCAAGTCTCTAATCACCCAACTCAAAACAGCCCTGAAGAAGATTTCTGACAGGTTTATCAGGGTTTATTCTTCCTATTTTCAATGCTCTTTGTTGCTTGCATTTTCCAGCCTGGAAATCTAGTTAATTGATCCGTGTTACTCGGGTTGCAAACCCTGCAGTGGACATTTGCTACAGCATTTTCTGGTAACCCTACATGAGTTTTTAACGCTACTTGAGTTTGTAACCCTAAATGCCACAGAAACAGTTCTGTCCAGGGGCTTCCTAACACCTTCCGTCGATAAAAATTCCATTTGCAACCACCTTTGCCACAACTGGGTGCTTCCTTAGCCCTGCAGAGAATATCTGTGGGAAGCCACTCAGAGACCCGGCTGCCTTCAAAGACAGTCTATGGACAGACACGGAGCTGTGAGCTGCCGAAGCAGCACTGCACTGAAAAAGCAAAACAAGACACCGAGCAGATAACAACCCGTCTACGGACACCGAGATTCAGACAGCACTCCCCTGCTGGCCAAGAACCACAGCTGGAGGAGAAAATCTGGTGATAAAAGAGCTTACAACAAACCGCACTGCCCAGGGTCCGAAGCATCGCTGCCCAAAGGGCCAAGGACAAGCACCTGCGGCACTGCATGGCTGCCTCCCATCTCCTCCCCTCTGCAAAGCAGCGCAATAGCCAAGCAAGTGACCCTGGACGACTCCTACGACTCTCATCAGTGAGAAAGCAGCCAGTGGGGATGTGACAGGCGTCCTTTGGACTCCTCCTACGCCAACCGCTTGGCTTCTCCAGCACTCATCTGCCGTTGATGCCCCTCTGGACTTTACCACTGCCCTACAGCACTCCTCCTGGTCCTCCAGCCTGGAGGATGGGCTCCCAGCTGAGTTCTTGGGGCAGGGTATGGCTTTCGCTGCACAAAGGGCACCTCAGCCCCCACCAGCAGGACACGAGTGCCGCGCAAGCTCTCCACCGCAGCTGAGACGCTGCTATACCCCAGCAGTGCCTGCAGCTTACACGGAGCCTGCAACATCCCACGCTTCCATACCTTCCCACACCCCAACGCGCCGAACTGACAGACGTGTACTTTGCCCAGACATCCCGACAAATACATCCCTGTATATGCTGCGGTGCTGACAAGCCTGATTTTTTGGCTGTCCCTGCCCACGCGCTGCAAACAAGCTGCGACAAGTGACAGACCGCACAGGGCGACGAGGAAGGTGGATCTAAAGGACGTACATTGACTGCAGCGACTGTCACCATGTTGGAGCCGTACAGCCGGAGCCACATCTCCTGCACGGCTCTCCAGAACTCGGCATAGTGCTCCGTGCTCTTCCCACACATCTCAGTGATGTCCAGGCCAGACGAGAAGATTTTGGGGACGGCCTGAAATTGGGAAAATACAAACGTCACTGGGAGTCACTGCTCCGGGATGACCCTTTAGCCCTCTAACGCACTCGGCCTGGCAGCCTGAGGAAAGGGAAAGCAATAATTAAATATGACATAAACCAGGGTCTTTCAGGGTACTGAAACAACCTCCCCAGTGCTCCCACAGCCTGGATCATCCCACCGCCGTGGCCTGCAGGGCTGGGACTCTTTGCTCGCAGCACAATTTCTCATTATCAGGGTCCCTGTGCAGGTACGTCAGCCATGCAGCGCAAAACCTGCCCTGTCCCATTCCCGGGCATCACCTTGTACGCACATCACGCCTGAAAATAAACACTGGCTTCCCCTCGCAGCTCCCTCTAGGCAGCTCAAGAGATCTCAAGGGATGTGTCAAGTTTGCAGATAAGCAGCTTTGATTTCAATGACAAATAACAATACTCGGTTGCTATCCTTCCACTAGAAGACGGCAGGGAAGAAAGAGCACAGCCCTTCCAAGAACCCCCTCCCCTTCTTCCGGAGCCGATCAAAGCTGCCTCCTGGCCCTCCCCTGCCAGTGACCAGGGAGCCAAGAGATCAAACACGAGCAAGGGAACGGCACCCGTGCCTGCCAAATTGCCCGGCAACTCACACCCTGAGCTCAGGACAACACGTACGGATGTGACGATCACACCCCGGCAGGCCCGGTTGTTCTCCAGCTTCTCCAAACCTATGCAAAACTCGGTGAGGAAGTCCAGGCTGAGGCTGTTGACCGGGGGGCTCTTGAACTTCATCGTGGCGACGCCTGTGCCGTGGTAAACACAGAGACATCAAAACTCCCCACCACAGCAGCATGCGCTGCCTTGCCCAAGGGAGCTTCACCCGCCTCCCTGTTTCCCCGCTCACCCCAGATCGTGTCTTTCCACTCCTGGCTCTTCAAAAAACCCCCAGAGCTGCGGGGCCGAGACAGGGCCCTGCCTTTGCCCACACCTGCCTGCACGCCACAGCTCGCTCAGCCAGTGGTGAACCTGGAGCACGAACCCACAGGCGTGTGGTGGCCACAACACATGTCCCAAAGATCAGCCACCTCTGGGGTCTTGCTGCCCGGCAGCTCCCTTCTCCCCAAGCTCATTGGATAAGGTCGAGCCTCCAGCTCCTACCACAGCAAACATCCCGTTCCCAGGGGATCACTCACCTTGCTGAGCCCGCCGGCAGCACTGCCACCCTGGCCAGCACCACAGGAAGAGCTCTGAGCCCTTGTCCCCTCCCAAACGGCACTACCCTACCCAAAAAGCTCCTCACCGAGTGCTTAGTCTGGGTGCTGCAGCCATGCCCAGGCTGGGGACAGCACGAGGACGCAGCCAGGGGCCCAGCAGCCAAAGGCAGGCCCTGGGAAGCCTCAAGAGGCACCCTTTGTTTGGTGTGGGGATGTGGCCCCGTGACAGCTATTCCTGGCAGCCAGGACACAGAAATACCCAACAGCTGCTCCCTGAAGGAGCGCCTGCCACTCTACCAGGTCCCCAAAGCAGTGACCCTGCAGAGGGGACCACACACAGGCAGGGGACAGGGCACGAGGTCTGCCCATGGTGACAGCTAAGGGTTTGCCTGTGGCACCCAAGCAGCGCTCAGTCACCTGAAATGCCCACAACCAGTGAGACTCCCGTCTCCAAATGCTTCTCTCCAAGGGTCCCAAGCAGCTGAAGCTGGAACATCTGTGGCTTTGGTGGCTTTCCATGCCCACGCGCCATGGGACAGGCATGGGAGAGACCCCCCTGCCTGCACCCCACAACACCCCGCAGGTTGCGGGTGACACTGCCAAGGTGCCACCTGCCATACCTGAGCTCTCATCCAGCTCCACCAGGATCTTGTTGTTGCTGAAGGCACGACATGTGGCGAGCGGGAGGCCGGGGCGCTGCCGGGTGGCTCTGCCCCACGCCGGCGGCCGGTGGCAGAGGGGCAGCACGCCTGGGGGGACAGAAGCAGGTGGGGTCGGGCAGGGCACAGCCCTTGTGGGTATGGCATGTACTCCCCAAAACCGCTCTACACAGGCAGTGTGGGGACATGGGGACACCCGGACCCACTGAGGGAGGACATGGGGACACCTCGGCCCATGGTGGGGGACACGGGGGACACCCTGAACCCACTGATGGAGGACATGGGGACACCTGGTCCATGGTGGGGGGACACAGGGGACACCCCGATGCACTGAGGGAGGACATGGAGACACCCCGACCCATGGCAGGGGACAGCCCTGACCCACTGAAGGAGGGCGTGGGCACACCCTGACCCTCGGTGAGGGGACACGGGGGACACCCTGACCCACTGAGGGAGGACATGGGGACACCTGGTCCACGGTGGGGGGACACAGGGACGCCCTGACCCACTGAGGGAGGACACGGGGCACGCTGACCACGGCGGGGGGACACGGGGAGGGGCCGTGGGGACGCCGCCACTCGCGGTGGGGGCCACGGGGCCACGGAGGGACGCGGGACCACCCCGCCCGCGGGGCCGGGCGCACCTGACCAGGCGATCCGGCGGGCGAGGGTCGGCGCCGCCGCCATCATCTTCCGCCGTCGCGTCAAGGGTACGGGGCGGGGCCTCGGCCGCGCGTCACCGCCCCGCCCCGCCCGGCAGGACACGCCCCCTCGCGGGTAAGAGGCGCTCCCCGGATGAAGCCCCGCCCCTCGCCCTGAAGCCCCGCCCCTCGCCCTGAAGCCCCGCCCCTCGCCCTGAAACCCCGCCCCTCGCCCTGAAGCCCCGCCTACGGACGGCCCTGCGGCGCGCACGTGCTGCCGCCCCGTGGTGGGCAGCGCGCCCCGGACTGCCTGCACTGCTCTGCCTGCATCGCCCTGCCTGCCCTGCCTGCACTGCTCTGCCTGCACTGCCTACACTGCCTGCCCTGCCTGCCCTGCCCTGCCTGCACTGCTCTGCCTGCCCTGCCTACACTGCCTGCCCTGCCTGCACCGTTCTGCCCTGTCCTGCCCTGCCTTCACTGCCCTGCCTGCCCCCCTTGCCCTGCATCCAGCGCGTTACTCTGACACCTCCCACCCCGCTGCCCTCCAGGAGATGCCCCACACGGCTGGGCCCACCAGGGCCACACACCTGCGTTCCCCCCCACGCCTCCCCCTGCCTGCGGCTCAGCACCCCCTGCCTGGCCCTGCCCCGTCGGCCCCAGCGAGCTCCCCAGCCAGGGCCAGGGCCAACCACCCCTGCAGAGCGCCTGGCCCACAGCCACGGGGCCGGCAGCCCCAGTGCCGGCGGCTGCTGGGGCACGCCAGCACGGCTGTGGATCTCATCATGATGGAGGCCGCCCCCGAGGGGCACCACAGGGGCCAGGACTGGCTCTGCCGTGCAGGCAGAAAGCATCCGGCAGCGGCATGGCAGGGACGGTGCTGCCCCTCTGCCTGCTCCTCGCTGCCACCCTGCGGGGTGGCCTGACCCAGGCTGTGGGGCCCGGGGCCCGTCCCGGTCCCCCGCTCCTGCGGCTGCGGCGGCTGGAGGAGCAGGTGGGTGCCCGGGGCCGGGAGGGCACTCAGCGTTTTGGGATGGGCTGGGGATGGGCGATGCTGCAGGGAACCGGCGTGGGGATGTGGGTTCACCCCACCTCACCCCGCTCCATTGCAGTTTCGCCGGCTGCAGGAGGTGACGCTGAGCCATCTCCAGAGCATCGCCAGGAACTACAACATCTCCTACAACATCGACGGGCGCTTCCAGGCACTGGCGGAGCAGGCGGAGGCAGCTGCTGCTGCCCGGGCTGCCCTGGGTGCTGAGATTGCCCGCTTGGCCACCACCAGCCGGCGGCTGCACCGCAGGCTGAAGCAGCTGGAGGGGACAGTGGGTGCCCTGAGCCTGCTGCACCGCCCACTCGCCCACTCACTGGGTGCACCAGTGGAGACTGGCACTGAGATGCATGACCTGCCGGACACTGCCTGGAGCCAGAGCAGCCAGCTGGGGCAGGAGCCACGGGGCCGGGTGGTCCCCAGCAGCCCCAGTTCTCGGCGCTTGAAGGCAAGGCGACGGCAGCGGCAGCGGGAGGAAGGGCACCGGCTACCAGCTGATGCACAGCCTGGTAGAGTGCCTGGGGAGGACACAGAGCCTCCCTGCGATGCAGCACCAGGAGCCCAAGCTATGGCACCGGCACTCCCCACTGTGACCACGGTCCCCCAGGAGCAGCCGCCGGTCCCCCAGCAGCCAGCAGAGGGTAGGTACGGGCCCCCAGTGCCCACCTCCCCAGCCTGCCGTGCCGGTGCCATCCTGCTCTTCCCCAACACCTCCATTGAGCATGTGGCCATCCTGGGGCCGGGGCCACGCCAGGGGCTGCAGGCGCTGTCGCTCTGTGCCTGGCTGGCCACCCCAGCCTCCCACCTCGGCACCCTCCTCTCCTATACCACCAAGGACGGCGGCAGCGAGCTGGCTGTGCGTGGCCATGCTGGGGACCTCCCTGGCTCTGTGCGCTTTGTCATCGGGGATGGGGAATTTCGGGCGCTCCCGGTGATGCCACTCCTGGATGGCAAGTGGCACCATCTCTGCCTCATCTGGTCCTCCGGCCAGGGCCAGTACCGCTTCTATGTGGACAGGCGGCTGTTGGCTGCTGGATCTGGCTTCCAGCAGGGCTATGAAATTCCTGCTGGTGGCTCGCTGATGCTGGGCTGGGAGCAGGACCACCCTGGTGGGAGCTTCAGCACCACAGAAACCTTTGTGGGTCACCTGGCTGGCCTGGCACTCTGGAGCCGGGCTCTCCTGCCCGGGGAGGTGGCCAGCATGGCAACCGGCCTGGGGCTGCCCCGTGGCCCCCTCCTCACGCTGGCCGATGCCTCCCTGCAGGGTGGGGTGCGGAGGGTGGCGTGCCCCTGCCTCCAGCACTGCCTGTGATGAGCCCGGCAGTGGGGACGCTGCCGGCTCCCGGTGGTCCGGGCTGGCTCGCAGTGCCTGGCTGGCACGAGCCGCATCCTTCCGTGGTGAGGGGACACCAGGTGGAGGGGACATCTCAGGACTGGGACCACCGGAGGTGGGGAAAAGAAAAAGGGGTTTCGACAGCCAGCATGGGAGAGGTGGGACCCAGCCCCGGAGCCTGTCCCAAAGCCGGGAGGCCATCAGCTCCTGCCCCCCGAGGATGTACAGCCCCATCCTTCCCATTAAAATGCTCTGGGCTGAGGGGAAACTCATTTATTTCTGGTCTCACTCTTCACTGTAACGCTCGGTGCCACGTACAGCCTGGCGGGAGCTGCTCGCCACAGGCAGCCGGGGTGACCGCTGCCCGTCCCCAGCCAGCGCCAGCGCCTGCCGCTGAGTCAGAGGCACGGGGGGACTTTGTAGCACGGAAAAGCCCGTGACCGGCAGTGAGCCAGCGGCGCCGGAGCAGGTGCCCTGTGTCCCGTGTGCCCGTGTCCCCCCCCCCCCGCCCCGGCGGGGGTGTGTGTGTGTGTCCTGGGAGCCTTTGGGCCGAGCTGTGCTGCTCCGGGCCCTTCTCCCGGGTAAGATGGAGGGGGGGGGGGGCTGCAGGCGGGACTACAACTCCCATGATGCCTCGGGGCGGGGCGGCCTCCCCGCCGGCCGCCGTAGCGCTCACGTGAGGGCGGCGGCCCGGCGGTCACATGACCGGCCGGTGAGGCAGGGGCCGGCGGTGGTGTGCGCTGCCGTCGCCGCCCCGCATGGCCAACGTCGCCAAGAAGGTGTCCTGGTCCGGTCGCGACCGCGACGAAGACGACGAGGACGACGACGAGCGCGCGGGCGAGACCACCCCGCTGCTCAACGGCACCGGCCCCGGGGCGACGGGTGGCGCCCGGCAGGTGGGTACCGGCACCGGGAGGGGGGTACCGGTGCACCGGGGGAAGGGTGTGTGTCTGCTCCGTCCCGGGCCTGCCTGCGCCGAGAGGCCGCCGGAGAGGGGCCGGGGCCGGGGGTTGGCGTCGTGGCCGCCTTCTCCTCCCCCGTAGCGTTTAACCGTGTCCGTTGCGCCGGGGCTGGGCGGGGGTTACCGCCAGGGAGCCGCGGGGTGCCGGGCTTCTGCTCTCTGAGCAGCCCTGGGGACAGGTCGGGGCCGCTCCGGGCTCCCCTAAGCCGGGGAAGGCAAAACCCGGCAGGGCCCGGTGCGAGGAGAAGCCGGGAGGGAGCCACGGCCGGGGCACGGGGCCCTCGGGTCACTCGTGGGGGAAAAACAGCGTGGGGACTGACTCACCGCCCACCTTCCCCCGTGCTGCGCAGCGGTCCCGCCAACACTGGGTCCTCTCATGAGCTGTGGGCACACGGTGATGCCGGTGCCCTGCCAGGACCCTGCTGCAGCTCTGGCCCGCTCCTCAGCCGTGGATGCAGCCGAGAAGGCCCCTGGTGCTGCACGGGGGCCTGCTTCTGCCCGCTGGGGCTGCCCTCTTCGTTTCAGCTAAAAATGTCGTTCTGTGAGAGGGCCCGTTGCCCGGCATGCTGCTGCTGCCGCCCAAACCAACAGGTCGGGCTCAAACACGAGAGCATCTAACACTGGCATGGTGGTGGACGTCGTGCCATACGTACGGAACTACGCTGGCAAAAAGCAAGTCTAGGGTGGGCGGTGTTACAAACACAGGGAGGCCAATTCCTTCTTGCAAATTAATTTTGGGTAATTAACTGACGAGAAACTTCTCTCCAGTGTACCCGCAGGCTGTTACTGGGGCAGTCTGGCTGGCAGTCTCTCCTCCACATGCGGTGCGGTTAGCTGAAGTACGCCGTCGGTCTGGCCAAGGCACTTGCCGCCTGTTACAGAGCGAAGCTGTGGCTGGGTGGGCTGTGCCGGGTGAGGGCTGGGGCTGGGCGGGATGTCAGGCCGGGTCCACGGGACACTTCTGTGCCAGCTCCGGATGGGAGAGGGGCTGGGTCCAGGTGACGTCCTCAAATTTCCTATGAAGAGTTTGCTGGGAGACTTAAGCTTAGACAGGGAGGAGCGATGCCAGCCTTTGGCAGCTGTGAGCGGGGATGTCTCGCTGAGTGTGATTCTGTGCTGCCCTGCTCCTGGGCAAGTCAGAACAGCAGGCTAATTAGAGGGAAATACAGGGTTTGTTAGGCTGGAAGTGCCTAGCGTGGGGCATGGCGGCTGGAAGGAGTTGCCTGCACCATTGCAGCTGTTCTGTTGTGAAAATAAAAATAATCTTCCTAGCCGGTACCACAGGACTCCGTGTATTTACAGCATGCGTGGTCTTTAAAGACCATGTGGTGAGTTCTGCAGGTCTGAAGGGTGTTAAAATAGGGATTAACCAGATCTTGTGGCTGCGGGTCGGTTGGGAAAGAGTTTTCCTGGTGGCTTGGAAGAAATGTCTGAAACCCTCTGCAGCAGGAGCGGTTGGTGGTGGAGACCTGGCCCTGGCGATCTGATTTATTGTCACCGTTTCCCTTCACAGCATGGACAGCTCAGGTCCCAGGTGGTGATGAGGCGTTTTCCTTAGCAGGGGAGGAGAGTGAGTTCCTTGCCGGAGCTCTGGACCACGCGTGCCCCTGGCAGCGGTACCGACCTGGCAGTGGCAGCTGGGTTGTCACCGTAGCACTGAGGTTGCCTTTCAGTGTCAGGCAGCTGCTTCTTTCCCTCGGACAGTCCGTTTACCTAGATGTTGTATAGATTGAAAAGTGAAGGCAGGACAGCTTTGGCAGAGAAAAAGAGACTGGAACTGCTTAGCTCGCAGAAGACTTAAACTGGGGTCATGCTAATACAATAAAAATGTCCCTAGTGGAGCTTCTTCCTTTTCTCACTTGTTTGTTTAATGGAAATGAAAGTGATCTTAAAGTGACAAAAGGAAACACGGGTCTATAGTTCTCTGGCTGACTGCTGTGAGAGACTGAGATTGGGCACTTTGGGTGGGAGGTGAGGAGGGGCTGGATAAATGCGCCCATGACCAAAGAGGAGATGCTACAGGGCTGTGTCCAAGGTCTCCTCTGGTTTTGGGGCCAACTGAGCACTGCTCTAGGGTCAGCCGAGCCTTCATCTTCTGACCAGGGCTTTCTAGTGTCTCGAATATATCAAGAATCAAGAGGCTGCCTGTATATCTGAGCATCACGCCTGCCATGGGCTGCCCCATTCCTGCATTTTTGAGTCATGTGTGCTGCTTCTCACGCTGAAAAGCCGCTGGACAATTTTAGTAAAAGCAGCCAATTTCTCTCTGTCATTAGGCATTTTTTTCAAAAAAGAACACTTACGCTTTGCTACTCATTAAGGATGTGCTCTGTGTGTGTGCTAAAATGCCTTGACTTTGGGATTAGTATAATGCTCATGCTTCAGGGGGTGCCTGGAACAGGGGGTGCGGGCAGGGGGCCACCAAAATGTGGACCAGGCTGCTGCTGAGTGGTTCATCCTTCTTACTGCCTGTGTGCTTATTCTGCATCTATAGATGTCGTTGGTCTTGTTTTCTTTAATTTCAAGTAACAGGGTGTAAAATGCAGCCTTTGTGGCCGGGTGGCGATGCTGCAATCGGAAAATCTTGGCAGGGGGTGGAGGGAGAAAAAGAGAAGTCTGCTGGGTGAACCCTGATTCCTGGTGATGGGCTGCAGTTTGCACGTCCCCTGGGGACCGGCAGAGAGGCTGCCTGTTCCTGCCTGCCTGCTGCCGTGAGCCTGGAGCTGGCCTCCCTGAAAGCCAATGCCCTTGGGTGGTGGCAGGAGCTTCCCCAAGCAGAGGGGTTTCAGAGAGTACGGTTCCTTCTGCTGGGTGCCCGCGCTGTTGGGGACCGCAGCGGTGCTTTAACCTTGTGCTGCTCCTCTGCAGAGGGGACACGTGGGACAAGGTGCCCAGAGAAAGGCAGGTGGGCCAGGACAGCAACGGGATCTCCCGGCCTTGTGCAGGTGAGGGGCAAGGAGCAGCTGTGCCCCTGGAGTGGCGGCGGGAAGCTGGAAGCAAAATTGTAGCTGAGTGGTGACACTACGGGAAAAGTCCGGACGCTTTCTTCCCCTTTATGGGCCTGGAGGTGAGGAGCCTCGTTCTTTCCTGGTGTGGTGCATTTTGGGGATGATGGCTGCCTTTGCTTGAAGCCCATCGCAGCCGTGCTTGTGTGTCAGAGGAAGGGGATTTCAACAGCCCCGCAGCTTGTCTTCCCCATACGCTGCTGTGGCTTCCCCTGCTGGTGAACCACCACGTGATGCAGCCTGGAGCCGTCCTTCCCACCTCAGCAGGTACCGGGGGCTCCTCGGCAGAGTGCAGAGGGGCCAAGAGGGCTCTGGGGGCTGGCAATGCTCTTTCTTCCTTCACGCTGCTTCTGCAATACTGCTGTGGGCTCCTGATGCGGTCTGCGCCGCTCTTTATCTCATTGATAGCAGAAAGCCACGTGCTTCCAGTTCGTTAGTGAGCAGCAGGACGGTGATAAGGGGCAGTGTATGGGGGGTTGTCTTCACGCCAGGCGGTGGTCACTGAGGGTGGGTGATGCCCTGCAGAGAACAGCCTCGCTGGCTCGTCCCTGTGGAAATGGGCTGTGGAGCAGTCAAATGCTCTCTATTTATGGTTCTTCAGAGTGACGTTTGGGAGGCACCGCTAGGTCACTCTGCACACAGCCCGGGTTGGTTCTGCGGTGTTTTAGCCTTGACTGAAGTTGTTCTGCTGTTCACAAACAGGGATTGCTCTTTGACTGCTCTGCTTGGAGGTAAAACACTGCTGTGGCATCATGTATAGCAGTGTGACTTCTTGTCACCTTTGCCAAACGGGGGTGCTGGCAGCAGTGCTCCTGTCTCCCACCCCGACCTGTGATGCTCCAGGCTGGTGCTGGTGTCTGCATTCAGCTGCTGCTGCTGGACCTCGGAAATGATCCTTCTGGGGCAAGAGTAGAAGGTGGTGGTTGAGATCATCTTCCAGATTGTTTTCTTGTTGAGACTGATCCTGAATTTGCTCTCATCCGTCTTGGAGCTGTGCTGGGGTGTGCGGCAGTGTGATGAAGAGGGAGGGTTCCTCGGGAGGTCTCTAGCCCAGCCCCTGCTGAGAGCAGATCCCTCAGACCAGGTCACTCAAGGGCTATGTCCAGTGGAGATTTGGGTACCTTCAGGGACAGAGACTCTGCACCCTCTCTGGCCCCAGGTTCAGTGTGTCACCACCCTTGGGGTGATCATTTATCTCTAAGCAGAAGTTCCCTTGCTGCTTCTTGTCCCATCAATGTGATGCTGCAAGGACAGTCTGGCTCCATCTTCTCTGTAACCTCTGGTTAGGTGTCTGGAGATGGCAAGAAGATCTCCCTGAGAAGCACCAGCTTCTCCTCGTATGTCTTACCATGTGCTCCAGCCCCTGACTGTGTTGCAAGACTGTATCCTCTATCTCTGTGCCTTTCTTGTTGCGGGGAGCCCAAATTGGATGCCAAATCCCAGGTGTGTGATCACAGGTGCCAGACAGAGGTGTGGGATCCTTTCCCTGGACCTCTGGACTGTGGTCTTGCACCACCCAGTGGGTTGTTGACCACCTCCACTGCAGGTTTGTGCCACTGACTCCTCTTCAACTCATCCACCAGCTTGCTGCAAGACTTTTTCAGCTAAGCTGCTTTCTAACCACTGGGGCACATCCATCCCGGGTGCAGGGCTTTGTATTTGCCTCTGTTGAACTTTGGGGGCTTCCCTGCAGCCTGGTGACATCCCTCTGAGGAGCAGCCCTGCCTGCCAGCGTGCCAACTGCCCGTCTGACAAAGATGTTAAGCAGTTTTGTTCCAGGTCTAGGATCCAGACATCTCTTTGCAGAGCTCAAAATGGGTAAGGAATTAGCTTTACCACCCAAACGGGGTGAGTGCCGAGGGCTGGGTGCCGTCGCTGTTCGTTGCACTGTTGGAGGCAGGCTCAGCTGGCTTGAGAGCCTCTCCTGGGACAGGAGAGCTGTTAACCCGTCTGTGTCCTCTGGGTTTTGGCAACAGTGCCTGTTGTTATGTGGAGATGATTATACCGCAGTCACACCACCATCATATGTACCCAGGATCAGCAGCTGTCTTGGTTTGAGTTTGAAAAACATCCGAAGGAGGGTAAGCGCTGTCTATGTGCTCAGTGAACCTTTGAGCTGTGCACAAATAACCTTCTGTCTCGGCTCCTGGCTGCCCGAATCCCCCCTGTCCCTCTTATAAACTCGGGTGCTGATGGAAGTAGCTTTTTCCTGTCCTCCCAGCATGTGATCCCCGTGCCGGGCAAGACAGGAGCCAGCCCTCTGCTCGTAAAGCAGCTCGGCCAGTCTGGGTGCCGGAGGGATGCCAGGACTTAGGGGGAAGGGAAGGCGTATTAAAAATATGCTGCTTGTCCGACAAAGTTCAGCTTCAGGTTCAACTGCAGCTCCTTTCCCTTCATCTGTGCTTGGGTCCTCCTGTTGCTTAATCCTTTGGGAGCGGAGCTGCTGTGCCCTGGCCGCTTGCTCCTTAGGGAAGGGGAGTGGTGGGGGGCATCACCAGTTCAGCCACATTTGGTCTTTCTGCGGACCTCCATGGCTAGCAGGAGAATTTCCCCGAAGGGCTGGCCCTGTCTGAGGTCTTGGTGCCTGAGGTCTGAGCCCAGGTGTGAGCAGGGGATGTGGCATGAGTGACTGTTTCCATCTCATTGCCTTGATCTTACCCTGGATGTGTGGCATCTAAGGGGAGCCTTAAATCTCCATGCTTCCTGAAGCCAGGTGGAGGTGGGTTCCCATGCAAGGTCTCAGCTTTGTCTCTCCCCAGGTTTCAGGGTGAGGACTGTGTCCTTTCCCCCACCCCAGGATGGCAGGGACATGGCTGGGACCCCTGCTTGCCACCAGAGCCGCTGGGCACCAGCCAGGCACTGAAACGGGCAGTTTCTGCCTCCAGCTCATGACTCTGTGCCAGTTCCCATCCACATCCCCCTGGGGAGGTGACAGCTTTGGGTGTGCCTGGCTTGTGGGGGCCTACAGTGGTCTGCTCTGACTGCCAGGAAAAGGGTCCACCTGGATCCTTTCCACGGGGATTGTGGAGCCATTGTGGACCAGAGCCAAAGCCCAGGCTGGTCCCGCCAAACCAGTGTCCGAAAAACGCTGCATAGAGCACTTTGTGCTCAGCCCCTCCTTTGGGCTCAGGCTTCTGGGGACAAAAGGGCACTGAAGAGGGGTTTGAGAAGCGGGGGCAAAACCCACCTGCAGGCCAGGGAGCGAATGAGAACGTGGAGCAGACAGAGAAATGGGAAAATAGGTCAGGCTGCAAACACAAAGGGATATTCTTCATCTGCAGTGACGTGCACGGCTCTCGGCCGCTCTGGCCTGCACGTTCCAGAAGGGATCGGTGGGGATTAAAGCAGCAGGGGCTCAATCTGGGATCAGAGAGGGACCGATGTGCCAGGGCCCCGCTGTCACTTGCCGTCCCTCTTTTATTCGCCAGTCCTTTAGCCTGGCAGCTGCGGAGGGGTGAGGCTCCGGAGGGGAGGGTCTTAACGTTGAGCTGTGTGTTTGGGTTGTGCTTAGTGACAGTGCTGCGCACACCCTTGTGCATCCCTGTGTTTCACAATGGCAGAGGGGTGACGGCAGCTTGGTCCCCTTGTGGCACTGCCCAGCTGGAGGCTGGCTCGGCTGCAGCCCAAGCCCTTGCCTGCATCAGCCAGGAGACGAGAGGTGCCCTAAATAGACCAAAAACTCCCGTGTTGTGCAATTGCGCTGCCAGTAACGAGCCCAAGTGGTCACTAGCGAAAGGAGAACCTGCTCCCCAGAGGGAGATGCAAATGCTCCTTCCCAGCGTTGTGCGGGGGCCAGCTCGGAGAGGCGCTGGTGTCCCTGAGGCTGTGTGGGAGAAACGTGCCCTGCTTGCTGTTGTGCGCGCTGGCTGGCAGCCCGGTTGCTCCGGTACCGGGTGCTTGGAGGGAGATGAACGTGCCGATGTGCTCGTCTCCCTGGCTGGGAACGGCTCCCGTGGAGCAGATGGCGGAGCCAAACGTGGCCTCAGCCGTCCCTTATTGCTGGCTGGGTGTGTGAGCTGATGGATGGCCCCGGCACGTCTTGGTGTGCTTGTGACTGTGGAGATGGTACTTTCTCTCTGGAGGGTCTGTCCCTCCCCAGCGCCAGGGGAGTGTGGAATATACTGCTCAGCACGGGTTTGCTGGCTGCACTGCTGCTGTGTCGGGGTGCCACGTTCCCCGGCTGGAGGCTGTTGGTGACTATCGTCAGCTCTCAAGGCTGCCGGTCCCGAATGAGCTGCTGCTGGCTGCCACCTTCCCCAGGGAGAGCTGGCTCTTGCCAGCTAACAGGTTGGCACAGCTTGCCCAAACCCCCAGCGGACTGCTGCTGCCTCGTGCTCCCTCTGGGGTTGTGGGTCCTGCCTCCTCAGGGGGTCCTCCGAGAGCAGTCCTCTGCGGGTGCTGCTCTTTGGGGGGCTGTAGCAGGCAGGCAGAGCTCAGCGAGGGGCAGAGAGCACGAGCACACACGTGCTGGTTCCTTCCTTCTGCCAAGGTTTGCAGCGCATTGGGGAATTGACCCCGTTTTGCCTTTTCTCCTCAGCTTACTCCTTCCTCCTTCCTGCGCATCGGGCAGCTGAGCAATGTGGACCTCAATGAGGACATCCGTGAGCTGGTGAGTGGCACAGAAAGGGGCCCACCGTCACCGAGACCCCTTCCCTTCTTCCACTAACAGCACTAACGGCTGGTTTTGTGTCCCCCCCCTTTACGTCCCACTTGTCCCACGCGGGCTCCAGTGCTTCCTCCTGGGCTGGGTGACCTTTGTGGTGTGGGTAGCTGGCCGCCCTTCTGCCTCGACCGTTGCTGCTTCCTCTTAGCCGCAGCGCTGGCCCAAGGACATCGTCATCCCCTGCCCCTCTCTGAGTGCCAGCACCAGCCTGCCGGCACAGGAACCTTTCTCCCGCGGGAGCAAATGTAGGATCCAGTGGTGTGGGAAGGGATTTCTTTCCTGTCCTGAGAGCTCTAAGCTGCTTCTCTTGCCTGCTGCCTAGCTCAGTGTGAAGGCAAGGGAGGGGATGCATGGTGGGACAGGAGCTGGGGGAAGATGTCTCAGCCCTGGGGACAGGGTTAGTGATAGATGGAGCATCTTGTGAAAACTCTCAAGTTTCAAGTTATTCCCCCTTCCATGCACACTTGAGAAGCTTTTCTTCCCTGGGTGCTCCTGCCTCAGTTCTGGAGTTGCAGGAGGAGCAAACGGAAAGAAGACTCTTGCTAAATATTTCTTGTGGAATTCTTAAATGGGAAGAAATATGTCTTAATCCGGTGCCTCGGAGGAAAGGCTGGGCTGGCTTTGGCCATAGCCATAATGTGGGGCCAGGGAAGGGTGCAGGCTGCCACTGCCCCGGGGGCCCCTCCGGCATCGTTGGTAAATGCCCTAATTCGGAGCTGGGAACAGCTTGCACAGTCAAAGGCGTTTGGGAAACAGAATTTGGTTTCTGCCCAAAAACGTGGGCCTGCTTGAAATAGCTCCTTGCTTTCAGCTGAAGGAATTTCCTGCTGAGGTGAAAGGTTGCCCTCCACCGGAGCACGGAGCCGCTCGGAGGCAGTGCCGGATCAACATGGCTGTGCAGTGCCCAGCTGAGCAAACCCTCCATCTGCCAGTGGGGAGACGTCCTGCCCAGGGGTGGAGAGGCAGTGGGTGAGGGCGCACGCCTGACAGCCTGTTCCAGCTGCCATAAATCCCACACATCCACCAACTTGTGGAAAATCATCCCGGATCCTGGCCTGCCGGGCAGCTCGGACTAGGGCTTGGGTCTCTGCAGTCCTCCCTGCCTCTCCTGAGCGTGAAAACCAGCATTAAACCAGCAGTTATGTGGCAGAGAGGAGGGTTGGACTCGGACCTGGCCCTCCTAACCTGTGCATCGCATCCTGCAGGAGACGGAGCTCCCTCGGCAGCATCCCAATGAGATCCCCCACAATGAGAAGCTCCTGTCGCTCAAGTACGAGGTAAGTGCCCGTCTCCCTCCCTCGGCTCTGCCCCCTGGGATGCAGTGGGTGAGGTACATGGGGCTTGTGGCAGCCCAGCTAGAGTGGTTCGGCAGGGAAGGAGAGGGATGAAGGGAGGAAAAAGATACAGGGGTGTGGGGGTCTGAGGCCAGCCCTCCTCAGCACGGGCGTCTCTTCCCCTGCACTAGATGGTAACAGCATTTCCCTTTCCCAAACTAGAGCTTGGACTATGACAACAGTGAAAACCAGCTGTTCCTGGAGGAGGAGAGGAGGATAAACCACACGGTGAGTCTCACTGCTGGGGGGCTTCTCGGTGCCGGGGGAGGTCATGCCCAAAGCGGTGTTTGAGCTGGGGTGGGTTTATGGACACTGACCAGCTTGTGACAAGCCATAAAACCTCAAGAGCAAGGACCCAACGTAGGATGGTTTGAATGAGATCTAGCCTGGGTGTGTATGGTAGCATTGCTGGGAGGCACAGGGCAGGTTGCTGAGCAGAGGGACTTCTGGATTCATGTGAAGCATCTGCCCTAGGGGCTTTGGGAGTCAGTGCTGCAGCTGGAAGCCCAACAGGAGGGGTCTGATGGAGGCAGGTGAGCTGGAAAAGCATGTCTGCTGTTAGGGGTCCCACAGAGAGGCAAGGGCACTGGCTTAAAACATGTAAATTGTGGCCATGCTTTGCAATCCTGGGTGAGCCAGCATTGGTTTTCCTTGGGCAGCTCTCCTCAGAGCTGCCCAGGCTTAGGGCTGTGTTGGAGAAGGTGGTTGGGTGGGTTGGAGTCCCCCTGTGATGCTGGCAGGGGCCAGATGCGGTGGGGTCTGATGGCTGTCTGTCCCTCAGGCTTTCCGGACGGTGGAAATCAAGCGTTGGGTTATCTGTGCCATGATCGGCATCCTCACTGGCCTCGTTGCCTGCTTCATCGACATTGTGGTGGAGAACCTGGCTGGGCTGAAGTACCGCGTGGTGAAGGGCAGTATCCTCCAATGGAGCTGTGGCCACCAGCAAGCCGGGAGGTGTGGGATCTCTGCTCGTGGTAGCCACGAGAGGGGTGCTGGGGGAGAGAGCAGCACTTCCTCGCCTGGGTTTGGCAGCACAAACCCTGCTGCCCAAGGTGCTGCCGAGTGCCCAGCCACTCTGCGGTGCTGAGCTGTGGCCGGGCGCTGCCATAACGGAGGAGGCTCCTCACAGAAGCCCTGGCTGCCACAAGTGCGCAGGATCTACTGCGCTGCCGCCGTCCAAGAAGCATTTTAGCGCCGCTTTATTGCGGTGGGAGGGGTGGTACCCAACTGATACTGGCCTTTCCTTGAGCCGCCTCGTCAGACATTGACAAATTCACGGAGAAAGGGGGCCTGTCTTTCTCCTTGTTGCTCTGGGCCACCCTGAATGCCAGCGTGGTGATGGTGGGCTCCATGATCGTTGCTTTCATAGAGGTAAGAGTTTGGAAGTGGCCTGGGTTTGGTACCCCCCTGCCTCCATCCCTGGCCCTTGACACCAGGGGGAGCAGGATCATGTCTCCAGAAAACATGCAAGTTTGTGTAACAGCAAATGTATTTTTGCCAAATTGGCTCTTGATAGCCCCAGTTCCTTGGCGTTGGCTCCAGCTGTGCTGTCAAGTTTCTCCTGGGGTGTCAGACGGACAGGACATGCTGCCCTTCGCTGGCAGCCTGGGGCAGAGGGTGTGCTCCAGCCTTGGGCAGCTCTCACAAGCCTTGGCCCCAGCTTGGCCTCTCCATGTTGGGTGTGCGTGAGCGCCCGCAGAGAGCAGGGTGGTCTGGTGCCTCGGGGACACGCTCGGGAGGACAAGCCAGAGACTGGGGCCGGTTACAGCTGAGAGGGGGTGATGGCTCCTCACGGGGCCATTCTGAGTCAGTGGTGTCTTCCTTGTGGCTTTGCCCTTGCTCTCCCTGGTCACCAACTGTGAGCCTTCTGCAGCGCTGGGCTTCCCGCCATGGCACACGGTGGGGACACCCTGGTGTCCCCCAAGAACCCAGGCAGCTCCTCCTCCCTGGCATGTTTGCCTTTAGGGGCAGCGGGTGCCTCCCTTAAGCCCACCTTCAGAGCCTGTAGGTAGGCTTTGGCGCCATCTCTGAGCCTCCCTGAGGCTGTGCTGAGGGATGGGGGTAAAACGGCCACTGTGTCCCCATCCTGTACGTGGCAGCCACTCACGCTCTCCCTGCTCCCTGCAGCCCGTCGCAGCCGGCAGCGGCATTCCCCAGATCAAATGCTATCTCAACGGTGTGAAGATCCCGCACGTTGTTCGCCTCAAGGTAGGAAGCGGGAGGTGGTGGGATGTGTGCCTTCTGCCCGTGATGGGGTCCCCTCTGCTGGGCTGGCCCGGGCGCCTTGTGTCCTCATGGGGTGGTCCCTGCCTGCGCTGCCGCAGAGGGGGAGCTGGTACGAGCTCCCCACCGTGTTGCTGGGCTCCATAGTTGTTCCCCCTGGTGTCGGGCAGTGAAACCTGCCCTGGGATCGGGAGATGGCGCTGGAAAGAGCAGCTTTGGGGCATTTTTGCTCTGGCCAGGGATAAAGTTGGCCAACCCCATTGCCACAACAAGGAGGGGGTGATGAGCTGAGAGTCACGAGTTCCCCAGGGTTGCTGGCTCCCGCCCCTGCAGCTCTCTGGGTCTGTGTCCCCTGTGGCTGCCGTGGTCGTGTCCCTCGTGTCACCCCTGTGATGTCCTGTGCCCGTCATCTCTGTTTTGCAGACCCTGGTGATCAAAGTCTGCGGGGTCATCCTCTCGGTGGTCGGTGGCCTGGCTGTTGGGAAGGTGATGTACACAAACCACTCTCCGGCACACTCCTGGCATGTTGATACCCTCTGCTGGCACACGTGCCACAGCCTGTCACCAGCCCTGTGCTGGGAACAGGGCGCTGGTGGCCCTGTGGTGACTTCCCAGTTTTACACCCTGGTCTGCTGGCCAGGGTGACTGCGGTGTGGCCAGGCTTGGGGACACCCTGGGGCATGTGGTGCCAGTTCCCTGGGGTGCACAGTGCCACCAAGCCAGCCTGTGTGTGGCTCAGCTGAAGGCAGGAGAGCAGCATCCTACATGCAGTGGTGGTTGTCCCTGCAAATGTTGGATGGGGGACACCTGGATGCCCTGTTGGCACCTTGCTGGGATCGAAGGCAGGCAAGGCAAGCCCCTGTCCCCTTGGATGGAGGGGAGCGCTGGTGGGAACAGGAGGTGGCCACAGGAGCCACTCATTAGAACAAGGATTTAGGGGAAAAACAGCAGTCTCTGCAGAGACATGGCACTGTGTGCCTGAGCGCTGGCCTCCAGCTTCTTCAGGGCTGAGCTGGTGAGCAGCATTCAACTGTCCCTGGGGTTCTTTCTTCTCTGATCTGACTCCACTTTCCTGCCCGTAGGAAGGACCCATGATCCACTCTGGAGCGGTGATTGCTGCTGGGATCTCCCAGGGAAGATCCACGTCTTTAAAGCGAGACTTCAAGGTTGGTATTGGGGGCCGAGGGCCTGTGCTGCAGGTCCCCCTCCTGCACCCAAACTGGGATGTTCCTCTGGGTCACACTGGTGGCTTGGGGTCATATATTGCCTTCCCTGTGTCTCCCCTAAACTCATGTCTGTGGCCAGCCCTAAACCTGCCTTCGCTTCGGTGTTGCAGATCTTCGAGTACTTCCGCAGAGACACAGAAAAGAGAGACTTTGTCTCGGCTGGAGCTGCTGCTGGTGTCTCGGCTGCGTTTGGTGCCCCCGTGGGTGTGTGTCTTGGCTCTCTGATGCTGAGCGGTGCCTGCAAGTGGATCTTGTCAGGAGGTTGCTTCTACTTACACGGAGGCAGCTGCCAGGATCTGCCTAGGGCACTGCAGGAGCCCTCCTGCAAAGTGCCCGGCCCCGCTCCGAGCTCTCCTGCCCCACCATGCAGGTCTCGGCGAGAGAGGAGGGGGATTATCTGTCTCAGATCCCAAATGTTGCCTCCCTGGGATGGAGGAAGGCAGTGGAGGGGCTTCACTGCCATCAGTACATCACTGGTGGCTGGGTGGGCTTGCTGGTCCCTTCGCTGGAGCCTGTGAGGTCTGGGCCAGTGTGGGGCATGTGGGCTGGGATGAATTTGGGTGCCTCGGCTGGTGCTGTGAGCCAATGGTCCATGGCATGTGCCACTTGTGAAGGTGTTTGTGTCTTGTATTTGCAGGGGGTGTCCTTTTCAGCTTGGAGGAAGGGGCTTCCTTCTGGAACCAGTTCCTGACATGGAGAATCGTAAGTGCTGGAAAGCAGGAGCAGTAAATTAAGGGCTGCTGGCTCCGGCGTGAGGCATTGCCTTTTCCCGATGCCCCGCAGCCCCAGGTCTCCTGCCATCCCTGCCCCAGCTGGGCTGCCCATGTGTAACGCATCCCAGGGAACAGCATTCCAGGTCCCCTTCTGTGTCCTGGTCCTTGGGCTGAATTTGGACCTGGCCGAGCTCTGTCTTGCTGCCAGCTCCTTTCCAAGGGAGCCACCTTGGGCTGTGCCCCAGGGCAATGGAGAGGCAAAAAGAGGAGCAAGCCCATGGTCAGTGTAAGCTGCCCAGTGCTGCCACAGGGAACAGGGCCTCTTGTCCCCACCACACCGTGGGTACCAAGGGCCTCATGGGGGTGGTTTGGGGAAATGTGGGGGGCACGTGGTGAGGAAGTGAGGCTGGAGGCCTCTGGCAGTGACTCTGGGCTGCATCTCCTTCCAGTTCTTTGCCTCCATGATCTCTACGTTTACTCTGAACTCTGTCCTGAGTGTTTACCACGGCAATGCTTGGGATCTTTCCAGCCCTGGGCTCATCAACTTCGGCAGGTTTGATAACGAGGTATGGACAGATATTCCCGGTGTAGGGCTCTGTTGGGGGGCGGTTAGAAGCAGCCCACAGCAGCTTGGGGCCACCAGTCTGTCTTAAAACATCACCCAGGGGCTGAGGCAGGCTCTGCCCTAGCAGGCTGTGGGGTCTGGCCAGGTCCTATCTCCACCAACCACAGCAGAAGGCTTTTCTGCAGCCACTGCTGGGTCTGGGGGCTGCATGGTGTCCAGGGGAGACTTTGGGGCAGCTCTGGGAGCTGCTTGCTGGCGCAGGCTGGTGCTGTCCCAGCAGACAGCGACCGGCTGCAGGGCTGCAAATGAGCCAGACCTGTAACTAGTTCCTTTCTTGCTTGCAGAAAATGGGATACACGATCCAGGAAATTCCTATCTTCATCTTTATGGGAGTGGTTGGTAAGAGAGTGCTGCTCTTTCAATTTCATTAGTCTGAATAATTTCCTCTGTCTGGGTCTAAAAAGCTTTGGGATCCAGTTTCTTGGGGAGAGTGGGAAATCCATTAGACTCTGGAGCAGAGGCTGCTTGTGGGGCTTACACGGGGGCGAAAGCTGGGTCCTGGCCCAACCCTTACCCTTGTAGCAAAGGCGAGCCCCTTTAATCCGTGTCGCTGAATGGCGTCAGTGCATCGCAGTCCTGAGCAGCCCCTTGCTTTCAAACAAGCTGCCCTTATCCCTGCGGAGTTGGACTGTCCCTCGCCTGCCTAGTGTCAGTGCTGTGACGCTGGCCTCCGGCCACCTTGCTACTGGTGCCGGGCTCCCCTTGGTGTCAGGTCCTGGCTGTCCTGCAGGGACAGCGTACACCTGTCCCGGAGCTGCCGGTCACCCTGGGTGGGTTGTTGATGTCTCCCTGAGCTTCACGGGTTCCTTGTGTCCTGGGCAGCCGTAGGAGAGCCTGGGACCAGCGTGCTGAGCTTTGCCTCTTCTGCATTCACAGGCGGGATCCTCGGGGCCCTGTTCAATGCCCTGAATTACTGGTTAACGATGTTCCGGATCAGGTAAGAGCTCATGGGTAACTAAGGTGATTGACATGGGTTGGTAGCTTCCAGGGCATCACTCCTCTTGGGCATTTATGGGCCACAGCTTTCTGGGCTTGGCTCTGCACTGTCCCCCCGGCCAGATCACGCCAACCCATCCGTGGGAGCTGTGCCCGGCTCCGTGCAGGGGAGGTGGACGGGTCTGCTGGAGCTGGCTGGGCAAAGCTGCTCCTGCCGCTGGCCGCCTGCCCCAGGTCCCCACCACAGCTTCACTAGAGGACAGAGCGCAGGACAGCCTGGCAGGGCTCTGGGAAGGGAGCAGAGGCAGTCAGCCTCTCCGTATGCCTGATGTGACGTGCCACGCCAGGCTGAGGGTGATTCTGCCTGCACCCCTGGGTGCCACCCTCACTCCGTCACTCCCTTTGCAGGTACATCCACCGGCCCTGCCTCCAGGTGGTCGAGGCCATGCTGGTGGCAGCAGTGACAGCAACTGTGGGTTTTGTGATGATTTACTGCTCAAGAGACTGCCAGCCCATCCAGGGGAGCACGGTGGCATATCCCCTGCAGGTAGGAGATGTTGGAGAACTGTAGGGTGGGGGATGCCCTGAGGCTGAGGGCTGAGTAGGGAGACGAGACGCTGCTGGGTTTTGTGGCACTGGACCTCGCAGTCAATGCCTTCCACCGCCGGCAGAGATGGAGACCCAAGCATGGCGTTGGTGTGCTTGCTGCCCAGAGCTACCTCCTGCCTGGCACACATCCCCCTGAGTCTGGTAGCCTTCCTTGTTACAGGGCAGCCCAGATCTGCCACGTCTAACTCTCTCTCTCTCTCTCTCTTTTCTTCCTCCTCAGCTTTTCTGCGCTGATGGAGAGTACAACTCCATGGCCACTGCCTTCTTCAACACACCCGAGAAGAGCGTTGTCAACCTCTTCCATGACCCTCCAGGTCCGTGTACCTGGCAAGTGGGTCCTTGAGCATGAGCAGAGCAGGGCTGGGCTCGCGTGAGGTGGCTGACCTGTGCCCTGGCTGCTTGCGGGACAACAATCGGCATGGCCCCATGAGGGCACGATGGGGTCCAGCAAAGCACTGTGCCCACTCCTTTCCTGCAGTGGTGGAAAGAGGTGGTGCACCTGGTGTCACCTACAAGCTCGGCCAAAGGGCTGTGGTCTCTGGAGCCTGTGGAGGGGGAGGACCTGGTCTTGTTCGCGCATGTTTGCAAGCTGTCGCTTCTAAGTTGTGTGGGAGCATGTCTGACCCTTGCTGGCTCTCTGAAGTCTGTCCTGGAAATGTCCCTAGCTGTTTTCTTAATTAACAGGGCCTCTTGCCCCAGAATGACTTTACCTTCTAGGCAGGTTGCGGAGGTGGATCTTGGGGTTTGGATTTGCTTGAGAAATGCAATTTGGCTCCCAGGTTCCAGCTCCCGTTTCCCTTGGACCTAGTGTAATGGCAGTGTGCCTTCTGTCTGCTGGTCTGAGTGTTGTGCCCAGCTGCATGTGGGCAGGGAACAGACAGCTCCGAATTTCCAGACCCTCCGCCTAGAGTGTGCAGCTTGGCCACCTGAAGCCAAGTGATGACTGTCCTGCGTCTCGGGGCCGCTCCCTGCAGTGCTGGGTCCTCCCTGGCTCAGGGCTTCGGTCCATTGACCTCTGAAGGAGAGGTTGCAAAATACTCATTTAAACTCAACTGAACTGCTCAGCAATCCTAAAATAGCAGTAGGCTGAGTCCTGGGGACAGCAGGGTCTCACTGTAATGGGCCAGTCTGCTCCATGGGGCAGCGTGGGACTGGCTGGAGCAGCCGTGGGAGCTGTGGGACTGGGGGGGGGGGGGTTTGTAGGACCTACTCTGTTGTTGATCCCAAAGCTGGTGGTAGGACCCTTGCCAGCTCACCAGCACCTCTGTCCTCCCGACCTCGTCCTCCAGCGCTGGCTGTCCCCTGGGGCTTTGAAGTTCGTCACGCTGCCTCACAGGGGGCTGGGAACCGCGGGGGTGGGAGGGGACGGGTCATCGCGGGTCGCGAGATGGAGGAAAGGCGCGTGCTGGACTCGGTGGGATGGGAGGGCTTGGGATGGCACCAGCTGGCTGGAGGGGCCCTTGAGGGGGCAGAAGCAACCTAAAGAGCTGATTTTGAAAGGATGATTTTGAAAGGGTGGAAGGTACAGCCGATGCGAGGGCTTTCATGGCTAAGAGTGTGTTGTGGGGCTGCTGCTGTCTGTTGCTCCCATGGCCACAGCCCATTGTGGTGTCCTCTGGGCTGCGGGACCAGCACTGACTCTCCATTCTCTCTCCACCTCAGGTTCCTACAACCCCATGACGCTGGGCATGTTCACGCTGATGTATTTCTTCCTGGCCTGCTGGACCTACGGCCTCACTGTGTCTGCGGGGGTCTTCATCCCCTCCCTGCTGATTGGCGCTGCTTGGGGGAGGCTCTTTGGCATCTCCCTGTCCTACCTGACCAAGGGCTCGGTGAGTCCTTGGTGGGAAGGGGTGCTGGGCAGGGGGAGCTGTGGCACCCAGCCCTCCTCCCTTGCTGCTGGGCAGGTGGCACGTGCAGGCAGTGTGCACGGAGCTGGATAAGAGCTTGGCACAGCCATCTGGAGTGGGTTGGCTCCTCGCTTGATGTCTTCCTGAGCTGGCTCTGAGCTTTCCCACATCCCGATGGAGCCCTGCCAGCAGCTGGGCTATGCAGGTGGCCTCAGGCACCCCTCCCCACTTTGGAGGGGAGTTTGGGGGCCAGGGTACTGCTCATGATCTCTGGATGCCCTGGAGCCAGCAGCTGACTTGGCTCCTTCTCTCTTCTGTGCTCAGATCTGGGCTGACCCTGGGAAGTACGCCCTGATGGGAGCTGCGGCACAGCTGGGTGAGTTCCCCACGGCACAGTCTTGGCCACCTTCTGCTCATGTCGGGGTGAGGGTGGCATGAGAGAAAGTGGTCCATGCTTCCCTGGTACAGCTTCTTCCCCAGCTGAAGCCAAGCCTAGCTGTCAGCTTCCTAACGACCCTGCCAAGCGTGGGCTTGGCAGCTTGTGAGGGCTGGGCTTGTCCAGGGCATCCCTGCCCCTGTGGGTGGTCCTGTATCACTGAGACACCGCCTGGAGTACTGTGTCCAGCTCTGGGGGGCCCCCAACATAAGAGGGACACAGACCTGTTGGAGCAGGGCCAGAGGAGGCCACCAAAATCATCAGAGGGCTGGAGCCCCTCTGCTGTGAGGGCAGGCTGAGAGAGGGGGTTGTTCAGTCTGGAGAAGAGAAGGCTCCGGGGAGACCTCAGAGCCCCTTCCAGTCCCTAAAGGGGCTCCAGGAATGCTGGGCAGGGACTCTTGATCCAGGAGTGTAGCAGGGCAGGGCGGTTGGAACTAGATGATCTTTAAAGTCCCTTCCAACTCTAACCATTCTATGATTCTATGTGCAGAGACTGGGGGGCTTTGGTTGCTTTGCTATTCCCTTACCCCATGTTTTCCTGCCCCCCCCCTAAACCTCTTGGGTGCCTCTCGCAGGTGGGATAGTACGGATGACGCTGAGTCTCACTGTCATCATGATGGAGGCAACAGGCAATGTCACCTATGGCTTCCCCATCATGCTGGTGCTGATGACAGCAAAGATTGTGGGAGACTACTTTGTGGAGGTGAGGGCTGGTGTGCTCACCGGGAGCCTGGGACCTGGCAGGAGGCTGTGGGTTGGGGGTGCTGGGGGGGCCAGGACAAGTGTGTGCTCCCCTCAGTGTGAGGGGAATTGCTGCCTGGCTGTACACCTTGGCATTGTGCCAGGCTTCTCCTGACAGCTGGGATGTCGTTGCAGGGGCTCTACGACATGCACATCCAGCTGCAGAGCGTGCCCTTCCTGCACTGGGAGGCCCCGGTGACGTCCCACTCCCTCACGGCCAGGTAGGTGGGCTGCGGGACGCTCGTCACTCCTGGGGCAGCAGCTTTTGGACCACGCTGTTGGCCTGAGCTGGAAATGGAGGTGGTTATGCCCTTCGGTCCCAGGAGCCTGCTGTCCCCTGGTGCCATCAGCCCAGGTCCTTCCCCAGCAGGGACTGTGGTCTGCAGTGCATTCCCTCCTCTCATCCCTGGCAGATTTTGGGGACAGAGGAGGCGTCAGGGCTGCGGAGATGTGTGTATTTGGGGCATGCTGCTGTGGGGCTGTGTTTCACACTGAGCCTTCCCTGCAGGGAGGTCATGAGCACTCCTGTCACCTGCCTGCGGAGGATCGAGCGAGTGGGCACGGTTGTGGACATCCTCAGCGACACCTCCTCCAACCACAACGGCTTCCCGGTGGTGGAGAGTAACCCTGACACCACGCAGGTGGGCTGGGCAGAGGGGATGCAGCTGGGGGTCGGCCATGCGAGGGCTGGCTGTGGTGTGGGATCCTCGCCCTTGCTTCCCCCCCTTCCCAGCCCTGTCTAATGCACGGTGCTCTGTTGTAGGTGGCAGGACTGCGAGGTTTGATTCTCCGTTCCCAGCTCATCGTCCTGCTGAAGCACAAGGTGGGTGAAGCTGCATGGAGGCTGTTCAGGCTGTGTCTGAGCCCCTGTTCCACTGCTGCCTCAGGCCCCTTGCTGCACGCCTTGCTTGGAAGGAGCTGGCTGAGGGTCCCTGTCAACTCCCTCAGCTCACCCGAGGAGATGGTGGGGGCTGCCATGCCGTGCTGGGGTTACCCCAGCATCATCCTGTGCCCCGCTGAGCCCACAAACCCCGAGGGGATGGGAAATGGGCTTTTCTTCTGCAGATGGTCCATCTGCCACGTGCTCCTGCCCTCTCCCCTCCCTGGCCCTGTACACTGCCCTGGCCCCAGTGTCTGTCGGTGCTGCTGGATGGTCCCCGACGGTCTCTCTTCTCCCAAGGTTTTTGTGGAAAGGGCCAACCTGAGCCTGGTGCAGCGGCGGCTGAAGCTGAAGGATTTTCGGGACGCCTACCCCCGCTTCCCCCCCATCCAGTCCATTCACGTCTCCCAGGATGAGCGCGAGTGTATGATCGACCTCAGCGAGTTCATGAACCCCTCGCCCTACACTGTGCCTCAGGTAACGGCTGGGGCCCCCTCTGCACCCCAGCATCCCAGGGGTCATGGGTGGGTGATGGGTGCTGGCTGGGCATGCCGCAGCCCGTGCAGTCCCGCTCTGCCTTGCAGGAGGCGTCTCTGCCGCGGGTGTTCAAGCTCTTCCGAGCCCTGGGACTGCGGCACTTGGTGGTCGTGGACAATCGCAATGAGGTGAGTCCCTGCTCGCTGTGTGCGGGCAGCCTGGGCTCCTTGGGGGCACGCTGCCCTTGTCCCCAGGCTCTGTGTGCCAGCACGGGGCTGTACCCTGTCCCTTTCCCGACAGGTGGTGGGCATGGTCACCCGCAAGGACCTCGCCAGGTACCGGCTGGGGAAGGAAGGCCTGGAGGAGCTCTCGCTGGCGCAGACATGACGTGGGGCTGCACTGCCCAGCAGAGACGTGCCCCAGCCCCTCGGAGCCAGCGACCCCCTTTTGCAGGAGGAGGGGAGAGGACTGGGCTAGCCTGTGCAGGCATCGTGGTGCCCGGAGCACTGGCATGGCTATGCTGCCCTGGCTCTCCTGCCTGTCGCTGCCTTCCCGTGTCTACTGCCTCCTCTTCTCACCCCTTCCTCTGCTTCCCCAGGGGATCAAAATGCACCCTTGACTCCGTTAGCTCCTGGCATAGGCTCTCCCTGAGGGTTGGGTGAAGGCTGGAGTGTGCCGGGGCAGCGGAAGTGCCCTGCTGAGCTGGGCATAATTCTTTGTCATGGCACGTGGCCTCCATCACCTCCATCACCCAGCCTGGCTGCCTGGGACTTAGCTCTGCCCTGGCCCCTGCTGTAGGGCTTGCGTGGGGAACAGAAGGGACATGGTGGGGCTCCCTCCTGCTCCCAGGTCCCTGTCCTCACTGCGCTGTACTCCTGCTGGTTGGGTCAGGCTGAGCCCCGGGGCAGGCTCCTGTGTCTCTGCCCTTCTCAGCTGTGCAATAAAAGGGCTCCCGTGGTTCAGCGGCTGCTGCCTCTTGCTCTTTCTTGGCTCCCACCACCACTCTGACCCCAACCCCCATGTGGGCAGACACCCCTGGTGTTCGGGGCTGGGATGGGGAGGGGAGAGTTGCCTACTCTGGGCAGCGTTGGTTCTGTAGCCTGTGTCCCTAGTCTGTGTCCCTCTGCCACTCCTGCCCTCCTTCCACCATTGCTGCTGCCACCTCTGCCCATGCTGCGGTCGAGTCACCCCTGGGTTTGTTTCTATACTTGCTGCAGCTTGTTCTGGCCCTTGCCAGGCACCTCAAAACCTACCACCAGCCCTGGATCTGGTCAGGGGCAGGGAGCAGAGCCTACACTCCCCTGGGTGATGAGGAGGGCTGCAGCCCTGGCACCTCAGCTCCCCCATCTCCTGCCATCCTGGCTCCTCACCTTGGCATTGCCCCCTGCCCTGGCTTGGGGCTGCCCCCTCCTCCCTCAGGCAGGGGCAACCTGATGCCTGGGGGCGGGGGCTTTCGGCTGCGGGATACTGTGCTGAAATAAAGCTTGTTTGTACTTTTATTGTGGTGCTGCCTGTCTCTTGCTTCCCCCCTTCCCCCGGTGCCACTACCCAAGCTCAGTGCCATGTCTGTTGGTGTCTGTCTGGGGCTGAGCCGAGCTGTGTCCTCACTGCTGATGCTGGGAGGGCACCAGCCAGGGCCCCCCCACCTTTCTCAGCCCCCCGGCAGGGCTGGAGTGCTCAAGGCGGGGGGGTGGCTGCCCCTTCCCGGGTGCTTTTCCCTTTCAAGGCCAACAAAGAGCTGCCACAAAGTGGAGAATGCCTTGGCTGGGCCCTGGTAACAGCCAGGTCCGGCGCTGGGGGCCCTGGGGAAGGGCCGGCTGCCCTCCCGGTGCCACGGGGTGGCCCTGCTCTCCTGTGTGGGTCTGGTTCCCCGGCACTGCTGTGGGCAGGGGAGCTGTGGGGTGCAGTGGGTCCCTGAGATGAGGACGGGTCCCCGCTGGGTGCTGGCAGCTGGGTGCTTTACGAGGCCCCGCATCGCCCTTTGCCCCGGCGTGGCTGAGATAAGGGGATGGGATCCACCGACTTGGACCGCAGAGTAAACACGGGCTGCTGGCTCCTGCCGGCACCGCGCTTCCCTCCTCTTCCTGCTGCCGGGGCAGCCGGTGGCCCCCGAGGGCCACGCCAAGCAATGGCCCTTTGTCACCGGCAGCAGGGACACCGCAGTGGTAGGCGGCAAAGGACACCACACACTCTGGTGCCTGGCGGGAGTCATTTATTCACTCATCCCATTGCCAGCTCTGACCCAGCAGCTCCAGGTGCCCCGGCGCTGGCACCGGGGCTGCCGGGTTTACCATTAACTGGACGGCACGTGGCGGGGCTGGGGCCACAGTGGGGTCACAGCCCAGTGAAGGGCTCAGCTTCCAGCCCTGGGTGGCCAGGCTCGGGCGACAGCTCCCGCCTGGCTCCCGGCAACTCTGGCCCCGGCTCCACCGTCCAGTTGGCCAGGAGGTCGCTGAAGTCGGGGGTGCCAGTGTGGAGGAGGCCGGTGGGGCCAGGGCCCGGTTCCCTCCAGAAGGAGGGCGGCAGCTTCCTCCGGTGCATGGGGGTGATGTGGCCATATTTCCTCTCCAGCCGCTGCGTCTTGCTGCCGGCCGCCCGGGGTGGCAGGCACCGGTGAACGCCATACTCGAAGAGCTCGGCCAGTGGCCCCAGCCTGTGCATGGCCCCAGGGCCGCCCCGCGGTGCCATGGCCTCGGGCTGGCCCTCGGCATGCCGGGGTGAGCCGCAGTCCTCAGGCACGCCACAGCTGCTGGTGGCCTCCTCCCGGCCCTGCCGCCCGAAGTACCGCTGGATGTCGCAGCTGATGAGCTCCGAAAACTTGAGGAGCCGCAGGGTGGTCTCAGCAGTGCTGGGGATGGCCAGCTCTGGCCTCACACTCTCCTCCGCCACCTCCTCTTCATCCTCTTCCTCTTCTTCCTCCTCCTCCTCGGAGAGGTCGGGGAAGTCAGGCTCAGGGCGTGTGGGCAGCAGCAGGCTGTGTGGGAAGGGCGAGGGCAGCCGCAGCTCGGCCAGGGGCCGGATGACGCCCGCAGCCATGTCAGTGCGCAGGGGCACCCCGGGGCCCAGACTCACCCTGCAGGCAGGGACAGCGGGGTGAGGGTGGCGCACACCCTGGCACCATCCCTGACCCGCTGCCCTGCAGCGGCACATGGCCCTGAGGCAGCAGGCGGACTGTGTCATGCCATGCCATGACCAGGCTGGGGCTGCAGGGCAGCCAGGACATCCCCCACAGGCCACGGGACACGGGGCAGTGTGGATGTCCCCACCAAGCCATGGGATACAGTGCAGTAGAGACGTTCCCCCTGAGTCATGCGACATTGGGGCAGCAGGGACATCCACACTGAGCCATACAACCATGCAGCAGGAATGTCCCCACCAAGACATGGGATGTGGGACAGCAGGGATGTCTGTGGGGCAGCGGGGATGTCCACCTGAATCCATGGGATGTGGGACAATGGGAAAATCCCCAAGTCACAGCATGTGGGACAGCAGGGATGTCCTCACTAATCCATGGGATGTGGGGCAGCAGGGATGTCCCCACCAAGTCATGGGATGTAGAGCAGTGGGGACATCCCCCAGAGCTGTGGGACAGTGGGATGTTGCCCTTCACCCCAGGGCTGTGCATGGAGGTGAACAGGGCTCAGCACCCACCCTGCCACCCTGGGCTGAGCCCCCGGGACACTGAGCCCTGAGCCCTGCCCACGCAACGGTCCTGCAGGTTTCCCTGTGACAGGGCGAACCTGGCCACCTCCCCACACCACCCTGGTGGGCTCTGGTCACGGCTGGGTTTTGCTGAGCTGGATGAGGCCCCTCTGTGGTTAGTGGGGTCCCCAGCCCTGCCTTACTTGCAGGGCATCCCCGGCCATGTGCCTGGGACCACCATCACCGCAATCCTGACAGGGTCTTGGGGCAGGGAACAAATCCTGGGGGACAAATCCTGCTCCTGCCACACCAAGCACAGTGCTGGACCCTGCACCCAGCCTGAGACAGCATCGCTGCTGTCCCTGGGGTCACCATGCATCCCTCTTTGTGCTGTCCCCACCGTGGGACCCCCAGTCCTGCCTCGGTGCTGCCCTGGGGCTGGTGGGGGGGGGCTCAGCCTCCCGGGGCTGCCCTGGGGATGGAGCCAGCCCTCCCCACTGCCACCCTCAGCCAGAGAAACACCCCGGTGCAGGAGGGCATCGCCCGGGGCCGCGGCTCGGCACTCACCTTGGCGCTGCTGCCCGGCCATGCATAGGCTCCCGCGCCGCTCCCCCTTGCCGTCCCTCCACCTGGGCCTGAAGTATTTATAGCGGAGCAGCGAGCTGACGGCTGGCAAATATTTGGTAGCTGTATTGTAATAGTAGACTCGGTAAACAGAGCTGGGGTTTGCTTTAGCACCCAGCAACGGGAGAGCGGCGCGGGGAGGGACGCGGGGACGGAAGGCAGGGCTCACCTTAATGGTTCACTAGCCAGGGGATTTTCAAGTGTTGTTCCTGTAAATTCACCTATTAAATCGGCAGCCCCAGCTGCCAAACTGGCCACGCACTTGTGCCGAGGGCTCTTATCTCCCTGCTGATTGGAGGCGAAATCTAGCTTTGTCAAATAGGCGTAAAATTAAATTTCATGCTATTTTGACTCCTGGAGTAGGGATCTTCTGAAGAACATACTGCGTATTGAGCGATGCCTCTGCAAACAGGCGCTGCCGCTGTGGCCGCAGCAGATGAAACCTCTCTGTGGGGTCTCCCCAGATGCTGTGCAGCCCCCGTGAGGGTCCAGACCCCCCATCTCCAGCCTCCTCCCTCCCTGAGACAGGTGTGGTGCTCCCTGACTGTCCCCAGGATGGGGTTTGGAACCTTTCGAGGTGGCAGGACACAGACCCGATGGCACAGCTGACAGGAGAGGTGCTTCAGGGTGCTGTGCACCCGGGGGAGAGGGGGTTTGGGTGTCCGGGGCTGGTGGCTCTTGCCATGCAGTGCCTGCAGATGCAGAAGTGGGGCCATGCCATGTGGACTGCGGCTGGGCCAGCCCCATGGCAGGGACAGCATCTGGGACAGCAGCGTTGTCACCGTGGACAGGGTGCTGGTGTGCCCTGTGTCTCTGCTATGGCCTGCAGCCATGCTGACCCACGCAGCATACACATGGATCCCAAGGCGGTTGTGGCCAGAGGTGCTATTCCTGTTTTGGCAGTGGGACATGCCTGCAGGGCCCTCTGTGCCTCGGGGCCAGCACGGAGCACGGCCAGGGGATACAAGTGCCAGGGGACTGGGGCGGCTGGGGGGACACAGGGTGGCCAGGAACGCAGGATGACAGGGGACGTAGGACAGCCTACATGTGTGTTGTGGTTTGGGCCGGACTGGCCACTGAGATGAACAACAGAGGGCACAGGATGGCCGGGGGGGTCCTGACACAGCACCGAGACCCCGTCACCGCCTGTGCTGGGGACACTCAGGAGGTGGGACACCAGCCGTTGGGGTTGGGGATGACCAGAGCCCTGCTCCAGAGCTGCCCTGTCCCCTGCTCTCGGGGTGACCGCAGCTCCTGGTCTGCTCCCTCGGAGCCCTCCTTGCCACCCTGCCCTGAGCGCCCTGCACCCCGGTGCTGAGGTGGGGTCCCCAGCCCCTGGCACGGTGCAGTAGCAGCGAGGAGAGTGCCAGCCAGGGCACAGCCGTCACCCACCCCCCTCCCCAGGCCGGCAGCAGGTTTCCTTACGGGGACAGAGCGCGACCCCGGCACAGGCAGCAGCACCCGCAGCGCTCCCTCTCCGAACACTCACACCGGCAATGCCGGGGCGGGAGCAGCAGCCGTCCCGCCCGGGCACCGCTGGGCAAACACAGCGGGTGGGAGCTGATAAGCTGCAGGCACCCTTCGGTCTGCTCCCTGATACCACCCGGCACGGCTGGGCACACCACGGCACCGCTGAGCCCAGCGTGGCCCGGCTTGGCATGGTACAGCTTGGCACGGCTCGGCAGCTGCTGCGGCCCAGCTGCTAGGACCACACTCGGTCGTCCCCGGGGATGGGGGCACCCAGGGGCCCCTTGATGGGTTACCGGGCCCACGGCAGCGGCCCAGCCCGGCGCCGGGCCGTGGGTGACCCCAGCCCCTCCCCACCCCCCGAGGCCTCGTCGGCCGCCGCTACCGAGGCGCCCCGCTGAGGCGGGGGAGCCGCAGCAGGCGGCCCAGCAGGCGGGGGGTGTGGGGAACGCCTCCGGCGCCAGGGCGGGGCGGCTGCCGGGCCCCGCTCCCCCGCTCCCCCGCTCCCAGCCCCGGGCCGGCCCGCCGGCCGCCTCGCCCCGCCCCGCCGGCGGACTACCCGTCCCGGCATGCCGCGCGGTGGCGGGAGGGGCCGCTTCCGCCCAGCGCCCGCCGCGCGCCGCCACTGCCGCCGCCGCTGAGGCCGGAGTCGCCGCTGAGGCCGCCGCCGCCACCGCCCAGGCCCAGGCCAGAGCCGCTCGCTCGCCGCGCCCCGCGGCCCGGCCCCGCGCCCGCCATGTCGGCCCAGGCCCAGATGCGGGCCCTGCTGGACCAGCTCATGGGCACGGCCCGGGACGGTGAGTAGGGGCGGGCGGGGCCTGCAGGAAACGCCGCGGCCTGGCGGCCGCCTCAACCGCGCGGGGCCCGGCCCGGCCCGGCCCGGCCCGGCCGCCGCCTCCGCTCCGGACCTGCGGCGCGATCGGCCTCCGCCCGCGCCGGGGGACGCGGCGGGCTCGAGCCCGGAGCCGCAGCCCGCCCCGCCCCGTCGCGGCCTGGCCCCCGACCCCGCCGAGCGGGCGGTGCGGGGCGGCCGCCTGGGCGGGCCGACGGAGCGGGCCCGGGGCCTCGCCGCGCCTCGGGGCGGCCTAGCGAGCTCGGCACAGGGAGCCCGGTAGGGGTAGGCCTGCCCGGCAGAGGAGCCCGGCTCGCCCCTGGCCCTAGAAAGCGCCCGGCGTGGCCCGGCCCCGGGAGGAGCCCGCCGCTCCGGGCCCCGGCTGCCGCAGAGAGGTGTTAGGGAAAGCTCCGTGCCCAGGCCACGCCGTACATACAGAGGCATGTAGGTAGGTGTGCCTGCGGGAGCCGGCCGGTATAGTTGTTGTCCAAGAAAAGAAATGTGACAGCCTGTGCAAAATATGTTCCCGCTGCGGTTTGTTTCTCCCTTCTGCGAGTTGCCGAGTACTTAAATTCCCTTTGGCACGTTAGCAGGGCTGTTCAGGTACTTTGCACTTTGTTTCGTAAGTGAATAAGTGCTTTTCTTTCTTTGTGTATTGAGTTGCTATTGAATTGCTTCCCATATTTTTATTTCATACAAACTGAACAATTGTGGCCCCTCTATTTTATTTATAAAGGTTCAGTGTATCTTTGCCTGCCTACATCAATCTGCAAGGGAGTTGCAGAAAAGCCTCATGTTCATCGAGCCGTGAGTCACAACCAATTTTTAAAGCTGTTATAACAAAAAAAAAAAGTGTTTGCTTTTTTTTTCACAAGTAACTTTTAAAGTGTAGCTTAGAAAGAAAAAAAAATAAAAAACCATTTTCAGTAGACACAACATTATTCCTGGATGCTTGCGAATCCTAAACTATATTCATACTTTAGTATTACACATACCTGTGTCATATACACAGATGAGCTTTAAAATTGTCACATACCATTACCACTTTGCCTTTACTTTTATGTATCATTCCCCTGACTTCCTTACTGCAGGTGTGGGCAAGAAAACTTTTCCTTTAAAACTTTTCAACAGTGGGCATAAAATTCTGCAGCTGAGGTCTTGAAGAATGCAGATGGGTATAGTATATGTTGGAGCTCGCAGTGTGTATTGACTAACTTTGTTTCTTTTTTTATTTTTTATTTTTTTGCTTTTCTGATATTGTCTTGTTTAAGTGGCTCCTGAGTGTAAAATGTCTTCTGAGGGTGGGATGTGGGTGGGAAGCAAGCTTCGTGTTCCAGGCCAAGACCTACAAGATTCGTCTTTGCACGGCCTTGGAAAGCACACTGCATATTTGGTTTTTCAAACCAAATGGACTGATGTCTTAATTATCAGATGAGCAAATAGCAAGTGCCGATAAAAACTCCAGCACAGCCCTGTTTTGTGATTCATGGCCCTCCGATAGCGTGGGTTTTGGTATCTCCTGCCCCTTCCTCACAGTAAAAAAGGGGGGGGGGGGAAGGTTTTGGCTGTGAGCCAGACTGTCTGTCTCCTTTTTTCTCTTCTGGCTGTGCTGTCTCTTTATATGGATGACAGGCCTTGGACGTTACTTAGCTCGTCAACACTGTGTTTAACATGGTGTGCTGGATGAATAAATGCTAAAATGGTGTTTGTTGCCAATTATAAGTGTTCCAGAATATCCTGTTACCCTCTGAGCTTTTTTCGAGTAATTTTGGGGAGCAGGAACACCAAGTGTTTTAATCTGCATATTGAGGCGAAATGATCATACCGACATCTTTGTTCTCTTATCGGTATTCTAATGTCTCCTTATTTAAAACCACAAATGAATTTCAGGAGATGAAACCAGACAAAGGGTGAAGTTTACAGACGATCGTGTTTGCAAGAGCCATCTTCTGGATTGCTGTCCTCATGATATCCTGGCTGGAACAGTAAGTATATTCTCTGTAATAAGGAATTCTGGTGAGGCAGATGTTGGTACAGCTCTTCAGGGCTCATCTGTGCATCGTAGGTAACTTTTAGGAGAGATCAGACTTTCTGTGCCCAAGGAGCAGTCACAACTTTAATTTCAGGTTGTGTGACCTGTGTATGGAAACTGCTGAAGCCAGGAGCTCTCAGAATGCACTTGAAATGTTTTTTCTCTCACAATCCTGCATGAAGTTGCAAGTTTATTTCTCTTTTAGCAGTTTGAGATCATTAGGGCCTCAAACTTGTCCTGTGGGGGTTGCAAGACAGCTAGTCAGCTGTCCTGGGCGCTCTAGTTCACCATTGCATCTTCAGGTTAGCAAGTTTTTTCTCACCAGCTGCAATAATCCTTAGTCTTTGGATTTTTTGAGTCTCCTCTCTCCAATCATGTGATGTTCCCCTGATGGAACGGCAGCTTTTTCGTCATTACCCATTGGTGTGCTAATGGCAGGTTACAACTCAGGCCGACTTTGTCTTTAAGTTGTTTGGTCCAAGCAGTGTGTCACTCTGCCTGACTGGTTTGAAACAGTTGAGTCGGCTCCTTCGCTGCTGCCCTCTGGAGACAGAGCTGGCCGGATTTCAAAGGTTTGGCGCTCATGTTCTCTCTGAGAGCAAAAGGTGATGTGGGCTTTTAACAGCAAGATCTTGCAAAGTGAATATTCAATTTCAGCAGCCAGATGAAAGATGCGGTCTGACTTTCAAAAGAAAACAGTGCATGTCTTTTGTAATTGTGGCTGTATTACAGAATTGCAGGGTGGAGATGAATATAGATGTTTGAAATCCAACTTCACCCTCACTGTTTGGTAAATACTGTGGCGATTCACATTGTCCATCCACTTAACCAGATTGTTTAAAGATACTGTCATTATTTATAGCCCTTCCTGCTGTTATTTCGAGAGCTGGGTTTGACAGTGAGTTACCAAGAAAGGGGAGGGCTGGCACTCTTTCCTCTGTTTGTGTTGCTGCGATAGCAAGACTCTGTGGCAGCACTAGTAGAAAGAGCTTTAGCAAAGGCTGCCTCCGCTCTGAGCACTCAAACTTTAGCTTCTCAATGGCTGCTATTCCAGAATAAGATTGGTAGTTGAACACCAATCTCTATAATCTCTGTATTTATTTTTTATTAATTTGAATCTCAGATGTATTTTTCAGCGATTGCTCCATCAGCCTCTATGTCCCCCTCACTTCCATTTCAGAACTGTAAAGCTGCTTAAATCACCTTCTGCCCGCCTCTATCCTTCATGCATATCGCTGTGGTTAGAGTATGTTTTTTGACGTGAGACTATACAACAGTCTTTAGGGGTCCAAATGGTGGTTTGAGGATGCAGGCTGCCTTCTACCTCTTCTGGCATGTTTCCAGGAAGAAGGTAAATGGTGAGTCGAAAGGGTGGAATTAAGTGATATGTGTGACCGTTGGAGCTAGTGCCAAAGCCCGGAGGAAGTCTGAGGTGTTCAGAGGGGTTCTGAGTCTCCTGGGGCACAGAAGCACATTGAGAAATCTGTTTCTCTTGCTTCTGTTGTTACTTGTCTGCAGTGAGGTGTCTTTTCCCTCGTGCTGTGGAACTTGTTCTCAGAAATCTCACACGGGAGCAGGAAGGAAGACTGCTTCTGTGCAAGTGATCTTGTGGATCACTCGGGTGATCTTGTAGTGGCCTTTAAGTTGCTGTGGAACTCTCTGCACTGCCGTCAGCAGGTTCTTGGGGGCAAGAAAAAGTTTTGGTGCCACAGATAAGTGTTGAAAGAACATGTGATGTCTGGAACGGGAACAGCATTTCAGCTGTCAGCGGTACCAACACAGAATGAAACATAACTGGAATGCACAGGCTTTCCTCGTGATCTCGGTCAGGTTCACTGGCATCTTACGGTGCTCCGTTGAAGGAAGAGCGGTGTGGGTGAACCAGCCTCAGCTGGATGGGGTAGCATCCATCTCTGGATGTGTATTATTGCTGAAATCAGTACCTTGGATCTTTTTGGAAACTTCCAACAGATGCTTTGACCTTTCTGGTGCTGGTTATGTTGCATCCTTCCCCTGAAGGCATTCTTACTGCTGCATCCTTCACGTGTGCAGATATTCCTTAGTGGGAGGCTGATTGGAGATGAGCGGGAAGCTGGGTCCCTTGGGTAGCTGTGCTCAGTGAAATGTGATGGAGTCCCATTCACTGACTTTCAGGTGCAGAGTAAGAGAAGGAGTCCAGACTGTAAGTAAAGCTCTGGAATATTCCTGAGAGCTGCAGAAGGCATGCTGATGTTTGCTTTGTTTAGTTGGGCCAATGTTCCTGGTCATAAGAGCCTTTGACCCAGAAACTTGTCTAAACTTATCACTAAATAAACTACAATGGTTCTCATTTTGGTCTCCATGGGAAAGGAGGAAAACTCTGGGAGAACACAAGCTAGTTTAATATGCCCGTGTGTTGTTATCAGAACACTTGTCACTAGATCATTAGTGGCCTGCACTGAGTTAGCTCTGCAGCTAATGCTAAGCATGTTTCTGTCAGTGGAGGTACTGCAGCACATTCAGAGATGGTATCAGCTGGTAATCCTCCTGAATTTTAGCTCCACTAATAAGTAGACAGAGTCTGAAAGCTGCCCAGGTAAAACATAGTTTTGGAAATTACATTCAGGGAACTAATTGTGTCCGTCCCCCGGGAGTTATGAGTGATTCTGTATGTTGCAGAGTTGTTTCGTGGGGATGATTTCCTTTTTTACTTGGGCAAAACTCTGCAGCTCTGATTACTATTAAAGAGCCTTCCTCATGGAAATAGACTTTCTGGTGAGTAATCAGTTTAGGAGAGATCATAAGAGATACCTCAGAATGTGGATTACACAGCAAATGTGAGCAGGACTAATTATTAGTGGCATTTAAATGTATTAAATCTTTGTGTATGGGGAATTAAATCTTTACTCAGGCTTTGCTGGTTACCTGCCTCAAAGACCTGTATTATAAACCAGCCGTGGGTGTTAACTGGAGCGAATCACGATCACTGCTGGCAAGGGTGAGTATTTGATGCCAGGCCTCCCTGAGACAAGAGGATTCTTTGAGACCGACGGGCTAGTGGTCTTACCTGAAGTGAGCAATACCTGTGAAAATCTCCATGCGCCTGGATCATCTCCAGGGATGTGGAGGAAGACTTGAGGTTTGTATGTCAGTGAGACCTGGACGTTCTCCCCCAGAGAAAGAGGTTGAGAGAGTCACTGCCTTTTTAACAAACAGGGAGAGGAATACGGAGCGCACTGTAGGCTCTTCTGAAGTTTTGGGTTGGAGCCCTTTCTCTAAAGTGGAGCTAGTGGCTCAGCTTGCAAGAAGACTTCAGATAAGAATGCTTATGATATGTGACAATCACATCTGATATTGCTGTGTTTTCCCTATATTGGACAGGGATGTCAGTAGAATAACCATAAGAATAAAAGATTTAAGTCACATCATGGGAGGTTACTTTTGTGGTAAAATAACAGTAGCTTGCTAGCATTCTTTGAAGAGACTTCCCTGAAGATGGACATGATTAAGCTCTGAAAGTACCAGAATGCTTTTTTTTTTGTAGGCATTAAATTTCTACCATTAGAGAGCTCAGCAGGACTATTCCTGGATGCGGTGTCTGTTTCTGTAGCCTGCTGCCTGTGGCCTCCTGTTTCTGGTAAATCTGAGCAAAATGAGGAAGGCTAAATAGTGGCAGGTCATCCGGAATTGTTTTCTTTGTTTAAAAAAGAAAAGCTAATAACACAGGTAATTGCATTACCTGGTGGAGCTTGCTTTAGTTGCTTTGCTTCATTCTAAACACTTCCGTTGCTGCTGTCCAAGTGCTTTGTATAGGTGTCCCTGGCACCCCCTGCTCTAGTTTGTGGTGTTCTGCAGGGATTGATCCTGATCTAGTTGTATTTAGCTTTTTCTGCTGTTCAGTGAGTTGACAGCTCTTGTGCTGTGTTCAGGTTTGGGCTCCTTGGGGCTGATGGTGGCTGGGAGAGAACAGAATGGCTGGCTGAGGTGTTCCTTCATGCGATGACATGTACTCTGCCATTCGTACTGCGGCTCACACTTGGGCCTTTTATTATTTTGGCTTTCAAAATGTCATATTCTTTTTTTACTTTGAGAATAAGAAAAATGTTCTCTGTTACGTATTGATAGTGTCAAAATGCAATTTCCATGGTTTGAGAGCATAATTAACTTTGGTTCATGTGGCTGTTAACTACTAGGTTGGGGAAAAATAACAAATTTAAATAGCATTGACTGCAACGGGAGTGATGCGCAGCATGCAAGTCAGGGCTTTCTGGGAGAGGAGATGCTCTCAACAAGTCTTTTCTTAGATGAGCTTACGTGTAGGAATTAGCTTTGCTGGGCAGGTTTTAAAATCCCAGACCACAGCTGAATGTGGGAAGGGGCTAGCTGTAGAATTCAGAGTCTGCTGTTGCTGAGCGTGGGTTTGTGCTTTCCTACTGGCCATACCCCTTATTCCCTTAAGTCCGTTTGTTCTTGATAGGAAGCATTCCCTCTGCGTTCTATGATTTGGTATCTTTCAATACTTTACTAGGGCTCCTCCTGACACAGATTTGCTTTTCCAGGTGAGCTTTAAACAGGGTACAAAGCTGTATGTTTTGCAGTGCTGTAGGTCCATAATAGGAGGCGTTTGGTGCCCGTTGAAGGAGTTGCTGCGGCAGTGTGCTGCACCTTCCCAGCTCCCTCCCAGCAATTTCTAAGGCTGTACTGTGACCTAGAGCAGGAGTAGGACTGGACTTTAAAACATTTGGGGTGTTCTAATGTTCCAGGAACACCTAGAAAATGGATTCTAGCAAGCATGTGGTTCTTCTAGCTAGCTCTGTTACTGACAGGTTAAGAGGAAGCTTTTCTGCTGAAAGAGGCTATATTTTGATATGAAACAGTTGGCAAGAGTTAAGTATCTGCTGCTTGTTGCCGTAATGGAGGGCTCAAACATTGATTTGCCTTTTTCTTTTCAACAGCGAATGGACCTGGGAGAATGTACGAAGATCCATGACCTGGCACTGCGAGCAGATTATGAGATTGCAAGTAAAGAGAGAGACCTGTTTTTTGAGCTGGATGTGAGTACGGAGAAATTTTTGTTACCTGTTTGGAAACTGCCACTTGAAGTTATTTGACTGAACAGTAGAACTCAGTGGGCCTTTCAGCTAGCCATGTTATTTGATGTGTTGTCTGACAAGAATGTGCAGCCCCTTCCCGAATGCTGGCTTGATTGCTCGCTTGAAATTGTAAAAGTAATTATGGTCCTTGCCAACCCCATTAGTCCAGCTAGCTGGGAGGCTCCTCTGGCATTCCTTGCATCCCACAGCTGCTGCTCTGTACCAGCTCATTGTAACCTGGCCTGTCCCAGAAGGAGATTTGACATTAAAAGCCTACTGCTCTGTGGTTTCATTTTTGCCAGATCTAGTTTTCTGTGATGGAACAGATCAAGCAGAAGAACATTTCTGTCTTCTCTTCTCATGTTATTCTAACGCTTTTGTCTTTGCACCTGTTGCTCATGCATTGGAAGTTCCAGCGTAAAGCAGTCTTCATGTGAGCATCCTGTTATGTGTCAAAGTAAAGGAACTGTGTCAGGTTCCAGACAGATGACAGACTTAAGGGCAGGGAGCAAATTTTACTTTTTCTGCAAAGTGTCATCTTTTTTTTCTCAAGGCATCCGTTCTTGAGGTTGTGTGTGCATTATAGAGGGATTGCACCAGCTAGCTGTTGGCTGTCAAAGCTAGATCAGGCACAGAGAGCATCTTTATTCACAGCTCTTTGTCTGAATATGCAGGCGATGGATCACCTGGAATCCTTCATCGCAGAGTGTGATAGGAGAACAGAACTGGCCAAGAAACGCCTGGCTGAGACACAGGAAGAGATCAGTGCGGAAGTGTCTGCAAAGGTATTGTCCTCTCATTAAACGTTTGTTCTGAAAGTCTGCGAGAGCGCTGGTGCTCTGTTGTCCCGACACCATTGATACTGGGAAGTTAAGCTCCCAAAGGCTTTGTGGATTTCAGCCATCCTCAAGTGCTGCTCTGACCGTTCTTGTGACAAACTTACAGGTTCAGAGGGCCATAGAAGTGTATAACATGAACTCTAAAATAGGTTGCTTTAGCATGGGAATAAAGCATTGGTTTCCTCCCTACTATTCAATGTTAATGTAATAGCTTAGAATAGTAAATCCATCCCATGGCTGTTGTCTTTTCACTTAATAAATGCTCATGAAGTTTCCTCTTTGGGAGCTTCCTTCATCAGGACAATACAAAGCGTTTCTCAAGATGGTTTTGCAGACTCTATCCTGTCCTGCAAGCCAGAAATGGGCCACTGTTTGCAGCAGAACTGATGATGTCCTCTCTGTGTCTAGTTTCTCTTTGCTATACGCCTGTGACTGCATTGCCTGTAATTGGTCCACCAATCCCTTTTTGTTGTGACTCCTTTGACTTTTGGAGATTTATGGTCATCTTCCAACAAGTGCTTTTGTTAAACAATATTTTTTTTAGAGAAAAAGGAAAAGTTGACCTGCAAGCTTGAGCAAGTTTTTTGTCTTACTAAAAACTGAACTATTCTCTTTAGGCAGAGAAAGTACATGAGCTGAATGAAGACATTGGAAAACTCCTAGCTAAAGCTGAACAGCTGGGAGCTGAAGGAAATGTTGATGAGTCTCAAAAGATCCTGATGGAAGTGGAGAAAGTCCGAGCAAAAAAGAAAGAGGCAGAGGTATGGCCTTGGTTCTCCTATGAATTGTAATAGCAGACTGAGCGAGGCTGAGCATATGACAAACAGCTGAGCAGTTCCTACCTCTTTTCCTATCTTGCCAGCACATTCTTTTTCAGTTTCAGCCATGTGCCAGCAAGCAGTTGGCAGTGTGGTGTGGTAGGTGAACAAAAGCTTTTTGGAAACTTTTATCTAGTGAAGATAGCTGACTGGGGCAGAGGGGGATTTGTCCTCTGAAATGTTTGGTCACTAGTCACTTGCAGGGATAGACTGTCAGGTTAGCTGTGCTCGCAGAGTGTTTTGTATGGCACCTCCTTTATATTGAGTGTGATTTTTTTTTTTTTGATCCTTGAAAGCGGCAGGGCAATTTTTTGCAGGGGTTTCCCTGGAGGGTTGTGACTATGTAAGGGTTCCCTGACATTTGTGTGGTTTTTTTGCCTCCCTTTAGGAAGAATACCGAAATTCAATGCCTGCATCCAGTTTCCAGCAGCAGAAGCTGCGTGTGTGCGAAGTCTGTTCAGCATATCTGGGTCTCCATGACAACGACCGGCGTCTTGCTGACCACTTTGGAGGCAAATTACACTTGGGTTTCATTCAGATTCGTGAGAAACTGGATCAGCTGAGGGTAATTCTCTCTGTCTTAAACCTTCTCCTTGTAGTTCTGAAGGCATTCAACACTTTTATTAAATTCATACAAGATTCTTTGCAGAATGCTTGTAGAGGCTCAGAGATTTCTGATTGAAACTTCAAGTGGAGGTTTAAGTAGCCTCGTCTTGGGTTCTGTTCTGTAATTTCTGTGTAACTAAATAAGTACCCTCAGAATTAGTCAAACCAAACCACTGCTGTCGTTTCTCCCTTAAATACGTGTGACTGTCCCATTGTTCGTTCTCATTGGTTTGGCTGAAATCTGTCACTGTGGGTTTTTTGAATACTGAAGAACACTTTTGAGACCTCTTAACGAAACGCTTGAACTGCAAGTTTGACATAGTGCTGTCAGTGAAGATGATCTTCAGTAGCTGAAGTGATTAGAAGTTTTCTGGAATGGTTTGTAATGGAATTGCGGTGCTGGCCTTGCTTGCAAACAGAGACCTTTAGCCTGCTTGAGTAACCATTGTGATTCCTGTGCCGTATTCACCAGGCAGTATATTGAGGTCAGTGCCTTGATTGATCATTGGTGCGAGGCCAGAGCACTGTTTCATTGTGTTATGTATGCTCGTGGTGAGACAGTCACTTGCCTCAAAGCTTATGGGCTTCTCTCAGAGCACAAGCACTCGAAGCAGAGAGTAGTTTTTCTTGCACTGATGTATGTTAGTGAAATTTTTAGGAAAATGAGAACCTTGACAGACATCTTGACTAGCACATAAAATGCAGTGAAATAGTTCTTTGTCTTACTGCCTTTGTCTTACTATCCGAATAGTCTCCCTGCGGATCTCTCTGACCTGTTACTGTATGGCTGAAGTGCAATGTGAACTTTTTTCTAGAAAACAGTGGCAGAAAAGCAAGAGAAGAGAAACCAGGATCGTTTGAGACGGAGAGAGGAGAGAGAGCGAGAGGAGAGAATGGGCAGACGGTAAGTGGAAGCTGATAACTGGTTTGTGAAGTTGGTTTTGAAATAGTCTGATTTCTTGCATCTGAGCATCGCAGGAAAGCAGCACCTGCTGCTCGAGCAGCTGTTGGAAATGCTCCAGATCCTGTGTGAGCACCTTGGCATTCAGTTAAAGATGAAAACAAATGCACAAAACCCCCACTTTAGAGTGATTGTATGTGTATTGTTTTAACCTCCATCATGTATCTGAAAGATGTGAGCTTGTAGTCTTCAGGCTTATATTGGTCTAGTCCCTGTCTTTGGGAATCTGAATCGATAAAATGACCTCATCCAATGCATCTGAGTGGGAGAGCTTAAGATGAGTGAGGACTAGGTCTGCTCAAACGGCGCTAGTCATGCAAAAATTCCCTGGACATTCCTCCTCCCTTCCAGGCTAGGAGGCGACAGCAGAATGGAGCTGGTAGCCGTGAGCCGGATGGGCGTCTGCCTGTCATGCTCAGAAACTTTTCTACAAGAAAAGTGAAGAAGTCAGGTGCTTTTGGCACAGCTTTGGAAAACACTTCCTAGGGAATCCGAGGAGTCCCAAGGAGTGGCTGCTTCTGGTGGCTGTGGCCATGTGTCACCTTCTGCTCATACGTGTATAATCCCTGAACAGTGGGAGTGGCTGCAGTGTTGGTATTCTCAGGACAAGCTCTTCTGCCTCTTGCCAGCTGAACTGGAAAAACTATTTCTTCTTTACTTGAATAGGCACCTTGTGTGTAAACAACTCAGTTAAACAGCCTGGTGTGGAGAGGGTGGTTATTTCCAATGGTCAGGCAGAGGAAGTGGCTGAGTAGGAATGCTGTTCTCATTGTCACAGCATTTCCCCAGTTACCTCACATTTCTCCTCTTGTACTTCTTGCGTCAAAAAACCCACCAACCTTGCTGCCTGTGGAAAGCTGGGTTTGACGCTTGGTGTAAACTGCAGAGTGTGTTTCAGCCATCCACGTCTGAGGCATGAGAGATACATAAATGCAGTCTGCTCTAAGATGATGCTGGCTTCTGGGTATACGTTGCTGGAAATGCTAGCAAATAAATACCAGATTTGAAGCAGCTTGGTTTTCTGTGGTCTGTGGTTTGGTGATTTTGGTGTATTGGGAAGATGCAAGCCCCAAATTGTTATGCCTTCTGCAATTGGAGTGTTTTATGTGAGTTCTCTCTCTGTGTGGCTTGCCTAGTGTCATATGAAATGCCAGTTCACACTGCAGCTTTCTCCTGAACTGCAGCACTTCGTGTAGAGCCTCACAACTTTCTGGCATCCATGCAAGTTTGTCAGTAACGCAGGTATATTTGGGAGCTGCAGAATCTGGAACTGGCTGATGAGTGCAGGAGTTAATCAAAAAGGACTGATATATGTTGTTGCTGTGAACAGAAAGATGGAAATGAAACAAGCATCTTCCCATGGAGCTCCTTTGTGGCAGGCTCTTTCAGACCAACAGGAGGACCATATCTAACCTGGATTCAGTGTGTCTGTCTCCATGGTACCTCTTCTTCCTGGAGATCATTTCTGTGTGAAAATTGCTCAATAGAGTTGCCTTCTGGAAGAGTTCTCTGGATCTCAGGATGCTGGCTTTTTTCCTCCTGTGGCATGTCTGTGGTTTTGATTTTTTTTTTAGATCTCCGTTCAGAGTTAAGGAGCCTCCTGTTTTCAGAGGTAGCGCACATATGGATGCATCTGATAAGGGGGGTCGAAGATGACTTTTGAATATTCAATACTTTAAATGTGAAGGGTTTAAGAACTGCATTGAGTTGGCCTAAAGTCTGAGTTCTTGCTCGTTCCATACGTGGCACTATTCGGACACTGTGGCCAACCTTTGCTCTCTCTCTGTACGGAGGCATCCGTATGCTCCTCTGTTCAGATACCAAAGAAAAGCATGTTAAGAAGGAGCCAGGAGTGCCATATGGCACTCAGCCACACGATCGAATTATTTGCCTCCCCACAATGAGAACTTGACCCAAAGAATGAAAATAGTTTTCCCAGTGGACACTTAGTGTCAGAACTGGGACTAGAGCCCAGATTTCTCGATTTCTCAGCACCTTCTCCCGGAGCTGTGAAACACCATGCTTGCAGGGGCATTTTTCCATCAAAAGCTAATCAATGACTTCTACTGCCTTTCAGACTGCCTCTAATGTACAGCTTGATACTTGGAGGAACCACTGCAAATGTATTGTCTTCATAATTTTTCTTATCCTGTCTTCATATGCAGCATCTTCATGGTGTTATTCAGTAAGAGAAAGAGTACCGCTTGACTTCGAGAAGTCTTTGGCGGCTTATATGCGCTATGACATACTATGGAAACCTGTAGATTCATGTGTGAAACTCTAGCTGTCACAGACTATTAATTTGTCAACTAAACTGTGATTTCTGTGTAGGAGTGAGTGAACTGTAGTGGCAAATAAAGACAAGTCTTCTGTCCTGTGTTGCTGGTGACTGTGGGCTACCGGGTAATCTCTTAATACTGGAGAGGTGGCATGCTTGGAAGAGCAGACATCGGTATTTGCTTCCAGAGTACACCGGCAAACAAGTCTAGGTGGAGTTGCCAAATAGATTTCCTTTGTAATAAGTTGGAAAAACACAGATTATGAAACTCAGCACGTAGCCTCTGTGATGCAGGGACAAAAAAGAGGGGAAAAAAATAATAAATATGCTTAGCCTCTCACTTCTCTGGACAGCAGTCTTCTACTGTCTCCTGCTGTATTCTGATTCAGGCTAGTAAGGAAAGTGCTGTTTTGTTGGATGCTTCCTGAATTCTGAAGCATAGCACTAGAGAATGATTATCGGGAGTTTATTGTGCAGACTCCTGCTCTGATCATAGGCGTGGAGGAGCAGCCAGGCTTTTTAGGGGATATGGAATGGCTTTGTGTGGATGTGTGCACCGGTGATTCAGAATAAAGTGATCAGGAGGAAGAGAACATTAAGAACTTGGAGTAATTACAGCCACCAAAAAAAATTCAGCTGCCTGCCAGGCATCTACAGGAGGTCCTGCTGCTCTGTCAGGTTCTGTTACATGAAAAAGGAGGTGTGTGGTTACTGCCTTGCTCTCCTGGTTTATCAGCTTTTCCTTCCTCTGGTTGTCTTGTGTGTTGCCTCAGCACGTGGTTCATTTGCCTGACTCCAAGTTCAGCTCCACCTTGTTTACAGTCCTTCTACCTGAATTCCTTTCTAAATTTGGTGGTTTTTTTACATTCTACCATGATTGAACAATTCTATTTCATTGTGAAGGAATGTCAGTGTACATTAATTCTCTTAATCTTGTCTTACGGTTTTACTTGATATTATTAAAATAGGTGCTTCTCTATTGCTTTTTAAAATTCTGTCTGTGTGTAGCTTTCAGCCGTATCTCTTGTTACAGTGCCAGAACAGGTCTGTGGCTGTGTAACTGGAACAGACCCTGTGAGTCTGTATGCAGTGGGGAGAAGAGAGCAGTTACAAGAGTACTAAGTCACTAAACAAGGAGACTGGCTGCTTCTCAAAGCAAAGAGAGATCCTTTGGGCAGTGTGTGACGTTTTGGTGTAGGCTGGCTCTGAAATGTGGCCATAGAGAAAAAGGGAGTGGAGTGGCATTTCAAGTGGTATTTCGCGTGGAGTGGTATTTTAAGTGACGCTGAGTAATGGCACTTCAGAAGTTGAAAGAATTGTGACATTGTTATTTACAGGCTGTCAAAAGCTAATGCTTACAGTGTTAAGGTTAGAGTGCTGTATATGAGCTCTGAAGCCATGAAAATGTGAGAAAGAATAGCGAGACTTGGATGATTGTTCTCAAGTTGCTTTCTAAGTCTGGGATGAAGGATTTCCTGTGTATCTCAGTTACTTTTCAGTCATAGTCCTTCCCTTGTGTCTGTGTCCCCTCTTTTTCTCCTAGTTCATCTTTCCCAAAAAAGAAATAAAATCATTGATGCAAATTTCCATCCAATATTTGTTAAATAAACATGATGAGTGAGAAAATCCTGTATTTTCTCTTTATTAAAACCTTTTTAATGTGCAACAACATTAAAGGAACCAAAATCAGAAAATTGTCAGGTGTCTTTCTGACTGGAGGCTGGCACTTTTTCTTGGAAATATTAGCGTTGGTCTTGTTGATGTTAGACTGCAGAGGGTAAAGTGTATATATCAAATATGCATAGCAAACTTAAAGTTGGGAAGGTTCATTGTGGTGTTTTATTAGCAGAGACTGAATTGGTTTGTAGACTTTTTCTGTTCTGATAAGAAGCTCTGCATGTAGAAACCAGCGTTTCTACAAAGTTCTTCAGTTTTTGACAAATTCCTGTTCCCCCCGCCCTGCAAATTGAAGATAATTGTGTTTTAATGTTTTTTTTTGGCAAGCTTTTTTTTAACTGGCGTATTACTTGGGGTATTGTGTGAAGAGCTGCCAGGGTAAATGTGTTGTTCCATTGAAAACCCACCTACTATATCATACCTTCTCTTGCTTAACTCTCCTCTTCTTTCTAGGTCTGGATCAAGAAATAGAGATCGTCGAAGGTGAGTGCGCAGTTCTCCTACAATTTCCACAAACACCTATTTGTGGTTCTATCTAGCTACTGAGCTTTTTCCTGGGTCTCACAATCGGAGTTCACTCAGTCCTCCAGTGTCCTTGTTTTGCTCCCTGAAAGAAATGGGAACTACCGCTTGGGCACCTCAGTGGTGCTCTGCAACTTAATGCCACCAGTTGGGCTAAAAGCAGATGCTGGCTAGCTCGGTCAGGACAGAGGGTGCTGTGTGCTCCCAAGTTTGGGTCCAAGAACGTATTTGATGCCTTTTTCAATAAATACCTAATATACTTTCATAGTTTTAATGTCTGAAAGATACATGTTAGATATGTAATACCTCAGATGTAAAAACACAGAGATTCAAGATTAAAGCCCTCACGTCTCTGTGAAGAGCTTGCTGTAGCGGTATGACAGCTTTCTCTCAGTGATCACACACCTGGAGATCTTCAACTGCTTTCCGTATACATTGGCATCCTTTGTTTCATTTTTTAGAGCAGATTGAAACAAATCTGCTTCTAAAGTGCAGTACTTTCACAAGGGAGACTCTCTTTTGGCAGACTGCCATACGGGTTATGGTAATTTCACATGCCACTTTGGCCTCTCTTCTACTGATACAGGCCTCTCTTTGAGTGAGGCACTGCTGGTAAGCTGTGCCCTAGGTATCGGGACACGCTTACATTAATGGTGGGAGCTTTTTATATAAGCTTCCCAGCAACTGAAATGTACCCGTTGGCATTTTGTTGGTAGTATTAGGCCCAGGAGGGAGATGCCCACCCTGTAGGTGATCTGCCTTCTGTGCTGGCAGGGATGAGGCTGGGGGGGTGAGTGCTGATGCTCTGGATATTTGTTACTCGGGAATGTCTGAGAGATGGGCTCAGGTGTACAGATCCAATGTATTGACCCATCTCCTGAGTCTGAGGCAATCTGTGTCCTCTTCAGATCACGGTCTCGGGATAGGAGGCGAAGACGCTCGAGATCGGCTTCCCGTGAGCGGCGGAAGTCTCGCTCCCGGTCCCGAGACCGACACAGACGCCACCGGAGCCGTTCCCGCAGCCACAGCAGAGGTCACCGACGGGGGTCCAGAGACAGGAGTTCAAAACACAAGTATGTATTCCTCACACGAGTGCTTCTGGAAAGGGGAGTCCTTGGCATCACAGTGAGCCTCCCCAGTCCCTTAGAGTGAGCAGGAGTATGACCGGTTTCTCGAGTTAGCAGCTGCAGTGTCCTGTGCCAGCTCCTGAGCCAAAGCGGGATTTCCCAGTGGCTGTTGGTAGATGGGCTCCCGTGAGAGCAGTAGGGCAGTAACTCTACGGTGAGATGCCAGCTTGAGAGCAGTCTAGGAGATAGAACTGGTTCCCTGATCTGCAGTGCTGAGCCTTGAGAAGTTGCTGGTTTTCTCGTATAAGCAGCAGCACAAAGGCCTGTTTGAGCTAACTGAGCCTCCCCAGGCCTGTAAAAGCCAAGTAACTGAGAGGCAGTTTTGACGTTACATTTCTGTGGTTATCTTCTGCTTCCCAGCTTCTTTCTCTCAGTGCTGGCACGGGGAAGGAAGTATATGACTGGGGATCTGGGGGAAGTCTTCTGTTAGAAGGCTGCTTGAGAGAGAGAGACAATTCTTAAGGAATCTGCACTGGAGGGAGGGGAAAAGGAAGCTGGGAGGAGGAATATACCATTCTCCTGTTGCTGAGGAGAAGTGCTATAGTCCGAAGAAGTGATTTAAGTCTCTTCTGAAACAGCAGAACACCCACTGTGTTGGAGGAAGGATGAGGCAAGCATATGTAGGAGTATTAGAAAAATTGAGAGGAATCATTGTGTTTCCTTACAGCCCTTCTAAGCCCAGGAGCAAGTCTATCACCAGGTGCTTGCTGAAGTTAGATCAGGCTTTTTTTAAATGCTCCTAATTAATGGGGGAGTGCTTTAGCACTGTTTTGCCTGGTTAGGCACCACCACTCATACTTGAGTTCTAGAAACAGTTCTAGAAACAAACGTACTGTTGTGTGTCTTGTGTCCCTTTAGCTAAGGGGTAAGAACAGGTTTTAAAGATACCTGATGAAGGGGAGGGAAATAATGGTCTGAAAAAAATAAGTCTGTTAATGATTGAGGGGGGTGTGTGAATGCTGTTGATTCTCCAATGGCTGAGATACTAAAGTCCTTTTTTAAATCTGTCTTGAACATGAAAAATAAAGAAAAGAAGTTTGGACAATTAGGAAGTGAGGAAGACCCTGTAATAACTATTACTAAAGAGCAGGTAAGGGATTACTTCAAAAACCTTGAACACATTCAAATCAGCCCATCGAGATTGTAGGGGGATTGGCTAGCTGGCATATTTCCCCAAAATTACTGAGAACTGGGGAGAGACCAGGATCAGTTTAAGAAAATAAAATAAAAACAACAAACAGAAAAACCCTGTTCCCTGAAAGAGTGTAGCTTCTGTTTTCACCTCGAGAATTAATAAAACCCGCATTCAGGTTCTGCTGGTCCATGGTCTCACTTTTAAAAAGAAATGGAGAGCCTGTCACAGGATCTGGAGATCTTGGGGTAGGAGGACTACGGGCAGCAGGCATTGTGGGAACAGGAAAAGAGTCAATCTTACCAGACAGGCTCACGTTGTCTTCTGGTTAAATGACACAATGTCATGAAAATGAAATGGCTCATGTGATACAGAGGACTGTAAGGTTTTAATATATCAATTGTGTAGTATTTCCAAACCTTACAATCAACCTGAATGAAAACTGGAACCTCTAAGGTACCTGCCGGGTCCTCCTCTTGTGACTGTAAAGAAAAACCTGCCCACTGAGTCCTAGAGTAAAACGTGCTGGCTCTGTGCGGTCTGTGAAAGCCTCTGCCTAGTTCTGAAGGGGTCTGGGCCGCTAGGGCTCCTTCACGATCAGCGCCTTTTGAAGGCTGCTAGTTGATAAGCTGGCATGAATCATACAGGAAAACAGCCTTTTCAGATTGTACCTAACATGAAGCCCTCTGCTTAATTCCCTGTGAGCCGATACAGTGAAGTACTGCTGAAAATCTGGAGCTGTCATTCGGGCAGGCTGTGAAAAGATTTCCCTGTGTTACGGGCTGTGAATATAAATCTGTAATCATCCTGACTCTGAACCCAGGATCCTGCCAGGGACAACGCTTGTCAGGATGCAAAGCAGAAAAAGCCCAGGGCTGAGCAAGCATTTGAGTCCCAAGAATACGGTTGGCATTTAAAGCAGTTGAGCAGAAAGCCACTAGCTTAGAGCGTAATGAAAAAACACTTCAGAAAAACACAAACAGAGCTGAGTGATAGATGAGAAAGAAATTGCAGGCACTTTAGTATGGCCCAGTAAACTAACAAGGGGCCCAGGGAAGACTTCAGAGAGCCCCTGTGGCAAGAGCTTGAAAGGACCGCTCTAAGGAGAGAGTAACAAAGGCTGCGCCATGCACTCAGCGCTGCAAAGCTGTCGTTCTCTTACGTAAAGCTCAGAGAGGGCCCAGAGTTGCTCCCAACACTGCAGGCACATTTCTGTAAGAAACTTTATGCCACAGCCCTTTTAGAGAAAGATGATGTCATTTTGTGCATATTTGAAAATGGTTTTAGTTGTGAAGCTTATAGCGATGGTTTACTTTGTACTTCAGATCTTCTAGAGATCGATCTTCAAGAGAAAAGTCACGAGACAGAGAGAGAAAAGAGAAGAGCTCTTCTGAGAGGCGGCACGAGAGCACAAATGGCAAATCTCGTTCCAAGAGATCGGAAGAGAGAGAAGCTGGCGAGATCTGAACTCAAACGATCTGTGTTGCACTGTAAATAGTCTGATAAACATTCTACACAAAGCCTAAATTTCCCATTTATATTTACTGAATACAACTCATCTTTTGTAGTTTGGAATTTTTATTGTTTGGCAGATAGCTGTGAGTTTGTAGAGACACAGAGTTACGTACTGTTTAACAGGATTTTGTTTTAGTAGGAATAAATAAATCTGGACGGATCGTTGCCAATTCAGGCTAATGGTTGGCACACTGTGTTTGTCCTGACCCAGCGAACGCGGCAGTCAGGGGCAGGGCTGTGGTCAGAGACCTGAGCTGCCGTGATGTTTGTAACACTTTCGGCCCTTTCCAAAAGATCTACCTGACCCTTTTGTGAGCACACCAGTAGCACTGGTTCTCACTTAATTAATTTTTCCTTCTGTTTATATGTGTTAAAAGAAATTCAAAAGTGTTTTTTTTTTCCTTTTAGCGCTTAGCCACCTCATTTTTATGTCTCCAGCATTCAAGAGTTGCCTCACTATTCCAGCGAAGTCAAGACAGACAAAATTTGGCCCCTATCTGCCTATTTCGAAAGCTGCTCAGCTTTGTGAGGATGACCAAATCAGCTGGAGCACATTTCTAAGATGGGCTCAAGTCTGGTTTTAGTACCTTTACAGATCAGGTACTGGGTGTAAACAAAACGGTGGAAAATCTGGACTGTTTTTCCTGTAGAGGAGTACAGCCACAGGTAGTCTGCCTATTTACTGTGCACTCCAGGGTCAGAGCTTCTTCGATGGAGTTTTCTGACTTGCAAAAAAAAGCCTTGGTGTATGTTTTTAAAGGGCCAGTCAGGCAGAACTCGGCTGAGTGGCAGAGGTGACTCGGGATGGAGCGAAATCCAGGGGTAGGGCGAGGACAGGAGTCCCCCACGCTGCTGCTCCTGGGACTGAGGCACCAGCTGTGTCCTAACGCCTGTGGGAGGAATTTGCATATTTGTAACTAGCTTATTTGTAACTAGGTTTATTTTACACTAGGGGAGGAAGGCCGCCTTGCTGCGCCAGCCACAGTCGTCACCCCGAGGATTGGTATTTTGTGAGAATTGTGTGAGTAAAGCCGGCCGCTGCTCGTTAGCTTGGTGAGGCTGCTATCTTTAATTAAAGACAGCTCACTCTAACGTTTCCAGGCGGCGGAGGCTGGAGGGTGTCTGTCTGTCAGTGCTGTTTTAGGGCCGTGTGTCCGGTGGGGGGGGTTCCGGCGGGTCTTTTTCCCTTTCCAGGCTCCGATAAACTGCTTCACGGTTTCCGTTTCCCTGCGGCCGTCCTGGCGCTCCCTCGGTGTTAGTCCTTAGTGCATGCGACCCCCTTCCCTGTCCGTTTTTACAACTAATTCCGCGGTTTCACGTATTGTTTTTGTAACCTCCGTGTCGGGTGAGGGGAGAGCGGAGCCCGAGGGGGGGCGGCGGGGCGGGCCCGGGGGGCGGCGGGCGCGCTCTCGGGTTGCCTGTACGTGACTGTGCTGTTCTCTCGCGGTCTGATCGCATTAAAGATCTGTGTTTGTGGCTCCCAGTGCTGCCCGGCCTTGTTCTTGCGGGTTCCCCGCCGCCGCCGCTGCTACCGGGACATGGCGCCCGCCCGCCACACTGCGCAGGCGCAGCTGCGGGCGGGGCGGAAGCGGACGCCTGCGTCGTTGCGTCACATCCGCCGGGAGGCGGTGGGGGGATGGAGGCGGAAGTGACGGCGGTGGCGGCGGGCGCGGGGGTGAGTGCGGAGCGGAGGGGGGCGGGGGTCGGTCCTGGCGGTGCCGCCGGGTCTGCCGGGCGCCGCGGGGGGAGGTTGGGCTGAGCTGCGGCCCCGGGGAACCGGCGGGCAGGGCGGATGGCGGGGCGGGGTGGGGTTGGGGGGCGCGGTGAGCTCCTGGTCGCCCCCGCGGATGCGGCCTCCCGGGCGGGTCTCCGGGTCTGTGCGCTGGCCTGCAGCCTGAGCCGGGCCGGCGAGCAGCGCTGCTCATACGTGAAACACCGCGGCTGCTCAAGGCTCCCTGCTGCACTTGACCCGGCCCCGGTGCCTGTCCCTGGGATCGGAGGGGTTTGCTGTCCGCCTTCAGCAGCTCAAGAAGTTGCCCAAAACTATATCAAGAAGCCTGGGAAAGAATTTAATCCCTTTTGTAAAGGTCTGGGACTCTGCCGAGGGGGCTTGTTGCTCTAATCCTCCGTTTGATCTGAGCTAGTTTACCCTGTGTGGTTGGCAGGCTGCGTAGGAGTCCTGGGGAGACGCTTACGCAGCACTTGCAAATGCGAGTCTATATGTCAATCAAATAGAAATACAAGAAACCCCTCACCTCTGCAGAGCTTGTCACACAGCCATCAACACTGTTCCTGGAGAGGTTTCAATTCATGTTTCTCTTTTCCTCAGCAGGCCACAATCCTAGTGTGCAGTCATGAATTGGAGTGTTTCTCGCAGAAAGAAAAATAGTTTAATATGTTAAATTATGATCTTATTTCCACCCTTTTTTCCTTATTTTGGAAAGCAAAAACTTCTTAACATGACTGCTGGGAGTCAAAGCCTTCAACCAGAGGGGCAGGCTGCCCTGCAGGGAGGGATGGCTCGGTGTGACGGGAGCCAGCCCTCCCATATGCTGGGGCAGAACTGGGCCCCGTTTGAGGGGCTTCCCTGAGCGTGTGGAGGCTGGAAGCTGAGAGGCTCCATAAGGTGTTGGCTGTGGGGTTGGAATGGCCTGTGAGTGATCTTTCCTCTGTGTATGTGTGTGAGAGTAAAAATAAAATTCCATTTTGGGGGGCGGGGAGAAAAGCAGTTTTCCTTGGAGACGGCTGACAAGGACAACAGTGACTGGAGGAAGGCTGTTGTTTCCTGCTGCCATAAACCTCGCTAGGCTGTGCAGGAGGGACCCCATGGGCAGCACAGAGTTTGTGACCTGTGGAACAAGTGCTCCACTTAAAAAATGTACTTTCTTTTTAATAAATCTACGTGAAATGACCACAGCCTCTTCTGAAGGGTTTTCATGCACCGAGGTCTTCCCAAAGTCCCTGTTGTGTCAAATGTCTGGCCGTGCAGAGAAGTTGCCGTGCTTCTGACGCAAGCAGGGGAGCCCCATGGGTGAGGTGGGGATGTCTCTGACGTGAGAGATTCAAACCACTCGCTAACTACTACTCGTGGGGCTGATGCAAGGGATCTGCAGCAGTCGGTGAGGGTGAGTGGCTTGGATCCAGTGAAACTGTAAGGTCTGGGATGGTAAATGGCACATGTTTCTGCTGCTTGGTTGTTATTACTGGACTAACCTATAATCAGTTCCACACAGCTTTAATGCTGGTTCTTCGCCTTAGCGAGATTTGCTCTTCCCATCTCTCTCTTAGAAAAAGTATTGGATCATGTTTTGCTCTTAACTAAACAGATTGAGTTTCTCTACGTGAACCCCTGACTGTAGTGAAAACTGCCCTGGAAAAGGGGCCTTTTCTCCTACAAATGGCAGAGGTATCACATTCTAAGGTGACATTTGGGTTGTGCTCTGGAGGATTTTCTCATTCACTTGCTGCGAATGCTCTGTGGCATGTGTTATGTCCGCACTGGAGGGTTAAGTGTCATTTAAGAAGAACCTCCTGTTTTCAAGAGGTCTGTGTTAACAGAGGCAAAATAGCAAGCGGGAGGGGAGGGGAAAGGACAGCTGTAGCAGCAGAATGTGGGTGTTTCTTGTGCCTACTTTGTCTTTGGTGTGGTCTGGGTTACAAAATGTGTCCTTACAAAGCCTGTAGGGACGCAAGCAGGAGCAGAGGTACGCCAGCGTCAGAAGGGGATGGTCTCCTCAGCGCAGTTGTCCCTGCCAGCCCGTGGCTGTGACTTCATATCGAGAAAGAGTTATGAGCTGCAGATGATCCAGCAAAAGCGTAAGCTTGTATACGCAATGCAGTCTGAGGGTGTTTGGAGAGGAAAATCCTCCTCATTTGGGGGAAATCTTACATGTTATTTCCTTGTGGCTGGACCCTGATGTAAGTGGGACTGCAGAAAAGGGAAAAAATGACCTGTTAATGTCTTGATGTTGCAGCAGGTGACTGCCCGATGGGTTCGCTGCAGTGTTCGATGCAGCCATACATCAGATCAAAACTCAACAGTCTGCTCGTGGGAGACAACCATGAAGGGAATGTTCCATCTTACTCAGAGCAAAATTTGGAGGCTGTTTTGTCATTATTGATTGCAGCTTGGGGCTTCAACAATTTCTGGCTGACAGGATGGAAAGCTGTGAGGTGCTTAAAACAAAAAAGTACGGAACCAAAACACCCAAACGCTGTGTTTGGGTTCTTAAAATGGCCAGTCAGGATCTGATTTCATCGTTCTGTGAAAGATGAAACATGTTGAACATCAAATCTGGGTTACGATATATTGCTAGAAATTTTCCAGGAAGAACTGGTGCCTGGTGAGATTACAAATGTTGTGGTTTGGTATTTTATGGGTGGAAAATGAGTTAAACCTTCCATCACACTGATACTTACAAGGTTTCTGTCACCAGTCTTCCTACATGTGACTGTATGCGGTTTTCTGTACTTGTCAGGCAGTTCTAGCTGACTGGTAATGATAGTTTGTCTCTTGGATTTAGCTGTGGCTTGGCGCTAACCGCTTGCTGCACAAGTTTCACTGGTTTGATTCATATCAGATCTGTAAATCTGCACTGTAGCTTTGGGAGAAGAGGAAAGTCGGTGCCCCACGAAGGTGAGTAAAGCTGAGGACTGTGTGTTTGTCCTGAATGCAGCGTTGTTGCTGTGGGACAGGAAAGGGTATACGTTCCTCCTTGCCTGTGATCGGGGACTGCTCCTAGCTCATCCCATTGCTGGGGGTAAGTAGTCTTTAAAGCTTGGGGAGTGATGGAAATGTATGCACCAGCAAATGAAGTTGTATAAGATGCAGATCCTGGCTGTACTGCAGCGCTCCCTGGGCAGTTTGGGTCTGTTGTGTGCAGTTTCTAATTATTTCCTTTTCTCTGAAGTCTTTCTCCCATGTTTTCTCATGGTGTGGCCTCCCATCCCTAAGCAGAGAGGCGGTGTTAGCTACAAGATCTACTGCACGCAGCCTGTGTTAATAATGCAGCAGCACGGGATCCTGTCGCTGCGTGTTTCCTTGCAAGGTGCCTTGATGCGTTAAACTTTCCAGTGAACTATTTTGTGTCCTCTACCAGCAGGAGACAAAATGCCGGCTGCTAGAGGACAGTAAAATCGTCTGAAATGCACACTATCATTTTCTGCTTGTCTTCAATTAAGCTGATTACCAGACTTCTTTGTTGTTCAGAGCTCAGACCATTTCACGTGTTGCCAGCATGTACTTTGGCAACTGCGGGCGATGGGATTTCCTGCATTGTTTGAGTCTTTGCCATTGACCTTTGTGGTCGTTGTTCTGGCACTGCCTCTGCTCTGGCAGGGGTGCAAAGGGCATTATTCAAACCCTGAAAGAAAAGAGAAAGAATTGCTTTAAAGGCATTGAGGGCTCTTTGTAATTGGTGGCTCCTAGGGTCAGTGCTGCAAAAGAAGGGGAATTGCTGGGGCTGTCAGGATAATTACCACTTTTTTTATTGTTCCCATCCCAGTCTAGATGACAGTGGTGTGATTTGAAGTGAGTCATAAAAATACGCCTTCCATCCAGCATTGAGATGGTGGCCCTTTCGGACTAAGGGGGGAGAAGCCTGGGTTTGGTTCTTGGGAAATCTGGTAGGTGCTGGAAGCACTTGGCTGTGCCCTGGAGGGTTTCTTGCTCTGCCCTGGGGGCTGCGGCAGGCTCCGTTGGAGATGCCGGTGGGGTTGTACTGGAGCCCTGTCGCAGTCCGTGCCGTGGATGCTGGTTACCGCAGCCTTCGAGAAAATCCACCTCTCCCTGCCGCTGGAGATGGGCACGCCACAGAGACACAAGCCATCTGCCTCGTTCCAGGGGAGGCCACCTAGCCCATTCCTGCCGCAGTCCCCCTTCACTGCGGCGGCACTTTCTTCGCTCTGGTGAATCATTTGCTCAGCCTGAGCCTGGAGCCTTGTACCTTGAACCTGCTGAAGGTCGGGTGCTCGGCCAGCTCCAGTAACGGAGTAGTGCTCGGCTCCCCAGGGCGATGGCCAGGTCGGGGTGAGGGGGGGAAGGCTGAATGCACGGCTCTTCCTTTTCTTCCCCTTTCCATCTGGAGCCTTTCTAGCCTTGTCAGGTGCCTCTGGTGGGTCTGGAAACAGCTGGCCTCGTGGAGGTGTCTCTGGTGTTGCTGGTAGACTGATGTGAAGGGCATATGAGGTCTTTGGAGTTAGATCTTTGGAATAAGATACAACTGCTATATTATTCATTTAATTGCATGTGCGTGGTATTATGCAGCTTGAATTAAATTGTCTGGAGCGAGATCTTGTACTCGACGTGCTATTGTAGAATAAATGCCAGGGTGCTCGGGTTGGACTAAGTGCTTCATAACTCCAGCCTTATAAGTCCAGCAGGCGCTGAAGTTAACTACGGGATTGACAGGGCTGTCCTGTTCGCCCCATGCGCTCAACCCCTGCCTTGCCGTAGGTCTGTCCCCCCTGTGATTTGTACCCAGAAGAGACCTCTGCAGCTCTTCCCTGTGTTGGGACAGGGACAACCCAGGAAAGTGAGAGCCCCCATTGAGCTGCAGCCGCCTGAAGGAGCCTGGCCTCCCAAGGGTGGCTCTCATCGGTGTTTCTTTGAACCTGTAAATGAACTTGGGCATGAAACGAGAGACGTAACGAGCCCTATTGTTGTTGCAGTTGAAAGCCCAACCTCTGCGTTGTGTGCTGGTGCTGAGTTTAAGCTATTTTCTGCTGGGGAAGTAAATCGCTCCAGCGGACAATCAAGGCACGTGACTGCCAGGGCACGGTCATGGAAAATTGGCTCGGTTGTCATGTTTATTTGCTCTGATATAACTTTTTATGACACTGTCATGCAGCTTTTTCCAAGGCTATTGGAATGTATTATTCTTTATTTCTTCCCTTCCGCTATTTTTTTAAAGAAGCACTATCAGAGAAACTGTATGTAACATTTTGTTGTGGATAATGAGTTACAGCCTTCTGTAACCGACTAGAGCTTTTTCTGGTTTTCCCTTTATATGACAAATTAGCACAGAACCCCTCTGTTACTGTAGCTGTAGCTCAAGACTGTGATTTATAGCAGGAGAAGGTGAAATAGCAGTTGTTAGCTCTTCTTCCATTCTGATGAAGTCAAATTTTCCTGGTTTTAGTCTCAACTTGTGCCTTCTTTTTCCTCTAGGGAGGGAAGTAGTTGCTCTCTTGCCTTCTGGGGGGCTGGGTTGCTAAACTTATCAAGTGGTTTCTCATCTGAGAAGGTGTTGAATAGCTTTGGGTTGTTCCTATACAGAATACACTGGTGTTTGTTTCTCTCTCGCTCTCCTGGGCAAGCTCAAGTGCTCATTACAGTAGGGAACAGCCATATGTTGGGATATAAAGGTCACGAGTGTTTCCTTTCACCTCCGCAGTCCGGAGTCAGACTGACATACACGGGAGGTGGCAAGAAGACTTTACAGCAAAAAGAAGTATTTGGTGTGCTTTTTGCAAGGGAGATCTACAGAGCAGTCAGTCGATTCAGTGTAGAGACTGTAGCCTTCTTTGTCCGGGTCTAGCAGAGCTGATTTCCTCCTCCCCTGAAGAAATAGTGCTATTCCTGCATCCCACAGTCTCTCACGGTTGCTCCGTGTGGGAGACCTGCAGTACCAACAGCGCATTGTATCCGACTGTGTGACAATACGCTGATTCGTTCAACTCCTGTTAAACGTTTCCAGCGTGAATATCAGGTAGTAACAGAATATTTTGTCATTTTTTTTGTGTACTCCAAAATCTGTTTTAACTGCTCTTTCCATTGTTGCAGGTGAAAGGGGAGAAGGGTGTCTGAATACTGATGAATGAGCTGCGATGGATAACAAAGACTCGGAAGCAGAGATCCACCCACTGAAGACTGAGGACGTAAAAGCTCAAGAGAACCATGAAAACTCTGTGGAGAGAAGAATTGTCAGCAAGCAGTCATCGCGACTGTCTCGGCTGTCCCGGTGGCGCACTGCCGCCTTCTTCATCTCGTTATTTCTGTGTCTGATAATTGTGTTTGCTTTCTCATTTATCATTCCTTGCCCAGAGAGGCCACTTTCAGAAAGAACATGGTTCCGAAACTACGACAATGCAGGTGAGCTTGCTGTAGCAGAATACATACTTACCAACAGTCCTTTGCCTTTATGTGCCATGAATTTGAATTGTGGACCTCTACCTAAGCGCAATCTGGAGCCAGGCCTGCAGGGATGCTGCCCTTGGGAGCGAGAACTGTGAATACCTGACCTGGATAAGCAGTGGCCTGTCATAATTGGAGTGGCCTTGCAGGAGGTGTTTACAGGATCTAATGGAGAAATTAGATGCCGCTCTAAAGTGCTGACAAGGTAGCAGGCTGCCTTCATTTGGAGAAAAAAAAAAGGGGAGGGGTATCTGGGAATAAATCTTTGTTGAAGTTCGGGGTGTAAAATGTTCCCTTGAAGTTTGAGCTGAGGTTTGGGGACACTTAGGGGTTCTCCCTCTGTCAGTGTGACTTTTTACATTTTCTCTGTGGCTAACAGGAAAGGGAGAGGAGGAATTGCATCTTTTTTTTTTATAAATTGCACAAATTTATAGTTGCTTTAGTCGGCTCTTTAGCCTGGGTACTGCTCCCTGGTGGCTCAGTATTCGCTTCCGTGAAAGCTTTTCTTTATTCTTATGTGCAGTGGGTGTGTGCTGGTTGTGCTGTAAACGCAGAGATAGTGCTGACCAGCCGGGACTGAGCTTTGTGTGTTAATGCAGAAATCGCAGGTTCTGCTGCTCTGAGCTGAAGAAGGCTGCTTTTAGCTGAGAGTGAGAAAGATCTGGGGCTGGGTTTCGTGGGTTTTGTTTGTTTTTTTATTATGTTTCGGGAGTAGCAACCTCACACCAAGACCAGCGTTGTTCTTTTTTCAACATAGTTCATATTCTGGCTGCTTGGCTTTAAAAAAAGACAAATCCTCTGGGGGAGAGCAAATTTAAAAAATCCTTTGGCACTAACTTTCAGTCCTTGGTACTCATGTAGATGGCTTTTTTTAATAGGCAAGCCAATTTGTCCTGAAGTTACGCTGTTAGAGATAGAGGCAGTGAGTAGGCCTCTAGGAATTTGTGTTTTGCTCCAGCTAGCTCTGCTGTGGGTTGAGGCAATCCTCACCAGTACCTGCCTTGTGATCTCTTTTACAGTGGCCTACCAGTTTCTCGCTATAGAAGATGTGAATGAAGACAAAGTGCAAGATGTTGTCTTCGCTTTCAAAGCTGGCAACAGCAGCAGCAGCTTCAACAGATCCTGTTTGGATGAAGGTAGGTGATTCAGAAAGAGAAAACCTTGTAGTAAAAGGGCTGTTATTTCTCTTTTAGTTCTAATTAGCGAGGCTGCTGTGGGTCTGGGGGAGAAAACCAGGCTAGCTGGGTGGGGAGAGGAACGGGGTGAGTCCCAGCTCTCGGGTGGTGCGGAGCAGCAAAGGTAGGTGTAGGTAGCGCTCTCTCTGATATCTCTTCTCTTCAGGTCTGCATTCTCCGTGTGCCTTCGTTGCTGCTGTGTCTGGCACGAACGGCAGCGTGCTCTGGGAGAGGCCTGCTGCTGAGGAGGTTGAGTGGCTGCAGTGCGGCATCAAGCAGCTCGGAGGGGCTGAGGCCCCGGGTTGCCTGGTCGTGGGCAAGCCCGTGTCTCTTACGGCGGTTGACCTGCGGACAGGTGAGTGGGGAGCACAGTACTGCTGCCATACAGAGGACGGTGCTACCTCCTTTCCTCACCTGGTGACCTTCAGACCTCGGAGGCTGGGGCCGTCAGCGTGACATGACTTGCTGGTACATCAACAGTGGGCACGGGGTATTTATTATCTTGAAAACTTTGCCAGAGCCATTTGCTGGGCTGTTGAGAATCGCCTGTTCCAAAGGCTGGGCTTTGTTGTGGTGGTTTGTGCCAGCCACTGTATTATAAGCACAACTTTTCAACAGCTTTTGAAACAGGAGAAGCAGTCACTAGCTGTGAATGTTACTTGATACTCTCAGGGGTTGGACACAAACCCGCAATGTTTCTCAGTTGTTTGCGTGTGAGTGCTAGGAGTGCCTGCAGTGGGAAGAGGAGTGGGAGTTTTAGGCATTTATGATTTTAAAGTCATCAAGGAGAGCACTGAGGGTAAGTACTCACCAGTTTCAGTAGTCCAGGCTTTTACCTGGTTCCTCTGGAAAGCCACCTTCATTTCTGAACCTATAGAAATTCATCACCATCTTGCCTAGTGCGGGGTGAGGGTAAAGAGTGCCTGTACGTCTCTAGGAACAGGGCAGTGACCATCTATTGCACCTTGAACCTTCCTTGCTGATGAACCCTGAAATACGTTTCCATTTTGGGGCTCACTGCTTCAAAGCTTCTAAGCTATATGTGTTCTCCCTTGGAAACATGCTTAGGATCCCATCCTCTGGTATTGAACCCCTCCCACCCTGTTTTCCAGAAATTGGGAGAAAGAAATAGCAAGATGTATAGCTCTAAGGAATCTGAGGAAAATTTAGTGTAGTTTTTAATTTCCAGTGTAGATGGAAGAGTAGACACACACGGAGCTGGATCGCTTCAGTACCAACTGAGATACCTTAGCACCATCTCCCTCATCAATAGGCTTTAGCACAGGATATTTATAGACTACTAATGAATTAGTTGCTTTCAGGTCAAAGTGTGGAAAGGTGGCTGCTGGGCCAAAGGCGCGTAAGTAAAGACAGCCATAAAGAAATAGCACAAGTGTGGAGAGGAGGAACCAGGCTAAGCCACAGGTCACAGCAACAATACAGTAGGGACACATTCCATAGATAAAATAAAATCAAGGGATGAAAAATTGCTTCAGATAGAAAAGTAACACAGAAGTTGATGTATTTGATACCTTTTTGTGATTAAGTAGGTTAAAAGGGGTTTCTTAGTGTAGTTGGCTGTTACTGAGGGTTAGGAGGGTGGATCAGAATAAAATGTTTTTAAATAGGCTAAATGTATTTAAAGTGGCAAAGTCTGACTTACATCACATTGTGCTAAAAACAGTAGCCAGAACAATCTTTAGCTGTTAATGATTCATCATCGTAGTGGAGGATTGGTGAGATTCCAGGGCTCTGGGGGTGCCTAGCCACTGCCTGTAGGATTGAAGAGATAGGCAGATTATCTTCTGAAAGTGTCTGATGTGGGTTTGATCTTTAAATGCTGATAAAGTTAGTGCTTTTCTATCAATTTGAGTTGTGTTAAGTCTCGCTTTCTTCATTGCCAGAAGAAGTGACCTGAGCAAACAAGAAGGAAGGTGTAGGATTGCATGCTTCTGTTTGTGTGGGACATCTAACATTCCTGCATGTTTATCTCACGAGCAAACTGGGACACAAGAGCTTAAGATTAGCTGTTCGAGGTCAAAGCAAAAGTCTGTGTAGCTTCGTATTCCATCTCTGCCAGGGCAAGAAGCAGAGTCTGGAGGAAGAAGGACAGGAGTAAGTGTTCTGTTATGCCTTCTCTCTTCACCTTATCCTCCAGCAGCCTACATTGTGAGCCCTGTGAGCACTTCTGGTCTCCTAAAGGATGTGGCAGAAAGGGGATCACAATGATCAGATATATGAAACTGCTTCTGTGCAAGAAATCACTAAATAAACCAGAAGTCCAGCCTGGAGAATGTGCGACAGGGAGAAATGAGTCTATAAAATTATGAGTGATAAGTAGAAGCACAGGGAATGATGGTTTCCTGTTGAAATTCTTCATTGCTCCATGGTTCTTTTATCAAGTGGTAGGTTCAGAAAAAAACAAAAGGGGATACTTCTTCATATCCACTATACGGTGGATGCCAGGAGCTTACAAGTGTTTAGTAGACAAGCGGGCAAGGGCATGGGAGAGGGGTATAACACTGCTTGGCAGAAAAGACCTGCCTTTAGCTCAGATAGCTTATGAGCTGCAGACTGGGAGAGCAGTCTTTGGATATGTGTCTGGACGCCATCCAGCCTGAAGCCAGCACTCCTGCTTTGTGTTCTCTGCGGCCGCTTGAAGTGAGAGCTCAACTCAGTCATCTAAGTCCTAATTTTATTATTCCTTCCGGACCAAAAAAAAAACCGTCCCTTTCACCCAGGTTAGATTTGCTGTCTAGGCACTTGTCTCATTTCCATCTTGGCTTCTGTTGCCGTGCTTCTGCTGTGACCTCGGGCTCTGAGGAAGCACGGCAGCACTCTAGATGTCGGACAGGATAGTCCCATCTCCTGTCGATGGAGCAGGATGGGACTGGATTCACAGTTCGTGCTCTCTGGGGGTTGTGTTAGAGCATGAAAGCTTCTTGGGTCCTTTGTGTTGAACCCATCTTGCTGTTACCTGTTTCTGTTAAATCAGACCGCTCTTTTAAGAGAGTAAGATGCTGCCTCCAAAAGTCTATCCACTGTCTAACCAGCAAAGAATAGAGCCTTATATGAGTTTCGTCAGCCTGGCCTTACTGTTGTAGCTTTGGACTGTGCTGAAGCCAGGATATAGTTATTTAAAACTTAAGTTCTCTCCTTCCTTTGCCTGCTTGTTTTCTTCGGGGGTAAAATTCTTTGCCTTCCCATGATTTCCTAAGGGCACTCTTTTACTTCACATCTGTTGTCATAGTAACAAATCCAAGTATTTTTTTCAGTGTTTCAGTAAAATGCTTTGGAGGAATCCTACTGGAAATACAGCCTGCCTTCAATTATTGCAGACAGCTCAGGTAGTAATTCCTTGGCCTTCGGTACAACTGCCTTCCTGACAAAGAACAGATGATTACTTTGCATTCCTGAAGTGATAATTGCTGTCTGTGATACGGTTAAAGGGGAGGGTAGTAAGCATTTCCCCTCTGAGCACCTAGTTAGTCACTTAAGTCTTCCTTAAAAAGACAAACCCCCCCATCCCCCCCACCCCCACCACCCCCCGCAGTGGTCTCCCCCCACACCAAATTCCACTGCAAATTCCACTGGACAGTAACTGGAAAGCGGCCAGCAGCCCTGGGCAGAGTGGATGGAGTAGAGCCACTCAACTGGCCTGGAGCTGTTGAAGAGAAACCCACCCCACACACATACCATTTTTTAAAAAACAAGACTTTGCTACCTCTATTTGCAAGCCAGTTTGAACGTGCTGTGTGTGTCCTTCAAACAAAGGCACGGTGGGATGTGAACTGAGTTGTGGCTGGTCGCGTCAGCATGGAGCGTCCGCAGGAGGCACATTGCAGCAAAAAAAAAAAAAAAAAAAAGGTTTTGTCGGGAGTAGCTGCAACACTATGGTCAGAATTCAGCCACTTTATGGTCTTAAAATGTCTGCGCAGGTTTAAATACACAGCAGCAAGGTTTTAGATCACAAAAAAAGTATTCTCCATGCCATGTACATGCTGGGAAGCTTGTTAATCCAAGACACGAGAAAAGCAAGCTGTTCTATGTGCCCGGGAAGTTTGGGTGCATTTGTGCAGGCAGCTAGAGTTACTTTCCAACAGAAGTTGAAATTGTGGATACTGGGACTCATCTGAAATGCAGAAATGCAATGAAGTACCCCATGATGAGCATGTGGCGCTGATGGGCTGTAAATGGCTGGCTACTGCAAAGTATTTTGAGGAGCAGGGGCGTTAAAAGCTTTTCAACCTAAAGTGCGTTTTAATGAATGTTTACCAATAACTCTGTCTTCTAGGGGAGGTTCAGTGGAGACAGTCCAGTGACTTTGGAGCTAATTATACTGTGCTGACTCCCGTGTCAGTGATTCCAGATGTGGATAGTGACGGAGTTCAGGACCTGATACTCTTTATTGCTACAGGAGATAAGGTATGTCACTCTGAAGCGATGATAAACCCAGTGGCCGGACCACAGGGCACGGCAGGAATGTTATTTATTTCCATCTTGTAGTCTTGAGAGGAAGTGTCCAGAGGCCTCTGATACCTGTGGGTTCGGGGTAGGTCCTCTCCCACCCTACAGAGGTGTACTCCCAAATCAATGCAAGTGTTTTATGGTTTAAAAAAAAAAAAAAAAAAAAAAAAGAAAGAAAAGAGAAAAGCTGGCCAGGAGTCCCTACTGCTTTTCAGTCTGCGCTCCTCACTGTGTGTTCCTGGGCTGCGTGTGGGGTGAGCCTAGGTGAGATGAGCTTGCAGTTTTCTGGGACTCTGCTCAGAGAAGTGGAAGTGAACAAACCCTGACGGGTTTGGCTCTTAGATCAAAGCACAGCTGACAGCCAGCGCTTCTGTACCACCGCTGCCCTTTTCTGATACCTTTCGTCTCTCTGCCTGTGGTCTGCTTTGCTCGGCTCTCTTCCTAGTGTCACTGCACTGGTTAATTCTGACTTGGGTTCGTTTAGTGAAATAGCTGCCATTTCTTAGAGGGGGAAAGTCGTGGAGCTAAAAGTATTTTTATACTAAAACATCTGCATCCACGATTGCATGGTACAGCATCATCTGTGTGCACAATCTGTCCTGTGTAAAGCATACAGAAGTTACGGTTCCCCGCAAGTCTGATGGCAGGAGTGGGAGCCCCACGTCCTCATCATACCAGAGCACTCCATAAGCAAATAGGGTTTTGCTGTCCGAGGCATTGTTGTTGCCAGAGTCATCAGAAATTCTATCCTCTCCGACTCCTACATTTCTCTTCTGTTTTCTTTCCTCCCTGCTTTTGCTATCCCAGTTATCTCAAGACTTTTTTTTTTTTTAATCTTAGGCGGCCAAGAAATGTTTGAATGTAGTCTCTGTTCTGCAAGACTGCCTTTTGATTTGTTTTCCATTTAACCTCTCTAGTTATCTTGGTATGAAATCCCTTCCTCCCTCTGGACTTGGCAAGCACTCTGTCAACTTAAGTAAAAGTATGTTCTTTTTTGAGAAATCACGCAAAATGTAGGGAGCTCGAGTGGAGCTCTGCAGCTTGGAAAAAGGCAGTCTCATCAGAAGGGAGACTCAGAACTTAAGTAAATTGGCTTTGTGGCTAACGGGCTGAAGTTGAACGTTATATTATACTGCTCTTTCCTGAAATGGCAGAGCTTTGAGCCGTCTGTGGGGAAGGGTCTGTGTGCAGGGGGTTTAGATGGCAGCTTTTTCTGAGAGTCTTATGGACCTCTACCTGCTGCAAGCTTCAGCACAAATACATCCAGGAAAATACAACGTTTTTCAGAATATATTGCCTGCAGCGGTGCATAGAGGTATTAAGCAATGCGGTGAGTAAGGTGGTGTGTATTCTCACTCGCTGTATGAATACCTTTGGCTGTTACTGTCCCGGGGCAGCTGCTGAACCAGTGTTTGTGAGTAAAGGTGAAGCTGATCTACAAGAGCTGGTATGTGTCTCCTCCCAGTGCGGGAGGCTGGGAACAGCTGATGGATACGTTGTTCTCCTTCTCCAGCTGTGTTCTTCATTCTCCCCAGCAAACTCTATCCTGTATTCACCTGCCAGACTCTCCAGATTCACTTCGAGAGCAGCAGATTTCCTTCTCTTTCCCAGTCTCTCCCTCTCAAGGAGGAGGGAAGAGTTCCTGCCTGACTCAGCATCTCTGATGGATGTTGTTTCTCTCGGTCTGATGTTTCTCTTTTCCCTAGTGTGCATTGCTCTCCCCAGACTATGACTTGCCCATACATTTGAATCTGATCCTGATTTTAGCCTTTGTTCTCCTGGGTGAAACGTTTTTAGTGGATTCTGTTACTGTCCTGCACAAAGAATATAAAGAAACCTGTCAGCTCTTTTATCCCCTTGGACCTGTGTCAGCCTTAGGAGGAGCAGATTAGGGCACTTAAAATATTTAGCAGAGCTACCGTGCGAAGCCAAGTTTCCCCTGTGTCCATATGCTGCTTTGCTTCTGCCTTTAGGTCCTCTCCATCGTTGTCACTGCTCAGTAGGCTTGAACCGGTCTTTGCTGTCCTTAGCAGAGCTGGGGCTTGCTGTTTGGCAGTCCCAGCCTGCAGGGGAGGTGGGTGGCAGAGGTAGTAAATCTCGGGGCAAGTGGCTGTGCTGGAAGTGCTTTTCAAACTTGCAAAAGTACTCGCAGCAGAAGGATCATCTAACTCGTGCCCATACCTCCAAAACCAGCCTATGCTCTTTCCATTCAGCTGCTGTTCAGTACCAGTTGCTCAGAAGCTCTGGAAAACACTCGAGTTGGAGCAGTAACAGTGCAATGCAGCTTTAACCTTTTTTTTTTTTTTAATCCCTTCCCTGCATAGATTAAGACCTTCATCCATTCAGGGAAAAATGGCAAACAGATCGGCTCCGCTGGAAGCCTGAACGTGGATGGGAAAGCCCGTTATATCAGGCTGAACCTGGACTCCTCCTCCTACTTCCTTTTCTATACAGGTACGGTTCTGTTTGTGAGTTGGGTCTGAAAGAGTGATTATAACTGTGAAATCAGGATCACTAAACAGGTGTCTGGAAGAGCATTTTGCATTCTTAAAAAGTGTGTCGTGCTTTCACCTAGCAAAAGAGCTATTCACGGCCAACAGAAGGGGGGGCTTCTGCTTATACTAAGGTCTGTTATGTACTATAGTAATTTTATTTGAGAAATGTTGAGAATGTAAGGTTTAAGTAGTCATTTATAGCAAATGATTACTGTGGAACACTTGGATTATGAACAGATAAGATGTTAAAAGCATTCAAAAGCAGGCTTGAGTCTCAGAATACCGCTACAACTCTATGATGCAAGCCCTAAAAATATAGTTGATCTGCCAGATCTGGAAAATCGTAGAGTTCAGAGCAAGGGCAGGGTAACTTATCTCCCTTGTTCTTGCTTTTTTTGCACAGGAAACTCTCTCTATGCATATTCCCTGAAAGATCTCTACAGTGCAGCAGCTGGGATGGAAATTAAGCTTCCCAGCCTTGAGCAAGATCCTCAGTGGGAGAAGAACATCGACAGCACCACGCACCGCTTATCCCTTCTCAGGTGTGAGATTATGTCTTGGTTGCTGGGGGATTGGAGGGTACCGGTGTTCCTGACAGGATGGCCTGTTGTGGCTTTGTTCTTTCCTGGCTACTTGACTTTTGGACTAGGAGCACATCCAAAGCTTGGGGAGAGGGCTGGTGTTGATGGCCTGGCCAGGGTTTCACAGGAAAGGAGGGAAAGCAGGCTGGGGTTTCCTGTTTGCATTTACTGTGCAGGGAGAAAAACAAAACCCCACAATAAAACCATCCACAGTCTAGAAAGTGTAATTATTTCTCTGTCCTTGTTCAGCTCTGGAGACATTCGTTACCTGGCAAAAATTCCTGGGCAGTCACGGGAGAACATCTTGGTTGTAAGCTCAGAGATGGCTACGCTGATCAACGCACAAAATCTGCAGACTTTGTGGACCCTCAATGTGTCCCGTGTTGTGAGGTAATGTTACCGATGGATGGGGTTGGATGAGGTGTTTCCAGGCTCCCAGCGGGAGGACAGAGGCTGCTCTGAAAGAACAAGGTATGCCCAAGCCTTCAGGGTGTGTTGTGATCTGTCCGTTCTCATTCTCGCCCTTAGTGAGCCGCTGCTTGGTTACTACAAACCTGATGTTCTCGGCATTGTCCTTGAGAGTGAAATTGGACCCAACAGAAAGAAGGTTTGGACGCTTTTCCTTTTAACTTCCCTTTTCTCTGCGTGTTTCGGCTCAAGCAGGCAGTGAGTCAAGGGCATCTGGTGGGATGTGTTCTCTCTGGCTGATTTTAGGAGGCTTTAGGCTGGGAAAGGATCCCTTTCAACAGGTTATTGAAGCCAGCTCAGGCACTGTAATTCTCTTCTCAGCAAGAGGCTTCAATGACAGAGCTTTGAACCCCTTGAAATAGCTGCAAAACTTGTGACTTTAATGTGGCCCACCCTAGGTCTCGCAGCTCTGTGATGCTCAGCTTCACGTTTTTCCTCATCTTCCCCTGTGTCAGATACTTGTTCCTGTAGACAGTGTGGGGTAGAGACAGCTGACTTCTCTCTCATGGCTTGTTAGAGCTCTTTGGCATGAGTTCCTTTGCTTTCTTCCCTGCTAGGTTATGATTGTTGAGAGTGGATCTGGAGCAGTCCAGTGGGACCTGAAACTGAACTCCAGAGTGGAGAGCCCTGGGCCAGCCACACTTTCTACTGCTGATCACCGGTCCACCTTCCTCATCTGGGGTGACTACCAGGCGGCAGGAAACGAAACGGTGAGTAGTCCTGCTGAATGGTTGCTGTTCTCCAGACTTTGGGCCAGACCTGGGTGGAGCTACCCCTTTTTCCCAGTGTTCGCATTCACATCTCTGTACCGCTAACGCTGCAGCTTCCTGCATTGAGTGTGGGGTCGCTGATCAGTCTGGGCTGCTAGAAGCAGGCGGACCTCTACGTGTGATGTATGTCCTCACGATGTCCATAGCAATGTCCCTGCTAGCAGCTGGTGATGGCATCAGCAGCTGTTGTCATCCTCAACCTGACTACATAGAAAAAAAGGGACTTTGTAGCTCTACGAACAAAGTCACTGGATTGCCCAGAGCCCTGCGTCGGTGTGGTACTGTAGGTGAGGCGAGAGGCTGCTGGTTTGGTACCTCTGAAGTTGCTGCTGTCTGGCCTGGAGCCTTCCACGGCCATGCTGCATGCAGTGATCTCCCATGGCCATGTGAATATCCATTCTCTGCGCCGGGGCAGTCTCTGGCAGCCTCGATGCACAGCTCAGCTGCGTAACAGAGCCCTCTGGGGCAGAGGCTGGCAGCATTAGTGACAGGTCATGTCTTGGAGGATGCCTGAGCACCAGCTGAGCTTCGTGTGCTTTGCTCGATAACTCTACTAGCCCTAAGGCAAAAATCTGTCTCCTGCCTGGAGCAGACGGGCCTCCTATTTGTAGGAAGCTTGGGGTGGGGAGGAGAGCACCAAGCAGTAAGCAAAATCCCAACACTTTGCTCTAGTGGCATCAGACAGGATGAGTTGGGCAGACACGGACAAGTATCTGACTGGATGTATTCTGTCGAGCGTGAGTAATAGCTGAGCCTGGTGCTGGCGTTGTCTTTGGGATAACGTGTGGGTCCGTGTCCTGATAGTGTGCTGTTGGTTGCAGAGCTCCAGAGCTCCTCTTCAGAAGCTGTATCTTTTCCATCCTTCCTACACTAATGTCCTGTTGGAGCTCCGCAATAGCACAGACCAAATAATTGCATTCAATGGTAAGTCCTCTCCTTCCAGCCCTCCAGCGAGGAGGTGCAGGAGGACACTGGCCTTCTGCTACCTCCTGGACCCCGTGAGTGCACGGTGTTGGGTCTGGTGGCCAGTCTGAACACAGAGACCCTAGGCTCGACCCCTCCCTCTGCTCTGCGTTACAGCCGCGCTGTTCGAGCGGAGCCGTCATGCCTGCTACGTGCTGTTGAGGGGGCCTCAACCCAGCGAGGAGCCAGGGTCAGTGTCTCTGATGAAGCGTAAGCTGAAGGAGGATGTCTCAGAGAGCAAGGTGATCTGGCTGAGCCAGGTGGCTGTGGACAGCGAGCAGTACGTCCGGGACCGCCTCTACAGGATGCGATTCCACAGCCGAGTGTGAGCTTGCCGAGGGAGGGGGAGAGGCTGCCCTGGCCCAGGCGTCTCCAGGCTGCCTCTCCTCCACAGCCGTGCTCTTAGCAAACCCAGATCACGAATTCAAACGGGAAGCTGCCTTTCTCCATCTGCAAACCAAAGCGTGGCTGGCGGGGAAGCACCCCCAGTGTCTGGGGTCGCCCGGGCTGTGGGGGCAGCTGCCAGTGCATCTGTGCTCAGAGCTGATGGGACTTCAGTGCCTGGCCACCACTGAAGTGTCGTCAGCTCGGGAAAGAGGGCTTTCCCCTCAATCCTTCTGCACCCGCAGAACTGTGCTGACTCAGCCTGTGTCTGGAGGAAAACACATGCTTGCTGGGGATGCCGGAGTTGATTATTTCTTGGGTGCTTGCGTGAGAAGTGGAGCTTCGATGTGTGGTGTTAGATTTCCTTTCTGAGTCAGCTCTCCTGGCTGTGGGAGAGGTGCTTGGCTGCAAGGTGATTTGCAATCATCCTCTCCTGGATTTGGGCCCCTGCTTTGGTAGTTGTGGGGTGTGTGTAGCGATAGATCCCAGCCACAGCTGATGACGTGGCTGGGTGTCACCCGGGCCAGCAGAGCGCAGGTTAAAGTGTCATTCTACTTAGAAAATGGCCTTTTCTCCTAAGAACAGCCCCACGTGCCCCACTTTGCAGTCACAAGGCTATTCCGATGTCTGTCTCCTCTGTTGCTTTCTTTCCAGCCAGGCTGCGCGGTGCTGGTGACACAGAAAGGGAGCTGGTCTCCCCCCTGATTTATGCATCAACGTTCCTGCCTGTCCCCCATCTGATTGTAGGCGATAGGAAAAACACCCTGAGTCCAGGCTGGCTGGTCTCTGCCCGTACGGACACCACCTCTCCTACTGGTTTTGAGGTGCCAGGGGATCTAGGACATTTTTTCAGAGTAGAATTGCACTTCAATCTTTTCTGGGAGCTGGGCTGGCTGCTTTGGGGAGCCCTGTGCGCGACTGGCAATGCCAGCTCTCCTGCAAATACTCTTTCAGTCTTGCAGCTGCTGAGGAGCCTTCTCCAAGCACTGTCCCCTCTGGCAGGAGGTGGGCAGGCTGGAGGACAGGCATGAGCTGCTCGGGGAAACGGTGCAAGCTGTCTCTGCCGCACAGCTCCAGAGAGGGCTCTGTGCTCCCTCCCTGCCCTCAGAATTGAAGTGATGCTGGGTGAGGATCTTCAGGTGCTGTCCTGCCTGTCCAGCCTGGTGGCCCGAGGGAACGGGACAGGTTGCTGTGTGAGGATGAGGTCTCCCCTGGAGACTTCTGTAGCGTCGTGTGCGTGCTCTGTCCTGTTCCCCGGTGGGCGCCAGTGTGGACTGTAGGAACGAGGTGCAAAGCCTGGAAAATGGTTTGAATCAGCTGCTCAGTCCGTCCCGAAAGCCACGGTCCCCACACCAGCCACACCAGGACACAAGCCCTGGCCATACGCTGCTGGGTGTCCATCTGACTGGTGAGAGGAAGGTGGACAGAAAACACACACCCTAAAAATAACCTCTCTCAAGTTTTGCGGTGCCGGAGGGCGTTTGGCCGTTGCCTCCCTCCCTTGCGTAGTCTCAGATCGGGGTGTGTGTGGGAATGCTGTAGGGTAAGAAACTTACGCCGGGTTGTGTAGGGTCGAGCATCGGTTCTTCTCTTGTGGCAATTGCTGAGCTTTAACCTGCCGCAGGGCAGCTCCTGGCGCCGGCAGCTGGTGTCGCCCAGGCTCCTGCCCACAGCTTCAGCTCTCACAGTCTCGCAGCAAAATGAGCTGCAGCATCGGAGGTCTGCGTGGACGCTTCCCTCCTGCTTCCAGCTGGCCCGGTAGTTGCCCAAAGGGTGCCCTGGCTCCCTCTGCCCCGTGACCCCGGGCTCGGGCAGTCAAGGGAGCCGTGTAGGATGAGTGCTGCCGGCCTCTGCAGAGCTGCGCTGCTGGTGGAGCCCAGTCCTGAGACGTCCGGGCTGTGCAAGAAGCGGGGGATGCTGCCGGGAGAGCAGCCCTCAACCCCCGAGGCACCCTGGACTCAAAACGGTGCGTTTCCCCCTCTGTTCCTCTCGTTCCAAGCAGCTCTCTGAGTCTGGGGTGCAGGGAGACTCCCCTGCCGTGTCCCACGGCTTAAGCTCAGCTCTTTGCTCAGCACGGTAAAGCATTGCAGGGATCACGGGCTGCGCCAGCGCCGCAGAACCCGGGTGGTGAGGGCCGGATTCAGCCTGCCTTTCCGCCGGCTGGGGCAGAGCCGGGAGCGCGGCTGGGGGGAGCCGGGCAGTGGGAGCCCCAGGCTTGTGTGCTACTCCGATCTGTGCGGAGTGTATCCCGCTGAAATTCCCGGGGTAGGGAGCAAAGTGCCCTGGCCGTATTCTCACCGCAATCACAGCGTCTCAGCGCTCTCGCTCCTCCGATCCCTACCCAGACCTGACCTTTCCTGTAGGCACACTGAATGTTCCTTCAGGGGAGCTGGATTTTCAGCTCTGCGGGGGGCTTTGTCCATTAATGTTTCCAGATACTTTGGAAACGCAGATTTCCCTCTGGCAGCTCGATTAAACGCATCAGTGCCAAACCAGCACCTTCTTAACGAAACCAGACCTTTTCCCAGCTTATTTCCCTGTGTAATTGGTTTTTTTGCAGTATTTAATGAATGACTTTGTGCCTTGATTCAATAACTCAGATGGGTGATGATGGCGTATATCACTGTGTTATGTATTAGTGTGTTTTTTAACACTAAGACTGTTTGGTTTGGTTCTTTAACTTATTGCAAATTGTGCCCTATAGGACTTGGTCTAACCGGAATGGTTTCAATAAATCCTCTTTTGCATTGTTTGTAAATGGTGCCCTGCTTTTGTTGTTGCAGCTGAGGTTACGCAAGACTCCCGGGATTTTTTTGGCAGCCCTCTGCGCGCGACTTCCCGAAGGCAGAAACCCCCCATTTGGGGAGGGATCCGGGTGTCCTGGTGATGCTCTGGTGGTTGAGCTGGCCCCGCGGCGCTGCCTGCTGCCCTGTCCCGCTGCAGGCGGGTGGTGGACGGGGAGAAGGGAGCTTGGGAGGGAGGCTGGAGTTAGATAACCAAGCTGGGCCGACCCGGCTCTGCCCCCCCTGCCGCCGGGGGCTCCGTGACCTGGTTTTACACCCCGGATTCCTGCTGCAGTCCATCAGCCTGAAAATCTCACTCTGGGGCTTGGATTTGGATCAAGCCGGAGGGAGCCGCGTGGCGGGAGCTGTCTCCTGGAGCGTGGGACCATCTGTCGCTGCCCGGTGGCTGCCAGCGCCGAGGTCCCAAGCTCCATCCTGCGACCGAGGCTCCTGCAGCCTCCCCTGCCCCGAGGCCCCTCTGTCTGCCCCGGCGCTGAGCTGAGAAATACCCCCTGCTCTGCGCCGGGGGGTCCCGGGCTCTGCGGCAAGGAAGGTCCCAAGCATCCCAAGCATCCACGCCGTTTGTTGGCCGGGGCGCGGGCTGGCACCGCTTGGTGGCCCATGGGTTGGGGACGTCCCCAGCTGGCTGCGCTGTGGTGCGTGCAGGCTGGGCCGGGGGCTGAGGCCGAGCGCTGGCGGGCAGTAGCCCCCCTCTCCTTTATATAACCCCCGGCGTTAATCCCCCACAGCTGGGGCTCGGCTCCGGGGAAAGAGAATAATCCTGCCGCCGGATCCTTTGGCCTCTGCTCAGATTAACGGGCCGTGGGCAGGAAGAGCGGCTCAGCTGCCAGCCCCGCTCCCTGCGTGCCACCGCCAGCCCCCGCGGCCCTCGCAGCCCGGCTTTGCCGGCCGCAGGCACCTCTGGCCCCCGCTCAAAAGGCCACTTTGACCTCCGCGGGGGCTGTAGGTGGGTGCACCGACGGCCGCAGGGGGCTGAGTGCCCCCAGTGCCCACCGGGCCATGCCGGGAGGGCAGCTGGGGCTGGGTTTTGTCCCCCCCCTCCCCGAGCAGGCAGAGGCGTGGGTCGGTGGTGGCTGTCACCGTGAGTGTGCGTGTCTGGGGGTCGGCACCCTTCCCGCGTGCTGCAGACCCATGTGCACCCCTGCCACCCCGCAGCCACCTCCCTGGTTACCCCTCCCCAAAAAACACAGGAGCCCCAGCGTTTCCCCACAGGGGCTTTATTGTCTTGTGCCTGGAAGGGGGGGGGGGGGGGACACAACGGGAGGAGGGGGTGAGCCTGCACCAGGCCGGCTGGGTGCGGGGTTCCCCCTCTGAGGGAGAGGAGGGTGCGGGGACGAGCAGGGGGTGCTGCTGAGGGGGGTGTATGGCTTCTCTCCTTCAGTGCTACTGCCGCAGGGTCCTGCGGCGGGGCCGGGGGGTGCTGGGCAGGGGGCTGCGGCCGAGCCGGAGGGCACCAGGCCAGGGGGCTCCCATGTTGGTGGGGGACCGGGTCCCTCAGCCCTCCTCCTCGGGGACGGGGGCAGCCGCGGCGCCCCTGCTCCTCTCCTCGGCGTCACCCGCTGGCAGGAGCAGGGCCGGGCTGGGGCTGGAGTGCCGCTGCTTGCGCATGAAGGGGAAGACCCTGTGGGCAGAGAGGGGTCAGCGCCGGCGGGGACCACCCCAGCGCCGCGGGGGTCCCACCCCTGCCCTCACCGCTTCTTGGTCTCCGGAGGGATGATGGCCTCGGCCAGGAGGTTCCTGTAGAGCTCCGACTTGAGGAACCGCGGGTAGGAGTCCTGGGCGAGCAGAGGTGTCAGGCTCCTGCCCAGCCCTCCCCTGCCCAGCCCAGCCCTCGCCCACCTTCTTCATCAGCATGTAGATGTGCATCTGGGCATCGTCCATCACATAGCGGTGGGGCATCTTGATGCCCTCCAGCGTCCGCTCCATGGTCTTGCTGTCGATGTTCACCCAGCGCGTGGCTCCGGGGGCCAGGAACTGCCTGGGGAGTCACAGCCGGTGGCGAGTGCCCAGCCCTGCGGTGGGATGTAGCACCGTGATGACTTGGCCCCCCCAAAACCTTGCCCCACTGGCACTCACTGGTAGATGGAGTCCACGATCTCAGCGATGCGTGACTGCTCCCCGTAGCGCAGCTCCTCACATGCCTCCCAGAAGCTCAGGTTCTCCGCTGGGGAGGGGGACATGGTGTTGGGGAGGGGGGAGATCACTGCTGGGACCATGGCCCAGCCAACTGTGGGGCCAAACCCGCTGGGATGGAGCCAGCTGGTGTGACCTGGGGTGGTGGCTCCAGGGATGCTGGGACATGGCAGGTGCCAGCTGCTGCTGCTGGGTCGGGAGGTGCCAGGGTAGGTTGGTGGGATGTGGTGGTGGGTTTGGGGATGCCGGGATGGGGCAGTGGGTTTGGTGTTGCTGGGACAGGGCGGTGGATTAGGCGGTACTGGGCCATGGTGGTGGGTCTGAGGGTGGTGGGACAGGTTGGTGAGCCTGGTGGTGCTGGGATGGGGCGATGGGTTTGGGGGTGCTGGGATGGGGCTGCTCACCGCTGAACTCCTTCTTGAGGAAGTCAAGGAGCTGCGCCCGGCCCAGGGGGTCGGTGAGGAGCTCACTGAAGTTGAAGCCCCAACGCTCCACACGCAGCTTCGTGGGGGTCGGCACCCTGTGGGCGACACCGGTGTTGGGGCAGGCAGCCCGCGTGGCCCCATCTCCCCTCTCCCCTTGCACCCTGTGTGTGGGGGGGGTGGGGAGGAGGGGGGCCCTGCTGGCAGCCCCTGCGCGAGCACTTACGTAGGGGCATTCATGGCCCAGTACGTGGTGTCATCCGTGATCCAGGGGTTGCTGGGCAGGCAGCCGGACATGATGGGGTCGTGGGGCACATACTGCTCGTTGAACTTGATGTACCTGCCAGGAGCAGCAGCTGAAGGTGGTCAGGGCCACTGTCGCACTGCTGCCACCAGCCCGAGCCACCATGGGGACACAGCGGGGACGTGCTTGGGCTCTGAGATGACCACGGAGCCTCGGCTCTGCTCCCCACCGAGGGTGATGGCAGTGCGGGCGCTGCGGTGCCAGTAGCCAGCCGCAGGGATGTGGGTGTCCCCGTCACCCTGACAGGGACCCTTCCCGGTGGCCGGGACAGCCACCGGCCACTCACCCCTCGAGGCAGATGGAGGACTTCACCCTGGTCCTGGCCATGGCCTTCCTGCAGTACTCGATCTGGGGCCGGGCGCAGGGGAGACGTCAGCGGTGCCCGACAGCCCGTGTCCCCGAGAGCCACCCCCGCCCCTCGCCCCACTCACCTCCCGCTTGTAGTAATCCATGTTCTTGGTCTGCAAGAGATGTGTGGGGCCGGGTGAGGGCATGGCGGGGCCAGGACATCGTGCCCACCAGCCCTGCCATCGCCACCTTGGGCAAGGACCCAGGCATCCAGCCCCCCTGTCCCCATCCCAGCACCCCATAGCCCATCCCCGTGGCCTCCAGCCTCATACGCACACCCCAGCATGGGGTGAACCCCGGCATTCACCCCCCCCGCCCACCCCAGCATGGCACCGGCCCTGGGTTAGTGACACTTACGTGGGCAGAGGACACCGCACACGGCGCAGAGAAGAGAAAGCGGGTGGTTAGTGAGGATGGGCGGGGGGCGGGGGGTGCCGCTGGGGCAGAGTTAGTGGGGTCACGACGTGGGGAAGGGCCTGGTGGCGGCTGCGGGCACCCCAGGGTGCCAGGGCTCCCGGCAGCACGGCCGCCCCGTGGGGATTAGGGGTGCTGGCACAGAGGGGTGGTGGGTGCAGGGGCAGACACACGGACCCCCAGCTCAGCCGGGGTGGGGGGAAAGGATGGACACAGATGTTAGCAGAGCTGGGGCTCCCCCCCCCCCCCCCCGCCCCAATTATAGGCACAGTCTGGGGGTGGCCAGGCACCCACCGGGGCAGCTCGGCACCCCGGCACACGCGGGTGGCTGCGCCCTGTGCCCGCCGGCAGCCCCGGGGGTGCCCGGCCCCCAAAACTCACCAGCTGGACGCGGGTGGTGTGGCAGTTCCTGCGCTCGGGGCCCTGCTCCAGCACGTTGGGGGCTCCCGGCTGCAACGACAGCATCGTGCCGGGGGCTGGCGGGACCCCCCCGCGCCCCCCCCCCCAGCCCCGCTCACCGGGCCGGGGCCATGCTTGGTGCCAGCGCCCCTGTCCTCCCCAGGGCTGTGCCCGCCAGCCCAGCACCCATTGCCCACCCCACCACCCCACCACCCCAGCCCATCCTCACCGGGGGCCGGTTGACGAGCCAGTACGCCTGCTCCTGGCAGTCGATGACGATGCGGTCGCCTTTCCGCCGCTGCTTGGCCGCCCTGCCCGTGCAAAGGCAGCGGGGAGGCGCTGGCACCCTGCCTGCCCCAGCACCCAAGGGTGCTCCATGCCTGGCGGCTCCCCAGGGTGGGGACGGTGCCATGCCCCGCACTCACCGGAGCTGCTCCCGCGCCTGCATCACCACGAAGTCCCACGTGTGGTTGATCCGCTTGTGCAGGAGGTTGTAGTTGTCCTGGGGAGAGGCAGTGGCGGTGTCACCTGGGTAGGCACGGCGTGACACCCGTCCCCTCGCCTGGCTCCGGGTCCCGTCACCGCTCCAGCACGAGGAGAGCCGGTGCCGCCCCGTGGGTGAGCCCCCACTCCTGGGTGAGCTGAGACTCCCCAAGCTCATCACGGGTGTGAGGAGGGCACCGCTCACCTTCTCGTGCTCGATCAGGTCGCCCTGCTTGCGGATGTTCTTCTTGGCCAGGTAAATGGCTGCAAGAGGAGCGGCAGTACCTCAGGGGGAGCCGGGAAGGGGCTGCAGCCCGTGCCGGTGCCGACGGCACGGTGGCACCTACCGTAGTCCAGCTCCGTGGCCGGCCACTTGGTGCTGGTCCAGAAATAGGGGGTCTGCGGGGGTGGGGGGGAAGGCTGAGGCGCAGTGCTGTGGGGGTACTGCGGTGCTGAGCCCGGGGGGGCTCTGAGGCTGCGGCAGCGCCGGTGCTGCCAGCGGGGCCGTACCTGGAAGCGGTAGGGCGACTCATCTGCCCGCAGCACCAGGCTGCGGGGGTCTTTGAGGGGGTAGATGTAGCCGTGCTTCACGATGAGGTTGCCGAGGTGCAGCGACTCTGGGGGAGCAGGAGCGGGGGCTGCACGGCAGCTCGGCAGCTCCGGTCACCCCCATGGTGTTGGTCACCCACGCCCGGGCACTCACCCTCCTCGGAGATGCCGTACTTCTGGATGAGCCACTCCACGATGTCATTCCCTGGGGACCGAGGCAGCGTTAGCGGGCTGTGGTGGGGTTCCCCAAACCGGGCACGGAGAGGTTCCCGGGCTGAGGTACCCTGGCGCGGCACGGCGGGTGCCGAGGGGGGTCACACAGGGTGACGGGGGCCCTGCCAAGGACGTGCTGGGCCGCCCGCCCCGGCGAGCGCCCGCCCCGCTCAGCCAATGCATAATTGATCCCAGCTGCAGCGCTGAGCACCCGCGGGTGCGGGGAGGCGAGCGGTGCGGGGTGCCGCGGGGCTGGGTGCCACCCAGGGAGCACCCACACGCCTCCCCCGCCCCAGGCGCCTCGCGGGGTGCCCTGCCGTGGGACCCACCTGTCATGGCGTGGGGGATGACGGTGATGAGCAGGCGCTGGTTCCTCATCTTGATGCCCATGTCGGGGTCCTGCATGCTGACGATCATCCGCTCCATCTGCCGCACAAGCGCCCACCACGCTCAGCGCCCCCCCCCCTCCCCGGGCCGGGGGCACCCATCCTGGGCCCCCCCTGCCCTGACCTGGGGCACCCTGTGCCCGTTCTGGGGACAGCCTGGTGCCCCACAGCGGGATCTGGGGCACCCTGTGCCCCGCGTGGGGACAGCCCGGCGCCCCACAGCGGGATCTGGGGCACCCCGTGGCCGCAGGGCTGTGCGCTGGCGGAGGTGCGGGCCCCCAGCCTCCGGGCACCCCCGGGCCGGTTTTGGGGAGCGAGCTCTGCCGGGGCTGTGGCCCCCCGAGCCGGCGGGCAGGGGCTGAGCGTGTGGCTGCGGGGCGCTGCCCGTGGGTGTCCCCGCGTGGGGCGGTGCCCGCGGGTGCCCCGTGGCGGTGCCGGGACCGGGGTGGTGCTGGTACCTCCCCGGCGATCCCGCCGCCGGCGGTGCCCGGTCCCCGGTGCCCAGTGCAGTGCCGGTGCCCGGTCCCCTCGGTCCCCGGTGCCCACGCTGCCGGTGCCCGGTCCCCGCGGTGCCCGGCGCGGTGCCGGCTGCCCGTGGGGCCGGTGCCGGTGCCGGTGCTGGCTCACCTTGCGCAGACAGGGCATCTGGAGGCGGGGGTGCCGGCCGCGGGGGCCGCCGATGGTCATCGCGGGTGCGCGCCCCGCGCCGCGCCGCCCCGCCCGGCCACGCCCCGGCCACGCCCCGGCCACGCCCCGGCCCCGCCCCGCCCCGCGCCCCCCCTCCCCGTGGCTGCCGCCGTCCGCGCCGGGGCGCCCCGACGGGCAACACCGGAACGCCGCGGCTCCCCGCGCCCCGGGCCCAGCCCCCGCCCCGCCCGCGGACCCCCACGGGCCCGCCCGCCGGGACACGGCCCCCCCGCGCCCCGCAGCGCCCCGGGCCGCCGCTCTGCCGGCCGGGGCGGGGGAGCGCAGGGATGGCCCCGGGGTCCCGGGGTGTGTGTGTGTGCCCTGGGTGACCCGGTGGGCTGCCGGGTGCGGGGGGTGCGTGGAAAAAACCACTGGGACTGTTGGAATGGCGGTGCGGGGAATACAGGCAGGGCGCGGGCAGGGTGCGGGCAGTGTGGATGCAGGGTGCGGGCAGCGCACGGAGGGTGCGGGCATTGCGCTGAGGGTACAGGCAGGGTACAGGTACCACTGAGGGTACAAGCGGGGTGCTTGCGGGGTGCAGGCAGGGTGCGGGCAGTGCTCTGAGGGTGCAGGCAGGGTGCAGGCAGGGTGCGGGCAGTGCTCTGGGGGTGCAGGCAGGGTGCTTGCGGGGTGCGAGAAGTGCTCTGAGGGTACAGGCAAGGTGCAGGCAGGGTGCGGGCAGTGCTCTGAGGGTGCAGGCAGGGTGCGGGCAGTGCTCTGGGGGTGCAGGCAGGGTGCGGGCAGTGCTCTGAGGGTGCAGGCAGGGTGCTTGCGGGGTGCGGGCAGTGCGGACAAGGTGCTGTCAGGGTGTGGGGGCTGTGGGCAAGGCGCGGGCAGCGCGGGCCGGGTGCGGGCAGGGAGCGGGCAGCGCGGGCAGGCGCTGCGCGGGCGCGCACGGCGGATGAGCTCACTGCAGTCTCGCCGCCCATGAGCGGCGGGGCTGGAGCCGCCGAGGGGCGGGGGCGGGCGGGGGCGGGCAGCGGAGCCGCCGCGTCTGCGGGAGCCGCCGCCGCCGCCGCCGCCCCGCCGGGCCGCGCCGGGCAGCGCAGCGCAGCGGGGGAGCGCAGCGGGGGAGCGCGGCGGAGCAGCCGGCACACCGCCGAGCGCGGCGGGCGGGAGGAGCGGGGCCGCGGGCCCCCCTCCTTCCATTCCCTCCCCCCCTCCCAGGCGGAGCCGCCGACACCGGGCAGAGCCGCGCCCCGGGCCCCGGTACCCCGGTAGCGGCCGCCCCGCCCGGCCCCGGGGGGCGCCGGGCCCGGCCCGGCCATGCTCGGCCTGGATGTGTGCGAGGCCGGTGGGCAGCTGCTGGAGCTGCTCTGGCTGGCGCTGTGCTACCGAGGTGAGCGGCGGCGGGGAGGGGGAGCGCGGCCCCCGCAGCGGGGAGGGCATCGCCCGGGTGCCCCCGGGGTGGGCATCGCCGGGGGGCGGCGGGGTGGGCATCGCGCCGGGGGTGGGGGGGAGCGTGGCCCCGGGTCCCCAACAGGTGAGCATCCCCCCGGGCACCGGGTGCGTTCAGCAGTGAGCGTCGCCCCCAGGCGCTGGGGGGGACCGGAGCATCCCGCAGGGGTTGGGGGCACCACCACCCGGCCGCCCCCCCCCCACCCCGGCCCCGGCCACCTCGCAGCCCGGACTGTGGCCCCCAGCGCACACCACCGTGTCCCCGCCACCCCTGCGAGCCCCCGGGCGGGCGCATCGCTGGGCTGGCAGCCAGCACGGCCGGGTGCCGCACGCTGCCGTGACACCGGCGTGCGGGGGCTCTGCCTTTGCTGGGGGCCCGGAGGTGCAGCAGGGCCACCGCTCTGCGCCCCGGTCACCACCGCCGCCCTGGGGACCCGCACGGCTGGCCCTGCAACGCCGGGGGGGCGGGGGGGGGGGGAGCTGAGCGTGGTGGCCCCTGCCCCAGGCTGTGTCCCCGGCATGTCCCCAGGGATGGGGAGTGCAGGGGGTTTGGGGAGCTCGGTGCTTGCAGTCAGAAGGGCATATGGGGGGGGGTGATGCAACCGGCAGAGCAGAGTCAGAGGCCATGGGGACATCGCCCGCCCTTGTGCCCCCCCCCCCCCGCGGCAGCCACGCACCCACCGGAGCCACCGTTTGCCCCAGAGCTGTTTTTTCTCCCTGCAGCCGCTGGTGGTTTGGGTTTGGGGTGGGGGATAGGGCTGGTGGCTGCCCAGCGGGGCTAGAGGGGGCCGCGGGGTGGTGACAAGGACCTCTCCGGGTGACGGGGTGTGAAGGGCACCTGCGGGCCACGGTGGGCTGCAAGCACCCCCCCTGGACTGTGCACACCACGTAGACACCAGCTCGTCTTGCTCCATGACCGTGCGGAAATGCAGCCGGCGGCAACGCCTCGGGTCTCAGCTGTGCCACCGGGCCCTGGGGACATGGAGCCTGGCAACGTCCCCACAGCCCCGAGCAGGGGGACAACTCGGCTGCCCTGAGGGGGAATTGCCCACATCCATCCGCCGTGTGTCCCAGCTCAGCCACCCCCCTGCCCACCAGTGCCTGCCTGTCACGGGGGGGTGGGGGGTGTCCCCCAGGGTGTCCCCAGGGCGGCGGGATTGCCACTGCCTGTCCCCCACAGACATCATGGCTGACAAGGAGGGGGTGACGCTGTCACTGGAGGAGGAGGAGGAGGATGCCGACGTGGCCCTGGCGTACAAGACGCCGGAGAAGAAGAGCCTGCGGGAGATCCAGGAGCTGGACCCGGGGGACGAGAGCCTGCGGAAGTACAAGCAGGCGCTGCTGGGTGCCATCCCTGCCGCCGTGGGTAAGGCCGGGGGCTGCCCGCTGGGGCTGGGCACCCCGCCACCCCGCCACCCCAGCCGGGTGATGCAGCCTCAGCGGGGACAGGGAGCTCAGGTGTCCCCAGCACCCGTGGGGCATCCCCAGCAGGGCGGGCGTATCCCGGCTGGCATCGCCTGTGGGTGCTGCCTGTGCCCCCCGCCTGCGCGGAGACCCCGGCATCCCCCTGCCGACACGGTAACGGCTGCCCGGGGACCCCGGTTGCCTTGGTTACGGGATCACCGCCGCAGTTTCCATAGGAACGGTTACGAGGGACCGGGAAATTCATTGGGATGACAGAGAGGGAGCGAGCAGCCGCGGGGGGCCGGGGTGGCTGTCGGTGCCCAGACGGTGCCCCCCCCCCGCTCCCCATGGCACCCACAGCAGCCACCCCAGCCCGGCGCTGCCCCCGGTGTCTGCGGGGCCCGGGCCAGGCGGGGGTGCCCCGTGGGCCCAGCACCCCGGTGCGCCGGCTGATGGGTGCATGGCAGCGGGGGGGGGGGGTGTGCAAGCTGGTGAGGTGGGTTGCACATCAGTGGGGTGCAATGGTGTGTGCAGGCTGATGGGGTGCAAGTGGGGGTGCAAGCTGCTGGTGGGGCGCAGGTTGGGCTGTTGAGGTGCAATGAGGGCAGCGCCCGCCTGCAGGGATGGCTCCGCCTGCCTTCTGTCCCCTCCCCCCGCCTTGACCCGCTCCTGAGCCAGGGAGCATCGCACCCGGGGCGATACCCGTGCCCGGGCCCTTTTAATGGTGGTCTTACCCCAAAAGCGTTGATGCCAAGGTTGGGGCTGGCCTGTGGCGCCCCTGGTCTCCTGCGCCCTTCGTGGGCTGTCGGGCACTCACCAGCTCCTCACACCCCCATGGGCACCGTGGCCCTTCGTGCCATTACAGGGCCATGGGCAGCCCCGGTGCCGGTGCGCTGGGCACGGGTGGGTAAGGGCTGCACCCTGCCGCTTGTCCCTAGATGCCAGCGTGCCCAACGTGCAGGTGACGAGGCTCACCCTGATGTGCGAGCAGGCGCCGGGGCCCATCACCATGGACTTGACAGGTGAGCGGTGGGGGCACCCATGGGAGGAGGAGGAGGAGGAATGGGTGCCAGGCTTCATGGGCCGTCTCCCTGCGCAGGAGACCTGGAGGTGCTGCGGGGCCGGGCCTTTGTGCTGAAGGAGGGGGTGGACTACAGGGTGAAGGTGTCCTTCAAGGTGAGGCGGGTGCATGGCGCCCAGGAGACCCTGCCCGGAGTCCTTGCCCCCTGGGGTCCCTCCTGCCCTGGGTCCCTGCCCTCACACCCCAGGGTCCCTGTCCCGTGGGGGTCCCTGCTCCTTATGGGTCCCTTTTCCCATGTGTCCCTGCCCCACGTGGTCCCTCCTGTCACCCATGGGTTCCCTGCTGCCGTGGGGTCCCTGCCACCGTGGGTCCCCGCTGCCTTGGGGCATCTGCCCCCCAACCCTCACCCCCAGGGTCTGTGCCCTTCTGGGGGTCCCTGCCCACTCTGGGGTCCCTGCCACCCTGGGAATCCTTGCTGCCCCCAGCATCACTGCCACCCTGGCGTGCGGGCCACCCAAGGGTCCTTGCCCCTCTTGAGGGTCCCTGCCACCCCAGGGTCCCTACCCCTCTTGGGAGTCCCAGTCCCATTGGGTCCCTGCCTTTCCCAGGGGTCCCCGGGGGTCGCTGCCATCCTGGTGTCCCTGCCACCCTTGATGCTGCTCCGTGCCCAGTCCCGCCCAAGAGGCTGGATCCTGCGGGGGGGGTGTCAGGATGGGGGTTTAATGGTGGTTGCCCAGTCCCCAAGGCCAGGGGTCTCCAGGGTGGGGGGCACCAAGCTGTGGGGCAGCACCCATGGCACCCCTGCCCTCTACCCACAGGTGAACAGGGAGATCGTCTGCGGGCTGCGGTGCCTGCACCTCACCTACCGCCGGGGCCGGCCCGGTGAGTGGCGTCGGGGGGCTGGGGGGTGGTGGTGGGGATGTCTGTGCCACCCCATCTCTGCTCACCTATCACCCCCCCCCCCCCCATCCACTTCTCACCCAGTGGACCGCGACGTCTTCATGGTGGGCAGCTACGCGCCGCGGGCCGAGGAGTACGAGGTGGTGACGCCGGCGGAGGAGGCACCGCGGGGCTGGCTGGCACGGGGCTCCTACCGCGTCCGCTCCCTCGTCACCGACGATGACAAGACGGAGCATCTCTCCTGGGAATGGGGCCTCTGCATAAAGAAGGCCTGGGAGGACTGACACCCCGCCCCCCCCGCCCCCCCACCCCCAAACCCCGCACCCTGGTCCCCCCCCGCCAGCTTGGGGACACGGTGCCTGCCAGCCCAGGGGACACCGCGCCGGCACTGCCACCCTCACCCCAGTCCTGTGAAGGGGGGATGTGTGTGTGGGGGGTCCCTTAGCGAGTGGGTGCCCACAGTCGTGGTCTTCGCAACCAAAGTTATTTTTAATTGCTGTTTTTTTTTTAAATACTGACACCCGCCTGGTCCCCGCGGTGTCCCCATCGCTGGGGCCGGGGGCCATGACGGCGCCGTGCCCGGCTGCCCGCCCAGTTGCAGGCTGCGCTCTTCCATCGCCATTAAACCCTACAGACTGGTCTCTTACTGGTGTGTCCGTGCCCGCCATCGCCCCTGCCCGTCCCACCCCCGTCCCCCGTCCCCGTCCCGCTGGCAGGGCCAGGTTCCCCTGCGGGCACGGGCGGCTGGAAAACAGCCACCTGGTCCGGCTGCCTTATCAGCGGTGCCGGGCAGCCAGTAGCGGAGGGACACGAGCCCCAGGGGACCGGCACCACCCGTCCTGGGGCCCTTATCTGGGTCCTATCCCCCCCCCCCCTACCCCAGGCGCTGGATCTGGCAGCGGCACCATGCGGGGTTGTGGAGCCCGGCTGGTTTGGGTGCTGGTGCTGTCGCTGGCCTGGCTGGGCCCGGCGTTGGGGGGCGAGGAGGAGGATGGGGAGGTGGTGGCGGAGGAAGAAGAGGAGGAGGATGAAGTGCTCTCGGACGAGCTCGGGGAGGAGGACGGTGTCCTGGTGCTCCATGAGCATAACTTTGCCCGTGCCCTGAGCGAGCACCAGTTGCTGCTGGTGGAGTTCTGTGAGTGCCCCCGGTGCGGGCAGGGGTACGGGTGCAGAACGGGGCTCAGGGTGGGGGCTGAGGGGCAGGGGCACAGGCAGGGGCAAGGCTGTGGGGTCAGAGGGGCAGGGGCACAGGAGGTGGCACGTGAGAGGGTCAGGGTATAGGGCATGGGATGGGGATGGGGACAGGGACATGGGGCAGGGTTACAGGGAAGCGGCATGGGGCGGGGGACGTGTAGCAGGGACATGGGACACGGCAGGGGACAGGAGGCAGGGACACAAAGTGAAGAGGGTGGGACATGGGTCATGGTGCAGGGGACATGGGCAAGGGCATGAGCTGGAGCCCACCAGGCTCACTCAGCCATTTCATGCCCCGGCCACCTGCCAAACCCACCCTGGGGACTGGGGACACCCAAAAGTCCAGCCGGGGCTGTCCCTGCTGCTGACACTGTCCCCTGCTCACAGACGCGCCATGGTGCGGGCACTGCCAGCGGCTGGCCCCTGCCTTCGCCCAGGCGGCCGCCATGCTGAGGGACGAGTCCAGCCCAGCGCGGCTGGGCAAGGTGGACGCCACGGCGCAGACAGCCCTGGCCAACGAGTTCGGCATCACCTCCTACCCCACGCTCAAGCTCTTCCGTGACGGCAACCGCACCCACCCCCTCGCCTACACCGGTATGGCCGCGGCGCCCACCAAGGGGGACGCTGGGATGGGTCCTGGGGTGGGCTGGGGCACGGCGGGGGTGACAGCGGGAGGGGTGGCAATGTCCAGATGGTGAGTGGGTGGCAGTGTGGTGGTGGCAGGCGGGTGACAGCAGGTAGTGTCATGGTGTCCGTGGGTGACCGGAGGTGATGGCAGAGATGTGGCAGCCTGGTGATGGCAGGCGGGCAGCTGTGGCTGGGGAGGGGGAGGCGGGGGGGGGTGGCAGCGTGCCGAGGGGTGGCCAGGGTGATGGCAGGGGCCCCGCTCTGCATGGCAGGACGCATGGACGCCAAGGGCATCGTGCACTGGATGCAGCGTCGGGTCGGCCCCAGTGCCACACTGCTGCAGGACGCCGACACCGCCGCCGCCTTCGTTGGCTCTCAGGACTTGGTGGTCGTCGGCTTCTTCAAGGTGGGCCGGGGTGGGCAGGGGGGCCGGATCAGGGCCGTGGCTGTGGCCATAGCCAGGGCCACTCACAGGGTGACCGTGCAGGACCTGGAGAGCGAGGCAGCCCAGGTGTTTTACGACGTGGCCGGTGAGGTGGTGGACATGTCATTCGGTGTGGCTGAGGCAGCCGAAGTCTTCGAGGCGTATGGGCTGTCGGCCGACACCGTCAGCCTCTTCAAGAAGGTGAGGGATTGGTTGGGGGGTGGGGAGGTGGCGGGGCCATCCTGCCTCCTCCCCAGCCCTCACCAGCCCTCGCCCCGGCAGTTCGATGAGGGACGGACAGACTTCCCCGTGGACCCGGCGCGGGGGCTGGATGCGGTCGAGCTCACCCAGCTGCTCCGCGTCCACAGGCTGGAGCTGGTGATGGAGTTCACCAACGAGGTACGGCCTGGCCCTGGCCCTATCCCCGTGACAGCCATGGCCCCCTGGCCCTCACCCTCCTCCTCCTCCTCCTCCCCAGACCTCCGACCAGATCTTCGGTGCCAAAATCCCCCACCACATGCTGCTTTTCCTCAACAAGTCATCGTCGGCGCAGCTGGAGCTGCGGGATGGCTTCCGGGCGGCCGCCGGCACCTTCCGGGGCAAGGTGAGGAGGTCCCGTGGCGGGGACATGGCAGGGGGTGGCCATGGGGCACCCGAGTCTCAGTGTCACCCATCCCCTGCCCAGGTGCTCTTTGTGTTGGTGGATGTGGCTGGGTATGGTGCTGATGTCCTGTCCTTCTTCGGCCTGACACCTGCTGATGCCCCCACCATGCGCCTAGTCAAGATGGACAACAACCGCAAGTACCAGATGGACCAGGATGTCTTCTCAGACACGGCCATACGCACCTTCGTCCAGGCGGTGCTGGATGGCAAGGTGAAGGTGAGGGATGCGGCATGATGCCAGCCAGCACCGAGGATGCTTCCCTGTAGTGAGTGGTGGGGTGTTAACTCTGAAGCCTAACGATGGCAGTTGTGCAGTGAACACCAGCCACCTGCTTGCTGATACTTGTGCTGCCAGGCCTGAGGATTTTGGGGCGGCGGGGGGGTGTGTATTACGGAAAAGGAGGCAGGAGAACATCAGTGTGGAGACACATACTGCTGGGATGGTGGCAGAGGGGAAGAGGTTGTCCAAAAGGCAGCACAGGAGCACCTGTGGCTGCAGGCTGGGGGCCCCCTGTCCCTGTCCTGCACTGTCCCCCGAGGGCCTGTGCCCCATGGGGCCCCTGGCACTGCTCAGCCTGGGCTGTGGCTGTCCCCACAGCCCCGCCTGCTGAGCGCGGAGCCCCCTGAGGACTGGGACACGCGGCCCGTTAAAGTCCTGGTGGGGAAGACCTTTGAGCAGGTGGCATACGATGAGACCAAGAATGTCTTTGTAAAGTTCTGTAAGTGCTGGGGCTGCCCATGACCCTCCCCAAGCTCTGCCATGGGGCTCAGCCCCCCCCATGACAGCCCCTGTCCCCGACCCCTCGCCTGGGGATGCTGCACCCTGATCCTGGCAGAGCCCCGGTCCCCTGGCTCATCCTCCCCCCCAACACTGCGCCCATTCTGCAGATGCTCCGTGGTGCTCCCACTGCCAGGCGATGGCGGCCGCCTGGGAGGAGCTGGGCGAGCGCTACAAGGACCACGAGGACATCGTTATCGCTGAGTTGGATGCCACGGCCAACGAGCTGGAGAACATCACCATCAGAGGCTTCCCCACCCTGCACTACTTCCCCGCAGGGCCGGGCAGGAAGGTAGGGGGGGGCACCCCGGCTCTGCCAGCACCCGGGGTACGGGGCCACCCCTCATCTCCCTTCCATCCCGTGGCTCCAGATGGTTGAGTACAAAAGCGCCCGAGATGTGGAGACCTTCTCCAAGTTCCTGGAAAACGGGGGGACACTGCCCGAGGAGCCACCTGCGGTGAGTGAGCCCCCCCCCCAGCCCAGGGCCAGGGACCCCCACCCACGCCAGGGCGGCCCCCAGCCTTCGCTGGGCAGGGGGATGGATCCTGCAGGGTGAGGACAGACAGGGGGTGTGTGTCCGTCCATGCCTCACTGCAGCCTCCTCCAGGTGCCCAAGACCCCCGAGAACAGCACGGGCAGGGAGGAGCCGAGTCCGCTCGAGACGGCGGAATCCCGGGATGAGCTGTGAGCCCTGTCCTGCTCCGGTGCCTGCTATAAATGACCTGGAAACGATGCGGGCTCTGGTCTGTGTCTGCGGCTCCCCAGCACATCTTGGGGAGCACCCGCGTGTCTTGGGGGACACAGAGGTCCCCCCCCCCCCCCGCCAGCTGAACCTGGGGGTCTCCATGCAGGGGCAGCTCAGCCCTGGGCCCCTACGGAGGGGGTGCTGCCAGGGGCCCTGTGCTTCCCCAGCCCTGTGCGTGCCACGGCACTCATCCTGGTAGCCCTGCGGTGAGGTGGAGCGGTCAAGGCCGCAGAGGACATGCCCCTGCGGGGAGCCCGGCGCTCTCCACGCTGGCCCTCCTGGGGGGCAGGAGAGGGGGGGACCAGCTGGGACTCTCCTTCCTGGCTCCCAGGCGGCCCTCCCGCCCCGGGCCTGGGCTCCACAATCGCGTACGAGCCCCAGGAGCTGCCCTCACGGCCGGGGAAGGCAACAAGAGCCCAACACGGGGCTCTAAATGCTCCTCTTAAGCCTGGCTCGCAGCCTGTGGGGCCCCCCCCAGCATCGCCCCAAACCCCCAGCACCGTCCCGTCTTGCTGGGCCCACTGCTCCCCGACCCCGGGCGATTCCCCCGGGGGCTTGGTGCCCCGGGACCTGCCTGGCCACCCCTCAAAGGAGCCCACGGCCACCCCAGCCCCACCATGTGCCAGAGCAGGGCTCTTCTCCCGACCTGCCCCATCCTCCGGCCGCCCCAGCCGGCTGCCGGGGGTCCGGGCATCTGCTTCGCGGGGAAGGAAGAAAGCAGCAGGCGGTGGGACGTGGGGTTTTATTTCATTTTATCCAAGTACCTTTGAAAAGATCATTGTACAAGTCAGCACATGAGTATGCAGAGGAGACGTCGCCGGGGCCGCGTGGCCGCTGTACATATTTACAGGGGACCCCCCTGAGAAAAAAAAGGGGGATACAGAAATCCCGGGCATGTCAACAACCTCACCAGACACAACACCATCAGAACTTAAAAAAAAAAAGGGAGGAAAAACGCTCGTAACGCTGTTCCTGCGCTGAAAGCAATTGCGGATTTTTGCTGGGTTTCATGTAGTGTATAGGCAAGTCACAGAACCATGGTTTAAAGGCACTCGGTGACATATACAACAGGCTGAGTGGCATCCCGGCGCGGTGCCATGGGGTCCCTGGCAGCTCCAACGCCTTGCCGCAGCCGAGAGCAGCACCGGGCCGACGTGGAAGCCCTCCAGCTTTGGGGGCCGCCCCGGTTTCCGTGGGTAGGCGAGGGCTGGTCTCCGAAGGAGCCAGTGCAGAGCCGTGGCCGTGCCGGAGCAGGGCAGGGCCCCGGCCGGCAGCGCTGATGGCAGGGTGGGGGGAGCACCAGTGCAGCCCCCAGCTTTCTTGCGGCCGAGTAAGCCCAGGAGGCTTCCCAGGGTGCCGGCTGCCTCGCTGGGCGACCTGGCCCTAGACGAGCCGCACTAACTGGCACCAACGTCCCGCCTTGCTCTCGGCAGCGGGCTGCAGTGCCCTCCCGCTGCCTCCCCGGAGACACAGAAGCCGACAAAAGACATTTGATGTCCTCAGATTTAGTGTCTCATCGGTTCCTTCCCCCACTACATTTCTCCTAAAAAGAGTCCCCTGACCAAAGCCGGAGCTCGGCACCCGGGGCTTGGGCACGCCTGCGCTGGGCGCTTGGGTGCCGGCCCTCTGCTGCAGCACCCTCCTGGGAGGCGAACCCTTCTCCAGGGGCAGGGGGCACATGGAGCAGGGACAAGCGTGTGGGATGCCAGTGCCGTCTGCCTCCCCAGCTCCGAGCTCGTCCTCGCACAGCGGGAAGCTCGCAGCCCCGAGAGCTGGCACCGACCCTTCTATCCCTTGGGGATTTACTCGGTTGCAAGAAAGCTCAGGAGGGAAAAAAACCCACCATCCTACCATGTCCAGCGGCTGAGAGTGCCAGGGAGGCGAGAGATTGATTCGTTCCAAATGGCTCAGTATTCTTCGGAGGTGAGCTGGAACCACAGCCCCTCCGGCGCGGGGCCGCCCCTTCCACGGCGGCGGGGGGAGAGAGGCTCTGCCCCGGCGGCGCTCCGAAGCCATCCATGCCGGGGGGCCGGGGCAGGGTGCCGTGAAAGCGAGGAGCAGACGGAGTCTGGCGGATGGCTGTACACTTTGGGTGAGTTCTGCAGTACCTGTATGCTTTACATTTACATAAGAGCACTGTGACATTGGAAATATTTTCCTTTTATTACAATATATCAAAAATATGCAGCTTTAGTAAACAAGGTCATATTACACTTTCTAATGCACTGTACAATGCTACATTACACTTATATTCGTTATGGAGAGGGAGCCTGGGCTCCCACTGGCAGGTTCGTGGGGTGAAACGGCGCCCACCGGCAACCCGGAGCTCGCCCAGGTCCGTGCCGGAGCAGGCTGCCGCCCTCCGCCCTGGGCTTGCCCGGCGCCCGTGGCAGTAGCACCACCAGCGTCCACCCAGGCCTTCTCCTCCGGTCCCAGAGTCTTTCACAGTCCTGTCCTCAATGCCTCGGCAGCCCTGGAGCTTAGTCGATCTTTTCCACCTTCCCGATGATCTTCTCTTCAAAGATGGGCAGGATGGTGTCATCCTCCCGCACCTCCTCGAAGACCACACCACAGTCGAACTCATCACTCACCTTCTTGAAGTAATACCTGAAAAACCAGAAACATGGGGGCAGAGAGGAAAAAAAGCAGGTGAATGGTCATGAGGGCATCATGGTCCCCAAAGCTGGGTACAGCCCTTGCATGCGCCTGAGCTCAGTGGATGGAGAGCAGGTCCCCCAGACACGGAGGCAGCTGGGGCCACACTTCTGCCCCTGCCCTCACCCAGTGAGCAAAAAAAGAGCGGTCAGGATCTGTGCTGGCACGTTCAGGAGCTCCGGCCCTGAATTAAAGCCCATTCACAGTTCTCTCAAAAGCGATGGCTGGAGGCACCCATGCTGGTGGAGCGTTTCTAGGCAGGCTTTCCTGTGGCAGCTCCTACTTGGAAGGGGGAACTTGGAGAGCTACACATCCCACGCCTGGCTGCTTTGGGACTCCAGCAGGACCCAACCTCCCTGTCCTCACCGGAGGAACCTTTGGGAGCAGCCAAAATGGCTCTGGCAATTGGCAGATTTCCCAAAGCATCACTGAGCACTGGCTGATGCTGCTCCTCACCAGCCCAGCACCCTGCAAGGGCAGCTCAGCAGCTTCTGTTGAAGGTGTAAAGCGTGATGCAGGACGTTTCTGCTACAACACCCAATCTCCCTCGTCCCTGTAACCTGCCTCTTCAACAGCCACGGCGCCTTGGCTGTGCTGCCACATCCCCACCACAGCATGCCCTGCAGGAGCTCTCCTGGGAGGCTCTGGGAGTCCCCCCAGCCCACCTCCACCATGCTCCTTCACCTGGGAGGGGGCACCACTGCTGCGCCCTGGCAGCAGCATCTGCCAGGCATCACTGACAGTCTGCTGGCACCATACCGCACGCGGGGAGCAGCCCTTACCTGTAGTTCCCTTTCTTGGTCAGCAGCTCCTTGAACTGTCCCAGTGTCACCACGCGCCCTTTGACGAGGGTGCGGTAAGGGATCGGCTCTCCGCAGAAGTAGTAAGCGACCACGATGTTTTCACACGGCTGGGACGCGCCGCTCCCTGGTCTCTTCTGGGGCTTCAACCTGCCGTGCAAAAATACAAGCGACCTGCTGAGTATCAGCCCACTTGCCAGCGTGGGCAGGCCTGAGAGCCCCTATCTGCAGAGCCCGGATGGAGATGCTGAATTAACACCCAGGGCCCTCGGGAGCATCCTTTGCTCCAACCACCAGCTCTCTCGGCCCCCAGCTGCATGCTGAGGCCGGTGAAGGAGCAAATGCACTTGGACAGGCTGGATGGGCCCAGACAGCAGCTACAAGGAGGGCACCGGTCCTAGCTCAGCCCCTTCGTGCTGAAGAAAGCCATCCCTGGGCTTTGAGAGGGGACGGCCCTTCCCGCAGCACCGCCGGCTTGGGGAGTCATCAGTAAGCTCCGGGCGAGGCGGAACATCCCAAGCCCATGGCAGCAGACCCGGGTCACCATCAGCACCCTCCTGGTGCGCACCGAGCACGCAGGGCTAGGTGCGTGCTTGCGGACGATAACGCAAACACTGCTCAGATTGCTCTGGATTATTGCCGCCGTGGCCAAAATAGCTCAGCACGGCTTTCTGCTGACCTACATCCGCAGGGCTGCGCAGACAGGACCGCTCCTGCTCCCTGCAGCCCTCCTGGGTACCTCTCCCGAGGTAGATGGAGGTCAGAGGGCACGGAGCTCCCAGCCGGACGTGCCCCGGAGGCTTCGCTGCCCATCTCGTCTGTGCAGGGTGGCAAGGCAGCCGCCATCCCCAAAACCTCAGTGACTTTAAATCTCCTGTGTTTTCCTGACTCTCAGGATGTTGGTCTGCTCTCTGCTTTCAGCCCACACACCGGGGTTCTGCTACGTGGTGCCATCACCAGACCGAAAGTGTCAGCCCAGTCCTAGCCCCGTTTTCAGAGGTAGACAAAAGTAGCAATAATAAAAATCAGGGTACTTTGCCCTTCTGTAGAGCCTTTCATCTGGGGTGCCATAAATGCTGCACAAACATTGCAGCAGCCTACACAAATTGGTCACTTGGCATGTGTGGTCTAAGCCAGAGGCAGTCTTCTCTTTCAAAGTCACATAAAACAAATTTGGCAGCTTAAAAAAATTATTTAAAAAGCACGCTGGATTAAAAAAGATGATTTTGTATTTACATGACTGGAAAGTTGCTATAAAAACCAGAATTTGCCAAGCACATGAGGTAATCGCAGTTTTGGAAATGACTCTGACCCTAACCTTTAAACGTTGGCTCGTGGGCAGAGCACCTTTTTAATGGCATGCCCACATAAACATCGGCACTGCAAACCAAGACTAAACACGATCTTTTTACCTCTTTCTAAAGGCATGAGAGGTCTAAAGTTCAACTGAACAACTCTCCCGGTGCCTGCTCTGCCTGGGAGACCTTTAGCGAAGATGCGGCATCCTGAGAGGCAAGGGTCCACTCCTGGTGCCAGCAGAGCCCTCGGAGCCTCTCCCATTGCCGTATCAAAGCACAGGATGCCCTTTAGCTAGAAAAACATTAAGGAACTGAATCATCCTTGGAAAAAAAAAAAAAAAAAAGAGACATTTAAAGGAAAAATGGGTCATAAATTCAGGCAAATTCTGTGAACCCTGTGAGCCAGAAGTTAATTGAAGGGGTTTGGAAAACCTCAAAGTCCCTAAGGTTCTCTTAATCCTGCTAGAAACAAGTCGTGACTAAGAGAGAGCTGCTGCATGCCCGGGGACCTGGGGACACAGCTACATGCCCCGTGCAGGCAGTGAAGCTGGTTCCCCCCGGGCTGCCATCCTCCTTCGCCTGGGAAGGATGAAGAAGACCCCAGCCGGAGCTCTGCCACGGTAGAAGCAAGAGGGGGCCCATGCCAGTGGCTGGGAGCTTTCCTCCTCCTGCTGCGTAATTCATCTCCGAAAGGTGATTTCTGAACGTGCTCAGCCTAGCTCTAGCGCTCACCTCTTTCCAGAGCAGAGATGTGCCTGAAAATGATGCCTGAAACGATGCCCGAAAGCAGAAACTCTGCACTACTTCACCCAACTAGAGTTAAAAACAACCCCCATGGTTTTGGAACCCCTGCTTTTGCCATAAATCAAAGCAGGGGTGCAGGCTGCGGTGCCTCCGAGCTCCTGGGGCTGAACAAGGCTGTGCAGTGGGACCAGTCAGCTGGGAACAGGATATATACGCACCCTGAACCGCAGCCACTGATCTCCCGCAGGCCGAAGGAGGGCTGATGAATAAGGAATCACTGAAAATGTAATTTTCCAAGAGTTTCTCCCAGGAGAGCAAGGCAACACAACTGCCTCTGCTTTCGCCATCACCAAGAGATCTCCCGAGACCACGGCTTACCCAAACAGGCCACCAGACCGTGTCTGAGCTCTGCCTCATTACAGCTTCCACCTGCACCCATCTCCTGGGTGGCAGCATGACCCAGAAACCCAGCCAGGTACCACCGCCCTGCCCCTTCTGGGATCAGCTCCCTTCGCTGCATTCGCCACAAGCCCAAGACGTTGTCTGGTAAGGAAACAGCAGCGCTCATCTGACTTATTGCATCTGCGTTTCAGCCCTGATTTCTTAGCTGTGTGAGCCAGTGGTGCTGTAAGAGGGAAACTAAGTCTGGGTTACAGCACCAATCCAACCTCACTGCAAAGCAGAGACAAGGTGCCCAGATTGCTCCTACTCAGCCCTAGAGCTTTGGAAAGCCTGACAGGCACCCAGCAGGTCACAGAATCACAAAATGGTCAGGGTTGGAAGGGCCCTCTGGAGCTCCCCTGGTCCAACCCCCTGCCACAGCAGGGTCACCTCCAGCAGTGGCACAGGACGGCGTCCAGGCGGGTTTGGGATGGCTCCAGAGTGGGAGACTCCCCCACCTCTCTGGGCAGCTGTGCCACTGCTCTGCCACCCGCACAGGGAAGAAGTCCCTCCTCAGGTTTAGATGGAACTTCCTATGGCCAAGTTTGTGCCTGTTCCCTCTTGTCCTGTCCCTGGGCACCACTGAAAAAAGACTGTTCCCACCCCCCTGGCACCCTCCCTTTGAGTATTCATAAGTATTGATAAGATCCCCCCTCAGTCTTCTCTTCTCCAGACTAAAAAGACCCAAGTACCTCAGCCTTTCCTCAGAAGAAAGATATTCCAATCCCCTCATCATCTTTGTAGCCCTCTGCTGGACCCTCTCCAGCAGTTCCCTGTCCTTCCTGACCCGGGGAGCCCAGAACTGCACACAGTGCTCCGGCTGCGGCCTCCCCAGGGCAGAGCAGAGCGGGAGGATGCCCTCCCTCGCCCTGCTGGCCACACTCTGCTGGGTGCACCCCAGGATGCCATTGGCCTTCTTGGCCACCAGGGCACATTGCTGGCGCATGGTCACCCTGTTGGCCACCAGGACTCCCAGGTCCCTTTCCACAGAGCTGCTCTCCAGGAGGTCAGCCCCCAACCTGTACTGATGCATGGGGTTATTCCTCCCCAGGTGCAGGGCGCTACGCTTGCCCTTGTTGAATTTCATTAGGTTCCTCCCTGCTCAGGTCTCTAGATGTTACCTCGGGAAGTGTCCCAGCGGCCAGCTCTGCTCCTCTTCCAGGCTTGACCCAGCTCAATTAATTCCAAACCAAGCTCATGCTAATGTTCCCTCTGCTTGCAAAAATCTTTTCTCTGAAGAGCTGGTAGTAATCATGTCATGCAGCGGCAAACAGAGTGAACCATGACACCAAGCTACAGAAAATGGCTCAAAACCTGCCCGTACGTGTAAGAAACCTGATGGCAACTGGGACACAAATGCTGGGCACGCTGGATCTGCAGGTCATTCAGTACCGGGCGCTTAATCCTGCACTGCTTGCTAGCAGCAGCCACTTCGTATCTATGATTCCCAGTACAGGCACTGCAGACGCCTCCTTTGTTTCTAGCGGGGCAGCGGTGGGGTGGGAGCGGGGCTGCTGGCAGCCCCAGCCAGAGCAGCGGGCAGTTACCTGGGGAAGGCCACTGCTGGCGAGGGCTGTGCCGGAGGAGAGCGGCTGGTGAGCCAGGTAACCGTGCCGGCAAGGTCAGCCTGGCTGTACGAAGCTGGCACGGTGCATTCTCCTCCTGCAGCCAGCTCCAGCCGGTGCCTCAAGGACACCTCTGGGCTCACCTCCCCGCCGCGTGCCCTGTGGCTTCCCCAAGGCTGCCGACAAACCTGGGCACTGGCTCCAATTTCCCAGAGCTCTCGGAAGCTCCCGACTGAAATAAATGGTGTTTGCACATTAACTCCCCTTTCTGCTTCTCCTTAGGTCCCCAGCCAGCTTTCGGCAGACCCCCTCAGAAGAGACTTGGGGTCTATTTTCAGGTAGGGTCCAGTGCTAAACATAGCAGGAGCTCTCTAAAAAGCTGCTTGTTTAGGTACGCTTCAGCTGGAGCACCCAATCCTGCCAAAACCCAGCAGAGAGATTTCTGGACTGGACACGGGCATGTTTGCTTTCCACGGGCAGTTCCCCCCTGGGGAACACGGCTCCTTGGTTTTCCACGCATGGGGCAGGTTGGGGGCATCCCTGCATCACCGTGAGAAGAGCCGGACCTCGTGGGGAGGTAGCGTAAGCAGAGCAGCCCGGCACTGGGACTGTCAGCCCGTCCTCCCGCTGGTCTGCACAGCGTTCACCACAATGCCATGGGGTTCCTACAAAAACTATGCTTACAGTACATGCCAAATTATTATTAGAGTATTAATTGCATATGCATACAGCGCAGGTTGGTGTTTCCAAAGTGTGTCTCTGCATCTAGACATTTCTGGGGAAGGTGCATGAATTTGGTATGACTATAAACGACTCTACTAATAAACACTATCCAATTACACCAACTGAAAGGTAGATCAAATAAACTTGGCTTAACCTGACTTGGGAGAGCCCTCTAATTACCTGGCTTTCAATCAATGCTCTGACATAAATATGCAGAAGTCTGCTACACGGTCACTGCGAGCAAAAATAATTGCAGCCTGGCAATTAAAAAAGCTTCTTTTTTAAATTACCCTCATGTTTCTAAGTGTCAGACGCCAAAGTTTCAAGTTTTCAGAACACAGCTATAAAGCTGTGAAAGGTTTTTAATGGACAAAAGTGCTTTTAGCTGTTAACAGTAATTATCTAGCACTTCCAAAACACTTTTCATCTGAGAGCTCCGTGTGCCTTGCAAATGATCTTCCCTGAAAGATAACACAGGAGCAGGAGAATTAGCTCTGCAACAGGCATTAAGCTGAGTCACAAAAGGATGCAGTGACTCGGACAGGGCCATGCTGCGAGTCAGTGCTGCTGCAGCGGGACCACAGTGCAGCGCTGCCATCCAGATGCCATGAGCAGCCTTTGCTGGAAGCCTGCGGGGGATGTAGATAAAGAGCAAATACATGTCGTCTTCTGCACTTAATTTTCCTGCACCCTGCTGAATTCTGCACCAACCTTTGAAATTCTCCTGTGAGTCTGAATGAGCTGAGAGTCAGCGAGTACCGAGGGAGAGAGCTCTCCCATACCATGCCCCTTCTAGACAGGCTCCCTCTGCCCAGCTCCTCCTGAAGCTCTCTTCTCCTGAAGCCCCTTCCCCACCCTCCCAAGAGCATTTCCAGCCTCTCCATCCACAAACCACAAGCCCAAGCCCTCAACGTGCGTTCTGGCATTTGCACCACCATGTTAGAGGGACTGGGACAGATTTCTCTGACCTCTCTGCATATGCCTCCACCCAGCTGGTCCCGGGAGCCCGAGGCCAGAGCAGAGGGCAGTGGACATCTCCCTCAGCTACCCACCTTCAGAGCGGACCCCCCTTCCCTCCCACGCACAGTCAGACCCTATCACCATACCTTTGTTTGACGGGGAGTTTTCCAGCCCTTTTTTCCTCCTCCTCCAACCTCCTGCGAGCTTCTTCCAGCTGGGTGAGCGGGTTGGGGGCTGGATTGGGTGGCATGGTAGGATCTTGGATGAAGGGGTGAGAAGGCTGGACGACATTTCGGAGCTGGGCACTGACCCACGGATGCACCGCAACAGGTCGCTCAATGGAGAGGGGTCGGACCATATCATGGGACAGCTGCTTCTTAGCACCTGAAGAACTACACATAAACACAAAGGTTTTACACAGACCGCCGAGTCGCTTTGGACAGGCACACAGTCACTTCTAGATGGACCTACTCCTTCTACAGCGGGACACGGGCACCACTGGGAAGCTCCTTACAGCATGGCTTCCAAGGGACAGGGCAGCACCATCCACCTCTAGAGAAGATTTCAGAACAACAAGTCCTGAGACATCAGGGTGAGCAAACCAACCCTGACACAAAGCCCACAGAGCTGTTTAAGGGCACTCATCAAGTCCACAATACATCAAAATCAAACCAGCAAAAGGCAGCTCCACATTCCCCCAGAAGATGCCCTCCCATACGCTGCCAGCGTTCCCAGGCTGGAAGCCTCTCCATGAACCGCTGATTGGCATCTCCAGGGAAAGGGACGTTGCAGGGATGTCCTTGTCCTTCCCCAGCTCCGGCAGCAGAATCTGCTGCCTGACTTCATGGTGGCCTGGTACTGCCTGTGGCTCTGGCACTTGGCCCCAGCTGCCTGCAGCGCAACCCACCCTGGCCGTTACCATCAAGCAAGAGAAGAAACCACCAGCAGTTTCACTACTCAGCCACCAGTGCAGCTGCGTCACAGGGGACGAGACCCCAGATCCCTCTCGTTGACACCCAGCAAGCACTGCTTTTTGCCAGAGACTGACCAGACTGTGATTAAGGATCCGTGCCTGCAGGAGATCTGCTTGACTCGAGAGATTCCTGAGACAGTCACGTCCTTGGCTCCTCTCTAGGCAGGCGAGGCCATCCCAGAGGATGCTCCCAGCAAGCCAAAACGCTGGGCAACCCTGAGCCGTGCTAAACTGTTTACTCAGGATCAATGGCACCAGTGCAACAGGTCCAACGTTTCTACCAGCACCTTGCAGGACTAACAGGCATTTACATACAGCAAATGCTTGAAGGAAAAATACTGCCTACTGTGTGCGCTACGTTAACCACCTTGGAACCACAGCAGCCATTTGTGAGATTCCCCTGGGGCTGCAACCTCCCCACCGTGGCCACAAGTCATCCTTCGGAAGAAAACTGCCCTTACAGTCCCCAAACAATCCTCAGTCTCCAAAGGGTCTAAACCCTTGTGCTTGGTGGATTCTTGTCCTCCCAAAATCTCCAGAAACAAGGCCGGACAGCCTAGACACACATGCCTTGTGCAGGGGACGCAGTACAACAGTGTGAAGACCCCTCGCTCTGCCAGCCCTTACCCATGGTTTGTTTTCTTATGCCTGCTGATCTCCTTCTCTCCTTCTATGATCCACTGAAGGATCTTCTGGTTTCTCTCCACGTCTTCAGGAGATCCTGGCATCTCATAGCTGGCACCATCACTTTTCCCTGAATCGGTCTTCTTAACATTTCTTTTTGAGAGCAGACTTGCTTTCCCACTGCAAGAACAAAGCTTGAGACATTAGCGCTTTGCCTAAGTCAAACCACCACAGACCGTGGCAGAGGATGGAGATGTCTATCTCCAGACATATTCAGCCCTGCCGGGGTCTGGTGCTGCCTTCCACTGCCCCCTGGCTCTACCACAGCTCAAACCAACCGTGCTGCAGTTGAGGCTAAGAGCAAGACTGGCCAGCCCTAGGCACAGCAGGCTCCTCCATCCAGCCACCTGCGGGGAAAGGGAGCTTCTTTTCTGGCCAAATGAGCCATAGCAACGTGGCAAAAAGCTCAGCAGATCTCCTGCCACATGAAGGGTTGTGTGGCTCTTTGCTCAGAGTAGGTTCCTCCTGGTGCTGCAATCCGTTGGCTGCCTCTCCACGCCAGACCACTGCTGGAAACCGGAGCCCTTCCCATCACCCCCCAGATCCACTGACACCCCAAACTGCTCAGCATTCAGTTCTCACCCCAGTTCGAACCAAGGCTTCACATTACAGTGGAAGATCACATCCTAGTGAGGGGGACTGCCTTCTGTGGGGTCTTGTGCCCTGGGAAGCACAGACACCTCAAACACCGTAGCCAGACGGAGGCCAGGCAGTAGCCAACACCGGCTACGCTTACGGCTGCGCAAAGGCTCCCACAGAAACCCCACCGCTCCCTGCCCACATCCATGCCCGTGCGCCCAGCCGGGCAGCCCCACGCTCACGGCACCATGCAGCATTCACCCCTGCTGGCCTCTCACCGCCACAGCCTGCAGTTTCATGTGACCCCCACCACCCTAACCACCCACCCGCTTTACTCCATAGGACCTCCCTACTTCTGCTTCTGCATCCTCACTAACACACATAGGAAAAATAACACCACAAAGGAGTAACAGGCCCCCAGTCAGCTTTGCTGATTTTTTTGGGAAAGAGCCTGGAAAGGGGTTGTTGAAGATCTACAAAGGCAGGGCAAACCGACAATTCATTCTCAGCTTCTCCCCACACGACGGCTAGCTGGTATCAAATCAAATTCTCCAGCACCAGGTTCAGTGCAAACACATCCAAAAGCCGTTTTCTGCAGGTTGTAATCAAACAGCAAACACAGTGGCGGGGGGCTAGGGGGACAGCAGCCCACCTGGGTTCAACAAGGAGCCAGACAAGCCACTGCGAGAGGCTGCTGGGGCTGCCAAACAAAACCATTCAGATGCAAACTGTTGTCTTGTGAAGCTCCTAACCCAGGGATTGTCAGGAACTGGGAGTTTGTGCCAGAGGAAGGACAGCTCTGAACGTGCCCTTTAAATTCCCCTTACGTATGCGCTATGCTAGAGAGAAGTCCTGTGTCCAGATGGGGCTTTGGGTTCGCCCAGCACGGCTGTGCTCATGCTCTGTTGAAGCAACAACCCCTTCCCTATAAAACAGGGCAGATTTAAGTGCTTCTCCCTCCCTGGAGGGCAGTTTCCTTTGGCTGCCTCTGTGCTCTGCCTCCCTCCTCCCACCCCGGAAAGCTGGTCCTGCCCGCTGCGGACCCAGCCGTCTGCCTTCACTAAATATCCCACCCCTGGTACGCTGCAAAGCATCACCCCAAACCCACAGCCTTGGGGAGCCAGCCGCGGTCGGGGTGAGCGCCGCTCTCCCCTGCGGCTGCTCCATCACCATTTATTATCCCAGGCAGCTCCGAGCTCCGCTCTCACCTTCGCAGTCAGCCAGCAAGAGGACTAGTAAAACCTGCTGCAGCAGAGATGGAGCTTCACCCTCTCCCTCGGCAGGGACGAGACAGAGGAGTTCAAACGGCCAAGGGAAGATGGGCGAAAGCCCATAAGGCTTCCTGGGGCAGAGGGTCCCCTACCCCAGAAAACGTGCCCGTGGGACAGGATGCCACAGCAGCACCGCAGCGTCCATCGCTTTGTTAGGAAGAGAAAGGAGCCCTTCTGGTGAACGGGTTAGGCCTTGCAATATGGAGGGCTTTTTTTGTCCTCTCCACCTTAGGAGAGCAGTTTCTGTTACCCAGACCCTGAGACACAGCCCTAGACTTAGCAACTCCTGATGCATGGGGAAGCAGACCAGCACCTGCAATTTCTACGCACCTCCACTGCTTTAAGGAGCAGAAAAACTACTTTATACCCAAGGCCATTAAAAATCCTGGTTAGAGGGTGTCTTTCAGCACCAGATCACAGAGGTGAAAAGGGGTCTAATAAGGGTTATGGGGGGGACATATCCATTTCTGAAGAGGAAGAGCAGTGGAAGGCCCTTAAACCCTGTCCCAGCATAGGCTTTCAAGAGAAAACGTGGTTCAACCACCCTGTTTCACCGGTATGCTACAGCCCATTTATGAAAGAGCTTCCTAGAGAAGCCACGGCTTTGGGACTCCCATTGGGTGTTGCCTTGACTCACCTGTAGCCTAAAGAGTCCATGGGGACAGGGGCCATGCCCAAGTTTTCAGTGTAGTTTCGTGACTTTGTTGCATAGTTATGTGAATCTACATTCCAAGCAAAGCTGTTCTGCACTCGTTGCGTGGCCTCTGCCTCGATCTGCTCTTTTGGTTTCATCACGCTGTGGTGATGGATGTGGTGGTAGATGTGTTTATGGTGGTATAAGTTAGCTGCATCCAGTTTCATTCCTGATTTTGTTGCGTGCTTGCCATGCCCTGGAGGAATTGTTCCTAGTGCCCCTGACAGTTTTCCTAAGTGGCCACTTTCCGGGGACCGTGGCTTAGGAGAGTGGCGGCCAGGTCCTGGAGACTGACAGCCTGGTGTTTTCATCACACGCTGGACATGTTCATCAAGGATGCTTTCTGGGTTCTCTTCATGGGCATCTCTCATCTGCATTCCAGCGCAGCCCATCTCAGAGTATCGAGGAGCAAAGTGATGAAAGGCTTGGGCGGAAGGCATCTTGTGGCTAATGCCTGAGGGACCAGAAGAGAGATCTGCATCCTCACCTTCTTCTTCCTGCAAGAAACACAAGGTCAGTCAGAAAACGACAGCAAGGTGGCAGAAGGGGTCTCTAGTCCCACCTCCTGCTCACAGCAGGGCTGCCGCCAGCCCTTGAATGGGTGAGGCCTGGCTTAGTCCAGCCAGAACTTGCAAACCTTCAAGACGGAGATCCACCACCCCTCTGGAGACCTGTCCCAGACTGTATCACCCTCCTGCAGAAGATTTCCTGATGCTCAACCCAAGCCTGGGCAGTCTGGCTGCCACCTGCTTTTTGGGCCACCATTAGCAAAGGTTTCCACACATTACACAAAGAGACCGAGGCAACCTCTGACAGGTGGCCCACACATCACAACCAGGGTTTACAGATGCAGCTTTCTGATGGGCGTAACAACTCAATCGGATGCATGAGGGGGCAGAACCTTACTAAAAAGCTCCCTAAGTCCCTTGAAGGTGGTTCTGTAACAAGCAGCAGCAGAACCACAACTTACCGCATTGTACCTGCGACTTCCTACGAGCCTTCATGGCTTCAAAGCCCATCAGATACAGCCCAAAGTTACAGGACATGTGGCAAAACAGTTCTCGAGTCAGGTAAGACCAGGGGGGTTTCTCACCTGAACGACTATTTCACAAGGCAAAGCCGACAGCAGGCTTGTAAAAGGAAAGAGCAACTGAAGGTCGACAGCAGCATGAATAGTTTTGAAAATCAAATACTGATTTCTCCCGGGCATGCTAAGGCTGGAGTGAAACACTTCACGCTGATAAAGAAACGGGCTGGAACTAACTGCTTGCTCTTGTAGTTCACAACGGTCTAGGACACGCTGTTAGCGACTCTTAAGTCCTTGCCAGGAAGAATAAAACTCCTCCATGCTGACAGCCACAGTTTTGATGCTGACAAACTACTTTACGCTCCAACATAAACTCAGATATTTATGAAGTTTCTTTATTGGAAGTTAGGACTCCTATTTTTTTTAATTACATAAGGAGGATTCCAGCGAGTCCTTTAATCCCGCTCTCTTTTCCTCCTTTGGAACAGTAAAGAAATCAGTTGCAGCAGAGGGTATCTCTGCCGTGCCAGATAAATAAATGCATCTGCTAGAAAACACTGACTCCCATCAGCTTTGCCTGTCAGATGTCATCATCCATCACTTGCTAACCAGCTTCAAAGTCTCAGCTGCCAACCACACAGCAAGAAAGCAAATAACAGACTTCCTCCCAGTGTCACACCTTGGGGTTCAAACCTGGACCAGGGACAACGCCAGGCTTTGAAAGTGCCAAAGCTGTGGGCGCTGCAAGCCTGGGGGTGCGACACGATGCCCACGTCTGGAGGGGACGCACCACTTTCTAACAAATCGCTTTGAAGAACTTCAGAGGCACCTTTCATCTACAGCCACAACGCTGCAGCCTGCCAACCGCCGTCCCTGGGCACCTAGCTCAGGGACAAAAAAGATGAAGCATGTGCTGACTAAATCCCGACCACCGGGGTAAGCATTTATTAGCAGTTTACGATAACCCAATGATGTGCTCAGCACTCGGGAGGCTTTTAGGGCTGGTACTTACTTTCTGGAAAACTCTTAGGTTTAAACATCATATAACGTGCACGGCAAGATCCCATCCTGGCACAGATCCCTGACACACAGCAGCGCGTCCCTTCTGGTCAGAGCCCAGAGCTCCGTCAGTTCTGTCACACTGGATCAGGGTGGCATGAGAGTGACAGCCTGGGGTGGTCCAGCCAAATGGGTGCCTGGGATTTGGGAAATCCTCTGGCTGCCTGGAGCTCCATTTTGCCAATAACTGAGACCTGGTATGTTGTTTTGCTCCGAGATTGAGATCAGGGTGGGTGAAGGGAATGAGAGAGATGCATTGGTGTCCTCTCAGTTTGCGTTGGCTCAGCTCATCTGTGTCGCTGAGCAGGAGATCTGGACCCAAGGCAGGTCCTCAGGCAGAAGCAAGTGCTGCTGGGGTTGGTGGTGTGCAGGCAGGCCCTGGGGCAGCTGGCTTCCCACCCTCTAGCACCAGTCTCAGCCTTGCAGGGGGTAGGAAAGCCCCAACAGTGAGAAAACAGCAGCTAACGAAGGAATTGGGGTGCCTATCCCAAGCTGCCCTCCCTCCTTGAGCAGGGCAGAGGCCAAAGGTTTGGGTCAAGGCTGCAGATACCAATTCTGCTAAATCTTTTTTTCTGCAGCAAAAAAACCCCAATGCATGGCACGAGGTCAGGTCAGCCCAAACTGGGATTGTAACGCAGGACTTTGGATATGCCAGAGGTGCTCCTTGCCTGAGTTACCTGACCTGGCAATGCGGCAGCAGCCTTCCCTCCCACCCAAACCTGCCCGCACCCAGCTGCACCCGCCTGCTGCCTAACCTGCGCCCCTCTGCCCACCCGGCACCCTCGCCCTGCCCGTGGCTGGCACAGGCAGAAGAAAGGGAAGACAACAAGATGACCAAGGAGGCAACGACTCCTGTACTGGGGAGCAGCCTCCTCCACAGACCCAGCTTTCCCGGACACAGGGCTGGCGTGGGCTCCGGTGCCGTGTTTTGGCATCTCGCTGCGGTGAGCTGGGTGAAGCTGGGTGGCGTGGGCAGACTTTTGCCGGGCGGGGAGGTCCCGGGTGCCATAACCACTAGATGGTGCTTTGTTGACATAATATTGTCAGAAATCTCTTCCATGAGCTCCCAAAGGCAGCAGCAGTTAAGAGAGATGCAGGCTTCAACTTTGCTGACTGTCTGCTGAGCTATTTTTGCTCTGCAGCAAGGTCGGGGGTGCCATTCCCTTTGAATGAGGAGGCTGAAATCTGCACTGATCAACTATGGGCAAGCGACACCTTGCTGCAAACCTCCTCCTCTGCCTTCTCCCAGTCCCACCCATCAGGCTGCTACTGGTCAGTAGGGCGCAAAAGCTCACCTAACCACGAGTGCGTTTTCGATCATCGTGCAAATGATTTCCCTCTCTAGTTAGGCAATGTTTTATATTCAAATAGTGAGAATCTCAGCGCTGGCTTTGCTTCTCCTGGCTTATTTTCAATTCGCTCAGTTCAGACAAAGACAGAGTGATCTGAACGATACAATACTGCAGCTTCCATGCACGGACATAAGGCTGAAGTGGCTCAAAAAGTAGTAAGGGAATGTGCACGTCCTCTAATCCTCTCTCACGTTGCTCGGAATAATCAATAAATTAAAAGTTTTTTTTCAAAACCCAGAAATCTTACAGTCTTTTCAGTAAAAGATGTTTGGCTCTAAACCAGATGCCTCTTCTTGATGTTACTGCATGATGTGGCTTTGAAAGGGAACCTGCAGACAGCTCAGTATGGGGGAGAAAAATTCTTTTTTTCCTAGCTTTTGCGAAATATTTCCAGCTTCTCTGCTAAGCTGGTAACTGCCTAGTGTGACTAACGCTCGTGGTTTTCCCTATGCTGCTGTTCAGTGAGCCATGCAGACCCAGTAAGAGGTGACCCTGTAGTCCTGGTGTTCAGGTCATAATAAAACACCCCTGTGATCTATCAGGATTCAAGCTCTCCTCTTGCTGATACCAGCAGCTCCTGCACCTTAAGTGCTGACCTAAAAAAAAGCTACAATTGCTTACTCTGAGTTTTTCCTGAATGGCTAATGCCAGATGCCAGCCAGTCAATGAAATACATTCTGGAGACAGCAAAGAGGTTTAATATATAGCATTAGTGGGAGTCCTGGGCTTAAAAATAGATTAAGTCACACAAAAATGTGTTTAAACAGACTTAAATTTATTCTCTGGCACATAGGTATTTGCTGATTTTATGGTATTGCTACTGGCAGCTTCTTCAAGGAGGCAGAGGGCTGGGATAACGTAGTCTGGTACAGGTGGGGGCGGCAATGGAGCCATGGGAGGAGGAGGAAGGGTGCTCTAGGTCTGTGCCAGCAGAAAATGCTGCTGCTTACCTTGGCTTTGTCTAGAGAGCAATAAGCACTGAAGAGGAGAATGGACAATTTTAGAAGAACAGGACCCTAATCACAAAATAGCTCCTCGCTGGCCTTTTCTGGCTGGATGCTGGATGCAGATGTGCAGGGAGTTTGCTGCACAGTGCTTGGAGCTGGACGGAAGCTTACAGATCCCTCTCCCTTCCTCGCTTCTCCGCATTTGAAATACAGATGTGATTTAAAGTGAACACTACAACCTCTTTTTCTGGTTAAAGACGAACATTGAAAAATATTGGTGAGTATTTAAAAATGCCCTAATGGGGCTGAAGGGTCTGCCTCGGGGCCCCTGAGGCTCAGCTCCTCTGAAAGCACAGAGCTAGCTGCGACAAGCACCATCACCTCCGCTTTAAGGCAGAGCTGCAGGTTACTAAGCACAGAGCCTTCGCCTCAGGGCCACGGCAGCTATTAACTGCAGAGACGCCCAGTTTCTTCACACAGGGCTGTAGTTATATAGACATTTGTGACGTTCAGTAACACTGTGATGTCCTCTGAAAGCTCCCCTGTATCTCCAGCACAAGATGTACAGGTACCCATGAGATGCAGTATGTCAGAAGAAAAGATATGGTGTGAATACTGCTTACCAGGGTGTCATGCAGGTAATACTAGATGACCAATACCTCATTCTCTCCCTTTTGGAGCTTGTTGTGGAGCTAAAGGGCTTGCACGCTTCCCTTGTTTCATCTGCCAAGTCCTCGAGCTCTGAAGGGCCCCAGTGGTACCAGGGCTGACAGCACGCAGTGCCACGGGCTGGTTTTTCCCAGCCACCCATGTGGAGTCTGTGTTTCTCCACGAAGGAGAGGATGTTTGGATGCTACAGTTCCAAATTTTCTACGGATGTGCTAAGCACTGACGGGCAGAACCCTTTTGGTTTTGGTAGGAACAGCTTGGTAGCACACACAAACACCTCCAAGTGTAATACCACCTGCCACCTGGTTACATTTGTGGGGGAAATAGGGATCACACAAAAATCCACAGGGCAAGGTGAAGCCCTGCTACACAGTCCCCATCCTTGCACAGACGGTACTGCGAAAAAAAGTCTGTGATGGACAGGAGAGAGAGAGTGCCAAAGAAGACTATGGAGAGTACCCACGGCCCCTATCTGGTGACAGAGGTGGGCACTACCGTGCCGTAGCTGGTATCTTACAGCAGGGAGGGGGGCTGGAGCTCACAGAGCCCTGCACGGACCAGGGAACACCACCATGGAAGCTTCTGGGGCAATGTGAGCCTCCAGAAGACCCCGCGCAAGTGATGTTGGTGGCTGTTGGAACAGGGAAGTGGTCACCCAGGGTGCTTCCACAGCAGCTGAAAGCTCCCTGTGGTGTACAGTAAACAGACAGACTCCCAGGCTGGTAGAGAACACAAGGAGGTTACTAACCGCTCGGACGCGTTTAAGGCGCTCCTCTAATTTCTCCTCTGCTTCACGTTCCTTTTGTACTTCCTCCAAACGATTGATCAGTTCTGCAGCAAACTTCTCTGGTTCAACGTGGATATCCTTTGGCATTCGGTATGTACGCTGTAGGAAAAACACACCAGGGGTTAGCGAAAGACAGACAAAAAAAATCACATTTACTTTGGAGGCTTCGATAACTGTCAATGCCAGTTGTTCTGGTGGGGAGTTGAGAGAGGACAGGCTGGCAGACGCAGAGGTGCAGCCTAGGACCAGCGGGATGGAAGCTGAGCTGCCACCATGAGCTCCCTGACTGGCACCAGCTCCTCACAGCACCCCACGCAAGGGAAAGGTTTTCTGGAGCCATAATTCAGCAAGCTCTTTCAGCACCAAACTCCGCTTTGGAATGGATGTGCTTGCTTTCCTCCCAATGGACACACGGTCAACAGGAATATCCTGGTCTGAAAGGGTGGGAAAAGGACGTACAGACAAACCTCTCAAAAACTGTGCTTACAGTAGTGATGTTTTCACTTTGATACTCTTACGCACACTTATTCAGCGTACCCCAGATGGATCAGTGTAAGCCGGTCAGTCTCTGCAAATCCAGCCCACAGCCGCAGAAAGGAGAGGAACTCCCGTCACCTCCAAGACATCTTACTTCCCTCCATCTTCTGCTACAGCCCACCCCAGCCACAAAAGGCCACGGTTCCCACAAAGCATCCTCTCTTACTAGAGGATCCTACAGGATTGCATCTCGGCTCTTCAGAGCCGTGCAACGATCCCCTGCTTGCTTTATCAAGACAGCAACCTTCCAAGCGCAGAGATACCACTTTTCTGTTTGCTCTGGGCGAACAAATGAATATTTATGGGAGTTCAAGGGCATTCTTGGTTCCTTATGCCGAGTTACCTTGTCCCTAAATTCCTGAGCTCTCGGATAAGAAGTCTGTGTAGTGAAGTATGAAGCTGAGCGCCACTGTATTTCCCCCCTTACTTTTATCCCTTCTGCATTATTTTGCTAAAATAGAAAAAAATAAAATGACACAGCAGAGATAAAAATTTAATTTGGAGGAAAAATATATGGGAAATTCAACAGTATAAAAACCTGCATTCAAATATTTCAATACTAACACGAGAGAAATATACATTCTATAGGACCAGAGATAAAATTAAATGTGAAGACGTGAGATAATTCATAGCAAAAGAACAAATGCAGCACCAAAAGCAGACATCAAGCTTGAAATCTTTAAACAAGGATTAGAGACCACCCGAGTTTATCTTGTACTAGCCAAAAGATCAATGCAGAAGACTAAAATAATGCTTTGCCTCAAAAACTGACAAAAGCATGCAAATCATATTGGTTTTCTGTTTGCCAGCTGCCAAGTAGAAGGCAGGGGAAGAAAAATAGAGGCAGTAAGCATCCTACTGATGGCACCGAGAAGCTGAAGACATCTTTTATGACACCCAAGTTGGGTTGTAGAGGTCTCAGTTAAAGCACCGCTTGTTTTGTTTGCTGAGAGCAAGACCCAGCCAACCCTGCCAGCAAATCTCCATTTCGGTGCTCACTGCTGTCTCCTTCTCTTCCCCGCTGGATGGTGTGGGGCTGCAGCATCCCTGGGGACATCTGCGGACACAATGCAGCTTCGCAGGCAAAAGGACTGCCTGCCCTAGCACTCACTTCCCGTGACAAGCAGAGGGACTGAGAGCTCCACCTGAAGCTGCCCCAGGCAGGACTGACCCATCTGAGCTGCGAACAGCCCCAGTCATCCTCTCCATCCAGGGACGCAGCTGCTGGAGAGGGCATAACACGTGTGAGCTGCCAGGTGGCTCCCAGCCTGGGATGACAAAGACTGTGTTGCCACCAGGACCTCCAGCCCTGCAAATCAATGGCCCGTATTTAAAAGAAACACTGCGTAAAAAGATTTTCGTCAACAAAAATGACATTTAGTCTTGAAATATTGGCACAAGGGCCAAAGTGGCATGCTTCGTCCCAGCACCTGGGCCTTGTGTAGTCCAGAAATGGGCCCCAGATGGAAGAAGAGGTGGAAGAGCTGGTCCCTGCTCTGTTATTCCCTGGGGAGCTTCTAGGATCCAAGTGATGTTTCCCCATTGCCCCCTACGTATGCCAGGGGAGCACTTCTGGCTAAGGGACTCTGCTTTCATCAGAAACCCCAAACCCATGACCACCACCATCCATCTCATGAGGCAGCACCAGTGACTCCCGAGGAAGGAAAAACCTCTCTCTCGCCTGACAAGTCGCAACCCGTCGGGTGATGTGTTCACTCCCTCCTGCCACCTCAGACATGCCAACTCTCCCTGCGGTTGTTTATAAGACAGCAGCACCAAGCCCTGCTCCGTTAGAAACTTAATGAGCCTAATGAGAGGCAGCTTGGCGCTCAGCAGTTACAGTCGCGGGTCTCCCTGTCGCAGCTACTGCAGCAGCTTCCATAGAAAAGCAGAACCAGGAAAGAATTTCCCTTTATTTTTGTAGCCCTTGATGCAATGCAGCATCCCAAACCAAAGCCTCTCCCGAGCCCCCAGCAGCAGGTGCAAAGGCTGAAGTTTGCTAACCTGCGTCTTCGAGTCCTGTTACAAGGTGGTTCCCTCCAGGCCCAGCAATGCCTGAGGTCCACAGCTCCGCCTCTAATGAGGATCTGAAGACATTCAGGGTCACTGCTGTATCCAGGGAACTCGAGATAAGATGACTTTGGTCTTTCACAACTAAAACTTCAGCATGTTTATCCACAGTCTCTCAAAGTCTGGAGGTGACTGAAGCACAACTACAGAAATGAAAATAATCGAACCCAAGAATCTTTAGGATTAACTCGTTTTCCTCTCTCTTTGATAAACTGCTGCATCTGCAAAACCCAGTGCCCTGTCCTCGGAGCTTTCCACTCAGCACAACAGCTTGCAGAGGTCCTCAGCAGCCTGTTCGGGGGTGCAAGATGCAGTTCTCTCTGTGAAGCCATCTCTGAAAGGGTGTCCCTGACCATCCAAGTCCGATGCAACTGAAATAAACCTCACTTCACCCCACAGATACTGGTTGCACATGCCCTGCGTTGTCCCGGTGGGTACCCAGAACAGTGAGTCACAGAAAGCTGGCAAGCAGGACGATGCTCTGAACATCACCATAGGTCTGACTTTATTGCTAGCTCAAAGGATGAGCTACACAGACTTCCCCAAAACTAACAGTATTGCCGAATAATGAATGCAAATTCCCTGTGCTGAAACAATACAGATAACTGCTGAGGGCTCTGTCTATCTGCCTGGACAGCAAACATGGACTGCATTGACCTGGTTCAAAAGGCTTAAGACAACAAAGTGTTTGAAACTTTTATCGAATGATGGCCCTGACTTTGGAAGGGAGACATATTCCATCAAAAAACAGCCAGGCTGAGCCTGTGCCCAGAGGAGGATCCTTCAGGGCTTCAGGATTTTGAACCTGCCCCCAGCCTCCCTTGGGCGTACAGAGCCCTACCAAGGGAGTCGTAAATAAGCCGTTTATTGTTCTGAAATCAGAAGGGCTCCAAATGCTTTTGTTCCAAGTAAAGGGTGCAGCAGTCTCCAAGAGCTGGCTCGGTGTGGAGGATCCAGCCCTCCAGTCTGGACCTGAATGAGACCTCTGGCCATTTTGGGTCAACAATTCAGAAAGGAAATGCTTCATTTTTAAAGAACTGCTTTATCTACAGTTGTGTTACCTAATGTTTTATTTAATTATCTTTCTACTTTTATGTAATGCCATTAGTTCAGACACGTCTGTCCAAAACCAAACCATGCTGAGCTGGGGAGGTTGCAGAACAGTGGATGGGAGGCTGAATACCAGACAGGTTGGCAAGAAAAAAACTGTTTGAATTGGTCTGGATGGAGCAATCTTTTCTAGTGACAGCTCTGAGGAAGGATTTCTTGGGGTACTTATCACCACAACACTGTCCTCTGTCCTTGACATGCAAAGTGTCTGAAGCTCTGGTACCTCTGGGAAGAAGCAGCCTGCTAAGGACATGTGAGACACAAAAGCTCTCTGGTAGTTCCACTTAGCACCTGCTATCGTGTTTTCTCCTTCTTTTCTTGGAGCAGACGGGGTGGGAGTTGCATGGATTTTGCTCTGTGAGGCAGATGCAGGTCTTAGGGGTTTGATGGATTTCACCTTCCCTGAGAAACTGAGGTTTGAGGACCAAGTAGCACATCAGAGCACACCTGCATGCTAAATGTGTGGGTTTACTATGATCTATACCTGAAAAGGCAGAAAGGGAAGAATCTCACTGCGGCTTGAGGGTTCCCCTTGGGAAGAATAAACCTCAGTTGCTCTGAGATGAAATAGGAAGTTTTCCAATGTTATCATTGGGTAAAGGTCTCTAACAAGCCCCAGGGAACCACAGGTTGGGCTGAACCATTTCTGACAGATCTGACCGGGCAAAAGAATTCTGTGTTGGTAAATCTCCCTCTTCTACAGGAGGTTTGATGCCTCCATGACACTTGAGTAGCTGATGTTCGATCACAAGTCAGTCCTGGAGATGAAATGAAGATAGCAGGCTAGAGAACCAAAGAGAAAAGAACTTCTGAACCTCCAGGTTTCCCACATTAATAATGCATTCCACTGTGACATACGTTTTTAAAGGATAAATGGTGTTTCCATACCAGAAACACTTGTGGCAGAGCTCACGGACAGCTGGATTTTAGCATCTACTTTAGCAGCATGCAGGGATCAGCAAGGAGCCCCGCTGCTGCAAGGCATTTGAGGAAAAAGGCACAAAACAGCTGATGGGAATTCTGAGCAGGTTCCCACCTAGCAGGAACAGAAAGCTCATTTAGCTGTAGTTACCCAGGCTCCTCCTGTAAACCCCTCAGTTGTACAGCACTGCAAAGTGGTCACTCCAAATCTTCTGTTCCACTCAAGACCTCTACGGAAGCCACCCCTGCACAGAGGACATCCTTCTGGGGAAGTTCCGCAATCAGCCTCACCCACTCTGCTGCTGCTTCTACTTTTTTTCTTCTCACGTGGGCATAGTGTAAAGAGCTGCAGCTTCCCTGATTGTGGGGCAGGATTGGGGAGCTCCAACCTGACGACCCAGAACGTCACAAAATGGCCTCTTTATGCAGTTAAACAAACAAACAAACAAAAAAAGGAATCCCAAGTCTTAATGCTCGAGGTTGGATTTTTCTGAATTTGCTGGGAAAAAGGAGCACCTCCCATCCTCTCCTGGGAACGGATGAATGGCAGAGCCGGGGTAAATGCAGTGCAACAGAACAGGTACGGACCTGCATTCTCTGGGCTTTCACCCTTCCTTGGGGAGCTTGCTTGCTCTTTCCTTCCTTGGCGCTCCAAGACTCTGCTCGAACCCAAGAGAGAGACGGAAAACCACATGAAAAGCAACACTCACCCGCCGTGTAACGGGTTCCTGCGAGAGGCACACAATGAAGGTCTCGTTGCCTGCTAGAGACCTTCTTCACCCATTGCATTCCTGGGCAGAGCGCCGTTTCACAAAACACGACTTTTCCAAATTTATCGAGCATTGGTGAGTTTGTACGTGTGGAATATGGAGAACACAGCCATCCACGAACCAAGATCTCCTGCAGGGCATCCTACATAACCAGCACATGCCTTCGTTATTTGGAGGCAGCACGGCTGTTGAAACTAGCGGGCAGTCTCCTATGAACATATAATCACTGTGGTTTATAGCTTCTGGACATAACTAAAAGTGCTGCTATTAAAAGCAATATAAGTTCTTTCAGAATTTTGCGCAATAGCCCCATAACTCATTTGTAAGGGAAAGGTAAGGTCTCTAAAGGACTTGTGAAATGACTTTTCGGAAGTAGGAGGTTCTCTACTATCACTAGGAAAACATGCCATGCATTCTGCAAGCGCTATCAGTACGGACTCTGGCTACACTGGTTAGATATGAGTCCATAAAGACCTTCACTCAAAGGCTGCAATTTAGTCATTGCTACAGGTTTAAAAGCAAGCTAACCACCAGGTCCAGGCGGCTGACGGAGACTGCTTTAGCTACGGGCTGCGAGATAGCCTAACCACCGGCTTTGGAAAGCAACATTTGCATGGCTCCCTGCTAATTAGGGAAGTTTAATTCAATAAGTGTGCAGTTAGAGGTGATTCTAAAAGACTAACTTTATAACATTTCACACTGGTGTTGTCAAAACATATTGTCTAATTACCTTCTCCTTTCTTGGCTGATTGATAAGCGAGGGCAGAGCAGCGCCTCTCTGAAGTCGATGCCAATTCTGTGTCAGTAATTGGCTGGCAGGAGGTGCCAGAGTGTCTGAACTAAACTTTTATTCCCTGGAGAAAGACTAGAACTAACCCAACTTCTCAGTCCTCCGCTCCCATATAAATATGCGTCAAGATGCCTTTTTCCCTGGGACTTAAAATTACAGTGCAGAATCTAATGGGAACAGCGGATGTTTCACAGAAAAATCCTTGTGAAGCATCTGTGTGTAGTTTAGGAGGAATATGTAATTCTAAAAGACCATGTAGATAAGTAGGATAATATAAAAATTTATAAGCAGCAGGTGGCCAATTTAAACCTTGTTTTCCCCCCCTTTTTTAACTAGTTTCTAAAAAGGTCGATAAAATTTAATGCTAAGTAAAACTAATTAGCCTGCAAGGAACTGCTGCTGGAATGACACTTATTCAGTTCAACAAAAGAAATGTTTGGCAGATGGAAGTTCGTTAAAGCAGAGCTCACTATACATATTTAATGCTCCATACTCTGAGTTTATAACCTGCAGTTCATCGAGGCATTGCCAGTGCACACGATCAACAGAAAGCCACTATTATTTTTATCCAAAAGGTAAAGCCACTGACAAGCTTTGAAGTCGGAGAATATTCACTCGGTAGTTCCCACTGTTGGGGAACAGCAACAACAACAACAACAAAAAAATAAAGGCCAAGCTTTCAAACTTCAACTCTAACAAAGCCATGCTTACAGTAAAAACGGCATCAAGTGAAATAAAAAGGCACCCAGCCAGCCTTTTCAACAGTGACCACACTGTGAAAGCAACTGTGTGAAAAGAGAGGTGACTGAGCAAGGATGGCTAGTGAGCGTCTGCAGCCAGGGCTTTTATTGTCAACCCAGTGATCAAAGCACAGGAGACCCTCTTAAATCTAAGGAAAATAATCTAATTTAAAAGGCAAAACAAAGAGTGGTGGTTTGGGGGTTGTTTTTTTTTTTTCTTTTTTTCCCAAATCAGATTAAAACAAGGGTGTATTTCTGCTGGTATTGTGCTGCTTTGAGCAGGCAGGATGAGAACAGCTGCGCCAAGTTTGGAGGCACTTCTGGAAAAAGCAGATGGAGGCTTTTTTTTCTTCCCTATTTGATTTGTGCTGGAGTCCAGCTGTCCAAAGGGGAAAGAAGCACCTTTATTCCCTGCTAGACATTAAATGTCACCTGTAACTTCTCACAAAAAGAAAACAATAACAAGCAGAGCTGCAGATGGTGCTGCAGAGCCCTAGCAGGTACGCTCATCTTCCAAAGCTGTTTGCTTACCTGGAGCAACCAGGCAGACAGTATCAGACAAATGAAATACTTACGCCTGCACCTTCTTTGCTCTCCTGCCTCATACCCCCAGGCGGGCTTTGCCGAGTCCTTGAGAACAGGTTACAGCTCCCTTTGGCTGCCCAGTGCAGAAATACCGCTCGGGACAGTTGCATTTCTCCCCAGCTGACCTTGGCTGAGAGCTACATCAGCCTCCATGTCCAATGGCCTCCTACACCTCCCACAAACACCTCCAGCTCACCCAAGGGCATGTAACCTGCTTGCAGGTAGAGGCCAGCCAGCGCTCCCATTCTCCTCCAGGAGAAACAATCAGCTACTGACTGAACGGTTACAAAAAATTATGCGTTTTGGGCAGTCCTGGATGATGAGTTTGGCAGAAGGCTACCAAGCCCTTTCTTAGCATGGTGTATTTCTATCTTAAAACATCCCCAAACGAATACAGCACTAAGGGGGGTTAAACTGGAGCAAGCAGAGCAACTGCACACTAGAGATCTCACATATTTTGTATATTTACCTCTGCGGAAGGAGATAGTGCTACTTACAGGAATGTGAGGTAGTGGCACACGTCCATTTGCTTTGGCACTTTCTTGCATCTCTCTGCGATGCTGCTTTCGGAGTCTGTACGGTGGGATCCCATCTCTGCCGGAATAAAACAACAACACGCCCTGCTTTAGTGCCTTTCTCTGATACATGATGTTATTTTAAGCCTCGCTGCCGCAGAGTGGCAGGTAGGAAACCTCTTTACGTTTGAGAAAGGCTTTGCACGCCCAGGGCGAGCACAGCAGAGCAAGAGGAACCTGTGAGAGGAACCCATGAGGGGAATGATGCTCGCCCAGGTCCCTGCACCAGCAACACTCTGGCACTGGGTGCCGGGGGGAACTTACATGGCATCGGCTGGGAGCAGAGCGAGGCAGGGCTCCTGCGACCACTGCCCTAGGCAGAGGGCAGGGAGAAGGACTTGGACCGCATCCTGGTACCTTTTATAGTTGGTTGCTTTCTACAAAAGAGTCTGTAATGTACACAGTTAACCACAGGACAGGCTGGGAGGGGGAGGAGGAGGAGGAGGAGTGGGAGCTCAGTGAGCACCTACACCAAGGGGACCTCGGTCAGGGAACAAGGTATATATTTTTAAGAGAGCGTGACAACTTCTCAAATGGCTTATCAAAGTGAAAGGGTAGGCTCCGCTGCTCTTAAGACGATCTGTAGCTCAGACTGAAATTATGGGCTTGCTACTGGAGTTACTGTGCGGAAGAACCTAGCCCTTGCCCCAGAGGAGGTTGGACGAGGTTAGGGAGGGATGCTATGGGCAGTGACACCCAAGCGAACCAGCCCTGCTTGGGTTTGTGCCCTTGCTGAAAAAGCTGGTGACAGAGGTCTCTGCAGATGAAGGAGACAGTGGTGGCAATGATCCTTGGTCCTGACAGATTGGGAGCTGTGTCCGTGGCTCTGCTGCAAGCCGGGGGACAGTCCAGACCCACTCCGCTGAGCCACACGGAGCCCTTCTGCAAAGATGGGGGCCTGGGTGCATGTGGGTCCCAGCAACGAGGGGTCAGAGCCACCAGGCTTCACCAAGCACTGCAAACCATCACTGGTTGAGTATAATTTCAGGTGAAGAGAGGAACTGCATTATTGTTCTCACCGTTGCGACCACCAGGCTTACACCCAGGGACGAGGAGAACGCGAGTGAGGTGGAGCTCTGTTACAAGACAAGGACACAGGTCCATGTCCTGGTGACACCAGGTTATTTTGAGAAAAATCAATGAAGGCAAACTCAAATGCTATCCTGGAGCTTGACAATTTGGATTTTTCCTTTTTCATTTTACGTATTTCCCTGTTTCAGTAAAAGTAACAGCTTGGGAAAGCGGTGTAACGCCACAGAAACGGGTGGAAATAACAGAGGGGTTTGGTTTGTCACAGGGACCAAGTAACTCCCCCGCACAGGCGCTGTCTCCTTCCAACCCCGCACCACTCCGAGCAGCGCAAACCAGCCAGTCCCAACGCATCTCACAACAGCAAGATGTTTGCACAGGCCAAATGTACTTAGCACCTACCCCTTCCCCCCCCGAATTGCCAAGCACAGCTGCTCCTCGAGAACAGAAGCTAAACAGCAGATTTTTAAAGTCGAGATGCCATTTGGCAAGGGAAAGACAATTTCCTGCAGTGTTTTGCCTGCACACCTCCCAAGTTACAAGCACCGGCCTGTGCAAGGACAGTCACCATCAGCGATCCTTCCCCTTTCCGCCGTGCCTGCTGCCCCGCTGGCACTCTGGAAACGCGGGCGCAGGCAGGACCGCCACCAAATTACATCAGACGAACTGCAATTTCATGCAGTAACCCAGGCATTCAAAATGAAACACCATTAAAATAAAATAAAACCCGTGATTAATGACAAGTGCTTTTTAGTAGGAAGACAAATGAGAGAACAGAAAATTAGGCAGGCTAATTACAGCTCTGGCTAGTGGCTGCAGGTAATGCGGGAGGAGGAAGAGCGCGTCTGGGAGCATCACCTCCGCTGTGCCCGGCAGTGACACCTTACGGGAGCAGAGCAATTTCCCCAAGCGTTGCTATACCGACAGGCGATTACGATAGCTTTCATTAGGCGGCTTCATTTTCTTTAATGACAAACCTCCATTTGAAAAAAAAAAATAACTTGAGAGTCACAACGGTTAAAGAGTTTCATCACATCACGACGTGGCTTTTTCCAGATTGGATGGCAACAAAACAACTGGCAATTTTTACAGAAAAAGACCCCAGAAATCTGGGGGATTATTTTAGCCATCGCTGGTCGGCATCAATAGACAACATTTCAGCTTAACCGCTGCACAAAACTCGGGTGCCAGAACACAACTTGCATGCTAAAGCCACCCGGCCATTCGCGGGAAAAGCGGCATTATATTAGAAGGTGCAATTTTTCTTTCTTTCTCTCTCTCTTTTTTTTTTTTTTTTTTTTTTTTAATTCTCCCCAGCAGCAGTCCCAGCGGAAAGAGCGACTTTTGTTCCCAGCACAGTAGCGAAAGGCTGATAATGGCCTCTAATCTATCCGGCTTCAAACACATGTTCAGCCCCGCTGTGTTGCCTTTGATGTCATTTTAACTAGATTCCCCAATGCCACCTCTGAACTTGGAACATTCCTTCGTTCAATGTACTGTGCCAACTCAACCAGAGGAAGCAAATTCAAAGATAAGCACTTTAATTTTATCCCAACAAAACCTTATTCAATAGATGTGGGGGAAAGCAAGGAAAACCAATACCGTACTTTTGTTTTCCTTTTGTCAGGTAGCTTGCTTTGAGATATTTTCAATAGATAGAGAAATAATATATATGAAAAAAAAAAATCAAAACTTTTTAAGAGCACATCTACTTTTAAAATAAAACTTTCCCAAACTGTTTTTCCTTGTTTCATCACGTGATTTTCTCTAGCACCAGAAAGCTCTGCACTGAAATGCAATGGGGGGAGTAAGAGTATTTCTATCATTTATTTAATGATAATGCAATTGGTTTGCTATTGGGGAAACGCGGGGGCTTCCTCTCCTTTCCTCCCTGAACCGACCTACAAGAGCCTCTGGTGAGCCGGGAGGTTTTGCTGTGGCTCTGCAGTTGGACTCTTCGAACAAGGGCTGCCTTTGCTCCTCCATAGACAGCCCCCAAACCTAACCATTAAGCCTAACTAGTTGGAAATCATCACTGAGGATCTTTTAAATTAAAATGCTGCTAAACTTGTTTAAATATAGCAGAACCCAAGGTCATTCTGGATCACTGGCTGTAGGAAAGACAGGAAACAAATCCACAGCGAAGCTGATATTTTCTACCAATTACTCTTATCAAAGCACCACCGTCACCAAGAGACCTTTCTCACATAAAGAAGCACGATGGGAAAATCGCCAGGCATTTTGGCCAAAGACCAGTCATCCGTGGAATAATATTTAATCTACAAGGTTTTCTGAAGGAGTAATCAGTGTCCTGAACCCCTGTGCTCTGGGGAATGGCCATCCTTACTCTGGGGCAGGTTTGACTGGAATTGGGGAAGAAGGAGCATCCCTCTGGCCAAGCCCACCAGCACCAAGGGCTTCCCAAGCACCCGGGGGAAGGCAAGACAACCAAGATAAGCCAGGATGCATGATAAGACCAAGAGGAAGGAGTATTGCTGTTCAGTTGGAGCACAACACTGGGCTAAAGAAGAGACATTACCTCTTGTTTACCCATGTAAGCTGTTGCAGAAATAAAGAGAAGAAAGATACACACCTAAGGTGTTTCTGCATCTGAATTGGAATATCATGTGGCAATTTAATGCATTTCAGCTTCTGCCTGTTGTCTTCCTACCTAGATTTGCCTTAATTTCCCTTGTCTTTGTTGTGACCCCCCCCCTCCAGAGGCTGTCTCCTCCACTTGGGGAAGATGCTTCCCACATGCAGGGTTATCCAAAACGCCAAGAGCAGTTCAGGACACACCGTAAATGCCGCTGCAAGCCTGGGGCAGGCTCTGGGCAGCTCAAGGTGAGGCAGAGCCCCAAAGCCCCAACCCGCCACCGACCACCAGTGGTGAGCGACTCAGCCCCACCTGTGGCAACAGCACGCTTGCCGGGCTAGCGCTTGCCGGAGCTTTTCACCGTGTCCTCTCCAGACCTCGCCTCCACACAAACCAGCTAAAAAAAAACACAGCTGCCGTGCCGATTATAAAAACAGGTTTGAGCAGAGAGGACCGGAGCTGTTTTGCCTACAAGGGCAGAGGAATTCGTGTGACACAGGAAGACTGAAAAATAATCAGTGGAGCGCAGGCATTTAAGAGCAATGTTTTTTAAGCCACTCAAAAAGCAAACTCCTCCAACAACAGGGACTGATAACATATTCGTTATATAAATTCAACCAATAACAATAATATTTACCAGTGTTTGGAAAGACATCCTGTTGAAAGTTTGTCTTTTAGGCAAGTGTGTTTGTAGCTGGTACCACAGAAATGACTTTTAAAAACACTTTGGTGAGCTGGGCGCTCCCGAAAAGCCTGTGCCCGCCTCCTTTCGCCCCAGCTCAGGAGACCAGATGGCCAGAGCATCGCCCAGGTCTTTGCTAGCAGCTTTGCATAGCTGGGCTGTGCTCACAGCCACATCCAAACCCCACTTTGCTGTGACCAATACAGTATCAAAGCTTGGAAGGCAGCTGGTGACAACTGCAATGCATCAGAGTACAAGCAACCACTCGGCGTCTCCGCCTTCTCCACCGGCTTGAGTTGGCCACTACTGAAAGAGCATGCCGTGCATCGAGCCATGCTCTCTGTGCGCCCGCCTGCTTTCCCCGTTTATTAGAACTCCTCAATTAGCCGACATTTGCATCCTGATTGTCCGGACACACTCTCCTCTGATGGAAGGTCATGGAGGTTTCTGCCTTGGGATCACAACCCGTTCACGGGCTGCCTTGGAGCAGAAGCCAGATTTCTGCGTTATTGAGCTTGACTGCTGAATGTAAACAGCAGACATAGGGAAGAACCTCGCTCATCAGCAAATGAGGCTTTCATTGCCATTTTCCTTAGAGGAGGCCTAAATTCAAAGCACTGAGACATGCAAGTCTTGTCAAGCAGCAGGAGTCCCTTCTTTAACTTGCGTCTGGTTGTTCTTCATTTTTGCTGCCTTGAGCAATTCTGCAAAAATTCCTTTGAAACTCGGGAGGCAGATAGGTTCAGCAACGCCATGTAAAAACCGAACAAAACCTGGCACTGGAGTTTTAAAGGATGTAATGAAGAACAAGTGTTGAAAGCAGACAGAGCCTTTGTAAGCCAAAGGTCAAGGCTGTATGTCCAGAATCCCAATTTGGGGATCAATCTGCATGCATCCAGTTTAAGATGAACAGAAAGAAAGATCACAGGTTTACCCTTATGATTTTTGAGACTTACTTAAAATGAACCACTGACATTTGGCTAGTTATTAGCAGAAGGCAGCGCATGTATTGGTGGTAATTAAAGTCCTAGAAGCAGCCTATGGTGGGCATAGAAGGGATAAAATCCTAAAGGAAAAAGGAGCAAAGAATAAAGAATGCATAGGATGGTCAAACAGAAACTATTCTGCCTGTGAAAGAAATAAATTATGGCTACTGAAATAAAAATTAAGAGGGTGAAGAACTCTGGCATAAATGATCACAACTTATTGCAGGTATAACCATCAGCGCAACCCCATGAGCCTGCTGGACCAGTGGAAAAGGAAGTGCTAAAAGCTAATTAATTCTGAAGAGTTCTTACATCTGTCTCTCCTGATAACAAGAAGTTACATGACCCCTGCTGGCTTCAGAGTACTCCTCCATATAAATTGATGAATACGAAGAATCGCAGAAGGATGTGGCAAAGCAGCTGGATTTGTATCAAACTGAGCCTTTAATTAGCGGTCCTCTACAGCTTTCAGGCCCAGGGGCATCCTCTGCCTCCCATGTCCCTTTGGCCAAGGTCTGCCTCCTCCATTTTGCAACACGACATGGGTAAGGTGCGAGCAGCTGGTGGCAGTGAGCAGAGCGGACCAAATAGCTGCTCCTAAATGGCTCCAAGACTCCACAGAGCCAGGCCCAAGCACGCTACCGGCTCGCATAGAGCCACCGCAGCAGACATATAAGCTTCCTTACCATGTCGCACGTTCACCAGCTCACTGCGTTAACAGGCGGGGAAACTGTCACAGCACCCATTAACAACATCCACGACACAGGCTGGAAAGTTTCTGCAACAAGGTCTGACAGCTCCTGACATTCACAGTGACACTAAACGAGCCTCTTGGAGGACTTTGTGTTTACAGCACTGCCGTTAATAAAACCCTCTCCTAATTCTGTAAACCTGTCATCTTTCGCTTGAAGAATCAAAGGGTTTCTGCTCTACAGAAAGACACTTTGCATTTGCACTACTAAAAACAGACCAAACATTGAATATTTTTGCCCAAATCCTTTTTTTTATCACAGAGATGCAGTCACAACAAAATCTCGCAACCCCTTTTTTCTCCCTCTGCAGACCATCTTTAAGGAAGGTATCTCATGGGTGAGATACAGGGCACTGTGAGGAAGGTAGGAACTAGAAAAAAGCAAAAAAGATTTGGTGGGAGCTTACCAGTACAAGTTGTGTTAAAGTGCCGTGGTCACCAGACATAAACTAGAACTGGTCAGTCGGCAACCCTACTAAAGAGCAACCACAGACTGAGCACAGCTTGGCAGCAAAAAACCTCAAGAGGAGAAGTACCCAGGTAAGTAGAAAGCTCTGTCTGACATTCAGAAGATACCACCTCTCAAATCACTTACTACAAAGCCATCCAACGTTTCCAATATTTCTTGCACCTGGCAAGAAACGTTGCAGGAACTCCGACCGAGCATTGTTTATTTTAGTTCACTCGAAACCATTTGATGTTGCAAATGCTCCCAAGACTGGCAAGGCTGAGTAGCCTGCATGGTGACAAAACAACCCCGCTTGAAAACAAAGCCAGAACGATCACGACCTTGGTCTGGTCAGATATGCCCTCCAACACCAGTTGTGGCAAAGCCTCCCCCAGACCAACACAAAGGCAGCACCGCCACTACGGAACCAAACATGCGATTGACCCACTTATTGTCCCACCAGATTGGAGTTACTTACACGCTGCTGTCCGTCAGTGACATCGTATCGGCATCACTGGACATGCTCTGCTGCTCGCTGTCGTTGGCACTGGTCGCTGGTGCCAAAGCGTAGCCCGTGTTGACATAGTAAGGGTTAACAGGCTCTCTCCACGACCCATGCCTGCGAGAAAAACGAGAGTGTCAAATTAGAAGGACACAACCTTGACCATACTCTGCACCACTGGGCAGGAGGACTCTGCCCGGAGCCCCAGCATCGGTCACAGGCTATAGAATAAGCTGTGTTCATATTAAGGTTGCACTGATGGAACCAGGAATGATTTGACTCATAACTGGAAGCAAAAGGGAATCATGGAGGAATGGAGATGATAGTGTTGGAGACAAAGAAGGAAGGGACAAGACTATATGGAAGAAGTCCAGCTCCCATCAGGATTTATGGTGTCCACCAGCTAATTGCTTAGCATTGTCATTCTATGAGCATCTAAAAGCAATACCTAGATAATAAGGCAGCATTTTTCTTAGTCAAATCAGGCTTCTTTCCACTTTTCCAACTGCAAGGGATGCGTAGCATGGCTTACCCATTCTACGCTTGCTTTTACATCCCTCTTTACTCCAACGTGTTTGCCAAGGGAGGGAGGTAAAGCAAGAAATGGCTGTTGCTTACAATGCAGTACCTAAAGCTGACCTCGAATGTCACACTTGGGTACATCAAACACTTGCAAATTCCACCAGGAAGGACCATCTAATCGCACCGGCTTTTCCAATGGGCAATCTGGCCATGGATCTATGGAGGCTACTTTGTGCACAACCACACTCCTTGTCCTGCAGACAGGTTATTCAAGTATATGTGCAAGCAGGCCAACCTCCTGCTCTTAAACAAAATGTAGGAAGAGAGACTGCCTGCATGAGCTAGCTTGGGAAGCGAGTTCGTTGCTCAGGAGGAGACCTGCATGAACGGTGAAGCAGCCTGTGGAACAAGCAGGCAAGAGCTCCTTCACACTGATTCTGCCACTGGCATCGAGCAGCTACAGCTGCCAACGTGCCTCCAGCTCTGCTACACCGCAGGACAGTTGGGCCACGCGGGCATCTTGTTGTCACGGGAAGTCATTTTGTAATTTGCCAGAAGGAGGAACAAGCTGAAAGGTTCACACCAACACAGCATCATTTAATCCCCCATGACCCCTCTCTGCATGAGAAGCATTTGTAAGATTATCCTGAGGTTGAATTCCTGGGTTTTCCCAAGCTCTGTCACCAGCTCTGAAAACCAGAGTCCTGTTTTAATTCAGCTCACGAAGCTCATCAGCGTGATCTTTCATTTAGTAACTCAGTAACCGGCACCTAGTTGATGTGGTTTGTAATGAACCTTGAGCAAACACCTCCAGGGAGGACACATCATGCAATTTGTGCTTCCCCGTTCTGCTCTGAAAAGCTTTCCTGGCTGTACTGCAGTGGTCAAAGTCCTACAGACAACAGAAACCAGTCCCTGCCCTGATGAGTTTACATTTAGATAAGACAAAGAAGCCCATGAGAAACGCACAGATGGAAGGACCGGAGGCGAAGACACCAGCAAAGGGAAAAGCTGGCAGTTTCTGCGTATTTGTGCAGAGTATGAACACAGGATAGCCACTGCATGAACTGGGGCTAGCAGACAATCCATTTAAGGTAGAGGTCTTCAGAATGATTTATGTATTATATGGTACTCGCTGTACAAGAATGGAAGCATTACCAAGGTACTTTAAAACCCAAATTTGACAGGGCTATAGCCTTCAGCCAGCACACCACTCATACAGCTCCTATTCACCGTGCCCTTCTGCTCCTAGAAACAGAACCAGCCAATTCTCCTTGTAATACACGGGGTCATGGATGTTCACTGGTCACTAAGAAAAATCATATTGTTTTAGGTCAGTTAGAAACAAATTATCCTCCTAGTCTCATAAAGAGAAAACTAATACTTTGCTTGCCACAAGCCAACAAAAACATCAAGATATTTCTCCTCATAGGACGAAGCTCAGTGCAGTTGCAGAGTGGTGCAAAGAGCACTCAAAACGGAGTCAGCTGAGGTTTTCCACGACTGTTTGAGGCAAAGGCAGCCTTGTGAGGTTCCTCCACGCGCAAGTGCAGCAGAGACTCAGCTGCATACGAATGCTCATGGGTACCTTGAGATGGCGAGTCACCATGGATGTCTCCTAGCGCACAAACTTTCTGACTGTCACTGTAAATGTGCACTGGAGCAACCTTATTTCTATATTCCATCAGATTTCAGAACAGCTTTCTAGGGCAAATATTTAAGGCTGGAAATAATTTGAACAAGTTCACCCTAAAAAGCAAGGTATAATAAGCGAAAACCTTACCACCCCCCCCTTCACCAGTTCTCCCCTTGCATAATGGTCAGTTCTGAACATTAAAGGAGCGCTGTGCAGTGCAACCCTCCTGTCGCATTCAATATGACAGTTGTGTGATGGAGGCTGATATAACCTCTTAAATTGAGGCAGGAATGATGGATAGCTCAGGCCTTCCCTGCGGGCAAAGAGAAGGATATTTTTTGGATAACCCAATTAAAATATAGCACCAACTTCTAGTGGACCTTCTGCCAGGACTCTCTGGATGAAGCAGGGATTATTCTAGCAGTATATTAAGAAAGCACTAGGATATATAGAATAAAATGCACAGATCGATCAGTTTCTCCTTTGTATCTGCTGATACAAAGACAGAGCAGCAGGGAGCATCTGAAGAGTTCCTTGGGTATGGATCTGAGATGGCTGAAGGAACCAAGAGCGAGCAGATAGGTGCCGAGTGGTCCCTGGCCACTCCAGAGGAGTCAGGATGGATGGGCTCTCCTGCAGCACTCCACGGCTGTGGGCTTCACACTGAGGATGCAGCCAAGAGTTTGGTCACAACTGTTGTATTTAGCTAAAATTACACACTTAAGCATGTATACAACAGGGATTACTTCCATTTTAGCTCTGCTTCTAATACATCAATACGAATGTAAACTTTCAGTAAGCGTAAGTAGACGGAAAGGGTATAGGATTTCAAAGCAATCATAACAGGTTACATTACTTTTGAGGAATCCATCTGTATTCAATCCTCCTCCTAATGTTCCCTCTCCCTGACAACTCTCTTCAGCTGGCTCGTATCACTATTTGAATGTTTTGTGCCCTGCCTCTGAAGAACGCTTTCAACATCTATTAGGAGGAAAACATTAAAGGAACATGGAGTCTAACAAAAAAAACTCCCACAACTGGTCACTTCTGATCTGGGAGGGGAGGCTGCTTTAAAAGGGATACAGGCACACTCAGAGCAATTTGAAATGTCAGCTAAAAACCGCACATACGGAGCTCTATGTGCTGATAAGGGTGATAAAAGGGAAGGTGAGCATTTAAAGTTAGACTTCACAAAAATTCCTGCAGACTTCCGGTTTTTTGGTTTTTTTTTTGATGGAAAGAGCAATGAACGGTTTTGAAATGAACACAGAACATTTCACACATCGCAGAAATAAAGCTGCGTGTCTCTTCTGCCCCTCTCAGTTGCTCAACCCTCAAAATAATCACATAGGGAACAATTATAATAGAGATCACAGCGACCCAAGTAAGTCAACCTGACCAGCTGCCTTTTCTTTGCATAAAGCCCTCCACTGATCCCTGTCAGTTCTGGTAATGCTGACAAGGGCCAAAAGTGTTGTAAAAAAACAGCAAGCATCTCCTTAGGGCTTCCTTCTACCTGTTCCGTTTATTTTGCATGTTGTCTTGGCTGTATCCCATCCCCAAATACCCCAAATTTCCAACTCCTCCAACCAAGACCAGCACCACAGCTCTCTGAACATAAGCACCACCACATCTTGGAGCTTCAACGTAGGTGAGAAGAGAGGTGAGGTCCTCTTTGGTCCTCTTGCCCTAACTGGAGTTCCCACTGCACTGCGAGTCCCTAAGGGCATCCTTCTCCTTCCAGCCTGCGATCCCCAGCCTCCTTCACACAGCTCCACCTGATGGCTATTTCAATTTTAAATGAAAGACAAAAAGTCTCCAATTTTTGCCAAATGTAGGGCTGGCATGCTCTGGGGAAGAGTTGTATCACCTTCAGAATCCACAGTGGGAGAAAGATCTCCCAGATCCTGCCTGCAAACCCAAATCCACACGGCACTCCCTTCAGTTCTCAACACTTACGTAGCTCCTTCATTGATGTTCTTCATCAAGCATGGAAAAAAATGCTAAGGCAAGAAGGAAAATTCCCTGGGGGTGAAAAGACCTGTAGGCAACTAATTTCTGGAAAATTTAAATTTTCACTGGAGGGAACAAATTGCACAACACTCTATTGGCAGGTCTGTGAGACTTAGTCTTCCCAAGTCTCCTAGCAGTTCCAGTGTGGCTGGAGCAGCTCCCAGTCTAACAGGAAAGCTGATCAGATCCATCACTTTTCATTGCTACCATCTTCTCCAGCTCTAGCACTGAATTTTTATGACGCTGACATTTTCTGGAAGAAAATTTTTACTCGGAAGAATTGAAGTTGTGATAGAATCCAGGCAGGCTGGCAGTCCTCCTCTTGCAAGGGTCCTCCACCTGCCTGACCCTGAGATATGTGCCTCTCCAAGCTCCGTGGTGGCATGGCGAGGCACCTCCAAACCCCTGCACTATCCAGGAAGCAGCACTAGACGAGTAAACCCAAGAGACAAAGACTCATGAAGCTGACAACCACAAAATCCCATCGCATTCTGCTTATATTCCCCCAAACAGTGCTTCCAGAAGATCTCCTGCCATGACATACTCTGTACCTTTGGTCACCAGGGTTTGGGCGAGCAGCTCATTTGTAACATGACAGAAATCCCATTTTCTAGACAGCTTGAGCCATGAGGCAGCTGATAATCACCCAAACTTCATGAGTTGCCTTGCAAAGCTCCAAGCTGCACAAGTGGGGCCAGGGGTACATCCCAGGGAAGGACATCCCAAAACAGGCTCTGCAGAAACTCAGGACCTCGCACCACAGCTGACAGCAGGTCCGATAGCTGCAATACCCTCCCTTCTGCACAGCAATGAGGAACCTCGTGGCACGACACGATTCCTTCTTTCCTCTTTTGGTGGGTGGTGGTTGAGCTGAGGGATGGTGCCCAGAGACCACAGACCAGGGCTGCAACTCAACCAGACCCAGTTACCAAGTCTCTGCGCTCCCACACTGTTTTTTCACACCAACTTCTGACAACTTAGTTTAAACTTTTATAGTCCTGAATTTTTAAAGATGACTATTTCCAGAACTACATTTGCATGAAGAAACCAAGCCTAAGCCCTACAATTATTTAGTGTCTCTGGTCATTTTGTCTTTGTGATTGTCTAATGCTGAGACATCCTTCCAGCTCATTATTTTAACATCTTAACATCTCCCATTTATTCGGTGTGAAAAAATTAATTCTTTCATTAAAAAAGTTATGTACGTCCACCCAAGAAAAAAAAAAAAAAAAGCTTTCAAAAACGACAGCTCGCTGAGTCTCTGGCTGGCCAGACACGATCGAGCAGAGCTCCCTCACTTCCCATACTGACACCTACCAACAAGCGGGTGACTGTCACATCCTTCACGCAATACCACATTTCATTATCACGATCAGTCAATCAAATTAAAAGGTGCATACGTTAGCTTACAATGTACAAGCTGAAGCAAATCCCTTTAGCATATTTAAATAGCACGTGCTGACAACAGTGTCCGAGTGGCAGGGTCACCTTTAAACAAGGGATTAGAACAGCATCCACCAAGAAGTCTGACTTACAAGACTACATCAATCTATCACCTGAACAGAGAAGACTCCATTTCCAATCCATGGTACTAACAACCATCACAAAAGTTGCACCATACTAGGTATAAAACTATTAGAAATGTCCCAAAGCATTCACAGCATTCCCCAATACATCATCACGGGTATGTTTTGGAGCTAAGAACAAAATGTCTAGGAAGATGCAAAGCTGAAAACCTTTACTCCTGACTGGATTTAACCTGCACGAAAGATGTAAAGTCTGCTCAAGACGTTAAAATTGGGGATTTAGCTGATAATTTGATTGCAAATCCTTGGGGTTGCTCCACTTAAAACTCTTCCCAATTACTCCGGGTGCTCAGACACTGCTGCGCATCTCAACCTTATCACTGCCAATGTCAAGCTAATCACATGTGTTCTAGGCAAGGGCAGCTTCTTCAAAGATCACATCAATTCTGGACAAGTTAATCTGTTCTTTGAGGTCTCCAGATGGCTCTTGCCAAGAAAGTTCACTTCCAGCCCTGCAGCCGGCGAGCGCAGCGGCCCCGGCGCTCTGCAGAGCATTACAAAGGAACCAGATCAAAGTTGTGTCTTACAAAAAAATGAAATCTGAAGTTTGAAAAGCAACAGCAGCCTGTCACTTGTAGGCTTAAAGACGACTTCTGCATGCTCCAGCTATCAGGGAATTTATGATTACAGTCTGGCTTTTAAAAGCTGATGAAAAAAACGACGCTCTTTAGCGCTCCTTGCCTTTGCAAATCTGTATCTTCTTCCGTGCTTATTCATCCTCCCACGCTGGAGGAAGAAGGGAAATAAATAAAAACTTAACTGAAAGTACAGATAAGGGCTCCTCTTCTCTTTTATTCTAAGGCATTCAATTCCATTTTAGGAGTACACGGAGATTATTTTATGGGGAGCTTCAGTAATTATTGCAAAGTATTAAAGTACAGTTACAAAAGCTAAACCCAAGATCTACCAGCCTGAGTTTCCAGTTTCTCACTCCTTTGCATTTACCAAGGACATACTACTTCTCAGGCAGGACTAAGATACAGAAGATGCATTCATTGAAACCAATAATTTAGATCACAGGATACAGCAAGGAGGGTGAGAAAAGTGATTTAGAAATTGTCAGAATCTAGGAAGGAAGCTGAAATACAATTGTTTGCCTTGGATAGGCTAAATAATGTGGCTGTATTGTCCTACTGCCACTGTAGCCGCCTTAGGCTTTCAGACAACTGCAGAACAAGTCCCTCAAGATTTCATCTGACTGTACATCTACAAATAAGCACTCCCAGCTCCTCCTTTCCTCCTTCCCAACAGAGGCAAAGCTGTGCTCATCCATTGCCCCAGTGTAATACTACATTTTGTCCACTAGTTACAGATCTAAAATCAAAACTGTAAAAATCCAATTTTGACACACAATAAAGTCCAGTCCTTCCTAAAACAATGCATGTCTTCCCCACAATAAGACCCAAACCCCTCATTTATTTAACAGCTCAACGCACAAGAAATGAGTTAAAATACAAGAGAAAATATGGGCAAAACAATGTCTGCACATCAATTAACAGGATGCTTGGATCATCTTGGAAATAAAGCGAACATTGCAGAACACTTTGTTCCATATCTAACAATAACAGGTGTCTGCTTAGACTCATTTTGACATATTAGTCTGAATTTATACCGTAATACAGTGTTGTTTTTTTTTTTTTTTAACATGGTGACATAATTAATATGAATCATTATCCCTTATGAAAGGCTGACATTAAATAGGGACATTTACTATAAAATATATGTGATATCTGGCTGCATCAATTGTGATCGAACAAGAGCCTTACTGCTTTGGAGCAGCCTGGCTCCATCAGTGATTCGAAAGCCTCTGTAGTGACTTAAGGAGCTACAAAACCAGGGCAAACCCAGCATCTCCTGTGTGCACTTTGGACATCCAGGATTTATTGCTACCGCCCATAAGCCACACTCAACTCTGTGCCGTGGCCTTTGTCAGACAATACTCCATATATTTTTAATACTTATTAGAAGGGACAGCATAAAGCCTGCACAGGGATGTGCCGAACATCCCCCCTTGTGTGGATCATCACGTCAAAGTGCATCCTCAATGCAGTGAGAGGACCTTGAACCCGAGGACCAAATCCTCCTGACACCTCCAGAACAGAGAGGTCCTGCCCAGGACAACATGCCTAAGGAGGAATGTCAAAATAGTAGCATCCGTGTGCTTTAAGTTCACGTTGTGCATTAAAATAAATACAAACCTTTTAAAATCACATGTCTACACGAGCCTTGCAGCGTGCCCAGGAGGTTGGGTTCCCATCCCTGGGCAGGGGATGCCGTCCTCCAGCACGCTCCCAGTGTGCTCCAGCTGCTGAAGGGTTTGGGTGAGGACCAGCCACAGCAACCCCCCCCAGTACAAGTGGGAACCCAGTCCTCACCCCCCACCTCTGACGCTCACAATGCGCTCTCCCTGGGCCATTTGGCTCACTAGTGCAGACACGGCCACTAACACAGTCTCCTTTCCCCACGCTTAAGCTGAGAGCTAGGGAAAATTTGGCAACAGGCTGATAGGCAGGAGCTTTCCGCTCTGCTAATTGGCTTCTCAGAGTGAAATGACATCTATGCTTAATATGGCAAGTCATTTTACATATATATATATATATATATATGTGCTTAAGTGGATGAACACACACAGTAGCCATTTCAGACAGCATGCAGCACTGCCAGCTCCCACATCTCTGCTTTCCTGGGTGATTCTCCCAGATAAATTAGGGCTGGTGGAGAGGAGGAACCTCTGCAGAGAGCTACGGGGGTTTCTGCATGGGCTCCTCTGCCTTTTTCCCCGTGGTTTCCCTTCCCTGGGAAGGCAGGCAGGGCAGCTGGGAGATGTAAAGGAGTCGCAGAGGAAACGGTTCTTCCCAGAAGGGGCAACACAACTATCACATTGCAGATGTAAAAATACCAGCGAACCCCCCAACCATTCAGAGCCTTCCACGTGACGCCAAGCGAGCGACCATCCGTCCCTTCCTCCCGCCCTGCCGGCAGCCCGGGATGCTGCTCCCTCCGCAGATGAAATAAGCAGCCGAAAGCGTCTCCCAGGTTTCCAACCACGGGCTGGCCGTGCAGACACCCACGCAACACAGCTTCCAGCCCAGAGCATCCCCCTCGCCCACGCGGCGAGGGCCTTCATGGAATAAATTACTTCCAAATGCCTGCCTCTGAGGTGCGAGGAGAAAGGGAAGCCCAGGTTTATACCTCGGTCTGCTCGTAACCTAAAGAAGGCAGCAGCTCCACTTAAAAACACCACTGCCTGCAAACTATCAAATTAATCCCGGGATTTCAACAGCTTTTCTTCATTATTTTACGTCTCAACCAAACCACAAATTTACTTAATGACTAAACCAGGCAAGCCAGTACTTTGTTTTCCAGACAGCGGGAACCTTTCTAACGGGATCCAGGTTTTCAGAAAACACGTTTACCTAACGTCACGCGAGGCAGAGGATCCATTTCCGAGATGTGTTTGATGCTTTTTTTAACTTCTCCAAACCCGCCAGCATCGTGGTTGGGGCATCTCTGAGTCCTGAGCCCAAGGAGAGGCGCTGAGCGGGGTGAGGAGGAATACAATAAGAACACTGTGTTCCAGGAATGATTGAATAAAGGCAAGAGCATGCTTTTGGCGAGCAGGATTCAGAGCTGTAACTCCGGCTGCCGCTTTTCTTCTCCGTCTGAAGCAATGTTGTTTGTCCACGCTTCTCTGAAATGGAAAGTATTTCCTCCTGCCTCTTGGTTCCAAGGAAAGATCTGAGGAGGCCTGGTATAACCAGGCAGAACTGGGGATTCTCCAGTGCCTTGACTCTTCTTTGCCAAAATTGCTGCTCAACAAGAAAGGGCTTACAAGAAAGAAATTATGAGCAGATTTCTCTGCAAGCTCAGTAACTTAAGACCAGGGCCTGCAGGATGAGTAAGTAAGTAAGGGAACAAAGCATCCAGCTTTGGCCAGTGACTCCAGACCATTCCCCTCCTTCCTACGTACTTACAGAGCCTCTGGAGTGTTCAAGAACATGATGGGGCAGGCACATCTACAGGTACGTGGACCACATTGGGGAATGGGAGCCATTGGAATCAAAGAGCAAATAAGACCACCTAGGCTCAGTCCTTCCTTACATCACCAAAGCTTTTCAGGAGGACACAAACCCCAGCACTGCAATTTGTTGCCTGTATTGCTTTCAGGGATAAATTTCCCAATACTTAAATCACAGTGGTGTTGCTGATGGCTGAAATGAAAGGGGAAGATATGCAACTCAAGGGGGCTCCATTGGACAGACTAGTCACAGCTTCGACATTAAACTGCTTCCTTGTCTCCCTGGGCCACGTAACGTACAACGTTGGCTGAGCCACATGACCGCAGACTTGCCAGCCTCACTTAAATCCTCATCAAAACTCAGTACTCATTACCAATTTATTGCCATCAAACTTGGTATCTTAACAAAATCACAAATTTGGGTGGCAGAAGCAACTGGCTGATGTAATATTTTGAACATCTATGAGGCACCCGACTTAGCACCTCAAAACCAGTCAGGTTTGTTACCGAAGACCTTTGAGGAAGCCCTACTAATGATGAGGTGGGTAGGACTGAGGGCCCCCTAGCAATAATCCTGCACAAAAAAAAGCGCTTTATTTCACTGAATAAGGTCTGGCTCATCGACGCACATGAAATGAAGATGTCTGCCTCCAAGCAGTGTCACTCACCAGTACCTTAACTCCTACAGAAAGGATCCAAGAAACTCCCCCAATTGAACAAGAACCTTTGAGGTGACCGAGCTCCGACCTCAGCTGGTAACAAAACCAAAAACACGGAGGGCTGGCAAGACCTGGCAGAGATAAAGCTGAGAGTCAGGATTTAATAGTGCTCCCAGAGGGGAGATGCAGCTGATTAGAAACATCCTAATCTTCTCTCTCAGTGTATATTAAAGGTCAAGAAGTAGGATCAGATATTGGCAGCACATGAAAAAACAACTCAGCCGAGCAAAAGACCTTCACAAAGATGTTTCATACCTTCACATTAAAAATTTCTGCAAAGCCTTATTTAGCTTTACTTCTATCTAGGGAACACATTTAAGTTTAAAGTCAAGAGACCATTAGATCTGGGCAGAAAAGAAGATTCCACCCCCCCCCCCCGAAGACTTCTGCCTCCAATCAGTACTTTATAATGAGCAGGAGTTCATACGCATCAGTTGACTGCAACCATGACAGATAAGTAGGTCTCAGAAGTACAGCACCATGAAACAGAGCTTCTCCAGCAGTCCTCTGGAGTCTCACAAGCTCCCCAAATAGGGTCATTAAAGGATACTTGCTGGATCATGTTAACAAATGGCAAATCAACAACAAAATATTGGCAAGCTGCAAAAAGCTTTTAAACTTGCTCTATCATTTACTGCTCAGCTCTGAAGAGATGTCAGCATCACAGTAAACGTATAAATCATAACTCGGTCTCCTGATCTCTACTGGCAGCCTGTAATCTGACGTTGCCTTCTCAGCTCAAACTGAGCTGGCTGATATAATGCAGTGGTTGGGGCAAGGTGAGGGTGGACTGAGTCACGCTGTCCTTCTGACAAGGTCCATTAGAGGCTGACAGCAATGACAAGTCCCCAGAAGAACTGTAGTAACAATAACCAGAAGGAATGAACCACACAGAAACTGTGTCTAAGAGAGACAGATGCTGTTAAAACGGATCTTTCCTTTTCTAGAGATAGTTTTTTTTTTTTCCTCTTTTAAGAGTTTAGCAGACTAACAGCACATATCTTGCCACTGTCCCCAGAAAATAGGCATACAGAGGGAAGTTAGTCTTGTGAAGATGCTACAGACAGCCTTCCTTTTAAATAAGGACTCAAGCAACTTTTCCTTAGATGGTGCAGAATGAAGTCTTCCTTCACAGTCCTACTTTTGGGACAGTCACCGATTCTTGCACCTTCAGCAGGACCTGGAAGCCAAACCATCGATCGCTGCATTGAGGTCACACAAAGTCATATTTAAAGATAATGAATATAATCAGCTGATTCAGTTTCTCATTTCTTGTGGCTGTACTTTTACAAACAGATCTAAATTCAGTGGCTGACTGGCAAACCAAGAGCAAAGAATTCAGGGGTGAAAAAGATAGAGATCAGCATCTAAGCCAGCCAGCACAGGTCATTTAGCAATCCCTCTTTACCGCGTATACCTTGACCATAAGTAGAAGGACCCCGTTGGGCATGCTCTGCTCTTGAAGGTGACAACATCTCCAGAGGCACTCACTAAACAGTTCAAGATGCAAGAACCTGTTCACCTCATTTAAATGGATATTAAAATGTAGTGAAAATCAGCTAAAGGAGGCAGGGAAGTAAAAAAAAAAAGTAAAAACAATGAGTTGCTCACAGTAAATTGCACCAGAGCTCACAAGGTAGCTCCTGGGACACTGCAACAGAAGGTCCAGCTAAACTCCAGACCAGAGAGGAGATGAAATACCTTTAACTGTAGAGCGAGAGGGCTGGGGAAGCTGTTGGGAAGGTTATACAGGCACTCCATCCCGTTACCGTGACTGGCCACTGCTCAGGGAAGTCCCGTGCTTGTATCTTCTCGGCGCACGCTACAGCAGGTGAAACTTGCTTGTTGTTACGCCTTATGCAATTTTTCTGTTTTTCTTCTCATCCATTAGAACAGGCAGATATATGACTTTTTACCTTTATTACACAAATTCCACAGTATCTTTTCATCTGGTATGCATTATTGTGGGGATATATATGAAGTACCATGACCATTTAAAGTGCTGTAAAAGAGCTGTTTGAACTCTCATTCCATTCCTATGTATCTTTATACAATTAAAACCAGTTGACGGTTCCACTGAGGAAAAAATAAGTGACAATGCAAGCAATGTGCTTTTTGTCCTAAATAAATTAGCCACTGTTCAGATAAAAGACAGCTCTAATTTTTTTTTATCTCAGTTTCTTAAAGACAGAAGGCTAGGTGATCAAACTGTGTGTTTCTGTTGATCTCTTTTTACTCTACAGAAATTCTGAGTACAAGGTATTTGCTGACACCCAACGAAATTCAACAGAGGAGGGAGGCCCCAAAGACACTACGATAATTAGTGAAAACAGGAAGGTGTGGAGAGACTCAAAGTGCTCGGAATAACGACAAGGCTGTGGCCAGATCTCAGCAGAAAACCTCCATGAAGAAGAGATCTTAGGATCGCCTCAAATGGAAACAGAAGTTTCAGCTCCAGCTGCTTTCTTCTCAGACACCCAAGTCTACACAGGCGCATTGCAAAAGCCGCATTTTGGGAGCTCCAGTGCTGAGACCTGGTTTAATTCTACATTTTGGATGGCCGTGGATGAGCCCCAAATCACCTCCAGTTGACATGATGCGTTGCTGCTACCGTTTTCTTCTTCTATAGCAAGCAGAGCACCACGGCTAGTCTGACCCACCGCCACATGCTGCAATCATCCCAGCTGCCACCATTAGAAATGAAATCCTGTGGATGAAGGAAAAGGCTGTTTTCTGTGCAGTGCCTGCAGCACAAGAGCTGTGAAACACTGGAGCCCATCTGCATGACACAACCACACCATCTGTTACAGAATGCGTATGTGCCACGCTATACATACAGGATTTCATTCACCAAACAGGTAATACAAAAATGCATCATTGCTTTACACGTCTTCTCCTTAAGACAGCAGAGAAAATCAACCTACAGTTTTGAAAAAAAAAAAAAATAAAAATATTATCTTCTACTCATCTCTCTTGTGCGCGTGTATTGCACTATCTATTACTGATCCTGCACTACCTCTGCAGAACTTTGCTCAGGGCACAGGATAAACAGATTGATATCCCTATTTCCCCGTTCTTTGTATTTTTACATCACCCAAATCTCATGCTGAATGCAGCATTATTCACTTGGTTGGAGATTCTTCTATGGCAATTTTCACAAGTGAATCTTGTATTTATTTGGGATGCTATGCTGGAGGAAGGCAAAGCTATTATCCTCTTATGTACGAAAAGCCAACTGCAATGCTGAAATAGTCAAAATTTTCTCAAAACGTGGATGCTCAGTTTGAAATGCTCTGGGCCTAATACTCAGCATTTTTGTAAGACTTCTGCTGTGATGCATGCTCAGCACATCAGTAAGTCTGATCTGGGTCTTAAGTTGTACACAGAAAACTAAGGCATGCACGACAACTCTCCCAGGGAGAAGAGCTGTTTTACAGAATGTCTCTGGCAAAAACCAGCACGGAAGCCACTGTTTTTCTGCTTGCATCTCCTGCCTCTTCCACTGCAAGGCCTTTTAATGATGCAAGAGTGCCCTGTGTACCTTCTGACCTGCTCTGTTAGTTCCCCTGGCGCTAGCCGTCCCAGCCACTGAACAAGCAAAATCCTAACGAAAAAAAGTCTATGATCACACATCAACAAGTAGCTACAAGAGCAGAGGAAATTATGAAACTCCATGTGATAGCACCATGTATCAGACTTACACCACCCCATGTCTACATGGGGCAAACGTCCCCAGCCCCTCTCTCCCGTTCAGCTTTATGGGTTCCATCGAACAGTCGGGGTCAGCTCACAGCCCTCCCCCTCGGGGGCAAAGAGGGTTTCTCTCCTCTAACCTGCCATCCATTTGCACAAAAGGGGATTTTACCCCATTACCAAAACTGGCTGAGATAGAGGGTAAGCAGTATCTTCCTCAGGCGTAATGGGCTTGAACTAAGGCTGAACCCGCAGCTTCAGCTGTAGCACCTGAAAACTCCAGGAAGCATTGGAAAACCCCTTTCCAGTTTTAACACCCCGGACAGCCTTGTCTCTTGCTAGCTCCCAAGATCACCCTCCTCACCTCCTCCCCATCACTGCCCAAAAAGCCTTTTTTGCTGAGTGCCATTTCTGGAGGATGTGAGAAGAGAGCCGGCGACTCCAGAATCAGCAGCAGCAGCAACAGGAACTGCACTTTCCAATCTCCGCAGTCTTAGCCATGAGCATCGTCACAGCAAACACACTTTTCAGATACTCTGGCTGCCAAAATTTTAAACCATCTACTATAGAGCTCGTGCAATTTTCACAAGCTTATAATTTAATCAAATTGGGCGGATTCTGACATGGACAGCAAAAGGTACGTTCAAGCTGCCAGTGCCCCTCCCACCTCCAGCAACCCACTTGCCAAATGATACGCCCCTGCTTCAAAGTAGGAAAGCTGGAAGGTTATCAATGAAAAGTAAATTGTAAGACTCTGACATGAGCAAAACAATGTAATTTCCTCCCCCTCTGTTTTTGCTAAAATTTGCCAAAATAGTTCAGCCTTAGGCAGAATCTCAGCGTGGAAGAATACCAAACAACGCAGTCTGATAAAGATATGAGCAACTACAACAAAGTTTTATATAATGGGAAACATTAGGCAACCATGACTACAGCCACTGCCGCCAGCTCCACCTATATAGTAAATGAGTGATATTTTAACATCACTATTAACACCCCCCCCCCCACCCACCCCCCCCCCCCGCAAAACTACGAGTGAGTCTGTAACATGAGTCATAATATCCTTGGCACACATTTTGATCGCAAAGTTGATGAAAGCACCCGTCCCCGAACTTGTGTGTGAAAACCGTAGATGAATTAATCAAAACATGCAGGAGCTTGTGACACCGATGTCTGAGCCTGCACATTTGCATCTGCAGTTGCGAGACTCTTGCATGACACGACGCGACAGCACAGAGACTCGGCTGCCAACTTTTGCTGCCGGTACCTTGTCACATCCAGGGAAGAGAGAACAATATTTGGCAGTGGTTCTTATTTTAGGACTGATCTTTCTGGACTATGTGTATATCCACAGTACAATGTAAAATTCGCACCGTGAATAAGTGAGCAAAGAGAGATTCATTTGTTTTGTGCATGCATGTTGCTAACACAGCAACTGCTCAATAGCATCATCTTCTCTGCTCAAGGAGATAACAGATGTCTATGTATGCTGCAGACATGTTTGTCGTGCAGCTTTGAGCAAATAAGAAATGAATTTATGAACTCCACTGTTGGCGACTTACAGAGATCCTCCACATGCAGGATCGCTTTGTTACTCGCCCACAGGAGCAGGTTGACTGCCTGGTGGGATTACCTGCTGAAGGGCCCTAATTCCTGACCTCCAAATCTTCAACTGCTCTCAGTCTCACCACTGGAAGTCTACCTCAGTCCAGACAAGCAATCAGAATAATTAATCAGGCTGCTTTCTCCAGTAGTGAGGAAGAGGCCACTCCCAAGCAGCTATTTCCTGACACTAACCCTGCAAATCTCCCCCCAGGGTTTATTCTCTGGGAAAAGTTAGGGATCTGGTTGGGATGAAGAAATACCTGCACATTTCCTTGACTGGGTCCAACCCCAGGAGACCAGGAGGCCATGCACGTCCATGAGCAGCTGCCCCTGGGATCAGGAAGAAGAATCTGCATTTACTCTTGGAAATGCTGATGCACGCAAAACACCTTTTGCGGATTTTATTCTCTGCTGCAAGTAGAGGAGATACGGGGCCACAACAGCTTTCAGGACACTGCTCACAAAGACTTCGGCTTCATTTTTCAAAAAATGCCATTGCTAAGGAAGACTTCTGTCTCCCTGGTAGTTAAGGGCAATTTCATGAAGTGGTAAAACTCTGACACTGACCTTCACTGAAAACGTGGCAAGAATCCAGAAGAGTGAATATACTCCCCGAATGATGCCTGCTCAGCTGCTGGTCTTAGAGAAGAGATGTTTCCATCAGTCCTAAAGAGGACCAAGGACTGTGATTTGATCAGCAAGAGAAGCTGTGTTAGCAATCAGACCCTACAAAATCTTTTCTGATCCTGATCAACACCACTTTCCCAAGTGACGAGAACAAGCAGGCAAAGGTCACCTGCCTGGCTGAAATTCCTTCCAGAAAGGCTGATTGAACAGTGATAAGAAATTGTCTCTTCAAACAGAAGTCTGAAACGTGTGGAACTTTTAGTTCTAGAACAAGAAAAGATTTTGACCCAGTTTCAGATTTTAAGTCCATCTCCTAAACAAAAGCAGCTGAAGTTTATATGAGCCAATTCTGCAGATCATTACGCTGCTATTACACAATTCCTTCTAATCCCTGAAGTGTGGAAGATGTGCCAACCCTAACCCAGGCACATCGTTGTCATTTCAGCTGGACTTCCATCCTTTCCACTAAAGATTTCACTCTGCTAAACCATTCTTGACAAATGCCAAACACTAAAATCTCCCAAATATTTATTGCAATTTCTTTGTCCACACTATCACAAGTGCCTAAATTCCCCTTCTCAGTTGGAGAGCTATCTAGACCAGAGGTCTCCAAATCTTTCAGCCTAATAAACATCACAAAGGCTCATGAGCCCCTACGAGTAGTAAGGGAGAGATTGTTTGTGCCACAAAAGGAACAAAAATGACCAGCCATCCCCTGCTGGCTATTCTCCTCCCCTAAGAACTTGGTCTAATCCCCTCCACCCTACAGCCCTTAAAAAACAATGTGCCAAGGAAAGGGAGCAACTGCTATGCATACTGATCCCCCCCCCCCCCCCCAGCTTGGACGGGGCTCCTAGAGGACCACCGCCAGTAAAGTGCTAAGAGCAGCCCTCTCTGAGATGCTGTGCTAAGGCAGAAGGTTGCTTTTCATCCCTCTGTCTTACGGACTGCCCACAGAAACCATCAGGCGGGTTGCAGCTCTCCTGGGCTCACACAACAGCAGAGCTCTTCCCACAACCTCTTTGGGTCTCCAAAGCCCGGCAGATAAAAGGGCTGTGGAGCCTGCAGACACTCTCGGACCCTCCCCAAGCCAACCCAAGAAGCACCTCAGGCTCATCCAAACATTTTGGGGAGAAGGCAGAGGATGCAGTCCAAGGAGCACAGTTCTATTTCTCTTTCAACATGCTACACAGCACCCTTTAGGTGAGGAGGTACACGTGCTTGCTGGTAAGCCATGCAGGGAGCAAGAGCCCAAGGTACCAAGGGAAAGGAGGAAGATATGCCAGAAACACGGGGTTACGGCAGCTCTCAAAGCCACCCCTGCGTGCTAAAATATGCCAAAGCCAGCCCTGGAAGTACTCGTGTCTAATCTTAAAGAAGCCACAGTTGAGAAGGTAACATTATAAACCTATAAAATAAGGTTTTACTGCTGCTGACTAGCTGGGACATGCAGAACATGTGTTGCAGGGAACATAGCACGATTTTATTAGCAAACACAAAGCCATTCATGCAGAGTGGCCCAAATGGGGTGGGTTGAATTAAGAGAACAATAGCAGCTCATCAGATGGCCCTTTCTTTCACATATGTCTTCAACTTACTACGCTAGCAAATACTTAAAGCAACTTGGAAATACATTTTCATCTGAAGACCCTCACGTTATTAACACATTAGATTAAAATCAAAATAATTGAGAACGTAACCTATTCCTGATGCTGTTCATTACATGACTAAATCTAAACCATCAGCACTCAGCCAGCCTCCCCCTCTTTTGGAAACTCACTTACGATGAGGTGACTATTTGCCCAATTTAGCCCAAGCCAGCACTTTGCAGCTCGGCTGAGACTAAACGAGATGGTCTTTCGGCACTGAACACAACGCTGCCTCGCTGCCCGAGCGCGTGGGTCACAGGGGAGCTGTGGACCCCTCAAGCTGTCCAGGGGAAGATGTGCTCAGGCTCAGCCCAATCTGAAAGGAAAAAAACCCACCCTGTTGCGTCAGAGGCTAATGCTAACCGCGTTTCAAATTCGATCGTGGATTCCAGTTCCCCAAATAACAAAACAATAGACACCAAAGAGGAAAAGTGGAAACTGCTGCTTGGGGAAGCTTGCCACGATGTGCTGGCTGGAAGTGCGCTGGGACCAAATCCTGCTGCAGCCGGGCTGGGGCTCAGCACGCCGAGGCAGCCCGCAGGAAGGGCAAGGCTGGCTTCCCCCTTTCGGAGCTGCCCGCTGGTGCGTCAGCCTCCCTCCCCGTTCCATCGCCAGCTCTCCTTGCAGCGCCCGGCTGATGCTCACTCACTATTTACGCTGCTCACTCACCCCACGGCGGGAGGAAAGAGAAGAGATGAGCAGAAGAGACAGCGGACAGCATGGAGATGGGCTTGGGAAGGAGACTTCCAAAGTCTCACAGCGGGCTCCAGCTCTGAATGTCCTTGCAACGGGCACCCCTGCAGTGACTTTAGGTTGCCCCCGTCTTAGTTTATGCCTAACCAGTTTTTAAGACTTTGCTTTGCAAAACAAACAGGTAGGTGAGCAGAGATGCTGCTGCTTTAAAGCTAGCGTGAGGTACAGCCTGCCTACTGTTCATGGCTTAAATTACAGATTTGCCATAGGACACCGGTACAAATGATAAGGCGGCAGTGCTCTGGCTTAACCTTTGTCAAAGAATTCCTAATCTTCTCCAAGATTAGACTTTTGTTCTTAACTGCCAGCCCAACACACCACCTAGACTGCAGGGGGGGCAGGCCCACAAACACAAATTAATTACATCAGCTGTAATTCACACCTCGGGATGCTTTTGAAGCACCTTGTTAAGTGCTTTTGTGCTTTTGCGTAAGACAGTTGGGGGAAAAAAACCCTAGTAGTGTATGACACTGAAATACAGATTTCTGTCCCAGAAGGAGCACTACACAGATTAAACCCTAATATCCCACCGGGTGAATTCAAGCAGATGCAGTTTGTTTCAGTGCTGGTTTGTGTGTCTATCAACTCGCAGAGTCCAACCAGACACCTCTAGGATCTGCCACAGCAGCAATAAGGGGTTCATCACCTCATCAGTCCACAGTCCAGCCCAGAATCCAGCCCCTTGCCCGCACAAGGGCGCGGAGACAGAGGAGCTTCCCAGCTGCTGCCCACCATCCCGCCACACCAAAAGGAAGCTGAAATGTCACTAAGGAAGATGCTGTTCCTCAGGGGCTGGAAACTCCCCCATCCTAATGCAAATCGTATCATTCCCCTTGCAGCTGAGCGAGTGGGGGGCCCTCCAAACACCACCACTGAGAAACATTACACAAGAAGTGTTTCGGCTATGGCAGCCTTTGCAAAACAACCCCGAGGTGAGCATCAGCAACAGGGTGCTGCCGGTGAGTCTCTGAACAGGCAGCCCGCCATCACCGCTTTGGCCAGCGGGGAGGACAAGGCCAGGTAGCTGCACCGCCATTCCCACCGCTCAGCATCCCACAGGGAAACTTGGAAAGATATAGTCAATCCCAAGTTGGTGTTGCACAGCTTTCAAGACAGCAGGACAAACTCATTTTCCTATGATTCACTGTAAAGAAATTGCAGAGCAGCTCGGTTTGCTCAGAGAAAGACAATTCCCCATCGCACAGGGGAACGGCCACAGCAAGGAGGAGACCCGGCCATGCCTGAGCAGTGGGTACTGCCGAAGCCATGCAGATCCCGACCCTAACCCACGCAGCGACAACATCCAAAGGGAAATCTCCATGCTTCCGTCCTCTCCCCGCTTCCTTTCTGCTCCTTCAACCTGGGGACTACAGAGAAAACCACCAGCAGCCTAATGATGGATGGGCAAAACCTTGACGCCTATCCCACGATCACTACCCGGAGGCTGATGGGGGAGATAGTGGCCCTAAGCTCATCCTGCTGGAATGGCACGTCAGAAATGCTGGTGGCTTTCTGCCTCCCAGCGAGCAGGGTGGCAGGGGCAGGACAGGGCGGGGAATACAAGTTTTAGGCATTTTTGCAAGTTTAGTGTTCCTACAGCGACCACATGCTGCACAAGAACAACATCCAAGCCAATTAGAAAATAAAAAAAAAACAACCAACCCAATACTAAGGACTAATTGCTTAAGATAAAACCACCACTTATCTCCCAAATGATTTTCCCTGACCCTTCGGTGCATGGCAGTTCTCCTCTAAATAAAAAAGTGAGCTATTTACCCAGGGTGGGATTTTCATGAGGGCCTGTAGGTGTGTCAAGGCAAGGTCAGTAAGGAGACAGGATTTTTTTTAATTTTTTTTTTTTTAAGGCCAACAACTATAGCTCGGAAAAGTTAGCTAGCGAGCTTTCAGGCCCTCAGATTACCCTCCCGGTCTGTACGAGAAGCAAGAAACTGAAAGTCAAACACAGGCTGAGAACAAATGTTCCAAGTTAAATATGTTAATCAAATAGATGATTGGAGTGAAAACGCTCGTCAGTGCCCCCGAAGAGGCCGGGAGAGGTTAGTGGTGGGGGGGGACGTAGTGAAGGTGCAGAGAGGACAGCTGTCCTCCACGAAGCGCTGAGGCTAAATGGTGGTGAAGCACTGAGACATGTCAGAAAATAAACATCCTTTCTTCAATCCAGGATTTTTAGGAGCAAGTAGAGAAACGCAGCTCCCAGTCCTGTCTTCAGAGGCATCTCCTAGGCCTCCATGTACAACTGGAGCCGCTTCTCAGCGCTCGTCCCCCAGAAATACAGAGTTTGCATCCCGGAGCAACAGCCGGGTGGGTCCCTGTGGTCTAACTCCTCCAGAACTTCCAAAAGCAAGCGGCTTTTGACAGAGGGGGTTCTTTGGGATGGCACGGTGGCAAGCGCTTCAGGGGCACAGGGATCCTGCAGCACCAAGCCCGGGTAAGGAGGGTGACCACCTTTCCCTGCAGACCCTGCCTGTGGACCACCGCAGCTAGAATGATGCCAATGCGTGGCCAAACTCCTTCTTTGCACAGCCTGGAAAGAATCCCAGCAATTTCAACGATGGCAATCTCCCTGCCTGCCATCTCCTGGCTCCTGGACCCTGCCGAATGCCGGCTCAATACCCCGCACGAGCAAGTTATTCCAAACATTTTCAGCCCGTGTTGTTGTTGTGTGCCGAGGTAGAATCGGGTGTGAAGAAAGCATTCGTTGAGTTAACTCTGTTTTACTCGGCAAGTGGAACAAATTTCATCACCCCCTACAAGTCCATTCTGTTTTCTATTTATACCGCAGCCATTTGGTGCAGGACTCAGGAGCAGCAGGAACAGGTGATGTAATGCACTGTACAAACAGCATTCTGTTCATACAGTGGGAAAATAAAGTGCATTCTCTTGGTTTCTTTGATCATGCTTAAAACAATCAGATTAGAAGTCACAGATAACCCAATACATGCTGGAGATGAAAGGACTCTGGAGAAATAAATCACCCAAAGTTAGATATTAAGCAAGATTTCCCTCTCAACAATCAACTTATCTGCGGAGAGAGGAGGAATGACCATGTGGTTTCAAAATCCTGCCAGGCATTTTATTTATTTTTATAATACCATAAAGCTACTCCACCCACTTTTTCAGAATGAACGTTGCATTACACAACACATCAAAGGGACTTTATGGCCTAAATTAAGCAATAAAATAGTTGAGATTGTGCGTTATGCTGAAAATTGGCTGGCTCCTGGTGCCTGGTGAGATGGGAGGTGAACACTGTGCATTCAGAGCACCTGAAGAAAGCTCGGGGCAGCATGGCCTGAGGTATCAAAGTGTGTGGCACTTGCATTTAATAGACCAAAGTGAAGTTCAAGGCCTTTGGTGCCAGTTGTAACCCTCTCTTGCCCAAGGGGATGGTACCAACTCTGAGAAACCCAACACAAGTCATGGGGCATCAGTGCTGGCATGAGGAGCTGGTGCATTAGTAGGATACAGTCCACCATGCCCATGACCTTTAAGGTTTGGTTCCTAGGCAAAGCTCTGTTGAAAGTCGTGGGCTTCACAGATGCGGTTCCCCCCACCTCTGACAGCAAGCTGTGCCTTGGGAAAAGGAGATGGGAAAACCCAGCAAAAGCTGTTGGTAGGTCTGCAGCACGGCTGCACTTCCCACCATCTGGCCATCTCCTGCCTCATCCACCTTGATCAAAATGATACAAAAATTACAACGAATTAACCACCCTCTTGAAATGTTTTCTGGCTTGTATGCATTTTTAGTTGAAAAATAACCAGAAGACAGGCTAGGTAAGAGCGATGCGTCTGTGCTAAGTGTTTGTTTTCCAGCTCTGCCCCATGTCCTTACACAGAAAGGTGAGAAAGGAGAGAACATCAAGAGACGAGAAAGTTGGCAGGTCGGTCGCTCTGGAGCAGAGCGGGGGCCGAGTTTCCACTGGAGCAGCTCAGGAGATGCAAGGAAAGTCGACTTACAATGAGACACGAGCTGGCGGGTCCCACACACCCTGGTGTGTGCGTGTCCTTCCCTTCCCACCCTCAAAACAGGGTTTAAAAAAAAAAAAGATTTAATTAATTTGGGCCCTATCATGATTTTCTGCGGCCTGACTCATCGCGTTTGATCTCCCAAGGCTGGCGAGAGGTGTTTGAGCCTGCCCTCAGAGCCCCCGGCGCTCCAGCCAAGCACCAACAATGACTAGACAGACTTCAGTGCCACTCCTTCCATCTATCAATAGAGTCACTGTTGGGCGAGCTGACTCACCGCTCGCTCTGAGAACTGTTCGGCACCGGTTCTCCATCAAAAGAGCAAAAATAAAACTAAATAATTCTATGTTTGCAGAGAGTGAGTTTAGCAAGAAGAGGGTTTTATTTTAAGGTTTTGTTTCTAGGAGATTCCTCCAAAGGAAGCTTGTGCTGCTGTTTTGGGTGGCAGAATCGGCAGGCACTCCTGGAGGACGCTCTCAAGCAGCTCTTGCTTCTAAGTTGTGCTCTAAAGGCACAGTGAGGAGGATATTTAAACCTACAGACTACACATAAGCAAAACACACGTACACAAAAGTTATGGAAACCCCCAGCTATGGGAGCAGAGCCGTTCATAAACCAGCCTGTCTTGGCACAGTGTCTTCCAGGGCTGCAGCGGGCAATGAGAGGGATTTTCATTTCCCCTTTACGTCTCTCCACCCCCTTACATTGAATGCAAATCCCAGACTGGTCACATCAATCTACGTTACACCTTCCTCCACTGCTCCCCAGAGCTGCGCTTGGGCTCAGCACAGCCAAGCCTGGGTGAAATGAAGGAGGGGTGAACATACCCAGTCTGAGACTTCTATTGCTGCTGTAAAACACGAAACCCACCCAAAACTACAACAAAGAATTTGCCAATAACATCTAAGTTCAATTAAGTAATAAAGTTTAATGTCCTATCAAGGACAGTTGCAGCTTGGGAAGACAACGACAATGAAAGCTTCAGCATGAGCGAGCTCAACACGAACCCGCGCAGACACAAGTTTACACGTAGACCTTGGCCATGCAACATAACCCCCGACCAAGTCACCCCTGCATCCCACCACATTCCCACACATGCCCTGGTCCTAGAGGAACGCCAGCACGGTTAGGTCACGGGCAGCTCAGCAGCAGCAGCAAATGGGACATGAGGACCAACTCCCCGTTCAGACATGTCGGACTGGGACAAGACATACTTCCAGTCCATAGTAGATCTGAGTTCAGTATCGCCATTCAAGACCTATTCTCTGCTCTACATCCAGGTACCACCACACACTGGGATTCTCTGTATCTATCAGCTTCATTTAGGCTGCTAAGCTTTAATTAACTGATTTCTCTACAGGATTCATGAACATCAGCAAGCTCTACCACATCTTCTGATTAACTGCATTTAAGCAATTAATTCTAATTCAGTCTATTTCTCCTGAAACCTCATGCAATATGTCAGAATGAAGGGATGCCACTACCTTGCTAAGACAATGGTAGCTGTCTGAAGAGTGTTTTAGGGAAGAAGAACAAGACAGACTTCTACACAACAAGACACAAAGACGGTATTTAAGGTTTCTAGGTTCTTTGAAGGCCTCCAAGACTTTACAGGAGAGACCAGTCCCAGTAAAAACAAGTCACCTGATGCAATTACAAGTCACGGTGGAGTCCTCAAACTTATCTCAATCAGACACTCTTGATTTCCTGTTTGCGGCATTGACAAATAAAAAGCTTTACATTACAGGTAATTATACTTCACAGAGGACAACAATTAAGAAATAGCCAATTACATTTTACAAGCTCAGGATAATCAAAAGCTTCCTCAAATATCTGGAGTTGCAATAAGCCCTTAGAAATGGCAACTCCCAACAAATTGCAGGTAATTTAGTGCAATTTACACAGATGACATATTTCCCTATCTGTGCTTAAAACCTTCAAACTCGGTTCTGAAAAATACTGCAGGAGTTCCTGGAATGTATCACTGCTGATTTCTAAAAATAGTGCACTGCCCATTCCCACCTTCACTGGCCTTGGAGGCGAGATGCAGGACCTCTGGTCACCACGCTGCAAAGACAAATTCACCACCGGGGAGACAGATTCTTAGATCAGACATTTAAAAACTCGGGAGGATCCTAACATGCATACCAACAAACAACAACAACAACTCCACTCCTTTTTGTTACTTGAAAAAAAAATGCTTTTAATACCACATAATTTGATTCAAGCCTTATAGTTTTTAAAGGAACAGTCACCTGCTTTATTTGTAACCCAATGCTGTAGCTCCCACGCAGTAAATGCATGAGAACCAGGATTAAACAGCAAATTAAAAATCATTAAATGACTGGGAGGAAAGGAAACATACCTCTCTCATTTTTAAAGCTTAACCTTTTAGATGGGAGATTTAAAAACACACCTAGAGGTGCAGAGGAGGAGAGACAGACAAGGATATGATCTAGCGTAGATGACTGTTACAGTATGGCAGTTTCATCCCTCACTTTTGATGCATTTTGGGGGGGGGGGGGCATGCTTTTCCTTGGTCATGTAGCTTGGGTTGCTGGAACTGCTCTTTCACTCCAGAGCAGGGCTCTCATATTGCATTTCACGATTCTTTGCAGCAATGGCTCCCTGTCCCCTGGCCACTGGTCCAGCTGTTAGTGCCATCACTTCAGCTCTACGAGCATATGAATTTCTGCCGGGCTTGTTGTTACACAAAAGCTGACACAGTCCTTCAGACATGCGTGGGACAGATGAGGATGTGCTTGACAGTTAACTATGGACTAAAATCACAGAGGTATTGGTTGGAAGGGACCTCTGGAGGAGCAGAGTAGTCCAGCCTCCAGCTTGAAGTGGGACTGCTGTCAAGACCAGGCAAGGTGGCCATGGCTGATGCATTTCATGAAAATGTAAGTATTTGAAGAAATCTGGTGAGAGATAAAATCATGATCAGCTACAGTGAGATAGTGGAACAGCCTTTTCTGATCTGCATCATAGGGACCACAGGAAGAGCAAGGAGGAAGGATTAAAGCAAGAAAAGCCAACATGTGCTTGAAAGAGCCCGGGACAAGCCTTTAACACACTTCTCTCCAAGAAATGACGCATGCCTGTTTTGTCTATATGGCAATCCAGAGATAGGAAGAATAGTAAAGCAGTAATAAGGCACTCCTCCAGGACTCAGAGGGCACTCTGACCTCAAACAGCTCACATGGTCAGCAGGTCCCCAGCCAACACAGGGCCACACCATCTACCCTCTTCTCTATTCCGCCTCCTCAAGCCTGGACCGCTGCAGGTCGCACACTGCAGGCAATATTTCCCCTCTGCCCTCCTCTCCTACGACACCGCCGCTCTGATGTTCCCCGTCTCCATGTTCACCCCAGCACCTCAGAAGGATTTCACACCCCTGAGGTCCCCACCACTGAGATCCTGCTCTCCGGTTCCAAATTCATGCTCAAAATACGGTAACAGAGAGGGAAGGGACGCACTGAGCACTAGGATAGCAAAACATGAAATCCAGCAGCCTAGCACTGATATAAACTGGGGTTGCAATGTCGTCTGTGGAAGAGGACTTGGTGTAGAGGGGTCCCCTATATGAAAGGGAGAGCTTGTGAAAACCTTTTTAAAGCCCAAAGGGGTTGACTGTTTAATACAGAGTTTAGATGCACCATAAACTGCTGACCCTAAAAAGGTGGAAAAATCTATTTTCAAACTCTATGTCCACCGTAACTGCATTGACAAGAATATGGTCAGAAAGAAAGCCCTCTACCATCATGCTCCAGGAGTGTTTTACTTGCCCGCTATGCCAAAGGCAGGGTCACCCAATGTTATAAACCCAGTTCACACTCAGCTATCGCTCTGGTCTGAATATAATCCTGTTTGACAAGCCTCCCAGTTTTATTAAGTTGTTAACTACACAAGTTAAATAATTTCAGATGCTTGCTCTTACAATCCTGATTTTGCCTACTTGGCATATCAATGTGCGTACATTCAATTTAAAAAGAAAACCTATATTTAAAATTCAGATTTTAGAGGAAGCACATTTTTCTTCCCTGCTAATTGCTTTCTGTGGCTTGGCAACACCTTTGTGGACAATAGGTGTTCCTGCCACTACTGTCCCATCTGGAACAAGAGGTTTGGCTCCAGTCCTACCCTCTTTCTTCAGCTCAGGCTTCCAGGACGATTTCCAAAGCTGGGAAGTGAGTGGATCATGCTGCTCTGTACCACCTGAGGCAACACACTACACCCAAGTCCACAGCCCAAGATGGGCTACCTGGGAGGGTTTCTGACACTGCTGGTGCCAAGCCGCAGATGGCAATTAACAAAGAAAAAAGGTTGCTTGTAGCTTGACTGCTGGCAGTGTGGTTGATGGCTCCAGACAGAAGAACCTACACGAGGTGAGAAAGACAGCAATCCATGCGGAGCTGACTCAGGGCGTCACCATGAGGGACCAAAACCCAGATGACCTCGCTGAGTCCAAACAACTGCTGCCTCTCAGGTGTATCCTACCACTGGGGAGGCAAATCCAGTGAGCTGTAGGATGCATCAACCCTTCTGAGCATGTGGAAGAGCTGTGGGGAGACACTGGAGGACTGCAAGGCCAGCATCTTCACTATAAAATGGGTGGGACATCAGCTCGCTCACTCCAGCTCCAACAGGCCACCTCTCCCAGGCTGAGAGTGCCCAACACAAGTCAATGGATAGTTCGCTCTCAAGGAGAGGAGCTCTAGCACTGCATCAAGGGAGAAAAACATCAAGATGGGGCTAGATGACTTTTCTGCCAAGCCTGCTGCAGGATCAGAAAAAGCCTCCTTGAGCTCTTGACTAAAGCTGCGGCTGTAGGGCTCAGCAGGAGAGAGGCTAGACCAAGCGCTGGGGGTTCCGCCTTCCTCAGATTTGCTCATCTCTTCCATCCGAGCAGCGTGATGGAGCAGTGGAGCTTGACTGGTGAACTGTCCCAGGGACTGAGGACACCCAGTAAATGTCTGGATCAGAGACACAACTTGGCGGTCTCGGAGATCCCTCCCCTCCTCTCCCTGCTCTGCCGCGGTGGAGCAATGCGAAAGGCTGCAGCAGGCGTCCGCACCATGCCTCTCGCTGGAGGAAAAACGCACCCTGAGCCTGATGAAACTGCAAGGCGTTGGTCGCTTGGCAGTGACACCCACTGCAGTGCGGGCTGCCCTCCCGGCCACGCGGGCCAGAGCCCTGCCCTGCGCCGATGCTTATCTGGGCCGGTGAGTCGGGCAGAGTGCTATGTTAGCATAAAAACAACAACAACCCCGAACAATTTTCAGCCAGTTCAGTGTAGCACATTTCCAACTTGTCGGCAATCACAGAGAGAGAGAGAAGCATGTGAAAAATGCCCCTCTCTCAGCGCAGCCGACCTTCTCCTGAATACCACTGGCCTGAAAATAAAAATAATGAGTTTTGCCCAGGTGGGCAGAAAGCACCAGCACCTGCAACGACACAAGAAAAAGCACCTTACCTTCCAGCACCCTAAAATCAGTACGAGAGGTCCTTGCTAGTCTGCCACATCTCAGAGAGACCAACTAAAGGAGCTTCACTTGTTCCCTGGACCACTACAGTCCATACAACAGATAGTGCTGGATGGACGTAGAAAGACAGACGACACAGCCCATAGCTCGGCTGCAGTGGCTGTGGTTGCTGCTCCCCAACCTCCTCTCACCTCTCCACCAGTCCCATCAGCATGTTTGTGTTATCCAGCTGCTACAAGCTTTGCCACCCAAACCTACAGAGACCAAATCTGCATGGAACAGTTATTAGAACGGCGTGAGCCTCTGTACCCTGCCTATCCTCGTGCTAGCCACTGCTACCACTGGTTCCACCTCACCAGTGAAAATTCCAGAGACGGCAAGGCCAGCAGAGACAAAGGTGTGCTGGGTTTCCCTTTGAAGGGATTTAGATCTGGAGCACTCAACACTGACAAACTGCTGAGACAGGCATTTACTCAGGTGTATAAACATCACAGATGGCAAACGCCAGCCTTGCAAGAATTCTCCTCCAAAGCTTAAGAATAAATTCAACATGTTTTTAAATAATTATGGATGAATCATGCCAAAAAACTTTCTATATTTTATCTTCAGTTGCTGACACTGATCGTGCAGCTGTTTTGTTTTTAATATAATTACATATTCCCACCTACTTGTGCTCTCAGCATGCAGCAGAGTACTTCAGGTAGCAGAAAACCTAAAGCATAGGCTGACATTTCCTTTTGGCCTTTGGAAGTGACAGAACAGTTAACACAAAACTTAATTTATTTGAGGTGGGAGGGGGAAAGAGAGGCCGCAAGTTAATTTCCCTTAGAAGCCCGATGGTCCCCACCCAGAAACCTGCACACAAAAGAATACTGCCTTTTAAACTGGTAGGTTAGGTCTGAGACCAGCGCGAAGGTTTGTCAACCATGACAAGCTACGGCTTGTTTAACAGTCGACCGGAGGGTTGAAAAGTCTAATAAAACCAAAGGGCCTTCCATAACAAAGCTGCTGCCACTTAAGGAGAACATTCACACCCATTCAGTAGGTTTTTTTTTTTCCCCCCAAACATGCAAAGGTATTTGGAGTCACTAAAGTCAGCAAAGACGCACCAAAACCCAGCAGCTTGAAACTGAAGCTGGAAAAAAATGGAGCGAGCAATAAGGAACACACAGAGAACAGTGAGAGTAACTAACCACGGGAAGAGATAACAAAAATGCTGCGTGACCTCCCATCACTTGGATGCCTTTCTAAAATAGACTCTTCAGCCTGACCACAAGTTATTGTGCAAGAATCACTGGGTGAAGCTGCATGACCTGTTATCTCCAGGATTGCCAAAGGAAAGTTTTTCCCATGCCCATTTGGAAAGCTTCCTCTCTTCAGAAGGAGGAAGGTTTATGGATCAGTTTTAGCAAGCTCCTCCAGCCTCTTCTGGAAGACCCAAACCCACTGCTCAGGAACAGCGGGATGCTCAGCCTTCCCAAATGCCTCCAGTTGGGCTGATTTCCCCAGCCAGCAGCACTCAAATCACGCCTGGGGTCACAAACTTCACTGCGTATACCCGGAGGGGAAAACCGCAAATGACAAATCCTACACTGCAGTGACACATCCACACGTCCTTTGCTGCCCATTTCCATCTTGTTTCAAGCTCATCTATTTTTGCCAGCATTGGCCCATCTTGAAGAAAAGAGGGTCAAGCGAGACTTTTCAAAGTAGCTTTTCCCAAGAGAGGAAAACAAAGCTTCCCTGAATGTGCAGATGTTCAAAGACACATTAAATATAAATACTTCCACAACAAAGAAAGCAGCTTCTGCCCTTTCTTTTCCTGGCAGAGCCTTGGACCAAGCAACAAAGGGGTGACGATCTTCATTCCGTGCTGGAAGATCAGCAGAAGACACATGCTGCACACACCTGAGGTTGCCAGCGTACCCAACAGCTTTCTTCTGTGGCTTTCCTAAAGAAGGAACATTTTTCATTTCCTAAGAAATAAATGTTATGACAGTCACATGGACTGAATTAAAAGTACAAAGACAAGGCTTCTTAGCCAAAGACCCCAACTTTTTATTAAAAAAATAAAAAATACATGCCCTGTGGAAATCCAATCTGGGTAGGGCCATAAGGAGAGCAAGAAGGTTCCAAGGTCATGTTTTACAATCTTTTGAAGCAGGAATGAAGCCGATGTCCGAAGGAGGCATTTCGTGCTGCAATCTGTACAGAGCTTCCCTTTCTTCAGCACGCTGCAAATGTTACAGTGGGAGAACTTGCTGTCTTTGCTTGGGCACTCTTATTTATACACAATAAAGCCCTTGTGCAGGAGATCAAGGCTGTATTTCATTGATTTGACATGATGGTTAACCTGTGAACTTTGCCCCTGCTAATAGAATAATTTCTATTTGTTGATTCCTCTTTTGGGATCCTCGAGGGTAACAGTCGCTTCAGCCCAGCTCTCATTTGCATGTCTGGTGCCAAATGGTTTTACAGCGCTTACTGCCGTGGGGCAGAGCCAGGACAAAATTAATCAAACCCAGTAGCTATAGCTGGATACAGAGTCCCCACGCCTCTCTCCCTGGATCCTACCTGTCATTCCCAGGAGCTCCCCTGCGATTCAGCTCTGATTTGAACTTTGCTTGTGAAATCTCAGAGAAGTCCTCAGCTACCAAAGGACTGTACCCACGTGAATACATGCACTGCCTAGAGCTCCCATAGTAGCCGCCTGGACCAGGCTGGCAGCAATGGTAGAAACAAGGAAGCCCCTCTTCCAGATAAATCTCACCCAGTCTGAAAAGCTGATTGCCAGCCAAGAAAAAGACCAAAATTCATGACTGAAAAGGGTAAATCTGTTGAACACTAAGGGCATGATTTTCCAGCAGGGCTAAGCCACTCTAAATGTGGACTGCTGAAAAACAGGCAATCCCACCTCCCCGCGCCTACTGACCTCCTCCTTCCGGCACCAGCATTTCTCTGAACGCACCCTGAAGATAAACGACAAAAACCCTAAACCTCCAGAAAAAAGCAAAATGAAAATGGAGAGAGGGAAAGGACTGAGACCCTCCAGCCTACAACAGTACAGGGATTATGTGGGGGTTGGAGGGTTGAAGGAAGAAAAAAACGAAGTAGCTTCTGGTCATCAGCTCTGGAGGTAGGACCAGGGACTAACATGAGGTCATCGTGCTAACCACTAGGTCTCCCTGGGGTATTTCAAAGAGGTTTTTTCTTCTAGCTATAGTATTGCTTCCCTCCGCTGATTTTCATCAGGATAGGTGAAAGCTATTAATCTATTTCCTATTTAGATCAGCTAAAGACCTTCTAAAAGCTGATACTTTAGGGACAGGTTGTATCTTGGGGGCCACAGGACCAAAAAAATTCCAGGTCTTACCACAAAAGCATACTCTGGAGTCTTCAAAGGTAAAATCCAATTTCCACGTGGGTTTTGTAGAATTTGGATAATCTGACTTAAAACTGCAACGGTTCTACTTAACTGCCGTAACAACAGTGAAGAACCCAGACCCAGGGCTGCGAGTAATGATGGTTTTGCTTTTACATGCAAGCGTGACCTGCTGTGATATAATTTCTGAGCATGAATTCGGGCAAAGCCGCTTGTTCTGGCACACGGCAGAGGGGAATGAGAAGATGTGTGTCTCCAAAAGAGGACTTCCCTGAAGTGCCCAGACGATGAGCAGGGGATTCAGGGCCGCACAACCGAGGGGGCAACTTTGCCCCCGATGAGCAAAGATGGGCGCTGCAGCCCCTGGAGCAGCTCAAACCTGAGACACGTGTGTACTGCAGCGGGAGGAAAAACATGAGCCTCTTGGCGAACTAATCACCCCAAAACAAGCTGACCACTGGGGATGGCGTATTTCTGAGAGGACTGTCTTCTTCGTAGAGTCTGAAGCTGCACTTCCAAATGAAGCAGGCAGTAATTAGTTAATTACTGGCATTAGGACGGATGGTGTCCAAACCGTTTTATATCTGATACGCTCAAAAGCGTAGCTCTCCTCCGGTATTGCTCCACGTCCAAATGCCCTCCGCTAACCTCGCAGCAGAGCTATGACAGCCCATTGCCATGGCAGAGGTTGGTAACAAGGCACCAAGGACAACCGGCTTCACCCAGAGCCGGGACGACACACCACCGGCTGGCTCCACGCCGCCCGGCAGAGCAAACCCCTGCTCTCAACCAAGTGTCAAATCTTTTCAGAAAGATGCTCAGAATTATATTCACCAGCAATTTGACTTTTTAATCATTTCAATTACTGTGACTAAAACCCTTCAATCGGAACAAAACCAGGAAAAAATAACCCCTCTCCTTCTGAAACAGCCTGCCTAGCTTAACAGACCATACCAAATCGTGAAGGTTTTTGCTTTTGTGGGCTTCACATATTTCATTTAATGCAGATAATTAACCTCAGTTTCTAATTTCAAATCCTCCACATAAGGAAGTGAAATGATTGAATACATTCACTGACAGACGGAAAATTAAAATATTACTACAGCTTCTGCATGCGGCTCAAAAGACAGGGCCTTGCAAAAGATCTTTCTTCTTTTATTTGACTGATTAACTGTAATTTGCTTAATGGATTTAAGGATGAGCCTAATAATCCAATGATATTTCCAGGAACTGATTTAGGATATCAGCACCTTCATTATGAGGTTGGGGTTTTTTTGTTTGTTTGTTTTTTTTTTTTTTTTAAACACAGCAATTCTCTGCACTACACATACAGCCACTTCTGAAACTAAATTTTTCCACCGATTCTAATAAAATCAGGTCCATGATTTACTTTAAACGCGCCATGACTGCGCGACTGGTCTTGCACCATGCAGCCACAGTGCTGTAACTTCTTGGGAGCACCTTCTGGAGGCCCAAACCTAGGGATGACCCACAACTGCGGCGTGCTCCGGCAGCCAGCGACCCAGCCCAGCGGGCAGGGAGGACTTCTAGCACGGCTTGGGAAGGTGGGGAAGTCAACAGCTCTTCCCTAACACAAGGCCAGCATGTGTTGTCCCCCAGCCACCCCCACACCCTTCTCAGTGCCTTTTCCACCACGAAAGCCTGGCGTAACAGGATTTCACAGTCTGTCTCAATAGTTAATAAATCCAGGCTCTAACAGACTATTAAAGGAAAACATCCAAGAGGCAGTCATTTTTAAAACGTCCAATGGTAACTAATTATTCAAGGGATTAGTCCATTATAGCGACAACAAAGAAACTCTTAAAACATAAAGCCAAGTTGAACGGCAGATCAAAACCAAGGTGTACCCACCCTGTGGCACACATCCTGGGTTCACTTCTCAGCGTCTTGGGATGGGTTCAGCTCCCCATTTGGCTTTTTAGCACCCAATTCTTTCTGAAACCGGGCAGAACCAGCCCGACTTCCATCCCGGTTCTCAAAACGCAGTATCTCATGATTTGTGCCGTCATTGTAAATGCACATCAAAACAGGACCATCGCCAGCATGGGACCAGACAGGCCGCGCGGCTCTACCGAACCCAGCCGTGAAGCCCTTCAAGGATGGAGATCTCCCCCCTCTCTGGTGACCTGGTTCCTGGGCTGTATCGTGCTCCTCATGAAGATTGCCCCCCCCCGCTCCCCATATCCACTCTGAACCTCCCCAGCACCAAAAAGAGGGGGATAGAACTCCCCTTTCATGCTTGTAAGAGAAAAGATTCTGTAACCCAAATAAAACTCAATCATGGCAAAATAAGGTAGCTGCTTGCTGGAGGAGGGGAGAAAACGCTATTCATTTATCAAAAGAGAGTGCTAAAAGCTTTAACTACCTGTCTTTAAAAAGAAGCCAAAGCACTGATCCATAACCAGACAACAAACACGCCACTTCTTCATCTTGATTTGTGTGGAGGCAAAGCTATGGGCACAAAAGGTATTCTTCTTCAAATAAAATCCATTTTAAAACTTGGCAACCGCCAGTATAAATACTTTGCACTGTTAATGTAAGCATTTCTACGCAGAAGTTTCATCAGCTTAACAATGTATTTAAAAAAGCTGGCGTAACTTCTGTGCAAAAACACCATCAGTCTTTGTCTTGTATATCTTACAGCGCTCCAGTCACTAAATTACCACTTAGCGCTATTAGCATCAGACCCCACCTCCCCGTTAGACTCACTAACTTCTCTCAAGAACAATGCAGAGCCAAAACTATTATTCTATAACTTATTTTCTTTAAATTTGGAAATAGCCACTGATGCCAAATAGGGTTGTATCAATTGCAAGTGTTGTTATAGGCCCCACAATCTGAATTCAAGCTAAGTGTCCAAAACTTTTCCTTCTGCCTTTACATCGGGGGTATAACATTCAGTAGCTGTTTTCTTTCAGCAACCAGCCTCTGACGAAGCTCCACTAGCCCAGCTCCAAGATGCACACGCTGCTTCCCCAGTTAAAAGAAGCACCAGTAAGACAGTTATGCATGCCTTAAACTTTCTAAACGCAGACTGCTCCTGCATAAGCGTTTGTGATTTTGCATCCCCAGTTTTCCACCTGTTCGGTACAATTAACACCAATTCCTTCACCACACGGTCTTGAGTCAGAAGCGCGCAATTTAATATTTAATTATGAACGAAGCAGCAAACCTCAAAATTAGGTCTGCCAGCTAAATTTCAGCTTCTTCTTGACGCAGGCCCAGCTTCTGACCGCCGGACCGTTTATGCTGCCTAAGCAATGGAGAGATCCCGCATCTTCCCTGAACCAGCCTACACCGTTCCTCTCCACGCTACGGTTCGTCATTGCACTGTCTCAGACCAGAGGTTGTCACATCCCTATAAAAGCTCTGTCAGCTGTTTCTGACCTGGACCTGGACCTCGAACCAGGACACTCCACTTGCCTTCTCTGTGTACCCCATTATGAAGAAGTGTGGGCTGTATGTTTTGGGGAGAGCTGCTCTCACGCATGTCCAGGGAGGCTGCCAGGACGTGGGCACAAGCATAAGGACTCTCCTGGTGATTTCTACCAGCCCTGTTGGAGAATCGCGTCACCCATCCTTTTCATTTGAACCACCAACACTTGTGAAATGCCATGAGCTTAGTCAGCTCAGCACTCTGGAAATTAAAGCTTAGATCATGTAGCCAGCTTCCTTTAAAAAAACCCAAACCACACATATATCAAAGCCCCTGTTGGGAAATTTCTCCATCCGTGCCTATCAGCTCCACCACAATATTCCCCAACGCCCAACAGCTGGAGACCTCACCTACCACCACGTGCCCTCTCATCACCACCCGCCAGGCCTCCTCTCCAACACGTCGTATACTTCATGAGATGGGCAGGAACCCAAAACAACTGGCAGAACCAACCTACATCCCCCAGCTTGCTGGTCTTTCAGAAGAGACGAAAGCAGAGCTGCTCACGCGTAACACCACACGCTCTTCTTGCTTTCCATCACAGGAAGAAAGCAAAGGCAACGGCTGTGAGCGCTGCTCCCCAACGCTTTGGGAGTGGGAGGGGAACCCCTTCTGATGCAAAGCTAAAGAGATGGCAGAAGAACACACACAGCTTCCCCCAACAAAACACACAACTTTGAGCTTTCACTACCAAACACCAAATTTCCAGGTTTTTAAGATGTGTACATTTTCCTGGAGCGCTCGAAAACCAGGCTGCAGGGCAGTTCTCAGGCACAGGTTTAATTTCTGCTCTTCAGATCCGAGGAACGCCATCCCAGCGTGTCAGAAGAAGGTTAATGAACGATTTAGCCACCCTCACAACCACGTTAGTGTCACTTTCGGAAGCTGCCAGTTAATGCCCGAGATCTTCGGGGGTTACCCTCTTTGAAGTTCACTGATCCATAACCAATGTCCAATTAATTTGCAGGAGCCTAACTATAATGACTATTGGCCTTTTCCTACGCATACAAAAACACAGTGGGTAACGGCGATGCTTTTGGCTTCGGGATGTTCTCACATACACACGCACATTTGCACACCTTCAAAATATCCAACATTAATCGGGTTGTCTTCTGCCATTTGAGGAATTTTTTATGTATGCGCTCCCGAGAGCTGAGCTACCGTGTCAAGATTTATGAACTTTCTGCTGCAAAAAATTTGGAGCCGATTCAAGATGCTCATTTGCTAACAGAGAAATACTTCTATTGCATTTGCTCAGATTCCTCTTTATTTAGGGTTTCCATGGAACCCAAGGAATAAAAGTTCAATCTTGGGAAGATTAAACAGGCCCTCAGATATAATGCAAAACAGCTTATTTCAACATTCCCTCAAGAACAGAAAGGAGAAATTCTTCCACACATATGAAAAAAAAAAAACCAACAACAAAAAAAAGGTTTGTGGAAATTTTCAAAATACATTGGGACCCAGCCTTGCAAATGCTGCACGCAGCTATCGCTTCTTGCTGCAAGCAGCTCCACCAGCTTCCAGCACAGTTGCTCAGGTGAGAAAGTAAATGAACAAAAAAGTCTGCAGGATAAAGATGCCACAGCTTAAAAACCAGCTTGTTCAAGACAGCTATTGCTATACAACATCCGGGAAGTAAGTTAATTCAACCACAAGGTCTTGCACAAAGAGGAACAATCACCTCATAAATTAGTATCTCAGCAGATTTTTTAGAATAAAAAAAATGTGGAGATTATGCAGTTTGGCAGCATCTTCCATGGCAACGCTCTGGACGCTACTGGAGCTGACATACCAACATTTAAAAAATAAAATAAATCGCTTATCTTCCGTTACTCCAGGCTGAGAAATGATCCCTGCTCTGGTGAGAATGGTAACCGTTTCCGTGCCTGCCTACCCCACAGGTCAATAGAGCGTCAGTAGCCACAATGACAGGCTGTTGGACACTAGAAATTAATAGTAATGCATTTTTTTCTGACCTCCATCCCCCAGGTAAAGATTTATTTCACCTTGTTCCAATCTGCTATGAAAATGCCCAAGACCAAGGAACTTGACTCCAAAATACTTCTATTTCATAGCATGTTTCTTAACCATTTTAAAATCTGGCATGGATACATTCAGATAATGGGTAAAGTGCGTTTTTTTCCCAAAGCCGGAGCTGAGAAGTGCAGTGTCGCATGCAGGATTTTGCTACCTGCTCTAGTAAGGAAACTAAACACAGCTGAACCTCAAATAAGTGATTTTCAATCTTAAAGCCATTATCGCTTAAATAAAAAAATACTTAAATTGTAGACTTTTCTAATCCTTCGCTTATGGTGAGTACCCGACTGCTCAGTGAAAATGCACTTCAAGAAACATTCAAGGTTTTTATTAACTCCGCGGGAAAGTCCCAGGACCCTGGGATTTTGTTTTTCTGACTCCTGATTAAAACAGCGGGAGTCTGCATGAATTCCCCCTTTTTTTTTTTTCTTCTTCCCCCCTCAAGAGTTTCACATGCAACATCCCCCTCCTCAAAATCTGTAAGAAAACAAGAATCAAACCAAAAAACGTTTCGCCAGCTGAAAGGCGCCGAGACCCTGCGTGGGGCGGGATGCGTTTCCAGCTGCCAGCCTAAAGGGACGGCCGAGGGAGATTAAACACAGAAATGCTTTTCATAAGGCAGGCGGCTTTGAAGAGGACAGTTCAGCTACTTCATTTCATAATCTTCACAAAGCGTCAGATTTTAGCCTAAGCAGGTCTTAAAACAAGGAGATTTTATTAAAGAAAAAAAAAAAGTAGGAATGTGTTCTGGCCGGGTTCTGTTGATTCAGCAAAGGTTAGACACACACACGCTTATTGATCCCAGAGAGCTCCCTGCTAAGTTAATTGTCTGGAATTTTAACTGAGCTCTCAGCAAGTTTCAAAATCCATGTTGGCTGGAAGTGGGTGGGGGACCCAGAAAAAAAACAGGCTGCAAAACTGTGCAACTCCTCCAGTTAAAAAAAACAAAACAAAACACAAAACAACAGCAATTACTTTGATGAAGGGAAAAGCTGCAGCAGGGAATGGTTTTAACTGGATTTGGTGATTCTGACTTTGACACTGCTAAAATTCAGTGCTGGGAATCTTGTGTGCAAAGCGGTACCATTATCAGGGAGTACTGTGCACCCCATTTCACTCATGTAAGTATTACAGAGGTGAGGGTATCTCCTGCAAGGTTCCTGCAGCTTCTGCTTGTGGCTCATCGCAACGATTTCCTGGTGTATTTACAAGAAGTTTTACCACGAGCTGTACTCGCCTGCGTTCCTGTAACTGAACACCGACCTTCTGCCGGTGTGGGCTATGGCCAACGCGAAACTGCCGCTCGCTTGACTCGCTGCGCACGCACAAGGACGTGCGCTGCCCACCAAGCTCTACCCACCTCCAGCAGCAGTTTCCCCGGGTGAGGAACGTGCTGCTGGAATGATTCGGGGCAATCAGACAGGAACGGCCAAAGACACCCTTAAAATAACCTGCGACTAATTTCAAATAAAGCTTTGCATTCCACCAAAGCACCCGCACGACACCGTCTGTACCAATGCGGATGCTCCCCACCACCCAAGGTCCTCCAAGGCATCACATCACCCCCCGCGGCGGCTCCCCGATCCCGGAGAGACCCTGCAGAAGGGACGTTGCCCCGGCGCTCACCTACCTGAACTCCCTCCCCTCGCTGTAGCGCCGAGCCGAGGCGGCACGCTGGGTGGCCGTCTCCAGGAGCAGCTTCTGCGTGAGCCTGCTGGAGGGTGCCGAGTCCCTGCTGGCCTCGGGCTCGGCCTCTTGGTCGCATTTCCACTCCTCGTCCTCGTTCAGAGTTGGCAGATAACCGGGTAGCCCTTTACCTGTCCCAGACCCTGAGCTCGGATCGCTATATATTTTTGGACTTTCCCCACCTGTCCTTGTGTATTCCAAATAAATATCCGACTTAAGGAACAAAGGGTAGGTATTGTCTTCTATCATGCACTGAATCTCCGTTTGGGCCTGGTCAAACATGTCGGGGTCAATCTGCAGTTTCATGACGCAGTCTTTGATGAAGCTTTTTGTGGCCGGTTTGATCTGCCGGGACACAATGCCGTTGTTGTCCAGGATGTATTTTTTGTAAATGGCTTTTGCCAGCTTGAGTCTTTTTTCCTCATTAGACGTGCATGGCTCCAGCTTCCTGAAGCCGCTGCAGGCAAACCAGAAGTCCAGCAGATCCGCGCAGTCCTCCTGTTTCAGGAAAGTCCTGAAGAGGTTGATACCGTCTTGATCATCCAGCAAGGAGTGCAGCGACTCGGCCCACTTCAGGTAGGGTGGAGTTGGCGAAGCACTCCCCTCGGGCTCGTACCCCAAATCCAAATCAGAGCGCCTCGGCGTTGCTGTGGACGTCTCATTTCTAACCACATCGCTTTTGCTGGAGTAGAAACCGTGGCTAACTGGCCTTGGATCTGTGGACACGAGTTCCCCCTCCTCACCAGGAACCGGTGGCCTCGGAGCATCTTCAGTGAAGCTTCCACCAAGGTCCAGGGGGAAGCCTTTCCCCTGGATATTCATTTTTCTGGTCCTTGCTTGCGCAGGAACAGTGGGGGATGAGCTCAAATCTCAAATCACCAGTATTTGTAGCTCCAAGGTGAACAAGTTTGCTTGGCTGAAACAGATGAGAAAAAAAAAAAGTTAGTATCACTGTAAATAAACACTGTAGGATTGCAAAACACTGATTTTGCTCTGCACCATTACTGTATTAACGCCTCTTTTTCAGCAGAGTCAATGGCAAAGCTCTCAGCAACTTTAGAGGGCACAGAACTGGGCTCAAACCAGGCGCCCTCTAAAAACGACAGTTGCAGAATATCCCAAAACTTTACATCCAGCACTTGGCATCACTGATATGGCTGGTGCTACACCGAAAGGGCGGCCAAATTCCCAAAGCTAGTGGTTTTACAGGACCCTGGGATCTGGCAGTCCCTGCATCCAAGAGATCTACACTCAGGTACCACGCGGTGCTGCAGGACACACGCCATCTTCTGCGCTGCCATTAACTCCTCTGCACAGCCTACCCGGACAGAACATGCACCACATCATACTAAGGCAGCATGTTTTTATCTGGCTACCGATCTAGCAAACGCTCATCCCCTAACAGGAATTTAAGGCTTGTAAAAAATATTTTGAAAGAATATCCAGTTAGCCCCGAAAGCGAGACTGCACCTTAATCAAACACAGGTGGCTTTCGTACACTCAAGTGACATACCAGCGCCACATTCCTCGCAAATCTCTGCATTTTAGAAATACACTGCGTCGCCTCATCTAGCTCTAGGGGAATCCAGACGCATCGTTGACCCCAATATTTTGGGCATCTGGACTGCATTCTTGCTTCAAATGGGCATGTTAGCACAGGAGCTCGGGTCTGGCACCGGTTTTCATAGACAGGCCATTGAAAAAAGGTTCATTTATGCTAACAACACTGCACGCTACGAGCCTGGGAAAACTTCAGGTCATCAAAGGAAAATGAGAAAACCATCTCGAGGAGGAAATCTGATCAAGTACAATGTTTTCCAAGAGGAGCAACGAGTCAATATGGAGGATGGGAGCTGTGGGGAAGGAGGGCAAGGACAAGCCCTGGGCCGCGACTTCCGCTGCTCAACAAGGTAACTTCGTGATGTAACGGCAGTGGCGAAAGTCTTGTTTTACAGAACAGCATCAGCCTCAAAGCTTGTCGGATTACTCCTCGCACTGCCTTGACTCGACCGCACGTGAAGCCATCCCAGGGAAGACGCAGCGTAGCTCAAAGCCCTCTCAAAGCTCACCCCGCTCCAACGAACGCGTCTTGGGGATGCTTTGCCATCCCCCCCCCCCCACCCCACCCCCGTCCCCCCTCCCCGGCTGAACCAAGAACAGCCGCCTGCGCCGTGCCCGTCCTTACGGCCCACCTGGGCATCGCCGAAGAACCCCAGCGAGCCCAGGGGCGGCCGGCGAGCGGGGCCAGGCCCTGTGCGCCCACCCTGCGGCCATGCGGGAGCCAGCGCCGCCCTCGCACCCAACCCACGCCGCCCGCAGCGTGGGGCCCCTGCCCCGGGCACCGGGGAACTGGGGCCGGTTCCATGCGGGTTTGGGTGCTTTTCGCTTCGGTTACGGATGACGAGCGCTGGGCTCGGCACCCATCTCCCCGGTGAAGGTCGCCCGGGGTGCTGGTGCCCCCCTGGGCCCCGGCCCCACCAGCCATTGTTGAGGCGAGGGGAGGCGGCGCTGGCTCCTCGCCCCGGCCGGGGGTCCCCGCCGAGAGGGACGGCGAGAAGCCGGGCCGCCCCTCTCCGGCGGTAGAAAGTAGGGGGGGGGGGACACGGACGGACGGACGACGAACCGCCGCCTCACGGCCCCCGGCCGGGCCGGGCCCCCCGCGGGAAGCGCCGGCCCGGGTCAGGCTCGGCGGGCAGCCCCGGCGCTGACAGGGCGCCGAGCGGGGCCCCCCGGGCAACTTCGGGGGAGGCGACCCGGGCGGGTGTCCCCGTCCCCCCCCCCCCCCCCCCCCCCCCCCCCGCCGCACCCCGCTTCTCCCTCTCCCTCCCAGCCGCCGGCCCCGCTCGCCCTCCCCGGCCCGGCCCGGCCCGGCCCGCCGCCCGCGCCCCCCCCCCACCCCGCGCCCAGGGCGGCCTAGCGCCGGCTCGGCGGCGCCCGGCGCGGCCCCGCGCCTCCCGCCCGGCGGCGGCCTCCGGCGCGGCCTCGGCGCAGGGCCTGAGCTCGGGGCCGCCTCCCCGCTCGCTCACTCACTCACCCGCACGGAGCAGCAGCGGCGGCGGCGCGGGGCCCGGCCCATGCGGCTCAGCAGCAGCAGCGGCGGCGGCGGCCCGGGGCGGCGGCGGCGGCACAAAGCGGGCGGCCCGGGACGCCCATGGCCGCGGCCGCGGCTGGCTTGTGGCGGCGACAGGGAGCGGAGAGAGGAGGAGGAGGAGGAGAGGAGCAGCAGCAGCAGCCGCCAGCCCCGCACCGCTCCGCTCCGCCTGCGCCGCTGCCTCCCCAGCGCCGGGGAGAGCGGCTCAGCCGCGCCCCCCGCGCCCCCGGCCGGTACTGCGGGACCGGGGGCGGAGCGGGCCCGGCCCGGGAGAGGCGGCGCCGGGCAACACGGGGCCCTCCGGCCCAGGGGTGGAGGCGGGCGGGGGAGGCCGCAGCACCGGCACACACACACACACACTCGCCCCAAACACCACCACCACCCCCCGCTCGCTGCAGGGCCGGCGGGGAGGCGCCTCCCGCCCCCCGGGCGGATGGCCGAGGGTCCGTGCACGGCGCCGGGCGGAAGGGCCGAGCAGCTCCAGGGCTCGCTCGGGGTAAGGGGAGGGCGGCGGAGCTCCTCCGAGCATGCTGGGCAGGGGCCGGCCGGGAGAGGGTCACGGTTTGGGACACCTCCCAAGGCCTGGCTCGGCGCGGCGGGGACAAGGCAGCCGCCCTCGGAGCCATTGCCGGCCTCCCCGGCTCCCTCCGGCGTGTCTTCAGCCGAGCTCTGCCCGGCAGGGACCGCGCACCGGCGGGCCCGGGGATGGAGGAGCGTGGTGGCCGCCCCACCCGCATCACCGGCCTCCGAAAACCCACTGCAGCGGGTTGGAAAACCGCGGCCGCCCGTCCTGCTTCTCCGAGCTTGGCAACTCTGGCGTGGGGAGACACGGGGGCACCCGCCAAGAGGTGGCACTGTATGGATTGAAATGGGTCAAACGAGATGGAGACTGCCCGAGAAAGGCGGTGGGAAGCGCGTCTTACCCCAAAATGGTTGGTTGTGGGGAGCCTGGCTTGCCCCCAGAATGGTTGGTTGGGATGGGGAGCTTCTGGCCAGGCAGGGTACCCCGCTGTCCCGAAGTGACGGGGGACGTTGCAGGAAGAAGAAGGGGATTGCCAGATGCAAAGGTTGAACAAGAGTGGTGTGACGGGGAAACGCATGGCATGCTTCTTCCCTGGAAAGCGGTGATGCGCTCAGAGCCCTCGGACGGAGCCAGGCAGACCCCTAGGTACCATCCTAAAAGCTGAACACGCGAACAAGCCACAAGACAGCCCTCTCAAAATCAGAAATTACTCAGAAAGATTTCCAGTAGGGAAGGTTTCTGGGTTTTGATGCAATTACTCTATGCATGTGCCTGTTTCCAAGCATTTAGGGAACACTTTCGGAAATGTACAACATTTTTTTTTCCAGCTTTCTATGAACGATGCTCAGAGCTGATTTACATGTAGCAGTGCAACACTGATCTCAGGCATAATGCTAGAAAAGCTGATGTGGGATTCAGCTGGTAAAGAATTAAAGGATGGTAATATAATTAATGCAATCAGCCTGGTTTCTGGAAAATAGCTCTTGTCAAACTCTGATGTCATCCTTTGAAGAGATTACAAGTTTGGCTGATAAAGGTTACGGCATAGAAATAATAGACCTGGACTCTGTTCAGGCATGTGACTTAATCCATATAGTATTCTGATTAAAAATTAGCACAATATAACATCAAGAGAGACACCTTAAAGGGACTGGGAGCTGGCAAACCGACAGCCATCAATGGGGAATCCCGGCAGAATGGGAGCGCTCTCAGTGGGTGTCCAGGGGTTGGATGGGAAGCCCAATGCTATTCAGCGTTTCTATCAATGGTCTAGAAATAGATTAAAAAGCCCTGCTGAGAAAAACGCTGGGGCCAGGGAAATGAGAGGGGCAGGAGACACGGACGAGGTCAAGACAGCTGTAGAAAACTTCATAAGCTGAGTCCCGGGCAAATAAAACATGGTTGAATGTGAGCAGCTGCAAAAGGATCCCTCCACCGAGCACAGGGCCCTTCTGCTGGAAACCTGCGCTCCGGCAAGGACGGGCTCGGGGGGGGCTTAGGAGGCAGGAGGGATGGGGCGGGAGCAGCAGGCTCCCCATGGGGGATATCCTGGCCAGGATGGGGCTGGGTGCTACAGCAGAAGGGGTTCCCGCATCCGCGTTTCAGAAAGGATGCTGAGAAATTAGAGAGAAGGAGTTAAGACTTACCCCCGCCTTGCAGGGGGATGCCTGAGAGCCGCAGCCTCCTCAGCCAGTTCAAAGGAGCCCCAGAGATGCCTCGACTACAGCGCTTAAACAACATCATGGGTGAGAGACGATCAGGTATTAGTTTGTCATCTCCCAGAGAAAGCCCAGCAAGATTTCATGGCCTGGACTGAGTTTGCATGAGAAACCGGAGCCAGATTTCTCTGTGGCAAAGGGGAGACCAAGGGGGTGATGCGTTTGGGTGCACCAGGATGCGGGTGGCTGAAGTGCTGGGGCCTGGCATGCCCCAGGGCCGCTTACAGCTCCTTGGGGCCAGGCTGGACCTGGGGACAGTGAGAGAAATGCCGGGGGCTTCTCTTGCACCCACCATCCCGGCTGTATTCCCCCGGCTCAGAGGACGCAGCCCGGGGTGATGAGCCAGCACACATCCCGACCACCCGCGGCTCCTGCCGCAGCGGGGAGGCACGGAGGGCTCCTGCCCAGCCGGCGGGTCCCTTCCAGCAACGCAGGATCGCTGTGTGCACGCTCCGTCCTCATGCCCTGAGAAAGCAGAACCAGCGCTGCCCGGTCCAGCAACGGCAGCTGCCCCTTTGCGGGCTGGGAGAGGCGAATTCCCGGCAGGCTGATGCCAAGCCCTCCCGATGCCTCGCCATTTTCTGGTCCTCTAGCAGGGCTGAGCGAGCCATGGGCTCCCTCTGGAGCCCCCTCCCTGCCTTTCACACCTCGGTTGGCCCACGCTGAGGAGCCTGGTTCCTGAGGGGCCAACATCAGCTACGTCCAGGTTTACCCGGGGACATCAAACAGCTGAAAAAACAAACTGAACGCCCCTGGCAACACGGGGGAGGAATCAGCCTGTGAGGTCTTTCAACACAGGGCAGAGGCCGATGAACCAAACCGGGTCATTTCTCCCTTCTTTGTCCGTTGATAGTGTGGCCCTGCCTTATACCTCCCCAAAACTGTCACAGCCGAGATGCCAGCCCTGTTTTGGTGCAGACCTGGCATCAGCCTGCCGCCAAGGCAGGTCCCCCTGCAAGCCTGGGATGCCGTACGCTTCCCAGCTCCCAGTGCAAGCATTCGTTCCTGCCTGGAAGAGCCAGCAAATGCTACAGATACAGGAACTGCCCTCAGCCTTTGCTCCAGAGGGTCTGGGGCCGTGTCCCAGCAGCCCGACGCTGTGCACGCAGTGCTTACGCGGTGCGATTTGAGCACCTCCCTGCAAGCCCTTCACTCCCATCTCTCAGAGCTGTAAAGGGCCATTTTCTGGTAGCACCATCACTTCCCTGCCAGGCCGGCTCGGGGGCCGCAAGCCTTCCAGCATCACGTCTGCAGAGCCTGACAGCGCTCGGTTCAGCTTCAGCACTGACAATATTCATCTCAAACTAATTCTCGTCTTTGTAGTGACTCACCGGCTTCCCCAAAGCAAGGCGGGCCGGACCTGGCGCTGATGTTTGGTGGCTGGTGGGCTGTTGGCATCCAGCGTACCCTTCCAACGGCCGAGATGTGCGTGGGTAAGAGCCGGCATCCCTCCAGCGTGGGCAGTTTCGGGATGAAGCGCACTAGATGGTGCTGTTCAACCTTTGGCTGCGATTTAAAAGGACCCTGCAAGGTCATAACTGGTTCTGAATTTCAGTTTTATATAAAAAAACCCCACCCAACTTTCTGAAACTAGAGGGCAAATAGAAATACCCTGAAGTGTGAGGTCCTACACCCATTGCTGGCAGAGGCAAAGGGCAGCTCGCACTTTCATTTCTGAGGCGGGAGTCAGGGTTTGGGTACGTGAGCAGCGATGGCAGACGGGGCTGCCAAGAAAAAAATATCCCGGGGTGGAAGAGGAGGCCGATAGCTCTCTCTCAGACCGCTGGCAAGATGATGCATACAGAGCAGGAGGAAGAAGACGTATTAGCAGTCAAGGTAAAAGTATTAGTGTCATGGCACTGGGAACCGAGGGCACGCCAAAGAACCCAGCTGGGACGAGGCACCCGTGTGGAGGTGACGAGCAAGCGGAGCCACAGGACAGGGCTGGCAGGAGAACAAAGCAGAGAAGCGGCCAGGGGTACAGCTGGGCTGGGAGCTGGAGGGCAGCTCCTGCCCCCTGCCAGGCCAGGAGGGACGGAGCATCTCCTGGCATGGGCAGCCAGGACGCCCAACGGGCAGCCGTGCCAGGGGCTGGGGACGAGAGCTGAAGTGGGCGATGCTGGTTGCAGCCCTCACAACATCCCTTCTTGCAGGAGGCACTGGTCTAAAGATATCTCCCCACTAATGTCAGCCCCCCAGAGCATCCACGGAGCAGCGGGAGCGGCTTCCCGAGTCCCCTGTGCTTTGGATTCCCCACCTCAAAAGAGGCAAACGCACCCAAATCTGCCACCTTGCTTTGGATTTGCCTCCAGTGCTGGGCAAAAAAGGGATGAAGCACCGTTTGGACGCCAAACTTATGCCTTTTTGCTCAGATGCTGCTCTTTTATAAAGCCAGGCAGGTGGGAAGGCTGCAGGGCTCGGCTGCTCTGGGCACTTGGGTCCTCCGATCCCCAGGGTACGCCGGGGGTCCCCGCGCCTCCCCCCTCCCAGGTGCAGGGCTGCAGCGGGTGGATGGGGAAAAGGTTTTACTGCTCACATAAAAAAATAAGAAAAAGTCCAGCCCTGCAGCAGGGGTGGCCTCCTTCCAGGAATGTAAGGGCAGGAGGGCCTGGGCCAGCTCAGGCAGAAGTTTTGGCAGCTGCCAGTGTTTGCCTGCGGTGGTGCAGATGCCCATATGGCAGAGGGAAGCCCCCATGCATTACCCAGAGCTCCTGCAGGGTCCCGGCACCCTGGTCTGTTCTCCCCAGGGTCTCATTCTGCCCTCAACCCCAGCACCGTCCCTGCTGGTGTTTCCCCAGCATCGGCCTCCGTCCCCCAGCTCTGCTTCACCTTCCCCTGCTGGATTAGAGAGCCTCTAAACCTGGCGTTTCCCCCAAAAAAGACTATGGACAAGCTCATCCCGAGCCTTGGGAGACCGCTCTGGATGAGGTGATCTCTTGATAACCAGCCAGCTATTTCTCTCACACAGTGACGATAGCTTGGGCTAACTGCAGTCTCCTTCTAGAAAATCATCTGTAATTGATGAACTGTCCAATGATGCTCTAGGGGTTGTATAAAACCTGCAGCAAAAGCTATGGGACTGAGGCTACAAGCGAGATTTAAGGTTGAAATTCAAGTCCTTAAACCTGGAAATCACCTGGGAAGGGGCCTAATTTCTTCTGGGACCTCACTCAGGGTGGTGGGCGACCACTGAGCCTGTCCCTGCTGGATGGTGGGGATGCAGCACGTGTCCCAGTCCTGCCCAGGCAAGGAGCTGGTGCTGCCACTGTGGGCCATGGCACAGGAGAGTACTACAGGAGCCAACGCCAGGACCTCGGTGTCTTCCCGGCCCTCCACCTGGCCCCCGAGCCACATTAGGGGAAGAGTTGCCCGTCTCCGGCAGAGCAAAGAAAGTCTGCCAGACCCCTGCCGGAGCTGAGACCCTGCGAATTCCCCCGGTTTTGATCAACTGGCTCTGCCAAGAGCCATTGCACGCAGGCTCGGCCAGCATCACCAATGCCCGATGCTCTTCATCACCAGCTGGTGAAGGTGGACACCCCCGGGCAACATCCCACCCCACTCGCCTTCCTGCACCCACCTTTGGGGTCCGCCCCAGGCCTGCGCCCCGCACGGCTGCTTCTCCATGCTCCGGACCACCAGGCTCGCTGCTCCTCTCGGGGGGCCGGGGGTGGGACACTGTCCATGCACGTCCCAGCAGCGCCGCTCTGCAGAGAGAAGAGATATCAGCTCATCCCTGCTGAGACCACCCTACCCAGGACATGTCTTCAGGGCAGCTGGGCCAGGCAGGGACATGCTCCAGTCCCTGCTTGCGGGACAGGCTCCTGCTCCTGTGGTCCTGAAGGACGCCCTTCATATCTTGGCTCTCCATGAGATGGAGATATCTGGAGCGGGCTCTGCTGTGCCCTGAGCCATGCTGGGACTGTCCCATCCCTGAGCACGGGGGCTCTGGAGTGGTTATCACTACAGAAATGGTCCCACCTTACAGAGCTGGGGTGGGAGGGAGCAGCAGCATCAGGGGACATTCCTGTCCCTGGTCCCCAAGCCCCACTGCAGACCCAAGGCTCACCCACTTGCCCCAGGGCATCAGTCCCTCACCCTCTGCAGCTGCTGCTCTGCCATCCTCATGGTGGGACAGGACAAGGTGGGCCTGTGGTGGGCACCATCCCCAGGGAGGAACGCGGGTGGCTCACATCATTGACAGCTATGCTGAGACAGCTGGTCCCTGCCAGCAGGGCTGTCCCAGAGCAGCCCATGCGAATTCAACCCATTTGATCCTGGTGGGAGAAGTGGATCTCCTTTATCCAGCCATCAGTGGTCTGGCCAGCTGGGCTACTGGGGGGTAAGGGAAGGCAGATGCCAAGAGCACTGCTGGAAGTATCAGTTGCTCTGCTCTTGCAGTTCTGTTTTGCAACGCTGGGCAAGATCTTCTGGCTTAGATATGGTCATTAGCCTGGCTGGTGAAAGCAAGCTCAGCGATGCCTTGATGTCTGTCCTACCGCCTTGCAGACTTCCAGGCTGAGTGTTCTGATATGATCCCTATCAGCAGTCCAGCTTGGAGAGCAAGTGCCTGTCCCCGCACTCCTGGCTCACACGTCCTGGAGGGTCAGCTCTCCCAGGGAGCTGGCAAAAAGTTTTGTGATAAGTAAGGTCCATTGACCATGTTTTGGCCAACATCTGGTGACCAGGTGGTGGCCTGTTAGAAGCATGCTGCTGTTTTTTCAGTTCTTGCCGGGGACGAGACTTGCTGACAGTGCAGCTGCTTTGGACAAGGTTCTTCCCAGAGATGCGGAAGACGGTCAATGAGCTTGCTATCATGCAATTTTGATTTATTGCGAGTCCACCTAGTGGCCCATGAGTTTATGGTCAGCTTTGCTTCGTATGGTGAGGCTTGTGAGGACACCTCAGAAACACTCATGCACCCAGGACAAGCTCTGGAAGTCATTTTTAGCTGCTCACATACCTGGCAGGTACAGTTCAGGTCTCAACTTGCCATTGTCCTTCTCCAGGAGAGCTCCCAGCCCATAAAGTGACAACAGCAGCTGAGATTGTGGATGGTTTGCTCAGGTCCGAACCCAGCCAGACCTGGGCCAGGGCAAAGGGTCCTTGTGATCACATTGGGAGCTGCTGAGGGAAGCCCCATGGCATTTTCACCCCTTATTTCTCCTGCACAGTGGTTTCCCTCACTGCCTCATGCTTCTCAGACAGGGCATTAGGTGCCCCAGATCCTCCTCTGAGAGACACCAGAGAAGCATTGGCTCTGAGTGCTCAGGCAGACCAGTAGCCAGGCTGGGAAGCCATTTGCAGCTAATTGCTGGTAACGGGCTCCTGGTGGCTGCCCACTGGCAGGCAGGATGACTGCAGTCACGGCAAGTCACAGCCTGCCAGCCAGAGCCCTCACTGGGCTCTCCTGTGGCACGACACGCTGCACTGAGGGATGAGGTCTGCTCTGGGCCAGGGGGACAAGCCAGCCCTGGCTGGGCGACCCCTAGTCCTGGCAGGGCACTTCTGGGAGCCCCCCACTCCTTCAGCTCTCTGGTAACACAGCCACAGACCCTCCAGGATCTCCCCCTATGTCTGCTGGGACATCAGCCTCCACCACCATGTTCCCAACCTCCTGCTTCCCAGCAGCATCTCCAAAAGCTCCAGCCCCAGGTGGGGGTTGCCCTCCTTTGCCACATCCCCTGTGAGGTGGCCCTTTCTCAGAGCAACCATCCTGGCACCCATCTCCCCAGCGATGTCCAACCTGACTGAGCTGGTGGACAGGACCCCACACTGCTGTGTCACCAGCACCCAACTGGGGCAGCCGGGGCTCGGCACAGGTGAGTCCTGGAGCCCCTCCACCCCTGGTGACCTGAGTAAGGGCTGCACCACCTCTGGGAAAGGGGGTTTCTCTGCAGGGTTCCTCTTCCATGGTGGGAACAAGGTCCTAGGAACAGCACCAGGAAAAGCTCTGCACTGTCAGATGCCAGCTGAGGTCCTGACCAGCGGAGCCAAGATGCTGGACCCAGCCCACGAGTGACCCTGGGGTTTACCTGCTTCCTTCTGCACAGAAGGGCAAAAATGCATGGAGGTGTGGTGAGGAGGACGCCTTCCTGCTGCACCATCTCTGCCATGGCTGGAGATCTGCAGACCAGCTGGGGACACCCAAACATGCTAGGGTTGGTGGGGCTGTGGCGGTGGGAGGAGGCCGCATGGGCGGGCAGGCTGGTGCAGGCTCTGCTGCTCCTCGTTAGCAAATTGATGCTGCCCCAAGGCATGGCTGAGGAACTGGGGGTGCTCAGTGAGAGCCATTTATTCATTTTCTTATGGAAGAGTCTCCAAACTCTTCTGCTGTTTTAGCTGCCCCAGCATAAGCCCAGCCCAAGAGATCATCTTGGTGTTGACTCATCTCAAGGCTTTCTGGCATCAAAATGTGGAGAGTATCGGAGTCATCCTCACACAGAACCAGAGAAATTTCTCACAAAATTATTCACTGTGGGAGGAAATGTGAAGTGTGTGTGGGGGTATCTCTGTCTTTGGAGGGGTCCAAGACATGTTCCAGAGCCAGGAAAAAGCTGCCCTGGTGCTGTATGTCACCCACGAGATTCCCTGTCCCCTTCTGCTGGCACTTCTGGGACCGTCAGTGGCCCCTTTCTGCTCGTGCTTAGCACTTTGTAGCTCTCTTCCCTGTGAAACCCCAGGGCGCTTCTCTCCTAAAATCCCCTCCCCTTCCCGCTCCAGGGTGGGCAGGTGAATGGCAGCAGGGCCAAGTCCTCTCTGGGACAGAATGGCTGGGAGCTGGGGGAGACATGGGCTAGTGATCATGAGCATCCCCCGGTCCTCTCCTTCCCTGGAGAGGAGAGAGCAACAAGAACTGCTCAACAGAGACATAAGCATCAGGCTGGGCAGCTGTCTCAAGCTTTGCTGTGTCCCATCTCTCGCAGGCATCATGCCTTGGACCATCTTCCATGAAGTGCTGCTGCTTCGGCACCTGTCCCCATCAGGACACAGAGCCTGCTGCCATCCCCTGCTCTGCAGGGCTGGAGCCACCTTCTGGTGTCCAACCTGCCCATCTGCAGCCATTTCACACCTCTTGTGCTCATTTCCTTCAGCCTCTGCAGCTCTTCTCCCCCATGGTGGGAACAGACAGCAGTCCTATCCCTGCAGCCTTGGCTTTTCTGACCTTGGTGTGCCTGGCTCTCCTGGTCTTCTCCCAGAGGATACGTTTTTTGCTCTGACCATCCTGCTGTGTCTTGTCTTATTTATGCATCTCTGCCAGAAGTCCTTCAATGGACAAGTGTTGGCTGGCATGGTGACCAGCCTCAGGAGAACCCATGGCTGGCAAACAGGAGCAAATCTGGCCTCATATTTTGTTTCATCTTCATCCTTTGTAGTTACGATTGGCCAAAGCACAAGAAATCATGTGATGGTGGATGTGCAATACCAATCTTGTTCCTTCCTGCGGCAGCAGCTTCCACAGTGTGCCAAGGAGGCATTGTGGAGAACATCTCACAGGTGAGGTTGACATAGACTTTGATTAGTCTTCCCGCACTTCTCTGACCCTCCCAGGGCCATGAGGTGTGGTGAGCGCCCATGGGCTGTGTCTGGAGATGACCATCTTGTGGGCAGCCATCCCACGACGCCCCAGCCTGTGCCGCAAGCAATCCCAGCCCACCTGAGCCTTCTCCTGCAGTGGGACGTAGAGCAGAGGTGCCTGCAGAGGGTGTTCATGGCTCCCTTTTCCCAGTGGAAAGGTATTTTCAGATCTCCAACGCTGAACGTCTTTAACTCAACCTATTTACCTCAGTCTTGCATTCACCAGCTGCCCAGAGCCTGGCACCTCTGCAGCCTCTGCCGTTAAACTGCGTGATGAAAATGGATGATTTGGCCTGAATCCTCATCCTGTGTCTCCCAGGTGGTTTGCACTCCTTGTGTGTTGGTCTAGCCTGGTGCCTCCTGCACTGGATGAACCATGCAGGGCAGCCAGGAGTTTTGGTGATGCCTTGGCAATGGTTAGAGCAAAGGGCTGGGTTGGGCAGCGAGGCTCGGTGAGCCCCCATTACGCTCCAGCCTTTGGAAGAGTGGCTGCTTTCACGGGTGGCATCCACATCCCTGACCTGCATCCCTCGGCTCCCTTGGCGGATCTCAGCGTGGACCATCCAGGGCTGATGACTCATCGCTTTGCACTTAATCGCTCTGTATGTGCATCTGCTCCCTGCAGAAACTTTTGGGCGCTGGCTGATTCAACCACATGTGAGGAAGGCTGTAGTTCTGGAGGAGTCCAAGTACCTGTGAGTACGATGAAAGCGGAAAAGCTTGACCTGGGGCTTGCAAGTAACAATCAAATCCTTTGGAGGTTGTTTCCTCCCTGGGTCACTTACTCCCATCAGCACCCAATGGCTGAATGCCCTGTGTCCACCTTGGGGAGCACCTGGGGGTGTGGTGAGGTCCCTTCCTCGGGAGAGGGCTCCTCTCCTCTGCTGTCCCTTGTCATGAGGCCCAAACCCTGGGCAAGCCCTCTGGGCTCTTTGAAAAAAACCCTTTTGGTCCCTCCATTGCTGTGTCTCCTTTCCACGGTCTTACTGAAGATCCTCATAGCCACATCTGAGACACTGGCCTTGGATGGCACTGAGCTAGCCACGGTGGGAATAAAGACACTTTTGACTCAATGGCATCATGGGAGAACTACGAGCTCCTGAGCAAGCTCACCTCCACTGGACACCCTGATTCCTTGCCCTGCAGAGGTCTCTGCCGGCTCAGTCCTGTCCTTATCCCATGGTCTCCAGCGCCCATCCAGCCAGGCATTTCACAGCTGTTTTCAATCACTGGCTCAGCCCATGGACCTGATCTGCCCCTTCCTGCCCCGCTGTGGACCAGGTGTGGGCCTCCACCCAACCCTGCCCCGGGGCGCTCCAGCACCTGCACCAGGGGAGCCCAATGCCCAGGACGGGCCATACCTGATGCCTGAAGGAGCTAGGTGTCCACTCTCCCCTGCTCACCTCCAGCATCTGCAGCTTGTGGCTGCCGCCTCAACCTGTATCAGCTCGGTCCCACCAGCTCCCACCTCCTCCTGCCTGAACACCCCGCATGGGCCAGGCTGTGGCCACGTGGTCCCTGCTCGCATCCCACCTGCCTTTTGCCGCCGTTGGTTTTTTATTCGCTTTTCAGGTTCCTCGGCTCCGGTCTGTGCTTCCCTGGGTTTGGAGGACAAGGTCTACCCATGCGCCGCTCTCCACCTCGCGGTGCTGCCCCTTTGCAGCTCGTTCCTCACATCCGTTGTATCCCACGTCCTTGTGGGAAGGTGACTCCCCCCCATCCCAGTGCAACGGCACCATCCCAGAGTAAATCCCGGGGGACCCCGGGAGCTTAGGATGGCCGTTTCAGGGGGAACCACCCCAGCTGTGCTCAGCTGCCAGCCCCCGGAGCTTGTCCCCATGGGAACCATCACTCCAAAACCAGGCACAGGCCAAACCTGCCCTTGCAGCCCTCTCTGTCACCGCTGCCCCGGCCCCAGGGGGGAGGCGAGGGTCCTGGCGGGGTCATGGCGGGGTTTTGGGGCCGGTCCGTGCTGGGAACATCCCTGCCCTCTTTGTGCTCCCCCTGGTAAGCGGCGCAGTGCAAATATCAGCCGGGTTCTTTGAAATTAAAATAAAACTGATAAAAGTCGGGCAAATCCTCCGCCCCGGCCCCCGCCGCCAGCCCAAGCAGTGGCTCTTTCTGCTGCCGAGCCAGCTCCCGCAGTTATAAATACATTATGTATGCCGGTGTCCGTCGGCCAGAGCCTTTTGTTGATGCTGAATATGTCCTGGCCAACAAAAGTGGACTGGATTAGCCACAGTGGATTAAAAGATTTTCTTCTTAGAGTTTACCTAATAATATAACAATTGACATAGAAGGTCTCTTTGAACCCTACACGACTCTCTTATTTTACCATCTGTGAGTTTGCTTTCCGTGCCGCTGATGGGGCGCCCGTCTGCCGGTGGTGCTGGTGGTGGGAACGCTGCCCGGAGCCGAATTTGCTGCCGAGCAGAAGAAAGCAGCCCGTATTTGAAGGGAGGCAGCGGGAAGGGAAAGTGGCACAACTTCTGTCCTCCTGCCTTTGTCCTCGGCCCTTCTGCCTGGTGGCCCACTGGACTCGCCATTCCGCAGCGTGGGGAGGCAAGAGACCCAAGGAGTGGGCTCGAGCGATGGGGAAGCCGCCTACTCATCTGCAATTCGAGGTGTCCGGAGAGGTCCCAGCTGGAATAAGCTCCTTCATTAATCACGAATTTTGGGAGAGTTGCCGAACTGTGAGCCGATGGAGTTTGCTCGTCTCGGTTTCAGCCGTTGGGCTCTGGCCGCCGTCCCCAGTCTCCATTGCAAGATGGGTCAGGCAGCGGCAGCAGCGACACCGGGAAACATGGAGGGCAGCGGCAGCAGGGGAGGAAGGCTCCCCCCCACCATCCTGCGGCGCCGCTGCCGCTCGCCCCCTCCTCCGGCACACCCCGGCGTCCCGGCCCTCGGGCTTTGATCTCATACAGGGGGGGCTCCATTCACAAGTCTTTCATAGCCGCCTTTGGAAATACCCGTCCTCAGAAGTCGCGAGTAATGAGATGGGGAGACGACGAGCAATTTAGGCGCCGCTCTTTCTCGCTTGCGTTTTTTTTTTTATCTCCATCTCCCCCCTTATTTTTTTTTTTTCTCCTTTTTTTTTTTTTTAGGCAAAGACACTTCTAGAGCGGCGCTGACTTTGTGTGGGATCGCCGCACCACCCCAGGACCTGCTGGGGGTGGGGTGGGGGGGAGGCAGGAATATGGGGCTCGCGCCTCTCAGCCGGGGGCCTTTGATGAAGCTGCTTTGCGAAATTTGATTTGAAAGGCCTACGATGGCAATTTGGGGAGAATGGTGGAGCCTTTCTCCACCCGCCTCTCTTTGTCTCTCGCCCGAAGGGGGGGTTTCATTGTGGGTGCCGGGGCGAGGGGGTCGGGGCGGCGGCGTGGGTGGGGTGGGGCGGTGGAGGGGACCGCGGCGCGGGAGAACAATAAGCCAGGAGATGGGGAGAGTTGGGATTTCTCACCTGCCCGGGCGTTCGCAGTCCGCCATGACGGGAGCAGCCGCCCTGCTTGCCGCCGTCCGGAGCACTTTTTTTCCCCAGACTCTTGAACCTATTTCCCTTTCTTGGCAAGTGCGTGGCTGGAAGATGGGAATCTTTACTTTATATTGCAGCTTGGGCTTCCCAGCCTGATTGGCTGCGGCCAGGACCAAATGCTGGTCCTTCCATCCCATCGTCACTATGGCAACCGGCCCCGTTAGGCACCACCGATTTACTTATAATTGCTGGGTAAATAGTCAAGACAGGCCGCTTTCATCCCGCACCGAGAGATTGCTCTTCCTCGTCACCTTTTTTTCCTCTTCTCTTCTTTTTTTTTTTTTTTTTTTTTTGGAGGAGGAGGAAGAAACCCTAAAGAGCAACAACACTCAAGGAAAACTCTTTGAAGGCAGTTGCAGAACGCACTGCCTCCCCCCGGCCTTTCCCTGCCGCCCAATGCCTCGATACCGGGGCTTTCCCGCACCGTCGTGCAGCCCTCACCATCATCATCCTCATCCTCCAAGGAGCAGCGCTGGGTGGGGATGTGTGACGCCCTGTGGGTACAAGGGTATGGCCATGGTGGGCTCTTGCCAGCAGGCTGCCAGCCACCGCTTCTGCCTTTCCTGGGGATTTCACACCAGTTCATACTGAGAGCCAGGATGGGGCTGAACGGTCCTCCATTACGTCCGCCCTCCTTCCCCACCACTGCCCTTAGTGATTCATGTTCACAGCGCACGGGGGTTCTGCCCAGGCACCAGCGCTGCCCGGCTCGGCCGGCCCTTTCTCCAGCTCCGAGGAACAGTGCTGGCCGGGATGGGGCAGCTCATGCCTCCAGCCCCGGCCATGCTCATCCCTGGATGCTGGGGCACCCTCTCTACCCCACCGCCTTCATGCAGAGCTGCTCCTCGCTGGGTCTGCAAGGCATGGAGCCTCTTGTTACTCCCAGAGGGTGTTTAATGATGGTGGACAGAGTGGTACACACAGGTCTTGTCACCGTACTAGTGAGCGTGCACCAGGATTCAGGCTCACGGCCGGGTGGGTCTCACAGATGAGATGCAGGTGGGAACGTGGTCCTGGCCCCGTCCTCACGGTCCAGGGATGGATGCTGCAGCCAGAGAACAGCAAATCGGCTTGGACACCACACAGGACCCTCAAGGCACTCCAGTCCGCACCGGTCATTGCTGGCACTGAACAGCAATTCCAGGAAAATGGGAAAAAAGGGGGATTCTTGGGGAGAATATAAGGACTGGAGAGATCCTGGGAAAACGGAGAGCTCACAGGCAGCAGGGTGAGAGAGGAGCAGTGTGGGCTTGAGGGAAAGGAAGCCAAGGTGATCTTCCCATGCCCTCCTTACAGCCATCCAGAGGGAGGAGCCCCTCAGGACAGCTGCAGGAGAAGCACTGGGAGATGCTGCCCGAGCTCCTTGCTTCGGTGGGAGAACCGGGGGATTCCCACCCCGCTCACTGGGGACCACAGAGGGGGCAGAGGTGACCACCAATGACAGCGTGAAACCAGCTGAGAAGGGAGCAGCAAGGAGCCACAGGGCTAGGAGGCATCTCCAGGGCTTCTGAAGGAACTGGGAGATGAACCAGCTGCTCCTCAAACAGCCCTACCTACCCGCTCCCGGAAAGGGCGGTTTGGCACCTGGCAGATGCAGTAACAATTTTCCTCTTCACATATTACAGGGAGAGCCAGGAAAGGGCAGGCTACTAACTCCGAGAGCTGGACCAGCGACTCTGCAGAGATGCTCCTGAAAACAGACTTGGTGGGCACCTGAGTAAATACACCCTACTTGGGGAAGTGGGACGACTTGCAAAGGGAAGGCCTGTCTCCTAACGGCAGCCAGCTTGGAAGGCATCAGCAGCGACTCATGGGGGTGATGCACGCGATACAGCCCTCCTGGGTGTGCAAAGGGCTGGTGACAGTGTTGTCACCTCACCAAAGGCTTCCAGGGAAGTGGAGCTGCCTGGGGAAAGGAGCTGGCTGGTGTCTGAAGCAGCCGCTGCTGATGCAACCGCTCCCAGTGCTGGGCCAGCTGGGCAAACAGCCTGCCTGGGGGCCGGGGGCGAGCAGAGGGAGGCACCGAGGGCTGGGCTCTGGCCACCCGCGCTCAGGTCGACAGCCGGCTCGGGGTGGCCGGGAAGGCTCAGCTTAAACAAACACAGCGGCCAGCTGCGCGCAGGACACGGCCGGCCCCGATTCAGCCGAGCACTTCAGCGCCCAGATAACTGCAGGGCAGCCAAGCAGCGAGGGGGTCCGCACCACGCAGCCACCCCAGGGACGGTGTTACCGCACTGCCTTTAAAGCTGTTTGCTGCACGGTGGCCGGCTGCGCTTTGGGGCCCAGAGCTGAGCTGCTCTGGGCTCTGCAAGGCATGAGGAGGGAGCAGGAGCCCTGCAAGGCACAGGGGGGTTCAGGACACTGGGATGAGGGGCCTCGGCACAGCCTGGGGGCTGCCGTCGGGCTGCGGGTCCCACCGCGCTCTGGTCCTGTCTGGGGTTGCTCTCCCACTTGTGCTTTCTCTATTTTAGAGGCAGCTTCTCTGTGAAGTGCTTCGGGGCTTGGCTGAAAGGCGATCGCTCCCTTTCTGCTGAAGATGACGAGCTGGTCCCTCTCCAGGTCCCTGGGGGCCGGGAGCCTCCCGCCTGCGCTTGCGGCTGGGGATCCGGGCGCCAAGGCCATGGAGCCAAGGCGGCAGAGCCGCGCTGCCCTCCCGAGCATCCTCTGGCGGTTCCCATGGTAACTCCCTGGCTCACAGGCTCCGGAGCCTGCACGGCTCTAGCCACGCGCCATCATGGCTTTAGCCATACACATCCACCACGCCAGCTCCCGTGCCAGGGTCTCGGCAACCGTCACTCTCTCCTCCCACCGCTGCCGTCCCCTCCTGCCACCCAGAACCTCCTGGGCCCTCTGCAAGGGACACACCGCTTTGCGCCCTGCTGCAGAGAGCTGCTCCACAAGCTCCCCCCTACGAAAGCACCTTCCCCAGAGCCCCACATAGGCCCTAATTCTCCTTTTTCTGCGGCACATCATGCAGAAAACAGGGCAAAACTGATAACAGGTGAGAGGAATGCGGCATTCATGGAGGAGAAAGGGGCAGAGCAGGACAAGCGGGTCTGTGTACGGGTAATTTCCCACCTCCACACTTCGTTAAGTCCGAGCTCTGCACATCCCAGGACTGCTTGGCTGGGCAGGAGCCCGCTAGGCCGGTGCCTGCATCCAAGGAGATTTCCCCCAGTTTTTGGTGCCAGTGCCCAGCTCCAGCCCCACACTTTAAAACCAGTTGTAGAGAACTGTTGCAAAAAGAAAAGGCCACAGGTAGAGGCAAAGCCGTGCAGCAAGACTTGATGCTCGGTGCCAAACAGACCAAGAGGTTACAATGTGAGAAAGAAGAGAAAATACCAGGTACGGGAAGCCTTGCTCTGGGAGCCAGAGCGTGACAAGGCTCAATTCCCAGAGTTGGAGCAAGGCAGCTTCAAGTTCAGAGTAAAGACTTTGCACCACTTGAAACCTCCCAAATCCACGTATGGTTTTCAAGAGGAAGGATTTAACCAAGCTCAGGTCCTTGACCAGCTTCAGAAGTTGATGGACAGCATCCTATGGAATAAAACAAGCAGACGCACAGACAGTGATGGTCTACAGTCACCCCACGTCCTGCTGGGCAGGTGAGACCCAGCTGGGAAGGTCCACCTGGGTCTCAAGACACATTCAGGAGGGGTCCGTATCAAGGGGTCTCAAGGAAATTAAGATGCCTCGGAATGAGTAGGCAAGTGCCCATGTGAATAAGTACCTGGTTAAAACACAAAGTGGGGGTTGCGCAGCGGTGTGAAGGACAGGGCAGCCCCCAAGGGCTCTCCGCACAGCCCGGCGCTCCTCCAGCAGCTGGGAAAAGGGAGGTGATCAGCTTTGCTGGTGATACCTGGTTCATCAGGGCGAGAAGATGAGGGCTGGCATGGAGAAGCGGCAAAAGCATCTTACAGGACTGCCTGGAGGATTAAACAGCAGGTAGAGTTCAGCCTTTATAAAGGTACACGGGGAAAAATCCCACCTGACTGTACAGCAGTGCGCTGCACTCACAGAAAGGAACAACCTGCTTCTCACGGGGGTGAACGATCCAGCGACAGCTACGGAACACCAGCCTGGCGCTGGATGGCTCTGACCTCTGGGGTGAGGACGCAGCTCCACCAAATACCTGCCCTATCCCTCGTACCAGCCCCAGGCTGCTTTGGACCCCGAGGTCGGCTGGCTTTGCATGTCCCATCCCAGGGAAGAGCTCTGCTGGTCCCAGCCCAGTCCATGCCAGGAATACTGCCGGAGAAGCACACTTCGTGGCTACTCCCTTTTCCCTAGTGTTTCCCATCCCACATACTTCCTCCACCACCTTCACCCCAGCTGGGACGTGCATCCTTAGGGACATGGGGTCCTGCAAGGACCTTCTCCCAGCAGCTGCGTCCCCGGGTACCTGGAGGCCTTGTGAGCAAATCCCTGCTCCCGTCTCAGAAATGCCATTTTCTGCATTTGTCAGAGTGCTCTAAGTGGCCTGAAACAGCACCATTTTCAGTGTTACCATGGCGATGGCTGCCTGGTAAACGCATGCAGTGGAGATGCAGAGGGACGGACAGCAGAGTCTGGCCAGGCAGAGGTGCCTGTGGCCAGTCCCCAGCTGGCACGGCTGCCCCTCGCACCCCCCCAGCCCTTCCTCCCGCAGCCGAGGAGCCCAATCTGAGCCCGTGACATGCAGCAGGAGCTGTGGACGGAGGAGGTAACTCCACACACCCACCTGTGTTCCGTGAGCCCAGCACCCCTGGTCCAGCGTCCCCTTCCAGCTCAGCCCATGGCTGTAGGGCAGATTGCAGCAGGAACACGTCAGGAGTAGATGCTTTGGGCAGTCAATGTGTTTGCATATACCACAAAAGCTAAGCTCTCCCACAGATCTGCCCCTGTCCCTCTCCACCCAGGACCCTGCACATGGCCACAGGCTGATCTCACCCTCCGAGCCCCGTGTCCTGCCCGCAGCAGAGCCCCGGGACTGTGGAACAGGTCACCGTCAGACCACCAGGTTTGCTGCGACATGACTGGCCATGCCATCTCTGGCCTCACCCCCTCCAGGGCTGGGGCAGCTGGCCAGGACAAGCAGAGCGTCAGGAACCAGCAGGACTGGGAAACACAGCAGTCACCCATGGAGAGCCACCAGGACCTTCTGCTGGGCATGGTCTCTTGGCACCCAAGGCCAGCCACCCCAGGGCATCCCCAGGGATGCTCATGTCGAGTTGTTTGCTGCTCCACTGCACTGGGCTCCCGGTGACCCAGCATGCGGCCAACGGTTCCACCCTATCATCCCTGCCAGCAGCCACTTCTCCTGGAGATGATGGCTTGGTGCATGAGATACTTCCTTGGGTGGATGGGAGTTTCAGGCAGGATGGTGGCTGCTCATACCCTGGAGGAGGGGAGCGAGCAGAGCTATTAAACTCCCTTTCCTCCTGCCCAGACAGGGCTCTTCCCCTCCAGCCAGCACCTGGTAGCTGGTCTTCTTCAGATTACTCATCCCTCCTCCTCAAGCTGACAGCTGTTTTGCAGGGAGTTTCACAAGGTGGAGTTGCTACTAGAAACTGCATCACAGAAAAAGTTTGGTTGGGAGGACATCTGGAGGTCTCCAGTTCAAGCTCCTGCTCCCAGCAGGGCTGGCTGCAAAGCTAGAGCAGGTCACTCAGGACCTCACCCTGTCCTTTTGAAAACCTCTAATGATGGAGTTGCCACCACCTCTCCAGACCCTTTCCCAGGACTGCACCACCCTCCTGGGGAAGAAGTTTTTCCTTACGTCCAACCAGCGTTTCCTGTGTCTCTACCCATGGCCTCCTGCCCTTCCTCGGGTCCCTCTGAGACAAGCCTGGCTCCATCTTAACCCCCAAAATCCAGAATGGCTTGTCACAAACGTTGCTTGCCAGCAAATCCGTGAGGACGTTTGCTGCCATTTCCCCATCACCTGCAAACACCACGAAGCAAATCCCAAACAGAGAGCAAAGCTGTGGGGGTGAGCACAGCACATACCCCCCCAGCCACCAGAAAGCCCAAGTCCAGCTTCTTGGTAGAAATTGAATCCTGTTGATTTGAAAGCAACCACAGCAGCAATATTTGAAAGCCTTTTTGTTGGAATTGCCCAAGTGAGCTTCTAAATCTCATCTCCTGATAAATGCCACAGGACGGGGATGACTTTCAGGCTAAAGTTTCCACCCGTACTGACACCGGGTGTGTGATGATTCACAGCGCTCCTAAAAATCATGTCCTTTTGCAATGGCTACTCTGAACCCAGAGCCTCAAAACCACGGAGGAAAACACAAGCTTGCCTTTGAGACCGGCATGAAAGGCAGGGACACACAGCTTTTGCTAATGCTCCCAAAATATTACTCGTTGTTTGAGTACGGAGGAGTTTGTTGGGAATTTACAAGTAAAATGCTGTTAAATTCATGAAGGCAAACAGATAAGGAAGTAAGTTTCTTGGGAAGCACAGCCTTAACCTCAAGCTGGTTTTTGGTTGAGTGACCACGACTTGCTGGGAACCACGAGCGAGACAGACAAAACTCAAACGTCGCTTCAAGATATCAGCTAACACTGACTTTGGAATTCAGAACCACCAAGGCTGCGTACATGTCCTGCTACTGCTAAACGGCAGAACCAGTCCAGCCATCCCAACAGAGGCTTTTCCAGTTTGGGTGCTTTCCCCTTTTGTCTGGGGGGCGGGCGGGTGGGATTTTTACAGTTTGGGTGCTTTTCTCTGCTTTATAATTTTGCAGTGTTGGGTTTGGGGATGATTGAATACCAACCCCCGTCTCCACAACCAGCACACGGACCCAAACGTCATGTTTCAAGGGGCACTTTCCTATTTGTGGCAGGCTTGCTGGGACTATTAAAGAGAGCAGCGTATTTTTGTTACCTGAGGAATGAATTGAACGGGAATCTTTCAGTCCTGGATCGACCTTCTAACTTCCCAGCGCTGGTGGCCGATACCTGCACGCGTGCATCTCCCAGCCCGCTGTTGGCATTCCACGGCTTTGTCCACCAACACCTTGAAAACCACTAAGGCTGGAGGTGCCCCTCTCCACCGACCGCTCCTGGGCTGCAGCAGCCTCTGGAGGAAGGTTTCCCTCATCTCCAACATGAACCTTCCAGTTTGTGGCCGAGTCCACTCCTTGTTTCACCTGCCACAGCCACCCCAACTCCCATTTGAACCATGAACAGACAAAACCACCCGGGCATAGGGGTCACCCCTCGCCAGGCTGCACTGCTTTGGGTGGGCGATGGACCACTTTGCACCCCCCTTGGACCTCCTGGCCCCGGTGGCATTGGGAAGGGCTGTCACCACTAGACATGCTTGTGGCAGGCGACCTTTGAGGTGGCCTCCCCAGCTGTGGCTCTCAGGAGCTCAGGGCTTCGAAATCCACGGGGATTTGTGCGTGCCCCAAGCCCTTCCCTTGTTTGTGCCTACAGATGCGCTGCTGAGCGGTGCTTATCTGTGATGGCCGAGCAGGAAAGCCTCAGGCAGAGCGCTACGGTTGGGTTTGAACGACTCGCCCCGTTTTCCTGCCCCATCAGAAGTCCTCCCAGCGCTGGCTGCAGTCCCTGCACAGGGAAATAAAACCACCAAGTGATTCTGCAGTCAAGATGCCAACTAGGAGCCATCTTGCCCAGGAATTGCATCCACACATCGGCACAAACCTTGGGGTTTTTCCTTTCATTGCTGTCTTGCCGAGATAATTTTTCACTGTTTCCCCTTCTGAGCAGCCTCCGCTGCCGCCCCGGCCTTATCTTAAGCTGCCAAATCCAAGGTGACCCTGGGCAGAGCTCTCGGGCAGTTTGTCGGTGGCTGTCACGTCCTTGCAAGCTGCTGGGTCTCTGCTCCCGGCCCACGTGTCGGTGTTTGTCGTGCATGCTGCAGCGGAGCTCAGCATCGTGGTGGCTGGCGTCAGACATGCATGGCGCCTGGCCGCGGGCCAGAAGCGGGAGGCTGGTGGTGACCTTTGCTGAAGCCCGAGGCGGTGCTCAGGTCTGAGCCGTGCTCGGTGGCCAGGCCCTTACCTTCTCCCGGGGTGGATTTGCAGCCTCAAGCTGACGGCACTCAATTTGCACCCGTGGGTTTGTGGCATCTGTGGCTTCCTGGGAACACGTTGTCATGGCAAACAACCAGCTCCTCCGATTCCCCTTGTAGGGCAGCAAAGGAACCGGATAATGCCAGACTGAGCTGACCTAGACAGGGAAAAACCACCACCACCACCATGCAAGCAGAATCAAGCTCTCTGTGGTCAGAGCTGCAAATGAACAGGCGTACAACCAGGACACGTCTAAACACCGGGTGCTGAGCTGTTCCTCCGCCTCCTCAAGGCGACCTGGCTGGGGGTATCGTAGCCCAAACAACCCCGAATGCTGCACAGGGGCTCCCTCTCCACCTCGGGACATTCGCTACTCTGCCTAGCAGAAAGGCAAGCCAGCCCGGCACGCTTGCAACCTTGCTTCCTCTGAAGCTGCAGCAGCCCTGGTCCGCAAGCAGAGTTTCCAGCTTTCCTCAAGTCAGCAGAGCGTCTCCGTGACAGCGTGTCCTTGGAGGGAAGCCCCTCGGCACATCCAACACAGGTGTAGGGAAAGGAGCGAGGGGAAGGTTTCTCAGCGAATGCAGGATGAGAGAATGGAGGGCTCCAACTCAGAAGTCAGGATTAACCGTATCACCGACAGCTTCCGGACCGAGAAGCCCCTGCAGCTCCTGTTGCACTCTTGCAGTGCCCGCATTAGCACCCCCCACCCCCAGCGGGGCAGGAGATCGCCCTCAGCTCTGGCCAAAAGCTCCCACTACCCCTCAGCACCCACCAAACCTTCCCAAGGCAGCAGATCCTGTGGACCGGGCACGCACGATGAGTGGCACTGAAGAAGAGAGTCAACTTCAAGGACAGGCAACACCAGCCAGGGAGGACGTACAGCCAAAGCCCCCCCCAAGAGATGCAGCACCACACAACTGGAAGATAATTTTACATAACTAAAACCCGCTAGCCCCCAGTACAGAGAAGCAGCTAATAATTACCCAACTCAGCCATCCCAAACAGCCCCCTCACCCCTGAGGAGCTGTGAGGCACTCGGGGACCCCCACAGGGCTGAATGGGATCCGGGCAGGCGTCAGCCACGCTCTGCCGTCGCTGCACCAGGCCCGAGGGGCCCGACCCGCACCGGCACGTTCCAGCGAAGCTACAGCGGGGGGCTGGGACAGAGCCACGGTCTGGAGCTTTGCTCAGAGCTGCATTAAAATGCATGAGCTGTGCTAGCCCTAATGATGAGCAGAGCTGTCAAACAAGGAGCTTGTCCCAGCTAATTATCTCTAACGAGGGCAGAGTGTCAGGGTCCCCGAGGAGCTGGGCAGCAGCTTCCCACTCAGCTCAGTTGCAGGAGAAGAGGATAAGCAAATGTCATTGTGCTGGCCTAGCTACAAAATCATTAATTAGGCAAATGCGGCCTTCTGTGCCAGTTTGCTCTCGAGAACCTAGACTTGCTGCAGCTGCGTACAGGCGGGCTGGAAACATCCCAGCTTTTGCCACCCAACCCGGCCCCTGCAGCGCTGAACCTCCTGCCCCCGTGCACAGACCGCACGGCCGCAGCCCGGCAGCCCCCGACCAACCTGCCCGAGGCTGCACAGCTCTGCCCCGCTCACCCGGGGGCTCAAATACCCCTTGCGAGGGCTCCAACCCGCTCCCTCGCCCAAAAAGCAGCAGAGAAGTCTGGTCTCCCTGAAACACCACCATTGAAGTCGCATTCACCTCAAGCGCCTCCCTCACCCTCAGCCACCTGCAGAGGCCCTGTGCCTACCCAGAAACCACCTCCGCAGCACCCCCTTCCCAAATCTTGAAGGCACTGGGAATTTCTGCTCCCCTGTGGTCCCATTTCATTCCAGTGCAGAGGGGACCAGCCACACACTGCTCTACAAGTCCAGTTTCTCTCTTATCATGGGTCCTGTGGCTCAGAAATCAAGACCGTACACTTGCCCATATGCGCTAGGGAGGGGGAACGTGTCTCATCCCAACGTGAAGTTAAGGCAAAGTCTGTTCCCGGGGTGACAATCCAGAGATACGGCTCACACAAGGTCCATCCTGCAAGCTCTGCGCTTGTCCCTCACCTCAGAGCTGAAGGGAAAGGCAGGAGAGGCGGCTGCTTCTCCAGCCAGAAACCCACCACAGGACCACGGAGCTTACCGACGACACCAGGGCTACGCAGCACCGTTCACTCGCATGCGATTCTGGTAAGTGCTTTTTAGTCCCTTGTTGCCAGACAGGAGAAAAGGCTTGAACACTCACTTCAACTACATTTTTTACAAAATAAAAGATTTTAAAATCACCAACTTCAAACAGAAACAGCGCTGGAACCCACGGGGTTGGTGTGAGCCGTACAGCCACCGTGGCCGGGGAGCTCAGCCCCACCTGCTGGCAGGCACGGCCGGAGGCAGGGGCTTGGGGTCATGCTTTTGGGGCACAGCCCTCTCTGCTGCAGAGGCTGGGGACTGATCTAAGGTACACCACCACGTCTCACGGTCCCTGATATAATACACTAATGAGCAATGAGTGTCAGAGAAAAGTTTACTGATATTCCCAAAATGCATATTTCATTTTATATCGTGATCAGGCTCTCAACAGCAGCCAACTACTTGTACGGGCACAAGAACCACATTAAGTCAGTATTACAAGAACACTTTCAAAGGCCACAGGACAGAAATTCTTTCCTCAGCCCACAGGAACGGTTCCTCACTGAATTTAGGCTGTCCTTAGACTTCAATAACTGCAACGTGCTCCTGGGCATGCTCTTCATGTGGCCCCTTCCACACAACGTGGTTCAGACAGAAGACTCACTGAACCCCGCAGCTTCATCTGCAGCAGGGGTTTTGCTCCAAAGCTTTCTTTCCTTCTACTGCTTCTGCACCGCCTGTTCTTTCAATTGGTTGACGAGCTCTTCAGCATACACCTTAAAGAGCGGAACAGGGTCCTGAAACAAAGCAGAGGGTAAACCGCTTAGAAGGAGCGAACGTGAGCAGCAGCAAGGGGTGAAGCCCAGGGAGCCAGCGCTGTGGCCATGCCGACAGCTAAAACCAGAGGAAGATGTGAGCGGGTCTTTTTCAGTGGCTGAGCAACGCAGCAAGTTACCCTACTGCTCCAGACCGCTGCTGCGCAGCTCTGTGACCCTGCCTCAAAGATAACAGGCACCTGTGTAGGACATTCACCAGCTTACCCAGTTCTGCCTGCGGACAAGAATCATCAGTAGCTCCCAGAGATCCCTTCTAAAAATGCTTCCCTCCCTCCTCACGTTCCCCTCAACCAGAGCTGTACTGAAGCACGCTGGTCTCCCCTCAACACACCCCTTGAAGCAGCTGGAGCACCACAGGGCTTGGGGCCCAGCACGACCTCATGCAGTCAGTGCTCCTGACCTTTCCGTTCCTGCTGCAGCCACAAATGGGAGCCAACAGGACTGGGGGAAACGTGACCAAGAGATCCCACCACCCCAGGAAGCCCTTATGCCCCCGCAGCTCTCCGATGCCTGCTCCGTGCGTTGCTTCTACCAGCGAGCTGCAGCGACAGAGGGTCACAAACCGAGCGAGCCCTGAGCTTGTATCCACATGTCCCAAAGCACAAGAAGTGCAGCAGACGGCAACCAAAGGCAAACGTGTTTATGCAACAGGGTGCGAGTTATGAGCCATCCCCTTAAATCTCTCTCCCCTGATCAGGGGATCTGGTTTACGATGCACTGTAACCCAGCCCCAGGTTTGGGGCACCCAAATTTGACCAGGTTCACGTGGCTACTCTGGAGTTTAAGAGTACCACTTTGCTCAGGAGCGCTCAGATCAGCTTGACACACAGCCTGAAGCAGCCAAGACACCTCAGTGCTAAGCATTGTCTCAAGAACTCACCTTTTTTTCTAAGAGCCTCTGTTTTTCTATTGCTTCTTCTAAACTCAACCCAACCCATTCGGCTTCCTCTTCTGGGATCGCAAACTCCTGTGATAAAAGAAGGAGCAAGTGGTACAGTCTTTCCAGGTGACTGAGATGCAAATTCAACTCACACAAAGATGCAGTCCAGTAGGAACATTACTACAGACAAATCTTAAAACACGGTTCTCTCATTTCTGGCAACTGAATTCCACTCCCCTCCTCTCCTTTTCCCTTGGCAAGGGTCCTGCTTTCTCTGATCAGTCGTGTCCATTACTGTGCCTCTCCTTTGTGTAGTTCCAGGCCTGTTCCTCAGCACAACTCCACAGACCGTGGGTGCTGGTGGTGTTTCTATGCTGGCAACCATCACCAGCTGCACAAAACTAAACTGCACACAGGCGGTCTGGGCTCCTCACTGCAGCATCAGTACAAATTCTCACTGCTGTCGGCAGCGCCAGCTCCTACCAGTGCTTATTGCAGACCCTCACTGACCTCATTCACAGCAAAAATACAGGCTTTTATCTTCCTGAATAATCAGTACGGCAATTATCAGCCCAGAGAGACAAGGAGAACCTGACAAACGATGTTTAGATCTTCCCCACCCCTACCCTTAACCTTAAAAGCAGGAACATGAATGCTGGTTTGCGCTGCGACAGGGTGATTAGGGAGTTATCAGTCTGGACAACCAGCAAACATCGCTGCAGACACCAGGGCAGGAACTGCAGGTCAGGCACCCACCTGGTACTTATTATAGATCGCTTCTCTTCTGGCTGGATCATCAGGGTGCAGTTTCGGATCCCGCCGTGCAAGTCTCAGCAGCATCGTTCGCTTCAAATCCATCCCAAGCTTCGAGCACATATCAGCTTTTGGAGTCTGGAGAAATAAAGTCTGATGTTAAATTGCACCAAGAGACCTGCTGCTAGAGAACATACAGGTCTATCAGCACACAGACAACACCAGCAGTTTATCTGCACACTGTAGAGGCTTCTTGGGACACACATTCTAAAAGGGGAAAGATCTCTTAGATTTGTTCATGAACTAATTTGATCATGGTTTTGACCTTTAATACCAACTTCTCTAATGAAGGGGGTATTAAAGGCTGGAAGCTTTTCACAACCTGCACTAATACATGAGCGGCAGCAGAGACCGGCAAGCGCCCGAGCGAGGGCAGCGTGGGCGCAGACCTGCCCCGCTCAGGCTGCTGCACGCTGAGTCCCGCCGGGCGCAGGGCTTTACCTTCAGGATGTAGAAGTCGAAGCCGTAGGCCTCGTCGATGAGGTCCAGCGTCCGCATGGTGACAGTGATGGTCAGCGTGGCGTCGAGGATCTCGCTGTAGAACTGCCGCTCGAAGAGCTGCGGCTTCCACGTCTTGGGCAGCCTGGTGGAGAGCTGGGCACAGACCGGCGCTCAGGGCCCGGGCACGGGCTGAGGCTGCACCAGGGGCCGGGCGGGCCGCTCAAGAGGCGGCCCCGCACCGCAAGGGAAAGGCGGAGGCGGCTGCTGGCAGGCCCCGGTCGCCCGGGTCCGCTCCGCGCCCCCCCCCAGCAGCTCACCGCCGGCCCGGTAACATCGGCCCAGGGCAAGGAAAGGCTCACCTTGTCATTGCGCGCATATCGAAAGCCGCAGATCCAGCCCTCACCGCCCCAGAGCCCCTCGTGGGCGGCGGGCGGCAGGTACACCGGCACCGGCACGTCCTGCACACGCTCCCGCTCCCCGGTGCGCGGGTTCCGCCGGTAGCGCACGCCCAGCGGCCGCCAGTGCACGGGGGTAGGCGGCGTCTCGTCCCGCAACGACGCCAAGTAGTGCTCCGGCAGCCGCGCACAGATGCCCTCCCGCAGCCGCAGGGCGGGCCACAGCCGCGGCGCGTACCGGTGCAGCGGCATCGCCCTCCCGCCGCTACACCCCCCACGGCCGCCCGCTTCCGCTCCCAGCGGCCACCGCGGCCGGAAGCGCGGCCTGAGCCGCCCCCTCATTGGCTGGCGCGGAGGGGGAGGCGGGGACGACGGCGGCCGGCAGGGGCCGCGCCGCGCCGCACCGCGCCCGCGTTGGGCGCGCCCGGCGCTCGCTGCTCACCGGTACCAACGGGACCACCGCGGGTTTGCCCCCAAATACCATCACCTTTATTAAATTATAAAACTGTAAGCTTTAAAATTTACCGTATAAAATAATCACAGGTATTAACAGCAAAGAAAAACAAAACAAAACAACCCACAAACCTTCTTTTTTGTTGTTGTTTTTAACCCAGAGACTGGAATTCGCTGATTTTACCCAAAATAATTAACACACCTTCACCCCCACTCCCCAGGCGCCTGACACAACCTTGTGCCAGGGCCAACAGTCACGGGGATGGTGGGGTGCAAAAGCAGAATTTCGAGGATCAAACACAAAATTAAACAGTGGCGTTGGGGGGCGGGGGGGGGGGGGGGCATTTCTCGCCCCAAAGCCTCTCCCGCCTCACGGGGTGGAGAGTGGCTGGGCGAGGAATTATTGCTTTCTCTGGACAGCGGCAGCCCCGGGTCCAGGCCGGCGGCCTGGGGCGGAGGGCACGGCCATGAAGGAGCAGCGGTGGCCGCTTGCCGCAAGGCCGGGGCTGCCACGCCGCTGTGCAAACCCGGAGAGAGGTGTGCGGGGGAAAAAGTGCCTAAAAGTGATCAAAGTTTGAGGAAGGCCTCATGGCCCCCACGTCCCCCGCTACCGGCAGCGGCAAAAGGAAAGGCGGGGGCCGTGGGGGTCGACAGCGGTGGGTACAGGCGAGTGGCCTTGGCTCATCTTGCCTCCACTTAACGAGCCGGAGCCTGCCGAGGGCGGGGAGGGAGAGGGATAAAGTGCAGAGCTGAGCAGAAGGCTGGGCGCTTTACAAAGCAAAGAAATAACCCCCCCGTTTCCTACAAACTAGGAGACAAATCCTTCATTAATAGCTCTTTCCTGAGGGGCTCCCTGGAGGGGCTCCACACCAGACCCACCACAGCTGGAATAAACCAGCAAGGAACGATGCATTTGAGCCCTTACCTATAGAATAAGGATGGGCAAAGGCAACTTGCCTGGTTGCCAAGTTTCTGCCCTTGCTTTCTGATGCCTGCGTGCCCTATAGTAAGGCTAAGGTGAGACAGACGCTGCAAAGGAGACCGTAGCCATCCGGGGAGCCCACAGCGATGCTCCAGGCTGGGGTGGGACACTGCTGGTGGCCTCAGATCGGCCACGACACTGCTGGTGGCCTCAGATCGGCCACGACCCTGCAGCACATCCAGCCTCCGTGGCAGACCAGGCTGGAGGAGCGGGGGCCGGGGCAGCTCGGATGCCATCCTGGACCACCTATGCTGCCCAGGCAGAGCCACGCACAGGCTGAACCCACGAAAGGGAGGAAGACGGTGAATACCTGAACATGGAGAGAAGGGGACAGTGCAGCAGCCTGGCTCCTTCCAGATGAGCTAAGAGGGCTAAAGTTAAACTTAGACTAAACCCTGCACTGCCGTGGGTTTCACAGCTGTGGGCGAGATGCTGCTGATGCCTCTTGCATGTCCCCACACGGGTTTTTTGTTTGTTTGTTTTTTCACATTCCTGCCAAGTCTGATCCTGAATCCAGGGCCCAAGTCCCGGCCTTGTTCTTGTCCCCCAGAATCAGGACCAGGTAAGAACAGCACCGCCTGTTTCATGGGGAGAGAGGCTCCAGATCCCTGTGGAGATGGTGGCCAAGGGCTCGGCGCACACCGAGATCAGCTCACTCCCTCCCCATCAGCACCAAGGGCACACAGCAGTGTTTGCCCCCCAGATCAGAAGAAACCCATTCTTCTCTTGGGTTCCGATTGCAGGATGGCAGGGGAAATCCCTGTCCCACAGCCCTCTGCTAGGATAGAGTTTGCAGGGAAGAGCCCAGCAGCCAAAGCCCTAGCTCCAGCTCAGCGTGGGCTAAGCCCAAGCCTGATGAACGCAGCAGTAGGGGAGGAAGGGTTGGCGATTTCCCCCAGGGCCATGGGGAGGTGGGGGACAGGCTATTCCTTGACCTAGAACCATGAAGAGCCTGCCCCATCGCAGCAGAAAAGCAGAGGTGGCCTCAGCCTTGCCTTCACAAGACAAGCCCACCACCTTCGTCTTTAAACCTGGTCCATACTGCACTCTCCCAGCCAGTGAATGAGCACGTAAGGGGATTGCCAACGTGCGAGTGCGGCAGCCCAGGCGAAGAGCAATCTCACCAGCCCTCCACCTCTGCCACCGGCAGCTGAGCAGTTCAGGTCACAGCATAGAGCTCCTCACGGTCGTTCTGGCAGATCTGATAGCGACAAGTGAGCTTCTGTGACCAGGCCCAGGGCTTCTTATGCTTGTCCCGAGGAGGAAGCAGGAAAGCAACGCTGGAAGCCACCAGCACATGCCAGATGCTGTGGGTGTAGTAATAGTTCTCATTGGTTTCCATGAATGCATATACTGAGATGGCGATGAAAGCCAAAGTGATCCCTGGGAAGAGGTAGAAAACCCAGCGCTTCCACGAGGAGGGGTAGCAGTGTCTGCGCTTCACTCCATGGTAAACCTGGAGGTGTGAGAGCACAGAGGGGTTAAGCAGCCAAGCAGAAGCTTAGGCAGGGGGAAACAGGCAGCGCTGCCTGACCAAGGAGCATCTGCCAACCTCACAGCAAGAGGGTGAGCCTGCTGCCCCTGAGAAATTCAGCCTCCCCTCTTCTCGGGCCCATCTCTTGTGTGCAAGAGCAAGAGCTGCGGCACCAAAGCCCAGCACGCAGAGGGCAATAGTGACACCACAGCTCCTGCCCACAGCACGAGCAACAGCCAGCCATGCTGAGACAACACCGCAGCCGCAGGCGTGCGGTCAACTGGAGCTGCAGCAGCAGGACTGTGCTGAGACCCGTAACTGGGGGATTTCTCGGCTACTGGAGGGATGGAAGGTGAATCCCTTGCCCTGTGCCCCCTCCACCTGGATGTTTCTAGGAGATCAAACCCTGCTTGTGGATCAGCTGGAGTCTGGGGTCTGCTCTGCCGCCATCGTTCCCTGGAGGGGACCAAAGGGCAGCAGGTCTTGCCTGGCTGCCCATACTTACCCACGCTGCAATCATGATGACGAGGGCAAAGAGGCAGGGACCCATCATGTTCCACACCCCTCTGCGGTCCAGCTGCAGGGACATGGCAATTAACAGGGTCCCCAAGACGAAAAGGACCTGGGAATGAGACATCACCATTATCATCAGCAGCTCATCTGCTGCCAGAGCACAGCCAGCCATGCCAGAGGCAGGGAGGACCTCACCTCCTGGCCACCCAGCCCTGCATGCACGCAGGACTCGGGAGCAACACCTTCAGAAGGAGAAACCAGAGGACCCACAAACCTTCCCACAAATCTCAATCCCTCAGGCCCCGTCCCTACAAGCACACAGGTTCACGACCCAAACTCCTGGGACAAAACAACCAACTGGTTTAAAAATCAGGGTGGCACCGGGTGACAAACAGGCTTTGTCACCAGGCTGGGCTTTGTCATTAAAATACAGCCATGAGAGAGCTCAGCATGGCCACCCGTGGCTTGGCTGGCTAAGGTCTGGCCCTGCCGCACGGGGTTACCTGACACTCACGTATTTCAGGATCTTCTTCACCCGGGACATGCACAGAATAGTCACCCAGATGGACACCACAGAGCCCAAAAAGTCACAGTACTGTAGTGTGTCATAGTCCATGATGCACATCACTGCGACGCCTGGCTGGTCACACGCATGGTAGAACTAGAACCGGGGACAAAAGCAAAGGCCAGCATGAATCCAGCAGCACCACATGGCTTTCTAGGAAGGAGAGGCAGGAGAGGACTCAGCCCATGGCAGGCAGGATTCCTCCTGGCAGCGCCTCCAGGAAGCTCCACCAAACCACTGTGGCATTACAGAAAGCAGGTGAGAGCAGCCATCAACCTGCACCCTCCCAGCAGCAGCCAAGGGCTCCCAGGACAGCACCCATCAAGTGCGCAATGCTCCAACTCCACCTCAGCTCCCTGGGGTCCCACTCCCAAATACAAGCACCCGCAGCATGGGTGGAAGAGCCCAGTGAAAGTAACACTCCTCCCAAGGTCTGAAGTGGCAGGACATGTCCGTGGAGGTGTTTGTCCAATGATCCTAGAAGCTCCTTGTGGAGCTCCAGGATGGACTGCTCCACCAAGGACTTCAGTCCGATGCAGCATCCCAGATGCTCCAGGGGAGCTGGCAGGGGACCCGACAAAACACAATCCCTACCGTGGAGAAGAACATGGTGTAGGTGTAGACGGAGGCCTCCACCAGGTAGTAGCGATAAACAGCAACTGCTATGGCCGGCAGGAACATGAGGTTGCTCAGGGTGAGCAGGAGGGTGGCCAGGTTCTGTGCACCAACAGACTGGGCCTTAGTATCGTCCGTGCAGCTCCACCCGCCCCAACCTGTGGAGCAGAGAGGCTTGTGTGGATCTCACATGCCCTGCCTTGTCCTCCTGCACCACCCAGCAAAAGCCTGGGACTCCTCAGAAGAATCAATCAGTACCCGGGACTATCCCTGAGCCTCCTCTCCCTTGCTCCATCAGCCACTCACACTCCTGTTCTCACGATGGTCTTGTTACTCATCGTGTGCTCTGCTGTGGAAAGTCTTGGGGAACCCCAGCAGAGCCCTGTGTCTGCTCTGAGGACATCCCCCAGGTAGTTCCCACACAACAGAGCCCATCCTACATACAACATGGGTCTGACCAGGCTGGTACTTTTCATCCCTACATTAACTCAACACACGTACTACTTGCTGGTGGTACACCAAACATTTGAGGCTCAGATGCTTCAGGTGATGGTGTAAGCTGGGTGCAAGATCCCTAAAGATTCCAGGAGCCAGGGTGGAACATGATCCACAGCACTGAGGAAGCCACTGGAGTCCTGTCCTGCCTCCTATCACAGCAGGGCAGACTGCAAAGCCAGCTCAGGTTGCTCTGGGCCTTGCCCAACTGAGTTTTGCACACCTCCAACGATGGAGACCTGGATACTATGGAAAGCTGAACAACTCTGATGGTGGTAAATTTGTCTTCTTCAATTTAGCTGGAAGTTTCCTTGCTGCAGCGTATGCCTGTGGTCTCTTGCCCTTCCCCTGTGGTCCCCCAGAAGAGCCTGGCTCCAGGGTCCCTGTAACCCCTGTGGGCAGGTTCAATCCGATCCCCCTCCAACTCCTCTTCTCCAGGGTGAGCAAACCCACTGCCTCAGCCCGTGGTCCGCACAGGACAGCGGGAGCGAAAATTTCCTAGAGGATGGTGCATGACACAGGTCACAATTCTCAGCCTGCCGACTGGATACCAAGGGCTGAGCTGAGACAGTCACCTGCATTTTTTTTTTTTTTTCCTTTTTTTTTAAAATTTAAAATATTTTAATTCAAGATTAGGATGCCCACACCCTCCTTCTGGGGAAAGGAGGTCAGTCACAGGGCAGCCTGGGTACGTGCAGGCACTCCATGGTCAAGGAGCAGAGTTAAAAGTAGCATCCATCCCATTACAGTGCCACCAGAAACCAAGACAGCAGCTCTGCCCCTTCTGCCGGCTCCCTGCCAGGCGCAGCCCAGGGAGGCTGCTCTCTCCAGTTAATTTCTGGGTCACGAATATGCAGATGGGGCATTTTGCTCCGAGTGATTCAGCAGAAAGCTGTCCTCAGCCTGATTCCCCAGTTCCCTTGGGGTGCTCTGTGCTTCCCAGAACCTGGCACCCCTCGGGGAAATTAGGATGCTGCTCTCCATCTCGCTCCTCACCCACCAGCAGCACTGCAGCAGACAGCAGGGACGTCCTGGCTCGGGCCCAAAGCAGCAGCGAACCACATTCTGCCTCGTCCTTCTGCCGAGAACAGGTACAGGGACCCACCCAAGCACCGCAGAGCTATCATCTTCCCTACGCCACTGACTCCCGCCCAGTCTTCTCATCTCATTAACATAATTAGCAGCTGACACAGATGTTCCTCCTCCACGGGCACCTCCGAGTCTAAGGGCTGGCCTGCGTGTGGGCTCTTGGCAGGAGACAGAGCACCATGGCAAAGTGTGGACAGGGACCGCAGCCCGGCCTCATCGCATCCCATACCGGGACCCTATGCAACAAACCCCCCTGAAAGGCACAGGCTCCGACGCAGGCATTTCCAGGCAGCCCTGCCGGCACCCCAATCTCTCTGGGGATGCTCAGAAGCACCTCTCCAAGCCCTGGGGGACTCCAAGCTGCCAGTGAAACTCCAAGCTGTCCTCAGCCCGATTCCCCATTTCCCCTGGGCTTCTCTGTGCTTCCCAGAACCTGGCACCCCTCGGGCAAGTCAGGATGCTCCCAAAGAGGCCACCACGGGTGCTGAAGGCTCTTTGGGCAGGCACTGCGACACCAGGCTGCTCCTGGCAGCCGCGGCAGACCCCAGGTTCCCCTACCCAAACAGCACCACCGGAAAATGTGGCCTCCCCTTGGGAAGGATGGCAAAGGTTCCTAGGAACAGGCACTCACCAGCCTTGCAGCTGCAGCCAGCATAGAGGTAGCCATGTCTTCTCAGGAGGCTGCACTGTCCGTACGGCCCACAGTCATTGAAGCAGGGGGTGAGGTATGCAAAGACGGTCACTTTGGCTTCTGCGGCATTACATTCGCTGCAAGGAGGGCAGGTTGCGTTGGTACCCTGGTACCCCCGGCACTCTGCTCCAGAGGGTCAGGTCACGCTCGTGCATGCAAGCTGTTTTGGGATCTGCTCCATCCCTCCCGAGAGCTAGGAGCAGAGTTGGCTCCCTCTCCACTTGGACTGGCAAACTGATGTGCCAGGTGGGAGTCAGCTCTCCTCAGACCCCTACAGCAGACCCTGGTACCCAGGATCAGCATCACCAGCGCTGTTTTACAGCACGTTCTCAGCCCCTTACACAAGGAACCAGCAGGAAGGCAAACCGCAGGAGCATGGGCACAGCTGCCTGCATCTCAGAGACCCCTCAAAGGAGTAACAGCAGCATTTTCATTCACCAATTCATCACCTCAAAATCATAGAATCATAGAATCATAGAATGGTTTAGGTTGGAAGGGACCTTGAAGATCATCGAGTTCCAACCCCCCTGCCACAGGCAGGGACACCTCCCACCAGCCCAGGTTGCCCAAGGCCACGTCCAGCCTGGCCTTGAACACCTCCAGGGACGGGGCTTCAACAACCTCTCTGGGCAACCTGTTCCAGTGCCTCACCACCCTTAAAGTGAAAAACTTCTTCCTGATGTTTAATCTAAACCTGCCCTCTTCCAGCTTAAAGCCGTTCCCCCTTGTCCTATCACTCCATGCCCGTGTAAAAAGTCCTTCCCCAGTTCTCCTGTAGGCCCCCTTTAGGTACTGGAAGGCCGCAATAAGATCTCCCTGGAGCCTTCTCTTCTTCAGGCTGAACAGCCCCCCAAAAAAAATCCACCTGAGGAAGGGGAAGCTCACCCAGGCAGGCTCTGCCATCCGCAGTCTGCCTGAGATGCGCCAGCTCAGCACCAGACAAGCTGCTTGGGTGCTCACAAGAGAGTAAGTCGGCACTGCCATCCACCTCTATTCCCCTCTGCAGCCTCAACTGCTGCCAGGTGAGAGGAGCCCCTGGCATGGCAGTGAGGACAGGGGTTTCGTTTTGCTCAGGCCAGCCAAGGGCAACAGGACGCATGGGCAGTGTGCTCCGAACCAGCCCCGAGGCGGGACGACACACCAGACTCACCCCTGGCCCTTCGGGCAGATGAGCTGCAGGGAGAGGAACCAGTCATCCGTCTGCGGGTACAGCACAATCAGCATCGCTTCTGCAGAAGACGCGCTCACGCTCAGAGGGTAGCCCTGGAAAAAAGCTGAAAGAAAAGAGGGTGCTGTGATGTGCCAAGATTAGGGGAGAAGGGCCCACAGCAATCCCAGGCTGAGACCAACTGCACAGCAATCAGACGCTCCTGTGGCTCCTTACTCCCGTCCTCAGGAGGCACCAGGCGGACAGAGAGGACCCTTGCTCCTGAGACTCCTGTTTTTTCTTTCATCTCAGCTCTCCAGGCACTTGGAACAGCCCGTTTGCTTGGCTAGTCCTCCAGGGCAGAGCTTAGCTTCTCTGCACACCAGCAATGCCTTGACCATCCCCAAACCTCCTGCCAACAAGGCTGGAAGAGCCCCAGCTGGTAACCAGACCATCCTTTGGTGGAGGCTAACTCCTGGTGCCACACTCACACCTGCACCCCAGCACGCAGGGCACGTGCCAGCACGAAGACCTCAGGAGGGTTCGTGCCAAAATCAGCTTCCCCGGGAGATCCCCCCGAGGTCCCGAGTCAGTTAACAGCTCAGGAGGTCTACAAGCAAAGCCCCGAGCTGGCGGAGCTGAGCTGGCGGCGGGCGCCAGCGTCTCTCATACCTGTGCTGCAGTTGTGCGTGGCATTGAGGGACAGCACCGGCGAAGCAGCACTCACACACGCTACCACGGTGGCGTTGGCCAGGCTCACGGACGTCTGTGCAAACAGAGCAGTGTCCCACGTCAGAGCGCCCCGATGCCACCCCCCCTGCACAATTCATCTCCCGCGCTGCCCACGGTATGCGGGAGCCACAGGTGACAATAAATCCTGCCGATCAAGGTCACCCATGAATTCACCACCTTGCCCTGCACTGCCACCGGGTTACACGCCAGCTGAAAGGCAAGAGAGCCTCCCAGGGGACTGCGCGGGGGAACTGCCCCAAAGCTGGGACACTCCGCCATCGCTTCAGCACGGGCACAGGGTGGCAGAAGTCGGAGGCAGCAGGACATCAGGGCTGAGCCCTGCTCCAGGAAATGTCATAGAATTTCAGGGGGGCCGATTTCAGGGTGTCACTGGGAGCCCGGGAGTCAGCGCCACAGGCAGGAACATCCCCAGGTTTCCTGGCTCGGTGTCCTCTCCTGCTGGCAAGGCGCCAGGCTCCCGTGGAGAAGATGGCATTGCAGCTGCTTGCCATTTTGTCTCCCCTGCGTCACTGCCACCACATGCCAGCAAGCTGTGGCATTTGAATTGGAGCTGGCGGGGGGGGACACGCCGGAAGCGGCTAAAACAGGCTCAGAACATTTTGTGACAACAAAAGGAAAGAGAAATAGTCCCACCGGTACCTACAACCCCTGGAGTTTGCTGACAAACCAGCCCCAGAGCAGGGACAAAGCCCCGCAAAGGGGAGACAACCCCACCAACCAGCCTCCGCACCTTGTTGAGCAGGAGACTGACCACGAGGGAACCCCCGCTGTCCATGCCACTGTTCAGGTTGAGGAGGAGGAGGGTCGGGGAGAGGGAGTTCACGGGCACGCTGGGACCGTTCAAGAGCCTGTAGCGCACAGACACCACATCCAGGTCCTCACGAACGACGGGCTGGTTCTGCAGACAGAAGCTCCTCTGGTTGGACGCATTGCGCGAAGCCTGTCCGGTAGACAGAGCGGGGCTCCCCGCTGCTCCTGCGCTACCTGGTCTGGGACCAGTTTGGCTCTGGTTCAGGCTGCTGAAGTTAAGGAATGAACTGGTACTGCCCGGTCTGCAAGCTGTAAAGCAGAAAAAGGAAAGGAATCAGCACAGCCAGGACTAGCGCCTCACCCAGGCAGGGCCCCAGCAGCTCCAGACCTTCAAGTGGTAGCACAAACTGGGGGTATTTCAGCTGCTTCATGCACTGCAGTGTTGGCTACAGCCCCTGACAGGCACCGTTTGTGTGGAGAACTCTTGCATCAGCATCCACAAGTTGGGACACTGATGGATGGCAGAGAGTGGCACAGTGGGGGGAAGCACCCTGGAGCTGCAGGGAAGGGGAGGGGGAACAGAAGAAGGGATAACACACAGCATCGTAACATGTCAACGTACCCAGGGAGCATTCACTAGCCAGTGGCAGAGCACAGCACTTACCTGTCCCATAACTACAGGCTGCATAAAAGTCTCTACCTGTTCCCCAGACGTGAGCAGACGAGGCTGAGCAGAAGAGAGAAGCTAACCCTGCGTAGCTACAGGCACAAGCCATCACATCAGGGCAGATGGAGCTGAATGTGACACTTGGGGTCCCACTGCTGGAGCCTGTCCATCACTCCCAGAGACTCTAGTGCTCTCCTCTTAACACCTCGTCTGCCAGCGCCCGGCCCTCCAGCACACGGGATGAGGCTTTGCTTTGAGGAGGCAAAGCTAGAACCCCCAGCAGGAGAAAACTTTACAAATGTACCTAGTTGGTGAGCTTCCAAGAGTTAAACAGAGATTATGGTCACATAATAAGAGGATGCAAAGGTGCCTATCACAGTCAGAAGGACCTCATGACCTCCTGAGTCTCAAGGTGTCACCTGAAATGGGGACGTCCCCTCACTACGACCCAAGACATCACCCCAAGTAAACCTCTGTGAGATGGTTTCCTGTCTGCAGCCTGCTGATGGTCAATCGATAGTCAACATATCATTACTGTCTGGTGCATCTACCCAGAACTATTTTCCCCACCAGATTTTAAGCCAGCTACTGCTTCTCAAACAGCCTTTGGAAAATACCATTGCTTCAGAGATCCTGAACTTTTCAGGCATTTCCAAAACAGGCAGGTTTTGGGTGAACACCAGAACCTTCACTTTTGACCCCAAAGCAACAACTAGGTCTCAGCCCCCAAGGTTACGCTCAGGCAACCACCATGCTGGGGAACACCGGCCACTACAGCCAGCCACCCAAAGGCCCAGGAAAGACACAGCAGACACAAAGCTCTCTCTGGTCCTTCCCACAGGGCTAGGGAAAGTGGAAGCCCACCTGTGAAAGAAGCCAGCATCTCCAGCGACACACTGGCATTGGCAGCGCCAAGACTCTCCACCATGATCTGCAGCCACTTCTCCCAGGGGGGCGAATCCAGGGCCAGGCTGCAGTTTACCTTCCCCGTGCAGGTGATGATCCTCTGGAAGGACTGGGGCAGTGTGATGGAGCCCAGCACTGCCCGCACGGCGCACGCTTTTTTCTCGCTTGTCAGGCAGTTTCGCAGCTCAAACCGCATCCCTGCGGCGTGCTTGGGAATGAAGACCCTGCGGGAGGAGGGACCAGCAGTTTGCAGAGCTTGTACTCTCAACACAAGCCAGCCACGACCCACCACGGTCCCTGGGGGCTTTCTGGCAAGAGCTAGATTGCCCTGCTTGGTGTTGTGAAAATCCTTCTTGAGGGAAACATCTCAAAGAACTAAAATTCCCGCAGCTGAACCTCTAAGACCATCTAGGAAGAGCTGGGTAAGGGCACTCGTGCGCTCCCCGTGCAAACCCTAGCACTGCTGCAGGGAGCTCGGCAAACAGGCTCGGAGACCGCCCCCAGCTCCAGCCCCCTGTGGGAACAACAGCGGCTTCCCCTAAGCAGCACCCGCGGGACATCCCAGCCCCCCACGGCCCCAGCTCTTTCCACCTGTGGCTCTCACTCACTTGACATGCAGTGGCTTCGCGGGCGAGACGACAGTTTGTGACATAGCAACACCAGGCTCCAGAACAGGCATATCAGTGAGTCTGAGCACAAACATATCTGCCTGGAACATATAGGGGCATGGCGTGGAGAAACCCTGCAGGAGGGGAGAGCAGGCGGGTCAGCTGTGGCGAGACAAACCAGGCAGAGTACGACGGCCGAGACCCTCACCAGGACCCTCACCTTCACTTCGATCCTGCCCGCAGCCTCAGGGAGATGGGCAGCGATGAACCAGTCTCCGGCAGCAGGGGTGGTGACGTTCACAAAGGTTGTGTTTTGCACAGCACTGCTCAGAGTGATGCTTATGCTGTAGGAAGGACGGACGGTCGCATTTGCAGGAAAACGAGTGCCCAGTGGATTAATTACAGGAGGGGCTCCATAGCGAAAGTGCCTGCAAGAGAAACCAGAATGCGAATAAATCGAGGGATGTAAAGATGCAGGCAAGAGAAACTGGAATACAAACTCATCAGTGGACACTCAGGTTGGCCTGGGATCGGAGAGGGAGCGGGCTGGAAAAAAAACACATTTTCAAGTGGACCACAAGAGCCATCATTTTCATCTGGTGAGGACTGGCTGCTATTAGCTTACCCGGGATTTATTTAGAGATTGGTTTAACTTGGCTGCTTATTAAGATAAGGATTTACATGGTTCTGTCAAGCCTGAAAGCAAATTTCCACACTTACTAAGGTTAAGCCCCAGCCACAAGACTACTCCTTTTTTATAACCATCAGCAAATTCCCCATATAGGCTAAATCGTCACAGAAGAGCTCTCATTTTCTAGCTAAGATCTGCATCTTCCCTATTTCCTCTTTTAAGGAGGGCGGGCAGACGGTCTAAGAAGATGCTCACCAAGGAAGGCCCACGTGACTGACTTTGGCTCACCAGCACGTCCGCTTTTCTGACAAGTTTGAAGCCACAGAAAAGCAGGCAGCGAAGTAATACACGGGATATTCAACTGGGCAGCCAATTCAGCATTTAATTTGCTCGCTTTTGGACTGCTAGAGCATTGCAACAGAACAACGGACACAGAGGGTCCAGCCAGCAAACATGGCAGGCGATGTGTTATCACCCTGTTTGAGTTTGGCTGGGCTGGGCTTTGTTTCTTAGGGTATCGTTTCGCTGCTGCCTTGTTCCTCGCATCCCCAAACTATTGGAGACCTTTCTGGGAAGCAGAAAGTAGGAAGATCATCTGTGCCAAGCTGCTCTGGAGCAACTAAGAGCGCCGATCCGTGCCCGGGACAGACCAGAGAAGTGCAAGCCAAGCAGCTTCAGTCACTCCCGAGACCTCTGTGGAGTGGGTGCCAGAGACCCACATGTCTCCACGGCCACAACGCGCTCAGGAAACTTGGGCCCCTCCCAAGATACAGCTCAAAGCCTTGCAAGTTTTTTTTACCTCAAATCCTCCAACAACTCAAGTACTGCTTTAAGCAGCATTTCTTTCACTGGCATCGAGTTTGCAATCTTCTCCTGCTCTTGTGTCTGCAGGACTCGGCATCCCTCTCCTATCTCTGCCCAACACACAGCCCACACCCCTCACAGTGTGTTCTTGGTCTCTTCAGTTCCTCTGTACTGGGGAATTTGTCCATCTCCAATGGGTTTGGGTGATCTCAAGCCCCTCGTAGTCCTGCCATGTCCTTCGGTACCATGCGCAGGAGCCTGGCAGACACAGAAAGGCCCAGGAACACTTTTGCTCATGAGCAGCAACACCGGCCTCACTGTGAAGCTCTCTCTGGTGTTTCTAAGGCATCTCTTAGACACCATGTCTGACAGACAGCCCCAGATCCACCGGTAACGTGAACACAAAATGCTCCTACAGGTTTAAACACAGATTTAGTTCTAGTACAGTAGGAAACTATGGCTGCTGCCACCAGGGAACAGATGCCCAGCCCCCTACAACCAAGCAACCCCGCCACGAGCAACACGGACAGGAGGAGAACAGGAAGCCCATGTGGGCAAGCACTGGCACAGGGACATACGTACACTGTGATCTCCATGTTGGTGCACTCAGGTCCTTTCCCCCGGGAGGCTTGCAGGAGCCAGCGAAGCAGCACAGTGTCTTCTGGCACGTGGAAGTGGAAGAGCTTGGCGTTCCCATACCAGCTGTAGAAGGACAGCTTCTGTGCGCTCTGAGAGAAGTACTCGGAGACATACAGGGAGTCTGGAAGGGAGAGAGCACCGCAGTTGCTGGGGTGGCTGCTGGGGGCAGGCTGCAGTGCTACCTGCACCCACAGAAGCTCGCAGGAGTTTTACGGCTGCTGGAGAGGAGCCCTTTGTGTCCCTGACTTCTCATCCCAGCCCCACTTAGATAAGTGGCGATCCATGTTGTTCCTCCAGCCAGAACTGCCCACAGCCCTGCTACAAACCCCACACCTGGAGCCAGGGAGCACTAAGAGATGCTTTAACTACGCTCTGAGAGATACGTTCTGAAGACGACACATCAGCGGAGACACTGAGAAGGAGGAGGAAAAGGTTAGGACGAAAAGTTGATGGCACAAGCAAAGGCGATGGAGGAGGCAGCAGCAAACCCTGGGGCAAATGCTGCGGAGCAGACGGGAGCAGGTAGCGCATGGGTGCTCTGGGCTCCAGCAGCAGTTTACGGTGCCAACAGGCAAGAGCTGTGCCCTTGTCTGTCTCTGCTGAGCGCATGGGCTGATGTTATCGGTCTTACGCAGCTCAGGACACATGTACTGCACAACACACTGCTTCCTGTGACACGCAACGTGATGGAAATGCACGTGCTGCAAACCTAACTCTGCTTTCAGACCTGCCTTCCAAAGTCTGATGATTTTCCCACCTGGAACAAAAGCCGTTGGGATAGCGAGAACAGCCCTAGGGTAGGCTGAAAGGTCATGTGAGAGGACAACAGCTATTCAGTCAAAGTGCCACCAGGACTAGCTAGATCCTCCAATCCATCCCTCTGCCCAGCTATGCCTACGGATCCCCACCAGCCTGCGGGCAATTTCACAGAATCACAGAATGGTCAGGGTTGGAAGGGCCCTCTGGAGATCATCTAAGTCCAACCCCCCTGCCACAGCAGGGACACCTACAGCAGTTGCACAGGACGGCGTCCAGGCGGGTTTTGAATGTCTCCAGTGAGGGAGAGTCCACAATCTCTCTGGGCAGCTGTGCCACTGCTCTGCCACCCTCAGAGTAAAGAAGTTCCTCATCATGTTAAGACGGAACTTCCTGTGTTCAAATTTGTGCCCGTTACCTCTTGTCCTATCAGTGGGCACCACTGAAAAAAGACTGTTCCCATCTACCCGGCACCCTCCCTTTGAGTATTTATAAGTATTGATAAGATCCCCCCTCAGTCTTCTTTTTTTCTAGACTAAAAAGACCCAAGTCCCTCAGCCTTTCCTCATAATAAAGATGCTCCAATCCCCTCATCATCTTTGTAGCCCTAAGTCACCTGCAAAACTATACATTAGTGTTATTGCAGCAAGAAACCAGCCAGACGGCAACTGGGGATGGCAAAGAAACGCCATGCTAGGGTTGGGAAAGTGGCAAAACTGCACTGAGACAGCAGACCTGAGGCCACGCTGCCCGCCCGAAAACAAGGTTCGTAACACTGAACAAGGGATAGAAGATGTCTTCACATCTCTGCCGAGGCCTCCCAGATGCTCCTTTTCTACTCTGAAATTCCCTGGAGTGGGGAGAAACCGTGGCGTCTTTCAGACGCAGATTCCTCCTTTCTATCAGAGAACAAAGCGGCGAGCGTGGTTGAACTTGCCTTCCTCCAGCGCTGCACAGGGTCGTGTTGTGTGGAAACACAGAGGACCCAACTGAGTTTAAGAGGGATGCCAAAGAAAGAGGAAAACAGTCCTCGGGCAGGACCAGAGCCTTGGGATGTACTTCGTGCCAAGAGGAACCTAATCCTAGCAGGAACTACGATTCATGCCCCAAAGCAGGACGCACACCGGCATGCACCCACGGCGCTGCAAAGAGACAGGAACAGTAATCATGGGTTTAATTCCCTGGCAAATTACCAAGCCAAAGCCTCCAGGCACCCTGCAAACCCATCAGGGAAAGGAGGAAACAGGAAAGCAAGAAATACCAGCCACGCAAGCCGACCGGAGGATTGGCTGGAGGAGGACGAGCGTGGCCGCCTCGCCTCGCCACAGGGGCTGTGCCGGCCGCGCGCCCACGGGCCCCAGCCAAGGGCGCAGCACCCTAATGCACGGGGCCAGGCAAGCCTCCAGCAGGACAGCGAGAAGTCCACGGCCCGTGGGCAGAGCCGCCCCGCTGCGGTCCCCACGCCGGGGTTACGCCGCTCTCTGGGCCAGCAAGGAGCAGAGACCACAAAAGGGGCTTTTCAAGCAAACGCTCCCGGGCTGCAACGCCAGCGCCGTGCGTGGGCTACTAGAGACAAGAGCTGGCTGCCATCCCCTACAAGCCCCGTTACGTTTCACACACAGGGGCTACAGAAGGGAGCAGTCTCTCATCGGCGGCGCCTATATCCCCAGCTGCCCTCCGCACGCACGTGGTGTGTTCATTTCTGCAAGTCCACGGAGATGTTTGGGCTCAGGACAAGGGCATACACGGACACAAAACGTGATCAGAGCTGGCCCTGCTCAAGGCAACAGGTCCCATCAGACAACCCGCACGGGGGAAAGCCCTTCTGCCTTGACGTAAGCTGCTCCAACCCCACCGGCCATCAGGCTCTGCACGGCCAACAGCCAGGGTCACCACCTGCCCAGCACGTCCTCATGAAGCCGAAGCACGATTTGTGTGGTTTTTGGGGAAGGGAGGGCAGGCAGGCTGCAAAATTAAAAACTCGAGCGATCAGCAGTGCTATTTATTAAGGACTGGTCAATTATATGGAGCGAGCTCCAGCGTGAGTAACAGGTCGAGGGCAGGCAGGCAGACCTGCCAGCAGGTTAGCACCAGCCGCGGCTGTACCAACAAGACGCCGGTGCGGACAAAGTCCACTCGCAAACAGCTTTTTGTGGCACCAGCTGGCCAAGCTCCCGCTCACAGGCTTCGCCGGGCACCCGAGAGCTGTACCCAGGGACCGGGATCGAGTAATCCTCCGCCTGGGCTGACAAGGAAATACCACAGGCAGATAAACTGAGTATCAGCAGAGAAAAGCCAGAAAGACAGGTCACCGCAGGCGAGGCATGCGCTCCGGCAGCCCATTTGCATCGAGAGTGCGTACTCTAGTATTTGCCACGCTCTGTACTTGTCTGTCCCCATCCATTCAGTACGCTCTGCGCCAGCACAGCGACACCTGGAAAGTCCCACTCGACTCCCCCGTGATGTCAAACAACCCTTTAAACCGAGCAAGGGAGTTGTCACATGGATGTTGTTTCCATCCTCTCCCATACAGACTTCACACAAGCGGATTTCAAACGTATCGTGCAAAAACCAAGTGTTTTTAAGACAAGTTAACAAAACACGGTAGAATCACAGATGCAGAGAGAAGACGAGTTATTTGAATTTCAGCATAAAGAGCCACCTGCAAGAGCTTGGATGTGTTTGTCCAAAGATGATCTCATGCTAATTTTAAGAAATGATAGCTTGACTGCTGCTTTCAGGGCTTCCCATCAAAAGGATGAAGCCCTCATTTCAAAGCAGATGCTGCGTAAAGCTATACAGATAGTGATCAGTCTGACTCTGGACAAGACGTAGAAGGATGTTTGGCCATTTATAACGTAACAGAAACCCTCTTCCTTTAGCCTGGGTCAAAAATCCATCTTTAAATGTTCCAGAAAGAGGAGGACTCGCACCTCTGGGGAGGCGCTGATGTTCAACCAGCTCCCCGACCTAACCCTACAGAGGCATTCCCCCAGCCGGCGGGACGGCGCCGAGACAGCCCAACCACCACACCTCAAGTGCAGGGTAGCTCTCCGGGGCCGGGAACCCAGCTAGCAGGATGCCAGAGGAGGGTGGGCCTGGGGCAAAAGGCCATATTCCCCCATCGGCTCCCCGGAGCAGCCTCCACGCTTCGCAGGCTATGAGGAAGTGATAACCACTGTCAACAACGGATAGCCACCGCTGGCACAAGCCTATCTCCGCGACGGGGTGAAGTAGGCAAACAATGTCACCTCCCCAGCCCTTTCCACCACCGCACCCACTGGCTGACCCTCCAGAGGAGGAGGCACGGTCCCCGGGGATGCCAGAACCCCCAGCACCACAACGAAGAGAGCCCACTGCTCTGCCCACCGCTCTGCCGAAACCCCACTGCGCTGGAAGTAAAGTAACCTGAAAACAAAGCAAAACCAGGCAAAACAACCATCACCGCTGCAAATACAGCAGAAACCCCTCTGGGTCCAGGCCTGACCTCTCGCTGCTCCACTGCGCCCGACACCAGTGCTGCTCCACCGGAGACGGTCCATAGAGCCCCCGAAAAGCCAAATCATTTGGGAGATCGAGGAGCCACCTCAAAGCCACCCCTGGCAGCAGCTGCGGGACTCAGACCAGCTCCAGGGGCTGCGCAGCATACAAGCCCCGGCTCGCTTTCACATAACCTGGTTGGTTTCCCACCGATGCCTCTGCCCCGCACCCTCCCCCCGGGATCCCACTGGCTCCCGGGGTGGGCAATGAAGCCCCCCAGGCTGGCTCGCCCCGCTCTCCCAGCCCTGATCCCCACGGAGCATCCTCAGACTGCCTCTGAGCATCCCCGCCGAGCATCCCCAAACTGCCCCCGAGCCCCTCAACATCCCTAAACTGCCTCTGAGCCCTCCCAAGCACCCCCAAACTGCCATGAGCCCCCCAAGCATCCCCAATCTGCCCCCAAGCATCCCCAAACTGCCCGCCGAGGCCCTGAGCATCTGCAAACGGCCCCCGAGCATCCCCGCCGAGCATCCCCAAACTGCCCCCAAACCCCCCCAACATCCCTAAACTGCCTCTGAGCCCTCCCGAGCATCCCCACACTGCCCCCTGAGCATCCCCAAGCATTCCCAAACTGCCTCTGAGCCCTCCCGAGCATCCCCAAACTGCCCCCTGAGCATCCCCCAACTGCCCCCGAGCCCCCCCAAACCGCCCCTGAGCCCTCCCGATCATCCCCAAACTGCCCCCCGAACATCCCCAAACTGCCTCTGAGCCCTCCCGAGCATCCCCAAAGTGCCCCCCGAGCCCTCCAGCCCCCCCCAACTGCCCCCCGATCCCCCCCCCCCGACCCCGGCCGGCACTCACCGGGGCCGGTGCGGTTGCCGCGGCCGGCGGGCAGCGCCAGCAGCTGCAGCAGGAGCAGCAGCAGCAGCCGCAGCGGCGGCGGAGCGGCTCCCCGCGCCATGGCCGCCCGGCGCTACCCCGGCACCGCCGCCCGCCGCCCGCCCCGCAGCGCCATCGCCGCCGCCGCCGCCGCCTCCGCCTCCGCCTCCGCCCGCTTCCGCCGCCCCGCCCCGCCCCGCCCCCGGCGGAACCGCCCCCCCGCCGCCGCCGGCGGAGCCGCGGGGGAGCCCGGGACGGGCGCGGGGTCAGCCGGTGCCGGGGCGGCCCTGGGGACACCCCCCCCACACCGGGGTGAACCGGGGAGCCGGCACTGCCCGCAGGACGGGCGAGCCCCGCGGGGGTCGGGGCTGGGGCTTTGTGGGGTGCCCAGACCCTGGGGGAGCCCCGGCACCGACCTGGGCCCCTCCCCCCTGTCCTGGGGACCCCCGTGATCCTGGGGAGGTCCTGAAGCCCTGTCAGCACCCCAAGACCCCGGGGAGCCCCATGACCCAAAGACATCAGCTGGTCCTGGGGTCCCCCGATACCCCAGGAGGCCCCTGAGAGCCCCAGGAGAATAACGGGGGTGTGTGTGTGTGTGTGTCAAAACCCCAGGAGCGCCCTGGACCCGTGGGAGGGTGCCCTGGGGAAAAGGGGGGGGGTGGAACCAGGGTGCTGCCATGGGAGACACAGCCTGGTGGGTTTGCGTCTCAGCGACGCAAAGAGAAAGTGAGACGGGAATTTGAGATGAGTTCATCCTGAAAGCTCAAACATTGACGTGCCTCAGTCGGAAACAGCCGGTAGCTGCCCCCCAGAACTGAAATTGTTGGGGAGGCTCAGCCCTTCAGTCTGAAGGGGGATTTTATACTCATCCCGAGAAAGTTTGATCGCCTTCTCAGCTCTTGCGTATCTGCCACGTTCACAGGACTCACAGGAGATGTGGCTTCCACAGGAATGGTCAACTCATTCTCTGATTTTCTGATGGTCTCCAAAAGAGTCAAGGATCTTCCCTCTTACGTGCCTTTTCTTTGGGACACCTTCTTGTGGGTTTGTGTTCTCCAAGAGAACAATGCAGTCCGGACACGGTCTCAGAGTCCTTGCTCAGGCAAAAATCCCACCACTTGCTTATGGATCAGCATGCTTGAGGACTTCAGACCTGTTTCAGTCGACCACAAACTCCCTGAAGATGGAGTTTTTACTTCAGGAACTCAAAATCTTTGGTTCTTGCTCTCACGGGCCTAATATACTTGCGGTGACTTTACTAGGTAGGGGAAGGAAATTCCCTAGGGAAGAGCTGGTCATTTTCTAGGGGCTCTGACATCATCGAAAGCCCAGTCAAAGCAGCTTACGCAATCAATAGCTAGCAATGCCCTCATCTAATTTACGGGAAGACTTCCTTGAAGTCAGCCCAGAAGCTTGAGCAAATAAAGCACAGGATGGGAAGGGACTGTTCTTCTAATTCCCAGCCTAGATGTGTTCCCTGCCTGTGCGTTTCCATTTGTCCCTGCGTAACGCTGTCCTCGGGTGTTCAGAGCTCTCCTCCTGGAACGCGTCCTGCCTAACGACAGCAGCAGCTTCCTCCGCATCTTTTTGCTGGGCATGGGGATATCATCCCCTTTCTGCTATGTTGATCCTTGAGGCCATGCAGGTACACTGTAATATCCCGATCCTCCTCTATAGTGACAGCATCCACATGTGGGTTTTTTTTTAACATTTTGGTCATTAATAAAAATTCCAAGGCCGGATCCAAGGTCAGATTCTACCAGTAATTTCCCTCCAGCCCAATAATTACCTTTCAACACTCCTGTTATCATCTCCCTGTTTTCTTGAGCTCTATCTTACAGTTCTTTCACTAATCCGTGTTTTCTCCAGGCTAAATTCTGTGGTTTCAGCACCACGTGATGCTGCTGTAACACGGCTCATGACTTACAACAAAGATCGTGACTGCGCTTTGAGATCTTCACCCACAACTTGATGGATTTATTTGTTCTTGCTTCACTCGCGCATATTGCAAGCATCAATCAAAGCCTTCTTTAATGGCTGGACCTCCTCGCCATTTTTCATAATCTCCTTGTTATTTCTAATGTCTTTTTGATAAAATCACACTCCAGTGGTATTATGCTCCTTATCTCTTGTTTTTCTTCCTCCTTTGGGATATCAAGTAATTTGGCAATGTTTTCTCTAGGGAATGGCCAGTCCCTTCCACATTAGCTCTGAGTTCTCCCAGTTGATTTTGCTGTTGCTCAAAAATTGTTCTTCTGAAAGAAGAGCAAACCCTTCTATTCTCATTCTCCATTCACTTAGCCTTCCACTTCACTTTAAAGGTATCAGCTCATCATCAATCAATCCTTATGAATGACTTTCCTGCGATGCTGTCTCTACTTATAGTTATTTTCCTCTTAAGAGACAAAAAAAAAAAGACATTCAAAGATCTGCGAGATCTGAGCACAATTCAAACGCACCTAATGTGGTGCAGAATCAGATCGACAACATTGAACTCGCTCCTGTTCCCCAAGAAAAGCATTCCAGTGTTCAACGGCAGCATTTTGGGTGGTGGATGCTGTAGGACAATGTCACCTCCAGACTGACAGCTGCTCCAGACATGTGAGGACACTAAAATGCCATCATCGGCTTAGTGACTCTGTGGGTTGCTCCTTTCCCCTTTGGCGAAGCGGCCTTGCAGTCTCAGAAGAAGGGGTGAGTTTGACCCAGGGAGGGTGCAATGCTGTCTCTCCCTTTCGGTCCAGAGCTGGAGCTGGAGCTGAAGCTTCTCCGCTTCCACAGGCCGTGCTGCAGGCGGACACATGCAGCCACCCATGGATCACTGTGACCTGCAGCCAGGCAGGAGATCCAGCTGCGGTGATATCTGCCTCCTCTTGTGGTGGCAACCAAAACTGCAACGTTCAGAAAACCGCTGGTGAGCTTCTGTCTGTGCTGAAATCTGAGGGAGCATGGCTGCGCTGGGGCCAGGGCTTCTGTCTGGCCTGATGGCACACCTGGCTCCGAATATAGTGCAGGTGCCCGTGTGATGGTTAGGGCTCACCACATCTGCTCCTTGCTCTTTGGTCCTCAAGCTCAGCCCCCCCTCAGAAGTCAGACCCGAGTGGAAGACCCTGTGCTGGAGAGCGTATTTCCTACAGCGTTTCAAACCGGCCTGGGGAGAAACCTGGACTGTATATTGAAAATATCCCCGTTTGAAGCTACGATCTGGAAAAATAAATAATGGTGACCTGTCCAAATCGAATCTACGGAGCTTTAACAATGCTGACCCATGAATTTTGATAAATATACTTCTGCTATTAATAATGGCACTCGGCTGCTCAGCCATTGAAGGAGGTATAAAAGCTTTCTGGCCGAGCAGCTGCAATGCACATCTTGCTGTATTGCTTTCCATAAATCCATAGCTGAGATCCTCTCGGCCATGTGCAAAGGTCTCTGGAGAGCACAGAGCTGGCACAGTCTGCTCCCCTATCACTGTTTCGCTGGGTCTGGTACAAGGAGTAAAAAACGCCTATGTTTTAACCATCTCCAGCGAGATCCTCGTTGAGTTGTGTCTGCCCAGCAGCTCATTGCCAGCTGAAGTCACTGTGACAGGGCATCCGGAAAGGAACGTGTAATGAAGAGCTGTGTCCCCGGAATACGGATCAAAAATCTGCTTTTAAAGTTGCATGCTTTAGCTTTGGACAGAAACGTCAGCTGATGCTCCATCACGGCGGGAGGCTGGCGAAAGGCTGTTTGATGTCATCCGCAGAGCTTTGCTACGTGCAGCTTTCAGTGTTACTCACAAGTAGGAAAAACAGGAGGTCAATCGTTTCAGTGTGGATGAAGGTACAGTGACACAGACGGGGAAATATGATCTAAAATGGAGGAGCTTGAACTTGAACTGGCTGTTACACCTCAGGAAAAAGACGCTGGAGTCCTCATCGGTGGTTCACCGAAATTGTAGCTTTGATGTGCAGAAGTAGTCCAAGAAGCCAGCAAAATATGGTGATGTCATCAGGAAGAGTTCTCAAAAAAGGGGGAGAAGGCATCTTTTGCCTGCTATGTGACAGCTTGGTGCACCCACATCTGTGCAGATCTGGCCTCTGGATCGAAGGGCAGAGTGGCCTTAGATCCCTGAGCAGAGCAACTGGGATGATCAAGGGGATGGGGCAGCTGCGGTACGAGGAGGTGCTGGGAAGGCTGGGGTTTTTCCCTGGAGAAGGCAGAGCAGAAAGGGCCAACTTTACAAATTCATGAAGTGAATGTGGTACTCATCAGATTCTGCACCAAGAGGCCACTGATGAGTCTAATAGATCGGTTTAAAATGGATGAAAGGGACTTTATATGGGGCAGGAGGGAGAATGCACTTCTGGAACTTGCTGCCACAGGAGGCAGTGGAAACAAATAGGATCAGCAGGTTTGTAAAAGGTACAGCAAATTCATGAGCAGCAGGTCAACAGACAGAGGCTGCAGGCAACAGGCAGGAACGTACCCTTTGAAATTGCTATTACTGCTGCCACGGATGCTGCAGGAGCACAATCAGAAATGGCGAGGCTTGCGTGCTCTCCCCAGAAGGCATCTGCTGCTCCTGAAAACAACACAGGGAGAGAAGAACCGATGATCTGACCAGCAGAGCATTTCCTACGTTCTCAGTTTCACCATCCTTAAGAAAATTCAGATCTTCTCAGATCTGGTTGGTGTGTGGTAGGAAGACAGGGCAACCAGTAGGAAGAAAATTTTTGCATTTCCATGCAATTCCCAACTCTTTAGTGAAAATGGGATCAATCCCCAGTGGACAATATCAAGCAGGCCTGACTGAAAAATCTCGTGGAAAAGGGTTGCTAGTGGTACAGTTGGAGTGAAAATCTGGCTAGATACAATTGTCAAAAAAGACATGGTCAGCCACAAAAAGAAAGTGGGGAAACAATGCAAAGTGGTGGTGGAAAGTTTCTGCCGTTTAGTTGATGAACGGCTCCAAAACAGCAGTGACGGCACTGGGAAGGTATCAGTGGCCAACATCATGTCACCACAGATCTCCTCCTTCTCCTCCCAGATATAAAATCCAAGACCTGGATTCTGTTGTGAACATCTCCAGGGTCAGGGGATTCGTGATGCTTAATGCCTTTTCAGTCATGGGAGCTCACAGAACAAGAACCCAGCTCTGAGGGGCATCAGCAAGGAGGTTTTTTCAGGTATCCCTTGCAGTGTTGAACTTCTTGTGATGGCAAAGGAGAGCAGACAATGTTTTAAGTTCTGCAAATACTTATCAGCCCCGTCCTGTCTGGAGGGGCTTGTACATCTGTGCTTGATGTGACTGCTCATCTGGGAGCAGTCTCTGCTTTTAGGAAAGGAAGGAGAGAAAATATTTGAAGTCCTTCATCAAAATTGGCATTTTAGTGAAGGCTGACTCTATGTTCTGTCTTCTACAACCACTTTTCCTTTTCCCACTGGCAGAACAGCCAGTGGAGAAGGTGGGGGGATCCTAAAAAGTGTGGGTTAAGGTATATTTCAATCATTCCAGTATTCTCAGACTGCTTGCCTGAAAAAAATCCCCTTTGCCTCAGCAGCTGATCGAAGCCATCTCCAAACAGTGTCTTTGGGAAGGGTGGAGGGCGATGGGGTGGCAGAAACAAGACAAGAGGGTCTCTTACCATTAGCGGGGTAAAAGGAGGAAACTAAGGAACTATAAACCAGTCAACTTCAAATCACAACAAAACAGTGGGACATTTAATCGAAGAAAGAGATGAGTAATAACCGCGGCCGTTGCCAAGAATGAATCATTTCAGATGAGTCTGTTTTCCTTCTGTGACAGATTCCAGTCCTTGGTTCAACATTATTATTCACTGTCCTTTCATCAATAACTTATGTGTTGTGAAGGAGAACGCGCTTATTAAATTCTCAGATGTTCCTGAGCTGGGGGGGGCTGCAAGCAACCCAAAGCACTGGGTTAAAATTCAGAATTATCCAGGCAAATCAGAGAGAGCAGTTCAGTACGGAAAATCCAACATTTAGGAAAGAGTAACTGTCCAAATACATGGCAAACAAACTGCTTACACAGCAGGTTTTCAACAAAAGACCTATAAGTTGCACCAATCATGAGTTATTCTATTGGCATATGGGATGTATAAACAGAACAGTTTGTAAAACACATGATATTTTCCCTCCTCTTTCCAGCAAGAGGACCTCTCAACTGGTGTCCTAAGATCAGCTTCCAGTAAGAAAGGAATTCTGTTTCTTCCCACTGGTTGTCTGCTAAATTTTGAATTGGAAATTCCTGAGAAACTCCCCGTGGATACTTGACTTCCTCCAGGAGTATATACTTTGGTGTCCCTTTCCGGGTCACACTCTCTAGGGCCATGCCATGACTATTTATCAGATGTTAATAAGAGTAGTACCCAATCTACCTGGACAACACTGTTTGCAACCCCTCAAGAGACTGGTAAAAGTGTTGTGATCAGGTAATCCATAACCATCAAGTTTGCTTCCTGATGTCATTTTGGTTGCTCTTTCAATAAAAATGAGCTCTGAGACACCACTTGCCTTGGTGGCTACCATATAACAAAATACTATGGTTTTTTGTGGGTATCGTTGAACCATAGATGCTTTGTCCATCATGAATAAATGTTGATGAGTGGTGAGAAAGGCCTCCAGACAGCAGACACATCAGAACAGGCTTTTGTCTCACCTGAAGATGTTCATCTTCCTTCTTCCCCTGAAGCTGCCCGCTGTGACTCTGCCTCCTGTGTTGCCATGGCCTGGATCAGGGGGTTTTGCCCCCAAAGTCCACCTCCTCCGTGTCACCTGGTGCCATTTCGGGCTGCCACTGCTGTAGCAATGCAGAAGTTGCCTCCAGCTCTCTCCTCAGCACCGGGGCTGTGCCAGTACCAGCTGCAAAACCAACCTGGGCCAGCGGTGGGGTAAATATTGGACCTGCTTTGCTCCAGGCCACCGCTGCCGCACTGCCTGCAGGTCCCGGGGCAGCGGGGCGGGAATGTTAGCTGAGGAGGAGCCAAGCTGCAAAAAGCTGCTGCCAGTGTGTCTCACCCCTCAGGCAGGCTGTGTCCTGGGGCACACGAAGCCACGGCCACCGAGGGATGCCCAGTGAAGGGAGCCCAGGGCTGCGTGCTGGGACACATGGGGTGCCCGGCTGCTGGGGCACCCAGTGCTGGACATGGGCTGCTAGGGAGGGCTCCTGCACCCCTCCGAGCTGGCACCGGTGTCCCCAGCGTGCTTGGGACCTGGGGCTGGCTGGAAGCCCATCCTGGCTGCCTGCCTGGAGGCTCCAGCTCAGCCCCACAGGCAGGACCAAGGCTTGGCCCTCTGCACCCTCTGCCTGGCCCCGATAAAGCACCAGCGGCTTGAGGTCCCCATCTTGTGGCAGCAGGGGCAAATGGCTGGGACAAAATTCGTGCTGGCTCCTCGGAGCTCAGCGGTTCTTTGGCCGGGCAGAGCCCCAGGAAAGCGCTCCAGCGCCAGGACACTGCCGGCTGCCACACGACGTGTCCCGCCTAAGGCCACGACACGCCGTGGGAGTGGTTGGAAGGGAAAGCCTGGCAGAGGCAGTGGGGACATCTGCCACCCCCTGCCCCTCCACACACGTACCGTCCCCCGCGTTACACCTGCCCTCTTACGCACACCCCATGTACACAAGGACCCCACCGGGGTCCTCTGTGGCCGGGTTTGGAGCACCCCAACTCTGTGCTGGATTTGATGCTGGCTCTCCCCAATGCTTCACACACTAGTCCACACCGCCTTGCACACCCGTGTGCCCTGACCACCCCCCCCCATGCCTCTGCTCCCCCCGAGCTCCCCGGGGAGCAGAAGTTGTCTGCGGAGCAGAGTTGGGCCCACGGCTATGTCTGGGTGATGTCGGCTGGAAAGGTGCAACCTGCTCCACGCAAAGGGGGATCAGGTTGCTCAGCGATGCCCTGACCAGCTTTGTCTTTCCCTCCTCACCATGCCCAGCTGTGGTGGGCACGTGGGGTTGCGATGCCAGTGGTGCTTTGCTGAAGAAACCCTGGGGGCTGGAGGGCCTCTCTCTCTCCAGACTCATTTGGTGTCTCTCCTGCCTCTGGTGCGTTCACTGATGGTGACTGGATGCCATGGGGCTGGGGCAAGTGTCCATCCTTGCAAGTGCCAGGGAGCAAAGGGGCCGGTGGCAGCCTCGGCTTGGCTCCGTGCTGGGGCTGTGCCAGCCGCCCCGGGGCTTTCTCGAACCTTCCCCCCGGTACAGAGCACCTCCCAGCCCTGGCAGGGATGGGGCAGCCTTACTCAGCACCTGGCAGGTTGTAGCCCCCCGGGACTATCTGCTGCCCCGTCTCCCACCACACCCACAGCTGGAGGAGAGCCCACGCTCGCCTTTATCAGCCACCCGCCACGGCCGTCCCGCTGCGGGCTGTGATAAGGGCCGGGGGCTGCGTGGACACCAGCACTGCAGCACCCAGCGCCGCTTGGCTGCCTGTGCTCGTTTTCCTGCCCTGACACCCTTTATCCCGCTGCGGCTCAGGACCCAAACAGCAGGATCTGGGGCTGCTCCCCTTCCAGTCCCCCATGCCCGCTGATCTCCCCCAGCCTGCCAGTCCCCAGGACCCTCCAAAGCGACACCCCAGCAACGCAGCATTAGGTTGGAAACAGAAGTAGTCCTACGATGCCGCACAGCCCTGTGTGCTGGGGATGCACAGAAAGATGCCCGTGCGCTTGGGGGTCCTCAGGGTGTCCTCGCTGTGCCACCACACAGAGGGTTGCAGGTGCCGGGAGCCCGTGTACCCCACTGTCTTCCACAAGCACTTCCAGGAGGAGATATCTCCGACAATTTAGCCTGAATGAGGGCAAGGAGCGCGCGGCGCTGGTGGGGCAAGAAGGGTTCCCAGCGTGGTGGTCTGGTGGGAAGGCCAAGACGGGCTGGGGCTGCAGGGAACTCCCAGGGGCCAGACTCTGGCTGCTCTCCGTGAGTCTTTTCCCTCTACAGGTGACTGCAAATGCTCTGCTTGCTCTCAAAGAGCAGCATCTGCCTGTCGGGCACCACCACCCAAATGCTGTCTCCTCTCAGAGAGAGCAAAACCAGAGCACATCTCCTCCGCATGCCCACCTGGCAGGGGGGGACCTCCAGTTCAGACCCCCGGAGCAGATCCCTCCCGCTCCCACCCCGCAGGCAGCAACCAGAGCAGGACGCCAGGGCTGGAGCACAAGTGCAACAGATTTTATTTCAGATCATTTGGCTGCTGGCTGTCGGCGGGCTGGCAGTGGGTTGGGTCCAGCTCTAGCCGTGGTGCCGTCTTAACGGTACTTGGCAGTCAGCACGTTGCCCACGGCGCACAGGAACTTGTCCAGGGAAGCGTGGACCTCCGGGGTCAGGACAGAGGGGTGGTGGATGGCCACCACCACCAGGAAGCATTGGCCCAGCAGCTGAAAGGCAAAAGGAGAGGGTGAGCAAGGGGGGTGAGGCGAGAGGGTGGCCAGGGGGGTGCAGGAGGGGAGCCGGGCTGGTCACCCCTTCCCAGGCACTCACTTTGAAGTTGACGGGGTCCACGCGGAGCTTTTGGGCGTGGAGGTCGCTGAGCTTGGAGAGGGCACCCGCGATGTCATCGATGTGGTTGGCAGCCTCGACCAGGGCAGCTGCCACCTTCTTGCCGTGCCCCTTGACCTGAGCGGAGCCGTGTGACAGGTCGAAGTGGGGGAAGTAGGTCTTGGTCTGGGGGTAGGTGGCGAACATCCTGGGGGACAGAGAGGGTCAGGGACGGATGGGGACGGGGACGGATGAGACAGGGTCACATAGGACGGGGACAGTTGTGGATGGGGAGAGGATGGTGGCAGGAGGGAGGGAGTCAGGGACAGACAGGAGAGGGGATGATGAGGGGGATGGACACATACCTCTCCAGGGTCTCGGCGCCGTACTCCTCGGCATGGCCGCCGATTTTGGCGAAGACGCCCTTCACGTTGTTCTTGTCAGCGCCGGACAGCACCATGGTGTCACCTCCGCGTTGGCAGCCCCCAGCACGGGTGCCCCCACCGGCCGCCGCCGCCCTTATATGCGGTGCGGGAGCACCGCCCGCCCCCGGCCCGCCCCGCCGCCGCTGGAGCCCGGCCAGCGCCGCGCCCCGCTCCGCCCCGCCGCCCCGGCACCGGCACCGGGCCCGGGGGGGTCTCTGCCCCCCGGCACCACCCGGGGTTTGGGTCAGGATTAGGGTTAGGGGTCGCATCAGCGCGGGATGGGTGGTCCGTCCCCTCCGGCACAGGCTGAGTGCAGGGTTAGGCGCAGGGTTAGGGTCGGGGTTAGGGTCTGCACTGGCATGCGTTGAATTTAGGGTCTGCACTGGCATGGGCGGACGTGTCCCTGTGTGTCCCCTCCTGGCACAGGCTGGGTTCGGGGCTGGGAGCAGGGTACCGGCTGAGGGCACAGCCTGGATGTGTTCTGGCAGGATGGTGGGGACGGCAGCGTGGGGGTTGTAAATTCGGTAGCGTGGTGGGAGTCTGTGACCCACGGACTGAGCCTGCCCAGCGCTCCCGACACCCACGCGCAGCCCCGCGGGCACTTGCACCCACTGACCCATCCAACACAGCCTCCACGCACAGACGTGAACTGCCCCGGTACACGCACTGCCACCGAGCACGGCCCCTACACGCACACCGTCCTTGCACACACATTTGCTGCCCCTATATGCACACTGCCACCCAACACAGCCCCTGGGCGCACAGCCACACATCCACGCTGCCCCACTGCATCTACTGCTCTTGTTGCCCCCAGAACACCCCAAAATGGTGGACCCCAAAGCGTGTGCCCTCTTCACCCCCTCCTCCCCAAACCGCTGTCACCCTTCACACGCGGACCCCGCAGCTCCCCTGCCCCAGCCCTCTCTCCCGCGCACGGGCTGTGCTGGCCCCGGTGCTGCGGGGGGACCGGGTGACCCTGACTCCTGGAAAGGGGGGACACTCGGCAGAGCCATGGGGATCAGCGCCGGGCACTGATGGAAGCGCTGGCCTGCAGCAGCAGGAGCTCACAGCCGGGGAAGGAGGGCACGCAGGGCCACAGCAGCCCATGGCGAGTCCCATGTGCCCCAAGGCAAGGAGGGCAAGAAGGACAAGGAAGATGAGGATGGTGAGGAAGACGAAGAGGGTGAGGAGGGTGTGGGGGCCTGTGGTGCTTCCAGTAGGTTCGAGAGCTGGCGCAGGCAGGCAGGGGACAGTTCACACCCGTGTTTCCTCCATGGCCGACGGTTCTTATCGTTTGTGTTTGGGGGAGATTAGCTCGAGCTGGCACCATGTCAGAGCAGAGAAGGAGGGGAGGATGGGGGCGGGGGGGGGCTCATCTTCTGAGAAGCGGAGCCCAGGGGAACAGTGGCGGGGCGGTGTGTCTGCTGCCTGGGCCCACATTGCGGGGGCAAACTGCAAAGGCAGGAGAGCCCTTCAAACTAGTAGCACAAGAATAAATGGGTGTAAAGGGACACGAAGACACTGGGACGTAGACTGGGATGTGTCCGAGGCTGGAGGAAAAGCGTTGTGGGTTCATGAGTGCACTTGCAGGAGCAGGGGCCGGCATGGCCCGGGGATTCCCAGCGCTGTGTTTCTGTGTGGGCAGGGTCCCCGCACACCCAGCGCCCGCCTGCTGCCTGCGCTTGGCCACCGCAGGCACCGCTCTGCTGGTGCACCATCTCCCATCCCTCACGAACGCTCGTCTCCTCCCTCTGGGGTAACAGCACAGAGCAAACCCAGGGCTGGTTTAGTATCTCATAACCCATCACCTGTGATCTAAAGACAATGTGTTGGGTTTTTCTTAATTCAGGCTCCAAAACCCTGAAACTGGTGGCCCTGTGGTAGACCGCAGCTCTGTCCCTCCCGCTCCCACCCTGCCCCGGTGCCAGGAGAAGAGGTGACACCCAGGGCAGGAGTGGGGGTACTTCCCTGGCAGTTGACAGGGATTTGTGGCTCAGTGGCTTGAGCCCAAGACTACTGTTTGTGCTTAATGATCCGTGGTGGATTTTTTTCACTCTGTGAACTTGTCTGCTTGCTTTTGGAGCTCGTTGCAGATACTAAGCTCCTACAGCTTCCCCAGTGACGTCCTAAAAAACCGTCGTGATAGGTAGAGCCGGGAGGGATTAATCCCACCCTTTCCCCCCCGCCCCCTGGAGAATCCTTCAAGGGGATGCAAGAACCATGTTTGGCTGGGCGCATCCTTCCCCCCCTGCTCCCCAGAGGGATGCAGGCACGGCGAGGTGACAGGCTGAGCTTTATTCCTGGGGTCCTGCTTCCAGCATTGGCTGCAATCCCAAACTGGGGGGATGTGGAAGCAGGAAGGACCCTCGGGGGGGCAATCCAAGGAGCCCATGGCCAGTGCTGCCCCCTGCACCACCCGGCCTCGCCGGCAGCTCCCTCTGTCCCTCCCTTGCTCCGATGGGAGCACCGCAACACCCCAGCCCACCCTGGCCCCCTGCCCCAGCACAGACGGACACGGTGCTGTGGCAAAGGTGTCTTTATTGATGGCACCCGGGCGTGGGCAGCAGCTCATCTGTACTTCTCGGCCAGCACGGCGGCCACGGCCGACAGGAACTTGTCGAAGGCGGCGTGCACCTCGGGGGTGTAGTCTTTGCCCAGGTGCACAGCCAGCACCACCTGGAAGCACTGCGACAGCAGCTGCAAGGCAAAACGGGGCTCAGCACCGCCACTATGACCCCCATCCCCCCGTCCCCCGCTCCCCGTCCCCTGTACCCCCGCCTGCCTTGAAGTTGACGGGGTCGACGCGCAGGTTGTAGGCGTGCAGGTTGCTGAGCTCGGACAGGGCCTGGCTGAGGTTGTCCAGGCTCTTGACGGCGTTGCCCAAGGCGGTCACCACCTTCTTGCCGTGGCCACGGATCTGGTCGGAGCCGTGTGACAGGTCGAAGTGGGGGAAGTAGGTCTTGGTCTGGGGGTAGGCGATGAACATCCTGCCGGAGTGGGACGGTCAGTGCCGCCGACCCCCAGCCGGACCTCCCCCGCACCAGACCCCCCCCGTGGGGCTCCCACCCGCTCGCCCCCATCGCCCATGGGGTCCCCGGGCCTGGCCCGCACCTCTCCAGGGCCTCAGCTCCAAAGTCCTCCTGGTGGCCCTGCACCTTCTCCCAGATCTGCTGGATCAGCTTCTTGTCGTCGGCGGTCAGCATGGTGGCAGCTGGTGGCGGTGGTGGCAGGCAGGTCTCGGTGGCAGCGGCACACACGGGGACGGCCTCTTATAGCAGCCGGCACCTCCGCCCCGGCCTTATCTTATCGGCGCCGAGGGGCGGGGGGCTGCGGCGTGCCGGGCCCAGGGAGAGGCTGCGGTGCTGCACCGGGGGGCCCCAGCTGCCCCGGGGGGCCCGGCCCCGGGGAGGCCCCGAGGGGGCCCGGCTGCCCTGCCCTGCCCCACTGCCCCAGCCCCACGCCGGGCTGGGGGCCGGGGGCTGCCCCATGGTCAACAGCAGCCACTGGCACGTCCCATGGTTGCCATAGCCTTGGCCTCGCCGGCGAGCGTGTCCTCAAGCCTCCTGTCGGGGTCCACCATTCCTGCCCTGGCCGGGCCAGGGTCCTCCCTGGTTCCATGGGTGTCAGGGTGGGTCCCGCATGTGTCCCTGGCCCCTCATGTCCTCCAGACTCTGGCGTATCCAGCCCCTCTCTGCCCAAAGAGCCCACGGACCTCTGAGCAGGAGTCACGGACAAGCCCTCCCGGGTCGCACTGGGGATCGACCTTGGGAAACACCATCTCTCCAGCAGCCTGGAGAAACCTGGGTGGGGAAAAACCTCCTTTTTGGGCACATGGTCTTCCCAAAGTCTGTCCTGTGATGTTTGTCAGGCCAGGACTTCTTCCCTTCTTCCCACCTCTGTGTGCTCCTGCCTGTCCGTAAACATCGGGACATTCCGCAGGGCATATGGTGGTCAGTGACTGTCCCATCTTTTGCTCAGCCTCTGTACAAAGTCTTTGAAAAGAGGGGGTTTTAGGGAGTTTGAGGGGGGTTACCCACTTTTTTTTCTCAGGAACCAGCTGGGCATCAGTCTACCCGCAGGAGGTGGTGAGTGATTGCCTTTGCATCACTTGTTTTGTTTTCTTCCCTCTTCTTCCACTGATCCTTCACTTATTAAACAATTCTTTCTGTTTGTTCGTTTATTTGATCTTGATCCCCAGGTTTTCTTGCTTTTATTCTTCCTTTCCTCTTCCCCTCATCCCATTGAGGGGGGGAATGCGCGAGCAACTGTGTAGTGCTTAGCTGCCCACTGGGGTTAACCCACAACAGGTATGTATGGAGGATCCCTGCACTCCCCCCAGGGTAACCATCAATTCTGTACTCTTCCCTGTTGCTGCTTTCCAGAGAAATCCCAGGAATTTGTGGTCACCCGAGTGCTATCAACACTGATCTCCAGTGGCCACTAGTATTCTCAAATGTCAAATGCGTGTAAAGTTCCCCGTATAAAAATAAGAGATGTCAAGCTGAGGGGATGGTCCCTTTACCAAACCTGTCTAGCAGGTGTGATAGCCCAAGGTGTTCATGAAGCACATCAGGTACCTTGTCCATACCCCATGGAGAGGAGCAGGAGAAGACACTGCCCAGCATCAGTCTGGGCACATCACAACATATGGTTTTGTTCACAACAGGCTGTGATGGGTTTTGGACAGGCCAAACAAAAAGCTCAGGTCCATTCAACATCCTAGCAGCATAAAAGACTGTTTCCTGGTCTTTGGTGGACATACCTCTGGTGAGCAGTAGCCATCTCAGGGCTCTAGTCCATTCTGGCCCTCTGCCACTTCTTCCCACTGAATATTATGTTATGTTATTCCCACTGAATTTACACAGCTTAGAACATGAATTAGAACATGAATTCTTTAGTACATAGATTAGTACATGAATTTACACAGCTCAGTATTTCCCCCTCCATATTGTGTAGACATTGCAGAAGACCTCACTGTGCAGGTGTAGGTGGAACACATGGACATGAAAGCACAGAGACCGTAGTTCATATTTGAATTATTTATTGGGTTTTGCAGGTGACCGAGCCCCTGCATAGGGGATTTGAGAGGACTGCACAGGAAGGGGTGAATACCCCAGAGCCTGGCTGCTGGGGTGCGCCAGGGATGTGCGTCCCTCACCCTCTGTGGAGGCCATTTATCTGTACTTCTCAGTCAGAACAGAGGACACACTGGACAGGAACTTGTCCCACGCAGCATGAGCTTCTGGGGAGAAGTCACTGGGATAGCGGGCAGCCACGGAGCACAGGATACAGTGGGAAAGCAGCTGTAAGGGAAACCAGGATGAAATCCATCATAATCAGTCACAAATGTCAGTCTAGGGGTCTGCAACGGGCCTTGGTTCCAGCGTGCTCTGGGATGACAACTACGTGTCCCAACCAGGTAGCGCCGCTGCCTGATGCTATGTGCGAAGAAGCAGAGTTGCCTTTGGTATAGGGGAAAAGGCACTGCTCGGTACCACTCCCTCTTTCCAAGTGTCCCTCCCTTCCTCCCTCCCCAAAGGGAAATGCAACAAAGTGGAAATGTTTAGAATTTACTTTGTTCAAGATGAGTGATATAACTTGACTTGTGAGGGAGGTTCATAAATTACAAGAAAGGCAGCAGAGGCTCGAGTCTGCCTAACACAAACTCTAGGAGCCCCTGGAATAGTTCTTTGCTTAAGCTAGACCAGATCTTTCATTAAAAGGCCCAACTTCAGGTTAAAAATCAGGTGGGGAACAGGCAGCGGCGTGAGTTGACAAGGCTGTGTGGTGCAGCCAGGGATCAAGCTGCCAGTAGCTAAAACGATCTGCAGTCGCTAGTTCTGTGATGGCAGTTTTCACCCCTGAAAGTCTCTGTGCTCACTCACCTTGAAGTTCACTGGGTCCACCCTGAGGATGTAAGCATGCAGCTCACTGAGTTTGGCCAAAGCGCCTCTAATGTCATCAATGTGCTTCACAGCTTCCCCGATGGCATTCATGACCTTGGAGCCATGACCACGAAGCTGACCTGAGCCTTGGCTGAGATCAAAGTGAGGGAAGTAGGTTTTCGTCTGGGGGTAGCTGGAGAAAAGCCTGGAGGAGAACATGAGAATGAGATGCAGCAGTGGAAGCGACATGCATGAGATGGTAAAACCTCAGTGCAAGTGCAGTGTAAACCTGCCAGCTACAGAAGTGCACTCCTTCAGCACTTGTGACAGAGCTTTGGGGTCTCGAAGCCTGTGTCAAGGAGGTCTTTGTGCTCTTAAACCTCTTCTGCAGTATGCGCAGATTAGGCAGTGGGATAATCTGTACGTACTAGAGAAGAATGAAATGTTAAAAATTATTTTAAATTTAAATGTATTGGGGGGGGGGGGGGCGGGGGGGGGGTATTTAAAAATAAATAATAGCCCCAAATTGTCACTGCATTTCCTATATTACATTGTAAGTCAGTTTGCAGGATCTTCAAACTAATATGAGCTGAACGAACTAGAATCGATATGAGTGGTACTCAGAGTCCTGGAAGGAGTATCACAATACTTTATATTGAGCAATAAATAACATTTAAATAACTTTGAATAACATAATTTCAGCACAATTTCCAGACTGTTATCCCTTTCGTGCCAGCTTGCTTAATTTGTATGAATTTTGGATTACTGTGCTATACCTCATGCAGTGGGTCAAGTTGTCTCGTTTCCTAACAGTTTGCTACTTATCAACTGGAACAATGAAACGTCAGTATCCAGTGAATTTAGTGGACAGCTATTCTCTTAATGCCTAGAAATCGCAAGAGAAAGTGCAACACGTACAGAAATGGCATCACTTGTACAACAAACCATTTCAAGTTGATTTCCTAACAGTGATAATCCTAATTCAGGACTCTGAGTATGAATGACTGAATTCCTCGCCAGGGCTCCTGGCCATGCATTCTTCTGAATTGCTATAATGGGAAATAAACCATTAGAATTGCTTAGAAAATTATGTTTTGTTGTAAGATTTTGAAGCCATCTATTAGCATTTAGTAGCACAGATATAATCCCAGAAAATTACATACCAAACATCAACCCTCACCAGCCCCAGTGTGCTCCTCACTCATGCAAATTTTACACGAGGTGCATCCTAACAGCAAAGGCAGAGAAGGCCCCCTCTTCGGAGGGCTTCTGCGGCACTTACCTCTCCAGTGATTCTGCCCCGATGGCATCAGCTTGGGTAGACACCTTTGCCCAGATGGCGACCACAGCGGCCTTCTCGGCTTGAGTCAGCGTCATTGTGCGGGAGGGTGCGGGCTCAGGCTCCTTGCAATGAACGCTCAGAGCAGGTTTGGACTCGTCACCCTGCCGGCCCTGGTTATAAAGAGGAAGGGGAGAGCGGACCTTGGCGCCTGTCCACGCTCATTGGTCACTCCAGAGGTCCACCCATGGAGGTGGGAGACTCTTATCTCCCCGTGAAACAAGGCCTATTTCGGCAAGGGTCAGTGCACTGGCTTCCTTGCTTGCTGGTGTTATCAGCTTCTTGCTTCTTAACATAATGGCCGTGTGGCCCAAATAAATTATCTGGACACATATTGATACATGAACAGACAGATAATGCTGGAAAATTCCAGCAACGGAGCATTAGGACACATCTTTAAGATGAGGAGCATGTGCACTTCAGGCATACCAAGGAGCTTGGAGAAAAATCTGCATTTTCTGCATTGTTTCACAGGTGCAAACACAAGACTGGGCCTTTTTGAGCCGTATCATACACTTCCAGTATATGTGGCTGCCACGGGGCCCAATATTTCATATAAGATGATTCCTAAGTAGCGCTAGGGACAGGCTGGGGGATGTGCAGTATAGTTCAGAGGGGGAGTGAGACCCTGGTTTTGTGGGAGCCAGTGGAGATTTTGCCATTTGCTTCAGCACTGCCAGAACTTTGTTTTTCCAGCCTCTTGCAAAGAATTAGGGACACATTCCACAATTGATATTGCTTATAATGGTACCAGTAGTAATGATTCCTATGGATACAGGGAGAGGGAGCTCATAAAGTTGAGTAGGATCCTACAAAAAAGCATGCGTGTGTGAGAAAGCCCTGTCAGACTTTTTTTTTCATCACTAAATGCATCATACTGCACGTCTTTGATTTCAACCTGTGTGATCTTACTGTTAATTATCCCTTGTACGGTAAAATATCCCTTAGCACCACAGCCAGTGCTGGTGTGTGCTGTGCTGCGTGCTGGACATGAGCAGGAAAGCCTGGTCCCAGGATAGATGGCTTGTAGCTTCAGGGCATGGACACACTCGAAGGGTGAAGGACCAAACAAGCAAAGGGAAGACCAGCACAAGTCTGTAATCACAGATAAGTGGGCAAAATGTCAAAGAAATACCCTACTGAGAGAGAACTGAGAGAGAGCTGCTGAACCTCAGGGGATGAATATCCTGCCAGCACATGAAGCAGAGGTAAATCTCTCTGCCACCCTGATAAACTCCAGCAGCCGTACACATCACTGCTGAGTGCTGGCAGCCGTGCGTGGAAAGCTGGCTGGGACAGAGGGGGCAGATAGTGCTCTCTGCCCAAAGAGCCTCGCACGCTTGTGCGGAGAAGGTTGATATGTATGAGCCAGATTCCTCACTGAGACATGTCTGCGTTTCACAGCAATGCTGCAGAGGATGCTCCCCAGACATGCTTGTCCTGCTAAAAGGAAAGCCCTTCTCGGGATCTAATGATATTGGGTCATGCGTGCATTGCAGCATGTCCAGCCTGTGGTTATCTGTACCAAAGGAGCAATGCTGGTGCAGTCACACCACCCAGCCCCCCTGAATGTCCCACAGGAGCATACATCAAGCTTGGAACCTCTCCTGGGAGCCACAGGGTGGCTGTGCTACGCTGCTGGGCAGGGGAACCCGACTGCTGGCAGGTGGTGGTTTTGGGGAGGGAGCTAGGCTCTCATGTGTGCTCTGCTTATGGTGGGAGCTTATTCTGTGCCTTCACATGGAGATAGGTCTCTCCTCTCTGGGTAGACTCTGCAGCCCGGAGGAGTTGATACAGTCACTACAAATAGACCCCACTCTCCCAGGGCTGTGGCTCTGCCACCACGTCCTGGGTTCAGGTGGGAATGAACCAGCGGTGTTAGAGAAGCGGTAGCAATGGGGTCAGGCAGCGGCTGCTGCGTCCTCTGGTGTTCCCAAGTGTTCTGGTGGCTGCAGTGGCACCTGCAGAAGGGCTCTGACCCACCCCTCGGGCTTTGCACTGGGCTCTGAGTTTAAGCCTCTCTGCATGCGATCTGTCAGATGAAGCAGAAGAAGCCCTGGGCTCCCCCAAAGGGCAGGCACAAAGTGCTCCATGCTTCTTGGTCTGCAAGCCTGGCTGGGTTGGGTGATCTTGTATTCTCATGCCCTCTGCGGAGGCCGACACCTTATCTGGGATTTCATTACAACCGCGTTCAGCATCACAGCTCCCTCCGCAGCCCTCCTGCCCACGGGCTGGCTGGGTCATTCGCTTCTTTCGGTACCTCACTTTAAGAGGGGATACAAGAGGGGACTCAGTTGAGACCCAGTGAAGACAATCGCTTTATAATAAGGAATATTATCAGAGGGCTCTCTGTGTATCCTCCCTTCAATAAATGCCACACATGTCCACCGAAAGCCCGGAGCTAACTGTGTCTGGCTACACAGAGGCAGTGCAGAGCAGTCTCCCATTGAAAGTGCCTCCGATGGCATGGGCAACAGTCCTTCACTCAGGGCACAGGAAAAGGCAATATTCAGTTTATACAGCTTAAATGGATGGAGGTATCGAGGGAAGCTGTATTCATCATCCCTTGCTACGTGCATTTTAAAAAACTTGCAGTTTCCCATAGAAAAATTGCTTTGAAAATAAAGATGTTGTTTTTAAATATACATTTATACAACATTTTTGTTTGCTCCCCGAAGTGCTGCCTCTTACGTCACCCACTGCACGGCTGCGCTCCAAGCTTTCCCCGGTGAGAGTGCTTTTAATCAGAGGTCACTCAATCAACGTATGAGGGAAGCGATGGTGACCCAGATATACCCAGGGATAAGGCAGAGACCGTCAGGACTCTGTCTTATTCTGCTGCTCACTGTTTAACCTGAACATTGATCCTCCGTGACTGTAGGATTAAGGTCTGTGTAGACATGAGGGGCAGAGTGATGCCCGCCCAGGAGGGTTGGTCATCACTGAAATCTTTATGGAATTTGAATTCATTTTCTGAGAGTTACTCTTGCACTATCACAAAAGCGAAAGCAGCCAAAAGATGACAGTGGTTTGCTAGAAGGAGCTCATTGCTTGCCCAGGATCAGGGCTGTGCCGGGGATGCGCTGGCAGAATGTCCACCCTTGTGCAGACGATGACTATTTGCCATGAGCCTGTGAAATGTCACCAAAGGTGATTTTTAGTATTAACGTAGGCCTCTCTTAACCCTGTTCCACAAACAGGTTGCCAGTTTCTCGTTTTAAAAGGCAGAAGTGAGCAACAGGCCTGTTGGCTCATTATAAAAGTGGGGTTGTAATTTCTGTCAGCCCTGACTGTACATCCAGTGGCCGGTTGAACGGCATCGCTGTGAGATCAGGGATAACTTTCCCCACAGACCTGCACTCTGCACAGGGCCGGTTTCCCCCTCGAAGGGAATTCCCAGGGATAAGGTGTCATATACGGCTGCTCTAACTCTGAAAAATTCTGGGAGTATCAAGTTTTGGAAATCTTAAAAATGGAATCTAAGTCCTGTCTTTATTCTTTGACTTCCTACCAGCTTGCAACAGTTCACTTTAACTAAACCACAGCCTCCAAGAGCTGGAAATGACAAATATGTCTGCAATTTATTATTTAAGAAAGTAAAATTATGCTTCGAAGCAGACACGCAGGGAAGTTTTAACGCTGCTGCCCAGCGCTGGCGCAGGAGGAATGCTCTGCTGCGATAACGTGACTGCTCTTTAATCACCCTCAGCCAACTCTCTCCTCTCAGCGACACCTTCTCTTGCTCCAATTGTTATCACCGGCCTCGCGGAGGAGAATGGCCCTGCAGATTACGGCCACCCTGCCTCTGCTCATCTCCCTCTGCAGCCACCCACCGCTGCCTGGTGTCCCCAGGGGGAACGCAGAGCAAGAGGGGATATCTCAGAGCCTTCAAATATCCAAATATTGCAATCAAATGCAGGAGTATTTACGCGCAAAACCCAGGACATCCTCTAACATAATTGCTGATAATTTTCTGATCTCAGTTAAGCACAAAATAAGACGAATGCACCAAGACAGCTGCCAGCTGTTACTCGTACTAATCTCGAGGCAGGAGTTAGGTTACAGGAACCACAAGGCAAGTTCATAGAATCATAAAATCATAGAATCGTAGAATCATAGAATCATGGAATCATAGAATTGTCTAGGTTGGCAGGGACCTTTAAGATCATCACCTCCAACCGTTAACCTAACACTGCCAAATCCACCACTAAACCATGTCCCTCAGCACCACATCTACACATCTTTTAAATACCTCCAGGGATGGTGACTCCATCACTTCCCTGGGCAGCCTGTTCCAACACTTGACAACCCTTTCTGTGAAGAAATTTTTCCTAATATCCAATCTAAATCTCCCCTGGCACAACTTGAGGCTGTTTCCTCTTTTCCTAGTTGTCTCAGCGCTGTGAAGCCCCCCCGAGATCTTGCAATGAACATAAGGAACATGATCAAGCGTGCCTTTCCTTGGCACAGGGAGTCAAAGGGTCCGATTTCCACAGTTTTGAGTGAAGTTCTGGACTCGTAATGGCTGAACTGGCAGAATCACTAGAAATGACCCAAAGAAATGGGAACGGGGGGGGCCAGGCCCCCAGCAGCCCCTGCACCAGGGCTGCAGGGCCAGCACCGTGGCTGGGGACTGGGGGGCCACCACACACAGGCTGGGGGTGCTGGGGACACCAGGCTGAGCTGCCTGTGAGTGGGGGAAACACTGGGGGTGCCAGGAAGGGGGAGTGGTGTCCATGGGCATGGGAAGTACTGGTCCAAACTGGGGACACTGGGCTGATTGAGGGGGGTGCTGCGAGGGGCAGGGGGGTGCGAAGTGCTGGTCTGAACTGGGCACACTGCACTGTACTGGGGGCCAGGGCTGTACTGGGGCATGAGGCTGCAGGGATGCGAGGTGCAGGTCTGAACTGGGGGGCACTGGACTGTACTGGGGGCCAGGGCTGCAGGGATGTGAGGCGCTGGTCTGAACTGGGCGCACTGGGCTGTAGTGGGGGACAGGACTGCAGGGTGCTGGGCTGAACTGGGCGCACTGGGCTGTACTGGGAGACGGGTCTGCGGGGTGCTGGGCTGAACTGGGCGCACTGGGCTGTACTGGGGGACGGGTCTGCGGGGTGCTGGGTTGAACTGGGCGCACTGGGCTGTACTTGGGACGGGACTGTGGAGTACTGGGCTGAACTGGAGGCACTGGGCTGTATCAGGGGACACTCGGCTGTACTGGGGGCCGGGGCCATGGAGTGCTGGGCTGAACTGGGCGCACTGGGCTGTACTGGGGGCCAGGGCCACGGAGTGCTGAACTGAACTGGGCACACTGGGCTGTACTGGGGGACGGCACTGCGGGGTGCTGGGCTGAACTGGGCGCACTGGGCTGTACTGGGGGCCGGGCCTACGGGGTGCTGGGCTGAACTGGGTGCACTGGGCTGTAGTGGGAGCCGGGGCTGCGAGGTGCTGGGCTGAAGCGGGTTGTGAGGCGCGGGGGGCCGGCTACACTCTGCCCGCAGCCGTGAGGCCCCGGCCCGGGGCCGGCCCCGGGAGCGGCAGCTCCGCCCCACCGGGAGCGGCGGGCCGGGCCCGGGCCGCGGGCGGAAGCGGAAGCGGAAGGCGGCCGGGGCGGGCGGGCGGCCTTCCCGCGGGCCGTGCCGTGCCGTGCCGTGCCGGCATGGGCGAAAGCACCAGCCCCATCAGCGTTATCCTGGTGAGCTCGGGCAGCCGCGGCAACAAGCTGCTGTTCCGCTTCCCCTTCCAGCGCGGCGCCGAGCACCCCGCCGCACAGGCCAGTAAGTGCGCGACGCCGCGGGGCCCGGCCCGGCCCGGCCTGGGGACTTGCGGCTGCCCCGCGCCCGCGGGAGCCTCCGCCGGGGGCTGCCTCCGCCCGTGGGGGCCTGGCAGCCCCCTCGCACATACCCCCTGTGGGGGCCTGGTGTCCCACACACACTCCCTGCGGCGGTCTGGCACACCCCGCCGTGCCTCAGACCCGCCGGGGGGGCCTGGCACCCCTCACAGGCCTCGTAGGCCTCACAGGCCTCGTAGCCCTCAGGTGCCCTGGCACCCCTCACTCACACACACACGCCCCCCACGTTAATTAAACCACATTATATCAACGTGTAATTATCGACCTGCTGCCTTACTGGTGTTCCTGTGGGTTTTAAGAGCTGTAGGGGATGGAGGAGGCAGGGTGAGGAGTGAAGGCACCAACCTGGGAGAGGGGATTCTGAAAACCCAAAGTGAGCTTCAACCAATAATGGGTAGAAACTAAGAGACTTTAGTCCCATGTGTTGAATAACGGGGTGGAGAAGGTTTCATTTTTCCTGGAAAATAGGGACATGGGACCGTTCAGGTACCGGCTGAGGTTGTGCCTCTTCCTCCGACATTCCCAATCCAGGATGGCGCCTGGGACCTGCCCGCAGCCAGGGAGTTCTGTGGGGGCCGGAGGCACGATGGCGGTGCCCACGGCATTGCAGGCAGGGTGGGTGTCCCACCGGGCCTTGCCGGTGGGCAGGTGTCATGGTGCGTGGCCTAAAGGTGCTGCAGAGTGATGAGGCTGTTTGATTTGGGTGGCTTGCTAACCGCTGTGTGTCAGGAGAGGTCTGACACCCCTGCTTAGGTTGTGAGTCACTTTTTACCACAAGAGAATCATCTTCAAACCCCTTTTTGTTTTTATAGGTAAAATTGAAAACGTGGGTGGTTGTTTTTTTTGGCTGGCTCCCACCCCGCTCCTGCTTTTTTTTGGTAAAGGATTTTGATACCTGTGATTGCAGGAGGGCTTTTGGAGCATTATCATTGTCCTGAAACCTGAGCAGTAATGAGGGAAATGCATTCATCAGAGTTTTGTTTTCCACTCTCTCTCAAACTGCAAATTGTTACCTGGCACTTGATAGAAAGTTGCTTCTGTGAATGTTTTGCTTTCTTCTTTCTATTCCCTGAAGATGAAGACCTCTTTCTCCTATTTTTTTATGTGTTTTTTTCAGTGAGAATAGAAAAAACAAGATCTGGTACTTCTACCTAAAAAGGAAGGGGCTTTCTGCTTTTAATATTACTTTTTTTAGATCTCTGTTATAGAACATTTTAAAAAGGGCACAGACGAGCATCGTCTTAATGCACTTATTTGAATGAACACTTAAGGAGATTGTTCCTTGAAAAAGCTGTCTTTATTCTTTGTTTCAGATAAGCCAAGGAGTCGATACGCTGTGAATAGCTCTGGTGACACCACAGAAGATCAAGATGGGGACTCCAGGTAGGGGAAAACGTTTCTCCTTGCCTAAGCATTTGAAACAGGAGAGATGGCCTCTTGCTCTCTTGCCTGCTAGTTCACTAGGCAAATTCTCTTGGACTGTATAGAAGACGACCTGCCAAAAAAATGCTTTAATGCCAAGTTATGAGCAAATTAGTGCTAAGGAATTTCTCATGAGGGAATGGTACTGAATCTGCTGTTTTCTGAGCAAGGTATAGGTCAGGTATTTTGTGCTCGTTAGAAAGGCAGTATTGCTCTTTAAAAGCTAGGAGTATTAATACTTTGGCAAAATTCCACTTTTCTTTACCTGCCTACCTCTAACTGGATATATTACTCCGTTGCCTTAAATCCTTCCCTAGCTCATGTAATTGTCATATGGAATTGCTCTGCACTAATGAGTAACTAATTTTGTTTCTCCAGATATAGCTGCCCTTGTGTCTGTGGAGTGAAATAGTAGCTCGAAAGGAAACTGAGACTTAAAGATAGTTTTTCAATTACAGGAAATCAGTGGGTAACAAACGCACTGAAAGTAGGCAGTGTGTTGTTCAGCATGCATGTACGTACAAATGGACCCTCTAATTAGTTTTTGTAGAAAATTTGAAATCTGCTGCTTGGTTCTAAATTTATCGCTATCAGATATGAGACAAATCTGGGAAAGAAGGGGTTTTGTCTGTTGGCCCATAGTTCAATTGCAGATCTTTTTTGTGATAATGTGTTTTAATCTCTAATATTAATAAAACAGGGTAGTTGCTGCTCTTCTCTCATATAAGTGTAAAAAAGAAGTACTTGCCCCCAAAGAAGAAATTTAGATCCCAACCTCACAAAATGTAAGCTTGTTCTTAACTTTATGACTGAGAATGGTTTAGCTGAAATTAAAATCACCCGTGACTTCATCAAATTCATATGTTTTTCTAGGACTGGGATCTTATGAAAACACATTTTGCTTGAGGTCTTGCCTCTTCTGGTGTTTTTGAAACTTTCAAATGCAGCATTCTGTCATGTCTCCAGCGAGCACAGTGCGGTACAGGGCACAACTCCGGTGGGAGCAAGCTGTGGGTTTGTAAGTTTGGTAACTGGTGAACGGCGTTTCAGACTGTTGTGGACAGCAGCTAGGGTGCACATCAGGAAGGCTCAGTGCACGCATTTGCTGGTTATCTCAGGGATTTTATTGGTTGCTGTTCAAAACCCTGGCTCTGGTATTTCCTTAGATAGATTAAGACGGTGTTGGAACGGTACCAGTTTCTGTCTGGTACTGATTCTTGTTGCCTCTGCCATTTTGGAAGGTCGGACAAAGCACTTAATGCGGAGCTGTGTTAGCTGGATGTTGCCTGTGGTGCTGAGCTAGTGTGATGCGCTATAGTGTGGGTACTATAGTGATGTAGGAAAAGCTTTTATCATTTCAAATTATGGTCAGATGAGAAAACTGCTAGTATTTTCCTGAAAGTGGTTTTAAGTAGATTGAACGTGCTGACATGTAACCTACATTAAACAAAGATTTAGATTATTTCATTGTAGTGGTGTCCATATCTCTGAGCTTGAAAGTTAGTGCTTAATCTCCCGGTCAGGTATTTGTTATTAAGCTTTTAGTGTTTAAAAGAATTTATGATCTCTCAACTGAGCTCACTAAGTGCAAAGTATCACAGTTCTGAAGCGCTGAATGAAAAAATATTAAGACAGAAGTCCCCCTCTGCAGTGCCGGTCTTCAGAAAAAAGAAGTTGTCATTTGTACAGTTCTGTATATAGCAATACATACAAATTCATGCTGCAATGCCTGCGCCTGGCTCTCACTGAGCTCAGTGTTTATAAGGCTTGTATCTACTTAGATGAAATTGAGGTGTCGGCCAACACAGGTCTGTTAGCAGGAAGACCCTCAATATTATCTCCTGTGCATCGGTCTGTAGCTGCCATGCAGATGAAGGGGAATTGGAAGAAGAGAAGCGTTTACGTTGCTCTGAAGGTGATGGTTCTGCTAGAGGCCAGACATCGAGGTCCAGCACCCTGCTTGTGCTGCTGATGTGGCTGGGCATCTGCATTCAGAAATTCAAAGTCTCTTTCAAAATTGCATTTATTTCAAGTCTGTTTATTGGAAAGCTTTTTCCCAACACCAGTGTAATCAGTGTTGTAAATACACTACATCCTATACAACTGATGCAGCAGCTAAATGTATCCTTCTCTTCAGTGACAGCAGCTATTAAAAGAAATCGCTGGTGCTCTTTATATACTAAGTAGTGTTAATTTATATTAGGCAAGAGGAGATTGTTGGCAGAGTTAGTATCTTTCACTGGGCTTACTGATACAGGTGGAAAAAATACACCAATTTTAGGTGCACAGGCCCGTCTTCCAGCACAAAACAAAAAAGGATCTTCAAAACTGTGTACAACATGTTGTTCAGACTTTCGATTTGTATCAGACCATTTTGGGAGTAACAGAAGTTGGTGCCTTGCAGTGGAAGAGATTCTAAGGGGAGAGTGGAGGCAGAAGGGTGCAGACATCTTGGAGAGTGTGAGAAGCGTATGATTTGTAAAGTAAGAAAGGAAAGAATTTAACCATCACATGCTGTAAAACCGGTATTGTCATTGAGCCCATGGAGTTTTTTTCCTCAGCAACGTCATGAATTTTTGCTCCTGGGCAACTGTTTGGAATGCGTTTTGTATGTTGCCGTTGAAGATCAGACTGGAGAGACCAGGGATGGAACATCTGGGATTGTGAGAGCCATCCCCCCAGGGGCAGCTCTGGACCTGTAAGTTCGTTCTTCCGCAGTGCAATGGTGCAGCGGTTCTCTTGTGGAAACACTCAGTTCAATAGTCCATGGAGAGATTTCATCAGCATGAAGTCCGGTCTGTTTTCTGGTGGTGGTGATTTTCTGATTGGAGTTGTTCTCAATGAAAGTAAATTATTAGGTGGTTTCGTGTTATTTCTGGAAGGCTTCTTCAAGGAAGAGCCGGAAAAAAGATTCCTTTAAATCACTGTGTGTCGGTAGCATCTGTAGATGGTTTTGGTGGCACAAATTGAGGTTTTGGAGTGGGCAGACTGCTAGGTTGAGTTGATGGTGTATGGCGAGTTCGATAATGTTGAAGGGTTGAGTCTTTCCCATGTTTTCATGTTCAGTAGCAAAGGTTACTTCAGATGTATTTGGTTGCTGCAATAGTTGTTACGAGGGTTGGATTCATCCTTTTTTATACTGGATGGCTGTTTTTAATTTACTAGCAATCTAGCACCAATTGTATCCTAGATAAGGTTCATTATTGCTTTTTTCCTAAACTATTGGAACCCAGATCAATTACTTTTAAGCTGATCTCTCCTGGAGCAGCTGAGGTATGTGTATTTCTTTATGGCCTCAGAAAGGACAAAATTAGGTCAGTTTAGGTGCCCTTAACTCTCCATTTCCATATAGCATATTTGTATGCATAGTCGGATTTCTTTTGGCCTTCAGACTCAAGTTTCCTGGTCATTGTTATGCTTTTTGGTTTTTATAGACCATTGTAGCCAATTCATGACAACCCTACCTCTAGGTTACTGGTGTGTGTTTGCTTATATTAATTTCTACTCAATGGAACTGTGTGTTTGGGTCTTCAGAATATAGGTTTTTCTTCCTTTTAAAAGCAAGTCAAGCAGCAGAAGTGGTTGAGGTGTGTTGATGGTGGCAATGCAACAAAAAGCTATTCAGAAGAATCTGTCACTGTCAAAACAAATTGCCTGTCAAGTGTCTCTCTGCTGGCTTCTTCTCAGCTTTTCATCATTTGCTCTCTTCGAAAACATCCTTCGATTTTTGAGTGCTTTACCAGTAATGCATACCCCTCGCAGCTTATGGAGATGCCTGCCAGTCTCATCTCACTTTTTTATTTTTTTCTTCCTGAAAAAATGTGAGGCAATTACTCTTTTGAAGCCAGAAGATAATGCTGTGTTAAATTGATTTGAATTTTTTTTTTTTTGTAGTTTTTCTGAAGGTGGTATAGTCAGCAAGCAAAAATTCTAATGAAGATGCACGTATATTAACATATGTTACACCAGACTTTGCATTTTTTAGTAGCGTAACTGACTAACTGAAGGAGGTTTAGTAAGTTTGACAGCATTGATGTCATTAATTGGCCAAACGCATCCATTATAAAAGAAGTCAAGTTACTGACAAACAAGGACTTGAATGGCCCTTTCTAACAAACAGTAGTTCTCCTGTGATAACATTTCTGTATCCTCTGTCCCTCTTTCACTGGACTCCAGTGTTCTTCCTTGTATTTGTTCTGAAAGCCTTCCTTTCTGTAAGGCCGTGCTTTTCCATTCATCCGTCTGTCCCTTCAAACACCCTTCCTGTAATATCACCCCCTTTGTATAGTTTGTCATTTGGGATTGCTCTAGGTTCACTTTTCCACGTCACCCAGTAGAAATCTGTTGTCTTTTGGATTAAACAAGGGTTGGAGATTTTAATTTTGTCTCCCCTTTCTAAAGTGGACAGTATAATCCTTTTATCAGATTCATATTTCAGTATATTTAGGAATTTTGTTTCAGGAAAAAAGTCTTTTTTTCCTTGTTATTTGGAAAAAAGAAAAAAAAGCAGTTGACATTTAAAATGAAAATCGGTGTTTCCCCGATACAAAAGTGAGTACAGCTGTTAACAGAGCCTTGCGCTGTACACCTGTTGTAAAGAAGGTTTTCAGGTTCTTTGCCTTGAAAACTTTTTCAGCCTACTCTTCCTAAGTTTTTGCTTATTGCCTGGGCCAAACAGAGATGGAGAGTGACTTCACGCTTGTGTTGTGATCCTGGCCAGGCTTGTAACCTATCTTTTAGATCACTGGCGGGGAGCAGCAGTGGCTCTGTGTGCAAGGCCCTTTACAGAACCCTGGCTGTGCACGCAACAATAAATGTTTGGCATCCTTTTTCTAAGTCTTGGGGATATGGAAGCACCAGAACCAGTTGGGAAGAGCTGTGGGTCATTTGGGGCCTCACGGGATGTTCGTTGGTGAAAACGCTAGTGATAGTCTAGAAAAGAAACTGAAGTTTAGAATCTGCTCTAAATCACACTGTAACCTCTTCTGTTTTCTCTTAAGGTAAGCATGAATTAAAAAGTACAATGCAAATACAGCTCCATAAATGCAACATCTTGTGGGGACACATTACAGCAGCCAGTGCTAGCGAGAGGACTAAAATGCCTTAGCCTGTTTTCTCTGTGTTGTCAGTCTAAGCCTGCAGTATATCCCAGGAATTCACCTACTGTTAACTTTTGACTCTTCTCAATAGTTATGTTTCCTTTACAGGAGTTTAACCCTTAATAGTTCATCCTAGGTTTTAATATTGTATCTTTTTTTTTTTTTTGTATTTTGTGTACTTGCCTCGTTTATTTTCTTGTGTTTTTGTTTTGTGTTTATGGCCATGTTCCCATTTCAGAGACCAATGTCCTCTAACTGATGAGCAATTGGTTTCAGGGTAAGACCAAAAGTTCTAAACAATCACCTTTGTCTAGAATGGCTTTCTTTTCTCACCATCCTTTTAATTGTGCTTTGTTTCTGGTTTCTGTTTTACACCGAATGATGAGATAATTATATGCTAAATCACAATGTCTGTAGGCAACGTATTACTAAAGGTTTATGCTAGGATAATTACAAAGGTCCTACTAACATTTCTGTGCTTCCTGTAGGGTATCCAGAATGGGTGTGGTACTGTCCCTTCTGTGAATTGGGAAAAGTTGTGATGCTCTGTGAATGCAACAAGTATAACCTTGGCATTGTAGTTATTCCAACAAGGAGCCCTAAACCAGATTGCTTTCTGATGAGCAATGACTTAGCAGTACAGATCAGTGAGTAAACTATTTAATCCCACAGTAATTACAGAGAGCTCTTCAGAGACCTGGTTTTGAGCAGCTGCTCTGGTTGCTTGTTCTTGGTGCCCAGTAAGCTAAACTGGATGACTGCATTATACCCCCTTATTGAATTTGTGGAGAGAAAAGCGCTTATCTCTGCCCAGGGCTGCAAAAGTATTAAACTGCACCTCTACTCCCTCCTTAACATAAAGATGCCCGCCTAGATACTCACGTCCCAATATAAACTACTTCAAAGAAGAATTCTTTATAAGAACATTGCTTTGAATTCGTGTGGCATATTAAAAGTTATTGTCTCTTCTTGGGGAGAAAAATGAATTTGTGTTTGAGATTCTTTCCCCCTCCTTTTCTGTGTGCTAAAGCTAAAGCAATTGTTGTTTCAGCTGGGTTTCCAGAGGAGATGCTGGTGACAGCAGTCGATCTGCACTAGTGTGGTTTGTATCGTACTGCTGGATTGTCTGCTGTTGCTGCTACGTTGAGCTCGTGATAGGAGCAGTAGGATATTTTGAGCAAATCAAAGCTTTTGTTTTTTGTACTTAGTTTCCGCCTGCTGAATTCCTTCGTACAGGAGAAGTTTGCTTCCCTCTGGAAATCACAATGCTCAGACTAATGTCGTAAAAGAAGAAGGGACTGTTACTGCCCAACTGCGAAACTTAATCTGCTTCTAACAAACTCTTGGGCTCTGATAAGTCAGTATTTTTAGGTCATCTTGATACACCCCAGAGATGAGAAAATCAGCAGTAAAATATCTAAAGTAAAAGTGTTATTTCCTAAGATGAGATGATGAATCGAAATGATGGGATTAATGTATCTGCTGTCCCTCAATCTCCTTATCATCCCGAGGCCTAAGAAATGTATAAATTATATAGAGCATTGGGGGGGGGGGGGGGGAAAGCCACAAACCAGCACTGAAACCAATAAGTCTAGGCTGTCAGACAAGGTGAATGGGGCTGGAGTCCAGGTCAGTCTTGGGAGAGCCTGCGGTGATACCAGGTGTCTGTACCCATCAGGTAGCACCCATGTAACTCATCACGGGGTTATCTTTCCTGAGCAAGTCATCTGGCTGCAGTTGCAGTACTCTCCCAGAAAGAGAAGTCTCTGCTAGTGAGAAGATACTGAGGACTTTACGAAATCAACCTTTTAATCTCCTCCTCCCTGCAGAGCCACAGAGAAGGCCGGGCAGACAGGGCTGGTGGTGTCACGAGCTCTCCTGGGGAACTGCTGAACTGTTACGTTCAGCACCACATTTATCTGTTAGAAGATCTGCTGGTGTAATTCCTTGTAAAAGTCAAATCTTAACAGTGGTGAAAGTGATACGTTTTCCAGCTCCCAAGGTATCCTTTGCCAAGGCTTGGAGAGGAAAGAGTAACTCATTTCTTACCAGCAAGCAGGCATTTTCTAGTTTACCCTCCTTCTCCCTCCACCCCCCAAAACATATACTTGTTTTGGATCCATTGCTATTAGAGTCTTCCTGGCTCCACGATGAGCCTATTAATGAACACAGCTGAACAGGGCAAAAAGAAGGGGGGAAGCTCACTGCTGTCATGGTGACTTTTTTTTTTTCCTATTTTGAACATGATCTCCAAGAACTGTCAGTCCAGGTCCTGTTTGAGGATGCTTTGCCCTTTCTTCATGAACTCTGTGTGCTGTGCAGCCCCGTGCAGTGCAGTGGCTGAGAAGCGTGGGCTCAGTGGCCCCGGGAGTCTCTGGCTAGTCTCCCTATCTCTCTGGTTGCCCTTAGCTGTGTTCAGAGCAGAACAGCCAGGGATTTGGAAGTTTGTACAGAGCTTCTCCTTCCATAAGCCACACGTGAGCAGCGTGCTGTGGTCAGGATGACCTGTTTGTACAAACACCAGGGGCTTTGACAGTTCATAAAGCCCCTGTGTTGTCCTGAATCTTCAGCATATGTAGGTCTAATAAAAGAAATGCCCCCTGGGTCATATGCAGATGGATACACAGAAGAGATCTATCTGTGTGCATTTGTCTCAATTTCTGTAGTACTCCGTAACTCACTCAGAGTGAACCAGGAATATGGTACATTAATTCCTTCTCTGGGCATCGAGAGCTCGCTTGTGGCCAAGAGATAAGTTGAGCACAGCACACACCCAGGCCTGCCCTTTTCTCTGAGTGATACTGGGTTATCTGGCATACCTGCCTGGTGGAGGGGGGTGGTCTGACAGGGACACGCATCCATGAATGTAAATAAAGAAAATGAAATAAACATTTTCATTCTTAAAAAAACTACTCTCATCAGAAACTGGTTTGAAATTCATTTGGTTAAATGGGAGCCTCCAAGAAATCAGATGAGGAAAGAACTTCCTAATATCAAACCCTGCGCTGCTCCTATTCTAGAACAAGTAGTTCCCTCCAGCAGCTAACTGACATCCCCTTCCCTGTGGATTTGAGCTCCACTGTCTCAGGGGACACCCCGAGGAAAACAAGTGTTTGTAGAGACCAGACAAATGTTGCAAGGCCACCGGAAAGAGCAGTTGCAGCGTTCCTCCCTTGCCACACTGGATGCTTACCCGTTTTTGCAGCAGTAGCTGTATTTTACAGGGCAGACTCCTTGCAGATACTTGCCCTCCCGTCTGGCAGCTGCCTTCTTCCCATCGCTGATCCAAAGCAATGCAGTGACACCATGGTCGGCGCTGGGAAAGGCCTGCCTGGTCACGAATTTGTCTCAGTTCGGCTTATCGAATGAGAGGGCCCAGGTGAGGCCAGACAGCTCTCAGAAGGATGCTGGTGGTCTGTTGACCACAGGTTGAGATCTGTTAAGTAATTTTGAGTCTCACTGGTGAGATTTCAGAAAGGAGGCACAAGCCTTGGATGTATGTTTTTTCTAATTGAATCAGCTCTTTCTTGCCTTGCCCTCTGCCATACTGGGTGGCTTAAAGATCTCTGTTGTGCTTGAGTGACAGGCTGTGTCAATGTGTAGTTGCTTAGTAAGTTCATTAACCTGCAGCTAAATCCAGGCAATGGCTAACTCGAGCTGTTTTTATATTTAAGCGAACTGCATCTAATCTTTCCAGTGTATTTTGCTGAGCATGTAATTAAATAAGCATGACCTTGCAGTCTTCGTCGTGAATGCTTCCTGTTTTATAATTGTGATGATCTGAGAGATGTAATTAAGGGGTTCTTAATTTTCCTTAATTGATGTTACTCCAGGTACAGCAATTTATGCACAATTTACAATACTTTAAAACCTCACAAGTTAAATATATGTGTATTTGGAGGAATATTTTGGGGGTATGTTTTTTGAAAATTGTAATAACTTCTATCTCTGCTCTTCAAGGTTTTCGGATGTCATCCTGGCAACAATTTTGGCTACCAAGTCAGATATGTGTGGCAAAAAGTTTGAACTGAAGATTGATAACGTTCGCTTTGTTGGCCATCCCACGTTGCTTCAGCATGCCCTTGGGCAGGTACAGTACGAGGTCCACTCTGGGGACCTGCCTGCTTTTCAAACTGGCTGGCTGAGTTGGGAAACTTAGAAATCAGTGTATCTTTGCTTTTGATCCTTGTTTACTTCCTGGTGCTCAAAGCTGTCTTTTACTTACTTCCAGATAAACACAGTGAGTGGCAAAGTGAGGGAGCTGTGCCCGTGATTCGCAGAAACCCCCTCCTGGCTACTGTAGGAGAGCAGTGTGGGTAAAGACAAGCAGTACTAAGCAGTCCAGCTCAAAAAGCTGTTTCTCACCATGTTAGTTACTGGAAGTTAGCTTTTTAGCACCTCTAATTAGTATGGCAGTTAAAAAAAACGCAACAAAACACACCAAAAACCTTCACAAATGCTAGAAACTAGTCAGCCTTGTTTTTAACTCTTTACTTTTAACTCCTACTGGTGCTGAAGGTGGTTCACAAGGCTCGGTTGGAATAGGTAGGGAGTTGAAAGTGGTCTAAAACTTTCTTGTGAACAAAGTCAGGCTGCTGTTTGCATTGAGACCTTGCTCCGTGGCCTCTGCTTTAGCTGCTTGGAATGAAAGCCGTTGCCACCTAGGCTATGGAAAAGGTCCTGCTTAAATCTAGGAAAGAATTTACATGCTTCTATGAGCAAAATATTCCCTGTCCCATTCCTCCTTCCTGACAGACTGTGAAAATGAACTAGGTTTTGGTAATTTCTGAATCCAATGCTGATCTCTGTCACTGAACTGCTTTGGTCTCCTTTTTCATCAAATTTACTAAGTCGTTCATTTTTTCAGGAAAAAAAATCTGCTTGCCAATTCTATCATCCTTTCTATCTATAATTAGAGGTGCAAACAGATTGTTGGCAACTGCTGCGTGATATTTAGAGGACCAGACTGCTTTAATCCAAATGAGGAGCTGGCCTCAAGCATCAAAAGATGCTAGTGTTCCCCTTTCGAAACTCAGTCGTGAGTCTACAACAAATGTGACGGAGGATCACCAAGACTCGGTCCTCAAATGTTTAAGCTGTTTTGGAAGACAGAATTCAAGTGTCCCCAAGTGATGCACTTACATCACCAGCCCCAGCCAAGGCAAGCAACGAGCCAGGCCCAGGGTGTGCACAGGGACCCCGGCCAGGAGCGAAAGGAGATAGGACCAGAGAGAGGGCTGGAGGACAAGGTTGCAACGTACTTATCAAGGGGCCATCCGGGAGACAAGCGACCTGCCACGGCGTATGTCGAAGGTCCGTCTAGGAGACTGGGCTGCAGACAGGCACTCCTATAGGTCCTGGGCTGCGCTGAAATGGGGTTCCAGGACCGAGCTTAAATGGGGCTCCTGGGTCCTGGGCTAGGGTGTCTCGGGGGGACCCAACTCGGGCTGGTCAGGGCCGCTAAGACCTTTTGGTGCCCTCAGGGCCCTGACGGCCCTGGCCTGTTCTCTCACAGTGTCAGATTCCTTTATTTTGCTAATCTTGTCTGAAAGGCACAACTTCCTAAATGTGGTGTACATGAGGTTGAAAATTTGTATTTGCATTTTTTCACCACATGTTATTATACGTTCCACTTTCTGGTCACTTTTATCCTAACTGCATGAAATGTGTCTTCATTTTCAATTTGTCTAAATAAAATTGCATCTGGGTAAATAAACAAAGTTAATAAGCGCTCTAAATGCTTTTTTGTTACTTCTTGTAGGATCTTCTTTTTGGGTGTGTCTTATCACCCCAGCAGGCACCCCAGAACTTTCTAGTGTCCAGAATCTTCTAGACGTGGCAGCCATCTCTGCTAGTTCATTTGAGTCTAAATCTGGGACCCTTTTGCAATTAGGAGGAAGCTAGATGGAGCTCCTTTCCCACGGAGCAAAGGCAGCGACTAGAGTAACCTGTCAGTCTCTGGTCTGGGTTTCTTTGGAGTTCATACTGCAGTAAGTTAATCCACGGGACAGCTCAGCAAATTCTTACTCAGATGAGATTCAGGAGTTACAAGAGCACAAATATTTAATCCTGTGTGCCAGACCACCTTTTATGTGGCAATATTCTGAATTCTTCAAATTCCTTTAGCATTTTCTTCTCCAGCTTAGAATTTCTTCTTTTTTCTGGACAAGAGATGATACGAAATCTAACCTGCATCCCAATTGATGTTAATGGCGGTAGTTTCTTTGATTTTAAGGAAGGAACAGGATCAGTCCCTACACTCAGAAATGCTCTTGAGTCTTTATTGACGTTCCCAAGACATCCTGGAGCCTTTAACTCCAATAAACACAGTAAATTTGCTTTACCACCCTCCCATCACTGCCTTTTTATAGAGCTTCACTTACACTTTAGAAAAAACCAAAAATGTGTATCACTTCTTTTAGCTTCTCTAGTTTTTAAGACTACTGAGTGAAAGCGCTCAGATTTTGGAGTTCAGTGCTGAGCAGTTTGTTGCTGAGGCTCGGGACCTGTCAGGAAGGGTGGATGCAGCTCTGCTTTTGCCAGCTTCTCTGCGTCTGCCCCATCTCAGACCCTGCATCAGCTACATATGCACATATGTTGGGTAGAGACCGAATACGAATATTTGGGTGTTTGGCCCAGCAGGTTATAGCTGGTTTCACTTGGGATTGGATGGGTGTTCAGCAGGGAGCTTTTGGGGGTGGCAGGAATGTCCTCTGGATTTGTGCTCCATCTTGTGGCGACGCTTGCTCGATTTAGAGTTATTAGGCTGGGATGTACAAATTCAACTTGCTTGTCTTGGCTTCCACTGTTCCTCCCCACCAGAAAGTCTGTACCTGTGTTAGGGCTGAAGCTCTCTGCTGCAGAAAGAACAGGGGGGGACTGGAGAATGTGCTTGAAATCCTGCAGGAAGGGAAAATAAAACCTTTTATTTTAGTACTGCAGTTCTCAAGCATGTTTTTTCTGATAAAAGCAAGGGTTTGTAACATGACGTAATCCAAATGGGGATTTTAGGAAAGGAAAGAATAGGTGTGGCCTGGGATAAGAAAACTATGGACTTCTCTTTAGTTAACAATATACATATTGATTGTGCTAAGGAGTTTAAACCTAGGGATTAAATGATGCTGAAGTGCAATAGTAAAGACACCTAGTAAGACTGCTGTCTTAACTGATACCATTTCCATGGTCATGACCAAAATGCTTTGGTTTAAGCCTTCACAGCTTCTCAGAAAAGGCAGTGTTGTAGAGTAACTGTGACACTTTAATAAAAAAAAACCCAAAACCGTAGTTTTATTTTACAAGTCAAATTTGATGGTATAATTTAATTTGTCTGCTCTTTTTTTTCTCAGCAAACATGTTATTTGACTGAGTTAGGCTTTCCTTTTTTTTTTTCTTTTTTTTTTTCTTTTTTCCCTTTGTTTCTGGATCCAACTGACACTAGCCTATGGGATTTTTTAAAAAATATTTTTCAGGTATCCAAAACTGATCCCTCACCAAAGAGAGAGATGCCCACTATGATTCTCTTCAACGTGGTGTTTGCACTAAGGGTAAGGACTGTCTTCATTCCGTCTGACAGTGGAATGTGCTTCAGATGTATAAGAGAATGCAGTAGGCTCACGTTCCAGTCATCTCTTGTGAAACATTCAGTGCCTGATTTCACTGGGATATTCTAATTTGAAACAACAAACCTAAACAATGTAGAATATGACACTGACAAGTGGGAAAGTTTTCCAGTCCAGTGGCAAACAAGTACAGTTGTTCTCTTCAGGACATTTGCTAGAGTTTTTGGTTTTAAATACCCGGCGTGTAAAGGCATGCAAGAAACCACTTTGTAAAATAGGTGTGAACCCAGTTGCAGGTCCTGTATGTGTCTTGTCTTCAGTAAGCTGGTAGTCTGATGTCATTTTTCTAGACCCTGGAGCTGAGGCTTGTCCAAGTAAGCTGGACGTGAAGGCAGCCTGGGTCTGACTGTCCTGTGTGTCAGGTGCTGCGCTCTGTACGTCACTGCTCAACTCCTGCCCAGGACAGGACCAAATCCACACAGCTGCACTAGCACGTTGCTGAGCCCTTGGGACTCCATGCAGCTTGGAACTTGGTGGTCGGTTCAGCTCTGGAAGCAGAGGCAGCAGGGACAGTGGCTCGTGCTTGGCCAGCCTTAAGGGTCAGGTTCTCACTATGGCCTTGGTCAACCCAAGCTTGCTCAGTGCAGAGTCATTCAGAAACCTACCCTGGCTCAGAACAGCGCTATTTCGAGCCCCTACCATGCTGTGTGATAGAGAGACATGTGCCTTTGCTCAGTATCTAGGCTTTTTTTATGATTAAATGGGCAGTGTTTGAAAGCTGTCTCCTCTTAGCAAGGTGATCATTGTAAAGGGAGAGTGCCAGGGAGCAGCGGCTGTAGCATTCTAAGTGAGAAGAAGGTACAAGTGAAGAATAAGTAGGTTTTGATGCTCAGCAAGAACCTGGAGCAAATATGTAGTTTTTGCTTGGAATTTTTTTCAGGTTTACTGCATTAAGGGATCCTGGCTTGGCTAATTTCATGGTACAAAACCCTAGAAATTTCATTATGTTTAGCATTATTTGATTTCTGAGCTCTGGCTTTCTCTTCCCAGCCCACAGGTTGCATCTGTGGAGCCATCATATTATTTTTGTGCATGTACAGATACAAAGAAGCATTTTAAAAACTAAAGAGGGAGTTGGAATGGCTGTCTTTACGGAAGTGGTTGATTTTTTGCTCAACTGGATATAGTGTCATGATTTAAAGCCTCCAGCTCCCTGCTTGTGAAATTATGGTGGGTTTTTTTTGTTTTAGCACTAGTACTTCTCTTACTGCTGGCTTTCCAGTGACTAACATGGACATGGCCACAGTCCAGATGGCTTGTCCTCAGTTGAAGAGCAAGGTTTCACAAAAGACAATTATCCCAGCAGTCAGTCTGAAGCAAGCAAGAAATTTTTCGCTGAGTTCTGCTGGGCATCCAGTGTAGTGCTTTGGGACGTTCTTAGGTTGGGAAGTGCCAAATTTGCAATACTGGAGTTGATTTTAGATTTCATACATTTACATTAGCTTCAAGAGTTTTGATGTTTTGGCATATTGGTAAAGCACCATGCTTTGGTTGTAGGTAAATATGTGTAAGAGATCGACATGCAAAAACATTTGTGCACATTGAGTCATGTGGAAGCAGAATTATTGAAACCAGTGCTCCTTCATTTGCAATATTGTAAGAGTTTAGTGAAGTATAATGAAGACTATATCCAGCCCGCATTTTTCTGGAATGTAATTTCTAGTGGTTCTCCTAGGAAAACTTGCTTTTTTGCATTTTGTCACTGTAATGGTACTGATGTAGTTGTGTGGTAATGCAGCACTATTGTATTTGCCAAATGAGACACTCTTAGTTCATAGAGAGCTGTCAAGGTTTGGGAAAGTGCTGTGCAAGAAGCAAGTGGAAATTTTTTCCAACTGTGGTGTAGTGCACTGCAGAGGGTGGGTGGAGGCATTCTGAGATAAAGACGAGAGTCCATCTGCAGTGGGCAGACAGAGCAGGCAAAGTCCCAAATGCTGTAATCAGCACTGATCCTGCTGTGCTTAAGCTTCAGGGTTACCAACGTGTCGTGACTCAGCAAGAACAGTGGAATCAAAAAATGATGACTCATGGTTTGCTAGTTTACATGCCAAGTTATCGCTTGTTAGAACTGTAAATTCCTTTAAATGTCTTAACAAACATGAGGCAGCTGCTTACTCAGACTGGAGCCACCAAGTCCCCCCCCGTGTCAGCTGTACTTACACGATAGATTTTTCCAGCACTTTCATTCTGGGACTTGCACAAATGCAGTGTTAGTAATAAGCCATATTTGTGAAATATTTGGAAACTTAAATGCAAATTCATTGTGGTTTGCGATCTAATTGCGGATCATGTGCCAGTAATTTTTACCTAGTTACACTGTCTTGTCAGTATAGAAGATAATCATCGGTATAGCAACGTGGAGTGAATGGGCTATGGTAAAGGCACCACAGTCCTTATACTCCCAGTGAATTTAACCCAAACATTGTGATATTCTGCCTTGACAAACAGCTTGACACTTTTCTCACTGTGTGAAATCGAGTTCTTTGGTGTGTCTGCTAGCAAAAGGCCCAGTAACAACTGGAAAAAATAAAACAGATCAGAGTGTCATACTCCAGATTCTGAGTTCATTTGATGCGCGTAGACAAGCTTAGAAATCCCTGTGTCTTCTCTCTAACTTTGGACATCTCTGACCTTCTGCTTTGTTGCTGGTAGAGAAAACGTCTTTCTTTTGCCAGTTGTGAATGAGACTGACTTTTGATATCTACTAAAGATAACTATTTTGACTACTTATCCATCAGTGTAGTTTCATGTATGTGACTGTGACTGAACGACCGACCTGTTTCTTTTCTGTGTTGCCTGTAGGCCAATGCAGATCCGTCCGTGATAAACTGCTTACACAACCTCTCCCGAAGAATAGCCATAGTCTTGCAGCACGAGGAGCGCCGCTGCCAGTACCTGACCAGGGAGGCCAAGCTGATCTTAGCTATTCAGGATGAAGTGTCTGCCATGTCAGAAAGTGAGTGCTGAGCTTAGCTTTGTGCAGGAATATGTTTGTCCAGGAGCACATTTTCAGAAAAGTGCTGATGGTGCCTTCTTACTTCTTTTGTGGCTGGGATCAGTATGAACAAGTTTTGGTGCTCTTTAGCATTCTGACAGCCTTTGACTGCATTTTGCCCGATCCAAGTTCACTATCCCTATGCAGAGATGTCAGCTTTAGAAGTAAAGTAGCTTATTTACTTTCCTTCCTAGCTCAGTTCAGTGCAATCACTGGAGAATATGCACTGAACCATCATCACATTTGGATCTGCCTGTCAGGCTGAGATGGAAGAACTCATATGTAGCCTTCTTCACCCAACCTAGAGCAAGTTTCCCAGGCTTTAATGCTGTGTGCTGAGTCACCAGACTTTTGTGGAAACTTTACTCTTACATGTTGTTACCACAGCTAGCAAACAGTTACAGAGCATTTCTATAGTGTATACTTCAGAGCAATTTACTATAATAATATGCACTATTTAAGGTGAACTCTGTCTGACAGTGATGCATCATCTTGCTGCAAGCATTAAAAATTAAAACTAACATGTATAAAAACAAAACCACTTAAAACCATCACTTGTCAAATTCACAGTTACATGTGCTTAACTGAGTTGAGGTTTAGGAGAAGTTGGCAATAATTCATTATTATTATTTTAACACATAACTTGAGTTATTGTAAAAGCTTTGAAAGATAATTGTAGATTAAAAAGTTACAGACTTTGTTGCTGAGATACTGGTTCATACCTAGTGGAGGAAGAGGAAACTCTCTTTGCTTTGAAATCTGTTGTTTGCTTTCTTGTTCTGAAATTTTCCATAGCTACAGAAGGGCCACAGTCACCTTTTCATCACATCCTACCCAAGTGCAAACTGGCCAGAGATCTCAAAGAGACATATGACAGGTAAGTGGGATTTCCTTCCTAGCTCACAGCATGCTGCTTCTCACTGAAACCTCTTGGCCTTAGGATATTATCCATCTCTTCATGCTGCTGACTCACTGGGGCTTGGGTTTTAGACCAGGTGGAGCAATGTGCAGGCTAGCTGTCAAGTGAAATGTTTCCAGAATTGCTATCCTAATCATTACCTTGATCTCCCTTTGGATATGGTATGGTTCTTAAGAGTTGGTGATGTCTGTCACAGGTTTAAGAATTACTTTCTTCCTTAGCACAGAGCCATGTAATGACAAGTGAATTGTAGAATTGAAAAGTGTCATAATATGGATATCATATCGCTGTAGAAGTACTCTAACCTTGTAGGTAAGAGAAAAATGCTGCATCTAGCACTGATGGCAAGTCAGATACTGCCCTGGCTTCATTTGGTTACACTGGGCATGCCTGGACAGTGAATTTGGATGAGGTGGTGAGACTTTCAGCAGAATGGAAAGTGTAACATGCTGTTTCTTGACTGGATTAAAAGTTCTGGCAAGGATTTCAAAGGAGCGTGGAGTTAGTGTTGAATTTTAGCAGGAGCTGGCACCGACCTCCTACAGCGTACTTCTGCTCTGACACCTTGTCAGTGCTGACTCCTCGTGCAGAGCAGACACCTCTGTTCAGGATATACATTTGGTGAAAGACCTTGACAAAGGAGCGTGGAAGGTTTTGGTGGGGAGGAAGATGATGTGCCCCTTCATTACAGGGTGTTTGTCAGGGCTTGGGAAAATTTCTTTTGAGTTCCTTCATTGACTGTAGAGCACATTGTATGATATCAGACAAACCCTTTAGCCTCCCTAGATTGTGGTTCCCTTTGTACAAACGGAGTAAGCGCAAAGCCCCGTAATGTAAGGCACTGAAAGCCTGGATAATTTAATGATTGCAAAGCACGTTAGAAAACTTCTAATAAGCTGTTCTTCGTTATGCTCAAGAGCTGTGAATTTCAGTCAGTTTGGAAGGAATGTTGTATATTGTTTGATACAACTCTCACAAAACCTGTACTAAAGTTTAAAATAAGGCACTTCTTATGTAGCCTGTAATTCTAGTATTAAACTTCACCTACTACTTACTTTTCTCGGTTCCTCTAGGGCTGCGTATTTGTGACTGGGCAAACCTTGATCTTGTTTCCAAACATTTTAGTGACACAGTGACATCTTGTGGCACTTAGGTGTGACTGGAGGAACATATAGCCCAAGCTCATGGACCATGCTGATATGACCCCTCCATGAAATAAGGAGGAATAGACTGACCATGGAGAAGCACACATTGGTGCTGCCCCACAGACGTAAAATAAGGCAGACTCTCCCTGATTCAGGCATTGTGAGTCAGGGAGAAGTGGTGCAAATTACATTTTGACACTTTTGCACAACATTGTCACAAGCAAATTTAAAAAATAAGCAGTTGGTAAAAATATAAAATGCCTGTGATTGGAAAGCTCTGTTTGAAGAGTAGTTAACAGTGTCGTCGGCTGGCTGGGTAATAAGGTGTTCTGCAGTGTTTTTCCATTAATGCCTCATACGAGAGAACAGGAGATATGCTTATTACACCTGCAGTAGTACCTTGCCAGGCAGGCATAGAATTAAAATAATTTTTGTGTCAATTAAAAGAAATGGTCTAGAAATAGGATTTTTATTCTGCAACTCCAAGATGAAGAATTCCTGAGCGGCAGCAGGTCCGGATTGAAGTCTGTGTGGTCTTTTATGAAATGAGGGTTAGTCACAAGTGACATGGGGTTGCAGAAAAAGCAAATAGATAGGAATGCATAAAATAAAAGCCTTGTCTGTAAGATGGGAACCAGTCCTGCTCAGGACTGTAAATCCCCTGCTGTAATGAGTACTGTATCCAGTTTTGGGCACATTTCAATAAGTTTGGGCCACCTAGAGAGTGTGGAGGAGTGAGAATGACCTAAGAGGACAGATTGAAAGATTTGGTCTGTTTCTTTTAGAGCAGAAAAGACTGCTGGGAACAGTAAGTCTTCAGATGCATGCGGTGACAATGTGCTGTTTTAAATTTGCACGGATTTCTGGCATAGCCTGTGGCATAGGGGAACAGCATAGTAGAGTGGAGAGAGCACTTTGAATTGCAGATGGAAACCCAGCTCTCCGTTTGAGATTCGCTCAAGCCAGCATTTCCTAGTGTCTGCTGATTTCTGCGATTCCAGTCCAAGGCCTCTTGAATTACCACGGTAGCTCCGGAGGTGCTGTCTAGCCCTTGCTTTCCTGTAGATGGTGCTGAGGTATTTCAGGCAAGACCCAACATGTTCCTTAGCAAGTTGGTTTGTATAAAAGCACAAGGGCACGAATCCTTTTGTAGTTCGAAATGCCCCTTGCGTTTTGAATGAAATGCCCACATTTTGTAAGGTAGGAATCAATAGCCAGGTCATCTTGACTGTAACACGATTGCTGCTATAGTAATGGAGTATTATTAAACTGACAGTTTAGAGGTAATCAACATCTACTTCCTGGGACCTTTTTTGACTCTAATTTGGAAAACCGGAATGTTTCTCTTGGATTAGTTCAGGAAATAGATTTGGGGGTCTTCATTCATCTTGTCCCCAAACTCCAGCGTGGGTGTGGAACAAAAAGCGATGGCTTCAGGACCAAGAGACTCCAGTTTCTGGTACCTCCAGTGCTGACAAATCAGTGTTACGATGGGTGTCTCTTTCAATCCAGTGTTCAATTTAGGGAATTAAGACTGCTTTCACAAAGTTTTATCTGCAACTGCAGGTAATAAGTTAGCTTGATACTAACTAACTGCCTGCCTGTTTTTTAGCTCTGCCTAGCTTTACATCAGAATAAAAGTGAAAGTATGGGGAGGTTTTTAGGGAGGAGAGGATTGTTTGTTTCATTTTTTTTTAATACACAAAGAGCCTTTACACATTTTTAGTCTGGTGGGATTTGAACTGAGTGGTAGATCTAGCCTGTCTCAGCAGCTCAGGGAGAAGGGGAATAATTATATGAGACTCAATGAACTATTAGATGTGATTCGTTTAACTGTACTATAAAATATAAACCAATTGCAGTTATCTGACCAAAGGATGGTCAATGAGTCCTTTACAAGGAAATGTGAAATAATTTCAAAGCTCTAAGTGGTCACAACCTCTAGCAAAATAAACAAACTCCAAAACTATAAGCTCACACCCACCAAACTAGAAATTTATTAATGTGTTATTAATTTCAGATATAAATTGGATAGACATAAAATGAGGTGTGTGTATGTAAAAATTCATAACCCTTTTATAAAATGAGGTGGGATTGTCTTTGTCAATAGTAATGGAAAAAAAACGGCTGCAGTTCTGTGGGATATTGGCCAGTTTTCGGGTTCCCGTTTTGGGGCAGCGGCTCACAGTTGCTGTTCAGGCCAGAGCAGAAGAATAGAGCAAAAGAACAGTGATATTCCCCAAAATATTCCCCAGCTTCCTGCAGCTTGCAGCTCTGGAGGTGGCTTCTGTATATTCAACAGCCTTCAGCTGATCTCACTTCCCGGAATTGGTCCACAATCCTCCGAGCCAGAGTAAATATTTAACAACCATGGCATCCTCTGATAAGGAGGTCCATGGCTTAACTAGTTTCTGTGTTTCTTTCTATTTCTTTTTGAACTTTGCTCCTTTTAGTATCATTAGGTCTTATGATGGAGAGATGATGAACAGCTTTCTCCTATTTAGTTCTCCCTATCTCAATTTTGGACTGTGATATCCCCTCTCAGTAACCTAATCCCTCGTCACGGATCCCTCAGTATTGCTCATCATGTATTATCTAACCAGAGATGAAAAAAAAAAAAAAGTGTTGAAACTAAGTTTTCATGGGATAAAATGGAATGTCTTTGAGGGTTTAATAGCCAGTTAGAGTATGGGGAATTAAGCTATTTTTGCCCAGTTACTCTTGAAGTCTGTGGGAAAAAGGAAAATTTGTGGCAATGTCTTTGGATGCCAGTTAACTGTCTGATAAGACAGCAGATGAAATTCAGTATGGATAGATGTAAAGTAACGCATGCAAGGCCAAACAGCCTTTATATAGTACATAACTGTTCTGAAAAGAGCTTTTGGAATTACAGCAGATAGTTCAGTGAAAAAGCTCAGGGTGCAGTAATGCTGCAAAAAAATCCCCATAAAATGTGAAGAGTAGTTAGGACGGAAGCAAAGAACAAAACAAAGATTTACCTTCTGTAAATTCCTGGTGTACCTACTGCACCTTTGAACGCGTTGTGCAATTCTAGGTTTCCGACCAGGGACTACTTAAAAACTGTGTCCCTGAGGTTCACGGTGTGCAATGCGGCCGATGCACCGTTCTCACCTTCCCACAGTCCTGTGTCTTCCTGAACTGTTTGCTCCACAATTTTAGTTGGTGAAGTAGAATTGGAGCTAGGTGACTCCCTAATGCAACTCTGAAAGCTCGTTTTCTTCGTATTCTCTTCTGTTGCTGGTTTTTGCTGTTCTGCTTCTGTCCCCTAAAAGAAGGTGGCTTCTGGATTTGCTGGTCCCCAGCCAAAGAGCTTGGGGCCAGCTCAGGGAGATTTGTGAGGCTCCCAGTAAAAAGCTTGCTAAATAGATGACTTCATGGGGAATCTGTCAAAGTGAAGGCAAATGCGGATCCGTACTTCAGTTTCTGTGACTTGACTATATTTCACATTGCATGAATCTTTGCGTGTATATTGGTGGAATTATTTAACTTTGTTGGCTGGCTGAGGGCAGTCGCGTACATTGCTGCTGGAGGGTGTAGCTTATTCCTTGTCAAATTATTAGAGGCATAAATTATTTTCCATCCAAGGAGGGGCAGGTGAAGGAGAAATCATGTACAGAAAGCTATAATGAAGGCTTGAAATTGTATGGTTGAATGCAAATGTAGAAGAATGAAATTAAGATCCAGATCAGAACTGAAAATCTGGTTTTCTTGTTGTCTTTAATTCTAGGCTATTGTTGTATAGTGCACTGTAGACAAAATTATGCTGTGGAGAGTGTAATTATGTAATTAAAGCTTCTGCCTTGGTGCGCTTGGACCAAAGAATGAAAGGAACCAACTGTATTTTTTTTTCCTGTTTCCTGAATGTTAAACTATGCAGGGAAAATATCCCTGCAAGTGTTTCATGTTTTCATGTATCTCTGCTTCTTTTCAGTAAGCTGTTTTATCAACCCCAGTAGCGTTCAGGGAGTCTCTTAACTCCCTTTGTCCCGCTCGTTTATTGTCATGTTTTCTCTTGTGAGTGTTTGGCCTGGTAGATAGCGTGGGTACCTTCTGCTTCAGGATGCACTTTACCTTGATGTATTTTGAGAGAATCCAACTTTATCTGTCAGTTGGCGTATGTCTGGTGGGATAAGCAGCGTTACTGGAGTTGCAGCATTTAATGCAACAAAAACGGAGGTGTGTGCCGCACTTTGCATGTTCCTTCAGGGTTTGGAGCCTCCGATCAGATATGAGGTGATAACGCCAGAGACAGTGGATTCATCCTTTCAGTTCATTTGGAAAAAAAAGGAAAACATACATAGTATCTGCTCCATTTGCAGCTTGAAAAATCGATACATTTTGGAGGTCAGTGCAAGATTTGAGAACAAAACCATGGCCTCTGCTTTTGAAAAGCATTGTCTGCAGTGAGGTTTTCCTTAATGAGTCTGATCATGCAGGAGGCAGGATGGGATCGTGTTTGCTCTCTCACCACTCTGTTGTGGTTTGGTGAATAGTTACACTGGCAGCCAAAGCTACCCAATGTTTTTGTTTTAAAGCTGAACTTTCAGGTCTCTCAAAACCCTGTATGCAACCAGATGAACACGAAAAAGAGCATGTTAGTTTCTGGCCTACAATTGAACGCTAGGTAAAGATGTTTAAATTGCCACATAAAGAATTTCCTAGACATGTATTTGCTCCTGGCCTGTTCCTGGCATGTGTTTAAATCTGTTTTGTGTAGAGGGGAAATTCGTGGGCGTTATCGACACAAAAGTCACATTGTGAGTCTCGGCACACTTGAATTTAAAATTTGGACTGGAATTTTCAAGTGCAAACTTCGAAATTTTATTTTAGGCCTCAAAAAATTGTTTTGGAACAAAGTTTAAAATCAAAGGACGTATTTAGAAATTCAGCTCTCCAGTGTAGACAAGATTAGCTGTTGCTTAAGATTGATTTGCAAGTTTATATTTGTTCCTAACTCGGTATACATGACAAGCTGCTGTGGGCCTTGCCTCTCCCTCCCGGCTGGGTCCCACTGCCTCCCGCGAAGCCGTTCCCAGGCCAGCGTTCCCTGCCTGCAGGCTGGGCAGCCTTCTTGAGGTTTGCAAGGTGGTGCTAGAGTAGCTCCCTGTGGTATGGTACCTTTATAGTATCTTTACCCATTTTAAAGTCAATATAGTTACCTATCTAGCTATATTTAATCTGTTGTCTAGATTTACAGACTTCTGTGAAACTACCTGAATGACGTTCATTGCTCTAATCTCCCAGCTTTCTGGTTTTTTTTCAGTCAAAGAAGCTTATGATTGCTTTCAGGCTGAACATGAGGGTCAGACTTTGTTGTCATTGCTGACATGTCCATCATTTCCAATCCAGTCCTGTTGTCTGAAGTCAGCTTAAAGGCTTAGCTTAGTGCTTGTGGTTTCCTAGAATGAAGAAACCATTTAACAGGCACATTTGTGATTTCATGTGACAAAGCAGGAGCAGGTTAGGAGGAAACAAGCAATCTAAGCAGAACTGAAGGAGTCTGTTATTGTGGAAACATGCTGTTCGTAGCACTCCTCGCCCAATATGGACATCTCCTCTGTTTCTGTGGAGAGGAGGATGGAAATTGGTGATGAAAACTTTGTGTGCCCAATTCATCCTTGCCCTTTGCAGCTCTGGTCTAGGGAATTTTCCAGTACCTTGCAGCAGATCTTCAAGAAACTCTTTTAACTTGAGATACTGCTGCAATGTTAAGAGCAGAGGAGCAGAAGATCAGCGGGGTGAAATCTTTCAAATCCTCCCAAATCCTCACAGGGGGTAACGCTCTGTAAGTAGAAGTTAAGGAAGCCCTTGCAGCTCGGAATCAGCCGGTCCTCAGGCAGTCTGGGGATAGGCAGGGTGCAGTCAGTCTTTTCTCATCCTGATGCGATTCCTGTGCAGGGGTGAATCTGGACCACTGTTTACATTTGTTATGCATTGTAAATGCTGTGTGTATTTATTTTCTTCCTATTTTAGTCTCTGCACAACAGGGGTGGTCCGTTTACATATCAACAACTGGCTGGAAGTGAGTTTCTGCCTGCCTCATAAAATCCATTATGTTGCTACAAACTTCATACCCCCTGAAGCAATTGAGAGAAGCCTGAAGTCTATCAGGTAAGAGCAAGCGCTGTCGCTCAGAGTGTGGCTGGTCCTTCCTCCCGTTCCAAGTGCGGTGCTGCAAATGTCTGTGCTGGCGCAGCCGGGGCCTGATGTGACGCTGAGCCATAGTGGTGGTGGGGCCATGGGCTGAGACGGGTGATGCCGAAGCTGATGCCGAGGTACCAGGGTGCTGCTGTATACATGGTGGTGTGAAGCCACAGCCTTTGCCTTAGGTGGTTTTACTGAAAATGGGAGGTGGTGCTGCAAGAGAGGTCTGCACTGTTTCCAGTCAGAAGAATCATGTGTTTGTTTTAATCTGTTGACTTAGAATTAATTTTGCTTTTAGACAAGAGACAGCCCAGGTCCCATGATATCTTATTTCCTGCTCTCCATGTTTGCAGCTTTTTACCTGCAAAAGTAACTAATTCTTGCTTTCTTCCTTTCTTCTACTCTATTCCGTATTTCAGTATGCAGATGAGCAGTTTTCAGACTAGTTCTCCAGGCTTAATTGTGTGCCAGCACAGTGCAGTCATTTTTTTTCTAGTCGCTGGGGCATCCAGTTACCATACAACTCTCTAGCCCCTTTTTATGGGGAGCATCTTACCTTGTGGCATAAAAATAAGCTTATTCTGCACCCACTTACAGCAAAATGATGATATTAGAAGTTCTTTTTTTACGAGTAGATTGACCAGGTATAATGGTCAGGGAATAACTAAGCCTTCAGGAAAAGTTACAGTTTACTGTGCAAATGTATTCCTTTTTTCTGCAGGCCGTACCATGCCTTATTACTTTTAAATGATGAGAAGTCATTGCTTAATGAGCTCCCGTTGGACTGCTCTCCTGCCCTGGTGAGAGTAATTAAAACTACCTCTGCTGTGAAGAATTTGCAGCAACTGGCTCAAGATGCTGACTTGGCATTGCTGCAGGTATGGGGAACTGTCAGCGGCAGCTGAAATGCTTTTAATTCACGAGGCATTTTCTTTGTGTGTGCCAGTGGGTTTCTGTGGTACATGAGCACGTCAGTTCGCTCAGTGTGCGCAGAGTGCACAGAGAAAGCTTGAGCCTTAGAGCGTGGGGAAGGGCTGGAGAGACGAAGAGCAGTGGTGCAGCGACACTGCTCGACAGTCCTGCGGCCACGTCTGAATCACAGATTGCTGTGGGGTAGCGGGGGCGTCTGGACGTCTCTAGTCCACACCACTGCTCAGAGCAAGTCCATTAAAGCAGGCTGCTCAGGAACTTGTCTGTTCAAATTCTGAATACCTCCAGGGATACCTCCCACAAGCTCTCTGGGCCCTGGTCCAGCATTTGACCAGCATCAGAGTGAAAAACTTTCCTCATCTCTAATGGGAATTTCCCATCTTCCACCTTGTGTGCGTTGCCTCCCATCCCTGTGCCCCTCTGAGAAGAGCGGCTCTGTCTTCTCTGTGCCTTCCCGTTAGGTAGTTAAAACCAGAACAAATAGTACTTTTGACTTATGCCCCAGTGGTCTGTCTTGGTTCTGCCACGTTGATGTCCTTGTGCAAACGGAGGCATCTAAAATGCAAGTGAAAGCTTACAGCTGCCACAGCCAAATACTGCTGCTTTCCCTGGATCTGCCGAGATCTTCACTTCTAAAGAGCTCTGAAAGCCTTTGCAAACCTACCTATTGATTCCACTTACTACATTAGTGCACAGATTCTGCAGAGTCCCAGGAAGAAGCTCTAGTTTAGGGTTAGGCAAAAATTTTGAGCCAGTCTTTCCAAGCCAGCAGCTCTTTCTGAATGCCTTTCAGGTATTGACAACCAGATTTCAAATCTGAATTGCTCAGGGTGACGTGACAAGCCCTTGGAAAGGGCAGTTTGTGCGGTGGAGGGAATGAGACTTGCAGTCACGTGAGACACGAGGCCACTGAGAGACCTCTGCAGAAGACTGCGGTCATCATGGCCCTTTGCTTGAAGGGCCTGATGATTATATTAGATGATACGGGAGAGGGCAGAGCCACTCCATGCTTCCAAGGGTCGATTCAGACCCAGGGATGCGATCTGTGCTCCGTGTGACAGGGCAGAAGAACACGGCTTGGTCATCTCAGATGCTCCTGATCATATAGCTCTGCGCCTTCTCTTATTTGAAGGGAAAGGTCCTCTTTTGTAATAAAATTTCCAGGTCTGCTTACAGTGGTCTGTGGTATTACTTGGCATTATATAGCTATGGGGCGAACTCTGGAAATTCCCTACTGCTTCTGTAGTTTTGTTCTCCACAAAAAAGCAAAGCTAAATGCATCTAATGATACAGGCTGGATTTGATGTCTCGTAGTCGCTATTTATGTGGCTCTTCCAGAGCCATTAACAACCACCGACTTGTTTAACACATTAAAATACTTTGTATAACTCGTTACTGAAATATCTCAGTGCATTAAAAAGGCAGTGTTGGTTTCCTTTGTGTTTGTGTCATAGTAGAGGCTGATTCTTTTGTTTTATTTTTCATGTATAACACTTAATGCATTCTGTGCATAAACAACGATAGGTTTTTTGGGGCATGAGAAGTAGCTAAACTTCTATTGATACAGTTTGAAGAAATTCTGTTAAGGCAGGAAATACTAATTTGCTTAGAAATGTGAAGCGAACCTCTGGAAATTCATAACATTGTCAAATGCTTTTTGATGTGCCACATGTTATATTAAACCCTGAATTTATTCTGAAGGCAGGGTGAAAGGATGGAACATTTTTCTTTCATTTCAGCTCAAACAAGACTTTTCCATCATTGTTTGGAACTCCTGCTGAGACTTTGATTTTGCTTTTTTTCTCTCCTAATTTTTCCCTGTTTTCTCACTGCAGGTTTTCCAGCTTGCTGCACATCTCGTTTACTGGGGAAAAGCAATTATTATTTATCCACTGTGTGAAAACAACGTCTACATGCTTTCTCCAAACGCCAGTGTCTGTCTGTAAGTAGAAGGAAAATGAGTGACTGTAGCAAGAAAGTGGTGAGAAGCGCAGATGTGCTTTTCTTCCCTGTCTTACTGGAGACAGGGTAGGATCTTTCTTCACCTATGAATTTGTTGAGACTGTACGGAACACAAACCATTACATGTGCCCAAACTTGCAAAGCCATATAGGAGATTGTGTGCGGTAGGGAGGTGCATCACAGCAGATCAACGTGCGTGTGCAGTGATGTGTGCTGTGGAAGCAATATTTACCCTGTGAAGCTACTTTTGGTATTTTTAGTATGCTTGCTCACTGGATATCCGTATCAGAAAGGCTGTATGAGCCTGATGCAATATGGAAACGTTTACAAAACAAAATACTTTATGATTAAGTCAAATCAATGAGCATTTCATCTGGCACACAGCATCACCTGAAATTAATCAAAAGTATCAAGTCAGGGTAGTGTTGCTATCACTATTACATTGTTTCGCATGATGGCATTTTGTACTTACATGCCTTCTCACAGGCAGAAGGCAGTGCAGCCGTTTTGAGACCAGGCAGCAGCAATGCAAGGAAGATGTGGAGGCAGTGGGGTGGGTGTTTTTGCTCTGCTGAAGATTGGCAACCCTTTCTGTGTTGGATTTTGAGATGTTTTTAGAGTCTGTGTTGGAACTCAGTTATAGGAAAATAGTTTCAAATCAAAACTTCTCTGATGAAAGTATAAAAATAGGGCTGGAAGGGATCTTGAGGTCATTCAGGAACAACTGTGCCTGTCATATATGGCAGTGCTGTTCTTGAAGACCTTTGTAGATGGAAATCCTAAGACAGACAGTTTTCCTGATGTTTAACTTGACTCTCCTGTACTTCTCATCAGTCATACTACTTGTCTTGTCAGCATAGGCAGGGAGAACACTCACATCTGCAGCTGCGTTTTGCATATTCAAAGATTGTGTGTTTATCCTGCCCATCCCTGTCTTCTCTTGACTGCCCAATCCCTGTTCCTTTGATCAGAGACTGCGCAGGTCTAGACTTTTTATAATTTTTATTTTTCTTCTCTGGATTCCCTCCACACCTTGAATAATGTGCTGGAGCTGTATGTAACGCCAAGATGAAAGTGCATTCGCTTCTTGCTTACTCTTGCAGGATGCAACATGCCATAAACTATCCTTACTGTTTTTCTTGATCACAGAGAATATTTCATTTGGGAATTGGCACTTCTGTAATGCTTAAATGGATAAATGTTACACTGACCATCATATAAAACTGATTTCTGCCTTTACCTCTTTTCTGTAGTTATTCTCCATTAGCAGATGCGTTTTCTTGTCAGTTCCGGGGCCACAACCTGCCGTCGATGCTTTCCAAGTTCTCCCTCCCAGTGTCACTCTCAGAGTTCAAGAATCCGCTTGCACCGCCCGTTCAGGAGGTGAGATGGGGAGTGTACAAGAGCTCCTGGTTCTCCTGCTAATGAGAACAAGGAGTGGTGTTGCTTTTGGAGTACCTTGTCAGGAACCTGCTATTGCAGGTTTAGAAGTTGCCAATTACTGCGTTTCCAACCATATTATTTGTTTTTTTCATATCCACATGCCAAAAAGCTGTGGGGATGTTCAAGGTGAAGCTGCGCGGATGCTCTGTGCTAGCAAAGCACAATCCTAAAAGAAAAATCAGAATGTTTCTTTTCCTTGAGTGATACAGCAGGGAAAACCGAAACCCCATTTTGTCTGTTGAAAACTGTCATAAATTAGTATGGCTGAGTGCAAGTTTGCGGATTCCTCACAATCACATTTAATTTTATTATATTCCAGCTTTTGATATGCAACTGGAATTGTTTAAAGGCTGTTACAGGAAGTAGACTCAGCATGTAGTCAACAGAAGTCCCTGTGCTACAGCATTAGCATTTTAATGTTCAATTTTGGGGTAATAATATATGGATTTTGGATTTGTGTGCTGTTGTTTTGCTTACACACAGATTGTGGCTCGCGGCATTTCTGGGAACTGGTGAAATGCAAGAAAGAGTTCAGTAATGTGAGGTCTCCTGGCTGACACTGTTGTGTCCCCAGATGAAGAAGCTTGGACCTCTGAACACAGCTCATTGTGGCAAAGGGAGCGCAGGCAGATTTCTTTAGCTTATTTCTTGTAGTGTTGTTTGCTAGCCTTCATACTTCGATGACTTGCTCGCTATATGAAATTAGCCACTGTTCATTTATCTGGAAGATTAACATCAATTGCGCACACAGGCACAATTGCGAGAGAAGAATTTGTTGTAATTACAGGTTGGCAGAGATGATGATCAGAGATAAAGATAACTAATGATGTAGCATCTAATTCCGATAGTATGTACTGGTCAGCTGCCACCTTGGGAGGCAGGGGAAGACCAGTGACTGCCGTTTCATCAGTACTTCATTGTAGTTACAGACAAATCTGTGTCCTGAAAATTGAAGCTGAATTAATAGCATTAATTTTATTCTAGCTATAGTAGCTTCAGGAGGCATTCTTACTCTCAGTACTCCTTTTAAAATGAATTACTTGCTTTAATGCTTCTCCTTCAATACTTCTAGTTGTTCTCAGACATCCTACTTTTGTTTAAAATACCCAAATAAAGTCTGCCACTTGCTGCTGCAGTTATGCCTGGAAACAACAGTGCGCAATCAATGTTTGCCAGAGCTGTTGGAGTGCTAAAATGGCTCTTTCATAGTGTGCGTCTTCTCTCTGATGCTCACCTGTCCGTGGTGGGGTCTAAAGCTCAATGGCACGGCTTGTTTTCATCATCCTTTCAGCGTGTGTGGAAGGATGAAGGATGATCCTGTGAAAAGCTACAGAAGTGCTTTCCGCAGTGTGAAAAGGGGAGCTGAGATCTGGGGTTGCAGAATACTTAGGGGCCACGTTGGCAAGGCACGTGGGTGAAGATGGAGCAGACCACCATACACTGGTGGGCTGTTGCGAGTCATGGCGAGCTTCTTTTTGATAAAGCTGAGCGTGACAGTTCTTGGGGGAGTTTAGACTAGAGAGAGTTTTTAGATGTTTTCATATCAGTACATTAGTGTAGGAAAAGGATTTTCTTCTACTTTGATTTACCTATGTAGAACTCTTTGTATTATTGTTTTGTTTGGAACTAAGAACATTAGGTATTATTGTTGGCCTTTTAAGAGAGATGAATTCAATCCCTATCCTGAGGTGGTCAGGCTCCAATTGTAATTAACAGAGATCTAGTCGATAGAGCAATTAATCTGATGAAATGTGGGTGGGTTTTTATTCCACTGTGCAGTGATAAAAGATGCTGTACTCTGAACTGTAAATATTGTCAAATTGTATTTGCTTTGCCATTGAAAAAAATTAACAAAGTTGGGACCTTTCACTGTAATTTCATTCTTTGTTTACATAGGAAGGCATGTGTTGGTTTTTTTTTAACTGAAGATTTTCACTAGTAGTCTGTTATCCTGTGCTTTTCATCATGCTGGCAGTACTGTCTCTGTATTTCTGAAGGTCATCTGTGCTAGAAGGTCAGTACTGTGGGAAGGGCTATATTTTCTGCAGAAACTGTTACAGTCTCATGGCATCCATCCCATTTGATCCTTGTCTTAAGCATGGGATTGGCTTCCTCCTTTTGGCACGTGCTTCTGGATGGGCAGAGAATACGGAAGGCATTAATAAAGTCCACGATACAAAATAGGAAAGCTGTTAAAGAGCCCTTCCTCCTGTTTTTATACCAGGTCGGACCGCCTGATTTGAAAGAGGACAAAGTTATTCTTGTGTGCTTACTGTTACATGGGTGGAGTTGCTCTGTTCCTTTGGGTAGATGAAAAAACTGTGACACTGGCATTTTTATACTTTGGATGCTGTGGTATTTTTTGGCTGGTAGGAGGTACAACCAACCTGAAATACCCTGAGCAAAGACAAGCACAAGACTGCCTTGAAAGGTGGAGTGTGTGTCTACATTCTGCTTTTGGTGTGTGTCTGTCGCATAGGTAGGAGATGCCCAGTGCGCGGTGTCTGCCCGGACGGCCAGTGCTCTCAGCGTACCCTATGCTAGGGGCAGGAATTTTTCTTGAGCCCGTCTTCTTGATTTCTTGGTGACTGCTCATCATCTTGCCTGTGATGACGAGCAGTATATTGCGGTTGAACTCTCTGGTTGCTGTATATCTATCAGTGGTCTTGTGGTTATAATTTGAAAAGATTTTGGTCTTCGTGTAATGATTTCTATGCTAGCTTCCCTTTCTCTGTGTTGAACCTGCCCTGCTTGGATAGCAGTGTTGCAGCAGTGTGAGGATGAGCCCACGCTTACAGCTCAGATGATCTAATGATATCTTGCTGCTGCTGAGAGGAGGCCCTGTTTTTCCTTTCCACTCCCAGGTGTGTGCACACATGCCTTCCTCCTTTCCCTTTTCCCTTTACACTACAGCACTGGCTCTTGTCCAGCTTGACTCTAGTCACTTAAATTGTTTCAGCCGCAGTAGTTTTCTGCCAGGTTAGCAGGTGGAATTCACCCAGGGGGAGATCCAGCAAAGTCCAGGGCTGTTACAGGACGAGGGATGCAATTCTGCAGGTGGGGATGTGAGTGAGGAAAGCAGAAGTGACTTTCCCCTTTTCACAGTGGCCAGTTGTCTGTTAGCTCCCCCGTGCTGTGTAGCATCACCTGGACTTGCAGCAATCCAATGCAGCCTGGGACTGTCCTGGAACTGCAGTTGCTGCATGGGAATGCTTTAACGTGCTTTTCAGTGCGAAGCTTTGGTTGTACAATATCAAAGTTTCTTCACCCAGCTACTCTGCGCTATGTTTCTTTGCAACCCAAGAGACGGGGATGATGCTGTTGGCTTCCCCTCCTCTGTGCATTATGGCATCAGCTAGTTCATCTGTTTCAGGAGAAGGTATAACCCGTCTCTGCCCTGCCTTGAGGAACAAAGTGGACTAGCAGGGGGGATCTTTCCACCCGTAAGGTAGGAGTGTACCTATGCGAGTTAGACATCCCATTTCCTCCCTGCATCCCCGTCATGACAATATAGCTCTTTATCATAATGCACATTGTTATTATTGTTGTAGTTATCTAATTCTGCCTTGATGGGGCTAGAATAACTTTGGAAAAAAACAGATGGGAAAGTATGACAGCTGCAGCTGAACAAAATACGTTTAGTTTTTCATTTTTGTTTTACTAAGTCTGGCCATCCTGTTGGGAGAAAGGCACGGGTAGATGAGGACTCTGCCTAACGCATCCAGAAAACGTGCCATGCTTTGTGTAACAGCTCGGTGGAAAATGAGCGCGTATGTCAGGGGATGGGAGTGGGAGGAGAGCTGCATGCAAATACTGAATAGGCAGTTGTGTCTTCTGAGAGACGCACTGCACATGGGGCTGTTCTGCTGGGCATCTGGAAGGCATTAAGAGTCACGGGAGCTTTTGTTGGCAGAGGTATGGAAGTAGTATTAAGGCGCATTTATATTCAGTTCGACTAGATATAAAATCAAGGCTTTTCTGTGTGACAGTTAAAAAAAATATGGCTTTCTAGGCCTAAATGAAGGGAATGGTTAAGTGCTCTCAGCAAAGTGAGAATTCAAAGCTTTTACATAATTATTAAAATGGCAATGTTAGACAATAAATGTTTTGTCCTACCCCTACTTAATAGTGGTCTTCAGAGTCTGTTTTCTGTAAAATAGGGAGAAGTTTTAATAGCTTATCTGTGTTTCGTAAAACACTGTGGTTTGAGTGTTAAGGAAACAATATATTTCAGCAAACATCCATTTACCCCAGCAGCTTTGAAGGTGCTATCCTGCCGAGCCCAGGCGGCACTTAGCTCTCAACTCAGTCCTTGAAGTCAGTGTGTGTCAAATCACTGGTTAATCCAGACTGGAGAAAGGGGGCTCGTATACCTCGGTAGCCGAACAAGCTGCGTTTTAACTAAGAGTGTCTCCTCATGTAGTGAGAAGGAAGCTGGGATTGAGTGCTTCTGGGTTGCTGTTTTCCCTTCCCTTTCCGAACCTGTTCCCAGTCCCCAGTGCTAGTCTCAGCGTTTTCCGTCGCTTTTAGGCCCGGGAAAGAAACAGCCTTACAGAATCCTTGCAGGAAATGCGTTTTATTTTATGAGTTACTCAAGAGTTTTACAAATGCTCCCTTTGATTCCCAGAGGGAAGAGAATAATGAACGGTGGATCTTGTCCCTCCAAGACTTGGGGCTGAGCTTTCCTCTGCCTGTCCCAAACTGCCCAGATGGGCTGACGTATAGTGCCCATGTTTTCAGAAGCTAATACATCTTCTCTGCTTTTGTCAATAAGCACAAAGCAATATATTGTTACCACCGCCTTCCGTGCCGCCTTGCATGACAACATGCTCTGACTTCGCCCGGGGCCTGCTGCGCAGCGAGATGGGGAGAAAAAGGGGACGGCTGCGAGCTGATCCGTGCCAGCGGGAGCGGTCCAGATGCTGCAGCAGACAGGACCCCCTCAGAGCAGACTGGAAAGAGGCAGCATGGGGAGACGGGAAGGATTAAAGGAATATGGATGAAATTTAGAGTTGATTGTTAGTTAAATTAAGCAACTAAAAACGTTTCTTTTTATATTTCCATCATGGTCCTGGTGTTTCAGCCAAAAAAGGCTGGCTGTGGCTTCCTGCAGTGACAGATGATGACTGAGTGAGTGGAGGCAGTCCGGGGACTGAAGCGTATCCTTGCCTGGGAAGCTACTCAGCCCTTTTTGGCTTCAGCAAGGAGCCCAGCTAATCAAGTAGACTGAGACCGAGCACCGAGATAACCCTGTATCTCTGAGGGAGGAAGACCATTTCCGACAGCCAGAGCAGCACAGATGGTGCAGGGAAGCCTTCTCTCCTGCAGACCTGTCTGTAAGCTCCATCAGGAGGAGCAGACGGAGAATGGATGTAAATTCGGTGTTCGCGTCCAGAGCCAGGCAGCAGAACGTATTAGCAAAGCTTCTGCTAGACCTTATCTGTGAAAACACTTGCTGCTTTTTGTAAGAAATGGGTTTAAGCCTGGAAAAGGTGTTTATGTGTGGGCAGGACAAAGTGGAAATGGTGGTGTGAGGCATGTTTGCAGCGATGGCACAAAGCGCACCGCTTTGGGCATGGTGCAGGACCCTGCATCGCTTGGGCTTTTTTCTAGGACTGCGTTTTCAGAGGTACCAAATTCCTGCTGCAGTCTACCTTATTAGGGATAACTGTCAACGATCACCGTTCCCTCTTGTCTAGAGATGACTGTTCATGCTCACTTCAGTAAGGACGAACAGTTTTCTTTAGTTTTCAAGTTAGTAGCAGCCAATCTCCAGCTCTCCCACTTATGGCACAATGGCATTTGGCAATCGTTGTACAACGTCACACTTGTAAAGCTGTAACGCCGCGTCCGCCTGGCTGCTTGTTCCACTGAGCCATAGCTGCTGGCTCAGGGGTGGCTTTCCAGATGTTTGCACAAGAGCGCAGAGGTGAAGGTGCGCATGCAGAATTAGAGAGTGTTGGATAAGACTTTCCACGCACATGGAGCTGTAACGAAAGCAACTGGCTATTTTTGTAATTCGTGGAACCACCAAAGTGACCAGTGGAAGCTGGTCTAGGTCAGGCCCTACGCGGCAGGTTCTGCAGGGCTGGCAGAGCCTGTCTCACTGTCTCCTTGAATCGCCCTGGATTTTTCCAGGGTTATTTTGTGGCGTGAAGCGTGCAGACCTCTTTCATTTGATGTGAAACTAGCTAATCAGACATTGCTGCCTGCCAGCAGGTTGGAAATTTAAGTAAAATATATGAGACATCTTTCCATCCAGGCCTGCATCTGGAAGGAAGGTTTTTAGCGACGTAATCACTGGAGTAGGCCTCCTCGCTGATTTCTGATGTTAGCAAAACACTGTGCATTTGGTATCTTTTGCCAACCTTCCTCTTCTGTAGATTTTCTATTAAACATGTAAAAAGAATTATGGCTTTTCCGAAAAAGATACGTTTGAAGGCGATCCCAGATAATATGTTTTAAGATTAAAACCCATTCAGGCTCCAAAAGTGGTAATCCCTGAAAAGACAGGGTGTGGGTCTGTCTGCAAACAGAAGATGTTGCTTTTGTGATTTGATAGCAGAGGAGGAACTGAAAATTATAAGATTTATGGAAAAAGGAAAATTACGTGGGCTGATGAACTTTGGTTTGGGGCTTTTATTGAGACTTGGCCCGTTATCCTGATGATTAATACAGCAGAGCGAGCTTCCTTCTAAGTCTGAGCTCATTCGGCATGTGTTTCACCAAAACAGCGTTGGTTGCTATGAAATCCCCAAACAGCTTTTGTCAGTGAATCGGTGTTTTCCAAGCTGCTGGCTACGGGAGGGGTTGCCTCCAGTGATATGAAGAGGCTTTTTGTGCAGAAATTCAGACACGATGATGCGTTTTGAATGCTCCCCCAGAACTCCTGCAAGTAGGCCACGCCAAGAACCTACAAATGCTTGTCCCTCGCTCTGCCCTCTGCTTTCAGCCCCGCACTGGGGACATTGTGCAGGGCTTCAGCTGCTGTAACACAAAGGTGTTTTGCCTGTTTGTTTAATACGAGCGTCACCTTGGCACTTTTGAAACTCATGACTGTCTGCACCCTAAACACCTAGGTGCCTTTATAAGCTTGGCCGGTCCTATTATTGCAGAGGGATGGTGAGCAAATGGGGGGTATTAACCCTTTGCACTGAGAGGGGATTCCTTGGCAGCGGCAGCTGCTGTCCCTTGCCAAGGTTTCTGCTGTTGTTAGTGCTATTTCTGCATCGCTGAGTCCTGGCAGGCTCTGATCTCCGGAGTCTCTCCCGTGGCTTTGCAGCAATTTCCCGTCTGACAGCAAACGGCTCCTGCTTCTGCGTACCTGTCTTGGTTGCTTCGGCTCTTCCCTGTCACCTCGCCCTCTCCCTGGCTTTCTAGGGGAACGTGAACTTTAATCTGACTACTGTGGGACTAACCCTTCGGTGATTAGTGATTTTAGTGGGTCTTGTTTAGAAACCAGCAAACTGATCTGGGGCCTCACACTGTTGGGCCATGGCCATGGGGACCTGCATCTGGTTGACTCATTTTCCACGTCTGCTCTCTCAGAAGGAAGACTATCCCAGCTTTTTACCTCCTACTCAACTTGTTTTGTTAAAAGAGGCGGGAACAGCTCCAGGTGGGGTTGGATGGCTGTATTTGTGTGGCTACAGCCTTGTGTGGTGAGGGCATTCAGCTGTGCTGCTCGAACATAGCAGATGCTGCAGCTATGGCAAGGGCGCAGGGCTGGCTCCTTTGAGCTGCTGGTCAGTGTTGCATAAAGACACGTTGGTCATTAAAGGTTCGATTACAGCCTAAGCATCCACAAAGGCTTTGGGTGTGATGAATATGTGTGCCTGATCACCTTTTTTATGATTGGAGAAGAGATAAAACTGTTGTGTGGGGTGGAAAGCATTTCTCCTTGTGACTCCTTAATCACAAAGCCTAACCTTTGTGCATTGCTTTCTTCCTGTATTTTATTTCATGGGTGTTTAATAGCTCATTTCTCACTCTGCAGACTCAGCTCATTCAAATGGTGATATGGATGCTCCAACACCGGCTTCTGATTCAGCTTCACACCTACGTCTGTCTGATGGTGCCGCCGAATGAGGAGGATTTCCGAGCCCAAGACGAAGACATGCCCTTTACCGCCAGAGTTGGAGGCCGAAGTTTAAGCACCCCCAATGCTCTCAGCTTTGGTTCTCCAAGTACGAGCACGCTTTTCTCTGCTGTTCAGACTACAGTTTGCTTCTAGAGCTCCCCTGAGCAATGCCTAGAGTAATCAGGCCTTGGTAACAAGACAACTTGTCTTTGCTGGAATGCTTGCTAATTACGTCCAGCCTTTCTTAAATTTAGAGCTGGGTATTGGTGAAAGTCTTAAGGGCTATTAGACCTTAAATTCTTGTTTTTAAAAACAAGTAGTGCTTTGTAGTTTGCCAAGTTCTTATTTGGTCATGTAAAATATTTTTATCAGAGGTACTTCTGCTTTTTCCTTTCTGTTCTCAAGAGTAACTGCCATGTGCTTCTGGCTGCACCGCTGTTACTGCATGAACTTTGGTTTTGAGCAGAGGAAGAAAATTGTGAGAATTTGTTTCAAACAGCATTGGTTTCTGTGGGCTGCAGAGCCACCTGAGGAGACGCAGAGCTAGCTCTCGTTTTCACAAATGGTTGATTTCTGTTTATGCATCCTGATTTCTTTAGTTTCCTCAGTACCATTCATTCTTCAGGGTGATTCCAGGAAAGCATTTTTTCAAGAGTGTAAATCAGATACAATTCTGAAATCCCCAAACTTTCCTGCCTGTGCTGTTATGAGCAGCATTCTCCAAATGCCACTGAGGTTGGATATCGGGAGAGATTCTCTGTACAACTTTCAGCTTTACAGAAGTCATGAATTAGGGCAGAAATCTTGGAACGTGAGTCAGATAAGTCTGCGATCTGCTTATTCTGGCTCACTCACAAGAGGATATTGCTTCTTGGCCTATCTTTCTGCTTGCTCCCACCTTCTGTGCTGTTAGGCTTTTCATGTTACCACTTCACGGTATTCCAGCAGAGCTGGCTGGGAATTTTCTTTTCAGATGTTTTTTATGGACTGTTTATGGTCTCCAGAAGTACAATTTTCCACATAAATTGATGACTTTGTTGAAACATTTGACTTTCCCATTGAGAAAATTGCTGTGTTGTCATATGACTAATTGCAGATACATGTAGCATTTCGAGAGCCACTTTATTTGCTTTACAAATCTGAAGGGATTATTTGGAAAGACTGCATAGAAACTGCCTGAATTGATAATCTTTGCATCATTATGCTGAGGAATATAAAAAAACTTGTGTCTCTTTCTCTCTTTCCCTGATAGCTAGTAGTGATGACATGACTCTGACAAGCCCTAGCATGGATAATTCCAGTGCAGAGTTGATACCTGGTGGGGACTCACCCCTAAATAAAAGGATGACAGAGAATCTTCTAGCAAGCTTGCTGGAACATGAGCGGGAAGCTATCCTTAATGTCCCTGCTGCCCAAAATCCAGAAGATCTTCGCATGTTTGCAAGGTAGGAAATGAGGAGTGCAGAATGTAATCTTTTTTTTTTTAATCCTTGCTGTTGTATTGAAGGATTGGTGTGGACTCTGAGCAAATCCCTCTAGCTTGGGATTTTGGAGGATAAATTCTTTCGGGTTTGTTCCCCTTATACCCATTTCATCTGTGCACATCAGTTTTTAACAAAAACTAATATATGTGTCACAAGAACACTTGTTAACAAAGAGTCCTGGATGTGTGAGGGAGCATCGGGGAGTATGGTTGGACAACACTGACTTCGCTGTTCGCCTGCTAGTTTTCCTGTGTCCACACGTGGTAGACATAAAACTGCATAGCCTGAAAAAACCTTCTAAGCATGCAAAGCAAAGACCCAGTCATGCTGGTGCTGTCATTTTGTGTCCGTTGATATTTCCAAGCCAGCTATCCTTTATTTTAGGGTTTGTAAACTCCATGCAAATGAGAGACAGAGACAGAGAGCATCAGACACAAAGCCAGCCTGAATACTTTTACAGACCAGTCTAGAAAGGTTTCGGGGTCTGTTTTGCAGAGATGAGCTGCTCATTTGGTTAGGTTAGTTAGGTTAAAGTCATTAGGATGTGTGATTAGTAGCACCCAGTTTTGTTGTTACAAATTTCAACACAACAAAAATATGCAAGATGTGGTTTTGCACATGGTAAAAAAGCAGGAGGACTTCCTACCAGCCATCTGGGAAAAAGGTGTGGGGGAAAATACTTTTTCTTCCTAAGCATTTCAAAACAACAGTGGCGTCCCTGGAATGCAACTTTCACTGGTTTTCATACTTGTGCAGCAGAAATCCTCCTGAAGAAAAGTCTTGCAGCTTTTCCTGTAGTTCCCAGATTCAGTTGGTAATCCCGTGGAAACCTGGTTCTCGCCCTAGGGTGGATATAGTCAAGGAGCCTGGAGAAACTGCAATAGCAAGAAAATACTTTTGTCTGCAGCAAAGTTTGCAGCTATGCTGTGCTCAGGTGTTTTCATAGAGCACTCCCAAGCTTGTGGGTAGTCACTGCCCTCTGAATTACTCATCTCCTCCATTTTCTGTAAACTGTTCAGAGGATATTCTCTGATCGAGATGCAACACTGGCCATTTGAGAACTTTGAAATGTTTTTTCTTCATCACCAGATACGTCATTACAAAACTAGTGAGAAAGGAAAGGAAAACTAAAATCATAGTTGGTGATATCTTAAGACAGAATTTGTGGGGGACGCTTTGGACTAGTTTAGCAGCAATGCAGGTTCTTCGTTATCCTGGGGAGAGGAAAGGATTTCATGATTGCTCCCCTGTCACTTCCCTCATCTGGGTAAAACAGCCATTTGAAAGCTTTGAAATTGCAGGTGCAAAAAATTACTTTGATTTCTCCATAAAATCAGCTGCCGTAACCAGGCAGCTGTCTTAATGATGTGTATTTTGCTGTTTGCTGATGCACCGGGTTCTTCTGCAGATCCCCGGGATGGCTTTGCTAAGTCTGAATTTCCCCTCTACTGTAGATTGAATTGGCAACTGCATAGCTTACTCGTGAGTCAGCAGCGAGGAAGAGAGAAATACGATAAACAAACGGGTGCTATGGGTAGGATGCTGGAGTGTACAAATAGAAATGTTTATGCAAGACGCTCTTGGTTACTGGTGGTTTTATGAGACACCAGGATTTGGAAGTTGTGGGTATATTTTCTCTCTTTTTGTGCCATAAACAATCAGAGATGAGTGTCTGTGTAAACCTGTTGCTCTTAATGAAAGTGTAAATAATTGTGGAGAAGCCACTGCAGTGCACGAGGTGATCTCCCCTATTACCCTACTACAGGTTCCTGCCTCGGCTCTTCTTTTTCCTTCATTTTGGGGAATAGCAGCCTAATGAGGGCTGTGCTATGGCAAACGGCTCTGCTGTGTCAGCTGCCTCCCAGAACAAACTCCTGCTATAAATGCATAGTTAGTACACTAAATATACTGCAACGGCCCTTCCAAGCGTAGTTTTGTGCGCACACAAAGGGATGGGCTATTTTCAGCAGAGCAATAAAGTTCAGCCCGATACATTTTCTTGTGTCTATGCCTCTGAACGCCTGTTATTCATTAAACAGATGGCAGAAAGAGCTTGTGCCTGTCCATTGCTATGCACAGCCGGTATTTGCAAGGCAAAAACCTTAAGGGGAAATAAGGAATACTGAAGCTTGGCCCCAGCATTGGCTGCATTAACCCTCGTAACATTGAATGGGAATTGAAATCCAAGTTCTTTCCTTAGGTGCTGCTGGAGGAGGGATGGCATGTCCTTCCAGAAGTAAACTTAAGAAGGAGACAGGCTCTTTTTGAGCTAGATCTTCAATAATGTACACAAAGCGTTCCTCACTGCACCTTAAGCAGTGCTTTTAAAGACAGTTTGAGGCTTCACTGATGGCTTCTCTCCTGAGCCATGGGTGTGGAGTCACTTTCAGGATTTTTTTGTCTTGCTCTTAGATTGGGAGATGGAGTTCCTTTCCTCCACAGAGGAATGCTCATTGGGGCCACTAGCTGTGGACAGTTCTGCTCCATTTTCAAGCAGTGCTGGTGGAAGGGATATCTCCTTGGCCAGAAATAAGCTCATTTTATTTGAATGACTAGTCTGAGATAATCCTTTGGGGTTTTAGTGTTTAAGAACACTACACTGCTGTTATGGGGACAGCTCTTGTAACTTGAAGAGGAGAGAACAGTGATGAGCAATGGAAAGCAATAATCTTCCATCACTGCATCTGGATCTGGAAGGGCACATCTGTCAACAGACATCTGTGCAGCTTCAGAGGGACTCAAATGCAGTGTTACTGCCCCAAGAAGTGCCATCTTATGTCCTGTTTGGGTCATATAAATGTTCACCGCTCAAAAAGGTGAAGGTAGTGCCCATCTGCAGCAGGGTGGTGAGCCCTGGGTTACAGCTTTGTAGATTTGAGTTGGACTTTTGGGAAAACTTTTCCCCGGGAGGGTGGTGCAGCCCAGGACGGGTTACCCAGGCGTGTGGGGGGATCTCCATCCTTGGGGGTTTCAGAGCTTGGCTAGAGAAAGCTACAGCATTGGCAATAGTCCTGCTGGAGCAGGATGCTGGACTAGACTTTGTAGGTGTCTTCCAGCCGGCATTTTTGTGATATTCTTTAATATCCTCTCTAGCTTTTATTGGAGTGGAAAGTATTTCATCTTGACCAGTTACAAATCCAGACTCTTTTTGAATATAGGATGGATTTATTTATTGGAAAACTCCTGCTTTAGCCTGTGTTGCTGTTGAAAGCTAGGTTGTAATCATTTGTGCAGGAGACAGCTGTGCCAGGAGATGAGAGCATGGGCAATCACGGTGAGGAGCTTTATGGAAGGGAGAGAATACGTAGCTTTTAAAATCTTCTTCAAAATCCCTTTTTTACAAGATACAAAAATTACTGTTAATACCTCGGGAATGGTCGGATTTTGACACATGCACAGACAAATCCACCATGCCCCTGCTAATGGCCACTTCTCAGTGCACACTGGTTGCCATCGGCCCAGGGAAGGAAGCCAATTAGCCTGATTTAAATACCCAGTGGACGATACTGCAAAAGGCAAATGTGCAGCCCCGATAGAGCAGAAAGGTAAATAGGACGGGAGCTTGTCCGTCTGCTGTTTGTTTGTAGTGCAGGTACAGAGACATAGCAATTACGTTCTACATAACGGTGCCAATCTGAGAGCTGGCAGATGAACATGGAAGCAGAAGGGAGTTTGCAGTGTGCTGGGGGCTAAAATTTAGGGAACGAGACAGGGGTGAGAGGAGGGACACGGCAAATCGGGAAGCAGAGAAACACAAATGGCAGTGGACTGGAGGTAAAACCTACTCTGTGCAGAGCGAGGGTGGGAGGCTTCTTGCACAGTGACTCCTTTCCAGGCACCTGAAGGGTAACGGGTGGCAGGAGTGCCTAGCCTGAGCAGCAGAAGACAGCCAGGCAAGTGTCAGTCCTTCAGGGAAAGCATGAGGAGCCCCATCCTGCTGTCATGGGAAAACAGGCAGGAACGCTCTAAGGGAGATTTGGTGTCTTTGAAAGGCTGTTCCTGCATGGAGACTGTATGAGTGAATTGGAAAACAGATCTTGTCGTCTGCACTCATTTTTACTGGCAGTTGGCATGAAGCAGCAGGCCAGCATATTCCTAAACTGCAGATGGGTATGGAAACACCAGCAAAAGCTGCTGAAGTGCAGAGCAGAGCGTGATGTGTAGCACATGCGGACGCACGTCTGTCTGCGTAGCTGGGGAGGTGATTCTGGCATGTGCGTTTGGGCCTTTGATGGGTAGTACTTGAGTGACATGCAGAATGGTTCCTGTGTTTGGGAGGTTGTTATGACAATTAGGAGACTGAGCAGCAAACTCGAGCTGCGTCTGGAGGGCTGCCCTGGTGTTACGGCTCCGAAGGGTCCCCGGGGAGCAGGTCCTCAGCGAGTGGGGACTTGCTGCAGGGTTTTGTCTTAGATCTGCCCATGACCGATTGTGCAGGGCCGAGGTCGTCTGCTGTCTGTAGCATGTTGGTGGCCGGCAAAGGGGTGTCTGTGCTGTCTCTCTTTGAAGAGAACTGGGAGCTAAGAAGCCAGTGTGGTTTTAGCTTAGAACTTCAGGGTTTTGGGGGTCTTTGGGGGCTTTTTAACTCCCAGAACTTCTCTGTGGTGCCTGTCACTAAAATTTCCATCTCCCTGCTGTGACTGCTCCACATACCACAAGCATAACCTGTAGTTACCAAGCCCCTTGGGCTGCTGTGATTGAAAATATGCTCTTAATTCTAAAACCAAGTGTAAGTACCCAGGCCTCTGATGCAGAGCTGTGACAAAGGGCAGTGTGGACCCAGCTAAGAGAGGGCACAAGTAAATCTGCCACGTCCTGCCTTCTCAAGGCTTGCTGGCAGTTGTGGTTCCTTGCTTTCTGGAGTTCAAGCTATGCTGAAAATTGACAATCTCAGGAAATGTGCTAGGCTAGGAAACCTTTTGATAGGAGAACCTTTGCAAAGCCCTGAGGCCGGGGAGTCCCCTGCTTTTCCGGGGAATTTCTGCGCTAGGCATGCCGAAGGTGAGAACCGATTTAATTCACTTTTCATGTAAATGAGGGATGCAACCCAAACGCCTTCCGATTTGCGTCCCATGGGAGAGGAAACCTTGAGGGTGGCAGTATCGGTTCTTGCTGTGTGCACTTGCTTCTGGCCCACATGCCTCCCTTGCTCTCTTTCCCCGCAGGCTGCTGCACTATTTCCGAGGCCGGCACCATTTGGAGGAGATCATGTACAACGAGAACATGCGTCGCTCCCAGCTGCTGATGCTGTTTGACAAATTCCGCAGCGTGCTGGTGGTGACCAGCCACGAGGACCCTGTGATTTCAGTTTTTCAGTCCCTCTTAAAATGACTCTACTGGCAAAGGAAGGGAAACTGCTACACTCTTGACACTGATAGTCTAAAAGAGGTCTAAAAACTAAAGGAGGCGAATTCAGTTCCTTCTTGCCACGTGACATATGGCAGGTTCTCCCCCTCTGTGCCGCGATTTCCCATCTGCTCCCTGTGGTGACAGCTGAGGACGGCCTGTGCGAGGGCTCTGGGCCTGCGTGGACAGCGTGCGCTTGCTCAGCTTGGATTCCTGCGGTGCCACGTTGACAGCACGGGAGCTGCTGCTTCACAGCTCCCGCCCCAGGGCTTGTGAGAGTGGGCCGAGAAGACCTCCGCTGCAGTGTTACTGACGGTGCTTCACTGTTGGGTAGACGCTGGTGCATCAGAAGTGCTTTCTCTGCTCTTCAACAACATGACTGCTGGGTGATTCCGCCGCGAGCACTGCTTGCGAGCAGCCTGGCCCCACGGCAGCGTGCGTGGCCTCTGCTCAGGGGCAGAGTGGAGTTAGCCTGGCTTTTAGGGAAATGGCCCTGGGCACCAAGGAATTCTGTTTGATGACCGTTATCTGGCAGCACTGAGGACATAGGTAGGAAGGCAAAGTGTCACAAGTAAACAATTTCGTGAATGAGAATGATTTTTTCACTGTGTTACAGCTTACTATTTCCTCTCCCCAGTGCCCTTATTACCAAGGACCTGTTGGGGCAGGGGTGGCACCAAGCAGCCGTGTGTTTCTGGGTTCGCAGGGTTTCCAGTTTTTGCCTGGGGGTGGGGAGCTCGGTTGTTGAGCAGGACTAAAATTGGCTGGGCAAACGGTTCCACACAGCCAGAGGCTGGTGCTAAGGGCAGTCAGACTTGTCCCTAGGGCTTCTTTTGTTCCTCCATTCCCCTCCCTGTAAGCACGGCTGTGGCTGCAAGGAGCCGGACTTGGAGCCTGGCCTGAGTTAATGCTGTCCAGCTGAAAAACAAGATATGGGTCGGTCTGCACAGGGCTGTGCTTCCTGATCTGGTTCAGGACTGCTCCTCCAGCCGGGCCAGGGCCAGAACAAGAGGCGACAGCCCTGGTTTTGAGGACAGCAGGAGCTTGTGCCAGCTCAGCCCTGGCCTGCATGAGGCCACAGCCCCCCCAGCTGCTCACTGCTCTGTGCCATGTACCTGGGGAAGGGGGGGGGGGGGACGACACACGTTTACCCCCACGGTGGTGGGTTCCAGGGGTGCGTGTTGTTAAAAGACATACCAGGCTCCTCCTTAAGACTTTCCCTTTTACCACACAGACAAGCTGGAGTTCTTCGCAGAGTTGCAGGCTCTCCCAGAGCAGCTTCGCTTGCCCACACAAACTGGATGAAACTGTGAGCTCTGTATAACTTATCCACCACCAGCAAGGCACAGTCATGGCGGGGGACCACTGTGTCCACAGGACACCAGATACCCGATGACAGCTGCTTACTCAGGGTCCCTTCTGCGAGTCATCCCCCGTAGCTGCAAGCAGGGATGTTATAGAAGAGCAGAAGCAATGCCCGACCTAAAAATCAGATCAACATTGCTGTAGGGCCCCAGCCCCAACCAGCCCCCAGCACCTGCGTCTCAAGGTGAGCTATTGAGATCAGCATAACAAGGGCGGTTCAGAAGGGGCCAAACAAGGTGGTTTTTTCATGTGATGAGGACAAGGGTTTTGAAAAACTTGAGCTTTTTTCTTGCATGTGAATCCTAAGGTGACAGGGGGTGTCTCTGTCACCCTTCAGACTGCCAATGTGGCTGCAGTTCTGCAGGTTCTGCCCTAAATCCTAGAAGTTTTTTCCCCCTGTACCTCATGGCAGGCTGCATCGCAGAAATCTCAGCGTCAGTGCTTTCTTTGTGTTGGGGTTCACACACTGGTAAGTTTTGAACTGATCTCAAAAGCAGCTAGGAAAACAAACAACAAATATTCTTGTTCTCCAAGCTCGACGTTATAGACTGCTATAAGTTGGAAGGGGTCCCTGGAGGTCTTTTGTCCAAATCTGTGCTCAAAAAACCATGTTAGATCAGGTCACTCTGGAGCTTTTCCAGTGGAGGTTTGAGTGCCTCTAAGGACAGAGATCCCACAGCTCCTCTGGGCCCCTATTCCAGTGTCTGACCACCCTCACGGTGAAAATTTTTTCCATAGAGCTAATGAGAATTTCCTGTTTTCCAGCTTGTGCCCATTGCCTCTCATCCTGTCCAAGTCTGGCCCAGTCTTCTCTACCCCCTCCCACTAGGTAGGTGTCCACAACAGTAAGGTTGTGGACCTTTGCCTCCTCTTCCCCAGGCTGACCAAACCCAGCTCTCGTCCTTTTAGTCAGCCCTGCTGCCATCCAGTCTGCTGACTATTCCCCTGCAGCAACCAAGCGATGGCCTCTACTGGGGGCGAGGGGTGACAGGAGCAGCACAGCACCTCAGAGCTGTGAACCTTCACCACTCGTCCACCTTAATTGAGCCCGGATCCATTCACAAGGGAGAAAGTGGCCTTCAACGTCCAAAACCAACCTCGGTTCTGGCTGTAAGACCCATGCCAGTCTGTCCCACAAATAAAATTCCACCTTGCCCCGTTCATTGTAATAAAGTACGTTTATTGTTAAAAGCCTCCACAGTACTATGTTTGCCCTCACTGCTGCCACGACATAGCTCGAGGCTATCACACAGAGCACAGCTCAAGTCCTGGCCAGTGGCACACCAGCAAGTCTCATCAGCTTCAAGAGAAGTGTCCCATTGCTGCCATCTCTCTCTCTGTTTTCTTGTCTACAACGCTTACAAATTTGTTTCCTCGTAAATAAAACCTGAGAGGTTTCTGTGCCCACTCTCCCCTGCTGCCAATACCAATCCTTGTTGTGGTTACCACGTCCTGCTCCCCTGGTAGGTCATGTCCAGGTGCCATCCAGATGGCTGCATCTTGAGTCAGGTCCCTTTGGTCAAAAGCCTTATCAATCCCAAGTGCTTGGCAGAGCTTGGAGGGCCCATTACACAGCTGCCAGTCCTTCAGCGGCTTCGTGGGTCCTTTCCTTGAAGTGCTGCGCAGCTCTCTCATCGCATCTAAACCCTGAAGAGGCTCCAAAGAGCGAAGTAAGACTGCAGCCCCGTCCCCTGTGCAGAACAAGAACCAAGTGTTAGTACAGGGTTGTTTGTCAAGAACATCTCGGCTCCCAGCCCCACCGCCAGCAGAAGCACTTCAGCTCTGGGCCCGTGGCTCAGCTTAGCCTGGTGGAACAGGGAATTGCCTGCAGCACCCAACCGCAGGGTCTGTCCTTCTCTCGGGCCACTTCGCTTCAAGTGCCAGGCTCCGGAGTCAGCCACTAACCCGTGGTCAGTGCCCTCCCTTCCCTCTTCTGAATGTCCTGTGTCCCATAGGTCTGTGTCCTTTAGTCACCAGTGCTGACTTGTTCTTCCCCAACCCCGCTTCTTGATGTTACTGAGTCTAGCTGCTGCTAGACGGGCCGGAGGGCAAGAGGTTTTTCTTATGTCAGCACAATGTTCAGGAATAAATACACATATGGTTCAGTTTTGGCATGGCTCTATCCAAAGCTGCTCCCAACCCCAGTGGATTTATAATAAACTCTGATTACAAGAACTCCAGCTAACAAAGGAGAGGAGGAATGAGTCTGGATGCTGCCAGCAGAAAGAGGCAGCTGGCAGAGTTCGGCTGGACAAAGAGAAACCTGGGAAGGAGCCGCAGGCACTGCAAGCGGCTGCTGTCCGTGCTGCTGCTGCGGGAGCCCTGCCTGCAGGCGGTACTAATTCAAACACCCAACCGGGGATGTAGCAGCTGGCGGGATGACCGTGGCTTTGGGTAACTGCGTAGCTACAATGGGGAGGGATCCGAGCCCGTGTGCCAGGGAAGCTCTCGCAAGGCAGGGAGCTGGGGCAGCACAGGGCTGCGTTGTCTCCGGCTGTGGGATGCCCGGCCCTGTGACCATCACTGCAGCAGAGACCTTTCTATGACAAGAAGTGAAGAACATGGAAAGATTCTCTTCTCAAATGTGATCTGCCACCTTATCAGGAGCCTTGGGAAACTCCAGCCACCCACAGCTGTTGTGACCAGCTGCCCTCCCTGATTTTGGTGACAGTGAAGCAAAGATGCAGCTCTGAGCACAGACGTTGCCCTGTGACGAGGATCTCCAGCCTAAGTGGGACATAAACACTTCCTTGGTATTTTCCACAGGACAGCAAGGAAGGTCTTCTCATGCCCTTGAGTGGGCGAGGAGAGCGGCTGGTGAAGTGGTCTGTGTGCTGCCCCACACAGCACCCCTTGTGCTGGGGCCGCCCACGGCATTCCTCCTCGCCAGCCTCTGCGTGCTCGGTGCTGCCGCTGCGCAACAATCCCCTCTCCCTCTCCAGCCTCAAACATCTGGAGCCACGCTCACGCCCGGCAAAGGCTTTTGCTGTAGGCACTGACAGATCCCTAAGGACCCGCGATTTCCAAAAATAGAATCCCTCTCATATTTTGTACAAATCCCACATTAAGTTACCCTCCTGGGCTCCCAACTGAGCCTGTCGACTGAGGACCCGGTTTCTGGCTTTGTGGGGTGTGCCTGCTGCCCTGAACCTGCTCAGAGTCCCCACTGCCCTCAGCACAGCTCGGTGAAGTCTCACTTCCAACAGCTGTCAGCAATCTGTTCCCAGGCACTCCCTCCTCTAAGGAAGGATTGATGCTAATCTGGCAACCAAAAGCTGCTTCCCTGTACTACAGTGATTTAGAGCTCAAAGGTCATTTTAGATTTTTAAGAACATGCTCCATGTCCTAATTCTGCTTTTCATCCATGCACAAAGAAACATCCTTCGCGTTGGGACGCTGCCGCGCTCGCCAGGAACAACTGTGGGATTCTGAGCAATCACTAATTACACTACTTGCTTTCATCCATCACAAATGCAAGTGGAAACCATAGTTAGACTTGAACTGAACTGAGTCCTTGGGAGTTCACGTGAAGAGAGACAAGCACTCAGAGAAACTGCACGTGCTCCCAGAGCATCCGCAGAGACGGGGCAGGGGGTGGCTGGCATTTCTCTCTCTGGCTGCTCTTTCTGCATTTCCACCAGAAAGTTTTTACACTATTTCTAGCCGTGCGCAACACAGACACCGCTCTCTGCTCCCAGTCAGCAGCCACAAGAGCTTTGGGAAGAGGTGGAGACAGCAGGCAGGACAAGAGTGCAGGGATGGCATGATGAGCTGCTGCCTTCTCTGCTCCTTCCTGTCCCCACACCCCTGGGCTGATGTTTGGGTCCTCCTGAGCATATCTGCACATCAGAAGTTTTATTGTGACTACCAGAGGAGTAGATGAATCCTTTTGGCTCATCTCCTGCCTGCCAGGGTGCTTCAGCCTGCCCTCCTCCCTCTCTGCAGCCTGCATCAGGTTGCTCTCGGGGGTTATCTGGCTTCAGCATCTGCCTGACATGGATACGGCTGCTGACATGCCGCCAGCAGCCGTGCCAGACCAGAGATGCCGAATATCTACCTCCCATGCCTAAGAGTCACTCCATAAAACGAGCAGCATTCAAAGCTAAATGCTGGGATCTAACAACAACAGAGAGGCCAATTTTCTCCCTGAACAGCTAGAAATCATAAAATGATAGGGAAGTCCCACACTCCCACTGTGCAGCTTGCCGCTTCTTCCCTGGAATAACTCCAGCTCTCATTCTTGGAAACAGCTCTTGGCCACTGGAGGGAAGAAAATTTTCTCCTCTCTCCACCCGTCTGACTCACTGCTCCCAAAACACTTCCTTCCAAGTCCTAGTCTAGGATCCGAACGTTAGGGGGAAGTCTGTGCAGTGTGACCCTGGGCCTGGGTAAAGCATCACTGGGATCTCGATTTTACAAGCCGTTCTTTCAGATCTGGCAACAATAAACACACCTTCGCCAATCGCAGAGAAAGATATCGCAGCAAAGTCAAAGAGACGCTTGACGGGCACTTACCCTCTTAGCAAAGCGAGGGAAGGCCAACATCCCTCTTAACCCCTGGGAAGGCTCTTTGTACTAAGATTATTGTGCTGCTGCCAGGATACACTGTAGGATTCATACACACTGGAAGACATTGAGTATATTTTTCTATAAACTCTTCTTCCTCTATGATTTCTCCAAAAAAACAATGTAGTGATGCCTGCCATGGCTTCAGGCAGCAGCAGTATTTGACCCAGTGATGGGAAGACCTCTCACAGTAAAATCTCACATGATGCAGCTTTACCTCACAGTGATGTGCACAAAGATTTCCCCTTCCTTAGTGACAAAAATATTTGAGACCCCCCCCCTTCAGCTCATTGTGGTTTTAGGAACACAAAGATAACAGTCAGGTGAACTCAACTGACCGTGCTAACAGCTGCAACTTCTTGCCCCAGCAAAGTGGCAAGACACCAGGCTCCAGCTGAAGCGCTTCCGACGTCTGCTGGCAGCATCCAGCTGGGCTGGGGGGACACTGCTGAGGACACTGCAGTGGTGGCGGCTCTCAAGGTAAAGCCTGTGCTTTTGTCGCTGCTCCACCAAGCACCGCTGCCAGCACAGCTCTGCTGGCGACACCCCTTTTCCTATCCCCGAGTGACAGTGCTGAGCCCGAGTCTAGCGTAAGCCAAATATAGAAAACGGAAGAGAAGGTTTCTTCCACCTGGTATTAAAACAAATGATGCTACAAGGTTATGTGTCAAAACAAGAGAGCTCTAAAGAGCCAGAGTGTCCTGAGCCAGGTTCCCCATTCTTGAGAAGCTAAGCAGAAGGGAGCAAGTAGGAGCAGCATATAAAGTTTGCACATCTCATACAGGCCTCAGATCCTGAGCTGATAAAGGACCAAGGCAGCCCAGCCCCAGCATGATTCAAGTCAGTGTCAAAATACTTTTTGAAACAAAGTCTGCTGCAACAGTCCAATTCCTGCTGCTTGTCTGGTCCCAGCAGCGTGTCTGGGTCGGCCCTGTGCAGCGTCTGTGCCAAGAAGGTAGCAAAACACAGGCAACCCAGGGACAGTCCAGCACTCTGATCTCTCTCCAGTAAAAGGACGGCTGCTTTCATCAAGCTAGTGCCTCCAAATCAGCTCTACGGTCACTCGGTTCAAGAGTCTGAGGAGCCGCAGGACAGCAGTCACTGCCAGTACTTAAGAGGATATACTGGTTCTCTGAACTGCTTGCCTTCCTCCCACAAGGATCCTGTAATTTAAGCAGCACGAGGAATTGCCTGCGCTACAGAACTAGACAGTTTAACCTAAGCCAGCTAAGAATTCATTTGTGACTATTAGTTTGTGCTAACTTTAACGAACCACCTAAAACCACAGTAGATCTCAGTTAAATCTATGTGCTTGTTCCAACAATCTCCAGAAATAAATGCTTTGTTAAAAATCAGTGTATGATTGCACGAGTATTTTGATGCAAACCACCCAATGGCCAAACAGATATTTTGAGAGAGTAATTTGGAAAATCTCTAGAACTGGTTTCTCCTGAAATCAACCTCGGGTTTTCCCCTAATTCTCATGTCATTCAGTATGAACTTTGCTAACATGCATCCGGGTCAAAATTGAAATGGCTTAAGACAGGGTCAATTTGTGTGTTTTGAAGACATCAGGGAACCCCCAGAGACCATTCCCCATCTCCCCTGCTCCAAGTTGCTGCAGCAATGCCATACAGTACTCCCAGAGTAAGCCCCAGCTACTCATATAAAGCAAGTCGCTCTGCTGTCCTGAAATCTGTGTGTGTGTCTCGGCTTGTTCTGCTCCTCCTCTCCACTTACAGAAAGATGTAACAAGACGAAGAGATTCAGGGACAGGCAACCGGGATGATGAAAGTTATGGACTGGCTTTGGAGCAAAAGCCTAAGGAAGGAATAACTAGAGTAGACTAGAAACCTTCAGCTTAGAAGACAGCTGAGAGGGGAATATGAACAATCCTGGGAGATCACAGGAAGCAGAAGGTAATACATGGGAATAGATGCAATAATCCCACGTTCTCCACTGTAACTCCTGGTGCTCTGCAGCTTTGCACTGCCAAAATCCAAGACAAGAGCGATGCAGCTTTGGGACGTCACAGGAGATGCGCCCTTTGAAAAGGAAAAGCATTTAGTGTTCTCTCAATAATTTGTGTTCAGTCTTTCCAAGCGACGCCTTCAGAAAGAATATATTCATATTCCTTTTATAGTCTCCCGGACAGTCACTAAGGTTTTTGCAGCATTCCCAGGGAGACCCTGAAGCACTTAAATATTTTGCATCAATTTCCCTGCACAAAGATGATGACATTGATTACATCGGAAGTTCGCAATATAAGCAGAGTGTGGTCTGTGCTACTAAGACACAACAGACATTTTTTGTTGCCAGTGTTTCCTTGTGTTTTCTGCACAGCCGCAGGCAGATTCAAAACAAGGTTTCCAAGATCTGTCTCTTATCCAGAGAATGAAATGCTTTTGCCTTCTACCCAGGTGCATAAGTGCCACGATGAAAGACAACTTCCTCAATCCTTCCCTCAGAGCAAATGACAGGACAGGCTGCTTCTCCATCTACGTTAAGATGAGAAAAGCATCTCAGGTATGATTCCTCCTCAGATTCTAACACATCTGCACATGGGTGAATATACTGAAGGAGTAAATCCTACTCATCTGTGACACACAACATGCACAGCCACACTGGTTCCTGCAGCGCGCTCCTGACAAAGCCGGCAGTGACAGATGTGCTTGGTGGCAGCGTAGCTGCATGTGTGACAGGCCCACGGAGAATGAGTTTGTAACAAAAAATCCAACTAAATCCATCACAACAGCAAGCTCTTTAACTGATGTGCTACAAAACTAAACACAGGTATATAAGGGAAAATTTCCCAAAGTATAAATTTCAAAGAAACCTTTCTAGAATGGAAAGACTAAGCATCTTTTTTTAATAAAAATTATTATTCCTAATATTTCAAGCACTAAGAAGCCCATCCTGAATAAAGAACCATTCTGCTTTCATTATCTGAACAGATTTGGCAGAGACAATCTAATGAAATTCGCATGTGTTCATCCACCAGACTCCAGACCTCCATTTAGTAAGACGGGCTCTTCCCCCGCAGAATAACCTGGCACGGGTTTTCTGCCTGGCTCCTGTCCAAAGGCCAAAACCTGAGGATTAATGGTCACTGTTACAACGTTTGCTTTCCACTTAGGAACATACAAGCAGTGGTTTGTTGTTTTGTTTTGGTTTTTTTTTTTTTTAAGCTGTATCTTTGAAATGGCGAACAAGAAAAGGAATTATTTTTGAGATTTTTTTTTTTTTAACAAAATGAGTACTTATCTAAGAAATACCCGCTGCCATTTCAAGGTGTCTAATTAACCAATAGCTTTATTGCAAGGAAAATGCTTTCATTTTTGCAGGAAAGAAAAAAATCCCAAGTTTTAGAAGTAACACTTGCCTGTTAAGAAGAGCTGTGAAAGGAGAGTTTCAGTAAATTCCAGAATCATTTGATTAGGGGTTGATTATATTATCTTGAGAATAATAAAAGACTGAAGATTCTGTAACAGTCTGAGTATTTTGATTTGGGGTTTTGGTTTGTTTTTTTTTTTTGCATTAAGATACAGCAAAGCAGCTAAAATGCTCCTGCAGTGACTCCTTGCTTAAGCTTAGCACATCTCAGACCTTTTTGTTTTCCCCAAGAATTACAGAATAAAGGTAGGAGACAGAAGAGTTTCTCATCATGACAACAGACACCAAGATGTATGCTGTCACTACACTGCACCACCTTGGAGGAACAAAGTTCGCTGAATCACATGAGTAAGGCAGCAGCCCAGGTCATCAAAACTGAAAGCTCCATCCTGTCAAGATTCTCCTCCAGTCCTTGGCCTTTATTTCTGTGCCTGAACAGCTCACACAGCTCACAGCTGGGAGAAAACCCCACCAGGCGGGTCCCAGTGCAGCTGGAGATGAGCCCCGCTGGTAGCACTGAGAGTTAATACGCTGCCTGTCCACAGCTACACACAGTTCACAATGGCAAAACCCAGATCCCGAGCAAGGACTGTGACAGCAAGTCATTGACTTCACAGAGCCCCTAGGGAGCTCAGAAGTGACTGCAACACAGCAAGCGTAGCTTGAAATATCAGCCCCATGCTATAGGCATTAAAACTTTTTCAACCTCAGCTTACCTTGGCTGGAAACATTCACGCAGAAATAAATCCCGTAGATCTGATACACGTACAGGGTTCCTGGTTTCATGAACATTGCCGCGTTCCGTTGAGTTTGTTTCCCACCTTTCGAGTGGGAAGCTTCATCTTCCCCACCCAGATAAGCTTCTGTTTCAACAATCCTCCCCCAGAGTTCTCTGCCATCAGGAAGTTTGCGAACTAAAATCTGAAAGAGAGGTCAGAGTGCATCAGTTAGCAACCCCTCTGTACAAAATAACCAGAGCACTAGAGCTGTGGCAACAAAGAAGTCGGAAAAAAGGACCTGACGGTACTACATACTCTCCTCTCCATCTAGCAGTCCAGTCCGTAAGCTAACGTGAACTTTTACAGCTTCTACTGCCCAGGCCACAGCCCAGTACAAAAAGTTCCTACCTGCCATTCACCCCACAAAATGCCTGGACCGTCTAGATACGGTGATATCATAAAGAACCAATTTATGATCCCATATACAATGAAGTCCACAGAGTTGCTTTTGTGATTATTTTCTGCATTCTCCACGCCAATCCACCAGGTTTAAGGCAAAAAAGCACCCCCATCAACCTTGAAGCCTCATGAACGTATATTCTTTAGATCAGAAGAAATATGACAGTGGCACAATTAAATAACTACTATGATTAGATAGGGTTTTTCCATAGAGATGTTTCAAACAATTCCTAGTCCCTAACCATTAAGATAATCATATCCAGAGCATCAATGCTATTTCTGTATGTTCTGCACCACAGAGAGGGGCAGTGCAGGAGAGCTGGAAATTGGCTTCAGGCAGACAACAGCAGATCTTTGGCATTACAGTGTGTTCCTTGCTGCCGGTACCTCCTTAAACAAAACAAAGCAGATGCAGGGGGAAAAAAACAAAATATGACAGTGAAAAGATTCTTTAAAAACAAAACAATCACTAAATTTTACACAAAGTTTTTTGTGGTTTGACCTGATTTCTAAACTTCTTATTTTACTTCCTGTGTGTTTAAGAAACACTGCAGTATAGTCTCATTTAGGCAACAGCTATCAGTTTAATTATACTATATTCAGTGCTTCCATATTTGAAAACCAGCCGTTCAAAAATGACCTTCAAGAAACAAAGCTTAATTCCTAACAGATGTTTGTGCTGGATTGCTAATGCAGTTCTTGACCTGATCCACTATGGATCCTCCAGAAGCCAGTTTCAAATGTTGAAACTCCGGTATATCACGGTTTCCCTACAGCACTTCTCAAATTGTTGAAAACAATCAGTTTATTATTTTTACGAAAAATGCAGTGACTTCAGAAAAAGCACTGGTGTTTAGCAGCTGCCTGTAAACACCCCAAAAGCACACCCATGTGGCCACATTTCTTTTTCAATATGATGAAACGCAATGGTTAGGTTATGATTTTAAAAGCATTGCAGGCATTTCCCTGACTCTTCAGACGCATCAAATATTCACAGTTAAAACAGTTTCAAAGTGGTGATCATTCACCATACCTCATAGTAAACTATTTTATAGAGGGTTTTATTTCTCATTAAGAATGTATCTTGGTGTTATGACAGTTCATTTTGAGAGGCCACTTATTGTGTGTATGTTTTGGGGTATCTTTTTGTTGCTAAGAACCCAAGTATCATGTTTAAGGTAAGCAATAATAATATACCAGAAACCTCCAAAATTTGGTAGAATGAATACAATGAATGAAACACTGAATTATCGTTATAGTTATAATTACAAGAAAATGACAGAATAGAGTGGGTCATGGGAGACTAGGGGTTATACTTTAAAGAAAATCTAAAATTAACATAGAAATTGCCTGGCTTATAATTCTGTGCCTAAATAGGAAAAGCACAGAGTTAGGACTAAAATATCATCTGCCCAGGGTAACTGAACGCATAAGGATGTTGGAGTCATTAAGACAAAAAAATAAAAGACTAAACTCTCCAACTGATCCAGAGCAAAATGCAAAGTCTTTTCCAAAGACTTATCCCTGAAAAACAACTTTGTATCATGACCATGAAGCATAAAGGTCAGCATCCTTCCACAAGCATTAAGGTCCAAAAATAATCTCTCCAAGTTTTGCTTACCAGCAAAAAGAGGAAACTACATAGAGTGAGGAAGCTTGTTAGGAAGAACTTAAAAGAGGCAGCCAAAGGTTAAAGCTGGAAAGGCAAGCCATTAGCAGGATGTCTATAAAGATAGCAAACACACATGACATATCAGAGCGAGGTTAAGACAGACCCCAAAAAAACCAGCAGGGTTAAAAAGCAGAACAAAGGCGTCAATTACAAGCAAGACGATATCCTTAGAAAATAAATAATAAAAAAAGCTAGACACAGCGAGACAGGCCAAAATCAACAGTTTGTGGAACAAATTCCTAAAGTTATCTAAACCAATGAGAACCCAGAGAGTCTGTTTACCCCACAGACAATAAAGGTATAAAAAAGACTCAGAGAAGATAAGACCATAGCAGTGAAACTAAAAACACGTTTTGCAATTGTGTTTAGGAGGTCCCAGACTGGAACTTTTTTATAGGGAAAACACTGGAGGAACCCTCTCCCATGGAAACAGCAGGATAGTTTTTTTGAAGGACTCGCTAAGCAGAAGTTTAATCTCCCCCTCTGATTTCCAAAGGCTTTCAACACAGTCCAAAGATTCCTCAAAGTTTCTGCAATGGGATAAGGGAGAAGGTCCTTTCACGAACAAGTAATGGCTTGAAAACTCAGAAACAGAAGATAGGAATAGCTGGTTTTGGAGTGAAGAGAGTTTGACTGTGGAGTCCTAAATGTCTCCAGAGCCTGTGCTACCTTGCGCATTTTGTGTTAATAACCTCAGAAAGGTGATCGTTAGAGAGCTCACCACATGTACTGACAATACTGAGTTTTTCAGAACAGCAAAAATAGAAGCAGGTAGTACGAGATACAACTTTCAGAACATAAAGGGCAGATAAAGAAAGTACCAAGCAGTCTGCTGAACTAGCAGATATGAATGAAAGTTCGAATACGCTATGAGAGTGGATACTGGTCAAGAAAGGTCAAGGGCCTGCCATGCTATTAGCGTCACAAGAAAGTAAAATGGAGGCAGAGAAGGAGATGCTGCTGACTGCAGAGCATTACTTTCCGCTGGGCTAAGCAAGAGCCAAAAAGAAATAAAGGAATACCTGAAAGGAAAACAATGAGCCTGAAACAACCTTCAGACCACAAACAGCAAAGTACATTTCAGTAAACCAGAAAAAAGGGAGGGAAAAACTTCACAAAAAACTAATGCTGAGATGTGACAGTAAACTAAACCTGAAAATTACTCCTCTGACTTCATCCAAAATAGATTTGGCTACTAGTCTTTAAATTCCAGTGAACTTAACAAGAGAAGGAATGAGAGCTGTATTCCTAAAATAGCAAAGCCCTGGAGTCAAATGGCAAAAAAAGAATTTCATCCTTTTACACTAAGTCATTAGCTAGCACGTGCTCCAGTACAGCAATCTCACTGTTCATGTCTTACCTGGCCCAGGAAGGACTTGGCCAGACTAATACAGGGCTGGTCGAAAAAATCTGCTTCTAGCCGGGAAGAATTTTTTTTCTCTATCGCAAAATATTTGCTGCTTTTTGGAGAAGAATCCCCACCAGGCGTAGCGTTCAGGTTCCCCAAGGAATCAAAAGGAGGGAAGCTGGAATTGCTTTGGAGAGCACTTAATTGAGCCAACAGCTTTCTTTTTCTTGGCATAGTTCTAGAAAATTGATATAAACATAATTAGGAATATAAAGTTTATTTAAAAGTAACTAATTTTCACAAACTCTCATTTTTACACATCTCTTCACAACAATGAATCTGGAAGCTGTAACTAATTGAACAACTTAGGCAAACTACAGAGCAGGTGACAGATTTAGCTGTGTCTCCATCAGGCTAGGCAAATATTGGGCTCTACTGATAAGCAAACAGAAAACTGCAGTTTCAGTATTCATCTTTTAAGGACTGCAGATAAAAAGCAACTCTGCTCCACTTAGAAGTAAAAATAAGTTTGCTGTTAGGTTAGGAGACTCAGAAATTGAAAACAAAGATGAACCAGGACTATATACATTTTACCTAGAACTAACGTAATCTGTTAAGCAGACAGAAGAATTGTGCTGACTCAGAAAGTCCACAGAAGTGATGTATCAATCATTTTAAAGAGTAATGTGCACCAGATCAGAATCCAAAACTCCACAGGACACAGAACATTTGAGTTCAGAGATGCCCTATTTACAGTCACAGTGACAAATTTGTTTATTGCGCTGTAGAAATGTTTGTGTTAGAACCTCCACAAAATAAGCTTTAAATTCACTTACCAGAAAGATGAAGAGCAGTCTGTTCCAGTCAACAGTATGTATTTGAGGCAACTACGTAACCTGAGATCGTTCTTCTAGGTTTGTCACCAATTTACTATGTGAGCTTCAAAAAGTTAATGTTTCTTTTTCTGTGCTGCAGTCCTTATACCTGTCAAACAGGAACAAACTTATTTACTTACTGTATAAAGCACTTTGAAATAGGCGAAGAGATTTTGGAGCTGGAGATCATGGTACCAACAGTGCACCATTACTCAAGTGCACCAAACTCAAGAACAATCTGCAGTTTTCTATTGGTCTAGCAAAAGACCATCTCCCAGCTGGGGCATCGCTGGAGATGCTCTTTAGCTTTTTTTTTTTTTTTTTTTATACAAAAGGCTACGAAAACAGAGGGGAATGCACTTTTCCTATAGTGAATACACAAAAAGCTGAAACCAAACTTTTTAAAGTCCCCCACTGGCACTAAATTTGGAAAGTGTCAGCCTCAAAAAAGGACTCTTACAAGAGAATGCAAAGACACCAGGTTTTAGAAGACGCCTGAAATTCAACCACATGTAGATATAAGGGAAAAAAAAGTAAAGGTTCAACATCATACGTAATTAGAAATGGAGAAAGAATCCTATATACAGCTGAACCTGCAAGGGAAGTATATATATATAATTAAGTAGCTGTTGCCTCTCATTTTTCACCAGATCATCAGCTTTTAAAAATAACTACAAAAACCTTCACCATCAAAAGCAACCTTTATCTTGCTCTGATGTCTCTCATGAAGAAAGATCCACCAGCAACAGTTTCCTGGAACTACACTGAAATAAATTCAGCATTGCTACACTCTGTGTCACCAGTGGCAATTCCCCAACAGTGTTACATTTCACTTCAGAAGAATCCAGACACAAACATATAAAAATAGGCAGCAAAAAAACCCACACTGGCATGACTGGCAGGGAGGTGGGATGTTTTTGTTTTGTTTCTAAACCTCTAATTCTTTATTGCAATAATTCAGTGATGTCAGAGACTTGCTATAGAACGGCCTGCTGCATGCCAGGTATTCTGCTCTGAACTGCCGCTTTCACCTGGTAGGAATTCTTAAAAATTTTGTCGGAATTCACCAGCCGGCCTCACCCAAAATTGCCTGGTGGCCTTCGCAAATGAGAGTCCTGTCTAGGAGAAAGGGTGCGAATAGGAAGAAGGGCTTCAGGAAGGAAGAGACAGAGGAGGAACACTTCCCCATATCAGACTGACCCTCTGAAAGACTCAGTCAAGGGAATGCTCCGCACCAAAGACAGTAGCTCCAGACTTCTCTGACAGTATTAACTAGAACTTCCAGTTCATCAGCCATACATAAAGACATGCTGAAAACGTGGCAAATTTGAGTGGAGCATTAACTCGTTTGGTAATTTGTGCTCTTATGGAATGCGACATCAGCAACAGGATCTGAGTTGCCTGGCACCTATTGCTTTTCCAATTAAGTAATTCTTAAAAGCTGCAAGTGCTCTCATGCAAATGTTATACCAGCAGCCTTAGGGCACTTATAATTTCATTGCTATGGGCTGATCCTAGACAGATCTCAGCACTTTCAACTCTCATTAGAAACAGCAGTAGGATACTGCCTTATAGTCATGAGAAATGGGTCACGTACAAAAATGCGACTGCTTTAAAAAGCAAAAATGCAGAATGAGGGGACTGCAATACCATTTCAGAAATCCAGAAAAACCCCGATCTACCTTTCATCTCCCTGCTTGTTCATACCAAGATACGAAACATAAAACCCTATGCCTCAAAATCTATCTACACCTTCTATAAAGGATGTTGCTCATACATACAAATCCCTTCTTGCCTGTGATAAAGCACACTGCAGAAGACAGTACATATCAAGTACCCAAGCCCTATGTATTTGGGAAGTAAGAAACACCATCTCCTAACATGCAAGTCTACAGATAAATTCTGAAACTCTTCACTTCTATCTCGATTTTCTTGCTTGTAGAGTAAACAAATTCTACTTCTGTGCCTCAAATAAGAATCAGCTGTGGGTTTAATTGCTTTTTACTAATCCTGTAGGTAACCAAACTAGCTGCAAGTTGTTAAGCACATGTATGTACACATGCACAAAAGAGTATGGAAGTCAGAAAAGGATGATCAAGAGCTGAATAAGTCTGCACAAGCACCTGAAGTGTTCAAGGCTGCTGGGCTAGTCTCAGGCAAGTATTTAGGGACGCTGCAAGCCAGAATCAGAAAGACACTGAAAATCTGTGTAAAATACAGCAGCAGATACACCCCATAGTCAAGGCACAACTGAGTCTACACAGGCTTCTTTAATCCTTCTAATAAGACTGCATTTGTAGGTATTTCCTTATGTATTTAATGAGCTTTCACTAAAAGGAGGTAAAAAAGAAAATCCCACCAGTAATTTGCATATACTTTTGGCTCACTTTGCAGCTGCAAAGTTTTCCTCATGCACATCTATCTTCCTGATAGCACGATGAAGAAGCGTACATAAGAACCCATTGCCACTTCTGGAGGGACAATCCCTCATACCAATTCACAGTCATAGAGATTTTACATGGGAGTATATGAATGGTCAATGCCGGGTCAGACCACGGGACGTGTCTACCTCTATCCTGCTCTCCAGCACAGGTCATAAGCGGGAGCCTAGGGAAGAACAGAATAAGCACACAGTGCTTTTCCACGCATCCTCCGTTTCTCTAGACAGGAACCTTCTGAACCAGGCACAGTTTCCATGTACGTAGTAACCGTGAGCTTATGCAGTCTTCCCCGAGCCTGCATAAAACTATCTAAACTGAGACTTTACTGATGAAGAAAGCTTCACAAAATTAGTCATTATGGCTCCAAAACCTCACTTATTTTGTCTGTGAAATTAGGACTGCTCCCCACCCACATGAATCAGTTCACATTTGCAATTCATCACCATCAGCCCTCTTCTTTACCACCTCAAATAAAGTAAAGCCAGCTGGAAACATTGCTTTTCCAAGTCATTTACAAAACATCCCTGCGGCACCCCAGTGGTGACCTCCAGCCACCACGAGGGCTGCCCAGTTACTCACATCCTCTTTCCTATCTTTGCACCAACTGTTTATTTGTGACAGGGAACTCCCTTATTGTGTCAGGGGCTGCTCAGGTGAGGGCTCCTGTTTAAGAGCTTCCTGAAATCTGAGTACAAACTGTAAGCCAGACCTCTTAACATGCTTATTTAGACCTTCAGAGAATTCTGACATTTTTTAAAGGCATGACTTTCCATTATACAAGCCACATTAGCTCTTTCCAGCTATATTTATGCAGGTGTCCAATAATTCTACCTTGCTGTATTTTCTACTAATTCAGCTGGTAGTGGTGAAACTTCCTGGTCTGCAGCCCACAGATTTCCTCTAGCACCCTCTTTAAAAAGTAGTGATGTGTTTGCTGCTCTCCAGTCCACAGGTATTAGCTTTCAGTGAGAAGCGAGAGGCCACCGTTAGCAGCACTGTCCCTGAGGGCTTCATCTGGTTTGGCAACTTGTTCCTGTCTGTTGTCCACTTGTTCCATAACCTCTTACACAGGCACTTCATTTTAAAGCAGATCCACCAATGAGTTGTCAGCAAGATGGATTCCCATGCACCTTTCCTGTCTAGTGTAACCTATTAGTAACCAGAAGTAAGTTAGTAACGTACAGCTTCCTGGACAACAGTGTGAGAAGCAGGCAAAAAAAAAAACCTTCTTGAAAGAAGAGTGCAGGCAGGAGCTAATATACTATAGCTGTAAAGTCAATCTCTCCACAGACAGACTTTGACACTATGTGCAATCCTCTTAATACCTCAAAGTGTGGCAAAATGAATGGTTTTATTCACCTTACTGAATGCTGGCGATGTCATTTTCAGCCAGACGTCCCTGCAATTCCAGTCCTCGCTCCTACTGCCTACTGGACATCTTGAGCTTTTCGGAATGAAACTTACTCATCCTTCTGTAAAGAACAAGGAAGATAAAAATGAGGGAGAGTGATGAAAAGTAATTAGAAACCCAAAAAGCCTTCACAGCAAAATTATGTTCTGCTTTGGTTGACTCTCTTAAACCATTTTGGTTTGTTCTGGTTTTGTCCCCCCTCCCTCCCAACATTCTAGCTGCTATTTTTAATTGACTGCCAAACTTGCATATTAAATTAAAAGAAAGCAAACAAGTTAATAATAGCGACAAGGGATGTTAGCTAGCTCACTCTCCTGAGATTTGAGTTAGGCAAGCCAGCACTGACTTAAGCAAGGCAGCATTTATGGAGGCCACAAACACTGATCAGGAAATGAACATAAGGATTCGAGATCACCTGCAGTTCAGGTTTTCTCTTTATATCTACATTATCTGCAGCAAATGTACATTGGGAATATTGGGCTAATCATCCAAGAGCTATAAGTCTTATTTTTTTCTGCCTATATGACAGCAGCGAGAACAATCCTGATTTGTAAAGCACATTGAAAGAGCTATATAAGGGGATACAGAACTAGTTACACTTAAGTCTTAGGTACCCATCTTATAAAATGACCCTAGAAAAAACATTCCTTCCTCAATCTTAATATTGCGTGAAAACCAATTTAGTTCAGGCATGGGGATTTGACTCAGTGACCAAAGATGTTTCACTAAAGCCTTCATTAATCCACTAACAAAAATGAAAACTTATGACTCAAACGCTCAAACATCTCAACAATATCCACAAAGAGAGCTCCACTTAAAGAGTTCCTGCTGAAGTACCAGTAACTTAAAGACTAGGAAGAAAAGCATAAGCAGCAAAGACACAAAGATTTACCTGCAAAAGGATCCTGGAGTTGCTCCCTGCATGCGCATGGAAGTGGAGGGCTCTCACACCTCCTGCCGAGAAGTCAGCCCTAGGCTCAGGCTCAGGCTCAGGCTCAGGCTCAGTGAAAGGACCTGCTCCACATCCCACTTTACAACAGAGGAACGTGTGAAGTCCTATGAGAAGTCTTTGACTTAAAGAGAGAGAAAGAAGGATTATTTCCTCCAGATTTCAGGCCAAGCTACTTAAAGGCAGGCCTTGGTATTCATGCTTTGTACAAAGAACCTGAGCTCTGCAACAAAATTGTGTGGAGGGAATCACAGCCACACGTTGTCATCAGCCAGGAGACAGTAACAGCTAAGGTGCTGCTCAAGGTGATTAAATTGGGACTGATTCAATGCACATGCTATGAGCCTCTCCCTTTAGTGAAAAGGTCCCTTTCTTCTGTTTTCAACCAGAGGAAAGGCTTGTCCTACATTTAGCGATTCAGGATTAATCTGTACACCATATTCTTGTTACAGAGACACGATTTGTGTGTACTCTACAGTGCATTAACAGGCACTGTTTAACAGTTATAGTAAGAAAACAGAACACTACATCAAAGCCTTAACAGATGACAGCCTGCAGAGATACGAGTGTAAACGCAGGTGAAGATAAATAGCTGATGCAATGCCCACCACGATAGCGGCGGGCATTTTCAACAACACTAGAACAAAGCCTTCAGGCCCTATACGAACAAAGAAGGATCTGAGGAGAGAGGACAATTTCCCGCACAGCTTTGTATAACACGGTGTATGAGACAATAGCTTGCTAATAGCAAGCGAGACAAAAAACTTCTGATGATACAACTGGAGGAACAAAAGCAGAAGTCTCTTCTATAAACAGATGCTTCCAGGAAACCAGCACATCACTGGTGACTGTGAAAATCCGAGTCAGGCGCAGGTCTGAACCAGGAGGGCGCAGAGGCACTCGTGCCACCGTAGCCTTGTTATCTTATTTAGAAATAAGGTTATCTCATTTAGAAAAACCTCCACTTTTCAAAACGGGCTTGCAGCGCGTTTCCATAGACTGGGTATTTCTCCTCATTACAAGGTCCTAAACACCCATCTCTACGGCATTTATTACCCATTCCATAATCTGCTTACTCTGCCATGAAGGCGGTGTAAGTCCCCTCACAGCAGCCCCCCCCGGGCGGCCCCGGCACCGCCCGCCGCGCTCGGCAAGGCCGGCCGGGCCCCACCGGGCGCGGCCGGCCTTGCCGAGCGCGGCGGGCGGTGCCGGAGCCGCCGCCGTGCCCAGACCCGGGAGCCCGCCATTAGCGACCGATCTGCTTCACCCCGTCCCGGCCCCGCCGCCAACGCACCTGCCGGGGCCTCCCCGCTTTCCCGCCTCGGCCTGTCCCGGGCGGCGGGTAGGCCCAGCCCGGAGGCCCGGCGGAAGCCGGGAGCTCTCCTGAGGGGCGTGCCCGGCGCGGCCTGAGGGGAGGCGGGCCTGAAGAGAGAGAAGCGCCGGTGGAGCTGCGCTGCCGCTGTTAGGCGTGAAGAGCCTTCTTTCGCTTGGCAGCTCGCTCTGTAGATGGCGATGGTCCACAATCGCGTTGATTTACAGTCTTTTTTTTTTTTTTTTTTTTTTTTTCCCCTGAGCTCGCTTGATCTCTTGTTTTCTGGACCCCAGATCCTCCGTAGGCCGTCTTTGAACTCCCCCTGGTTTTCAGCATCCACTCTCACACTCCTTGCTGTTTGATATTCATAATACTCAGAAAAATCAAGGGGTGGATATACATTCTGGTGAATACGAATGGCCACAAGCCGGCTTTATAGCGAGCTGCGTTAATTATTCCCTCAGTTCCCTGAGGAACAAGTATCTGGCCTGCAGAAAAAATTCTTGGCTTCAGCTTTTAGCCAGATGTAGCATATGGTCAAAATGGGGTCAAAATACAATTTTCCTCACAACTTTCTGCAGTTAGGGCCATGGATGCATAAACAAGTGTTTGCACGAAGGGTATGAGGGAAACTTGATGAATCAAAATGGATTTATTCTCATTTGTGTAATAAAACATATTCCAGGCTAGCACTAGCTAGGACAGCACCAGCTAGGAGCCAGCCATGCAGAGGAGCGTTTAGTGTCTACTCCATTCATAAATTTGCAAGGAAGAAGGATAAATTACTTTAGTGACTGAAATTCTAGGAGACCTTGACAGCTTTGGAGGTGCAGCCAGGTGTACGAGTGGCTAAGGGCAGCCTTATGGAGGCAGAAACGGGGACTAAGAGTCCAGTGGTGAGCTCAAATGAGAGGAAGCTGGATAAAAAGCTTTGACATTCCTGTAAACCCTGAATTGAACCCAGAATTTCCAAATTTTACTATTCCTGTTTAATAAGCAAATGTAAAAAAATACCCAAACCAACCATGAATGGAGCAAATTCAGAGACTGTTACACAATATTCGTTCTTTCTGACCATGAAGAAACAGCTAATGTACTTTGGAACCCAAAGCAACACCAAGAATGCATTGAAAAGCCCTTAAATCATTGTTGTGAAGCATGATAGCACTGCTACTGTAGCGGTGTAAAAAAGAAAGGGAAGGAAACATGCACATCTTAAAGTTATTGTTACTTTAATTGGGCATCTCTTTATGATTTCTTCAGTCAAAATGGACAAAGATAAGCTCCCGAGAGTTAGGATTCACTGGAGAGATATTACCTGCTGGCTGCGTGAATGCATTCAGCTCCAGTCTGAAATCACCTGTTTGTGTTATTAGCAAAGACTACGAGAGAAATTTTTGAAAATCACTAACAATGTTGACCGAGTGTCTCTGAAAGAGCATCCTGGACATCCTGACTTGCGTGGTTCACATCCCAGCTTTAATGTGGTATTAATATAAGAAAGGAAGACCAAGAAAGTGCATGAAAAGGAAGATAACCAAACATCAAACTGGCATTTCAGCAAATTCTGAAAATTAAAGGAGAAACTAAGCAAGAATGACAGATGTGGGAAGTATTTCCTGGGGTCAGATTAGTTCAGCTCTGCAGACTTTCTCCTGTGGGAGTCTGTGGGACAGGCACTGTCAGGAATGCTGGCTTCTTTAACAGCAGATCTATTTCATGCCCAAAGGAAGTATTTAAAGCTTTTAGCACCTGAGGAATGCGAATTGCTCCAAGCTACAGCATATGCCATGTTCTTCATTTGTCCAATAACTTCACTGTTACAGAATCAACACCTAAAATAGCCTCCTGTAAAAGCTGATCTTTTTGGGAAGATTTAAAGTTTCCCTCCCTACTGGGCAAAAACTTTTTTTTTTCATTTTCTTGTTATGTGAGAGGAGTGACTTGGAATCCGTGGTTAGAAAATCTGGCTTTTGGAGACACCGGGGTCTGTGGCACACTGCATGCATACAGTGCGCTGGGCTTTTCTTGGAGCAAAAACTGTGTTTGCAGAGTGGTTCCCTACAGCTTCCAGGATATGCAGACTGCTGACTTACCATCCTTTTACAGTGAGGACAGCATGGAAGCAGAAGACAGCAGAAGGGACAGATTTTCAAGTTTTCTTAGTGTAAGGTACCAAATCAAGTTTCAGCAGTATCTGGTGAAAGCCTCCACTGTCCAATTAGGAAGAGACATGGAGTCAGTTCCCCACCGGTGGCCATTGCCTGGCTGCTTCACATGGCCACGCTGCTCTCGCCAGCATTTGCAAGACAGCTGCAACATTTCATGAGCCAACTATTGAAGAATTCCCGTGGATGAAAACACTCCAAACGGCACAGAGTTTTTATGACATCCACTCTTGGCCTCTGCTGACATCCAGTCTTGGCTGCTGCTTCCTACTTATCCTCAACTGCCAGTGTGTCTTATTCAGAGCTATTTCCAATCAGCGTCTGTTCAAGGTACACACAGCCCTCAAATTAGTACCAGAACTAACCAGCTACTAGAAGGGAGGGGTGCTCGTAGCTACTTTGGTATCTCCCACACCCGAGCTGAGCCACAGATCAAATGTCTGGTTCTGTGAACCAAGCCCATTCAACTCGTTATGTAAGCAGATGTGTACGTTTTATTCTAAATTTGGTGACATCTATGGTGGATACCATTCCACCCGCTTTGCACTCAGGGTGCAAAGAATGCTGGCGAGTGCACTGCATGTAATGGGAAAACAGTAAATTGACAGACCTCCTGGGAGCCTCAGCTCTGGACCGGAGAGGGCAGGCAAGTCCTATTTAGTAACATATTAATGGATTCTACTGAGTCTCTTGTTTTGTATGCAAGACATTTTTGTTCTCTGACAAGACAGAAATGCTTGGCTTTACAGATTGCTCAGTTCGGAGAAACAAATGCAAAAACCAAGTGAGCAGGGCAGACTCCTGGGCTGGTGGGCTCTGCCCACTATGTCTGCAGGACTGGTAGCTCATGTGGTATCCCCAGTGACATTGGTTGTGGTGGTGCCATGAGGACAGCTGTGTCAGGGTCTCTGCCAGCTGCACAGGGCAGGAACACTGAGAAGCTGGAGACCAAAGGCTTGGCTGAACTAGTAGGAGGTTGGGAGGTAGGAGATGGAGCTGCCCCAAGTCATCAGGCAAGCTTTTATAAACACAGCAGTTTTATTTCTGAAGGTGTTAAAGACAGTTTATTCAGTATTCCCTAAATCAAGAGGAGTTGTACTGCAAGTATGCCTGATAATCAGAACAGAAAAAGAGTATACATGAGAGTGTGGGGGGATTTGTGTGTTTATATATGTATGCGTGTGTGCATTTATGTAGAGTCAGAGCATTGCGAGCCTAAGAGCTATTAGCCACCTCCAGCACTGCCCCTCTGCTGAGAGTGCTCAGAATGTGCTGGATTAAGGGAAAAAGCCAATTTAAGAGATTCCACTGGCTCTTTGCCTCCTGCCACTTATTCTTGCCTCTCTCCTTCAGACAGTTTCCCCTCCACTGTACCAGTGCAGTAACTTGCAGAGCTGTGCTTAAACCAGCTCCCTGAACTGATTGAGGTTAACATATCTTCCATGTGCTGCTGCTACCATGTCCGTACTCTCCAGACAGAACAACAGATCTCCTTTGACATGTATAGCCTAGAGCAGTAAGAGGAGAAGCAGGCACAAATGAGATGCATCAGCAAAGCTGAGGTCAGGGTAACACACTGAGGAATAACAGGTTTTCTGCATCCTGTGCAATGTCAATGTGCCAGCTGCTAGCAGTAGTTCAGATAAGCTCCACCGATGTCTCGTAACAGATGAAAAATGTTCAAATTAGGATGCAGTTGAGCTGATAACAGTCATTTGTTTTTGCAGGAGTAGTCCTGTGTCCTTTACAAATACAGTGGAGCTGCTGGGGTTCATTTCTTTATATACTGGTAACCACCACAGGAAACTTTGCAAAGGTGATGCTTCTATTGTATGTGTATTGGGATAAGGACTGGTCACCTACTTACCAGCTCCCCTGGGAAAACAACAGAGCGTTTTCCAAAGGAGACCAGAAGTTATGTCCTGAATGGGCCCCAGTCACTCGCTGTCCTAGAGGATCAGTACAAAACTTGGCATGGAGAGGGTGGACAAAGACTGAAAAGGAAAGGAAATGTCTTGGAAAGTGGCAGAATCAAAAAGAAAGAGACAACTCACACATAGACTGATGAGTATTTCCATGGGACACTGTGAGTACTAAAGCATTGTAGGGGTTCAAGAACCTTTTGAACAAATACCAGGAAGAAAAGTCTGTCCAAGCTGTTAAACACAGACACACCACCTCTAACTCGGGAAGTCCCTGAGCCACAAACCACTGGGTCTGGTGGAGTATTTAGGAGAAATATGACTGTATACTTGACCTGGTTTTATACTGTCTGTAAGCTTTTGCAATTGGCCGCTGTTGGAGGTAGATATCTTCTGCTCAGTGGATCTGTTATCTGACTCATCCAGCTCTTAGAGACATTCTGCGGGAGTCACAATTGTTTTGCTTATCCTGCTTAGCTATCTCTTCTAATAAATCTAAATTCATCCAGGCAATGCTCAGAAGGTGAAAGAAATGTTCAAAGAGCAAAAATGCCCCAAATCTTCTTCAGTGAAGCAGTACTGCCCACCCAGACCCTGTTGTTTGCTCTCACAGGCATCCAAATTTAGGAAACACATGGGCGTGGGCATATTTAGAGTCATTGACCACAGGCATGACATAGCACTGGTTACTAAAAGTGACCTGAAGTTGTTTGCCTTGGAGGCAAGGATATGGTAAGGAGGCTTGGATTGAATATCATTGACTAAGGTCACAAGAGTTAAGCTTGAAATAGCAGAACTTGAGAACATTTGGGATGTAAACAGGTGACTGGAGGGAGTATGTCACAAGCTTTTTGCAAGGGATAATCATTGACCAGAACCGTTGGCACGTCGGACCCAATCTGAGAAAGGCTTTACTGCCTGTACAACAGTGCTGGCAACAAAAAGATTAGCGCTGCGTTCACCGCAAGTTAATTATATTCCCAGTGATTTGTAACTCCATCTTGCATGTCCTCATAGATTAAAAGAATGATTATAAATGCTGCAAGAAAGAGGCTCATCTTAGGGCTCACAAGCCAGAACAAGAGACAGAGACCCCCTCTCGGGGTTTGCCTTTCAAGTTTAGTCATTGTAACTAAAATTGCTGCTATGTTTCCCTTTTAACCTTTCCCAGGGTAAGAAAATTTATGCACTCGCATTGTCTGTAAATCTATCTCCTTCCCTTTTGAATCTGCAGGCTGAGTTCCTGTAGATTTTATAAAACCCGATTTCTTGGTAGAGGGGAAAGGTCTGGAATTCTGTCCCTGCTTACAAAAAGAAACAAGAATGTGCTCAGCAATTCCCTACACTGTTTGAAGTGTTCTAGGTAATCAGCACAGATGTACTGGCCAGCCAGGGCATGCTGCTTATGGGACACAGGAGGAGGATGTGTGGTGCAGGGGGGGCGGAATTACGAGGTCCTCAGGAGGACAAGAGGAGACAGAGGTTATTGTGGAAAGGAAGGGAAATGGGGAACAGGAGCCTAGGAAACTGTGCTTTGTTCCACTGCTCAAAGAGCAACTTAGACACGACAGCTCTCCAGTTTCTGTCTGAGGTCCCATTTGAAAAAAAAAAAAAGGGTTCTTGAACCCTCAAATCTGTCTTCAAACAAATCCCTTGGGTTGGATGTGATTATTTGCTGCTGCAGGATTTCCCAGAAAAATGCAGGCAAGCTGAGCTCTGGGGTGAGAATTCAAGTAGCTGGAAAGAAGTGGAGTGCACCCACTGCATATCAATTTTTCAGCTGGCATCGGACTTAGTGTTCCAGTTCCAAGAACTGCCACTGAAAACAAACTCCTTCTTTTGAAGAGATGGGAACTCAGATATTCCCAGGGAATAAAAAACGGTCTGGGGACATAAATACAATATAGGTAAAGTTTGCTTTTGCATGTAAATCACTAATGTTTTCTGCAGTGCTCACTCACTTTTAACATCTCTGTCCTTACCCACTGCTTCAGTCAAGACAGGTCTGCGTTGCAGCTTTGCTGGGGCTTTTACTTTAGGAATGTTAAAAAAAAAAAAAGAAAAAAAAAAGGAAAGAAAGAAACAAACAAACAAAAAGATCATACACTGACCAATAAAATTATGCTGGGAAAACCCCAGTATAGATTTAATAAATAATGAAAAATGACTCCCTTTGCTGAGGGATCTTGAGGTAGTTATTCCTCCAAACTAACTAGGAACACTTTTTGGCAGTATAAGCTGGATCTCTATGTGTTTTTTATCAGGCTTTGAAGGTAAATCAAGTGCTTAAGGAATCATCTCCGCTGAGCAATGGCTCCTGAAATTGGGCAAAGATGGTGATTAGGCTCCAGCTCTTGCAGGACCTCCAAGCCCCTCTGCAACCAGCTTGCAAACGACCTTGGCTAGATAACTGAGTTTAAATCCAAGACACCACCTCTGCCAAGCAATGCTATTGCTAAGGCAACCCCTCCTGTCATTCCTGTACAGCTTGGGGGTGATTACCCTGGAAACAGCAATCCCCCAGAGCATGTCTACCTCAACTAAAGGTCTTGACACTCCTGAAGCAGCAGATTTAACTCGTGCTGCTGCAGCTGGTTCTGCCCCATCTGTTCGCCCTACCGCTGTCATGGGTGGCCAAAGAGGACATGCAAGAACTGAATCAGGAGCAGGTTGTATTCCCGTAGTAGAATATATGCGTTCCCATAGGGGACTGTAAACTATGCTCTCTTTCCAAGTAGGAACCCCTTTTCCCCTGCTGCGGACTGCTGCCTGTCAGAGGCTTGTTTCACTTTCTAGTCTAGGAGTTGGTTGGGATAGACATCTGGTTGCAATGATCTGAAACTTTCTTGCCTTTCTCCAGGCAGCCTTACTGAAGGCAAGTTATGTGTGTACAATGTGCATGTCAATGTTGCTTTAGCTGGAATATGGATCCCTTTTGGCCTGATGTTAAAATGCGTTGTCACATGGTGAATTTTGACTGGAAAGATAGGAACACAGAGCCAATATAAATATTCACTGAAAAAATACGAATTACTTTCAAAATAGCTAAGCTCCCAATTTATTTCTTCCTACTTCCTGAAAATTTATCACATTTGCTTAGCTGATGGCTTTTTCCTACCTATCTGTTTTCCCTCTGATGACGTATTTCTGAAAGTGCAGCAGGAGCTGTGACTTGCTACGTTTTGTGGGTTGTGGTAGTTACTTCAATTAAAACTTGCAATTGTGTCTTCAGTGGGATTGTGGGTTAGCCGGTTCTACTCTTAACAACTTTGTAGTGATACAGGGTAACCAAAGATACTTTGGAGTCAGTCAGAATTCCTGCATTCTTCTCTGTGTAAATAAAATGACTAGAGTTGGGGTTTGAGGTTTTCTTTTTTGGTCTGAGCTGCTGGAGAATTCCTCTGCATGTCTGCAGAGAAAAAAAAAAAAATGTTGAAAAGTGCCTTAATACAGCCAACATATTTGGTTCACTTTTCTGTCCACCTTTCTGGACAATATGCCAACCGGTATGAGAGAGACAAGTCCAGCTGCTGCGGTGGCTAAGAGAGTGGCTTTGGTCACCCTGGAGCAGTTGGTGGAGGGGGATCAAATCACATCTTGTGCTGCTGATGGGGGTTACAAGGACCCTGTAAGGGCAGGAAGCCACAGGTAGTGACAAGGGAAGCTCTGGTTCCTGTGCACCGTGACAGTGGTACAGCCCTGGGACAGCACCCAGAAAGGTGGTGGGACCTCCATGCTCAGAGGTTTTCAAAACTCAGCTGGGCAAGGTGCTGATCAGCTTTCTCTAGCTTTGCAGCCACACCTGCTCGGAGAAGGAGGTTGGACTAGAGACCTCCAGGGTTCCTGTTCCACCAAAATCCTTCAGTAATTTTTTTGCATGACAGAAGGATCAAGCAGTTCATTGCTGCTGTCAGACACAATCACCACTTTTCCCAGCTCAAACCACACAAATTTGCCGGTCTTTTGCGGCAAAAGTCCCAACAACAATGGTTTCCTTCATGATTTCACCAAGAAGATGACTGCTGCTCTAGCAGAAATGTTCATCTTTCACAAGCCTGATGAGTACAGATTTCTTACAAAGAATGCAAAGAAAATCTGCTCTTTCTGTCCACTGCTCAAAAAGCAGTTGCCTGTTCCCTGAGGGACTACGCTGAGCCTTTCTTTGTGAACCTGTTCCTTAAAGGAGGTCTTCCTACCCTCTTTGCCTTTCTGCTTTTTGTCCAGCTTCTGAGACAGATGGTGAGAGACCCGCAAATAAAACCCCCATCCACCATGCCCCTCTATAAGCCGCTTTGCCTGCGGTCTCATCTCTTGAGATGGCTAAAACTGCAAAATACCATGGAGGAGGTGTTTCAGATATACTTTTGTCTTGGCAGAAATGGCTGCAAAGGGTGAAAAGATGGAAGAGGACTGGGGGGGCTTAGCGAGGATGTGGGAGTGACAAGCAGAGAGGGGCACTGGAGAGAGCACTGGAGAGATGTTGACTAACTGGGGGGACTCAGATTTCAGAGAGTGCCTTTTTTCAGAAACTCTGTCTGGCCAGATGTCACGTCTCTCCTGGGGGGGCGCCTCAGTATAACAAGGTTTCTTGCCTGTTTTTGCATTAGGAAACCATTGACAGGCACTATATCACTTATTGACTTGCATCTGAAAGTCCATTAATTTTGTTCTGTCACTACATTTTAATTTCCATAGCATATCCCATATTTGGCCTGCTGATGTGTAGCATTTCTGCAACATCACTTCTCCAGATGTCAGCTTCAAACTGGAGATTGAAACATCTGGGAAGGAAAAAAAAAAAAAGCAGAGGATTTGCCAGCTGGGGTGGTGTGTGTGATGACAGGTTTGTAAGGGAAGTACAATAGCTTGATGTATTTGCTACAGTGACCTACAGCCAAATAGCTAAGGTGTTATTTACACATGCTATTTACACACCTCACACAGGCATCACTAAATTCATTACAAGCCAGTTCCTATTGGAATTGAGTTGTTTGTGGGTTTTTTTCAACTAGGAGGGTTAGAAATTACATGTTGTATAATACATTTTTGGAGTCGGTGCTGTCTGTCTGGAACAATTTCTGTGGGTTAGATGAGCCCTCGTGAATACTTTCAACAAGCAGTTAGCTGGACAGTTAGAAGAATTGCCATACAGTTTTCCCAGGCTGACTGATTAAAGTTAAAAAAAAAAAACGTTTTAATCAAAGATAAACTGAGTGATCATGAGAAAGGAAATGCTTCTGTGAGTAACTCCTCTGTCCTGCTCTGTCATCCTGCAGTTTGTCTGCCCTTTCCCAGGGGAAGACCATGCATGTGGCTGATCCCACTATTTTGGGATAATGTATGTACCCGGGATTCAGTGTGATCAGGAACAAGAGAAGCTGAGCTCCCATGCCAGCACGCTCCCATGGTCTCGTTCAGGAAGAATCATCTCCCATGGCATGGCAAGGTGCTCCCAGGGTCTAACTTCATCCTCTGACTTCAGCACCTGGGTTTCTGCTGCCAGGAGAAACTGCCCCTGCAATGGGTTTCACGCCTGGCTGGCCTCTAAAGATGGAAAGAAGTTAGACTGTTTTTGGGACTTCTGGGAGGAACGTCAGAGGGTTTCAGAACTGTGGGGAAAGGAGAGGATACTGGCACGGAGGGGTGTGGGACCAGTGACATGGGATTGCAGCCATAGACCTGGGATATGGAGATGTTCCATGTTCAGAAAGAAATGAGCCACTGGCACTGGCATAGTGGGCTACAGTAGCCAAAAAGCTGGGGAATTAAAGAAGCTGTCTCACGAGCAGCATTGTGCCCAGCTGGTGCCTGTGGGACTTGTGTTTCCAAAGCTCAGGACAGATACCAAAGTGGCACTGCATTTGCAGACCACAGGAAACTAAGTAAAACAAAAAAAAAAAAACCAAAAGCTCCAAACTTTGTCTTTAGCCATCCCAGTGCTGTCAAAATTGCTTGGTCCTCCCTGTGGTGTGTGCGGGAAAATCCCTTATGTCAGGGACCCAGGGACCCCCTACGAGCTGTGCACGCAGCAGGCCAGGCTGGGGACTTTCCAGGTGTGCTCTTGTATGAGCTAGCAGATATTTTCTAAGAGGTGTATGGAAAATGTGCACTGCAGGCCAAACGGCTGTGCAGTCACTTCTTGTACAGCTCTGAGTTAAAAACCCCTTAAAAGAGAGTGTTACCTTGCACAAGTCACCATAACTTGTCTGGACAAAATATTTTTTAAATTCCCAGGTTTCTGCAGAGAGCCGTGCCCAAGGTGAAGCAAGCTTCACCCCGGTGAAATGCATGGGACCCTGGAAGCTGACTGCTGTGGGCTTTTGGAGCTGGGCATCCCCAGGGGCTTTCTGAAGGAGCCTCTCTGCCCAAGCAGCGCTGGAAACCCCGGGTGTGAAAGCTCCCTATTGCCAGGGAGCTGTCCTGGGGGGCCCTGGGAGAGCAGAACAGGCACATACCTGCTGCTCTGTCTAGAAAATTCATCTAACATCGCAAACTGGATGCAGGTCTTCAGCTGGTGTAATGCCATCGCTCAGCTGACTGCAGGGAGAGAGCATCTCTGTGCCCCCTGGGGAGGACCAGGCCCCCACGTGAAAAGGGGCAGGGTGGAGGGCAGTGTAAGGACCTTGGGGGACAGCACACAGGTTTTGAACTGAGCAGGGATTCTACGGCTGTAAAACAAGCTCTAAATTCTGCGTATGGCTGGAGCAAACTTTAACCCCGAGCCTTCCAAACCTGTGCTCACGTAACTGGAGGTCTTCCAGATTAGCCTGCTGTAGATGTGTGGTATTTTGGGAACAAGAAGGACTTTTTTTCCCCAGAGCTTTTGCCAAACCTCACCTGAGTGTGAGGACGTAGCTCAGGCAGCAGGGTGCTGGCACAGGGTCCCGCTACCTGGCCCAGGAAAAATAAACCTGGATCAAACCAACCATTTTTGGATGCTTTGAAGGCCCGTGGCTCCCCCAGGCTTATTGAGCTGTTCAGCGTCGTGGCACTGTGGGACTGTGGTCAGGCAGGACTTGGTGCTGCTCCTTCCTGGTCCCAGCACGAGTTGCGAGGGAGCCCAGGATTCCCAAGCTACTCTGGGCACTAAGCCACTGGCCTCCTTCCCATTAGCCATAATCACTGGTTTGCTGGAAAATTTATGAGACGTGCTGTAGTGATATTAATGAATATAGAAGCTGTTGTAAATGTAATTTGTTTCTAGGATTTGACAGTTTTTATCTGAGTGACTTCAGCCACCCATCATTTGCCGTGGCTATGACAGTGCTTCTGCTGATGGACTCAGATAGCCATGAGCTTCTGTCTAGAATTGCAGATTCATCCCCGACTCTCCTGGTGTTCAGCTTGTGCCAAGAAGCATGGCAGTTAGTCCCTCTGGTTTAGCGTTATGGCTGGAAATGTTGTTGTTAGCCATTAAATTTGCTAACCCTATTTTCAGGGTTATTACAGTATTTAACTTGGCTGCTCCAGTGTGGTTTTAAAGTTGTAGTTCCAACATATGATATGGCGTAAAAATAGGCAGTGTCTAATTAGAATAATCCCTGGAGAAGCTCAGATTCCTCAATTTCACAATAAGTTGTTCTCCTCGAAACATGGCAGGCACGTTTCAGCTCAGTGACAGATCCTTCTCCATAATGTGGGTCAACCTGGACCTCCATTAGCTGGGGAGAGGCTGTGATCAGAGAGGCCAAGAGAAAGCTCCTGAGAAAAGCCCTGAGAGCATTTCACATCTCGGGAGACAGCAGCTTCTCCAGCTGGATGCTTAGGCAGGGCTTAGGTGACCGCCACCAGTAGCTTCTGCATTTGTATTTAGCTTTTCCTGTTCTAAGTTCCTGTGTGGGTGTATGAGAAAAATCCCCTGCTTCATCCATCGCTGGAATTTCTGGGAATCGGGAGACTCTGGATGCAGCATTACAGTTTGGGGTTAGGCTGGCGATGGTGCCAGAAATAGTATTTTGCAAGCAGCGTGCAGGAGTCCGGCGCGCAGTTAGATTCCACAAGGCTATCATTATCCCATGGAGCATTCCTGGGGTCTGCAGTGGAGCGCAGGGCAAGGGGTGAGGGCCAGCAGTGTCCTTTAGGCTACCCACCATCCCAGCTCCATCCTGCGAGGGAGATGAGTCAGGCCCTTGGCTCTGCTGCTCAGGCGGCTGGAGAGTGGTCCAGGCCCTCCTACGCTGCCCAAACAGCAGCCAGAGGCTGTGGTCCAGGGAACTCCGATACAGGTGATGAAGTCTAAAAGGCATGGATGGGCTGCTGGCGCTGCTGGGCAGACCTCTGCTCCACGCGTGGCTCCCAAAGTCCTGCTAAATCCCGTGTCTGTGTCCTGAGGGGTTCCAGGACCACTTTGTTGGAGAAGATGGAGGGGCTGGGGAGTGGCTTAGCTTTTCCTCTCAAGGCCTGCCAAGACAGGCTTACCGTGGGTTTGCCCAGACACACTAAGCAAGTGCTCTCCAGCGCTTGGTCTTGTTTTATTTTTTTGTTTGAGACTGAAATGAGATAGACAAACAAATATTATGAGGTGGATGCTACCAAGTCACCGGGAAGTTGTCCTGGGACTGATGGGACATCTCCTCCATGTGCTCCCCAGGGCACTGGGAGGTGTCCTCGGCAGGCCAGGACCCCCTGTCCTCCAGGCGCCTCGTGAACCCCCTGCTGCTCAGAGCCATGCTGAGGATAGTGCTCTGTGTGGGACACGTATTTCCTCCTTCCCCCAAACGGATGGAAATATTTCTGTTTTCCAAAATTAGTTTCCAAATGTGTTGGAATTTCCTTTCAGTACAAATTCTTGAAAATCTGGTCCTCATTGTGAAACCGAATGGCAAAACCCAAACCCCCTTCTCTGGAATTCCTCACCCAAAGCGGATGGCAGATCTCAAGCATTTCTGTTCACAGGGCAGCTCCCAGGATTACCCTGCTGAGAGGCTGCAGCAGGGTCTGACTGTTTGCTGTGTGGCTGATGGGACTTTCATTCTGATGGTGCTTTAATTGTTACAGCTGAAGAAAATCATGGTGCTGGTTCAGAAGATGCTTCAGGGAGACTGGACTGCTTGGAGACCTGGCTGTGTTCAGCCCCATGGACACATGCAACCCTGCACGAACCCCTCCTGCTTAGCACAACGCTTCTGTTTGCAAAGGACTATAGACCTATGGGTCACGCACCCAAACTACATTAATACAATAAGAGTACTTTACAGCAAGGCAGAGTGTCAATAATGTTATTTAAGAATGACATATCTTATTTTCCATGTCTTCTGGTACCATCTGGACCTCTGGGGAAATATCTGGAGCGGCCTGGCAAATTCCCAATCGCACATCTGAAAAGAGTTATTTTCAAAAGGCCAGAAAAACAACTGCTTGTGAGGGCTGATTTCAGAGTCTGACTTCACTTTGAGCAGTGGGTCCTCATCGGTTTAGTCACCAGGGTCGTGCTTTTTTGAGATATATGACAAAACTCAAACTCTAGACAGAAAACACAACTGCCTTTCAGCACTAAGATGGACTTTTTAGCCCTAAACAACAAGGCAGATAATTTTATTTGAAGCTCTGGTTACAGAAACTCTTTGTTTGAAATTCTTCTAGAGAAGCACTATCTCATTGCATCAAACAACCAGCTTCAGCGGGCACCAAGGAAGCATCTATGCCCAGGCCTATTTCAGGAGTCTGATCCCAATGACTCTTTTGCTCAAAAGTAGGTCAGATTTTATTCCTTTTCCAGCAGGAAAATTAAGAGCAAGCTCAAATACAAGATTTCCAGGAAACCAGAAGAAATTGCTGCTTCTATTTCTAGAAGCCCTGCCAGAGACAAGCTCCTTTGTACTCAGGCTAACTCCTGTCCTAACTTTACCATATGATTGATGACTCAAATTATGAGGTTTTGTTTCCCATTTATACCTGAGATTTCCTGTTTGGGCTCTTCCCAGATGCAATGAGAAAGGTTACCACAAAGATATTTATGGACTTATAACTCTAGCTGCTAAATTTGTAATTGCCCAGCCCCAGGGCGGAACATCCTTTTAGCTGAATCAGTGGCTGTAAGAATACAGCACGTACTGTGGCGAACTGGCCTCTCTTGCAACACCACTCACCTGCCGTGCTGGCTCCTTTGGTGTGATGAAGTGCAACAAAATTGTATTAGATTTTGTGATTGCTGCGTCTGAGTCAGCAGCACTGAATGCTGCGGTGTCTCTGTCTTCCCTGGTCCCCAGTATGCCCAGCGCTGTGCTGGCACCCTCCTGTCCTTCAAACGCTTCTCCTGGAGGAATTTAAACATTTAGTTTTGATCCTTCTGGGGATCACTGAGAATTACATTGCCAAAGGCATTTTTCCTTGGAAATGTCCATTTGGAATCGGTAGCAGCAGTCCTTGCACATAGCACAGCCTGTGTGTGAGCCAGCGGGTTATATACGATCAGTGTGTAAGATGCTGAAGGTGAATATCAGCTCAGCACCCAGACAGAAGAGCTGACTTCTGCTGGAGATGTGTCTGGTCAAGGAGTTCTGCCCCAGTAGCCTGGGATCCCTCCCACACGTCCCAGCCATGCCACTGTTTGGATGCCAGTGGGGCTGCTGCAATGAGCCCAAAGCACGTGTGCAGACCTGGCACTCGAAGCATTACCCCGTGGATCAGCTGAGCAAGTTATCGAGTCACCTTTGCTAATCAACTCCACTTGCAGCTGGATCCAAACTTCAACTCAGTGATGGCACAAACACATTTGTGTTCTCCACGGCAACTTCATGGAATGAAAGGATGATGGGGGGGATAGGTCCATGTCCTGAAAGGAGGGATCCACACTTTCGCAACTTAATAAGGTTGAGATGGCTCCCCTGTCCTAGGGCAGCAGGTCTGGTCCAGGAGATGTGAGCACAAACATGCCTCGGCCCTGCCTGCAGTGCCCATGTCCTTGGTCTCTGGTGTCTGAGCTGTCAAATCCTTCCACATTCCTGCCCTAATCCACCCTCGGCAGTGCTTGCTGCTCCTTCCAGAGGCATTTCTGACCATCGTGTCAGGAGCACACCGTGGCAGAGCGTCATGCAGCCATGTGGTCAGGTGGCTGTCCCACTCCCGTAGCCAATGTGGGGAGCCCGGTGCAGGTGGCCAGAGCCCCGGGCTCCTCTGCCACCATCGCTGCTGCAGTAAGGCAATGTTTATGGCCTGTAGCCAGGGTCAGGTGTGAACACTTTTGTTCACGTACAAATAGCCACAGCTGAAAGAGCAAATGCTCCGTGAACAGAAAAGGTCCCCTTGCTGCCAGAAAACCACATCTGAGCTCATTTACCGCTGACCTGCCACAAATGATCATTTGTGCAGTCATTAGGCAGCTTTGGTGGTCAGCGTATCAGCACGTTGCTGAGTAAATAATTCCAGCTGAGGACAGTCTGAGCCTACCAGTGTGGTGTGTGCAACCGTGTAAGAGCATGGGGCCGCTGGAGCGAAATGCTGCTGTCTCGTACCACCAGCCTGGTGGGAAAGGCCATGAGGACCCAGCTTGCTCAGTTACAGCACATTAGTTGAAATGATGGTGGCATTCTGGAAGAAATACGCCTATATCAAGTAGCACAGGGATCCTTCCCCGTAAGTTGTGGCATGCTCTTAGGAAGGCTGTCTCTTGTACGAGGCAAGTCATTTCACTGGAGTCATCATGGACACGAAGATGTTCTCGGTTTCTCCCTGTGAGCTGCTGCACAGCAAGCGTGGCCGCAGGGATTGCAGACATTACACGGGTGTTTTCCGGCAAAAGGCCATGTAGGATTCTGAAAAGGAGAAACCATACTGCTGGCAGTCACGCTGAAGCCACAGATGGTGAGGAAACCACATAACCAAGGGCCTGCCTTGAGAAAACATCCTGACCACCTCCCCCTGCAACCAGGAACCACCACTGACCTGCTCACAGCAGACACTGGTTTTCCTGTGATATTGCACAGACCCAGGCATTTCTTCCTCTTGGCAAACCCATGATGTCCCCAGCAGGGACACTCTGCCACCCCAAAACGCTCCCAGGAGCTCAGCTCCCAGCTGAAAAGCACCTGGACAGTCCTATGCCCTGGTCTTTCCTACACTTCCCCAAAGAGTGATGGAGCTGAGAGTGTACCAGGAAGGATCTGTGGGTGCCAGTATGAAGGTGGCATTGTGTTGAGCAAAGTTTGTCCATTTTGCCTGATTTCCCTGCTATAAACAAACCTAAGAGCTGAAGGGCAGCTTTGTCCCCGTTCACTCAATGTCTTCCTGTAGGTTTTTAGTCAAGACATTGGGTCTCTTGATCCCAGGGACGATAATCGCTTCCATGGCTGTTGGCAAGGGTAGGAGCTGGCTGCCCTCAATGCTCAGTAGCTTGAGGCTGAGTATTTGCTCCATTCCCTTGGAGAGAGCAGGAATTATTCACTGGGGAAAAGATCCTCATTACAGCTGGAACATGTCCCAGGGACCAGTGACCTCGAGAACAAACAAATTTGGTGATGAAACCAAAAGCAGAGGTGAAAAGGCCAGCCTGGTGATGGGGTCTTTGCCCAAGCCGAGCCCCATCCGTAATGGTTGATACGCTGCCAGGCTCGGGGACCGCCGGAGGAGCAGGGTGTCCCCACGGCAGCATGTGTGGTGTGGGGGCTCGTGCTCCGGCTCCAGCCCCGCCGTTCTGCAAACAGGAAGCTGGCGAGCAGCTGCTGAATAAGTCATTTTGGAGAGTTTGCACCAAACTGGCTTTCAACTCCTGAATGTGTAGGAAGGAAAAAAACGTGAATACGCCTTTGTGACCAAGTTTGGCACCAGCCGTACTCTGCGAGTGGGACAAGAATGTGGCCATTTAGAGGGGAGTCAGCTGCCCTTTAAGAAATGAAATGATCCCTTCCCTTTCCTGCGAGGCTTTATTCAGGGGAGAATAGGAACGAGACAGTGAGGGGCTTCTTTCTCTTGCTGGCACTGAGGGCTGTGATCCAAACCGTGGATGTCGGAGTGCAGGAGTGACCCCACTCCAGGGAGGCTGCACAGCCCAGCGACGAGCCCGGCTGGCTGGTCCCTCTCGCTGCAGCCCATCTGCTCCAGGAGGAATCGGACTGGGGCAGTGAAGCTCCAGATCTGCCCTTTCCCGGATGATCGCGCACGCCCTGCAGTGATTTTGCTGCAAAACATCTGTCCGTCTCCTCCACAGGGCTCGGAGGGGTTTTGGAAGCAAGCAGTTTGGAAGGATTTGCCCTTTCCTGAAACAATTCCCCACCCAGTTTTTTGAAAAGTTTCTGCACGTTACATTAAAAATGGACTGTGTCCAAACATTTGCGGGTTTTTTTTTTTTGGAAAGGCTTAAACATTTTGTACAGATCTTTCCTTTGTGGACAACTTGCAATCCAGGGGCTTTGTAGCAATCTGGAATGAAGACGCACTCTGATTTATCAAACCCTTCGGGAGGCTGACCTTCGGCTTTCTGTCTAGTTGAAGCTTTGACCATATTTATTGGCGCAATTGTCACGTCCAGTGAAATAGGGAACAGGTCTCTGGAGCAGACAGTCTGCCTTAGCCGCAGCTCTGAGGGGACGGCTTGATCACGCGTATACCCAAAACTTCTCCAAAGAGTGACTTAGGAGTTTTCTGAATGACTGCCTTTGGGACCTTACAAGTCTTGAAGCGGTAGGAAGCTCCAGATGATTTCAAAATTCTCCGTGTGCCAGGAAAAAGGAAAAATAAGCAAGGCAGATATTTGTAGGTTGGCTAGTGCTAAATCATATTGCTCCACTGGGATAATTTGCTCCAAGTGTAGACTTTTTATAATAAACTCTTGTAATAAGATGTAAAACATGCAGGAGTCTGGGGTGGAAGTCAAGATTAACCATTGTTTTCTTCTTGGGTTTCATTCCTTTCTTGCCTTCCCCTGGTTTGGCATCCTATGACAAGCATAAACAGAATAATGGTTAAAAACTTTGCTGGCAGCTTCCTCTTTCTACCATGTCCTGCAGAAGGTCTGGAAAGACAGAGACAGCTCCACCAGTGCCTTCTTATTTAAGGTCAGCAGGTCTTTAGTTCCTGCACCAAAAAGTCTGCTGGAAAATGGGGAGTCTTTACAGCTCGGTGTGTTTTGACAGATGTTTGTAGGCTCACTGATGATGGTGTTTAATTACAAGTAATCCTTCTGTTCCTGTTTGCATAGCGCCGCTGTTTCAGTGTACATGCAGCGCGGCATCCCATTTTGGAACCTCAGTAGAGGACAGAGGCAGAGAAACTGGAGAGCCCGGTGAAGGGCCACTGGGGTGGCTGGGACTGGGGAGGAGAGGCTGAGAGAGTGGCTTTGCTCACACTGGAGGATGAGGTGGAGGGGATTGAAACCCACCTTGCACGGGCTACAGGGACCCTGCAAGGGCGGGAGGCCACAGCAGTGAGAAGAGGAGCTGGCTGCACACAAAAACGGGGCTCTTCCCTGTGAGAGCGGTGCAGCCCTGGGACAGGACCCAGACAGGTGGAGCTGCCTCTGTCCTCGGAGGTCTTCAAAACTCAACAGCAAGGTCCCACTCTAGACATGCCAGAGGCAGAGCTCATAAAACCTTTGGAAGCTGGTAACGCCCTCCTCTTCCTCAGCTCCTGTTTCAACCTGAAAAATCAGGAATAGCACAGGACCAAACCAGCAAAGCAGTGACAGACCAGGAAGAGGAGCCACCTTTCCAGCCATACTTTTTCCCATTGACCAGACAGCACAGGAGGACCGATAACGTTTAGACCAGAACCCATGAAATTAGGTTGTTTGGAATAGTTTTTACATTACATATTATAGTTCCCTAAGTCTAACTAACTACAGTATTTCTTGCTAGACATTGACATGCTTAAATTATTTGTTGCTGGAGAGCAGATCTGTGTTACTGAAACAGGGAGAGTGGATTTTACTTTGAAATTTCAGCCTCTACTTTGTCTCTTACTTGCCTATGCCAAAACTATTCTTAGAGATTCATTTAAAGATTTACTGGATTTGCACAAAGCCCTGTTATTTTAGCTGAGCAAGTTCTTTACAAGGTTAGTGTCAGTAACTGAATTAATTTTTTCTCCAGTCACTGGGTTCATATTTTTACATCAAGGTAGCATATCTCTGCTCTTTCTTCAAAAATGTAGTTTATTTCTGACAGATCAACCAAAATGCCTCAGCTCTTTTATGAACTCTTTCAGTTCATTTATAAGTAGCTGAACTGGAAATCTTTTGTTTGGTTGGATTTTAAATTAGTTCCCTTTTAGTTAATATGGGAAGTTACGAGATGCTGAACTTCATTGTGGCTGATGCTGGTTTGAGTTCCTTTCTGTGGTGCTCTCCTTTCTGAACCAAACTAGACCACTCATTATTGCCAACTTTGAATGTTCCCCTGAGAGGCTTGTCCCCAGCAGCAGGTTAGAAGCCACCTGGGCTAGCCTGGAGGGATGCAGTTACTGGCTGCAGGCTGCCAAACTTTGCTTCTCCACCTGACGTCATTTCTCGCAGTGCCTTGGGGATGGGCTTCTTTGGCATCTGTCAAGCTGATGTGCTGTGTTCCTACCTCTTGTGCACCTCTTCTTCATCAACATGAGTAATGCTTAGTACTGGAAGCAAGTGTGGCAGCCAGACCTGGCAGGGGGGCAAGCGGGGACCCCAAACACCACCATGACATTCATCTACTGGCCACAGAGCTCACACTGCGTGTAGCTAATCTTTCCCTTTTGGCATCCATTCCCCATTAGCAGAAGTTGGACATTTAAATGAAAGTCACCATTCAAGACTTGGGCACCCCAGAATTATAGTTCAGCAACTCAAAGGTAATTTATACGATTTCAATTCAGCCTCTTCCATGCCTGCGTTCTGAGAGCAAGGTTTGATCATACACTTGGCAACTATGCGCTGTATTTGACTGCTTTATGAGAGTCCTCATGTGCCTCTTGGAAATAAATCTGTCTAGTTTTGAAATTCTGCAGCAATATTTTTTCATCTCTTGCCAATAGTGGATTGGAAAATGATAAGAGTCTTTCAGGCTACATAACAGGTATTTGGGGAGTTTCATCTTACTTCTTCCATGGCATTTTTATTCCTTTCATATGAAAAACATGTATATGTATATGGTATATATATATACATGTTAGAAGCTCCTATTTTGTTGGAGTAAATGGGGGAGAAGGAAGCTGTTTTGCTAAGTGACATTTCCTAAGTATTTTGGAAATAATAGCTTTCTTTACACATGCTTTTTTTCCTTCTTTTTTGGTCAGTTCCCCCAATGGGTTGATCAAAATGAAGATTGCTATTTTGATTCAAAAGGATTTTCGGGGTGAAATACAGTTTAAAATAAATATTTCTGTTAGGGCTGGCCATGAAATCCTAGTTTTATGTTATTTCCACTCCTCCACCTCCTCCTGGCACTGCAAACACACACATTCCCTGCGGCTAGAGCTAGGAATGATCAATTGCAATTAATCTGGGCAGAAAATGAAGGGGTTGAGTTTTGATGTGATTTCCTCGTGCTCTGCTGGGCAGTGGCTCCTGTGGTTGTGAGTGGTCTGGGGTACCACCACCTTCCCAGATCCTCAGCGTTTTGGCTCCTCTCCCACCTCGTCTCCTGGTTTTGGTTCCCAGCCCCACATGGACTCGCTGACCATGCCTGTGAGGTGAATTACGCGTCCTGGTTTGGGCTGAATAAGATATGCACTAGGATGGTGGGGCTTGGTTTTATTTTTGGGCCTCTTCCCTGGGCTTTAAGTCCTGGCTTAACACCCCATCCCCGCTCTGTGAGCAGCCCTGCAGGCCTGCTGCCAGCTCAGCCCACAGCACATCCAGCGCCTCGCCAGGTGCACAAAATTGCCAGGCTGGAGTCACCTCTGTGTCCCTCCTTGCCACTGTGTGATCCCTCATAATAATGTCTGCAATGTCTGCTGGTGCCTGAGGGTGACAGAGGCTTCAAAAGACTTTCTGCCCAGTGTTAGGTTTTTGAACTTAATGTAAATTGAGTGGATTATAAGAAATTCAAGTTGCAACATAGCTGCTTGTTAGTAGAGTCTTTTTTTCTTTTTTTTTTGGAAAGCGAAAGGTATTTCATTTGCACTCAAAAAGATGTCAATATTTTTTTTGCAGGTCAGCAGCACCATTCTCATCTTGGCATCTGATCGGGAGCGGAAGCATCTGTACTCCAAGCATTTTGCACCAAGACTCCAGATCGATGGGCCGTTAGCACCCACAGCGTGACAGAAAGGGCACTGCTGGGGCTGGGTGCTCGGAGCAGCCAGCGCTGCTCTTCCTGGCGTGAGGCTGGGGCAGAAAGCAGCAATGCCAGCTGCACACGCCGGAGCTGCAGGGTGGCAAGGAAGAAGAGAAGACAATTTCTGCAGCAGCTCTGGTGAACAGGTCCCACAGTACCAACCCCACTTCTCCTGTCCACGGGATCCTCCCCGCACACGGGGCTGGGGATGAAAACCTGACCTGCCGCTGGTACCCAGGAACCTGGTTTGTTCCTCAATGAGGGGATGCAGGTGATCTCCGAGCCACGCTGGAAATGCATTCCCCAAGGGGAATCCCCATCTTCTCGCTCCTGGCAGTTCCCTCTCTGGCTCCTGGCCAGGCCACCTGCATTTGAAACTCCGTGGGACTTCACTTGGGTTTCTGTGTTGTTAATCCTCCCCAGAAGAAATCCCAGGCCTTTCTGGACCTCTTCCCTGTTTGCTAGGACAGCTGCCAGGGCTGTGCCGCTGCTTCATGTCAGCACAGGAGGCACTGCAAAGCCTGTGTATTTCCAGAAGGCAAGGGGAGCTCTGCTTTCACCGTGGAGGCTGCAATCTGATGCTCTCTGCTGTGTTTGCCGGATACTGGGATGCTTTCTTGGCCTAAACCCTGAACAAAGCAATTCAAAATCAAATCATCTGTCTAGATAACCAGATAAAAATAGACTTCTGTGCTCCTGGTGTGTCCCAGCTGTCCTCACATAACTGTTAGGCAACGCATGCAGGCTGTAAGAAGTTAAGGAAAAAGGGGCTGCTCTGGCTCGGAGCATTGCACGGCTCCCTGGTGCCGTATGTCCAGCTGTGGCCGTAAGCACATGCCAACACCACCTACATGCCTACCTGGATATATCCTCAATATACAGTGCAAGCCCAATTTAATACTTGATGATACAGGATTAGCGCTCCAAGGAGCATTGCATAGAAATGTGGATGCAGGAGGGAGAACCGTGGGGTGCTGACGAAGACGAGGTGTTGAACAAACATGTGAAGTACTCATGGGCCATTCTGCACCACTCCTGGCCAGTGCAGACCCACCAGCGCCCAGATGCAAGTTGGCAGGCGTGGGGCTCACCCAGTTTTGAAGGAGCAGTTTAAGTGAGCTGCAGCAGTAAAAGTGCTGCCCTTCACATGCTGGTGGATATCTATTTCATTGGGTCTTAACCGTGTCTTGTGGCAAGATCACAGTTTCTCATGGGTTTCAAGCAGAAGGGAGGAAATTCCAGTTTCCAGCAGAGAAGAACGAAGCAAACTCATGTAATCACATGTTCTCGTTAAACATAACAAGCACCAGAAGAGAGCTGTCCTTCAGCTGGTCCTCGGAGGCCACATTTCAAACAGAAGTACTCCCTGCAAGCCTTCATGAGGGAGAAAACAAACAAGGCTGTTGGGCTGGATGACCTGCTCAGGACCAAGGCTGGTAGGTGACGCTTAGCTCTGCTTCCCCCTGTTGCACCCTACAAATGTCCCCTCAATGCTAAACTGCTGCTGTGCGCCAGTCCGTGCATGAGAGAAGAGGGCCTTAAGTCACCCTATCCCATGTATTTTAGGGTGATAGGACTCAGTGCGCTGAAGGAGAAACACCCTGGGTGGCGACGGGAACAAGGAGAGTGTATTCTTCACCAAGAGGGTAGATTTTATCCGACTAAGTGCAGATGTCTGCAGTTGTGTAACAAAATCCCACCCCACAGACCTGGGGGGTCCAGGCAGGGAAACACTGGGGGAATGAGAGTTTGTGAGATGGGGTTAGTGGTGCTGTCTGCAAGAGCGTTACGCAGGAGTGAGAAATCACGTTTTGGTGAAAGAACTTTGTTTTTCTTGCAAAATGCGCATACTGTTGGCAGGAGGCTAAGAAAGAGCAGGGGTGGGTCAGAGTCACACTCTGGCTCCAGAGCGTTCCTCCTGGGAGATGCTGAAGGGCCTGCGAGTTCATCTCCGCTCTTTTACGTTACTGGACACTTCTTTTCCTTGTTTATGTGGTAGAAACATCTGAAAACAATTTGTGCCTGTTAAGCTTTGCGGACGGTCAGGGTTCTGCCGTGCAGTTTGGTCTCCACCTCAGCCATGATTAGCTGGGGCTGATCTGTGTTTGCTCATCAGCTAACGAGACGCAATGTAGTTAGCAGGGCTCTCTGGGGGGCTGCCTTCGAAGCACAGATGCCGTGGCCGTGCGTGGGCACGTGCAGGGGTGGGTGGGGTACTGATGAGCTCACCCTTTGCGGGGAGTGCCGGCGGCTCTCGCGTGCTGGTCGGCCGGGAAGAGGCAGTAAGGTGGAAAGGAATATGCAGCCCCCCCCAGTTATTACTAATATTAAAAGCGTCTGCGGTGGTGGGTTGGGGACCTGCTGAAGAGGGATGTGCACGCTGCCGGGTGTTGCTGGAGCTCCAGCAAACCTCTGTGTGAACAATACGCGCTGACCGATGCTCCAGAGAGGACAGATGGAGAAATCTTCGGCAACAATCCCAGGACAAAGGCGAGGACGGCTGAGCGATCCAGGCGGGAGGATGCCATCCAGAAAGGGGGGAAGCGTTTAAACTGGGAGGAAAGGAACAGCTTAGGGAAGGGACGATACGCTAACCACATGGCTGGAGGAGGAGGTGTGAAGGACTTGATGGGAAACACAGGAGTAAGCGTGGGGGGGAGGATGAGGCAGGGAGCAGGCAGAGGACGGGGAAACGGCGAGGGGCGAGCGGGAGCAGGCTGTGCCAGGGCAGCGCACGCCGGCCCCGGCGAGGGCTCCCCGGTGGTGGCAATGGGGCCGGCCGGGGCCTGGCAGCTCAGCCCCGCTGTCCCCTCCGCCGAGGGTGCCCGGAGCGACTCCCTCCCCTCCGCCTGCCCCGGGCATAGCTGCTGCCGGAGCCGGGCGCTCCGGGGGGAACGGAGCTTCCAGCAGCCGCGGGAGCACCCCCGGGGGGGGCGGTGTGCGCTAACGGGGGCTGGAGTTAAAGTGCTGCTCGGCTTGTTGGAGGGGGGGGTGTCGGCGGCTGCAGGCCCGAAGGGCGATACCCACCCCAAAAACCCCGGGGGGGGGGGGGGGGGGGCGGGCCGTGCCGGTGGCTTCCGCCCGGCGCATTCCGACACCGTGAGTCAGGGGCGGCGGGATGCGTCGTGCGGCGGCCCCGGTTTCTGGCAGTTCCCCGTCGGGATTCACTCCTCCGAACCCGGCTGGGTTCCCGTCTCCCATTTGCATGAAGCGGCTGTGAATGGCGTGCCCGCCCGGCCGGCCGGCCCCTGGCACGGGGGAGGAGTCTCCGCTCCCTACGCGGGCCGAGCTCGGCGGCGCCGGTTCCTTAAGCCGCACCGAGAGCGTGTGTGGAAAAGAGGAGGAGGGGGGGGTGTGGGGGGGCGGCCCGATCCGCAGCGGCCGTTTGCGCTTCGCTTCACGGTGAGTGCGGACCGAGGGGGCTTCGTGGCGGGGGGGGGGGGGGGGGGGGGGGAAGCGGCGGCGGACGGGGAGGGGGGGGGGGGGGCGGCCCACGGCGCGCACATGAGTTGAGGGCTCCGTCCCGTCCCGCGGCCCCGCCGCCTCAGCCGCGGCTCGGCAGCCCCCTGCTGGCGGCACGGCCGTGAGGGGGGGCAGCCCCCCGCGGTGCCGCCGAGGGCCGTTCCCTGCCCGGCTGAGGCGGCGCGGGCCCGCGCCGCCTCAGCCGGGCAGGGAACGGTCCTCGGCGGCACCGCGGGGCGAGGCCGGCGGCCTGAGGTAAGTACCGGGCCCCGACCCCTGTCATGGTGGGGTGGGGAAAAGCCCTCAGAAAAGGGCACCTTCACCCACCCCGCTGCTGAGGGGGACACCCACACACCCCTTCGGTACCTCAGGTGGGGGAGCCCGGCCCTGTCAGCGACCTGGCGTCGGTGCTTCGGGAGGTTTGGTGACCCCCCCCACCTTTCCTCAGGGCGCTGTAGGGTGAAGGTGAGCGTTGGTGGCCGGTTTCGGTCGAGCCGAAGCCCCTCCACGCGTTTCCCACCCAGCCCTACCCAGGTGCAACCACCGGTGAGCTCATCTGGTGGAAGACGTATGGCTTTTTTACACATGAACGTTGGGTTTTCTCTGGGATGGAAGCCCCCTGAGCTCTGCTCGCGCTGCATGGGGGGATCGCAGCAGCCCAAGGCGAGCCTGGTTAATGCCTCGGCAGGATTGCACCCGCGGCGCTGCGCCCTTTCGGGCTCCTCGGAGAGCAACCGCACCTTCTCCCCGTCGTGGCGCACACGCGCTTGACTCGCCCTACTGTGCCAAAGTGCCCCTTGTGCCTATTTTGACTTGTAGCTTTTCCCTCACATAACTCAGGAAAGGCTTTTCTCTCATATAACTCAGGCAGCACAAGTGGAGTGCTTTGGTGTTTTTTTTTTTTTTTTCCCCTCTGGTGCTGGAGCATTCCTTGTGCAGGACTTGGTTCTGGCTGCTGGTTCTCTTGCAGGTTGGCTTCGCCTCGGGGTGCGCGGTGTTGGTCAGGGGTGTCTCCAGGCCGGGTCTCGGAACGAGCAGGAAGTTGTTTCCTTTCTTCCTGTTTTTGTCCCCATAGCTGCTAATTTCCTCTGGGAAGAAAGCTGTGCGTGCTGCAGTAAAGGAAAGAATAGTCACACGTAACGGGAAGGGACAAGGTAGCAAAGCCGAAGGCGCTGCTGAATGAAGCATGCGACGAGGAAGGAGCGCAGGGTGTTAACAGCAGTAATGCTGATAGAGCAGCAAAGGCAAGTAGTTGCCCGTGTGCTGCAAACACAGGTGTAAAAAGGGCCCACCTGGGACAAGCTGGGGAGCAGACCACTGGAAGGAGAATTGGGTCTCCACTCCCATGCGTGGGTGTATGTTGCTCTCCAGCTCTTCTATCTCAGTGGTGCAGGGTTTGCAAGAGGAGGTGATAACTCGTGTTAGATTGGTTGATATAGCTGGAAGAAACAGATGAGCTTTCAGATACTTCCTTCCTTCAAGTTTTGATTGTTAAAAGGACTTTGTGAAAGGACTTGTGTGCTTGCAAGCTTGTCTGCTTTTTTTTTAACGCTCTGTTGCTCTAGTAACAGCTATCCTCCCTCCCTTCCTCCCTCCTGCTGCGTCCCTCTCGTGTCCTTAGATCCTCGTGGCTACCACTGGCCAGCCCACGTCTCCGCTGTCAGTGTGTGGGCTCATGGGGAGTCCACGCTGTGTCCCAGCTAGGACCCTGCCAGCCTCCCAAGAGGTGCTGTGGATTTGGAACAGGGGAACAAGCTTCGTTACAATCTCTGCGCGCTCAGCGGTCCTGAGCCCCCCTGGAAGGCAGTGGCTCTCACATGTGGTCCTGTGTCAGCGGTGTGCCCGCTTCTGTGCGTTCCCATGAAAGGAGGTTAATGCTGCGCAGCGTAAAAGTAACTCCCACAAAACTAGTTCTGCTCTGGGACTTCCCATCACAAGCACTTTTTTTTTTTTTTTTTTTTAAGCAATACACTTGCAAGGGATCTGCCTACAAACTGGCTTTTCAGGTTCTGGGGAAAGCCATGGGTTGGCCCCGGTCTCAGGAATGTCTTGCTCTGTGCTGGGTCGGCTTCAGCCAGGGTGATGAGCTTTGGATGCGGAGAGCGCTGCTCACCTGCAGAGCAGAGCAGGCACCTCTTCTCCAGCAAGCTTATCCTTCCTGTGGCTTGGTGCTGAGAGCGCGTGGCTCTGGTGTGTTGCCTCAGTCAGGAGTTATGTCCCTCGGAGAGGGCCAGCGCCTCGTCACTGGACTTGGCAGATGGCTCGTTTCACTTTTGTGGTGGGGACTGCCACGAGGCTGCAGCTGAGCGAGGTCTTGAGGCAGGAATAGGAATTCCTTTTTGGGGTCATCAGTCCTGTTCCTCTGGAATCCAGCCCCGGAGAGTAGCCAGCAAGTCCCAGCACGTTCCCCTGAAAGAGGCAGGGTCTGCTGAGTGTGGCATGATAGGACAGTTTATTCTGGGCACAGAGCCCACAGGCTCAGATATAATTAGTAAAGATTTGATTCCATTCAGTGTGTCGGATCTCTCTGCAGCACAAACACAGCCTGGTTAGTGCTGAAGGCCTGAGATGGACAACCTGACCAGGACTCTGTGTTGTTCTCCTCTTCTATTCAGTGCATCCAGGAAAAAGGTCGACAGAGCACCCTGTGTGCTGCTGGGGATGCTGCCTGCTGAGTGGGACTGGCTGTGAGCTGAAGATCTTGACATTTCTTTATCTGTATCTCTAGAGCTTTTATCCAGTAGAACAGTCTTTGATAAGATGCTTCCCTTGTGGTTGCTGCCTTTCTTCCTTAGTTATCTCTGGAGGCTTTGGCATCCTGTGGAGACCATGTGCCCTTCTTAGAGGTTCCAACATTGTGACCCAACATGACACTTCTGTTAATTGCTGTTCCTGCAGCCACCTGCCTGTTGCCAGTATATGACCCATTACAGTAGAAATACTTAAAAGTCAAGGATGGGTTCCTTCCCTCACGTTTTCCCTGAGCTTAAATGTGGATTAGTTTCCTTTCTTTTCAGCTTAAGAGGTGCTGGGCTCCAAGTCTGACTTTATCATCATCTAGTTGGAACAAAACAGACAAGAAACGTGCAGATCTGGAACTGCTATTGTAAGGTTACTTTACCTGCTGTAGTTTTAAGTAACTCGCAGAAGGTATGTGTTGCCTGCCTGCTCTGAGAGCTGTGTTGCATCGTCTCTGCTGAGTGTGACAGCGACTCAACTTGTGCTGCGGGAGCTGCAACCTGAATTTAGTGAGACTTGTGTCTGGGTGATGGGTAGAATGTCCCAGTGCTGCTGGAAAGTAGAGTGAAGGTGGTCTCTTTCCTCAGGGAAGGAGAAGCCCTGGTGTCCAGGGTCACGCAGGTAGTTGTCTCCCCAGTGGTGGGGTTTTCTTAGCTTTGTGGTTGGTTTGTTGGGGTTTTTTTTTGGTCTTTTTGGTTGGTTGGTTTTTGCCTTGTTCAGAGCTAGCAGATGAACCAGTTGAACTGCATGGACATCAGGACCTGTTGCTTACTGTGTTAGTGTCCAGTGACTTCCCTCTGAGGTCAGCACCCACCATGCAAGTAACAGAAAAATATTTAGGAAGGGACAATCCCAGCCCTGCAGTTATTAATCCCAACAGATTAGGGAGGCAACAGGCAAGATTTAACCTTGGGAGGAAATGGATCTATTAGCATTTCCCATGGTCATGCTGGCAGCCCTATTTCTGTGTCCTTGAAGGACCCCAAACCGATTTGGTGTGTGGTGTATGCGCTTGCGATCCAGGGCTGTTTGCACAGAGTCGTAAAGACCCTCACTCCAGCACAGCGTGGGCCGGACAAGGCTTCCCTGCCAACCTGTTGTCACAGGCAGGCTTGACTGTGCCGGTGGGAAGGTCTCGGGGCAAACGTGAGAGAGTGAGGTTTCCGCAGGGAGCAGTGAAAATGGTGTCTGTACTGAGACTGCCTGTTGTTGTGTTCTTGTTAGTTGAACTTCTGGGGTTTCTGGTTGCTTGCTCCTTTATTTTGGTCCTGCTCCTCTAGCTGCTGTACAGGACTGGTTGAAGCCCACTTAAGATCACATCTGTCGTACTTCTTGTTTCAGTCCATGCTGCTGTAGGAACGAGGAAGTGGTGGGTTTTTTTAATGTGTGTTGGGATGATGCCACAACGAGCAAATTAGTAGCTGTGTTTTTGAACAAATCATCCAAACTATGGTTAAATCCTTTTGAATAACTAACAGAGGCTGTTTGCTACTTGGTGAAGGCGGAGAGCTTATTCTTCATGTTAACCTTAAAGCTCCTAAAGCTACAGAGTGCAAGTTTCACTGCCTACGTGCTCTGTTTGCTGCAGAGACAGCAAATGTCAGATCGACATGAAGCTTGTTCTTGCTGAAATTTCCTTTGGGCACACTTTTCAACTAAGTAGATGCACTGTTTGTTTCAAATATAATTAAAGCTACTTTTTGCATGCTACAGAAACGTTAGAATGATCACGTACAGACCAGAGCAGCAGATACATTCTCAAATTCTGGGGCGTTTAGCAACAAACAGACCTTGCCTCAGTAATCAGAGCATCTCTAAAACACAGTGATTATTAAAGGAAATGTAATTTCTTCTCGGTGATCGTTGCAAAAGACTTCCCTGGCTCAGTACAGCCTTCCCAGGGGGAGAAGAGATATCAAGACATGCCTGATCTTGCCTTTTCTGGAAAGCCTACCTTTGCCGCCTCCTCCCCTTCCTGTTTCCACTTCGCTGAGAGGCAGCCCTTTGCTCTGCTGGTCAGCAGCAATCCCTGCTTTGAAGGTTGGGTTTTTTTTTTTTTTTTTTCTTTTCTTTAAAAAGGAACAATCCGCATGAGGTCATCCTGAAGCTGTGCAGGACGCTGCTTTTACTGTTCTACAGGTCTGGCACTTACATGGCTTTGACTCAGTGAAAGTTATAACAGCTTGAAATTTAAAATCTTGAGGGCTGAGACGGCTGGGTTGACAAATACAGCTTCCATATTTCAGGAGTTACTGCCCTGTAGCAATCGGCACATGGGAGGTATGTTTCTGTTGCTTGAATTCAAAGCCCAGTGCTTTAAAGTGAACTGTAGAAGACAGCAGGCTATGAGTTGTTTCGTTAAAAAGTGTGAGCATACCTTCCTCTTCTTTGACTGCTCTGGGACTGTGATTTCAGAGAGAATGTGCCATTCACTCAGATTGAAGCAGAATGGTTCACTTTGTTTTAGCAAAAAAACATTTAAAAACTAAGTTAGAATTTTGATTGTTTCTATTTGCGTTATAAATGAATTAGTGCGTTGGGCACCCATGGACGTACACATGTGTACGCACACCTGCAGAGCAAGACAAGATCTTCCTGCGACTACTTTCCAGTTAGAGTAGGAGGTGGTGTGTGGCCTGCTGTCGAGCACTAGCAAAAGTAGAAATGAGAGCATTAGAGCGGCTGGCTTGCTCTCCTATGTCCCTGGCTAAATCATCTAATCCTTAGGAAGAGCAGCTCCAGCCAAACCAGCTCTGCTCCAAGCCCTTGGCTGCGTAATTGTTCTTTTGAAGGATCTGCATTGGGCCTCATTGCTGTGGGCACTGCTGGTGGATGCAGGCTTGTTCTCTCGCTTGTATCCAGAACAGAACTGTGGTCATGTTGGAGAGAGCAGGTGTGTGATGGTGAGTGAGGATGCTCTGAATTTCAAAGGAACGTGCAAAGAAAGCTGGCCTGAATGGCTCAGATGCTGCAGCTTCCATCCTTCCTGAATATAAAGTCTGTCTTCTGGTGGCTCCAGCATTTGTTATTGTTATTTCCGCTAAGATTTTTTTTTTAGATTGCTATTCAGGGTGGTTTTATGTAACTTTCCATAGGAAATGTTGTCATTTGCGGCAGTTTTGATCTCGTTTGCCAGTGAGGCATTTTTATTTAGCACAACAAACAGTGATTCTTAGCTGCTTTTAGTACTGAGAGTCTTTGCCATAGAGGTTGGTTAGCTTTTGGTCTAACATAATTTTTGGTTTGGGGTATTGTGATCTTTTTAGGGGAGGTTGCTAGTTTTGGCAGTTGCTAGTCCATCAGTTGTTCATTGATGTCATATTTTCTAAATGAACGATGTTGTAATTGCTAAGAGGCATTACTTTACCAAGAAATTTGCTCTTGAGGTGGGTACATGGGCAGTCGCTATTCCAAAAGCAACCAGAGCCAGTGTTTACTGCTGTCTTGAGAGTCGCACCAGTGCTGTGTTCCTAGCTTTCCTTGTGTCCCGAACTCTTACGGTACTTGTGACGAATATGAGAGGTGGTAGAAGAAACTTACAAATGCAGAATTTCAATGAAAAATGATACCTTTGTTAAAATGCAGGCGTAGGATTTTGTTGGTTTTGTCTTTTGTTTTCTAATGTGGGGTCATGGTTGTGCTGACAAGGCATTTTTGTGACTCTTACCTTGCTGTGTAATTGAAGCAATGACTGTGTCCATGGTAGTTGTGGATCAGCCAGTACTTTGCTAGTGCATCTATTTTACTGGTAATGAAAATAAGTCCAGAACAGGGTCTTCTGGAGCCCTGTTGAGTTGTTGCAATGAGTTAAATGTGTACTAAAATAGTTTCTGTGATCACTCTTTCCTGCTTCTTTGTTAACGAGGAGCTCTAGTGACGCTGAAGAATGTGTAGACCCAGGCAGAGTACTGAAGACAGCTGTGCTTTGATGCTGCTGGGGACCCCAGAGTGAAGGGCTCTGCCGGCTCGGCACGGGTACTATTAACTCAACAGGCAGCTGTGGTTACCTTTGACTAGGGTGCAAGAACAAGGCTTGTGGAGATGATCCTTCCTCTGGATACACTTCCAGTGCTGGTAGTGAGTTGTTTATAGTTGGAATTGTTAATATTTGAGTTGTTAATGTGATTATACTTGTTATCCATTCTGGCTATGTTCACTGTGGCACTGGACCAGCGGTAGTCCTGGCTTCCTGCACAGGCATGCTGAGATGCATCAGCCATCTGGTAGCTGGGAATGGATCTCTAGGTGGAAACCAGCTCCTTTTGAGGACCAGGCAGTGCTGACTCTATCAGCTTCCCTAAGGAATGAGAGTGCTTGTCAGTGCTGGCTTCTTGCCCCCTGTGCTTGATGTGCTGTCACTGGAGCTGTTAGCAGGTATCGTCATCAGTCCATGCCCAGATGTAGCCTGTAAGTGGTGTGCTATGACCAGAGCATTAGGATGTGGCTGCTGGAAACGTGGCTATTGCATGTGGTGTGGGGCTGGCGTTCTCTGTGCGAAGCTGCAGGGTGTGTTCATGGAGAAACACAAACAGGGTGAAGGCTCCAAATTACTCCAGAAGGTTTCCCACTGCTCCTCTCTCTGTGTTGGTTATGTTCTATGCTCAGACTGTTCCCCTTGCTGGTGTCTGGGTAGGTTGTAGATGGCTCTGTATTAGACTTACTCTAGCAGGTGGAGTTGGATGCTGATTGCTCGTCACCTGGGCCCCACGTGTGCTCCACAGCGCAGCCACGCTGGTTAGTGCTGTGAACCCGCTTCTGTCACCTGCGTCAGACGTGCTTGGGAGGTGGAAAAGGCAGCCCCTCTGCCCAGTCTGCGCTGTTGGCTCCCTTCCACCTAGTTGCTTTGTGGGTGCCATAGGTGAGCAGAGGAAACTCACCCCTTGGGGACCCTCCTGTGGAAGCTGCCTGTGTGTGAGTCTTGGCTGTCAGCTCTGGAGAAGTTTGTGGATGGTTTGGATGGTTTCCCATCCAATGACCCCACCAAAAATTTACTCTGCCAATGGATATTTTATTCCTGCTGCACTCACCACCTGCATTGAGGGCACTTCTCAGGAGATTGTTTAAGCCTCAAGAGATGCAGAACCCACCACCTCCCTTGTGGTAATTGTTAGCTTCCCGCAGTGCTACAAGTGTGAGTTTTTGGCCGTGTTTTCATGATTGCTTTAAACTGTGCTGCCTGGAGAAGCAGTCCAGTCATCTGGCTCCAGCTGCTCTTTTTGTTCCTGCTTCTTCCCCTTTCCTTCTGCTGGCACAAGTGTTTGTGGAGCCATGTGGTCACTTGGGTCAGGGAAGGAGCTTGGGCTGGAACAAACCATTTTCCTTGCTGAGCTAATGTGGGTCAGTTCCCAGAGCGGATCACCCGACAGCTGCAGCGATGCTTGTGCCAGCATGAGGAGGGGAGCAACACAGAGCGCTGGGCGCACTACTGCTTCTTTTGGCTTGCATCTCTTTCAAGTGGCCATGACATCTTTATAGCTTGAATTTTGAGCATTGGCTTCTGCGTTCTTGTTACTATTCTGCCTTTTCTCCGCTGCAACAAAAGGGCCTTGAAGATCAGTCTGTTGTCTGTGTGAGAGTTTGCAGGTTGCAGTTGGGAGTCATCGTTTAACCTGTATTTGTAGAAGTTCAACTACAGATCTGGGAACTAACAGGAATCAGAAGAGTTTTTTGAGCTCCCTGTTTTTCCTCTGTCTTCTATATGATGGCACCAGACATGGATAACCTTCAGGTCCCATATGAAGCTGCTTGGAAATCTTTTAATGCTGGCGTTCCAGTAGGAGCTCACTTATGATTAATTTCCATCATGGCCCCTGTCTTTTTCTGGAAATCAAGAAAATTAGTTGCTCAGAGGGACCCCAGATCTGCTTTCCTGATCATGGGATTGGCTTGCATACATTCAGACTTCACTGGCAGATGTTTTTATTACCTATATTTAAAACCCTCTGGCTCTGTATATAGCTGAGCAGTCTCCAAGTTCAATGGGTCCCAGTTGAAGCTTTGCACTCTCAATGTGCTTCTTGCATACCAGTATCGTTCTGCAGGGCTTTGCATGAAATCCAAACCCTCGGGTTTTTGCTAATGTAGCTTCCTTTTTCCTGTCTAGGGGTCTGCCTGGCCTCTTCCAAGCCGGGAAGTTTCCACTGGTATTTCTCAGCTAATTAAGTTCAGTGCTTCATGGTGAAATCCCTCAGTGCTGCCTTGGTTTCTTTGGGTAGCTGCAGAAGTTAAAGATCTTCCCCATAGCATTCACCCCACCTTGGTGGGTTCCTGCTGGTGCAGCTCTGTGGTGGTGCTCGCGTGCTTGTTTTATGGACACCTGCTCAAGCATGTAGCTCCTTTTCTAACTCTCTCTAGAGCACTGGTTGAACAGAAAACTCTCAAGGGGAAGATTGTGTGCCTTTTAATTCATTCTCTAGAAGGTGAAGGCCTTTCTTCCATCAGAGCCTGTGCACAGGCTTTTGCTACCCCAGATCCATTTCTTCCACGCTGTACTTCAACATAAAGTTTAAAAGACAGTTTGGGTAGGGACGGGCCTTTTCGATGTGCCACGCTGGCAGGAAAGCTGTGTCTTCTAATAAGAGGTTGGCTGTTCCCCAGTCCTCCTGTCTGGTCCCTGTCCAGAGGAGAGTAGGGGCTGGGTGTGCTGCATGTGCGTTGGCAGGGGCACTGAGCACTGATCTGCTGGGCTGGGGATGGAGGAGCGTGGTTTCGTGTAGACGGGGACAAAGGCTTGGGCTGTGGTTTGATGTTTCAGCTAAGCTGCTATCATGCTGTGCTATCACTGAATGCGCTGGTCCTACCCTTCCTCTCTCAGGTTGCACAGAGCTTGTCTGAACCTCTGCAGGATCCCAGGTCAAGAGGAAATAATTTACTGACTTTTGTGCTGGTAAAACACCTTGAAGTGGCTCACTGGAGTACAAGAAGGCTGCTCTTTAGGCAGCAGCTAGCTGTCAGATTGGTTTGCTTGCAAGTGGAAGGCAGGGCCTTGGGGGACCTGTTGCCTGCATGATTTGGTGCAGGCTGGTGCGGGCAGCACTGGTCTCTACCAGCACTCACGCAGAGCTTGCTTATGGCAGAGGGCAGTGGGTAGTGTGTGGGAATGGTAGTCCTGCCAGCTCCCTGCTGTGCAGGACTAAGAGGGCAGTGTGTCTGCCTCGCTCGCTGCCAGGCTTGTGCTCAGAGTTGCCTGGATTGCTCAGACCCCAGATTCTGCTTGGCAGCCTGTGGGTCTGCAAAGCCTTACAGCATCTTCCTCTGAGCTCGGCAGCGAGGGTCGGAGAAGCAGAAGAGAGCCCTGCACAAGGCCTCTGCTAGGGCAGTGCTGATGACCCTGTTCCATTTCCGAGGTAGTTTCTTAGGGTGGGACATGGTGGTGGTCTTGGCCAAAGCCTCGGGTGTTGCTGTGCCCTCAACGGCTTTCCCCAAGGGTGCAGGGTCACAGGCCTGGTCCACCTTCCCCGTCCCCGCCTGCCCTCAGCCCCTCCATCTGGCTTGTTTTAAAGGTCTGGCTCGCGCCTGGTATTTGAGATATTATTTGTAACTTGTTGGGTCTGATCCACGCTAGATGGTTTTATTGGCAGCCACGAGACTGAAACCCCACTGCTCCTCTTCTCCTTGGACTTCCTGCCTTTTCCCTGCTGTGCCAGCAGAAATCCTCCTGGAGAGAGAGGCACAGCCAGCAGCCCGCTGTCTCCCCTGCCTCGCTCTGTCTGGAGAACACATTTGGGATCCCGGTTTCTGTCTCTCCACCCGGATGCCTGCCGGTGTGCCTCAACCGGAGTAACTGCATGGGCAGACCCCTTCAGGTACACGGGGCTTGCCTGGGGCTCTGCATAGCCGGCACTGCAAATACAGCTGTTGCAGTGATGGAGGTTTGAAAAATGGAGGAAGGCAGCTGGAGGATGACCGTGGGACGTGGTGATCGGATTGCAGCGGAATAGCCCTGGTGTCTGTTACCTCCTGGGGGTGTCCGTAAGAACATGCACATGCTTTGCTGAAGGGGAGCAGTGTTGTTGCAAAAAGCAGATGATGTGTGTTTGTGTGGTAGGGTTGAATGAAGTTATTTTTTTGTTTTGTTTTGTGGTGTTTTTTTTTTTTAATTTGTAATATTTTGGGGGAAAGAAACAGCTTTATTTTAAATGGGAATGCTGGTAAATGGAAATTCAGAAGAAAAAAATCAACATGGGAGTATCTTCAGTTGTCTGTTAAAATGGAAGGATGGTCTGTCTTTGAAATGACTGTGCAAATCTCTGAATGTATTTGAGATGCTTGTCAGTTCTAGGAGCATGCTCAGGCTTCTGTACAAGGCTTTTCCTTCTCTGTTTGGGTCGGTGGATTTCACTAAGCAGCTTTTCTTGATCATGTGCCAACTTTGGAATTTAATGCTTTCTTAGCCTGACCCACAGCAGAGTGGATTTGGCTTTCGTTCTGGTACTGTGACCTTGCTTTGGCATGGAGCTTTTGAAGATGACTTTCCCAGAGTATCTGCAGTATAGAAGTTTTTTCTTTTGTTTGTTTATTTGAGTTGAAATGGACTTTATTAATCATTTTTGTGCTGCTACCACTGTTGTACATACAGCTGATCAGTTAGAAGAAGCTAGATTTGTAAATGCCTTGCGTTCAGCCTGTGTGTTGGAGAAGAGTTTGTATTTCTGGATTCCTCAGTTTTGTGATGCTGAAGGAACAGTTTCTGAGCTGACTGAGCAGTGCAGGTGGTGGCACTAGGACTGGGAGAAGTCTGGGTGGCTATTAGGCCATTCCACCTTTTCCCAGTCACTTCAGACAGTCTCCTTGCCTACGTCTCCAATGGCTCCTACATGGTTTTGGTAATAGTGGAGACTTCTTTCTTGGTGTCACTTGTTGAGAGTCGCTATCCTGATGATTTACAAACGTTGAATTTTAAGCCCCAGTGACAATTCACAAAAGCTTTGAAAGCATGAACGTTTTCCCCCTATGCAGGATGAAGATATCTAGCTGATGTCTAGGTTGGTGGAGCATTTTCTGGACTTTGAGAAATGCTGCAAACCACAAGCACAGGTGGGAGGTTTGGAACAGCTCTTGTCCAAGGACTGATCAGCTGGATATGGATCCCACTGTGTTTGTGGGAAGAGAGGATGATAGGAAGGGCACGGAAGAGATCTGTAGAGTCATGGCATGGAGAAAGAGGACAGGGAAAAACTGTTCACTCTTCTAGCCAAAGAACTATGGGGCATCAGGTGAACCTGGGAAACGGCAGGTTTGGAGACAAACTGAAGAAGATGGCTTCTCACACAGCACGTGTTTCAGCTGCGGAGCTCTTTGTCATGTGCAGTTATGAATACTAAAAGTTTGCTTGGATTAAGAAATGGGTTGGATAAATTCTGGAAGAAAAATCATTGGATGGATACAGAACCATTAAATGCAACGACATTTTTGGCACAAGAAGCCTCTGAGTTATTCATAGCACATGCCGTGACTCTGTCCTGGGAGATATGACTGTCGAGTGATCCTGTACTCTGTGCCCATTGCCAGGCACCCCTGTTGGAAATGAGATACTGGCTTTAGAAGGATGCTTGGCCTGGCCTTGCATAGCTGTGCTGTGCATCTTCCTATCCTGCTGCTGTCGGTGACCTCTGGAAAATGTTTGTTAGGACAGTACAGAGAAATTGGGACTGAGGTTATTGGACCATTCAAATGAAATATGTGTCAATGCAGTCAACTTAAAACAAAGCCCATTGGCCTGATTAAATACGTGGACACGGTATCCTGAAACACGAACCTCTAAAAATAATCAAGGGGTTAGTGTGAAACTCAGCATGTGCTTTTCGTGCAGTGCTGAGACAGAAATTAGTGGCTGCAGCGCCTTGTGTGAGGACCAGATGTAATAAGGGGTGTTACCTGCCTTGCAAAGGCTGTGTTCAGCCATCCAGCTGTACGTCTGTGTACACAGCTATACATCTGTATAGCTGGATGTATACATCTGGAGAAACTGGCTGCTCGTGGCCTGGACAGGTGTACCCTTCGCTGGGTAAAAAACTGGTTGGATGGCCGTACCCAGAGAGTGGTGATAAATGGAGTTAAATCCAGTTGGTGTCCAGTGACAAGTGGTGTCCCCCAGGGATCGGTGCTGGGACCGGTTCTCTTTAATATCTTTATTAATGATCTGGATGAGGGGATTGAGTGCACCCTCAGTAAGTTCGCAGACGACACTAAACTGGGGGGGCGTGTTGATCTGCTTGAGGGTAGATTGGCTCTGCAGAGAGATCTGGACAGGCTGGACAGATGGGCTGAGGCCAATGGTATGAGGTTCAACAAGGCCAAGTGTTGGGTCCTGCACTTGGGTCACAACAACCCCATGCAGTGCTACAGACTGGGGGCAGTGTGGCTCGAAAGCTGCCTGGCAGAGAAGGATCTGGGGGTGTTGGTGGACAGCCGGCTGAGTATGAGCCAGCAGTGTGCCCAGGCAGCCAAGAGGGCCAACAACATCCTGGCCTGCATCAGGAATAGTGTAGTGAGCCGGAGTAGGGAAGTAATCATCCCCCTGTACTCGGCACTGGTGAGGCCTCACCTCGAGTACTGTGTTCAGTTTTGGGCCCCTCACTACAAGAAGGACATTGAGGTGCTGGAGCGTGTCCAGAGAAGGGCTACCAGGCTGGTGAGGGGTCTGGAGGACAAGCCTTATGAGGAACGGCTGAGGGAACTGGGGTTGTTTAGCCTGGAGAAGAGGAGGCTGAGGGGTGACCTTATCACCCTCTACAACTACCTGAAGGGAGGTTTTAGAGAGATGGGGGGCTGACCTCTTCTCCCACGTGGCAAGTGATAGGACAAGAGGAAACGGGTTCAAGTTATGTCAGGGCAGGTTTAGATTGGATATTAGGAAGCATTTTTTCACTCAAAGGGTTATTAAACATTGGAATGGGCTGCCCAGAGAGGTGGTGGATTCACCATCCCTGGAGGTGTTTAAGAAAAGGGTAGATGAGGTGCTTAGGGACATGGTTTAGAAGTGGGTGTTTTTAAATCAGGGTAGGTTAACGGTTGGACTTGATGATCTTAATGGTCCCTTCCAACCTCACTTATTCTATGATTCTATGATTCTATGATCTCTGTACAGCTAGTCTATACACCTATGTATACAGCCTCATCCACATTCAGTCTCACCCATAACCTCCTGGAGACCTGCCTCTTGTGTCCATACCCTCATGTCGTGTGCCCTGGGTCAGAGGCAGTTGGCTGACCTGTGCTGTGGCCGTGTATTACGGCGTGCCGGGAATTGGGCCCTGCTAGGGCAAGTGCTGCAAGTTTCATCTCATGTTTGTAAGGCTTGTTCTTGGCCACTCCAGGTGCACACGCGTAGTTGGGAATGCTGAACAGCTCTGCCTTCACTGCTCTCTTTTATTGGGAAACGGATGTTTTAGTAAGTAGAAAAGGTCAAACTGGTAGAAGAATTTGCTCCTGAGTTAAGTACTCTGTTTGCGGTCACACTTGAAATTCACCGGGTTTTTAAACATTGCGTGTGCTTACCCAATTATTGTATGTGCATTTTGATGCTTTGCTTTTTTTACAAGAACAAGGGAGACAACGTGTATTTATATGGCAAATACCCGTTTTACTTATTGTTTAACATCCTTCTGAGGTAAGATACTGCTTTCTGTAACAGTTGGCCTTATTTTTTTAGTAGAGCATTGATGCATTCTCTGCTTTTAAAGATCTTGATTTCTGATTGCTGTGGCCTCAAAGGAGGGTTGCAGATGTAGGTTCAAACCCTTCAGGCCAAGGGAAATGTTGAAATAGGGTCCCCAGCCTTCTCAAGAACTCTCTTAACTGCTGAAGTTTGGGCAAAGCAGTCCATTGCCTCTGTCAGCTCTGTGAATCTCATCCAGATATCTTTTTCTTGCGTAAAGTACGAAGTTGAGTTAACTTTGGGGATAATCAAAGGCCACGGGCTTTACCCCATGTGCATGCGTGCTCTGTCCTCTTCTTTGCGTGTGGTGTGTGTGCACGCTGCTGGAGGTCCCCATGCTCTAGTCTGCATGGGTCACAAAGACGCTAGCGTGCTGGATACGTGGACATCCCTGTCTGTGGCAATTTTGGAAGGGGACTGAAAGAGGATTTCATGAGAGAGTGTTTCACAGAGTGCAGTGTTGTTGCAGGAGCTCTTGAGCAATACAGGAGTGATTAATTCACGACCTTCCTAGCTTGGCCTCACCGTTTGGTAAAGCTGCGACTCTTACACAGTTGTATTCTCTATACCCAAAGCATCTGCTCACAAAGGCGGCTCTGTAGGTGGGCAGGAAGGAAGTTCAGTGATATCTGCTCATTGAAGAGATGCTGGAAGATGAGGAGTTGCTAGTTCAGAGGAGGAGGCTCTTGAGCTATGTCATAAGGGGCCTATGTCTGAAATAGGTTGTGTTTGGTCACACCAGTGGTGGCTCTGTCCGTCTTGGCTGGTCTCTGATTAGAGCATGTCAGACCTGATGTTTGTGACCCTTGTGCGGTAAATGCTGGAGCTCTTTGCATTGGACTGAGGGAGTTTTTCAGGTACGAGAAATCTGCTTTGCTTTCTGACCTCACCATGAAGACAAGTTTGCCCATTTTATGTGCAAGACTGAAAGCTCTCTCGTAGTGGATTTACCCTTACCAAGAGCAGGCGGGAGTTCCCCTAATACTTTCGCTATTCTCATCTCATAGGAAGTTAGAACAGATGCATTTAGTCACCCCTGCGGCTAGGGGTGGAGGGAAGGAAGGAATTGTGTTCATCTAGTGCACAGACGCAGTGCTGTGCACACAGGACCATAGTGCATGTACGAAGGGCATGTCTGTACAGGCTAGATTGTGAATTCCCAGACTTTTGGGGGCCTGTGGTATTTGCTGAAACCCAACCTTCATCCACCTACAGCTGAGTCCTCCCTTTCTGTCGTTCCAGCTCAGCTGAGCGCAGTGCTCCTGGCAGCCAGCCCAGCTTACGCGACTGAGCTAGCAGCTGGTCTTCAGCTCCTTTTAGATGAGATTCTCTTCTCCTAACCCAATCCGGATCATCCCCCACTCCCTTTTGTTGACCTATTTCCCCCCTCCCGCCGTGTATCTTTTGCAATGGTAAGCTTCACTGTTTGTGTGGCTCCCTTTCCAGAGCAGCTGCAGTGAGCTGTGGGAATATGGTGGAAATGCCATGAAAGGCAGCGCGCGTTTCGGAGAACCAGTGCCTAATTTAGGTTGGGAGGGACCTTTGCAGGTTGTCTGGCTTGGCTGCTGTGCAAGGCAGGGATAATTCGGGCTGCTCGCAGCCTTGTTTAGTTGAGTGCCAAATGTCTCTAAGGATAGAGGTCCCTCTGCCTCTAGTCCTGTCCTAGGACTTGGCCACTCAAGGAAGAATGCTTGAATATTAAACTCACTGTGCATTTAAAAGAAATCGACTGTGCTAACATTGTAAGAGCACTGAGTTTAAATCCAAACAGAGGGCTTTTCTCCAACTCCCTTTCAAATCTATGGGATCTGTGGCCTGGAACAACGCAAGGAGGGAGCTGGGAGGGAATTGGATCTGTTGTGCTATTCAGCATGCACGCTTCCCACCGCTAGCTTGTGGTTGCGTGTGTGCTAGGCGAGGAAGAAACAAGGGCTTGTAGAATAACTTCGGTTGGAAGGTACCTGTGGAGCTATCTGAGCTGATCTACCTCCAATTAAATCTATTTTCTTAGTTGTTTCTCTAAGCGTGCACAGTAAAGTAGGTGCTCTGCCAGCCTGAGAGTCGCACGGTCCCTGTCCCACTGTGTGCAACCTAAACACAGTTGCAGTATAGCAGAGTGAGCAAGATGGCAGTGAGTGACTCTGGTTACTTTGGTGTTTTGGTAACACAGCGTTTTTTATTTAATTACTGTATCATTATTTATGTATGAAATCCACTCTTAGTTCAGGATTAATGCCAGTTCCCTAATGTTCATGCTATACTTGTATTACTCCGTGCACTACATCGTGTTTCTAGAAAATGACTACATTTAAAGGAGACTAGAACCAGCAATGAGAAATGGCCGCTTGTTAATTGTTAAGTAGTAGTTAGGTAGGAAAGTGTGGTGCTTAGCTTTGGGTGGGCAAGGGTGCCTGTGTGAGTCAGAAGCTGTTTTTAGAGGGAGGTCAGTGGCTTTTGGTACTGCAGTTCCTTAGCTGGTTGGACTGGATCCAGATCTCATTAAGATTTAATTCACGACTGGTTCTTAAGGAATCTGGATCTCTCAGTAGTCTCAGCAAATTGTAGTGGGAGGTGACTCAAACTTGTGACTGTGGTCTCTGGCTGGCACCAGGCTCGAGGTCCTGCAGGCCTTAGAAACACACCGTGTCCTCTGAGTGTCTGGGTCCTGGCTGACCAGCGTGGACACAAGCTGTGATGCCTGAACCCTCTCGAGGATCTTGGGAAGTCATCCAACGTAAGGCTTGGGTCCCATCAGACACAGCCTGGAGGAGGGCGCTCTGGTCAGCCCTGCTGGCATGTGCCGTGTCAGGGATGAGCCTGGCCCCCTCCTGAATCTAATTTCTCTCCTCTCCTAGGTCTGAGGTCAAACGTGGGACGATGTCGGAGGTGCGACACGACAGCACAAGCAGTTTACAGCGGAAGAAGCCACCATGGTTAAAACTGGACATCCCGGTGCCGGTGCCTGTGTCGGTGCCAGAAGAGCCCCAGCCTGTGCAGGTACAGAGTCTGGGGACAGCGGGGAGGGTCTGCGGAGCCGCGAAGGGGGTGTGCAGAGCCCCACTGCACTGAGAGCACGCCTGTGCCTGTGGTCTCTGGCAGTCCTGGCTGAGAGAAAGGCAATGTGTGATGCCAGGTCACGAGGCCACGTGAGAAGGGGCAGAGCCATTGGGTAAACATACGATCGGTAATTAACTCCCCTTAAAGGGGATGTGGGAGGGATGAGGGTGGGTTGCTGATGTGCTCAGATCAGTGGATGTGAGTGTTTGGATATGGGGACTGTGAAAAGTGTCCTGTCTGGGGGATATGGGAGTGAGGTACTCAAACAAGCATTTCTTAAGGGGACTGGAGGAGCAAAGGACTCCTAGACAAACATGAGGGCCTGGAAGTGCTGGAGCTTGTGCAGAAATGAGCAGGGAATGAATCTGACTTATGAATAGCCAAGATAATGACAGGCTCTCATCAGTAACAGCAGAGAAAGAACAGTTACTGGCAACACAAAGCTGTTTCCAGCATGAGGAACAGAAGAAAATCACGTGGGATGAGAAATAAGTATAAGAAATAACATTGAAGAGTGGTGAAGTAGAGATGGGGTGATAATAGGTTAATAGGAACTGTGCAAAGTATGAGCATAAAACATCTGTATTTGTGCTGGGAATAGGAAAAATAGCAGGAATTTCTGCTACAAGGTGGCCAAACCTCTATGTACAGGTGAGACCTGGGCAGGATGGTTGCTGGCTGCTTGTGAGACTTTACTGCAGGAACAGAGACTACCCGCCCCAACGACAGAGCTGGAGGGTTCTTACTGCCCGGCCCCATGGGTGGGGTGCAGTGCCTGGGTTCCGTTGCTTTTATGAAAGAATGGTTTAGCCATCAGAGCAATGGAGGGGCGTTGAGGACAAGCTTGTCTTAAAAGGGAACTTATGTTGTGCTTGGAATAGCAACGACTGGCCTCTTCGCCATTCCTTGATCTGGGGACTAAAATGCACTTCAGTTATGTGACAGCTTCCGGCAGATGAATCTTGGTCCTGGTCTTCCCGTGGGAGGAAAGTGAGCAGGGTTCAGTCTGCAGGGATTAGAAGTGGAATGCAGGGTTTTAACGGTGCAGGTTGAAACCTTCCGAATCACTTACAAGGCTTTGATGGCTGTCTTACCTGAAATCTCTAAATCCAGCTGGGCACTTTCTGAAGAGACAGTCTGTACTCATGATGGAAGCTGGTGGAGGTGATGTTCTCTGTAGGTGCACAGCACAGGCTGTCAGGATAAGAGTGCATTATGGGCTCCTTTGGCTTATAACCTGAGTATCTATGCATTGTTTTCACATAAAACATAACAAAAATGTTAAGATTAGTGGAAATTATTAGCTTTCTGGGCTAAAGGGGCTGGGGTAGCAAGTAGCCTTGAGGCAGAGACAGTGCCCGACCAGAGAAACAGTTGATCAGAGCTTTACTTGCCAGAGGGACAGTCTGCTCAGCCTGCATTTTACGAATGGGAGAGTGTTTCTGCCAAGCTGATGAAAAATTAATCCAGAGCAGCCCTGGGGAGGCCGTTGTATGAGCCGAGAACAGTCTGGTGAGTTGTGTCGTATTTGGTAGGTGACATTCAACCAAGACGTGCCAGGAGCTTTCAGACCTGAGAGTGTCCAGGCAATTAGGCTATGAACAAAGCCGATGTGGCTTTCCAGCTTGCTTAGCTTGCACCAGGCAGCAGCTACAGTACAGACCCACCCACAGCTCTCACAAGCTTTTAAAGCAGATCCAGAGTCACTTTTGAAGCAAATGTCACTTCATATTGTGGAGTGGTCTAGGAGTGTGTGATCTGGCTAGAAAAAAGCCAGGAGGGTATGTTGTAGGAGCTCGTGTAATACACTCATCTACAAATGGACATCAGTCTGTGCACCAGGCTAGAGCCAGCCTGAACTGAGACCCACCACAGCATGCAGACGCTGTGTCTTTGATGCTGACGGTTCTGTTCTGCAGAGCCACTGTCAGCCTGATTTTGCTGCCCAACTGCATGCACCCAGCTTGTGGTTGGGGTGTTGGGCAGCTGACTTGAATTGCTGACTAAATGTTTCACAACCTGACTGGCCTTGTAGAGCATCAGTCTGAGAACACTGACTCCTCTCTTGCTTTTCTTTGCAGCCAATGAGACGTCAGACCTTTCTGCGAAGCGTGAGCATGCCCGCCGACAACACCCGTGTGCCCTCCCTGCCTAATGAAGCGAGGAGACCGGTGCTACAACGACAGACCTCAATCACCCAAACCATCAAGAGGTGAGACACCGAGTTCATGGAGCCTGCTTTAGTGGATTCTGCCATCCATTGCTATCCTTTATTTGTGGATTTATGGTCCTCTGCTTGTCCCATTGCTTGGCACACAAGTGGCACACTGTCACAGCAGGATTAGGTTGTCTCCCTTATCTATCATGAGGTTGCGGAAGAGAGTGGGTGCAGATAGATCCCCAATATATAAACCCAGCGGTGCTATATAGCCTATCTTTAGTAAGTGAGGAGACAAGTCCTGAGAGGAGTATTGTGGTGATCAGGACAATGAATGGTTCTTGTCACTTGGAGACAAATTTTGACTGCCCCTGTGCCCCAAGGAGCTGGCTGTTTCTGAGTAACAGAATGTCTCACGCCCCTCAGTTTAGCTGAGACTGTATGGTGTGGTGTGCTGAGCTTGCTTTGGTGTGGTATCAGAGAGCGTATGATTGCTGGGGGAGGCAGAAGCCCATCCTGAGCAGTCCAGGGCTCTCAGGAGCTTGGCTCATTGACAGGTCCTTGAGATGGCTACGGGGGCTGATGGAGAGTAGGGAGAGGCCGGTCTGGTCCTGTCCCCCACGCCTGCACAGAGGGTTATTTGTCCCCATGACCCAGGGGTCTCTCAGACATGGCCACACAGCTGGATGCTCCTTCCCTCGCTGTGGCAAAGGCTTATCCCAGTTTGTCCAAAGGGAGTGGTTCTCCCAGCTGCTCTTCTGAAATGCCTGGCTTGTATCCCTGGCAGCGTGTCAGACCTGCCTGGATCCCAGGAGCACCCCTGGAGCTCCACAGGTCAGGGGCACTTTCAGCCAGCCAGGCTTCGCCCACTCACAAAGGAGCAACTTTCCAGCTACGGGAGAGACTGACCTCCCACGCACTGTTTCCCTTTGCCTCAGACCTTTCCCAGCTGCCTTGGTGGTGAAGCTCTCCCACCAGCAGCTCTCTGTAATCCCGCTTCTTGCAAGGCTGGGAGAGCTGAGCCATGAGGCAGTCTGCTCTTTTCAGGACTGCGGGCAGCTTATGGGCCTACCTGAAGGTGTCCTTACACACCTAGGCTGCCTCTTCCCTCACCTTCCTACTCTTGTCCTGCTCCTTTAGGCAAGAGCATGTCAAGGATGAGGGGATTTACCGGGAGGGCGCTGCGGGGGCCCTGACAAGAAGCATTGTGCAGGCGGGCCAGGATAACCGTCTTCCCCAAAGGTCCTCTCAACATGCAGCTTGTGTGGAGCAGCTGTGAACTGCGAACCGCTTTGGTGCCAGGGGAACAAATCTACCCCCAGTGCTACTACACTGTGAGGCAGATGAGGCATATGGAGCTACAGGGAGCAAGGAAGGAGTGCTGGACAGTGGTGGTGAAGCTCCCGCACACTGAGGGAGATGCTAACGTCCTGCCTATCATTGGGGTGGTGGGCAGACACACGTGGCTGTTGCACCAACAGACCCTGTGAGATGCCTTCCTCTTGCCTGGCCAGGCTGTAGTGGAAGTGCTGGGGCTCAGGTTGGTGGCTGCATCTCTGCCTGTGCCTAACGGTCTGTGTAGCCGTTTTGTACCTTGGGAGTACACACAGTCCCACAGGGAGTGGTCCAGAAGTGCACAAATGGCTTTGGAAGTCCTGGGAGTCTCCTGCTCAGATTATTTATGTGGGGGCTTCAGTGCTATTTTGCAGTGCTGACTTGTCTCATGCAGGCTGTTGTGCAGCATGGGGGGTGGCCAAGGCTCTTCCTCCTGGAGGACTCGCAGCTTGTGGGTGACTTCTACAGAGCGCTGTGAGATGTGGGCAGCAGAGCAGGTGCAGCAGTGGAAAGGACTTTCCAAGGGGCAGAACTGCAGGAGATGCACACATGACATGGTACGAGGAGATGGCACACATGACATGGCACGAGCATGAAATAAGTAGATCAGAAACAAGGACAGGGAACTGAAAAGTACCAAAAAAAGTACGGGCCTAAAAACCCGTACTCTGTTTGGCAGAGCTAGGGATGCAATGGTAAATTGCAGACCATGCATCCATAAAGGTGTGTTGGGGATTTGTTTTGTGAGTCCAGGGTGGCTGCCTGCCAGGTTTTCTGCTTAACACAGCCCCCAGGATGCAGACAATGTGAAACTGTTCTGGCGGCAGAACCCCACACCATCCTGTGGCCGAGGGCTTGGACCATACAGATCAAGTGTGAGCCTAAGGTCAACCCTGTGTGGTCCAGAACATGGCATGGGAGTGATTCATGTACCTGAGTGGAGGCATCTAACACCACTTCCAGTCTCCTGGGGTGTCCGAGATGTCCATGCAAGGCAGCAGATGTGGCACAGGTAGACTTGTGCACCAGGCAAGATCCTGCCAGGGTCAACCAGAATGGGCCCAGGGCACTGACAGTGGCATCAGACGCTTGTATCTAAGCAGATCATATCTCGTCCTGCTGACACCTCCATGGTTTCACACTCTGGTGTCCAAAGCCAGCCAGTGGGATCTGTAGCTGGGCATCTGGGCACAAGGTGGCAGATCGCAGAGGTCTGGGGGTTGAGGGGGATTGCAGTATCCCTGGTATCTTCAAGAGCAATGGGAAACCTATGTCAGAGGTGCATATGCACCAAACGGATTCAGCCTCCTCCTGAGTTCAAAAATGGTGTTGTGTGGCTTGAGTTTGGTTCTTTCTCTTAGGTTGTGCTCTCAGCTGGAGGCCGCTGTCACGTGCAGTGCAGCACAACTGCTGCCGATGGGGCTATGGAAGGAGATGGGGAGGTGCTGGATGCAGGTCGCTGCTCCTCTCTGCAGCCCTGCAGTCTCCTTCCCTTCAGCTCTCTTTTCTTTGCAGCAGACAGGTACGGTTTCAAAGGAGTCAGACCCTGCCCGTTCATGGGCACCGGGTGGGCAGGAGTTCCCTGAGAAAGCGGCAGTCCCTGCCCCGATCGTTTTTCAGGTACTGGTAGCACTGAGTGTGAAACTCACCCCTGCATGTGTGTGCAAGGGCAGTTGCGAACTGCACAGATTTTGGCTGTTGCTGGGACCACGTTGCCTTCCCAGGGCTGGCCAGGAGGCCTGCAAACATGCGGGAGTGAGAAAGTTCATGTGTGCTTCTAACAAAACCCAATTGTCACTCCTACTAAATATGTAGGCAGCTGTCAATAAGTAGCATGGACTAACAAGCTGTCCACCTGCCAGCCTCACTCCCTCCTGCCTTTCCTAACAAGCTGTCAACCTCCTGGTGTTCACCGTAGCTGGAATATCTCCCCAGGGCAGCCATAGCGCAGCCTGCCTTTGCTAGCATCTGCCACATCTGATGTATGCATATGTTGGCCCCAAACCGTCCTTGGGCAGAAGAAGGAGAGGAAGCAGCGCTGAACAGATGCTAGTCGTGTTGGTCCAGACGGGGCTCCAGACCAGAAGCTGGTGAATGGAATCCACTCTTTCCCTGTTCACATCATGGCTTTTTCTAATCTAAATGTGACTGTCTTCTTTTTGAGGTGGAGGTCGTCTTCGTTTGCTTAGCACCAAGGAGGTGAACTACTCTGAGAGTCCAGGGCACAATGGCCCATCAACCACCACTCCGAGACTGGAGCTCAGTAAACTTTTAAGTCGGGCAGACTTTGTGCGTGGCAGGGACTGGACCTAAGGCCCAGGAGTCCATTCCTGTCCTACTTCCCTCACTGCTGCCCTTAGCCAGATGGCACTCTGGCACTGTGTCCACCTTTGGTGACTGCTTGCATTTGGTCTTGGGCTTTCAGGGTTGGTTAGCTCAACATGACAGAAGAGGAAGAGCTGACCTCTGATGTTGGTTTATTGCAGGGAGTGTGTAGGACATGATGGGGCTCCCCAGCTGGACAGGGGCATTCAGCATCTTACCAGGGTGCTCCAGATGCCCTAAACTCTGTAGTCAGCTCTCCTGGACTATCTTGACTATGATCAGAGAGTAGGACAGCTCTTTGCCCTGGCCCAGCAGTGGTCTGTGGCAGTTCAGGAGTGGTCAACACCGTGCAGAACAGCTGTGGTGGTGCTCGTCCTTCCAGGCTAGCGGGAGCACAGTTTCCGAGGGCTCTGAGGCGCTGCTGTTGGCACAATGGGCCGTTCATCAGCAGACTCATATGGGCACAAACAACCCTCAGTCCTCTCCCTGTGAGGAGTGGCTCTATGTATGGGCTTGTCACCCAAGGTCACCTTGGTGTTGAAATATTGGTTACGGCAGTCTGTGAGAAGCCCTCTGAGTTGTAAGACTGTTTTGTGGTGTGTGTTGTGCCTGTGCATCTGCACGGCCAGAATGTTACCTCTGTGCTTAGGCTTGGTTTGGGTCTGTCAGGCCACGTCCTGATCCTAGGCCCGTCCGCTCTGAACAGAGACGAAGATTGCTCTGACAAGGTGTTGGTCTGTGGGAGCAGCACAGTGCTCCAAGACATGCAGGTAGCTCCGTCTCTGAGGCCTGGCCCCTGTTGAGTGGCTGGAGTCATTTGGAGGCATTTGGGTCAGTGAGGTCAGGTAAAATCTAGCAATGGCCCACGTGACCTCACGTCTGCTGAAGGGTCTGTTCTGGGTCGTTGGGAGAATGGGAAAGGCTGAGGGCAGTTCATGGTGGTTTGCATCTGGAGATTTTAGCTGGAAAGGCTGTGGGTTTCAAATTCACATCTTTTTACATGGTGGCAGGACACTTTCACCTGTTGGTTGATGGTATTTTTGCTCGGTAGGGTGCAAAACACAGGACTAGTTTCCTGTCTCTAGTGCACAGACTCAGTTCCCCTGTGCGACCTAATTCGAGATTTATCCCAGCCTTTACTCCAGTGTATGTTTTAATATTCCCTTTGTGATCTGTGAGGTCTTGCTTCTTAGCAGCTGGAAATCCTGCCCCTGAGCAGGGGCTCTGAGGCTGGGGTTTTGGGTTTGGCTTGAAAGGACTTGCAGGTTTTGACACCTGGGCCAGACAAATGTAGGCTGACACAGCTTGTCATCTTCTGAAGAAGGATTAACCACAGTGGGAAAGGCTTGGCAGGGCTGCGATGATCTTTGTAGGTTTAGGGTACCAGCTGTCCTGCAGTATTTGAAGTAAGTTGTTAGTCTGACTTACCCTGATCCCTCTCCGCCTTCCTTGGGATTTTGCTTCTGATCCACTGCTCTTCTGTGACAGCAGCCACTTGGCAGCAAACCTACCTCGTGGTTGCAACCTTGTGCTACTTCTGCAACCAGCAGCTTGGAACTGTGTGTGTTTGCCTTAGCAGAGAGAGAACCGCAGCAAACTTTTGCCATTAATGTTACCTTTGAGGTGGATAGAAATCTGCAGCATGAGGTGAAGTTAGGGATATCTTGGGAGTGCGGGGGGAGGCTGGGAGAGAACAGTGAATTCTGGTGGCCCTTGGGAGAAGCTACAGAGCCATGAAACAGTACAGTCCCACAATGGGGACCTAGAGCTGGCCTGAAGACGGTAAGTGTTTTCAATGGATGGTTTTTAATGGGAGAAGAAAACCCCACCTTTCAACAAGTTCTTTTCTGAATTTCTGTTCCATCTTTTTAGAAAGCCTCAGAACAGACTGTTCTTTACACATAGCGAATCTCTCCTGTCATTTTTCTTCTGTCTTAAGAGGCAGAATGCTGTTGATAGTTGAACATTTCTGGCCAGCATCTGCCAGGTTGCTAAAACCAGCTGAGGACAGGCTGCGAGATGCTCATGGGGAAGAGTTCTGGCTGTCTTTGAATTGGGGCGGGCTGAAAGTGACCACCAGGGGTTTTGCCTTTTCACGTGGATAGTCCAAGCAAACTTAATGCTTCTTTGCTCGCATCTTTCAGAGGCACAGCAGACTGGTTTGGGGTGAGCAAAGACAGCGACGCTACTCAGAAATGGCAGAGAAAGAGCCTCCGCCACTGCAGCCTGCGGTATGGGAAGCTGAAACCTCAGGTCATCCGGGAAATGGACTTGCCCAGTCAGGACAATATTTCTCTAACAAGCACAGAGACTCCTCCTCCGCTCTATGTCGGACCTTGCCAGCTGGGCATGCAGAAGGTGAGTAACCTGGGACAGAGTCAAGGCCAGTGTGAGTTTCCTGCACAGTGTCTTTACCACTTTGGCAGCTGTGACCTATCTGCGGGCTTAGTTCTGCCTGAACATGTCTGGGCTCCACGCTCAGACACTTGTCAAGCCTCAGATACAGTTTGGCAGACTCCCTCCTTCAGCAGCCTCTCTCCGGTCTCGTTGGCTGAGATCCCTCAGCTATTTCGGTGATAGGCTCAGAGCCGTGTTTGTCATGTTGTGACTATGCTGGTGATTAGATGTGTGCAGCATGTTCAAGAGCTCTCAACTTGCGCTTTTTGCTGCCATTTTGCAAGGACAAAATTCTGTTGTACACAGAGTGGCCAGTATCCTGGACCCAAATATAGAGTAACAGGCCTGGTATCGCTCAGTACAGTTGCCTAATGGATCCTTGTCCCAAGCAGAATGCAGGCAGTAGCACAGCTACTGTCCTCATAGAAACCTAATTGTGTTTTAGGACTTTGAAAAGTGTCTTTTGCATCAGCAGTACTACAGCTCTGCTCACAGGTCCTCAGAAATGGTTTTGAGTGCCTGCAAAGGGAATCTGGTAGCTCCCTACTCGCTACCTTCAAGTGTGACCCCAGGGGACAAGACCCAGTCAAGCACATCCAGTTACCAGCACTTCAGAACTAACCCACAGTATCCCAGCTCTTCCCTTTGCTCCGTTCAGCGACAGTAGCCAGTGTGGTTGGTTGCTGTGCATTAGTGAGCATGACTGCAACCTGGGCAAGTGGGGAAACAAATTCCTTCCAAAGCAGGTTGGTCTGTGACCTGAAGCCTGGCTGCATCGCTGAAGCAGAGGAGAATATTGTGCATCTTTCAATCAGGTTTCACCTTGTTGTGCTCTTGCCTGTTTTCTTACCAGCTGTTGTGTCTTGCAGTTAGTCTTTGGTCACAGGAGATGCAGAAATATTGTTGGGCTCTGTGTGGGCTACATTAAATCAGAACATGGTATCAGTAGGTGTAAGCCCGTAAAGCTTCCTGTTGAGTGTGCAACTGTGGATTAAAAAAAGCTCGTAAAACATTAGGATAAAGCATAGAAGTCTTATGGAAACCACAGCTGCGATGATGTAAGGACAGAGGCAAGGTTTGTAGCTGAAGGCAATATTTTCATTAGGTTGATTCGTGTGTTTGGAAGAAGTGAAAGCTTTGGCCTGGAGAGTCCCAGAGAAGGGCTTGCAGCTCCTGGAGGGTTGCCTGCTTTTTCCAGCTGTTGTAACTTAATTAATGGAAGCAGATGTAAATATACAGTTAAGCTTCAACAGGATGCTGTTTAAGTTCTGGGCTGTCCGGCATCAGAAAGGAAACTAGCTGGAGAAAGAGTGTGGCTATTTTCAGGGATTTCTCAAACTCCTGTTCAGACAGCACATTCTCTGACTGTAGAGCTCACTGGCACATGAGATGAATGAAACCAAGAGCTTAGGAAGGGCTGAAGGAGGTTTGGAGTCTCCTGTGAACATCAGGAACGTTCTGGGTGAAAATAGTCAATGCTGTCAAAAGAAAAAGGGGGGAAAAAAAAAAAAAGGCAAGGAGAGAGGTTTGAGGACTTAGGTTTGAGGCTTACAACTAGGGCTTAGCTTGCAACATGTTATTCCATATCTCCCTATTGTAGAATTGTGTGTTGGTCCATTGAGCCTGGTTCTTGGTTAGTCCCAGGAGCCAGGACACTGTCGTGGTCTCAAGATGTTTGCTTGGAGGGAGGAGAACTTGGTAGGGAAGAGTTTGGGGGTGAATGGACTGATGGGCTGCTTCTCTCCATAGATCATAGACCCCTTGGCCCGCGGCCGAGCTTTCCGTATGGCTGACGACAATGATGGCTGCAGCATCCCGCACACACCGATCACGCCAGGCGCCACATCACTCTGCTCCTTCACCAGCTCGCGCTCAGGGTTCAATCGCCTCCCACGACGGCGGAAACGGGAGTCTGTTGCCAAAATGAGCTTCCGAGCAGCTGCAGCTTTGGTGAAGGTACTGTCTGTGGGAGGGCAGGGACCGGTCTGGCAGCAGGATGGGGCTCTGCCCTGCGGGAAGGGTGAGAGGGAAGGAGCTGCGGAGCAGGGAGGTTGGGGAGAGCAGTGGTGGAGAGGAAGAAGCCAAGCCATCTCCTGTTCTATTTCAGCCATGTGTCTAGCAGGCAGGATTTGCAAAAAGCAGGGATGCTGGCTAGGTTTTGGTGCAGGTCTTGCTTTCCCTTTACTGGCCTGGGGGCTTTGATGCCGGCAGCCTCAGAGAGTTCCGGCAGGTCCTGGACCTCTGGGCAGCCCATCTGCACCTGGTCAACAGTTATGGAAGAGCAGAAGTACCTGAGGCTCGTACTATGCAAGTCTTCATCCTGCCACATGTCTGCTTTCCTGCGCCCAGTGACCTTTTTGCTGTGTCTGGTACCACCCGTCACTGCGGTTTGGTCAGAGGCGCTGTACAATATGTGGTAGAGGAGCATGTTGCAAGCCTCACCTGCGTGGAAGATGGGCGCTGTGGATTAAGAGGTGGGGTAACGTTTGTGGGTCTCACCAGGAAGGTGTCACACATCAGCATGTCCGCTGTGTTCCACATGCAAACGTGAACCAGCTCAGCGCTTGGGCTCCCTGTGCGCAGGCTGGGGTGGCCCTGCATATACCTGGGCTTCAGGTTTCTGACAGTGACTGGATGCCACTTTCTCTGGCTACAGGGGCGCTCTGTGAAGGACAGCACCCTGAGGAGAGCTCAGCGGCGCAGCTTCACCCCAGCAAGTTTCCTGGAGGAGGACACAGTGGATTTTCCAGATGAGCTCGACACTTCTTTCTTTGCTCGGGTGAGGAGCAGGGCTCTGGCATGGTACTGGGCCCAGAGGCAGTGCAGGACTCTAGGTCTGGCAGGACTGTGTGTTGCAGAGAGCAGCGCTGCTTTCTGCTAGGGCTGGTGTCTCAAATGAGATGCTGGCTTCTTCTGATGGGACTTCTGTTTCTCTGCCCAGGAAGGAGTCCTTCATGAGGAGCTCTCTACTTACCCGGATGAAGTGTTCGAGTCACCATCAGAAGCTGCAATCAAAGATGCTGAGGTGAAACCTCTGGATCAGACAGATCTTACAGGAGGTGCCTTGGACAAAAATGAGCTTGAAAGAAGCCACTTGCTACTGTGAGTATCTTCCTGGAAGCTGCCAAAGCCTAACATAAAGTGGCCAACCCATTCAGAGTGGGACCTCCTGCATGGAGGAAGCCAGGATCTGAGTGCTGTGGGTGCTTGGTGCAGAGCTCAAAGAGCAGCAGAGTGATGGGTTTTTCTTCAAACGTAGCTTAAGACCTCCTGCCCCAGCTACCCATGCATGTGAAAGGTGACTCTGAGGCCAACTCTGCAGTCTCTCCAGCAACATCCAGCCTCACGTGATGTGTTTCGGAGACTGTGCCTTGAGGAAACAAAATCAGCTGTGAGGATGCTGGGGGCTCAGCCTTCAGCTATGGAGAATGAGTGTAGCAAAGACGAGAAGGCTGTTGCCATTGCCACAGTCACCAGGAACTGTTGTCCTGCTCCAAGCAGCAGTGTGAAGCATTGCTGAGTGTCGAGCTGGGCTACATTCCTCACTTGAAACGAGAGAAAGGTGTGGCACTGATGCTGAGAGCCCTACAAATATGTGGGTGGTACGGTACTGTATGCCTAGATTTTTTCCACCTGAGTAACTGGTACTGCGTAATTGCTCTATGTCGTTTCCGAGTCAGTTCTAGATTAGCTGGCAGCTCACCCCAGCAGAGAGCTCTGCTGGGTGTGAACATGGAGCAGACAGGGAGGTCCTTGTTGTGGTTCTGCTGCTCACGGCCCATCTTGCTGTGTCGGCACTTTCCCTTCAAGTGTTTCCAAGAACTTGACTTGGTCTTAACATAAGTGGAAACAGCAAACGGTAGGAGTTTGTCACTGCTCTGAGATGGTTTCAATCTTCTTGGCTCCATTTGGATCTCCTTAAATAGTTTTCTTTATTGAGGAAAATACATTTCTTTCATGCTTCAGAGAACTGTTATCAGAATCATAGTTGGGTGTCCTTTTAGGTGGCCAGGTGTTTATTTTGGCACAGGCTGATAGCCCAGCACCGGAAATATTGGCAAACAGCATGTCCGTAACACAGAAATCACTTGAACTCTTGGGGCAAGAGCAGACTGCAGTGGAATCTGCACTTTCTGTTGGAGAAGGACTTCCCAAGGGGAGATTGGGACTTTCAGCTGTATAAAAACGCATCTTCTGCAAGGTGCAATATTGAAAATAGCTGAAGTTTCACAGCAATGTTTTTGGCTAAAGAGGTTCAGATTCTCCCTCATCCGGTTGCTTGTCCATACTTCAGAGCTGTCGTGATCTCTCCAAGGTGGTCTGGTGATCTTTCAGAAAACAGTTTGTCAGCTGGTTTCTCTGCCCGCTTCTGACAACCGTTGTCTTTGTGCAGAGGGGGTCATTCAGGCAGCCAGAGGAGGTAAACTGGCCTAGAGCGTGCGCCAGGGATGTGCCTACTACACTGCTAGGCAGTGCGCAAGGGTGAAACAGTAGGTAGGTTTTTTTTGGTCAGGGTCTGAATGCTGCAGACTGCTGAAGACAAAAGAAATAAAAAAAAGTCTGAATATGATGGAGACTTATAAAGCAGGTACTGTTCACCAGTAGCTTGTGCAACTTCATTGCATACTGTATTTTGGTAAAAAAGCCTTCCTTTAGACAGTGATGCTTGGGATTTTTATTGTGTTGGTGAAGCCTGGTTTTGTCCTCCTCCCGAAATATGCGTGCATCAGTGCAAATAAAGGGAGGAATAGAAGACAGATTGCGAGAGGTAACTGGCACAGCTTGCAGCTTGTGACAGTGTCACTTGCTTGGTCTGGGAAGCTGCTTGGATTGCTGCTCTCCTCCTCTGTCCGATTTGGTGGGCATGGGGGTTTGACTTGCCAGTCCAACCACAAAATGCTTTAAGGGTGGGGATTTCCACTGCTGGGCTAAACTACACTTCCATTTGATAGCAGAAAGCGGAGTAAGAGGAATGAAGTAGAGGAGGAAATAGACATGCATGAGGCTGCAGGTGTGCCTGGCTGCAGCCTCCCCATTCTAGCCCGTTGCTGAAACACTTCTTTAAAGCCTTGAGAGCCCCTCATCAGTGGGGCTTAGTTTGGCACAAATGCCTTGTGCCACCTTCTGCATGTAGTCCTGTGCTTTCATCAACTGGCGCTGCATGACACTTGGAAATACAGCTTTCACTTCGGGGCACTGTGTCTTCCATCAGCTGCTGCTCAGCTCAGCTGTGGTGCGACAGACAGAGGGTCTGCTGCCACCAAAGACCAGGGAAGGGCTGGTCCCCATTGCTGTGCCATGCAGAAGGTAACCATTGCTGTTCCACTTTTTATTTTAGCCCACTGGAGCGAGGCTGGAGGAAGCAAAAGGATGGGGCTCTGGCGCAGCCCAAGGTCCGCTTGCGGCAGGAGGTGGTGAGTGTCAGCCCACAGAAGCGTGGCCAGCGCATCGCTGTCCCTGTCAGGAAGCTCTTTGCCAAGGAGAAAAGGCCGTATGGCCTGGGAATGGTCGGGAAGCTGACAAACCGTACATACCGCAAGCGCATCGACAGCTATGTCAAGCGGCAGATTGAGGACATGGATGATCACAGGTGAGAGCTGCAGTCATAGAAGGGGTCCCAACAAAACTAGCGAGGTAGTGATTGCTGTTGCCCCGTGGTGACTCGGGTCACTGCCTTGGGGTAGTTGGGTGAAACCTGGTGCTAAGGCCCCCTAGCCTGTGTCTCTGAAGTACAGTGCAAGCTGCAGCAGACAGCAGCATGTTAGCATCGCTGTGCACTGGGAGCTCACCCTGCTTATCACCTTGCTCTGGGTGTCTGTATCTCTGCCGCCTAGAGGGACTGCAGATCCCTGCCCCACCGCCACTGTCCTGTGATGATGAACAGGAAGGCTGAGGTATCCCTGCCTCTGATCATTCCCCTAAAGTCATTATTTCAGACACACAGCACACTTTGACATCAGGCTTATGTGTTCTCATCGATGTTTTCTTGGGAAAGGGTGGCTTCCCCAGTGTAATGGGGGGGTCAGAGAAAACAGGGTCTGTCTGCCAGCAAGGCCTTAGGTCGTTGCCTTCAGTCTCGTGCATCCCTACATGGTCCTGGCCCTGTACCCCAGATTCTGCTGAGGTCCCTGGGGAAAAACAGTAGCTTTTCTCCTGTGTTCTGTGAACAGATGTAATATGCCTGGGTTTCTGCCTCTGATCTTTTCCCTTTCCCTCCATCCAGACCTTTCTTTACTTACTGGGTCACCTTTGTGCATTCACTCATCACCATCCTCGCTGTGTGCATCTATGGCATTGCCCCTGTGGGGTTCTCACAACATGAAACTGTTGATTCAGTAAGTAAATCCCCCTGACTTGCCTGGAGTGTGATTGTGTGTCAGCCTTCAGCTGGTGGCTCTTGTGTCATAGTGTTCAGTATATTGGCTACTTGCCCGAGGGCTTTGGCTGGCAGCTGGGTGTCCGGCCTCGGGGGGCTGCCGGCAGCATCTCTGTGAGCCCCTGCATTCCCTGCTCTCCCTCCTGTGGCCACATTGCTCTCGACATCAAATGATATCTGGGACAAAGCACACTGGGGGCCTTGCAGGCTCTAGTGTCTGTGCTGGGAGCCCTTTCAAACAACTTGTTCCCCTCCTGGTGGAGACCAGAAGGATGTTCATGGCAGGGAAATACTTCAAACCTGAATTAAGTTTTTTGCAACAGCTGCAAGATTTTCCTTCTGCCAGGACCACAACTGACCTGTCTGACTTTGAGAGCTGATCTTGGAGCTGTTTGTAGCCTTCGCACGTGCTGTGAAAGGTCTCTGGGGTACATATGTCTACAGCCATATCCTTGCTCTATGTGGGGGATGCCCTGGGGAGCTTCTCACCTACGTGTCTGACAGCTTTCAGAGCACTGTCATCAGCACCTGAGCCTACGCTGCCAGTAGGTGCTGCTTATGCTTCTGAGCTGTGTGAAGCTTTTTGCAGGCTCTTGAGCCAGTCCCAGATCTGCAGGCCCTGGGATTTCTTGAAAGTTGAGGTAGCCAGAGACAGACATTTAAAATGAAATCTTCAGATGCAGGTGCCTATGCCTTGATGGGGTTTTACCTGTGAACCTGCAAAAGACCAGTTTGAGAGAACTGTGTGCCCAGTCATTCATTGGCTGTGGGGATTTCTGTTCATCCTGGGTGCTGTTTTTGCCAGTCCCTGCTGCTTTCCCTGCTCACCCTGTGAGCAGGAGCTCAGGGGGCTCTCGCTTTCTCTCCTTGCAGGTCTTGCGAAACAGAGGGGTTTATGAAAACGTCAAATATGTTCAGCAGGAAAACTTCTGGATTGGCCCCAGCTCAGTGAGTGCCGTTGGCTGGGACTGTTGGTGGGCTGATGGGAGACTGCGTGCTGCAGCCACACCACCCCAGGGGCCGGGGCCCTCCGCTGCTTGGAGCTTGGTGCTAGCAGCTCTGCTGGTTGGACTTCCCATGGGGCTCTGCCATCACTGGCAGGGTGCAGTGGTGCTCCCAGCCCCAACCACCCTGCAGAATGGGTTACCTCGGAGGCTGGGTTGGGCCTTGGCACTCCTGCTTTGCACCCTGTTCCTACAAAGCCAAGCACAGGGGTAGAGAAAATGCAGGAGTTGTATGGTGTGTGACAGCTTTCCTGATGTCATTCCCCCTGGGAAAGGCTGTTGTGTCTGAAAGTTTCCCGGCCACAGCACTGCCCTTTCTGGGGCCATGGGCAAGGAAATCCTTAAACTTTTGTTCTGGGTTTGCCTTCTTGAAAGCATATATTGAGAGTATGCCTGATGTGTGTTGGGCTTCATCGTGCAGGACTTGTCCCTGGTCCCCTGAGTCTTGATAGGGGTATCCCTCGCAGTTCCCCCACCTGCTCTGCCCCAGGCAATCATTGCCTGCCCCTTGGCTGAGCTGAGTGTTTCCATCTCTGCCAGGAGGCCCTGATCCACCTAGGGGCCAAGTTCTCACCGTGCATGAGGCAGGACCAGCAAGTGCACAGCTTCATCAGTGCCAAGCGGGAGAAGGAGAAGCATTCAGCTTGCTGCGTGCGGAACGACAAATCTGGCTGTGTGCAGACCTCGGAGGAGGAGTGCTCAGTGAGTGCGGTGGCCCCTTTTCATGCTGTCCCTGCAGGCTCAGGGCCACTTCTGTTGATGCTTCTCCCAACCTGGGCTTCACGGTGACACCTCTCCTCTCTCCTGCAGTCCACGCTGGCTGTGTGGGTGAAGTGGCCCCATCACCCCAGCACACCGATGCTGGCAGGAAGCAAGAGGCAGTTTGGGTCTGTTTGCCATCAGGACCCCAGGTAGGTCCTGCCTAGCCCGGCTGCCATCCTGGGTGGGGACAGGGCTGCTGTGACAGCAGAGTCAGAGAGGCATGGAGTCCCGGGCCAGTTGATTGCTGGATGGGACAGCAGCTGCTCTGGAGAACAAGGGACATGGGGGCAGTGATGTCCCTACCTGCCCCAACAGCTGTGAGGGAGGCAGAGCATGATCATATTTCTGCTCGCCCCTAGGCTCCCTCGTTGTTGGTTGCCCACCTGCACAGTGGCCTGTTGTGAGCTGTGCGTGCCTTCCTTGTCCCTCTCCCCCTCCTCGCCTGCTCCCCGCACATGCTCCCTTCTTGGGGTGCAGCAGTCACGTTCCCAGCACGGCTCTGCCGCGGAGCGCTGCCAGCCTCTGCGTGCCGTGGCACACCATTGCCCTCAGTCGCTGGGGGCTGATGGAGAGCTGAGAGCAGTGGAATGCCTGCCTTTGGGGTTGTGTCCCTCTGCAAAGGGGCCAGGGAGTTGCTGGGCAGCTGTGTGCTCTCGGACGGCTGCCTTTGTGCTGAAGCCGTGATCTCTGCTGGCTGGGAGGAGGCTGCCGCTTTGGTCAGCACAGCCTTGGCTGATCTGAGGTAGCCTGTCACCAGCCCCTTGCCGGGGACAGAGGGGAGCTGTGGGACTGCAGGCGGGCGGCAGGGACAGCAGTGGTGGCTCCCCGAGCGATCCTGCCTCGTGCTGGGGAAAGTTATTTCTCAGGCTGACGTCTGCTTTCTGTTGCTGCAGGGTGTGTGAGCAGCCAGCCTCGATGGAGCCACACGAGTGGCCAGATGACATCACCAAGTGGCCGGTGAGCATTGCCGGTGGCACAGAGCCTGTACGGGCAGCTGGAATATGGCATTTGCATCCCACTATGCAGAGCCACAGCTGTGTTGGTGGAATGGGGGGGGTCTCTGTTGCAGCCCCCTGCTTGTTGTCACAAACACCAAATGAAGGTGTCCACGGCTCTGTCTAGCCACGGCTCAAAGCCCTCCAGCAACAAAAGTTCCCCTGTGCCAGCTAAAGCTCTGGGCCCTGCCAGTGTAATGGGGTGATGGAGACTGACTCGGCCGCAGGGCTGTTTTCGTCCCTCAGCGGAGAGGAGGTGTTGATTGAGGTTCAGGCAGAGGGGGTGTCAGGCACCTGGGAGGCCTTGGGAGGCCCGTGTCTGTGGGACTGGCTTCTTCCCAAGGGGCTGTTCTGACTTCACCCAGGCAGCAAACAAAGCCGTGGCTGTCTGACTGCAGCCTGTTGTCGTTTTCCAGATCTGCACAAAAAACAGTGCTGGGAATTACACCAACCACCTTCACATGGACTGCGTGATTACAGGCCGGCCCTGCTGCATTGGGACCAAAGGAAGGTAATGAGTTTTACCTGTATGGAGAGGGGCTGGGTGTTGAGGTGAGACACAGGGGACCCTTTTCAGGTTGTAGACACAACCATTTGTCCTCCTTGTCCTTCCCACATGCAGCCCAGAGCCTTGGTAGGTAGGGGAGTTGGACAGGGAGCCGTGACAAGTCTCCCAGATGGAGCAGGACTCTGGGATGAGCAGTAGGTAACAGCTAGCCTGAGTCTTTGGTGTGGCAGGGTATCATCTCACCCAACTGGTCCTGCAGTTTGGAGGGACTCGGATCCCTAAGCATTAAGTACTTCTGCTGGGGAGTTCCACACTTTCCTTTGGGAATGGCCAGCTTGGTCCTGACCGGCTACGTTGGCCCCTGCCTGGAGTCCCTAAGCTTTCAAGATGTCAGGAAACAACATGCTCTGGGTTTGTCAAGGAGGAAGATGCTGATCTTCCTCACGTTGCTCCTCAGCTTGAGGAGTTACCCAGTGCTGGCTTTCCCTGCTAGGAAGAAAAATCAATGCTGCTCCAAGGAGTTTCTCTGTCCCTTAAAGTCATGACCAGGATGCTCTTGGCTTAGCCCCCTGCTTTCCACTGTCAGCTACGGAGGCACAAGACCCCCCGGCCCAGAGACACAGCTTTCCCAAGCTCTGGTGGTTCTTTCTCAGCTCAGCTTTAGCACTTGTTTTGGAGCCCTTGTACGCAGGCTGTTAAGTCTGTGGAGGTGACTCAGGCTTGTCTGTGGGAGTGAAGCCAGACTGGTGTATGGAGAGTGGCACTGGGCTCAAATGGGAACGTATTAGTGCATCTGTTGCAGAGACATTACAGCACATCAGGGGCAGCAGAAGGCATCAGGCAGGCTTGGGATGAGACACGGGGGAGTGGGTGGTCTGGGAAAGCACAGGATGGTCCATTGTTGCCTTCCACGTGCAACTTGTTCCTCATTTTGATTACTTGTGCCTCCTCCAGGTGTGAAATAACCTCCCGGGAATATTGTGAATTTATGCGGGGCTATTTCCATGAGGAGGCAACACTCTGCTCTCAGGTAAGTGCGGAGTTGGGGGTTTGTATGGCGGCCCTTCTGCCTCCTGTTCCCCTTAGAAGCTTGGCAAGATCTGGGGGTGACTGTGGTGCGGTGTAGATGGGAGTCCTGTGTCCTGTCCCACCCTGAGCCTGGGGAAAGCTGCCGATCCAGGCTGCGGTGGCAGAGCTGGCTGCATCTGTCCCTCTTGGAGACCAGTTTAGGACTTGGGCTGGCAGCTGCGAAAGCCCCCAGCACAGGACCACAGTGGAAGCAGCGGGTGAATGCAATCTTCCTGCTCCGTTGGTGAGCAAATACGGATGTCTCAGTTGTGCGTGTGCTGGGGTAAAGAATGAGGGCATAAAGTTGGCACAGGGAAGGGGAAGGGTCATGTGTAACTTGGTGTTGGAGATAAGGGCTGGGACTTGGACTGGAGAAGAGGGAGGAGAGTCCCTCTTTCGGAGCTTACGGCAGTCTCTGCCCGGGCCTCGGCAAGGGGCCACGCTGGCTGGCGCACCTCACAACCCCACTTCTGCCCTAGGTGCACTGCATGGATGACGTCTGTGGACTTCTCCCTTTCCTAAATCCAGAAGTCCCTGACCAGTTCTACCGCCTCTGGCTCTCGCTTTTCCTCCATGCTGGGTAAGCATAGGTGTAAAACTTCCACTGTCTGGGCGGGGGAACCCCGAACCCTGGGATTGCTACGAGGCTTGTTCTGGTGGGCCTTCCCTGGGGGCCACAGGGGTGCTGAGCTGTTGTCCCTGCTGAGGTTTACCGTGCTGCGTTTGCCGGGAGGGATATTAGAGGCATGGGCAAGGCCAGACCAGGAGCTCTCCAGCAACGCTCGGCAAAAGAACACAAGCGCAGGGGCGACTTCAGTGGCTGCTGCTTCAGCTCCTGTACTCTGAACTTGGCAGGATCCTGCACTGTCTGGTTTCAGTCTGTTTCCAAATGACGATCCTGCGGGACCTAGAGAAGCTGGCAGGATGGCATCGCATCTCTATCATCTACCTGCTCAGTGGCATCACTGGGAACCTTGCCAGTGCAATATTTCTTCCCTACAGAGCAGAGGTGGGTCTCCTGCAGACTAGGGGCCTGGTAACTTGCCCTGAACACAAGCCTTCTCTACATGCCTGTGCCGCTCTGGCAGAGGCAGAGACACCAGAGCTGGGCTCATCCCTGCAGCACGTGCCTTGTGCAGATTTGTAGCTAGAAGCCGGCACCACCCCATCATCTAGCTGCTGAGCAGTAACATCCCCCAGAGTACCCTGGGCTTGCCAAGTGACTGGCGTGGTCCGGCTGCAGCCAGGCAGCTGCCTCGTAATGAATGGGGGGGTTTGCTCGACCACAGGATAAGAGAGGCCCCACTGGTGGGCTGGGAATTGAAAGCTGTAGCTGGTGCCAGAGAACCCTCCACATGCGAGGGGCAAAGAGCAGAGCTCACCTTTCCCACAGACGGTCCAGGACTGTCCCTGTCCACAGACCACAGCTGGAGAAGTCTGATGTGACTGTCCAGCTTCACTTCAGAAGACTGTGTGACAGGACCTGGAGGATTATCTTCCAGGTCCTTTGATAAGGAAAAGTGCATGGTGGGTGGGGGGAGCCAGGAGACTGCCTTCAAGGGCTTCTCCCCTCTGGTGACTTAAACCAGATCTGCCCTCTTTATAAAGTCTGTTCTAGCGATTGCTGGCCTCACACCTACCTTGATCCGAAATCACGCCAGGCCCCTTTACTCCTTGAACCCCATTATAAGGATGAAGTTGCAGCCTTGTGGCATCTCTTTCCCAAGAAACACTGAACAAGGCGTTGAATGATAACTGTAATGCCTGGAGCTGGCTGCAGAAGCCAGGCAGACGGGATGTGCCTGATGTTACCTGTAACGCTCTTCTTCTGCAGGTTGGCCCTGCAGGATCCCAGTTTGGGATTCTGGCCTGTCTCTTTGTGGAGCTCTTCCAGAGTTGGCAAATCCTGGCGCGCCCGTGGAGGGCCTTCTTCAAGCTGCTGGCTGTGGTGCTCTTTCTTTTTGCCTTTGGCCTCCTGCCTTGGATCGATAATTTTGCTCACATTTCAGGATTTATCAGTGGTTTCTTCCTCTCCTTTGCCTTCCTGCCCTACATTAGCTTTGGGAAGTTTGATTTATATAGGAAGCGATGCCAAATTATAGTTTTCCAGCTCATCTTCATTGCACTCTTCTCAGGACTTGTGATTCTGTTCTATTTCTACCCCATCAAGTGCGAGTGGTGCGAGTTCCTCACTTGTATACCATTCACAGACAAATTTTGCGAGAAATACGACCTGGATGCACAGCTCCACTGAAAGGCAAAGACTGGCTTCTCGAGCAGGCACTGGAGATGGACGGTCTTTGCGTTTGCTGTGCCAGTTCCACGCGGACAAAAGCCTCTAATCCAATGACACTTCTAACCCTGCCCGTGGTTAATTTAAACTGTCTCCTTAGCACTTGGCAGGCATGTTTTGCCTTATCTCAGAAGACTCTGAAAACGGAACGTTTGTGCCTTGTTCAATTGTATTGAACCTTTTCTGCTGCCGTTATTTTTATTACACTAGTTTCAATACTACATTTTTAACCAGAGTTGTTTACTACTGCTAAGGTGGTGATTAAATGGTAAGGTAGCGTTTTAGCTACTGTTAATTGTTCTGCATGGTCTGTGGCTATGTTTGTTACTTTATCTCACCTGTGGTGTTTCATGGACCAGTATAATCAATCCTTTTCTAGCACCCAAAACAGATACATATTTGCAGCTGGAAATAAGGGCCTTAAAAGCCTCAGAAAACTAGAGGGTCTCTTTAATCGCTGAACGTGCATTCCACAGCTCAGAGGCAGACATTTCAAACAGCAACTGCAAAAAACATGTGAAAATGTCCATTCAACTGGAGTTTGTTTCTCTTTGAAACGTTACAACCTTTTCCTCTAGGAAAGTGCTGAATCCACAGGCCAGTCTCGGTAGGGCTGGATTCTCTGTGCTCTCTGTTAAAGAAAGAAATGGTTTTGGTAATGACAACAGTTACTGTGTGCTGCAGTCTTATCACCGCACTACCCCGCCTAGGCAGCCCCGGGGAGATCAGCCAGGGCCGTGGGTGACTGCTGGTCACAGGCACTGGGGGGCAGGTGGCTTCCCTCATGGCACACATTTTGACATTGGATGTTGCAAATGTGGCATTGTTGAAAGAAGAAAAAAAAAGTTACTGTGGTCACAAAACAACAGCTTCTAACCCAGCTAGCTGGAGCCGCAAAACAAAAACCCAAGCGCTTGGAAAAGCTGCTCTTACCACTGCTCTTCAGACACCGTGATTGTGTTTTCAGATGGAGAAGGGAAGCAGACATAATTTTAAACAGTTACTAAGCCTGAGACTCTCCGCCACATCTTGTTTGTGTGCATAGCTTTCTAAAAATAGCAGTATAATACCAGAACTATGTCTATATAGGTTACAAATGGGTAAATACACATGCTACTAGTGCTTCCTGTGCTGGAAGTGTTCTTAAATGCATCAGTTGCACAGAAATATCATGACACAATGAATAAGTTGAACTCAACTTTCTATAAACCAGAAAATGGAGAAACTGGGAGCCAAAAACTACAGGGTAGGTAAGCTGAGGTCCCCTTTTCCTAACAGAATCCTGGCTCAGAATATACCCACTGTGGAACAGCAAAGAACATGCAGTGTTTTCTTGTGGCATTTGCTTATGGTGCACCCTCGGGACGTTTGTTAGCTGCAGGCGCTCTGAATGGTACAGGAGTACCAGGAGCGAGGTGGGAGAACAGGCCCTTGGGTGAGAGTCTGAGGCACCCAGAAGGACCCAAATGACCTGGATGATGGCAAATGCCTTAGCACAGAGACCTCCCTCCTCCAGCCCCATTCCCGACAGTGATTTTTTCAGACATTCAAGAAGCTTAAAAGCAAGGAAGTTCCTAGAAGCAATCACAACAGCAAACAAAGGAACACTGCACTTAATGAGTCTCAAAATGTTGTGGGAGCAGATTCAGAGTCTAAACATAAAGCAGGGTTAGAGATGCACTAAGATAGTGCTGCTCCTATGCTAACTGAAGTAGCTGAGTTATCATTCCCTGCCCTGAGAGAAACACAAACAACACAAGCAGGATAAGGAACTAACCCACAGCCAGGGCCCAGGCCTAGTGCAGACACGAGCATTCAGGAATGCTCTGCTACGCAGTGGAGAGCAGCAACACCAGCTGATGCGAGCCTGAACACAAAGGTCCAGGGAAGAGGAAGAATTGGTAGCTCTTTCTGGATATTCAGGACTTACCTGACAGGTTACTTTCGAAGCTTCTTGATGAAACTGACCTCATCCCGGTTTCTGATGCCGTACCTGAAAAGAGAGTTATACTGTTACGTGCCAGTTTCCCAGGAACCACAACCTTTGAAATCCTATAGCCTCCTCTTTCCCAGGGGGAGACAGACTCCTACAATCACGTGCTGCGCTCTAACGCAGCACAAGTTAAAATTCTCACTTGCATGTGTAGAACATGCTGGCAGCACTGAAAGATCTGATCACCCGCCTTTTTAACTGCAACACCCCCTGAAATGCAACATCTGTCACCCATGGCTGCTCAGTCTTTCGAGGACAGCTTTGATTAGGGCTGTCTTGCTAAATTTTTCAGACAAGCTTTTCTTGCTGGTCTGCACGCAGGCTGGCATACCCAGCACTGCTGTGTGCAACAGCCAGAGTGCTCAGAGGCACCGCCTGCCTCCTCGCCCTGAGAACGAGTGCGGAACACGGGAGTCATTGGTCAGTCTTGGTACCGGATTGTCACTGAGAGGTGGCTGGGCAGGTCCAGAGCCCAACATGCTTAATCCTGGGTTTGCTCTTTGCTTGCCATTCTTCCATCCTCCTTCCTACCTCAGCAGCTCTGCCAAGTCCTCTGTGAGGGTGACCGAACACTGGAACGGGTTGTCCAGAGAGGCTGAATAGTCTGCATTCTTGGAGATACTGAAAACCCAACTGGACACAGCCCTGAGCAACCAGCTCTAGCTGACCCTGCTTGTGCAGAGGGTCGGACTAGATGACTTCCAGAGGTCCCTGCCACCCTGGATCCCCTCCACCACATCATGTGTCTTCACCCCATCCTCTGCTGAGCTGCTCCCTGAGTGCTCCCAGTTTCCCTGGAGATGAACTAATGTGCTTCACGTGCATGATGGACGTGGCCTTCTGTGTGTTCTACTCCCATCACGCTTTTTCTCACCAATCTTGTCTCTGCAGGGTACCTCAGGTACAAGCTGAGTAACCATAACCTATTCTGCAGGAGTTTGGCACGGGCGGCCAAGGGGCAGCGCATCTGAGTGCCCTGGTGTGGTCTGAACGCACTCAGCACAGGGTGGCTGTGGCTGAGGAACTGCCCGAGGCCCTCCTGCCGCGCAGGTGCCCTCTCCGTCCGTCGGGGCACGGCCTGTCCCACCTTCCAGTCTATGTCAAGTGCAGGACCCACCCGCGCCAGGGCGCGCAGTCCAAGGTGGCCGTGGCCGTGTGGGTCCAGCGAGGCCTCTCCAGCCCCCCAGCAGAGCCCGCCTTACTCACTCTCTCAGCTTCTTTCGGTCATCTGCCAGTTTCTCTCCGGCGTAGGTTAAGTGATACGTCCGCCATATGTACTTCCTAGGGGAGAAAGGCTCAGGGGGAGCGGCAGGGGGAGCGGCAGGAGGAGCGGGGCCGCCGGTTTCCCCACAGCCCGAGCCCCCCCCCCCGGCCCCGGCCGCCTCTCACCAGCTGAGGTGCTGGACGCCGCCCTGCCGGGCCTGCCGCAGCTGGACGTGCCGCCGCAGCGCCTTCTTCAGCTCCAGCACCGAGGCGTTCTGCACCACCACCACGGCTGCAGGAGGGGAGGGGACGGGGGGGGGAAGAGCCCCAGTCAGCGCCCCGGCGCCCGGCCCGCCGCCCCCCCCGGCCCGGCCCGGCCCGGGCCCCCCCGGCCCCGGCACGCACGCATGGTCTCGCCGTCCGCCTTGCAGACGCGCACCGTCATGGCCTGCCCGTACTCCAGCGCCACCTGCGAGCCGATCTCCTCCGCCGTCACCTGCGGGCGGGACGGGCGAGCAGGGCGGGCCTGAGCCCCGCCGACACCCCCCGCACCCCCCCCCGGTCCCGGCCTCACCTGCGGCGGGAGGTCGCAGAGCAGCGGGTCCTGCACCAGCCGCGCCAGCGCCGCCTGGAAGAGCTCCAGCACCTCGGCGTGCGCCAGCTCCTCCTCGGCCTCCGCCGCCGCCGCCATCGCTGCGCCGGAAGGGGCGGTCGGACGCCGCTGCCGCCGCCGCGGAACCGGCGATGCTGCTCTTCTGCCCGGCCTGCGGCAACGTGCTGGTGGCCGAGGAGGGGCCGCGCTGCCACCGCTTCGCCTGCACCACCTGCCCCTACGTGCGCAACGTCACGCGGAAGGTGCCGGGGGGGACGGGAGGGCGGGAACGGGGTGGGGAGTGGAGGGCGGCGGCGTCCGCGGGTGCCCTGACCGGCGCCGTCCCCCGCAGGTGACCAGCAGGAAGTACCCGCGGCTGAAGGAGGTGGACGACGTGCTGGGCGGCGCGGCGGCCTGGGAGAACGTGGACTCCACCGCAGGTATGGCCGGGGCGGGCGGGCGGGGGGAGGTGGGGGGTGTGTGTGTGTGGAACGGGGCGGGCGGGGCCGGGCCTTGCCTCAGCTGAGCTCTCCTCACGGCGCCTCGCCCCCGCAGAGCCCTGCCCCAAGTGCGAGCACCCCCGCGCGTACTTCATGCAGATCCAGACGCGCTCGGCCGACGAGCCCATGACCACCTTCTACAAATGCTGCAACCCGCAGTGCGGGCACCGATGGCGGGACTGAGCGCCGCCGGCCGCCCGCCCCCGCCGCGCTGAGGGGAGGCGCTGGGCCCCGGGGGCGCCGGTCCCGCCGCGACGGGCTTGGGGCGTCTTCTCCGGCAATAAACGTGTCCGTAAGCGGCTGCTGTGCCTGTGCTTTACCTCCTCACCCGGGACGGGGCGGGCGCGCTCACCGAAAGGGGCAGCGGGAGCTCCCAGAGGGTGCGGGGCCCACGCTGGGGCACGGGGGAAGTCACACAGGGCTGTGGTCCTGCTGAAGGCACACATCGTAAACACAGCAGGAATCACAGAATGGTTTGGGCCTGAAGGGACCTTAAAGATCATTTAGTTCCAGGGTGCTCCAAGCCCCGTCCAACCCGGCCTTGAACACCTCCAGGGATGGGGCAGCCACAGCTTCTCGGGGCAACCTGGGCCAGGGGCTCACCACCCTCACAGGGAAGAATTTCTTCCTCATATCTAATCTAAATCTCCCCTCTTCCAGTTTGAAGCCATTTCTCCTCATCCTATCACTCCATGCCCTTGTAAAAAAGTCCCTCCCCAGCTCTCCTGGAGCCCCTTTAGGGACTGGAAGGGGCTCTCGGGTCTCCCCAGAACCTTCTCTTCTCCATACCCCAAACTCTCCCAGCCTGTCCTCCCAGCAGAGGGGCTCCAGCCCTCACAGCATCTCCATGGCCTCCTCTGGCCCCGCTTCAACAGCTCCGTGTCCTTCGGATGTTGGGGGCTCCAGAGCTGGAGGCAGCGCTGCGGGGGTCCTCACCAGAGTGGAGCAGAGATGGACCTTAAGATAACTAAGCTAAAGAACAGTTATCAAACCTTAGTACAGAGCCAACTGCTGTGCAAAAGAGAAGGCAAAGCAAAAAGTAAAATGTTACTGCTGTGGTCCTAGGGGGAGGGGAAAAAAAAAAAAGGGGCCTTTGCTCTGCCCTGTGGAAACCACATAAGATAAAGCAGAAACTGTGAACTACACACTCTGCAAGCAGTTATTGGTAACAAGAATATACTTAAAGTGGGATCAAATATTTGTATCTCAACATTAAGCTTTATTCTCAGTTTAAATACATTCAAAAGTAAAAAGGATAAATAACTTAAAAACATGATGTAACAAGTTGTAACATTTAGTCTGCACTAACACTCACTCCTACAGGCTAAACCAATTTAATATGACTCACTTTACCTCTTTTATACAGGGATAATCTGCACCCATTTATTCCAGTTCACTTCACAGGGGAACACTCTTCCCAGCCGGAGAGTACAGTCTATCGTAGGCTCATAGTATATTGTTGGGGTTTCACTCAGCTTGGGATTGTTCAGTTGTTCTTCCGTAACTGGCTGAGAAAAGAGTGACACCAGGGATGGCTTTTTCATGTAGAATCGTCTGATGCAACCAAGAGTTTCCAGACCCTGCAGAAAAATTCACATATTTTAGCTTGAGCAGTTGCGGCGAAAAAAAATGCCCTGAATGCTTTTCTACCTACAGCGTTCTCAGAAACGTTAAGACAATTTGTACTAAAAGTGGTTTCACTTCACCCCCTCAGGAGACCATGGGGATGGCAAAGATTACAGCACAACAAAGCAAGTTCACGTAGCTGGATATATGTTCATGTGTTACTTTCAACACAGTGGCTGGCCAGAATACATGTTCAACCACACATCGCAACATTTAGGACCAGTTACAAATCGTTTAAGGCTGGTATATATGTAAATCCCAGACTTCTGGGTCAGTTGTTGCTAATGGGTTAGCATTCATTGCCACAGCAACACCCAGCAAGGCAATCTATTGTGCTGTATGTGCTGAAAACATCTGGTGTGTATTCAGTAATTTCACATAGGTATGCATCTAGATTTACTCATATTTGGTATATTACAGATATAAGCTCTGCGTATGGTTTCAAAACTAAGTTCTTATCAAATTTATCAGTAGAGAAGTTAGATACAAGTTCTCCGGTCTGTACAACGTACAGGTAATTCCTTGACTTTGTGGATTGGAATAGAAGTTGCCTGGGAATCTGTATTGCCCTCCCACACACGTGTGCCTGACCACTCTGGACTGAAGGCCGAAAGCCGTCTGCTGCTGCTCTGCCTGTCCCCTGGGAAACAGCACGGTTGCTCCGTGCAGATCAGTAGTAAGCACAACTTGCATTGTCACCAAAATGCAGGAGCCTTTGGACAGAAGTGTGGCATACATACACTGGAGTATTAATTTCCAGCATCAGTAAGTTAAGTCACACTTATGGGAAGGACTGCAATATTACTGCTCTACTTAAGATTTTGAATCGTCAGGGAAAAAAACAACAATAAAAAATACAAGGTTTCATTTGCAAAGTAGAAATGGTGGCAATCTTCAAGATTCGGGGAAAAAAATATGAGAAAATCAGATTTTCTCACTACGTATTGTTTTACAATTAAGGATGTATGCCTTTAAGCAGGTCTGTCAGGACAGGTCTTGGTTACAGTACTGTAAGCACAGACACATTTCAGTCTGATTCTTATGTCAACTACCCATCTGAAAGGTATATAAGGAAGAAATTAAGATAAACTCTACGGGTGATTAACACTGCATTAAGCAGTGTTAATAAGCCCAACTTAATATTTCACAGTGACAAGCCACCACTCTTCCGTGACCAACTAGAATTTCAACTGCATGTACATCCATTTCAGAAGCTCAAATTTTAAAATCAGTAACCCAGTAATTTCAAGGAGGGGTAAAGCAGGCATCCTTCCTTCCTCACTGTGAACCATAACTAGCTTTGGCTTTGGTTAATTTACACTGAAAGCAGAAGGTTGTTTTTCATGGTTCCTTCACAATCCCGTTTTTCCTGGGACTTCCAGCAAAGTAGCTGCTGTCTCTTAACGCGTGGAAGCTGAACCAGATTAAAGTTCACAGGGCTCATGATTCGCATACCTGCAGTATCTCCAAGACAGCGACAGGCTGCAGTACCCCCACGTAATGCTGCAGCAGCATGCCTTCCGTTATGCCTGGTTTTGTCATGATGTGATAGAGCACAGCTTCCATCATCCCCTTACACACAGGTTTATTCAGATTTCCGTCCACAATCCTCCACGGTCTCCCAATGAAGCAGACATTCTCGCAGGCCCTGCAGAAGACAATTTAAGTTTGGCTCTGTCAGGAATGATTCTTCTAGCTAGATTTGCGTAATTTCTGCATAACAGAGATTCTGACTACATCCATCGCCAGTGTATCCTCACATGCTCAGTCTATATTCTGCAGCTACTCCGAGAATGGGCAGAGACCTGTGCTGACGTACTAGACGGTTCCACAGACCTGAAGTACTTCACACTAGGTGTTCACCACCCGAGAGGCACTTTTAGCGCCATCATACCACCCAACAGTTAACTTGAGTCAACAGTCAGGAAAGCTTTGTTTGTTACTAGCTCTAATATCCAAAAGTTATCCAAGACCTGCTTTGTTCTGCAACACGCAGCAACAGTGCTCAGGTTGGAAAGAAACTCCTCATTTTTAGCATTTTGGAGTCAAAAGACAGACCCTGCATGGCAATTCGCATTTCCCATATTGCAGTTTCTCCAGGCCTCTCCTGGGCACGTGGAAGCTGAGGCTTTCTGGCACTGGACTTACTTGTGAAATAAAAGTAGGTTTGTTCCTCTGATATTTTGGAGCTAGTTGGTTTTGAGGAAAAAACATGCATCAGAGAAATTTTTTCAGCATGCATACAAGCACGAGTAACATTAACAAGAACAATGGAGGAAAACATGTTTTTTTTCCCCATCATCAGTGCTCACTGCCCATCAGAGCATAAAACTAAGGTTTCCAAAGCATTTGCTTCCAGACGTTATTTTGGTAGTGTTAAGTGTTTAGTTATTCTGCAGATCTCTCTTACTCACCGGTCTCTGGCTGCCTGGGATACTTCTGTCGTAGAACTTCCTGGAAAGAAAAGAGCACGTAGTTTTTAATTAACCCAAACTCTTTATCTAATAGAAGGAAAGTAAAAGGTGGCTAAGCAGTAAAATGCAGCAGCTGATGCCAGAAAAATCACACAAGCAGACTAGGCCGTGTGTTGTCCTCAGTTGCACGGGGAGCCCTGAGCTTCCCCTCTGCCTGCCTTTACCTGCCTGCAGCATACTCTTCCTTCCCACACCTCTTCTCGCAACCACAGCTGTCTACTCCAGCCACACCTTTTGTGGTTCCATTCCCAAATCACAGCAAGAAGTTTTATTCTTAGAAGTCTGATCACATGGCTGAACAACAGGTAATGGTATGGACTGAAAGGACGGAGTTTCACAGAGAGCTATGCAGGGTCTCCGCTTGCAACCGCTCACATAAGTTTGTTTAACTTAATGCTCCGGGTAATCATGGGGAAGTTGAGCAGAAGTCTGGGTAGCTGTTAACTTAGGACCTGAGAATGCAAACTCAAGGTTTCAGCAGGGTTCAGTTTCCAAGTGAAGGCTGCCTCTGCAACTGCCATTATGCATTATGTCATAGGTTTTAATGACACAATTACTTAATGTAGGTACTTCTACCACACCCAGAGGCTAACAGCTTTGGCTTCAGCAGATGTAAACCCTTCAGCTGGCCTTCACCAGCAAGACCACTAAGAACTCTATGCTTGATAACATAACTATTATTTTTTCCCTGCTGTGTTACAAACAAGTAGAGGAAGTTAAATCCAAAACAGTATTTTAGTAATTCCACATTAAGAACTGCTCAAGTCTTTGCTGCTTAGACAGCCCTGAGTCTATTTCCCGCAGAAAGGCTCCAGTTAAACAATACCAAGCTCTAAGATGCTACGGATCAGTCTGCACTCATTCGCATGGCAGTCTGCAGCCGTAAACGTGGGTAGGAGCAGATCTTGGCAAAATACCACACAAGCAGTTAGCCTGTGATTCAGTCTGAAATCAGAGCTGATAAAAACAAAAACATGATAAAATCCCCAACAACCTACTTAATGTAAAGCTTGGCAAGAACTAGTAGCTATTAAAAAAGAAAACTGGCAGTAAAAAGGAAATGAACATGAAGTCAAATTGGGTTACAAATGAGGCTATTAATCTTCTCACTGGCATGTGCTGCTTTCTGGTGAACGGTTTAATGACTTTACAGCTTTCAGTCATGGGCATTCTAGTTAAGTGTACACCATTAGCACTGTGTTTTCTAGGTTTAGAGATGTCTAGCCTTTGGACTGAAGCCAGAGATAAGAAACTTCAGCTCCAAGTGTGTTTTTGGAGACGAGTAAGACATGGAAACGAGTTTCTAAGGCAAACATATTTCTGGTCTAGTCATGAACATTCCAGCAATAGGCATAGGAAGGAATCTTTGATATATTTGAAACCTCTAAGACCTTCCAGATCAAGTACTGTTATGCCACTTCATGCATGAGAAACGACAACCTCTCTCTCTGGCGCGGTTTCATAAGGAATCTAGCATTGGCTTATAAAATGGAGCTACCCATTTGGGATCAACTGATGATGAGCTGGTCTCTATTTCTTGGATGTAGAGTGCTCCTACATACCTTTAGAGACTCCTGGGTTCTCCTGTAAGTAGGAAAAATCATCATCCTGCTCACTGGTTGATTGTTCAAAGCTAGGGATCTGCTGCTTGTGCTCAGTGCTGAGCTCATCATTGTCTACTTCAAGTTCTTTGTCCTCAGAGCAAGATTTATCTTGTTCCTTGTAAGAGTCCACATTCACAGCATCTGGAGCACAAACTGGGTGTTCAGCTAGGTGTTCCGTCTGCCCTCTTGGGGAGCCTGTTTCTTCCTCTGTGATTAAAGCTTCCGTCACTGTAACAGGATCAGTAGAACTTGCATCACAGTTACTTTCATTTGCACTTTTCAAACCACTTTGTGAACCCTGGCAGAATTCATCGCCATCTTGAAGGACATCATTTTGAGTCTTACTTCTCTTCTTTGGGGGCTCTTCATCACTGGCAGATTGTGTGTCTTTTCCCAGCTGCTCCTCCTCCTCCTCTCTTGAACATTCCTCTCCCTTCTTTGGTTCTGATGGCAGGCAATCCTGTTGTGCATCTGGGAGAGTGGTGTCTGCACCTTGCTGATCAGAGTCATCTGGTTTATTCTTCAGACATACTGAATGTAATAGCCATGGCTTAGCAAATACTATTGCAACCAGTCTTACAGCATGGCCTCCTACTTCTAAAACCTGCTGCATTTCAATAAGGTCCTATAAAAAAAAGAAAACACAAAACAAAACACCACAAAATTGTCTCAGGAGCTTTCACTGGAAAAATGTCAGTTTAACCAAATACCATGGAATTGCCATCTTTAACTGGCAGCAAAGAAAGAGGAAGAGTTTAGTAGAATGTGCAATTTTCTGTCCTGCTGCACTGAAGTTGAAAAGATGTTTTACCTTAAACTTTTCCGTAGTTACAGCCAAGACGTTTTTGTTTAGCTTAAATTAACTTAAAATGTAAATGGGAAAGAGTATTTTGCCTCCAAAGGTGAATGCTGGTTCCTCCAGGTTTCTGAAACAGTTTATTCCTTTCTTTGATTAAGTGCTGCTTTAATTTTTGGCCTTCCTAACTTTGAGGCAAGATTGCTATCAGGTATTGGTATGTGATCTCTTGCCTAATGTAAGTAGCTTTGTTCAATTTACATTTGCTTCCTACAGCCTGGAAGATTGTCCTATTCAAGGGGAATACTAAGCATGCAAACGTTAATGTATGGGAAGTAGCTGGCTGTAAACCCACCTGAATGTACTGCTCCAAGCTCCTGGTGCGTTCAGGTTCCACCTCTTCATAGCTGCAGAAACGTTTGCTCAGCTCAACTTTGCAAATTCCAAAGTGGGAAGTTTCCTCTATTGCATTACGGATCTCCAGAACAGCAGCTACATCTGTGGGATTATAGCCATAACCTTCTGTACACTCATGAAGAAACTGATCAACCTCATACTTTTCTTCTTGGACATTTATCAGCCTGGTGAAAGTTTCAGGGAGGCAGGAGACTCCCACAGCCATGTTATCAAGCAGAGAAGAAACTGCAAAGCAAATAAACAAGTGTATAAGCTGTGAAGCAGTTGTTACTATGCAATACACTAGAGAAAGATAAATATTCTGAGACAGGGAGATTAGAAGTGTTATAGACTATGCCAATTAAAAACAGAGCTCAGTTTTCCATCTTCATTGCTGCAGTTTCCTTTTTCCTTTCTGCCTTACATATTTGTCTCTGAAAAGACCTGTAGCGGGTCTTTTCTTTTTAAACTGGCAAACTATTTTACAAGAGCTTACCCTCATATCCAAGTGAAGTATTGCTGAAAGACAGTGTAGATTTACTTGTTTTCTCTCTAACACTGGGTCAGTTTAACTCTACGTTAATGAGGAAATCGACTCCTTTTTTCTTGAAGAAGGTCAAGTGAAAAGTCTAGGGCAAGGAAATGCTATGGAGGACCCTATTAATCGAAGAATTAGAAGCAGCTGACCCATGGCAGAAAGCTATTGGCGAAATATGGTATAAACAACAAGTTGACAATGTCTTAGTACAATTATTATGACAAAGCATCTCTGTGTTTGGAGAAAAGTCCATCACCGCACAAAACTGACTCCTGCTGTACAGAGTATTCAGAAGCTGAAGCAGCGTTACACCTTTTTCCAGTTCCGGATGATTAGAGGGTGGCTTCGGCACTGTTCTTACCTGCTCCCCACCCTTTTATCTGCAGGCTGCATTTACATCATGCCTGGTGAGACACTCATAGGACAGCTGCACTTCTTTGACAGCCAAGGAAAAATGCGAACTGTAATGAGCCGTCAGCTCAGCAGACCTGGAGGGCATGTGTGGCAGCAGAGATATGAGAAAGAAATTCTATTTTACCTCTACCACAACAGCGACAGGAATGGGCAGGGACAGCACTAGACCTTCCAACTAAAGAGCCAAATAACTGAAGGCTTTCCTGGATACATCTGCATTACAGCTGTAAGGAAGATGCTCTTTGAGAAGGGGAAATGCTGATAAATTGCAAATATACAAGCTCTAAATATTATCAAAATGTTTAAATTACTGTAGGTAAAAGGCCAGAGATTGGACATCACTATTTCAGGTGCTTGCATGAGACATGTAAATGTGAATTTCCATTCAAGGAGCTCTGAAAGATTTTCTTTTCTCTTTACAGAAGAGAAAGCCCAGGTGTGACATACTATGGTATTTTAAGTTGCAGAAGGGACTGAAAAACCTCCTGGAGAAGGGTTAACAGAGCAGACAGGCTTCCTCTTTGGATTAATAGTTTCACGCAACATGAAGTACAGGCAAGGACTTGTTATCAACAAAAGGTGCCTCTCAGTCAACCACCTGTTTGTTTTAAGTCACAAAAGAACGCATTACAAGGCAAACCGCGTGTGTTCCTATTAACAGGCTTTGTTCAAATCAGTTCCTCAGCTCACGCGTTCACTATCTTTCTTGCGCCAAGCCCCTTCTGTGCAAGTTAGGCCAAACAGAAACTAACCTGGCGAGCTGAGTCTTCCTGGAATGGGTGTACATCGCAGCTTTACCTTCACCTGGCAGGAATTGACCACGATATTGTCACTGGGACTCAGATTGCGCGTGCTGACAATTCCAGGGGCATAGTAGCCTCTCATCAGTAAGTAATTGGTATGAGATGCTTGACGAGCTTTTACTTCAATTTTCCGTTTGCCTCCAGAGCTGTCATCTAAGTCATCATCATCGTCATCATCATCTTCAAGTCCTTCTTTTCCCAAACTACAGCAAATAGAGGTGTTTTGTTTGTTGGAGTTTTTTTCCAAAATAAGAAAGTGACTTATTACACTGAGCAGAGCGAGAGAACACATACTATTCTGCATTCCATTATTTAGTCATGAACAGCTGTGGGTATGTCCATAGCAGGCTGATTTAAAGTGTTGAGAACCAGCAACTATAGAAAAGAAAATGCACTAAAGGTCCCTGGAAAAGGAAACTCCCTCTTTTTTGCAAACATGTTGAAATGAACCCAAAATATCTCAGCTTACAGTGCTGAATCTCTGGTTCAGCAGCCACTTCATCATGGGGGAACATCTGTCAGAGCACAAAGGCTGAGACCATAAGGGATACTGCAGTGTCAGGCAGACAGGGCTTATTTTTAAGGGAGAGAAAGAGAAGAAAGAATTGCAGACCAAAGACTTCAGTTACTTTAACAAAAAAAAACCCAAAAACCCAAAAATACCCCAACCCCACAACACAAAACAAACTGCAGACAGCCTCAAAGTAAAGAGAGAATAGTAGCAGCAGCCAGGATAAATTTCCCAGAAACAAACTTAGTCAAACCAACACTATGTTTCTTCCAGGACACAGGAAGAAGGTGAAGGCTCTAAACAACCTGATCTAATTCTGAAGTTGCCTCTGTTTTAAGCAGGTTATGCCTGAGACAACCAAAGGTTCCTTCCAACTTTTTAAAAGATGAGACAGACCTTAAATACCTTCTCTTTAAACATATTTAAATCTGAAAAGGAACACATCATTTAGAAAAAAATAGTGCGAGTACATAACCAGTTGGAAAACTGGATGTGGATGCTTGTACTCAGAACTTGGGATTAGTCCAAGGTTGAGTGTGTTTTTGCTAATGACCTGGGTGATAAAATAGCTTATTAAGTTTGCATAGGATCACTGAGCTGGAGAGGCTGCAAGTATATGAGAAGACAGGATTTGCATTCAGAACATTTCCAGCAAACTGGAGAAATAGTCCAGAAAAGAGAAGGAAGCAATTTCATATGGACAAATGCATGTTATTTACATTATAGTACTATGTACCTGTCCCTACCCTGAGGGGAAACAATTAACTAGGTAAAGAAAAAGAAACTTCTTGTAGTGAATCACAAGAATCATTTTTTTGGCAGGGTAAGACCATAGCCGTTCATCATTTTGGGATGTATTAGCAGGTGTATCGCCTATATAACATGATGTAATTAGCACAAACCTGCCAGCAAGAGCATAGCATTTGGCTTTTGACATCATAGTTCAGTCTGGAGGAAAATAATGAGAAAGACAGAGATCTGGATAACATGAATAACATACCAAAAACACAACAAGAGGAACTGAGTCTGCTCATTTTAAAGAATAGCATATTATGGGAGGAGGACTATGATAACAATCCTCAAATAGGTAATAAGCTGCTCTAAAGAGGAAGAGAACAAAGCATTTTCCATGTATATTTGCAATACAACAGGAAGCAACAGGTTAAACTACAGCAAGAGATTTTAGTTGCACGCCAAGAAAACACGTGATGATTTTAAGGATAACTATTCATAGGATTAGACTGCCTAAGGAGAGAGTTTCAATTTCAGTGGTATTCAATTACTGGAGGTTTAAAAAAAAATAAATCAAAATCAAAGAGGAGACAAGACACAGAACAAATATTGTGGAGACAGGTTTCACTGATAAAGCTGAAACCTTGTTACTAATCCTTCTTAGTCCTTGAAATGGGAAGGTACAATATTGATGAAAATGCTCATCTAGCACACGCTGCTCTCCTTTCCACATGAGCTCTGATGGCAATGAAGTGCCTAGCAATTTAAATGTCACAGATGTGAAGACAAATGCAGTCCAAGGCTGTAATGACAGGCACTAACTAAAGAGTCGTTAAGTCTTCAGAGTGCTCCCTCAGAAATAAAAATCTAAATAATATCACAGTAAAACATGCCACAATAGAGTGCAGAAAATGTTAATGCCTGTCCAATTTCATTCAAGTTACCCCCAAACCATATTTACGGATAGAAATAACAGTGTTTACCTTTTTATCACTTCATTTTCCACCATAGTGCTGTCCACCACAACTATCTGCTCTGGGATTCTCACATTCACAGACACAAGTCCCAGGGAGAACAGGGAAAGCATCGCCACACACTGGCCACCAGGTCCATCCATAGGAAACGCAACCATGCCTTCGGAGGCTTTGTTTTCTTGGTCTTTAAATGAGAAGTTATCTGGCTGGTCTGATTTTTCAGCTTCTTTGAGCTTCTCGAGGAACTGAAAGGACTCTGTACAAATTGTACTGGGAAACCGCCACGTGAAAACTCTGGACAAAAAGACAAATTCAAAGCACAAAGCTTTCATAATCTGTTCTTGCTGTATACATAAGTTTTAGACCCACGGCAGCACCGAGCTACCAGCTAAAACTGGTGACCAGTGACTTCTACATCTGCTTTCACAGTCCTTTTACAAGTTCCAGAACATTAGGTATTTATGCACCATGTAAAGGTCAGGTACTATATAGCAAATACAAAGCAAAGATGTCATCTTCTGCTTGAGCACTGAATACATTTATGCTTAAACTCTCCTCCCCGCTCCCCCCCCGACATCCAGGTACAGTGCAGCACAAAGTAACCGAAGAGGAAAAGCAAGCAACCATCAGAATGACAAGTGTGCTAAAGAAATCTTTCCACCACATCTAGAACTTTGGTGCTGCCTCTCCTCTCCTCTGCACAGGTCTTTGTAAAGGCGAGCCCAGCAAACTTGGCTCTATTTCCTGGACAGCCCTAATTGCTAACCGGATAAAGGGGCAACATACATACCTGTTACCCTCATCTCTGCAGCTTCAGCTATGACGGTCAGGTTCTTTGCTCTAGATACTTCATGTGTATTCTTCTCCTCCACACCAAACATGCTTGGGTAGATTACTTGCTCAAAACAAACAGTGACCTTTCTGACACCTACCTGTAGTAGCTCTGAGACAGCTGATAGGACATGGGTACAAAAGGCAAAGCCCGGCTTTTCTTTGGACCCAACGTGTGGTTTACGCGACGGCGATTAACCAAGCTTCTCTTCTGACACTCTAGGAAAGCCTTCACAAGAATGTCATCCCGGTACTCCCGGTACAAACGAAATGTCTGCAAAAAAACCCCGTTCAATGTAAAAGGCAGTGTTAGCTCTGAATCCACTGTTGGACTCACCTACTCGAGGTTTACATTAACTAAATGAGTATGGAACTACAAGCCAGAATGTAAATGATACATATAAATTCACTTAACTACACTATTCTATTCCTTTTATGGGCTTCCAAGCTTTCCACAGTAAGTGCCAATTAAATTAACTAAGTACTATAGAACACTTGATATTCAAAATGAGATCAGGCTCCCGCTAGAATTACACATGTAAAAAATGCTTATCTGCAACTCATTTTGGTAGATTCTTCCTATCGTTTTACCAGGAACACATGCTTCTATGAGCTTGGCTTTCTAGTGCCTGCTGATGAGATATTAAACTCCTTTTGAACTCCTAACTTTATTTTTTGAGTGCCTGACTCATAGATGATATATTTTTGTGGTCCCCAACACTGAAGGAGAGGCCCTCCAGCACCAGTGCCAGCTGGATACTGGGACTGTCTTTGTGATATCTCCTCCAGAGCATAATTCCAACTGCTCAGCTGGGCACTAAATCATGATACAGTTTGACCCAATGGAAGGGATGTAGAGTTTATTTCATACGGGTTTTGGGGATTGCTTCAGCCTCACTTCTTGCAATCTCATCCTCAGAGAGAAAAGCAACATACTGAAAATCTGCCTAGAATATAATTTCCTAAAAGCAGAAAAGAATAATCCCCACAGAACAGGTACAGATCTAAGTTTCTGCATTTCTTTTCTCTTATTTGAAAAAGGCGTATAGCAAGGTAGGAAGGGTTGTATGACCACGTGTAGATGTGGCACTTAGGGACATGGCTTAGTGGTGGACTTGGCAGTGTTAGGTTTACGGTTGGACTCAATCTTAAAGGTCTTTTCTAACTTAAATGATTCTATGATTCAATAACCAGTCGAGTTTGGTCCAGATACTGTACCTGAAATGACTGGCAAGATTTCATCTGGTTATCTGAGAGTGCCAATGTGCTCTGAATCAGATTCTGTAGCACTAGAAAATGAATATCATAGACACTGAAAGAAAAAGGACAAAAAAAGGACAAAAAAAAGGAGTTTATTCATGGTGATTTCTGAGTGTGAAGTAGCTAACTATATACAAAATATACAAACTCAATCACCTGCTTCTGAAATAGATGCATAAAGGCATGAGATCACTATAGCTGAGGACCATTCACGTAAAGGAGCCTGTTACATTTTCCCTCAACTTCTACCCTGAATTTTTGGATCAGTCCAGATAATCCAACACAAAGTTCTCTTTGATAACATCTCCCCCTCTTAAGATATAGCACCCACATAGAAAACATACACTGTTGTTCTAATGATAACAGACCACCACTTTGAGAAGGTCATTGCTGCTGTCATTTTATTCATCAAATCCAAATCTATAATCTATGTCAGAGGTCCCTACAGCCTTGTGAAAGTATTTTTTTAATTGATAAATTTATACACTGCAACAAGCAGATGAAAAACATGCTGAATTAGAAGACTTTATACATGACTTCCACAGATGTGAGGTCTCACATGTCCTTGGAGTCCTAATGGGAAAAAATAGTGGTACTGCTACTCACCTGCTTAGAGTATCCTCTTTTGTGTTTTGATTTGTGTCTTCTCCGATTGCCAAAACTCGAAATCTAGTTAAGGGAAGAGAAAGGAAAACACTGAAACAAAAGTAACATTCTGTGATTTTATATCAACCGTAAAACCCAGAGGCCGACAAGTGCAGCTGCTAATAAGGCAAGTGTTGAAACAGCACAGGGATAGTCTCTGCTGCAGCAGCCCTCAGCACAAGTGGCAAAAATTAAAAGATCTGTCCAGACCAATCTCCCTCACTCTACTGAGGTATCTGTTGACAAGGAGATAAAACACATGGACAGGAGACAGCACAGAACGGTATGGATTTGCTATTCTGTTCAGGTTTTGGACTTCAGTTACTGTCAGCAGCACTTTTGCTGTAACACACAGCTCTTCCCAAAGTAAGAAAATTGACAAAGGTGCTCTATTTATTACCATAAAATGGTTTGAGACCCAAATTTTCACATTTTCATGATGAATAACACTTGGAGAGAAAAGCTTGACCATCTGGGGCTGGAGAATGCTATACAAGGCCAAGAGCTCTTCTGTATCCACAGTTTTAGCAGCATTGAGATGATTTAGCTGAGCAACCAGCTACAAATAGTGATATAAAATGGGGCCAGTTAATCTGGAAAATGGTAAAGGGAAGTCTTCTATTGCATCACAATGTTACACCCGAGTATCAACATCTCTAACAGCAAAGTTGAGGATTTGACAATTTATGAAAGTCTGACATTGTGAATTTCTAGTTGAAAAGTCTCATTTAGCAAAATGGGAGAAGTTTAAAATAAGCAAGCTTGTGCAAATAACCCAAAATCAGTTATATGGATTTAGGAAGTATGGATTTGAAAGAAACATTGCTTGTTGTATTTACTGAAAGTTCTTTTGATACTAAGAGTACAAGTAAGAGGGTGTAAATCACACATAGCAGAGAAGTAGTCTGCTCTGAATTGCTCTCCTCTCTCACTGCCTCAGCCCATGTGCGGAGTCAAAAGCACCATCACTAAAATACCTGGAAAAGAGTTCCTGCAAAGTATCAGGAATCTCAAGTTTGGGATTCCCCAGGGTTGAACTGAATTTCTCTTTCAGTCTTTCCACAAACTCTTTAAACTCCTTTGCACAAACCTTAGAAAAGAAGAGATAGAAATGTTACCAACCTCAATTTCTTAGAGTGGGAAAAGACCCTCTACTTCTAAAGCATTCATAGAAAATTCTAGTAGAAACAGCTGGTTTTGAATTATCAAATTGGAAACAGTACAACAGACAAGAGAATGCATCAAAACAGCTCTGTGGAGATTGTGTTTGCTGATTTACTTAACAGTTGCAGGTTCTGTCTGTAATCACGCTCACAGCTACAAGCAACCCACTATGAACATATGTTCTAAAAACAATTATACTGAATTAACAGCATAAGATCTCTTGCTAGAGCTTTGTTTAAGCTTCTGCTTATGTCTTTTTTTCTCTCCATGCCCTTCAGGCTTTATGATGTTCTCCATTAAGTCTGTTTGTACAACCATGGCTTGGAGGACACCTGTTACACGAGAGGAACAGTCCTGTATCTCTCTGGAAACAAGTTTTTATTTGCTTCCAAAGACAGACTTTGGGCATGGGGACACATGCATTTATTTCAGCAATATCTCATCACTGAACAACTACTCTTCATTTAAACAAACATGAATCTAACAACAGAACTGACCGGGGCCTTCTGACAATAATATGAATTGTCATTGCTGGATAAAAACAAAGAAAATCTTGCTGTGACATTGTCCCAGTTCTGAAAAAGCTTTGAAATTCAAAAATGGAATTGTTTGCACTGAAAGTGTAAACAGCTTTTCAAGTTGAAACTGTGGTTGATTTAAGCCATAAAAAGATCAAAAATTAAATAAAATCTTCTGACTGATCGAATCAAGGTTTCTCTCATAAGATTTGCTTGTATTCCTATACTCATCCACAGAAGCTAAGGTAATATTTCGACACGCAACTGCAATAAAACATAAGAAATTACAGAGCAAAAATGTTTTCTTGCTCAGATAACAATGAGGTTGAGAGGATTAAAAAAAAAAAAACCACACCAAAAAAACCCCAAACACACAACCCCCCAAAAAAGCCCAGTGCATATAGATGCTCAGTCATGGATGTTTATAAACAAGCACATTGAAAAAATAAATTTTTTGTTGCACAGCAGTGCTGTTTATGTGCCTTTGGAAAGATGCCTGTGTCCACTTTACTCCCAAAACAGCAATGATGTTGCATTTTTACGATGCCGCTATTTTTAAAATAGCTAAGGGTACAAGGGAGAGAGAAAATATGAAATCACAGTAATCGAAACAGTGCAAGTACTCAGTAATCCAAGCAGCATAAAGTACTCTAGAACTTTTTAGAATACCTCCTTCCTACCTGTGGATCTTCATAATTGCTTTCTCTATTCATGAAATCTTCAATGAGGGCTTTATCTTGGTAAACCTCAGCAAGGCAAACTCTGCAACAGATACAATTGAAGGTGTTGTACATAGTTGAAATTTTCCCGATTCAATACAGATTTGTTAGCACTAGGGTTCAAAAATGTTGAAATTGATAAGTCACGTGAAAAAACCCAAAAACATAAGAGGACCAATTTAGGCTGTACCTAGAACATAGACAGAAATCTTCTTACTTATAATTAAGATAGGTCTGTGGATTTCTGACAATATAACGAGCTCTTCGTCCAACGGAATGAGAAGTTTTATCGAGGGACTCCTCAAAGCTGGCATGCATGATATCCCGAACTACTTGCCATGGAACAAAGGGCCCTTTTACCTGTGTGAAGAAAAACGTGTTTGGAGTAAAACTTCAGCTTTTATGTACACAAATGATGGTTAGAACCGGGATGAATTCCTAGGACTGATGAAATGTGTGTTCAGTATATAGGACCTCTATTTAATGGGTATATTAAATACCTTTGCATTTAGCACATGACTAGCAATGCGGCACAGCATGAGCAGACTGTCTTCTTGCACTGTCCAGGTGACACGCAGACGTGTCATTCTCTGCAGGGCACTCTGATCAGCTTCATCGTGGTAGCGCAGTCTTTTGCTTTTTTCTACAGAATCCTCTTCTAACAAATCCAGAAAAAAAACAGACCGTTATCTCAGTACTACATACTCTGATTAATTCAAACTCCTTTCACAGGCAGTATCAGCACCAACTGGAGTTTGTAAGAACGAAAGACAAAAGCAGAGAAGGAAGTAGCAGTTCAGAAAGTAAAATACCTCTTCCAGGAACAAGAAAACAAGCACTTTAGTTAGCAAACTGACTACCTAGAGCATCATACCACAAAGAATCTTTAAGCCAGCTATTAAAAGGTGATGGTGGATTGCAAGGAGTTGATCTGGTGCAGACAGGATTAGAATTTCTTTGGTTTGTACAGTACAGTAGTGCAATCATGACTGGCACACGGGTAACAGTTACAGCACGCTGCTGTTTTTCTCCAGAGCTGGTACACAGCCCCACGACACCTGAACCTCTTCACTGAAAGAGGAAACTTACTGTTCATCTCTTTGGGTTGCCATTTCCCACACTATGTGACAGTCACATCAGCTTTTCTAAAGCACATTACAGCAGGCCTAGGCATGAAAAAGAATGCTTCTTTTTTCCTGAAGTGTTACTGACCTTTCTTTTTCTTCTTTATCTTCTTTCCACTGTCTTTCCTAAGCCTCTTCCTCTTTTGGCTTTTCCCACCTCTCACTCGTTTGGTTCGATCCTGGGTTGGTTCTGTACTTATTTCAATACATTCCTCTTTCTGAACAAGTGACTCAGATCCTACCTTTGCTTCTCCCAAAATATTAATTTTGTTACCTAAAATGACACATATTTATAGTAGTGGAGCTTTATAGCTGTTACATTCTACAATATTAAGGTATAAAGAGCAAATGCCAAAGTTCCAGTATATTAAGACAGACGTCCTCTCAGACTTGCCCTTTGTTAGTCATGTCATTTCGTGCCACTTTTCAACAGTTCGCAGAATAAAATCCCCCATAAATGAGGAACCATCAAGTAATTACTAAGTCTCGCGTACCGTGCACAAACACAATGGAACTGAGTTGAGGTTTTATATTCAACCTGAAGCATTTCCTTCTCCTCAGCTTAAGTGTTAGGCTATGCAATTTTAACAGTGCCTATTCGTACAAAACATTGGTCCCTCTAGATTTTCTGCAAACTGCACATCAGAAATTACAAAGAATAAAAATTATTGTTCTATAGGAAGTTATTTACATATCTATTTTACTGCCCCAGAAGCATGCTAGATCATTTTAAGGAGACAGGAACAACCCATGTCATCACTACTGGATAAAAAATTATTGTTCCATATATCCAGAAATAGGGAAGGAAACTTTTTGTCTATTTTACTGCCCCAGAAGCATCCTAGGTTATTGTAAGGAGACAGGAATAACCCACATCCTCCATAATGGGTTTGACAAAGACAGTGACAGATATAATACAGTTACAGATGCCACGACCAGCATCACCACCTTACCTCCAGTGCTGAGCGGAAGGGGGTGTTTTGTTAAGAAGGTTTGGAGTCTCACTGTCACTCCGTTTTCAGAAACCGTACTTTCCTAAGATAACACAGCTTTAAAAAAGGTGATATGCAAAAGGAGTCCACTGGTTTTAACAACACTATACATTATACCCTTTGAATAGTGTCAGAAATAAGTTTTCAGTATAAAGGAAAAGATCTCTGGCTACAATGAAGAATCCATTTGTCTTATTACTACCACATATTTGATTGCCTCTAGAGCTTTTCTTAAATTATACTGTAATGATCGCTAGATATTGAAGGTTCGAACTTCAGCACATCTCCTCAAGTTTAAAATAAGTCATCACTGGAAAAGAAATGCTTGATTCTTTCTTTGCTACAGAGGCTGAGCAGAATTTTCTGTAAAATGGTAATTTTTTCAAAGCATTGTAGATTCCAAAGGAACTTCTAAAACGCACAAACCCAAAATGCAAACACAAACATTGAGTAGATGCCTCCTACACCATATTCTATCCACCTTAAACCTGAGCCCAAAGTGATGTCAATGTATTAGAGTTTTGCCATTCTCAGCAAAACCCATTTCTCTTGTGTGGAATTCACTGGCGATAGAGGTTGGTAACAGACAGAGAGAGGAAAGCTGAGACTGAAGAATTGCTGGAGGTCCTGTTAATGCTGAACAACTAGGTGACAGAACAGCAGATGAAATTAAGAGTGAAATGACCCTGCCTGAGGGAACAAACAAGCAACTCTAATTTTACACATACACTGACAGGCTCTGATTTGACCACTACTTAGGGTAGGGTAATTGCAGCCAGTTCTGTGAAAGTACCTGTTCAACGCTTGGCATTTGTCACAAAGCAAAGCAAACGTAAGGAATTCTTAGGAAAGGAAAGCAAGACTATGCAGCTGTAAAATCCATGGTTGGCCTCAGCCTGAAAGCACTACGTGATTCTATTTCCACCTTAAAAAGGATATAGCAGAACTAGGAACAGGTTAAAACAAAGGCAATGAGAATGATTAAAGGCAGAACAGGTTCCATGCTGGGAATAGTTAAGTATCTAGTAGATGCCAGTCTTTAAAAAAAGAGATGATAATGGGAAACATGACAGATGTTTACAAAATGAAGTGAAACAGAAATGGTAATGGAGAATGATATTTTTCACCGCTTCCCTTAGTACTACAATTATTAGGGATCTTAAACCATCAAAAAGGAAGCAGTGACACACAATACGACTTTGAAACACTTTGGTACAGGAGGCTGTGGATGCTGAAGATTTATGTGTGTCCAAAAAACCACACAAATTAATGCTAGAAGAAAAAGCTATTAACTGCTTTGAAACATCGTCCCCAGGTTTACAATGGCCTTGAGCCAAACTTACAGACAGCTAGGAGAATATTCTGAGGAAATATCACTATACAATTCCGTTGCTCTTACAACCTTCCCTACAAATCTTTTCTTGGCAACCATCAGAGACAGGACATTAGCCAGAACTGGGATGGCCACTCTTTTTTGCATACGTTGAGCTTCCTAGTAATTTTTCTTTTTCCTGCATGTATTCCCTTGTTCTGGATGTTTCAGTTTTCAGCTGACAACTTCTACATTCCAGAAAGGCCAGAGGTACCACTAAATAATCCAAATCACTTGCGTAATAAAGTATTTCTCCTTTGGTTGAATGTACTATCAAGTTCAGTTCAGATAAAATTTACAGCCAGTTCTTTCATTCACTTGGGCACCAAGATTTACCACATGCAAAGCCTTACTGAGATACATGACTGAGAAAGCATGCGAGCACTAACATTTTGCTATCAGTATCTCAACCTTAATCTTAACATTTGGAAAAGTCATTACAGTATATAAGTTTTAAAATACCCACCTTCCTAGTCTTATTGATGATGTAGCTCGTCCAGATCCAGTTGCGTTTTAGATGCCCATAAAAGCTGGAATCCAGACCTGCAGCTCCTAACCCATCTCCGGGGATAGTTCCATCATCAACCACCTCTCGGCTGCCTCTACGAGAAAGAGTAACAAAACATTCAGTAAATATTTTGTAGGCAGTGCCTTCTCAGCTGCTCTTAAGTGATGTGTGTGCAATGCGCTGAACTCCCGCCTTGCCCTTCCAATTTAGATAGGGCTGGGAAAGAAGAGGAGAAAGAGACGCTTGTTCCCTTAACCCTGTTCCAGAAGTAGCATGATAACAACGCTTTTCCATTAATTTTTGTCCCTGATATTTAATGAATGAACTTTCAGTTTAAGGATTACACTCAGAGCAACTTCATTACTGTTAACTAAGTTCCAATGGCCATGTTAAACTCTGTTCTCAGCACTGTTCCTGCCACAGAACTAGAGAAAATTCCTGCTCAGATGAAAAACTTTCTCAGGATGACTGTGGGGAAAATCTTCCCCAGGAACTAAAGGCAATCGTAACCCTTTTTCACACTGACTGTCAAGCACTGGTCTCTCCAGTTTTCTAACAAATACATTAAAGCTTGTTTAAATACACATACAAGCCAGAGAAACAGAAAAGCACTGCAATTCTCTCCCTGGAAAGAGGATGAAACTAACAATGAGTATCATGTAATGCATGAACTGGTACCCTTCACAAATAAGCTACTTTATTATTACTGTGGTGTTACAGTGCAGAATGAAAAAAAAAGAAAGATTTTTTTTTTCTTCTTTATAAATACGACACTTTGCAAGAAATCATGGAGACAAACTTCCTAAAAAAAATAATTAAAAAATCAAACTATGAATGAATTTAGCATATGCAGTAGATACAACAGCTCTGACAGTCCAGTAATAACACCAAAGAGTATTTTTGAAATCCTGTTTCACCTTATGATTTTTTGAAAGCTACCACGAAAAATTTTCAGTTAAGCTTTCAATAGGCAACTCTTTCATCATAACATTACACTACCAATTAAATCCAAAAACTGTTTCTTGACCTTAAAGATCTTGCAGTCATCTCCAGCCTAACTGCAAGTCAAGACCAGATAGCCAATTTAAATGATTTCTTACTGTACAATGGAGACCATATGCAAAAGCTGACAGATGGACTGAATAGAATTTTTTCTATCAGCAAGGATCAGTGGAATTAGGTTCCCTCAACTCCATTATTTTTTTTATTAAGATAACTTGATATATCGTACCTGTAACACTGAACTAACTGAAAATACTTTTAAACAGACTGTTTATTGAAACAGAATAGAATATGAGCAAAACGCACAGTGCACAACAGTCAATATAAATAAGTATAGCTGACATTGTGCATGGCTGTCACGGGCTGTAGGTATGCAGTCCTCTCAAGTACACTGGTTGTGATTAGGCAGAAGATGAAGTGTTCCAGAGAGCACTTCCAGATTTCACCAGTGTATACCAACACCATATTAGAAATTAATCTGTAAACGATATGCAGCAAATTGCAACACAGAAGGACAGATTTCAGAATGTGACACTGGGGAGCTACTGAAGCTACAAGGTACTTGAGAAACCATGATATAAAGCACAGGAACAGAGAATCTTTAATTTTTTCCCTTGCAATAACTGTACTTAGGAAGGTACTCCTTCTTTATCAGCTTTGCTTTCCCCAAGACTTTTGACACACATCTGTACTACTTTGGAAGAAAATCTGAGTCTGTTTTACCCATACCTTGCTTGGTAGACAAGTTACATGTAAACATGACACGTAACTACACGTCTTTATAATCAGATAGCCTCTGAATTACAAAAAAAAACCCACAACACCCAACTGAAATGCTAGAGTCTTAACTGCATTTGCTATTGAGTAACATCCTCAAAACCAGAACAGTTCTCTTTCAAGCAACAAAACAAGGATGAAGATGACATACGTGGTATATTCCAACATTGCACATTTTCGCTCCAGATTGTGTTTATCCACTGCTGACTCTTGTTCCATTTCTACATCTACTGTAGTCTCCTCCTCGTGAAGATTACTTCTCTTTGAACGCGGACAGCGGACAACTCCTAGACATACAAATGGTTTTGACTATCAGCATGAGAAGTAGTCTTCAACCCATTTTCAATCCACTTGCTATGGTAAACTACTGCTCCCAAACAGTACTAATATTTTTACCACTTCTCAATAAAACATGCTACCTTCTTACAGAGGCTAATGGTGTTCCAGTTAATTTCCAGCACAAGGCACTAGCTTGTCCAAAATTGTATCCAGGGCAGAAGTAATGGAAGGCTGGTACCCTTTATAAGGAAAATAATTGAGCAGTTGACTGATATCCTAGGCATTGATCACAGCCTTTCAGATACTCAAATACATCAACGATCCTCAAGAAATGATGCGGCAGGTTGAGACTGCTGAAACACGGTGTGAACATTCTGCATGGCTGACACCTTCATGTTGGAGGTACATTTAGGATACAGCAGAGAAGTCACATGATGGCTTTATAGTAACAGAAAAAGGTAGGGAAAAAACCCAGTTTCTGGCTTACTACTGCTTTTTGGCTGCCCATGCTACAAAGACGATAGGGCAGGACTAGATCTCAGGCAAGTACCTGATCTAGAGGCTCAATATAAACTTAAATCCAGCACAGTGCAATTTTCCCCTCAAGGCTCCACATGGAAAATACTTAACTGGAACACAACAAAGCTTTCATAAACATGCAAACTGGTGAAACAATATCATTCCCGTATTTCGGGGGCAAGGAGTAACCGTGGTCTGACCAGCCTGCAAAAGCTGCAACAGTCATAAACACACTACGATTTGACAAATGTGTAAGGAGCCTTTTGCACATAACTGCTTCAATGCAAAAGTAAGACAAAATTACAAATAGATCCTTTTACATGGCTGACTAAATTACTGGAATACACAATAGCGTTTGTCTAGAGTTTCAGGAGAAATCTCTTAGCTCCAATTTTTTTTTTTTTTTTTTAAGTATACTTGTTGTATCTGTATATCCTATTTAAAAATGTAAAAGGACCAAGCACAAAAATAAACTCTACAAAACTGGGCTGCATAAAATCCTTTAGCTTCCTTCATCTTACTCGGGCTATCTATTAGAAGGCTTAGCAACATCTTTGTAAGGAAAAGGGATCTCTGTTTAAACCGGTAGAGAGCTATGGCAAAAATATACCAGTAACTATTTTCAAAAAGGCTTTTTCACAACTGGATTAAAATTAAATTAAAAGTAAAAATTAAACAGGGCTATTATCAAATTTGATACTTCTAACAGGACAGTTAATGTTTTTCCTTCAACATTGCTCTGAAAATTTCAAGTGGATCTCAACATTATAGAATTATTTGGACAGAAGTTTTAGCTTTTTTTTTTGATGTACAAGGTGACCAGCCAACAGAACAAAACATTGGCAGTGACCAAACAGAGCCTGCCTCAAGTTTTAGGAAAGGAGGAGGAATTGTGGTATGAACAGAATAAACAGTAAAGGTGATAAGAATGTACATATATACATATTATACCATACCCAACGGTGTATTAAGGCAGACACACTGCAAATCAAACCAGAAGTTTTCCACATCCTGCATGGTATTCAGAACGTACAGGCGCCTCTCAAATGGGCGGCTGCTTTGAGCCAGGTTGTAGTGGGGGTCACAGATAGTGGTATCAACAATCACAGCATTTCTCTTCATATACACAAAGACCTGTGAAATACAGTATGCTTCCAGCTGTTAGGTAAAAATCATTGAAATTGCCTAATTTACAGGACACACAACCTAATCTAGCTTAGGACTGCATACCATTTTTTCAGTCTTTGCTGTTTTGAGCCAGTACTCTGATAGAAGACACACCCATTCCCACCCTATTGCATTGTACTCCCAAACTTCCTTTGCCAGCAATCCAGAAATCTCGTTTCTAGATTTAGAACAGTTTCTTTTCCCCCGTGTGCACAGGATATTCCAAGTTTCCACAGAGAGTGACTATTTCCTACGAGCTCTCATTCAGGATTTGCATAAATGTGTTTTGGGGCCTAATTATCTTTCTTATCTTCATAAAGTATATGTTGGGACTGCCATCTCCTTTGCACATGCTCTCTATTTATAAAGAGATGCGTACAAATGTCATGATTTTACTCTGATCAGTGACTTTATTCTGTGTCAGACATCCAATGCCTAACACCTTGATGGAAAAGAATGTGGCATGCTCATTTTTCATAGAGTGCTGCCAGTCTGGAACCTCCTAGGTCATTACTGCGTGCAACGTTCAGCATTATACATTTGAGTAGTGTCCTTCTGGAAAAAGAGGTAAAAATAATCTGCACAACTTGCAATACGTCACTTGAATCTGGAGGTTTGCATATACGTCTGAAACATCAGTATTTTACTTAACTATTTAAGGTAATTACAAGCCCCAAATCTTGCATTTATTTCACTGGACAAAAAACATGAAGAATAACGGCTAAATGTTTCAAAAAATTACCTGGTCTTTGTCTTGAAACTTCTCTGTTGGGCCAAACTGTATCAGTCCCATATAACATAATCTTTGAAGGTTTTCTACCACTGAAAAGATGTACCTCCTGCAGCAATATTAGAATTATTACAATTTGCACTCATGAAAACAGTAAAAATTATACCAGACAACATGCCATTTTCATGACGAAACCTGAAGTTTCAGGAAACCACCCTTTTTTTAAATACTGAGTTTTAGCATTTCTGAGGTGGCATTTTTGTTTCAGTTGTCAGCCTATGGAAAACACGTAATATCCCAAAGCTCCAAATTTCCTTTCCTTAAATCACAAACACAATATTTTAGACAAATACCAACTAAAATTTTGCTAGCAAAGAACATTAGCCAGAAATACCGTATGTAAAAATGAATTAAACAAGCTCAGAACACCAGTAGATCTGCAGACAATTTCGTATAATGAAAAGACGATATGAGTAAGAAAACATAACTGCTAAATACGGGCTGATAAGCCTTGACACCTGTACATAGAACGAACTGTGCAACGATCCTTGTAGTTAAGGTTGTTTAGAAATACTGCTCCAAGAAACTGCTTTCAGTTGCTTACAGCTTTGGCAGAGCAAAAAGCGCAACATTTCCCGTGCTGTGTATCCACTTATATGGCAAAATTCTGGAAGTTGCAGGAAACTTCTGCAAGACCTAGTTTCTGAGAAGGAGTTTGTCAAAAATTAGCTTCGCCCACATTTAGCTTCACTAAGGTCTAAGTTTTGCTGTGCAGTGAAATGGGAATTGTATTTTGACAGGAGTTTTCTCTGGGGCTCAGAAAGATTATTTGACAAGCCTAGAAATAGTGAAGCAAATTTGGCTGAGTTAGAAGTTTTAGTGAATGGGGGGGCAAAGACACAACTTGGTTCCATGTCATACTGTTTTGCATGAACCTACCAGATGGAGCCTGCAGATTTCAGAAAATACCATAAACCAGTTTCCTTCCTACTAAGATTCAGCAAGTAATAGGTTAGGAATTGCAAACCTGAGCTGACCACAAAAGTCTTGACGGCTGATATTGTCTAGTACTGTTCACTCACCAGTGACACGTTTGCAGGTTTGCAAAATGTTGTATAAGCCTCCAACCATCCAAACCCATACCATTAGCAATGACTTTCTGGGGAAACTAACATGGTGCTGTCGATCCCACATATTCAAATCACTTTCCTTAATGTTGCTTTCCCTTCCTATCTTCAGCCCAATCTCAATTTTTAAATCTCCCTGATGAGGAACGGCAAACAAGGGCAGACATGGCACCGAGAGCACGAGTAGAAATTGTATGGTACGTATGAGAGGCAGGAACTGGGAAACATGGCACCTTCTGAAAGATTTGTGAAGGACAGCAACATTTAGACTCTATTAAATTCTGAATTTAGCAGCAGTCAGGAGTGTGTTTTATACAGGAGTAACATCCTGCTGATGAGTTATGAAGGACAGAACCTCCCAGCTCTCAAACACTGCCTGTCAGCATGCATGAATATTGTTTATTAGTTTCTTATTACCTTCTGTTTGGGAGAGAAAAATACAATTTGGCACACTGTCCTTAGAAGATTGATGATCCCTGTCTTAAGTAACAAAGTTCTCTTTGACACAAACAGGAAATAACTGACAAAACAGCCAACCACTGTTGTTTCCTCCCCAGACCCATTTACTTTGACTCATCCGCTTACCTTTTGTAGAGAAGCTGCTGTCGGACTGACCTTGGAAGAAATCTGATCAGAGTGTGTTTTTTCAGTGGATCGTTTAAAAAATCTTCCAGACCATCCACCTAGAATTATTTTAGAAGTTAATCAAAATGCAAAATATAACCATCCTTTAAAGTACCAAGCTTTGCTACCAGAACTGTCTACCGAAATATTTTCTAAGCAAATGTTACTGCTTTTGTAAAATGGTTAGACATTATGCTTGTTAATCAACGAGGCAGAAGATTCAGTGAGAATATAAAAAGCTCTTTGCAAAATATTAGCTTAAGAATTCGCAGTATTACAGGGCTATACATTTTTTTCATGGGGCTGTAAAAGCACCTAACTTCTCTGTAAAAGAACTGAAGTGTCTACTCCCCAATGGCTAGTTTTGTTAAAACAGACTACGAAGATATCATCGGACTTTGAAGTAAAACAAATGTAAAACAAAAAAAGCACTGTACCTTGTAGCTGACTTGCACTATCTGAACAAAGATTGAGAGAGGCAAGCAGAGAAGAATGTCGCTAACGAGAGCCCATCCAAATCCAAACTCCCTGTGAACCGGGAGAGGAGGGACATAGCGCATCCATGACACATCATCCACATACACTAGGAATAAGAACACTGGCTTAGACTCAGACAGGACAAACCTAATAGTTACACCAATAGTTTCACTGCGAGCATTCAAGCAGAACACATTTGGCAGTTCATAGTACAGAAATCTGAAAATCTAAAGTGACCTGAAAATTATCCAAATCATCGATTTTCAATCTTTTTTGAAGTAGACTTATCTTTTTTTTTTCAGTGTTGAACCATGGCAAAGTCAGGATGTGCCACTTCTTACCTGTATGATTGGATAACTCTACTTCAGTCTCCTGCGCAGAGATTTCAGGATTCATCACAGTTGTTGTAATTTCTAAGGTCCCATCCGGTTGCGCTTCAAGTACAGCTGCATTCACATCCAGCCCTTGTTTGCTGCCTTTTTTCTCACCATCACTACCTCCTTTTTGCTGTGTTCCATTTAAAGGGTGTCCATAAATTAAGTACCAGAGGAACATGTGGACCATTCTTAAACGGGGCATTTTGGGAAGAAAGCCAAGAGAACGCCCAAGTCCTGGAACTGGGAGGGAAGATTAAGTACCAAACAGAAATAAAAAGAGGATTAGAACAGGAGAAATATCCACCTCTGCAAAACTGATGTGAAGAAAACTCAAAGGAAAGATGGGCAGTTGAAAGTAAATATCAGTTACAAATAGTAAGTTACAAGTAGTAAAGAAGTAGTAGTGAATACAAATACTCCAGTTCACAACTGTAAAAAAAATAAGTAGCTAAGAAAACATTGGATAGTGAGATTGCTTTAACGTAAACCCAATTTTTCTTCTATAAAAGAAGAAAAAAAACCTGCCTGTCATCTTAGGAGACCCCAACATCCGAAAGTGATTATTAATAATAAATGGGAAAGTGAAAGATGACAGAAAAACCAAAGAGTTAGCTGTACCTGTAACAGGGTGATAGTTTTTTAGCTGTGTTATGCCCATTTTTTCATCAGTTTTTCTTGCCCGACTATTATTATCAGCTTTACATGAGCCTTCTTGCGTTTCTCCTGAATCAGGAGCTGCCTCTTGCCCCAGGTTTTCTTCTTCAGCATGGTCCTGGGATGTTGGTGTCTGGGGAACTTTAATCCTGTATTAAAACCAAACAGGGATTGAGTAAAAAATTAAGCAAACACTCACATTTTGTTCAAGCTGAACAGAGATGGCATTGCTGGGGCTGGTAACTAAAAGAAATGCAACTCTCCTCTTTGCAAAAGGAGGATGACCTTGAATGCTTGCTCCTAATAAATGATACCGAATAAGAATATTTTGATAGAAAAAAAGGGGCTTATTTGAAAAGATAAGCTGGGCAATGGAATTTAACACACACAACTCTATTCTGTACTGATACGAGCTTCCTGTTCTTAAATTAATCTTTTCAGACATAAGGGGCAAATGGAAGCTTGTGATTTTATTTGAGAATGTATAAATAGTTCCTAAAGAAGGAACCAAAATCCCATCTTAGAGAACTGGTCTCCTTCTGAGGCTGCCTGATCATGTTCCTTTTTTATGCTTTGTCTCCAAAGCCATGAATCTTATGTTCTCTGCTGCCCAGCAGACTTGCACTTGGGTGACAATCTCAGCCTACACTTATGACTAAGGTGTTGAGAAGTGGAATTTCAACATGAAACACCCTCAGATTCTCCTCCTCTTAAGAAAGCCCTCAAACAGCCAGGCATCAGTGCCAGCTCATCTTCCTTTGTTGATGTTTTAAAGGTAAAAGGTGATCCAGTCTTCTATAAAAGTTACCGAAGGCTTGCAAGCTTGCCAAAAATTGACATTCAAATCTTTTGCAAATTAAGAAGTTGATGCCTATACTTCAATTAGAAGTCTCCATATGATGATTTATCTGCCCATACCTCACGTACACAAGAAAGTGCTTAAGTCTCAAGAGAGTGGGAATTTCTCCCTAACTCCCATATTTCTCTCTCTGCAGCTACAGGGAATCCTACACTTCCTCCAAACATTGCACCAGGATTACAGGCCTAACCTTGGCCTCAAATCTGGTACTAACCACAGGAGAGCTTAGTGTTGCCCACGAGTAAGCCTCACTCTGCATGAATGAGCAAAGCTCTTTAAATAGGGCTGTTCGAGAAGACACGCTGGGTGTGTGACACCACGTGAGGACAGCCCCTCTGAAACGCAAAGCAAAAGGAGCATGGAGAAGTCAAGACCTTGAAGCTAAAGCTTAAAGTCCAAGGGATCAGAGTTCAATTCCTTTTTTCCTCACTTTGAGAGAGATTCAGAATTTTGCTTTATCTTAGTGGTTTGATTTCTCTATTGTTAGAGGCTGCTAATTTTTCTTTAGTTTACTTTGTGTTTATTTCCTCTGCCTATTTTTGCATGTACTAGATAAGTCAAGTTCCCCACAAACCACACGAACCATCACTGCAACTTGCCTGTTTGCTGTGCTTGAGTTGGAGATTCGGAAACGCACCTGCTCAATGGCACTTTTTACAAGGGGATCATTAGGACTCACCGAAGGATGCACAACAAACTCTACCTGTTCAAAGCAGCAGAAAACAAACATGAGGCATTTATGGAGATAATGTCTCATATCAGCTGTGTAGATTATGAGATATTAACAGTTAATTAACAATAGCGACAATGGATGAAACCTATGAAGGTTTAACAATTCACAGAATAGTAACACTTCTGGATCAAAACTCCCATTGCTAGTTTGTGTTAAGCAAGAGACCAGACCATACGTACGGTCTCTGTACCAGTAAAGAGTTAATGTCATTTCTACAAACCTCAGCTTTTTGGTTTTTTTAAAATCTGAAATATTTGGGGAACAAACACTTAAACTTGCAAATATTAGGCTGAAAGGGATAAATGAAGAGCCATACCTCATAAGGCCAAACTAATACATATTGTTGCTGAACGTACACACACAATCTAGATTAGTAAGATTTCTTATGTGCCCTACAGCAATTGTGCAGCAGGTGACTTTCAATAGATTCTCTCCCTGCTTATGAACATTTCACACTAGAGTTACGACAAGGCTCAGCTTTACAACTACATTTTACTTCCATAAACTTCAGTAACAGTGGATTTTTGTTTTTCAAAAAAAAATAATCCCATTCTATAAATTTCAACTCAGACACTAACTTATGATTTCTCATATACTCCTGGCTTTCAAAAGGGGATTAAACAGAATTGTGCTGCAGCCTGACAGTGCAGGGAGAGAACCATGAATTGCATAACTGATAAGCAGCAGAAGCTCTCAGAAGGGAGGTTCAGAGACTTTGATCTCTGGACTATTCCTTGGTCTCACAATTATCTGCAGCACAATAATTGAAAGCACTAATCTGGTTTTCACAGTGGCTTAGTTTGGGACATGTAGCTTCTGGGCAGCCTGAGTGTGGGTTCTGCTACAAAAAGTAGTGTCCTCCATATATTTCAGTAAAATGGCCCAAAACATTTTGATAAATGAGAAGGTTGCGAGAAAAGCTGCTTCTGCTGCCAGGGTTTGTGCAGTCACCTTTTTACTAATGCCATCTTGAATGACTGTGGTACGATAGAGTCTGAGGAGTCCTTCTCGCGCGAGCTTCTGTACCAGTCGTACGATAGACTTTTTGCAGCATTTAGTAGAGACACCTTCTTGTTTCTCTTGATCCATCACCATTTTCTGCAGCCTAAAAGATGCAAAAATACCTTGCATTTTAGGCAGTTTGGAGCATTGCTGGGCTTAAGCAGTTTGTTAGAGGATGAGGGGTAAATGGATATTTCCCTGCTTTAGCAAATACCACTCACTTTTCCCTTTTGCTGTAGATAACTAATTTAGATTTACATTTCAGCTGTATTTTCTTTGTAATCAAGCTTATCCTTTTTATGTGACGACTACTGTTCTGATGACAGCAAATACTCAATTCCAGATTTCTCTGTGTATGGCTATAGTGCAGTTATGAATCCAGCCTCCCTAAGGCCAGGAAAACCTGCAGCTTTTTTTAAGTGGCGATTAAATATATGCAGTATATATTTCCACTTGTGAGCTCAGTTCAGCTTGGGGCAGAAGGAGTTTACTTAGTGGCATTCAGAGCTCAGAAACTACACATGCATTCACAATACAGATACACACATCCCGGCACTTGAAGCCAGCTCACTTCTTCCCCTGTAGCAGTCTGCAGGAGCGCACTCACACCCTACTCTCCTAACGCCTGCCTGTTTTCATGCACTTTTTCACAAATGCCCCGAGCCCTGTTTCTGACTCTTTCAATCCTGGAGAGTCAGTTCTGAAAAAGGGAAGGGTATTAAGGGAATGAAGCAATAAGTGAATGTACATATGGACTTCAACTTTTTCAAATGACTACCACATCCTGATAATTAACATAATTGTAGTGTAACAGCAGCAAATTTCCTTGGCAGAGTATGTGGAGGGGCAGAACTTTCACCAGTGCTGAGGGAACCTGTGGGCTACCTGTGGGCAGCACTGAAGGGGACAGCAGAGACCTGAAGTATCTGCTGAGCCTGCACTTAGATGCGACTGGATGAATCAGTGATGATGGTGGTGCCAGAAGACAAGGCTCTAGTTTTACAACACTCTGCAATTGAACTGGGTGACAGAAGGTTTCAAAATTCTCAAACCAGAAAAGAATAAGGACATGATTTCTTACTAAATTCCTATAGCAGGCAGCCCTGTGCGTATTGACATGCCAGGATCTTACATGCTGACACTAAGATGGATGGTGCAATCCTATTTGCAACAACAGAGTCCTGCCAGTTGGGAAGCTGGGACTCCAGGAGAGCACCAGAATTTCCATTTCTCTTTGGAGGTGAATCTTAAAAGGCTGAAAGACATTATAACATTCAGGGAAGTATCTCTAGTCCAGACAAGGCACATCAGGAGAAGACATATAACCATACCACATAAAACTGCAAAGAAAAGCAAGCTTTCACGACCCTGCTAGAATCCAAGTGACCAATGATGAGTGACATGAAGATATGAGTCTCTACAGTCCATGACAGAGTAACGCATGAACAATTTTTGAAACCATGCAGAAATTAAATCTACACAGATGAAAGAATCCTCAAGCAGGGAAGTGCTGTATCTTACTATGTGGCCCCAAGCACTGGCATACTGCAAACACAGAAAAAAGTTCTCTGATCTCTATTTATGGGACATATACTGTATAAAAATTCACTTATGTAATTATCTGCAGAGAACTATTAATGCTCCCAAACAGCTGATTAATTTTTAAGATTCAGTATAACTGCAAGCCCCCACACCTTCCGTGTGTCATCATCTCCAACTTTATAGCATATAGTGCCATCAGGGACAAGAAAAGCCACCAATGGAATAAGCACACAGCATTGCTAAAACAGTGCTTCTGCTACCAAAACACATCGGGCCCTCAGAACGCTGTTTTCAGATGGACTCACGTGAACAAGCTTTCAATTAGCCGGAGGTTTCGAACAGCTTCCACAATGAGGTTTCGGCGCTTCAGCAGCCTGTATGTTTCATGAGACCTCTCCACTGCGGTAGCTTTGGAACGCTTTTCCTTCTTTTGGCCGCACATCTTCTAGTGCACAGTATGGACAAAAATAAAAATTTTACATGTACTATTCAATGTCTTCAGCCTACCACTGGTTCCTCACACAGTAGCATCTGAGGAATTCAGAGTTTTGATGTATTTATTTGTAAGAAACTAGTCAGCTGGGGATTATCTTTTATCTCCCCTTCACAGGCAGGGAACTAAGGCAGAAACTAAGATTTCCACGCAGTTAGATGCAGAGATTTATGCACTTTCTCTTTCCATCCCACATTCTGAGCCATTTGGACTTGAGAGTTTTGGCCTTGAAAGCTAGTAACTGCCTTAACATCCTGCTGAGTCCAAGCCAATGTAAGCCGTCTCTCAGAAAGGCTGCTTCTCCCAGGCTCAGTCCTGCAGCACTGAGGCTACACAGCTTTTATGTCGAAGCCCATTTGTTCCTCCTGGTTTAGAGCAGACAGATCAGATGATATGCAGCACTTGTATGCACAACAGACACTAAATGATGACATGCATTAAGACAACATAGGGAATCTGGAGAGCACTAGGGAAGTACCCCAGAACTGTATTTCCGACATCTACCTTCCTACCACCTGGAATAATTTTCACTTGTACAGTGCAGCCAAAACATGAATGTACTTTGAAATTAAATTTTAAAATCCAAAATAATCCCATAAATGAATACAAAAACTATAGCTTGAAGTCTCACTGTAAAAGCACGTAACTTAGCTCAGACAGCCGTATGAACAAGAAAATATTAAGACGTGATCTTACCTTAGGGTCTTCAAGTCTGACCTCCTCCACCACAGCCACATCCCCGTCTTCATCAGTGCAATGAGCACAGGTGGAAAAACTGGACTCCTGCTTTAGAGTATCCAAAGTAGCACTCTCCCCCGAAAGGCTGTCTGGGAGCTCATCAGGCTCTTCAAGAATTTGAGGGGAAGGCAGCTTCTTCCCCTGAGACTTCACAGCTGCTGGCTTTGAACCTGGTTCAAGAGCAAACAGCCTTGTAATTGTTCTGCTCTCACAGTTTCCTGTAAATGTTCAGCTTCTCTCTCTATAGAAGGCCTTCCCCCATACACCCAGGTAACTGTACTTAAAAGCATTCTTCTACATTTTTCACATATTCTTCTACCCTGCTGGAAGCAGTGGTTTGATCACAAATGACTGCATTCAGCCTCCAAAAGTGGAGATTAAAAAAAGTGAACTCCCTGTCATGAAATAATTCTCTCCGAGCAGATGCCTCTTCATAGGCAGCCTTAGAAGACCATGAAGGACCAGATTAGCTTACCCAGAAACTGCTGTCTAAAGAAAGGAGACTTCCTGTCAGAAAAATTCTCAAGTTCTGCCAGAAACCTGACTTTTCTGACTCAAAGCAGAACAAGAACAAAGATTTAGTACTACTCCAAAGATAATCTACATAAGAAATGGAGATCTGTTCTCCTCTCTTCCCTTGGAGTTCATCAGAGAAGTTGTACGAGCATTCAAATAGTTAAAATAAATCAAATACAAAAATACACCCACATATGGTCTTTAAAATATGTCCCCAAAAGGCTATTAGCTTTCATATTAAGATGTTCCAAATAACTAAAGAAAAGAGATGAAGCAATTAGCTTCAGGAGACAAGACGTTTTTGTTACAATACGCTTAGGGGAGTAAGACTGTGGGTTAAGTCATCCCAAGCCTATTGCTGCTTGAAATTAGTTAGTTACCATCTTATCTGGTCCCAGACAAGAAGTCGGTGTTACTCTATGTAAACTCACCCCACTTGAAGTTTTGCATCAGTACATGAACAAATATATTTTACACGGACTCTAAGGTTCAATACCAGACATTTCCAACTCAAAAAAAAACCTGCTAAAAGAGGAAGAATTCTTCTATGGTTCAATTTAAAAAAATGTTAACTGGCTGGTCTGTCAGCGCCTGTGCTATTTCCCGCACCTAAGATAACAGTTACACGTCCAATGGAATGAAGTGATGCGTTTTAATGAGAAGCACAGCCTGCCTTTTTCCTTAGTGAGGAAGAAAAAAAATATTTCAAGAAAGACAATGTGTTCAAATCCCTTCTGAAGTCTTCAAGGACTTTAAAAGCTAAAGCTCTACCAAGATGGTGCTCTCTGATAGGCACAGTCTGAGCTGTAAGATATTTTGAAAAACAGAGTCCATGACAGATACTTTTGTCAGTTCATCGTAGAGCATCCAAGGCAGATCCAAAGTTTACCCAAGGATGCTGTTTGTCTCAGCAGCTTAAGCCAACCTGTCTGCTAGCTACCCACTCCCACTACGCTCCCTTTTAGCCACACAGTCCAGCCTCCTTCCTTGCAACAGTTTGGGAATTTGTCTGACTCTCTCCAGAACCATTTCATCTCCTCAAGCCACCAGAAAAATAACGGAATATCCAAGAAGTAAGGAGTGTGAGCCCATTTCATCTGCTTGGGGAAAAGGGGAGAAATGCCATAGGGGTAAGGAGAAGGAGACTTATTTTCCCAGCGATTGGCAATAGTCAGAAACGTTCTTTGGCGCACACAAACACCAGTGCACACTTCAGTCCTCAGAATCTCCAGAGATCACCACACCTACAGTATACCAAAATATAACACTTTTGGTGGAAAGAGAACATCAGAAAAGCATGGAAATAATCAAATAAGCGTAAAAATAAATACATGATCAAAATCTTTAATGGAAGCTAATAGCATAAGGTATTTTTCTTTAATAAAAGGATCCGTAAGAAAAATGCAAGGTTCTTTCCAAATTTCAAAATCATGATCTACCTTTAGCTGGTGTTGACTGATGGGTATCATCTTGGAAACTTAATTTCAACAGAGAACCAGAATTGGCCTTCTGACCTTTTCCTCTTTTCTTGCTATCTTTCCCTTCTTCTTCATTGTCAGATTCTGAGACCAAAGTATCATCTTCTCCAGGAGACGCATCTTCCACAGGTGGGGAATCTTCTGGCACTAGAGCCAAAGTCACTGTAGCTAACTGCTCACTCCTCGCCTTCTCTCTCTCAAACTGACGGTTTAAATCACTCTCCTCTGCAAAAATGTATGAAATGTACTTTGTTGTCCTTTGCCGACCTTCATCCTCCATAAAACCCTAAGGAAATAGTTGGAACGTTATTTTACCACCTTACTTTTCCATTCTCGCAGTCTGTTCTCCAGCATGAACAGTTGGAAAATTTTCTAACTGTTCTCCCCTCACATCAAAAAATATCATGTTATTATCTTTTTTTCCTAAATAACAAAAATGTTGACTAACCTTAACACATAGAAATCAAAAGAAATACCATGCTTGAAAAATAAATAAAACTGCATTACCCGCATACTAGAACGAAACGCCTACATTATGTGGGATGTAGAAAAGTCTAAGGAAGAACAAACTATATGTATTCAGACTGGAAATAAATTTTTTTTTTCAGAAAAAATTTTCTGTGAAATAACCGCAATGCAGAAGTTACCCAGAGTGAATCAGAGTCAAGTGGAACTGCTGTTGCCCTGTCTGCTACAACTGATGCTTTCAAGCATCTAAAAACTCAAACACTTAGCCTATCGATAAGGGAAGATTTCATTTTCAGTTCACTTAGGAAAAAGTATGTTTAGATATTCCAATGGTTTATATAGTTTGTTTGTTTTTAATTCTATAGACCTTTTTACCAAATGACAAGATCTTAGTAAAAAAATTCTCTATTGAGGGAAAATATCAATTATCCTGCCTTTGTGAAAAGGGGCAAGTGGGTGCATGAGAGAAATGACAGCTGTATTTGTTCATCTTGTCGAAAGAAAAAAGAATATTGAAATATCTGGAAATAAGGAGTTTAATCACCATAACCTCTACAAAAGTAATTGGTTTTTTTTCCAGAATTTGCTGGTATTTTCAAAAGGCAAGTAAATTAACGATTAACGTACAGAGAGTGTCCAACAAGATCCTTCAGTAGAGGATCTTGCAAAATAGAAGTTGTCTAATTGTCCAAAATTAAGCGAACTGGCTATTTTGAGTTGAAAGACATTTATGTTCATCTCCATAAAGTACCAGCCCCCAGGTCATTGGGTTACCACTGATTAGGTAAGCGGCTGAGGCCAGGTGAAGCAGAGTTGAGGCCAGTTTCTCTGCCCTGTCTCATTTTGGAGGGCAGACCTGTGTCACAGTGCTGGGAACGGTGTTTCTCCAGAACGCTGTGAAGTGGCGTCCGGCAGAATCCCACCAGCTGGTGTGGACCTCCGGACCGTGCACTCAGCATGTACAGACAGCAAATATGGGGCCATATCCCATTTTTCCCCTCACCAAGCATTATTACTTAAGCATCCAGTCACAAACAAATGTAAAATACTTGCACATCTGAGTCAGCAAACTATTAAATGTCAAGGCAGATGACCAGGAAACAATAAAGAAAAGATACGAGAGGGGAGCAGATATGTTACATTCTAACAACTAGACCTAGTCCTCAGATTACAGTAGGTTAAAATTTTAGTACTCTTTGAACACTTCTCTTGTATACTTTTTTCTCAACTGAAGTAATACTTTTTTCAATCTTACCAGAACTCCTTCACTGTCAATTCTCAAATCCCTGCCATTTCTATTGTCTGAGGTTAACAATGTTATACCACCACAGTAACCACAACTGTATCTCCAGTTTGAATATTTTATTATAAATATATAAATAACCTAAATTATTTTATTTTAACCTTACCTTGACAACTTTGTACCTCTCCAGAAGGCGACAGAGCATCCTTGCTTCTAGCTTCCCCACATTCATAGCCAAGCGAATTTCTGCCTGAGAAATACCTTTGGTTCCCCTACTTTCAACTGTTTCAGAGAGAAAAAACAGAAAATACCTTAGGGAAATAATCTCACTGAACTATATATACATACATTTGTATATACATTCATATTTGCTCTGAATAACTGTCTCTGCCAGAATATAAAATTTAACATTCACCGTTAACAACTAAAGACATTTTCACAGACATATACAATATACAGACAAATACTGTCATAAAACACAATTTTACGTAAAGCAGTGCCCCACCAGAATGAGGTCTGACAGTGACAGCTTCAGAGTAAAAGCAGGGTGAATTTTTTCCTATACAGCTTTCCATAGTCAGATATTTTCTCCATTATGAAAGGAAAAGAGGTAGGAGAAGAAGGAACACTGTTCTCTGTCACCTTTTCTCATCCCACCATAACGCCCTGTTTCTACCATGCTGTCTTATTTTGGTGGCACTGAATAGTTGATAAGCTTCCAGGGAGGGGTAAGAGGTGGCAGCACCTATAGCTCCAGTTTAATCTGAACATCAAGCTCATCTTTTCCATGAAAAAATGACACTTTCTGATACATAAAAAGCAACGAGAACTTAACACACCTTCCCGTATATACCTTTCTTTCATACATACAAGGCATGTCTTACTACATCACCTACTCAGCTCATAAGCCTGGGTGAGCATATCCCTTTCACAAACAATATCCACAGGCGGAACAGCTTTTGTGATCATCTCTTCTTCATCGTCATCATGATAATCTTCCATTTTCTTCCGAAATTCCTTTAGTAATTTAAGGCAACGGACCATGACATCAGTCCCTGTGAACATGAATGTTAGCAACAAGTCTCATCAAAATGCAGGGGGGGAGTGCGTGTTTAAACTACTTTATTTCTTTCAGCAGCACAGAGTAGTCGTGGTGTGATGGGGAACACGAAAGACCAAAGACAACTGCTTATTTCTAGGAACAGTTTGCAACAGCTTTTCCCTATATATGAGTCTGTCAAAATACTGAGTAGCTGAATTTTTTAGGTGCTCATGTCTGCATCAACATTAGGACTGCCCAACACAATGATTTATGAGCAAATGGAAAACACTGCAGTAACAGGAGAAATTTCAATAGTACAAATAAATCAATGAAAGGAGTAAGTGCTGATCCACAATACTATTCTTCAGAACACGCATATGACTGTGAGATCACTCACTGGGTATGAAATCCCTCCTTTTTTTCAACAGACTGAAAGCATTTTTTTTACTTTCTATAAATGCAAATCACACAATGAAAGAGAACCATACATCTGAAGGTAGAGAACTCCTGCAATAAGCGACCTGGTTGCAAAACTCTTCCTTAACACAGGGTTGATCACTTGCTGAGGAAAGGCAAAGTGGACACTTTAGGTGGGCCCTATTAGGTGCTGCTGTCAGCTCCCCATATTTAAAAATCCCAGCACCTAAAGGAACTGCCAGTTTATCATATGTCCCAGCACCTTCTTTTATATTTGTTCGTATGCATGTTGGAGGAAGCATACACCAAGCAACTGGCATCCTGCAGAAAAATATCAAATAGAAGAGTCCTACCCCATTCAGTAAGCTCTTACAGCATAACTAAAACGTACAGTTATGCTGCACAGTTACAACATCACTATGAGAAGAGGTTCTTCTCAGCCTTTGTCTGCCGATTCTGCAACACATGCTACTAGTTATATTATGGAACCTCTATGTGCAACCATGTATGAGGAGCTAAGCTTCTAGATTTCTTGTCCAAAGTCCTAACCCACTCTCTGCACCTAGGGGATGGCTAGATTTATTACCACGTACAGTGTACTATAATTATATGCAATGAAAACAGAGATACAAAATCTAAGGTTGCTGCATACAAAGACAGAACACACTGCCGCCCACCAGCCACAAGAATCTCATACGTGATTCACTTCCACATCTTAACATGTTACTGTGCCCTGGCGGTGCTGTCATAAGTGTCCACCTACTTGACCCTTCTGGGATCTCACAGAAGAGTGGGGACAGATGACTTCAGGAGAGCTGTAGCGATCCTGCTCCTTGATATAAGGATGACCCACTATCATCAGTGTCATTCAGCACCTGCTGAACAATTTAAGAGACTAGTGGGAAGCTAGAAATAGGTTAATGTACATTGCCAGCTTCTAAAGCTTCAGTGATTCAACAGCTACTGCAGAAGGAGCCAATTCATGCTGCAGCAGTGGGTGGGAACATCTACAGCCATCTCCACTCCTCTGGTACAGCTCTGCTGTGAAAAATGCCAGGTGAAAGCTTTAGTTGAAATCGTTAAGGTTTCAGTTAATGAATTTTATCTTATGTATATATATGATCAGTTACTGAAGCCTAGCTGACATGAAGTTAATCTTCAGTAGCTTCATCACATGACTGAGCCCCAGGCCAGATCATTCCATTATTTTTGCTCAATCTGAACTCTTTCCCTGCCAGTACCCTAAGATACTGCTTAGGATAGTAATTAAGTGCTGACATTTTGGTAGGGCTGCAGGCACTGTTATCACATCCTCTGTATTTCTACAGCCCATTAATTTTCACTTGAAGCAGTATTTGAGAAAAAAATAAAAAAAAGACAGACACAACCCAAAACCCAACCAATTCTTTTTACTTTAGCTCCTGCTGCCCAATAAAGTGCTTCCCATAGCAGATGCTCTGGCTTCATCCTCAGTGATGATCCTCCACATCTATCTGCTTTCCTGTAACTCCAGAGATTAAACTATCTTGATCTCCAATGAAAATCAGCTATTATTAATTCATCCGAGTTTAATACCTAGTGTTTTTGAAGGCATTTATGTGGATTTTCAGCTTTTACATCTGTAAGATGGAATTATCATTCAAGTGAAAGATTTATCAGGTGGCATTTTTCATGACAAACTTAAGTAGTAAATGCAGCTGCCATTGTGTCAATCTGTGACAAAACATCTAGTGCCGTGTGGATTGCCACCAAGTTTATAAATGCACTTGTATTTTCTTGTCTTTTAATTAAATACTTTAGTTGGAATTAGATGTTTTCACTACTGATTATAAACTTCTATCTTTTAGCAATACTATTCTAGTTTTTTGGATTTTATTTGCAAATGTCTTCAGTTCATTAGAACATCTCTGAAACTTAATTCAGTGTGAGGAAGTATGAACAGCCTGGTGCAATATAACCTACTCAAGGACAGTGTAAGAGAGAATCTAGGTTTTTGTCAATGGCAATGCTAAATGGTGTGACTACAGGTGTCCCTGTCACACAAGCCACTGTATGTTGAGACACTTGCTCAGATCAGAAATACATTAACCTTGTGCAATACATATGTTGTAATGGTTTGATGATAATTTTTCCCATATATTTTATTGTATACTCATCCAAATCATTCTTTTATTTATTCAGTACAGTGTGCGATATTTCTCTCTGAACTGTGCTAGATGCTGTACCTACTTTTGGCCACTGCTTCTCTTTGTTCATAACACAACTTCCCTACAGAGAGATTTCCTTCCCCTAGACTTAAAAGATTTGAAGGAATTTGTTGTCTTATTAAGAGCCTTAATCCAACTTCACGTAACTGGCATTTACTTTTGTCTTCTTGAATTTCTCACATTTTTATTGGCTCTTTCACTTCTTCCTTCATGATCGCTCCTATTCACAAAGACTATATAATTTGCAATGTTTAGTTTATATCACTTTTTTTGCCCCACAAACAGTTCACTACATCTCTGAAAAACACACTCTTCATCTTTTGCCAGTGTTAAAAAGAAAATAGTTCTAAATCTGCCTCTTAGGATTTTCTGTGATTAAAGACTTGGTTTAGATTTCCTTAAGCAATTGCATTAATTCCACTGGTGACACTATCCTTCCCCGTACTTTCTATTATTACTTTGTGTAGTTTTTTTCCCAATGCAAGTTTTATCTGCATCTTTTTCTGAGAGCAGCTGCTTTCTTTTGTTCCCTTCCTTCACGCAGTTCAGCTCTTCTTTGTCTTTCACTACACGTTTGGAAGTTATCAGCAGTTCGTGCAAACCTATTAACTTTGAATTCAGAGGTGGTTATGCATTAAAGTATCCCTCAGTAGACTATGGCTTTTTTGAATAGCAGTTTTTGGCTCTCTTGCTTACTGAAAGAATTCCAAGGTAGTGCTGTAGAAGCTTACTTTCGTAATTTGATATGAAACTTTCCAGAAAAGCTTTGCATTCTGATGACTTTCAGCAAAAGACATAGCTAAGATGGTCTGTTTCTTTAGCTTCTTATTTTATAATGGTCTTTTTTGTTTTATATAACTTTGTCTGTATTTTTGTCAAGTTTATTGACTTGTCATTCAACTTCAACCTGACAAGTCAGCAGGCTGCTCTTTGTCCCTACTCTCTTTGTACTGGCTTGAGCAGTCTCACGAGGAGCCACAATGCACTGAAACAGCTTACATCGATCTACAACAAACTTTCCTGCATCCATTTCTTAAAGACCTGGAACAAACGCTTAATTCAAGTGGGCTGCACTGTTCTAACTTTATGAACACACTTCTCCACATAACTGCACAAACAGTTTCACTTACGCATCTTTAAATTTAAGACTAGAAGCTTATAGATAGAATGGCATCAATGGAATTACATAAAAAGAAAGCAAAAATATGGTTCTAGTTACCTTTCTTTGTCTTGTAGGGTCCTCCATTGGGGTGTATATCTTGTAACGGGATGGATACTACCTTGGCTAGGCCAGCATTCATCATATATTGATAGAGACGTTTGAAAGTTCTCTCACAAAGACCCTAATGCAAAGAGAAATGGCAAAAGTCATTGTAGTGCAAAAGTCTGACCTCCAGGTGATTAGTATCAAAATCATTCATACTGCCTGTTCTTAAAACACAGTATTTTAGGGTAGGCTATCAAAGAAGGATCTTAAAAGCCTGCTAGTGCAGACACCAGACAGAGCGTGAGATGCTTCTGGATTGCACTGTATCCCTCTAACTCCACTGTCCGAACAGCAGCAGCATTATGCAAGTGAGAACTGCATAATGATACCCATTAACAAAATTATTCTAAAATTGTGGATCAAATAGAACTCCCTGCTTATCACAAACAGTAACCTGATTTAGTACATTAAGATCCTTCTTTTGATACTCTACCCCAAAATATTGTGCAATTTTAAAGAAACAGGCAGTATAAATGACTGCCTTTGAGACTAATCATCTAGATTCTACGTGAGTGAGAATTTGAAAGAGATTAATGAATCTCACCAGTTCTTCCCTCAAGTTTCCTAATGTTTCCATCTGGTTTGAACGAGCACTTAGCATACTTGAGAGCTTCTCCATCAGAATATCATATTTGCTCCTCCTAATCAAGAAAAGAAAATTATTTTATGTGTAAGCATGCATATAACTTCATAAATATGAGTTGTATCTTTACAAAACGTCAGTCACTAGAGAAAGTATGCTGAACTGTTCTCAGATTGTTTGAGGAATTGCAGTTTTCTTTTCCTTCTGTGAATAGCACGTGAGAGAATGTGACACTAAGAAAAGACCCCAATTGAGGGAACAGTGACCAAGTTCTGGCTGTTACTTCATTGGCAATCCACAGAAGCACAAGCTCTAACCATAAACAAGATAGGAAAGCAAAAAAAAAAAAATCTATTAGAAATGTGTTTGAAGTGAGAACACTCAAAATTAAGAGAACGATTAGTGCTACAATAAGAAGAGTTACGCTTATATAGGCAAGTGACAGGCACTAGAATACCCTATCATTTACAGCTCCAAGACAAGTAAGCTTTAAACACCCAGCATTTGGAAGAGGAGTTAAAGAAATTGAGAAGGGTCAATACCAGGCAACTTTGATGGTTCTGTGACAACAGAGCAAACTTTCCTCACAGTAAAAGGTCACAGTCTACCCAGGAGATCTGTAAAACATCTGGGTGGCACATACCTATCAACATGAAAGCGAGTCAGAAGTAGAAGAATTGAGTGTTGCTGTGCTCCACTTGGTAGTCTTATGACATGGGACTGCATTGTTATGAGACCGTTTCTGTCCAGTACTCTTCGGTGATAGTGAATTTTTCCAGCATCCACTCTAAATAAAAGATGGCAAGGTATCTATAGGCATAGGAACTTCTGCAAATAAATTCTAATTATCTAGTACCCCAAAACACTTTACCTATATTACCTATGGTCTTAGCTATGTCTGTTATGTTAATTTTCAAAGTGACAATCTCAAAATTAGGAAGTGCCCAATTTAAAATAACCTGTGAAACTGATTTTCATAGTTAATCGAATTAAGCAGAAATACCTCTGATTTTAACCTGCAGCCTCTATGCACAATCACCATGTCATGACGTGGTTTGATGAGGCAGCTGAGTCAATATTGTATCCCCATGCCCCCATTCTCCACCCTCTTTCTAACTCCTGGCTACACCACAACCACTGCTCTCCTTGTAATAGCTCTGGTGTTCATCTCACTTCTCAGTGAGCTGACTCAGGCCACTGAACTGACAGAAAAGTAACCACAGAAGGATTTCCCCTCCATCCCCATCATCTCAGTTACCCAAAAGAGCTTCCTAAGTGGCAAAAACCAATGCCAGCGTGGTTTACTAGCTACATATGACTCAGCTCCTAAAAGCAGCGAATCGTTAACAGGAATGCTAATACTCGCCAGCACTGCAATACAAAACCAGAAGCCCCCTAAGAGGCTGTGCAATGCTCCTCCATCAGCAAAACACATGGTCTAGCCTGGGAGCTGGTTACTCAGGCGCCCATTCAGGTCATATAGAGGAAGATATCACACAGGGCAAATGCTGGGGGACAAAAGGTGGGCATGCAAGAACCTCTTCAGAACTTGGGCAGGATAAGATGCACACTCAGCAGTTTAGAAAAATTAAAATCATCATTTCATCCCAAATTTGAAGAAAAAGCAATTTAGAGAAGCCAAGAACTTCTGCAAATTAGAAGCGTATATTGACTCAATAGACAATCTCCGGTCCCATGAGAAAATATCAGGAAGTGTGATGAGCTCAAGGAAGAGACCAGTATCCTTCTAGCAATACGGGCTCCAAGAACCAAGGACTCCTGGTAGTAAGGATAAGACACTACCGATACAGATAAGAGTTTAAATCCATACACAGGAATTCTTAAGTGGACAGATCTTTATAAATAACCAGTGGAAACTGATTAGCTTTGATTTAATTCATACAGCAAGATATAAACTTACTTGAAAGCCCCACTGTGAAGGTCCCTCTGAAGCTCTCCTTGCCACCTAGCACGACCTAAACGCTCCAATATGCAGTAGGAGAAGTCAGGGAGTTTTAAGTCAGGGTCCCCCTCCCAGCCTATTAAAGCTCTGTAACGCTGGTCTTGGGAAGCAACAATGACTAATTTCTCTCCCCATCTGAGAAACAGAAGGGAAAGTAATAAATTACTATTAGTTCCATAAAAACAGAGATCAATCCTTCCCGCCCCAGCAACACCATTCTTGATATAACCTGCACAAACCGAGTGAGGACTAAATTTTAAAACTTAATTTAAAAACCTTTTAATGTCAGATAAAAGGATTTCACTCACTTTTCAACAGCTTCTACATAAGTATAACACGGCTGCAAATCCTTCCTCCTTATTTGATCAGTGATATCGACTCTCTCTTTGAAATACTGGCAGGAACCTTGTATGCCATCTTTATTATCCAAAATCATGTGGACAGGATAAATGTCATCTGAAGGAACGGGATCTCTTTTGGTTTCCAGTATCCCCGTTTCAAGGTCTATTTCTTCATATCTGAAATAAAGGCAGAGAGCCAACATTTAACCACATAAGGGGAATTTGGAACTGAAATATAAGATTGTCACAAACAAGGCTTATACCTCTATGAAATACCTTGGAAAAAGGAAACTCTTTTGAAACCTCGAAACTGGAAGAAACATAAAGAACAGAGTTCCACTCCTCGAGTACGACCAAGGCTTATCAGCGCGCAGAGTGCACGAGGCAGGAGGAGGGAAATACCTTATTTATTCTTCAAAAATTAGAGGATATTGAAGTGGTGAAAACAACAGAAACGTATATAAATACCGGTTTACAGAAAAGGAAAACAACAGGTACATCCACCCTGGTGAACAGGGATGTGTAAGTTCTGCTCGTGCCTCAGTTGGTAAACAGTCATGAGAACGGAAACCTCCCCAGGACTCCCCTACGGCCTTCAAACCCCGCTCCGCCTCGCCTGCCCTCAACCGGCTGCTTCAGGGCTCCCCCAGCAAGGCCCGAACGGCCCCGGGGGAGGAGCGGGGCGGCGGGGCGGCACCGGACCGGGCCAGAGGGATCCTCGACTGAGGGGCGAGCCCTCCCCACCCGGCGGGAGGAGAGGAGGCGGCTCGGCCCGGCCCGGCCCGGCGGAGCGGCCCTCACCGGTCGTGCAGGCGGAGCGGCGGGCGCGCCCGCGGCAGCAGGTAGAAGCTGACGTCGGGCTGGGCGCTGAGAGCGGCCCAGAGGAGCTGCTGCGTGGCGGGCTCCAGCGGCAGCGGGAAGGGCGGCGTGCGGGCGCCCAGGCGGTGCCACAGCGCGCCCGGCGTGATACCGTCCAACCCCTCCAGGGCCACCTCGTCCAGCAGCGCCCATAGTGCCTCCATCCCCGCCGCCGCTTCCGGGTATGGGCCGGCGCGCAGGAAGTGAGGTCACCGCCCGCGACGGTAACCAAGGAAACGGCCAAACAGGGCAGAGGCGGCGCGGCCTGGCCTGGCCCGGCCGTTCCTCGCCGTTCGTCGCCGCCGCGCTCCACCCAGCCTTTGCGGGGTCTCCGTCCAGCGGGGGCTCCGCCCCCGGGTGTCTCCTGAGCCCGGTGCCTCGGGGGGGTCACGCCCGAGGCGGGGGGGCTGTGCCAGTTCAGCCCCAGCGCCGCGTTACCTCAGCGAGGGCGCGGGAAGGGGCAGGGTGTTAGCAGAGATACGCTGCGGTCGGTAAGAGACGAAATACGGAGTTTCTTTTTTTTTTGTTTTGGAGTTTTTTGGTTGGTGTTTTTTGTTGTTGTTTTTTTGGTTTTGTTTTTTTTTTTTTGCACAGAACTAAGTTAAGTGCTCGGGTGGCAAGTTTAAACTTCTGCGTGTATAAGAGGGCACCCTGCCACAACGTGCAGCAGCGACTCTGGGATAGGTGGTGGGAGTTGCTGGAAAAGTTTGTATTCACTGAAAGGCAAGCAAGGTAAAATCTTCAATTAAACACTTTAAATGTACACAGCCTCTGCAGTGAATAAATTCCAGAATTAACTGACCGCATGAGCAGTAGCAATTCAGGAAAATCATCCTACAGTTGAGCTTTGGGCATGGCCCTTTCAGCGTGTGCCCCAGAATCGACTTCTTTGTCGGTTCTTGGATTATAAACTCATTCTAGCATATGTCTTCCATTTTTAGTATTTTTTGTCTCTTCGGTAGATTTTGAAGGGTTCTAAAAAACAAGTAAAGCAAGTAATGCTTCCTCTGTTCTTCAGGAACTTTGTTTACTAAGCTGACAGTTTTATGCTTTGTTGAAGGAGGAACTCTTTTCAGTTTATAGCATTGCTGTCTATTGAGGGTGCAAAACCAGTAGTACTCTATAATAAATCATTTCTATACTTCAGTGGGACGATTATGTTCTCATTTCAGCTTTATATTAAGGATATGGTGACTGATTTTGATGAAAAACATGATGAATACTTAATATCCCTTCAGCAGAGAAACCGGTAAGATACACAATTGTTACCACCATTGAGTATGTAGTATCTGTTGTGTACCATCTAAATTAGTATCTAATCTCAGAAGTTGTGAATATTAGTTTAAAAACTTGGTTTTTAAACTTGTGATGCAAAGTCTGAGTTGCTGTGTCTTAAAGCATTCAGGTGATTGTGTTTTCTTCCCTTTGTTTGCTAAGTACATCAAAGTTGTTATTTCTAGAGGAGATCACAATATTTCTTCAGCATATTTTAAATATAGATAAATTTATTAATAAAATAGTTCTTGTTTCCATGGCTTACGGGGAAGATTTTTGTTTATAGAGCAAGAGGTTTTAGATTCGGAAGTAATTGGCAGCTCACACTGTGTGAGGATGTTGTTATGAGGCAAAGTTTTTATGTTGTCAGAAATACAGAAAATTGCATGCAAAAGTTGCATTAAGTTAAATGTGCAAAGTCAGGTTCTGTTAAGGTGGGACATAAGGACATGGAGGTGGCTTTTGCAAACTTCTGTATCTTTCAAACAAGGTTAAAACATTTACTTTAATCTTTGTTCATATGAATATTCCTGTTATTGTGCCCTAGGCATTAATTTCATAGGTTAATTCAGAAGGGCCTACAGAACTTTCTTGCTGGATTCCCTCCTTTACCACAAGTCATAAGATTTTTACTCAAATTCTATAACAAACTAAATGGTTTGGTGAAAAGACCAAAAATCCTCCAAAAGCCACAATTATGTTAGAAGAACTGCCAATTTTTGTGGACATGGGTTTCTTTCGTACATGGTCTCCTTAAAGCGGCTTTGGAAAAGGATAAAAACCAATTATTTAATAATACACCCCTGGGGGACTTTGGCCTGTGGACCCACCCTGGAGTCGGAGGGAAACCAGGAAGCAGCATGCAGGGGCAGGCGGAAATTGTCACCCACATGGCCGCAACCTCCTGGCCTGCATGTCACCTCACCAAAGGAATTAGGATGGACCGAGTATAACCCATGGAGGGAAGACAAAACTTGGAAGTGGGAGGGTAGGTGTTTCACTGAAATTGAGCCTGGGGAAGGGCATTTTTAAATATTATTTTAACCAGACTTTAAATTTCTGGTATCTCTAACTGCATGATTGATTGGGGGTTTCCCCCCTCAAGTTTCAAAACAAAAATAGTCTTTTTTTATTTCTCATTTTTTTCTTGAAAAAAGCTCAACCATTTTTAAGCTTTTTGATATTCTAAGTAAAACTAATATTCTCAAGAAGAAAGGTTAAATACACTAAATACCAAATGGAAAAATAATGTGGAATGAGAAACAACATAGAAAAAACATCTCAGAAGGAAGAGGCTTGGTCAAACTTCACATGTCACAATGTGTGGGTACTCATACAAGCACTGCAGAACAGGAGCAGATCCTGGAAGCTATATGCTGAAATTGTTGTTTGGACTAGGAACTTAAAAAATAAGCTTTGTGACATTGTGTGTTTTTTGCATTTATTGCTAATCTGACATCTGTATATGCTCTGTGTAATGATGAATTACTATTCTTTCTACTTCAGGCTGCTGAGACGTTTAAAAAGAAAGGATCCTATACAAATCAAACTGGAGCAGTTAGAACAAGGATTTTCTCTGTATCTGAATGGAGCTAATTCAGATCTGAGAAATTACCGCAGAAAAATCAACTCACATGGCTGCCTTAAAAATGAGACCAAGACCACCAGGACGAACGGTGAGTTACATGAGAGTTTTACAGAGATTGCAGTCTGGAACTGTTTAAACATTTACTCATCAGAGTTGTAATTCAGTCAGTGAGGTTACTGGTTGGGCTGTGATAAGGAGGCAGTAGCATTGGAGCTTGGTGGAATGAAATTCCATGGAACTCTTTCACCAGACTACTTAAACTGGTTGTATGAAAGGAATGGTCTCTGCAACACCCTATGATTTTCTTAGTTGATCCCTGACTAATTCCAAAGTTTAATTTCCTCACTTCTCCATTTGTTAAACAGTTACAACTAAAACTACAAGATTAGAAATGTATATAAATTGTCAGTATAAAATAATGGTATACCTTTGATACATTAATAGGCTTAAAAATCTGATGGACTTCAATTTTATCTAAGTCTGGTGTCCTGTAGACAAATGACATTTGATGACATAGACTATAATCAAATTATATCCAGTAATAGCTGCATTAAGCTCATAAATGTTTAAACTGTAATAGTCACCTTAAAAAGACAGCTAATCTTTAGTTAAATATTTGAAGTAAAGAAAATTTGCCATTTTCTGCAAGTGATTAGCTGGCTTTATTTAAAATTGTCTATTTATTTCTAATTTAAGTCTGTCAGTTGTAGAGAGCAATATAGTGACAGGAATAATTTTGCATGTATGAAGGTATAAAGTGTGAGCTTACTGGCCTTCTAATCTATTTAGCATAATGAAAATAAAGTTGATTTCACTAAATCCCTGTGTAAAGCACTTTACCAATCTCAGGGTGTTATCCTCACGCTTGCCACAACCTGTCCTTTAGAGTGTATCTTTTTAACCTGGTGCTGTGTAGTGTCTGCTTAAGCTTTATTTTCACTTAAAAATTAAGACAAAGAGTTTAAAAGGTTATTTAATATGATAATTTATTATGATTGAAAGTTTATTAATCTCAACAATACTGGAAACTGACTTTTCTTTCAGTAACTGTTCTAACCATGATTCTAACCTTTATCTCTTTTTTTTTTTCTCTGTTTTCCTGCTACACTGGGTACATACTATTTCTTTTCAAATGTAAGTGTGTTCAGGCTTAGCCGTCTGCTGTATAATTTCTTGCAGGTTGTATGGGATGGTGACGGAGAACCAGCTGGTCATCTAGTTTCACTGTTCTAGATGAAAGTAAAAACTTGTATGTAATGATGCAAGAAAGTCCATGTTCTTGAGTACTGGAAGAAGAAGGCAATGGTGTGCTCTGTCACACTGGCATGGTATACCTTTAGGTAGCTAAAGAGGGTGTAAAGCAACGTCTTTGACTTTTTGGTTCAAAAATTGTGCAGGGATATTGTGGCAGCAGCTGTAATAGAACTCTGTCAGGAGAAATTTCCTTTAAAAGTTCTGCTGTGCAGCTGTTATCTCTAAGCTTAACCAAAGTTGGTTGTTTTTATGGTTGCTTAATGCCATTCGATTCAGTTAAGGTAGAATGCTTCAGCTTGTCTTAGGGACCTCTGAAGACTTCTGTCTCTGTTCCTTTCCTCAACTCCATCAACTTAGAGACAGTAGCATTATCTCTGCAGAAGAGAACTCAGAGTTTTGCTGTTTCTTAGCTATCCAATGTTGTTATTTTAAACATGTGTAGCTGCAGTGAAAGGTACAAACTGAATCATCACCCTGTCATTTTTCTTCTTCCATTTGATTTTACCACTAGAGTCCAGAGTGGGAGTCTTTGATGATCTGTATAAGCATCTTGCCTGGAGGTAGTACCTTAGCAATTTTGTGGTCTGTTTCATTTCTAGGCATTTCTTCTTAATGATTGAATATGATTTTACCTACAGAAATTATTTCTAGCTGAGATACAGCACTGAATTTTCTTCCCTATCCATCTCCCACGAGAGTTATTGCATCATTTATTACTTCTAAAGCATCCATCTATGGGATTAGTCTTCACTGAAAAATTAGGAATGTGTGGTACTTAATAATACAGAATGGGCACAAATCCCTCCTTGTGGTTCCTGAAAGTGTCATCATAAATCTATTTGTCTGGTCTATTTTCTTTGTCTGTGTTCCCTAGGAGTAATTCGTGATAATAGTGATTGATAAACTTTTTACACTTAGGTTTGGTAAATGAATTAAAGTAAATGATAGGCGTATAAGGCAGTGAAGCTGGTCTCTAGGTATACTGTCATATCTTTGGGTGTATAACCCAGACATAGTTTCAGAACCATGTATGTACTTCCAGTGAATGTTGGTGTCATCACAAAGACATGGCTTAAGGGCAGCATGGGGTCTCCTTTGACTGTGACTAATATTTTGATGATGTACTACTCAGTTTTTGGTGACTAGAATAGGCACGGTCTGCTCAAGGCTCTATGGGAATGACACCAGTGGACCAATTTTTTGTGCTAAAAGAGGCAGTGGTTGCTATTCCCATCCCATGAGAGGGATGTTTTTGTTCTAAAGTAATGTTTGTAGCTCAGACGACTAGCTCAGCTGCATCAGTTTCTGCCTGGGATTTGAACTACTGTTTTTTTCGGGTTTAGAGAGACCTTGTCACATGAATCTATCACAAAATACTCAAACAATTCTGAGAACCAAGTACTCAGCAGTGGTAGCATGAGTGCCTGTCCCCTTTTCGTGCTTACATTTATAGCATATGTGAGTGGTCTTCTCGGCAGTTGCTTACAAGAGACGGATTTCTTAGGAAGTGAAAGTACAAGATGCTTCCAGTTCTGTCCCAAAGCAGTGACTGAATCAGACCACGCTACCAGCCTTGTAATCTCAGGACAGTTCACCCTCAGTGCCAGAAGAGCCCTGTAGCAATCAGCACCAATGCTAATGACTGCAAAGTATTTCTGGAGTTACTTAGGAGTAGTCTAATGGAGTAGCAGGAGCTCTAGTTGGAAGGGCTGGTTTTTTTCTTTGGAGCAGTCCATTCCTTTTCCCCTCTGTTCTTAGTCCTGTTTCAGGCCTAAGAGACAGATACTTTGTGCTGAAGCAATAGAACAACATCTGGTTCTTCTTGCTCTGTAATTTTATGATCACTCTAAATTGACATAAGCATACACTCTTCCCACAAGAACGGTCCTACCCTGTGCTGTCCTCTCCTACCCGCTTGTACCACTTGTGCAATCTGGTTCTTGTGGTGAACCAGATTGCACAAGTGACTACAATTATAAGTAATCTTTCTTTTATGTTTTTCCACAGTTAAGACTTCCCCATATCAATTCACTGAACAGTTCACTGCACGGGTGCATGTAGTGTTGTCCAACCCAAAAAGAAAATGTGGTATAGAGAGTTGTAATGAGCAACCTGATGTAATTTTAAAGCAATCCCTGCTTTGAATGGAAAGTTGGACTAGGTGACCTCCAGAGGTTCTTTCCAAACTAAATCTTTCTGTGATTCTATGACCTTTGTAGGACGATTGCTTCTTTTATTGGTAGTGCCGGTTCCTGCTGGCTTAGGGTGACCATTAAATTATGGCTTAAAGAAAAAAGGTTTTGCATCAGCTATTTTTCTCCACTGAGAAGAAATGGAAGCTGTAAATCTGTCTTGGACATAGGAAACGAGATGCCTTTATTTAGGATGCTGTTGAGACTGTTGGTGATGTCCTTGCTCTGTTAAGGATGCTGATGTGACCTGCAAGATGTTTGTCTCTCTGTCTCAATCAAAGCAGCTTCTCAAAAATCCATTGTTCCACTGTGAGTTGGGACTATTTCCTGCACAGGAACCCTTAGTTCTGCTTGACCATGCACAGAATTTTTGCAGAAGTTCTGGAACCACCTCTTACTTGCCTTAGAAATGAAGGAAAATGATTGTTTGTCCTTCATTTATGACTTGTACTCAAGGAATCCTTCTCTGCACAGTGTGTTAAATACCTGATACATTCTGTTTGATCTGCAATACCTTATGTTTCCTTAGTTTGAGAGTAAATACATCCAATTCCTTTGTAAAGCCAGCATATCACCTGTTGTTCACCAGGACCCTGTCTATCAGAGTCTGCCTTCAGTAGAATGGGTTCTGGGCTCAGTTGGCTTCCTAAGACAGCTTGCTATCTACCCAGCTAGGAGTTAGAATGATGTGTCCCCTTATTCTAGAACATATTTCTATACTTTCATATCAATGAATGCGGAGCTTCACTTGCCGTTAAGCTAAAGTATCTGTAAACAATTTATTCTTTTGAATACACATGATGATGACTGTCCCTGAAGAGTTTCAAAACTCCTGCTGCTAACACAGCTAGCCAGTATCTGAAGTGGAATGCCTTTTCAGCTGTTGATACCATTCACGTATCAGAGACTTACTCTTCTGTTCTTATCTGGGGGAAAAAGAAAAGAACGCAAACTAAGGTGTATATTGTCAAATACCGTGCTTCTGTTTTCTGTCTTCTAATTGTTGTCTCTATGTTCTGAAAAAGCAGCCCAGCTAGAAGAGAGAGAGTTGCAAGAATGCAGCAAGCAGACTGCACCAAGCAAAATACAACGCAGAGCTTGGCTTCAGGTAAGAAACAGTTGGAAAGAATGCATCATTAAACTAATTCTTAGATCATAAATAATTTTAGGGGCAATTCGTTGCAACTAGCAGATAGTGGGCAGTTGGGACTCGCGTACAGCCTGAGTCTTGGTTTGGTCTGGATACTGAGCAACAGTGTGAAAGGATACCCTGGCCAGTTTTGTGTCTACTTTGAAACCTAAAGAGGCAAATCTCATGGAGAGGGTCTGGTTTCAGTAACATTCATCACAGAAACTTCAGCCATGCTTGTGTAACTGACAGTGTGCATACTTGGATTGCATCCTAATTATGAAGTAAAACAAATTAATTTGAATCACTTTGCAGCCATGTCTCACATTTACAAAGGCAAAGAAATCTTTGTGCTTGAATGCTTGTGACGTAACATTTCCCCCTCATTATATTTTACACAAGAGTAGTACATCTTCAAAAAATTGCAATTACTTCAAGTAGTCATTTCCATCCATTGACATTACAGAATCACAGAATTATTGCAGTAGAAAGGGAACTCTTGAGGTCTTCTGGTCCAATCCCTGTGCTCAAGCAGGGTCAACTGGAGCAGGTTGCCCTGGCCCAGGACAGTGTCCAGTCAGGTATTAAATAGTCTACAGATGGAGACTCTACAACCTCTCGAGTAAACCTGTTCCAGTGTTTTATCACCCTCACAGTAAATTTTTTTCTTCTGTTCGGATGGAATTTCGTGTTTGGTTGTTTTTTTTTTAATTGGTGTTCATTGCCTCATGTCCTGTCAGTGAGCAGATACCTGTCAAGTATTTATACACACCGAAGAGCTCGCCCAGAGCCTTCTCATCCCCAGGCTGAAGAGTCCCAGCTCTCTCAGCATCACCAGCGGAGCACCTTTGCTTGTTGGCTCCTCAGTCCTGTGGACACTCTAGAAATCTCCTAGATTGCTTGAGCTCTGCTGTGTTGTCTTTCCAGCAGATACCAGGTTTGTTAAAGGTACCCCATGAGGACAAGGGACTTTGAACTTGCAGATTCTTCCAGGTTTTTGAGGAAGGCCTCATCTGCTTCTTCCTGATCAGGAGGTCTGTAGCAGATGCCCACTATAATGGCATCCCGTCTCCTAGTCTTGACTCAGAAGCTCTTGACTGGCTCCTGACCTGTTCCTTGGAGAGCTCCATACATTCCAGCTCTCTCTCACATAAAGGATGACTCTCTCTCACATAAAGGATGACAATTCCTTCTCAGCTTGTCTTTCTTAAAGAGTCTGTGCCTGTATCCATCCACCGCAGCACTCCAGTCTTGTGGGCTATCCCACCATATCTCTGTGATCCCAATGAGGTCATAGCCCTGTAACTGCATAAAAGCTTCTAACTCCTCCTGTTTGTTCCCCATGTGTTTGTTCTCCGTGCGTGTAGATGCGTTTCAGAGAGGCACTCACACATGCCGATGCCCCAGAAGAGGCTTGACAGCTTTTGCCATAAGGTTCTTCCACCAGCACTTCTTGCAGTGCTTCGTGCCTGCGCTATAAGTGATTGCACTTCAGCTATTTTGTTGGTTGCTGTACCCCTGCTCCTATTGCTTTTTCACTTAGCTGGTGAGGTGAGGGGGTGAACCCCGATGGGTGCTCACTTTGGTGCCAAACTCTGGGGATAGCAGCAGCAGGTGGGGAGTTTGACTAGGGCAGTTAAACCATAATGCAAGGGCCCAAAGGTGAGCTCAGAGAGGGCAGAAACCTTTTGTGGAACAGAAGGGAAAATGGTTGCTTGATGTAGATATTGTTATGTAAAATGTGATGATTATTCTTTTTGTACTGCTGATAGCACAAAAGATGTCTAATTTCTCTGAATGCTTCTTCTAACAGAAAACTGTGGAGATTAAAACAGAAACGGGTGCTAAACTCTGCATTAAACCTCCTCTTGACTACTCTGAGGATTTTGAACCTTATGAAAGCTTGAGCGTGGAGACAAATGGTGATGATCCTCTCCGTTACTCCCAGGTACAATTGGCAGTGGCCTTCTATTGTTCATGGTAGTGTCAGTTGAAATGTGAATGGGTAGAGCATGCAAACCCAGTATATAGTGTTTCTTTCACCAGATGATTTCGCACTGATGAGATGTGACATAAAGAAGGAAAAAATGAAAAGAAAAATTAAAACTACTTTGAAAATCTTATCTCAGTCAACAACGCTGTAACATGTTAAATCCTAATTTAAAGAGGTAGAATGTTTTCTCTGTTGTATAGAACCAGCATATTTCATGCAAGGAGACTCTTTCAGTTCACTTAGTGATTGTCCACGTGAATGTCGCTCTTGGCTGTCAGGTTAGAGAAAGCTTAAACAGCAACTTTTTCTGGGTTTAGGTTAATTTCTGAATAATCTTGCTAGAATTGTTGCATTACATTACTCTGACTTCTGTTGGGTAAAATAAAGTTTTAAAAATATTATAATCAATACAGTTGCTTTCCATCAAGTGTTGTTATTGTATTGACTGTTGTTTGACAGTTCAGCCTTCCATTTGGTTACGAGTTGCAGTTTGTTCTAGCACACTTCACAAATGTCCTGTCATTAAAAAAATGAATAAATGAAAAAAAAATTATGAAGGTTTTTCTGCCTAACAGATTAATGATACCAGTAAAGCTTTTCTGGGTACTGGAGTAGCATCTGCAGATGAAACTGTCTACAGATCATACCACTAATCAAACGAACTACCCAAGCATATTTTCCTAGCTTGCATCTACCTTTCCTGTATTGCTTTTGAGATTGATTTTTTTTTTCTCTACAAACCAGTAACTTTTTTACAAAGATGGATATTTATAATCATTTATGTGTAAGTAGTAAGCTAATAATTTTAAATCAACCCCCCACTTCTCTTTGTATCCCAAGTGGAAATACTTTTGGTTTTCCTGAAGGTATAATTTTTCTTGAATGTCTTTTTACAATGCAGATGTCATGAGGTTTCAAACTAAAAGAAAGCCTGTAAAATTCCCTATCAAATAGCTACAAATATTAGTCTTGACTGTCATAAAGACATGCTCAATATCAAGCCTCGGGTTGCTTATAGACCTTCTTTTCAACTTAAATTTGCCTGCTTTTTGTAATATGTTTCTGTCAACATGGATTTCCTAACAAGTGTAATCTGTAGCAGAAGAGCAGCTTGAAGCTTTCATTGCAAACTGAACATACTCTGTCACAGTTCATTTGTACCTAAGATAGCTTCAGGTTTTCATTTTAATCATACAGTTTGCTTACCTATAGTTATCTCAAAACTCTAATACCAACAAAGTAGGGAAAAAAGCATTGAAGATAGGCAAGGTTTTTTCATTCATAAAAATACAAGGCTCTCCAGCATCGTCTGTGCTGTTTGTGGCATATGCTGAGAGGGGCAAGGTAGTTTTTTCCACAGTAAATTTCAAAATAGATCAATTTTTGTATAAAATCCTATTACAGTGTGTCCACTTAAAAATCTGTGCAAAATGGAAGTTTAGTCCATTAGACCACAGCTCTTTTCTACCATTTTTTGAAATGCGGATGTGTACAAGACAGGTCTATTATCACCTATACAATTGCTTATAAAGAAGTTGGTATTACATTAGCTTTGCAGTCTTGTGATGGTGTTTGGGAAATCTGGATTGCGGATAGTCTTCAAACAGCAAGCCATAGCTGCATGAGACTGGAGAAATATATTCCCTTGCGCTCTTCCTTACTTACCTCCTTTCTGTAACTTATTCCTAAAAATTGGTTTTGCACATAAACATTCCCTTGGCCTACAGAATTTTCCTGCTAGGATTCTGATGAGAAGGAACAAAGGAGTTGTAGGATGATTTTCCTTTACAGATCCTCATCAGAGGAATGAAGACACAACACAGGAATGTGAATATTTTTAGCTGTATCATGGCTCTGAGTTCATGAGAAGATTTTTCTTTCTCCTCGGGGAGGAAGAGGCAGCCACGCTGCTTTATTTTAAAATACATGTTTGAGCTTTTCTGACCAATCTGTTTTGAATTGTGCCAGAAATTGAGAAGCTTGCAACTCAGTACAGAAGAGAAAAGGATGGAAGAAGACTCTCTTAGTGATGATTATGACTCTGTTGAAGAGGATGTGTTTTCAGAACCATCTCCCACTGAGGAAACAATTACAAGCTTTGGAGGCCTTCAGTTGTGTAGCAGTAGATCATTGCAGAAAGAAGCTTCTGACCATCAGGATGCTGGGAGATGCTCTAGCCTTGATTCTGGTGCCCTTACTGTGTTGGAGTTCAACCAGGATCAAAGTAGTAAGTCTCTGTGTATTGTGCACTACTACAGCACTGTAATATTTCTTTGAGTGCATTACTGGTAAGGGAATCGCTGGTGGTTAATCATTAATGGTTACTTCATACTATGATGAGTTTTCATGCTCTTCAGCAAACCTGTTGTTTTAATCTCCTGATTTGGGAGACTTTCATCCTCTTACTACTACGCTTAGAAACTTTTTGCAAAGACAAGGATATAGCCCTGGTTAAACCACTTGCATCACCAGGCCTAGACAGTTGAACTAAGATTGTCTCAGACTGTCTGTGAGATTTCTCAAGAGATTATTATTATTTTAATATATTTTTGAACTGGTTTTGCAGTAATCCAGGCAGCCAAATCTTCCCGGTCTCAACTTCCTCCATTTCACATCCTGGGTGCTGGATAACTGTCGTCATAGCATGTGCTGTTCATTCCTGATGAAAAATGTATTAATTCGAAGAAGAAAAAAAAAAAAAAAGCTATCTGGCTCTGAGCCACTTCTTTTTGCCAGGTCTTCTCCTTTGGAGACCTCAATGTCCAAACCCAAAACCAGGCACGAGATGTTTACCTTGTTAAAGGTAGAGAGTTCAGGCAGAAACCAGACCTTGACCCACATTCAGGATTTCTCAGAATTCCCTCCCTGCTCATTTCAGGTACATTCACTGGGGTTTGTTTTGTTTTGTTTTGTTCTTTTTTTTTTTTTCTTTTCCTTCTCCATAGTTAATTCCTTAACTTAGGAGGAACAATCTTTGAATTAATTGAGTAAAAGAGTGTTCTTCTCATTATCATAGAGGTGAGCGGAGAGGTGGCAGAAGAAAAGATAGGAACAAGGGATGGAGCAGCAGTGAGAAGATGATCTTTGGGAGAGCACGTGATTTTTTTTCCAGAGGGAAGTTTCAAAGCTGTGATGCAAACAATGGAGGCATTAATAATTCTGAAATAAAAAAGTGAAGAAGTACTCTTATGAACTACACTAGGAAACCCTCTCCCCCTTTGAAACTTCTAAATAAGACAACATTTTAGTCTGCGTTTTAAGAATTTATTTTGGTATAACTATGTTAATAAGTGACTCAGGACTTCTTTTTTATTTTTGCTTTTCTTGACAGTAATGCAGGTCAATATCTGGTACAGATAAGATATATTGGTACCTTATAATGATATATTTTATTTTGTTTCACAAAGTCAGTGCAAGCCATGCATATGTATTTCTACATCAATAGAACAGGATCAGTGAAATGGAGGGAGGATGGAGGTTGTCACTCTGCCAGCGTAATTAAAGCAGCAAAATTTTAGCAGTTAACATCCACTAAGTTGTCCCTGCCTAGCTGCCCCTAAATAGCTCTGAAGTTGATTATTTCTGTTCCCTTATTATTTTGCAGATGTGAAGCCACTACGAGTTCTCTCAGCAAAAAGAAAAGATAATGCTGAAAAGTACATTCCTGTCAGACCGATCATGGTAAAAAATAAAATCACTCGGCCACTCTCTGCTGAGTTCCTGCAGCAGGAAAGACATGAAAGAATTTGTTCTAGTAAGAAATAAGAATATCTAATGTCAATAAGTAGAGTTTTCATGCTTTTTTCCCTCTGGCTCAGATGTAATTTCAGCACACATCTGTCACTATGTGATTTTTCTTAGCTGTTGTCCTTTTTTTTTTTTTTTTCCGGGGCGGTGGGGTGGTGGTGTTTTTACCGCCTCAAGTGTTTTTGACTTAAGTGAAATTGTGAGAAAGTCCAGAGCAGAACCTGTATACTTTAGTCTTCTGCTACATCTTCACTGCCTGCCTTCTCTTTTGGCTTCCACAGCATAGGGCTTTTTCCTCTCCCTTTCAGTCCTTGTGCTTGCTCTGTGTTTCCCACTTTCCTCATGGAGATCTGTTCCCTGTGCTATTAACAGAAGAGTGTCTTCTCAAAATCAGCAATTGATGCTTTGGTGGAAGATTTTAACACAATGCATTTATAGCAATAAAGGCATAGATTTCCACAGCACAGCAAAACTAGCTCTGTTGCTGCTTGGGACTGTACTTGAATTCCACCCTGAACGCTGCAGATCAGTCTCCAGTGCTGGGTGGGTATGCCAGTATCTAGTACCATACTGGAAATGTTTTTCCTGGACTGGAGAACACCATTTTGAAGGCACTGCTGTTTATTCTAGAAATCTGCTGCTAAGGTGTGGTGTTTAGCTGGGCTAAAAAAACCAAACCAAACCCCAAATCTAGGGGCTGAAATCATGGCTGCAGTTTTTATTTCAGCACAATCCCTAATTGAATAAATCTGATGAGCTTGAGTTTTGAGAGGTCTGAGATAGTTTTCAGAATTGCCATGCCCTGTGGTTAAGACACTCTTCTCAAAAAAACAATATCCAGATGTGTCCCAAGAAGGCAATAAAGCTAATGGTTTTGAAAAGTCAAAATATTAGTTTCTTAATTGGCATAAAACCAAATTGAGGAAAATAAGCTAATTCTTTTTGGCTTCAGAATAAATCCTCTTTGTAGCTTCTGAGACCCTCACCCACCATCTGTCTGAGCAGATGCTCTCTTTAACTGCTTTCCAAAGTTGTGTGTAGCATTTTCTCAGGTTATAATAGTGCTTGTTAGAACTGTTTCTGTCCAACTACCATTTCAATCCTTAAATTAATTTCATTTCAGGGGGATGGTATAGTACAGAAAAATAAAAAGGACTTTATTCTGTCCCTGTATTTGCAAAGATGACTAATGCTTGTTGAAAGTTTTTATGAGTGTAGATGGCATAGGGCTTAAAGAGCGGGAATGCACGCGAATCTCAGTTCCGTTTTAACTTCCTGTCTTTTCAAGGTAGACTTCATGTTACTAGCGTCCACTGCCATTTTACTCTCCTGCTTAGTAAACCTCACTGCAGCATTATGAGCACACTTGCATATCAGCCTGTTCTTCAATATTTTTCACTAGATCTAAATGTCTGTACAACTTTGGTCTCTTTTCTTCCCTTGACTTTTGAAGCCCTTGAATAATAGCCACTGTGCTTCTCTTTTAGTCCAATCTCAGATGCTCTATTGTTAAACTTTATTTCCTTTCTTTTAAACCTGTTTATAGGCTGTGACACTTCTATTCCTCCGTGATGTTTGGGAAGATTGGAATGCGTATGAGCATTTGGATGACTATTTAAGTGATAAGGTCATTTATTTTGCCTTGCAAGTAGCAACTCCTGACTCCCCTTGTTTTGGTAGAAGCCTCTGGGGATTCCTCCAAAATAGCTGAACACCCCAGTTTCATTGAAAGATTCTGGTGTGCTGAAATTACATATACTTCTTTTTCAATGAACTGTTACAGGGCATTTCCATTAAATACCGGAACAAAGCAAGTACAAAAAATCTTAAAGCATAAAAATTACGTTTGTCATTTGTAAGTTTTCCTCCTCTTATGATACTGGTTCAACTGTGGTCTAAAATAGGTGTGACCTGGAATCTTAATATAAAACCAAATTGGAGCAATTCAGCCTTGCTTAGCATGGTTACAGACCGCTAGTAAAGCCCGGTGTCAGTAACTGAATCAGATGTTTCAAATGTACGCTGTTGTAATGTTCCATACTTTATGTCAGGACAAATGAATATTCCTTCCTTCTTTTGGTGGCAGGACCATTAAGTCGACCAGAAAGACCGCTTTCAGCAACTCGAAAGAATGTGTGTGAGAAGGATCCTGATCTCTCAGTTTCAGCTGTGGTTAAAGCAATGCAAATTGAAAATGAAGTCTTGCAGAGAGATCTGCAAAGACAGACAGTTTCCACAAGCCCTCAAAAGGTATGGCAAAATACAGAAGAGGGCTGTTTGATCAAGTAGCAACCCCCCCATTAATTATGATCTCTTATACATTAAGATTGTGTGTGAATGAACAGTGATGCCTCTTAAGTGTAACTGAATTTGTGTTATTCTTCGATAGGGTGGTTTTCTTTAATCTGCTTCCTCACAATAGCATCCCACAGCTCTCTTGATTTCAGGGATCACTGCGCGACTGATAGACCAGTCACATAATGTGTCTGTACAGTCAAATGCACAGCTGCAGGCCTGGTTGAGCCATTTTCATTCTGGAAGCTTCTTAAACAAGATAATGTGTGATTTCCATACCAATAAATCCTACCTTTCTATTGGACTCATTAATATGGGCACTGTTCCTTGTTAATACATGCTGTGTGTTTGAAGACTACTAGCTAGCTCTAAGTGAGGAGGAGCTAGTATGGGTTTTCTGCACCAATGCGTGTACATCTCTTATCTCCAACAACCATGTTTAAAAGCAATTAAAAACTCCTAAACAAGGAAATCGGCAAAAATCCATTCTCTTCTGATTCAGGTCAGACCATTATTCCTTGTTAAGTTAAAGAATAAGGAGGTTTGTGTTGACAATCCTAGCTAAACTCTGAGCATAACCAATAATTCAGTTCTAACAGAAAGAAAGTACATAAAGAAATTGGTGCATACATTGAAATTTACAGAACTATCTGTCACGGACAGTGTTCATGGATTCAAAGTCTGCTTCCAGTTTGGAGTTTAGGAGACTCATTTTTTTTAGGAAGGAAAAGAGATGCCTAGACATTCTTGGAGTTACTCATTTGAATTCTGAGTTTCCAAGACAGCTGACTACTTTAAACCAAGCTGATGCTCCCTGAAGTTGTGAGTTGATGCTATGATGAATATGTATCCCCTGTCATCACTGAGCCAACATTAGATTTCTGGGGAGTTTTGGTTAGGAGCAAAGGTGAAAACGTTCTTTTACTATAGGTAAATACTTTACATATGATTTCACCATGTAGGTCAACTTTCCAATCTTATTCCTCTTGTTTTTGAGATATTTATAGCTTTGTGATTGAGAGAACAAATTCCATTGAATATTCTCACATAATTTATCTTCCTGCCAACATTAAGACTAATTTTAATATTGTTGTGCCTAAATGAAAAATAATGAAATAATACTTAAAATAGATGTAATTTTACTCTGACACTTGAGATGGAGTTTCAAAAACCCACTATGAGTTCTCAGTCTTAAAGCTGACCTAAATGATCTTCCAGAAGTAATTTAATTTTGCAATTAAGGGATTGTGGAACTTGGCCTTTGATATTTAAATGTATAACAATGCAGAATTTTTAATACTAAAAAAGTAATTAACTTCTAAGCATTCTAAGGTTCTCTTACTCTTCAAAAATTATAGAAATGGAAGTGACCTAAGAACAGAGGGACTGCCATTCCTCATCTGACTAGTTGTTCACTGTGCTGGCTATTCTGTCTCTGACAGAAGCTACCGACAAAATTTTAGGACAAATAATGGAGGGAGCAGGGTATACTTACAAAATGGGGTACAGGCAGAGAAGAGCCCATAGCATTGTAAGAACCGCAAGACTTTTCCTCTGTTTTCTCTTAGATAGTCACTATTGATAGTTCTATATTTAAAACAATAAATCAAGATTTTATTCTAATAAAACTGAGCTTTTTGGGGTTTAAATGTCTTTATGATCCTCTTTTGGAGAAGGAGAAAGCCTAGGCAGACCTGTGCCAAAGCTTTGGCCATCTCTGAGTCCTACCAGATGTAACAAGATTTCAGACATATATATATATATATTTAATAGTCATCAGGGAATGCTTTTACATTACTTTTCTTCCACATAATATATCAAGCTCCAAGCTCAATTCTTTCATTGCAAATCAAAACCAATTCTGTTAAACATGGTTTAACTCAGGATAGAGTTACAGGTTAACTAAGGTTAGCTGAGACCAGAGCTGCGCCCAAACTTGTATTTATTCCAGAGATGCAGGCTGATACTCGTTATGTGGAGAACAACATGAATGAAACATGTTCATCTTTTTCTTACTTAGAAGAAATTTTCTGTTTCATCTGTTGTTTCTGCAATCGCTGAACCTCCAGAAAAAAGCCAGACAAGGGCTGCAGTCACAAAAGCTGTGGAGAGAATTTGTCCTTTTGGAAGCAGGTATATATATTTCCTTTAAGGCTAGCTTCCTTTTTTGAAGAGATATTTTTCAGTATACCACCAGGTGTAGTGTAGTACCACTACACCTGAAAATCTTCGATACCTGAGACATCATGCAAGTAGTAGCAAATCGGGGAGAAGGTTCCAGCCTTGGACCAGTATCTGTGGATTGGGAAACTGCCAACATCTCCCTCTGTGTGTATTACTTTTTAAGACTGGCGCAGAACCAGCTGAGAACTGAAGCCCAGTCTTTGAACCAAACTCGGTGTATCTAAGGTGGGATGCTGCAACAGTTGTCATTCAGTATGTGGCATTCTTCCATGGGGTGTGTGGGTTCATCCTGTCATCTCTTCACCTTTGCACCAACAAAACTTACTTCTTAAAAATACAAGCATTATGATGGAGTAATACGTAAAAGAATATGTATGTTTCAGACAACAGAAGAAACTTCTGAAAGTCCTTCCAGAGCCTGAGAGCCATTCTGCCGGTGATAATGACATATTCCTGTCTGATGACAAATCTGAAGTAGATTCCGTGTTGAGTGAGAAGGTTTGTGTATATATGCGCCATAAGTAATGCTTTCCAATATTACTGAAATAAAAGTACATTGAATGATCTGTCTTCCACTGATTGTGCCCCACGTCAACTAATAAACGTATGGCAGGGTAAAAGAAGAGAATTTAGCACTGTTCCTTTGTTCATCAGAATGACAAAGGAATCAAAGAACAAAGAGCTGTTTTCTCCTTAGGCTTTGTAAGAGGGTGGTAAGTTCTCATCTCTTACCCTGCTATAGATTGATTAGTTGATGTGGGGCAGAATTGGTGGAACCCAGAATGATTGAATGCCATCCAGATAGCCTTGAGTCTGCAAGCTTTTTGCTTCTGACTTGTTGGTATTGCAGTCTTTATTTTGTTCCAGTTTTGTTGTTTTGTTGCTTATATTTATACCATATTTCATTTTGATCCAGGTGACAACCAGTATGGAAGTACGTGATGCCATTTACGTGACTATGGAACTTCTTTCTAACTGGGGAAATCCAGTAAACGTGGGCCTGAGTGAGGTGGAATTTTTTGATTTATGCAACGAGAAGATATTTGTGTCTCCTCATGATGTGGACATTCGAAATGCTGATGACCCAGGGGATTTGTCCTGCTTGGTCAATAAGAACTTAAACGTAAGACATCTTAGTCCTGGGTGTGACAATTTCTCGTTATAATAATTTTTTAATATTCCATCACTAGGTTTTTGTTTAGAAATGTGATTGCATTTTGAACCTGACTTGTGTGACAACTATCTGATAATTCAAAAATGCATATATTAGTTATTATTAACAAATTCAGCTTTCTTGTCCAAGATGTTGGTATTTAGTTATAATTCTGTTTTAGGACAGAATTTGATTAATTTGCCTGACAATTAACTGAGCAACTGGAAGAAGGCAGCTTTAACTCTGCCTCCTTTCATATTAATTCTGTGGTATTGTCTTGGATGGAAGAACAGATTCAGTTTTTAAAATACTGTAATACAATGATAGTATCTGTAGAACAAGATCACAAAATTTTAAGGACAGGGAATTTCACATTTTTACAGTATGTCTGCTGATAAACTTAAGTAATTCTTGTGATCTGAAGGTATGGGAGCTTCACTGCTAACTTCTTCCAGATGTTTAATATGAATTTAAGTAAACTTAGGAAGGAAACATTCTTATTTTCTTCTGTCCCCTTGTTATCCTTTAACCTAGGGAAGGATCATGGAAGAATAAGAATGTGTAGGTAGGTAGTTTTGAACAAGGGATTACAAAAAATGTGTGACATGATGAAAGAAAAGTATTTCATGGTTCTTCTGTGAGATAGTAAGACGAGGACACACGAGGTGCTTACGTACTAAAGACAGTAGATAAAAGAGAATAACTGGAATGAAATCCTGATGCTACTGAAGAGATTAGCAAATGTCCATAGCCCTTCATACAGCCATAATGTCATTTGTGCTGCGCGTTCACTGTGTGCCCTTTGTCTCCACAGGCCTTCAGAGCTAGGATTCTAGTAAAAATTACTATGATTTTAGTGGATGAGGATACTATATGACTTAGTCTATTAAAAAATATAAATTTTAACTTGTTTCATGCTAGTGATACTTTTCTGCTTGTAAGGTGAATGAGAATAGAAAGAGGGCAAATATGCAGTATTTTGAAATTTAGTTGAAACTCGGTATGGAGTATTATTTCCAGACAAATATTTTCACTTGAAACGTCTTTCTTACCGTCTCCTGAAATTTGTAGTTTGGGTGTCATAAATAGCCATTCTCCTTTATAGGCCATGCTCTCTGGCAGATGACACTCAGCAGTAGTAGTAGCGACTCTCAGACTTTCTAGATAATTATAAATTATGTAGTAATACATTCATTAATCCATTGAAAACCTGTTATTCTCAGCATTTCTCATATACATATATATCCCATTATTCTTAAGTAATGAGGTTTTATGTTTCATTGATTAATATATTCCTTTGATTTGTGACACTGTGATCTCCTCTCTTGAAGCTGGAAAGTTACTGCATCAGAGAAGGTGCAATCCGGACAGGGAATATGGCATTAGAATGGGATGACTGAACTGCAGACTCCTTCAGAAGTCAAAGTAGCATTTCCAGTTTATGTATGTTTCAAATCACACAGGAAAGTTTTTGGGTGTATTAGAAAAAACAATCAATTAATGAATCTCCAAGCAACTAATACTTTCAACAGAATGAAAACGAACATAAAAACTTACTTTGTGGAAAACTGACTTTACCACAGTTCACACACTTCCATCTTTGATCATTTAGGTGTACATTTGTCTTTGAGAACAGACATACTCTTACTGAAAATCAGGGATTTTATTTATTTATTAGTTTATTTATTACCGTTGCAGACTTTTAAGAAGACCATTTAAATTGCGTCCTCCCTTGTACTGTATGATATGCTGTAAAAGAAAAAAATACCTGGCAGAACATCAGGTGCTCTTAACGAAGGAAATAGTGCCTGACAGGATTAGACATAGATTAGGCATTCCACTGAAACTGTTTACAGAAAACCTTTTTGATACTTATATGCATACATAGGTCTTTTAAACCTCAGAACAAGGACAGGTAACTGTAGTTTTAGAAATATCTAACAAAGCAGTGTCACAACGGTGAACCCTCAGACCCACATCATTCCTCTTCACAGTGCCCAAGCCTTCCTTTACTCTCCATCAGGTGTACCTGCAGCACCTACATAAAGCAGCCTCGGGCCAGTCTCCCACAAAATCTAAGACCAAAGGTTCGCACTGGTTTGGGGGCTACGCTTTATTTTGTTGATGTTAAGAGGCTTCTTTCTTTTTTTTCATATAGAAAGGATTAAACCTGTCTGGCACTCTTATGGCTGTTTGTGCCCAAAAGTGACATTCAAAGCAACAACAGCTTTTTGAGAGGCCTCTGAGGCAGAGACATCATGAACCACAAGAGCCTGGAATACGTAGATGACCACTCTGAGAAGTGGATCTATTCATGATACCTTCAAAGACTGGCAGGGCTCTGTCCTCACCATCATTAGGCACACATCTAAAACTACTTGATAGGAAAGTTTTGTAGTTACTGCCTTCAGGAAAAACTGAAAGTCTCACTTCAAAGTGAAGGGATGTGGAAAAATACTGACTTTGTGTACCTACTGTGTGACTCTATTTTCAAGGATACACAGTACATATAAAGAGAGCTAAGTTATCTGCTAAACTCAGATCACTGAAATGTTGTCTGCATCTATGTTTACTTTGTGCCCTCGTTCATTGCTGTTTTGGGGTAACATTCAACATCAAGTATATTAATATTCAGCGTTTTGGTTTTGAAACTCTGCTCCATGCTTCTTCCTGAGCTACCTAACGCACATCCTTTTCCTCTATTTCTGAACATGTAGAGGTAGCAGTTCTGAACAATGTCCAGGGTTAGGCATTCTTTGGTACTTCAAAATGTCTTGATTGTAATTTGTCTGTAAAATTCATGTTGGGAGTTTCTGTGATGTCTTAGAAAATTTCTTATAAAATTTGAAGTTTAGGGTCCTATATATAGCTCTAAGGAATAGATCTGCAAAGCCTGATTAAAATAAAGGCAGTGAAATAAAATTCTATTAAGATTCCCCTCTTTAGAGGGCAAAACAAGTGTAAGCACTTTAAGAAATCGTAAAATGATTATACAGTGTCTGTTGTGCTTAGTGATCCCCTCCAGTGCCTGCAAAGCTGATTAATTTGATTAAAATAAACTGGGCTTGGTTTGACCCTGCAGTTACAAAGCATGACAGACTGCCTGTCATTTGTGAGCGTGCAGATGTCTTACTGGGACAGCAAGCAGCTGACCTTTATCTAATTGTCAGGTTGTTGTGAGCTGTCTACAGGCAGGAGAGTAGGATTTACTGTTTGGAAATGAGGTTAAGGTTTTGCTCTTAAAACGTAGTAGATTTTATTAAATGGTTACTTTTCTAATCAATGTATATATTTTCTGTGGGGCGGTGAGTTAATTAAAATATGCCGCTTTAGGAGAAAGAGTATTAGTGACAGTCTGCTTGTACGTGTTTTTAGACCACGAAGGAAAGCTGCCTTTGGATGTGCCCTTTCCATCCGCCTGTCCAACTTTACTTTGTTATCCGCAATCCCACCCAGTCACATGACTTTGGTATATCCAAGATCAAGATTTGGAATTACAACCCAACAGCTCCCTGTGTAAGTAGTCTTTTCTCAACTCCTCTGTATGTATGCATGCTCTACTTTGCCTAGGGAAACTCAGTTTGATCTTCTTTCCAAAAGTATGAAATCAAAGCAGATACCATTTTCTCTAATAAAATAGGGAGGTAGGAGGGGTCCATGTCTACTGTAAAAATTGCTTTTGTCTTAACTGTAAGTGGTAGCAATGTAAGTGTTAACGTTTTCATGGGCATTTTCTTTCAAAGCTATTAAAGATCTCTAAAGACTTAATAAAAGGCTTGCATATTCTGTCAGTTAATCTTTTACTGTGGTGAGAAATAAAGTTATAAAGGTAAGTGCATTTCAATATTCAGGGCTTTCGGTTGTTTTATCACAGGATAAATAAATATGTATTTAAATATGTGTTTTCTCACGTACATGGGAATAAATAGGCTGGCTGTTACTCGATTTTGGTTTTGCCACTTTAATTAAAAACTATACTAATTGTGTGTTCCTAATAAAACAAGTAATTTAATGTTACAAGAGAGACATATCATGGCAGATGGTCTCTTGTTTGTGTGTTTGAATGTCACCATGGAAATTATTCTTGTTTGTACGCTGCAATGTTAAGAAAAAAATCCCAGGTACTGGATCAAAGAAGATTTGCTGTCCTGGATTATGAATAAGAGGCTTTATTCCTCTGGTTTTGCTCTCATCCATGTTCTTATATAAGCACATATGGTAATATATACATAGGGAAAGGGCCGTGGAAGGGACAACTTAAACAAAATTACTATAACATGATTTATATTTATTTTCTGGAATTTTAATAGCTTTTTCTATTAAAGTGTGGGCTACAGAATGTTCCATCATCGTTAGAGAGTGCAAAGGGGACCACTGTTTTTGGAGGTAATAGTATGATTTGTTACCCAACCTATTGAATATAATGCAGGAAATACACATAAATGTATTTCTGTGTTTCAAGGTACTGTTTTTTTTTAATAAACTGCTATAAGGCAAGCTGTAAAATCCATTAGGAGTATAATCCCATGGATTTTGGTGGCAGTTCAGCCATCTACAATGACTAAAGAAATGTCTTATTATGCTTAAGATGAAAGAGTAATACAAAGCGGTTCTGCCTAATTCTGTAATTTGTCATGAGGAAGTTTTGTCTGAGAAGTATAAAACCCAACAATACAATTAGCTAACAATTTTCTTCCTGGTAATGTAAATCCAGAGCCAGATTTCTGTGTCATTTTTTTGGTAATCATTCTAACCTCACTCTTTCCCTCAAAAAAGATGTAAGTGAGAGATGCCCTAATACTTCTTCAAAAACAGACAAAAAATTAATTCAGGCCAGTACTTTTGGATTGTTGAAAATGTTTGAGTTTTAGAACTTGAGTCTGGAAGTAGAAAAAATATGTCTGAAGGAAGCTGTAAAAGTCAAATTACCTCATTGTCATAGATTCCTTGATGCAGTGTATTACAAGGAAGGTCTCAGAGAACGCTTCATCTTGCCTTTATTTATTTCAGATGAGGTCTGTGAAAAAGGAGGTCATTTTTAGTCTGCAAGAACAGATAAAGTATACATGAGGGCACCCAGTTCTTTTCAAGTTTGTCTGAAATATTCAGGCATTCTGTAAATAATTGCTACAGCCTTGAAATTGCATCGTTACTTGATGCTATTAGAACTCTTTGCATAAGATCCAATATAATGTCTCTTATATGTCTTCACAAATCTGTGAATGGATTTAATACATAAAGGCATGCATTTGCCCTCCAGCTGGATCATTTTCTCCTTCAAGCGATTGCCCATAAGCGTGTTCGTCCTGCGTGTATATTCATGTCCACTCTCGAGTTGGAGATTTTTTTCAGTGCTGGACTGCCACTGGGGTGCATTGTCTGTAAGCGTGCAGCAGCTTTCATCCAACAGAGTCAGGTTTATAGAGGAACTTAGTTCTTTTAGTTCTTGACTTCTTTTCTATTGCTCCTTCTTTTTCATTCTGTGAGAAGTCAGGCAGAGGCAACTTCAAGTCCTCTGTCCAGGTGTAATATGCAGCAAAGTGCCTCGGGTTTTAAGCTTTGTCCTTTATGCACAAATATCACTGAAATGGCCAGAAATACCATTCCTGTTGCATGATTGGAAAACATTATCCCAGCAGGCACTCTGTGGGTTGAAGGGGCAAGCTGGGAAGCAACATCAAGAGAAACCATAGAACTTTTTTTCCCAAAATCTTTCATTTTTTTCTCTCTGATGTTAATCATACCTACTTGCTTGTTCTGAGACATTGTGCTATTCTAATTACTCTTCTGGCAGGAAAACGACCGGCTTTGGGTGAAGTATTGAGTGTTTGTTTACAGGGTGGCTTCTTGATGGAATTTCTCATGAGGAAGGCATTGCTCCACCCTCCTCCTTCTCCAGGAGAGTTAAGCAGTGGTACTAGGAGAAGCTGACCATTCTGCCAATCTTTCCCACCACATCTGGTCACTAAGCAACTGGAAGCTCAGAAGGTGGGGTGGGAGGGAATGAAAAAGAGCAGTTCTTAGTCTTGTGTCTGCACGTGTTTGTTCTTGGAGTCCCTGGGATCTGCTCATGTTTTTCCTGCTTGAGCCTCAGGCTGCTTAGAATTTTGGTGCAAGTAGCTCTGTTACTGGTTCTTCATGGATAGACAGATCTTCTGTGCTATCAGCTGTTATTAGTGCCTGCCCCAGTTCAGTCTGTCACTGTTGTCCTAGAAATATATGCAGCTTTGGTTGGTTCATCTTGATACAGTCCGGATACCACTTTTGGGGAAGCTTCCTATCATACCTATCCCAGACACTCCAAACCTTCAGAGAGAGGAAGTAATTTCCCACTGACTGGAACAGTAATTTTGACGTGACTGGCCTTTTTCTGTGCTTGACTGTCCCTCTTTCAGGGAGAATAACCTCCACCATCTCGTTTTGTAATGTTTTCTCTGTCTACCTGTCCTCCTCCAGTACTGGTGGGTGGAGTGGGATTCATTTAAAAACATTTTGTTCTTAAGAGGTTGGTGATTTTGATTTAAAAAGCTGAAATTGACAAATACTTTTCAAAATATACCTGTGTATGTTTCTGTTGTTTCATGCAGTTTATATCTGTTCCCAGATAAAAACACAGAACTAAGGTTTGAGTATTCATAACAGCAGTAAAGATTAGAATATTATGTAGAAATGTTGCAATTATCCCAAATTCAGCTGTGAGTATCCAGGATCTCTAGCATTAACAGTCCAGATATACAAAGTTTCGAAAACTAACATTACCGGGGCACCCTTATAGTCTTGTTCTTCCCCATCATGATTTCAGGCAAAGCCCTGTAGTTAGTTTTTAATATATACAATTATTAAAGTGTTTTGATCCCCAGTTAGATTAATCTAGCAGTGTCCTTGTTCAAGGGGAAAAAATATCATGTTTTATGGCCAAATGCATCAGTACAGACATATAATGCTTTATGATACTGTGGGAGTAACACAGGCAGCCATGACATAATGGCCAATTAAACTGGGTTTACAGCTGTTCTCTGAGAAGTTAGTGAAGGTTATCTTTTTCTGTCAAGAATGTGTCTCGCATTCCTACACCTACTCCCCTACCTCAACTGTAGCTTTCTTGTTATGCCTGCATCTTCTGGTTTTCCCCCTGTGTAGAACCATATTACATTTTTCGCCTCATCCATGTTATTATTTGGAAAGCAGGAGAATGGAACTATAAAGACTTGTAAGCTGTAAAGAGTGCATGCAGGAGTGAAGAACGGGAGACACTTGTACTTGGAGGTGAAGGAGTAACTGGTTTAGGCTTGGAGTGGAGGAAAATTTAAATCAGTATTCAAGGAGAACTGACATCCAGGAGATGAGCAAGAGGGATGAAACTGAAACTTCTTACTTTCATGAAAAGCTCAGTTTCTATGAAAATAAGGAGAGAACAGAGAGTCTTTAAAGACTCCATGTGATGGACATGTTGCTGAAATTTAGAGGGCAGAAAGGAGATGGATTTTGTCTCATCTTCTGTATTTTCTTTGAAGATACCACTATTTTTGTGAAGAGGGAGGAAAGGTTAGATAGAAATGATAAAGAGAATAGAAAGAACATTAGTTCCAACTTCAATGGAATGAAAAAATCAGGTTTTAGTGGGTACCGCAGAAAAGGAGAACATAGAGATAAAGTTGTGAGTGGCAGAGTTGTGTCTGAGATAAAGGCCTTCTATTTAAAAGGCTAGTTAAGTGTTGGAATAAGCCATCAAGGCAGATAATTTGAAAATTATTAAAAACAGTTTTCTTCACAATGGTATAGGATATTTTACTTTCTTTGGTGAAAAGAGATGGACCGGATGATTTTTTTTTAATGTCCTTTCCAGCCCTGTATTTCTATAACTCTTTATAACTCTTTTTAACTCTAGTGGCTTTGATCTGGGTCATTGTTCACTGTGGAACGTGTAGTGAAAGTGGTGAATCTTAAAGATGCTGAAGCAAAAAGTGCCTCTGGAATTTATATCGTGATCAAACGTAATTGTACTTAGACTAGGCTTCTTCACTTGAGCTTTTCTAAATAGTTAAGCATTGTCAGCCAAAATGGTTCATAGTGGTGTCTAGCAGGGTTTTTAGTCCTTTTAAATAAAAATTTAAATATTCCACAGTATTTTTCAGTGGTTTGAGCTTCTGATTAAAAAGTAGTCAAAAGCATGTTACTGGTACGGGGTTTTAATCATTTTCATCTGTTTTATTGATGAAGTGTTCAAATGTCAGAGTTCCAGAACAGTGATACCTAATGCTTGAACAGCTTAACTGAAATCTTCATACTTTTATTTTTGTAGGACCTTAATGTTGGAGCAAAGAAGGTGAAGTTATATGTTGATGAGAACCTTGTATTTGATGGTGTAGTAGAGAGAGCTTCTGGAGATCCCCTTGCTGACCATAGCACTACAATTCACCTTACAGATCACAAGCAAGATACCTCTGCATATTCTTCAAATGAAAGGAAAGAAGTAAATGCACCTGCAGACACAGAGAGGAAAGCAGACCTACATTTTAAATGCTTACAGTCAAACAGTACCTCACTAAACTGGAAATCTCTGCCAGAAGAAAATCTTCTTGAGCATAAGATGAACTCAGTCAGCTTTACAAAGAAAAATTTGTCTGAGTTAGAGGGTGATCTAAAAGCGTTACCGTCTCAAGTTTGTACAAAAGATGACAAAGAGAATGCAACAGTACAAGCAGTTATGGAGCATGTTCAATCTGATGATGAACTGACTTTGAATGAGCAAATGGAAAAACTAACAGGAAGAAAATTGTCTGATTCTACAGGTGCAATTCCTTCTTGGTTACAGTCATCTTCCCAAGTAACAGAGAACAATCAAGTTACTTCCAGTAAGCGGAAGCCTCCCTGGCTTGCTACAGAACATTGTTTAGGCTTGAGATTTCAAACACAGTCGGATGGAATCATGAAAAACTTTTCAGATCTGCCTAATGAGGACGTCAGATGTCAGAGAAATGAACTGGGAAAATCCAGTAGTAGAAATGCAAATGGAGATGAGAGATCACAACTGCTGACCAGAAAGGATGGTGATGTGGGCTTGGACATTTCAGAGCAACTTTCTAACAAAAATTGCTGCAGCTTACAGTACCCTACAAGTGGAAGGAGAAGTGTCAGATGTGTAAAAAAGGTGGGATTAAACACTATAAATCTTGGAGAAGATGATTCTGCTCTCAAAGGTAAGAGCTCACAACAGCAACCTTAGTGCAAGAGCTGACGTGTTCTCCGTTTTGCAGGAGCACAGAATCATTTGGGTGGGAAGGGATGTCTTGAGATTCCTGGACGTATAGACAGGGGGATTTTAGTTTTGGTATTTGCAGTATTCAGTTTTTCTCATTCATACTATGACAATGCTCAGATTCTGTCTCCTTGTTCTACACCCGATGTGAAACGCTCTTTTTCTGAAAAATTTACATTCTGAGTTAGTGTTTTTAAATTTATTTGGAGAAGATTGAAGACTAAATTTCAGTAAAATATATTCTAAAAATTAAGGGTCCTTCAGACAGCAAATGTTTGCTAGTATCAATGAAAATCTGCAAAAAGATAAAGAAGAGTGTGACCTCAAGGTAGTGAGTAAATTTACAGAGTTTATTTGTGTAGTAGGTTTGTCTCTTTCTCAGTGAGACTATATATTTATTCAGAGTGAATGGAAAACTGCCCTTATTTTCCCTTCTCTGCTCATGACATTACATACCTCTTTCAAACCTCTCCCTCAGCCATCTCTGCTTATTTATGAAGAGGTTTCTAGTAAATTTAGCTGTTATCTGCTCCATGCATTTGATTATCCTTGTCATCCTTCTCCAAACCATTTTTAGTTTACCTGGATCCTGTTGGAGGCCGAGGATGCAGATTTGTGTAATTGTGTTCCGCCTCTGGCAGTAGCCAACAGTGTGTCCCCAGGGAAGAGTATGAGAATTGGGCAAGTGCTGAAGTTCCTGCTGTCTCCCAACCTCTGGCAATCTATGCATAGGAAATTTTCTGGGCGTGGGGTAATATTTTTGTGCTTAACAGCTGTAAATAACACAAGAATAGAATTTCTTACCCACAAGTTCTACTTTGTCTCGCTTTTAACCGACTTTTTTTAGATTTCCATTGCTTGGGATATATTTTTAATCTCCCCTTTTCAGTTTCAAGCCATATGTCACCCTGACTCTTTTTTTGGACCCTTCATACCCCTTCTTTGGCATTCTGTAATTCTTCAGCATTCAATGGTTTGTCTCAGATGAAGAGAGTCTGGCAGAACAAGGACAACAAGGCCTGGAGAATTGGAAGAAGAGGTTACAAAAATACAAATTGAAATTTCGGGAGCTATTTAGCATCAGAACAATTTACATGAAAGTGTAGCTTGCTGTATATTTTATTTGGGTGTGGTGTTTACATTAAAGTTATGGTCATAAGGGACAGGAAATATGCCTAAATGCAGGAATGCCAGTTCAAATTCGACAGCAGGTACTGCTTGGTTTTTTTCAGACGCAGGTGAGGCAAATGGTTCTTTCTAAAGTTAGAATGTCTGAGTTTTTCTTTCTCTGCCCCTCTGCGGAGAAAACAGCAATTTTATAAGTATATCTGAAATTATACCTCAAAGAAGAAAAAAGTGCAGAAGGAGTTGGAATAACTGCCATCTTCCCTTCACCCACCCACTCACTGCAGCCCGTTTGCTGTTTCACACATTTTACAGTATCTGTGTTAGATTAAAAACTTGTCAACATTATGGAAAATGTAAATAAATCCCACCTTAGTAATTTCTCCTCAGTTGCAAAAATGGTAACAATTTAGGAGTTTTAATGTAAACTGTAAGATGGGGGTTATCATGCTTCTAATTATAACGTCCTCTAATTTTGCTCAGAGCAGGTTTTGTCATCTGGTGCTTAAAACTCCCAATATGTGTTTGTCCTTGGGAAAATTGCATGCCATCGAGCCGCATTTGTTCCCTCTGTACTGTACGGTGCAGGGTAAAGCCATCTCCAAAGTGGAGCTGAGTGAGCATTAACAACAGGGAAACAGTTTTAAGTGTTTCCCTAAGAGTGGTGAATTTTAATTGGTACGGGGCTAGGGGAACTGCAGTTTCCCAATAGCAGTATGTGATAAAGGGGAGGCTGCGCAAGCTCATAAACAATGTCACAGCACGCCTTTGGTCACTAAATGAAGAATAATGAGAACAACAGTAATTAGAAATAGCACGTACATGCATACTTGGCTCGAGTTAAGGTTGCTATAAAAACATACAATTTTTCTTTGATAACTGGTTTAATGCGCAAAGGAAATGATGGAAGTCTGCTGATAAGATTTGCAAATAACATATAATTTGGGATATTATGAGTTAAGAAGATTGAAGAACTGCGCAAAAAGATGAACTTGAGGACTGGAGTAATGGCAATGGAATGCCATTCAGTAGTACTGCTTGCAGGGTCATTTGGGGACTAATAACAAAAAATTAAGTTGTAAGCTGAGTAATCATCAATTGCAAATGACCGAGGAAGAGAAGGATCTTGGTTGAGTAGCTGATAACAGATTAACTATGAAATGCTAGTGTGACGCAGGCGTGATTACAGCAATGCACTCTGAGGATGTATCAGCAGAGGCATTTCTGTTCGTTAGGGAAATGTTAATATCTCAACACAGGCACTCGTGAGACGTCAGTTGGAAAACTGCAGTTCTGATCATCCATTTTCAGGAAAGCTGATTACAAAGTGGAACAGATACAGAAGAGAGCTTTTAGAATGATTTGGGAAATGAAACATGTGATTGCAGCATGGAAATATGATTGCTGTTTATAACTGCAGGGAGTAAAAATGAGATTAACACAACACAGGGAGAAGAAAGGTGTTTTTTTTCAAGCTAGTGTTACCCCAAAATGTAGTTTAGTAAAGTTTTGAGAGGAATTGTATGGTGTGTCTTGCCATCAGAAGCAGGAGAAGGGACCTGGTGATTCAAGAAACCCCTCCTAAACCCTCAGGGGAGATGCATGTTTGAGGTGTCATTATTTCTGGACTCTGGGATAGCATCCATCATACAGTCCTCTCAGGCTGGGAATGCGTCTGTAACATCTGTAACTGGGATCTTCATCAACATGCAGAGTTTATTGTTCACATGGCTCCAATAAAAATAGTAAATTTTCAGTTCTAAAAACATGCCAAATCCTGTAAGCCTTCAGCCATTGACCTCTGCTTTTGGGCTATTCTTGGCTCTCCTTTCAGAGCTCCGCTTCTCCTGCTGTCAGTCCATAATGTAGCTGACAAACCTGTTAACCTCCCATTGAAAATCACTCCTATTCAGCTGCTGTAGAAGTGCTTCAGAGTTGTAATCTCTGTACTCCTTGAAGTACTTAACATTAAAAAAAGCTTAAAAAAAAAGAGAAAAACCCTCCAAAACAAGGAAAGCCAATGGATGTCAAATACTCTTCTGTACATGTGAATCCTGACATTTTCAAGCTTTGACACTTTAAGGTGGTAAATATATATACAGTATCTTCTTAAGGTAAATTGTGAGGCTTTGGGAAGTTCTGTTTGGGATCACCCGTCCCATGAGTGGACAATGGTCTGAACAAGAAAGTGACTTACAAATGACTGATGTTCTCTGAAATATGTGCCTTTGCTTCCCTTGGGCTGGGGAGGAGTGGCCAGGTTGGTCTCCAGCCTTTCATTCTGGAAGACAACCCTCTTTCAGGTAGTTTCCCATCTGCTTTAAAAGTCTTATTTTTATCTCGCTTGTCCCCAGTGTAAATGATTATTGGCCATAGCTAGATTAGGAACATTGCCTCTTTCCCAGTGTTTCCAAAAACAAAGTTAAAAGTTAGTCTTGAGCAGTCTTTTGGGAAAACGTTATTTTGCATTTTACCGCAATTGGCATTTATTCTTCATAACCATTTGTTTTAGTATCCGCTCAAGGACATTGTACAGAAGTAAAATCTAGCCCATGGGCCTGTAATTGTTTAGTACTCCACTTGCTTTTCTTCATTTATTTGAAGAAAATACATAAGTGACAACTTTATTGAAAATCTTTGTTATTATCTGCTCTTAATTGTTTTGAGATGGAAATTAAGCAGCTCCTCAGTGCAGTCACAAGGAGAGCATGCTTTGCTCTGACTGTGCCCCCCTAATTTGTGGCCCCCACTGCTTTCCCATTAGATACTTTGTCATTATCCACCCTTCTACATCTCACACTTGCTGAAAAGTGAGAAAAATGTTTGGACATTACCTGCATAGAATGCAATGCTTACCTCATCCTCCTCGTCTGCTCAACCTACTTCTTTTCTCATTGCTTTTCTTGATATACACATGGCTGATTTTGACAGGAAGCACTAGCTTTTCTCTGTAATGCTTTAGAAACTTAACCAGTTCAGCCGTTTCCAACTGTATAAAGGGTCTTCTGCAGAAGTGCAGGCGGATGATTTAAACTATTGTGACAGCCACACAATAAGTATCACTGGGCAAAATCCCAATTTCTGCAAGTGTTGAGTCAAGAATTTGCAGTCTCAAACTTAGTTGCATTTTTGTATCTTGGCATGTGCTCTACTCTTCAGTATTTAAAAGTGATTGGTTTTGTTATGTCTAAATGAGGAAAAGAAATTAGGACATGTGGGCCTCATAATAGAGAGGCAATATAAAAGTTCTAGTATAACAGAATTTCACGAATATGGCCAGCATAATTCTGGAAAGTCCTTGTTGTAGTGGTTTGCTTCCAGCCCTGTTTATGCATTAAATGCCAATGTAATGTTGTTTTCAGATGAAGACTTTTCTATCAAGGACATAGCAACCTCTAGAACGAAACGGCACAATGAACAAGAAGATACTCTGCAGGAATCGTGGAATTCCTTGGTAAAGTTTAATTTTTCCCATCGTGGCCGAATCTCTAACATGGATTTTCAAGGGGATATCTTTGATGAGTTTCTCCATCAACAGAAGATCAACCGGCCTGGAGAATATCAGCAAATGAGAAAAGAGGGACTACAAACACTACCAAAAAGGCAAGAAGAAGAAAATGCTGTGGAGGCACGTGATGGAAATGATTTTAAAATTCCTGTTTTACCTTATGGGCAACACTTAGTGATAGACATTCGAACAACATGGGGAGACAGACATTATGTTGGTCTTAATGGAATTGAAGTTTTCAGTTCTAAAGGAGAGCCTGTTCAGATTTCAAAAATAACAGCAGAACCACCTGATATAAATATATTACCAGCTTATGGCAACGATCCCAGAGTAATAACCAACCTAATTGATGGGGTAAATCGGACACAGGATGATATGCATCTCTGGCTAGCACCATTTACCCCTGGAAAACCTCACTTTATCTTTATTGACTTTGTGAATTCCTGTCAAGTAGCTATGATTAGGATTTGGAATTATAATAAATCTCGCATACACTCTTTCAGAGGTGTGAAAGACATTATAATGGTGTTAGATGAACAATGCATCTTTAAAGGAGAAATTGCGAAAGCTTCAGGAACCTTGTCTGGAGGTATGCCATCATTTCTTATTTTCTTTGTGGAAACAACAGTACAATACAAACAAATACATTTAGCTTGTTTGTTGTCACTTTCCACTTCAAAGCAAGCTGGCACTTTGTGTAGTATTTAGTCCTTTTAATTTCATAACATAATGCAAAACCCACTAGTGCATTCTTCAATGATATTGTGAATTTTAGTAGCAGATAGAGCTAATCTCTGTTCTTAAGAGTATCTTAGCAATAAGACCATATTTCAATAGCATGAAATAGTCACTAGACATTTAAAAATTGCATATTTTTACTTGTTATCACAGATACGATCTTTTGGACAAGGTGGTGGAGAAGCTCTTTTCCCATTTTCTTTCATATGTATTTGAAATTTGACTGAGTTCTCTAGGTTTTTATGCTGTGCAGTATGTTTGAGAATGATCATACTAATTATATCAGTAGTTAGTATCAATTTACCATATATTATCCTTAAACACTACTGCAAATTAAATGTAAAGAAGGACCGAAAATATTTTGTATCACTCTATATATTCTTTTTGTATGATTTCTCCATTTAATTCTGTATGTTGCCTTCAGCTCCAGAGCATTTTGGGGATACTATATTGTTCACTACTGATGATGATATTCTTGAAGCTATATGCTGCTATGATGAGACATATGATGGAGAAATGGAAAATGCCAGCTCCTTGGGATACGAGGAAGAGCTAAAGAGGCCAACAACTGCTGACAGGGAGGGAGATGAAAGACCTTTTACGCAGGCGGGGTTAAGAACAGAGGATCAACAGGTAGGGGCCTCTGTGTTCAGAACTCTCTAGAAATGTCTTTCGGAAACATGACATGGAAGTAAAGCTCTGTAGAAGAACTAATACGGCTGTCTGTCTATTTTGCAGATTTTTTTTTTTCACCAGCTCAATAATTTATGTGTTTGGGTTTTTTTTTAAGCCCAAAAGGTCCTCCACATTTTGGTTTCCCTGATTGATTAGTAAGACTACAAGGAAGACTACTGGATTGTTTTGTTTTGTTTTGTTTTTTCTTTATTTACTTGGACAGAGATTAGAGGGAGTTTTTCTTAATTTAGGCACTCCTGAAGGTTTATGCCACTGTGGGTGATTTTTACCATACAGTTATTCATGTAATGAGTAGCTGTGCTCCCTGTCACTCCAAACCAAAGATTTTTCCGTATATTCCACACAGAGTATACTCTTGCTTGTTTCTTCCTCCACAAATTAAGTATTTTAGGTGAAAAGAATCTCCCCCTCTCAACCCTCCCCTTATTTTTTCCTCTTTCCTTTTTTGACTAGCATCTCCACAGGTCCGTGTGCATTTTGCAGCATAAGAATGCCCCTTTACTATTCCATACAGTAGGTATTTTACTGCTTGGAGGAAGGCTGTATTTTCAAGCACTGGAGTCTTGCCTCATACCGTTTTAGCACAACAGTCCAGTGTCTAATCCTGCAAGATTTTCTGCTCAAGATGGTGTGGGGCAGTCTTTGACCTGATTTCCATCAAATCCTCTACCTTCTTAGAATGTTCATGAGCACCTGCCATTGCTTCAATCAGGCTATCTTCTTCTGGGGGACACACTCTTACTTGTAAGTCTGTGAGGAGATCCAAAGCCGAATCAATCCAAATTCCAGCTGGTTCAGCTAAAGTGCTCCCAGTGGTATATAGTTCCCAATGAGCCTTGTGCTGTTGTCAAGCCTTTCTGTCCTGTCTTATCCTCTTCTCTTGGTGGCTTATAAAACAAAAGGAAATGTCATTACATTGAAATTTGATCTTGCTGTTAAGATCATGAATCAGTAACTCTGCCAGTGTGTTAACTAGCACTGGTTAATAGTAATTTTGGTCCTCTCTTTGCTTTTGGTATCTTAAACTGTTCAGACACCTTATGCAGTGCAGGCTTTCGTGAACACAAATTGAAGTTCACCTTTGTTTTCTTGATCACTTGTTTATTGTGAGCATTCACCAGGACCTCTTCCATTGCAGAAGCATAGACCTGGACTGTCTGCTCCTTACCCAGAGCCTTTGCCTTTTAATTTGCTGCTCAGCTGTGATGCTCTTCATACTCCTTTTCTAACTCTGAAACATGCTGTATCAGCAATGGAATAACAAAAGCTATTGTGACTGAGCCATTGATCTCCCTGTCGTTCTGTATTTGCTGGTACCATGAAGATTTTGTAGATGGGTGCTTATATGATCAGAATGATACAGATCTACTAGATGACTTGTCTTCCCCAGCATACCATTGTCATTCAGACTAGTATTGGGTTTAAACAGTCTCTACCTGTAGATCATTCACCCTTATTTTTACTGTAGCACGTTCAGTGGATGAAAGTGTTTTACTGCACTGACTACAGAACTTTTCGAAAGCTTTTACAGAAGTGTCTTGCTTTCTTGTCAATGTTATTCATGGTCATCTGTCTTTCCCATGAATTCAGTAACCCTTAAGATGTCAACTTTTATAGCAGGTCTGACCTGTAACTGGTGCACTTCACCCAACTCTGACCATGGCCATGGATGCCTAGGGAGAATGTAAGAACAGAGCAAACATGCAGTGGTGTTTCGTGTGAAACACTCATCCAGCCCTTAGAAATTTGTCTCACAAGGACTTTTTGACTTAACCTTTGTGTTTATTATCCTGCCATGGATTTTTGTTGTGTTAATTCATCCACTAGTTTTTGAACCCATGTGCGCTTTTGCAATGTACAATGCTCAGTGGTAAGTTTCCCGCCTTAACTTGCATAGCACGAAGAACCTCTTTGTTTTTGTCTCTAGGTTCATTTAATGTCCCTTAGTTTTTGTGTTGGAAAAAACTAAAAGATTATTCCCTATTCTCTTCTTCAAGCCACTGAAGAGATTTACGCCCCTCTGTTACAATCTCTTCTAAATCTCTCTTTTCCAGAACAGTTAGTCCTACTTTAATTATTCCTCATGTGGAAGGGGCTATACAGTATGGTGAGGCATAGGAGCATGGTAATACTTTCTACTTTTTATTGCTTTTCCAACAATTCCTGTACTATGGGGGTATTTTGTTCTAGCCATAGGGATCTAAGAACACAGGTAGGACAATGTTCACAAGTAGAAGTGGTTGAAATAGTAGAAAATGAGACCATACCTGAAGGAAAAGATAGTGGGCACCAGTGGAATGAAGGAGGGAGAGGGAGAAAAGAGGTGATCAGATGGCTCGGCACAGGTGGTTTACAGCCTGCAAGAGAGGGCATTGTTCTGCATTCTATAAAATCAGTAGCTTTATTGCGTCCATGGGTTTTGATATTCAGTAGAGCTGCAAATTTTAATTCCCAGGCTGGTCTTTTAAATTTGTGCTGAGGAAAAAGCATCAGACATCAAAGACAGAGCCACTGTTTTGTGAGAAAGATACCTTAGGATACAATAGGAGGGGTTTTTTCCACCTTCTGTAGGTTATCTGTTTGTGTTTATTTTGGTGAACAGTTCGTATTCAGTTTCACCTCCTTAATTATCACAAGGACATTTGCTACTACATGAAGTATATTGCAGTCTGGGAACACACACATACAAGATCAGGATGTCAGGGGTTATGCTGTAGAGATCTAATATAACAGTAGGAGAAAAGTGTTGACAAGCCTTTTATATTTTTTTAGGCGCGATATAGGTCCACTTGATGTATTCTGGATGACAGGAAGTCTACTTCTAATGATGAATGAAACTATAGAGAATGAGTCTGGACTTCAAATTTCCTATTTGGCTTTTTGACTACTGATGAGGATTGAGCTGATGTTTTTGTAGAACTACTTATAATAATACCACGATTTCATTCTAATCTGCTATTATTTTGTTTGGAGCCACGTACTGTATCTATAAAGTTAGGGTTTTTTTCCTCATGTGGCATTTTTACATTTACCTACAGTAAACATAATTAGCCATTTTATCTTGCCCACTCAATGAAATGAAATCTATCTTCAACCCTTTGCACGATCAGCAAATTTTATCATCTGCTTATTCACTTTCTGGTTTGCCATGTTGAATAGGACAGCCTATTATTAATTAGTATGGTCAAAGAACAAATGCAAGCTTTTGGACAAGTTTGCTTGTTTGTTCTGCCCCTTGATTCTGAGAAGAAATTGTGGTGGCAGTCTCTGAGGTCTTAACTTCCTCCCACACTTCTTGTCTCTGCAACATATTTGCACTATGTTGCAAATACGGCTTATTATCATTAGCTAATGGCAGTCTGCAGGTAAAGAAGAGTGACTTAAGATTTTCAGCCTCTCTGAGCTGGTAGCCCACATTAGGGAGTCTCCCATTTAACACTCGTATATGCACTAACAAAAAAACCCACCCTAACAGTCTTAAATTTCTAATGACCTGTATGATCTTCTGCATTTTGGAGCATGTTTTTCATTATTTGCAGGACAACCTGGGTGGTGAGGCAAAGGGGAGATTAATATACAAAAGGCTGGAGGTAAAAAAGAACCAAACAAAAAAAAGGAAATAGACCAAAAAAAAAAACCACCAACCCCCCCCCACTTTAGAAACAATATGTCTGTAATGTTTATATGATATGCATGGTCATTGCAACTGTTGGTTTACGTTTTAGGTTCAAGAGCCAGACCCTCTCTCTGAATGTATGCCCAAGGAATCAGGAATATTTACTGGAAAATGTAAGTTCTTACATTTACTTCTTGCCTAACCACCCTCCCCCTAACATCTTATCAAGGAGGATCTGATTTGTCAGAGCCATACAGAACTTTGTGACAGATGTCAGGTCTAGAATAAAGAAGAGTAATTGAATATTTAAGGAAGAAGCTTTGTTTACTATGGCATTTAGAACATTATATCGTAACAGTTGGCTTTTAATCTCAGAAAAATTACACTAGCCATTTGCCTAGTCCCTGAATGGGATTTGTAATAGCTGTGTCCATTACCCAGTAATTCTCTCCCAATCTTGGGGACTCATGTAGTCTGACTGAATTTCTCAGATCAGATTGACAATAGAAACCCTAAAGTAAAGCTAGACCAAAATGTTACATCCATACTTGAAGTCCCTGATTTCTTTATCATGCACAAAACCAACTCTGTGTGGACCTTTAAATTATTTTCCAGAGAGCTTCTGGGTAGCCCAGAAATTTCAGTATCAGCTCCTGTTCCCTTGACCAGCACAAGAGAAATTGGATTCTTGCACCTGGCATAAAGTCTTTAGCAACTTGTGATGTGCTCTCTCAAAATACAGGCAATGCTGTGGCTTATTCAGCCCCATATCTGTGAACTATACAATCTGTGATCTGTGACCTATGAACTACATGTAGATCTATGAACTTTATCTACGAGCATGTCTACTATCAATTCATATCTGTGAACTTAAGATGCCTTTCCCTCCTCCCATTTTGCAAAGTGGGTGAAAAATATAGTGAGGCTGTTGTTCAGAGCTCAGCAGATGCAGTCTGTCACACTGACAAGATACTGTTAATCAGCTGATGGGCTAACTTATCTCTGCCAGACAGAGAGGTCCTGATTCCCATGAGTTCTTGCAGGGAATGAGCTGAAGAAAGCTAGTTGCATTTAAGGGAGGCCATGTTCCATGGCGAGGAAGAGGATTTTTTCCCTGTATTTGACACTTGTGAGACAGTATTTGTAGTATGGGGTTACGTAAGGAGCTCCCTAGCACAAGAAGAAAATTGACATCCTGATGTGAGTCCAGTGAAGGAGGGTGACCAAAATGGTGGGGCAGCAGGAGTTACCTGACATGTGAGAAAAGCGTGAGAGAGCTGGGTTGGTTTATTCATCCTGGAGGAGAGAAGAAGAAGGGGAGATCTTCTGCTCTCTATAGCTGTCAGGAGGGCACAGAGAGGACAGATCCATGCTGTTCTCAGGGATGCTCATAGGGTTGGGTTGAGAGGCAGCAGAAACAACAAGGTAGAAGACGAGTTTTCAACTGGATATTAGGAAATCTTTTTCACCCTGATGGCAGTCATACACTGGAACAGAGATTAAGAGAGGTTTGAAAACTTGCCGGCCTTGGCGACATTCAAACTGCCACTGGATAAGCTCCTGAAACCTGATCTAATGGACATGCTCTGAACTTGGAGTTGGACTAGGGACCTCCAGAGGTCCCTTCCACCCTGCATCACTCTGAGACTCTATGAAAGCATTGGCATGCTGGTGTCAATATTAAGCCTTGTGTGGATAGCTGCTTTACCCTATCTTTTCCCTTTTGTTTGAAAATACACTCTGGTTTTGCCCAAGAACTCTAGCGTGCTTGTACACTAAGCAAGTTTAGTCTTAGCAATGGCCTTGGGAATAGCATCTAGTAGCAATGTAGCCATATCTCCAAACTTGTCAGCTAATAAAACTATTTATTTCTTAGTGTCCTTGCACAGGCTAAAGAGATCTTACACCCAAGTGAATTTATGTGTATATCAAGACTTAGTCTCGTGTAAATTGCTACAGCTATTTATAGGTAATTGGACTGGATGGCTTAATAGCTTTAATGCTTGTTTGTTTTACAGGGCGTCATGACTACTGGTGCTTCTTTAGATATTATTCAACCTGATCATTTCTGGGCTTCTGTAATGTGTGAAATGAAAGATATTTTTAATTTACAGTGATGGATTTTTATGGAACCTGATCAGATTGGAGTATTACCTGTTATATCTGTATATGCTGCTTATACTTTTTCAGTAAGGCATGAGACAGGTGGATCTGAAGATACGCGTACAATCTGTTGTCTGCCCAGTTTTTCTTTCCTATTTATTTTCTGCAGTTGCAGACTAATCAACATTGCCGCTTTTCACTAATGCTGTCCCATTAAAATACTTCCGTGTGTCCAGTTCTGGTGTGAAGATAGTAACTTAAACACGTTAGTAAACCAGATTTGGTTTTTGGTTTAACTATAAGTTGGTGTTCTCTAACAATTTATGGATTTATGAGAGACTGGATTTATACGAGCCTGTGTAGTCATTTAGCTGGCAAGAGATGATAGATAGACTTCAGACTAATAGGTCTTCTCTGTCTCTGCATAATCACAAAATCTGTCATGTAACTGCTTAAATGTATCGTTGAATTACTGTCAGTCTACGGTCTATGTAGTGAGACACTTGATAACGTGCTTGGTCAGGGGTTGTATAGTTGCAAGTGAACAGGATGTTGGTAGCCCACGAAAGGCGTCTAACACAGATTTGCAGAAGAAACCCTGCTGTTCCACGGAGGAAGGCATGCAGACCAGGAAGGAGCCGAAAACAGCATATAAAGTTATACAGTCTAAACAAAACACACATGCTGCTAATTGTTGGGGCATGCATGCATGAGTATATTGGCTCCTTACTTCAAACTGGTAAGTATGTATATGGATACATGTATATTCTTTTATATAGGCCTGCAACTGAATTTTACCATGACGTGGGGAGACTCTCATTACCTTGGACTGACAGGACTTGAAGTGATAGGAAAGGATGGTCACGCATTAAAACTAAGTACAGAACAGATTTCTGCTTCACCCCAAGACTTAAATGATCTTCCAGACTATACAGGAGATTCCAGAACATTAGAAAAGTAAGTAGCAAAATAATAGGATTGTCCAAGCATATTCTGCAGGGCTTTTTTTTTTTTTTTTAAATTTGTGCCTGTTGTTTCCACCAACAGTTTTGGAGCTCATCGATTTTAGATGCATTTTACATCAGACTTTATAAAGTGACAGAATTATATAAACTTTCATTATGTTCACACATGTTAATGCAAACATGATTTTCATACCATCACTGCTCATTCTTGGATTTCACAAGCTACCCAGGAACAGCTTGTTGTAGAAACATGAATGAGGTGTTTCCAAAAGATGCTGTTTGAGTTAGATGATAACATGCTAAGGACTTTCCAGGCTGAAATGTGGGCGTTCTGTAGCATCTGTCTATGCATATGCAGTGATATTCATGCAGGATTTCTGGATAATTTCAACGAAAATTTTCAAGTTAGCAAAGGGAGAGAATGTATTAGGGAATTGCACAAATAAGCGGCATTCTTTTGGTAATTCTGCAGCCTTTTTTTTTTTGTAATTCCAATGAAGTTTTATTCACTGACAAGTATGCTTCCTCAAATTAACTTGTACTACCTAAATGGTAGCAGTATAGATATCATAGCCTGTAGGTCTGGAGAGGACTTGGTATTTGGTTGTTACTGAAGCTGCATCGTGTTGTTTCTGAATCATATCTCCATTTTAAAGGGTATTTCCAGTTGTAATCCTGTTCTCTGGCATGTTTATGATCTGTGAATAGGTTTATGGATTAGGACGTTTGAAGTCTTTGTTGAGCCTTCCTTTAGAATCTTGTGCTTATCTACATGTATGCTAACTCTGTTCTTTGTAATTTCTGCTAATCTGACTAATACAGTTGTCAAGCTTTCTTACATATAATTCCTCAGTTCTTCTGCCTATTTGTATGAAAATCTCTTCTGTAGGCATCAAGATCTAAGAAATCTTCCCATGAGTTCCCCTGTGATGAAGAGATTCTGGTGGTGGAGTCTCTTCGTAACCCACCATGATGGACCCAGGCGCAAAGAATTCCTTTAGCCTTTCTGTTGGTGTCTTATCTTCTCCAAGTGCTCCTTTTTCAGCCTAGTCATCTGTTGATCCTACAGAATTTCTGGCAGGCTTTCTGCTGCTGATGTATTTGAGGAATTTTATTTATGGTACCTTTTCCTTGCTAGCCTTCATACTGTTTTTGGCCTGTACATACCCATTTAGCCTTTCAGAGTTTATGATCCTATCAATTTAGGGTTTTTCGATCATGAATTTTGTTGAAAGATGACATGTAATAACTTTCTTTATCCTGCCACTGAGCCAGGCTGGCTTTGATTTTTCAAGTTCTCCCTCTTTCTAACATCTTTCTTAGTAAGTACGATATATTTGTTCTGTGCTTCCAGTATGGTATCCCTTAATATTCTCTCTGCTGTGTGTAATAATTTTATTTTGTTGCTCCTTTTTTTTTTTTTTTTTTTTTGATGTTCTTCATAATTTTTGCTTAAGAACCTTCTTGGCCACAAGAAATAGGGGCTTTTTTGGCTTTTGATATTTCTGCAAGCATGTTGAATTTGAGTACACTACTGTGCTCTTCAATTGTAGCATTTGGAATAGGTCCTGTGTATTATTCAGGACCAAGTCAAGGATTATATCTTCTGTCTTGGGCTCCCTAATCGGTTCCTCTGTGAAAGAGTCATTATTCAAATCTTTTTCTTTAAGGAACTGCCAAGTCTGGCACTCATTCTTCCGTTAAAGTTTTAAATAAATAGTAAGTACAGAGGGCAGTGTACCAAAGTAATTATGGTGGACAATTAATTCATATGCTCCTTTACTCCATTTTTGTATGCTGTAGTTTGTGGTAGAAGAATATAAAGTCAGGATGAGGAAATAATGGAATTAACTTTATCTAGTCAGCCTGAAGTCTGTGCTCTCATGAAAAGACTGTCATGCTGGTAGAAAGCTTTTTTAAAAAGTAGGAATGTGTCTGACTGCATGAAGAAGGACGTGAACAAGCTCTGCTTCTTCCCTGGGTTATCCAGCTGCCATCCCGCTCCTTGTCGGATTCAGTATAGTTGCGTTGGCATAGTAACACACTGCAGAGTGCCAGATACACTAGTTTAAGCATGGAACTATATTAATAAGTTATATTGTGTCTGGGCCTTAGAGTTTTGCCTTTGGCCATTTCGGTACAAAGGTAGTTGAGCTTTCCTCTGCCTGCCCCTGTTCACACAGGGAAAACCTAAGGATTTTTCTGGTTTAGCTCAAACGTACCCAACTGAAGGAAATACTGTGGGGTTTTTTTCTCCCCCCGCTGTCTTTACTTGGACAATTGTGTATTATTTTTGAGGTTTACTGTACTTTTTAATTGCATACACATGGGCACAATAAGCCCTGGAAGGTGGAAGTGGCATACAAAAAAAAATTAACACCTAGTAAAGTACCTGATTTTCATGAGAAAAGCAAACTTTCCCTTTTTTGCAGCTAATGGATTTTTCTCTTTCTAGGTTAATAGATGGGACTAATATCACAGTAGAGGATGACCATATGTGGCTCATTCCCTTCTCTTTTGGAGAAGATCATCTGCTCACAATCCATTTTGATAAAATTGAAAGTATTGCAGGGCTTCGCTTCTGGAACTATAATAAATCTCCAGAGGATACCTATAGAGGGGTAAGTAAAAGAAAAGGAGCACTGCCAGCAAAAATATACAGCAGTGCATTGGAAAATTGGTACTGTGATGAATGAATATAGCTGCCTAAATGGAACACCATAAATCTTTCTAGATTGTCTGAGTCTGAATTTTGTGGCAGGTATAATGCATTTCTGTCTCCACAAACAGCAAATATTGAAAAAAAGCCAGAGATAGTTTAAAGAAATCTTCACAGCTGATTTTTCTAAGAGACACATTCAATAGCACATATTATTTTCAAGATATATGATTCTGAAGTGGTATCCTCTCAGTATCTAGTGTGTTGGCCTACCAAATGATTCTTTGTTTCCTGGAAAACAGGGAATGATAGAACAAGGACACTTCTCCAACTGAAATTCTGTTTAGGTAAGTTACAGAAGGCCAGTCAATCAATATTGCCTTTTCCAAGAAACAAGAAGAGTCTATAGAACTGTAACATTTATTAGGGAAAGTTGACATCTTCAAACAGTTTGGCTACAGTAGTTTAGCTAAAATTGTATAACATACCTCCTTGCTTCTTTTTCCAAATTGTTTGATTGTTTCGGGTTTTTTTCATATTGAATTCTTGGAATTGACTAGCAATTGACACCTGTTGGAGATCATGTTAGGTCTTGCTGGCACTCTGAGTTTAGCTGTCCCTCATTTCCCTGTTTTTTTCTCAGAAGCTATACATCCACTTGTAATGACAGTGAAGAAGTAGTAGCTGTTCACTGCATAGCAAATTTATGAGTCCATGTTTCCAGATCTTCCCCTTCACATATAACTGTTGCATTCTTGATGTCCAAACTCAGTCAACAGATAACAACGAAAATGTTGGTATGTGTTAAACTAGAGAGAGATGGGATAAAAAGGATCAGCAAAGTTCTGGAAAAAAAACCCTAGAATTGAAGTTGGAGGCACGGATCCTTCATAGGACTGGGCAAGATAGTGGCAAAACTTGCAGAACTGCTTCTTTGTGTAAATTACCTTCCAGGAATTGCTTTAACATGAACACTGCATAAATAGGAGGTGTTCCTGAGTCCTGCCATCTTTTAATATCAGCATGGGTGTTGTTGAGTGCCAAAGACTCCCAGGGGGCCAGAACGTAAGATCTTTCATTTAAGCGACAGTTGGTCTAGAGATTTTAATATATGGCACCTGATTTTGTAATATATTGGATTAACCCAACGTTTGACACATGAGAGGGTTCAGGAGCATGTTGAGTTTACCATCTAAACACACCCCCTGTATAACAACTAGGGTTTTTTAGTAAAATCTGTTACTTGGTTGATACACTTCAGTGTAAGGAAAGGACTCTTCCCTATGAGAGTGGTACAGCTCTGGGATAGTATGCAGTGATGGGAAACTTTCAAAACTGAATTCGACAAGGCCCAGAGCAACCTGAATTTTGCTTTGCAGGCTTCTGTGCTCTGAGAAGGAGCTGTTATTGGAGACAACCTAAATCTTTCTATGATTCTGTGTACAAAATACAATATGACATGGTGATGTGGAATGTTTTTCACTACCATTGTAAGCCCAGGCTTCTCCAAGACGGAGCAGGGGAGAAAAGTTTAAATATGAATATTCATACCAAATCAACTCCTTGTACGTGTGTCTCAATTATTAAAGGAGGGAAAGAAATAGCCAAATCCCTAAAATCTAACATGGAATTTGGTCTTTGGAGGCCTAACCAAGAAAGAAAGGAAGGAAGGTATATTTTCACAGTTTGTTTTGCTAGGTAGAAAAAGGAGGTGAGTCTGATAAAGTGTGCATGCAGGTGGCACGCCTGTAAGTCCCATAACAGTTAGTGGGTACAATTTAAATGAGGAGTTCATGCCTGCAGTCGTGTAAAAGGATGAAATAAATTATTTGGAAAACTGAAGATGCAAGATATCTGCTGGGTCACAGCAAAGAGGCTTTAGACTGTAAACCTAGGGCATCATGACATCTGTCTCATGAAGTATTGCTGTTCCTTCTAAGAAAGAGTCCCTGGGTATGAGATACAATGATTTGCTAGGCGGCTGTAGACTGGTGGATTCTATTCACAGCTTTAGTATGAGAGGGTAATGGCAATGAACTGTCAAAGTGAAGGCTTGTGTGCTATTTCCAGCTCTATGAAAAATTACCTTGTGAAAGCTTTGTTATGCGATTTGTAAAATGCTATGTGTGACGGTTGAGTGCCTTCTCAGATGATGAAAATTACTTAGAAATGAGGGCTGTAAAGGGCACATAAATATAAGCAGCTGTGGTATAATAGGTAAGATTTCATCTCTAAGACTCTAGACTTCCCATTCAATACGTGTTTCCTAAACTAAAGTGTATTTCAGTGGATTTTTCACTTCCTCTCCTTAGCCTGGCAGACTGATTCAGCTGGAAAGTAGCATGCAGAAGAGTTGCTGATATGAAAAGGATATTTCCTTTCTTTGCTCCCAAGCGTATTAAAGATGAAACCAGAAATAGTTCTTTCTCTATACTTGGTACTCACACAAATATTCCCTCCTAATTAATCTTCATGCTGTTTGGAAATGAACTGAGCACCTCCTCTAGTCTAGTACAATACCTGAGATTTTCAAATCAAGAAATATTTGTGTAAAAAAAAAAAAAATCTTCCTGAAAATTATTTGCTTTTGGGATATTGCATGTGTAACTTACTGAAATTCTAATTGAATAAAAAATCATTTACAAATATGAGGACTGTTACAAACATCAGGTCACTGATAATATACAGGCTTTGCAGAAAACTCTGAATGTTTTTAAGTTCTTCTCAGATAACCTGAAATGGGAATTTTAACTATAAATATTGAATATATATTTTAAATAGAAATCCTAATAATGAAAATTAAATATTTGCATACAAAACTAAGTTAACCTCAAATTATCATATATACATCAGTAAGTATAAAATCCGAAAATTAGAAAACTGACTCACATTACCTTTAGACTAAATCGTCTTTTGTTAACTAAATGAATCTATTTTGGTTCAGTCCATTAATCAGCAAGCTTTAATCATAGTGCCAGTTATAAGACCATCTTGTTATATTTTACAGGTATTATTCCTTCCTTAGCCAGTAGTTAGTGAAAGACTCAGTGCAATAAATGCTGCTTGTGATTAACATTAAGTTATATTTAACATATTTCAGGGCAAGAAGCAGGGATAATTGTTGCTGCATGATTGGATTGTTATGTGACTGGGATCATGCATACAACACCAGATGGTGCTAATGGGGGAGGGTGAAGGGGCCAGGACTCCTGCACCATCTGAATAAGTATGCCTGAATTATTTAGTTTAATCTTCAGAGATTGTGCAAGACGTGCATGCATCTATGATGTGGACAAGGCTCAATTATTTCTGCCTGGTACAGGTACCTCTTCTTTATTCATATGCCCTTAGGTTATATACAGCACTGCTTGGTATACGAGTTTGCATGATCCTGGAAAAGTCCAAGTGCCGCCTGCCACAAAGATAAATAAAACTGGTGAAATACAGGCTTTCTATAAATGCGACAGAGACATGAAAGAGTCCGCTCTCAAAGGAGCGCCAGGCTATGTGGTTTCTTAAAGGGTGGCTTCAGCTGGAGCTGAGCAATCAGGCCTGATCTAGCAGTGCATTCAGGTGCACGATGACTCTGTCTCCTCAAATCACCTTTGCTGACGTGACAGCCGAGTCTCTCCATTCTGTTGATAAGCGTATGTATTGCTGCAGGCTCAGGAATCATAGAGTCATTTAGGTTGGAAAAGACCTTTAACATCATTGCGTCCAACTGTGCACCTGACACTGCTAAGTCCACCACTAAACCATGTCCCTCAGCGCCACATCTGCACTACATCTTTTAAATACCTCCAGGGATGGTGACTCAGCCGCTTCCCTGGGCAGCCTGTTCCAACGCTCCACAACCCCTTCAGTGAAGAAAGGAAGCTGCAGTTTGCTGAGATCTAGTGAGATGCAGTAATTGAAGGATCTCTTCAATGCTTTTTTTATTTCTTTTTTCCCCCAGATCCTCACCTCTCCCCTCCCCATCAATGTTAGCTATGATGCTCTGAATTGTACACTGTGGGTTGCAACTGGTATCTGCTGGTTTAGGCTTTCTTTTGCCAAAGAATGTCATACTATAGAGGAATGAAATAAAATTATTGAAGTTGTTTCAGCCTCTGAAGTGAATGCAATTGTTTTGGATCTGTTTTTATTTTATTTTATTTTATGTAATGTAGCGTCATGTCATATAATCTTATGTTATTTTAAACAAGGCTAAGGTAGTCCATGTGTTGCTGGATGGTCACAGCATCTCCCCACCGGAGGGATTTCTTATCCGCAAGGGACCAGGCAACTGCCATTTTGACTTTGCCCAAGAAATTCTCTTTCTGGACTATCTGCAGCCCCAGCTCATTAATAAAGTACAAAGGAGGTAAAGTAGAATGTTTTTGCTATCTGAACCTCACAATTTCTCTTAACTGTTTAGTATCCTTTCATATTCTCTGTTGAAACCAATTTTATGAGGCACCTGGATGAAAATCTGAAGCAATTAGAGGAAAATGTTTCATTGGGTTTTAACTATATTCCATTAACCAGATTTCATTGAGATCAGAGGATAATCTAGTCCATAATCGCAGGCAGAGGGGTTGGGTGGTGGTGTTTGTGGAGGCTTAGTTCTTTGGTTTTGTTTTCTTCTTTTCTGAGTGAGACAAGGGTACATGAAGAAACTATTTTGTCTTTGTTTTTTTGGCAGGACTAGTTCAAAGAGAATGGAACAAGCTAGTATGGACTATGAAGCACCGTTAATGCCATGTGGTTGTATCCTTCTCTGTTATTTTCTTACTTGTCATATAGAATATTTTAGAGTTATATACTATGGTTATGACTCCTGAGCTTTTTGAATCCTACAATTTCTGGTGCTTTAAGAAATTAACAAGATACCAAAAATATGAGAAAAACTTCCATTAAGTATGAATTGAGAATAAATAAATGGAACATAATTTATGAATGCGTGACCTGTTTTCAGATACTCTGAAAACTTTTTCTCCTGCCTTTTATAATCCATCCGAGCTGGAGCTAGAGGTCCATTAGCACAGTATCCAGCCAGCCTATCAAAGCTAGAAGTAGTCTTTGTATTTTTGCATATCTTTGAATGTTTGTCTCATTTTATATCTTTAAGGTTTACCAGAACTGTGCAATATTTTTGCCATTTTTCTTAATGTTAGTGGCTTTTTAAGCTTGTTTTCCTAGATATGCACAGCCTTTTGTGATAATACTTGCTGCCATGCCATCCATCTATTTGATGGGGCTTTTAAATCCATTAGGCTATTCTAACCAAGTTTGGAGACAATGAGGTCTCACCAATACTACGTTCCTGCTGGTTTCATGAAAATCAATGTCTGGGTAGAGCAAAGAGAGATACACACGAGTGCTCCATTAGGGAAAGGGACAGCACAAGACTCCATCATTACATTTTCTGCCATTTAGTTTAGGGGCATATTTGCTGGCCAGTTATCACCCGTATCATTCAAAACCAGGCAAAGGCATATTCAAGAAACACAGGAAGGCAGTAGAGGCTCCAAACAGGAGCTGTGGTGTTAATAAGTTGCAGTGTACAAGAAGGTAAGACACACAGTAAAAAAATTCAGTAGTTCTTCATCTGATGGAAGAACATATATATATGTGAACATGTATATGTGTAAACATATATAGATAGACTTTTGCCTAGTTGTGCTACCTGCAGATATTCATTTGTGTGTGTATTATCAGTCATAGAAAAGGCAGACTGCTTGTCTTGGAATAAAATAGTTTATTCAGAGAGGTTTAAGACATAGGGAAGTCAGAAATGAAAACCAGATCTTTTTTAACTCTCCTAAACTGCAAATAAGAGTGTCTGTCATCAAGATGTGGGCTGCACAGTAATTTTTGAAACTGCAAATTAAATAGTCTGTTAGGACAAAGTATCAGTATCAAAATTTTCCTTAATACCTTTTTGCTTTTTAGTTGTTTTCCAGTTTCAGCTTCTGACAAGTTGGGGTGACCCATACTACATTGGTTTGAATGGACTTGAGTTGTTCAATGAACATGGAGACCAAATCTTACTAACTGAAAACAGTATCCTTCTGCTGACCAAGCGCCTCTATCCTTTTCAGTTGCACAGTTTGCTCCCTGGCAAATTACCACATGGCATCACTTGCTACTTCTTCCAAATTGCCGGTTTATCCCATGTGATTACTCTGCTTGTATTTCTCTATATTTGCATGATGATACTTGTTTCCATATGTTTTAATGTATTCTGTATGCTTTCAGAACATTTCTTGTCTGAGTGGGGTGCACCAACAAAGCAGGACAAGGTTAGAGAAGGGAAGGCTTAAGAAGGACATGGTATTTTTTGCTGTCAACATTTATTTCTACTATAGTATGAAAGGACCAGCAAGTTTGATGAACTATAAATTCATAAGAAAAGGTTGAGCTCAGTTCTTTGTTATGGAATCTTTCATTGTGCCACAGGAAAGAAATTTTTCATAAATCTTGTTCTGGAGCCTTAGGCTATTCTAGACACCCGATCCAGTCGTGAAGATAAGGGCTGAGACTGAATTTGATTCAATGTTCCCTGGGCAACCAACAGAGGGAATGAAGGACATGTTTGAAAGATTCATGGTCATCAGGGTTACACCTCAGTGCTCTGTATCAGCTGAAGTCTCTTAAGAGCTGAAAGCTTCATACCCCAGCATATAATTCATGTAGTTCAGTCACGTGGAAGAAACAGAGTTTCTTAGCCAATTAGATAAAAAGCATGGAAGCTGCATGAATTGTATGTCTCTGAGGATCCTCATTGCCTGACAAATAGAGGATACAATGAAAAAGGTAATAAAGGCTCTTTCCTGAGAGCTGTTTTTATTTGTATCATGTGTGATGCATGATGAACTTGAAACATCAGTAATGGAGAAGAAGCATTTTGAAATTGAAAAGTGATAACAGATTGTTTTTAAGAACAGGGGAACTTTAACTTAGCTTTTAAATGGCATGTCTTTACAGTACAATACAATGCCAAGTAAAGATACCTAAGCTCATTGTGAATGATCACCTGATTCTGCCTGTACAGTAGTTTTGCTTGGATATATTAGGATCCCCAAAAGAGCGTATTTGTCTTAGTGCAGTACTAAATGTGATAATTCAGTACTGAGTCTGGAGCGAGCTTTTCCTAAACAGTTGAGATATTGCTGTGTTACTCCTTAAATTCTTTATAAATACTTACAGACTCAGGCATTTTAGAAAGCAAGACGAGGGGAGATTAATGTCCCTCAAACTGGATTGCTAGGGATTTATGGTTCTGAAGACAGTGCCACCCATCCACATTTCTTTGTATGTCTTTAACATACATATGGTTTTAACATAAATGTTCTCTTACAGAGAAAATCTGGTTACATTGAAAGCCTGTTCAATAGAACGTTTAATCTTTCCTTCTTAAAGAACTGAAAGAAGGCCTTATTAGACAGTTACTGATTTTTTTCACAAACCTTGAGGAACTCAACCAAAACCTAGTCTGACTGATGACTACCTCCTGCAAGGATACTTTTCTTGAGATCTGTTTCATATGAGGAGTTTTAACAAGTTCATGCTAAAAAAATGCGGCTTTGTCACAAAAAAAGCTGGGAAGTGCCTATTCCTGGTAAGGGAATTTTATCAATGAAGTCATAAATAAATATTTGAAAATAAATTAAATGCAGCTAGTTCATTTATTCGTATTTTGAAAATAATTTTGAATGCCAGAATCTGTAAGGGTTGTCCTGCTTTTAAAAATGTGCCCCCAAATTCCTCAGCTGCCTCTATGAAGTACTTGGGAGTATTTTTAAGTTTTAGTACTGTAGTGGCGAATACTTACTCATGCAATCTGGGAGAGCAAGAGAGAACTTTTAACTATGGTGTTTCTGAAATGTCTTCTTCGGTTATTTACGCTTAAAGTTTTTTCAGATATTGCTGCTTTTCCAGATAGTGTCAACATTTTAGAAGATGTATCTGGAGACATCCGAACTCCAGACAAACTCATTGACAGAGTAAATGACACAACCGATGGCAGACATATGTGGCTTGCACCAGTTCTTCCTGGTTTGGTACGTTTTCCCTTTTCATTCCATTTTAGTCATGTGCATAGATGTAGCTAGAAGCATAAAGCAAAGAGGAAGCATACATAATTCTAAGGTAAATTTGATATTAGTAAATGATACTAAATCACTGCCTTTTAGAAGAAGTTCTTTTTATTCCATTTTCTCTTCACTGCACAGATCGCAGCAGTATAGATTTCCCAGGTTTGTAATCTCCTTCTGTCTTCATGGTGCAACAGCAGGAGGATTTCCAAGGCTAGCGTAGAAGTTTTTTCAGTTACTATGATAAAGATACTGACAAAGGAATTTAATATGCGTGTTTTGTGCAATAAACACCTTTCAAGTGGGAGCAGACTGGGATCTTAAATTCATTTTTACAAAAAGCAATGAATGTTGTTCCGCCAGTGAGAATTTTTTTAATCTCATTATTCGTGTTGAATTCAAATTCATAAATTAGAGATGACAGACTTAGTATTTCATGTCCTAAGGCCCCAAGTGATTCAGCCCTTTTAGAAGCCCCATGTTTAAAATATGGAGTATCAAATATCTAAACAGGAAAAGCAGATAAACTTAGATGAGTCCTGACTTTGTTTTGGGAGAGGACATTTTTTATGGGCTCGTTACGGACATCATTGAGATATATTTATTTCTTAGAAGAAGGTGGATTTCAAAAGTGACAAACTGTAAACCTGACGTGTGATATCTTGTAGCTTACTGTGTTGGAAAAATTCTTACTCCATATGTTACAGCTACTAATTAGAATATTAAAAGCAAAGAATTAAGTCAATTTTTAAAATACTTCATATATCATTATATGTTGTAATGCAGTGGGTATAATTAAGATAAAGCTTTTAAATATACTTGGGAATACTGACCACTTGCATTTCTTAGGAAAATGGAAGGTCTGTGTAGTGCTCGAGGCTCCTACTGTGTAGATCCCACATCTTGAATCCTGGTAGTTAATTTGGTGGGATGCTTAGATATCCATTATAACATCATGAACGATTGATTTGACAAGCATCTGAATTTGCTCATGTCCTTATAAAAGACATGCTCGCAGAGTTTGTTTCATTTTGGCAAAAGGAAAATAACAGTATCTGGGGTTCTAGCACAGATGCAAACTCTGTTTCGTGTTGTTATGTCTGACACCAAAGTCCTGTAGAAGAACATAATATACTGGTATTAAAAGGGTAAATTGATAGTGTGATGTGCAGGAGGGAAGAGTAAGCAATTTAATGGTGCTTTGTGTCCTTAAACTGTAGCAAATTATACCTTTTCAAGATCCACATAGTACTTTTCTCTCTTCCATCTTCCACGGTATGATTGTACAGCCAGGAAGTGCAAAGGGATTAGGCAGTCAGCCTGTTCATGACCATCCGCTGTAGTTGGGATGCTGAACCAAAGCTTGTGTGTACTTACACCCTCATTGCTAGGCTGCTTTGAAACTTGCCACTTGCCTAGAAAGCTGAATTAACTCTTTGCTGTACTGGAAGGTTCGAAAGCTTTAAGGAAATGTTATATTAAAGCCTTTCTTTTCCTTTCTAAATATCTCTTCCTTTCTAATTCTCAAAGACTTTTTGTCTCTTACAAATGTATTAATAATGTAAGTACAATTTGAATTCTTTGTTCCCGTTACTGATTGTCATTTTATTTGTTTGAATGTATTTTCCATCAAATTTATCATTTGCTGTGAGACTAACAATTGCTATTGGAGACTATGCCCAAATTGTCTTCTGCAAAATCACAGATATAAACATTTCTATCGATAACATCTACCTTTCTTTCCTCAGTTAAAAAAAAAAAAAAAAATTATTTAATACAACTAACAATATTTTCTGCAGTGCATCAAAGGATTAAAACTTCAGAGGATGCTAGACCTGAAGCTTAAGATATTTTGGCCCGAAGTTGATATAGTAGCTCATAAAAGGAATAGAGATAGCATTAACTGTAACAGGCAAGATTGGTTACCTACAGCGTAATCTCTGGTCTTAACATCTTGACATTAATGTCACTGAAAGTAAAATGAACAATACCTCAAGCAATAACTGTTTAGCAAGCGTCTGGAGAATTTTCTTTATATTCCTGTTAGTGTACCTTACACAAAAATTGCAAAATTTCTGCAAGAGCTTTCAAAGTCAGGCGATATAGGAGACATTTTAGCCTTGCAAATAGAAAGGTGGATTCCATTCATATTTGGTAGGAACGGAATAGCATAGACTAGACTAGACTAGACTAGACTAGGACACCAGCTTGTCTTATCCTGGAGCACATGTGTGTATTTGGTTGATGAAATACTCATTAAAAGTGTCTCTCTACCCCTCCTCCAGTTGACTAGCAGTCCAGGATGACAAACTCAGGTGTAGATGTCATCGTCTGATGAGTTATACGTACATTTGAGAGAACAGCTCTGGGTTAGAGACAGCATCTGTGAATTATCAACTGAGCTGATAGCTGAACTTAAATCCTTAGCGTCAGTTATCTGTCCTCTAGCTATATCTCTTTAAATACGGACCTCTTCTGTTGCAATGTGCATGAGAATTCCATTTCTTTGGGGAAATTGTGCTGTTAAATATAAATTAATTCTCTTTTACAGGTGAATAGGGTATATGTCATTTTTGATGTACCCACTACTGTGTCAATGATCAAGTTATGGAATTATGCCAAAACACCTCAGAGAGGTGTGAAAGAATTTGGTGTAAGTAATTTTTGCATGCATTTTGTATGTTCTGGTGAGTCAGCTTGCTTGATTTCTGTACTTATTTTTACAGTTTACTGAAGTGTGATTCCACATAATCTCAAAGGATGGGATTCATCTCACTTAACTCTGCATTTAGTATTAAAATGACTAATCTGTGCCAGTCATCTGTCCTCCCTTTCTTGTCCAGGGAAAGAAAACTTTATCTGATTATTCTTCTTAGATAATTGTCTTAAGACAGGATAATGCTTTCCTTTTTCCAGTGACTATAGAGCAGGCCTGGAAGACTCGTTTAAACTACAAACCCAAGTTTTAGACAGCTGAAGTGAGGTGAGATTCATTAATTCCTAAATTTAAGAGTGATTCACTCCAGTTAATAGAATGGCAATTATGTAAAACACGAAATACATTTTTAATTACCTCCTTGAAAGCTGCATTAGAAACATCAGTGAGAAGACAAAAACTTGGAAAAAAAATAATCAAACCCCAGCAGCAAATAGAAAGAAATGGAAGTTTTAAGGAACAAAAGTTAAACTAATGACCAGATTTGTGAAACAAATTGGGCAAAATGATTTCTAGTTAATTGACAGAGACAACTGCTGAAAGCAATGCCTAATTTCTAGATGTTTTGTTTGTTTGTTTCCTAAATATCTCTAGCTTCTGGTGGATGACTTGCTTGTCTACAATGGGATTCTGGATATGGTGAACCATGTGGTATCAGGCATCCTACCAACCTGTGATCCAGTCGTCCCGTATCATACCATTCTCTTCACAGATGATGAGAGGATTTGCCATCAGGAGAAGAGAACTGTTATTAGGTATGTGAGTGGATCTTGATTGGAAGAAAGAATTTTTGTTTTCAAAAAACGTCAGCAATATGTTCATTGCTATAGAAAATGCCCTTCCAAAGCATACTCAGCCTCACTTAGTGGGAAATAACCAGTAGTTTTTTGGATACTAGGACCAAATTACCAGCTTTATTTGTAAGCATTTTTTAGCATGTACTGGGATTCATTATTCATATTTACATATGTTTGCATGGAAGCCTACAGTCATAAGCACAAAAGAAAGAAGTTAGGCTTCCTTAGAGAAGAAATAATAAATCCCAGTGATATTACACGGAGGGGAAAAAAAAAAGGAAGGTAATGAAAAAGAACCAAACGTTGAAAGTGAAGAAAAGAAAAAAAAAGTCCTCTGATTTGGCACAGATGCTAATTAAGGAACCAGAATTCTACTATTTTATAAATGTTCTAAAATAATACACTTCTTAAATGAGAAATGAATTGCATTAAAGGAATGACGCTTTGAAACCACTAGGTTGGCAATCTCACAGAAAATATGATGAAATGTGGTGAAAAATGCCGTTATGTTTAGAAGGTCAGGACTGATAGAGTCTAAAAAACAGTCCCTAGCAAGGAAAATAAAGATTGAAATTTATTTTAAATGAGATTGAAAAGTGAAAAATCAAAAAATTATAGAAATAAACACTATCTTACACATTGCACTGCTAACAAATAGAATGTCTTGCACATACATCGCTTGGGAAAGAAGGTGACAGTTTTGCATTCAGAAATGGCACATGATTTGTTCAGAAGAATATTCAACTATTTAGAAATAAGTGGAAGGAATATAAGCTGTCCTGATTAAGAACAGAAGTTCACATTTGCCTACAGGGGTTGTTTTCCTGTGTTTCTCTAAAGCATTGGCTGTTGGCCACTGGGACTGTCAGATGTTGAAATAAATTATTATTGTTTGGATGTATTGTGTTAGACTCATGTTTTTGTACAAGTGGCTGTGTTGTCATGGTAAAATTTGGAGGTAAACAATTTTTCATGTGAAAAAGTTACTGAAATGAAAATGTCTTGAGGAAATACGAGTTTTGAGAAATTTTTCAGTGGAATATAAAAGGGAGGAGGAAAAATGAACTTTTATTTTCATCAGCTTAACATTTTCTATGAGTAAAGTTATTTTATTGGAAGCAGAGAAGCACCAGCTGTAATCATAGATCCTTTTCACATAACTTCCTTTGCACATATTTACAAGATATATATCCTTTGATTTAGTTTTAAGAGGGGTATACTTTTGGGGTCACACAAACTGCATTTGACTGGATCTGTTTTCTGGTCAAGAACATGCTGAGTCTTTTCTCGACTTCTGTGCAGGAGCTTTCTTGGTCTTTCTTCTTAGCCTGTTTTGCAATGTTCTTTTCCTTTTTTTCACTTACTACCCTACTAAAATATAGGGTACATCAGCAGTGGAAGACAAATCCCTTACTACATGCTGGATAATATCCCTCCATTTTAAAAATGCTTTTGAGCTTTTATATATTGTTACTTCTGGGTTTGACCCGTTCTCTTTCACATGTTCAATATTTTATGAACCCTGAACTTGAGTCTGATATTATCATCAACAGCATAAGTTCTGATTTACTTCCCCTGTTTCACTCTGACAGTTAGAGAGACGTTACATTTTTCTCCAAAAATAGAAACCTATTTTGTGCAGTATTTGTAGAGAAAAGAAAAATACACGTCTCTTTTTCCAAAGACATGGATGTTTTGTTTTAGTCTATGTGAAAGGGAGGTGTTATTAGTGGTATTTTCTTTCACTTTCAATTCAGCGCACATTTTTTTTTTTTTTTTTGTAATTTGTTTAATTTAATTTAACTTTGAAGTTATTACTTCTTTCCCAAAAAGACATTGTTAAAATTTTGCAGCAGCCTGCAAACAAAACTTGTCACAGTAGATTAATTTTGTTTAGTTCAGAAAATTTTCAAATAATGCTATACCAACATTACAGAACAGTGTTAAGTTCCTTATAGGGTTTTTTATACCCTCTTTGTAGAGCACTGATTTAAAATCTCACTTTGGTTAATGTGGTTCAAGCTGTGTAGGCAGGCAAGAAAATTGTAGAGTGAATATGATATTTATATTTGAATGTGTGCCTGAGTGAATGCCACTAATTAAAACTGGCAAGAAATCCTTCAGGTGAATGCAGACGGAATGCCTTCGCTTTCTAGATAGTCTCATAGAATGTGGCTGAGCTTCATAGCTTTGTTTTGCCTCCAGGACCTTAATAACTTATTTGGTAACTTTTTCCAGTACTCTCATACTCTCATAACTTTTCACAATGTTGATAATTTTGGCTGTCTGATTTTAATCTTTTCAGCAATCATGTGGGAGATCAGGATGTACAAATGATGAATGAAAATGAGATTGTCACAAACAGCAAAAAGAAGCAGGTGGTAGCAGATCCAGGTTAGTTCTGTCTTCTGCAGTTTTCTTTTGCTCGCTTTCTAGAGACAGTTTGGATAACGAACGTTGTTATAGATGTAAACTGGGAAAAGTGAGGAGACTTAGGCCTCTGTTATATATTTAGCTCTACTTTTTCTACCACAGGAAGGCAAACCCGGAATGTCATACTCTAGTGGATTTTTATTCTATATCTAAATCTGAAAGTGGATGGTATAAATCAAAGACATATGTGGCATGTAGATATAGCTTATACCAACACATACACAGAAGTCCTCAGGAAAGAAACTGACTGAAGATAAACCGAAAACTGGTGTTAATTGTGCAGGTTCACAGATAGCTTTTGGAATAACACGTTCATTGCATCTCCACTGGCCTTTTAAGCAGCTTTATAGAGATGATACATATGTGTCTCAGGACTAGCTGCTTGTTTCTCCTTAAGCAAATCCGAAATCACGATAAGTGTAACAAGGGGGAAAACATGTTGGCTTTATTCCTCCCACTGTCTTTCTGGTTGGTCTTTTCTCTTACAAAGTGATAATTAAAAAGACAACCTCTTTTTTTCCCAAGGAGACAGAGTAGATTGTATTTATAGTCTGAAGAGTCCTAGTCATTCATTGTAAATTACTCAGCATAGCTCCCTAAATACATTACAGATTCTCAGCCAAGCTGGTATATTCATGATTGGTTTTCTCTCCTGAGCATGACACTTTCTCCAATTAGTTCCTCTAGAAAGCGTTACAGAAATTATTTGATGGCTTTTAATAACAGTTCTGTAGGAGAAGGATTTGAAATGCCATTGCCTGTACAAATACAACTTCAGAGTTGTTAGTATATTAGCATTAGCTGTGTCAAAAGTATTTTGAACATCTCTGTGCCTCTTCTAATGACATCCTGGGTTTCAGTGTGGGCATACCCTATGTCCAGTAAAGAATAGCTGTCATTGCATGGCTATCGCATCTATTGTGCAAGTATTAAGGACATACAATGCCTCTGAAGTCATAAGTTGAGGGTTGCCTACTGCCATCTGCCCCATGTCTCCTCTGTAGTACTTACTGGTATCAGCTGCGGTGGTTGATAACGTAGATTTGTAGAATGATTTGGGTTGGAGGACACCTCAGGGGGTCCCCTCCTGAGGGAGAGTCCAGCCTCCTGCTCAGAAAAGTGTTAACACTGAATTCAGACCAGATTCCACAGGAAAGCGATTCCATGGGACTGTGGAAAAAATGGCAGCACTCACTGTCAATGTAAGAAACGTTACTGGGAAGAGTAGCTTAGCTTCCTTTCATTCTGGGATGGAAAGAGAAATGGGCACGTTTCTTCCTCATTTTAGTCTGTGGTTTCAGTGTTAACACAGGTACAGTCTTAAAACAGCACTCAAATTTTCCTTAACAGCCTTGCGTCCAAAAACCTGCATATGTGAAAAAGGACTGCAGAGGAGGAAGAGATAACAAGGGATTGTGATTGGAAAGTCCTGAATACATCCAGCCCTAAATAACTGCAATCTAGATCTCCAAGATATGTATCATCCAAATGGAAGATTTTCCGCGTCTGCTGCTGCTGAACCACCTCCTGTCTTATGAGAGGAAGTTTTATTGGCTACAGGAAATTTTCTTCAATAATGAAATTCAAAGCATGAATTTGGTTTTCTGGGTTTTTTTAATTGTCATTATCTGTCTGATTCCCCCACCCACCCACCCTTAATTGAAAATCCAGGGAGGAAGGAACATAAAGGAGTGAGTGAGAACCTTATAGCTAAGTGACAACTGTTCCTGCCAACTACCAAGAACTTGGGTGAAGCGGGATGGTTATAACGAGGTCTTTCAGAGTATTTCTCAAGCTTTAATTCCTAAATCCTAGCTGGACGATCATGAAACTCCTTACTAGAAGGAAGTGTTAACTTTTTTTCTGATGCCTGTAAATAGTTCTTTGGGAAATGCACTTATTAGAGGAAATATTCTTTACCTCTCTGTTTCTGGGCTGCCACTGTGTGTTTTGATGCCATGGCTCTCTCTAGGGGCTGACACTGTTTCTGACATCTGGAGAGGTTCCACTGGGTATGGAGAGGTGGGATGAATGCTTTTAGAAAGTGGAGATCAGGAAGTGGGTTTATCAAGGTTTAATAAGTAAGTTTCAACTGCCACTTCTTTCATCTTTTGCAGTGAAATAATTATATCTTTCATTATTTTCACTACCATGAAAAAAGCAAAATAAGTGTTTTGCCTGAAGCACCATTGACAGGTGCTCTACACATTCTTCAGAGTCCACCTGCTACAGAGCAATGTTCTTTTCTCCTATTTTGCCTGAATTTGGTTATACGAACAAGGAGGCCATACCTCTGTACTGCACCAACCAGATCTGTTGCCAGCAATGTATCACTTTTGAGAAATGGTAAATGCATTTTAACTAGCTGAAGGTAAGGACTGAACTGCATTTTAAAACACAAAATACCCTGCATATGTAGTCATTTAAACAAAAACTCTAACTAAATAATTATGCTGCAGGATTTGTAGCTATGCAAATGTACTTTTTACTGAAAATTTGTGGGTTGTGACAACCTGTAAATCTCTTCCATAGAAGATTCTTCCTTTCTCGTTTAGAACTCTCTCATTGTTTCATGAGAGAAGTGAACACTCTGAAGTCAGTATATGTTTTTAGACATGAAACAGATATACTATTGGAGCTCCTGATATATGATCAAAATGTGCTGCTTCCCTTTCTGTACTAACGAGGAGTGCAATATCTTGTATATGTGCTTATAAAAACCATACTTCTTAACTGTTGGCTAAGCTGAAAAGACCCCAGACAGCAATGCATTTCCCAGATTTCTGTGTATTGATGGAGCAACAAAATGTATTTTGTACCAAATACAAAACACTTTACTTCTAAATGTAAAATAGTGTATGTGAATATATTGTACTTTGTTTAAAGGCTCTTCCCAAACTGCACTGACAGAAGAATCCTCTGTTGTTCTGAAAACTGTCTCCCCTAGTGTGTTTACCAGTGTAGCTCTGCCAAGAACCAAGTTTTAATTTTTGCTCCAAATCAAATAACCATTGCATGCAACTCCAAAATGAAGAAGAGGAGGAGCTGAAAGGAGGGTTATTGGTAGGGCTAAGAACAGATATAAATGTATGCGTTTGGAAGAAGAGAGGCTATAGCAAGGTTTTTAAGACTTAAGGCACAATCACAGATTGGTCGTGTGGGCAGTCTCTAGGTGAGATGGGGCCTGTTGCATTGTTTGTTCTTCTGAGAAAATTGCATTGAATGTGAAGAGAAATGAAACCCGTCATGTTTCCGGGCACAGCATAGCATCCTTCTTATTGATCAGAAAAGGTATGAGCGAGAGAGGACTTTCTATGCTCATCTGTCTTCCCTGTATCTGTCTGGAGCAGCTCAAGTCCTGTGCGATGGACTAATGATTTTTCAACCCTAATCTTTTGAGATAACTCCAGGTTTTGTAAATTATTGCAAAATACTTGGTGAAGCTCAGGTGGATCACAGTCCTCTCTATGGTTTGTTTCTCTTCCGCCAGCTCTTCCTCACTGGTCGGTTGGTAACTGCGACCAGTTTTCACACCTTTTGCCTCTGGAAATGTGTATCCAGTGCAGCTGGGGTGGCACAGAGACTATTGGCTTGTACCTTCTGCCAGCCTCTGCTAGCAGCTCCTTGTACATGTTCAAGACATTTCCCCCAATTGCCACACAGTGGAAAGACCATGGAAGTCTTTAAAATATTTCCAAAAATTTGTTAAGTTTTGGAACATGCTCCCCTGCAGTGGCTCTGTCTGAAAGAAGGGTTTGCCAGCCTGCTGTCTGCTCTGGGATGACAAACGCCGCCAAGGCAAAGCCTTGATTCTAGTCAGTCACATACAGAAAGTACCATAATGTTTAGAAAATACTTCATTAATCTCTGTGGGGTAGGAGATCAGTGTTTGCCCGCCTAATTGGAGCTGAGATGTAATGACCCTTTATATAAACAAAGATAATTAAGTGTCCTGATCAGGCCTATACGCTCAAACATAGATACCTGACTCATTTCCATAGCGATTCAGGGTTAAAAAAAAGTTTTATTCCATTTTTCACCTTTTTTTAACTAACTAGTCAGAAGTACATTCGTGTCAGACTAGCATTTACAGGAGGGAAAATAGGAAGAGTAAACATGCAATCAAGAAAATCCCCACGGAGCACTTCAGTCAATGTCAGGCACAGTTTCAGCAAGGATAGTTCAGCAAGAACGTGCACAGTAACATCATTCGACATTGTCAAAAGCATGAGAAAGGAAAAGGAAGGATTAATATGAATTCTTGCTGAAGCCTTTGATGTAAATTATTAAACTTTCGCCCAGTTCCAACTTCTGTGCCACTCAAAAACCTTAATGTCATAGTTGTTCACCTTTACCTGCCATGACTTGCTTTAAAGGGGTTGGATCAAGATAAAAGAAATGGGTTGGTTTGTCCCACAATGACACTGAGAAGGGCAGAGGATAAAGAAATAATCTGTGAGGAAGTACCTGTCATGCTGTCTACTTTTTGATCTTTAAAAAGATACTTTCATCAGTCCTCACCGTGTAATCTGAAAACCGGGATGCCTGGGAAGGCCTGCGACTTCTGTTTTCAATTTCTGCCTTTTTGTGGTTTAAGCCAGTAGAATTTAAACAGCAGTGAGAAGCACCTGTCCTGCGGAGAAGGGAGCAAGCCATGATACAGACGGTGTAGAAGACAGCATAGAAGACATGGAAGCTCATGTATTACTGAGTCAGGAGGCTCCTCCTCGTTTTGGAGGATGAACCCCTAAGAGCTACATGAGGAGCTACATATGGCACTTAAATCAAACTGAGCCCTTCTCGTGGCTTAGGCTGGACCTGGGCATAAAATTGCACCACAGCATCCTGCTTAGGTGATGCTGCTTTCCATAAGATTTCCTGGTCCTGCTGGGCTTTTACCCTGTTCCTGGTGTGTTGGTTATTCCCCATAGCGATGTTCAGTCCTGTCATTTCAGGGATGTCTGCCAGACTGGTAACACCTGCAAGAGCCTGCCAGTGCCAAGGAGTGACTGGGTGTTGCGAGATTGAACAGAGTAACCGGGTAACACACTGGAATGACCAGAGATGGGACTCGCTGCCAGTGATGATGTGAGGCTTAGAGCAATGGGTGAGGAGGATTGAATGTTGAGTCTTTAAACCCTCCTGTGTTACCAGGAAAAGCTCACTTAGCCTAAGTTGGGTAAGCGCAAAACGAAGAGCTGTATTGACATCTGAATTCTGGCTCATGCAGGGGATGAAGTCTGCTCTCCCTTTGATTGAGTCAATGGCTTTTACTCTGTAAGACACAAGCATTTCCCATCCTCTTCTGCATTTTGCTTCAGCAGTCCTCACTGTCAGGTGCACCTCTGCACTGGCCTGGGGACCACAGCAAGTGATTAGAGCCCAAACCAGCACCCGTGTGAGCAGACATGGTGTGTAGGGGTGCCATAGGCTGGTCTCCATGTTCTGGGGCTGCTGATCCAGGAGGCTGAGCTCTAACAGGAGTGGCTCTTGTGGGAAGAGTCATTGAAGCAGCCAAATCTCTTCCAATATTCTTCAAAACTGTGAACTCTGGAGCACACTGCCTAGTAACGGCTTCACCAGTACTATAGATACTGTAACTGTGCACACTACAGCATTTGATGCACCTTCCTAGATTCCCTTTTAGCTTTTTTCATCATGTCTGTCTTTTAGCTCCATCATTATGCCTAGAAGGTCACTCCTTTTGTCTTCCAAAACAGGCCTGAAGGTCCTGTTCAGAATCATTGTTCTTTGTCTTGCAGGTGCGACCAACCTGTTTCCCTCTTCAGACGTATGTGCTCGGGTGTATTACAACATTTGTTTCATTTAATCCAGTGTCCCATACGTAGGCCACTTGCTAGCTGTGATCGGTGGTGTCACCGACCCCTATGATCACCGCACAGTGGCTCCTCTTTGCACGGGGCCCTCATTTCTGGGGGTGCCGGACTGTGTGTCTGCCTGCTTGATTATTGTCCGCTCAGAAATGCTGCAGTGATAAATGTTGGTTTTGGAGATGCGCGCTGACGTGTCTCCGCTAAAGAGCAGTGAGGAGTATAACATACCGGCAGAACGTTTGCTTCCAGTTGAGCACTGAGGTCCGGCTATTCAGAGCACAAGATGAGGGTTCCTGCCTCAGTGGTCTCTTTGCCCATTTCTGTGACTATTTGCTTGTTTGCTGAGAAATGACTTACAGCCCATGCGAGACACAAACATCCCTTTATCACGCAGCTTGTATCACCCTAATGGAATTCTGTCAGCTGAGGATAAAATGTGGACTAAGAAAGCAATTATAGAGTGAATCTCCTAGCTGCAGGAAGGGCTGAGAGATGGGGACAGAGTGCCCAGCTGGAGTAATTTCCTGTCCAACTGGCCTCTAAATCTTGCTGGGAAGAGATCAATTTTCCACCCTTGTCTAATACCATCAGCTCCAGTCACCCTGGCTCAGGACCCTGTGAAGTGCTGCGGTGTTGAGATCGAGGCATAAAAGGAAACATTTACAACTTCTTTCTTACTGACCTAGAAATTACTGGAAAAGGGGAAAACAAGGCTACAGCCCTCTGTCTGATCGCTCTCTGGCGTTCTTAGCTCCTGGTGGAAGGAAAGGACTGACCATCCCAATGATCAGCAGGGTAAGAGCTTCCCAGCCTGAACTATTGCTTCCAACATGGTTCTCCATCCATAGCTCACTGCTTTGCCTCTAATTAGGAGAGGAAAACCACCACCGCATGATCTGCCAGCGGCTTTCCCCAGGTGTGCTGTTTATTTCTGGAAGGTCCCAATTATACAGTGAGACCACAGTGAAATCCTGCCTTGAGCTTTCAACTCGCTCAGTTCTCTTTCGTGTGACTAAAATCCACTTGACTCACGAATTCTTAGTGTGCGTCTCTGCCCTATTGCTCATGGGACTTCCAAAAACGTCGGCACGCACAGATTGTTTGCAGTTTTCCCAAGAGGATGGGGCATTCTGGGGAACCATAAGCCTAAAGAGGTATATCAGACAGATACAATTAACTTGTGCTCAACTCTTTCGTCTTACTCACACGTGATCTGTCGTTTCAGAGCTCAGTTGCTTGTGTTCCTTAGCTGAAACAGACGTTGGTCAAAGGCTGGGAAAGCAAGCGAGGTAGGCATAACGGTAGGGGAATACAGAAGAAGCTGTTATGGCTGTGAATGTTTCCCAGGGAAATGACTCTTCACCCAAGGGGAGCATTGTACGTGGGAGCAGAGATGGTCCCTGTGGTAAAGGTACTGAACTGGGAGCAGCTGAGCCCTATTATCTTTTTCGCTAAGATTTCTCTCCTGCCTGATGGCAGCATAAGGTGGCTGCCAGAATAGACATTTCTGTCTGTAACCAGCTGGGGAAAGAACCTTCATCTTGAGCGAGAGAGCGCTTTCATCTCTCATCAAAAAGGGCGAGGGCTGAGACAGCACCGGCGCAGCAGCTTTACCGCGTGTACGGAGTGCTCGGCAGAAAAATGAGTCAGCCAGCGCGGCGAAGTGAGCTGCGACACTGGCGCCTGTCAGCCCCGCTGGCTTACGAGTGTGGCTGAGCAAGTGTAAAACACTGCCGGTGCTGGTCCTGCCTGTTATTCACGGCTTTGTGCTCCCATTCATCAAAGATTTTCCTGGCTGCCTTCTGCAATTACAAACCTTTTGTTTTTACTTTATGAAAGTCAGGCCAGGTTAAACAGGGCTTCGTCCGGTTTGGCCTGGAAAACCTCTAGGGATGGATGCTGCCCAACCTCTCTGGGCAATCTGTTTTAATACTTGACTGTCCTAATAGGGAAAAAGTTTTTCCTTTGACACGTAATAATCTATACTTTCCCCCACTGATTAAAGGCCTAGATCAGGGTGGATAAGACTTCTGGCATTGCGGAAAGGTCATCTCTGCTGTCGTCATCTAGCCGTATAATAATAAATTCAGTCTCCCAACTATAATTTCAGATTTGCAGATTAGCAGAAGTCTTATGATCTGCCTCTTTCCTGCTCTGCTGGAGGCACTGCTAAAAATAGAGTAAGTAGCAAAGCTACCTGAAACGGTATAAGCCTAAACAGTGGTAAAAATTAATCTACAATGGATGTTGGTTCTGGCTTGTTTCCAAAGGAATGTTTCTGGATGGCTCGCTGTATACTGGAAATTGTTTGGTAAGGATTTGTTGGTGAACAGATGAATCAAACTGACATTTCCATTACCAACCGGAGATCTGTCTGTGGCCAGAATTCATGGAGAAGGATGTGGGATGATAGTAAGACTTTTCATTATGTTTAATATTGTCAGAGACATGAAATGGCTCCTATTATTCATCTCTCTGGGATGGTAACGTATCTGAATATTAACACAGAATGAGAGATCTGATCAAAACCCACGGACCCAGCAAGACAGCGATGTGTATTTTAATCACTCTCATTGGGGCATTGAGAAAATGTACTCTTCACAATAAATCTGCAAGAAGCTCGGACCTGCATTTCTCGGTGCAGTACTTGGGTAGATCAGTGCATGTTCTGTCCTCGTGTGTTCTGTCTGAAGTCCTTTGGGATCCCCCAGTGTCACTCTTTTTCCTGGGGAAGTGGCATTAAGGCCCTTGGGAGATCCGCACCTTGGTCATCTGCCTGTGGGTGAGACTAAGGGTCGGGAGATGACTTGTTGGACACTTGTTTGCCTGTCACACTCCAACGGGAGGAGAGGGCCACAGGGGAGGGCTCCAGCTCATAGTGAAAAAGTAACCATCTATAGGAGTATGTGGATATAAGAAACGGAAAAAGATCCCTGGAGGCAGTTTCCCCTTGGGAAACAAAGATTTAATGTGAAAATAGAGACAATTTGAATTGGAGTGTGCAAGAGGAACCAGGTATATAAATGTACAGAGAACACATGAGAAGCAGGCATTCATGTCAAAAGGAGGAGGGATTAATGGTAATTAATGGCACCACCCAAACCTGTGTGACTCAGATTTCTGTACAGATGATGCTGATAACTAATACAAAGATGTTGACAGTCACCTAAAACTAGTTCTGCTATATTTTAAGTCATAAACCAGAAGGGCTGGCGGACTGTTCTGCGGAAGGGGTTCACGTTATGCGGGGATATTATTATTAACAGTACTAAGGGGTAAGCATGAGGTCATAAAATGTGTGATTCAGTGACTGATTTTGACTGCAATTATGCATTAGAGGTATTGATGAGAAATCTGAAAAATGAACTGGCAATGCATGTAGATCTAACCATAGTAAAGTGCCCTCCAAAACAGTGCCACAGAAACTTTGCCATTTATCTTCTTTATCCACTGATGCAGGTGTAAATAAAGTTTCTGCAGGCTGGTAAGCCTGGGGAGAGCTCCTGTCTAATGGTGTCCCAGCACAGTGCTGCTGGGAGAAGAAAACTCCTCAGATTTTCCTGTGGTGGATCTGATCTGCAAGTGATTCCAATGCGGGTTGTTTGGCTTCTCTCCTTTTTTTTTTTTTTTGTTTTTGGTTTTTTTTTTTTGTTTGTTTGGTGTCAGCTGTTTGTTGTATTGCAACAGTTTAGGCTTTGCTGCACAGATTTTATTGTTTGGTTTCTTTTACAAGAATACTGTCTGATCGAGGGGGTTGGACCAGCTGACCTCCAGAGGGTCTTTCTAGCCTAAATTATTCGGTAATTCTATGACTGGCATGGATCAGGACCCTCTGTTTAACATAACTTATCTACTGTAGAATCCGTTCTGCCAACCAAATCCTTGCAAGGCACAGCATGGTGAATATTAATAGGTTGCTTATTTGAGGCAATCAATCAGTACAAACTACAGATCGCCCGAGGCTGGGAAAAGTCTTCATGTCCTTACACTTCTGAGTAGACACCTGCTCCTAGAGATGGCACAGGGAAAGACAACCTGTGCCGCGGCTCTTGGGTCCTCAGGTTACATGCGGGGATGAATACGTAGCAGACTGTGCATGTTACTTGAATAAGTGTAATACTAATGAATCTCTGGCTCTGGGTATGGCTGGAGAATAACAAATGTAATGCCTATAGTTAAGAAAGGAAATAAAAAATCATTTGGTTCGGTATTGGGTCTTCAGACTTGAAAGTGCGTGTTCAAGGAAAAAAATAGAGTTATATAGTTTAACGGGGAATAGATGGAATGCACCATAGATTTATGGACTAATTTTTCACTATGTGTCTGATTGCCTTCTCTGCCTGTCTCTATGGAAGTGAAGGTGATAACATTTTGGAGAGAAGGCTTATTTGGGCTAAGGAGCAATGCAGGCACAGTGCAAATCAGTATGAATTGTCCAAGAAGAACAATGGCTGAATCTTATTAACTGTCAGAATAATGGGACGATGTAATTGCCTTTCTGTCTGAATACCAGGTAGCCAAGACCTAAAGTCTTAAGACAGAGCATGCTTGTAACAGGACACATTTCTGGCAAGCGCAGGATGCTAAATGTGAAAGCAAAAAAACAGCTTTCAGGCCTGGGTATTTAAGATACTGCTGTCTAACTTCTGTTGTGCCGACTCCGTTCTGTCACCCTCCAAGGAGAAGGGCTCTTTCTGCAGGTGTAGGTGTTCAGCTCTCCCCTCCTCTTGTGTTAGGGGTGGGTGACTATAGAAAAAATAGACTGGACACAGAGGAGCCCTTCAGAACGGTGGGAAGACAGCTGTGTTTCTCTCCCCAGCAAACCCGAGGTAAGGAAAGCTGAGGCTTGTAGCAGGATGAAAGGACCTGGTAACGCACAGGAGTACAGACAACAGGAAGCACTCAGGAAAAGGAGTAGAAAATTAGTGGATTTTTCTCCCTGTAGGGAAATCAGGGAAGGTGACTCAGGTACTGGAGGTGGTCCCAAAAGTGCAGATAATATAGTAACTGAAGAACAAACCATCTTCACAGAGGCAGAGCTGTCCTCAAGGTACAAAGCAGCAGAGGAAAAGGAATCAGGGAGTCTGGAGAGGACAAATGTAGTGGGTTATGCCCTGTTGCTTTGTTCACAGGTTCCCTGCGGCTGATCGCTTGGGCTGCTGCCGCATGTAAGGCACTGGGGACAGACCCTAGGACTCGGAAGTTGCAGATACCTCATCATAATGTATGGAAGGTCTGGCAAGACTGGCCAGCTCTAGTTGGACGCAAATAACCTGAAAGCTCCACTGGAATAGCTAAAAGCCATGACTATCAGGGTGAAAGACCTAAAATGGGCAGAAGTGATTCATACCACAACTGGTCCCGAAGGAGAAGGACACTGAAACCTGAAAGGGACCCAGAACTGACAATATCTGACAGAACCGGCCTTGATGATGCAAGGCTAATAAAAATAATTCATAGACGTGTGCTGGACCTTGTTACTAGTAGGCATGAGGAGAACAAGGCTAAAATCTGGGCATATTGTCTGGCCTTCTGAACATGAGAAGCCACAGAGGCTCTTCTTACAGGAACAACTGTATTTCTTACAGGCAGAGCGGGCAGGCAATACAGCATATGAAGACTGATATTGCTAATACCGCCGTTGTGTTTTCCTCAGTTCTGTGTCCACTGGAGGTTACGGAAAGCTCTGAAGAGAGACCTCTGAGAGAGTCAGGGGGCTGCTCTGTCACTGCAAAGCAAGTCTGGAGCCGTGAGTTCTGTGAGAGGAGGGCCAGCCTGTTCCCACCCATCTGAACCAAAGGGACGCATTTTCCTACAAAAAAAAAGAGCCATGAAAGCAGAACATAAATACTGCAGGAGGGGGTGCTTTTGTGAGACACAAACACCCCCTCCACGGTGCACAGAGCCTTCCAGACAATCTGTCATAGTCTGCTGCGGTGCTCACCGGGGTGTGTGATTGCTCTGAGGGGACACTGCGGCTCCAGCGGCTCCATCCACCCTACACTCACCTCTGTGCCGCCTGCCAAGGGAGCCGGCTCTGGGGGAGGCATCCTTTTCCCTATCCCTTGTTTTGGTGCTGTGCCTGCCCCGAGGGCGTGCGCTGTGCGCAGCGCTGGGCGCTGCTGTAGCTGCCTGGGGATTCACCAGATGTGGCTGCAGATCTTGGCTGTGATGTGGTACAGAGAGGCTATGGGGGCAAAGCGCTGTGCCCATGTCTGCACAGCGGCTCATAAGTAAAATAAATCGCTAATACCGAGGCGCTTAAAAAAATGTATTCATAAGCCCAGCAGAGAACAGTACAGATACCTCATGCTGAAAGACAGCTAGGATCGCTCATACAAATGTCAGAACATCCTTATGCAGAAGAGCCCAGAAGGTACAGAACACGTCCTTGGAGTGTACTGCCCCCTCCCATCCTCCAAAGATGTCTGGAGCTGTGGTGACAAAAGGAATTATCTCCTTTTTTTTTTTCTTTTGTAATTGGGTTTTTTCTCCTCCTCTCTGTTGTTTTTGGAATAAGCTTAAAAAGTGGATTATATCCCAGCAGAGGTAAAGGTGGACTGAACCTACAGGTTACCTTTTCTCGTCTTGCCATCCTCCTGGCCTGGCAGGGAGCAGCAGTGGTGTGCAGGACGGACATGTTCTGGGTGTTGATGTATTTGTGACACTGAGATCAGGGAAGTGACTGTTTCCAAGAAGTGTCAATGATGCTCTGAAAGGGGGTGGGTAGGGAAGCAGGATCTTCCATTGGTACTGCGCAAAATGGCACAAGGACCATTTGCGGACTCCACCCCGCAACCCTCAGCAGATTTTTACAGAACGGGCTCCGAGGCCAGCCCTGTGAGCAGAACCTGACGGACAATCTGTTGTTCGTACATTACACTTTGCTGGGTCCCAGATGGGGAGGAAGGACCTCCAGGGCCACTTTCCTCTGTGTCCTCTATGACCAGCAGCCTCCTTCCCTTGGGGCAGGCTCCATAGCAGCGGCCACCTTGTGGGGCCTTTGCAAGGGACCGGCCTTTCAGTGTCATTGTCACGGGAAGGCAAGGCACCGTTGTCAACACACATGAACTGGTCTGTCAGCTCTGTCATCAGAGGTTGGGAGAGATGGAGGGCACAGACCTCTACCTGTTCCACTGGTGGGTTGGTGATTTAGGGCCATACGGCACTCGCCCTGGCCTCCAGTTCCCCAGCATGGAGAGCTGCTTGGGCGCACAGCAGCTGCTGACCTCTGTGCCCTGATGTTCTTCCCATGTAACCCAGGGCGCAGGTGGGCAGAGGAGGGTGGCTTGCTCCATGCCCAGGTCTCATCGCAGTGTGTTTTCAAGTTATGATTGGTGGTTGATTTGATGTGCAAAGCATTTTTAGACCAGGGTGGGGGGGAAAAAAGAGAACAGGCACAATTTTCTAACAAGTAATGTCATTTAATGAATGATATACTCTAGAAAATAGAAACTACCCAGATGCTGGTTGGTTGGTCTGTTTGGGACTTGGAGAAGGCCCTTGCTTGGACATACAAGGCCTTCTCTGGATTCTTTTGTCAGCACTTGTAGTTGCTGGAAACAAGGAAATGTCCATATACTGAAAGAGACACCAAAGGGGCAATTTTTTTCTAAAATGCGGGAAGTATGCAGAATGCCTTCCCACCCTGTCTCATTAGGCAAGTGGCATGAAGGGCTCAGAGCTCACCAATATCTTTACAGATGATTCACACCTAGAAGGGATAGACTCAACCAACGGTACCTACCACAGTTCAGTTCTCTAAAATCATCAGAGACTTCTCACTCTGCAGAACATCTTGTGGGCTCTGGTGTTATTGCATTCCTTTCTGGGTGCCTTTCTGCACGTGTTGTGTCTCTTCCCTCAAGGTCTGGCTGCTAATTCCAGGGAATATGCTTTTCAGAATGTCACAGTACACTGTGTACAGCTCTGGGTCTATTTTGGGCTTGGGCAGAGATCGAGAGTTGCAGGCCTGTTCGGTGACAGAGTGCTGTAGCAAGTAGACGTCGCTGAAGAGCGCAGTTAGGATTTTGTGGGCAGCCTTATAAGGGTCATCTTCAAACTGCACCATCGCCTTGAGCTCCGTCAGGGTATAGCCGTTGTAACGCTTGCTGTCTTCGGCCAGGGGCTGCACAGTCTCACCAATGTGTCTCACTTTCCACTTCAGGCATTTCAGTTCTTCTTTTACATCCTCTAGTTCTTTCTCCATGGCTTGGAATTCCTTTGCGGTTACAAATCTCCTGCCAAGGAAAGAAGTGGCAGACACAGTGTGGAGTTCAGAGGCTCAGAGGAGTGAAATCAACCGAGCGTGCCTGGGGTCGGACCACAGAGCCTGAGGTTTGGGAAGGAAGACACCGGCCATGTCACTGAATACCTTCCCCAGCTCTTATCTGTCAGGCTTCATAGTACCAGCAGAGTTTCTCTCTGCTAGTACAGGGAGACGTGTTCTCTCATTTGGAAGGAAATGAGGCACCTTAAAACTGCCATTAGAGGAGCTGAAGTTGACCACCTGGCCCAGAGGTGGTCTGTAATCAGGTCTGGAGAGCTAAATGAATGTATGGAAAATATGATATTTTGCTTCTTGGATAACAGGCTTTAGTGGGAGCACAAGGTAGTTACAAGAAAACAAACACTGGGAGCATCTAAATCGTAAAAGATATTTAAATTTTTTTATGAGGGGCTCTTAATGACCCTATACCAAGTTAAGTCGTTTGAGGACTTAAACATGTGTGTGGTCTGGATACGTACCGTTCATGATCAGGATCTTCCAGATCTGATTCAAAACCCTTTCCTGTATTCTTTAATCCAGTTTTGGAATAGCCAGGAGACTGGGAACTATCTTCAGGAGTCGTTGTTGCTGGAGGCCTTGTGCTTTTTGTGGTTGGGGTCAGTGTGTGATCTGATGCTGAAGCTTGTACGTTTTGTGCTGTGTCAGGACAAAAGGTATAGAAGGAGGTTGCATTGATCCCTGGACTGACTGCAGAGGAGTCAGAGTATTGCTGTGGCTTGGCTGAGCTGGGTGTTAGACTGAGCCTGGGGCTGGCTGCGCAAGATGCTGGAATAGTCCTTGCTCCGAGCGGGCTGGAACACGATATTGCTAAATTTTCATTTCTTTGCTCAAATGGTTGAAGGTTTGGTGATTCTCCTGGGGCCAATCTAGTGATGGAGGTGATGTCCAGCAGGGTTTGATCCTGAACCATGGAGATCTGGCTGGTCAGTTCTGATGAAAGTGAAGAGCTGCTTGATGTGTCGCTGGAAGAGCTTGACATAGCAAATGTGGGTATTTTCTGAGCATTATGGTCACTCCTGTTCCTCTGCGTGCTAGTGACATTTAGAGCTGGGTGTTGTGAAGCCCTAAAGGAAGACAAACACACACTTTTTCCTCTGGACTGGGCTAAAGTCTTAAAAGACAAATTTAGACCAATTTCGGGACAATCTTAAGCCTGTTTTCTATAACTGCATTTCCCCATTGGCTGCTTTGCTTCTCATGTCTTGTATAAAACCCTCTGCTTCTCATGACCAAGAACAAAGTGTGCAAGAATAAGGCACATACATTCAGGACCAGTTCCTCCCTGGTGCCAACTAAGCCTTCGTCAGCTATCCTCAGTGTGACAATCGCTGGCACAGCAGTGCTCTCCTTCCCAAAAGTCATACAGCTCCACAAGAACCAATGATTTGGTGCTGGGGAAGGGCAGGAAGGGAAGAAAGCTACTGGCACATTGACTGTGACTAATTCCAGTAAGAATGCAAAAGGATAAAACCTGGCTTGCAGGTTATCACAGCACCTGCCCTTGATCATGCCTGCAAAGTGTGAAGACCTGTCTTCACCTTGGACCCACAGGCTTTAGTCTCCTGGTAGCTCCGCACGGTTACCCAGTGAATTAGGGGATGAATAAACAGGCAAGATAAAAACAGAAGGGCAGCACAGAATGACATCATTGTTCCTGTGGTGACAGTATAGGACATTTCTTTATACGGTTCGGTGTGTTAAGGACTTTTCTCCCCCCCCCGCCCCCAAGCTGTGGACTGCGTACAGGGCTGACCAGCTATTTTAGGTGGCTGGAAATGCCAACTGCATGGGATGCCCGACCACCCCTCCTGAATATTGTTTCCTGTGCTTTTCTCCTGGCCCCTGCCAAGCAGGAGCGATACCAATGTTGTTGGGGTTTTTTTTTCTATGGCTATATTTTACTTAGTTTGGCAAGACAGATGGCAAGAGAGCAAGCTGTACCCCCGTAGACCAGAATTGCCCTGACAGGTAGCATATGCAGCCAGAAGTGCCTTGACCTTGAGGGGGAACACAAACATACCCACTGCGCAGATCATGATTCAGGATTTCTAACAGCCAAAGGACGACAAACTTTTGCAGAAATACCAGTGACCAACTGAGTCTTCTTGTGCATCTGATATATTCACATTCCTCTTGTGGTGGAAGACAGCAGAAAATCCTGGTCTGGATGAGTTATACGAGAGCTAGTGCATGAAGTCCTGTCCAGTTAGTACCAGTGGCTTGAATTAGCTACATATTCACTTCTCCACCTCCCTGCGCTTTTCTCAGTGTTGGATGCAATTAAACGCCAAATTTTTAAGGTCCTAAAGAGCATGCCTCACGCCTATTGGTTTCAATAGGGTTAATTAAGGCCTTCGCTAGATCACAGCATAATTATCAGGTTTAAATCAAATTTAGAGGCTTTATAATTGGAAAAGCAGACAGTAACAGAGCTGCTGCATAAAAACAGAGCCACAAAAGAGGCATAAAATGATTTATATAAAAGGCAGGAGAGAAACCAAGAGCACACATGTCAGAGGGAACCTTCCCCAGAAATGCCTTGATTTCATAAACCGGCTGAACAGGGGTGGAAGACAAGAATTGCCAACTAGGTATAAGGAAAAGCTTTTTCACCCCAAGGGTGCTCAAACACTGGGACAGAGGCCAAGAGAGGTACTGGGATCTCCATCCTTGGAGGTGTTCAGAACTCAACTGGACAGGGAACTATGCAGCCTGATCCCGCCGGATCTATGAAAATAACTATGAAAATAACATTTCCCTCCCCAGTTTCCCTTTCTCCTTTCGCTTTTCTCCTCTCTGAGTCCCGTCTCACCAGCCTTCTCTTCCATTGGAGCCTTCCCCTTCCATACTGATTTTATAGTGCCTGTTGCAGGAGAGTCCCTCATAAATAAAAAGGTTTTTAAAGGAAAAGCAGTGTTACTTGCAGCCCTGTGGCTCAGGCGGATTGCTACCCCTTCCGAGTGGGTAGCTCAGGCCTCGGGAAGAGTGGGCTGTGGGAGCACGGGCAGCCCAGGCCTGGGCACCTTCATCGTGTTGCCTTTCTAAATTGAGTTGCTGTTTCTCAGTCTCTCCTGAAAACAAGGAATGATGGCTTGTAGCGTGTTTGGTCATGCTGTGGAGGTGTTCAGAAAGCTGGAGTTTGGCACAGGTGAAGACGATTGTTCATTTCTCGCCAGAGAGACCCAGAAACCTGGTAAGCTTGTGAGGATCTAGAGCCAGAGCTTCTGGCTGAAGGAGAAGCCCCAGGGAGCAGGCGGGTGGGGAGAGAGATGTCTGCTGGTTCATGGGCTGCTCTGGGACTGAGAGGAGGAGTGGAAAAGGCTGATCTTCTGGTACAAAGAACACGGTGTTTCTGGTTATTTAAAGCAGAGCCGAACCTCAGGCATTCCTTAATCTTCACTACAAAACCCCACATTCAGGAGATGCTTTTTGCTGTAGCAAAGTGTGGGAAACTCATTCTGACAAGAGCAAACCCCATTTTAAGGCAACTAAAATAAATGCATGTTGTAACCTTTTTGTTAAAAAGATACGTATTTGTCCTCAAATATCTTACAGTGTTAAACTATCTGAACATTAAGTGAGCAACAATCCCTACCTACATTCTTTGGGGGGGGGGGCTATATGCACAGTAATTGAAAGGCTGTTTGGGTGCATGTTCAGTCTGAAAGACTTCATTCACATCTTTAGCAGTGTTGGACAGGGATGGATTTTTTTGTGGGTTGTTTTTTTTTGTTTGTTTGTTTTTGATTTTTTTTGTTTTTAATAAATCCAGGATTAGCTGTAGGAGATGGAACATTTATTGAAAGATGCAATTTAAAAGAGTGACAGAAAGCACATTTCATAACTAATCTCACTGAAATTTATATAAGAAACATTTCCAATTTACCTGTGCACTGGAGAAAACAAAAAAACTATTATAAACTATCACTTTATTTTGCTTTCCTTTTCCACCCTTTAATTTTCACTTGCTTCGGTGCTAAACATGGGACTGAATTTACTTTTATCACCATGCTTATCTCAGAAGCAGAGGAGCTGGTTGCTTAAGAAGCAACCTGAAGCTTGTTAAAGCAATATGTCAGTCTGGATTTTAGCAGAGGTAAACGAGGAGAGAACTGAGCCCTATAACTGGAGTTTGCTAGTGGGCAAGGGTTTGCCTGAAGACAGGAATGAAATTCCCATTGCTTTCAGTAGAGCAAGGCTGGATCTTAGAGCTGTAACCATGGTGCTTTATCAGAGGGGATTTTTTTTTTCCACCTGTTTTTATGTAGTGAATCACTATGAACTGAATAAATTACAGGAAGAATTGCAAGACCTGGAGTTGAAATCAATGCTGACGTGAAATAGGAAGGTGATTGCAGCTGTCAGGTACCTCCACAAGGAGAAACCTTGACTCAACTTTGAGCGACACTTCAAATGCGTCAAGCCCTTGTTGTCTGCCTTCTTCCAGCCCTGTGCTGCTCGGCATATAAAGCATGTTCCCCGTTGTCAGAGTGACCTTGTCTGCCGTCTGTGCCTTGCCCTCTCCAGCTGAGCTCGTGCAATAGACTTTTTGTAGCACCGAATTCGGAGACATTTGAGAGTTGCCTGCAAATCCAGCACTGCTTCCCTTCTGAGGCACTTGAGACGAAGAAAAAGCAGTGGATATTCTTTTTTTGTGAATCGTTTCCACCATGTTTTAAATCTAGAGTTCTTCTTATGATCCTGTTTGAATAGCAAAAAAATGACAGTATGCTTTACGGTGAAGCACTGAGGGGCTGGTTGCATAAATCTTACTGTAGACAGCCAGGGGTGGGAGGATGGTAGAAGAGCTGTGGGATGGACCCAGGGGAAATGCCTGCAGGGTGACGATATGAGAGTAAAATTATTTTTTTCAAGGCCTTCTCTTTGTCAGGTGACCCTCCTAAAATGCCCACACTGCCAAAAGAGTGACTATATTATTTTTTTTAATGCTGAATACATTTTGAATAGTCTTTCAGCTTTCTATGAGAAAAGCTGGTGTCCTGGACCCTGGGTTTAATCTGCCTCAAATAACAACCAAGGCTTGTAGCCACAGACGGTAAGAATACGCTGTTTCCTGCTCAGCTCTTAGCTCTTCTGATCTACCCATTCTTGGGTCTTCTGATCTACCCACCTCCTCCTTGGCTTTGCCACCACACCTGTCCCTCCTTGCCCTTTGTGACATTTCTCCTGTCTCTCTCTTAGCCCTTGTTCTACATCTATCATCCATATCTCTTCCATCTGCCCTGTGGGTCCCAGGTACATTGATCTAAGCAGCAGGCTCATCATATTAATGCCTAGTGGTGGGAGAAGACTGGAGAAGAGGGTGGAAGTGGCATGGACATACAGGTGTCTGAAATCAGATACAATTGCTGTCTGGAGCCTAATAACAGTGAGCATTTCTTGGTAATAAATAACTGTGCAACAACAAAAAAAATCCTGATGTGAAACTTCTGTTGTTTTTGTGTAGCGACTGTCGACAACCGGTGCACTGAACTCTCCCGGCCCTGCACAGCTGAAAGAAAACATTGAGACCTCCAAGGTCAAAAATGACAGCAAATAAACTATTAAGACTTTTTAGAGCTTTGCAGTGGTAATGCTAGGTTTGGTATGAACAAAATATGGCTGGGGATCTTAGATGTATAGGGGCCAGCACCATATGTTTGCACAGGAAGGCAGGTTGGTGAGAGCAGAGGATGCCAATTAATAGCTTGAGCTCCCTAATGCTGTTCTTAGCCCAGCTCAGGCAAGTTTAAACCCTGTTAAAGCAAAATTATAGTTTAGTGGTGGACATTAAATGGTTTAAAATAGAATTATCAAGACTGAATATTGCATTGCCCTGATCAAGACTCCTCTGGAACTGAGCTTCTGATGAAATTTATAATTTAAAGCTACTTCTCAAAATGGACAGCTTAGTCTTGCCAACAGAGAAACCTGTGATCCTGGCCTGGCATAATGCCCTTTGTGCTACCTGCGCTCTCACAGTGCTCCTGGGCTTCTCACAAACCTTTAATATTTTCTCTTCTAAAATTCACCTGGCCAGTTGGTGTTTGTCTTCTACAATCACTCAGTCTTGTTCTTTTATTTATTTTATTTATTAAAACAGTATTTACTGTTTTACTCTTCAGAGCACTCCCCCAAAATCCTTGCCTCTCATCAAGGACCAGATGCCCCGTTTTGTCTTTGTGGCAGGACAGAAAAAAGTATGATGTCTGAGAATGAGTGAATATTCCTTATACGCTGTTTGGTTCAAATTAGAACAGCCTCAGAGCATTTCTAAGTGAGGGCAGCTGACAAGTCTTCCAGGGTTGAAGTGAGCAGTGGAATAACTTCTGGTGATACGTCTTTGTGTGCTTCTGGTACAGGCCCACCTCTGTGTGAAGAGTTCAAAAAGAGCTCAGAATGATCTGCCAGCATCTACTCTGCCAGTGAATGCAGGTGGTGAGTTGACCAAGCAATGGTGAGGACTTGGTCTGTTCTAGGTGACGTGCCCTCTTCTTTCATACAAGCAGACCCCTGGATAACCAAAGGGCCAGTGCAACCTTTGTGGCTGCTCTGACTTTGGCAAAGCACTTCTCCTGTTGCCATTAACAACTCTTTGCTGGCCATGAGCCCATTGCGTGGGTAACGCAACAAAGAGTGGGAGTGTATGATGTTAGAAACTACATTAAGGAGAATCCTGTCATCAGGTACAGGCTGGTTATGGCTTGGTGGGTCTTGTTCCAGGAAGCAGACTTTCACCTGAAGGTTGTGAGGTTTTGTGCCATCCCGAGCAGCAGTAACTAATGTTTTTTTCCTCTCTAATAAGCATAAATAATGAAGATGCTGAAGCTTAAGTTGGATTCATAAATAAACTGTAAACTGAGAGCAGAACTTCACTCATGTCACTTTATTAATATTGATCTGATTTCATTACAGTAGGTAACTGATGTGGAGCTGAAACTGATGTAATATTGAAGAATGGCCACTGTTCTTTAATCTGTTACCGGGCTTCTCATTTGCAGTTTGCTTTTACAGCACTGTCAGCACACCTCTGGAGGTAAGCTATGTGTCCTTTTAATTGAAGTACTGGGGCAGGGCTGGGCGTAGGACCAATAGACCCTTGTTTCTATTCCTTGGAACACCTAATGTCAAGAATTTTTACTTGTTCTTTGAAAACAAGACCTTTGGACAATCTTCTTAATGAAAGAAGCATGTTTGAGCACTAGCCAGTAGCTTGGCAGGTAGGGAATTTTCTTGGGAAATATGAGCCAGATCAATTTTGTACTAATAGACACTTTCAGGCCTGTGAAAATAAAGGATGTGGATCTGGCTGTGGTAAGGTCCATAACTGACATAACGCTTTCAAGGAGCAGAGTTACCAAGTGAGCTGGTGCCAACCCAGGCTGCAGAGCAGTGCTAGCACTCTCATGCCTGTGGGGAGACCACCTGCAGCGACATGGGACTGGAGAGCTGTTCCAGCAGGTCTGATGAGGGATCAGGACTCTCAGTTATTAGGGTTACGGACACCGAGCTTCCATGAGGATGTGGCCGAGATGTGCATCTCAGCAAGACAGAGGCAGCAAAATGCTATGAAGTTTCCAAATTTTAATAGCGCAGAGTCAGCAAGTCACTTTCCCAAGTCTCCCTCCTGCTGAATGAAGAATCACTTGCTCTCTTTGCAAGGAAATAGATGCATGAAACTGCACACATCTTTCCTGGAGAGTAAAGGAAAAGTATAGTATTCAGAGCAGGGCAGGAGCCATGCTCCAATATTGCTCCGTACATTGAACCACTGATTCCCATAGGTTAAAATAAGATTTTTTGCAAATGCTGAAAAAAAGCATAGCAATTTTCTGAGTAAGTGAAAGAACTGGCATTAATTATACTAATGTTATTGTCTACCAAAGCTGCTTTCAATCTTTTTTATATTCAATAGCATGCATCATCATGAATTGGTGATAAATATAGATGAAAAAAGGTAGTGATAATGAAAGTTATACAGGTGTAAATTAGAGCATATTTTTAAACTACTATGAAGTCACAGCTTCTTGAGATAACATAAAATTATAGGATATGTGCACATCCTAAATTGAATCTTGGAGAATTTTGTCCTGTTCATATGCTAGCTGCTTATCGTTGGGGCAATGCTGTCTGGGAAAGTTACAAACCTCTCTTTCCATAGCTTCCTACTCCAAACCTTATTCTTAACCCCAAGGCGCCAGCGTGGGGATGGTACAAGCCATTGTGTATCGGACATATTTGAGCCATGGTCACTTACTATTTGGGGAGCAGCTATGGAGGCACTGTAACCTCAGGTCCCCAGCCTCAGCCCTCTCCTCCTCAGTCCTGGAAAAGAGAATATAGAAGTAGCACCTTTAACAGAAACAAAGGCTGCTCCCAAATGTACAAAAATGGAAGGGTCAAAATCAATAAGAGTACAACATACCTGGGCTCCTCCATCTATAGCCAGCCAGGCCCATTATGGAGATCGTAACAGTCTCAGGAAGGACTCGGTTCCTTTGGCTTTGCCCCTCTCAGGGGAAAGCGCGTGTAAAGAGGCCATGGGGAATAGAAATGAGGGGCTCAGGGCTGTGTCTCTCCCAGTCTTTCACTCTTCAGGATGAATCTGAGCATCGGGGACTACCAGTATTGTACAGTACGTGTGTGTTGGAAGTGGGTATGTTGCTAGTGCTACACCATTTATGTGCCAATCCATGTAATTTTCCAGAAGGAACAGCTCTGCGGATAAACCTTCCTGTGTTGCAGAATAAAGTACAGAATAAATCCAAGGCAGAACATTACACTCATCCCTGTGTGGTAATGAAAGGTGAATAGTCAGATTGGAAATTCTTATTGATGACCATATGAAAAGATACTGACTCTGTAAATGGGAGGTACGGTAGGTCAGTAGCTTAAAGCCTGTTCAGCTATCTGGGTGACCAAGGAGGAAATCAGAGCAAAAGTTTAGCATGTCTTTGGAAAGCATTGATATGATCTGCACAGCATCTTATATGAGTACGATGGAGTTACAGAAAGCAAGCTGTGAGTAACATACATTAGAGAAATGTACAAAAAAGGAAACAATAGCATATATGAATGATGATTTGAAAAGTTCTTATTCCCATAGTGTTGGGAATAGTTCTGATTTAATATCTCTGCAATAGCTTTTGTCCTGCTCTGTTTCAAACTGCTCCAAGCACTTCAAAACTACATTTTCTATCCCTGCAGAGACATTTTGTCTGCACTGGTATCAATGGCAGTTTGAACTCAGTTCACTCTAGAATTTCACTACTAGCATCTGCCTGATGTTGAGTTGGTTTTGCAGATCAGAGTAAGCGCTCAGTCAGCAAGAAAAATGTTGTGAAATCAGCTGCAATGCCACAATGGGTATTAATGGACAGCTGCAAGTTGGCAAATGTTGTGCTATGGATGAGTGAACTGTGGAAGGCTGAATCTTCCAGATTTACTTGCTAAATATGTACATTGGTTTAGCAGCACCTAATAAGTGAGATTTGCTTCACAGGAAGCAAAAGGCTGGATATGAGACTGGAGACAGGACGATGCTGATCTCTAGGGTCCCCTCTCCCACCGGTGCCAGGGTGGGCTAACCTCCTTACCCCTCTCTGCAGTGGCTTCAGGTCCAATGGGACTCAATACCCCTGGCCTCAAGCAGCCTGACCAGGCATGCATGCATTTCCAAAAGCTGCTGCTCTCTTTCTTCTTGTCAACAGAAAAAGAGGGCAATGGGTATTTCAAGTTTTATTATATCACAGAATCATAAGAACATAGAATGGTTTGGGTTGGACGTGACCTTAAAGATCATCTAGTTCCCACCCCCCTGCCCTGGGCAGGGACACCTCCCGCCAGCCCAGGTTGCTCCAAGCCCCATCCAACCTGGCCTTGAACACCTCCAGGGATGAGGCAGCCACAGCTTCTCGGGGCAACCTGCGCCAGGGGCTCACCACCCGGACAGTCAAGAATTTCTTCCTCAGATATAATCTAAATCTCCCCTCTTTCGGTTTAAAACCATTGCTCCTCATCCTATCACTACACTCCCTGATAAAGAGTCCCTCTCCACCTTTCCTGTAGGCCCCCTTTAAGCACTGGAAGGTTAACTTTTTATTCCTTGCTCAAGGCTAGCTCTCCATGAGGAGTTCACCTGGATTTGATTTCCACCCTTTCAGGCCCCTATCCCAGATCCCAGACTTCAATCCTCACGTACTCTCACCCCAAGCCTCTACGTTCCCTTGCCCCAGGCCTTCCTCCCCATAGCTACAACCGTCATTGTTCCAGTGGCTGTGACTGTTGCCCCAGGGTCTCCATCTGCCCCACTAGCACCTTCTGCTTTTCCCCTAGCATACCAAAGAAGCACAGAGGAAAGCTTTCGTTCTTTACCTGAAAGCAAAATCCACCAGAGTTCTGGGAGCAGGGAAAGGTGGTGGGGAATGGCTGAAAGGGTTTGTTTGGTTTTTTTTAATATATAGAAAAAGGAAGGCAAGAAGCTGGGGACAAACTTGGGAAAGACATTCAACGTGAATAACCTAGCTGCACTGTCCCTTGCCTGAATGGATTTGCTGTGAGCGTCGGTGTAGCCAGTTTGTCTAAATGAGCACAATTCTTGTGAATGTGTCCTAATTATTACACAGCCATGTGGGCAAAGCTGCTAAAACTGCTACATCTACTACTGATTTCCATCCTGCCTTCCTCTCACTGCCTTTTTAGAATGCCCAGACTAGATGGTTGCACATTTATCAGCTGTTACACTAAGAAAGCTGAAGATTTGATAGTCTGGGTGCACTGAAGTTAGTGCTGCACTGGAAGGGTTACCCCAGTCCCCTGCTTGTGGGCCCTGTTTTCTCATGGCCTTACAGGTACACGTGTGCAAGGTAGGGAGGAAAGTGTGGGATGTCACGGCATGATCCCACTGGGGAGCAGCTACATCTGTGTGGCAGCAGGCAGTGGCAAGGGGACAGTGATCCTGGAACCACTGTCCGCGTGCAGAAGGGCATTACAGAAGCCAAATAGCTGGGCAGTGGAAGAGGAGAAGGTCCTGGCACGTTGACATTCCTTCAGCTGATGGTCACATATTGCTTATCAGATTATATAGGAGAGAACAAAGAATCCCTGTCCCTTTGACTTATCTGGAAGGATCCTCAGAGCAAAGGAAGCAGAAAGGTATGTGGAGGGTTCCTCCTCTCCTAGCTAGGGTGAACAGTAGATGATGGACCATGCTCAAGACCATATGGGGCAAGAGTATTCATATGAAACAGAGCAGAAAGAGAAATTGAGAGGCAAAGAAGAGAGATACCTATTATGAACTGATGCCTAATAAACTGAAAAATTGAAAAAGATGAGCAAAAATTATAGACAAATATTCAGTTAAAAGAAAAACAAGAGAAAAAGGGAGGACAACCTATAATAGGACAAAGACTGAAAGCTGACATGTTGCAGATAATTCTACTGATAATTTTGTAGAACACTTAATACATGAATAATACCTCCAAGCTTGTATCATTTACTTGTTCTGCTTAGAGTTACTCTGAGGACTATCACATCTTTCGTATCTGAAGAGCTATAACATCTTTTGATTTTATGGTGTGAACTACAGAGTCTATTTTGTCTGGACTTTTCAAAGTGTCCCAGGTTTGGAAAAGAAGTAATTGTTGACTATAACACCAAGAATCTTTGATTTTTCAGCAGCTGTTTAAATGCTTTCCCAGTGATAGAAACAGTAAGATGCTTAGCTGTTGAGAGACAAAATCTGTGTCTTTGTGGTTGCAGGTAGTCAGAGAATTTGGCTGTCTCTGTGTAAGCTGTCTCTGTTTGCGACTTGGGTGTGCTTATGTGCAGACTTAGGGCTGGATAACTGCATGTGCTGTTTAAGGTGGAGTCAAACCAGGCTGAGGAGCGGCATTTGGGGTGTACACGTTAATTCATGTGATTTTAAAGGTCTTTCCTATGTTCTTCACAGCTGGGGCAGTTCTTAGGATGTGGAAATTATCAAGCAGCGGTAATGCAGGCGGTGGGAAGCTGATGTGCGAGGGAAGGGGATGGGGCGAGCTGATGGAGAAGGCTGGGGTCAGGGCAGCAAGCCATGCACTGATGGCACTCATCCTCTGCACCTCCTGCGCTGAGTGGTGAACGTGGTGCACACTTGTTGAATTGGGAGTTGTCAAGGGAGCGTTTCAGCTCTTTCATCTAACACGTCCCTGGTAAATCTTCTGTTGTTATATGCAGTTACATGCGATTAAAATTAAGTGAAATACAATGATTACGTTTGACAAAGTACTTGCAAGATTAGCTGTATTTTACTCAGTATTTTTCATAAAGCAAATTTCTTCTCTGGGAGCAGGGGCCTGTGGAAGAATATTCCAACAAAAACTTTTATCAGGCAAAACGGGGCTAACAATTTTCTTCCCTGTCTCCCAGAAGATAAACTGCAGCTGTTGGGAATAATAATAAAGCTTCAACTTTCACTAGAAATATATTGCTCTTAGAAAACTGCCTATTGCACAGACCCTATTCAACACAGAGGCTAGAAGTGTGTGTACTGGATGTGTACTGAGGCAAAGGAACAGGCAAAGAGGGTAGTGATATGTACAAAGTAACTGGAAGGAAGAAAGGCTGGAGGGTTTTATTTATGAGATATGAAAAGGAGGATATGGAGGCGGAGGAGTAGGAGGGAGTATGAAGTATCCCTGGGTATATGCACAGGAAGGAAAGAGAATTTAAGTTATTTTCTATTTGTGCAAAGGAAGATCAGAGTGAGGGGAACTTGTGTGTTTGCTGGGACTGCTGGCACTCACAGCATGTAGCAACACTGTGCTGCTAATTGATGATCCCTGGACCCCCTGCAGCCTCAGAGTATTCCCAGGTCACAGTAGGGAAGATGATCATGAATATGCTAACTTAAAAAAAAAATGGATGTGATGCTGCACAGCTTTAAATCTCTGGAATGATCCCATGGTAACACTGTCTCTGGGCTTCTTATTATGTATTCAGATATAACAATTAAAATAATGTGATATAAAAAAAGAAAGTCATAATCATGAAGTTTGGGAACACCACATGCTTGAGCTGTGTTTGCCAGGCGTGTGGGGAGGGGCTTGGAAGATGTGACCAACAAGCGAATTGTTCACACAAATTCAAAATCAGCAAGGAAAGTGGAAGGACAGAACAAAATATACAGTCCAGTCATAAAGCAAATGGTAGAAACAAAGCATTGTCTCTGTATACTGGTCAGGGTGGCTCTGACCAGTATACAGAGCAGTCACAAGGAACAGGCTGTTCTGTATGCATGTTGCCTCGTATGGAGCTTGTTTTGAATGATACGTATAAAACAAGAGTTAAAAACCACACTGGTTTGTACTGGCCAAGGTGGGATTTGTTACTTGGCTTGGGCATATGTGTGCGAAACATCCTGCTAGTTGCCTGGGTGAGTTTAAACCTTCCTTCCAAGAGACCTAAAAGAGCCTTGATGCTGTGTTCGGCTTGCTCTCATTCTTTGGGGCCCTTCACCTGTGTATTTAGTGTGTTGGGGCGAAGGTCTCGCAGATTACAACTAGTCCAACATGGCTTTGATTGTAAAGTGTTATATGTGGTATTGATTCACAAGCATGTAAAAATGGGGGGCGGGGAGAACATGCTGTGTAATGTGGTGAGTGCAAGAGGAATCAAAATCAAACCACGCAATACCTATGTGAGATAAAGAGGCTTACTGTCCTCTATGTCATTAAAGTTTGTTGCTATTTACTGTTCCAGAAAGGGCAGTAGTGGTACTTTATCGAGTTTCTTTAGCATTTCCCAATGTAAATCAACATATTCCATTTGCTTAAAATTCTGCCAGTCTCTCATCTGCAACTCTCACTTCAATAATTTGGCTGACTGTTTTCCCTCGCCTGACTGTTTTCCCTCACTGAGTGTTGATTTCTCCTGAGGCACATGCTGACCACTTCCTCTTCACTGTGTTTTTTTTCTCACACACAGAATTTTTTAAAATTCACTGTCATCTCTAAGTGCAAAATTAGGAAAATCATGGTTGTTTGAATCATTTCTCTCATCCTTCCAGACTGTCTGAAAGGTAGAGTGAAAACTTGGAAGGTGGCAGAGGAATAACTGTACCAACAGAGACTATTTGTAAAGGTTGGATAACTAAAGCAAAGTAACAAGCATGGAAATTCTCCAGTTCTTCCTGCTCAGGAGAGCTCCTCATTTCCCTACTGAAACATCTGATCATTTAAAATCTTCTGCCTCCTCAGAGCTTCCCAGCCACTCTCTTCCACCACTGAGAAACTGCCACATTGGTCAGAAGAACAAGCATGAATCCTCCTTGTGTTTTCTGTTCCCAGACTATCTTTGCATTATTTCCAACAGGCTTCCAGTGAGGATTCTCTGTGCTTATCAGCCCCTCACTCCTCCCTGTGGAGTCCATCATACCTACCCCGCTCTGCAAGGTCAATATTTGTGTGTTCTTTACATTCTGCAATTTTAAGCAAAGCCTTAACCTTCTCACGAAAGAATGGGGGCAGCAAGTATCCCAGTGCAGCCACATGGGCCAGCTAAGAGTGCCCGGGGTCAGCAGTGTGGCGGGTGGGCAGTGTGCGGTGACAGGCAGAGTGGAGGAGTGTCTCTTGGCCTTCAGGGCTCAGACAGGACTTAGAGTCCATCTGAGACCCTGGTAGCAGTGTGGGTGGCACTGTGTGGATGTTTCTGCAGTGCAACATGACGTGCGTGTTATATTTGTGTGGAGGAGCCTAGGATGGGTTGTAGGCATGTGACTATGGGTGATGGCAATTCCAAAATGGCCTAGTGGTGGCTGGAAAATGTCTCAGCAGCCGTTAGGATTATGGGGAGCTGCCTATCACACGTGCTGAGAAAAGATGGCTGTAACATTTGTTTTATCCCCACATTTTACCCTTCCAGAGAGGGAAAATTGGCTTGCATTGGCAGCAGAGCTTCTCTTACGAATTCCTGTCTTGCATACTTTATAGGACTTGTCGGTCTTGTGATTTAATGAGTATATAAGAAAAAGGCAGGCACTGGGACATCACAAAATTTAAGAAAAAACAAATCAAGGAGGATCATTTGTGTTTGTCTTTAACACACATCTTCTCCAAGTATCTCAGAGACTTCACCCACATGTGCTGACATGGGTGAGAGCCTGGATTTTCTGAGACCAGCAGAGTCCATGAAAACCTCCACTGATGGAGCAACTGACTGCACTGACCTTTCTCTGAAGTACTTGATGGCTTCCTGGTCTAGGAAGTTCTGCTCTTCTCGAAAGCCCTGCTCAAAGATTTTGCGCTTGTGTCTGAACTCAATGACAGTCTTAGTGTAAGAGTTCAAGGTAGTAACGGAGGCCGCCATGCAGCAGGTGAAAGAGCCCCATGCCAGACTGTGGAGAGAGAAACCAGCAGACAGAGCTGGGTTAAGACAGCAGCTCATGTTATATTTCTGATGCCAAGAGACACACATACACAGGATGCGACTAGGCAGGTGAGTCAGTGGTGACAAACCCCTTCTCCTCATCTTACCTCAAGTGACCTGTGGCCCGTGCTCAGGCATTCAGGCAGGGTGCTGGGCTAGGGGCTGGGCACAATTTTCATCCCATGGAGAACCATGTGGCAGAGTGCTAACGTGAGCAGTTGGTGCACTCTCACAGAAGAGCTGGATGCTTCTTGATTTCCCTTTGAAAGGTTTCAGAGCCTTGCAGACAAGTGCTAAAATCTATAGAGCAGTAATGAACTCCTGGAAGGAGTAATGCCCCAGAGAGCATGTCTTTTGGACCACTGGAAGTTCTCCAGCATCCATGGCAGACTGACTTTGCACAACACTACTGCAGGGATGGTCTCTATTCCATTTTTTTATGCCTTCATCAGACTACTGTATTTCCTTCTTTCCTGGTTGATGGACATTTCTAGCATTCCTGACTTATACCCAGTCTCTGAAAGCCTGACCAGAATAGAAGAGAGCACTTCCATTTTGCTGTGCCCCAAGTGTGCAGGCAGTGCTAGCCTAACTCAGTGAGCCAGTGGCAGGACACCTGCAAGTCCCAACCAGGAGCACAGGGAGAGAGAGGGGGAACGAAAGTAGAAGAAAAAAAGTGACTGCCCCAATGCCAGGCTGGAACCGCAGCAAGTGTTGTCCTGGGGTCTCCTGGCAAGGAGACTTCAGGTGGGGGCTGCTCTGCTCCCTGCTCATGGACTGGGTTTCCCCTGCTTCTGCCCTCCCCGCACATCTCTCCTCCAGCCTTTACATCGCTGATCTCAAGTTCAGATGTGGCTGGGGGGAACTCATGCCCCCAAGGAGTTTAGGTGCATTTTGAGCATGAAATGGGGCTACAAAAAAGGCACTGAATTCCTCCTTCTGTGTGCAGAGCTTATCTGAGTTCAGGTTCCCCTTGACTTCACATTCGGCCCATCCGCTCCAGCTACATATAGTTCACAGTGGCTTCCTAACTAACTTGGATTAACTTAATCATCTGTATCAGATACATACTTTACCTGCTCCTTGCTTTCACTATTTCTATAACCAAATTGAACATTGTTATAAATTATGCAGAACAGAAAGAATACAGCCACAGTAGCATTATCTTATAAATCTGCATTAGCAACAGAGCCCTCAGCGTGAGCTGTTTTCCCATTCTGCAAAGGATCTGCAGACAAGAAAACAGTTTCTTATTTCAAATTAGGGAAAACTTGAAAAAGAACACATAGTCATGAACTGGAAAATCTGGGAAAAATACGGTTCAAGTAAACAGAGATGGCTCATTTCAATGATTTCAAAATTCAGTGCGTAACAAGTCCTTTACGGCCTCCCATGGAAATTAAGTGTCTCGAGGCAGCCCCTTCCATGTCATTTTTGAACCCGTTTGCCAGATGCAATCAAATGAGAAGGAAGCGTAGAGAACCCTGGGGTGATGAAGTTCCCTGAGGTTTCCACAGTTGGGTGGTGAAGTGGAAAGGAAACTCATGCTATGTGTGAGTGTCCAGGCACAGGGAAGGCTGGCAAGGGTCTTCCTCCCACAGGGAGGGCATGGAAAAGCTCCAACAGCTCCAAACATTTCCATCTGGGCTCCTAAACAGTGTCAAGGAAGAAGCCAGCTGAAACCACATTCTTCACTGTGCCTGGTTGGTGCCTGGGGAATGACATACGGAGAAAAATGTCTCTTGAAAGTTTCTGATAATTTCTAATCATTAACTCAGAAATGCTGAAAGGTTCAGAGAAGGAAATACAGAATGAAGACTCTCAAAGTGACCTCAGGTCTAGCATTTGGTAAATCATAATAATGAGACAATTAGGATTGTTATGTTTTAGTTCTCATGGACGTTGGTTAAATGTTATCCATTTTTAAGTGTAAAGAGTGGTTCTCCTACCTGCAAGAGTTACAGCCTATCTTAGGTGAAGACCTCTTTAACAGCAGTGCCCCTCCATGCCAGCTGTGGTGGGACTGCACCTATAGTGTCTATGGCAGCTGAGCTCAGGGCTGTGCTCTCAGGTTCCTCTGTGGCTAGGGTTTTTGTATTTGTTTTCTTTCTAGAAGGGCTGAACTTGAACATCCACTGATCCTCAGAGCCACTGAACCCCCTGCCTGGAGAATCCCCTGGCCCACTCCTGGCTGGTGCCAGAGCACAGACCAACCTCCAGGCTTTGCCAATGGCTTGAGAATGGGGTAAGATAATAGGACCAAGCAGTGGGACATCTGAACAGATCACAAGCAGCCCTTCCTCATTTTGAGGAGAGGTGTTTGTATCATTCCCTTTCAATAGAGGGGAAATCGAGTCACAGAAAAGATGGTTTTCCCATTGGCATTTGGAAAACAAATGCAGTCCACATCTCCACTCATGCCCTTTGGCTCTTGGCCATGGGGAGGCAGTTCTCCGGCCCCACTTTTCAGTGGTGTTCCAACTCCTTGTGCTCTGACACAAGGTTGTCTAGTAGGATGCTGCAGTGGCACTTTTTACAGAAGGTTGTAAATAATACTGTTTGCACTCCTGGTTCAGGGGTATTTAAAGCTCATGCTTCAGGCCACCACCAGAACCCAGATGGAGCAGACAGAAATTCCTACATGTGCAGAGTTTCCAAACTCCACCAGACTGGGTGGGCATTTGTTTTCAACCCTTCTTAAAGAAGGTGTTCAAGTCTGGGCCATGCCAGGGGAGGCCGTAGCTGTCTAGTCCATACAGCAGTGGTGGTTCAGTGTTAGCTGGAAGGAAGAAGCCTTGGTTTTGCTGCATTTGACCTTCAGACCTTCCTTTGCCAGGTCTGCTACCAGTCACTGGCATGGCATGAGGAACCCCATGGCCTTCCTCAGGCTGCTGAGCACCACTTGCAGGCTGGAAATGCTGCTGCTGTTCACGTCTGTCCCAGGGCTGCTGTGACTGAGCTGATGTTTGCACCTTGCCCAGCATCCTGCACAGATAAGTATGTTGCCTTGGAAGGTACTAGGGGAGGGAGAGAGATTAGCAAATCTGAGAAGCTGCTTTGTGACAGCAATAGGTTGAGTGGAGCTCAGCTTTAACGAGGGTGAGCCAACAGTCAACTGTTCGGAGTGAAGCTGTGGTCCCGCTTCAGGAATATGGGAAGAGCTGAGGTTGCTCCCACACCTTTGTCTGCTTGTGGGTATTTCCAGTGTCCTCTGGGGTCAGTCCCGGTCTTTACACTAAAGCCCGCTCTGCCCCGGCTCTGGCTGCCTGGGGAGAGCTGCCAGGGGGATGCAGGGTCTGCTCTGGGACCAAGCAGGCAGCACTGAGAGCTGCCGTCGCAGGGCGGGGTGCTGGGCTCCGACCAGCTCGCCCAGGGCATAGGCAGGGCGAGGGGCCCAGGGAGGGCTCGCAATGCCCTGCGGGACCCGCCGGCCTCTGGGGCCCCTTCTGAGACATGGGGTTTCTTGTCTTGCACAAGGTGGAGGAGAATAATCTGAGTGCTTTATCATGCTAGATATTTAACAGCAGTCTGAATTTTGAGTATTGCAGTAAATTATAAAATAGATTACTGAAGGCAAATTAATAGAGAATATGCCTTATTTAAATATATTAACCATTATGCAATTATTATGATAGAATTGTTATAAATATTTATACAAATATTATAAATATACAAATGCAGTATATTTATATGTCCATCATCATATGCAATAAATATTCATTATTGATACACAAAAGAAGCTGTATTTTAAATATAATGCGATTTATACTTAGTAACATATTACTAAAATGTTAGTAACTCCTCCCATGAAACATAGTATAGTGAGCGGAGAAGGAAAGACTAATAATTCCCTACAGTGCTGTGCATAAGAAGTATGTGTATTTATTTATTGGTGTTAGCAAAGGCTGTTGTCTCTGCTTTGAGATGGAATGAAAATAATACGCTATATTTAGAAATGGAAAAAAGAATTTTCCCTGGCCATCCAAAGAGGCTGATGCCTCTAGAGGGATGTGAATGTTGTTTGCAGGTATTTCTATTCTCCACAGTCCACTATTCTTGTTAAGCTTCTTATAAATTTGTAAGCAATGTAACACAGTTGACGTATCTTGGCCATATTAATTTTATGTGATCTTTAGAAGACAAATGGGAAAGGCTAAAAAGGTTAAAAAAAAAGGTTAAAAAAAATCAGTCTCCAAAATGTCACGTCCATTTTCCCAAGCCTTCTCCCCGCGATCCACAGGGAAGTATCATGGTGCCAGGAGCACTACGCCTTCCTCTGCAGTTGTGTTAAAAGTTGCACTGTAAGTTTCAGCTGAGACATTAATTAAAAACAAAACAAAACAAAAAAAACCTAAAAGTCTCTGAAATGCCATGGCAATTATGTACCTAAATTGAACTTTAATGAGAGTGCTCAATCTGTGTTGGTAATTGTGGCTGCTGTTTATTTACAAACGCTATGTACCTGCTGATATGCACAGCTGCTGCTGCTGCACAGTCACTGATAGCTGTCCTCTAACACCTCAACAATCATACGGCCGGGCTGGATTTTTGCTCCTAGCATTTTGGCAGCTGGAAATTCACATGCGTGTTCCTGGAAATTTGAGATGATACCTACAATCTCCCAACAGACTGATGGAACAATTCGAAAATGAAAAGATACTAACTGGTGGTAACACTTACCAGAAGGACCATCCATAGTCCCACGAATGTGGTCGCCAGTCCTCTGGCCCAAGGCTGACTGTCACTTGGAAAACTTGAGTATACATCATGTGTGCCACCATCCCCAAGAGACCTGAGGAGCAGGGATTATAATAGGAATTTTTGTGTTAATATTTTTTTATAATTCTGAGATAACTACTGCTGGAAGTGCTTTGAAAGCCCCAAAAAAGTCTTTGTTGTACTTTTATGCCTCCTATTCTACTGTGGAGGAGGGAGCTGCATGGGCAGAGGAAAGGTGTGACTGAGAGCTCATTATTTTACATCATACTGAATTCTCAATTAAGAGAAGAGTTAAAGAAAGAAAATCGTTGAAGAAAATGTTGCACAATTAGCATCACCACCAACCTCGCTGCTGCGAAACAGGGGTATGCCACCCACAAGTTATCTCACTTAGCCCATCGCAGACAGGCCTCAGGTAAGAGAACAAGGAGAGAGGCTTCTGTAGGCAACGCAAGGTTGAATGTGTTAATGCCAAACAACAATATTTTACCTGAACAGTTGTTAAGATTTATAATTTTGAACACTTATAAAACACTTGGAAGTCACACAAGGAAGTTAACTCAGCATTCCTGGTGATGTGCAGGGAGAGGATACCATAGGAATACTTTTGGTGGTGTGATGTTGATGATGCTTGCATTTGTGACGTTGTTATATTTTGCTGAGCTGAAGAAGATTAGACAGTGTATTAGACACTCTACTCACTGTGATGTTAATGAACAGGGCTGCAGTTAGGTCACTGAGCTGGCTCTGCCACTTAGCTGGCCAGCACGGTTCTTCAGCTTAAGCAGAAAAAACTGCCTGACTTTTTACATCTAGACATCCCTCTGAGGAAAATCAGACCCCACTTTTCAAGAAGTGGTGGCCAGTAGCAGCTCGGATGCATGGAGACTTTTCTAGATACAATGATTTGGGATGCATCTGCTTTAGTACCTAGGCGGAGCAGAATGATGCTCCTGGCTGAGGGCATGAAAAGCAGGGGGTCAGGCAGTTGGCTAAACCGTGGGGCAGGATCATCATTTCCCAAACAGACCTTGGACCTACAGATGTCAAAAGCCCCTTGCGCTGCAATGACAGTTCAAGGCACTTTGAAATACCAGTGTTCCGCCACAGTGGGGTACAATGTTGGCCCATATGTTACACTTTGCTCCTTAACTAAAGTTGCCATTTCCTGATATGTCTGACCACCTACTTTTTTCCACAGTTGCCCTTCCTCCATATGGAAGATCCCGATTTTCCCTCCCCAAACGCAAATTTTGGCCCTTCTTTCCTGCTTACTTTCAGAGTCTAAAATGCTTCGTTAGCCTCACCAGACATGTGGATGATTCAGGGCAATGCTGGGGGAGAGAAGTCGGGGAATGTCATGTTTGTGTTGTGGGTATGTTAAGCAGGACCTTCAGCAAGACAAATGTCATATTTGATACAAACAACTGCAGAGGCTGAAAGAAGACATTTTATTACAAGAAGCTGCGGTGGTTTGCTCAGCGGCTTCGTGTCGGTGTGACACACTGGGAAGTCAGGAGGTGGAAAGAGCAATTCACATTGGAAGAAATGATATTTTGGCAGGGTGGGCGGCCTAATGGCAGCACAGCAAACTGGTACACACCTTGCTTGTTTCTGGCTGTATTTAATTTTCAGAATTCATAGGGAGCTTGCTGTACTTTTTAAATCAGTGGATTTTTCTCCAGCTGACAGTTATGGTGTTGATCTTAAAGTTTGGGGTTTGCTGTTCCTATACCTACTGTCAGTAATTTTTCAACCTTAATAAAATATTACAGGTTGCCCTGAGACATGTCATAGTCACTCAGAGCCATCAGGAGGCTTGACATGGCCATTGACATAGCTTCAGCAAGGCTGGTCTGCTCTGTCCTGTTGTGCAAAACCTTAATGGGGTTTCAGCAACATTCAGCCCTTCCGCTGCGTGGGAGGCCAGGATGGCCGTCCCCTGACACAGGTGAGTAGGAGGTCATCAGCAAGTCCTGCTGTAACACCGGGATCATGGTGAAAACGTGGCACTTAATTGCTTTTTCTACTTAATGGGGAGGATGGTCAGGTGCAGACATGTACCTGGCTGTGCTGTCAATGGCACTGTGCCACGTACAAGCTATAGCAAAACAATAATGAGCCTGTCTTTCATTGTGCTGCTTCATGCACTTTTGGTGTGGTTTGTTCCTGATGCCACCCATCGGTTTGGTCTCTTTTAGATATACTTTGCCAAGTGCCCCATGGGAATATCCTGTGACATTTTGTTGTACATTTCATGGTCACGTGTTGGATAAAATGACCTGCCTGTAACATAAATCAACAAATGCTGTATTTACAAGATCATCTTTTCCTCCAGCTGGCTGCTTAAAGCTGGACAAAGAGGACAAAATGCCTGGATGCTGACCCACCTGGGGCCCAGGGCAGCAGATGCTCGCAGGTGTAAATTCTAATAAAATGGTGGGCTGGAGTGGCTGGAGTGGGTGGGAGTGCAGAAACACTAACCACTTATAGTTGGCTTGAAATCATTAGCCTTGCAGAACCAGAGCTGTTTGTAGGAGAGCTTAAGAAACTAAATTTGGAAAAGATTATATATTTTAAAGCATTTTCAGATACCTTTCCTAAAAATATTATTTATGAAATATATCACATTAATGAAAATGCTTCATTATAAATATTACATGAGAGACTTGTTTAATTTGTAGAAGGTTAAGAAGAATACCAAAATGTCAGGGTTTTTTTTTAATGACTCTGGAGTCCCCAACATAAGAAGGACATGGACCTGCTTGAGCGTGTCCAGAGGAGAGCCACGAGGATGATCCGAGGGCTGGAGCACCTCTCCTATGAAGAGAGGCTGAGAGAGTTGGGGCTGTTCAGCCTGGAGAAGAGAAGGCTCCAGGGAGATCTTATTGCGGCCTTCCAGTCCCTAAAGGGGGCCTACAGGAGAGCTGGGGAAGGACTTTTTACACGGGCATGGAGTGATAGGACGAGGGGGAATGGCTTTAAGCTGGAAGAGGGCAGGTTTAGATTAAACATTAGGAAGAAGTTTTTCACTTTAAGGGTGGTGAGGCACTGGAACAGGTTGCCCAGAGAGGTTGTTGAAGCCCCGTCCCTGGAGGTGTTCAAGGCCAGGCTGGACGTGGCCTTGGGCAACCTGGTCTAGTGAGAGGTATCCCTGCCTGTGGCAGGGGGGTTGGAACTCGATGATCTTCAAGGTCCCTTCCAACCTAAACCATTCTATGATTCTATGACTCATAAGAGGTTAAGTAACAGCAACAAGTGGCCACACTGTTAGGATGATTTTTCCTAACCTTTAGCTTTTGAGCTATGAGAATATGAAGATCCCATTGCACTTTTAGGAGGAAACTCCAGCGTGAATTTAATGAGAGGTGTGCTGCTCCAAGGCAAAGCCCTCTCTGTTATCTGGTTTCTATAAAGTTGTGTCATTATAAATGTGTTAAGATTAAATAAATATGCTTTTCTTCTTTCCTCTGAGATCTCTGTCACGGAAAGAAAATGGCTAGCAGTGTTTTGGGGTGGGGTTTTTTTGCTTCTTATTTTTCTACCCAATTTCTCTGCAAAATTTCAAAGTTTATATTTGGAACATTGTGGCAATGTACTTATAAAGAGGGAGGGAAAAATAAAAATAGAAAGATGTGTAGGAAAGAAAACTTCATAATTCTTACAAAACTTAAAACTGCAGTTAATGGTGAAGAGAAAGAGAAACAGCATGGAAATTATTGTTTGGATGATGAAGAATTCCACATAGTTTGATTTTGAATTTGATTTTTTTTAAAACCCATATTACATCCAAAGCTGAAAAATATGCTTTGGCAGTTTTTACTCAATTTTTTTTTGGTTCTTTCAGCTCCATTTCTGATCTAAGTTTTATACCATTAACTGTATTTCACGATTTGAAGCTATCCCTGAAGATAGAAACTCCTTCACAGAAATGTACATGCATGTTATAATCTCTTTCAGCTTGAAATACAGCAGAATAAAATGCACTTTTATTGCAGAAGTTCTTTCTGCCAGAGAGGTCCATGCAGTATTGCTCACAAAGCCAGCTATGGCTGGTGGTTTGTGTAAATCCTGGGAAGGGGAGTTTTCGGCCTGCACAGAAGTGAAGGGGCACTTAATTACATGGTTAGATTTGATAACTTCTTTTAGAGAAGTGAATTCCTCAAGTTCATTGGCTGAAGGGCTCCAAGTACAGCCCAAGCATGAAAATAGCCTGAAACATTTGTTCTGAGAGATGTATGTGTCCCCAGATTACTCTTGGGGTTGCTCCAAAGTGAGATTACTAGAGCCCTTTTCATTCTCAATTTTGCTAATGAGCAAGATGAGCTTCTTTCTTTGGTTTGAAGCATCAAGCCTTCACCTACTTTTAGGATTAACTGAGAAAAAAGGATTTTCAACACTATATGTTTTTCATTTTCTATTGGATAATCAGTGTGATGATGCTGAAAATGGAGGCTCGGGCTATGGGTATGGGATGGCTGTGTGGGCTGGGGGGAGGCTAATTACTGCATTGCTGTTGTGAAACCAGGAATACGTATTTTCACTTCTCCCTGGCAAGAGGCAAATTTATCATGCCGTCCTTGTTCTGAAGGACCAAAAAATTGTAGTGAAAAATGCAACAGTTAAATGGGGATAAAAGAGTCTTGTAGCCCTCAGTTTTTATTCTTTCAAAGTTTTAGAATTTTGTTTTGTCATGGCTCCTCAGGCAAAAGGGGAAGGGAAGGTTCATACCTGAAAGCACAGTGAAGACAGCAGCAAAGGCATTTAACTTGAGCCCATCTATCACACTGCTTGAATGAAAGAGCTCGAGGCACATAAGGCTGAATCCGACGACTAACAGCATGATGTATAACACCTCCGATACTACTGATAACCACAGGACACCTGCAACGCACAAGAGCAGCAACCGGTCACTTATTTGGTAAATACTATCAAGAGGTAAAGTTCATAAAAATTAATTAGGAAATCAGGAATATCTAGGAGTAATTGGGTATTCAGAAAGTTTAAATTTAGCAAACCACTACCCAAACTCTGAAAAACAGAAAAAGGGTTGAATACAGATTTGAATAATGGCAGGGTAGGAAAGATCTTGCAGAAAGAACAAGCTGTTGCCTAAGATCCTGGCTTGGCTAAATGACCTCTTAGGGTATGTCTAGAACCTCTTGGCTCCTATGACCCAAAACATAGGACACAGAACCCATTTTCTGGCCCTGTATCATGGTTTAGATGAGCAGAATCTAGAGCGCATGTGGTGATGCCACATATTACCTTACAGTACATGGGCTGGTGGGATACCTCTCAGGCCAGGTTTTAAAATGCTTATCGCAGCATAGTGTTGGGGCCTGTTATTAGAAACTCTCTTCCCCAGAAACTGGTGTCCTGCAGAACGACTGTTCTGACTTGGGGTGTTTGGATCCACTGCACAGCGCTCTGCCCCTGGCAGTATATACAAAAGCTGCCAGAATACCTGCGGGGTGGAGCCAGTCATTTATAACACACTCAGTTGAAGAGCTGCAGATACAAAATTTGGGCTGCCTTCTGTTTTCCCAACCCCCAGGTACAACCCCTCAGGTGAAGGGCAGAGCTGATGTGCCCCGTTCGACCCGCGTGTTCTGCAGGAGTTTGGGGTCATGCGCAGGTAAGTGGTTCTGGCAGCATTTGGTAGTGGCCGGCTGGCCGTGGGGTGAATTTGAGGGGATGGTAACAGATGATAATATTGAGTCCCTGCCAGATTTCCAATCGCTATTTCAGCATGAGAAGCTGCTAGAATTCTTCAGTACATTTGCTAACCTGACTGCTAGAGAATTCACCTGGAAACAATGAGCAGTGATGGAAAATTTCAGCCTAAGCAGTTGAAACATGGAAAGTTAAGCATCTGAAGACAATGGCTTATATTAGAAAATGTTAGCTGTAACCATAGAGACTGCTACAGGCTTCACTTGTATTAATACATTCTCTCCTCACTGTAAGAATGTATGTGTGATAATGCCTACAGTTGAGCTTATCAAACCAGATATGCAGTCTCACTTTTATCAAATATTTGAGTGTTCTCTTAGTGACCAGGATGATCCCAGCTCACATTTTGTCTGGGAACTTGTCTTTTTATAATTGCAACTAATTAATATGTGCTACTAGGTGTTGGTACAGTATCCGACCTTTTGAGTTTTTAAACAATACTACAGAGATGATAGTAACAAATAAACCTTTTAATTTCTCACAGTGACTTTATGTGTAATATTGCATCTATCAACAGCAAACAGCTGTTTATCTCACTCCTGTTAGTCAATTTGGTATCAGGGCAACTGGCACACTCTTCCAAAAAGAAATAAGAGTGAGAGACAGCAAGGGTGGTGTTCTGCGATACAGCAGGATTAAGAAGGGATTTTGCCTCATTTTCTCACAAACAGAAGTTTCTGTGACAGGAGACTGATGAAATGGTTTGAGTTGGAAAGAATTGTATTATGTAAATCTGACTTACAAACTGAGGCAGCAGAGAGCCCTAACTAACAAACTCTAATTCATAAATGTTTCATCTCAAACTTGAAAGAGTGATACACAACGCATCTGCCTGGATGTTTATCGCCCTGTTTTGACTCTTGAGGATACTCACTGCTGGTATCTACATGCAAGGGCAGTGCTGTAGTAGTGACTGCAGCTCAAGACTGTAGTGTGGCTCTGTCCTCTACTTCCTTGGGTGAACAACTGGCTGAAGGGTCGGGCTCAAAGAGTTGTAGTCAATGGCTCAAAGAGTTGTAGTCAATGGGGTAACATCTGGCTGGTGGCCTGTCACTAGTGGTGTTCCTCAGGGCTCAGTTTCAGGGCCAGTTCTCTTGAATGTTGGACACAGGAGTTGAGCGCACGTTAGGAAAGTTTGCTGACGATACTAAATTAGGAGGAGATGTTGAGTCCCTTGAGAGTAGAGAGGCCTTAGAGAGAGATCTTGGTAGATTTGAGTGCTGGGAAATCACCAACCCTATGAAGTTTAGCAAGGACAAATGCTGGATTCTGCTGCTGGGACAGTGTAATCCCGGGCGTACCTATAGATTGGGGGACAAGATGCTGGAGTCCCACCATGCAGAAAGGGATCTGGGGTGTTGGTTGATGGCTTGGGGGTTCAGTTGATGCACATCAGTTGTATACAGGTTTTATCTATTGCCCACCTACGAAACAGTGGTTGAAGCTGGATGATCTAGACACAAATGTGGTGTGTTTGAGAAAAAACAGGAAGCTGAAGACATGCATATATGTTTCTATGAGAGGGCCCACATTAACATGTTCGGAAGGCAAGTGAGGTGATACTGCTAGAGGCAGCCTTGTGCACATTCAGAACGACAGGAGCACTCTGGGAGGTGAGGGTGGAGCACATGGGGGCTCGGCTGGTGTTCTTTATCCTGCTGGTGAAGGAGAAAGGAACAGAGGGAAGGAACACGTGACTGTGTGGCTGGTGTCACAGGGAGTGCTTTGGCTTCTATAACCACAGGGACCTCTTTGAGGAAGAAGGACTGCTGAGAGGTATGGGATCCACTTGGTCAAATGGGACAAGAATGGTTTTGCCAACAGGATAACCTTGCAAGGAGATCTTCAAACCTGATACGCTGGAGAAGGCTTGGCGTAATTTGAAGAGCTGTAAGGGCATGGGGGACAGTGAGGAAGTGTCAGGGAGCGCATGACATGCAAGGTAAGGCAGAGAGAGCTTCACCTTCTCATCCTGTAGAAGAGAAGGCAAAGGTCTTGCTGTCTACGGCTACCTAATGGAAGTGTATAGAGGACAGAGCCAGACTCTTAGAGTTGAACAGGGGTAGGATAAGACAAAATTTGCAACATCAGGAATTCCAGACTGAGCTAAGCAAAAAGGTGATCAAACACTGGAAGAGGGGCCCAGTGAGGCTGTGGGATCTCTCTCCTTGGAGACATTCAAATCTACACCAGACATGGCCCTGAGCAGCTGGATATAATGGACATGCTTTCAGCAGGGGCTTGGACTAAAGGCTCCTGGGTTTTGCTGTCCTGTGAAACCTTTTCCCGAGATACAAAGACTGGGTGAGTTTCCCATGCACGGCATAGGCAATTCTTTCTTCTTTTCTGGGCCCTACTCCTATCTGGAAAGGAACTCTATGTCTAATTCTCATGTCTTATTTCATGGTGTACACTGACTATCTGCTCTGTGCCTTTTTTAAATGCATTTAACATGGGGGAAGGTAAGTCACACATGCAGTGTTTGCACAGTTCTGAGTATGTCCTGTCCTGCCTGCTTTGATTTTGAATTCCGTCTGAACTAATAACATTCAGAAAATTCAAGCTATATCTGGATTTTGGATCTCCCTGTGGCTTCCAGAAGCGGAACAGTTGATTCAGGTTATTAATTCAGGAGACAGTGTCTTTCTGTTCTGTGCTGATGGTGAAGTGATCTCCCACTGTTCTTCTCTCAACATGAGATTCATGAGGCAGTCACTTGGCATCACTTACTTCCACTTACAATCTCTTACAGCCTCCTTCCTGCAAAGTAGAGAGCTCCTTCTCTTCAGGAGACCTCAGTCATTCCAGGTGACAGGGAAGAAGGTCTCCAGAGGACTTTTCTCTTTCCCTGTCTTCTCTGCTGTCACCTTTTCTGTCTGTCTTATTTCCCAGCAGCCTGTGTCCCCTGCTCCAGAGGTTTGTCTGGCCTAACTCAGCTTTTGTGATAAAATCTCTCCTTTGGAAGAGTCAGCACTTGATTCTTTTGGAGACCTCTACCTGGCTGGCCTGTAACTGAGGGTCTGTATTCTTATAAATCACCCACTTTCTCTCATTTTTTGGTCTTCATCTTGTTTATGCTTTTTCTTTGCCTGTTACATGTGCAGAGAGGGTGCCGTGGGCTTGTGTACAGAGCTCAGTTGGGATGCGCCTGTTATGCCAAGGACGTTCCTTGTTAATGCAGAAAGATTTCAGGTTCTGACCTACCTCCTCCTCACTATGGGCAGTGTTTGTCAGACAGTGTGTCACCCCTGCTTACCTTGTAGGAAATAATGCTGCGACATCATGGCAGCAACGTGAGACCTCCTAGGAAAGGAGACTCTCTTACTTTGAAACAAAATCAAAACTGATTTCACTTACACTGCCATACACACATTCTCACAAGCACGGGTATGTGCAAGGAGTCCGTCCAGCATGCAAGCACCAAGGCTCATGTATTCAGAATATCTTTCCAGGATTCCCTGGAATAATACAGAGGCTGGCAGCTGCTAAGCCCTCCTCATATCTTCTGGGCTTTTTGTAAGTTAGCAAAAATGTCTTAGGTTTGCATGTTCCTTTTTGTCCTGGTTAGGAGCTCACCGCGATCTGCCTTGCTGTTCTGTCACATCTCTGTTACACATCGTGATTTACCTCTTGTCCTGTACCTCGCAACTCGGTGTCTGAGAAGCTGCAGGTAGATGGGCACAAGGATCCTGATGACCCACTAATCTCAGTACATCAACACCTGATATTCTAATACACTTTATTCTGCCATTTTTTTATTCTGGTGCTTCTACACCAACCATTCTATCACATCCTTGACAGTGTTGCTGACTTTGATAGAGTTAGTTTTGTGTACTGTGGGCCACTTTGGGTCTTTGCTCCTGCCCGACAGATATTATGCTGTATGTCACAGGTGGGATTGTTCTCAAGCTGAACGCCACAGACTGTAAAGCTGTTCCTGGCAGCAAAGGGGTCACCGTCTTCAGGACAATCTCCTTGAAAAGCAAAAACACTGGAAGTACAGGACCTGGGCTGAGCTGCTCATCTGGAACTTGAAATTCCAAAGTTGGGACTCATCGAAAAATTTCGCACAAGTCAACTGACACCATAGGACTCCTACCTCAGAAGGAATCATATCACCTTCATATCATCTGATCTCAAGGCAGGTTGCACTCTATATGATCACCAGCTTTGCCTAAAATGTGAAAACATAGCCCTGCTGAAAGCACATTTTTTATCTGTGTTTCTGTCATTGTCCAGAGATTCTGATTTCACAAGGAGGTCAGTAAATTACCTGGGGCACAACTGAACTTCTTTATGTCTCTGAGCAACTGTTATTCCCTCAACAGCGTGCTAAGAAATTGTCTTCTCTGTGGAGTTCATGGTGAAAAGCATCAGTGCCCCCTCCTCATGGGCTTAGCCACTGAACCAGTATTGTTACATGATAAGGAAATTAATTTTCCAGTAAGCCCAAGTGAAGTGAACATACTCTCTGTTGTGACTGAAAAGATAACTGTTGTCCAGCTGACCACTGAAATTTTGGGAACTCAAGTACATCATGAACCATCTGACAAGATCAGTTCCTTGCATTTCTGTCAGGCAGCGGAGGGCAGCATCAACATTTTGAAAGGAGATTTATAGATACTGAGTGCAATTCTGCAAAGCTGGTTACCATGTTAAGTGCATCTGCCAGAGACAACATGTTAACACAGGGATGTTGCAGACAATTCTGAATGAATGAAACAAATGGAATATTTTTCTGACGGTGAGGTAAAGAAACTTTACCTCAGCCTGCAATGAGTCTCAAGGCTCCAAAGTTTTTCACAAAACTTGAATTTATTTCAAGTCAGGCCTGATCACCAGGGAAGGCACTGTAAATGAACACGCTATTACCTCTCACCAAGGAGCACTCTGAGTCAGGAATCGCCAATGCTGACTTTCCTTTGAAATAGGAATTCTGAAAAGAGTCACAGAAATTCTGCTTAGAAGAACTTGAGGCATCGTACCATATTTCAGTGAATTCCTGATTAGGGAATCCAAAGAGCAGTGTGATTAATGACTTCCAGGAGTTTGAGCTGATTTTGACTGTTTGGTATCTAAGTTAAGAAGTATAAATTAAACTGGGGTAACTGCTGTTGTTGTCATAGGCTATTCTGTTGGTACGCATCTGGTCTTTTTCCTTTGGAGTAAGAAAAACTAAGGACCATTCACAATACCCTGAGCGAAAATACATATCAAAACATCACGTATTCTTCATTCAAATCCACTGCAATTTCCTGTCACAAAAAAGCAACAGTTGCTGACTCCAACTTTTCTGTGAGAGCGCTCTGGTTAAACTGACCTCAAGAATGTCGAGAAATTACTGACACGCACTTCTGTGCTCTTTCCCCACAACATGGAAAGATGGTTCTTAGCTGTCTTCTGCTGCATTATTAAAGTCATTCTCAGATTCATTAGCAATTTGGACTGAAATACCAAGAACTTGGATGCCATCTGAATGAGATTATGTGCAGCATTTGCTGCTGTTTCTGGAACCATAATTTCAATTACTGTAGTGCTTCTCAGATTAATACAGCCAACAAAACAGTTCTAGAGAGTTGAAATACACTTCTGTATCTCCTAGTACCTACATTTACATGCTGCCATGGAGTTTTATGTTAAATATGTATGATTATAAACTTGTCAGCAAATTAGAAAAGTTTATTTTTGGTGCCAGCTCAGTATGCCAACAGTTTCTGATGCCAGATTGTGAGGTCCTGTCTCCAGATGAAATAATGATATTGAAATCCCCTTCTGGCTACTTCTCTGGGCTGGTCAGGTCATGAAAATGACTGTCAAAGATCCAATATTAATACATGTTCTCAAGGCAACACTGAAGAGGTGGCCAACAGAGAAATTGCTGTTAGAGTTCAAAGCATTTTTAATCCATAAACATGAGCTGTTTGCTCGTAAAGGATCTCTTCTGGGAAAATCAGATTGCTATTCCTGCAGGAGATTGCTGAGTCATGTTAACTATGTTACATGCAGCATAGGCAGGAATTGTGTGCATGACAATGTTAGTCATGCATTTTGGCTAGTGGCTTGGAAATTATGCCAGTGTAAAAAAACCTGTAAATGAATGTATTACTTGCCAAGCTATGTGACACTGCCTGCTGAAAGCCCTAATGTTCCCTGAGTAATGCCCAAGAAGCAATAGTCCAGAGTCTGTATTGATTTCTGAGGCCCCTTTCACACAAAAAATTAGCTTCCTAATTGGGGCAAACTCATATTCAGAACGCCTCAGTGGGATTTTATCCTCCTTAGAAACACGTACTGCCTCAGTCTCTGCTCCCTGCTGAAGATGGGTGGTTGTTACTGCTTACCAGCCCTTCTAACAGCAGACCAGTCCTCCAGGCCGATGAAGTCAAGGATCTGACCAAAGCAGCCTCGTTCGAACTGTCGCACTGTGCCATACTGTCCCTGAGCAAGTAATCAGACTGGACAATGGTGCAGACAGCCAAAGAAATCTTGAAAAGGTTTATACTTGTCACATTCCTCATAACTCAGTGTTGCACATCTGGTCTGATAGTGAGAGGAGTCTGCCTGAGCTATGATGAGACATCATCTCAAGTCCCTCCTCTGCCAATTCAGCCTTAGAAATTCTGATACAAGCAGGTAGAGGCTTTGGGGTTTTTTTCTACATCACACTTCATGATATACCAAAAATTCTTTTATGTGCTAGTAACGGTAGAGCTGAGCACCGTGTTGTCCTTAATAACTATTGAAGTTATAAGGCCTGACTGAGATGAGACCCAGAGCACTGCACTCAAAGGACAAGCCGGGTGCTGCGTTGCTGAGCAGCTGAAAGAGACAAAAATGTCCAAGCAACACTCTCCTGGAGAGTGTGTGTCCTTCTTGCCTCCTCATTGGCACTGCTGCTAGCCCCAGACACTGATGCTGTTACTTGGGGAAGAAAGTGCTCCTTTTAGTCCCATCATTGTCCCGAAGATCCCTGAACTGCTGAACAACACAGGGAAACCACAAGAGGCTGTGACAGTCAACTAGACAGATGTCATCCAACATGGAAGGAAAAGAACCATGTAGGAGGGAAAAACTGGGCTTTGGGTGGTGTGAATTATCATGGAGGAAGCCATGGTGCAGGTCTTGTTCCTTCTTTGTGCAAAAGTATTTCACTATTCTTCTTGTTCTCCAGGCATGCTGCAGCAGCCAGGGATATGGGGGAGTTGTCTCCCTTGTTCATGTTACCAGCAACAAAAAGTTGTGCTCACTTGTCTTTGACAGCCTCAGGTCTGTATGTCCTGCTTTATGAACATAACACTTGCACTGGAGATAGAGCAGGGGGAGAGCACCTGTGTGCTAGATGGGAATGGGTCCTTCTCCTTGGTTTGTTTTTTTGAAGATGGAACTCTAAGTCCTCTCTGTGAGTTATTGTGTTAGACCTAAACAGTGCATGAGGAACCCAGAACATATCTTCTTAGTGGCTGACAGACTGGGGGCAGGCCCTTGTCACCCTTCCTGGGAAGGGGAGCAGAGATTGCTGTGGAAACAGTGACCCTAATGGTCCTCTTGCACTTCCCTATTCATTATCCAGATCTGGTTCTCAGAAAGATGCTGACCATCCACAGCCTGTGGCACCTGCGATGGTCTGCCACATTAGGGAAAATCTAGTTGTTTCTTTAATACTCAATTCCACAGCTAGTAGCGTGATGCTGTGAGCACACTGGCAGCTGCAAAACATGTAATAGGGGTTGGGTTTTATGGTGAGTGCTCCCTAGACCTAATGGGTGTTTGGTTTTCTTGCACTACTAATTTTTTAAGATGTTCTATTTACCTATGTAGAATGGCATTTTCTCTGCATTTTTGGACCTGTCTGCTTTGTTCCTCCTGATCTTTATTTGCTGTCTCTATGTTTCTTCACTCTGGCTGTCATTGCTCTGCTTTTCCAGACGTGCCTGCTATGCTGGAACTGACACCTGGATCTCACTTTAATCTCTCCTCTTCACATTCAGTGCAAGAGAGGAGCGGAAAAAAACACACAAATGGGTACACATTGAGAAATGTTGTGCATCTTGTTTGGGAAAAGCATTAAAGAATAAGCTTGAAAGGGCCATGTAGATCTCATGCTTTCTCTTCCAGTTGCATTCTGATGGTTTTAGTCATTTGCTCATCTCTGCTGCTCCAATACCAGGAATTACAAGCCAGAAATACTGGAGTGATCAATAAAAAATGGTGAAAGGAGTAAACATTGAGCATGCTGTTGTGGCTGGCGTAGGGACTCAGCTCTGAGCAGTCAGCCCATCTGTTGGTTAATGCAATCTCATAATATCAGACCATCTGCCTGCTCCTCTTGTGCTGCAGTGTAAAAAACCAGGATAAGTAGACCACAAAGCTATGAGAGATGTTTCTCCAAAACAAAGTAAGCTTTGTGATCCTAAAAGCCATCAGAGATACCTAAAACTACCTGTTATCATAAAACAACTAACACAGTCAAGATAGGTAAAGGGCCAGCACCCAGGCAAGAGACTGCAGTTTGCCAACCATGAGAGACCAAGCAAGAGAGAGAAACGCAATCACCAGACACTGCTTAGGTGAGAGAAGGAATGCCAGCTGCTTTGATTCTTTTAGCTTTAGGTCTTCGTTGGTTTCTTTATTTTGAAAGGTGAGGTGGAGCTGTGAGCTAAATAAAATGATTCTTTTCTACATGATGATGTGGTTTCTATGACTTTTTATGGTTCTGACATTGAGCTTGGTTCTGAATTTAATCCTGTGTATGGCACCGAGCAGACTGTGGAATATCTTTGTGCCTATATTCTTTTTTTCCTAGTGTGAAAACAGTAGAGTAATGTAGTGGAATAGACAATGACAGACACTCTAAAGCAGGACTATCCCGTATGTCTTAATAAATATATTTGGGCTAAATGGAGCTACAGTGCAGGGTCTGTGGTGTGCTTCCATGCTCAGCACTGGGCTGAGAAATGAATTATGCTCAGACCTTGTGGCTAGCATTCCCCACAGCAGAGACTCAGAGACTCCATGCCTTTGGCATTACCAGCACGAAAAGCAAGACTGTTGCTGCCTTTCAGGAATTAGGAATTTAGCTTGAATTCTGCTATTAAGCAGGGCTTCATCTTTGTATATCTAATTAGCTTTTAAAAATAACTTCAATGATTCATAATAGATGTGTAAGAAAACACAGATAAAATGTTAATAACACATTTTTTTCCTGCATACTTAATCATAACTTTCCTAATACAAGTGCACAGGTACTTGTCTGAGTGACTATGTATATACCCTATTGCAGATATATTAAGAGTAATGTAAGCAGAATACAGAATGTTCAAGAAGACAATAGGGACTGTTTTGGAAAGCACAGAATCCTTGTGGGACACCCAGTTACTTTTCTTTGTACTGGATGTGGTCTCTAAGTGGTCCTTTTAGAAAATCTCTTCTCTTCTTTTCTTCTCCGTAAGGGCTACCCAGTACACAAAACCTGGCTGTTGTGAGTTTCATTGGTCTCTTTTCCAGCCTGAAATCTGTTCTGTGTTGCCCTTGTCATACAAAAAAGTATTCCCTATCTTTGACCCTAACTGTCAAAGCTGCCTCTCTCTCTTTAAATTTTGTCATAATTTTTTCTAGTTGGGGCTGTCAGGGAAGGGATGAGAGGTGCACACAGAGTGCTGCGGGTGGGTACATCATGAATACATGTGGTGGCATGGTGAATTTTTTGTTTTGTTCTTTATTTCCTACAATGATCCTAATATTTCTTTTCATCTTTTCTTAATCTGTGCAGAGCAGTGAATTAATGTTTTCGTAGAAGTGTCTGTCATCGCTCCAAGAACTCTATCCTGAGGGGTAAAAGCTAATTCAGAACCCATCACTATATACGTAAATGTAGGATTACTCTTCATGTTCACAACTTTGCGTTTATCAACACTGAATATTAGCTGCCATTTTCAGTCACTCTGTGACTGAGAAAGATTTGTGAATAGTTTAGATGCCTGTACTATATCTAGTATCTAAAGTTTTCTCACTCCATCGTTATAGCTGAACCTTTTAACTTCTTTTAGTCAGCTATTGTTTTTCTTACGTTCTCTCTTCACAACTTTTTTTTTAACTTTTATTGCTTCTGCAAGAATGCTGAATTTGTCTATGCTAGTCACAGATAAAGGTATCTCTTACGAACATTTTGAACCAAGTTCCCCATACCACTCAGGAATAAGTCAAGAGTTACAAGTTTCCCAGCCAATTTCTCCATGCTCATAAAGTTTGTCCAAATTTTAGACTCTACATTGTACCAAGTGTGACATCATTTTCTCAGTCTATGCATAGGGTTTTGAAGTCTACTCCTGCTGGAGTTTTTTTTCTGCCCTTATATCTTCTCTGATTTCGAGTTTAACCCTGCTACTGTAAGCCATCCCAATGGGTGATCACTAATATAATTCTGTATTTTTTATCTGAGCATGGAATCTATCCACAGAGATTGTGCTGCTCATTAATGATATTACCTTGTTTTTCTGATTCAGCTTTAGTACACGACATCTGCTTTGTCTTTCAGTGTAATCAGTACCAAGACGTTATTGTCCCACTAATTATCTTTCTCCCATCAAATTTCTGGTACACCTATTATGTCAGTATCCATTAAAATCAGGCATCTAGTTTCTCTTCACATTAATTGCTGTTGTAGTGCTGGCTTTGAAGCACGTATAGATTTGGCTGAGCTTTCTCTTTTTGTGTGCTGTGTTTAGGTGAGACTTTATTTCTTTATTTGCTGTTTGCCATGTGCTATCTTAGATTTGCCAGCTAATTTTTAGAAAATACAGCATTTTTATTGCTTCATCTCTACAGGATGCATCATCATGAGCTGTGTAGAGGACATGCAGAAGACATCTCCTACCTCTGTCAGTACAGCCTCTAATTTAAAAAGTCCCCTGTAACATTTTGGACTGTTAAATGCTCACTAGCAATAAGCATTTTTCTTCTGCAAGGTTTTGCCTTGCCTCAACCTCCACGGTCTCTAAAGTCTTATTTTATGCATGTGACTTTCCCTATAAATAAGTGGAAAGCAACGCAATATAAGCAGTTGCTGATCACCTGCTGCTTTGCCATTCATTGTGGGTATTATTCCATAGCTATCAATCACAGCTGAAGCAAGTGAGGTCCTACAGACCATTACAGCAACTTAGATCAGATTGTACCATACCTGTAAGGAGTTTGTCCTGTGAATCCTGCGCTATGTTGGTGTGGCCGTCTTTAACTTTTGAGCCAGCACTGACCTTTGAGCCTGTTCCTGAAGCAACTTCCCAACAGGACTCCTCCGGCCAGAGCACTTCATTCCAGTACGTGCTGCAGGCACTGCAGGTGTTTGGAAAGTGCCTGACTCAAAGCCCTGGTGGACACCATCCTGAAAACTCTTGGGGGCACCACATTTCCTGCAAGCCCTTGGTCTTCCCCAGCAAAATTCTTCCAGCACAAATGCTGCTTCCAACTGATTTCCACTGTATGTATCTCAGCCTTCCCTTACACAAGGAGTTCGGCTGGTCATGACTCCTCATCCTCCAGCTCTCTGCCTCACTGTGGTTGACAGCTGACCTTTAAGCATTTATAGAAGGATGTGGGAGTTCAAATCCCCACAGAGTTCGAGGCAGGGGGAGGAACACACCTGTATATATATGTCGCTGTGGTGTTACGCTAGTCAGTGAAGCCATTTATCAGATCATTTGATGGGACGTATTGCTACCTTTTTCTTTCCATTGTGGTGCCACAGTTTCCAGACGTGGCCTTGGTTTCTTCCTTTTAAATGTATCCTCCACGGCCTCTTAGAAGCCCTCTCAGACACAGATTTGAAGCAATGAAGAAGGGGAGCTAGAAGGTGCACCCAAAACGTGTGACGAAAGGAGGAGGGTGGTGGACTGTGTCCCAGCCAGAGTGTTCCGGATGGGCGCTGCAGCAGGGAGCTTGACAGAAAGCTGATTGAGCAAGGTTTTCAACAGCCCAACGGGAAAGGAAAGGCTGTAATATGTGTTCAAAAATGGATCAAGTAGCTGAAGACTGAGTGTACTTTTCAGTGCAATGTACAAGTGTCCCTCACCAAACAGGTTACCCTTTTCTTCTTCTGACACCAAAATACTCAGCAGGAACAAAACTTGGATTAAGTTTTGTGAAGTTCCCAGGAGCAGTTCAGAACTGAAAGATCAGACCCAGCCTATTGGAGCAGTTTCCTTCCAACTTCTTTTGGAAATACTTGCTATCTTACTAATCACATCTCTAATGAAAATTAGAAAATAGCACACTTTGTGGGACTCAACAACATCTGCTCTATGAAAGCCCATTAAAACTCATGGCCAACGTAACCAGCTATTGCCCTATCATCCTTTATCGAAAGCAAATGGAAACTGTCATGAGAAATATTTGTGGACAGAGAAAATGTTGGTTTTTTTTTTTCTAGTTATTATCTACCATCACCAAGCTGATTTTGTTAAGCAGATTTGGCACTAACAACCAGCAATAGCTAATAAATTCAATGTTAGGCTTACAAGGTTCTGACAGATTGTTGGCAGCTGCCTTAAACACAGGGAAGAGCTCTTCTAGTGTGGGTTGGAAATGCTTATTTATACTATACTGTGGGTCTGTTTGCCCCAAATTTTGCTGCCTCCTTTTAGTAGATGTCATCGGTGCAATATATGCAAAGGGTATAATAACTGATCAGAAATATGGTATCCAGCTACACTAGAGATCAGCACAAATGGATTAAAGATAGAAAGCTCAAGCATAAGCTATAACATTTTTACAGTAAGAATAAGAAACATTTTCATTTATGAATGCAAGATTTGTGGTAAGGATGCAGCTTGGCCTTACCATAGGTGTTTTTATTTTACAGTGAATGTTTCGGTGATTGGTTTTCCTATGCTAAGAAGGTTTTAGATATTATGCAGAGATTTTATACTAACTTGCTGTTAATTGGTGAGGGACTCTAGAAGAGATTCGCTACACAACTAAACTAAGTTTGTTCTTAGGCTTCCTTTTAGCATGTCTTAAAAGTGGAAGATGATGTGCTCAGAAGTAGGCACAGGCTTCAACAGCCTGTATTTAGCTTAGAAGTTGGTTAGATAGAGGTCTTCTTTGGATCAAGGAAAATCAACTGAAAAGAAACCTTTAGAAAGCCTGAGTCCTCAGTTGCAGTAACAGAGCAAGTACACATGGAGACATTGTACATGTGTAGATAATTGAAACCTTGAACAGCCACGTTTTAGTGTTAAGTGATGCTAAGAATGTGCACAGAAACTGAACAAGCTGAAGCCTCACTGTGTAAATAAGTGTAGTCCGAAAATTCCCAGTTGCACAATGTCCTGTGATAACCTCAATGTATTTGTATAACTGAGTTCTGCTTCGATGCATTTTATCATATCTCATTTACTTGGAAGAAGAATCAAGAATCTGTCCCAGCACCAGGTGTAACTAAGTAGTTGACAAGGCTGTGATCATTAAAGTCAATGCTGAGTGAGGGGATGAAGAAATTAAAGGAGTAGGAAGTTATTTCTAACTGGGAAAAAGAAGAAAAGAAGTCAAGAAGTTGAATTCTGCAGCGAAAGTAAGTTGAGCATCATTGACACACAATTTTCTATTCATATGTGATGAAAATATCTCTGGATGGTACAAGACTGATGGTGAGAAATTCAGATTAACTATGTTGCAGTGTCCAACTTGATTTACAGTTGTTTATGACTCAGATGGTCAGTGCTTTCCATCTCTGACTGTGCATTCCCCTCTCTTTCTGTCAGTATGCCTTACAACTCCATGGCAAGACTTCAGAAATAGTTCTAAGTTTCTTTATACACCAAAAGAGCCTTCCTTCCTCAAAAAGGAAAAATAGAATGGTCTAGAAATATACACTGACATCGTGCTGCATCTAAAATTCAATTAAAAAAAAATTGCTGACAGCGTTTCACACAACCAGAAGAAATACTTAAGTAAAGCACTAAATCCTGTTTTGGGAAGTGTGTGGGTGATGCAAGCAAGCATTATGCACCATAATGAACTTGCAGAGAAAATGGTTAAAGCAAAAGAACATCCCAATGCCTTTATAACAGACGTATCATGCTTCTTTCGAGTCTGTCTCCTGAAGATGTCATGCAATGCCCAGTAGTCCTTGTACTGGGAAAGGCAGTGAACTACCATTCCCCAGGCCGCCTTTTCAGTTCCTCTTACGTCTATAGCAATGTCCATCATATCTCCTCTCACATGTCTCTCCTTCGAGCTGAAGAGTCTTAGTCTCGTCCTTGTATAGAACCTTCCGGAACTCTGATTGTCCTTGCTGCGGTTCTGTGAGCTGTACTAAAAAGGACAAAATACCACACTACATTTTACATGAAGGTGAAGCTTTCAGATGGATACAGTCCTCATGCGACAGGATACTCTCCGCTCTGTTCTCAAGTCCTTTCCTATTGCCTTCTAACAGATTAGTTTGGGTTTTGACCACTGCTGAGTATTGATCTAGTGTTTTCATAAGAACGGTCTTACAAAGTTCCCATTTGTGTGTGTAGAGTCAGCTCAGAGCCCATTAGTGGCAGTAATCCCAGGACTGTTCTTCCCTTATGTGCATAATTTATTTAGGTTTACTCACGATGAATTTCACAGAGACTGTCTCTGTTACTATTTCTCTCACAGAAATACCCCACTGCTTTATTAATGGCAATTGCCCTTCTCTTTCAATCTGTCCAGCTGACCAGCAATTCAGACAAATGAAGAACAATTGTTCCTTATACCACTTACTGCCTCTCTGTCAGACCTGATAAAGGTACCGCATGCCCCAAAGGTTTTACGATTGTCTCAAGTGATCTAACAAAATACACTGCTTCTTCGTACAAACATGAATGTTCATCATCCAAGCTCATTGTTAGTGTGAAGGTCACTGTGAGGCTCATGCGCCTCTTTGACTGTGGGCAGAGCGCTGTTGTGAGCAGGGAGCAGGATGGGCTCAGCTGCCCTGTTTGTTAATTTAAGTGTCCTCATTTTTTTCCTGATAAATACTATTTTGAAACGTGGGTTAAATTCCTATTGAGAATTTACGACTCCAATACCAGGGTAAAGAAAAGCCTTTCAGCCTGCCTCTTTCTATGCACTTGAATAATATTTTTTTTTCCAAGGGTAAATGAAACAAACAAGCATCCACAGGATTCTCTCTCACAAAGAGACATTTGGTACTGTGACTGTGGTTTTCTGACCATAAACGTCTTCATGGCCTGAGGAAACCACATAGCATGTCCTTCCTCACTAGAGGAAGAAGGGAAATGTCTGTATTACAATATAAATCTATATTTTCTTAGAAAAAAAAACAGCTGAATGAAGAGAAAATGCATCAGAGAAATGACAGCTCTGCATAAACTGAGTAAACAGCTGTCTTAAACCCGTGGCATTTGTTCCACCTGGCTGTATGTAATCTGGATGACATGTAGGCCCTCGCATGCGTAGGTAGTAATGTTTCTCCTGGCACTAAAGTACAACAAGAAACAATACTGATGCAATTGGTAAAATGGGAAGAAACCTTGACTGTATTGTCTTACCTTTTTCAGAAGCCGGGGCAAGGTCAATAAAACTTCGACATTTTTCACCTTTAAAAGAAAAGGATTGTTTTAGGAGACAGAAGTTGATTGGTTTTGCTCTACCTCCTCTTTCTGACTGGTGTTTCTGCCATCGCTCCCATCTGAGACTCCACAGTAGGTTGTCCCACAGAGAGAGCTGACATCTACCCGTGCCTCCAGCCTGGGCCAAAGATGCTGTGCTCACAAGGCTGCACTCTCCCTTAGGACTACAGTCCCTTGATCAGGAGTATGAAATACAGTTAGTGAAGAACAATGTTCTCTCTGATGTTTGGGTCCCTGTCGGGTCAGTGCTGCTCTTTCCCAAAGCCAGGAATACTGTTGCAGTCCAGGTGCAGTAGTATTTGGAGGGTACAGGCCTATTTCACCAGCACTTTTGCCCTTTTTCACCACTTTTGTCAGGACAATACCTGTGCCCCACCAGGGTCTGACCGACCCTCCCAGTGCCAGGAAGCATTGCCACGGGCACAGAGGTTTCCGTAGATAGATATGACACGTGACTAGGACAAGCAAAACCTGAAGCACAAAGCAAGCTAAGCAATTGTATAGAATTTTTTAAAAATTGTTAAAAAACAGGCAAATGCCTTGCCATGACTGTCACCCAGTGCTGTGCCACTCCCTTGGCTTTGTGGCTGCTGCATCCATTTGTCATTGTAAATTAAATTTTCTCTCTTTAGGACTGGAGATATTCAAAACCCACCTGGATACGTTCCTGCCCAACCTGCTGTAGGTGAACCTGCTTTGGCAGGGGGGTTGGACTGGATGATCTCCGAAGGTGCCTTCCAACCCCTGCCAGTCTGTGATTCTGTGACTCCACCTCCATTTATGCAGGCATTCTTGAGAAGCCTATTTCTTCTGAGCAGGAAATGTATCTTAAGGTGGATGTATTGACCTTTCTTTTTTCTTTTTACTTTTTCAGGCAATCAAAGAGATTATAAAATAATTCCTCTGCTTTAGGCGCATCCATATGCCAAGTGTATGTGTTTCCTTCAACCTGGTATGTTCCGAGGTGACCAGTAGCCTGCCTGCCTTGGGGAATCTGAGCCCTGCATGCTGCCAGAGGCAATGGAGAAGAATCCATTTTGCCCCTTAAGACTTCAATTGATGTGAAGACAGCTTCAGGAGGAGGTTTTTTATTAGTTTTGCTCAATTTTAATTGTACAGTGAAAAGACTTATTTAGGAAATGTAAGCCATTAAAAAAAGAACAAACAGTGAAATGCTGTAGTGATGAAGTCAGTGTGTCATTTTTTCTGAGTTTTAATGAATTATATGTACAAATCAATATAAAATGTTAATCTTTCTGGTGTCTTTGTTGGTGGGATTGAGATAAACATAAACATTCAAATGGTAGCTGTGCTGAAACAGCAATCTATTATTATAATACAATTATTACCCCATTTATTCATCTTTTAAGTTTTAAACCTATGCTAAATATGGTAAAAAGTGTTGTGTACATATTCTGTAGTCTGTTTGTCTCTGTATATGTTGCTATGAAAGGCTCACTTGACATTGAAATGACGTTTCAATATCTCCATGGCACAAGGAAGGAATTCTACTCTGTGAATCCAGGCACTGTCAAGAGGACAGTCAAGAAAAGGAAGGGACAGCTGACTTATCAAGCACCATCTCTATTACAAAAGAGGTAGGCAGGGCAGTCCGTATCTAAGCAGAAGGAATGTCAGATGAGTAAGTTATTAAGTTTTGGGACACATGGACTGAAAGCTACCTGGTGGATCACAGAAATCACAGCATCCCAGAACTGTTGTGTTGATGGGACCCTGCAGGTCTCTTGTCCAGCCTCCTGTTCAGAGCAGGACTATCGCTAACACCTGATCAGGTCAGCTGTGACTTGGACCAGCCAAATAGTGAAATACTTCAAGGATGATGATACACATTCTTTAGTGACTCCAAGGATGGAGATTGTCCCCTGCTCTGGTCCCAGGGCTGCACTACCCTTCTGCAGAAACATTTCCTTATGCCCAACCTGAACTTCTCTAGCTGCTCTGTCATCTTTGTAGTCATCTTTCCTCTATTTGTAGGGACATGCACAAGCCCAGCTCCTTCAACTTCTTTTCACATGTGGTGTAATTTAGGCCCCTGATCAGGAAATTCAGAGAAATAGGTGGACTATAAAAGATACTGTGCTGTAAGTAGGAGTCATCCTCATCCAGAGCCTCTGAGTTTTAGGGCATTAGGTGTGTCAGGAATGCACTGACACAAATTTAAGGGAATATAAGGAGCATGACCTTTAGATTTGGACTTGATATAAGCAGATTAAGCAGGATTTTTCATTCTAGTCATATGGATCTGTGGTTCAGGTTTGGTTTTGTGGGTTGTTTTTTTTTTCAGATGCAAGCTATTACTTTTACCACAGTTTTATTTTAACCTGACTTCGAGCTGACTGGCTAGCCCTGAGTCATCTCTCACCTGTGGTTGCAGTGAATCGGAAGCCATATTACTGGAAACCTTTAACAAATACCCGACTCTCTAGCACGTTATCCCAAGACAGCCAATGAGGAACAGCATTGGTTACTACAGAACCTGCAGAGGCTGTTCTGGGAGATACACGGTGCCATTCAGACACCGGGCAAGGCACAAATCCTTTCTGACACGTGTGGGTGCTGAGGAAGCTGATGGTACCATAGTGTTTGGCTGCAGGTGCCTCGTCTGCAGGTAGGACACAGAGAGCAGGATCACAGGCTTTTTGGAGGAATGTGCATCCTCATCCTCCCTCAAATCAGCTTGCTCAGAACAACATCTCTCCCAGGAGAGCTGGCTGTGGCTGCTGAGGCCTCCAGTTTAAATAATATGGACAGAAAACAGTGGAGTGTCCAGAAAAAGTCCTTTTGGAGCCATCGCACAAAGAACGACTGTATACTGGAGACAGAGAAAAGCTTGGAAGGAGGTCACTTCACTTCCAACAGCTGATACCTGTATTGTGCCTGGCTTACTGCTAAAGGTTGTGGTAGGAACTGCACAAGCAGTTCCTGATGAAGAACACCTCCATTCGTTGTTACTGTTGCTGGAGCACTGGAAACCCCTCCTCTGTTTTCAGTGGTAACCACTGGTGGTATTTATAGACCACATTCATACTTTGACATGCAGACATGCATCTCACTGAGACCTGAAGATGTCAGCAGTGCTTTCACTGTTCCTCTTAGGATTTATTCTAAGTTATTTTTGGGTATCTTGTATAACTGATCTCTTAAGCCCTCTTAAGTTTAATTTTAGACTTGGCAGAGTTTATCCTGCTGTGCTGCCCTTTTCCAGATGCATCTTCTCCTCATAACCAGGCTCATGGAGAGTCTTTAGAGAATACGGAAAAGGCTATTTAGAGATGCAACACGAATAGTGTCTAGGATCCATCCCCCTGGTAGTCCTGCCTTCACCCAGTTGTGGCAGCGATTCTGATAGAGGAGAAAGCCAAGGAGTGATCTCTCCTATGTGATCAACTCATATAGAAAGAAGAGGTGTGACCTGGCATGAATGCTCTCCACTTCCATGCAGGAGCAATGGCCCTGTACAGCACATGCGGAGCTCTCTGGAGCCCAGCAGTGTCAGGGAGGAAAGAGGACTGACTGACCACCTAAACATCAATAAGAGCAAAGCACTTGGTACCAGCTTCTTCTGTGGCTTCCCAAGGGCGAGGTAGAAACATCATCTGTGCAAGCCCTGGCACGTGCATTCCCTCATAACCAGACTGGCTCTGTAGGGGCTCAGCTCTGCCTCTGCTGGGCTTCCCGGGAAAGGGGCATGGGTCAGAGGGCCCTGTAGGTCTGGGTACCAGCAACCAGAAGGCCCTAAATTTGTGTGTGTTTTTCTTTAATTAATCCTAATTAGTTAATCTAATACTGCATATGTGCATGTCTGTGTACTTGTAATTCACTAGGGAACTTCAACCTGAACCAGCCAGAGAGTGGGAGAAGACACATCTGGAAAGACCCAAGGTGTGAGCTGGTGGCTAGGTAAGAGCCTTGAGGTCTTGGTATGGATAATAGACTTAGAGCCCATGACAATATCCGAGGGACTGTTAGTGCGATGTGCTTGTGCATCTACGGCGGGAAAGGGGGTGCCTGTTTCACCAGAAAGGAGAAAGGGGGGCGAGCTAGCTGATGGGAGTGGTGGTGGTGTCTCCGCGGTGCTGGTAAAGTCAGAGCTCTCTCTGGACTGGTCTGTGTGGCCAGCCGCGTTAGTGTCATGCATGCTTCCACATGCGTTTGTGCGTGCATGTGTGTGCACCTGCATCTTGAATACGTGCCTAGCCTGAACTGGGAAGGACACCAGCAGCAAACATGCAAGGGAGGAGAAATTCCTTGGGTCTTAAAGTCCTCCTGGGCTCAGCTTCTCAGACAGACTCATTGAGACTTCCCCTTTCATGGCTCTGCAGCTGGGGAAGCTCCCACAGCACTGCAGGTCAAATGCTTTCTAGCTCCTCAGTAGTTTCTACCAAAGAAAGCTCATCTTTGGGCCTCTGCATGTTCTTAGGAAAAGGTGTACACGAAGATGTGGATCATCTCACTGCGTCAGTCCCAGGGACACACAGAGAAGGTTGTGGCAGCATAAGGAGATGATCTCTCTGTCTTGCTTCCAGCATGAGGCCCATGCTCTTTCTTCTCTTTCTGCTGCTTACAGTATGGTGGGAAGTCCTGAGCTTCCAGCCCTTCCAAGTATGTGGCACATACTTGTCATGAAAATTATCTCATGTGTGAGAAATCAAATAATTTCAGGAAAAAGTAGAAGGCTGTGTGAAAAGCAGGCTCTATGCTGGCAAGGATGCATTCTGGAGAAAGCGAGCGAACTGGTAAGAGTGAGACTGCTGCAGGGAGGGGAAGGAGGCACTGCAGGACACCGCTGACATGCAGTGGCACGTGGTGGAGGGGTCATCCACGTGTCCTGTCACCTCAGACAGGCAGACCCGCCCCCCAGAGACCTCTCTTGCCCTAGCACATGGAGGTAGTGGAGTTGCTGTCTTATCTTCTCCACTGACGAGTCCTACTTCAGTGTCCCACACACTTTGGACACCTGGGACTCTGTGTTGGAGGTAAACGCTTGTTCCTCTTACCTTCCTCAGGCAGAGTTCAGAGACACCCGTACCTCCCTAGCCTGAACAATAATTTGAAAGTAAAAGCTAAGAAAGAGAAGTGGCTTTGCCAAATCCCCCTAATTCAATTCTGCCAGAAAATGAAGACAAACAGGTCCCGTAGAGACATCAGGTGTGCACACTCTGCTGGCTCCACGGCTGTGGGCTACTATCCCTGCTATGCTCTGCACACCTTGTCGTGGGCCCAGTGAACCTGCACTGTGACAGTCCAGATGTGCTGAGCTGCAGCTTCTGAAGTGGCTGCAGGCTGACATTCTTCTGTGGGTCTAAGGAAGACACTAGGAAGCAATGAGAGACCTGTACAGGGCAGCTGGAAAGGCAGGTCTAGGTGCACACAGGTTGGGTCTGAACTATATCACACAGATGTACTTCCAAGCTCAACATGGACACTGGAGTCACTCTGAGTTTAAGCCTTTGGGAGACCCACATGTATTGTACTGTCTCTTCCCCTCATTGTCTAAAATGCGTGGTTTGTTTGCGCCTGTCTTCAGGACCCCACACTGCAGAACAGTGGTTGGGTTTGTCCAGAATATACCTCACTAAGCTGGTGGGTTAGACTGGAAATTGGGAAGAGGGCAGAAAACACACCAAAAAAAGCATAGGCTTTAAGACAATATTCTAAGTTTATAACATGACTGTTGCAATAGCAGGCACCAGAAGTGATGTCCTGGATCACACTTGTTGGTCCTACATTCCTGAGTTCTTTCCTCTCTGAGCCAGTGATAAATGCCTCATTAATAACCAGGGCAGCAAAAAAACACCAACTCCGAAAAATCCTAGTTTGTATGTCTTCCAACTACATGGTTTCAAAATATTCTAGCTAAATAATTTTATTGAAAAGAAATCCGGTAGTTCTGACTGAAAGAAGGATCTTTCTTATAATTCTGCTTTTCATCTTGAAAAAAAAAAATAAAAGAAAAAGCTGTCTGTATTCACTTACTCTGCATAAAATTTTACGAGTTCAAAAGTACAGTTCTGATGGAAATGTAAGTGATTAAATTTCATTTAAACAGCATTTCCTTTTAGTAACACTCTGGCTCCCAGCCTACGAAAGACAAAGCCCCCTTTTTTCCTAATAGGCCCTAACAAGTCTTTATCTCTCCAATTATATCTGGAGTCATGTGATTCTGATGAGATTCCACATCATCTACTGAGAGTAAAATCATTGTATTTGTCTAAAAAAAGATATAACCCTTAAGGGATCCCAGCCTAGACAAGGCTGAGGGCTCCAACACAACTTCAGTGAAATAAAGTACTACATTAGGGAAAATACAGGTTAATAAGCTCATTCAAACTGAGTTGTATCACGTTAATTAACGAGTGAAATATTCCACTTTTGATTAAAGTTATCCTAGACAGAGCATTTAATTGAATTTTTTCTAATGAAAAACTGGGTATTGATCTGCAAAATCAACATTTTCCAGCTGACCGTGTCGATTTTGCTGGAGCGATATTTTCTTCTGGAAAATAAACAAGCTTATGCAGAATTACACTAAAATATGTCTTGAACTATGAAAACAATTGCTTTCTCTCACTCTGACAGCTGTCATTTATAGCTGCTGCCCATCAATGTTTCTCTCATGTCCAAGTAACATGAGAATTTGTTCAATTTCTCAGCCTCTGCTGAGATAACCCACGGTCTTTCTCCCTTTTGGGGTTGTTTTTAAATCTGAATGCTATACTACTGTTCTTGTTCAGCAAACTCAAACTCCTAAAACTTTCTACCTTGTAAAATAAAAAAGCTTAAAGCTTTCCACTTTTTCATTTCAGGCATGCATTTTTCCTCAATCCACATATTCACAAAGAAATGGCAATAATTTTATCAGAGGGGCATCATCCAGACTGTGGAGTCTCCCCTTGGTTCGTCGGCACAGTCGATAGCTGGGCAGGGGGCAGAGGGTGCGGGCAGAGCTGGGAATACCCCAGCGCATTTGTGCTAACTGGGGCTATGTGCCATGGCAACTGCGTTTTCTGCACTGAAACTCTCTCTGATGTGAAAAATCTTGCACAGTATCTGAAAGCAAACATCTCCACAGGCTGCTCTCAAATCATGTCTAATTGAAACACATCCAAGTCACAAGACTCATCTGATTATCTTGGTAAGACCTGACGGATGTGTACACACATCTATCATTTGGAGAGCTGGAAAACAGCTCAGATTTTTTAAGTGATTGGGAGAATCAAGGAAACAACAGTGCTGAGAGAGGCTTTCAATGATTCTGGTGTCAAATTAGACCTGACTTTATAATCTGGAAAACATTAAATCAGACAAAGAGTTTTGAGTTGCTTTAAGCATTTCAAAGCACGGAATGGGAAGAGGAAGGTTTTTACCTGTTCAGCCCACAGGTGATCATCTGCCACACTGCGCTTACTCTGTTCTAATGTAAACATGCCAAAATAAACTAGTTATCAGGGATCTGATATCTGCGGGACTATAAGGTCTCCCCAGACAACTGTGAAAGACTAGAAATGATGCTCTTTGCAGAACACGTAGCTGATTGATACATATACTTCACTGGATGAAGTCTGACATGCCTTCTCCAAGCTCCCGTGTGACTGCATTAGCAGTTCTATTCAGGCTGGTGATTAACAAAGACCAAATGGTAAGTAACCAATAAGACCCTAAAGCCCTTGTTGTAGAAGAAATGTGGTTCAATAGCTCCCACTCTTTCCAATTATTAGCTGCGCATCAATGTAGATTCTCTGTTAACCATGCCAGTGTTTCTCTCCAGATAATGCCCAACCAGTGTATTTGCATTGGATCTGTGCCCTAGCTCCAGAGATACATAAGCAGGGCATGCAGAGGTGAAAGTCACTGAAAGCAATGAAGGAAACTCCTTTTCATGGATGGGATTACTCCAGAAAATTAAAACGTCCAAAGCTGACATGTGCCAAAATGGAGGGAAAGACAGATTCGGCACAGAGCATTACTCTGATGGCATGCCGCGTTGCTGGGAACACGAGTCCTGAGGTTGCAGCTTGAAACACATACAAGTGGCTGTAGGTAAGAGGCAAAGGGATTGCTGGAGGGAAGGGACCTTGAATGTCAGAGCCTGTACTACATCAACCTGTATTTCTTCTCCACAGTTAGAGTACACCATAATAGTATTTCTTCCCTGGTTTGCCCATCTATCCACTCTCTCTTTCTCTTAGCCATTGCAATTTAGGCTGCCTGTTTCAAAGTGAACTCCAGAAACTTCTACCACCTTCCATACCCAAAGATGCTCAGTTGCTTTTAGGTTGAGGTGACCTGTTTTTCCAGGCAGGCACACCTGACTTGGAGTATGGGAACTGAGATAATCTTAATCTTTCAACCACAGACTTTTAAAGGATTTACACTGCAGTACACTGCAAATGAATATCCAGTTTTTGAAAGCAAGTGAAAAAAGTCGTGCTTGCATTTCTTCTTGTGAACCTTATTTCCAAGCTTGTACCTAACAACTTCTCAACAAAGCCTCATTTATTGGTTTTCATCTGGCCCGGTGATGCACAGTGAAATCAGGCTGAATGACAGTATGATATGCTTTTTGGTCTCTCCCAATCTAGTGAGTCTAGACATGGTGGAATGGCCCTGCTTCCCAATCATTTGCCCACATTGTAAGCATGCTTTGTGCCCTTTTCCCCACCGAATGCAGCCAAATGGGAGGTGGAACATCTTGAAGTGAATTTTGTTTGCTTGTCACTATTCTACATCATTCCATAGTAATAACATCTGCTTCGTACTATTTACTGTCTTCTGCAGTAATTCGTAAGCTAGACCAGCAAAGATTTATATTACCATTTTGTTTACCAACAAGAACACTGAACAACATTACACCAATTCGTGATTAACAGAGGATCCTGCTAGAAGCAGCCTTATTGCCCGGTAAGTCCCCATTTTGAGACCTGTCAGTAAGCCAGGTCTGTTAATTCCATATAAGGAAAGTTTTAAAATCATGATTCAGTCTGGTGTAATTTAAAAACCATGAGGATACTATGATGATTGATATTCCATCCCATATTTATTTCCGTAGCCCTGATTGCATCTGTTCATATTTTGCACTAACTGGCAGCAGGGTAAGTGCCTCGGTTCTCTTTGAAATATGGCACCCATGTATTAGTCTTCCACCACTTTGATGTTTATTCCACTTACAAGGAACTATCAGATACCACCTTTAAGACTACTGGGTTAAGTGGTTGAAGATAGACACATTCAAAGAGAAAGTAACACAGTTTTTGTTCATGAGATGGAGAGTAAGGTGTCAAATAAGGAGTAGTTCACTGCCTAGTCCCTTATTTTACTCTGTTATGAGTCTCAGCCTGCAGGGATTTTATTTCCACATTTTATGTATGATAAATGTTCGTACAGCAGGATCAGGAGGCGCTAAAATCCAAAATTTCCAGTGCACTGCAGAAACAAAATATCCCTAACATCCTACAAAAAACTTGAATGTCTATAACAAAGCAATGACCAGCACAGAAACCACAGCTATTGTGTACCACAGGAAGAGAGCAAGAGTCATCGTGAGGAACACGAACAGATCTGAGGACTCTTATCATATAGCTTAAATTCCTATGGCCAGGCCTATGTATGCTATTACAGGCATATCCTGTAAGCAAAAAACCAGGGATTTGTCAGGAGCTCACAAGTGCTTTTATGAAATGGACCCTTCCCCATGTTGTAAAGGAAGGCAAAAATTTGTTACTATCCCTGTTATCTAGCCTGAGGGAGATTTCTCCTCTGATCCCAAATTAGATCATCAGTTTAATGTTCAGTGCATGAGCAGACATACCAATTAGATACTGAGAAGCTGTAATAATGTCATCGGCAACAAAGCAACCTCCTCACAAACTGTCTCCACCTGTAGCCAATTTCTGATGCTTTAGAGAAGGCATAAAACCCTCCAGAAAACGTGATATGCATCAAGTCAGCAACTATTTTTTTCTTGGCTCCCTCTGGTAACCAGCGGCAACCCTGAAGCATGGATGTCGTGTAACAGAACATAGACATGGTGTGAACAAGGCAGTCAAGCCAAGATGGCTCCTTTCAGACCTCCTTAAGATACCGACAAATCAACTATGCAGGACTCACTCCAAGCTCCTTCACGCCAGAAACATTCCCCTTCCCTCATACAGTTCTTTCTGTGACTTTAAAGAGTATCCATGTCAGCCCATGGATTTCCTTTGCTCACACTGCCCTCTGTGGAGGTGAAGTCCAGAGACAAACACTTTCTGGGAACACTTCCTTGGATTTTCACTTTTTTTCCTCAATGACAATTTACTTAAGTCATAGTCTTACATTTATATTTATCTGTATATATGTAAGGTACCATCCCATCCCCTCTAGATCTTCAACTTGTTATGCTAAAAAGGACCAGTTTTTCTTTTCTTTTCTTGAAGGAGATTCTCTTTTCCTTAACTACCTTGGAAATCCCACTCTACATCTGTTTCACCTCCCCCTTTTTCTTACCATGACTATGCACAATGGCATCAACAAAACACACTGGTGTTCCCTGTGCCTTGCGCACTGGTGCCCATTCTTCCCTAGAATAACACCTTTCCTTTGTATGGTAGCACTTTGTGGCTCACAGTCACCCACAGTCAAATACTGGCCCACAACTTGTTTCTTATCTTTTGATCACAATTGATAACTACCTGTGACCTCACAGAATCTTATGCCTTAGTGTTTGGTGCTTTTAATTTTTTTTTAACTTTAATTATTTTAATACTATTCTTACAACTCTATCAGACCAGCTCACATTTTTAGTTATGCAGAAGAATGTTTCTCCTCTATAATGCCGATATTCGCAGACTTTGTGTCACAGCATATGTAAAGAGTGCATTTAAAGTAGGATTATTCTCTTCAAATTAAGACTTGTGTGTTAGAAATGGCAACTTCTTAGACAGATTTCTTTTTGGCCAATGAGAAAAACACATAATCCCAGGGTTCAGTTCATCCCATATGAGGAGGAACTTAATCTCCCCAAGAAGTACTCACTACTCTCTACTGACTGTAGTGATGATGTTGATCAGTTTAGGCACAGACATCTACATTTGATAATGTCCACGGGTTTGCTGTGTGATTCAGCTTGCCTGTTGTTTTTTTTTTTTTTACAAATTAGATGACATGAATTGTATCCCTAGCCCTTTTTCCTCTAATCTCAGCAATAACAGAATCATTCCCAAAACCAAATTTAAGGACAAACAGAAATATCTGATCTCCAGTGTGATAATTTCCCTTTTTACATTACTTGTCACAGCCTCCTTGTAAAATTGTTCTTTAATCAGTTTACAATCTATTTATCCCCATCATAATAAATACTATAACGTAAAATCTGCACCACAGACTCAAGCAAAAGGTCTACCTACTTCCCTAGCTTTGTGTCGTCATCCAATGACAGATAGTTAGGGAAGAAGAATGGGGTGGGTATAGGGTGGTTCTGCTCCTGTATTCCCCTTGTGATGTTAGTACTGCATCAGTAGTTCAGGGACTTCCTGGTCACAGGTTGTTCTCAAATCATCATGTTAGTAACACGCATGGATGTTTCCTCCCTGGATCCACGCAATCCCCAGTTTTGGCCTTCACAACATTCCCTGGCAGGGAGCTCTGTAGGAAGGAGTATTTGGTTTTGTCTGTTATACCTTATTGTTCTTAAATCAGGAAGCAGTCAACAATATTTCTCGTCTGACCTCTGTCATTCCCTGTTGATCCCCACCAAGATCACAGTTCTCTGCACAGCAATGCCTGCCTTCCAGTTTGAAGAGGCTCGGGCTGTCGGGCAGTCCCCAGTGTGGACACATGCCTATGTCTGTCACCACATTGTTACATTCTCTCTGCTCTCTGTAGTTCTTCTGTGAAGAATTTTCAGTGGGACATTCCATCAAATGCTTTTTTGTAACTCCATAGAGATTGGGTCTAACGCATTACCCTTGTCTAAGAAGTGATTCATCTAGTTAAAAGATTTACCTTTAACAAAACCCTGTCTTTGATAAAACCCATTTGTTGCCATGTACTGAGTGCTTTCCCTGAAAACTGTCCTAAGGTTGCTGGGTCAAGTGGCCTGTATAATTTTTTTCCAGTCTTTGAATACAGCAATGTACAGATTCTTGCTACTAAACCTGCATTTTCATGTGCCAATTATTTCAACATCCTTGGATGGAGATTGTCCAGGCCCCCTGGGTTCAGTTCCTCTATCACTGGAAATTCTATCTTTAATATAGAGCTCTACCTCCTCAATTTCTTTTACTACTCTTTCCTTCCTAAACATTTTATAACTAGCAATTTTTACATTCCAGTCATGCGAATAAACCCACCAGGTTTCAGTCATGCCAATTATATTATATTTCTCATAATCCAGCAAGAATTCCCAATTCCTCCTGCTTTTAATTATATACTCATGAGGTGCTTCTCCCCGGTCCCTCTCTCTGGACAGCTGCCTACGGTGAATCACATATGCTTATTATCACACGGTGGCGGGGGAGAAGGGTGATGCAGTACTGCTCTGGATCTGTGAAAGTGTGTGGCAAGTTCTTGCCTTTGTATGTTACAGATTTATTCCTTTCTGCAGGATACACTTCTCTCATTCTCTCCCTTCTTCTCAAATGTGCATTTAATGTCCATATTTATGGCCCGTTTTGACACATCCTTACATACCATGTAAGTTCCACTCTACCATTTACTCCTTAAAGAGTGCTAAGGAGTATGTGGTACAGAGCATACAAAGAGCTACAGACCCCTTGCCCTCAAAATATAATTCCAAGAACACAAAAGAAGCCTATGCATACCCATTCCTGATCTCTCTGGCTTCTATGGAGTGTGGTGAGCAACATGGAAAAGCTCGTTGCTTATTTAATGGACAGTACTCTTAAAAGGCACCTAGGCACCTGCTTTTCCCTCTGAATGTGGACGCTATTACTGAGACTGTCAGTTCACCAGCAACTAAAACAAGATCTGAGTTCATGTTTTTTTCTATTAAAATCAAAACAGACGCACTATTGAGCAAAACCAGCTAACTTGTTACTGCTTCCCAGCTCTCAAACTCCTCTACCTGTTAGGATAAGATATAACACCCTACCTACTTCATGTGATCATTTTTTCATGGCATGTATGTTCTTGATTCATGGACTCTATCAGCTAGTGTCCCACTGCTGCTATTAGCACATCACTTGTCTGGTATCTTGTGAGGTGTTCAGTCCTGACAGAGGCACAAACCTAGACTGCGGGTGTGAAATAAGATATGCCCTCAAAGTCCTACTCAAAAAGAAATTACATGATAGAGAGCTCGGCTCTGAGATGCCTGGCCATAGCCAAGGAATTCACAGCCCAGGAGGAGGCACCAAGTGCCCTGTGCAGCATGTGAGGGCAGAACAGGGGTCGTGACCAGCAGGGCTGCCAGGGTAGGCCTTAGCTTCATCCCCTTCTGGAGATGAGGTGCATTGCTCTTACAGAAGGTACCTCCACCAATGTGGGATCCAAAGCATCGGGCCCACTCTGAAAGGAAAAGCCTTCATTCCTCTGTTTAGTAGACTAGGATTCAGCACACTTTTGAGTTAAATAATTACAGGACTTGCCCACCAATGAAATATATTTGCTCATGTCCTTCTATTCCCAGAGGGGATTCACAATTATATTTCTCAGGTGCTAAATGCTTTTCAGATTCTTTAGCTGTCCTAGACACACTGGATAAAAATAAACTCTAGATTTGCAAATTGTTTCAGAAATAATCACAGCATTCAATCTCTGTTACAGATGTCAGTGAAAACTAGAAACCTGCAACAAGATGGTCTGCTCCACTAGCCTCTGCGCTGAGGGTGTGTGGCATGCTTTTTGCACCTCTGCCTCTGGAATCTAAATAGACATTTCAGATAAGCGGTGAGAAGACACTAACTTATTTTTTTTTATTCTGGCCTAAATGTCCTTTTAAGGTGTGACTGAGTCCCAGCCTCTCCAGCCAACTGGAAGGCCTGCAATCCTGTCCCTACTTGCAGTATCAGCCTTCCGGGAATTGGTCCTGTTGTGTCGGCACTACAAGATCTGCTGCGTTTCAGCTGCAACAGTGCAGAGAGCAGAAAGTTTTGACAGTGCCATGAGTGTATAGAGAGATAAATCAAAAACCTGGTGGCTAGATGAAGAGTGTGGCTCACAGCTGGGAATGTTAGGAGTCTCTGGAGAGTTTTGACAGCATCACAACAACAGAGTGTTACTGGCATTCATGTGCTCCTGGTGGGATTCATGTTGCTTAGCTTCAGACAGCAGCAGTGAGGAAGCAGGGACAGGTCAGGAGCTGTAGGAACGGTGCTGACCAGAGGCTGTGGCCATATGTTCTCCTGACAGAGGTGTGTGGCTATGGGGTGGCTACTGAAAGGCCTTTGCCTGGAGGAAGGCTGCTGTTGCAGTCATTTTCAGTATGCTGTTGGTAAAGCTTTAAGAAAGGTGCTATGGAAAGTATGGAGTGCACTCAAGCTCAGGATTTTGACTAATTGACACCCTGTCTGTGTGCTTAATCATATTTTCTGGATGTTCTCCTGGCGTCCTAGGGTGTTTATTAACAACACGGTGACTGTATGACTTGTGATACCTACAGGACTGTGGTCAGTAAGGGTGCTGTGGACAGCGTGGTGAGCCTACGGGACGGATTACTCACAGATATTCTGAGTGTAGTGGGTGTATGTATAAGCATGATCACAGTGTTGTTGGACCGGGGCTGGCTGGTGCCTCACTGCCCTGGAGCTCAGATAAAATGATCACCAGTCAGGCTGCAAAAGGCCATGACAGGCTGGTATTACAAACCCGTAAGTCTGAATGAAGACATTTCATGGTTATTTTATATCGACAATCTTAGGGACAAATTTAGACCTGTGCACATTGCACCATTCCTCTCCTTACAAGAAAAGCTACGGTAAATCCTGAACGAAGCAGCTGTCTGTCTAAGCCAATATATCCCTGTACCTGGCTGGATTCTTTCTAAAGGTTGGTCACTCCTGGTCTGCTAACTGAAGAGTACTTTTCACCACGTCAGTGTTTCAAAGAAGAGGAAACACATGTGGCTGCTGTGGTCGTGTGGTGAGGGAGAAACAACCCTCTCTCTCCTGCTTTTGCCATAACTTTCTAAAGCTGGCTTCCAGCTATCTCCTGAAATCACCCACCACAGCACAGCTTTGTTTACCCAGTACAGAATAGATCACTGTATTTCTCTTCTCCCACAGATAACTCAGTTTTCTGAGTGGGCTAGAGTCACACAGTTACAAGTTATCTCACACATAAAACTTGGCTTGGAAAGCTTTCACTATCTGCCAGAAATTTGAGCATGCTTGATCATCCCAATCCCAGCTAAGACACTCAGAAAGTTGGGGAGTCTTAAGCTGCTTACTCAGGTTTACTCAGGCCTAAGTTTATTTCCAAATCAGTAAGACAAATCATCTTTTTTCTATACTTTCTTCTAATGTCAAGAGGGTTACTTTGATGCGCTCATTTCAGCATTGTTTATTGTTATCAATTGTTTATTGACAGTCCCAAGGTTGGAGTTCATGAACTTTCCTTTTCATACATTAAACTGAGTTTTAACAACCAACTAATTCTTGGAGCACTATCCTCAGAAATAGCAGTGAGTATACGCAGCACCTTGGGATGAAATGGACCGTGAGCTGCTCCCCAAGTTCCCCCACTTTATGGTACGTCTTACAGAGTGGTTTTACCAGGATCTCGTAAACTTCCCATTATCAGGGAAGTTGTGGCCTCGGAGACACAGCACGTAGGGTGATTAACTGTTCCTCTCTCCCAATAGTGGTGAAGAGCCAACTCCCCAGTCTACTCCTTGGGCAACGGAGTGAAAACAGCCCAGCAAGGAGGAACCAGTATCTGTGAGCCACCATCATCTCATACTGTGTCACATTTGTAAACTTTATTTTCCAGTCACATAATCTAGAAAAAAGCTCTTTCAAAAGCAGAATTTGGACATTAGCTCTACCAGACAGCTCTGGGAGTAGGGACTGTCAGTTTGCGTCTGTTGAGACTTAAATCAGTCCCATGGCTGCTACCTTCCATCCACCCTCCAGTGGTTTATTTCTTGGTAAGTGCCAGGCTACAGCAGAGGAAATGAATGCACTGATAAGCTGGAGAGATGTCTTCTCGAGTGGTTCTCAGCAAGTAAATGGCTGAGCAGGGAGCAGAAATGAGCTTTCTTGTGCCCAGTTGTGCCCTTTAAGTGCCATTTCTCTGCTCTACTTCAATAAACACACAATCCAGCCACCAGGAAGGGCTTGTTGGGGTTCATTTACTTAAGGGATAGCAGAAAAGAGGCAGTTTAGCCTATAGCATGATAAAAACTGTGACCTTTGTGCTTTCCTTGTCATTCATACCACTGTCCTAGGGGTTATTTCAGGGGCAGTTACAATTAGATGTCAGAACCTCCTTAACAACTACCAGCCGCTGTGTTTTGTGTGCTCCATGGAGCAGCTGCCAGAAGGGGAGCACTGACCAGTCCCTGGCTGCAGTGCCCATGAGGGTAGCACATACTGCCTACCAGGGGTTCAGCTGGCTTTAGAGCACAGACCCTGCATCAGCCAGCAGGTAAACAAGCAAATCCTTGCTTTCGCTGGAAACAGGTTGCTTTTCAACAAAGAACTGTTAAAATCCTGCCTCTCTCTGCAGGGCGAATCTGCTTTAAGATACAACACCGAACAGCTTGCCTGTGTGTTTATCACACTGAGGCAAACACAAAGCAACACAAGCTGGAAGGAAGTTGGTTTATACTTACCAGCAGCATTGATATTTTCCTCACAGGAGTACCAGATCCCAGTGTGGAAATACCTGAAAAGGAAGCGGTCATCTCCCGTCTCCCAGCTGTAATGAACCACATTCTGGTTTGTCTCATTTGCAGTCTCATTCCCGCTGTAGTTGAGGCAGTTTGTCTTCTTCTCTTTCCCACAGCTCGGCTTGGGGACCCTCTGTGTGCCCTCACACCAGTGGGTCGTGATAAAAGCTGTTGTAGAGAAGAGGAGAGCCATCAGATTCAGACTCACTGCTAGCAGGGCTCTGCATCTTCGATTTGTCTTCATGGTAAATCCGCCCTCCCTCCCCCTCCTGCTGAGAGAAGAAGTCAAAGGGGTTTGTTTTATTTGGGGGGGGGGGGGGGGGCTCAAAGCCTCTCACGATTCAGAATCCAGTTTTCCAGGCATCAAAACTCTCAGCTTCTTCCAATCTGTTGTTGTAGCAGTGAAGGAAACGCTGCAGCCAGACTCCCATTCTTCTCTTCACTTGAAATCCTGCCTTTGTCCGTTAAAGGAGCAGCTGCAGGCGCGGGAGTGCGGCCGTCCTCTTGTAGTCGGTGTGCTTCAGCGCGCTGACGGGATCAGAGAGGGTCTGTCTCACAAAGAGCACCAAGAGCAAGTGAACATCTGCTCGGGTACCACACATGATCCCAAGGGGCTCCGCAGCCTCCTCCGCTGGGAGACACCTGCAGGCTGCGGGACTCGCTGTCCTCTGCTCCCGGAGGATGAGCAGGAGGAACTCAGTGGGCGGCAGGCGGCAGGGCCAGCTGCTGCCTGCTACCACCGTCCTCGGCAGACCTCGGGGACCACTGCAGCACGCTGATGGCTGAGTTGGACTTGGGGGAGGCGTCACATCTTAGTCCCAAAAAGAATTGTTATTTGGAGCTGCGAAATACATTTTTCATGTACCAGAGGGTAGAGATTTGTCCAGGAGGAGGAGGGATGGAGTGATACTTTACCTTTTATGCTCTGAGCCAGTGAGTAATAAATCAGGGGGTCGATTCTGCTCGCAGCATACCGGTGTAATTCTCTGTCTTCAGGGGCTTGCTCTGGAAGTCAGCAAAGCCCCAGAGGAATTTAGATTTGTAAGTGTGTAATGAGTAAAACCTACATCTTTCACAATATCAAGTGGAGCCCCTTTCTCAGGCTTTCATTTCCAAACACAGCCCATGCAGATGTTCTGTTTGAAGTGGGTCTGTAGGACATTTTGTAGGTCCTGGTTTGTGCAGGAGAGAACTAATTAGAGCAAATTCTGGCCTTTACTCACCAGATGGCAATGCTGTGAGAGCAGGGAGCACTGCATAATATCCCATTTCCAAAGAGAAGTGTATTGTCCTGCCTTGTTGGTTGGCTGACTTGTAGAGTTTATGACCACTTTCCACATTGCTCAGAGCTATCTGGTGAATGCTGAGTGCTGTGAGGGGACCAGGGCACCTGATGGTGGTACAATCTGTGAGACCCTGTATCCAAGCACTGAGGTTGGCCATGTTTGTCACGCAACACTTCTGTGTCCTTAGTAGATGAATGCTTCTGCAGTGAAGAAGCTGCACGTACCTTTGGACTGGGTGAGATTTCCTTCCAGCCTTGTTTGGACTCCTTGCAAGGGCTGTGGGGATGCTTGTGGCCTCTCAGAACAGTCCAGCAGGGGGTTTCCAGCAAGCCCTAGAAATAACCATTCAGCCACCACGTTTATACTAATAGATGGGACAATGCTCTCACCTCACCCCCTGTACTCTGTTAAGTCAGCCCACTGACTCAATGTGCAAAGCTGGAAGAGGGCAGGTTTAGATTAAACATTAGGGAGAAGTTTTTCACTTTAAGGGTGGTGAGGCACTGGAACAGGTTGCCCAGAGAGGTTGTTGAAGCCCCATCCCTGGAGGTGTTCAAGGCCAGGCTGGACGTGGCCTTGGGCAACCTGGGCTGGTGGGAGGTGTCCCCACCTGTGGCAGGGGGGTTGGAACTCGATGATCTTCAAGGTCCCTTCCAACCTAAACCATTCTATGATTCTATGATTCTATGCCTCACTGCCCACAGACATGAAACGTGGTGGTAATTTCTCCAGCTCCTTGAAGAAAGCCAGGAAGGACCAGGTGGAGTTTCTCCTTAGCAAGCCACCATGCAAGATGTCAGGGACCCGCTCCCACCTCCCTGATGCCCCCTTCACAGGTAGCCATAGGACTTTCTATTATGCCTCTTCTTGGTGTTTGTCCTGCATGTCTGGTTCCAACTGCTCATGAGATTTTTCACTACTTATACAGACTTGGCTTTAGCCATCTTGTTTTATAAATAAACTAGAAAGTTACTAGAAAATGCTGCTCAGTGAGAACAATTGTGACGGTAACTTTGCAAGGCTAGTGAAATAGCTTTGTACTGCAGATACTTCCCTACCTAAGCGGCCTTCATTTTGCCCGCTCCTGCCTGTACAGGATGACTACCAACTCCTCAGTGCCAGATTTTTCCAGCGGTCTGTGCTAGCGGAGTGACTCTGTGCACAGTCTTCCTCGGCCTGTTGGAACTGCACCACACCTCTCCATGGTGTTCTTTCAGCATTTCATCCTGCAGCCAAATAATCAGCATTATTTGGTTGGTTTTAATTGCATGCAAGAAATACAGATGATAGCTATTTAGAGGACCACAGGATTATTATTTCAATTATTTCTATGTTGCAGGGCATTCTACTTAGAAATGCATTTGTACGTTCCTGTGTTTTCAGGCTTATCTGTCTGCTTAGAGGAATAAACAATGCAATTTAAACTATGACAGAATGCCTTCACAAGAAAGCTAACGCTCTTTTTCAGGGTTATCTTTCAAGTGGCTGTCAGTATCAGAATCATCACACTTTTCCAAGTGTGAATACAGGTCTTTACAGTGTTTTCTCACAAATCTTCTCTATCTACTGCTCTGTGGTTTCAGTTTTCTGGTCCCAGCACCAACTTCTGCACACTCTGTTTCTCCCTGTGCCCATCTCCCTGAGGGACGGGCATCCAAGAGTTTGGTTATCTGGGATAATTTTTTCCTAAATACTTTTCAGATTTTGTTTTTACTCCTAATCCTAACAGATATTTTATGTCTGCTCCTCCTTATTTTCTTTATTCTTGTTTTTTTGGGCTGACAGGACTGTTGAGAACAGAGATGGTGGCAGTATATTAAAAAAAAGGCAAAATAAAGCAGAAAGTTGGTTTCTTTTGTGATACAGAGCTTTTAGAATCTTAAACATTTAAAAATATTGAACACAAAGTAAAGAATTCTCAAAGTCAATTATCTTTTTTAACATGAATTGTTTTCTTTTTCCTAACAGAAGTCAGTTTTCTAATTATTAGAATCCTCTGGCTGTACGTGTTGGGATTACTTGAAAAGAAGGAAACTAGTCTGTGCTATACTCCTGCTGTAATGCTCCAACGATTTCTCTTTATATAATCTCTGTTTATCAGATTTGTTGTGTATAAAAATGGAAAGATCATACATATGTTGCAGAAGGCAGGTCAGATGCCTGGATTAAGTTGTATTTATGTGGTATTATCTTCAATAGTAAAGCAGAAGGGTTTGGATGCTATAGAGAAGTAGGTTTCATATTGTGGTTACAAGAACCTTAAAATCCTTTTTGCAGCAATAGCTTTTCTCTGGTGTTGTGAGAAAAACTACCTTCGTGAGTTACAGCTAAACCCCTTTTCCTTTACTATTTCTTATAGGATCAGTTTAAACTGTTATTACTCAGTATTTACTCGAGCACAAAAAGAATTTGACCCAGAGGATTTAAAATAATGATAGCATTTGCAAAGGAACCCTTTCAATCAGGCTGTATTTTTCACTTGTGGGAAACAGAAGCAACATTCACTAAAATGAGAAGCCGCCCTACTTTTGGGTCCTCTGGTGATGATGGGGAGCATAGTGGGCTTCATCTAGTTGTTTACTTGATACCAGCAGTGTCAACTGCATGGGATTATTTGCTGGTTTTAAATCAACATTTAAAAAAGCCTATAGCTTTTCTTTAAATTCTCATTTCTTACGGGTCTGTCCTCCTGGGCTTCCTCATGTGTTTGTATTGTCTTTTTCAGTTGTCACTGGACTGATCTTCCTGGTTCCTCCTTCCACCTTGGGTTGGACACCTCCTGGTGGCTCACCTTTGCTTTTCCTCTGCGCCACAGGGCCACAGAACCCACTTGTTCAATCCATTTGTCTTGCAATTTGTTCAAAAATCTTCTTTTCTAACTAGAATTTTCCTCCTTTGACAAGAGAGATCTGCATAGCTCATCTTTTTCTTGTTCTCTCACCATGGCAAATACAAATTGTTGGTATGCCTCCAATATACTTCCCCTGTCCCCACTCTGTCCAGCAAAATGGTAAATTTTTCCTTACCTCAGTCACTTAACAGGACTGACTTTTGCATTTGGAGAAGAAGGTTGGGATGGAAATGCTCTGCATACTTCCCCCAGATCACTAGCATACATGTTACTCAACTATGCATAGTTTGTCTCCTTTCCATTCCACATCTAGGCCACCTTTTGCTGTTTTCACCTCATTTTTTGTTGTTTTTTTTTTTTTTTTTCTCAGAACTCTGACCCAAAGTAGTCTGTGATTGGCAGTGATGCTTAGCACTCTGAGCCCACAGGCTGAGCTGCACAATCCTGTTGATCTAAGAGATGCTGCTGAGAGACATTACTGACTTTTTAATAGAAATTCAGCCTTAGCAAATGACAGTCCCACTCGGGTATATCTGAAGGTGGGCTGAATATTAATACTATATGAAATCTTGGTCTTCAGTTTAACTTTTGACTTGAAGTGTGTCTTTCATGCACTTTGCTTGTGGGCATTGAGTCAAGCACAAGATTGCTCAGAAAATTCTTCCTGTTCCTAAACTGGCCAGGCAAAAAATGATTTCTGACAGTACTGTAGCAAAGACCTTTAGCAGTCTTGACAGAAAGGAAAGTGATAAAACAAACTGTTGATCCACCTGTATGGTTTTCCCATAATGATTTCCTTGGCCCAGTGTCACTGATCAGTTGACAAGCCATTCCTAGCTGCCCTCTTCAGAGTAGCTGGTTTGGATATTTTGATCAGTTGTGAGTGTTGCCCATCCTTTCTTGGACACCAGGACTGTGCCATTCAAAGACTATAGGCACTCCTTCTCCTGGTAACAAATGGGGTCTCTGCAGCTCTCTGATTTGCAGTCTGTCCCAAACAGAGTTAGATTAATCGTCCAGCACCACTCTCTGTGTAAAAACTGTCCATATATTTGCAATAGGATTGGGATGCTACCAAATTTGTACTTATCTGGTATCTGCATTTAATTCTTCCAGCAGCTGACAGAGAGGGAGATGAAAAGAAATGACAGGCCTGAGTCATCTTGTAAATCGTGTCTAAGAGAGTTGACTGGCTAAGTTGCCTGAAAAGGCAGTCCAAAAGGTCATGGCTGAGCAACTGACATATTCCCAGGGCCATTCCCATTAGGCCATTTACAATGTGTCCCCCTGTTCTGGGAGTGAGTGAAATGTAACAGTATCCTACTTTTGTCCCTGAATTAGAAATTCTTCTGTCTTGGACTTACAAGAATTATTTCCTCACAACCAAGATGCATACTGTTGGATTGGATTAAGGTGAAAGTTTAATGGATATTTATTGCTTTTGTTAAGACTAACTTTGTTCAGATACATTTAAATTATTACAAGAAGTTACAGGCTCACTTAAGGACTCCAGGAGCAGAATTCACATTCTTTATGGCTACAATTAAAGAAGCATTCTTGCACATCAAAGCCTTAATGACAGCTTGTGAGTCTTTCAATATTTGGAAACTCCTTAGCCTGGCAAAAAAGTAGCCCCAGAGCAAAGGTAGCCACAATAAGCACAGCAATGCTGAGAGACGCCAAAGGGCCTGTTACACAAACATGCTCTTTTATAACCCAGGCATCTGATTTCCATATTCATGTAAAGTTATATATGTTCATATTCCACTGTGCCTTTGGAGGTGCCTAACCCAGTAACTACAGACAAATTAATTTATATCACTTCCATTTCTTGAAACATTGCTAGGGTTACACTGATGCTACGATAGTTGATCAAAATCTTTTGAAATCATACAGATCTCAGAAACATTGGCTCCTAGCCCTTGTGGCAAAGCAACCAAATTTGAGATGGATTTAATATAAATTTGACTTCTTCCTCAGAATAGACTCACACTCTGCAATAGCATCTTAAATCCTCTCAGGTATCATCTTGCCCTTCCCTTTTTTTTTTTTTTTAAGACATTTTTTCCCTTATATTATCCATAGATTTTTTATGACTGTAGTTTTCAGTTTCTGCCCCTCAAAGGAGTAAAGTGTGTACACTTGGTGTTAATTTATGTGAAGAATAATGTTGCTTATTTGTATGCCCATGTATTTTATTCCTGTAATTAGGATGCATCCATAAGCCCAGGCATTGTAAGAGGTACAATGTGATTTGGCAATGAGATTTCAGTTCAAAGAGGGGTGGCCAGGCAGATTTGTTTGAGGAAGGTCTGTACCCTGGGCTTCGTGTTTCTGTATATTCTCTGCAGAAATTGTAACCTGTACAAAATGCACTTGGGAAAACAGACTTTACCAGAGCAGAGCAGTAGAGGCTACTTACGTACAGAGATGGCTTTTTGGTGGGACCAGTATGACTTGCAGAGGACAAGCACACATTCTCAGAGAAGGTGTATTCCAAGCCAATGAATCAAGAGCCCCTAGGCTGTGCTCATGATCCCAAGTAGTGTTGCTGGCTCGGAGACAAATGGAAGACTCACCTGAAGGTGAGTGCAAAGTTTTGCAACCACAAGAAGGCAGGACAGTCAGGTTGGCTCTGGAAGCTGAATTTTACAGAATACTGCATCCAGTCTACATTGAGACAGAAGCTACAGGACACAGCAAATTTATACATACAGCAAGCAGATTTTAAACATTTTGGTGCCAAATCTGAATTTGAGCAGAAGTCTTTTCCCCTGAGAAGACAGTAAAAGACAAAGCAACAAAAGTAAAATCAAGAGATCAATAGTAAAAGCAAAACAGAGAGGAAAAGATATCTTTTCATGGCAAAGCTAGATAATTGCATAACTGTTCCATGTGGAAGAGAAAAGGTCAACAGGCGGATGGCAGTCTGGTGCACAGAAAGCTTGTGCCTAGCAGGGGACAATATTTCACAGTGCATTGGAAGAAAAATGAATGATTATGCAGAAGTGACTAAGAAAATGCTAAACTGCACGGACAATATGAGAAGCTGAGAAGGCCTGGGTAAGGCTATCCCATAATGATACACATGTCATGGTGAGAGACATCCTCTAAACTGCAGGATGTTTGAGGTAGCACCAAATTCAGCAGAGTGATGGGAACAGTGTCAAAATTAACAATGAAGTTGTACCAGATGGCAGAAGAGGGAGTCAAGACCAGGACTTGGCAAAGAGAGGGAAAATGTTAGCCATCAGCCTGTCTGGGTAGCAGCAGGAGAGATGAGATATATGAGCAACCTGGAGGACGAGCAGGACACTACTTAACAGAATGAAAACATAGCAGTGAACAGATAGGGATTATGCATCTAAAAAGTGGGAGGTGGGTTTGAAGCCCACAGTATGTTAAAAAGTATAGAGCTGCAGCTGGTTTGTATCAAAGACCACTTTCACAGGACTATGTGAACTCTGTGGCCTCAGCAGGGGGGTAAAATGAAAGAGCAATTGTTCAAATGAAAAATGCAATAAATCTGGGAACTTGAATGGGAGTGAAGTTGCAGGAGGGAAAAAGTTCAGCAGTAGCATAAGGACTGCCTGCTCAGCTCAGGAGTCTGGGGTTGTATTTCCAGGCTTACAGCTCATCATGAATATTTACTCTTCCCAACCCCTTCCTTGACTGAGCTTTGGATGGGGAAAAGTCCTTTCTATTCTCAGTTTCCTGCAAGGTCTCAGGTAGGGAACAGTTCACGTCTCCACTTGGCCTCTAAAGTTGTGTGCATCTTTGAAGAGGTCCCCATTTTCTCCACCATGTGTTCTAATGGTAGTCTTGAAATCAGTCAGGTTTCACAGAAGCTTATCATTCTGTATACGTTAAAATAACATTCATAACACAAATTGGACTACATAATTTGATATAGATATAGAGCACTCAGTTAAAATAGTTCTGACAAATGTGAATTGTAGAACATTTGTGTTTGGAAGGGCTGTCTGGAGGTTTTTGATCCAACCCCCCACTCCCATCTAACTTCAAACCTACATCAAAACTCCTGGAGGCCTTGACAAGTTCAGTATTTTGCCCAGTATAATGCAAGAGTGCTTCTGTCCAAACTTAAGGAGACATTTTTCACTGTGAGGACAGCCAACAAGGTGAACAGGTTGCTGAGAGATGTTGTACAGTTTCTGGTTTTGGACATTTCCAAGCCCAGACTGGACAAACCCCTGAGCAGCCTGGCCTGACACAAGAGCTGACCCTGCTTGGAGCAGGAGGTTGGATGAGAGACCTCCTGACGTACCTTCCAGCCTGGATTACCCTGGGATCGTATGAGGAGCTATGCTCCACAGCTAGTATTCGAATCTCCCACCCACATGCAGGAACTCCAGGCTGAATATTGGAGTAATTTATCCATTTTGTTCCTAATGAACAAACATTCCAAGCACATCCACTTGTGAAAGGTAATCCTATGCTTTCAGGAATAAAGATTCAGCACCGGAACCTTCATAAACTCCTTCATAGTACGCAAAGTTGTTACAAATTTAGTTTGTTTTTCTGTTATTGCTCTAACTTCTCCAGGAGCTCCTTTGATACGTGATCATCTGTTGGCCCTGTAGACTCCCTGGCAAGCATCCCATTTCTACAATCTATTATTAGTTTAGATATTTGTAGGAAATTGTATCTCAAATTCTTTTTGTCCTGATTTATTGTGTATTTACATTTAATCAGACAGAAATTGCAATTCCTCCTTTTTTTCTCGTTTGGACATGACTTTAGGTTTTTGAAGAATGCCTTATTGCTTGTATTATCATCCCTCACCTTGCTATTTCACCATGCCAACGCTTCTCTGCTCTTCCCAAAGTCTTTTTTGACAGGTGGAATGTATTTACTTTAAGCCTCTGCTGTGTCTTTAAATAGGCCTCATGCTCTTGATTCAGGCATCTGATAAAAAAATAAAGGATAATGTAAAAATAAAAAAAACCAATTCAAATGCTGTTAATGTCCCAAGAGAAAATGAAGACAGAGGTCCTTCAGTTGGCTTGTAGAAGAGGTTGCTAAACACCCTGGAGACAGTGGCTGGAGGGCCTGTGTCCAAGGTGCAACCATGACACCTGGGATCAGACTGCTATGGAGAGGACTGTGAAAGTCCTTACCAGGACCTCCCCTCTCTGTTGGGAACCGCCTTAGAGCTCAAGCCCTGGCCCTTGGTCATTGCCAGAGCAACGCTGTAGCTCTGTCTGTGCCTTTCCATGTTTGATGTCCCAGTCCTGCCCCACAAGCCTCATCACTGCAGACTTGCCCAGTGACTAGGCCTGACCCCAGTCACTGCCCCTGGATCTTCTTGAGTGGGGACTGGGGGAGCTGCGCCTCGTTGGGAGATGGCAACCTTTCCCACCTTGGAGCCAGCTCACCTCACCCTGCAGAGCCATCACTCTCCTCCTGGGTCCGCGGTGAGACTCAGGTGGCACAGCAGACCCTGGTGGGGGCGAAGTTAGCCATTAACGTCGTTAAGCACAGCCGCACCAGGAAAGTTCAGGCTGGCAGTTTGTCCTGGTTTGAGATCGAAGAGAACCAATTTTCTTCTCAGTAATTTTTCTTTTCAGCTAAGTCTCTTCTAACTGCGCTTTCTGAAATGAACAGCATAGTCTTCAGAGGGTGTCTGCTTCCAGAGTGATAACGCCTGATGTTTCTAATTAATACCAAGGAATGGTATGCAGAGAGGCTCCTGCTTATACTTATTGCTATACCAACCCAGGCCAGCTGACTTTGTTGTGTGCCAGGTTGGAAGTGGAAAAGCGTAGAGGGGTTGCAACTGTGGGGACGAGCACACAAGGACAGGTGACCCAAAACTGACCAACAGGGTATTCCACCCCATCTGCCTCATGCTCAGCAAAAAAACTGAGGGATCAGAGGGGCCAGCCTCCGAGGGGGACTTTGTCTGTTTGTCTGCCTTTGATCCCGATGTGTGCATTCCTGAATCTAGTTCCTGAGTTTAGCTCCCATCCGCCTCCAAGCCCAGTCTGGGACTTTTCCCGGTCCCTGCTGGTGACGTGATCATCATCCTGGGAGCTCAATACTGGTTTTGTATATATTGTATATATTTCATTATTTTCTTATTGATATTATTATCTTTCCTTTTTACTATTCATATTTCATTAAAGTAATTTAGTTTTCTTTTAAACCCATAAGTCTCTCCCTCATTTTCTCTCCCTTCTCTTCTGGGAAGGGGGAGAGAGGCATATAAGGACAGCATCTGTCCTTCATTTAGTGGCAGCCCAGCCCAAACCACGGCACAGTTCCCTCACTTCTCTCTTTTGTTCCGACGCTGAAGACCTGTAAAACAAGTGCAAGCTCCTGTCAGACCTCGCTCCGGGACTGAAGACTGTAGGGTTGAACAGGACGTCTTCGGGGTAGGACCCCTGCCTGCTGGCCTGCACCGGGACAGCCTGTCCCTGGCTCTTAACAAAGGTCTGCGTTTCATCCTGAGCAAATCACAAACATTAAAGTAGCCATTTCTGTAATAATAGCTAAGTTATAGCCCATATGCTGAATGAAACCAAATTAGGGCTCCGTGTGCAGTATTTATTTGGGAAATTTCACTTAACCTTGCCATCTTTTAATTCCTTTTATACCTTGGTTTAGTAATTCCTGAAATTTTTTACAGTTCCATTTATTGAGAAGACCACAAGAGACCTGAACCAAGTAATTTTCTGTTTCTGCAGTTTTGTACTCCAACAGCAACAGAATCATCTGTACATAAACTCTTTAAACAATAAACATCTTTATCTGCAGTGGTTTAGATGCTTGTTATCTTTGTTGTACTTCATCTGCAGGACACAGTACCACCTTCACAAGAAACTGAATCGATTTGTAGTCAAAGTAGCGATTTTGGTTACTTTTTGATTTTGTAAGAAAAAAAGGTAACTTTGAAAGAGACAAAACCATACTGTAATAATGCAGAAAGTAGCCTAAAATGGTAATATATCAAACTAAAGATTTCAGTTTGATTGGACAGTGAAATGCTGGACTGTATATTAATATCAGCCCTTAAAAATTGCCAACAGTAATATACTTTTAAGGAAATATACTTCACAGGAAAAATTAGGCTGTATTCCAGCCAGTTAGTGTCATGGAACAAGTAACTGAATTCCTTGCTTTCTTGTCAGCCCAGTAATATCATGTAACTCTTTTTAAATGTTCCTGTAATCAACAGTTTTTATGCTGGTCTGCATTTAATAGACTGGATTATTTTTTCTTTAAAAAAGTCTTATCAGCATTTCTTCTGCTCTTACAAAGCATGCAGGAAAAAGTTGTTGGAACCACCTCCCACAGGTTACATGCACCATAGAAACAAAATTCACTAGAAAGGTGATGCAGGTTTGTGCTTTATTTTCATGAAACATTTTTTGAGGAAAGTAAAAAAGTATATTTTGAAAGAAATGGAACCACTTACTACCACATCATCAGAAAGAAACAGAGCAAAGTTCATCAGTACACATTGCTCTTTGCTGCAGTTACTCATCTGGTCCTTCTTTGAAATGTAGTATCATGGTTGTGGGAGCAAAATCAGTTATCAAAGGCAGCCATTGCCATGACTGCTAAGGCACAATTAACTCTTGCAATGCCTGGAAATGGAGTGACTGATGGCAGCTGCCTACACCAATGCCACCATGGTACATGGATGGCAAAGGAATTGCTCTTGTTCCATACCATGATTTTCAGACTTAACAAAACGTAGCACTTACTTCAAAGTGAGAAGCTTTCCAGGGACTTTCAATCAGCATCTCAAATTTGGCTTCAAGTCTCCACAGACACAAACTGCAATATCCTGATGCAAATTACACATGGTTTTGTTAAGATGGCAGCAGCACTTAAACAATTTCCTTCCATCTCCCTGTTGTAAGAATTTTTTTCAGGTGTTTCTTTTGTTTAGCATTGTCGGAGCAGTTTTGTACAACTGTTTAACTGCTTTATTGGCGATGAGGAAGGGCATAAAATCTGTTATTGCAAGTGAGAAAGAAACATATCCTTAATATGCAGCTGGAAAATATGCACTAAAAAAATTTTTTAAAGCCCTTCCCATTCATGGGCCTTTTCTTTCCCTGCTTTCCTCCAAAGACAAAGAGCCCACAGCCCTGCAAGGGAGTGCACTTCTGTGCTGACTGTCCTCAACAAATCATTGCTCTCCACTGCCTGCTGCCAGAATCAGCCGGTCACTGGTTGCCTCCCACTGCAGCCAGCCCAGCTTGGTTCAGGGAGGGCACAAGACCTGCTGCGTCCCTCAGCACTTGTCATATCAGTCCATGCACATGCCCTTTTCCTCTTTGCTCACAAATCTTCTCCTTGTCTGGGCCCACCATTTTATGGGGTTTTGCAACTATGCTTTTTTTAATTAATTATCAACAACCATGACAATCAACCCTGAGTCGTCAATGCTCAGGCTTGCACAGATTTTCTCACCCTATAATTTGCTACAGATTCAGCAGTACTATTTAAACACCAAAGCACTATATCCTAATATTGACCAGGCAGAAGGTAGTGAGACAGGAATAAAACAAGCAAATGGGCTGCAACACAAAAGTGAGGTGCCAGCCAGGGACCAAGCATGAAGTGGCTGGACAGAACACAGAGGTACGAATAGTCCTGAGTCACTTCTACTTTTTTCACAGTTCTTTGTTGCCACCTGATGGCCTGATGCAAGATTACAAGAATGAAATTTAAAAGGCACATTCTTTAAGAGATGTCTTGCATTTCATTAGATCCACAGACAGCTTTAAAAAAAGCTCTTCAGCTCAAAGTCTTTTCATGCTCTGCTAACACAAGTCTCTGCTTCACAGGTAATAAATTACTTAAGTGACAGCAATAATTGCAATATACGCAACAACTATATTGTATTTGTATTTAGAAGGAATTTCTGTTTGGCTTTTGCAATTTCCTTCCTTAAGATGACAAGATATCTGGAAGATAATGATGTCATCAGGCCTGGAATGGCCACTAGCATGGTAACGCTGGGATGCTTGGTACATCCATCCTGATCCTCCCCCACTAGCCATGACAAGCACTCCTGTTGCCTCTCACCCTGGCCCTCCTGACTACAGAAGCAGGTTTGCCTTGTGTGACATAGTCAATGTCCTGCTTCAGGCGTGGTGTTGAACCACAGGGATGCCCAGCATCCTTACCTTGATTTGCACATCGTTTTGCCCCTTTTCCTATTTCTTGAGCCTACATTTCTCTGTCCTTTCCTTACCTTTCTCCACTGCAATTCCCCTCATTTAAACAATTCACCCCTAATTATCTTTTTCGTAAAGGTCCTAGTTTTCCTTCATGCATACCCAGCTTTCATATTTTTGACGCCCTTGCCCAGGTGATCTTGGACCTATATAGTACTAGCAACGCTGCTGGTCTTGCAAAGCTCCTCTCCCTGAAAGGTTTCCAATGCTCCCTCCCACCACCTTTGAAGTCTGGCTGTTTCTCACATCACTCCTCCCTAAGCACTGGTGAAACCCAGCCATGCCTCACAGCACTGTCTGTAAGTTCTGTCGGCACTGTACATTGTTCTTTCACATGCAGCAAATTACTATGTTGTGTCCAGTCACTGTCAGCACCCTTTTCAATGAGTATAACCCCAGGTCAGGGCCTGCAGCCCTAAAAGCAATTTTTTTCCTGCTCATTCCAGCTGGTTTAGCCATGTAAGAAGCTCTTACTGGCTGCTTAATGTCTTTTAAAAATACTGAGGCTGCAATGTTTTGGAACTAGGGGACTGGGCTCTACATTTATTGCTCTGGTGCAATCCCGGTGGCTGAAGGGTGGGCTCTGCCTTGGGACCATCAGCATGGCTGACAGAGGTAAAGGGAACATGAGTTAATTCACATCTCGTCATGGGTATGGATATGAAGGGAAAGTATAGAAACTGGCAGTTGTCACCTGCGCTTTTTATGTAGACGGATGAAGATGCTAAAAAGAGGATCAGAGCAGGCCACATGTTCATCATACACAACACCTGTGGCTTGCAGCAGCGTTTAGACACAAAGAAAATCATGTTACTTATTGGTAGTTTGAGGGAAGTGGCTGGGGCACAATCTGCCAGCTCTGCTTAGAAGATCTGTCTCCACAAGCTGTTTTTTTCTAGGGTGCTTTAAAGTGTTTCTTGAATCCACAGTCGGAGAACTTCTTCTGAGGGCATCACACGCACCATCAGATCACATTGCTCAGCTTCTTCACTGCCACACAGCATCAGCTGGGTGGGTGGCTCTGATACTTTCTGTAAAACAAATGCATCCACTCAAACACCCTCGGGCTGATGAGTTAGTCTCTATTTTCTACTTTTCCCCACAAACTGTTTCTCTCACCCTTCCTGCCACAACTGCCCAACTGCCCAGTGCTCAGGAACCCCCAGCCACAAAAGCTGCTGCCTGCATTCTTGCTTGAACTTGACAGCACATTTAAGCTACACTTAAACGTACTCCTCCTGAGTAAGCGAGAAAAGAGGCTGTTTTTGATGACTCGTTTCTCCTCACCAAGGAGTCAAGAAGCTCAGTGCTGGTACCAGGGGACATGAAGCAGTGTTGCCAATGACACAGCTGTTTTGTTCAGGGAGCAGCTGGTCAGGCAGGATCAGTCCATGCCTCCCGAGCTGCTTCTCCACAAGCACCAGGAGCATGGTCCCTGTTCAGGGCTCTAAGCCGAAGGCAGTGACAGCCGTGCAGCCAACTCATGTGGGCTGCCTGACCCCCACACAGCTCAGCTCATCACACTGGAATGAGCAAGGGTCCCTACGCATGTGTGCACTTTTTCTGCCTGCCCTATGCTCCTGTGAATACCCAGCACCCTAAAAACCAAGAAAGCACAGTAAAAAAATTTACCAGTGTGTCTGGCAGGACAGCAACGGGGCAGCAGAGATACTGAAAGATTTTACTTGTTTTCCAGGTAAGGAAAGGCAGGGTCAAAGCAGCCACAGCAAAGCCAGCAGAGGAGATGAGGGCAGTAACCAGCCACATGGATGTGCCACCTAGAAATAACAGAAGCAGCAAAACTTCTCAGAGAGATTGTGAGGACAAACCACAATGCAGTCAGGCAGCTCTTCCCACCCACCCTGGAGAGATCCTTTGTCAGCATACTCCACGAAAGGGTACCAGTGCAGGGGGCTGCACTCCTAAGTCTTCCTTTTTTACCTCCCACAAGGAACAAATGGGCAGCGCATTTGCAAACAAGACAGGAGAATTTGGGTGGAAATGAAAGGAAGAGCTAGCTGCAGGGGTATCCTTCTTGGGCATGACTACACCAGGGGAATAAAAAGGAAGGCTGGCTGTTACCTTGTGCCCTCACGCACTGTGTCTGGCTGAAGCTGCTGCTTCTGTTGATTGCTTCGACGTATGTCTGAGCTTTTACACAATAATCAAGTCCTGCCTCCATGGTGTCCAGGTGAACCACGGAGCTGACCTCTTTCACCACCTTCTGCTGCATCTGCCAGAGGCCCAGGAGAGAGAGCATCAGAACAAAGGGCAAGAACCTAATTGAGAACAGGAGTCCTAACATGACGGTAGCCCAGACTTTGCTGGGAGAAAAGGAAGGAGGAGCAGGAGGTGTCAGAGAGGACTGTGTGAATAAGAGGAGAGAGGGAGAAAAGCAGCAAATAAGGAAGCACAATGGAGTGCACAATAAGACCACACACATCTGGGAGGGTAGGAGGGGATGGAAAGAAGGAGCTGTAAGCCAAAGAGGCATAATGATAATGTTGGGCCACAACACTGGACCATGACCTACTACTCCCCTGGTATAAGGGCTTGATGACTAAGGTCTTGGCTGATCTGAGTTTTTACTGGGATACCAAAATCATGCTTGTGCCAGAACCATGCTGTGATAGGGGTGGCAAGAGCTGTGCTGTGACTCTAGCGCACAGAGAAGGAATGGACTGGGCTAGCAAGGAGCGAGTGAATTTGGTGTGTGCAACTGTAACACACTTCAGCAACCCTTAAAACAGCATATGAACACCAGTACATTACTTTCTTGTAATAAATAGGGCTCCATTAACTGCTAGCAAAATGAAGTTGCTATTCCCAGTCTCCCCAGTCATGAGAGGACAGGTAACAATTAGCTAGTTGCTCCTAATTCTTGCTCTGTTGCAGATGCAAAGCCTGTGCTTACAAAAAGCCTGAAGAAGCTCCAGCATCACACACATGCAGACACATCCAACAAGCCAGTAGGGTTCTCCTGGCAGGGCAAGTCCTTCTCTCCATCAAAAGAAACCTCTCCACAGAAACATGATCTTGAGGGCCATTAGCTTCAAAAGATATCAAGGACAAAAATCAGGTCAATGACTACCTCATATAAAAAAAAAACCCTTATATCAGACGTCCAATGTGACAATTATTTAAAGAAAATAAAAATCAAAAGAGTCCCAGCAGAGAACTGGACATGTACTGACCAGTAAACCTGATGCTTGTGACAGTCCAGTTGGTAGAAACTATTCTGAAGTCTGGAATTAATGTTTAGGTGATTAATACTATATACTGAAAGAGAGTTAACATTTTATTCATAAAAGGCAAACAAATACAAACCTATATGATTCTTTCTAAGGTGTCAGAAAGATCATGGACAAGGTTGATCTAGTTTACTTGGATTTCCAAAAGGCAGTCAAGAAGATCTATTTCAAAAGCCTGTCAAGCTAACAGCCATGGGATAAAAAGGCATCAGGGCTCTCAGTGCACTAATCAGGCTGCAATGGCCCTGACCAGCCCTGCCTGCCCTCCCCCATCTTCACCCTCCTGTCCATGGCCCAGGAGACCCATTTAAGCTCAGTCCAGGACCTTCAGTCCCAGTCTGAGCTATGCTGGAGGTGTGCCTGTCTCCATGATGGATCCGTGTTATGTACATTGCAGCCTTGTCCTCCAGCCCTCTCTCTGGTCCTATCTCCTTTTTGCTCCTGGCCGGGGTCCCTGGATGGACCCTGGGCCTGGCTCGTTGCTTGCCTTGGCTGGGGCTGGTGATGGACCCTGTTACCAGTACCTGCTTCTGCCCACTGTTGTCAGACCCTGCGGGTCTGTGCTTCATTGGGGAGGGCACTGCTTGTACTGGGATCACCCTTTGCTACTGGTTTGCCTGCTGATAGATTGCAGCCCAGCTGCTGCTGATGGAAGACAGACTTTTGTAGGGTTAAATTGCTAATCCTTTCTCACACTGGAAGTAAGTCATGGTGGAGACAGATGCAGATCTGTGCTCACCACTGTATTACTACAGACGATCAGGAAGAAAAATGAAAACGGATACATGTTAATAATACTAAAAAACCACTTTAGAATAATAAAGATGACAGCCAACTGTGAAGAACTGCAGGAGGATCTTGTAATGAAAGGACATTTTACTCATTTTTACAGTCAATGACTGGACCTTAAGTCCACCATCCCCAATCAGAAACAGGAACTTGGGGTTCAGGTTTCATGGAATAGTCAGCTCTGTGGTAGTCACCCATGTTAACAATTGCTGGCAAAATAAGAGTGTGAAGACTTGTTTTGTTCTATGGCACTAACCTATAGTGCTCCTAAACCTTGAACTGTGCAGGTTTACTCCCTGCCCACCTTGGTAAAGGCAAAAATAGCTGAAAGGGCTTCCACAGGGAACTACTAAGTAGTCTGGGAGTCCTTGGCCTGGAAAAAAGATACACAATATAAAACTGCTAGAGTGGTAGGGAAAGTGAATCGGGAATAACTGTTCTCTCTCTCTCTCCTAAACCAAGGTTGAGACTGCACAACAGTTAAGCTGCAGAACTCCTGACTAAAGGAAGTTGTAGATGCTTAAAGTCTACATAGCTTGAAAACCAGAACAGATAAATTAATGGGAAAAAAAAAAATCATCTCGGGCTATTAATGATACCACTTCTGGCTTGGGAATTTCCTGGAGCTGTGTCTCTGAAATCTCAGAAAATAATCTAAGTGTAATTACACACAGGCTCCCTCCTTATTATGTTACTTGGTCATCTCCATTGCCCACTGGCAGAGAGAAGACAGTGGGTTTGATGGTCCCATGGTCTGACTTTATATGGCTGCTTTCATGCTTTTATGTTCTTAGGTGCTATGGAAGCACCGAGCTCCCAGGAGAGAAAATATAAGTGATGTCTAGTGAAAAAAGAGAGACCTGAATGGAACAGAAATTGCCACTGCTTCAGTATTACCCAGGTATAAGCAATGCCCTCAGCTAAGCAAGTTACAGTTCACTGTCACAGGCAAGGTGGTTTACAAAAAAACTCTGGAAAAAACAGTCAGCACCTCAGTGTAAAACTTTAACCTTGGTCTGAGTAAATCAAATTATGTTCAGAGAAGTCAGCATAAACACCTTCAACTCCTGACATCTGGTTTCTTTCAACAGTTGAAGTCCCTGGGGGGATTCCTCTTCCCAGAGAAGAAAATGTGGAAAGAACAGCCAAGCTCATGGGCGTAAGAGCAACCCATGGGTATGTACAGAGGAATATGGCAGACACTGTCTCCAGGCAGGTTCTCCAGCTTCACAGCAGGAGCTTGGACTGGCAAACAGGTCCTGGGCAACGTCTGTATGCCTTCACTCTAAGTATGTGGGCTCTCTATTATTGCCCAAAAGCCAAGGGTAAAACTCACCCTACTCTCCTGGCCCTTCTTCCAATAGAGAACACAGAACTGAAACGCAGGCCCCATGTCTTCCAGTTCCACTAGTAAATGATACCCATCTGCTATGACCTTCATCAGAGGTGGGGTCAGGGAAGCTGCCAACACAGAGAGAGCACCATTATCACATCAGAGGCATCCCTTAAAAACTGTCTTCCTTTTCCCAGCTAGGAGAGGAAGACAAGCTGCCATTATGAGCACAGTAACATTAGTCTGGAATAATAACTGGTTGCTTCAGTGGGGCAGCAACTTCTCTCTGCCCTACCTCCCAGTGTGTCTAGATACAGTAGCAGACTTTGAGCAGGAGGAGGACCATGACTGGCATTGCAATCAGGAGTCTGGCAACAGCTGAGCTGCACAGAACTTGAAAGGTTTTGAATTTTCTCCAGTGGAGGAAGCGTCTAGCCTGAGGGTGCCATGTGATCAACAGCAGCAGAACCAGCTGGGCAACCAGAAGTTGAGACACCAGATCAGGCCAGTTCTTCTGCTCCTGGGCATTCGCTTAGCACTAACATACAGAACAGGAGCTGTGAAACCACTGCTTCTTCATGGGAACTTTGGCAGTTATTCAAAGGTGAAGGAAAAAGCAATATGAGCCTCAGGATAACTCTGGCAGTTCACATGAATCCTGATTTTCTTTTAGTATCTACATGGTTTCAGATAGACTTGGCTGATGACCTGCTGTGACTTAAGTTTTTGTAAATGTATGCAAGTAAATCTGTAAGTGATCTGCTTCATGCTTACTGTGATATTCAAAGCTTCGTTCAGTCTGCGATCCTGCTGTGAGGAGTATTAGTGAAAAAATCAGAATCAATCAAGCATGGATGGAACTACAGACATTTGTGAATTGGGAATCAAGGCAGTATAGAGATCATATTTGCACTACTCATCTATGCCATTCTTTACCATGTTGTAGCTGAAACTGGTTTCAACCTCCTTGCTTTCAAGAAAGAAATGAGAGCAACGTATAGTCACATACAGAAGAGAAGTTCTTAATAGAACTTGCTCTTTTATCCAGTGAATTGCCATTAATACTGAGCAATATGAAAACATAAAATCCAAGTATGTTCAGATGAGTGTGCCACAAATAAGAGGCCTGGAAAACTACTTTATACTTTTAAATTAAAAGCTAAGAATCTGCTTAACACGATGGCTCAAAATAAAAAAAAAAAGTGATAACATCAGTTGGAGGTTAAAAACAAGTATTGAGCTAAGGTATTACCAAATGAACATTGCAAAATGCAACTACTAACCAAACAGGAGCATTGATATTTATCTCTGTGCTGGCACACTGGATACCAACTATTTGAATTTTGATAAGTGAAGAAGTAAGACTGACTAAATTGTTTTAGGAAGATCTTTTAAAAGTGTTTTCCATGTGTTATCATACGTTATGTGTATCTACACCTAAGCCTTTGACACTGGAGTTATTTGGTCTGGAAGTACTGTGGGCTGTGCTGATGCCCTGACTGTATGAACCATATACAGAACCTGTGGGCTGTGCTTTGAATTCCTTAGTTCCTCTCAGACTTAATGCCAGGTTTCCTAAGAGATGTGAAAGCAGGGACAAGTGAAAGTGAGCAGTAAAAATACATAAGGACAAGAACGTATAGTGACTTTTCTTTCTCCTTTAAACATTTGTCCATATATGCATGTTCACATTGCAGCCCATTGCAAGCTGTATCCTCTGAACTTTCACAGCTTAGCCAGAGGATTCTATTGAGGTCTCTAAGACACAGAAGCAAGCTGTTAAATATTTCACTGTACCATGAGAAAGTTGCTGCTTCTCTTCATGATGATGGTCAAGCTAAGGAATATCCTTCCCCTATCTCTGCCTGACAGTGTGGTCTGTGGCTCAACTCTGTGCCACCATAGCTCCTGGAAAGGGAAGGATTTTTCATCTAAAGCACCATCTAGAAAATAGTTCTACACCAAGAGACACAATCACCAACTTAGGTGGCACTTCTGACGGTGCTGCTTTGTCTAAGTGCTCTGTATGAGTGAGGACTGCTCACTTGTGAGGCAGTATAACTTGTAATGACTGATGAAGGTTTAAGATCAGGTCAACTCTGGTCTCGGACAAGCAATTTCTTCCCTGGCTAAAACTGATGACTGCTGCCCATCCCAGACTGAGAGTTGCACTCTAATAGTGACCTCAACAGAGGTTTTCCACCAGTTTTTGGTTTTGGTTTTTTTTTTTTCTGAAAGCAGTTGACTACCTGGCAGAGAACAGAGGTAATGATTTCAGAGAAACACTAGAAATAGTATGCTAATTTTAGGCTGCAACATGATCCTTGGGTTGAGCTGGGCCTCAAGCTTTGCAGGAGTTGGAAGGCTACAGATAAAATACCCTGCATTGCTAGGACTGCAGCAATGCTACTCTTTCAATCTTTCATTTCCTCTTCTGAGGTTACTTCATATGTCTGACAACACGGGAGGAGGGAATCATGTCTGGAAGGGAGCGGGATTTCCAGGACAACATAAGGCAGATAGAGGGTGACATGGCTGTTTTCTAGAGTCAGTGCTTCCACAGGATCAGATTCTGGACCCCCAGAAGTGACTAGATAGCATGAATTAGATGGAGCATTGACAGCGACCCTGATTGACCAGAACTCTTCAGAATCAGGGGCAAGAGTAGCCAACTTGCCAGAAGAAATGCCTTGAGTCTTCTTACCTAACTTTGAAGCCCTTGAAATTCAAGCGCTGGTAAATTTGGCCCTGCCTCAGGAGGAACTCATGTCCAAGAACACAGCATGGCTGTCTAAGAGTGAAACATCCCAACCCAGCATGAGAGGAGCTGAGAAGTAGGATGTGCTATGGACTTTGTGTGACATGCACAGTACACAAACATGCCTTTGAGCAATCCCTCAACACCGAACTCTGAGAAATGAATATGACCAACGTAGCTTAAGCCAAATAGCAGGACTCACTTGTGATGCGATTGAAGAAACCTTTAAGGGTGCCCCACTCTGATCTTTTAGCACCAACGTCTGCCCTTACGCGCAGGTTATAGGCCACAGTGGCTGAGATATCCTCTGTGATGTTACACACTGTGACTGTGATGAGTGAACATTCACAGATGGGAATCCAGCTCTCATTGGCGTACTCTCGTTCATACTCCCTGAGTTAAAGAAAGAGAGTTAAAGAAAGCAGATAGGCAACAGTCTGATAGGACATATATCTGTGATGTGGACTAAGACTACTTGCTAGTTCTTTTCAGGTAAAACCAGCACTGGGATACATTGGGGCTGGAATACCAGGAGTATCTAAAACCAGTATGGGTGTGTTTTAGATCTTATCTAGAAAATAACCTCCCAGAGCCAGCTTGTTCATGAGCCAAATGCAGCATGATATTGTAGGAGGCGGGGGTAGCCAATGCAGTGTTGATGCATCAAATCCTGCCCACTCACTTGACTTGATCATCCCTGGTAAACCAGAATTCCAAAGCCATACCGTGATACAAGTCATAGCTCAAGATGTATCAGAAATCCCCTGTAATGTGTGTTAAATGTTTAAAAGATTAATACTGAATTAATCTCAAATGTTTTCTCTTTCCTCTTCTAAATAAACTGTTGCTAATCTTCCTAACTTTTGGATTCTTTGGATGGAGGCAGTTTTCATATGTGGGCTTAATGCACACCTTGGATTACTCAGGTATCTATTAACCTGTAAACAATCTCAGAATGGGAGCAAAAGGATTTGTCCCTGTCCCGTCCCCGTCCCCCCCCCCCCCATGAATAACAGTGATGGAGTATCAAACTTCTCTTATGCCTGTGAACTGAAGAGTGCTCAAGACATCCAAACAGTGCAGGATTTTAAATTTAAGTAAACAGTGTTCAAAGAGCAAAGAAGAAGAAAAAACCCAGAAGTTACCCCTGAAACTCAACAGAGTATCTCACAGTTTCTCCCTGGACGATCACAGGACTCCAAGTTAAGAAGTGTTTCATGTTGGTAGAAAGAATAGAGATATTCTGAGGTGCTGGCAACAAAGCATCTTCACCTAAAATTCCCAGCAAAAGAAAAAAAAGAAAAAAGGTATATGAACGTACTAGAAAAAAACCTTAGAAGAATAGTGCAAAACTGTGTTTTGCATCAGAAATACATACACTTCATTTCACTACTGTCACTTTGGTGTTTGAAAGTATTTTACAGAGAAGAAGAAATGACAGCCAAAGAGCAAATGACAGGGCAGTTATGCCGGCACTGCTTACAGAGGCAAAGCATGCCTTTTCATTATTTCAGAGTTTTTCATTGTATCAGTAAAACACTGAGAAAGGTCAAGCTTTTATAAAGCCATTCAATTCAATTTAATGAAGTCTAGTAACAGATACTCTGTTGTACTCTATAGACTGTTCCAATGGATGCCATGGTTAGAAATGTGCTACTTCTTTCCAGGCTTGACTGGACTGGACACTGTAGAAGATCTAGCTTTGGTACAGTTTTTTCATATTGCAGGATTCTAATAACGTAAGTGCTTGTACGCTGTAATCAAAGTACCCCTTAGTAAAATAAGCTTATTCAACAGACTATAAATTAAATTATTACATTACTCTCAGATCATCAAAGCATAAGTATGGGATGGTACCTACAGTGTAGTTAATTTTATCCTGTGGCATCTTAATGTAAAATCCTTAGCAGTGTTTGGACCAGAGCACAGAAGGCAGGATTCCCAATGGGTACATCCTGCACTACACTATTGAAACAGACTTATCTCTGTTCTGCTACTTTTCAGTCCCAAGAAAATTATGTTCTCTCTGCTCAGCATGGAATAGTTCCCAAGGAACCGTTGGAAGGGATGAATGGATGGAGCGGTTTCAACCAACTCTGTGTAGCAGTGGTCATTTCAACACTCTCCCAGAAACAAGGTAACTGTTCTATCACAATGTATCTGTTACCTAAAGATTATTTTGTAATTATTTTGTTTAATTGCATCTATTTCACTTAACAAGGTCTATCTTACATTAGTCTTTAACTGCTGTCTTCTTTTAAGCTGTGTTTACAAAGTTAACCAGTTAATATCAGTTGTTCTATTCAGGATCAAAACCAGCTTGACAAGCCCATGAGCAACGTTTTCATGACGATTATTCTTTTAAAGCATTAGAACAACATCAGTCTTATTTTTGCCCTTAAAATATTCCCTGTATTCCTATCTTTATACAATCACTAACAATGTGGAGAATCTTGATGTCAACTCTGTTATGATTCTTTGGCATAGGTTATATGGCTCTATTGACACAATGTCCGGCTGTTTTTGAAACTAAAAGTCAGGTATCTCTGGGATGAGAAGCTTTCTTCCTTGCCATTTAGATAGCAGAAGAGTAACCATCTGCCTATCAGCAGTTCTATTGCTTCTGGCCAGCTGGGGAGTCCATTCTACTGTCAAGGCACTTTGTCTTTTAAAAAAACTGGTTTTTATTGACCTTCACTCTGCAGCTCAATCACCCACTTGGTCTCTTGTATTCTCCATGCTTCTCAACATGCAGATTGATTGTTACTACTTTTCTTTGGATTCCTGGTTCCCATGTTAATTTTGGGAGTTGGCATCCCTAAGTGTGTGAATTACATAGCAGCCTCCAGTCACATGACACACGATCAGACACTCATTTTTCCACGACTCACACACACAATGATGTTCCAGCTCTGAATAGGGATCAGCTGCACTGGAGTGTTTCTAAATTTTTTGAATCCTTGACTTTAGGACTTTTGGATATACATTTTTTGTAGTCAACAGTATTGAAGCCTATTTTATTAAACTGTCTAGAAACCAATTTTAAAAGAAGATAGTTCTGAATTGCACTATCTATCTTTTAATGGCCCAAATATTATCTTGTATGCGGTTGAGACCAATCTTCATTTCTTGGCTATGCTTAGCTTAGTACACTGTTTTCCTGGCTTGCTGGCAAAACCAGTGCCCATGACAGTGAGACCTGTCATCTCACTTCAGCTGAACCACAAAAGTTCATATACAGACACTAAGGTTTCTTTCTTCCTTGCATTAGGAAAAACTCTGGGCCTAATGACAGTGTATGTGTCTCTATTAACAAAGTTCACTGATTTAGGTTTCTGATTGGTATTAATAGATTCAGGATGGCCACAAATTCTGCTACTGGTAAAAACTCTTCTCCAAGAAAAATAAGATATATAAAAACCTAATACTCATGTGTGTTATCTACAGAGGATACTTCCCGATTTTTACAGGGCCACATGCCTTCTGTGGCAAACCTATAGCATACCGCAGCTATTCATTTAGTGCCATGGATTGTTTGCACTTTGGTGTCAGAAAACTAAGTCTCCAGCACTGCAGGTAAGACAGTGGTGGTGGGGTTTAGTGTTATGGACATACAGTTCACATGAATGGTGCACTAGTTTGGACATCTGCCTGCAGATGAAGGGAACTGCATCCCTAGAAAAAGATACTCTTTACCTTTCATAATCAAAGAATATAGAAACAGATATCTGTGTGGGCATAAGTATACATATACGTGTGTGTGTGTGTGTGTAGCTGTTACATGTAAAAATTATAAGATTTTGTGCTTGTAAGGTTAAATAATTAAATAACAAATACACTAAATTAATCAGCTTTAGTATGTCTCGCTTGATTACATGTACAGAGATGTTTGTAACTGCATAACCATGCCCTGCTGCAAACACAGTGGACAGCCCTCAGGACTGAATCAAAAAGGTGTAAAGCTAAAACCTCAGATCTTTTCATCCAGTACACAAATTAAATGGGGTCCCTGAGCAATAAAACCAACGATGCACCTCGCTGCTTTCTGCCTGGGACCCAGACCCATGATGAAAGCTGTAGTTTGGAAGAGTGTTTCATGTTCTTCCAAAATACTGTTGATGTAGACATAACATATCCTGTGTCATATCCAAACAAATTATATTCATTGTTTCTCCAATCCATCTGTTGCAACAGCCCACAAAACAATTGTAAGCAAATACATGTTTAACACTGGGAGAAAAGACAATTCTGGGTTATATAAACAGGGAAAGCACTGAGTATAAACAGTGAAGTATGTTGTTTCAGTACTAAAATACTCCATTAACTCTGGTCTATGCATTTTGAAGGGAAAAGAAACAACAACTGTACAAAGTGCAGGAGACAATTGGACAGAGAGAGCAGGCAGGACCAAGGAGGCTGTCAGCCCAGGGCTGCGTACCACTTCCATTTGACTTTGGATTCACAAGCAAAATGGAAACAGCCTCACAGGAAAAGCCAAACTACACTCTTTCAAGCCAGGGCACTGACTCTTACCCTAACATCTCCACTCATGCCAAAAAAAGACATGTCCAGATTTCCTCTGTAAATCACATTTTTGCCTCCTACCCTATCAGTAGCATATTCCATTTCATTTGTTACACAAAGAATCGATTTCCATTTAGAACAACTTCTCTTGTTTAATGTTTTTCTCTCTTTGTGTTAAACTTAAAGAATCTACAATTAAAAAAAGAAAAACCCCAAAATTTTCCATGATGAAGTCCAGTACATTTGTCTCTCTTACTTTTCAGTTTCAAATGCATTAAATAAACACTGATAAAATTCTAACACTCTGGGATCACTTTGATACCCTTCTTTCTCTGTGTAGAACACAATAACATTTTATCACTACTTCATCACTTGCTGTTACATCATCACTAGTACTACCACTACTTGCTGTTAAATGTAAGTGAACACAGCAAAAATATTAATAAAATTACCTCCTTATTCATAATAGCCTCTCCTTTCAGGGGCTCAACAAACACAAGAAACAGTAACTCCAGAATCAGTGTTGCACAGTGTTCAAAAGTGCTTTACCTCATCCGTGCTTTTTCTGGCATGCCCCTTAAAATTGTATACACAGGTTGAGAAATCACTCCTTATTGCTTTACTGATAAGCATTGTCTTTTAAATTCCAAGCATTGTACCATTTAATCTCATTTTTTCTAATCTGGAGGACAACAATGTCTGGAGGACAACAGCTTCTTGTATTTTTGAGCATGCCTATCTGCATTTGAGGAAATTTCAGGGAAAGGCAATCTGATAAGGGAATTCTGAACCCTAAATATTGGTAACAAAAAAAAAAAAAGAGTAATGTCTGTAACACCACAAAAAGCTAAAGGAATTTCTTTGTAAGCTAAATGGTGAAAATGAAAGCCATACATCTAAAAGTCCCAGAAACATAGCATTTTAGACAACAATAATAAATTATGCTAAACAATCTCCTTGGCTATAACTCTAACCTGAAGGCTCTGAGAACATCCCCTACCTCATTTGCCAGTTGCACAAGCTGACTGCAAAAGGAAAGACCCTAGCACGTACCCCCTTGCCCGTTTTTCTCCCCAGCACCTGGGATACAAAGCCTGGACTCGCAGGCTAGATGGGAACACACCGTCTTCTAACCCGCTGTCTGCTCTGTGCGACCACAGGGGCAGATTTGGACATAAACATTTGATCAAAAGAAAGTTCTTTGCTCAAAAAGGAAACTAGGACACAAATTTTCATATTTCACATCAAGGTCAAGAGAACGGGGGACAGAGTGTAAGTTATCCCACCTTTCTCTCCTACTGTCTGTCACAGTGTAGAAGACAAAATTGGATGAGTATGCAGCTGAGCAAGGCTGGCAGTCACTACACACAGGCAAAATGGCTGCTGTGCAGAAACATCACACAACTAGCCAGGCATTAAACAAAAGTACAGTAAAAATAAAACCAAATTTATTTAAAGAATAGTTGCTCAGATTTGCCATCTTTTAAAAAACATTTGTCATAATCTTCCCTATTCCACAGAATAAACTTTCAGAGCATATGCAACTTGACGCTGAGTCAGTGGTTTCCATACCTAGCAACTGAGAACTATAAATAATGACCGAAAGTGTTTTGCTGGCCAAGGAAGCTATAGAATTATTTTTTTCTGAGGCAGAGAACAAAATGGAGCAAGACACACCCTGAAATCAGCACATTTAGAAAGACAGAACTGAGCAAAATGCGAGCACACTGGCAAGCCATGTTTGCTTTCTAGAGGACAGACCATGACAAAAACACTGAAGTGCAGTCAGGAGATCTGAGGACAAACTCCTTCTAGGAGATGTGTTTGGAGCCTAGCATTTACTTGGAGAGTCAGATTACAAATTGTACACCCTCCTCCCAGGGTAAAGGAGACCTCAGTGAACATTTTTGAGCTGTTAATTAAGACTTCATACCCTTCTTCTCTGACCCTGCATCCACTCCACAGGCAGGGCATCCCCTGTGCTCAAAGAGATCATCAGCATTAAAAGAACACTTTCAAAGCTCAGCTTTTCACAGAACAGCAAAAGAGCAGAGTCAAATACAGTACTAGTAAATTAATTTCCTTCGAACTGAAACTCCCTTTTAGATTTCAGAACTGACTCGCAGAACACAGAATTTATGGATTGTCTGTTTAATTTGTTTATTCCAGTATTAATTTTAGACAAAGAATTAAAATTCAAGATCACTTGACCTCATACTATTTGGCTTAAGTTTTGTAGAGGCATGTTTAACAAAAGGACAAAAGAATTTGTTTCTCACAACCACTTCGTCTTCTGACTTAAGTCAACTGAAGATACTTTAGCCATTTACCTGTGAGATTTGGTGCAATCAGGGTGCAGATGAAGAAGCAGATGAGCTTTCGTGACATTTTGCTCACGCTTGTCGCCTTTTCCCACATTCATATCCTGTTGTGCAGCTCAGAAATGTCCCTTCCTAGACAGGGAGCCCTACCTGAGCCAGCCATGATGCGAGCGAAGTGGAGACTCCAGGGGAATAGTGCAAACACTGCTTCTCTGCCTGTCTGTGCCAACGCCAAAGACGTACATACATTGTTTGTCAGGGTGTAGCTACAGGGAGTGCCCGGGTAATCTGGTGCCAGCATTTCTTTACAGGTCTGTGCAACTGCTCAACTGGATGGCATAACCCTGTTTCACCTAGTTAGCAATCATATGTATTAAATAAAGACACTATAAAGAGGAAACAGGGTTCATTGGCTATTTCCATGTAGTTTACATAGCTGTAAATGCTCATTTTTCTGCTCATCCCCCAAACTAGATAAATCCTGATGTTTCCAAGCACCAGGGAAGTTCCCCAGTATTACTAAGGCATGCCTGTAACCAGACCTTGCACAAAGGACTGGTGAAGGGCTGCATGCCTCTGGGCTGGCAGAAGGGAATTGTGTGCTCCAATTTATCTTCAAATACTTTTTTTATGGCAGCTGTGTTGGGTGTGTACTGAGGAGGATGTTCTGTTTTCAGATCTGACTTGGTGCAGGTACATGTGTCACAAGGTTCTTCCCAGGTCCGTTGCTCTCCATCTCACCTCTTGACCAAAGGCAGGCTCTTCACCTGGACGCGGCGCTGAGACCTTCTCAGACACCCAAACTGCCTGCTGGCTCCAAGGCTGCAGCAGCAGCTACCTTTGTGCTTGTGAGGCTGCTTTCTTCAGAGGCCAAGGGAGAGACAAAGTTTAGGTGGAAACTTTTTATGTTCTGCAAAAGGCCACTTAGATTAAATGAAATTCTGACTGTACAGATAATGGGGAAAAAAAGCAAAATCTTACCAAATACTTTTAGCTCTGATGAAAGCAAGTATTAGAAACCTCTCCTCTAAAACCTCTTCCTCCTCCTTACAGTTTGTCACCTTAGAAAGGGGTTTTTATTTCTTTAAAAAATTATTTCCTTTCTGATACCTTTTAATAGCAAATACATGCCTAGTCTTTTCAGTGGCGAACTAAAGGGATCTGTCAAAACATGTTTAGTCCATATTTTCTGAGGAAATAAAGGAGCTTTATTTATTTATGAAAGAATAAAATTAGTATTCAGTTAGTCACAGGTCTCCAGATTCTCAGACATGCAGGAACAGCACAAGCAGCTACATCCCAAAGTTTGCTGCTTCCTTCCATCCTCTCCCTTCCTTCCCTCTTTTTCACTTCTTCCTTCCTTTGCTTTCTCTGCCGTCCCTTTGCTTTCCTCCTTCCTTCCTTTCTTCGTTCTTTGTCCTCTTTCCTTCCATCCTTCCTTCAGTCCCATTCTTCCTCCATTGCTCCCTCCCTCCCTTCCTTCCTTTGTCCTTTCCATCCTTCCTTTTTTTTCTTCTGTCCCATCTTTGGGACACACTGAAAGGCACATGCTTCTGTATGTTTCCCAAACATGGGAATGTTTTCCTTCCCATGGAGAAGGATGTTCTCTGAAAGTATTTTGTTATCTTTCAGGTAAACTTCCATCTTCTTGCTCTTCATTATCCCAGTCTCCTACTATTTTTATGAAATGTCTGTACTGAGAACCAAAAGGTGTATTGTGGTGAGTATCTTCATTATTGCTGTGAAATGCATGCAATGTCCAAGAGGAAAACATGGATGTGTTTAACAGTATTAGCAATAAGATACTATGCTTTTGCTGGAAAGCAAAATAAGTATTTGCAGAAGAAAGGCAAAATTGAATTGTCAATTGAAAAAAATCTGTTCTTTTGTTGTACCAAGAAGGTACAAGGCAATACTGAGTTCTGAGCTATCATTCGGTTAGGCCTGGGTAGCGTATCTGATTCTTCACTGGTTTCTATCTTGTGGTGCCATAAACGTGGGGATGTATACACTCTGATTAAATATTCAGACATGAGTTGAGAAGTATCTCAAAACCCACATGATCTGTATTGAATTATGCCTCGTACTATTCACTTTATTACTGAAACAGATGCACAGAAAAGAGTTTGCATACAGTTTGCAAGAAATATATTGGGATCAGGTACACAGCTAGAAGTTTTGCTTTCCAAAGATGTCTGTGAGCCTGTCAGCCTCCTTTTCAAAGGTGGGGAAAATGAATACAGCCCCATATCACAGTTACTCAGTTATAAGCAATAAAAGAGGTGGAGGGAGTCTGCCGTAATAATGACTGCAGCTGTCCTGAGTTATCAGCAAGCCACTAAAATGAAAATTATAATAATATTATACTATATTTCCTTCCTTGATTATAGCCACCCAAGGCACAACATCAGCATAGAAATGAATTTGTAGGGCATCTAAAGAAAACTTGAGGTGGAAGCTGAAGGTAGTGCATACACAGGGCTAAGTTGTGCAACACAGGAGGCTTGGTATAGAAGTGATTATTCGGATTACAGCAACAATAGAATAAAAGTGACGAAATACCTTCTGAGATTTTCCCTTATTTTGAAATGCTGTATGGAAATACTTGGCTTGAAAGATATGGAAGTACTTTTTCAATTTCACTGGTTTGCTTTCAGAATGTTATCAGATACACAAGTCATTTTGAACTTGATGAAACAAATGTATTGATAGCTTTCCCTTCCCAATTATGGTTACATTATTCTTTTGGTGAAATATTTTTATGTTATTAAGCACGTATTTCTAAAGATAAAAGTTATTAAGCATGTCTTTCTAGAGATAAACATCTGTCCAATCAACTTTGGTTTGTAATGTTTGTCTTGTATTTCAAGTAATTCTGGCCAGTAGTTACGCCAGTAAGACTGGATGTAGAGACCTCATTTAGTTCTTTTCTTGCTTGCAGATTTGGGATCTTGGATAAGCAACCTGATTTTTCATCAGAAAACAGAGCACTGGACTTAGTTAAAACAAGGCGCTAAGAAAAAACACTGAAAAAAAAGATTAAAAATTCACAGACCAGTAGAAGTCAGTCAGAACTGGAACCGGATCAGTAAGAAACTATGAGTAATTGCCAGCAGTTGCCTACTTTGGAGGTATTCTGGATTACTTTTGCTCATACAAATCAATGCAGAATTTGCAAAGCTGTTCAGATGGTCAGTTTAGCACAGTTTACTATCAGCATCAAAATCATTGGCTCAGGAGATGGACAGAAATGGGATTCTGTTTCATCAAACTTGACTGATATAATTTTGATGATACTCAAAATCTACATCCAGAAAAAAAGAAACTGTACAGCCCTTGTCATGCTGTTTCAAGTCAGCCACCAGCTTAACCTTGCCAGGAAACAGTGGAGAGCTGGACAGAAAGGAAATCGGCAGAATATGTAAATAGAGTTGAGCTTTTGGTATGTTTGATACAAATGTGGACTCCTAAAATAAACTGGCAATTAATTGATTTATTAATACTTGGGGAGACTTGGCTTTGCAAGGGAAGATCCGCAAAAGAAAGACAAAGACATACTGAAAAACTGTGGAATTTGCCATAGTTTTAACAATTTTTGTAGCAGCTCACGAGAAAAAAAAGCTGCCACTGGCGGGAAGAGGAAAAATTGAGTGCCCTAGGGCCTGTGAGTATAGTTCTGTTTCTAATATGTGTGACTGAACAGAGGAATTCTAAAATAGGTCATGACATTTGCCAAATATATTTGCAACAATGATCATTCAGTTTGTAAAACAAAGGAAATCAGCAGTAATGCAAAAGGTAAGGAAAACAGTTTGATTATTTGCTACTATTCTGAAAAAAAATATTGCTCAAAACCCAAAAGGACATTTACAAACATGAGGCTTGCTGTCAACATTTCCTAAGGGAATACCCAATTTAGAAGGATATCAAAGCAAAATATGCAAATCTGATTGGTTTGTTTACATTCTTAGTAAATCACAGGAAGTTTAGCTGTGAGGCTAGCTAGTATGTGTAATGGTTTTGCTAGGTGAGTGGAAATCACAGAACTGGTTAAGAAAGCTTGAGAAAAAACAAGTGTGCTGGGGAAGAAGTAGTTACCAAGTTAAGCTATGCAATTAGTTGCAGGAAGGGAGAATGTATATGAAATAGTCACTTACTCAGCAACAGGTTTGAAATGTGCACTGCTAGAACTTGAGAGGGAATTACTGATAGCAAAAGAGATAACTGCTAAGAATACTTACTTGGATTTCCTTATGAGAACAAACATACTCAGTCCGTATCTTATAAAGTCTTTCTGAGGAAAACCCTTTTAAAGATATGCATCAGGTGAAACGAAATTGACAGACTGTTTTCAGTGATGAACGGTCCTGTATCTGGGGACAGACTTTTGGGACTATTGCACTGTGGTAGACAAGAATAATATTCCAGCAAAAGATATACAGAGACAGCTTGTATATAACTTGGAGTCTCAGGCAAATCTTTTCTGTATCTAAAGCAATGATGACGGAGACCTGTTCTCTTTGCTTGGCTTTTTCAGACAAGATGCAAACAGTAAAAAGGTATAGTTACAAAATGTGAACTGGAGGGCCTTGTTAAAACTTGCCAAATAAAATCAGTTTAAGGGAAAAATATATGAACATGTGCTTCCAGAGTGCTTTCTGGGTTTGTTGCGACATGGAACTGAAAACTCAAGTTTCAGTGTAAGGACGCAGAGTGGTCTGGCTAGGAATTTGTTCTCCTTTAGAGAACAGGTAACACTGCCCTGGCAAAGCGCATCATTGATATTGTAGGAAACCAGATTATTAAGCAGCCTGCTCAGCTTTTATAAGTAGAAAAGAGAGAAGAGGTTTGACAGGTAACTGAGAGAATGCATGAAGAAATGCATGAAGAACTGCCACCTTAGTCCTGGAACACAGATTTAGGCAAAAAATACATAGCGACACTGGTTCTCATGTGAATTATAGAAAAGGACTTGAAATTAATTTATGGCTCTTATCACTTCCTGCAAATAAGCAATACTGTGGAAGCCATATCAAATTCAATTTGGATTGTTCACACGTGGTTATTTGCAAGGAAAATGGATTGAAGGAACAGAAAAGAGAAGACACAGGTGACAATTCGAAAAGAAAGCTTTCAGCATATTTGAAAAGCAAGTGGACATGGTTTTATGTAACTACCTATCACAGCCTTTGTTATACTTAGATATCCTGGTGGATGCTAAAAAATTTGAATAACTGATTTATTTACCTATGTTTTGTGATAAGCTTAAGCTGCCAAGCTGTGGCAGAGCCTAAATAAATGTGAATAGTTTAGAAAGAGGTAATTTATCTGGATCCAATCACTGATGAAGAAATTCCCTCTGATTAGTTGAAGACTTGAAGCCTTGCAAAATTGACCAACGTGTTTGTAGACTATCTTCTGTAGACTTCTGCAGGACTTTGTTTTTATTACAGAACATTTGTTTAAGAATTTACAAACATTGTGAAACCATTAGATGGGCTAGGAGGGAGAAAAAAACCCACATTTTGGAAAGCAGTGTGCAGCTCATTCTCATGACTGGAAACATGTCTAGCAATTGCTCTTATTCCATCTTCCTCATTGTTCAAAATCAGTTTCTTTTTGGAAACATGTGACTGCAGTGCTGTTGAAAAGTAGCTTAAGAGTTAGCTGAGCTGGCTGTGAATATTATGATCCTGCAACTATTTTGTTGGGCAATGCAAAGCTCAGTGTGGACTAACACAGCTGAGCGTCAGTATAAATAAGCTGCTGAGCTTCCTGCAGCTGGTAAATAAGCTATGTTGATCTGGCTGAATCAGGTGTCTCCACACTGCACTTCAGTGGCATACCAACTACTGCTGTTGTTTACGAGTTGGGAACAAGGCTGACAGAAGAAAATAAATGACTAGTGGGAGAAGTACTATATTAAAGCACAATTTTAAGTTCTTCAAAGAGAAATTATAGCACTACCTGAAAGAAACTCCTGGCTGTGGTTAAATCTATAAAACATTTTCAAAGCTCTTTGTAGGGAAGAAGTTTGGTCAGGACAGACAATACATCCCTGAAATAGCCCTTTAAATTCAGGAGTCTTGAAGGATAACTTTAGTACATGGCTGGAAAAACTGCAGTGCTGTGCTTTCACAGCTGCTTATGGGCTTGGGCATACAGGTAATATGAAGCTTTCTCCAAACTGGGACACTAATTGCAAATATTGCCTTAAGTGGGAAAAGAAGGAATTAGTGCTCAATGAAATGAGTGGACTCAGGAAAAGATACTTATGTCCTGTTTTCCCATAATTAGTCAAATAGCAAAACCATGTGTTTTATTCATTAAACTCTCTCCCAAGTCTCTCATCTATATTCCTTCAATGCTTCCGATTATGTAGGTATCAATTTGCTCCTTCTATTGAATGGCAGTGTATAATACAGACAAGATGAGTACAAGAGGTGCTGCTGTGGTACTCAAAATGACATTAGCTGAATGTCTGATTGTCTCCTTTGGTCTTTCAACACGCATTTTCTCTATGAGTATGAGACCCAGTATGGGACACAGGATGGACTCTCAGGAGTTTACACATCAGCAGGTATGTGGATACTGTCAATGGGCTAAGCTAAATAATTCTGTTTAAAAACAAAGCCAAAAGCTCTAAGCGTCATTTTTATGTTTGTATGATCATTACCAAACACCCGATCTCCTTTTTTAAAACATACAGAATCCCTGAAATCAGAGTGAAACAAAGGAGAACAATCACTTATATTTATTTAATGCTTGTAATCCTCATATGCTTAATTTCACATGCAAGGGTCTATTAACCCTTCACTGAGGCTGCTTCTACATATGTAGTGAAGTCAAGACGGCATCTAGCAATACATCGCAATGTACACAATCATATATAAGGGAGTGAAACTTTAGGTGGATGCTGAATTTCAACAGGCTGTAACTTCCATAAGAAATGAGAGGAATAGTATGTAGATTCAAGAATGTACTCTGGTGTTCTGGTATTGAAGCATTATGTTGCATGCTCTCAGTGATGACCATTTCTTCTCTTGGTGCTCTGCGCAAGTTTTCCTACAACCTACATCAGAAGGAACCTATGTCTATTTTAAAACAGAGTAACTTTGAATCATTGTACGTGCGGCTATTAGACCTGGTTATTCACTCTGTGCTGAAAGACAGATCATGGCATGGATGCCTGTGGCTCCTAAGGTCAGGTAGGGAGCTGCTTGTGGTGTTACAGCATGCCAGCTAGGAGAGCTCTAGCTCTGCCCCTCTTCCAGTTTAGTTTGCAGAGTTCTGTGGATGTAATTTAAAATTGTACCAATAGGGGTACAGAGATCTGGGGAAAGGGACTTCCTATAAAGTGAAGTAGGAAACAGGGACTTTGAAGAAGGAAGTACATCTTGCTCACGGTTCAATGCAAAACCACAAATGAACGATCTGAGCTTAATACCAGAATGTTGAGATAACTGAGTGAAAATTAAGGACAATAATGGTTCTATCTAATGCTTGCAATTTGATTTGTACAATGCACCGCTTTGGTCTGATTCCCAAATAACTTGGAATTTATTTAATTATTATTGTTTTATTATGATATGCAGAAGAGCTAACTTCCAAGGAAGACCCTCAAAACAAAAATTTATGTTGTTAAAATGCCTGTGGTGATCTATTATAGAAAATAGCTTTTTACCTCTTTACAAATATTACATTACAATATACAAAAGGATGGGGGTAGAAGGAAGGGGAGTTTAACTGTGATTCACAGAGAAGGTGACAGCGTATGCTAAATGTTCCCGGGGTCAACAAGACAATAAAGGGTCAACAGGACTTAGGAATTGCTTCAGTGGCCACTAAATGTCACTGTTGCTCCACAAAATGGCTGTAGGGACCTTATTTTGTCAAACATGACTTCTGAAGACAAACACCTTTGGAAGCTATAATACACACTTTTGAATGCATTTCTGTTACTTCCAGATGAGACCTATCCCAAACTAATCCAGCTAATGAAGAATATTCATTTTAGAAAAACAGGCACTTTGTTAACCCTGTCCACAAGATTTAAAAAGAGCCTTTTTTTTCTTAAAACCCCTCGATTTCTGGTATGTTTTCTAGAATCATAAATAGATCCAACCTAGTGTATTAAAATTATTTTTTTTTCAAAATTCAGTAGAAGGAAAAGAAGCAAAATAAGGCACCGTTATATAATTGGTAGAATGTATTATAGAAGACTCTAAGACATATATCCAGCAATTCAGTAACAAAAGATAATCAGGGAGTATTGATTTTGGGAACAAGTCTAATGTATATTCTAGTGCAGATTAATATTTTCCTGTTTGAAAAAAGTATCTCTGGGTTGGATTAACGTTTAAATAATTCAAACTGGTCCAAGAATCCCAAACACAGTGAACAAGAGAGTCTTGCAAAAGACACAACAGATACACAATTAACAAAGAAACCTTTCTATAGGGTGAAACACTTTTGAGAGTTTTGCTGGGTATATAGCAGTTGCTTTTCAGGAACTCCATATTAGATCTTCCAGAAGTAAGGAAACAAGGAAAGAGAGTGTAGGTTAGAAGAAACAGACTCTAGAAGGATTTTAAGAAAAATTGAGTTAACAGGAAAGTAAGCATGCTTTGAAATATTTATGCAGGTGTAGGAGCCAAATTGTAGTATTAAAAGCCTACTGGAGTACAGAAAATACATGTAAGCATTCAGCTAAGGGAAAATTCTTATTATAAATCATGTTTCTTTTCTTACTCATCCCTTTTTTTTGAATCTGATTATTTCTCAGGCCACTAACATGGGAACTGCATATTTGTTTTTCTGAAGTTCATCTCCGCCAATTACTGTCATTTTCTAAAGCATGACCTTACATTCTCTGTTTCTTAACAAACTAAGCCAAATTCAGTGGAGTTGCAGTAAAGCCAGTCTGGGGAGAACTTCTTCCACATGTGAGGTTACAGCCTGTGGCTGAAGAAATCATTGAGAGATCACTAATTTTTGATTCTCAATTCTCTTACTGTATGCAGCACTATGGCACTTGAATGCCTTCTGTAACTGTAAAATGCGCTCATGAATATAGGTTTACTTCCCTGATTTTCAGAAGATAAAAATGGTATACATTTCAAGATTATATATAACATATGATACATAGTGGGACTCCACGATGGGAACAGATTTATAGAGTAACATTTTTAAAGAGTAATTTTAAAAGAAACACTCTAAAGCTATCTCTGTATGGTCCCAGTAACCGCCTGTAGATGTTTCTAAGATCATCCATACTGAATACTCTGGGCAGATGCAGGAGTGCGCATATGGATGTCTGACTCGTCTTAATGTTTGTAAGTTTATGAGAGAGACCATCAATTACTACTGTCAAAATTCTGCGTTTGGCTTGATGGTCAGATACTGGCAGATGAATATGGAAGTAAACTCAGAAAACACTTCTCACTTAGCCTGCCATCAGGACTAAGGGTGAGAATACAAGAATTTTTAAAGAAGAGAATCCTGTTTGTGCTGAAGATGTCTTCAGGAATAAAAATGAAGAGAAAAAAACCAAATACATCAGATAGCATAGCTGTGACCAGTAAGAATAATCCATCTGGTATTCAAAAATTGTATTCTAGACAGTTTAAAACACATGCTTAAAAGCAAGCCCATTAAGTCTACCAGATCAGCTCAGATTTGTTACCCATTTTAGTTGTTACATAGGTTTGTATACTTCTCTTCTGATCATCATAGGCTGTCTAGATTATGAAGTGTTTCCCTTTAGAAGTGTTTCTATTCCATAACATGGTGCTATTGTTACTGAGGCAGTAGTCTCCTAGTCTCTAATACTTGTTGCTCAAAAAATATTGGCTTGGATTCTCTGCTGTTGCTATTCTTTATCCATTTCAGCTACCAATGCTCCACGATTGCTGGAGTGCCGTTTTGCTATACACCATGTGAAGTTTGAGAAGATCAGAAGGATTTTCTGACCTCTGTCTGACATTAATAGCTTGGACAAAGCTATCTGCCACCTGGTAATAGCTAAAGTTCAGCCCACTTATTTGATACCTCTTATTCTTGCCTGTGTACAGTAGGTGAGCTTCTGATCCATTTACACAGGTTCACCACCACCCACTGACATCTGTCTGCAGTCTTGACTTAAGGTGAGACACGACACATTAAATAAATGGGTGGAGAAGTGGAAGAGGAAGGATAAGAGAGATAAGGTACCTATAGGGACAAGGTGTCTTACCCTCTTGTTAGAACGCCATGCTACAAGCACATACTTTGGATACAGCTAATATAACATTAGCATAAACTTAATGGTTTCTTATTACTACATGTAAACATGAGGAATTGAATGAGCATAGGCAATATACATTGAATTATTATCTTCAAGTTAGCCGAACTGACCTTAATAAAATTTAAAATATAGTTCTGTCTCATGTCTCAAAAAGCCTGCTAATTTTCTTAACATTTGCATGGAAGAAAAGTTAAGGCAACCTTAACTTAACTTTGAGCAAAGCCTGAATTTCTAAGGTCCAAAGTGTTAGTTTTCACAGATCATTGATTTATTTCAAAATAGCCTTAGCCACTTTGAATCGTTAATGAAAGGATCACATTTTCTTCTCTGAAGGTACACGGAACGGTACTGGCACAGAGAAATGTTTTGACATCCTCTCAATAAATTTAGACTAGATACAGACTTTAAAGTTTCATGATGTCCCTGGTCATCTTATGCTTAGTATCTCACAAACTACTGCCTCTGATTGTGCCACACCTCCTTCCTATGGTTCGAAATGGAAAGAACCAGAAAGGGGACTCTTATGAACCTCCCTCTAGGTAGCTTCAGCTTTTGTCCCAACAAGAGATACTTCATATGCAGCCAGATTCTCATCTCAAATAATAATTCCATTGCGTTCAATGGTCCAAAAGTGAAATCCCTTCTCATTTTTACTGTTGTGAGTGACAGCAGCAGTTGGTTCTGTGAAACTCCAATGTGGAGATGCAGAACTGAAACCACCATACCATTTTATCTCCCTTTTAAAATTAGGCTAATAACACAGATTAATAAAAATGTAATCCTGCTCATTACGAATAATCATCTATCTACAGATTAGACTGACTTACAAAGAGAATTTACATCTTTCTGATGAAAGGCCTCAGGTGATATCTAAGTGAACCTGCTAAGACAATATATAAATTCAGTGATCTTTATCATCAAGTTCATTGTTTTAAGGACTTGGAGAAACTATAGACCTTCAAAATGCTTTTACTTGGAAAATTTCTTTTTGCAGCTTAAGATGTCTAAAGTGTCTAGGCTTCTAGAAAAGCAGAAAAAAACATAGACCAAAATGTATCCTTCCAACGTCTTCCACTGTAATCTATTATCCAAGGCCTTCATACATACTACATCACCACAGCAATGCTCTTTGATGACTACCGAGTTCTTTTATAAATTATTCATACATCTTTTTATATCACCTACTGTGGCATCAGCCAGGGACAAACAAATATTACAAACATGGCACCAATAAAAAAGAATGCATAATCAGTCTCTAAAAATTCTTCATATTCTGTCAAGTCCCGCACATTGCTGTAGAATACTAACCACCACTGGATCCCTCCAGTTTGAAGGTCCCCTTCTACAAAAAACAGATTGCTAAATATTATTTCACAGACTGCAGCCCATTTTCTACTTTCATAGATGTGACTGATTCCTTTTGAACACGGGGTTTCTTTTCTGGGACTTGGGATTTTTTTTTTATTTTATTGTTAGATTTTTAAGTCTTACCAATAGTTTAATTCTTTTGTTATATATGAATAATAGACTGCGAACCATAGGTGGAACAGCAAAGTACACAAAAGCTTGAATGAAAGACATACATGCATGCTGATGCCATTACTACTGCACTTTCAGTAGGGTGAATGAATTAAGAGAAAGACAGAGAAATGTGGATTTGTGGATGTTGTGAAAAAGTACTCCAGTACGTTGATATTACTTTATTAGTACAGATTCCATTCTGTATTTCTTTCATCAGAAGGATGGACACTTGAACAGCCTTGGTTCTATAATGTGTTTTCATTCCTGGTCTACATGTTGGAACCTAGATATCAGAAGAAATGTTCAGTAAGGTCACAAAGATCTTGGGAGAGCAGTTGGGAGAGAGAGATCTTAGAACTATCATGAATATTGGAGAAATGCTCTAAAAAATGATAAAATTAAGCAGGGGCAAGTACAAGATCAAGGGTACTATTACATTAGTCAGTTGCACAGCTAGAAGATGGACAAAAATTATTACTTTGCAACTCCCCACTAGATCTACAGCATCAGTCACCAAAATGCAAGAAATAATCCTTGACTTGAGGCTGCCACAATAAAGCAAGGTCAGGAAAGACACAACTAACAAAAGTCACACACAAACAATTAGGGATTGCATAGATGTTCTGTCCTGCAGCTACTGAGCCATCTTCATGTCCCAATACAATTTCTGAGCACAGCTGTAGCCACTGTGTGTGTAACGACCACAAATGCACTGTTCTGCATGTCAACAACATGAGGAGGATTTTCAAAACAGGTCAGTAAGAAAGGAAGAGTCAGGGAACAAAAAATGGTACAGGGCAGGAAACAGAGCAGTGTTTCCACTGGTTTGTTTAGAAGGGATTAATGCCCAGATCTCATCCCTTTATTATGCCATTGCTAAAGTTTCTTTTCTGCTACCATTTGAGGTAATGAGCACATGTCTAATGACATAGACAGTAGTTTAGAGTTAACCTTCCTGTGGTAAACCCATCTGTTTGAAAACCGTTCCTTCCTTCTTTACCTTTTGAAAATGTAGTACTTTTCTGACTCAAGAGATGGGAATGGATGCTTTCCATCCGACTCTAGAATCTAGCATGATCTGTTCCACATTACGGATTGAGCAGTAAGGTATAGAGATTGGAGAACATAGACTCATTCATTCACTCTTCTACTGAAGTAACATATATGTTATCATTTGTACCTCCTACAACCTTCACTTAGTAGTGCAAATCATTTCTTGTGCTTTATCTTCATTCTTTTAATTAGCACAACCTAAGAATTCCCCTGGAATTTATAATCTCTTACCTATCGCCCCACCTAAGTTATAAAGTTGGTCTCAATAACCCAGAATTTAAATTTTCTTTTTTTTTTTTTTATTAAATCAAACTCTGCAGACCGAAACAGCAAAGAAATGAGGGTTATAAGGAGAACAGAACTGGAGATAAGGGGAAAAAAGACTGCAAGGACTGCTTTGATTGCTGCTCCCCTAGAGTCCCTGCCCACCTTTTACTAGAGTGTGGGAAGAGGTTTGAATGTATTTGGCTACCATACTGCAGCAATGGCAAAAACACTGTGTCACCAGTGCAACCAAATTCACCAACCTTCCCCCAAAGCTGAACAGATGCCATGGACAGATATGCCAGAGACCCCGGGAGTAGCCCCCAACTTCCAAACCGAACTGTCCTGCAGATCCAAGGGCTTTTATTATCTTCCAATTGCACAGTATTTTTGAATGCCTAAATTCAAACAAAAAAAGATTATCTGCCTCATTTTTTTTTCCCCTACAAATAATGTTTACTTTTCGTTCCTCTTGCTGCTTTGCCTTTATGAAAGATTTCATTCTTGGTTTTTCCTTTGATTCATATATATTGATGTATAAGCTTGGCTGTTGTTCTTTGCTATTTATCATTCAATGAAGACTAAATAAAATGGTGCCAAACTATTAAAACAACTTAAATTTACAAGTTGAGGCACCCCTCTAAATGATGACTAGCGGAGATTCTGATTCATTACTTTTCTTTGCCCATATAAAATGATGACTTCATGAATAAATGAGTGGAGTTTCTTTAAAGCTGAAATGCTGCCAGTATACTACAATCAGAAAATCCAGGGAGTTTTCTGTAGCAAAGGGTTTTGTATCACCAAAGCATATGGTTGTTCTTTCTAAAACTGTACAGTCTATAAAAGCCCAAGATAGACATAACTGAAAAACAGTGCAGATACAAGTGTCAGGAGTCACCTCTCCATTTACAAAAATCAGATTATAGATGTTCTGCTAGGTCTTAAAAGAAAAACCTGAGAGCTGTGCTGTACTTAACTGATGTTATAGGTTAACTCCATATGGAAATTAGAACAGGTCTGGTAGAAGCTAAAATGAATAAGTAACTCCGTTAGTTTTTGTTTTATTTAATATTAACTTCTTATCTTCCTTTTGTTTCTGGTCAAGATGAATGTTCCTGCAGTCACAAAAGACCCACTTGTACGTAATTCAGATTTGAGCACCTCCATGAGGAGGGAAGAAACCACAAGCTCCAAACTGCAAGCCTCACTAGTGTCACATGCAATCCCTACTCAGAACATAACGGGCTCATGGCCTTGTTGCATTCGGTGTAGTTATCTATAAAGACAGATACCAGAAAGTAGAATGAGGAAAAATAGCACAGAGTATAACTGAGATTTTTATTTCCCTTTAATTGCATACCTTTGTAAATATTCCTTCTGTAAAAAGGCAGCAAGCATTGCCAAGTGACCTATACATTATGTTATCCCTAACATCAGGCATAAATGGGTTAAAAAAAAATATAATATGTGTACTGTGTAATCTCATTAGTGTTGCTGTGAAGCTGACAAATTAATTCCTTTAACACTTTATTCAACTGTGAAATACAACTGTAGGGAATATGCTTAAACTGAAATAAAGCATACACTGGAAAAGGTTTCTGTTTGCAGCATTGTCTCTTGACTAATGAGTCTAAGAAAAGAAGAGTCAAGAAAAGAGGAAAGGAAAGCTAGTGCTCCAGCTATTATCTTCTCTGCAGAGTTGACATACGCAGGCTCATTATTGCATTATGTTTTATTCAACAAAATCACTTTAATGTTGCAGCTTAAATTGAATTCACTAAAGATCTTCATCTCTTGCTTAATGTGTCTCAAGCGTCTGCTTGCTGTTTGCGTTTTCTTCAGAATTATGGCAGGGAATCTTTAGAAACAGCAAAATTATATGCAATTCACAAAACAACGTGGCTGTAATGTGGTAATCGGCCTTCAGCATAATTAAAGGAACATTCCCTCATCAAAGTAATTCTGCAAGAGACCTAGAGGCTGTATTGTACAAATCATCCACTTAGTAAAATTCTTTATCTGATTTGCATTTAAAACCTAGTTATGTAAATACATTTGCTCAGTGGATCACAAGAAATGTAATGACTTAAAAAAATTAGTGATTAGATAAACCTACTTCTCCATAAATCATGTTGTGCAATTCCCTTTTATTCACCTAGAAATATTTAAATTAGTCTGCTATATAAGGTCTTCTGGAAGAGAGGAATTCCTTTGACGCATACACGTAGCCATGCATGACATCCACTCTGGACATGAGAATTCTACTTCTCTAAAGTAAAAGCATCCCAAAACACAGCAAAAGGCAAATGCCTTTTCCTTATCAAATGATTTTTAACAGATCAGAGGAATTACATTTGCCATTTTGATCTGAAAGCTTGATTCCCAGTTTAAACTAAAGCAAATGGTAGTGAAAGGTGACATGTCAGTGAGAATTAGTACTGCACTGGGGAAAAGGCTAATTTTAACAAGGTTCAAGATCACTTGTCGCAGATGGTAAAGTCCTATCTCTTAGACTAGCTTTACTGTTGAGTACCAATGCTGGTGGAAGTCTCTAAAATTAGGACATAAGATTTGCCAGTTGTATTTGTGTTTTGCTGCTGTTCTATAGCTATTAATGCTTCAGTTCACATAACCTTTTGTCAAAATACATTTTTTGTTTCTTTCATTGTTCATAGTATCTATATAAACACAGTACTCCTATAGTACTTTAATAGCAGGGGTAGTCCACGAAGCCATGCTATTTCTCTCAAACACCATTTCAGTACATGAACTAACGCATTTTAGACAAAATGGTGTGTGAGGATGAGCAAAGGAGCTATATGAATGCCTCCTTCAGGCAAGCTGTTTAATTTACGCTTACAAGTAGTCTGTACCTAACTACTCCTGGACACACCATGTTTTGGTCCGAGTGTCTCATGGCTAACAAACTCTGGGATTGGAATTTAGGAATTTGCAGCCATTTGAGTCAGCTCTTGAGCTACTTGTTTCAGCTGTCTTGAGACAGAGTCTGAACAAATAATTGGTCTCTTCCTTATACACTAGCTGTTAGGTGACTTTGGGTCCAGGCTCAAACTGAGACCTTGTGTCTTAAGCACTGGGAAATCTAATTTCCTTTAAATGTGCCATTGCAGGCACTGCCTCTGCTGTGTTACTGTGCTCAACCCCTCATGCCCCTTCCCTAGGCAAGGCTTCCCTTGCTGTTCCCTGACACCATCTTTGAGCTGTCTCAGTCCTTAATAGCCCGAACCCTAAGGGCATTTACCTGGGAAGGGGTGGAGGGAATAGCAGCATTTCTATGTTGCACCTGATGACTTTAAATACAGTCAGAAAGTATCTGACACATGGGAGTATTTTGAGAAGAGACAATTTTAGTTTCAGTGGAGCTAGAAGAGGTTACAAATTGATTGTTAAAAACCTTTAAAACTACTGTTTTGTAGTGATCAAGCGCTTTACTGGGTTGCTTTATTTTGATGCTACTGGGAAAAAAGTGTGCCTTTTCCCCTTTGGTTTACCTTGAGAATATTTCTAAGCTTCTCTGATATTTGTACATTCCCTTTTCCACTCCAGGGTATATACACTTTATGGTAGGAAGTCTGTAAAACTGAGGTGAAATATCATTATCTACACATTTTACTAGATTTGCATTATCTGAGCTTTGATGTCAAGGGAAAAACATAGAATAATAAAAAATAAGCACCAGAACCTATGATAAAATATATGTTAAGCATTAAACTCTCAAACTTGTGGAAGACTACAGCCCCATAATTTCCATCAGTGTTAATTTCCATCACATAACTGTCCCCTAAGCACTATAATTTAGCAGCATATAAAGAACAACAGCAGAATTCTCTTTTCTCTTCTCCCCCACCTTCCCATTCTCAACAAAGTCTTCAGAGAATGAGTGTTTTCAAAGAAAACCCCCAAAGAGCACAAGGGTTCTCTGGCAGCACTACAGGGTGGAAAGGAAGCAAGAAAGAAGCAAGGAAAGAAATGACAGTGACTCAACCAGACATTAAATTTTGACTTTGGGAACAGGCTAAAAATGCTTACATTTAAATAAGTATAAAATATTAAAATTAGCTTTAGGAGACAGGTCTCTTCCTCTTGTCCTTACCTTGAGCTTCTGTCACTCTGTGCCTCTACCCCCATTTATGTGAGGGGGATAAATATTTTTAAAACCTCTGACAAGCGTAATGTTTTAGAACTCTCATACGAATTGCCCCTGAGTAATGTAGCAGTATTTACCTGTTTTGCAAGTTTTCTGTTCAGCACACGCTTCTCACAAGCTTTCTCCACCCACCGGCAAAACAGCTTCACGACGGCCACTGTTCCTGTGCCACGGCTAACTCCCGCTCCTGGCAGCATGTGGGACCTGCTGCTGATAGCGGCTTCGGCTGCCCACGGCCGGAGCGCCCCAGTCCCGTCGTGTCCCGCCGTGTCCCGCCGTGTCCCGCCGTGTCCCGCCGTGTCCCGCCGTGTCCCGCCGTGTCCCGCCGTGTCCCGCGGGCCCCGCCCGCCCCTCAGGCCGCCGGCACGCGCCGGGCCTCGCGCTCCTCAGGGCCGCGGCAGCGCCTCCCCTCGGCTTCCCGCCTTTGGAGCCGCGCGCGCCGCCGCCGGCACCGCCCCGCTCCCGCCGCACAACTCTCGCGAGAGCTGCCGCCCGCCGCGCGCTCCCTCAGGCACGCGGCGCGGGGCCCCTCACACAGCCGGCGGGTGCCTCGGGCGTTTGGCGCCTTTTGCAGAAGCGTCTGTGTGTGAGGAGAGAGGCTCTGGTGTTTGGAGGTGAGGAGGGGAAGAAGCAGAGTTACGAGCTTTCTGAGGGATGGAAAGTTACTCGGCATTTTTCATTCATGAACTCGATGATCTTCAAGGTCCCTTCCAACCTAAACCATTCTATGATTCTATGATTTAGTCGTACCTAAGAGGCAAGCCTGCAAATGACAACACTAGAGAAATCTTAGCGCAGCTCAGAACAGAAACTGTGTTTTGAACCTGTGGAAAGGTGGTCTTAATTCACCCTGCTGTTTGCAATCAAATACTAGATGTTTTAAAAAAAATGCACCTGAATTTTTCTCTCTAGCTTTGATATCTAAGTTGTAATTGACTAGCAAAACTGTGTGAAAAGGAAAACTTGTGTGTGAAAAGAAAAATTAAAAACTTTCAGCAGAGTGGACAGTGTTCTGTGTTAAAAGGAAAAATTCTGTGAGAAAAGACAAAAGCATTTCAGCAGAGCAGACGAGTGTTGGTTGCGTTTGTTGCTGTGCTTGGGTGCTGCAGTGTTGCCTGTGACAGAAAAAGGGCCCAAATAACACTGTGTCTTCAGAGCAAGGTTTTGAAAAGCAAAAATATGCACAGCCAAACACTGAAAAGCAAGAGAGAGAATACAAAATACCTGCAAATTAGCTGGGCACTATTTATTCTAGGTATTGAATGAGTGAGGAGTCCTGAAAGAAAATCCATGAGAAGGCATCGTGAATGGCTTTGTCATCAGCCATAGCCATGGGGACTTGAGTATAATGTGCTTACTTTTCTAGGTCAAATACTAAACAGAAAATAAGTGTGAAAGCTTCTTTCTTTTAAAATTTTGAAACATTTCAGTATCTCAGAAGCTTTCTCCCTTCTTGTTGAGCTATTTACCAAGCTTGGTCACGGTTTCAATCCCCTTGAAATCTAAATACTTTGACAATTCTTCTATTTGTCAGAGTGTTTCCTAGCTTTGAGTATGTAAAAACATCTTGTATAGCCACAAGAAATGGCTCTATACAAAAATCAATTAAAAGGGCTGAAGTTAGGTACAAGGAACACTGGCTGTATTTTATTGACTGAGAAAAATGAGATGTAGTCTATCCCTTCAAATTCCTTGCAGCGCCTACAGGATGTGTGAGGGATAGCTGTACAAATGTGAAAGATTGTATGAACAGTTCAATTTTTATTTGTTACTGTGTAGTTAAAAAGAATGTGATTGGGAAGATTTCCTGGTATTCAAGTCCTAGGACCGTGCTCTGGATCAAGTTAGATGCGCTGAAAGGAGCAGAACACTCTGTGCCCCTGAGACCTGTGTGTGTGCTGTCACCCTGGGGTGACAGTTCCTTTCCAAAGTGTGGAGCTTTCCCTAGGCAGCCAGGCAAGGAAGGAGGAAGGACAAAGGTGCAGGATCTGGCATGGGGAGATGCCAGAGAGGCAGGCAGACTCCTTTGACTGCAAAAAAGGTCCATGACTGTGCTTTGGAAGCACTGGGAAGATTTTTCCTATCTGGGAAATCTCTTACGGACTTAGCAGTTTGAAAAGCCTGAAAGCTATGGCAGGAGAAGGAACGACTGAAGTAAAGGATACATCTTTGCAAGAGAAAAGTAGGCATCAGAGAAAATTATTTTCAAAACCTCATTTATCTGTTTCAAACCTGAGTGCTAAGTAAAGAGGTAATAAAGAGTAAAGAGAGAACTCCTAGTACAGCGCTCGCATGCTTCTAGATTCATAGTCTATTTTAATAAACCTGTTTGTTTTAATAAACCATTAGCAACTGGTGGCCTTTGGTGTGCTCCCTGCAAAACATGAGGCAGATGCATCCAACAGTGTTAGCAATGGTTAATGTTAATATGACTGTGTTCTAAACTGGTTTTTAAACTTGCACTATCTGTGAAAAATTACAAATTTCATTCTTTTTAATTATAATTTCTTTTAAACAGACAAAGCTTAATGCGGTGATTCTATGGTCACTTTCTCCGATCAGTAGCCATTGAGATCAATAAGCCTACCTGTGCCAAGATTACCAATATGGGTGAAATCTGGATCACACAACAGATGTTCCTGAGAGAAGAAAATACAAAATCCTGCCATGCACTTTTTAACTACAGTTCAGGTTAGTCATGGGTTTATTTGTTTTAGGATCAGTGCTTCTCAGGATCTCATCCTGGTTCCAAATTATTTCTTTAATGAATCCAATGTATTCTAATTTTCAGCACAGTGATCACATGGCAAGTAGGTAAATTAACAATTTGGTCTATAGAATTGACCCACATCACATGTATTGATCTGACTGGAACTGAAGTTTGCCATTTCCTGTTTACCACAGTTCCTCTGGAACAGTCCTATGGAAAATACTTTTCTTAAAGCTCATGCTATGAAGAAAATAAAACAAATCTCTTCTCTTTAACCTGATTTTTCTAGTATAGCTCCCTTTTTGAAGTTTCCAGCCTTTGCAATTCTCTTATTCTGCCTTCTTAGACCCATGTATTCTTCAGTAATGTGCTGTGTGCTATTCTTCACACAACATGAAACGATGATCTATTTGTGAACTTTTCATCCATTAACGGAAAATATTTAGCATTTTTTCATTGGGTTAGTGAGATCTGGCCACCTGTGTCCTCAAAGGCATAACTTGAAAACTCTGGAAAAACTAGAGTGATGCTCTTTTGAGAGAATTTTTCCTGCTTGCCCAAATTACGTGTAAATTTATTTGGGGTAACTTGAATAATTAAAGTCTTCCTTCCAGTGAGGGTAAAAGGAAACAACAAATAACTATTAAAAGAACTATTTTTTGTATTAATTCTTCATGTCCATTCAGTGAGATGAAAAAAATATAGCTTAAGGATGTCACAGTATAAGAGCTGCTGGATTTCTATATTGGTTTATATTCTGTAATCCAGCTTGGATTTCTAGAAGTACATTTACCTCAGAGCAATTAACTATTTTTTTAAATTCAGAGTTTAAATGCTTTTGCCTAGGTATCTACAAATACATGTACCACAATATTTAAAAAAAAAACAACAAACACAAATAGAATACATTGTGAAGTGTGTTCATGAAAAAGGATTTCATACTTCCAGAGAAACTGCAGGAACTCAAACCATTTTGGTAGACAAATCAGTCTGTCACTTTCTCCTTGTCCTTACCATGTAAGATCAATTCAAAGAAACAAACAAGCAAACAAAGGAAGTTCTCATGTTTATTTCCTTTTCTTTGATGTGAAATGTGTTCTCTGTTACCTTCAAAATGTTTCCTGAATGTACTAGACAAACATATAATTCAAAGGTGAACAAATGTTAGTGAGGTGACAGTGGGGCAAATAGCACCATGTTATAACACCTGTTTTCTTCTGGAATGACTGGTAGCACTAGTGGCATAAGCAAAAGGAGTTAAAATCATATTGTTCCAACCCCTGATTTTGCTTGCCTTTCTTGTCTCAAGATTGCAAGAGATCGTGGCAGAGAAGTAGCCAAGTCTGCTTCCTCAGTAATAAAATGTCTGTATTCTGTGGGGAGGGTATTACATGGGAGGAGGTGTCTTGCAAGTACATAAAAGAGAACTGGAAAAGGCCCTCTGAAGAAGGATAATGTTTCTTTGAAGGAGTCGCAAAGCTGTGGAGAAAGAACATCTGTTGGGAATTATTCACAGTACTGCTGGTTTGTAGAGGAATTAAGCCAGACTTGGTTTGAGATACTGTCAGTAGTCAAGAACAGATTGAAAGGCCTATGTTCTGCATATAATTCATTATCCTGTGTACAGTTAAAAAGAAAACACAAACAAGAAACCTGCACACACACACTCCCCTTCCCCCGAATAAACCTTCAAATGCCAAGCAGAGCTGAAGTTTGAAATGGAATATATTAATGAGATCTATGAAACCTGTGAATACCACCGGTGGGTCATTTCTGGGCTATAAATAGGACATATTTCAGATTTGCCTTTACACTTTTTACAATCTAAACATTTGTAAACAGTGAAGAATGGTCTGGGCAATCTGGAAATCTAACAGTTTATTCCCTGTAAACTGAGCAGGCTGGATTGGCAAGGCGGCAGGCCAGAATGTAGCTCTGCCATCAGCAGCTCTTCTGGCTTCCACTGAAAACTTTGATGAGTTTTTGCAGAATACATAGATTCCACTGATTTGGTCCTTTCTTATGAGGAAATACACTGTTGGAGGTAATGTGTGAACTGTCCTAGCCTTTGCTTTTGTACTGTTATGCTCTTACTCAGGTGTTGCCTTTCTTCAAATTGGATTAAATACTGCAGAGGACGTTTGTATTTGAATTACAAACATTCCTGAGGCGTAGTTGGGAATGAGAGACCTAATGGGGTAGGTGGCATATGCAAGCCTAACATGCCTACTGAACTTGCAATTTAATTGTGTATTTTGAACTGGCTTATATTAGCATAATACAAATAACAAGTTCTATCCCCACATCTGCTAGCTCCAGATTGGTGTACATAATAATTATTTTCTTTAGCTTAAAAAAATATACATAAACTAAGCAAGGTGCAAAAATATCCTAATAGGATGAAGGCATTCTGCTGCTGGCAAGGTCTCCTAACTGGCTATGTTGTATTTGGATGTCAAATGCAGTGAAAAATAGAAAAGTCTTAAACTTTCATGTCTTTAAGACCTAAAAAGCAGCTCATGAGTCACTCTTACAACTCCTTATTTTTGCAGTGTGCTTCATGTGAAGGATTCCCATAAAATACACTAGAGCAACTTAGGACTGACTATTTTCATGTGAAATAGGGACTAGTGAGTGCCCTTAGGTTCCTGGGCCCTAAAACCAAAATGAGTTACCACATTCAGCAATGGTCTGTGAAACTCCTGAAGAGGGGAGGAATACACGGTGATATTTGCTTTGAGGCGGGTATAGGAAGGAAGAGGAACGAGAAATGAATGGCTCCACTTACAAGTCTACTATACAACTCTACAGAGAGCCTACTACAAGAAGAAAGGCTTCATGGCAGATTTTCTTACCTCTGTTGGGTGTCCTGGCTGTACAAAGTGTTACTTTGGTTCATAAAGTCCCTGCCATACCCATGTAGCATTCTGTAGGAAATCTAGGAATAGGGTGGCACTGAGTCACATACCGGCTTGCAAATGGGCAAAGGTTTTTTCCTTTTATGTGTTGTTTTTGTTATGTGGTTTTTTTACAGTTATGTGTCTACTTTGTGTAGGCTCGCCAAGCCTTGTACTGATAAATCAAGCCTTGATATACCCAGCAATGATCTGTTTCTAAATATTCATCATTAATAAAAAGTTCCCTGTGCTGTTTTTTTTTTATTGTTGTTGTTGTTGTTGGGGGGGGGAGGGGGGGGGTGTGGGGGGGTGTTGGTTGTTTTTTTTTTTTGTCTCCGAAACCCAAGGCAGCCTCCTAAAATGTAATAGATAACTTGCTTCCAGTTGAACTAGTTTCCTTTCTTCCAGTATACACGTACCTGGAACAGGGAATATAGAATGCTAGGTATGAGCTAATTTAGTAAGTAGAAATTGCCACCTCTTTTAAATTAACTATTGATTTGGGGAATTTGTGTACTGAGTTTAATCAAGTGTGATGAGAACAGATAACTTTACTCAGTTTGTTTGAATTCAAGGTATATAAATCTGATGGGGGACATCTATATTTTAGGAGTGGAACTTCCTGCTAGAAGCAATCAATATCTTCCCTGGAGCTAGGAATTCAAATTTACTGGAGCCTCTCAGATATAAAGTTTTATGTGGCAACAAAGATTTTGATCTTAAAAAAAATCAGTTTAGCATCACCATATGACACTGGATATGTTCTGGAAATGATGCAGACACTGCTTTTCATTGAGAAATGAAAGATGATACTGCCAGTGTTAGCTGAAGCCTGTAGTTCAGCTGTTGAGCGGGGGGAAAGTACAGCTGCCTTCAAAGGTGAGAGTTTCTTTGCCTACGGACTATGAACCAGAGTGAGGAAAATATTCTGCCGAAGAAGTGGTTTCATATGGAAAGACTGGGAGAAAAATCTTCTCTTACTTTCATTTGAAAATCTCACCAATTATTTCAAATTAATTATTCTAAAATTTTTAAAACAATCCAATGATAGACTTCATAGATCTATTTAAAAATGATGCCACAAAAATATTTTAAGGTCTCGTTGCTTTTCTCCACAGTCTCACTCTAAGTACTTTGTATTAATATAGTATATTATAGTATTAATAGTATAGTAGTATAGTGTACTATTAATAAGATGCCTCTTTGCTCTGATGATACCAGTTATTCCATGGCCTCATAGGTTACACTATTAAAGTTTCTGATATTTTGAATTTTAATCCTATTAGCTTAGTCCCTGAAGAGTCATCTCCCTCCTTGGTGTGTTCATCCTCCATGTATTTCAAGAAGGTTATTGTTCCCCTCTGTGATTACTTAGTCAAGGTATTACACATTAAGTCTTTAATTGTTTCTTCTGAAGAAATCCCTTTAGCCCAATTTGTGGCTTAAGTATTTGTGCTTATTGACCAAAGTCCATCTTCAGTACAAATGGATGCTGTTACTGCTAGGTAAACAAGCTTTAAATCAACAGGCTAGCTTTCAAGTTCTTATGCTAAGCTTTTTCTTAGCCTTAATGTTGGCTAGGTTCAGCAGCTACCTGATGGCTTTTTACAATTTTTTGCTTGTTTTTCCACAGTAAAAATCTCAGCTGCTGGTGTTGTGCTCTGTGAGTGGCACCACTAACTGCTTTTTTGTTATTCTTGCACTGTGATAAGATGAGCCCTTGGAAAAGGACTGCAAGACAGTGATTTAATGCCACTAGCTGAAAGAAAAGTATGCAAATTCTTTTCATACTGGAAGTATATGGACTTTTGGATAGTCCTTTTCCAGTATAGTTCTATTTCTTTTTTCTACCAAAAAAATGAGTATCAAATTTAGTTGACAGTCTGGCCCTCAGCTACTAATTGTCAACTCCATGATATATAACTGAGGTTAGTTGTTAAGGAGTAACTTTCTGCTTCAGATTTTGAAGCACAAAGTGCATTTTGCACTGGCTAGGACAGCTATCAGGACTAACTAGCCTGGCTTGGGCTGTTGCACTGGTAAAGAGCCTTTAGACTAACAGCATCTGATGTGTGTGGTATCAAACTATGACTATTAAAGTCTCTACTAGCTTAATCCTGCAGAACAGGTGTAAAAGAGAAATTGTCCCTTATGCAAGGGAGAAGCAGGCAAGTTTTTAAGTGGTGTGTAGAGAGGTTAGGAATGTCACAGTTGTTCAGGGTCCATTCGTAGCTCATCCTTTAAATAAAGAGCCGTAATTTAACATACGGTTGTCACAAATGGCTGTAGAACATGTATGGGGCAACTTTTTACATGAATTAGGCAAATATTTCTTGAAAGTTGAGGGGTCATTTCTTCCTCGTAGTCAATCTGTCAGAAATAGATCAGTTCCCAGAGCTGGTCTATGCAGAGCACGCGGCTGTGAATCTGCTTTTATGAGAGAAACAAGAATGAAGGACCTCAACTCCCATTTAAAAAATGCCTTTTCCTTACATTAATACAACTGAATTTTTATAACATATAAAACCAAATAGAAATAGATTGCTGGGGCTGAAAAGAAGCAGCAGCTTGCGCAATGGTTGAGAATTAGCAATGTTAACTACTATGGCAATTGTTTGTGCTGTGTTACGCAGATAGTATTTGAAATGGTTTAAACCTCTTAACTGGTTGGGGTGCCTCATGGCTCGGGACAGATTTGCAACATGAGAAGGAACACCTAGTTGTATTACAAAACTTTGGGCTTTAGAAATCTCTTTCCATGACAGGGTGATACGATAACTCTCTACCCAGACAGAGCTCCACCACCCACATGGAGCTGCTGAAGGAAGAGGCTGCAGTGCAGACCTCAAACTGCAGGAAGTGGCTAGACCTTTCTCCTGGAGCAGGGATGGGCAGCAGGCCTGCCTGCAAAAGGTGTGCCCAGGTGGAGGACCTCCTCCAGCAGGTCGCTGAGCTGCAGGAGACAGTGGGGAGCCTGTGTAATATGAGGGAGGCCAAGAAGGAGTTAGATACCTGGTTCCAAGTTCAGTCTGCAGTGGACCAATTGTCCACAGCCAAACAACCAAAAACTCCCATACCACCACACACAGAAAGGAGGGGGCCCAGTAATGCAGAATAATGGAAGCTTACAACAGCAAGGACCAGCAGGAGGAAGAGACTTACCCTGAAGCCTGAGGTGCCCTTGCAGAACCACTTCTCCACTCTGCAGAATGAAGAGGAAAGACCAGTCACATCAGGAGAGATGCTGGAGCTGCGTGAGGCAGCCCGATCTGCTCTCCGTAGAACTACCAGCGCAATTAAGAAAAAGAGACGGGTGATAGTAGTAAGTGACTCTTTTCTGAGAGGTATGGAGGCAACCATTTGCTGACCCGATGCACTCTCTCCCCAAGAGACTACCAAGCCTTGTACAGTCCTCTGACTATTATCCGCTACTGTTGTTTCCTGTGGGGACCAGTGATAACTGCCAGAAGCGGTCTGCGGAATATCAAGAAGGACTACAGAGGCCTGGGAGTGGCAGTAAAGGACTCTGGAGCGTAGGTAGTGTTTTCATCAATCCTCACGGTCAAAGGGAAGGGGGTTGAAAGGGCCAGTCAAATCTGTCAAGTCAGCAAATGGTTACAGGACTGGTGCCGCAGCCAAGGTTTCGGCTACTTAGACCATGGGACTCGCTTTAAGAAACAAGGTCTACTGGGGGCTGATGAGGTCCCTCTGTCAGAGAAGGGGAAGAGCATCTTTGTTTGGTCAGAGGCTTGCCAAGCTCATGAAGAGGGCTTTAAACTAAAGTTGCAAGGGGAGAGGAACCTCAATCCATCCCACTTCTATCAGTTCGATGCCAGTGCCAGCAATAGATGCCCAGAGCCTGGAGAAGGATGTTCCAGATCCTCCTGGAAACTGCTGAGGCACATGGGAAATAAGGAGGTGGTCAATGACAACCAACATGGCTTCACTAAAGGCAAATCGTTTCTGACAGATATGGTGGCCTTCCACAACGGGGTAACAGCGTTGATGGATAAGGGAAGAGCAACTGATGTCATCTACCTTGGACTTGTGCAAAGCATTTGACACTGTCCTGTACAACATCCTTGTTTCTAAATTGGAGAGACATGGATTTGACAGATGAACCACTCGGTGGATAAGGAATTGGCTGCATGGTCACACTCAAAGAGTCGCAGTCAGCGGCCTGATGTCCTAATGGTGACCAGTGACGAGTGGCATTCCTCAGGGGTCAGTACAGGGACCAGTGCTGTTTAACATCTTTCATGGTGACATGGACAGTGGGACTGAGTGCACCCTCAGCAAGCTTGCTGACAACACCAAGCTGTGTGGAGTAGTCGACATGCTGGAGGGAAGGGATGCCATCCAGAGGGACCTGGACAGGCTTGAGAGGTGGGCCTGTGCAAACCTCATGAAGTTCAACAAGGCTAACTGCAAGGTCTTGCATGTGGATCAGGGCAATCCCAAGCACAAATACAGGCTGGGCGGAGAATGGATTGAGAGCAGCCCTGAGGAGAAGGACTTGGGGGTGTTGTTTGATGAGAACCTCACCATGATCCAGCAATGTGCGCTTGCAGCCAAGAAAGCCAACCACATCCTGGGCTGCATCAAAAGAGGCATGGCCGGCGGTCGAGGAAGGTGATTCTGTCCCGCTACTTCGCTCTGGTGAGACCCCACCTGGAGTACTGCGGCCAGCTCTGGGGGCCCCAACGTTAGAAGGACATGGACCTGCTGGAGTGAGTCCAGAGGAGAGCCACGACGATGATCAGAGGGCTGGAGCACCTCTCCTCTGAGGACAGGCTAAGAGAGTTGGGGTTGTTTAGCCTGGAGAAGAGAAGGCTTTGGGGAGACTTTATAGCAGCCGCCTTCCAGTACTTAAAGGGGACCTACAGAAGAGACGGGGAGAGACTCTTTATCAGGGAGTGTAGCAATAGGACGAGGGGTAACTGTTTTAAACTGGAAGAAGGGAGATTTAGATTAGATAATAGGAGGGATTTCTTTACTGTGAGGGTGGTGAGCCCCTGGCCCAGGTTGCCCCGAGAAGCTGTGGCTGCCCCATCCCTGGAGGTGTTCAAGGCCAGGTTGGATGGGGCTTGGAGCAACCTGGGCTGGTGGGAGATGTCCCTGCCCAGGGCAGGGGGCTTGCAACTAGATGATCTTTAAGATCCCTTTCAACCCAAACCATTCTATGATTCTATGATTCTATGATACACTGCTTGAAATAGCTCTTCTTCAAGTGAGAGATGGGATTAGGTGACCCCAAATGCTCCTTTTCAAGAACCTTTTCATGTTTTTTTTATCAAAATGTCTTAAACTGATACCATTCAAGACTGTGATAGTTTAGCATATCTATAGTAAAAAAAATTAAAGGTAGGGGGAAAGTAGCAGACCTATCAAAACATTTGCTAGGGAGATATAATTTAGTATTTATTTAATACAACCTTACACAGCACTTTGTTGCCTATGTAGAAAATTATTTTGTGAGACCTAGATTCTGTTCTTTGCTTTGGTATTTGTCTGAAGTGACTACCAGGTCAGCCCCTTAACTAGTTTCAAGAGTCCATGTGTTTTTATTGATGCACAGAAAACAGGCATTGAAAAAGTTAGAAGCAAAGAAACTATGTAAGAACATAAGAAAATCATAGATAAAATACAAGCAGAAATTCACAAAATTTTTCCAGGGGTGAATGCATTGTAGCATAATTTGTTGAACTGTATTTGTATACAACTGTGATATTAAGAGATGGATTTTTATGAAGTGAATCACCAGCATATGATGTTGAAATCTTTTCATCTGGTCTTGGCAGATCTGCTGGGCTGTATCTTCAACAGCACTGAAGGGAGAGTGAAGTTATAGTGGCTATATACATCTGTAGTCTCTCAGAACACATGATCTTTGAGGAAAATCATGCAAGGAGGTGCTGTAGAGTGAGAGCAAGTATGGTGAGATGTATCTCTTTAAGAACGTAAATATTATAGTTGTATTAAATAATTTACTGAAAAAAAACCCATTTAATTGTAAAAGCTGGAATGTGGATCATTTGTTCTTCATTGGAAGATTTTAAGCTTTTGGCTTGATACCTAAACTTAGTGGTGGTGCAGAAATGATCAATCAAAACATAATAGCTGATGCTGTGCATATGTTATTCTAGCTGCTGTAGAAGCCAGCATTATTATTAAATTTAATGGCTTCTCTCCAGGACTCAAATTCTATGGCGTTTAATTACTTCCTTGTGTGGTTTGCACCGCAAAGGTTGCTGTTTAAACACTGTTGATAAATAAAGGGAAGACCTTTAAAACTGTGAGATGCAGAGGCTATATCTCAATTTTGAACAGATCATTCAGGTCTGATTAAAATGCAATAAATAAAACAGCCCTTATTGTAGAGGATGCTGGCACATGCCAGCAAAGCATCCTTCTGTGTTGTGAAACATGGACACTGGTGTCAGTGCTCAGAGCACTCCTGGTGCTCCCTGGGGCCAGGGAGGATTTGGGGGAGAGGTTTTCGGATGGTTGGGGGGTATTCGTCACTCCTCTGGTAGGTGGGCTCATCTACCCAGTTGCTTGTGAGTACACAAGTGTCATGGCTTTGGTCCTCCACCTGAGTTCATTAGTTTAAAGTATGATTTAGCATGATTTAGCAAGTGGCTGCTGCTCTCTGGCGGCTGCTTGTAAGGATTTGCCGGTGGGATGCGGGAACTCCTCACACTCCCAGTTACCCTACATAGAATCATAGAATGGTTTAGGTTGGAAGGGACCTTGAAGATCATCGAGTTCCAACCCCCCTGCCACAGGCAGGGATACCTCTCACTAGACCAGGTTGCCCAAGGCCACGTCCAGCCTGGCCTTGAACACCTCCAGGGACGGGGCTTCAACAACCTCTCTGGGCAACCTGTTCCAGTGCCTCACCACCCTTAAAGTGAAAAACTTCTTCCTAATGTTTAATCTAAACCTGCCCTCTTCCAGCTTAAAGCCGTTCCCCCTCGTCCTATCACTACATGCCCTTGTAAAAAGTCCTTCCCCAGCTCTCCTGTAGGCCCCCTTTAGGGACTGGAAGGCCGCAATAAGATCCCCCGGAGCCTTCTCTTCTCCAGGCTGAACAGCCCCAACTCTCTCAGCCTCTCCTTATAGGAGAGGTGCTCCAGCCCTCTGATCATCCTCGTGGCTCTCCTCTGGACGCGCTCCAGCAGGTCCATGTCCTTCTTATGTTGGGGACTCCACAGCTGGATGCAGTACTCCAGGTGGGGTCTCACGAGAGCAGAGTAGAGGGGCAGAATCACCTCCCTTGACCTGCTGGCCACACTTCTTTTGATGCAGCCCAGGATACGGTTGGCCTTCTGGGCTGCGATCGCACATTGCTTGCTCATGTCGAGCTTCTCATCAATCATCACCCCCAGGTCCTTCTCCACAGGGCTGCTCTCCAGCCATTCTCCGCTGAGCCTGGATTTGTGCTTGGGATTGCCCCGACCCAGATGTAGGACCTTGCACTTGGCCTTGTTGAACTGCATGAGGTTGGCTTGGGCCCACCTCTCCAGCCTGTCCAGGTCCCTCTGGATGGCATCCCTCCCCTCCAGCGTGTCTGCCTCGCCAAACAGCTTGGTATCATCAGCAAACTTGCTGAGGGTGCACTCTACCCCACTGTCCATGTCGCTAACAAAGATGTTGAACAGTACGGGTCCCAGTACCGACCCCTGAGGAACACCACTGGTCACTGCTCTCCACTTGGACACCGAGCCGTTGACCGCAACCGTTTGAGTGCGACCATCCAGCCAGTTCTTTATCCACCGAGTGGTCCATTTATCGAATCCATGTCTCTTCGATTTAGAGACCAGGATATCATGTGGGACAGTGTCAAACACTTTGCACAAGTCCAGGTAGATGACATCAGTTGATCTTCCCTTGTCCACTGCCTCTGTAACCCCTTCGTAGAAGGCCACCAAATTTGTCAGGCATGACTTGCCCTTGGTGAAGCCATGTTGGCTGTCGCCAATCACCTCCTTGTTTTCTGTGTGCCTCAGCAGAGTTTCCAGGAGGATCTGCTCCATGACCTTGCCAGGCACAGAGGTGAGACTGACTGGCCTGTAGTTCCCCGGGTCTTCCTTGTTTCCCTTTTTGAAAATAGGGGTTATGTTTCCCCTTTTCCAGTCGGCAGGAACCTCGCCAGACTGCCACGACTTCTCAAATATGATGGCTAGTGGCTTCGCGACTTGATCTGCCAGTTCCCTCAGGACCTGCGGATGTATCTCATCAGGTCCCATGGACTTGTGCACCTTCAGGTTCCTCAGGTGGTCTCTCACTTTATCTTCCTCGACAGTGGGCGGTGCTCCGTTTTCCCAGTCCTCTCCTTTGCAATCTGCGTCTTGGGCAGCGCGGCTGTTGTCCTTGTCTGTGAAGACTGAGGCAAAAAAGTCATTGAGTACCTCAATGACCTCAATGATTAAGTACATGCCTCAGGCTCCGCACAGCAACAGCATGCAGCAGCTGCTGCTTGGAGGGTTGGCTTCCCACCATTTGAAGAACCAATGTAAGTGATAAAAATCACATTTCCAATGAGTTTCTGTCAGTCATAAGGGTAGTTAGCAGTTCAGTGTTTTAATATAGCCACTTTATTTGAATTGTAGTGCATTCTTGCTCTTCTGCCCTAGGGGACAGCTTTCTTGCAGTTAGTTGTCCCTAGGGTAAAATCAGGATAGTCCCAGTGACTTAATCTGAGCTGTGTAAAGACTGGCATAATCTCACCCTTTAATGCTTATAATTTCTTGGTCTCTTATCTCCCATGACAGATTTCTTTAGCTTCTTGTAGGACCTGTATACTGCCCAGTAGTTTATCTGACTCCTTGTCATTGATGTGTAGAGTAACACATGTGGCTTGCTCTACTTGGTGACTAACTGTAAATTGAATATACTTGCTTTACTGTAGCTGCTAGTTCTGTATACGTACAGCAGGGTTTTTTTCCACCTTTACTTTCTAAGGAGAACAAATAAGGCACTCCTTCCCTTGGTCCTGTGTTGTACAGCATGTTAGACTGATTTATGTCCATAAAGGTGAGCATAAGAGTTTATAATTCTGTTGCTTAGAAAAATACATTGTGGAAGTTTAGGGCATTAACTAGATGAAGGCTGGCAATTACATAGTATCAATACTTGAATGAGAGAGAGGAAAGGAGCATAAGATGCGAAATGTCTTTGAATTCCGGGTTTGTTTTTTTCCCCTGACCTTCCCACCTTCCACTTCAGTGTGTCTTTAAAAATATTTATTTCACCATAGCTGCATTCTGAACATAATACATCAATGAAATAAGTGATACTAAGAATGAACAATGGGCACTAAAGGGGGTTAGGAGTCTTTTACCTGAAATACTAGACTCATTTTGAGGCTGATATGAGCAGATATGCATTAATCTTTTCTGTTGCCCTTGGGCAGGTTTGAAACTACTAACCCACAGCCTGCTTTACATAATAGCAGATAGTCAGACGTTAGTTGTAGCTCCAAAACCTGTATTTTATGCCTTGGATTAGAGACTGCCTGTAGTACTTACTTGAAATTTCTGCTCCCTCTAATATAAATTGCTTATATAGCACTTAGGCACCTGAGATAATGCATGTATAAACAAAACTGGATAGCAGCCTTGCCTTTGCCGTTTGATAACAGGAGCAGGAGGCAAATAACCTAGCTATGTTTGTTAGACATGGGTTTGTTAGACATGTAGAATGGGTTTCTATAATTGTGTCATAAAAGGCTTTGATGGACCAGGGCATACCTTTCAATCCCATGCGAAGCTGAACCCTCATCAATCACGAGGCACTCTCACAAGAGGCAGAGACAGCTTCTTTCTGCTTCATGACTGAAGGAAACGGGATCTCTTCCTTTCAGGGCTGAGGCTTGGAGGAAAGTGAACTTGGTGAAAACTGGTTGGGATCATATGCTTTATTTCCACTGGAGTAAGGTTCACCTCCTGCTTTGGATCTTGGTCTTTTTTGGGGCTCGGGTAGTAACAGACACCCAGGGTTATATTTTTTTCCTTTGGCTATGATGAGAAGATTGTTATTTTATGGAGGAATGCTGTAGCTCAGTTATTTCTATTTCTGTTGCTTCCAGGTTGACCTAAACTTCAGACTCGTGTGTTTTTTGACCTGACTTCTTTACTCCTGCAGTATAGACAGAGAACATTGCTTTTGACTGCTGGAATCCATTTATTGTGTACATGAATTATGGTGGTATTTATTGGCCCTAGTTATGATCAAGGTTCTGTTGCATTAAGCTTTTCAAAGCATGACGCATGACACCACTTCTTCAGAAAGATACAAGGCAGACAAAGAAAAGGGATGTGATATACAAGCAAAGCAAGAGCTACAAAGTGTGAGAGGGAAACAAAACTTTTTAAAGGAGGGTTTGAATGAGGCTATGCTGAAGGGAGAGAGGTAAGGAGGAGACATTGAAGACAGCAGAAGCTGTAAGATGAAGATGCTAGGTGGACTGGAAGAATATTCAGATGGCAGTCACCATGCCTGAATGGTGGCTGAATGTTACAGCAGTTCCTTTATCTCTTCCAGCCATCTAATTTGTGCCTTCGTGTCTTCTCCTGCTCCTTTAGTAAGTAGTTTCCAGTACTATGATGATAATAGCTTTTGAGCTGACTACCTCTGAAATCACTGATAACATTTCTCTTGCTTTCACTGATCAAGATCTTATTGTAAAGTGGAATAGTACTGGAATGAGGAACAAAAAAACCCCAACGAGTTTAGTGAGAGCCAATTGCTGCATTTTTCAAGCTGCTTGTTTTGATTTGTCAGTTACTTCCTTGCAGTCCTGTGCTTTATCATTGTTCACAGATGTGCCAGTGAATTTGGGAGATATGTAACAGTTGCAAAGTGAATTTTTGTTCAAAGACCGAGGAGAACAGAGCACAGGGCAGCTTAATAAGTCTGAGCTCCTTCAGACACATGCCTTGGTAATATAAATAAGTTTATTTCAATGCATGACAGCTGTTGCTGCCAAAACTCTGAAGTCTGTTCCTAGCATGAAATCTAATGATGAATAAAATTAAGGCTTTGGAACTGCCAGTACATTATTAGGCCTCAGATGCAGATGGTGGGATAGAAAACACCTTTCTGGTTTGTAAACCAGAAATCTTTAAGGAAAAAAAAAGAGTTTGTGGAAAATAGTTTTCTTGGTAGGAACAAGAAAACTTTTCCTTTCTGTGTAGGGAAACTTGACCTTTAAACCTGGAGAAGGCGGGCGATTTCTGTATCGTCACAGAAGTAATAGGCGCTCTAAATAATCTTCGTGTGCACTTTTTTTTTGGCAAAAAGGAATCAGACTGAACTAGATTTTTAAGATTTAGAAGAGTTTCATAAAGCTTGTCTCTGCTGGTTCATATTTTTGCATGTTCCTACTTATGCTGCTTATTCAAAACTTTACAAGGGTGCTCGAGTGGAAGGAAAGAGCAAATAAAACTACCTTTCAGTATTTTCTTTCCTCTTTACTGGTTTGTACTTGCCTGATTGGGATATGGTACAATTCATTGGAAGCTAATTTGAAACAAGTGAGGCAAGCTGTTGTGGTGGAGGAAGCATGGGTTAATTGACTGGAAGTGACACCTATATTAAAACACAGCAAGGGAGGAGAAAAGGGTGAAGAAAGCAAAGCCTAGTTGACCCCTTGCCTGAGGCTTACTTGTGTGATGAGACAAGCAGATATGTAATATTAACTGCACCATCTACTAGGAGCTTGAGTGGAAGGCATTTATTTATTTTATGACCAAGTATGCTGAAGGAAGAACCTAATCACTTCCTGTACTGGTTATATTATAAAAAAGCAAGTCTATAAAACAGATGTAAATACATCCTTGTCCTTCTTTCTCCCATCCTTATCTAGCAATCTGTTTTGCCTCCAGCATGGAATCATCAGGGCCCTGAGAGCACTAATGGACGTTAATTGCACAGAGTTGCCTCAACTGGCTTCCTCCTACCTGTTGGGTGGTGTACAGAGGATTCTGAGACAGTCTCATTAATTTGTCAAGATGATATAGAGATTCCATAAATTTTCTAATCACAAAAGCTTGCTAGTTTCCTATAATGTTTAGAGAACATTTAGCAGATTTCATTTTTAGGAGAGAGTATTTGAAAGTAACAAACTTTCTGACTGTCATCTCCTATTACTTAGTATTCTTTGGCTGAGGTACCTTTTGCCTGGTTTCTATATTCCAAAAGATATTCTGGATGATCTGTCTAGGGGTGTGTATCTTTGAGGCTGCTGTTATCAAAGGCTTGCATTGCAAAGAGCATTCAGTTTGTCAGCTGTCATTGAGGTCCGTGTGAAACCTGCTGTAGAGATGTTGTGCCAGGCAGCTTTGTAGCCTGACAGTCAGCACCTGAACTTTCCCTAGGTTACATTTGGGAAAACAGGTCTGGTCTCCCTGAACTGTGTTTGGGTGGTTTTCATGGTAACTTGATTTTCCTAGAAGCAACAGCTTGCTGAAGAAAAGCGTGGACAGCTTCAAGATTTTCATTGGAATTCAAAATGCAAGCTGTATGGGTCTTAAAGTTTGTGAGCCAGCCTGAGATCTGCTGAAAACACTTTCTCTAATAGAAGTGCCCGTTCCAATTATTAAATTTAAAAAATGTTAAACTAAAAATTAACCCTTTTAAGAGGGCTAAAAATCTTGTAAAATATAAATAAATGCACTTCTAAGTGTCTGAGCATATCAAGAGGGTTGTAAATCACTTCAACTTTTTGTTGTGTTCGTATATAATGAGATAACATACAGTACATGGTTTGAAATATGCATGCATTATATATTTTGATGCCATGAACTAGTCTTGCGCAACAGTGAAAACAGTAGTTTATACTAATCAGCTTGAGCAGTTGGTATGTCATCAACGTACGAAGTTCTTCATCTGGTTGTGTTTAACTTACAGTCTTGACAGTTGACCTTAAACTTGAGCACGCTTCAGAATGCCTAGCACATGTCCTGTGCTCCCTTCAAGGACTAAAACAGGGTGAAAAAGTTTTGAATACCTTTGACTGATCTGTGCAAAAATGATGAAACCGACCCTCAGCAAACATGATGTTATAGCTGCAGTATGAAGGCTGCTTTGAAACTTGTATTAAACTGCTATCATTCTGATATATCAAAGTCCAAACTCCTATCAAATTAGGAAGTCTTTATCAAACCATGAATGGCATATTTTGTGCCCTTGCCCAGTCTTAATTGCACAACAAAAATACAGGACTAGCCAACACAAATGGCTAATAAATGAGATTGCTGAGATGCTTCTTAGGTTCTCACTGTATATTTGTTCTATCTTTGTTTTCAAATAAGTAGTCCAAATACTTCAAAATACTTCTTTCATGAGGGGGACACTGCAGTTTAAGGGCATGTAAATGGAAAATTAACTTTGTGCTTCAGTATGTTTAATGTGACCATGTACGCAATATTCCATCACAGCCAGGGCCCTTTCGGTAAGCTGACGTCAAAGCACTTAGGCTGGTGCAAATGACTAAGAAAAGCTTTCCTCCAGAGGACTTGAAACAGCATGAGAGAAAATATAAGCTGTTTATTATCTACTTAGGAGTTTTCTATGTGTATGGATTCAAATTAGTTGGGGGTGATGTTTTTAGGCTTTATGTCCGTAGCCCTATCCTGTGGATTGCATAGGCCTTTGCTGGGGCGGAGAAACGATGCCATTGATGCATGCTGCACCAACACTTGTACGGTGCTGTGTAATCCTGCTTGTCAGTCTGTCGCTTAGGAGACTGTAAATCCATGCAGTGGGTTTACAGAGTATAGTTGTGCCAAAATGGATTCTGACCTTCTGATCTGTGTAAGTCTGGGATGCCATTTGAATATGGTTTTGTGTCCTGTCAGCTATAGTATTTTGTTCAGCAGTGTATAATATTTTTCTCACCCGACTTTTATGATCCTGAGCTTTTAAAACAGTAAGTAAGTATCACCACTTTTTAAACCTTTCTTCTATATAATAATTTTTTCAGTAGGAAAGATATTTTTCAGAAAAATGTATATATATATTCTTTTTCCCCTGTAGCGCTTGCAGTCTTTCAGTAGTGGTTTATTACTCTCTGGCCATTTAAGATTCTCTTTAAAGAAAACATAGGAAAGACCTGTGACTTTGATGCTTTCTGTATAATTTTAAATGTGATAGGCTGTTTATAAAGCCTATAGTACTAAGCTTTCTTTTAATAGGTTCTCATTATAAACTTACTCTGGTTTGTAAGGGTTACACAGATGGAAAGTGATGGTAGGGAGGGTAATGCTGGTAATGGCATCTTCTACTTTATACTCAGCAGGTATGAATCCAGAGTAGCTCTCCTGATGCAACTAGATAATTTGAGATGGCTTCTTGTAAAAATTGAAACACTGTTTTCCGGCCTGTGTTTTAATATGAGCCACTTAGTGACAATGCTATTACTCTGCTCTCCAAAGAGTGCCTGTTTATTGCAGCAGTTTGAGAACTGGATGTTCAAATTCCTCAAAACATTTTAGGTGTTGTTATCCATTAAATAGAAGACTACATTGTGATCTGAAAAACTCAGGCAAGGCAGCAGGTGACACATATAGTTCCTACCAATAACTGCTCACTTGAACGGATGTTTGACAAGCTTATTCAAAGAGTGAATAGGATTGGGTGGGATGAGACTAATGTGAAGGATGGAGATGGATCATATAATACATCTTATATGCTTAATGTAGGCCACAGAGAAAACATCAATTGCTTTGATTAAAAATTAATCCCATTGTTCAATTAACTACCATATTCTGTCCTATAGGCATATTAGTGACATTAAAACAAACCAGCTCATCCAGTGAAATGCTTACTTTCTCTACTCTGATTCAACGTTATTAAGGCTCAAGATTATCAATAATGGGACTCTAAGGACTTGGATGTTAAACATTGTTTAATCAGAAGTCCATAGTGCTAACTGGTGGTAGGCAAGATTTTTAGTTAAGAATTATTTCAAAGTGTTAAAGAAAATTGTGTGGGAATAATCTACTTTCTTGTGAGGGATTTCATGTCTGCTGTCTACATTTGGATTTCGTGGCATAGTAAGGATTGTGGAGAAAGAACTCCCACCCATACAATGGTTTTGTAGCAAGAAAAGTACTGGGTCAATGAAGGGAAGAATTGTCTTTACAAATGTATTTAATAATAAATGCACTTTTTTGTTTTGACTTAAATTTATTAAATTGTAGTTTTGAAAGTGTCCTTGTTTCTAATCCCCTTTGATTTAAGAAAGGAACGTGTATAATATATCCACCATAGTTGTGCATGTCTTGCATAGTGGTCCTGAATGTGGGACATTGTCCTGTCATCAACCAGGCATGGTGGCAGTGGGAATGGAAATTGATGTGTTATCGTGCACAGAATGCGACTTGTAGCTTTGGAGAGAAACTTAAGGGCATAAACACTGGGTTGTTTCTGAGCCTCCAGGGGCAGCTGGTAGAAACAAACCACACCACTTGATCCCAGATTGGAGAAGCAAGCCTTTCCATTGTCTGTGGGTAACCATGAATCTTTAATAGTTACTGAAGTCCTAGGACTTTTCTGATAGGGTTTCATGGGGATATTTTGATGTCTGATCAGTTCTGAATGATTTAATAATCAGCGACATATCCTATTTTGTTTTTTTCGTATGGCCATCATAGCAGATGTAACTGTTGTATCCAAGTGTTCTTCCTAAGCTGCCGTCCTACCATTAGGTGCACATAGCATGCAGGAAAGATGTATCACAAAGCTGCTATTGGGAAGGAGGGTTTCTGTAGTTCTGTCTTTTGCCAAATCTTACTTATTACATGTCATCTGCAAGGGGCTATTTTGAAGCTGCCATATTATGGCATGAATCTAGTTCCAAAGTGCTCATGAAAGCTACAGAGGCCTTTACAAATACTTACAGTCTGTTCCAGTACTTTTTGAAGAACTTTGCAAAGGTTTGGGATCATACCCTTAGAAACCCAAATGTCTCAACAGTTCTAGACAAAGGTGTCACTTTGATTTATATGATGACATGTGGCTTGCAATTATATTTTGAAATATAGGCAGTACAGAAGCCACCATGTAAATAGATTCTTTCTCTCTCTGCTCCTAGTACAGAACAGAGTAAGTTTATAGGGAAACCTGAAGCTGTAAACAATGTGCTATAAACAATGGAGTCAGTGCCTCCAATGTTTGTCAGTGAATATAAAACAATAATAAAGAATGAAATATTTATAAGCTTTTAGAAGTAATTACAATGATGAGATGCAGAGTTTAATTTGGAAGCAATAGCAAAATAAATGAAAAATTTATTTTCTATACTTATTGCTTCATTTTCAGACTTATTAAAAAATAACTTGTCCTCCTTGTAGCAATAAGATGTGCCAAATTACCTGATTAACGTAAATTTACAATTTTGTTCTCCCATTGAAGTAATTTTACAAGTGGGTAAGTTGTCTGTTGTTCCTTTTCTTTTTTTTTATCAGAGCACGTATGAAAAGAGATCTGAGCTGCTGATTATATTGCCTTTCATTGGCAGGACTGGCATTTCATGTTCTCTTGCAGCATGAATAGACTTACGGAGCCTGTGTTTTCACTGCAAAGAAGGCATACATTAGAGGGCTTTAAATCAGAAGATTAGTCTTACATTGGCTTGTAAACTAAGGTGAGCTAAGGGAATGCAACAAGTATTCCATTAAATTAAACATCATAGTGCTCTGATATAAATGTCATTCTGAGGTAATTCCCATCATTTTACTCATTAAGACACTAAAATCCATGAATATACCAAACTTCTATGTTATGGTGGTTGTGAACTGGTTGAGCTGAATTACAAAATCACTTGAAAGTTGTCTAACTCCACTTACACTGAACCTGCCTGCTTTCAGTGGGAGCACAGTTAGATATAATCTCTTGGCTGATCTGTCCTTGAAACCTGCTATGACTGTTGTTTCCCTAGAAGTCTAACAAAGGGATCATTGCCAAGTTTAAACTCTGAGTGATTAAGTAGGATGCAAATAGTGCATAGGCAGCATCCTGGCATTCTGCAGGAGATGAAGTTCTCCCCCTGAACTGAAACAACTGTCCTTGATATTTCGGTTGCTTATTTGTAAAGCGGATACAATAAAATAAAATAAACCTTCTTTACATCTGTGTGTTATGAGACTCAGTCAGCAGGGTTTTTTCCCTTTTCGCCTCTGCCCAAACCTCTGTCTACTCCCTGGTTCCTTGCATCCCATGGCTCTCAGGCAGCACTTGGTGGAGGCCAGGCTTCCCAGCAGGACACAGCACGGTTTTCATCATGCCTCCAGCTGCCTCATGGCTCATTGTGTTTTGCTGCTGCACAACAGCTGGAAATGGAGAAGTGCAAGTTTCTCTGCCAAGATCGTAGGCCACCCATGTACCTCCCAGCTACTGCTCCTCGTTTGGTTCCAAGTAAGCACTGATGTTATGTTTTCTTTGCTGTTACAGAGGACACCTCTGTGATAAGGTAAACAAGGGAGAGACAAAGATCAGACAGAATTTTGGGGTGTTTTTGGTAACCCATATCTCAGGATGTGTTTGTATTTCTCACTCAGTTTGAGCACTGGTGTCTCAATACAGTGCTCTAAGATGCTCAGCATGCCTACTGTGTTATACTTAGTGTACCTTACAGCCCAAGAAGAGATGTTAGCTACAGTTGCGCTGACTGCTGAGAATGGTATTGCACCTGTGGAAGTCTGGCTGTTCTGTTTTGTTGTTGATATTATTGCATTTTTTAGCAATTATTCCAAGCAGATATGTCTTGAAAGCAGGCTGTGTGAGAATTCCCAAGGGCTCAAAGCACTTTGTTGCTCAGTTTGGCATACCTTCCTGACTAATGACGTCTTAGGTTTTAGTGAGTTGTGCTAATTGCTCTGTTTGGCTCATGATCAGTTTTGTGAAGAGTTCTGTGAGGAACCAACATGAGACTTGAAATCTAAAAAATGCTCATGAAGTATGAAGTGACTTTTGTCAAAAGAAGGAAAAGGAGTGAATATGGCCAAGACGATAGTTGTTAAGCTAACTATCTAGTCAAGCTAGAAGGTGAAACAGTAAATCAGGCTGACATTAAGGAAGGGATGTAGCGATACAGGATAATGAAGGCAGCTAGGTATGTCTGTAGCACTGACTGTTCTTCCAGGTTGATCACTTTATCCTCTTCTGAAATTTATAATGATCTGAAAGATTTGGACCCTGTTCCTGAAGTGAGCTCCATGCATAAAGCCTGGTGCTCCACCTTAAACTTACCGTGTAGGCTAATGTACTGGGGAACTGCCTGATACCAGGGATCCTTTTAGTGCAACATGTAATGGCTAACTATTCTTGCCATACAGTATTTGCATTCTAAGTAACAGGAAGCAAAGGCCTGACTAACCTTCTCTCCCCCAATACCAACAGAGAATTTATTTGTTGCCATTTCTCCTTTTCTTTGCATGAAAATTTTGACATTTCAAAAATGTTTGCTTTTAATTAGAAACAAAAATTCACTATCTGTCTCTGTAAATTTTAATTTCTTATGAAACAGAAGCTGTGCTTCAAAAACAAGAACTTAGACATTTTATTTTTTTATTTGGAAGAAACAGAATATGCCTATGATCAAGACAGTCTGGAGACACAAGTGTGCAAGGAGCTAGGCAGCTGCCTGGGAAGCACACTGCCAGGAATGTGGCTAGGCTGGTCATTGAGGCAGCCTCTGTGGCTGCCTGGTTCCACTTCAAACACAAATAAAATACTGGTAGAATGGCCAAACTCTTGCAAAGCACTTGAATTCTATGAAATCAAAGCTTTTGGATGGAGAACTGTTCCAACCGAAATCGATGCAGTTTACTGTACAAATAAGCTATCTGCCTGAACAGTATGACAGTTAAAACAATATTTTAGTTTCAGGATTATTTCTGTCTTTTTGTATTTTAGGTAAGGTTGGGGAGTGTATAGAAAGAATAAACTAAGCAGAAATAGGAAACAGGATTAAAGGACATGGTGGGACAAGTGTGATGGGAAAAGCATGTATGAGTGGTGAATGAGCACTAGAAAGAAGAAAGCTTCAGGCTTTTGTAGTCTGACTGCTCTTGCTGTTTAGAGCTGCACCTTCCAGTGTGGGGGAGATGATTTGAACAGTTGCAAAACTCTTTCAGGAGCTCCAGGCTACAGGGAAAAGTGGGAAAGATTGGAGAGAAGGGCTTGGGAAAGCGTTTGGATCACCTTGTTAATAAGCAGGGAAAGAGGGTAAAGGATTTTTGTAAGTCAACAGTTCTGCGTAGGGGATGTAACTTTTGTACAAAATCCCAGTTGTTGCTTGCTACTTCTACTGCTGCTGAGGATACTGAGTAGTGTTTTAAAGCGTTCCTTTTCTCCTGAGCAATATGTGTGTAGGAACTCATGGATGTGAGAAGTGGGGCATGAGCTGTATTAATCTGTGCTCCTGTGCTCATCTAGAGTGAAACTCTACCTGCAGTAGCTGCCTGGCTGTGCGCTTACTGGCAATCTCTTGTTTATTGAAGAGGATCAAAATTATCAGCCAAGCAGGTTACTTCTGTAGTAGACTTGATTGAAAAGACAAGGCGAAGCTGTGGAAATAGACCACTGCAGATTACAAGGCACGTGTTTATCTAGCCCCATTTAAAAAGCCTCGCAGTTTTATTTTTTCCTCTGCTGAGCCCACTTGGCTTGTGTTCATCCAGCTCTGAAAGTATTTACAGCTGCAAGTTAGACTGAGGCAAATGCCCACACCTTTACAACAAGAAGTTTTATTATTAGATGTTCAATGTCTCTAGTTCTGGGTGTGCAGACTTACGCATCTCAGGTCTAACTATCAGAACTGTTCCCTTATGCTTCTGCAGGTCTGGTTGGGGTGTCTGGAACGACTGATCCCTGTTAAGATTCCTCCTTTCTGTGTTCATTCTTGAGTAATTAACTGAATGTTACTTGCTCAGACTAAAGCCTGCTGCATAATGTCAGTGAAATCAGTGCTGGGACACAGATTAACTTCCTCTAACTCTGTCAGATTCTTGGAAGACATACCTTGTTGAACACTGGCAATACTGGACAGTTTGATTGGATGCCTTCATCCACAACTGACTGTTTGGTCACCACTTCTGAAGCTTAGTCCCTAAGCCCCTGAGTAGAACATATCTAGATATTTGCAGAGGGCTTCTTAGGGATTTACTTCACTCTGTAAGATATAAGGAACCTCACTTAAATCTACAAGCACTTAAGCAGGAGAAAACAGAACTCAGATTACCTTTTTTTTTATTTAAACCCTACATCATATTGCCTTCTGTATTGGAAGAATAAGGTGAAGCAACATATTGTAGTCTATATGTGAAAACACTAAGCTACTGTTAGATTTTTTTTATTTTTAAAAGGTCCAGATATTACCCCAATCCTTTGATTATGTGTGTTGCTGTTTTTCATAAACTGGCTGAGAGAGCAAAAAGGATCTCCAAACTGTCATGTTGGGTCGTCCTAATCTCATTTAAATCTTATTCCCAGAGCAGTAGGACCAGAATACATTGTGCAAAATTGATGTGACTGTGGAATATGGATTTAGAAGATACAAAAGTAATTTACAAAATAAGGACACCCTTTTAAAAAAAAGCTATAATGAAATAATTTTGAAAGAAGCTGTTTGGAATTAAAGCAATCTTTACCTTTTAATGAGTAATCATTCTTGGCATCAGTAACAGTATATAATCAAAAAACAAACTACAAACAATCAAAAAACACTACAACCCTGAGGGAAAGAGGTAAATTCAGATTTGAAGAAGGTGCAGCAAATAGTTTGTACTTTAAGGAAAGGCGGTTACTCTGGATCAGGTAGAACAGATGTACAAGGGCTTTGGCAACGTAAGCAGCAGAATTGTGCATACAATCAATATAGGAAAGGTTATTACTTCTTATTAGGTGCAGGGGGTGGAATATAGAAAGAAGCTTGTGAGTAGCATGCACTGGAAGCTGTCCTCAGCACAGTGCTACCCAGTCAGCAGGAGAGGGCGGCAGAGAAACAGAAGTGCTATGTGCAATTCCTGCAAAGGCTTCGAAACATCACTTAAATTTTTAAGAGGAGCGAGAGCACATCGGAGCTCTCAGAAGCCAAATCCCCTTCAAAAAGGCAGCTTCATCAGTCTTTCAAGAAAGTCCATAACACTTACAAAATGTCAAATTCCTGTGGCAGCCCAGAAGACGTGGTGAAGCAGAGAGGCAGAGATGGCAAGATGAGAAGGGAGGACGTGGATGATTCTCAACCTGAGGGGAAGAGGTTGAAGCTGGGGAATGAAGGAGGAAACATTGGGAAGGACAGAGGAGCAGCAGCAGCAGCAGAAGAAGAAATAATGCCTTGTTTAGGCAGAGAAGAGCCCGTGCCCGAAGGAGGTGGTGAAGGCAAAAGTGTAAGTGAGGATCTTTAGTGGCTCTAAGCTGGGAAAGGGGGAAGGGCCATGAGGTTACCTTTGAAATTATTTGTCATCCTGAAGTTGGTAATTGGGCATCAAGTAGTGTAGGATGAATGTGATCAAGTGTCCCGCCTCACTGAGATTATAAGAATGTTACTCTTTAGTTTCTTATCTTGGCTACCTGCTTTTTAGTGCAGGAGTGTGTGTTTTAATCTGGCTCTTCGCATACAAAATGTGTATGTCAGAGAAGTGATTTTTTGGGGTGGTGAGGGGGGAAGGAATATTAACTGCTAAGTCTTGTTTTTCTGCTCCCTGTATCTATTTAGAAATTGGGTAGCAGTTGGTACATTGAATTGGACATTTTGGGTTGTTTATCAGTCCATCCATTCAGACTTTAAACTGCATTTGTGTTGTGGAACACTATTTTACAGCTGTGGGTGAGGGTAGAGCCTCAAGGGGAAGAGGAGAGTTGGTGGTTAGAGATCTCATCTGGTGAGAAAGCAAATGTCATCTGTTGAGATTTTGCAAAAAAGAGCTGCTGAACAGTTGTCTGTATAAAGATCACTGTTACCGCATCTTTATAAGAGGTTAACTTTGTCAGTGTTTTCTGACTGGTTATTTAGCTCAGCTGCTCTGCCTGTCAGCTGGTTTCTGAGGCATAGAAGAAAGCTGAGGGGGAGAGGGGGTGAACATATGCATTCCCAGCCAGCTGAAGCTTTTCCTCTCATGCTGCAATTTGGGCCAGGTACTTTTCCTCAACGCATACTGGCTGCTTCCCTCAATCAGAAATGAAATGGGGGGTGAGAACAATGTCTTGGGTGTAGATGTTTCCTTTTTAAGTCATCATACAGTGAGAGTATAGCTTCTAGAATTCACTTAACAGTTGCTGGAAATTTTACTGTACAGGTTTTATCTAGAAGTTTTCTGAAATTTGTTTTTTCTCTCCTGGGATAGATTTCCTGAATGAAGGTATTCCTCTTCAAATGAGGAGTCAAGTAGATGCTCCACATTTCAGTAGGATTAAATTTTTAAATAATTTGAAAGGTAGTTTACTCAGTTCATTCTGGCAGAGTGTCATCTCTACGTGCAACAGTTTTCCTGACCCACACAATTATTTAAAATGTTCTAGAGTGTCAGCTTATACAAGCAAAAGTCTCTTTTATCAGTTGATGTAACTGCATATAGTTGCACTTTGGTATACGTCTATGTTTTGGGTTTCCAGTGCTCATGAAGGCATGGTCTTTTTCACTCTCAGATGTCGAAGTAGCACTCATGTTCTGATACCGGTTCTGGTAGAGATTTGGGGGTTTTTTTCCCAAAGATAAACAATATACGAGCAAGTTAATTGGTCAAATTGTAACTCTTCTTTTTGTCTGTTTTTTTTCTGAAAGTAAAGGTTTTAAATCCATTCCTCTAGATGTTAAATATCCATAACTGAATACCACTATGGCTGGGGTAAAAGTCTTTTTGATAGTACATCTTACTATAATATTTAAATAGGAAGTTATTGAAAAAGAAGCCTTAATTGAATAAGTTTTTTGAGGGATCAGTTTTAGAATGTAGAATATACTAGAATGGTGCATACCTAAATCACTGGGCTCTGCCCCATTTGTGAGGCTTGGTTTACTCCCTTATTAATGTTCTAACTCTACAGGAAGGTTCTGTGGTGATGGATACCTGTCCTTGTTTTTTTCCTTTCAAAGACCTGTGTATATCTGCTTAAACACTATATTCTGGCTTTTCATCAAGGAGTTGCTCGAAATATTAACAAATCAGATGTGATAATGAGCAATTACTTCACTGTTTGTCTCTCCCAAAAAACTATTCTTAAGTAGTTTTTATAATAAAATAATAGTTCTTATATCTTAAATTAAACTGAGTTTGATTCAAAATTCAGCAAAGCTCGACGAAGGTATTCTTTCAAGTCACTTCAATGGACTTTTGCTTGGGATGTTGCGCTACATTTTGGATAAAGTTCCAGTACTGTTTTTTTCCCCGTACCATTTAAAGCGGTGAGTCTGAGTTGGAGACATTATTAGAAATAAATTGTGTGACACTTGAAATTCTGTTAACATAAAACTCTTTCTAAAAACAATAAAAACTTGTTCAACAATCACTGTGTCTGTCACCTTGTAGAGACCAAGCTGCTGGAAAAGATGAACTGTGTGCCCTTAGGAAACACTAGAATGACTTCATATCTGTGCTTAGGAGAATCTTTATTTTAATAGGCATAGTGGTATGGATAATCAATGCCTGCATTGGAAGGACATTTCCTAATAGTCCATTATGTCTTCTATTTTAAAGAAGGACATTAAAAAAATATGTATATAGGCTTTGACTCATTTTTGGACTAGTAATAAAAAAAATCAGCACACTAAGTGTGCTATTTCTTTATTTATTCCACTGCTGTTTGCCTGATTGAACATCCATTCTTAGGTTTAGAAGGAAGAAATCTACCTAGGTCATCTGCTCTAACTCATTACTCCATTTATTCTGAAATCTGGTATTATGACAGAATGCAAACACCATCTATATTTTATGTTTGTGAAATGATGTGTAATACTTCTGGGCATTTACTTGGCATTGTGTATTTATAACAGTAGCTGCTGCTGTGCAGAAGTTGGTTGCAGAAGGACATTTCTGCCACTAGCTTCACTGGACAGAGCTGTTTTGTTTGCTGTGGGAATGAAGGGCTGCATTTGCCAACAACTAGTTTGCAGTGGTATCTGGAATGATTCCTTCACTTAGTACTAGTAGCTAGTTAATGTGGTGACCTGGGGTAAAACTATAATTGTTCATTTAGACATCTATTAAAATAACTTACTTCTTGCCTTCTCTTTTTATTACTTTCATTTATAGTGAGAAAACTGCTCACAGTAGGTGTGAATCACATAGTCTAAGGCCATGTAATTTTTTCCTCTGTTATGTTTCATTTTGGCATAGCATCAGAATGAAGTATTTGGTTCAAACGATATGGAATGCAATCTTTGTAGTAAGGTTCAACTTAAAAATTTCACATTTGGTACAGATGGTGCAGAATTAGCATTTGGAAGAGCTGATGAGTCACCCCTTTTCATCAAAGGTTTGGGTAAAAGTATTTAACCAGGGTCTCTGTAGAATTCAATCTACATCTTGTATGCCTGGAGGATGACCATAACTGCCAGTTGCTTGATGTTCTATGGTTGATTGTCACCCTACCCATGCTCCAGCACATACTGGAAATTATTAATTTAGTGTAAAATAGTATTTACTGAAATAGAAAGCATGTGAAGAAGTAAGCATGCAAGGAATGGGTTCTTTTTTTTCGAGGCTGATAGACATGTTCTTCCCCTGACTAGCTTATACAAGTTATGAGTTCTCCATGAGTTATGATAATTAAGAATGTGTATCCATGTATCCTTGTAATCCACGCATCCTTGTACTTAAAGGATACAGTCTCGTTTGGTCTCTTTTTAACCAACTGTTAGTCCATATGGCCTGGTGAAGGTTGTGTGGATTTTGTTGCAAAGATATTTCAGTATTTGTAATGTCTGCTTTGTTACAAACCAATTTTTTTCCCCTAAACATTTGTGCAAAATTTATACAAGACCAAATTCCTGGGTTTGGTTTGACTTCTCTGGTGTTCATATAGCATCCAGCAGTCTTAACTGTTTTCATCTGTCATGTCACCTGTGCGGGAATATGTAGGAGAGAGCTTGAACTTTTATCCCTTTAAAAGACTTTCAGAAAGACTTAATGCATTTGGGAATTAAAGCAGTGTTTCACATTCTTACAAAAATTGCCTTTGCCTTTGTGAAGACTTGGAAAAGACAGAAGTAGTGGAAAAGTGAAGTACTTCTGCACTTGGAAAAGGGCAGAAGTACACTGAAGAAAAATTGCAACTTTTCATTGTTAACATCAAAAGTAATGTCTTTATTGCAGTTTTGGGACTGTCATGTTGTAAAAGAAAATCTGAGAAAAGTATATGAAAACTTGTTCTTTAATATTTTTGTAGAAGTAGAAAACTGCTTTTGCTGATCAACTATGAAGAATTGACTACACTAAACTTGTAGCACGTGACAAATCCAGGGTTCTAAATCTCACATGTTAATAGATAATTTAAATACCGTTTAGATGGGAAGACGTGGCATGCTATGTGATGTCCTCATCTTTGCATACAGAACAAATTAAACCTTGTCATTACTTCTTTGAGAAGTGCTGGGAGATCCACTCCTTAAAAATACTTAATCTTTAAAAGCAGGTAGTAATTTGTTAGGAATTTTGGGTCAGTTGAAATATGGGGAAACTGCCTTTCATGTCAGATTAAATGTTTAGCATGCTTTTCCCACATTCATCACTCCCTGCATGAGATGTTTGGAATGAAGATTCACTCCAGTCCCTGTGGCCTTTTCTTCTGTTCTCCACAGTGGCACTATCATGTGGTACCTAGGTCCTGGACGCCTGGTCTGGCCAGGCTATGGTAAAGGATAAGGAAGCCTTCCCTCTTTACTTGTTCCCTAACATCTGACTGCTGCTTCATGTTAAACTTGTACTGGACCCATTTGATAGAAGCACTTTGCTTCGGTTCTTTTCTGGTGTACCAGTATTCCCAAACTGTAGAACAACACACCTTGGAAAGCTGATCATTTAAAGGGTTATTTCTCAGGAGGAGAGGAAGCATTTTCTAGGAACTAAGGTATGAGCTTGGAACTTAAAGACCTAATGTTCAGTTCAAGATAAAATTCCCTCATGTGAGGGACAGGTCTGGATTCACGGTATCAAATTAAAAGCTCTGTAAAGACCAGGTGAGGATATAGGAACTGAACCCTGCATCTCGATTCACTGCAGAAACTTTAGTATGTGCGTAAAGTATGTGAAACTTTAGCTGCGTGAGCTGCTGTCATCCAGGTACATGAGGTAAATAGCAAAGATATAAGGAGGCACTGAATATGAGAATGATGCTAATCTAGAGAAATGAAATGCACATTTATTATCTTTTATGTTTAGCTCAGGTTATATGAAAAGTATTTTTTTGGCTCAATAACTCAAGTCTTTTTCATGAAATATATGCATCAGCGTAGAGTCAAGTCTAAGTGCATCTAAAGTCTCCCAGCTTGACCTTTCTGTGCGTTGCTACACAACTTTACACTGTGTTAATGCAGTTTCTCATACAGGTTTTTTGCTTTAGAAAATTTATTTGCTCCTTAGAGTTGGTTTATTAAGAAAACTTGCTTGTGTGTACATGGCTTTGTGCTCTTGATCATATTTATGAATATTACTTGGAAGGGGAATCATGTTTAGAGAGGGATAATCTGGAATGGTGAATCCATACTGGATTGCGAGTCCAAATAAGGTGCTGATTTTTGACTTTCATGGTCCTAACTAGATTGAAGCACTCTACTGTCAAGGCTGTGGTTTAGGTTTTTTTCCTCCTTATAATACTGTTTAAATCTGTTGAGAACCATTTGTCCTCAGAAGTTATGGAAGGGAATGGACCTCCTCTAGGAGGACGCCATAGATTTGAAACATTTTGAATAGTATTACTGTGACTTGAGCAGGAATAACTGCAGTTAGCAATTGACTAAGACAACTAAAGGCAGCAAAAATAGACTCTTATGGATGACTTCATTTTAACATTTTTACTGTAGTTATTAGGACAGATCACTAGATGGCAGGGGGTAAGTGTACGAAACAGAAGACTTTATAGGGACTGCCTGATTGATTTAACATGGGGAAATTTCATTTTATTCAGTGAATGAATGCCTGTGTTTAACACGCAGTTGCAACCAAGAGTAGCATAAGCCCTTTGTATTTACTCATTGGAAGTTTAATTTCACTGACAAGGAACATTCATGGAGCGTTTGTGTCTCAATTTGAATAATCAATTACCTAATACTGTAATTTTTTTAGAGTAACTGGAATATTGCTTTTGATTGAAATTACAACCAAAATGCATTAAAATCTTCTGAAGTGCAAAAGAAGACCGTTCTGCTCTACAGAGTTGAATTATTGGGGGTATGAAATTCAGATACTTATGCGTTGCTCTTATTTGCTACTGTCTTCCTCCTTCTGTAACTCAATATAGGTCAGTGTGCATTGAATAATCCCCGAGTCATTATGGAAAATATTTTTGTTTCAAGTCTTTATGATTTAGAAATTAATAAAATTACTTACTTCCTGTAATTACTTTTTCTGTAAGTAAAAAAACATTTGTTTTTTTAATGTTTGCAGTCTTAGTCATTAGCCTGGATTGAAACAATGGGGAATATGCCATAGAAGCTATGCAAAAACTGAAAAAGGAAGCAGGCTGATGTTTCACCAGCTTTCCCTTTCTTCTGGAGTACTCAATGTTCAGACTCACTTGTGAGTGCATTATTACTCGAGTTGCCTATTGTGTCCCAACAATTTAATATTAGACTGTGGTCTCTGATGCACTGCCACACATATAATTTCTTCGTAGAGAATGCACTTAATGTGTTCTAATGCTTTGTCCACTGTGCAGTTCTTAAACAGCCCAAAGAGTTATACATAGTCTTGTCTACAGTGGAAAGGAACTTATCCTTTAAATTAAGAATACAGAACACTTACTTTTGATAGTTGTCTTGTGTCTTGAACTCTTTCCTTCTGACATCTTAAGCTATTATTAAAATGGACTTTTTCAGCAGTTGTGAAGCAAGCTGATTACGAACAGGAATCTTTTAATAGTTTGGTGTAGGAAAATACAACAGTTGAGTAACTTAACCTAATGTCATTGACTGTAAGTGGTAGATAATGAAGTAACTCTCAGTTGTACTGAGACTTTATTAGTAAAGGTCCATCTAAGATTCACCAATCAGTGAGAAGTGGCAGGAGAGGACATGTTGGTAGCAGCAGTCCTTGGAAAGGATGCTTTCATTCTAGTCATAAAAGCAAAATGTGTTTAAAGTGAAAAAGATTTCCTAAGCACAATAATTCTCATAAATCTGTCTTTCTTTTTCCTGCTATTTTCTTTCTGCATGCTTACAATATACTGCATTTCAGCCATATTACAGTAGCCATTACGCAGAGTTGTGTCTGATGGTAGCGCTACAGAATGCTAATGTTTCTGTTCTGCTCTTAGGTACTTGCAAGGAAATGTTGACTGTTGTGGATCGTTGTGCTTCAAATGTTACTGTGTATTACAGATTGTTTAGGATCCCTAGGAAATAACACAACTCTGGTCCTTCATTTCATAAAAAAAATTATTCTTTAACTACTTGGTAACTGGACAGACAAGTCAAAAGGTGAAGGGAAAAGAAGCACGTACTTGTCCCAAGACTATATAGCAACTCATTATCTGCAGTGCTCTCACTGCTCAGGTTCCAGGCCTCAGCTGTTAAGACCAGTGATCCCCAACCTGTGACTTGGAGATAGCATCTGAAACCTTTACTTGTAGAAGTAGAAGTTGCTAAAGGAGAAGGAAGTTGAGTATCTGTAGTGTATTACTTGCTCAGTGTTGTTGCCTAAAGGCTAGCAAGAATTGTGCAGGGTCCTAACAGCCTTTAATAATTGAGCAGGGACACTATAGAATCAGATATCACTGGCATAAACTTAAAGGGCTTTATGTTTTACCAAGGTCATAATGACCTTGAATAGTTGAGCAAAGACAGCATAGGATCAATCATTAATGGCATACACTTAAACAGCTCTAGATTTCCGCAGCTCCTGTTATTATTTTGATAGTATTGGTTCCCTTTGATAGTAAGGAGACAATGAAAAATTTTGGAGTTTTCACAAAGTTTCTATTATTGTTAATGTTCATGAACAGTGTGGTAAATTCTTGTTTTAGACAAGCAGTGTTATCTATTCAGTCTCCGTGTTCTGAATGTAATGATTAGAGATTTTAGTAAGATGGTATTTGCAAGGTTTCTTTAAGATGAGAATTTCAAATAACATGGCTCATAGCCATTTAAAATTCTTATTTCTGCATTTGCTGTAAGTTAGAATGACTGCAGATGTTGGAAGGCTGCGTAGCATGGACCATTTCTGCAAGATCTGAAGGTCAAAAATGTGATGTATTGTCAAATACTACCCTGGTAATGATCTCTGTTTTTTAAATGCTGGCTGCATCTTTCTTATTGATATTCTTGTTGATACCTGAATCTCATTTAGTGCTTTCTATTGAACATTTGTTTCTTTTAACTGGGGCTTAGCCTTACTAGTGCAAATGCCAAATAAATATGCATAGCCTTAAGTGAACTCGTGGCACAAAACTTGCACAAACAGCAAGGATTGAATTTAATCCAGTTAATTTGTACTAATCTATAGCATAGTGGATCAGAGTTACTTTCTTCTGCCATCCTATTTTGTGAGCACTAATTCCATGCTTCGTATCAGTCAAAAAAAGGTAATTATTTTATATTCATGATGCTAGTCCCCATGTTTCAATATCCAAAGTCACTACTCTGTTACTGGGTGTGATGGGCCAGCTCTGTTTAGAGTCCCAGCAAGAATAAGAGGTGTTTGGCAGTTTCTGGTAAGGTACGATAACTGTGTTTTTGTGGTTGATCAGGACACAAAGTTGTGCTGGAGCTGAGTAAAGAATATTCTTATAGGAAGAACAGCTGCACCTGTACACTGACAGGCTTTTTGCTAGCACAGAATTGGAACGATGGGGGATAAATAGGTCCTTAGTGAGGTACATGGGAGGAAGGGTAGAAGAAAGAGAGACAGTGAGACAGGCTGCGTAGCCTTACCTTGCATTTAAATCTCTCAGTCCCACTTAAGTATACATCCCAGTTCCACTTATACTATGCAGGCTTTGGCAACCTTTATATTTAATTACACACGCACTTTAAAATGGTTGTGTTTTTTTAATTGAATTGATATAATATGTATAAATTTCTGTCATTGTACAAATGTTTATTTTCCTAGTTGAGATGTACTGTGTATTCAACACAAAGTATTTTCTGTGAATGTTATTTTCCAAAAACTGAAGGCTAATCACAGAAAATGTAAATGGGTTTAGTATGTAAAATTCCGAACTATCACCACACTAAGATGATGTTAGTTCCTTGAGTTGGGCCATAACTAAATGGAAAGTAAGCATTCTGATCAATAATACACTGGTGAGGTAACCTCTGTTCTGAGATGCTGAGAGGTTCTTTTTTCTTTAACTAAAATAAATATTTAAACTAAAAAACCTAATCTTTTCACTGTCTCCGGAGGGCAAAGTCATTGACTGTTATGTTTAGAAACTGTCTGTGAATTAAAAGAGTTTATATAAAATGGAAATAATGCTGCTTGAGCAAGTAATCACTTTTTACTTAATTTAAAATAAATAATGACATGTTGCATTAGATTTAAAAAAAGACTGGTTCTTGGACAAGCAGCAGAACAAAATTTTTTGCTCTCACTACGGGTTGATTTCCAAATCTCGCAGGCACAATAGCTTTTGGTTGTGTGACAATATTTTCTTCTACTGTTCTATGCAAGTACATTACACAAAGGCACGATGCTCTTGGCCACTAATATTTAGACCCTTTTTAGACTTCAAGGCTAGAACTGACTGTTAGACCCTGGTTTCTGTTAAAAGTTAACACTAACTCCACAATTTCTGTTTGAGCTAGAACACATCATTTTTAAACAACAACCGTTGTTGATTAAAGGCCTCAGGTCATGGACAATTCATCAAATCCACAAGTAAATTTCTTGCAGTAGCTAATTACTCTCACTGTAGAAAAATACATATATTTCCCTGTAGCTGAAATTTGCCCAGCTGCGCATCCCAGCCTGTATAGGCTTGTTGCACGAAATCTGATTGACTGCCATGATGGGAATAAAGTCATCGTCTTCTCTTGAATAAACTAAGTAACTGTATCTGTGTATTTCGTTTGCCGTCTTGAAGGTCTGTGTTCCCCATCTAAAAAAATTAATCTCCACCCTCTCTGGCTTTTTGCAAGTTCAACATTTTTTAAGAAAGCTGATTCTGCTGGGTGGTCATCTGTTTCAATGGTTTAGGTAACATTACTCTGCCTTGGATTTCAGGTTCATTTACCAACTGTGAGTGAACTTGTTGGTACATTGCTGCTGAGCAGAACTATACCTTCGTCTTGTTTTTGTCACAAATGATTCTCTGTTTGTCCATATGGAAGTGCATTATTACCAGACAAGTCCGGAATGTATCACTGCTATTTGGTTTGTTTTAAGTGGTCTTAAATTACCAGTGGCTTGATTTATACCTACCCACTTTCCCCAATTTATTGAAAAAAATCACTGAATAGTATTAATGGAAGAACAGATCCTTGTGGGACACAGCTGTAGAGGCATCTTATTTGGAATGACTCTGCTGCTTTTTTCTTTCCTGTATGAGCGGTTTGAATTCATTTTAAAGTGTGCTGTGTAGCTGTGCAGTTAAACCAATCTGGATATGTACGTTAGTACTCCAGAGTGGTTGATGTATATTATAAATAAGTATTTTTATAAATGGAACTCCAACAATTCAATCAAAAATCAGTTGAATTTGGACTATGCTTATTTTTCATAACCCACCATCAGTTGTCAGCAGTCATTCTGTTACACAGTCCTGAGGTGTATTCTAATTTCCCTGTTTGTCCTAGATCAGTGCAACATTAGGCAGCCACTTCCTATCCTTACAATATAATGAATGGTGATTTTTTTCACAAAATATTTCATTATATAATAGAGCCAAGAAGTCTAAACTGAATTCTTATCTTGTTGTTATCTGTTGACAGATAAATTTTGCCCCAAAGATTACTTTCTAAGATCCTTAATCTTCCTATTTGATGGGTCAGTTTGGACAAAAGGCTAAATACATTTGTGACACGAACTGCTTTTTGGTGTCTTGGGACTTAATGTCTATAACCTGTGTATAAGGTAGCTGCTAAAGCTTTTCTCTTGGGGATATGTACAGGGTGGATTGTTCTTAGCAGGGAAGCTTTTAACAAAAACAAAACAAACGAAAAACAGAAAAAAAACCCAGCTGTGTGGATGAGAGAAATTATGGGCCAATGTGGTCTTCAGGTTCTTGGTCACTGTAGTGGGATTGTGTGATGCTGCTAGTGATCAGCGTGTTATGTATTTCGTAGAAAAACCTGAGTGAGCCATTTACTGAAGGTATGTAACTGATGTCTAAATCACAGAGAAAAGAAATCTTACCTCCAGAGGTGCTTGGAATCATCGCTGGATACTCTGAACAAGGCAAAGGGAAAACAGTGAGGGACCGTCAGCAAACAGAAGAGCTGAGCTCACTTGGTAGCTGTAGATACAAGTCTGACTTGATACCATTTGAGAGGATGAAGTACAGTGTTACTTGAGAGTGGTAACAGTTTGGCTACGAGTATTAGCAGCTTCTTAGTTTTCTCCTGTGCCATAATAATGTTATCTTAGTGGTGTTTGTGCAACATACAGTATTGCCTCTGCTGAAACAGATTGAGCTATACTATAACGTTAAAGGTTCACACGCACTGGCAAGTTCATTTTGTGGAACAGCTATTGCATAAGGTTAGGGAAGTGGGATGCCTGGTAATGCTAAGAGGACAGATGTTTTTTTGGTTTGTTTTTTGTTTTTTTTCACTAGGGAAAAACCATAATCCCACAAAGCAGTATCTTTTCTCAAACCACCTAGTAAAGAAGACCTAAAAATATACAGCAATTAATGGTATTTAATACCGACTGCTCTGTTTTCTCAGTATATGGCATTTTTCATTGGGATTCCACATATGCAAATTATAGCATCCTATTATCTATTTACTTTCTTAAAGCTTGTTTCCATAAAATAAGCATTTACTTAAATTGCTAAAGTAGATTTTTTTTTATACCAGCTGCATAATTGCTAAACATGTTGCTTTTAAATCTGTTTGCTAAAGGAAGGGAGCTTTTTCACGTGCTAATCCTCAGCCCTTCATCTGGAGATTCTAAAGGAGTAGCTGTAACCGGTTACTAAATTAGTATTGAGAATTGAACACTATACCAATTCACAGAGGCTGCAGAACTGAATTAGTTGCATAGGTATTATGTGATTGTGCAAATGTGTTTACATCCTTGTTGCTACTTTAGTCTTGCATCAGTTTTTGTAATTGCCAGGAATATTTTTCTTTTTCTAAGCACAAAGTTCAAAATATCCTACTTCATTAATGCATCGTTTTGGCATGCTGACTTCGGGACTCCTAGAAATGAAGTGTGCATGTTGGGCCTACAAACAAAAGCTTTCAGCTTAGACCAAGGTCTAAGGAATTGTCTGAAGAAAACGATGGCTTTCAAGGTGTAAGATCTGTTTCCTGTCATCTCAAGAAAGTGCATGTTGTCTACAAGACTGAAAATTCACTAATCTTTTCTTTTCACTCCTCTTTAGTTTGAACTTTTGAAAATAATTCCATATGCTGTTCCATGGGGAGCAGGAGAGCCGACATTTCTGGGAATGTAGAGCATGGTTCCTGCAGGCAGATGGTAGAGAGACCGTCTATCATTAGTCTGTTTCAGGATACAGTGTTAGCACAGTGTTCATTTAGTCAGCAATAGGACCGAGAAAGTTTTCAAGGAAATGGGCGTTTGGGTAACCCTTACTATGGATCTTAAGTCAGTCAGGTTTGCTGTCTGGTAGTAGTAGCTGTCTCAACATTGAAATTGTCAGAAGTCAGTATCTAGACCATTCTCCTTACAAAAACAAGCAATCAAAACATCACATAAATGTGCACTTACTGTGTAGTATCTTTTAGCCAATTAATTCCAAAGGCTTCTAGTGTGCAGTGCTTGAAGTGTCAAAAAAGTGTCCAACAGCTTCAAGTGTCAAAAACTAAAAGTTTCATCTGTAATAAATTATATAAAATCATCTGAACTGTCTTCCTTATGAAGACATTTTCTTATTTACAGAGACTTTAAATGGGATTTGGAGGCAGGTTGATGGAATTTCATTGCTTTCACCTAGCAAAGAAATTGCATTTTAGTGAAGTAAACCCTCTCTGTTGAACAGGTGAAGTTGGTTGATGGGGAATATGGATAAAATGTAACAGAATAAACAGTGGAAACAATCTGCTTTTCTCAAAGTTGTCAAGAGGAGAGGGAACTAATGCAGGGAGTTGTCGTGAAGGTCCCGATGTACTGGATGCGTCTTCCTCAAAAATTTGTGCTCCCATCAAAACCAAAGAAATCAGCCACTAAAGTCATAGCAACAGAGGATGAGACCTGTTAAGAGTGTGTCTAGCTGGAGCTGGATGTCAGGTTCTATTTAAACAGCTTTGCTTTGTCTTTGACAATGTTCAAATTATTTGGTACTCATCACAATGTTGAACTTGTGATGTTTGTCATGTCTAGAGTTTTGTGGGTTTACCTTGTTAGCGCTAGTTGCTATTCTGTAGATGGATGGCAGAAGCCAATGCTTTAGTGTCTAGTGTCCCCAGATCCATTTTTCCGTAGGAAATCAAGAAAAAGAATGCAGCTGTGTATCTAACTAATGTTTTGTTTTCTCCCTTTGTATGGTAATTTTCCTCCTACATCTTTAACTTAGAAAGAAGTTAAAAATGCCTTGCTTTTAGCTGTACTGATATTGGTTCAGTCAAGGGTCCCCTGACTCCAAAGTGGCTTTCTTAGCACAATTTACCAAGAGTTAGTTATATCACATAAAGCAAGTAGTTAAAATTCTCATATTCTAGAATTATCCATTTTATAAACGGCAACAATAACACTTTAAAATGCATGCCTCCATTACGTTCAACTAGAACTTAATTGAAGTTTGAAAAGCATCATGAGTTTCTCTGATGAAAGGCCTTATGTAAATTTGGGAAGTGTGTTTATTATTGCTGATAATAAAAGCCTGGTTTCTTCCGAACAGCTTATATGTTAAGCTACAGCTTGAAGGTGACTTGGGGTCATATTCAATATAATCTTTGTCTGCATTCAGTGCCAGGAAGCCCTGCAAAGGCCAGGCAGACTCCTTCACCTTCAAAATTAATTTTTCAATGACTGCAGCAGAGTTTGATTTGCAAACACAGTAACTAATTTCCTTTAGTTTGGGCCTAAGGGAGATGGTTGCTTTCTGTATAATGCTTACTAGACATATTCTGATTTCACTTAAACTGAAGGAGGTGGTGAACACTCCATAGATGTCATTTGGATCCTCCTAAATCTCCCAAGACTTGAGCCAGGGTCTAGTTTTTATGTGTGCTCCAAACTTAAACTTTAAACCCTCTAAGACTGGAGTAAAAGTGCACTTGTATGAAAAGAGCCTTTATACCTCCTGCAGAACTGACACAAACATTTCATTAAACAAATTGTGATGTTTGTTTTTTGTGTTTTTTTTTTTCTTTATTGTATGAGGCATTTGCATGAAAATGGGATCCTGAAGAGTTCATCTGTTCCTGCTGCTCATTCCTCACCTGCAGGCACAGTCTTTGGTCTGATTTGCAATTAGTTACCGTGTAAATGATTGCTGTATCAGAGTTGGTACTATGCTTTTGGGTGGAGAGGGAGCGGCAGGAGCTGATGAATACTTAAAACCACCCAAGTTTTATGCAAAGATCTCTGCAAAGTTACACACATGGGGGAAAGATGACATTGAGAAGCCACACAGACTGAGTGGAATGCTCTTTAAAACACTATTTTAAATGTTTCCATCCCTGACCTGTCTCTCATCAAGCCAGTGTCAAATTAGTAACCAATTGTAGCCGTGCTGGAGCAGGAACAAAGTTTAATGGAATATACAGGGAGATGTCAACAGCTGTTCTCAGACTTTTTTTATTTGATTAGGGTACCTGTGGTGGGAGCAGGATTTCTGTTGTCCGGGGGAGGAAATCAGCACTTCAAGGTATGAATCAGGAGTTCATTTCATCATAGGAATAGTGGCTTGAGCCAGGCACCAAAACCACCTCTCAAACAGGGAGCAACACAGATCTGCATTAACATTGTTTAAAATCCTAGAAAGCTACTATTTTGGTGAGAAAACAAAACAGATCTGAGTTGAGGCAACTGCATCTTCTGGGAAACTGATGTTTTGTAATTTATGTGGGTGTGCCAGGGAGGGCAGCTGGCCCCTTGGTTCCAGCTCTGTCCTCCTGGAAGATGTAGCAGATGCTTCGGATAAAGTGTGGACCTGAATTCCTCTCCTGAGACTGAAAGAGCTAAACTGCCTTTGCAGTACTCTAAAGGTGTCCCTCCTTTATCACAGCTACCTGCTGTAAGTGTCCCTGCTGTGGCAGGGGGGTTGGACTAGATGATCTCCAGAGGTCCCTTCCAACGGTGACCATTCTGTGATTCTGTGATAACTAGTTTTCTTAATAACATGCTTAGTTTTCATACTTCCTAGCTGTTAGAAGATCAGGCACGTTTGGGTTATACAGAAGAATACCTTTGGGAAAGTTACCAAGGGGCAGTCTTGCACATTACATTTGGTACCAAATACAGGCACAGGATTTTAAGTGTGTGTGTAAGGTAGTGTTAAAGGGGGAATGTAACATTCAGATAAAAGTATGGGTCTAACTTTGTTGCACTGCATTCCCAAATTCATTTTGAAGCCAATGAGGTTTTTCTGTGGATTCGTTTGGTTTATAGATTGGGAGCAGGGTTGGGGGGATCCCTTCACAATTTTCATGGAGATGAAACAGCCAACATAAAGCAAAGCCATGTCCTTTCCTTGCGGTGGCATGTCAGGTGCCTTGTAGAATATGGGTAGAAGCTATACAGCATAAGAAGTGACCTCAAGCAGGATACAATGAGATGTTGCCAAGTAAACATTTCTCAACAAGGGCAAAAGACAGGTAGGATGAACAAATTGTTCCCTGGAAAACGTATCTAGTAACGATAACTTGGAGTGCTGGAGACGACTGAAATTATTATTGCTGACTTTGATACATATCTGTGTGTGTAAGCTCCTCTTACATGGCAGATTTTCATTGGAAATGAGCTTTATTGTCTTAGGGGGAAAAAAAAGTAAGTCTGTGTCCCAATATCTTATGATTACTAAATGAGATGAGATAATTGGAATTGGCTTTTTTTACTTTTTTTTTTTTAAAATATAGGTACTTCAGAAAGTCTCATTGTTTTGTTCAGATTAAATTCTGGATGCTGTTGGGGAGTACTGGCCTGAGAGGTTGACAGCAACACAGTGATCTGTGAGAGCTGGTGAAAGATGTCTTACTGTGATAGGTCACATCCCAAAATAACATGAGGAACTTTGAAACCCAGAGTGCTGAGGCCATTATCACATTGCCTTCAATTAGGGGACAAATCAATGTTTCAGCCCGGCTGTCCTTTCTGAAGTTGTTTTTAGAATCTTGGTATTTAGGAATCCCCTATGACTAGGTCTTGTTTCCTGCTTGCCTCTTTTCAGCATTCCCCCTGCCCTTTTGTCTCCCTCTTTAGCAGGGTGTATATGGTTTACAGTAGCCAGCACAGTTCTCCAGGGTTTTCGCTTTCACCTCTGAGACTTCAGTAGCTGGAAGAAAAAGCTTCTGATTAAAGAACTGACTTGCTTACCTCAATGGCCTATTCATCTACAAGATGCCTATGTTTTCATCTCCTCGAGTGATTAAGGAGGCTGAATTTAGAGCTTGCTTTTATTATATTGTTAGTGTCAGTATCAGTTTGCTTTCTTCTACTTTCCTTTTTTTTTTTTTTTTCATAAATATTAGGTAGCCATTTTACCTTGCCATTGTAAATGCTGAAAAGCTGCAGTGGGAATGAAAGTATGCAGTGCTGCATATTTTGAGAAATAAAGAAATAAAGTAATGCTGAAGTTGTTATTCCTATCACTTATCATGTTCTTTGGACTACACAGTTTGTGTAAAAGAAAAAAAAATTAGCTTCTGTAGGAATAAGGGCAGTTGTCTGTCAAATGTCACCTTAAACATTATAAAAAATGCCAACAGCTTAACATTAAGAAATGCAAAAAATTATATTATTAGTATGAGAAAACTGTGTGTGTGTATACGTGTGTCTATATATCAAAAACTCCCTAAATCTTCTAACAAAGATGTAGGATTTATCATAAAGCTACTCTTGGATTACCCACTCCAAGTATTAAATTGTAAGTAAAGCTTTCTGTTCAAATCATGAATCTGCCTTCAATCATGATATTTTAAAAGTGGTAGTTTTTCTGTTACCTTCTACATTTTAAACTGGGTGATATTTTAGTGAGAGATTAGTCTGTAAGACTGCAAACGGGAACATAAGCTGCTACACAAGAACGTAAATTAAAAGCTGAATTTTTAGTAAAGCTGAGTTTCTGAAATAATTCCATCACTTCAGCAGTATGGAATTTCAAGAATAAACCAAAATATTAATGAAAGTCTTGATTTAAAAACTGGAAATTTAGAAGCAATGATACTTGCTTGAAAGAAAATTCTTTTAAATCAATGGAAGTTTAAAATGGATTGCCAGATCAAGCTTGAGTGAGAGAAATGACTTTGTGTATCCTCTTCATTAATAATCTTTCGAGTTCTGGCTTGCCAGGCAGATGAACTCACAGTAGTGTAGTCTCACCTCCTGTTTCAGCAAAATGCAGTATGTTCAGCTGCTGGCAGTAAGTGTGGGTCATTTAGTTTCTTTCAGTAGTCTTCCATAATAATTTTAGGAACTTGAGGAACATTTGAGGCAGGGTGAATTGGAGCACTTTCTAGGAATTTGGGTTCATTTCTTTTTTTGAGAAGGTATTGAGAACAAGTGCTAAAATATTACTGTTGCTATTTTGAATGTTCTTTGAAATCTTGGAAGGGTTCTTACTGGGATTAAGATTGAATGACCATTTTGCACAAGTTCTTCATTCTCTTCTTCCATTGTTCTTTGTAAAAGATTTAAATAGTTTGACAGGCCCAGTTAAATACTTGGAACTATTATAGACAATCTTGACATAACTCATTCAACAGCAAATTACTGGTTTGTGCCTCATATTGTAGATGGCACTCTACCTGTGTGCTACCATTAATGAATTCACTATGCAGAGGCCTCATCTTCATGAAAAAGGCTTCTCCCATCTATGAAGTGGTGAAGCAGATGCAATCAGCATTTTTAAAAATAATTCACAGTAATAGCACTTTTTTGAGGAACAAAATGGCTAACCTGGTTACATTTTTTAGAGGACTCTGCTACATAAGTGCAACGCTTCCATTTATCAAAGGAAAAAAGAGTATGCCATACAAATCAAAACAAAATCTTTTGAAAAAGCAATTCTTGGAATAAAATGTAGGTTGGAAGCAGTTAATAACAAAAATTGGGATAAATCAGATAAACCCAAGAAAAACAGCTCCTTAGGTCATGGTTGCCCACCTTCTTCAACCAAGTTGGCCACATAGTCTATTGTGAGAGGTGAAAGCGGCATGCCGTGATCTCTCTCCCACAGCACGCCTGGCATAGGGTATGCAGTTGTTCTCTCCAGGAGCAGTAGTGCTAATACGCTGTTCTTTCAGAATAGCGCCTCATTTACAGAAAATGTGTACCCCATTCTGAAAATTCATGTGCTTATGAAATACTAAATGCTAATATATTTTTTAAACTGTAAATGATTCCTGTAGTTACTCCTGTTGTCACTAATTTCTGTGTATTGTCTGCTTCTGTGCTATTTGCAGTAACATAAAGACATTTCTAAGTTGTTTTTTCTTGCTTTTGTTCTTCCACATGGTCATGCAGCTTAATTTTGCTCTCCGTAACCAATGAGGGCATATTTGTGAGGGCATATTTGTAAGGTCATGATGAGAAGGGGATACCCTTCTTCCAACAGAGGCTTTGATTTAGCCTAGGAAAGCGCTTGCACATGCTTTTTGGTACTGTGTAAGTTCCACTTAAACCAGTGGAACTAAAAACATACTTTAAAATAGGGTGGATGTAATCACATCCTCAGAGTAAGGTGCCTGTTTCATTGCTTTGCTGAGGAGTAGAGAGAATCTCGTGCACACTGTGACAGAATCAAATTTTTCCTCCTGGGGTCATAGGCATAGTGAAGAACGTAATGTGTCTTAAACTGCAGCAGAGCATTTCTAAGGAATCTTATCTTGAAGCATATATCCATCTGCTCAGTGTACGGGAAAAACAATATCAAGAAGTTTTTGAATCTGTACGGTGGTAAACTTAAGCAGGCTCTTGGTGAGGTGATTTCTGGGACTCTGCTTCTTAAAAAGTGATGCAAATGCATCTAGCATTCAAACCATGGTTACAAAACTACTTGCTGTCTTTTCTAAGTAGTTGCCTTCTGCAACTTTTGATCTTCATTTCAAAGTCCCTGCAGGTTTCTGCCCAGTGGATTGATTTCTTTGTTACATTTAGAGACAAATAAACTGTCCTTCTACAGTGCTATCAAGAAATATCTCATCTAAGTCCACAACTGCTTCAGGTTTAGTGTTCATCTCCTAGCAGTTTAAAATTAATCTGTAGTTACTGAGTCAGTTAACAGGAGAGCATTTGGTTGTGTTAAAACTCATTTGATTAAATGAGGTGAATACTGAGTGTAGTGTGCTCACACAGGTACAGGAATTACTGGATGATATATTAGATGATCATAGGAATACCACCAGGTTTCAATATTTGCTTATCTCTGAAGCCACTTCATTACTCAGGTGTCTAACAATATGCAGATATGTGTATTAATGGTTTCTGTGTCATATTAAAATGCCAAATTACTAATTTTGCACTTTATGGAGCCTATAGAATCTAGTTTGGAAACTGTGCTGTTGGAAAACGAGATTGTAAATCAATTACTTCATGCTTGACACTGTTTGAATGTCTTTGCTTTGCTAAGATCCTTGTTCAGCAGGCACTGCGAAAGTGAACATGCTTGTGAGTTTGACCTATTATTCAGAGATAACTGCAGACCGGTAACAACCTTGATCATTGAGAAATCTATTATTTTTTGACCTACAAGATAGCATAACTGCCTGGTTTTATAAACTGAAATTTATAGGCTTATCAGATCAAACATTTGAACCTTTCTTATCTGGAAAATTAAGGCAAATCTTACATTTATTTCCATCAAAAACCTATACTTTGCTATAGTTTACTCCCTAGGAAGGCAAAATGCAGAAGAGCTGGTTTCTGGAAAGCAACTGCAAGATTCTCAGGAAAAGTAATTTATCAAGATACTGCTTTGAAAAACGGCATGCATTTAACGGTCCTGAAAATTCCTTGTAGTTGGTACAAATAAAACAAAGATCCAATCTGATTTGGTTAGTATGGTTAAAATGCTTTTTCCAGGTTCTCAAAGCAGACTTCAGTCTCAGAGATACTCTGTCTTCTTTGAATGTTAAGATCATCCACTGCTAAGTGGAAGGTGGATGGCCACACAATTAGGCTGTGTATAATATTACTAGAGTTGCCATATGGTGAATCAGCTTTGCTTTTAGAATTTTTTTTTCAATGTTTATAGTTTTATCACAGAGTAATAATGCTTAGAGATTTACTGATTATTTTCACAGGTTTAATATTGCTTCAGAAATCTTTCGCTGACATTCACCATATTATTAAGCAAATGTTCCAGTATGAGGCTCGATTTGTTTTTCCTTTGAGTGACATGACCATACTTCCTTTTAAAAGTCAGTGCAAATAAAATCTCTGGATTTAATATGCTTTGGTTTTTTTTCTCTTCTGCTATGTAATGGGGAAGTCAGTTTAGGTCCTTGTTATTTAATATTCATTCAGTGGTGGTATCTGAAAAATCCTGTCCTTAGAAATTAAATTTGCCTCTTGTATGATAATAGGCACTTTGGATTTAATGCAAAATCAAAAGCAGTCAGTAGTGAGATTCCTGTTGCTTTTATACATCCATTATTGCTCGTTTGAGTAAAAAATTAAAAGTGTTCTTTCTCTTCTCAGGATTGGGCTCTGTGCTTCTCAATATAAGCATTTATTTGTATTGTACATATTACTACTTCTTTACAGTGATGTAAGGAGATCCTGGTATGAACATGTCTTCATGGGGTTAAAGACTATAGAATTTTTGTGTGGTATGAAACTGGGAACATCTAATCACTTAATATTAGTTTCTGAATATCGCAGACCTTTAACTTGTACTCACCATTATACTGAGTCTGGTGAGATGACTTTGACAGAAGTGCGCTTTGTCCAATCTCAAGGCTCTCAGTGTTAATCTTTGTGTCAGGAAACAGACTGGATAGAGAATCCCTTACTTTTTTTCTTATGGTGAATCACCCTGACTATTGAAAAATATGTGTGGGGTATGCCTGGTTTTTGTTTGGTTTTATTTCACTTCAGATTCTGAGTGTTGGTTCTTGTTTCATTTTTCTTTACCAAATTAGATATGTCTTTATTACCTAGTGTTTTTTTTCAGTTATAGATCATTATAAATTATTACCAATGCTGAATTTGTTGAATTTTGAGACTGAATTAAACGTATTTTTAGGGCACGGGACTACAGATATCTAAAGGGCAAAGGAATCCAGGAAGGCTGGATGCTTTTCAAGAAGGAAGTCTTAAAGGCGCAGGAGAAGGCTGTCCCCATGTGCCAAAAAATGAGCTGTCAGGGAAGAAGACCGGCCTGACTGAACAGAGAGCTATGGTTGCAACTCAGGGGAAAAAAGGAGCGTTCATGGCCTCTGGAAGAAAGGGCAGGCCACTCATGAGGACTACAAAGATGTTGTGAGGCTATGTAGGGAGAAAATTAGAAGGGCCAAAGCCCTTCTTAATCTGGCTTCTGCTGTTAAAGAGAATATAATGTTTTTATAAATGCATTAGCAATAAAAGGAGGACTAAGGATAATCTCTATGCTTTATTAGATGGGGGCAGAAACATAGTGACCAAGCATGAGGAAAAGGCTGAGGTACATAATGCCTTCTTTGCCTGAGTCTTTAGTAGCAGGACCAGTTGTTCCCTGAGTACCCAGCCCCCTGAGCTAGAAGACAGGGAGCAGAGTGAAGCCCTCATAATCCAAGGGGAAATGGTGAGTCATCTGCTACAGCACTTAGATGTACATGAATCTATGGAGCCAGATGGGATACACTCAAGAGTACTGAGGGAGCTGGCAGAAGTGGTCACCAAGCCATTTTCCATCATTTATCAGCAGTCCTGGCTAACTGGGGAGGTCCCAGTTGACTGGAGGTTAGCAAATGTGATACCCATCCAGAAGAAGGCCTGGAAGGAGGATCCAGGGAACTACAGGCCTGTCAGTCTGACCTTGGTGCCGGGGAAGATTATGGAGCAGATCATCCCGAGTGCCATTACGCAGCACATGCAGGACAACTAGGTGATCAGGCCCAGTCAGCATGGGTTTATGAAAGGCAGGTCCTGCTTGACAAACCTGATGTTCTATGATAAGGTGACCCGCTTAGTGGATGAAGGAAAGGCTGTGGGTATTGTTTACCTGGACTTAATAAAGCCTTTGACACCATTTCCGACGGCATTCTCCTGGAGAAACTGGCTGCTCATGGCTTGGATGGGCATACTCTTTGCTGGGTAAAAAAACTGGCTGGATGGCCAGGCCAAAAGAATTGTGGTGAATGGAGTTAAATACAGTTGGTGGCCAGTCACAAGTGGTGTTCCTCAGGGCTGAGTGCTGGCGCTGGTTCTGTTTAATATCTTTATCAACAATCTGGTGAGGGGATCAAGTGCACCCTCAGTAAGTCTGCAGACAACACCAAGTTGGGCAGCAGTGTCAATTTGCTTGAGGGTAGGATGGCTCTACAGAGGGATCTGGACAGGCTGGATCGATGGGCCAATGATATGAGATGCAACAACCTCATGCAGTGCTTCAGGATTGGGGCAGAGTGGCTGGAAAGCTCCCCAGCAGCAAAGGCCCTGGGGGTGTTGGTGGACAGCCGGCTGAACATGAGCTAGCAGTGTGCCCAGGTGGCCAAGAAGGACAACAGCATCCTGGCCTGTGTCAGGAATAGTGTGGCCAGCAGGACTAGGGAAGTGATTGTCCCTCTGTACCCAGCATTGGTGAGGCCGCACCTCGAATACTGTGTTCAGTTTTGGGCCCCTCACTACAAGAAAAACATTGAGGTACTGCAGCATGTCCAGAGAAGGGCAACGAAGCTGGTGAGGGGTCTGGAGAAAAAGTCTTATGAGGAGGAGGTGAGGGAACTGAGGTCTGGAGAAAAGGAGGCTCAGGGGAGACCTTACCGCTCTCTACAACTACCTGAAAGGAGGTTGTAGAGAGGTGGGGGTCAACCTCTTCTCCCAAGTGACAAGTGACAGGATGAGAGGAAATGGCCTCAAGTTGTGGCAGGGAAGGTTTAGATTGGATATTAGGAAAAATTTCTTCACTGAAAGGGTTGTGAAGCATTGGAACAGGCTGCCCAGGGAAGTGGTTGAATCACCATCCCTGGAGGTATTTAAAAGATGTGTAGATGTGGTGCTGAGGGGCATGGTTTAGTGGTGGGTTTGGCAGTGTTAGGTTAATGGTTGGGCTCAATGATCTTAAAGGTCCCTGCCAACCTAGGCAATTCTACCTATGATAAACAGAAATAAGTGTAAATGTTTCAGTAAGTGCTGCAAAAAGCCTGAATCCTACATTTCTAGTACATAAGAACTGAAAAATGTTAAAGTACGTATAGAAATATGTTTTCATCATCATAAATCTTGCTTCGACTCATTGATATGCAACTAATTAAATGTAATTGAAGTGCTATGCCAGAAGATGCATGATCCAAAAGTAATTGCTACTCATGTAATGCTCTATAGTGTGATCCAGAAGCTGAACTTAATTGTGTATTTGCCCTGTACAAAATGAATAGCCACTATCATCTTATTACACTACACCTGCATTTTAAATGCTACTTAATTAGTCAATATTAAACTAATAATGAAGCAACAGTAGGCACTACTGACTATATTTAGGTGAATGTTAAGTTGTACTGAATGTGCATCATACCAGCATACTACAGAGGCAAACCATTTCCTCATCTTGTTTTATAGCTAAGAGCATTCATGGTTTCCATATGCGTTCTTTCAATGACATGAAACATCTCTGAATATAGTTTTTCTGTGGAAACGCTGCTGGATCTAACCAAACAAAGTAAGTGAGGTGCTCTACATCCTCTGTGTATTTCTTGTAGTTTACACTTGTTAAGACTATCTCAGACAAAGTTTATTAATTCATTAAATCAGACATTCCTGCTTGTGCTGCATTTGAGCCTATATAAGTAGAAGGAAACTCCTGTTCTGCTACAGTGAGTCCTAGACTGATGAGAGATAGAAAAAAATTTACTGTGTTTGGCTACGTCTTCATCAGCAAATATCAAGGCCTAGTTAGAGTGGATCTTTAGAGCAAAACTGTTAGTGCTAATGACCCACTGATATTACTGACTTCTGTTAGAAATACTGGAGCACTTTTGGAGTTACATTCAACTTATACCAAAGGCAGTGTTTTCCTTGGATGAAAATAGTCTTTCATCCCTAAATATGGCAAGAGCAGGAGCTGCCTATAGTCGTGATGCTCTTGGTAACGGGCTCGTATATGGGAAAAGAAAATTAAAAAGGATAGTCAGGATCGTTTGCCAGTCCATATCACAGAGTTCACAGCTTTCTAATCAGAAGGCTATTTTCAAAGTTTTTAGCTAGAGAAGGTAAGCCTTGATCCAGATGAAGACTTGAGACAAAATAACATTCTGAAGAGTTTTGCTGAAGCAGTCTTAGACAGACAGAAATGCTTACTCACCTGATCAGTATCAGCTAATCAGCAGGCCATAGGCAAGGTTAAGGTTTGGGTGAGGAAGGTATGAGCGAGCAAAAACTCTGGTTTAATCTGCACAGCTTTGCGGCAAAGAAAGGAGAAAGGAAAGGACATAGGGTGAAAGAAAACAAGATGTAACATGATTTTTCTCTTGGCTAATAGTGAGTAATAGGGATAGAGAATAGGCTTGAATTACGATCCATCTTTCAAGAATATTTCATTAATTATTGCTTGAAGCAGTAACCACTTGTTTCCAGCATCGAGTGTGCTTTAACGCATGTCTGTTATGTTTTGGAGATGACTCCCTGCGACTTCTTTCTAAAAGGAATCCAAAGATACGGTGGCTTGAAAGGGATTTAATTACAAGAAGTCAGAAATGGTTCATTGCTTCATGGAAATGAAAGGTGTAATTGCAAATCTAATCTGTTCATGCCTGAAACTTCAGCAACCTTGACGTCTGTAGTGCAAATTGCATAAACTCCCTTTTCAAGGTAGTCTGGCTGATGCTTATTTGCTTGGTTGGTATCTTCCTCTTAGCCACATATCTGGCACTGAGCAAATACTTATGATGCTGTTGAAATAATGATCGCTATGTTGTATTGCTCTGAGAAGTTAGGTGATTCTAATGATGACTCTTAAAATATATATGGAAAGCAAAAAAATCAAGTCTTGCCCTCAGAACTTTTTCTAGCCTATAAATATTGGAACTTTAGCTGTATTGTAGCTGTAATCCAAATAACACTGCCAGAATTAGTATACCCAGAGGAAATAACATTTGTAGTTATAAATATATGTGAGATATGTGAGGTGGCTTTTGAATACAGTATCCTAAAAAGGGTGTGGATTTTACCTGGATCTATCAAGATGCATAAATTGCCTTTTAAAGAAAATTAGTATTTCGTGTGTTGGAAAAGTGATCTTTAAAGTTTGTTTTGCTATTTAAAGCATAATATTTTTTTCTATGTTGTTACCTTTTCCTGCTGTGATTGTTTTAAATGTATTCTGCTGCTTCTCTTTCTTAAAGTACATGGGCAGTACATTGACAAGATCTGTCAGTGTAAATCTTGAGATCTTAAAACAATTTTGGAGTGGTTATCAAAAGAGCTAGCATGTGCTTCAAGTCACTTTGGATTAAATATGCTAGAGTGTCTACTGATTTCTGAATGTCAAATTTGACACTAAAGTTAGATGGGAAATGGGTTTCTATTCTCAGGGAAAAAAACAATTTTTGTTTTTTTTGGAAGTCTGCTTGAACTTAAACTGAGGTGATGCTGCTGATGTTGTAGCCATGAGGCTGCTGTGTGATGTAACTTGTCCCACTCTCTTATTGAAAATTTTCTGAAGAATCCTTAGTTATTCCAATTAAAAACTCCAGCACGTGAAAGTAATCAGCATCTGTTTCCATCCCAGTTCCCTCAAGTCTTCTGATTTAAGGCTGTAGAGTTCCTAGCAATTTGGGCTGGCTAGAGTACAGTTGTTAATAAATCCTAAGTTTCCAGATTTGCTTTTGAAATATAGTGGAATTGTATTTCCAGTATTCCTCCTAAATAAAAGCCAGACAGAGGTAGGTGTGCTTCAGAGTAGTCAGTAACTTGAACTTGTATTTGAAGAGTAGGAAGTCCAAGTTTGGTATGTGCTTTGTATAATTCCTATCAGGTACTTGAACATATGTTTCAGCCAAGCAGTGCCACAGGTTAGCTATTGCAAGACAATTTGTCTTTGTGCTGGAATGTCACACATCATATAAATAATTGAACTTGTGGCAGGCTGGAAAAAGGTCTGAATCTGGCTCTCCCCTATCCCAGCCAAGAAAGAGGCACTGGAGGCTCTCATTTTTTCTTTAAATTCCATTTTCAGCCCAAGACACTGTTCTTAAGCAGCACTTCTTTGGCTCTCCTGTTGTATCTTGCTTAGTTTAGAGCAATTTAATTAGCACAAGCTCGAACGTTGTGATAATAGCTTGAGTTTATCACCTCCCAATTCGCTCAGTGAATAGAGAGGTAGTGTTTGCCTCTGTGGCACTCTTGTTTTATTAAGATGTATTCAGTAATCACCAAGCTAAAGGCTCAGAAAGCAGCTCACCTGCATACTTGTCCAGAAGTCAAAACTCTGTCACAAGACTGGGCTTGCTAAGGTCAGAGTTGCTGTCCCTTTTAATTTTACTAGTACTGCATGCTGTTTCTCATTATTCCTGCCTGAATTACAGTATCTGAAATTGCTTTCTGTTCTGTGCAGTACTGGAAAAATTCAAGTAGAATGGAATCAGGGGGTAGGCGTGAAACACAAGCACTGTGCTGTGACTTACCTTACCTTGTCACAGATAGCCTGTGTTGTCCTTGGTGGATCATTTCTCTAAAAAAGTCAAAGAAACCCATGCCTCAGGAAAAAAAAAAGGCTAAAAGCAGAATGAAATGACGACTAAATGTCATGAATGACTGCTGAAGATTTTAAGTTGTGCCCTTTTACTGAAGGGTTGGGGTTGTCAATGCAAGAATTCTCTGTTAGACATCTATGGGTAGGGCTGATGTGAGCAAAAGCAGCATCTGCATGGATATGTGATCCTGTAAGGCACAATATTTTCATAAACTGCCACTTATGCAAGCTGAGAGAAATACTCGTTACACTGAGAAAAGAGTGTATGAGAATAGTGCTCTGCACATACTGCTCAAATCTAAAGGCTTGGAAATGTGTTTTTCTGCTTTTAGTTCATCTGCAGGGAGGCTACAGACTCTCTTTGCTCCTCATCTCCCCTTTGCTCTTATGGAGGCCAGCATTGATTTTTCTTCCTTTCTTTCTATAGATCTCTCCTTGCTGCTGCCCCTAAGGCTCATTTATCCATGCTAGCTTTTGAGAGAGGAGACTTCCCGCTTTCCACAGACAATTCTTCAAGAGTGTGAGCCGTACTCATGTAGTTTTTTGTTAAAGAAGAGAAAATAAAGTACCTCATTTCCAAATCGGGAGCAGGGAAGCCCATATATCAAGGCTAGGAACATTGGAGAGTCACTCCTTGGCCTCTTTGCATTTTTTCCATAACCTAGGACTTTCTTTGTTGTACATTTTGGAAGAAAAACCAATTTGGAGTCAGGATAGAATTTGGATGACCTTATGGACAAAATTTCTGAAGTACTGCAATGGAGAGGCATTGTAGTGAGATGAAGCAAAAATGTCCTGTAGAGGGCAGCTGCAGAAGTTGTTTGTAGCCACCAGAGCCCAGTTAATAGACCGTGGTCAAGAACAGCGTAAGAGACCAGGGATGGTGTTACAGGCTGTGCCTTCCTTAAGTAGGGAACTTCTCTAAACTTCAGTAACAGTTCAGTGGAAGACAGGTTCCTATTTCATGCTTCCCAGGTACCTAATCAGTATGGTGGAGAAGGTACCAAAAAAATTTTATTTGGGGATTGCTCAAAAAGCTGTCAATAACACTTTTCCCCCTTTTTTTTCTTTTAGAAAATGTTGATGCTGAGAAAATAGGATGAACGTTTTTTGCATTTTTGATAAATTCCTACCACAACCTTTTTTCTTTGCTATGCATGGCAACTGAAATCAAGCCTCTTTTTAGGGGAGGAGTCATCACTATAAAATTTGATTACATAATATTTGGAGTAAAAGTATTTCACGGGTCAGCAGGAAAAAGCCCAGTTATTACAACCTTCTTGCCACAGAGCACGAGTGAGTTGCTATGTTTCATCAGATACAGTATGACACAAGTAGTTGTAAGCCATTCAGTCGTCTCCATAAATCAGACCCTCTATAAAAGGGGTATTCAAAACCAGTATGTAGTTTTTTGTATTTGATGAGAGGAGATAAAATAGTTGCGTTTTAAGCCAACAGTTAACAGTCTTGTATTTTGTGTTTCATTTATAGAATAAATACATAAAATCTAAATGATTCATAAACTTCAGCCGTATTTTTGAAAGTGATCTTCATATGTAAGGTTTTAAATCTCTGTGGCAGGTAGCTGATTTTGTACTCCCAAATCAATTTGCTCCAGATCTTCAAATGTATTTGAGTGCCTTGTTGCTGTTGACAGTAAGACATGATTTTGATTTCTAATTAGGTAAAAAACTTTCTATGAAGGTCTTACCTGAAGAAAAGATAAGTTAAAGTCCAGATTAAAAAGAAAAAAAGCTTACCCTGTGTGGTGTAAAAACTGACTTCCTAGTTGTACATACATTATTACTTAAGGCAGTCCCACAGCCTTTGCAGTGTTAGAGTTTTATTGGATTCCATAGCTCAATAAAAATTGCTTTTTTCGACAGCCCTGGTGGAAGGGAATTTAAACACTAAGGTTTCAATAGATGTTACATAATTTTGTTCCTTTTTATAATTCCTCAGCACTACATCAAGTTGGTGCCCTTCTGGAAAGAAAAGGGACAAACAGTCCTTCCGCAGGTGCCTTTGAAAAGTATGATAATGCACAAGGAGGTGTACTCAAACCACTGCAAAGAAAGCACTGGCTAGTTCAATATTAACAAATTACCTTCTGTTAACAAATTACATTAATTCTGTTACTGCAGGTAAATATTTTAATTCCATGAGCTTTTTTAGTGTGAAATAATTCAGTGTTGTATGGAAAGACTAAATAATTCAGCTCAATGTGGATATAATAAAACAGAAAATCTGAAGGGTATCAACTCTTGTGACAATGTTTTCCTGGGTTACAAATGCAAAAATGCTTTCCTAGGACTTGTATTTAGGGAAAAAGTTAAGCTCACTCTTAAATCTGAAGTGTGATTTAAGATCGGCAAGCTTCAAACAGACCTAAGTCACTGAGTGAGGGATGCTTTGTTAAATCAAAAAGCTAATCCTCCATATGCTCCCTCCCAGAATGTATCGATTTTTCTTTAAGAAGCTGGCATGCATCCCTGGGAAGAGGTCTTCCCTTATAAGCCTTGATCAAAGATATTCTCTGTGGTACATGCAAGTAAAAACTCTGTAGAGTTTTTCTGTCTAAATCATCAAACTAATTTATAACTTGTCTACACAGGAATGGAATGACTAAACAAAAAAAAAATCGTAAATAGTTAAGACTTGTTTTTTTTCTTTCAGTGGATGGGATTTAGACAAGAAAGCAAAATAAAACAAAGGAACCAGAGAAAACATGCAGCTGATGAATGAGTTATACATTGCAAACCCTCTAAATTGAATTCAGGATAAATACTTGTGTAAGACAAAGTCCAAAACCTTTGTCATCATTAGTAGGCCACCACATTTAATGAAAACTGAGTTCCTGATTCTCTGGACCAACAATGAGGTTACACTTTCACAATTGTCACTTGTAAAGATGTTATTTGTAAGGTTTACCGTATGCCTGGTAAGAAGGACCCTCAGTTGTAGGAGTGCATTTATTCAGAGACTCAAAACAGAAACAGGAAGGTTTGTACAACTTTAGTAACCATAAATCTCTGTTGCATATTCCTTCTCTTAGTTACAGAAGTGGTAGCTAACACTATGTTGTGAAACTTGAAGTGAGGGAGAAAGATAATTACCTGTTTTTCTTTTATTCTGTGCCCTAGATCACTTATTTTGATCAAACCAGTAAAACATTTTCAGAGTCATTTACAATGTTTCTTTCAAGCCACGTATCTTTAGCTACTTTTTACATGTACTGGTTTATTTTGTCAAGTCAGTAGCATTGCATTTATTTCTCAGATTTGAGTGCAAGCTATCTTTCTGAAAACAACTATGAAAATAACCATATAGAATATTATTGGAGAGAATCTGAAAAAGAAATGCTAAATATTTTGTGCAATGCTATGCAGGCTTGTAGAACTGATCTAACACATAGCTGTATCTTAAATATATAGCTACTAAAAGTTCTTGCACTTAAGAGTTCTAAAGATGAATCTTGAGTAAAGGAGAAAGGAAGACCCACCTGTATTAACATGCTCTGTGATTAAAACAAAAATATACTGGAAAATGAGAAGTCAAAGAACATATTTGGAATAATCATTGGTGTGAGTGGTATTTTATGGGGCGTGGTGATACTGAATGGTTAGCTGTTTAAAAGTTTTCTGTCAATGCTGCTTGTAGGTTTTTTCTATCTTTATTTTTAAAGTTGAATCCTCTTAACTATTTAGCTTTCGGGAGCATGTTAACAGGTAAACTTCTGAAAAAATATATGTTGTATTTGAATCACAACCTTTGTATTTGTCTTCTGTGAGATGTTTGAGGTACAAGAATCTGTAAAACTAAGGAAAAAATAATAATTCAATTTCTTGACCCTGTAAGTTAGGGAAGTAAGAGGAAGCTATTCTTATTTCTTCTGAACCTGTTTGCTGATCTATTCAGGGATAAAAACATACAGCATTGCAAAAGGCTTTGCCAAGAGATGCAGCAGATCATCTTTAACATGTTCTAATTTTGCTTTGTGTCTAGATAGTATTAGTAAGTTCTTTTTTATTTTCAACATAAGAAATGCCAAGAAGATACTATGATAGATGTTGCCCTAGCAATACTTTGTTATTGAGGACAGAACTGAAAACTTCTCAAGTATACTCTGGTATATGACAAGGCAGGTGAAATTTTAGCCTATCACTGTTGATTGTTTTATTTCTATTAGTTTTATTAGTTTTATTTCTATTCTCGTGCCCATCAGCATCTGTGCTTTTGGATGGGGGATTTTGTATCTCTCTTACCCCCTCAGGCTATCATCTCTGAGTTTTTTACCTTTTAAAAAGAACATAAAACATGCTGCCTATATGGTTGGCCAAAATTGCAATATTAACAAGGGAGGGTGAATGAAATTGCCCGGTACAAATGACATGTACTGCTGTCATTTAGGGTTTGAAGTTGTTACGTTCCTGATACCTTGAAGTGTCTTTTTCTAGGCCTTATGATTTAAAAGTAGCATCAGCTGTTTCTCAGCCTTATAGTCATAATTTGATAGCAGGCATATATTCAACGAATCTGAGTGAACAGAAGAGTATGAAGGGAAAAGTAGTGTCTTAGGGGAGATTTTCTATTTGTAGAAGTAATCACCATTGACATAGTGTGTGAGCCTTCAGAGTAAAGAGAAAGGAAGATAGGGAGTGGGTGATTTTCTTTTTTTTTTCCTACTTTCCTAATTTGTTTGCCATAAACAGGACAAAATGAGCAACCTTTGTACAGGGAGATTTGATTCTGGGGAAAGGAAGGAAAGAGTTTGTGTATATAAGGCCTTTAACTCAAAGGTAACCAGACCAGTTTTGTTTGTGTTTGGTTTTCTTTCTGTTTTGTTTTGTTTTCAATATGATCATAATGAGATGCCATTGTGACTACCCACTTATGAAACATTTTATCTGGTGGTGTTCCATACTACAGTGAACATATTCTTGAAATGATTCTGTTATGGGACACTAAACCAAGTTAATAAAATAAAGTGCCAGTGAAGTTGCAAAGTACTGCTGAGTGAGGATTTGGCTGTCCTGAGAAGTATCTGATGTTTCAGTGGGGACTCTTCATTAAAACTCATGATCTTTATTCTTTTAGCACAGCTGCTCCATTCATCTGGAAGTAGTAAGTAATGTTGGAATTAAAGTCTGTGGGCTCTTTTCTCCTTTAGTAGCTCTCTAGCATTGTATAAGTGACAAAAATAGTTATCAGAAGTGATCTGCAAGAGCCAGAAACCAAGATGATTACAGGAATCTGCCCCAGAGAAACCAGACAGCCACAATAATGGATTTTAGGGAACTTTACTTACAGTCTTGGCCATGCAGTGCAATGAGCAAATCAAAAATATAGTTTGGTACAGTACAGAAGTAATATACATTTCATTACAGAACTTCTGAATTCACTGGTATGTAACTTTGAGAGATGGATGTGTTACATCTGAGGATCAAGGTCCTACCTTTAAAGCTTCCTAGCAGGTTACTGACTTTCCAGTGCAGGCATAGAGTTCAACTTTGTGTCTGAGTTTCAGAAACAATCTTAGTGTATTTGCAGATGCAAACCTTTTGTGTAAAGATAAGCTTGATGTAAGAAGGACACTGTCTTGGAGAAATACACTATTTTCATAACTTATGACTAGTAAGAAGTAGTGTTAATTTATCTGAGAAGTGAATATATCTGTTTTGTTGGAAAAACACTTCTATCTTACCTTGGTTGCTTTAACCTATGATAATTCCCAAAGCTGTGTTTCCTGTGCACTGTAGACAGCTGAAAAAAAAAATCATACTACAGTCTGTAGCTGTTACCAGTTTCTGTAAACTTGGATTCAAACTGATGTTTGCCATATTGTATGGCACCCTAAGGCTTGTTAAGTAAAATAAGACTATGTTTCCAGCCTACTGGGGGCTCTCTGACTCCACTGTTGCATGGGCAAAGGATGTCCAGGAATTTACTGTAGCTGCGATTTTAATATTCTTTACATTGATCAGTGCATGTTGGACAGACAGCATAGTGATGCAAAGACATTAAAGCTGGTAAATGAGATTCCAACCCTGCTATCAATAATAGGTGGGCTGTGCTTCTGTATCATTATGATGCCATTTGATCATAATGATATAGCCATTAATCATTTGAACTATTGGGCTCTTCCAGAGAAAAATGTAGCGAGTTGTTTAAGCAGGCTGAGATTTACTGGCTAAGAACTTCCTAATTTTGAATGTTCTCATTTAAAGATTATTCGGTATTCAGTACGATATTAACAGAAATCAGTGAATGCGGGTCCCTGTAGTGGGAGCACAGAGCATGTTCAGTTACTTGTCCAAACAAAGTTCATTGACCAGACTGTTTGCAGAAGGAAATAGCTTGCCAAAGCCTACAAGTGGTTTGAGAGTGCTGTGAAGATCACTGCATTAGCAGTTTTCCATGCTGGCTTTTATTGTTTAAAACAAAATCCTAAGCCCAACATAGGTTCCCACTCGCTGTGGTTAGTGCTTAAATACGCCTGAAAGAATAAAGAGAGCATATATATTATTAGCAATACTAAAACTTTAACTCTTAGGATATTTAGAAAACATGCTCAAATCCTACTGTTGGCAATGTGCTGTAGTGTTTTCTAAATAAGGATTTTGTGTTGAAATTGGGAACAAAGTAAAGAAATGCCCTCTAATACATTAATCTTACTGTAATGTTTCATGGTTTTGTGCGTTTGGGGCACTGTATCTAATGATTCAGTTACTAGGTCACATACAGCTGCTGATATTTTTGTCCCCAGAGGTCACTTACTCAAAACACACCAGAAGGTGCTGTGAGACCCTGGAACATATACACTGATACAACTGTTAGTCTCACGGAATCACGGAATTTTCAGAGTTGGAAGAGACCTCTAGAGATCATCTAGTCCAACTCCCCTGCTAAAGCAGGATTGCCCAGAGCACATTACTCAGGACTGCATCCAGGCGGGTCTTGAAAATCTCCAGAGAAGGGGCCTCCACAACCTCCCTGGGCAGCCTGTGCCACTGCTCTGTCACCTGAACCATAAAGAAGTTTTTCCGCGTATTTGCACGGAACTTCCTATGTTCCAACTTGTGCCCATTGCCCCTTGTCCTGTCACTGGGAACCACTGAACAGAGTCTGACTCCATCCTCCTTCAACCCACCCTTTAGATACTTGTACGCCATAATGAGGTCTCCCCTCAGCCTTCTCTTCTCCAGGCTAAAGAGTCCCAGCTCTCTCAGCCTTTCCTCATAAGGGAGATGCTCCAGTCCCTCAATCATCTTAGTTGCCCTACGCTGGACTCTCTCCAGTAGTTCCCTGTCTGTCTTGAACTGGGAAGCCCAGAACTGGACACAGTATTTCAGTTGTGGCCTCACCAGTGCAGAGTAGAGGAGGAGAATGACCTCCCTTGACCTACTGTCTCCTGTTAGTGAAGTCTTCCTTAGTAACTCATATTCTTTAAGAAAGCAGGTTCATGTGTACAAAACCTTGTGCTGTAAGAGCATATTTGTTGTGATTTTTCCCCCATGTCTGCTTTTCCTCCTTATTAAATTATTTAGTTGCCTTACATTTATGTAATTACTGTCTTTTATTAGAATTACAGATGCTGGAGAAATATAAAAGCCTTTTAGCAAATTTGGTCCATATTCCTGCTGGAGTGCTCTCTCTTGTACATTTACAGTGTAAAGCTTAAATTTCTATCTTAGGCTACTAGGGCCAAATTATCAGCCAGTAGAAACTCATGTGACTACCCCTGCTTTGTTCCACTTCTTTCTACTCTTCTACAGAGCAGGATCGCAGTCCTAAGACAATTTTCACAACAGAATTGCATGCTTTTAGACAGACAGTAATTAAAGTATGTAGGCAACAGGATAACATTAGACAACAAGAAGTCGTGAGTTGTCCTACTATTAGCATTTGGGTTAGCTCAGCAGTCTCACTTGAGATGTCTGCATCTGAGGCTGCAAAGTGAAATCTTCTAACAACAGGCTCTTGTGTTTTGAATTGTAGATCTCCTTTCTTCTGAGTCAGCTAGCAATAACACAGGAAAAAAATGTATCTGAGTTTTTTCAGCCTTCTGATTCTAGTTCCTCTGGAATCAGTAAATGCAAAGACACTTGAAAATGAAAAATAAGGAAAGGACAGTTTGCCCTGTTCTTTATTTCTAAATAAAATAGGGATTGTATTGCTTCTGGGAGTGTAGAAGAGACTATGGAGGAGACCTGATACCTATATGTGAGGATTTCCAAATGTGATTCAGTTATTCCAGCTGTTCCTGTGTAAGCTACATGTTGCGAATACTGTGGGCTTGAAGAGGGAAAATGCGAAATTCCTCATACACCTGCTGCTGCTAGCAGGTAGCAGGGATTTACAGGGACATTCAGAGTAAATGCTAACAAATCGAAGTGTCTTCCAGCTGCTTTCCTTCATAGGTCAGGTACTAGTGCAGCTTGGTTAACTCCATCGATCTATGCTGTTACTGGTGAGACTATTGTTTCTTCCCATTCTACTATGTGTGTACCTTCTGGTTCTTTAAATAGAATCTCCAAGTTAAATTTCTAGAACTCTCTTGATTCCTAGCACTTTTCAATTCATGTTAAATTTCCACTGAGCCTGCAGCACTTAAATCCAGTATTTTGTGCCGTTAATATCTGAACTTGAGTCCTAAAGGATTTCAAAGTTCGCTGTATTTAGGATGGGATTGCCTGTAAGTTATTAGAAACTTTCACCCTGATTATCAAATCCAGTTTATTTTCTGTTTCCCAATAGTTTTTCATCTGTGTTTGTGTAGCAAACTTTAGAGGAAAAATAGAAGATTAATTTTTGAAACATGCTGTTCATGTTCTTTGGCTCTGAAAGTCAAAGAAATCTCACTGGATTGTCCCACTTATTTTATTTATGTCTTTATATTTAAAAAATATCTTTCCATCTTTTAGGTATACTAACAGCTTCTGGGTTGTCATCCTCAACTGCCCTGAGGTTTGAAACTGCTTCCAATAGCTGCTATTCTTCTGTTTACTATCTTTCATTTGAATTGAAGCTCTCAGCTACTACAACTCAAATATTTGTATAAGAAGAAATGTCCACACACTTGAGATCTATTTTTCCAAAGTAATAATGCAAAATTGCATGCTGGCCAGTAGCAAGGGAGGATAAGAAAAGCACCAAAGCTCTTTGCCTGACTATTCTATGACTGCTCTTTGTATCTGGCAAACTGTGGATTGTCTTCTGCTGATGGATAAATAAGTGAGAGGTGTTAGAAAGCTTTCTTTGCTGAGAAAAATAACAGAGGGCAGATACATCTGCTGTGCTTCACATAGGGGAAAGAGATTTGCAGCATGAAGAGTGTTTTCTGCTCTGGGGACTAGCCACAGTGTGCAGCGAGAAATGCATTTCTTCTACAGCGTGCACCAAAAAGCCTCTGAAACAGTGGGTGAAGCAATGGGTTTTCACAAGTCAAACCTGCTGTGCCTCCTTTCAGAGGTTTGCTAGTGGAGACAGCTGGGGAAGATTGTTTGGCCTTGCAACTGCCCCTTCCTCCATAGTTCTGCCTCGGGGCATCTTGGTTTAGCCTTTGGATTTCACATTTCTTGCATGAATGTGTGCTGCTTATGTGGTTCCGGTACATCTGTTAGCTTTTCTGCTCCACTTCAGACACAATTTCTTCCTCCAGGCTCATGCCTTCCTGTTTGTCTGGAGTTGAGGTAAGCTGCCCCAATGGGCATGAAGAAGTTCCTGAGTTTTTCTGAGCTGAACGCAGACTGCAGCTCCATTGATACCTGTAGAGATTAAGCTCTCACAAATGAAGATCTACTGGATGAGCTGAATTGAATTATTCTCCTGTTCTCTACAGTCATACAGAGGAAAGACACTGAATTTTTTCCTCAACATGTGCATTCCAATATAGGTCAGCCATGCCACTTGTTTTTTAAATCGTGTTTTTGTTCTTAGCAAATGAACAAGTGTTGTCAAGTGGCATCAACCGATGCTAGTAACTCCAGTTCTTTTCAAATACTGTTTTTTTCAAGGAAATGTCTTCTTTCTTTTGCAGAACAAACCTCAGTGTAAATTGTGTCTTTTTGCATTAAGGAGAAAGTAGACCAGTGATAAGTAGTTATTCAAAGAAATCACACAAAATATTCCTTTAGAAGCTGCTGTTTTCAAGCCAGAAGTTAAACTGTCTTGTTCCACCTTCAGTATATGAAATTATCCACAAGAAACATGCCCCAAACAAGGAGCCAATGCATCTATCTGTATCAGAGTTAAAAGTGGGGGAAAAGTGATCTTGAAGGCTGAAAACTACAAAGCAAATATATGTTACAAATCATCTTGACTCAAAGTACTCAACAAAATTTTGCCGTGTTATCAACATGCTTTGTTTGATGTGCAGAGCTACTGCTTGCTTTTTGACACATGAAGATACTAAACATCATTTAAACATCTCATTTTATACTATACGGCAAGACTTTTGATAGTCAGTCTCTTCAGATGTCTTTCGTTTTAGCATTTGGATACATTTAGATATATAAAGAAATATGTTTACTTGGATGTATTCTCAAAGAGTGTTTGCAAATTTGTGTTTAACTGTTAACACTATTAAGAGTAATTCACATAGATTAAAGGAGAATAGCTGCCCTCGGTGTATGAAGACCTCTAAACGTGTCTTTTTCAAAATCACATTTTTGTACATTGTTGTTGAGAGAGAAATATTTTGATAAATTGACAGAATAAATGAGTGGTTATCCAGGGAATTTCCTCTAATAATTAATTAAACCGGTCAAAACTGTTACCTAACAGAAATGCACAGCTTAACTGTTCTGAAGAAGACATAGCACTTTCCAGTATGTAGAGAGGAATTGTGGGGAACATCAGAGGTGTTCAGTTCTCAGTGACGGGGGGTTTGCACTATCATCTCATTTAGAAATGAAATAATAACCCTGAAAATGTTTCCGGCATGCCGAAACTATGGCAAGGTTTAATTCAGTTACTGAACTGCTATGAGTGTTGCATTAGCAAAGCATCATATTTCACAAGTGAGTTGCACAGGGCTTCCTTAGGTTTGCCCTTTTAGGTTCAGCTTTGTCCTGTCTCCTGTTTGCTAGCAGTTCTGATTAAATTGACTGTAATTAGTCCAGGTAATTTTGACTAATGTGTCAGCTCCAGGCTCCTAATAAGTCTTGCTCTGCATGTGTTCCTCAGTGATTACAAGTGTAAGAGCCTACCTTTGTTCCTTGTCATAATACCTTATTTTCAGCATCTGTGCATTGTTTTATTGTGGAGTAGAGGCTTGTGTATGTGGGGCCTTCATTTATGATAGCTCTTGAAGAACTTGAGTCAGGGCTCCTATCCAGCAAAGGTACTGCTTTATTTTAGATCACTTAATTCCACTTTAGAATAGATACTTTTATTCTGAATAATAGCATTTGCTAGAAAATGTAAAGTATAGTTATTCGTACTTAACATAAGTCTGATTTTGCTCTCCTGTTTGACAAGCTCTCTGTAACCTCACTGGGTAAGACAGAGGTAGGTAGTGTGAGATGGATACTTGCAGTGTTCTGAGAAAAAAAAAAACAAACCAGGGCTCGGTCCTGCAATATTTCCTAAAATGAGGGATCTTATTGAAACCACTTACTTGTTAGTAAGGGCCTAGGACTGGGCTTTGAATGTTGTAGCCTTCAGATCACAAACAAAGGAGGTTTTTTGTTTGTTTAAAGAAAACAAACAAAAAACCCCAACCCCTTGCTCAGAACAAAGGGGAAATTAAATGGGGAAATGTTCCCTTTTCTAGTACCCCAGATTTGTGTTATTTCAGCTGACACCTGCACAACACTAATTGACAGCACTACACTGACTGGTATACAGATGAATGTAGTTCAGATGTTAGTCATTAGAGATGCATAGAAATACAGATCAAAAACTTTTAATTAAAGTTTCTTTCATCATGCACATCAGTAAGTCAACATTACCTGCAACTCTGAGAATAGTGGCAAAAAAAGTAATGAGATCCAGTCAGAAGGGTTTCTAAGGATATGTCTGTCCAGTGAAATGAGTCAATGGGTTCTTTACTCTAGTGCTTGTCTAAGCTGGCAAGTCACTTCCTTACAATGCACTGACATGCAGAAGGTATTTGTGGGGGACCTGAAAACATTAAAGCAGAAAGAGATGTGAGCTAGCTAGCTTTGTCTCAGCCTTGATCACAGCGCATTGTGACTTGGTTCCAACTTGGGATCACCAACAATTCAAATCAGCATGGCTCTGCCTTTTGGCTCTGGAATAGAATAGATGAAACTTTGCTTTGGGTGGTTTATATGTGCTTTAACTCTCCAGAGAGCAGAGGAGAAGGGAACAATGGTGATCAAACAAAAAAGGAAATTATAACATATACAGGTTGTTATAGCTCTGTCAAAAGCAAAAACCTGTATAATGTATTTCAACATGAACAGTATTACTAGGAGACAAATCTCAGGCAGGTTTTTTAGAGGCTGGAGGAAGGAAGGGTATGCTTGTGATGTAAGGTTGGCGGTCAGGGCTCACACTGATCAGACATGAGTTCTACCTTGCTTTTTCTAGAACTTTTTTTTGCTGCATTTTTTGTAGGTACCTGCATGTCATTAATTTTAATTGCTTAAAAACCTGCTGAAAGGCAGTGATCAAAAGTGGCTCGAATCATGCTGATGTAAATTCACAGTAATCATGTTGAAGTCAACAGTTCAGCAGCAGATACACACGCTGCAGAGCAAGACTGCTGTGTGTGTATTGCTGACTTGCTGTGTAAGCTCATCCAGCTGCTAAATGGGAACGAATATTTTGTCCCTTTCTAGAGGATTAATAATGCTAGTAATGTGCTTCTGTATCTCTGGACAGAAGGTGCTACACAAGTGCAAAGTTTAGATTACTTCTGAGATCAGCTCAGCAAATGGTAGTACCTGTGCTGACTTGGAAGGAACTTAAGAGATACGCTCAGCCATTATGATAAATCTGGCTTTAGTTCACATTAACGGAATAAAAATTCTGTGGTCTTCTCTGGGGGAATGCTGGTCTGGTGTTGAATCCCTCTAATTGTTTGAATTTGTTTTAATATAAACAAATAAACAAAACCCCACAATGGCTTGTTTGTATCAGTAGGCTTTATGGCAGATCAAGTCTCATCAATGTAACATCAAGTTTTTATGGAGAGACTGTTGTTTATCTTTTTGCAGAAATTCTTATCATACTGTCTGGATCATATGACTGATTCAGATCAAGTTTGTACTTGTGAGTGATTCAGTAGTGCACATAACTGGCATTTGTTATTGTGGGATCATGGCCTCAGTATGTGCTTACGATAATTGATGCCTATTTTAATTTTTGCCTTGTTGGCCCTGTCCTGGCTTTCATTGATGCTCATGGTATGACGAAGCCTATGTGGAACTGTATAGAACCTTGAAGTCTAGGACCTGGAAAGGTTAGAAATCGAGTTAATCAAATACCTTATGTTAGTTTATCCGTGGGAAGAAAGAGAATGCAGGCAGAAAAAACCCAGGACTTGGGTATGACATTAAGATGTAGAAAAAAAGAGATTTTACTGAGTGTTGCAAAAGTTGAGAGAAATTGGTATCAAAATCAATATTAGACAGAAAAGGGTTTGGCAGTCCTTTCAGTGTCAGTATTGCTTTAAAATGAGATTTGCAAATCTATATTTAATTAGACAGCTATTGTACTGTGTGCTAAATAAACACTAATTATTAAACATGGAATTTATTGAAGTATAATAGATGTATCTAAAACTCTAATTTACTTAGCCTGAGTAAACAAGTTTTAAATGATCAATATAACCTCATATACAAGAGTTGCTGTTGCAGCTAAAATATGCCAGCATTCAGAAGCCATATCTTACTGTTTTCTAATATGATTTTTCTTAACAAAATATACCTCAGCATTACGTGTCTGTATATGTGATTCATTGTAAGATCAGAGTTATTAACTAATATAGTTATTATTTATAGAACACGTACCTTATACACTTGTTCAGTTGCCACTGAATTCCTGAATTCAGCAAGTGAACCCATATGTCATAAATTCAGGATTTCTTTAATTGAGCACCTCGCTAAAAAAATCTGGTTAGTAAAGTACTTGGCAAGATTGCAGGCTGAAAGTTGAAAACAGCAATCATTTTCCCGTCCTTTCCCTCCTTTCCCATCTTCCCTGGCATGTAGAGACACACAAATACACAACATGATGTAGTCCTGATCCAAGTGCTTCATATTTCAATCCTGTTGTCTTTTTTGTTTTAACTGTCTCCAGAATTAAATGTCAGTCTGTGATCCAATAAAATGCATTTTTAGCTTTCACGATTTTGAGAAAACTGAAGCTGTTTAAGCGAGCTTTTAAAGTCAGTGCCCAAATTGGATTTGAAAACTACAGCTAAACTAAATATCTGCAAATAGCTCGATTTCTCTCCTAACCAGTTGGTGTTTCATTTTGAGTATGAACCTTCAGAAAAATGTATTGACTTAGAAGGTATGTATCTTACTGATGGGGAATGGAAACTTCTTATTGAGTTGGAACCCTCTAATGGTTGGTCCTTACTCAGCTTGCTTCATATACTAAAATCCTTCACAGAATATATAATCTATTTAGTGTCTGAAAAGGATCACAAATAAAAGTCTGGGAGAATACATCTAACATATCAGGATCTTTCTAGGAGCATCTTCTAACATGTGCTGCTGCATGTGGGCATCCATTCATTTTTACCAGAGTATCCAAGAGTTGCGTGCTGGAGATAAAAATTCTGGTAAAGGGGAAATTCTAGACTTTTTCTGGAAGACCTCTCAAACAGTCCCTCAGAGTCTTTTATCTTGGGCATACAAAAAAAACCCCCATCAATAATTACTAGGCTATATTTGGAAAATTCGATGTCTGATGTAAGCAGGAGATTTGGCAAGGAAGAAAAGAGTTTGTATTCTGCCCAGAATAAATATAGCATTTCTAAGTGCTTTGCTGCTTCTCTTAGCAGTAGAGCTTTTTGTCTTTTAACGCTCCTTTTAGCAGGTTTGAAGATACTCTCCTTTCAAGTTTTTTTCCCCTTTGTTTCTCACTAGGCTCTCAGAGTTGCTTCTTCTGCTTAGTTTGAGTGATTTTATTATTTCCTGAAATAAGGCATCCCTCTGAATTAGTCAAGAGCCAAAATACCATGGAAGTGTATGTAAGTGAACTTGTAAATAGGAGGTAAGTTACCCAGCTGCTTAACTAAATCCCTTATTGAGTTGGGACCAAACGATGGTGGTGAATGATAACTAAGTGGATTTGCACTGACTTACATTTGATGGGATGTTCGGGTGATGAACAAACTTTTTTATGCTGATCTTTTGACTCCCTCAGTCTTGGGCATTAGGGAGTTTTTCATGATCACTTCTACTAGTTCAGTAGTAAAGTAGATTACAAACAAACAACAAAGCCAACACAAACCCACATAAATCAAACCAAGTTAGAACTGAATTTTAGGAAGTAACTGTTTAGAAGGGCAGAGAGTCTGCCCTAACTGTGATGACAGAGGGCTATGCTTCAAAGAAGTGACATCATAGCCACAAGGTCTTGAGGAGTTTCTTGTGATACGTGGAAAACAGTATAGGTGTCAAAATAAATATCTTCTATGGCATTAAATGGCACTTAAGATCTCAGGAATGATCTTGATAGCTGTGGGTAAGAGACTTTACAAGACTTTACTCCTAGTCTCAGCTATCAGAAGATCTCAATAAATGAGCAGTCCTTTCTGTGCCTTGATTTTCCTTTATATAAGCGTGAATAATGCTGCCTACTTCTTCACAAAATGGTAGAGAGGTATAAGATGCACAACACAGAAAGTGGACTAGAGTCTGGCAATTTAGAAATTGTTCAAAACCAGCATTGCTCGTAACTTACCTTTCTTCCTCTTGCTGTGAAATAGGCAGTAAAAAGGGGGAATGTGCAGTATGGTTTAAAGTTTTTGTTGGATGAGTCAGTTGGGAACAATTTATCCATGCTAAATTCATACTGTCCAAGCTTTATTTTGTGTTCAAGCAACCTTTATTTTGTACCCTGCCAGTAATTGCTTTAATACGTTGTAAATCTGCTTTTTGTTGCTCATTGGGGTGTTTTTGGGGGTGGGGGTGAAGTGGTTTCACAGCCTTTCACCTGCTCAGTCATTTCAACGAGTTGTGGAATAATACTTTATAGTATTGTTTCATATATCCAGTAGTGCAAAGTAAAGTACTAGACAGGGTTCAGAACAACCGAGAAATAAGCTTGTGAATGTGCACCTTAAGTCCTTAAAAAAAAAAAATCAAAGGAAATTGTTTTTATATAATATGTCTTCAGATGGACAGCACTTTAGCAGTGTGCTCATGCAATTCATCACTAAGGTGACAATACTCTAATGATGTATTCGTAATACATCACTGGAATGCTTTCACACTATTGATGTATTGGAGATCATAAACCATAGAGAGGGGCAGCAGACTTGCAGACTGAAGTGCCTGCTAAGCCCTTTCCAAGCCTTTTCAAATTATTTTATTGAGAGAAGTTGTCAGCAAGAATGTTGAGATTTTTCCATTACTGTGTGCAGTTGCATGCATGAATGCACATGGAACAGCGGTGGGGAGGGAGAGCCTTGCCATGAAGATTCCTGATTTTGGTGGCAGATGCTGCAGGCTCTATGTACGCCTTCAAACAGTGCAGGGACTCTTGATAAAATGGTTTGTTGACTGACAGTCTGGGCCTTAGGGCAACCGTAAATGCTGAAGGGGTTGTTTACTTTTATTTTTAATGCATCTGGTAGACACCATGAAATGTCTTCGAGCCTTGACATATTGGTGTGCAAAGACTGGGCCATATGACATCCCTGCAAATGTCAAATGTCATGATAGGAAAAAGAAAAACTAAAGAAAGTTCTGTCTCCATGGCAGTACCTACTAGCTGCTTTTCTGGTATCAGCATGTGATTACACTGGAATATCACAAGCTTTCTCTCCCTCTCTGGAGATCATGTTAAAATCATCCAATAAAATTAAAATATATCCTTTTTCACCATCCTGATATCTGCTACTTTGTGTACATTTCACATAGTGTCAATAGTACACTTGCAAGAAAATAAATTTGGTTTTCTTTAGGTTCACACTACCTTCCCCATCCTTCAAACACTCACTCAGAAAACTCTGTAAACCTGGCCTGGGTAACCTTTAGGATAACGTCCTAGAAATGTGCGCTGAGAGGATCAACTTGAGGTAACAAGGTTTTTTGCAGCAGTTCCTATGCTGATGTTATATTCATAGTCAGCTCACTATTACCTGATGTTCTCCCATTTGTTTTTTTTAATTTTTCTACAATTACATCATTACTTCCTGGGGAGGCACCAGCTTTTTCTTTGTGTATGAATTGCATTAGGCAGCTGTTCTGCTTGCAAGCGCTGCAGCAATACAAATTATGGCAAATTTCTACCATTGGCTTGAATTCAAAATGGTTTTGACTTAAAAGATCTTTGCAAAACTGAGTTGAAGCTGATGTTGACTAGAAAGGGAAGGTGGTGTCAATAATATGAAAATAGATTTTTCAATATCTTTTGAATCACCCTTGCTAGAATAAGATGCATTGTGAACCTGGGACACACACAGCTACAAGGAAATCAAGGAAGCTTTAACCCTTTTAAAAGCTTCCTGGGCCACTCTACCTCGATGAACGCTATTACTGATAGAGTATCAAGGAATTTAATTGCAACAATCACTCTGCCTGAAGGCAATAATAAATCATATCCCAGTTTATGATCAAGAGCAGAAGGTAGAGAATTCGGCAATGGTGGGAGTGTTATTAGGTTTTATGCATGCTTCATCAATTCTGTTAAAGGCTACTGGGGGGCAGAAATACTCAGTTTGAAGCATTTTACAACTCTAGGACCAAATTCTTGGCTATATGACTGCAAATACAGTACTTCCATTGCCTTCACTGCATCTTACCTATTGATAAAGTTAAAGCAATGTTGACTTTTGATCAGTATTACCAGAGAGGAGTTTGGTTGTTTACAGAGAAAACAAAAAAAAAAAGCATAACCCTTCAATATGTATGGAAGTCAGATTGCAACTAAAAGTCTGGTTTGTGACCCAGCAGCCCCTGCATGGGAGTTCAAAATGATAGATGTAGCATACAGTCCACTATATGTTCTATTTATTGGAACTTCCACATGCAATTTAATGTCATTTTAAAGGCCATGTGTCTGTGGAGACTGAGTGAGATTTGTTGGGGGGTGGTTTGGTTTTTTTGTTTCTACTTTGCATGATTTTTGTTGTACAAATCCATTTGTATGGAGAACATCTGGCCCTTCACCTCATAAGCAGTCTGTCCTTGTCTCTGCAGCATTTTGGTTTCTGTAGACATATTTTGCTCTATGCCTTTCTGAGCACAGATTAATTACACTGTAATTCAGAGTAGATGGACTTTTAAAGCACCGGCTTCATTAGAATGTATCTGCTTGAAGCATAGGAAAGTAAAATACACTTATCTGTATGTTAATGTTAACCAGAGCCCTTCAGAGCATGTAAAATAAGTTCGTTTTTTTTAACCCGATGCTATGAAAATGTGCATTATTTAAAATCATTCATGTCAAATCCTTCTATTTTAAATAGCTTCCCCAAGCTCTGGCATAAAGGAAGCAGGTCTTGCATCTGTCTGGACTCAAACCACCTTTTTTGTATTTTAGAATGAAAATTAGATTGTGTGGGCTGGGCTGCACTGTGAATGGCTTTAGTAGGCCTTTCTAGCCTCACTGAGAGGCACTTAGAACATTAAAGTTAGTAGGCAGAGAAAAGTATTCTCTGCAGGTATTACCCAAACAGCATTTGACATTTGTCTGATTTATCTTGATTTGGCAAAATGTTGATTCACACCTGTGGCCATAAAGATGAACCGCAGTCAGACTGGAACAGGAGTGTTTATTCTTGATTTACAGAAAGTCAAAATATAATATAAAAATATAAATACAAAATATGAGTCAAATATCATCTTAATATACTGTGTTGCATTACAGCTGTATCTAGAAGCTAGAACCAGGCAGCCTTTTTGTCCTAGCACTTGTGCCAGGCAAGAGAGCCCTGAGCCAAAGACGCTGCATAGTAAATCAGGAGTAGTGGATTGGAAGAGAGGTTTCTATTCTCATTTTACAAATGAAACCAGAGAACAGAAAAATTAAATGATCAGCCTAAGGTTATGCAAGGAGGCTGAGGCAAAACTGGGAATTGATAGCAGATCTTTGGCATCACAGTCATTTTTCCTATTTCAACAGCGATTCCTGTCACAGGTTTCCTTTGCTGCAGCTCACCAGTTTAGTGGGAGATGTTAAAGTGAACAAATCTCCCAATCACTGTTTCAGGAGTTTCTCCTAAGAATTACAGAAGTTTTGTTATAGAGAAAGTGCCGAGTCCGTTATTAAGGTTTGACAGAAAAGAATATAAATATGCATTTTGGTCTCAGTAACTTCCTGCTTTGATTTTTTCTTTTGACTTTGTCTTGGTGGGGAAAATGGAAAGTTGACAAACTTTTTTCCTATACATCAAGTGACTTTTAGGTCCAAGTAAACTCTTTGTGTCCACAGCATCCTGGAGCAATGAATTCTGCAGTGCAACTGAATGAAGCACGAAGCAATATTTGTTTGTTTTAAACATTCATGCTGATAATTTTACTACTTCCTCTCTAGTTTTTCTGTCACTAGACAGAGTGAGCAACCATTTCATTTCCACCTTGTCTGTGCTGCTCCCAGCTTTATATTAATCTTTGGTTTGCTCCTTCCCAGGATGAAGTGCATTTGATTTAAATATTCTTGAGATAACCTTCATTATCGTTGTTGTTCTCTCCTCTGCTTTAATTTTAGTAGATCCTTATAAGGTAGGTGAGAAGCAAAGCTGCACAAAATATTGAAATGGTAGACTCGCCATGGATGTATTCAGTACTGTAATGATGCTTCCTGTTCTGTTCTCTGTTCTTTCCTAATAACTCCTAACATGCTATTTTCTTTCACTGCTATTGAACATCGAGTTGACATTTTAATAGACCTATTATAGTTCTAAGATACCTTTTTTTTTTCCCAAATGCTAATAGATTGCCAGATTTCATCAATCTACGATTGCTTTTCCTCTTGCATGCATCAGTTCACATTTATCAACACTGAATTTCATTGCTTTTTTATTCATGCACTCTGTATTAGCAAGTCCATTTGCCTATCCTTTGCAGTCAGATTTTACCAACTTGAATGTTGTGCCATGATCAGGTAACTTTGCCATCTCACTTTTCCAGCAACATAGGAGACTAAGCTATAAGGTTTCTAATTTTATTTTTAAAAAGGAAATTAAGTACTCAGAAAACTTGTTAATTCAGAATTAAGGTTGCTCATCTGAGTTCTGTTTGTTCCATTACTAGCTCTCCGTGACCAGTTCAATCCTTCTGTGTTTTGCACAGAAGACGTGAGCAGATGAAACCTATCTTATCAGAGTTAGCAAACAGCAGCCAAATATTTACTGAGTTACTTATTCATCTTGATTAAATGAACAGAATATTAAAAAGGCAAGTAACAGGGGGAATATGTGCAACAAAATCATTCAACCAAAGCAATTTTATCAGCCATTCAAGGAACAGGCTTTTGGCATTAGGGGTGTTTGTTTACTAATTGGATTTACTATAGCAATGATTACTTAGTCTGTCACAATTTTCTGTACTTCAACCTCCTGTCTGAATGAAATCTGTTGGTGCTTATGGCAACGTTCCCATTTCCTTCAAAGACAGTTGGGTCAGGCCTCTCTCGTGTAAGAGGTTTCTAAAAGATCTCAAAGTGTAATCTTGTTTTCCAGCTAGCTAATGTTAGAATAGCTCTGATACTTCTTTTTCTGTGCCTTTCAGGAGGTAAGATAGACAGATCATGTAAAAACTAGTTCGATAATTTTCCACTCCATGTAGAGTACTTGCAAAACGTTTGTGAAATGATAAAACCTATCACAACAACCTGAATTTTCAGGTTTCAGGTTGGAGGTGAAAGGTTTCAAATAGTTCAGGAATGAATGAAGAGTTATGATTTGTGTTAGAAGCAACAAGATACTTTATAAAACAGTATTTATTTCTCCAGTGTGCTTTCAGTAATTTCTTACGTGGAGCTTCTGCAAGCTTAAACCCAAAGGTTTTCTGTAAGCTGACATGGACTCCAGGCAGAGAAATTAAAAGCTTGTTTAACAGACTGATTAGGAAGCAACCCACGTTTTATGACCTCCTCTGATCTGATCCCTGAGCCCTTAATGAAATCCTCTTTCCCTAAAGTAAAGCATTCTCGATTCTAGTTCTTCTCAAGTCATTCCAGGACCCCCTTGTCTACTCTCTGTAACAGCTTCTCTGCTTTTTACCTTTTTTCCGCAGAGTATTCAGTCTGAAGTTTACTGCTTGTGATGGTTCTCCCTTTACCCATGACTTCATAACTCTCAAGTCTAAATTTGAGACTTGTGAATTTTGAGTGGCGCTTTGATGTTTTACAGTTATCCATACTTTATATATTGATATTGTACTTCCCATTCAGAACACCTTCAATCTCTGTTTTCATGTTCATATTCTCCTTTGATCTGTATCATTAGTGAGTTCTTATTCACTGTGTGGTGTTGATATTTCTTTTTCCCCCCTTCCCCCATTTTTACATATCTTACCACTTCAGTGTGGATTTTCTTTTCTCTTTTTGAGATGCCTTCTTTTCCTTTTGGTTTGGATTTTTTTTTTCCTTTTTTAAACGTAAGTGCAATTGTTTATTTTTCCATCTACTTGATCAAGAATCTTTCCCTTAATCCATTTTACCTAGAAAGCAGCCAGTCAAACAAGCAAACAAAAAAGAAAAAGCAGGCAAGAATAGAATCAGTTCTGGGAGAATTTTAATTTTAAATGAAATCACAGGAAAATGCCATTTATTTATTTATTCTCCCCCTCTCCCCCCGCCCAAGAAAGAAATGGTCAGAACAGATGCAAAATATTAATCTTAGTCTGAAAACAGTCTGATGTGAAGAGGTTTTCAATTCATCGCTTCAAATTTTTTTGGGGGGGGGGAGGAAGTATTTTTAAAGGTGTTCATGAAAGACAAATCCTTTATAAATAGCCAAGAATCTTTCAACTCTTCATTCAGGATTTCATTTGTATTTTTTCCTTCGTGTTCCTGGTGATGGCTTAATATCCCACATGGTCCAGCAAGAGAAATCTTTTCTGACCTAGTTCTTGAGTACTTTCTGCTGTTTGTTGTGGATAACTTAGTTATATTGTAAAATAATGTTGTGCAAGCTGTCTTGTTTAAGGAAGGCTCATGTAAGCCTGTCTGAATTGCAGCCAGCTTTGTCTTCCACTTTTTGAAACTACGATAGAATATTAATCCATTCTGCTCTGAAAATTTTGTGATCAAGGTGATCAAAAATGATGAAGGAGAAGAAAAAATGATTTGATTTTTGATGTCAAAGGAGGATAAAGTGAAAAACCCAACATAAGGTGAATTAAAAATTTAGTTAAGAATGTCTGCAATTCCAGAGAGTAACAAAGAAAGCTTATTTTTTCCATCATACCCATCTGTTTAAAGTCAATCTTACAAACAGTACCGTAGCTTTTTTTATGTTATATAATTACTAATGACATTGAGAATAGTATTTGCTTTTGCTTAAATATGCGCTTTTGCCTTTGGGACTGGTGTTGGATATGGAGAGCTGTGCTGCACAGTGTCTAGTCAGTCTTCTAGAGGCAACATAGCTAGAAGCCATCATCCTCCCCTGGGAGGTAGGTTGCACTGTCTTGAATATTTGTGGCACTTGGACAGGTTTAACCTCTTCACCACGTAGGAGGCATTCCCGCTGGACTAGTAGCACTGTGCTGAGCCAGAGCTTGGTCTCTACATGTCTGTCTGTCTCCTCTCTGCCTGTGTCCCTCCATCAGCCTCTCTGCCTCTCCCTCCTTCTCTGTCTCTCCCTCAGTCTCTCTTCCTCTGTCCCCCGTCTCCCCCAACTCTTTGTCCTTCATTCCTTCAGGACAGCAATCTTGCACTAGCTTTGTCTCCTATTGCTATAATTGGCGTTTAGGAACTCAGTGTACCTGATTTTCTGGGCAAGTGACATCATCATGATGTGCTGCTGTCTCCAAATGTCATCTTGGTCTGGTAGACTGTGACTGTTTCTCAGAGACAGGGTTTCCTGGCAGAGAGAATTAAGCAGATTACAAAAATTTCTTCTGTATCCCGCTACCCTGCAGACATGGGATCACAGTTCTGTTTTCCACAGGCTTTTGGTGGATGACTTTGAGCAAATCACTTAATTACTCTGTGCTTTGGTTCTCATCTTTCAAAGCAACAAGGCTTCTGTATTTCATTAGAGAAATCTGAGTTAGATGGATCAGAACCTGTACTGAGATACTGCAGTGCTGGAGTGTTGGAGGCCATACAAATACCTAATCTGGACTGTAAATTTTAACTGACAGTTGTAAAGGATTTTTGCTTAATGTCTAGAATTATTTTATTTTATTATGGCTCTCACCCTTGCCAAGAGTTACCTCATGCTACGTGAGATATTAATCTGCGTATAGGAGAAGTGGTGGCTTATCAGGCTTCACTGACCAAGTAATGTTACAGAAAGCGTTGACCCTTCTGTAGCAGCCACTCCAATAAAGGATTATTGCTCAGAGCTGCAGGCAGCATCTTCCGAGGAGCATCTTCCAAAGAGCCCATCTTCTGGGCTTGCTTCAGCAAAGTCAGACAGACTCTTCAGATAGCCTGTTTGAGAAGTTTTTTCCTTTCTTCCTCCAATCTCTGTTCCTTCTTACCAATCAGAATATTCATGGTCTGCTGATATAATTAGGAAAATGGAACATGCTGTTCAGAGGTATTGATCTAGCACTTTATTATAAAGTTAGCAATGTTTAATTTCTTGTTGTCAGCTTTCATTGTGCTAAAGAAATCAATTCACTATTGTCTCTTCTCCATTATTCAATTGTCTAATAAGCTACCTTGCAGTCCACTCAAAATCAAATTTTTATGATGAATCACTGTAGGAGTGGAGAGTACATGAGAATTATCCCAAATCCATAGCAGGTGAAATGCACTTCCCTTCAACTAGAAATAAAGTTTTTCTTTTCTCTTTTTAAAAAAAATCAGTAAGACAGGTTTTCTGTACTTTCACTAAACTCCACAAGATGTTTACTGTAACTTGTTTTCTCTCATTTATGATTCATGTGTCACCCAACCCTTTCTGAATAAGTAGAAATCTGTCTTGAATTTCACTGTCAAAGTGATACCTCTTATTTTCCCTTTCCTACTTCTCTCATTCCACACCAAATTAGTCTTAAAAAGCAAAGACAGAGCGGTCTTGTAGGAGAGAAAAGTATAGCACTAATTCTTAATATTTCTCTGAAACAGAGAGCTAAATCAGTCATTGTCCTGGTTTGAGGTAAAACAGGACCAATTTTGTTCAGTAACTCTGCTTTTTAGTTAGGCCTCTTCTAACTACTGAAATGAGCAGCATATTGTGCAGACAATGTCTGCTCTCAGAGTGACCAGACCTATGTTTATAGTTGATGCCAAGGAATGGTATGCAGAGAGGCTCTTGCTTACGCTTACTGCTGTAACACCCAGGGCCAGCTGACTTGGTTACTTGCCCCGTTGGAGGGTCGGAAGCGGAAAAGCGTAGAGGGGTCCCACCTGCGGGGAGGAGCGGACAGGGCAGGTGACCCAGAACTGACCAACGGGGTATTCCATCCCATCTGCCTCAGGCTCAGTATAAAAGCTGAGGGATCAAAGGGTCAGCTCTCTTTTCTTCAGTGTCTGGTGCCCGAGGAGGACTCTGTTTGTTCTTCTGCCTTTGATCCCAATCCTGAATCCAGATCCACAATCCAGTTTCCGTCCGTCACCAAGTCCAGTCTGGGACTTCCCCAGTGCTAGCCAGTACCATGATTGTCATCCTGGGAGCTTGATACAGTTTTGTATATATTTCATTATTTTCTTTTTATTTTATTATTAATATTGCATTAAAGTAGTTTAGTTCTTTCTAAACTCGTAAGTGTCTTTTTCCCTCCTCTGCCTCCCTCTTAGAAGAGGGGTAGGGGGGAACATCTGTTGGTCCCATCTGGGGTGCCCCACGTCCCCAGTGGCTGATTCGACCTAAACTACGACAGTCTTTTTCATGTTTATTAATATATAAACCTCTTGTAAAGCATTCTCACGTCTTTAAAAATAACTTACAGTACATGTCTATTATACCCAACAATTATTTTGTAAAATTTATTTTCCTTGGAAATAGTGCTGTTTAGACATTCTCAAGTTTTTACTCAGGCTTGCCTTGCTTCTAAATATTAGCTGAACACAAAAGGCTCCATATTCTTGGGCTTGCAGATAAATGGACCAACTTTACAAACACAACAAAAGGAATAATATTCTTCAGGAAAAAATGTACCTGAACGCTTTTATTTGTGCATTAAGTAATTAATCATTTTGTGTATTAGGAAAACTGTAACATAAATCTTAATAAAGTAATACACACTCAGCCATTGCTTTCATCTGTTTATAAATCAGATAGCATTGTAGCCATCATTCTATTTTTGCAACTTGCCAGGCAGTAAAGTAAGAAGTTTATTGCAAATCCGTTATAAGAAGGGAGGTAATTGCTTGGGAGGCACAAGGGTGAATGAGCTAATGAGTGAGCAGTTTGAGTTTTCTTATTGGTTTTAACCCTGTATAAATTTAATGGCTTCCTTTTAAATGTCTCTTAATGAGATAAAGCAAAGTGTAAGTTGCTTAATGGTATTATATTGAAGGCTTTATTTTCTTATTTAAATTTAATGTTATAGTGTATCTAGTGTATATCTATAGCAAATAAATCTACATCAGACACGTGTACCCTTTCTGGGCTTGGTGTTAGCAGGAAGGAAAGAAACTGCAGCAGTATTATCCGTCAAGGGAAGAAACTGGAGCTGTATGAAGTATATAACTAGTGATCTTTAATAGCTTATATCGACTGTAACATACAAGTATGATAACTGAAGCATGGCAATAGCAAATACAATTGTCAGTTATGCTTGTCTGTGGTAATATCATAATTGCATCACATATGATTATGTTAATTGGCAATGGTAGACACTGAAAAACTCATCAGCGTACAGTCATGGTAAATATTAGCAGTGTAGCATAATGGTTATGACAAGCACTCTTGGATCCTTGATCCCTCCCGCCCTGTTAAGGTGCAGAGGACCCTTCTGCTGGCCCTTGGTCCGTGCTGACAGTATGGGCGCATTAGGAGATGTCTTGCCTAACGTCTTGCCTAACGCTTGGAGGTGTCTGCGTCCACAGGAGCTGATTCTCATGTGCTGCATTTTTTCAGCACTGATCCTCTTCTGATCCCATCCTGCAGCCTTTGAAGAGCTATTTTATCCTACAGTCTGTGGCTTTCCATACCTCCTCAATTGCTCCTGAAAGACTGTGATCCAGTCTGTGATTCTGTGATTCTGTGACTGGGAATCCATATTGGAAATAGTCTATGTAGGGATACTGTGCATGGTTGCATATAAGCATAATTGCAATTCTATAATGTTATCAATAATACTTTCTAAATGAAAAAAAAAGGAATACTTAAGCATTTAGTATTTTTGTATCTGAGTTTTTTTGGGAAGGGCTGGTAAAGAATATTTTCACTAATACAGAATGTTATATGTAAAATATCTCTAGAAGTTGTAGCATGGAAGATTTCTCATTCTTTACATGCAAAAGTGAGGAAAATAAGGGGGACTTAAAAATATATTTTCAGTCCATTTGTATTTGAATCAAATAAAATAAAACCAAATAAAACCTCTATGGAGATAACATCTTTTTTTCTAAATTTTCCATAGAAACAGACTGTCATTTTTCACTCATTTCTAAAAAGTCATATACTGCAACTGCACTGATTTTTCAAGGATATAAAGACAATTTTTTATAGTTGGGCACATAGGAAAAAAGATTAAAAGAGGGCTATGACCTGCTTTCATTTATGCCAGTATAGATCAGATTTAAAATATCAATTTAATTAGATTTGGCCTGATTTGAAGTTTAAACATATCAAACTGTAGAATCTGCTGAGGACAGTAGTAGTGCTCCTTTTCAGAAGACCCAGATTTGTAGATGTATATGCCTTTAGAATAAAGCAGGGAGATGTCAAGGAAGATCTTCTTTGCAAATGTTCTGTGCTTCTACCCACAGTACATCTCAGAATAATTTCTATGAATAATGTTGCATACATCTATCTTTGCCTTAGCAAACTTTCTGCGAGGCAGATGTTTCCTTTCTCCAAAAAAACCTCACCCCTATCTAATGATTAATGTAAGAGAACCTGACCTTATCACAATAGCTCTATCTGCCAATTATGTTGTCAGCTTCAGTAAACACTAATGTAATGTTATATATATTTGTATGATAGTTTTGATGATTCTAATAATTGTTAATCTTTTAGCTGTTTAAAATTAAGTCAGTTTTCCACATACTCATAACAGACCTCTTATTCTCACAAAACCAAGCAGTTAGTACGGTTAATTGTTCAATGAATATGTAAATGTTGCTATGCAACCCCAATCAGCAAGAAGGCTAGATATCAATTAGATACTGCACTTTGAAGAAAGTAAACTGACTAAAATTAAATAGTTCAGTGGGCACTTCTGCTGCCTTGGAAGGCTGATCCCCTCCTATGGACAGAGCTGTAGATGTGATGCCTTGAATATTGGCAGAATTCTACTTGACAGCTTTAATTTATGCTACTGTTTGATTAGATGGTTGTGACACTGCATGGATACTGAATCTTGGCATCATAGCTTAAGTGGCACTGCTGTATCTCTGCCCACAGGGAAATGTATTACCTTGGTAAAAATCATATCAGATAGATTTTTCTTTCCTTCTAATCTTTTTAGAAAGTATTTGCTAAAGACATGAGAGCTGAACTGAAGAAACCTCACTGGCACTTCTGGGTTTTGGAACTATCCCACTTCTTTAACCCACCTCAAGAGCGCTGTCCTGGTGTAAAATGGAGGTGAGCTTGGGGTTGAGGGTTTGAACCTTGGTCTGTGGCCACCAAGAAGGTGTCCTATCACTGCTTATTGATTTCTTCTATGATACCCATGGGTGTGGGTCACCTATTAGTAGGGAAACATGGAGACAAATGGAGAGTGAGACAGGATTAAAATCTCTGAAATACGCTGTATGCATACAGAAAAAGCCTTACACTTGCTATTAAATCTAGCTATAAATGCATTGCTGGGAGGGGAAGGAGGCTCACCAATGCTATTTCTATCAACTTATAAAGTTTATAGTGCTGCAGAATATGACCTACTGCATATAAATCAAAGCACGTAACAAACTTGTGTAATGTTCACTCAGACCTCTGGCATTTCAAATTCCTGCCTACAGGGACTTTAACTTACTTCAGTATTTTATAAATCAATAAAAGTGAATATGAATATTTTGACCCAATCTCTGCTGTTATTAATAAAGATAGTATAGGGATATGTAAGATGAATTGTAAGGGATTGCTGTTCATAAACTCTTAAAGCCAGAAAAGATAACTATATATGATCATCTCATTGACCTTCTGCCTAGCACAGATTGTAGAATTTTGCTCACTAGCTCTCGACCTAAATCCGACAAATGCTCAGAAAGCCTTGCTCCAGTGCACTCTGGCCACAGAACTCTGTTGTTTCTTCAAGGTGGTTTTAAAGGAAGCATCAATTACACAGAGAGCTATGGCTGTCGTCCTGTAAGTAAGAATCATAGAGTGATTTTACAGCGCAGCATACCTTTGGGAGGGATCTTCTCTTCTATTGTAGCCCTTAAAGCTGCTATAAAGGCCATTTAATAGGCTGGGGGAGGACATCCTTGAGTGCAGGCAGTATCTAGCCAGAGGCTGTCCTAAATGACTCAGACTGTACCCTCAGCAGAGACAGCAAGGCATGAAATCCTTTGTACCGTTTATAGTTGTCTGCCTTGGCAGCTGCTGTAGGTAGCAGAACAACCATTGAGCAGTCCTGAAAGGGAGATGCACTGTAATTTAGCAGGGTCTTTTTCTTTTCTTTTCTTCTGTTTTTTTCCCCCCTGCTTTACTTTATGCTGGGAACCTTACCTACTCTTACAAAAGTCCAGAATATGAGGTCCAAGATGGCTCAAAGCTGATTTTGTCCCTTCTTTCCCCTCATGGGGAGGAAATAAAAGATCTTCTCTTTTTTCCTTTATTTATTTATTTTTACTGAAAACAGTACACTATAGCCAGCCTTCTGTAATAGCTTACTGAAATCTTCCTTTAAGTACCAGAGTTATTTTGAATTGTAGATTTCTTCCTGCACATCCTTAAGGTTTGTGTCCATGGTAATTTTTAGAGCTCAGATTTAGGTGCCTTGTTATCTGTAGTAAAGACGACAGTGCTGTGGAGTGAGGAACTGATAAGATCTCTACTAGCTGTTTTAGAATCTCAGCTGTCTCTTATGACATGCTGTGTTGTCATTCATTTGTATATTGTCAATTTTCCGAATCATAAGTGCATTTGAAGGAGCAGATTGCTGGGCATATCTTGTGTCACTGTTTTCTTCATTGGAAACCAAAAAAGTTTTAACCCTGTTCATTCCTATAGTTCTGATGAAACTGTAGAACTCCTCTGAGGCTGAGCAGGGGCTTTCTGCTCAACGCGCAAACCCCTGTACAGTTGTGTTGAGTCTGAATTAGGTGGTTAGCACTGATGATGGATGCATGGGCCAGAGAACCTGGCTTCATTCTCAAACCCCGTGTCGATGCTCATTGGTGACAGAAATAAAGCTAGTATTTGTTTTATTTTGTAAAGTTTCTGATTCCAACTGCTTCATTCAGCTTAGCGGTACCCAATCAAGGATCAGATATGGAGAAGGGAGGTGATACCCAACTACTATTAGGTACTTTCCTGCCTTGTCTACAGTCTGCTTCAGTCCTTGGTAAAGCTGAGGATAGTTTTGGTGTTGCTCTAAACTGTACTTTAACTACCCCTTTCTTTTAGATCCTTTCCAGAGTCCTGGAGATGCCATATCACGGTGCCACTCTGGTCATGTCCTTTGCCTTAGTTGCATATTCTGTACTAGGGACTATATAGGATAGGAGAAAATAGAAAAAGCTTTAAGATTCAGCTACACTTCAGTAAGCCTTTTGGGGGATAGGAGGGGAAAAGGGTATTTATGTCTATTATGAAGGTGTAGTCCCTGGTTTATATGAGTCCCTTGAAGTTAGAAGATAGTCGTCTTAGACAGATAAGAGGACCTCCTATCATTCTCATGATTTCTAATCTGTTACTTTTTTATCATGCTGTACAAAGACTTGGTTTTGAATACTTTTGCATAGAGTTGAGTATTTTAGTTCTATAGCACAGGACTCCTGAGTGTTTAACGGAGAAGGAGCTGGTATTTTTCCCAAATGGAGCAATACAACTGTGATATATAAAAATGACTGGATTTAACCTTTTCAGATTGAGCAATGAAATAAAACACTTAATCATCTATAAGTATGGAGAATTTAGGTATTCTCTGACATCAGTGATGTCTACACAGCTCTTAAAATGAAAATATATAATTCTTATAATTTAATTCAGTCACAAGATAGCAGATCAGAAAAAGGAGAATGAATCACTGTCACAAATACTGTTCCTCTGCTGCACTGACAAGGACAGATAGAGTAGCAAGAATCATTAAAACAAGGAACCATTTACAAATTTGAATTTGGATCTCCTGTACTGAGAATAAGGATCCTCTTTTTCCCTTAGTATTAAGCAGGAGAAGCGTGTTCTGTCATCAGTTCCCATCATTTGGCATTATTGCATGAGTTAGTGCAGCATGAGTAAATACACTGAAGAGGGTATTAAATGCCACCTTGCAGCAACAGTCTTCCAAATTGCAGTCCCTACCTACTTTCTGAAACTAGGTATTTTTCAGCAAAAATAAATTGTTTGTATTTCTTTCAGCAATGGAGCATAATTAGAGCCATGCAGATGGTTGATTATTTAGTTCAATGTGTGAAGACCATTCAGAAAACTGGAGACAGAAGGAGGGGAATAGTTTAGACTGACAGCAAAGTTGTAGTTTTCAGTAATATTAGATTTACTACTGAATTGTTTTAATGAAAATGAATTTCTGTCCCCGTTTCCCTCCCCCCTTCCCCCAACTCCCAGTTTCGGGCAGTTGCAACCCCTTTACAAAAGGCTTGGGGTATATTGATCTTCCATCTTTGCAGGCAAAGGGATTTGTTGTTATCCACAGTCTGACAAGATGACGCATCCTCTAATCCTATAGTCCAGTACACAAAAGAGGGGGAGGTATTTGTGCAAGGAGCAGCTGTGAGGGAAGGTCTGGTTATAATTACTAACTCTAGCTGCGTCATTGTAGGCTATGAACCTGGTACTGCACCTTTCCTTTAGCCAGGAGAGTACATGATTTGATGGGCAACAGGATGCTTTGGAATGGCTTTTCTACCCTTTAAAGTCATTATACTTTATTTCTAAAAATAATTATTATGAACTGGGGAGATAGATACACAGACTTTGCCACTGCTGATTGAGGACTCCAAATCTTGAGCAATCTGGTGATCAGAGCAGGGCTGTGTAAGATAAGCTGCTGTGCCTTCTTTCTGTCCCTCTGTTGTTAAAAAGAGGGGAAGAATAATCTTTAGAAATTTGGAAATATGTCACTTAATGAAGTGTTTTAGCCTCCTTTTTTTTTTTTTTCCTTCAGGGTAACGTAGGTACAATAGTCACGATTGTTTATTGTGACTGTATGTTTCTTGCCTGCTTTTTTGCCAAATGCTTTTTCTGATTTTTTTCAAGAATTTTTTGTTCTGATCAAAAGTAGTCCCATGTTCACATTTGCCCTTTTCCTCACAGAGTGTTTCCCACTGAAAGCAGTGACATGTATGTTATGGAGCAAGGTGCAGCTTGCCACAGAGGGTGTTCTGTGGACAGGATGCTTCTTGTTCACTTTGTGTTTATCTTCCATGGGGAAAAATATTGACATGAGACTTACAGCAGAAATCAATAAAAAATGAACATGATAGTAATGTCACAGTGCATGATTACAAAGAAGAAAGGTCTTATAGTTAGAACTAGGGCTAGGACTCAGGAGAGGGATTTCAACTTTTTCAAAGTTGCCTCTGTAGATCATTGTTTGACTTCCATTTACCCATCGTGACATGGTAGTATATTTTCCATTAAGTAAGGACTGAAATCACAGTGATGACCTCTGCAAATGTAGGAAATGGGTTCCATCCCCAGTGGATTACAGTCAAGATAATAATTATCTATGGTAGTACATAAGGGTGACGTGTTTTCATTTATCATTAGGTAAAAGCATGCAGTAGAAACAGAACAAATTTCTGTTGCTTCTCATTTAGGCACTTTCGATGCATACTACTATGTGTAGATGGCTTTGTATTCAGGATGAGATGTAGTTGTGTCATTCTTTGGACGGCATAGTGCTTCTCTGAGGTTCTAGGCCTTCTTTTTACTTCCTGAATAATTTCAGTCTTTTAAAAACATCAGTGTATATATATCCTGCAGCTGGACTTTTCTGCAAACAAGCACGGAAAATAATTTTTTCTTCCTCAAGCATGAGGATTGCTCAATGGTAATGGCTATTATAAAATATTTCATTCCATCTATGCAGGTCTCTGTGATCCATAAACCTTACTGCCCACAGCCTAAAGAAGAACACAGAAACACACCAGTTGTGAAATAGGTCAGAACCAAACTCCTTTTTATGGCTGCGTAAAATAGGGGAAGAGAATGTGGCTGACTAAGTGAAGGTCATGTAATAGCTTGCAGCAGAGCTGAAAAGTCTTTAATTGAAAAAGCTTCTGAGTTGGAAGTCCAAGTTACTGCCTAAGGTGTCTCTGGAGTGTATTTGTATTGGATATGTGCCTATACTGTATTTAATGTATGCTGTTTATAAACTGACCTTTCTGAGAGGAAGTGTTCTCTATCAGGTATTGTTAAATTCTTTAACATACAAACAGCCTATAAACAAAGAAGGAATTTCTGACTTTGGCATAAGAAGACAGATAGCAATAACTGGCTGAACTTAATGAACTGCTCCAAAGGGAATATGCCTTTGACTGCGTTCATTGGCTACAGGAGTTGCTTGGAATTCCAACGCTCCATCCCTGTTTCTGTCAGCATTCAGCTCTTCTACTCTCACAGTCATGCTCTAGCCTGTTGCCCTCAGCTGTATTTTAATTGAAGCTCATAATATTTTAAGACTGCTTTGTCTTTCCAGATATCAAAGCAAATGGATTTATAAGTCCCTTGGCTCCTGTACTTGTACACAAGTTGTCTTTCCGCACCATGGGTATTGGTCAAACAAGCAAAATGTCATTTACACAGGGCTCAGCATTTGAAGAAGTTCAATATTAATTGTCCACTGGATATTTTCTAGAAAAAGTGACTTAATATCATGACGTTCTGTTCTTAGTGCAGGGTGAAAGACCAAAAGGAAAAGAACCGAAAGCTGACTGGGTTTTTACCAAAGGGCAGTTATAAACTTGAGGCATACTAGTTTTCATGAAGGACCCATATGGGCTGATGCAAAGGGAAGTACACAGAATGCTATTACATTAGCTGCCAAATTAGCATGGTACCTCAGGACTCAGACTTTGACAGAGCTAGGGATGGAAGATTTCTTAAGAGGCAATAAATGGAATTCTGAAATGTCTGTGTAGCCTGGCTTATCACAGATTTGCAGAATCACTGAGGTTGGAAGAGACCTCTTGAGGTCATCTTGTCCAACCCCCCTGCTCAGGCAAGGCCACCAACAGCCAGTTGCCCAGGGCCATGTCCAGATGGCCTTTGAATATATCCAAGGATGGAATTTCTGCAACCTCCCTGGGCAACCTGTTCCAGTGCTTGCTCACCCTCACAGTAAAAAAGTATTGAACTTCATGAGGTTCCTGTTGGTCCATTTATCCAGCTGGTCAAGGTCCCTCTGGGTGGCAGCATAAGCCACTGGTGTATCAGCCACTCTTGCCAGTTTTGTGTCCTTGGCAAACATGCTTGAGGGTAAATTCTGCTCCAACATCCAGATCATTAATGGAGTTGTTAAACAGGATTGTACCCAGTATTGACCCCTGGGGTACATGCTAGTTACTGGCCTTCAACTAGATTTAATGCCACTGATCACCACCCTGTGGACTCAGATGTTCAGCATTTTTTAAATCCATCTCACAGTCTGCTCATCCAGCCCACATTTCAACAGCTTCTCTCTGAGGATCTGATGGGGAGATGTTGAAAGTGTTCCTGAAGTTAAGGTAGGCAATATCCACTGCTCTCCCCTTGTCTACCAAGCTAGTCCTTCATTGTAGAAGGTTCTTAGGTTGGTCAAGCATGACTTGCCCTTAGTGAATCCATGCTGACTGCTCCTGACATCCTGCTTGTCCTTCATATGCCTGGAAATGTTTTCCAGGATTATTTGCTCTGTTATCTTCCCAGGTGCTGAGGTGAGGCTGGCCAGCCTGTAATTCCCTGGGTCCTCCTGCTTGTGCTTTTCGAAGACAGGAGTGACATTTGCTTTCCTCTGGTTCCTCTGGTTTGTGTGCTGAATTTCTTCCTTGAGGCGTTCTGCACTCAGCTTAGGTAGATTTTTATTTCTACATAAATAAAGAGGAAATTAGTGGTTTTCCGCAAAGCAAGCTGCTGCTTTTTAAGAATGAAAGCAAGCAAAAGGGGATGAGGCAAATCTGGACTTGGAGAGCAGAACCACCATTGTCCTCGCTGTATTAAACCTGCGGCAACCTTTTACAGTGACAAAGAACACTCTGAACACTTCATTATAAAAGAGAAAGGCCCTCATAGTATTAATAAAACAGCATTCTGCCTGATCTTAGAATCCCAGCTTACACATGTAAACTACAAATATTAGAAAGTGATTTTCCTTGCAATGTTTTTAATCACATTTAGGCGGGGGTGGACTTAGATGATCTCCAGAGGTCCCTTCCAACCCTGATGATACTGTGATACTGTGATTTGTTTTCCCTAGTAGGTCAGGAACAATTGAGAGCACGGATTGACTTTCATGCAACATACATGCAGCATCGCATGCCATCGCTACCGTAGCCAAGGTTTGTTAGATCAAGTGTGCTATAGCTGCAATAACTTTGTTATGTATGCTTAACAGTCTCACCATGTGAAAGTGGAGACAACCTCCTGATGTGCTTTATTCCCATGTTAAGTGCACAGGGAGTGTGGGAGGAGGTACCTGCAGCTTAGGAGGATGAAAAAGCTTGTCCTGACTCTGTTATTCTGATGCATACAGAATTACGCATTCCAGATGAATGGTGTGTATTTTCAAAACTGGATAAATGACTAAAACTGTGCATACGCCTAAGCATAGGGTAACATTTTCTGGTTACTGAAAATAAAACCTTTTTGAGAATGAGCTTTGGATTCTGCGATTATGTAGAAATACAAGACAGAACATTTCAAACATGTCTGTATCATATAGTCAATAGATATCTAAAATCCCCTTAATAGGCATTTTTAATTTTCCAGGCCATATGACTTAAATTATTACTTTACAAGGGAAACAGTGGGAATTAGGAAAACTGGATTTTTTTTTTCCCCGCCTTTGCCACTGATTCCTTGTGTGTCATGGGAGAAGTTTTGTAACGCTTCTGAGTTTCAGTTCTCTGCATGTCGGATAGGGCACATTGAGGCAACATGCATACAAAGTATATGAACAGTATGTATTTATACCATTTGAGAAACAGGGTTTCTCTCTTGAGGGAGAATTGATTTGTGTTTGGTGGGGCAGGATGCTGAAATCAACTGATGTAAAGTTTTATGTGCATAGATAAGAAGATGGAAGATTAAGAAATACAAAAGGCAGAAGAGGAAAAATGAGATTTTTATCTTGATCTTCTTTTCATGCGTAGCAAAATATGTAGCCAGATGCTTGAAGTCACAGATACGGTGGCTGGCCATTTAGGTGACAGCTGTCATTGAGTAGATAAATGTTAATCAAGATTTGTATTAGGTAGAGCAAAACTGGGGGCAGAGGATTGGTGAAGAAAGTGTATCAGTGGCAGGATTTATAAAATCAGGCTCTACAACATAGTGGTGCTGTGCTCTTCTTTTCTTAACGAAATCAAGCATTAGATGTTGTCTTCCTGCTTTGTTTATTATTTTCCATCACATTTATTTTCCTCCTACACCAAGTGCTGCAAGCTCCTCTCACTCTGTTCTCCCTTTCCCCTGCCATAATTTTGGTATCCATTCCTTCTGTGATTCAGTGTGGTCACTGGGGAAACATTGCTTTAATGATTTGCTATTTAACTGCTCAGTGTTCCTTGCATCATCAGAGAAGCAGCAGCGTTGACAAAGTACAGCCTGCCCGTAGGGAGTACTATATCAGTGGAGAGACAAGTTGCTATGGTAATACATTACATAGCAATGAGGGATTTTGGAAGATGCATCTGACAGTTTGAGGTAAAGTATCATCATTTCCCTGCAGCTTTCACAAAGTGTCATAATCTGAATTTCAGTGGGCTTTTTTTTTTTCTTCTTTTTTTTTTTTCCTTTTGTGAGGTGACTTTTCTAAATAGCCCCGAGCATGCCACAAAACAAAAAGGAAAAGCCTCTGTCCTCAAGGAGGCAACAGTTCCAGTAAAAACAGAGGGAGGAGGTTAGTTCTAAGGCAGTTAATGAAGCATGTGGTCAAGTGGCTGTACAGGTTCTCTGTATGTCCTTGCCTCTATTTCACTTGAACACACACATCTTCATTTTATAGGCATGAGTGATGCATGAAAGAAAAACACAGAACTTGTGAAAAGTAATCACTAGTCATAAGAAGTATTGTAAAATAGATTAGAAGGAGATTCCTGAGAGTAAGGCCCAAGAAGAAGAAAGTCAGCAAAGGAAAAAATAACAAAAAAAAAAAAAAAGCTTTTTTCTCCCGCATGCATGGAATTAGAAAAAAGAACCAATAATCACATAACTTGAAAAGTAACACTGGAAACTGCAAAGCAGCACTGGCAGGTGTATTTTCCATTTTCAACTTTTTCTTCAGATACTGTGTCTAAATGTGAATGAACACTTACATTTTATCCATTTATGGAAACAAAAGGGGAATAGTATATCAACATAGGAGTGGGATAGTAAAATATTTCCCTCCAGGACAAAAAAAGAGAAAAGTTCTCAGGACAGGTATTTGTATACTTAATGTTTACATAGGAATATATTTTTGAACAATTACAGTCCCTATCTTTGAGAGGTGTGAGAGGTGGAAGAATTGTCCGCTATCTAATTACTCGTGAGATTTTTTTTATTTTTTACCTTTGGATGGAACATTTGTCTGTGTAGCACACCTGAGGAGTATATGTACCGGAATATTTGGCACTTAATTTTTGCTTACAGCAATTTCGAATTCCACTAAACCTACAGAAGTTAGCATCTCTTTAGGGCAGGTGCAAACACAAGAACTGTTTTTTAGTGGATATTTGGCGTCTCATATTCCCTTTGGCAGTCTGGATGCTTCTGTGATTGTAATTTCAACTCATCTTCTGAATAGATACCTGCAAGACATGGCTTTCCAGTGCTTATACAGCCTACTTAATGATGCACACGTTTCTTGCTCTGGATATGACAGTATCCATCGGCCATATGTCAGGTTTTGGGGGTTGGGTTTTGTTTTGTTTTGTTTTGTTTTTAAAAGCAGATGGTATTGGTTTTTAGAATACGCAATATCAATGTCTAAATTCTATTAACTTTTAAAGAGACTTCTGTTCCTGAGGCCCTTAAATGGTTTTGAAAAATACAGCCCATACATCAAACACTGAAAGGCTACTGAAGCAGCCGATTCTTGACCTCAGGTAAGTCTTTCTCTTAATTCAGATATGAAATTAAGGGTCAGTGTGCATCATCTTAGCTCCAGGCAAGATCAGATGCTTGAGCTAAGAGAAGACATTTGCTGTTAGGAGAGAAACTAACATAAGCTGTGTCACGTAACAAATCATTTCATACTATTAGATTTGGCATAAATGTATGATGAATGGTAATTCCCTGATCTAATATCAAACCTTTGGGAGCAATGTGTTTGAATGATGTCATTACATAATGTTTGAAGCTGTTAATATGATTACATGGGAGCATTGGAGAAGCATGATACTTGAGGAGACTGCATAATAATTTAGCTGTATTTGTTCTTACAGCATCTCTACCCTGAAAAGTCTCAATGTGGTACAGCTGAAACCTCCTATTCTTTTTCCACAATTGTTTTTTATTCTTGTTGCTAACATTGGGAGACTGTGGCAAGTGGTGTTGCAGTTACAGTTTTCAAAATCATGGCAGGGAAAGAACTGCAGGTTAAAACCAAAGGTTTGTCAAGCTGCAGAACGTGACGCAGTCGTGAGAGACCTGGCGAGCTATGATTCACCAGATTAGCTTTTGTTTTCCTCATTGTAATGTGTGCATTAGAAGACTGTAACCTCTGTGGGTGGTTTTTTGTTGGTTAGTTGGGATTTTTTTTATTTTTTTTTTTTAGCAATTTTTGGAGCTGTTATAGAGAGGTTCATGCATCCAAGAGTTTGGGCACGGAATAAAGTGTGATCCATGCAGACAGAAAAAGTAGTAAAACCGTCAACTAGATCCTCTTTCTATTGGAATGTGATTCTTTTTCTGCAAATGTTTGATTAGTGCCCATCCTGCTAAAAATGGTGACAAATAAAAGAATAATTACTATTTTCACTTCCACAGAAATCCTGATTCCTCTAATTTAACATGAATTGCCTTGTTCTTTCATAGTAGTGTGGGTTTATATCTTAAAAAAAGAAAAGGAAGGTAAGAAGGCATGGGAGTTTTTCTTCTCTTTTTTTTTAAGATGGTCCAAATTGATTAAATCTGGCTTCTGCTATTTGTGTATGCATAAGTATACTATATCTTAAAAATGCATATGCTGTTCTAGGCACATCTATAAAATGTTCTGAGGCATGCCTATAGTACAAATAGTATCATACCCTTTGGTACTTTTCTGTTCAAGATCATAGAAGAATTAATCAAATTATGTCTTTGTTTTGTAAAAGAGAGCTTTTTTTACCAGAAAATTTTCAGTGAAAACATTTAAACCACATATATTGATAACGTGTGATTTTTATTACAATGGAATCTGAGCATATTATATTTTGGGGGAACTAGATGTGACTGGCTAGAGTTTTCCATACACACTACTTAGCAGATCTTTTTGTCACAGTGCCGTTAGGTCTCCATCCCATATGAAAATATCTGTCATTTGAAACTGTTTTATACAGGGCATAGACTGCTTAAATAGTCTTCTGCAGACTACTGCTGAGGCATTAGTGGTGTTCAGCTTCTGGTAGAGACCAGAATACACATTTGCTTCCTGGAATATAAAACCTGAAAATGAAATAGTTGAATCAGGGCTTTATGTATCCTATACATCTCTGTTTTTTTTCAGACAAACCTGTAGTTTAATGATTTCTTCTTCATCATCAGTTCATTGACCACATTTTAAAACTAAAGAACCACTTTCACTGATTCTTGATACTTCTGCTGAGAAAGGGAAGAAGAATTATGTATCTCTTCTTACACGTATGATTCTTGAAATGGATTGAGGAAGGCTTTGCACTGCTGGTCTTACACTGCTGCCTCAGTGGTCAAATGCTTGAGATACAAAATAAACAAAGTGTTCTTTTTTCTCTGATGTCTTTGCTCTGTGTCCTCTCTTGACCTGCTCCACCTTTTTCAGAGCTACTAAAGGGCTCTTTCAAAACTAGGAATTGAGGTCTTGCACACTAAATTTTCCACATGCAGCACAGATCTCTTTAACCTAATATAGCTGTTATAATGATGATATAATGAGTAGAATACTTATAGTCTCATAACCTACTTTATCTGTAGGCTTTCTTTGTGTTGACATGAAAACACATTCTTTGCAGCTTAGAATGATTTAGGTTGATCAAAATCACTTAGAATGTATTAAAATGCATCCCAATTTGTCAATGGCTGCATATGGTTAAAGTATTGGAAGAGGTTTTTAAAGACGTGTAATAGTAAAACAGTTGGTGTTCTTTTCAACAGGAATTCAAAACCTGGTTGTCATGTATGACATTTACATTAAATTTCCCGCTTACTTAGACTGCATATTTGAATGATATTTTGGTCTTCATGTTGCCATAAAGAACACAAAATAATTTGGCTTTGCATGTTGCAAAGTGTTACGTCATGGCAATGGGGAATATGGTGTATATGGTGGTATGTATGTTGACAGTGTGTAAACTCTTCAGTGTTCGAATAGGTAAGACAGATGAGGGTTGCTTTGGGAATGGTAGCGTGAAGATTTGATCCTCATCTTATGAGTTGCAATCCACTCTGACCATATTTGCATCTGAATTTTGTACTGTTCTTGTACAACTATACATACTCCTCTGAATTCTGGGAAATATTCTGTGAAAAAGTTCTATGAAAATTATCATCCTACTGTAATCGGGGGGGGGGGGGGGGGGGGTTCTGTTTTGTTTTTAAACAGTATGAAGTATCTTCAGCTTCTCATGAATTGAACGGGAGTTGCAGAACTTGAAAACCTCTTTAAAAAAATGAAATCATTGCTATTCCAGTCTGTTTGCATCAGAAAAGTACGGAGAATTCTGTGAAAAACATTTCACTGCAGCCTCTTTTTCAGGCCAAAGCACTTGGTTTAGGTGGGCTACCTACAGTCATCTCTGTGTGAGCTGTGCATGGGCAGAAAGGAAGCAAGTTTGCACCTTTGGCCCACATCTACAACTCACAGTTAGGATGCAGCTATGGTGTTGGGGAAATCAGAAAACTAAAGCAGAAAAGAGCTTTAATCACTGTGGCAGCTATTGGTACATCAGAGAATCATCAATGGAACTCAGTGACTCTTGCAGACTAGGCACTCTTAATCCATGTCTGACTCCCCTCCCAAGAGAGCTCTTATTGACACTCAAAGTGGCTTCTCTCACAAACGAGTAGATGTGGACTATGGATGTAGGCTGAATCTTACTGTGGAGGGAGAATAATGGAGGTTTCTAGGAGGGAGAGGAAAGCAGAGGCCAATAAAGCCCTACACGTAAGAGAGGGCAGCTGTGTGTAGTCTCCGAAGCAGATATGGGTCAGCAAATGGCACCCGGTTATACGGGAGCAGCATGGTTGGGGAGGAGAGATGGTAGGACAGAGAGTGGTTGCCGCCGTCGCCGAGATCTGTGAGTCATGCAGGACCGGAACGACAGAACACACCGATGCGATGCACAGTCGAACATTTATTTCCGCTACAAGCCCGATTTTATAGACAGATCAGTTTAGTTTGCGCAACTAGCTAAATGTTAATTGGCTAATTCCCCCGGGCACGAGCTGTCCATGCGACCCGTCTTTGTCTTCCATTGGTTCCTTTTGATGTTGCCTTTATGTTGCAAACATCTTGGAATGTCCCGTTATCATTCCGTCCTTGATGGTTACTCCAACTTCTTGGCTCCTTTTCCAGCTGCCAGCTGTCTCTTCTTGTATCCTTCCCAGCCTTGGTACCCGAGATAAAGGTGCAGCCTAAAACTATCTAATGCCTTGCAATCTCATGAGAAGTAGAGGCTTACACATTCTGTTTAGACAAAGAGGTAGTTATCATGTTTATACTGATACTCTGTAGCTTCTAAAGATCAAGGGCAAAGAGGGCTATAGTGTTCAGGCACAGCTGCTACTCTGAGCAATTTAAGGTGATGTCAGAGGCATTGCAGTTTCTTTGGCCTACAATGTTAAAAGTTTCATGTTCTATTAAAAGCTTGAAAGCTCGGTTAGTCAGGACCCGGCAGTGGTAAATTCAGATAACACTGTGGAGTCTTCTTTTGTGCCAGTTCATCTCCATAATTAGTCAGGTTCATGATATATATTCCTTAAAGCAATCTAATGGCAGAGTTCAAGTGTTTTAACATCAATTTGATGTCTTAAATGGCTAATTTTGCGGTAGTGTGTCCATCTATGCAGAGAGCATGTGGAAAAAGCAAAAACGTGGACAGGTACAGTGTGATTTTGATGCTGGAGAATAAGTTGGTTAACACAAGGGACAGCTGCAAATACATCTCTTTGCTGTCTTTAATGCTGCTTTTTGATTACTTTCTGAGCAACAAAGTTGCCTTAGCTTATTCTGAAGTATCAACAAAGCCTTCTCCAAAGTGTGTAATGAACTGATACAAAAATTTCCTCCACCTTGTTTATAATCCTATCTTGTGTCTTGTTTCCTTGTGTATGTCTTTCTAGCCTCAGATTTTGAAGCAAACTTTCATTAAGGACAAGCTGCTTTATTTATGGCACAGTCTGATGAACAGGTTGAGAGAAATGGCATTGACCTATATATAATTATTTGGTTTAGATATTGCAGTCTGAGTCAACTCTGGGACATTTGTCTTCCATTCCTTCCTTGCATTTTCTGCTATTTAGTCTTACCAAATCCAGCCAACTGTAAAATCGGAAAGAGACAGAAAGCAGAGCAGGGATCCATCTGAGCATTATGAGCTCCTGACATTAAACCCTGATGAACTGAAAAATCCAACAACCATTAGCAGAAGTGTCTCATCCCTCTTTGTCTTAAAGACAGAGGGAATCTACCAGACTTGTCCTGTTGTTCATGCACAGATGCCTTCAGCTGTAGGTTCTCTTTTTGGGTCTCTGAGAATTTCTGCTATTATTTAAAGGTAACATGAAAGTTTCTTTGTTTCTTTCACTGCCATCAGCTATAGATGGTTCTCTTAAAAACCAGAGTTAGAAGATACAGCTGTTATTGGCTTCCTCTGTAAAGTCCTTCTGTGATTTACTGTTGGAAACTGTACCTATGCAGGTACAGCAATGCTAGATATTTATTTATGTGCTCCCTTTAGCTCAACTTTTAGTCTCTACATCTAAACATGACTGTAAACTTTAACTTCCCATGTCCTGTTGAGTTCCCTCTTTGTTCTGACAGCTTTTGCGTGCACTCTTACTCATCTTGATGCTACTTACAGAACTGGCAAAAGGACTTCATACTCTTCTTCAACCCTGTCACCACCATACCAGGATATCTACAAATTGCATCTGAGCAGGACTGATATCCCTTTTAATATTAGTGTTTTGTGACTAAAGCGTTGTTAAATTTATTCAGGTACGTCTGCCTCTACTAGAGCCTCATCCTGCAGATAATTCTTTTCTGGTGTTTGTCTGCTCTATTTCGTCTGTTAGGTGAGCTCTTTGGGGCAAGGGTTGCTGTATGACACTAGGCATAGCAAGGTTTGCAGTGGGGCTGCTGCAATTAAAGGCCATTGCCTGTGAGGGGAAGAGGGGACAGTGACCAGTCTGAGTCGCACATGGTGTTAAATCCTGGCTTCTCTTTCATGCGGCTTTGAAATAAGGATTTGTGCAGAATACTTAGAGTGGAAAAATGAGACACTGCCACCTATACCCTAAGTAACAGTTATGAGCACTTGTCTTTAATGATGTATACAGAACTCGTGATAATTGAAGTGTAGGTTTCTATCATCACTGATATGCTAATTCAGAGCACTGGTAACCTGTTGAGTGCCATGTATTTTGAAGATGGTTTCCACAAAGACGTGTGCTGAAGTTGAGAAGTGGATACTCCTTTAAGGTCCCAACTGTTCCTCAAATCCTCAAATCAAAACTGTTCCTCTAATCAAACTCCTCAGCTCTTGGAAACCTGGGGTTTAATGAACTTCAATAGATTAAGGTGCTGGAAAGTCTATACTTCTTTGACTTTTGTCAGATTTAAAGCCAAGATGTTCAAATTTTTAATGTCTTTGTTTCTAGAGATATTCTTGGGTAGTCTCAGTAGAAGCCCAGGTGTACAGTTTCATCTATGCAAGACTTAACTATACTCTTTTATTTTCTTTTTATAAATAAATACATTTCTAGCCTGTGCTTTGTGGCTCACTGTAGAATAATCTTTCAGGAGATAAAAGAAGTGGATAATAAAAAAAATGAAAACCAGATTGTAGCTTTTAAGAGCTATGCACAGATTCGAAATATGAGAAAACTGTGATTTGGGAACACTTTTCATTGCTTTTACTTTTAGCAGCATAAGATTTAGCAGCATTAGAAAACCTGTGTATGAACTTTGAACACTTCTATTCCCTTCTGTGGTTAGAAACATTTTTTTTCCCTATGTCATGGGGTTTATATGATGTTTCTTCTCTACACAGCACTCTCTTGATCAAAGATTAAAGAACAAAAAAAGACAGTTATAGGCACTGCATCTTTTTGAGCCACGTCAAAAGTAAAATGGGCAGGCTTTCAAGATGCATTCTGTAATCATCAGGCTACCGAAAAATAGAACAATATGGGGCCAAAAAGATAGTGGCAAGGTGTAGGGGTTTAAACCATAATTGAATTCAGACTGTAGCGATCAATGAACAGAAGAGAAAGATAGGAACACACTAAAGCAGAGGTGAGGATAGAAGTTCCTTTGCTTCCTTCTTTCCAGATTACAATGACAGGAGGCTTGTACTAACTGCAATAAAAGGACCCTAACACCAACTAATGATGGTCACATTTTATTTTTTACAGGGAGAAATATTTTATAGAGAGCATGCTTCTGTGACTAAGGACTTAACTCCCTAAATACTCTTAAGCAAATGTCTCCAAGCTTTTCTTAACCTTGAGAACCTATTTATACAATCTGGAGAAAGGTTACTTGTGAGAATAAATACGTAGGTTACCAGAAATTTACATGGTGCTGAGAGGACGGGGACTACCCCAGGAAACTTAGGAAAAAATGCCTTTCCTATTTAGTCTTTCATTTCAGAAAACAAACTTTGTTCTGATGTGAGGATTGGTTTATCTATTGTTTCTATTCCAAGGGCTCCAGATTACAGTTTCTTTTACAGCTATATATGCCAGACCTAGAAAACATTTGAGAAATGCAGGCATCTTAAAATGACAGAGTATATCACCAATATTAAGCATTACTCTTTATTGCATATGGAAATTCTTTTGGAGAGGTATTAATCTCAGTGAGACAATCTTTCATATGTATAAATCCCTCTGAACGAGTCTGTAATTACTGAAAAGGCCAATTTATTTATTTATTTGTTTTTAAAAAGCACACATAATCACTTCCCTGTGAACACAGGGCAGAAAGGACAGTGCAGTTAGAGGAGTTACAGCCAGCAAGATACAGGTTGGTTTTGCTTTGCCTCAGGCTTCCTATGAGGCTGAATAAGAGTCCCGCCAGGCTATTAGGCCTCCTGGGAATTTTTTCGGTGAAACATGATTTGATTTGTAAATGCTGGCTTGTTAAAACATCATTGTTTTTCAGAAACTTATTAGTACTGAAGAACCTTTGTCAAGCTTCCAGCAGGTTTCTTTAGCCTTACAGCTACATTTTTGAATTGGGCAACTTTGAAAATGAGGGGAGGCCTACCGTTTTCACTTGACAGCTGTTGAGTGACAATGTTTTTCTGATTCCTCAAAAGGTATCTAGAAAATATTTTTCAAGAGTCAGAAAAACATTTTGTAGGTAACATTTGAATCCAGAAAATGTGGAAACTTGTAGAAAGTCAGAAATACTAAGATTAATTACAAATGTTTAGAGAGTTAATGGCAGGCTTGAAAGATACTGAAAGCATGTAAAAATGCAGTTCTATCTACCAAACCTTTGTAAAGCTTTGTAAAGTGAAAAAAAACCCAACCTCAAAAACCAAACCAGAAGGTATCTTGTCACCTTAGGTTTCTATATATTTTTGTATATGGCTTTTAGGACTTATGCCTCATTACAAGTCAAGGTTTATCCTATTTACTTTTGATTTTAAATAATTATGTAACAAATTACAATCCACTGAAATCCCCCCAAACTACCTTTTGATTTAATTATGTGGTGGATGGTATTTGGTTTGTATGTTTATTCTACATTAGAATGGTTAATGGGTTAGAAATACATGTTGCTCTTTCTGGAGGACAGAGAGATTGCTTCTGCACTTGAGAGCAACTACATACACTTGGGGTTACATGGGGAAACAGGAGGGGCTTGAGGTGCTGTTATGAAAGAGCAGGGAGCAAACATGAAGCCTCCCCTCAGAGGTGACAGAGATGCTTCCTGGAGCTTGAGAAAGGGCTGTGCAGAATTGCCTGTGATTTGGAAAGCCAGTGAATTGCCAGGCTGAAATCAAACCGAAAGAGGTTAGTTTACGAAGCCCCAGGTGGGGAGGTTACTCAGTCTAAGAAATAATGAAAGCAGAATCTCGTCAAGAGCTTTGGCAAACTCATGGTCTTGTCTAAACCTATTAATGGGCTTACAATAATCTTAACTAAGGGATAACCTTGCATTTCTGTAGGGAAGGGAAAAGATTTGCTCACTGGCAGTTGGATAATAGGACAGAGAAATCTTGTTGATTTGGAAAAGTACCTCTGCAGTAACAGAAAAACGTGAAGTGTCTTCAGAACAGCCTAGGGTCGTTATCCTAGTGCACAGAATAATTAACAAACACAGTGAGAGCAAATGACTTGAATAAAGCTGTATAGCACTCATAAAGGGAAAGTCTGACTTTTAGCCTGGTATACACTGAAGTAGGTCAGGTTTGAAGTCTTGAATCTAGTTCCCCAAACACCTTATCAGCACTGAGTGTGAGGGATATATTGGGCCAGGTACAGCAGTCTGGGAGCACTTTCCATTTTCAGTAAATTAATCCTCTCACAGCATGAAATAAAAAGATGAGAACATGATGTTAAACCTCATTTTGTATTTTCAATTACTAGGGGATAATTATTTTCTTTTTAAGTCTTGGAAGATGACATGATCTGAATACTTAGATACCTGCTGCTTCTGCTTGCGTTCCTGGAAGCAGGGATAGTTCAACTGGGGGACTGCACAATGTAATTAGGTTTATTTTGCAGCCTGGCATGGCGCCGTATGTCATCTGGAGAAAAGTGCAGCACTTTAGTCTTGGGTTTGGTGATGCTGGGCTTCATAAAGTAGGAGTACAACTACGTAGACTGAATTTTGTATGTGGATTGGGAGCAGTGGAAAGTGGAACAGTGGCAAGGTGCTTTGGACAGTTGCTCAGTACTAAGTAAACCTGATAGAAGGAATTGTTAATCTTGTTAGCCCTGCTCATATTTCTGCACAAGTGAATGTGAGAGAATAATTCACAAGTGTTCTTAAAGAGAATAGCTATTTTTTAAAAGTTACTGTGCGTGGCATTTTAAATATCACAGGTTTCCTATTTTTTTGAATGGAAAATAACTAGTGACTTCTAATTGTATGTACCTCTGTGTGTTGTGTAAATGTGTATGCATGCTGTGTGTATGATTTCCTTTTATTGTATAGGCCTGCTTTTCTCCTCATAGTTTTTCACTGGATGAACTGCAGTGATTTCAAAGAGGAGAAATGTTAAGTAAAATGTGAAAGAGGCTAAATATGAGCATAATAGAAAATAAAAATATCAGCAGATTTGGCTCAGGCAATAGGTTTTGGTATTGATAGGACTCAAAATAAGCTGAATGAAAAGTGTGGCTAGTAACATAACTGGAAGTAAGTAAGGCCTGACTAATGTCATACAAAAAGAATCATTGTTTAAAAACGTATCAGGACAATGTAATGCTTTTCTGTCCTACATGTAGACTCTGGAGATGTGAAATTTGAATGCTTATGCTTTTCTTATCTGGATGCAGGGAATTGTTCCTAATTTGGCACAAATTTCTGCTTCTCTCACTTCTTCGATTCTTTGGATTCATTCTGCTTCTCTCACTTCTTCACTTCTTTGGATTCAATTGAAGTTAAGAAATGGAATGGGCTAGGTTACTCATAATGCTCTTAGCATTTCTGAAAGCATCATCATGATGAGATTCACCTTGGGCAGAAAATGGAAAGAGGTCAGGGAATGAAAAGATTCATAAGAATACACATTAAAAGACCAGTATCCCCTATTAACAGCCTTCCCATTGAATTTTGCCCATTGAGGTATTGTGCTAGATATTACATTTACTGTGCAGTTATTTTCCTGGAAAAGACTATTGGAGCACATTTGGAGCGCAATAAATGCATGACAATCTCTGTACTCTGTTGGGGTGCAGATATTGATTACATTTTATCTTTTGACTCCTATGGGCAACAGCAGTGTTTAACTTATATTTTAGTTGCTGCTGGTAACAACAGAGAGAAAGCGTTTATGGTTAGTTTTTTCTCATGTGCCTTCAGTTGCATCAACCATTAACACTAGGGCCACAACACAATGCTGATTTAGTTCTTCAGTTTTAGTTATGCATCTGTTGGATTTTTAGGGGAAGAAGAGCATAAATTACTATTTCATTATAGTGAATTTGAGCTGTGCTTATCCTTCAAAGAACAGTGAAATTTTGAATACAATACAGCGAGATCTAAAGGATCTAAAGGAAATCCCAAACGGGGGGAAAAATGTGATGCAACTTTAAATAAATTGTATGGCTTTCTTGAGGGGAGGCCATTCATTCTTTAATTGCTTTGTCATATAAAAAGACACATTGCTGGAGTAGGATTTAAGACATTTGGTTTGTGGTGGGTTGTTTTTTTTAATAGTGAGAAAGGGAGAAGTTTCAGGGAGTTGAAATAAAACTGAAATGTTATTCATAATCACTAACCATTGTGTTGGATTGCAGAATTTTTTTTCCTCAAAACCGTTTTGGAATGACAATAGGTGTTCCTTAGTCAGATCTGTTTTGTCTGCTGAAATTTATTGTGTATGTGCTGTCCTTTAATGCCAGGGACAGAAGGGAAGATAAAAATGACAGTAACAATCCAGATTATAGTTGGCTTAGTTTCTGAAAATTGCAATTTAATTATATATTCACTTTAAAAACAAACAAATCTTGTGCCAATTACAACAGTTTTAAGGGTTTTGCTGCCTATGCCCAGTTCTGGTGTTTATGTTCCAGTTTTTGTAGCAGCTGAAACAGGCAACCTGGAGGTTATCTAAGCGATTATTTCAGACAGACATATTGTAAGTTTATTTAATTTTTCATACAGGTAATCTCTAAAGTAGTTTTTATTTTAAACTTTTTAAAAACAGAAATAATTTTATTTATAAGTTATATCCAGGCCCCCCATGGCTTGCTTGCTGTTGACTGTGTTTTCATCAAAAGACAACTTCACATTTTAGAGAGAAACCATGTGACTGTATGTAGTATCAGTTAGAAATTTCACTTACGTGAAAGGGCACTATGGCAAGTAGTCACTGTCCCAGGTTACTTGCCAGGAGGAGTATGAAACTGATGACAGGGAGTTCTTCCTTCTTACCTTCTGGGTCTGCACAGGATTGGTTTTATGTTTGCTATCACAATCCATTTGCTCTTCCTCAAAGGGTTAACAATTTGTTATAGCCAAGTTATAGTGTGTTTTACATATGTTGGGTTCCTTCTTCCTTTGCTTCCTCTGTTATCTCTAAACCTAGTTTTACCCAGCTCTCAGGGTTGTGTTTCTGTAGTGATTAGTAATTGACTATTTGGGCTTATAGCCTTGGGGCATTTATTATAGTTCTGTGTCAGCACTTTCAAGGTCTGCAGTCTTCTGAGCTTGTTTGTCTGAGGACCCCTGCTAAAGCACCCTGTTTGTCTGCAACAGCCCTTAAGCTGTGGTTTTCTTATAACATAAATATTTTTATTATCACTACCTTATCATACATGCAGCAGGGTCATTGAATAGCTTATTTTTCAAAAATAACAAACTATTCTAAGAAAAACATACCTTGTGGGGACACATGGACACAATGTTCGGGTTATCATTGCCAGTGTCCATAAGTTATGGTCATACTTACACACAGGTTATCAGATATGGTGGGATTTTAGATCTGAATTTTGAAAAAAGTTGAACAGGACAAAGGGACCCAAATTTTATCCCTGCAACCCTATGCATTCTTTTTGTCAAGATTAGTTGGTTTTGCACATGTAACCCAATGTAGATTTTGGCTCTGTATTTTTCTCTTAAAATTATTTCTTCTAAGAGGGCATCTACAATAGAAGTTACCGGGAAGGAAACATCCAGCCTTTGCTTTTTTTGCGGAAAATCTTACTTAAAGTTGAAGTATTGAAACTGGCAAGAAATCTAGCTAAGAGTGAGCCATCCAAGATGACAGTGTTTGTTAACTTGAGATCTGTGTTTCCAAACAGCTAAGAGCAATACAAAAACTGTGTAATTTATAACTAACGCTAGGTGGCCTTACTGGTGGGAGAGATAAACCTTCCAGATAGACTTTAGTATCTTGAAAGTTGAAACTGGGATAAGTTGAGTTAAATTTTTGAAAGTGTTGAAGAGCTTTTAATTACAGCCGAGTCCAGTAGAAGCTCTAAAATGTATAGGCTCCCTTCTTCTGGCAATATTGGGCTTTGGGAGTCTCAGGCCACGCTAAAGTGGAAGTACTTAATTTTTCAAAGAAAATATATTTATGTTCAGCTAGGTTGTGCCTACTTTGTTTGCTCTCTTCAAAAGCTTGAATATCTCATCAGAGGCAAGTATTTACTTTGATCTTACTGTCCAGTCTTCATCAGGAGTCTCATACACAGAAATTATGCTCAGTTTGCTGCCAGGTGATTTATGTAGTCACTGACTCATAGGCCACGTTGCTTTTCTTATTCTGCATAAGCATTGGGCATGAAAGAAGTCCTGAATATTCTGTAAAAATTTCAGTTTAACAGAAATCAAGTTCTTGTCCAAAAGTTAAATTGAACTAAGAACCTATGCTAATCAAGATTTTCTTCTTTACACTAGTTGTGGAATTAGCAGTTACAGCAACATGTCTGAGGATAAAGCAATTACTTATATTAGAGTACCTGCATAAACTTCTTGTTTTAAGTAAACTCAGGGAAGAATAAATTCCATACATCAAAAATCTAGGCATGCCAAGTAAATAATGTTATTTGATGAATTTCTGCTGCTCTTTGTGGAAAATTATGACTCTGTAGACTTGCAGGTTTAAAATTAGCTTATTAGGAGATCTATTGCCTAATAAAACTCAACAGTTGTTGATAGAATATTAAAATTAATCTAGCATAAACATTTTTGTACAATATGAGGGAATTTGCACAGATTGTGAGCATTTTTGCAACTTTAGCAACATGTATTCGGGTGGCCTGAAAGTGACTAATTCTTTTGGGCTTGCATGCTTGATCTCATACAATGGTTTGGAAAGAGTATGTCTGTATGTGTAGGTGGGTTCAATATGTCTAGAGATGAGCAGCTGCAAGAGCTGAGAACAAAATGAACAGGAAGAAAATGACAGTTTTAAAGCAATCAAATGCAGCTGTCTTAATCACTAGGAAACTGGAACTAGTTTCTGTTGCTTTAAAAATGGAAGAAAGAAATCAAAGGAAGAAGAAATAGAAAGCAATTGAAAATTTGCACAAATCCTTCCCCTCATGCAAACAGTGATAGAGCAGTCAGATAATTAAGGTGCATATGCCACATGACATTAAGCAGCTTTTTGTGAACTGTTAATTAAGATTTAATCAGTTACATATTTTATTCTTGTTGAATTAGAAGATTAGTGTTAATTTCTTGTGGTGTTTCCCTATTCTCTGTTGAAGGAAGTCAATGTATCTGAACATAATGTAGTGATCATAGCCTGGTGTGGTAATAAAAACAGACTAGAGAGACACTGACTTGACGTTTTGGGTATTACAGTGAGTGTGATTCAGATGGGACAATTGACAAAGGTAATGCTTTCTCTCTAAAATTTAAAATATATTATGCAAGTGTGTATAAAGATGGTACATGTTAGAACCATCCTATCATTGTTAACATAAGAATGAATGTAAAGGTCTTTCCCCAAAGTCTTCATTTCCTGAAGCACTAATTGGTTTTGTGCTTACCTCATTACACTCGAACTACAGGATTCAGACCTCAGTTCTATACCACAAAACTGAATCCAGCTAGGAACTCTATGAATAATTAAATAATGTTAAGTAAATAACACAGATTTGGATTTAAATATACTTATGTGGCTTTCCCTAAATGTGTTCAGCCTATGGAAGTCAATATATTTTTTCTTTAAAAATTTCTCCCCCAAAATTTATTTCAAGTAGATGCATGTAGGATTAATATATTGATATTGCTCTTTGTGAAGTAAATAGTGTCTGTGAAATAATAACAATGTGGTTTATATACTACTTCATGTTAACAATAACAGATTTATAAACCATATTTTTCTATGAAATGTTACACATTTTTTCGAGTTGTTTGATATTGGCTGGAAATCTAACTTGGAAGCCTCAAATACTTGAAATTCTAAGCCAAGAATTTCCTAAAAGACTGATTTTTTTAATTTGTTGGGGGTTTTTTGGGGTTACCCAACTTTTTGCATATCTGGTTTCAGATGCAATAAAGGTACCATTTTCACATGGGAGAGTTCAGTGTCTTCTGAAAACAAAGACCCTTAAAATGTCTTGAAGCGAGCTCCTAAAAATATGTAAGGCTCCATGCTTTACAAAGCTCTCTTTCACCATCTACTTCACCATCAATGTACGTGCTTCCAGCTCATTTTCCCTCTGTAAAGACATTAGGCTCTTTGTCTGCCTAAGAGCACTTTTCCCTATCAGACTTGGAGAGCATTAAGAGAGAAAATGAAGGATCAGATTAATCGCTAAATCTGTGTAGGGGGTAACAGGGAGATGTTATTCTGCAGAAAGCCCGTTACCTGGTGCCAAAGAAACTTCGGTGGCAAATATAGTCTCCTCACTTGCTCTCTCTTTTGATCAGCATCTTGGTCAGCTCTAAGCAACTTGTAACTCTTTCATGAATTTTGTAGTATGCTTCCTCATGCATACAGTCATAGCAGTAAAAATAGACACGAAGAGGTGATAGCTCTATTCAGAAACTATGAGAAGGACATGCGTAGTTTAGAGACAAAAACCTGAAGCGAGATCCTCTTCCTGTGTACTCTTGTAACTGTGTGTGCAAGTTATATCTACTGTGTGTGAGCAGAAGAGAAAATAAGCCATTGGACTAATTAATTTTCTCCTCTCATCTGTTCTTTGTTCATGCTGAAGTGATTTGCGCAGTGAAATTTGGCTGAGGAAGAGCATTGGCAGATTCCTGCTAATGATGCCACTTAAAAAATGCTGCTACTGTGGAGAGGATTAGAAGACTAGAAACCACCTAGGCTACATTAGATGCATTAGGTGGATCTATGCTAATTTCATTCTGTTTTTGGAAGAAAGAGAGAGTTCACTAAATTGTTAAAGGTGGACAGTACGCTATAGCAATAAAATCTTTTCTCATGAATTCATGCAAAGAAGATTATTCTCGAAATCTGTTTCTAGCAATTCAGTCTGTAGATAATTGCTACTGTATCCATTAACTTAGTTTAAATCTTTATCAAATGATCTATTTTTTAAACTGTCCTATAGTGCATAGCACTTAAATTCTTCTTTATCCCATTAAAGTGCTTTAAGCTCCTATAGTGGCCTAATGCACGTAATTGTCCTAATTCTGCTGAAGTACTTTTAAATCTCTTTCAGCCCGTTAAAGTAGTTAAATTGTCCTTGTTCAAAAAGAGTAAAAGCTATTCAGAGTGGGTTTGAAATAATATATAGAACTTTTTATCTATGTGAAGGGCTTTCATATTTGATTTCTTCCATCTCAAGAGTGCTCACTCTATCTAGGAGAGTACAGAAAGCTCTGAGTTTTAAATAGTTGTGGTGTATGTATATATGTATAAAATTCTAGAGTTGTCTTTCAGAAGTCTATCTTATGCCTGTGTGTCTAGCTGCAGTGGGAAAATAAGGTCCTTAAAGGTCCCATTTACTTTGTATTTCACTCAGTTTGGTAAACATTTTGTTTTCTTTCATTGTTACTCTCTGCTGCCTTTTTTGTGTGCTGTCTTCTGTACTGGTTTCACTCCTAGACACTTGCCTGTCTATGAACTTTGTGTCACGACGTAAAGGGTTACCCAACCTGCGGGTGTGCAAGGATCGTGACCACAGGTTGGTAGGATTCTGTAATACACGAGGTCATGGAGACTTTTATTCTCCAAATTTCTCTGCTTTATTACAGATTACCACAAAACCCACAGAAATCACCTCTAGCAAGTACACCTATGATTAATGAAGTAAATATATATCTCAAGCTATTACAAATTACTATCAGCAATTGTACAGTATCAATTAATAGTATGGCAGCAGTTAATAATAGCAACAACCAATAGTATAGCAATAATTAATGTAATAGCAACAATTAAGTAGGTATAAACTATTACAGATTGCTACAAATATCACTAGTGAAGCAATTTATCAACAACATAGATTACTTAGAGGGATATATAATATTAGTATCAAGTGAATTAGATTTCAGAAGGGTCCAAACAATTCCAAAGGGGAGGACAAACTGACCCCAGAGGGGGGACCCACCCATCCCAGAGGTAGAAGGACAAACCAAACTGACCCCGAAGTGGGCCCTGGTGAGAATCCCAGGTAAGAGTCCAACATCTCGTAGAAGGTTCGTGCAGAATTCAGCCTCTTTAGGGAAGGAAACTTACGTGCAGCACAGGAAGTTCTCAGAGGGAGAAGCTCCATTTCAGATAAAAATTAAGTCCTTTTCATATCATAGAGACATAAAAGTCTGTGGGACAGCACCACTTTGAGCAGCCAATAGGTGCTGTTAATTTCTGTTCTTCACCTGTAACAGGCAACGCTGATGACGTTTCTGTTCTTTCAGACCAATTCTATTTTCCCAGACTCTTTCCACTTTTTCAGACAGTAAGTTGTTGTTACAGTTTCTTGGGTTTTTTTGCGCTTATCAATGGTATCTTAGGATGCCTCCAGTTGTAGGTACCCCAGCTGTACTTCAAAGAGGCCAGCTAAACTTTACAAGGATGTTCCTGGTTCCCAGGCCTAGTTCCCAGGCTGCAGGCGTTTTTTTTTTTTTCAGTAATTTATTTATTTTTTCCCCCGTATAACCAGGCCACCTTTCTGGCTGCTCACATCACTTGCCTGTTGTAAGTTATTATTTTCTTTCTAGAATATTATGTGTATTTTTCTTTCTAGAATATTACATGTATCCTGCATTCAATGCTGAGAGTGAAGTCTAATGTTTATATATCCAGCCTTACTAGGGGACTAAAATCAATACCACTGTCTGGGCCTAGCATGGAGTTGGATGTGAGTTAACGACTCTGTTTTCTAGACAAGTTCTGCATTGCTGTGGTGTGACTGCCACATGACAGGGACAGTAAATTTTGCCTTTAAGATGCACTGCTGCTTTTTCAGCTTTGCTTCTGGTGTGTATTCTTTAAAACACAAGTTCTCTAGAGAGGTTTCTGTTTATTAAGTTATTTAAATTTGGCAACCATGGGAGTGGACTGGGTTGTATTTTTCTTCTCAGATTAGAACTTGAATATGCTCAGGAGCCAAGAGACGCTGCCTTTCAAAGTTACAAAATATTGCTGGACATCTGATCAATGATATCTTGCCTCTGAGCAAGGGAAGGCATCCTGCCGTCTGCTGAGCTTCTCTTTGAAAGGATCACAGCTTCTGGCCTTGTACTGGCCATGATGTGTATAATTCAAAATTCTCCATATTACAGTGTTGAGCAATCATGCCACAGGTGACTGGCCATGATATGTGGTAGTCCTGGACTGGTGGCTTCGTGGTGACAGTTGTGTGCAGTTCAGTGCTGTAAAGTAGAAGCACTTGTTAAAAATTGTGTCTAAACATGCAATCCATAGCCAAGCACTCCAACTGAAATGATTTACATCTTTAACTTCTATTGAACTATATATGTCTTACTTTTCCCATGTTACAATTAGAAAAAATCAAGATGCTTCCTTAAAGCCTGTGGAGTTTTGATTCTGATGTCATCTCATTGGATCCTTTTCTGCTACGTTTAATTAACAAATACTGTAATAACTACCACAAATACTATAACAACTATTATGTGGGCAAAAGGTCTGCTAACATTCCTGGGTCCACTCCAGGATTAAACTACGAACACCCTATTCAAATCTCAGCTATTTGTGACTTGGTTGGGTTTGGGGGGTGGTTGTTGTTTTTGAAGCAGTCTAACTGCAATATTATCTTAATGATTGTGTTGCCCACTACATAATCCTCATACCCTGAAATACGTGTTTTGAATGTAGTAGTAATAGACAGGCAATATAGAAGTAGTAAGAAAATTACTTACCTGCAGGACTACAGGCATGGTAAGACTAGGAAGACCAACCTTAAACTCCTAGTCTAGATGCCTCAGTAACAAACCACTACACGCTAAAGATACTTTTCCGTAATCATATATAATCTTTCCTCAAATGCATCTAATTGTGCTAGCATACTTATTTCACTGAACAGCTTTTCTTACTCTCTGAACAGCTTAAAATGACAGGTTATAATCAACCCCCTTAATTTTTTCTCGTATCATCTTTAGCCCACTTCTTTTGGTGGTGTTGGTTCTGACCAGTGTGACTAATTTCTGCCTTTATTGCTTTATGTATTTCTGTGCTATGAAGCTTTTATGTAATCTGTTCTTATAATCTGAATTGAAGTGCATTCCAGAGCCTTTTTGGTGCGAGATAGGTTTATTATTATGAAAACACTTTATATACCAATTTAGACATCAACTAATCTCTTATTTATTCAATTAAGGTAGTAAGATTGAATTATGCTTCTATAAATTTTCTGTGCTTTCTTGTGAACACGTAAATTGTTTGGAGCTGTTTGTCATCATTGTTTTGCTCAGACAAAATGTGTTACAGTAAATTTACTGCTTTGTACCCTGCTCCATTTCTTAAAACTCTACTATGTAAAGTTTAGCTGGATTGAAAAGAAAATTATTTCTCTCTCTGTAGTAATATGATATTGCAGGCTAAGCTCTGTGAAAGTCTAACATTTTAATATGGTGAAAGGGAGAGATGGTGGGTGCACTGCTTAAAGGAAGTTTGGAGTTCAGTTTGCCTCTGGTATACACTAACTGTTTGCCAATGAGAAGATGGGCCTGGGAGCAGCCAACAGGGTATTATTTGGGATCGTGTTGGTCATCTTTGCTGCCAAGACACACTGCTGGCTTATGTTCAATTTGCTGTCCAACAAGCCTTTCAGACTGAGCAGCAGAGCTGCTCTCTAGGTGGTGTAACTGCAGGGGGTTCTTCCTTTCCAGGTGCACACATTCGCATTTTTCCCCTGCTGAATTTCAGGAATCTCCTGTTGTCCCACCCTGCCAGACTGCTTAGGTCCCTCTGAGTGGTGGCCTTGCACTTGAGCGTACTGACTGACTCTACCCCCCGCCCCAGTTTGGTGTCACGAGAGAGGGCACCCCATCACCTTCTCCGGGTCATCCACAGGATGATAAAGAGGACAGGTCCCAGTACAAACCTGGTGGTACTCCGCTTGCTACCAGCTTCCAGATACAGAACAACCCAGTAACCACTACCACCTGAGCCCGATAGCCCAACCACATTTTTTATTTTTAATCCATCTAGTCATCCGCCCACCTACCCCAGCTGTGAAGTCCTCACTTGGATACAAGGACATCGTTGGAGACAGTGTTAAAAGCCTTTCTACAGTTGAGGTAAATGACAGGATGAGTAACAGCTGCACAGTCTGGGGAATAAATCCTCAGGTGCTTTCAGTCAGGGAGGATTAGCTCCCAGTTGCCTCAGGCTGGGAAGGGGAGGGCCATGGAGAGGCCATTGCAGGTGTGCCTCAGGGCCTTGGCCTTCATCAGAGAGCTGTGGAGCAGGGAGTCTGGCTGGGCAGCTTTTAGGAACCCTTCAGCAGCCAGCAGATGGAATTGCTCGCTCAAGTAAGCAAGGTATTTGTATACAGAAAGTCTTATTTATATATGGAAAGTCCCTGGGTTAGTGTTCCTTGTGTGCTCTTTCTCTTTGTGAAGTCCTGTGGCTTCTGAGATATTGTGTCTCCTCGCACCTTGACCAAGCCCACAGTCTCTCTCCTTTCTTCCCTGGTTAAATGTCCTCCTTGAAGCAATTATTGTCTGGAGGTTGGAACTTGCTCAACTGAGTCCAACAGTAGGAGGAAAAATACCTTGGAGCATCTAACTGCTCTAATATGGCTTAGCTACAGGGTTCCACTTTAGTTGTTTTGCTAGGGTGGGTTTGTCCTTGGTGTTGCTTTTCTTACTTCAGAAAAATTGTGTAATGGATGAACTTAATTGTGTTATTTTCCACACTTAAACAACATTGTACAACTGGAATGGTATGTGGCAACTCTATTTGATAACTGAAAAATAAAGTGCTCCAGAATGTGTGGCTATTAGGAGCACTAGTTTTCTTTGGAAGTGTAAAAGCTGCACGGTCATTGCAGTAGTTGAGGCCTGTGTGTATTGCTCAGTAGTAGGACTCAGTGATAGGAATTATTCAGTTTGTTTCTTTTAAGGAAAAATACAAAATATACTAGCTCTGCATGGAAAAAATACTACAACAAAACAAAAAACAACCAGATGAAGTAGAAAGCAAAGATGCTTTGTGTTCTGGGACTGGACTGGAACACTAGGCTCCTACTGCTAAATGTCTGTCTCATCCTGGGCAAAAGGTTTCATCTTCTTGCTTTAATTCTCTATTTGTAAGCTTGTGATCATAGCATTCTCTTTTCCTCTGTCTGTCCTGTCGTTTTAAGTTAGAAGCTGTTCTGAGCAGGACCTGCTTCTTTTGTTTTGAACATCTAGCACTGAACATGCAGAGAACCTGTGCTCTGCAGGTCTGCTAATGTTCCTGTGATACCATCTAGCTCGTTAAAACTGCTGAAAACATTGTCCCAAGGTTAATGTGAGCATCTCTGCTCTTATGGCCTAGCAACCTGCAAGACAGAGATACAACACGGCTTGTTGAAGATCATGTGGATATCAATGGATTTTTTAGGTTTGTGATTTCTTCCTTCTTTGTAGGCCTTGCCTTTTCAAGCAGTGGTGGTAAGTTAGAATTTAAGGTTTTTGCACTAATATTATTATATGTTGATACAATTGCAGAAGAAATACTTGCATTTTATATAGACCGATACTTGTTATTTTTAATGCATTCCCCTGGTTGCCCTTATTGCTATGAATTAACTTGCCTTATTCTGTAACACTCAGTATGTTGCTTCACTTCTAATTTTGAAAGTGTAAGATTAAGAGCTAATTGTAGATCATGAAATGCAGGTGCCCAGGGATCAGATCCTAAGTTCTGTAGAGCTTTTAAAGTTCAGTTCTACTCAGTCAGGCAGAGTTCCCAATGCTGAGTGAGTTTCCATTCTTTCAGCTTCACTTGAAGCTTGTAAGGTGGGAGCGTATTCGGAAGTCTGAAAGTGACCAGTAATGATATGGGTGCTTTTGTCACTTCACGCATTTGCAGTACATTGAAGTATGTTCGATATCTGCCAATGTGCCTGCAGATACTTGGTCCCATATGCTTCTACCACAAATACTTGTGTGTGTTAAGCTACTGTCTTGGTCTAGCTGTCACATGTTGAGGAACTGCTTAGTAGTCGTAGTGCTAATGGAAAGGAAGGCTGAGGGCTGATGTGTTAGATTTTTTTGTTGTTGCTGACTTATTTCAGGAGATGGGGGTCTGAGGGCCACAGGTGTCTTTCTTTTAGGAGCTCAAATTTTGTCTTAATCCATAAAGGAAGCTCTCTTGGGAATTAAATCTCCTGAGTATCACAAAGGTCTGGGAGACTACAGTGTTAATGAGTATGAAAGCCAGGCAGACTTCCTGGGGGGGAAAAAAAAGTCAGAAACAGTAGCAGTTACCTTTGACAAGTTCACAAAAAACCATTCTTAATGTGCAAGGCAAAATTTTAATGTAAAATCCTTTCAAATTAAGGAAGCTACTGTGATTTATAGCAATTGAGACCCTAGGAAAATGTACCAGTATGACTTGATTTCTGAAAGAAGATTGCATCCTCCAAATTATGTCATCTTCTGAATTTGAGAAAAAGGTTTCAAGAGGTGTATGAGGTCTCTGATAAATTGCTACATTTACTTAACCTTAAGTCCTGTGACTTACAGGCCTGGGTGATCTGCAGTTTCTCAGATAGGCAAGAAGAAGCCGTAAGTCACGACAGTGCCTGGAGGAACCTTTGTATTTCATGACTTTGGAAATTTAAGAAGCAGGAATGTATCTAAATTTATTCTTCTAGGTCACTAGAAGAGCATGCAGCAAAACAGAAAAGGTGATCCTGGTTAATTTCATCATCATTTGATAACAGGATGTAATTAGCACATTTGAGTAAGGGTTGTGATAGTGTCAGTCATTATTTACAGAGGACAGTGTGTTCCTCAGTACTGTAATCTGTCTTGAAATGATTGTAAAACTTGCTTATATCACTGTCTCTGCATTTGCATTTTGTACTGTTGAACAGAGCCAGATATGTTCTGCCTGTGACTGCTAAAATTAATTTTGTGTCTACTTATACTGGACTGACCCTAGACAGTGTATTTATTAATTTGATTAAACAGGCTTTATTTAACATTAACAAAACAAAAACTGTGTGTTAGTGATAGCCATTAAGCAAAACTGAAGGGGAGAAAAATAAAACTGTTCTGACTTTCCGTTAATAATGCTTCATACTCTACCTGGAAGCCAGTTACAAATGTAGCCCTTGGAGGTCTATTTTGGAACTGTTAGGTTTAATATCTTTGTCAGTGATCTGGAGGAGGTGATGGAGTGCACCTTCATCAAGTGTACATGACACCAAATTTGGGTACAGTTAATGAACTCAAGGGCCATCTTTGAGAGGGACCTAGAAAGGCTGTAGGAATAGGAATCTCATGGAGCTTAACAGGGCAAATACAAATGCCTGCATCTGAAATGGACTAAACCACATACTAAGCAGTGCTACCAGCTGGGTAGCAGCTCTGCTGAAAAACACTGGGGATTCTGGTGGGCAGAAAGCTAAACATGAGTGAACTGTGTGCTCTGGCAGTGATGAAGGCTAAGCAGCATCCTGTGCTGCATTAACTCAAGCACGGCCAGTGGATCTAGGGAAACTGGTATTCCCCTTTACCTGCCGCTCATTAGACCCTGCCTGGAATACTGTGTCCAATTTTCAGTTATCCAGTAAGGGGTAAGTATAGGTAAACTCGAGTGAGTCCAGAAGAGGGCCACCAAGGTGGTTGGTGGCCCTCATAGTTCATGAAACTATGAGAAGAGGCTGAGAGAACTGGGTTTGTTTTTTCTGGAGAAGGCTGAGCAAAGACCTCATAGCCTAATAGCTGTTGAACCGTATGTAAGGCGTTACCAAAAAGATGGAGCTGGGCTGTCTTTCTGAAGTGCATAGTGGGAGAATAAGAGAGACTAGCCAAAAATTGAAGACGAGGATGTTCCAATTGGGTAGAAGAAAAAAGTAAAAAATACCACTGTAAGAATGATTAAGCGTTGCAACAAGTTACCCACAGAGGCTTTGGAATCTCCATACTTGGTGGTTTCAAAGATCTACCTGGTCTGACCCTGCTTTGAGATTCAGAGCCCCTATGACCTGAATGATTTTATCTTTAGAAGTCCTTAGGAATAGTCATGAATCCCTACTGTATTAATTGTTGTCTGATTATGTGAATAGAGTGATAGGCTCGGCTTGGCTCATCTCCCTCCTTATGTTTTGACTGCCAGATACTGATAAGTCTTAAAATTTGTAACACTTTTTGGAAGTTGGATGCTTCTTAGCTGCGGTTCTTTTTAATCAAAGTTTCTAACTCGGTTTCTAAGGAAAATTGTAAACTTGTCTACAGACTCCCTCCTGATGATTTAAGCCTCTTAACTGTAATCCAAATTTCTAATAAAACCATATCCAAATATAGTTCTCTTGAAGATTTTTTTTTTTAACCAGTGTTTGTGTGCTATGCAGTTGGTGCTTCCCAGTCATGATATTAATCCCAATTTACCGTAGTTAATAAATTCATTGACTTCATGGGCATTATTTGGAACAGCAGAAGAAGAGGCTGACAATATTTGTAGAATATTTATTGTTCGTTTTCCCTATTTGCCTCTCAAGCTGCATGTAAACTGTGTTTCTAGAACAGTTTCACTTTATTCTGTTTGGAAGGCATAGTTAAAACAGTAAAGGTAGGCCTCGCTTAATTTGGTCAATTTACAGCACATTTCCACTTGTTATTTCTGACCTCCTGTTTAATGCAGAATCTTCTTGCCAGTATGCTAAATTGCTTTTAAACACTCAAAGAACATTTTTTTCACTAAAAACTCTTTTACAATAATTAGGGGGTTGATGGATGAGTAGTAAAATGGGCATTTAATTTGAGGATTCTTTATTGTTCTGATAAAGAGAAGGCATTTTTAATAACGCTCTGTCAGTAAGATCAGTGTACGTTCTATGAAAGTTAAATCATAACAGGGACAATGCAAGGTTGTTAAGGTGTATTAATGGATGGTCTGAACTGTTAGCAGAGATTAATGGCAAATAAAAGCAGTAGCATTCTTGACACAAGGCAATGTACGTATCTGTAAAATCATACAAGAAAAATACAGATTGGTTATTGGAACCTTTTAGCATAGCACTTGATGGTATTGAAAAGAAGTTTAATGGGTGTGTTTATTTAATGAAGTCCTTTACTCAGAAATCCAATACAAGAGACCACTTAGACCTGAATTCTAGTTGTGTTTTTAAATTCCATTGACTTCAATGGAGCTTAATACTTTGTCACATTGAGAGCCCAATAGCCGAAATTTTCTAGTCAAATGTTAGCACTAATTTGGTGTGCTAGATTCCATTTATCTGACATTTTAGAGACCTAATACTGTTTAATTTTCAAAATACTGTTTGGTAGCTGTTTGTCTGCATCTGAAGCACTTACTCATTTTGCATGTGTGTGCAGTGGGAACAAAACAAGGCTCCTGTGTGTAACCTTGTTAAATTCAAAGTGAAGTGGAGGAAAAGTACATGTGACTATAGTAATTAATTCTTGTACTTAGAATTTTGAATTCAGCTAACTTAAGAAGAACTCTTGTCAAATATGTGGAAAACACACAGTATTCAAATTTTGTGTAATGAGGTGAAAAATAGTATTTTTAAAGAATCTTTTGTCTATTTTCTTCCTCAGAAAAGCCAGCAAACTGACTACTCTCTTTGCTATTGTTAGTGACAACAAGAAAAAGACTAAATTGACAGGCTGCATTATGTTTTCATCTTAGAAGTGGTCCATTATGAGCAGTGCTGTGCAAACAACTGTGACCTTCAACAGTGCTCCTGTTCCTCAGTGTTGAAGGCAGTCTGTATGCATCCATTTTAGTCTGTGGTTGAGAGTGAGTAATAAGAACTGCTTTTTTTCTCTCTTGAAGTCAGTGGTGTTTACATGGGGCAAGACTGATGTCTTTCTTACACCTTTGCATAATACTAATCTTTGCTACTGCAACACTAAGAAAATGAAGAAATCCAACTTGATTCCTAGGGTTTTTCCAATCCAAAGTGAAGCTCTGTCTGTGGATCTCCTTGTGTTGAAAAGTTCACCTCAGTAAACTGATTGCTGACAGGAAAGTTGGGCAGGAATGACACTTGTATTTTGGTATTCTCCACATTATGTCTCTATTCAACCTTTTCATCAAGCCAACATCGTGCATAGCTCTTAGTAGACCAAGCAGACAGGGCTGTATTTGTGAATGTTCCGGCTCTGACCATCTCAGCCCATGAATCCCATCCTGATGGACTGAGCTGAAAAGCGGTGTCTGAGCAGAATGCTTGGCTTGGACTCTTCTGGAGGGTTTCTCTTTCCAGTGTAAAGTCTCAAGACTCTAGCATAGACGCCTAGTGCCCGTGAACAGGAAGGGCAGATTTCAAGCTACTGTAGTTGAAGTCAGCAGGCAGTCTTACAACACAACCTGTGATTACATAGAACGATGGTGCTGCATCATTTGAGATGTCCAAGGCTTGTGTGATTTGGGATAGAAAGAGGTCTGTATCTAGGCCTTAGGTATAAGCTAGTTTTGACCTCATAACAAGGAAGTTGTTGAGCAATCCACCTGTTGGTCAGTTTACAGCATTTAAGAGCGAAAAGGAGAAAATAATTACGAACCTATATCAAAACAAATCTCAAAATTATCTGAACAAAAATAAAAGAGCAGAAAGAGCTTTCTGCTGACACAGATGGATTTCTGATGCCTCAGATGTCAAGAGGGGTCTTTGACACCTGGTCAAAGGCAGAGCAGTCAAGTTTTAAATGTGGATTAAGTGCTTTAGTAACAAGCATAGATCATTTACTTTGTAAGGAAACTTAAATGTCTGAGATCCACTAAAAAAAAAGAAAAACTTGAAACAACAGGTACTGGTCCCAAGTATCATTAATAACAATATACATTGACAGGGTTCAGCTTGTACATGCAGAGCATAGATTTGAGAAGAAGGGTGTGCCTCTTCTGATATGGAAGAAATACTACTTTCTTGCTTTTCAGTTGTGTTTCGCTATTAAGCATAAGTTTGGGTTTTTTTACTCAGCACTCCAAACTTCAACACATTTTTGTTGGTTCTTGTATTAAGACATGCTTAACTGCTTGTTCTTGGGTATCAGACCTCTCAAAAGTATTTCCCTTTGAGATAAGTCATGTTGTTTCAAGTAAATCAACGTCTGGGTGTGACAGGAAGATTGTACAGAGCAATTTCTCAGTAGAAACTGATTAAAAAGGGAGGAATTATTACAATTGCAGATTCATAGTACTTTTTTTATTTCCAGAAACAATACAACTTACTGAATAGGACACTGAGCTTACAGTCAGAAGACCTGGATTCTCTCTGCTCTTCTGCTGATGATCTGCTCTATGTGCTTGAGCAAGTCGCTTCCTCACGTTTGGTTTGCCATGTCTAGTTAGATTATAAACTCATCAGACCATAGGCTGTCTCTTGCCATTTATGTCATTGTTATTCTCATTAACACTAGTATCTTTACTTATATTACCTAAGGTTGATATATGTAAGTTTGTAAGTATATTATTGCCCCTCTACTCCACTCTCGTGAGATCCCACCTGGAGTACTGCATCCAGCTGTGGAGTCCCCAACATAAGAAGGACATGGACCTGCTGGAGCGCGTCCAGAGGAGAGCCATGAGGATGATCAGAGGGCTGAAGCACCTCTCCTATGAGGAGAGGCTGAGAGAGTTGGGGCTGTTCAGCCTGGAGAAGAGAAGGCTCCGGGGAGATCTTATTGCGGCCTTCCAGTCCCTAAAGGGGGCCTACAGGAGAGCTGGGGAAGGACTTTTTACACGGGCATGGAGTGATAGGACGAGGGGGAATGGCTTTAAGCTGGAAGAGGGCAGGTTTAGATTAAACATTAGGGAGAAGTTTTTCACTTTAAGGGTGGTGAGGCACTGGCACAGGTTGCCCAGAGAGGTTGTTGAAGCCCCGTCCCTGGAGGTGTTCAAGGCCAGGCTGGACGTGGCCTTGGGCAACCTGGGCTGGTGAGAGGTATCCCTGCCTGTGGCAGGGGGGTTGGAACTCGATGATCTTCAAGGTCCCTTCCAACCTAAACCATTCTATGATATTATACCCTTAATTTTGCATACAGTAGTATACTTAAAGAGGAGGGAGATGTCAAACACATTCATTGTAGTCCTTCCTGCTAGTACAAAGTGGAGGTAAGATGTTGCTAAATGGGAGCATTAGTTTCCTCACACTGTATTTATATAAACAGCCAGTTAGGCTATAGAAGAAGGAAGAGTAAGTTTCTTTCAGATCTTCCCCAGTGTTGCAGTTAACAAAGGAAATATGTACACAAAAAGCTTACATTAGAAGTGGTCCCTCCAGCAGACTTGCAATGCAGATGGTCTGAAAACCTGAACTTACATTTTAATACTGAAATGAACATGATCTAATTCCCTGAGTTTTATCTTTTGATAGATTCTGTCTGTCTTCAAAACAACAGCCTGATAGGTAGGGTGTGAGTATACTTAGTGTATGTTAGTTGTGGGAAGTAAGAGCTATGTGTTCTTTGTACACCAATGCTCACCTACACTCACCCTCATCTGTTGTGTCCAGCCATCTGTGAGTCACATACTGCATCTCTAAATGCAGGTGTGTAATGCCTAAAGCAGCTGGCATCTGATACAGGCTGGTGGCCTGTAGGTGCCATGTAATATTTGACATCTAGTACTTTGTGGTATGTGAAGCAGCAAACTGCTGATGAGACTTACAGATGTCAAAAAGAAGGGGAGATGTTTAAATGTTCCAGTGTGCTAGAAAATGACTGCAGGGAGGGTAGCTCTTTTTTAAAGTGCTGCAAATTTGTAAACAGAAAAATGTGTGCTTGCTTGCTTGCTTTTCTCTTTTGGCAGCCCTGGAAAGGAGGTGGGTCTGATTCTTTCAGCTAGCACAGTCTTGTATACCTTCTTGAGGTACCCATTCAAAGGGGAGGTTGAATGTTCTCTGGCTGTGAAAGCTGGATTACTGCTTCCATTTCTTAACCTTGTGTTACATTGATGAAAGCTGTCCCTGTTGCAGAGAAATTTCTCCTACACCTGGAATAGTGTGGTTTAGTCCTCATGGGACTTCCTAAGCACCTACAATGAGGCCACTGAGGAATGCAGATTACCAGCTGATGAGGAATCCTGCAGTGGGGTGCATGTGCATGGTAGTAGGGAAGATGTTTCATGGTTGTGCAAAGAAACATCAGCATAGATATAGAGGAAACTAGTCATGGTGTCACTAGCTCTCACTTTGTACGACATTGTGAATCCTAGGGCTTCAGGGATGATTCCTGTCATTCTTGGAGGTAGGCTTAGACAATAAATCCAAATAGTGACTTCTGGAGAGGAAGGAGACGGGTGCCTGAATGTGTTATTCTTGGGCAATTGCTTCCCTAAATGCATGTATTCAAAAGTGGCAAGTTACATCATTTTTTTGAAGCTTTTCATTCATTTGACAGAAGTCATTGAAAGATCTGCTTCTATTTGTGCAAATGTCCATTTCATAATTAAGGACTGAACTGTGCTGTATATCCACAGGGACTCTTGGGAAACTTGTGTACCAGAGGTGTATGTGTCCAAAGTTTTCTGCCCACCCAGTCCTGGGAGCATCCATGGGAAGATACCCTGATTCTTACTCTGCTATTAGAGTTCAGAGCGTGGATATATCAAGAATAGTAAATAAAGAGGAAGCTTTGACCACAAAAAGAGGAAATTTAAAATTCTAGTAAAGAATGTATAAAAGAATTATATTTTCTGTTTGGTTTATTATTTATGAAGATCTATTTCAGGTTTAGACACTTTGCACAGGAATACACAGGGCACAGAGCATTATCATTACTATTGGTGGTTCCAGGTCGAAACTTAGTCCTCAGTCTGATTTATAATTTTGCCCACAGATATGTAACTTTGAATATGATAGTGTGTGTGATTTCTCAAATTTGCATGGGCTACAGGCTGCTAAACCAAAGTCTTAAGATACTTAGAAATGTTGATCACACCACATATTTCCAAAAAGAATAGCCAAACCTATGGCTGAGTATTATCAATTGAGGGGGTGGGAGGAGACGTTTGGTATATCTAGAATCTCTAGCTAGTCATACTCCCATGTCTTTGAAATACATGCCGTTGCAAATTCTGTTTTTCAGCTCTTTAGTGAACCACTTCACATCTGCTGTCAGCTCATGCCAGAAGTGAAGTGTTTGTCTTATGAATCTCCTTGTACTCAAAATTGTGTTATGTTGTTAGGGAGTTATCATGGAATAAGTTAATGTGTCTTTGATAAGAACAAATGAGAGCAATGTTTATTCTCATTCAAATTAGGAATTTTAGCCATAATAGTAGGCTTAGTGATATTATAGCATTATTCACTGAAGAGCATTCCTTGGTTCGAGTTATCTTCCAAGTCTAAATATCAAGATCCAGCTTCTCTGCCTGAAAATACCACATGCAGGGAAGAACCATGAAGTGTAAGAGGAGAGGGTTAAGGACAGCATGGACTACTGGGTTACAGAAAGCATAGACAGAACCAAGATCAGTATTTTCCCTGTGGCATTCTGTCTGGCAATACAGATGGAAAAGAAATGGTCATTGGAAAGCAGAGGGGAGTTGCCAAGACATTTTACCTCCTTTCATGCAGAACCCTTCTGACTTGAGTTGGTTATGTCTGAGAAGTAACACTGAGTGAGAATAAAAGCGTGATCCTTAGCTGAACTTCATTTCTGCAATTTTATTTTTCTATTGTTGTGCTCGTGATTTCCATGTTCTAGATATCTTATGCCTTCAAAAAGCAGCAGTGGTTTGTGCTCCCGTCCTGAGGTGTAATTGTGCATTGACCTTGAATCTTCCCAGGAATGAACCTGACTCATTCTTGCTGCATTCTTCCCTGAAACCTGAGCTTGGGGATTTACCGTGCCTACCAGCTGACCTTTGGATAAGTGCTAGTATATTGTCAAATGGTTCAGCAAAGGTGCCGCATACCATATTCAGTTCTTTATTCCACAGGTGCGAATCTCAGTTAATTCTGTCAGATCTTAAGATGATATTCAGTCTACTTGCGCTGTAGTTTGTGGAGCGGTTCTTTTAATGGTGCAAGTTCTTAAGCTTTTGCTTGGAGGATGCAGAGCTGTGCCAGAGCATGTGCCTTTATTTCATTGAAATCAGAATCTGTTACTTGAAAATAAAAAGACATTTCTGAAGCATTGCACAAAACTTTGGGGTTTTTAGTACTGAATCTTGAAGTATTTGACCCATGAGAATATAATTGGACCAAACTATTCAACACCTTAGGGCAATGTATTTTTTATTGATCTCAACTCTACACTATTATTGTTGCTTAATGAGGAACTAATGTAGCTTCTAATGAAGCCACATGGCTGTTGGATAGAAGAACTAACGTTTTATTTCCCTTGTGACAAAATATACTCTTTTCAATTAAAATCTAGGAAGTAAAATTAATACCTATGTAAAATTTTGCAAGAATTAGTGTCAAGACTGAAGCATTTTATTATGTGTATAAATTACTTGGATAATGAGATTGAAAGCAAGTCATTGGAGTACCTGTGCAATGCATGAACTCAATGGAGACCACTTAAACAGTGAAATCTGTGGAAAGAATGGGATCTCTTCTTAATACTTCTACCTGATAGTAGTAACTAGATGGGAAAGAACCTAAGTACATGAGTGCTGAGTGCCAAACTCTAGAAGGTCTGTTTAGCAGAAAAATTGCATAAACTGAGATGAATGAGTCTGTTTTGAACTTAGAAGGCAGATATGACTGACTGTATTGTAGGGTTTGCATTGCCCTGTTCCTGCAGCACACTCTTTTCAATTCAAACCCAGGCTTGGATTAACTGTTTGTCTAGATGAAGTGGCCAGGACGGTGATTTCTACTTTAGCCCTATAGTCCACTTCCAGTTCTTATATAGGAATGTTTCCTACTTAGGAAACAGTCCTCTGCTGGCTGCTTCTTCTGCTGCTTCTCTTACTTGTAGCCTCCAAAAGATAATGTTAGGGTTATTTTTCAGGAATGGAACAAATAGATATATAGATATATCTATCTCACCTCTTTAAATTTAGGGCTGCTTCCATCACCTCTTTAAATTTAGGGCTGCTTCCACCACCAGTTGAGCAGACCAGCAGCAGAAAGGAATATTTGGGAGCAGGAAGATATGCACAGGGAGAAAAAGCTCAGTTCAAAAATTAAGGTCAAATATTCTGTCTTATTGACTGAAAATTACCAAAAGAAAACATCAATTTCAGGTACCTGTTCATTACAGAATTGCAAGTGGGAGGAAGAAGTCTTTGACACTGCTTAGGTAGACCCCATTTATCTCACAGTTAGAAAACAAACTGAAAGCTGAGGACTGCAGTTGAAACCGGTTAGGAACAACTTCTGAAGGTCTCTCAGCTTGCCATTTTTGAGGACATGTGGCTCATCTGCTTTTTTTTCTTCCACTAACCAGGGTCCTCCCCTGGTAGTCATGAACTTTCAGATATGATAGAGAGCAGCCTCGGAATGATTTTGGCCCTCCCGCAGTACTCTCAGATTAATCCCATCTACCATAGGCTTGTATGGATAATTGACTTCGGTGCTCTCTACCTCTATGTGCTGTGGATGATGCCTCACTTCCACAGACCCTGCTTAGTGATCTGCCTTAAATGAGGTGGAGACTGGGTGTGGGATTGTACCCTACTGCAGGAGAGTTCTATATTTACACGATCATATTGGTATCAAAGCTGGGTGCTATGGGGTGTGCTGCTGGGGCGGGGAAGGAGAGAACGGGTGAGGCTGCTAGGCCACTGCTGTCACATCACGTGCTGTGGAACAGTAACAAGGGGACCTCCGTCTGACCAGTTTCCAGCTGTGGCTACTCAGAAGAGTGGAAAAATTAAACACTGGGGTAATGAAATATTTATTAAACGAGACAAAAGGTAAGTCCCTGATCCAGTAATTATTTAATATAAAGCGCTAAACTTTATTAAATGCAGTAGCAATGGCTGTTCTCTCCACCCTTTATAGGGCTCTCAGTGCTTTAGGCATTTGGCTGTGGGATTGTTTTCTCATCCCCTTATAGTGTGGGAACACTTACTTAGCATGCAAAGTAGAATAGCTTTTACAAGAGCAGTAGAGAAAAGTCAGATCAGGAATTACCGATGGCTGGCAGCATGAGGGATTATTGTTAGGAAGAGCACTATTGTTATGTGGTCCTGTACTTTCAAGCTGGTCATTCATCCATCTAATTGCCAAGTTGTTCAATGGAAGTCTGTTCTTAAGGTCGTGTGGGGTGAGAATAAATACCCACGTAAATTTCCCTGGTTAAAGCCACTTAACCTGAATTACTCCTTGAGCTAATGGGAATGGGTATTGTCCCAGCCATGGTCTAAAATAAGCACTGAAAGAATGCTCTATTTTTCCATGTCTGTCATTTCAATCAGTAACATGGGTTCCCCTCTGTTTTGCTACTGGAATAACGTTTTCCCCCAATGGTAAAATGCTTAAGTAATACACAGCAGTAAAATTGGGTATCCACGTTCCCATGGAAGCTCTGAAAATCTTGTAAAAAAATTTTATGCATGGAAACTATGTGTTTTCTTGCAAGACGGACCTTGCAGCTATTGTTCTTTCAAAAAATGGTGACACATAATGCACTTCTTTTGCTGTTTTATTGTGGTTTGCTGGTGTGATTTTTTCTTATTTTAATACGATTTGTGGAAAGGCATCTTCTCAATTAAAATGAAGATATACAAATATCAGAGGGAATTTGTATCTCCAATCAAACTGTTCTGGTTTTGAAACTCCGGGCAGAAGTGACATGCCTCAGACAGTACTTTTGTGAAGACTATTGCTCTTTTTGGCCTGCTGCTTGAAAGAAAACCTGGTATATAATGATGATAATTGCAAGATATCTTCTGTCTCAGTAAAAAGAACTTTAAAAAAAAAAAATTACTATGCGTGCTTGAGCTTGAATTTTAGAGGTTAGTTAAAAGTTTTCCTAAGTTCAGAGGTGAGCTAAGCTTGAAAACATTTTTGTTTGTTTTTATTTAATGCAGTAATTGCTCTGCAGCATTGTGTTAGTGAGCACCTAAGAAAACTGCAAGACTTGCAACAATCAATTACAGCTTATGCTGCCACGCTCTCATTTTCTAATTTTTTTCCTTTTATTTGTGCACTTGATGTGTTCAGTGTAGCTCATGCTCGTTTTCCTGCTGACTGCTCTATATTTTGGAGTGGCACACTCCTTTCATGCAGAATGGCAGATGCCCATTGTGGATCACTTGTGAGAAAATGTGATGACTCATAGATAGTGTGAAGTGCTTTACTGTATACTAATTTAAATTACTGCAATGTAATGATAATTACTGCTTTATGAAAAGGGTCCCAAGTGCAATCTAAATGAATTCCTACCCTCAATTAACAAAGGGTAGTGGTAATAGGAAAAAACCACCACACGGCAAATTTGAGATGGTTGGCCATGATTAGTATTTTTTCTTTCTGAGATTCTTAAATCCAAAATAATTGTAGTTACTAGAGAAAATGCCCAAGGGTCAAAATGGAAATTTCTGAACTCTACTCAGAATAATACAAAAAGAGTTGAAAATAAATATATTGTCTATAAAAATATCTTGTATACAAAAAAGCTGCCAATCATGCTTCTACCTTTCAGTTTCTCTGGTATCTTTTCTTCCTCAGAAAGTAACTAGATTGCAATTTTATTTAGTGATGAATGCTATTGTCTTGTCAACAACCCAAATAGTTAAAAGCCTGACAAATCATCTAGATAATTTACTTGGCTCTGAGACTAACAGCAGAAAATATGTATACCCAGCACGTGCTTCTGTCAGTCCATCACATCAGGAGCTAACTGGAGATGTACCAGTCTTCACAGGCCCTCCAGCTGATGCACAGCGCAGCATGACTGTGCTAACAGATGTGGTTACTATTTTTCCTGCTTAAATTATCAGCATCTGTGAGAAACTTTCCATATTAAGACTGGTAATTAAAGTTGCAATGACATATTATTAAATACAGTACAAAGTACAATAAAGCTGTTTTCAAAGTAGATGTAAATTAAGATGGCAATTAGGTAGCTCAGGTCCTAATAAATGGCTTGGAAAGGAGAGCAGTGATGGAAAGGAGCTATCCAATTACTAGAAGGTAAAGTAATTTACAGGTGCTGTGATTTTTTGACTGACAGTGGTGCTATGAGGACCTGATGTTACTCTTTCTATGCAGGGTTTCAGGGTGACTGGTACAATCTTACTCTTGTCTCTCTGCCCACTGAGGATGGTCATTGTGAGCTTACTTTGTTGCAACTCCAGATTCCTTTGGTTTTTTTTTTTCATATTCTGTTGTTTGCATGTCTAGTAACTGCCTCCATGCAGTGTTTTCTGGCAGAGTTTCTCTCACTGTTAAGTCTGCATTCAGCACAGTATTTTTTTCCCACTGGGTCTGAAAACCTTTTGACACTTCTTGCAGTCTTCAGTTGTTGTTCCAGCTTCCCATCTTAATTTCCAGTCTGTTCTTCATTTCCTATCTTCTTTTTGAAATAACGTATGCTGTAGGTATGGCAGGTGTAGCTGTGTAGTCATAGCCTAAGGATGCCTGATATTATTGCGGTATTTACTTGTGTAACAATAGTATCAGCTAAAATATGCAGGCACATTGGTGTGTATTTAATGGGTTACTATTCTGTCTTGTTGTCATGCCTTGGGAGATTGCAATTTATTTTCTTTATGTTGTCGGTTGGGGTTTTTTTGAGGTAACATGACACTGTTTTAACTAGCAACTTTTACCTTTCCTGTGGTTAAGTTGATATTTATACAGTACTAGCCAGAAGAAAACCCAATTCAACACATTGAGTGTATCCATGAGTACCAAACACAGTGGTCAGCATGCTTCTGCCCACTTTCCATAACGAGCAAACACTTTTTCAGAAGCAGAGCACCTTAATAAGCTAGATATATCAGCATTTACTAAAGGCAAATTACTACATTTAATCTTCTTTACAGAAGATGGGTATTTGAGTTATTAGTGTTTCTCACATAGAGCTTTAAAAGGGCCATAACTAAAATAAAATGTGGAAGTACAGGAATTTTTCACAGAGGTAGATTCCTCAAGTTTTTCTCACTGTAATCTTCATTTTTTTCAGTGAGTTAGCCCCAACTCCACGTTTCCCTCTCCCTTGTCCGTAACCCATGGTTAGCCTTGGAGCCTCTTTCACAGACATTTCTAAGTGTTGCTCATTGCACTGAATTGCAGGCATGGGTCATTTATTGAAGTTGGTTCCCAAGCCTGCTGTGCTATGTATGCTGCCTCTTTGTTGTGAGTTTGGCATTGATTTTATTTTAGCGATGAGCTGGACTTTGGTCTGGGAAATTATATCAACTGTCAGACTTTGCCTTTTCCCTATGCCTGAGCAATCATACCTGGAATTAACAACGGATTTGAAATTTTCCAGTGTTCTCAAGAGATTTAGGTTGTGAGAGCCTGTAGCCTTCTCCTGCTTAGGGCTCTATTTACATTTTCTTTGCTTTCTTCCAAGGAGGGAGAAAGCACTAAAACAAATAAATAAATATCCCATGCCTAATGTTACAGGTGTGAGCCCCCAGTCCTAGAGCTCACTCGGGCGGTATCTGGGACACAGCAATAATAGCAAGAAATACTAGTTTCATATTTGCTCATTTGTATAACTTTTGTGTGTGAAGTGTGGGAGTGAGGCTGCAAATGACTGAAATTATATTTGATTTTTCAAAAGGCATCTGGAAGGGCAGTCAGAGTTTACACTCAAGATCTCAGCCACTTTTGTGAGGCTTAAGGCCACAGCAGTGCCCAATTCATTGTGGTGGGTTGACCCTGGCCAGACATCAGGTGCCCATCGAAGCTGCTCTGTCACTCCCCTCCTCAGCTGGACAGGGGAGGGAATATAATGGGTCGAGATAAGGACAGGGAGAGATCATTCGCCAATTATGTCATGGGCAAAACAGACTTGACTTGAGGAAATTAACTTCTTACCAACCAAATCAGAGTAAGATAATGAGAAATAAGAAAATCTTAAAACACATTCCTTGCACCCCTCTCGTCTTCCCAGGCCCAACTACACTCCCAATTTCACTACCTCATCTACCCCCAAGCAGTGCAGGGGGATGGGGAAAGGGGGTTGTGGTCAGTTCATCACACGTTTCTGCCACTCCTTCCTCCTCAGGGGGAGGACTCCTTATGCTCTTCCCCTGCTCCAGTGTGGGGTCCCTCCCACGGGAGACAATTCTCCATGAACTTCTCCAAGGTGAGTGCTTTCCCATCGGCTGCAGTTCTTCACGAACTGTTCCAGCGTGGGTCCCCTCTGGGGTCACAAGTCCTGCCATCAAACCTGCTGCAGCATGGGCTCCTCTCTCCACAGGTCCTACCAGGAGCCTGCTCCAGTGTGGGCTTCCCATGAGGTCACAGCCTTCTTCAGGCATCCACCTGCTCTGGCATGGGGTCCTCCACAGGCTGCAGGGGGATATCTGCTCCACTGTTTACCCCCATGGGCTGCAGGGGAATGTCTGCTCTGGCACCTGGGAAATCTTCTCCCCCTCCTTCTTCACTGACCTTGGTGTCTGCAGAGTTGTTGCTCTCACATACTCTCACTCCTCTCTTCAGCTGCAGTTGCTGTTGCACAGGCTTTTTTTGCCTGTCTTAACTATGTTATCCCAGAGGTGCTACCACCATCACTGATGGGCTTGGCCTTGGCCAGCGGTGGGTCCATCTTGGAGCCAGCTGGCATGGGCTCTGTCGGACATAAGGGAAGCTTCTAGCACCTTCTTACAGAAGCCACCCGTGTAGCCCACCTGCTGCCAAAACCCTGCCATGCAAACCCAATACATTCATATAGGAAAAAAGATGATAAGATGGCAAGTGGCATTAGCAGAGGACATTAGGAATATGCAATGAGTGATGCAGCTGCAATGAGTGGTGCAGCCTCTAATGTTCAGGTTAACCAGATCCTAGCACTTAGGCTGCTATCTGCCTGACAGCTTTCCTGTAACTTCCTATCCAAATCCTGGAAGTATAAGCTATGTGTCTTCCTCTGTGTCCAGTCATACTCTGATTCCTCTGTGCCCATGCAAAGGATGACTGACAATATAGTACAATGATGGGAAATCCATCATTCGTGTCCCAAAACTCTGGGACATGAACAATTATACCAGGTGGAGATGGGGAAAGAGGAAGGCAGAGACTGTGGCCTTGAGAAAAGTCTAAAAGGGAACAGGGAAAGCCTGGGCATCTCCAGGCTGGTAGGCCAGAGCTGTTCAGCCGTGTCCAGGACCATGTTCTAGTCTCAGCAATAACAACCTCCTCTATCCCCTGGCAAGCAACTGCCTCTTTTAAACAGTAAGACACTCCACTTCTTCTTCCCAAGCAGTTTTTATCTGCATCTTCCCCTTCCCTGTGCCAGTGGCAGCTGCAGCAGACTGACTTCCAGATGTAGGAGGCATTTGGATGTTTGGCAGAGGCAGCTGCCTGCATGATTGTTCTGCTTCCACATGCATCCCACAACCAGGCTCAAGTGCATGATGCATTTGTGGGATTATACTGGAGTAAACTGTTTTCTCACAGAAGACTTCAAAGCTGGGTCCCATCTTTCACAGGCCTGTAATGGAATGGAGTAAGAGCCTCCTGTGCAGTTGCAGGTGCAAACTGGAGACCAGATGTGTCTGTTGACAGAGCACAAATCATTCTGAAGTTGTTGGCAGCGCACACACAGCTTTGCGAGTCAGCAAGCACTGGATGATGCAGCTGAGGTTCTAGCTGGATGAACTCGGGTCGAAACACTGGAAGCCATGGAGGGAGACAGCAGGGCAGGAGTGCAGAGCAGATGTGGAAGTAGTGTTTAACATTTGCATTGGAGCTCTCTGGAATGGAGAGACAACGCTGCCCACTGGTATGTTTGTGTTAACATTTTAAAATTAAGGTTTTAAAATCTTAATCAGAGAACAAATCTTTCAAGAGAATAAAATTTTTTGAACAGCTTACTACTTAGTCCTGTGTTATAAACTCTGCAAGCCTGGAAGGCATGAAAAATGTTGTGGAATATGTCTGACTTTGGCGTAGCTGCCTTTGGGTCCCCCTGAAGCAGTTCAATTGCTATTTATGTGTGAAATTCCAATGGAAAAATGTCACTTCAGAAATTTTTGACCACTTAAATTAACCACACAATTTGCATTGAGATAAACAGGAACCAAAGGCTAGGTTTGCTGTTTAACTTTGAAAATATCTATATATGCCATTCTAGTTGTTGATAAATGTTACATGTGGGGATACAACCATCCGCCCTGTGTGAACTGCACAAAGAAAACTGCATCCTGCATTTCTCACAGGATTGCTGTGTTTGCAATGCAACAGAATGCAGAACCTGAATGTGTTGTTTTAGGGTATAAAGTCTGAATTTTGTCCTTGGGCTTTTAACATCTCATAATTAGTATTTTCTGTGTTCTCGTTCTTAGCCCACCTTATGTTTTCTCTGGGGAAATGAATCACTGGAAAAAAAATGTCCTGCTAAAATAGTCATTGTTTTACTGAAGCCACAACTGGGGGGAGCATGCCAAAGGGTAGAGATAATCCAAGGGAAGGAAAGGCAAAGCTGCCTGGGTAACGACTGCCTTGCTAGGATACAGTGTACGTTCAAGTCTTTTAAAAGATATTGTCACTTATCTGTTAATGATTCTGCTTGTAAAAATTGTGACTTTGTCCAGTGCTGAGTGGAATCTATACAAGGTTTCACTGGAGCCATCAGAAGTCTCTAATGCAGAGAAGTAATTTGAAAGTAGGTTTGTTTGTGGGGTTTTCTTCGTATATTAAAGCCCTAACAGTCTAAGTTGACTCTGTGTCGTGGTTTAGGCCAAATCAGCCACTGGGGACACAGGGGACCCCAGATGGGACCGACAAATGCTCCCCTCTACCCCTCTTCAAAGAGAGAGGTAGAGGAGGAAAAAGAGACTTACGAGTTTAGAAGGAACTAAACTACTTTAATGAAATATTAATAATAAAATAAAAAGAAGTAGTGAGAAACATACAAAACCGTATCAAGCTCCCAGGATGACAGTCACGACACCGGCTGGCACTGGGGAAGTCCAGGCTGGACTCAGTGACAGACGGGAACTGGATTCCGGATCTGGATTCAGGATCGGTACCAAAGGCAGACGGACAGACAGAGTCCTCCTCAGACATCGGCCATTGAAGGAAGAGAGGGGCTGACCCTTTGATCCCTCAGCTTTTATACTGAGCCTGAGGCAGATGGGATGGAATACGCTGTTGGTCAGTTTTGGGTCGCCTGTCCTGTCCGCTCCTCCCCGCAGGTGGGACCCCACTATGCTTTTCCGCTTCCGACCCTTCAATGTGGCAAATAACAAAGCTGGTTGGCCTTGGGTGTTATAGCAATAAGTGTAAGCAAGAGCCTCCCTGCATGCCATGCCTGGGCATCAGCTCTAAACGTCGGTGTGATCACTGAGAGAGCGAACATTGTCTGCACAGTATGCTGTTAATTTCAGTAGTTAGAAGAGGCCCAGCTAAGAAGCGAAGTTACTGAACAAAATTGGTCCTGTTTTACCTCAAACCAGGACATTCTGCTTTTCTCTATCTTATTTCTCATAGAAACTTACTAACCGTTAACGAATATGCAAAGTGTAAAACTGAAATCAGGAGAACCAGGAGCAGCTTACTGGATGAGCTGACCTACTGTATATCGCAAGTGCACATGGGTAAATCTCTTCTGAGTCACATCAAAACTTGTGAAAGATCTGCTCAAAGCAGTCATGAAGCATAAGTCTGGGGTTTTTCTCTTTTATTTAGGAGGAAATAGGCAGCGGAGTGGCTATAAAAGCTGGAAACACTTTTTTTTAATAACTATTCATCCAGTTATTTATCATGCCTTGGTACTTCCTGATTCCAGACAAGATTGAGAGAGGAATGCCAGAATGCATTCAGAGGGAAGTTAATGTATTATGCAAGAGGCTTCAGTAGATAGTTCAAACACTTAGGTTTCTTTTTTGAATAGAACCAAGCTTCCAAGCCCCATCGAGCTTGCCTAGCCTCGTCTTTGCAGTACAGCCAGATTAAATTCCTGTGTATTTAAAATTATGGATATTAACCTGCACTTCTTAGGCATTACCAATTGGATTTGCTCAAGATTGTTTTCCAGAATGCTTTGTAACATGACACTGCTTGGATTTGTATAGGTGTCTACTGTGGGGCTTTTTTGTTTTTAAGATTTCTTTTCATCTTCAGTATTGTTTTTTTTCCATAGTGTCTTGATTTTTTTTCTTTTTCTTTTCTTGTTGTTAATTTGGTTTTTTGAAGTGAGGGCCATGGCCATTTAAGGTAGAATGGAATCGGAGGTTCAGATTGTAAGAAACGCGTAGACGTCATCAGGTATAACTGCTGTTGAAAGCAGGGTTAACTTCAAAGTTAGAACAAGTTGTCAGGGCCTTGTCTGAGCAAGTTTTGATCCAATGAATATCCAGTGATGAAAATGCCAAAACCCCTTTGGGAAACCTGTTCTAGTGCTAAGCCACTCTCATTGAAAAGCTTTTTTTCCCCTTGTGTCCAGTTGGAATTTTCCAGGTTGCAACCTGTGACTTGCCTCTTGCTCTCTTGCCATGCACCTGAGAAGCCTGACCTGGTCTTCTCCTGTTGGATAGTGGCAGACTGCAATTAGATCCCTCCCTTAACCTTCTCTTCTCCAGGGAAACAAACCTATCTCCCTCAACCTCTCCTCATGTTATGTTCTTCAGCATCCCAGCTGTCTTAGTGACCCTCGTTTAGACTTTCTCCAGTGTAACACCTGCTAAGTGCTGAGAATGTTGCAAGTAGCCTCTAATATTGCTTTGCATTGATGATATGTAAAAGGACGGGGACTGGCAGTGGGACCTGGGATGCAGAACAGTACCTGTGTTAGCTGTGAGAAGTCATACTGCAAAGTTATACCTCAAATATTATTTTTGCTAGTACTTTGTGAATGATTCAAGCTTGGACATATCCCTGTGAATTGTTTGAGACAACTCTGGGAAGGTTTTGGAAGTGTCATATTGGATAAGAAGGTATTACATGATGTGTGTATTTAAAAAACAAAAAACAAACCACAAACAAAACCCCCCAAACTTTGGAAACTTCACATATGAGAATTTCTGCAGTGTATGGTAAGAAATTGTTGTATTGATCCAACAAACACCATGAATAATGCTGCATATTGTTGAGTACTGCCTACTGGTATCTCACTTATTGACTTACTGTTGTACTTTAGCATACTACAGTAACTATCTGTTTGCAAACAGATCCTTATTGTAGCGTGCTCCTGTAACAATCTCTCTGAAAAAATCCTCATGTCTGCTAAGTTTCTAAAGGGAATGTTATTGACAATCTCTTGAGCCTGACTAAGAGAGAATAGCTCATAATAATACAGAAGAGTATTTTATACATCTAGTTCCAAAAGCTAGTGTATTCCACATATTGAGTCAAGAAGACATTTCCCCTTCTCAAAGTGAATGTCTCTCGAAAGTGTGCTGCTTGAACTGTAGAGTCATTTCTACATTAAGTTGTTCGAGGTGGTTGAAATTTGAAGATGGGATTGCTTTGGGTAGATGTTAGTAATGAGTATTGTTCCAGCAAGAAGAAGGAGGCTTTAATTAAGAAAAGATACAAGTAAATAGCAATCATAAATTATGCTCTTCTTCCACAGACCAAGATCAATGTTACAAGATACTGATGATCATTTGTTTCATAAGGACAGTTCATTGAAGCAGCACACACTGCTACCTCATGCATCTAAGGCCATCCTTTTTGTTAATATTTTGTTAAAGCACACAGTGGTCAGTGAGAAACTGGAAATGCTGAGCATTTTTTTCTTTTTCTTCCTTGTTCAGTAGCAGCACTTCAGAAACATTATCTTTAGAATATTTAATCCATGTATAGTAGATTGGATGGGAGACCTGCAGTTCTAGATCTTCTCTTTCCTCAACATCAGCACTCCATATACACTTGCTGCCTAATTCTTCTGATGTGTAGTTGGGGGATACAGCTGCTTACAAATAAGAGCTGGTCTGCTGGGTTCAGCCTCTTCACAACTGTACTAGGATCTGGGCAGAATAAATCTGATTTAGTCAGTTATTTAAATGGTATAAAAACTTTTTCACTCACGAATTGGATTGATTTTTATGCTAGACATATATATATTATATATGTTCTAACATAAGGCTTCTACAATACTTGTACAATAGTCAAGCATTATGTTAATACACCTGTATGTAATCTATTTTTTCCCATAATGAGAAACTGAGGCACAGAGGTGATAGTTGCTTTCCCTGGGCCACACAAGAAGTCTACAGTATCCTGAAATAGAAACCAGCTATCTGTGGCTTACCCTTTAAGATCGTTCATTCCATCATGGGGACAGAAAATGAAGTCATCGGATTCCCTTATCTGACTCCAAAAACTCAAAGGGTTGAAAGAACAGAATTGCCTGTATTGTGGGGGCTTTAATTGTTCAATTTAAGTGAAGAAGAATTCTTGTAAAGAATAATTCCATTCTTAAAACCTTGCTCTTCCGTTCCCTAATTTTGGCGATCAAAGCACTTTTTTAGTGGTGGGATAAGGGCTATAAAAGATCACATTCTTGCTGTTATGGAGAAAATATTTCCTGTTACACAGTTTATTGCTAAAATGCAGCTCTGTAACTCTAATAATTCATTATGAATGTTCCTTTTATGAGCTGTTAGAATTAGTGATGCCGACAGTATGTCTGGAATGACAGTATTTTAGCATTTCTAAATAAAATTCTGGATCCAAATCAGGACTTGAGTAAAGATTTTACTATTTTTCCTTGTCACCTTTTATCCTTGCTGTAACTTGTAAAACTGCTAAGGAATTTTTTGACACAATACCCAACTACTTTATCAAGTGTGAGCATGGTTCCTGTGGTGTGTCCCCATAATAAGAGGTGCTAATTCTGAAGTATCATTTGATGCAATGATCTAACACTTCTGGTGCTAACAATTCCAGTTTTGATTCCCTGATGGTTGATGCATGTAGGTAGACGTAACTATTTGGGAGTTTTGTGGATATAGCTGTATTTAATTTTTGTAAAAAGTGTGTGATCAAGAGCTGATATTACTGTACACTTGTAGAAGCGATGAGTATTACTTTGGTCTTTATCGTTTTTTTTTGTGTGTAAGGATTGTTTTGAGCCCACAAAGTTACTTGAAATAGTTAAAGGACAGTAGGCAGTAAAGATCTCTTGTTTCTGACTCAACACAGTCCTTATTTTTTCCTTTCTTCCATTCCTCACAGCACCAGCCTTTCACTAGTACCTGCTTGTTTGTATTTCAGCAGTTTGTTTCTCCGTACGTCCCACTATAGTTCTCCAGTTACTCTGTTGGCCAGTGCATGCAGTTCTGCCATTGCAAATCCCTAGGAACTCCAAATCTGAACTTTAGCTGTGTTGTTCTTCATTACCCTGGACTCTGTGGTGTTCATCTGCATAACAGTTACAGGAATGTCAAAGATTACCCCACTTGACAGTGGAGATGATAGAATTTGCTTAACTAACAACGTACTAACCTTGTGAAAAGTAGTAGCTTGAAATGCTACTTGAAATACTTATTAGATTAGGAAGGAGGAGGTAACTGTTCAAATTAGTCTATGTATAGATCTAAAGCGAGAGCTATACAACTTACAGAATTGTTATAAAACTCATTAAGATAGACTTGCATTGGTTTGAAATAGGTCTGTTCAAATTCTGGACCGCTGAAAGGCATTGAGACGTACAAACCATGCTCGGTTGCTACAAGGAAAACTACTGCAGCTATCCGGTGTCAGGGAGAAAAACTTCTTTCGGTTCAGCTGGTTCACTCCTGTTGCTGCTGCTGCTTTCCCTGGGTTGTAGTGATGATTGGATGTAGCGATCTAACCTGTTTTGAACGGTTCATGATAAGGCTGCAAGAAGTGACTATCGAAGGGTGAAGGTGTTGAAGTTCCCTTGTAATATATATATATTTTTTTTTCCTCAGATAAACAAGTCAGTGTGTGGAAGTTGGAGAAAGGAAATATGCTAGTGTTCTGATATATTTTCCTTAGTTTGTTCAAATTACTTTTGTAGCGCTTCCAAAAAAACTTGAAATTAGTGGATTTTATGTTACCATAGTGGCATGGGATTCTGGATTATTTCACATTTTTTAAATCATTCCCTACTTAGGCTGTTTTATTCCAACACTAATCTGTCTCCTCTTCTATTCATGTACACTAAATGTACTGCTCATAAGTAACCAACTGAAGAATTGCAGATAGTCTGTGAAATGCCACTTTCAATCTGAGTTTTCTTCATTTTGTTTCTAATATAGCCATCCCTACTCTATTCCAGACCTTTTGACTCAGTGTAGCACTTAATATGAATAGAGCAATTACTTGTTTTCACAATGGAGTTCTATTAATTATCCAACCCATTTATTTTTCTGACTTTGTTACAATAAGAAAAAATAACTTAAATGATAGAGATGAACAGTGCCACCTCAGGGAGTAGTATTGGTTTATATTGAAAAAAGTAAGTAGGCTACATAAAGGTGGATTCTTGCTGTGTAAATGGCAGGCACATGCCTTGTATTCAAGTCTTGTCTTATTTCCAAAGTGAAATGGTTTGGATGTGCTTAAGAAAATCAAATCACTGAAGTCTTTATTGCTATTATTTATTCTGATCGAGGTAGTCACAGTTTGTCTCCACAAAATGCAATAGCTATAAAATACTCAATGAAGTATTTCCTTCTTGGCAGTAGATGGCTACAAATGTGATGGATTGAGCATAGTGTAGCTGGCATCCAGAGAAACGCAAGAAACAGCTTCCTAGAATACAAACGTGTTCTTTAAGCACCTGAAATCCGCTGTATGATGGATATATCAAAAAGCCCACAGCAAAGGAAAGGACGAGTTGTCTGTGCCAGCACTGCTCTCTAAAGGGTGGGATAGGTAGACATTCATTGGCTGAAGTAACTTCACTTATGGTTAACTGGGCTACTCAAGCTGGTTCCATGCCTCGCAAGCTGGGGTCTTTCCTCTTTGGAGTTAACAGCAAGTGGCTCTGCATGGCTGTATATCTGCTAAACAAATGACAGCAGCATATGATGTCATGAGTTTGTTAATATACCAGGACAATCTCTGCTCTTTAATTCACCCTGGAATGCAGCAGAACCTTGCTATTTATGTTAGACTAGCGTAGAATTCAAATATGCAGGTCTCGGATTGTCTCTGGAATACCAAATCCTCTTGGAATACATGCATCCTGAAGCTTAACTCTTAATTGTGTTATGTCTGGTGATATCTCCTAATGATTTTCCTTCCAAAGACCTTGTTCAGTTTAATCCCTTTTTTCCCCCTACATACCCCTTCCTCCCTCCCTCCTATTTCTTCCTCATGCACTGTCCTGTATTCTTGAACCATCTTAAGACTAGAAACTAGGGTATCTTCAGGTCTATTGAGCCTCTGAAAATGTTGCTGGTGCTGCTTAGCACACATTTCCCCAAAGTTTTGGTCCAGAAAGCATTGATCTTTGAGTTAAGCCCTTTGAGATGAAGAGTTAAATTTCCCCTCTGACATACTGGGGGCATACTCTTCCATGTGTAATACAGAGAAGGCTGTGGAAGAAACTGTCATCACAGAGTAGCTTTATTAGTGAGTAAAAAAACCACAGGACCCTGTGTACTCATTTAAAAAAAAAATACGAAAATTGTCATGTAAGTCTTGAGAAAAGGGAAGCAAATTCTCCATGTGGAGAAGAAAGTACTAATATGTTCACAGAATTGTCTCTAAATGGATTTCTAGTGAGCTATCGGCTCTTTATGAACAGTGACATGAAGGGAAAAGCTTGGGATTTCAGTCTGTAGAACAAATCTGTCAGTTTTTAAATGATTGCCTCATAAAACTGCAAGGTGGCACTGAGCAAAATAGGTTTATGGCAGGCGGTTGCCTCTAGAAAATGTGGCTATGAATGCTGGCACAAATGGATCTGGCAGAAATTGTTATAGTATTTGTCTTTTTGAGACTGGAGCTGGGGTAATCGATAAATCTGTCTTTGAATTTCAGTGTGACACTTGCTCTGATTCTGGCTCGGAGAAATGGCTGTTGGCAGTGAAGGTGGAGCTGTTCACAAAGCAAACGTGCCCTCTGCAGGGCACTGGGGAGAGATGCGCCTCCTTACCCTGAGTTTGCCCAGAAGGGGCAGATCGAGTGATCTGTCTCGTGTCATATGCAGTAAAAAAATGACTCCCTGAGATGTAAATTAGAGCAGAGGGAAAGCAGATACAGCAGCCAGATACACAGTGCCACAGGGTTCTGCCTTCCACCCTCACCTCCCCCTTTTTCTGTTTGCTGGTTTTGCTTGAGAATGTTTGCCTCAGTTTTGAGGCGGAGTTTTTGTGTCTTCTGAATAACTGAGTTTTACTGGCCTGAACTGCCATGGGCAGTGAGTGTCTCTAGACTGGCTTCTGAATTCTTGGTGCTTGCTTCCTAGTCTTTCAGGTACTGCAATGCTCTGGTAAGGTGTTGCTCCCCTGATCTATGAATGTGGAGTACAAAGGAAAACAATGGAGTAGTAGAGAAGGAAAACACAAAAAAGGGACAACTGAGAGTTCAGATAGGAATTAGAAACAAGGAAATAATAGAGAAAAAAAAATGGGGAAATGAAAGAAAAGAGGGGCTGGTAGATCACTTTAAAAATTTAAGTTGATTATGAACATGACATCTCAGAAGTAGTCACTGGAACTGAAGAAAACAGCACCTCTTTCTCTATGTAAGAAATAACACAGACCAATTAGTGATTTTTTTGGTTGTATTTATCATTGATATATTTAACAATATTATAACTCTTTTGTTTATAGATTGATTAGAGTAAGTTTACTGAGAGAAGTATTCATGTAATATCTGCCATCAAACTATAGAAAACGAATAAAACCCAGTTTAATGAGACTTTAGTCTCCATGGATGTCCATAAAACTGGAAGCTAAAAAGTATCTGAGTCTTCTGGATTAAAGTCACTATTGAGAGAAAGCCTCAAAGCTGCTGGAGTGAATTTTGACTTGGGAGTAAGTGTCAGATTAGGGGAAAGTAGGCAGGATTAGAATGTCTAAAACAACACTCCTGAAAAAAAGTTGATCCAAGTGTATCCGTTAAATCATTGCATTGTGTTTCATATGCCCATATTTGCACAGATCAGATATGTATGCTTGGCGTGGTGGAAGTTGCGGTTAGATCTATTTCTGGATAAACACCTCTGTGCCACAGCTCTGGCTATTCGGTTGGGTGTTATCCCACCTATCTAAAATATATTACTTCTCTGCAGACTTACTATTTGCTCTCTGTAGTTGTTTCCATATAAGTAAAATTTGTTTCCTAAAATGTGTGTAAAAAAAAAAAAAAAAGGACGATTGCTGGTACAGCCAAAGTAAATGGATTTTCTAAATGGTGTTGCTTACTCATGCTGAAAGCTCTTGTGGCATTTAAGTGCTAACAACTGATGTAAAAAAATGGCCAGCAGAGACCCATTTTGAGTGTTCAAAAAGTAAGTTTTATGAGTGCCAGAAACCTGGAGTTGAGTAATCTTGATCACTGTGTGCTAGCACACTTATTAACTAGTTCTTTACATATACGCAGTGAAGTGCACTCCTATTAATGTTCTTAACCAAGAGTTATGCCACTGCAATAAATTAATGCCAGGACTGCAATAGACTTTCTCTGTCCTGCTGGGCTCTTTACTGACTCTTACTTCTAGTTCAGGCTATGAAATTCACCAGTGACACACTCTGAAATTGGTGAGTCTGCAGAGTGGCATTCCCAAACCTATTTCATACCTCCACATTTCAGTTTCACGCCGATTACAGATCGCTTGATTATGGCAAGGCGCAGTCTGAAAGCTTACAGATACTGTGCTTGTGGGGAACGGGGTGTAGAGCAGAACTTGCAGAGTGGGAAATGGGGGCTAAGAAATAAGAGAACAGAAAGGGAGTGTTTACAGATAAACTGCATTAAATGGACACAGGCTTCCACACTGAAACACAGAATTACTACATGACATGTCTGAGGTTCCGCTTCAGCCTGTATCGGACCTCTGTTGTTCCTCTCCTGGCTGTTTGTGTGGTGGAATAATTCTGGGGCCATTCTTTTATCTAAAAACTTTGTTCTGCAATCTCTTGTACAGGTTTTACTGAATTATAATGGGAGTTTTACTGTGTGGAGACCAGGTCCCGAGTTATCAGTAGAATTACTTTTTTTTTTTTGTAGCACAATTTTCAGAAGATCCAAATGCACTTGGGAGCCTAAATATCACTATCACTAGATTTAATAAGATACTTAGCTTTTGTAGACAATTCTACTCTTGTCCACCATTTGAACTGGAAGTATGCTGGCAGATCCCATTGTGCCTGAGCACGTTTAGATAAATTAAGGGTTTGACCGGAGTAATTAGTGATATAATATAGGAGCATAAATTAAGCACTGAGTTAGTTGTTCTAGAGCTGCTCAGGTGATCCTGGAGATCTGAATTTGAAGATGAAATCCTAAAAGGTTCAAAAGGCAGATCTCAGGAAGCAAATCTATGTACCACGCACAAGCAGAAGTATCTACTTGCAGCCCTCAAAAGAAACAAATATACATACCAATTTAATTAAAGGTGGACCTCAGTGAAATGACTTCCAGTGTGACACACAGGAGGCATTTGTGGTGATGAAATATATGTTCCAAAACCATTTTACTAGCAGATTTAAACAGAAACTTGCAGCTCTTATTCTCTGAGGAGAGGTCAGTGTTAGTTTACCATTTGCTCTATGACCGCAATAGTGAGTGAGTCATGGGTGGATTTTTATTAATTCTTACTAATTGTCCAGCAGTTCTGGGAGCTATAGATTTCCATCCATGAAGATAATTGCCTGTGTCACAATGAAAGATCACTGCAAAAGCAGCATTTAATTCCTTAAATAGTCAATTAATATGTGATTTAAAATACCATAGTTTCTACGTGGTAATGGTATTCCAGCAAAAAATTGCACCTGTTTAGTTACAACAGGAAAATTGTTAGAATATTCTTTAACAAAATAACAGCTTTATATAAAGCTCTGTAGCTTACTTTCCCTTCTAAAAAAAAGTGATGTTCACTTGGAGAAAATATTGGCCTAGCTGAGTTGTGGGACTGATCATAATGGTGTCACTGGCACCTTTCAGCTGGTGTCACCCTACAGCTGCTGATGGGAATCCCCCAGCTGTGAAGACCCTGCCTGTGTGATGCAAGCCCGGGGTGTAGCGAGGGCCTGCTCCCCTGGAGGAATGGATGAGGCCGAAGAGCGAGATTTGGTAGCCAGACACACAGTATTACCACAACTCCTCATCAGTTTCCAGTTTATCGAAAAGGCACCACTTAAAGGTCCTTTAACCTCTGGTTCGTGGCTCAAACTAGGGCACTAAGTAAATACCTCTCTCTTCCTAAAAATGCAAGTAGCTGTTTCAGTACTGCATGCCTCCCACCCTGCTCCTGCACCTTTGGGAGCAGCTATAGTGTGGGATGCTGATTGATGGCATGCTCAGTTCCTAATCCAATTGAGACAATCGCACTGTGCTGAAGAGGAGTTGCCATTCTAGTTGTGATATCTGTAGGACTCAAAGGCTGTAGAATATTAGAATCTCCTGAGAAGAAATAATTTTGGACACTTAGCCATCAGATTACCTTAGGAAAAACATGCATTACAAAGGCCATGTTAACACTAGAGGTGTGTGTCTCTATCTTTGATATGTTCTTGCTAATTTCATTTGACTTTTCTAAAGTCTTCCAGGTAAGGCCAAATGCAAAAAATGTATCTGCTGTCTGGTGCAACCGCTACTACTCCCAGTGTGGTGTTGTCTACTACACCAAATGGAGTTTATCCTAAATTTTAAGCAGAAATGTGCTTTCCTGAAGCCACAATCAATTGTAGAAAAAAACCCTCAATTTTAACAACAATAAACTGGTGTTTCTTGGACTGCCTGTGCCTCTGGCCACCCTTCTGGGTGATGCTGCTTTATGTGGCATTATGGATCTTGGGGTAAGGGTGGCATGGTGTAGCAGATTTGTCTTCTGACAGCTCTTAGGCTCAGTGGTGTAGCTCAGATGAATGAAGCTTACTGACTTCTCATTTGAGCATTACAGATTAAATACAAGTTTCCACCTGCAACACTGAACAGTGAGTTATGCCCTTTTCTTATAAAGACTAATACAGCAGTAGCATAAGCGACTGGCTATGTGGCAGTGCCTGCAGTCTCATGTAGGAAGGAAGCAGAAGCAGAGTCCATAAAAGTATGTTGTAAAACCCAGCTTCTCTCAGGTGAAAGGAACTTTCGAAGATTATTTTTTTTACCTTGTTTTTTGTCTTGGCATTGATTGATATTACTGGGATATTTTTCATGTCCACATGCAACAGGTAAATGTAATAAGTTCAGAATGTGAAGGACAATATCTGTTTGAGATTGATGGTACGACTTGCCTTTCTCTCCTATGAGGCTTAGATCACAGTTGTAATCAGCAATACATTTGATCTAGTCATGAAAACTTAATGTTTCAAAACTTTTTTTTCTTCACATCTGAGATACTTTCTAACAAAAGATGTAACCGTACTGGAGAGTGTAGTTACAATATCTTTGCTATTTTTCCCTGCTCATTGTCCCCTGTTTGCCCCTCCTCCCATTCTTGTTGAACTTGTATTTTTGCTACTGCTACAAAAAAGAAATGAATCACCAAGTCTCATTTGTAGCTGCAGGGAGTGAAAAGTACATAGAAAAGCAGTCTATGAAGTGGATTTGGGCTAGTGTGATAAGGCAGCTATAGCTATGATATGACTTTTATTTCCTGTGGAATGTCCTTGTAAATGTTTCTAATCTTTTATTAACTGCTTGTTTTGGCTTTTGCTTGTTATAGACTTTGGTTTAAAGAATCACTGGAGCAGTTCCCCACCACTCCCCACATTACAGCTGGGGATGAATAAGACATTTCCTACTTGTGTTTTGCTTTGTAGCTAGATTTACTTGCAAAAACCACTTAAACTTACCCCATCAATATGATTCTTTAATGCTATATGACTGATGCTTGCACGTTTCTTTCTGCAGCTCTCAGCATGTGGCCTTAACCCTTCCTCAAATGAGCACATTTGTAATTACAAAGGGAGTAATGATTTTCTGGGTTGTTTTTTTTTTTTAAATGGAGTGGAAAAGATGAGCAAATCTCAGCTCAGAAAGTACATTTAAATCCCTGCTATCTGGAAGCCTTTCAAATTGCTTAGTACTTCTAAAATAGAGTGTCAGCTTGCTGTCAGGGCATGATATAGAATGGCAAATTGCTGTCTCTAGCCCTCTGCTCTCAACTGTTTTAGGCAAGCTTTTTGACTCAAGATGTTACATCTAAAATATAAAAGTTAATCATAGGCCTACTCTGCACCTTCTTTTTCAAACAAAGTTTAAAGTAGAAATTTGATATGTTACATTAGAGAATTCAATTGTTTGTAGTCCTGATCATAGTAGAAAAATATAGCATCCATCAGCACCTTCTTGTTTGGATCTAATTCAGATCCTTACTGGTCATCTCGTAATAAAAGCTATCCATCAATTGCTTCTACAGATGCAGACAAACGTCCTTGTATCTTGGTTAGCTTTGATGCACAGCGCTCTGTTCAGGGACAGTCCTAACTCATGATGCAACCAGGTGACAAATACTTTCAATTGTAGCCATTTCACAACCCGCTCAACAGGGGAAGCTGGAAGTTGGGCTTTCCGTTTGACTACTCGTTTTGTCTCTTTCTCGTAACTGACAAATATGTGTGAAGTTTTAGTCTCCCAGAAGTTATTCTTAAGTTCAAATTTGAGTCAGAAAGTAAGAGTCTCTATGTCCATGATTTAATAAATGTCTGTTCTGTTTGATATTGTGGAGTGCCATTAGGACTGCATTTGTCACATAATGACAGCACTAGCAAAGTCAGGAGGCAGATTACAGACTCAGGTAGACGAGGGGTATACCTAATTGTGGTTTGCAAGCAACTTCTATGGAATTTGACAGAATGTGATCTCTTCTATTCATTTTGGTCCTACCTGCACTTGCTTGGGGCTTCCTTGTTGGTCTAGCCCTGTGGCCACTGGATTACATGAAAAATCACCCTCAGACTAGTAGAGTCTTTGGTCATCTCTCATTGTCTTATTTGTCTGGAAGAATTTTCTTGCTCTCAGCCATTGGGTATGCTCTCACCTATTTACCTCCATGATTTACATCACTTATTTATCTAATTTTATGATCCATAAATCATTCTCCCCCAAAGCTTTTCTGTGCTGACTCCAGCTGTGCTACTTCAGTGCGTTCTCTACCTTTAGGGTTAGCTGAATTTTCCTCTAAGGCTGAAGTCTGAAGCTCCGTGGAGGCTCATAGGGTACTGATCAGTCCTTAGGAAATGATATTTAGTTCATCTAATTGACGTAGGCCCCAGACTACAGTGCTGTGAAGGGTCTGCTCAGTGACTTGAACGTACTCTAGAGAAGCGGGTGATGTTTGAACGTGGTGACGCAAGGGAAAGCCTGTTGGAGGTACAACTTTATATGGTTTTCTATCTTGTATACCTTTAACTTATCTCATCAGAAACATCTTTTGACATTTTTAATAATTACTTCATGCATGCTTTATAGACAATTCCCTGTACTTTGTCTGAAATACATGGTTTTCCTAAAAATGTACAAATTTGGTACAGCTGCTTGCAATTTATCCGTGTCTGACTTCTAATGATGCTGTTGATTTGTTAAAACTCCCCAAACTGTATGCACTGCTGCCTCTGTGGAAACTGGCATTCTGATACATATCACATCCACAGCAATTTCCTATGGAATACTGGGAATGTTTTCATAGGCAACTGGGCTGAAGAATTTCTGTATTCTACTCAGTTTCTGCAAGTAGTGTGCTGCACTTAAGGATAGAGCTGCAGCTGTTTGTGAATATTTGTCAACCAAGATAAAACATACCCCTCTTTGCTTCTACCTCCACCCCCATATATTTTAGCATCAAGCCCTGTCTGCTAAGGCTATTTGTTGTTTTCATATTATTTTACATCTAAAACATTCAGTGCATTTATTACTGGGGTTGCAACTGCACCAAGACTCAGTGCGTTATGGGGCGTGTACAGAATACCAATTCTTCTGAGTATTGATATTTTGTTTCAGCAGGAAGGTGCTACTTTATCAAAAAAACCCCAAAGAGAATAAAGAAAAGGTTTTGAACTTTTTAAGCAATCAGTTTTATTTTGCTATCAGCAGTTATTCTTGCTCCAATTAATGATGATAATCATAACCACGACAAGCTACAGAGAACATTTCTGTGAAAAAAATCCATTCCCCTCCACCTCACCACCTTCCTGGCACCCAAACCCCATTTCAAAAGTACTCCGGATTTGGTTTTGCCCCTTTCTGCTTCCACTCTGGTCAGAGGCACTTACTGGAGCTGTTTAAGGCTTCCCATGACTTTTGGATGCCTTTTTTTTTTTTTTTTTTGACTTGGTTTGCTATAAATCATATAAGTTGTTATAATATGAGCTGTTTGATTCTGAGAATGGGATACCTTGAAAGTAGCTCAGGTACCCAAATTAACTTTCTCCAGATGTTGTCCAGTTCTGTTTAGGTAGAGAAGTAGTATGCAACATTTTAACTCTTGGTGGTAAATACCTTAAATAAAACAACTCTTGAGATCCCTCAGTACTACTTGTGAAGGCCACACAGCAGATAGAGAATTCTGTACACCAAAAGCTCAGATATCCTCAGTTGAACCAGATCACAGTGGTAAGTTTAAAAGTTCAGTTTTAAAATACTTGGCAGTCACTTTTAGCCAGTCAAATTATCATGAAATTATTTTCTTTCATTATTAACAGTTTCTAATGAATGACAAGTTGCAGTAAAACTGATCAGATAAGGATTTCTGATAAAACTGTCAGTCTGGCAAAATAAATCACTTCTATCAAACTGGTTGCAATTCAGTAGTATTGTATGTGGAGCTTCAGTTCTGGACAATATTTAGACGGTATGAAACACGGGAAATGGAGGAAGGCGGTGTGAGGTGGGAAAGCTGCCTGTCACTGGCGCGCTCTGTGCTTGGGGGCATTTGAAATAAGTTGGCAACACCTTGGGGACTGTCTGCACCACAGAAACTGCATTGCAGTTGTGTTGCTTTGAGAACCTTCCTATATTAACTGTATTCTCTGCCTTTCTGATGCTTTCAGATTACTGAAAATGCATAAGGTCTGTAGAACACAGGGGCGCTGTCCTGACTTTATGAACCCCATAGTTATTACTCCATGGGTGACTGACTAATTTGCAACCGAAATACCCCGCTCCGTGTTCCCCCAGGTGGTGCAATGTTCGCTTCTTGGAATCAACTATTTGAAGTAGAGGGAGAATTGACTGTTACAAGGAGTTTGTGTTTCTTTTTGCTTGCTTGGTTTTTAACCCATTCAAGATTGTTGTGGTGACTTTTTTCTTGGTGCATCTTAAATGTATTTACTGAAAAAGTATACAAGCCCCCTTTTTCTCTGTACACTTGGTGTGTGTGGCCGTGCCTGCCTGGCCCGCAAGCTGCGTTAGCCTGGCAGAGCTGCTCGCTTTCCCCAAGCTCAGTGGGCATCTGAGTGAAATGAGATTTGAAAACTTATCAGATGTTTCTGTAGAATGTAGGCCATTTCTTGTGATTTATTCTTAGCACAGCTTTATTTTAATGTGTTCTTAATTTTAATATGATCTTTAATTTGATCTAGAGTCTCAAACAGATTTGCAAGTAATGTATTCCTTTGAGAATTAGCTTTTTTCTTTCTTAATACCACTGTTCCTGAGTAGCTGCATGAAAATATTCAGACCGTTAAAATTCTGATATTTGCAGCACTTTGTCGAGTTCTTTGAGATGTCCAACTATGAGGCCTTTTGTCAGGTTCTTGTGAAGAAAAATAGCTACACAAGCTTCTTCTGAAGCAAACCCACATGCAGTAGGCATCCTTGTCATGGTCTTAATTTATGAAAGCAGCAAGCCTGTTGCAGTACACGCTCTATAAAGGCACTTAAAAATCATCAAGTGAGTTCATCATTAAGTGGGTGCTAGAGGAAAAAGTAGGATAAAGCATTTTTCCTGTTCTACAAACGGAAACTGAAATGGGTGAACTTACTTGACTAACACTGTGTTGGGAACTGATGACAGAATTAGCAACTAGTTAAACTTTCTAAGTACCAGAGAATCACTTCAACCACGAGATCTTCTTTCTCACCACCTTCTGTACCTGAACGTTTTCAGGTATATTTCCAAGAAATAAAATAGTTTTAGTAGTTTCAATAGAAACTTGGATTTATGGCATTAATTTTGTGGTTTGGTGTACATGTGAATGCATTTGTAGTTTGCAACTCTTGGGAATGTCAAAAATTTATCATGACAGCTTTAATTACAACAAACCCAAATGGCAAAATCTGATATTGCTTTTTTTCTGTAGTAAAAACTGCAGCCCATAGATTTTATAATTTCCTACACTCAATTGTCTACTAGCAGTTACTACTTTTGATACCCAGTACTCCGTGAACAAAGTGACACTTATGTCTACAGTTGTGTAATAATATTGCATTGTCTTAAAACATAAAAAAAATCCTGTTATTAAAATTGTAAGTAACTGCATTTTTCATTCATGTCACTTTCTCACTTCATATTTAGTAATAACTTTTTTATTGGGAAATAGTTTACCAATCCAAATGCTGAAAGTTTTTAGAAATGTGGTTTGGACAGAGTTTTGTCTGTCCTTTTAACTGCAGATATACTCACTGGTTTTCTAAAATGATTTGTATTTTTCAAATATAATTTGGTGAAGCTCACTTACCACTGTTTTCATAGATAAACTGATACATAATAAGTGTAGTACAGTATAAATATATTTTATTTAGGTCGGAAGCTGTTTTTTCCATAATTCATGTGATGTTTTAATGATGGGACTCTTAAATAGATACTTGGCCCTAAAATACGCAGAGGCAAAAAATGTGAAAACAGATCAAAATACGAATAGTTCTGGTGGATTTACCGCATATTTTCTTAGCGTACAGATTTCAGCTCTATTAATAAAACATCACTGTGTTTTGTTTTGTTTTTTTCAAAAAACCAGCTCAGCTGCTAGAAGCTTATTTCAGGAAAGCCTGTCTTCTGGGTTACAAGGTTTCATGTCTAAACTGTAGCAAGCTGTTAGAAGTACAGTTCATTGGCTTAAGGGCAATCTGTATCCTCGTGGATGTTATACGCATAGCAAGTAGGGGGGAAAAAGCACTTTAGAATCAACTCTGAGATCATTTAATTTCCAGCACTTGTGCAACATTTGAGAGGTTTTGTATTTTATGCAAAGGAGAAGTGTTGAGCATAATCCTAATCCTGTAGGAATCCATTTTACGGCATTTTGCGTAGGCAAGATGCACTTTTCTGATCACTAGAACAGGTATTTTTCAAAGACTATTCTATGTGATTCTCTTCTTAGGTCTCATTTTATTTTCTCCTGATTGGCTCTGTATATTACCATATTTAAGTAGAAGGCTAAACATATTAAGGACACTCTTTTTTCTTTTTTTTTAAATATTCATAATATCTTTACTTACTGGCATACAAGGGGTTTTATTTGTTAAGTTGTTGAAGATAATTTAGTGATTGCTGGAAGAAGGAAAGGTGAAAATTGAACTCTGTCTGAAAAAAATGCTGAGTTTTAGCACTGGTGTGAAAACCTTTCATTTGGTGAATTGGCATTGTGCGCTGGTGAAGTGTTGATCTGGAAGAGAAGTGCACAGGCCAGAAAGGAAGCTGTACATATCTCCTGTGTTACAACGTCACCAGTAGAAGATTTGTGCCTCATCACACTTCTAATGGAATCTGACAGACACTTTCAGCGCTCTTGTGTTCACTTCTATTGTACGGTGTACACAGTTCAAAGCTTCTAAAGGAATGTGCTATACTAGTAACATAAGATTTTATAATTTCTTTCTACAAGTTAATTTTAAAAATGAGTACGTCTATCTCAGCATTTCAAAGCAGTTTTGAAACTTCCAACAAGTTCTGCTGGCTCTGACAGATGGATCCTGAAGCCATTCAAGTGATGTAAGACTAACTTGTTTGGGTATTTTGTTGGGGTTTTTTGGGGGGTGTCAAGAATAATGTAATTCACCCCTTTGTTTTCATTGTCTTTGCAGGGAAGTTCTGTAAATACAGTAAATGTGTAATGATCAGAAGCATGTAGAAAGGGAATATGTATGGATCTGTAACGAAGGCCATCCCTAATAAGGTGTATTTTGGAAGATGAGCGTTAGATGATGAGTCAAGCTGCGAAGTCCACAAAAGTCCCCATGAAACCTGGGGGGGGGGGAAGTGCCTTTGTCTGAGCAGATCATTCTGTGATTTGGGACTGGAAAAGTTTAAGTTTTGGAAGCCATAACATTTACTTTATTTAATTTTGTTTCCAATATGCACATTTGACTTTAAATTAAGCAAAGCACATATTTTAATTCTGTATTAGAGATTGTAATACCTTTTGAGTTTGAAGATGCCATTATTGTAACATTCCAAACATTAAACAGGTGTGGTCAGATAATTCAAAAGACTGCCAGAGACAGGCGTGTCAGAGCTTGTTTGGCAAAATTCAGGGTGATGGTACATCGGGAGTTGCTAACTGAAGTTTTGGTGGGGGGGGGACTTGTCACTCTTGACTGTGCTGAAAATATGGTTATTGCAACTGTCTTTTTGTTTGTGCTGTAACCTTTCCTTGCCTTCAGACAAAGCTATGGAAGGAAGAAAAAAGTAAAATTAATATGGACAGAGATAGGTATGATTCCAAATTTTGCATGGAGATGCAGTCTGAGTTTTATTTGGGCTAAATCAGATTATCAATCTGTACAGTCTAGTATACTTGTTAATCCACTAGAAGAGATTGTTGTCATTCTGCAAATAGCTACAAAGAGGGCTGCTGTTCTATGTTAAAATCTTACAGCAGGGTCACTTTATGGCCCAATGTTGGGTTTTGGCTCTGACTTTTACTTCTTTACTTTTTTGAAGATTTTCTTGATACTTGGTAGCTGCAGTGGCTAAGTACTGTCTGAAATGTTACAAAAGGAAATCTATTAGGGTACCTGTAGTGGCAATATAATATAACATGACCTTGTGGACACTTTCCAGTAGCAGGTCTCAAGGCACGTTAACTAACACACACACACACCCCCACCTCTCTGCCTCAAACAAACCAGGGCTCTGTCCTGAATCCCATTTTACAGATAGGAAACTGAAATGAGTTGCTGGGTGCCACCTAGGAGCACCAATCACAGAGCTAGGAAGAGAATTTTTTTCATTTTGAGTGCCTGTGCAGAGTGCTCATTACTGTTGTATTTACTTAATGATTAATTTGTGTTTAAATGCTTGTCAGTGCAGCTCAGAGCTTTAGATGTGCAGTTTCTTTATCAGTCATAGTTAGAGAGCTCCAACAACCTTGGTACCTGAAAAATCCCTGAGATCATGGATCTGTTTATCCTCTTAACTAACACCTCTGGTTTTAGGGAAGCAGCATGCTGAAGCAGAACTGACGAAAGAAGGGATGATTGTCATACTGTCCCCATGGAAGTCTCCACTTTGCTTCTGTTCCATGCAGTTCCAAGCATAACTCCTAACTGCAGCATAGCAAGACTGAAGCAGGTAGAGAAGTCAATTCCTAGGGTGGCAAAATGGCTCTAGCCCCATCTTTTTGTGGTTGTCTCTGCTAGACATTGGAAAAGCAGGCTGCTCCTGCTGCTGTGGGTGGCAATTATGGGTAGTGCTTGCGTTACAGTAGGGTGAAAGCAGTCTCTTCTAGTAACCATCACAGGCTGCCTGCATGGTCATAGTCCTGTAATCAGAAGCTGCTGAACCTTATGTTGCTGTGGTCTGTAGCAATCAAAAAAAAAAAAAAAAGAGGAAAAAGTACTGTAAAAACAGTTCCAAGTTCTGCTTTTGCTCAAAATCTCATGTACTTAATAGTTTGCGTGTGTACTAACAGCTAGCTAGAAAAGGTGTGCTCGCTTTCGTACTAGTATTTGCTGATCTTCAGAAGATTTCGTTATGACTTGAACTAGGTTTCACAGTCCAGCAAATAGTCTGTCTTTTTCAGTTGACAGTGTTATGGCAGTAGTTTAAATGAACAAATGTTTTGATGCTTTATCCTTCTAACAATACCTAATAATTAAATACCAAATACAGAGTTATGAGTAAAAAAATGTTAAGCTGGCTTTCTTAGATCTTAGATTTCTGTACTTTTATGATATAAGCTTGAATATTGAATCTTTGCCATAGAATTGGAAGAGTGAAGAAAATTGATTTTTTTTTTTTCAGTAATGTCTTGCCTTGGGTAACTTTTTCTTAAGGTTCACCTGAGAACACTGGATTTCAGAGAAGATATTCACTAGACAGCGCTCTGACAAGGTGATAATCGTACCCTCACCACTGCTGTGATAACTCCGAGTTTGAGCCTAGTCCCAGTCTATCCACCAGTGGAATAAGAATGCTCTAATTAGAGCCCATCTCTTAATGAAATGTATAGCTCAAAATGTAGCTGTTCTAATACGTTACTCCTTGGTGACACTACAAATGGGGACCCCAGTAATGGATTGTACTCCAGATGATAAAAAAAAAAATAGGTGTCATTATGCAGTAGACAGTAGAAATCTGCAAAGTTCCAGACAGCAGAAATTCCCTGAAAGAAAAGCTACAAATCACAGGAGTAAAAAAAAAAGAATTTGACTCAATATATTCAGAAAGTGGAGTTTAGGGTTCATGCTGCTTCAGATGCTTCTCTATACACTGAAAATGTTGAGATGAAAATCACAGTGGGACTGCTGATAATTCTCAAAGAACTAGAAATCAGGCATTAGTTGTTCAAGAAGTAAGCTAGGGTCTAAGGTGTCGTGTCCTTTCAAATTAGTTATTTGTAAGTTAATTTTAGCATTAAAGCAGATGTGGCATTCTTGTTTGGAGTTTTTTTTTTTGTCCTGCAAAAACTACTAGTGTGCCTTGGGCGTATTACTTTGTGCTGCAAAGAGGTTTTATTAGCTGTACAGGTTTTGGAATAAGTGCAGCATTACTTGGTGTTATCTGGAATATAAAAATTTTCGTTAATTAAGATAACTATTGAAAAATATTTTGATAAAACAAGATTCTTCAGGAGCAGATTAACAAATTAATTTCTTACGGTGTCCACCTTTTCATGACATGACCATATGGAAAAACTGGAAACTAAACTGTCAGTACCTATGTGATAATCTTGCACGGAGAAATTAAAACTTTTGTCAGTTCATAGCCAGCACTGCTGCTTTGTTGATCTACGCAGCCTCATGAAGTCTGTGCTTGCGTCTGTGTGCTACGTGGATGAGTTAATTCATTTACAGAGCTGATGAGTAGCTGTAAATGAATTCTTGGGCCCCAGCTGAGAGAGGGAGTTTATCTCCAAAGAGGGTTCATTAGATCTTCCAGTGATAGTGAAAGTCCCCTGGTACCTTTCTAGCCCAGCTTGTTACTGTGCTGAAGGCTTTGCTCTTAGTGCTGTACCTGGTCTTTGTGCAGATTTGTAATGATTACTGTAGATGGCAGCAAAAGCTAAATAAAGTACAAAGATTTTAAAAATTAATTAAACCCTTCTCTGCTGCTGTCCTAAATATGTTTTTTCCTCTTGGTGCCTGCCAGCTGTTCTTGAGGATTGAAGCAATTATAGGCAGCAGAAGCCAAATTAAATAAATTATATATTGAATTAAGGTTTTACTCGTAGACAGTTGAGGGTTTTTTGTGTCTATGGCTGTGTTGGTTCTTGGTGTATGTGTCAGATACTAGAAGCCAGTTTTAAAGTTCTGATCATCCCTGAATTCCCCCTTCTTCTATGTATGCAGTGGTGTCAAAGAGCAGCAGCAATTCTGACAAATGATGATGTCTTTGGGAGTACTTTCATTTTTCCCCTGTAGTAAGGCTGCTGTTTGCTTTCTTTCGTTGCAACTAAATTTACTTTCTTTTTCTTTTTTTCCGTTGTTTGTTTTAGTGTCCTTCGTTCCTCCTGTAGTGTGTTGGCTGTCTGTAATCTGTGTCCTTGCATGTCATCTCCTTTCAGTGCACAGAACACATAAGGGAAAATGTTACAATATACCATCATGCTAATTAGCTGCTTAATAAGGCAACATATTTCCTCTTCCCAATACCTTGGTATGTGTGAGAAGCACAGGGGACTCTTAGGACAGGCATTGGCCTGTTAGAAGTATTTACACTATTTGGAACAGTGGACTGATCTGTAATGGGAAATGACATTATTACACAAAGCAATAGATGGCTTTTAAATAATGAAAGGGCATAAAAACAAATGACTATGTGTGAACTTGAAAGCGGGCTTTAGGGGCAAGCAATAAATAATAAATGTACCAAAAGTTCCATACATGATTAGCAAAATTGCTTGAAAAGAATGAGCTGTGAGAGCTAGGGGTCTGCAGTCTTTGTTTTTACTCTGAAAACCATAAAACTCAATTTTCTGCATGGTAGACATTTAAAATTAGGCAAAATGCAGTGCATCAAAATGATTCTGTGCTTTTGAAATATTTCTGAAATCCCTTTATTATGAAAAAGAACTACAGGAAAGTATGGAACTGCTGCTTAACAATTGTGTTCAATATATGATGAAGCTGGGCACAAAGCTCTAGGTATTAAAGTTTATGAATGTATTAATGCACTGCTTTGGGGGAATTAAACTTTAATATTGATGATAAACCTTCCATAATAAAATGTGGGGAGAGCAAGAGTAAATCTCTCTTGCAGAGTCCCCAAACTATTTAAATAACTGCATGCAAGCTACAGCATCTCCTGAGATATATTATAAATGAACTTCTACATAATCATATGCATACGAATGTACATTGGGCATAAAGTGTTCCTTAGCTGAGTTGCTTTCTGCCCTGCAAAAGATACTGTCCCAGATGACTGTGTTTCTTTTAAGTGATTGATCTCTAGCATCGATTCCACAATATTTCTCTCAAGGTACACATCATTCACTACCCAGCGCGCATTCCAGTGGGAGGGTTTCTGTCAACTGCTTTGAAATGGTGTGAGATTTCTTCAGTGGATTTTTATGCCAGCCTGATGATGTTATTTTTAGATAATGTTATGGAAGAGGTACTCTAACGCTTTAAAATGTGAAATGCTGAAGACATACAGGAAATTGTAAGTTACAGTGATCTGGAATGTAGCATCAGACTTTTGTCAAACAAGTATGTCTGAGAAAAATCCCAAACTTGTGCTTCTCATCAAACAGGAGGAGAAAAATGTCATTTTAGATAGCTATTGTGACAAGTGAGGATGTTTGGAAAGTTATCCTTGAACTGCAAGGAGCTGATACTGAAGTCGTTTTTATTGCTTGCATCCCAGAGCAGAGAGATGCAAATCTAAAAGCTTGCGTTCAGAAGAGCTTGTGTGATGAACTTGGCTGCCACAAACCTTAGAAGCAGTTACTGATTAGAGCAACTACAGTGATCTGATGATCTTAGGATGTTGCACTGTCGGTTTATACCTATATCAGATAAGTAGAAGATAACTGTTCAAGAATTATTCTGATGCAACTACAGATTTCAAACGGTGTCAGCAAAAAGTTGAGGAAAACGAATCTGCTCTTGATTCTTTGCTCTATGTGCTGCAGTAGATGGTGTGAAGTTTTAGGAGATAGCCTATTATGCCTCCAATTTGGCTATCCATTAGTGAGAAAACTTATGAAAAACAACGTTAAGTTAAAGCAGGAAGAAAGTTATAGAAACCAAAACCAGAGTGGAGTTGTTCTTGTAGGGTTTTTGGTTTCAACTATTCTGAGAAGTTGGGAGGCAGGGTGGCTTCCATCTTCCTCAGTTGCACTGGCATAACCTGGAAACCAGCCACCACCTCCGCTCCTGCAATAGTGATCGCCTCTTTTCAGCATTTAACTGAAAACTAATGTTAGCAGCTGAAGTAGTTGTCTGTATGGTTTGTGATTCTCCACATCTGCTTTCCAAGAAGGGCAGTGGAAGTTATTAGTAGGATTCTTGGTGAGAGGGAAGAAGAAAGAAGCGTTGTCCCCATCTCTTGCATGCTTAACCCAACAGACTTTTTTATTTTATTTTATTTTTTTTTGTCAGCACCAATTCCCATGTAGGCTCTTTGGTCTCTCTCTGTCATGGCTTTACAAACACTGCAAATATATTAATATATTTCAGTGACTTTTCCAAGGGGCCAGAAATGCAACAAATGCAGCCCTGAAGCCTAAATGAAAGAATAAGCCTATAGTTTAGTTTTATTTTAAATAGACGTTTAAGAAGAATGTTGCCAGGTCTAATAAACAGCCGTCAGCTTGGGACTTGCAGGGATGTGGACCGAATACTGACATGTCTGGTTAATATAGCCAGTCAAAAGGCACTTCTTTGTCATGAATTTGCTGAATTGGATACAAACTAATACGAAAATAAATAACCTTCTCTTGCTCTAAGGACAATTCTTAAACTCATAATTTTGACTTACCTTCATTAAGGCAGCTTATCTTTGTTTTGTTTGGTGTGTTTGCATAAGAACACTTTTTATCAGCGATTAAATCTTTCTTCTTTTTGTATTTCATCCTTACCAGACAGTATATAATCCTTTTGAACTTTCCTGAAGTTCTCTAATTTCTCTAGAAAGGCCTGTAAAATAGAAGATTCGCAGCATCTGCAAAAATTTGCAGTTCAGAAGACAAAATACTTCAAATCAGCTAGTTGATACATATCAGACCTGGATTAAAAGGCTTTTTGAAGATGGTTATCTGACGCAATAACACAATGTTGAAGCATTCCACTGCCTACCACAGCACCTTTTATTTGAAAAGTTTTGCCTATAAGTGTGTTTTTGTTTATTTTGTTACATTGGGTTGTTGTTAATGTTTTCTATTTCTCAGTTCCTACAAGTGTGGTATGTTCTGTTGCCTGTAAAAACTGAGCTGTGCAGTCTCTGAAGGATAACCAGTGCTGTGCGTATGTGTTAATACAGACAAATTTCTCCCCCTGGTTAGACCACCTTTTTGGGAGATGCTGTCCTAATGACCTTCCAAGTCAACAAAATGGCTAGTGGAACACTACAATCTTTTCATTTGTACCTTTGCAAAGAGGAAGGCTTTTCTTAATTGTGATACTGGAAGAAATATACTTTTAATTTCTAGTTAACAGGAAATCCTTATGTCTGATCAATTCAAGATGTTTTGAAGCAGTCATTGCTATTACTAAAGTTAATCAAAACTTCCTGCTGTGTAAGAAGAATCAATAGAGAACAGATTGAGATCATATAAGTAAGGATAATTCTGCTGCAGGACTTCTATATCTTTACCCATCAATAAGCAGGAGCCTGACTGCTAGAAGTTTCATATGTCCTACTGATGTCTTTATTAATCAACTGAGTGCCAAATCCTCTAGTTACTAAACTTCACATTTAGGTGTTTTTGGTTACATGGTGGGGATTTTTGTGACTTCCCATACTTTGCAAATGAATGATTTGTGAGCTAAATTAAATTTGGAAGATTGTGCCACATAAAGTGTATAAGACTTGCCTATAGGGTCTTTCAGGAATTTCAAAATCCCTTCACTGCAGATGCAATGTAGTGAGTTACAATTAGATCTGATTCAAAAGGTCAGTTTCATTGAGACTAAATTCTGGGCAAAAAGTGAAGGGAAACTGTGTTCCCACTTGAAAAAGGCTTAAGTGTTTCAGTGTTTCATTTGGACATACCTCGAATTTTGAGTTTTGTTCTGTATTATACATAATTATATTCTGTGCTACATGTATATAGTACTATATTATATTGATAATATGCAATTAGACAATACATATTTATATACATTTATAAAAATATATAACATAGATTGACCTATACATTTAAATGTATATATTATAGCTGATATTCTATATGTATCTAGTATTTTATATATCCGATATTTTTTTATATATTAAGCACCTTATGAAGTAGGGTGGTGGTATTTCAAGAGAAGGTCAAACTACAGAGTGATTTCTGATTAATAGCAAAACTAGGGAAAATCTGCAGTGTTTTGACTGTGGTATGTCTGTACACCATTTGTCATGGTAAGCAAATAACTGGCAATCCCATCTGGTGATTTACAGTTGCAGAAAAGTAGACTTAACCTATGTGCATTCGGACTTTAGGCAGAGTTAGATAGTAATCGATTTGATGAAATGATTGAAAACCATATTTGCTTAACATACAAATTATTGTCCATTAGATTATTTCCTGGTGTTATTGACCTTATGTCACACCTCTCCCTATACTTGTATGCATACTACACTGAAATTTAAACAAACATTTGATGGCAGACTGAAATTCCGAATTAGCTCTGTCTGTCGTGTCGTCTTCCTGAGGGCTCTTCAGTAGCTTTTCTGTGCATGTAGTTGACACGGATCACGTGCCAGTGAAAAATATGTTGTTTTGGTTTCAATTTTTTTCCTTGTTTTTTTTCTTCAGAACATACCTTATTCAATCAGTTTGGGAATAGAGTAAAGCTTTAGTTTGCTTTTAATCCAAGAGAACTCTTCAATTTTCAAAGCAATTTCTTCTGCCTTTATTTATGCTCAGGGCAGGCAGCTATTGCTTCCATCTACAAGGTCTGTTTGCATTGTCTGTGCGCACCCACTGTTTAATTGAAACTGAACTACCCAAATTTCTTTTCTGTGAAGGTGGAGTTGATATCCTAATTAGTTCGAGTATACAATATGCATAAATTCACTTATTTATGTCTCTGCAGTGAACTCAGTGATTCTGCTTCCTTTCTACTTCCAAATTAAAGGCATGGTCTCAATTCCTTTTTCCCCCACAATGGAACATGAGGTGGATTGAACTGTAATTACATTGGTAGCTTGAAGGTCCTTCTTTAGACTGCCTTTTGCTAGAAACAAAAACCCTAACCATATGATTATTTTAAGACAGTTTTCCAGCTAATTATATTTGTAATGATGATTTTAGTATGTAACTTATTTTTATCCAAATGATATAACTTTGTTTATAACATACATTCCCTCACTTCTAATGCAGTGCATAGCTTAATGGGTAGAAGGAATTCTGTGTACTGTTAGTAGGCTATGACAAAGGAAAAGGGATTATAGCTTTTCAAAGTTTTTGCCTATTCATAAAAGTACTGCTAACATTTAGCAAAGGATTTTGGAACAGTGGAAACAAATTTATTTAATGTGCACATTTAAAATGGTTACTTTGCCCTAATTATATGATTTTGATTATTTTAGGAAACACATTAAACGGTCTTTTAACTCTGAAAGCAGACAACATTCAAAAGCAGTAAATACACACATATTTATATGCATTTTACTGTGCATATCAATATGCTTTAAGAGCCTACTCAATGGAGTGTAACAGCATCTTCATAGTCATTAGGAACCACTAATGTGTGGTTAAAAAATAATAATTCTGAAGACCTGTTTACCTGATAGATTTAATGGTCCTGATGGAACTATTAGAAGCTAAATAACAAAGCTTTTAAAAATGTCCTAAATATTTCTAAAAGACCTGATGGTTCCTAAGGAGCTACATTTATAGTCAGTGTGGCAAGCTGTAGATGCCATTTAAGAAGCCAACACTATTTGCAGAATGAAATGATGTAGGAATGAATAATCTGTTTATGATGCTTGCAGTCAGCATGGCATTTTGCAATTGTGGAATAAAATAGTTCAGCTAAAATGAAGTTGTGCTTTAAAAACAAAACAACAAAAACCGAAAAACAACCCTCGACCAAAAACGAGCACAGCTCTTGTCATCACATTTAGATGTTAGTTTCTTTACATTCTTTCCAAACAGCACTCTTATGCCCCAGTTAAGGATAAGTACTCCTCTGGTAGGCTGAAGCCCCGCACAGGCAGGTGTACTGAAAGCATTGTTACAGAAGGTGAGGACTGCTACACACAGCTACTGTTAAACTCCGAGTATGAAAAATTCTGGGATTTTTCATCCAAGAAGCTAGTGAGATCTGTATTGTTACAAAACTTCGAACAAATTATGAAGCATTTCTCTTCCCTTGTAGTAGTAGTAGATTAGTTTAGCCATTAGTAGTAATGGTGCCTTCACTGTAGGTATTGCTACCTCAGGTTCTGTGTATGTGTCACATACCATTTTGTCAATCTGCACTAAACAAGAGGTGAAGGACAAATGAGCTCTGGGTACGAATAAGCATTGTTCTACAGAACAATAAGAACTGTACTATGCAAGGATTGAATCTCATCCTGCCTGTCTTATGTCCCCGAGTAGGTGTCCAACTGTCAATTGAAGTTCAGTGTCATCCAAGCCAACTTCTTAATTATCTTTCCAGACTCCTAGTGGATTCTGGCTTGCCCAGCTGGCACTCTAATAAAGGCATCTTCTCCTAATGCCCCTTTCCTGGCATGTTTCAGTCAGGCCAGTTCATCTGCAAAATCATTTTCAGGAGCTTGCCTTTTTCTTTCAGCGCACAGCCTGAACTTCTATGAGAGAGAATCCATATTAAACATAGGGATCACTGTAACCTTAGGGCCTTGATCCATGTAATGAAGCTAGGTCCATTTAGATAAGTGCCTGGGAATGTGAATTCTGTCTTTAAGAAAACATTTTCCTATGCTTATAAAACTTCTTCTTGACTTCAGCTACCTATCTTCTACCCTGTGAATCATTAAATGTAAACTTTCACTGAGCTGTATATCTATATTTCTGGGAAAATTTGTATTACTTTACACTTTTTCCTTTGATAAGACAGGGGGAGCTTTTTTTAAATGATCTGTGAGTACCATGTAAGAACTCGACTCTGCTGTGACATGGGCAATGCTCCTGGTGTGGCTGGACAGCTGGTATGCTTTAGCAGATGCCTGGTTTACCAGATTTAGCCTCTTTATTGTTTTCCCAACCTCATTTTTTTCTACCTGCTGTCAGTTTCCCTTTGTGCTTACATTATCCAAGACGAGTAGGGATGCCAAGCACAGTGGAGCCCTGCCTTCTGTGTTGAGGCTCCTGTGCATCACTGCTGTATAAAGGATAATTCTGCAGTCAGTCTTTAGGTGACTTTGCAATAGGATGCAGTGCTGCTACTCAGGCTTACTGAGACAGCGTGCCCTACTTCAGTATTTTGTGGCTCAAAAGACACTTGAACCTAGAAGAGAAAACTATTAAAATGTGATAGTAATTAAAATTGTTGCTTTAGATATTGACTAGGAGAAATTTCTGGTCTTCAGTTCTAACCAAAGAAATATTTTCCATGATTAATAAAGACACCTAATGATTAAATAGGTCAAAACCTTCTTTATGCAACAAAAGACATTTTTTGTTACGGCATGGATAACTTGAGGGACTTTTTTTTTTTTTCCCCTCAAACTGTTTGCTGCTAATCAATATAAAATTAAAATGATTGATATTCACAGCTGTAAGTGAATAGCTGTAACACCACTGATTCTGGTACAGAATGTCTATTTTTGTTGGGCTGGAAAGACTGCTCATTAGGAAAGCCAATACATAATTTGGAAGTATATTTCCTTTTAGTTTCCTGGTTTGTTTTTCCATGTTCAGATTCTCTAGTGATCTTAGCTATCTCATCAACTTTGCGAAGTTGACCACGTTTTAAAAGGAGTGGGTGAAGAACTCTGTCATGTAACTGCCACTCTAATGTCTAATATCTAATTGCTCTTCCATGAATGAAACTTTAGAAATGGTGATGTTGATAGATTAAAATCTGTAGGTATAAATTAGGTGTATATAGAGTTCAAATAACAGTAGTACAGATTCTGAGTAGAACAATGAAGCTAATGCAAGTACAGACTTCTCTACATCTCATTATACAAGCGTAGTCATCTTACTAGCTCATTTGAATCAAGTATTTCTCCTGCTGCGTTCATATTTCTGAGTCCAAAGCAAAAATGGACAAATAAGGTGTTTGCTCTTTGCTGTCTGTAGTTGTTCATTATGTTTAAAGACTTATTTCTACAAATAAAAGCATTATTTGCACTTGGGTGAATCTATTTCCATCTGTATCAGCAGCAGTGCATGTTTAAGAGTGGAACTGAGTTGCTAGTGAGGAGTGGGCATGAGGAACTTGACACTGGAACATGCTAAAAGATGTATTTTCCTGTGTCCTTCACTCAGAGATCCTAGACACATGCACACATCCAGAATCTCAAAGTACAGAGTTGAGGGTGACTAAATACTTCGTGAGTTTATAATTTGAAAGACTCACCAGATTCTAAGTTTCCCATTTGTCTCTGGTATTATGGGCCAAATGGAAACTCTGCATGTGAAGGGAATTGCAATTGGGAGTTTGGTACTGGAGCAAAAACCTGCCATCTGCGGTTGTGCTTTCTAGACTTGAGTAAACTAACCAGCTTCTGAAAGCTGAATAAACCTAATTTTGGGGAATTTTTGAGATGAAAATTGCACTTGGGAACACACCTCTAGTTCAGAGGGCTGGCTTGGCTAGATGTGCACATGTTTAAGAATACATAGACATGGAAATCCTTTAAGGTTTCATCCACCAATGTTAAAATATCACAAAAGCAAAGATGTCTGTATATATGTGTGCATATTTGTATATAAATATTAATAGTTCAGGTGCTATGCTACTTTCAAAAATTGTTGTCAAATTCAAAATCTTTCACATTTAAACAGTAGCATGGTCTTCTGGCTCAACTTCCATTTCTGTTATGCCATCTCCTGCCTAAACTTATGTAAAATAGCAACTCATATACGTTGCATTATTGTCCTTGTATAAGTTGTGTTATTGTCTATGAGTGAAGGTTGAAGAAGTGAGGGTTCCTTAGCCTAAGGAAGAGAAAAATGTGTGAAGACGTATTAGCAATCTTTAGATACATAAAAGGTTGCTGCAGAGATTAAGGTAACGATACTAATGCAGATCCACAGGGAAAAGAGCAAAAGGTAATGGGGTTTAAATTATAGCAGGAGAGACTAAGATTTGGCATTAAGAAAAACTTTCTAACTGAAGGCTTAAAATTAAGTGCAGGAATAAATGACTTGGGGAAAGTGAAATTTTCATAACTGAAGGCTTTTAAAAAGAAATTAGATGGATGGCTCTACGGAATGACTTGAGTTGTATATCCTGCTTTTTCAAGTTAATTCACTTTTATTGTTCTGTCTCCATTGCTTGTTTCCTTTTTTCTATATTCTCTTTTCTTTGATCCCGTTTCTCTCCCTTTTTGGAGGTACTAGTGTTTGGAAAAAGTTCTTGGCCAAATGTATTACCAAAGGAAAATAGTTTATCAAACACATTGTTTTAGACAGACAGTAAAGCACCCAGATATTTTCTTGGTTATTTAATGAAATGAAATGTCAATCTTGAACTAGAAATTAAAGTCTGTTATGGTTTTTTTTTAACTTAAAAAAACCCAAACCTCTAATTGATTAAACTAGTTGCAGAAATTCCTGTTGCCCATTGCATTGGTGTTAACCACCTTAGATTCTGTAATTTACAGCTAGATTTTGAAAACTTTGGACAATCAATTAATTATGGGGAAAACAGTTATGATGAACTTCGAGCCACAGCAATTGCTTTTGTTGAAGTCTGGCTGTCTGCAATCACAAGGCCACCTCTATAATTATCCTTGAGTACCTCTTTTCAATCAGAAAGCTGCCCTGGGCTTTAGAGTTTGACTCTCGAGACCAGGCATTTAACTCAGATGTGTTATTTAAGGGGGAAAACGCCCTTGCCACACTCCTCAGTACCAAAATTCTTGGTATTCTGCCTGATGGAGCCTGCTGTTCCTGGTATGTAACCATGACACTTGCTGCATGCAAAAAGCCGAGAACTCCTAGAGTAGTGTGATGGTTTTCCCAAATCCCACCCTGCCAACACCAACTCTAAAGCTGTGATGCACCATCTTTACGTGTGAGCTATAAGAAAATGTCAGGCAATGCCTCGGATTGCAGCTGGCAAACAAAGAAAAAGCAAACCACTGCAATTGCTGTACTTGGAAGTGGAGAGACAGTCCTTGAAAACAGAGCTGCATTTGTTACGGGCACTGATATCAAGAAACATATCTTAATAGGGAATATGAGTATTTGCAATCTTTAAGGATTTGGATCTAGTTCAATCTTGGGCATTGTTTTTTCCCTATTAAGTAGGTTTAATAAGATGGACTCAGGACTTTAATTATAATCATGGAAGGACAATGCTGAGGATACAATGCAACTGAAGTAAAAACAAACACACAAAACCAACCCAAAACAACCCAAAACCCCCCCACCTATAGAGTTTAATGTACACAATAAGAGAACGTATGCCATACTTATGCTTAGCAGTTGATAAAATTTAATGTCTTATAATGAGGATTGAAAAGATTAGAATTTGTCAGCAGTTTTTGGAAAGAAGGCAAGAAGGCGGCCCAGAACACTTCGCAAATACCTTCTCAAATCATTATTTTGCTTTTTCCTTACCTGAATACCTGATGCAAGATATGAACTGTTTGCCAATATACTTTTTGAAAAAGGGACACATTTTTGTGTTTGAAACTGAGGTCAAATCACGTAAATCAATATTTGTAATGACAGTGGATATTTAAGCAATGCTATAACTTAATAGGTTAAATAGTAGCTTTAATATGTACTTGTTTGAGACTGGAGACTTTTGCATACCTGATGAAATCTAAATCTATAAGTAACAAAACATAGATGCGATGTCAGTAAGCCTTTCAAAGGTAATGTTTCTTCTTCCTGAAAGTGAAAATGTTGGGTTTAAAAAAAAAAAAAGTGTCCATTTAGTCAAGGCAGTTGACTCATGCTGAGTACCAGTACGGATTCATGGGTAAAACTGATGCTTGAGAATAATTCCCTGATCTTGGGAATTGCTTTCATTTCACTGATAAAGTGAATGGATGCATGTACATAAACATGAGCTGGATGCGGAACAGATAGAAATATCTCCCTGTTCATTGTGCGCTTGATATTTGATTGCTTGATAAATAACACTGCTAGCTGAACTAACAATATCTATTGATTTTTACTGCTGAAAAAGCATACATACTAAACAGAAAGGGGTCAGCCCAGGCAGTTTCTAACGTCTTGTTCTGTTGTTATTGCAATGAGAAAAACCTTCTCTGGCCAGTATAAGTTCCCACATATCAAGATAAACTTCCAAAATGGATGAAGATAGGATGCTTGTAACTGCTGTACCTAAATTTCAGGAGGGAAGTGAGGTATGCCGTCAAAATTTCCTACACCCTACCGTATTATTAAGAAACAAACAACACCCCAAAATGGAAATCCATTTTCTTTTGTTTTCCTTTTTTGATATTCTGTGGAAGACTAATAGTTGAGTTATGAAGGAATTGACAAAATTTGTTATTTATTAATTTGGTATTTTTGTCATTTGACATCAGCAAGGAAGGAAGTTCGTTTGGACAGTTTAGGCGGCTTGAGTACAGCAGAGCACTACCAATGAGCACGTGGCATGAAAATGCAAAGCTAAGCCTGTGGGTGCAATGACTTGAAACGCGCAGCCTTCCCTCAAAGGGTTATATCCCACATAACTTCTTCCTATTCAGTTCTTACATGGAAATAATCACGTAGTGTAGAAAGATAACAGCTACCTCACCCTCATGGCTTCTCTGAGGCATTTGCTGCATTGTTAGGGCTGTCACGTGTTAGTTATGAGACCCTGCGTGGAAAGAATCAGTGTTATGTACCTCAGCTGTGGTCTGTGCCACCAACACTGAAAATAAGAAACACTACATCAGTCTGTTGAAAGGCAAATGTTCCTGCTTTAGTATTCTGGCAGAGGAAAGACAAATACCTCTCTCTCAGTATCTTCCTTCAACTAGGAAGGTGTGAAATAGTTTTGGAGGAAAAAGGGTAAGGAAAATAAACATATTGGACTGAATTTTTCTTGATGCCATGCTTACGACTATTTCCTGTATGTCTGTATTTTTCTTTTTTTTTTTCTTGTGGTAATACTGGAAGCCCTTTCCATCATTCCATATGCCCATAAGCATATGACACAAGTAACAAGATCCAGCTAATGGATGCACACAAGGGGGGGAATGTGGATTACAACAAGTGACAGCATGACCCTTTGTACCATTTGTCATTGCAGGCCATTTCTGTAGGGATGAAGCTGGAGAAGAGATTTCTTTAAAAAAGAATCTGGGGGACATTAGGAGTGGCTTTGAATATTACATACTGCAAATTCCCACACAGAAGGAAACATCATTTGCTTCTAGAGTCAATGTGTGGAATTAGGGAGAGCTTGTGGGAAATGACTGAATCTGAACAGTTTTATAATTTATTTCAAACTATAATTTATGGTCACATTGAGCTGAGGAGTTTGAATTCACATTAGACAACCTTCAACATATGTTAGTTAAATACAGCAATTCCATCTTGTTTAAACATAATAGACACACTCTGCTGAGTCACTCCCTATTGCTTTATGCAGAACATGCTTTGCTTGTGCCTAAAGAGTGTTATTAAAGAGACTGCTGAGTACAGAGAGCTTTAACAAAGAGATCTCAAAGTAAACACTGACATTTGTTACTGCCTCTGCTCAGCACTGCTGAAAGTCCCCGGGAACTTGGGAAATTGAGCTGTCAGATCTATGAAGATAAAATGAAACTTTGTTCTATGGCTTCAGTCCCTTAGGAAAGTTTTTCAGGTCATTTAGCATTAGTATTGTGAGGAAGGCTTATTATTATTTTCCTAAAAATTATTCCCTCTTGTTGATAAATATAGAGTGACAACTTGGCATTGCTATTAGCCCATTTCTGTTTGGTTAAGGCAATGCCTTAAAAACTGACAACGCCTTTCGCAGTCAACTTGCCTCGTCCATCAGCAGGACAGGATGACTGATGTGTGTCAGATGGAACCGCTGCATCCATTGACTTGTAAATTCTAGTTAAGCAGATTCACAGTATGACTTGGCAAGTAAGCACAAAATGCTCTGGGAAGAAGATTCACTTCTTGCTATTTCTGAGCATAAACATAGCTGCTTTTTAAGAAAGATAAAGATCCAGAGGAAAAATGAAATGACAGTGAAGCCAACATTTGACCCCTTGAAATTGTTGAAGTGGGCCTTACTTGAGACTTTGGTAGTCTAATTTGAGAGGAGGAAAACCTCAGCATTTATAGATGTCTTAATAACACTTTCTTTGGACTGCTGCTCTCATGAGTTGATAAAATGTGTATGTTTTATCTCTGAAATTGCTTGGCAATATACTATTGAAACACAACAATAACTCTTCATCCTAAAAAATTAGTTCCAAATAAAAAAAAAACCCAACAAAATGCCTACTAATTTTCATAGTGATTTTCAATTCGATGATTAAGGACCTGGAAAAGGCTCTAGGGGCTTTTAAAGCAGGGGTGGAGCAGCACTGACCAATGTTTTGCTCTCAGTATTATATGCTGTTTGAGCCGGGGAGAACAGGGAGCAGCCATTACGGGTGTACCAGTATTTCAGTATTGGTCTCCATGTTCTGCTGGTTTAACCCCATTTAAGCAGGTTTTAACCCTTCCTCACTCCCGCTCCCTCCCCCAGCCACGCAGGCAGATCAGTGCATAGTAAAAGGAGGATTGGTGTCCGACTCCACAGCTTGACCTTCCTTCCAGTAAAGGTATAGGAGGGTATACGGGAAGGTACGGCTAGTCTCTGCACAGCCCCAGGGGATTAAACTGAGCAGCTATGCTGCTAAAAAATGCAATGTAGACTTAGCATTCAATTCATGTTTACACCTTCAGGCAACTGTACTGTGAACACTGGATATAGCACAGTTTCAGTGCTTATCAGTGCTTCTTGCTGAATATAAAGGGGTATTATGGCTTCTAATATCAAGTCCTGTGATCTGCATGCAGGATTCTTTTCTTTTAAGACAATAATCTCTTTACCATTGCTTCCTGTGCTCAAATGGCTGGGGAACAAAAGAGTAAAAGGCCAAAATATGAAACATGCCAAAATCCAACATTTCTCTGTAGAGCTGGTCAAGCAGCAGGAAAAAGCCAACCTTTATTACAGAGATGTTATTTACAAGCTGGCTGTTGCTACTAAATTGATGGAAACTTCATTACATGTTAAAAAAAACCAACTCACAATTGTTTTCTTTGGGACATTAATTTTTTTGGCTCTGTGTACATTTTAATTAATATACTTTCCTCATGGGTATAGTCAGTACTTCTGCCAAACTGTGAGCTCTAATATTGCTAGGATTTTGCTTAACTAGATGTCATTTGATTTATAATCTAGTGACTCTGATTTAAGAATTAATAAGCCTTAGATAACAGAACAGGTCCCAGGCAGAGTAACTTCCCATGTAAATTTAGCTTAGTAGTAACCGGGGAGCTGGCTCTGTATTTGAAACAGATCAAAACACCGAGTCAGTACTGGCTGCTTCGATGTACCTCCTGTTGGTGGAGTGACATCTGGACACGCAAGACAAGGTGTAAAATATAGTTCATCTGGAACTGCAGCTGTGTTTGAATTTAACTATTTCCTGTGGGTCTGCAGAAGCAGGGATGTCTGCAACAACTGGGGGTCCTGGCCAACAGTGAATTTCAACCTGAAGTCGTGTTTCCTGCCGCAGGAAGCGGCACACCAAATAAACATGCTCAAGCATATACTCATCCTGAAATAAGTGTAAGAGCAGATTCTGCAGCTCAGCTTGCGTGCTGCCATAATGTGTGTGTGACCACTCGGATGTGAATGTTGAGATAACACTTTTCTGCGTATATTGACTGGTGAAAGTTGTGGGTTGATGTTTCCTTCCCTTTCCTTCCATGTTCAATGTGTTGACAGTAATTGCGGGCATTATATTCAGTTGGGTTTATCAAAGCCAAGCAAATGTTGACATTTACATCTCAGTACCATTTCATTTGCAAATTCACCTATGGTAAAATCAGTATTTTCTCTCTCAAAAAAAAAAAAAAAAGGCAGTCCTGTAATCTCAGGGAAATGTATGATGATGAACACAAACTCTAAAAGTTTTTTGTCTTATAGCAGTGGCTCTTCCTAACATACAAAGTTAATGGTACTCTTAAGCCAGGACTAGTTTGTATCCGGAGCCCAGGGCGTTTACTGTGCACTGCAGCACAGGGAATACTGAAGAGTTGTCGGTGCTGTCAGGGTTTAGGCGCTGGGAGCCCCAGGTAAAGCCTGTGTAACTTGCATCACAGTACACGGGATGGAACTTGTCATGCAACTGGTAGGTGAATACTTTTCCTTTGAGCAACAGGAACACTGGAACTCCTGCAATCAGACAGACCAGTGAGTGGTATGGGTTGGTAGTGTCTGCTGCTGGATGTTTTGTAGCAAAGTATGATAAATCTCCTACTGGAAAGCTGTATAGTATCTTACCGGGCCAAGAAAGTCTCTCTTATGGAGAGACTAGCAAACAAAAGCAAGGATATTATGCCACTGTGGGAGTCTTTGCTGTGTCTGTATCTTGAAGACTAGATTCAGTTTTATTCCTTCTACTTAAAAACAAACAAACAAACAAAAACAAAACCAAAAACCCCCACAAAAAAAACCTGGAGAAAGACAAAAGGGCAGCTGGTAATAGATGTGTGGAAAATGATGCAACTGGCTGTAACAACCCAGCAAACAAACCCTGTGTTCACACTGGCTGAGTTAGGATTCCTGTGTCATAAATGGAAGATCGAAAGCTGTAAAGGGCTGGCATGGCTCTGCCACCCAGTAGGAAGACCTTTAGTTGAAGTAAGTTTGTGAAACACAAGTGTCTTTTAGTAGCAGAGCTTTCTTCTTCTCCTGTGCCTTTTGTACCTTTTCTGCATCATCTTCTCAGTCCCCAGTTTTATGTGCGTAAGGTGTTCCTCGTACCATTGAGCCCTGATTAAACAGCACCTCACTGAGCCATAGGTACTCAGCAGACAGGACACTTAAGACTTGCCACGTGCCTTTAGAGGCAGGTATGTACCAGCTCCTCTACACATTTGCACGAGCTCCTTCTCTTATGGGATAGTCACCCAGGGAACAGAGCAGCCACTGGCAAAGTGTTAATCAAATTGTAATAAAAAATGGAGGAGAGAAGAGAGTTGTGACATGGTTCGCTTCTGGCAAAAGAAAGAAAGGAGATCAAGGGGTCGAACTATAACTCTGAGTGAGAAAGCACGTCTGGCTGTAGCTAGGTATCACTGTCCATCACTAAGGTGAAATTGGTCAAAATTCTCACCACACAGTTTCCAATAAAGACTTAGAAAATTGCAGTCATTTTTATAGATCAGGAGGAACTATTTTAAATGTTTCTTCTATCCTGTAAGCTTTCTTCAGAAGTTGCTTAATCCTCCTAAAAGCTTATTTTTAGGGAAATTCTGTTTTGAAAGTATTAAAGATCATCCTTCCTTGGAATTTGATGTCCATTGCAGAAGCAAATTCTCACCTGTCACATATGATTTTGAGTTGGTTAACAGCCATATGCTTTGACTGCACATCATCTTGCCTTGAAACTAAAACAGCCGCAAATCCTTTTGATGCTCAGCTTTAGTCAGGGAGCAACAAGACAGATGAAAGTTTCATCATGAATAAATGAAAGCATTTTGGTTACTTTAAGCAACAAGTTTTAGCTTATGGAGACGCTTGTTTTCAGTGGCTTATTTAGGACATGATTCAGCATTGTGACTTCAAAGGGGCGAAGGTGTCTGTGTTTGGAAGCCTTCTTAATATTAATAGGGCTACCTGCATGGGGTTTGGTCGTGAGCCGGCCTGGGCTGCCACACAGACAAGTGACAGTCTCTTTGGCCCGTGTTGTTTGCGCATTTCCCCTCTTTCTGAGGACTGCTGCTGCTTTTCTGTGTGTTTTTGAGGAAAGGCCTGTGCCTTAATTTCTCTGGTTTTGTGTGTTTGGATGTATTTGCATTTCCCTCAGAGAAGTATATCTGCCCACTCCCCTTTGTGTAGGGGTTTTTGTAGATACTGAACTACTTTATAGTATGACAATAATCCTTACAAACAGCTTCTTTTACTGCAGCCCAAGGAATGTAGATTACTTTGAGAAAGCCTAAATATCTGCTTTCTTCCCTTATTTTAAATGGATGCATTCAGTTTGTAAAGGACAGCCTGAGTTCCATAAGTGGAATTGATTATCTATCCTTATGTGGCCTGATTTGTGCTAAGTACACTCTCAGGAACACACGAAGTAAAGGTCGATGCTGGAGACAAGACGCTGGATCTGATATTACTTGAAGTTTCTCTATTTGGCCAAAAGGAAGTCATCCCGCCATTCTGTACACACGTGCCCTTTCATTTCCAGTATTGATACAGGTGTGTGCTCTGCTTACACCTTTGGTTTGAGGAATTCATACTCAACAGTGGCAACAAATACTAGAGACAACTGGCAAATAGAAGACGTCACTGTTGGTTAGAAATATCTGCATATATGTTGTGGTATTGCTGTTTTCCAAGGGCTGGTGCCTGTGAAAGCAAGAGAAAGCTTTTATATGAGAATTCAAACTTGGCCTATATTTGGGGTCTTGAAATAGTGACAAAATCAAACTGTGTCTATAGGTCATAGATTTCAATACAACTACTCTCTCTGGGCTAGCTAGGGTTTCGCTTCCATACTGCCATCTTTGAGGAGAAATCTTTAGGAAGGGGCATAGGTACAGCCCAGAGTGATATAAAGGGACGTTCTCATTCAGTTTCTCATGCAGTCCTTTGTTTTTCCTCTAAGCTGTAAAATCTTAAAGCACTATAGAGACATTGAAAATTCTTGCAGAACTCATTTGACTGCTGTTATTCCACTTTCCATAATGTGTTGTGGAAACAGGGTTAACCCAATGGTAGAGAGGAGGGAGTTTGTTGTGGGGAAGCGATGGAAGAATTTTGCCTTAAATTCTACTCTTTGTGCATCTAATTCCCTGCATGTTACAGGACTTGCTTAGAGCATCTGCTTTATTGCCTTCCTTTTCTATTGTTACTATATTTTTACTGCTGGTTCTCTGACTGACATGTACTGCAGCATGTTAGCACTATCTGCATAATTTCATAGCTTGTATACCTTCATAAATTTACTGTGCAAAGTATTATTTCTTGCAACTGTATAGATTTATTTTTCTTAAATATACAAATTTTAAATTGCCCTCAGGACTCATGCCATTTATTCTTAAATTGAATCTTATTTTTTGTAATCCAGTTCCAAGTGATAGAGCATTCCTCATATTATACTGACAGAAATAAACACAGAGCTGTAAGTGCTGTCTTGCCAGAGAATTATACGAGCTTGTAATGGCTGCATGCAACTGAATTTTCATTTTACTTTTATTTACTGGAGAGCTAGCCTAGGATTTTGAATTGATTCCTTATTTTTGTTTGCATTTATATGTATTTCTTCAATAAAAAGAAGAAATCTCCTGTTATTTCAGGCCTCATCAACCTTCCTGAAAAATAACATGAATAATAGAAGTATAACAAAAATTGAAATACATAACTGTAGTTTCCTTTCAGTCGTACAAAAAATCTCTGCTAAAACAGCAAGTGTTCAGAGCAGAAGGTGGCTTGTAATTGCAGCCGTTCATTGAAACCGCATTCAGAGAACAGTTATTACAGTTATAATGTATTAACAAATAACAGGTAGTGCGTACATTAAAATTTGTTCTGAATAAGGTAAACTTAGGGTTAAAATGCTCCTAGGAGGAACTACCCAAGTCATGGGCAGTGCACAGCATAGCGCTCTAATAGGAGGCGAGGGGAGGTTACCTATCGACTATCATGGCACAAGGTGTAGCATATTAATATTTAGCATATGTATCTTTGTCAGATAAGTCACGTATCTCATCATTGACGTCATGGATGTAGAATCCATGGCATAATACTCCTATTAGCAGGAAGGAAAAATGAAAATGCTTTGGAAAGCTAGATGGTGTTATATGGGGCTGGGAAGCAGTCAACAGTGCTTTGTAAGGCCATTTAAAGCAGAGAGGGGTGTGCAGCCATCTTTTAGCCTGCATAAGCTTTTAATTTTCCACAACAGTGAACTATTTCTTTTCTGAGTCAAGACTGTCATGTTAGAGCAACAGCGGGACATACAAAGGAGATTGTATAATGTTGGCCCAACACACATTTTTGTATTTTTGCCTAGGCATATGTTGGCAGAAATACTAAATATATCTAGGTCTGTATGTAATATATCAACGACAGGAAAAGGTATGTTCTGGTCATTTTATAAAAAAAGACTGCATGTAGATACCTGTTAATTTTAGAAGTGTAAGAGATACCCATTTAATTCTAAACGAGTAAACTTCAGAGATTCATGTAATTGTTCCTAGTAAAATGATAATGATGCTTATATTTGATTATTTTCTGAAGTCTCAGTCCTAGAAACTTGCACATAACTTACATTCTCCTACCCCAAACTGCTTAGATAAGGTAGTTAAAATGCATTGCTACTAGCATAGTATTAATGCTGTGCCATTAACAGACCTTGATGCCAGTTAGATTTGTGCATAGCTCCATTCTAACTGATGCCATAGAACCACATTAAAAGTATCTTCTATAAATGGTGTTTTCTGTTCCTGTGATAAGGCGGGTAAACTACTCTGAAGAAATAAATCTGAAAATGGTCATTGATCAAAAATTATGTAGTATACAAAATCTTTCCATGCCTGGAAAAAAACCCCCAACATCAGGTTATATACCTGTGTCTGAATCTTTGCCTTTCAATTCAGTTAAAGAAATTGTTGGAGAGTCCATGAATTTAATATTTCCTGATGGCGTGTTTCAATGACGGAGTGTGATGGGAGTATGTTTCGGTGAGATTTTTAGCACAACACTTTTTGCTTCATTTGGTGCAAACCAGGAATCATTGGAGACATTATATGAGGCTGTTTTGAGTAGAATTACAGCCTAGCTGGCTTTCTCTGAGCTTCCAACAAAGACAGAAACTTTTTATTTCTTATCTGTACTCAGCTAAAATTTTGTACTTTGAGGTCTACCAATCTGTACTATCCATACCCAAGGGCAGTACTGATTTTTCCAGATACGTGGGGATGTTTACTGGCTGTTACAGTGCAAGGATGAACTCTTCAAACTGTGAGACCTTAGTGATGGTTATCATTATTCTACAGATTCTGTTCCTGATTGTCTTGTAACACTCCTAGATAAACATCCCCAAGAGACTTGTAGGTCACTGAAAGCTTCTGCCTCAGTAAAACTGAAGTAATTCTACTCAGGAGATAAATAGGCAATGTCAGACACGGTCATCTTAGCACTTTTCTTTGTGACTACATTTTGAAAGTATTTATTTAACTCTCGAGTTGTTTTGTCTTTGCCTTCAACTTGATTTCACAGCAGATCCTGCAATAATCCACCCACTTCACTGACTGAGGATGAGGAGATATTTAACAATTCAGTTGGACCAATGTAGTTAAGAATATTCCAGGTTTCTTCTTGCATTGCTTACATTGTTCATCTTCAGGAGACATCTCCCAATGTTCTTTCCAGGGCTTCATTGTTCAGCATTTTGAAGATTCTGCTTGGCATATTGAAAAGATATTAAAAAAGTCCCTCTCATTTCTTACATTACTCTTTCCTACTGTGCATCTCTGATGTTAGCATTACATCTGTTTCCTTTAACATCAACAAATGCACCATTTTTAGAAAAGTCACTGTTTCCTTAAGTTTCTGATCTGTTGGGCTCTTGATTAGCCATCCCAGACTTCTATTTCTTTTTCTGCAGTGCAATCTCATGCTACTAGACACATTCAACTGCAAAATGAATATTTGTATAATTTTATATGATATAACATTAATATGCTTTTCACTTCTAGTAAATCTCAATTTGTTTCTTGACTCATTAAATCTGTAAGTATATTGGCAGCTCCTGACACAACTGTTACCTTTGGCTTGTGATGGTAAGATTTCACAGGGTGGTTTACATTAAATATGATTCAAGACCACAGATCTCAACAATGAAAAATTTTCTTATATCCAATAAATAAAAAAATTTCCAATATCTAATAAATGAAAGATTGTTCTGTGAATTTTTATCTTCAAATTTATTTCTAAGTAAACTTTGATTTGATTCACTGGGTGCCATCTGTTGGAAAAGGGAAGCATTTCTTACTATTGTTTTCTTTAAAGATCATTTTTACTAGTATAATATCACAGGGGAATCATTATACTTTATAAATATATGCAAATATTAGAGTTGATTAAATAATATTTTGATTATTTTAAGTGATTTTTTTCTCCTAGATACCTTAAATATAAAGCTGAATACATAGAATGACTATAAAATAAATAAAATTGATCCACATTCCATTGGTAATTATGGATTGTGAAATAGGCGTAGTGTTGTCTGATTTTTAACTTAGTCTCTAATCTAAATAACATAGTTGTGGGATTTATTTTTTTTTTTTCCTCTGAGTACGATAGGAATGTATTTCTGCTGTGTGGAATAGGAAGTGAAAACCCCTTCAATAATTGCCAGGTTCACCTGTGGAATAAAATGTGGAAAAGCCTTGGATACCACTTGCCAAACAGCTGTCAGAGGGAGAATTCTGCTATTGTAGCACTCTGCGTAGGAATGTCATTCTTTGTATGCCCGGCAAAAACTTTTGGGAGATTCCTTCTTCTAGAGAAGAACTGTAAGATATGGCTCTGTAAGGAAAGCTAACAATATTCTATGAACTGATTTCAATTTGCTGTCTGCTCAGCCTTGCATGTCCTCATGTTTTTAGCCCTTTTCAAAAACTTTCAAGAAATTGTTTTATTTTCATTAGAGAAGTCTTACAAGAATACGGAATCCCCTTTCCAGAATATTTGCTTCATTCAGGAACTCTTGCTTCTTGGGTATTGATTGTGTCTAATTTTTCTTCTGCTGGGGGACCTGAGGGAGGAAATAGTCTGCAACAAAAACTACCCTTCATCTTTTCAGACGTGGCAGGCTTGGCGTGTTCCTCAACATCCAACGTAATGGGTGCTACAAAGACTTGCGCTGTCTTGGCTGTTTGTGAAAGAATCCTCTCCCTGAACTCCCGTTTTTGTCCCAGGTAACTTATCCTTCTTGACTACCTGGCAGCTCAGAATTACTCTGTCAGGCACTTTGTATTTAGAGAAGCACCAGTACTGCTCTGAACTGTACACAGGAAAGGAAAAACAGTTTGTTTTGTGGCAGGGAAGAACGCCACGCTGGGGCGAAGCACGTTTACCAGTCCATCCAGTCCCATGCTTTTGTAGCTTCTCTATTATGTTCCAGACAGGTAACAGTTCAAGGCAAACTTTTCAGGAAATGCTGCATGAATGTCCAGGATCTATAGGCTCATCAAATACAGTTTTCCGCTACCATGAAAACCTAGTAAGGATACTTAGAAGAAAAATAGGACCATTTTTGACATTCCCCCCATCCCCACTCCCCCCCAAAAAAAGGATCCAAGTCATTTTCCATTTTGGAATTAATGGTTTAGGGAGAAAAAACACTATTACCCTATTTTCATTCCATTTCTCTTTAGTTTGGGTTTATTCTTCTTGTGTCCAGTACTCTTCTCCGCCCCCCCTCCCCCCAAGTTCTTGCTCTGAGGCTCACCCTTTGTGGATCTGAATACGTTCTGCGCTGAGCTGAGAATCCCTCGATATCCCCAAAACCTTATGAGAGACAAGCTTCTTGCAGAATCAGACCCTTATACACACACGAGTTCCTTAGCTTTAGGTTTCTGTTATACAGCCTCATGCTTATGCTGCAAATGTATGATGACAAGGGAGCTGTTTTGAATCTTCTTTTAAGCTGCAGATGGTGCACTGAAAATAGGCTGTACTGTACTATATGTTACCTTGATTTATGTGAAACATCACATATTGATGTCTTTATAGACAGCAACTTAGTGTTTCAGAGGAGTCTGCATGTTACAAAAAGGGCAGCAGGTGTTATTTAGACTAAATTGACCTTGAAATTGATTTCTTTATTTTATGACTTACTGAGGAGAGATTAATACTTTTTTTTTTTTCCTGCAGCCTGAAACAATTTACATGGTAATAGAAGGCATAGTCAGTCAAATAAATTGCTGGAAGTAGTAGTGTTCCAAGAAAGAAAATATGGATCTTACTTGCATTGATTCTTTCTGTCCCCGGGGAGTAGCTAAGACTTTTAGCACCGGGGAAAGACTGCCAAAATTTATTTTTCCCATTAAAGGTAGAAGAATGGATAGTAATGTCTGTAAGCTGACATTTACTCTAAACTTTCTGTTGGAGAGGCGGGGAGAAGGGTGTGCCCCATACAAGATTTAGGGTGCGTTTTAATGCTATTTCATGATTTCTGTAAGGGCAGGTGGATAGAAGAGAAAATCATAAGAAACTTCTGGAAAGCCTGATGTGGAGACAACACAGCTGCCCTTTATAACAGAAGAGACCTTGATAATAGCCTGTAAACGGTTGTTGCAGTTCCACCGTTGAGTACCAACAGAAATCATCTCTAAATACAAATGTTCACTGAGACAAGAGACCTAAAAGAAATTACCTGGAGGAGGCACTGATAGGAACATGAAGTATAGTTCTTATGGGAGGGGGAAAGAGTTTTTCTTTGTGCTGCCATGAATGCTGCAACGCTGGAGTGATGTTATTTCTGCTGCCTGTAGACTCCAAGACAAGAGCATAGTTAAATGATTGTCAGTGGCATAGTACTTTGAGTAACCTGAACATATATGAGATATTATTATGACATTACCTGAAAATAAGCATGAATGCAACTGCGCAAAACAAGAAATTGTTTGTTTTAAATACAGAAATACTGTATAGGAAAACATCTTATATATGAAAATCGTTATGATCATCCTGGGACTGGGAGTAGAGAATTAATCTCTTTTGTCTATCAGAAAGCTGCATCTGAATGCTATTACTGCAGCTGTAGTGGATTAATGATTATTCCAATCTTTGTAATACAAGAGGAGGAGATTGGTGTTTGGCAGACACCCGTCTGTCCAGGCCAAGCTTCTGGCACTACTGGGAAAGGGCCTCAGGCTCCTGCTAACAGGCTTAGATTAGTTTGGACTATTGTTGGAATTCTCTGTCCCCCTAAAAATAACCTTCACCTGAGGAGTTTTTCTAATTTTGCTTTTATTTTCTGGCTCACTATGCCCTGGATTACCACAGGTGGCAAGCATGTTAGCAATATGGAGCACAATCACAAGCGTTCCAAGTAGGTGTCCCAGATGCAACATTGGTCCAGAGCTGTTCGTTAATTTGTACCTGGTTCACAGAGCTGCGCAGTACTTGGAAATAAGCTGTGTGTGGGAAGTATATTTGAAAAATACCTGTTTAAAAAGGCATATTTGTTTGGAACTCAGTGTGTTGCCTTCTGGTAAAGAGAGAGTTGTGTACAATAAAATCTGCTGTCTCTTTGTATGCCTGCCTCTCCTAGAGTTTCCCAAGAGCAACACCCCTGCAAAATGGTTAGCCGGGGGGGTTGAATTCTTACAGTGCCCTTTACAAGCACCGTGAAACAATGATCTGGGGTCAGCCATGCAGCGTACTGTGTGACAGCTGCACAACAAGAAAGAGAATGCTAATTAGAAGACAGAGTGGAAGGTAATGGGCATTGAATACAAATAGTTGAATGTATGTTCTACTGTATCTCTATGTACATTCTGTTTGTATGATGTGCGTAAGAAAGCTGACATATTAAAATGGGTATGAGGTGGCAATAAGATAGAGTAGCTAAGGTGAAGGAAAAGATGAATGCAGGAGAGCAAAAAGAGTAAACATGAAAACCAGAAAAGGTAGAAAATGCACAGCATTATCAGTGATACAGCAGTGCATAAAGATGTGGAAGCGCTATTAAATTATGCAGAGGTTAGAAAACAGAACAGATGATTGGGTTGGTGTTCGTTTGATGTCAATCTGGGAGAGCTTGCAGCTTCTCACAGCCGCCAAAAGTGACCGCTTTCCTTTGTGGACAACAGATGCAATTGGACTGTAGAAATTTGTCGGCCAATTTTTATGGTAGTTTGGCATCTATATATGTCTTAAAGTCCATTTCTTGGCATTCCCTGTGAAGAAGTCAGTGTATACAATGGCTAAGTTGAATAGAGAGCAGCTGATATTCCACTTTATACTTTTAAGGAACTAGTGCACTAAGTGGATGCTCACTGCATAAGAAGGCCCTTTTGTGACTTGACTTGGAACAACACATGGAGGAAAAGTTAAAAATAATGAGGATGTTTTTGATACCACTACAGATGTTAATTTTTGTAGCTCATAAATTCTTTTCATGTGTCAGTGGCAAATGTAATATGTTTCAAGCTGCTGTGTTTCTGCAATGACTGTCTTTTGAGACAGTTTACAGTCATTAAGCTTCTTTTTAGGTGAGTGGTACGGTCCTCCATATATTAATGGGTAAACTGGGATGCAGAGGAGTGAAATGCTGAAAGGTCATGCAGTGAAGTAACAGAGAATTACTATCAACTCCCTGAAATACATTCTATCTACTGGATGGTAGCACATCTATAAATAAAAGATCTAGAAGTTTAATACCTGGAGGCATACTTAAAAATAATAATAATAATTAAAAGAAGTTCACAGCTGTTGCTCTGCTGTCTTTGCCAGACATGCTTCAATTTCAGCTTCTCAGACTGTCATTCCCAAACATTAGGAGGAGCTGCATAGCTTCACTTGCACATGCAAATCTGATCTTATTGACAGGAAAGGCAACACAGCAGGAGGCTACTCCTGGCAGACCTTTTCAAAATATAAATATGAATGTAATGGCTGTATTCATTAGGGAAGAGACAAAAATTTAACATGCCAACTGTTTTCTAACATATCCTTTTAAAAAAAGTTCTAATTACTAACTTGAGTCTTGCACTTGTATTTATCGTGTCTGTATTTAGATACTGCAGTACTCCTATCATCTACTTCAAAGCCTCTCTAAGCCTTTGTTTCTATATTGGATTCACAGCATTGTAGTCAGCTTATTCTCACACTATCTGTACCACGGTAATATTCTATTTCTTTCCCCCCCGCCCCCCACCTGCATTCTGGTCTCTTCAACTGCAAAGCCATCAGAAGATATGCCCAAGCCCCGAACTGCTTTGTGTCCCCACTTGTGGAATGCTGTTTTGAATGTAGGAGACGTTTCAGGAGGGATAGAAAACTAGGAATTTTATGTTGCTTTAGGGTGGACCCAAGCGTAGACCTGTCTGCAAGGATGATGAGCCAGCATAGCCATGAGCCTGCCTGCCTGCGCGGCCTATGCTACAGTGGTTTGCAACAACATTATATGCCTGTTGCCAAGCAGGCAACTGAACCAGGGTCCTTCTCATGGAATGTGAGTCATTTTTCATAAGATGCCAAGAGAATTTTGGGCTTTTTAGAAACTGTCGTTCAAACTTCTATGGCAAGGCTGTGCAGACCTAGTTCAGGGAGTGTACTGGACTTCTTGCCTGAGTTTCTGAAAGGCAGTGGCTGTATTGTCATCCTGTCCTTCCCACCCACACCCCTCTGAAATAGGGATAAGAATACTAGCCTTCCTGGGGATCATTATTATAAACCCAAAAAGTGTGTAATTTAGTAAAGAGGGTCTAACGCATAAGATGAATGGCAATGAGCATCTCTGTCATCAAATGTTTTACTAATGGCTCCTCTGAGCCTAATTATAGTGGTGCTCAATGTTGAACTTTATTCTTGTTATGTAAAGTGCAAACTATTCTGTTTAATCTGATTTATTTCTTTTTCCCTTCTCTCTCTTTTCAGGACTATAAATCTGATGTTATGACTGTGGTTTCCAGGGCCAAGACCTGTCCTCAAGGTCCAGTAAGTAGAAGCATTTTGCTGAATAGATTAGATTGTGTGACTGAGTTTAGATCTTCTTTTAAATTGCTTCAGTCATCAATCACTGGACCCAATTTTTGCCTGTGACACCTTGCTGCTTTTGAAGTGACTGTACTTGAATTTGCTTAAATTCTCTTTAATACTTGAATATATAGTATAGCAAAGATCTATCTTACCAAACTAAATAAAACTGATTAGTGTCACTGCAGCGTAGGTTCATTAACAGCCCAGTGAATCTATCTTGTGTGCTACTACCTGTATCATATCAACATGCAGACTTGGCTTCAGGTTGTGTCTCGCTGCTATGCAGAGGATTAGAGCATTTGAGTAAGTTGTAGGGTGGGGTACAACTGCAAGCCCCGCTGCAGTCCCCTATTGTAAGGGTGTCCCCAGCTGTGGGTAGATACAGAAAAACAAAACAAAAGTTTGAACAAGTTCAGTGGTGTGCAAGACCAAAATGTTCACAAGAGTAATGCCACTGGTTGCTTGAAAACTGAGCAGGACTGGACCAAGAGGACCTACCTTATATTGGCTTAAAGGACAGAAATAACTTAGTCTGTCTCTGTCCTATCCTGCACCTGTCCTTCTTCATTTTCCATATAATATTATCACTTTGCAGGAAATAGGTGTACCATAAAATAAGTTTATGCTAAGTTGTTACGGGCCTGATTTTTCAGAGGTGCTGATGATAATCAACTCCATTTGATGTCACTGAGTTCATAATTTGTTGCAGTCAAGTCCCTTTAATCTTTTTGTTTGTTTGTTTTTGTTTTTCTAAAGCACCAATATCATGCCATAGGGCTTTCTCAAGTCCCTGTGGTTGGATGAAGTAACTGTACATTTGGAGTTTTTGTAGTTATTTTTTTCTTCTGATTATCTAAATTGTATCCCCTTAGACCTGAGGTTGTACGAATGTGGATTTATGTCAGAATAAGGAAATAAACAATACCTCAAGTATTTGGCAAACCCTCTTTTCCTGTTGGCAGACATGATTAATGTAATTTTCAACATGAACCTTAAACATTAAAAGTTCCTTGAAAGAAGGAGGCGGTTGGACTCTTTCCAAATGAACACTGTCTTTCAGTTTGAAATCACTGCCTTCTGAAACTGCTTAGTCACATTAAAGTAAATATAAAAATATCTTGAAAGATCAAAATATATACAAAAGACTTAATTTATATGATGATGATTTGACAGAACCCTTTTTTTACCTCATATCCTAAGTTTTGGAAGAATATCTTCTATCAGTAATTCTGCACTGACACTGGCACTTCCTTCCCACTAGAACAGCTTTCAAAAGCTGTAATTGGTACTGAGAAGTTGCAGCCTTTCTGTTAGTTTGTCAAAAGTTAACTTGTAAAATAATGTTGTGAGAGGTGAAGACTTATTTTTAGAAACTTGGTTTTTGTGGTTCTTATATTTGCATTGCAATTAGATTTGTATTGGTTAAAAATGAATGTTTTGAAGAATGATATAGGGGTTTTCCAGCTGAATGTATCTTCTAAAATAGAAAATGGTCTGCTACAAGTGCAGAACAAGGTTTTATAAACACCTGTTGTTTTATATTGAACAGCTCCCTCTTCCCTTTTTAAAAAAAAAAAAAAAAGAGGGATGGGAGGGAAGGGATGGGGGCTCTACAGAACTTGTTGGCCAAACTTAACCTTGAAGTTCTGATTTGTTTTTTTTTTTTTAATGTTACGATTCAATTCTTTGGTTGCTGTTGTCTGTAAGAAAGTGTTCTCAAACTTCAAAGTACTGCCTTAAAAACAGGATTTCAGTTGTGTTGCTTGAGCCTCGGTAACTCGTAGACTTTTAATTATTGCTGTTTTGCTTGTTTTTGGGTGAGGGAAAGAGTTACAAAGGCGAATTTAGCAGTGTATTTTGATCACTGAAGAGGGTTGTGATGGGAAGAGAAAAGGGTTTCATGTTTTCCATGATATTTCTGATGCCACACAACCATGGCATAAAAATGAGTTAAGAGTTAAGCCTATTTCTCTTGAAATTACACTGTCTCTGTTGTTGCTTGGAAAATTGTTTGTTGTGATGGATGAGAAGGAATACATAGATTTTTCAAATGTGTTGCCAGATCATTGCTTATAGAACAATCTGGTAATAAAAGGAGAGTTGACAGATAAGAATTCAAATGGATCTGATAATGAATTATTGAATAATGCCCCAGTTCCAGAGCCTGAAAGGCTTATTTCCAGTGTCAGTTTTTTTAAGAATTGTTGGCTGCTTTTCCTGCTCTTAGTGACAGATCCTATATGAAAGTCTAATGCAGCTGAAACTCATAGACTGAATTTACTTCTGTGTTATATAATTGAGCCTTTATTGAAATGGCTGGAGTTAGTGATGTAAAACTACAGCGGTAACTCAGTAGTGAATCGGATCTGTCAAATTTCATGTTTCTTGATAGGTATAGCTGCTTAATAGATTGTTTGTTAAATAATTCAAGATGTTTTCATTAAGCTGAGTGATTGTGCCTTTTAAAACTTTCTTTTGTTCTTAAATCTCATCAGGCAATCAGTTATACCTGTGGAGCTAAGAAAAATCTCATGGAAGAAATGACTGTTGGGAAGCTTTAGGAAGTTGCCAGCTGCCAGAATGTGGAGGGCTGTACTTGGGTCAGGATTCTGCCAATTTGGTCCCTTTTCTTATAGCTTCCACCACGTGCTGTACTCTTCTATCTGCGGTTTCATACTTTTCTCCGAGGCTACCTTAAAATCTCATTCCTGCTTATTCAAAGGTTTATGTTTTCTAAAACGGCTTTGCCTTTTCCTCAGTCTCAATTTCTCAAATTATTGTCTCTATATTGATATTTGATAACAAATATCATGTACTGTTTTTAATCAAGAGATGTTGAAAAAAGGTACTGGGAGTAAAATAGGACTCTTCAGGGTAATTCAGTAGGGACAATAATGATTTTTGCTGAGAAATAAAATTGCTGCAAGAATTGCTGCCTGTGATCTGAATAGAAATGTGCTAGCTACCTGAAATTACCTTCTCTCCTCTGCCGCTTCGGGACAGATATCTATTAGCTGGAGATAATGGCTTCCAAAAAAAACCCTGGATTTCTTTAAATTTCAGATTTCCATTGAATGGAATGTATCCTAGCACCAGCATTTTAAATAAATAAATAAACCCACCACTGCCAGGGACAAGAATAGAATTGAGAAAAAAAAAGCCACTCCTCCCTAAGCATCATCAGAGTACATTTGGATAATATGTTGGGCGGGAGGGGAGAGTCTATTGCACAAGGGAGAAAGGTGCCGATCTCTCATATGGTACTGTAGAACTGATCTAATTTAAAAGAATTAAAAGAAACAAACTGGGGAAAATACTGGTAACTTCTCTTTTTAAATTCCCGACCTAATCTATAGAATTCCTGCAAAATATAGGAAAATTCTTTACAGCTCGATCATGTGGATTTGCAAGTATTCTATGGGTTTCACTGTATGTGAACTGAATTCAGAATGAGGTCAAAATTTTACCTGAGATGCCTAACATGGGAAGATTTTTGTCAAATTTTACGTCACAATGCCTGGCTCCTTTTGAGTATCCAGGCACGTGAAATGTGCTGGTATGTTAATCCACAGCAGATAGGAAAATTCAGAACCTGTTAAGGAACCTTGACTTTTATTTCTTACATATTCATTTGTTTACAGTGTTATTGCATGTTATTATTGCACATGACTGTGGATTTTTTAAATCTCATCAGACGAGTTGGCCCAATGGCTGGAGGTGCAGTCCTTGTTAATTGGGAATAGTCTCCTTGAAAATATTCCAACATAATTTAGATGATGAGATAGTGTTACTATTACAGGTTGTATAGAGGGAAAACCTCAAATTATAAATGTTGTTTAATGATAAATGAAATGAAGACAAATCAGTCATTCTTACATTCTCAGTATTTGAACTCCTGTAATATATTGATATCCTTTTCCTCTTCCATCAGGCTATCATTTGTGTGTTATTATTAAAGTAGGTGCATACCTTGCTGAATTTTTGTTATCGGGGTTAGCCTTGCCTAGAGTAGTAATGATGTGGATGTCTACAAAGCTGTAGATATTTCATTATTCTTAGAAAAGCAGATCTTTAGGGGAAGTTGACAGAGGTTGACATTTTGATTTTTCATTGTATTAAAATAAAGCTTGGGGACATCTTGGCTGGCAGTAGAGATGATACGAAGCAATGCCTTGTTCTCTTAGCAGCCTTCCTTCCTTTCACCATCAGCAGTTCTTCTGCTTCTGTGCTTTAGCCAAGGAGTTAAATCAGTCTAAATAAAATAACAATAAGCAATTTCCAATAGCTGGAAATTCAAATGCTAACAAGCATGTGAATTGACAGAGCTGCCGAAATGCGGGTAAAGTTTGATAGGAGATTTTTGAACATTCATGGTTCTGGTGTGGAAAGAAAAGCTGGGGTTGGACAGTAGCTCAATACATAGAGGGAAGACATATCCAGCGAGGAGGACATTTATGAATAGACTGAGTATCTATGTAAGTTTTTCTTTGCTTTGTTACTCATGAAAGATAAGCCAAACTGATGTTTGAAGGCTCTCAAGCAAGGTTGGTCACACACCTCTGCTACTTGGGAGATTAAGGAAGCCACTCTATGGGCTACATGAACTGAAACACGGTTCTTTGAAAAGGAATTCAGAATAAGCAAAAGACAAAAACAAATGCCTTTGCTGCTGTCAGTAATACTCATTTATTGGTAGTTCTACACACTGGAATTTAACAGCTTTTCAGGAGGGAGTTTGAGTATACTTGCAATCTACAAATAAGCAAACAGAGATTAAGAAAAAGCAGGAAAAAAGGCTGTGTCTGCATGAAAGTTGTATAGAAGCCGTGTAGAAGTTGATGTTTTTCACTGCCAGCAGTACTAAATTGTTTGTAGGGCGGAGTGTGCTCCTATAGATGGAATGCAATTGACTATAATAACTAGGGTATAAATATACATTTCATACAGCGGTTCTGTAAATCTCTGCTTATATAATTCAAGTGAAACTAAGGGGAACGTGATAATTTTGCCCAGCTTCTTCTTTGAATCTTTTGCTTGGATTTCAGTCACGAGTTGCAAAAATGTGCTACTGGAAAACAAATGAATAAAACTGATTTGCATAAATATTTGCGCGAGCAAGATTGTAACTATTGTATAGCTGCCCATCAGACAAATTTTATTTAGCTGTGTTACCAGAATTGCATACTGTTCACTTTGATTTTATCATTATCTTAGAGGCACAAAAAAAATCCATATCATGGATATTGAAAATATTTATAGTTCAGTTAATATTTCCTTTGTTAGTCTTTTGTATTCTGTTCATATTAACAATGTTTGTAAACTAGAAAACTCCAGAATTTTTTTTTTTTTTCAAAAAAACCCAAAACAAAACAAACCAGAAACCATGCTTCTGAAAGCCAGCAATAAAAACCTTTGAGAGTACCTATGGATGAGAAATATAAATTAGACCAAAACTAACCCAACCTAACCCCCCTGCCCCACAAAGACCCCTTTTAACTCCCCTTAATAGTATTGCCATCACTTTAATATATGCATTACAATGTAATAGTAATAGCCAACTTATGTGTATTAATTTTCTGCCATTTTTGAGGTGACTTCCAGTAGGATAGTTCATATTGTCTAATGGTAAACCCAGGATTTTGGGAATTATAGTAAAATGACATCTCATCAGGACACTGTTTAGCACTTTCTGTCAGAGCAGAATGACAGTGGTGATGAACTCTCAGATTTAAAGTGCGATGACAAGATGCCATCTAGTGACAATTTGTAGGAAATTGTAGTTCACAATCTGTGTTTACAGAAATGTTTTTTTCTCTTTTTGAGGACTCAAAGATTTGTATTTCAGAGCAGGAATTCCACTATCATTCTATTACCCAGAAGTTGTTTTTCTAGAAAAATGTTTTACACTAGATTCAACTTCTGTTATATTAAGCGTGGGACACTGGTGGTCAATTCCTTTGCTTCCTATACTTACCTCTGGTTTTGCTTTGCAAAAGTAAATACTGTGACTACTGCTTTTTCCAAATCTGGTAAGCATAAAATGTGTTTCTTGGTGAATTTGGTGAAGTAGTATTTCAGCAGTTCTACTCTTAGCTGACAGAGAATATATATAATAATGGTAGAAGAGAAGTTATTTTGAATATAGAAGGTACTCATTTTTTCCTTTTAAAAAAAAAAAAACAGATTAAAGTATTTGCATATTTTTTGTGTTCCTTATTGGAAGAAATTATTTGAGGGTTTTTTGGGGTTTGTTTTTTTTTTATTCAGTTGCTGCTTAGAATATAAGGTACATAAAATGACTGTTTTATTGTTTGTCAGAACAGTTATTTTCGTTTACTGGGAAAGAACCAATTTGACAGAGATTGAAATGAGATATGTGCTCTTTAAGTAATACACTATTTTGAGTGGTACATGTCTTTTGCTGGTAATAGACTTCTGGTTTCCCTAGAGAGAGCCAAATCTGGTTTGGAAGAGTGCTCTCTTACTGCATCCTGGGAAAAATCGTGCTGGGTACAGTTTCATTTTGTTCCAGAAGTAATCTTTATAGTGGGTACCTGACAGTGTGCCGTGAACATTGTCCTCTCGGCCATATTAGCATGAGTTTGCGAGGAAAATTTCCATGTCTTTATCAATGTAAAATGCTACCAAATTTTACAGGACACAATTTTGACATCTTAGAGTTGAAGTCAACAAAGTCCAGAACAAATCCTCTACTGCTCTACCCCTCTGTCTGTACCGCCATCTTCTTTAATTAACAGAAAGTAGAATGTTCTTATACTAACTACAATTCTCAAAAAGAGTGAGTGTTTACAAAAGGTGAGATAACTGAAGAAGTGATTTTATAAATGTCCTCATATTGTAGAGAACTTGAAGATATTCTTAACCTGAAGCATGTGAACAGTCCATTTGAGAAAGATGAAAGTGTTTCATAACAGGCTAGCATTTTAGCAGTAAGTCATCTATCAGACCCAGAATAAGGAGTTGTGGTGTACCTTTTTGAATAGACGGGTATAATTTGTATTTTTCATACACTCATTTCCATGCAAAAACATATTACGTGCAAAAATAAAAACAATTTAATTTGCAATTACCATATTTGGAGATTCTGGCAGTCTTACTGTATTTAGGTTAAAGACCAAATGGCTGAAAATAGACTGTGTTAATTTTATTATGCATAAGGGAAGACCCTTGTTTTTGATTTCTTCTAAAAAATATTGATACTTTCTTCCCTTGACTGTTTATGTAGTTCCATGGGAGCTATGAAGGAAGTGTGTGTGTTGAGAGAGAGAGATTTGCTTCTGAGGAAATAGCTAAATATCCATTGAATGTAGAATAGTATTAAAAAGAAGACAGAAAGAAATAAGCTTCCAAAAGCAATCTTGCATTGCTGACATTTTTAGAAAAGGAAGGATTTATGAGAATAATTGAAGCCATTGTAAATTCTGCCATGTTGCTCATCAGTGTTCTCCAATTTGCATCCTAAGAAAAGTACCAATAATTTCCTGCCTAAATAAGATAGAAAGTGTTGTTAAGAGCACGACAATGGTTATACTTGGTGAGACTATCGTGCATGGCATTTTATTCTAGTATGGGCGGTAACAGTAATTATAAACCTATAAGAAAAGCAGATGTACCATAATCTTTAATATGTTCCTAAATTTCTCCAAGTCGTCACTGAGATATAATGGCTTGTTAAGGAAGTCTCTGTTTTTGCCTTTAATAACCTGTAATAAATATTTTCTAAGGTTTTTCTTGAAACAGTATTTCAACCTGCTCATCTTTTTGGCACCTGCAGTATCTTTAATTCTGTCTTCTGTTCATTTAGTTGAATGGATCCTCTGTCTACTTGGGGAACATATAAGTTTGCCATGTTGCTACTGCTTTATTTTAAATTTACAAATAATATTGGAAGAAATCTGCTGATTGTCCTTCTTTGTATACAGAAGTCATAGTACAGTAATTCAGAATTACAGTATGTATCCAAGTATGTTTTGTGCTACATGATTTTTGATTATTTAAAAGCCACTGAAAAATCTCACTTGAGTAAGCTTGCCAGTTTAATGTTTATAGCTGTTACTAATGCCAAATATTGTCAGAGTAAACTGTGGGTTTGATTAAATATTTCTATAATGATGTTATCAAGGCCTCAAGCATCTGAAATATGGTAAACAAATGTGCAAAAGTACCAGTAAAGAGAAAAGTAAAACTGTGAGGCCCGAAAGGGATGTGCCAGGGTGTGGGTGTTTGTTGTTCAATCTCCATTAATAAAACACTTCATGAGTGTAGCAACAAAATGTGAGTCACCAGAACCAATACAAAAACCTAAGAGACTGAAATCTGATCCATAAACACCCTAATAGCAGCAATGAATAGTGACGTTCTTTTTCAGTATCTCTGAGACAGCTTAAAATACCAAGTTTGAATCAAATATTGCTGGAAAATTCATTGCCTACAATTAGCCAGAGATCTAAAATAAAAATTAGTACTTAAAAAACCAACCAGTGAAACAACGATTAACGAGGAAATTTTTTTTAAAAAAAAAGTGTTGTAGACCAGTGAAATGAGGCTGAATAACAGAAGCAGAATTACCCACGTGGAGAAGTAATGTGTCTTGGTAAGACAAGCTTATGTTGAGTCCAGCCTACAAAATCAGCAGTGTTTTAGGTTTGAATCGGTGAGATCAAAGTTTTGAGATAAGTATCAGTGTAGAAGAGAAATACTTGGGGGGGGGGATGACAACCTATTTCCTCACAATTAAAGATCTTCTCTGTTACCTCCAGTGATGTAAATATCTGTGGTGTTGAAAATCTGTTCTAATATTAATAATGCCTGTTTGCTCGTTAAATGAATTAATTCCTACAGAATTCTGGGATAAATAATAAATATTGAATCGAACTCCTGTTAGCATCATATGCTGGCTAATCTTACCCCTCAGCTCAACTCAGGTTGAGTGCAGGTGTAAAAGTTAAAGTTAACAAAAGTCACATTCTCTTTTTAAGCTTGCAAAACAGGTTTTTCCTCTTTTGGTCGAATTATATTGTTTTCATTTTTTAATTTTGTCATACAGAAAGTAGAATTGGTATTTTTAAATTGAAATCTTTTTATTTACTGATAAAATTATAATAGTTATTTACACTAACTGGAGGGGAAGAGTCAATGCTCTGATAAGACAGTCTTGAAAGGTACTACCAAAAAAGCAAACGTTTTCAATTTTTGATAACCGTTCCCTGTTTTCTGGCTAAAAAGGTTCAAAATCAAATCCCACGCAGAAATGCACTGTTTAGACCATTGTATTTAAAGGCAGAAGATTAGATGACCCATTTGCCATCTGTATTGTTTGGAGTATGTTTTTTTATTTGATTAAATTTTTATATGCATAAAATAAAGTTTGGACAGAAAAGAACACACCAGATAACAATATGATGAGATTATTTTTCCTAATATCAGAGCTTAAGTAATTCTATTTTTGCTTTTCCTCTTCTTAGAGCAGCTCACAAACAGCATCCTGATCCACAGGCTGTTCAACAGCTGCAGAACCATTGCTGGGGGGGGGGGGTTGCAGCCTGGCAAGTGTATTTTAACGTTGAGAGATTGCTCTGTGAATCTTCACCTGGTGACAGATGACACAAGCATTCACAATACAATAACGTAGCAGTTAAATCACAGAATTTATGTAGGCACAGAAAGTTTTTCAATGATGCCTCTTTAGCGTCTTTTCAAGAGAACTGCTTTAAATGCTCTCTGCAGAGCTACGGGACTTCTGTTTGTTACAGTCCAAGGTCAAGGATGGAAGCTCAGTACAGCAGTACTGATAATATCTTACTGGAGAGGGTGAAATTTCATGTATGTCTACCTTAAGTGTGTCTTAATCATTGGGAGTAAATATTTAAATATATTATGAAGAGTAGAAGCCACAGTTTTGTTTACGTACCTGTGTGTTTGTGTGTGAAATCACCCTTTTGTGTGCTATTTCAGTGAATAACCCCAAGAGCAGAAGTTAATTTATATAAAGTATTCATCAAAGACACATTTGTAGCCTTCGGGTGTTATGTCGCTAATACCTTAAAAATATTTTAAGATTACATTGTGTGCTTGCTATTAATGTTGATTTTAGGAGTCTCTTTATCTTTTTTTCCTGAGTCCTAAATATGTCGTTGAATTCCTTTGGCCTTGAACTGACACATCTCTTTTTCTCAGTTAAGAGTACATTTATTCAGTTGAAAGAACTGGGACAGAACCCCTGTCATATATATCTCTCCTATATTCTGTGACTAAAAACGTATGTGGACGTCAGGCATGTTTGGATATCTGAAATGCTAGGATGTAGCCAGTGGCCTTTTAATGCCGTATACGAATAAGGCAGCCTTTATATGCCATAGGGAAAAGGTCGTAACAGAAAAATTAATTTGTTGCAGCTATGCAACTATGCTCTGTGCAAGTGCAGCCAATATTCTTCTGTTTTGTGAAAATATTGCACTAATTGTTATGGATCTTCTCAAAGTTTTGATTCAAGCTATTTGAGGAACTGTCGTGGCTGACACTGAAGTGACTGGTAATAGCAAAAAGTAGCTGTGATTGGTGAGTTTTGTGGTATTTGTGGTAATCTGTAATAAAGCAGAGAAATTTAGAAGTTAAAGTCTTTGTGTCCTTGTGCTTTACAGAATCCTACAAACACATGGTCACACCCACAGACTGGCTGTAACTCCTTAGATTGGGACAGTAGATTGCACAAAGCAGAAGTAGTCTTCATGACGAAACCATTGAATAACTGTCTAGTCTCAGATGTGTTTACATCTCAGTATTCTGTCCACTCAACACATTGATACACACTTCGTTTTTCCTCTTCACTAATGTTCGTATACAGGAATAGTATTTTTGTATCAATGAAAAGGTCTGTTATTTCAACATTTTTTCTCTCTAAAGACTTAGTAAATGCCTAAGATACATCCAGCTTGCTTTAGGTTTATGGTCTTTGCTAAAGTGTGCTTGTGATTTTTTTAAATTTTTTTTTTCTACTCCAGGTTCTGCCTCTTTGAACATTTCTCCTTTCCTTGAAGTAAGGTGTTAGGAAGTGCTTTTTGAATAAAACTAAACAGATGAGTAAGTTTTGGCTTAGTTCATTGTGCAATATAAGGCAGCTTTCCATGTTTGTATTTTTTCCTTTTTAACAGTAAGTTGGAAGTCATATTTTATTTTTCATAGTAAAAGGATAAGGGCCCTTGAGCCCAAACTAACAACAAATCTGATGAGGGAATGCCCTTACGCAGCTGCTTTTAATATGTGAGTCCCAGGGTTCTGGATTTACCTGTGTAATATGTTAATGCACATGTATTTGCTCTTCTAGCAGGAGCTCTAGACCTGCAGCCACCAGAGTGGTTCTGCTTGCTAATCAGAATTAAGGTATCAGTATTTTCTGCAAATCCTTATATTATCTGTGCATTATTAGCAGTTTCTGAGCTAGTGTGCAACTAATGTCACAGTGAATCTGATTTCTACGTGATGTTTTGACTAACCCGTCACACTATGGAGCAGATGGTATGCTGCTCTGCAGTACGCAAGTCCAACAGATAGCACTTCCCAAAATTACCACAGGTCACTTCAAAAAGTTGTCCGGAATGGGAGAAGAGAGTGAAATTAATTGATTGCCTCTGTTTAGGAAGCTGGCCAATAAAGAATGAGGTGACATATCCTGTTACCAACTGTGTGTATATTGTAAGACAAAACCTGCTGCAAGAATGCTAAGCAGTCATTGGTAGGAGCTCTCTATCTAAAGATAACTGGAGGTCTACATAGCACATCTTCCTAAATTAATAGAATAAATGGAAAGCAGGTAAAATCTGATTAGCAAAGCAAATGGCACGATTTAGGTTTTGGAAAAGGGAAAAAATGTCCCAGCTTGTAAAATGCCTGCAAAGGTAGTTAAATTCCCATGTTTCCTTTTCAAATGTGAGATGTAGACAGAGAAGGTTCTGTCACAAATACAGGGTTATCGAAGACTCCGCTTGGTCTTGTTGCTACAGCTTTAAAAGTCATATCTCCATGTACAACCCAACATAACCAAAACCAAAGCAAGAAAATGTTTAACTGTGTTTGCAAAGGCGTAGATCTTATGCACTGTCAAAACAAGGAATTTTCCAGTCTACCTTCCTCCCATTGTGAATAATATAACTGAAAGTGTCTAGTATAAATGAAGTACAATTACAGAGGTCCTGTTCTCACGTATTGGTGCTCTTTCATCTGATTCTCTCTGCCTACGATTTTTGTTTTTAATGCGGAATTATCTGAGGACTTTATTTTTTTTAATAACTGAATTATCTGAAGAACTGTACTTTTAAAAGAAGGAAGCAGGTTACCTGAAGTTCAAGTTCTGTGTGTGAAAACCTAGTATTTTAAGGTTGTTTCCCACTTCAGTTGTACCAGAGGATCTCTGTGCTATCATGCAATCTTTGTGGACAAAACCTTTTAAGCTTCCTTTACTTTTCTAAGATTGGACAGGGAAGCTTGGGTTTCTCAAAGAAAATATTTCCCTATTCTCTGCTGTTAGAGTATTGTTTTGTCTATTCAACCCTGTGTTAGGCTGTTCATTGTAGTCTTGTAAAATATACTCTCTAGAATGAACAATTCTTGAAACCCCCAGTAATTATAGTAAAATCCTGGAATTTGACCTTGATTTCTTGTAGCATGACTTGATTTTACTAGTTCCTGATTAACTGTATTAGCAGGTTGGCACAATTTCTACAGGCAAATTTGCTGTCCCACTGCTGATAAATGAAGCTGCTATTCCTTTAGTTAACATGTTCTCCCCAGGGACTATTATGGTGTCAACAGCATTTTGAAAAATTGCTGCGGAACTAATAAGGACAGGGAAGTATGCTCATTCCCATTTCATTCATCTGCTTTTCTTTTGTACCTTTTTTTATTTATTCTGTAGTCCTTTCAGTCTTGTCCAAGCTACTTTAAGAAGAAAAGCACTAGATTTCTTTTCAGTGGTATTTCTCTTGCCTTGTTTTGTTTAGGAATACCAGTTCAAGGTAGGATTAATTGGAACAGAGGATTGAAGATTTTTGTTTCTTGAACTGTAAGAACTTGCATCTGATGATTTTATAAAGCATTTATTTCTGTATGTTGGGTAAGCTCTTAATGCTAGGTGCTATCAGTACAGCCAATCACACTGTCTTGCGATTAAGAAATCACATAAATATAACAAGGAAGAAGGAATGTATTTCTTCTCTTTGTCCAAACAAAACATTGCTAATGCAGGAACTTTTTTTGAATGTGATGGTGCTCTTTCATAACACAGAAAGGCTGTGCATGGGTCATGCTCATCTTTTTAAAGAGTTTTTTTACGACACTTAAATATTCTGTGTTTGTACAGAACTTTGAAGGTTTAGGATTGATTCCAAGAGTCACAAACATTACTGCTGCATGTTGTGCATATAGTTAACCTTCAGCTGAGACCCTCTTTCCTCTCAAAGACCTTCCATTTCAAAAGTCTCTGGAGCTTGTGTTTTGCATGTACCCTGTGATCCTAGAAAAGTAGCTTTCCCCTTTTTTATTAACTGAGAGTCCTGTTTATCACATTTCTGTTCCAATAAATCAAGAGAGATACTGTGATAAGAGTTTGCCCTCCTCAGGCTTCGAGTCCCTGCTGTTTCAAACTGCTGGTGTGTGTGGACTCATTGAAATTATTCTGTAACAAGACGGCATTGATAATACCAGGAAAGCACTCTGTGGGTATACAAAGCACAAACACTGAAATACACTAATGATGGCTGAACCAGTCTTAAAGCAGAATACTAAAGGCGATTTAAAATTTAGAACTATGGTATGTGAGGAGTTTGGGGAATTCTTGTTTGGTGGTGTTTTCTATCTGAAGTACGTGAAATCATACCATTGAAATCAAAAGATTAAGGTTGATTCATTTTAAAAGGGGATAAGAGCAATACTGTAGAATAGCAAGCGTTTAGAATGGGATATTGAAATAAAAACCTTGACGCAAACATCCATTGGCAGCTTCTGAAATTGGAGTCTTGTATGTGTGAATGGGTCTGCAGCATTATAGGCATGCACCCTTCAGTGGTTGGAAGTGGACAGGCAGATGAATGTAGACTTTAGAATTGGTAATTGTGTATAGAGTAGACTACTCAGGTCACTCTTATTACTTTTGCTTTCATAAAGTAATATTTTCACAGCAAGAACTACAGGTAATCTTGTCTAAGCATTTGCTCTATTATAAACATACCTATGAACTTGGGATATGACAATTACAACTCTGGAACACTGTATTCTTCTAGCACCATGTAATTCTTCATGCTTGTGTATTATTTTAGACAACTCTTCTAACAGTACAAACAGTTGCTTTCAGAACTTATGTACTTCAAAAATTGTATTTCACACTGAAATGTGGAAACCTTCCTCTTCAATAGGTATTGTGGTATTGGGATTGTTTAGGAGTTTAAAGAAATTATGATTTATTTGCTTCATAAAGTACATTTTCTAGAATATTTGTAGTTTATCTGGTCATGTAACATTGTCCTGAGAGCTGCTGGTGCCTTAATCACTTCAGGGCTTCTAAAACTATGGTCCATAAACTACTGGTGGACTGTGAAGTCCTAGGTGTCTGTCTCGGCTGCTTTGCAGATCGTACCAGCTGCTCTGCTCAGGTGGGCTGCTTGAAGGGGTTCTCCCCAGCCACACTACAGCGTGGAGCTGTTTCCCCAGCCTTGTCACCCAACGTGCTCGAGAGGCTTCTCGGGTAGGGATGCTGGCCTGTAAAAAGGGAGGGGGAAAAAAAAGGAAAAGTATGTTAATCTTTTGCTCAACCTCTGATGCAGTACAGCCCTATTACCAGCTGAGGTTATTTACCCTAGGCTTAAAATAATACAAAATACACAAGTACTCTGAATTAGGCTTTGTCTTGTTTCCGCTGTAACGCCAAGCTTTCAAAGGACTTCTGAGCTGTGCGAGTGTATATTCCAATGGGTATCTGCCCATTTGGATTGTTCTCAGTCTTTCCTAGAGAAAATGTTTTACAATAATCATTTTGGAAAGTTAAGTACAGTATTATGATACGTTAATCCCAGAAGGATTTTTTACTAGTTCCCTCAGTCCTGTATAGTTGAATAAAGCTACTCCTGTCTGGTTGTTGCTGAGGCATTGTGGTGTGCGTAGTTCTGGTGATGATATAAGGCTTGTCTCGCCCACACGGAAGTAGAGGTTAGAAGAAAATCTTAGGCATCTTAATCAACGTGTAGCTTTGAGAATGTCAGGGCTACGTGAATATCTCTGCCTTTCACTCCCTGTCTCTGGCAAGACTTGATTTATGTGTTATACTGTACGAAATCCATGTATCTGAATCCTCACTCTGGGTCCACTTGTGCTATTGGTTTATTTGGAAACAGAAGAAAGATGTAATTTTATATTTATTTTTATCATATTGTTTAAATCCCAAACATTTTAGTGTATAGAAATTATCTTCTGTGGCATTAAAATCTGCAGGTAACTGTTCTTCTGTTCATTAGCATTCCCCTGAGACAGAGGAGCCTCAAACCTGAGTCAAGACACATTTTTGTTAGATGGTGAATAAATCAAGAATGAAGGTGTGGTTTCCACAGTACATGATTTACAGCATAATTTCCTCCATATTCTCTGTCATCCAGATATTGAACACTGCCTTTCATAGAGAACGGTGTCTGGAAACTTAGCTGAAAACAAACATTAACTTAAGATGAGCCTTTTTAGTTGTACTCTTGTGTACTCTTGTATACTGCCTATCACTGGCAATAGCACAATGGAAGATGAAAATCTCGAGTCGTACTATGGCAGCCAGGCTTCCAACGCTGCAAGTCTAGCTGGCTAATCTGAAAGACAAAGCAATGATCATAGGCTTATTTTAGTTTGGTTTTTTTATTAATAAATGAATAAAAATAAATGCAGATCTTAATGTTTTCTTTTAAAAATGCTAACAAATACTGGTATACCACTGACTTTAATGTAGTTTCTTACATTTTTACCTTTTCAAGACATCCTACTGTTTCCCAATGTCAAATGCAACCTTTGTAACAAAATATGCAAACTGTTTTGTACATAGAGGACCTTATAAGGCTGGTAATTTTCATGATGCAAATTTCAGAGCAAAATGAACCCATTAACTGAATTAGCAATTCAAAAAGGCAAAAGTTCATGGTAAGGAAACAATCAAAGTGTTTCAAAAGGTACAATTTTGTATTATTGTAGTCTAAGTATGTGCATAGTTTGTTTTCTTTGGTTTCTTTTTTTTCCTTTAGAATAATTTGACATATGACAAGAATGCTATTTATCTGAAGTAAATTAGTGTTTTAGAAGAGGAAGTAGTTCTTAGGACACTGGGTTTTTTGCTTTTTAGAAAGCTATGATTTCTAATCCATTGCAATATTAAAATATGCAGCTACAGAGTGTGGGGGGGGGAAGTTTGCTTGAATAAGAGCATTTATAATTACAGAGGGTGTTTTTACTATGAGGAGGGAACATGCAGGGGAAAACCAATATCAGCCTGCAGAAATGAAACCATTTTCAGTGAGGACAATTATGCCTTTAATTGACATCCATTGACAGCCTTATTATAATGTGAGGCCATGACAAGGTTCTTTAACCAGCACACCTTTAGCTTTTGTCTTCAGTCATCACTGAAGTCTGATTCTGAAAACATATTCTTCCTACACAAAGGCTTTATTCTTTGAAGATACTTCAACACACTGAAAAGATTGTTGAATTTTTGGATAACATGGTGAATTAATTATGTTGTGTAGGATGTGATGTTACTTGTGATGGGATGTTACTGCTGTGATGTTACTACTGCTTATGTCTCTGTTCAGAGCAGTTTCATTGTTAATCTACGCTTTTTCTATGTTATATCAGTCACTTTCCCATTGTAACTTCACCTTGCAAGCGCTTCAGGGTGATGAAGTTGTCTTAGTCTGGGGACTTGGCACAATTGGGTTTGGATTCCTGACTGAAATAAGACACTAAAAGAATCAGAATAGGCAGATACTCATTTGAAGGATCGTTCTACACTTGCTTATTCCTTCACTTCTTCACTTGCTGAGTTCCATAGGTGATGAGTTTTGAATATCTCCAAGGAATGGGTATCCTATAGTCTCTCTGGGCCTTTCTTCCAGTGTTTGACTGTTTTCCTTCTGTCTAGTCAGAAGCTCCTGTATTCCAGGCTGTGTCTGTAGCTTCTTGTCTTGGTACTGTGCCCCTGTGAGAAGAGCCCCTCTCTCTCTTTCCTCTACGCTGCTGTTAGGTAGCTGAAGGCAGCCCTATCTCCTGTTAGTCTTCTTTTCTCAAGGCTGAAGAAACTCAGTTCTCTGTCACTCCTGAGTCCTCAGTGCTACAGTCCCCGACTATCTTCGTGGCCTCTGCTGGTCGTCTTCTGCTATGCCAATGCCTGTCTTGTACTGGGAAGCCCCAAACTGGACACAGGTGTGGTGTCACAAGTGCTGAACATAGGGGAAGGATCACTTCTCTCAACCTGCAGGCCATGGTCTTGCTAATACTGCTTAGAGTGCCCTTCCTAACTATCATGAAAACACTGAAGTTTGCTTTTGTTTGCAAGTCTCAAGCAGCTGGGCCTTTTATGCACACCCAATAGTTCCCTGAGTTATATGATCCTTTGCTTTTTTGTCTTTCTTCATTAAGGCAGTTTCCAGTCCTAACAGTTGTTGAGAAGCACTTGATGGGTGGACACTAGAGCTCAGGAAGCAGAGGTCAACTAAAGGCAGTCTTTTATCTTACACATATTACTTTAAAGCTAGTTGTAACCCCAATGGGAATGTTTGAGACATGGCACTGGAGATCATTTCCAGGCTTTGGATGTATTCTCTCATGTGAGATCTGAGGTTTCTGCCTGACTATCAAATGGTGACAAGCCACAGTTTAAGTACTTCTTGGTGTTGAGAGTGGTGTTGAGTTCTTCCTTGTGCTGACATTAACCTTCATGTTCAGAAATGTCTTTCACCACAACAACTCGGGTCCCCCCAGCTGTGGATTTTAAGTAGTGCTACCTGTTAAAACCTGTGTTTTTCTTTTCTCAGTGTTGCCCCTATTTATAGGTTGGGATGTTCAAATAAGATGAAGTAGGAAGGTAAAAAATAAAAAGTAACCAGTTCAGTGCTCTGTGCCCCAAGGGCTTTTCCAGTATCTCATCAATACCAAAAAAAAGTGATTCTTTCTGGAAAGTGTATGTGTGCACATATGTGTATGTATGTAAACTATTCCATATTATCTTGTGCATGGGGAATTGGATGTGGGTTAGTGTTGTGGTTTAAACCCAGCCGGTAACTAAAACCGCACAGCTGCTTGCTCATCCCCCCTTCCTCCTGCCCCAAGAAGGGCGGGGAGGAAAGGGGTAGAAAAAAAGGGAGGGGAAAGGGAGAAAAAAATCTGGTGGGTTGAGATAAAGACAGTTCAATAAAAACAATAACAGAAAAGAACAATAAAAATAATGACATGGGTCACTGTCACCACCCTGTGAATTGGCAGTTTCCCGAGCAGTGATCACGGATTACTGTTCCCCTGGCCAACACCCATTTATATGCTGAGCATGACATCTATGGTATGGAATATTTGTTGGACGTTCCATCATTCTGTCTGTGCTCCTATGGAAAGCTGAAAATGTCCTTGAATAGTGTAAACATCACTTAGCAACAACTAAAACCAATAGGTATCATTGAGATTCCGTTCACAGTAATCGCCAGAAAGAAAATTAACTCTTTCCTAGCTGAAACCAGGACAGTTAGGATCTGAAAGCCAATTCTGTGTTCTTTCAAACGTTATTCTAGTGGCAAAGAAAACATTTCAGCAATGTGTTACTATGGGCTTTAGGCCCTGTTGTATATCTCTTGCAGTGAAAGAACAAAGCTAGTGAAGGGAAGTCCTCCCTAGACAGAGACAGAAAAAGCTAATTTGATGTGATGCAATGATGATATTCTGCATTTGATTCTTTTTGATAAAGTTGTGTTAAATGAATACTTACTAGCTCAGAAAAATGCGTTGATACCACTAGCAACATATAGAGGTGTTCTGTTTTTAACAAAATCCTAGTTTATATTATCAATTTTGGTAATGCCAAGTTGCCATAGGAAATACAGAAATATTCCAAGTTGGTTCAATTCTCAATAAATAATGCCAAAACTTTAGTTACAAATGTGGGAGCTATGAGCTACTTCACATATATTTTTTTTTTCATTGCATTATGTGTAGCTTATCACTATTGTTTACATACACAGCATGTAAGTAGTGCCAGAGGTTATACCACTATTGCTGATGTTAAAGTGCAGTGTATCAAAACAATAGAAGAAAAAGTCTGAATGGCAGAATTCAATTGATTACATTATTTGCAAACTCATGCCAAGAAATGCTTGTAGCTGCTAAACAGGAAACATTAGAACCACTTCTCTGCTCTCTCTCTGTCAAGAAGCAGCTTCACAAAACCAAAAAAAAGTATCTGGAAACAAAATATGGTATTCTTGATATCTTCTCAGCAATCTTTAGACTCCATTTCTCATACTTGCTTTTTATCGGAATCTGCTCTCAAATACTGATTTGATGGGCTGCAGCACAGATGACCCCTGCTATCTTATTACCACCCAGAGACTCTCAAGACACCGTTTTCATTACAACCAGCAGAACACTTGGCTGTGCTTCTTAAACCACAGTGAATATTTTTTACAATCCTGTCTTTTGTCTCTGGTTCCTTATTTAAAACTCAAAACTAGCGGCTTTCCTTCTCCTGGGGCAGAGATGTAGTATGGTAGACCTGAGCTGCTTGCTTTATAGAGGGAGGCAGCTAGGAGCAGATACTTCATCATCCTGACAGCCCAGTGCTCGCTGGTCCCACGTAGAAGAGAGCTGAAAGGGAGTAGAATTAAGCCACTATTTTGCAAGTGCAGAGTTGAAAAAAAATAAGCAGCTTCCTGCAATTAAATGTGGAGTAATTAATTATAGTAGGGAGAAATCAATTCACTTTTGAGTTCCAGGAATGATTTTTAAGTGTGAAAAAGGATGTTAATCACCACAGTAATGATATTAGGAAAACCTTATTTAGTGCTGCAAGCTGCTTGAATAAACAATAATGCACAATGTTTATCTCTCAATCCATCATTCAGTTGTATTCATTGTCTCTTTCTCTTTTTCCGCAGTGTGATATTTTTGTGTTTCAGAACAAAGGCTTTCTCTCCTTTCAGTTTGAACATTTAAAGTACGCCAAATGCAAATTCAACCCCTAATGTCAGTCAGCCCACTAAATATCTAACCTCTTTCAGAGCAGAGTGGTACTGTACTGTTTTCTAAAAAGCCTTTTAAAAATACCCTTTAACTTCAGAAGAAATAAGATAGCTAAGATTTTCGTACTAGTCAGTTTTACAACATAAACATTTTGCTCTGTAATCATGGAATGGTTTAGGTTGGAAGGGACCTTGAAGATCATCGAGTTCCAACCCCCCTACCATAGGTAGGGACACCTCCCACCAGCCCAGGTTGCCCAAGGCCACGTCCAGCCTGGCCTTGGACACCTCCAGGGATAGTTATGCTCTTGGTGTACTTGCCTAGCATTCTCCATACTTAATCGTGCTCTAGGTGTGTTAATGCTTTCGTTCTCTTAACTTTCTCATAGCAAAAAAAGTAAGATAAGTTTTTCTTTACTTTTTCTTTCCCTGCAGCATGCAATTTATAAAAGCAAAAAAGATTTGACAATAGCTGTCTCCCAAAAATTCTAATTTTTCAACTTTCTGAACTTCCAGCATTCTGAAGATCAGCAAATATTAGTCTCTCGAGCCTCTCTACTCTTCCTGTGTCTTCTAAGTCCATGTATAGAATATAAATTCACAAAAAAAATCCAAGACCTTGGATTTAACTTAAAGGTACTATAGTGGGGGAATCTAAATACTTTCAGTGATGCTTTTTTTCAGATGGTGGTCCATGTATACTGTGAATTCATTCTCCTTTTTAAGTGGAATTCATTATGTAGCGGCTGGATTTAGTGATCAATAAATTTCTTTTCTTCTTAGTGTCAATTGAGAGTATTTCCATCAAAGAGACCTAAAGTCTTTCTATACATTAGGACACATCAGAAGAAAGATTTTGAGCTAAGGATGTTTATGGAAAGACAAAATAGGTACAAGTAATCTTCTTTAGCAAGAAGTTAAAGCAGATGGGAAAACAAAACAAAACTAAGCACCCCCCCAACAAACAAACAAACACAACACCCAGCAAATTGAAAAATACTAAACCAGCAATAGTTGTCTGCTAAAATTGATAAACATGTAACGATGAATCCAAGGTCAGTTTCGATTTCTAGGGTAGGACCAATATAGTTGTATGGCAAAATACTATTTCCAACTCTCTGGAAATAAGCTATCAGCAAATTGGCAACCCTTTACCCAATAAATGCAGTAACTGCTAACCTTTTTAAAGAGTGTATTGTCTAGTCGTAAACCTGCCATCCACATATGTATCAGCCTTGGTTTCCTTTAAAAGTCCTTTTTTTTTTGCTCTTTATTTAAAATTCCCAGCAGGGGGACTGTTAGCAAGATGGATCTCTAGCAAAGTATATTAAATAATGTGAAATATAAGGAAACAATTAATTGGCATTTCTTTTTTTAAATGACTGGCAGTCTGAAGACATTAGGCAAATACCTAAAGCCTGAATAATATTTCTCCAAGCACTTTAAAAGCCCAGGAAACACAATAGCAAGATCTGGACCATTAAGATAGTTAACTCAGTGTTTTAGTATTTGAACAGTAACAGAGCTAAGGTAAGACTAAAATTCTAGGACTAAAATTCATTTCAGAGCATGTATGTCCTATTCCCCTTTATAGACTCATGCAGACGCTAATCAATCATGTTATTTTGTAGGACCTCAGAAAGTTTAAAGGTTATTTAGTTGGTGGAAGTGCTCAGGGTGATTACTTCTAGTTTGCTTATTCTGCACTTTTTTTTATAAAACAATAACATTTTATGCGCAGTAAGCTCTATTACTCCTCATTTGTTTGTAATGCTTCACTTCACATGCAGGTGCCAGGTACCTGGGTTATTATTCATTTTTGAAAAATGCTTAGCACTGTTCCTTCCATTAGCTTCTGCAACAAATAGACTCTGATTAATCATACTCAGCTATTGTACCTTCCAGAACTGAAGCTGCAAGTGGAACGGGCCACAACAATTGAACAACGACCATAATGCTAATGCTGCTCATGGTGTTTGTACAGTCTGAGAAAGAGTCTTGTGGTTAGGAGTGTGGGGAGACAGGGGGCACTGTCTTTTGGGTATTATGGACGTATTTCTCCTTAGGAAAACTGGCTATATTTAATATCTTATTTTTATGTGGGTGTCACATGATTAAAATGACCAACATTTTTTATAGAAGGACTTATGAGTGTTATCTATGATTTAGAGCATATTTATTAAATCAAAGAATGTGCTTTATATATATTAGCTTATTAAAAATAATATGCTTTATCACATAATACATCAACAGTTTTCAGCATATGCAATTCACCATGTAGATGTTTCCTCTTTAAGCACATGAAAACAAGCAGTGATGGTTAGTGATAACAATCACTAAACTGAGATTCTAACTATTAATTTACATCTCTCTGTCTCTTGACCACCTTAGGTAAATATGCGTTTACCTCTCCACAGATCAAGACAAGAAGTCAGACATGGGTGGGCAGGAAATGTGTGGAGTGTTCAAAGGAGAAGAACTAGAAACTTTTAGATTGAGGCAGAGCTGGAGATCTTCGCTGAGTAAAATGCTCACGTGGGAATATGGAAGGTAAATAGCTGGACTGCTTAGAGAGGAGCATAAATCAAAGGGCTGTGTGAAAAGACTCACAGGCACAGGAGCCTGGGGACCAGATTTCAGTGAGGAGTTCTCTTCCTTGCATTATGAGTTTGAAGCAGGAGAGCATATAGCTCTCATGGAGACAAACTAAGCATGAAAGGTAGATGAGTTGGAAACTGAGAGACTGTAGGATAATTTAAATAGTGAAAAAGACCTTTTAAGTTGCTCGGTTTGTGTTTGAGTGTCTTTAGTTGTTGTCATGAGAAGGTTGTAGCTACAGGGGCCTTATGCCCAGAGATAGGGACCGAAATGCAGGAGCATAATTCTTTTCCTAATCAGAGGTGAGACTGGCCACATCTGTTTTTTCCAGAAGTTCCTCAGGAGATATTAAGGAGACACTCCCTTATGTTGCTGTCATGGGTAACAAAATAGTTTGCAAGTGTCAGCACCAATTTTTAACAGCTGTTTCTCTGAGAGTTCTCACTAGTTCATTTGCTTGCAAAGAGGAAGAAACAAATGCTGAGAAATTGCCTTCCTTAGGATGATACAATAAGAGAGAAGAGAATAAGAGCCCTTGGACATTGAGGATCATCTTCTAGGCAGAAAAGGAAATGCCTTGGATTCAGGTAAAATAGAGGTGAGCATCAATGGCCACTGAACTACTCCACAGAGGCTCTGTTCTGAATTTGTTGGATCACTTAAAAATTTATTCCTTCATTGCTGGGTTAGCTGTCACTGTGGGTCTGTGGACTGACCTGGGCAATCTCTGTTCTTTATCACCTCTGTAGTAGTGAGGGGATCTTACTCTGAGATCCTTCTCTTTTAACTCATCCCATTCTGTGAGTTGAATCTGAGTCATATTTTGTGGTCAGCTCAAAGAGTAAAACACTGGGGTGAAAAATTAAGCCTTGCAAGAAAAAGGAGCTCACGTATTTGCTTTGAAAGAGTAGGGTGGTCTCATGGATGAAGGACTGGCCTGAGAGGCAACACAATTTCTGATTCTTTCTCAGACTTCCTGTGTGATACTGAGAAAGTTACGTGACCTCTCAAGCCATGTGCTCACCGTGGTGATCTGGGAAGAGCAACACATTCCTCAGCAGAACTGCAGCTGGGAGTATCTTCTATAAAGATTTTCTTGCAGACTCTCAATCAAAGGGATAAACCCAATGCTTCCAACCTGCATCAAGCTGTCTAAGTTGAACCTAAAAACTGGGAACTGTGCGTGTGTTATGAGAATAAATCGATAATTGTGATTGCTGTAGACGCTGCAGCACTGGGGTCAAGGCCAGGGCCTGGGCAAGTTATGAATGTTCGACAACAGCATTTGTTTATTTAGCAAGGCAACTGTTGCTGGGGGGAGCAGTTTTGAGGCCTTTGTAAGCATTCTTGGGGAAAAGGCTTGCAGGTGCTGTTTCTGCCTATACAGTGTGGCCTCCTAATGCAAAGGCACCCGTTGCTAAATCTTCAGTGCTAAATTCATTAGACCTGATTAGGAGGGTGAAAAGCTTTGGAGAAAATCAGGCTTAATTATCTCCGTATTTTCAAATGCTGAGAAAGGTAATGCTTTAAACCTCATTCCTTTATTAAAGCTATTATTGTAACGATACAATGCTTGTTGGTATCATAGGGTCTTACACTAGCATAGCAGCTCAAGGAGTGATGATAGTTTCAAACAGAGCGAGATCAGAACCTGAGTACAACATCTTATTGCGCAATAGAATATTGCAGATTTTGTATTCACCTCTCGTCTCTTGTTTAATTTCCATTATACTACTTTCCCTAACACCTCCAAGTGAAAGTCTTTACTCCTGGGGTGGTGTATATCATTATTGTGATTGGGCACACAATTTAAAGAAGTCTCGCAGGATGTGTGGGCTCTGTAGTGGGTGTTCACAGTAAAGTTTTGGCAGCAGGGGAGCTGAGGGGAGGCCTCTGAGGAGAGGCCAGGCTGCCCCATGCCAGACAGATGGTTCCAGTCAGTTCCTTATTTAAGAAAGGGTAAAACCCTGCCAAAGGAGGGAGGGGAAAAACCATATGAGAACCAGTCCTGCAAATACCCAGGTGAGAACAGGAGAAGGGGCAGGAGGGGCTGCAGGTGCTGGAGCAGAGATTCCCCTGATGCATGGGGAAAACCATGGTGAAGCAGATATTCATGTGGGAGTCCATGGAGGACCTCATGCCAGAGCAGGTGATTATTACCTGTAGAAAACCGCAGCTGCCGGAAGGCCCATGATGGAGCAGGTCCTCCTGACGGGAACGGCTCCCTGGGGAGAGGAGCCCATGCAGGAGTAGGTTTACCCTGAAGGGCTGCAGCCTGGGGAAGGACCTCCACTGCAGCAGGGAAAAATGGGTGGAAGAAGAAGCGGTAGAGAAGGAGCTGTTATGTGCTGACCACAACCCCCCATTCTCCTTATAGTTTCTCTCTCTTTGCTGTAGGGTTGAGTTCTATATCCCTTTTTAATATGTAATTACACATTGTCTATTTCAAAAGTAGCTGTTTGGCTGCTTCTATCCTTTCTAATGAAAATAAAAATGCAGATGAAATCTTCACCTGTAAGGAGTAATCCTTGGATAAACTGATGTGTAGGGGGCAACAAAAGCTCATTTAGCCTCTTGTACTTCCAAAGTCTGGATTTGTACAGTCACCTCTAGCTGTCTCATCTGTGGGTAGATACTAATTGAGATTTTTATGAAAACATCTGGCAGGAAGTGACATCTGTACCAGCAGCTGGCAGTCAGGAGGGGAAAAAAAAAAGTAATAGAAGAGGCTGAGAAAAGATGAGGATGGGTGAGGTGATGAATTGTGAGTTATAATTATTTGCAATGTTTTCCTGAACTGGGCATGATCCCATTAATAAAACAAATAGAGTAACAACCATTTGCGATTGTTTATTGGGCAATGCATAAGCGAGAGAGCAGAAATTTTTGTCTTTTAATTCTAAAGCAGTTCTACCATTTTATGGTGTATTTTTATGATGTACTATGAAAGACATGGAGAAAAGCAAAGGGTAAAATTTTCAAACCTGGCTGCTGAGAGTGAAGAGAACTGCATTTAGATCACCCGATATATGTGGTCTACTTTCCAGTAGTGATACCTCAAATTCAATTTTAAAAGCTTGTTTTAATGTCTGTAGGTGAAAAACTAAATATGGTGCTCTTTTGAAGTGCTGGATGACAGCAGTGCATCAGCTCAGGCAGTTGGCTGAAGCCTCCGTATAGTCTTTGTGGAGTGGAACGTGTTGAAGTGAGTCACTTGCAACCAGATGATAGAGGTTGTGATCTGTACTTACTAATGGTTGTGGTCCTTCTTATTTTATTTGATGATGAACTTACTCAATTAGGGAAAGAATCTTAATTAGGGGGTTCCTATAGCTTTATTTTTTCCAAGAGGAAATTAGAAGCTATAGCTAATTTGTCTCCCAGTTTGTGGTACTGAATTCTTGAATGCATTTCTTTCTGGCTCTCAAGGTAGTCAAGCCAGTGAACGCTTCAGGATTAATAGTCTCTTGTCATGAATAGAGACCCATGCTACCACTGCCCTTGTGATTAGCCATGAAGAACTGTAATTCCCATGGCAGCGCAGATTTCAATTGTGTTGAACATAGAAGAAATGATCCCTATCAACACAATTGCTTCTCTCTAGTTTTTTTTAGAAATAGATACTTTCAAAGGGTTATATTAAATGGATAATTCTTAAAAGCCCAATTCTTCCCCAAAGGGCAGTTATTATGAGAGTGGAGAGCGTTTAACTGTCATATCACACAATGGAGCTTTCTGAAGGAAACCCTGTTGAACGTGATGGTCAGGTCTGAACTGTCATCAGCCTGCATTATCGTAACTGACATGCGCATAAGAACATTGGATCTGAAATAAAAATGAAATAATGGCTCCTGTATCTCAGAGGCGTATTTGTCCTGAAGTGCACAGTAACATATACTTACACAATTTTCTAGTTATTGTTTAGGCTTTTAAAAGTATTTTTTGTGTCATTAAATAACTTTCATAGTATTTTGATTTTTTTCTCATTCCCTCCCCCTTAAACTGTGGAGTGAACTTCTATTCATGTCTTTGCTGTATTCAGAACTAACGTGTTTCTTACTATAGTTCATTACTTTTTACACACACAATGCAGAGAACATGCTCAAAATAATTATTTGAAGCTAAACTGATAAAGCGAGCATCTCTAAATTGTCACAAATTATCTCTTGAGATATAAACAGTGCCAGCAAGGGTGAATGAGACTGAGATGAACAGGGTGTATCTAGAAAGATGATGATATAGAGTCATAATGTACAGTAGGAGAGATACAGAGCTGATAATACGTATTGTTGCACCTGAAGCACAGGAAAATGAAAACAGAACTAGCATTCTGAAATGGAAGAAGTGGTTTAATACATGTTCTGCAAATGTGTGTGGTACAGTAGGTAAGAAATTGGAGGATTTAGTCAAAACTGAGCAAAGCTGTACCCTGAACGTGACTTTGTGCAACAGATACTGGTTTTAACACATGCATCAGGTTCAACAACCTACCAAAAGTAACTTCCTTGCATTTCTAGAAAACTATTGCGTGTTAAAAGTACATGTTTCTCTGCCTGATATTTGTATTAGCATTTTAAATGTTGGCCTATATAAAAAAAAAATAAAAATCTATGCGATACATTTTTAGCTTACAAATGAGACTTTGAGTTAGGGCCATGTTCAACACTCTTCATTGCTTTCTGCTGGTGATTTCTAAGGTTGTTTGCAGTGTCCCTGAGAAAAGGTGCTAGTTACTGTGTCATGATTACAGTTTTGGGAAGTCTTCTGTTAAAATGTCTATCTAGCAGTCAGATTAATTAGAGATTTATATCCATTTACTGAGAAGATTTAGCCTCCTAAATCCTGACTTCTAATTGGAAATAAGCATGGTTTTATACTCGCATTCTTCAATGAAGCAAGAGAGTGTAAGGGTAAGCTCAGATATGCATGGCTTTTTACTGGAATCCTTTTGTGTTACCTGGTAGTGCTCTTTTATGATTTAGGTTTGTGTCTTGGTCACCTCCTGCAGGTCCATATATTCCTCCTCCCTTGATTGTTCCTTTTATTTCTCATGGATCCTTGAAAAAGTAGTATTTGGTTTTATCCTATTGTTTCTGTTCTGTGATTCTCCAATATCATAGAATCATAGAATAGTTTAGGTTGGAAGGGACCTTGAAGATCATCGAGTTCCAACCCCCCTGCCACAGGCAGGGATACCTCTCACTAGACCAGGTTGCCCAAGGCCACGTCCAGCCTGGCCTTGAACACCTCCAGGGACGGGGCTTCAACAACCTCTCTGGGCAACCTGTTCCAGTGCCTCACCACCCTTAAAGTGAAAAACTTCTTCCTAATGTTTAATCTAAACCTGCCCTCTTCCAGCTTAAAGCCGTTCCCCCTCGTCCTATCACTACATGCCCGTGTAAAAAGTCCTTCCCCAGCTCTCCTGTAGGCCCCCTTTAGGGACTGGAAGGCCGCAATAAGATCTCCCTGGAGCCTTCTCTTCTCCAGGCTGAACAGCCCCAACTCTCTCAGCCTCTCCTCATAGCAGAGGTGCTCCATCCCTCGGATCATCCTCGTGGTTCTCCTCTGGACGCGCTCCAGCAGGTCCATGTCCTTCTTATGTTGGGGACTCCACAGCTGGATGCAGTACTCCAGGTGGGATCTCACGAGAGCGGAGTAGAGGGGCAGAATCACCTCCCTTGACCTGCTGGCCACACTTCTTTTGATGCAGCCCAGGATACGGTTGGCCTTCTGGGCTGCGATCGCACATTGCTTGCTCATGTCGAGCTTCTCATCAATCATCACCCCCAGGTCCTTCTCCACAGGGCTGCTCTCCAGCCATTCCCCGCTGAGCCTGGATTTGTGCTTGGGATTGCCCCGACCCAGATGTAGGACCTTGCACTTGGCCTTGTTGAACTGCATGAGGTTGGCTTGGGCCCACCTCTCCAGCCTGTCCAGGTCCCTCTGGATGGCATCCCTCCCCTCCAGCGTGTCTGCCTCGCCAAACAGCTTGGTATCGTCAGCAAACTTGCTGAGGGTGCACCCTACCCCACTGTCCGTGTCGCTAACAAAGATGTTGAACAGTACGGGTCCCAGTACCGACCCCTGAGGAACGCCACTCGTCACTGCTCTCCACTCGGACACCGAGCCGTTGACCGCAACTCTTTGAGTGCAACTGTCCAGCCAGTAAATATCAGTAAAACATTTGTCTAGGTAAAAATTTCACATCCTTCCATGTTATATTCTTTCCCTTAGTTTTGCAGCTTTTCCCCAGGCATTCAGGACACATTGTAATCCTATTACATCTGCTGGCTAAGGACATTTCCCAACCCATTGCTGGAAACAGTGGGCATTCAACTACAGGTATTTTTCATATATACAGTTACAGTCCAGTTTGTTAAAAGAAGACAAAAATCAAAAGGTAAAAAAAGCTTGTACTTTCATATACCTTTGGGTAAATACATTAAAAATCCTGCTGGAATAAGTGAAAGGAATAATGTTAGAGAGAACCATTGGAGGCAAGGAGAAAATGAAAACAGGAAAAGACCGGAGAAAAGCAAAAAGGGCAAAAGGAACAGATGCTGAAACTGTGATGATTTATTATTGTTGTTGTTGTTAATGGTTTGTTTCATTACTGGTATTATGCCTTATATTCACATTTTATTTTATTTTTTTAATTTGGTATTTCACTGTCTTGAAGCCCTTTACCCAATAAATCCTGGGGTACAGAGTCTGGTCTCTGTCTCACAACCAAATAAAAAAAAGAAAGTTTTTGAATTATAAATATTTTCTACAGAACCCATTGAAAACATGTTCTTGTCCCTTGTGTCACGTCTGTCATTCTTGTTGTGATCTAGTCACCAAAGAGGTCTTAAGGGACAGTCTGTCTCTGCCATGTAGAAGTACATCTCCCACAGCACATCCAAAAGAATAAGGAAAGAGAGAGGCTGCTGTCAGCTGCACTGAGTTTTTCAGAGGAATTTGCAGAAAAGGGACTGTGGATGTGGCAATATCAAGAGAGGGTAAAACGTGTCATGAGGTGAAAGGGAAAAGACAAAGATCATTAGAACTGCCACATGCTCAAGCCTGTCAGAGTTTTAAGAGAAATATTTGAGCAGTGCCAATGTTTCTAGGAATGTATTGATACCAAAGCACAGAACTTGATGGGGTTCATAAAGAAATTCTTGTGACACTTTTCCTGATAAAAGCATTTCTCAAACTACACACCACAAAACACAGGGCTACCAGGGGACTATAGCCTCTTCCAAGTTCTGTGCAGACTTTGAAGATGACATTGCAGAAAAAAAAAATGGGCTTCTGACATGCACAGGCTTTTGGTCTTTGAATGTTGTACTGGCTGACTGACCTTGTGATAAAAAAAGTGTTCAAAACAAAATCTGTAGATGGACACTCTGCTTGATATTTGCAAGGTTATGGATAAAGCAGTTAACTCGGATTAAGTGTACATGGCGCTTTTCTACTTCCTCATATGATTTAAAAGAGAAGCAAAAAGACACCTTTAGAAATTTTTGTAACACCATTTTAACCAAAAAATAACAATTTGCAGAACTTGAAACTGTAAACAAGAGAACTTGCTACAGTAACGCTCCCAACTTAGAACACTTAAAAGAAAAGTTTTAAGTTGTGAAAACATCCACTCTATTCTATGTATTTTCAGAATGACACCCCCCCAGTTGATTTAATTATTCTATTTTGAAATTTCAATTCAATTTAGAAACACGTTTAAAAAAAGTAAAAGTGAAATGTAAGTCAAAAGCATGTAAAAACTATTTAACAAAGCGTACTGATTGACTTAAACTGATAAATTCAGTGCAGTGAAAATTTTGACATTTCAGTGAGATTCAGTAGGCAAACACATTCTGATATTTTTAACATTTTCATGGGCTAGGAAAAAAATATAATTCTGCCCAATCTACAAAAGAACAGATTTTGCAATCAATCATCCATACATTAGTTTCGCTGAATAGTACTGCAGAACAGACTCCAACAGTTGCAGCCATTTCTGAATGTCATTTCCAAGCCATGCTATTCTATTTTTGGTTTTGTTGGTTCTCATGGAAGTGAGAAATCTGAAAGCAGTCTACAGAGTTAGAAGACATAGTGAGATTTCCACACACACTTCCATTTAAACTAAAGTCTCTAAATCTCTATTTAAATGCTTTACAGTCCTTTCCAGTTCACTTTAGTTAGGAATTTAACTCTTTAGATCATGAGTTCGAAGAGACAGACATAAAAGTTTTATCAAATTTCTTTTACTGTGAGATCTGTGACTGTGGATCTAGTGTTGAAGAACTGTCCAATTTAGAAAAGAAATAACGTGGTTAAGTGTATCATCTACATGTTTCTGTATTTGATAGTGGCTGTCACTGTAATTTGTATGTAGAGTATTCTACTTCAAATATTTTTGATGAATATGTAGAATGTTTACGGTCGAGTCACTGCTATGTTGTTTTTTGTTTTATTTCAGTTTAAATCCGACAAAACCAATGTTCTTAATTTTGGATCTAAAACCTTAGAGGTGTTAGTATCTGCCCTGCTGGAAATCTGTGTGGGAAATTAAACCTAACTTCTGCTGATTTCCAACTCATCTTGGCCACATCAAGTTAAGATAGTTTTCTACATCTGAATCTCAGCAAAGTGATTCTGCTTTACCCAGCTTCAGGGATGGGCAAACCAAGACATTGTGGGCTTGTAGGATGCTTTGGGTTCAACTTCAATGTAATGATTTTTGGCCTGTTTGAGGTCAAATCAATACAGTATTTATAAATAAAATAGTTTTCAGATGACCTCTAATATTCCATTTCCTTTTCACATTATCCTTCTTACTTCCTTTTCCTCTTTTATTTTTTTCCGCCAGTTACAGCAAAAATGCTATTTCAAAATGAAAGGTAAAAATGCGAGGTTAACGTTTCTCAAATGAAATGAATTTTTAATGAATTAAATATTTTTTTGATCTTGTCACACAATCTCTGGTCATATAATCAATAATAGTTAATATTCTTATACATATTCTTCAGTACAGCGCTATGCAGAGATAAATACCAGCTCTGCTCATAACTGAAGTGTGGAGAGATGTCAGCTTGGTGTTGATGTTGCTTTTGAATATGCTGATTCTGTGCCTGGAGTTAGTTTGGGATACCCTGGGGATCTGTGATTTCTACTGCGCATTAGAAACATGCCCAGAGTGAACCAACATGAACCAAAGACATAACTTTATGAATTTTCCTGGCCTTAGATCCATGCTAAAATAACAAAAAAGAAAAAAAAAAAAAAAAAATGGTCCTGGGCTTAATCAGGGACTAATGCAGCAGGGTTTTGCATTGCGTCTTCATTAAGCGATTTTTGCTTTCCTCTTTTGGAAGGTTCTTTCACTTACAAATTTCAAAGCAAGATGACAAGGAGAGCTGGTAATGCACTTTAGCCAATGCAGCACTGAAATTCAAAGGCAAGGACACAGGAGGAGAAAGATTATCATCTTATTAGCGTAGGAGGATAAAGATTATCAGACTGCAATGATCCATTATTTATAGAAATGCTGTCCTTTTCTGTACGCTTTACTGAGGCATTTAATATATTTGTGCTAGAGATTAACATTGATGTTATTTTCTTTAATGCCTGTTTTTAGTGTATGCTATGCAGGTTGGCATTCAGGAAATTCAGGCAGAGGAGAAAAACAATAGTATTAATTAGGAATGTCAGTCATGGGTGTTATGAAATTCAAAATTGCCAAGTTTCCAGTGCAATTTGGTGGTAATTACAATAGACTGTGGAGACAAGCTGTTCTCTGTTCCCTCTAAAGAAATGCAGAGTTTGATGGACTTGTTATCAAAGTGCTAATGCAAATCCTGGTGAATGGAACACCGTTTCTAGAGTAAGCTTTGCATTTTTTAAATTTTGTTTTTGTTTTTAAGGATGTGTTGCCACAGCTAACTGATCAACAGTAATACTTGCCTCTGTCAGTGCTGTTCATCACAGGATCTCTGTCTGCTTCATAAATTCCCCTCACTTCTCAAATGAGAATTCTGGCGTAACACAGCAAAATGAATTTAACAGGGTTTATCTCAGTCATCAACAGATGTGGACATTGGGGTTGGGTTCCAACTGAGTATTGCTTTTTTTCCCTTCTCAGAGAGTTAGAAATCAAAGTTGCATGCTGCTGAATTTCTGAGGAATGGTTTTGGATCTGGTGTCCAGGCTGCTGTAAAGCATATACAATAAAATCTATGTAAACGGTACTTATGCTCAGGACGCTTACATTTGCGGTATGCAAGGACTTCTTCTCCACTGGAAAACTAATTATCTTCCAGAAATTGAAAAAGCTGAAACCCACTATGAAGGAAAGACACAGTCCTCTGACACTGTTAGCAAGCTTTGCCGGAACTGCTTGGCTATTTGCAAGGTTGGGCTTTGAGCCTGAAATGTAAAAAAAGGGCACTTCATTAATAGCAAGTCCATTTAAAATTTGTTGTCGTTATTTTTAATGAAGAAAGGTCTTCACGAAGTTATGAAAATCATAAGCAGACTAAGAGTTTCTCTTGCAAAAGGAAAACATGAGGCTTGATCTATATTTACATTTGAGTAATGCATTAAAAATCAATTAAATCCATTTGAATAATTGAGGTAAATTAGTGGTAGTGAACTGGGTTGTCCTGACTGAGGATGTAATTAACTTCAAACTAGGTAATTGTAAAATAATTAGAGACAATGTATGCACTCCATCTTGTAAACATTTTATTTAAGAATTGTTGGGAGTTGAATTAATAAGGTTAGATTAGAATCAAGAATTGAATTCTGGGAACATTTGGAAAATAACCTAGAGAATGATCCTATTATAAGAGAGTATTCTCTTTTTCATTTCCCATGTCAGGGAAATCAAAGAATAATGTTTCTTGTTGTGTTTACAGAGCTTCACTATGGTCCTTCTTTAGGACTTCACTAAAGTCCTGAAGTACCTTCTCACCTTAAGGATTTAATTCTAATGCTGTTGATGTGAACAGCAAAAATTCCATTTGCCTGAAATGCAAGGGCTGTCTGCTGCGGACTGGGACACCTACAACACAGGGCATGGGAAAGATGGGTTAGCAGAAATATGCATCCCCCTACGCAGAGAGAGGCTGCCATAATCGAGCGTGCAGTTGCTGAGCGTGGCACAGATGGGCATGGCACAGATGAGTTCTGCTCAAACCACCGATTTTGTTACAGATTTGTATTTGCGGCATAGCTGCTACGTTTCTGAGATGTTACTGGTACAAAGCAGTTCAGAAATAATAAGAAAGTTTAATGTCAAAAAGGGACATAAATAACTTGGATTTCTTGAGTGTATTTCTACAGTTTTATTTTAAAATTACTTTAGCATATATTTGTCTGTAAATTTTCAAATTATTGAAATGCTTAAAATTTCAAATGATTAAAATTTCCAAGTCCTCGATCAAGTAATTTGGGAAGATTTTCTTACTGGCAGGCAGCAAAAAGTAAAAATAGGAACGTGCTTAGAACTTCCAAATTTTTTTTTTCAGCTTTATAAACTCACTTGAGGGTAAGTTAAAAGTGCTGAATCTATCATTGGAATGGAATGGAGAGACTTAAACTTTGGGGAAAATTGCCATGACTGTCAGTTTTAATGTAAAAGCAGATGAACAGAAATTTCTGCAATTGTAACTCTTCTAATATATGGACAAAATCCCTGACAACAGTTCATGAGCATTTACTTTTCCTCAGATTATGGAAGAGATTGCAGTGCCACTTAGCTGAACTGTTTATTGCTGAAGTGTTTATTTTAGTATTAATGCTTGAAAGCCAATACAAATTTAATTTTTTCATTGCCTTAGCATTTTTTGATTTGGAATGAGTGATGGTATGAGTAATGGTAATTCTGCTGATCGCACAGAATTGAGTATGAAATACTTTAATCAATGAATATATTACTGAAATATTTAAAGAGAACCTGCCAGGTTTTCAGGCCCTGGTTCTTTTTACAATTTGGTGGCTTTAATTTTTGTTTCTAGTGTTAGCGGGTTTTTTTATTATTTTTTAATTTTATTTTTTGTATTTCTGTAATTTTTTATTTCAATTTTATTTTTAAATCAAGGGAAATGATTTTGTATGTGAATGGAATCATAACAATTGCAGCATTACGTTTATAAAATATACAGCCCATTGTAAAATACGATTCTGTCCAGGGCGTTAATTTATTCCAGCCTCACCCCCCTGCTCAAACCTCGGCCATTCAATTTGCAACAGGAATGAGACTGGCTGTGACAGTGTTGAAACTAGAAGTAAATGCTGTATTGGGATGTGCAGGTGGACAAAAAGCGAAATATAGGTAGAAAAATTATAACAAGAGAAATGGTGGCAGCCAGCTATCCTAGTATCCATGGTGGGCTAGCAATACAATAGCAGATCAAGTCTAAGTACTTCAAACTGGAGACAATTGGTAACGCTCAAAACACAGCTGTCTTAATCCCAGTCAAACCTATCCTTTAAGCCAAGTAATAAGAAAACTAGAAAACATTGGGGGTAGAATAGATGTATAAACATAAACATGAAAATTGAAGTTGAATACCAAGCAATTTTTGTTTGTTTTGCAGTATCACAAAACAGCAAATGCACTGGTTTTGGAAGCATCGCAGAGATTTCCAAGCCATCCAACAACAGTTCCATCTGCCCTGAGATTTACGATTAATTACATCGGCTGTGAGAATGGAATATGGACACTTTTTCTTTCCCACTGTTTTTTAGTAAACTCAACTGATAAAAATGCATGTAGGTTCCTATGACAATAAAATTCCCTTTGATAATAGTGAAATAAGTGGATTTTACAGTAGGCTGTATAATCCTCTACTCATGGAAATACGATGTAAGGAAGAAATCGCATAGCACTGATGTTGTGAAGATGAGCTCTTGGTATTTGCTGAACAGGATGGCTAAACCATCTTTTTTTCAGGCTAATCTCTGAAGCAGTGTGAACAAAGTAATCAGATTGAGATGAAAAAGTTTAAGTGGATCATCAATACGACATGAATGGTTTTGAGAGCACTTCAAAAGATGGAAGAGAAGGGTACATCTTCTATTTCAGTTTTTAATCTTAGTTGATTCTATTGTGCTTGTCTGAAAAATGACCTATTATTTTTCTCAAGAATTCCCAAGTGAAATCAAAGTTGTGTGCTAATACACTGTAAGCAAATTAAGTAGCCAGTATTTTTGGCTGATATAAACTGGAAATGAATTTGGTTACAAAAATCTGTGATGAAAGTACAGATTTCAATGTTGAAAAAGAGTATTTTTGCCAGAAGCAAAACATCATAATGATTCTTAGTAATAATTTGACTATTTACTTTGAAGAAATACCATTTTACAGCAAAGTGACATCAGCTATGTACGTAAACATTATAAAAATACAAATTGCAATTTAAGACTAAAAGTATAACATGTATTTCAGAAATGCACAAAACCAAGAAATAGGTTTTTCCTGCTAATAGGATTAAAAGATAAAGAATATATGTTTGAAAGTAATTGCCTTTTTAATTTACTTCAGTTTGGATCATGACAGAAAGAGGGCCTAACAAATGTCTGCTAAAGCTACTTCTTTATATAAATTTTACCCTGGGTTTATTTTATTCAATGGCAGAGATTAATGTGTCTTTCTTTGACCTTTCTTTAAGATTACCTAATGTAATACTCTATACACTTCAGTTTCTTTGTATGAGTTACATCCCAAGCCTTTGGAAATCAGTGACTGCATGCAGTGGGCTCTGGCTCAGATCCTGAGGTGACCCTGGCAACTCTTTGACCAATATGACTTTTCCATGACTGAACTTGCAGTAGAATGTTGCCACAAATTTGACGGCATTTGAATAGAGAGATAAATTTAAATAGGCCGTGCTTCGAGATGAGTTGACTCGTTGTCTGAGCTGGTAGGAATAACATCTATTTCCTCTAATGCTGGGAAATTGGTATAGTTGCATGCTTTGGGCTCATCTACAAATGTTACTTTATTCCTCAGCTGAATATGAGAAATCAGGAATGTTTCCCCCATTCCTTCCCAAACCATCTGCAAGCTTTCAGCTTCATCTTTGCAGTTTGTCTCCTAGCGCAAAAACTTTGGAGAACAACAATGTTCTGTGACAAAAATAAGCCTCAAGGATTAAGGATTAGTTTTTGACAATAATTGTTATTGTATTTCGGGTTAGGCCTTCAGGTGCTGATTCCAAGCAGAAACACAGTGAGGCAGGGAATAAATTCAGTGATCTGCGACGTCCCTCTGAGAATGCTATGCCTCCAGCTTTTTCGCAGTGAAAAATACGATTTTCCTTGAGTGCTATTTATATATGCTTAACTTTCTCTGTCTTGCCTGAGAACAGAGTTCCTTTCAAAGCAACCAGAGGTAGGATGATGGTGTCGTTTCACCCATATATAAGCATGTGAATCATTTCAGAGCAATGTCTGGTGCTGTATTTGTAGGATTAGCTACGGTTTTAGTAGTTTGTATGGTAAAGGGAAACCAAGTGATTAGGATATATTTCAAATGCTTTTGTTTAGTCTCTTGCTACAGATTCAGTTCATGTCCTGCATTTAATAGTTACTGTTGAGGTGAACACTACAAAGTAATTTTAGTCTCTTGGTCGTCATGGACTATGGAATTGCAATTTTCTTGGTCTTCTACAGAATCTCCTTATAATCAGTTATTCCGTTGTGAAATACCAGTAGAGTCTGGCATTTGGTACTGTTCTATAGTTTGGATGTGTTGAAAAATCAACTTTTTTATTAATGTTGATTCAAGTTTCTTTTTTCTGTTATTATACCACAAGGCATTTGAATCTAATTGCCTTACTTTGATTTCTAATTGTATTTCTACATGAATATTTAAAAAGCATTTGTCATATACAGTAATTTATCAATCCGCAAGAAAAGTAACTTGCAATTTAGAAAAAAATGTGTATCTTGCATTAGATAGATGGTTACTATAATGGCAAATCCATTTTAGGAAAAAAGTGACCATGCTGAAATCTATGCAGAAAAGAGCAAAAAGAAGTAGTCAAGGCCTGCAAAAAACATGAGTAGAAGAAAGGAATTTAAAGTAAGTCTGTTTAGGCTGAGATGAATTGACGATGGCCTTCTAATACCACTGTAAGGAGATGACTTGTTCCCCCTTCTTCTTCTGGATTACAAGATCCCCAAGTAAAAGTGGAACTTAAATTCAGACAACAGAAAAGATGTAGCTATTGTAAGAGTGAGAGCAGTTTAGCTTTTGAGCAACTTAATTAAGGATGCAATATGCTCTCTGTTATTTGACATTTAAATATGGATGCCTTCTGCATAGTACATGGCAAAACTGAAGTTCTTTGTCACGCATAAGGCTGAGTTAGTAGATTTACAAAGTATACATCTCTGACTTAAATTTTATGAGTTGAAACTTGACCCATATGCCATAAAACTTTAACTTTTATGAGGGAATAAAAATTAAATTATGCAAATTTTTATTTTGTAAATATGAGGTAAATATGAGTTACGCTGATAGCCTCCATTCATCAATTCATAGGCATAGGTGATTCTTTCTGTACATTACTGCTCGCTACGTTTAGTGGGGTATTCCTATCTGACTTCTAGCTGGTATAGATCCTTCTCCGGCTACTTACAACAGCCCAACACTCAACCAGCGTCATCTACAGTAATATTCAGTATTTATGGAGTAAATGGGACAGAATCAGTAAGAACTTCTTTTACATTAAGCTTTTCTAGTACAATACAAAAATTCATAAAGACTGTAAGAATAGCTTTTAAGAACAGTAACTGAAATTAGTATTCATGTAATGCAATAACCTCTGTTTGTGTTAGCTTTTTTAATTAGACTTTTCTGAAAGTAGGAGTTTATAGCAAGCTTATCGTTTATTTGGTTCAGTCTGTTTCCCAGGAATATAAATGTATATGCTCACACAAGTGTATTTGCATCATCATCTCTCTCTAAGGTACCCTTCAGTGCTTTCTCCATTCTGTCTTGTGATTTCGCTATCTACAGAGCACTGTAATCATGTTTGGTACTCTCCAGGTTGCCTTGGCCCCTCAAAATTCTACTATTTGTCTTCCTTACTTCTCGGATGATGTTAAAGATGATTTTTTGCTTGTAGCAAGTCCAACAGAGCATATCTTCTAGTTGTCGTCTTGCCACCTATGCTTAGACATTGTTTTTGACTCATACCAGAAGTCTCCTGGATCGCTCGGTCCAACCCTGTCGCTGCTCCAGGAGTGTTAAGGTGGTTATGGTCCTACACAAGGGCCTGTGATTGTGAGGTGTTGTGCAGCTGTGTGAAGGTGGCTTCTCTTTCTCAAAATGACTTGGCAATAACATGAAAAGAAACAGTTTTTTGTAATCCATTCTCTTCTTCGTGGATTGGTGACAGTTCCCCTACCTCATTACAGGCAGACGAGCATTGCACGCGGTTCACAGGTTTCCTGTTCAGAAGTCAGTATACGCCTTTGGAGTTTTGTAACTGGTGCATTTTCCTTAATGAAAACAAAAAAGGGACCTACTAGGGGATGAACGCTATTGATTCCCACACCACCACCTCTGTTTGTTTCTTGCTGCCACTAAGCCGCAGGCGCTGCTGGACTGCAGCGCTCCGTTCATGGGGGTGCAGGTGTATCCTCGCTCTTGGAGAGCACGGGGACTGAACTGTCCCTGGGTGCTCTCTGCCAGGGGCGTTTTACTCCGGGCTCGAAAGAGACCTGTGAAGAGACTTTACACTGTTACCCTCATTCTGTAGCTCCTCTTTGGTAACAACGGCTCCACTGACACTGACGTGAGCACAGCGCTCCGGAGGGGGGGTTCTAGAAGCACTGTAGGAAAAGACTGACTTAGCTACTCAACTGTGGAATGAAAAATAAGAAGGAAATATGATCTTGTAGGTCGTGTATCAAAAATCCCTGGCGTACACCAAACTGCGGCTTTGTGTGACGTACTGTTCTACTGGGTGTGTCTGAGGGCCCAAAATAAATATATACCAGTTCATCCATTTGTGCTCTGTATGAATGCAGTACTATAATATCAATATCAATAGACATACTAGCAATATGAACGTGATAGTTATCCCTCCGGATAACGCTTTATGGCGCCGGCACAGCAAATGGGTGCGGACGGCGCCGCCGCCGGCCCCGGGGGAGGGGCGTGCCTGAGGGCGCGCGCGGCGGGCGGCAGCTCTCGCGAGAGTTGTGCGGCGGGAGCGGGGTTGTGCCGCCGGCGGCGCGCGCGGCTCCAAAGGCGGGAAGCCGAGGGGAGGCGCTGCCGCCGCCCTGAGGAGCGCGAGGCCCGGCGCGTGCCGGCGGCCTGAGGGGCGGGCGGGGCCCGCGGGGCGCGGCGGCAGCGGGGCGCTCCGGCCGTGAGGAGCCGCGTGCGACCGCCCCGCCCTCACCTCGAAGTGTGCGGCTGGATGGGGCTTTCAGCAGCCTGAGCCGGTGGAAGGTGTTCCTGCCCTCAGTAGGTGATCTTTGAAGGTCTCTTCCAGCCCCAACCATCCCATGATCGCTGATCTCATATTCGTTAAGTATTTGGTGATTTTTTAAAAAAATATGTACATTCTAGACCTTAGCATATATGTGATACTCCGCTTGAAGTGGTACAGTAGTCTCAGATGACATGAGGCAGTTTAAGCACTAGTTTGCAAAAGTAAAAGTAAAAAACCAAATTAAATAAATGCTACAATAATATGAACCTTAATGAATCTAAGGTCTGTGACATGATCTCTCACATTTGTGCAGCTCCACTGGTGTTACTGCATGAATAATCAGGGTTCATAAACTGGCGTGGAACAGCTAATGAGATCTTCCTGCACCTCGGGACGCGGCGTGGTAATGTATGAGAATGGCTCTTCTTCCTTTCTGCTAAAGGTCGTGTGCAGTGGGAAGTGTCTGAGAGATGGAGAGGTGACTGGTAATGAAATCATAAACCTGAGAAAGTGTAGGGAGTGAAGGAAAAAAAAAAAAGTCCCACTGTTTAAGAACAGGTTAGAAAACTTGATTGAATTGAAACGTCTCTATCCAGAAGGATTTTTGTCTTCTCCTAAGGTCATTAATTAGCTTGGTTCATTGTCCCTTGAACATCCTTGCTGCTAGTCGTACCTTCAGGATGAGGAAAAGCATGCTAGAGCAACAGTAGTTGCAAAAGAAGGGGAGCGTAATAAAGTACATCCCTATGTTAAAAAAAGTCTGTCTATTTCCTTGGGTGTGCATGCATGTACATATCTGAACGGAGCTGTTGAGAGGGTTCTTGCCATATAACCAAAAGGTATGCTCAGCATTTATCACAGTTTGTAAAGACTGTTAGTGTTCCTGACACCTGTTTCCTCACTTCATATTTCTCCACAAAAGACAAAGGATTTATAAGGTAAGCCAGGAGGTGTTAACTAACCATGACTTTATCCTCTAGTGTGGATGTGTTTTTTTCCTTGAGAGCAACCTACCTAACCCTGACCCTGTCTCCCCTATCTTCTCACATCCTTCCCTTTCATCCCACTGATTGCCCTTTAACACTATATCCCATAAAGATAATGTTTACCATAGGAAGGAAAATGTAATTCAGCCCTCTGCAGCTGTGATTAATGTAGAAGAGATGGTAAGCATACTGTTTTCATTAGAACGTAACTACTGAATGTTTCCATTTAACTTGCTGACTACTGCAGTTGTTCACCAGATGATATAAAATATTTGTTTCTGCAAATAGTGTCTATTACAGTGACTTTTATATAACTTATTCCATAGTGGAAAGCAAAACATAGCCTGCCACACAGAGAATCGAAATAACAAAATGAGGTTTTATATACTGTGTGATCTGGACTAAATGCACCGCTTTGCAACTTTGTTCATATAGGGTCACACTGAGTCATATCTTGAGTCACATGTTACTCTATTAATAGAATTATGATGTTGAGAATTTCAAAGGTAAGTCACCATGCAATATACAGCCATTCTGGCTCAAAATTAGGTGATGTGTTAGATCGAATTATTTGAGATTATGTCTGTGGGACTTCTATCTATAGATAGATTCTGCTTTATCATATTTTTAATTTATCAGAAGAAAATGTGTGTCCTGATTATGCAGTGTTATGGTGGGGCTAAACGTGAACTAGATGACGTTTAGAGACTGAACAGTTGAAACTGAAAGATAATAGCTGTTGTAGACGCTAATCATGTTTTCATGTAAGAATTCTCCTTGATTATTGTAGTTTTTGAGGTAATATTAAAAGGGCATGAAGTTCACAAGGCTAATGTCACTTTGCATTAATCCATGCAATTAAACATGGTGCATCACATTGCGATACAATTATTCCATCACTATTTTTATTTCAAAAGACTTTTTATGAGAATGATCCATCAGTTGCCATCGTGCAGGATAATGAGGACTCACTCTGAAATGATTCCCTAATTGTAAACTCAATGCCTATGAAAAGCGGTTTTTGCCACTCTTTGGCAAATTGCTGTGTTATTATAGTTTGCTGTTGGCACATCTTGCTTTCTGTTAAATGTACCAAGTGTTTGATATCTAATTATGCACTTACAGGTTTTCAGAGAATCAGAATGCAAATAGTTATTGCAGAGTGAACTCTTATTTCTAGCTCTCCAGATTATTTTTTTAACTCAGGCACTACAGCAAACCACACTGAGAGCTATTAATGTAAATTAATTATTTCTCCTGCTGGCTTCTTTACAACTTACTCAGATGAGGGATTATTAAATGCATCATGCCTTGAAAATTTGCATGCATTAAAAGCCTTATCATTGCCTGTGCACTGTTGGCCTCCGTCAGGGGTCCAAGAATTAAAAAATTATTGCTCAACCATTTTAACTGGTAAGTGCTGATCACTGTCCATATGGCTCTAAAATATAGTGGAGTAGGTCATACTGATTATAGGCTCTCCTGATAACATGACATCCCTAACACTGTCCAGGGCACATGAATCACGCTGCCCTTTTACCTTGATACTTTAAAGCTACCATGAAGAAGGGAATTATAGGATGTGGCAGAACAAGTATTTTTCCGATTAATTTTTTTTTTTTTAATTTCTGGTTCAAACAAGTAAAGAAAGCAGATAACCATGGAAACCCCCCCAAAATTGAGGAATATAGATCTACTAGCATGTATCTGTGGAGAGTTGAAGAAATGTGTAGAGTTATTTATTTATTGTTTTAATTACTATTTGATTCTACTTTGACTTGACATTTTGAACTTAAATAAAGATAAAAATTTCTGGAAAACAGAAAGCTATAAAAAGTCCAGACGCATGTTGTGTGTTTCAAATAATTTTGTTTTAACACAATTATAAACCATTTACATTTTGAATATTTCCACTCTTATAATGATTTTAAGTAGAGAACTCTGAAATGAGGTAATTTCAAAAATAAATCCAGATCGTTAATTGATAAAATGCTGAAATGGGAATTTGTTTTTATTTTTAGCAAAAAAAGTTTCAAGACTGACATGTATTTATATAGCGCTTTGAAATAAAACAGCTATGAAATGTTATTTGTGAGGAAATTTCAACTATTAGATATCGTAAGCATGCTGAAACAGGCTTCAAGTAGAGTTAAATAGCTTTGGTTTCACTGAAAATGGTATATGTATCAGAAACTATTGGTGAATGAGTAAGAATGAAAGAGTAAGGGCCCTGAGGTATTATTGGCGAGATCCTTTTGCTATACAGGTTTTTGACTGTTCCAGACAGTTATGTGCACATAAAGGCATCTCCTCGTGCATTTGCACTGCTTAGGGAGAAGGATTAAGGGAATTTTGGCCAAATATTTTATGAACTCTGTCTTTGTGGCTTTCCTATCCTCCACTTAAGTTTCTGTACTGCGTTCCTCCTTAATTCAGCTGAAAAGTGACTGCACAAATTTGCACAAAGTATTAATTTTTATGTTGATTAGGAAGATCGCATCCACAGGAGTTTTGAGACAGATGCTGAGTTTCTGCATGACTGCAGCATCTATCATTATTACCCAAGTCCTCTGTGTATAAGAAAGGGATTCTTGAATTTGTCTAGGTGTTTATAAAAAGGTCATGACCTCCAGGGTTTGTCATAATAGTCTCATTGTTGATAATGATAGTCTCTTGCTGATTTCCTATCTCTCAGAATTCAAAAAAGAAAACAAAAATGTTAAAACTGTATTTCATACTTTACTGAAGATTAGTTAACCTGATTTTTTTCACATTTCTAATAATGTTAGAGCAAACACATGGACAGCTTTCTAGTCTAGGTTTTTAAGTGCTTTTTGTAGGTGAAAAGTTTATAAGTATACATCTTATTTCTTAAAATGTTTTTATTATGAGTGCATTCTGAAACATGTTTTCTTAGAGATATTTTTACATTTCAGCATTTTAGGAATGTTCAAAGCTTACCATTGTATTTCCTTACTTTTTATATGATGTGAAATGTGAGGAGTTAGACATTTTGCTGTTATGTAATACTTAATACAATAAATAGGCATCTGCCTGGCTCTTAAAGATGGGCAGAGGGGTGGTTCAGCAGATTTCTGTGGACAACTTTATTTCCCCAGTTTTGTAAAAATGATCAGTTAAACTACGTGTTAACCCAGTGTTTTAAAAAGAAGTTCCTGAATGGAACATACAACAGACAGTGCTGCTTCTTTTGGGAAGCTGTTCTCCATCGTAATTGATTCAATGACCAATATTTTTGCATTCTAAAAGCTGCCTTTCTTTTTGTCATGTTTGGATTTCCCATTTATTTGGTCTTGTCTCACTAAATTCTTTATACTTGTTTAAATTGTTAGAATGTCTGAATTTCCATTTTCATTTAGCCTGTTTCCTATTGGCCACATCCTTCCTCTGTTCCCCTGGGAAGATGGAGTGTTCTGACTAAGATGAACCTAATAGTCACCTGGGAGTTTTGAACAGTGGGAGTGTGTGGCACAAAGGGAGGAACGCAGCTTTTGTTCATAGGAGCAACACTGCCATGAACATTACAAACCTCCTAAGTCTGTAGGAACAGCTCTGTTTTTCAACTATGATGTTCTCTAAGATCTGGATATGGTGATTGTTATAGCTTGGGATTCTGTGATTTACACCAGCTAACAAATCAGGCTAGATAGAATCATAGAATTGTCTAGGTTGGAAGGGACCTTTAAGATCATCAAGTCCAACCATCAAATAATATGATAATGGAGGTCTGGGTTATATCTTTCTGAGGAACTTGAGTTCCCTACTCGTAGTAGAAACAGTACACATGAAGATTAGATTGATTTTTATTTTCTGTGTTTGAATTATTTATTCATGTATTCCCCACTCTGCAAATGACTTTCTTTGTCACAGATACAGAAGTTTATTAGCAATTGTTTCCCACCACTTGTCTCATGTCCATATTTTCATAGAATAATTGAATTGTTTAGGTTGGAAAAGACCTTTTAAAATCATTGGGTCCAACCCTTAACCTAACACTGCAAGTCCTCCACTACACTATGTCCCTCAGCACCACATCTGCATGTCTCTTAAACACCTCCAGGGACTGTGACTCCACCACTTCCCTGGGCAGCCTGTTCCAATGCTTGACGACTCTTTCAGTGAAGAAATTTTTCCTAATATCCAATCTACACCTCCCCTGGCGTAACTTGAGGCCTTTTCCTCTTGTCCTGTCACTTGTTACTTGGGAGAAGAGACCGACCCCCACCTGGCTACACCCTCCTTTCAGGCAGCTGTAGAGAGCGATAAGGTCTCCCCTCAGCCTCCTTTTCCCAGGCTGAACACCCCCAGTTCCCTCAGCTGCTCCTCATAAGACTTTTTCTCCAGACCCCTCACCAGCTTCGTTGCCCTTCTGTGGACATGCTGCAGTACCTCAATGTTTTTCTTGTAGTGAGGGGCCCAAAACTGAACGCAGCACTCGGGGTGGGGCCTCACCAGTGCCGAGTACAGGGGGACGATCACTTCCCTAGTCCTGCTGGCCACACTGTTCCTGACACAGGCCAGGATGCTGTTGGCCTTTTTGGCCACCTGGGCACGCTGCTGGCTCATGTTCAGCCGGCTGTCGACCAACACCCCCAGGTCCTTCTCTGCCGGGCAGCTTTCCAGACACTCATCCCCAAGCCTGTAGCACTGCATGGGGTTGTTGTGACCCAAGCGCAGGACCCGGCACTTGGCCTTGTTGAACCTCATACCGTTGTTCTCGGCCCACCGATCCAGCCTGTGCAGATCCCTCTGTAGCGCCTTCTTACCCTCAAGCAGGTCAACACTCCTGCCCAATTTGGTGTCATCTGCAAATGTACTGGGTTGAACTTGATCCTGTTGTCTCGATCATGTCATCTTTTCTCTGGATTCACCCTTGCATTTCTGTTGATCTTCTTGATTACTCTTTTCCTTCAGTGCTGTACCTCTGTCTTCTAATTCTCATCCAAAGAGTCTGGAGAGAGGAGGAGGGAGGGAGAAAGTGGAGGGAAAAAAAAAAAAATAACCCTTTTTCTCAAACTTTCTGTCTATCCTATTCTGCATCGCTCTACTGATTACTCTTGTCCAGTGATCAAGTGCTCTGCATGTCCTCACTTTCAAGACTGATAGGCAAGACAGAGCCATGCCTGCCTATCATCTCTCATTCAGTAAGTCAGTACTGAAATTCTGACAGTACACACCTGCAAAGCCATCTGATTATTTTTCAGGATTCATCTGCTTTGCTGAGAGAATTGAAAAGTTGACAATAGAGAAAATGCAAATACTGTCATTGCTGATTGTTGCTTTCTTCTGGTATTTATATCTTTTGTCTTTTCCTTTAGAATATTAGTAAATAGTGATCAGGGTCCACTGTGGTTTTTGCATTTGTATGATACGTAGGACAAAGGCATTTTAGGCTAAAACTGGAGATCTTGTGCATGTAATGCAAATAAATATTAAGACTATGCTCAAAGGTCCTCAAAATTAAACTAACTTGTTGACTTCAGTCTAAAGAATTTTTAGTCTGTCATTAATTAAATTGACCCCTAATGTGAAATTCAGGGGTTTGTTTCTGTTGTTGAATTGACAGACTAAGAATAAAAATTGAGAGCAAAAATTGAAACTGGTGCTAGATTCTGGGAAAGATGCCATTTTTCACGAAGCATAACTGACAGCCACGTGTCTGGACAATTCTGGTCATCTGGGTTTTTAAATCTTTGACCCTTAGAAGATGGCAACAGTTCTCAGCTGGGTGGCTGAGCTGTGTACGGGCGTACATGTGTTCATTGAATTTGGCTATTTCTTTCTGCATGCTAATTATTTTGAGACAGCATATATTTCACAGTATGGTGTTTAAGCATGTTCCTTGTTCTCTGCTTGTTCTACCTGCTTGCTACCAGTTGGACATTATTTGTTTTTGATCTGCAACTGAATGAAGCATTAGGAGCGGGAAGCAGCATACCTAGTTTTAACTAAGATGGTAATATTGATGAAAACTTCAGTATCAGTTGAAGATGTTGGCATTGCAATAGCAGCAGTAATTCTTCCTAAGATTTCTGCCCCGTTGCTTCAGCTAGTCTGTGTGGGTAGAGCTTTGTGTCCCTGGAAGAAGTTGGACTAAGTTAATGTTGAGGTTATTAACATCTCATTATTATTTCTCAGGGTGTACGTGACAGAATTGAGAAGGGTGGACATGGACTACATTCTCAGAGAATCTGGATTTGGTTTGTATTGCTCTTTCTTAGATAAAAAGGTGAAACTAAACTTCGTTTTTATGATGTTCATTGCAATAACACGATTCAATCAATTATACGTGAATCCTTGGGGATTTTGTAGAAGCTGAGTTTATATTATTCCTCTAATAAAGAAACACTAAACAGTTAATAAATATATCGGAAGGCTTTCCAGTGCACTTTATTTCCTTGATAGCAGCATGTTTTGTGTCTATAGTACAGTATTCTACTGGGTGAAGATAAATGGATTTCATAATCTCTCACTGGGGAGAAAAGTGAGACTGGAAAAGATTGGAACTGCATGAGCTGGATGACTTAACATTATAGGTCTGAGAGGCAGGGCTCTAAAAAACCATTAAGGACATTACCTTCTTGATTGGAGATTCAGAAATTGATGCACTGTCTTCAAGTCCTGTTATGTTTTCAAACCTTCATTAAGTTTATATTGTCTTCCACCTGACTGTTATAAATTGCTGGTCTGAAAAGAAATTGTTTGTCATAGTGTGTCTGTTATAAGTAGATTCATCTTCAAAACAACATTATCATTTCCTAAAGACTGGTTTTAAATCCATCAGCAGAATATGAGCTCAAGTGCATTGCATTATTTTGACATATTATTCATTGAGATCATTTCCTGATGGGTTTGTGCTTAATGTGTTGAATTATCACAACGGAGAATGCTCAATCCATTATTGGTTTTAAGAAATACCACAACTGGTGATTACAACTGTAAAAAAGGCAAAATTAAACTTTAGTTTTGGAAAGTCGAAATTAAACTTTAGTTTTGGAAAGTAGGCTCATAAATACTTTTTTGTCTGTAAGAACGGATGCCTCATCACTGTTTGTAAGTATTGCTACCATTATGAAAAGTTTTCATATGGAAATAGGGAAAATTTGTTCTAACAGTATGATGCACTTAGTGAGATATGTCCTGTTTACCATTTTTCTAGTTAACGGCTGGGCATATCCAGAAAAATTCAGAGAAATTGAAATTGTCAGTTATGTCCAGCCATCCTTTAAGAAACACCTAGCAGCTTTAATAGCTTTAAAAATAGTTAATAGTTCATTATATATTAATCACTGGGTTACCATTTGTGGTAGGTTGACCTTAGTTGGCTGCCAGGCGCCCACAAAGCTGCTCTCCCTCCCCCTCCTCGGCAGGATGGGGGAGAAAATAAGATGAAAAACTCTTAGTTTGAGATAAAGGCAGTTTAATGGAAAAAAAGCAAAGGCCACACACAGAAGCAAAGCAAAACCAAAGGGGGTTTATTCTCAACTTTCCATCAGCAGGCAATGTCCAGGCACTTCCTGGGAAGCAGAGCCTCAGTACGGGCAGCGGTTGTCCCTGGTCTCTTCTGACAGAGGCCAGCCCTGCAGCTCCCTGCTGCCAAAACTTTACCACGTGCACCCAATGCCGATTACGTAGGTCGTATGCTCTTGGATTAATCATAGATACACAATTAGCCTGGACTTGTTTATGTCACCACTCTTAGAGACTTTAGAACAGTCCTGACCCCGTTCAGTGCTACTGGAGACATTCCCTTTTCTTGTCTGTCTATGCAAATATTTCTGTCCATTAAGTTTTAATGCTCACTTTGGGGAAAAAGATTGACGAACAGCCAGTTCTTTAAGTGCAATTTTCCCATTATTGGCTAGGGATTTATCAAATCTCGCTACCTTCTTGTCCTGTTGGTATGTAAAAATCAGGATGAGGATGTGCTGGTATAGAAAAACACATCATGAAAATGAAGAGTAGGGCTTTTTCACACACTTTTGGATCTATCCATTTGACAGCCTTCACTGAAAACATTTTTATTTTAAAATAAAAAAAATTATCTTCCAACATTTTTTTGTTTATTTTTAAAACTTCCATTTTAAAACTCCTTGTTAAGTTTTTAACCTCAGAAATAAATTTCAGAAATCATGCAAGTTTCAAGTAATTGCTTTGGGGGAAAATGTTGGCTTTATTTTTTTCCAGAAGATCTCCCAGTTTTCACCTCTTATTTAACTTAGGGGATCAGAGAGAGACTAGAGTCAAAGTAGAAAACTTCAAGCCACATAGACATTTCAGATAGGAGATGTGAGCCACAGTGAACCCATTGAGAGTGCAGTAATGAAGACTGCACAGAAAGAAAGAGTACATTGAGAATAGAAATGTGGACATCATTTCCCAAAAGCTTAAGTTGATAAAAGGTTTAAATCTTAGATATCTGGGTTTTCTAACAGTACTATAATTTCAGAGAAAAGGTAAGACCAACCAGATTTGCAGGATATTGTTAGTGATGGCTCCTGAAGGTTCTGACTTCTTTTATTCTGTCTCTGTGTTTATCTCAGAGGAAAACACTGCTTTTAGGGGCAGTCAAAACTCAATTTCTGTTGTGTGAAAAATGTCTATATTTCACTTTCTTTTTTAATTCTGAGTTGAAAATATTTTTTGATGCTAAGTTTTTGCTCATATCTTAACTGATGTATCTCACTAATCCCTAGGTAATAACAGCTGGTAACTTTCCAGCACAGTGAGTTTCCGTGCTAGTGACTCCCACTCAGGCTGCTTCATACATCGGTAAAACCCTTCTGGTGACTCACATTTGAAAAGACAAGCATGTTACTGTCAGAAGAGCTAGCACAAAGGTAGACAAGGCTAAACATGGAAAGTGTTCTGAAGAGATCAGAGAGAAATCAAATATATAACTTCCAGTATAGCCAGTAGAAACTTTGCATTAAGTAGAAATGATGAATTGCCAAAGCCCTTGTATAGATGTGGGAGCCTACTGGAAGTTTGGATTATCTCCAATGAATAGACATTCCACAGACCTTCTGCACAACACATTCCTAATTATATAGAAATTTTTTCCTGATAATTAATCAGAATTATTTTCTTGTAACGTGTCTGTTGCCTCTTGGCCATTTGCTGTGCGTGTTTGAGGAGAATCTAGTTCTTCCTTCTATATAACCACACCTAAGGTAAGACCAACCCCCTTAATTTTCTAATTTCAGGCTGATTAAACCCAGTTCTCTCAATCTCTCCTGTCTTGTGCTGTAGCCCCATAACCATCTTGGTGTCCCTTCTCCTCTGGACTCACTCCAATCTATACGTGCTTAGTACAGGGAAGATTGGATACAGTACTGTCAGTGCAGGCTCAAAGGTGACAAATATAATAGTGTTAAACAGAGTAGAAAAATAATTTGAAAGGGCTAGTGAAGGAATCGAAGACAAACAAATCTCAGCTTGTTTAAATATCAAATGCCAATTCTGACAAAGTGTGCAATAACAGTAAATTTCAGCTCTTCACAGTGATCCTGTAGAAGAGATACAGACACCTAATTTTCACGTGGGAGCTCTATGGAGTTGTCCTGCAGGAATTCAGGGGTCCCAAGAGGGATTTTAACTTTTAAGCAGTCCCTAAGATAAATACTGTCTTTGTAGAGAACTGAATGTTATACTAGAAAGAAAATAAAGTCAGAATTTCTATAGGATAATGCTAGAGGTATTTGAAAAATGAAAATTGAAGAGTTTTAATTAAGAAATTAGTTCATATTTATTAAAATATTAAATTTCATACTTGAAGTAGGAATTTCTAGTTATGAGTTTGATATAGATAATGTTGAATGAAACTCTTCAGGGTGTTTTACACGAGAGATCAGACGACAAGTTTTATTGTTCAATGACTGTGGGCCAGGTTTTTTTAATGGCATTGAATGTACAAGATGAACATCGTACCTTTCTAAATGACTTGAACAGCTAGTTCCCTTGGACTTTCTGTTGACATTGGCTGTTTAATCATCTGAAAACCTTTCCTGTCATCTACTGGATGCTTGCATCATGTTCCTCATGCTTTTCCTTCTTATACTTCAAGGATCGTGGCTTGTTACAGTCAGCTTTTTTTCCTCCTGTGCCTGCTGCAAAAGGAACAAAGTCCTTGTCCAAACCCATAAGTATTCTTGCCAGAGGATCTGATTCCGTGGTGGAACGGATGCCAGCAATGTGATAAATCTGATAAACTGTATTGTCGTTCATCCTCATTCTTACTTCCAGATTTAGAGACCTAGGAATGGCTTGATCTTGACCCTTAGAATATCTACTTAAATAGAAATACGTGAAGCTGTGATGTGAGAAACCATGGCATTAAGACCCATAGCCCAAAACCCTAAAGTATAATCAGCTTGGCCTACAAATGCTGTTTTTCTAAACTTTCTGATGTGAAAAAGGCTTGTGTGGCGTGTCCCTGCACAACACGCAGTAAAGCCTCTTCAGTTATGTGATCAAACCCACAATGATTTAGAATTAAATTTCAACAATTTAAGTAATCCTTCTGGCCTTGCAGCTCAGGGCACATCAAATTGGAAATCCTATTAAGAAAAAGTGTCTATATTTGTAAGGACAGGAGGTTCAAAAAGTGCAGTTGAAGCCAAAGCTTTTAAGCTGTTAAATTCAACAGGACATGAAAAACTAGTTAAAAATAATTATGAGGAATTCACTACACTTATTGAGAGTTTTTACAATGAAAAAGGATGAAGAATCTCCACAAAAGTGAAGAAAGAATGGCAAAATAGCTTTTGTGAGAGTAGAAAGCACAAGTGGAAATATTCAAAGTATTAATGTGCCTGTTCTGTTGACATATGTGCAATAAATAATCTGTGCAAAGAGAATCCAATTACTGTACACAACAAATTAATTGTTATACTTCTAGCATTTTAATGTATTTGGGTGTGATTTGCATATTTGAGCTCTGTTATGTTCATTTATCTTTAAAATAGATTTCATGTCTGTCAGACATATACTGCAGTCAATTGAAAGAACTCAGTAAATCACATGGAGATGTCTGAGCTCCTGAAGGACCTTGGGATTTGGTCTTGAGTATTTAGAGGGAAGGAATTTAAGTGGCAGCTACTTCTAGATCTGCAGTGTTAAAGAAATTGATCTTAATTGACTAATCCAGATTGTTCCATTTGAAAGCAGGGCTTTACTATATCAGATGTGCTATCTAGGTATATACACGTGAATGTGTGTGTGTATGTATACTATGAATATCTACATCTTTATCTGTCTGCATAATAAGAGACAAATCCTCTTCCATAATGTCAAGTATTGGGACAGAAGTTTAAAGAAAGGCAAAGAGAAAATAATCTGTTTTGAATGACATAGTCAAGATCTTATGAAACTAGGGAGTTCAAAACTCAGTTCTTGTTGGATTTCAGAAGTTATCTGAAAGTATTTTTTAAAATTTTAATGAAAGGAGATATCCAAGATAGCACAGAAAATCCATTACAGAACTGGCAGTTGGCTTGGATTAGTATGTTAACAATGATGCCATACTTTGTCCCGAGTACTCTTACAATTGTTACAAGGCAGGTTTCAAAAAGGATAGATAATGGATAAATATTTTTCTGTTGCCTCCATACTATGACAGTGTTAGACTTCTTGACAAAGCATGTGAATTTTGAGAATATTTTAAAAATACCTCAGGAACAGCAACAAAGCCCTACAAGATATTATTGCTTGTTGTAAGTTGAGCTTTAAACCGGAACACTTGAACCACCTCCAGATGAGGATATCTTTCTTTGGGTAGGCTAACTGCTGTTGAAATGCAGCCAGTTAATACTTGCTAAAAGATACTTTATAGAAAAAAAAAACAGAACCAAAAACCAACCCAAACACACCAACTAAAAAAACCTAGGCTATTTTGTATGGATGTTAAAGACAGCATGAGTTTTTATATGAGAAGATCCTTTTGGCCATTTTGTCACTTCTGCCGTTAATTCTGTTTCTTATTCATTTAGTTGTCTCCTAAACTTGCAAATATTTGATTTTCTGTAATCCCACAACTACACAAATCTTGATCTGCAAGCACATCTATGTTCCTGTTTCGTCTTCATAAACGTAGCTACCAGAACTAAACATTTGCTAGAGCTGGACCACTATCTGCAAATTTCTTTGAAATATTTTGTGAGGAAAATGTTTTATAAATCTAAGAAAAAAAGTATGTGCATCAAGAACCAGATTTGTAGCTATTGGAATTGACTGGAACAAAGAGTTTATATTACACTATGGTGTAGTCCTAATATTTACAAAACTGAAGCTTTAATCCACAGATTTTTATTTGTGTAAAAGAAATGTAAGCTTATGGTAGATTCTGTTGCTGTTGTAGATGAGCGTACTACCAGGGATATCAGCTGAATTGAATACTATAACTAATTGCAGAACTAGTATATGTGTTATATGTTATTGCAAAGGTAGATCCTATTTTATGTTTTGCTGGTAAAATAAAATCAGATAGAGGGCTGACTATTGTAGGTACCCTGTAGATCCGTGGGGGTTACAAATTACAATATTGCCTGACAGAAAATCTGTAACAATGTGTTTTTTCAATAGCTATGCATTGCATGCTTGTTACGTATTCACTTCAGTCATTGTCTGTTCTACAGTCATATTGAAGATGATATTCAAATGTGTATTGGGAAGTAACAAGGAAAGACGTATTCATCTAGAGAGGCAAGCTTCTTAAGCTGCTTGAATATTTTAGGGTATTAAAAAAATCCACATAACCATCAAGTTTGGTACTCTCTTGTTACTAAATCTTTGTCACCAGTCTAGTTGATCCAGAAGGGTGAGAATGACAAAATGTTCTTGAACGTGGTAGCTCTGAAGTTGCAGTCACTAATACTATGTTAAAGTGAAATGTATAGCTAAGGAGTTTGCATATTGTCTTTTTCACACTTGAACAACAATGTGTAGAACAAGCCTGAGGGATAATAATTTACCAGTCTCATTCCCCTGGACTATTATTCCTCATCTTGACATGCTATTAAAATCATTTGATTATCAGTATTTTGTCTTGTCATTAAGTTACTGATGTTTCCATTATTTATATTTCTAAAAATTTGAGTGCCCACATATAGACCCCCCTTTATATGCATGTCATCTGGCAAATACTTGTATTGGATCATCTTTCCTCCTGCAAACCTTCTGGCTAATTTTAGTCTCTGATGGGTGTTCTGGGGTATGATAGGATCCCCACTGCAGCCAGTATAAATCTACACACAAGTGGCAAAGAGAAGAATTTGACTGCTTGGTTAATGTTCCAACTAATTATTTTTTTAATTTTTTTTTTTATTTGGGGGGTGGGGTGGGAAGAATACTCAGGAAAGCTCTTATTTGTCTGTGGCCCCATATGAACTTGGGGAACAGAACAGAAGATAACAGCTTCTGTTAACATTTGGTAATTATCTGGCTCATGTTCAAAACCAATTGCACTAAATAATTGCAAGGAAATGCCTTCTTGAACTCGCCTGTTTTGGGAGTATGCTGTCTTTCAGATGAGACACTCATGGGAAAGGCAAGCTTCTCTGTCTTTTGGCTGCAACGAAGATGGTTGAGCACAAAGTCTGTAGGATTTAGCTGTGTTTGTATAAGCAGGCAGTTCCAGTGTGCATTGTTGTGGATTTCTTTCATCCATTGGAATGAACAGCATGACAGGAATTTCACTTAGATACTAATTTCAGCAGTCTGCCTACTTACGCAGGGAGCATCTTCAGAGACTATGGAGGTTAAGGACCTATCAGAGGTATCAGCTGTCCCAGCCTGCAAGAAGTACGTTAAGTTCATGCTTAAAATGATATCTGTTAAATTTAGGATAGTGCACTGTTTTGTGGAATGTTATAGAGACAGGCCAAAATGGTATTTCATGGAAGAAGACAGACACTATTTTTATTTCCTAACCAGGTACCCTTCAAAGAAGGGTTCCCTTTGCCTACGCTGGGGCTGCAGACTTTCCACATGAAGCTGTTGATTTACTTCTGTTGTGTTTCGTGAAGGGTATTGGAAATCCTTCAGCTGTTCTCAGTGGTCACTGGGACTCGAAGCTCAGTGAATTTCTGCATGGGCTTAACAGGGAGCCATATCGATACCTGCATATAGTGAAAACAATAATGAGAAGCGATTAGATATCTATTAGAAGTATGCTAGTACATTTCTATATACTACTAGTATGCTTCTAGTATATTAGAAATACAGGTGTTTGATATACATGTACAGAAGCGATTTATATTTACAGTTGCTAAAATTCAAAGTATCCTTAAGAAAATAGTGGTATTTACCGGATATAACTTTCTCTTTTGGTTCATCATTCTAACGGTCTTTGGTGTAGATAACAGGATTTAGCTATGCCTCTCCCATGTTTCTCCCTCAGGTGTTCTTTGGTTTCATTGTGTTTGCTATTTTAAAACTTGGTATAAACCTGTTAAGTCAAGGTGCCCTTGCTGGCCCTGCAAGGGGTGAAGTGTTGGGAAGGGAACGGTCAGCTCTTCCCGCTGAGACTTACCAAACAGTGGGTCTGTTTGGCAACACAACAGAAGTATGTGCAAGGGACGGACTTCGGGTTTCATCAGTGGAAAATGGGTGGTACAGGCAGTTCACTCTAGCCACCACTGTTCTGTTGTAGACAGATCGTCGTATATCTACCTGGAGACTGATTTTAACATAGCATGGTGTAGAGCTGCTTTGTGTGTATTTGCATCCATAGTACCAGCTATAGTAAAGACGTGGTGACCTGTGTTTCGGTAGAGTACTGTATAAACTTGTTGAAGTATTGCATATGTACTTGGGCGACTTGCTAATGCTGCTGTGATTTTACTACCAGGGTTATGGCGTGGCAGACGGGTAGTCAAAGGACAGCAGCTGGAATACAGGAAATTCCATATCTATCTATGGAATTTCTATCTATCTATATATGGAAAACATTTTTATCCTGAAAGTGGTCAAAAGCTGGAACAGATTGTCTGGGTGGGGGTAAAGAATCTCAGTTCTTGGAGATATTCAAAACTTGACTGAACTGTTCCTGGGTAATCTGCTCTGACTAGACCAGCTCAGAGCAGGTTGGGCTGGATGACTTCCAGGGGTCCCTTCCAAGCTGTACCATCCTGTGATTCTCTGAACTGTAAGTGAAAGCAAGCCTAAATGTGAAAGAAAGTGGAATAGCGTGGAAATGGGAAACCAGCTATTTCATTCTGCTCTCTCTTTCTGAAGGCAGAAGATGAATGAGGCAGACTGGGAAAATAGTCTGAGTGACTTGTCCAGCGGACAGCTTTGGGAAACCAAGTCTCCTTAGTTTCTGTTTTAAAAGGCTAATTTGACAGTAGCATCTCTCAGGTCTGGTGCTAACATTCTAAGTACCAGGATGTTTCGAAGTTCTTTTTCTCTTTCTTTCAACTTACAGAGACAGTGAATAACTCATCTTACAAGCAGAGCAGGATGTGTGTCCCCTGAGATTTCCTTCAGTCTGACAGGCTACAGATTTGTAGTGCAGGTAGTAGTTCTGATAGATACACTGTCCATTAACGTGTAAGGGAACTACACTGAGCATCTTGGAGGATCTGAGCAGCTATTCAGAGTTTTCTCTGAGATGACTGCAAGCAATTACATTTTTTTTAAACATTCCTTTCTCATTATTTTTATGGAGAATTATACCGAATTATACCTTATACCGAATTCTTAGCTTCCCCTCCATCTTTGTCTTGATTTAACACCATTTTTAAAAAATGACCCAGTGGCAAGCCTTATTGTATAAACTGCTCATTTTATTTTCCTGAAGTAAAGCCATGCTTTTTTAGAAGATGTATCATGTCTCTTTGCGTCCTGCTAGAAGGAGTCATTAGGTTTCTTAAGATTTTATTTTACAGTTCACCTTCTTTTGTGTGGCTTCTGAGAGTGTACATATATAATTTTTGTTCTGTCATTTGCTCAAAATGCGTCTGTAAAGATGCATACACAGAGGCAAAAATGTGTTTGTCAGTAATTTATTATAAGAGAAGCAGTATCTTTAAAGCACCTTAAAAATGTTTTCGTCCCTCTGTTATTTCATTTCTTTCTTCTATACGTACACATTTATACACAAACACAAAGTAGTTAACAATATTGGCTTTTCAATACACTCACAGATGCCTGTGATTTATTTTTTTTTTTTAAACTTTTGCTATTTATCAGAGAAAACACTGCCACTCTTGTGAAAATAGAAACTTATGCCACCTCTAAAGAACTAAAAATGTCGAGGGGACTGTAAAAGGAAAATAACACAGTTTGTTTTGGAAATTGTTCCATGACAACTTCTGTAATCGTTTTGACAAAACTTCTGTAAACTGAAACCTTTGTACTTCTTCAACTGAATGAGCTCTGAAGGCACAATGCATCACTGCAAATATAAATTAAACAGACTTTTTTTATTCTCAGGAAGGCGCTCTCTGCCTCCAGAGTAAAGATGTTTGCTGAAACAAACAGGGAATTTTTGTGTGTGATTTATTATAATGTGTACTGCTTCCTTGGCTTTTTATCCTCTGTGCTGCTCTGGCAGCAAAACAGATCTAGCTCCTTTGCATGCTAATAAATATCGGTGTTTGTAATTATGCAGTGGTTACAGTAGTATTCCTTTGAGATGAATCATTGCTACATTATTTACTTTTCTTTGTTTAAATTATTTTGAATCTTTAGTTCAACTATAAAACAAGGTTGATGGTGTGATGCGTATTACATTGATATTTTTTCCATCTGTAATGCAAGGATTGAAGCAGCTGTTTAGGACCTGATTCTCTGGAACCGAAAGTCACTTTACAATATTTTGGTAAGAAAATTTATATACCTGTTGTAAAAAAGATATTTATCCACTTGGATGTGCTCTTCAATGGCTTTAGTAGAAGTCAAAGATCAACTTATACACTAGACATCGATCAGTGTTAAAACTTGTCAGGAGTTACCATAAGTAACTTGTTAGAGTTTAAATTGTTTCATCAATTAGGTGAAATGAAATTTACCTGGCCCAAACCCATAATTTTTTTTTGCGATCCCTTTTCATCTAATTCAGGATTTTCTGCAAGCCAGGCTGATAAAGTGGGCTAACAGGAAGCTTTGAGCACATGGCAGACGCATGGATATTAGCCCATAGCTCCACCTGGTTCACAGCGATCAGCAGTTGTTGCAGAGCATGGACTCACATGAGCAGGTTGTCCCAGCTGCACGGACCTGAGCAAGGAGAGATTTTTGCAGTGTGAGCAATACTCCTTTCTCGTGTGCCATAAAGGGAAAGCTTGCTTTCTGCTGCCAGTTGAAAGCTTGATCTTGCCTGACACTGAATATCCTAGCCCAAGTTGGTGCAGTGCTTCAGGAGCTGTTTAGCATTGCATATATCAACAACTCTGTTGCATTCCTGGGGCACATGCTAAAGTGCACCTCATACCATGGGACTGAAGTCTGTAGGACAGCCCAGGAAACAACAGAAGTGGCTTGTTCCCATGTGAGTGGTAAGTAAAGGTTTTAATGATACAGACTTTTGTCTTAAACAGTTGTCCCAGACATGTCCTTCACCTGAACAAGTACAAAACTCTTCGCCTAAACTGTCAATGCATGTATTTATAAACAATTTCTGTCTCGCCTCTGCTCAGCCTGAAGATGTTAGCTCTCATGGTACTCCTGCAGCATAAAATACATCTTTTTATTTCCCCGGTGTTTTTCTGAGGTTGTTAATAAGATTAGAACGAGTGATTAATATATTAGACGATTTAAAATGTAGTTTTCCTAAAAGTTCTTCATTAAAGACTTATTTTCCCAAGGAGTTCATTTATACCACCAATTTGCAAGAAAGGACAGCTTTTAATAATTAAAACTTGCACTGTTTTAATTTTCTCTGGAGTTTTCCTCAAATGTAAAAATAAGCTGTAAATTCAATACTGCTTTCATTTTGGAGCATTAATTGCCTAATCAACTTAAATTAGCTACTTTTCAGTTACTTGTGTTTTTCCAATGAGGGATTATATTTGTGATTTTTTTTGGCGGGGGGGGTTAGTTCTCCCTCTGGTATTATAACTGTCTTTCAGTTGATTATTGAGATATGAGAAATGGTGAGGCCATGGTTGAAATTATTCCAGATAGAAAATGATCAATGTAGTCTATGATATTAGGAACTGCTTTTCCCAGTAAGCGTGAATGTAGTAACAATGTTTTACGCTTATTTTCTCCGTATGACAACTGTGTTACTGCTGAAAGAAAAGTAGGCTTCTAAATGTAGATTCTTACCACTGTTGCATGGCACAGAAATAATCAGATATAAAGCATAATTTTCAAGAAACTTGGAGATGTTCTCTTTTAAATAATTATCTTGCCCTTGATTCTTACATTTTATCAAAAACGCATATTGACAAAAATCCATCAATTCAGTATTACATCAAGGGTAAAAGCAGGTATTGACAAGAGATTTTAGGAAACTATGGCAAATTGAAGGCAAAGTCCAGCTTCTGAACTTTCTCACTCTATGCACGAGGCAGCTTGAGAAGGAATGGTAATTTCTTTCTCACTGCCTCTGTGGAGGTGCCGCTGTTGCCTAGTGCATGTTTTTTGGACAGAGTGCATTCCAGCCCATGTTAATTCTTGTGGTATGTTATTTCTTAGCTGCGATGATGTGTTTAGTCTTGCTATAGCGAAGCTCTGCGTGCACTTGTAGAATTTTTCATGTAGTTTGGGATCAGATATATGACATTGATTTCACATGATGGAAGACAAATTATATGTAATATTTATAATTTTGGTTTTGATAAGCATCCTATCTTTTACTATATCTGTGGTCGTTGTGATGATGTTTGCTGAGTTTTCATTTGACAAAGCCAAAACCAGAAGTGATTACAAAACAGGTTTCAGTTCAGGTGCCATTGTTTTGAAGATAAAATACCAGTTATGGTCCCAATCAGGTACAGAAGTATGAAGAAAAGAAAGCTAAATAAGTAAATGCATTCAGAAACAAACAGCCATACCATAGATACACATCATACTCGGCATTTGTGAAATACTAATATGTACCTAAAAAATTCTAAACGCTCTTCTAAAACTAATCCCTCAATGTTTCTAATCCTCCTTACACACTTGCCCTGTTTTGCATGCACCCCTCTCAGTCCTTATTGTGGGGTACAACACCCCACCTCCCTCAGGCTTAGGTGAAGGTTCTGATGATGTCGGGGTTATTTCTGGCAAAAGATCAAGCTAGTGTCCTACTGGTAATGTGTTACCTTCTACGCTCTCCCTTTTGTTACAAATTTTCATGCTTCTTGGATATTTCTTTTCAAGCTGACTTCTTTTTTCCCTTTTAATAATTCCCTCCTTACTGTTCAAAGTGGCAAATGGTCATTGGCTTTAGCAGTTCAGGGGCACGTGCTTTCTCGGTTTTGGGTGTTCAGGCTCGTTTCTTTTCAACTGTTGTGCAGCCATGTGCCAAGAGAGGGAGCCACGTGCATTGCCCCACTGGAACCAAGATTACTTAAGAAAACTAGCAGAAAGGTAACTCAGGTTCAGTTGTAGAAATGTGTAGAGGTTAGCGCAAATCAGTTTTATTCCTGCCCTTGAACTGCTGTGTTCATCTTTAATCTTCACTCTACAAAAGAAGTTGAATTGATCTGACATCTGCAGAAATCTATTCTGTGTTAACTTCTACAGGCTGCGTTGATAGGCAACAGTTTACTTGTTTTGCTTTTTATTGAAGATTAAATTTCTTTTAATGAAGATAAATTCATTGAAGTCATTGGCAGGGTGAGAACAGCATTCAGCTGAGAAGTCAGCTCTATTCCATCAACATCTGTTTCATCTGCTTTTAGTGCTCTACTTTCTGTGTACAGTACTCATGAATAGATCCTGAAATATAAACAATTGCTGATCATGCTGCTGGCTCTGATAACATAACTCATAATGTTGCCCTAATTACTTACATTATAAAACTGTCAGGTCTGGAACATTTGGTCTCTCAAGGCAGCTCTCCAATTAATCTTTTCCTTTTTTGTTAGAGATCTTGTTATGTGATTGTCTTTTGGGGAGGAATGAGAGGGCTTTATGTTATCATGAATTTTTTTAAAGCTTTCACTGATAAATAGAGCAAGAAGACTTCAGAGTTAACAGGAATGTTATGTTAGCTACCTTTTTCTTTTTCTTTTTTTTTTTTTCTTTTTTTCAGCATCTGAAAGGATGTCATCCGTACTATTATTGACTACCTTCTGAGGGAGAAATCATAGAACAGCCCAGGTTGGAAGGGACCTTGAAAGGTCGTCTCATCCAACTTTTTGTGGCAAAGGGAGCCTAGATGAGATTATCTAGCACCCTGTGTAGTCATGTTTTGAAAACCTCCAGTGATGGGGACTCTACCATGTCTATGAGGAGTTGTTCCAGAGATTGGTTGTTCTCACTGTAAAAAAAATTCTTTCTTATATCAAGGTGAAACTTCTCCCGGTGCAAATTGTACCTATTGCTCCTTGTTTTCTCAGTGTGGTTCCTTGTGAAGACAAAGCCTCCATCCTCTCTGTAGCTGCCCGTTAAGTACTGGAATACTGTGATGAGGTGCCCCCTAAACTTGCCCTTCTCCAGGGAGAAAAGGCTCAACTCCTTCACTCTTTCCTCATCAGGCAGGTTCTCCAGCCCTTTGACCATCTTTGTGGCCCTCCTTTGCACCCTTTCCAGTCTGTCTGCATCATTCTTCAATTGTGGGGACCAGAACTGGGCGCAGTACTCCTGGTGCAGCCTGACAAGCACTGAGTAGCGTGGTATGATCACATCTCTCTCTATGCTAGCAGTGCCCCTGTGACTGCTGCCCAGGATCTGATTTGCCTTCCTTGCTGCAGCAGTGCACTGCTGGCTCTTGTTCAGCTTGTTGTCCACCAGGACCCGCAGGTCCTTTTCAGCAAGGTTGCTCTCCAGCCGCACAGATCCAAGGCTGTACTGTGCTCTTTGGTTATCTCATCCCAGGTGCAGGACTTTGTTTTTGTCTTAGTTAAACATGCAGTTCTTGCTAGCCTGCTCTTGGAAGGGCCTGTCCAGGTCTGTCTGTAAGATGTCTCCCTTCTGACGTGTCCACCTCACCACCTGGTTTAGTGTCATCAAGCAAACTTAGTGGGAGTGTATTTATAAAGATGTTGAACAGCATGGGGCCCGATACCGATCCTTGGGGGACTCCACTTGTGACAGACTGCAAGCCTCAGTAAAAACCATTGATCACCAGCCTCTGAATGTGGCCTGTGAGCCGATTTCCTACCCATTTCACAGGCCACCATCCAATCTGTACCCTGCCAGTTTGTCCAGGAGAGGGCTGTGGGGAACTGTGTCAAACACTTTGCTTTTGTCCAGGTAGACAATATCTACTGCTTTCCCCGTTTTGAAAGAAAATGTTATTTTGTTGTAGAAGGTGATCGAGTTAGTCTGGCACAATTTGCCTTTGGTAAATCCGTGCTGGCTTCTCTCAATCACCTGCTTCATTTGGTTTGTAATTGTTTCTAGAACTCATTCAATCACTTTCACAGGAACTGAAATAATGTTAATGGGCCTGTAGTTTCCTGTGTTTTCCTTTGGGCCCTTTTTGTAAATGGACATGGGTGGGATTTGCCCTCCTCCAGTCGTCAGGGACATCCCCCGATTTCCACCACTTTTCAAAGGTGATACAGTGGCCTCACAATGTCAGCCACTTCTCGTAATGTCTTGGGGCAGATTACATCCGGGCCCATAGATTTACATTGGCTGAGATTTACTTGCTGTTAATATTTGATTTACTTGCTGTGTTAATAATTGTTAAAGAGAAAGCATGTCTTTAGCATGGTGCCAGTAAAATTACTATAGGAAAACAACAAAAGCTAGAAGAAAGTTTTATTAAATACATTATTGCTTTGATTTTCATAACACACTTACTGACAGGTCTTTTAACCAATGTGACCATGCATGAGAACAAAGAACATCTAATGTATAGGATGCTTTATAAGAAATTCTGCTTTTCATAGGCAGCAATTTCATGGTGGTTCTCACAAAGATAAAGTATAGAAGGCAAGTTCTTGTAACTTGCCTTGGAAGAAGCAAAATGGCTAAGCACCATCCCTGGATCAATACAGCAAATGGTGTATCATTATTCTACTTGTTCCCTGACAAGAACGGAGTACTCCATCACGCTGTTTTGCAATACACATCTACCTGAAATCCTGTGCTGCTTTTCCTTTGCTTTGTGCTTTCTATGTATGCAGTCCTCAGGGTGTCAGCAGAATGAATGCAATAGATAAGTACAGATAATGATAATATTTTGCTTTTGGACTATTCTCATACCAAATCTAAATACTGTAATTAGTAATTGTAGATATAGTAATGACATGAAATTAGGTTGCTTACACCACGAGACACCATTTGTGAAGTGATACCATGAATTTCTTCCCCAGGCAATGTTTGAGACCTCTCTGTGTTAGAGACTGCACTGTACTTGTGGCTAAGACAGTGGCAGAGCTGCACAGCCACATGTTTCTTGTCTTTGATCAGTACATTCTCCCACGCTTAAATATGTTTATAAACACCTTCAGGTAAAAGTTGTAGTTACTAGGTTTCATTTGATCAAATGTATTAACATAAATAACTTTATATACACAGGAATCCCCATCCCTCTTGGAAAGGACCCCAGAAATTCAGAACCATTGTCAAGCTGTCCTCCATTGCTGAGAGAATTCAATTAAGTGAGACCTCTTTGTTTTCTTTACTTTCAGAGTCTTTGCTTTCAATGCCTGCCTAAAAGTGTAGTGAGAGTAACCCAGCCTTCCATTCAGCGCTGCCCAGCCCTTGTTGCACAGAGATTTCAGAGCTTCGAACAGGGGGGTGGGTGAGGACCTGATTCTCCAGCAGAAAGGGAATTGTGCATGCCAAGAAGGTTGGAGAGCCCTAGTCTACTGATGAAATCAGACAACAGTTCCTTGCTTGGATTTTTGTGAATGAGGCCAGTTTCCTGCCATCCTGCAGGTCTCCTTTTCCTCCTCTTTCAGTTAACCCTTTATCCTCAGGGCAAAATAACAGTGCAGGAACCAGTGGAAAGATGGAAGGATGCCCTCAGTGCCCTTTGCATCTCCCCTTTTTCCACCCACGTGAATACACAGAGCCGCATGAACTTTGTTACATCAATGGGTGTTTGCTTTTTCTTTTGAATCTGTGTTAATGCTGAAAATAGAAAAAGAATTGGTTCAAATCAACCTAAAATAATATTTTCTTCATAGTTTTTATTGACAACATGAAAAGTCTGAAAGATATAGTTTGGCTTAAATGAAGAATCTGATTTGATAGCATTCTTTTTCCTCCCCTGAAGAGAGCAAATCTGTGATTAAAGCACAGAAAATAAAGGTCTAGATCCTTAAAGTGGCTATTGCTGCTGTTCCTTTTAACCAAAATCTCCCCTGTGAAATCTGGGGATGTGCAAGAGGTCCAATACTTTTATGTTCAAAGAAAAGTGTCCTGCTCACAAAATTATCAGATGCAGTGTGAAGGAAAGGTCTCCTTCGGTCTCTGCTGCTAGTACTGTTTTACTTTATATAAAATAGGAAATCATGTTTAAATGTCTGCTTAATTAAAATTAGAGATTTAAACCAAGGTCTGTTACTTCTAAGAATGTGCACTAGCCTGGTTTATTATAGTATGATCTCTCTCAATCTTTCTTGAAGTGCGTGCTTCATTTTTTTTCCTGGGTAATGAAACGTTTACTGAAAAAAAAAAAAGGCTAGAAAATCATTGTGCTTTATTCCAGGTGAGTGTGTAAGCCACCAAAATATGAAGTTAACCTTCTCTGTCTAGTTCAGTGATTTTTAAACTATTTTATATAAAATAGAGACTTTGATATAATCCAGTTTTGCCAGGATCTGGGTCTGTAGGCATAATGCCTGTGCCTCTACTTGTTAAGTAGAGGTTCAAGGCTGATCATCAATTCTTTTTCGCTCTGAAAGTCTTGATAGTCTTAAGAATAGCTTGCAGGAAAAAAAAATAATATTGCCAGTCTTACAGAATGACAGTACTAGAGTTTTTCTCCTTGTATAAATCCAGAATATATAAAAGATGACAATGATAAAAACGTTGCTATATTTTGTAGATTCAAGAATCTGTCTGCAATATACTGTCTTTTTGTTCAGTGCAGCTCTAATGCTTTAATTCACCTTGTTTGTAACTACTATTTCCTTTGTAAATTATCATAAACCTGAAAAGGTGGGCTATTTTTTAAGCTTAATACAACCAGTATTGCCTTATTTCAAAGTCTAATACAATTATGAACACACCGTAACTTCTGGATGATTAAATTGCAAATTGTGGGTGTCCACCGGGCAACTAGATATATTAAATTTGTTCACCTTCATAACTCATCTTCATATACACTGTATATTTTCCAGGATCACGCAAAGATGTGATTGTTCTGCCTGAGGTACATTCCATAGTATTTATGGCTTATCAGATACACAGAATATCTTCTTCAAGGATACACTCATATATCATTTGAACTTCAGTAGTTATTACATTGTTTTAATGGAAAAATGTTATAAATGAATGAGTTTTATTCCCTCTGCAACATTTATATTTTTGAACATGGCTTTCTCAGTGCTGTTATTTTTTGTTCTATGAGAACACGAACTTCGTGTTTATTACTCGCTGATTTTATAAAGATATCTGATTTTCTCCTTGGAGAGCTATAAAGAAAAAAAGGTCAAAAAGCAGAAGCTAAGTAATCAAAGTATAGTTTCACAGAAGTTTTGTGGCATAAATGTGACACCTGTTAAAAAACTAAAATCAAAGTAATCAAGACAAACACTTTACCTCTTACCTGGCTGTCCTGGTTTGAGGTAAAACAGGACCAATTTTGTTCAGTAACTTCGCTTCCTAGCTGGGCCTCTTCTAACTACTGAAATTAACAGCATACTGTGCAGACAATGTTCACTCTCTCAGAGTGATCAGACCGATGTTTAGAGCTGATGTCCAGACATGGTATGCAGAGAGGCTCTTGCTTACGCTTACTGCTGTAACACCCAGGGCCAGCTGACTTGGTTACTTGCCCCGTTGGAGGGTCGGAAGCGGAAAAGCGTAGAGGGGTCCCACCTGCGGGGAGGAGCGGACAGGGCAGGTGACCCAAAACTGACCAACGGGGTATTCCATCCCATCTGCCTCAGGCTCAGTATAAAAGCTGAGGGATCAAAGGGTCAGGCTCTCTCTCTTCCTTCAATGGCCGGTGTCTGAGGAGGACTCTGTCTGTCCGTCTGCCTTTGGACCCAATCCTGAATCCAGACCCGGAATCCAGTTCCCGTCCGTCACTGAGTCCAGCCTGGACTTCCCCAGTGCCAGCCGGTGTCGTGATTGTCATCCTGGGAGCTTGATACGGTTTTGTATATTTCATTATTTCCTTTTATTTTATTATTAATATTTCATTAAAGTAGTTTAGTTCCTTCTAAACTCGTAAGTCTCTTTTTCCTCCTCTACCTCTCTCTTTGAAGAGGGGTAGAGGGGAGCATCTGTCGGTCCCATCTGGGGTCCCCTATGTCCCCAGTGGCCAATTTGGCCTAAACCACAACACTGACATTGTAATTGAATGAGGAGTACAATCTATACAGAAATTTTTAAAAATGAGGTTTTGATTTACAGCTGTAAAGTAAGTGATATCTGGCTTAATCCACATGGAAAATACCTGCAGTTGTTATGAACTTAGACTGTGAGCTCATTAAATAAAAAGACTAATTCTACTTGTATTGTAAACAGATAGAGATCCCCAAGAAACTTATGTTTCAGTGTTTGTTGATATAGCAGAGAGCTGCTTTCTTGTAACTCCATGCTGAATGCGTTTCTCTGATCTTGACACCATCTGAGTTTTAATGCTGAAGATGCCAGGCTTACCTTGCTGTTTTGAGGTGCTTCACTTATACATCGGTTTCCTTTTCTGTATGCCATATTTGTGATCCCTGACCAAGTCCTGAGAGCCCTACGTAAGGCAATAATCATCGGGAATTGATGTTGTAGATATGCTTTTACCTACAGAATTTTCTTGTGCATTTTACCTGTCTTCTGGGACACAGCATTCCTGGCACAAAATGTCAGCTTCCCTATACTGCCCCAAAACAGCAGCATTGCAGGCACGGAGAAACGTTCTCTGTGTATGTGATGGGATCTTGTGATCCATGAAGATCGCTGTGGGCTCCTCTTGGTACCTACAACAGCAGTTCTAACAGGATGAATAGCTAAAGAAGCGTTGGGGAATCTGAGGCCATTGGCAAGCGCAGTGAGATGTATTTCTGTGTGTAATTGTAAAAAGGGTTGTGTAGTCCAACATAAGAGCAAAAAAAAACCCCAAATGCACATTAAATTGCCATCATTAAGCTACAGTGTGTTATCCAAACTGGTAGTCCTCACAGGGCAGTGTTATTTGAATTAGGAATATTGATAGCAGAGAGAACCAGACACGTCCACAGAGCGCTTGTGACCTAGCAGAAGCTGTGAATTGATAGATCCTGAAGTTATTTGCAAATGAAGTGGAGCCCTTGCGGCATAGATTGGGACAGAAATAAGTCAAAGTAGTGCTAGCCTTGTTTCTTTCCTATCACAGGTTAAAGAGGTGAGGATACATTTGATGTCTTCTCCAGAGAACTTAATATTTGCTTTATCTTTTGTTTGTCTTTTATATAATTGCACTGGATAATATTGCAAAGTCGTATAAAATTAAAATTAAGTTTGAAATAGGGTTTGTTAATTACAGTATTTAACTGTTGTGGTTATTGTTTCCTAGGAGATTAATGAGGTGAATTATTGTAACATAATTAAACTACTGTATATCTAATCTCTTACATACCCTTGTGGTTTACTGTTATTCAAGTATCACTTGAAGGTTAATTTCACTTAGCTGGTATGTATTTGACTTTGGCAATACAGTTTATATCAAAATATGTTTTTAATTATATTTGAAAGTCATTAGGCAACAGCTCTGCCAAAATTATCACTGTAAGCTTTCTACTGAAGGTAAGGACACAATAAATAGTAAAATCAGCAGACTCCCATATATACCCAACCTGAAAATTCACATAAAACCAAAAGTTAACATATGCTGCCACTTTGATGCTAATGGCATTTGCTGAAGGTGAAGCATTCTCTTCTGATTGTGCACTCTGATAAATGTCAATTATTGAAGGAATCAAAGTTGTATGGCATAAAGAATTCCTTAACATGAAAGATATAATTACATGTGCAAAGTCGCAAATCCAGTAATCCAAAATCTCTCCTAAATGTTTTTGACTGAAGCCTTTTACTAGCAGTTAATGAATTCCTCATTTCACAGTCAGAGGCTGTGCCTCAGGCCATTCAAATCAGCTAACTGGCTGTTTTCTGTGTACTTTGGCAGGAAATCCTATTGTCTTGCCGCATAAAAAATAGAAGCATACAGTAATATCTTTATAGGACAAGATAAAACTATAGATTCATCAAAGCATGCCTTTTCCCCCAGAGAAACAGATTAGTTTCTATACCTTCAGGGTTTTTTTTATGCCCAAAACCAACTTTACTCTTCCTCCAGCTGCAAACTCAGCTTCATCTTAAATTCACTGTTCCTCATTTAGTCTCATGCTGGATTTATTTAAAGGATGGATAATTCTGTACATTATATTACAATAGAAAAGCTTCCATTTTTTTTATTAGTTCCAGTCACAGACCTTTTTTTTACATCAGTATTTTGCTCTCTCTTCAGTAATCCCAAGAAATTATCTTCTCTATAACTCTCTTTAAATTTCCCCTAAGCTATGGTGCTAAAGATTTGAATCTGTTATTTTCTGTCTATCATTTCTCTCTCATCTCATCCCTGTATAATTTGGAGAAGACTATAATTCTCTCCCCAAAATTGTAGCTCAGTATAGAACCACACCCAATATGAGACCTTTTAAAAAAAATAAAATTTAATAGCATGTAATTTAATAATTATATTTTGAATCCAAAGTATGGAAGTTAAAAGTATTAGTGGTTACAATTTTGAGTCCAGAGGTTGGCTCATTTCTGGACAGAATTCACAAATCTTTGATGTCCAGAAAACATAGCATTCTTCAGCGTTTAATCCAAGCTGTATTTTATTTTTAGAGACTTATCAACCAGTATTACAACAGGAACTTGGTCATTACTCAAAATCGCTATGATCCTCTTACGTGACATCCCATTCTGCATTTCTAGAATAATTTCCACCTTTTTTTTATATACTTTTCATAGTAAATACCCCACAATTTGTTTGCTTTTTCTCTGTAATCAGTCAGGAAATTATTTTTTGTGTTGTGCACAATACTTTTTTTTTTTTTTTTTTTTGCCCCTTGCATGTATTCTCTGCGGTCACTTTCAAGTTTTTGTGGGATTGCTTAAGGTGCCTGCTCTCACTGTGTCTTAGAGTGGTGTATGTGAGCTATGAGTAACACTATAAATCTAAATTATCCAGATCATTCTGAATTTACTTGCTCTTTTTCCACTGTTTTTGTTGCCTTAGAAATTGTGTGCCATCAGCAATTGTAATAATTTTGAACATAACATTTGCAAAGTCACAACTCTAGAAAATAATCTAAACTTGTCAGTTGTAATGTTCCTAGCAGCTCCAGTTCTCAGCACTCAACAGCTGGCCTGTTTCTTTCAGATGTGTGTCTTCGAAGCTATTTGAATTTGTTTTGTCAGTTCTTCTCAAAAACATGCTCGCCACGTTTTCAGATCAATCTGCTTTGTGGCACAGTATCAAATGCTTTTCTGAATTCCAGATAAATTGTCCATTATATTGCTATTGTCTCCAGGTAAATAACATACTCAAAGAATTCAAGTAAATTTGTCTGTCATGACCTCCTTTTTCTATGTATTCGCCCTGTTATCATGGTCTTCTAAGTATGCATTTCTAAATCTGGTTTAATAACTTTCTGTCTTCTGCATAACTGAGTCCAGGATAAGCAGCTTGGGCTTTTAGGGTCTTGGAACCTTTTAAAGTCAAAAGAATTACATTAACTGCTACTCCAGTACTCTTATACTCCCTTCCTTACTCGGCAAGTTATCACAAATCCTGCCGAGGGCTTTCCTCTTCCGCTTACTACTTTTTTACAGATTTCTTGGTTGTAATTCATCTAGGCCTGAAGCTTTGTCAATATGTGATAGTTATAATTGTCTCATTAAGGTATCGGCTCCAGTAGACCAGAATCCTTCTTTGTTTGTGTTTCCCGTTTTCAGGAGTGTGTTCGCTACTTCTGTCAGATTCTCTCTGCCTTTGTCTATTTGTTACAAATGGTCTATAAAGATATGAGTAATCTGTCTCTTTATTTTTAAAATTGCTTTGCTTGAAGATACTTGCCTCTGTCATTCCTTTTAGACTACAAGTGGGTGAACACACGCAAAAATTGATATTACCATAGAACAGTGGAAAGCTCAGTCATTTTTTTTGCTTTTCCAGGAAAAATGTAAACTGGATAATAATGGCAGATGTGAACTTGGAAGGTGAAACTATACGCTTAGGGACTGAGTGTAACCTGTCGTGATAAGAGAGATAGTTTATGCTAAATGGCATTAAATTAAGTCACATTGTGCAAGGTGAGTGGGTTTTGCCTGCGACGGTAACTGGTGAGTGATTTCCCTGTCTTTACTTTGACCCATAAGTATCCTTGCTCTTGTTCTTCCTCTTTGCTCCCCTGTACCATGGAGGGACAGGGATTGACTGAACAGTGAGGTGGGTGCTCGGCTGCCAGCTGGGGCCAACCCCCCACCACTGTTTATCTCAAAGCGTTAAGTGGCAGGTGACTGAAAGTAAGTGTATTGTGTATACTCTATGGACTGTGTATTGCTTAGCTTGCAATTCATACGGGAAGCTGCAGTTCTGTGTTATCAAATTCATATGTAGCTAAGAAGTTCAGTTTGGTGATGTCTGTTCCTCATCTGACAGCAGGTGTCCATCTCTTGGTTAGAAAGGGAACTGGCTAACATGCTTGTTTACAGGTGCACCCACACTGGGAAATGTAGCTTTAGAGTTCTTGCGTGTTAAATGGCATGATCAGCCATTTAAAATGTTGACATGAATACTATATTTACATAGTGTCTCCTGTTCTTCTTGAATCTTGTATAACTTTTCAAACTTGGCTGCACAAAAGTGAGCTAAACTGTTACTTTAAAAACTGTTTTAACCTGAGCTATTTCAGCTCAGGATGGTGTTTGTCCTTTTGAGTTCTTTTAGAAGATTAAAACACTTTCCTTCCTACAGAGGTTAGAAAGAAGACTTCCTCAGTGGGCATGATAGTCGGTAATTAAGCACTTAGGGGGTGTGTATCCAAAAGGCAGTTCTTGCAGTGTTCCCTTAAAGCATCTGACAGCCATAACAGAAGCAGGACAGTGAACTGCTGATCCTGCTCCACTATGCCTTGTTTTCTGTATCTGTAAATCTTATATTGGGCTTCAATTTATCTTGAAATCTATTCCTGTAAATATCATAACATCATATAAATATCATATCTTCCTATTTATTCGCCTGTATCCTAGGAACCTTGTAGTGTCATGAAATGCACAATGATTACAGTAGGCAAGAAGCTGGAGGAAGGCTTTTAGCTCAGAAGCACTTGCCTTATTCTCAGTATTTTCGAAAGGCTGTATCAGTTTTGCACCATACAGATAGTTCTGGGATCAGGGCTTTCCAGGTGAAAGATGTTTTAGGGCTGGAAGGCAAGACCAATAGCTAACTAGATAGAAAAGTATGGCAGAGCCACTTTTCATACACTGCCTCTTTTCTTTCCTTTCAGGTTTCTCAAAATATAACTACCAAGCAGTGTAAGTGGATGTAGCATCTCTGTTTTTCAATGCCATAATAGTTAATGATAGTATCTGTAAATGTTCAGAGGAAGAATGCTTATATGGGTAACTTAAGAAACACCTAAAATAATAGTCTTCAAAAATATTCTAAAGCAACGATTATATTTTAAAGAAATATATCTTGCCCCTTAGAACAAAAAATAATATACTGGTCTCATCAGACGCAGATATTTTTCCTTTTTTTCACATTTGTTGGATAATCAACATTCCTGTTTGCTATTTATCTGCTTCTTAAATTTTAACAAGTAATTCTGCTTATAATTGTGACGCTTCATGATTTTTGTAAAAATGGACACCTGCTGTGTGTAGGATAATAGCACAATTCAACATGCACTGTAGGCAGAACTGATTTTCTGCTCATTTTATCTGGAAATGTCTGAATTATAAGTGGAGTTGTCCTCCTGTTAAAATTTAAAATTACTGTGAATGTAGATAAATGAGAGTAGAGATTTTTACTTGTGTAACAAGAAGAAAACCCAAAACAGGTGTGGCTTTCTTTGTTGTGAATGCAGAGAAGAAAGTACTAAAATTAATTTGAAAAAGGCATTGTTTTACTAGGTTTTTATCTGTAATGTCAGTCAGCATGAAGTTGGGGGAAGATCTTTGAGTAAATATAAATGGTCACTTTTTACCTATGCTGAAATTTGCCCTTTGAAGGAAAGAAATTAAATATATGGCAGTTACTCATCTAGTTAGCAAATTAATGTAGCTTTGGTAATTCCATATGCACACAGTACACCATACTTCCTTCTTCCTAAAATGAAGGCTAGATCCCAAGTTTCTTGATCTAACACTTAGCAGGGCTCTTGCAAGCCAGGAGCAGAAAGGATAACAGCTATTTCTGTGGTTCCTAAGGTTGACTTCTGTGGCGGGCAGAGGGACATACACTGTCAAACCCGTACTCCGTGCTGTCGTAGTAAGCTTGGAGCTTGGAACAGGAGCATGGACAGGGTAGGGTGAGGCTGTCCATTTTCTCTAACAGACAACATTTTGTCATCCCTTGTGGGGGAGCTGGGGGACCCATAGAGTGGCAAATTGCAGTTGACTGATGGAGGACGGTTACAGAACTTGGAGAGAGCAAAGAGGGGGGAATCCTCCCCCTCTGACTCTTTGAAAAAAGAGCAAAGGAAGGCTGGTCTCTGCCATTTTTCTGCAGGCAATTTGAGAACCCAGCACTGTGTCCAGTAGCTGGAGCAGTGCCTCAGCAGGCAGGTTAACCTGAGGAGAAGGGATTTCCTTACCACGTTGCTTCAGGGCTTTTTTACAGATGCTTGTGGCGGATGAGCTGGAATCCTTCTTCATACCAGAGGAACTGACAGTCTGGTGAATATGCGTAACACTGACTCAAGGCTCAGCATATGATACGGAAGAGAAAAACTTTCTGTGGTGGAGCCCCATCATTGGTTTTGCATTACCAAGAAGCACTCAGGAGGAAGAAGACAAGGGAACAGATTTCCCAGTAAGTGTTAAAATGAACAAAATCACGGCAACTTTAGTTGTTGCATATTTACTGTTTATCTGCTTCAGACCCAGGCAAATTAGCAGCAGCCATCTCATTTTTGTTTCTTGCAGATTATTCTCTGTGACTTTTAATTAAAACTTCCCTTAGGCACAGAGGAGCCATTGGTGATCTTTTTTTTTTTTTTCTGGACTGTCTCAGATTTAATTACCTTTTAGCATTTGAAATAAACCTTATGTTTCTAGCAGATCACGTTTGTTATAGAAGGAAGTGGCAGAGGGATCAGCAGGGATATTTATTATAAAATCAAAACTTCACATGAAATGTATTTTAAATGTAGTCAAGTAAATGTTCCCTTCCCCCTCCTGAAGAAAAACCCTATAGCCAAGGTTTAATAGTTTCGTGTATTTTGATCTGAATAAGTTGTGTTGAATCTCCCATGCCTGCACTATTCAATTTTTACTGGGAATATGATTACACTGAAATGAGACTCCATCAGAGAAATAAGATACTGGATGGGCAGTAGACCAAGGCGAATTTCTGAGCGGTTTGCATAAATGTTTTTCGAACCATAATAGCAGCTTCAGAACTTGAGGAAAAGAGCTAACCTGTCAGATTGCAATTTCTATTCATTGTTGCTTGAAACACCTTGTTTGCCAGAGAATCATCAGGTTTGTTTCATGTTTACCTGCAAATAAATTTGATATAAAAAGAGCTCAAATGGGTATAATGTCATTCCAACTGGAGGGAGGGAAGATTTTTAGCCACTAATAGGTATGTATATATAGGTCACAATGTATTCATACACTATTCGGGCATCTTGATGCCAGCAGAAAGCATCACCGATGTTAGCTAATGTCATAAGCTTTCCCAGGACGCCACCGTCAGAGGAGCAGGCATGCAGTGCGAGCTGGAGTGTATAGCACAAGGTGAATAAGACAGTCCTAGTAGTTTCCTGTTGTTGGCTAGAGTAGCGCTGGCAGGTCTGTTAAAAACAGTCAGATCGCAGTAGGCCTTAGAATGGAGATAAACGTGTAATGCTCAGAAGAAGAAACATTTTTGAAAATCCTGTTTCAACTGAGAACCCCTTTATGCTGTCCCCAGCACCTTTGCATATGGTGCTTTTCTGCAGATTCAACTGCAGTTGGATACATACTGCTGAAGAGCTAGGTTACAGTCGAAGTATATTTTATTTATGTTTTTAGTGCATATCTATATTAAAATTACTTGCATATGTGTATATATGTATTTCAAATAGGCGCGATCTGGGCTTATTCCAGCTCATCAGGATGTACTATGCAGCTCAAGATGCCCTTTCTCATTTTACTTTCTTGCATAGAACTGAAGAAGTCTGTGAGGGGAATAAGTGCTTCCAGTGCCTTACTGAATTAATGATATTTTTGTAGCTGTTGTTAAACAGATGACAATATTAATATTACTGTTTGCTTCAGTCCAATGATCATCTTGAATATCATTGAATGTCTGGCTGGCTGCTTGGTGTGTGTTTCAGACAAACAGGAAATAGTATTAAAAAAAAAAAAGCTTTTCTTTCATTTACTTATTTCTTGGCAGAACATGTTTTCCCCAAATCCCCAAATGATAGGCTTAGACAGGTCTTGCTTTTCAGGTATTTTAGCCATTGCTGAACTGCACAGGCAAATCATACTTATGTACTCAAAAATGGACTTGAGTTTGAAGTTATCTTTTTCTGCTTCTATATAATGGGTATTCCTCCACACAAATTGTTGGGTTTTTTTTGCAGATGAATATTCTGTGCATTTGATTTATAGTCTGCATATAGCCTCTGTACATTAGAGCTATTTAGTATAAAAAAAAAGATAAAGAGAGAAAGAATAGAAGTACTTTTAAATGAATGGTTTAAGAGTTAAGTGGTGTGCTCTTGTTTCCCTTTCTAACAATATAAGAAGCCATTCAAGACATTCATCAAGAAGAAAGGCTGTAATTAATTAAGAGAAATACTATGCAATGCATAATTAACATGTATTACAGCTTGTCAGAAGATTAATGCCAATAAAATAGTAATATTTTCAAAAGGATTTGACACTTATGTGGATAATAAAATATTGACAGTGGTGTTAGAGTTTTTAAAAAAATTTTTTCTAAACGAAACTCTTTTGCTTAAAAACATATACCAACTATCTTTAGGAAAAGGCATCCCCTGCTAGCAAGCTGTTTTGTAATAATACTGCAGTGGGAGTCTGGCAGTTAAATACCTTATAAAACAATCTGGCATTAAGTTACTGAGAACTCTCACTGTATTCTGTATAGAAAATGTCATTGTGTTAAACAGTGTCTTCCATTGTAATTAATGAACTGCTTACATTCATATAAATGATCTCTGCATTCAAATAAATGGTCACCGGATTGTAAAGATTTAGGTACCAACTCAGTTCTGACCAGTATTGTTCCGTCTATCCCATTTGCTTCTTTGTACGCATTGCGCTCCACATGTCGATTAGGAAACCTCTGTGTGGTGCTATTAGGATTCTGTGATTATCCATGAGACACAACATACTGTGGTCCCCACGTTGTTTTATCCGTGCCAGAAAAAATGTAGGCATATCAGTCATGAACTTGCATATAGCCTGGAGAAAAACTTGAAAAGTAAGGCTATATTTTCTTTTCTTATTGTATTACTCGTTGCTTAAAGGAAAAACATCACATGAAAATCACATTTCTGTCAGAAAATCTTGGACTTGTTATTTCTGCAAATAACCTTAAGATTAATGAAACTGAAAGCAGCAATCTTGCACTTATTAGTGCTACAAATAACCTTAAGATTGATGAAAATGAAAGGAGCTGGTCAGTGCAAAAAGCCTTTTTCCTTCCTATTTTTTCTTCATTTTGGTTAGACTGCGCCACTGGTGGTACTTTCTGTAGCTTTTTTCTATATTAAAGGAGAAACTCACAGAATAGGCTTTTAAGAATATCCACAGGTGAACAGATGGAACCCTTGTGTCTTTCTGTACCACTGTTTCAAGGGAATTTTAGGACATAATTTCTAACTACCCGTTTGTTCTTCTTTGATACATCAAGATAAATGGTCAATCATTTTTAAGAGTTTACCCTTAAAGATTCTAATAGGAGCTACGGGGCATCTTGAAAATCTATGCTGTGGTAATTTGAAGGAATTGGTGTCAGAAAATTGATTTGCTTGAGAGTAGTTTATTTCAATCTGAATATTTTGAAATTGTGCTCAGTACCTAAAGTAGCATGCCTGAAGCAAGATGATCCTGTTACCATGGTTTCAGGCTGAGATTTGGGTTACTATGGTGTCAGCCTTTACTTCTTGCGGTGCGGGAAAGTATTGTGTGACCTGGGCAAGGTCATCTAGACTTAAATCCTCAAAAAGGCTAAGCTGGAGCAACAAAAATTAGTCACTGCAGTGAAGGTCTTTTATGCACCTGCTGCCTAAAGGAGAGACTTGAGCCCTGCGTGCACTTTCCTATAAAGTACAGGGCATTCAATTCCTGTCCAGAGAAGTTAGCTCTCTCCTCTGAAAGATGGGGCCTGGCCATTTATTGCAAACCACCGCCCTTTTTCCTCCAGCTTGTATTAATATTTTGGTATCAGGAGGCACATTCCTCTTTCAAAAGCTGCGGTGGTTACATCCTCTCCCGGAGATGGGCATCAAAACTGAAGTCCCTTGTTTCATTTGAAATGGGACACGCACAGGGAGTTAAAACTTTGTTCGGTAGTTTAGTAACATTTTTGAGGATGTGCATGGAGGATCCTCAATATTTCTGCTCTTACTGAGCAGAACTGCATGCATGGCTGTAAAAGGGTGATAGGGGAGTGCCCAGGGACACCTTTGGTTTATAGAGAAGAGACCCAGCTGAATTAGAACAAGCAGAGGGAGAGTGAGTGAGAGACACCTGTGGGGTTTGCGGTCAGCAGAGGAAGGCTGGAGCTGCAGTCCCTGTTCCAAAGACTGTGTGCAGATTTTATACTCAGCAGTCAGTGGGTCGAACGCATAAACAGTCTTTGGTGCAAGAGCTATTATCATGAAAATGGAAATGTGTTTAGACACTTTGTTTTGTAGCACCTTGTATCTTGATTAGCTATCAGGAGGAAATTCTTCCCTGTGCGGGTGGTGAGCCCCTGGCCCAGGTTGCCCCGAGAAGCTGTGGCTGCCCCATCCCTGGAGGTGTCCAAGGCCAGGCTGGACGGGGCTTGGAGCACCCTGGGCTGGGGGGAGGTGTCCCTGCCTGGAGCGGGGGTGGAACGAGGTGATCTTCAAGGTCCCTTCCAACTCTAACTATTAGTTAAGTTCCAACTAGTTTAAAGGGCTGGCACACTAAAGAGGTGGGGTCTAGCTGAGGGGCTCAAACCGGGAACAGGTATCACAGTTGCTGGGATTGGGTCGTGGTGAGCTATCAAATCCCTCTGAACATTTTTCTGAGAGAAAGTGGGGACATACACAGGAAACATAAATGGTAGTTGAAAACAGGAGTTAGGTTTGGGATAGACCACAATCTGTTCAGCACCAAGAAAAAAAAGCCCTGATGCACAACTGTTCTTCAGGCACAGAGAAACTTACAGCAAAAGTGTAGATCGTAACAGCTTTTTTCATTATTTGGTTGATTAGTTGTTGGGGGTTTTATTTGTATGTTTGTTTTTGTTTTTTTCCTTTAGGTAGGGCTTTTAGGTTTGCATCCTGAGATTTAAGTATGTAACTTACATTTAGGTCTTATGCCAGGTTCTTAAATCCTATTGCAGTTTTTGCCTTTTGTGTTTTGATTTTGGTTTTCTATCTGTAATCTAGAAATACAGTTACATCAGAGGCCTGCTACAATGATGATATCACAGGATTTTGATGCTATGGTAATAGATGCAGACTTAGTATCATATCTCTTGATTGCACCTGAAGTAGTGCCAATTTATCTATTTCATCACAGTGAAGCAGCTCTTCGCTCCTGAGTGTACAGCTCTTCTAAGTGTTATTCCAAAGTAATAACATTATCTCTGCAGCTTATACCTGGAGGGGAATTATGTTAAGTAGCGGTGTAGCATAATTATTTCAGTGAAAACCTGTAGCCCTGACAAAAAAAAAAAAAGTATAGTTACATACGAACACATGCAATAATCAGATACACAACAGTGATTTTAATTATTATAAATCAATTTGTATGGCAATGATCTGAAGGGTACTTTGAAATAAATTAAATACTTTACTCCTGAATGAATTAATGTTACTTGGAAGGATACATGTTTTTAATATTCCTGGTTACTATTGCTTGTATAAAACAAATGGCTTGTTTTCTTGCAGACATGCACTTTCCATTCTTCCCAGTTTTCTCATGGCTGTTAGGCCACATATATCCTTTAGCCTCAACCTGGGTATTATCTTTCAAAGTAGGGAAAGGAGATTAAAGAATCAAGGAAAGTGCAGTATTGGAAATGGTCTGCTCCTTAATGCTTTGTTTCTCGGTAATACAGTAGGCAAGAATGTGATCTTGCCATAGTATTGATCATATTGTTACTCAAGAGGAGGACGTTTGTAGAAGGATTCATTGGTTTGAGTCTTGTCTTCCTATTCCTTTCTTTTTTCTTCACTCTTTGCTTTTTTGTTTCTGTGTACTAACCTCGTCCATTATGTCAGCTTGATGCATTCCTTTTGCATTTTTGATTTTGTTACCCTGAAAATCCAGCTCTGGAAAAGGAAGTGTAGTAACTGGAGTAAGTATAGCACTGATCAATATCTGTGCTGGATTATTTTGTTCTGTTGGCACTTAGTGGATACCATCAAACCCCTGAGTTACTTTAGGGTCTACCAAAGTGTAGGCTGCCCAGAGAATTTGGCTGTGAGCACTGTTTTGTCTGGGCAGTGTTTGAGAGAGCTTTTTCAAAGGCTCAGCTGGCAGCAGGGTTCAAGTTTAGAGATGGGAATAGCGTTGAGAAGCTGGGCGAATATGAATTTTACTTTCTCTCTCAAAAAGGAGGATTCTTTCCTGAAAGATCAGAGGAATATATTGCTTTGGTAAATTGAAATCTTAATTGTTCTATTTTGTTATCACGCTTAAATCTAGGATTTGTCAAATATTTGCCCACTAGAGAGAAGAAAATAAAAGATGGAGTTAAATGTGCAATGAATCGAAATCAGTTCTGATTCCTGAAGACCAGATAATTATTGCTGGCTTATTCTTTTCATGGTCATTGTTATCTAAAGAGTAACCAGGAATGAAAAAGGCACACACATAAAATGTCAATTTTCATCTCACCCCCCCCCCCCCCCCCCCCCCCCCCCCCCGGAATATGTTTTGGTTTTAAGGTAGATTTTTAAAACAAACTTGCAAGTTTGACAAAAAAACAGAAAGTGTGACTGACTGGATTTCAGTTTTAGGAACCTCAGTGAAGGGTTGGTGCTTAGCTTCAGGTAGATTATTTTACAGTAGCACTCAGTAAACTGAGAGGAGTATCCCACTGACTTTAAAGATGGACCTGAAAACTGGTGTCTTGGTACTTAACTGTACAATTTTACAATCATTTAAATCATTAAGATATACCGGCACAAAACAAATTGGAGCCCAGGTAGGGAGGGATCCTAAATGTGCTGGTAATTTATGCAAGTTGACCTCAAACTCTCTCTTGTGTAAGCAAGTCAAGGGACACCATCTGTAGTTTGACTTTGAAGCTGTTATGGGTCATGTATGGCTTAGTATTGAAGACAAAGCTGTTATTTATGGAAGAAAAATAGAAACTTTAAATGCCCGGACTTTTAAGTGAAATATTCCAGGCTTGATGGGTTTTATGACAGTTAAACATAAAAGCAACATCTCACTCATTTTCAGGTAAACACTTAGGCATGTGATTAAACTACTATAATGTCAGTCTAAATTGTACTACAAACTTAAGTGTTCCTTAGGTAAGATGTGTACTTCTGTACTTTGCTAATCATATGGTCTTTCCTACAACTGCTCCAGCAGGAAGAATGTTTTTTTTTAAAAGTGCAAGCGGTGTAAGTAATATCCAGGACTGGATCCTCAGCAAATAGATTTTTGGTGGAATCCTCTAGTAGGATTTCTTGGGGGGAGTTTGGGGTTTTGAATTTCTTCTGCGTAAAGAATTAGGAAAGAAGGATTGATAGTGCCCTCGTAAAGCTGAAAAAGTACTTTAAAAGAGCAGTTTTGCAACTGTGGTGTCCCATCTGGCAAGCAATTTTTAAACGATCCTATCCTATTCTAAACAAAGCTGACTTTATTATGCTGACTTTTGAGGTTTTAGAGTATGTAATTCAATCACATTCTATAAGGATTTTTTTAGGTAACTTAAATGAGTCAGTAACTTACAAATCATCTCTCTTTTCACAGGAAGGAATGCATCATTCTTCCTTCAGCTCATTATCACCCAGGGCTTTGAACAAGCACTGTATAACTTGGGGAATCACCACAAAAGTGAAAAAGGTATCACGATATAATGTTCTGTAAGCTCCCGAGGTCATTGGTGTCAGCAAAGGACTCATGATCATTCCTTGTAGCTTCACTTGGGTAAGGGCTATTTGTCAGGGATCAGCTGGCTACCAGAATTAATCAGACTTGAACATCAACATTACCAAGAACCTCAAAGATTTTAATAACTCTGAAGAATCAAGTTAGTAACTAACCTCTGATTAAGGTTATTCCTCTGATTAAAATGGAAAGTTTCAATGATTTGGCTTAGCCAGTAAGAGCCTACTGAAGTGTTCTACCTTGAAAGCAGCAGCTATCAGAAACTATCAGAGGCAGAACATGAGATCAGATGGGTTGTTCTTTTGGAAACAAACTTTTATCAGAGGAGTGCGGTGTTATTCCATCCAGGACAGAACATTTGCTCCCAGGCACATGATACATAAATCCACCTGAGTGGGTTTGCACACTCAACTTAGAATAGGGCTGTGTACTACCCTGTTGTATGTGTTGCAGCGGGGAAATTTGAGATGCATGTGTGCAATAATTACAAACATTTTAGTATACTGGTCAGCTGGTATGAAATAACTAAAACTTGCAGGTCTTAGTTTTATTTAATTGCATTTTAGTTTGTGTTTTGTCTTTGATATCAGTTTTACGATGTAGTATTGTGCAGTGAGTATCTGTGCAGTATTTTAGATGTGCCATAAGCGTCTCCACACTTCAAAAAATGATAAATGATGTTTCAGTATGTCCCGCTGGGGCTGTCTCTAACTTTCTGACTGATCTAGGCAGCTGGAAGTGCTTTAAATAATCCCAGTGTGTGGTTTCAATCACACCGCTCTCCTTTTACTGTTTTTTGGGGTTTTTTTAATCACTGATTTTTTTCTATTTTCTTGTTTTCCTTTAAAACACATTCCTGTGTTCCCTCATTTAACTGCTTAGTTTTCATTGTATATTCCTATCTACTGCTTACTCTGTTTTGTGGCTTGTGCCTTTCTTCGCTTGAGTGCAGTAACACTTGTTAGGCCATTGTACTAAGAACCAAATACCATTGTCCAGAAGGAAGATAACTTGTTGAGTGGTCAGGAAATCTATTATCATTCATGTCTGTTTAGATTGAGAGCTCTATTATGAAAGGGATCTCTCATAAAACATGCAGCACCAGGCATAGTTGGGCTGCAATTTCAGCTGAAGTGTATGGATCTATCATAATTCATTTACTAAAATAAACCAGTGATCTCACACTTAATCTTTATTTCATGAATCTAAGTACTGTGGCTGCATTTTTGACTCACTTTATATTTCCTGCATTAAAGGTATGCTTTTTGAAATGTCTTAACAGTAAAAAAACCCCCACGCAGCAGGACTGAGAAGACTGTCATTGAAATCATTGTCATGTATTTCGTTACGTACCAAATGATTATGATTTTTCCTAGTATGAAGTAAGAACTTTCCTAAATTATTCAATTTTTTTTTTTTCAAGATGGAAACCCAAAATATGAGGCACAAAACTTTATAGTTATTTCTGAGGAATAATGAGGGAGTGGGGAGACGGATATGAATCTGCTAAAGCTGGTTGCTTGTTAGGAGTCATGGAGGTATAATTAATCTATTTTTTTCTACATAAGTGTGGCTTCTACCTTCTCAAAATGTAAGTGAAATTGGTTTGGTCATGCAAAATACCATGTAGGCGCATCCTCTGATACGGGTACCCCGTGGGGTCACATGTGAATGTCTCAGCATCAGCGGTACGTTTCCCTTTTCTCCCTTGCTCAAAAGTCTTGTCTTGCACAACAAGCACACGTGTAGATGATGCGTGGGGGTGTGTAGATAATGGTGATTCTTGTAGCTTGTAGGTCAGAGAATATAAGACTATAACCTTGCCTTGCGTACATACTCTGAAGGTGTGAATCCCTTATGTGTTTCTCCTTGAATGACTACTCAGGTTGTTCTTGCAGTAAAGGTTAATTGAAGGAAATGGTGTTATCCTGATGTTAACATACGTCGTATGTTAGTCCCATCTGTAGAATGCCAGATAAAATTTGAATAGCATTTACAGTGTAGCTATAGCTTGTTCTAGAGCTAAAAAAATAGTTCTTTACTAGCCTAAAGAGAATATGTAAATTGACGTTTTTAAATCAGTGTTGAAAAAAAATCTAAAAGCAAATTGTTGTACTTTGGCAGTGATGTATTTTTTAGTACATCAGACTGAATTCACCAAGAACACTTTTAAAGAATAAAATGGGAATTATAGTACTCATCTATGAGTAACTTCAAAAACCATTTCTTAGCTGTGATTAAATCGCTAATCAGACTAAAATTCATTGACTTACCATCACAGATAATCCTGGGTGTTTTGTACACTGTGATAATAACACAGTATTATTAAGCACTGACATTCCTCACAGGTGTATTGTTAGCCACCTCACAAGTTTTGATCATTATTCAAAGGAGAAAAGAACAAAAATGACTTGGGACACCTGTCTGTTGGAAGCCGTTTGAGCTTTGCTGCTTTCAAACAAAAGTACTTTTTGAGAAGTTTGTGTTGGTAAAGGAAATAATTTAGAATATCTTGCACATAAGAAAAGATTATCTGACTTATTGTAATAAACAAACTATATACTATTCATGTCAATACAGATAAAGTGACAAGTATATTTGTGGCACGTATCCCCAGTAGTATCCAAAACAAAACTGTAAGCTGTCTGAGTCTGAAACTGTTACTCTAAGGACCTTTAATCCTGTCATAAATTGGAAAGGGGCCTTACTATAGCTGAAAGTCATGCCCTCTGGCATAGCGGTGTTGCAGCCCCAGTGTCACTGCTCCTTAAGGCGAAGGTGGTGTTTCGTTGTCCTCTGTTTTCAGAGTCTCTGAATTGCATTTTGATAGCTGCAGCCCTCTCTCCTCTCAAGACTTGCCATTTGGTAAATTATCTCAACATGAATGTTCCCTGGTTTTCCCTTGCGCATTTGTATTTCAGTGATAATATGTATGTCTGTTCCTGTAGCCTCCTCACAGAATTAGTGTGTGTCTTGTCGGTGCTCAGATACTTCTGGAAGCTGTCAGGACTTGGAGGGATGGTAATATTGGTATTCCCTTTTAAAAGTGGACCACTTGTTCATTTTCTTCTATGCTATTTTTACTTTAGTTAGACCTCGTACACCTTGTCAGAAGCTTCTCTAAGTTTCTCTGTCCATGCATTTCTTCTGTATCTGGATTAGGTACAACTAACTACATTATCTATCATCAGGTTGATGTATCATGACTGCATTAGTATATACTATGCTTAATTTTCTTCTCCAGCCTTTATCAATCCCACCTTCTGACTGCTGCTGTATGTGGCACAGTATCTGAGTGGTATTGTTAGGTATTTAGGAAATAGTATTGTGTATCTTTTCTTTTTTTATCCATTCTTAGGAAAAGTGCAGAACTGAGCTCTGGACCCAAGATGCTTATTCTATCTTTGTGTGCACTGTAAGTTTTCTGTGGTTTGAGCTTTTGGTGTCTCTCTGACTTCTGACCAAGAAGGCATTCTAGTTTGTGACAAAACTGCAAATAGCACTCATTGTGGTCATGTACTTTGGTCACGTGCCCTCCAAAAATTTTGATTCTCAAACTGCCACTTAGGAATTTCTGTTTCTACTGCTTAGGAATGTATATTTCAGACACTGCTGAAACCAGCAGTCCAAGAGTATCTATGTATAGCTATCATCACACACTCTCTTGAAACAGCAAAATTTTATACTCTGAGTACATTTTAAGAAAACAATAACAAAAAATCACAAATCAGTGGGAGCACTATTTAGTTCAGTGTAGTAGATGAATAACACTGTGGATAATTTTAACGCTTCTATATTTAGGGAAAAAAGGCCTTGTAGTACGTTGGTTACAGCAAAACTTGATCCGTGTGAAGTACCAGATGGTGTTCTATAAATGCAGATCTTAAGGCAAGCATCCGAAGAACTCTTATGCTATGCGAGTACCAGAGAAATTATAAAAACTGCCATCAAATGGGTCACTTTATGTATAATCAATTCTGAGTCTGTAGCATAAGTGAGAAAGACATTTCCTTTTACTAATCGGAGTAAGCAAGCATGGTTTATCTTAATGCTTTGCCTGGGAATGCTTCCCATAATGAAAACGTAGGCCCTCCTCATGGACTCTTTGTAGGTGAACTCTTTTCATAGATACATACAGATTTGGTAACTCTACAAAGCTATAATGGTGTGTCCAGCTGTAAGATTTTACAGCTGAAAGCTTTGTTTTGTGCTGTCATTGCTTTGACAAAACTAACACTTAAGCCTGAGGCCAACTGAAAAATTGTCATGTAGAATGAGCTGATACAGACAAAACTGATATGTGTATGTCTGTGTCAGTCCAATAGTTTTCTGGAAGTTTAGCATTCAGTGTCGTTTATGGATTTAACTTATAGATTAAACTGTGGATAGTTTTCCTTTTTAAATTTAATGCTGTATTAATGTCCTCTTTTTTTGACTAGTTTGAACCAGCAGTTGTTCCAGGAAATTGGTCTAGCTAAATTGACACCTGCCTATTCATATAGAACAAGATTCTTTGTTCCCCAGCGTTTCCTGCCAAGATTTTCATATGATTAACAGTATTGAAGAACTGCTTTTTCAAGTCTACTAGTTTCTTTTTTTAAAGGAAATGGCAGCATGATGACTTGACCCTTTTGCTTTGTGGAGCATAGGCCAGTGCGGCAGGGGAAGTAAACTGTGCCAAGTGCAGGCATGTGCAGAATACTTCTCTCCAAATTAAGAGAGAAACTGGGAATCAGGTAAAGACTCTGAAACAAAGCCAATTTCTCATCTCCTCATCATGCAAATATGTGATCAGTCCCTTATTTAGACCTCGTACTAAATCTGCTGGTGAGCACTTTATTGCAGCAGCTACAAGAGTATTGGAGCAACTCTTATTTGTAACATCGTATTTGGAGACAGATTTTTTTTTTTTAAAAGTCCTTTTCTGTTGCACAAGGGAGGCAAAAATAATTATCTTATACTTAACATTTCTTTGTTTATTGTTTTATCACGTATTCATAATGCTTTGGGAACAAACGAGCATTCTTGATGTGAAAAATCTTTTTCAAGGGTAAGTTGTGAGACAGATTTCTAGCAGCTGAATGAGAAGATATATGTAGATTTTGACAAAAATTAAAGATGTGCATACATAAAGCTCTACACACCTGGTCTCAGGTTTGCCAACTACAATGTTAGCCAACAGCAGCAAAAAATATAATCACATCGAATGCAGATAAATAAAAAATTAGAAATGTCCCCTGTGCATGCTCTATCTAAACCAAACCTTAAAACTTTCTCCCAAAGTGCTTGGGTTATCATCATGGAGCAATTGATACCCTGACTAAAACACGTCTAAAAATCCTTCCCCCCTGCCTTTTTTTCTCTCTCTCTCTTTTTTTTTTTTTTTTTTTTTTTTGAGAGTAGTTCTGGAAATAAGGTAAGTTTAGTTCTATAACACAGCTCCCATTATTTGACTATGCAGTTGTAATGGTTTTGGCTGGGATGGAGTTAATTTTTTTCGTAGTAGCTGTGTGCTGATATGTTTGGGATTTGTTACCAAAACAATGCTGTTAACACAGGGATGTTTTAATTCCTGTTGAACAATGCTTATACAGCCTCAAGGCCTTTTCTGTTTCTCAGGCTCCCCTGCCAGGGAGCGGGCTGGGGGCTTCACTTATTAAACTGTCTTTATCTCAGGCTATCAATTTTTCTCACTTGCCCATCCGATTCTCCCCCATCCCACGGCGGGGGAGTGAGCAAGCAGCTGGGTGGTGCTCAGCTGTCTACCTACAACACCAGCTTATCTAAAAGCTCTAGCAGAAACTTTAGCACCTTGCCTTACATCAAGATAAGCTGCATCAGCTTGGTTCGTGACAGCAGGTGGTTCAAATACATCACTATAATGACTGTCCTATCTAAACTGGCTGCTTCTTTGTGCCACACGTAAACATGGAGGGCAGCAATTTATTGGCTTAGAATTGCAGAAAAAGCTCCCTGCTTACTCATTTCACAGTGGGGCTGATACTCTTTTGTCTGTGATCTCATTTACTTTGGGTAAAGCCACAGTTCCCATCTGTTGTTATTTAGGGCAAAACTTAATAGTAGTTTGAATAGATTTTCTTTTTCATCTCTCTCCATTTTTGGGGGTTCATTTTTGTGGTTTGTTTGGTTTTTGGGGGGGTTATCTTTTGTAAAGTTTTTTTGTTGGTGTTTTTGAGGGATATGTGTTTGGTTTTACTCTCATGGAATGAAAGATCTTGTCGTCACTCCCAAATGGCCGTATCTGGTAGAAAGTTGTCTTGATAACATGCATTTAAAAAAAATAAATTAGTTCTCATGTTGTATTTAAATAGCTTTGTGTGTATAAGGATAGTGGTTCGTACCTCATCCATTTCCTCTGACAAAGACCATTTCCATCACCCCCCATGGGTCTGTTTCATCGTGCTCGACTAGACCCTTCTTGTCTTTTATGTGAAGTGCATGTGTGTGGAAATATTAATATGTCCAAGAAAACAAAATCCAATGAAAGTGAGAACAAAATGAAATTAATTAGGTTACTGAAATAAAATAATCCCATATTATCACCTTGTTCTCTCTCTTGGCTACATCTTGTAGAAAGAATAGCGAGGCCATGATTGTGGTGTAATATTATTTTACATCTGTGTGGGCTTTCTTCAAGCACAGGGAGAGATTTTCCAAAGATCTTGCAGTCTTGGTTTGGAATTCTTATGCATGAAGGAAGAATCCACTTTAAGGACAAGCTACTACGTTTGAAATGTTTGTGTCATAACTTTGTGAGAAAAGTTCATCTCTCATCATGGAAATGATGCCTTTTTAGCAGTGAAAGCTGATACATGCCATCCGTGGTATGTTAATAAAACATTCCATATGCCCAGATATCTGTTTCTTTTTACCTGTAATAAGAATATGTCTGTATCTAATACTGATAAAATGAAATCGAAGTTACTAATAACTTAAGTTGTATCCTGCTCATGTAAAAATAAATTATACTAAAAAGCAGAATGGAGGGAAATGTTTGACTTTAAAATGTATCAAACAGTTAAAATTTAGTTCTTATAGGAATATAGCAGTTAAAACTTTGGTGTCTGTCAGGAAAATGTTTGTCATTCCAAGTTGGCATTTTTAAAAGACAAAAGAGCCCAAGCAGTGGAAACCAAATAAAATGTTTAAATAATAGCAAAAGATAGGAATTCAATAAAGAGAAAACCAACAAAACCACAACAAAGCTAATGCGGCCAGGTGTTTCATACCGTATTGCAAATGAATGACTCTGTAAGCTGCATTCTTATGCAATGAATGCATCACATGAAGAGTTCAGAGGTGTCTCATGGAAGCAGGGGGGCCGCATCGGTCTGCTGAGAGATAAGCAGCAAAGGAGCAGACAAACGGTGGATCTTTCTTTTAGGTTTTCCACATGGCCGTGTGTACTGTTAATATTCATAGTATTCCCTGAGTATCAATTATAATCTGCAAGACAAGGAAATACATAATGTAAAAACTTGACCAAATATAAATTTCTCAGTTGCCTAAGTCTTGAAGGAGTGTTATGATTGCCTTCCTTTTCCTGCAAGGGATGGAAAAGAAATGAGAGGCATAAGAGGCAAAGAGATTATGATTGACGTGGAGAATGAGTATGTAGTGTTTTACGTGTACTGTACTCTCTCTGTTGCAATCAGGTTGCAGAAGGCAGGCAGTACCAGATGCCAATATGAGAATCAAGAGTATGCGGTGCAAATAACAGTAATTTGAACTCAATATCTGCAGACTTTTCTCTTTTACTAGAGAGTATTTGTTAGAAAGTTTAAGCTCCCTCCTTCCTACACTTTTTCTTTGAACCTTTGTCTGACTACCTTCATGCATTTGTAACTGGTATCTTTACTCACCCTAGGTCAGCAATGATCTTCATTGTGAGACTGTCCCTGTGATAAGTTGATTGCAGGTCTCTGTGTCTCAATGGTTACTATTTTTAGGGGCAGAAACAGCCAATGCAGAATTTTGAAAAGCACTTTGCATTGGTTAAATTCTTTCCTAATTTTCTTAAGAGTAAAGTTAAATCAGTCCTGAATATCTCATCGTAAAGATCTGACATTAAGATACTATCATCCATGCAGTTCCAGGGATTCTTCAAAATTATCTGTGTAATTCCTAAAAGAAACATGCTGGAGAACAAAAATTATGCTTCAGGCGGAGAAATTTTTGAAATAACCTCCCTCACATGGAAGGCTTGTTTAACGATGGCACCACGTACTGATGCCATACCAGTGGCTTGCAAGTAGATGTTCAGAAAGTCCTGCACAGTTTACTTTCTCCCATCAGGTGTATGCATAATCTTGTAGTCTTTGCATGCATATGACAGCCACTGTCCTCTTGAACGAGGTCCAAGCTGTACAACCTGATGTTGATGCTAGTGTATGCTGGTGGCCTTGGTCAGATTTGATAGTCTATCAGCTCTTGTAGATTCCATAGGATTAGTAGTCTCTGGAGCTTGTCTCATTTTAGCAGACTTTTACACGTAGTTTTCCAGTGCTGTTTTCTGGCAACTGTTTCTCCATCCACATCCATAGGTGTCTACAGAATACGCTTGCACAGAAGGTGTTTTTATGACACTGTGAAGTAAGCAGTCCCTACTCCCAAACTCCTACCATGTCAGCCTCCTGGCTGGGATTTCTGCACTGCAGGAGCACCCTTTACCAAAATCTTTGAAACCCTGCACCAGGCAACAGCTGACAGTGCCGTGTCAGGTCCTAGCTATTTATTTAGCTGGCAACATCTAGACTGCCTTCATTCATTATGCGCTTAGGTCTTGCTTATATATGTTAAACAGAAGTGTCACTGATAATCAAGTCATGGACAGTTTAATCTCATTAGTCCACGATTTTGTCTTAAATATAATGAAGGGAAAGGCAGGGATCAGGTTTACAATTTGTCCTGCTGGACGTATTCCCTGATATCTGTAGCTTCTTCCTACCTCATCTCTCCTTGTGCAAAATAAATGTAGTGCATGGACTCAGATTGATCCAGTCATCAGAAATCTCCATTCACATAAATTACAGTGAATATCCTCTTCTTCCAGGTCAGCTTTCGTATCTCAGGGGCTTCAATGAATTGTTAAGATATCTTACTACTGCAATTTAGAGAAAACCTGATTCTTACATTTAAACTGACTGTAATATATATATATATATATATAAGAACAAACAAAACGCCCAGTGACTTCCCCGTAGCTACCCCGCTGCCCCAGCCTGGAGTATGTACCGGGATTTTTTTGTTTCTCTTCTCTGCACATCGTTGTTGTCCATCCTGTCCCTTATGCCCCTTGACCCCCCCCCGCCCTTCACTTTCCGTTGGTGTTCCTGGACGGGTAGGTTTTATTGATGTCAACTTCAGTGACTGTCAAGGAAAAATCTCATAATTCCAGCGGGCCCAATTTTAAGAAAATAAATCAAGGACATAAAGGTTTTTAAGACAGGGAATTAATGGAAGTGGAGACTGATCATTCATTATATCAAGCACTACTTTTGACCTACACAGAGAAAATGCTGTCTATTCTTCTGCATGTCTATGAATTCCTTGTTTTTAAGTCTTCCTTTCACCACAATGTGAAAATACCTTCATCCTATGAACAGTTCTCCTCAACCAGAAGGAGATGAGCTGTGGTGAATAATGGGGAGCTGTGCGAGGGAAGGGAGCGAGCAGGAAGCATTACCAACCGCTGACGCTACAATTCCATAAATTTCCCTTTCATAGCAGGCATGGCACCAGTAACAAGGGTCACTGGTATCAGTATTTCCATGATCCTTAATGTCAATTATTTCAAGTCAACAAAAAAATCATCTGGATTATCCTCATTAAATTTGGCACAATTTCTGACCAAGGAATCACATTTGTATGTTATATGAGTAAAACAGCATGTAAAAAATATAAAAGCAGTTTTCAGTGATTTATAACCTCTAGTTTTCTATGATTTTTAATCATTAAAGAGTATGTAAAAACATATTTTATACACAATCTTTTATCTTACATTTATTTTTGTATTTCTCCATCGCAATTTATTGCAATAGATATATCACCATTACTATAGACATTTATAGTGCCATTAAAATTCAATGCCACTATAAATTCATGCTCCTTAAAGTGTTGACATTTGTAACAGCTTCCACAAGGACGTATTTTATACTGAAAGTGAAACTTAGAGGAGAAACTTTTGTTAAATTTAAGATGTAGGCAAGGAAATAAACGTCTTTTATTTGCTTTCAATAAATTCAGTAACTTGGGTGAGACGCACAGTGTTATGCCCCGCTCTTGGGTTTCATTTGCTCTGCCCACTTCAAACAAGTTCAAAGTAAAGCATGATATAGGAAACAAAACTATAAAGCAATTATTTACTGGCTAACACGCAAAACATAGACCATATATAATGAGCTATTCAAGTAAGAATTAATGTCCTGATTCTTCTGAAGGCACCTGGAGGGTCTCTGCTGTCCCAACAGGCGTCAGTCAGGAGAGGAGAGGTTGGTCTCCAGAGCTCTGGGACAGGCAGTCAGTGCTGCCAAGCTGCTCTCCCGCAAGGGCAGCCGACAGTGATGGAGCTGACAGCTCAGCCTGATCACCCAACTGTTCCTGACCATCCTAACTGGACTGACTGGCCTTCATGTTTTGTTTCTCCCCCTCGGGATCTTGTACTTCTCTAAGTTCATGTTTTTCCTCTTGAATCCTTGACTCTGTCTCAACAGTCCCATCTCTCTCTGAAATTTTTACCTTCCTTAACCCTCTCTACAGGCTTTCTTCCAGCTCTTTCTCAGCAGTCTCAGGGAAGGTTAGGCAGCTGTGCAGGGTCATGATGCACTGTCTGCTAAACTGCCTGTGGTGGGAGGAAGCTTACAGCAGACATTACAGAGATGGTACAGCTGATGGGTTTTTGGTTTATGTGTTGGCAAGTGTCTTAATGTTTAAAGAGAGCATCTGTCATTCGTTTTAGTGGCCAGCCCAAACCACAACAGATTTACACTTCATAGGGTGGGAGTATAAGATTTAACGGGAAAAGTTAAAAAATTACAATTCTGAATCCTGAACGCTTAAAGTAATTTAAAGATAACTTAGCCTTTAGTTCTTTCCATGTTGATTGAAATGGAGTCGCTAGTTATTTGTAAAGGGCAGCTTTCATCTATCGGATGGACTTTGTCTTACGTAATTGCTTTATAAAATAGAGCCTATCTTGCAGTCCTTACCCAGAAAAGCTGTTAGAGTACAGCATCAAAGTAACTCCTCTTATAAGTGCACAAAAATTATTTAGCCAATTAGTCTATTTTTTATTAGAACTTGGCTAAACTACTTTTTGGAAGTGGAGGATTCAATCTAGTTTCTCTGTGAATTGTGCTCAAGTTGCATGCAAACGGGCATTTAGGAAAAGTCTCCCCATAGCCTTTCTAAACAGGGAATGCACACACGTAACCTAATCCATTGCGTTACGTTGTCTCTCCCTTCTAAATTGGGAATTTTATCTTTGTGTCTTTTGCACTGCTTCGTCACAGGCAGCAAGCACAAGCCGAATTATGGATTTTTATCCCTCTCCAGCCAGAATCAGAATAGGACCCCCGACATAGGGTAGGTATTACATGCTTTCTAAAGTGAAAAAGCTACTGGTGTAGTCCATGTCTTCATGAAGGTGCCTCTCAGCCAGAATTCTTTGTAAATACTTCAGCTGCATGGAATACTTCCCCAAACCTTTTGCCATCGTTTCTGAGGGTACTAAAGCCCAATTTAGCTCTGAAAGAAAACAGCATAAAATGACGACTGAAACAAAAGTGGTCCGCCCCCCCCCCTCCCCCCATCATTGCAGAATCAGGCAGGGATCTCTCTCTCACATTTGTTTCTTTATCCATGGAAAAAATAGACTGCTGAGTCCATATCAGTATGGAGTTGAATGTAATGTGCAAGTGAATAGCAAGTTGATTTTTCTGTTGTCAGTGTTTTTTTAGATAAATTAAAAAATGAAAATATGTTTTGACAGTTCAAAGTATCTTTGATATTGGTCAAAATTACCATTAACCTTTAGATTCCGTGTAGGTAACGCATTTTGACTTGGGAGGGAGCAGTAGAGAGTAGCAGTGTGGGAAGATTGCAAAGAAACTACGGAAGAGGTACGCCTGCTTGCAAATCCCAGCCCCTCCAAAGCGAGGTGTGGGTGCAAATACCATCAAAACCATCCCTCATGACTATGCAACAGGGGAAAGGACTGTAGTTTTAGATATGTCTGGAACTTTGTGAAGCATCTGCCAGTACTGTGCTTTCCTTCTGAGTTGAGCTGCTCTGCGTTTGAAGATTCAATAGCATCCAGCAGAAACGCAGACTTAATGTGGTCCAAACAGGAAGTGACCAAGCATGACTACAGTTGAGCAGAATAACAATCCTATCGGGATTACAGTTGTTCAGGAGAGTTCTCAAGGAATTGTCAGCTTTCATGAGCAATCATGATATCTGACAGAAATTCCAGAAATGTTCTTATTTTCAGTCTATTACTAATTAAATGGCAGACATAACCAAATGCAAAATTTATTTTTATATATAGACAAGACATAAAATTTATTTGCACAGAATATGTGAGGAGTGTGCAAGCATCAGTAGCTTATATTTGCATATTTTCAAGAGCTCCACTAGTAACAGCTAAGAAAAATGGCATGTGTTACAGGATTTCCTTTGTGGTATCAAGTAATCAGCCTGGATTAGCAATTATCTTTCGTTATATTTACCAACAGTATTTCTGTATACCTGTGCACAAATTTGATAGTGAAAGAAAGGTGAGAGAGTCACAAAAGTGATGCAAAGGGAAAGATTGAAAAAGTAAAATATTCACTAATACAGTCATAAGCAGGTTTTATCATCTTTATATCATGCTATAGTTTATGACATGAGCTGTTCTGAAAATAGAGATTGCAGTGCAGTGATAAAGCATACTACGAAACGACAAATGTACTGTAAAACTACTTTAATATTTCAATGTCAGAAATCTGGTATTGCATTTGTCACCATATAGTTTGACTCTTTTTTTTTTAACATGCACTCAACTGCACAACTGGGAGCTTCATAAGCTAAAGAGAAGGGAAGATCAGTCAAGTGCTCCTAGCAAAGCCAAATGTAAAGCTGGATTTCAAGAAAGAGGATTTTTTTGTCACAAAATTAGTAATATACCTGTGTCCCGGCATAGTTCACAGAGGTGCTGCTCTACTCAAAGTTCTCTTTAGAGTCAAAATCAAGAGACCTACAGGGCTTGTGGTCATTAATGATGCCACAGGACTTTCCATACAAAGTGGCTTGTTAGCACTACAGTTCTGACTAACTCGTGTAATTACTCTCAGCCAACTTAAATTACCCTTCAGTTTCATTTGTAGTGAGAGATTCTGGGAGCAAAATCTGATGAGGTTAACCGGGAGGAGGTTATAGTATCACAAATGATAATAACTATATCAGGAACAAAAGTTTGCTAATGGAAGTTTTCCAGTCTACCGAAAAAAGTTTCACAAAAGCTGCCGACAGGAAGTTGAAGGAGGGGGAGTTCATTTGGCGAAAAAAAGGTGTAAATTTTTCAGTTGTAAATGTGATTAGTCATTTGGGCACTCTTCCAAGAAAGCTTATGGAAAATTCTTTATTGGTAGGAACGTTAAAATCAGATTTGCATATCTTTTAAAGCAAATTTGGACACTTTTTATAGGATAATTCTAATAGATTTCAGGCAGTATTTGTTATCTAGGAGATAAAGCTTGTACAACAGTATGTTTGTTACCTTTTTTATATTAATGATAGCATTTCCCTGTGCGCTTGTGTCTTAACTCCTGATGTGGTGTTGGGCCAGTGGAGATGCCCTCTTCACCTCGGGCAGTGTGTATGCAAGTGGTCAAGGAGGTGATCCATTTTTCATTGGCAGTGGACGAGGGATACTGTAGATTTGTCAATGGCCTCTCTTGCTTTCTGCTGTAACGGTGATCTGTGCCTTGTTTAGAAATACTTTCTCATCGTAACAGGCACAAACTGGAGCACAGGAAGTTCCATCTAAACCTGAGGAGGGACTTCTTCCCTGTGCGGGTGGCAGAGCAGTGGCACAGCTGCCCAGAGAGGTGGGGGAGTCTCCCACTCTGGAGCCATCCCAAACCCGCCTGGACGCCGTCCTGTGCCACTGCTGGAGGTGCCCCTGCTGTGGCAGGGGGTTGGACTGGGGGAGCTCCAGAGGGCCCTTCCAACCCTGACCATTCTGTGATCCTGTGGCCTACTGATTTTATATCGCGTGACTTAAAATCAGTTTGAACATAATTCACAATATTAGAATGAATTAACCTATCATTTTATTTCCATATTGCATATAGAATATCTAATCAGTATTTGTGATATGTAAGACTAATCCCATTCATGAGGAGAGACCTTTGTAACTTATTAGTGCTATCACCTTGCTTGAGTTAGAAACTGTTCACCTCATTCAAGACCGAAAAATCCTTGTCTTGGGAATGTTTGTCATGCCTCTTCCTTCTGAATTTGTTACTCTTCTTAATGGGAAAAGTTTGAACAATAATGGTATTTTTCAGCTATTATTATTGCATGAAGACTTTGACCATTTCTGTGAAAATGAGGCTGATTGGCAGAAAATAGCCTGGTGCTTTTGGATCTGACGGGCTTTGGAAACATTTCAAAGTTGCAGAAACTGTAGACTTGGCTTTAATGAAAGGCAGAGAAGTGAATGTTGTTTGAAATGTGTGTTTTGAGTTGCGTTAGATTTGCCTTTACCATAACTCTGCTTGTGATAAGCATTGCCTATAATGATCCCTGGTGCTTTTGAGCTTTATGCCTACAGCTGGAGTTCGACATTGGGCACTGAGATCAGAACACCCACTTCACAAATATTAAAACAGATCTGCCTACATCTTTTTCTTGTAGTGAGCTACTTAAAGAACAGCAAAAGGCTTTCGAACTTGGAAAAGCCAAGTTATGCCAGAATAGTCATTTTTTAACAGCAAAGAATCCAAGAGACTAGGGAAAGCAGAACTGAAATAGTAAGCAATTACTCTATGCATGCTCTCCTTGTCTCTAGTCAAAACTAACTTTGTATTACCAAACTGCAGTGTCTCGTGGCTCACAGGATTAGGTTTTTTGGTTTCTTTTTCTTGAGTCATCCTGAGACCTGATTGTCTTGTTTCCTGAGGGAAGGAGCATTCACAGCATTTGCATTCCACAGTTTCCACCAGATCCAGTCACTCACTTTAGAGGAACATATTATACAAACTGAGAACAAACCCTTCTTCGTCTCTGGCAGGAACAGAAATGGTAGATGGTAATCTAGCAAAAATTCCTGTTCCCTATCTGTTAGTGAAAAGTATCATGGGGAAATAGCTCCTCTGCCGTTCCTTTGCGCTCAGAAGCCTGTCGTTCTAGCAGTGGATTATTTCCCCCTTCCCTCAATCCTCTTTTCTGTGTCCCCATCTTTCCCACGAAGTTGGGGATCACTCAGGTCCTTTGCTCTGACCTTTCTGTATGACTTAACTGCAGTTCCCGGTGTCCTTGGAGCAGTGCCCTGCCCTCACTGCTGGCCCTTGTGGGATGGCTATCTCTTATGGAAAGGGAAGAACCCCTGCAGCTGGCAGTGAGACGAGTCCCCAGAGATGGCCAGGATAGCTTTTGCCAAGGTTGCTTTCTGCTGGGTAGAAACTTAAGTAGATTGTTGTTCTTTCTGCTGACTGAATGCTTCTAGAAGCATAATGCTGCGTCTCGGTGGAATTGGTTTAACTGAAGAGGTCTTCATGGAAAATACACTGGTGTTTTGGGAGCACTTATTGGAGCTTAGATAGAATTCAAATGAAGATTCCTACAGCACACACTCATAGGAGTTTCAAAAAAAATTTTAAAAAAATCATTTAAGGTTGGATTTAAGGATTAGCTGAAAGGGGGAGTTGGGAATCATGTTTATATAAACAAATGGAAATTGCTTTTTACATACTAATTGCAATTACACATTTCTGTTTTCACATTTTGTTAATACCAAACTGTTTGTTATCACAGCTAATAAGAAATAAATCATAATTGTTTTAGCTATTCTACATAATGAACAAAAACATGATTGCTGTCGGCAGTTGCACTAGGAATTATATTTTTGCCTAATAAACAGAAGATTTCTACTATTTGTAGTCGAGAGGAAAACTCTGTTTTGTGCCATGGAAGAACATCCCAATTAAATTGCATAGAGATTTTAAGCTTTGCTATACATTTAGCACACAATTAGTGGAAAATTTTGAACTGCAAAAATTATTTAGTCTCAATGGTTTATGGAAGTTTCTGTGACCGTAAGTGGAAAAAAAATGCTGAAAATAATAAAATATTATTTGTAATATTCAAGAATAAAACTCTGCAGATGTTCTAAAATACTTACCACAGGCTGCACATCTACTGACAGACTTAAGTATCGCATTTGCCAAAAAAATCTTACTGTGAATAGTCCTGATTTTTGATAACTGCATTATCTGAGGTCCTTTTGTATATCAGAGCATTTTGACAGGCGTAATGAAGAATGTTGTAGGCTCGTACTGTGTATTGTACAATTGTCTGAAAGAGTTATATGACAAATGAAAAAGTGGATTTTACGCTAGCCCTGTTCATAGTACACAACACCTCCTACCTCTTCGCACTAAAAAATTTCAATGCATTTTCAGATATATTGGCATTGTAATAGTACAAGATGCAATATAATATGAGCTTTGTTTATTTCAAAAGTAAACCCAGAGTATTTGCATATAAAGTAGTAAATAGCCGTTAGCTGGAAACGTATCTAAAATTCCTTATACAACACCGCAGTAATGTTTGATCTGCAGCAATATCAAAGTTATCTTGCACTTTTCCTGGAGGTAGTTTGCTTATTTACCTTCTTCATGAGCAGGGATACAAGGACTTTTGGAATTGGATGTGAAAGCTAATGTGATCATTTAATTTGCTTAACAATTCATGTATGCTATTTTTTTGTAGCTTGTTTTATTCATTGGCTACTTTTGTTCCTCTCAGCTTTAGGACGTATCTGTAGCTAGTTCCCAAGTGAGAGTGTAAAGGCTGGCAGAGACACTGGTATTAGTGGTTTTGCAATCAAAAAAGGAAAGTAGAGTTGCTGTAATACTCCAAAACTTTGCACTTTTCTTTTGCCTCTTTTAAAAGAGCATCAACCTGAAATTCCTGACTTTGGAGACACTTAAAAAGGATTGAAACTGTGCAGCACTCTGAAATTAATTGGTATTTTTCTTTGTGGTGATTTTGGTCAGACTTTTCTTTTACTGCAAACAAACCAATGTATTATCCCTTCAAAAGCTGCCGTCTTGCGTATACTGAATTTATGTTTAACAGCTCACCAGAAATTCTGAGGGAACATCAAATGTTTTGAACAGTTTTCACTCCAAATATTAACATTTTAAAACTTCCACATAACTTTTTTTTTTTTTTCCAAAAGAAACAAAATACTGTGAGGTTTCACAGTGACCTTATTTGATGTGTTTCAGGGTGAGCTGCTTTGCCATGAGTTTCAGTTTTAACTGTCTCTTCTAGTTTGTAACTTGCTTTCTTCCTCTAGCATCTTGCGACTTGACTTCCATTTTGCAGGCCACCTTGCAGTGGGTTGTAGGCTTTCGGGGAAGAAATTTTACCTTAAGTTAAGTAGCAATATGTAGAAAAAGTGTTTTGCGTGCCTTTCTGAATCTTTCTGATATCCTTTGCTTGGCTTATTGTGAGCAGGAGACTTGGCTCAATAGTCAAGGGGACTCTTCACCACTCCTGCATTCCTGTCTGGTGCTGGATGGAGGTTTGAGTCTGATGGGTCACATTCAGGCTGGCATCACATTCAGTTAAGGATCACATTCAGTCTGTGATCACAAGATACTCAGTGCAAAATCCTCAGTGGTTTTAACGTGGCTGTGAGACATTTATTCATTGTCTTAACGTGGTTTTTCACTCTGTTGCTTGTACATACGGGCAGGAAGGGTTTATTGCAGAAAGCTGTGCAAACAGAGCTTTCTGCAGTTACCTGGTCTTCTGAAAAGTTGTGTATGAAACTACCTAATTGCGCTTTGCGTATTTGTGTGAAAAGGATTTTATTTGGAAAGTGCAGTAGCTGTTTGACCACGGTGAAGCTGATGTCTGTCTGTCAGTGTACACTTATGTGGAAAAACAGTAACGTGTCTTTTTCATGAGCCTTGAGTTTGTCTTAGGGTGAAACTCCCCTCTTTGCACAGGATTAAGAGTGGTAAACACTGACGAGACAAATGCAGATAAAATGCAACAAAGCAAAATCAGAATTACTGTAATAGTGCCCACCTTGTAGTGTTTGTACCATGAGTATGCTGAGAATAATTTTGGTTGCATAATAACTGATGGTTCCTCCATGGTGAATTCCTTACCACAGTTTACTGTGATTTCTGATCTAAACTCCAGTTTTTATTAGAGATCCTTCTTCAGTAAATATTCATCTAAACTAAACTTCAGTTAAACACGATGATAACGGTATAATTTTTTCCAGCCTGCCGGTTCTATTTAATTTTTACTTTATTAGTGCAGGATGCATGGCAAGAGCCATGGCATTTACACTGAATCAAATACAAAGGCAAAATTCATGTTGGTGCTGTAGTGGCAATTGTGGTGTGGCTGGGGATCGGGATTGTGCCTGCGTGTGCACTTGGTGCTCTTTAGTGCTCCGTTCCTCCCCAGCTCAGTCATCTGTGGGTGAGAACATGGATGGGTTTGAGAGGTGGGACGGGCTTGATTGACTGAACACCCTTCCCGGAAAAGCCAACGAGTGAGTGCTCCGGGCCTCTCCTGGTGGGAATTGCAGTCAGTCTCGGGCTGTGCCAGGCAGCTCCTGCAGCGCGTACACCAGCTCAGCGCTTCGGCGTGGTGATTAACTCCCCGGGGGGAGAAGCTGACAGGCCCAGAGACTCTCCTTGGCAGTTCCTGCTGCAGAAGTGACCAAAGCGTGCGTATGTAAGATGCTCATTAAACACTTAATGCAAACCGATCCTGCAGATGCAGGAGAGGTGACATAAGACAGTCTTTTGTATGTAATTAGGGTAGCTGGATGTTTTGGAAGTAGTTTAAGATCAGAAATGTGTCATACATTTACACAGGACCGTGGACCCAGCAGCATACAAGAGTTCAGCAGAGCAGTGCTTTGTGGGGTCTTGCTGGTCCACCTGGAGATGCGATTGCAGCACGCTTGCAGTGGAGACTTCTTTCATGTATGGGCAGACACTGCTCATCTTGTTCAAGAGATTTGATTCCCCAGGCAATTGTGGCCCTATGCAGAGCTCCCAAAAACCTTTTTTTGTTTTTTTTTGTTATTTTCATTTGTGTTTAAGCAGTTCATGAGCATGCAACAGAAACAAAATTCTGCAATTGAATTTAAAGCAAAACTTCCCCTCAGGGTATTCAGTGCTAGCTGAGAATCGTTTTGGTTGAATCCAGGAGTGTAACAAGGCATTTGGCAACTTCTTGTCAGCCTACCGGAAGCAAGGCAGCTTGGGCAAGCGGCAGGGGCAGGGGCCGGAGCTCAGAGGGAGCTCTTGGGCCCCTGGGCATTAGTTCCAGGAGGGGTTGCTCAGAGCTGGTGAAGCCTATTGATGCCCTCAAGGTATGGAATGTGTTTTTTCATCAATGTAGCATTGTCAGTCGTGTCCTTCTGACAAATGAGATCATAGCACTAGTGCAACTAGAATATCTTGTTTATTTGATGTAGCCCTGATTATTTGGAGAAGACAGAATGCTGCACCAAAACTAGCTAGTGGTTTTGAATATAAATAACGATCTATGAAGGCTTCTAAATAAATAACACCATTAATCCAGCGTGTGCTCATTTTTTTCTTCTATTTGTTGAAAGGAATCAGAAGCAATATTGTGTTATTTATTCCTAGAATAATGTTGCTATAGTAACCATTGCACCTTATTGTTAGATGTATACAGGAGTTGTAAAGTTACTTTGGGGGGAGACAGGAAATTTGTCCAATAATTGGGCATTTTCAATAAAAGAGGTGTTTGCTTTCCTTGAAAGGTTGTGTATAGGAAGAAATCTTAGAGCTTCATAAAGTGTGGGGCGGGCGGGGGGGATGAAAGGAGAGGAAAGATTGTCAGATGTGCCGTGACTTGTATTACACTAAGTTGGCTCATTTTTATCATTGTTTTACTGTGACAGTTTTGAAGTGTGGACTGTGTGGGTAACCATGGAAACAGAAACTCTACAAATTAAGGACCTAAACACAGTACTGTAAGAATCCTTCAGATGGAATTAACTTGATTATTAGAGATAAAATGCCTCACAAATCTCATACAAGGTAGGGGAAAACTACTGTTTCACCATGATTCCCAAACCCAGAGTTTTCTGAACACACATAGGGAGGTTACCTAGACACAAAACATAGTTGGCCTGTGGGGCGGCTGGTGAGGAAGTCCTTGAGGTGCTACAAAAGTCCACCTGTTCACTGGAAAACATCCGGTGGTATGGAGGAAGATAACTGTTACCTTACCTCCTCAGGCCTCATGGGGTTATTGGAAAGAAGAGAGGACAGGACATCCCCTCCTGCAAAAGCCAGTCACGTTGTGAGCTTAAAGAAGGGCCTGAACAGATACGAGGAGAGTTGAGAGGAATCTACTTAGCATTAGTTCTCTTTTTGTTTTTCTGGCTCAATTTTCCAGGTTCATTGATGTGTTTTCCTGCATTTTCCAAGGTGGTTCGCATGCTTACACTGTGTGTGTGCTTGCATATTAAAATTTTGAAAATTTTTAGCATTATTTATGTTTCATAGAATCATAGAATAGTTTGGGTGGGACAGGACCTTTAAGGGCCACCTAGCCCAACCCCCTGCCCTGGGCAGGGACCCCTCCCACCAGCCCAGGCTGCTCCAAGCCCCCTCCAGCCTGGCCTTGAACACCTCCAGGGATGGGGCGGCCACAGCTTCTCGGGGCAACCTGGGCCAGGGGCTCACCGCCCTCAGAGTGAAAAATTTCTTCTTAATATCTATTCTAAATCTACCCTCTTGCTGTCCATTGTAAAATTATATTTAGCAGCATAGTAGCATTTAAATCCTTAGAAGACTATTTCACATGCAGGTTTCTTTTTTAACACTGTGGATAGTACAGTGCTACAAAACTATCCCCATCCTCCCCCTTATTTTAGCAGAATTCTAAATGACATCCAGGCAATTTGTTTGCAAACCAAACATAAGCTTATTCTGGGCTAAGCAGAAAACTAATTGTGTTGATTTTAAAAAAAAACAGAACAAAACAAAACCAAACCCAAAAAACTTTCGTGAGATAATAGTGAAGACTAATTCTGAATTAAAAATTAAGAGGTTTAGACATTTAGAAATTTACAATGATACACTGAATTTGTTGGAGTCTCTCAGTTTTATTAGGGATATGGAGAAGGATTATTCAAACAATTTGAAAACATTAGTACACTTCAGTGAAACTTTCTGTTGTCAGTGACTGTACCTTTTTGTCAGAAAAAAAGATCTGGTTAATTAATCTCTCCCCGATTACTTTTAAAGTGCAATAGGTGGTAGGTAATATGCAAGCCGGTTATTACCTTGGATTCATTTTTATGTCATTCTGAATTATTAAAGCAATTATAATTCACTATTCAAAGGACTGAAGGAAGTAATACACGTTTTAGCCAGCCTGATAATAAAATGCTGTGGTAAATTGAAAATGTGGAAGAGGGCTTTATGAACAAAATTTTAAATCTGTATATCTCCAAACACTTTTAGATATAACATAGTATTTACTGTAAAAAAAAAAAAATAAATGGCTTGTAGCACTTACCCATAGTATTCATTGACATATTTCAGATATTAATTGTTACAGTAAAAATGAAAATGGAACATATATACTTTAGAACTTTTAAATTGCAATAAGCTACTTCAGTATACAAGAGTGGGCATTGACAAGAGTTTCACCAAGACTGGATCCTGTTAACTGTGTCACTATTTCCTTGTATTTCACTATACAATATATACCTTGAAAACTAGAAATCAAAAAAATAACAGTAGTAATCTGAATTTGGTTCTGGATTAATAAATGCGATTCAGGGATAAAATGGTGTGGAACAAAAAAGTTACTGAATTTCATTCTTTGCAATATGTCAGTTTTGCACAAGACTGAGTGCTGTTGTCCTGATCATTCAAATCACTTAAGCAAATGTTCTACTTTAGAAAACCACAAGTCGTGTTATTTGCAGATTAATAAAACTCTTTGAACAGCACAAAAAACGAAGGGAATGTAAAACAGAATTATACAGGCATTTATATCCCAAATGTATGTGTTTTGTGAAATAATTTCACCATCCTGTTTAGATAAAAACATATTTTGAAAAATTAAAGCTCAGCAGAATGCCAGCAGAGTCAAAGTAGTAACGTTGCTGCGTTGCTTTAGCTCTTGCTTGCCACGGTGGCGTAGGGCTGTTAGCGTGGGAAGAGCAGCATTTCCTGTGCTGTGAGTCTGCAGCTCATTTGCAATAGACCGTTGCTGATTTATAATAGCAGCATTAGACAAATGAGAAGACACCTCCTCTGGAACTGTAATTGAATGCACAGACACAAGGGAATATAAAAGTTTCCCAAGATTGCCATTTTATTTCTACAGCTACTTTACTCCAAGTAGTTGACTTTAACCAGAATTGTATAATGCGCATTCTAATGTACACAGGCCTTTCACGCTCCTTCAGCTACACTGTTCAGCCCTGAAGGTAAAATTTCCTGCACCATATGATAATCCACTCCTAAAATAAATATCTGCATGTGCAAGCTGTATAATTAATCTGACAAAGTTCTAACTGAGGCAAGTGTATTGCTGGAAGATTTTGTTTGCAGAATGTCACTTAGAATTGCTGACAATGTGCAGGTATATTTGTATTCTCAGCTGCGAGCGTGGATAATTCTTTTCATTGTTTGAGGTGACTGTGCGCTGCAGCTGCACAGTACGCTGCAGAAATAATGGTCGTCGTACAAAAGCTTCCCGTGTGATGTCGATACAAATGGCTCGCAGATAGTTTTTCAATTGCCTCTCATTATGACATTGCAGTTCTGAAGCTGTTGAAATCCGCGTGCGATGGTCTACCTACCGGGGCAAATGCTGTCCTCCACCTAACCCTGACAGCAAGGCTAATAGCTGTTCAAGAGGCCAATGGATCTTAATAAAAAATGGAAATGGTTTTGCCCCTTCATTTTAATTAACATTATGTCTACATTTCTATGATAATGGATAATTAAGTGAGTTACCTTGACATTGGAATGTTCTTGGAAATAATTTACTATGCAATTTCATTAGGTTAAAGACATTTGTCTGTTTTATTTTGAATGGAAGTTTAATCATAAATATTTCTGAATGTGATTTATACATAAACTAATTATTATTCCCAAAACTAATTATTATTCACAGAGCCAGGATTACAAACCACAAAATTCATTATGTGCATTTTAAAAATCTTTTTGTAATCATACATATAACCCATCTCATCTATTTCTTAAAAAAACTACTCCTTTTTTTCCTGGAGCCTCCGATCATCTGTTATTCTATGAACAGATCAAGAGGCAGACAAGCATTCTCCTGGAATATTATTATTTTAGTGATAGCAAAGCAAAAAGTTTTCCTCCATAAGGGTTTGTTTATTACACTTCAGAGAAAAATGTTAATCAATCAAAAGTGTTCTTCAATAAAATCTGAAAGAATTGTAGAGGCAATTTTTGCCTATATTTATTCACCAAAACAGCCGAGCATATGCCTTTCAAGCAAACTATGGCCTTCCCCAGCAGCATCCGTGTTCAAACACAGCTGTGTTGTAGAATATATTCCCTTTACCAAAAAAAAAACCCCACCCCAAAAAAGCCCCCAACTTTCTAGATCTAGTAAGGATCCTGTCTTGTTCTTGAATCTTCTTGCATATCTATTTATAAAGAAATGGCGGACGCATGCAGGCGTGTTGGCCCTTCTTGCTGTACTGTACCATCAGAAAATACTTCAGTAGCAGTTCTGTCCCTCAGCTGCTTACAGGGTCGTGACCTCAATTTGAGAAAATGCTTAGCTGTGGTTTGTTTGTCCTGTGGAGATGCTGTAAACTCTTCTGCAGAACTTCCATGTTATGAGAGGTCCCCATAGCTCACGTAAATAATGCTAGAATTGAAAAATGTTGTGCTATTTTTAATTTAATAGGCATAATTCTATCAAAATATGGATTTCAAATATCCCACGGAAGGAGTCATTAAACTTAAAAGCAATCATTTATTCATAGTTTCTGATAGAACTGTCTACTATGTGAAAACTAACAGGAGGCCACAGTTTCCTTTGAAGGGCTGGTCAGTGAGATTAGTCTTCACATATACTGACAAAGAGCATAGTTAATATCAGATTTGTAGAAGAATTTTTGAGAAATCCACTGCTTTTGTGATGCAAATTACCAACTGTATCATGGAAACAAATTACACATTTGTTAATTTTAAGGTATAATAAACTATGCTGTTCCAGCAGTGCTGGTTTGCATACCATGGACAAGGAGAGGGGCAGGCAATGAAGAGAAAGGGAAGTGAGTAATGTTTTGAGAATAAGTATTTTAGGACAGTGCTTAAATTTAGGATTACATGCAATAGGGTGATCTGTGTGGTATTACTCCAGGAAAAACCCTAACAGTAGTAATAAGGCGTTATTACATGGTACAAGAATATCGGATGTCTCTTGGAAACTCTTAGTAACATTTTCCTGTCTGCAGTAAATCTTCCTGAAGCCTAATCCTGTAGTTGGTTCTCCCACTGAAACTGGAAATTCGGGACCTGGGGGTAGTTGGGCTACTCTGCGCCATTGATTCTCTCATCTGTTGGATCCGTGGGAACACAAGGGCAATCTGAGTTTTCATAAAGCAGCTGAATTCATGTGTTAATACTTGAGATGGACCAGTGTGTAATACTCAGTGACATAGTTATATTTTTCTGTGTCTCTCAGCTAAAATCTGGTCATGTCTTTATATGTATATATAGTTCTTTTTATTTTTAGTCAGCAGAAAACGTTTTGATTTGCAAGTGAAAATGTCTTACACACTAGGTAAGTGGTCCTTTATAGACATATATCAGAGGTTGAAGAACCATTTTCAGCTTCCAACTGTTTCATTGTTTTGAGCCTGATGCAAAATTCCAGGCTTATTCAATAGATAGAGAGCAAACCTGCTTTTCCTTTAGAAATAACATTTTCAGATACAGTAAGAACAGATTAAGAGATGGAAAGTTTTTCCGGAACAGGAGGATACAGCTGGTCCCACACCAGAAATTACTCCTGTTATATTTTTGATTTCCATATTAATTCTAGAACATAACAAATAGAATTGGAAACACGAGTTTTTGAAAAAGAGAGTTCTCCTTAATAACAAGAATAAGTGCTAACTTTGTGCTAAAAGGTTTTTTCTGACGCATGACAGTAAAAGCCCAGTCGTGCCACGTTTCTACATGGCACTGTACTCTGAAGTACTAAGCCATACGGGTTCCAGGAGATGGCCCTAATACATTATCTGCAAGGTACATGGTTCTTAATTTTAGACAGATTTCATGCTTTGGAGACTCAGTATAATATACAGAAAATAAAAAAGAGCTCAATAAGAAAAATAAACTCTTGTCCTTAGAGAAAGCGTAATTTCTCTATTACTACGAGTGTTGGGGGCATGGGTGGGGCATGGACCATGAGGCCCATGGATTAGTCTTTCAGCAGTAAAAAGATAAGTATTGCACTAGTTAATTAATAGACCTGTTGCATTATTTAAATTGCAATATCCCAGGGTTTGCCGTGATCATACTGTCCTCACAGCTACCCAAAACCCTTTTCATTTATAAAACAAAAGCAAGTTTGAAAATCTCTCTGCATTTACCTAAGTACCATAAATGATTCTAAGTCATTGTGTGCAAATAGAATCTAGCCTTAGTAAAGGTGTTTTCCTGAATGAAAGCCTAATAAAGATATTTCTTTCTCAGCAGTCAACAATGATGGCAAGACTTTTTCTTCAGTAGAGCATAACATCCCTTTTATGCTGAAGGCTCGACTGCTCTCCTTGGCCATCACCTCTGTCCCTCGTGTGAAAGTAGTTTGGCCCCAACCAAATTCTTGTTCCAGCAATTGCTCAAGTGTATAATAAATTAATTCTAACAACTTGCACCCCCTTGCTGAGGGTGCTGCTGCAGCAAGTCACTCTCTGTGCCAGCCGCTGCCTTAGCGGTGGAGGCTTCTCCCACCGCAGGCTGGGGTGGGCGGCAGGTTGGGCTGCAGCACGTGCAGCGTTGCACAGTCAGGGGCTGGGAAAAACTGTCTCGAGTGGCTTACAGGAAGGTGTTTTTTAACATCACTCTCGGTTTTGCTCTGTCTTAGAGGTCATCAGTTATAAGATACAATGATGATTAGCAGTGCTATTAATCTGATACAAGAGCTGGGAAGGTCTTTCCACGAAAACATTTGAGAGAAAACAGACAGGCAAATAGTTTGCTTCTTTATCGTCTCCCTTGCTCTGTCCGGTTCGATCGCCCTCCTGAATTAGCCAATTGAAATAAAGAATATTTGAGGACCCTTGAGGTCTTGTAACGCTGCATCCCACATGAAGGGCGCCAGGCTGCCTGTCTCCCCAGCCAAACACCTGTTCTCCTCCATAGCTTGTGAGTTGGGAGAGCTCAGTGAGCCACCATCTTCCAAAATTTATACTTTGTGGGATTCCTTATTGCCCTGGGCCTAGGGTCTGCTGGTGGTCCAATATCTGTGTGGCAAGCAGCCTATGGCACCAAGGCACTGGGAAGTCCAGGGGTTTGTCCACATGACTGTTCTATACATAACTGCGAAGCTGTTGTCTGCAGTTCTTCTGCAAAATGAGTATTTGAGTCTTTCTCTGCCACTGAACCCTATGGTGAGGGGAGAGCGAGAGGAGAATAAGGGAGTAAGAATGGTGTTCCAGTTTGGGGTGATAGAATGCCCAAAATTAAAACCTCAAATCGTTCACAGAACTAGAAATCTAATTTCTACACAGCCTGTAGCGTGCTGCCAGTCTTATATACAAAGCCTCAGTAATTGGGTGATTAATTTTTCCAGGGAGTTTGTTTTATAATGATTGTAAACTTAAGATCTCCTTTAAGCTCCTTCTACCCACCCCCATAAGACATCTTATTTCAGGCAGCAACCAGAAAAATAGTACCTATTTGTGCTTGGAGCTCCACAGTCATTATCCTTTTACTGCAGAGGGACACACTAAAGAACAATTCTTATACCCTTTTGTTGTTTGTGTTTTCCCCTCACAGTCCCTTAACAAGGAAGTACTCCAGGTTTGAATTTTTTTCTCCTTTTAAATATTGAATCACACACTGGCTTTAGTGGGAACAGAGATGGATAATGCTAATTAATTATATTTAATACTAAATAATTCCTAACCTAACCTAAGATAAGGATGTGCAGTACATCATGGACCACTTCATATTGGTGGGGCTATTTAATAGAGGAAAACTAAAATGAGCACAATGATTATCTCTAAAAACTGTCGCTATCTTTCTGCCCTTTCCAGTTTCCTTCCATCAGTGTTTCTGATTTGTCATTAGGCCACCAAACTGAAACAGTATCACAGTATCGTCAGGGTTGGAAGGGACCTCTGGAGATCATCTAAGTCCAACCAACCAAACGGATATGCAGAACTTTGCTTGTATTTTCGTGAGGGAGTCAGGCTTGCCAAACCTAAATAAAATGGAAGATTTTTAAAGGACGAATCATTGAATCAGTTTGTTGATGTGCATGCTGAGAAAGAAATAAGAGTCAAGATAAAATTAGAGCAGGATGTTTTTTCTACTGCAACAATTTATTATATAGTTTAGATACTGCATAACCCGCTTAAAAAAGTCTAAAAATTAAAACATTTATGCAACGCTAACTGCTTTCCACTGTCAGAGTTCTTTCTTTATTAACATAGACACTGACATTGGAAATACTGCAATATAGCCCGTGCATTATACTCTACTGTTACAAGGAGGGAAATTTTCATGAAAAAATGTCTAAAGCGTGTCTCCCAATGGAATAAATAAGAATCAGTTTTATAACCTCATCTTTCACACTTTCTGTTCTGTATGCTGCGGCTAATACGATGTACACAAAGATTGCCTATGACTCTCACATCCATTTAAATGTATTTCTGGCTTTACTTCTTGCTGAATGTTCTTCCTTCATATAGAATATAAAAAACATAAACTGTTCCTGAGGTCTCAAAGGAAAGTCAGTTTAGATCTTTTTTGGGAAAGAAGTTTGTTGGTTTAACCTTTGTGAACATCTGGATGACGTAAAACACAGAGAGGGTAGAAATGCCTGCAGTTTGCCTGCTTTTTGAAAGGAGCTCTGTCCATGCTCTTTCTGTCTCTCTGCACAACAGAAGCCTCATTTTTTGAGCCTGCACCCTCCGTCACTCCTGCTTCTCTGAAAACCGCAGTGTTGGGAGCTGACAAGTTGTTCAACTCCAGGTCTAACATGAAAGTGACAGACAAGTCAGCCATGCTAACAGAAAGTTTATCAGAGTCCTAGAGTCCTTGTACAAAAGAAATCATTTTTTTTCTTTCTTTTCCTTTTTTTTTTTTTAAATAGAATACAGAGTATGAAGGCTCATCTACGTAGGAAAGATTCATCAAAATCTCTAATTAAATACATGACAGCTGGTGAATTAGAGCATTTTGTCTTAGAGCTGCCGTGCTCTAATACTTCATAATCCTGAGAGTCCAAAGTATGAATTAATTATGCTTTATAAGTATCTTGATATCCAACTAAAGGGGAAAAATAATCAAAAGCAACCCTAAAAGGTCTCTGAGAAAGTGGGCAGTACTGCTAATGATGAGTAACTAGGACCAAATAATTTCCAGATTACTGGACTGTACTTTGGAGATGCTTTGATACAGAATATGCTTGTATTATAAGACTATTTGGTTAAAGAAGCTGCTTGTTTTTAAAATAATGTGTTAAAAAAGCATTTTTAAAAGCCATGTGTTAAATATCAATTCCTAATAGCTAGCACAATGAAATGCCATAATCCTTAGCCTTGCAAAGATAAATATGATTAAAAAAATAAAAATCGTAGTTTGAGTAGTCCTGTTGTCTTCAAGAAATGGAAGTTTAGAGACAAATTTATGCAGATGCTCCTGTGTTGTAAGTTTGTTTAGATTTGCTGGTGAAGAGGTTTTGGTTGCTTCTGTTACTGCAGAGGGAAAGGAAGAGAACCAAAGAAGGAATTTACATGCTGCGGAGTTCAGAGGATTTAGAATATTGTTACACTGAAATATTCCAGGTTTGGGGCATTTCCTTTTTGAACATCAATAAACAAAGACTAAATGTTTCACTGAAAGTAAATACTTCCTTTAAAAATTTTTGCTCCATCAGTAATCCGGATCTGAGAAAAATATTTCTAAGGAAAAACGTTTAAGCAGCCCTTGTGGTTTGTATTAATCTTGTTCTCAGTTTGATTTTTTTTTTCCTGTCTAGACTTAAGAGGTTTTTGTTCTGAGGCTTTCTAACTTTCAGTTTTCTAATTAAAATATATCTTACAGAATACGAAGTGCACGTATCATTAGATTTCTATTCCTGTATATCTAACAAAACCAGACTTGCATGATAGGTCTTACAAGTGTTTCAGCAGCCGCCTTTTGTAGCTTTTCTGGTTTCCATCGTGTAGCGCAAAATGTTTCTTTTCTTTCCAGTTCAACTTTCTGCCTGTGGATTCATTGATTGGATTGGTTATTAAGAGGCTGTGCAATTCCATTGAAAACCTGTGTGTTCTTGGTGTTCTGGATGTCCTCAGAGTCCACGCAGAGCGAGTTCTTTATGTGTGAGGGTTTTTTCCCATTTTGGTCAGCAGATGGTGAGATGTTAGTATCATGGCTGAGACTGAGATGATTAATTTCAGAAAAACTTGGCCTAAAATTCCTGAGAATTCACATACTCCTGAATCAAGAACACTTCTTTGAAAGTGCATAATAGTTGCTTTATTTCAGTCCAGTGAAATTACTATGTATTTACTACAGTTGTTAACTAACATCGTTCATGAACTAGCGCCTGATTACTGGTGGCATTCAAGAATCCTGAGTAAAAGTACAGTTCCTGAAACTCTAGTGTTGGATGCTTTTTACCTAGTTAATAGATGTACTCTGTGTGGAACAAGAGAGGAGAAAGATGCCAAACATTTCTCATGATTAAGAAGAGCTGAAGAAATCACCAAGTTTATTGAATTCTATTTGTAATAAATACAGTGTTACTGGGGAAGGGGCCCATTCAGTGGGATGCTTGAATGGAGAAGGAACCACTGATATCTTTTAAGTAAACGGATTTCTCTCTTGAAGGGTTTTTCTTTTTCCCCTAATCCATCTGCTAATCTACCATTTTGAAATGAGCAATTGTGGAAAAAATTGCTGATCTTGGATCAGCTTACACAAGAAAGACTTTCACCAAAGAAGACATTTTCATCATTCTGGTGAGCAGAGTAATAACTTGGCATAATCCCGAGAAGTGCTTGGCAGGAGATTCTCCATTGCGTTCTCTAGGTGCTGATAGTCGGAGAATTAATCAGATTTGTCCTTTTCTGTGGCCTTTGAAAAATCTTTTTTATTTTTCCCCTCTAAAAACAGTGGAGATGTTTGTGGGCTGTTTGTTTGGGGGGGGGGCATCATTTGTGGGTTTTGTTGTTTTTTGCCCTGTAGTGTGCTTTCTCAAAAACAAATGTCATAGTAGTATAGAATCATTCAGGTTGGAAGGAACTGTGGGAAGTCCCAAGCCCAACCTCCTAGTCATTTTAGCTCAGCAAATGTGGCCAGGTGTGATTTGTCTTTGTGATAAATCCACAGCAACTGTTCCTGGTTTTGGCTTTCCTGCCACCCTCCCTGCATGCTTGAGCAATGGGCTCATCTGTCTTCCTCCCTCGTAGCTTGTCTTTGCTTCCATCTCCAGTGTATGTCCTATTTTGTTGGAGATCAGTCATTTCTTCCCTGCTTAGCCAAGTCAGTGTCCTGCAACATCTATTCCTTTTCTCAAATACCAGCGTGGACTGCTGTGCTTGGAGGGGTTTGTCCTAAAGGACCTGCCAGCTGCTTGGAGCTCCTCGGCCCTTCAGAAATACCTGAGATCCTCTCTACCGATTCCCTGAATAAGGCAAGCGTTATTTGCCTAAATATTTGCCCACATGGCTTGTAATTTCTACTATTCCTATCTCCGTTTGACTCCCCAGGCTCCTTATCTGGACTACGCTTTACAAAAAATGTCAAACTGTCCCCTGAAAATATTGTCGTGACCCATCAGGACATACCTAGGCGCAGTGGGGAACAGTTGTTTCTGTAGGAGAGCGGGCGTACAGTTCACTTCCATAAGGCACCAAATCAGTTCAGCCAGACACATTTCAATCTTGAACTCAGATTAAGTAAAATGTTTCAGTTGATTTTGACATTGACATGTATGTCTGAACAGATAATGTCATAACATTTCCTTTTCAGCGAGTACACCAAAATGAAAAAAAGTATACATTAAAATTCACCTAAACTTCGTATGGAATGAAGTGGGGTGAAAATGAATATACATATATCAGAAATTTTGATAGGGAACTTAAAATTTTCTGTGAGGTTTAGTTAACAGTTAAAGTGCCAGTAGGTGGCACTCAGGAATCTATAATGTTCTTACATGTGGGGCTGTCTGTGCCCAGTGGAGCTTGCTGCTTTGCAGCGCTGTGCGCAGCTCGGACCACGCACCAGGGCTTCTGATGGACGGGAATGTGCGTATGTAATGGGAAGCACTGGTTGACCCCCGAGATGGCTGACACGTGCTAGGATGTTACAGCCATACACGATTGGGAAGGCAGCGAGACCTGTTTTCAATGTTCTCAACTATTTACTGTAAAGGGAGCTGCAATATTGTTTGTAGATTAAATTACTGCGTTGGTTTATTGTCTTTTGTACTGGGATGCAATAATGCTGTCCAGTGGCATAGATTACATCATTTAATCACTTTTCAGTTTTGATTACAGCTACCAGCAGGAGACTCAGAGTTGCCAACTGTAATTAAAATGTTAAAAACCCAAAAAATACCCAAGAAACAAAAAAAAATTTCAGAGATAATTAAGTCTGAGAAACATTTATTTTCCTGTGAACTTTTGCACCACTGTGCTGAGGAAAGCTGAATAGAAAATATTTTTATTATTTTATTTGTCTTTAAACATCCACTTCTTTGAGTTGTTTGGAGCTGGGGTTAGGTCATCATTTCCATCTTAGTGCAGACTTTTCTCAAGGAATAATACAGATAACATTTGACTAATTTGTATTGATATGGGATTTTTCAGTGTTGCAATATAACACAGGAATACTTTATTCTGATTCTGGTCATGTTTAAAGGAACCAAGGCGCTTTGCAACCAAAGAGAAAATTCTTCCGTAGCCTCTTTACAAGTACCACTGGATTTTTCTCCCACTAGGTGCGCATTTGGGACCAAAAAGATAACACCACTGTCTTGTACAACTAGTAGATTTACCTCCCTGGCTTCTACTACCTTGGATTTGTGTTTTATCATCTTTAGAAACTGTCTGAAATTAAAAGACAGAGTTAAGAAGGGTCTAGCCCTGTAGTCTCAGGTAAAGGTCATATATTTATAAACTGAAAAAACTGCCCCGTTTGCTGCTTTTGGAAAGCTGAGTCAGAGGTTTGCTCATTTGGCGGTTAGAAACCTTTTCTTAGGAATCCTGCACTTACTCTTGGACTGTTTATCTGTTTTTACACAGTTACTTAGTTCAAGTAGCTTTTCCCCTTCTCTGGTCTCACTTTTCTTGTTTATTTTTCAGGTATATCTTCCCAGTAGATACAGTCCCTGTGTTTTTGTTTACTAAGCAAGCTAAACTAATCACAAGGAAGACCTCCTTCCCCTGATGATTCCAGATGATGATGATGATGATATTATTATTTTCCCTTTTTTTTCCTGTATTGCCACTTGGAAATAGCACAAAGCCCCTGAATAACAACGTATATTTGTAATCCTTTTACATGGACTCAGTTGTTACTTCAGTCCTATGCTATATAAATCTTGAGAAAAACTCATCTGCCTGGATAACTTCTCCCATATACATCTACATCTGATTGTACTGCCTTTTTCCATAGTCAGTCCAGAAGTAGCTTTTCCACAAATATAATTTATATTTAAATATAATTTACATGTCTAAAACAGGCCAGGTGAATTGTTCTTTAAATGTCCCTATTTTTTTTGAGTATGGGGGGATGCTCAGCGCTGTGGAAGTCTTAGGTCAGCAGAAGTGAATCGTCTGGTTTGTGAGTGCGCCCAGCTGTGTGCTCCGTAGGCGCTGTACCGGCCGGCCCTTCAGCTGCTCGGGCCGGAGCACGTGGCTTTGGAGCAAAGGGCGGAGCCTTGCTGGGTCTAAAGGTGAAAAAAGCTTCAAAGTTATCCATATGCCCAAATGAACTACTGAACTGTAGTCTTAGTCCAGAAAGTACAGTCACATTTGAGACTTTCCAACAGTGGTAAAATTATTTGTTTTTAGCAAGTCCGGATAAAGCAGGACCAAGAAGGTCCGGGCAGACTAAACCCAAGGATCTGTACCATTTTTAAAGCCTGTGTTAAACAGAAATGAATAGATTATTTTTTTTTTAATGTAGATGATGATTTGCTTGAAATATTCTGAACCATCAGCTTGGCAGGATCTTCAGACACTTTTGTTAGCTAATCAAAGACAGATTGCAGTCAGGAGCCATATCTAAATTTATTAAGAAAATTAATAGACCATTTAAATTTTACTAGAATTAGGCTAAGATACAATAAGCATTTGCACCAGCAGATATTCATTAGCTGTAACATTGACCTGGTGCCTGTGTGTGTAATGAGAAATTGACATCTAGATTCAAATGGAGACAATAGTGCTAATGCCATGACTTTGAATCATTAGGAAAAAAAAAGACTAATATTATACGTGTGTCAGATCTTATTTTGCATGTGAATCCCTGGGTGTATATTATGGACAGCAAAGTCAAGGTTTGGAGCGTTAAGTTTGCCTAATCTAGGATTTTTGCTTCCTTCTCTGTTCTGTAAATCTCTATATGCTCTTGCTATGAGAGTGAATTTTATTTATTAATTAATTTTTCTAGCATTTTTGTAAAGTGATCAGCTTGGTGAGTGTTGAGAAGTTAATTGTGTTTTTCCCTAAACGCATCAGTCTTTCTGAGTTAGACTACCACGAAACCAGGCCCTTGCAAAATTTCAGCACGCTGTTCATGGGGTTTAGCACAATTTAGGCTTCATGATAACCTCTGTCTGCCTTATGTTGATATTTTTAAATTTAATGAAAATTATCCACCCCCTCCCTTTTTTTTGTTTATTATGTGAATTTTTAAAACCGCCACAGAGCTTATGGATGGACATGATACTTCCTTCAGGTTAGTTTTCAGAGAAGCTACTTTAGCAATCTTTACTAGGAATATATGTGTGTGTTTGGGATTAATTCACCCAAGAGTACTGTTCAGCACTTTGAAGAAGATTATATAATTGAAGTTCAATTATTTTTAAACTGTTCTTTCTCTCTTGGAATTGCAAGCATGATCAGCAGTGACTTCTGTATAGGACTGACTTGCAAGATACAATAATTCTGGATACTGGAAAACAAGATGACCTGTATGTGAAAGCCTGATCATTTGTGTCATTCACAAATGTGTGCAATGCTGAATTTATATACTTTATAAATAATTTTAGGAATGGCATTGATGATTTGTTGTTCTGTGGTCTAAGGATAAGAATAAGGATTAATAGTGTTCTCAGTACAGTTTGTACATTTTGTTACACATGGTCAAGTGAACGTGCATTTAAAAAAATAGCCTCTGCTGTTTTAGATGATATAACCAATTACAGATAAGTTGTACAGTGCTGAGAAGTTTTCTGTTCCTATTGTCCAAATACATTTAATTTCCAGCACATAGATATTAGCCATTGGCACCAGCTTCAACCCCATTTGCATATTAACTATCTTGCGATGCAGGCAGCAACCAAAAATATTGGGCTTAGGGAAAATGAGCCCTTGGTTTGAGCATCAACTTTCTGCCGCCTACTAGCCACAGGCCCTCCACGCTGCTGATTGTTTTCAGTAGCTGTCTGCTTCTCCGGTGCGTTAGGGTTAGGGAGGATTTCCTCAAGGGGCACGGAGTCGAGATTCTTCTTGCATCGTGCAGTGATGGTGGCAACTGTATGGAACTGCTGCCAGAGTCCTCTTGTGAAGGGCGGGCTGGTCCTGGGGCGCGGTTAATGGAGCGGGTGGCTTTCCTGGTTTGGGGCAGCAGGCTTTGCTCCCTCCCAGCCTTCCTGTGGAACTCCTGGGAGCATTCCCTCCTCTGCACGAGTGCCGAGCTCTCCGTGTCTCTGAAAGTGCAAGCCATGAAGCTGAACTATTTTGGGTTTGGGCCATCTGGCTTCAATATCTCTTCTCTTCTTTGTGGAATCCAAATGAGTTTGGTCCCCTGGTAGGTGCTGGACGCCAACAGGAAGCGATAGGGCTGACAGTACTGCCAGCAGTTCAGGACAGACATCTCAAAGCAAGCCAGTGTTTATCTGCCAGCTCTAATACAGTATCTAGAGTTACATTAGAGTGGCAAAGCAAAACTTAGGTGAGTGAATGTCACTTCTCTCCCTGGTCCACAGCTTCCAAGGTTTCTTATCTTCCGCTCTTGCTGCTCTGCAAACACAGTGCTTATACTATATTCTCATGGCGCTCTCTTGCCAATTCACATGCTCTGCATTCGTGGCTGCCAGTTCTTAAAAGTTTGCGTCCAACTAGCTGGTCATCTGAGCCAACTGTGTCCCTTAGGCAGGCAGCTTTTCTCATAGTTCGGTCCCGTCAGGCTAAGCAAGCCGACAGCCCTGCTGGTTTTTGCTGTTCTTTTATTTCAGAAAAGTCTTCACTCTCTTCAGTCCCAGTAGGTAAAAGCAGATAGTGAGTGAACTGAATAATTTTTGTTCTATTTGAGTACTGCTAGAGATATTTCCACAGGAGCTGATGGCTGCTTTACAACTGGTGGGAGAGGTTATAAAAGAAAGGAATGAATGTTGTTCATTTTTACGTAAGTTGTAGCCTACTTAGCCTCTATACCTCATAGCTTGTTTTCTTTCCTATGATGTTCAGGCCAATAAACAGTGATCACAGACACTGACCAACCTTTACGGCTGGTATGAAGCAACAAATCTTTGAAAGCTTCAGTGTTTCATCCTGAGGAGGAGCAATCATTCTTTTCATGTTTTTCCTTCCTGTTGAAGGCTGAGGTAACTTTTCTTCTGTTGCAGACAGAGCTGACATGTCAGGAATTTATAATTCCAGTGATTATTCCAAAACTTGAAAGTTCTGTTACTAGTAGAGAGACAAAGGCTGGGAGAACAGTGTATGTATAATACTGAAGTGTGCGTGCCCTTCCTCTTTTGTTTCCCTCAGGCTTTGCTCAGGCCTGTGGCAGGAGTACGTGTAAAACTCGGGGAGGCAGAGATCTCTAATCTTACTGGGCCATCATTCTGGTGCTAGAAGGATGTTAATGATGTTTTACCACCTAAGAGGGTGATGAAAGGAGAGCATTTGAACACCTGAGCATGTATAATTTAAATGTAATAAAATCACAATATGAGTTCTAAGTAGAAAAATTAGCATCACTAATTATTGCTTGCTGATTATTGCTGTAAGCTTTTTTTTTTTTTTTAATACATGCTGGTAGCGGATTCGGGTGTCGGGATAAATACCTGACTCCACATGTACTCAGATTTCTGCCTGACACCAACTTCAGATCTTTCTCTGTCTGTCAATTACATGCTGCACAATTTGACTCAGGGCTGCTAAGAGGGAAAGGCTGGGCAGCAGGTGGGCATCTAAGAGTCCTCATTATAAAGGGAGCCAACCTCTTTTTATTTATTAGTCTGTCATGAAAAAGTACAATATGAAATGACCCAAACCGTCATAATGAGCACGTTGTGCAGATAGGGTGAGAGATTAGAAAACTTACATTACATGTGCTGCTCATACAGTCATGCCTGTTCTGTTGAAGACAAAAGTTGTAAATAACAGAAGTACAAAAACTCCTTTGCTGCTGCAGGAAGGCCTCAAGGTTACCAAGCGCATGTGTGACATAAATGCAGTAGAGCATTTTAATTAGATTCTTTCACCAGAACTCCTGACCTTCTGTGTAGCACATTAATGTATTTTACTAATTATAAATGCAATTAAAAAGTACTGAAATAAAATTAGGCTGATCTATCTAATTTACATTAAGCACTTTCAAATTATGCAGATTTTCAAAGTCTTTTTCTTTCTTTCTTTCTTTCCATTTTTTCCCCCAATTTGTGTTTCAGGAAAAAATTGTCTGCCTTAAAACAGCTGGAGAACAACCTTGTAGCAAAACAAATTTCTTTTCTGTGATTATTCACAGTGTGTGAGTTAATTTTCTAGGCAGTAATATGCTTAGCTATCATTAGGGTAGTGACTCATACAATAGAACCCGTCCACGCATTGGATGCAGTGGTGGGCAGTATGCTGGGTGGTGTGGATGTCTCCAGTTTTTCTTACAGGAAGGGGGTTCAGAGGCTAACTAGGAAAGAAATACTGATACAATGGTCAAAACCAGCAGAGATTTATAAACAATAAAGAAACAGCAAAAGTGGTATGCAAATAATACAGGCAAAACATCTGGTGCGTTCAGTCATTAAAACGGGCTGACTGTTATCTCTGCCATCCACATTATTTTGGTAATACTTTCGTGGTATTTTAGATGTGAAAATAGAAAAATAACAACATTTCATTATTGTTTTTGTCAAGCATCTAAATGACGGTAGGCACTGTGCAGAGAGCATAAAAAGACAATCCTTACCCTGAAGAGCTTATGATCTCATTTTAGATGAGCTGCAGAAACAGAGGGTAACACTAAGTACTGAACATAGATAGAAGGAACCAATCTTAAAGTAGGAAAATTTGCAGAGCTACTCAGGCATTTTAGTTCATGTTGTTTATCCTTAAACTCTTTCTGTAATAAAGGATTACTTTCTAATACATGTGCGTTTTAATAAAAATTCTCTGTTTTTTCACTAAAAAAAGGAAGCAAAAGCGCCTCAGGTTTTTTGTCCTATTCTATCCCTTCCCTAAAGAAGTAATATAAAAAAGTAGTGGAGAGGAAGAAAACCTGAAATATAAATAGATAAGAGTAAATGAACAAATTCAGTCTTCATTTCATGCCAAATATCTTGCATTAAGACCATACTATTTTTCTGATATTTTTTTTGTATGTGTTTATTAAGTTTGGATCTCACATACCTGACATGAAAGTCAAAAAGTGAGAATAAAGCTTTGCTCATTATTGGTGGTTATTTTTTTTAAACATCTAAAAGGTGGTACTACAGGAAGCAACGAGATGGTTATTTCTTAGACATTATCTGTTAGATCTAGAAGAGACAGAGAATTTAAAGGAATAAGAAGGCATGTGAACTAATTTGTTTACAAAATTTGGAATAGTAAGAATTCCCCCCCTCTTCCCCCACCTTGTAACAGAGTGCCATCTTCTTGTCTTCTGTTTCCATGAGAGAACCATGGATGATTTCAATGAGGAATTTCGGTCACTTAAAACTCTATGCTTCTCCCCTCGATATAGCACCATATCTAGCTCATTAACTCAATATCTAATAGCTATTTTGAAGTCAAGTAAATAGCTTATGATGGGAGAGTTGCTCTATTTAACTTTAGATGTTTTACTTGATGCCCATGTTACAAATCTAGGTTCTCTGCACTGGTAACAGGAGGAAGGAATGCACCTAACTTCAAATCACCCTCTGAAAGGAAATATGCGTCCACTATACTTGAGATTATGATCACATGGGAATTGGAACACAGGACAGCTAGGAGCTCTTGCCTCTCTCAGAGCTGATGTTATTTTTGGGAAAGCAGCAGCTCCTATTCTGGAGCATGGCCACTGCTAGACCTTAACAGAAGATCCTTGCTCTGGTTTCTGTGAGTAGTCACTTTCCAGGAGTCAGAAAATGTTGCTACGTACAACAGTAAGGACTTTCCTGAAAAAGTGCCAGCAGGTCCCAAATCCTTAGTTCAGTTCAACATTTAGGCTGGAAGTGCCTCTTACAGCTTAAAAACTTGGGAGCAGTCATCTCTCTCAGCACCATTACATTCTCAATTAATAGTAGCCTACCGTAGGCAGACGAAACAATTTGCAAGCCATCCTTACCCCGTGGTTCCTGTAGGCCTTATAAATCTAGTTAGTTATTACTTAAAAAAAAAGTACCTAAAAAAATATTCACTGGTACGACTTTTCTGTTTGAAACGTCAGTACGGGACAGCGTTTTATTGTCCCTTTGGCTCAGGATTGTATATATAAGCAGGGTTACTGGAGGTTTTTGCAAATTTTTGCTCAATGTTTAGGATTGTGTGAAAGAACCTGAAATATTTGAAATATTTTGCTTTAGGCTTTTTTGTCCCCAAACCTAAATATCTGTATTTAGTAAAATGCTTGTGTAGTGACACTTATTACAGGTAAAAAATAAAAACTTTGGAAATTTGTATATTCTCATAAAAATATATATTGTTGTGCAATCAATATTTAAGAGAAAGCTTTTCTCTGAAAAAAAAGGAAAATCTATTAAACATACTCCAGACTGCTGCAGATGCGATAGGTAGAAATGATCCAGCAATGAGTTATGGATAAGGTTTGCATGGTTCATAAGTAAATTTTTAAAATTTATTTTAACATTTAGTTATGCATATTTCAGAGCATGCCTATTTTAATTGCAACTTTGATATAGGTGAGATCTAATTTTTTCATCAAGAGCGAATATAAGGTAGAACTCCAGACGGAATAACATAGCCTTGGTGCGTCCCGTCTCTATGGCCAAAATGCAGTGATGTCTACTGGCACTTCTAAATACAAAATTAAATCCTACCAAAGCACCGTGTTTTTCTATTGATGTGTTCTGTTGGTATGAGATGGATTTAGACCTAGGGTTCAGTCCTTCACTGAACAGAAACCTTTCTAATTGTGAAATTCTTCACGGGGAAATAAATTAATCAGATTTTAATATTAGCGGAAAAAAGGTTTCAAATCTTTGAGTGGCTGCCTGAAAAAAAGCACAGTAAGACTAGAATGTTTAAACACTGCCCTCCTTTAATAAGATTTTGGTTAGATATAATCATTCTTGTTCTTCGTAAGCATTTTTGTAAACTTTTGTCCTATGGCATGGTCCAAAAAGTAATTTGCTTTTTTTTTCGCCCCATGAGGATGTTTGCAAAAGAGTATTTGTAACATCTAAGTTTGTAAAACTTTGAAATCCTAATTTTCTTCCAGAAATACAGATCAGTGTGCAAATAGGGTGGACACAAGTCATATGTGCCAAACTGTCTTCTGCACTGACTAACAAAAAGACAACATTGATCCTATTAGAGAGCCTGTTGAATTAGCCAACAAGAAAAAAAGAACGATGAGATTTAAATAATTAAATAAAGTCTATTTAAAAGCAAATTAATCTGTTTTCTATTTGAAATGTCATGTGCGAGAGCTTATAAGGCACTCAGCAAAACAGTAAGTTAGACTTTACAAGCTCTGCAGTGAAATATGACAGCCAAAGTGCTCTCTGTAATAACTCACACATGGCCTTGATAATAGAATCTTTTACTGAGAGAACAAGTGTGTTGGCTAAGACATAGGGGTTATCCTTCTCAGTGTCTCAAAAAAGAGATATATGATCATTAATTCCTGCTTGGTGGAAAGGCAGAGAGGAGTTTGATAGTGTGTCTGAGATAGACAAGTCTGCAGTAACAGCTGCACTGGAGGATGACTTACACTTTGCGAGATTTTGAACCCCTGGGATCTGGTATCAGCTGGTATAAATTGACACAACTCTATTCCCTTCAATTAAGTCACACCAATTTACACAAACTGAAGATATGGCCCATTATTTCTTCATGCCTGCCCTAGCAATGAATCTCAGTATGTGGTTAAGAATACAAGAAAGCTCATTACAGTTAATTCCATGTGCTTAAAGCCATGAGCTTAAAGTTAAGCAGGTATTTAAGTGCCTTGTGGTGTCAGCATCAGAATGCAGAGCTGCCTGGTGCCAGCTGAGATGTTAGAGCAGTCACTTTGGAAGGAATCTCGATTTGTAGCGAGTGACTTTCCTGTTGGTCAGTGTATGGCCAGCTGGATTAACTTGTTGTTTTCAGTATTCTCTTTTGCCCCAAAATATTTCTTAACTTGTGTCATGATTGTGTTGGCGTCTTGGCTGACCTGAACTGCCCGAAGCTGGAGTGCTCCGGCTAGCAGTAGCCAAACTGACTTGTTTGGGATGCTCTTAAGAGCTGCAGTCGCACTTTTGACAACAGCCAACGTCTGTAGCTTAGCATGAACTGCGTAGTATTTCTCATACACATTATACCTGGAGCTTGCAATCAAAACAAATGACCGAGAACCTAATCTCTCCAAACACTTAATTTTACAAGCAGTTAATCTAGTACATTAAATTCACATTATCTTTCATCTGTTATACATTACTGCATTCCCTGTAACCTACCTTTGCAAACCCCATCTTAGGATAGAGATAGGGTGGTTGTCTTTAGGTAAGCATAAAAAAAAAGTCTCCAGCTCTTCTTTGCTCACTAATCTGAGTGGCATTCACCCTCTCATTTCTGTGACTGAGCCTCACTTTGCCAGACACATACACTTAGCAGGTGTTTTCATCATGACATTAATAATAAGAATTGACACGTTCTAAATGAGGAATCCCTTGTTGTGCCTGGTAGCACTGATGGATATTTGGGGAAATTGACAGCTTCTGAAAAATGTTTTTGCCATGACCAGCACTTCTCTGACAGATTTTTAATGGCTCTCACAGAACTCTCACTAACTTGAACACTTTTGCAGATGAAGTGGAAAGTGGTGAAATGTGCTGCTTTAACACCTTTGAAAGTTAGTGAAGAAACATGGAACAACTTTTTTTTCTTTGAAAATATTTTTTTCTCCATCAAAACTAAAAGATGGGAATGTCCCTGCTGTGGCAGGGGGGTTGGACTAGATGATCTCCAGAGGTCCCTTCCAACCCTGACAATACTGTGATACTGTGATTAGCTAAGGGGGCAAGCATTTGTTGTGGTACACCAGGACTAAGCTATATAACCCCCATTAACCTTAATGGGAACCACAAAGCTCAGTCTACTCATTTAGATGGAAATATCCCCCTGCTCATCAGGGATCAATTGCACTGTGTGTTACCTGTTTTCAGTGTCTCATTCAATATGGGAATCACTGTCATAACCTTGTGAGCCTTGGACTATGAGGAAGGGAGGACAGATAAAATGGAGCTATGAGAAGAAAGATCAAATAAAAATATAAGCCAAAAAAGAGAGATAAAAATTTACAAAGGTTGGTATGTAACTCACATTAGAAGTTCATATGAAATGTAATTGCAATTAAGTCACAGGTCTGCTTTGCAGTTCAATGTGATACTGCAGAAAAATCAATACAAATACAACAGTATATAGAATTCAGGTTCATCAGAGAATTCTTAAATTTAAAATAATTTTACAGGACAACTGTGTTAACTTTTTTCTTAAAACTTTCCTATAAAGGACAATAAGATAGTGATTGTTATACGTTCCTAGTTTCAGCTTTCCTCCCTGCCCCCCAAGTTAAACATTGCATACATAATAAACCTGAGCTACTACGGGTGGTGTTACCAGAAGAGCCTGAATGGAATAGATGCTCATCTCTCTTTGAAAGTCAATTAAGCTTATGTACCTAAATCCACTGTTTATTTTTAAATCCCAGTTGATGGATTTATTGAAAGAAATCTCCAGTTGCTTTTTTAAGTGATAGAATTGTGATTAAGTATAGCAAAAGCTCAATTCTGTGCTGACATCTCTTTCTCTCCCTGCTGAAAATAACAGGCATCTTCAGCCCCCAAAAGTATTATATAGTTAAAAAAGGGGATCAGAGAGGAAACAGCAAAGCTAGCATTATGGAAGGATCATGTTTATTGTGGAAAATTGTTAAAGTTTATATTTATGATTTGAGGCTGCCCAGTGCAGATAACAAAAGAGATGTAAGTTAAACTTTAAGTAAAAGTTGTGTTGCCATAGGCATGATTTCCAATATTACAATTTGCTTCATTAATACTAAAATAAGACCTCCTGTCCACAGGTTGAGTACAGCAATCTTAAAGCTACCACAGAAGCAGTGCTGGTTTCCAAACATCTCTCAGAGCCAGAAAATTGCAACAGAACTACAGATAGAATTTGGGAAAATTGTTTCCAGTAGCTTATTTTTCATGTCTGGGAATAATCAGTTTTTTCAGCTCATCGTGAATTTCTCGTCTTAAGACTTGGCAATTCTAAGCATGCAATAGTACCACACAGAAGACAATTTTGTCTACTACTTCCGCAAAGATGAGTTCTTCCAGAATCCCCACCATAGCCAGTACTAAAGTATAGTATGCAAAGATTACATGAAGAAGGATAAAGTTGTCCTGATCTCTAAATTACAGGTGACAGTGACATTCGAGAGAAAATGGAACTCCATATTAGCCAAATCGTCTCTTTCCAGCTCAATGGAAGTTCATGGAAAAAAGGCAATTAAAAACCTTCCCAAAAGAGAAGAAATCCGAAAAGATGTTTTGTTTGGCTTTTGTTTTTTTTTTTTTTTTTTGTCGTTTTTGTGTTTTGACTTGTTTGGTTTTTTGGTGGGTTTTGGTTTGTTTGTTTGTTTTTTTAGGTTTACTAGATGGACGGGCATTACAATGCATGACTATCTGGGTATGTTTTTCAATTATATGAATACCTAGTAGGTGAAAATGTAAGTGTTCAGTTTGGCCAAATATGGACGACCCCTAATCTCTTCTTAAACCCTGAGACTAAGAATTCATGAAAAGGTGATTCGTCCTCAGAAGATGGCTTCCTGGCCTGTCCCCAGGGAAACTACCTTACCAACAAACTGTGTTTGCCTCCTATAGGCATCTGTAAGGACTGTTGCAATATTACAGAGCAACCACAAGCCTCTACACTGAAATTTCCAGTTCTATATTCTGACAAGCAGACTTAGTTGGAGTTGTGTCCTGTAGGTTATAGTGGCATCTCATAGTCCTTTGCTGTGAGATTATATAATTTTTCAACCAGTTTCTATCACTTCATTTATCCCAGTCTTTTCCTCCTCTCAATGCAAACATGGATCAGTGGAAGACCTCGACATCACTCTGGTTTATCAAACTGCCACCCAGTCCTGTGTTAGCATGGCTCCTCCTGAATCAATTTCTCCTTACAGTTATGTAAACAGGTCTCTTAGTGTGGCTTCATTGCAAACAAACAGCTTATTTATGCAAGACAGAAGGCGACCTTCTTGAATATCTGTATCCTGGGGTTACACATCTCATTGACAGCAAGTCCTCAGTCTAGACTCTGACCCCAGCACAGGGGTCAAGAAGCAGTGTCTGCTGAAGGAATTGGGTTTAGACAGCAAGGTGTAAATATCATCTCTTTGAGCAAATTTAAAAGAGAATGGCATCAGTGCTGTAGAGCTTGTGTTGCTGATACAGTTAGCACTGCAGGGGCCAAATTATCACGAACGAGTTACCCGTGTTTGTGTTTTTCCATCTTAAAGGAGTGAGTCTTTTCTGTGGGCTCTGAAGGCTGGTTATTCTATTAAAAAAAAGCAGTAGAATACCAGTTGCTGGTGAGTAATCACATCTGAATTCCTACATTTCCACTTCAGGAGTTGTATCTTGGGGTCTTATTTGGAAGCAGTGATTTTAGTTCTAGTAAATCCTCTTGTGGATGGTCATTGGGATTGTGTTTTACTGAGAAATGGAATACAGCAATAGGTGAAGAAAGACATTTTCAGATACTTCTGGGTTTTTCCCTTCAGAATATTTTCTAGTGCTGTTTATTGTGGCTGTTTTGTGCTTTTCTTCCAGTTATAAATAACTGCTGAAGACTGATGTGTTTACTTTGTTTAACCATGGCCGTGATGGGTCGAGGACACATTAAATCATCCTCAGGCTCTTATTTGCAGCCAATTCTGAAATAACCAGAGTAGTGGCATAAAATTACTTCATACTGGAGAGATTTTTATATTGGCTTAAGTCTCTGAAGTCTCCAATGCTTTACAACAAGACACTTTAATGGAAAAACAGTGACAGCAAAGATGAAAGTCCATGTGGAATTGCCTAGCAGACAACTCAAGGTTTGTTTAAGGTGCTAAGATATGAAAAAGGGAGGTTATTTTCTTCTGAGGTTTTCCTTGATGAGTTTACAGACCTAGCTATTATTTATTTAGATTTAAAGTGTCTTCATATATTAGAAATAGTGATGGAGAATAGTGACACTCTTATTCTGATGAGATTAAAAGTGGAAATGTTATTTTCTGACAGTTTCTACAAATACAGTCTTTGTGAGTGCACGTTTGTGCTGCTCTCTGAAAACACCATTTGCAGTTGCTACTATTAGTTTAATAATTTGACCCCTTTTTTGTTTTGGAATTACCTGCAAGCAAACTTCACTGTTTATAATTGTCTACTGTCATCAAAAGCTAGAGTGACTTTGAAATTCGAGCTGGTGTTATTATATGGTATGCACAAAATTAATACATCTCCTTTACGCTGTCAGTTGCACATCAGCCCAGTATTTGCAACGTGTCTCCTTCTATTAATATAACAGTAAGATTGTATCACTGTATGTAATTAGCAATGACTTAATGATGTGTGTCTGGGAATTATATCACTATTTGTTTGTATTAGAAAATGAACTGCAATCAAACTACATTCCAATATTGGTTGGTGCTCACTCTGAAGTAACTCGCAGAAATCGACCTGTAATTCTCACTTCACTTCTTTCTCAGATGTCTGAGAAACAAGGTGGGCTTTCTCATGTGGGTTAAAAAGTCTGAGCTCAATTATATCATGTTTGGGAATGAACTGCAGAGTTCAGGACCGTTTATGGAAATCACTCAGTCTCCCGGTAATACTACAGTATTTAAGTCAAACAATTTGTAGGTCAGGAACCCTCCCCTGAGAAATGAATGCATTGCAGGGGTTGGAGAGTCATTCATTCAGAAGTCTGGAAAGAGGGAAAGGTGGTGTATTGAAATTCTTTTTGTTTGCGTATAAATAATTCATTGAAATTCTTTCTTACAGTGGTTTCAGTCTGTTTCAAGGGAAGTAATTAAAATTATACAGATCTTATTTATTAATGCTAGTGGGAATAGGAGATACTGCAGCTGGAACAATTTGAAGTTACCCAAAAGAAAATTAGGGCTATGGACTGCCAGCAGGTAAACTGAAAACAAATATATTTTTGAAAGGGATCAAAAGGCATCAGTAAGCATGTACATCTACTTCCCTGTAAAGGTAGATAATAATTTAATGTTATAATTCTGCTGATCTACTGTAAGGTTTTGTTACCCAGTGGTTGGAGGAAATGCAAATAAATACTTGAAGTCAAGTTTTTATTAAGTATAGGTTCTTGGTTCCCCTTCTTGGGCATGGATATATCCAGTACCCAATGAAGCTGTAAAGCTGAACCTAAAATTTTTCAGCAAAACTGCGTTTTGTAATGCTCTGGCACTTCCAGTAGGTTGCATTATTTGGAAAGCAGAGATATGGAATTAAGCAGAACAGTAAACACTGTAGTCAGTGCAGTCTTGGTGGAAAAGTGACTCTCTATCTCCCAGTGATAAAGAAGTACAAAGTACAGTTGCAGCAGTGGACAGTTCACTCTCTGCATTTCAGTTCATTGTAACTTGTAGGAACAGAAAATAAATAAAGACATGAAATATGAAGTACTTCAAGTTTTAAAAATTAAGATTTGGGTGAAAAACCTCATCAGTACTAATACATCAGCAAACGGCAGTAGTTTATAAATTGTAAGATTAAGTAGCGTATAGTTTTGTATCTAAATGTTTATATAAACATTTAATATAAACATTTATATAAACATTTGTAAAGTTTGATGCTTTTAAAAAGAAATTTAATACGTGTGAGTCAGATTAAAATACACAAAGAGAGAAGAGGATATAAGTAATGACAATGATTCTCCTAGAGAGGTGTGGTAAATAATATTTTTACTTTAGTCTTTTTTTGCTGAGTACAAGGTTTAGGCATGAAAAATAATTGTTCTTGCTCTAGAAAGAATATGCTTTTGTAATGTCTCCCAGTGAAATTCTTTTTAGTTAGTATTATGATAATTACATTTGTAAAAATTACCTACCAACCTGAGCTAATATTAATAATTAGGCACAAATGTAACTAGTACCTATGTAACATATTATTTTGTAAGTTCTGGTGGGGGTTGTTTGAGAAAAGGAAGGAGGATTTGGGTATTTATCTGCAGGATCTGAATTATATTTAATATTAGGAATCTGTTTAAAATTTTTGATTGCTGCCTTTGGATGGTTTTCCACTTAATCTAAAACACAGCTAGCACATCATATGTATCTAACATACACTTGTTTAAAACTAGAACTAAAAATGTTTGCAGTTGCTTCTGAAGCAATCGCAAACAAGCTTTCTGGAGGGCTTCGGATCCTATGAGTTGCCCTGACTTGCATGTTAAGGTTTGTCTTTGATTTTGAAGATGATTCAGAAAAAAACATGGTCTTTATTTGCATGTTGGAATTTCAGTGCAGTCTCTTATACCAAAGATATTCATAAACCTACTATGAGCTTTAAGTAAGTAAAGAATGTGAAAGTTACAGATGTTTTGACGGGTATTTTACTAGTAGTCTGCAAACTATTTGCGTAATATTGTAAATGTAGTTTGGTGAGATAAGGTGCTTAGTATTATTGTTGTTATGAATAAAACAGTATTGGGGAATGAAGAAACGGTGAGTGCTGCCTACAGAGAAATGGCCAGTGCAAATGAAAAGCATCCTACTCCTTCCTGAAACCCTGTCTGGTTTTGATACGAGAGTGTGTTTTTTCTCTCCATACTATCAACACTGTCTTTCTGCAGAAACTAAAGCACAAAATATTCACACAGGATGCAAGTTAGTGACAAGAAGGAGAAAGGTGAGAGAAGGTGACTTTTGTTATGACTGAGGGACAAAAATTCCAGAAATGCAAATTATTACTTCAGAAGAAAGTAGCATAAAAAAAGGTATAAAATCTGCGTAAAGTTAAAAATTCTTCAGAAAATTTAAAATAGGTGGTCCCTTTAGCTAATATCAGAAGCTTAAATTCTATATCTTAGGAGAATTTGTCTCCAGACATAGCAATATATTTAGCAGAAACAGTATGTATTCACAAACTTTTAAAAGAGGCTCCTATTACAATATCTTATCAAACCTTGTTAGAAATGGATTGCTTTTAATGGTGTTCATAATACATTTTGTAGTCAAATACTCCAGAGAGACATAAGGAAAATTTTAAAAGAAAGAAGAACTGACTGGTCTGCTGATTCTGAAGAAACAAGCTTTCCATATTATGTCTCACTGGTATCTTGGGGAAAAAAAAGTTCTCCTTTTTTTCATAAATTGATCTTGGGGATATTTTAATGTCTTAGCTGTCTAGATCAGAAATTAAAAATGCTCACAAATTGATAGACCAAAAAAGAAGAGAAATTGAAAAGATTCACTGTGATTATTTCTAAAGCATAATGAGATGATAACAAGCATTAACATCAGAAAAATGCAGAGAAGTGCCACAAGAGTATCTTTAAATTCTCCATCCCTTTTTTTTTGTGTGTGTGTGGTTTTTGAAGGATTTGGAAGACAGACGAGCATTTGATATGGCATTAGGGTTGTCTTCCTTACAATTTCAGTATTTCCAGAAGAGCTTGGCACACAGGTCTGATCTTGTTAGTAGGTCTGACCAAAAATAACAGTATGGTGTATTTAACTTCAAAAACCTCATCAATAATGAAGTTCTGCTCCCACAGTGTTTGCTGTGGACGATAACTCTAGTTCTAGTGTTTGCACAATAACTCTAGTTCAGCAGCACTCCAGCAAATATTTTGACTGTTTTTAAACCAGTTAGAAAGAGTCATTAGGAATAGTAGAAAAAGTAGATCCTTCTGCATTCAATACAGAATCTGTGATCTCATAAATTTCCTTTCATTTCTCTTGTTCCAGATTTCAGCTCAAAAGTACATGAATGTAGTAAGACTGAAAAAAGAATCCAGTCGATATGATGGTACAAGTTGATAAAGAAACACCCTTTTAATGAAGTCACACAGTGAGGGGGACTAAAGGGAGGGGCAGCAACGCTTGCGCATGGCACAAATGCACAGCCACAACCTGGCATATAAAAGTGGTAACTCAGGGTTTGTAATATAGCACAAGTAGAGGAAGAATGGGAGACTTTAAAAATAGTGGGGTTTGTGTTCTTTGAGCTTGCCTTCTGCTACTTGAACTTTTAGGGCTGAAATTTGGAAGGTCTTATGTTGGTAAGCTTGGTTACTCCTCATATTTGTCCATTCAACCCATAATCCTGAGACCTTTTTCTTTAGAGAACCATTCCCATCCTTCTCTATCTTCAGAAAAGGATGGGATGTCTATCTCAATTCCTGTTTTCATTGTGCAGTAACTTCAAGTAAATACTTCTGAAGCTGACTGAATTGTAAATGTTTATATACACTACTCCCCAGTAGAAAACCCTTTCATTATTAGTTACAATTTTTACTCATACTTTTTTGTTGTAAAGGTGAGCAAAATTGCATGTGTGTGTAGGGGGAGGTGGAGAAGGAGCTACTGTTTATTGATTGCTGTTCGTAAATTCAACAAAAATAATTTTTGTTTCATGAGGCTGAGGACAAGATCAGCGTGAGAGATGGGGTTCTCTAGAGCCTGCCTTCTCCACAATGCCATAGATATCCAAATAGGAACTAATTTTCTTTCAAATAGCCTTAATTCCCACTCTATGCTTGCATGCCCTTCAGGGAGAGGACAACTACGAAGCTAAAGAAATAAGAGCTTAGATTTTACAGGATCTATGGTGTCGGGGGCTAGGGGAAGGCAAACATGTTGTATTACTAATAATGAGAATGACAAGAGAGAGTATGAATCTAACAACAACATTCAGCAATTTTGCATATGTAACATCATAAAGCTTTACAATTGCACCAGATATAATTCAATATAAATTCTTTATATCCAGAGTTGGCCAGCGCATAAAATATTCATCTTACTGAAAGTTTCAAAGTTTTGGGTATCAGTTGTCCTGGAAAATAAATACATGCAAAATATTTTCAGAAAAATTTTTGATTTGGTGAAACAGTCTTTTAAAGTCATAATAGCATTTTAACTACTCAGCTCTGTAGGACTTGGTTAATGTGTAATCCAATACTTTGGCTTGCAGAAGAACCCTGCAGTATGGGCTGCGTTAACTGTAATACCCATTCTTACAGATTGTTTCTGAAATCTCAGAGGAAAAAAAGCAACCGTTATGGAGTCATTGAGAACAGCAGAACTCTGACTGGCAAGGAATATCAGATCCTGTATTTTGTAATTTGGTTACTGTGATTTATTACGCCTTCTGCTGTTTCCAGTGTTTTTCTCTATGCATTTTTTTCAGTTAAGTAAATTCGATAAAATGTACCATCACATGACAATAAGAGAACTGATACAGAAAATAATTCATAGTGTAGTATTGATAAATGCTTGGTGCAGTAATAGCAATATGTCATCAATCACCTGTGTTCACGTTTGATGGCATCATATAAACTCATTCAGAATGAATGTCCTTTGCTTTAACCTTGGTTGTATTTGCAACTTACTCTAGAGGAAAGTAATAATCCTTCATTAACTGGTAGGTGTGAAACATTCTCTATCAAGAGGGTAGAGGAGGAGGCAAATTAAAATTGGTTTTGGAATGTGTCCCGAGTCAAAATCGGTCTTTTTCTGCAGTCTCATAAACTGCATAAATTATTATTATACATTTCAAAGGGTGTGTAAGTGAATGAATTTTTGTCTTTTGCAGGTTTGCTCTTTTTCTCTTTGTTGCTTTTCTTTATACGTATTCAAATGTACATCTAAAAAAATTCAAGGACACATCAAATCTTTGATCTTGCTACAGCTTTAATTCTTATGAGCCTATATAAGACTGTGCTTTACATTATGCATTAAGGTACTTGTAATTAGGAACTTGTGATAATGACCCATTCTCAGACAAAGTAATGCTGTTCCTTGTTTTCCATTAACTGCATTGAGAGTTTATTTGCTGAGAATTGAGTTTAATTTGATTAGCAGGAATTGTGAGACATTTGCAACACAAGGTATATTAGCATAGCACTTTGTTTGTAATGAGAGCCAACAAGCATTTAGGGGAACAGCTAATTATTGGAGATATTCCTTCTTTTAATAAGGAAGGTCTGGCTAAATTTTAGTACTCTACTCTCAAAATCCCTTAAGCTTTACCTACTGGCTAAAAGAAAAATTAAAGGGATTGCAAAAGTTCAGTAGGTGTTTTCTGAAAGTCACCATTGAGTAAAAATCCACCAATTCACAAAAGAAAGAATTCATTTAATCTGAAAATCTGGCAGCATCAGCAGGTTTTTTCTATATTTTTCAGCTTATTAAGCTGATAGCAGTATACATTTACTATAGAGGAAAGATACTCACTGTGTTCCGCAAGGACCGCCCCCCGCCTCTTTCTTTCCCCCCCAAAAATAGGGTGATGCATTCTGTAACAAAGAAGGGCTATATACTGACCTGACTGAAAGCTCTTGTAATGCCCATCACAAAATCCTGTGAAGACACTGCTAATTCTATTAACTTACGGTGAAGGCTTTTCATTGATTTTAACTACCCAGCAATTTTTTTTCTTCAGTCTGTTGAGTACTTTTCCGTCCAAGTGCCTATCACGCCTGTTACATGGGGGTAGCGCGCCTGCATTACCCAATGTGCCTCAAAGACTCGACCTGTTGGGAGAACGCAGTGGAGATGCTGTTGCCTCTGACAAGTCAGTTCCTCTCTGCACATCTGTGAGTTCCATGGAAATAGCCATTGGATTGTTAAGAATCTAGCTGAAAGTCTGGTTGAAACGTATTTTCAGTCAAGTAAGATAGTCAAAGACCAGGTCCCAGATCAGAAAAAGGTAACTTAATACTACAGAAAATTTAAACAACCTTTATAAAGTTTAAGTCAAATCAAATCATTCATTGATAAAATAAAATCAAATACACAGGATCCATAAGGAAGATACTGGTAATTTGTTCATGGGGAAAAAGAGTTTTATTCTTAATAATTGCTTATCTTCCTGGAAGTGTTTCAAGGGAAAGTAGCCACTTTGTTAAACAGACAGTGGCTTTTCTTCTTCGTGTTCTCTTTGTTAGCTCCAAACCAAACATTCTTGATCAGTTGTAGTCTCTGGGTTTTATTCTTTTATGTTTAACCTAATTCATTTTAGGTTTAGTGATGATGTTAGCAAATAACCACATATTTGTCAACCAGGAATGCAACTGAAGTGACAGTGAACTTTAAAACAAAACTATGTATATTTTTACACATACTATGAAACCCCTAGAAAATTTTGGAATAGATGATAGTAGTTTAGCTGCTATCAGCTGCTGCATGGTGTTGAAAATCCAGACCACAGTATTATCTACTTTACCCAGAATCCTGTTTTGTTTCTGCTTAAAATAAATTCATGTTCTGAGAGCTGGTGTTCAGTTGCTAAGTTTAGTACTTAAATTATGGTTGAATCCTACTATGAACATAATTTTATTAGTAATTTATTAGTTGTGCTTACTAAGTTTTCATAATAATAACTTGCTCTAGATTTCTTTATTTGGAGTATTAGCATTGTAGTAACATTACATTATTAATTCTATTTACGTTACCACTAGAACCTTGTTCTTCCTTTCTTTAACAATAGTTACTTTGCTACAGCCTGCTGCCAGATTTTTTTTGTCTCTTGCTTAACTCTCCTGATTTGACTGGAGAGAAATTCCAATTACAGTTAGACGAATATGGAAAACACGTTTCTCCCCATCTTCTAACATTAGAATTTACTTGAAGTTTTGAACAAATTTGATCAGAGTTCATTTGCACCTGCTTTGTGTTTGCTTTTCACAAATACTCTAGCAGATGAGTTTACTGGTATTAAGTGAGCATGCTGGCAGCAAGTTTTCAACAAATATTTCAGAATATTTGCAGGAAGAGAATTTTAACTTTGATTATCTGTATAGGGCTAATAAGAACACTTATTTTATGGCGAGGCAGAGTCATATCATTGATTTGTATATTTAACTGAGACTGCTCACAAACAAACTTCAACTCAGCTGAAGAATTAATCACAAAACATGTTGAGAGATTTGTTTCAGTAACTAACTCAATTATGAAGATTGCGATGTTTCTGCACATCTTGCTCCTGCCTTTCTCTGCAACGTCCATTGAACAAAACATGCATTAAGAATTATTTAACACCCTTCATGATGTGAATTAAACACATTAACCCAACAGCTGAAATTACAACACTCTTATGCCTTGATTACTATTTGCAATAATGTATTTGCACACAGTATATCCATATGCTATAGTCCCTGTAGGTGAGCATCTTGTTGCTAAGCAAAATGTAAACAAAACAGGGTGATAGGAGAATTTGGACTGTATGATTCCTCCTCTCTTTTTCTCCACAGTGAACTTTCTGTTTACTAACTGCTCTAGTAGACTTCACCCATGGATAGGAGAGAAAGGAAATGGAATTAACAAGCAATATTTCCTAGGTTTGAGTGCTTTGTGCAGTGCACAGCTGTAGTCCTTTGAAGGCCTCCATCTCACTTCTCTGCACTTGCTGGCCTAGCATGGGGATTTCATGCTGCAGTATCTTTCGGGATGGTAGACGTGTTCCCTTTGGGCACTGGGAAGCTATGGCAGCATCCCGCGGGGTAGGAGATCAGCATGTAACCTGCAGCAAGGGAGTGGAATTAATATCTAGCCGTTACTGCAATTCCCTTTTTAGCTCTATGTAGTGTTATCTCAATGTGAGCAAACTACAATCCTTCTCAACTAGCAAGTGAGAAAAATATGTAGACCCCAATGGCATCTAGCTTACGAGAGTAATTTGTCTTGCTAGAGTTATGTCAACTGGGATTTTCTCTCCCTCATCTGTGGTACGTTGGAAACCAAAGTGCAGAAGTGTGTCTCTCTTTCTCTGTTGTCTTGCCTCATGACAGCTGAGCAACTCTTGGTGTGTTCATCACTTGTAGTTTCCCTCTATTATTATTTGTTATCCCCTGTTTGTGTGGTTTTGTTGAAATTTGATAATTTCAGTGTCTGTTGGTTTGGTTTTTGAGTCTTCTAGTTGTTGATGCTGCCACCATTCACACTGAAATCAATGTAAGTTTTCTTTTTTTCCCAAAGCGTTTATAGACTACTCCAAATGTAGCCCAGCAGGATTCTGGTCTTAACTGAAATTAACTGTCATATGTAGAATTTGTTTATCTCATCACATCCTTCTATCACAGATGTTTGTCCTTTGGCTTGTTTCTTTTTCTAATTAATTTTTGATTGTAGTTTGAAACACCTTCTGTCTAACCAATTTCCCCCCAAATTAAATAGTTCATTTCTTTCCCCTTCACCTACAGTGATTCCCCAAAACTGAATGTTATTTACTTCTGGTTGAAAGTGACCTTTATATTCAGCTGTTTCACATAACAGAGTTGTTGCAAACATATATTTTTTGATGCTATAATATTTCTTATTCTTCTTGAATTATGAATCCATGCATGCTATACTGAGTGTTGTTCACCCATTAGCTGTAAAGACTGACACAGGTTGGATGATGAGAATGGTGGAGCTCATTTTCTGTACTGACGCCCAAAAATTTCTCTCTGGAGTCACCAATAAGTTACACGTAGATAACTGAAAAATCAGAATACTAACAAAGGCAACCCTGACCAAAACAACATGACAGGTAACCAGCAACCCTTAAAGCATAGAATTTCCTTATTTCCTAGCCAGTTTGTGGAAAGCAAATGCACAAAAAATAATGAATTTCCCAAAGTAACATCTCTGACAAGCCTGGAAGAAGACCGAAATTGGACTGCTGAAGCCGTTACCAACTTCAGCTGTCTGTCTGACCAACAGATACTACTACCAGTTAAGATAAAGGCATTGCTGAACTACAGTTTTCAGACTGTGTGCACTGGTTAACTTAAATACTCTGGACTGTTAACTCTGGAAGGTACAAGGCCAGGAGACCGTGTCAGGAGACTGTCTATCAGGAGACCAGAGCAGAGGGCTGCAGACGTGCTTCAGAGAACATGCAGACAACAGTAAACTGCAGAATACACAAGGGGGGCAAATTGATAGATTCTGGTTTTTAAAAGACCAGTATAAAATGGGTTTGTATAATCCCTCTTTCTGTTTTCAGGTTTTCTGCTGCTGTACTCACACTTTCACATTAAGTTCTGGGCAGGCTCTCCTTGCAAAGTCAGGAGGGATTCATGGGGAGAAACAGAAAGCACGGAGGAGATAGCACAAGAACTTCTGCAAAGTAACTATAATAGCTGTGTGACAACTCATTGATATGCAAGTGCAACTGTTGAAAATGGTGTAAACTCCACAGACGAAAAGAAGATAATTTGACAGCATTAAGAGGAAAGCTAATGCAAGGCTGATGGCAGAAAAAAGCACTTTGCTTAATTCTTCAATTCTCAAAGTTATTCAAGGAAGTGTGTAACTTTACTTATTAGTTTAGATACTTAGCTGAATTGCTATAGCTGAATTCTCTCATCATATAAGCATAGTTATTCCAGTACAGAACTACGTAATGGTGCTGTGAGGTGACTGTGGTTTCAGGACTGATTCTAATGGTGGCACATGTGATTTAAATAATTTCTGCCTCAAGCTCACCTAACAGCTGTGTCTCCTCTTGCTCTTCAGTTACACTAGCAAGATCTTCTTCCTGATTATTCTCTAAACTAGTGATGTGAAATAAGCTGGATTTAAGAGGGGAAAAGAAATGACACACGTATAGTGGAGGTAGTTGAGTCGTTTTGGGGGTGGGGCAACGTGGGACTCAGATAACGTTAAAAAAGTTAGGAGTTGGATTTAAGCAGGTTTTTTTCAAGACAAATTGATATGTAATTGATGGATTTTTTTCAGGTAATCAAAACCTATGCCCACAATATTTAAGTCACAACTACAATAAGGAAGTTTTCTCATAATCAGCCTTAAGATTGTTTCTTTTTATGCCACCTCATTCTTCCAAACTAGCATCTTTATTTACATGAGCATTTGGAATTATGTTTGTTAGCGTCATTTGAGTAGAGAGAATTATTTTGGTAATGATGAAAGTTTTTTGGTTTTCTCATTCCTGTATTATAAGCCTTCTTACAAGGTTTCCACAATAGCAAGTAACATGTTAAGTGTGAGTACTGGGGAATAATACAGAGAACACACAACTATCTCCCTTTCTGACAACGGGATAATAGCTACCAATGATCCCCTCCTTAAAAGAAGAAATTGTATATGCCTCTTCCCAAGTAAGAATACCAGAAAAATCAGTAATACGTGTTTTCTACTAGTCAGAATGTCCTAGTATCTTTTACAGCGGGGAAATCAAGGAAAATGTTTTAATTATTTTGAATTCACTTTGCATAAAAAAACCAACTGTGGAGAAAAATGTGAAGTGTTTCCCTGATGATAGGTTTTCTGTAGCATACAAAGCAGTAAAAAATAGTTTAATTGTATAATACTTTCTAGGAAATACGTGTTTCAGATCTTCTCTGAGGCAGGGACTGATGTGTTTTTTTTGGTTTTTTTTTTTTTTTTTTAAATAGAAAGCTGGGATTTGTATCTTGCTCTAAATGCAGGCAGAATTCAGATTGAATCAGTTTATTGTAGAAGTTATTTATCCCACATTTTTCTATAGAAAATTCTCAGTCACCGGAAAGCAAAGAACGTCTCACTTATTGCACTGTAAGTTGCTGGGGGTGGGGGTGTGAGGTTGGTCATTAATTTTTTCTCGTGTTTTTAATGTAATTTAAAGTCAAATTTTTGTTTTAAATTTCTCTCAGGTGTTCTGTTGGACCTCTTTTAGTTGTGACTTGTTATGGTGCTCTCTTGCACATCAGCAGTACGTTTTCCTATATGGCAGTATGGGAAGATCTGGAGTCTCAGAGACTCAGAGGAGAGAAGCTACATTTCAGGGGTAAAATATATGGATCTTAATTAAAACACAATGCAGAAGGCTGCTAACTTTGCTGCATGGGTTTGACCTGAATCAGGCACTTGGATTGGAACACACACTTTTTCTTTTGATTTTGGACTTACTTGAGTGGAAAAATGGACTATTTGGTTTCTTCGCATTTGATTCAATATACTAGCATCTCTATTATTTGCAAATAGAAAACACAGACCTCAAAAACTAAGGCTAAAGTTAGTAATTGGTTGCTTCGTATAACCTTTTTAGCTTTACTGGATCTCCTGCTAGTTGCTTACTTGCTTTGATTTTGTCGTATCTGTCAGGGTCCTTAACAGTTCTTCTGAAGATCTAACACTATTGTATGAGAATCTATTATAATAATTTTTCTCCTGACTGTTGCTGTAATTACTCTGAATTGTGTTCCACAACAGAGAGAGGGACATTAGGTTTACAAAAAGAAATACTATGTACCATTTTCTGTTGCTTATACAAAACCCTTGCTTTTTTTCCTTTGTTGCTGATTAGTTGCCTTGTATTTAACCTTCAGAAGTTTAGAGGTTGCCACAGAATGGAGAACTTCTTTCTCTGGCCCTTGGATACTGAGATTCTGAAAGTACTTTTCCATTCACTATACAATGTGTCAAAGAACAAAACCAATGATACCGGAGAGAATACTGGAATTCAGCGTTTGCATATGCCAAATTACCATTTCAGATATGTAAGATTCACTTACGACAAGAAGCTAATATGAAAATTCAAAAGGACCGTGGGGCTATGTTATTCGCAAGAAATAGTTTTAAAATCTTTCATTTACTGTTAAGATGGAGAAAATACTAAATATGTTACTGAATCACAGGTTAATTTGTATTGTTACTTGTCTGATAACGACTTTGCTTCAGCTTGGGATCTTGATATGCATCTGAGAAGGCTTAGGTTTGCTACTCTGCCCACTGTACCAGTATTTTATATAACAAAAGTATTTTTTTCCTGATACAGTTTTCTAAGGGAAATAATATAAGCAATAGAACTGTTGAAATGTCAAAAAAGTCACTCTACCAGCATACCTACAGTAGCAAAAGTTGCTGCATTCTACAAAATGTGATTACTTCCAATGGTTATTTTAGAGTAATAATAAACTGAAAATGTAGCTTTATACATGTTTTAAAAATTCATTTAAAAATAGTAACTATAGGGAAGAAAACTTCTGACTAATTTTATACAGGAGTGTGTATATCTGCAAATTTTTGTTTATAGGAAGACAGGAGTTCTGGCTGATGTGTTTGCACAATGATACTGTTACAGGAGCAAAAGAAATCCAAAAGACCTTTGAGAATCAATCCAGATTTTTCTAAATTGGAACTCGAAAAGGCATTGGAAATATTTGAATCATCGACATTCAATAACTGACTTTTCTTTAGAATGCGTCCAAATGATCTAATTAATTAAAGACTATGTTAATAATTACACTTGGAAATTTGATTGATTACAGAAAACAATCCCAGTAGGTTTCAGTATGCTCAGGTTAATTGAAGAGCTAAACTTAGGACAGAAAGATTTGCAGAAGGCTGTATGAAGTTACTTTTCTCCTATCTGGTCAGAAGAATCTTTCACTTTTTTATGTCTTTTATAGCACAAGTTCAAAACTTGACAGCAATAACCTTCGAACTGTATCTACATGAATCATACATTATGGCTTCAATGAAAGCTGGTCTTGTGTGAGATTCTTTTGGTCACATTTCAAAGATTTATTCAAACTATATGAGGTTTTCTAAGAACGAAGGATAAAAGATATTTCTTTTTCCAGGACCTGGTTCAATAAAGCCTGCAGGCTTAAGCATGTCGTTGTAAGCCTGTGACTGGACATGTGCACATGAAATGAAATCTTAAAATAATCTTTACAACAGGTATATTCTTATGTACTTTGCTAAAGAATGACTTCAAAGAGTTAATTAAAGAGAAATATTTTTCATTAATTAATGAAGTCTCCTGCTCAAAACTGGCAGGAGATCTATGCCTGAGGTTTCTTTTTTGCAACAATAATGTATCCCCAAAATGTTACAGAATAAATATGGTGGAAAAGGACATTTAAAAGTTATATGATGGCTATTTTGCTCATAAGCTTAATAATGAAGATATTTATCTTTCCATTAATTAAGAGATATTTGCAGTTCCCTAAGAAGTTATACAAGACATTAAGGTGGATAACAGGTTTTGTCACATCTCTTGAAACTTATTATCGGCATGAGGTATCTAAACTAACGTTTCTTAAAAGACCATTGCTAGGGGTAAACAAAGTTCAAGGATTTTTCAAATCACTCTTTTTCTGTTCATGTGTAAGAGAAATTTAGGGCAATGCTTATTGTCATGAATAAGAAAGTATTCTTAGAATCTAAGCTGCCAGAATCTCCAAAGCATACACTGTAAACATTTCACTTCTACAGTGACAGCTAAGTGAAGATGCCTTGCTCATTATCCATAAAGAATATGTGGCACAGATGAGCTCAGAATGTAAATTTGTAAGGAAATGGAGAAAATATAATTCATTTTTCATGCAGAAATGTGGTTTTTTTTCAGGCTGAAAGATTCATAGAAAATTAATTAGTGGAAATCTAGCAAATACGTTATGTTGGTAACACTGTAAAAATACTTTTCATTGCCAAAGGAAATAAGAGAGGCTAAAATCATTGAGGTTAAATGGAAAATGGGAGGAACAAATAGGTGAGCAATTACAGCTGTTCATTATAGGACTTTTAAATAAATGACAGAAATTAGGAGAAATGTGAAAGAAGGATATGGAGTTTACTGAGATGTGGTATGAAATGCATTAACTGTACATGTTAAACTTCACTAGAGCTTCTGAAAATTTGTTAGCATTTTAAAATTTGTTTTTTAAAGAGAAAAAAATAGTTCCATTCAGTGCATCTTTGCAAGCTTTGTCACAGTTAAATATCTGTGTGCAGTTACCAAAACTACAGTGATTTCAATGACATACTTAATTTTCTTGAAAGATGAGGGATTTACTGCAGTGCAGAGAGAAGCCCTTTTGTTTTTCAGTAAGTGAGTTCAGGCAGCCATGATTTAAGTTTCCCAGAACAATAAGAGGCTGGTTGGTATTTCTGGAGTCGTATCCATTATTTACATTGCTAGGCTGTGAGGATATTTGCAGCAATGTCACACTAACCTCCATGAATTCTTGATTGAGAAATAAAAAATTAACAATATGGACTGATGGGAACACTGGTATATAGAGACAAGTCATTTTAAAACAATCACAGTGTAAGAAGGCTGTCAGTAACACAAATACACACACAAAAATCTCAGAGTAACATTTAATGCTGTAGGATTTCCATAGAGGACTAATCCCATGCAACCCCCTGCCCTTCACGCCTACCCACAGAGCTAAGACTTGACAGTAGCTTAGGGTTTTCTTGCATTTCTAGATTCGCTACGTTGTTGAAACTTCCCTCAGCCATGGAAACAAGATTCAGAGTAATATTTGAGCTATAATTTACCTATACCAGGTTAGGCCACTTTGCCTGTTCAAGCGAGACCAGCCGGGCAGCCCCAGCGGCTGCTGTTTCCCTGTGGTGCCCCCACCCCTTTCAGTGAGGGTCCATTTACCTGTGCCTGTCTTGGTGGGCCACGGGGGTGCCGTAGTTAATCAGCAGAAACGGGCATCCAGAGCACTGCAGGGATAACAAACAGCCTAGAATCAGTGAAATCAAATCACAGGTGACAGCCTCATTTTATTAGGCTGCAGAATAATGGTGATGATTATTCAGAAGAACAAAAGTGAAAAACAGAACTCTTGCATAGTTTGTTTCTTAGTAACAGCTAAAGTAGAAATTGCCTGTGATTCCAATGCTTGTACTAAACATTACTACCATTTTACAAACCACTTTCTTTAGTCAGGTGACCTTGGCCTTGTTTGCTTTGATACAGGTTTTAATTTTTTGTTTACTGCTGAAACATCACCTGATAACTTGGCCATCGTTTAAACCAGTCGCCTCCCTTATAACTAAAAAAATACCAGAGGAAAAATTTGAGCCAACAGTATGTATACACACAAGTTATGTACAATGTAGCTTTCCAAGGGCCAAAGCACACCTTGCTTTCCACATCAGTGTGTGCTGGTGTAGTCCTGTGTGCTCCTGGATCCAGTTTGGCTATAGTTTGGTGCATTCCTTGTTGCTTCAGTGATGCTTTTGTTTTCTTTTTATTTTGAAATGGTAACTTACCACTAAAATCTCCTTTAAGTGAAACTGAATTTGCATTTGTTTTAGATTGATGTGATTTCTCTCTACAGAATATGTTTTTTGGGGTTTTTTTGGTTTTTTTTTTTCCTGGTTATCATCATGAACTGATGGAACCCTGTAACGTTCCCTTGGTCTAAACAGATGTAAGGACCTGATTGAAGGTTCACAGGCAGGAGAGCTTTCCTCTGCTTTGGAAGAGTCATACCTGGATTGAGAAGTCAAGCAGAGCTGGCTTAAACAACTAAGGGAAGGCTTCATTTATCTGCTAGAATTTTGTTTACACAGTAATAGAAGTACTTTGTGAAAAACAGAAATGGAAACTGAGATGCAAGCGCACCTTTGGTACAGGTACTCCTTCAGAAACCTCAATTATTTTTTTTTCTTTTCTCAAACTGAAAAAATGGTTGTCAGAAGATGCTATTCCATGATCCTTAGTTTTCTCTGGATAAGACAGATGTGGAGGCAGTTGAACACTGCTTTTCCAATCTGCAAGGGCTTTTCAACAAGGTCTGACTTTAGTATTAGAGACACTGTAAAGTATTGGAGGGTTCTGATCAAGGGTGTTCAAGAGGTACATTGTAATTGAAAAGCTTCCACGTGGACTTCTTAATTTTTTTAATTGTTCACTGCACATATATCCTTGAGCACAGAGCTTAAAGAAAAGCTGATTTATTTTAGATTTTTTTCTTTTTAGTACACAGGGAAGATTCCAAAAGACAAAGGCATTTCTGCAGGGCCTTTGAGGGACACCACTGGTTACTGGATTTTATTACATTGTTTAGATTTAAATTCTGAAATGTACAGAACATTATATATTCTGCTTTTTAACCATACCTTTAAAGTCAGAGGATCATCTCATGAAGAGAAGAATAGGTGTTGCTTATTGACAGTTTCTGCTTCTTACTGCTTACTACTGCCTTCGGTAGTGTCCATATTTAAAGTTTTTTACATAATTCATTGCACTATTTCCTTACTGCTCTAGGAAATTATAAGCATATCTTGCTGTGATCTTTCACTCCAAGGATTAAGACTTCTAATATTCACAAATATTAAGAATTTTAACAACTGTTATGTCAGTGAGCTCTGGGTAATGGTCAGAAGTGACAGAGGAGGCCATGAAGTTAGCATATATACCACTACTGATAGTATAACTGCACTGAGGGAGCATTTATGGGTCAAATTTCAAATCTATTGACTGTCATAGCTCACAGAAAAGAAAGCTTGCCAGTATTAAACAGGCAGCCAAGAAACAGGTATAAACCTACCAACAAAGAGAAATCCAGAGTAAAGGATTTTAAATAGCTTTATGTATAGGTTTGAGACACTGAGTGATATAGTTCTTATTTTGTACGCCGATCAGTATTGAGTAAACAACAGCTGTAGCTTAGAAACAGATGAGAATTTCTCTTAGGAAATGCTTATGCTAAGAGCTTTTTACAGCCCTGTCACAGTTTAAATGGACTCTCAAGCTGTGCTGGTGTTAAGTCCCCTGTTTGGGGCCAGAGTGATGGAAGAATTGCTATTCATTTCCCAGCTACAGTGACTGTCTTTTTGTCAGGGGCTAGATATTTAAAAATATGATTCAAAATTCTGAAATTTCTGACACATGGAATTTATATTCTCTGAAGCTAACTCTTAGGGTACTGAGGTCTTTTATGTAATTCATTTTCTAGTAATATCCCCCAAATACATTAAAATTAGTTGAAAGAAAGTACTTTAAGTAGTTAAAACAACCAATACTGACCGAAAATCTTAAGCTTCCCTGTGAAGTAAAGGGCCCGTGTATTGCTTTATCTTGTTGAAGTACCTCACTGCTTTCATCATACTGATCTATCCCTGGCCGTTTTTTTAATGCACTGCCAAACGTGTTGTTGCTATGAGATTATTAAGAAGAGAGTGTTTATTTAAGTTTAGCATTCATGTCTTTCCTTCAGGCTATGCACATTTTTACCACAGAAGTCCATAATGTCAGTTGTAAAATTCAGTTGCCCTCTGGAGAGAGCCACAATCGGGCACGCTAGGTGAAATGTTTTCTACATAAATGAGACCCCTGTCCTCTTCCCCAGAACAGCATGAGGAGAGAAGTCTTCTTTTGTAGCATGTCCCAAAGATCACCAAGACCAGGCTCCAGTGGACTAGATAGGAAATGTTGGCTTGCTAAGAATTTCCTGATAACAACTCACTGTTTAAATAAAAATGTAAAGCTTAGATGAAGGACCTTGACAGCCTGGGACTGCCATGGGTGTGACGTAAGGTGTAGAGAGGAAGAAAGAAACTTGGTTTAAAGAAGACCCGAACAACAGGGATTTGTGGGTCAAAATGTCTTCTATTTTACCTTTGTACATCAACCTATACCGGTCCTCCTCCCTGCCAGTCAGCAAGCTACTGCCTTCTCTACTAACTGTAGTCATTGGAAGTATTTATGTCTTACTCCTCTACAGAGTTTACCACAATAATCTCATACTAGTTTAACAGAGCTATGGATAACCACAACCAGCTCTGAATCCTCCCAGCAAAAAGATGGAAAAATACTTGATTATTTCTACCTCAGTGTAACAGAGCGACATGAACTGGAGATATACTCAGGCTGTGAATGTCAGGAATAAATAGGCAGCTTACAAATGGCATTGAAAATGGTCTATACTGCTGAGAGGAAAAAAGATTTGGTTTCTTACTGTTCTGTTAGCTTTGGTTTGATTTAAAAAAAAAGTGGTGGGTTTTTTTAATGAGAATGATACAGAGTAACGGCTTTTGAAAGTGCAGTATCTCTTTTCTTTAAATGTTGCATTTTAGACTGAATTTATTAGACTGTTTTTTTTTGTTTGGCCTCTCCTCATCCAATGACAACCAGGAGTAGCTCCAGCTTAGTGCAGCACAGGAAGGTGGCACTAATATGTTAACATCTGTTCACTACAGCAGAGGTACAATGACCTTGGTGTATCATCATTAATTTCCCCAAAACAAACCGTCCAGAACTATTGCTAGTAGAAACGATTTGAAGAACATCAGCATATAGTCAAACTTATTTAGTGTTTGACATTGATAGAAGGGTTGTCACTTTTCTGAGTGAAACTTGTCACGGCCACAAAGGCAGGGCCCTTGCTTTACCTGAGCGCTGCAGAGACCTTCGGCCCACCAGGGATGTGCTGACTCACCCCGGTGAAGGGTGGAAATGAGTGTCCACGCTTTAGAAAACCTTGGCTAACTTCACAGGCTTCTGTTTTAATCAGAATACATGTGAGCACTGACAAAGAGCTTTGTCTTCATTTCTGTGCTCACAGCCTCGAAGCACAACTGTATGAATTATGTAGGAGGCAACGCATCCCCCTGGAATATGGGCATTTGTGTATGTACTGGGCCAGTTCTTCAACTAGTGGAAACCAGCTACAGCACCGCCCTGCGGATCTCTGTCACTTGAGGATCTGGCTCAAGTACTTGGTGTTGCTTCTCTCAGAATGACAAATATATTTCAAACAATTGACTCAAACCTGCTAACTCACAATGATATGGCTGCTGTTCTCAGTAAGGAATACTGTATTCATAAAACAATTTACCTCAAACCAGGTGTCGTTGTCCCAAACCCGTCTGTGCCCCTCACGCTGATGGCCGGTGCTGTCCAGGGCCAGCAGAGGTGGCTCGGCCCGTCTGAGGCGCCCCGCTGCCGCCGCGCCCCGCGGGCCCCGCCCGCCCCTCAGGCCGCCGGCACGCGCCGGGCCTCGCGCTCCTCAGGGCCGCGGCAGCGCCTCCCCTCGGCTTCCCGCCTTTGGAGCCGCGCGCGCCGCCGCCGGCACCGCCCCGCTCCCGCCGCACAACTCTCGCGAGAGCTGCCGCCCGCCGCGCGCTCCCTCAGGCACGCGGCGCGGAGCTGTGAGGCGCCTGGCGCTCCTGGGCCGGCGGCGGGCGCTTGTGGCGTCGCCTCCGCGGGGCCTGGTGGCGCCTGGAATTTGTCACCGCCACGGCGCCTTTACACAACTTGTGTTTGCCACCCAGGGGCTGTTCTTGTTTGTTGTGTGACAAACTTCAAGGAAACCAAAGGTAACGGTGCGCTCCCTTGGCGCTGGCGCCTCTCCAGTCGGCTTCAGCGCCGTTCCAGAGCTGCCCTGCTGGCAGAGGCGCTGAGGGCGTGGGGAGGTGACGGAAATTCATTGCGCTCCTGGAGGTTCCCAGAGATGCGGGCTTCCTCAGAGCGCCGAGCCACGGTTCATTGTTAATGGAGTTATTGGGTTAAGTTCGTTGTAATGTTTGACCTGCTGTTTAGGAGCCTGGTGATGTGTGAAGGCCTTGCTGCCAAAAAGGAGTGATGGTGATGCAATTTTAGGGGCTAATGATTCCGCTGACCTAATGTCCTCATACAGCTGCTTTCTATTACTGTCGCTTAACTGGGACATGGTAGGCTCAAGGGACTGACTTTATATAATGAGCTAGCTGTGCAATTATGGCAGCTACTGCAGGACGCTGGAGCTAAATCTATCTCATTTTTGCTTCATCATCTATTTTTATATTATTCGGGCATAATGTGGACATTCCAAAAAATTTGAGTTTATTGCTCCTAGGTGGAATGAATAGTGCTGATAGCGCTGCTGGACTGTTCTGAGGCAGGAATGGTAGGGGAATTGTTTCACAGGTAGCTTTTCATACTCCCCTCTTGCCTCGGTACTCTGTAGCCTTACAAAATTATTGATACATAGAAAAAAATCACCAGAGATCTTTGTGTTTATATTTATATTGTAGTTAATGTCCTTCTTGCTAAGTTAAGAAAATAAGCAGGGAGCATTCATGTAATTTTTACCAGTATGTGTTGAAAAGCTGCAGAGGCTCAACAGTTCACTTGAAAATGCTTTGTTTACGTTGAATTTCAGATATAGTTTATTATGGTTAAGCTGTGTTTTTTTTCCTAAACCTCTATTATCTAAGAAGTACGAAATCCTAGTTTGGTTAATTTCTGAAACTGCAAAGATTATCATAGGCTATAATGCAGCAGCAGCATATGTAGATATTTTTTTAAAGGTATGGATGAAGTAGGCTTAGGTTTACTTTTTAAAAGACAGCTAATAAAGTCCGTTTATACTACATACAAAGACTTAGTACTTTTTATGGTCAACTTATTATGCACTGACATTTTCTCTCGTTATCTCATTGTAAGAGTAATGGGATTTATTCCCAATATTAAAGAGGAACTGTTTGGCAAGTTCTGTCCTGTGCAGGTTTCTTTGTAAAGGTGAAGTCAAATTTCAGAGAGAAAACCATGTCATTTTCAAACTGCTTTCTAACAGACACACAAATATACAGCATATTTAATGAAGAACATTGTGTATGTTAGTTAAAACAAATGTTTGGGGGCTTGTTTTCCATTTATTTACTTATGGGCAGAGTTTACTCGAATTACCCTACAGAAATTAGTAAGAAAGACATTTTGTTTGAGACTTCACACATGAAGTGAATTATCCATGATAGCTACTCCACATTTTGCATACTGATTTATATAGCAAATTTTATTGAAAGATTTTAAACCAGTTAGCCAATATTAACTGAGCATCGCAAATACTACTATGAAGTAGTTAAGGGCAGATATAGTTTTCACCAGCTGCTAAAATCATTGCCTGTATACTTACTGAGTTTCCATAAATTTGAAGTAAATCTAATGCTGTTGTCCATAGCAGTAAGTAAACTGAGCAAAACTTAATTAAAGATACATATCTATGAAATATGAGTCTTGATTCCACCTGTTCTCTATTCAGCATATTCCACCCATGTATGTCTTTAATATATTGGATTTTTTTTAAATGGGCAGTCATGTATGACAGCCATAGATAGAATATTATGTTTAGTGTTTTGGAAGACCCAGAGAGCTGGCCCTGCAGTATATTCAAGTTACTTCTCAAATGTGCTTTCAGGAGCAGGTGCTGAAGAAGAGCATTTTACCCAAACAGCTTCTGTGGGGCTGAGTACTTTGCTGGTTTTAAGCCAAGTGAGTTCCCTGCCCAGTTTGGTGTATACCCACATGACTGCTTATTCAAGCAGAATAATTATTTAGGGATAAGGGGAGAGCATGGAGTCATAGCACAAATGGCCAAGGGCAGGAGGAGAATTGGGTAGCTACTTGCCACAGCAGAGCTACTTTGCAATAGCATAAAAAGTCTGTGGGGCTGTGGCCTGAAAGACAATACAGCCATGAATTGACTGGCTTCAGTGCAGTTCACTTCAGCAGCAAAACCTGAGGGCACTAATGAGCCTTAATTGCTCTGGGCAGCCTCACTTGACCATGGCCCATCAGCCCCAGCTGACTTTGTCAGGTTTACGCACTTCTGTGTGTCTATGTGTGCATGCGCGCGCATATATTTTATTAGCTGGCTTAATCTACAGATGACTTTTTAAAATTTAAACTTAAGCATTTAAAAATTTGGTTGTTTATTTTCATTGCCCGGGCGGTAGTCCCATCTGAAACTACACCAAAATTTCTCTTTTCTAGAGAATCTCAATTTGGTCAGCTTGCTTACTTTTGTGAAGGGAGGAGTTGCTATAAAAAGACCTCCTAAAGCCTTCACAGACAGTTAATAAAAAATATCCAGGCCTTAAAAAAAAAAAAATAGTAGTTTAGAGCTTTATCTGAGCATAAATCAGTACAATATTAAGAACATAAATTAAAAAAACAACCTGCATGAGTTAACATTTTCGGATCAAGTTCCACCTTCCTGATACTGAGCTACTTTTGGGACCATTAGGGATTAAATTTATAATTGGATATGCAGGGTTTCTTGGTAGTCTAAGGAACAGGGATGTAACAGTGAATATTACTTTGCTTTCCAGCATTGCTTTTAGAAAGCAAGAAGGAGGTGAATGAAAACTAATGAATCCTAATCGACTTAGGAAGAAGGTCATATCTCTTGCATGCGTATTTTTGTATGCTTATGATGGAGATATTAAATGTGTTAAAAGAACAATTTAGATTTATAGCTCTGTTTATCATGTTTACTTCACTAAATTTGGCTAGATACATTAGAATTTCATGTTTCATAGATGCAGTGGTGTAGGAAGTATGGGTTTGCTTATTTTTTTTTTAATTTTACCAATACTAAAAGTGTCAGATGTTACATTGCGATATTACTAAAGGGGGTAGGCTTGTTGGTTGGTTTGGGTTTGTTTCTTTTTCTTCTTTTTCTTGTTCCACTGCTGCTGTTTATCGCAGTGAGCCAGTGATACTGCAGGTAATTTTTCACGTAATGGAGTGCAGAGGTAGTAAAGAATACTCAGCATAAGGCTGGTGTCTTCACACATCTTTCGCAAAATAGCTCCAACAGCTCAAATTCCGTTCAGTGACATGGAGTGTGAATCACAATCAGAAATACATTCTGAATCTTGAGAAGCCAGACTAGGGACTGTTCCAGGCAAATGAAAAAGGGGAAAAACCAATGGGCAATCAATCTTGCATCTGTCCCAACCCACAGGTGAATTCAGAAATTAATAAAAGGTTGCAACACATTGATTATCAAACTGTAATTTTTAAAACTACCTAAGCTCAGTGAGACAAACCTATAAAAGTAACATTTCACATTTGTTTAGATAAATGCCAAGCCACTCACAAAACCTTAGGAAATTTCTGCCCTCGATCCTCCTTGTCAGTGCAAATCTTAATTAGTTATCCTGTAGGTGCATTTACTGCAGTAGTTTCAGGACTACTTAAGCAGTGGAGGTAATGGTTAACAGTGAGAGAGCATGACAGTCTCTTCCAGAATTGTTTGTTTGTCAGGTATTTTATGTCTAAGAAATGAAACTCTGTCTCTAAAAAGAAATGTAACCTGACTCACTGTCTTGCTTTCCTGACTCTCATGGTAGACTTTGAATGAAACACTACCTGCACACTCAGCCATATGTTTCACTCATTGCTGTAGAAAAGTTCAATCATTCTATATGATGTGAATGATACTCAGGTTTGTCATCTAACAGCCCTGCAAAAACCTGAGAGGTGGCTTACACACATCAAAAGCTGTATTCTAATAAAATTACTTTCTAGAATATCTATTTATTGACGCAGACAGCTCTCTGGTCACTTTATTAATGCCAGCGGTAGAAGGAAAAGAAATAAAACCAATTCTGTCTTACCATTGATGATTCCAGTCTTGGTTGTTTTTTTTTTCTTCTAGGTTTATATATTTTCTTCATTCTCAAAATCCTCTTTGCCTAATATTCCAAAAAAAATTCTAAAGCCCAAAGTACAGGGGATAGCTTTCTTAATCTTATTGTAAATGTTCATTTGCAGCATTTTGAGGTTTTTTTAATCCTGCTTTGGAAATAGATGATGTTTGCAGTTAAGCTCACTGAATTGAAGGACCTTTGGCTGCAGCTCTTTCAATGAGAGTTCTTGTAACATAGCATGTATGCATGCCTTATGAACAGGATGAGCTAAATCATGAACAGACAGTGAAGAACTTCCATGTCTTTTCCTTCCTGGACTAGGACTGTAACAACCCTTCTCTCCTTCCATAGGAACCTAGAAATGTGGAAAGATAAAGATGAAAATGGGGGTTTTTGTTAAAGGTGAAACTGTACATTTTACGTACAAGATTCAGGTTGATGTGAGAAGCTGAAAAAATTAAGAAGAAAATATCTTCTCTAGAAAAATGAGTAACAGAAAAAGGGTTCCACATGTTGGTGAGATGAGACAGTTCAGTGAAATGGTTACTGACTTTCAGGCAAGTAATACATGAGAATCCTGGCTCATAACGTGTCTCAAATTCTTCCTGATTTTTTTTTATCTTTGAGCTTTTACATAGGGCATTTTATCTATATTTAATACAAAAATGACGTTAAATGAGCTTTCCAGTTTCATTGTTCAGGACCTTTCTTCACTCAAGAAGGTTTCTTTTGTTTCTTTGTGGTAAGGTGCTGGTTTGAGATACATCACAAATAGCAGCTGTAGCAGCTGTTTGGATACTGTTTTTGAATGGCAAATACTGTCCTTTTAATTGGTTCTGGAGAGTAGGAACTATGTATGTGTGCACCTCAAGATAAGACCTTTCTAAATGGTAAACCCAGTAAATATAGTTTAAAAGACTGTTTACTGTATTTACAGTGTTATCACCATATCTACATTTTTGTCAGTATTCATGGGATTCCTTATGTAGAATGGGAAGTTCAGAATTGAGTGCAACTTTCATGAGTAGCAAAAAAGCCATTTTTAAGTATGTGTTCTGTCGGTCTTGTATAGCTTCTAGAACAAGAAAAATAAATTGCAGCTGCCCTGAGAAAGTGACATAACCCCATGGTTTTTTATATCACAGAGTGATTATAGTGAGAAGGACAGAAATCCCTCAACCAATCTATGATTTCTCTTGATGAAGTTGTTGTGTTCTCAACTAGTACATAAGATGTCAGGGGGACAGCAAGAGACAGTAAAAGAACGTTGTACTTCATACAAATCATCAGTAAGAACAATAGGCTATTGCGGGTGGGGTCATCTACAAATGAAGCCACCAGCCTTATAAAGGAAGATCTAGTTCTGACAGGCACAACATCTAGAGTCCAGTTCTTGCTCTTTGCTCCTTCCCTTGGCCTGTCCCCACGCCCCGCCTTCTGGAGCAACTGGCTTATTATCAAGACATAACTGTAGATACTTCCTTACCAAGGATTGCCCAGGATGGGAATGAATAAATTGGTTTTGTGTCTTGGGTAACTTGGCTACAGATCTCAGTGGGTGCTGTGCTTAAAGAGCTTGGTATTTGGCGATACCTTCTCAGAGGATTTAATTGAGCAATCACACTGTGATGTACAGACATTTTTCTGCAAAAGCCTACAGCAAAGAATGACTTGTGAACTGGTATTCTTTGTCATATGCATTATACTGCTCTTGTGTCTTCATTCACTGACTTCTCAAACATGACAGAAGATACAGCTGCTGGTCTTGAAATTCTAAGTTTCAGGAACCTGGGGAAGGGGGGGTAGGGATGAAGGGGAGGAAGAAATCAGTCATACAAATAGAATGGTAATTCACTGTATTAAGATACATAAACTTAAATAAAAATCTCTCTTAAAATTTTTAGATAATTGTCAGGTCTTCACAGACTAACAACAGTCAGCTCATTAATTTAATGAGTGTTATTTGACCTATAATATTAAATTAATATGTTTTACTGTTTATTAATTAAGCATTAGCTTGTGGAATGTCATTATTTTAAATAGAAACACTCCATCTCTGTCTCCATTCATATAGTGATGAGTGTACTGTTAAAGATTATAGTCCCTCTGGTATGTGGATCACTTTACAGAGTTTTCAGAAATATCTAAGGATATGTTCTTATCCCTGTGTGCAGCATGAATACATACAGTTTTCTCAGCTGTGTGGCGAGGGCTGGTGAAGTGTTTCGCTAACATAACTCTGGTGTGACTGCCTGGTAACCTGCCCTGCTGTACAGGTGTCAGCACAGTACTGCATTGCTCAAAATAATGCTTTTCTTAGCAGTGTCACTGTATTGAGTTATTTGTCATTTCATTTGATAATTTTTTATTAGTATGCTTGGCATAAGAATGTGCTAATGAAATTTGATAAAAATGTAAAGCTGGGAGGAATTGCTAATATAGCAGAGCCTGTTATGTTATCTAGGAAGAGGTGGATGGTCTAGCAGATTGAAATAAAAGAAGTGAATTAATGTTAGTTATACTAAGTAAAAGGTTGCGCTTCTAGGAACTAACCAGAATTTGACTGAACAGGGATTTATCAGACAATAATTTGGAGAAGAAAAATAAGGGCATAATATGTCTGGTGGTCCAGTTGACCACTGGATGACTATAAAGCAACAGGAAGGTATTAGCTCTATAAAAGAGAAATACAGACTTTGGACATATAAGGTGAATTATTAAAATAGAAGAGTATTTAATTATATTGCAAGGCATTAGTGAGCTCTTGGTTGGAATAGTCACATTGTTCAGTTATATTCACATTCCTTCGCAGTTGATAGAGAGAGATAGGCGCCTCTGAAAGGTGGTTTAGAGCAGGATTTATGAGAGCTTCAGGAAACTCCTCTCCAAATACTGGTGTTTTAAGTTGAGCTAGGTTTTGTCTGTATCCTCTCCAATATATATTTTTAGTCATTTGCCTCCAAGAAAGATGTAATTAAATTGTAGTAAGTAGAGTGTAACTACAGAGTTTCAGTAGAAAGGCCTTCTTGTGAGGGGACACCAACAGAGTGGCACGTTAAGCCTAATGGGATGCTAGCAGAGAATGGATGTGGTGACTTTACCTAAGGTTCATGATGGAGAGGAAAAATAACTGCTAACACTAAATAATCTTGATGAAGAGGAGTAACAAAAAAAAGGTGATAGGTTGTTTGTAAATAAATGGAATTTAAATAAGCTAGGTTCTGCTTGTGTGAGAGAAATTCTTGAACAGCCTTCAAAAATCCTATTAGTGACAAAAGATGCACATTTCAAATGGAGCTGAATCAGTTTTTGAATCAGGTTAAATTAAATAACACTTTGTGAATGCAGGTACCTTGCTGTGATGTGACAGCAGTTCATTTCCATTCCTAAATTCCTTTGAAATCATTTTTTGGTGAATCTACAGATGTCTTCCATTGAACAGCAACTCTGCACACAAATTGTCTTTTTTTTGCTATACAGGCTGAGCTCCAGTCAATAAACTCTGTGTTCTCCTTCCCCTCCCCTCAAACTGAGTCATGGTTGGTCACTCCCTCTCCTACTCCTAAAAGATGGGGGGAATTGGTGATATCCTTTAAAAGTGGTTATACCACTTTTATATTGGTTATCCACCAATACAAAGATCTATTCTCATGTCAACAGAATTATAGCTAGGTGTCAGTCTTAAATTTGTGAGGAGATTATTAAGGGTTTTTCAACCTGGTAAAGTTGTGACAATATTGTGACATAAAGTTCTACCAAAGATTTTTGTTTTACAAACACAGTTTAACAGCCTTCGTAGTCTAGTAACAGCTTAGTAACTTCATGTGTGTTATTTGACCTATAATATTAAAGTATATCTGTGTCTATTGAAAGTGTTTGCATTAAAGTTACTTTAATATAAATGAGAATTACATCTGTGTTGCCTGAACTGAATTTTGTGCAAGTTTGTGGTAGTAGTTGACTTAGGTATGGTTTGGTGTCTAAAGCTAGAGATACAAAGTTCAATTTAATTCCTTGACTGGCAGAGAGAAATAGTTGCTGCTGTCCCACAGCAGTTCCAGAGACAAGTACATTTGTGCTAAGTGCAGCTTTAGTTGCTGTAAGTCAGAACGGGAACAAGGCCTGGCCTCTTCCCACAGGGACCTCTCCAGCTCCCTTGCTGCTAAAACCTGGCACCTGCACCCAATACAGTACGTCACGAGTGAGAAGAAGCTGGCAAACCTCTCTTTGTCACACTTTACATGGAATGTGTTCTTCAAACTCTCTGTTGCTTCTAGCACTATGAAACTAAGCTGGCTTGCTTTCAAAGCACGTCCTGGTAATTGTCTTGGTGTGTTAGAATAGCTTGTAGTTGTATTGGTCATCATTTCTGTTCAGAAACAAATTAAAAATCAGTAAAAATAAAAAAGTATTTTTTCCAGTTCTGTTTTGGTATGTTTCCTGAGTTTCTACCCAATATTCCTGAATATTACTGTACTCTTAATTTATACCTGGTTTTGCCTTCTGATGTGCGTGAGAGGTGAACGGTCTCCTCAGTGTGAAAGACAGTTCTCTTCAGTTCCTTTCCCTCAAGCCGTAACAACCAATTGATGTCAGTTACCTCAAAAGCAAATTAATCCCACTCCTCTTTTGTTGAATCAATATTAATGCGTTTTTCCTGTAATTTTCAGGTTTTGACAACGCTGGCTGCCAGCAAAGCTGAGGTAGGAAATCCTGTCTTATACTGCCAGAATGTTAAGTAGCTGCCTGCAGTTTTGATAGCAGGGCTAGCTTTCTTACAATTTTGGGGTGAGAATTTAAGAGACTTCACTATGGCACTGATGCTAATTCTAGTGTTTAATGAGCCAATCTTTGGAATTCTTGTCTTGCTATAACAATGTTTAAGCTGATAAAGTCTTCCTAGGAAAGTTTTAGCATTATGTAGGTCTTTCTGAAGATTTCCATGGTGTTGAAACTGCATAGTTCAGAGCTTTGTTAAGCATGTGTTACAGTTTCCCTTCAACAGAAGGTGGCTATCTGACCTCTTCCCTGTGCTCTTCAATTTTTCAACTTTGCTGTAAAGCAAAGAAGGTATTGTATCTGCTCCAAAGTCAGTTCTGGTGGTTGGCATGCAGTCCTTCCAAGTCCGTGTCTAGCTCGCCTCACTTATCTGGTACCATATGACATGAGCTGTTTGAACAGACTGGGACATGGGAGAGAAGTTTAGTTTTAGGACAGAATGCTGAACTAGCTGAATTTTTGTTAAATTCTGGAATGACATTAACTGTATTGTATGTTGCCTGCTTTGGGTGCTTGACATTGCTGTAGTTTAGATTGATTCTTTTGGATTTGCATTTATTTCGTCAGCTTTTCTATTCATGCGTGAGTACTTTAAATGGTCTTGATGGGTCTAACACTATTCTTAGAGGTGAAAATATTATATTATTGGCTTATATTTTGGATAACTGTTTGCTAAAGCAGAAATAGCAGGCCTTTGTGACCACTAATGTGTGTTATACTGCATTTGTCTCTTTTGAACATTGCTGTTGAATAAGTCACTGTACTTGTAACAACTGACAGATATTTTTATTCAGTGCACAGTTACTGACTCATTTAAATGTAGTGTCAATTGGAAGCTGAGAGTGTTTCTATATGAAACAGGTCTCGGACTCACAGAAGGGAATTTGTGATGTTCTCCAAAGCTAATGTTTAACTATGACAAAATGTCTAGGTGACTCTAACTGCTGTAGTCAGATAAATTTTTAATACGAACCTTTGGTAAATTAAATTGCATTATTAAAGAGAATAGATAAACTGTGCTCGTTACTTTAAAGAACAAGGACACAAGTTCACTTGCAAACTGTAAAATAATGACATATTTCATTTTTATTTAGATTAAGACTGTAATACTAGTATTCAGTTTTGCTGGTCTGATTCAGTTGCATACTTGGCTTGTCTCAGAGTTTCAGGAGTAGGATTTATATCTGTTTTTTCCACTGTTGCACTGTTTTAATTCCCTGTTGCTCTTATATCAATAGAGTCCACTAATAAATAGTAACTTCCAGTTTCTTGTTTTGTAAATGGGATTTTTAGGGCTTAGATTTGCCACTGTATATAGGTACTACTACCAGGTTTGCTCCCTTATAAAGTCTGTTTTGTCATTTATTTGTAAAGTGTTGCCATATACTTTTTCTTTTGTGTGTGTAAAATTCGAGAAATATTACGAGTTCCTGAGTTGATCAGTTGTGTTGCTTGCTTTGTTAGTACTTTCACTATTTGAAAACATTAAGAGAGTTGAAACATTGGTTGTTCTTTAAAAAAGCTTATCAATTGGCCTTTGGACCAGCTGACTTAGTAGGCACAAATCTGTATGTAAGAGGGTATCATTAGATGCTGTTTCTCCTATTCATGAAAGCATTGAGAAGAAATGCCAAAATTCCCCACTACAGGGAAAATCATAATTGAAGGTACAGGATGTTTAAGTGCTTTCCTGAATCAGGGCGATAGTGTTGTTTGTAAATAGTCCTGCTGAATTCAGTGGAATAGCTCCCAGGAGTAACAACTAGAAAGAATAATAAGCATGCAGAACTGGTTGCTGAGTTTTTGAATTAGAGACAATTTTCAACTTGAGGGAAATGACTCCTCTGATCTAATGGCAAACTTCTCAAGATTTCTTCCTGGGACCTACATAGTGCACTGTATATTAGGCATAATATAGTACAGTTTTGGCATGTTTTGAGGCTAACATGCCTTAAATAACTGTTTGTGTGGGTGACATACAAGACATTTCCTCAGGTTTGAGAATAGTGGCCTCATGTTTTGCCTGATTTTTTTTTTCCCCCCTCTTTCGTCTTCATGAACAGTTCTGAGAAAGATACAAACCAAAATAGCCTTGTTGTGGCTTACTTTTGTGTTGTGTCTTAGCTGATTTGAGCTCCTCAGTTCTTTGCTATTGTATAGTGCTTGTGTTGCAAGATCTCTAGTCTACTTTTGAAAAAAAAAAAAGTACGTATGTTTGCTTTCTAAAATCTTTTATTAGAACTGCTATTGGTTGTTCTTGAACTATTGATCCAAGTAGTCTTAAAATTTGATTATTCCTCTTTTTCTTCTTAGTTAACATAGCTGTGCTTCCCTTACTGAATTCGTATGAAGTGTGAATGAAAACTTAGCATGTTTGTATTAGTATTGAATGTTTTGAGAAGATACAAACAAGTATTTGGTGTTGTGGTTTTTTTTTTCCCCCTGAACACTGGTTGCCACATACGAACTGTAGAGAAACAAGTATGTCTAGAGGAAGCTGTCAAGTAATCCAAAGACCTTTCTTCCATTTTTAACACAAAGGGGCAACAAATAGTGACAGAGTCAAAGCTGTCGGCAGCGAAGCCTTCCATGAATAATTGCCAAATCTGCCTACACTGTGTCTTTTAGTGTCATAGTCTTGTAAGTATGCATGTTAGAAGCATCTTAAAAAAGAGTAACTTGTGCATAGGTAGTCAAATATGAAGACTTTTATCAAAAATTACTTTTGTCTCTTGCACAATAAAACACATAACGAATTGTGTTAATGTCATTACAAAATGGGCCTGAGAACAGTCTCAAATACAGCTACTCGCTGTATAAATTGCCATAACATACACAATACTTTATAATAAAATTTTTATGTAATTCCCAGGAACAACACAGTTTGAGGAATAACTTTTTTCAAGTCTGCTAACTTTTATCTAGTACAGGTATATGGCAGTCTAGTCCTTTTATTGCTTTTTTGAATATATATTTGTCCCTTTCTAAAGACATCTCATTCACTAACCATGTGTCTTTTTCTAGAGTGTCCTTCTTTCTAATGAGCTGTTAGTATGAATAATTGTTATGTTGGGGGAAACATCATTTCTTTTGCTCCTTCTGAAACAAAAGTCGTTTCAAAATAGAGAACAGAAAGCTGCATATGATTCCTGTTTTCCTCCCCAACGTTTAAATAAATGAAGTTCAAGCCCTTCTTCTTGTGAGAAGTTAGAGGTCATGCCTGATTGAAATACAAGTTTAGTATAACTGAGTGTAAGCTCTCTGCCTGCTTTTTTGTAAAGAATGTCAAGGCAGCCTTTTTTACTCTCATAAAGAAAAGGCTGCCAGTATGTCTCAATAAAACTGGAAATCAAAATCAGCGCAAAGCCAAGGAGGTTATTAAATCTGAGTTTAAGGAAAACCTCAGAATAGTAAGCAAGATATGGCTCTAACGATAACAAAACTGTGATTGATTTATACTGCAATCCATAAGGTCCTTGATTATCAGGAAATGTCATTGTTAAGCCCCCCGCTTTCCTTACATGGAAGGAATAGGTCAGACCTGGTGAGTTGCATGATTCTGAAAAGGCCAGTAAATGTGTTACACTTCAGTCGCCCTTTTGCTGCTCTGTGTGTGGGGTGGAGAGCGGAGAAAAATCCTCTGACAGGACAGACAATTGTTTTATTTATTTGTTGTTTGTAAAATGTTTATGAAAAATCACGTATGCTTGTGGTGCTGTGGAAATATGTTTGCATGAATGATGTGAGAGATGCATATGCAAGGTGTCTTAAGCAGATATGGTCTGAAAGCCATTCAGAGCATTTGTGCTTGCTGATATTATTGTCTGTTTGCATTACACTAATGCCTAGAGGCCCCAGTTGGAATCCTAGTCTTTCAGGTTGTGTACAGGCATGTGTTACACAGTATTTCTAAGGTCTTGCGCACTTTGGTAGATAATACATAAAACGGCTAGAGCGAAATGAAGAGAGTTGTGCAGGTCAGTAGCAGAACCGTGGAGTTTCATTGCCGGCAGGACTATGATATCTGTTTCTCCAAGTTTTAATGCCAAAGTGAACTAATTCAGTTTTGAAAAGGAGTCAGTAAAAGAGTGTGTGTAAACAGATAGCAGAATTTTCTAAGAAAATACACATTTTTCTATTCTACTATGATTGTCTTGATAGTTTGCAGTGTGCTCTGTTCCTAGTAGACCTATAATTCTTTTTGCTAGTATTTGAGTAACTTTTAAATCCCATTGGCTGTCTGATTTATTCCTATGGGGAAACTATGATATGAATGGAACTTTATTTGTGTAAACATGATTACTTGGTTGGATGGTCTCAGGATAAATTGCAGGTGGTGTATTAAAAATCCATGGTAGAGAGAAAAGCACGTCATTCAGTCTTCCTAGCCCCTGTGTCCTACTTTATTCTCCAGAGCACACTTAACATGCAAGGACCTAATCTGCCATCACTCCAGGGTAAGTACTTGCTCAGGACAGAAGACATTTCCATTTCTATTTTCAGATTATTTTTTCAGAATGAATGGATGCCTCTTCCTTTTCTAATGCATCAATACTTTGCATCAGCCGAGGTATTTGATTCAACCTATGCATTGTTAATCCTATCCAGCTGTATATTCCCTCTTCATAAAAGAGGAATGAGTCATTGAGTGATCTATCATGATGTCTGATAAAGAATTTGCTATTAGTGTTTTTTAATGTTCGTGTCTTTAATTTATTTAGAGCAAGAAAATGTTTGCGTTTTGAAGAGCACTAGCAATTTCTATATACAAGTGTAGCCTAATGCTTTCCATATGGTCATAATGATGGTTATTCTAAGGGTTTTACCATCTCTATAGTTCGTAGCAGGACTTAAGAATTTATCAAGAGGATAATTATTACAGTAAGATGGTCCTTTTTGCTTGATCCGTTGAAATCCCTTCAAATTTGGCTGAGTCATAAACCATCACAAATTATGTATAAATAGGTATGACTGGTTTAAAAATAAAAAATTGCAATCAATTGATAATAATTATCTTACTACTAAGAATATTCATAATTTTAAGTGTAAATTCAAGAATTATATGTCAAAGTAATTTTTACTTGTCAAGTTTTTAGAACTGAACAGTTATAACTGTGCAGAAGTTGTTATTTTGATATTTACCCGTAGGTAATTTCCACTGAAAAGTACTTTACAAGCATATAAGCTGAGTAAGGGTCTGAACTCCCACTGAAAGGTGTCTATGGGTAATTCAGTGTCACATATAAATCCTGCTGAGCACTTACCTGTGTCTTCAGAAACCTAATAAACTCTTGATTGTCAGTGACAGGAACTCCCAGCTGTAGCAATTATCTTGACAAGTTAATATGGACATTCCAAATGTAGCAGAAAAGAAATTCATAGCAGTGCATGCCTGGTAGATGACCTTTGAACGTGATTTGAGTGCATCCCCCTCTGAACACTTAAAATACCTGCCTTCGTTAGTATTTTCTAGATTCCCCTCCAACTTCTATAACTAAAGGCAGAATCCTGACTACCTTTTATAGTTTCGAGGTTTAACCACATTAGTTATATATATACACATAAAAACTATACAAAATGGATGGGAAGGAATTATAGAAAGTTTTTATCCATTTTTTACTTGAGTATGAATTTATAGGATCATGCTCCTTCAATGTGAAATCCTCTACAGTAATTTTAAGCTGTGCAGTGTGGGAGACAGTCTTGCTGTAGCTGCTACTGTAAAACCTAATTTGCTGCATAAAATATGAGAGCTGTAGTGAAATATGAGCCTGGAGAGCAACTCTTTTGATCTTGAGTAGTCAAAAGGTTGGCATGTATAATGCTATGAAAATAAATGATGTCAAAACTGTAGGATATGATTTATGGTTTGGGGAGTGCTTTACTCATAGAAGAAGCTTCTACCATTGAAAAGCAAATAGTTCAACAAAAGATAATGAATGGAAATCACAAAGTTTCATAAAAAAACCAAATATATTGAATCATGTTTAGACATAACTAGTTGACTATTGATTATATATTAAAAAGAGTATTTATAAAAGATGCCATTGGAACTCTAGCCTTGATTTTGTATTTGTTTAAATAAGTACTAGGCATTAGCTGTCAACCAGTTTGGCAAAGACTTGATCACACAAATTGTCTTTACTCAGTTCCAGTCTTGTAAGGTCTTAAAAATGAGCTTTTTTTCAGCTGTCCCAGTACAGTCTGAATGCGTACCCAAGTGCTTCGTGGTGCTTCTAGGAGAGTGATTGCAAAACAAGATCGTAGTATTTGTTGACTAAAATCTTTAGCATTACTATACCATGCCGGTGCGTATGTGTGGCCCTGATAGCTGAGACTCCATCACCTACGCAGGTTTCAGGCTAGTTTGTTTTGGGTTTTTTTTAAATGTGTGTGTGAAAAATGGTCCATGGACTAAGTCAGTTACCTAAATTTGCTTCATTTAAAGGTGCACAATTTTCCCTAATAAAGTCCCTATCTCCGGAAGCAGTCTTTTAATTGTTTGTTTAGATTTCTTGGTGGTTTTTTTTTTTTAGACCCTCTATATTCTTTTGAGGTCTGCTTTGTTAAGTTTTCCTAGTCTACTTTTTTGTACTTTTGTCACTCAAATGCTGCTCAGTCCCTTTGGTCAGGACTCTAAAGCTGTTTATAAAATATAGTGTGACAGAAGTCTGGCATTTTGTTCAGACTGGGATTTCATTGTGCTTTGGAAAGTGTGCTGTTAAAGGGGAAGTGTTCTTATCCAGATCTATACAACTTCTGGCAAGGCTGTTTAGATTAGTATAAACCAGAGTAAGTCTCAAATTGAAATTTTTCTCCAGGGATCTAGAGTGTGCGACACCCACCTCACTCTCCCACCCCCCCAGTCTATTTGGACAGGACTCCTACAGAGGCTTCTGAAGATAATTAGATTTAATAAAGTAATGTCAACTGTGAACCACCATGTATGCCTTTTCTGTGTATATATATATACACACACATTTTTATTAATATATGCCTCCAGAATATGTTTCAGCAATGTACACCAGTAATTTGGTGGCAACGGAAATTAATATAAGCTGGTCTCACTAAAGGGTTAGTATTGACTTGAAAGTGGACTTTGTTTATTGTTTCTGTTTCTTAGTTTAATTCTATGTCTTCTTGCTAAATGTTGTAAGTTTTCACTGCCTATACAAGGATCTTAACATGTTTTGATGAAGATTTTAAAGATGCTGTATTAATCACACTTTTCTCTGTCCTTTTGTTGTGAATTTCAAGAGTATCATACTGTCAGAACTGCAGATGTGCCATATTGATCTTGATGATTAAATCAGCCAAAGGAAACTTGATTTCTAAGGGAAAACTTAATATTCTCAAAGCCTGAACGTCTTCTAAATATTTATAGGCTACAAAAGTTGATCAAGTACCTTTGTTCCCTGATTATTACAGTGAATGGTGACACTTAGTCCAGATTCTCATCATATTAATGTGATGTAGTAATATATAAATTCATGTGTGTGTGTTTTTAATCATGTGAATATGCAGAGGTAACTTTTTTTTCTATCTTGGCGAGGCAAGAAGATAAATAGGTGAAAATGTGTATGTGTTTGAGTGATAAAGTTGGTTTAATGATTCTTGGGGAAAAATTTCCTGTGGTACATACAGTAGTGACTTGATTGAACAGGACAGAGTCATGCAGTTCAATTAATGTGCAAATATGTGTTCACTGAACTTTCATTCCATTTATCACATGAACATGGAAATAGGGTCATTTTTTATCTCTGCATTATGTATATGACATCTTAGTTTGCTTCTTGCATGTTGCTATGGGAAAAATAGCAATGTGGCACACCGCGGGCAAAACGAATTGGAGATAAATTCCTCAGCTGTCACAAACATCTTTAAGTAGATCTTTGTTTGAAGATAAACCTCTTGCTTCTGCAAGGATTAACATTAAGAAGGCTTTTGCATGCTCTTTCCGTTAAAATTGTATGCATCTCTTGGCCATATGCTGTGAAAAATCATAGGCAACAATTGTCATGTTTATGAAGTACCTAGGTAGCAAAGAAAGTGTAATCACAGAAAAAAATCAAAAGGGAGTTTTAGTTGAAAATACGTTCATGTTCACCGTTGGTTATTTACAATAAGAAGCCACCCGTTTCAAACTAAGGTTTTTTTTTTTTCTGATGCTTATAAAGGTTTTCTTCCATCCTCAGACCTAGTGGAATTTGTTTGGGGACTTCTTTTTCTTTTGACTGATTATTCTAAGTCAGGTTTTCAAGTGTACGGTTGATTACTCAATTTATACACTGAAAAACTACACTGGAAATTCTGTTATTGGAAAGTATAGTGAATAAAGTTTTTTCTTTTATTTTTATAATTAGGAAAAAAATTCTTTTGATGTTGAACAAAAATAATTCGTAACAGCAGGGGAAAAAGATGGAATTTCATAGGTACAATGTAAAATAATGTGATTAAAAAATTTCCTTTCCTAGGTACCTATAAGAATATAGAAATGGGGTGTAAATTTTCATTGTTCTGTTTCATTGATAATCTAAAGTACAGACCTTTTGGCTGACATGGGCAGCTGTATAAATTAAAGACAAGCTGAATTCCATGTGGAATTGTAATCTTTGCAGACAAAGCTTGTAACCTTTAAACAAACCACAGGCCAAGTTCTCTGCCATGAAAACTGGCAGAGCTTCATAAGCTTTAATGGAGCTGGACCAGTTTTTAAGAGCAGTGAATGTGATCTTATTTTAGGTAGAAGGTGGTAGGAGCTTAGGCATATAAAGAAGTCTGAATTGTTAATTATCGTTCCCCACGCCTTACTGTTAAACAGGAAAAAGTCCCATTGGCTTGGGGACTGCAATGTCTTGTCAAAAAAGATACTTTTTTCAGCAGTTATTTAGTTCAACAACTTAATGCTTTAATTAATGTAGTAGCATGAATCACTGCAACGTAGCCCTCTGGTTTTGGGCTTTTCCTCAGTCAGCTGGTCTTCTACCTTAAAAGCCCCAAGAAAGAGCTTTCAGTCTGAAGCACAGCTAAGCACTTATCTGTGTAGTGTGGTTAACTTGGGTTGACACCTGTTAAAGTTTTAAATGTGATCAGTTTTCTCATTGACTGTCTGTGAACTGAGGTTAACGTAATAGTTATGCCTTCTGGGGCATGCACGTATGCAAACACAAATATTACTGGTATACTCTTTTTTCTTTGTATGGCTCAAGATGCAGGTGTAAAGGGGCTCAAGATGCAGGTGTAAAGGTGTTTTGAAGTAAAGCAGTACTTGGTGATATGCAAAGAAATAAGCCTGCCCCATCAGTGAAAGAGTAAGTCACATTTCACAAAGGCACTAGACTAGCAGCACTAAAGTGGCTGCATAAGGCATTATTAAAAATGGCATTATGAAAAAATATAAAGGACCATATTTCTTAGTAATTAAGCCCTGTACTGCTGCTTAACAGTGTGCATGAAATGGGCAAAACAGATATTCTGGCAAAAGTTTATGAATGAAATGTAAGTAGTTTGGAGAAAATAAGCAAGAAAACCCACTAAAGTGCAGAAGTAATGTAGTTTTCAATCAGTACAAAAGCATTGATTGCAGAAGTTATAGAGTATTATGGACTTATGTTTAGGGGAAATAATAGATTTGTAAAAAATAGGTTTTACGTAATTTAATTCACAAGTAAAGCAATTAGGAGCCAAACAGCATTTTGTTTTGGGACTTCTTTTCTTCACTAGGAAGCTTTGGAAAGGTCCTGCTGAGCATTCACATTGTATGTTTTAAACAAAAAGCTTTATGTATTAGCGATACTTGCTGCAAAGGTGAATGGCCAGACTTAGGAGGCGGTGTTTGGGGGAAGTGTCTGTGTGTTTGTTTTGTTTTTTTCTTTTGACTGAAGTATTAAAACTGTCTGCTTTCCCATTCATGTTTGGCTAGCCACTACCCATGTTTCCTATCCTCCTGTAAAAACATAGGGTTTGAGGTGATGTAAAAATGGAGTGACTGTTATATTGCTATAATAGAGGCAAGAAAAAAAAGTGTTGTTCTTTGGCTCCTGCTTTTCACACGGTAAGGTACTGGGAACACGAACAGTAGTACCTGCATTGGTGTACCTGTGGTGCAGGTACCTGCGGTGTATCTGCTTCAGGGAGAATGGGGGAGAGAGACTCCTTCCCAGCTTTGCGGTGGTGAGAAAAATAGATTAATAGACCTGGGAGAGAGACTGTCATGTCATGGAGGAAAGTCGGGAAGCTGAGCAAGCAATGGGTGAAACTTAACCGTTTCTCCTCCTCAGTAAGGACAACTTTAAAGGGTCAACATGGCATAGCCAAAAAAGTTTCCTCTTCTACGCCTTCAATCTCGAGTTTTCTCAGATGGTGTAATTAAAATATTTCTGTTGTGGGTGAAGCAAGTGTGCTTGGGGATACAGAGGAAGATCTGCAGCTTTCACCTTATAAAAGGGCAAATGATAGACTGCAGCCCAGGGTATGTATTAGCCTGTTGAGGCAATTTTTTTTTTTTTTCCCCAGCAGTTCCATATTTCTTTGCCATTGAAACAGGAGTCCAGTTTCTGGTCTGATACAGAGTTTCCAATTATCTGTGGTCTGAAGGGGGTTTATTCACATTATGATGGATTATTCGCATATGATGAATTATTTGCAGAATGAGTAAAGTGTTTTCCTAGCCAAAGGATACTGTCTGTTTGATTTGGAGTTTACGATTATGAGAATAGGCTAAAGTCTTCAGAATCATCTTTACAGGGTTTCCATAACAGAACAGACTAACTCACAGCAGTTGGTTTGAAAATTAACTCTTCCTTGCTGTATCTCATTTTCGTCTTCCTTAGTGCCCTTTAGCCCCAAAGGAGATGGTGAATGTTGTAGTGTATAGGATTTGAAGAAATTCAGAGTAGATTCCAAATCATCTAGAGAAGCTCAGAGTTCAATCTTTTTTTTTTTTTTTTTGACTCAATTACTTTTTTCTGCAGACTTTACATTCTTAGACTTCAAACATAACAAGAGAATTTCTTTCCTGCTCTGGATTCGGTGAATGTTTGTGCTGTAACTTCTCTGGGGAGGCAAAGTAGCTCCCAGCTGAACAGCTCTTCACATACAGCATGATTTTTGAAAAAATGAAATTGAAAACAACATAGTATTTGAGCTCTAGATGATTTATTCTGGCAAATAACAGAAGGGCATCTACAGATAAACATAGATGATTACATGCTGGTAAAGCTATCAATTGTCAAGAGACCAAAAGAATGTTCTAGGAGGAAATATCTATGATGTTTAATGAATTTTGATGCATCGCTACAAAACCTATGTTACAAAACAGCTTTCTAAATCAACAATAAGAATGTACTTAATTTATGAAGTCAGTGTTCTAAGAACAGTGTTGTGTTCATTCGTTTAATTTGTCTTGCATTGACTTAACCCAAGAAGCCAATTTAATGCTGTTCGTAAGTTAGTTTTGAAGCCTGCTTTTCAAAAGAGAATCAGAATAGCAGATTGAGGCCTAAACTAATATCAACAGAAAACCAAACCAGACAGGCAAACTAGTTTAATCCTGTCTCTGTTAAAATAAATACTTTATTTGTTGTTATATGTACTGTGTATTCAATTATGATTCTCTGTTGCTCTGTACAGTATTTTAGGAAATGTTACACAAAACTCAAGAAGAGTTAGAATGGCAGTAACAAGTAGTTTTGGGTGTGGCTGGTAACTGTCAGAAAGTTAGGTTTATGGCTCTTTACTGAATAATTTAAACACCAAATTACAGAATCACAGAATGGTAGGGTTTGGAAGGGCCTTTTAGCGATCATCTAGTCCAACCCCCCTGCCAAAGATGTTCACCCAGAGCAGGTTGCACAGGAACGCATCCAGGCGGGTTTTGAATATCTCTAGAGAAGGAGACTCCACCAGCTCTCTGGGCAGCCTGTGCCAGTGCTCTGCCACCCTCGAAGTAAAGAAGTTTTTCCTCATGTTCAGTTTAATTAATGCTCAAATTACAGGAGTCATATGGAGGAGTCAAATGTGTCTCTTCCTATAATTGTAAGTGCATTATGGTAGCAAGAATGTGAAAGTTTAGCAATCACATGAGCCACTAAATGAGCTGCTTCTCCCACAGGTGATTTGGCGCTGAATTCCTTATTGCCAATAGCTAGTCTTACTGAGATGCTCTGCTAAATAGTTGGTGGCTTCACATTAGCTTCTAGATTGCAAAACTGCATCTGAAATCTCTCTGATCTCTTAGTCTCTATACTGTCCATATAGAGACTGGCGATTTCCTGGGCATATTTTCTGACCATGTAATCCTTTGCTAGAAAACACTAATCTATCAAAAAAACCCCACCCTATTTATAGAAAAAATTGGTAAAATGTTAGTATATATTTCATTAAAAAAAAAAAAAAGTTGTAAATTGTCACAATACTGTGACCCAGTCCAAAATTCTCTTTAGTTCTGGGATACTTTCTATTTATTTTCTTTTGTTTGTTTGTTTGATTGGGGGCTGAAGAATGGAAGATGTTTTGTCACAAAAGTTACAAAGAAGAATTCCAGTCTTAATAGTAAAGTCAGTGGCTTGATACCTCTTATGCTGGTACTGAAATGCCATCAAGTATGTTATCAGAGGACACTGTTAGGCTTTTCTGCTTCTGGGTAAGATGGTCCAATTATCCTTTTGTATTTGCAAATGCTTACTTTGTATTTTTTTTCAATTCTAACAGTTACGATTTTTTTTTAAGGTTTCTTAAGGTGGAAATTGCCGTGCCATGCGTAACACTAGAAAACTGTAATATTACAAAATATTTTAAGCAATTAATCAACCACTCTATGGCCCCAACTACAGAAACAGGGCTTTGAACAGTCAGCTGAATTTTACTCCCTGGATTTTCTGTTTTCATTTCCTTGACCAGGGAGCCTTCAGACATGTTTCTGTTCCTGCAGAGCATGGCCTGTGTTTTGGTTTTTGTTTTTTTTTTTTTTTTATTGTAAAGACCCCAAATTCAACTATATAAGTGGCAAAATTTTAATAACAGGCATCACAATATTTCACCCATATGTGCTCAGTGTTCTAATTCTACCCTCCTAACTGACATCCATATATCAGAGTTGCATCAGAGTCGCATACTCTTGAGCAGGACTGATGATGTGGAAAATTGAAGTGTTTGGTTTATGTCACCAAACTCTTTAAAAATGAAAAATAATGAAAAAAAATTTCCCTTTTTAGTTTTATAAAATGTTGTAAAGATGTATGATTGCATTTTGATTAAAAGTAATTACAAGTAACCTTAATTAGCTCCTGATCCCATGAGTTTAGAGGAATGCTCTATTTAAAATGAACTAATGTGAAAAATGAGTATTTCCTGAATATTTCCATAATGAACAAGAATGTTTTTTCTTTCATGCTTTCTTAGTGTTTAAAAGTAAAGAACTCTGAAACAGTAAATCAAATTTAAAATGCTCAGAACACAGAAGCCACTAGTAATCTTATTGTCATCATTCCCATAACTGATTTTAAACATTGGATTTTCATGGATAGGTAACCATTTACTTTCTACATGAGTTGCTGTGATAAGAATTTATTACAGGACCTCAGGGAAATGTTGTTACATCTATTAAAAAAAAAGTTACCATTAATTTTGTGGAATTAGAACATCGATTTAATTTGGCCTCCTTTAATTGATGTTAGGTAGCTTGGGAACTGATGTCCTCACTTTGTAAATGCACTTAATCACTTCTTGCTACAAAACCTTGAATGTAATTTTTCCAATCAGGGCTGACAGTTGTAGGGTTAAAGCTCAAAGCTAATAAATTCGCATGGACTAGATACTGTACTACCTGGTGTCCTCCTTCAAAAATCTTTGTATTGCAAAGCAAGTCTGAATAATTTTAATTAGATAATCTCACTAAGTGTTATTTTTCTAAATAAATTTTAGTTGCTCATGTTAGCACAGTAATTCAATTTGGTGGTGTTTTTCTTCATGGGAAAAAATATTCCTCTGCTTGTACGGTTGTCAGCTAGCATACTGTAGTACATAGTTAAATATATGGTCAGAGTGCCTGGGATTAAGTGGCACTTTGGTTGTCATTTCTGAAGGCAGAGAGGTTTTAGCAGCATGTGGACAAAGACACTGTCAGGTTAAAAGTCACGCAATTCACGAAAGCAAATGTCAACATGCTCAGGTTAACGATGGCACTTTAAATGAATGATAGGGAAATAATTACTTTAAAAATTAGTCTGCTTATTCTCATTTGTGATATTTCTTCAACATTTCACACTTCGTTTGGAGAATAAAAATAGATTTGCGAGTGAGGTGTTTTAATGACTTATTCCTGATGAATAATCATTGCTGCAATCAAAGTTTTCCCTGGAGATCATGGCCCAAATAAGAATGAGATGTTTGTTGGGGGAAGAAATAAGAACTCCAGAAGCCCTTTTACTATAGAATACCACTTTTCATTGAAGTTATTTCCCCTCTTATTATTAGTCTTGTTTGCAATCTCCCAGGCATCTAGTAGGAGCAGTGGGATAAAAGAGCACAAAGGCCTTTTGTCTTGGAAAAACTCCTCAAGCAGTCAAAAAAATCAAGGGTGGTGTTTGTTTGGGTTTTTTTTTCTCACCAGAGGAAGGCTAGTAAAATAAATAAAGCCCCGTGGCAGCTTTTCAGGCTATTAGTAGATTACCCAGTCTTTTTTTCTATACTACTACTGAAGACAGCTCTGGTTATCCATAATGGAGCCCACATACCCTGTAGTTACCAGCACGGTATGCCAGCGATCCTCTTCCACATCAGCTCCATTGGTGAATCACAAGTGTAAGGCTTTTTGAATCGCCTGTCTGTGAGATTTACTCATGCTGTAGAAAAAAAAGGCGATCTCTCAAGTAACTGTGACTTCCTATGGGCTCTTTTTAGTATACTTTCTAGACTTGGTAAACTGGGATACAGTATTTTCAGTAGCTGCTCTATGACTCTGAAAGACATTTCCTTGAGGTAGCAGTGGAAGGGATTACACTACCTTCTCATCAAAAACCCAAGCTCAATTCTTCATTTAGTTCTCACAGAAAACGAAAAAAAATTTTGAATGAGGCAAAGACAGAAACAAGTCTATTTTCAGTGGCTTTTTTTTTTTTTTTGAGGTGGGCAGGTAAGGCTAAATTTGTGAAAAGAAAAAACACGTTTAAGAATTCAAAATGTGAGAATAATCAACTAAGCAGACCTTGAAGCTGAAGCCTTTCAGAGACAACAACAGAAATTGACCACAACTAAATTAGCTGTTCTATGGACTTCCTCTTTTTCATTTAGTCTTTAGAAACTTTATTTGTATCTATGGGCAAAATTAGTTTGGGTTTTCAGTTCAGTGACTTGAAGTTTACTCTTTAAACACATAGCAGAGAGAGACTTTTACTTGTATGTTTTCTTTTAGAACTCTCTGTTTTCTTGGTCAAATGATATTTTTTCATAAAAATACTGTGTTCTTAAAAATATTGTATCCTGCCTTAAAAAAGTAAAACCAGTTGTTTCAAATTTATAAATGAGAATAAACAGCCTTATTTCCTGAGAGATCATAAGTCTTCTCAGGTAAACACGTTAGTAGGCACTTTTTAATTATGAATGTGAAATACTAAATAGGTCAAAGCAACTTGAAAACTGTTTTGTCTTACTATGTAATTAGGATGCATTTTATCTTTACACTATTCAGATTTTGATTAAAATTTTTTAATATATTGACCACTGTCAAATTTATCACTCTTCCCAATTTGCTTTTCACACATGACTTTGAATGTTTCTACCACTTGTCTAGGACTGCAGATACGCTCTTCTGATGAGCGCAGAAGAGTTTGAACTCTAAGGAATGAAGCAGATGATGTTTTAAATGTGTAGATATTCCACCCTCAAAGAGAAGAATTAGGAAATTACTTTTAATCTGAATCCTGTTGATCCAGACAAGGCAGTGTGGTGGTGATAACTGATGCATTGAGTGCAGACGTTCAACTTCAACTGAAATATTCCAGCACTGCAAGTCTTAGAAACTGAGAGGTATAATGAGGGATAATTCTTCTACATGAGGAAACATATTGTGCTGTTCATGTGGTTAAAAGCAGCATGTATTTATGGAATTTAATGGAACTTCTAGTGGAAAGGAGGAGAGACTTTCCCTTGCATACGTGACATCATCCCAAGCTAGTACCTAGCTTGTGAGCATCCTCCCTTCACGTGGGATACAATCTGCTTTTAAGTAGTTAACTAAGTAGGCTAGCTAATTTCCAAATAAAAGGCAAACAATGACGTTCTTTTTGGTCTATTTTGCACCAAACGTATTTAAAAGAATACTCTACGGGGAATAGATTATCTGACACGATCGATCTGAGAATCACCCAGTTCCTGTATATGACAATATCAGTACCAAGCATCTATTCTTTAAGCCTTGGTCCATCCATAAACACGTATTTTGTGTAGTTAACTACTTTTGGCCTTTATGTTAGAAAGTTGTTGTAACAACTTCAGTGTGCCAGTGAAGGAATACTGTTAATTTTAATAGACATATTATTTCTTTCAAGGACATGGAGTTTTCAATACTGTAAAATTAAGGTCATTGTTCTGTCATTCTCCCCTGAAGTAACTGCTTTTCACTCTGTTCATGGGGAACTTATCCTATTGTGTATTGCTTAGATCTCTCAAAAATCAGTTATAAGTAAATTCCTATATTGATCTGATTTAATACAGAAGTGTACAGAAATACTACCAGGATATCATCACTATAAAACCTGTCCTGGGGATTTTATTTAATTGGATTTGCAAAGTACGCATTTCTCTGGTCTGACATTTTTATTTTAAATATTTATCTTTCGAGTCAGTAGCTTGCACTGACCATTTCACTGATGAAATTGAGGACAGCTTGGGATCCTGTTGTTGACATTTGTATTTAACCTATGACTGTTAGAAGGAAATTCATTAGTGAATAATACACAGTTTGCAGTAGTTCATTTTACTTTTTTTATCATGCAGCGAGGCCACCTTTCCTAGATCCACAGCCAACTCTTTATTGCATTTTTTTAATGAGCTACAATACCTTCAAGGAAGCTTACCATGAGGGCCAGCTTTAGGCACAAGCAAAGCAGGTAGTTGCCAAGGGTTGTAAACTGATGAGGGCAGCAAAATCCCAGTTTTAGGCAAGGCAAAACTTCCCTGCATCTCCCAGCAGCAGCTGTGGCTCCCTACCTCCATTTCCCTCATCCTGCGGTGATGGCAAAGCAGGTCTACAACCACAGCCTAATTGAGGGGCTTGGAGCACTGCGATGGGCCATTGCACATCCAGCCCTATTTTTTGCTTTCCTCTAGCTCTGTCTGTCTCCTTTAGAGGGCAAGAGGTTACAGACATAATATAGCCCTTCTGATATGATGCAGGGCTTGCTGGTAACAGTCCGCACTTCCCGTGTTGCTTGTCTTTTACAATCTCAGTTGTGCAGATTTCTCAGTTGCGCCCATTTCACATGGGCGATTGTGCAGAAAGATAGAAACAACAGGATCATAGTATTTTCCAGACACAGACAGCTTATTCTGACTTTCCAGGCAAAAATAATGTTTGATGGAGTCTGTTTGCCAAAGCTGTAAAATTGAATTTGTCTATATTGCAAAGAAATTTTGAAATGCTTGTTGGTTGATTCCACAAAAATGGATGATTGTATTCATGTTCTTCACGCTATGTGTTGTAAGGTAAGAGTAGAGAAACATGGGTTAGTGTGATGGTGACAGGTGTAGTCTCCAAGCAGTGCATGAATTGGTTTGCAGCTCTCTTACTCTTTCCAAGAAAGTATAAGAATTCTTAATCATGCTATTGCCTAATAAACATTGCAACCCATTTGCAAGAGCAAAGGGGAAGCAGAAAGAGCAAGAGCCAGTATGACTCCATACCTGTGAGTCATATTCTGGTATCTGCTGAGTGGCAAAGCTGTTGAGAACTCCTGCTGTTCTACCCCGTTCCCAACAGGCAGGCATCTGCTGCTTTCTGGGACTGCGCGGCTGTTCCCCAGCTGATCTGTGAGTCTTCTACCTTGAATGAAAGTGAAGTCCAGTCAGGCTCTGGTCTCAGGTAGGGAATGCAATGTTGTTAATTGCTTTCCTTTTAAATGACACCCTTACCTGTCTTTGAATTCATTAGTGTGCTATTATGCTCATCAGACCAAGATGCAGGACTTGGACCAGCTGCTATCATAACTTGCAAAACTAGCTACTTTTTTAGCTCTGAGAAATCTAGAGCTTGAGGATTAAATTCCCAAATCTGTCCCTGTGGAGTCCCTGAAGAGTGAATTTCCTGGAGTCCTTCCCTTAGCTCTCTGAAGTGGAGGGGATGACAGCTGGGTTCTCTGCTTTAATTAGACTAAGGAAGCAGCTCATAAAAGATTGGAAAAGAGAGCAGAAATCATCTAACCTCCTAGTGGGAATGCTGCATGAATAATGTTGGGAGGGAATTGATAGCTCCGAAAAGTTAAATAAGCCAAGCATTTGTCAATTGTTTTTTTCCCTCTTTTTAAATTTCCCTGGTAACAGTTGGGCGAGTCGGTGATTCAGAACATGGTTCCATTTATTTGGTTGAAAAGTGATAAGAGTCGTAAATATTTCACAGGAATCTGTGGCAAGTTTCCTCTACTGTGACTCATAAGGATTTGGATTATTATTATGAAAACATTTGTAAAGTTATTGTCTTTCTTTTCATCAGGAAATGTTCACTTGAGAATCCATGCTAGGACTGTGTTGTTCATTGCTTATCTGTTTCTCTCCAGGGTTTAAAGCGTTAGTCACCGTGTCAGGGCACTAAAACAGTGCCTGGTGGTGTGGGTGACAGCATGCAAAATGAATGCCAATATTCAGACCGCGTATAGACTGAAAATATTAGCATCAGGCAGCTATTGGGAGAAATAGCAATTGCTGTTGCATTCACGTGGAAAAAAAAAATCCAAATTAAAGCTAAGCAAGTTTTGTGTTTGTTTTTTTTAATACATATTTCATTCACCAGGTAATACAATTTCTGGGTGACTGAGGGGGTAGACTTATATGTGAATAAGGAAAGGAAGAAAGTATTACCCCCAATGTTTCTTTCAGCAAACAAAAAATAGTATTTGCAATCTTTTCGGGTACCGTATGGTGTACCAGCATTAACAGGTTCAAACTAAAGAACCCGAGAATGCTTTTCTACATGGTATTTAAAGTGTAACTCCTTTTTTGGAGGAGATAGTTAAATAACTTCACCCTCTGAAGTTTAGGGCTGCAGAGTATAGATCCATCAGACCTTGATACTTAAGCCACTGTTTAAGCCTTGAAAGGAGCAGTGTTTTCATTATGGGTAGTCATGTTATTGTGCAGTGACTGTGTCTATAAGTTGCTTCTGGAAAGTGAAAAGACTACAGACAGAACAAGTTAGCAGTTAGTGCAACTGCTTTCCCAGTGGAAACACTTCAGGACCAATTATAGCACGTATTCAGCTGTCTACGTTCTCCAGAGTATTATGTCCCAGCCAGACTGGGTGGCTTAACCTTCTTTAAGGTACAGGATATTACTGACATATCCACAGTGGTCATGTGTGCTTCTTTCTGTGGATCTAAAGTAGTCAGCAAGGACTTTAAAACCAAAAAAGTCTGTGATTATGTTAAATAATGCCATATTTGTTATACTCTGACCAGAAAACAATTTCTGTTTTGGAGGCTGTAACCTCCTTTAAAGCCCTTCTTTAAAATAAAAAAAATGTATCACCCACCCCAAATTATTTCAGAGAAACTCTTCTAAATCAAAGACAAGTTAACTAAGATAATCTGGGTATTAGAAACTACAACTGTTGTATAAATATAATCTGGTAGAAAATTACTGATTAGCATTTTTCTGCTTTGTAATGCTGTATGGAGAAGGAACTGGTTGCCTCTTTCCCCTGTGTCCCTGAATTCAGTCTGATGACAGACATATTTAGATATTTGCATTTAATATGTTTTGTACTCCATGTTCATAAATCTACGAATGACATGGCAAGAAATTGTCTAACACCAGGCAGGTAATTGTGTAAGGAAGAGACTAATAAGCATGCAACTGAAGTATTTTATTTTTTTTATCTTCCAAACACCTCATCTGTTACTATAGAACAAGTTGTGTGAACAAAAATTAAATTGCTCAAGGATCAGTGTTTTATTCAGTAAACGTTTTGACAATCTATAGCTACTTTGAATTAAATTTAAAATTAACAACAGAATTTTTTCTTTAATGTTGTCAATTTTAGTTATTTTTAACTAATATAAAATGTCCAGTGAAACCTTTTGTGAATTATTAAAATAGACCCTGAATTATACTTCAAGGTATTGCATTAACAATTTATTATGTCACAAAGCTAGTAGTTGATTCTCTATTACACTTCTGATAACAGCAGAGCTCTTTTTAGGAATATCTCTATTGTCTTGTGTGAGGTAGAAATAATTTTTGTGTGCTACTTTGGCTACATAGATCTGTATGCACACTCTTCCCTTCTCTACATTCTGTCATGCCTGTCTGTTCAATGTATAGATAGACATCACGATTTAAAACAGTTTTTAAAGTGTCACTTAAATCACCTTTGAATACCTAATACTTGGCAGAAAATTTTGGAATGGTACGTTGAAAGTGGTGTTACTTTAGTTTACCAAGTCACAGGCAAAGAAATGTAATGTTAGTCATGAAGTATAGGTTTAGAGCTCAGGATTCGTCCAAAGTATCTACAATGCAGGTTCTTACGTTTTGCCTGCATATTATTTTAAGTCATGCCATTGATTGACTTCTGTTGCTTTAGAAATATTAGAAATGCTATTTTAATGTAGAACAGCTAATTGTCCTACTACTGTCATGGAAACAAACAGCTTTTTCTTTCATCTGTGGTGATGACTATTTGGATGGGTGAAGTTGAAAAATGGCAGAGTAAAGCCAGCAGAGAAACAATGAAGAACTGTCACCAAGCTTTTTGCATGTATAACAGTGCTGAAATACCCCAAACCAGGCTTATTTTGGTTCTAACATAAATAGAGTTTGAGGGAAGTCAGGGCATTTGATAACAAACGAAAGCCAAGCCTTGTGTAATGCGATACACAAAACACATTTAGTAGGCAATCCTGGCTTCACAATCACTGAATGTTGACACAAGAACGATACTTATATAAATCAGGTTATTTTAAAACTTGGAGTATGTCCTGGTTTGAGTGACATAGGACTAAATTCTCTTCTAACACTTGGGAAAACTGCACTTTCAGAAGACTCTAGTGTCTGAATTTGTGAAACTATTTACTTTATAGCCAGCTTTATAGCCAGGTGCGGGGAAGAGGAGGAGCGAGACCTGGGCACTTGACCCAAGCTGACCAACAGCATTATTTCATGCCATGAACATCACATTCAATATAAATTAGAAAGTTTGCTGTGAAGTTCTTTTTTCTTAATGGCTGCGATCCTGAGAACACGATAGCCAGGATATTTTTTAATTAGCTTCACTACTAAAAGCTGTAATTTGCCTGGAAGTTTCAGAGGTTAGGTATTTTGCATATCAAAAGAAACAGACCAGGTTAGCAGTGCAAAGCAAGTATTTAAATAATTAATAATGGATAAACTTAATCTAACTTCCATTTGGATTTGATTTGTGTTCTAGAATATGACTGATAATTTTTATATATATATATATATGAACAAATGTCCTTTAATGATGATTACAGGCACTGGATAGGAAAGTGTTCTCATATAATAAATGTCCCTGATTGTCTTTGCATTCGACCTAAACAATTTGATCTAGAAAACATGAGTAAATAGGTCTAATTCAGATACCACCTTCTGCTCAGCATATTGCCTAGTGCCAGAACTTCAGCAGTGGCTCTTCCCCTCCTGCTTTCTGAGTGACATGAAAACTAGCCAGCAGAGATAGCTTCCGCATTTAGGATGCGTTTGGTGCAGGGTCCTGGACTGATGCTTTGAAACATTCCCTTTTTTTTCTGACCCATGGACAGAACTATGATGTTACTGTGTACTGAGTATTCACGTGTGGGTGCACCTTGGTTTTAGTGTAAAGAACGCCTTAAAGCTTCTCTCGCTTTTCTAAACCTAGAACCAACAGGGAAACATCCTGTGAGCAGCAGGGTGCTGCTGACGTATCTCTGCGTCATCACTGCACTCAGTAGAGGGTCGAGGCTACAGACTGCACTTCCATTGCCACTCTATGTACAAAAGATGGCCAGGTGACATTTCTTTCTAGTGGGAAGTAAATAGTGTGATTTATTGCGTTGCTTATAGAGCAATGAATTATATACTTGTTCTGTCTCACAGAATTCTTCACTTCTGAATTCATTGCACTAATTCAGCTCTTCAAAGCTTCCACAAATCTGTGATCCTTATGGTCTTCTGATTGCTTAATTATTCTACAAGTTATTTTTATAGAAAACGTCACATCAGAAAGAATATATGGGATAACTTGTTCTAGTCGTACCTAATCTCAGATCTGTCTGTGATGTGCAGATTCTGGCAGATGCTCACACAAGGTCATTCCTCTGTGCCTCAACTCAATTGCTCAGTTCAGTCAAGGATCTGCGCAGAAATATATTCTGCTTTCAGTTCCTTTACATAGCAAAGGACAAGTCCACTCTGAAAATATATGAACTGTCCTGCTTTATTAATAATGAAATATATTTAGGAAATTCACATAATTTTTAATTGTTTCAAGATCACCTGAAAATTACTTTTTCTCTATTTTACTTCTAAATTTAAAATAGAGACTTAGCAAAAAGATAAGTGTTCATAATAATGTATTTTTGGGTGTAGCAAGTTAGTAGTTTTTCTTCCGCAACAATAAGAAAATTTATTCTATAAAATAATGAGATGTATGGTTAAGTAGCTATTTTAAAGGAGAGGTCATCAGACAAACTGGAAAAATGCATAAAATTGCCCTCTTTTTAGTCACATGACATCTAGATTTGTATAGGTTATTCTGACAGAGATACGGTACTTCAAGAATATAGCTTGTTCAGGTAGTCTTTAGTTCAGCAGCTGTCACAGCCAGAACTGTTGGAATTTATCAGTGAATACTGTACAGGAGACAAGCACACCTTATGTTTCATAGTAACAGTTATAAAATTAGGGAATAACTTGAGTTCTGTAATGAATGGATTTTCTTGTCTGCTGTAATAAGTGTTGGTTATGTAAGTAGGTGGCAGAATTATACCTGATTTTATTTATTTAAATGGTAGTCTGCAGTTGCAGAAACAATTGTATAGATTTTTTTCAGACTTTTTCTTTTCAGAGAAGAAACATGTACTTGTGAAATATGCAGTACTTGAGCATTTTTTCCTCAATTGTGAGCATTTTCCATTCTCATTGGGAAAACTCATCATGGGAATAATCACATATTATGAATGGCCTTGAAAAATAAATAAACAATGTCATCTTTTGTTGTTAAGAGAGTATGTGCATCTTACCCATCTGTCTTCCTCCTGTGTTCCTTCTATGTTATTATTCTACAAAGTCAATTCTTCCAAAGAATCTATTTGACATTTTTTTTTTCCTTATAAGAAGCTTACAGGACAAAAAGCAATAGAAATTCACCTCAGTATTGTTCTTGAGGAGCTATTTTCCCTTACTACCTTGAACAAGCTCCTTGTATAAGAAAAATGAAATAGAAGGGAAACATAAAACTGCCTGCCTTTTATCTCTCTCATTTAACGAAGCAAAATTCTCCTAAAGTGTGCCTTGGAGTATTTAAAACAACTGCTGGTACAGTAACTACAGACTCAAGAAAATGTCACTGCCTTGCGTGGTGCTCTAGGTGAAGCCTTGCAGCAGTAATAAAGATGAGTTTCCCCAACTTCATGTTGCCAGAAGTGAGGAATTGCAGAGGCACAGGAGCGGTTCCTGGCAAAGGAATCTGAGAGTCACTAGTGACACTGTGCACATACTCAGTCATAAGCAGCGTTGCTGGCCTGTCTGGCTGCCCTTGCCTTTTAGAAGAGGTTAAAATGGTAATGACAATACAAAAGAGGTACTAAAGAGAAACTGGAGAGTTTTCTGTAAAGGCATGAACACTCAATAATAAGTCCTGTTAATCACAAGTAATATTTCATCCTTATGGCTGTTCCTTGGTTAGGTATTTGTACCACATCATCTCAAGCTACTAATACTGTCACGTTGGTTAATGATGAGCTCCAAGGTTAATGGCTTGACACAGTGATGCCTTTTGATCCTCTTGAAGTCTTCTGTTACTCTCCTTTCCCTGTTTATGTGCAGCATTGCATAAGGTCATATATTTCTTGAAAGAGCAGGCGCTTGATGTAAATACCATTACAGCTGGAATAAAAAAAGCTTGGTTGAATAGTATCTGTCTAAGCTAGAAATAAAAAACAGGTAGTGTCACTGCTGGTTGGGCCTGAAAAATGCCGTAGCTTTTGCTTTATTTGCTAGGTTTATGAGCATCAGAAATGTTCTGACAAAATGTTGGTGACTTTTAGAAATTGCGATGACTATCTGGAATAGATACTGATAAATATTTAAAAGGTTTCCTTTACTTGTTATTTTGAGCAGAAAGCTGTTATTAGAAAATCTAGACAATAAGCTTTTTTGTAACGAAACATAGTTGGAAAATGTGGTGTTAAAAAGATCTCTGCTGTTTGTGATCCAAAATTCTGCCGGTAAAATATTCTATAAGTTTACCAATATTTCAGTGTATAGTCACAAGGAATCAGAATAGAACATAATAAAGCTGCGATGTATGAAGGAATCCCCCCAAAAGGGAAACCCAACAGGAAATATTCTCTCTAAATACTGATATAGTAGAAATGATCTAGGCTCTGTTCATCCTTGTTTTGTGTTGTCATTCACAAGGTATAAAACCAAGTAATTGATTTTGTTTCCTCTAATAAACACAATCCTCTCGGTTTTGTGGAATGTAACTACAATTTCTGAAGAGGTTTCTTGCCTGAAAAATTCATTGCTATTTAGTGTACAATTGCATCCAGCTTTAGAATTAATGCCTTGTATTCACATCACTGAGCAACTATTCTGCATCGTGTGTAGTGGAAAGTTGATTTAGGCAATTTTCCCTATAGATTTGTGCATATGTCACCTTTGGGCAAAAGATGAGCTAATAGAATTGAAATGAATGTAATTGGCAGAAGGTCAACTAGGGAGCCGTATATGTCTAGAGTTTCTAGAAAAGCCAGAGTTGTTTCATGTTGGCGTATTACTTGATTAGTATGCAGGTAAGGTGATTGTGCCTCAACAGAATAATTGGATCATTCAAATATCTGCAAACCCTGGTGTATCTACAAAGCCTGAACAGTGATTAGATCCTGCCTGTTCATCGCAGCAAGCCTTGAAATTCTTCCCACTGTGAAAAACTAATTTTCTGTGGGAATTTATTAAATAAGAAATCTGCATGCCACTTTACCTTGTAAGCATTACCAGCAGAATACAAAGATTTCTTTTGACTTTGATGTATGCACTTCATGGATGCTTTTATATCATTGTTTTGTTATTTTTCTGCATTCAGCACAAATTCCAGTGTTTCTTTGTTACATAGATTTCTAGAGAAGAGTTGCATCTCCATTCAATGATAAAACAGCAGTTCATTTAAAGAAGGGGGGGAAGGGTGTGCTGTGGAAAAAAAGAGACACAATTAAAACATGACAATACGTTTCAGTTGTTAAGAAAAAAGCCAGAACCAAATGTTTACAAGTTGTTACATTTCGATATTCATATTTCTGTGCAGAAATTGGTTACTACTGCATCAGTAAACAAATTTTATCATGTCATCTGATTGTTGTTGTAAAAATAGAATGCCAATCTGTGTTAAGAAGGAACAACCAGTATTACGGTGTAAGATTTCTGTGCTGCCCAGCAGATTAAAAAAAAAAAAAAAAAAGAAGGAATCTAAGCTAAGTTTGCAATGTATATTTCATCCATATACAGAAGTGCTCTGAAGGGCAAAATAACAAGGTCCTTTCTATACTTACAAAATGAACTTGTGCTGTGTCTTGAATGCCTTGGAGCCAGTGTCTCAGTCAAGATACCTTTTCAGTAAGAGGATGTAGGGTGCCATTCAGCTTCTGATCTCAGCTAACGGCAGTCGGCTTGGTTGTAGTGGAACAGAATAGTCCAAATGTTCCCTTCTTCACTGTGTTTTTTTGTGTTTTTAAGTACTTAATGGCTGTGGTGCAGCTACTTCTGGAAGCTGATCTAAAGTTATAAACACAGTATCACTTAAGCTACAGTGTAGCAGAGCCACAGTAGAAGATAATCACCTAAAAAGAGTAAATCCTCTTGGGTTAAGAGTGGTATGCAGAGCTAAATGAATAATTCATACAAAAAAAAAAAAATTTCAGCTTGCAGAATGGTTTGAGATTCTCTCAACTGTGTATTAATTATTCAAAGGTTTCTGAGAAGTGTTTTTCTTAGTTTATTGTAAACATTGGAAATTTGAGATTGATTCTTGCAACAATTGATTTAGAAAACTGTGTGGACTTCCCAGACCTTAATTGGTTGGGTACACAAGCACATACGTGACTATATTTGGTGTAGATTTAAAACTTGTTTTCAGTAAAATCTGTCTAATGAAACTTAAAACCTGCCTCTTCACGAACTGTAAAACACAACAGCTTTAATTTTTTATGAAAGTGAGCATCCAGCACAGTATAACATGGCCAAAAGTAATTCATTTGGAAACTCAAATGGATCTTTAAATACTTTTTCCTGCATAATTTACACAGTTCTACTTGTGTGATACTTAGCACTACTTATTAGTGTTGAATTTATATTATGCAATAAGGGAATATTTCTTTGTTCTTTCTCTTGTAAGTTGTAATTATTTCTCCATTGCTACATGTCAGTATCCAAGTGGTTTGAGGATGGTACGTGAAATACCCATATATTTGTGTAATGTGACACAGTCTTGCCTTAGAAAAAATCCCAAACGATAACATAAACTAAGTCATACTGCTAGCTTTTCCTCATCTGTGCAAAAGGGAGGAAGGCGTGTCATCGCCTTGATGGTTTCATGGGTGTAGATGTAGTGCTGAGGGACGGGTTTAGTGGTGGATTTGGCAGTGCTAGCTTAACGGTTGGACTTGATGATCTTAAAGGTTTTTTCCAACTTAAACAATTCTATGAAATACAAAAGGCCAGTGTATTTTTAGGCTTTTTGCTGGCTGCTTTGAGGCCTGTTAGAGGAAATGTCTGTTAGGTTTCTGTTTAAAGTAGTGCTACGGCATGAACTCACAGACCTGGGTACTGGTGATGGATGAACTATCTACTTGAAATAGATTTTTGACACATGTGTGATGATTTACATAAGAGATGGAAATGTATTGTTAATGTCTTTGCTGAGTTCCATTCAGGTAAGTACATTTTGCTTGCTTTGCCAGAGCAATTACAGTTTGCTTACCTTGCCATAGTTCTTCCTCTAATTTCAATCAGATAAAATTAATCAGCAGTTTCCTGTAAAAACTGTTATATGCTGATTCTGCAAATGTGTAATGTCTGTTGTGTTGTGTTCCCTAAACGACTGCATTTCAGTGATGGTTACAGTAATACACCTGGAGAGGAACGTGGGCTATCTTCACTGGGAAGGGTGCTGTATAAATGTAAGCTGGTATTACTACCTCCTTTCTCCTGCTCTGTTATTTCTACCTTCTAGTCTGTGACTCCTAGCCATTAGCCTCTGATGTGGATTTTTTTCAAATGCTTTTTGGAAAACTAAACGCAGTACAACCACAGTATTTCTCTTATCTGTCACAGCAGTAATATCCTCAAAGAACTCTAGGAGATTAGTTGAGCATAACCTCCCCTGCCTAAATCTGTGCTGGCTACCCTTAATCATACTGTGTTCTCTCAAGTGCTCTTCAACCTCATGCTTTGTTTTTCTCCTTCAATTGACTTTATTTAAACTTAGGACGTACATGTGGAGTTTACATGAAGATTAGGCATGGCTGAACAATGTTATCAGCGAGCTTCTACATGAGGGACAATAAAGAAAAACTACTTTCCAGCCTAGGAAAAAAGGGGGCTGGGGAGCTTATGAGAAAGATCTATAAAACCTGAGTGAAACTGAGAGGATTAATAGGAATGATAGTTCATTGTCTCTTCCACTGCAAGAATGAGGACACACCAAATGAAACTAGTGTGCAGCAGATTCAAGACAAAAGGAGCTGGTTATTAACAGAACCTGTAATTAAACCATGGAATTTCTTACTGTCAGATTTTGGGGTTGATAAAGTTTACACAGAGTCAAAATGAAACTGGTCAAATTTATGCAAGAGAAATCTGTCAAGGCCAGTTAAATGTCAAGACACTGAAATGTGAGGAAGTCCTCAGTCTACAAACAACAAGGTATTCGCACTACACATTAACCCTGTTCTTGGCTAGCAGAAGATGCCAAGGAAAGCCTCCATGTGATACGGAGCTATGTGGACATCTAATGTGGCATGCTCTAGCCTATGTTTTAAATTTCTCTGAGCCCACTGTAGTTCTAATGGAAAGCTTCCTAATAATCTAAATCTTCAAGAATTTTCATCTGTTTGTAGATTGACATAGGTTTTGGACTCTAGTTCTCACAAGAATAGAAGTTTAAAGTAGCTAAAGCATTAGCTAAAAATTCACTGTTATGCTTAGTGCCAAACATGTTTTGCATAGTTTGCAGAAATTCAGTGTTCAGACAACCTGTGCATTGATTACATAGTTTGAAGTTATACTAGAAAATGCAAATGACTCCATTTTATCTCTGTCTTTAGATTTTGTGATTGGTTGGGTTTTTTTGGTCTTAATGAAAAGAGTATTTTTCAGAGCTATGGGGTTTTCTTTCTCCTGCTGAATGATTTCCCCTCATCCACCTCCCAAGGGATAGAATTATCTAGAAGAAGGTTGAAGGAAACATTAATTAAACTTAGTGATAAAATAAAGTCTACAAAGACAGTGTTTTGAGTTCCTTGTCAATTAATCTCCTTATATAAGAAGTTTTAATATTTCCTTAAATTTCATCACTAAAGGTAGCATTACAAGGCAGAGTATGTATACAATGTTACAGTGGGCCTGCCAGGATATAAAAATTAGAAATATAAGACCATAAACACTTCCTGTTTGCTTGCTTGGACTTTCAGGTCAGCACAGTAATTTGAATACGTTTTTTCTGGTGACATACAAAAAGGTGTTACAAAAAAAATTATTGTGAAGAAATATATAGAGGTAGGGGAGTTGGCATCAGATTGCCAGAGCTGACCTGGCAACAGAGTTAACATTCTTGTGGAGTGGGGAGAGTGACAACAAAAGTGTTTCTTCTCTGTTGATAACATATTCAGTTTTACTGGTCTTAAAAACCTGAATCAGAAAGAGAATGGTAAACGCAAAAAATAAGCAAAATGTCATGTACTGCTCTTGCAAAAGAAAATAGTTGAAATATTTGAATAAACAATATAGCTTGGGCTCTGAAAGTAACATTAATTAAAACTGGCCATCCTGTAGCTGTGGAAAGATTGCACGTGTGGGTTGGTTTTTTATTTTTTTTTAAAGTATTTTATAAAAGCAGTTGATTTTAATGGACAATTCATGATCTTAAGTACATGCACAAGCAATTTCAATTTAGCACAGCATGGTCTAGAACTTCATCTGTACTGGTAACTTGGTGTTTCTGATTCTATATAGCCATGGAATACCTGAGCTGTTAAGTCAGCTTTTAAGTTCCAATGCACTAAAATGGGAAATAAAAGTAACAATTATAGATAATTATTAATGTAATGTTAGAGTAGTAATACCATTTTGCTCAGCTAGAATTTCTCCTCTTTGCTTTTGTGTTCCAGAAAGTTATATATATATATATGGTTGAGTTAGTCAGAAATGTTAATGAGAAATGAACTTTTAAGTCTCATGCCTGATAACTGACACTGAGAAAGGAAAAGAATAACTGTAGCTGTGCCCTACTGCATTGATCTGGTGGCAGCTTAATGTAGGAAAACGTTTTTCTTGGTGTCAGTGGACACTAAGTGTAGCCTGAGACAGTTTCTGACTAATCACAGCGTTCAAATACTGCCCAGTGATGAAACCATTTTTGTTCACTCCATCAGAGTAGAGAAATATGTAAAACTAAATCATTGAATGTTTTTGTGTAATAAATGCCTTCATGGAAATCAAAATTTGCTCACTGACAAATCACAAGTATGAAATGCAGCTATCTTCATCAGAGAAGTTATTCATGGCAAATTATTCAGTCAGATCTAGCAACTTGTTAACATTAGTCGAAGAACCTTTTAACAGAAGATAGAACAAGTCTTCATATTAATCACAACATGATCTTTTTTGTTAGTTTATATCAAGTCATGTCAAAGTGATGCTTCAATCTCATCTCATAAAATGTGGATTGTAACATACATCATAGTGTCAGGATAATTTCTGAATTTCTGGAGACAAAAATACATCCTGAAAGACACTGAAGGAATTAATAAGTTTTTGGTTGCAATTAGGGAGAGGAGCCTCTGGTAGAGAGACATGCCTGTGATGGGAAAAGGACAAGAATTGTCCTGGGAATCCTCCTTGGTTACTGAGAGCACAGACAGGGACAAAACACCGGCTTGTGGGAGGAAATCAGACACTTCAAGGGGGTCAACAGAGGGCTGAGGAATTAAGAGTTGCTTGATAGCTTTGGTCAAAGAGTAGAACAAATATACGTAAGAGAAGATATAATAAAACAGTAGGAAAATAAATGTGGATGTTTACATGTTCCTATAAACCTATGTATTTCAGTTATGTCACAATGAAAATGCTTAGAGCTATCACTGTCTGTCTTTATAAACGGGAGTGCTGATTCCCAAGAGAAAAAAAAATTCTTTGAGTGACTTTTTTTTTTTCCTGCTCTTTTGATAGTGGAATAAGGTGCCAGATAACTTGCTCTATTTCAGCATTCAAGGTCTACAGAATGATTTTGAAGATTTGGTCCAATCATTCTTTTAATTAAGCACTTTAAAAGTTCAGTGAGACTGAATAGCAAGATTGAAAGAGTGGAAGTTTTAAAATGAACTGACAATTATTCATGGGTCATCCTTTCTCAGATTTCATTTAATCAAAGACCCAATAAAAGCACACATTGTAAGGTGGTTCATTTTTTATAATTTCTTTAACTTTTTAATCTCATTTTTAGAATTATAAGAGTCATTAAGAGACTAATTTTGAGATTCCCTCCAGAGTTTTCTTAATCAGGCACATTTTATTCTGTCTGTGGTAGCTGTGCATTAAGACTCACTGAGTAAAGTACTTAAAGACTCACTGAGTAAAGTTAGGCTCCAGAAGGAAGGGGGGTGCAGGGGAGCTGGTTAATATTCAAGCACCACTTGCCTCCAAGCTCAAGATCAGTGCATCCCTTTGGAGCAAGAAATCAGGCAAAGGAGGCAGGAAACCTGCATGGATGAGCAAGGAGCTTCTGGAAAAACTCAGATGGAGGAAGGAAGTTTACAGAATGTGGAAAAGGGGACTGGCCGCTTGGTAGGAGTACGGAAACATTGTCAGAGTATGCAAGGATGCAATGAGGAAGGCCCACTTGGAATTAAGCCTGGCAAGGGATGTCAAGGGCAATAAGAAGGGCTTCTTCAAGTACATCAGTAGTAAAAGGAAGACTAGGGAAAATGTGGGCCCGCAGCTGAATGAAGTAGGTGCCCTGGTGATGGAGGATGCAGAGAAGGCGGAGTTACTGAATGCCTTCGTTGCTTCAGTCTTTGCTACTAAGGCTGGTCCTCGGGAATCCCAGACCCTGGAGGTAAGGGAGAGAGCCTGGAGAAAGGAAGACTCTCCCTTGATTGAGGAGGATCGGATTAGAGATCATTTAGGCAAATTTGACACCCACAGATCTAGGGGCCCTGATGGGATGCACCCACGAGTGCTGAGGGAGCTGTCAGATGTTATTGCAGAGCCACTCTCCATCGTCTTTGAAAGGTCATGGAGAACAGGTGAGGTGCCTGAGGACTGGAGGAAAGCTAATGTCACACCAGTCTTCAAAAAGGGCAAGAAGGAGGACCCAGGAAACTACAGGCCGGTCAGCCTCACCTCCATCCCTGGAAAGATGATGGAACAGCTCGTTCTGGGCATCATCTCCAAGCATCTGGAGGAAAAGAAGGTTATCAGAAGTAGTCAACATGGATTCACCGAGGGGAAATCATGCTTGACCAATCTGATGGCCGTCTATGATGGCATGAGTGGCTGGGTGGATGAGGGGAAAGCACTGAATGTTGTCTACCTCGACTTCTGCAAACTTTTGACAGTTTCCCATAACATCCTCATAGATAAGCTTAGGAAGTGTGGGTTAGATGAGTGGACAGTGAGGTGGATTGAGAACTGGCTGACTGGCAGAGCTCAGAGGGTTGTGGTTAGCAGTGCAGAGTCTACTTGGAGGCCTGTAGCTAGTGGTGTTCCCCAGGGTTCAGTACTGGGTACAGTCTTGTTCAACATATTCATCAATGACCTGGGTGAGGGGACAGAGTGTAACCTCAGCAAGTTTGCTGATGATAAATCTGGGAGGAGTGGCTGACACACCAGAAGGCTCTGCTGCCATTTAGCGAGACAGGCTAGAGTGCTGGGCAGAGAGGAACCTAATGAAGTTCAACAAGGGCAAGTGTAGGGTCCTACACCTAGGGAGGAATAACCCCATGCACCGGTACAGGTTAGGGGTTGACCTGCTGGAAAGCAGCTCTGCAGAGAGAGACCTTGGAGTCCTGGTGGACAACAAGTTGCCCATGAGCCAGCAATGTACCCTTTTGGTCAAGAAGGCCAATGGTATCCTGAGGTGCATGATAAAGAGCACAGCCAGCAGGTTGAGGAAGGTCATCCTCCCCCTTTACTCTGCCCTGGTGAGGCCATATCTGGAGTAGCGTGCAGTTCTGGCTCACTGGTTCGACAAAGACGGAACTACTGGATAGAGTCCAGCGGAGGGCGACAAAGGTGATCAAGGGACTGGAATGTAGCTCTTATGAGGAAAGGCTGAGAGACCTGGGTCTTTTTAGCCTGGAGAGGGAAAACTGAGAGGGAATCTCGTCAATGCTTATGAATACCTAAAGGGCGAGTGTCAAGAGGATGGTGCCAGACTCTTTTCAGTGTGCCCAGAGACAGGACAAGGGGCAATGGGCACAAATGGGAACACAGGAAATTCCATCTCCATCTCAACATGAGGAAAAATTTTACTTCGAGGGTGGCAGAGCACTGGCACAGGCTGCCCAGAGAGCTGGTGGGGTCTCCTTCTCTGGAGATACTCAAAACCCGCCTGGATGCGTTCCTGTGCAACCTGCTCTGGGTGAACATCTTTGGCAGGGGGGTTGGACTAGATGATTGCTAAAGGGCCCTTCCAAACCCTCCCATTCTGTGAATACCTGTTTAAGTATACATCTCTGGCTGTGTAGCATTGAAAGTACACGTGTGCAGAACTGAAGTGCATTGGTAAATTGGGTCTACAACATAATATTGTAAAGAAAGTAACAATAATGTCATTAAATTAACTGAATACGTTAGGAAACTGTACTCTGATTTGATAGCATTTTGTTGTTATGTAGATTACCTTAAGTCTTTTATAGGATACTGCAATAAATGAGATTTTAAATTTTAACTGTTTACCGATCAAATATAGTGCTCACTTCTTCCTGTTTTAAAATGTAAGGACAATACGTACTTTATTATTCCTTTCACAAAAATGAGCTGTATTCTTCTGTCTCCTCTTCCATACTGGATGAGAGGCTGAAGCAGGAAACATTACCTGGCTGAATAAGGCAGAAACCACTGGTATGTTTTCTAGATCATATATATATAACCACAGATATAATTCTATATGCACTAAAATCTGTGGCTTTTAGCATACCTTTGATTTTCAAAGATTGGTGAATGAAGAAGAAATTTGGGTTAAGAGTATTGACTGAGCTGTAAGTGCTTGAGCTTGAAAACTGGAAAGTTACTGAGAAAATTCCTTACTCTAAGGCACGAACAGGGCTCTAGCTGCACTTTAGAATCGTAATCCTCCCCACTATTTCATGAAAGCTAGTTTGTTATCTTTATTTGGTAGTTTAAATTTTGTATCAAGTACATTCCTTTCAGTCATTTAACATGATAAATCTCAGTTAGCCAATTTACCAAGAATTACTGACTGATATGCAAAAAAATATTCATTTAGATAATTAAAAATATGTATTGTCTGGCAGTTCTGTCATCATCCCAATATCAGACAATATTGTGTACTATACTGGTACCACAGTATATGCCAAACTCTGGAATGGAGTCTTAAATAGAATAGAGTTTATACAGATGAAATATCCGATGAAGGATGCTCTGGCTGTGCACAGAGTTCAGTTACTTGGTAAAAGAACTTTATACACTGTGAAAGTGCCTTGATCAGAGCTGAAACCACAAACCACAGTCATAAATGTGACTAAATTGCATCACTGCTAAAGGAGTGGCTCAAAATCCACTTGAAAATTCTGCATGGATACTAAATGGTATACAAAATTAGAGAGTCACTGGTCTAACTTTTGCTGAGATATAAGTAGAAATTGTAACTATTCAGCATTAAAACCTTCCCAAGTACTATATAATCAAATTGCAACAGAGACCCACAATTGTTACAGCTGTGACAAGTAACACAATGCAGCAAATGCCACCAGTGTGTGACTAATTTATTAGACTCATTATAAGGACAAACAGTAAAGTTTGAAAACTTCCTTTGTCTGTAGAGACCCAGATCTAAATGACGTTCACTGGGACTTGGAATTTTAAAAACGACAATCCTTTAAAACAAGATTACAGAGTTTTTATAATGACAGCTTCAAAGCAATTCTGAACTATTTGTCATCCGAGACTCAAGTTACACATACAAACAAGAAAATACTTAGTAAATCTGAATAGAATTGTCTGTAGTCTACCTTAACAGAATGCAAGGAGCAAGGTAAATCAGTTCACCTTTCTAGGTAAGAAACTGGCTTTTCAAATTGGTCTGCTCCCTACTGTTTCTTGGAGAGTGATGGAAATCTGCCCTCTTTCTGTTGAAGCCTCATGGAAGCTATTAAGCATTCCAGAGAGGTTGTGTGAGTTTTCTTTAACTTGGTTTATAGGTTGTAGAATAGAATTTGAATTAAACTGAAATATTTTTGCTCTTTGGATTATGTTTGCCGCCTTCTTAATATCCCCTGCTTAATCAATATTAAGGATGTAAAAAGAACGCTTGGAGATTTGGAGATACAAGCTCAGTGCTCATGAGCTGTTCTGTTCAGGGGTGGCAGGGGTGACTTTAGCCTCCCTCCCGCACCCGTCTGCTCTCCCACTGGTAGCTATGAATATGCTGCATAAATAAGCACAACTATATCTTGCCACAGTGATTCCACATAGATGCTAGAGTATAGAAGTTTCTGCATCAGCAGCCTGGGATCATAATAGACTGCAAGGTAAATTGAAAGCTGTTCACTTCCCTTTAAGCTGCTGTGTTTGGGTCCTGATGTTCTTCACAAACAATTAAATTTAAAACCATCTCTGGGAGGTTTCGCTCTCTTCCAGAAATGAGTTAATAAGAATTCTCAATTTCTTGTTGTCAGGCTTAGGCAGAGCTGGAAGCTATTAGGACAAAATTGCACTTTGTCGTGGGTAACTTGATGCAGTATGCCTTTTCAGCCCACTGTGGTCTCTGGAACATGTAAAGGCGGCCATTTCCTCATCTTTTCCTCTTATCCAGTGCCTGAACTTTAGGTGGACCCCCCAGTTCTGGTAGGATTGACTCTACCAGGATTGATGGTGAGATCATTACCATTATTTTAATTTCTATAATAGTATTGGGAAGTGGAGTAGGTGACTGCCAATATACTTCTTGCCTGCACCTTCTGGGCCCTTTTGTTAATAGTTATCCTATACAGAGATTCAAAAACCACATCTTCTACACCTGGGGCATTATGCTTTACTTAATATAGTGCAGAGATTCTTCTCTTACTTGGAAGTCTTGGACGGTGGTCTTTGTTAGGTAACAGGCCAGCAGGCTTTGAGGACTCAGTGGCTTGATGCAGCATGTGAGAAATTTTGTTTTCTATGAACATTTCCGGAATGCTTTTTATTTGAAAGCCAATCCAAAGGTGTGCTGGTTGATTCTGTGTTACGGTGCAAAGCAACAGCTAACTAGGTATTTCTCTTACTCTTACAGAGATAGCATTTGGATCATTTGCTCTGATCATTTTCTTAATATTTAATAAATTCCTGGCTGTCACACTTTTGTTCATTAACTTCAGTTTTGAAAGGATCGACTCAGCTTTTTCAGATGTGTACATGAACATGAAAGAATAGAGCCAAGATGCTTGATTCTTTCAAGTCACAGTCCCAGATGCCTCCAAACTAGTTTGATGATCGTTATCCTGCTGTAGTAATTTAAGCACCTTATTGCCAGGATGCTTTCTAAGAGCGCAATTAGAAAGTTGGAGCTGTTAGTCTAAGCTGTGCTCTGCTTCTGTATTCTTGGTTGAGAGCATTTCATGTTTTCTCTATCAGTTTTGAGAATCTCGATCGGGCTAATGACGTTCAAATGCCCTTTGAACAGAGAGACAGTAGCCTTGTGCCTTTCTTGCACTTTTTTCAGTATATTGGTTTAAAAAATTTTCTGGGGCTGACAATAGGCCTGAGAATAAATATACAATTAAAAATATCAGTGTTTTGGAAGTGCTGGATAGTGTCAGTCAAATCTTCGGAGGTGGGTTCTAGTACAAACAGTTACTATGTAGAAATGCCTTGGTTTTACTTCAGTAGGTAAATTCTATAGTACTCCCTAGGAGTAACTCAAAAATATTTGGTTTTAGCAGCTTCTCACTCCTCTTGTTTTTTTAATTTAGTAATGTTTATTTGCATTAGTAAAATGTACAGGCTGCACTAGCAGCTGATTCGGAGAGATAACTCTGCCTTGTGAAGGAGCAGAAAAACAGTATCAGAACAGACAACAGGCATCTATTTCAAGAACTAACTCTAGAGAGCCAGGCAAACACATCCTTGGTACGGTCTCTGATCATGTGTACTGGAACAAACTACAGTTTTGTAAAATAAGTTTAAAACACTCAGGAATTAAAGTAGTAGTGTGTGAGAAAATAATCTCTAATCTTGTTTGATGGAACCTGTGGTGGTTTGTCATTATGATAAGGTCCTGTAGTAAGGTAAACTCCATGAGCTGCCTTAATGTCTCTATATATGTAATAGATACTTAAGCAACATGCATATATTTTTTTTTTTTTTTATTGACCTGTTCTTCCATCTCATTAAACACAGCTGCCGCTTACTATCAGGAGAAAATGCAATGAAAGTCATTTGAAGAGGGAGATGATTGGTTGTATTAAATCCACCATGTGTTGTTTATTTTGCTTTGTAAAAGAGAAGCCGTTTTATTGCAGCTGTTTGCCAAAAAACAGTCATCACTAAGTGGGGTGAAAAGAGAAAGTGATAGAGAAGTGTAATCTGATAAAGCTAGTGGGAGAAAAAAGCCTTTTCCAATGTTGCTGAATAATGATAGGGATCCTCCTGTCACAATTGTAGAGGAACAGTAGAAAGAGCTTACCTGAGTTGTCTTTATTTTCAAAAGCATTTTGATTTCCAGTCTACATTGACAGTGAATGGCTATTAATATTACTTTTGTGTCCTCTATTTGTTCAACTGCTTATAGGGGAAATAATATACCAAGGTAGGTGTTAAGCACCCAACTCCCATTCACTTTAAAATCACATTGAAGTTCCTTATTCCATGAAAATTTTCCACCACTTTCCTTAAGTTATCCTGTCGTATGTCCTTGTGAACCATCGCAGTTGATGACATTAAATGAAATGTGTATCTCACATGTAATATTAAGGGTCTGAGGGAACTGACTGTTGTCTCTCCTTGGTGAAGTCATTTAACTTCACCATGCATCAGTTACTTCCAGAAGAGCTAGCTGAGAGATTTCTTCTTTTAAAATGGGAATTTTTATTTTCAAGTCAACGTTCAGGAAATTTGCTGAGGTCGTGGATACGGTTTACGTCAACAAAAAGAAATTTTGAAAGATATCCACCCAAGAACACTGTAGTAGTCACTACACTTTCATTTAATGTCCATTAAACCAATCAATCAAAAAAAATTACTGCTGGCTTCTCTTGTGGAACTGGGTATTTCATGAAGTAAGGTTTAATTTACAGGTGCAGGTGTATATCTGAAAGCACAATCTACAGTTGTAACAAATGAATTCAATGCGGCAAAAAAGGGCAAGAGAAGCCTATCGCTCTTCTCACAAAAACAGGAAAGTGAGTATGCCCTTTTTGAAATGTGATGCTTGACGCTGCCCTACATTTCTACTTGGTCTTCCTCTGCCCACTTTCCATAGTTACTCGCTGAAGAACTGTGTAAATATTGTCATATTCTCAGACTAATAACTTCTAAATTCAGAGTGCTGTCACTAGCTAGTAAGAATGCCCTCCAGAGATAACTGTCATGTGCAATGTTGCACAGTGGACGATAGATGTAACTTTAATGCCAAATTGTTTATATGCAGAAGCATAAAGATAATTTTATATCCTACTTGTTTTAACTAGTCTGCAGACACCTATTTCTGGTAGTGCAATGAGAGAACAATCTCTGTAATCTTTCATGTTTGCAAAGATTTAGAAATAATAGCTGTTAGTTAAGAAAAAAAGGGATATTTGGTTTCACTTATTTTACATTTAAAACAAAACAAAACACCAAACCCCAAGTTGTTAGATACCTAAATTTTTAACAGGGATGCTTCTCTATGCTCCTAATTCTTTTAAAAGCAGAGAAAGCAAAATGCTATCAGCATCAGAGTGGTGCATAGGCTACACATCAGTTACACAACTAGACATTATGTCCCCGGGATGTTACAAAGAAGCAGCTGATGGAAGCATTAACATGTCTTGAGTCCTTTTCCCTGAAAGACACAAGGTCATTGCACTGGCTGAGTGAATGAGAAGTTGATACCTGATTTCTTTCCATCCTTCTTTCTCTGACTGTGCCTTAATCCACTGGCTTAGTGATTTTTGGAGGGGGGAGGAGGTGAAAACAGCCTAAAGAAACAAATATTTATGTACATATCGCTGTAATTTAAATTCACCCATTGAATCCAGCTAGAACATACAGCTTCCACCAGTGGGAGGATCAAAATCTGTAGAAGTGCAAATACTGCTGGTGAGAAAGCTTTCTTCACTAAAATAAAAAGAACTAGAAGCAAACCTTGTGGTTAATTATGATGAATATAATCAAAATGAGTGCATTCAGAGGAAACGCTCTTAAATGCTTTCTGTATATTATGCTCATGTTTCTTTCACAGCAAAATTTATAAGTAAAGGAAGAAACATACTGATGCTGCCTAATGTGTACCTACATATGTATCTCTAGATATATCCTAGAAATACTGTTAATTCTCTTTTGTAATGATTGTTACTTAACAGTAAAAAGCAGGTGGCAGCCCCAGCTTGCTTACATGGGAGAGAGTGCAGACATGGTAAAGGAGCAAATGTATTTTATACTAGCTTTCCCATCTTTAGTCTCCAGTTAATTGCTTTTACCCTATAATACATGAAGTGGTTTTCATTAAAACTATGAACCAAAGCTGGGTTGGCAGTGAAGCCCCTGACACTACAACAGCCCAGGGAGGAAAAAAGGCAGGGAACTGCTTTGGACAGCTGAAGCTGTCTCTCCTGACCCATCACAGTCACGGCACTGCTGACAAAGGGAGGCAGCGGTTTTCTAGTGTGGAAGAATCCAGAAGGTTGCAAAGAGTGATTATCAGATAAAGGAAAACTAGAAGCTCTGCTGAGCGTACACTGATGCCCTGAACATTTCTTTCTCTCAATTTTTATTTATTGTCTACTTATTTAGTCTATCTAATGAACAACCTCAGTATGTAACCTCATAATGAAAACATTACAGAATATTTCATGCTTAGTTGGAGCTGAATTTGTCTCTTTGTTTAACCAAGACACACATTTGTAGGGTTATTAGAAAATAATGCATCCCCTGTATATTTTAAAATAATTGCCTGACATAGATTTTGAAATGATGAAAATTATCAGAGAATAACAATAAGGATATTATTGATAACGCATACTCATTAATATCTTTACTTTTATCATTAGTGGCAATTCCTAGGAGCCACAGTTTTGAATTAAGCCTGTGTGCTAGCCACTATGTAAAATCAGTCCAAAACCACAGACTTTGCCTCATAAAGCTTATGATCTAAATATAAGATAAGAGGTGACAATAAGATCTGGCTGTAGTCATAGCACATCCACAATCTAGGTTTTATTAACTGGGAAGGACATTGCAGCAAAGATGAATTTTAAGGGAAGAAAATGAGTGAGGTTGATGGGCTTTATTTTTTATTATTGCAAGCATGAAAGAAATTGTAAAAAGGTCTCTTCTAAAATCAAGTATGGGGACAATGGATATTGATAAGTGCACTGTTCTGGAGTAGGTCACCTGATATTTACTGAATATCATGAGAACTCTTGAGCTTTGAGATCTACTGCGACCTTTCCTGGTGACTGGCATAAACAGCTAATTAAAAGCTAGTTATTGGCAACCCTAGCAGGGGATGTGTCTGGTAACACATCTGAAAAATAAGACTGCAGAACGCTACCGTATTCAGTAGCTATCTAGTGTCTTCAGTAGTCTCATAATCTGTGATATAACATAGAACACACAAGTCACTTAAAAAAAAAAAAAAAAAAGTGCAGTAGCTGTCAGTTACTGGCCTGACCAAGAAGTCCTCCTCAGGAAAAAAATGATTACAAAGCAATATTATAAGAATTAAATTTCAAGCCCCCGACAGCACGCATTGCCATAATGGATCCCGTAATCTCTCCATCCTCAGGTGGTGGATTTTCAAAGGTATGTTCATGCATATGTCACAAGGATTCATGTGGTCTCTGGTGCCACAGACCTGCATTCCTTTCTGGGTTAGCTCCCGCTACTACTAAAATTTGACTACTGGTGCCAAGGCGTAACGTGCATTCCAGATATTTCCCTGTTCCTGGCCCTGGAGACAGCACACATCTTCAGGATAGGGGTCTGTGGTAGCCCTTGAAAGTAACAGCAAGCACAGTGCTTCATTTAGCCATTGTCTTTATCAAACCTGTTTGAACGAGAGGTGCTGTGAGCCAAACGTGCTGTTGATTTACAGCACAGCAACAATGGAAGGATGGGGGCGGTGGAAACCACAGCACAGTGGATTTTGAAAGAAAAAAAGTAATACTGTGCCAGGATATTTTAAGATTCTAAGTAGAGAGTTTGTTCTTAGGTTAAAATGGTTATTCTCACACCAAAACAAGTCATCCTCCTAAAAGAAATGCTTCTGAATATGAATGGGAAAAGCTGTTCTTCATGAGGTATTCTAATTTTTGAATGGTTTCCCAAAGCATCACGGTTTTCAAGAATTTTTGAAGAAAATAAAATATGTACTGAAAATGTGAAAAATGAGAAACAATTTTCCAATTAGTTGAATATAATTATGCTCTGCATCAGGCAAGCAGAATAATAATTTGATGAGAAAAGTAACAGGTAAAACAAACATTCTTGTATTTAGAACAGTCTGGGTGGGGTTTTCTTCCATGGTTTTAAATTTTTTATTACAATATAAGAAAGGTAATACCATATCAGAAATGGAAAGGCTCTATAGATGTATGTTAATCACTTAGTAAGAAATTAAAAACAGACCTAGATTAAATAATAAAATAAAAAAAAAGCACCTGTATTCATTTGATGTCTGTCTCAACTGAACCATTGTCACAGGCCTTTAATGGGTCCAAAGCCCCTGGAGGCTTCCAGATTTCAAGAAACTGAAATGAATCTGACGGAGGGGTTTTCAAATGGATTTGTAAAGGTTGCAGGAGTTTCCTGTTGTTCTTGCATATTACAATCTTTGCCAGCTGTTGTAAAGAACTATTTGTTTAGTTTACACAGTCTGAGACAACAATAATTCAGTAAATCAGAAGTTACTCATCAGGCATGCTTTGTTTTAATTTTGAATATTTACTGTTTTTGCTAAGAGGGAAGGTGTGAACTTTTTGTCATGAAAAATCAACGTGACCTTTTACAAAAATCATGTGAAGCATTTCAGCATTTGGATGTTCTGACATTTTAATAAAAAAGCAAATGAATTTTACTCAAAAATTTTAAGATATATTATGTGTTAACAACATGAATTGCTTTCCCTTATTTGGTTTGAAATTTATTCATATATTTTGAAGTGATCATAAGAGTTCACCTAAGTAATAATAAAAAAAACTTGACCAGTAAAAAAACCTGGGAAATTTTAAGTAAATTCCTTTCTGTTAATTCCTTGAATGCTCCTCAGCAGTATATAATATATGATTTCTGTCAATAATTTTCAATTTTATTTGGTGTTTGCAAGGTATAAAGAAATGTTTCTGCTAATAGAATCTAAAGTATGTTTAAGACTGTTTAAAAAAATTTAGATTTTGGAGCTGATGTGATGGGCAGGGTCATTATGGATCCAGCTTGATGTATGCTGCTAATAGTAAACATGAAGCATGGAAGAACCATCACAGACTGCTCTTATTCTATAAATCTCTAGTAAACATTATCGTAACAGCGGCAGGAATTATTGGTTCCCAAAGGATTATGGCTTAATAGGAGAAACCGTTATGCACAAATTTGACTTTAACAGTGCGACTTGACCATCTGGTACCAATGTAGCTGCTTAGCTGGGTGAAGGTGGGGACATGCTTGGATGCATTGCTGGGTGGGAATTTGAGGGAGGAATGAGTTCTAGCAAATAGGTATTTTAGAGCAAAGGAATTCATCTACACTGGACCAACACACTTCTGCAATTTTTAGGTAGAACACCTTATCTGATAGATATTTGAATAAATATTGCATGCACTAAATAGTAAGAATTTTTATTTATAAAAATCTTTTGTTCTTCACCTGGGCATGATTCAGATTACCTGTTCATAGCTTAAAGCATTTCAAGTGAATGGGTGAGGCATTTAGCATTCAAGTTTCTGGCACACTGAACTCAACCATAGTTGAAACTCGGAGGAATAAGTTAGACAGCTCCTTCCTCACTCCTTTATTGCTGAAAAGACTGTCCTCGGAAGCAGTAATGTTCGCTTACACACACCGTTTAAAGAATGTGCACTTGGAATTTTAGAGAATCAAGAACAAATTGGTAGAAAAACACAGATTCCTTATTTTCTAAGCTATCACATCTATGAGGTATGTAGCATACAGTGCACAAGTGTAAGTATAGGTAAGGGGTAAAAGTTAATCTATAAAGAATAACCTTTGGTAATGCATTTTAGTTACTAGAACTGTTCTAAACTGTCAGTGCATAATTGATAGAGCCTCAGCATCCCTTTGTTCTCCCTATGCTGTAGGGATTGTTTGTCTTTTAACATAGAATTTTCACCATAGTTTACTTGAGTTGTGGAAAACAGAAAACAGTAATTCCGACAACTGGAGGAAATGCTTGTATTTGAGGATATTCTGAGGAAATAACCTTTGCAGTTAAGTGCTTGTGAATTTTCCATTGTGGTGGCTCAATCCTCCTGTTTTCATGTAAGGAAAAACCTGGCTGGTTTATGTAAGCACGTGCTTTGTATTGGTGCAGCGCGTTGGCATTTGGTTCAGTGCCTGCTGTTACCTGGTTTTTTTGTGTGGTTTGGTTTTTCTCCTTTGTCAGAGGGTAACGTGCAGGCTAAGTTTTGTGTCACCCAAAGCCTGCTGGTTGAGTCATGCAGCGAAGCTATCAGTGCTGCCTGTTACATCTGTGGCAATTCTACCCAGAGGAGATGTTGCAAGACAGTGAGTCCCCAGTGGGATGTAATAGAATGGAAGCAGATGGTGAGCTGAAGAAAATTTCAGGGGAGGATTAAATTTTCCAGTTACTGTCTTTTTGATTTCACTGTTATTGTCTGATGAATTGTGTCAGATTTGATCCTTCAGATTGAAATGCTGCTTCTCAATGTGCTCCCAAATGTACAGATAAAGTAAATGGCTGCTGCCGATGTACTCTTTCAGAAACTTAATTTTTTAAATGCGTATTAGGAAGGGCATCTTATTTTGTCATGTCTGCTGTGTGGTTTTTACCTTCAGCTGAGGATTATTTTTTTCTGTCATGGTTTATGTTGATGACTGGGTTTTCGGTAGGCTACTGGTTTTTGATCCGTAATAGTATATACCTGTGTACTTGTAATTTATTCTTGGACAAGGCAAGCAGAAATGCTTTCTCTTGCCCTGGCTTATTTACGCAGCCTTCCTTTGACTCTGATGAACACGGGGTTCCATATAACCCCGTTTGCAAAAGTGAGACTAAGAGAGAAGGGAGACAAAAACCCCAAGACCTCAGAACTGGAACTAATGTGGACACACAGCTAGAGTCCATCTCTAGTGGAAGAGTAAACCCAAGCTCTGGGGAATGTGAAGAATGGAAGCTGGTGACTTCTGGCACCAAGAGGAAGGCTCCTGCTTCACCTAAAGGCTTGCAACTGCAAAGCAGGTTCGCTGCCCTCAAAGCTGAGGAGAAGCCAGGTGGGCTTTCAAGCAAAGTGTCTGGGCCAGCTAGTCCAGAGCTGTGTGGCAGCTATATCTTTTCTTTACAATTTTCAGGAAGCTATATCAAAGTAGAGGAGGCTGAAGTTAAGTTATAGGGTGTTGTAGGAAGCAGTGTCCTGTGCTGTCCAGAAATCAGAGTCTAATGTTAAAGCTGATCCATTTTGTACAAAACGGCACAAATTGGAGCATCTTCACAAGAATACAGGGCACTCTGAAATCAGTGTGGTTTATTGCTTTTTTAATCTTTGATCCAATTACTTTATAGTAAAATAATTGTTGGGTTAGGGAAGAAGTAGAGGACATTTAATTCCGCAGACTAATAGTTTGGACAATGGTTGGGATAGGAGATGCTTTGCCTTTATGTAGCAGAGGGGTTTTGACCCTGCTTTCTCCCATTTCTTCAGTGCCTCACACAGTACAGTTGGCACCATGCCTCGTCTCTCTTCTTTATGATAGTTTCCTAAACAAAAACCAGTTTTGATTGACAAGTAAGTAGTTGCCAAATTATATCCTATTTGTGAAATAGACGACAAAAAACAAACCCAAAACTGTTTGCCTTCTAATAATAACAATGGAAAAGTTCACCCAGCCATGACTTTCAAGATAATCTGTTAAAGTAAGGATGCTTCCTTTGAAAATTCTAAGTACATGACCTCACACAGTAACTCTCACTCAAGACCACGCAAATGCTTGATGACAGCTTCAAACCTAGCACACGCTGAAAGGGCAACACTGTATTTCTAAGGCCCTATGGCTAAAATATTAGAAGCTGTGGTACTCAAAATAGCTGTGACTGAGATGGACAGTTTTCCTCAAGTTGGTGTGAAAATAAACGTTGTGCAAAATGATCAGCTCTCTGCTGAGTGGAGACCGGAAAAGTCTGTATTGGTCCAAACTCAATTTCAACTGGTGAATTATAAGTAAACATTTCTGTATTGCCTGGGAACTCCCAGACCTTTCAGTCTGTGATTATTTTTTTTGATTATTAATTATTATTATTTTACATGATTAAAGTTCAAGAGGACTAAGAAACATCAGGGTACTGTTTACAAATAAAACATTTCCTGTTCAATACAGAAGTGTAAAATTCTTTCTTCATTGCTTCATCTTCCCCATGTCATTTTCATCCACAATCGAGGACTGAATCTGTTCTTCTTCTAACCATGATTCCATGCTGCAGATGCAGTAATAGCCAGAGAAGATTATTGAACGCACAAACATTATCTACATCCATCTTATCAATAAATGTGTCATGAGCCAATTTGATGCAATTATATAGAGGTGCCCTTTCTACAATACCAGTAGATCACTCTGATGTGGAACTTAAACAATAAGACTTCAAAATACTTTAAAATACCTATTGGAAAAAAAGGAAATCAAAACTTATTTTCAGCAAAAGGATATTGTCTAGATACTCATTAAGAGAAGTCTGATAGTTTAACTTAAAAAAAAAAAAACAAACCACCCCAGCAGTAGAAGATCTTTCATATAAATGATGTGGAATCAGGACTTAAATCTTGGATACAATTAAGTCTTCCCTGGCTATGGCCAAACACTATAGTGCCTACCCCCATATTAGATGTTGCTAGAGTTAATCGTAGGGTTTTGTTTCTTATTACAAAATGTTCATTACTACTTTGTTGGCTATACATAGGAAAATGTAAACAGAAGTGGCCCTTTTCTGTATCGTTCCTTTCTATATGCTTATATTGTGTTCAGTTTAATTTTTCTTTTCTCAGTTAAATGCTGCGTGATGATTTATTCCATAATGGAAGAGAGGGTTATAAAGGAGTTTCAACTCTTCTGAATTGAATTGAGGTACGAGGAGCAGGTAAATCTAAATGAAGTTGAAGTCTGTAGTAGGTCATAATGACAGCTTTCTGACTGCTTCCTTTTATTTAGTGTTGACTTATTTACTCAGGCTTAGAGACTCATAAACATTGTAAATACACTTGTAAATGTAATGAACTTCTTTTCTAGGCTGTTATGGTTCAGCTTACTTTGGTGTATTTTAAAAATTGCAATTGTATATATTTGTTTGATCTTTTTCCTGTACTGATGTTGCAGATAACTAGGATATTTGAGCTGCCTGCTGTTGTTGCTACTTAAGTGCTGTGGATATGTGGTTTAAGATGCTTTGAAAGTGTGCATGTTCAACACTTCTCACGTGAGAATGACTTAGAAGGATTGGAAGTTGCCAGCAGTTCAGAATGTTTGACTCAGCTGCCATGTGCTACTTTCTGGAGCCTAAAAAAACAAGAGGTTCATTAGTTTTGAGGGAAAAATAGGCTGTGGAATTCATATCTATATTCGGGAGAGACTGGCCAAATTACCACACAGCTGTATAGCCTTCACAAAGGCTGCTGCTGCTGCTCAAGCAGCTACATTGCTGATCTCATCATGCAGTTTTTCATCTAAAGAATATCAGTACGTTAGAGGAATGTAAGGAGTTATATATAAAAAGGGAGGGTACAGTGAAAAAGTTTTGTCCCAAAACCAGCCTGGTTGGAACAGCACAGTGGGGAAGAAATAGGGCATGGATTGGTGAGAAGGATTCAGAGCACAAGCATCTCGTTGTTTCCTTTGCAGATCAAGTTTTGATACCTAAAACATAACTTAAGAATAGTATGTAGTTTATTAGCCTAATCAGTAGCTTATTAGAATGGTAGCTGTACAGATGTAATTATCATCATCTTGCTCTAGTCTGCAATTCTCAACAAGTTTCAATACGTACAGAAATCGTACCATAAATGTGCACATCCCTCTGTGGGTACCAACTCTCCGTTCATCCAGCACTCTAGGAAAAGATATACACATGCACCTACCCAAAGAGACAATCCCATGAAACCGAACGTATGTCATCCTACGTTTCCATGCACTCTGGTTGTAAAATGGAGGTTCCATGGCAAACAACAAAAGCAAATTAATATAACTACAGTTCAGTGAGCGCTGGAATTTAAGAGTGTTTAGACTAAAATGGGTATTTAGTTTAAAATTTGATTTATGCCTTTATTAATCAGAGTCCAAACTCTTGATTCTGTTTCACCTGGTTTGCACTATTCCTATAGGTTGGAGTTAATGAAAAAAGTATCTTGAGTTTGTTCTTCATAAAGGGAAATTAGAGTTGCATATGGCCATTTTAGGAGTTCTTTCAAGCATTTCTATTTTTCAGCAATCTCCATGCTATGAAAGCCCCTTCAGGTTTTAGACGGTTATATGTGTCTTTTTGTTCCTCTCTAATGAAGTTATAATAAAGCACCAAATCTCTCAGAATCATTTTTCTAAAATTAAATACAAACCCAGTGCTGCTTTGTGCTATTGCCGCACTGTCAGCAGTACAGGATAAAGTAGTATAAATACAAATTACAGCAGCAACAGTTTTTTTCTGCACAAAGGTAGGAGATACTACTTTCCTCTGTGTGTTTTTTATTTAGCATAACTGCTGACTGAACTGAAACGGTTCAGGGGATTATCCTACATGAATTTCAGGAATGGTATAGTAGCTATGGAGCTACTATTAGCTAGCTCTTATGAAGTTATTGGTAGGGAAAACGGAACTCTCATCACATCAGGAAAAATACTGGAAAGTGTAATTAAATTGCTTATTTTTAAAACAGGCCGTAAGGGTTAGAGTATAAGAATGTCATGATGACTCCCTGTGACTGACTGTCATGGGCATTGGTGTCCATGCTTCTGAATGGCTGCAGTTTCTGTAGACTAAGACAAAAATGCCTCTTGAAATAGGGCTCAGAAGTTACGTTTCTAGTGTTTTCAGTAAGCATGTGAAAATTCCACATCAGGATTGTGGCTATGTAATTCAGTATTTCTGCTGTAATGAATGATCTCATCTGAGTGTGTTCATTCCTCTTTCCCACACTTCTTAATGTGCACAGAAGAGTTGGGCCTGACTTCTCTGCGCTACCTTATGTCATTCAAGGCAATACATTTCTGTTTCCCTCTCACTTTGAAAAATGAGGTTCTTTCAAAATCATTAGGTAATGATATTGCTCTAAAAGAACCACATAATATTTTAGCAGCAGGACTCCTCTTGGAGTGTGGAAGTACAGGATGTAAAGCGACTGTGGTTTATAATGTCGCAGGTAAATGCTACTTGCACTCGCCCCATGAAAATTATTTCTCATAGAAACTCCGAAATTTCTTTAAATAGTGTAGACTGATAGAAATATTTTAGCATGTTTGCATCTTTGTTTTTGAACCTCCTAACTGAATAAATTTGTGAATTACATACATTTGGGTTTTTATCCCAATGTACATAAATTGTATAGATAAAATCCATAAATTCTATTGTGCTGTGATATGTTATACAACATAAAACCAAAGACCAAAACAAATTAGACCTTGACATAAATAAATAGTTTAGGATTTTTCAGGAAGCTATAAAAGATATATAGGATTGATTTCTTTAGCATAGATAAGTATCTGTAGCCTAAGTTTCTTGAGCCAGTATTTCTTTAGTTCACAGTTGCGAGAGAGGGAGATAACACTGACTGCATAGAGAATGAATGAATTTGTGGACTTCTTGAAATTTGGAAAGTAATACTTTCATTGTTATTTTTTTGTCCTCTCTCTGCCTCTTTTAGCATTCTCCTTTTCTTTTTACCAGGCTCACATAACTTTGTATTTGTTTACCTTTATTAACTTCAATTATAAAGTTTATATGCCCCTGTAAAGGGCTTTAGTGTAAAATCAAAACAGATCTTCTACTAATCATAATTTTGAAAGAAAGGAAAAACACCTTGACAGGACCATCTTAAAGCACATTGGTGTAAAGAATTAAAAATACAGAAAAAGCAATAACCCAATTTAACCCTCAGGAAACTACAGGCAAGAAATAGAATTTAGCTGCAGTGCTTTATTGTGGGAAAATCTTTGAAATTTTTGCTGTTTATGACTGCACTGAAAAATTAGAGAGTAGTTAAAATTAATGGGTAGTGAAAATCTATAACTTAGTGATAAAGTTTAAGAAAAACAGCTAATCCCATTCCTCTGTGGGACAGTAACATTCCCCGTATGTGGAAAATGTTAATGTTTCTTGATGAAAACAAATTCGTGACTTAAATTGAATAGTAAGACACTGCGTATGTTGGATTGCTGATAAATGCTGCAGATGCCAGAGTAGTTAGAGGTGAATCACACGAATGACTGGAATTCCTGGGCACTGTAAGGGTAAAACTGAGCCCGAGTCATCAGCCTGGCAGCGTTGCTCTGCTGAACAGCCTGAACCACACTTGGCGGTGCTTGAATGTACATGAGCTATCTTCTGTTCAAGCGTGATGAGGGAGGAAGGATTCCTTTAGCAGCAAATATTAGGTAGGAAGAAGTAAGCTACCACCGATAGCAATTCTTTTAATAGAAGAGAGCACTGGGGAGTTGTATGTATGTGATGGAAAGAAAAAGAAAGCCTCTATAGCCTTACTGTTTTGTGCTGAGTGCCTAGGTCTGGCTTAGGTTAGGACTCTGGGGAGGAAGTGTTAATAGTTCTGTGATACATTTCCACGAGCATTACTGCTTAGTCTGCCACATCAGGGAGCAGCATCAAGGTTGCTCGAACTTCTGTCTTAGTCTGCAGTGCGAGAAATATGAGGTGAAATTGTGCTCTGGTTGAGCCTCTAATATTATGCATACCTAAGAGAGAAGTAGCAAGGTATGAGCAATTTTAAAAGAGTTTAAGGACAACCGAGGCTGTGTATCAAGAGATACTACTTTTTATTGTAATGTAATTAGGAAGTCTGAAGTCTTAAAAGATATGCACACATACAGATAGATGCACATCCACATACAGGAAAGAAAGAAGGAAGAAAGGAAAAAAAAAACCACCAAAAAGAAAAAAGCAATCCTTGTGAGTTACCTGTTAGATGCAAGCGGGTGCATTCTGTATCCTCCTGGAAAGGACAGGGACAGTAAGCCAGCTCTGGCTCCAGACCGCCAAGTCTTGTGTGGAGTTACGAGGAATCTTTAATATAAAAAGAATCTCTTGATAGCCCTTCCTGGTCTCTGTAAATAACAGACATGAATGAAATGGTGGTTGTTTTGTGAGGCTAAATGTTTATCTGTTGTTAACAGAGCACTTATTTTTCTTTACCTGGACAGGGTTAAGACAAAAATAGATCCCGCTGCATCTTTTTTGACCATGACATTGTTTATTTTATTCAGTTCTTTAGTATGTTGGAGAACTGTGGCAGTCAGGTTGTTCCTTTCAGCTTGTTCTTAATGTTACAGTTTGCTGTTTTCTATGATTTTACTGGAAAGAGGCAAAAACCCTGAGAAAAGCCTTCAGAATGTGGAACTTCAATTATTAGTATGTAATTCAGATTAAGAGGACTTCTATAAAGAGTGTAGAGACTCGCTTTTTTAGTATGTATTTTTTACAAAGCTGTGAACCTTGGTTAATTTTAGAAAGTCGCATGAACTAAAATAGATGTCCTCTGCTTTAAAGTCAGATGACTCAGTTGAACCACAGGCCCTTGAGCTTTTCAGGGCTGCATTGGTGTGGAGGCTCTGACTTTTAAAATGAGTATTAATTATTGAAATGGAAAACAGGTACACTTGCCCCCCCCCCCCCAAAACATTTTTCTGCCGTATGCTTTGAGCTTTTATTGAAAATCTGTGAAGGTATTACCCTAATGTTAATAGTTAGTGATTTGGACCATGTAGTCGAGGAATTTTGTTACATATTTCTGAGGATCGCTTGCCACCTTTGACCCATACCTTGTGTAATAACTGTATACCACATTTCTATTCTATCCCTTGACAGAAACTGATAAGGTATGGGCAGGCCTTTGGTTTATTCTCACTCGCTGAAGAGGTTTTCTCGCAGGGGTGTGCAAGGAGGAAACAACAGGAGAACTGGGATTCAGAAAAATATCTCCCGGTTGAAACATCCCTGAAGCCAGTCATGCCGTATTGGAACCTCCATTCCTCCAAGCTGTCAAAAATCTAGCTTTCAATAGTTGTGGCCTGATTTTCAAAGGACATAATGGCTATGTGTCCTGATAACTAGCATAGCAATTGAATGTTCAGCACATCCTAAAGTTATTCTGGGACTTGTTTATTTGGATATGTGCCTGAAGAATGGCAGAAGACGAAGTAAACATTTGTAAGCCAAACCTGTAAGAAGCTGGGGTGAAAATTCTCACTCTTCTCTTTTGTCATTATTCTTATTAGGCAGCCTTTGCAACTTAGAAAAAGAACAATGACATTTTAAGTTTCCACCAGATTTTTAGGGGGGAAAATTGTTGCAATTTGGAGGGGAAAAAGGAAAAATTGTTACAAAAATTTTTCTGGCTCTCTAAAAGAGAGCAAGCACACATGCGAAGCTGAGTGGATGCACATTCCACCACACATACTAAGTATCTTCCGAGGCTTTGTTTATATTTGAATCTGTCTCTAGTTCTCCCAGCAGATTGTCATTTGGACCCCATATTTGTAGTACAGGAGCAGTCTAAGGCCTTTAGTGTAAGAACACTTTGGAATCAGATCTCTGAAAAATATGAGGATTGAAAAAGATTAATTACAAATATGGCTTTAGAATATAGAATAGAATGTTTCCTATGGTAATAAAAAGTGTCACCAGACTGGAAATCTTTCAAGGAAATCTCAACCTACCTATTTTGTTCTGTAGAAATGGTTCGGTATTTGTGGTTACATCACAAGGACAATGTGGTTTCAACTGAATTTGTAAGGACAATGTATTTTGAGACACTGATTGAAATCTGCTGTGTAGGGGTAGAGTAGGTCTATCCAGACTGAAATTAAAGGATGTTTCGGATGACTTTAGTGGAATGCTTTAAGGGAAAGGGCAATTTCAAATAGTAAACCTTCAGGACACAGAATTTGGGTACATCAGTGTAGCAGTTTTGGGGAAATATACTGGGAGGAGCATGTAGCCAGAGGTTTAACTAAGTTTACTTGCAGATAGGTGGTGCGTAATCCTTTATTCACAATATAGTTGGAATTTTGTAGAGTCTGGATTGCACAAACACTCCTAAATGCTGCAGAAAAATGAACGGTTCTCGTGGAATATATGTATTTCTGTGTATTTCAATTTTACATATTGTGCTTTTAGCATGTGGTACAGAACAAACAAAATGATAGCCCCCCAAATTGCAGCTATTGCAAGCTAAATATTTCCAGTGATGCTAAATTTTTCAAAGACAGTTTTCATAATATGTAATCATGCTTTTTGGCTGCAGACTGCTAAGTTTTCAAGCACATACAGCTAAATCTAAAGTATGCTTTATTTCTTTTGCGTTTTATTAAAGCTAAAACTTTAGTTCGTAAACCAGATTTCATATACTAAGATCAGGACATCACTTGCATTGTTCTCTGAAGCACCTGGTGCAGATACTAGAAAACAAGCCCTAAACTTTGTAGATCGGTAACTCTGATTTTCTGCTACTGGTAAGAGCATACAGACTTCTCTGGTTCTAAATTGTTTTCGTGTCGTAAATTGTTTCCTGAATTCTGCACTGTGTTCATCCTTAAAGAACACTTTAGCTTATCAAAACCGCAAAAGCATATAAATAGCAACATTCTAGTTGACTGAGATAGCACAAACCAGAGAAGTGAATTAATTTTGCTTTTCCCTCATACACAAGCACCTGTAATTTCCCTTCCACTTGTTGATGTTTGGGTGCACCTGTCTGTTGCTGTGTTTCATGATAGTAGCTTTAACTGAAATTGTATTTTGAATTTGCTAATAGCACTCATTGTAATTACTGTGTACTACTTAATTGGAATTCATGTAATTATTATTTTAAACTACTTTACATGTTCTGATTTGAATTTTTAATTTAGAAAACACATAGTCAGATCTTCGATCTGATTCCCTTTGGATCACCGTGGATGGAGCATACATTTTAATGTTTCAGGTTATTTGTATGCAACAGAGTTTTCCCAATCTAGACTCCTGAATATATGCTAGCAATTATATGTGCAAAGTTACTCTCAGTCCAGTGTACTGTATTTTAAGGTCTAAAAATTATGTTCAGTCACACAATAGTTTAGATTTGAGGTTCTTTAATAAAATAATGTATGTCTAAAATACTTTGTCTTACCAAGTGCAACTGCAAATTACTTTCTATGCCTTTTTTACATGCACACTGTTAATAAAAATATCTAGTTGTACATATATACAATTTTTTATTATTTATTCTTTATTTCAGAAATATAGGTATCTTTATATCAAATTTAGAAATCACATTACAGACTTTAAAAGCAAACTTAATGGATAAGGATGCTAGGAAGTGATTGAACAAGTGTGGTTTAAAGAGGTGTGGATCAGCTTTCTACCTAGCTGTGGCCTTTAGATGAGCTCGTAACGGCTGATACTGTAATAGTCTTTTTCTGCAAAAGTACAGGAGGTGTGAGTTGCATCCAAGGCCTGGGGAGGGCTTTCTGTTGTGAATGGTTGCAGTCCTGGTGTCCTGATACGTTGGCTTCAGTGAGAATAAGTATTACTCTGAAGCAGGGCCTACAGTATCACCAGGTTCTTATCTAGTGGCACCAAGCCTGTCCCGTGTATAAAATAATAAGGCAGACACTATTTTAACACAATAATTCGGACAGCCTTACTTTGTTTAGTCCATCTCCAACTATTATAGAAAGGAGTGATGTAATTATCTGTATTCTGTTATTGAACGGCTAAGTATGTCTCATGAAGAAAATCTCAAAAAGATTTTAATTAAGTTAAACTAAAATAAGAGCTGAAGTATAGAAAGTGCCCTAAAGAATCTTTAATATCAGAATGAGCTCATACCATCTTCTAAAATAAAAATTAATACAAGCAAGTTAATATTCCTTCAGTAAAGAAAATTAAACCAGAATTGTACATTTAGTTGTAGAGGTCTTGAGTACTCGCCTCTTATCAAGTCCTGTTTTCCTTCTGTCTGTATCTCAAGTAGACCATGAAAGAGCCAAGTCTTGATGGAGATAGGTCTTTAATGTCTCTCAGAAAACAGAGTGTCCTTATTGCTGAGAAACTCAGCTGGTCCCCTGCTCCTGATATGTTGGGAATAAACTTAATCCTTACAGAAGGCCACTGTTGAATCTGGTACCTCGGGAGGTAGTTTCCTTACAGCAGTGTGTGAATTTAGTTTATTAATATTAATTCAGGAAAAAATACCCTTTACTATACCACTCTAGCATCTCAGAGCAGCATGTAACCTGTTAACATCATCCACTAACTGCGTGTATCTCGGTTAGCAATACTGTAATGCCATGGAAAGGAAATCATACTGTGAGAAAATAATAAGATGCTGTTTGCAGCAGGAAAAGTTTGTAAATCTTTGGTTTATAATTTGGAAAACTTGGTGAGTGCCTGCAGATTGTCAGATGCCAAATGATACATGAGCTCCAGCAGCACTGCATTGCAGTTAATGACCTACCGTTTCAGGGGTTTCAAGTCTGAGGTTGGATTTATGTCATGTTTCTTTTCAACATCTGCGTAGATGCCTTACAGCTTGCGCTTCACATACAATTTAAAGGCCAGTGTTAACATTTTCAAACCAAAGCATATGCACAGCATGAATCTTTTTATGTATATGTACCTATTGTGCTGGTTGCTGCGGCTTGCCCCTGTCCAGCATTCAGCCGTGTGGTTCCTTGCACTTTTTCTTCATCTTTGTTTCTGCTGCTGCTTCCTGTACGTTTGCTCACAAGAACTACGTTTTTCTTCTTTTTTTTTTCCCCCCTAACCTTGATGAACAGCCTATACCTCAATGCCGAAGCTCACCTTTTTCTTAACTGAAAATGATTGATAGAGCGAGAATAACAATGGAACAGTTTGTGTGTCCTGACAACCTCGGCTTTTGCTAGGGCTTCCCTCAAGGGATTGGCAGAAGTGTTATTCTCTGCAGGAATTTAGATAGCTATGAATCTAGTGAGAAACCAAGTGGGATTTTAAAACTCCTGCTGTATAGTCTGAATACCTTTTTCAAATAGCAAGCCGAGAATGCTCTGTTGATTCTGTCATGGAATACTTTGAGGGACAAATATTCCTTTTTGTTTTACACAGATAACATGATTTTGGCAGATGAATTTCAGCATTATCAAACACAAGTTCACATACTTTTATTTGTTTTAAATGTTAAGAAATAAGATGAAAGACCATGAGTAGACTTTGTTCAAAAACTTTCATTATTCTTACCTCTACATATAGTTTGATGCACACGCTACATAATTCTATGGTGTTTTAAGAATTTTGTTACTGTTCTTGCTCTGCTTTTGTTTAAACATGCTGTTTTCCCTTAGCATGTTACCCATACATTTTTATTTTTAACATGAATGTAACAATAACCTTTTTGAAAGAATGTCTGGTGAAATTAGTTAGGCTTTTAAATATAATGGGCTCATAAGGCCAGATTTTTGAGTGGTGTGGGAAGATGGCTTCACTAAGATCAGGGGACTTGTGCCAAATTATACCTACAGAAGATCTGAATGTAAAGCTTAAGACAGTTGTTTATTAAAATTTGCATGTCTAAATTTAGGCAGAGAAAGAAAAAAAATCAAAAAGTTACTCAAGTAGAACAGATTTCTAAGTGATATTGACTTTCTCAGGTTACTAAGTCATGAAGACTTACGACAGTTTTGCTCCTAGATCTGTAGATAGAAATGTGCTGGGAGAAGTTAATGGCTTTGAAAATAAAAGACCAAAGTACAGTAACATCCTTGAAAATGCTGACTCCATAAGTCAACATTTAAACGGGAGCCTGTCTTCCTAGTAAATAGCTTTTCAAAGTCTTTCTTATCATAGTAGACCTTAATTAAAATAGTTCAAAGCAGTTGGGTCATAAAACTGCATTGTTTTCTTGTGCTAAAAAGAATTTCTGCACTCAGCAAGACTTCATCAGTTCTCATAACTTAGCAGTTGAGCCAATAATCTTCTTTTCACTATGGTGAACCACACATTAAGAACGCCATAAGCAATTATTTAATCTTTGTAACTCAGGGTTAGTTCAGGACCACAGTGGTCTAATTAAAAAGTGGTTCAGTGTATCATTGATTTCTTGATACGAAAACAAAGTCCTACTTAATTCTGCATTACTTTGAAAGCGGTAATGCTGATAGCCAAGCTTTCTATATAATCACTGAAGGGTAGAGAAGGAGACAAATGAGTCCTTGCGTGCAGTTTGCAGGGGCAATAAGGGAAGAGAAGAATCAAGAAAAATCAGAAAATGGAGAGAAGAATTTAATTCATGGTGGAAAACAAGGTCTATGAAATTGGTTTAAAATACTTGTTCAATCAGCCAGTCTAACTAAATTTTGAAGGAAGTTTTGTTGTTGTTTTCTTGAGATAAAGCTTTGCAAAAAGTACCGCATTGCTAGCATCAGGCATTGGCCTTCAGTGATCTATTCGCTTGTCAAAACATCAACATCACAAATTCATTGCATTGCCTTACGAATGACCTCCTTTTAGCCCTGCTTTCTGTAGTTTGGAGTTTCATTCATTTGTCATGTTGCAATCCTATTTCTGGTTTAAATTTCCACTTCTGTTGAAGACCTAAGTCTAAGTAGTAGTGTAAAAAAGCCCATAACCTCATTCATAACTGTCATGACCTTTAATTCGGAAGCCATAGCTCCAGAATAGCTGCAGTTAATAATCTTTTCAAGAAGTCTATTCAGTCTTCGACTAAAAATTCATATGGTAATGTTGATTGGGAAATTGAAGAGTCATGTGGAAAGTGAATAGGAAAATAGAATTTTTCCTCTTTTTCTAAGAGAAAAAAAATCTAAAAATGTTAGTCTTTTTATTATTATTGTTACTTCAATTCAGCTGTCCTGCTAGTGGGCTTCTTGCTTCAATTCAGCTCTCTAGTTTTGTGCTGTATTGTATTTTCACAGTGCATGAAAGCAGTTATGTTATAGAGCCTGGTGTCATGAGATGATGCTGTCTAGTTGTATAACTCTCCATAAAGAATAAGATGTAAGAAAATTGAATGATAACAACAACAGTGTCAAGCTAATCAGGTAAAATATTTTACTTTTTAAACATTTGAATTTCTGTAAAATATATTCTCCACGTGAAGCTGCTGCTCACTTGAATACTCCTGCACATTCATCACTAAAAACAGTTTCCCTAGAAAAAAAAACCAATTGCCAGTCTCTACCCTACTACCATTAATGAAAAATAAGATGGTATAGCCTACGATCATTTTTACTAAACAGCTGTGAGCAATTGTTAAGGGGAGGCTATAAAAATATCACTCCGTCCTTGCATTTATGGATTCTTTGTATTCAGAATACTAGTTCAAGCAGAACAGAACTTTCCTACTTTTTTGGAGTTACATCTGCACCTGCCCGATTAGAGACCAAATTAGGTATCTTCTGTAAGGTAGAATAAACTCCAAAAATTCATCCTGGAGATTTTCAGAAAGTTAAGTGTATGAAGGTCTTAAAAAGAAAAAGTGTAAAACGAAATGTTCGAGTCCCCTTGTCTTCTCAAAATTCCTCTCTTGGTATTTAGAATTCTATTTACACCCAAACCAGCTCCACTGTTGAAGGAACAGCGTTTGTCAAAATCAGTGCCATCTGGTGATGTGCCAGTAAATCCTTTACATTTTTGCATATTTTCCCACATATCAGGAATTGCTTTGACATGTTGAAACAAATGCCATCAAACCCGTTTTCACAAATTTTGGTTGTACTCAAATTCTTAGTATACTTCTGCTTCTTGCCTTTTCTATAATAATATATTAAAACCATCATCACATTCACAGTGTTAGAAGATTATCCAACTTCTATAAACTAATTTGGATGGAGCATCTTCTTGTTCACAGTGAATTCAGGATCTCTTGCTTGTGCATATGTTCACTGCCTCCCCAATTATTTTAATATCCTTGCATAGTTGGACTTCTCACAGAGAATCACTAATAATGTTAAATGCTTGGAATCACCTGTTTTGGAAAGAAAGCTGCTTTCTCATAGTCTCGCTATATGCTGGGACTTGCTTCTTGCAGCTAAAATGTGTAGCTTGGTGTAGCTCATGTACAGCTGTTTCCCATATTTCCAGAGAATTGATTTGAGGTTTTTAACAGCTCCTTTCTTGCTCCCAGCTCACCTTGTCAAGCTGCTTAACTCCAAAAGGACTATGGAGCCTCTTATCATTTCCTAGCCCCAAGGATTCAGACAAAGATCTGCTTCCAGCTTCACACCAAGCCGGGTAACGTAGCAACCCTTCCAGCTGGCTCCTGCCAGAGACGCCTAAAGTCACCGTTACCCTCAGATTCTGCCCTTTTATGGTTTCTTACTGAGCTTTAAAAGAAAAAAAAAGAAAAATCCTCATTATTTTGTTGCTAAGTCCATAGTGTTCTGTTGTATTGACTCTTTGGTCAGAGTTCAGTGCAACAAACTGTGTGGGGAATATTTTTTGACTCAGACAAAGTTTTGGGAAACATATTATGTATTGCTTGCAATTTTGAAACGTAGCAAGTGCTATAAGATGTTTTTTCTTCAGCTGACCCAAACCCATGAAGAATGGACTAGACCACCTGTTACTTGTAAAACCACTTCGCCTGTTTGTGATGAAACTGAACATACATTTAGAGGGGTTTCTTGGTTGTTGTTTTCCCCTATATTTGATAACCCATTGATAATCTTGACCAACTCTTCATTTTCAAGAAGAAACTGGTAGAGAGTCACAAAATGCTGCTAGGGTTGTTAAGCATTATTGCTTTATATAAAATATAATTCATATGAATAAAAGGCTGAATATCATTAAAATTTTAATATATAGTCAAAAGTTTAATAAATAACTCTTTGGGTTGTTCAAGTTGTTTTGAATCACTGTGCTAGCTCTATAAAAGTATATTAGCTTTTTAATGTACAGTAAGTTGAACTGGTTTCAAAAAGGAATGTATAAATGTACAAGGTATTTGAAATGTGTCTCTTGCAACAAAGTTCAGAAGTGTTGGAATTTGCTACGATAGTATGCATTAAAATCTATGTCATTTTTCTCTTAAGAACCAAGAAACTAAGCTAGATCCTCAGAAAGTAAACATTTTGAATCCAGGAAGTTTGTGGTTATATATGAGTGTATGTAAAATTCAGTCTGAGATATCGTTGGCAGGTGGTGGGGGTTAACCCCAGGTGGCAGCTAAGCCTCTACCAGCCGCTCGCCCGCTCACCCGCAGTGAAATGGGAGGGCAAAAGTGAGAAAAAATTGTGGCTTGAGATAAAAACAGTGGAGGGCAAACCGCAGTGAAATCGGAAGGGCAAAAGTGAGAAAAAATTGTGGCTTGAGATAAAAACAGTTTAATAGGTAAAGCAAAGCTGCACACGTAAGCAAAAAAACCAAGGAATTCGTTCACGTTTTTGGAATTAATTGTATGAACAAGTCATGTGGACATTGTTTTCTAAATTAACTAGTGACTTAGGATGCTATAGGTTTTTAATGCTTGACTTGACATGTTTTAGTTTGATTTTTTCAGTGGACGCGCAGCACTATTTTAAGATTAAGTATTCTGCCAGTTGTTTGAATACAAACAACAAAGCACGTGTGTCACTAGCCAGTTTTCTACAGTTACCTTGAAGTCTACCAGTTCATCTTCTTTTCAGTCAAGTAAATAAGGTGATTTCTAGTTCTGCCTAAAAAAATCACAAATACTGTACCTAACTGCTGATGTCAGGGGCTATTTCGGCACATGTGAAGTCAGCAAAGTGATTAATGACTCATTAGAAATTAATACATTTCCCAAAAGAATTTTGCAGGCATTCTACTGTGAAATTCCTTCTGTACTCCATGGGAGCTACATGTCTTAATCCCCATGTCCTGCACTTTTTAAGTAACCTTTTGGGAACATAAGCAACTTAAACAACAGGAAACGTATACTGTTAAAAAGTATTGCATGGCATTACAGCACTCCAGGTAGAAATCATTCTTGAAATGAAAATGTTATTGAGAGACTTAAACTGGAAACTCAGAATCAAAAACACCTCTACGTTGGTAGTAACTGGCTTGGGGTGGGGGGTGGGGGGTCGTGTTCCAAATACTGAAAACTTTACGTTATTATCCATGGCAAGGCTGAAAGAGGACACGAGGAGTTGGATTTCACCATGGTATTCACGCGTGTACAGTCACTCAGTCTACTCTTTGCTTTTAGCAAATGGGTGTGTTTTAGAAGTGAGTCATGAAAGTTTCCAGCAGACATAAAAATAAAGAACTATTGTGATTGAGGACAAACATGATAGTGAAGGAAAAAGGTGTGTTTGACTTCTAAATATATACACAGTAATTCATTACAAACAGTTCAGGAAGCAGAAAGTAACATACACAGTGTGCTGAGAAGGTAAGTCCTTTCTGCAGAAGTGCAGTAAAAATCAGCTGTTTCGAAGGTGCATTATCAAATGGGTTCTTCATCCATCTCAGCAAAATATAGAATCTTCATTTAGTCATTCATTTTTTGGTGTGTTCCATCGTTCCAGTTCCACATAGAGTCTTTTCTTTTCCCTACTCTACAGAAATTATTTTTGATGCAAGGGGTGATGTGTAGGACATTTTTCTGTGCCTTTAAATGCAATTACTTGACTTTTAATCCAGAGAAACAGGTAGTTGTTTTACAGGCTTGCATAGATAGATCTGAGATCGATTATGTAGTATCTTTCCAAATTTCTACCATACTTACTTATAAAAGTACATTTCTTGCTTTGAACCATACTTGCTTATAGTGGTATTTACTTGGGTAGCGTATCCATTGGCCTTGTTCATGGCTACCATGGTGGAGTAGACTATTTTACTCTCAGAAAGGAGATGAAAACTATGTGATGCTGAAATTATTTATTTCATATAAATAACTGAAGCAAGATCATTAACCTCATTCCAGTACTGTGACCATACCCTCTTCTCCACACACTGCTCTTTTAGTCACACCGTTGATCATTCATCATCTTTCATACCATATTCAAAAATGTTGTCCTTGCCATGAGGGATATACTCAGTTTCTAAATTCTGTCCTTTAAAACATGGAAAGTCATAAGGAAAAGAGAAGCAAGAGTAGAATGAACAATTAGCAGTTTTGTATCGTTACTTATATGCAACTGTGTTTATGTTTTAATTCTTCAGGTGCTTACACAAGCCATGACTCTTCAGGATATGTATTTTTATGTATATCAGTTAATCACATGGGTACAAACCAGTGTTTAGCTAGACTTAAATCTGGTGTTCATTTAGCTGTTGTAACAGTGAACTGTAGACGTGCTGTTACCATTGACTCTATGCAAGTGTAGTTGCTTTCAGAAGAGGAAAGGTACTGTATTACAAAAAGTCCACCACCTTCAGCACGAGAGCCTTCTCATTGACTTTAACGGGCGTTAATCAGGCCTGGTGCCAGTGACTGTTTATGTGTATATTTATATTTAAGCAGTAAATACTGGAAGCCTTCATTAAGCTTAACAGTAAAAGTGGATGACCTCTCAGTATCAAAAGCAGTCACATACAAATAGTAAATTAAATCAAGCATTAATCAAAACTGTAAAATAACCTGCTTAATCCTTTCAGAAACAACACACCCACAACCTTCCCCCAAACCCTTGTCAAACAAATGGTTTTTGCGGTGTATCTGGAAGGTCATCAAGTCCTGGGCTATTTCAGGAGCAGGTTCCAGATGGTCTCTAACATGCTGAATAATGTATGTCTATGTGGGAGTGGGGAGAGAGGGGCTCGAAGGAGCTATTGTACTGATATGAGTAACCCCATGCATTTTGCATTCATATATGACAAGCTAGGTGTTATAATTAAAACAGCTCTTGCATCCTTTGTTTCAAGTAGCAAAAATAACTTGCTTCAGGAATCTTTACTGACAATATCATTTCATATCTCACTCCACAGCACTCTACAAAACCTTTAGCTTTTGTTTGGACTACGTTTGTCTTGATTATGGGAGCACTAGTGTTTTGATGGTATGTGGTATTCTTAGCTTGACATTCCATGAGCAGTAATCTTTTATCTTGTAATTCTTACAATGCTATAAAGTTAAAGTTTAATGGCTATATATGCGTTATTATACATAAGATAATTGTATTGTATAATGCAAATGTATATGTTTAAAACTGTTTTGCATGAATTTATTTGAAATGCACAGGACAGAGAGACAATAAATGCATTTTCAGCATAATATGTAGAACTCCAACTGTCTATATGCCTCAAACTACATGACTACCTTGAATGAGTTTGTTCTGAGGCTGCCTGTCTGCCCACATTATGTGTAACAGGGAAAAACGCTGACCAGGTATTAAGCTAAGAACAAAAGCTGACAACCTGAGGCAGTTTTTTACTTAGGTCAGAGGTGAAAATGGAGTTTATTAACCAGTGGTCCTTTTCAACAATTAGCCCTAATGCTACATTCTCACCAGCGCTATGATGAAAGATGAAGGACGTGGAGTAAATACACTTTTGGTGCCTTCATTTGTGCATGCAGGAAGATACAGATGGCACTGTGTTGATATCCATTATAGAATAAAAAAGAAACAAAAATAAATACAATAATGTTAAAAAATAATAATAATGATGCTGATTATGTCACAGAATGGTGAACTCCTTTTCCCTTTGCCATCTTTTGAGTTCCCTTGTGGCCATATCTCTAAATCCATGATATTGGTGAAATCCTGTTCATGTGTAAGGAGACCAAGGATACAGAAGAAATTGCATGTAGATAAATCAATGCATTGTTTTTGTCCTAAGGTAATAATATTTCAAAGTACTTTCATGCTGATGGTTTTCAGAATAACTATTTGAAGTGAATTGTTGGCCTTGGACAAATTCCTGGAGGAGAGAGTGACGTACATGTCACAAAAGAAATCATTGTTATAGGCACAGCTAGTGACAGTGCTCGGTGTCGACAAACGAGTAAGTTGACATAAAGCCTACCATTCAATTACTGGCATAAAGAAATCTCTAAAACAAGATTGAAGGCATGGCCTATGGCACCTCGAGTTTGAATAATAGAGCAATAGTAAAAAATAGACAATAGACAGTGATGCAGAAACAGAGAAATGTAATCTCTGATCCTTATCCTGTGCCTATTCGGTGGTCTAATGCACAATTTAAATTTCCTATACAATCAGTGATCAGTAATTGAATTTTTATAATATTTTGTACATAACTAAAAACATATTTCCAGTTTGATACTGTGGCTATTAACTCAAGATAAGTAAGATTTCTGAACTGTCCATTAAAGTTGTCTTCTCCAGGTCTGTCACCGTTCATGAGCTCCAAAGTGCATTGATGTCATTTAGCCAATCAGTTTACGGAAAAGAATACACATTCACAACAGCAAATTGTTTCCTGGAAAATTTGGATCACTAAAGTTGATAGGCTATTGGCAAAATGTTATCCAGAAGACAATAGAAAACCAAAATAAAAATAATTGTCAAACAGCTGCTATCTCTACAGCATACAGTAATGCTCAGGCTTAACTGTGGCTGGACAGTGTTTTGAGATACACTTTAGGGTGACTGGAGAACATCAAGTGTGAAAACTCTGCAAGATCATGTCCTTCAAAGAGAAATCTAATGAAAGAATAAGGAAATTACGAGTTTTTCAACGGATGACTAGCCACAGCTATTCTTAGGGGAATGTATGTGAGTGAATGAGAACTACAGATATTTATTACATTATGGTCATGATTGAGGGGCATGTGAATTTAAAAGTAGACAGGAGCATGGACAGTCTTTAGTGATCATACACATCCCAAAGTCCAAAAAGAAGTAGAATATGTACAAGGAATTCTAAAGACGTGGAGAAGGGGAAAATTAAGTCATGAGGCTCAATCTTTTCTGTGTGACAAAATCCAGTGACTTCCATAGGGTTTTGCCCCTTCCTCTGGGGATTATTCCAACTGGCAGATCTAAGCTTCTACTTTATATGTTGGTTCATCTGTTCCAAGTATTCAGTTCTAAATACAGAAGGGAAGTTGTCATGTCAATAGATAAGTGGCATAACAATATGCAAGAGGACAACTCAGGAAAGTGACAGGTGTACATTTTCTTCATGATCCTGCATGATTGCTGTGATTCTGAGGTAGTCAAGAAAGCTCCAACCTTCTAAATACCTGAGCTCGCTGAGTCCTCAGCTTGTCCTTGAGAAGCAAAATTCTGGTGAGCCAGTCTGGTTGCTTGCAATGACAAAGCAGCGTGTAACTGTGTTTCCTAGAACACGAAATTGTCTTCTGCTTCTGAGTAGGCTAATGTTACTTCATCACCCCCTACCATAGGGATTCTGGTGTATATACCCATGATTTGAAAGTTATTACAAATTTTTAAGCACTCCCTTTTTATAACAGGAATTCTGCAGAAGAGGAGGAAGAGGATCTAATGGTATTAGACATGAACATTTTAATTTAAAAGACAGATACTTGGTAACAAAGAAGCAACCGGATCATTAATTCTAGCCATATGATTGTTCCTGTCCAAAACCAAGTGATAAAATAATATGCTAATTGACTAAAAGCAACTCAGAGGAGCTTTACAGAAGGATATCTGTCATTCAGGTGATTTTCCTGTAGCTTCCTGCCTGTAGTGAATGTTCTTCCTCAGGGTTTAAAGTTTCTGCTGTTTTTTTTTAAGTTTAAATGCTCACATATGAGGAATGAAATGAGAAATTTCGGAAAAGAATCTGCATTTGATATGTTTCCTGTTTCTCATATGGAGGAATTCTATATTCTTTTCTATTCTAAAGCTTAATTTCCAGTAAACAAATGTTTTATTCTTCTGAGTCAGGTATGTGAAAAGGCACCTTAAATCTTAATGTCCAAATCCACTATACATTTCTACTTTCGTGGAATATTTAAGTATTTCCTGTACATATGAGCTCATCTGTGACTTCAGAGGAACTAAAAGAAACGGGACTATTTCACATATAAAATATGCTAAAGTTTAACAGTCACTTAACAAAAAAAAAAAAAGAGTTTAGGAAGTTATTAAAAAAAATTATTAAGGTGAATGATTGAAATTAAAGTCTACGTAAGGTAATAGACGATCTGGTCTTGTTTGAACTCTGTTGGAGTTTTGCTATTAAATTTGGCAACATCAAATTTCACAGACTTTAATATAAGTTTTTTACTTGAAAAATCTTTAAAAAGTACACTGCATTTGATTTATTTCAAATTTCCTAACATAGCTCAACTTGGGGTGGAGAATGTGCTTCCTGTACATTTAGCATTTTATAAACAGTTGAACAAGAAATCTTTTTTTAAAGAAAAACAAGCTTAAAGATACATTTTAAGTCAGCATCCACTCACAAAACTACTCCCCGACACCGCACAAGAGAATTGTGATGGATTAACTGAGTGCATAACAGATATTGTTTTAGTGCATTAGCCCTGATTTCCTGTTCAAAGTGATTGATTGAGCCTCAGTCAAGACAGTGTCCACAGCAAATATTAAGCAAACTTACCCAGACACAATCAATCACTCTTATCAAAGGATCACCATATTTGGAGCAAAAAAATGATAAAGCACTACCTGCTTTGCACTGTGCTCATACAGTTTAAATTATTTTTCTTAAAAACAGAGAAAAAGAGATTGCCTTTGTAAAACTATTGTTTGCTTCAGTGTATTTCTTCAGGCTGGTCAGCTGTAAGTTATAGAGGTGTAATTTGCTTATATTACAACAGGTTTGCTATTTCAAAAAAATACATGTTTCAAAAAAGACATGGTGAAGGCATCATAAGCTAATTTGAATATTTAGAGAATAACCTAACAGTAAGAAAGGTCATTTGTCTATAAAAATGGACCTTGGTGGTTTCAGCCATCATTGATTACTGCTAGTAACAATACTTTTTCTCTGAGGACTGCATTTCTAAAGAATTCTGTATATTCTGCTGTTATTTTACTTAGTTTATTTAACAATTATTTAAGCACCTATAAATATTATTTAGGTATAGTCAGAAGGTCTTATGTATAGCAGGCAAATGTGATTTTATCATTTCAAGGGTATGGAAGATTCTGTTTTTCTTTGTATGTGGTGTGACTGAGCTTTGTGGTGCTTAGTGTTACAGCAGGCTCTTGTTAAGCTAGACATTGTTCGTGGCTTCTGTTCAGATGGGTCTCTGCAAACCCTAACAACAAACTGAGACAGCACAGGGCTTTTGAGCTCTGTCTTAGATGGCGGAATTTAGACTCTTAACACACTTAGTAGGATCCTATTTAATCACCAGAAGAAAAAAAAATACTTTCTTTACATCGATAGGAATGAAAGGACCTGCCAAACTGGTCTAAAATAGAGAACGAAGAGTAACAATCCTACACTATAGGAAAGAAGTGAAGTAGCAAAATTTCATCATTAAAGGTTGTTTTTTCTTAAAAACTAAGAAATTTCTTATAAAAAATAGCTGAAGAACGGAAAATCAGGATTAAGGAAGTTAGTTGTCAACTACAGGAGAAACTGTGGAGTTAGAATTGCTCTGTGGCCCCACCATGCAGCAATATAAGTTTATGAACTTTCTCCACTGGTTTGGGAGCTATTAAATAGGGATATCCGACGAGTTTCCCTGAAGAAATTCTGTGTCATCTCTGTGGCTACTGTGTCCCATCAGCCCGCTAGAAAGCAATTGAATCGGGTTTTCTCAGTTTAACATCAGTACCAGTGTATCCTTTTCAGGACCGCTGTTGGTAGCTTAAGACACCACTGCCAACTGTGTTTTACCTTTATTTATTTATTTTTTATTTTTTTTAAGATAAACTGTAAAAATAATCTCTTGAAACCAACCTCTACTTTCCTGGTAGAGGGATTCTTCCACTCCTGTTCATGTTCTAGCTGGAAATAGGAGTTTGTCCCACTACTATGACTCAACATTTAATCTATGCACATTTACACAGTTTTCAGTTGCCTTCCATCCAAATAACTCACTAGAGTGGCTGTCTGGAATCTTAACTTTCCACCAACCTCTAATAATCTTAGATGGATTTTTATAGCATAAACAGATTAAAACAACTTCTTACGATTCAGAGAAGAACACAAATGCTTGTCCTGTTTATAATCCAAGCCAGCATCTGCAACAGTCTTTAATTGCTTCAAAGCATGCAGTGGGAATGTCTTCAAATGAATTTCAATTGCAAGCTTGGTCAATTAAAATGCTTTTAATTGTTCGTTGGCGACCATTCAATCCAACTTTTACACTCTCATTGTCATGCATTGCTGCTTTGGTGTGTGCATGTTAATAATATATGGATACATCCATCCAAGAAAACATTATCTAAATGTATGTGACACCGTGCATCAGAGGTTAAAAAAAACATACAGTCATAGAAAATATATTAATAGTGTACGTTATAAGATCCACCTAGTAAGCAAATAGTTTCCCTTTCCTATGTTTTCATTTTCTTCAGCCGCAGTGAACAAACCGCAGCACTCCACTCCTACCTCCCTCTTCTGCCCCCTCCCCACGGACACACTTCCAGCTCCCTCCAGCCCACTGGAGAGTTGGTCATAGGAGGATGTATGATGTGTCCTTCCCTATTCCTCCCTCAGAGAAGCTCTTTCGCTTTTTTGTTAGCTGCAGGAGAGTCGATATAGGAGGAAACAGAAGCAGTAGAAAGTGTCTGTACGCACATGGAATATTTCAGTGGCCATCTCTGGACATTTTTGCTTTCTCTCATGTAAGTCCCAGAGAGTCAAGCTTGAAGAGTTTATAGCATATTGTCCAATTTTGACTCATCCTAACTGTACAGTCCTTTATCTCTAGGCCACTTTACTTTTTTTTAGTACTGGCTTTTTTTACAATAAATCTGATGAGGGTCTTTTGGGGTGTGAAGTATGAGTGAAGGCTGTGGTTGCTTTTTCTTATGCTTTAGTGTTTGAAAAATTTAAGCTAGCAGTGGAAGTTGCCTTTCTGCACTGATTCAGTTATAGCAACATGTAGTAGATGATTTATGTGATAAAAGGACTTTTTATTAACCTCACTGAGGTTCTTGGTTTCGCGGTTTCTCGGTAATTGTTTTCTCCATTATATGCTATCCATGCATATTGGGTTTATGTGGCAAGGTTTTGGTAGCGGGGGGGAGGCTGTAGGGATGGCTTCTGAGAAGAGATCAGGAGCTGCCCCCATGTCGAGCAGAGCCAGCTTCAGACAGCTTTAAAATGGACCCACCGCTGCCCAAAGCTGAGCCCATCGGTGATGCTGGTGGCACCTCTGTGATAACATGTTTAAGAAAGGGTAAAAAATGCTACATAAACTGTTTACTGTAGTGATTTATCTGTCTGTGCTCGTATAACCTGTAATCTGAGATTGTGCACGTTATAGTGCATATGCAGATTATCAGTAAGTGTATCTTCTACACCATAGCTTCTTAAAAATAGGGAAATGCTGAATTATACCTGCAGTAAAAAAGAACAGACTTTGCGGTAATCATAATAAAGTCCGGTGGAGTGCAGGTACCTGTAATGGCTGCATGTGGGGCTCTGGAGAATGTTATAGCTTGGTTAAGTGGGGTTTTTTTGCACTGTGTGTAGTAGTCTTGGATCGAGCCATTCTGTAGCAAGTCATTTAAGTTGTACAAATTTCCTAAATATTCAAAGAGGGTTTCTTAAAGCATTTTTAATTAAGATATTTTAGAAATATAAAGAAATGTGCTCTACTAATTTTCTTTACTTAATAGACTCAACCAAGGTAAACCATTGGAGACTGTATAGTCTTTCAAGGAAATGTCCTTATCAGCTAGAGATTAAATTAGGTCATCTTGAAAACCTGGTTTGGTGAACCAAATTGGTTTGATATTTGACAGTACCTCCCCTGGAGTTTTGAGTTAAAATAGTGAAATAGTAAAAGAAAATCTCCAAAAGGGATTTCGCATCTCAGCGGATGTTTTTCCTTTGAACAAAATGATGTTTCATTTTATAATTGAAATACAGTATGCCTTTGAACTTTCAATAGCTAAAGCTATTAAGTAAGAGTATCACATTTCATTTATTATATTACATTTTAAGTTCAGTCCATGCATTTTTAATTCTGTTTATGTCTTCAGAGCTTGCCTCTAGTGGAATAAAACCAATCAAGTATCTAGAACAAGAATTAAAATTTAGGTCCTAATTCACCATTGCCCTGTGGTTCCTTTGTGTTTGCTTGAATAAGTAGAAAGGACAAATATAGTAAATGTGAGTACCCTCTGGAGAATACTGTTATTGTACAGGGTCAAATAATGTTCAAATTCTGCCAGGCCCACCTAAGAGTCCCATAACATAAGAAAGCTGTGCTCCATGGTGGCTAAAGATAGAAGGAGGTATATTAGCTCTGTGCCAGCGCAAGGTAGGAGAAGGAATGGCCACAATAGATGGTTTCACAGAGAATCTGTGTTCAAAATAAATAAAAAAAAAGAATTGATGGTGAAGGTCAGGTGTGTTCTAGTTAACCTGTATTTGAGCTAACAGCGGTGAGTTTCCAAGCTTTCAAAAGTTTGTGAATAAAAAAAATTAAAATTATCTAGGTGGGAGGAGATGAATTGTCAGGATACTGAGGGAAACATCCTAGGCATCTGTCTCTTAAGAAGTCTTGCGAGCAGCAGCATAGTGTGGTGGGTTGACCTGGCAGCTAAAGCACCACCTGGCCACTTGCTCACTCAGCCCCCCCAGTGGGATGGGGGAGAGAACTGGAACGGCAGAAGTGAGAAAAACTCATGACTTGGGATAAGGACGGTTTAATAAGCGAAGTAGCACATGCAAGCAAGTAAAAATAAGGAATTCATTCACTACTTCCCATCGGCAGGCATCTAGGAACTGTGAAGATGTCTTCCTTTTGTACCACTACATGGATATATGTGTACACGTGTGTCTTCATTATTCTTTCAATCGTGACCTTGCTATGAAATTTTTATTTTTGCTTCTTTTAAATCAGAAAAAAATAAGGTAATCTTAAGGTGCAATCAGAGCTCAGCTTTCTTTAGCAACAATTTTCAGCTAAAACTTTGCAGGCTTTTTTATATTCAGTTATTTTTGTTGTTATTAATGAACTCATAATTCTGTCAAAACAAAGACTGAAAAAAATGACATGTGTGATTTAATATTCACCTTTTTAAAGGACATACCTTTTCTGAGTACAGGAGGAGGATTCAGGGCTGAATGTTAAGACTCACAAATTTAGCAAGGCCTACTGTATTTTTCAACCCTAAGGACTGTACTAAATCCCTGGACTCGGAGTAGGCTAGATCTTTGAGAAGCTGTGCCTATCTTGTTGATGATCTTTTGCATTGATGAAGGAAGCATTTTTTCCTATTACCAGATCGGTCTGGCCAATTTGAAGCTTTTTTTTTCTAGAAAGGATTAATTTTTTTCTTTACTTGTCAGGGAGTCCTGCTAGGTGGGCTTGATTTTAAAGTTGATTTTTGCCATTTAATGGTAGGAGGACAGTACATATGATCACTATACGGAAGAGGTGGCAAGTGTGTTAGAGCAAGGCTGTATCTCAGGAACAGTCCTCTGAGGAGAATCTAAACCATAATGCTATTTAATATCTGACTATGTACTATATTTAAATGAAATCTTAGAAATACGGTGAATACTCTTCTCGTGTGTTTTTTCACTTTCACTTGTCTGTAAGTCATCTTTTTATTGTTGATTGGGGAAAGTACAGGAGATGATGAAATATTTTAAACTTTTCCATAAAGAATTTGATATGCTATTTTTATTTCTTCCATCTTCCCAGGCATCTCTCTGCACTCTTGAGGCTTTATTCTTTTTGTTTGCTTGTTTGTTTGTTTCTTGCTACTGGTCCTCTGTGAGCAGAGGGATGGGAATGTTTCTTTAGCTGTTTGTACTCACGTGTCACGCACTTCTCAGGACTTAATTAATCCAGTCTCTCTCCCTTCCTCAGTTCTTGATGTTCTGACATTCAGATGAGTCACCAAATGCGTTATTTTTTTGGTTGCTAGATTGATTTCATATGTGAAATTCATTTCAAGTGCCTGTTCTGAATATACTTGTCTACCTTCAACTTGCCTGGCATATTGAACAGAATTCGATTAGATGTGTTTATAAAATGACTTCTCTCCAGGCCTGCAATTCAGCTGAAAGTGTGAGATGGCTGGGGAATTTGTAGCTTGCAAGCTTCAATTGCTGGAACATACTGAGTCATCAAATATATCTTCCTTTGTAGATGCAAAGCAAGTTTCACCTTAGGTATTTAATTACGGCATGCAGCATAGTTGGGTAGTGTGTGGGTGTTAATGTCAGCCAAGGCTACAGGGTGATATCCAAACAGCCTTGTTTCATCCAACAGACTAGATCTGGGTTCGGCACCCTAAGGTATAACTTGTATTTGAAACTAGTGTGATAAGGTGTGACATTCCCTGCACAAAATGCAGAATATTTGCTACACATTTCTATTTCAAGTTTTGTTCCTAAATCTGATATTTGTCTAGAAGCAGCTTCCTTCAAACTGGTTCTAAAAACTTCATCTCTGTATATAGGGTTATATTAGTGTATACTCTTAACTGTATAATCATGAGAGATTATTCTAACGGAACTGTTGTTTTAGGCTTCTTTGCAGTATTACTTTGAAAACCAGTTGTGATTGTATGCTGAAAATTTGAATAATCAGCATGTTTACAAGCATTTTTAGTATGTTTTGGTAATAGAAAATAAAAATAATTTATTGCTATTAAAAGTGGTATGTATTATGACAATGGCTATGACCAAATATCTGATATAAGCAAATAAATATTATAGTGATTTTCTTTACCATCAGAGTGGGAATGTAATGATACTGGCATATTTGCATTTCACTCTTCTCTGTCAGCTAGCAGTGCTATACTATTTCTAGATTAAAATAGTCAGCAAAACATTTATTCCTGTTTTAATCAGCAAATTCGTATATAATTTTAAAACTATATACACAGAGAAGGTGTACAATGAGACGATTGTTTAGTTAATTTCTGTGAAGGCAAATTAGAGTAACATAGATGCTATTTTTTTCTACTTATTTATTATATAGTATAATTATATCTAAAGATTCTAAGACTATGTTCTCTGCTTTACTACTGCCATGTGAGAGTGTTATTAGCAAGTCAGTATAGAACATGCAGTCTATTTACTGTTATCTTTTTATGGAATTTGTGCTGGTGCTGACTTTGAGGAATGTATCATTAAAGCGCCTTATCCTTAAAACATAATGTTAAAGCAACATTTCTGATGATGTACTACTGTGATACATCATCAGCACCAGGCTTCTTGCTGTTACATTCCTCAGAGCATAATATTGCAAAAGAAAAATAAAAAAGAATATTGCAAAAATATGGTGTTAACTTGAAAAATTAACATACTGAATATGTTGTGGTACCTCTGTTGTTGACTCAGGTCCTCAATCTCTCCTCTACATAGTGCCAGTATACTGTCAGAAGATTCACATGATTATGATGAAAGAATTATGTCATCAATTAACTTCCCTGCTTTAGGATGAAATCTTACTGATATTTGTAAATATTTGCTTGCTTTTGCAAATATTGTATTAAAATGTGCATATGATTTCAACAAAAAAGCCTGTATGAAAACCCAGCCCAAATTAGGCAAAGTTCAGGCATAGGTTTTATAGCCCAGGCCTTTCTTTAATCAGAACTTGAAATCCGTCAGAGGAAAGGGTCCATAAAATCAATTCTAAGTAATCTTTGAAATGAGATAATAGTCCATTCATCTCCTTAATATAAGCATGAAATTTTCTGCTGCACTTCATGCCTATACATTTGTAAGAATTTTGTCAGTGGAAATGGGAGAGAAGCCATAGGATTACTGTAGGGGTGACTTCCTCATGCTGCCACTGCAGGCTTTTTTTCAATTTATTTTTGTAATTTTTTTTTTCTCATTGAAAAGATATAATTCATTTGTGGAATGATGCCAACGAAACTTGTTACTTATTTCATATTAAATGAGAATTAGTGGCAAGCCTACAACATATGACTCATAAGTCAGTGTTGAAAGTCTAAGTGCAAGTATTAGAGAAAGCAATACCGTGATCTGCGTGGTATAATTCAAGGTGTGATCTGTTACTGGTAAAACTACTTGGCAGCTACTACACATGTATGTTTTTATTTAGGTATGGTAGTGCCCTGGCTTCACTCGACTTTAATCCCTGTATATAGAAACCACTAGATAATACTCAGAAATTGTTTCTTAAAAAAGCAGCAACTTTTCCTTTGAGAAGTTCCATTTCTTAGCATGAGCTCGAGCAGATGGCTCCTTTTCTCACCAAGTCTCTCAGTATCAGACTTGGTCTCTCTGACCAACCCAGTTGGCCTGGGCTGGCTATCTAGACAAAATCAAAGCATCTATAGATAACATAAATTTTGTTATCTGTCATTTCTAGGAACTGTCAAAGAGACTGCAGGCTCTTAGAGAAAACATAATTTTATTTTTCTCCTTCCCCTTGAGGCTTCCCACCCCTGTGAGGACTTTTCTATACATAACAAAGTGCAGTTGTATTTACAGAAATGGAATCTACAAAACCCGTGACACCTTAACAACTGGGCTTTCTCTGCTCTTCTGAGATGAGAGGGGATATCCCGTTGCTCCTCATTTTCCTGTGAATTGTCTTACTCTGTTGTTCATTTCAATTATACTTTCCCACGTTGGAAACGTTATCACGGCATGAAGGTGGAGGCCAAGAAGAATAGCTTCAATGTTGTAAAGATTCTTTCTATGTAACACAATCTAGCAGTCTTGGTTTACTGAAATAGAGGGCAAAACTTCGGTGTTACTCTTGCAAGACAAGTATTATCGTAAGTGATGCAAGCCTCATTTTCCTGAGCTAAGCAGCAGCAGAAGGTAATGAGAGCTGAGTACCAGACGGATATTTGCCAGTATGACTGTTCTTTCATTTTTGATGATCAACTTCTATTTTCCTTAAATGTATTCATTACTTAAAAATTTGATCTGAATAATTCTGTTTAATCATGCTTGCCATCTCTACTGTACGCTAGAAAATCAGTCTCTAATATTCAGAAATCTTAGAATTGTAGTTAGTTTTGCTTATATTCAAAGATAGTAGGTTATCTGAAACTTCTTAAAATTGATTTTTGTCTTGTTTTGAGGGGTACATTATAGTAGTATGAACTAGCTGAATTTGAAAGGTTGAATGAAAATTCCAAATTTCAGAGGCTATCAAGGGCATTGTCTTCTTGTTGGAAAATGTTAAATGTAAGAAAACGGGGAATTCTATGTGGCTTGTAATGTCAAGTTCTCCTTTGGTACTGATTTCTGGTTATTTGTTTGATAAATAAAAGACATACTGTCTTCCAGTTGAAGAACTAAGTGTAGGTACTGAAATGTTTGTTTCTTCATAATCACTTAAGACAGGTAATGATATAAATAGTGAATTTTCTCATGGAATTCCACTATGTTGATTACTTGATTTTCATTCTAGACTAAATGTTATAGTCTATGATACTTATTTTTTCTACAGCAAGATCTATTTGTGACACATACCATATTTTATATGAAATAACTTGGAGACTTTCCTGAAGATTTTTCCTCGTAAGGAGATTAAAAAGTGTTATTTACTGATGTTGAGAGGATGCCATATCACATGTACTACAAACTTAAATATGCGTAGCAAAACTACCATGGAAATACTAGGGGAAGAATACAGTGATATAATGTCTCCATAACATAAAAAAATTACTGCATATATCCTTTCTTCAAACCTCTGGAAATATCTCATAGGACAGGTGTTAAGTGAAACAAAAAGATAATTGGGGGTTATTTCAGCGTATTACAGAAGGCACCAGCTCCATGTATATTCTCTTTCATTATATTTTCTAGTGAAATTCAAAATAAGTTGCTTTTTAAAGCAAATACTAAAGAAACAAGACCTACTTGCCTTCTTTCAGTACAAATATACTATGAGTTGGATCAATAAAGCACATTGTTTTCCAAACTTATGCATGCTAATTTTTTGTTTTGTTTGTTACTAAGGGTAAAGTTACTGTAGTGTCATCAAAATAGGGTGTGATCACAATGTCTTTGCCCTTGTCTGTATAAAACACTTTCTTGGATAGTACGCTATTAAAACTGTGCAGGTGCTTTGGCTTTTTTGTAAATATTACCTAACTAAGAATGTAATAAATAGGAAACTATAATTTTAAGCATCGTTTGATGTTTTTCTTCTCTCAAAAAGAAAAGATAACTCTAAGTTTAAATGTAGACTGTATCCAGTTTCTACAGCCTGCTGGGCCTGTGTGCACCAATTTGAGAATTTTGTGTAAAAGGCGTATGGATTGTTATATAAAAGAAAAGTTGTATTGATGTAGCTAGTGGTTTCAAAATCTTTATTTTATCTGCTTTACATGATTCTCGCCTGACTGATTATTGAAAGCAGCACAAAGCTCTAGATGGAAGCAGTATTGTCTATTCCTATAGCTTTTTCAAAATCGTATGTTACCCTGCTGTAAGTCAGAAGACATTCTGGTGAATCACCTGGAATTCCATATAATGCAGAAGTATGCAATATCGGACTTATAACTGTAAAACGCTTCTCTGCTCATTGTCATGGTTAATTTTTCTCCAAATAGTTGCCACAGCTTCACATAATCTCTGCCTTAAAGAAAAACATAGCAGTTGCACGCATATGTGATAGTCTCACCCGGAACACTAAAGAATGTATGTGCCTGTAGTCCCTGGGTAAATTCCCACCCTACCTTTTAATCAGAAGCACTTGCATCATAGGCAAATATTCCATGATGCTACATAATTTCAGGCTTAATTAGTTTTCCAAACCTTTCTGGTTTTGGCAGAGCGGAGTGAGCGGGTAAGCAGTGTGAACTGAAGCTGTCTTAGTTTGCAGTGAAAACCTCACTGAGGTGACTTTTTTGTCATTGATTACCGGGGAGGTTTTCTCCGGCTGGATGCCTTCTGCCTGGTCACCATAAATTAGTTTTGTGTCACTGCCTCTAACAACCAAAACACACTGATAGTCTTTAAATGATGGTTTATATGACCTGAGACAAGATCTAGCCTTATTTTTCTGCTCTATTACTTTCAAAGAATAGTCTTTCTATTATTAACATGCTGTAGTAAAATAATTTAAAATTCCTTTAAAATTTATGGCAGTTTTGTTCATTTTGTCTCATAAATGCAAACCTTACTGGAGTTGTAAACTATTAATGAGCAGATGTATAGATATGCATTTTGATAATGTGATTTTTTTTATTACTTTAGAATGGTTTACAGTTTGATGGTTTTTCAGGACTCTTCTGGCTTAATTTGTATAGCTGTATAAATAAGATAGGAATTCTCTAACAGTATGATGAAGTTGTAAAAATATGAACTGGCTATGAGGGCACAGTCATGGCTGTAAGCGACTACGTCTACCCTAGCAGGTACGATAGGCAGAATCTTCTCTGATTGGAGTCAAATTTAATGAAGCAAAAAAGGTGGTGAATAATGACAAGGAATGAACATTTCTCTTATAATTGCACATTTTTCATCTGATTTTCAGGTGAAGATCAAAATTTGAAACTGTTTAATAGTAGTTTTTAATACTTGTAAGTTTGTAGTATTGCCAGTTTCCAAATGAGTAGTCCCTTGCTTTCTAAGTAAAAGCTTTCAAAAAAGTAAATACACAAATTCAATTTTACCTATAATTGCACTTTTGATTAAGAACAGCAAATTCCTCTTTTGCATTACTGTCTACGTCTCTGAGGGGGGTTGTTTTTTGTTAATTTGACACAGTGAAGGTGATTTTCAATCTACTGCTATAGAAAGGCTAAAAAAAACCCCCAAACTGGTTCCGGGCGGATCCAACAGCCCCAGTGCAAGGCAGAGCTGAGCCTGTTGGCCACGCTGGTGGTACCTTGAAAAGAACCATGGTTATCTGGGGGAGGCCATTATAGAACAAATTGTGTGTATTCCTTGAATTAATCTTCTACCTCCAGGGTTTGTAAGGCAAATTGTGTGCTCCTTCAGCTCCAGGGCTGTTACACGGGCTTACTAACCCACTTTAGATGGTTTTGTGGTACTTCCAAGCCTTGTTTGGGAAAGTTTATGAAACCAGAATTCTCCTTATAGTAATGGTAATCATGAGGTTTAAATAATTTTACACTGTAGAAATGAACAATATCTACTTCGCATCAAAGCTTTTCATTTATTTACTGTAGTGAAGCCCAGTCTTCACTACTGTGATCGTTTTTTTAAAAACCTTGGAATACTTTGATCGGAAATGGAATACAAAGGGGATTTGTGAGTGGATGACTAGAGTACGATGTCTTGACGCATGGCCTTTCACATCCTGTTTCACAAACTTTTCATCACCTCAGTATTTTCTGACACTCTACAGAAGGTGAAGAATGCTCAATGAAAATACGTAAATCATGAGACCTCTTCGAAACTTCCTGTCCCCTTTGCTACTCAGGAGTGCTAAAATGGTGGAATTTTCACTCTTGGCACTCAATTCATAAGAGGTTGTCCAGTGAAAGGAAATGTAAAATAGAGTAGAATACAAGGAAACAAAGCTACTATCATGAAACAGAGAAATGAGGAAACATGTAGATAAATGAGAGACAGCATGAAGAAATGGGGGATGAGTGCAATAATTTCATATTTAAGGCACTAAAAGATGGAAAGTCAAGAAAAAGGGTAAGGGGGAGTGATTTTCTTGGTGTCATGGAAGAATTACATCTCACTGGAGACCTTGCATAGATTTTTTAATTCTAATGGATAAAGGCTAATTGTTATGAAATTTCTTTTACTTTGTTGGTATGCAGTCAAATGTATCTTTCAAACACAGATTTAATATCCTGACTGAGTACAAAATCAGGACAGAATATTCTTGAAAACACAGCTAGCTTTGCATAGTGAGCCACGATCTGTTCAGTTGTGCATGGTGCGAGTCACCAGAAGGGTGAAAGAGGGACCGTGTGCCATGGTTTCACGTCAGTTATACTTGCGGGACAGAGATAAATGGCAGACAAGTGCAAAGGTGTATTGTTTATCCATAGTGAGTGACAAACATAGTGGATGCTGCACATAGTGCTGTAATTTTCTATGAAGACTGAGTTTGCTGTCTTCATTTCAGCTGGTTTGCAAAATTTACATCAAAAATGACCCCCATGCAATTAATCCACAAACTGTTTCCTAATGGGCTTCCAGGCTGTGTTGGATTTACGTGGCGAGGTTGTGGTAGCTGAGGGGCTGCAGGGGTGGCATCTGTGAGGAGAGGTCATTAGAAAGGCTTTTGAGGTCTCATTTGCTCTTTCCCTTTCCCTTAACTGTTTATGCCAATGTAAGATTTTAAAAAAAGCTTACATAAAACCTGGATATGCTGCCTTGGATTTCATGTGCTTTATGCAACCCCTTTGGGGCACAGGGAAACAACTGCCTATGGCATAGAGCAATAGGAGATCAGGTCCTGCCCTGCTAGTCTTCACAGCTGTGACAAGAGGCTTGACAGTACCGCCAGGATATTTTCTGACAGTGATTTCCTGCATGTGTAGGAAGCAGTAATAACAGTTCATAGATATAGGAAGTCTTCCAGTTTTTGTGTGTTAACATGGAACTTTAAACATAGCTATTTATATGGCGGTATTAACTTGTCTGTTAATGAGCAATTCAGGGGAAAAATCTCACCAAAAATGTGTGCTTTCTATATCCCAAATCAATTTCCATGCCTTTTTCATTGTTTCCTACCTAATTAAATCGATGGTTCTATTGCTGAGCTTAAAATGAATCTGACACAAACTCCCTAAATGCTGCAGAAACCAATGGTCCTTGCAAAAGGTCTTTGTTTTCGTTGCCCCGCAGTGCAGATGTGTTATGTCTGTTCTATTAACCAAACTAAATGTTTACACCATCGTGTTCCCGTATTTACCAAATCCCACTAAATGGAGATTTCCCATTGCTATTACAGAAGTACAATGCCAGTAACGTACAAAGAAGGAAAGAGAAATTGTGTTGCAGATATCTATTTCTCACTAGTTACAAGGAAAATATTATCTGCCCATCAAGTTTGGTGGGGTTTTTTAATTGTGCTGAAAGATTTTAACTGTGTTTGGTCTAAGAATACAACATAAATCCTAGGTTCATATGCTTCTGGAATCTTTTAGCTAGGAATTCTTACATATGTATTGTAGGCCACCCCTTTTCAGGCCTGGGAAACATAAAAATTGTGAAATGCTGCTCCTTCCAGAAAGCCTTCTTTTTAAAGATAGGTTCCTTTTTTTTTGCCACAAACACTCATAAAAAGCATTATCTTACCCTGCAGTTAGTCTCCCTGCAATCAAATAAAGGGCATGGATTAATTGGAGTACCACTAGAAATATTTAAGGAGATTAACGTTAATGGAGAAACAAATTATCTTTCTATCAAATGAGGTTAATAACAAAAATTAGTAGTGGCCCCTCACACTTATTGAAAAACCTTAGAGTCTGCTAAAGATTAATCACACAACTTTTTATATATATATATAGAGAGAATATATATAATACATATATATTATAGAATATATATTCTATATATATAGAATTTCAAGTGGTTTAGGGTCCTTACTCTCCTTTTGAAAAAGATCAAGCCTCTTGGAAGCCTAACTCTTACTGCCATGTCAGATTTTAAAAACTTCTTTCCTCAAGGAATAAATCATAACCTGCAGGGGTTTTCTGCAGTAGTAGGTGCCTAGTTGAACTCTGGCTGAAATTAGTGTTACGCAGAGTCCTGGTTAGCCTATTCAATCTGTCTTGTTCTCAGTGTAAAATTACTATAGGTTCATTAACACTGTAACTCATAATTAAGTTTATGTAGAAGACTGGAAAAGAGAATATTATTTTTATATTGACTCTATTCTATAAAAAACATAATTACTTAATCCCTTACAATATAATAAAGCAGTTCTCCAGTTAACATGTGGCCTTTATTTGCATAAAGGCAATTCGCAAAGGTGATTTGTAAAACCATATCAAGCATTGTTTTTATCTGCATATTGATGTAATATTTTCTGTATTCATCGGCTGGCTGTAAATACATGTTAGAAAATCTTTGGCATGTATCAAAGTACTGAAGTGCGTGATGTTGCTGCAGTATGACTGTCATCACTTCTAGTTGATTATTTCAACACAATTCTTAGCAAAAATGTGCTGTCTTTATTAAGACAGTTACAGCTGCAATAGCCGTAGCTATATAGTTTTGCCTGATATTGTATGTTTGTGTGTTGACTCTTTTTGCAAGCACAGGTGTCTTAAGGAGTGCAATTTGGTTTTTCTTTTAATTAAAACATTTGGCACAGGGGCAGTTCTGGGATTACTTCCCAGCTGCATTTGGACAGCCTGTAGGCTACCAGGAGGCTACGTGTAGGCTAAATTTTCACTTGTTTTAGAATAAGCATCAGAAGAGTAAGTCAGTTGTAATTTTTAATTTCTGAAAATACGAATGTAGTGTAATGCATGGTGATAAATGGAGGGCACTGCACACAGTTCTCCAGTGGTGTTCAGTGCAGGTGCAAACTGGTCCATAAGTACGAATCCTACACCTGTTTTGATTAAGGTGTCAAGGTGATGACACAGTCAACCTTGTAAGCAAAAAATAAATGCCTGCTTTCAATCACTTTCGTGGGAAAATTCTTCTGACAGATTAAGCATGGTTGAAGTATTTAAATTTGTATAAATACATATAAAAACCTGATTTATTTAAAACTCTAGTTCCATACATGTAGTTATAGAAGGAAACTTAGTGATTGTCTATGTACACTTAATTTTCAGTAGAGGCTCTATCCGAGCATTAGTGGCCTTCAGCATCTCTTCATCTCAAGAAACTCTGGAGAGGAGTTGTCCTTCACAACATCATAGGCTGAACGTCATTAGAGCGCAAATGCTGCAGATGAAGTGGCTCGAGTGTTATGCTCGGAATCACTTCAAGAATGCTGTTTACCATCTGCCAAGAGAAAGGTGGGGATCAATCTCCATGTCTTCTTTCTCATGTGCATTAAAAAATGTTTAAGGTGCTACACATTATCACATTCCATTAAAAATCCCATTAATCTAAGCCATAATACAAGAAATATGAAAAACCTAAAATAAATAGTGGCATGTCCCCTGCCCCCATCTATGCTTGCTTTCACGTAAGCCTGACGCTGAAGTACTCCCATCTAACAATAGAAGGTAGAAATTATTCCGTTAAGGAGAAACTTTGTTTTTAAGAGTTGCGTAGCCGAAGGTCCCTGGTGAGAAGGTTTTCCTAATCATTTTCCAATAAAGAACAGAAAAACCTCAAAGGTGGTATTTCTAGAGGAGTATATTATTAGAAAGAATTGATATTTGAGGAGCTTTATTTTATTAAAAATGTGCAAGAACTCCTATGTGTCTAGTTTCACATACAGCTTAGTGAAAGGTTAGAAAATTAGCTCATATGCGCTGTTTATACAGTTGGATGCATGAAGGAGACTTTACATTTCACAACTTCTTGTTTCTGACGAGTTCCAGAGTTCCTGTGAATTATTTATGTGGCCACTTATCCTATAAAGATGGAACTGAGAGTACAAACTGAGTTCACAAATGCTACCAGAAAACCTTCAGGTGATAAGATGAAAATGGATCTTGGTCGCTGCTGATCTCAACCCTGGACTTGAATTTGTGGCCTACGGATGAAGGGTTTTGTGTCTTACATTTTTCATCTCTAACTTTTGAATTTTTGCAGTTTATGAACAATTCATGAACTTCTATTTATCTTCAGCAATTGCTTTATGAATCAAGGATTTAACTGGAATAAGATAATCCGGGAAATAGTAAATTTCAATTCATTTTTATGAAACTAATATATATTCCACATATGAGAGCAGAGATGTGAATACATTAGCGATAAAAAGACTAGAAAGAAATTACCTATTTTTAACTGTAGTTTAATTCCCAGAGATGTGTAGTCAGAGATTGTGGCAGATCTGGCTTTTTGCAGCTCTTGGATTTTCTGGGACTCTCTACCCTTAAAACTGAGTGAATACACCTCTGCAGGTTTTTTCCTCTGCTAGTTCTTATTTATAATGGGCTACTTTTCAGCTTGATTCTCTATCTAAAGTAATATGGATCCACAGCTAAATGTTTTGGAAAACATCTCATTCTTTCCAGGGAATTTATTTCTCTTTCTCTTGGCTAAACAATAGTTTCTCCATATTTGTTGTTGATAAAACTGTTTTAAATCCTTTCTCTGCTGTCAAACATAAAATCAAGTGTGATATTAGGCAAGTGGCTGTCAATTACATTTGTCCACGCTCCAGGATTTGCTGTCTTCAGTTCTGGAGTAATGCCAAAACCATACTGTTAGGCTGAGGGGCAGGTGATAATTTAAATCCTGTAATTCATGAACTACAAAGGCTAGCTAGAAAGTCATTTTGGAGCATTGAGAATCAAGTAGTTTTCACAAAAGATTTTTTCAAATTCTGTCTTTGAGCACGAGTATTTAAATCAATACTTCAGTTGAATTTTAAGTTTTGCATGTATGTAAATGCAGGTGTCAATCAATTAGCTCCCCAAATGTAGGGTGAAAAGTTAGAGGTTGTGATTAAAATGTTAGCACATTCTGAAGCTGTCGTAGATGCCAATTTGTTGAGACAGCTCTAGAAAGAGTAAACTGCATAAGCTACAGGTATGGGAAAAGTACTTCCAAACGTGTACAAATGATTCTATATTAAAAAGTTTATTAATTATGGCATAATCAAAGGAAGTTACACTTGAAAAAAACGTAAAAACTGTCAATTGCTCTGAATCCTGCTATGGCAATGCAGGAATTAAAGACAAGATATCACAGCACCAAATATACCCTGAATATCTTCCAAAATGGTTTAACTAGACTCTCCAGTTCAGATGCTTAGAGGTTTTCCCCATGAATTATTACCTAAGTGTCGAAAAGATGAGTACACCCTCTATCTATCAAGATACCCTTGTTTATGACAAGAACTACAAAGCTTTTCTGTAGCATCTGCAGTGTTTATTTTGTTTAAAAAAGACGAGTGTACTCCTTGGACCAATAACAGCATGGTCCATACAGGCCAGCACAGAATTCCTCAGTAGCCTGGCTGTGTGTTTACAGCTAAATAGTCGAGCAGCTCTTTTACAAAGAAAGTCAGGATCATTGTTGTCATTTTACAGGGAAGAAAACCATTTGAGAGCTGAAGGGAAAGGCGAAGTGGCTTGTGGTTTGTGGCAGCGGCATCCTCAGGAGTCAGGTGGAGATGGAATCGGATTAAAATTTCCCAGAGTCCTGCTCTGGTTCTTTAAGTAGCAGGGCATGCCTTCTCCCTTGCAAATGTCCCAAGCTTAAAGGAAAAAATGCTTACATCATTGCTTTTAACAATTCGTTTCAACATTTCCATAGCCCTGCCTAAATATAAATGGAAACGAAGCGCAGAATCTGATATTGTTTAATGTGTGAACCAATCCAGCCACATAGGATAACAAAAAGACAACATGCAAACCTGTAATTTTCCTACAAGAAAGGTCAGTTAAAGCAGCTTGACCTTTTTGCCACACATAAAGCAATAAGCTATCAGCCCTGTCTGAAGTCTTCAATCCCAGGGCGCTCTCAAAATAACTTGGAGATAAAGCACAGAGATAAAAATCAGTAGATGCTGATGAGTTGGGCATGCAGTTGTTTCTTCGAGATGTTTCTTCAAGAGAAATTTTACATATGCTGTAAGTCAGTGTCAGGGGAGAAAAAAAATGGTATTTCAGAATAACAACTCTCGGGAGAACTCAAACAATGTTTTATCACAGACAAATAAGTTGGAAACTCTAACTTATAGGTATTTAGATATAAGCACATGAAGATACTGCTATTAGGGCATTAAAAATAGAAGTATTATTATTCTACTTCAAGATTCTACTAAAATAGCTATAAATTTCTAATTAAGTAGATGTTAAATCTATGTGACAATATAGTTAATGCTATTCGTTGGGACTGTAATCTGAAACCTAAATGTAACACTAACTTAAAAGTTTGGGTCAAATATCCCGGAATTGTTTTCCTAAATAGAACTATATGAACAAAAAGGTACCAACAGCAACGGAGTGACACTAGCTTAGCGCCGCCTTCTGATATCAAGACAAAAGCATTAAACTATTCAGAGACCAGTATTTGATACACAGCAAAGTAATCCTTTCTCTGCAAAGCACAAGCAAATGAGAAATTCAGTCTAACCAAAACTCCAAAGCTAGCATCATTGTCCTTATTCAAGTCCGTTCAACACACCATCCAGAAAACAAGTGCTCAAGATGCTATAAATTGTCAAGAATTAAAAAGCGCTTTAAAAATCTGAGGTTAAACTAAAAAAACACCACCATCAGAATGGTACATCTTTTTTCATGTTTTGTATGTGAAAGCCGATTTGTCCGTTTCCTTAAGTTTGTGTCCTGTGGCAGTATTTCTGTTTTGTCATGACTTTCAAGAATCAAGATATTGGCTTTCTCCAAATCGTTCAAGGCTACACTTCCTGATAACGTCTGAAGGGTTAACTAGCAGTGGACTGTTACCAAAGTATATACCAATGCATAATTATTTTGAAGATGATTCATTAAGTGTTTATGGCACTGAAATGTGTAATACATCAGCAACCACCACAAATGGATTTACTTTACTTTAAGCTCGGCTATTTCACTGCAAATGGCTTATGTGTTCACTTACCATTGGTAATGAAATGAACAGCCCTTAAAATGAAGGACCACATTTGCAGCGGTTGTGGATGTGTTATAGATGTTCTTTGCTGCAAATGCATTATGAATTTTTGAAGCATTAAATATGTATGTACTATTTATAGCATTCTTACAAATACATGGAATCTTTATGTTTTGAAGGCTTCAAATAAATTTTTTACCAGTTTTCTCTTGATTTTTTTTCTTTTGTTACAGCACCTGCACCTTTTACTTAGTCTGCTGTTCAGAACAATTATTTCGTCCAAGAAATCACCATCTTTTACCTCCAGTTCATCTCCCACAAACCATGGATCTGTTTTCTTTAGATCTATTTTCTGTTTTTCATAGATCTATTTTCTTCTTTACCTTTTTTTTAAGAAGCAATGAAACCTTTTTTTTTCTTATACTGAAATTTTTTCTTAATCATCAGTTATCTATTTACCCCATATAATTGCAGTATTGAACTAGCTCTAGAAACAGGACACCAGGCACTGAACCTAGTGATGTTTCTTTACAAGTACATGCCCATTTGGTTTCATCTGTTACACGTGGTCGGTGTTGTCAGCCTGCAGTACAGTTTAGGTGGTGTTGGGCGATGGTTAAGGCAGGCTCCGATGTGAGTGACGTGTCCCTGAACCAGCCGGCGATCTGCTGTGCGCAGGTTATACAGAGGAAAAAGAGGATCTTGTTTCAAAAGCTATACAGAGAACCAAAGACTATCTTCTTGCCTCCTGGTGCTGATGAGGTGATTGGAATCAAATCAGAGACTTTCTGCTCCCAGTGTTCCTCCCAAATATTTCTAGGTACAGAATTTAGTCCTGCAGCATTTGCAGTTACTTTATTGGCTGGGATACTCTTGAGCAGGGTTCATACGGAGAAGGCTGTGTGGTCTGGGTAGTTGAAAGTGAGGATGCCGACGGTCTGTTTTGCAAAAATGTGTGGGAGAAGGGCCAGTAAGTTTTGCGTGCATGTCCACAATGAGTTTGAAGACCTAAACACGCTGACAGCAAACAAAACAGATGGCCTGGATGGAAGATGGAGGAACCTTCATCAGTGTAGCCTCCAAAGATCAAGACGGTACATGAAAGAAAAGACAGGAAGAATAAAATATTTCAGTAAAGCTGTGGAAACTTTTTCTCATTGAAAAATTTCCTTAAATAACCCCTTTTTTAGTCCACAAACTTCAAGTAGTTTATTAGGTTGAGTGAGTTTTACAGAGCCACACCGAGGCTTGCCTTTGTGGTATGCTCCGTACTGCCAGCTCCCTTTGATCTTCGGGACGTGTCTGCTCCACCTCGCACTCCACAAGCTCTGACTTCTGCAGTGTGAGTCTTCTGCTACAAGATGTTCCATCTATTCCGGAGTTCAGCAGCCCAGAAAACAAGAGCAGCTTTTCTTTTGCTGACCGGCTGCTTTCTTGCAAAAGGTGCAAAACCTGATGTTTTTCGTAAGAATCTCGGTGCCTCTTGGTTAGAATAATTACATGCCAGTTTTATTTCCAACACTATCTGGAAACAAAAAAATAATTTGGAAATAAACTCTGAAAACATTTTACTTGAAAGGGAAAATCATTTCAATTTTTAAGAAAATTTGAAATAGGCTTTTATTCAGAAAAGAAATTTGTTAAAGGATTTTAAGGATCAATCCCTGACTGGGAATTTGTTCAAAACATTATGTTTCAACAGAGCCTTTCACTACCTGCCATTTATTTTGTTCTCTTGCTACTGATAATTTCCTTTAAATTGGAAAATGTCTCCTTCCAAGGCCAACTTGTTTAAGTGCATGACTAGACAGTTACATTTAAATTCGTGTATTGTCTTTGTAAACATTTCGTACAGAAGTTACTGTGAATAGTGGCTTCATGCAATTATGACTTAGAGTAGAATTGCCGATGTTATTTTTTATCAAATGCTTTAAATATACTGTATATATAGCTAGAAGATACCTTTCTGAAGGCAGTTACTGTCTAAAAGATATACAGGTAGGTACACTTGGATACATCCTCATTAGGAAAGAAAATATTTTAGTGTGTGGAGCTCTGGAACAGCAAAGACTATTTAGGTGCTGTTCCCTGCTCTGCCACTGAGCTATGTAAGAATACCATGCTACCTCGGTTGGCTTTTATTTCTCTGCCCATAATTTACCTGTCGTATCTTCTAATCAACAATTATTTCTTCCCATAGCCACCTACCGAACCAAAACGTTAACCTCAGCCGGGAGCCTATATATAATAACGATGGCAGACTTCTGAGTATGGAGTTCTTCTAAGAAAGATATGAGTTGCAGTTCAAAGTTCTTTCATGGGAAGGGAACAAAGGGAAAACAGGTATGAAAAATAAAACCCAAGAGAAACTTTTTGACAGTATTTATACAAAAGGAGAATACGTAGGTATTGACACTCTGAGAGAGAAACTCTGATCTAGTCACTTAATATCCACCTGTTTCTGTAATCAAGGACAGGTGAAGCAAACAAACACCTGGACAGGAATTAGTTTTAGTCCTGTGAGTAGTCCTTAATACTCCAGTGAGTATTCACTTCTCGGCTGCTTAAAGATAGCTTTCTATTCATTTCAGTCTGTGGGATTTTCTGTGGTCTTTAATGAAGGGTTTTAGCATAGCTCATAGATTTGTGTGAGCTTCGCCTGTTTATTATTTTAAGATAGTTTTAAATTCTTCATTCTTAATGCTGCCAGCTGGCTAGAGAAATATTGCCAGTGATCTGTCACAGGTAGGTGAGTGGATATTGAAAGACTACGGGTGAGATTTTGAAAAAAATTGAGATACCTAAAAATCTTTGCAAGTCTGGTCCTTGGTGCCACCCTGAAAATCACATATATGGAAAGTGAAAGGAGTTAGAGGCTGCTTTATCTGGGAAGGCAGTAGATGGCCCTTGCTTTCTTGCTCTGTTTCATAAACCTAGGGCTGTGTGGTCCTGTGCAAGGGTCTTTGAGCACATGGGCAATGCACTCTCAGAGTACTCTGAATCAAATCACGAGAGAGCTCTGTGTGAGCTGGGATTTACCCTGAAGAACTTAATGGGAAAAATTCTACAATTTCACCAGGAAGAAAGCTTGGCTCGTATTGCATGAGCGTGTATCGTTAAAGGGTAGAATTGTTTTACGTGAAAGTTTGCCTTGCTGTTTTTTTATCAGTTCAGTCTTAATGAAAGCGCTGACGAAGTAGGCGATACTTGGCCATGTGACAAACCTATCAAAGTTGTGAGTGTTATTTAATCAAAATGTTGAAAATTATTTTCTTACAAAGACAGGAATTAAGAAAGAGCTGAAGAAATTTTTCCAGCGTTGTGTTTACTTTATAGTCAGTAAGCTTCTACTAGTGTCACTTTCTCATAGACAGGTTAGTAAATACGGGTTTAGATACCTTCTACTGCAAAGAATAAACAAAGTTACCCACTGTAAAATCATTTTGTAGTAGTTTTAAAAACTTTAGCATAATGTTTTGACCTCCAGTTAACATTTGTTGGACGCATAAGCCTCCCATACCCTTTTTTGTTTTGATTTTAGAATTGGAAGGCTGAAATAAGAAATGCAGGAAACCCATGGGGTTGGTTTAAAGATCCATCCTGGGGGTCTTTGATAGGGATCAGCCCACCTGGGTCACAGAGCAGGGCAGACATTTTGAGAGAATCTGTTGTAATAATGATAATTTAAATTTTGATCCTGAAAATGAATGGCTAACTTCATACATCTCAGCCATTTAAACAATGTGGAGCTAAAGGTTTCCAGCCATTACTTTAACGCGGCTTCATGTTTGATGAGGAATAATAATTTATGAACTTACTGTTTGAAATGACCCAGCTTCCTAAGCTGGTGTGACTTGGTGAGGGTATGTTCATGAGCCGTTCCGCTGAGTTACACATTTAGGGGATCCAGAGTCACACCTTGGGCCTTAAAACAGCAAAAGAAATAGGCCAAGCCCCAAAGCCGTAAGCAGAGGCATTGGGGTATAGATGTGTGCTTTTGAGATACTTCTGTATGTGATATATGTGCGATCTACAGTTGAACTTAAGAATATTATGGCTGTATGTATTTTCTGCACAGATGAAAGAATTCAGAGGGAGATGATTCATGTAAAGTTTTTTTAAGGGATCATACACTTATGATTCCATGCTTGCTTCCTCATTATCGTGTACGTTATTACCGGTTTTCATTTTCTAGCTATACACTTAAAACAACTCCCTGCTCCTAAACCATAGGGGGTAGCATATCTTTCTTAGGATATCCTCAGACTACCCATATGTGATTGATACAAGTTTACATGTTGAATTAAATCTCAGTGGTATTAATTTATTGTAACCAAAGGTTGAGCAGCACAAAAATGTTTGATCATTACAGAATTAATACCTAATGTATCGAAAAGGATAAGGCAGTGTTCTGACAGGTCTTGATGGTTGGATTTTTTTTCTGATCTTTCTCATAAATAGCTGCTGTCAGCCTGATTTAACAGTAATTCATGCGTTTAGGGATGCTGCGATGCTCTTCTCATTAGCTGAGCATTAGAATTCTTGTAAGATTGGGTTTCCTTTGGGCAAGAGGAGGGGGAGGAAGCAGGCAGAGATGTCAGGATATCGCCAAGGGCATTGTTTTAATCAGCAATTTCCCAAGTGCCACTTTGCGTGCGTGTGTGTGTTTGTTTGCCTCCCGCACGCAGAAGTGGCAGCCCGTGCCCGATCCTGCCGGGGAAGCACGCAGCTCTCCGGGACAACCCCCGGGGGTGTGTGTGTGTGGGGGGGGGGGTGGTGTGGAGGGCCGCCGCTCCGGCGAGGACAAAAAGTTGTGGCCGCGCTGCCGGTGAATCCGGGAGGCTCCGCCTGGGCGGAGCGCCCGGCCGCCCCCCGGGTTCGGCTCGCTGCGGGGCGGCCGGCGGTGCCGTGCCGTGCGATGCGGGGCGGAGGGAGGGGGGGGGGTCGCGCCGCGCCTCCGCGGCCCCGCGGGGAGCCCGGGCGCCGCCGCGCGGCCGCCAATCCCGGGCGCGGGCGTGCCTTCCGCCCGCCGGGGACACCCGCTCCCCCGCCCGGCGCCGCCGGGGCTCCGCGCCGCCGCCGCCCCGCTCCATTTCGCCGCCCGCCTCCCTCCGCCGCCGCGCGGCTGGGTGCTGCCGCCGCCTCCCTCGGCGCAACGGCCCCCCGCCGCGCTCCCCCCCCAGCCCAGCCCAGCCCGCCCCCGCCGGGCTTGAAGGTCACCCTCGCCCGCCCGCCCGCTGCGGAGCCACTTTCCGCGCCGGCTGGAGAGCGGCAGCGCCTCCGCCCCCGGGAAGGTCCCTGTCCGGCCGGTGCGGGGCTCCCGCCGGCCGCGGCGGAGCGGAGCGGGAAGCCGCCCGCTTGCCCTCTCCACCTCCCCCCCCGCCCCGCCGCGGCGGGGACGGCCCCGGGGGTCTCGCCGCTGGTCGCGGGCGGGCCGGGAGCTCCGCTGCCGGTTCGCGGCGAGCCCGGGGGGAGAGCCGGGCGGCGGCGGGGGGCGCGGCATGCGGCGGTGAGGGCGGCGGCGCTGCCCGCGGGGTAGGGGCTGCGGCGGCGGGGAGCCGCGTCCCGCCGTGACTTGCCCGGACGGGAGAGGCGCCGCGACCCTTCGCCTCCGCCCGCCTCTTTATGGTGAGTTTCGGCCGGGGCCGGGGAGCAGCGGGGCCGCTCGGCGCGGGGTATCCCGGCAGGTGCGCGGCCGCGGCGGCCCCGCTCCGCCCTGCCCGGCCTTCCCCGGGGAAGGAGGCGCTCCCGCCGTCGCCGGTCGCCGCGGCCGGAAAGTTTCCGGGGCGGCCCGGGCGGAGGGTTGCGCGTCCGCGGAGCGTTCGTGGACTGGCGGGGGTGGGGGGGGGTTGTCGAGGAAGAGGGGCTGCGGGGAGAGCCGGGGTCGGCGGCGGTGAGGGAAGGGGGTGGAGAGCCGGTGCCGGTGCGGCGGTGCCGGGCAGGGCGCGCCGCTGTGCCCCGGGTGCGCGGCGCGGGGAGCCGAGCGGCACCGCACCGGCTGGGCTTGCCTCCCGCTGCCCTGCGGGGAGAACGCGGGCGCGGGAAGCGGCTCACAAAATCTAAGGAAGAACAAGAAAAATGGCCAGTCGGGTGTCAGATGAGTTACTGATTAAAAGAGTTCAGATATGTAGCTGCTGGGAAACTACTTGCCCGTAAGTCATCGATATTTACTTATTTTATAGGCAATTCATCGTATCATTTTCTCCCGTATCCTTCTGTCAGGGAAAAAAGTATCAGTGTTGCCTATGTATGCGTTCACTACAGGTGAAGCGATGCTATATAGGTTTTAAATGTAGAGGCAATTACAGGTGGAACTGCCACTCTTCAGCTGAGGCATGGTTTTGCAGTGTGACGGTGGCACGCGTTCCACGTTTCCAAAATTTCTAATGTGGCTGTTGGAGATTGTGCTGCCAACTTAACGTGGTTCCCACAGATGGTGAAACAAATGTGGTCTGAAGTTTGACTGTGGAGTGATTCACATCAGCGAAGTGTGAAAGATCTTGTCCAAATCTGCAGCTTTTGTTTATCTACTCCCTAAATTGTAAATGTGGCATGGTATGTTAGATTCGTAAGCAGTTTAGTGATGACTGTTTTTTGACTTCAAATAAAATTCAGCTTATTCAAGGCGACTTGTATTGTAAAATACAAGAGACGCAGAGGATGATGTCCCAAGAATGTCAAGTCCTTTGCTTCACTTCTTGCTCTAGACTTGATGATACTTAAGAGAGGAGAAATATTGTATGTTTCATTTGTTGTTAAGAAGGGTGAAAACAATTGTATGCATGGGCTATAAAAGTAGAAGGAGGATTTTGTTACTCTGTGGTACGGATTGATGATCATGGATGAATGACAACCTAAAATGAAGTTAGCCCTCATAATGAAATTATTATTTTTTAGAGACAAAATAGTCACAGCTGCCTTGCAAAATACCTATTGGGAAGAGTGACACGTGCGTGTGTGTAAATTTGCAATGCGTATCTCAATAGATCATTTAGTGTTTAGGAAAGTAGTTGGTATCACATGTTCCAGTTTTCGGGATTATAGCAGCAATTTAGAGTAGCTCAAACTATGGTACTTTTAATTTATTTTTATTTTCTTTTACTTGAGTGATTTTGAGTTACTGAGTTTTTTGGAAACTATTTTTATGTAATATTTCTGATTATAGTCCGATTCTACTTTGTAGCTTATGTAGGCTTTAAAGGCTTGGCTATGCAAGTTTCACTTACAATTTATTGTTCCGGTAAATATATTAGACAAGGGAGTTGGCATTTCCTGAAATGAAGTCTATGTTCATAGTGTCAAGGTGATACTTCTTTTTTCTATTAGTATTTGACTGAGTATCAGTAATATATAGCTGACAAATGTAATGAATAAAATTCACAGTACGTTAATGATTTTTGTAGTTCTTGTAATTGAAGTATTTGGTGTCCTTGATGTGATGAGGATGCTTTTCTGGTTTTTGTAAAAGGGTGTCCTTAAATGACAGAGATACTGGCCCGAGTCAAGTGTCGAGGAAGAGAGCGGAATTGTTAATTCTTGGATGCATAATGTGATACATTTCCAGTGTAGAATATGAGTGCATGTGTAGGATTGCAAGGTCCAATTCCCAGCATTGTGAATTATTATAGTGATGCCTACGCACTCTGCGCATATGTAATCCCTTACTAACCTGCACCGCTGGCTTGCTGCAAAGGAGGGAGAGTGTTATGTCCTTAGGCCATGGCTGCCAATGCTGGTGGTTTTTGAAGTTTCTCCTTACTTCCCAAGCTGCAGTCTTGCACAAAGCCCCTTTGAAGTTAAACACGGAATAGCAAGGCCAAAGGGGGCTCAGCTACTCCTGTAGTCAGTCTTTCTGCCCAGGGCAGGATCAGCTCGTACCTGTGTCATCTCTGATGGATGTTTGTGTACTTTTTCCTTAGTGCTTTTGCTATTTTCCCCTTCATCTCAATTTTTTTTTTTTCTTCTTAGTATATGTTCTTACTTGGTTCTTTTCTCATTTCCTCCAAACTGTCTCTGCCTCTGGTATGCTCAGTCTCTCTTCCAGTATTTTTTATTGCTTAGTGGGGACCTACTGCTTCTCTGCCAGCCTTACGTATATGCTGCCTTTACCATGTTTTTGCCTAGTTTTTAGGAGGAATTTAATGGAATTAGTATCCTTGGTCTCACTTTGTGCAGACAGGCAAGCTTCGTTTAAGACCAAAAGAGCTGTTCAGTATTCACTTGCACTGGGGAAAGTTGAGCTAGCTGTAAATACAGGACAGAAGAGCCCAATGGCTGAGTCAATTATTCACCATCGCTAATTTATCATGCTGTAGCTTTGAAATGGCATTATCTGATTTTTAAATCTAATTATAAGCATTATATAATTAATTAATATATATATATATAACAAATATAAAGATAGAATTCCTAGTGCTGGCCACAAGACGAAATATTATTTACAGTTGTGGAAGGCATGGCTGTGTTACGCATAGGTTGTCTGAAAGGTCTGTTAATCTGAAAAAAAAATAAATCTTCCCTAATTAAGATTGATTTATAATACTACAGCTTGAGAGAAGTATAGTAGTTGAAAAATGTTTTCCTTAATTGTGTTTATTTTATGCATGTCGGAGCTCTCTACTGATTTCTTGGATCTTCACTCCTTCCTGTTTCATGTGAGAGACTGCGGATGCTGTTGTCTCATGCACTTTGATAAAAGTAGTGTGTGAATAAAACTCAAGAGTTCGGAAACAAGTGACTGGACAGGGCTTAAACCACTAGCAGGTGGCCTGTTTATGGTCTTGATTGTGAAACAAATAGTTCACATCTGTGGCAGAACTTCTGTTGACTTGATTGTGCAGAATTTGAGCTGTGATATTGCCGGAGACCAGAAAGCTCCTGTCTGAGGATCTTTTCCCAAGTCACTCACAAGTCATCTTTTTTGTTGTTGCTCTTTGTTTTTAATTCTTTGCTTAGTTGTGCTTTTTTTTTCAGTGCTCATAATTATTGTAGTGCAAATTCTCCTTCTTGAAAGTATGATGCCATCTCTGAAACTCTATGTTGTGTATTGTTGAATATATTATTAGTAGATACTGGGTTTTGTCACCTATTCTGAATGTATGCTTTTATGATCAAACAGGAAACAGTTTATGAAGTTTTCTATCAGTATTTGTTACACTTTCCCTTCATAACTGTATTATTTTGCTACAATGTAATATGCCAAAATTTACAACGTAGTGCAAATAAATTAATTTTATCTGTGTCCTTTAAGTTAATGCACTGAAAAGTGAATGTAAACTGAAAGGAAATCTTACGTGACACGGGAAAACCCTTTTGGGATGCTGGGATTTACAGTGGTATATAACAGCAGTACTGAAGCACGTGTAACATTCTGAAGAGCACAAAGAAGCGGTCGCGTTTGATTCACGGTGTGGATTACAATTAGGTATCAAGCAAAATCAGATGCCAAAAACATGCTTGTCATACTTTGAAATACTAATTTCTGCCAAATAAGTGTAGTTTAATGTCTCTACTCTTCTGCTCCAGATTTTGTACTTTGCAGAAAACCTATCTAGAAGTCAGAATATTTGTAAGTGGAGTTTTTAATGAATATTCAGAAATTCCAGACAGTGTCTGAGGTGTGTTATGAAGTATTAACTATTTTGCTCTTTTCAAGGGGAAAGAAACTGTTAGGTATTTCACGAATATGTATCTTTCAGAAATTTAAAAGTCGTTTGAAGTGTCTCCAACATAAGGCATGTACAGAAATCTAAAGCTCTATGACAGTTTTCTCAAAGCCAGTTAAAAAACCCAAAACATTTTGTAACTTTGAATGCAGTTCTAAAATCCTGTGTTTCCAAACAGCAAGATGTTATTGCAGCTAATACCCTGAAAGGAACAAGGTAAATACACAATTCTGGATTGACACATGCCTTAGTACCTACTTGTGCAATTCAGTGCCCTAAAATTAAGGGAACTGCCCGGAGTTGCTATGCCACAAACTGGGAGTGGCTGTCAGCAGGAGACTGGCTGCAGTCACTCAGGGGGATTTTGTAAAAACAACCGAGCGAACTCGTATCCATTAAAATAATTGCCACTCTGCCTCAGATAGAAAGGCAGAAGGGAATATTGTTACAGCAGGTTGAGCTGAAAGTCTTGGATTGCATTAAAGGGCAAACATGCAAAACTAAATCACTTTTAAGATAAATGGCATAATGATGACTGTCGGGCCAGATGCAGCTGTTTGTGACCAGCGTTACAAACACTCTAAAAATACACAGATTTTTCTCAGTTTGCAACACGCTTGGTTTCAGCCCTCCAGTGTACAACCCCTGACCAAGAAGGCTTAGGGTACACAAAGAAGATACTATGATTCCAAAAAAAACACCGAATTACAAGGAAACAGTCTAGAATGTGTTTCAAGCAACCACTATTTTTTAAGCTTCTCCTTGTTAAACAAATGGTAGCAAGAACTGGAGTTAGTGAATCTCACCTTTCTGCTATGTTTTGTAGTTCCTTGATCTTGAGTCTGTCACGGTGCTAGTTGTGATTCAAACTTTTCCTTTACTTTTGGGCATTTATTAATCACTTTTCCATTGTATTTTGTAGAATCTAATGAAGTATGGATACAAGTTGACATACTTTTCTTGGTGAGGATGCTTGTAGGATCTTGCTTATCTGATTGCTGGTTCCAAAGCTTTTATAGGGATTTTATTGTCTCTGAGTTCAGGCTCTGTATTAGATGTGAGCAGATACTGTATGATCAGAACAATAAGAAGCCAGCCTGAAAATACATATTTTTTTCCTGAGGAATTCAGGAAATGCAAACTTGATGTATAAAATTTCAACTCTAAATGCATACTGTTTTGAAGGTGTGAGTACGTGGAAAGTGTGGGTAGGTAATTTAGGAGGAGGTTTAAATGAGGAAGTGCTACTATTTCAGATCAAAGTATTCTCATAGTTAAAGCAGCTGTAGAGAAGGTGGAAGAACACCTGTGTACAGGTGGAAGAGAATGCGGTCGTATTGGATGGTCCTACTTGAGTTAAAAATAACAGGACAAAAGTTTTGCTGGGTTGAAATCAACACCCTCATCACATGAGATAAAACAGTAGTAAATTTGTATGTACTGCCCTGGGGAGAAAGCCCAATGCAGTTGCAGTTGGTTTCCTTGAACCTAGGTTGCTCTGTCATCTGTCTTTTGGGTGTTCTATGGCTTTTTTATCTTTCAAATATCTGTAGCTTACACATGAGAAAACACATGTAGGAAAAAAAATAACATACATAACCCGATTGTCTTACAAAAACTGACAGTCTCTTGTGGAGTGTCTTGTTTCGGTAGCAAAAGGAGTGTTAAGCCTTTGAGAACCTCAAACAGACCCACAACCCTGGATTTCAAAATAAAATATTGTGTAATTATCTTGTCTTCAAAGAACATATCTTTTATATGCCTGCCCATTGTATAAAGATAGTTGTCTTTCACAAAAGTAGTTTGGTGGATGAAAAGGCATTACTCGCCCCTGGATAGCTAGTGCCTGAGTTTCTGCTTTTATCTTTTAAATTTGTGGTTTTGTTAAATAGGTCTTAGATGTCTGATTTTTTTTAACCATATATTGCAGAGGATTAACATTTTATAGTTTGGGGAGAGAGAAATTAGACAATGTTGAATAGCACCAATGCAGGAAAAAAGCTGATAGTCTTTGTCAGAGCCAATATTGACACTTTTGTCTACCCTGGCAAAAAAAAAAAAAAACAAACCACTTTTTTTCACAATTAGCAATTTTTCCTGAACTAAGGATTGTGAAATATTATGCACATATTTTGTTGAGCAAATGAATTTGATAGTAAATGAAGATCCTGTAAACAGTCCCTATATGAAAACACAGAACATAGTATTAAACACTGGTTTCAGAATAATCTTCTGTCTTCAAATTTATGTAATCCTGTAACACTTTGCCTTGGGATGCAGCATCGTCTATGCATTCCTTGACCACAGAGCTTACAGTCTCGCTTCTTTGGTGGGAAAAGATACTGAAGCATCAGTTTCAAGTCATGCTACTGGGTGGTTGTCTTTGATCAGTGTCACAGGAAATAATTTGGTGAAATATTATCTTCTGTTACAATGAAATTCTACATTGAAGCTTTAGGATTGGAAAAAAAAAAAGTAAAATCTCACTCCACTACAGACAGTCCACTGTGTATGTGAGTAGTTACTTAAACGTCCTTTCCTTCAACATCGAAGATGAGCTACCTAAAATGTCATCTACCACATGGTGGTACTCATTTTAAGTCTGCAACAATATAAATGCTAAGGAAGTCCCAGAGTGCATGCTGAATGGAGCCACACAGAGTGACCCAGCAGGAAGATAATGGATCTAGATATCCTCTGATCTTTCCGTGATATTAGACCCCCTTTTCCCACTCCTTAATTTAGGACACTCTCCAAATGGCTCCTTCACTTCATGATGACCTCTTCTCTGTTGCCATCGTGATAATACGTTAGTCTGCAGCTGCCTCCACAGGAGACCGATTGGGTTTCCCCTGGTCATTACAAGTATTGAACTCTTGCCAGATACCAAAATTGTCCATATTGCATGTTTTGCAGGCTTGCTTCATTGTGAATGTCCTCAATTTAAAAACAAATTATTTCATTATTATTGTTTTCCAATGCCTGATACTTACCTATGAGGGATTTCTTTACGTTTTTGTTTCATTGTTTCTGCTCTGCAGTGTTGCTCTCATTTCCATTCCGTACTGAGTGTCTGCCTGTAACTGATTATCAAGGATCTTACGCCCCTGTGGGAAAAGTCAGCCCTAGGGCCCAGTTGTCAGGTGGCGCAGGTCAGGGGCTCACCTCGTAGCCTAACGCACAGAGAGAGCACTCTGGGCTCCAGTACCCAAGTGGGTCCTTTTGCTTTGTATAAGCCTTATTCTAAAATCATATGTTCTTTGGTACTGAAGCCATCTTTTAATCTTGCCACTGTAAAATGCCTTCAAATCAGTCAGCTTTGGTGCTGCTATGATCTTTCATCCTCACTTTGGGAACTGTCATATCCAATAAACCACCTGATTAATCAATACTGGTTGGGACATACTGGTTCAAATGGACAGAATGATGCAGTCAAGTAGTTTGGCGCCTTTAATCACTTTGAGCATAGTTTTGTTTTCAGCAATTGCCATTTCACTGCAGCAAAATATGTAATCAACTTTTGGTGATAACGCTTCTTTCTTGTTTTCCTTTGAATGTGATTAGCCTGAGGTGTTCCCGCTTCCATTGTTTCAGTCCTCCCAGTTGTGTTCTTGCCTTTGAAGCAATTCAAACTTTTGTTTCATCGTAGCCAGAGAACCACTTTTCTTAAGGTATGTTTGTTTGTTCGAACCTGAGTGGATTGTAAAAAGGACTTGAGTGTTGCTTGAAATCTCATTATGTACAAACTTGTCTGTGTAGGAACCTAAATATTTTGTTATGTTCTAAATATGAAGGTGCTTTTTTGCTATAACGTATCCAAATGTGTATCACAATAAGCTTCTGCTACTGTGATATAAAGAGTTCTGCAGGACCGTAGGGGTCTTTTGGAGACAGCTGAAAAGGATGGTGAGGTCATGATACTGTCTCTGAGTACTGGGGAAAACCCCTGTCTTTAATGAAAAGAAGTAATTTAAAACAATTTTAAAACACAAACAATTGAAGTGATCAAATTTAGGAAGATACCATTTCCTTATAAACTTTATACAAAACATGTAACTTAGCAATAATAGGTGATACAGGACAAGGTAATAAAAGCATACAATACAATGAAAACAAATTGTTAAATAATTAGAAATAAGTGAGCCATTAAAATCTCTTGTTAGAAAGAGGTATCCATCTTTTTTGTTACAGGAGCCCCTAGTATTGTTCCAGTTTCTTTAAGAATCAGATACTCTTTGCGTTTGCACTTTTAAGTGTTATATTCTTATGTTAAGAGCTCTCTTATTAAGTTTAATTATGCTGCTGCTGTGGATGCATGTCAGTTTTGCTTACTACAATTAAAAGAAATGAAAGCTTTCCTGCTCAGTTTAAGGGATTCCCCCGTCTTCTAATAACCAGCACCAGCGTTGCACTATCCATGTATTATGGTCTCCATTTGTACCTAGTAGAATTATTTCCACTTTGAAAAGAAAAAATTGCAAAACAAAATAATGTTGCAGACGTCTCATGGTAGCCATTGTAGTATGTGTGTTTCTGAAGTGTGGCACTTTGCCAGTCCTGATTTTCCTATTTGTTCTTCTCTGTTGGTTCTAAAACTACTGAGGTAAAAGTAGCAATTAACAATTTCATTTGTGCTAGTACTGCGGCTGTCTAGTTCTGCTATAACTGCTACTTAGCAAAGAGGTAGGAAAGGAAGGTTTGCGTGAGGCATTGTAGTAACACCGAGGTGTGAAAGAGCTATTGTTCTGAGAACAGAAGGATTCCAAATGCTTTGAACGTGGTTTGCTCGCCATCTTTTTCATAGTTTATTTTTCTCAGTTTGCCTTTGACAGAAATTGCAGGGGGAGGCCTGTATCAGGAAATAACTGCGGTACGCACCATATCCACTTGCCTGACTTAGAGAAACTTCTGTGGTTGTTTTTTTTTAGACTTGTATCAGTGCTTTTACAGTGGGGAATAAGAGATGATCTGAACTGGCAGTTTGACAACCTTGGCAACCCCCTTCTTTTAGAAGGTACCTCAGCGCATCACTGATGAGCATAACTGGCATATATTAGTAACATAAGATGTTACTGTAGTTGCACATACACAGAAACACATGTGCACACAAACATGCACACATGGAGTACCAACATGATATATATGGTACCAAATCTTTTGTGCCTCCTCCTCAAAATGTCTGATATCTCTGGCCTGTGTTTCCGATGCCAGAAGCTGAAGTTTTCAATATACTGCCTGACAAACAGCGGGCGGCAGTGGTAGGAAGTCTGCATGGCTGTATTTCAGGCTTATTCTAGATAATTCGGCTTTTGGAGGGAAGTTGCTGAGCACTCGTGTCTCCTTGGCTGCTCTCCAGCCACTTTTTCTGCAATTAGCAGTAGTAACAGCAATACAGGTAAAAATCAGGTCTCTCGGCAGTTGATGGTAATGCAGGTACCAGTGCCTTCATTCCAGTCAGCGCTACTGTCTGGGTTTGAATAGCAAATTTATTTTACAGTGGTGACTACGGAGTTAAAGTTCTGATGATCTTGCCAAGGTCTATGTCCTGAGCTGCTCTGCAGCTGATGTCTGATTGACATTGTGTGCCTGACATTCTGGTGCGGTGGGGTTTTGTTGTGGGTTTTTTTGTGTTGCTGAATAACAATAATAGGGCTTGAATAATTCTTAATATCAGTGTTGCTTTATAAACATGTCTTAAAACAGATGCAATTCTTATTCATATATCTAATAGTCAATATAATGCCTCTCTATGATAAAGCTTTGCAAGCAGGCGAAATAAAGGAAAACTAGGAAGTTTCCTGTGATGTTAAAAGTAACATAGACTTTTTTCTGTTTCCATACTTGCACTGTTACAAAGTAGTAGACTAAAACGTGACTCCACATTTCTAAGTATATTATAGCGTATAGTAAATTTTACAGTAGTAGAACTTATTTCCCTGCTGAAACCATTAAATATTTTTGTCACTGGTTGTACAAGAAGCAGGAAGATTGGACACTAATTTCTAATGTGGAAAAAATTATTTATTTATTTTTAAAGTTTTTCTCAGGTGAGAATATCTTTCAAGTTGCTCAAGAGTTCATTAAAATACAAATTAGATTGAAATAATGATTGCTTTAGTCCTGGGAGTAGTTTTGTTATGAACTTCCATGGTACCTGATCATACCATTCACAAGAAAATAATACAAGCAAGTAAAGTAGAACTTGAGAGCAAGTGAGCTAGATGATAAACTCTTCCTTTCTACTTATTTGACTTTTGTTTGCCAAAACGAACCTGTTCAGCACCTGTAGTCGTGCTTTGCTGTTGGTTACACTTTGCCTGTAAGCGAATACTCTTTTTAGTTACGTAAGTGAATGCATCTTTATTAGTTGTGGTAAATTTCAGTTGTTAAATTGGCCTCTTTTTTCCTGTAAATGTGTTAAAATCAAGCACCGCACCTGTCCTATTAGTAGATCTTAGTATTGTTGTCTTTCAAACAGCACATTATTAGCCAATGTGTTTTCCACATTGCCATAAAAAATGACTTTCTGACTTAAGTTGTACAAACACCTCTTTGCATTTGCCATTTATTTTGCTATTTAGAATGCCATGTAGTTTGGTCTCAAATTTTGTCTTCTTTAAAGGTCTCCAAAGTAAATCTAAAGAGCTGCAGATCGTCTCTCATTTAAATAAATTTATCAGGAAATAACACTGATTATAACGGGGAAGAGGAACACTGTTGGTATCTTTTTATGTTGTATCATTTGGGCTCCTCTTGTTACCTCCCTTGTTAGTTTTGCCAATACACATTAGAGCAGGTCACAGTGGAGCTTGAACCATCGAGGGTCATAGCACTTTGAGTCCTCTGAGTTGCTAAGAGGAAAGCTGGTCTTTTTTTTTTTTTTTTTTTTTTTTTTTAATGTCTCAGGCCTGATATTTGTGCAGTGACTGTGGCAGTAGCATGTGCTGGGCTGGTGGGGGGAAAACAGTGATCCCGTAGTCAAAGACTGGCTTTGGGGCTCTCCAAAGGATGTGCTTTTTCTCTCACTGCTGAAAGACTGGCTGTGGTCATCTGTGGATTTTAAGAATCTGGCATCACGTCTTAAAGAGTAGGAGGATTTTAAGGTAATACCATATTCCCCTTTCTTTTCTTTTTTTTTTTTTCTTTTTAATAATTTGCTCTGCTGATGTTTAATGTATAAGAAGGTTAAATAATTTAATGAAACTGTCTCAAATGAGGAAATTGAAAGGGAATTCCAAATGAATGTTATAACACAGTACTATTGCAGCTTGACACTTCGGTATGGGTGGTCCTTTCTGGTATGATGCTGAAAGAGTAAGAAATGCCTCATCTTAGGACGATGGAAGCGTGCAAACCTATGAAAGATGGACAGACTGGCGACAAGAGAAGCATCACTGATCTCATGAGATGACTTGCGTGTTTCTTCTGATACTTGGACATGGGAATTGGATAGTGTTTACTACAGAGTATGTGAGTAGCTGGGTTCTTGTGAAATTGCTTATGAATTACTGGCTCGTGTGCCGATGCTGTGTGTGGTGCATAAACGCTTACAGCTCTGTTGTTGGGGCTCTCTGTGTGTCATACAACAATAGAATGGTTAGAGTTGGAAGGAACTTTAAAGATCATCTAGTTCCAACCCCCCTGCCATGGGTTACTCAAAGTCCCATCCACACTGGCCTTGAACAACTCCAGGGATGGGGCATCTACAGCCTCTCTTGGCAACCTGTTCCGGTGTCTCATCACCCTGACAGTAAAGAATTTCTTCCTAATATCTAATCTAAATCTACCCTCTTCCAGTTTAAATTTGTTACCCCTCGTCCTATTGGTCCACTCCCTGATCAGGAGTCCCTGCCCCGCTTTCTTGTAGGCTCCTTTTAGGTACTGGAAAGCTACTGTAAGGTCTCCCCAAAGCCTTCTCTTCTCCAGGCTGAACAACCCCAACTCTCTCAGCCTCTCCTCATAGCAGGCTCCAGCCCTCTCATCATCTTCGTGGCCTCCTCTGGACCCGCTCCAACAGGTCCATGTCCTTCTTGTGTTGAGGCCCCAAAGCTGGACACAATACTGCAGGTGGGGTCTCACGAGAGTGGAGTAGAGGGGCAGAATCCCCTCCCTCGCCGCGCCGGCCACACTGCTTATGATGCAGCCCAGGATGCGATTGGCTTTCTGGGCTGCGAGCGCACATTGCCGGCTCGTGTTGAGTTTCTCATCAACCAACACCCCCAAGTCCTCCTCCTCAGGGCTGTTCCCCATCCATTCTCCGCCCAGCCTGGATTTGTGCTTGGGATTGCCCTGACCCCCCACGTACAGGACCTTGTGCCTGGCCTTGCTGAAGTTCAGGGGGTTTGCACGGGCACATCTCTTAAGCCTGCCCAGGTCCCTCTGGATGGCAGCTCTTCCCTCCAGTGTGTCAGCTGCTCCACACAGCTTAGTGTCATTCCACACGGCTTGGTGTCATCAAGCTTGGTGTCAGTGGCAGTCAGCTCTGTTCCCCGGCAAGCTCTTGGGAAGCCATCAGTGAGTGCTTGATTTTACATTGTTGTGTATTACTTGTTTTGCTTAAGAGATTGTTGGTGTATATTGTCTTCTTCTCTGAGTGGAAGGTTACATGAACCGTGGCTGAGACATACAACAGTATGGTAATACTGGTACTGCTGGTACTGCGTCTTCTTCTTGTCAGAACCACGTACTTACCTAGTTTCTAATTGGCTGTAAGGTTTTTAGTTAAACTTTTGCAAGGAAGAGAGCTGGTGGTTTTTTTTTCATGTTTAAAAAGCTGCTGTTACTATGTATGTCTAGCCTAAGGAATGCAGATGCTGCTTAGTGCATACAGTAAAATACACAAGTGCATACAGTAAAAGTGCACACAAATAATGAATTAGAAAGGTGAATTTGGTGTTTTTATTTATCCTTTTGCATCTATGAAATATACATAGCTAATGAGCTCATAAAAAGAATTGACCTTGCAGCTGACAGTTGATTTGGAATTGCAAAAATATTAGGGAAGGTATTTATGATTTCCACTAAGCACAGCTTGCAATTGTTCATATTTAATGATTTGTATCATTGTTTCTAATACTAAATTTATGCCTCGGTATCTATGTGCAACACATCTGAGTTGCTGACAGTATGAACTATAATTTTGAATTCCTTCTATTTTGCGCTTAAATTATCAACCATAACTTTGTGTTATAGCACTCACAAGGGAGGAAATGTTAAGATTCCAACAGCAAGCATTAAATGAATATATCACACGCTTTTCAAACAATAAATTTAGAAGTGCATGAAGATTTACAGAATATTCCATATTCACAGTGATGCCAAGTTAGAGCTGCTTTAGGAACTATATGCGTTAACCAGAATTTCTGACTCTCGCATGCTGTAGATTTGAAAGCTGTTCAGTCTTCTGGACTATATTCTGGTTATCAAAATACCTGTGTTGATTGTGTTGAATGATAAGAGATCTGGGCCTTCTCCAGCATATTTAGGTACCTCTTTCAATATGTGGTTTGCCAGATGATTAGTGTGTTGTCTTTACGTGTATCCTTTTGCTGTGGTGCTAATACAAATAAAATCTGTTCCTTTAATTTGCTAACCGTTACTGTGAAACAATACGTGCCATTATGAGCCTTGCCTGAGTGACAGGTATAGTTACATCTTTGGATAGTAAATTGGAAATACTAGTCTTTTGTTGGCAAAGAAATTAGGGAAATAATTATTTGAATGTAAATTGTCTGCTCTATCACTGAGCATTTTTATACAAATTAGGCAAAAAATAATTTCCTGTGATACTTTAGAAATCAAATATGGAAGAGAAGTATATTTATGTAGACTGTTCAGCTCAGAATGTCAGGCACACTTTAACATTTGGAAGTATAGAATACTATTTTAATTTGTCATATTCAGATATGGACAATGTTAGTGTTTTATGCAGCCCCATTAGATAAGAAAAAAACGTTGACGGCATTAAATCTTAATGTTTGAAGAGATGCATTTATAGAATGCCAGCAGGATGTCATTATGGTTCTTGTCATACAGCCCTTTTGGTTTTTAAACATAATTTTTCCCTGAATTTAAATAATATGGGAGGAAGTAATAAGTGATGTAACACTATCTTAATGCAGGTCTGTTTAATTCAAATATTTTACTGAAAAGGGTGTTTTTTCCTTTCTGTTTTCTAGACCTGGGCTGGCACAACATCCATGTGCACACTAGCTTTCACTGTATGCAACTACTCATACAGGGCTGCTTAAAGGAACAGAGTTTAAAATGCTTTGCTAAATGGAGATGAATTGCTGACAGTATAGCACTTTAGTTTCCAATTGAACTATCTCCCCCACCCCCTGTATAATTTTTTTTATATAGATTTCCTTCATATATTCTGAGGCATTTTGAAAATGCCTGGGCGCGTGTCTTTCTGTTTTGCGTAGCTAGTGAGTGTCTGAACTCTGTGGTTTAATCAAATCTGGCTAATTTGGAGGATTATTTTTGTCACTGTTTATACATGGTAAATCAAAAACAGATGGAGCTGTTTCTTGTCTTCCTTGTATTTAAAAAATCAATACCACTGTGACATTGTGGAGAAGCCTTTCCCTTCTCCTGTGAAAGTGTAAAATGATGCCGTATAGCGGGATAGGATACAGATTTCGTAGTCTGTTTAAAAACCTCAGTTTTTAAAAACAGTGACTTAAAACATCATGGAAAGTTGCCAGGTTTGCACTTTTAGGGCGGTGGGCAGATGGTGCTTTTATAAGGGTATGGATGAACAGATGGAACCTGCAGCCCATGTGAAGGAAGTTAGCAGCCCACTGACAGGTAATCCAAACGGAATCCTTCCCTGAGATGGTTACTCTGGTAGCACAGAGACAGCATTAAAACTCCCATTGAAGTTTTTGGTTTTGTTTTCATCCCTGTGTTTGTCAGTGCTGTCTCTTTGAAGAGGGGATGGTCTGCACCTCAAAGAAGAGTACCTCTCGTATCCCCTAACATAAAACTTTAATGCTTTTAGTCTCAACTTGATAATTTTTGACCATTTGTCCGTCTTAGCCAGCACCACCAACACCAGAAGGTAACCCTGTGATTTTCAGTTTTGGTTCCATGAAGCCCTTGGTGCCTCAATGTGGTAGGTGTTCAAATAGAGTGTAAGAATCCTGCCTAAAGATAAAAGGCCATTTACTTAAGCTTCTGTTAGGGAGGTAATGTAGATTTTGGGCCTGGGGTGTTCTTTTTTTTTGTAAATTCACCATCACAAAATATTGTAGGCCATCGCTTCAGGCTTTTAATTACATTTCTATTTCTAAGCAGAAATTTTATTTTTACGTTTTCGCTTTCTTCAACCTTCTTTTCAAGTTCTGTCATCTTAAAGAGTTTATTTTACATGCAAGACCTATTTATTGTGACTTATTCCTTGTTTTTTTTTCTCATCTCTGACTGCTTGCTTGATTTTCAGATCATGCAAATTAGAATCAAGGCAGGGAAAACGGGTAAGAAAGATACTGACCTCTGGAGTAAAAAAACCTCACCATACAGCATTACTGAGGTTGTAGTTCTGGAAATAAGGCTATTTTATTTTCAAAGAGTGGTTTTATTGCATTATCCCTTAATGCTGATAAACATGTAAAATCCTGTTAAATATCGTGCCTAAATTAGTTCTAAGCAACTTTTTGCGTGATGTACTAATATAATTCAATTCAGGGTTTGGCTTTCTTGCCTGAAGCTGAATGGAAGAAATTAGAAAATTAGAGTTCTCTCTTCATTTTAGTGTAGGGGGAAAAAATAGGGAAAACATAGATATTTGAGGGTCTGCATGTGTAATGCTTGAAAATTTATCTTCTCTTTTTGTAAAGAAAATAGAAACCAAAAAGTATTTTTCCACCACTGAATAATAAACCAAGAAGCAGTATCATGCATTGTTTTGACATATTTTCTTTCACAGCAATGCGAGCACTTTCTGATAGTTGACTCTGACTAACAGCCTCGTGAGTATGCCTTTTGAAAACCTGCAAAATATGTATGTAATTAATTTCCTTATGTAGCTGGCAATGCTGTCGCACCTTGGACTCCTGAAAATCAGGTTTTTAGCAAAAATGGGTGGAATCTCCATCATGCTTTGACATACTTAACAGCAGTTCTAACAAAACTTATTTCACTGAAATTCATGGTCAACCTCAAAGCCTGCGACTACAGCTTCTGTTTTAGTGTGTACAGAGGTTTTATTTGTGAACATGTAGGCTTTGCAATGGGTAAATGAAAGGTGCTGGTATTCTTATGATAATATAGGCATCCGAATCAAAACAGCAAATGGGACCGTTTGCACGTGGCTTGCAAAGCTTGCTCATTCAATCTTTATGTTGACATACTGCAGTTGAGAGCAGATGAATGAGTCAGTTCATTTTGTCCATGTACTTCATACGTAAATGTTTGAAAATGTGATCTTGGTGTGAAGATAGTGGGGAAGGTAATACAATAAATCTTGAAATTAACTTTGATCAGTTACATATTGACAATGATCTTATAACTTTTTAAACTTTATTTATAAATTTGGGGTTTTTTGTAATACAGCTTTCATTAGATTAGAATTTAGGCTTTCCTACGTGTGCGCATTTGTAGTTTGTGGAAGAGATTAAGGGGAAAACTATTCAAAAAATGATGCACAAAATTTCTGACAGTACTTCCTGTTCCGGAGAAGCTCTTAGTTAATAAAGTTTGCAGCTGTCCAAGACTGCTTTGAATTAATTTTCATGTTCTTGGACTTACTTACAAATATTCCAGTTATCCGTTTGTCCTTTGGTCTGATAAGAAGGTACTGTTCTAGATCATGGTAGATGTTATACAGACACACGCTTCAGGACCCTGGCTGTTTGTCTGAGCTGAAATAGATATAGGTGCAGTTTACAAATGGCCTTAAGCCTTGAAATTTCCAGAAAAATGGCAGCTGTTACAATAATTATACACTCTCATTCCTCAAAACATAGTATTTTATATAAGTCTAAACTCTAAAATGAACTATAAAACATTTGAAACTTGTACATGTATAGAAGTCTAGATGGATGTGGTCAAGTGTAGTAAAAAAAATTAATGCAACTTCACATTTTCTGCAATATGTAATAGATTTAATGGCATCAGCTTGGTTAATTTTGACTTTGGTAGCTTCACAAAAGCCTTTGAAATGATCCGGAAAGAGATTTGTTGTGATATTTTCCACACCCTTGAAAAAAACAAAGGTTGTAGCTAACATGTGCCCTCAAGTACATTTAAATTTGTTTTATTGCAATTTGTTTGTGATTCCCCCTCCCCCCCCCCCCCCCCATTGAAAACGTTTCTAGAAATGGATTTTAAAGTAGCCTGTTTATTGAAACAAACACATAGGTAGGGTTTACTAGTGTAATCAGATCTCTGTATGCTGGAATATAATACATACAGCTTGTGAGCTTTCCTGCAAGAACAGTATGAGTAACTTCCCCAGTGTGTCTCTGACTGTGTTCATTAGGAGGCTTGCCAGGCAGAAGGTCAAAAAGACTGAACAGCAGAAGCATGGTCCAAAGAGTGGCAGGTGCTTTGATGAAAATGGACAAGTAACTTATTGAGGAATAGCCATCTAATATGGTAATTGGTGAACAGACTGAAATAAACCAAACGAAGGATGTGTCTCAATATAGGTTTCTCTTCCTGAAAGAAATGAAAAATGTGATCCTCCTCATGGGAGTAAAATAAGGTATTGTAAAGGTCAAGTGTCATAGGAAGACAGAATTGATAATTCCACAGGAAACGTTCGTAGATGTCATACTTCTAGTTCCATGGCAGAGGCAGCCCTGCTTGCAGTATCTTCAGAAATGGATGCTGGAAGTGTGGCAAGGTATGGATTATAAAATCTATGATACAATTTTACATATAAGGTGATTTGGGAGACAGTCTTGTAATGAAAGTCTAGAGAGTTCCTTAATCTGTTCTCTCTAAACTACATTATTTCATATATGCAGAAATAATATGGAGCCACCAGAATAGCACAGGGATTATAAGATATTCTAGCAGTAAGCCTTCTGATTGCAGTTCAGTTTTAACAACAAAATTCAGAAAAAAACTTTTAAGTTAAAGATAATTTTCTTTGAACTTGGCAGTTACTTATCCCTCCTAATTCCTGATGGTTTCCTTTACCAAGGTTTACCTGGACACCAGGTGTATTGTCACCTCTGCACTCTTCCCTCTTCTTCCCTTACTGTCTGGTGCTGTGACAGCCCTCTCTTAATTGTACTGGGAATGAGGAGGCAAACAACTAGACTTTATATCAGTTTCTCATGATCTCACCCAAATCTGTACGAAACCCTGCATTCTCTCTCTTAATAGGTAACTTCCTCCCTACTGTCCAAATTTTGCATGCCCAGGACACTTTTTTTCTGACCATGGAAATCACAGTTTCTCCCAAAGTGTTGCAGCTGGTCCAGCAGCTGCCTCGTTGCCTCAGTGGTGTGCTGTGTTTGGCTGTGCAACTTCTGCTCCACTGCTGCATACTTTGTCCTTCTGCTCAAAGTCCAGATGCTCACTGCATATCCAACAGATTTGATCCCAAAAGAGAAGACTAAGCTCTGAAAGCTGTGGCGTGATTGAAGTTGCATTCTAATCACAGATAGTTTAGAAGCATCAATAAGCAATTGAAGCAAACTTAATTCTTAAATTGCAGGTTCTAGGTAAATGAAGACTACTCCTCCTGAGCACAGATGCAAATTTATCCTGTGTTTTTATTTGTTCCAAACAGAATTCCTGAAGGGAAGCCCCCAAACTAAAAACTATAAAAATATTTTAGAATAGCGAAGTTTCACTCCACTCTTTCTCATACAGGAGGCGTCAAGACTGCATGATGACAGGGCGGTATGGCTCACCATCCCTGTGAGCTGCACATCACGAGGAGTTCTTGACGTACATTGCAATAAGCATATTCCTTAGGCCCGCATTGCTTGTGTAAAGCACATGGCTGCAAGGTAGAAGAAGCTGACAGGGTTAACTGGTGCTTGAAAGAAGACATCAAAAACATGAGTCTCTTAAAATATAAATAGAGAAGAATGGGTGAAGAAGATATCACTGGCAGTACAAACGTGCTACTGGACCTGTCACCAGTCCTTTTGTTTCCCACCGACATATGGAACATGCACCAACGCCGCCGTTTCCCTGGTAGTAGCTGTTGCTCAGAGGGTCGGCAGTACGATTGTGATTATTTGGAGAAGTTAAGCTGTCTAAAATACAATCTTTCTTTTCAACCTATTCCCTTGAAACATTGTTGATGATTTTAGTACCAAGCAAACCAGCTTTATGGCAGCAGCGTAAGTGACTGGCCAGGGTGTCCCCATGTGTGCTGGGCTGACCTTGGCTGGTGGTAAGGAGCCAACGAGGGTCGGGATGAACATGGAGCAATCACTTGCCAGTTCTCCTCATGGGCAAAACGGTCACCTTGATGGTTGCCAATTAAAATGGCATCAGATGGTGAGAAACAAGGACAAAAAATAAAAAACTTTCCCCTGCCCCTCATTGTCGCCTTTTTGTGAGGCTCAACCTCCCTCCTCCATTCCGGACTCCTCCACCCGCTGTCCCAGGCGGTGCGGGGCAATGGGGGCTGTGGTCAGCCCCTCGCAGCCCCTCTCTGCCGCTCCTTCTCCTCACGCCCTTCCCCTGCTCCGCCACGGCCCCCCCGGGGCTGCCGGGGAGCCCCTGCTCCGGGCCCGCAGCCCCCGCTGCCCTCCGCGGCCCGGCAGGGCCGGCTCCCACCCCGCTCTCCTCACCCCGCGCGCTGCGGGCAGGGTTCGGCCCCGCCTGCAACGCCTTTCCCGGGGGCGTCCCCGGCGCCACCGTGCGGGGCTCGGCTGTGCCCTGAGGCGGGGCCGGGCGGGAACCTTCTGGAACCCGCCGGAACCTTCTAGAACCGGCTGTGTGTGTGACGGGGGGGCCCCGCCCGCCCCTCACAGTGCCCCCCACCCCGCACAGTGGCCCCCACAGCTGCTGCTGCCAGCGCTGGACACGGACGGGAGGTACACCATGTCTTAGTAAGACCCATCTTTGTGTTCGTGTTCTTGCTGTAACTGTTCTCGCCCGCTCGTGCCGGTGGGAAGGAAGCGTCGCGGTTCGGGAGGTTGGCAATGACGGGGGAATCGGGCTCGGGGCCTTGCTGGGGAAGGGGCTGAGGGCTGAGGCGGGCAGGGGCCTCCGTGTTGGGGGACTTCATGTCGCCTTCAGAGAGTAGACTTGGAGTCTTCCTACTGTTCATGGTTCATAAAAGATGTGGAGCAGATGGATCTTTAATTCAGGTATCTGTAAGCTTCGTTCGGAGCGCCAGATCATTTTGGAAGAAATATTGTTGCTACAGTTTGCGCAGTTGTGGTCAGGGCTGCTTACTACCTGCCAAAATGCAAGTTTGCATTTTTACTCTGACTCCTGCTCCCATTTCTAACTGTTTAAAGGCAACATATTTCTTTTTATATTGTCCAGTTACATTTGGACATGCAGACGGGATAGAAATGGCAACAGGAGATTAAAAAATGTGTCATTTTGTTTTTAAATTAAGGACACTTCTATTGAGGATACCCTGCTAGCAAGCAATATAGCGTAGGAGAAAATAATTTGTTTGTTTGTTTTTGGGTTTTTTTTTGTTTGCTGATCATTGGTGTGTTATGTTATGCTGAAAGTCTTCTGCTCTGCCACACTTCCTTTGTGTTCTGCAGAAGAACGACTCCACTCATTTTGAGTGAAGTAGGAGAATGTGATTTGCCGACTGGTTTACTTCATCCCGGGAACACATCTGAGATGTATTCAGTCTAGCTACAAATGAGGCACTGTTTTTAATGTGAGATTTAATTTTAAATAGTTAAACAGCTGTAGGGATGTCTGTAAGCAGCTACTGATTTAAAAAAAAAATGGGCAGCACATGATATTTATCGTTTTCTCCTACTCAAGGTACTGTAGTGGGAAATAAAGGATGATTTCTCACATAACTGTTGGCAAACCTTGATTTTTCAGGGTTTAGGCAGTGGTGTTAAGTGTTTTAAGCTTTGTATGTTAGACTCTTCACTGTCTTCAGCAAATTTCTCTTACTTACTGAATTAATTTTTGAGGCTTAGTCCTCATCTAAAAAAAAAGGGGGGGGAGTGGAGAAGTCTTGATTTCCCAGGTAGGAAAAATGTTGTTTATAAAGCTACTGTGTACAGGAAGAAGTGTGTGCTCATGAAGGGATTCCCTTTAAGAAAGAGGTTCACAGCTGGGCCTATGGCGCCTTGGTGTAATGATGCTGCAAGATAGTGATCCTGTCCAGCAAGTTGGAGACAAATCTTCTGGAGCTGGGGCTGTAGGACTGGTGTTTATTCATGTCAGAAAAGCACAGTCCACAAGCCTATTGCATTCAACTCCATCCCTTGGAGACGTCATGCAGTGGTGCCCTATTCAAAGGCCTGGCTGTCGCTGGGTCAGCATTCAATACAAACAGGATATCCACCGAGGCTGCAGGAGCTGCTCACTTGCCCAAATGTGACGGTGTTCCGTCCTGAGACAGACTTGTTGTGCCCAAATTATTAGGCATGTTGGTGTGTTCTACATACATAAAAAATACAGAAGCATTTTTAGCTGCTGTTGGTATTAAAATTATTTAATACCAGTGAAAGAAGGGTAAGAGAGGAAAGGCTTTTGAATATTTTAGAAACATCATTCTGATCTATTAGATAGAAGTTATGGAGAAGATTATATGGCTCTGTTATTCAGAAATATGTCTCATCAGAGTTGTGACTGTCCCAGAAGTCACAAGAAATGCATTATTCTGTGTGGCATATATAAGGACACTATTAAAACCGATAGTAACTTGCTAAATTAAACCAATTTAACTGTGCAATTATATGAACCTTTTCACTGCAAGATGGGACTCTATTCCTTCCCTATGGTGAAAAGCAGAAAAATGATCTTATTCTTTTGTTTCATCTGTAGGTGGTATATACCTGTTTTTACAAATTATTGGGTAAGGCTGGACAAAATAGTGGTTTTACATTTAGCTCTAGCAGGATGGTTGGTTGTTAATATTTTTTTCTGACAACCACTTCTGTGAAGGTTCAGTTTTGAGTAAGCTTTCCTGGGACACTGTTAACCAGCGAGCCCACCGCTGCAGTGGAATTTAGCTGGGGAGTGTGTGGTCTAACTCATGGTGAGAGAAATGCATTGAGATCCGTTATGTAAAGGTTTGAAAGTCAGCAAACTGACCTAGAACCGAAATGTGTGTTAGTGGAGAGCAGTGTTTTGCATTGCTGAGCAGATAGGTTGCTGAATTGGGAATGAGCCAAAGTGTCCCTGGGGTCTGGCAGCAAGTGATAGTGTGGTTTGCATGTTGCACACGTGGTGCTCAGGATGGTCAGATGTGCATTTCGTACGCTACAGACAGTAGTGTGAGCACGCCATGAGATGAGTTGGATATTCACAGTATCTGTTTCTTCCTTCTGTGAGTAACCTCTAGGTTCTTCATGGTATTGGACCAAAAAATAGACAAAAAAATCTCTAGGGGGCAGTTAAAACAAAACACTGTGTTTTGGTTTTGTTTGGTGAGTGTTTTTTTATTTTGTATTAAATTGAGATATGCACTTTATATGTTGAGAAGGAAACAATTTGAGATGTTGCAATAAACTCTTTGGATTCTGGGCTTCTAAAATAGTTAGGTTTATCTTGTGCAGTATGACCTATATTCTTACAAACGGAATGTAACCCTAAATTTGAATCATCAGTTTTCTCCCCCGTGGTATTGATACCCATTTAATACTATTTTCATGGTGACTTTCAGGGTGAAGTTGTGAAGGGGCTAGGAGCAATTTGTTTCACCTGTCCATAGTTGAAGTTTCCTTGGAAAGTTTCATTAACACACTATCATGGGTTAAAAATAGAAACTCAAGAGAATTACTCCAACTCAATTAAGTATATATAATGCATCAGGAAACTTTTCATTTTATATTATAATTATTGCAAAGCATCTCAAACTAGCCGCTTTTCCAGTGTGAGGAGAGGTCTACACCATACACCATTTTTTATCCAAAAATCGTAATTCTCAGAAATGCTATATCTGAATGTAAATTAATGTGCAGTGCTCCTGTTATCTTTGTTTCTGCTCTGCTGTGGAATTAAAAAACCCCAACATCTAGTAAACTCTTAAATGAGTTTTATTTTGTTGCTCACATTTTTTTGTATGTAGCAATAAAGAGCAGAGTGAAGCAGCTGCAATATCTGCAGTGCTCTGTGGATTGCAGAGCATGACATGGGTGATTTCTCGCTCCCAGTAGCTAGCAATGGGGTGCTTTTCAAGCCCCAGTTCTGTTAGAATTCTAGTCGGGAAAAGTTAATTTCTGTCTCCTTTCCTTCCCTCAAGCCCCAAAAAAGAAGAAATACATATTCTTGGTGGTATGTTGTGAGCTGGATGGCTGTCTGTGTGGAAACAGTAACAGTTGTTCTTCAGTGTTTAGCTATTGAATGTTTATAGTAATTCCATCTATACGTTTTTTTTGATGTTTTAAATACTAAATACATAAACATTTCTTTACCTTTGTGTTTAGTGGCACATTGTCAGTTTCTTTGGTAACTGGATTCCAAAGAGTTCTCAGTAAGCTGGTTAACTGGATGGAAACTCAGCTTTGAAAACAGAATTTGCCTGCTGGCTTACTAGTTTGCAAATCTCTACTATTCATTTTGGGCACCAAATTATTATTTTGCTTTTGGGCATGTTTTTTGCTTGCTTTAAACATCATCTAGTTCAAGCCCCCTGCAACAAGCAGGGATATCGTCAACTAGATCAGGTTGCTCAGAGCCCCGTCCAACCTGACCTTGAATGTTTCCAGAGATGGCGCATCTGCCACCTCTCTGGGCAGCCTGTGCCAGTGTTTCACCACCCTCATTGTAAAAAGTCCCTTCCTTATATCTAGTCTAAATCTTCCCTCTTTCAGTTTAAAAGCATTACCCCTTGTCCTATTGCAAGAGGCCCTGCTGCAAGGTTTGTCTCTATCTTATTAGCCCCCTTTAAGTATGGGAAGGCCGCAGTAAGGTCTCCGCGGAGCCTTCTCTTCTCCAGGCTGAACAACCCCAACCCTCTCAGCCTGTCTTCATAGCAGGCTCCAGCCCTCTCATCATCTTCATGGCCTCCTCTGGACCCGCTCCAACAGGTCCATGTCCTTCTTGTGTTGGGGCCCCAAAGCTGGACACCATAGTGCAGGTGGGGTCTCACGAGAGTGGAGTAGAGGGGCAGAATCCCCTCCCTCGCCACGCCGGCCACGCTGCTTATGATGCAGCCCAGGATGCGATTGGCTTTCTGGGCTGTGAGCGCACATTGCCGGCTCGTGTTGGGCTTCTCATCAACCAACACCCCCAAGTCCTCTTCTTCAGGGCTGCTCCCCATCCATTCTCCGCCCAGCCTGGATTTGTGCTTGGGATTGCCCCGACCCACATGCAGGACTTTACACTTGGCCTTGTTGAACCTCATGAGGTTCACATGGACCCACTTCTCAAGCCTGCCCAGGTCCCTCTGGATAGCATCCCGTCCCTCAGGCATGTCAGCCACAGCACTCAGCTTTGTGTCATCAGCAAACTTGCTGAGGGTGCACTTGATCCCACTGTCTATGTCATTGATGAAGGTATTAAACAGTGTTTCCGTTTGTGCCCGTTGTCTCTGGTCCTGTCACTGTGCACCACTGAAAAGAGCCTGGCTTAGTCTTCTTTTCATGCTGCCTTCAGATTTTTGTACACATTGATGAGATTCCCCCTGAGCCTTCTTTTCTCCAGGCTAAGCAGTCTCAGCCTCTTTTCATATGAGAGGTCCTTCATCATCTTAGTAGCCTTTTGTTGGACAAAACAACAGTAGCTCCATATCTCTCTTGTACGAAGGAGGACAGAACTGGACACAGTACTCCAGGTATGGCTTCCCCAATGCTGTGAGTAGATGTGAAGGATCACTTCCCTCAGCCTGCTGGCAGCACTCCTTCTAATGCAGCCCAGGGTACTCTGAGCTTTCTACACAGCAAGGGCACGTTGCTGTCTCTTCAGCCTGGTGACTGCTGGGACCCCCAGCGCCTTCTCTGCAAAGCTGCTTTCCAGCCCGTGTGCTCCCAGGATATCTTGGTGCTGGGGTAGTTCCTCCCCAGGTGTGGGACTTAGCTCTTCTGTCAGCCCATTTCACCAGCCTGTCAAGGTCCCTCTGGGTGGCAGCACGACTCTCTGGTGTATCAGCCACTCCTCCCAGTTTTGTGTCGTCAGCAGACTTGCTGAGGTCACATTGTGCCCCATCATCGACATCATTAATGAAAATGTCAAACAGGACTAAATCTACTATACACTCCGCTTATTGTGAAGTTCATGTGCAGCTGTACGCCCCGCTCGGTGGTACTCCAAAACTTACAGGTACTCCAAAGGTTATCACCTTGTTTTTTCATCTCCTCTCAATGTGATGTCCTTCAGCCTCGTCCTAACTGCAACTATGATTCTGTAGTTGGAAGGGAGCACAGTAGTACTCCGTTATTTCTTTCTGGTCTCTTTGTGAAATGGCAAGGTGGACAGGTGCAACAAACCCGTTACTTGTACAGCCATACAGATTTTTCATGAAACAGCAGTCTTTTTATGGTACCTTATTGTCCAGATGGCTAAGTATATGGTAGAACAGAATTAATAGATGTTGGGGAAATCTGCCTCCATGTGGAACAGATAGTAACATTGGCAACCAGTCAAAAAACCCTCAGAAAGGTTGCAGCTGAAGGACCACTGTGGACAGACCAAGATATATTCCTGAACTGGAAACGAAGATATAGTCCTGAACTCAAGAAGGAAATTGGCTACAAAGCAATTAAATGAGCCCCTGACATTCCAATGTACTCTGTATAAACACTAACTCTTACTACGTTCAGTTGGCAAAGCAGAACAAGTGGTATTTAAGCATACAAAGCAAACTGTTACAGGAGAAAACCTGTGCTAAACAGATTGTTCTGCCGAAAGTGTGTTAGTAAATGCTTTTCTTTGTCAGAAGGTGTGATAACACATTGTAATATTAGTATTGTAAGTCACTGTCCACAGTTTTCATTAGTTATTCTGGATATTCAAACCAATATGATACTGCATTTAAACCCATATTCTCCTTTAATCAGTCTATTGTTATGTACCGTTAGGTATTGATCGCAATTTTTTTTCTTTTTTTTTTCCTTTAGGGACAAAACTTCTGCGTAAAGAGTCCAGATTTGAGTAAGAGAAGGGTCATTTTGCGTAAAGTCTGATGAGCCGACGTATGATACATGTTTCTGTAACATAATGTGATATCTATTAAATGCATTTAGGGCAGGTGGTGGTTAGTCTGGGTACTGTGGAGTGTAGTCAGTCTACCTATGAACCGTCAAGAGGGGAAGTTGACTACAAAAGCAGTTAAATGAACACTTGTCATATTGCCAGATTGAGTTTTTAAAGTGGCTTTACTGATTGAAGGATTCTGCCTTGCTTAGTAACAGGTAACTATACAACATTAGTTGTATACATCCTCTAGGCAAGATGGAACAAAAGGTTTTCCTTCAGGCTTAGGTGGTTAAACTGTATTATGCTAATTCTCATAACATACAGCTTTAGTATACAAAGATCTTGACCTTGTGTGGTGAGGGGAAGGAGTTTCAGAGGCTTCTACGCTGGCAGAAGGGACTTTTGCTACAGGAAGGAACTGACATGAAGATTTTGCTCAGGTTTCTCTTTTGAGTGTACTTTCAAATTACTTGGTAAAGTATTTAATTTGTAGTCCCACCCAGTGGAAGCAACGGCTTTGGAATTCTGTTGTCAGGTAATTCTGGGGAAGCCTGTCAAGGTCAGGTTGTGATTTGAAAGGCAGCCCTAGCGAACTGAAGCTGAAGAGCTCATAATATTTTAAGATCAAAACTAGGTTTGGTGGTAATATTGCTAGGGCTGATCTTCAGTATTGTTTTAAGTAAATTTCTAGCAACCTTTTCTGTGTAGATGTGCTGAAAGTGTCACTAATTTCTTTTTTCCTGCTAAATGTGTGCATCTAAAGGAGGCTTGTTTAAGAAAGTGGTAATCTGCAAGTATCTATTGAAGTTGTAACTATGTACGACAAAGAGCTGAGCTAGGTCTTTGAAGCAAGTGGTTTATCTCCTCTGTAACTGGCTGGAAGCAAAGAAATTCGGTGGTGTTTTTCATCTTCAAGAAGAGTTACAAACACTTCTTAAAAGTATTGAATAATGTTGAATTTGCTATCAGAAAATCATGCTTGGTCTATAAAAACAGTGTAAAATTAACCATGTATTCATTTCCCATTTACTTCGTTAGAATCAGATTCAAAGGTCTCCCTGTACTTGGAGTTTACAATGTGTACTGCTGAAGCCTGAAAATTTTGTGTGGGTCCTGGTTTCTTAACAGGATGAGAATTCTAGGTTTCTGATCTGAAGGAGCTTTATTATGAAGTGACATACCTGGCTTTAGAGACAGAGGTGGAATTGGTACATCTGAAAGGAATGAATAATATATAAGGACTGATACTAGCTTTGCCTCATGAGTTGGCCTTACTATTTAGCCTCAAGCAGAAGCAAGAAACAAAAAAAGAAAGGTTGTTAAGGTAGAAAGTTAAATAATTAATAGCAGCCTCTGTGCTGTACATTCTCCTTTTGTCGTATTCATGGCAATATATTTTGGAACTGAAGGAAAACATTATTTATATTACAGTAGTGGCAGAAAGGGCACACTCGATTGAGACATCAAAGTGTTAGACTTTGTAAAAGGTGTGAGAGAAAATTCTTGGACTAGCCTTAAAATTTTCACTGTTATAATTACTTTTCTTTTGGGTGTGCTGGGTCTCATTTTGATTTTCATTTGGGATTTGTCTGTAACAGCCCTGTTTTTCTTTCCTCTTTGTAGTTAGGTAGAAAACCAGGTAGCAGTAAGGGGTGGTTGTTTTTCTAGTAGCAGTTTTATCTTTCAAGCTCTCTGAAATTCATCCCATCAGTTACAACACAGCAGATGTAACACACATCTTGTGTGCCACGTTCTGTCATTGAAAATTTTTTGTCAGCCTCTTTGGTGCAAAAATATCATCTGAATTTCTGTTTTCTGAGCAAAACAGGAAGAGGATATTACACAAAGGAAGGGGCTTGGAGTGAAATGGATCTTTGGGTGAAAACATCAGAAATGTTTAGAAAAATCTGAACTTAAGTATCTTCTCCTGTCATCCTGGAGCATGTTGTTAGACCGTAATGGTGTGTTTGAGATTTTTATTATCTGATTTGTCGGTGATGAGTGAAGATAAAAACACACCTACCTGTTTGTGGTTGCACATGTTGCAGTACTGTTGCACAGGTGGCCTGGACTGATGATCATTCAGGATCTGTGGAAGCGTAGATGTTGTTTCGAGGCTTTTGATATTCAGCTGAAAACAAGAATTAAGTACAGACTCGGATATTTTTTTCTTTTAAGAAGAAAAAAAGTCATTACAAAGCTTAGTATTTTTCTCTTTGGAAGATTTAAATGTTTTTAAATAAGTTTTGATGTTTGTGTCTGCCTGCTTTCTCACAGAGTAAGGGCTCAGCTATTTTGCACGGACTCGGTATTTTAATCTGTGTCACAGGAACCCTGGTGTACCGGGCACTCTGTCTCAGATAAATACAATATTTCACTTCTACAGATCTATGAGAAATTTTCTGCTATGTTTTTCTTGTAAGACCTTTCATATGATAAAAGCTATTTTAAAGATACTCTGGAATGAAGCTTTACCTCCTCCCCTGGTGTCTTGTTTCACTGAGTTTTAAAGTGTATTCAGTGAGTGAAAGAAGCAGGGATATCCTGATCACAGCTATGTCTTGCTTTGGATTCAAGTCAGAAATCCACATCTTATTATGCTGGTGTTCTAAATGAGAAGCAGTTAGAAATACACACACGTGTTCACACTTTTTTTCTGTGTTCACACTTACTTTTTTTCCTTCTTATTCAGAGCTTGAGAAAAAATTGTGATTAGAAACTGAATGCTACAAATACAGTCAAATAATCACTTCTTCAAAAGATGATTCATGTAAGAAGAAAAATATAGCCCCAAAGTTTGGAAAGATGAATAGTATGGGAGCTAGAAGTGATGCAGTACTTGCTTCCTGGGGCTGAACAGTCAACTCCAGTGCTTCTGGTGCCGCTAGTAGGCTTGGCAAGCGGATACTATGTAAAGCTCAAAAAATTTTGTGATTTCACTGAGCTTCTTGGAACACTGTCACTAGTAAGAAGAGCTGTTCTTAGGTTGCTGTTGCTTGAGATTGAACCGACCAAGAGCCTTAGGCAGGCATTGCAGGCAAGAGTAGTAAAAGAAAGAAATGGGGAGCTTGGGGAGGACTGTTTGTAAATGAATTTAACTTTTTTTTTCTAATTAGTTGCTGAATACATGGTTAAGGTTTTTAAGAAAGCCAGTTCATCAACCACCCTGAACAGAACGATAAACTAGTAATGTTAAAAGTATGTTTCAGATTACATAGCAAGTAGAATGTAGTTTTTAAGTTTTTTAAAAATATAAAATCTCTTTAGAAGCGTAAGAAATATGCTGCGACTTCCGTTATCTTCCCTATTGACTTAACCTGGTGTATATATAATACAATCTGTAACATTAAAAACTGGAGGTAAGGTAGTCTGGCTCAGCTGTCCCTCGTATGACCTCCTTTATAGCTTCTCTAGTCGCAATCATGTGGTCATGGTAAGAGTGCGAGCTGATCCTTACTTGTCTACATCACACACAGAAGCTGAGCATTGCATTTGCGTAGCCTGGGTAGTGTTTTGTATGTAGGAATAGAAAAAAATCAGTGTGAAAGTGGAATGCCTGAAGAGTTTTGTTTACTCTGAAGTGTGGACTCGGCAAATGGAAAGTAGTAAGGCCAAACCCTCTCTTCCCTGTACACTAGTGGAAGAGGAAACTGCAAGAAGGTTGACCTTCAAATGTCCTGATTGATGTAAAACTGTCCTGATGTAAAACTGCCTGTAGTTTCTCAGATCCTGGTGGCGCTACATTGGCTAACACCATCAGAAGAGGCAGTTTGGCCGTCTGTAGCTGAAGATGTTAGTTTTCTAGTGTCAGTGCTGCTTTTGCTCTAGTGCACATCTTCAAGAGCAGCAACAAAGCACAATAAAAGCAAGCTTTTAAACGTGGAAATTTTTATTTTCTTCAGTGATATGTCTTGGAAGTAACAGCGTATTTTTGTAGTGACTCCCAGTGTAGTTAAGAAATCCAAGACTGTGGTTTAGTGTTGGATGGGGTGCTAAAGTGCTTCGCTGAATCAGGACAGCATCTGGGTTCCCCAAGCTAAACCAGTGAACATCAGCAACAGCTGAGTGAGTATGGGCGTAAATTCGTATGTGTTTTATCTGTGCTTCTCTGTCAGAGTTCAGGAAAGCAGGGCAGTGTAATGTGAGGAGTCAGGTTCTCCAAGCATATGTGCATTTGTGTTTTATTGGTTGTTTGTATGAAGAAAAACTAGAGATAAAATTAATACCAGATTATAAGCACGCTACTGTAGAGTTTACAAATTTTTGTGCAAGATTTTCAAAATAAAAGAAAATGTGTATCAAGGATCATACTATAAATTGGATACAGATTAAGTAGAGAGATGATATTGTATCAATTTGTATTTCATGCTTTTGCATATAGTTGATGTATAATCTGATGTTGTAAGCTTTCCAGGGTTTTTGTGATCCCTGCAGAAAAAAAAGCAACTCCATCTCCCACAAGCCCAGTTACAGTGGATTGTGTTAGAAAGTAAACGAGATTGCAAAGTAACGGTGTTACAGGATATATTCTGATGTTATTTGTGCTTTGGTTTGTAGATTAACATGTGTGATGAGTTGCTTCCTGCAGAAAAGATTACATTCCAGACCAACACCCTAACAAATAGTAGAGAAATCAAAATTAAGTAATGTGTTTTAATCTTTAAACGCTACTAATGTGCTTTCAAACACCCAGAGGAAGCCTGTGTAATTAGAAAATTGGAAAATATGTACTCAAGTATCTTCTATCCAGTTTTCCTGTTATGCTTGCATTAAATTAGAGTAACTCTGTGAAGGAGTCTATCTTATAAGGTATCAGGAGATGGATCTGAAGGACAATTTTTTTTATTTTTAATACAAGCATTTACTGGATAGAGGTCACATTAATAGAATTACAGATAATTGTTCATCAAACCTGATACTTTCTTTAGAATAAAATATTTGTGTCCTGTAACTACAAAAGCAGAAAGCAAGAAGTTTCAAATATTTTAAGGAAAATCAGTTTTGATATGATAGATAAATGTATGTAATAGTAGAGGTGCAGGACCTCATGATTGTTAGTCAAGTCAGTTCAGAACTAAGTCTCCTAGTAGAATGCTTTTTTCTTTTATGATTTTTTTTTTTCTCATGTTTGCTTTAAAGTCCTTTCTGTAGCTAAGGGGTGTCAAAATTAGAAATGTATCAGCACCGTACGGTATCAGGCTCATTGTCTGATGTAAGTTTCATAAGTGCAGTTGACTTAAGGATCACTTTTCACCACTTGGAGGGCATTTAGCGATAATTTTACAGTTGAAAAGAGTGCCCTGATATGCACAATAATTTGATGGCTAGAATAAAAAAGATTGTTTGTTATGCAGTGGGTATAAAATTATAATGACTTCCCCCTGTGTTTAATGATGAAGGACAATTTAGTTCTTGAAAGGAGTTCCTCCAAATTTCTGGCATAAATGATTATGTGCTATACATATTCCCCACAGTATTTATTGCCTTAAATACTGTGTGCTGGAGCTCCACAAAACAGAAGTTTAGTTGGCAGATTCACTCTGAACAATAGATGTTCAGAGGAGGGGACACTTGCTTTTTAAGCCCATAAAATAACTGGAGCGTATTGTATTCTACATACTTTTTTTTTCTCTTTTTTTTTCTTTTTTTTTCTTTTTTTTCTTTTTTTTCTTTTTTCTTTTTTTTCTTTTTTTTTCTTTTTTTTCTCTTTTTTCTTTTTTTTTTTTTTCTTTTTTTCTTTTTTTTCTTTTTTTTCTTTTTTTTTTTTTTTTTCTTTTTTTTTTTTTTTTTCTTTTTTTTTCTTTTTTTTTCTTTTTTTTTCTTCAAACCTTTGGTTGGAGCCTTGCTAGCTAAGGATCCAGAGCCCTTCTCTGTTTAAACAAGCTTAGGGTTAATAGATGTGCTTTCTGTGCTACAGCCTGTAGCATCTACTGTCATATGCTCAGTTAGAAATACAGTGCAAATAACCTGTTGTTTCCTTTGCAGTACATTTGAGTTTATTTTAATTTTAAAATTTTTGTAGGTGGAACTTCTCTTCGTTTTCTTTTTTTTATTTGTTTTTGTCCCCCCCTAGTTAGGTTTAGACCTGTGTTCTTCCAGTCATCCCAGTTTCTCGTGCAGACGTATGAGAGTTAGGTCCCTGAACTGTGATACAGACAGGCTCTAAGCATTTTAGTCTCAGGCTTCCAGTTTTTACTTTAAAAAATAAGGATTATCGTAACTCTCATGTGATGCCTGAAATTGCATCTGTGTATACTGAGAAGTTGCTGTATTTTTGATAGGTGTGCGAATTTATATGTTTTATCATAAAATAGTTTGGGTTGGAAGGGATCTTTAAAGGTCAGCTAGTCCAACTCCAGCCTCAGGGATTTCACATCAGTGCCCAGTTGGGAACAAAAATCTAGGTATTCTCCTAAGTAAATCTTCAGGTAGCAGGTATTTTCTGTGCACGCAACATAACTTAACTAGGTTTTCTCAGAAACTCTTATCTCTAGGAATGTTTTGGGGTGTTCTTTTTTCTATATCTGGCTGGAAGAAAGGGATGTGATATTTGCAGTCCTTGTTCCTACAAGACTGATGGTTTGAATATTTGTCCAGGGAGTGAATGGAAGGTGCATGTTCTGTGCCCACCTTCTGTTGGGGGAAAAATGCTAAACTCACATTTATGTATTATATATAATTTCCATAGAGACATCCTAAATCATACAGGCTCTGGTGGCAAAGGTGGTGCATTTCCCTTTCCTGTTGAAGCTATGTCAGTTTTATCTTGCTGTTGGTGTGTTTGTTTGCTTTATTTTGTATGGTAAGCCAGCAAGTCCTGAAAAAAGTATAAACTTCGTGGAGTTTGGATCATGCTTTGTGGGACAGAATAGAGTTTTGGTCCCTGTTCTCAGGATAAATCTGTGTAGAATCTGATGGTTTTATTCCAAATAAAAGATGGAAACTAGTAAATGGTACTCTGATGCCTACTGAGGCAGTACCTGTCTTGTCTTTCACAATGAATCTTCATCACAGCTTTCTTCTTTTCTCGCCAAGTAGGACACTGCAAAAAGAAAAGTGGCAAATATTTTCATCCAGAATAGTGTACAACCTGTAGCTAGGAGCTGTCTTCTAGAAGGATATAGGTAGAATTTTTTTTTTTTCTTTTGAACAGAGAAGGGAATTCAGTCTGGGTTTCTTAATCACTGGATGGGTGCTCTAACCACTACACTGATGTACAATTGTTTTTTTGAAAGCCTCAGTGAATCCTTAGCCACTGTCACTGGGGAAAAAAATACGTGGATCGGAGAGTGTGAGGCTGCAGGAGTATCTCTGTATATGTTCAGAAAGGGAATTCAGTAGACAAATACATGACATATATTTTAATAGAAATATGTATATATTTTTGTATATGTGTAGAAAGACTGCATAATTATAAAGCCTTGTTGCTAAAAGATCGGAAAAGGAAGGAGTTGCATTACCGTGTTTCTTAAATTCACTTGTACATATGAAAGTTGTGAATGACAGCGTGCATGCTACAATTGCATATGCTTTATTTCTTTTCTCCAGTCTGTCATTAGTGAATGAGATAACTGAGTAGGAGGAAAGGCTGAATTCAGACTTCAAAAATTACTATTACTATTAAGTTGGGGGGGAAGACATCAAAAAGCTGTGTACTCCTCAATAGATGTTCATGGTTTTCAGCATTTCATAATTCCTTTTTGACTCAGTCATCTGTAGCAGTTGTATAAATTACTTCTAATTATGCAGTATTGCTAAAGAATTTTGGTTTTACTTTGCAGTGTGTCATTATTAGCTCTGAGGAAAAAACCTGTATTGTTTGGTCTGTATAAAGGACATTTAAGAAAAGGAGGGTGAATTCAAATCAAAAGAGAGAAGGAAATTTAAACCTTTGCCACAGATGTTTTCTTTAGAAAGGAAATGTAAATTGTCACTTTGCAAAGTGAACTAAATGGAACATCTGTGAGTTCTTGTTTTCATTCTTCAAGACTTTTCTCTTTCTACTAATCTGAGAGATGCATGTTCTCTTGATCCTGCTTCTATTGCCTGTTAACTTCAGCAGTGCTGGACGAAGTCTTTTATGAGAAAAAAAATTAAAAAATCAGTTAAGATCATCACTGTATCTTGACCTGCTTTAACTCCCGGATACTACAGGTTGGGCAGCAGTTGCTAGGGGAGACATTAGCACAGTTTGAATGTCAGTGTGAGGTTGCAATGCAGAGGCAACCTGTCTATTATGTCATCTACTTGGACTTGTGCAAAGCATTTGACACTGTTCTGCATGACATCCTGGTCCCTGAATTGGAGAGACATGGCTTTGACCGATGGATGACTTGGTGGATAAGGAACTGGCTGGACAGTCACACTCAAAGAGTGGCGGTCAACAGCTCCACATCTTAAGTGGCGAGCAGTGACGAGTGGTGTTCCTCAGGGGTCAGTATTGGGACTGGTGGTGTTTAACATCTTTGTTGCTGACATGGATGTTGGGATGGACTGTACCCTCAGCATGTTTGCCAACGACATGAAGCTGTGTGGAGCGGTTGACACACTGGAGGGAAGAGCTGCCATCCAGAGGGACCTGGGCAGGCTTGAGACATGTGCCTGTGCAAACCTCATGAACTTCAGCAAGGCCAGGCACAAGGTCCTGTACGTGGGGGGTCAGGGCAATCCCAAGCACAAATCCAGGCTGGGCGGAGAATGGATGGGGAGCAGCCCTGAGGAGGAGGACTTAGGGGTGTTGGTTGATGAGAAGCCCAACACAAGTCAGCAATGTGTGCTCACAGCCCAGAAAGCCAATCGCATCCTGGGCTGCATCATAAGCAGTGTGGCCGGCGCGGCGAGGGAGGGGATTCTGCCCCTCTACTCCACTCTCGTGAGACCCCACCTCAGTATTGTGTCCAGCTTTGGGGCCTCAACACAAGAAGGACATGGACCTGTTGGAGCGGGTCCAGAGGAGGCCACGAAGATGATGAGAGGGCTGGAGCCTGCTATGAAGACAGGCTGAGAGGGTTGGGGTTGTTCAGCCTGGAGAAGAGAAGGTTCCGGGGAGACCTTATACCAACCTTCCAGTACCTGAAGGAGGCATACAAGAAGGCTGGAGAGGGACTTTTTGCAAGGCCATGTAGTGATAGGACGAGGGGTAACAAATTTAAACTGGAAGAGGGTAGATTTAGATTAGGTATTAGGAAAAAAAGTTTCACTCTGAGGGCGGTGAGCCCCTGGCCCAGGTTGCCCCGAGAAGCTGTGGCTGCCCTGTCCCTGGAGGTGTTCAAGGCCAGGTTGGATGGGGCTTGGAGCAACCTGGGCTGGTGGGAGGTGTCCCTGCCCGTGGCAGGGGGTTTGGAACTGGATGACCTTTAAGGTCCCTTCCAACCTAAACTGTTCTATGATTCTATGGTTATATTTTGCGAAGTGGGAAGAAAGTAAGAAATGTAAAAGAAAAGCTGTTATGTTTTCCTTTTTTGTTATTATTGGTAGTGTACAGTAAATGAACCTTGGATTAGCTGTGGTTACTCACGTTTATATTAAAGACTCTCAAAGCTGCAGCCCAGAAGGAAAGGGCTTATAGTGATTAAATCTGTCCTTTATTCTTTTGATTCTGAAATAATTTTGAGCTTTCCAGAATAATTTGTTTAGCTCTTGAGCAATTCCAGCAGATTCCTCAGGTTTCTCTGCACTCTTTGATGGCATCTATGGAGCGTGACACAGCTGGGCTGTGTTCTCAGTTGCTCTTCCCCGTGGTGTGTTTTCTCCTTAGCCTGTTCTGAAGGCAGAGCTTAGGAAGAGCTCCCCAGGACACTCCTACTGCTCTCCATGGTGCAGCTGCATGGTTCTGTTGGGTGTGCAGTGTCATGTGAAGTCTTCATCTGTGCCCTAAGCTCAGCTTTCTTCTGTGATAGCGCCCTGTACTGGGTGTCTGTGTCCAGCTTTAGGTAGCAGGGCAGGGGAGCGCTGCTTACCAAATCAACTCTGTCAGTGGTGAGGAGTTTTCTCTCTTGCACGTTCGTGTGGACTAGATCTTGGGCTCAATTTAGTGGTTACAGATTACTCCAGTGCATGATTCTGGGGAACTTGTTTTTAAAAGCTTGCAATTTCTTTTCCTCAGTGCTTATGGAAAGGAAACCAGATTTTATATTTTAAGAATCAGAAGTAACTGGATGGAAAAACTCGTACACGAATGTCATAGTGGCATGGTTGTAGAGTAGAATTTAACTGAAATTGTAGCCAAAATATCTTGCATCGAAGAATAAATGCAAAGAAATGGATCTGTAACTGGGCACGTAGGTCACATGACTGATTAATTTGTGACTGCCAACTGTAAAATAAATCAGAAGTAAAATTTGGAAGAAAACTGCAGACAGATTCTGCAATAGCAATGTTGAATTGTTTTGTAGGATGAAGACAGGTGGTTTTTTCTTTTTCTTTTTTTCCCCCGCTTTTACTATTGAACTTCAAAACTGGATAATTATATTTTGTAACCATCCTGCACTGTATAGATATTGTGGTGTTGTCAGTATTGCGGTGGGAGGAGAGCACTGTCTGCCCTGTTAAAAGGTGTTAGTGCAAGAGCAAGGGGCTGTGAAGAGGAAAATGTGAAGACAGACAGGAGACCTCCAGCTCTTTCACTCTTGCCTGATTAATTCTCTTTAATTGGGGAAGAAATAGATACCAAGTTAGATCCATCATAGGTCCATTGCCATTTCTGACTTGGTGCTGATGCCATACCTTGTCAGTGCAGAGACAGTGGTGCAGGAGCGTCCTGGTTTGAGGTGACAGTTGAACGCTGAGAAAATGAAAACCAGAGGGCAACTGTTGTTGGTAGCTGCCTGAAAATGTGGCAGCTCTTTGTCCGGAGTTATAAATAAAGAGGAGGGAGGGCTTTGCTGCTTTTCTGTCCATGCTGTGTCTCTACCAGAGAGAGGAAAAACTCCAGAAGGAGCTCCTAAATTTTCTCGAACTAGTGACAAAATATGGTTTTCACAACACTGTTGACATAACAAATATGACCAGCTTTCTCCTCTTCTCGGTGGAGTAATTGAGAAGTTGCACAGTTTTTTTTGAAGAATCTAGAAATAGATCCCTGACCCCTGCATGGCAGGCGTGAATCTCATGCACAAGCCGCAGTAGGAGCGTGCTACATCAGTACTGTGTTTGGCTATATTGCCTCTATTTTCCATCCAGAGATCTCATCTGAGGCAGGGTTTGTAACTGTTAATACCTGGCTGCTGCCTAGTTACGTTAGCCACGTGCAAAATTTGTTTCATGGTTCCGTTTTGCTGATTTTCTTCACAGTGGATGAAGAATGCTGTCACTTATTTATGCCTTGTCTTTGAGCGGTTGAGGTCTGTGCAGTGACCGTAAAGATACCGAATTTAAACCTTGTTAATCACCGTGTTTGTTGTCCATATGGTTCTGCTTTGTACAGTCAGTTTTATTTTATTCAATGTCACTTCCGAGATTCTCCTCTTAATTCTAATGTAGAAGAATTGTAACATTGCATTGTAGAACAAAACACGCAAGCTTAGTCTGGTATTTAGCTTTTGTTATTTAATCTTCTCTCCTTGATTTGGATTTGAAGGTCTTTCTGTTTATGTTATTTCTGTAATAGCAAAAAAACCCTTTCTGACTATTTTTCTAGAACTTGCAATATTAATTCAGAGAAAATTTTTATTTTAAAACATTTTAATTATGATATGCTGTGTAATATATTTTGTTTAAAGCACTTAAAACGTTTTTGAAAATAAAAAGCTTTCTCTATCTACAACTAAAACAACAAAACAATTTTTTCAGCATCTACAATGTTGCTTTTATTTTTGTTTATCTGACCTGTGCTGACTGTGCATCTGACAGGGATGGGGTGTGTGTGTATATGCAACTTAACCTGTATTTTTTTATATAGATGACTAAGTTTCTGTGTGTACTATTAGTTTTACTGTTTAATACTGGAGATATAAGGGAGGAATCCTTATCTTCTAGAGAAAAATATATATTCTTTGGGTGGCTGTAAAGTGATCATGAACGATGTTGGTGGTGTGACAATGATGCTAAGCCAGAATCTGCACCTGCTATTTTTTTTTGCTAACAGGGAGACTTAATTTTTGCCTTTGCCTCATAATATCAATGTGACTCTTGTGGAACAGTCAGTAAATCATGAAAAAAGAGAGATAGGTGCATCCCATGCAGGATGTATATTTTCAGGTCATAATGTTATGCAGCTGAGAGTAGAATTAGTTTTTCCTTCTGGTACTCAGTCTTTTAAAACATTTAACAGCCAGCAGAGAAATCTTAGAAACTGCTTTCACATCTTGATAAGTAATACAATACAGGCTAGCTTAGTCAATTTGACATAATATTGTTAGCACTTTCCTTTAGTGCTAAATGAGTATTTTAGACATATTTAAATTCAATATTCTCCTTTTATTGTATATAATATAGAATGTAAGTCACTAGTTTGGATTCTGGCAAGATAAAGCGGTTTCTGGCTGAAAGACTAGTTTGGTCACTATTTTGGGTCTGGACAGATAGGTACGTGTGTTCATGCTCGCTGCTGCTAGTTTCTATTAAAAGCAGAGGTTGTTGAGCAGTCTCGCTCTAATGCATATCCCTCTCCAATTTTAGGAAAATGGTATATTGTAAGGGCACAGCAGGGAACTTAGCATCACCGCAGCTAGCACCATACCTAGTCTGTGAATAAACTGACTTCATCTCCTCTTGCTATTGATCCATCAGCTTTCATGCAAGCACTAAATTCATCCTTAAAAAATAATTAGCTCCAGTGTCTTGGCAGAATTCCAAGTAGGCAATTACATTCTGCCTGCTTAAAAATACCCCCTGTAGTTACAATTGGATAACTTATAGTGACAGATGATTGTGTGTTTTGTGATAGGTTTTCGGTGTGGCTTTTTATCAGTGTGAAGTCTGCTATAATGCCGCAAATGCCTCACACTGCAAGAACCTATTGACCAGGACGGCTTATTAGCATGGCAAAGAAGAGCGTCTACAAAAAAGATTTCCCCAATATTTTAAAGACAAAAGAAGAAAGATGTAGGTGTTCCTTTCACGCTTCAAAATTTTGAAGGCAGTATCTATAATGTGCCTTTAGGACTATGTGCATTGATACCTAAGAGAAAAGCAAACCTGAACCTTGCTTGTTTTGTAGAACTCACTATTAATTATGGACCCAGGACTGACATTTAAAATGGTTGAGAAACTAGAGGGAAGATACAGATTTTGTTTGTTGACTGTACTACTTTGGGTTCAATTTGATGTTGGATTATTTCAGAAACATTGTTTAATAAGAAGAAAAGACAGATATGGAATAAAATACATACTAGCTTATGTTTCCCATTCCAAGGGTAGTAAAATTGAAAACTTGTTTTCTTTCTTTCTTTTTTTTTCCTTTATTTGACAGAGAAAATGCAATTTATACTATCTAAATAACTTATATTTGGTGTTAAATAGTTTGAAAAGACCAGGAGAGAATTTGGATTTACAGGTATTTGATGAAACAGTAGATGATTAAAAAAATCCTTAAGTAGGGGGAGATGAAACTCCCATCTCCTTCCACAGTTGAAGACCAAAGCTACATTTTGATAAAGAAAATCATCTGACTGAACAGGTCTTATACATTTTCTGATTAGTTAGATTTTGTGGTCTTCATATTGGTGAAAGAGGTGGAAGGGAATTTTCACATTTCATGGGCTTGATCTTTGTTATTGATACAGACACTCTATAAAGAGCAGACGTGGTCTAGACATCAAGTCCTTGCAATTATATAATGTCAATAGAGCATTTTTGGAGAACAATATAGAAAAAAAAATGAGGTTAGCAGCCAATCTGAGGTCTTCTCTCCCCTTCTGTTTTAACTTCTGGTAATGGAAAACCAAGCCTATTTTTAGGAGTTCTCTTTATGATGTGAAAGTGTGGCATCTCTGACATGAGCTGCAGAGTTAGCAAACCTTGCAAATTGAAATTTGAAGAAATAATTCTAGTCTTTCCAGCCTAGGCGTTTGAGAATTAGGAGTCAGTCCTTTCCTAATCATGAAATTGACTTAAATTGTAATAAATACTTTTTTTTTTTTTAAAACAACTTTCTTCTCCTTCTTTCTATATGCAGTGTTTTTAGGAGATTATAGTAGAACTTTTAGGTGCTTCTTGTTTCAGATCTATGTCTCTTCTCTTTGAAATACAAGGGATCAACATTACACTTATATTACAGGGACCTGGGCAGTTTCACACTTTATGAAGAGCATAAAATAAATAATATTACTGATGTGCTGAACAAGGGCAGAAAATTTGCTGTTGAAAAGCTTCATTTAATCTTCTCCTAGCATTCTTAATTCAGGCAAAGTTATTGGTTGTATAACCTCTTAGAAACAAACTTCAGAACAATTTTGAGAATAACATAGTCACTCAGATGGTTGTTCAGGGATTCAGTTTATTGCTTTTGCTTTTACTTTTCTTTTTCAGTTCTCTTTATGTTTTGTTCTGTCTTTAAGCAGTAAAACCTGTCTGGAAATTGTAGAGGCAGTTGTATCACATAGCTTCTATTTTCAAATTGAGTATTCTTTAGGAAATTATCAGAGTAGCTGCTTTTTATTTCTGGTGTGGATCTTTAGTATAAATTCTCATGTAATTTAAAAAAGCAAACACTGAGAATATGCACTCATTTAAGTTTCATCCCAAGTAGTTTTAACTTTCTTGCTACATCTCGTTATGCATGCTTTTATAATTTAATTAGCACTACCTCCATTTAGCATAACTGGTGTAGCTTTAATAGTGTGATTTAATGACTTAATGCCATAGTAATAGTAACTCATTCAACATTTGTTTTGGATTTGAAGTAACAATTTCTGTGTTTTTCCTGTTTCTGAACATTAGTCTAATTGTTCCAAATTAAACAAGCAGGAAAAACCTGAAGCCAATTTTGGTTTTGATATGGTTTTCTTTCCGCAAGCTGTGATTCATTTGCTTTGCTTCCCATAGTAATATCTTTGATTTCAGTTTCATTTCAGAATAGCGAAAGTTGTGGTTACCTCTTGAGATGGGTGTTTTGCATTGTCTTGGTCCTACCCCGTGTGCTTTAGAACCTGAAATAGCTTAACCTATCTGTATGTAGCCATTTTCACTCTGTGCATTTTGGCTTTGTCAGTTCTTCCTTATCTTTGAACATCCTTCCATAAATTCACCCTGTGTAGAGAGCTCTCCTACTACACAGTTTATAGATCTCCGGTCAAATTGGAAGGACAGCAATTAGAAACACATTACTTTAATGGCATCTTTAAAATTGCTGAGAAGCCATTGAGAAGCAATAAAGGCAAAATTCTTCTTAGTGCCATTTGTTTGCAAAGTCATATTTCAGTATTGGACTCTACAAGTAAGGTAAAACAGTATCTGCAATCTCTGGGATTTGCAGTGGTGTATGGAAAGGATTAATGCTGGCTCGATTTGCGGACCTCAGCCTGAATTGCAGGCCTTTGTAAAGATGAATAAAAGGCTGGAAACAGTCTACATTTATAGTAGGTAGATTATAGACTATAGAAGAATAGTGTGTATATATATATACTATATAGAAGATTTATAGACTATAGAAGAAAGTAGGAAATTCTTGTCGGAAGATACTGGGACATTGAATCTGATGCTAATCAGCAATGCGAATGTCAAGATAGTTGCTTTCTTACGTACAAGATCAAGTTGTCCTCATGCCTCTTTATGGCAATATCAGGTGCTTTGAGAAATTAAGATCTCTTACTTCATGTAATTTCAAACTGGATCATACCACAGAGCATTTTTTAGTGCTTGTTATCAGTAGATCAATTATTAATTCACTGTAAGTTTCAAGTTACGCTTTGCCAAGGCAGAGTATGTGATACCAGTTTTGGAAGGCATAGAGTCTATGGTATCTGTAGGTCTGCAGTTAAAGTGATACCTATTCCTTCTTCAGTAGTATGCATTTGACATGGTAGTTGTCTCGGAGGCAGCTGGAGAGGGGCACTGCAAAAAGATACTGATTGATAGAGGCTGAAAACTCTTTATTCCTGATTTGAGAGGACCATAGTGCTTTATACATGCTAGTGATGGATTAGTGCCGATCTTTTCTCAAATACAGAAGAGGAATTTTTATGGCACAATAACGATGATGCATCTGTGGGGTCTAACTGTGGTCTCTCTACTGCTTTATTGCTTCTTCTCATTTCTGGGGTACCTCAGAAACATTGACTTCTGCAGTGAAGGATGTGAGTGGACTGTGGTTATCTTGTCATTTATTCTTCTTCTGCACATAGACTTGGTGTAACTATGCATTCCTAAGACTGCCGTTCCCATTCGGATTTAGCAGGATGCACGCATACCTACTGTGGAATCTGTTTTGATTGTGTCATTCAGCAGAAGCACGGATATTGCTGCTTAAGTACTTGTCAAGATTGAGTTTTGAGCAGTGAAATACTGACTACCTACTCTTGTTGTAAAACCTCTGCTGTGGGAGCTCACTTCAGCTTTAGAGATTGATTCAGAGTGGAAAAGGCATTCCGGCACCATGGGCTTTCCAGAAAACCTTTGCTTCTTCTGAGCCTCCAGTTAGAAAGTCAGTTTTTAAAGCTCTAAAGTAGTACATAATTGTACAAATCCTATTGAAAACTTGGAAAACCATTGTGACATGCAAATTGGTGATTGATTTTTAATCGAAAGATGACAAAGTAGGGAATATCAATTGAGAGTGAACTATATATGACGCATAACTATCAGTGAATGCTAACTAGGAATTCTAACTCCTAAGAAGACACTCGCCCGCAGAGATGGATCAAATTCATGCTAGATTTTGAGACAAAGTTGTTTAAAGTAGAATTAAATTCCATACCAGTCACACGTTTGGTTTTCTTTTCACTTATGCTAGTATAAATTTGCGGTAACTCCACTGAAAGAAGTGAAGTTCCTATTGGTTCGAAACTAGAGAAAGTGAGAAACATGTGGAGTCTGAGACTTTTTAGGTAGGCCCTTCTGCAGAAATCACAGGAGTCACTTACGTAATGGAAACATCCTATAATTTTTACTGTGCCTTTTTCCCTTGTTGCCACACATTTCTGTTGCCAGGGTAACCGATCATGAATTGTTCATAGTAAGTGACCTTGTCACTGCTTTTATATACGCCATGAGTTATTGTGCAGAGGATATTTATAGAATTATAGAGGTGATTGTGACTGCCTGAAGACAAGCAGATTTTGTTTCAATTAATTCTTTTCTGTAGAATAAGAGGCTAAAAACCATAAGGGAGGAAAATGCTAACATTTGTCTGCAGAGTAAATCTTGCTATTATTCAGATAGGGACAAATACAGCTAGTAAGTCATAAGGCAGCTGGATGAAAAGTGGTCAGCTCAGCCTCCTGTATGCAGTGTTTTCATTTGCTGCTCCTCTGGACTGGACTTAGATGTATTCAGATTTACTCTTCTGTGATTGATATTTTTAGAGATGCCAGAATATTTGTTAAGCTATGTCAAAAATGGTGCACGATGTATGCTAAAAAAAATAAAAATACAACCCAAAACCTACAAACTCGCTTTCTGAACCATTCCGAATGGCAGGAGCTACTGCTTATTCTCCTTGTCCTGACATTCTGTACAGAAGTTAATTAAAATAAAATTCTACCAACATTTGAAGTAAAGTGATAATAAAGTGATCACTTAAATATAGTGTAAAGACAGAGCAAATAAGTCTAAAAAGAAATTACTCCAGAAGTGTAGAGCCCATAAACTCAAAAAAAGAAAAATCTTAGCAGACTTACTTACAGCCTAAAATAGGAGCATAGCTCAAATATATGGAAACTGTAAACTTGTAATATGGTCTCAGTTTGATGTTTTAAGCCTTGCAGTTTTCATTGCAACACTTAACTTTCAAGTAAGTGAATGTTAAGTCGTTATGCTGCATAGGAGATAAAGGAATAATGCTGGTTCAAATAGGAAAATAACATGAAGAGTGTCTGAGAGCCACAGAAAGCTTCCTAGCCATTTTGTGCATTCCAGAAGAAAAAAGGATTTTATTATGTAATCACCCTGGTAATTCTCTTTGAAGTTGTGTTTTGTAATTATTCTAATCTAGGAAAAGGTGTGGTAGGATCTTTGGGATTCAAGGTATAATTGTGACATAAGGATGAAGTTCACATTTGCCATATAATTATAATTGTGCTGCAGCAGGGCATTAGAGCTCTGCCTGTCTGCACACACTTAGTCTCATTTCCCAAAGTGGTCCAGGAATCCCCCTGCTGGTTTCCACACAGAGGAGCCAGTGGCTGGCGGAGACGGCAATGCCTGGACTGGAGACCTGTGGGACAAGACGACTGAACCCCCATGGCTGCCTTCACAGCAAACTTTCACTATTTGTTAAAAGAACTCCTCAGGTGAGGAATTTGGAGAGTCCCATGGAGCTCCTGGTGTGCATATAGACCAGCTAATAGGCACTACCTGCATGCTTGAGATGTGTTGATTAATTCTTTGGGCAGAGCATGTGGCAGTCTCGGAAACCTCCATATATGACTCCTGCCGTAGAATTTACCACACTGTACACAGGTACTTATAAATACGCCACTAGAAACTGTACTTGCAGATGCAGTAATGGTCATACAGGTCAGTTACGGTATTTGGCAGATGTTTTGTATGTAGTTTAAGATAACTAATAGCAGTGGATTATTCAGATGTTGGAGTACTGTTGGACCACAGGCCAGCTGGATTGTAAGAATTCAGCAAAACAATAGCTCAGGCAGTCTCGCCTGACCCAACTGAAGATGCCGTTGCAAGGACCCTTGTGATGGAGATACCTATCCTCAACTGAGCAGCAACCGACCATCCTGTTCCAGAGATTTAATTCCCCACATGAACGCTATGCAAAAGACCCCAATATATTAATTATGGTGTTTCTTTTTAAGCAAACAGTCTGCGTGCAAGTGTCTTTGTAGAAAAAGAATAAGGCTTATTTCCAGTTAGCGACCAGCTGGAATTTCATGATCAACTAATAATGTCTTGAAACATCTGTCATGCTTCTGAAATTACCTATTAATAACAAAATGGATATATTGTATGACTTACGTATTGAGTTAACTTCGTATGAGTAGTGGCATAGCACCGAGTCCATCAGTAGAAGAGCTCTTACTTAGTATTTTACATAATGCAAGAAAGCAATAAGCAAAAATAGAAGGTTGCCCTGCGAATTTTGTATGCTAAACATCAAGTACTCAATTGGACTAAATAGCATAGCAGTACAGCACTGAGCCATTTAAACTGTCATTTTTAAATGGCTGGGAATGGTAATCTCATGGGAGGGATAAGTAGTCTAATGTGTCCTCCCATTCATTATCCACTTACAATGTTCTTTTTTTTTCCCCTGTGTCATAGGTATGTTATAATAAGACTAAGCCTACCAGCCTGACACTGAATAAGTACATACAAAGAACTAACACTTCATCTGTATGTAGTTCCACTTAATTTGCCATCAAGCTAGTCTAATTTTTTGCAAATACTACTATGCTTATATTTAGTGTGTCAAACCACTCTGTTTTGGTGTTTCCACAACTCATAGCTTCCTGAAGATCTGGTCCACGATGTAGGTATAGCTACAGTCACCATAAGCTAAATAAGTATCGGATCTTTGGACAGAATGATCCAGGGTTTTTTTCATTATTTTGCCTGAGTGGGGAAAAGGACAGGTGACAGAAACCAGGTACTTTAGGAAGAAATTCTTTACTGTGAGGGTGGCGAGACACTGGACCAAGTTGCCATGGAAGCTGTGGCTGCCCCATCCCTGGAGGTGTTCAAGGCCAGGTTGGACGGGGCTTGGAGCAGCCTGGGCTGGGGGGAGGTGGCCCTGCCCAGGACAGGGGGGTTGGGACTAGGTGATCTTAAGGTCCGTTCCAACTTGAACCATTCTATGATTCTATGATACTTCGGATAAACTTGCAGACTTTAAAAAGGTATTACCGGTAGTATCAGATCTGCAGGCTTCTTTGTGTCCAGCTGGGCATCTTCTTGTCTTTAGTTTGTGCTTGTGCTAACTTGGAAACACCACTTATTTTGCTCCACGTTTCTTCTTTCTGAAAAATAAAAGTAATTCTTAAAATCTTTCAGTGTGTTATCAAGAGGATTGCAGCTAGCTCTTTGAATTAATTTTTCTTGTCTTGTGTGCTTGCACATCCTGAATAGACTTTGTTAAAGTGAGCAAGTTAGCATTCTGTTGCCATGCAGCAGACTAAGTAGTCTTGTTTATGTTTGAGTGTTTTAAATAAGGTTTAAATATATAGTATTATCACTCTTCTGTAAATGGTTTTGAGAAAACCATTTGTTACCCATTTGCTTGAGGGATTTGCTCAAACTGCAGTGGTTAGAAACGGTATGTTAAATGAGATAACGTGCAGAAGAGATCTGCATTTATGGGTAGGGTTCTGGATGCAATAAAAAAAACCCACAGGGCATCACCTACTTCCACTGTGTAGGGAAAAATTTCCTTTTTATACATTAGCATGTTGGTCTGGGTGGACTATATTTTTGCAGTCACAGAACAAGCCTAGATCACATGGAGCAGTATGGACAGTGGAAAAAGTCAGTCTATGCATTTATTAGTGCTTAGTACAAGAACTGTGATATAGGTAAGTACTTATAAATTAGTCGATTGATTCACTTGGTGATGGCAGCTCCTACTGATTCTGATTGCAGGAAAGGGCGTCACTTGGGCAATCAAATTGATCAGTCTACTCACCAGTGGGTGCTTTAAGGAGGTGGAGTGAAGATGAATAGCAATCGCAGCTTACTGTGGGACTCTGAAGCATAAATACAGTGACAAAAAATGGCATCAGTCATCGTGTGTGTGTGACTTTACAATCCAGGACTACAGAAAACATTAAATTTACTTAGTGACTACCAGAAGTTAGCAAAGCTACAGCGAAGTGAGATTGATCAGATCTGCACGTCACTGTTTATTGATGTGATTGGGTCAGGACCTTTTCTTTTCCACTCTTCTCATTCGTGGTGTGCTGGTCAATAGCTGTCCCATTTGCTATTCAGGTAAGGGACTCTCTAGAAAGTTAGGGTCTGCTCTGTAACTAGGATTTGTAGGTGAAACTTCAGTGCTTCTGGTATTTTTTCAAATCCATGAGTCCTGTCCTGAAAGTAAATGCTTTTAATCAAACATGTTTGTAGAAAAGGGAGCATCAGGAAATGAGCAAAATACCCATAAGGGACTGTTTGAAAACACTTTTTGTATTCTCTCATGTGTCTTTAACTCTTAAATAGATCGGATGGGATTACTCAGGGTGATTTGGTTGACTAATAACGGCAATCTTAAATTGCATGTAGCATTAGTGACTGCATTGTCAACAGAGATCTGTTCAGTTCCCAAATGCAGACTGCCATCTGCAATTCTGCATAAACATGTAAGTTTATTCCTTTGCACATCTGCAAATCTGGGGCTAAGATACCTGTTACACTTTCTAACTTAGGTGTTTTTGAGTGACTGATGCTACTTACAAAAACAAACCTACATGCGTATGTCATGTGCTTGATGCAGAAGCTTAAAGTTGATCTAGAAGCATGAAGTCAAAAGGAGTCTTAAGATTTTCAGTTGAATTTAGGTTTTGAGGACAGCATGCAACAATTTCCTCTTAAAGACACTTAAAATGTCTTTTCTAGTAAATTCCTAAGAGTTGAGTTATTAACCCCACGGGCTGTTCAGTTGAAAGTTACATACAGTTCTTTTAAAAGTACATAATAGGATACAAGTCAGTTGCATACAGAACATTGAGTCACTTTCTTCGCAGGCCAGGCTAGTTCATCCTCTGTGTTTATGCTGAACTGTAATACTTGTTCGAAAGTGAACAGCGGTTACAACAATTAGGCAGAGCAATAAAAATTCCTGCCTTTATGGGAAATACCGATTTGGCATTTGGGAAGAAACAAAGCACTACTTCTGAAAAGCCCTCTGAAGCTCTAGAAAAGACACATCAAGTTTGAACAAACATCTGTATACTGTAGAAAAAATCAAAGCTTTTTTTTAGTTGAAAAGGATTTTTCTTAGTTGATTAAAGGTCTTCTAAATAAGCTATGGTGACTTAAAATTGATGAATGAACAGTTACTTCTACATTTGTTTTCCATACTTAATACTTTACCTTGCTGTTATCTTACAATGACTAGAAGAATGTAGACTCTGGGAATATACATTTACCTGGTCAAATGTATTGTATTATAGTGTGGATATAATCTGCAGTATCAGTAAAATTGTTGGTAATGAAGCTATGATATGTCATTCTCACTGTAAAACATAGACCTATATGGGATTTTGTCCGTTGCTAAATTATTCAATATGCTCTGTTTCAATACATTTTATATGTAAGTAAAATTTTGTAAGAAAAACATTGAGAGGTGGCATTCATATAGTAGGTTACAATTGTGAACTTTATGGTCTTTGAGATATATATTCCAAAAATCTTTCAAAGAATGTTAATGTTACATTCATAGATATTACTGTGCATTAATTCTTAGGCTATTTCTTCCATTTCAGTCCCATTTTGTCATTTTAATGCATTTTTCTTAGGGTCATAAATCACCTGCAAGTCTTTGTATCTTGCTTTATTCTGCGATTTCCTGTCCTTTCTGTTCACGCTGTTTGGGCTACATCTGGAGTTCAGAATCTCAGATTTCGGTTTGGTTTTCTGATACCCCACCTGCAGCCCTTTTGGTTTGGAAGACATTGTGTTTTGTGTTTGGGATGTGAGGATTACAGTAATGCTCTGGATTCCCTGTTTAGCCATCGCTTCTTTAACTCAGAAGTACTTTTTGGTATCTTCTAGTTTCTGCAAGTCTCCAGTACAACATAGTGAGCCTGGACTTGAAGACAGTACATGCACAAAATGTATATATTTATCTGTGTTTGCTGAAGATGAACCCAGCTTTTTGCATGATCAGACAAATTACTGTCTTTCAGGGAAAAATCTAAAAATAGCAAACAGGGTACATATACATTATATCTTATGAATGAATTGGGTAGAAAACGTATTACTGCTTTCCTGCATATTCAGTCTCAGGTATTCTGTCTAGAAGGTTTTAAATATTGAGGTGTAAGACAGGGAGTTAAGAATGGTAAGGGATACTGAAAATGAGGATGGTACAAACTCAGCTTCTCAGTTAGAATGGAACAGTTTGTCTGGATCATTCAGACATAGACATCCTCAGCGTCCAGCACAAGGCTCTCCATTCCCTCTCCTCCTACTGCACATTCAGAAGGTGCCAAAGTGGATAAGGATTCTCTCTCCCTAAAGCAATTCTGAGATACTAAGGTACCTTGTTGCATACTAGCTTTGGGGTCGGGGGGGAAAGCCATATTAATGCTTTAATGCCACGTTAAATCCTTACGGACCATGTCCTACTTATCATTACTGATAATTACTTCAAGAGGTGGTGTATGTCAAGGTATCTAGATATATCTTCCAGTTTGTATCTTAGCACTTCTCTGCTGCCACCATTTGGCAAAAATGAATTATAATCATACCTCATTGGCACAGTATGTTTGCAATAGTGTGTGTGTCCCCACATGCAGGAGAAGGGGTTGGTGCCCTGTGTACACCTCTACCTACCCTTGCTTGGCTGCCCGCTTCCTGGCTCTTGGTATTGAAATAGGAGACAGAAAACACTGCTAAATCTGGAACTGCTTCTGAAAGAGATGCCTCCTCCATTATCAGATGAGCTGCCCGGGACACTGGTCTAACTCAGCCATGCTTGAATTTTCTTTCATCATTGCTGTATGGTTCCCTGTTTGATAGTTGGCATTATCTGAAGGATGATTATTCGTAAATAAAATATGGTGGCGTGTTAATATCTGAAACATTTGTAGGTAATCAGAGCATTGCTGACTGCAATCAGACTCTGTTTTCTAAACTTACTAAATTATTTTCTGATACTGAATTTATTGTAGCTATTAAAAGAAAGTTGTGACATTTCTTAATCTAACACTGAAGTATCTCAATTCTTTTCCAGTCATTTGTTGCTGTTATAAACTCTAAACTGAGTATTAGCAATCTTCTGTACAGGCAGATACTCTGGCTCATGTTCATTTAAATTCTAGCTCCAGACTTATAAATAAGAAATGAGGCTTAGGAGTCTCTCTGGAGATTTCTAAAAGAATATACAATGTGTTTTAACCTGTCAGACCATTGGATGACACTGCTGTTCCACACTGATAAAGGTGTATGAGTGGTGTGTAAGAATGACATTTCACTCTGAAAAAAGATCGTTTAACTGTAGGACCTTCAGCTACTTAAAATGTTGTTTCTGAATTAGTCACTGGTAATGGCAGTTGGGAAGCCTGGCGTAGCGCTGCCTACAAACTCTGTTCTGCAATGATAGTGCGCTTCCATTTGCTTCAGTAGTGATATTGAAGCAAATGAAAGCACACACTCATTTTCTTGACTCGGCTATGTTGCATGGTACATTATATCCTACTCTAGTTAGTTACAGAATCAAATGACTCATGTCTGAGTTGAAAGGAGTGCAATTGCTGATTTCTATAGGCTAAATGACAAATAGATGCAGATTGGGAGGGTACAGCTACACTTATGCTCCATAGGTACAACATTTCTTTTCAAGGTGGTCAAAATGATATGTATCTAAATAAATCCTAAGCAGTTTTTCTGAACTTGTATTTATCTTTGAAAGCAGCTTTGAGAGTTGCTGAATCTATTTCAGAATTGCAGAAGGTTCTGTTTAAAAGCGTGCCTGTTTTTTTCAGCTCTATATTTGTTTAAACAATGATATTACCTCTGCCTAGAAGGCTCTTTTAATGTTAACTCCCATCAAAATAAGCAACAGGTACCCTATAAAATAAATGATCGGTATCTAAAATTGCTGGTGATTTTTTTTTGTTGTTGTTGTTATACTGTAATGACAGCTAGAAACTTTAAAAAATAGTTTAATAAATATGCAGGCTACAAACAATCTAGTCAGACTATCTCATTTTTCTCTGAAACATTTATTCTTTTATTACCTGCTCTAATGTTAAGGTTTGGGTCAGCAGACGAACATTTGTGTTGTCTTTGGCTTGTCTCTAAATGCCTTAAATTTAACTTGGGTTACACTTGACTTCAGTTCTTCTAAATAATTAATTTTATGAAATGTTTGCTGGTTTTGTTTCAAGATATGAAAAATGTGATTCTTTTCTTTAACAAAAAATATGTACCTCTTGAGAATGATTTTGAGACATTGAAAATTTAATTGTGGGTGCCTATTCTGTCCTTTAAAAATACTCCTATTATTGCATGGGGATTTTTTTTCCTAGCCTGGTGGTATATAGGACAAGCTAATCAAAGCATCCCAAAGAATCTTTGTGATTACACCATACCAAGATAAGGAAATACTAGTGGTCCTTCTGGATAATGATTAGACAAACTTTTTTTTTTCTGTTCTTTTTTTTGGTTGGTTGGTTTGGTTTGTGTGGGTGTCTTTTGGTTTTTTGACTTCTTTGCTTTCTCCCAGCAAGACCCTTTTTTAGTCCTCTTTCGATGTCTTTTAATTTCTGTAGGTTCAAGCACTTACAGGAGATCCAAAGGAGCTTTTTAGATAGCTCTGTTCTTTATTACTTTTGGGTCTGTCAGGCCTTGATCTTGCAAGTACGTCCGTGGTTTATTTTGATGTGCATGAGTAGTCTGTTTGGTTAAAATGTGTTTGCAGAATGAGGGTCTAATTTTCTACAAGTGCTGGCTCCGATATGCTCTTTTTCAGAATTGAGATCATCATTATAAATCTTGATGACAGTAGCTAAGCTTTCATGTGGTATGTACGTGTGAGTGGGGAAACTTCAGTCTTGAGATAACATAGGACTCCCTGTAAGTTCTCTCTTTTAACCAGCCACTGCAATATCTGTAATAAACCCCTTCATTTTACTTGACTCAACTTGATGATAAAAAGTTTTGGTTTTTTGCTCTTTCCCCCTTCCCCTGAGGAAACAGCTAAGCCTAGTTTTCTAATAACTGAATCTGTTGGCTTTTTAAAATTAGCTTGAAATACCTCCAGGAACATTATTTGGCCATCTTCAAGGCAGCTCCTAAAATGCTTAATGGTTTTGAAAGTCAAATTAAAGGTTTGTTTCATTTAAGTTGTATAGCTGGATAAGATTAAAGAAAGTGCCCTACTTGCACATAGCAATCTATGTGAAATGTTTTTTTGATCGTCTTCATGCATATCTAAAATACACCTCCAATTTCTTCTCAGGATCTGAGCTTATTCAGCTTTTACCATAATGGTTCATTAGCCTCCTAGGCTTTTTCTTAAGAGTTGCAGTCAATTTTCCATCTTCGCTGTTTTACATTAAATCACTTCGATTTCCTAAGTGTAGTAAGGAGAGAGAACAAGTAAGAATCATGGAAAGAGGGGTTATTCAGTGTGGATACATCATTTCTGCTTCACAGCATACTTCCAATATTGCAAAGTTTTTGCCCCTGGCTGCAACTCTGCTAAATTTATCAAGTATTCCCAATTCATAGAGAATTATTTAAGTATATGCTGCTGATATCAGTTCTTGTTGGTGCTCCTTTATTTTGAGATCAATGGGACTTTACATGTGGATAGAGCCAAGAAATGGTTTAAACCTTCATCTCACTGGAGCATGTTGCAATGTTCCACTCTAAATCTCTTTGAAAAACTAATAGTTACTCATTCAAATACCACTGAATGTTTGTAAATGAAATGAAAAATATATCTGTTCTGTAGCATATATAGTATTAGAACATGCTTTCCAGCCCCTTTGGTGATGTGCTGTGCGTTGTTTTGGCTCTGGTTGCAGATGCATATGGTTTGAATTTTTTTGCGCAGTGTATGTAACTGGATGGAGATTTTTGTGGTGACCCTCCATCCTCAGTAAATTTGAGAGAGAAACTGCAGCCCATTGAGCTCAGCTCTTCTCCTTGGTTTCAAACAGATGAAGCTCTGCCTTTTCTCCAGTGATCACATGATCTGTTCTCAATTAAGTATCAAGTTATACTGTGAGGTACTTGCTGTCTTTCTCCGCAGAAATCACTGTTTCACTGGTACATACTGAGTTTAGCACAAGAATGCGGCACAGCTGTGGTGGGCTCACCCCAGCCAGCAGGTAAGCACCCACACAGCTGCCCGCTCACGCTCTGTCTGCAGTGGGATGGGGGAGAAGAATTGAAAGAGCAGAAGCAAGAAAACTTGTGTGTTGGAATAAGACAGTTTAATGACAGAAGGACAGAGGAAAAAACAAAACAAGAAGTGAGGCACCACGTCCCACCAGCAGACTGATACCCAGCCAGTGTCCAAGCAATGTCCCACCCCCTTTCTTTACCCCCAGTTCATACTGCTAAACATGATGCCTTATGGCATGGAATATCCCTTTGCTCAGTCCGGGTCAGCTGTCCTGGCTGTGTCCCCTCCCAGTCTGTTGCCCACCCTCAGCCAAAAGGGTGAGGGCAGCGTGAGAAACAGAAGGCCTTGATGCTGTGCAGGCACTGCTCAGCAATTGCCAAAACACTGGGGTGTTATCAGCACTGTTTTAGCCACAGATCCAAAACACGGCAGCATATGTGCTGCTATGAAGAAAGTGAACTCCATCCCAGCCAGACTTGCTGCAAGAACTTAGTGATTTTAAAGAGATTCAGTGCTTTTTTCGCATGTGTAATTTGCTCTTCAAGTGTATGGTTTTACCACTATGATTTCAGTGTTTATGAGCTTGGTAATTCTGCTAGAACTTTTGGAAGAAGGCTCTTGCTGTATGCAAGAAATACAGGGATCCACTGATGTTCGCTAGCAAAGCAAAGCAAAGCAAAACCCAGCAAAGTTTTTTTCAAAAACTGCTATCTTAAATTTTTACGAGTTTACCAGTAACACAAGGTGATAGGTTCCTTAAACAAAATCTGTCCATAAACCCAATGTAAATATCCTAGGATATCACTGACCTCTTAATTAACCACTTCCATAGAAACTGTTTTTAAGCCTGTTCTGGAGAGTTTTAATAACTTTTGTACCATTACACTGAAATGCAATTTAATAAAAAACATGGTTTATTTCTCCTGATATTTAATCTTTTTAACACTTTCTTGGCATCTGTATTTGTAGACTAGCAAGCAGATCCAGGCTACTCCTGCGCTTCTGCAGTAGCCATTGAACTGTACCCTTGACCGATACAGGACGTTATGTATGTCCTGTTGGTAGCAGGATCTGGGCCCTTAAGTAGAATTTTCAAGGTGGGAAACAAGACCAAATGCTAGTTGCACAATAGTACAAGTTATAGCGGATGAAGCTGGTAAATTGTTTTGAAGGGTTATGACGTGTTCTATGTATTTCAGGATATGCAGTGTTTTCCTGGTAGCACAAAATAAATTTACTTGTAGCATTTCATACCATGGAGTACTGACTGCTGAGATTGGGATTAATTGCTTCTTGCAGCTTGAGGTTTTGCCAGAAGGATGTTTTTGCTATGCTGAAGTAGTCTGTTTAATTAATGGTAGCCTGCTGTATTTCATTGTTTCTGTCTCAGACTTGTAAAAAATTGAGTTCAATTTGCAATCATCCTGGTGTTACTTTCTGTATGTATTTTCTAAAGCTGTTTGCCTTACAATTACTTTTCTTATTCATCAGTGATCAAGTAAGAGCGCAACAGATTTCATTTCACATTAGAATAATGTACAACTGAGAGACAGATTTTTGTCTTCTGAAAATGTAATGGTGAGCAGACCTCCCTCAACGTACAAGAAAATTGTAGTGGTATTGGTTTATGCACAGTACTCATCATTTTGAGAAGCCAACAGTTTCCTTTGTGCACAGTGAAAAGCAAATGTCTTTGGTGTGGGCAAATAAGTTTGGATGATTTCTGGTGTTTTAAAGGTGATCAATTTATTGTTCTCTTCTCTTTCCTGTTCATATGTTGTTAGAAAAGCACTCATAAAAACAAACTTAAGTGATGGAAAACCAGTTCTTTTATTTTTGAGAGTTTAATCTGTGTATGTTTTTAATTCCTGTTGCTTTGAGAGATCAATTTTCAAAGCTATAGATCACAAAGATGAAGAGGATGATAATTGCTAAGGGTGAATAAGAAACAAAATACTGTGGTGCTGTTGGAATGAAACCATCATTTTTATGGGAAGTTCCTCTACAATAGAAAATGGAGATGAATGAGCACAAAATCTTTTGTATTAATGAATTAACTTTCTAATCGGTACATAATAGTCAGCTTTTCATAACAGTTAAATAGTTTTTAATCTGTCTTTATGATAGCTCTACAGGATGTTTAGAGAGGAATACTGAAGTATGTGAAGGGTTTAAGTTTCATAATTTGTGTTTTCTGGTTAAGAATAAAATAAATATACTCTGTCCATTTTGTTTCCTTCGGAAATATAAGGAAATACCCCAGTTTTGGGGCAGAATAGGTAAAATAGAGGAAGAATTGAAACAGTAGCAGTGATTTGCAAATGTTTTCACAGTGTTTATTTTGTGAAGTGCTAGTGAAATGGTAATTAAGTTATGAAATGGTTCAGAACCTGTATCTGAACTACTGAATACTATTCAAGACAAGGAGTAATTAGTGGATGCTGAACTAAGTTACAGGTACACTTTGACTTTAGCCTCTTGTATTAGTAAGTGGCCAATCCTATTCTCTAACATTTTTGATGTGTTTGCAAACTTGCCTTAGCATTCCAGACCCAAGTATAATTTTTGATTTAAAAAAAATAACTCTTCTCATTTGCTACAGAATTGCATTATTTATTTTTTTTACATCACAGTCATCATCACTTTGCTTTTAATTAGTGTTTATTGATTCTATTTGTCTGGAAAGTGTGCTATGAATTCATAATTAAAAAAATTTTCCCTTTTGAAAAAAGATTTCAAGCAGCTTACAAAATGAGATCCCAGTGGTGGACATGGTTGAGAGATAGGAAGCATAAAATGTTGAGCGGTAATATTAGTACGCTGGCAACTTTCACTAGTAAGAGGGGGATTTTTTTTTCCTTAGTGTTTTGTTCTGGAGGTCATGTCGTTGGTGCGACTTGAAAGTGGTCAGAGGAGGTGAATCTCCAATTCTTTAAATCTGTCTTCTGTATCCTAGTAGGCAGCATGGGGTAAGTGCATGGTCTTTGTAAATGTTTTCTTTTGAGAATGTAACCAGCAGGAGACAGAAGTTGACATCACCTGATGGCAGAGCAGAGGTCGCTTCTCCGTACCGAGCAGAAAAGAAACACAGGGTGAGGATAAGCCAAAAATAATCTGTTTTCATTGTTAGAACACAGAATGGGTAGCAAACATTTTTGCTTGAAGTAAGTTAATTCTGTAGCAAATTTGATGCTTTCCAAGTAGTTGAGATAAAGGATATAATAAATACGGCATCAAATGCTGCACTGAAAATTCCCATAGAGTCCTTTTGGATGGATGAAGTTTGACAAGAATTTGAGAGAAAACCCAATATGTTAGTATTTGAATAAATGTTGATACTGTTGTATTGCTATAGAGAAACTACATCCATGCCCAGGTTTTGAATTATCTAGAATTGTAGGAGGATGTTTTTAATTGGCTTTAACTTAGAACTCCAGTACACACCTCAATTTCTGTCTAATTGTTACGGAGTATTACACAAAGTTCATGTTCTTCAATTTGATGAATTAGAAGTGTATGTGTGTACAGCTTGGAGGTCAGCAGATCTGATCCATTCAGGCTGTGGACAGTGAAGTCATTAACGACTTCCACTGAGTTAGGACACAAGGAAAGACCTGGATGGTCATTTTGTAGCTGAATCCATTTTTGACCAGCATTTCTTCTGGGATTGGGATTTTGGAAATAACCAAGCAGTAGAATAAGGAGGTCAATTTCTTGCAGAACTCACAAAGTCTTAAGGAGGAGGACAGAAGGACTGTGAAGTGATACCATGAGGACCCAAAAAACTTTTGATGCCGTCAAGAAGCCTGTTTTTAAATGCAGAACTAATTAAGATAGTAGGGATCTGCAGCCAAGAAAGAGAGGCTGTGAACAGGAGAATCTGTGTCTAGGTGGGACAATCCTACGCACCACATTGGTGCTTAAACCTGAGGACAGGTTATGGTTAAAATTATAAAGCAAACTGAGGCCAGCATGGGTTTCCAGTACGTGGTCTGGATTTCAGCATTTCTAAAAGTAGCTTAAAAAAAGTGAGTGCTTTTGGGAAGTCGGTGTGTTTTGTTTGTAGCAGCCACCGTATGTCTTCCTTGCTGATGTGGCATAATGCCAGCGTGGCTTTGGTGCTTTTGGACAGCTGGAAGAAAAGGCAGCACGAGCCTGTCTGCCTGCACCTATTTGTGGTAGATATGCTACTGTTGCATAGCCCTGATGCTATCCCATAGCTTCCTTCAGATTTTTAGAAGAGTTGCTTCCCAATGGTGTGTGGTGGCAGACTTTCTGAAATGTGACATCACACCCAATATGATTTAAAAAATAGATTGCGGAATTTTGACTTTCTGCTTCTCTTCTCCTGCTGCCTTGCTTTGTGCAATTTGTATCCTGTCATTTAAAGGGCTACAATGAATAATTTGCAAGGCAATAAACCTTCAAGTTTATTTTAGTTTCACAAAGCAAATTTTTGAAAGGACATATTTGCATAATGCATTTTTGGTTGTTTTAAGATAAAAAAACAATTAAACAGGAAATATAACTATCCCAGAAAAACAGAGCAAGAGGCGTTTGAGTTGGGAGCATAGCTATTTGCAGGAAGCCTGTGCTGGGATACAACATCAAAATTACTTGAGCTTGTGAGGCTTAAATGACTTTTTCATCTCAAAGATGTATTTGCAATGTAAATGTGTGAGATATATATGAAAGGCAATAGATCTAAACAAGGAAGCACAGCCTTTGCTTGCCCTAGTGTGTTCTTTCATGCAGGTATAAGAAGTTTTCAAAAAAATATGCAAGAAGTGCTATGGGATCATGAGAGAAAAGCCTAGCAAAGCATGACAATCTTACAAAATCTTGAGGGGAAAAAAACCCCCCACCACCTCTTTCTCTCAGCAGATATAAACTGCTGTGAAAAATTGAAACGTAATTTTAAATAGTCAAGAAACCTTTCCTGCCTGGTATGGTTCGGTGTCATTATTCAGTGTGCCTTGTAGTAGCTGATACTTGAGTTACCTCTTGGTCCTCATGGTGGATGCGGTTAATGAGGAGGAGGAGGAGTAGTAATAATAATAATAATGAACAACAAGAATAAGACTTTTCCCTTGACTTTTAGGGGTTAGATGAATCCCAAGGATTCAGTGATACCACAGACCAAAATTAGTGTTTTGGTGATTAAGAAATGTGGTAGCTGTAGGCTTTGGGACCTTGACAGCACTGTAGCAAAAGTTATGTGTAAATTGCAGAGTATACTGGGAGCTGTTGAGTTTAAATTGATAAAATTATTAATGCAATGAAACTTAAATACTTCAGAACTGGTTTATGATAAAGTGAACAACTAAGCATAAGGGCTGAGTAAGTTGGACTATTTCTGGAGCATATGTACTTGCACAGCTTTTGAAGGCAGATTACTTAGTCTGCTTTGAAAAAGTTCCAGGAGCCTAAAAATAAGATATTTTTTATTATCTGATCAGCAAGTTTTACAGAAGCATGATCCATTTTTATTCGGTGGGGTTTTTTTAAATCACAAATTTGGAGGGTTTATTGTCTGCACTATGTGGCATGCATAGTGAGGAACCCCATCCTGTTCTGCAATGTTTTGTCCCATGACACCTCTCATCCTGATTTTCATTATTCAGTAGATTTTAGGCTCTAGCCTGATTTGGAAACACAGCCTGTACTAACACAGGAAGTCTGAAAGTCAAAGAAAGTAGAATATACAGGGCAACCATGCTATCATGTTCGCTTGATTTAAAGTCCATCTTCTCTCCTTTTATGCCCATTGATATTTATTGTTTGTGCTTAATATTAGGGATATTTATGTGTATTTCAGGGTGTGTGTGTGTAGGCTAGGGAAGAGAGAGACTGGAAAAGTGAACAGACTTTCTGCAATACAACGTGGTGTTCATTGAGGCCAGTGGTTTATTTCTCTGCTTAGGAAGATTTTAAATATTTTCTTTCACTGATAGTAATACTATAGTAATATTTTGTCAGTTTTTAGCATCTCATAATACGTCTTATATAAAAGTCTGATTAGAAGGTGACAGCTGAAAAAGGAAACAAAAAAGTCAAATATCTTCGTTCATTTAAATAACTGAAATAATGCATATAATAATGTTAATAAGTTAATACATGATATCAGACAGATAATAAATATCTGTCTGAAAATTATCTTTTCCCTGGGCGAGGACAAAGTCCACCATTCTGCATTCAAGGTGGCATAAAATTGCTTATCTAGGCAGGACAGTGCGGTTGAATTGCTATTTTGGTCCCTTTGGAAACAGAGTGAAATAGTACACCAAGGAGATTATGCTGTTAATCACTGAAACTACTTGAGCAGCACTAAATAAGCCATGTTAGTGTAACTGCAAGGATACCTGATGTCTGGAAACCTGTCTAGAAATCTTCTGCATTCTCCTCATATAAATCACTGTGATTTAAATGAATGAGTAAATAAATAAATAAGAGTCAAGTGACCTTTGGTTTTGGAAGAGCAAGCTTCATCCTGCAATTTGAAAATCATTTGGCTATTTAAGTTGTACTTGCCTCAAGTCTGCTATGCTCCTGTCTTAACCTCAGAGATATTTTACATTAGTGTTCCTGGCTAACAAGTGGGTTCAACTCCTGTCGCTTTGGCATGCGAGGGGCCAGCAGGATCGTCCTGTGCTGGGCAGTAGGGTGTTGGGGCTCTGCTTTCTTGTATTTCGAAGGGAGGGTCGGCGGCCCTCCGGCTGCCAGTTGTGCAGGATTGTGCAGTGCTTCCTTTCGGGCAGAGCAGTCGTGGGAGCTTCCACGCAGTTCAGTACATGGGTATAAAGAAAAGCGGTTACCCAGACAACTATTTGATCAAGTGAGACAATAAATAAGGCATTGAAGCTTACTGAATTTTGCCATCTTTTGGTGCGTGTAAACATTTTAGAGACTGGTTTATATTTCTTGCTGTCTGTGTAAATTCTCTTAATTCATTTGTGATGTATGACAAATCATAGTCATTGCATACATAACGGAGGGCATGCTTTATTACACCCTCACAATTTCAAAGTCTGTGACCCAAAGAATAGGAGAGAGTTGTATTTTGCAATTTATCAGATAATAAAAGTTTATTGAATCTTAATTTGGTGGGTTTTAAAGTAAATGACTTTTTTAAAAGTAGCAATAGTTTGTCTGTGGTTTGGAAGGGAGTGGGGAGGAAATGGCATAACACACCAGTCAAATTCTTACCTGTAATGAATATTTGTCATTATAACCTAAAACTTTATTATCTGCTTTATGATATTATGATTATGGAATTATTTGAGCCTTCTTGACATAACACTTCGTTTGGTTTAGTTTATCAGATTGCTGTAGAACTTGCTTAATCTTTCAAAAATCTGCTTTGCCATCAGAGAAGTTTGTTTTTAACCAACAGCTGGTACCACTCAATACCACAGTATTTCTGGCCAGGTAACTTTTGGGCTGTTGTTCAAATTAACATTTAAATCCTGCCTGAAGTTTAGTGTACAAATGATCCTCTGCACTTTTGTTTTATCGTGGCATTTTCATATCCCTTATATTTGTTCATGGTTAACTAAATTCTCATTTAAGATCTGTAAGCATTCAACTGAAATGGATAATTTCTTTGGGTGAGATTTTATTTTACTTGAGTATTCAGTGGAAAAGGTAATCAATAATTCCAATTTATTGGACGAGGAATAAAGCTATTTACGTCATGAGTATTTCTCATTTTATCTTCCTTTACTCACACAATAATGAATTCATCATGTATATCAGACGAGTATGTTATTTCATACTGCACAATCGATATTAATTTTACCATGTTTCTTTTTGTGTGACTGCAAGGAGATCAATTCCTATATGACAGCCTCTTTTGAATGTTCATATGTCTTTGTTACTGTGTTTGAGAACTCAGATGCTATCAACACCACCCAAATAAGAAGTCTTCTCATGTGAAGTCATTTCCTTAAAATATGAGGCTTTGGAAAAATTAAAAACTTGTTCCATATAGCATTGATGCGTTGAAGTGGGTAAGAAATCATTTCAGAAATCAAACTATCATAGAATGGTTTAGGTTGGAAGGGACCTTAAAGATCATTTAGTCCCATCCCCCCTGCCCTGGGCAGGGCCACGTCCCACCAGCCCAGGGTGCTCCAAGCCCCGTCCAGCCTCGCTTTTGTTAGCTAATGAAGTAAAAGCAGCTGGTTTCGCAGGTCAGCAGCATGAGTCACTTCATCAGTGAAAATTAGTTGGGAATTCCTTTTATTAATAATGCATCCTTTAAGTCAGTTGGTTTTGCACAGCAAGAATTTTTTAATTAATTTTGCATGTGAAAGTGGTGCTGGCAATTGGAAGATCCTGAACTGCTGTTCTTTCAAGTGTTCTTTGTGTGATTGCAACATCATGAGGAATAACTTCCATCAGTTGGATAAGATTGTTTCATATATCTCTTCTCAGGGAGGCAGTATTTTTCTTCCTTTTTCTTTTTGTTTAGTTTTATTAGTATTATTGCTGTTATTAAGACATCATAAGAAAAATGCTGTGTGTGTTTTGAGGGGTTTGCCACTGCCACTGAGAGAGTGCTCTTCAGGAATCAAAGTTTTGGACTAAGGTGGTATTTACAGTTCTACCCATGTCTTGTCATGTTCCTTAGGATAATACTTGGAGGTTTTTATACAGCTTCTAATAACTCATGATTTCATGGTAAGTGAAATGGTCTGTGGGAATTTCCTGTGCATAGTGAGTATGTAAAACCAGAAACCATACATTCGTTACCATGTGTTTCACCTGCAACTCACAGGTTCCTGTTTATCTCTCCTTATTTGCTGGTTTTTGCTCTTCTCAAAAATGTGCAGAATTAGCACTTGCTGGAACAGTGTCATGCATTTTACCAACCAGTTACCCGAGATGATGTCTTTACAGGGATTCCCAATGTCAGCAGCTTTACAGTTAACTAGTTGTCTTTACATATTGGGTAGCTTTTTCCTTCCCACGGAGTGCTCCAAAGTGTTCACTGGATACATTATGAAAACACTGGAAGTGCTAAGGAAAATCAAAGGCGGCAATACTGTAGCGCTTTCCCATCAGAGACAGCATTGTGTCTGCATGAGGAGCAATTACACTTGTTGCAGTTTTGTTTCTTCGTGGTGTGCATAGAGTTCTTCAAAATTGCTTTATTTTCTTGGATTTAATTATGCTTGTCCTTTGTCTTAGGACTTTATGCTTCTCTTAGTTTATCTTTGCTCCATTCTTTCAAGTATGACATGTCCCAACTCTTGCTCTGCATGAACTTACAAGAAATGTAACTAAATTTCAAAAAATTGCCAAATTTTCACATTTTCTTTAAAGCTTTGTACAGATGATTCTGTATATTGGGAAATGAGACCTATTCTTGTTTGCAAGTCACTGTTAGTATTCTTAAATTTTTTTCTTGTAAGCAACTTTTAAAATAGATGCAAATATATCTGTATACAGGTTGGAACTTTTTAAATTATTTCCTGACTGTCCTGTCATACTGCCTCTAATGTTTTGAGGACAATATATTGTTAATTATTCTTCCATGAGAAAGCATTTTAAAAATGTGGTTTCTGCAAGGGTATTCATTACATTGATACTGCTGAAGAGTCCCCATGTTTAATTTGTACAGAGAGTTTACTAAGTTGACCTAAGGAATTTCATTAAATTATATTTCTGTCTATAAATGGTAGCTCTGGATTTAGTGTAATCTGTTTTTTATCTGTAATATTAAAACATTTCTACAGCTACTTTTTGTGTTCAGGTAGGATCTGAAAAAGCTAATAGCTAACTGTGAAAGTTACACATATAATGGTTAAGTTAATATTTTTGTTGATTTATGAATTAAGCTGTCAAAGAGAAAGGGAAACAACATATGTTGCATTCATGTAAAATAAGGAAAGCTATTCTATAATTACTTAGTAGAGTAACAGTGACAAAGGTACCGTACTTTGTCTTGGAGGCTGCAGTGGCTGGAAAGCCTTAAGCAGCCCAATCAGCTGGTGAGGAGGAACAGGCTAAGGACATCTCCCTCTGCCTCTAAAGTAAGGACATCTCTTAGAAGTCATAAATGCATTTACTGTGACAAATGGATTTGGAGCATTCAGTTAATATATCTTATATTTTATTTCCAAATATTGAGGCCAGGAAAAAAAAGTTTCCAAGCCTTCTCACCTCACCATGAAAATTGAAACAGCCCTGTGATTGTATGGCTCATCACTCTCGGCAACAAGGCAAACCAGCGCCCTGAAACACCACAATTAGTAAAACTGATCTAGACAACACAATTGGAGATGGTCAAACACTTGATAATCTAAATGGCCTAAATGGCAGCTTGAAAACCCGTGATTGCTTTATGCTGTCATGAGATAGGTATATCCTTGCAAGCGTTAAAGCAGTAGTGTGATGGGACATAGGCAAGGTTTCTACATGGACATGATTTCTCTTACTCTATACTGCCTGTCCCTTCCCTCTGCCTTCTCCAGTGACCAGTTCACCTCCCTCATTCCTCTTCTTCTATCATCTTCTCTTCAAACGTTGCCTTCCTTGTAGCTGCTGTATTTTTCCCCCTTCCTCTTAAGTTGTATTTAGTTTGCAGAAATGCTGCTCGTGTTTCAGATCTGAAGACGACATTGTGTGGCAAAAATTTTTTGATGTGTGCCTAGTGGGTTTAAAACTGCCAAGCTTGTCAAAATATCACCTGTGAACAAACTTGTTAGAGTGTAATATTTGTCTATCGGTATCCTAAACTATCAAACAATTCCAAAAGTTCTGAATATGTCATGAAAACTAAGGTGTTAAGAGGAATGTAACTCATCTTGATGAGTCACAAAACTGGCGATACATTAAAAATAAAACCAAACCAAAACCAAATGAAAACTACGTAGAAAGAAATTATTTCCTCCATCACAAGAGCAGAATATGTTCTTCAACATAAAAAAGGGGAGAGGAGAAAAAAAGTTACTATAAATAAAAAAAAAAAATTATACCACATTTAAGCTGCTGATCTTTCAATTGGCGTGAAGTCCTGCAGTCAGTATGTTTTGGATATTTTGAAAAGAAACTGGTTTTATTTTATAAATTTTTTAAAAATGTGGAAAAACAGATACTCTTTTAGTTTTCTATAATAATCATTCTTAATCATTTGCTTAGCAAAACAATTTATTAAGCAATGAAGGATAACGAACCATAAAGTTTTAATTTGCCTTTTTTAATTGAGTTGTTAATTAGTACCCCTCCACAGTTGGTAACTCCCAACTTGCTTTTTGTTGCTTCTGTATCCAAGACACTTTAAGGAACCTAATCTATCTTAGTTATTCCGAAAAGACACTTCCATGAATCAAATCAATAGGTGATTATGTTCTAACTGTGCTGGGGCTTCTGTGAGTGCATATTAATTATGTCAGTGGTTAATGATCAGGCAAGAAATATGTGAATGCCAGCAATGATTGTTTAGCAGAAGTAGAAGAAATATCCTGTGTTCTCTGCAATTCGAAGTCCTGCTGCCTAACTGAGGGTAGAAGCTTACGGTCGCATTATCCTGTAAGAGCACTGGCAAGGGCTTTGTTGGATATTTTTTGATGTATGAGCACTGTTGAGATCTTGTTATCCATAACAATAAATACCAAAGCATCTATTCCTCTGGCTGCAAACATTGTTCATAAATTTTCTTTTACTGCTATATTAAATTGTAAATTTTACTCCTAATTAAGAATTTAAACTAAGAGCTCTCAATTCCTGCTCTCATGAGGTTCACAGAGCTAAACCCCCAGGTTATTGGATCATGCAAACTGTTTGGTTGAATGGAAATGCCAAAACAAGGGTTAAATATGCTCGAATTGCCTGTAAATGTGTACAGTCTGGAACTGATTGCAGTATTCCCCTTGACTGCTGGGATGCAGGACTAAGCCTTCAAAGAGAGCTTATCCACTGAGAAACAAATTTGGGTTTCCACTTACTGTATTTATTCTGAGTTTTTTTACATGGCATAGACTCTTTGCCTTTTCTGCCTTGCGTCATAGATCAGTTTCCTAAAGAAATGGCCGGTGTAACGGAGGATGGATGATGATGCTATCCTAATTTACTTATTTAAAATGATACAGGTTAATTTAATAGAAAAGTATTCAGCAGCAATTTGCAGCATCTGACATTCATTTAAATGCCTTTTGTTCTATTAAGAGTAATGATGTGTTTAAACAACCAAAAAAAAGGAGCAAAGGTGCATCTATAACTGGTAGCATGATCATGAATTAGTGAAATTTATATATATATAAATAAAAATTTATATATTGTGGAGAAACAGTAGTTGGTCACTGTTGTCTAAAGGAAAAATCTGAGCTAGAATTTTTATGCACTAATTTTTTTCTTTACCAAAAGCCAGTTCTTAATGGGAAAGATGCAGGGGACAGGAGAGGTTGTAGGAAGGAATTATTTGCAGTTCCTCAGCCTCTAAAGACCTTTCAGCCCTATCCAAACTTTCATATAATCTAAGGCAGCAGCAGATGACTAATTTACAACATGAGGTTACGGTACCTAAGGGAACATATGCCAAGCTTGAATTGATAAGACAGGCTGGTGAATCATGAGAGAAGGATTGATTTATATGCCAGATCTCAACTTTTTTAATTGAAGGCATGCCTTTCTATCACTTAGATTTCAGTCACTTTAGATGGGCCTAGTGCAGGAGAATGTAGGGTTTAAACCTTAAAATTATACAGCTCATAACTCTGTAGGCATTCTTAGTTCACATACATACACGTGTACGTACATGTGGAGAAGATACTTGGACACTGTGTAAGTATGTTGGCTTCTTAAAAGCTTCAGTAGCTAACCATGGTAATGGTTTTGGTATAATTTGATTTTCATTTTAAGCATGCAAGGAATAGCCTGAACTCCCTCTCAGTTTAAATGGTGATGGCTGCTCAGTGTTGTAGTTTTAGATTGCTAATGCAGAGAAGGTACATGTTGAGGATGTGCTGACTCACATGTCATATTATTTAAATCCTGGAAACAAATGAAAGAAAATGCTAGGAAACAAATTTGCTTTCTTCATTTTAATGAAAACAGAAACTCGGACATTGACATGTTCCCATTTGTAAGGGAGAATATGCTTACAATTCACAGAAACATATTGCTGCTATTAGTGAATGATCATAGTATTAACTGATTTCCTGAGATGCTTTGTTATCAAAAGATTACCTTTCTGCTCAGTGAGCTTCATCGTCTTATTTTGGCATGTCCTAACTATTTGCATTTCCTCAGTAAATTTAAACACTCCCAGAGTCCACTCTCTCTCTCAGCCCTTCCCCCCCCAAAGAAATCTCTACGCTGCTTTAATAAGCAGTGTGTTGGCTTACAGTGTTGTTATCCCGTAGAAGCAACTAATGTGCTGGTCCTTGTGACAATCGGAAGGCTTACGTGCTGTTTGTTGTCACTGTAAAAGGGTGGCTGAAGACATGAGGCCCCGGCTGTGAGCTAAACCACGTTGCAGCCTTTTCCCAATAGGTTTGTGCACGTTCCTTGCGCTGCGTGTCCTGTGGCCTGGCAGCCGGGCGAGAGCGTGGGTAGGGCGCGGGAGGCTGGGGCTGGCAGGGCGGAACAGGGACTGAGCCCAGCGGACTTAGTGAGGATCTGTGCCAGATCACGAGCCGTGCGCGTACAGAGCGAGAGGAAGTTAGGTGCTTGGTGCAGGAGAGCACCACGGGACAAAGCCCACTCCCCAGTGTTCATAGAAGCTTTCAGGCTCCTACTTATGTTCAACGCTATGCCTGTCAGCCGTTTGCCTCTGCGGCTTTGTCAGCACAGCTGGAGTTCAGGTGGAAGGATAATGCAGTTGAAACCCACAAAACACAGTGGGAACACAGGCATATTCTCTTAGTCGTGCTTCATGTTTTCTTCTTATGTAGGTGTCCATAGCAACATCTCGTTAGTTTTACAGGATAATTTTAGGTAAGTGTCCTAGCCTTGCTTGTACAGGACTTCCCAGGTCCTTAAAGTTTACATTACGATAAACCTTCGGTGGTTTTAGCAGTATGAGCGTTCTCTGCACTGTACTGGAGGCAGTCTAGTAAAGGAGTTTTGGAATCAATACTAACGAAGTGTACGTTACAGGAGCTACTAGGAAGTTTCCTTAGTATTAGTAAATTTGTTACAAAAACTGATTTATAACCACAAAATTTGATTAAAACATTTACATTCCTTTAGCCATGAAGAAAGCATTCATGATATTGATGCAATGTAAATCAAATCTCCTTCCTAGCTTCTTAAGGAATTTTTTCTTGCTACTGCTCCTTCCCTTTTGTGGAAGGAATTTGGTTGGGCTTCTTGTTCCAGAAGCGTAATGAATTATCTTGGTTAGTGCTCACACCTGGCATGAATATAGAGGTAGGCTATATAATTCTTCCTCAGGAATCTTTTAATAGGAAGTAACCCAGTAAGACTATTAAAAGCATAATGAAAACCTCATTCAGTTTCCTGTCAGTTTTCAGAGCTGTAAGTGACTTCTAATTTGCACAAGATTGGAATAGCATTGAAGAATTACAGTAACTAAGCGAAACACTCATTGGTTTTGCAATTTTCTGATAGCATTCCTTGTAATTTCTTGTAATGCATTTGCAGCTAAGTACAATGACAAATGTCAAGGCTCATTGTACTAGTGTTACGCACATCAGCACTAGGCTGGGAGGTGTAATGTCAGCTTCTATCTTGGGAAAAGCTAGTGTAACTGCTGGATGCTTTCCCATTGCTAGTTACGTTATAGAAAGAATCATTGTTTTTAGGTGGGGGAAGAATGGAGAAAATAAATGCTTTCTACATTTTTTTTTATTACTTTCAGGCTTGGTGTTTGGTTGTTTTTTATTATTTTGTAGAAATTCCAACAATAAAAAAGTAAGCCTGAGAGGCTTATTAAAAAATTTAGTTTGCCGTTAGCAAATGAATTCTGGATATCTGTTCGGCATTTCCCACGACAAACTACAGAGAGCTAGTGGTTATTAGTTAAAGCAAAAATATACATACTTTTAAGCTAGCATTGTGTAGCTTGCTTCCTTGAATTACTTTGATGAATAGTCACGTGCAATGGCAGACTACAATAATATCCTCATAATAATGTGGTAACAAATGCTGATCTGCATTGAGGTAGATAGAAATGAGTAATTCAGTGAAAATAAAAACAAAATATGGTTTAGTGAATGCTTGAAAAAGTGATTATATACAATGCAGTTTATCTGAAGTAAATAAAAGGAAGTCTTGCTGTTGATCTCTGTTACTCTCCTGCAACACGCTTTGCCTATTATATAAAGCTGAGAGAAGGTTAATGTGACTGTGAACAAAGATTTATGAACGTGGATAATTGCTTGAAGCTGATTTTTCTCTGCTCTTGTAGTTGTGTTACTTGGATGGAAGCAACTATATTGATTTTAGTAGTTGGAGAAAAAAAAAAGAAGAAAAAATCATTCCCTTTCTTTTTTTGTAAACCTTTAATAACTTTAACCAGTCTCTAAACACATAACTCTAAACTGAGAAGCCTTAATTAAAACAATGTTTAGTAGATTCCATCGGATTTGGTTAGTTAGCACTGTTCGGAATGACAGGTGACTGAAAAAATATCTTAATTGTCAGAATATCAACAATATTCATAGCGCCTGAACTTGTCCTACCGCTGTTGGTGTTTCCCCTCCGCTGGGCCTGTCCCGTGCCGGATGCTCCCCTAGCGTGTCTCCATTGTCTTCCACCAGTTTTGATATGCCGCTTCAGAATGACTGAGAATGTCCTTATGTAGTTTGTTTGCCTTGCTCATGTTGTCTCCCAATTTTGTCCTAGTCATCCCCCTGTTAAGAACTATATGAAGATTAGTAGGCTCTTAAAGGTCCCTTCCAACCTCAACAATTCTATGATTCTAATTAGATTAATAGATTAAATTTGATAGAGACTTAAGTTGCCTCCATGTGTGACATAATTCTTGTGTGGTACATAGCAGTTTGTTGTTGTGTGCGTAGCTTCTATATGATATAGTTACTGTGAGAAAATAATTTCACCTGTTAAACAGAAAAGTAAGCAATTTTGCCTTTTTCTCAGCTAAGGTCTGGCTAGCAAAAATTACAGAAAATACTATTTTTGCACTTAAATTAGGTATTATTCATCATTGTGAAGAAACAAATCTCTTAAGAGGAGAAGAGAAAAAAGGAAGGAATTTTTATGTGACCTTTAGAAACATGTCAAATCTCACTCTCCAGCATTCTTGCTGCTCGAGGAAAAAATAGCCTTATCTTCTTAGTTATTCTTTTTTTCCAAAGTATTGATTAAAAATATAAGGCCATTGCAATACTGTCTGGTCAGAATTTTTTTCTGACCCATACCTGAGAGAATTTGAGCAGTATGATGGGTTAGAATGTCTGGTTTCTGTTAGACCTATCTGTACAGTTAAAGAGCATTAATTTTGAGTTTCATGAAAAAAGGGTTTAATTTTTAGTTAGCTATACAATTCATTCAGTCATTTACCAACAAAATTACAATCATGAGCTACTTTTTTTATCATAAGAACTAGAAGGATTCTTTCTGATGCCTTTCTTCTGGGAAAGCTCTGTTTTGGAGTATTTTCCTTGTGAGCAAAATGTTTCTGTAGCAATGGTTTAATTTTTCTGTACAGGAGAATGAATGTGACTTCTGAACTAGACAGGTTGCATGTAATTGCATGTAATTTCGTATTTTAATTCTTTTTAGAACTACTTAAAATATTTTTAAAATTTGCAATATATTGTGTGCATCATGCAATTATAGGGTTATGGAAATTAGGGCTAAAAATATTGTGATGCATCTGAATTGTTTTTTGACTGTAACGCATAGCACAGAAAGGAACAAAGAACAAGTTTAGAAGTCACATTGAGAATTTTGCAAGGCATGCTGGAACATATCGTCATTTGAGAAATGTTCATTTTAACCATAGTTGTTCTCTTGTAACCTCTGAAACACATTGGTTTAGATCTTCATCAGTCAGGGTCATTTTGCAGAATTGTGCCTATTTTTTCCATACAAGGACAAAGCCAAAGGCCTGTGTTTAGGTAATTATTAGATGCATTTAAAAAGAATCCTTGGGAAAAAAAGAACTTGTGTTTTTTTAATTTTCTAGCTATTATAAAAAAATTGAAGCTATCGTCAAGTTGCAGAAAGGAAAACAGAAATTGAAACAAAGCCATTTGTAATGTCATCATATACAGACCTCACTAGCTAGTAAATTAATACCTGCTTCAGCTGATTTGTGGTGAAACAATGCTCATCTTAATCAGATTCGATGTCCATAGGGCATGTATGTTTCTTGAATGACATTTGCAATGAGTAGTTTTTAAATTTAAAAGTAAAATACAAAGGAATTGCTAGTTCTTAGTTTCAGCCACACTCAGTATGGTGGTATAATTAAATTAGTAAGTTTAATAGTTTGGTAAGCCAGTACTCCAAACTACGAGGAAAAATGTTGTTGCAGATTAAGAAGTGACTGGGATTCAGTTCACGTTTCAGAACAATTATGTGTTGTTGATAAAAGTGCCTAGGGCTGTAAAACTGTGACTGGACACACCTGCAGGATTTGGTCTTTGAAGATCCCATACAGACTTTGACAGTGCGACACTAGACCTGGAGCTTTTGGCTCAAATGCTGAGATTGCTGCCCTGTCAGCCAGGCCCTGCAGCTGGGACATGGCACGACCCAGGTGCTCTGCAGGTTTTCAAAAATAATTTGGTGAAGAGTCCCGCCACTCTCCCTCCATGTGCTTGGTGCCAGAAGCTCTCCTCTCGCCACAGTGAAATGGGCACAGCAGCGACTTGACTTAACCTCCCACCACCTACCCAGTATGTTTTGTCAAATGAAAAGTTAGATAAGCCACAAGCTCTGTACAGTTTTATGTCTGTTGTGTTTCCCAGGGTGCTAGCTCTGTTACTGATGCTTGTGGTCTGGATTGAAGTGATTTTTCATTTCCTGCTGATGTGATTTGCACTTGAACAAGCACAAGGGCTGATTTAAATGTGAAGACTGTGTGGGCAGCAGGAAAGGCAGCAAGTGATGCCAGGGCAAGGAACAGGGGAGATGAAATAAACTGAGGGGAGGTGGTTGATAGATGGTTCCCACCTCAGTAAAGTAGTTGTGCAAGTTGGGGATCAGAGAAAACATGCTGAGTGATGACAAACTGTCTCCTTGGCTAGCTTTCTTAGGTCAAAACTGCAGTGCTTCCTTAAAAAAAAGCTTCAATCCTTTGTTTACGTAGCATATGGAGTCTTTATTGGTTAACATTGAACTATGCTTTATCTAACCTTACTGAAAACAACTGATCCAGAAATGAAATGGATTTTTACTTCTTCGGTAGTGTTGCCTCATGTTACATATTCCTTGGGAGTCCTTTTTTCAATGTGTGAAAAAGGAAAGTGCAAGTTACTGCTAACTGAAACTTTGATACATATTCCACGATATTGTAAAGTTTAATTTTTTTTAATAAATAATTTGGTACGGTTTTAGAGTTTGATAATGTAATCAGCTTTTAGTAATTTTTTTTCTGCTTAGTGATTCACATGCCATGAAATTTTTTCATTAAACCACTCCAAGGGTCACCAAGCAGAGAATATAAAGGACCCCAGATACCTCTTCAGCATAATCAGTTCACTTCAAATTGGCTGCTGGCCATAATTTTACTATGTAGATTGTTTAAATGGACTACTGGATTTTTTTTATCATCTATTGTTTTAGAAAATTAATAAAACGGGAACAAATATTTAGTTGATCCATGGGCCATAATTTTTTAAGATGATGCTACTGTAGTTACAGGTCTCATCACTTTGTCTTGAATTTGAGGCAGTGTGCAGTAATAGTAAACTTGCATAAATTAAGCATTTTAGACTTCTATAGCATGCATATAATAAATTTTGTATGCTCACTAGTTTTGGTAATATCAGTATGGCATAATACAGTCCACAGGGGTGGACATAAGTCCCAATCTGAGAGAGAGAGGCTGGTCAAGCATCTGTCTGATTGCTGCTATGGAACATGCTGCAAAGCCTTGGCACTGCTAATGCAGGTGCTAAAGTCCATAGGCATATTTGATCTAATTAATTAGAATTGTTAAAGAGCTGTAGTATGAGGGTATGTTTGCAGATTCTCTGGTCTTTCATTTTATTTCTGACTACGGCTGCTGTTTGCTACCACAAAGATACTGGGCAAAGTACAGAGTCTTTCACTTCTTTACTGCTTTGGATCCTGCAATTTAAATATGAGCTTAAAGTTTTGGGTTGGAGTTTTAGGAGCTGGGTGGAAAGCCATGTAGTAAAATGAATGAGAAGCTTTAGTCTAGTTGACTGAATATCAGCCCACTAATGAACTGCTGTTGTGAAATACGTATAGCCATTACTTTGCTGTCTAAATTATCCTCACTTTCAAGTCCTATTTAAATTCTTAATAACCTTTGTTAGATAAAGGAGAAAAGATTCCACCCGGAAGCCTTCAACCTCCATCAAAACCGATAGAATACACTAATAAAATCATGTGCCATATTACAAGTGCGAATTATAATGTAGTATAATATTCTCTAAAATAAGCTAATGGAATAAATTAATTAATAGAGTTTTTCATAATTAATTTGTAGGAAAAATAATCTGAAAGCTGATTTTTAAAATTTTTATTGGCTGTAGTTTTCTTCATCAGAATGTACTTAGAGGAATATTAAGTGGCCATTGAAATTCCTGGAGGAGTGTTTGCTTCACGGTGAATCAGGAATGCTGCCATAATTCAGGAGACAGCTTCTAGCATAAGATGAAAGTCAGATAGCTCAAGTTTAGGCCAAAATTTAGAGGCCTTTCTGGAGTGTTCATGCTTGGATCTGTTGTCCACATAACTTTGTGCAAGAAATTCTTCGTTGTGGCAGGTCATGAATCTGATTACCCTAGGAACATTACTACAGAGGTTGACTGACAATTACCGTGTAATGTGTGCCATTTATGGCTTTTTCTTTTACATTGTGTCTACTGGGTGAACAACATAATCCATGTGGTCTTAAACACCCATAACTAACCAGATCATATTTTTACTATAGAAAATAGATCCCAGGAAACTTCTCCTTCCGAGTATCTACCTGAAAGAGGCACTGTACATAGATTCTCTAGGTAGTTTTCTACATAAATAGTATTGAATCCTACAATTCAAAGAAAACAAAGCCTTTCTTAGAAAATAGGGGGAGAATTCTGGTTTTAAGAAATTAGATGGGGAAGTAAATGTTGAGAAATATTTTATTTTTCATAATGCATTTACTCTTTTATCCAGCATCTCGTTTAGACTTCTAATGACTTTTCAGGTCTTAGTTCTGACCTCTAATGTTTACTGGCATCATAGCCATCCAGCAAAGTAGCCTCCTAGCAATCCGTTTCATAGTTCCTCAGTTTCTCAATACAGCATTTAAAGCATATGAAAGTATGAGATTCAAAACTGGGGATTTAATGTGTAGGAGTGCGAGTTATCTCCTCCTTGGAGGAAGGAGGTTATAACTGGAGGAAAAGAGACCGCTTCCACAGCTGAGGAATTTTGAATCTTTCTGAAAACGAATCTCTGCTTCCTGCAGTGCAGGAGAAATGGGAAGTTGTAGCTTGTATCTGTGTGAAGTCGCCACTTTTTGTTGGCTGCCTTCAGCCTACTCCTTTGCCATTGCTACAGTGGAATCGGGCTGTTAGTGGTACGTTTTTCCTGGAGGTCTAGGATAGAGTGTGTTTGTGTGGCAAACATGATTGCTTTGTAGCTATACACTGTGTAACCAGACGCATGGGTTTCCTTTGGGAGTTGTCACAAGTAGGAGACATACTGATTTGGAAAGTCTATTTCTTATTAGCACAAAGGAGCGTAGCGGATTGAAAGGTTAAAACAGTGAAGTCTGTGTACATCATGTCTGACCAAAAGCCTAGATGGGGTTGGGGAAGGAGGACTAACAAGCGTAAAACTGAAGGTAAACCTTTAAATTTAATGACAACTGTAGTTTTTAAGCATTTGGGATTTTCTTTATCAGAACCTATTGACTCGCCGTGGTTCTTTTATGTAAAAGCTATCCAGAGTTGATTTAACTCCTAATTATCCTTCAGCAAACAATGAAAAAGTGAAAAGGTATGTCAGGTCATACAGTAATAGTAACATTTCCTGTGTCCTCCAGAAGGAAGTAAGTCTCTGAAGTGTCTCTAAGTTGTGTTTATGTCCTCCTGATTTTCTCTATTTCTGTCTATGTGCCTGAAAATAAAACATAAAAGGCTTTACCTGAAAATTCTGGAAGACGCTTAAATGGAACTGGCATTCACTGCGTAGCATGGACACAGCAAGCCTTGTTGTTGCAGTACTGGTGGAGCTATGCTCTTGGGAAATATTTTTGTTGTAAAGCAGCTGTGTTGCAGGGTAAGGATGCTAGACATTTGTGGATGCTGAAGGTCATAGCACGTTTTTTAAAAATGCTGGGATTTGGCTTTCATGAACTAAGAGCATTGGGCTGCAGTTCACACTTCCTTCCATTGTGAAATGTTGTGTTAAACGATCCAGTTGTGAAATACAGAGTAGCTGTGTTTGGCTTTACTATGAAGAACAATTCGGTAGTCTGTCATTCCTGAGAGAGCGTGACTGTAGCTTCTGTGGGTTATACAGAAACTGTGGGTTTCTCTCATGAGTAATCTGATGAGACTGCTTTCTTCAGGGTTCAGTGGCAAATAATCACATAGGTTCAAAACCTATGCAGAGCTTAAAATATTTGTTATGCATGCTGTTGAACTGTATACACGTTAATGAAGCTGCTGTCCATAGTGGTTGTGTTTGTCAAGTTGTTTGGTTGATTAAAAATAATATTAAAACAGAGGAAAAATTTTTTTTTTAATTCCTTGCTGAAAATACAAAATGGCATTTTGAAGTTACTGGAATCTCTTTGGTATCAGACACCTTTAGAAGGGCTGGTGTAGCCTTTCTAATTATACAAACCCTATTTGCCGTTTTGGAAAGTGCATAAGAACAGCAATTGTGCCCTCTGCTGGATCTAGTTTTTAACTAGCTGTCTTCCTGGGTGGTGGTGGGGTTTGTTTTCTTTTTTTTTTTTTCTTTTTTTTTTTTTAAGAGGAAAATACTTGAAGAAAAGGAAGTATCATGACATAGGACAAGATATTAATTAATTAAACCTGCTTAATTTTAATTCTAAAACAAATACTATAGTTATTTCTAATACTAGGATATCTTCAAAAAACATATATACCAAAAGGCTCATATTGATTTTCTTGTGCCTTTAATCGGCAATTTGCATCTTACTGGGGGGGGGAGGTCATTAAATGTGGTTGTTTTTTTTTTTTTTTAAAACAAAATGTTAAGGGTGTGAATTGCTTAGAAGACTAAACTTTTAGTAGGAAATATAGGAGCAAATGACAATCAGCTAATGTCCAAGCTGATTTTACTTTTGTGGAAATAAATTGGTCTAATTTTGTTAGCTGAGCACTGTAGCAATTGTATCTTTTATGGTATATTGTAAATTTTTTGTCATATTTTTCCCGAATTCCCTTATGGTGGCTTTACTTAATCATTGAAAAAGTGTATGTTATTGCGTTAATGTCTCTGTTCTGGAGATATGATACAATAAAAATGAAGATACCTAATGTTACTTATGAGCGATGAAGAAATACCACATCTAAGATTTAGAACAAATCAGGCCAAGCAGAAAGCTGCTGGGGTTTGAATTTCAGCCTATTTACTTTATTCTCTTTTTCTTTTGAAAAGCACAGAATATAGCACTAGGAATAAACTTTGTTAATTTGAAGAAAAATATAAATACATGATATAAAGCATGTCACTTATATTTATGTAATCATTAATTAGGACACGTACTTAAAGTAGTAGGATATAAAGCAGACTAAAAGCACAGGTAAAGCAGCTGTACTTTTCACAGTATGCTTAGCGTTCGAGTTTAAGTATTTACTTTTTTGTGAAGTAAATTACCATTTTTTCTTTTGTTTGTTTGTTTCTGTTTTCCCTAAGTTAGTATAAAATGTTCTAAACACACAAAAAAATCTGAGAAGTCGCATACGGTGGTGTTGCCGGTTGGTGTGCTGGGGCTCTTCCCTGCGCTTACTGCTGCCCCACAGGTACCATGGGCTGCTCCTGCGTTAGCGAGCCAGTCTGTGCCCGCGGGTGTATTCCAGGCCTTTGCAGGGAAGGGGAAAAAAAAAAAGGGGTTAAGAGACCTCTGTCTAAGAATACTCATAGGTTCTTTGAACATAGTAACATTTGGTGCAAGAGGCAGCTCACAAGGGTGTATAGCTGGGAAAAGCTTGGGAAGGATTGCTCACTGACCCCCGCATTGACAGCCACAGGGATTTTGGGCAGGTTTCGCGCGAGAGATGTCCTGTACTACAGCGGTAGACCAGTGTCATCCCATGCTCACGTGCAAGGTAATGGTCGTTGCGTGTGTCCTTTCATCATGTGACAAGACTTTATTTATTTTTACTGGTTTTACTTATGTAATTTGCCCATAGTGGTGCTTCTAAACAGAGTGAGTGTCACGTGGGTCCATGCATCTAATGGCAACTGTGGCCTGTGCCGCTCGGCGTGACTGTGTGCCTGCTGGAGATACCCGTGTACCTGAAGGAAACCTTCTTGGTAACGAGGAAGGCATTAGTACAGGTAGCAAATTAGTCAGAGGAGGAACTGGAGTCGTGCCCAGTGCACGCTGCTGCGGATTGCACGGTACTGCAGCACACTTGGTTTGATTTTCAGAGCGACAATGCATTTACTTGGGCATTGTTGTAAAAGGTCTCAGTTTCAACAAAACTTTTTAGTTTTACTTTTCCTGAAATGGAGGATTGTGTTAATGCCTGACAGAAAAAGCACACATCAACAATTTATATTGTTATGTTTTTAAATGGTCGCAGTAACCATGGATATAGCTTTCCTTTATCAAAAGCTTCCGATGTATCAGTGAAATAAAAAATACCGCAAGAAAACCCTCACAAACTCGGGCAGTTAAAGTAATGGGATTTACGTGGGTTTTATAGCGGGGTTACTGTGGCAAACGGAAGCACCTACTGGATGGCGGTGAGGGATGTGACTGTGGCGGGATGGCCTTGGCAAAACCAGCCCGCCGTCCCCCGGCGCCTGGGGCTCCTCCGCCTCCGTGCCGCCCTCTCGGCTCCCTGCTCCTCCCGTCCGGCGGGTTTGGCCCTGCCTGGAACGTGCTTTCCGCAGAGGCGGCCCCGGCCCGGCCCGGCCCGGCCCGCCCTCGCCTCGCTGAGGCGCTCGGCTCTGCCCTGCGCGGGGGTGGCCGGAGCCGGCGGGAACCCGCCCGAACCTTCTGGAAGCGGCTGTGAGGGGCAGGGCCGGCCCCGCCCGCTCCCCACAGAGGCCCCACAGCCCCCGCTGCCAGCGCCGGGCAGGTACCGCCCCTACAGCCGTGTACAGTAAAACTACATGGTTTTCTTCAATTCTTTCTTCTCTGAAACCTCTCAAATTCTGTCGTCTTTGGATGCTCTTTAGTTATTACAGACAAATAGATAAAAGAGAAAATGAAGGCATGCAAATACACTGCGGTCAGACCAGTGGGGCAACAATGCTTGGCCAAAGCCAGAGGCGGTGAGGGAGGGGTACACCTTTTGGGCGGGAAAGTGCTCGTGAAAACCCTGTGTGTGTATCCCCGCTCTTTCAATTTTTTGAAAATGGCAGGCCGGCTTAATACACTCCATTGGTAATCACGGCTTAATTCGTACATGTACTCTGTGCAGCTCTGTTTTATTGCTGGAGTTATTTTTATGAGAAATCCATACCTATTCTGCTTTTGCTAGGGGTTTAATGTGGGGGAGTTCTCCCCCCCTCCAGCTGTCAGTACTGCAGACTCAGCCAGAGAGCTGAAAATCCTTTTATTCCTCACCAGCAATAAAAGTTCAGCACATCAAATTATCTCCCCATTTATTACTGTGCCACCTCATCAAAAGGCTACTGCAGGAAAATTTGTGAGAAGTGATATATCCTGCAGATATAACTGAGCCAAGACATAACCAAGGGTCTCTTAAAATAAAAAATGTTACTCTCAGCTGGGTCTGTTCTGCTCTCTGTTTTGTCCTATCGCTCACCTTCCCCCCAAAATTGTCCTTCATTTTCTTTTCCCCTGAGCCTTTCTGTCACTCTTTCTCTCTTTCTCCCTTAGTCAGTCCAGAACAGTCACCTACAGGTAGTTCCCCAATTTGATCACACCTGAAAAATGCACCTTCCCCATTTTGCTTTCTTGATCATCTCTTTTTGCAGAAAAAAGTCTTTTATTAAATTAAGTAGGGAAGCCACAGCCACTGCCTTATCCTGGGCAGTGCTGTGAATCAGAAGCTCTGTATAGGGCTGCCCAGTAAAGATGTGCTTTTTTTCAGTGGTCTGTAGCTTGTGGGGACAGACTGGCCAGGAACTGATTGAAATGCATGTTTGGTAGTGTATGTTTCTTCAATCCGATTTTTCTGAGAAATACTGAACCACGCATGCCTTGCTGGACTGTGCTGCATTTGTACACCCAGCTACAGGCTGGGGAAGTGGGTGGAAACAGATGTAGTCTGAAAACCTGTAGAAATTGGATGTTCTTTGAGTTCCTTAAGGCACGATGAAGAAATGTAGCTGTGTTGCAGAGATGTGAGACGTAGCGAAATGCTGCCTTGTAGTTTCAGGCTCACTGAATTTTGTGCATTACTGGAGCTCTTTTGTCTCACAGAAATAGGTTACTTTTGTTCTGTTTGTTGGAGATATGTTGGCTCTATGAAAAAGAAGCTGAGCTTGAAAATGGGTCCTCCAGTTCTCCTTGGGGCATTAAGTAATAGACATTACTGAGCTTGTCCTGGAATGCAGTTTTAGGAAAACTGCTCTCTGTAGTCTTGTCATTGTCCCTTTGATTCATTGGCTACTGCCTTTGATGTAAATACCTATCTAATATACTCAAAGATGTAAAGCAGCACTGAGATATAAAATTGAATTAGTGAGGCAAACACTTCCAAAAAAATTAAGTGTTCCTTAGGATTTCTTCTTGAGTATCCTAGTCAGTGAACTTTGTCTACGTTAGCCGTTGTGTGTGCTTTAATTTCAGTAGTAAAGTTATCTTAGAAAAATCACTGTTAAGAAACTTTTGCTGTTATGTATGGGTAATATGTTTTTTTATGTGTTTGTGGTTACTTTTTCATCAGGATTATTTTTTCTTTTTAGGGATTGTAAAATATATATATATTTATTTTTTTTACCACGAATTATTAATACTTGAAACTGGTGAGACACGAAACAAATTTCATTAAATGCATAGAATACTGAACCACTGATACAGTTTTAACTGTCAGGAAATGGGGATGTCGTAACTATTTTGAGAAGTTAGACATTTAAATGAAGATTTACGTTGATGTCTAGTGTTTAGTATGGAACCACCTGTCTTTAAATCTACTGTTAATAGAAATTGCAGTGAATAACATAATGGCCTTAATGGTAGACAAAGCTGTAGCCTGATGTTCCTTCAACTTTTAGGGCTCCTGGATATGTATCTCTTACCCTTGGCTAGAAGTCTGCCCTCCTCTTCCACTTTGTGTCACAATGTTTCCTAATACTTACTTTTTAATAAGGCAAGGTTACCTGGAAGAAGTCATACATTTCCACTCATTTCAGACATATTTTTAAAAGTGTGAAAGGTTTTGTTTTCAGCTTTGTAAAGATTTCTCATAAGGTATTGTATGTTGTTAATATTTGTAGCAAATGTTTTATACGTGCCCTAAAATATTTCTAATTAAGTCTGAAAATGTAAGCAACCGAGTAAATTCTGTCTGCTATGTTTATGTTCTTTGCCTTGTTTTGCTTTTACAGAAGTAGGCAATTAAAGTGTGTGTATATATTACATTACGTTAGAGCAAAAATTGGATTTGCATATGGTGTTTTGTCATCTTTCATCTTTTAAACCGTATTCTTGCTTATCAATTGGGTTTATGATTTTAATTTCAGGTTATCTCTTATTTATGCTGCTGTGTGCCTGACATAGAAAGCAGCCTGAATTCATGCTGTCCTGGCATTGTGACCACACACTTGATAAAAATTTAAGAGATAACACAAGTAGCATTTCTAAACGATCTTGATTTTTCTGTTTCTATGTAGATACGTTTAGTTATTTATTGGAAGAGGTAGGTTGTATACCTTTTAGCTAAATGTTGTATGTGTGGCATATTGCTTGTGGCATTTATTGTAGGCTGTTCAGCAGATCAATACGTTAGAAATAAAACCAGAAATCGCACATATTATGTCATACTCATGGAGCCTTTTATCTTGGGTTAAGTTTGGATCTGCTGTATGATGTAACAGTGTAACATTATAGTACTGTGGCCCCTTACCAATATGACTTCTGTTTATTGATTAACTTTCTTGTAGTGAATAGTAGGTAATCCATAGAAATCAAGGAAAAAGAATTGTTAACTGTTTGTGGTAATTCCCTTGTGTTCTCCTGCTTTAGGGAAAGATACATGAGAAAACAGTTCTTAAATAAGAGCATATATTTAAAGTTTAAGTGTAGATTCTACAGATCTGGTATTTCTCTGTTTGTATTGACGTGTATAAGCTTCTTGATACGTGCAGGACATGAAGCAATGACTTGTATAATAGATTTAATTGATGTTGAACAAAAATTTGCCTTTGGAAAATGGAAGAATTCAGGCCATTTGGAGCTTAATAATGACTGCTGTTCTGGCACTGATTTATCTGCAGTGACCTTTTGCAGTACGGTTCAGGAGACCAGAAGCTTCAAGTTATTTTTGTTTCCCCTGGAAAATGTTTGAAACACCAGAGAAGCATTTATGAGACAGTTAAGCTTGTTGCTGAGTTTCTGTTGAAAACCTCAGCTCTCAAAATAGGTTTCTGTTTTTCTGCAAAAAATGATTAATTCAAATATAATTCTGATCTTTTAGAAACTGGTATGGTACAACATAGTGGATGACAGAAACAATATAATGAAGTGTATCTTTCAATAACATTTTTGAAATTACTTGGTAAAAGTTGTAAATTAAAACCCAAGCCTAGGGCTCTTTTCTTAATGCATACAAATATAAAATTAGTTATGACCATTAGGAAACAGCAAAAATCAACATGTAAAGTGAGCTGTTGGCTTTTCTGTGGAATGGCAGATCTTAATTATTTTTTCTTTTCAAGAACTGTGCTATATTTATTTCTTTCAATTAAATTCTGACATACTGTTTGGTTTAGCAGTGTAAGCTCAAGGAATGCCAGCAGCTCCTTACCGACATCATATGTTTGAATGTACTTACACAGCCTATGAGTCAAGGATTGAAATCACTGCGTTTGGGACTGTCACGGCCTTGGGGCACATACTAACTGTCAGTTCATCTAGTTTTGAAATGAAAATAAAAAATTGAATGGACCTTTTAGATCCTAGCTTATAATCAAAGGAGACAACTCCTTACAATTAGTCTTTTTTTTTTTTTGCAATTTTGCTACTTGTGAACAGTGAATCAGAATTTCATAGTTTCTCTGTTTACTGTCCTCTTTGCTCTATTACATTCATGCAAATACATATAGAAGTAAATCATTGAATCCATCAATAAGCCCATTTATGACAATAACTTCATTTCATACTAAGGTAATAGGGATTTATGTAGGGTCATATTAGAAATATTTTCCTTTTCCTTACAGTTAGGCAAATTAAATAAATTCCTTGGTGAGGCTACCTGCATGCCAGTGAAAGATAGATACTCAAAATGCATCTTATTCTATATCTGCTGTTGCTATCAGGACTTTCAGATTGAGCCCTTTGAGTTTTGTTATACTAAATAGGAGGAAGCCTGTTCCAAGTTGCAGGGACTCTTGACCAACTCTTGAAATGCATTATAAAATGCATTTAAAAGGTTTACAAAGTTGCACACATTGGAATAAACCAACTGCAAGATTATAATTCTTAGATCAGATTACCTCAACAGTATCATGAAGACAATGAAGAGCTATAGACCTCACTAATCCCAAACCCAGTAATTTTCATCTTACTGTTCCCAAATTTCAGGTTTTGTATTAACGGTAGCTAGGCTGAAAAAATAATGGAAGTGTGTTTTGCAGTTTGTCAGAGCTAATATAAGAATTGGGAAATTCCTTTAACTTAGTCATGTGTTTGCACAGGATCATGGTCATGAGCAACTCCATCATCTCTTTCCATTTGCACTGTTAAGATAATTTTATGGTGGAGAGATAACAAGGAGATTTTCAAAGTGATAGTCTTGTCGTGCACTGAAAGCTGTGACCTATTTTGTAACATGTTAATTAACAAAGAATAAGTACAAAACAATGCCCATTTAATGGAAAGGACAATTTAGACTGTAATAGAAAGGAAATGCTTGCAAACTAGTAGTAAGTAAGAAACATCGTACAGCATTCCATATACGGTACCTTATTTCACATCCAGCTGGCCTATCCATTATAACCTGTACTCTACAGATGGTGCAATATATCAGAATTAAGTCAGTCAGTTAGTTTGGTCCCAATTAAGTGCTAATACTCCCAGTGGAGAATATTACCCTGAGTCTGAATTAAGTGCCTGTCTTCTAGTATCCCTTTATGGTCTTATTTTGTCATTTTAAAGAGATGCCCTGTTATGTAGGCCAGAATTTATTCGGGCTTGTTCTCCCAAGTGCTACCTGTGTTGCACTCCTTGCTTTTATTTGGAAGTTAGAGGATTTGATATTTCTGGGGGGCTGGGAGTGGAGGTATCATGCAAAATAATCTTAGGATAAGAATAAGTAACTTTGCACTGCAGTGTATGTGACTTTACACCGTGTATTTATGTGTGTACGTGTAGTTGCCATTACAAAATCTGAGTGATTCATAAGGTAGTACTATTTCAGCAGGAAACCAGCATTCCAATGTCCAGTCACTCCTTCCGTGGATTAGAAGCTTAACGAACTTGTCTCCTGAGGCTTACTAGCATTACAGGGCTTGCTTTTTTCAATGACTTGCTAGACAGGTTACTTGAGCTTGTATTTTACTTGCTCCATCTATCCTCTTTTACTTGGTGTTACAAGCCAATTCAGGGTTGCCACTAATAGATTGATATCCAATTCCATTACACTTCTTTCCACTTTTAGGTCTTGGTCTTTGCCCACTTAAAGGCTGGTTAATTTTCTGACACCTTTCTTCTCTTACATCTAAACGTCAAGCTGATCGTGGATTTGGTCACTTGATCTAATGGACTTGCTGTCTTCCCCTGTTAGTCTTTAAGGTGACCCTTCATTGAGAGGAACCTCTTTGACAGAATTTGTTTTCTGAAGTGACTCCAGAGATTCCAGGCAATTACATGAGCTTCTGAATATCTTTATTTAGAAGTTTAAAAGGCATGCTCTTCCAGCACTGCTTAAATTACCCTTGTGGGTTTGTTGCCGTGCTATGGGAAATCTCCATTACAGCATATTCATTGGATCACAGTTATTTCAGCAGTGTCTTAGTTTTGGAGAGATGTATAAAAAAAGTTACCAGTTTCAACGTGTCTGTTCTGATCCCTTTGTTGGCAGCCTGCTTTAGAATTTGTATGACAATGAGGTGGAAAAATGGCTATGTACAGTTTTTGACGAAAGCATCTTTGGTACTTTTAGTGCCACCAGGAATTAAAGTTTGGTAACTTGAATTTACTGAGAATTATTTAAATGTAATTAACTAACTTTCTTACATAGTCTCTGAGCAAACAAAAGGGAAATGTCAAACATTTGTATTTTTGTGAGTGTGAAATATGAAATACTATTTGGGAAAGAAAGTTTGTGTGTATCAAGGGAAAATCCTCATGTAGTTCTATTCCCAGTGATTAAGCATTCTGTGGTAAGTATTAAAATTTTTAATGGATCGTAATGCATATGGATTCATATGGATCATAATTCAAGGTTTATTAGACAGTTGCAGCTTTACTTTTGTGGACAGTTTTGTGTGTTCTACAAGAAGTTTATCTCAGTTAAACTTAAGGGGCATTTTTTGTGTTTCTTTTGGGGGGAAGGTTTATTGTTTTGATTTGATGGCTTAACATTTCTGAAACAGGCTGTGGTCATGAAAATAGATGCATTGATTTTAGTTGCGTCAAAATGAAATTATATTCTCATTTTGAGTTTTGTTATTAAATATTTTTAAAATAAGCCCAAATGATTGTACATTGCATGTTAAAATTTTTATCTGGCACCTATTTTATTTTGCTTAGATTTTTTAATTTGTTGGGGGTTTTGTTGGTTTTTGTTTGGGTTTTTTTCCCCAAGTTGGGCCAAGAGCCCAATTATAATGGACTCCTATTATCTTTTCCATAATTTGTGTTTTAGATGATGTGTTGCGTGTCGTTCCAGCATACAGTAAGTGAAGTTACTCCTGACCTAAAATTTCAAAAGAGAGAGTTCATAAACTTGCTCACTACGTACAACTAGATTTTCAATTTTTGTTATATTGTAAATTCATGGACTAAAACCAGTGAAAAATATTCGTTGGATCTTTAGTTAAAACATGAAGCAGTTTCAGAATGCAAATTGCATGGAACATCTTAGATAGTATTTTTCACTTCTTGAGTATTATATTTTATAAGCACTTAGAATCATATTTTAATTCAAGTTCTTGAATGGGGGTGTAATTTCACAGGTTTTTTTAAGTAGCAGCTTTGCCACACATTGTAAATATATTCAAATATATTTATTTAGACTATGCTAGCTTCTTTTCACTGTATATTCATGCTTTTTGTTGAGTGCTCAGATACATATGTGTGACTCCGTGGACTTTTGATAGAAGGGAAGTGCTTTACTAGAAAGCTAATTATGATGCCATAGTTATCCTATCATGCAAAAACCAGGAGGCAATGATGAGCTTTGTGTGAGGAACATAATGGTAATTATGTGCTCAGCTACAAATTATGTATCTTGCAAGCCTGTGTCTTCAACATTTCTTAGTAAGCAAAATGTGTTTTTGTGAGCAGTATGGAAAAGGTACTGGTAGAGTATCAGTAAATAAGTTACCAGTGTCTCGGTTTTCTATATTTCAATAGGACATTACTCAAATTTCTATGCGGATGACTTAAATGACTTGACAGAAAAAAAGCTTGGTATGTTTTTTTTCATTTAAAGGAAGCAACCAAACTGGCTGATAGCTGCTTGCTGTTTAGTAGCTAAAAATATCAGCAGAGTTAATATTTGAAATAATTAAAATCTTTGCAAATGTTGAAATAAATCTTAATAGAGAAAGAAAAATAACAGCTGGAAAATAATTATCCACATAGCTTTGTATTTATTCCTGAAGACTGGAAATACCAGTATAAAAGCATGAATATGACTCCTTTTCATCTTGGTTACGTCAGTTCAAACACACACACCACCCCTCATCCTTCCAGCAGACTTGCCTGTGTATCCTGCTTGCGTTCATCATGTGGTTTCCATGTTGTTATTTCTCTTACAGGTCTCTCTTATTCCAGTTGGGCTTTTAGCTTTGTCAGGGTAATACACAATATTGGTTTCCATTGAGTGTTTGATTTTGCTTTCTAGCAATAGAAAAGTCAGTTACCAGTAACATAATGTATACTTGGAGCACGTTATATGCTGATGACTAAAGCTGGAATTTTCAGTTAGGTGTAAGAATATTTGTCACCTGACTCCCTTTCATTTTCTTTGTCATTATCTTTAATCTCAGATTTAATTGCTTGTAATGGGACAGTTGAATGAACAAGACAAGGCTTTTGTGAGGACTGCTGGAAAGTGACAGAAAACATTGAAGGCACCCTGGATGAACTAGTTCTCTTTTAATGATTCTTCACAAATCCTCAAAGGCCTGCAAAGGGTGGGAGACTGTAGTTGCCTCATATTTCTTTTGGGCGAATTGACTTTACGGATTGTCAGTTCTCGCATGGAAAACTCTTCGGGAGCTCTGAGACACCTAACTGTGTGGGCGTGCTGAAGGGGGACTGCTGCTGGGTTCTGAGCACAGTGGTCTGGTGCTGAGGGATCCGGTAGGCAGATTACGGGAAATGGGATGGATCTAGTGTAAGCAAATGAGAATAAAGGTTGGAATCTGTAGTTTTCCTGTAAGAGGACTGAGGTCGAAGGGGATGGATGGGGGAAAACATATTCTGGGATTTTTTAATTATTTTTTTTAAATAGTAGTAGTTTGTAAGTGAACACAGAAGGGAACATGGAGAGCGTGGTAACTGAAAGATACTTTCTGCGCATTGACTCTGTTTTACTAGCAAACGTGTTTTCTGCTAAAATTCTAATTATTAATCCTTTGCAAGTAATCAGTACGTTTTAGGTAACTAAGTTACTTTGATACTTCATTGAAACTCATGAGGATTTAACAATTTTAAATCATGTGACTTTCTAGACACGTGCCCTTTTATTAATGGTGTAGAAATAAAGGAAGTTTTGAGCAGTTATAGGTGGTTGAGACTTGGGAATATGTAAGTTACAGTTTGGAAAAATAATTATTTGCAAGTTGTTGATATTTTAGTGCAGAAAGATAGTAGCTTAAATAAACATAAAATTTGAAAAGAATAGGCAGAAAAAAAATACAAAAGAAAACAGCTTTACTCCTATGGGTCCTTAGAAGAGGATAAGATGAATAAGGAGAACTGAGTTTATTTTCTGTGTTAAAAAAGTTCCTCTTTTAACATTCATTTCTCATACACAAGGCTAGTGCAGTGAATCATTCCCTGTTCACATGTAGATACCTTTACCATGCACGTATTGTTTGGAAATATGTCTAACCCCATTAACTGGAATTGGTAGTGGGCCATCATCCATCTTCCGATAAACTGCATGAAGCGAGAGCATAGACTGTGATAATACGGCTTATAACCATGTCAAGTCAAATAGCTGTTTATATCTGACTAATGACTGGGGTGGAGATAGAAGTTGTATTTCTTTTTCCAAAGGAACCTCTGATAAGATTAGAAATGTCCTTCACAGTCGCTGCTTTGTCCTTTAGCCACTCGCCCTCCCTAGCCAGTTCTGGTAATTAAGATGGGACCATTAAACATGTTCTTATCCATAAGGCTAAAGGTAGGGAAACTGCCTGATAATAGAATCAATAAGGAGGCTCTTTCAGGGCTTCTTTTCAGCAAATCTCTAGAACAGTTGAAACATGGCTGAAGCTGAAATCCAGGGGCAGTACCTGTTTAATATTCGGTATTCTAAATAATTTCTATTAATAATAAACAAACAAGCAAAAGCTTGATCATAGTTTTCAGTGGTTCTGGGCCATATAAAGTGGTTGGATTTGAGGGAATCCCCCATCCCCTGTTGTCTGCAGAAATGCCACCAGTGCCAGCGGTTCGGTATGTGCTGCATCAACGGGAGAGAACGTGTATGATGAGACTGTTGTGTTTATTGAAAAGATCCAGTTTTTCAAACTGTGAATTTTGTGAGCAGTAATCATCCTAATTCTTGTCTAATGAACATATTTAACAATTAAGAATGACAATTTTTCCTTAATTTTCACACTTGTTTTTGACATGGGAGCATGAAGGTGGTGGTGTTAGAAGTATTACTCCTCATGTTCTTTCTTAGTGGAGATCCTGATGTTGCTGTGTACCACTGAAAGCTTATCTCCATGTGCTCCCATTTTGCTGACATTAACACTTAAATAATGGTTCTTTTGTAGGACTTAAGGGAGGCTTAATTAATACGATTGCCCTTGCTGGATACTCTTGAATTCATGTCTGGAGCATTATGTCCAGTTTGGGCCTTCCAGAAAAAGAAAGCTATTGAGTGGAGGCTGGAGCATGTAATGTGCTAGCAGATAATTGGTGAGCACCGCTGTCAACTAAAGGGATTAGAGAGAAGGCAACAAGAGCCAGGGTCTTCTCAGAGGTGTACAGCAGAAGAACAAGAAGCAGTGGTCGCAAGCGGCACCAAGGGAAATGCTTACTGGAAACGGAGGAGGGAGAGGGGGGAATACCTTCACAATGAGAGTGGTTTGCTACTGGAACAGGTTTCTCGGAGAAATTGTGGGCCTTCTGTATTTGAAGATATTGAAAATATGACCAGACAAGCCCATGAGAAACCTTATCTCATTTTGAAGGCAGTTCTGATTTGAGCAAGAGGTAAGGCTAATTGACCTCCAGAGACCTATCCTTCTGGCCTCAATTATTCTGCGGTTCTGTTTGTCCTGGTAGGGTTTAAAATACGCATGCAGATCTGTGTATTTATTTTAGTAGGGAGGGTGAGCTGTTGAGGCCATATTCACTACCTGAAAGTTGTAGGAAAAGCAATAAGAAATTATAGTGATGTAAGTACTGTGTGAGCCAGTTTTATTTTTAAAGTGTTTACCCTAGTTACTCCCTTCACATTCAGTATGAAGCTCTAAACTGACTGTGTTTCAGTGGCAGCTAGATTATTTACTTTTCAGTTTGAAATGCATTTTTAATGATTGCACAGAATAAAAAAAAGTATTTGAGTAGATGAGGCAATTTTGATAAGTAGTATTAATAACCTGAAATAAGTTTTTATAAGTAGGGCCATATTAAGAATATAGCCCTGAAGTGATTAATCTTGGAAGAAAGAAATTGAGGGCTGTTTTCTTTGGGAACAATCATAGACAAATGTATTTCCTGTTCATCTTTTAGCCAAAAAATAATATGGACAGCAGCTGCTCCAGCTTCATCATTCTGTTTTCCATGTTGTTGAAACTCTTCAGACCCTTTGGGGAGAAACAGTCCCCAGGGGAAAGAAAACCTGTATTTTTCAGCAAACCCATGCACATCTATTTACTATTTTGAGATTGCAAGAAAAATACATTTGCAATGATAATTTCCATGATGTAGGTATTTATGCAGTGCCCTCAGTTGTAGTTCATGCTATATATGCCCTCCAAAGCCATTAAATTGAAATGTCTTTCACCTATTGAACGGAGGTGTGAGGTGTGTCTGTTTGGATTGATTAGTGAGCGATTGAACAAAAAACCTCTTTTTACATCGATCTGGAATTTTATTACCAATATAATGCTTCGGATTTTTTTATGCAGAGTAATTTTGAAGAGAGGTAGAAAGAAGACATAGTGGCTTGGGTTTATCAGTCTGTTAATACAGGTGATGATCTTGAGCGTGTGAAAGCCCAGGGTGAAAAGCAGTGCTGGTAACGGGTTGGATTCTTCTGCCAATAGAACCAGTTCATCACAAGGTCTCTGTTCTCTCATCCTTTAAACCATTGGTGTTGGATTTGACCTTTATTTTGTGTGGTAACACATTTCTTTTCTGTTTTGCAGTGTCAGGGATTCCTTAGTTTTTCTCAAAGGTTTGCTTTACTCTCTGTCAGAGAGAAGAATTCAGTAACCAGTGGTATTTTGATATCCAAAACAGGCAGTCATCTGCTGAAACCATCAAAACCTGCTTAAATTCAGAATGGAAACGCATTTTTTTTCTTGTTTGCAATGAAGTGCGCATTATAGTAATAGTATAATAAGTAGTAGGGTACATGCCTGAGTTATATAATGAATGTAGAAAAAAACCTAGATTTGCTGAGGCAAAAACGGGATTTAAACAGCTGCTTGGAGTGAAAATAGATGATCCCGGGAAATCACTAGGAAACAGCATATAGTACTAATAATGTCAACATTATTATTTTCACTTTTCTGACATGTCAGCATGTTGTTTGCAGCATTTTTCAGAATAATACAATTTATTAAAGCAATTTATCCTTAATGTGTGTAGTATAAATAGTTTATGTTGTGCTTATGTATCATATTAGCAATATTTGATTTGTGCTTTCTTTACAAATTGGAAACATTGATTTTTCTCTAGTTCACATTTTGTATTTAGGCTAGTGCTTTCAGTTCCCATTTTAGGTTCTGCACTTTGAAATAAGTCGATTTCTCATAAAATTATGCTCTTCCATAAAAGGGTTTACAGGTACCATATTCCTTTTTTAAACATTGCTTGTCTCTTTTGGAACCAATTAATGCCTTTAAGTTTAAGCTTGCTCCATAAAAAGCACTAGTAGTGTTCTTCCCCTTACTCAGACCACAAGCCTACTAGTGATACTCATCTTGGCTAGTGACTGTTTTAATTCTCTTCTTTCTTGCTTCTATTTTGTCCCAGCATTTGTGACAAACTGGCCTAGGTCTCGGACTCTGGAGATAACTATCAAAGGTTTCCATGCACCTGCTGATTGCAAAGGAACTTTTGTGCCTGTAGAAGCTTTAGCTTGATTCTTTGAAGTTCTCTAATTTAACTTCTCATTCTTAATTTATCCACTAGCAAAGTTTATTTGAATATATTCATTATTTCCTGCTTAAATGGTTTTGAGGTGCCTTGGGAATTGGTCTATTGATCTGTCAGTCCCACCACATATCCTTTTTCCTTATTTTCATGAGTCAGAGCCTGTAGATTTATATTCTGTTGTTCTTAGCCAGTGATCAAGTTTTAAAGACTTATGAAGTTATTCAAACTATGAGCAAGACTTACACGTCCATATAGAATATTTCAAGGCTTGGTAACCATAGTGAGAATCTGTAGGTACGTAGGTCCTTGATTTTAGTTCATCTCATTTTCCTGTAGATTGAGGTAGCCTTAAAATAAATAGATAAACAAAATTAGGCTGCCAATTCCATCTCCTTTATTTAGGTGTCCTTCTGAATTTTTGCATTTTCTTAAGATAAGAACACAATTCTTTTGCTGCAAAGATGTAGAAATCCTCGGCTAGAGTTGTAACCAGGTGTTTTGCATCATTCTATATATATGTATTTGTGGAATTGGATTTCCTCTGTCCCTCAGATATTTGTACTTGTTGGGAGCAAATAAATTTTGAGTGGTAAAAGATCGTTTAGGAAAACTTCATAGCTTCATAACAATGACTTCCAAGATTTCAAAAAGCAAAAATTGAAAGCTGCTGGTACGTACCTGCAAAGGTACATGAATACATAGGCAGATGCATGATTTGCAGGTATCTTTCCATTAATTCAAATTCATTGTTATATTACAAAGATTGAAGACCTTTAGTTCAACGTGCTACAAGAGTGATAAATCTGAGTTAGGTCTACCTTTTTAGTCACTTGGGATTAAACCTTTTGGTGAAGAGATCCATTAACGTGTTTTAAATCTATTGATTCATAGTAGAAAAGCACAATTTAAACTCGGAAGTCGCTGAGTGAACTTTCCATTAAGTTAGGGAGACTCTGGTCACAGCTCATTTGATCTTTATGAAGTAGAAAATGTGATGTAGACCACACTGGCATTCTATTAGAGGAAATCATGCATTTAACCATGTAGCAAAATACTGTAGCCAGTTACATGAACATACACCTATTTTACACATGGCTGATCTTCTGAGCATAAAGTATTAACAATGCGCATACTATCTTGTTTTAAGGACTATTTACTTTTAAGCCAGTGATATGGGATAAAGTTTAGAGAAAAAAATGAATTAATTTACAATTTATATCAAAGTTTGCTAACTGGAAATCAGCCTCGCGTAGAAATGTGTAGACGTTCTTCAGCTGACATTGGCAAAGACTAATTATAACCCTGTTTTATTTAATGCTATCATCTGAAATTGCATTTAGGCAGGGAAAAAAATGTTCAGCATCAAGATTAATTTCTTAAAACTCCTGTATTTTAAAAATAACTTTGAATCTGTTAGAGGATATAAAAATATGTTCTGATTTATAACACAGCTTTCTTCTATGTTAGGTTTTACGTGAGGCTGTCCAAAAATCTTTACATTTCACAACATCTTATCTTAAAAAATAATAGTTAAGGTGAACTTGCTCTTAGCATTAGGTATTGACTGTGTGATCTCATAGTTCAGCAGGCTGGCAGTTAACTTGCTTAATGTTACTATGCTTTTTGAATTGATTTGAGTTGTTTACATAAACTTATTTACATGTGGATGGACATTTAAAAAAATGCTTTTGTACAGCTTAGTCTCAGGAGACATTTTCTTACGGTCAGAAAGTTAAGTAACACCTTGAAAGTTGATACAAAACTTGATAGCGAAACTTCTACATTAAAATGTTGTGGGTGTCATTTAAGGATAGCTGTGGTTATATTTTTGATTTATTTTTCCCTTCCTGTTCAGATGTCCCCACGCCTGCTGTCTAGGCTCTGGGCATTTTGATTGGCAGATTTTTATTATTTATTTTTTCCCTAGTTCTTTTGGCCTTTATGGTAAAATGCTATTGGGAGGAAGGAAAATCTTTACTATGTAATTTATAGTGACACTAACTCTTTTCACTGGTAGTTTTGACTTATTTTGTTGCCAGAAAAAAATTACGAGCTCGGAAGTTATAACCTCTGTCATTATGGGCTTATTGTGTATAATTGTAACCACAAAATTGGAATGGGCATATGAAGATTAATGTGTTGTATGGCAACATGTCCTTTCCTATGCAAAACATTCTGTAAGTGTTGAGGTGATTTGTACAAGAATTTTGCAGAGAACACCAAAGCTAAGTCAAAGTAAATTAAAATCCCCATCTGGCTTTACTTTCTTGCAAATGAACACAGCTATATATTCCAATACAAGTTACACTGTTTATTGTAGCTCTTATTTACAGTGCAGTTTTTCTGAAGCTCTGCTATATTGTCTATTAGTCACGATATTTCCAGAAAGATTTCTGGATCTTGAAGATGTCTGCACTGAGCAAATGACTGAACTCTATCTTCTAGATAGCCAGTGTATTCTTAAAATGTGACATTAGTCTGACAATACTGTATCTGATTTCGGTGGCAGGAGAAGGTACTTTTGAAAAGTATGATGCGCGTGTTGTTATAGTTCTATTGCAAGATCATAATTGACAATGTGTAAAACAGATTTCCTAACCATATCTGAATCTGAATAGAGTTCTAGGGATTAGTCTTTCATCCAAGATAATTCTTTTCATAGAATTAACAAAGCAGCTTAAAGTTCTGTTTTTGAAGGATTGACCTCAAATTATTTTGAACATTGGTACGGTTTATTTTAGTGGGAGGGATTTTTCAGAGAAGTAGTCAAATATGTACTACTAAGTATTACTGAAACAAAGCGAAAGAAAAAACACAACTTGTAACCTAGTTCTCCACTATGCAACGAGCTTGGGGAGCAAAACTGAGGCAATAAAGTCGGATTGTTAGAAAAGGTAGCATTTTTCCCAGCAGCTCAGGACAGATCCACCTACCTACCCACCCTATAGACTGGAATTATAAAGGGCAACATCAACTACATGGGAAGTGAAAGAAATGACATCTTTAAGTTGCATATGAAGCTCAGCGAGCGCAGAACTGGACTGAAAAACTGTTACCAAACCCATGATGGTGTGAGTGTGTGTATTGCAGACTTACGTATGCATACACACGTACACCCATAGATAATCTTCGCTCCAAACTGTGCTGTAATTTCTTTTCCTGTAATGAAGTGCTTATAAGAAGCTTATTATTGGATGTTGAGAGCACTTTGAGAAGGTAGTTTGCATTGGTTTTCCTCATTACTTTTTAAGGAAAAGTTTGCACTATGTCTGTTAGTTTTAAGGTCTACAGATCTTTGAACCTGTGCCATGTTACTTCTGACAGCATGATGTAGAAAGCTAGCATGGATATGCTCAGGAAGTATCATGATGAAAAGCGCGTATGGAGTCCCATTCCGGCCAGTATTTTTGTGCTGCTTTAGGCAGATTCTATCATGAAAATTTATATTATACTGATAAAAGAAAGTGCACTATACCTAACTGATGATCAATATATTTTCTTTACTATGCACAGGTAAGGGTGTGAGTGCATGTGTGTGGGGGTTTTTTAGGTACAAAATGTGTATTTTTATATACAAGAGACTTGTGTATTCACAAACATGACACTCTGCAAGTCAGAAGTGGTTATATTTTCATAGTTTCTGGGGAGGTCTTTTTAATTTGCTAGCTAGAGGATTCATTTCCATAACTGAGCCATGAATGAACTTGGAGATGACCTACAGTAAAAGAAAATATGGGTGAAAGTAACAAGAATGAGATTTTGGTTGCTTATCAGTGAATGCACATACTTCCCTTTTCTACTGCCACCTGATCAATGTTATGTTTTATAAGAAAGTAATTACAGAGATTTCTAATCCCATATTCCAAAATGTCAAAGCAAGGATTAGTCCAGCTAGTAGTTTTCTCACAAGTTTTGCTATAAATACTTCATACCAAGTCTCCTGGAATTCCCATTTTTGTATGGTGGTTGGTGCTAAGTGAGGGTTTCATACCAACAGGTATTACTGGGCAGTCTCAAAGGATAAAAATACATATTTTAACTACACATTATTTGATAAAAGAGCGTTGTGTTTTTGCATTGTGTTCAGCTTTTACATTTCAGCTTTAGAAGTATAATAAAAAGTAGTCGATAGTAGACATAACCTAGCAAAGTACAAATTCATATCCATTTCATTTCAGGAGACAGACGGTATAAATCTATTTAGATTATATTCAGTTTTCTTACAGAAAGGTGAAGAGATCCAGTATTGTCCCCAGTCTTGTCATATGAGTAGTTAACTAGGTGTCAAGGGTTATAGATTTCAATCTAATCTCTCTAACAGCATCCCTGGTTTCCTCAGGCAGATCACTTCATTACTGTGTCACAATTCTCTGCCTGTAACAGAGGAATTGGTGATGCTTTGCCTCTACAGTCAGGGCAGGACTATCTTAATTACTAATGTGCTGACACAGGGACTTTGATCTTGGTTAGAGTATCTTGGGCTTGATAAAATACAAATGCTAAACTCTTGATGAAAGTTATGTGAGACATGCCACTGACAGTAAGGGGTTTTTTACTCATCAGATTACACTAACAGTTGTCACAGACAGTATAAAGTAAATTGACAATTAATACATACAGGTTGATACTGGGAAAGAATAATGCAGAGAAATGGTTTGTTACAGGAGAAAAAAAAAAGAGTAGCAAGTCTTGTATTTAAAGCTAGACAGAAAAGAAATGAAAGACGGTACAGACAATTGTGGTCCGTGAAACTGTGTGTGCAGATTGTTGGGTTATTTTCCTGCTAAGCTAAGGGCAAAGTAGAAATTCTTGTTTCTGCCCTACTATACCCTATTGACCTTGAAGTGGATGAAAAAGATGAACTTGTGATTCACCACAGTCTCACAGTTGTATGGCTTCACGCATTTTATCCTACTTTGAGCTGCAGAGTGACTTCCTTGTTTTCCTTGCTTCTTTTTTTTATTTCCTCCAAAATTTGAAACAGATTTGTTTAGAAAGACAGACAGATGTGGTTCTTTCTATCTCGTGCTTCTTCCTTCTGCTTTGGGTAGTTGCGTAGGGAGCTTAGATGACTAAGCAATTAAGAGTTTTTCTCTCTTTTTCTTTCCCTTTCTTTATTCAAAAACAAAATTAAAAAAAAAAAGTTAAAAAGTATGAACTTTTCTTTGAGCTTTATGGGTGACTTAAATACTAGCACTTAGGATAAGGAAAACTTGGAGAGAAACTATAGAAACAGTTTAGTATCCAGACTCCTGCCTTACGATGAATAAATTTGAAGATGCTTATTAAAGGAATGAACGGTGAATTTAGTTTTCTGATCAAGAAAGTAGATCCTTATTCCATAAAAAGGGAGTGACTGTTGCCTACAGAACTGAGTTGTGCCTATGTGTACTGAGCACTGACACAGTGCAAAGACTCTAGCTGGGTCCTTTCAAGCTGAGAAGACGGTTTTGATGAAAGGTTGCTTATCCCATCTCCCATGGGTCTATATGTAGGTTTCTTGTATGTATTTGGAGCTTTGAAGTGGATCAGGTAAACCTGGACACACAGTAATCCAGAGTCCATCATTACTTACAGGAAAATATGAAAATCTATCTGTGACAGAAGTCAAACACTTTGGTAGAAGCCAGTTAGAGTAATCACACTGATCTGCATATTGAATAGCAGCCACTGAGTTCTGATTATTCTCAGAAAAGCACTCAGGGTTCCAATTTACTAGGGCTTAGTATAGAAAAATAAATCTTTTTTGGTTTGTTTGGTCTGGGGGGAGGGATGCTTTTTGTTGGGTGGTTTGGGGGTTTTGTGGCTTTTTCTTTTTTCCCAAAACCAAAAACGTTACCCACATATCCATGAAGTATAGCAAAACCTGATAGTTCTTTTGAATCATTCAGATGTGATCACATATAAACACTTTTGATTACTGATGGAAATGGTGTCTGGATTCTTACTTTTCATACCTTTGAAATCTTTTGAGACACTGTTTTATGCATCTTTATTCTTACAGGAAATAGTAATGCTAAAGTTCGCTAGTAAAATTAATCTTCAGTACAGTTGTTTATCTGATCTATGCATTCATTAATAAAGAGTCCCTGCTGTTGTTGGCTCCAGCACAACTTAATTAATTACTTACTATTTGAAATATGGATGTGGTAAATGATCCAACTTAGTGAAACAGGAGAACAGCTGTTACCTTCTTTGATGTTTGAAGTCATTGGCTTCTCCTTATTTGTGTGTGCCATCCCCTTTTTCATCTTTTGACAATAATTCCATAAATTCTGGACTCAGATTCATCTGTAAACCCTGATCCCTGTCTTGTCTTCCCACTGCGTTGGCTTGTTCTCATCTGTACTCACCATTTTATCATCTCCCCTTACAGCCATCCGTTACTGTGTCTCCCTCCTTTTCTCTGTCATAGATTTTCAGAATCCTGATACGCTTTTTCTTTCCAGTTCCTTTCTTCACTCATTCTGTGTTCCTGAAAGTGAAATAAATTGTTTGCTACTACACTGGAGAAACTACTACTTTTGCCATCTTTCCTTGTGATGCATTTTTCCAGCAGCATATGCCTACGCCATTTCTCAAAACAAAAATATGGAATTCATTAAAAGTTTTTCCTAAATATTTTAATTTTCCCTATTAGTCCTGCTGTTATTTTATCTGGTCAATTACTAAACTTAATTGATTTTTGCCTCCCTGTCTACCTTTTTTTTTTTCTTTTTCCTGTCTAGAAGAGACACTGACAGCTAGTTTTTAAATAACACCTCAAATTGCTGCAGGGTTTCCTGTCACCTACAGGCAACAGCATTTCAGTGCAATCAAGTGCTATAGAGGGAAGGGAGACATTTCAGTCCTGCACCCACAAACTCTCTCAGTTACAATATCCTCAGTCTGTTTCCCATGAATATCCTGGTACCTTAAGCTATGGTGTTCTCTCACTTGATTTGTTTTGTACTCAGATTTTGGTTTTTTTTTTTATTTATTTTCTCTCTGAAGCTTGCATGGTTTGTTAAGCACTGCTCCAGTTGACCCTGCCCTGAGCAGGGGGTGGACTATGATCTCCAGAGGCCCCTTCCAACCTCAACCATTCTGTGATTCTGGAAACAATAATGGAGAACAAAGAAATAAGTATGGAAAACACTGTGTGTTCACTGAAAGAAATATCACGCAGAACTAACAAATGTCATTGTAGAAGCAATTTAACCTACTTCCCTCAGCACAGATGTAAATCCCAATTGCAATATGTCAGAGAAACTGAAACACCCAGCAGGATACATCATATTAGGCTTTATTCTAGAATAAAGCCAAATAAGAAGTAGCATTCTAACTCATTTATTTGTCCTGTTAGTTCTATGGTGTGCTGTTTTGAATACGCTTTGGCAATATAGTTTAAATTATTTTAAGGGAAAGACCAAAATGAAAGAATACGTTTAGAAAAGTAAGCACAAATTAAATCCTTGACATTGCTCTTATGTATGAAGGCATCTATTATTTTATTATTTCCAAGGAGGTTTTACAATTTCAGAGCTGAATATCCAGGGAGGACTTACGAGTATTTATAGTATGAAAGACTAGAGAGACCTCTAAAAATAGACTACGGTTGTGTATGCTTTCATCAATATAGAATGAAGAAAATGTTACATTCTCCATTTTAGAAACAGAAAACAGGAGTATTTAATGAAAAAAAAGTTCTTTATGAAATTATTGAAACAAAAGAGATCATGAGGTAGGGAAAATACTGAAAACATAAATGTAGGGCTTTGATTTTAAGGAGTACGATTTCCTTTTTCGGACTACTGTTATAGAATCAGACATTTCTAAAAGAAGCAAGTTTTGAGGCTATTTTCTTTTTGAAATGAGATTTTGGATTACAAAAAAGACTTTATTTTCTGTATAGACGTAGATGGAAGTCCCTTTATTTCACTTGTATTAAATTCTGGTTATCTTGGGCCACAGAGTGCAGGGGTTGGGGGAAAAGGAGTGGGAAGAAGAAAAGAATAGAGACAGAATTTTTCATTGTCCAGAAAATTATTTTCTTCTGTCCCTAAGAATCAAGAAAATTCTTGTACTTACAGGAGTGAATAATGATTTATTGGTCTTAATATATATGGAACTGAAAATGCTCGTTGAAAGGTTGTCTGTTGGGTTCAGTCTACTTACTCAAAAGACTTATAAGGGAATGGTATCGATTACTGGGTTTTCTTCTGTAGATATTTGGGGTCAGCTATTTAAAGGAATTTATATAAATTTTAAAAAAATCAAATGATGTAATGTGTTATTAATACCTGTTGCTCATCATTATTCCTTATAATAAGTGTCCCCTTTCTAATTGCTGCCCTGGTTAACTTTTTTTTATGCTTTCCTGCTGTCCTTTCCACCTCGTTCTTCTTTTTGTCATTTATAAAAGCAGTACAGTCAAAGTTATGCATGACTGGGCTATAAATGTTTAGCAGCTGTAGTCTATGAATTCTCTCCTAGTAGAGACTCTCTTCTGTAATATTTTTGTAGAGACTGTCTTTGTTTTCCCTGCCTTCTCTAATGTCTGATCTATTTTGCACATTGTGAGACCTGAGAGGCTCTCACATCTGTGGTATAATGCAGTGCCGTAGGGGTACCTGAGCTACCCCTGAGTGGGCAGTTATACCCAGAGCGGGGTGGGCAGAGCTTTACCAAGGTCCACCTGAGGTCCTGGGAGAAAGGTGGATGCATTTGCCAGGCACTGAGTGGTTCAGATATGCCAGTGCCAGTTCTAACTTTGTGCTGGTTTGCTTAGTTGTTCTTACTGTAGTGCAGGGATATAACTTGATAACTGTGAAAATGAAAAAAGTAATTGCATAGAATCATACCGTAGAAAGGTTTGGGTTGGAAGGGACCTTAAAGATCATCTCATTCCAACCTCCTGCCATGGGCAGGGGCACCTCCCCCCAGCCCAGGTTGCTCCAAGCCCCGTCCAACCTGGCCTTGAACACCTCCAGGGATGGGGCAGCCACAGCTTCTCGGGGCAACCTGGGCCAGGGGCTCACCACCCTCAGAGTAAAGACTTTCTTCCTAACAGCTAATCTAAATCTCCCCTCTTTCAGTTTAAAACCGTCACCCCTCACCCTATCACTACACTCCCTGATTAAGAGTCCCTCCCCATCTTTCCTGTAGCCCCTTTAGGCACTGGAAGGGGCTCTAAGGTCTCCCTGGAGCCTTCTCTTCTCCAGGCTAAGCAACCCCAACTCTCTCAGCCTGTCCTCCCAGCAGAGGGGCTCCAGCCCTCTGATCATCTTCGTGGCCTCCTCCGGACTTGCTCCAACAGGTCCATGTCTTTATGTTGGGGCCCCCAGAGTTGAGTTGTGGAATATGTGTTTGGGAATGAAGAGTCTCTTTAAAAGACAGCGTCTTTTAAAGAAAGATTATCAGTCATTATAACAGCTGGTGGGCTCAGCTTTCCAGAATAACACATATTTTGTATACAGCATTGCACAGAGAAGATTAAAGTAGGAATTTAAAGGAGAAAATGAAGGAAGGAGATATATATTGAGAGGTTCGTTATCTCTTGAGATGATCAATAGTTTAGGAGGGAGGATTGTGGGCTAATTCCAGTGATAGTCTTCCGTCAGGTTATGGTCATCTGTTTTGTCCATCTTGCACAGTTATTGATCGCTGGTCTAATTTAGAAGCTTTTTTTAATGCTTGCTCCGTTCTGCCAATGGCAAAATAGACACAGGAAATAGAATTCCAACAGCTTACACAGTTCTGCAGATTTTTTAATATGTTTGCCAAAACTTGCTGATGGTTTGTAGAGTTCACCATAGTTTTGACATGCAAACCTTTGTATTTTTCAGGTGTGGGTTCATTTTTGAGGCAGTTTGAAGATCGGATCTGTGTGGGTTTGTGTGGTTAGAGCATAGGTGTAGTATATGGATACATTGCCCAAGTTTGTTTACTTACTTTGATATATGTTTTCCTCAAACTGTTTTGTGAGCAAAGAATTGTACTGATGAACTGTATGATGATCAGAAAATAGATACAGCTAAGGAGAGGCATGAATTCCAGAGAAACTGAGCTGAGATTTTACCTCCAAGATGTCGTCTTATTTGCCACCTGTGTTGAAGACATGGCAGTTTTAATCTCCTTTTTGAGTCAAATGTGAGTTCTGATTGTAATTAAAGTAATAAAAAGTGAGTCCAGAGATTTTCTGCCTATTATATGGTGCTCTACTTTGTACATGTTTTAGCACTATCTTTTATGCTTTTATTTATGAAGAGGTTTATTATTTCCAAAGAGACTTTATTTCAGGTTGACCCTGGCAGATGAAGTCATGGCTCTATCACAGGGCCATAAGATAATGACATGGGGGTTTTTTAGGGTTTTGGTTGTTTTGGATAAAGATCTCGCATGTATTATTGCCCCTTTGTCAGCAATGACCACTTTGATACCAAATCAGCAGAATGGTACATGCATTTATGTTGCTAGTTTTGCAAATCCATATTCGTTGCCAGTCAAAATGAACAAGAGTTTTCCTGTGGGGAAAAAAATGCAAAATTATGTCAGGATAACATGTTCAGATATCCACAGATCTGTTTCCGTAATACAGGCAAAATCCACATGAAAAAATAGGGGAATCATGAGTAGAGATTATATAGCCATATCAGGTAGTTTATCGGCGTTTGGATATCAGAGTTCTGGATTAACTGAAAAAGTATGGGCCATGCCGTGTATACTACTGTCGTTATCAGTAGAATAACGAATTACGTGAGGATAGTTAGTTATCACTGCCATCTGCTACAGTTTAGGCAGTAGTACACTAGAGAAAGAAAAATAGTATTTGTCTATGATAAAAAGTTAGAAAAGTCTGTTTTTACCAGGTACAGTAATGATGCATGGACAGTAATCCTCAGTTTTGTATGCTGACTGAATCCACAGTTCTAGTAAAGAATTATCTCAAAGTTTTGCGATGTTTTCCTTCTTTCCCCATGCCACAGCATGTAGAAAGCCAGCTGAATATTTCGCAAATAGGGATACGGTAGACTCAAGGACCGAGACTGTACAATTCATTGCAACCTTTTCAGATGTCTGTTACCAAACACTTGAGAATATTGAAAACAATGTATTTCACAAAGCTTTTTTTTTTTTTTTTTAATTGAAGAATACGAACATGGCATTGGGAGACTGATGCAAAAATTTCTGGAAGTCACTTAATTTGGCTGGTTCATAATAAAGCACTTAAAGCTTTTCTTTTGTTTAAAATGGGAAAAAGTGTATTTTGGAATACACAATTTCTTGAGGCATGTATTACAATTAAATTTCTGGGTTTATTCACTTGAAAACTTCAAAAAACCCCAAAGAACATTTTCATTCTTGTTGGGGGTCTCAGTAGAGAAGCTAAACATCATTCTGGATGAATTACTCTTCTGTCCTAGAGTTGATCTTTCTGATCAGGGTAGAGAGATTTCAGTATGTTAGTGGAGCTGAGTTTTATGGGTGAAAGGAAGTCTGGTGCGCAGAATTACAGAGACTTTGTTACAAATTAATTCAGTGTCCATACAATGTCCCACAGCTGACTACTTAAAAAAAAAAAAAAAGGAGAAGAATATTCTATTATAAACTTCTGATGTATAGAGAAGTGTAGTGATCTGGGTACTTGTGACTAAAGCAAGTAGATTTCTTCTGCCTGGAATAATTGTGGAGAGCCACTTGACTGCGCCTATTTTGAAAAATCTTGGACACGTTACATGGCATCTTATATTATCTAACATACAGTTTAGCAAACCGCTTTTAGTAGAATGTGATTACACTAGAATGTGATTGTAGGAGAAGTTTGGGAATTTCTAAGTGGCTATAATAAACAGATTACTCGAGTTTCAATGAAACCTGCTCCTTTGTATTGAGCACAGCAAATTCACATTTCAAGAGATTAATTTTTTTATTAGTGCCTTAGAATTTCTATAATAAAAAAAGACTTCAAAGAGGAGAGATTAAAAAAGAAAAGTAAATAAACCGGAAAAAATATAATTAAGTTTTGACCCCTTAAATTGCTAACCTTCAAAGCTAATGCTGGAGAAGCACAATATTATTAGCAATAAAAAGAATTTACTTTGCCCTTTTAAAATTACCATAAACCGATTGACTGAGATGGAATGATGTTAATATTTAAGAAGCAGGACACTAGATTCTATTATCTCAGAAACTCTGTCACCTGGTACACTCTGTAGTCCTGTTATCTAATTATTGCCCTTAAATTGCATTAGTGTGCCAGCAATTTGTCTCCTGTTGGAAAAGTAATTGACATTTGGGTTACTGCTTCATATTTGGGAGACTCACTAGCTGGTTCCAAAGAGTCCTCTTCTGTCAAAGCAGATTAGCTTAATTTTACCTAGAAGAAAAGAGAAACTCTGTGTTTTAGAGTATGTCACTTATATAGTGCTCTTGTAATTTGGTATTAAAATTCAGATTATATATCAAAGTTAATTGTCAACTGATAAAAGGAAAAAAGTTGTGACAAATTAATAAATGACACTTCTGACTTTAAATTAACTTTAGCACAGTCTGCTCTTTCACTGAGTGTGCAAGCAGTCATATGCTGATCCAAAGAGCCAAAGTAAATACTGCCTTGATGTGGATAGAGGGGAATGTTTGTTTCTTGGCATCTGCTGTACTCAGTGTTTAAATCTACAGATGTTTGGTCAATAGATGGATATAGTCATAGAGCTGTGGTCGCATACACATGAATGACCTCTTCCGTGCTCAGAAACTGAGTCATCACAAAGATGTTGAAATGCTCTACTTTATCTAACAGAGAAACTGTGTGGGGATTTGCTTAGTACACACATGATATTGGGATGTCTGCCTCTTTTCAGTGGGGTCAAGCACCAGATTATACAGATTTCTTCGTAACAACTGACACTTCTTCTGCCTTGGATTTCCAGCTGGTTAAGTAATGTTAACTTCTGTTTGGCTTCCCCTATCTGTCCTAAGGCAAGTGGCCCACTTTGTTTTCTTTAGCTGTAACTGTAGGGGTTTTTTTCTTTAATAGTATTTGTGTATTATCAGTAAAATAAAAAGTGATTAGATTTCAAATAATATTTTTTTCTAACTAATATACATAGTCTTTCTCCTGATGTTCTATAGTAATTTCAGTTTCCTGTTTTGTTAGTTCCTCCTGGAGGAGGAGTGCTTCTAAGCTCTTTTTACACAGTTTCTTTGATTAAAATGTAAAGGATAGTTATTATTCCATGTAGCCTGAATAAGGAAAGAGCAGCATGTATTTCAGCAGTTGCATTGTACTGAATATGTTTCTCTGCCTCTGCAAAAGGTTTGGTTCATGACTGTACAGTTAAATGCTTGAAACTTTCCAGATTAATGTAATTTGGGATCTAAAGTTGATTAGAGATGCATGATTACAAAATGCATATAATAATTTATGTGACAACTGAAATTAAATTTAAAAGATATTTAAATTACCACGAGGAATGTAGTTGTCTAGTGCTGGTGATAATTTTGCTAATATAATTTGTTTAGGGGCTTTTCAGTTTATGTTTAAAAACAAGAAAATCTTAAAGCTCTTCAGAATTATTTTTTTTTTCCCACAGGGCTATTGCATAAACTAAAGTTTAATGTTCCAGCTTGTAAGAAGGTAATGTCACTGTAATCCAAATGAAACATTTGGGAATGTTGCCTAAAACTGAAAACCTCATCTGAATTTCTTTTGACTATAACTTTTGAAAAAGGTTTAGAGCACTGATTTAATGTATTTTAGAGGTCTCTGCCAATGTGTCTTTAAAATACTTCCATCTTCCAATGACAAGAGTCGGGATTGTCTCTCCTCTTGATGGCTTACATAATATAGTCACCTTCTTTCAACCATTTGTATGAATTTGTTAAGGCCTTTTGCGTGCCACCTAAATTGGTGGACTATTTTGCATAAAACACACTTTTTCTCTTCCATCTCTCAAAAGAGATTTTTTTTAAGTGAGTCTATAGAAAGCTGTAAGTGAACTTGATAAAATTATCAAAGTATCAAAAGTCTTCTGCAGTCATTTGTGATAGTGTAATTCCCCATTAAAATGTTTGAAAAACAAGCATTTTGCCTAAAAAATATGTGAAAAGAACATAAGTTTTCAAAAAATACTTGACTTGATTCTGCAGCCAAAGTGGTAATGCAATGGAAATTTGTATAATGAGAATGGCAACATCAATGATAAAGAAATTCTGAAAAGTAAGTATTTCAGAAGAACAGTTAAGGCCTCTGTACTGTACTTTACGTGAATAATGTGCTGCTGTATCAAAACAACTAAAGCTGTAGTCTGAGAGCATCTGCAAAGCACCAAGCAAAACTTCCATTTCTGGACTGTTTTCTTCATCTCAAGATTACTGAGGTTATTACTTTCCAGGAAAGTAATACTGTATTAATAATTCTTAGTAATTACGTGGGGTTTTTTAAATTCTAAAATGTCGGAATTTGAGAAAGTGAGAGTGTGCTCTACTTGATCAAGAGTATTCAGGGATAACATCTCTCTCTTTTTATAGACTGTTCAGATTGTGCCCGGCGAGGGCCAGGTGACTTGCAGTGACCAGTGGGGTTACATTAGCATAGCACTGTGAGTCCCCTGAGTCAAATGCTAAGCATTATTTTGCTTTAAAATTCTAATAGTACCAATAATGAGGCAACTTTACTGTTAAATCAGGAAAAGAAAAATAACCTTTTCGCCCCGAAGAATGGTGTGTTTGAAAGGTCAGCGCTGTACCTGGAGACAGAGGGATGCCTAGTGGTAATGTGTCTGCACACGGGTAATAATGGTAATGCAAAGTTCTTGAAATGCAGTAAAAGTGTAAGTTTTCAGTAGGGCAAAGGACATTGCAGAAGGAACAGTAATTTCTTAGATTTAGGATTCCTACTTAGAGTGCTGTTAAGAAAGTTAGATACGGCTGGGCTTTTGAAGAGCTCAGGACCAGAATTTCATATTCTCAGCCTACACAGCAGCTGCTAGATTTTCAAAATAGCTCAACTCCTAACAGTTCCCATTCTGCAAGGCACAGAGCTCTTATGAAAGTCTGGCTTTCATTTGGTTGCCAAAATGAGATCTGAACTCTCATGAAAATCTGACTCTCAGGAAAATCTGTGAGTACACTGATTTCTTGGGGCGGGGGGGAGAAAAAAATAAAAATCCATAAAGTGAGATGAAAATTAGATTATAGCAGTATATTTATTTCTTAGCAATTAATTTCTTGGCATGATAATGATAGTACTCTGATAATCAGAAGTATTATTCTCTGAATAGTTGTTAGAGGACTACATATACTAAAAATAAAAGATGACCTGTATAATTATTTCTAATGGATTCATCTCTCTCATTAATGCCACTTCTCTTTACATTCTCTGGTTCTCTCTTTTTGAGGCACACAGAACAACGATCATATGGATTTTTCCTCTAAAGTTTAATTCACTCAGGAGCAACTGTATATAGAGCATATGTGTATGTTTAATGCAGGTATGCTGCCAACTATAGAGGCAAAAAATTCTAGTTGAGCTGTATACTCCTTGAAAGTCAATTGTCTCCCATGCCTTTTAAATAGAAAACAATGAACTTCAGTAGATGAGAAGAGGGAACTTTGCTCTTAACACTGCCTGAAGTGAAACTGGAAGAAAGGGAACTGCTAGCAAAGCTTGTATCTTCACAGTATTTACATAATTAAAATATAAAATGTTACACCGGTGTTTTGTCTGGAGTGGACCTGGTTTTCAGTAATGTGTGTGGGTTCAGTAATGTTTTGTTAAACTATGTTTAACAACATGGGTAGCACCAGAAAGGGAAAGTAGTTTTTGGCTTTAGAGAGATCTCTACAGTGTGGTTCTACCACATGTAAGAACATTGTCTTAAAATTTAAAATTAAATTTTGCTTGTTTCCACATGTAATCCCTGCATCATTTTTGTAAACTTTTCTATGGCATTATTTCCTTGGAGATAATAGTTTCCGGTGATGTATGTGGTACAAAACTGTTACTGTTACTTATAACAATTCCCAGTCTGTGGCTCTTTAATTCTATACTTTGCCTAGCAACCTGATCTTATCATCAATATACATTTTAGCATGGAATAAATGCTAACATATCTTGCAATATATATGCAATAAATGCATATATACTTGCACATTTATATATGTGTGATATAAATGTATGTGTATAATGTAGATGTCACTGTATGCCTTTCCTGTCTCCTCTATCTTGGTGCAGTAGTTCGAAGTTTTCCTCAAAAGCCTGAAGTTCTTAAAATCTCATTGATATTTGAGGATATTTTCAAAAGTACCTATACATCCACTTAATGAATCTATGAAACGGTTCCTGAAACGAGAAGAAAGCTGTGCACTCAGGCAACAATAGATACACCAGGAGCGCTAATATGCTCTCCAAACAACATTCATAAAGGTTGAGGAAAAAGTTCACAACCCCCAGGAGAAAAAGCTTTTTTTTTCCCCTTTTGTAGCATCTCTGTTCAAACAAATATACTGAGAAAGGAAATTCTGCAGCAGATGCATAAGCTAAAAAATGAATTTTAATGCCAGCTTTTCAGTGGAATTGTGTTTTGCCATTTTTAGCATTAGCTCCATTAACTTATGTGTGTATATAATTCATATTATGTCTTTGTATGTATATTGTGTTCTGTATATTGGGCTCTTTATAAAGAAAGAGAGTGCAATTCAACATAATCTCTTCTTTTATCCTATTTCAGAACTGTCTTTGGGCTTGTTTGAAATGTCTTTACACACCCCCCCCCCCCCGTTAATGTTGTAGGCATTTGAGAAAGCTAAGCTGTAGTTTTCCTGAGTTTATCTAAAAGGAGTAAGCCCTGTATTAGCTTTGTTTTGTAAATGAAAAGATTACAGTATCATTGCCCAGTTGCACCAATGTATTTGCTTGCAAGGTTTATATACTTCTGCTACAATAAACTATAGCTCTGTTTATTAACAGCTCTCTGACAAGGTGTCACCATAAGTCCCAGGGTAAACCGGCAGTTCCGTGGTCGCCCCTGTGATATGTGCTCTGAACTGTTCTGCGCATCTGAAACCTCCTGCAGACTCTCATAGGCAGGTGAAGGTAGTGAACAAAGATGACAACCTTAAAAATTCTGTCTGCATAAATGTCTTTGCTTTGCTGAACTGAGCCTAAGGTTGACCTCAAAATTTTGTTGAGTTAAAGATCAAATTTTCCATGACACTTTCCATAGAGGAATTTAGGGAATATAACTTCCGTTCCTCTTATTCCCCAATTATTTTTTAAAGGCAGTAGTGGCATCTTTTTGCCTTTTACATAGACTTACTCATGCAAAATGAACATTTTCTTAGAATAAGTGCCAGAAGGCAAAAATCATTATCTTTGAACTGAAATGTTTAAAGAAAGTCACCTTGAAAATGTATTTATTTATAAAAGTTTCATCTGTAGCTGTGCATGAGTGTATATCTAAATGTAGCAAGAAGTTGCTAACGCAGTATTCCTGTTATTGAGCAACACCCTATAAAACTATAGGCAGCTTGTTCAACTGAATTAACAAACAAAAATGGCAAAATAAATGCAATGTTGTCTGCCAGAACTAAAAATATGCAAACATCTTGTCTGTTGCAGATTTCAGGACACGTAGTGTCTTAACTTGAAGACTAAAGTCAGAAACACCTAATTTTTATGTAATAAGTGTGCAGATGTTTGGAAATGTGCTTGATGGCTAACCAGTGAGCACCACAGGGGTGGTTTCTGGGTGCTGAGAGAGGCTAGAAAGTCTGTGGAAGGTTTAGTGGTTGAAGTGGAGTTGATGTTTCTTCAGTCTTCCGAGACATCAGGGTGCAGGTTACTGGTGCTATTCACAGTCTATCCAAAACCTCCTTCTTTATGTCTCTGAATAAAATTTGAAAGAGCATAAGGTGAAAATGAGGAATAATTAAAAAAATATTATTTTCTACTAAGTTTTTATTTTTCTGGTGTGTGTTAAAAGATTGTTTGCAAATATGTTTTCTCCTTATCCTGTTGTCTTTACTCATGCAGTTTGTGAAAGGCTTCACCTGTTAGCCATGTTGGCTTTACATAATTGATCCATCCAAGAATTGAATTGCCTGTAGGTCAAACATGAGTTAAAATGTAAAGTTTGGTGAAATTTTTCTAGGAATATTCTTGCCTTGCACTTAGCATGCAGAAAGGTCACAGCTGAAAGATCACCTGCCGCTATGAAGTGGACCTGGAATTTCACTAATAGATGCTTTCCTCCAGTGAAAGGGGCGAACCTAGTACTGTACAGGATGTCCATTTTGTGTCTGGACAGAGAGGGAGACAAAAGAAGAGAAAATTGAGGCTTAGAGTTTTGGAAGGCTGAATAAAGTAGCTGAATCCCCAGCATGTCAACGTGTAGATTGCCAGTCCTGGTTCATCTGGAGAAAAAATGGTTGTGCCCCATTCTCAGAAACTTGTCTCTGTTTCAATAATAAATTAATCGTAGTTGTGGGAGCTAAGGGGGCTTCTCTCAGAGCTCTGGTCATGCTCATAGTACAACAAAACTTTTGACAGGCACAGAGGGGAAAAAAAAAAAGAGAGAAAATACTTGCCTTGATTTAGAAGTGATAGGACTGTATGGAGATGTCAGTGGGAAATGCACACCCTTTTCGATTAGCCTCTGTACACTCGGGGGTGGAAATCATGAAGACTTTTCAGTTCTTTGTTGTGTTTTTTCCCCCAGACCTGACACGTGAGGGGTTTCTTTTATTAATGTACCTTCTACTGACAATTCCTCTGCTTCACGGCCTCAGACCTTTGCTCTCTTTGAGAGCCTCTGTTCCTTTGCCAGCGACGCTCGGGCTGATCAATGGAGTGAGTTTTGGACAGGTTGGATTAGAGAGTAATCCACGTTTTGTTGATTTCTTATGGTAACTGTTTGATTTAGGACACTGGATGTTCTTTTTGACTTGTCATTTTAATATAAACTAGCAGAGAGCCTTGTGGAGTGCTGAAGTGGAACAATAATCCTCATTTTTGCTAGCACATCTCTTGGGGAGTTAATCTGTCTTTGCATTTCGCATAGCTTCTACAACTCAGAAATCTTGGGCACTTTACAGACTTTAGTGAGCTGAGCCTCCCAACTTTGCTGTTACATAAAGGTGTATCTGTTGTTCCTCTTTTATACGTGGAAAGAAAAACGTACAGATACTAAGTGACATGCCTGAAGTTGCTTGACAATATAATGATTGAGACTAAACTGGTGGACCTACTTTGGGTTTTTTTGCCTTAAGCGATAGACTGTTATGAATTGTCTTTCAAAACAGTGTTCAAAATCTTTCAGGTTCAGGCTTTCACATAGAGACTCTAAGAATATGTGAACTTCCTACCCTGAAGTGCTTACAGTCTGAGAATGGAAAATAGAAAGGGCACAGAAGCACAGGGAAATTGCTACCTGCCTGAAATCACACACAGCCACTGGCACAAGAATGAAGTATTAAACATTTTTCAAAATAATTTCCTTAATAGAATTTTTGCTGGATATTTTCACTGTCCATGTTTGTCTGATAATTCAAAGATTTTTTTTTCTGTATTTCAGAAGCTCTGCAAAAGTGACATGTTTAATGGGAATGGCTTAGTCGGAAGTTAATTTTAAATATGGCTTAATAGGATGAAGAGTGTATTTAAAGATTTATTAAATATTAAAATTGGAACTGTTCATTTTGCCTGTCTGCTGGGCTGGGGAGATGCATGCACATGCCTTTTGTGAAAAGTAGTAAAATGCTGGGGATGTACTTTTATATTCCTATGGGTTTCCTAAGATCTATAAACAAAATCTATATGATAGAAGCAATGTTGGTTTTGTAATAAGCTTCAATGTTCTGATTTTTTTTTCTTTTAGTATATTGGCACAGTCCCCATTAAGTAGCCAACAAGAACACAGCACTGAAGTAAAAACTGTCCTCAGCTTCATATTAAGACCAGCTTAGGTATGTGGCGCATTAGTATTATTTTTTAAAAGGAGGAGGAGCTCTGAGGTATCAGGTTTTTTGGGACCGTGTCTAATATATTTCCCAATACTTATATAGAATAGCAACATATCTCATTTTCATAGTTGTTTAATGACAGATACTTTAAAGAATTTTTTAAATTTTTGTCGTGAAGGAAAGTAGTTTTCAGGTCTGTAAAGACTGAAATGGAGAAAATCGAGTTTTTAGAAATACTGGAAGCTGAGAAGAGGGCTAATGGCAGAAATAGCTGGCTTGTCTTTATGGGTGCAGGGTGTTAGGAAATTGAGAAGTTCTGAACTCCAAAGGTTACTAAGACTGTACCAGTAATGGCAGTAGGTGTTCGTGCTCAGTACCTGGTAGATATCTGAGAAGAAATCGGAGGTTGCCAAAATTCATGCTTGAAAGTGTTGGGGTAAAATTTTATATCCAGAGCCTCATTTGGTAGCTTTCTCTGAAACTGTTCTGATTCATGTGGCATGAAAAAAAAGAAACTTTCTAGTCTAGATAAATGGATCAGAAGGTGGTAGAAAAACTTCAAATATAGACTTTACTGGAGCAAAAATAATCTATTTTCATTACGCTTATGGTACTGATGTCTCTTCCTATTCAAAGGAAGAATATAGGCCTTGATTGCTTCCTGAATTTGACACAGCTATGGCTATAGTCCCCTAATTGTGTCATGCTTTATCCAGTGCTCCGATAGCTTTGTTCATTCCCAAATAGTATCAAAGAAGAATTCTAGATGGTGATCAAGTATATGGGAGTCTTCTTTAGGAAAGAGATGGATAAAAGGAACAGCTAAATACTGAATATGGAAATTAAGTCTATTTCTGATCACTAGGGGAAGACTTCTTTTCTTCGGGATGTAACTGTGGGAATTCAAAGCTTAAGCAAAAGAAGGCAGAGCTGCAGTGTGTTCTGAAGAATGTGCTAAAAATCAAAGCTTACATACTGACCAAGCAACTATCCCCCCAAAATGTACAGAAAAGATACTATCATTCTTTTCATATTAGATTGAGGTTGGAAATAATGTAGTTCATGATAGCAATGCCATTTTGTTACTTTCAGCACTGTGTTCCATATCCTAGCCTAATAAAGCTGTTCTTTTTCTTTTTTTTTCTTTAAAAAGAATTTATTGAGGACCAAAGCGGTCATTTCGCATGGACAGCAGAATAATTTGAAACAGTAAGAAAAAAATTGCACACAAGTTTTTTGATCATTTCTTCAGCAACTGGAATTGCTGTGTGGATTGTTTCCAGTGCTGCCCAGGGGAGGCCTTGTGACAGACCATGAGGTCACCTGGTGGATTTAAAAGGCTTATTTGTGGAATTAGAGTTGAGATATGAAAAATGTTTCAGTGAAGAATTGGTGCCTATTCGGGATTATAAAAGACATTTCTTGTTTCCTTTGAATAATGGCTCCAAATGTGAGTGGAATATTTCAGCCTATTGTTCTCAGATCACGGCTCTCTTGGGATGGAGGAGCCTTTATGCTTGGTATTATCTTTGTGAAATACCAAGTAGGAAAAGGAGGGAGAGAAAGAATGCCCGTGTCTGTGTGTGTGTGCGTGTGTACACGTGTTTCAAGTACCCAGTTTGAAAGAATTTGTCTGATATATATGAGAGAGGTCCAGGTTGTTATTGATAGTCCCTGGGATCTAGGGAAGCTAGTTTTACTATTTTGCTCAGGAAACAAGTAGTGCTGTTAAAGGATAGAACATGAATCTTCTTTTGTAAATAAAAAGAAGAGTGGAGTTTATGCATTGAGTGGAGGTAAAATTAGCATAAAAAGAGAAAAATGTAATTTATTTTTTTAATGCTCAATACCAAAAGATTTTTTCTCTGCAGTAGTAGAAAAGTATGACATATTTCCATGCTCTCTCTAGACGATCTCAAAGACATGGTATATTTGAAAATTGCTATACTAACAACTTTTAGACAAGCAGAAATGCAGGTTTTTAACATGTTATTTTAGTTCTTTATACCCTTGTTCAGTTCCATTCATACACATATGTTCAGGTGGGATCTGTGTATCAATTACATATTCAAAGACTATAATTAAAATTTTGCAAAGTTTTGCAATGGATACATAAACCACCTTTTTTTTGTGTTTTGGCTTTGTGTGGTGTGAAATTCTGAGCAAGCTACACTATAGAGAATGGGGTTTGGGTTTTTTTCTCAAGTACTATTTTTATATACATAAGATGTTAACTGGGAGGTATGTAAATGTACAATTAATAATATATTAATTCTATCCATTGCCTGTATCTTAATAGGCTATAGCATTTCCCTTTGCAATGTCTTTCCAGTGCTTTAATTTCTCTTTTGTTCAGCTTCAGCACATGACTAGGTATGTCTGTATTTCATTCCATTCTTGCTTTTCCGACAGTTGAAGAAAGTTATTCAAACCTCTTCCGGGGCCCTGTGGTGATGCTATGCTTGAGCTAATTAGCACCCATTCGTTGTATTAGCCCTCTGTCGGTGGGGCTGAAGTATGTGAAGAGTGCAGAGCTTTCCATTCTTTATGTGCCCCCAAACCTCTTACCAGATGATTTGCTGTCCTTAATAAAGAGAAGTAGGAAGGATAAAAGAAGGCAGTGAACTGCTGCTCCACTGTTAGAGTCTCTGTGAGATGTGCCAGGAGATTATGGTGCATCAGTAGCATCCATCCCAAAACTGCCAGGACTCTGGAATTTATTAGAGGAAGAGGATAGTGCTGTGTCCCTATATCCCTCTGAGACTCGGTGGTATCATCTGCTGCCATCATAGCTGGAAGAAAATCCAGACGAAATGAATGTTTTGTGTAGCTTGGGGAATGTATGCTGAGTGAAAACCCATGAAGTTTGCATAACTGAAGATGTTTCTCATACAAATGTTTGCTAATAACTGTTCATCAAAATAACTTAAAAAAAAATCTGAGGGAGCTGATTTTAAGCAAAATGGAAGTAAAATGACCAAAGGGTTATGATAAAAATTAGTAATGACAAGCAGTTATACTTCAGTGGGTAAAAACTGTTAAGACAATACTCGTAGTAGTGTCATTCATTTTGGCATCGCAGTGTCATTCTCAGGGGCTGTTTCCGTGAGCGCTTCAGGGTGCGTTTGGCTCCTGCCTGCCCTGTCAGCCCAGGGCCGAAGCCTGCCTTCCTGCAGAGACGCTGCTGCGCTCCGGAGGCCGTGGGCTCTTGGACCTTCTTCTTAGGCGCTGGGGAGGAATTCTTCGTCCCTTTTCTAAACATTTTAATCTTACATTAAGTACTCATTTAAGAACAACAACATGGGCTGTGTTTCTGAACATTTGGTTTTATCAGTTGCTCGCAGTATTTTAGTGCTATGGGAACTGTTTAAGGTGAATTAAAAATCTGACTTGCCGTTATTTGCCCCAGGCGCACCTTGCTTTTGGTCACTGTGTAGTTGTTCAAATAAAATGGATTTGATTATAAAATAATATAAGGTTGTGTCATAGTCTTATAGCAAGTGTACTAAATTAAAGAGGTTACAGAAGAAATTAGTTTGCTCTCTGGCATTAATGTGTGCTTTAATTTTTTTCTTTTTTTCCTGTTCTCCAGTTTGAATCAAGGCTAAAAAGAGAGCGTATCTAAAAGATGACGTATGTACAAGTGACCTTATCTATGATTTGTCTTCTTTAAGTGAGTCAAGGCTGAACATTTATTATTGTTTCGATCATAATTTTTTGTAGTTTAAATTATTTCTTAATTTAATACTGTGTTCTCTACTCAGATAGTCTTCAAAGTGCAGAATGGGAACTGTAGCTTCCGACTTGCACTCCTGAAATGCATTGGCTGATATTTTTCTGTAGCTGTGCTTCTCTGACCAAATTCTCTTATTATCTTCTCTACCTTATCACTACTTTGCTGAAGCATTTTTATACTAAAACTATATATTTTTAATATATTACTAGGAAAACTTTTTGAGCTTCTTCAAAGCTTTAAAAACCTATGCCTTTGAAGTACTTCTGCCACAGTAGTTTTAATGAAGCTAAACAGAACAAGGAACATTATTCCTTTAAACATCAGCATTTCTTGACAGAATGGAAAGATTAATAGATGAAATCCCTTGGAGGCCGTGGAAGTTTTCCCATTAATTGTAATGATTTTGGATAGAAACCACAGAAAGAGAAGAAATAAGAGGAACAATATATAAAGTTAGGCATATAAACAATTGCTAATAAGAGTGGTAGGAAAAATTCTTTATTTTCAGTAGCAAAGGAGTTGTGGTAGGATGGATGGATGATCTCTTCGCAAACAGCACAATGCGATCTAATAGTGAAAGTGCTATTTTTCTGAATGACTGTAGTATTATTACAAACAGACCCTATAAAATTTGAGTTGATGAAAGTAATTTGAAACAGTGTTGCATTATATCAGTGAAGAAGTATAGCAAAACTTGATTTTATTTTTTTTTTTTTTTAGAGTGTATCAGTATATTAATTGGAATTATCCAGCAACATGGAAAAATGCTTTGTATGAGAAAATCATACTGGGTGTTTTCAGATAATGCTTTTGTGATTGGGCTTTAACAAGTGCCATTGAATGTTTTTGCATTACTGGTTTGTTGATACAGTTATAGAATGTACCAAAAAGTGTTTTTCCTCAACTACGACTAACTTGCATAATTAGGAAAATAAAACTAAATATTTTTTTAAGGTGGCTTGAATGGTAATTATAGCTTGGCTGTCTACATCAGAAAATGAGCACTATTTATTTGTGTGTTGATTGATGTTAGAAAAACTGATAATAAGTGCCATTGAATTAACAACTACTAATTGCTTTTACTGTACCTAAAAGATGATAGATGTTTTCTGCATAGTTTTTCAGACAGTGCAGTTTACTTTGTTTTGCTGAAGTGGAGTCAGTATTGCTAACATGGTATGCCCCACGTGCCACGAAACAAGCAGTTCACAGCAATTCACGGAAATCTGTATGTATTGTATCTTGTATATTTTCCATGTCTAACATGATACTTTCTTAGTAGCCTTCCAGAGATGATACAGTATAAATAAATATAAAAAAATGGATGAGCGTATGCTATAGCTTTGCTAGTATTATAATCTCTTTTGGCCAGTGATTAAGTTAATAGCATGTCATTACCACTGGATTATTCTGTCTTTTTTGATAACAGGCAAAGGATAAATGTAAAATGTATCAGCCAGGACTATTAGACCGGGTATTTAGTCTTTGGCCAGTGGTTTGACATGCAGATGCTGAAAGATGAAGTGCTATGTTTACAAATCGAATTTTAAGACTTCTATTTTTGTTAAGGTTACAGAGCAATTGCGTTGATTTCTGTACCTTTTGAGGGTTAAGAGAAGCTCTGAAAACTGAGACTCTTACTTAGGAGCCAGAAATGCAAACTTAAAACGCTGCCAGGAATGTCATTTTGAAACTTTTGGTCAAAGATTTTAAACATAAATCAGCCACCTGCATAGTTAACCCAGAGTGTCCCTGCTAGTACATGAGACTGCAAACAATTTGAATTTATGAGACAAAATATAATTTATAATTCTTGTGTATGAAATAAGACCTAACCATCATGAATTGTTTCTGAAGATACTTATACTTGGAAAACGTGTTTGTGATTAATAAACAACTCCAGACTGCTTTTAATGTAACAGTAGACTGTGCTACAAACAGGAATGGGGAAAAAATGATTACATTTAATAGGGTAGCAGCTGTAAGGGTGCCATTATATTAAGTGACTTAATGAATACTGATCTTGAAGCAATAAATCAAAATGCAAACAATCTACTCTAATCAAGTAAGCAGAATATTTCAGATACTTAAATTACATTAAATGGACACTTCAATCAAGGTATGTACCTGCACATCATCTTATGTTTAATCTAGTTACTGTTTGTGTAACATCACTTTTAGGTTATATGTTTAATGCAGACTTACTGGGTTTTTCTTTCGCATTTTCTGTTGGGTTTTTTTGTTTGGTTGTTTTGGGGTTTTTTTGTCTATTTGCTTTAAGTAAAGAAATTGCTTGCAGAATAATTAATAGTCCATGATAAATCCTGTCCTGGTACTGAAGGGTTTTCTAAAGAATGTTCACGAAGAAGGTTCTTATGAAAGCTATGGCAACAATTTCTTTAGGTAGGGGTAGCTCTGTCTAAGTGTCTGCATTTACAAATCTATTTAGTGTTTGTTTGTGTATATGGACATGTATGTATACATATGTGCTTGATATATATGTGTGTGTGCGCAGATGTGTGCGTGCATAGGTAATGTCAGTTGCTACCCGCTATTGCAGAAATCAGACAAAAGAAAAAAGTGATAGTACCATCATTTTCTGGGAAACTAGTATCTGTTCTGGCATTGTAAATACATAGTATGGAAATTAAAAGGAAATTACATTTTGTATGCTGAGATTCTAATTCTGGAGTCTCTTGCGGGATTATGAAAGTATTCTTTGACTGTCTAAATGCAGCTGGATCAGTTTAGGTCCTGAGCCTACGGACATTCATATGTATACAAAAAGGTATAGTTTCTGGAGAGTATTTACAATGCAAAATCGTTAAGTACTTGCCTATATCTTGGCAAGGTGCTGGTCTTAGCTTGTTCAGTAAATATTTGTACACCTTGGCTTCTTCCTGTTTATTTCAGTTTGCACAACTGTTTCAACGTCTTCAAAATTTATGGTACGTTTAGGTTACTTACTGACCAAACTGGTAAACCAGCAAGCCAGAGGGAGATGGTGTGTATACGGGCATTTTGGAGCCACGCGGATTTCTGTTTGAGAGTTGCCTGAGAATCCATCACTGAAGAATCGATAGATACCTTTTATATTTTCTCAGTTTATAGTTAGTTTTTGGTTGTTTTGTTTAGAAGTGGAAAATAATAGCTGTGAGGCTTCTGTAGCTGATTAAAGTATTCAGAGGTCCTCAGTATTTGACTCTTCCCTTTATTTTGGGAATAGATTGATGGTTTTGCCTCATGAATCATTCAGCTCTGCTCCTGGTTTCTCTCGTTTTGTCTGGGATCAGAAACATGCAATTGACCTGCTTCTTGATAGTTCCACAACAGCAAACTTGATTCGTAACAGCAGAAGTGGAAAAAAATAAAGAGCCACCTCGATTTTGCAGGCTGCTTGTCAAAGCTGTGAGGAGCGGGTAAAGGTCTGCATTGTCTGTCGGCACAATAAGGACGATGGAAATGTATTCGTTTTGATGGTAACTACAAGAGAGAGACTGTCTTCAGATTAACAGAATAACAGAAAGGGATATTAGAGCTGCAAGGTGTCATTATACCATGCAGCTATACAGTCTGGCTTTTCAGAACATGCGAGATGTAAGAAGCCATCAGGAAGAAATCCAGTACAGGTATTTCTGGATTAGGCAGGCACAGATCTTATGCTTGAGCTGCTGACAAGTACCTCCCAACGTCTTGGCTGGGTGGGTTTACTCAGAGGCCTTTTTATTGGTGCAACAGTAAAAATAAATTGTATCGAATAAAATCGGTACAACTTTTATAATTGCCGTGGCTGTCCCTAACTGCAAGGCACTTTTATGAAGTGCCCTAGTGTAGGTGTGAGGGCAGATGTCAAGGGGTTCGGCATTCATTGTATTTAGCTAAACAACATCTTGAAGAAAATGGTGGAGCAGTACTGAACTAATCTTGAAAAAAACTTTGTTCCTGTTTTGTTCCTGTTGCTCCATTGTCAGTGCACTACAGCACCAAGCCTGTCAGAGTTCAAGGAGCGTCTGGGTGACACTCTTAGTCAGACTCGATGATCCTTATGGGTCCCTTACAACTTGAGATATTCTGTAATTCTGTCCTATGATTCTAATTAAACCATTTACATCAAGGGTTCAGGGGACTGGCTGTGATTTAGATCATACTTCCTAGTTTGTGCTAAAAACTGGTAGATAATCACTTTGTTTTGTGAGCAGAGCTGATTTTCAGTTGTCCAGACTGCAATTCTGGTTCGCCCAAATTGGGGACCGGTAGAAAAGGATTCACTGGAATTGCCCCAAATTTGTAGCTATCGTTTGTAATAAATAAATACAGGAGGAAACTGTCAGTCATGAGTTCCAGTGCTGTAGACTCTGAGAGTACTTTTAATGTCACCTCTAACTGTTGCATACTTCCACATAAAAAAAGAACAGATGCTGTTTCACTGTTCTTAAAATGACGTTGCTGCAAAACCCAGAACAGGCCATAAGCAGTTAATAGTGCAAAAAGAATTGTTCATATTGAGACTATCAGTCTTTTGTGCGCTGACGTTGATGTTACTGTCGGTTGACAGTGAGCTTTTATAGTCAATCTACTGAAGTACAAAGGCCATGTTTCGGAAATTGTCATTAAAAGTGCCTCTGTTTTTTTAAGAGCAGCACATCCTTTATTCTCTCGTAATGGAATTCCCCATAACAGATGAGGCAAGCCAAAAGTTGAAAATGTTATCGTAAGAGGAAAAATAGGTTAAAGTGCCTTTATATTTGTTAGTGTTTTTATTCGTTCCAAATTAGAAGTTCATCTTATAAAACAATAGATCACTCACTTTGGTTAATTCACTTTCAAGAATTTTATGATCAGAAGTCACATTGCTTTCCAATGTGATCTTTCAGAGGTGTTTCAGCAAAGCGAAGTTATCTTTTAATTTGAGTAACGCAGCCAAAAAATAATCACTTTGAAACTAATACTGTGTACTTTGTCACAAATATTTGCTGCTTGCTGCTTGTCACAATGGAATGACTGGCATGATTTATTGTGTAAATAATCCTGAGAAGTGGTAAGTTTTTTGTGTCTATGGCTCATTTTCAGTTTTATCCTGATAGAGATGATAAAGTCCTAGACAGGTACGGATACGACATTATACCAGACCATAAACTTTAACTGATTCTGTGAACACCTATCCATTTCAAATGTGGAATTTCATGGTAAATCAATATTAAATTAATATTGCAACATTTTTATTTGCATTCTATTGGTGTCTGACTAATGGTGTGTTGTGTACCCACAGAGCTCTGCCTCTCAGTCCGGTACTCCTGTATCTGAGACAAATGGACATGAATAATTGCTATCAATAAGATGGGATTCATGTTAGTGATTTGTCCAAAAGATACGCTTGATTTTAAATTGTATTCTTTAAATTGATGGTGTGTTGAGTGCCTTGTAAGACCTTTTTTCTGACTTTCTTGGAAGGATGGGTGAGGCAAAGACGTAGGGAAGGTTTGTCAAATACATTGCATTGCTGTAATTACTTGGCTGACCCTATTATTGAATGGGATTGCCAAGATGCATTTTTGTATTTTATGCCTGTATGCTTTTTTTTTTTTAGTTTCATAATGGCTGATTAGGAACTGGTGATGTCCACTGAATTTCAGTATTTGAAATAAGAAAAGCCTGCCCCTTGTCTGGTAATCCCTTTGTGAGTGTACAGAGAGAAGATCTTGCAGAAGGAGTATGTAGTCCCCGAGTGGGAAATGCTTGCATTCAGGTGGAGCTGTATTAAAAAGATTCCTTTTCCTACTTACTCCTTAAATCTAAGAAAATTTTGAGAATCAGGACAAGAGAAAGGATATGCCTGTCAGAACAGAAATCAGCTACTGAATTTTAAAAAAAAAAAGTTTAACTTTTGTTTTATGCATCCATTCATTGATAAAGAAATTTTGCATTGAAAAGACAGCAAATTGAAAACTAAGATGCTAGTAACATGATAGGAACTGAGGCTAAACTTCAGTCCCTTGTAAATGCATGGCTTCTCAAGTCTTATTCACAATAATTCCTCTGAGTAATAAAGGAAACTCTGAATTCACTATGTTGAGCTTTCATTTTTTGTTTGTCTCACAGTTTGCCTAAGAGATTGGAGGTGAGAGGAGTCTGTGTGCCTGTAAGAATATTGGTATGCTTTAAGAAATTAAACCGTATCTGTTTTTATATCATTATAAACGGAACACTTTTTATTGATTCATGTAAGCCCCAGAAGTTCTTTTCCTCTGAAGGAAAGAGAACTTAAACTCAATGAAAATACGTAATGTGTCAATAAACGTGTTTTATGCCCCCACCCCTTTTTTTTTTCCCCCCCGTTCCAGTACTTTTGGCATGTGTAAACTTGTGATACTGATTAGCCTGGCAGCAAAAAGGGTAATGCTTTCTTTCGAAATGTGTGAGAAGATAGGAAATAACACAAACAGAAAAGCAGCTTGAAGCAATTAGGTGAGTTAGCGTAGAATAAAGGGCTGCAAGTGTTCTCCAGGAACACACGCTTCCCAGGACAAGTTACAGGTTGAAAACATACCCCAGGAGGCTTTCACATCAGTTATTACTCACCTGTGCATCCAAGCAGCTAATAAAAATACTATTTATGGAAGAGAATCTGACATCAGCAGTATATCAACGTACATGTTACCTTGATATAAATGACATTCTACGCATAAAATGATAAATAATTTAGGTATTTTAAATGAAACTATTTAACTGGAAATTTAGCAGGTTTGCAGATTGGTGTCTCTTACAAGGCACCGAAGAAACAATATCAAGCAACCTGCGTTATTCTAATACTAATTTTATTTTTACCTTAGCATAGATGAATAAGGGGAATCGAAGTTGTTGCAGCTGCCATATGCCTTGCCTCTCACCTTTTCTCTTGACATTATCAAGTGTAGTATGAAATTTGAAAAAAAAAAAGTTTTCTCCACGTATGTACCAGTTAAAATGGTAAAAGTTGAAACCAGAATGATACTGTGAACGCTGACTAGTTACAACTTTCTTAGGCTGAATTTTTGAGTTACAGCTTGAATTTAAATTGCTCATCTAACAGTGAAAGACTTTCTATCTCTCTTCTCAGGGTGTTGCTCCTTCAGTTCTTCAACAGAACTGTTGAGTTTCATGCGAAGTATCCATGGATGTACTGAAAGCCTGGTGAGAGCCTTTGAAGGTGCCAAGCGGTTATTGGCAAATCCTAGAGGCTTAGGTTTTCATGTTTCTTAAATGCGTGTCATACTTTTCCAAAAGTTACCTCATTATCTTGTTCTTCTGTTTGAGTTCCAGGTTCCTGCATTTTTCCTGTATTAGGAAAATAGGTAATCTTTCAAATTACTGCAGGCAATTACTTTGGTATGGATTACCGACCTCCATATATAATAGACTTTGTATACAGTATTACGGATATCTGAGGTTAGGAGGAAGGAGAGTAATTCTTTCTTTCTTTTTGCTTTTTGTTTTAAACATTTCTTTTGTCAATGGTGTTGATCAGGTTGGCTGGAGAGAAAGTATTTCAGGAACTGTTAAAAGTACCCAATTTGTGCCACATGTAGGAGATTACCAAACCTGCTAGTGCCAAGGTTGCTGTATGTACTTAGAGCAGATGGGTGGCTCGGTAACAGAAAGGAGAGACACCCAAGAGGGTTGAAGTTTGGAAATTTTTACTGTAGTAGTTTCATACCTTGATTGTTTTGTATATGGATGATGGACTATGTTGAGCTGCCCTGGAAGATGACTGTGGACTGGCCGTGTGTGCTCTTAACATGGCTGTAGCTAGCTGGCAGTAGCTCTAAAGATAATATCCATTCTGGGAATTGTCATTGTCACCTCTGAAACCTGATTTTTCTTTTTGCTTCAGTCCAGCCATATTTATTAATTTCTTGACTCTTCTAATGTGGTTTGTTATGTAAATCCAGTGGGGTTTTTTGTACCTATGGGCACCTTTCTTCTGGTATTTTCTAAACCATTGTTTCATTTACTCAACATTAGAGGTTGGAAAAAATCATTGAGTTCTTACAAATTAAAATTGTAGTTGGGTTGCAATAGACTAGTTGCAAGACGAGGGTCTTACCAGTGCCCTAAGGGAAAGGCTCCACTGAAAACTAACTAGATCTTATTAGAACACCAGAAAATTTAACAGGATGATGTCTTTACCTATATTTTAGACAATAGGACAAGTTTTGTATTTTCTTGGGTACCAAAGTCAATCAACTACAAGATGTAAATCTAGAGGAAATCCAGAGTTCCTTATTTTCAGGACTCTTTCTAATCAGGACTTGCAAACCTAACTATGCTTCAAGGAAAGCATTTCCCAAGAAAGAAAACCAGAGTTAGCTTTTAACCCACAGCCCCAGCTATACCAACTGCATTTTAAATGAGCTGGTTGTTTTATCTCATTGAAGGAGAAATGGGGATGAAGGAGAGAAAAGCTGATTAACCAAATTGATACAAATGGATATGTTGTTAATCTTTGATAATTACAGACAACAACAGCATAGGTGACAAATAGGAAATTATGGTGGGACTCAAAGCAAAGATATAAAATCCAGTATTTCATACATTGACTTTGTGAGCTGTAATGAGCCAAACCCAAGCACATACACAGCATCTGTGAAAACAAAGAGGAATTAAGTATTGGTTTTATATGCTTTGCTGAATCAGGGCTGTAACCACAGCATAAAGCTGACCTAAAACTTGACAAACTGCACGAAAAGTTGTGCAAAGTAGGTGAAGGCTGTGCCTCACCTTCACCATCTCCGTACTTTTTTCTGGAGAAGGAAAAGGAAGGCTTTCAAGGCCATTTCATACACTTCATTTATCTGCAGCTGCCATAATGTCTCCCATGGGCCCACCAGCAGCCAGCACAAGTCGAATCAAGCTCTCGGGGATCAGCCAGGCATAGAATAACTCCAAAATAAAAAGCATACAAGACCTTTTAAAAGCAAGTAAGCTCTCTAGTAGCCAATGATACAGCCTGGTGGGTTTGTACTCAGATATAGGACATGTTTTATCTAGTTCATTATCTACATTTCTGAGGTCAAGCTGGGTTCATTAGTTTGTTGCAATTTGTAATCTAAATTAAAATGCCACGTTTAACATTCTAACTATTTGAGTTTTTTACTGGTTTGAAATAATTTGCTCTGGTATTTAGATGTAGGGAAATAAAGCCTTATTATTTGCATGCCAGAGAATGATACATACCCTGCTGATGAAATACTATTTAATGCCAGTCATAAGTGATTTAGTGTTGAGATTTAAGGATGTGTTTGCGGATGTATGTAGATTATAAAATGGTTCCACACAACATGAATGAAAGAGGGAATGCTTATTCTTCTTCATACCTACTGCTTTTATAGCTCATTGAATCAATATGTGTTGTCATTCACCATTTCCATATAACGAAAATGAATGCAGTCGCTCACTCAGCATGTCCTAGGAGTTGGGAATGGGACCCTTGTACAGCTGAACAAGGGGCTTTGTGTGTAGGCTGCTGTGCTTCACTTCCACTGTCTTTAGAGCCTTCTCTCTGCTTTCCAATGCAGTGTGAAGTGTTGTTTCCAAAGGTGAAGCAGTGGCGGTCCTACCTGTTAGGGCCAGGACATACTGAAGTGGATCGTGGTCCTTGGTTTTTATCTAGGTAGACACTGCTCCGAGTTGTCATTCAGATTTGAGAAGATGGTGGGTTCAGCTCCTAAGGTTACAGTGTTCTTCAGGTTCTCGCCAACAACTGGGGAATTGGTTATCATCATCTTACTTCATTTACTGACAAATTACTCCCTGTAGTTCATTTCCACAGTCAAAATATGTAGTAGAAGTATTAGGATGTAAAATTTGGCCAGATTTTAACTCAGTTCTCTTCGTATTTACTATTCAGTACAGTTCAGGAGTTCCACAGCTTACCATGCTTTCATGGCAGTAGAGGCAGCTCTTGCATCTGTGCACAGACACGGAAAGGTCTTTAGATGTTCAGGTGTCTTTTATCTCTCAGTCTCCTCATCTCACTTTGAGAATTCAAGATCTAACCTAGTTCCATTTTCTGCCTTTTTCACATTAGCAGTCCTTTTGTAAAGAGCCTTTATTTCTATTCTGGTGCACCCATCCTGCCTTCTAAAATTATATTCTATAAAAAAAAGGTTTCCAAGAAGTACAGTTGCACATATACAGTTTGAAGCTATTGGTATTTGGAAAGAGTAACAGCACAAAATGGCTTTGTTTTTCACTTCAGATGTGTTTGAACATTGCAAAGTAGTCCTAATTTTGGTGTATAATCTATTGATTCTCTGATTCTCCTGTGGATAGACCTACTCTTTCTCCTTTGACAAAATTTATTTTACTAGGTATTAATTTTCCAAATGTCTGGTTTAGTAATTTCATACACTTTTATAGACCTTTTCTTAAAATTAGTTTTCTCTCTGTAATCTAGCATTGTACTACTTGTTTTAGGATGCTGGCTTGCACAGTGCATTTGTATTTCCTAGATGTGACACCCTGGTGGCCTGCTCAGGTCAACTATTTACTGAGGTGTTTTATTTTTCATACAGATGGAATTAATAACTCATTCGGACTACTTATATGCCAAATTTTTCACTTTGTTTCACTGTGCAATGGAACACCTACAAGCAGATGAAACCTTAGGAATATATTTCTATCATCTATTTCAAAGACTTACCAAGTTATAACATGATGTCTAGTTCTGTCTGCCAAAATGGCTTCTAGCAGTAAAAGTCTGCTATTAGTTGGCTATAGACTTTTGGGAAGATGTTTAGATTTTGGCATTTGTGAACTTTTTAGTAGTGAAATGATTTAAAATTTAAGATGGGTAGTTCAGCTATTAAGATCTATTTGATCGGTTTTGTCAGGCCCTAAATTTCCTGTGTATTTCCTTATATCTACCAGGTGTGGGCAGTTTTCTTTTTGTGAAACTGTACAATTTCTACTGTCATCTTATGGAACGTATTTTTCAATTTCTGTATACTGAGAAAAAAAAATAATCTATAGGTCACATTCTCTACACTGACCGGGTCCCATAGTACGCTGCACTAACAGGAAGAAAGCTATTCCATTTTGACACCCATTTGACTAACAACACAGCAGAAATCATTGTCTGAGTTACAGGGCTGTGAGCAAAATATATTTCATAATGTTCATAGAGTAGCCACTGTTGACAACTTCATCTAAAAATGTAATACTGCAGGAGATGAAGGTGTTATTTCTGAGAGAAAAAAAACCACTAAGTTTAGTTCCCAAATGACATCTATCCATGGCAGAAATGAAGGCAGTTAGCTGCTTTGTTAGCTTTAGAATTTTAATTCGAGAAGCTTGTTTGGTCTGTCATTTGTCCGTCACTACAAATACATTTTTACTTAGGAAGCAATTTTGAGAGAATGATTTCTCAAAGCTGATAAAATTTTTAAGGTGGATACTGTGGATTAGTCTTCAGTAACTTACCTAGCATGAACTCTTCATATTTAGAATGTTTCTCTATAGGCTGGGTTATATTTCTATAGCAGGAAGCATAAACTGTAGTCACTATACCTATTTTATGTTAGTACCTATGTTATAGGTTAATGTTAGGCTGTCACGACTGATAGTATCTTTGTTACCTCTGCTTTTCTTTCTCCTCAAATGAAAGTAGCTCATTTGTATTTTAATTTTTGGACTAGTTATTGTATAGTGACTAGGACTTTTCAAGTATTGCTTGGTATTTTTATTGTTTGAAGTTGAAAATGCCTTTGGACTATCATTCAAATTTCAAGGGGATTCTGTAACAAAGAGGTGTTGGGTATAGGAAGATGCTCTTTTTTCCTTACGAAACAGCTTTTTGTGACAAAAAGCATGCTTTTATTTCTCTTGTTCTCAGTGAGGGATCAACTGCATGGGAGATGCAGAGCTGGTAATTTTATATCATAGGTATTCACCAGAAGGTAATAAAAATGACTCATGTTTTGCATCCCCATATCCATTTCAAAGTCCTGACTTTTACTTTAGATGACTCACAAGCTCCTGGGGCAGGCGTAAGGTGTGCTGCTGTGTATGGCAGATCACCTTTTTGCAATTACTGGAGCTGTCCTGCGACTCGAAGCCACTGTAGCAGGCTCAGTGACCCATATTTTAACCAGTCCCTTAATTCAGTAGAAGGCTTCTCTGTCTCCTTTCAGTTTTAAGAGTGCAGTCCTCAGTCCTCTAGGGATATCGCAGGTTAACACAGGATGGTAAATTGTCAAATAACAGTGCTTCAAAGCACTAGCTACAGCTTCTGTAAGTATCCTCACTGGAGTAAAGGAATCAATATGCTGGATGAACAGAAACCAAACCAAACCAAAACCCCAAAACAAAACAAAACCCTCAAACCTGGGTCAGGTTTGGAACACTGAGAGTGCTTACAGGGATTTCTAATTTAGTCCACTGGCAAACTGTACTCCTATCCTGAATAATTCTTAGATGAAGATAAGCCAAATTTAGCTTTTCATTTCTCACAGCAAAAAAAAGGTACTTTATAATTTAGAAATATCACACCACTTATTATACTGCAATTAGGCATTAAACAAACACAGCGGTGAATTGGTAAAATAACTGTCTTCATAACGCATTGAAAGTCAGGTAGGACTGGGATCAGAATATTCAAACTACTTGCAAAAAGCTTCCTGTTTGTACTTGGGTTTGCTACGTAACGTAATTTTAATAATCTGCAAGGTCTTTGTATGTTCTTGATGCCAAAGCTATACACAGTTTGTTTACTTAATCCTGGAATATTTGCTACTTTAGGTTGTCTTATATAGTTCACATTTTTAAGCCCATTTCATATATTCTTTTATTTGTTATTGAGCACTGAACAAATGCAGAGTAATAAAACCAAGCAAGAATATCTGAAATTTTGGGTGAGGTGAAAAGGCACGTCCTTAGGATAGAACGCGCGTCATTGTGTAGGTATATATCTACCATTAGAGCAGTCAAGAGAGGGCCTCGGAGGGGCTTGGTGTCGCTGCCCTGGGAGCTATCCCAGACTCACCCGGGCACAGCCCTGTGGGACCTGCTCTGCCTGCCCCGGCTGCGAGCAGGGCGGTGGGCCAGAGACCGCGGAGGGGCTCTCCTCACTTACCTCGTGGTCTGAGTCTAGGATTCTGTAATGGAAATTTTGACGGAAAACAGTATAAATGTGTTACTGTATGTATAAGTATATTTGTGTTAGATAAGTAATTTAAATTCTATAATCTTATCTTGTAAATGCCCGTATTTATTTTTCCTTTTTATTTTTTGTATTTTTGCAGACAAGTTGTTCACTAAAAGGGTGCATGGGCATAGATATTTTTTTTCTTTTTTTTTCCCCAGGATTGAAATAAACACGTCATTGGATACAGTAGTAATTGACATAAATAATTTGTGGTCAGATTACGTGCATGTGGATGTAGTATAGTTATGATGGTGATAATTTTTCTGCCTCCCTTTTTATAGTTAAAAGGGTTCTTCTAGGTGGTTTTTACAATCCAAATAATCCATTCTTAATAGATTTCTGTTATATTCACTTAACGTCATTTAAAAATTTTCATCTCTGCTGCTGTTACTGATAAGGAACTTCTTTAGTCTGGGTGGTGTTTGCATCAGCAAAATCTGTGCAATTCATTATATACACAACTAAAATTAAAATGGAAAATTGTGTTTTTATGTTGGTCACAGGAACTGTAAATTTACTTGAGCTGTAACATTTTTAAATGATTTCTTGTATAAGATGAAATTACTTACAAAATCCTATTCTTTTCTTAAAATAGTTGAGACTGTGTTTTCAGTAATATATTAAAGTGTAAGGAAAAAGTAGAATAAATAAAATCTGAAGCTGATGAAGAGAAAGGAAGGAGTAGGGTGATGTAGCGCGGAAATTATCCTGGAGCTCATCTTTAAATATTTCCAGGAGAAGAGCTTGCTACTGGATTTGAAACTCAAATGTTTCAGCCAATTTTAAAATCCTTCTCTTTAGTGACAATGCCATTTTATTTCAGTTCCTCACATTTGAATGAAGGGTGCAACTGTATTTCGTAGAATTTTTCCCCAATGATGATAAGAGGTCTAAAATATTGGTGTGTGCTCTTGGATGATTTGTATGTAAACAAAGTGATTCAGAACTTTTTATTTAGAATAGTGTCTTATCATGCCTTGCATTCGGTGTGTTGCAAAAACTGGTGTTTTGCTGCTGTTTCTGAATTGAATGTGGCTTTTCTTCTCACTGCAAGATGGAGGTGAATTTTGTTTGTAGCTGTTCCAGCCTACTCCTCTCACATGCTTATTCCTTTTGTTGATGGAAAGGCTTCTTCAGCTAATGGCTTCCATTAATTGTCTGCCTCATTCAGATCTCGAACATCTGACCTGAATGCCATTTAAATAGCAGAGTAGTGAAAACAAAGTTTTTCAACTGGCAGTTGTTTTGGAATTTTGTTAATGCTATTGAACTTCTCAGGCAAAAATTAATCAGGTCCGTGCTGAAGAACATGGTATGCTGAACCAAATTACTTCGTTGTATAGCTCCCATTAACAGTGAAATTACACTCAGATGAACTTAATTCAGTGCAATTTGAGTTAGATGTTATGATCTCTCAGGTTCTAATAACATGTTAAAGTCTCTTATTGGTCTGAGGGAAGAGATTTGTTTGAGAACCAATTAATTTTTACAAGATGGTACCTTGGTAATTTGATTTTCAATGTTGTGGATATGTTTTAGTGTGATTCACTATAGCATCGGCCAGATAAACTAGCCACCTCAGCTTTTACAGGGCTTTACCTGTAGAATAGCACAGCTGTATGTACTCGTCAAGTGGGCAGGATGGATAATTTTGGAATGGGTTGAAGTTTTTGTTTGTTTGGTTTGGCCAGTACACAGGCATATGTTACCTATATGTTAGAGTGTAGGCTTTTGTTTAGGCCTTTCAATATTGTTGGCCTGTCTTGTAGAGAGAAAATGCGTATCTCAGATCAGACTAATGCTGGAAGTTAAGGACTGCTTGGATTACAAAGAGTTGATAAAATCCAAAATTATTTTCACTCTACAACAGTGAGACTGAAAGTAGTAGATAAATCAGTGCACTTTCAGTGGTCAGTGCTGCTGAATGGTTAGGCCATGTATATACACGTGTGTATATATACACACACTGTCAGACTCCTGAGAGAGTCAAGCTTGAATTTCTGAACTATTTTCCTAACTCTGTATTACTTTTGATAGGATGATGAGAAATTTTAGTATAAATAGTGTGAAGATAAAAATCGAACAGTGAATGTAAAGTTCAACATAAATGGAAAGAGACACATGAAGGAAGATACTTACCCTTTTGTACAAACCCTAGGTTAAATCAGCTGTGATCCCGCTCTTAAGTCATGTCCTATTCAGTAGTCCTATTCAATAGCAAAAATTTTCTGTTCGTCTCTGTGCTCCATTCATTTTCATTTAAAATTGGAAATCTATTGATTTTGGTGCTGATCCAGTTTCTTTTGTAACAGGGACCGTTCACTCAGCAGCGCATCTGAATAGACAGCAATGCACCTGGGTAATGGTTATACAATTACCCAGTATTGCAGAGGTTAATATGTATTCATTGTTTACTTCTGTTTGTTCTCTTTTGCTGAGTAGGCCAAGCGGTTACCCTGATACATTTACTCTGTCATATGATGCTGGGATGGGTGCCGAAACCATCCCAGCCTGGGCAGCTTGTTCCTAAAGCCTCCCTTGAGAAACGGGTTGGGGAACTTCTGCCCCAGCAAAAGACCCAGCCGGCAAATAATCGCTTCCAGCCCCAGGGTGGGTGTATGTAAGTATTAGCAGCAGAAGGGAGGCAGGCAGAAAGTGGAAGTGCCCCTTGTGACAGTAGTGAGGATTTATGTGGCATCAAGGTGATTTGCCTGAAAGCACGCAGTTCCCGAGTTCAGTGTCTGAGGTAGTACACAGGTCTGTCACCTTCACTGGAAACGAGGCAATAATTTACACTGTGACTAGTGCCGTGAAAGTCAATGGGAGAAGGAAGATGCCATTCAGCACAAAAGCTGACGAAATCTGGTTGTTAAGTACCAATCAGTACATTAAACTTCATATTTCTCTAAAGAGCGAGGAGGGAGAGAAATACCTTGTATAATATGGAGACATGTTACAGAAGACAGATGCCAAGTGAATACCTTATAAAACTTGTAAGATTTAATGCATTTTTGTAGTCATTAGGCTGCCTTTTCTGTCTACCCTTCATTGTGACAGCTGCAGTGTGTCATAGACCTTAAATCAACAAAAAGCAGTAGAATATCTTACTCTGGTTGGTTGGCAAAGAGCTTCTGTTAAAGTCTGTGTTCTTTAGAGATGGCTTCCCCGTCAGACCATCTGGCTTGACTATTCTGAGACTTCTATTTTCATTTGCAAATTCGCTGACATCTCAGCAAAAACACAGCATGATTAGGAAATGAACTTAATTCTGATACAGAATTTTTGTAGGTATGCCTGGAAGGAAAAAAGATTGGCAAAAGTAGTAGGAGAATGAAAGAAAAATTGAAATCCTGATTATCAAGTAGAGAATAATCAGATATGGTGAGCAGTGATTTGTATACTGAAGACAACACTTAGACGCAGAGAGAGCGTGATATAGTAGTTTGCCAAAATTACTTTTGACCTCATTTGGGAGGTTGACAAAGATGCGTTTAAAAAGTGTGAAACAGTTTCCGATACAGTCTGTGATTGGGTCCATAGCTTGTTCTGCTGATGTTGGAAACCAGCAGGGAGAGTTACGAATGGATTATGGAAGGTTCTTGAGGACCATATTGTTTAGAAAGTCATTTCAAATTTGACAAATACTGAAACAAGTCGTACTGTGGGAATTACTGTTCTCAGACTGACACTTAAGTAGAAGGTTCCCCATCTGACTGATGAAGTCTGGACTTCTGCTGCATCAACAACCATATTCCATGAGACCACAAAATGCCGGTATTTATTCTTGGCCACCAAATCTTGGGGATCCTCAAAACTCTTCCAGTTTGTTTAGGAGAAGCTCATTCTTCTGGCAGCCACTGAATGCTGGAGATTTAGGAATGAGCAAAAAGGCTTGTCAGAAACATTTCTGAACAAGCAGACTTGCAGAACTGAGTAGACTCAGCTTATTTGTCACTCAAACCAAACTAAGAATCATTAAAATGCAAGTTAAAACCAAGGTTCTCAAGTAATTGCATTTCTGGAATTGAAGGGATTTTTAAAACATGGAATTTGCAATAAGCTAGGACAACTATAATTACTCCGTCACAGTTTATCTTGTTCTATATGCAAAAGGAATAATATGATCTGTCAGTTTACATCATACAGTTTTCAATAGGTTAAAAACATAGCTGATGGAATGTGAAGGTTGGGTTACCTGGGTAGGTTACCTAGAAATATAAAGGTTAAAACCAAGATTTACCTTGTCCTTGTCAAACTGATTGAAATAATTAACCTGAACACCTTGAAACACAAGGTTTTTCTCATTTTGTTATTAATTTCTTGTAAAGAGTCCATTAATATTTAAATTTCTTCAATCTCCAATGGAATCTGTTAATAACCTTACACAGTGTCAAGAAAAATCATTGGTGCATAAGGTGCTTAGAAATGGAGTTAAGTCAAATGTTCCACTAGTTGTTGACATACCAATTTGTTAGGTACTGAACTCACCGTTGGTTACTTGCCTTTCCTAAATTGCTAAATTTTTTTTTAATTTGGGACTCCCTGAAATGGTTGGTGGCAGACGGGCAAAATTTTTCCAAAAGCAAATCTTTTTTTTATATGTTAGCAACAGAAGACAAATAATTTACTTGGCTTCCTGCCTCTCCACATACTACACCAGTGTGTGGTTTCTTCCTGCCACAGTCTGCCCCCACTCTGGATTGCAGGGTTTTACAGTTCAGTCTCTACTGGTAAGCTGTGGTTGGTTGGTTTGTTTGTTTGCTTTCACCTTTATTTTGAAAGATTAGAACTCGGTCTTACCAACATGACTCTGCTTGAAGAAAGGGGGAAATTAGTATTTGTGTTACCTGTTTTGACCCAGCCACTCTAATTCAGTAAGTGTTGTGGTGGGAAACGTGGTACCTGGCAAGCACATTGGCTTTTTTGTTCTCTTTTCTTTGAAATGTTTCTTTGGTAGTTTGAGAAGTGCTGAGGCAGGAAGACATCATCTGTGGGCCTGTGAGAGGAGTTCTGGTATTTCAGGGCGTGCATGGTCTTCCTCTCTGTTCTGCATAGTAGGTGACAGTAGATGGTACTTCGTTTCCTGGGCTTCATGGCTTCCTTCCTACACCAAGATACTGTAACAGCATTAAGGTCTTAGGGTGAAGATGTCAGACTCAAATTTGAAAACTGAGTTGTGTATCTAGCCTACAGACACTGAACATGCTGGGAGCTTGGCTTATGCAAACTGTATCTGAAAGAAATTTTTCCCTGTGAGGGTGGTGAGCCCCTGGCCCAGGTTGCCCCGAGAAGCTGTGGCTGCCCTATCCCTGGAGGTGTTCAAGGCCAGGTTGGACGGGGCTTGGAGCACCCTGGGCTGGTGGGAGGTGTCCTTGCCCATGGCAGGGGGTTGGAACGATATGAACTTCAAGGTTCCTTCCAACCCAAACTGTTCTATGATTCTATCTGTGTTGCAGTCAGTCCGAGACATCTCAGACTGCCTGGGCCAAATCTGACGAGTGCATCAAGAGCAAAACTACATTTTCACCACAAACCTAAGTGTGGTGTGATTTGAGCGTGAGCCCTATGTAGGTGCTATACAGGTAAGATGAGAAGAGAAAAAAACAACTTTCAATTAGTAGCTTGGATTACTATATGTTGAAGTTAAACCATTATAAATCTTATTGTAGTCTGTTTGCTACTTCATGTCCTGGTGAATTAGCATAGGCGTCACAAACCACTGTTATTTTTTTCAGCTTTAAACCACGTCAGGCAATGTAAAACTGAAGCTTCAAATCACATTTTTAGTTTAAGAAAAATGCAATTGGTGGTGTTTGTATGTTTTTCAGTCAGTAGCAAGCATATTAAATCTCAGTACAGGCTAAAAATTCTTAGCACGATTACAATACATGTCTATTTTCTAAAAACTGAAATTTCTTTTGAAAATGTTATTAATATTTAAACAGACACTCCAGAGATGTATTAATATTTCTGAAATTATTCAAATCGTGTTGTAGATATTTATTACGCACATTATGCATTATATTCTTGGTTGCTATTTTTGTTTTGCATCTATTTATGAACATTTTTACCTTTGGTCAATACCCTGCAAGTGAAATGTGAAAGTGAGGTGGGAGAAAAGTTGCACGCACTCTCGTAGTATTCTTTGTAGTATTCTTACCTTCCATCATAAATGCAGTCAACAGAGATACAATAACAAAAAAAGCTCAACTGATCTTAGTTTTCAGAACATTTCTTTTTTTTTTTTTTTTTTTTTTTTTTTGGTCAGCTTGAGCCACTGTTTTTTTGCAGCTCTCAAGTGTTGCATCACATTTGCTTTATTTTTTAAGTTGGTGACTTGTCTCTCTTGAGCTGAAGTTTCGGTTATCTAAGAAAAAAGAGAATCTAGAATCACTTGCTGTAAGAAAATGCAGTCGTATTCAGCACACTTGAGAAGACCTCGAAGTAAAGGTACACAGAGGTTTTAATGTATATTATTTGTCACCGTACTTGTTTCAATCTGTGAATAGAAAATCGACATTTTGAAATTTGGTTTTTATCTCTGTGTTCTTGCTCATTACCCAGAAAATGCATTGCTAGTTCTTGGGGTGGGGAAAAAGAGGAGGAGCCATACTACATACAGAAATTAGTTGTGGTCATAAAGGATGCAAAATGCGATTGCAGCTATAGTAGCAGCGGTTTTGCAGATAAGAGAGGAGAAAAAGCCTAAATATTGCAGCTGTGCTGCAGTGAAATATCTAATTATGTACTTTGTATGAAGTACATGAGCAGTCATTTTGATTTTATTATTCAGTAATATAAGTATTAGCATTTCAGATATGTTTAGAATTAAGCACAGAACTTAATTCTCAGTTTGGGGACTAATGTTTGGTTTTCATACCAAGCTTGGTTTATTTTTATGTTGTATTGTTAATATTTTAAACAATATTATTATTTCAGGACTGCAAACCTGTATTGTGTTTTTTTTAAATTCATTTTCACAAGTTCAGAAATAAAACTTGGTGAGAAAAAGATGTGGAGTAAGGCAGACCAGCCTTTGCAGATGGAAGAGTAATCCCAAACTCTTATTTTACTGATATTTTCATGTTATCTCTGCCTGGATTAAGAACAAAACTTTGTAATATCGGGCTGCTCTGAAGTTTCATTAACCAGTTTCTTAGTGTGAAATTAATTTGTTCAGGGAGGAATATAAATCATCTGAGGTGAAAGAAAATTGATTTTTATAACCCCTTTCACTTGTTGCACGCTTAGTAGTATTAGCTTCATTAGACACTCAGAGTGTTTATAGGTATTATAAGACATTTAAAACTTGATATATTGAGGTACTTGAATGGCTTTCAGGCATTAGAGCATTATGTTGAGATTATATTGTTATCAATCTAGTATTTGCCGCATTGGTAAGGAAATGTCTACTTTATTCTCATTATAGCCATAAATAGAACTTTTTTGTTTGACACTAGATAAGAACTGATACATGGTGTGAGAAACCCCAAGCTTTGGAACAATGCTGTAACGTTAAATGTAAAATTCAGGTCAATGGCAGTTTCACAAATACATTGGAAGTCACAAAAAGCATTCAGAATCATGCAAGAATTCCTAAACACTCTAGTTCGGTGGGCATTTTGCTTCCACGTGTAAGCTATCAGTCAAAGTTATCAGCCGTTGCAGAAAATCCCCAAGAAATCTAATATTAGAAGTATTTCTCTCTTGCAATGCATGTATAATTATAATAACTACTAATTTAATATACATGCTAACGTGGCAAAGTACTTTGCCATGAAATAAAAGGGCAACCTAGAGAAGACAAAAAATATTAAGAAATCAAATCCCAAGACATTACACAGTTCACTTTTAAGATATAGGTCTTAAAAATTTCAAAAAACCCCACAGAGTCTGTAGGAACATTGTTTACTCTCGTTCTGTAGATGCTATCTAGCTGCTTTGTTGTTGCCCTCCTACATTCATTTTAGCAATGAAGATTTCAAAAGATTTTTACTGTGGTCTTTTGATTTTGTAGCTATTTCCAATATTTTGGAGATATTAAACTGTATTTAAATGTGTTTGAGAGTATGATAAATAGAACATTGCAAGCATTTCCTTAAATTTAATTGGGCTTTATTACCCAAGTGGCAGATTTGTGTTTCATGGGAAGTACTCATTGAGTAAGTTCTGTGGAGTCTGAAAACAGCCATGTGTATTTTTCTTCAAGCTTTAGCTGTTATTTGCAAAAGAAGTCTGCCTCAGTGAGGATGATGGTGAAATACTTCTTGAAGGCCTGAATCAAGATGCTTGTCATTCAGTAATAGTGGAGGAAAAAAAATCTCTATTTTTTTTAAAGATCACATAGTGAACTTCTATTTAGATGATTATTTTGTTTCCCAGAGGCATGAATTTAGAGATACCTTTAAGTTACAGAAATCAGTGTTACTTATTTTTCGAGCAGAGATCCTGTCTAACTTGCCGTCTCTCAGCTCCCACCCGTGTTCACATTCTACTTAAAAATTCTTTCTCTGTAGCTTCAGGCTGTTTGCGGTGTGCTTCTGGCACGCCTTTCCCTCCAGGTATATTAAATAAGGCGTATTTATAATGTGTAAGTAAATGCTGTCTCTAAGCAACTATAAATGAGACTTAGCAGTGTCTCCTACTTAGCTAGATTTAAAAAATTCCTGTGTTGTTTGAAAAATAAAGCATTTCAGAATAAGCTGCCACTGATGCCCTGGAGTGAAATGTCCCAAGTTTCACTTTGGCTGCTTCCAGTCTTTTCTTCTGTAACTCCAGGCACGGCGGGACCACAGGAGTTACTCCCCGAGCACCCAGCAGAACTTCATGGAGCTGTCTTTTGAGAAGTGCAGAACGAATCCTCATAATTGGTTTTCTTTCACATTTCTTATACAAAGGAGAAATTGTAAAATAAAATGCGGATAGAAGAAAATGTAATTCAAAGTTACCACTCTTACTTACATAATATACACTGACTATAATGGAAGTTACTGTTATATCTGCCAGTGTTGAGTAATGGTTTCCTATCCAAATAATTCTAAACTACTTGCTCGGTTTGCGTATCAAAATTATTTTTAATATGTTTTCATTTTTGAAAATTTAATGGGAAAAATATTTTTATATTGGTATCGAACAGTAGTCTTGATTTGTAAACAGTCTTATCAGTTTTACTTTATGGAAAAAAACCACTCAAGGAGAGCAATACAGTGGAATTTGTTACTGTGTGTTCCAAACTTCACAAAAACAACAGTTTTTAAATGCAGTGATAGTAGTTTTCTCTTAGACTGTGTAGTAAATGCATGCTTTACTAAAGCCAAATGACTAATGGAAAAAATGTAATAATACCTTTTAAAACTTGCATTAGGTTTCTTGGATTTGAGGTTCTGCCTCATGTACAGCATTTATGATCTTAGAGCATTGCTAATCTGTTCTGCCAAAGGAAGTTAAGTTTTGAAAATATTTCTGGAATGCTTCTATATAGTGCAAGTCCTCACTTAATGTGTTCTTAGTGAAGACGTATTTGAGACAGCTAATTCTGTGAAAAAATGTTGTTCCTATGTCAGCGTGGTAGGGGAGTAGCAGAAATCGGTTTTCAGTCATTGCACACCTGTACCAACAGCTAGTGCTGCTAATGTTCACTGGTAGCCTGCCAGTGTGGGAGAAACAGATGCCACTCTAATTAATAGTCAAAATTAATATCCTTCATGAATGAAAATTATTGAGGGAAGGCAGTATAAACAAGTTAATTTTCTTTCAGTTTTCAGAAACTTGATTTATTTTTTCTTCTTATGTCTCCACCCCTGTTCGCCTGAAATGTTATCTTTTACAAGTCTGGAGAGTAGATGTGCAACTCTTTCAGGTGACATCGGTACACTATCCTGTAGTCAGCAGAAATGAAGTTTATTTGAAGAATACAGGCTAATGTGTAGATTCTTCATGTTTCTAACCAAACGTACGTTTCTAACCAAAGATGCATATTCACTTCATGAAGAAGTACATTTTTTTAACGGTTCACTAGTAGCAAATAAGAAAATCTGAGATAAATTGTTCTTCACTATTGCTTGTTTTCATTTCAAAATCTTGTAATCTTAATATATAACTTCTAATCACTTGGGCACAGGCCTTCTGAACTCTCATTTGAAAAATGAGGGCGTATTTTAGTAGTTGTTTTCATATCGTTTTGTATGCCTTTATTCACCTCTGACACTTGTTTGTGGAGCGCTACTATTTTTCTTACGCTTGAATAATAGCACATCATCTCTGTTTTGCTTCAGTGTGCCAAGCAACATGTGCAAAGATGAAGTACATTGCTGTCATACCATTAAAAGGATATTTTGATTCCAGGGAAGTACAAGCAGTGCATTCCTTTTGCAATAAAAATGCTAGCTTGATTTAAGAAATGTTTCCTACGAAGAAACAGCTAATTACATTGATAGCACATTAACAGAATACATAACTTGAGTAAGGATGCAACAATAAATCAAATAAAGTAATTATATAAATTGAAGCATCTTTTTGAAAAGTAGGACAACGAGTTGTCTGAGTGTGTTATTTATTTAATACCAACTTAATATCACAAGAGCAAACAGTGAGACAGGTAAAGTACATCAAAGTATTAATTATATGGATTCATGCTATAGCTCATAATAAATGCTTGCTTACTGCTTCTCTTCAAGGGAATTGCTGATAGGAGTTAAAGCATAACATCTTGAATTATTCAGAAGTATCTGAATTATGATGGGTAGATCTAAGTGATACCCAGGAGAGCTTTGATATTCAAACAGGACAGAGACAGCACAAAGACATTTTATCAATTCTCTAGAAGTTGTTTTGATTTATTTTGGTTTTTTAAAAGATTTCTTAGTGGCTATGAGATTTGAATTATTCCTTCCTGCACATATTTTTCAAGCTGCAAACTATTGTTCTATAGGTTTGAAAAAAGAAAATAACTTATGTTTTGGTTTAGTAGGCTAGATCTTTATCCTGTGTTAAAATAAAAATAAAAGAAAAAAAGAATTTCCAAAATGTTTTACAAGGCAAGATTTAAAAAAAAAAAAAAAGTGTGAATATAAATGTTGCCATGATTCCTTTAGACAAATCCTTATCCACCAGCAACCAGTATCTGATGCTTTCAAGGTGGTTGGTTTCAGGAAGAAGACATTGAGCCATTTTTATTTTGATTTGGTAAAATTCCATTTAAGCAAGCAGTTATCTCATAGTTCTAACCATTTCTCTTAACCCCTATAAAAGCTGAAGACATCCTACACTGCGTCCAGGTGGAATTTGGTTATTCCCCAGCAGATTGGGCGACTCAGGCCGTGATTTGCTGCTTTTAGCAAATGTGACAGCTATTCTGAATCAGTTGTTGGTAGCGTAATTTCTGTCGAGTTGTAAATTAGAGATAATTAAACCATCGTAGTTGGCAAATACTGGAGGGCACTTGGTAACTGAGCTGGCAGTTGGGAGAGTTACCCAGTAAACAGCAGCTCCTGCTCCGTTCACTCGCGTGGCTCTCAGCGCGGGCTGCTCTTCCTTCTCCCCACTCCCATGGGAGAGGGTCAGTAGGTGGAGGAAGGATGTGTTCCCAGCACTGGTGGGTTAATCGCTTGTAGGTCCTGAAGCCAAAGAGCAGCAGAGCAGCTTTTCAGGAGTATAGATTAGTTTTGAGAAGATTCTGTCTTCTCAAAGTTAATAATACCGGAGAGTGCATTATAACAGCAATAATTTTGGCAATGAGGGTTGTTTAGATACTCTAGTTTTGAAACAGCGTGGAGGACAGTTTTGAGAAGCATGCAGTTTTAGAATTGTTTTAACAACTTCATCCTCAATTTGAGCTCACGTTACAGCACTTTTATATCCACACTAACTAAAGAAAGATATTGATCTGTTGCTTGGCAATAGGGGTGATATTTTTCTAAAGATCGATCAAGAAATCTGTGAAGAAGAGAATTTATTTTTTATGGGAGTAGAGAAGCTATTGCTTCATTTATGTATTTATTTTGAGAAGCGAATGCTGATTTGGGATGAAGTTCCTGAGAAACATAGCTTTGGCCACGGAGAGAATAAGAATGGACAGTAGTTTTTGCTGTAATAATCATATTTTTGTCACAGATTTTGAGATTCAGGCTGCGTCGTTATTCCCTCCCTATATTGGAAATAGTTATGTTTGCATTGTAACTACATACTGTATAAATAAAATTCCAGTGTGCTGCAATCATTTGTGTCTTGTGTCCAGCAGAACCTCTGATCCTGAACTATGTGGGCGGGTGGATGGAGTGGGACTTCCCGGGTGAGTCCCTGTGCAGCTGAGGGCGGGTGCAGCAGCACACGGGTTGCAGGTTGCTCACTGCGGGGTTGGAGCTCAAGCATCTATCCCTTATTTTGTGATGCAGCAAATATAATTTCACTTCTTGTAGTGCTGGCTGTATTGGTGCATATGGAGTGTAAATGAAACAAAGAGATGGGATTAAATGCGTAAATTTAGAATTCTTTTGGGAGGCAGTTCTGCTGGAAAACTTGCAAGTATACAGGGAAAATGATCAAGTGTTAATAATGGGAGTTGTGTGAGGTTGCAGTATAAAGAATCATTGCGCAAAATGAGACTTGTCATTTCAGAGGTACTGTGTGGAGTAGGAAAAGAAATGGAGTAATTGAAATATGAAAGGCAATGAAATGGAATGAATCAAAGTATGACTAACAAGGTGAGATGTAGTTAGGCTGAATGCAATGTGGTTAAGAGAAAGGGTTAAATGTGGTTAAGAGAAAGGGGTAAATTTAGTAATAGAAATGTAGACGCTCAAAGCAAAATACAAAATAAGCAAAAGATTCTGAGTGGACCTAAAGTTTAGTAACAGTATTTACAGTGTAAAAACTATTAGGCATTTAATTATTATTTATTTAATTTTAAACCACCTCCTACATACATAAACATTCACATTAAAAAAAAAAAAAGGAAAGATAACAAGTTGCCAGGTTGTTGTAATGTAAAATAAACATTGAAAGGGAAAAAATAAATGGGCCTTGACTTTACAGTGTCACTGTAAAATAAACAGTGAATATTTTACTGTGAAATAAGCAATGTTGGATAAAATAAAAGATGAATAAGACTGAGAGATAAAAAATTAAAAGAAAGTGTAAATACCTAGAAGCTTGTTCTATAAGATGGGCAGAAAAGTAAAATAATGGAGTTTATGAAAGGGTATTAGCAGTTGCTATTTGTTGGTGACCTAATATTGGACTAGTTAGACCACTGGTTTGAGTAATATATATCAAAGTTTTAGATCCTTTCCAGTGATTTTTACCTTTCACAGCTGACACGTTAAATATGCGCCATACATTTTTTCAAATTCGTAAGTGGTTTAAAGTAGTGGATTTCTGGCTCAAAGAATTTGGCCCTTTGAAAACAAAATGTGTACCTTATTTGATGTATTCCTGTGCCTGATTAACAAGGCAAAGACTGCATACAGAGTGTACCTATATTGTATAAAATACGCATACTTCTTTACTTAAATATAGAATAAAATTTTATTTTCTCATTCCATTGTTTCCCTCACTAAATGGGAAGTATTATTGTTTATTTGAAACAAGAAAAAAAATCCCAGTTCCTTTTTAGATTAAAAAAATATCCAAAATGAGCTCTGCACTGAGGATTTGTATGCTGAGCATGTCAGACTGTGAATCTTTATTATTACTGAGCTTTATCCTTGAGTACATAGCTTGCAATTCAGTTTGAATATTAAGTGTCAGGCTCAAATGCACTGGTGAGAGATTTGCAGCAGCCAGCAGGTTCCTGTTCCAACCTCAGAAGCCTTTGACCTCTCTCTTCATTGATAAGTGGTCTTATTTCACATGTGTCAGCTTACTGGTGTGAAGCTCCTGATGCTGTGAGTGATGGAGAAGTTACCATTACCTGCAGTTTGTGATTTTCGTACTACACTAGGAAAGGTTACAGGTGAAGAAAAAGATGTGTGGAACTGGTCATTCAGAAATGTGGAAGGAAACGTGTGATGCTTACAAATCCAGTTCTTTTTCTACTTGGGTATAACACACCTAGAATGAACTGAAGTTTAAAAAAAACCCTTTTTTTTTGTTTACAATTTGCAAATCTGGGACAAATGGTTCAGCAGAGATGTATTCTGTGTGCCTAGGCTATAGGTTGCATCATTTATATTTGTGTTTTATGGTCCTTTTTCCTCCCATGAAAATCAAAATTTGATTAGCATAGGCAGAAGTGTTTTGTAGGGTGTGTTGCTCTTGGGGAAGATCTACTGGGTGGTGGGTCCCGTGAACTGTGTTTGGGATCCAGCATGGTTTATGTGAGATCTGGTGGGAAGGCTGGGCCCTTTCAACTCCTGATAACCTTACAAAAGCCAATTTTCCTGCAGATAGGTAGCTGTCAGCTAACCCATCCCACCCCCTCTCCGTCCAGTGTGTCAAAGGATGCTTGTATTTTCCCTAGTGATAAAAATTTCTTTGGATCAGAAAATGTGGAGTATCTACCCAAATTAGATTTTTCTCCACAAGAGAAGTACTTCAGTCAGTGGAATGTGCTTTACCCATTAACTATAGTTTTTCAGTTAGAGCTCAGAACTACTGTGTGCTACTGCGCTGCGCTTGATGGCTTACACTTTCCTGATGACGGTAGTACACGCAGCCTAGAGTTGAGCCATTTCTGTAAGAATAATCATGTCATAAATCACAAAGCTATTGGATAAACTGCTTTTTTTTCCCTTTCGGCAATTTTACTTTCCCTTGTTCTGGTCATTAATTTCAGATGGTATTTATTAACATCTAAAACTCTTAAGAAGTGTCAAAATTTTCATTAAAAAGAAAAAAAGGGGCAAATTTGCCATTCTTTTCTCTACATCTGAAATTTCTTTCAAAACTGTATTGCTTACACAGGCATGATTCATTTCTTGACCTGTAATAGATGAGAGAACCATTAGTTTAAAAATGCAAAATGTAAAAACCCTTTTCTGAAAGTATAATGTTCCTGCTTTTTAGTCTTTGTCAGGATCAGAGTGTTCGGTGCTAAAAGCTCACCATTGAAACTGATAGAAGAACTGCTCTACAGCTGGAGTTGATAACAGTTAAGCCTTTTTCAAATTACTTGGTTATTTCTGCATCTTCTTTGAATGCCTTGTTCACTTGAATTTGTGATAAATGATCTTTCAGTCTCGCGGGCATGCGAGTGTATTACCGTGGTTAAGCATCTGAGTAATCATACTGATGTTTGTGGGATTGTTCTACCTGCTTAAAAGCTTTGCTAGAACAGTGAGGAGAAAAGAAAAAATTTTGGAAGAAAATTTCTAAACTTGTTGTTTGTTAAGTAGTAGGTATGGTGACTATAGTAACAGAGAAACTTGGTGCCTAGGACTTTGCCACTGTCCTGCACTGACTGGGGAGCTGACTTTCCCGGGGCGGGAGGCTCCTGCATTTGTATTGAGCTGTCTTTGCAGCCGAAGTTTCGAAAGAAACTTTCTTTAAGGGACCTTTAAAAAGCTGTTCAAGAACTTACATAACAAAAATAGCCTATATATAAAGCAAAGGGTCGGTTTGGGTTTTGTGGTTTGTTTTTTTGGTTTCACTGGGAGTTTTTTGCAACTGCTTTTGAAAATATTTTCAAAGAAACAAGCCAATTTTTATTACTTTTTCATTAAGTGTAACTTTTTTCGTTAATCTTGAATAACTTCCAAAGTATTTTGTGTGGGTTTTTTTCTTCTTTTGTACAGAGGTAGTTTTTACTTCTGTGTGTTTTATGCATCAGGAATAGATAAACGTGTGACTATACTTCTGGTGTATCATCCTAATGTTATCAAGAGTGCTTTCAGGTAGTCAAATAAGCATAATTCTCATTGTTCTGTTTTTACTGCACACATCTCTCTCCGTTGTCTGTCCGGACTACAGCTGGTAAATAAAAAAAAAAAAGGGAGAAAAAGAAAAAAGGATCTTTGAATGTCCCTGCCAGTATTTTTTTACCCTTTTTGAGCCGTGAGTTCTGGATGTCCGATATATGCAATAATATAGTCCATTTAATGATGTTGATCAATATTTGTACTTCGGGCAGTTTGATCAGTGTTATTGCAGGTGGAAATGCACATTTTAACGTCGTTTGTAGTGGCATGAAATGAGAGTAAGAGGTGTTCTGAGAAAGTAATAGAGATAGATGATATTAGATCACAATAAAACCTGTGGTTATTGTTACAAAGAAATATTTTGAAAGCAATTAGTGGTGTTTGTAATTACCATAGTACTACTCTAATATGAGGAGAGGCTTGGTAGTCTGGCAAAGTGCTGACAGTTTCATGACTTCTCTCAAAAGCTTGAAAGCACTGAAGACTTCACTCGTCAACTGAGTGTGCACAGAATCACAATAATTGATGTAAGGCATTTTTGGTGCTTCGCAGTGTAAAAATATAATTTGACTAGGGTTTTTTTTCAGAACTCTTTAGATCTAAATTGAAATAAAGAAGTAAAAACATCACTAAAACCCACTAAGGTGGGAATGAATCTGTGTCACGTGTAGGCTTGGAAGGGAGGGAAATTACATGAAAAGACCACAATTTTTTTTCAGGTTAAACCCTCTAACATTGTATTTTGTTTTTGAGAACTTCATTTTGTTTGTGTGTTTGTTTCAGTTAGGTGTGAAAGAGAATTGACTTTTGTTCCCATGCAGAGGGGGGGTTGCCTATGCAGGACAGGCGGTCACCATTTAGTGTGACTTCTGTGCAATCTGTAGAAAATGCAGATCATATTCTTAGCATCACCACCATTTAGGCAGTAAGATATTTTGATTATTAACTTTAGCTTTTTTAATAATTTTGTGAGAGGTTGAGGTTGTTGCTAAAGGACTATTTAGTATGTTGCATGTATTTCTTTACTGAGCAAGTATTGAATTAAGAAACAGAAAACTAAAATATTGTTAGGAATATAATCAGTGAAGTACATCACAGTGCCTTTTTTTTTTTTTTTACCCCCTTTTACTTTCTCTCCCACAGTCCAGTTGATGTCTTCATGTATTTTTGGGACATTAATCTTGATAATGGCAGTGGTATGCTACATATTTTTGAAAAATGGATCTGAAATGAAACACTGAAGAAGTTGGTAGTGAGATTTTGATGCCATTTGCTATATCAGCCATGTCTACATCCTGATTTGCTACCTTACTGTGATTCCATTTGTCCTTTCTGAATATTTCTTTCAATTTCATAATGTGTTTACTGTTATACTTAATACTGCAGTTTTTATGCTGAAAATATTTAAACATCTGGATGGTCTCAGTCACAGAAATAACCATTTCGAACTCAGTGGCTTACCTTAGATTTAAACAAGTAAGTATTTATTTAAATGTTCTGGCAGTTTCAGTCATTGTCTCAGGGTAGGGGGATATACCTTGCAGATGATGCTTTTCTCTCAAACAAGATATGGAAACAGAAGCAAAGATAGTTTGAGGGTATCACAGTCTCGTTCTGTATTGTGGCCTGTAGAATGCTGCTGTACTGCCAGGCTCAGAGGAGGAACAAAGAACTTTTTGCACACCTTGTACAATATTTTTAAGGTAATCAATATTTTAACAGATCCATGGCATTTTTACCTCTCTAATACAGGGCAGTTATGAATGTGGTGGTCATTACAATCTCCATTGTAGAGATGAGAAACTGTGTATATTTCAGTTAATATGTTGAACTAGTGTCTTTTCATCACATGGCACGGAATATTTACCAAGGGGCATAGCTCTAAAGATAGCAAAGTTATACTACAGAATGGTTTGCCAAAGGTGCAGGACAGAGCTGGAATCGGTTCTGTTCCCACCTTTCAACTGCCTCCCTCCCCTCATTTATCATAGAATTATAGAATCAGAGAACAGTTTGGGTTGGAAGGGACCTTTAAAGGTCATCTAGTCCAGCCACCCTGCAAGGAGCAGGGACATCTCCAACTAGATCAGGTTGCTCAGAGCCCTGTCCAACCTGACCTTATTTACCACCTCTCCGGGCAGCCTGCTCCAGTGTTTCACCACCTTCATTGTAAAAAATTTCTTCCTAACGTCTGATCTAAATCGCCCCTCTTTCAGTTTATAACCGTTACCCCTCATCCTATCAATACACTCCCTGATAAAGAGTCCCTCCCTGTCTTTCTTGTAGGCCCCCTTTAAGTACTGGAAGGAGCTATATGGTCTCCCTGGAGCCTTCTCTTCTCCAGGCTGAAGAACCCCCAACTCCCTCAGCCTGTCCTCATAGCAGAGGGGCTCCAGCTCTCGCAGCATCTTTGTCAGATGATTCTTTGCACCCCGTGCCAAGTTCAGCTTCAGCTGTGCCTTGGCCTTCCTCACTCCATCACTACATAACTGGGCAGCGTCCCTTCACTCTTCTGAGGATACCTGTTCCTGCTTCCACTGCCTGTGCATTTCCTTCTTGCCCTTTGGTTTGATCAGCAGATCTTGACTCAGCCATGCCAGTCCCTTTCCTTCCTTTCCTGATTTCTTCCACCTGGGGAGAGCTCTTGTGCTCTATGGAAAGCATCCTTAAAGCTCTGCCAGTTCTGTTCTGCTCCCTTGTCCCAGAGGGCAGTTTCCCAGGGGGTCCTATTGACTAACTCCTTGAAGAGCTGGAAGTTTGCTTTCCTAAAATTCAGGGTCCTGACTTTACCTTTTGCCTGACACATATACCTCAGGACTGCGAAGTCCAGCAGTGCATGATCACTGCAGCGCAGGATGCCTCGAATCCTGGTGTCATCGATTAGCTTGCTTGTGTTGGTGACCAACAGGTCCAGTATTGCATCCCTTCAGGTAGGGCTGTCTGTTACCTGGCTTAAGAAATGATCTTTGATGCACTCCAGGAGTCTCCTGGATTGCCTACAGTTCGCCCTGCTGCTTTTCCAGCAGACGTCGGGGTGGCTGAAGTCCCCAGCAGGTTGAGAGCCTGCGAGCGCAATGTCTCCTGTAGCTGCAATAAGGAGGCTTCGTCAATAGGCTCCCCTTGATTGGGCAGCCTGTAGTAGACGCCAACTAATACTTGACATCAACCAATATTTACCAGATACGAGCATACAGAATAGAGTATCAACCAACAAAGATAATGCAGAGCACTAACATTTGGCCTTATTATTTCAAATAAGTTCTTATGCCAAGAGCAGCTATTCAGTTTCAAATGCCGTTTGGACAAATCCCTGCTTGCATTCACCAAATCACAGTATTTGTCCTCCTATCACGAAGAAAACTTCCACGATTTCTGCATGCAAAAATATGCTTTCTGTACTCCTTGGATTCCAAATGTACTTTGTGCCATTTTCCTTTTGAGACAAAAATCTACTTAATTTTGACAGGTAAACATTGAAACCTCATAAAAAAATTATTTTCACAGGACTTTACAGTATTTTTCACTTTACAGTGAATATTTCTAGAATATTACTCTTTGCAGTGAATACTGTATATCCTGTATATGCATTCTTGACCCTACTTTTGGTGTAGTTGGTTGTGCTTTTCCCTTCTACACAAAGCTTCGCTCTTGACGCTATTTTAAATGTTTTCCTACTCCTGGAGTTTCTTCTGTATCTACTTCACAGAGTACAGTCTGTGCTTAGTGCTTCATTCTTCCAAAGATTCGTGTCCTTCAGAAAATTGACCCAGGGCACCTTGCTTCCATCCTGCTCTTGTCACACAGACAACATTCCCTGGCGCCACTGTGCCACCTTTCCATCACTGGACTCCCAGCAGCAGCACTCCTAAGAGGAAAAATGAATCAATGAGAATCTCAACACAAATCTATCCCGAAGCTGGTGATTGTGATTGCATTGACTGCCAGGTTAAAGCGCCGTGGTTTCAGACGCAGACATCCCAGGGCCTGGCGTCAGCAGGCTGGCGCTGAAGAGAAGGGAGCAGGAGCTGAGTCCGTGCAGGCCGTGCCCCCCCTGTGGGGTGAAGTCCCGCAGGGTCTAAACACGGAGGGCAGAGCCAAGTGCTGGAAACGGGATCTGTCCGTGACAGCCCCAGGCGAGGTGGTGAAGCCAGGCCCAGGGTCTGTCTGGGGAGTCCAGTCAGGGGCAGCAGTTCGTTGGGACAGAGAGGACAGAGACAAGGTGACCAGGTGAGTCTAACGGCCACACAGGAAACAGGACTAAAAGACAGACTGGAGAGAAGACGCGAGGTAGGTCTAGGGGGTCGACGCGGGCGAGAGGGTGCCTACACCCCATGTCTGAGGTCCAGCCAGAGCTGGACATGGGTAACCCCGTGGTGTAGTTTAGACCAAGGGGGCAGAGCCTGAGAAATGCTGTTTTCTTCCATTGTGATAAGAAACCCTGTTCTGTCAAATATTCGTTAGAATGACCACATTCCCAAAAACCAGCAATAATGAGGTTATGCTCAAGATTTATGATTAAATTTAATGGTAAAAAGGTGCAGCTAGAAGTGCTCAGTAAATGGTTTCAATCTAGCTCTTCGAAGGCCAATAAATGCAGTGAGATTCTCTATCTGCATGGAGAATGCTAGAATAAATATCAAATACAGTTTATCGTATTCCAGTTGTGTTTCTTTTCTTCTCCTTTCCTCTTTTTTTAACCTGATGTTCTAAGGATTTCCTTTTAGTGCCTACGAACATCTCCTTTTGACAGACAGTGCAAATTAAAAGATATGGCTAGGCAAAGGAAACTGGAACCCAAATATGCCCCCTGGGTTTTCATTTACAGTTAGAAGCTACAGACACAATTACTGCTGACAGAAATTCAGAAGCCAGTGGCAGAGTGCATGTGGCAGTAGACTCATGCCAGGCAGTAATTGGGAAGATTATTTTTAATCAGAGCATATCCTACAGCCCAAACATTAGAAATCTCTTGTAAGGCTGACAGGAAATTAAACTGAGACCAAACAAAAAAGCCTCAAAATAGAAGTAATATGGTTAGAAGTCTAATGATGGCAAAACTCACTGCTTGTTGTATTTGGCTGTTATCTAAAGGGAATGACTTTTAACTTGCAGCAACAGATACCATTGTTTAATTGCATTTTTAGAACAGAATTAAAATAAAAAATACCAGATTAGATCAGTTTATACGTAGGCTTTCAATAAAGGTGTGAAGCAGAAAGTGTTAAGTCAGGCTTAGTAATTGTGTATATGTATTAGTAGTAATTTTTATTATTGCTTTAGGGGTTTGTTTATTTTTTAAATTATTTATTTACTATAATGCTTAAGGGAGCTACTTCTGTGGAAACATAATACAATGTAATGGCATACTTTTGGAATGCCGGGCTGCGGTAACTCTCTGTGAAGCCTGACTGGCCTGGGGCTGTCTTTCTGGCTGTCCCTGCGGAGTGGCCTCTGCTTGGCTGCGCTGCTGGAGCTGACTGTCCCGCGGGACGAGAGACCGGCGCGTTCTCAGGACTTCCCTATGCACCTGAAATTTTCACCTGAAAACACAACTTTTCCATTTAAGTGAATCTTAAAACGTCATCTTCTTTGCCAGACTTTCGCATACATGCGTAGCAGGACTTCTGGTTGACTCAAGCTGTCCTTTTCTCAGGAACGAAAGACAGGAGCAGCACAGAATGGGGGAAGCTCTGCTCTTGATCTGATGAACGGTGTTGCCGTTCTTGTATGTGCCTCTCACGTACAAATGTTGTAATACCAGATGCAAGCAAAATGTTGCTAAGCGTATATTTATTTCTGTGCAATAGGAGTGCAAAACAAGAGCCTACTTCTGGTTTTGCCAAGATACATGGCAGTTGTGGAAAAGAAAATTTAGTGTTGAAAATGTATGTCTTCCATTTCTCCACAAGGCTGCTTTGAGCTGTGTGGACAGTCTTAATGACATTTCGTGTCACTACAAAGAATAATAGGGTATAAGATCACAGTCCATCCTAGTCAGCTAGGTTATCTTGAGGCTTGGAAATAGGATTTTACCAGAATGTTGGGGGTTTTTTTTCCACAAAATTATTATCATTTTTCAGCTGTATTTCCTTCTACTAAAAAATGCTTCATATAATCATATGAATATGCCTGAAAAATCTTGCTTGCTGTTTAGATATTGCCTGAGTAGCTAGATAACAAATAAAGTCTGGTTTGCACCATATGCAGTTTCTGCAGAGTGGTCTGTATGAAGCCTGGGAGTACAGTAACGTGCTGTGTAATGTCATAGCTGATGGAACCGCCTCGGCCCGCTTTGCAGAAGCCTTCCTTCCCTGGCTTGCGTAACGTAGGATGGCTATGCTGGCTCAGGCAAGCTCGTATACAGACTGCTTATGGAGAAATCTTTACAAACCTTTGTAAAGTTTGCAAATGTGCCACCCGTCCTTTTGTCCAACAATATGGTAAGAAAGTACCGTCAGTGGTGGTACAGAGTACGGGGCTGTGGGTGGAGTTCCACTCTCGTTTTGCAGGTGCTCTTAGAGCATTTGTTTTGAGGAAATCCTCTCTTTGCTTGTCATATTCAGATTATTAAACATTTTAAAGAATGTCTGCAGTCAGCATGAAACTTTAATATTTCTATGCGGAGGAAATTAGAGAGGTGTTATACAGTACTGTAAAATTAGGCAAAATGAATAATTACTCGATAAATATTATAGCCAAGTTAATTGACTTAGAGGTAACTATTTTTACAGTTTCTCATGCATTTGCTCTGACTTAATATAGCAGTAATTTGTAAATCACATGCAGCAGTATATTCCTATTTTTTTCTGGAGTTGCATGTATTCTTAAAATTCTTACATCTTATCTCTGTGTGTTTTCTGAGTTTCCTCAGTCACTAGAGTGTGCAAATGCAGGATAAATAAGGAATACTAGCAGTAGCAGTTGGGAGTGTAATGTTTCTAAAATTAATGATAGGGAACATTATGCTAAACAGAAAGTCTGCTAGGATTGAGTTGTCAGATGCACGTCTTACAGAAAAGGAAAATTAATGTACTGTAACCTCAGTGAGGTAGCGTCTTAATCAGAATGAAGTCTAAAAAGTGAGAGTTTTCATTTGAAAAATCACAGTGACCTCAAATCGTGAAATGCACGTACCCCAATGGAGAAAACGTGAGAGACTTAATTTTCAATTATTCAATGCAATTTGGTTGACCATGAGTAAGTTTCACTGTGGTGTTACAGGATGGTCCTAAATCAGACATCGTTTTTGAAAATGTAGGCTAATTACTTAAAAAATACTTCTCCTGAGACATTTTTAAGGAACTCTCGATACCGTTAATTTAACTTGTGTTGTACTCGGAGATGTCTTTGACCTCGCACAAAGACACGCTACCCAGAAAGGATAAGATGCAGTAATTTTAATGTGTAGTTTGTGTGCATATGGAGCCTTCTTACGTGAGCTGCCTTTTCTGTAGTATTTTTACATGTATATGGTTCATTTTATTTCGTAAATAAAAAGGAACTTACATCTTCAGCTCAGAAATTGATTAATGTGGTGGTTTTTGGCGTTAAGACAGTTGCAGCTACTGCTAGGAGCCTCAGCGGTGAGGTTGGATCTTACGTTGATAGGTACTCTCCTAGTGACGGTCCCTGCTCTAAGGAGACCAAAATGCAACTCTGTTTTCTGTTGCTGATTGTCACTATTTCAGATTCTGAAGTTGTCGGGGGTTTTTGTCAATATGTGTGATAGTTGCAATACTAGCTGACATGCTTAGAGAACACGTACCGTTCTGGTACTAGTTCTTGTTGTTATTTATCCTCAACTGCATTAGAGGTAGCCACTACTGATTTTCGATTTACTGATTTTATTTTCTTTTTTGTTTAAAATGAAATCACATATAAGGAATAACATATTTTGTGAAAAAATAGTCAATATATTTGCAGTTTGGGATTTTATTGAAGTGGATAAAAACTATATTAAATTTGTCTATGGAATGTTTCTGTAATGCATAGACCTAGGTGTGTATTTTCTTTGAAGACTGAATGTGTACACTGTTTCTATTTTCAAGAGTATTTGTATCAGAACGTATATACTACCATTTGCACATGGAAATGAAAAATGCATGTAGGGAGAATCTGTTATAAAAAACGTGTAACTGTAACTTCTAAAATTCAATGAATAATTCAGTAAAATATTACATGTCACCAGCTGCTCATCAATAAGAAAAAGTAGCATGGAATAGACTGTTACCCTATTCTAATTCCCAGCTATGTGCACGTATAATATATTTTAGATAGCCCCTTTTGTTTATGTATTATATAATAATTTTTCTTTTGCAAAATTGCTTGAGTTTTCAGTTGAAAAACACAGAAAATGTAAATCACGGTTGTGTGTTCCTATTGAAACAGAAACCTGTACTGGGGAAAAATTTGAACTATGGCATAGTAATTGCATGTCTATTTGAGTAGGTAAGTTCATAATGCAAACATAGGGTTTAGGTTTCAAATACATTGCAAACTGCCTGGACATTTTTACTGTCCATTGAATGATTAACAAATAAATAATAAAATCTTTGTTGCTATTTGTGAGTCAATAAGCAGATTTTGCTGTTCGGCTTTGTGCGACAATGAAAATGCAATTATGACCTGATAACATACGCAACCCTGCTTGTGAAAGCCCAAATAATTCATTATCAATTTTATTTTTTGTTACAACACTTTGAATCTTAAAACCTACCTTCAGACTTTCGTGGGTGCAGGGCACAAATATAATCTCCTTTGAATCTGTCATTTACAGTATGAATGTATTTTTCTTTTCTTAGGAAACTACACAGAAGCCCCATGCAAGTGGTGCCTATTGTTTTCACGATCGGAGCCTTCTTTCTGTAAGTGCACTGATTTTTGTTGTTGTTTATTTGATTTTCCTTGGAATTTGACTGAAATCTCTGTTGTGCTGTCATAACGAATAAGGAAATACTTTGGACTTCACAACTTGCCATGCCGATGCTGGATCACTAGACTAATAGACCATAAGTACAAGATCTGATACCTTTCAGTCTTCAGGGAACAACAACTTGCTAGTGACATGCTTAGAAAATAATCTTCCCTGTTTCTGGCTGTAGGTTGAAGTGCTTTTCTCTTGTATTTCCCTTTTACACGTTACGGTTATGTCACTATCGTATTTGTTTTATCTTTGATTCTGTCAGCAAGAAATTACTTTGTGTATAGATTAGTCACAGACAGTTTTTTCCCTTAGAACAGCATCATGCTTTCTTTTTTAAATGCACCCGTTATGTCAGAATAGGCAATATCATGAATTAAGCTCCAAAATGTAGAGGAGATGTGAAAAGTTATTTGTGCTGATTCATTTTTTGCTTTTTTTCCTACCTGAGAAGAGACTTTCACACCCAAACGATTTCTTGCTCTTTCATACTTGGAATTTATTTTTTCTTGTAAAGTTTTTTGCTTTAACACTTGCTTAGAAACAATATTGGTTAAGCACTTTTTAGTCAGGATATAACTTTCTATACTTATAATAATAAATACAGAAGTATCAGAGAAACTAAACTAAGCATATGATTCTTGTAGGTGCATATTTGGTACTCCTCAAACAATTTTAATAATCCTCTGTTTAAAATGAACTGCAACACTAACATTTTGTATTGGGTAATGAGCATTGCTTGTTCTGTAGTGGGCTGACTGAACATATTTATGGTTTTTATACATTTATACTTATACTTTTCTTTGTTCTGTGCATAGAAAGTAAAGACGTTGCACACGTGTATTGACAAAATAATAGACTAGATTCACTTTTTGTTCAAATGTAGTAATATTAGTAGTTGAGTTCTGCCCCAAAACACGAAGTTTGGTGTCATTGAAAAAATTAGACATACAGTCCTTGTTAGAAGTAAGAAGAGTTTTATATTTATTCTTGTACACAGAACACAAATTTCCTCATAATGTCTTTGAAAAAAGATTTCATTATTTCCAAAAGACTGCCTGGCTTACAGGTTAAAAAAAAAAAAAAAAAGGCAAGCCTGTTCATCTTGAGGACAGATTTAAATCAGTTCTGTAGTTCTCAGCATGCTTGTTGCTTTTAGCTTTTCCTCTGTCACAAACAGTATTTTCTATCACAGAATAACCTTACAGTTTGCAGCAGATTTTGATGCAATTGACAGCTTTTGTTAGTAAAATTCTGGTAAAAATTGCAGGAATGAGGTTGGGGTTTCTAACCCATGGGAGACAGTGGTCCCTGAGATAATTACTGGCATGTTTTTAGGAAGCCGACGTTAATTTGACTGTGAATATAGTGCTTCAGTATCTATAAATGTAGTTGAAGGAAAAGATATTCATCTTCCTTCAACAAGCTAAACTGGAGATCTGGGATATATGACAAGAAAGAAGAAGAAAATACTCATTTGGAATTTGGGGAAGGTTTAATGCTGCCAAATCTCAATGCTCATAATTGGTTTTATTCTTTTCCCTTGTGATCATAACCTAACCAGCACAATGAATATCAATCAACTTCGAGGGCTAAGAGGTCATTTTTTTACCAAGCTGAGACTGAGGGCCAGGATGTTGCCTGGTAACAGTCTATGTAGATGAGTTGGCTCTTAAGTACACCATATGGCTGGGCGTTGTGCCCTATTCACCCGTGACATGGGGTACACATGTAGTACATTGCTGATTATAAAATGGTTTGTCCCATTCCCTTATTTAGAAGAAGCGTTTAAAAACAGCAATACCAATCCAACAAAGACGTGGTAAGATTGATTATGGAATTGTATGTAATGAAACAAATGTCTGTCACAAGTGTCAAAACCCCATGTAACAATCACAGTAAATTTTGTATTCACTATGCTTCAGTTGAATTTAAGTAGAATTTCTAGCTATGGTTGCTTTACAGTATCTGTCTGTCTCATTTTGATAGATAAATATGTTGAGGTAAGCATGGTTTTAACAGTTTAATTACAGCGAAATCCTGGATTTTAAAATCTAATTTTGTAATGTAGTTTGTTGATTCTACCAGATAGCCTATGGATTTGTTTGGCATTTGACCTTCTATTAATTGTGCAGTAATGTCTACAGTACTCAACCAAAGCTGCAGTGCATTGAGCAAACCAGTAAACAAAGCAATAAAAGACAGTTCCAGAAAACAACAGCTAAAAATAAACAAGACAGGCAAAGGAGATAGAATTGTTCCAGATACACAATGGGAAATCAAGCACAAAGAGTGACTGGCAAGAAGTTTGTAGCAGAAATGGAGGTAAAATCTAGATCAGCAGAGTCCTCACTCGTTGCCTTAACTGGAGCATTTTTCCCGTTCCGTTGTCACAAACTGGAATTCGTTAAGGTGGGAATGCTGCAGAGTGCAGTGTCAAGCAACAGCACGTGCTGTGATCTCTGTGCTCTGGCTGTCGTCTGCTGGGTAAAATTGAAAGACAAGAAATGGGATTGATCTTGTGTGTAATGACAGTGATCTGCGCAAGTGAAATGGAAGATCGTTGACTGGTATCCCGGTTCAGAAAGCTGGACAGTTAGCAATGGTTATGCCGTATTTCTCTGTATCTAGCTTATTTGGAAAGATGAATTATTGTGCTTAGCCCTCCCCTACACAACTCCCCTGCCCAAAGCTATAATTCTTTGGCAAAGAAGCCGTTTCTCTTTGGCATTCCACCTAAATTCTCTGAAAACTGTTCAGGAAAAAAGTAGAAGAAAGCTGGTCTCTTTTCCGTGTTCTGCAGAAAGTTTTTACAATTACTTTTTAGAGAAGAGTAATTGTGTATACTTGCCCATTCTATTGTTTTTTTCTTAATCTGCAGGCTGTATATAGTTGTTACATAGCTTGATAAACGTACTGTAGTTCAGCGGTCTCGTTGTTTTATTCCTAACATGTTTCCTTGGCTAGGAAAAAAGAGACGATGGTGCTGCTCCATGTTAATTTGATAGTTGCATCCTTTGGAAGATCTGCCATGATTATCCACATTGTAAAGCCCAGTGGATGTAAATGCAAGTATGCAAATGTGCTCTCCATCTCAAAACAGTCTCGTCTTCACTTCTACGCTCTGTCGGTGGCACAAAACTAGTTGCCGCCGTGTAAAGGCCTATAAAGCCATCAAAAGAAAGGCATTTAAACCCATTTTCCTTAATTTTAGAGCTGTATTTTCCTTTGAATTGTAAACACGTTGAAATAAGTAACAGAAAAATAGCTATTATTGCATTGAAAATACTTTATTATCGGGGATTATGGGTCCTTTTTCCCCCTCATTAAACACATCTTTTAAAATTGTTAATACAATAAATCTATTTTCCAAAACAACATAGCATGCCACGGAAGAATCTGAGGAGTTTAGTATGATCTAGGGATTTCTACCTGAGAGGCACGAACAAAATAATTGTGAAAGAGAGCTATTACAAAATATCATAATTCTCAGAAATAAACCAGTATTATAACCTTTTTCTAATAAATGTATAAGGAAAGAAGATTTTAATGATTGTATTCTTATTTATTCATCTCTCTGTATTCTAATGTAGTCTGAATGATAGTATTAGTCTAGAGAGCTGAATATTTTTAAAATTGCAGCACTTTGAATTACTGATATCTGTGAATTACAATAAAAAAGGGTTGAAGAATGGTAGTTAGATAACGTAAATGAAGCAGTAAGTTCTGCTCCATTACTTCATCTGAGCTAGGATGGGGAACTGTTTAGTTGTTAGTATCTGCTCCATTGCCATATTATTCATTGTTGTTTTGCGATATCTTCAAATATCTTCAACGGTTATTGTAGGAATTCATTAAGGACCAGGAGCAGCGAGGCATTTACATGCTCCTAATGATAAGCAGGAGAATACTCCCATGGATGGTTTTTCTTCACAAAAAGCTTAGCTAAGGTAGCTAAGCCTGACCTGCGTTTGAGTTTTTTTCTAGGGCTGGTGCAAGGTAATTCAGTTTTAGGTGGTTGATTTGTAGTATTACTTTTCTGTTAGTTAGACACGTCTAGTTAGATATGATCTTCAACTCTTTCCTGCATAGGGAACTAAGTATACTACCTTTGTTTAGTTTAGGGTTGTTTTTTTTTTAATTCTGCATGTTCCAAGGTTTAACTTATTTTGTTTCCCATAGGGGAAGAAAATGTTGTTTTTCTTTTGTTGGGTGTCACAAATTTGAAGTTTATATCAGTAATACCTCTAATAATCGTAGACAAAAAGAGCAGTATGTAGTAGCAGGTTTACATGAATTGCTGTTAAACCACTGCTATGATTTATTATTACCTAAATTGTAAAAGGGCAGGGGTTTATGTTTGCAAAATGTGCTTAATTGATGCTGCAGATAATTTTGTATGTTTGTATTTATTTAAGCACCCAAAGAACTTAGAAGTCACTTTCTCAAAGCAGATTAAAGAGCGTAAGGCTTACTGAAATTGAATAGGACATACTTTTTGAAACCAAGAGATAGACTCCTAGCGCAAGTGGTTTTTTGGAAATACTACCCTAGATTATTGTGAACTATAACTCCATTAGGAAAGTAATTTGCTGTTGGTTGTATACAAATGCATGTGTAAAGAAATATCTAATCATTTCTTCTTTTCTCCTACCTCTCTTTTAAGAATGCAGGCAGTATTTCTTTCTGATGGATTCCTCTGTGAACTTTCTAAATTCTTCATCTTTGTAAGTGCTGTTTTGAGTCTACCATGTAGAAACTATAGGGGTTGAACATGGATTAACCTTAGGATCGGAATTTACTGTACATAGCAGCCTGTTTTCTGACACTGCGGAGGTATCTCCTTCATAAACATTATATTGCAGACACTTTCTTATTCAGGCATTCTGAAAATTTTCACATGTGTGTAAATACTTAGCTTAGAATACTTCCATTGGCATCTGTGTGCACTCTGGATATTCTCTAGATTACAGCATTAAGATGTTTTTGATCAAGTTCATTTCCATAGTGTTGTGGCATTTAAGTCCCCAAATTCCTGTGAGATTAGTATGTGTCATTATCTCTTTATTACAGAAGGAGAAACCAGAAAATTGAACAGTCTGACTGATGTGCCAGGAGAGCGAGTAGAGCAGAGCTAGGATTTGAATTTGTATTTCTCAAATCCCAAATCATTGCCTCTGTTACTGGGCCATCTTTCCTCCTGCTCTCCCCTAATCCAATATCTTTTATCGTTAATTTATATGTATATGTTATGTTTAACATATATTACATTACATTACATTTAACGTATATTACATTACATTAACATATGTTACATTTAACAAGTGAAAAAGAACTTAGAATTTCATGCTCTCTCCCGTCTCAAAAAATTGAAAATTTTCCTCAAGAAAACCATGCAGTTATTAGTAAAGTCCTATCAGCATAGCTCAAAGCTAATTGAAATTTAACAGTTCTCATGATGATCTGGGTCATGTCAAGGGTGTTAGCTTTCTTTAATGAAGATATACGCTTCATCCTTTTTTCTTTTTCTTTGAAGAGCTTATAGACTTCTGTAACTTTTTCTGATAATGCTCATTATGCAAAGTGAAGGCACAGTGGTTACAAGCGCTTGCCTAGTTCAGTATAGTAAATGTTGTTAACTGTAGCAATGATATTCAGGGCTTTGGGGTGCCTTAGCAGCCCGGGATTCCTGGAGGGTTCATTTCTATGTTGCTGTGTTACTGCTACCGTGTGTTGAAGGCTGTGTGCTGCCGTGCAGTTGCTGCCTGAGCGTAGCTAGTTCAGGTCGGGCTGTCTCAGAGGGTGGCAAAGCCGTGAGCCTGCAGCAGTGCGTGCTCGCAGGACTTGGCAATAGATGCCTGGTAAGTCAGGCCTGTATTCAACAGGGAATCACTCCATCCCTGCACATGATGCGTTCGCAGTTGATCTAATGCCACAGTATTTGCCTTTTTGTGCATTGTGTGTTGGATCTGAGATCCTGCTGGGCTATGTCTGGATGCAGCACTGGGCACAGGTGGGATGGCATATTATTGTTTCGGTGGGGGGTGTCTTTACTGCTACTGTTCATGGAAATGAACAGGAGTTTTGGATTGTAGTAATTGGATTAGATGTGGGGAAAATTTAATTTCCCTTCTTTTTTTTTTCCCCCTATTACTTTTGAGGTTAGTTACTGAGTTGACAAGTCTGTGTTGTAACGTATTATTCCTGTGTAGCTCGTGCACAACCGATAAACAACGTGCTCTGTGAGAATTTTTACTGATCCTGCAAGATATGTTAGAAATCGTATAACTGATGGCTCTTTAAATTTTGAATATGGCATGGCAGTTTGAAAATGTATCTTCAGCGAGGAGGGAGTATGCTGTGAAATAAGAACAAATCTGTTGATGTAAAATGAAATGTTTATCCTTATTCTACATAGTTTAAGAGATTTACAGCATGCAACAGCATGTGAGTTTAACAGAATACATTTGTATTTGGTAACATTTACTCTTCCTTCAGGATTGTTTACTATCTTCAGAAATTGAACCGTACCTCTCAGAACTGCTTCTGCCTGTGGACCTTTCTAGAAGCTCACTGGCAACTATGGGAGTGTTCTAGCACTGATCACTGGGGTTTAGCAATGTGGGATTTCCCACCAAGTAGTATATCTTTTACAGTTTTGAAATACATTTACATCTGTTAATCCATTAATGAGAGAGATTTGTCTGTGACTACCAAAATCATTGCAACCTAATCATGCAGGGCAAATTTGGGCGGACTGATCACAGAACAGAGTTCTTGTCTGTGCCTGCAGCGGGAGGAAAGCAGCCCGGGCCACTCTGTGACCGACGGTAAGCTGACATGTTTTAACTTCACTCTGAAGAAGCAGTTGGCCAAGTGCTTGTTAGATGAGGCAGGTCTCAGAGACCGGTACACAAGTCATATTCAACTGCCATGTCCTGTATTTCAGTCTTGGGTGTATGTTCTTTGTACTGATAAAGCCAAGCAACCCGTTTACCTGTGTGTGGTGGGCTGACCCTGGCTGGCAGGCCGGCCTGCACCCACCAGCTGGCTCACGGCCCCCACCGCCACGGGGACAGAATCAAAAGGATAAAAGTGAGGGGAAAAAAAGCACTTATGGGTTGAGGTAAAACAGTTTAAGTGAAGCAAAGCTGTGTGCACAAGCAAAGCGAAATAAGGAATTCATCCAGTATTTCCCATTGGCAGACAGTTTTTCACCATTTCCAGGAAGGCAGAGCTTTGTCACCTGGAACTTGGGAAGACAAATGCCATAACCATGAACGCTCCCCCCTTCTTCCTCCTTTCCATGAGCTTTTATTGCTGAGAACATCATATGGTCTGGAATACCCCGTTGGTCAGTTCAAGCCAGCTGTCCTGGCAGTGTCCCCTCCCAGCTCCTTGTGCACCCCCAGCCCCTGGCTGGGCAAGCAGAGTGAGGAAAAAGAGGTTAAAAAAAAAAAAAAAGATAACCTTGATGCTGTGCAAAGACTGCTCAGCAGTAGTCTGACAATAGCAATAACACTGATGTGTTATCAACATTGTTTTAGTCACAAATCCAAACTACAGCAATAAACGGGGAGAAAATTAACTCTATCCCAGCCAGACCCAATACACTATAAAACTGCTGCTTTTCTTCTTCACCATGAGGTTTCTGCTTTCTCCATGTGCATCCCAGAGGAACAAAGTTTTATGAGCACACCTGGAAAAGAGAGAAAGTGGTGAAATAGAAACACTGGAGGGAGTGGTGGTTTTGTTTGTTTGAGGGTTTGGGCTTTTGTGTGTGTTTTTATTTTTGTTTTCTTGAGGGATATTTTGCACAGCTAAATGACGCAGTTAAAAAATACATATATATATATATATGTTTGGTCTACACTGTGAAAAGATTGATCTGAAGTCGTTCACAAATTATGTTTTTATCAAGACCAAGCTGTTGTGTGCTATTGATTTTTAGTTCTGCACAGTCTACAAGTAATAAAAGTCGCAGAGCCAAAATAATTTAAGGTGTTTTTCTGTCTCTTGTATAAGCCAGGTTAGGATATCGAAGTACGAATCAATTGCTTTGCCACTCAGATTCCTTGAAACCCAAAAGAAAATTTCAGCATGAGTTTCCAAATGTTTGTGTGTTCTGATTCTAAGTCTTATCCTACAGGCAATAGGGCTTGTTTTGCCTGACAAGCTTTTCTGCAACTTGGCTACTAGTAGTACAACAGATAACTATAAAGAAAAGCATACCTACAAGAGGCAGAATCATCATAGATGACTCCTAACAGCAAAAATGTGAAATATAATTATGCAAAAATCACTGCAAATAGCAACATCTAGCAACATCTACACAGGATTAAATCTGAAGGTACAAGGGCCATGACAAAGTGATAGCACTTCCATCTATTTGTGGCTGGTCTATATTCTCTTCTGTGCACTGCTGCACACTTTCAGAGATGATCAGTTTTACTACTAAAACACTGGGAATATTCAGAAGATAGGATCTGAATGTATCAGAGCAGAATCAGTTTCATAGGGTTGGCTTTGTCATTCAAGTAAAAAATTCTGAGTACAGGAATTGGGCTTCAAATAAAATTCGTTTGAAAATATTTTATTCTAGCTCTTAGCTAATAAAACAAACTAAAACAGATACTGCAGAAGTAATTTTATGGCAGATCTTATTACTGACTCAGGAATGTTACTTTAAGGAATGTGGTTAGGAAGATATAGATTTACAACCTGCAGGTGTGCTTAAAACAATATACTCCATGTTTATTTAATAGGTTGTGGGAAAAAAGATTGTTCTTTTATATTTGATGCTTAACTACCATAAAAAACCTGCATTTGCATAACTTGATGAATATCATTACAGCTAGGGTTTTATTTGTGCTTTATTATGTACCAAAGGGAGAGAGCAGTAAAATTCTTAAGAGAGTACTTGTAAAGCAGCTCTAAAGTTCACTTGTTGAAATGCTAAAAAGATTTTGTACCATCTGATGTGTGGTTAAATGAAATATAATGATTCTTTGTAGTTTTAGGGATATTTGTATCATGTTCTGGTTGTCCCTAAAAGCCACTTCAATGTAATATGATGCACATCTTTCATGATTCATCTTCTTAAAGAAAATGGCCCATATTTAAATTGGCTGTGGTTGTGTCCACAGTGTGTCCACCTGATGTCAATAAATTATTCCCTTGGGACCATTGGCCCTGTATGAAGGCGCCTGTAAACAGCCCCCTAACTAATGTTCCTCTGTGATACCCAAGGACTGCCTCCGTAGTTTCTTGGGCGACCTTTATTATTGCTCAAAGCAGTCTGAAAAAGTGGGGAAATTACCACACATACTGTTTTGTCGCCACCCAGTGTGGAGGTTTCAGTAACAGTCTGCTCCAGGCTCATTCCCCCCTCTCTTCTTTTTGTTCCATCCCACTTGTCCTCCTCATGGGATGTTTCTCCTGCTTCCCTCAGGTCAGGGAATGAAATCCTACATGTATTCATGCTTTATTCTGCCTAGAGATATTGTCCCTTATGTACTTTCTGGGCTCGATGTTGAAGGAAGAGAGGAGAAAAAAACAGCATAAGCCTCCCATTGCTTATAATGTAGGATGGAAAGAATAGAAGTCCTAAAAAGTAAGGAAAGGCCACCTGAAAATATTCCAACTTGAAAATAAGCCTAATTCCATGGACTGATGTTCTCTGGAGTGAAGTCAGGAAGGTTCTCATACAAAGATCCATTCTTTATGGGGGGATAAACTGCTTGAACTGAAGTGTCAATGGAAGACCTGGAAAAACGTTGAACTGGAAGGCAAGAAGCATTTGCTGATGACACAGCTATTCAAGAGAAACCACACAGAATTGCAGAAAGATTTTGCAGTATTGGGTTAGTGGCATATGAAATAGTTGCTGATAAAAGGGCATGTAGTGCAGATAGCAACTATAGGTTATACTGAGAAAATAGGAGCTGGGTTCACTGTAAAGATAAGGAGGTCAGTGGGAAGACGCAGCCAGAACCAGAAGAGAGCAGTAAGCTTATACACGCTTTGGTAGCAGAGCTTAGAGATTAGGGTCTTCTTCTCATCACAGAGAGGAGAAGCGATGGTGAAATTTTAAGTGCACGTCTAGTGAACCAGGAAGCTAAAGTGAAATGAGGGTGGGTCTACTAGTATTTCACTGGTATGAATAAATGCTGAATTTTTACAGTGAAAGGGGTTTATAGGTAAAAGTCCACGGGAATCTATACTATTCAGTTTGCAGAAGGGATAAAATCATGACATAGATTTCTGTTGAGACAAGATTATCCAGAACAGACAAATCTAAGACTGACTGGGAAAGTGCGGAAAGCTGAAGGATTAGGTGGCAGAATAAAATTCACTTTCAGAGTTTCATAATAGATGGAAATCTGTTCTCGAGGAGGGAGTGCGTGACTATCATTGCTCAAAAGCCTTTCTTGGAAACATCAGATGAAGTTCTCGGAAGCATTAGTTCAATGCTTGACAGCTGTCAAAAAAAAAAGGCAAATTGAATATTTTGCAATTTTCAGGAAAGACTTTCAGTACAGAAAATCTAGGACTGTCTCTGCTGGAGTTTGCGTTGGTCTTAACATGTGTTGACTGTAAGCAGTTCTGGTTACCCTATGTCTCAAAAAGGTGTAGTCCAGGGTAGGGTGAAAGGAATGATCAGAGGTATGGAATAGCTTCTATACAGGGAAGACATTAAATACATGCTGGATCTCTTTATGTTGGAAAAGAATTGACAGGCGAATGAAATCAGAGAACAGTGATAGGTTGAAATTATTATTGATATTGATTTAAATATTGATATTTTAATGATACGACTCATAAGGCAAGGATTACGAACTCAGTAAAATGATCAAGCAATGTCTCATTAAAAGAATGTTTTTTCATGCTATATAATGCGATTCTACAGAGTTTTGCCACTGGATATTTTAGATGCAAAAAATATAAGCAAGTTAAAAATAATTGTATAAATTAATGTGCAGTATTTCCTTATGCAACAAAATGCAGAATGTCCCTCTTTGCAAATTACTGTGGGAAAGACTGATGCTGATATTCTTTCGCAAACTTCTAATACTGATCATTGCTGGACAGTGTATTACTTTAAATGATGCAATCCGGTAAAACAGCTCTTCTGTTCATACAGGTATTTCACCAGATGTGAATCTTAATGATTCTTTATTAGGGCATCTGGAAAAGGGAGATTTCTTCATCAGCAGTTTCGGCTGTTTTTAATATGTTGTTTGCTTCTTAGTCTGGACTTCCATCTAAAATCGTCCTGAACCGTTGGACTGCCCTGGGAGTCGTGCTGAAATTTCTCTAACATAGATTCTGTAGAACACTTTTGCAGCTGTTCCATAGAATGCGGTTGTCTAGAAGGCTGATTCAAGCAGAATGGGAAAGCATTAGCCTATTCTTTAGATATCTCAGGTCAATAACAATAGAAACTTTTAAAACTGTAATACAGGCTTTGAAGTTTTCTTGTGGCACTGCAAAGGTATCCCAACCTGTAATATAGCATGAGGATTTTTTTTTCTGTCTTCTATGAATATGCACTGTATTTTCAACATTTTATTTGAAAGTAGAGGTTGTGGTAGTCAAAGTTTTTTACTTTAATTGTGAACTTTGCATCTCTGCTTAGCTAAACAGCTTTTAAAAATAACGGCCGTCATCTCCTTATACCTGTTGCCCCAGGATCTCACCTGCCCAGTTTGTAAAATGAAAGTATGGTCAGATTTAGAGATTCAGAAATCTCTTAGCTGGAATGAGTAGTCTTTTTGTCTTCAGATTGCTGAATCGTTGGGAGGAATTTGTCTTAATTATTCATAAATTCCAGTCTGTGTGTATGGTGCACTTACGTGAATGATTTCAGTGAAATCAGAGGTTATTTACATTAATGAAGCCATGCGTGAATGCTCACATTAACAGGCTCGGTGCTCTCTGGGGAGTGGGGGCTTGACAAAAGCTTTACTAAAATCTTACTTTGCGCCTCTCTGGAAGTGATTAAATTACTTTCATTCTCCTTAAACATGTACAAAAAGCTACATGAGGATGTTGGTACTGTTTCTCTTGAGAAATTCTAAAGGTTTTCTCTGATAGTGCTAATGGATGCTTAGAATATTTTTCACATGTGTACCCTTCCCTGAAGAATCAGGATCCTCTTTCAAGGCTGCATGCCTAAAACCACTTCAGCGTGGAAAGTCTCCACCTAAAACTTGTGTGTTTCTGAAACTTCCAAGCACACGCAAACTGTCTAGGAGAGAGCAAACAACTGACAGTGTTATTAGCGATTGTGTGATAGAGAACAAAAAGGTGATTATGACATCTTTCTGTAAGAAAGGTGCATAATAGTAGGTAGTAGCTACATTTTCATATTTGAGAAAAAGATTGGTTTCAGTCTTGGGAGTAATGTATTTCATCTGACCTCCGATGTATGCTATTAGAAATGCATTTATGAATTTAGTGTGTAGCTCTTTGTTATGTTATTTTTGTGTGCAAAATGTATATGTATATAAATATGCAATAGGAAATTTAAAGATAGGAATCAACATTTATGGTACTCACTAGCTTTTAAAAAGTATATGTTGAATTATGATGAAAGAAAATTATTTAATTCTTTTAAAGTAGCAGTAGCTTTTGTTGAAAACCATTTTCTGTTGAATTGAATCTGTTCACGTTATTTTAGATTCCAAAATGTTTTATTAAGGTCATATGAGTGCCTTGTAAAAATATGGTGTTTTTTAAATTCAAAATGTGCTCAATCTTTACCTTTGGGTCACTTTTTATATAAGCTATCTTGGAAAACATCTGATTTAATTTTTCATATATTTTCTCTTTTTTCAGTTTTTGCTGTAAACTTAAAATTCACTTCAACATACTTCTAATTTTGTTGTCAATATTTGTTGTAGTGAACTGCAATGGCTCAACATTTAATCAGCCTGATACTAACACCTAAGAAAAGGTGTTAGAATCCTTCTAAGTTTTTATTGATTTAAGAAACGTCTCTGGGTTCTGTATATATTTTCCAAATACACGCTACAAAGGATTTAAGAATGCTAGCCTAGGTTTGGTTTGGTTTGGATTTCCAGCAAACATTTAGGAAACCAAATTGCTGGACTAAGCTGGTATTTGCATATGTCCTTAAGTGATGTGTTGCTATTCATATTATAGCTTCAGCGCTGGGATGTTCTCCATCACTTTATTTTATTCAAAAGGAGTATCTCGAAGAGATCTAGTAGGAATATCTGTGAGTTTGTCTACTATACTGCTTTTGATCTAATGTGGGGGGAAAAAAAAGACCCCAAAACATGAAAAGCAGCTTTAGTAGTGTCACAAGTAGCAAAATAAGAGTAAAACTCAAAAAGAGAAAATATAATCTTACAGACATTTCCTCAGTGTGCATGTGTGTGATTGGCATATTTACAATGAATTATTTGTTGTCTCTGGTAGCCCAGAGTCCCTCTTGAGAGGGAGAACAAGACACAAGGACTTCTGCTACGAGAAAATTTCTATTTCTTTTGTAGAACCGGAGCCTGTCTCTAGCAGAGGACTTGTTTGCATCCAGAGCTGCTCACTGGCGTGTAAGAGGCACTCCTGAGGGGGTTCTCTTCGCGCAGGTGCAGCGGGTAAGGTCTGAGTGCAGAAAGCACTTCACGCACTCAGCTTGGGAGATGTAAAATGTGTTGGACCGCAGCTCTGTGTTTTGAACAAAGCAGTGCAGATGAGAAAAAGAGAAGAGTAACCTGTATGAATGAGTTTGTATAGGTTCTTTTTTCAGGCAGGTGAATTCCCAAGTATTCTAAACATTTCAAAATCTATTTTCCTCTCCTTGCAACAGTTTATTTAGCAGACTGATACAGTCAAAATAGTGTCTTAACAAAGTATCTGTATACCTGAGCTTTTAGTGATTAAGGGTGTATTCATAAAAGTTAAATTTAGATTAATCTAACTCTCAGTTTTTTAGAAATAGAGGGCCTTCTACGTTGTGGTTCAGAGAAAGAATATAATTTTCCCTTTATAAGGACCCCTCCACTTCTGTTGATTATAGAGGGAGCCAAGTGGGATTAACTTTTCTATAGACTAAAATAATCTATTTTAAATAGCCTGCTAAATAGGAAAGAAGTTAGCATCTTGCCTCTATCAGTGATTTCTGACAACTGCTTTATATTGTTAAGGAGAACAGTAAGTTAAAGCAGTCGTGGCATGGGCTGCTGCCTTGCGTGAATCTGGTGATCTGCCTGTGAGAGTAGTCTTCCTGCAGACACATGAGCGTGGGCTGTTATGGCTGCATCAATCACTGCTTGTGTGCAGTAGGGGGAATTCGCAGAGGTAAGCTAGGGTGAGTTGTTATTGCAGCTCTGTCTTCTACCTATGTTCACTTGGCCTGCTCTCCCTGGAACAGGCTTCCTAGAGAGGTGGTCGATGCCCTGAGGCTGTCAGTGTTTAAGAGACAATGTCCTGAATAACATGCTTTAACTTCATCAGCTCTGAAGCAGTCAGGCAGTTGGACTAGATGATCATGCTAGGTCCCTTCCAACTGAAATACTCCTATTCTATTCTATTCTATTCTATTCTATTCTATTCTATTCTATTCTATTCTATTCTATTCTATTCTATTCTATTCTGTCACTTCCAAGTGAAATATTCTGTTCTACTCTGTTCTGCTCTACTCTGCCCCTGTTTTTTCTTAGTGCAGTTGCTAGTCATTTAAGCTGATGTTTCCATTTTTCCCAGAAGGAGTTGGATAACCTCACAAGTGTGATGCAACTGGGAGACAGTTTAGTGAGCTGCTGTTTGCTTGCTTCAGCTTACTCTAGCTGCATGACATGGGGATGGTCCTCATCTCTTTCAGCAGTAGGTCACTGAAGGCACAAAGAAAGTAGGGGCATGCACCAATGCTGTTGAGTTGTTGCTTCTCAACTGTTTGCTTCTGGCTTCCAACTAAGCAGCAGTGAGTGATGAGTGTTGCCAGTCTTTCAGTTCCTGTGGTAGAAACTCTTTAGTTCTTGTGCATTTACTGTGCCTCAAGGCACTGTGTGTAATCATAGGACTAGAGCTCCCTCTGTCACACTGCATTCCTTGCACTCCTCTAGGGGTTTCAGTGAGGTCTTGCCACCATGCCAAATGGAATAGAACCACCTTGTTAGGTATAAAAATCGTCTCATGGTCAGAAAGGAAACAAACATTGTCTGTAGAGCCAAAAATTTATTCTTAGTGTAATTGAAATCTTAACAGTATTATCAAATAATTATTATTAGGCCAGATCTAGTTATTACAGGAAAAAAAAAGAAGGAAAATCCAGAAAAAAGTGTTACAGAAAAGTTGTTATTATTATTATTAAAGTTATTACAGAAAAACACTCGATAATTATACTGTTAAAAATGTCATATGTACACTTCAATGTCTATCCCCTTTTCCAGTGTTAAGCTCACTCTTCCGCCCTGCCTCTGGATCCTAAGGTCAAAAGTACCGGTCTTGCTCAAAGAAAAAGGGAATGGTTTGCAGCAGATCACGAGTCTGCCAAATTCTTACTGGGAAGAGTGTGATGTTGAAGGTGTTTCCTCTTTCTCCTCTCCTTTCCTTTCAATTTGCTTAGGGCTATTTTTACGTGTTTTCTGACGTGCTTCAACATCTTGCTCTTTCTTCATCGATCTGCAACACCACATTACATCCAAATTGTCTGTAACACAGTGCCTTCTCCATGTGTTAGATAGTTGTTCTTTGTTCTCTTTCTCACCCCTAAACAGGCTTTTTCCCAGCACTTCTTAATCTCTACATTTCTTTAACAGACCATGGATGAGCCAGTTAAAACCTTCAACTCTCCAGTGCCTCCATCTCTTTTCACCCTGTGCCCGAAGCCCTCTACACCTCATTTTGTGTGCCAACTTGCAAGTCCTGTGCCGTCATACCAGGCCTATGTTCCTCGACAACTCATCATTACTTGAGTCAGAAATATCTCAGGCTATGCAGAATAACTCCTTGTTGCTACTCTGTCTCTCTTTCTCTCTATATATAAATGCTTATACCATACAAAGACAATCTAACGTGAACCAAATTAGGCACCAGCCACCTGGCCATTAGAACAGTTACAGCTGCTGTTAAACCAAGTAAAAACGAAGCTCCCAGCCTTTGAAGGCAAGCTCCTGGCGAGGCGGCCTGCCCAGCCTCCGTCCTGAGGCCTTGCAGACTCGGCGCAATGGCTCTGGCCTGTTAGCTAGCAATGGCTGTACCGCGTTCTCTGAGCAACGGACCGTACCCTGTGCATCTAAATACAGGCGTGCCCTTGGGTTTTTAATGATTTGGTTGTTGGTTGTTGGGGGGTTTTTTGTTTTGCTTTTTTCCCCAGATGATATAGTTCCCGTTCTGATCAGTATCAATTAGATATGCGTGTGTTTTGGCAGAAAATCAGTGCCTCGGTTTTGAAGGTAAACCTCATCTCAGGGTACAATAGCGTGGGATGCAATTTCACTCAGGTCTGATACTTAACTACCCAATCCTTCTTTTTTAATCAACGTTAGAAGAAGATGTATTTTATAAGAAGTAACTCCAAATTATGTTGTAAGACAGCTGTTTTCCTCAGTCTTGATACTGAAGATGTTTTAAAAACAAGTATTTTTTGTTATTGCTGACAGTTCACTCGCCTCCAATAGCAAGCCTATTATGTTTTGTAGGTCTGGTTCTGCGTTCCTGCAGCCTGAGTATAGTTTCATGACTTCAATTATATGTCCAAGACTGGCAAAAATGTTCTGATTTGTTATAGTCACACGACTCTTCCAATTAATTGAATGTGTGTTTTTAATGATTTTGTAATTTAAGTATTTGCTCAGCCAAAGATCAAGGAGCACACCAGTGTAATATCTGTGTGGGGATAGACTGACTTATCTTTTTGATCTCTAACTGAAATCAACCCATTCTCTCTTATACTGCTCATAGTATGCTGTGAGATGGAGAGGGCTGACACTGGTTGGTGGATATCATTAATATCACAATACAATCAATGATAAAGATCATTAATATGATAATATGGCAAATGCCACAATAGTTAGTTCGCTGTTTTGTGGTTTTTTTTTTATTTTATTTTAACATCAGCATTCCTAAATTCAGCTATTCAGCTGTATTCACATGAGAAGGTTGTTTTTCATTCATTTTTGAAGTAAATTTGGAGTATTTATATAATGGAGAAAAACTGGAGGGAAAAAAATCCATTCATAAGAATTCAGGAGCAAAAAGCAAATAAAATAAAGCTGACTGCATCATCATTATTATATTTGAATGCTGTTTATTAGCCAACTTTGAGATTTTGTGAAAGGCCTTATTGCTGATTCCTAAATAAGCAGACTTTGCAATGTTGATATTATCTGTGATACATTATTGAATCAACAGAAATAAACCTGCTGTCATTAGCCTAATTATTTAGATATGATGAAACATAATGACTGTTTTAAGTGCAAATAAGCTGCAGTTAGCAAGCAACTAGCCAAATAAGCGAGGTGGGATAGCAAGGAAATGACTCACAGGAGTGGGAAGTAAAATTGAAGAAGTGCAAACACGTATTAGAAGAAAAATACACAAGATGCCATTTCTCACTGTTAGAAGTACATTTGAGGGAAGACCGCTGGTCCCTGAGTAGATAATGGTGGTATTGTTTATTGGATTTTATCTTTTTTTTTAACTATCCTGCATTGCCAGAGCATCTGTCCGAAGTGAACTCTGAGCCTTCATTGCAGCCTTTGATATATCAGGTTTGCCAGTGGTTATTGCTGCATCTGTGACTTCTAAAATTGTCTACAGCTGGGCTGGCTGGAGCTTAACAGTAGCCAACTCTCAGCAATTTGGCTGGTATACTGTCTTTTAGTAGAGCAATCTGGGGCTAGAAGAAAGTAAGGTAAAATAACTGTTTCTGTTAAGAGTTGTGGGCAGCGGGGGGGGGGGTGGGGGGGTGGGGACGACACACTAAATTAACTTCCTGAAAGTCATTTGTCAACTGTAGTTGAATAACAGCCATTTTGAATGTCAAGTTATCTGATTAGCCCCTCAAATAAAATAATTTCCTTTTTATAGCCAGAATACTTACATAAATATAGAAAAAAGTAATAATGTAGAAGATATATTTAAAAAGCTATTTCTGACAATCTAGTTAAGGATAGATGGTTTTTTAACTGAATGTGTTTGTCAGGAGAAAATAAGGGCCACAGGCATCCTCTCATGGTTATATGCAGGAACCTATCTTCATGCATTTTTTTTTTTCCTCGTTAGGTCTAAAAATAAGGAAGGTACAGTTGTTTGGTGTGTTGATTTGCGGTTTGGGGTTTTTTTTTTCATGGTATCAATGTAAAACTAGTGAAAAGAGTTCTTTCTGGCAATGGGGAACCAGATATTGTATCACAGAATACAACATTTTCAGACTTAAATTTTCTTTTAGTATCTGTGACATCATGGTTTATTAATAAATTCACTTTTCTATTTCATTATGGATTATATGACTTTCAGTATCTGCAATATTTTTTGTATTTTTATCCTAGTTCTATTTTAAATAATTGCAAGCTGGAAGATCATCTGAATAAGAGGTAAGGAGGAGTCCTTTGCACTGAGTTTAGTTGTTGTTTAAAAAGCAAACAAACAAAAACCCAAACCCCAAACAGAAACAGATAAAGCTTCCACCATTTCTTACTACCATTGGCATTTTTGCCCTCCAAAGTTAAAAGCTTAAGAAAACAGGAAAGAATCTAAACAGGCACTCTGAGGAACCTGGCAAGCAGTCAGGAATGTTTTTAAACAAACCTGGGTTGGGATAAATGTTTACCTCTGGCTGAATCTGTTCTGCAGTATACTGAAATATTTCAGAGTGTGTATGGACTGCATGCTTATCGGCCGTTAAGGTAACCTGTGCACAGGTTGCTTTCATGTGTATATTCTTGGATGAGAAGCAAACTATAAAGGTACTGATTCATTATGGTAAACGTCTGTCTGAAGCAGTTTCCTACGGTTTGACCGAAGGTTTCCTCTTAATGGCATAACTCTTAGGGTAATTCTCAGTTCAAAATCCTCTTCTTTTGAGTGTTTATAACCCATTAGAATTCATCATCTATTATGCTTAGATCACAAGACTTAGGTGGTGTGAGTACATTTTCTTACTCATGCTTCTTGTTGGGTTATTCTCTTAGGGTTTTTTAATTGATCTTTCTACTCTTTGTGTTCATTTAGTCCGTTTGATACTTTCATCTGAAAATTGCTAAATATGTATCATAGAGAAAAGCATCTTTAGTTGCTAACAGCTAATCATAGGTTACAATTTTTGTTTTTAATAAGAGCCGAATTATCAGTTGTTGAGCCAGAAGAGAAGTGTAGATGGGCTAAGAAGTACTAGTACTGAACTTAAGGAGGGCACTGGAGTAGAGAAGATGAAAAGCTGGGGTTACCACATCTGGTGGTGGTGGTTATATCGCGAACTGGAAAGTTAGCTAATTGAGTAAAACAAATACGTAACAAACAGATCTGATTAGAATTTTTCAGTGCTTTTTTGCAAATAGACGAGACGCTTTTTAATGCATTCCACACAAGAAATGCGTTACTTACAACCAACAGTGGTATATAGTGAGTCCTTGTCTCTGTACAATAAAAAAAAATAGGTTTCCACTTAACTCCATCATAGTTGCATTCTGGACAAAGAGGCTGTGCACTGTTAATCTTACACTGAAGTCTACGGAGTCAATATTGATCGGGCTGCTAAATTGGGCCCCTGCTGCAAAGACACTATTGCAAAGACATCTCTGAGAAAAATGCATGACACATTATTAACTTTCTTGAATTTTATGAAAAATTGATCAAAAAGCATGAAAAACATAGGTTATTTAATATTACAATGTATTGTTTAAATATACTATAATTTATAACAGTAGGTATTAACCTTAAGGAGCACAGACTCTATTTTTAACTTTTATTCCTGCCTGTCTGTTTCCTGGGCATTTCTTTCCTTTTTCTGTCCTTTTGTTTTCTATCAGTAAAATTAAGATAATAGCTAAGCTAAGCTAATGCTTAGCTTCCTTTTGTAAGGTGCATTGATTTATAGACGCAAGAAATTACTTTTTGCTTTTTAAAAACTATGTTATGTAATGATCCTACAGTTGAATTCATACTTCCATATTTTTGAATTAATGAAATTTTAATAAAATAATCTTGTATAACTTTCCTAGTAAAATTTTCTTAGTAAGATTAATTCAAGCTTTCATAGTGCAAATACGACTCTAATATTTTGTATTTGATGAATTAAATTATTAGGTCACTTCTAATACATGCAATATTATCAAATGCCATACACCAAAATTCTTTTTCTGTCTATACTGTCAGGGAGCTCATTAATCATCATGTTAACGGCATTGGCCTTGTTATGCTGCTCCTGTGTATTTCATTTACTATTTCTATAGACTTGGATCGTTCGGCTTCTATTATTATTTAGGTTATCTACTTCTTTCAATCATTCTTGTACCTTGTCCCTTATAATTACCTTAATGTATTTAAAATCTTCTTCCTAATAAAGACAGTAGAATGAAACAAACAGTGTAAATAGAAAATCATTCAGGACTTCCTCATCTGAACTGTGCTATATGGTAAGTTTGTAAATCCATTTTCTTTCCAAATTTTTGTTTCGGTTAACGTGCAATTAGTCTGCTGTGTAATTTGATAAATCATCTCAGTATTTACCTGATGGAAAGGCAGTGCATCTACAAAAAAGTCAACATATTTCCAGATCTTTAGTAATACTCTCTTCAAAAAATGTGTGGTTTGCAGACCAGAATTCATTTGGAACGATGTATGGCTCTGGTGCTGACATTATCATCTTCCTTGCGTCAAAACCAAAAACCCCTTAGATCCAGGCAATTTTGATCCTCTTCTTTGTACTCATAATTTCTTGATTGCCCCAAATAAATTCTCCCTTAATGTCTATAAAATCTTTTCAGCAATTATATAATTTCTTATAAGTCAGCTTCTTGGTCAGCACCCTGCAGCATTTACCAAGCGTTGTCCCCTCTGTATTCTTCTCTGCACGTTCCTAGAATGAACCCATGGCTTGTGAGAGCTTAATGGAACTTCTGTTGTATTGGATGTCTATGAAGAATTAAAACGCTAATAATTTCATAACTTTCTCAAGTCTAGTGTTAACAATTCTATAGTGTTATGCATGCTGAGATGGATTTGGCGATTTGTACTTATTTTCTCATTTTAATGGCTTTGATGTTGCTTATGTTTTTGCATGAGAGCTAAATAAAACAATGATTCCGTTGATACAGTTGCACGTGTCTGATACTAGTTGCACAAAGCAGTTTTCTTTCTGGAAAAGTTTAACCTCTATACTCATAAATATCACAGAATCATGATTTTAAAAATATACCAAAGAAGAAACATTGCACGGAGTTCTTATGAAGCCTTTTTGAAGTTGATTAATGTTTCATAGAGTTTATTTACAATATGTATAATAAAATTCTGCATAATTCAAAAGTATGCTATTTGATCTTGCAGCATTTATTGAACTAAGAGGTTTTATAAAATGCATAAACAAGTCTATCAAACCAATGGTAGAAGTACTCCACGGTACATCAACTGTCTGAGAACTCTGTTCTAAAATACTACTTCAGATTTTCAGTGCCTATGATGCCAAATACGCAATGAGCCTTTAAAAACAATTTTCACCTTTCAAGTGGTTCTCCTATCCTATAGTAAAAAAAAAAACAACATCTTTTTGTAGTCATAAAAATGTGAGCTGGTAGGTCATAAATAGGCACCATACCAAGATGTAAGTTAGTCTTCAGTAAATACTGCTTTCTGGGATTATTATTGCAGATCTACAGCATAAAGATTCAGTCTTTTGGGAGTTGCTTACCACTTCCCCTCAATGGGGTGGTGAGATGTTGTGAAACACATTCCAAAAAGTGAGTGAAATCCAAACAAGATGCTTTAAAGATAAAATCTTAAAGAAATCCAAGAAAGCTAAGTAGTTGGTTCCTCTTGATTTCCCATAAGAACAGTGCTGAATTTCCTCAGATCCTGCAAAATCTCAACCCTACAGTGCCCCGAGTGGGAGTGCTAGCTTGTGTGGGTTAGTGGGAGAACTGGAGCTCACCTGTTAGCCATGAAGAGAACAGGTAAAATGTCCTCAACTGCTGGAAGATTGTCTCCACATTCAGCCTTCAAGAGTGAGCTCCAGTTATTCAGAAGTATTTATAGATTCTTAGTTTTTCTTTTCTAAATTCACATTCTCTTGTGTTTCCCGATACTAAGGGGGAGGCATTCTTAAGCAGAGAGAGCATTCCTCCGACAGAAAAACAGTTATTTTGCCTGTGCTTTTCATTACTGCCTTTGACATTATTTTCTTGATTATACTTGGTCCTGGTTTGTCTGGCTCTGTTGGGGAGGTATTTCATGCAGGGGGGGCTGCAAAGGGAGCCTGCAACAAACTCAACTACAAAGGCAGTAAACTAAGCTCCTAATAACTGAAATATAACTTGAGACAGATTTTTTTTTTTTGCAGACTGTTCAATTATTATTTTTTTTTATTTCAGATTTTTCTTTGTTTAGTTAATGACATGTAATCATTACAGCAGCCTGCGGAAACAAGCATTGTAACATATGCGCATTATTCACAAGTCATCATTATTGTGTGTAAAAGAGAAAAATACCTCCCAGTGACTTCTACCGCCTCACAGTCTGCTCAAACCATTGACATATCGATGTTTGGACAAGAGACCGGTAGAACAGAAAGCAACCTTAGAAAAAGTCATAATGTCAGCTTAGATGCATTCTTGGATTAATTCACCAACCTCAGCTGATTAGCTGCTGCTGTTAAAAGTTTTGGGGGTCTGATTTGTGTCTGGGGTTTTTGTGTGGTGTTTTTGTCTTTGCCTGCCAAGTTTTCCCAAATGTCACTAGTTTATTTCACATTGCAGCCAATCTCCCTTACTCAGCCAGCTTGTATGTCAGTGTGTATCTTTATGCTGCTGCGGGCATGAAGTAAGGAAAAACTAAAAGAAAAATGCATTAGTCATTTCTTGTGGTTTGGAAGCTGTTTTAGAGTTCCTTTGCATAGAAGGGGGATAGCAGAATTAACAATGGTACGTCAGCAATCAATTTTCTTGTTGTTACGTAGAATTCTGTAATACGACATCTCAAAGTATCTGTCTTTCATTCTGTGATGATATAGGGACAGTGACAAAGTACCTTATAACTTCCAAACCTGTGTTTTGGGGTTTTATTTAGTTTAAAAGGCCTTAAATTCAGCAGCAGTACATGGTTTTGCATGTGTGTGCAAATAGTAGAATAGAGGACCCACCACAGAACCCGATGCCTTCCAATCTTACTGTGATAGACCTCCACCTCTGATTGTGCAATGGTTCAGTGAGGGCATTGATTGAGCAGGTACTTGCCTTTAGATGTGAACTCTGGTCATGTTATTAGAGTCGCGATTTCAAAAGATGGAACAATGTTTTCTGTGATGCTAATAAACAAATGCAGCTGAGGATGGTGACATGTAGGAGGGACCACAAATGTAGTAAGAGTCAGTGATTTTACTGAAAAAATAAAAGCAAAACTGTATATTAGAATGTAAAAGGTAGATGCCAAGTTGAACATGGAGCCAGCAATGTGCCTTTGTGGCAAAGAAGCTCAATGGTATCCTGGGCTGCATGAGGGGGAGTGTTGCCAGCAGGTCAAGAGAGGTGATCCTTCCCTCTGCTGGGAGGCCACAGCTGGAGTTCTGTGTCCAGTTCCCGGCTCCCCAGTACAAGAGAGATATGGAGCTAATGGAGAGAGTCCAATGAAGGGCCACAAAGAGGTATAAGGGACTGGAGCACCTGAGAAAAAGGTGAGAAGAGAGCTGGAACTGCTTAGCCTGGAGAAGGCTCAGGGGGAATCTCATCAATGTATATGAAGACCTGGAGGTAGGGTGCAAAGAAGACGGAGCCAGGCTCTTTCCAGCAGTGTCCAGTGGCAGAACAAGAGGCAATGGGAACAAACTGAAATGTAGGAGCTTCCCTCTGAACATCAGGAAACGTTTTTTCCCTGTGATGGTGAGTGAGCACTGACACCTGGTTGCCCAGGGAAGTTCTGGGGTCTCCCACCTTGGAGCTATTCAAAAGCTGACATGGTCCTGGGCAACTGGATCAGGCGGCCCTGCTTGAGCAGGTGGGTTGGACCAGATGACTTCAAGAGGTACCTTCCATCCTCAGCCAGTCTGTGATTTTGTGATTTAACAATGCAAAAGAAACAGAGTTACAGGATAATGTGCAGTATTCATATAAGCCACTTTTTAAGGTCTGATGCCTCTTCTTGCATAATCATTAAATACTTAAGTTGAGATGGAAGAGAAAAGGAAAGTAGAGGATATTCTTTTACAGAGAGTAGTGAATGACTTAATTAAATTAGCTAACAGTCATAACCCTTGATTTATATCAGCAACTGCCCTTCCCTGTGTGATTTCATAACATTCCAAGCTTTTAAATGTTGTAAAGGGTAGGTAAGGTCTGTGCCACAACAGTTACGAAATTTAATCTTTTCCTTGTGTGAAGGCTGACCTTTGAATTTAAATGAGAAGAAAACACCCTAAAAGAGACAACAAATGCAATGCAAATTCTCTAACAGTAAGCACAGTAAGCATCATTTAGTATCAGGGAGAGATCTCCATTGTTGGAGATCTTAAAATAAATAAATAAATAAATAAATAAAGCCCAGCTCTATCAAGGACAGCAGAAACAGGATTTGAACCTGTCTTGGAGCAATAGAATGGAGTACTGAAATCTCAATCTGCCCTTATTTAAACACTTCTCTAAAGACAAGGTTTGGGATTCTGTTGGAAATTTACATTGTTAGCTGAATGCATTGAAAAGATTACAACCTTCCCATGCAGAACTGAGTGGGATCCAAATTATTTTTAAAGCAAAATGCTGTTATCTAAAAAACCCCCCAAACCCACAAGCCCAATAAAACTTTGAGCGCTGTAGTCCAGTGTAGCCAAACGGATTAGTTCTTTGCTTTTCTTTCTACCTACACTCTTTGCGTGCAACACTTATCTGAAAAAGAATTTTTACTCTGCTGCTTTCCGTGCTGTGCTAATCACCTGTATCTGAAAATACATCTTCAGAACTGTTTTATTGTGACAGGTCAGCAGATAAAAGCTGGATACCAGGGGGTAAATGGCACTGACTAACAGCCTTTCTTTCTGTAACCTAAGCAATATTCCAGAAAAACTTGGTTCATCATTGGTGTTAGGTTTGAAAGTATTACTGGAAAATGAAGTCCTATACTTTGTTGCTGGAGGTGAGATTTTGTCTTACATTCTGGTTTTCCTGTCTCTCAGTTAATTTATGTGATAATTACCACCACAGTTGGCTGACCAAAATCTTTAATGATAAAACTATAGGAACCTAGGCACCATGGTGAGATTGAGCTATTAGTGTTTTTATGTGTGAGAGACACAGACAGTGCTTTGCCTTCTAATTTTTTTTTTTTTTTTTTTTTTTTTTGTCTCATAGCACAGAGAGATGCAATGGAAATTCAAGTACCACAAAATGCATTGTGCTCCTTGATTCTAGGTAGTGGATGGTTCTTGTACCAAAGTGTGTAGCTTTACTATACTGCCAATTTCACCAGTTTCTCATCTCCTCTCTTCCAGTATCCCATACTCTAAAATGGGAGGTCAAAGCCTTGCGAATAGCTGCTGTTCTGGTGTAAGTACACGTCAGAACTTCATGTAAAGGCTGAGGTCTGAAAAACACTGAGGTATGGTGATGTGCACAAAAGACATAGTTGGCTGTATTTCTCTCTTTTTTTCACTCTTAACGGCTTATGATCTAACAGTGCTGTGCTATATAGCATCTGCAAAAGGTGATTTCCCAGGCTAAACTTAAAAATTACTGAAGTATTGATGCATTTTAACTATGCATTAATGGCTTAGATGTAAATGCCTATATTTAACATAACCACTAATATAATCTGGGCCTGCTTAGGAAACAGTGTGATCAATTATTTTTCTCACTCTCTCATGTTTGTTTCAGTACAAACATGATTTATAATAATCTGCTTTATTGAAATACATTTTTTTGCAATTTTAGTATTGTAGAACAGAATATGTATATTAATTTCCATGAACTAGGGATGATGTGAATCAAAGTTTTGTCCTTGCTAATAGCTGAATGTCTGCACATAAAAAAAAAAAGAAAAAGAAAAAGTATCTTTGAGAGCACTGAGCCATTAGTTGATTCAGAATGGTAATATCACAGCTTCAACAAAAACATTCTTCACTGTGGAGCCCACACATCTAAAGTATCCAGAATTTCCTAGTATTTTCTACTGGGGCTTAAATAACACTCTTGGCAGTAAAATCCTAGAATACATATGAATCTGAAAATCATATCCTTTTCCCTGTTGGCTAGATCAGGCACCTTATCTGACTGAAAATTAATCTGTTTTTATAAAGTTAGATTTTGGTTGCATCAGCTTGCCTTGATGCGGCTGACTGTGCAACTTGGGACCAACTAGCACCAAAATACAGGAATACAAAACCAGTGCTAAGAGAGCACTGGAAGGGGCAGCCCTGCTGACTGGGTAACTCTATCTCTAGCCAAGACACCGTGTTTGAATCTCGACATATTGTTAGGAAAGTCAGAAAAGAGCTGGTGCATCCTCTACCCATTCCTAGAGCCCTTTCTGTTTAAAAAAAGCTGCCACTAACGAAGATGACCTTGAAATCATGATTTTACACAGCCGGTAAGGGCCTCAGAAATTGATCGTCAAAACTGATATCAACTTAAATTTACTTTTGAAGTCAACAATATATTTACAGCAGCTAGTCCATGATAGGCAGGGTTTCAAAACCAGAGTGCCAGAAAGAATCACTTGCACAGACCAATGACAAGAAAGGCTTTCTTTGAGAGGCTTCATGAGAACGGTCATTTTTCTGGCATCATTTTTTGTTATAGATGCCAGAAGCCTTTTTGTGACAACAAGGCATGAAATTTTCCTCCAGCTTGGCATCCTGTCTGTGTTTACTCACTTTGGTAGGGAGGCAGGCAGTTAAATAATACAAAGTGATTTTCAACAAATTTAATGTGCTTTATCTAGTTTGTATCTTCTAGGAGCGCTCTGATGCTCTTAACTCTACTTTGTTTTGTGATTTATTTTTTTTCCTGTGTAAAAAAAAAAAAAAAAATAGCACCTTGCTCTTAGTAAAGCAGTCCTCTTTCAATGATGATGAGATGTTGACTTGTGCTACCAGGCTCTAGTGTGTAAGGCTGAGGGACTGGCAAGCATTAGTCGCTAGCATAGTAGCATTCCCTGCAGAAGTACTTCTCTCTGAGTGTAGGTTCTGGGTAATAAATTTGGTGTGTATTATTTCGGGGAAAGAAAAAGAGGAAAATAACCCCTTCAATTTCTGTCATTTGTGGAGCCACCAGCAATGGCTGTAAGTGTGCTCAGTCTGTTCTTTGGGGATGCTCCAAATAGTGTTGGCATTTCCTAGCTAATTTTTGGTTTCAAAAAACCAAAAAAAAGTAAACCAAAAACCCAACCCCGCCACACACTAACAAGCTAATCCTCTGCCAACTACTAACATCTCTGTCCTTGTGAACAAAACCCCTACTACATTCCTCAACCATAAAATAAATTTTACAGTCACAGCATTTTTATTAAACTTAAACATGCGATACCTGCCTCCCATTGGCCTCCTTCTACCACCAAAGAAAGAAGTGAAGTATAATTTGGAAGAAGAGATGTACATTTAGTAACTTAGGAAAACATTGTAGTAAGGAGCTTTCTGATACATTCTTCATGTTCTCACTGGGGTTGGCTACTTTGAATACTTCTTCTGGAAAAGCATCAAAGCCTGAAGGAAAAAACAAAAAGAAAGGGAGAGAATAAGCTCAATATTGTTAGAGCTGACTTTTTGTTGAGGTGAGGCTGTCTTCACACTTCCTCAGGCAATAAGATTAAAAAGAGACAGCAGTCTCTAACATGAAGCCCACTTCTGCAGTCTGATAAGATAAATCTAGACAAGCCAAGAAATCTTTATTTCTTTGCAAAGTTACTGGTTCACATCTCATGCACATAGATTAAAGTAGAAATTGATCTTTGCTTTCAGAGGAAGATACAATTCTGATTGTCAAGGATGGGTTAATTTACTTAGTTCTTTTTCCTGCTCAATGAGTATTGTTTGTTTGTTGTGTGTTGTTTTTTCAGGCTGATACTAGAATGTCCCTTAATTCTGCTGTGAAGTTTTTTTTTCCCCAAAGAGTACTCTGCATTAGTATGAAAACATATACTACAGGTTCTTTTCAGCTATGTAGGCGCTAATCTAATCTTATCACTTTAATTTACAAGATAATGTATTTCCTCTCTCAGTATTGGATTTAGACTTATTTTTGAAAAGAGTATAAAGGAAAAAGGAGACAGGAGACAGGGCTTCGCTAAGTTGAAGCTGAAAGAACGAAGGATTTTTCCTCCTCTTTGTATTCATAGACATACATAAGTAATCGTCTGACAGGAGGGATGCCAGGAAAAAGTGCAGAAATACGTATGTAATGACCTTTGCTACTAAAATTAACATGTGCCTCCTGCACCTGTTCAGAAATGGTTTAGCATTCTTATGCCTGACTTCAGAAAAACTGGGTAATTAAACAGTACTTTCATTGAAGGTCAACTCTGAATTAGTAGTTCATTAAATTATTTGTCATGCTGAATGTTATTCCTGGTCACCTGAAATACTGAATTCAAACACAGAGCAGAGGAATCCAGTCTAGTTCTTGTGCTGTCATTGCTGGAGAAATTTGTATCCTGAGTTGTTAGGTCACACTGCAGGGAAGAGCCCTTGCGCCCAGCACCAAAAATACTTGTTTGTGCTGGGATTGGTTCGATGTGGTGTGCTCAGAAACGTCCTAGGAATGTGCTGCCTGTTCTCATTTCAAAATATGCATGTAATAGCATAATTGTCCTCTTTGGGCCCTGGAAAATTGGTTTGTGTTGAAAAGGATTTCTCATGTAATGTCACACCATTTACAGCAGCTACAAAGAGGACCTGTGTCTTCTTATTATAATTTTATAGGGTGGTGAAAGTTTGAGACAGAATAAATTATGACTTAGACACCCCCAAACTTAAAGCACTTGCTGAAACAAACCCAATTATGAAATGTATAATTAAAAATGACTGTAAATACTGCAGTGCGTTCTGAGATCTCAACCACTTTGCATCAGATTTTCTTGCAAGTGCAAGGCAGCAGCGTATTTCTGTAAGTATGACCTGTGTGTTCTCTCTTAGGTTTCCAATGTTGGTCTTCAGCCTTACTGTCCCGTAAGGGATGTGGACTAGAGCTTACTGTTTCTGCTCGATCCAGTAGCATTCGCAGATACAACAAAACTGTAGCTGCAGACACAAACTGCAATCTTCTTCCGGTCCAAATTAAGCATGTAGGGTCTCTGTGCTTTAGTTCTTTCTGCACCTGAGTGGGGCTTCCATTTTTGAATTGGGCCTTATTGTTTTAGAGCAGCTGGCAGCGTGGACGTAGGATGTAACCTATACTAATACACCATCAGTTTGATCAGAAGCTCTGGCGGCTGCAGGGGTCTCTGCTTGTGGCTCTGACTCCACAGCATCGGTTCCCAGGTGTGTCGGTCTCCCTGTCCCTCCAGGGCCCCTGCGGGCTCCGCCATTGCCCTTGCAGAGAGGCAGTCATGAGCCACTGGGGCATCGTCACCGCCATCGTGCATGCCTAGATTAAAGCTGATCAAAACAGCTGGGAGACCTCTTCAATATTTATCATACTGTACATAGAATGAAACTCTCATATCGGTAATTGCTAGGAGATTAAACCTTTTCAAAGGCACATTTAGTGAATACTAATGCCCTGCTCTCAAAAGGAGAGGACATTAGGAGAACTGGGGAGGGAAAAAAGAAGACAGACATTCTTTCTGTGTTCAGGGACTGTGATACCAGGGTGAACCTTGCTGTGTGTTGAAGGCACCCAGCACAGTATTTTTGTAGGACAGATCAGTCTACAGATTGCGCCGTGAAAAACAATCGTTGCTCCATGGCAGTTCTTGTGAAACAATTCAGTTCTGGGCCCTGACCCATTCTTGAGGGGCCCTGATTCACATTATTAGTTGAACCCTTTGTGCTGTGGTATTTATAGTGGGAGGCACTTGCATGGAAGAACACCTCTAACCAGTTACTGAAGTTGTTATATTCTTAACGTTGTTCCTGAAAGCTGATCTTAACCTTTCTGCTTCTACCTATATTTTCCTGATTCCCGGTTTGGTGTGTATGTACGCTGAAGTAGAATGTGCAGAATAAACAAACAACAGCACCAACTTCACTGAGGGGCTCGGCTCTGCCCAGCGCGGGGGCGGCCGGAACCTGCCGGAACCTTCTGGAAGTGGCTGTGAGGGGCAGGGCCGGCCCCGCCCGCTCCCCACAGAGGCCCCACAGCCCCCGCTGCCAGCGCCGGGCACGTAAGCCCAATATGCCTTTCCATAGGAAGGACAGAAATACAGCGTGATCTTGGCTCTCGTCTCTGTTCCTCTGGTTGGGGGTTTCTCTGTGGCCGCTCCCATCTCCACCGTTCTGGTTGCTGTCACTGTGTCGTAACGGGGCAGACAAAATGGCTGGTGGGAACACAGGGGTACGAGGTGCTGAGGAGAGGCGCGTGTGCCCTCTGAGGAGGTGCTTCAAATGCCCTGCCAGTAAAAAATTCCTTAAAAAGGAGATAACAAGCAAGATGCAAATTTTATATGAAATTTGATTCTCTTTCAAGAAAGAAAATTTGGGAGAAGGCTCTAGTTTTTAACAACCCATTTTACAGCGAGGTCAGTATGGAAAGAGGGAAAATCTTCTTCCACCACAGCACTCCTGACTCAAACACAAGGAGGGCTTCTGCGGCCATGGGTGTATGTTTGCGTGAGTAAACTCTGCCATAGCCATTATAATTATTTGGATAGCTTAGTAATACTGTATATTTTCCAGGCCTAGTTGTGATTTTCCAGTCAAAACTGCAGAGAGAATGTCAATGCGCACATCAGTTGTGGCTGCCGCTGCCTGCGCTGGGCGGGGATATTCAGCAGCACAAGGTGGCAGCTGCTGCGCAGTTCGCTCTCTTCTTCTGACCATCACACGCCGTAGATGGTAAGCTGTTACAGATGGCATTGGGCAATACCATAATTGCAATTTGTTGTTCTGTACACAAAGAATATAAAGTATAGATTAAGCGATAAACTTTTTTCAGTGCCTTATGCTGCAGTGTAAATGTTGGCGTAGTCCAAACCCTATGTGTTATTAAATATTTTCTATATAACAAAAGAAAGAGTAGACAAAAGAAATAAGCAAAGGATCACGAACGATTGAATGGCGAGATCAATGGATACACCATACAAATTAACAAATTCTTTCTGTCCGGTGTCTTGATAAGGATAGTTAAATTTTAGTAATGTATTTTCAGACATATATCCACTCACAAAATCAATTGCTTTTGGAAGCGGTATTAAAACAAAGTAGAAAAGTGTGTTTTAGCTGGTCAAGAAAATGGGAACTTCAGAAAATCTTTGCAAGGATCACTGAAGAGAGATGAAATTTTCTGGGAACTTTACTTGTAAGTTATTGTCCATTAGAAACTCCGAAGCTCTAAATGACTTCTAAATTAACTATATCCTGTAAGGGTAAAATAAAAATCTAAGTTTTCATTTATATATATTAAAATTACAGCTGAGATCCATGCTTCTATTGAAGTGCCTCAATCCCATTAAAATTGAGAGAAATGAGATATTTAGATATCTTTGTGGAAAAATCTTACAAAATTAGGTTTATAATGGACAATTTAGTGAAAGCACTGCTGTGTGTGCAACAACTGACAAAAAAAAGCAGGCAAACCACTGGAAGAATGGAACTAAACAGGATAGGAAGCAGTTCTGAAGATTTAATACGTTATGAAATCAATGTAGGAAGTATTCTTATTCTGCCATAGAACGCTAACAAAATGTCATTCAGTTAAATGGGATGAAAGCAGATGTAAAACTGAGGGAAGATACAGTTTGGGATGTAGCATGAAATTATTCTACAGTACTCAGCACAAGAGGTCATTGCGGTTGCATTTTTTGAGCTGCCTCAGTGCCTGTCAGCAGTATAGGAAAAACTGAGTGAACGGAAGACGTATCATACAGGGTAGGAGTATAGAGGATATGGGCTGTTTGGGTATCCTCATAAATTGTTCTGCCTCTTGCTGCTTGGAGCTAATTGTGCTCTGGTGTGGTATCCTGTACATCGGCCCTGGTGAGTCTGTGATGTAGACTGAGACTTGACCTAGCCTGTGATTTTACATCTGCCACCCACATCCCATTGTTACTGGTTGGAGGCTTTGCTTTAAGACAAAGAGAAGCAGACAGCAGGTCCATGAGTGTCTGGTAACAGTCTGTTACCTTAAAAAAATAACCTACTTTGCTTATGCCTGAAGGTAGCACTGAGTATTATATTGTAAAAATATAATTTAAATATTTTGCAATATTCTATAAGATCACCGTGTTATATGTGTATATAAAAATGTAGGTAAATGTTTTATAAATGTATATAAAAACTGAAATATGCTTAATGAAAACTAGGAATATCCTGGTTCTGACAGTAAGTCACCTGACAGGCAGTTGGAAGAAATGTTGCTATAGAGATTTATTGTTCACCTTCAGGTTTTCTGTAGGTTGTCTAAAAGCTGCTGTTGTAGATGAACCACTGTCATGATTTCGTATTACTGATTACTATGGAGAGGTAACTGGAAAATTACCGTGCAAGTAACAATTGTCTGGAATTCCAGAATGAGTCGACATAAGAAAGCACATTTGTTTGTATGATGTTCTTTGTATTTCTGACTGACCCCTAAATGCTCTGAGAAATGTTTCTTGAAGAAATTTAGGGATTACCTGGGTAGAAGAAAATTTTACTATGAAGTTTTCAGGAAATCTGGCTGTGATGAATCCCTGTTTATACTTGAACGTTGTGTTGCCACACAATAAGCCCATGCTTTTCCTCTGTTAAAGAAATTATTCTGTAGAAAAGAATCTCTGTAAAAGACACCAAAAATACACTGAAAATGGTAATTCAGTTATAATGTTCTTGTGCTATGCTTAGACTCATGTTTCAAGAGTTGATTTGATTCTGTAACAACTTTATAGATGTTTAAATTGACAGAGAGTTTAAATACTTGATTAATTAGCAGCAAAAAAAAAAAAAAAGGTCTTGTGACTTTCAAGTCCTAAATCTTGTATCTTTCTGGGGTCTTGCTAGAGAATCTGAAAGTGAGTCTATTTACACCTGGTCATTCTCTCTTCCTGAAAAGAAATGGTGTGTTTATGAAGGCATTAACTCATAGCAGATCTAAAACTGACTACAGTTAAGTGTAACCCCTTTAATTTAACAAAAATGTAGTTCACATGGTATTATCATCGTGATTGGAATTCCTCTCTGTCAAGAAAGACAAAAAAAAAAAAGCAACAGTATTGATATATATGGTTTATATATGGAGACCGTGTTGTTGATCCCAGCTGAACTGTAAAGGACCCCAGCATTCCATATTGGTAGTGAGGAGCCATGAACTTGACCCAACATAGTGTGTTGTCAAAGCTTAGGTGCCTTTTGAAGGTATAGAATCAGATTTTAAGGTAAGGTTTAAAGTTAAATCTGGACAATATATAGAAAATAAAAGCTATATAGTGAGAAGACAGAAAGATACAGGAGAGAGGTCAGACAAAGAGTTTCTTTAACATCAGAAATGCCTTGTAGATAAAAAAGGGGTAAAATGAAATATGGTTAAGTCCAAGGAAGTACTTGATGATAGGCATTTACGTGGGAGAATTACTTGTGAATTTTTAAGTTATGCATTGAAAATTCATCTCTCTCAAAAGTGGCTGTGCTGTCTGGGGAGAAATATAATGGCTGAAGCTTAGCCTATGGTGACTAATGCAAACAAGAATGAGTCAATCACTTGAGAGCAAAAGTAGTATAATATGACTTGGGCTGCAGGATGGTGAAAACTGTGGGCTTGGACTATGGATAAAAAAATACTTTGACAAATGAGGCTATTCCCAATGGAAAGATGAAAAGAGAAATAGTTTCTACAGCTCAGTCTGAGATGAGTCCAGGGGTGCAGGATACTACGGTTCAAATCTTGACTTTGAATTGGACCCAAGAACAGTAATAAAAACAAAATTGTTCAAATCATTTGAGAAGAAAAATCCCTTCTGTGCTAACGCTCCCTATTTAAATGTTCCTTAAAACAGCATTTCCCTCTTCTACCTGTGCTGCTGAGGTTTTAATGCATCTATTTAAATGCAAATTTTGGCTTTTGGTCTGTAATCATAAAAATGTTTGACACTAAAATTTTTATCAGAAATGTAATTTTATATGGAAGCAGTAGTGGAGTAGTAGACCACAAATACTAGAATGATGCATTGCTCAACCCGTTTCACAATGTGGGGAAGTGTTGTCTCTAATAGCATCTGATGAGCGTGGTTGTTTCCTGAATGCTCCAACTTATTTGAATAGGTGTCATGCTAATGTACTTTTAAACTATGCTTTGAGTATTTGCTTGTGCACCAAATCCTCCCTAAGGACCCTCATTCCTTTCTGTCCTCTGAATTACCAGGGTGGCAATCCTGACAAAGTGTCTAACTGTATCTTCAGGAAGGGAAGGCTTTCTTCCAGCCTAACATTTTTCTCTTCTTCACCAATAGGCTTAATAAAAGAAACTTGACTGGGTAGCAGGACGTTTTGCCAGTGCGGTGTTGAATCAACTGCAGATTACTCTTTAGTTGCTGCTGAGTATGTCATTTGTATTTCATTTTTACCCACTCGCTTGCAGACGCTGCTGGCCCTGGCCCTCATTAGTACCACTGTCTGGGGTTACGGTGGCCAGCAGCCATGGCGCGTCTGCCAGGACCACAGCTGTTGAGCAGGGCTACAGCTGCTCGTAGTGACTGAGCTCCAGCTGCAGCAGACGAGGTCACATTTGCCAGAATTGTTTTCCTGTCTGTCTTGATATGATTGATATGGCAGTGTTTAGTGATGAACAGATTAGTCACAGCAGCATCAGACCACTAGTAGCTTTGGCTCATGGTTTGGTACAGCTCAGTGGTGGCACTGCAACCACATCTACTGCTGCAGTCATACTAGTCACAGGTTCTGCTTTATGAAGTGTTAAGAAGCATTCTTTTCCCATGTGAGTTGTAGGAAGAAGTTTTTCAGTTTGCATTGGCTGGTCAGTCATAGGGGACATAGCAGAACATGGTGCCCTGAGTGAAAGGAGTGTTAATCCCAGTCTTGACTTTTGAGGGATCAAGAGTTTAGAATGTCTAAGCATACATCCATTTTAAATAAACACTATATACATACAGTGAGCAAACTCTGTGCCTCAGTGTAATAGCAGGCTTTTATTTACTTAATTCTAGTATTAAGCGAATGTAGGTAGCTGCTTTCATTTTACTTACTGTTTAAAATAGTTTTCATATTATCATGGCGAGGGTAAATATGAAGTGTCAGATATTTTATAGTACCAGCAGTTAAAGAACAGAACACGCCTTAGGTTCTGCACATTCTGCATTTTATGTTCCCTAGATGCCCTTGTCATTAATTACATACTTTAGATTCCAAATGATAGAGGATCTGAAGGGCACTGTGCTACATTTTCATTTTCATCACCTCTATTTCCTGAATTTGGATGGGTTACAAAGTATTACAGAAGACTTGAGCAGTATTGAAGCCATTTAAAAAATAGCAGTAACACATCAAGTGTATCGAATAGTCAGATTGCTAGCTGTTTGTCAAAGAACAAGTAATTTGTAAAGGAGGAAAATCTTAGCTTCTCAACCAAAAGCTATTTGACTGCATTGAGACTCTGGAGAAATTATTTCTTACACACTCTATTCGGTAAGTTCATTGCTGTTTTACCTGCTCACTGAAATGATCATGGGGACTGTTTCATTGCAGTTCGTCTCTCCTGATTGGTTTTGCTTTGCTCTGGTAAGACTTGTTTATTCACTGATGCTAAGGTTGAAGTGTGCTGGATCATTAATCTAACTGTTCAAGGTTAACCAACTTTTTATGCTGAAACGGCTTTTTGTGGAACACATTTTAAGGTTTTGAAATTGTTGGGCATTACCTTACTTCAAAAAATAAGTTTTGAGTCCAGTCGTCATTATACTTCTGAGGCGATTAAGAGTTTGCTCTCTTTTTCCCTCTCTCTCAGGATAAAACTATGTAGAAACAGACTCATCATTTTTATAAAACACTGCATAGTCCATTTCTGCTTTATTCATGTGCAAGAGCAACAAATGTCTTGAGTATATATGTGGGGTGCTTTATTTTTAAAGTGCTTATGTGGTTTGCCTGACACTTATGTTTCAATGTTTATATATTGAAAATAAATATTTGTATGTTCAGAAATACCAGACTAGTGGATTTCACCCCAAGTACTAGTCAATCTTTTTTTTCCTTAAGCACTAAGCAAGTTTCATAGTGTAGTCATGGATTTTTTTCTGATGAATTTAACACTTGAAATTAATTCTAAACATTATCGAGATACACATTCAGCGTGACATATGCATAGACCAAATTTCCTATTGAAAATTCTGATCAGCGTCAGCCAGCCCTGAGGAAGTTCCTCTTCATTTGTGCTAGCCGTTTTTTATGTTTTCATCAATGTTATGGCCTTAGTTTCCAGCTGCTGTCTTTACCTATCTGGATGTTGAGAATTTACATGTTCTCAGAGTCATCAAAGCATGTGAATACTGGTCTACCAGTTCAGATCAGAGTCCTAGAACTACAGGTACATGTAGCGCGAGGAGCATACACTGTGTCTCCTAATGTCTAGGAGGATTTTTCAGATCATGTGTTGTTCACATAAGCCATTCCTGGACACCAGGTTTAATACAATTAGCCTTTTTGACTGTCCTTGTCATTTCCTTTAAATTACCTAAATTCTCAGTTTAACTTTTAGTAAATTCTGATTAGTCATTTTGGTCATGGTGTATCTGTAGAGGGGATGGAAGTGGGGGAAACAGGATCACAGTAGCTAAAGCCAAACCAGGGTCGTAGCCCAGATGAAATCCAGAAAAAGAGAAATCCTAAGGGGAAGACAGAACTATTTTTATTAGCAGTTTATCCCCTTATGGTGACCTAGATACCTCTGCTGATCTTGGGGAAAGGGGAAGCATATTATTACCAAGCAGTGAGGGAAGCTATTTGTGCTGATCTGAGGCTGCAGAGGGAGCAAAGGCAAAAATGAAAGGTCTTTAAAATTGAAAATGTGAAAAGGGAGCTTGCACATAACAGTTTCAAGCTGTAATCCAGTGTTTCAGACCTGTTTTAAGATACTTAGTATATATTTGATCTTATGCATTTTTTTAAAGACTTGTCTATTTTATTTCAGAGAGGGGAAGTAAAGGCAAATAGATTGTTAATGGTAAAACATCTATCACCTGCTGTATGAAAGGAGATAGTGCATCTTAAATGTTAAGGTTTAGATGCAGATTTGTGGTGCTTAATCCTGTGCCAAGATATTGTTTAAGTTTAATTTCTTGAAGCTGTGCACTTGTAAACAAAACCACTCCCCATTTGATACAATTCACAGATCAAATTACTTACAGTAGTTAGCATGCTAGCCAGAACGGTGGGTCAGAGCCAGTGCGCTCTTAATGTCTACATAGTGGTGAAAGTTAGGCCTAACGATTGTCAGGACTGAAAACAGCTTGTGGACTCCACAGATGTCACATTCTATGTGACTGAAGAATGATGGGTTGACATTTATTTAGATTAAGGTATTATGTGCACATTAAGATGTTAGTCACATCAATTCCTGCATGGAAAAGGCTTCTGCAACGTTGGTATCCTTAACTGAAAATACGGAGGCAGGAGGATAGAAGTAACAGAAATGGGTATATTTCTCCCGTCTTTGAAGTCTTCACAAAGCATCGCTCGATTTATGCCCTGCTGGCAAAGCAGAATTATTTTTATTATTATTACACTTTTGCTACTATCAACTGGACTTAGTAGAAGTCCACTTGATAGAAGAAAAGTTTTGCTTACTAGGGAAAGAGCCATACTAAATACCAGGAGGTCTGAATGAAAGAGCAATTTTTAAAGAAAAAAATCTAAGAAATAAAGTGTCTACCTTCACTTTAGTGTTAGTACTATTATAGCTATAAATCTGAATTTAGTGCCATAACTCGTCTTTCTAAGATGTTGATTTTTTAAAACTGATGCTAGGAAAAAAGCCACCCAAAGGTGAATTAAAACCTAAATCTTAAGATACCACACAAATGTTTGCTATTTATACTGTCCATCTGTCTATGGTGCCTTACAGATAATCAATATACGCTTGCTAAAAAAAAAATCCTGTTGCCCTGGAGAAATACAGCATTTAGTACAGCTAGAAATGTCTGTAATACCCTAGCGATGACAGCTCGCTGTGCGTGACTGCATTTGTATAGCTGTCTACGGATAAGAGCAGATGAATATTTTCTAATAACTGAATAGTCAAGAGACTTTGATTGAAAGCAAGAACAAAACATTTCTATCCAAAACTTTGTGTTCTTGGACAGAGTGCCACTTGAGAGCTGCAAGGGGTGGGCAGGGCTGTCTGTTGTCAATTCCACTAACGCTGATTTGGTGGGGAGGGGGGAAGAAACGCTTGCATTTTGCTGTTGAGGTTTGGAAGAAAATCAGTTTTACTTGCTGGATGCTGTTGTGGTTTGGAGGAATTTCAGTTTTACTTGTTTGGTGATCAACAACCTGTTGTGGTGAACTCCTATTATTGCACTTCAAGTTTTTCCTCCTCGTGGACCTTTCTGTTGTCATTTTGAGCTTTTCAGAGGGTTGGTTTTGGTGGGAGGTTGGTACTGTCTTTTGGTGAAAAGAATATGTAAACTAGAGATTCTGCAGGTGATTAATGTAGTATAACAGCTAATCAGAGCTACAGTAGTACTTCATACATCGGATTATCTATGTTTGTAGTAGGGTTATTTTCATTAGGGAAGCAAGCACTGATACTATAATAGTCAAGTAGATATTATGTACAATTGTACAGATGTGTGTTGATCTTTCTCAGTATAGGGGGAAAAATGGTCACTATCATGAAAAAAAATCTTCTATTTGAGCAGGTTAATGAACACTTAACTGTATAAAACTATTGAAACATTATTTCTCATTTACTTTTCAAGATTTGCAGAATGCTGGCTTTTGTCTGTTTTACAGCTCATGATGAACTTGTATGGTAGAGTCTGCGAACTGAATCTTATTAAAGTTTTTTTTGCAGGTTTTTGAAGTACAAGCCTTTTTCTAGTTTGATTATGCGTGACTACTTTAGCAAGGTAATAGAATCTACCTTCTGAGACATCACAACAAAAAAAGTTAAAGAAATGCATAGTTATTACATTAAATCTCAGAAAAAATAATTGGCCGTTTTGAAATAATGTTTTTCTTATTGAGTGACTTCTCAGGGTTATGAGGGTTTAGCCTAAACAAAACTGAAATAAATATAATAAAAAAACTGCAGCACACAAATTCTATTTAGCTTAGTCTATGGCTTTTAGTGATCACCATGACTAAGAATGAAATATTTACTTGGCGTTTGGTCAGACTTTTGGAGACTTTTATTATTTTAGTTTAGAAACTTGAATTTCTTTGTATCCACAAGCATGTAAAGGACATATATTTGTGAAATCAGTGTAAAATGAACAGTTATGCCTTCTTTGAACTCTCCAGTGTACCAAGATACTCTGAAGGGCTCTTAGTAACACATCTGCATTATAGTGAAGTAATTTTGAGATAAAAGTGATACCCTTCATTTCTGCATTCTATTATTTGGTTTCGATTTTGTATTTAAAATTTACTCAAGAGCATACTAATTTTATGGGACTTCATTTTTGATATTGGGCTTCCACATATGAACTCATCTGAATATTCTGATTTTTTTCCTACTGTTGCATGCTGTTCCTTTCACTCCCTGATGATTGCTCTGGACAGAAGGTTTAGGGAACTGTGTTAAACCATGTGTTTACCTTGGTCAAGTCTAAACCAGTGATAAATGGATGAGTTGAAAATCATAAATTATAAAGCCTTGAACCGGCAGGGTATCTGTAATGTTTTGGAAGCTATGTTTGCAAGTTAATTGTTGGATTTCATAGATTTTATAAGTATATCAATATAATGAATTTTTGACATGCTGAGCAAACAGTAAACAAATTCAGGTTTGAATTTTAACAAGTGCCATACCTGTTAATTTGTCTGCTTTGGAATTGTGAGGTCTAGTGCTAACTGCAAGGTAATCCACACTCATCAGTGTGCTATTATGTGCATAAATACCAATTCGGTGACAGCAGCGCCTGAGTGATTAGCTCAATTTTAAATTGGATAAATAATGAATAAAAGTGCTGTGTTTTGTTAAAATTGCAAGTAAAAGCAGAGGGGAAGAAGATGTCTCTGTCTGGTGTCATGGAATATGTTCAATTGATTTTTTTTTTTTTTTTTGTTCGTTTTAGTTATAATTCTTGTGATGATACCACGTTGTATAATCAGCAGATTATAGTAGAAGTCTACAGCGGTATTCCAGAAGTTAGTGTAACTATTTTGATTTGTACAGATAGACAGATAGACGCTTTCAGTCTGACAATTATTATTGGTTGTGCCCAGATCTCAATGTTAACTCTTCCCTAATACGCTGTTCCAGAGAGATAGTTTACAGTCCCTGGTATGTGCATTTCACAGGCACGTGCGTTCCTGGAGCTGTCACGCCACACACCCTGCTTCCGTAGCAGGACGCAAAGGTTAACCATGCGTATTAGCTCAGCTTATTCATATAGTATTGTTACCCAGAACATGGCCAAAATACTTTATACCAAAAAAGTGCCAAGAATATTTAGGAATTTATAATTTGCAATTAGAAATTGTTGATCATTGTCTAGTCCTAGTATAGATTTCAGACTAGTGATTGAAGCCAGAATGGAAGAGATACTGTCTTTTAAAGTCATTCTGTCATAGCCAGTATCTTTCAAATTAGTATAAGGTGCAATTCATACAAATTCAGAAAACAGTTTCCATCTTTTTTCACTGTTCCTAGATTTTGAAAAGTTACTGCTTATGTCTCAAGGAAAGAATTAAAAGCACTGTGAGAGAGCAAGTAACTCTCTGCACAAATATACAGCACCAGTTCTGCATGAGAAATAGTGCTGAACTTTGTAGGAAGAGTATTTTGAACAGGTCCAGTTGATAAGCACTCTAGAATCAATATTTCATGTTATTCTACTATACAAATATAACACTGATAGTGGCAATGCTACAAGAGGCTTGAAACAAGTCAATGTCACAGGCAGTTAGTATTCAGTCTGCGTATCCAGGAGGCAGTTACTGGATCTCTTGCTGTTATTTGGTCAGGGCACCATATGATTGAACGGTAACACCAGCTATGCTTATAACATCTCTAGATAGCTCTTTCCAACCTTCTTTACTGGAGCCATGCTGTGAAATTTCTATAGAAACAGTGATGCTGGGTTTTTCTCTTGTCTTTAAATTGAAGCACTATGTTGAAAGGATTGATTTTAATTACTTTAAATGAAAATTTGTTGTTGATCTTGAACTAATAGACTAACTGCAAATATTATGCTCAGGGAATTAGCTCTCTTTCTGAATCAGATAATCCTGACAATAAAGACTCTGGAAATTCTCTGTAAGGAAGGTGGATACTCTTTGGCATTGATATTTATAAGTTAGACGATGGAGCAATGGAAAAACTGAATAATAAATTAACAGGAAATCAAAGAAGTTGGAGGAACATAACTGGTGCTTATGCCCATTATTGTTGCCGTTTTTTGACATTTAAAGTGGTTTGCAACTCTTCTCTTATTAGAGCTAATGCCAGACAATCAGTCACCCTAGCACAGCAGTTCTACACCTAACCGTTAGTAATGCTACTAATAATTGATGTGCAGCAGCAGAATTTATAAATGAAATTAGCTCCCCAAAGTTTAAGTATGACTGTGATTGAAGTAGTAATGATAGAGTTCATGCAAGTACATTTGCCATTTATCTAAATGTATCATTACTGACAGTGCTTTTTCGTTAACATTTTGTTATCCTTATTCATGTCATTGTTATAATGTCCTCTTAGATACTTGCAAATTATACTGGCTTGTACTCGCCTTTGCTCCTTCCTTCCCACCCCCTATACCTCCTTCTTTGGAATCAATTTGTGCAACATTTGATTTTTAAGATCTCTGGGAGCATCTCCAACATACTCAGAGGAAAATGCTCTTCACACAATTGGGGAATAGCTTTGGTTTTCTCATAAGTAAAAGGCTTTTCCATGCTTTATCAGAAAGGCATGATATCAGTATTTCAGTTCAAAATTCAAAAAGTTGGTTTTACCTACAAATGAAAGAGAATGGAACTAGAATTTCTAGCATTCCAGCAATGTATAATACTTTGAATTCAAAATCAAGAAAGTCCCTCTTTACCATTGATTTGATAATATCTTTAGGTAAACTTGGGAGGCTCTTTTTTAAAACTCTTCTATAAAAATACTGAAGGAGAAGTAATTTTGGTGAAGGTTCCATGATAATCTGAAAAGAAATCGGTCAAACATAAGCGTAGGCAAAGAGATTCTGATAAAAAATTCCTGTATCTGTTTTCTGACTTTTCAAAAATACAACTTGATTCTCTCATTTTGTGATGATTTTCTCTTGTTGCAGTTATTTTTGCATGTAGAGATCTTAAAGGGCTGTAGAACAGAAGGTTGTCAGTATTCGTAAGTCTCAATTAAATTGTTATAGATAGTCAGCTTTATTCTGTATATCAAATATCCCAGGAATGCTTTGCAGTGAAGCAGGGTTAGAACTGTTCAAATTGTATTGATACACTTTAAGGATAGACTAGTACATATGGTTTGTTGTTTTGCTTTCTAAAATAGATTGATCGCTCTGAAGAACTATATTGAGATCTGAAAGAGAAAAACTCATATTTGTGTGTGTTTCCCATCACCAGAATATTTTTTTCCCAAATTTCAGTAAAGATGGGGAAAAAATCCAGCAAGTTAAATGAAACAATGTGTATAAATTTCTAGAAATGCTTGTTTTTAGAAATCCATCCAACTCTCAGCACTGAGCTAATTTTAGAGCTCAGACCTGAAACAGCTTAAAAAATAGCTTATGATTTGATCCCTTTCCAGCCACAAATTAAAATAGCAAAAATATTTACAGTGCGTCTACTGTACAGCGACTGAATGGTATACACTTCCTAGCCTGGCTGGTAACTTCTGGGTTTTTTCCTCACAAGGGAGCTGAAATGCATGAATACAAGTGTGATTTTAGAAGCTGTGCCTGATTTCAATGGTTCTTATTTCAGTATCTGCAGTAAAAGAACTGGAGGGCTTCCAGTTTATTCTTTTTATAGTATAATAGCCCGCATCTTCAAGCGTGTTCAGCAAATTCAATGCCATTAGCAGACAAGACAACAGATTCCCAACAGGTTCTCTGTTGCTCAAAACATTGTAGAATGTCATATATCCACATACGTGGTTCTGCCCTTAGGGCAACAATTGAATATTGGGGCCCAAAGCAGTTAAAAAAGCTGTAGCTTTGGCTCAGGTTTTAAATATTTTTGTGTTAGTAATTAAACATTAAAACAGTGTGAATGGAGTATTTTCATCTGGGGTTTCTTACAGGAGGACAGTAGCGTGAGATTTCCTGTGCTCCTTTATTTTGAAGTGTTCCCTTTAATAACACGTTATTCGTGACATGAAGTTTTGGTTGCTTCATTGAGTGCAGTTTATTCTTCTGTTCTAGTGTTTTACATTTGATTAGTAGTGTACTAATTGATACACCAGACAAGTTCAATAAAGTCAAGGACACAACCTCCTGTAGGTTTTGCCAGCTATCTAATTTATATGAATTTCCTGTAAATCATAATAGTGATGCTTTAGTCGATTAAAATCCACATGGAAATTCTGTGATGAAACCATGTTTCTTCATTTTCAAGCAGTGAAGTGTATAACTTTCAAATGACAGTGTTTTAATTATGTGACAATCCGTTGCGTCTGCCATGGTGGTAGAGAGTGGGGAATGGTCAGTGTGGGACCAGCTCAGCTGTTTTCAAGGTCAGTGGCAAAATGCTAAAGGGAGGAGTAGCACGCCCTAGTCAGAGCTCTCTGGTTTGTGTTGATGTAAGCACACACCCTCTATTGAAAGCTCTTGAAAAGAATAAATCAGTAATTAGATTCAGCTGTTTAATACGGGGGTAGCCATTAGCATTTCCATGTCTATCTTTCTGTCTCTAGAGATACACTCAATTTAAATTAAGGGAAGTGGGATTTTTGGAGAGTGACTCAGTGTTCTAATACCAGAGATCCAAAGTCAGATGGAGATCTTGAAAGAGTCGTATCTGTGTTCCCTCATAACAATGTTGAGGTCTTTACAGCGATGTAACCACTGTCTTAGAGTCTCAGATATATATTTTTCTGTGAACTTTTCAGAATGCCAAAGTCTTGCCCTCCGCTTTTGGTTTTTTTGGCAGGATCTTTGACCTCTCTTGATAAATATATAGAAGTCAGTGTGTTAAGCCTGAAGCACAACATTTAAGGCAATGTTCAGGAAAAGGCAGTTAGGGAAGTCCATCTCTGCTACAGCTGGCCTCCAAGCTGAAAGAAAGGGACACTTTTGCTGAAATCTCACAAAACCTGTGGTTTGGCTTCTCTGTTTTGTTTGTAAGGACTGTGTGAACAGTCTTTAGTAACACAGTCCACAAACTAGTTAACAAAATGGTAACAGCAGTAGTTTCTCCGCTTGTAACAGTAAGGACAGCCTTTTCATAAAAGTTAATCTTCCTAAGCAAACAAATTTTAATCTCTGGGTTCTATCTTCTTCTGCTTTTTAATAGTATTGCTCTTTTAATATCACTTCTTTTCTAACAAGATCATACCTTGCTCCCTCAGGCCATGTTAAAAAGGTCAGTCACTGAGTGGTATTTTAATTTAAATAAAGAGTGAAAGACAGACTGTTTTTTTAGAATACTAAAAGATCACCTATTTAAATCTTCCTTTTAATGTCTGTTTAACTATCTTTCTTTGAAGCTTTTTCTATGACCTTCAACATAATTTAAACATAATTTTTAATTCATTATTCATGCCATTAAATACTGAAACCTGTTTCTTTCTGCAGTTTATTTCTGTTATATGCATGTGTTGCATTTTTTTGTTTGATTCTGTAATGATTTCTGATGTACTGACATTTTAAAAAGCAGAAGAGTGCTTCTTTTGAGAGGGGGAAAACCCCCCACATTTGAATTACATCAACAACATTATTTAAGGTAAAAAACAAGGTGGCAGGGGAGAGAGAGGTCAGACTTGGGGCCTCTTACCTTGATAAAGCCCCTGTAAACGACACTGGTCCTGTGCTGCTGTGCATGGGCTGGTAATGGGCTGCTTTGAATGTTCTAAATTTCTGAAGTGCTTTGGCTTCGCACAGCAATAACTGTGGCAGCTCCACTGACACCCTGACACCAGCTCTACATCATTGTTTTGGCTTTTCAATTTTTTTCTCACTTAGTAATTGAGTTTCATGACTTCATGCAAAAGATGGAATGAACTCCAGATAGTTATGTTATTATAGATTAGCCATAGTGATACTGGGGTTTGTAGAGACTTGATATGCTGCAGAAAAGCCCCAAAAACTAATAACACCGAATAAAGAAAATAAATTAAGCCCTTAAAATGATGTATTTTCATGGCCAGGGACCAGTTTTTCAACCTTTACTAAAGCTGGTATCTCATTTGTTGCACCCAAGTAAGAATTGCCCCCTTTTGAAGCAGTGTGAAGATACGCAGATTCTCATTGCTGCAAAACACATGCGCAATTTTTTTTTTATTGTCTGTCAACATTCAGTTACTTTAGTAATATAAACTACTTCTGTATCTTTCCCCACTTGATTCAATGGTCTTAAACATGGCACGTTCACAAGCAGTACTGTTGGGCAAACAAAGAAAAAAAAACTGTGTTCTGTTAGTGTCTCTTTCCAGACTTTTTGTCTGATGGTCATTAGCAGTACAAATTAATTGGTGAACCTTTCAAGAAGAGTACAATGCAGTACTAAGGAAAAAAAGGTACAGAAGAAAACAAGGTTAGGTCATAAGAGTGAAGTGACATAGGTATACTATTTTACAGTGTTCCTTTGGATTTTTTTTAAAGCAGAGAAGAGAAAGAAAGAGGTTCACAAAAGCACAAAGCTTCACAAAGATTTGGGACCAGCTGCCAGGAGCACAGATGCCACGTGACTCTCATGCATTTGTCAGCCCTGTCACAGTGGCCTGCAAATCAGCTGGATTCCCTCGCAGCTCACTGAGCCGTGGGCCGACACGTGCCTGTGGCTTTGCGTCTGGCTCTGTAGGGCCACTGTGGCAACTGCTGAGTGGGCAGGTGTGTGACATCCTTGCCGCCTTTCTGCTCCCCATTCTGGACCGCATCCATGAAAATGTAATATAAGACAGTGACAGCTTCAAGTGATGAGCTCAACATACCACAGGTCCCCTGTCCTGTTTGTGGCATTTGATAATAGGATTTCAACTCAAAACATCAGTAATTATATTTTCCTATCCCTAAGCAGATTTCAGGTAACTTTGCATACACCACTAACCAGCCCAGTAAACATAATCAGCATTTCCATTAGCTTCTCAGAATAATCCTAGGGAACTAAATCTCCCCAGTGTGCTGTTCAGAGTGATGGCCCGTTTGCTTAAGGAATACCGGCATCACCCCTGCCAAACATTGGATTGCCACTACAAATTAATGGACTCCATAGCTATGTATCCAGTTAATGGAATCCATATATTCAGTCACCTAGTGAGACCTAGCTATGAAATTACTTCCCCTTACATTGCTCTTTGGGAAGAGTTATTGTACCAGAGTTAAACTGGGATTAGGTGCTTTTATCCACAAGATAAATGCCTTTTTTTTTTTTTCTTTTTCCTCTTTTTTTTCCTTCCTTCCTTTCCCACCTTCCCTTTCAACAGTTTGAAGGAAGGCGGCAATTTGTGACATGGTTAGATTTTTGTACTGCTTGTTGAAACACTGCATTAGGCCATAATTTAAACAGCTGTAGTAAAGTAACAGTTTTCTAGTGTATCATTCTCAATTCTGTTTTGCAAAATACTGTCTTACTATGATAATAAATAGACTACATGTCTTGGACTATATGGCTGCTTGGATGGGCTGGCCAGGTTATCCTATTGCTATTAGACTATTTTTTGTTGCTTTGAAAATTGCTGGTATGATGTTGAAGCACATACAATTCAGTTCTTCACGAGGTCTTCATTACAAACATTTAAACTGTGAAATAGAAGTATTTTGCGGCAAGCTTTATATGAAATAAATGCGAAGAACCATTTTATTGGGTGCCTAGAGAGGGGAAAAAAGGGGAAAACGCCTTAGTGCTATGTATATTTTGAGTTTATTTTAGTGTCATCAGTGTAAAAATAATTCTGTTCACGTTGCTATGCTTTTCTCAATTTACACAAAAGTAGTACTTGTGGAAAGCTTAAGATCAAGAATATCTCTAGATTCTTCAGAGAAATGAGACTCCTGTTTCCGTTCCAAAAAACCAAGATGGATAATCTGGAGCTTGCAGAGAGGCTCGTTAAAGTTAATTCTTCACAAAATTTTTGTGTATTGATGAGCTGAGCTTTCTTACTAAAAAGTTTGATTATGTTAAGACAGCTTCTTTGTTTTTCCAAGATCCAAAAGTTTTTGTTTGATAAATTATAGCTCCTGGAATTCTCAGCGCAGAATTTCAGAACCAGAGTCATTTTACATCCTATTGATAGTACACTCATTTGCTTTATTGTGTTTGACAAGTGAGGCTCGCTCTCCCTTGCAGAGCAGCCATGTGGCACAGAGCCATGAACCTTATGTAAAACAGTTAATCTGTCAACTGTTCAGATTTTGCGTCAGAAATAGGCTTCCATTCTACTACTGATCCTTACTATACATAGTTGTTAAATAATAAATAACAATTTTTACTTCAGAGCTGCATATTTAAAAATGTTTCTTTATGACTAAAGCTTTCCACTCTGCTCAGCTTCAGTACAGAATCCATCCAACATCAAGTTCTCTAGCGACCTCAAGCTTCACAGTGTATGTAGGCCTTGGTTTGTCAGTCTCGGGTATTTTATGTTGAACAGATCTGACCGTGCAGCCGTTTTCAGCACTGCTGGCCTCAAATGTACAAGAGCTACCTGGCAAGCCATAAGAAGGTGAAGTTTAAGAGAGTGATTGTTACATCTTTCTATCCATCTTCTGTTTTTTGAGCCCACACTGATGAGCTCAAAATACCACCTCTCCATGGTATTAGAAGGGTACCTTTTTACTTGCTTAATTAATAGAGCCTCTCTACGCTGCTGTGCCAGACGTAGTGCAGTCCTGCCAGAGCAGAGGAAGCCAGTCTCACCGTGCCCTTTTGCAGATGCAGGCTAATTCTCAGCCCCACAGTAGCATCCCTGAGCGTATTACGCTGCACTTCTCCTGGGACTTGGGTGCCTGCAGGACAGCATCCCACAGCACTGTAGAGACTCCTCCTGAAACACCAGCCCACACAAATGCACGGGACTGGGTCTTGTTTCTAACTCATTATATAGTGTCTTCTCATGATAATTTGCACAAATTGACAGTCTTCTCGTCCTTGGGTGAGGTCTTGTTTTGGTATGATATAGCTGAACGAGTCCTTATTATGATCCAGAGGTCCAGAATTTTGCTGAATAATAAAATTCCTGCTTTAGTCCAGGTTTACTTTAATTTTTGTTGTGGTAAAGCTGTCTAAAAATTAGTCTTTTGAGTGACTTCTGGCAAATTTAAAATCGGTAACTTAACCGAAAGCAAAATACCTTATAAAAAGATAAATCCACTTTCTACTTTTGTTTTTTCTTTTCCAACCACATAATACGTGATTCTTTAACAACTAATTAGTTATGCTATCTGCTTGCTAGGACTGAACTTCAGATTGTGGTGAACTATCTATCTTAACATTCATGGCCATTTTGATCTCAGTGAGACTTGAGTAGGAAAAGAGTAGATAAAATCTGAGTGAGCGGCCGTTGAAAATGTAGAACTTCATTTATTACATTAAATTGCCAGTGATGGGGACATTGAACTTTGCCTTGTTTCAAGAATAATCACAGGTAGTCCTCTACTTTAAAGAAAGCAAAACCAAAAACTTGCTAGCTGACACAGCACGTCACTCATTTGCTGATGGTACTGAATCATTAATCTGTTTTTTTTGAATAGTAATTAAAATGTTCACAACTAGGCAGAAGAAAATATTAAATTTTTATGCTTATATTCTATGTATATGAGACAGAAGTAAAGACAATAATGCTAACTGAATACATATTTTATCTTTTAATGGCTTTTTTTTGGAGGAAGGAGCTTATTCTGCAACAACATCTTATTATGTGGTTTTTTTTCACACTTTGAATATTTATATATATAAAAATATTTAGAAGTGTCAAATATACTATACACATAAGCCTTAGGCCCATCAGCTTCAGCTTTCTTCTCATAAGAACAAATTTTTCCAGCATGAGCTGGATGGATAGTCAGTATCATTCTTCTTTTGCCCCACAGTGCTTTATTAAAAGTATATATTTCATGTAAGCCTTTGCACCTTTACATCCTTTCTTCCCTAGATGAATTAAAACAATCCACACATGGATATAGAACCTATTATTTTCCCAGCAGGATGTTAAACTCTGCTCATCAACTCTTGCAGAGCCAAAACACTTATGAAAACCATCCAGGTGAATGAGCTGCAGCTCTAATAACCACGGGTCAGCACTTGATCTCCGACTGGTAGATTTTTCCCCCCTTCAAAGCAGCTTTGTTCCTGAGACCTGGACGCTTTATGCTGCAAATAACTGTTTTACCTAGTGATCAGAAGCCAGTGGAAGGCTCAGTTTTTTCGATTAAGCAGGCACAGATTCTGCCTGTGTCACAAACCTACTCTCAAAGTAGGGTCTGGCTGCTTCTGCTGTTTTCTAGACTTATTTTGCAGTGCGTTACTAAGTAAGCCATTTTAGATACCAACCCTACACCCTCCTTCTCTGACTGCGGAGATTCCATTGGTGTGTTTCAAAAGGCAGAAAAAGGAAGTCGAGTCTATCGATGTTAAAAGATATTTCTCAGTGCGGAGGAGGATTTGGTAAATCAGTTAATCTGCTTGTATCAGGAGTTATTCATAATGGTAGATTATACTGATAAAACCTCGTAATTTGTATCTCTTGCTTCTACTTCTCTCTGTTTTGGTGGTGGTTTTTTTTTTTCCAACTGTATAAGCATATACTAATACCTAAAATGAAAACTGCAGTGATCATAGAATCATAGAATTGCTGAGGTTGGAAGGGACCTTTCAGCTCATCAAGCCCAACCATTAACCTACCCTGACAAAACCCACTTCTAAACCATGTCCCTAAGTACCACATCTACCCTTTTTTAAACAGCTGCAAAGATGGTGAATCCACCACCTCCCTGGGCAGCCTATTCCAATGTTTAATAGCCCTTTCCGTGAAAAAATGTGATGGTGATTTTAAAATGGGAAAAATTTTGGAAAATGAAAACTAGAATGTAATACATCTGAGTTTATGAATAAATTAGCACAGCGTGATCACTTTTGGCAGAATAGCTTACCTCTGAAACATGATGCCACCTACATAGGAAACTTTTTCATTTAAGGGTTTGATTCAGTGTAGCACTTGAGCGTGAGTCTAATGTTATGTGAATATTGTCGTTAAAACTGCTTAAAATCAGACAGGTGTTAAATTATAATACCTACTGTTGAAAAATAAACCCCAAAGAAATGGCACTGAGTGCTTATATTGCATTTGTCACTTAAGTAATCTGTATATATAGTACTTTAATGCCCTGTTAATTTGAGATGTGGAAATACATGTTAGCTTTTATACTCATGAAGCAACTTGGTCATGCTGTGTATTTGTCCCTTTTTGCTGAACTTGGATTTTCTCCACCTTGCTCTTCATTCCTCTTTGTTTGCAGTTACGGTTGTCAAGTGATTTGCCATCCTTACAGCTGACTGTGCTGCTTACAGTTCCCATGGATAGTAAATGTTTTCCTAGCACTTGCTCTTTGTATTCTGTAGTAGGTGTCAGCCATCTAATTTCATTTATTTTCATCTTGATGCTATGATAAATGAGAAATGTCTATAAAGCTCCTCTTCTCCAATTTATAAAACAATAACTGATAATGTTTAGAACAAGACTTCTCTTGCATGTGGCTTATTTCAGACTTAAAGAATTTCACTGACTTTTTCGTTCAGCATCTGAAGCTAGCATCTTCTGAATCAGGCATAGCACAACTTTGACCAGATATGCCAAGTTCTATGTTTTTCTGATAATACTAGATGCCCTATGCTATTAGCCTTTTTACTGCAATGATTCACTTGCATGATTTAGGAAAAAAATAAGAAAAACATATTTAGCAAAGATCTGAGATAGAGTTAATTTGTCTGCCTGTGGCACTGATATGCGTTATTCAGATTTGTGGATGCTGTGGACACCTTTATCAACCTATTGATGAATGCCTGTGGTAACGTAACAGTTTTAAACAAGTATTTTAAATGAGAGATTCCACAGTACTTTGTATGTGTTGTACTCTTTTTGTTCTGAGCAACTGAAAAATAAAGCAAAACAAAAGAATTATTTTATTTACCTTTTTAAATGAAAGATGAATTTTACAGGATGCCCATTACAATGTGAAGTAAAAATGTCATGACATCACCAGAATATATTGCAGAACAGGAAGAAAAACAGCTCTTGCCCAGCATACTGATAAGCAGTGCTTCTATGGTTTTCTTCTGGAGAATGAAGAATGTATTTTCTCTTTTTGTCATATTTTGTTATATATATACACATGCAGAGGTATAGCATGCAAAAGAATTTTTTTCATCAGGAATGTCTGAGAACTGCATACCAGGCTGTAAAGTGTTGAAATTTGTTCATTAAAAGTTTATGGTCTGTTGACCTTTTTTCCTTAAAGCATTGTATTAAGTACATTTCTTATCTCTGTTTTTCATGACAGATTGTTTAGCATATTTCTTGTGTGGAAGAGTGGCATTGAGTGCCACAAAGACCTCGTTTAGCACTTGCAGACATAAGCAGAATGTGTTTGAAAATGTTGCTATGCTCTCTAGTGGATAATTTAGTTATAAGTGTCTAAGAAATTAGTATCAACAGCAGTTATAAATTTATATTTCACTTAACTGAAAGACCTACAGTGAGATAAGTAAGACCTTCACCAGTAGAAGGGCTCTGCTGAAGTGTAGGACTGTATCTATATGGAACAGGTCACAGATTTTAGTACATGTATTTCATTTTTGCCATATTTAGGGAGAGTCCACATTCTACAGCACCTTTTTTTTAAAGACTAATTTTCAACAGTAGAGGCAGCAGGGGGGATTTTTTCCTCAGCCTGTCTGAGATCATGAGAGATGGCTGCTATTAGATGCTTCTTCCCTCCCTGCTTCTAATGCAGTCTCTTTCTCTAAGCTGTTTGAAAGCAGATTTTAAAATACACTTACCTCATCTTGGCCAACATAACCCAAAAGTTTGCTTTTATTAGTTTTCTTTTCAGTGAAACTCTGTGATGAATTTAGTAAGATGCTTTGGAATTACTGTATTTGCTTCTATCGTTCAAAGAAAGCCATGCAAGGTGCAATATAAGGTTCTCAAGATGTGAGTGAAATGTAAAATGATATGCCTTGCATCTTTAAATATTCATGATTTAATCAGTTTCTTTTCCAAAATCAGTTTGTTGTGGTAGTATTTCTGCTTCTGCCAATCACTGAATGGGATTATTTTATTGGAACAGTAATCTTGCCTCTGTTCTCTGCTTTCTGCTATCCTGTGTTGTGAACACTTCTGATAAGCCATAGAGGTTGGCACAATAATCACTTCACTGGCATTTCTGTCTTTACTCTTAGTGAAAACTCAGCCACAGTGGTCATTATTTTTTCACTCTATTGAATCCCAGTGAACAGTGTTTGCCAGGTAGTCTGACCATTGTGATTGTACTTTTTGTACTATTATTCTCTTTAGGATTACGAAGTGAACCTGTATTTGGCCCTTGTGTCTCCATTCTTATTTCATTTAGTCTATACAAATTTTTGTTCTCTGGTCTGCGTTCTTCAGTCTTTAAGCAATTATTTTCTAACTCTTTTCTTGCCAGCTCAACAACTCTCACTGGTGGTATCGTGCAATTCCCAGATTGTTCAGTGGCAATTTACACAGTGACTTATACTGTAATTCCAATTTTTCTCTTCTTTTCTTGGCCTGACAGTCATTCTGGATTGAAGGCATGTCATTTTTGCTTATTTGAGTCGACTCCAGATGCATTAAATTTATCGAGCTTTTTACTCTTTGAAGATTTATATACTAGAATTGGCACAAATGAAAACATCTTTCCTGGGAAAAAATCATTTTCAGTGTTCTGGTATTGCTATCCAGTAGACCAGTTTCTTTGTTTTGGGTCCAGAAGTACTGTGTATAAAGATGCCTAGAATGGTGAATTGTTTTTCTAATGACCAGGTAATTGGAGCAGCGGATTTCAACAAAACAATATCCTGTCCCATTTTTCAAGACAAACCAATTGGTTTCATTCTTTATCGTAGCTGGTATCCCACCTTCTGTTGTCCAGTTTTCAAATGAAAAGCTGTGTAAACTTTTCCTCTTGTCCTCTTGTTTCAGTGAATGTTTTCACAGAATTCCTAAATTCTGCTTTCAGTTGATGCTGCAGAAATGTAGCCATTTACATTTCTGTCTGTCTCTGCTCACAGGTGGATGGATAGTAGTTCAGTTGTTGTTGGGTCGTGCCTATGCAAATGATTTCATATCTCCTTGGATATGGTAAAAATTATTCCATTTTGTGTGTATTGGTCTTGATCAGTACATGGTATATGATTCGTCAAAAGAATTAAATCTTGCTGTATTCTCTCAGCTCTCAGATTCTAGATTTGGAGTAGATTTAGAAAGCTCTATCTTTTCAAGTCTTTGATGGAAAGAAGTTTCCCTTTGTACACGTGCCAGCCAGTTACTGTTCCAGGTGATTCAGTTATGACTGTTCAGATACCTTTTTGCTGTCTTTCGGTTCTGTAAATATGCAAAAAAGTAGTATAGGAAATAGGACAGAGAATCTAGTTTTGCCTTTAGTGTTGTTTTTCTTTTTCTTGATTTTGGCATTTAGATAAGTTTTAATTTAGTTTTAGGTTTCATGCCAAATTTTGAGATAATGATGAGTTGTAATTTTACCCTTATTGCTTCATGCTTTCATAATAACAGTATTAATTCAATGATTTTAATAAATACTACATAACTTTACAGGTTAGAAAACAATGCTCATCCAGTTTATGTGCTTGGGGTGATGTGTAGTTATAAAAATGTAAGCAAACACAAATATGGAAGATTCTGTTCTCTTGAAACTTTGGACAGTCTTCTAAGAATGCAGATGGAGCAGCCATCTAAAAAATGTTGAAAGATATGTTGAGACATCTGCATAGTTGGTGTGACACTTGTATGAGGAAAACATTTGCGTCATGAGAGCAGCTAAAGTCACTAACGGTGTGAATATTAGAACAGCAATAATAAAACTACCAGAGCAGAGTTGATGTGATGGTCAACTCTCCTCTCTAGATGTGTATGTTAATAAAAATAGATGAATCCTTAAGCGGTGTAGTGTTCCAAAAATCATTCTATTCTGACTTCAAGTTTAATTAGTGCAATCATTCAAACCCCACAGTTCTTTGCATAATACAAAAAAGACTTAATGATGTGTGATGACTCACAAGAATACAGGAAATTGTGTTATCTGTTGTAAATTAAGTCTTACTCTTCCCATCTTATTAGAAGATGATGCCACCTTATTGTCAAAGCATTGGTGGTCAGAGCCTTCCAACTTGTTTTTAAACAACTGATCTAAACAACTTCTGTAGAAAATGTTGCTGGCCATTGTTTTTGGCATTGTAATTCAAATAAATCTCTGTCGCTTTTGTATTTTCCAAATAATCACGATCAAGATGTGCTGTACTTGCTTGTCTATTGAGGATATTAAATATGTGTGTGTATATAAATATATATGTAATGTTTATTCAATGCAGCAGATGTTCAGGGGAGAGAGAAGTAATTTGAACAGTGTAGTGCAGTACACAGAATGGTAACTGTTTTATTTCTCCCCTCCATCTCTCTCTCCCCAGTTTGTTCTTGCTGCAACATTAACTCAACCTAGCCACAGACTTCTGGGAAACTTGCTCTCTTTACTGCTTGGGTATCTCAGCACCTGTTCTCACCCCATTTCCTTAGTGCTGTTTCTTTTAGAATCATAGAACCATAGAATGGTTTGGTTTGGAAGGGACCTTAAAGCTCCTCTAGTTCCAACCCCCCTGCCCTGGGCAGGGACACCTCCCACCAGCCCAGGTTGCTCCAAGCCCCGTCCAACCTGGCCTTGAACACCTCCAGGGATGGGGCAGCCACAGCTTCTCGGGGCAACCTGGGCCAGGAGCTCACCACCTGGTACTTGCTTTGTTAGGCTTAGGGCAGTGAAGGCTGTCTAGAGCCTCATTGCTTGTCCATTAATAAGTTCACACCTCAAAATATTAGCAACCCCCCCCCCCCCCCTTTTCCGCCATTTTCACTGCTCAGATCACGTTACCTCCAAATGGGTCTTATTTACCTTAGTCCTAACATACTATCTTTGCCATCTTTTCTGTCTCCTTGACTGCTTGATACTGGCTCAGGTAAATAAAAGTCTTAGTTCTTATATGGAAAGGCAGAGAAGAGGATTGCAGGAAATGACTTTTTTTCATTCAGTAGAAACATGTAGTTTCTGGTGCGGTTCTAGTTTCTATGTGGTTCTAGATCAGTTAGACTTTGCAAATAATACATGGACAGTAGTGCCACATCGTAATGTTTGAATTTGTGGCAAGAAATTTGTTACTTTTGTACTCAAGAATTGTTAGCAGTGACAGAATCCAGGATCTTCAACACTGTGCTGAACAAGCGGTCCTCCATCCACCTGTGTTCAGGGATACAGCCCTCCGTGCATGTTGAGGCAGGTAAGAAAGTGAGCAGAATATCCTGCAGCTGGACACCAGCTTCCCAAGGCAGCAGCAGGAAGTGGTATGGAATTGATGGAATAACGGTACAGTGTATTTCTCTAAAAAGCCCCAGCAAATTTCACCTCTCTGTGATTTTTATATATAAATATATAAATATCACACATATATAAATATATTTTTTTATATATATAAGGATAATCTTCTAAATCTTTGTTCTAACTTTCTGCTAGAGTGAGATACGACATGCTTAACCTTTGAGTAATATTTTACTACAACATGATGTAAAGTTGACTTGCAGTTTTATGATTACTGTAATTTTCATTCAAAATTTTATATCCACAAATTAACTTTATTCAGTTGAAGTCTATGTGAAATATGTTGCCCTGACTAGTTTCCTGAATTTTCACTATTTTCCTGCTCCGTTGTTCAAAGTGCGAATGCCATTTTGTTTTCCAAGTAAAATTAGCACTTAAACTAAAATGCTGTAAAAACACTATTATTATTTGAATGGTGGGATTGACGGTGTTCTTGAAGAGAAGTGAGGGGAGCAAAGGCCGTGAAATTATCCGAACCTCAGAACTAGAAGTTGGTGGCATTTGGTAGGAACAATAATTGTAAAATCAGGAGGGGAAAAGTAGTGATAGAAGAATGAAATAATAGTGCTGACTTTTCATGTGATTTCAAAAAGAATTCTGATCTCTCTGGAAAAGCGTTTTCGGTAGAAGTTAGTGTCTGGAGGAGGAACATAAGCAGATATAATGATGAAAGCGTAATTCAGTGTTTCCTGACTTGGAAGAATTCTTTCCTTTTGTGCCACCTTTAGCTCCATGTGCTAGATTGAGCAGAAACAGCCAGACTTTGGCTTTTGGAAACACTGCTTCCTTATGCTGGGTAGTTCAGAGTGTATGCTTTCCTTGTTCTCTGTATTTCCACAAACTTTACTGTTCTCTAGTTACCAGTCCTGATTATGCTAGACAGAGGGAAGTGGAGCACATGGCTCTATTTGACACAGGCCACCTCTTTATTAGCTCTTTAAATAATGTATAGAAGCTATATATGCCTCCTCACTTGTGGAGTGGTATCTTTATTGCATTGACAGATTAAAGAGCTCTCACTGTACAAGTAATGAGTTCTTTCATTTTCTGCCACTGAGAGTGGGGGGAAGTATTCATAGCTTTGATATCCAAAATCATACCCAAGAAACCAGAGTTGAGTTTCTCTCACGCGGATGGACCTCTGCCTGCAGTGAGTGTTAGTCCTGGAGGATCCTGGCAGCTGGCTGCAAGGAGCATCTTGTTCAGACTACCTGCCAATTTGTATCTGCCCAGTCTCATTCCTTATGTGCCAGATTTGTATCCAGGAGATTCTGTCATCCTCAAAATATTTGGTCTGTTTTCCCATTTTGTCTGCATTTTAAGAAATTCATACTGATTCATATTCCTCAGAGCCAAATTTCTGGTATGCAATTTCAAAGTTTTGTCTAAGGACACTTTCTTCAGTGCTGCAGATGCAGTTGCCACAGACACAAGGGATGAGTGCCAAAAAGTCACCATATAGTCATAGAAACATATTTTATCCATACTGCGGTTATTAATGAGTTACTGTGCTGGAATGTGTGAGGCAGTAGGTCCCGTTGACCCACCAAAAATATCCAGACACAGGGAGTGATGAAGCACCAGAATACTGTGTCCTCTCTCTTTTCCTGGTTTTCCATTTTGAAATTTATTTTCCACCCAGTCGGCAGCCTGCCATCTCTGACCTGGTGCAAGGCAGAAAAGGGCTGTTCATGTAAGCTTTACATCACTTTGTTTTAAGGGACAACGTAGCATCCATATGTTTTGATCTAAAGGTTCATGCTATTGAGAGAGAAATGAGGAGAAGTGAAACATGGGATGAACTTGTTTTCATTGCCTCTAGTGAACAATAAGCAGCATCTTTGAGAAGTCGTGTTCAGAAGAGTCATTGTTGTGTCATCCGAATTAGTGAAATAAAACTAAGGACTTTTTATTTTCTAACAGACTATTTTCACAGTGGTTGTCCAGTAATAACCATTGCTTCCGCACAAGGTCAGTAAGTTCATGTGTAAGTATGTCAGGATGTACACTGTGAAAGCCTGTAATGCTTTTTTGATTAATATTTTTCTTGTCCTACAGTTTTGAGTGGAATACTTACGGTCTTGCAACCAGTAAATGCCAGAGTGCTTTGGTGTCATCAACAGTCCACTTTTGAATTCTTCAAGGAGAATTACTTGAGGAGTGGCATAGAGTATGTTGTTGCTATTGTGAATATCGAAATTATCTCAAGCATGTTGTGGTTTTTTTATATGGGTACAAATAGTATTGGGAGGGGCAAGACTTAGAAATGGGTAAGTCTGAGTTAGCAAAAATTTTTTGAGTTTTTACTTACTAAGATCTAATGTTGTTTTGTGTTCAGTTGTGCTTTGAGGTATTAAAGCATTGGAATGTGAATTCTGCGTACATACACGAGAAAACAACAACAAAAAGTTTTGTTTCAATTACAGAGAAAAAAAAATACATCAATCTTCTATTGTGTTTTTTTTTTAAGAGAAACCCAAATAAAAAGTGGTCAGAGAGAAAACATCACACACTTCAGGTGACCTCAGTACAATTTACAGTTGTTCAGCAGGAAAAAACAAATTCCCCAAATTCCGATGTTCTAATTTATCTTTAAAAGAATCCACAAAACAAATAGAATCCCCTCTATGCATTTTTCGTGCTGGCATACTTCCACTACTCAGTAATGAACAAGACATAAGTATGATCTGAGCCTGAGAGTTTATCCAGAAGTAAAAATACAGCAGTGCATCCTGGCCCTCATACTTATTCAGGTTCCGTTTTCCTTTAGAAAATTCTTTCATGTGCCAGTGGGATATCAGAGAGAGATAATGATCTGTTGAGTAGGAGCAATGAAGTAAGACTCTCAGTCGATAAATTTGCTCAAAATGCAAGCCAGTGAAATAATACATTGTCTGGTACAGCTGTTCAGTTACATATACATTGTTCAAATCATTTCAAAGCTTATCCTATACACAAATGTTTGGGTTTGAGTATAGCATACCAGAAATTAACTGTCGTTTATGTGTATTTACAGGAATTTACGTTGGGGAAAAGAATTGAGTTTTACTTTTATTTCTGAATCTCCTGCTAATTCTATTTAAAATTAAATGTATCGTATTAATGATGAGCTCAGCATAACAATCATTCTTGTTGAAGAATTCTAGTTTAAAACCAAAGCTAACTAAAGAGCACTTTTCTCAGCAGAATGCTGAGCTTCAATGAGAATTTTAAAATCTGATAAGTTTGTGTTTTATAGTTCAAAAGAGCAAAACATCGCCATCTTTTTCATTGTGAAATTTCCATTATATGGTGCATTGTCTGCTGTAATGGCATGTGTTGCCTTGGCCTGAGTGGATGTAGTCAATGTAGTCAAATAGGTACTATACAGAACAGATAAAAATAGATAGTAAATATTGACTCCTGAGAAGCTTGTGCTTCTTCTCAAATAAGACTTAAATGACCTAGGGTTTTTTGTTATTATTTCTTGTCACATTGTATGGCATTGGCAGTAGCAAGAAATGTCTGCCTTAATAGTGGCATAATTTATTTTAAAGTTTTGTGTTTGTCAGAACCAGAAGTATTTTGCCACCTTAGTGGCTTATCTGTTTTCTAGAATCTTTTCATGATATTTTACAGGCAAAGACTGTGCTGTAAGCAAGCTGTGCCATGGATGGTTTTTATACGCAGGTCATAAAAAACTTGTCTGGAAATCTCCAGATTTATTAGGTGACTTGGATTGCCATTGTGTCCAATTACTATTTATCTCCCTTACAGAATAATTTCTCAGAAAACATTTGCAATTTGCAAAATTGCATATGTAATTATATAAGCTTTAGGGTAATTATATGTATATTTTAGTTATTCAGTACATTTAATTATGCTTTGTTATAAACTGTTTACAGCGGTTCTCACAGAAGGGGGGAGAGCAGAGAGGGAGGGCAAACGGAGCTGAATGTGGAGTAAAGCCAAGGGAAATCTCATATTAAAGATTCACCAATGAATCTTTGCAGACTTTATGCAAATCCAGTGGGTATTTTGTGAAAGTGTTAATGAGTGTCACATTCTGATTACTGCAGATTTCCCCTTACGTTTCCAACCGTACCAAATCCAATTGAAACTGCTAAAATTAACACCAGTAGCCCACAACAGTTTGTCAGAAAAATGTGTGAAATTTGTTTTTAAAATATCGTGCCCTAATTATTCTTGGAAACATTATATATAGATGTTGATATAAAATACCCTGTGTACATTCCCTGATGGATGACAAATTTAACATTGGTCCCCTTAAATCCTTCTGAAGGACTATCTATTTCTGAGGCACTTTTTGCATCCCGCCACAGATGAAATCATATCATTTAGCTGCCCTGGCACTGAGTGTCCTGGTTTACTCCTCTTAGGCAGCTCCTCCTTTACCAACAGCTCCTAGGAGCCGCCTGTTTTGCCGCAGCGCATGCTGGTCCTTTTGCCTTGCGGGAGGTGGGGTCTGTGATGTATGAAGTGACTCCAGACACACCGATTTAGTTAATCTCAAAAATTGCAAAGATTGCAAAGTTAAAAAAAAAAAAAAAAAAATCAATTAATTAGCATGTTTCCCTTTACTTGACAGTTATTTTCAGGATTGTGAAGACTTCAGCCAGCCCACTGCCTGTCTCCCCGTTATCTTTGCTTTTCGTTGTGTGGGCAGTCTCTCTCTGGACCTATTGCCCAGCTTTTGCTGGTGTTGCATTTTTGAGATGATTTTGCGTTCCCTTTGCTCTCTTTTTACTTTGTCTGGCAAACCCGTTCTGTCTTTAGAATTGGGCCAAGAAAGCCCTTACAACTTGTGACAATATCTTCAATGTATAAACATGTGGGGGGAGGGAGATCTTCATACCACCACTTTGGGATGCCGCTGATAGGAAGGCATCTGGATATGATAGCAGGCGGTTGGTTGCGTATCTTCTATTTAGCCTGTCTTTTTTGCCAACTTACTGTAAGCTGTTTGTAGAATTCTGAATGCCTGCATATATGACAGGTCATGACCATAATGAGCCTGTTTATTTCAAGATACGTAGTGGCTTCGTTCATTTGCACATTGAAGGAAACTTTGCTGGAAGAAGACAAATTTGAGGCTCCAAAAGCTTTGTGATTATTGTAATGCTAATCTGTATTCATTCCTGTATATAAAGTGTCACATCTTGAATACTTTAAAAAATTAATTAGTCAACTGTGTTGTGCCACAGATGAGCAGAAGCAAGGGGTTGCTTGCATCCACAAGCTGTGACAGTCTCTGTGCCAACATGAGTTTAAAGGGGAGAAGGCCCACAGTAACCGAGCTGGAGGTGGTCCCATCCTCTTCCTTCTGCACCAGTAGTGTACAAGGTTGCGGCATTTGTGAGGTTGTCTTATATTAAATGATGACAGTATGCTTGAAGTATGGCAAGTAACAATCCCTTTATACTGTATTTGTAAAGATACTCACATGCATTTTAGTGGAAAGTATGTATCATGCATCTAATGTTAGCGACAACAGTATCATTGGGATGGTTTGCAATCTGGAGAGCAACTGTAAATGTAAATAAGTTGAGTAAAAATAAATACAGCTGCTTATTTGTCATTAACTAAGAATAAAAAATACACATTTAGCCAATTTCTCAACAGAATTGTGCCTCCATACGCCTCACAGATTTGCACAGGAGGAGTGTTTCTTTGCTCACTTTCTGGGCCAAAAATTTTCTAGAAATCTCTAAGTAACTTGCCTGTCATTCTTTTTTCTTTTCTCAGCTCACTGCTTGTATGTACAGGCAGCATGTCAGGCTCACACGTGTCTCATACGGGTTGTGCTTGTTAGATTTTACTCCGGAAGGTAGAGTGAAAGGTCCAAATTCAGACTCCTCTGAGTGTAGGTGCCTCAAAAGATGGCAGGCAGAGGCCTCGATCGCCCCTCAGTGACTACCAATTGTGGTCTTGGGACTGGAAAATGTTTTCTGTTAACTGTATTTGGTGTTACGAGTAGCATTCAGAGGTCCTGTTCTGTGAAATAGGCTGTAGTTTACCATTTTGAAGATACACCTTGCACAAAATGATCTACAATGGCAAGCAATTGCACTTCCAGGTGTTTTAGGTATTTACCTTTGCATATTTACATTTCCTCTTGCACTGATACGGCGAGCGCTGTCATATCTGTATTTCCTGGGCATGTGGCTCTTTAGACAAATTAACCTTTTGCAGTTTTACTGAGGAAATTATTTGCAGTAATACTTTGTGAAGTAAAAAAAGATTGCAGAATTGGAAGGTATTTTGAATTCACAATACAGAAAAAAGTTGTGTTTTCTAAATGTTACTGAACAAAGAATTGTAATTTGTGAATAACATCTAAAAGCAGATCCAGATTACCTTTGAAGAGAATATATAGTGAAGTGTTAAAAGTCCATGTTGCAGCCCTTACTAGTAATCCTTGTTCATGCTGAAATATTATTTGCCTTAGTAATGTCATTTTTTTGTGAATAGTTTAGCATTTCAGCAGGGTTGTGGATATGTATAAGCACATAAGGAATTATTTTGCTTCAAGATTTTTCAGAGACCTGTTTGTTCATGTTGGTAGAGGCAGTGTTATCATGTGTTTCACATTAAACATTGCAACAATCTGAAAAAAATAGTTGATAGTCTTAAAGCGAATGCTTCTGATAACTGGTCTTTTGTGCTTTCCTTATACTTGAGAACAATAAGATACATACTTTGTCCTTGATCTGATGCATCTTCAGAAACTTTGCTTAATTTTAAGTCTTTGGATAAGTAGTTGTTTTTTGAATATGACCTGCTAAGCAGCAGTGGCTGTGCAAAAAATTACTATCCTGTGGAATATGCATTTTGGGTTCTTTTTAGGGCAGTGAATACAGGGATGACTTACTATTTTTATGACAGCTTTCATAGCATTTCTGCAAGAAACTTTTTTTTGCAGCAAGGTTTGAAGTAACATTTATTGGATCCGTGCTAGTTTAGTTGCATTAAAATTGCATGGTAATAATGTTCCTCTTACTATTTCACTGATAGTGCTTGATTTCTTACACTTGTTTCTGAATGAAATTAGGCATGATTTTATTATATAAAGATAGCAAATACAATTTTTGCATTTAATACTTTGCAAAATTCTGCATTTAGCATTACAGTAAAAGTGCGGAAGTGCGTGCCTTTGGAAACTTAGAACATATAACTTACCTCATTGGTGAACTGGTATAGTTGTATGTGTAGCCAAAACAATGCTCAAACATTCAAGAGAGATTAGCAACATGAATTTCAATATACCTCTTGAAAAAGACAAGACTACACCAACTAATAACGCAAAATGAAGCATTTCAGATGGATATAATCACATTTACAAATTCTTTATACATAATATTTGTGAGCAAGGGACTAAAGAAAAACTAGTGACATTTTGAATATACAGAAGAATCAATTGTGAGAACACCTAGTACTTTATGTTATGGATTCTTTTGAACATCCATTATGTAGGTCTAATGCTAAACCAACTTACTTTTGTGTACTCTTGTAATTAGTCTCACTGTAAAGTTAGCAATATTGTGGATGCTTGCAGGATCCGGCCCCTGCAGAAAACTTTAAATTCTGCTTGGTAGAGGAAAAACTTGTGTTTTCTGGTTGTGTTTCTTTTGATAGTTCAGGTTTAAAAATCCTTATCATTTAGATTGTCTCCAAAAGATTATATTTAGCATCAGTGTAACATTATGAATTTTCAGGTTTAGGTTTCCTTGAGCTTCGACTGCCTTGTTAGGATTGTGACATATGATTGATGTTGTGTTTCTTAACATGTCGGTCATCTCCCTTAGACTCGCCCACTGTAACCGTAAACCATTTTGGAATAAAACTGCAGCATGTTTATCATAAATTGCATGATACTTTTCCATCTGAATGTGCTTCATTAGACTTACCTTCTGTAATACTACTGGATCATTAGATGGCACGTAGAAAGAAATCGTTTCAGCAGTAATCCGTCAGACATGGAGAGCCCCCATGTGTTTGACATATAAATGCATTAAAGATTAAACCACGTTTCACTATCCTGTATAAAAAGTATTTTCAAAACTGTACAGGTATGGAATTAACTTCTGCTTGAGATGCCACTTTTGGATTTTACCAATCTTCATTTTCCTTCAAGGATTATGTTGCTTTTTAATAATTTCCACAGCACACAAACTTAGTTCAAGAAATTAAGACTAAACCAATTACACACTGAAGATTTTCAGCTGGAAGGTTTCTAGTATGACACGCATACCTTTGGATCAGTTTTAAAAACCTCAAACAAGCCACACCATTCCCTAAAAGGCACCTACTTTACAATTAGTTACTTTGGTCTATTTCTCTGTGCAGTAATTTTCTTTGTAAAGTAGAAAATTCGGAAGAAAAATGCTCCCTTTTTTAAGGAGAAAAGGATGTCAGGGCTTAGATAATAAACAACTATATTTAGAACTTCTGATGTAATGTGAGACATAATGTGATGACACTCTTCTGTACTATTCAATAAATTATTTGAAAATATTTCTCTGAAATTCTCAAGTGAAAAAGAGAAACCTGGAATTACAGCAACTTCAATAGCCACTGCCATCACAATAATATTGCAGTTAATTAATGTTTGTCCCTTCAAGTACAGCAGAAAGCGCACAGGTTAGAGAGGCGCCTTCCTGATGAGGTGTGTAAGAAAGTCAGACAAGGCTCTCCAGTAGCTGAACCATAGCAGGAACCTGTTCTTCCCTGTTGCAGTTTCTAACACGAGCTTCTGCTTATCCCGCAGATCACTTCACAGGGAGTGTAACTCTTGATCATCTTGTTGCTTCGTTAATACTGTTGCTCCAATGAGTGTTATTCCACACAAAGCTGCTGAAGTATCCGTGCCATGAAACAAGGGGATGGCACCCTGCATACAGCTTTCCAAACACTGTGCTAACGATTCAAGGGCACGCAGTGCCATCATTTGACCATTAGAGCATTTAAACAATTTTATCTCTTGTTCATATGTGAGGTGGAAGAAACAATCAGAAGACCAAAATTATACACCATTTAGAGTGAGTGGTGAAAATGAATTTATAAATGTATACAGTTTTTCTGTCAAGTTAATTCTATAGACTGAAATGGGACTTTACTATTCTGTCTGTTTCTTTTGTTAAGTTGGAAACAGAAACTTGGACTATTATTTGGAGTGATCATCTAATCATTGTCACAACTTTGTGAATGGTGCAGCTTGTTCTGCAGCAGTATGTTCTTTGCCAGTGCTTCCCCCTCCCATATTTATTGCTAATGAGATAATTAATTAGTTTAAACTCTTTTTCATTACTTGAAAAAAGAGCTGCAATCTCTGAAGAACAGCACCGAGTACCACATGTAGCATGTGCCAGAATTGCTGGTCCTCTGATTGAATGACCATATGTGCTGCAAAGGCCAGAACCAACAGGCCGGAGGTAATGGTGGTGTTCTTGCCTGCTTTAACTGGGAGTGACCTTGCCCTGGACAGGGTATTTTGTAAGATAGCAGTGGCAACTGCTGCTGGTGCTGATTTGAATGTAATTCTGAGCTTAATACTAAGAATGGGCAGAGATCAAACTCGGATTTAATAACAGAACTATAAGCCAACCCATAGTATTTTGTTGATTGTAAATGACAGGAGATGGTGTTTTAGTAATCCCTGTGGTTTACTTCGTTCATGTTTAGACACACAAGGTGGTTTAATTGGAATTTCTAGTATTTTGAGGCTTTAATGCTCTGAAACATATTAACTCTGGCTTAGCAGTGAGTGTTTATTCATTTTCAGACTACTGTAGGGTCATTAATCCTCAGAGCCCTCTTGAGAAGGAAGAGATAGGAGATAGGCACTGTAAGTATTATTCTGTTTTTACAAGTGGGAAAACTGAGGAGATGAATAATTTGGTCAAGGCCACACAATAAGCCTATGTGAGCTCTGAGATTTGTTTTGGCTATTAGCCCAGTGGTCAGGCCAGCCCTTGCAACAGTCTACTTTTTAAATTATATACTTATGGCTTGCTATTATTATTATGATGCCTTAATCGTCCCGTAGTCTGTCTCGGTAGATAGTTGTCTTTTCCCTTCAGGTAATAAAGGGAGCATGACTACAATAAAAACTTAAAACCAAGAAAAACCGTATGAAACCAGAATCTGAATCTAAGACTATTTTGTATATTTTCAGTTTTTGTAGAACATAATTAAACTGTCTCTCCGGTTCTGCCAAAAATGGGCTCAAATTCTTTCACTCGTATGTGCGAAAAGGGAATGATTAATAGAAATTATTTTCTTGGAGATCAGTTTGTTAGTCTCCTTTTTAATGTCAATATTGATAAATACTGAAAGATGTTCTATTGGACTTTTCATTATTTTTGAGAAATAGTATATGTGTGGTTTGAAAATAAATTTTATAGAATTAGAGAGGTCCTCTGAGCTGTACCCTTAGAATTTTTCACTTTAGTATAAGTGGTTGGTTGTTTACAGTTTGTAATTGCAGTTGCATAAACAGATGTACTTTGAAATAACAACTTATTTGGTAGGGTATAAGCAATGCTTTTGCATAGTGAAAGACGTTGGTTTTTAATGCCTATCTGAAACAAACATATTTTTTTTGCTCCACTAATGGGTTAATTGCTACTATCCCTTGGGGAAGATGTTTAGGTTTGCTTCGGTTGCAGTCAGTTTTTGTTGTAAAAATAACTTAGTCTGCAATATAGTTATTTTTAAACAAATTCAGAATGTCACAAGAAATTAATCATAATTTAATCAAAATGTTGACCATTTTGGTTAAATATTGGTTAAATATTGTATATAACATTTTGTTTACATAGGATTGATCAAAGTAGTGAAGCCCTACAAACTTTAGCACCATGTCTAATATTTTCATAAATGTCTAATACTTAACCCATGCACGAAGACATTCCGTAACTGGATTATGGAATGCAGCCTGTTCTCCCCTTGCCCACCTTCCTTCCCCGCAAGGCTGTGGTTTTTAGCCATAAGCGAGTGTGAAACTGCTCTTATCTACAAATAAAGCAGAATGACTTCATTGAGCGCATATACTTACTGCAGAGCCTGTCGGGGGTACAGCGAGGGGGAGAGGTACAGAGGGGCTTTGGCGGCTCGTGGCAGCGTACAGAGCGCAGCATATTGAAAGCCATAAATACTGTCCCACGGACATTGTGAATAATGTAGGTACAGCGTAAGCGGTTGAAGTGCTCACATTCTGCCTTCAGACATTTCCCTGCTCGTGAATTAGAGCTGGTTGTCAAGCGTGGGCTCGGAGGACCGTGCAAGGTGCCCTACTCTGTCATGTGGTCCGTATTTAACGCTTGAAGGGCCCAGGCGGGGGCAGGTGCCGCGCAGAGCCGGCGGGGTGGCGCGGAGCTGCCCGCTCTGCGCGGGTGGCGGGGGGGCAGCGGCGGGGAGCGGAGCGGAGCCCGCCCCGGCGGGGCTGACATTGACCCCGGCGGCTTTGCCTGACACCGCGGTCCCGCGGGTGGCGGTTCCGCGTGGGTGTAGTTGATGCCGCCCCGGGGCCGGCAGCCGCAGGTGTGCGTGTCCCCCCCGGGCAGGGCAGCGGGACGGCGCCCGGCACAGCCCGCCCGGCCGGCGCCGCGGGCGGGGGGGCGCCGCTGCCCGGTGTCCGCCGCTCCTCCCGGCTCCTCCCGGCTCCTCCCGGCGCGGCGGCAGGACGCGCTTCGCAGCCGACAATGAAATCTTGGCAGCTAATTGCAGGCGTGGGAGATGCCCTTCAGGTAAGGCAGAAGCAGGCTTGGAAGAATTTAAGCGGGAAGGGGAGCCGGCCTTTGCGAGCGACGGGGAGCGACCCTGAGCCCCCGGCTGGGTTGCGAGCGTGGGGAGGGGGCCGCGGGGGCAAGCTGGCATGTTTGCCTGCTGTTGGGGAGCCGCCGTCAGTGGCTCCCCAGCAGGAATGCGGCGAGGTTAGTGCGTGCGTGGGGCTTCTGGCTGCGTGGTTGGAGTGGCGGCCGGGGCACTGGTGGAATAGGAATCAGGGCGATGGGAGAGGCATGCTGATGGGATGTCGGCTAATCAAAGGTGTGTCGTATGTAAACTTACAGGGCTGTCTGCGGAGCTGCGCTTCATGTTCACGTTATATTTATCCGTGCGTATATTTCTGGCTGTGTTTATGTATATGTGTGTGCGTGGCATGGGTTTGTCTGCGTGAGCGAACACATGAATGTATGTGATGCTTACAGAAAATATGATGTGGGGAGATTATTTGTCCTTCCTCTGTGACTGGCTGAAGTTTATGGGAACTTCATCTTCAAAGAGCTGTTTAACTTTCTTTTGATGGGTTATATATTAGCATTTATATGAAATATGGCAGGAATCTCATTAGAAATGGTTTTGTCAGATGAATTATTGCCTTTTAGTAGACAGTTTACAGGATTCCTGACCAAACTGGTTGCATATTTAACTTTAGGGTACCTATATATTATCAGCATAATATTGCGACATTAGAAAACACAACATATATGAAGATTTTAAAGTTTTATTACTGTACTTGTCAAAATACGTAGGACAGAACAACAGCAATGTTGTCTTAATAAATACAGTTTAGACAGATAAATTTGGCTAACAATCCATTTATATATATATATAGATTTAAAAAAGCAGAAATAGACTATAAAAGACTGGGATTTAAAAACACGTATCAGTTGCCACCCAGATATAATTGCAGAGTAATTCAAATATTTTGAATTACTTTAGCAATTCTTCTTTAAAAAACCCACACACTTCAAAGTGTGGGAAAAACGTTGAGGAGAGTAGGGAAAGTAGGTTTTGCTGGCTTTTCAAAAAGGAACCTCTTCCGTACTCTGATAGCAGAGTATCATATTTTTTAAAAGGCTTGCTGTCACATGTGGGAGGCTGTGGCACAGTCTAGTAGTGGAACGCTGGGCTCTGTGCGGTTCAGACAGTAAAGGTTTGGTTAGCAGTTTAGGCACCATAAAATCACATTGCTTTCAGGACTGTACATTAAATTCCACCTCAGGTATTCTATTTAGATGGATGTTCAGGAATTTAGTAAGAAACAAAACAGTCTTTGTATTTGTCAGTTCTCTAGTGATAAGGAATCTGGTCTTGATACAGATATAATTAGGATTTATATACATATTAAATAGAAGGTTCACAGTCTTATGAAATACTTACCAATACAGTGCGTTGATTTCGTATGTATTTCTAAAATGAAGCAATTAGACGTGTAAAGTTTGAATAACTTGATATTCTGTTCATAAATTCTAGCTTTTTGCTTATACATTGAGTAATCACATTGCTGATCTGTTTTTTGAACATGCAAATGAGGGTGACTTCTGGAAAGTGAGCAAAACTGCTATTAAGTAAACAGCGTTCCCTTGTCTACAGCAGGAACAGTAGTGGAATATGTTGTAACAGTTTTCATGTTTGAATCATTTAGTGGAAACAAAGTGGACTTTTGGTTTTGATCCTCTATAGGTGCTTCTCTGTGTGTGCATGGGCAGTGTCTCTGTCAGTCATCAGGTTTACTTCTTTTAAACCTATGTATCTATTAGGGATTTGCTTGTCTGTTTCGGAGTTTTTCTTTCTAAAACAGTGCCAAATTTCTTAGTATTTTAGATGTTGTAAACATACAATATTCCCATTGCCTTCCCTTTAATATGTGGGCAAGAAGTTATATTTAGTCAGTGCCATCTCAACATCCAATACGCTGATACCTCGGCAAGTGTAAGTAGAATTAATTATACCCCTTTCCAAGCATAGTTTTAGAAAGATTGAGCTTAATGTTTTTACCTATTGCTACATAAATAAGCATTTGAAATCAGAATAACATAACAATAAATGAATGAAACAGCTTTATTGTTGTTATGTAGCAAGGTGTTATATTTGGTCTTTCTAACTTTAAACAGGTTACTTCAGTAGTATGTCATGGAATTGTTCAAAAATTTTTTGATAAAATTTTCACGTAGGGTCTCAGATTTGCTCATAAAATACAAAACTTTTCCAGGAACAAGTAATAAATTGATTTATTCAGTGATAAGCCTTGTGGTATTCTAAAGGCTATAAAAGGTCTAGAAAAACGTCCTTAAGTGTAATATTAGAAGTTTGGACTTTTTCTATTGTTATGAAAAATGTTACTATTAAATTTTAATAAATTTTAGTAAGATAAATATGTTAGAAATGGCAAATGAAGCATCAAATTGGAAAAGAAATATGGTTAACTCTTGCTTTTAAGTTATTGTGGCAGCAATTGTGAAAAAATACCATGAAAAGTAAACCAGGGTAAAAAATTTGTAGAGAATTTTACCCATAGAAAATATCTTGTCTAAATTTTACTTTGTATTTTAATTTAAGTAAGTAACACACTAAGAAGGAGTTATTTTTAAGATACCTCAAGCCTACTAAAGTTAAGCTTTTCGTCAACTTCAGTGATAAGGATTTTGGAGTTTTTCTTAGAATGATTATGTCACAAGATAGTATATTTCTAGAATTTAGAGGTGGGAACAAAGACTATAGAGGGCCATGATGACTTGAGGTGATTTTTCATTGTTTTGGTGTTTTTAATGTATATTTTAAGACGGGCGTATAATTTACATCCTCTCCTAGGAGCTAAGTGCAACTTTTGAAATGCATTAACTTTATGTGAGAATAAGGTTTACTTTTCAAAACTGCTATTCTGCCATAAATAGGCATATTTTCAGTCCATCTAAAAATCAATTTAGAAAAGTTATCTGCCTTTAATTTTGTTTTGGAATATGTTACAAAGGAATAGTTCTCATAAACTGAGTTGTCAGGATTCAGTAGAATTCAGTAGAATACACTGATACATAGATGATTAATTTTCACAGGTATACCTTTTTGCACATAAGACATACCATAAGTACATAGTCACCAGATGGAAGAAAAGTGCGGGCTTGTCATTTGAAAAGGTGCATCTTAAATATGTTTTCTCAAATTCGAATACTGTGGGATTGCATTTGGGTGAGATAGCAGTTTGGTTAGCAAAAAGAAATGTGTAAGTGACAGACTCATTTCTGGTAGCATTTCTTTCTAAATTTGGCTGTGAATAAAGTTTAATTGTATAGCCTGAGATCTCTTGTCAGCAGTGGAGTTCTGTACGTGTAGGCATAAGTTTTTTCCTTTTTTTTTTTTTCTTTTTAAGATATCAAATGGAGATGTTAAGGAACGTAGCAAAGTAGCTGTCTTCAGTGACATTGTACACTCACTACTTTTATTTTACTTGAACTTCAGTTTGGACAGTGTCAGAATGTGTTTGCTTTAGGGGATTGGAATAGAGTGTTAAGGATTTCTGCTTTATATTTGTCTTCATCATGCCTGTTCTGCATTTGATTTCAGTTAACCACGTTAAATTGCATAGGCTGCTATTTCCCGTCATTGTCATTGAAAATAAAGCACAGTATGGCTTCTTCCACCAGGTTGCAATCAGAGACTATTTTTGTTCTGTAGTTAATTACAGATTTCATGCACAGCTATAAGGCTTCTGGAGAGTGACATTTTTCTGATGGTCAGGAATATTTAAAAAAATGCCATGGTATCACAAAAGCTTGTTAATTGGCTTTCACAAACATGTAGACACATACAAACTTTTTTAAAGTACTAAAATGGAGAAACTGCTTGAGTCAGCAATAACATACAGATTCAGCAAAACTAGGTTATGAATTCAAGCAATTAAATGTGACAAAAAGCCCAGTTTTACTGTTTTGAATTAATATGCTTCCAGTAGGGTTTTTTTTTTTGAGATATAAAAACCTCAAAATGTTCACAAAAAAAAGTACACCTCCAAAGTGCAGAAACTCTTGAAAATCCTCTGGCTTTGCCTTTGCACCTTCAGTTTTTATTTAAATATTTTTATTGTCAGGAGAAGTAAACACTAATAATTTCTTCAGTTCAGTATACCTGGAGTTCAGCAGATACTCATTTATGTACCTGCGTTTTGGTAAAGATAATTAAAACCAGACTGGTTGAATGGTTAGGAATTAATAAAAGAATGTATTTTAGTTAATATTTAATACGCATTAAAAGTAAGATTTTCCAAAAAATGATTAGAAATCCAACCAAAATTTTCATGTGGAAGGCCAGAGGATCCGGGTTTTGTGTTTTTGTTTTTATGTATTTGATTTCCAGTAACCTTCAGCAGGTTTTCTATCTAGTAATTATTGCAAATTTAACTGGGTCGAAAAGGGGAGGGAAGTAACCCGATGTGAGTCGTGGTACTAGCAGCAGTGGGCCAACCTGAACTTGAATAGAGTTGTCGCAAGTATTATCAATTCACCACTTATATCTTGGAGTGTGATGTAAAATGCGAAGAACAACCTCTCACCCTTTGCAAATGGAAATTGTTCTGTCTGCTTGTGCTGTGGTGCTTTCTGGACAAGCGCTTATGGGTTTTTAACTTAAGCATTTCCCTTGTTAAAGTTGAACTTTCTCATTACATGAATAATAGTAATCCAGGAATGAGGTTTGATCCTTTTTTCAGGTAAGGAAATTGTAGCTTATATGACAATTTATTCCTGACTGATAATTAACCTGAATCTAATGGCTCTCTACTTTAACTGTAAAAATGTATTACAGCAAAGGGAAGTGAGAGGCATATGTGGCACATCACTGCTGCTTATTTGGAGAGTTATGTGGCGGCTGCTGAGAACTTGCATGATGCTGTAACAAAAATAACAGTGTTTCAGTGAATAATGTCATTTAGGATGAGACTCAGTATCTTTGAAGAACTACTGCCACATTGGAGCAAGTCTTCTAAGAATGTGACATTTAGATCAAGCCCTAATGGCGTATCATGGCGCTCTCCTTTTGTACTGTTTTACATGACTTTATGTTTTTGTGTTAGTGTCAACTGTTCACCTTTTTAAAATTACTCTACCCTTCTGACACAATGTGTCCTGTGGTATTGTAATCCTGAGGACTGCAGTTCAGCTCTGGCCTCTGATTTTCCATGACCCAGCCTTTTAATGTATGAGATCAACAAGTGGTGTGTGTAAAAGGAAGAGATTCATATTTCAGAAGAATATATCTGCTGCCAGCTGTGTAGGCAGGGAAAGTTTGATATTTGGTTGTGATACAGAGGAACCTCAAACTGTTAATTTTTATTAGACTCTTTGCAAAGCTAGATCTAAAATGAAGATCATCTAGTGTTTTCATTTGAAGACTTTTAATATTTTTAAAACATTTATGTGTCAATAAGGTCTGTATGATGAGCAGTGGCATGATTTCCCATTTTTCCATCTTGCCAGTTAAGCCAGCACCACATGAGGCTGTAATCCTGCACTAATCGTGACAGTTACCAGGAAAAGCAGGATACTGATGCCTTTTGCTGGGGAGCAAAATCGTCTAAGAACCAGATCTCATTACAAATGGCATTTTGTTCCAGTTGAGCTTTCCCAGTGTCAGCAGAGTCAAAAATCCAGCCATGGCAGACTGAACTTTTTACCAACAGAGAAGCCATGGGAATCAACGTAATTCCATTTTGACTATCGTATTTGAAAGTATGAGCCTTTTTCTTCATGCTGGTTATTTGTTTGAGCCACAACAAGAAGTAATATTTACTAGAAGGAGATGTTAAGAATGGCATTAGGTATTTTAATATATTTTCTTTACTTCCAATTGTATTTTCAAGATTTCTCCATCTCTCCAACAAGTATCTATAGTTGTAAGAACAGGTAAATCAAATTTAGCAGTCATGTAACAGTTTAGCAGAACTTCTGTTTGCCCAGATTTTAGACTCATAAGAACAGGGCGTTTTACCAACTCCCGGTGGTAGCTGTGGTTCAATGCTTGCACCCCTTCTTAATACAGTGACTTGAGGATGGTCTTTAGATCTAGGAAACTGGCAGTCTTGAGATACGTTACAGTCTCTGAATTGCCAATGAAAAGAAAGTTTACAAAGAGCATGTGCATGAATGCTGACCATCTTTTGGTAGGCAGTAGGTACAGGGAACTTAGCTCCTGTGCAATCCTTGCATGTCCTATACGAGGAAAAACTCCATTCCCCAAGTCATGCCATGACTAAAAAGAAGCAATCTTCTTAAATGAGCAACTGCAAATATTAAATAGCAACTACATTCTACAGCTGTTGTTTTCTCACACACTCTTCCTGTAGCAGCTATTAACTACTGAACAATGAAAAACAGACTAGAGCTTAAGCCTGTTTGTATGGTAGTGTTTCTTCTCATTAATATAAGTAGTATGTTTGTATATTAGTGTTCCTTCTAATTAATTATTATGATTCAGACCTGGGACAAGGCATTCTGTAAAGGGGAGGCAGTGTGGTAATTTTGCTTTCATTCATTTTCACCTATGCATAGCTGAGCAAGCACTGAACAAAATGCCATCCTGATGTTAAAATGAGGTATTTGGCCATGGTAGAAAAATAGGGATGGAGAGGACCACAGTTCTGTGTCATCCAGTCCTGCCCTACTTCCTGAAAGCATCATCTTTACAAGTGTCATTTGTGATAGATATCCAGTTAATCTTTAAAAACTGTCAATAAGGGAAATTCCATTAAATCCCTAGATTACCTGTTCCAGTGCTTGACTGTCTTTACTGTCCTGAAAAGTTTTTTTTTCTAGAAAAATGAAAATCTCCCGTGCCGCAGGTGACCTTAGTGTTTCATGTTCTCAGTGGACCGGAATTAAAAAAGGTTCCCCTTCTCCCTGTGGCAGTCTTATGACAGAGATTCCAATGCAGGACTCAGGCTTATGTCCCACACATGTTTTGATTTCTGTATTTTGGCTCAACCCTTTCTAGTTATTACTTGGTTTGCGAATCTTTACTTTTAATCAAAAAGACATGCTTTTTTTTGAACATTTTGCATTTAAATAAAAGTATCGAATTCATATAGTTTAATGAATGATTGGGAGCCAAATATTGGCCATGATTTACAATAGAATCAAGAGTATATAATGATTATTGTAAGACATTATTAGACATTTGAGACTGTGGTTCTCACAGGTGACTTGAGATCTCTAAGCTGCCTATTGGACTTCTTTATGAGGAAGAGGTTGTGAGGTTTATTATTTTGCTGAAGTCACTCGGAAGTTTTACTCAGAATCTATTATGCTCCTAAATTTATAAAGTGTGTATATGTAGATACATGTGTCTATGTGAGCATCTGTCTCATAAAAAGATAAAAGTTCAACATTTTTGCTGATGCATTCAAGAGTGGATTAGCTCTGCCTGCTCTTGGTTCACATCATTTCTCAGAATAATTATTACTAGGTACTTTCATCCTGTCAATGTAACCTCGCAGGGCAAGGGTGGGGAGAGAAGAAATGCAAGATGAGGGTTTGGAAGACAAATCTTTTGGAAGAAGGGCTGTGAGACGGTCATACTCTGCTTGACCAGTTGAGCACCTCTGCGCTTAGAGGGGATATATCCAACAAGATCTGAAGGACTGTTATTGGATAACCTCCTTCCAGCCTGGATTATCCCAGGATCCTATGTTATCCATTGGGTGGACATGATGAGCAAAGGGTTATTTCAGTGACTCAGGTCTGAGGGTAAAGCCACAACAGTGACAAAATGGGAAATGCTTCTGCAATTTTGGAAGATATATGTACCTATGGAAAATGATGTAAATCTATTTCAGAAATTTGTAGTAAACTCTGTTTAGGTAATGAAAGCTAAATGACTAGTATTATAAAATAATTGTGTATGAGTCATTGGCTAGTGCATAGCTTGACTTTGGGTATGCAGTGGAACAAGAAAAATAGAGGATGGAAATTTCAACTAATCATACACTGACTATATGACTCAGGTACACTGTCTTGTGCATTCATAGAACTGAGGTGGATTGGGCTGTTCTTATTTTGTTCAGGTTTTCACAGTATAGAGGGAGCCAAGGGCATTGTGCCCATTAAGATAACAGGAGACAAAGATGGATGAGGAAGCAGAGATTCTTATGGGGAATTATCTTTAAAAATGGCATGCAGGATGTATACGTTTATTCCCCGAAATCTTTGTGTCTGTGAAGCATAAAGATTGAGAAATTCTGACTGGATCCAGGCAATTTTTTTCAGGCAGTTATTTCATTGAGGGTGGGGAGGAAGGTTAGGTAACTAAAAATCTGTCTTAGTTATTTTAACAAATGAACAAATTTTGTCAATATTTTAAGAAAATTGGAAACATGGAGGAAAAGAAGAAAGAGAGAGCATTACAACTTTGCCATGTTTCATTTTGGCGTTTTAAAAGGAATTGTCCTTTTTTTTCCCCCACTAAGAAATTTCCTTTTTTGTTTTTTTTTTTTTTTTTTTTTTTTTTGCTGCATGATGTAGAACTGCAAAAATACCTGGGTTTAGCTTGAGTTAGTAACAAATGTTTCATTTAATCTTTCAACATTGCGGACAGTAGACTGCATTTTTTGCTTAAGGGAACGAATTCTAACATGCCATTGAAGGTAACAGCATTGACCTGTTCTTCTCCATGTCTGTAGTGAGTAGGATGTGAAGCTGTGGGCTTAAATTACACAAAGGAAGATTTAGATTAGGCATTAGAAAGGCTTCCTGATAGTAAGAATACTTAATATTTAATTAGATGAGTTAGGAAGATTATGGGATTTCTATCACTGGAAGCTTTTAGGAAAGGTTTGGAAAGCAAGTGTCAGAAAAATGCAGCTGTATGCCTTTGTATGTAAAGACGTACTATAGGATTAATTTATAATCGACAAAACTTGTTCTTATTTCTGTGTATTCCTTGTACTAAAATAGGAAGTCTTTCTCAAAAACCAATTTCCCATTCAGCATGTAAATGTCTCTTATGTCTCTACCAAGATTTTTTTTTTTTTAAACAAAATTCTGAAATTGACCTCTTGCTATTTTTACACGTGTGTAAGGCAGCGAATCAGTATTATAAATGTTTTCCAGAGAAACAGAATTCAGAAAATACTGGACTTCTGCAAAGTTTCTGATAAGAATCATAGATACTCCTTTGAGCCAATTTTTTCTTCTTTTTTGAGGTACAGTGCAATAAGAAGTGTGCACCTCTTCATCCCTGCTCCCAACTCCCCTCTCAAGTGTTTCATCTTATGTGATTGCTGGTGAAACTTGTATGTCGTTTACCACTTAGTTGTGAGAAAAATTCTTGGTGCTATGGAAGCACTGAATAATCCTCCCAATAAGGGTCAAGGCAAGTATAATATACTTAGAATTGGATGCATTTGAAGAATCGGTTCTATATAAACTCTTACAAAATCTGTATTACATACGAGGGCTTCCCTTATTCCTTTAGTATTGCCTATACAATTTAAAATACAAACATACAATCTAAACTAAGCTATTTTGAATATATTTTTGCTATATTGATATAAAGTAATTTTTTCTTGTGACAACTGGACAAGACTTTCCCGTCTTCTATTAATGACATAACATTAAGGTTTATGAATAAAAAGCTGATTGCACAGAATATACTAGAGCAGTTGAGACTTACTTTTACTATTTAAGAAGTGTAAGAGTGCCTGGGGCCAGAGAGGCTCTGTTGCTCTGTTTTTTATGTAGTATTCTGCACACTCTATATAGGAACCATCAGCCTCTGTCAAAAAAAACCTTCAAATGAGGGAACAATAGAAATTAAAAGGTTATGTTCTTAAACAGTCAGTGCACACGATTGGTTCTTGTCTCTGGAATTTTAGTTTACACTGAAGTTGCTTGATTTGGTGCCAGCATTGTGAGAAGGATAAGCATGTTGGACGCCCTCTTTTCTCAATTTTTTTTTAAGGTACTAGAGCAAACAACTGGTTTGGCGTAGGATTATGTTAGAGGGAACTGGAATCAAATCAGTGAAGACAGTTGCTGTGGAAAATCCATCTTTCTTAAAGATGGAGAAGGAATGGTAGGGAACAAAGTCCCATTGTGCTCCGGACTCCTTTTTGATATGACACAAGCCCCTGTTGTGTCTAACCATAGTTTTTCTAATTAGTTTTTACCTTTCTCTGGACAGACAAATAGCAAAACATACTGTTCAGCTTAGAAGTGACATCATTTTGGAGGAAGCAATTAATTTAGTTCAAAGAAAACTGTAGTTTTAGAATAGACTGTAGCAAATAGGAAACTGATATGGAAACACTAAATAGCGTTCGGTAATATCTGTATTAAAGAAATAGCTGCCAAGATACTTATTACTTGCAGGCATTTCAAACTTCAACAGGTTTATAAAGAATTTAATATTTTCATATGCTTCAGTGTAAAGCCATCTGTCGCAGTGACAGAACAAAGTGTTGAGAACAAGAACAAACGTATGTTTATGGAAGTACTCCATGAAATGTTAACAAGAAAGACACAAGACACACAGCAGTATCTTGTAACAAATGGGCAAGGGATTTGAAAAAACACGGCAATCATCTTCAATATTTACAATTATGATTTCTTTTCTAATTTCTTTTTGTGTAGAAGTGTTAAAAAATAAAAGTCTGTCAATACAGATGGTGAGGGAGACAGGAATGCCGAGTAAAATACTGTTTACATCCACCTTTTGTAGCTTTTCATGTTTCTGCTCTCTTTTTCTTACAGTTTTAAGCTTATATCTGAATACATTGGTATATATGCTATACCTTATGTAGTGTTTCATACGTCTGCTGGACTTTTTAGTGCAAATTAAACAGCCTGAAACACTCACAGGAGCTGAACTTTACTAGTACCTTCTTCCCATCCCCTGTTTGGGACAGATTTTATTCGTGAGTGCACAAAAGAATGAATCACATTACAGTGTTTGAAGTTAGAAGCTGATATATAGTGTGACTTTTAACCTGTCATACCCCAAATATGGGACACAGTGTGGGTTAGTAAGAGATACAAAGAGATTATAGGGGAAAAAATGGTACTGAGACATCAAAAAGAAAGCAAGTGTTCAAGAAAAGTTACTTTGAATCTTTTGTCAATGGTATTGCAACAAGAAAAATCTAGTTCTAAAGAATCTATACAGTTGGATTTTTAGTTATAAGGTAGAAAGGATATATTTCACAGCAATTCTGTTATCTTCGAGTCTCCATTCTCTCTACAGGTTTGGGTGACTGGGAGAAAGGATTGAATTAGATCGTGCCTTAGCAACACTATGAATTTTCTAGGAAGTGTATTTTATGTTTTAAAATGATAGGTCCAAAAAAGATGTGTGCTGAAGGGTTATGGAGCAGGTTATGGTATAATTCCCTCCCCCATTCAGGTATGAAATCCTGTTCTCAAAGCAGGACGCAGCTTGGTGGGCCAGGTACTTAGTTTGAATTGGCAGCATTCCTCATTGATGTGGGAAAGGGCAGACCTGATTATTTTTTGATAGGAGTTTTAGGTTTTACTCTAATAATTATTTTCTTAATGAGATTTATAAACATAGCATGGATTAATTTTCATCAGCCTTCGAAAATTTAAGCCAGTGGAATGCAGAGGTGGGAATACACAAATGTACTAGCAATATCACCCTGAGATAACAAACAACAAAAGTACTCTCTAGTATTGACAATGTTGTCATTCTGCGTTAACTGGTAATGTTCCTGTTATTTCATTTTTAGTCAGTCTGGAAGTTTTGAATGTATTGCATTGTGGCATCTTTCAGCAATATTAAGTGTCCTTAAAGGAGCAAGCAGCATGTGAAAGTAACAACGTCTGAACTGTTATTTGAGTTCCGATAAATAGGCAAGTTTTTGAATTTGTACTTAGCAACAGTGACATCTTGTGGCTAATATGAAAATCCCAGCTCTGTTTCAATACTGAGAAGTAAATAGTTAAAAAACCCGCAATTTTATCAAAACAGTCAAATCACATGATGTAAATAAGTGTTTGCAAGATCTTCAGTGTTACCCTCTAAATGAAGAGAAAGAACCGGTAGAGAGAAATACAACTCCTTGATCAGACTTGAGCTTGTTTTTTATCTATTTTAGCTTTGGCAGAGCAGGGCCCTGGATACCAGGTAACTCAGATGAAGGTGTATGGAACTGTCCTAGAAGCAAATCTGCAATTAGTCCTCATAAAGGTTTATCTTGATGTTTAATGTTGAGGGGATGAGTTTGATCCTTAAGACAACAAGTTTTAGACATCAGGGTAGAAAGATTTAGTTCCACTTTGAACATTCTTTAAATTTCCATGAGTATTCAGCTTTGGCAACACACTCTGACAGTGAGTCTTACCATTATGTACACCTGTTGTGTTTAGAAAAATCCTAACAGGTTGGATTGGTGAGAGGGGAGATGTCCTCCTGCTTTTCTATTAATTTTCATTGCACATTGCTGTGTTCTTTTTTCTGAGAACTGAACTTTCTAGTTCTCTGTGCAACCTATTGGTATTTATTTTGGCACTCCTTTTTATTTCCTTTAAAAAATAAGCAGCCTTAGTGTTATTTCTCTGGTTTTCATACGAGAATTTTTGGGTCTTTTAACCAGTTCAGTCTTCTGTCATTACCATCAGTATTCTCTTGGACCCTCTCACTTGTACACTTTTCCTTTCATACAGACTGACTAGCTTTCGTGCAACTGAAGCAGGTGTGTCTATTGCAAATTATAGGAAAAGTTCCTAGTAGGATATCACATGCCAGTGATATCCCCTTTACTCTGCCAAGGGGTCCTGACTTGTAAATAAGGTTTACAAAGTATTTGTGATGCTGCTGAGACTTTCTCTTACTGCTAACAACAAAAAATTGGCAGTGGGCATTTTTTGTGCTGACTTAGTTTCTTTGTCAAAATACAGGCTCTTTTCCATTGATTGCTTCCAAAATACAAATGTTAATAATGCATTTATAGCCATTTTAATTGTCCAAATAATTTGTATGCTACCTACATGATAAAATTTTTTAAAGCTTTTTGGTATTAATGAGTTGGCTTTTCTTGCTCAATAGACCGTCCCCTCAATGTATTTGACTTTTATTTTGATGAAAAATGGTAAAAGGTGATATTATTATTATTCTAATGCTGCCCAGCATCAAATGGTTGTGAAAATTACTGTCTAATGAATTCTGCCATGCCATTAATTAAGATTGGTATTAGCAGAACAAACTTGAGGGTTTGTTACATTTACTGATAACTGGTTTCTGTAGAAGTTATAGAACTACAAGGAGAATGTTGAGTATAATGTTTTATCTAATAGAACTGGTTCTCAGAACACAAATCAGTCAATAAGCAATGAGAAACATGCACAGTCCTAACAGATTGTGTCAGTAATCTGAGTGGGGTTTGCTTCTCTTTGTTGGGGACGTTCATAGTGTCCTTAGAGAAGGGGTTGACCCAAAGCAGATCAGCGTCCTGAGGCACTTTGCTGTCACATCTGCTGTTAACGGGTTGTGAGCAGGACCAACCGGCAAACTGGTAATTAATGTGAGGTTTCTCCTGTCCACGTGTATGTGCACTCTCTCTTCTCAAAATGTTACAAAGACCTGCCTTTTGTCTTCCAGACAGTAATGTTTGTTGTTTTACTTATTGCTGTTTGTTCTTTCTGTGTAACATTCAGCATCATCTTTATTTGATTTTCTGTTATTTCCCAACTGTCAAAAATTTATTAAATTGTTACAGGAGAAAGATTAAATTTCCCTCCTGGAAAAGACTGGGTTTATGGTACCTTGTCCTATACTACAGTTACTGTGTTGCCTGTTGGTAATTAATATTGCCAGTAGGCCACCAACTATTCCACAGGAGATACTACTGGGAAGTGCGTTTCCCCCATTAATAATGATTATAGCTGCTGGTTTTGTGGCACTTTGCACAGTTGATGTGTACTAATTTGTTTGAGTGTGCCTCTCAGGGAAGATCAGGGAGAGGATCAACTAGTTTAAGCGTACTTACCAGGCTTAGGTATGAGATAAAGTAGCAGCAGTTTGGGTATGGACAGAAAGAAAAATTGACGTACCTTAAGCTACTCTGCTGGGAAGAGGGAAGGAATAAACAAATAACTGTAGGTGCTCTGGTGGTTGCAGAGGGATTGGGAGGGATATGTGTATTCAGAACTGCATCCTAACACATCTGCATTGTGCCTGGGTCATAACACAAATGCCTGTATTCCTTTAAAAACGTGACTCTTGATGCTACTTCCCTTTTGTCTTAGTTCCACGTTGTAAGTAAGGTTATGAATCACGCCTGTATCTCACAGAGGAGGGTTGAGGATAAGCACCTTAAAAATTGCGAGAAACTCGTAAAGCTGGGCCTCTGACAGATAAATTGTGATTCATTGTCCTTCTGTCCCCTCTTTTGTTGGAGTCTTGCTGAGGGCACTGAATTTCAGATGGAAGAGGAGAAATAATTTGAAAATTTTCCCCCCTCCCTAAAGGAATAAATACCAAGTGCAGAGCTACTGATTAAAAACATATCTCTGAGGAGCCTAACAGGAGCTAATCCTTAGGATATATTTAACTAGCTTCTAATCCCTTTTAATGGTAAGCGCATCGAGAGGTAAAAGTTTCTTCTATGTGCCATAGGTTACCTAGTTCTTCACAGAGTTATCCTTTCACTTACTCCAAGTTAGCCTTTTCTTCTGTGTTGAAAGTTGACAAACTATGATGCTTTATTAAGAACACCACTGCAGTACTTAAAAAGTACTTATTGCCAAAAATACAACAAAATGTCAAAGTTTATTTACTGTGGAGGCCCTAGTTAAGTAGTTTCTCTCTTTACTTGCACCTCTATGGCATAGCATGAGATCTCTTGGCTGGTAGTGATAATAGAGGTATTATTTTCTCCCCTTAAGCAAAATGATGTGTTCCTAAAGTAATATGCTGCAGTGCAAATTATAACTGCTCTTTTTGTCATGACAGGACTGTAATCATCTCATGTCACTGGTCACCTCTCTAACAGCTAATTGGTTCTCAATGCTGTCTAGCAGAAGTAAAAGAAGAAAAAGAGGAGCATTTTTTTTCTTTAGCTGGTGCCAAGGCTTCTGACGTTTACATATTGTATTCTCTGTTGTATGTGGGAAATAAGTTGGTGATTATTGGAATTATTTTTATATCCTAGAATAATTTGCTATTGAGTGAAACATGAAAGCTACTTCAAACATTAGAGAGCATTTCTCGTAGGCTGATTTATTTGCAGTTTCTGTGAGATGTTTTAAAGTGTCGCTTCAAGTCTACATTATGTATCTACATAATTAATGTAGATAATGAAGAAAATAGAAAGAGAAAGTTGTTTTAAGTGAGATAGTTAAGCAGTTAAATGTTTATTAAATTGCAGTCTGAGACCTTGGGGGGGGCAAAGGAAGGGTATTTGGGTTATAATAGATACAGGTAAAGAACTATTTTGGTGCGATTGTTTGTATTTTTCATCAGCATCTCCCAAGTGGGTCATGATTCCAGTACACAGTCTTGTAATCTCCTGCAGTGGCAATGATTCAGCTTAAAAATCGATAGGGCATGAGGTGTTTCAAGTTCTCATTATTGTAATGTGTCAACATCACTTCAGTGACCCCAGAGCCCTATGTTGGCTGATTTGTTCTCTGATTTATTGTGCAATCTTGTAGGGCAAACTATAATTTCACTTGCAACCAGAAACTCTACTTTTATGGTTTGTGTTCTAGTCTCCAGTCATTAGGATGTTCAGAGACAATCAATACCTGTGTTTGCTACTGAAGGTTGAATGAAGTTGTCAAGCAGCTAAATTACAAAGAATACAAACAAAAGAGCATTGTTATGGCTGAGCAGACCAGGAAATGTGTTTATTTAAATTTTCATTCCCTATCAACTCCATGAATGTTTTTATTGCTTAGCACTGTCATAATTTATATTCCCCTATATACCTAGAAGTTTCAGATCTTAGATTTTGTAGTTGTAATTACTTACTGTACTACCTTGTCTTTAGGTTATCGGTGTTCATTTATTATTCTGTTGTCTCCTCTGTATCTGTCCAAATTTAATAACGTCATGAACAGGTAAAGCAGTGTTGTTAATTCTGCAGTGCTCCTCTTCCCCCGCTCCTAATTTAGATGTTTCTTTACATGATCAAAGTGCTGCAAGTGATAACAATGTGGTCTGTATCAGTTTATCTTGGGCAATATCATACCTATTGATGTATTTAGAACGTCTCAAATAAAACTGAGGGAGCTTCGCACAGCCAAAAGCTTTTAGGACTTCCAGTGTGTTGACGTGTTACACCTCACATGCTGAACTGCTAATCAGAGCTTAACGCAACAATCTTGAAGCCAAATAGCTAAAATTTCTCAAAGCGATACCCATTGAACTTTAATTCTTCATTTTCTATTAAACACATTTTATCTCCAAGAGGTATTGATATATTTTGGAGGACTATATTGTATTCTTACCTGTTTAATAAAACAAACAGCAAACAAAACCAGAAACAAACAAAAGTCCCAAACCAGTACATATAGTATAAACAGTAATTATTACAGAGCAAGAATGTAATGTACTGGAAAAAATGCATCTTCAACATTTTCTTTCCAATCTGTATTAGTAGTTCCTTGACCATTATGAAGCTGCATGACAAAGTACATTTGGCAATAGTTTCCTGCATTTAACTTAAAGGAATGTAAAAGCCTATAAGATAAACAAATGCACTGCTGAATAAGAGAAGCGTAGGGTTTCTGAGGTAAATTTAGTATTACTGTATATTTTGAAATGGAGCTGAAGACTTGTCACTGTTACGACTCCTTCAAGGATGCCTGTTTGATCTTAGGTGCTGGGGCTACTCGTTGCTGTAGGAGTCGTTTGCTGTATGGTTGCTCTGTTCTTACACCCTTCCCAAGCTAGACGCTGCTGGCTCCACCTAGAGAAAGGATAAATGGGTACCTGTCTACCCCAGAGTGTTAATTCTGGGTGTTTTGGGGAGTATTATTTAATGAATCTCACCAACGTTTAGTCTCCATAAAATTGCGATCCTTGAAGGCCTGCAGCAGAAACATGTATTTCTACATCTGGACATCACTTTTTGGATTCAGTCTGAATGCTCAAGCATGTTAGCAGATTGTCAATTAAGTGAAAAATATCCAGCGTCTGGAAATGCACAAAGTACGAGGGAGCAGACCATCTGTATATTTTATGTTTCTTGAAAAACTGGTGACTGGGCAGTATTTTTCCAGTATACATAATAGATTTAATATTGTCCTCCTTCTGAAATACTTATTTCAGTAGAACTTTCATCTTTGAGAGCTCACAGCTTACCTAATGAGAAAACATCAGGCAGCATGTAAATGTATGTGAGCCTTAAATTAAATAAATCTGAAATAAAACAATTTTTAAAAGTTATGTGAAACAATAACATCCATATTCACTACCAAATCTAAGACAAATAAGAAAATATGCAGAACTGGAAACAAATCCGAGAAGAACTAATGTCTCAGATTCAAGGTCATACATTTCCAAAGTAATTTTCATAGTTGTATAATAGGAATTTTGCATTTAGATTAACGAATGCTTATTATTTTATTGGGGAGATTAGAAAGTTAGTAATTCTCAAGAATCTTCTTTTTTTTTTTGTCCTCTGTTTTCTCACCCAAGCGATTGGTTTTAACTATAGTCTCTAAAACTCCTTTTTTCTTAAGCTGTGCCCATATAGTCTGGGGGGCACAGTACAAAAATTATTAATGCTTTTTAAAATCTTACTTGCAAAATCATTAATTTCTAGGTTTTATTATTATTATTCAGTAGGTTATTATTATTCAGTCTCTCTAAGGAAAGGTTGACATCATTAGTGAACGTAGTGCATGCACAAATTCATGCACGTGCTTCTCAAATACTCCAAAATAGGCATGCTTGACTACAGGAGGAAGTTGTGCACAGATTTCGGATGCTTCTTGAATGCTGGTATTAGTAGTCCCAGTTCACTGTGGAAAGAGTTGGGGTTTTTATATGAAAGTGCCTCATAATCATTTACTAAGCTGATCTATTTAAAGACTTTTGCAAGAAATTGAAATAATTGTCATGGGGTTGGTACAGCTTTAAAAAGTTAACATCTCTGGCCTTATATGTCACAAAAAGATATGGGTCTTTTCTGCATGAGAATTTGACCTATATAACAGAATAATGTGGCATAATGCAGAGAAAGGAGATGAGGGAGAAGGTGGGCTGTCGCAAACCTTTCAAGTGTTGCACAGGCCGTGAAAATCTGTGGAGCTGCTAGAAGGTAGATAACCTGTGCAAATTAATTTGTCTACTGTACATCCTGTGATGTATAATTCATTTTACATTGTAAATGTCCCACATTCTGGAGGCCAGGACTGTTTTAAAGTATCTGATCTGAGCTGCTCATAGAGCCCTTGAAATGTTTATTTAAAAAAAAAAACAAAACACATGGTAAACATGCAAGAAGTTCTCTTCATTGTTTTTATTTTTTGAAAAACTTCCTCATCCTCAATATAGTTTTTAAAGTTTAAAGAAAAATCCTGTGTAGTTTGGCCTTTTTTTTTTATTTTATTTTATTTTATTTCCTATTTGCTGCATACACATTGCACCATCACCCAGAGATTTCTAGAGCATACAGAATATCAGAGTTGGTTATTTCAGCTCCCTCTGAATACTTTCGGAAAGTAGAGGCAAATGTTGCTTTGCTACAAAGATCCCCCTCTGCTTTTTCCCACCTGTCAGTCAAATACCAAGGAGTCCACACCAAGCATAACTCACATTGCATAAATTCTGTACAGCGTGGACATGTTGACTGGCTTAAGTCATGCGAGGATAAGCTTTTGGCTTTGGTGATCACTGTCAGCTATCACAAGACTGATTGAGGAATGGTGATTTTCAACTAATAACGGAGTTTACAAGATTAATAAGGCGTAATTGAACGATATAAATCTTAACCCTTAACCAGGCACTGTAGTTGCCTGTAACGTGGTAGATAGGAAGTGGGCCCCACAGATGACTGATGGCAAATGCCGCAGAAAGACAATTGTCTGACATAGTTGTGTTACCCCTCTTGTGTCTGATGCTTGGCGTCCGAGAGCACAGACAGCTGACAGATTGCTAAGCGTGGTGGTAATGTAAATGCAAGTGAGATGACTGAACGCACACCTAAGCAGCCACTGCTTCTGGGTTTTTTTTTTGGTTTTGGTTTTTTTTTTTTTTTTTCAGTCTGATTTATCTATTTTTGAATTATATAACCACTGCATACTAGAAAACAGGAAAAAGAAAAAAAAAGAAATTATTTTTCATCAGTATTTGCTCAGTCATTTCAGTTATATGTACTCTGTCATTATACTTGGTATCCTGTTAGCTGTTTTTTATACAAAAAGCATGATTATTTCATATTTCATCACAAGGCAGACTTCATCTTAATTTGATGCGTATATTCAAATAAAAGGTACAGCACGGTTCAGCAAAAATCTGGACAGTTTCATTAATTTAATATATTTTCTTTTATTTGGAAATTCCGCTGAGATGAAAATTGCACTGGGATGAGATTCTGAGTTGTATGTATTTCCACTGAGTTATGGAAGTCAGACCACCTTCTTCCAGGATTTTCTCATACTCTGCTGTAATTAGATGAGGAAAATGAAGACTCATGTATTGGACCCATGAGTATTGGTATTGTTGCTAGAGAGTTGTCCAAGCATAGTGTTAAGGAACTCTGTAGGAAGCAGGGAGGGAGAAGCTTTTTACTTTTTAAAAAGAAAACCACTTTTGACACTTACTGTTAATTCCAACTGGATATATTGTTTTCACTGTGCACTGTTAATGCCTGCTGGTCCTGCCACTATAGGTAGCTGCAGCAATACCCAATACCCCTACCCTTTGGAGTCACCTTTTGGGGGGTTGTGAAGCTCAGTGTTTTCAAAACACTTTGAGAAGTGCTCTCTTAAAAGGATATTATGTGTGTGTAAAATACTGCTGTTCCTGCTGAAGCTTGGACAAATGATAAACCTCTGTGGCTGCAGAAAATTACTGAGTGCTGCATAAGCTGTTCAAGTGCTGCTTTACCAAATCAAAGATACTGTGCTCAAGCACTATAAAAAAGAGAACTCCCACGGTGAGAGACAGCTTGCTACAATGGCATTCAATTCAAGGTCATACAGTGGGGAAAAAAGCCAAATTAAGCATTTTTAGCAGTGAAAATATATTGAGAAATAACATTAAGGGTGTGAAGATACTGGAAAGGAAAACAGTAAAATCCACGTAGCAGAACAGTTGTGTAAGCAATGTTACAGAAATGGGCATCAGTATACTGTCACTTACATTTTGTGTATCACTAACTGAAAATACTTTCCTTATATGATCTTGTTTTGCATGGCTTTGCGGCTTCTCACCTTTGTTACTACAGCTCTTATCTAGACAATTTTTTTAATAAATTGTTGTGAAATGAATGGGAAAGCCATTAGCAGTCACAGCACTGATTTGATGATGGGAGGTGTTTGGTTTTTTCTTGGGGTAACATTTGGAATTTTTGACAGACAAAATTTACATGTATGAAATTTCTTAAATAAGACTCACCAACCTTTATACCAAAATACTCTATGTACATACCAATTATATTTATCCTGTATTGATTCTTTACTAGTACAATTGATACAATTTGAAACTGTAAATATCTCCTTTGCCTACTACTGAGGAAATGTTTGCGTCTGCAAAGAAAAAAAAGGATTGAGATAATTTTGTCATTGTCATCGGATACTAAAGCCTGAAGAAAATACTGAACGTTTTAAACTTTAGTATCATATTCTTATACAATATTAAATAGTAAATATCATTGATCGATTTTGAGCACAAAGTAATGTTGATCAAGGGACCGGCACAGTAAAATTGCTACTTTTTATTGTATAAAATCTTGGTAAATTAGTAAGGTGTGTACCAGTGAAGAAATACATGCCATTTTGAGCCCCTGCAATTAAGCTGCGATTAGAAAGATGACTGATTATGATGTGCTTGTCAGTCAGCATAGACTTGTGTATTTTCAGTTCTGATCCCATGATGATTTTAATTTTGCACTGAGCAAGTACTGTTTGTTACGACAGTAGCCTGAAGCCCACCAAGCCACCGCACAGCAGAGGAGGGTGGTAGCCCTCCTCTCCAAGGAACTGAGCTCACGACTAAAGATCATGATGTGAGTTGACACTTGTGAGAAACCGTACTGTGACTTCTGTCCAGGTTCCGTTCCTTTGCCTGTAAGTATATGACCTGGTGCTATTCTGAGCTACTTTCTTTCTGTTGGTTCATTTTGGAGAGTTTTAAGTCAAACCATGCTGTCTTCTAGGGAAACAGATGGAGATGCACAGGCCCACATAGGTACTAGTACGAGGTGTTGAGAACGGTATTTAGAAGGGTATCCCCTGTTGAGAAGATTGATCCTTGGGTACCGCTTGTTTGGATGTTTTTTCTGTCCGCTCCTGAACTCTTCAACTCTTCTAGCGTAGAAGCATGTTAAAGTAAATCAATGAGGTGAAATTCTGGTGGGTTTTGTTATTCTTCTCTTTATCTGGGTTGTGATATTATCACAAATAATGAAGTAGTGCTTTGTGTACACTAACTGTGTTCAATAAAAGTGGAATCTGGAAGCATTACAAAGTTTAGCAGACGGGCATATGTTTCAGGGTGGGAACTGAAATTTTCCTTTCTGACAGGTTTCCTTGAAACTAGATTGACACTGGCATCCAGATTTTCCTAGAAAAGAGAATGCCAGAATGCTGCAGTCGGGGCTCGTGCTTATTTTGAGCACTTCAGTAAACTGGCAGAAAAGGAAAGGCAGGTAGCCTGGAGGTGCGTGTCTCTTGCCAGGCAGTGAACTACGTGGTAGTGCTGCAGGACCAGGCTGTTCTAATCTTGACAATTCCACATACTCAATGCAAGTACTAATCTAAACTTGAACTTCACCTTCGTAATATTACAGTTGTTTTTCCGTAATGTGCTCTGTCCTGATCTATCTTCTTTGCTGGCCAGATACCTACAGCAAATGTAGAGCTGTCTCCGAAATGAGAAAGAAGGATTTTAATTTCTTCTTGTTACACCCTAATTTCTGGTTGCCTGTCATTAGTAACTCTTAAAATTCTTTTAGTCACACTGTATGCCTTCCCCTCGACTGAGCTGAATTGACTTTTCCTGCTCCTGCACGTCTTAATTCTCTCTCATACACTTAACATCAGAAGAATTCTTTCTCTTCTGCCCAATGTTCCCATCACCTCCTGGAGTTAATAGCATTAAATTCTTGCATTAACATTCAATTTTCAATTTTGGAGCCTTGAAACATCACCTGCTCTGCATGAAGGAATAGTTTTTGTGGTGAGGTTTGAATTGTTATATTTTCAACAGAATTAACAAGGTTTGAAACCTATTGCGCTTCAAGAGGTATTTTACATCTCCAGGAGTGAAATGCTGTGTTCACTGAAGGTTTTCACTCTGGGATGACTGTATATCCATATCTTTTTTTCCATCGCGCTTGCACTGTCATTTATACATTTCAAGATACAAGAAACTGGGCAACAAAATTTTAAAAGCAAGCCTGACTTGGAAAACAGGCACCGATACAATAAATGACATGGTTACACAACAAAGGCATTTGTAAGACTGTGAACAAACACATCGGTTACCTGTTTGGATCACTTGCAGGAAGTGTCCTAGTAGAACTGAAGTGTTTGGTGGAAACAATGGTCTGATATGAGAGGATTCAGGGTGCAATCCGGGAAAACCAGAAACCAGTGCAACTACAGAGGAATGGCTCTGTAGTTTATATTTTTTCCTCTCTAGCACCAGGTATGCAGGTTGTCTTTTCTCTCAAAATTTTCAGGCAATTATATTTCAAAAGAAATTCAGTAGATGCTTAAATATTTGACATGGCACTTCCCATTCTGCCTCAGCAGGTACTTATTGTTCTTTTGGCACTGTTCTAATGAACATGTGATGCCTTTAAAATACCATGGTAAGCAGGAATCTTGGATATAAAATATTACTGTTGTTGAAGTATTATTTCTTATTCCCTTATTTGATATGTAGAAACATATGGCTATCTATAGGAATGAACTAAATAGATACAAATCAAAATGTGTCATTTTGGCCAGAACTCACATAACAGAAAAGATGAAGGAAAAAGCTAGTATGTTTTCATGATAATACTTGTATTGGTAGAATTCATATATATAAATCACTGTTGAAAAAGCGGTTTATTTCAGGGGATGCATATGTTAACAGCTGTGATATTAAATGTGTGGAACACGAGTCTAAGTGACCAGGTCCCATTTAAACAGCTGTATCTTCCTTTCCAAGACCTGCAAAGCTTCCTATCTCAGTTTCTGAATGACAGATAACTTGAGCAGATTAAAATCAGGAATAAATAGTTAGCAACATTTACCTACACAGGCCTACTGTATTTGGACAGGCACTAGAAATGGAATTGAGATGTCTTTAATTATTTTGCCACTTTAAGGCTTGATTATAAGTATCAAATATCTTAAAAAAAAATTATCTTGAATTTCTGATAGAAACTAGGGGACGGATACACAAGTTAGTGGGTAAGATTGTGTTATCCAAGAGATAAGGTTCCTGTCATCAGACTGAAAATTCTGAGTTCTTTCCCAATATGGATGACTTTGCCCATGTACCTTCCACTATTTTGAGTGATATAATCTCTTCTAAATTGCATCATGTTAGAAGATCATCATGCCTTTTTATGTTTCAGGTAATTTCTAACCTAGGTGCTCCAACCTTTCAGGATTGAACAAGCACTGACCCTATAAGATACTGCTTCCACCTATTCCAATTCTTGCCCAGATAAGTCTAGAAGAGTCCTTTGCAATATATAACACCTTCCATTTATTTCAGCAACAATTAAAAGGAAAACTAGGAACATTCTTTTTGAGTAAAGAAGAAAAGTGAAGTTTCTTTGGTGGTGGTTTTTTTACATAAATAGGAGTTTTCTATTTCATCAAGATGAATTGCATAGCAAAGGGTAAATTATATAGCAAAGTCATCTGTGATTATCACTTTATCTGCTTTGGGTTTAGCAGGTCCTTAGGAGGAAACATTATTTCATCTACATTCGTATTGTCTCTTTTTTTCCCCTCTCCTTATAAAAATAAAAAATAAAGACCTATTTTCCCAGTCTTCAGAAATGTGCAGGCATTGTTATTGTGTTCCTCTGTTCTACCCTGTTGCTTTCATCTTCCTATTTAATAAGATACAGGACATCCCTCATAAATTCTGTATCATCAGTGTAATGTTGCTTTGATGATATATTGCACGTTAAGTTGGCAATGGCATGAAAGGACAGTGTGGGGCTCTGGAGAGTTTTGGGTTTTTCTGTTTTTGCTTTAAGCGTTCTAAATTTAATTATATTTAGCAACTGAGAAAGACAGATGATAATCTAAAAACTTGCCATTTGTTGAGGATTTCCAGGATGCTTGATAAATTTTTATGTTGATAAACTGACAAGAGTATATATCTTAGAATCATCTGCAAAATCAGTAAATGACACCAAAAGTAGGAGTTTGCATCGTATAGTTGCGTTTTGGGTGTGGAATACTAAAGACATTATTTAAATGATTTAGTTGAATTTAACTCATCACCCTGGTTCCCAACTCCTTTCCAGATAGGGTCTCAGCACTGTCCCCCTAGATGGTGGCTAAGAGACTGAAGAAATAAGGTTGACTTCCCAGCCAGCCTGTAAATGCCCAGCTGTGTTCTCCATCTGCTTTAGGCAAGTAGTTCTATGGCATTCACTTCAGGTTTATCAGGGTTCCTTATAGACACAGTGCCTGCACTAGTGATTCGCCACATCCGCGCAGTGAGACATTACCAATTCGCTTGGCTAGGATGGGTTTTTTCCCTCGTTCTCCCTCTGCCACTTTTCCAGAGGGCAAAAAGTCCCTCTCTGATGGTGTTTGTCATCATCTCTGCATAGCTCTGAAGCAAACATGGTATTTCAGTGAGTAATCACCAATGCTTTGTGTGTTGGATGATTCAGATATATGCTAGACATAGTGGGAGAGAATCTTCCCGTGTAAATCTCAATAGCAACTGGGTATTTGATCAGAAGACCAATAGTGACCCAAAGTAGCCAAACATCAGCTCTGTTGTTGCTGTCCTCCTTCACCCGTGTCAGTCTGGAACCAGAGGTGTTCTGGATACCATATGGCACAGTTCTGCATCTCTTGATGCGAAGATCTATAGAGAGCTCTTGATCTGGTAGTTTGAACACGAGGTGTTCTGCCCTTTGGGCATGGGCATTCTGCAGCTGGCGACTTCTCCTCCCTCTCCCCCTTCCACCTGGGATTAGATCTCAGTGTCCTCCCTGCAGCTGAAGAACCAATTGTTTTGACAGCACCCCTCTCTCTCGTCAGACTTACCTCTCTGGGGGACGAGAGTAAATCTCTGAGGAAAACAAAAAATCCACTTCTGGAACAGACTATACTTAGTAATCAGTTATTTTGGTCCTTTTCATGTGATGTGGAGTAAAGGGGTAAACAGTAAGACTTTAACCGTATAAACCCACTTAGAGCTGATAGTGGGTATAATGACTTGGAAGCTCATTTCAAACCTATGAAATTATTTTAAGTAGCTTTAGTTTAATTTTCCTGCGGGTATTTATATATACACTGTCATTCTGGTGGCTGTCTACCTTGAGAGCAGTACGGTTACGTAGTTATCACTTTCACTTCCATGGAATAATGAGGATCTCAACAGCAATAATGAACCTGGGCACAAAATGTAAAGTAGACAACTCCAACCTGCTTTTTGTTGCACCACCAACTTCCATGGATTATTTTTTTAGAATATATATAAAGTCCTCTCTAAACACATCTGTTAGCCTATATTTTATATATGCTCCTGTATTGTATAATGTATTTATTACCCTCCAGAAGCTGTCTCACGATTGTATTGTTCGTCTCTAATAAAAGTCTTGCTGTCTCTTCTTGGCCATCTTCATATTTTTATGCTTTTCATCCCTTTTCTTGGTAGTCTGTATTTATACTCCTCACACACAAGCAAATTCCGTCTCTTTTTCTTCCTTTCTTACATGCTAGTTCTTTCTTCAAGTTGCCATCTTTTTGCAGTGTAGTACAGAACAATCAAACCATCAAACTTTGTTCTTTTTGAAGCAGGGGTGTTTGAACATTTGAAAACGCACAAAAGAGGCAGATCAGTAGTTCTGGCATTCTTCAAAATTACTCTTTCATTTGATAGGAATAGAGAAACTATGGGTGGGCAAACTGGAAGTTGTAGTGTCTGTTTAAGAATAATGAGGCTGTGAATGGAGGCAAGAAGTGTATCCGTAATGATTAGATGTGGTGAAGGCAGATATGTCCACTTAAAGGAAAAAACGTGCTTTAAGTATAGTCTTACATTTGATAATTGGGCTACAATTCTTATGCATCCAGGGGATTCTCAGGAACCCCAGAAGTCCGAGCGTCTGCTCTCTGGATGTGAAGTTCCAGTAGGCACCAACCTCGGCTGGGTGAGTTGCACTAAACCTGGATATGCCAGCTGAAGTTTGGTATTCAAGCTTTTGTCCGACAATCCACTTACTGCTTCCTGTTCAGTGCTGGTGATCAGCATGTTAAGTGCTTCTATTATTTTTCCACTAGAAGCAAGTGATGTTAATAGAGTGCGAGTAGCCTGATGGCATCCCCGAAAGAGTTTTCAGTAGATGGGAAGCTGAAATCCATGCATGGAGTACTGGCTATACAGAGCGTTAAAATGGGCTTTAGTGGAAGCTCACAGAAGATTTTAAGTGAATATATTAATCAGTTACGCACTGCAGATTTTGCTTAAGTCTTATTCTTTCTCAATACTCTATAGTGTATATAATGTGATTGTTTTTCCTGGAGTCTTAGGAAAGCTATCACATATACTTAATACTATAAACGTAATGGGCTGCATTCTTCATTCTAATTGGTGAAGCATGTGCATTCTTAACGGCAGTTAATTGTTTTCAACACAATGCATTCCTAACTCAGAAAGCCACTTCTGCCCAGCCACAGTGCCTTTCTTCTTCAGGAATCATTAGCAGTAGTAGTCTGGGGGATTTATAACAGCAATAGCACCTCCCAAACCAAACCTTAGGGCTGTTAATAGCTATTGCTTTTCCTTACAAAGTGTTTCTCTCCCCAGGCACCCTTTTGCCCCAGGACAATTAGTTAACAAAGTAGTCGTTAACTATAGATAATGATCAGTTTGTCAGGGATTATTGTGCAATGATGCCATATTCTCTAGTAATTAGATAAACCCAGGTTAATTGTAGGTAGTGTCAAAGGCCCTTTCTTGGAGGATCAAGCAGGCTTGCCATAAGCCAAACTGGGCAGCAGCTTTGCAAAAACAGCGGCAGCAGCTTTGCAAAAACACCGTAAATGATGCAGGAAAATAAGAAATATTTATTGTCAGGATATTTTCAGAAATATTCAAGATTTGATAGGTTTATAATTTTCAGAGACAGCTGCTCATAAGGAAAAGAAATTAATCCAGTCACAGTTTTCAAGAAAGCAGGGGTCCTTACTGGTCCTTTCTGATATACTTTCCTAGAATAACAGGAAAGAAGAAACATGAACACAGAGAGACATATAAAAGTATACACCCTCAAAATTGTACCCATATTTGGGTCAAAAAGACTTCACTGTGTTACCTGAAAAAGAGGTCTAAGTCCCGATTCTCTCGAAACACAGAGACCATGTTTAGAGAGGAAACATTGCTTTATTCTGGCCAGGGTGGAGTATTTCCACAAATCGTGCACACCCGATGCCGGTTTTCTCGTCATATTTATACATGAAAGTTACAAGGTAGCACACTCCCAGTTACAGTGATTGGTTAGTAATTTACATGTGATTATAATATTTATTATGTCATTCTCCTCACCGCACAAGGGAAGGGTCTTCACCTGGGCAATGAGCTTGGCCTATGGGCGTGATTTTTAGTATTACTATGCAGTTTAGTGAAGTTTAGGACACCCAGAATTTTCACTTTTCTGCCAAGTTGGCTGGGCCTTTCAAAACATGGTAGGTTAGTAGTATCCTCAAGGTTCGTATGCTTGTCTGCTCCAGGATGTTGTACTTCAAAGAAAAACAACAATACTTTCTTCCCTTGATTAGGTTTTCTTTCTCATACGGCTCAAGGATAGAATCCTCGTTATCCATGAGAAAGTTCCTTTACTAATTAGCCCAGATAATTCTGAAGAAACATTCCCAAAGCCGACCATCTGGCCAAGTACGTAACAAAATGGTCATACGCAAGACCGTATATCAGAAGTTCAGCTAATGCTAATAGTTAACAGGCCTAAATAATGCTAACAAAAGTGGCTACAATTCTAACTACAAGACAACAACTGTACATGCTCAGGAAAAATCTCAGATTTTTTTTTTCCGCTTTATGGCACATCACCCGAAGAGACACATAATCCCTTCAGAGAGATTTGTATAGTTGTTGATGCTTAAGAACTGAAATTGTTATATCCATATCAATTTTTATGTTCACAGACAGAAGGCTACTTCACAGTAAATTAGCTAAAATAATTTCCAGTCTCAGCAAAATGGATTACATTGGGCCACGTACTGCATTCATGTAACGATCTGGGCAGTTTGAATCCACAAAGAGGTTCAGGTCTGCTTGCACCTGCTTTTGAAACACACTTTTGTACTAAAAGCAGTTTATTTTTTTTCTGTAGAACTGTGCACTTTAAAGCAAAAAAGGTCAAGCATCTCACTGTGGCACGTGTTACATGATTTAAGGGAAACTGCAATTGAGGGCAGGGCAGGGCAGGGCTCAGGGAAAATGCAGAGGCTACTGGGAATCCAGTAGAGACTTCAGTACGATTTTGTGGTTTATGTTGAGGTTCTTTAAGTAGAAGGATGATGGCTATTAATAAAAAAATAATAAAATCAAACATGGGTAAACAAAAGTAGGGAACAAGTGTGACTTCCAAGAGAAGCCCTCATAGATTTGTTCAGTATTCATTCTTACCAGAAGATTGGTAGAGAGTTAAAATCATAACGTACCAAGTCATGACAATTATTTTCACTAATGTTCTGTGATTTAGATCTGTGTGTACAGCTAGCTATCACACTGGCATTTACTTTACAGGCATACAAAATTCATATATATTAACATATAAAAGTCAATTGTTTGCCATATATGATTCATTCCTTTGAATCTTGTGCATTTTCTACAGAGAGATAAAAATACCTCTCTGGCTTGTTATTTTCCCACTGCAATTTATCATGGGTAGTTTGAAGACTTTTTTTTTTCTTTTTTTTTTTTTTTTAATCATAGGAACCAAAGTAAAATCCTACAGTTCTCAAGTCGATTAGGTAATACAAGCGAGGAACATTAATTTTCCCTACTGTTCCTTTATGTCATGTTTTGCTGTGTTTTAAAGTTGACTCTTACTGATGAACTGTTGTTTTAGCTAATTTTAATACTAAATATTTTCTTCCAATTAATTAAAAAAAAGTTTTATAATTGTTACTTGTTTCTTCCAAAACAGCAGCTGTTACAATGCTAATTATTAGAAGAATGCTTGCAAACCAATAAGCTGATCAATATGGTTGTTTTCTGGACTACATGGAAAGGAACTGCTTTGTTTACTATGCCCAGATCATGGAATATACATTAAGCTCTAAGTATATCATTAAGCTCTAAGTATATATGACTAGTAGACATGATTAATTTGATGATGGAGAAAGCCTTTTTCATAATGCTATTTCTTTTTGATGGAATTGACTCTTCATTTCCTAGAAAGTTAGTTCTAGCTATGCGCGCAGAATTTGGGGACGGGACCAAAAGTTGTTTTAAAAAGAAACAGAATATGAAGAGTATGAGCTCTGATTCTGGAAATGGTTCGCTACAGTTGTAAAAAAACCAACCAAACAAAACCAACCAAACAAAAAACCCCAACAAACCGAAACGAAACAATAACATGCAGAAACAGAAGATTCTGTATAAGGCAGTACAGAGTGAAGACCTAGCTTCCTTATTTTCAAGGGAGAGTAAATCAGGAGTAATAGGAGACACAATGGAGGAGGGTAGAACTTAGCCCAGGCACTGCAGGAGCTATATAGCCATATTTCATTAATGATTTTTGAGTGTTTCGAGACATCTCTCCTATTCCTTATTTATTATGATGAATTGTGGCTTTTGAAGTTTCATACTGGCAGAAAAACTGCATTAAGTATGGAACATGTTGGTTCAATGTTCTTCATTCATTCCACCAAACCCAGTGTTGTATTTTAGTATTTACTTAGCGATAATATAAGTTTCTGAGCTTTCTAATATATAACAAATTTTATACTATTTGTAGGTATTTAAGTGGATTGTCTGAAATTAATTTACTTAAACATCTGAGCTGCACACCTATAAAAAAACCCAAACCCCACAATAGCTGGAAATCAACTGTATGTTCTACAAAGTCTCATAGTTCATAATTAAGTACATATTTCTGAGAATTGAAACATCTTGTTACGGAAATTATTACTTAAATCTCCAGTTTTACTGAATTAAGAGCACTTATGTTATTATATTTAACACAGAACTAGCCATAAATGCTACTTTTCTTTGATAATTTGGGGTAATTATTTTCTTTGTCTGTAGTACTGCACTATTTTTTTATCATCACTTCTTCAGGTAGTACTAACGGTTTCTGTATGCATACAAAAAATGAAAAAATGATCTTTGTCATTCAAAGTAAAAATGTATTAGCTAACGTCTATTTGTTGTTCCAAGTGATAGTATCTTTTCAGAATGAGCAGATGTTTGAACTGTGTGGTCTACCTCATTCTGATGGTGATGGTAAAGAGGTCAAAAGCGCTGAACAAAAATCACAAAGTTCTCAATCAATTTAAATGAATGTGAGAAAACAAAAACACATCACAGCAGAGTTTTAATTTGTAAAAAGAAATTCAGCAAAATGTTAAAGGAACTTGCGCTGTGAAAAGGAAATATGCCTCTCATTCACTGCGAGTTACATTTTCAGACTGATTCATCATCTAACAGATTCTCTCTTAGATTAATCTATAGAAGGAGAGCAGGTTCACGTGTATTTGAATACTTATACTATGTTGTAGAATTTACTAAGTGATTACTGCAGTTGTGTATTTTATTGAAAAAGGAAAATATTAGAGGGATTATTTTTTTATATAGAATTATAAGATTCAGTTACTTTCCGTTTCTCATATATTGCTTGGTTCCAAGTACACTATACAAATTTCTGTCTTCCAAAGAAGTGTTTCTGCAGTAGCTCAGCATGTGGTCCTCTCATCACGTCCCATTGAAATATGTTCATGGAAAGCATGTCCTTAGAAAAATACAAAATGAATAAACAAACAGGAAAATGACTGCACCCTGCTTAGGTGGGCAGGGCTGGGATTTAATGTGTTTACATGAAATTCTTCTAAGGCTCCATTCAGTTTTAATACTAATCTGTCATAAAATCTAAAGAGTTTTAGACTGTTTTCAGCAGTATTTGCCACCAAGTAAAGTATGAGGTGGAGTGGATATTTTATTATAAATGGAAAATTATTTTAACATAACATTGCAGTTGAGTTGTTGCCACTTGATAAATTTATGCAAGAACTCTTGCAGGCCATTTTAGAGTGGAATTCATCGTTTCAGCAGCAAACTGCTGAAAGAGATATAGGGTTACTTGCCTTACCTTGTGAAATATAAGATGGGACAAAGCTATCACGTTAACATTTTAACAAGATAAAACCCCAAGTGTCCGCCACTAATTTATTGGGATCCTTGCATATGTTAACACTCATGTGGGGAATCCGATCAGGATGGTAAGGCTCTGGCCACCAGGTGAGTCTCCTTTGCAAGTGGCCTGGTGACAGCATCTTTGGCTGGATGGGGTGAGACGCTCTCCTTGATTGTTTTGCTGAGTTCTTACAATCCAGGTGGCCAGGGGGAGAGGGAGGGAGCGCACATGGGCACCGCTCTGACACCTACCTACACCACAGTTACAAGGCAAACCTGAATTTCATCCTCATCTCAAAACTGTAACTTTAATGCAATGGCTCTTGCTGTGTATTCCTGCATTAAATGCTGTTTTTAAAGTTTAAGGTCAGAAAGTGGGGAAAAAAAGCGCAGGTTGTACAGAGCCAGGAAGAATGTTGCTGTAGAGAAAACCTTAAGGCATGCTAACTTTTAGGTATAAACCATACATTCTTTATAGATCCCTGTCTTTGTCAGAACGTTTTCCATTGTAGAGTATTGTGTTTGTGTACCGTCAATGCCTGTGTTATTGATTTCTGTTGGTGTGAACTGGATTCCCAGCAAGCCTTTTTGTCCTTGTCTTTGGCACCCTGTGTTAAAGTCCCTCTGGATTGTTTGTTTTGTGTTGTTTTAAAAGCCACGTAATACCATTTTACATGTCGACTTCCTTGTTGTAAGTGTAACAACTTTCCCTTATTTCTTCACTCTGATATTAACTTTAAAAAGTGGTAATTTTAGGAAAAAAGAATATGTAAACACAAGTTGAACTCATATACCAGAGTATACCAGAGATGAGTTCCCTCTGGTGCTCTGTTCCGTGATGTTGGCTCATGAACTTACCTCAAGGCACAGACAGGAAAAAGGAATGTAGTGCTCACTCAGAATTAAAAGTGAGTTCCCTATATGCCTGACCAGTACCAGTTTATGTTTAGAAGTGGTCAAGAAAACATAGTTTAAAAAAAAAATATATTACAGTTGTTTGGTTACAGGTTTGTTTTAAATAACTCTTTTTTCATTACATTTAAAAAATGCAGAAGGCTTAGATGATAATTCTCCCTCGGTTGACATGAAATACCTGTGTCGTGTCTGAGGATATGTTTTAAGCAGCACTTTCCTCTTGCTTGTTAAATGATTGTGGAAACTTGCTCATGTTTGCAGATCATTATTGGTCAGTTTTAGTCTAATAAAGAGCAGATTTCAGGGAGTCATGATAAAGAGGGGTTTTTGTGTTTATTCTTTTTTTGTATTTCGGCATATATGTAGTATACAATAGTCTTGTCTGTGGTTTCTGCAGGCAGCACCCTGTAATCTGCATTGCCGTACATTGTCAGGTATGACATCTAGGACATCTGGCTGTACGTAAATGCAGTATTATAACCTCTGGCCATAATTTCCAGCCTGACTATCAGTGTCGTTCTGAGCATCGCTTCATCATCACTTAACTCTGCTTTTGTAAAGACAACAGGCACCTTGAAAGCTGTGCATGCGTACGTCACTGTCTTTTGGTCTTTTACTAGGTGATGCCCATGATCTTTACTCAACATGTACGTATGCCATGTAGTCTGGTCACAGAACATATGTGGCCAGGGCAAGGTGTGGCCATGTAGCAGCTGAGCTCTTCTTCCTTAGAAGCTTTCCTGCCCCTTTTGCCCTCTGTACAGAACAGCTGATAGTAAGCACTATAAACATTAATTATGAACTGTCTGGCAAGGGCATAATCAAAAAAGAGATGATTTAGAACAATGATCTACCATTGAGATTTTTAAACCAGCTGACAAAACTGTACCTTTAATTAATTTAAGGGAAATATAACAGGAAGACTTTAGTGTCAAGGGCTCTAACTGTTAAATTCTGTACATACAGTAAGTGTTAAAATGCAATAGGTGGAGGACACGGACAAAAAAATTTTGGTAATCATGATGAGATAAACAAAAGTCTGCACTGAATTAATGTTTCAATAAAATGCCTAAGTAACATATGTCTCAACCTGGCTAGAGTCCTAAAGTGGAAGTAAAAGACTTTAATTACATGATTGATGGGTACTTCAGGAGAGAGCTCAGAATCCACAATGAGTGCAAGGTCATAAGTGCTGTCTGGGAAAGGGGAAAGGAAACTACAGTAGGAGTGAAATAAGAACTGACCGCAGGTGACAGAGATGGCCATCTGCACTGGAGAAGCAGTCAACAGCACACAGAAGCTCTGTTCTAACTGGTGTTACTACCTTGTAAGAAAACCTAAGAGCTTTGTGCTTGGCTGTCTCACAAAAAATTATGCAAAATATCCAGCTGCTTCCTGCAGTGTTCAGGGACTATAGAATTCTTTTGCTAGTAAACAACATTGGGAAACCACAGAAAAAATCTTGTTCTATAAGAGTAAAACCCCTACGCTGTTGATTGGTGACTGTTGCTGATGCTAAACTTTCCAAGGCAGTTTATAATAATTAGAAATATATATATAATGTTAAGCATTTTTCTTGAACCATTCTTGCCAAAGCAGTTGCAGTTTCTATGTCAGGGTGGTAGCTTATGTATACGTAACTGCACATTTCTGTTTAGATATCTGTCGTGTGTCCGAGGTTCTGATCCTACACATGAAACCATATGGGAAAATTAATACAGCCAAATCCTGGTCATGTTCTCCTTAAATGCACGTGAACTAAAATTTTGTCTGTGATTCTGTGTAAGAATTGGGTTCAATTATGATTATCATCATTATCGTCATCTTTTTTTTAGCTGTGGTGCTGTAGCCTGTGCTCTCGCTTAGGCAGAGGATTTTTTTCTGTAAACTCTTTAGCTGATTGCAAGTTTATTTTAAATATTGCTTTCTATTTCCAGTAAGGCAATGATAGCAAAGCCTTTCTTTTTCTGCTTCCTAATTTTTAATATGTGACTCTTTTTTGTGACTGTTAACTATGTGAGCCCTTTCTAGATACCGCTGTCCCATTCAGTTCTCTTCTACTGCAGCCTTTGTGGCACTACTTGTTATGGAAAGAAGAAAATATTATACTTTTCAAAATATTTTTCTTCTGTATCTTGTGGCAGGTCATTGAATATTTCCTGTTAGGAAAAAATTAAATGTCTGAGATGAATTTACAGAATCTAGGTTAAATAATGATTACTTGTCCCATTTTAAATTGTGTCCCAGATTTGAACATTATGTTATGTAGTCGAATCATATAAATTAATGGTGAATCTGTTTCATAGCTGATTTTTAGTTTCCCCTGAGATGATACCCTATTAAATTATTTTTGATCTTCTACAGTTTCATGTATTTCTGTCTTTGTTTTTAGAGTTCTCTTTTGTTTCCAGTGGCTATAGGCAAAACCCAGGTAGAAATGCTACTTTGCTTAGAGAAGATACAGTTTTTTCTGAATAATTTTGAGTAATTTGATATATTTTAATGTTCATGGCAGTATAATACAGCTTATTAAGTAGGATTGGGAAATTGGAAACGTTGCTTTCTGGGTCACCGCTTCAAAAACACCTACATGCAAAAGTACCTTGTGTTTTCGACAATTATCAGCACTCTTATTCTCAAATAAATGCTGAGATAAAAATGGGCTAGGGAGTCAAGCTGCCTTCTCACCATTCAGTATAATTCATCTAACTCAGGTGTGGGAAGCGTTGTCAGTGCAGTGTATACCTATTCTACAGTATCAATTTGTAGGCCTCTCATAAGCTTACATAAATAATGTATTGCCAAATAAAAGCACCCCTGCTCTGAAAAACATGACATCAATTTTAGTCATTTTCTGTATGTCAAGTATGATGCATTTTGTTAGGATAACCTGAACTAATATTTTTATTTTAACAAGATGGGTTGGTAGAAATTTCCCAGAAATGTATTTAAGGTTAAGGTCATAAAGGCGCTCAGTACCACTGTGTTGTCGAACCAGTTTGTAACTTACTACATTATGTTTAGATAAACTGAAAGCAATAATCTAAGTAGCTAAGGATGCGGACAAAGGGAAGAAATAAGGTGCTGAGAGGGAGAGGTGAAAAGAAGCAGAGGAGTCATATGAGACTCTAAAGTCATCTTGTTTGTGTTCTGACCAAGCAGCAACAGAAAGAGACCTGAAAGTTTTTCTGAAGCTTCAAAGCTGCTGAAAGCGGAGGTGGCTTTAAAAGAGTTGAGCCACTGCCTTTGGGTGCCATGTGGTTCCCCAGACAAGTAGAATGACAATACTCCCTCGGCACCCAGTCTTGGATTACTCTTTGCTCTTGGATTACTCACTTTCCTCTCCGTGACCAGTGCTCAGGTGACATACGTCTTCCTGTTTTCCAGAGCTCTGTAACTAGGTGTTCAGTAAGCCTAGAGTCTCAAGCTTTCTGGTAGAGATACATTTCAATGTATTTGATGTACTAGTAACAGTAATAGAAGAGTTGTATCGTAATCGGTGGTCTGATGTCATAATGAAATTAATTGCGATTACATTTACACATTTGTGCATTTTGAGCAACAGTCAAATGGTCCTTTAAAATGAACTTTGTTTGTAGAAGAGGTGCACCAATCAATGCAGTGTTTTGGAAAGAACTAATATGGGTGGAATACTGTAACTATAATAGAAAAATAGCTTGAGTGCAGTGAACAAAAAACTGGCTTTTCCAACACCTTTATGTTGATCTGTATAATTATATATATGCTGTAGTAAATAACATATGGTCTTGGAGCTGATTATCTTGTTATTAGGAAAAATACTTAATTTAAAGATGAATTTTCAGCTGAAATATAACTGACACACAAACCTGATATAAAACCTCGAGGGGGATATGACTTGTAAAATAGGGATTTCTGTTACCTTGGTTCCCACTGAAAGTATTAATTCAGATTCATTTTACTGTAGACAGTCTAGTATGAGTTAATCTGCACTGAAAGCACTGAGCATCATTCCACTATATAGTCGTTACATAAAAGACAAGATGGTGGAATCAAAGGAAAGCAGTGAGGTGAGAGTGACCTAGTTTGCTAAATCAGAGGAATGGACACAGAAAAACTGCTTTAAGATCCAGCATTGCAGGAGCTAAACTCGAAAGTGCTGAAAAGAACAGAGCTTGTAGGACTCTTAATCTCACGCTTGTGACATTAGTAGAGTAGGAATGAAAAAGCTATGAATCACTTACAACAAACTTATATGTCATTTAATCGTGATATATCTAAAAAGTGGAATGTCTTCAGCAATCTGCATGTGAAAAACAATTACCCTGTTCACTGTTAAGCTGATTTAATAGAGAGCAACCACTTCAACAAATTTGAACACTCCTTGCAAAATGCCTGGAGTATACTTGAGTAGAAAGATAATATGGGGTCAAAATGTGTTGTGCTGGGACTTCTGGTTTTGGTTTTGTTATTTTTTTCCCTTGGTCTTCGGGAGAACTTGTTCAGATGCATTCACTGATAGCTGATGCATTCATTACAGCATCATTTTCCCTTTTATTGATTCTCAGCATCTAAAGAACATTCTAAATTGTCAGCTAAGACATGATTTTATATGTATCTATTTATTCAGAACAACAGTGTGCCTAAACTAAGCTGCAGGTTGTAAGCTGATGCAGTTTCATTGATGTGACGGGAGCATGGTCAATTAACACAAAGTGGACCTTTCGTCTGGTGTCTGTAATCTGCTTCTAAAACTATTAAAAATATGAAATTTTTTTGTTTTTAATTTTTCACATACCTCAGTTGCTATTTTTGTTGGTTGAAAGTATGATGAAGGAAAGAGTAAATAAGAGGAAAGGAGAAAATACTGTTTGTGTCTTAATAAGTAACTCACTGCATGTACTTCCTTCTGTCTCTTGTCTTTGTGGTAAATAACAATGGAATTCTAAATATAAAAAAAAAAAACCTGACCCCCAAACCAAAATAAAACCAACAAAAATTAGAGCTAGTGGCAGAATTGAGCACTCTGTGGTGAAGCTGCCTCTTTGTACCTTAAAGATGCACTTTCTTCAGAGAGTTTATTAGTCCGATGGAGGAAGAAATGCATCGCAGTCACCTCGTTGGCTTCCTCCCAGCCAAATAGCTCTGGCATAAAGAAGAAGCTGTCACAGTGAAGAGGCATTTGAACTCCTGAAGCACTGATAGACGCAGATGTGAGAAATGAACAGTACCTGGTACATGTGGGTGATCCTGTCTAGTGCTGCAGCTGATGGTACTGTACTGCATAGCAATCCATTAATATTAATAATGAACTCGTAGAGATTGCATACATGCCAGTTGTGGTGAGGGTGACTGAAATGTTGGCCTTAGATCTTACAGCTCACAATTGACTGCTGTTATTTGTCCGATTGCATTGTCTTGATTCTCCCTGTATAATACCACTGAATGTGGCCGAAAGTCATCTTAACTTTTTAGTTCACAAATGGTGGATACCTTTCCTTTTATCTTATTTAGAAAGCAGTAATACTGTTGTTTGTAAGGAATACTTTTGGAGTTTTGTCTGGCACAGCAGTTTTCATAGGTGACAGAAGTAATAGCCATTGGTTTAATGGGTAGTCATTATGAGTGAGAATTAAGTTGTTCTTTGCAGTAAAGTTATCCAAGGGAAAATTGTAATACCAAAGCTGTTGCTCGGTGTTTTTTGCCTTTCCACTGATTCAGTTTCATTACACTCTTCCAGTGATGCTGAACTTAAAATTTCTTTAGTCACTTGTTTTCACTAATAGCAGTCTTTGCTGCTGATGTTTACATTACATTGTTCTGGGGACATGATCATCAACTCTTTTGCAAGTTTCTTTTCCACATTTTCCCACAAACTTCTTTTCTTTCTTCTAACCCATCTTGTATATATTCTAACAAACTACTACATCCTAATATAGCCGTCTCATTTGAGTCTTGTTTTTAGCACTCTGTAAAGCCTGTGGAACAGTGGACAGCATTGACCTTTGGTACACTTCAGTTGCCAACTGTTACATCAACTGTAATCTTCTCTCGTCTTTCTTTTCCTCCCTGAATCTGTCCTCCCTTTATTTGTGTTTCATCTGTATGTGCCTTTTTATGGTATATTTCAATTCAAAACTCTTTGTGATAAAATTATCATTTTATCAGAAAGCTTTACAATGCTGTTTGCAACACATTCGTTGTGGAGATTCTTTAGAATCAGTTACATTCTTTATTTTCATTTTACCTTCTAGGCAGACAATAATAATCACAAATCAGTCTGGGAAAACCAGGAATAAACTCACGATATATCTGATTCTTGATGGGTACCTGGAAAGTAGATCTGTGGTTCATCACATCTAGCTTATGGTCATCTTCCTGAATGTCAAAAAAAAAAAAAAAAGAGAGCATGCAGATACATGAATTAGTATGCTGTTCCTTTGTGGAAGTGAATGTTAGGGCCAGTTTTGGAGACTGTACTTCTGAGAAGACAAGTGCCAACACAGTTTCCTTTGAAACGCTCTTCCAGGGATGTATCCAGTGTAGGAGACATTCCAGCAGTTATTTCAGATGTTCTCAGGCCAAAAGTGCTAACTGATGCATTTGGACCTTATTAGGACTGTAAAGGAGCCTGTGATACTTATGCCAAAATGTCGCTCTTTATGTTAAGCTATATGGGTTTGCCATTTGATACTCTCTTCACAAATGCAAGCTGATCAGGAGAACTGTTTTTCTTATGAGGAGACTAGGTACGATCTTACTTGGGCTGTACACCAATCAATATCCTTAAGAGGCTCTCCGTATTCCTGACCTTGTGATATATTGAAAATAATACTCAGAGCACAGGACTACCAAATGAATTGTGCCATGAAATTCAAGAAGAGATAATGTGAGAAGCAGCTTAGCATGGACAGTAGATTGAAAGCTGAGTTTTCCTCATTGAGATGTTTGTATTTGGTGGGATGAGTACTAGTCACTTTGAGCCCTGTAGTGATTCAATAATATTTCAGACCGATAGGTGGAATGATCAAATATTGAACTGTATTAGGTCATAGATAAAACTATGCTAGGTCATGGATTTACTTCTATCCACACAGCATTTATTTAATAAGATTGCAAGCGCTATTTAGGATGAGTAGTGTATTCAGCTCCCAAAAGGGGCGGGGAGGGATATAATCCTAGAGATGCACAGCAAAAAAGCAGGACTCACAGGCTGCACCCCAGGGAATCCCAACTGGAGTGGTCAGCTCAGGAGCAGCTTGGAGAGGCTGGGAGCTCCCCCTGGAGATCAACAGAACTTCACTGAACAAAATGTGGAGCAACCTGCTTCAACTCAGAAGTTAACCCTGCTTTGAGCAGGAGGGTGGACTAGAGACCTCAAGATATTCTCTCCCACCTCAGCAACTCTGTGATTCAAACATTAGTTCCCTGGAGCAGCTGCATCATTGAAGATGCTGTAGCATTCCAGCGTGGCTAATTGCACAGACCTGGTCACAGCTGACAACGAATGCTGTCCTTCTGGTTAATCCAGTCCTGAAGGGCTGTTCTTTTTCTTTTATAAGGTAACTTGTTTACCAGGTTTTCTATTCCTTCTCAACTGTTCCAATGTATTTAAGGAAAATCAAATCTCTTCAGTCAATTTTAATTCTATCATGTATTTAGAATAAGTACTATAAAATTCAGTTGTCTTTGATAACAGTATTAGTTTTGTTAGATCTTCAAGTAATTTCGCCTTTTTTTTTTCTTTTCTTTTCTAGAAGATGGCTTTAGGAAGCATTTGTTTCATTGTATTATTTAGAGAATGACCTTCAGTACTGAGAGCGTTTTGTTGTAGTGCACTTTACTTTTTTGTGCATTGTTCAAATAATGAATTGTACATCAACATAGTTAAATGGGATATGACTACACAAATTCCTGTACAAATTGGGAAACTTAGCCACATGTTCTACAGGGACAACCTTTACCAATTGTGGATATTTTTCTGTTTCAAAAAAAGCTGTTCCAGAGGTATTCCAAATCTCTTACTTCCCAGAGCATTAAGCTCTACAAGCAAATAATCCTTGTACTGTAGAGTGGTTGAAGAGTAGAAGAGTGTTTTATGAGTTAATTGTTTTCCTAAGCCACTGCTTTTAAAAGTTTTCAGGGAATAAAATACATGAGAAATTGTGGGCAGAACAATTTGTTTCAAAATACATAGGAAACAGTAAAAAAAGGGTGCTGTGTTTTCTCTTTCTTTTTCGTGTTTATAACACAATAGAGTTTTTATGGAATTCAGCCAGTATTAATACTAAACTGCACTTCAGATATTTGGTAAGTTTGCAAAGCAGTTTAATATTTTTTTCCTTCAGAAGTATCAGAACATGGTTTGTTTTTTTTTTTTTATTTAGATTTGGCTAAAATTATCTGTCATATGCAGATGATTATGCAATATCTGCCAACATCCTACCCTAAGACAGTTATAGCAGATGGTCGAATGTGTTTCATGTGGCATTTGTTTAAATGCAACTATATCTAATTTTTCCTGTAATTATTAACACCATTTTACTTCTAAGGACTCGATCTGCATTGAATTAACTACTTCTAGACTAAATTTTGTATTGAAAAGACAGTATTTCAACCTTTATTTTTTGCATCACAAATATTTTGCTTTAACAGTCTGAGTTATATATCAGCGTACTGAAAATTTATGGTAGGAATAAAAAATACTTTTTCCAGTGTTGACTATACAGCTGTATAAAGAAAATAGGGCTTGTTCTTTAATTTGTGTCTCTCTTCATGTGTTAATTTTGAAGCAAAATAAGAATGTGTCACCGAGACTTACTAGACTGACTCTTTGAGTATTGAACCGGCAATTTCAGGTACATACAGCAAATATAAACAAAGTCAAAGATGCATTTGCTTGAATAAACCCTAAGAAATAGGGATATAGGCAGTCTTACCTTCACATCAGTGCTGGAAGACACTAGTAAAATGAGATCTGCACTGGGGGTTGGATAATTTCACTGTTTTATAATATGATTATTATGACACATTACTCGTTAGTTAAGCTTCATAAGATCGCTATACAAGTATGTATAGTATATATACACATGTGTGTGTGTGTGTGTGTATCCATGCATACATACACAGATATTTGTGTGCAGCTAAATGTTTTAGTAATTACTTAGTTGAACCTATAAATATTCTGGAGTTCCAGTTCATGGACCTCACTTTTCTCAACTCTATTACTCTTACACATTTTTCCTTAAGGCTATGTTTTAAGTAATGCAACATAGTCACAGAAGCCCAAACAAACACCACAAGGTGTTAAGCTTCTGTTTATCAGTGAAGAACTTCCTTGATTGCTTCAGCATCTCAGCTTCTATTTCTCTTTCTCCTGAACTAAGCTATCATCTCTCACTCTTGAGCGAACCTCTTCTACTTCTATTGTCTAAACCAGCTGCTCTTTCCTCCTCCCCAGCACTTGTGCCCGAGTAGCGATCCACCGTCTCTGCCTTCCCAGCTGGCTTGTTCTATTTTTGCCCAATTGCCTTATGCAAGACCAAACCCATTTTGCTTGTGTTTTGGCAATGGGGTTTTACATGTACAGCAGAGTATTATGTTATTCTCCCCAGTCCCTTGCTTTTTAAATTTTTGTACAGGATAATTTCCCTGGTATGCTTCGCTTGAATATTTTTGGCTTCAAGCTGCTTTTTCTGCTATGCCCTTCTGTAGACATATTGGTAAAACATTAGATGATGTACACGGTACTCAAACCTAATTTGTAACATTAGTGAACATGACATGTAGATGAAACTCAGTATCATGGATAGTAAAGGCAGTCATGGGGTGCTTAATGTGCATAGCACTTTTGACTTTTAAGGTTTATTTCTGAGAATCATACTGCAGTTTTGCCTTGGCTATCATAGTTTGCAGTTTCTTATTTTTTATTGGCCATAAGAACTAATATTATGGTACTGTTGTTATTTACAGAATAAAGCACTGTTAGCACTCACTTTTTATTTTAAATCCAAATACTGTATTGATTTTGCAATAGGAAGACATACAGGTCAGAAATGCAGTAAACAATGAGCGATCAACAGCAAAGCATTGGTTCAAGATACAATAGAGAATTGCAGAGTTCCAGTCAGAAATGATAGAAGGAAGGAAATCAAAGAAGACAGTAAAAACAGAAAGTAAGAATAAATATAAGTAAAACAATATTGAAAGGACATTCGAATACTGAGAGGATTTTTACGGTGTTTGTTGTTTGCTATAGGGCATCATCCTATGTATTTCAGTACCAGTTTTTTTGAGAGCAAGAACTGGAATGTTTCGATTGTATGTTAGGTTGCTTCCAACAAAAGCAATATATCACTGTGCTTGCTTGCACCTCTACGGCCATAAGAAGACAGCAGTTACAGTTTAACATCCATGCTCTTTACGAAATGAACTAACCCTTTAACCGCTAATGCTAAACTAATAGTCTAGTCATAAGGCTCATGTAGCAGCAAAGGGAGAAAAGCATTTAAATTGTCAGAGAGAGGTGAAGTGCAAACCAGCCTGCCCATGTAGCACTGGGTCATCCAGTATGAAATTAAACATCACTTGCAATGAACTGTGCCTCAGAATCTACTGTTTAGAAGGACTAAAATTATATTGCAACGTAGTCTTAAGTGGCAGAAAAATAACATTTTCAGCATTGTTCTCCTGGTCAAAAAGACTTTTGAAGGATGTTTTAGCTCTAGAATTTATTCCTGGGTAATTGTAACTAAGACATTTGGGAAAAAAGCTATGGGAACATCAGTGATTCATGGGTAAGCACAATGTTTTGATGCTCAGGTCTAAACGTAGGTATCTGTATGATTATATTTGTTACTTTAAGAAGCAAAAGTAATGCTCTCATGAGTTTTTAGTTATAGACTATATAATCTCTTTCTTGTTTTATGCAAGTAAGACTGTTCAAGTTGTCCAAGGGTCCAGGCTCCTGAGGCACATGTGAAGATAGAGAGTTTGCATGAGTTTCCCAAAAGCTGAGGCAGTTCTGTGCCGGATTTTACAAGCCCTTCTGGTAATAGGTTGCACTGAGGTTAGACCTAAATGAGAGAAGTCCTCTGTGCCCCCATAGCAAGCATGCTGTAGCCCTCATACAGGGGCTCTTTGCAAGAGGTGTTTATGAACTAGAACAGCACATGCTTACATTAATACCACCGAAGGCAGTACATTAAAATAAGTGTACTCACTCTCACAGAAATACTTTGTGTGTTTTATCCTAATGGTTGGTTGTACTGGTGGCAGTTCTTGTCTGCAGACCCACCCCTTTGTTCACAGTGAACATGCAGAGACAGCTGCTGGCTCTCAGCAGAGTATTTTACAATACACGTCTTTCAAAGTCTTCCCTGACTATAGAGTACAATAAAATAGATCAGAAATATATTTGGTTTTTTCTCCTATGTCTTCATTTGGCAAAGTATTCTCCGCTCAGCTTGCTTTCGTAGTATTACATCCTGTCTTGGAGACGTATTTTGTGGCAGTAAAACACTTCTTATCAAATGTATTTGTTTCAGGCTAAGACGTAAGTTTTTCTTTCCACTCAGACAATGACTTGGTTCCTGTGTACTTGCCATCTGGCTTTTCAGCTGAAAATTTTTGTTTTCAAAATATGTTGCAGTACCTAATTTGTGCAGCATGTTGCACATTTATTTAAACCCCTTTATTTTAGGGGGTTTGGGCTTCTCAGTATTCTCTGTAATTTAGGGGTTGTTTTTCATGACCATAACATTCTGCATTTATGAAAAATAAAAGAGAGATTAGATAGTATGGGATATCAGCAAATACTGATAGTACTACAATTTAATGTAACCGGATTGATACAGTAGTAATTTCCATCCACCTGGGAATGAGTTAGGATGTTGTGTGGGCAGTAGGAATCTGAGGAGTGGATGCAAACTGTATTTTTCTTGGAAAGTGATGGATGTCAGTTTGTGAATGTTGCTCACCAGTGGCTCACAGTTGCTCTTATTTTTTAATAAATTTGCACGTGAAATTCCTTCTTTTTGATTGCAGGTGTTTAAAGACCTGTCTACAGGTGCTGGTGATAATTCAAAATACTAATGTGAAGTGGTAATGATGGAATCTTCCCTCAATTGATTTTTTTTTTTTAATTTATTTTCGATTTTAGAACTGATTTGTCATTACAGCTTTGAACCATTGTATCTCCAGCATTGGGAGTTGGTATGGTGGGAAACTGATAGGATGCAGTAGTTGGGATGGAGGTAAAGGAAAAGTAACCTATCCTTTTCAGGATGATACAAACAAGCATTAGGGATGCTTTTTTTAATGAAATATCCTGGTGGTCATGACTGACTGTAATAAAGGACTTGCAAGTCCTTCTGATTGCTCCAGTCATTGAACAGGGATGTTCTAGCACTGCTGAGCAGGAGAGGGTCACCACTGTACTTTTGAACCATGTTGTTCCTGGTCTATAGAAATGACTTTAACTCTCGCAGGGGCTATCCTGAAGTATGCGTAGTCAAAAGTTCAGAAATGGGTAAGGCATTAGAAGAGCCTGAAGGAAAGGCTAACTCTAATGTTTGAGTAGATTGCCAGACAGCTCTTTTCTTCTATAGTAAAGACGTTTATTAATCTCAGGTAACCATTATTGTGATCATATATACCAAGAGAAAACAATGAGCTGTTTTTCAGTGATGGGCTCAAATATATCTTTCCTAACTATTGCTCTTCTTCCACCTTTCCTGTATGCAGCCTTTCCCTCTTCTCCAGCCCATCTGATCTTTTTACTTGGAATAGCTGTAATAAATGTAGGCGTTAGCCCTTTCTGCTAACAGATAATCACAAAGTGTGGTGTGTAACTTGAAGCTCTGCATTGATTTTAAGGGATTGGTATTGTTTGTTGTGGACACACTCTTTTTAGCATATTGTGAATCAACCAAAACTGGCACAAGCCAGTTCTACTTCTAGGCGTTTCTCTGTCAATTTGTTACCTCTTTTGCATTTTGTAGTATCAGGTACTGGTTTTGTTTGGTTGGTTTGGGTTTGTTTTTTTAATTTAAGCCTTGCAGTAATTTTGCAGACTCCTTGAGTCTTGGGAAAACCTGAGCTCTATTTTAATTTATTCAAGAATTCACACAAGTTTCATACCGCTGAATATTTTTATAATTCCACGTGTTTGCAACTTTGCAATATCTGTGCATTCAGAAACACTTAGGGAGCTCTGCTCAAAGTAAATACTTAATAGGGAGGCAGCAGTTGTTTAGTGAGTGGATCTGCATAGTATTAGTCTTCTGTCCCTCCAGATGAGAGAGAAAATACTGTGTTGCATTCTGCTTCTCTACCTTGTCCTCGCTCGCTTAAGGGTAAGGCACAGTTCAGAGTCTTGCTCAATTGATACACTCTCTGTGGTCTACCTATGATGATGCTGCTACTGCTCGTAATGGTTGCTGATTTCACTTGTCCTGCTGGGTGCTCTCACTGTGCTTCGAGGCTTATTACTGGCTCAAGTAAACCTTTCTCAGTCCATGGAAGGCTTTTTTTTCTTCCTTTTTTTTCTGCCCCCCTTGCCTTTTCTTTGTGGCTTTTTTTTTCCTGTCTCTTTTTTGCTTTCTAGCTTCAGTTATGTTAGAACATGGTGATGTGGATAGCTTTTATACTTGTGTCAGTGTTTCAGCCCTCTTCAAGGATCCTGTGTGCCAAAACCAGATTCTGTACTCACACAAAAAACCACCCAAATTCTCTGATGTTGTTAGGAAGAGCTCAGACACATGTTTTCCTTCTGGGAGAAGGGGGAGAAGTGGGAAAGGAGTGAGGGTGCTGTTAGGTGTAAGAGAGAGTCTCTTACTTATTTTCCTCCAGCTTAAAACTGATCTTTTTGCCTATACTGCCACTGCCACCTAGCTTCTAGGCCTTTTTCAGCTAGCTGCACATGTTTTTCTCTCAACCCTTTTCTGTCTACCTGCAGTTTTTTCCAGTCTGTCAGAAACAGAGTTAAATGTTTTACACGTTAAAGAAACAGGGACTACCCTGTAATTTATTTTTTTCCCCTTACATTTTGCTTCTATTGCACCTTTCATACCATTGCTTCATCCTTAAGTGGTGTTTTATGTCAGATGAGGAACAGTCATTTTTCTGAAAAATGAAGGCTCCCCTTAGTCATCAAAAGTCCTAGTCTCATTACTTTGTGGAAGGCAAGACTAACAAAAGCTTGGATGAGAAAGAGCTGTTCGATGACAGAGGCAAAACATAACTTCCAGTGTATTTGTCTTGGAGTAAAAGTAATGTATGCCCTCTATTGAACAAGTAACCTATTGATTACAGTATAACCAATGTACTCTCAAATCTCTACCATGGCTTTTTCATTTAATGGATATAAATGTCTACAGCTTCTTTGTGTTGGTTTTGAGAAATATTAAGGGTTACAGCCAGTGTAACAAAGAATTGCGTAACAGTTTTGATATCTTCTGACTTTAAGAGCCACTTCGTCACCTTTACAGTTGTCTAAGGATACTGATTAATTTGCATTTACATTACATAATTTCAAGATAAAATGATACATGTTTCATCTGTTTAAAAACTTTGCCAGTGCCTTTCTTCTACTGTCTGAAGAGGGATTACGTGAAGAAATGTACTACTGAATGCATTTATCAACTAGAGAAAGGCTTCTCTCTTATTTGAGTAGCTTTTCTAAGTGTTTCCTTTTCCCACTTTGTTTTATATAAAATTGTGAACATCAGGAATATCAATTCTGACATATCGCTAGGGAGAGTTCTTGAGAGATTAACACTGTTACCCTTGCACATTAGTGGAAGGGCCGGGGGTGCTGAATCTTTAACAAGGCAGCTGTTCCCAAAATGTTCAATCATTCTTTTTAAATCCGCTAACAAAAAGAAAGTGCTCGAAACAGTCAGAGCAGGTATCTCATCTAGTCTCTGCATTGTTCAGTTCAACTTCTCTTGTTTATCTACTTTCCTGTTAGTTTTTCAGTTACTACAGAATCATTCTTATTGATTAACATATTTCCTACATATATATGTATGTATACATATAAGCATTTTTATATATATAAGAGAAGGAATCATATATATAAAAAATAAGGTTTTTGCAGTACATTTCCAGTCCTCTTACCAAACAGAAGTTAAAAAGGTTAAACCTCCTTTGCGAGTGATCAACTGTTTTTACAAATAAAAACTATTTTATTACTAATAATTTTATATTAACATTGAATAAACAACCTTTCCTCTAAAACATTAATTTTGCACTCTGTACAGAACTGTATCACAGTTTGCACTGCTTCTGCTGGTAGATTTAGTTAAGAACACTCAGCTGATCTTTTTTGAATAAAAACCTCTGTTTTTGTCCCGAATAGTGCTTTATTCTGGTCCAATCTTGTTCATTTTGCAGAAGAGCTTTCTTTGTCCCCTGAGGTTTCAGCAGCCTCCCTCTCTTACCTATTTTCTGCCTACTTGTGTTCCCCAAAAAAACTTCTCTTTGCCTGGTCTTAGCACACTAGTGTATCTGTTGAGGGTCACAGGCAGTTTTGTTTTCCGGCTTCTGGACGATGATCAAAACCGTCAGATAAGTCACTTTTATTTCATCCATGTGTCTTCCTCGCTTTCATGATTGTTTTCTCTGTGTTTCAATTACCAGCAGCTCCAAAAGTTGGATTCACTTCACGAATACACATAAAATTTGTGGTTTGCTGTTATGTTCCAGAAGGACCATTCTCCATCCGCATTTAAAGTCCTCTAGAAGTTTAGAAATCAGTAGGAATTCAAAGTTGTTCTGTCCACTGGCTTATCCTCACAAGAGGCTGAACGGTCCAGCATCTCTCTTCTTTAAAGCGACGTTTGTGGCTGCCTGAAGAGTTGTTCCTTACTTTCTGCCAGTCTTGAAACTGACTGCTAGTCAATGGTTTCCTCCACTCTTTCAATTAGTGCCTCCACATAACCACAGAGTAAGGGTATTCTTCAAGTTTGGTGTTTCTGTGTTTCCTCATTATCTCTGCTTAAGTTGTGAAGTTCAGCTTTTTAATCTTGTTTAGTTATCTGGTTATTTTAAAACCATTTTACTGTCATTCTCACCACCACAAAAAACTAAGTCCAATTTTGATATAGTTCAATTAGATTATTTTTGGCTGCTTTCTGAACTCTAATGAAATGGAGGTTTAATTGGGTTGATGTTGTGCCAAAATTAATGTTCTCTTTCTGCAATTTGTTTTTATTTACAAAAGAAGAAAGTTGGAACTTCAGGCAATTTGATTTTATAATGTTGAAAGCTAATAAGCTCAGTTATGCGCTTGGGTGTATGTGGAAAGAAGAATTGCATTATTAGATGTTTTGTGTATAACTGTAAAGCCAGAGGCCAGATATTCAGAAGAAATGCTTTATAAAAACAAGTTACTTTATTAACTCACAGCTAGTATACAAGGATTTGAGATGGGTAAAATAATTTGGCCATTCTACTTAGTGAGATTTATGATAGAGCCGTGCATGTGTACATGAGACATCATGCATGACAGAAAAAGCAAATTGGGGGTTGGTATGTATATAAACAGAAGGGTAAGGGCATGTGAAGGCTAGTCTCCTCAGCCATGGTGCCTTGATTTGGGATGAGGGTACCCTATAGTCAGTAACACAGTAAGTACTATACCTATCTAGAAAAATCCATATACCGTTCACATTAACGGCGTTGTCCGTTGTCATTACAGGGTGCCTAGAGCTTTCTCAAATCGTACATTGAGCTTTTGGTGAGTGACACTGCTTTCTTTCAGTGTGTTGCTCCAATCCTCTTTCTAGCTGAATGAAATCCAGGAGACTTGGGTGTCAGGCTGGTTAAGGATCATGTCTGAGAAGCAACATTTGTCTCCTTGACATTTAAAAACAGTAATTGTGATAGTGGCTTTAGGTTCAGTTCTCACTTTTATCTTACACTTAAACTTCTGATTAAGGTCACGCAGGACACCTTGTCATTTTTGCACCACTTAGCAAATTCTTCCACAGCAGATAGAAGTTGCAGTAAGTTGTCTTTCAAGAGTAATGTTCTGAGCAAAATCGCTCTAAATGAATATATTGGGTAAAGTAAATTCACCTGCAGTCCTGTGAAAAAGAACTGTAAATCTTCCCATGACCCTGTTCACTAAGGAAGTTTGTTTATAGCATTGTATTAAAACAGGAACAGCAGAGAAAGCTATATAGGTATTCAATAATAATTTAAGAGGGAGAATTGCACGGCTTGTGGGATTACAGAATATGGAATTTTGTACTTCCAGGTCATTACTTTGAATTCAAATACACTCTTGGTAGTAATAAAAATTTGTTACCAGATGACAGCTCTTCAGTTGCATGTATGAAATGAGTTGGTGCTTTCTATCCAGCTGGTAATGGGCAGATGCCTGCTACACAAAACCAGCCTCACAGCTGACACTATTAGATACTTTTATTGACAGTCTCAATGGGGTGGTCAGCAGTTAAATACATAATAGCAGAGTCACCTTTGTGACCTTAGATTAGATTCTTCTAAGGTGTTCAGCAGTAGGCTTTGTGCAGAGAAAAGTTTAGCAGATAATATATTTGCCACCTTTATTTAGTATTGTTGAACACTGCTTCAATGAACAGTAAGTAAAAATTAAGGGTAATTTCCAAATTATTGCTCAGTGGCATCAATACCTTATTAGAGGCTACGTGTTATTCCGTATTTTGTATGGCACAAAACAGCATTTCAACAAGGGAAGCATCTGTAAGAAGGTGTATTTAATAAGTAATTTGGCAGAGGCTAGCATTAATTTTTCTCACTTTTTCTCTGGGGCTTACCATTGTTGACACCATTGAATAAGAAAGCTAATTTATTCCGGATGTGTAGGTGTTACAGAGCATAACTGCTTCTGAAGACTAGCTGTAGTGCATTTAACATGTCTGATTTAAAGACAGTTGTCCTTTGGTGTTTGTAGAAGTAAATTGTATGACAAGTCCCTCTGATTGCTGTGTGACTCATTAAGTGGGAAGTTCTACAGCAGCTCCCACAAAAGTAGCTTTTTCACACATGAAACTAAATCATCTCTCTTGTGCTTTCCCAGAGGTTTGTTTTGCTCACGGTGTGAGGGAGTTTTATGTGAAGCTCTTGCTATCACACTAATAAATGCAATAGGAAAATCAATTGCCTCGTAATTCCTGAGATAGAGAGGCTACCATGAAAATCTTAATAAATCTGTCTCCAAATAACCAGTATTACTGAGATAACACAGCTACCATGGAAAAGACAGACATGGATTTGCAAAAGAGCATATAGCCATCTGTATGTATATATACATACCCAGCGACATAGGCAGAGGATGTGGAAGAGGAGCAGTTCGTAGTGATGACAGGAGGACTCTGTATACGTACATCATATGGTACTGCGCCAGCCTGCAAAACAACAGGTTCTGTCCTGCAGCTGTCAAGCGAACTCTTGACTTTCTTGAAGGTGGACACCAGCCAGTTTCCTGTGGCTCACCATCAAGCAAGGAGAGGGCAGATGTGAATTTCAAGTCAAAAAGTTTGATCTTGGTGATTGGAAATAATTCAGATTAATGTTTATAAAATAGTGTGACTGATTGTACTGGATACAACTGCTCCCTTTGGCTGGAGGCATTCTGGATACAGCATATTTGAAGATGCAGAGAAAAGAAGCTTATAGAAAAAATCCTGCAATTATTTAAAAATTTAAAAGAGAAACGATTTTTTTTTTTCCTATCATAATCTTGGATGTTCATCTTAAATTGAAGTGTATTGTTTTTATCTGTCTCAGATCTTAAATAAGCTTCAGGGAAGCCACTCTGCACTTCTGCCAGTCTTATAGAATAACCTATATTATATACAGCATTTTTAACAAATGTAATAATTTGTAAATAATTATGAAAATCAATTTATAAACACAACATAGGATATTAATTTCCCTGAAGGCAATAAAGTTGGCCACAAACTCCAGCACTGTGTGTTTTTATTATTTTCATTTGGAGTTTTTGATAGTGTTATGAGAAGTTTTAAATAGAAATACTGATAGATTTTTAGCATTGGAACTAATGGGAACTAATAAAATAAGACTTGGCATGGAATAGCAATCTTAATGCTGATGAATGTGGCAGACATGCACTCCTTCCACTTGGGGACAGTCGACACAGATGGCAGAACTGATTTCAGCATGTGCTACATGTCTTATTAATTGCCATGCCAGTTAATACAAACTCCGAAGTCTGCTTCTTTGTTCCACTATTATGGACAGTTTGTCTTCTGTATGCTTACTGTAAAGTATCAGACTTTTTATTTTATGGGAACTGTGGCTTCTTCCTTTCTCTCCCTCCCTCTTTCTTTTGCTCTCCTTTCCTCCCCACGGTCTCTCACCCTCCCTCCCTTCTCTCTCCCCCTCTGCTCCCCCTCATATCGGTACTATTCTAGATGTTTTTAAACTGTGCTGAAGAGCAAGAGTATGCGAACCAAGAAATTATTTACACTTATTTGAACGAAATCTGTTCTGTTTGTGGAGTAGGCTTCTCCCCAGAAAAACTAACATTTTAAATCTGGACTTGTGCATGTGTCCTATTCTTTTGGAAAAGAAGATCAAGATCTATCCATTTCAGGGGTGGCGTAGCATCCAAGCAGAGAACAGTTGAAGTGACATTCTAGAAACAAGTAAAGTGCATGTGCAGATCCCGTAACAACATTTGTGTCCATGTGGTAGGGATGACTATATCTTCGAGTCTACTGTATCAGGTTTGTAAAGGTTTGGATGGGCTGGAGATTGTATTCTGGTTCCTCTGGGTGATCTGCAAAAACAATAAAAATCATTGTGTGGAAAAGAAGATGGACCTAACTAACTGAAATCCTAAACTGATAAACCCTAGAGGGACTCTAGCCCTGATGCTGCCTGGTATGAACCAGGTAAAGAAAGCCTTGAAATGAAGAATGAAGCATTGCATAAAATAGTCTGGTAAAAGTGAGAATATTAAACCAAGAAATGACATGAAACCAAGACACACTTGATGGGAACAAAGAGTGTGCTGTTTGCTATTTTTTCTAGCCCTTGCAGAATTATAAGCAGCCAATGCGTAGTACTAGGTAAACTTGGAAGAACGTGTAGAATGACATATGTTTTCCCTGTCCTGGGCTTGTCCTAAAGAGCCGGTGCTCTATGCTAGGAAAGTCGATTGAGTTATTATTACCAGTCAACAGTGTTGTCTCGTACACAGTCGAGAATCCCATACGCTGAACTAGTGTCAGGTTTGCTGCGGTAGTAAAAGAGAATTGTAATCTAAGTCCTCTGTCTGGTGGGAGAGAGCTTAAGAAGGTTATGGTTGGAGGCTTGAAATTGGAGTGGGCTGCCTCTCGGGGCTACTAAGGAGTCAGAAAAGCCCCAGAACTGTGACAATTAAATTCATGTGTTTGTAAAAGATTTCATGTCCTAAAACCTTTGCCAGCCACGTATATGATGACAAACCCATTGGGAGTAAGGAAGGCTGTTACAGCCCCTAGCATCAGTTCAGAGCAGGCAATCTGTATAGTAGATTTCACCTTGTAACTTTTTATCTGGGTAAATGTCTGGTGCTGTGGCTTTCTATGTTTCAGTGGTAAATTCACCATCAGTAAAAGTTATCTTTTTAACAATTACAAGCATAGATATTAAATGTATGATGCAGCTGGAATTGCAGTGTGAAAAATTACCCTCACAAAGAAATTATTGTAAAATGTCATTCCTTTCATGCAACCACAATGTAAACAGACTAATTACTAAAAGTGTTTTTGTCATTTGTGTTAAATAGCTGTTCTTCAAGTATTTAAGGGTTTTAGCAAAAAATACTATAATAAACCACCAGACTTTACCCAAACAGTCTCATCTCACAGCTTTGTTACCAACACTTTGTATTTCTGCTTTTCATGCCAGCTTTCACAACATCAGACTGTGGTACAATTATGAGTTATAAAAAATGCATAATGATTCTTTGACCCACTTTTTCTTCATTCTTTTTTATTACGTGGTTTGACAGGTATAACTCTCAATATCTTTGAACTACCAAATTTGTACAATCAATAGCCCATTCTTTTTTACCTGCTTTTGATATTTTTGTGAGTGCGTCATTGTTTTTACAGACTTCAGCTGTCAAGCACTTGCATTAGGTGTACTTTTGCTTCCTAGGTGTATGTGTAGGCATAATATGTGCAGATGACTACCGCCTTGTGAAGGTCTGTCCCCACAATAGTACGACAGAAGTTTATGTAGAATTTTTAATAACATGCCAGTATGATCACAGCTAATTAAATGTAAAAGATAAAGCGTTGTTGATTACTGGGGTGGTGGCATTTGACCCTCAGTGTTTGTGAGAGAAACTTTAAACCACAACTTGACCGTCTTTCTGACATCCCTTGTTGTTGCCTACGTATACCATCAGGCAGCTTATTGCCACTGGGCGTAGGGTTCAGTCTACAGAACAGTGAATTGTGGGAGAATCTCTAGCATAGGGCAAAGGAGAGGATTGCCATAAAAATATTTTTGCAGTGTTTTGTGATGGGAAGCAGCGAAAAGGTCTTTGAGGGAACAATATAATCATAATGTGGGTAAAATAGGTTTTTTTTTCTTTTGTTTCACAGACATGAATTTATCACAGTATTTTGCAATGTGTTGGTTTGTTCCTATGCAAATAAAAGGCTTTTCTGTTGTTGGTTTTTTTTTTGTTTTCTTTTTAAAAGAGTCCTTGAGGTTGAAGTAGTTCTAAGTGAGATGTAGAAGTATTCTCTTACTCATATAATAAATGGCTGGAAGGTATGCAACGGCTAGCTAATTTTTTCTCTTGAGTTGGTTTATTCCACTTTAGAAAGGCTTTTATTGCAATAGCAGTAAAAGTACTACACATTTGGCTGTTTAATCCCAGGACATTTGTAAGTGTTGTTCCAGGTAATCAGGTTTAAATCTTGTTTCACAGGGTTTAAAGCAATATGGTGAATTATTAAGGCATATTCATAAATTGGGGGGGGGAGAAAGAGTTAATTTAGAAATCATGGTGGGTTTTGCAAAAACAAGCTTTTTGCTAATGAAGTAGACTACGTGAGTATCCGCTACAGAGGCTAGCCGAGCTGTGGTTAAATTAGGTTTTGAGGATGCTTCTGATGAGATTAGAAGTGAAAAATTGGCCTCTACTTTGTTACTGCATATTATTTTCTTTTTGAGACATTTCAGAGAAAACATTAATTTCTTAGAAAACATTGTTCCAAAGTTGTAGAAAGACTAAATTGCTCCCTCAGTCACAGAGAGCAAATTTGAATTCCTGACCTTAACAGGTCCTTCAGAAGATTCTCATGTCTCAAATACATTTTGCAATGTATTTTGTATGTATATCTACCACCACTCTCTATAGAGAAGAATCTCCTTCATGACAAGGAACGTGGTCTGTTTCCAGTGCAAGTGAAATATGATAGAATTGTATTTCTAATGGAGAGTATTACCATAGCAAAAGTCTAGCCTAAAAATGTGGGATGTTACAAGGTGTCTTTGATCCACCTGTGCTTATTGAAGGATAATTTCATGAAGCAAGACAAACCCTTACATTACTTCTTTTCATCCTTTTTTATAAGTTATTGATCCGTAAAGCTTCTAAAAATGCGTATTTGCATTTATCTCATTTTTAAAAATAAAATTGTAACATTCGATAAGTTCAGGTTATGAGTATCAGGTTTAAAAACATACCATGGCTTCATTTTACCGCCTTAGCACGCATGGCCTTTATGTGCACATCCAGGCACTAGAAAATCAAACCCAACATGTAAAAGAAAAACAATTGTAATTCCAGTTCAGCCTCCTTCCCATCATCACTACTGTGAACAACCTGCAATTTCTTTTATCTGGAGAGCTCTGGAAAGTCACTGACCGGGCTGTGACTGTGTCTGCAGGAAGGGAGGGGGCTCATTCGTCTTCTTACTTATGTAAAGCAGCAGCAGGGATCGTTTTCCTGAGGAAGGGGGCGATGACAGGATCAGCATCGGTCAGCAGCACTTCCAGCCTTCACCACCTTGACAGGACCAGACACCTAACAAGATCCAGTAAAAGATTTCAAGAAGGAACCCACAGGTGACCACAGCACTGGTGGTACGTGGCTTTTCATGACTTTCTTTAGCTCCCTGCAAGTACTGGGGATGAGGGCTGCACATCCAAACGCTCCATCTCTGTTTGGCTCTAGGCTGCTGGTTGTGATGTGTCACACAGCTTTTAGGGCTGTATCAGCAAGTGTGTTGAAGGTGTGGGTCTAACAAGTTTTAAAAGTAATCCCATCGTGATAAGAAGTTTCTTTTTTTCCCAGAAATAGCAGCTGATATTTTTTCTTCTGTTTTCCATAGAGCTTTGTGAGGGTTTTAGAATTTTTCATTCGTCTCTCAAAGACTACCTATTTTACTTGGGCCTCGGTGCAATACAGTCATATTTTCTGAAAGAAGCGGATAGCATTCTCTCCAAACCCTTCATTGTCTTAATTTGATAGATGCTAGATTTCATAGATAAGTTAATTTCTATCATTTGACAGTTGATAGGTATGATAGATGTTAAGAGATCAGTAGTGACTACACAGTGTAATTTAATGTGAAGGACGGTTAATATTGCTTACAAATATGCCATCAATTCTTGGAAAATCAGTACAAGTGGGACTAATAGGACAAATCTGAATATCTTAACCAGACCTTCTTCTACAATCCAATATAATGACAAGGTTTAAATTTACCATTTTGACAATGGGTCATATGGTGAAAGAATGTGGATGATTACACATTGTATAAAAGAAAGCCAAACTAATGAAAAAGGAATCTCCATCAGAAGAAATCTATTTTTTGTTCATGGAGAGATAGGATTTGTTTGATTACTAATAATTCAGGAACACAACTGAGGTGCCGCATACACAGGAGACCTCACAATGAAGTAATAAGAAAAATGCATTCTAGAAAAGAGCAATTTTGGATACAAATATGTTTGTGAAAATAATTCCCTGCTTATGAATACTGAATAAATACTTGAAAAACTTCTGAGCCATGATTGACTATGATATACATGCTTCATGTGTCCTAGTAAGCTTCTGATTGCTAGCAGTTTTATTGCTTGTCAAAATGTAAATGCTGTTTTTATAAAAAAGTGGAGCTTGAAACCCTAAATCAATTTTATGTTTGTTTTTTTTATTTATTTTTTAAGATATACTTTATATGGCAAAACAAAGAGTACAAAGAAAGATTTAAACTAGCAGATTTGATTTAAATTGAATTTGCACATGAAGAAACCAGTTACAGATTAGGGCTCCTTTTTAACTTAATCAAGGAGAGAACTTAAATATATAGCTATACACATTACATAGGCTTGCAGTTAAAATGCATTCTTAAACGTATTGGTATCCAGAAGTCTTACATAGATACTTAAACTCAGTATACCTGTTGTCCTAGTGTGATTACAATATATTTGTTCATCTGTCTTTCAGAACTTAACCTCTTTTCTGTGACAGTCTACAGAAATATTATACAGAGTGGTAGAGTTTCATTTAGGTAGGCTTTGTTTTTCTTTCAAGATGAGAGAAGACAGAGGTATTTTGACACAGAGAAGACACTGGTATTTTGAGATTAACTGATAACATGCCTAGAACAAAATAGTATAAACAATATTCCCTTGGTCAGCAGGTGCAGTGCTGAGCACTTAATAAATACGTAATGGTACCCTGATCATTCAGACTTGTTGAATATCTCCTGGAGCATCCTTGGCTCTCAGCGTGCTCTTCAATAGTTAGTTTTGTGACCAAGCGCTGTGCTGGTTACCACTGCTGACAGAAAGATTTTTCTTTCCCTTTTGGTAGTTGTGATACCAGTTCTCCATCTGCATTTTCTATAGGGGCACATGCTGTTATCTGTCCAAAGGATTTTTTTAAGAACATGTACTGGGGTCTGGAATAGTTCCTAACGTACAGGAGTGCTAGTTGGTGAATGGCTATTCCCTATGCTTTGTTGAAATTGGGTTACTCTCTTCTCATTCTTGACCCAAGATGCATCAATGCAAATAAACTTAACTCTTCACAATAGTTAGAAGTATTTATAGTTAGCATAGCAGAAGAAATAAAAAGGGAAATAAAAAGGGAACCATTCCTAATTTGCTCATTCTGAGGCTGGAATGTTCTGAAATTGCTGAGCCGATTTACCTACAGTTAGTATGAAGAACCTCTTCCTTGAACTTTCTCTTAGTACTTGGAAGTAATCGGTTTGAAATTAGAGCCCCAAACATATTTCTGATATGAAGTGACATACCATTTCTTCCTACTGTGATTGAATAAAACAAATAGGAAAAAAAAATAATACATGCTTCATAAGACTAAAGTTTTGAAACAACACAGCTTAGTTTGTTGCCCTCTGTGGCTTAAAGGAGTGTTCTCTATCCTTAGCAAAAAGCATGATCTGATATTGAAAATCAGTTGAGAAATACAGCGATAGCATGTTAATATTTTCCTAAATTCACTTTTGAGCTTAGCAATTAGGATTTGACAAGAATGCATGCATGCCTTCACACACACTGAAGTGAAAACATCCCCATAAATTAGAGTTCCAGTAAATCCCATGTTAACTTGACAGGACAGTGGGGTAAGAGATATTTATAAAACAGTTCTCTAAATTTCATCATGATCTCTATATCATCTATATCAATATCATCTTGATATTTACATGAATTGAGTTTTTGTCATTGCATGTTGAAGAAATGATGGCAAAAAATTAATTAGTTGCAGCGTTGCTCTCATAAGCCTAGTCTGTACTGAGCACGATAGCATCCTATGATAAATACCGAGCACAAATAATCTTGCAGCTGCAATTCCTGATTAAAACTCCTAATTGTGTATGGTTTATGATATGTAAGCATTAGATTTATTGTAGGATATAGTCACAAGCTTTCCACAGCAGCTTCTTCACATCTCTCCTGAGGCATCTTTTTCCTGTGTATTATGTGCTTGGCTGTCAGGTTTGTGGAAAGATTTGTAGTACTGAGAAAAATACGTAATGAGGCAATGTTTTGCAAAAGTTGAGAACGAACAACTTCTTGGAGGCCTGGCTGAGACTCCATGGGGCACCTGGCAGATAAACTCCACTGCGCAGCGCATGCAATAAAACAACCAAAACATTTCAGTGATGTTCCTCTCTGACAGATTGTATTAAAATGAGGATGTTATTTAGTCTTTAAAATTTTACTAGTTAAAAAAAGAAATTGAATTTCACTGTTTGTGCTCTGGGAACTCTGGCTAATTATACTGAAATACTCTGAAGAATCCTTCGCAAGTATTTTGTTGTGGGTTTTTTGTTGGGTTTGTGGTTTTGTATTTTGGACACGTGTGGCAGTGTGTTAAAGGCAACGTAGGCTTTTCTTATTTCTGAGCACAAGTACAGCTTGAGGAGATTCTTGGGCTCTGTCACCTGCATGGGGCGTCCGTGCCCAGCGCTGGCAGCAGGGGCCGCGGCGGCCTCTGAGGGGCGGGCGCGGCTCCTCACAGAGCCCTTCCAGAAGGTTCCCGCCGGGTCCCGCCCGGCCCCGCCTCAGGGCACAGCCGAGCCCCGCACGGTGGCGCCGGGGACGCCCCCGGGAAAGGCGTTGCAGGCGGGGCCGAACCCTGCCCGGGCAGCGCGGGGTGAGGAGAGCGGGGTGGGAGCCGGCCCTGCCGGGCCGCGGAGGGCAGGGGGGGGCTGCGGGCGCGGAGCAGGGGCTCCCCGGCAGCCCCGGGGGGGCCGTGGCGGAGCAGGTACGCACGTGGAGTATATCCACACTGGAACAGTGGCCTCGAGGAACTGTGGCTTGTGGAGAGCCCACGCTGGAGCCGTTCTTGAAGGACTGCCGCCCCTGGGAAGGACCTGCGCTGGAGCGGTGTAGCTCCGCTGCCAATGTGTAGCTACATTGACTTCCCTGAATCTGCATGGGGTTTTGAGGTGAAGTTCTTTTCCATAGTTTCGACACTATTCACACCAAAAGGTGCATATTGCTTCAAGAAAGAGACAAGGAACATCTGTCAGTAATTCTACTGATAGGCCTTCTACTGAGTAATTCATGAGGGGCAAGTTTTAATTATTGCAGCGAGCACTTAACTGAGTTTTTCAGCTGTCCTTGTCTTTCTGCTTATCCGTTGAGTTGTAAGTTAGAGTTCCTGACTTGAAAGTAAAGTGGATCTCTGACTTTTAAGAGACCAGAAGTCCCAAAGTGGGCTGCTCTGGCCCATTCCTGAGGGCATTACCGAATATATTTTCTCCATCTGAACAAAACTCAAAATGTGAAGAAGATATGAGGTCATGTGTACTGCAGTGTTCATTCACTGTGTGTTCATTTCTGTAGTTGTTTTAATTCTTGGTTTTAAGTCAGTTGGTGTTGTGAAGGAAGGTGGATGTACCAAAAGAATAGTTTCATTATTTTTATTTTGTAGCTTCACAAATTCAGCAGATCTATATAAACTCAGTAGACTGAAAAACTGAAAGTTGGAGAGGAACAATTAGACATCCGATATTACTTTCTGATCTTGAAAATAATTAAATATTGTCCGAATCACTATATATCAAGTTCAGTTGTTTGTATGTTGGCAAATATTACCTTTCTGTAAGGCATCTGTTAAGGGGTTAAAGCTATCATCACGTAGAGAAATTCCAGTAGTTAGATATCTCACTACTTGTTTAAAAATCATGCTTCACATACGTGCATGTATATTTGTGTACATATTTATTGCAGATATGGGCTGATGACTAGCAGTAGTTTCTCAAGCAGACTACAGGTTATGTTTTTTCAGGAAGACACAAAATTCTTACAGTCCATGTTTCTATTTAAATGCATATTTCAGGAATGAGCCTATTGGTGTCTCCAAAATGTAATTAAAGAAGGAATGCGAGGAGCATGATTTTATTGGGCTGCAAGGTAAGTAACTGACATTACTTGAAACTATCTTGATGTAACTTGCAGTGTTTTTATTGTCATCCCTTCTCCGTTTCTTTCGATCTGTTTGGGGATCAGCTGCAGGCTTGTTCCCATCTCATGTTGAGATCCTCCTGTCTTCCTGCATAGAAACAAGAGCTTTGGTAGAGGAGGTATTTTACCGCTTACTAAAAGTGAATATGCAAAACTCACTTTCTTCTCCTACTTCAGTAAGTTTCTGTCTTGCATTTCAGATCTGGTTTATCAAAAATATGTCATGTGCAAAATGTCCTTTTATTGGATGTCTGAGAAAAAGAGCTGCCAGTGATTAGATTGGCTGTTCATCCTTTCTCCGTTGGTCCAGCATAACCAGCATTTGCTTCTTGAACGTTAGCCAAAAATTATCTTCTCTCCAGCTGGATAGGGATGGTTCATCATCTTTAAAAACTGAGGTGACCATTATGTTGTTATTGTTAGGCAATTATTTCCTGTTCTCATACAAATTTACCCTCTGACCAGTTCTGGCCATGATATATCTGGCAGGGAAGCCAGTGAAGACTAATCAAAGCGCATGAGAGCCCCTGTTGCTGTAATGCAATTTATTGCCTTCTATCCCTGCTGCCTTTGCCACTGCTCACTTGTTTCTGAAACACATCTGCCGTCTTTTTTAAAGCTTCCTATTCATAATTGATTACCTTTCCTGCAAAATGAAAAAATACTCAAATCCCAGAATCGGACCCAGTGGCTGTCCCAGAGTGGAAGAGGAGCATCACCTGGTTTTATATTGTCCCTGTACAATGCTGGAACTTGCCAGTTGTTGGAGAGACAACCTTGCTGCTGAGCAAGCAGTGCTCAGTAATACCCAGAACATCAGTATATAATCAACACTGTTCTATGATCTGCTTAAAACGAAACAGAGCTACTGTTTAAGCTTTTCTGTGTACTAAGAACAATCAGTGTGGAAACGTTGGAGTTTCTCAAAGGAATTTTTGTTAAGAGTTGGGCAAATCATTGCAGTAGTCTCAGATCATTTCCGCTTCCTTTTGGGGAGAATTTATAAATAAAAATCTATGTGAGGACATACTTCTGTTACATAAAATATCAGATTATATTTAAATTAAATTTGGTAGAAGAGCGTTGTTGAGGTACTGAAGAAGGTGAGTGGAGGACCAGAAAAATGATTAGAAGGTTGGAGCACATGGAGAGAGGCAGGCAGAACTGAGTTTATTTAGCTGGGAGACTAAGATGGTATCTTACTAGCTAGCTAATAGTATGCAAAAGGTGGAGTCGGACTGCATGGAAGTGTAGAGTGAAAGGATGAGAGATAATGGACACAGGCTGCAACACGGGAAATTCTTCTCAGATATTGGGGAAAAAAATCTTGACAAAAGGGTTGCACAAACACTGGAGGAAGGGCCTAGAGAGGCGGTGGAATCACTGTTCTTCGATATATTGGTAGAGTTGGGAATGTTTTAAAAGAAAGTCATACTTTGCTTCTGCTTAGAAATACATCATGATTGATTTTTGTGTGTAAACATTTGTATGGCTATTTAAGTACATGTAAATAAATATTTTCTCTCAGTAGTAAGTTATTCATAACTGATTTGGAGAAACAAGATAAGTATTGGAAACAGAGGCTATTTGTTTCTACCTTTCTTTGAAGCATCTGGTGTGACCACCGGGAGAGACGAGATACTGAACTGGATGGGTCCCTAATCTGAGACAACACTTTAAAGGATATGCTTTGTTTAACTGATTATGTTCAACTGACTAGCTGAACATAAAACTATTTTGTGTTTAGTATTTCATTTCAGTGCTCTGTATTAGGCTTCCTATTTCTCATACAAATTTCCAAATTTTATTTTCATCTTGAATAAGACTAGAAAGCGTATTTTTTTTTCCATGTTCGCTATCTTATGCTATAAATGATACAATTAGTATATGAGAGCGTGTGGGGGAATCATCACCCTTTGAGAATTCAGTTTTGTCTGCCCTCTTACGTGACATTTAAAATTTATTTTTAATCCTAAAACCCGTAATATTCATCTCACACAGAGTTACAAGTCTTGAAATGCCTACTTGTGCTGATAAGCTTAGAGGGGAAGAAAATGAAGCGGCTGATTTTTCTTGTTCTTTTATTTTCTAAAATTTCAGCTATGTTCATTGTTTTTTACTTTTCCCTACCCCACTGTTTCCCTCCTCTTCCATTTTCTAATAAAGTTATGCAGATAAAGATTTATAACACATAAGCTTAATTGCACTAAACACTTGTTGTTTAATTGGTAGAGATTTGGGAGAAAGCCCAGACTAATTAACAGCGATTCCTACTCTATTGCCAGTTTTTAATGGATCTTAGGATCAGATCCTTTTGGAACTAAAGTTATATTGAAGGAATGTTGAAAATAGAAAATAAAGTTGTATATGGCCACCTTGAGAAGCCATCTGTTACCAGTATAATGCTTGCTTTTTATAAGTAACAAGAGATATATACAGTATAAACAGTGAGTTTCCCTTTTGAAGCGTTATTCATAACTACATAAACTCTCCTGGAATTCTCTCCAATTATATCCATACACCTTTCATTTCACAATTGCCTTTCTCTTCCTTAAGAGTGGAATACCTAGTGAATATTGATGGATTTTACTGTAGGAGGTCCTAGCCGTAGAAGATGGCATAGCTAACTTGTAGACAGTTGAAGCCAGGTGACATGGATCCAGCCTGCAGGAGAAATGATTCAACATCATTTGGACAATTTTCTAGAAAGCCCTTTGAAAGAACAGGAACATGAAGGAAGTTTAGTGTCATCAGAATTTTCTGACTTTTGAGCATCTTCATTGCTTTGCTTTCATTTCATCAACTAAGCTGATACTAGTGGAATTCTCACCTTCTTCAAACTGTCTGCTTGAACCTTTGTTGGTTTAGGACCAGAATGCCCTGGATGTTTAAAGATTGTGCCCTGTGATTTAATACCTTGTTTCTCTACATTTCTCTCCCTTCTTCTTTACCGTCTAGCTCAGAGACTGTCTTAGCTAGCTATGATTTTGTATTACTCTTGTCACTGCAGCATACTGCTGGTCAGAAATCACAAGTTAAAATTATCATTGTGTGCTTTTCAATGTTAAAACAAGAAACCCTTAAAGCCCTCTGTTTGCCCTTTGGAATACAATGCTGTCAGAAGTGTCAGGGGAACGTAAGTTTAAGCGGCCTGTCATTGTACGCTAATGCAAATCCTTTGTTGTTAATCTTGGTATAAGGAAATACAAAATTGGAATGACTTGATGTAATTCTAACATACTTGACATTGGGTGTCTCATAGCTCCCACTAGTGTTTGAAATTTTAGTCTACTGGCATGTACTAGACAATGTTTCCTTTCAAATAAATTATCTGAAATGTCTAATGTGTTTTTATGTAATAGTCTCCTTGTTTCTTAAATTAAAGCATCAAATACTGTTAAGTATTCCGACAGGGTACCTTGGGAGATGGTGAAGTTCCTGTCACTTCAGTTTTTTTAAGAAAAAATTTCAATAAAAATCTTGCAGGATGGTCGATGTATGTTTAATCTTCCTTCAGAGATGTTGCATGGTCTAGAAGACTTCCAGGCAGAACTTAGAGTTGGTTATTTTGTATTCAAAATGAACGCTTTATTCCTGTTTGCAGAAATTTAAATTCTGGTTTCTTGGGGGAAAAGCATATTTTTTGAGCAAAGAGGCTGCAAGGTATAAATGCATTTAGTACATCTTAATCTTAAATTTTATAATGTGAAGTTGCATGGAAATGATTGGAGTAGAAATATTTTTGGTTGTTGGCCAGATTTTAGTTTTTTATTACCCAAGCATTTTTCACATGTATATTTACCTGAAGAGGAAAGAACACTAACCTATTAGCATATGGTTATATGGAACACAGCGGATATTTCAGTTGGTAAAAAAATAATTTAAAATGTGTTATTTGTCATCAAGGTGCATGATATGTGACTAGCCTTTTAATGGCTTTTAGAAATGTGCTTCACATAATTTGAAACAAGCTTTCTTATCAGTATGTCTTGCAATTAATTTAATCTTGTTTCTGTTATTTCCACAGTATTTTTCAATTCAGTGAACCTCATTACATTTGCAAGTGCATTAAATTAGAGTCTGGATAGAAAAAGAGAGATGATTATCAGTTAATTTAATTATGTTTCTACATTTGCCCATTTAATGATATGTCTGCCATTGTTGTTGCAAGCCTTTACTGCAGTAGCACTATGCAGAAATTAGTTCCGATTCCATGTAAAGTTTATGTTATCTGATAACTCCTGACTACTAGTGGAGGCACATGTTCAGTAATTTATGAGTCTAATCAGAAATTATTCCCTTTAAGTCAAATGGCTACAGTATGGAATACTTTTACTACATTCACTACATCATTATTATATTTTCTGAATTTGCATAAGAGGTATTGTTTTTACACAGCTTTATGTCATTAATTTAATTAAGAAACAAAATTTTACATTCTTACTGTAGCTGAAGGAGCAAGTAAGCGTGCCATTGCACAGTTCTCTTCCTCTAAACAGTTAAAACAGTGTCGCTGAGGAATGTTCTTGCTTTTAAAGAGGAGGAAAAGAGCAGTGTAAGCAAGCCCCAAAATTCACCATTACGCGGTCCTTCATATAAAATGCTCTTTACTTTTATTAATAAAATTATACAGTCATTTAGGGAGATGCTAAAACCTGAATTCTAATACTCATCTTCTAATACGGTGCCTGTCAATGTTACTGCTATTGGCAATAACTACTATTTTTATAGGTTTTTGCAACTCTGCAGTTTTTTCCTTAAGGTTTTTGCCGTATGTTTGAAATCTCAAGATGTGTGGCATTTGCCCTGGCATCTGGAAGTCCTAAGCATATAGCTACAGAGTCTCTCCAACGCAATTCTGCATTACATGTGCAGCTACGTACTGAAGCATGTATCAATTGCATAGCTCATTAAAGGCAGATCTGTTAAGGCAACACTTTTGATTTTTAGACATCTATAGATGTTCAGTATTAAAGTGAGAGAAACAGAGATTCAGCTGTGAAGTGCAAAATGTTTGAAGTTTTAAGATAGCCATTTCCTGGTGTTTTAGTGTTTTAAGATCTGGAAGTAAATAGAAAAAGTATTAAAAAATGACAGTAGAAATAACCTGTAAATAAGAAAGCAAAATAAAAATTAAATCCAAATTTTACTAAACTCTGAGAACTGTTCTATTCCTCTATTTTGGAAGTTAAAAAAATTAGATTTACATTTATATTTGCTATTTATATGGCATGAATCATTCTGTGAACTTCGCTGGCTGCAAGGTAAATAATGCACATATATTGTGTACATTTTTAAGTTGTTTCTTTTTCTGAAAGTACTTGCCACTAGAAGACGACTCCTGTGGTGTATTGAAGAGGATCAGTATACTTTAAAACACTGGGTGACTTTTGGTGCCACGGCCCACTTCCGTTAGACTTGCGATGTGGAGAGATGGTGTTACGGAATAGATACACTAAGCTTTTTCGAGATAAACACTGGGCTAACTCCAAGTATTAATAAAAAAAAAAAATCATAAATAAGACATTGGTGAATTATGAAGGACATCTGAGTCAACTGTTTTTTTTTCACTTGCAGACATGAATTCTGGTCATTTACTTGATGTTCATTTTTTTGCATGCATCTTTATATTTCAGTCTCCTGTGTCAACTACATATTATGATGGGAGGGAAAGGCCAAAGCGTGATGAAGTGCTCAGTTAGAGCCTAGGGTAGCCATGGGAAATCCTGAGGTGCCAAGACGTCTTTCAAGGTGCAGAGCCACCACAGATTGTGTTTTGTGCCTGAACTGGCCAGTCCACATAGCAGCAAGCCTGGATTTTCTTGAAGATTAGCTGTTGTTGTGGTTTATATAGAAAACTACTCTAATATGGAACTATCTAGTATTCGCACCTTCAGAATATGTAACATGGCAGGAAAATAACCTGACCTTTATCTGCATACGTGCGCAAGAGATTAAATGTAGACCTTAATAATGGCTAATTTCTGACATGATAAAAAATGGCCATTTTGTTTTAAGTTAATATTTTAATACTTCTGATACACTAAACAGGAGCAGGTTCTTAAAAACCAGCACATTTAGTACGTCTTTGAAACTGAGAGCTATGTGTGGGCGCAGCGTGGGAGAATCGGACTGAACAAACTCCAGAAAGATTGGATTTATTAAGTCGTGATTGCCGAAAACAATCATATTCTCACAGCTGTTAACTTTAGTGATGACAAGTGAACTGATAACCCAGAGGATTATTACTTACTATGTGGAAATTAAAAACACTACAATTATTTCATAGCTTGTTTTTTTGTGAGGAGGAAAGTCAGAAGACCACCTTCGCTGTTTATCTTACAGGTATCCATTTGGGGTTTGAGGACTAACCACGTTTGTTTTGAATTGCGACTCATGATTTTGTAACATTTGACACTTTTTAACCATTATTATTTTTCTAAATAAGAACAATCTTTACTGTTCAGCTCCACTGGAAATAAGTGTGTTGAATATCTGCCATTACCCAGGATCTCTGCCAGAGTCCCTTAAGCAGAGTCCCCGGAAAAGTTCCCATGGGCCAAAATGTAATGTTCTGCTTCTTTATACTGGCAAAATTATCATTTAGAGACTGCAGGGCAGGGATGAGTCAAGCCGTTTGTCCCAATACAGAAATAAAGTAAGGATTCATTAACTAGTTGTGACTGTAATAAATAGTGTCTGATTACAAGAGCCTACAACTAATGCGAAGGGCAGAAAAACAGATAAGCTATGACTATGGATAGCAACCTGGGGGTTCAATAGGCTTAATTAATAGATCGGTGAAATTTTTGGTTAGCCATTTGATATATTGGAGAATAAAATTTCTCCTTAAATGAGAATAAATCTCTACTTGGTTAATCATCATCCTGCATTACTATAGTTTTGCATACTCTACGTAACTTTTCTGGGAAATGTTTTGTTTGGGGTTTTTTTGGCTTTGCTTTGCTTTGTTTTAAACCAGTGATAACTTGGTAATTGACTATGACTTACTTAATGATGCTTGATGTACAGCAGATTATTTCTACTCTCCTTGTTCTTGTCAGTTCACTTTTGCTATTATTCCCCCAAAATGATATTTTTGGAGGGACTGAAATGGAAAGAGTAAATCCCTTAATATTCTGTGTTTGAAAAATACTGTGTTTTTCTTTCTGTCAGGAAGAATGCTTTCAAATCCCTCCTTGGTCTGAGCTGCTGCGCTTGACATCTCATTATTTGACTCAGCTGTTTCAGTTTCACCTTCACCCAGCTAATTAAGTAACTCATTGAATGTATTATTCAGTATTTGATTCCCCTATCTGAGTCGGTGAGAGATGGAATTTAAAAAAAAAATCCCCTTGATGGGATTAGTGAAAGGCTTGTTGCTCTGACATGGTGGACTAAAATGAGAACGAGCTAATGAAGTTGGCGATATATGAATCGCATTCTGTCACTTTAGCGAGCGCTTGGCTGCTGGTGAAAGTATGGGGATTATGGTTGCTTTAAAGTGATCATTCCTTAACTAACCAGATAGTGTAGTGACCTGTTAATTGTTTCAGGACATCTGTAGTGTGAAAGAGGTTCTTTAGTTTTATTTACATTTTTGTTTCCCTCTTCAGCGGTTGTCCTGCAGGGTATTGTATCATCATGTGTCAAGTGTAGATAGGGGCTTTAGCTATTTATGGAACTTGGCTTTGTTCATCATTTTGGCTCTGTTACCAACATGTATTACTTTCCAGTGCTTTTGGCAATTTTTGAATAATTTATTTCTTTTTCTTGGATTATAAATGTAAACAGGAGTGCTCTCCAAATGAGCAAAATCCAGTGTTCTGCTACAGTTTGTCCCCAGTTCCTCTGACTTTGGCTGCATTTGTGACTAGTCTTTTGTGTTAAAAGCGAAGTGTTACTGCAATCGTATTAATTTCCTTTTTGCTTTAGAATATTTTTTCTTTAATATTTACATTAAGCCTCCTGAATTAAATATGACAATATTCTCATCCACTTAAAATCTACATATTTTTATCATATTGGTTAAAGCAAGCCTCTTAAAATATTTTTTTTTCTAAATACAAGTTAACACAAAAATATAATGTCACCAGAGAAATCTAGCCTAAGAGTACGATGTTGATTTTTGATACAGAAGACTGAAGTTCTCCAGTGTATGAGTAAGGTACAGTAAGGATTTGAGTCTCTTTCCCTAGGATCCCAGAAAAGTTTTCTAGTTTACTGCTCTTTATTGTTCTGATGCAAGTGGCTCCCTCTCCTCCTCCCAGGCTTGGGTTGTCCTCTCAGCTTTGATCAGAAATACCTTTCTGGCTCTGAGAAGGCAATCCTGACAATAGTCCAGTGAAAACTGGTAACTGCCTGTGAGGTGTTTTGATAGCAAAACTGGTATCTTCCACCAAAAAGCCATTGGAAAAGTCCTAATCAAATCTGACATAGAACATCTGATACTTTGTCTCTAGAATAGTTCCTACAATACATGTATTCAAATGAAATAGTTTGAGTAAATCACAGTGCGAATGCAATCTTTAGAAAATTCTCTCCAATTTTAAATGATCAATACTTTTTCTTCAGAAAAATAAAGCCGATACAGTTTTGTAATGATTAAGAAGCGTGAACTCCATGCTGAGCAGTTTCATGGCAAAACAAAAGGCAAACTGCAGCAGCTTCTGTCTTTGTCGAATGAATGTTGCTTGTGCATTTCATTTTAAAGAACAGGATAGTTTCTAAAGGAAAATTTAGAATATACACACTCTAAATTTAGGGTTAAAAAAATGTGAAGGCCAGTCACTTTTCTTGGTTAAGTATATATTTGATATTTTTATTCTGGAATAAGAGTACATTTTGTCTGTTTACCTTCATCTGGTTTTGCTCTGAGCAGACACACTCTTGTGGATCTTGGTACGCCAAGCGAAAAGGCTATAACTTTTGGTAGGAAGTGATAGCTTTGGAATCGACTTTCACCTCTTTGCCTTGCTTTTGCCGATAGTTTGTTTGTCCGGAAAAATAAGTAATTGGAATGGAATATCTTTAGATTAATATTCTGATGGATACCTTTTTATACTCATCTTCTTGCTAATGAGAAGATATGTAAATATTTTATTAAGCTACTAAAAGATTGAGAACATTGTCCTTAATGAGACATGAAGTAGAAAAAATTAGACTATCAGTCTTTCAATAATTTGAAACAGTGAAAAATGTTAACTGTCGTATCATACTAACCGGGGTTCATAATATTTCTAATTGTATCAGCAAACTAAATTTGTATTCAGTTATTTTCTTGTTTTGGACTTGTTTTGAATTTATGTTTTTTGCTTACTTTCCTAGAGAAATGCTCAATCTTACTGGCTAGCAATATTTTTTACTGCTTTATTCTAATGAGAAAAATAAGTTAATACATATATAAACTTAGCTAAGTCTTATGGATAATTTAATGTACAAAAACTTAGCTAGCTTTGTGGGTAATTTAATAAGTATTTAATCAGACTCTTCTTTTTATATGTGATTGTCTTCAAGCTTATGACTTTTTTATATTTGTACATTTTATAATAAAATGCTGAATTGCACTGTACTTTTATGCAATGATTTTGTTAATCATCTGAATTAAATAATTTATGAAATGTCACTTTTTTGCTTATTCACTATTTAAATAAGACAATATATTAATTATGCTCTATAGGGAAATAAACAAGCTTATCAAATTGTTTTTAGCTGTGAACTTTGAGCAATGACTTGAAATTTTTGTCATAATGTACTTCACGAGAGTATGTGGTTTTAATTCATTTTTAGTGGTGCAGTGGCTTATTTTAAAACTTCAAATATTTTTCACTGAAAGTTAAATAGGAAATGATTTATTTGTATTAAGTGCTCTAAAAATTCTCAATTATATTTCAAAAACTATGTGTACCCCAGATAGTAAAAGCAATGCTAGTTTTTTTCACATGATGTGCTCTACCCAAAGTCTTTGCTAAGGACAAGTTCTTTTCATATCTTTTAATACTCTCTTTATATCCAAGTATCTTTCAAGGCAGGTTTTTTCCACACAAATGTGTCTATAGCTAGAAAAAAAAGTCTGACATAAATCTGCTCATCAAAATCTTGTAGTCTTTGTCCTTTCCTCCAGTCTGCTTAGTCTACAAGGAGCAAGATGCACTCGTGCCAGTATCACATTACATCATTTATGGCCATACAGAGGGAGAGAGCAGTCAGGTACAATGAACACAACTTTTTACTGCATGCTTGGGGACATGATGATTCACAGTAATTATAAACAGAAGAGTACGTAAATATCCAAGTTTTGCTAGTGTTTCCTCTCTATTTTCATTGCTCTTAAAAATCGAACATTATTAATATTTTTTAAGCATGTAACGCTTCCATTTCTAGTTCAATTTTATACTCTTATTGTGGAATTCTGTGCTCACACTTTAAATATTAATGACTAGGCACAAGTTATGTTAATGAAGCAGTTATGTCTTTTGGGTTTAAGTATCATTAATTTTAGGAAACTGTTTCTCATGTGAGTAATCAGAAACAGCTGTTGGTTTTCCTGCAAAATGTTGATCCGTAAATGAAAAGAAATAGTGAATATTTGCATCAGTAATTTTAAAAAACAGAGACAGTTTGCTGTAAGCATACCTTTCCTATGCCTTGCTGAGGTCATAAATTCCCAAATTCAAACACTGTGTTGTTCTGAATATACTGAATTTTTAACTTCCGCTGTGCCCATTTAATACATGATACTGAGGTTTGTTGGAACTGCGCACATGAAAATTTGCAGAAGTGTTTCTTCTTGAAATAAAAGACCTTAAAGGTATTATTCTATTAATATTTCAAATTACAGCTAATTTAGTTTTCTATTGTTCGTCTGTTTTCAATATGGAAAGGGTAATTTTAGTCACAAGCTGCTGTACATTATTTTCTCACTGACATGTTTGTCCTGTAGGAGATTTACATTGAGGGTATGTCTCTGGCTTGAAGTAAGGCCAATTGCAGCAAGGCACTGTATGCTCAAGTATATTAGATACTGGTTTATATACACCTTTTACTGACTAGGGGAGAATTTCTTGCTTGAGCAACATATTTTAGCAAAGGAGGAAGTTAATGCCTTCAGTTCTGATGAATAGCCCCCAAAGCAGCTGTTTAAGGGCGAGCGTTGTCCCTTCCAGACAGTGCAGATCAGCCGGTCACGCTGAGACCAATGCAGATAAGTTTTTGCTGCTGTGCTTATCTACAGCATTGAGAAGCAACCCTGTATTTCGGAGAGAGCTCAGAAATAGCTGGAGTGTTTCCAGTTGCACTGACTTCCTTACAAAGTTACGCTATACGAGTTCTATAGTACTAGTAAGGTGATCCTTTTGGTACTACGCTGTTGTAGAGCTGTAGTGCATATCGCCCTTAAAGTTACACTAATAGATCCTTGAATGTCTTTGTCACCCTTTTTAGCTTCTTTGAACCAGAGTCTGTCTCGTTATAAGTTTTCCTTTACAGTGGTTATGCTGAAATATTTGCAATAGCAGGGGGTTTCCCTAGAATTTCAGAAGAGGGTTTATCAAATCTGTTTACTTGTTCAACTATCAATTGACTGAAGTAGGAGACTTCCAGCATTATCTAACAAATATACCTGTGGCATGTCCATTGCTTATCTGAGGCATTTCTGGAATTGATGATGCCACATAACCGTTCAGATATTTAAGCATCTGAGATCTTTTGATTGCAGGTTCTCAACATGCTTTCTGAATGTTTGGGATATGCCATACTATATGTGATTGAAAGGACTCTCTCTGGCTTGCGTTTGCGTAAAGATAGCTGCGGCCCTGATCCAACTCAGAGTTGCGCAGCAGAGAATGTGTGCCACAGAAGTGTGTGCTAATTTTATTCTCCCCCAGAAAATGTGTGTCTTTTTTGTCTCCCCGATTGTAAGCTTTGCTCCTCACTAAGTTAGCAGGGAGGGTTAAATGAGAACTCATAGGCTAAGTAAGGACTGGGAGAAGTTTCGCCTAACCCAAGAAGCTTCCAGGAAAGGGAGCTTTTTTTATGATGATGGTGAACTTGGTGAGTTCGTTTTCTTTCCTTTTGTTTGTCTTTTTAGATGGTCAGGGTAATATTTGAAATGTAAGCTTTTGGCGCATGGACTTGGCATGACTCTTGTTCTATGTTTATGATGCAACCACGACACCAGGTAAAGCTGAAAGTAATAGCATTACTGTAATTTCTGTCTTGTTAACAAGTGTGTTATAGTACTTTTTTTTAACAATATGGAAATATATCAGCTACATTTTTAGGTGATTATAGGGTGGTCTGGATTACTCTCAAGCCAGAAGGCCTGTTTTCCCATCTCTGCTATCCTGTCTTCAGCATTTAGGGGGGATACCAGTTTATACAATTTCTCCACAGGCCATTCTGTTATCTCCTTTTCTTAGTGGCAATTTTCCTATCCAAATATGAACCATACTATCTTGCTTTTCTCTCCTTTCACTCCATTTCATTAAAACATAGCTTTGACACGGCACTGTTACTACTGTAATGTTCACGGTGTATGCATTTGTTTCCCTACATTGTGTCCAGACTAAGGTCTGTCTGCATGTGTGTGCAGCTCTTCTCATAGACGAATGTGCCCTATTCTCCTGCATCCCGGCTCATTATGTTTGTGGTGTTATTATCAATAGCTTGTAATGTCCTTAATTACTAGGTACTGATTTTCTCAATCAGCCAAAATACCTTTTTCTGAATAACTTCCATTCAACTCTACTTGATCTCTCTAGGCTTCAACCTATCTGGTATTGCTGGATGCGGAGTTGGAAATATTTTTCTTAGTTTCAAATAAACAAATAATTTATCTCTCCAAGTGTAAGCTGTAAAAATATAGCAGCAGTTAACTAAGGCATCATCTCTGTCTCGTGATTGCTAACATTTCAGTGGAGGTTGTAAATATATGACGTATTATAAAGTATATATATATAAAAAAAAATACTCCTTTTTACTGTTGTAGACTGCCATTTTCCCAATTTCTTCTGCCTTGAAACATTTATATTTAAGTCATATTCACAGGTTTTTCTTCAGTGTATTTTCTGTGGTCATTAATAAGCCTAAAACTGACTTTGAGTAAACTAAAACAACTTAGTACCAAAATTGCACTCAAACTGTAAGTTATTAATATACAAAGTAAATTATTGTTCATCATTGTAGTGTGCAATGTCTATAACAGGGATTACAAACTCTTTTTAGGTATCCAAACCAGAAATGAGAATAATAGATAAAGATACTTAAGCTTCTTTTCTTTGCTAAACATTTTAAACATCTGTAGTGAGATAGCATTAGCAAAGATATTGTATGACTGCGCTAGAAAGATGATTTAAGGCTTGCAGTTGTGATTTTTATTTCTGAAACGAAGACTTGTTACTTCATCTTGTAGAAAAAAAAAACTAATAGCTGGTTTTTTGTCATAAAATAATGTGAAAAAACAAGGTTGGTAGAACAAGAAGCATTGCTTTGTAGAGAATAACGTAGTTGAGAGCATGGGTACAATGGTGGTGAATAACTGAAATATCTGCTGGGGAGATGGGTACAGAAAACCTCAACAAAAAAGATTGCAGCAGCTTCAGAGATTAGCGAGATTTCTGAGCTTTTACACTGGTGCTTTTTTTTAAATTATTATTTGGGTGTATCAAAAGCCCAAATGCAGTTTTGGGGGCTTTTTTTCAGCTGTCAAATGCTGTGTATGATTCGAATTGTGAGAGTCTTCTCTGCAAATTCAGTTGTGTGGAACATACTTTATGAACTTGGAACGATAAGAAGTTAGACGGGGAAAAGTGTTGCTAGATGTTGGGCCACAGAAACCTGAGCTTTGTGTCCTCCTCATTCGGTCCTGGTGCCTATCTCAGTCTGTGCTTTGGCTCACAGCCCATGCCCTGTGTGCTCCGTCTGTTGAAATACAGGTAGCTATTACTGCTCTTTCTGTCATTACTGGCTCCTTCTACCCTCTGGTGTTGTTTAGATACTGCGTTTAGATAGTATATGTATTAGAGTAAGTTCTTATATAGTTACAGAATTGTGCGTGAATTATCCATGATAATTTTCTAGTCAGATTTAGACTCTGAAAAACATTTTGTGATCTGTACTAGTCTCACATATGAAGAAATCAACCTACTGATCAAAAACTCTCTCTGTACTTTTCCTATTTTATGGAGTTCCCTTTGCACTTCGAAAGTCTTTAAAAGTAGCAGGCAGTTGCTGATAAAGTAGTTGCCATGAGTGACAACTGAGAATGCTGTTATTTCTGCTTTTGAGGCTACCAGATGGGAATTATGTAAAATGTAGTTAACTGAAGCCCTCAAAAGACATGCACGTTTGGGTAGCTAATTTTGCAAGTGCTTTTTTGTTACTGTTGTTTTGGTTTTTCAGCATTGCAGGAGGTCTGAGGACAAAAAGAGATCACGTATGCTTCATCTGTTGTTGGATCATAGTCCTCCAGAGTCTTTGATAATATTGATATGAGCTGACTTGGTCTTTTGAACCTTTATTCATTAATTAGATTTTAAAAGTTAGCATTCTGAATCGGCCAGTACAGACAGTATTTTGTGGAGTAGCTCTGATACAGAATCCCAGTGTTCATCTGCTATTCAGTAGAAAATCTTGTACTGGATCTGCTTCTCTGAAGCTTATTTCAGTCTCTAACGTCACCTTGATGTTGGCTTTACTGTATCATTATACCATGTTAAGAAATGGATTTTTCCAGCCTGATGTAGTGAACAAAACGTTAGTAGTCGGAAAATAGCTGGTATAATTTACTAAATGTTATCATCACATAGTTTTGTAGAATGCATTTCTCTGGCTGCGTCATTAATAATCATTAGGCTTGGTAAGAGCAATTACAGTGTAAATGGTGATGATGATTTTCAGTATTTGTATTGTAAAATTAGCCACAGCTTTAGATATTATTTTGAGCATATTAAAAACAAGGGTGAAATTGTGTATTTAATCAGTTTAAGCAGTCAAAATTTCACAAGGAGCAAGAAGAAATGCTTTATAGTTGGTAGAAATTTAAAGCTACAGAAACAAGGAAACAAATCTAGTGGCAGATCTTAGATTATGTTACTTGAAAATTCTTCATTGTTGATCAGTTTGACCAAGTACCTTTTAAAGCATATACCAGTTATGACTGCAATTCCACAGCATTCCAAGAATTCCAAAGGGAAATAACTGTCTTTATCAGGATACCTTCAGTTACCATTGGTCATCCTAACAACTTTCTGTTTTGCTTTAATAATGTTACTTTTACTTTGGGATTTATAACACTTCTTTCGTGAGAGAAGACATCATGCAAGGCAGAGTTTGCATGAGTCAGATGTTTTTAAGGGTAACCTTCATATACAAAACTGTCATGTGTTTAAACAAATAACTGAAAGTAACACTATGTAAAAGCAGTGACCAAAATAAGTCTCTTTTTCTAATTTTAGGCTAATGCACCTGTAATTCTTTTAAAAGTCAGAATTTCCAACAAATAAGTTATCTTATAAATACATTTAATATTTACTACTTTGATAAAGATATATTTTGTTCTAACCACTTAAAGCTGATTTAGGATCCTTTCAGTCTTTAGCGAGTGTTGAACAGCAGTTAGTTATGTTTGTGTTTTAAGTTTAATGTTTTAAAGAACATTAGCTCTATTTTAGCGGAAGATAACTACTATAATCCTTTTGTTTGTGTTCAGCTATGACACGACATAATAGTAATTTTATATATAATTTTATATATTTTATATATAATTATATATAATTACTATACATATGGGTGTATTTAATAATTTTCTTCTGGTGGATATATTAGTGTTGTTGTAGTCCTGTTTTTACTTGGTAAAAGCATTAGCTATAGCAAATGAGACCTAGGGGGCTTAGTGCTGCTGTTACTGAATTTATTATTAAAATATCATTCTCTGTTTTATAATCCGGGGTTAAAATAGATTAAAAAAACCCTGTTCTTTACATGTGATGAGGGATTTCAAACATTTGCTCTTACTGTAACAAAGAATCTGGACCTTAATCTGCCAAGTGTATGAAACGCATTCATGTTAATTCCTTGTGTTTTGGATCAGCACAGTAAAGTACATTGGCACATTACAGTGATCATTTTGCTAAAGCAACTCAGCAATACCATGAGATCTGTCATTTCTTGTTTCAATATAGTGGTGGTCCTATTTGCTTTGGAACTTTGATTATCATCTAAGTTATAGTTAAGATTTCAGCCCTGAAATTTGCTGTAAAAGCAAAGAGAAATGCAAGTTTTATGAGTGTGCAGCAGTTATGAATTTCTTTGTAATTTGATACCCTTGTATAAATAAAATCAGAAGCTGATTAATTGGCAGGAAACCAACTAAAGAAACACATTCTCAGATTAAGGTTGTAAATAATTTTTTTTCCTGCTTATTTAGAGAGCACAATTTATTAGATAGAAAAGTTTCAGCCTATTTACATTAAAACAGTGATTCTTTTCACTCATTTTAATAAATAATTGTTAGTATAATTAGAGCTACTCCTAATAAGATCCTTGCATTGATAAAGAAAAACGAAACACTTTATGGGCATATTGTTTGCTAAGTTGACATACTATATATAGTACTATTAGTTGAGGCACAATTTTTGTAATAGATTCCCCCACCCCTCACCCCTTGCCCCGCCTTGGTAAAGAGTATTGGATTTTACAGTTCAATGAGCGTCTGGTCTTTATCATTCATGTGTTCTATTGTAGTTATTGTTAATGGTTATATGAACAGCAAAATAGGAAGCATAGATCACCTGTCAGCCTCTGACATCTTGGGTTACATCTTGGGTACACCCATCTTGGGTTAAATTACAGTGGGATTGATTAGCAGAAGCTGAGATTCGGTAAAGAAGTTGTGGATTTTTTTCTCTAAGGTTCAGAATTTGTGTTCAGTCTTTAAAGAAAAGTTTCAGTATATTAGGTTCATAAATTTTAAATTGATCTTGCCAAAAAGTAATTTAAAAAATTTAGCAGATGAAATAAAAGTGCATTAACCTGGTTTATACAGAAAAAGGGAGACATATATTTTTCTGCTACAATACTATTATAACAACTTCTTAGTTTAAGGGAAATGTGTGCAGTTATGCTTACCATGGGTTGAAAATAATTCATCAAGGAAATGTTCTGAATTCAGGAGCACTGCCATTTGTGCTCCATCAAAAATTGGTTTTGCTGTAATCAATTTTAGTTCTTGAAACTGATCTACTGGCTCTACTTTGTTTTAAATCGGACAGCTCATCTACTGTTCAGTATTCATGCTTGAGTACCTTGATTACACTGGAAGTAAAACTTTATAAAAAGCACAGAGTTGCGTATTTAGCGTATAATGTCGAAAAAGACCATATAGAAAATGTAATGTGGAGTTAGGAGGTGGGTGATCAAAGCTCTGATGTACAAAAAGTCCCTCAGATTTCCTCTGGCCATGCTGAATTGGCATTTCAGAATACTCAATCCTTTATTTTCTGTAGATTTTTTTTTTTTTAAACAATAATGCCATCAGATTTTGTAAGATAATCTTTCAAATGGAAATTTGAAATAAGTACAACGCTCTTTTTTCTTGTGTCAACATGTCACCTACTTTATTAGATAAACTGAAACATTAAAATTTTATCATGTCACGTAGCTGAAGATTATTGCCAAACAGATGGAGGATTCTCCTTAGGATTGAGAGATACATGTTGGTATGAGTTCTAACATTTGAGAGAGACCTCTCTGTGGCATTTTAAACACTGGTGTAATTATTCACTTTTTCACTGGTGAAAAGAAGAACTGTTGACATGCAATCAAATTTTGATTAGCAAATTAAATCCAAACAAAAGGGTGTGTTTTTCCACATAATACATAATTAAACTGTGGAATTGCAATGGGATATTTCAGAGGCCAAAAGTATGAGGAGTATCAAAAACAGAATGGATGAGTTTGTAAGATAAAAATCTCATGGTTATTAACTGGCCTGAGAAGAGCTTCTAGCACAGAGTGTGTCTCCAGTGCTGGTTTTTAGAACCTGATTACCATACATCAGGCCTCCTACACAGGGCTCTGAGGTAGAACCATACTGATGTGTATAGAAAGCATAGTTTGTGCTCAAGACATCATACACTTTCTCTAAGTCTTCGCTACAGACTGCTTTCTGACTGTCTTGCTTCTTCGTGACTCCGTTCCCAGGGCTCTGATTCAGTCCTTCAGAAGTCGAAGAACGGTCTTAGCGATCAGTGCCCCAGGGACAGTATAGGTGCTTCAGTGCGAGGCAAGGTTTTAAGGTAGATGAACTTCTAATCTTATCCAGTATGGTAGAGAGCCTGCAGCTTAAAACTGAAGGCTCAGTTGGTGTGTTTAAGTAGAAAAGCTTTGTGAGGGAAAATGAGAGCTATAGAGGTTCATTCGAGGTTTAATTCCTCTGCAGCTCCTAAAATTCACAGTATGATGCTTGATGCTTCATTCCTACTGGATTTTCTCTGTTGAATAGATGACTTAACTTGTCTACTGAGTGAGAAATTGCAGATTATGAGACTAATAAAGATAATAACCTTAGAAAAATTGCATTTAGATGGCTAGGTTATTCTTTTCATTTCTCTACTAGTTTAAGAAAAGGAGGAAGAAACTGATTTTCTTACTTTTTGATGGATCCAAATCCATTTATAAATTAAGTTATTATTACACTGACCTTTTGCCTTGAGATTATTTTGGCATCTCTCTCTTCCAAATGCCGTAGCTTGTTGTATGCATTCGTCTTTCATGCACATCTATGGGGGAAAAAATTTGCCAGTCTGTATGTACAGTGAAATCAGTTTTAAAACAAACACAGTAGCTATTACATTTCAGTTGCATACTGAAATAGCTTCACATACTATACAGTATTACGCAGAGAGATTATCTGCACTCCAATTTAAAAAAAAAAATGAATTATTGGACATTGAAAAGTATTTATTACAACTAAGTAATCAATATTCCATGTTTAAAAAGAAGATTAATTCCTCTGCATATTAATCCTGTCCTGATTTCAGCTGGGACAGAATTAATTTTCTTTCTAGTGGCTGCTGTGTTTCAGATGTGGTATGAAAAGAATGTCAGTAATGCCTATTGTTTTAGATGTTGCCAGGTGTTGTTTATATTTTTCAAGGACTTTTTTCAGCTTTCCATAGAAGCTGAAAAGGAGCCGAGAGAGGAGGATGGAATGGCCAGTGCAATGCTCCGTACCATGGACATCATGCTCAGTACATAAATGGGGTTGGCCGCTGGGTGGGTGCTCGTGATTACTGCGGGGAAGGTACCAGTTCACCGAGTGGTGAGAGTGACTTGTGTCATTACTGTTATTATTACTATTATTATTGTTACTGTTAGTTTCCTTTTCTGTTGTTCTATTAAACTGTCTTTATCTCAACCCACAATTTTTTCTTCCTTTCCCTTTACCCTCCTTTTCTCCCACTTCTTCCTGCCCTTCTCGGGGAAGGGGGAGAACCGCGTGAGCAGCTGTGTGGTCCTAGCTGCTGGCTGGGGTCAGAGCACAACAAATCCATGCACAAAGTCACATCATCTGTGGTCACAATTGAAGAGAGGGGTGAAGAGGCCTTGCGGGTTATTTTGGGTTTTTTTCTTTCCTTTTCTTTTGCTACTGTGCGGTGTGTTTCTTGACGAGTACTGAGACAGAGTCATCCTTCTGCAAAAAGATGCTAATGACATTTGTTGTCAGTGAACCTGTCCTTGGCACTTCAGTGTTGATACAGACTGAAACATCTGTCTGGTGGAAAAATAGCCAAGAAGAAGTAGGAGGGGCAACATCTATGTACTTACATCAAAAGTACATCTATGTTAGTACTAAGACACTTAGATGAAAAGTAAACATTTTGGAATCCAGCGCACTCATTCAGGAGACGAGCACATACCGGGGACACTGGGTGCTGATCGTTTTTGAACAGGAACACATCCATGCCACTAACATTTATCTCTGCTTGTTTTCCTTAGCAGGCTTCACTTACGGGCCATCTTAGCTTCTTCGTACGTGCAATGTGAATGAGTTACTCAGCAGCCTTTCAGTGCTCTTATTTGATCAGTATCTTTTTAACTATGAGGTTCCTAAAAAGTTTTGGAAAAGAAATGGTTTATGACGTCTTCATCGCAGTATAGCCTGGCAGATGTTTCGGAGGAAACTGGTCTTGTATACCTTACACTGGGCATAAAAGGAAAATAGATCATATCTCAGTCATTTTCTTCTTGCCAGCAGTAACGAAACAGTCTAAGTATTGATTGATAAGCAAATAACTTAAAGCTGTGGCTATTCTAAGTCATACAAGCTTGCTGTCCGAGGGTCTAGTTAAATTCTTTATTTCTCTTGGATGTTAAAGCAATAGCAGTAGTCATCAAAGCTTCTTTTTAATTTCCTCATGATAAGAATAGTCCTTTGGATACAGTTTTCACTCATGCCTTTGTTACCACATTCTTACTTATTAGTGTAATGACACAGAGGTATGCCAGGAAGCTGAAATAAAGTTTCCATATATGAAACACCAAAGAATTTGTGACCTGACTACTTGTCACACTTGCGAATAGGTAGAAGCTAAGAAGTAATAAATTTCTGATTGTTGTGGGTGAATCCCAATAGGCAGCTTAAGCACCACCCAGCTGCTCGCTCACTCACCCCCAGAGGGAGGGGGGAGAGGATCAGAAGGGTAGAAGGGGAATACTTGTGCGTTGAGATAAAGACAAATTAACAGATAATGCAAAAGCTGCACGTGCAAGCAAAGCAAAATAAGGAGTTCATTCACTGTTTCCTGTCAGCAGGCAGATGTTTCACTGTTCCCGAAAAGGGGGGCTTCATCATACATAGTGTCTATTCAGGAAACAAACTCCGTAACTCCCCATGTCTTTGCTTCCTCTCTCTTTCCCCCAGCTTTTATAGCTGGGCACAACATCAGATGGTCTGGAGTCCCCCTTTGGTCAGTCGAGGTCAGCTGTCCCAGCTCTGTCCCCTCCTAACTGTTTCTGGTGTGCCCCCAGCACTCTCGCTGGTGGGGCAGCCTGAGAAACAGAACTGGCTCTGAGGCTGTGTTAGTAGTGCTGCTCACCAAGAAATGAAAAATGGGTTCGTTTTCAACAGTGTCCTCATCACAAATCCAAAACATGGTATCATACCAGTTACTGTGAAGAAAATTAACTCTATCCCAGCAAAAATCAGTATACTGGTTTAAAAAGAGGAGATGCTTCTTGGCTGTATTGACTCTCGATTTTTTTTTTAAATGCTCAGATAGAAGGCAATTGTTTATGCAGTGAAGGCTTGATTCCAAAATGAAGTTGTATTTTGCTTTTTTGCTCAAAAGAGCATAGTGAATATGTAACCAGTTTATTATGAATATAACTGGTTTTCCTGCTTGGAAATATTTTATGAATGTATATTAAAAGCATAAAACTCATCCTTTTGTGACTGAATAAAAAGATTAGTGTAATATCAAAGAAAAAAATACCTTTTCACAGAGCCTTAAGTTCCATGGGCACCCACTTCCTTAGTACTACAGTCATAATATACCTTCTTTCATTAAGGAATTTCTTCCCTGTCACTCTGTAAGCTCGAAAATTTGCTATCTCAGTTTAAATTTATATTTTCTTTTTATCAATATATGGCTGCAGAATGACTGACCTATGTTCAAATCTTCAGCAAAAATCCTCTGCAGTCTTGAAGTAGGTTATTTTTGTGAACCGTGGACTTGACTGAAATGGTTTTATTGGATTGGTACCCTGTGTCCTCAGAGTCCCCACCTGAAAAACATGGCCTCCTGCCCTTCTATCTTGACTTCACAGGATGAGTCCTCCCCATCTCAGCATCCTCGGCTCTCTTTGAGGTCTTTTAACAGCTGGTGCAGTGGCTGGTTTTGCAAGTAATGTTTGGTCTTTCCCTTTTAGTCAGCCACTAATTCATGAAAAATACAGGAACATAATAACTCCTGGGGCTTCTATTTCCCTGTCAAATGTGGTGGAACGTAATAAATATATTCTAAAGGTGTTGAGGTACTCAAGGTACAAAGTCATTTTATATGCTTGTTTCCTTTAGGAAACCAGGCTGAAAAAGAAAAATTTCTCCATGAATCCAATTGTCCCGTTATGCTGATTTTAATTTGAAAACATAAACTGTCACGTTAAATTGCTTTCTATAAAAGTTGCATCTGCACTTTGGGTATATATTTCCAGTTACCATCTTACCCGGTTTACCTAGTGGGTAGTCTGTGTTCAAACCACACCAGCAGCTTTATCAACAACTCTTATTTTGGATTTATCAGGAATATATATTGATCACCTAGATTTCAGTGACTTAAAATATACTAATATTTATGTGGCTGTTGATCTACTTGGCACCTAAGGGGATATTATTAGATAAATAACATTTACAGTTCAAAAATAATGTTTTAACAGTTTAAAACTTAAAATTTACAGTTTTGAAAATTATTGTGATGGTGGTTAACTTGACTTCAGTCCTGAAGTGACACTTTTTTCCCAAATTAGTTAAAAATGAAGTATAATTCTTTAGAAATTCTTTAGGATTCTTTAGAAAATTGTATGCAAACTAGGAAATGGAAACTGCATATATTTTCCCACTTTGCATCTGAAACTGAAGATGGATTTAGATGCAGCTGTGTTGCTCTTCGAATTGAGCAGTGCAACTTTCAGCCTTGAAAATAGAGGGTGACATAAAAAAAAGGAGTTTCAGATTTGACCTGTAGGTCAAAATGATGTTGTATATAGGAAACTTAAATATTTTTGTGCCATTCAAACTGATAACTTTATGTAATGTAAATTTGTATTGCCATCTTTGAAAAATTAAGTATTTACTAGCCCCCAGGTTAAGTCTTAACTGGATATTTTTGTAGGCTTCAACAGCAAATTCCTGTAGATACTTCTACATGATGGATTCATGTCTTAAAACTATATGCATCTTTTCAGGAAATGCTGCATGTTTTTATGTTGTTTGTTGTGTTATGTGCAGTTATGATGATCTAAGGACACAGGCAGAAGACTGACACTCAGGTAATTTTGCATCACTGGGCTAATGAAAAGATATGTTTGGAGAAATTAGGTGAGTTGTGAGGTACACAAAGGCTTGCTTTCTGTGCTGTGGAGAGATATGTCTTTGCATCTCTAATATTTAGAGTGTATTTAAGGACAAGTAACTCATAAAGGAGAGAGAATGAAGAGGAGAAGTGGGAAAGTTTCATATACTCTGGTCCATAAAGCTTTATCAGCAAGCAGTACCTGTTCCCTCAAACAAGTCTTTATTAATGAAAAAAGTCAAGCTTTTTTTGGAAGAAAACTTTTCAGCTGTTGATAGCCTTGAAAATTGTAAATCAGCAGTAGCAAAACACTAGAACGAGAAGAAAGAAGAGACTGGGTATCCGCTTACACAGCCGGACGGTGGGTGGATGTGTGGGAGGGCACACACAAGAGTCCCTTCAAATCTACATTAAAAATACAGCAGTATTTTTACAGGCAGTAATTTTGTATTAAAAAAAATTGTCAGTTCAGTTTCCAAGGGTCTTATAAACCTTCCTCTTAAAGTCTGTCTACTTTTAGCTAGAAACAAGACAAGTAAGCTCCCCAAAGTCTTGAGAAACATGATTTTAAATCCCCGATCAGATGGATTTCCTTTTTGACAAACAGCCCCTAGCCTGCCCTGAGGCAACAGGAAGGGACTCGATGACCCAGTCTTCTCCTGCTTTGTGCTTGTATTGTGTAGACAAAAGCCTCTGTTGGTCCAGAAATGTTAGTAAATAGAGATGAAGCTCTTGCTTTCATAAAGAAAGCTCTTTTCTTACATCTTTGACATTGCAACTGTTGAAGCCATTAAAATCTTGGGATTGGTTTTTTAACTTAATTTGATGAGGCTTCTGCATGTTGCCGGGCACAAACTTAGTAGAGACTTGAATGTCATATTCTAAGGTTTCATTTTTCATTTCTTTTCTTCTTCAGTAAGTATTACTGTGTGGTTAATTTGTTCTCTGGGATGGATAAAATAGAACTAATATGAAATTCAAATGAATTCTGCTGGCAGCCTGTTTGTTAGCAGCAATAATGAAATATAGTGGCTAATGGATAGTGAAAAAGATTAAGTATTTTCCTCAATAATTCAGGGCTTTGATATATTTAAGCGCGTAATAAAAATATCTGGAAAAATCAATAACTTAGAATTTGACTGTGTAATTTTTATTTTTCAGTATATGTTCTTGTTTTGTTTAACATCAGGTTACCTTCATATTTGCTTTAATCATTAGAAGGAATGCATTTCACTTCTGAAAACTTTAAACCTTGAAAAAACCCACCCTTTTTATTTCTAAATCTATAGCCTTTTTATGAAATTGGAAACCAGCGTTGTGAAGAAAAGACATAATCTGTGTTAACACTTGTTGGGATGCCAAGGAGATGTGTAAAACACCTGACCAACCTTGTCAGTGCAATGGATTTATCTTTCATAGGGAAGTTGAAGAAGATTTTGCAGGGTTATTTGCTTCCACCTACTGACCATTGTTGATATTACAGACAAAACCAATTTGAATACTTTAATAACTCCCGGAGTCTCATCTTTCCTCCTACTGATACAGGCCATGGGAGTACTGTGTGTACATACGGATTGTGTTTGCATTTTATATTTCATTACTTTCACATGAGAAAAAACGAAAATGTTAGCAATGCAAATAACTTTTCTGAATTTCTTCACCTGTACAGTTTGCTTATTTCTTGGGGTTTTTTGTTTGTTTGTTTTGGTTTGTTTCTGGTATTCTGTGTTACGATGATAGGGAAGTAAAGGAAATAGGTTTTGGATAGCAGGGAGATAAAAAAGTGAAAACTGTATGATAAAGTACACAGCCATGTACAGGTGTTAATTATGTTAGCATGACTAATGGTTACTTGAGGGTATTGATTTCACTATTTCTGTTTGCAATTCAAGAAGTAAAATTAAGTGTAGAATTATAGAAGTTATGTAAAATAAAGTGTATGGAGGTTTCTACTGCATCCTAAAGCCAAAATGTCATGCAGGGTCATGCTACCACCAACGATTACTTGTACTTTCTAGAGCTTTTCTTTTACTTCTACTCAGTAACATTTGTATAATGCTAATATCAGATGAAGGTGGTAGATATGTTTCCCGAGGGCGTAGTGTATTAGACTTTAAAATGCCTGAAACATATGAATAATCAAACAAAGCACAACTGGGATGAGGACAGGGAGCCTTCTCAGGAATAAAATGGGTATCCTATCTGATGTATTCTATACTATGCACTTGCAGTAGATCTTGCTGTCAAGTTGTCTAAAGCATTAGTTGTCTCTCCAAACTCGCACGGAAAGAATCGTACTTCTTGGTCTCACTTTTCTGTCTGGTAAGCCATAGTACTCAATAAAACCATAAATTTAATACCAGTTGGTCACTAATGTGGCTAAATTTCAGTACGAACATTTAAAGGCTCCCTTTCAGAACTGTATGCCTGCAAAACCAGAGGTGAGCATAATTTCACCATATCAATCAGTGCAATTGTGGTGTTAAATATATGTGGCATTGTCCCTTACGGCACTTTGTTCAACTCTTAAAAGTAGTGTTTTTCCTGTGTTGCTCCTGATGTTCTGCGTAAAACTTTGCTTTGTTTCCTTGTTGCTGCAACCCAACATAACAGACAAAAAAGGCAATTTTCTTTTGTGCATAAAAAATAGAGCTCTTAATAGGTTTATAATAGTATCATTTAATTGGCCGTTATGCAGTGTCACCTAGAGAAAAAAAGGAACTCTGATGGTTTTAACCTGAAATGGATGAGAGGGTTTTCTGCCTTAGTGACAGGGCATGTCTATAATTCATTCTTTCTTTCATTCATTTCTTTTTCATATTCTATCATTATATAATTTTTCTAAAATAATAATTCTTCAGGAGGAAGAGAGTTTGCTTGTTTTTAACTTTGTTTTGTGATGTAACAAGGTTAAAGAAAGTGCCTAATGTATTGTTCAAATCTAGAATTTTATACTTGCTTTACAGCAACGGTACTTCTTAATCTCCAAATAATTCATAGGGTTGGGAAATTTGCAATACACATACTAAAATGACAGCGCTTTGTCATTTTGCACTTAAAAAAGTAGCACAGATGTCTCCCAGAGAAGAACCTTCTGATTTCTTCCCTTCTTCCTCTGAGCTTGGCAGATGATTCATTTTGATAATTTTTTTAAAGCTGAGTTTCTGTGTACGTATTTTCTTTCAAAGAAGTATATCTAGTACGTAGATGATGTATATTCAAATATTTATACTTAAACATGCATTTGATTAAGCCAGTAACTTCACTGGTTTAAAGAATTATAACACTAATTGTTTCAGAAAAATTGGTTTGTTTTGCTTGGTTAATTAAAGGTTAAGATATGCATACACATCCCTAACATGACACACTCTTGTCACTCAAGGATAAATTCTGTCTGAGTTCAGTTGCAGTTGGTAACAAAGTAGTGGACTGTTTTTCTTCCAAAAAGGCTTCATAGTAGACTTTGTAGAGACATCGAATGGACAGCAAGCAATTCCTGTAACTGTTTCTGCAGAAGTGACAAACTGTTACTGTTGTTTTTAAATATAAACCTGTTGCAAATTCCAGTTTATTATGCGGCTAATAAATTTGCAGATTATTGATTTTAGAAGAGACTCATTGATCGTCTCCTATTATTTCTTCTTCACCTACTGCACGGTTTTTTACTGTTCAAGAAATTTTTAACTCCTTCCAAGTGGTTTAACCCTTTTGGACTGAGGATTCTTAAATTCTACTTTAGTCCTTTAGGTAACCTGTCAGTATCCTTAGTTATGCTTTATTAGAGTGTATGCATTTGTGAAGATTTCACCCATTGCTAAAGAAAAGTCTTGTTCAGGAAGTCAGGCTTTGTGTGGTGTTACATATTACATGGTTGTTACAGTCTAGGTTGTTATCTGATAATGTACACAAAGCAAGTTTCTCAAAAATTATTTAGGCCATATTTTAAAAGTAATATTTGGAATACCAGAAACAATAAAGTAACAGCGGACCCTGATATGTTTTTTTTCTCTTGTCCTTGTGCAGAAGTCCAAATTCAGGTCCCTACTCCTGAAAGCATATAGCTATTCATTTACCCAAATCTGGCTTCACATCATTTCAAAGATAAGCCAATACCGCTCTTTCTTGCTGGCTTCAATATTCAGGAATATCAAAACCATACATATGTAGCTTTCTTTGCTAATGGTGCAATGGTTACTTTTTAAGATTATTTTTCCGTATTTTTAGATAGAAAACCAGACACTGCGAGATGAAATGATTGTCTAATGTTCAGGGATAAAACACAGAATAGAAATTCTGTTATTTGATTTTCAGCCTGTATCTTTTCCTTATGGCTGGTACCAGTGAACTTCCAGGCACATTGTCTCTTTAATTCCTGATTGCGGCATTGAGAGTCTCACCTGGGTTGGCCTCAACTGTTTGTTTTCAGCTGGGCTGCATGTTTAATTTGTAGCTTTTGCCTTACTGGTCATAGGCAGCCATGTAAGATAAACTGTGCTGGGAGGAAGATGGGTTTTGTTTTATCCAGGTAAAACTGCATTTTTAATTCACATTGAGTAATGAATGCTTGTGAAGTTAAGTTTCTTAAAAATTGTTTTTAATGGGAAATGACAGCGGCAAAATAGCAATCTAAAATTTTCTGTAGGCAGTGGAAGGGATCAGAGTACTGTTAGGTCCTGAGCAAGGTATATTCATCATCATACTGAGAGTTTGTAACAGCTATGACTGGAATTTGATAGGAGCTACTCCATTCTGCATTCAGTTAATTTAGGTCAGTATGTGGGATAGAGCCACCCTTGTCCTTGGTAATGTGAAAAGATAGGATTCATTTTTGATTAACCAATAAATATGTTAAAGAACATTCCATTATTTCTGAAAGGTGACTTAGGGCATAGCTAGCAGGTAAAGAGCACTGATGCTAATGGAGTTTGAATTCATTACTCTGAGGCAGAAAGCTTTTTAAAAGCTGAGCTTTTTCCTCACTCACCAAAAAAACCTGAATGTAAATATACAAACAAGCTCAGGAAGTCAGCCTGTAGGCAGAGACAGTATTTCCTTATCTGCCAAACGGGAGGAGAGACATGGTGAGAGACTGTGTGGCTCCCAGTAAGTCAGACCTGAAAGAAAATTTTTGAGTGTTAGATTGCACAAAGTGCAGTCTGGTTCCCCATGAAGAGTATTTTGAATATAAAGAGTATTTGAGGTACTGATTCATATGTGAAGCTAACTAGAATAACAAAGATGATTGTTGTTGGAAATATGCTGCTTAAGAAGTGATGGAGAACTTGGTATGCCTAATGAAAACATCTTTAATGTATCTTGCTGTGAATAAAAGTATTTTTTTCAGGAAATTTCAACTCCTCTTACTTGATTGAAGGATTTAATTTTTTTAATCTTTTATGGGTATATGGCTTACGTAAGAAGTGTTTGGTATTGACATAGTACCAGCCCTTCACTTAAGATGAATAGGCATGGTGTTGAAGAAACGTAACTTCTTTACTAATATTGGTTTCCATTTTTAATAGGAGCTGCTATTAGCTCTCAGCCTTAAATTTGTAACTTGGGATTTACATAGCAAGTAACTCTAGTCAGTAAGCTAAAATCTGATGAGAGTAGTTCTAGCTTCAATTAAAAGTATGGGGAAGGACTTACCTTTAACAAAAAGTTGTCCCTCATCTTTATATCATTTTTTTCCAATAGGAATCTTTAGAGTTGCAGTATGTAAGCAAAATTAGCTTCCAAGAATACCCTCACTAGAAAAGTAAAGTCAAAAACAAAAGAAACATTGTAATAGGTCACTTGTCTACAGTTTAATGGCTTGAACTATATTTGGTTTACTCAGTTTCCAATAGTAACTTGTTGTACAAAGGGATACTATGAAGAGATAAATGCCTTTCGGACTATAATTTTTGTGATAATGATTATCTCTGCATGCCTTCGAGTCTACTGGAAAAAATCCGAAGGCTCAATGAGAGTCAAAATACCTTAGGATTAAAAGGAACATGTGTTGAGTGTCATTGGGTTTAAGATTATTTGTTTGACTCCTGAAGAAAACGTAAATCCAAAATATGTGTGTGTATACATATATACACACGCACACACATACCTATACACATATTTATATTAAATAGATGGTGATTATTTTTGCATGTTTCAGCGAGATTCAGACACAACAACATATCAAGTCCTAGTTAGCACTCTTAACAGCAGGCAGAAGTTGGAGCAGTTGTTTCCTTTTAAGCTTACCTGTATATTTTTTTAAGCTACCATCACTAACTTAAAAAAAAAAAAAAAGGAAAAAAAGAAAAAAGGAGTGAGAAAGCAATTATATTTTCTTCAAGATGCAAGAGGAAAAAGCGTATTTTTGTCTTATGAGCTGGCTACACTATATTGAAATAGGTTTGGTTTTTTTTGGCGTTTCAATCCTGTCTTTAGGTTTATGCTTGCAATAAAGTTTAATAAACCCTACTTAAAGCCATAATAATAAACATTGTATATTGAAATATAAAACATCTACAAAAATAACAGCTGAGTAAAGTGTAATAGGTTGAGAAATCCACTTTTCAGATTTTGATGCCATTTTCTTCATCCTGAGTTTTCCCACACTGTGGTCAATATGCTTTGTGACATTGTCTTCTCTGTTTGTCTTTCCAGGATACTAAAGCAGAGTGCAGTTCCTGCGTAGAAACCGAGGACAGAAAAGTAAGTGGCTTGTTTTGCTGTAATTTGTCAGGCAACTCTAGTAAGTGGTGGGGGGTTGGTTTTTTGAGTTTATTTTTTTTTTTAATTAAACCATGTGAAATTACTTGGTTTATGTCTGCATATTTGTTAAAGTTTTCTAACAATTTTTCTAATGTATTTTAACTTTGATGGGGACAAGATAGTCTTAATGTTTTTGAATATACTTCTGTTAGAATTTTGAATAACATCTTATTCAGAAGGGAATTATAATCTTAATTTCATTAAGATATGAACAGTTTAAAAGGCAATTGCATGTCCTGTTCTTAATTTCTTTCCATCATTAACAAAATTATTGTGCTGTGTCTTTCATGATAATGTTGGCATACCATGATAAATATTTTTAAAATAGCAAGATAAGGACTGCCTTTTTTTGCTTTATAAGCAGTATCTTTGATACAGATTTTTTTTCTTCTAAATGGTTGATGTTTAAAAAAAGGTTTATGTTATGTTATTTCCAGTTTTATTTTCTGTGAACAAGTGTAAAATACGTTTTCAGGTGGGTTCTTATTAGCTTTTTTAAACAGTACGTTATGGCATGTATGTTTGAATATATTTGAATAAAGTTACATTTTTAGAACGAATTCTTAAATCGAAGTACAATCAATTTCCACTCTAAAATAAGCGATGCAGAAAGTTGCCTTCTAGACTAACAGTATACTTTCAATGTATGTTTTGAAACAGTAGGTCTTTATGCTTAATTTAGCATTAGTTTAACTGTGCTATATAATGTGTGATATCAACATTCTATTACTCAACTTTCCAAAAGTTTTTTTGTTGCTGTTTTTTTAACTTCTTTTGGCTACTGCATCTTCCTATGAGCATTCAGCAGCTCGTCCTTTTTAAAAAAACAGTTGTCTAGTAAAAATGAGGTTTTATTAAACAGCATTTCCCCAGAAGTACTTAGTTGTTCATGATAGTTCAAAGTTTATAAAGCAATGTCCTACAAGTCTGATATAAAATGCTGTTGAGGTTAGTGCAGGAAAGCACAATTCATTTGCTTTGTTGATATATGTGATAAAGGTTCTTCAGAATTTCAATTATTTTCAACATTTGCAGGAATGAAGTCAGGGAATTATTTTGAGCTATACAGAAACATATTGACAATTCAGTTAGGATAGTAAACTGTGAGTGTAAGTAGAAGAGAAAGTATGCTATATCTTAGACACCAAGCAGCTGCTGCTACTCTCCGATTGCTGAAGTCTTCTATACTAAGACAGGTTGAATTTCTTGCATTTAAATTAAGCCAACACTGAATGTTTTACTGTGATGTGTATCAGTGTGATAGCACTAGCTTATGGCAGGACAGTATGCAAATACAGTAGATTTTTTTTTTTTTTTTTTAATTTAGAAACCTTGTCAGCTTTATCACAGGGCTTAAAAATACTGTAATGATATGTTTAACAATGCTTTGTGTTAGTAAAGGACTACGAAATTTATGTCAATAGGAACAGTATCTTTCCTGTGTTGTTTTGAGAGTTGAAACATAACCATTTATGTTCCTGTGTAGTAAATTTAAGGAATTACCCTTGTTACTTACACCCCTAATGCTCTTTCAGTTCTGTGGGAGGTTTAGGGGTTTTGTTGTTGTTTTTAAAATCATTTTAGCCAACCAAAGCATTGTTGCTTTGCTGCTTTTTCCTATTACTAACTTTATGCCTTCCATAAACCCTGTTCTTCTATGTTAATATTTTCTATTTTATTTTTTTGTAAATTTTCCAAATTCTTCTGCTATTTCTTTTTCCTTTTCTAGGCTGCATTAAGTTTGAGCTAGTGATAAATTATACCTCCTCATTTCTCATGATGTTCCTTCCTTTTTTTTCCTCAAGCATTTTGCAGATACATAGTGAGCTGAATCAAAATTAACCTGGTTGATGTGTCATGGTCAAAACTAACCAAGACAGACAGGCTTCATATATTCAATTTAAAAACTTTAAATGGTCAGGTATAAATATCAATCCAGTTTTAAAGTATTTTCTCACTAAAGCTGTTCTCACTGAGCTGTTTGTTGTTGTTTTGTTTTTGTTGTTTTTTTTAAATATATTTCTACTGAATTTTTAAAATTTGGAGCTAGATTCCAGTCCTGGTTTACTAAATCTGTGTAGTGTATCTCTATGTGTCAAGTAGTAACTGATTTTGTGAAAGTGGTGAGCACATGACATATAAATTAAAAGCTGTAACATCAGGTGGTACTCATTACTGTGAAACTCAGGCCATTTAGGCTTCAGGTTCTGAGCGTTAGCTTTGATGAAACTATTTAGGTCTTTAAGTACATGTTGGTTTTAGTATGCTAAAATGCAATTTGGGACCTTATTTCTAAACACCAAGATCTGACTTTTGGTGTGGGTAGCAGCTACTAAAACTGCACAACCAAAAGGTTCTTTTTATTGCTTGGATAATGGGAAAAGTTGTCAAGAGACTGATAAGCTTTGGACTGCAGTCGTATTAATGTATGTGTTGTATTTATTTTTCCTTTTATCTAGCAGATGTACCAGCTTGTTGCCAGTAAACTTTTTTTTTTTATTGTTTTAAGCTAGGATGATTTCTACCTCAGTGTAAATTACAGGAGTTGTGTATCTGATAGTTTTTCTTGGCCTCAGTGATTGCTCTGAGTTTGAGTGGTTTCTTCAGGAGCTGTCTTTCTCTAGTGACTCAGGCTGTCAAGACTAACCCAGCTGTCTGACCCCAGAAAGGGGCACCTCATCCAATGCAGAATATGTAATCTGACTTTTTCTGAGACAACCCAGGCACTAGGACTGAGCCAGTGAAGTGAAATGAAAGACCATGAGATTCTCATGTTATCCTATGCTTTATTACTTCACTGGCCTGTTAATGCCCACTTCCCTCTCCCTTCCTGCTCTTAGAAGCAATGGCATGAAGGTGAGGTGACAGTCACGGGGTCTCCAAACTTACTGTGAAACCTGGAGAGTCTCTCTCTCTGTCTCTCTTTTAATGTATCGTTAAGTTTGAAGAGCTGGCGATCTGGAGGTTCTCAGCATTGCAGTGCTGAGTGCTACGAATTTCTTATCCTTTTGACTACAACTGCTGATGCGTGCAGACACATGCCTTCAGGTCTACAGACTCTTCTGTGATCTTTCCTTGCTAATCACTGAAGTAATAACAACAGACATGAGATTTGCTAGGTTTTGGGTTAGGGTTTGTTTTTTAACTTGCTAAAAGTACAATCTTTATCCAACAGCAATGACTATCTGTTCAGTGCTCTAGCTTTCAAATGCAGAAACTACTATTAACGTAAAGAATTGTCTAACAGACCCCTGAATTGATCTTGGCCATTTTGTTAATTTGTTGAAGCATTTGAAAGAACAGAAATATAATAAATAACTGTTGTTATATGATATGTTTCATCTTTTCTCTGTGCTTGGTCCCAAAACTGAGGGTTCTGCTGAGCTTAACTGGCAGATTTGCTTTACGGTCCAGGGATATGGGCGGCCAATGACCTATGCAGGGATCATTGAATAACGGTACATCAGTCTTGGTTAATAATGATGCATTGTTTCATGTTTATTGAAAGCGTAAGTTAGGAACTTAATGTAATTCATAGAACATTGTAAATAAATATTTTTATTCCATCTATGTTGAAATCAAGATGAACTACTGCAATTAGGACATGCATCATTAGTATCTAATAATTTGCAGTTCCATAATGAAATATGCTACTAATGAAGTATATCATTAGTAATTAATGAAACATTTTCCCAGTTAGCAACAAAATATAAAACTGCAAGGTGCCTTTTCTTGCAATCTTTTTTCCTGAAGTTTCTTAATCTCTAACTTCTGAAGTAGAAATTTATGAAACCATGGCTACAGCATTGCCTGAGGGCAAACTCAAATTTAATAACTGTAATTATTATTTTGAGATCTATTCTATAAATGACAAAATATCTTTTAATGATCCTAACCACTTTATGACTATGATCTGTCTCTCCTACCAGTGTTCAACTGACCTTTTTATGTAAGATCCTACTAATATTTTCTGCAAGGATAAAAGCCCTCAGGTTTGAGAATAATAAGTGACAAGTAATCAACAGTCTGCTGTAACTGGCCTGTATTATTACGGTTACTAAATTGCGTTTACCATTGCCAGCAGTGGACCCGTAAGTGTACGTACGAGTCATTTCCTACCGAATCGGCAGTTGTTTCTGTGTTTGCACACCCAACCCTCTTTTGGTCTCATACCTTCATTCTGAACATCACAGTATTTGATATTTAATGAATCGCGTGATAATGGAAATGTTTCAGCTTTGCTTTTCAAAGAAATATGTATAGAAACATGACCCTTAAATTTTCACAGAAAGAAACCTGCTAAAAACATACAAAGTGTGATTTTTGGAAAAAATACATTGATTGCTGAAGCTAGTCGCATGATGTTTTGGAACGTGAGTCATAATTTCAAAGACTCTGCTGGTTTTCAGCATGAGGTTTTGTCCTTGCAAGGGTGATGGCAGTTGGTTTTTTTTTCTAGCCATGTTTTCTAATATAACTCTGTGTGTTGCAGCGAACTAAATGGTTGTGGTTGAAGGGAATTAATAAGGATATTGGCCATTTTGCCAAGGGGGAGACCATGTGGATTCCTTTACAATCTTCTCTTCCATTTGGTGTAACCAAACGCTAGTCTCGGTCTCCACTTTTAAAAAAATGCTAGTGTGTAAAGCTTTTTTTATTTTTTTCTTCCTTTTTTCCTCTTGCACCAGCTTCATCACTTCCCATTACCTGAAAAACCTGCCCCTAATAAATCTTCCTCATCTTTTATTTAATCTCAGTTGACATCTTTATTTGGTCTTAACAATTCTCTTCCTTTTGCATATCTTTATATGGGACTTGGATAAAACAAGAGTCTTCAAAAATACAAGAAAAAGAAACTGGAGAGAAGATTTCTCCCTGCCCTGCTCTGTCATTGGGGTGTGAACAGAGCACAAAGGGAATACTTTGTTTTACTCTGCAATTGTGCTTGTTGTGTCATCAAAGTAATTCATGGCAACACTGTGAAACCAAAACCCTAATGTGAATTTTTCTTCCCCTTAACTGCCCACTTCCCTTTTGTTATATTGCTGTCTGAAATGGAAAACCGGGACACTGAAGACTGAATGGAAAGTTAATTTGCAGTGACCTTTCTGTGCTGGATAACTTTGTTTCTGATGGTTTTTACTATGCTAGGAATATTTTGTTCTTCAGCTTTGGCTTCTTCATTTTTGTTCTATTTCAGCTTACTCTTTTTAGTAATAGACTCACTTAGGCTGTAATGTGCGATGACATTCTCTTCAGTATTCCTTGCAGGCAACATAATGCTGACCGTTAACTAGCAGCTAAGTGTTATTAGCTTGGTGGCTCAAGGTCACTCAGGGTATCTTGCTTCATTTGCTGTTCTTGAGAAGGAGAGTAGCTCCTGGAGAGAACATTTTTGAGATGCATCTTGACTTTAAAATTTACCACTTTTGAGCTCAGAGTGCAGAGGCTTTATGAGAGCAATAGACTTTATGGGTATGCATTAGGCCAATAACATGATAGGTCAGTAAGTTAGAAAATTTCCCTGTAGTGACATAATGTTTCATAACTCCCTATTACCTTCTGTGGGAAATGGTGTAGGCAGTAATGCCTTTCCTTTTCGAAGGCCTGCTGTGGAAAATATTTTACAATTTTTATTTTTTTTTTAGTACCTTCTGTCAGAGGATCTCAAAGTACTTTACAAACAAATTAAAAACACCGATGAGGAAAGTACTTACATTTATATTGCTCAAGTTACATATGGGGAAATAGAAGTGTGAAGGGGAGACATAGGCAAGGTTAGAAAGCGAGTCTGAAACAAGATGAGGAGAAAAAGAAATGGCGTTATGATTATATTTTGTGTTGCCTATTCTATGGCTTCTTGAAGTTTGTTTTTTTTTTTTTTTTTTAATTTACAATGATAATGTGAAAATACTTTCCATGAAAGTTTAAGGGAAAAATTTGTCTTATTAGTAGGAAGAAAATTTATCCAATTTCTTAACGTTCTTCTTCAGGTTACTGTGGGAGGGAATTAATAAGGGTATCAAATACTGAAGAGCTGATAAGAAGCATCATGGAGGGACCAACTCAACTACTGGCATCTAAGATGTGGATGTATTTATATACTGTTTCCTCTCATTGTAATCCCTTTTTCTGCTGTTTAGGGGCTTCGTATCAGTGAATATGAGGGTCGTTTTTATTCCCTTATGAAGGCATCATGCAATCTGCATCATTTTATACAGTTTTGAGATGCATTTTTCCTCACATTAAGAGAAATTAATGTTTTAATGAGGAAAGATCACTGCCTCCAATGAATCGGTAAGGAATTGTCTAAATTGGGTTTGGATGTAGATTCAGAGGAATCTAAGGAAGTTTTGAACATTAATGAGCCTTCTGGTGTCTACTAGAGTGAACAAATGATTCCTGTGTCTTCTGCCTCTTTAACTGTTGTACGAACAGTAAGGAGTATCATTGAACCATCGTATGACAGGACCACATAGAATATGGAGGGTTGACCATAGAATTCAGAAATGAGGGACAGTAACCCAGAAGTGAGAATAATGAGCTGTTCCAAGAATAGTATCTACCTGTCACAATATGCTGGAGGTTTTCACTCACATTTCAGCTCATGTAAGTCTGATTTACATGATGCTTCTTGAGTCTTCCTCAGTACAGAGCTGGAACTCTTCAACACTTCCACAAAGGAGTAAACTTATCTAAGGTGTGGGGATTTTTTTTATTGTTTGTTTATTACCAGAAGTTACTTGAAATCCATGACTTGCCACCACCACAATGATTTTAATTTAAGATCTGTTGCACTCTAGATGTCCTAAAACTCAGAAACTAAGTTGAATCAAACCCATAGTCTAAGTTGTTTAGGTCTTATTTGTTATTATTCACATTACTTTTAGTGAGATTTTTAAAATCAAGGGATTTATCTTTCCATTTTCTTAGTTTATGTTCTTTTCAAGTAAAACCACTGCTAACGGAAAACTAGGTAGCTGAAACTTGCCCTCGAACTTGATGCACGACATTGGTACACCTAACAAATATTGGCAATTCTAATGTAAGGCAATAGTCAGAAATCCAGTCCGTTTCTTGGCATGTAGATTGACACAGTGCGAAGTCTTGTTGGAAAGTTTCGTAGTACTTGAATGATCATAATGTCACTCCTATTACTGCTCTCTTGTTCTTTCTGTCACTGACATGCAATTATGGAATTTTGCAACTGAAGTGATGACAATTGCTCCTCCGTGTGTGTGTGTGTCTGTCTTTCCCCTTAATCCAACTTTATCTAGCAATCTGTAATTTGATAAAGTGGAATTGAAATGACAGGCGTGACAGAAGTGCCAAAACAATAATTTGACCTCCCACTGAAGTGTCAATGTGTTCGGCTGTATGACTTTTACACATGCTGAATACACATAAGGGACACAGATAGTATATTTATTGTGCTGGAATACCTGTTAAGGCAGATTGCTAAAAAAAGGTATTGCTACACTGTGTCTTTTTGCCAGCCTGTTCCATCTTTAACCGCTACATTTTGTATGCCTGTACTACTATGTATAAACATGATTGCTGTTGCACATAAATTATCTTTATTTTATTAGGAGAAGATTTTTTTCAAATCTTCAGTTTGAAGATATTTAGGTAAATCTTGAAATCATAATTCTGTGGCTGTGTAGCAAACTAGTTCTTGAAGAGACTATTGATTCTTTACTTTTAAGGAAAACTTTTTCATGTTAAACCTGTTTGGGAAAGGTGTCAAAGAACAAAGAAGGAGCTGTAGAAAAAGTACGCCATTTCTTTTTCCAAAGTCATTTAGTACTGATGAAATACCTGGTTCCCGTTCATACAGAATAGAAATTTAACCCCTGTTTCAGATTAGCCTGTGTTGTAAACAAATTTTATTGAGAGCATCAGTCAGCAAACTGGCGAAGACGAGTTACAGTGTATGCAAAATACAGAATATAAAAATGTATTTTCTGTGGTAGCTATATACTGATAATTTCAATTTCACTTGAATAAAACCTTCTGGAGTGAGTGACTTGCCAGTGAGTAGTTTGAGTCGTTCATATCTTTGAAATGTCAGCTTTTCGTTGAGGTAGACTGGAGTTAAAGAAAACCTCAAAATATTTATGCTTGAAATCTGATTCCAGTCTAAATCCAATTTAGAAGTTTCTAAAAAGGGTCCATGAGCACTATGAGCTATATCATTCTCTACATACAATGTAATGGTTCACTGTTACTGTTACATGTTAGGAAGGAAAAAAAAACCCTCTTTTTCAAAAAATAGTGCTAATTTTTATCCTTTCTGTGACTAGTAGTCGTGCCTTTCAGCTGATATTCTTTCTAACCGTTTTATTTAATGCTTTGGCATTAAAACATGCCTTTGTCCACTGTTACATTCAGTGCTGATGTTTGCATTATGTGAATTTTAAATCCCGAAAGCAATCACAATTCTTTTTGAACTTCCTCTGCTTTGAAATAAATTGCATTAGGTATATGACAACTTCCTGCTAATAACTCCTGAAAAGCTCACTGAGCTAGAAATAGCATTCTGAAATATCTAATACTTTTTATATAAAGTAATTACTGAAGTAAATAAATAGTGAAGTGAATTTCACTGAAGTAAATGTATGCACAAGTTACTTTGGAATATAGTTGTATGTACTGTACCTGCAGGTACCTCTATGTACATACACCTGTAGCTATAATAGTTAATTTTATTTCACCTGGGGACAAGGAAGGTGACAGAAGAAAGAAACTTTTTGGCTTTAATACTCAGCTAACTGTACAATTAAAACATTCAGATTTAGGGTAAAAAAGAAAATCAAGTGGAAAGGGCCAACTTAAGTCTGATTTGATGCTAATTATCTGTCAAAATTAACTGAAAAATAATTCATGAGAGACTAAAGCCTTGTTGAACTTTTGACTACATCTGGCCGTTAAGTTTTCAACAGGTATAAAAACACGGAGGGGAACTGGTTTTTGAAGTTATATAAAAAAAGGAAAAACCCACAGATCTATTAACGTTAGCGTGCTGTGAGTGGGAACATGTCTCGTGTCTTCTCTGTGTGAATGAAGAAAACTTTGCCGCAGTGGGGCAGTACAACCTTCTCTACTACGTGGTGAAACATTTTCTGTTTAAAAGGTGTCTGTTTTCTGGTAGTGTGAGCTTTTCATAACCCATACCCTGCTGCATTGGTAAGGTATAGGTGACCTTAGCAGTTACTTTACCTACTGATTTTCAGTTATTAATTTCAAGTTGACGTCTCCTTCCCTATCCTATTTTTTTTCCCCTCACTTTTAAATAAGGATAGGGGGGTACTTCCTACAGAAGGATAGAGTTGACGATAGGTACAGACGAGTCGCGTTACTTACAGATAGGTCTGTGCTGCTGACCCCAGGAGCCGGAGGGCCTGAGTAGCACGGAGAAGCGCTGGGTTTGTGTTGCGTGCCTGGTACGCTTTGTCTCCCACCGTTTCTAGGAGCGCCCGTAACAAAACAGGCAGGGCTGTGGCAGCGCCGGCAGGCTGTGACCCTTCATGGTGTTCCTGCTGGGAGACTGGAGAAAGTAAGAAAGAAAAGAACCCTGGAGAAGCCTCTTCAGGTTCTGAGGGCATTTTTTGGACCTAAAGAACACTGAAGGGGGAGAGAAGTCTTACATTGAGGTGAACAAAGTTATCTCCCTGTGTTAGGCACAACAGTCTCAAGTTAGGGGCTCTTCTTTCATATAATTTTTCCCAAGCAGCACAAACCTCCCATCGCTGAGGAGAAAACCGTGCAAACTGGGAACTGGGTCCGTCCCAATTCCTCTGGTGAGGCGAGGGGCCAGTGGGTGGCTAGGGTGGCCTGCAGGGGGACGTGCGGGCCGGCCGGGCGCCGGGCGCCGCGGTGGCCCTCAGGAGGGCGCGGGGTGGGCGGGGAGGGGGGCAGAGCCGGGCGGAGGCGGCTGTGGGCAGCCGGGGCAGGTGCTGCTCCCGCCACACGGGGCCTGGCAGCGCCCCCTCAGCACAGCGGCCTCTCCCCCAGGGGGACGGGGTGGGGTCTCTCAGAGCCTCCGGAAAGAGGACAGCAATAAGTTGATAAACAGCACTTAAAATTTTAAAGGGCACACACTGGGGGCGTCGGAACTGCAGAAAGCCTGCCTGCCGCAGCCTGGAGGCTACAGGTAGGTCGTTTGTTTTTATGTATGAATGTGAATTGCAGCTCCGGACAGGTAAGTACAGAAGAAGCCAGGGTCCCTAATAATGAAGGGTGTCAAAGCCACTGTGCTTTTTATGTTTGGTTTTTTTTTAATTTTGGTGTTTTTTTTGTTAGTGGTTTTTTTTCAATGCTTTTACGCTGTGTTGAGAATTCAAAGGCACGTTAACCAAAGACATAGCTGGACATTAGAGACCTTTATTTAAAATAAGAAATGCATATATTTCATACAAATTAACTAGAAATTATGTGGTAAACAATGGTTTAAAATGTCTGTGCAGCAGCTAGCAGAGGCTGAAGACAACTTAGGCACTCTCTCCACTTTCTTTCCAGCTTGTACGTGATCTCGTATGACTGTGCATTTGGAGATGTGCACCATCTCATCCTGTCACCTTGGCACAGAAGCAGTGAGAGGTTTTGCCATGCAGTGTGATAAAGTTGCCATAACACGAACTTATATTCAGCTTCTTGCTAGGAGCCAGAGCTATTGTTGTAGATAAATGTTTCCCAGCATAGAAGTTGAGCGGAGCTTTGCCTGCAACCGGTATCCATTTTGACTTCTTTTTAACTCTAATGGTGAGTTTCCCTTATGGAATAAAGTTTGGAATTTCAAGAATAGGGATATGAAAATTATTGAATTTAATTGATGATTAAAAAAACTTTTCATGTCATCTGTTTGAGCTGAGCCACATGTTCCTAATCACTACCTATTTTAGTAATCTGGAACTTCACTTTTTTTGGACATACAAAAATACTATCTCTGCCTCACAGAGTGTTAGTAGTCTTCTATATAGTTGTTTAACATTTTAACTAGTTAAAATTTTTAAGCATTTTAAAGCTAACGTCAGTTTAGGGAGAAGGCAGATGGGAAGGGAAAAAGTTGTTTAGAATCCCTCTTAACTCAGATTTTACATATATAAATCATGGAATCACAGAATTTTCAGAGTTGGAAGGGACCTCTAGAGATCATCTAGTCCAACAATAATAATTTATAATAATAATGTATAATTTATAACTCTAACAAGAATTAATAATATAATAATAATAATTATTATTAATAATAATTAGCCTGAGTTCTGAAGGGCTGGGCGTTCTGAAGGGCTGGCCATTCCAACTTAAATCTTTGTTACAAGCTCTCATAATTACCTTCACTTATTCTGGCTTGAAATGTGCTTTCTGTTTTTGGAAAAGAGTGTAATTAGTTCATTAAGCTGGGTGAAATCTAGCTGTGGTGACAGTAAGTGGAGTAGGTCAATGTTTGCTAGGATGTGGAGCAGAAATACACAGCAGAATAACTCCTAAGAGAACTTTATATAATGAGGCCACTGTGGGAAGGCACTTAGTGTTCTGTACTCAGAGAGAATCAGAGAATTTATTCAGCCGATAAGAGTATTTATTCTTGCATAAAGCTCCCACATGGTAACATTTAGAAAATATATACTTTTCTTACTTCTGTTACGCATCAGGCTTGTTGATATGCTTCTTATTAGACAAGTAATCTTCCAGATGTTGTTGCATTAAACTGAGGTATAGAGATATTTTCCATTAATTTTCTGTTCCCAAGTTGTAGGCAATGCATTCTGATTTTTTCTTTAAAATTGCAGGACAGCATTTCATATATTAAGTGACACAGAGATTGCACTTTAGCTGATTAAACTTACCAGAAGAGCGTTAATAGAACACTTGCTAACTGCAGTTCTCCGAAAGGTAAAATAAACAAATATACAAGTTGTAATTTATAAATACAGACAACTACTGTGGTTAATTCAAAGTTTTAGAAAATGACAAACCTTCCTAAAAGAGAAAAAGCAGGGATGGAGGAGCCATAAAAAAAAAAAAAGTATTTTTTCCAGGCTCTGTGATTCTAGATAGTAAATCTGGGATGTATTGTGTGACCTACATTGGTCTTGGAAATGTTTATTTTCCATACGGAAACATCAATTCTTGGAAGTACATGCGCTTTAAAAGGAAGTATATGTCTAAAAGCATTAAAACCTTTTTGTTTCTGGCTGAAAACATGGCCGTCTGTGCTTAGCCATATAAATGTTTTGTTCCTACACTTCAGTTTTCCTTGCAGTTAGAAAAAAGCCACTATTGACTTCACAGGTGTTTGAAATAGGTGTTTCATTTTCATGAAGTATCCTTTAAGAGCCTTACTGGTGAGCTCGAAGTCTAAAAGATACGTATTTCTCCAGGAAAAAAATTAGGAATGCTAGTTCTTTTGTAACTTCTTCAAAGTCCTTGTAGTAGAGCTCATGTTAAAATAAACACACAAACATGTTGATAGAGAGGAGGTTGCGGTTGCTTTCTCTTTATTTAATCAGTATACCTGACAGCCTGAGTTCAGACTGCTCCTCTATGGTGTTAGGGTTGCATAGTCCAGTGTACTCTTCACTGAAACTAATGCGTACGAAGCTTGGAAATGGCATTTGAAATTTTGTGTGAAGGGCTTGATGCAGGCAAGTGCTTTACTGTTCTAAATCATAAAATGGAGAGAGAGAAATAATATTCCTTCAGTATCAAAAATATGTATCTCTATGGAAAATTTAAATTTTAACATTGAAAATTTAAATCCTTTTGGGAATTGAACTCCCTGTACTATTTTGCATTTTGTTCCTTATAACCAGTAACAAAAAGTTATATTTCTTATGGAAATATTTAGGAGTATTAGGTATTAAAACTCACTCTAATATACAGGTATCTCTTTCTTGCTACTTTGTGTCATCAGCATGATTATGGATGAGAAAAAGAAGTGGTGTATTGATTCTATATGCATATGGGCTAATAGATAGTATGCCTACAGCAATATCTGAATCTTTCAGATAGTCTGTCTTTGAATTTTACACCATGAACATTCAGCTCCAGAGGATGGAGCTCTGCGGTTCTTCCTTTCTATTAACCCCCACTGTTGGTACCCAGGTGTCGCACAGCATTTGGCTTGCTGTGGGAATTCTTTTCAGGAATTGAGACTGTCTGAAAGCAGTGATCCAAAACAAAATATTGTTTATGCTTAACGATGTGACCACAGCAAAGGAGAAAGGAAAGAATGTAAAAACCAAAGGACTTACTACATTGTTGTGGGTTGACCCAGGCCAGCAGCTTAGTTACCCCCACAGCCACTTGCTCACTCCCACCTGCCTGATGGGATTGGAGAGAGAATAAGAAAAGCAACAGCAAGGAAACTCATGGGTCAAGATAAAAACAGTTTATGAAGTGAAGAGAAAAAAACCCAAACCCACAAGTGATGCAGAGGCAGTCACTCACCACCTCTCACAAGCAGACTGATGCCCAGCAAATCTCTGAGAAATTGCTACCTCAGAAGACCCCCCCGCCCATCGACACCCCCCCTTGCCTTCTTCCACTACCCTAGTTTTATTGCTGAGTGCGGTGTTGCATGGTAGGGAATATGTCTCTGGTCAACTGTGTCCTCTTCACATCTCTTGCCTGCCAGTAGCCTGTTCATTGAGGGTGGCGTGTGGGAGGGTGTCAGCATGAGCAAAAGAGAAGGCCCTGGTGCTGTGCAGTCGCTGTTTAGCATAACCAAAGTATTGGTGTGTTATCAACATTGTTTTAGGGAAAATCTTTTAGGAAGGCTCAGGTTGCTGAAGCTGTTTACAAAAACAAATTGCAGCAGCAGGACAGGATTCGTATGGCCAGTGAGGAAACTATGCTTTCAGCTACTTACAAGCCAGCAACCATTTGTCCTTACGTATAGTATTTATTTATTCATAGTTGAAAGGTGTCCATGCTCTTTGAGCTGTCTCCCTTCACTGCTAATGTTTCAGCACTTCCTGGGGAAGCAGAGGATGAGTTTCCAGGCCCTTAGTGAACAGGGAGAGCCTTATGTCGTCTGTACTTGAGTTTAGACTTCTGCTATCATGTAGGCATAAATTGATCAGATGGCTTTCCAGGGGTACACGCATGGCAAGATTATCAGTGACAGATTGTTTTCAGCATATTTGAAAGGGACAGACTGAATCAGACCATTGTTTTGTTTGCCAAATTAATATCTGGGATGTAATCCAACCTGATTAACAGGATAGCTATGATTGGATCATGAAAGGGTAAGCAGACATTTGGAAGGCCGCCTTCTGTACCTGCTGGCTCTGTTACTTTCCAAGTAGCTTGAACACACGCAAGAATATGCTTCTATCCAGTAATCCAATTCATTTCTCATTGATTCCAGTTTATCTTTTTATGTTGTGTTGGATCTCTTGCCAGGTAAATCTTTTCTCTGTAGCAATAGATTGCGTTTTACAGCTGCCTGAACGTCTGGTACTGGGCAGTTTGATCAAAACTTCCTAATTCAGTTATTTCAGAACTGACATCTTCCACAGTGATCCACAATGTCTTTTCTTCTACTGAAGCCTGTTATTATAAGAGCACTTATGCTTACATATATATCCGTGTTTGGAAATATGAATATGTATGCATGTTTCTGTTGTCTTTGAAACATTGTTGATGATTCTTCTGTAAGGACTAAAGTAAGGGTTAATGTTTTTTTTTTTTTTCCATTTTTCTGAGAAGTGTTTTATTGTCTTTTGGTTTGATGGGTGGTACAGAGACTTTATGGTTTATATATAAACTATGTGCTTTCCAGATTTGATTTATGTAATCATAGCAGTTTTGCACCATTCAGCTGAAAAATTCTTCTTGGTGATCAAGGTCAGAAAAATCCAGGGATTCTGCCATTTATCTCAGCTGCTTGAGTACTTAAATAGGACACCCAGGGCAACATTAAAAGAACTAGTGTAGAGAGATGTCTTACTATGGCATACTTTCTCTGTAACAACTTTTTTTAAAAAACATTGGGTTATTTCTAAAAAATATGGTAAAAGTATTGAAAGAAGAATGTTGATGTTCAAAGTCCAAAAGTCAAATATAGTTTTTTTCTTTTCTTTTTCCCCTCCCTGTCACCAGAGTAATGTGCAAAAGAAAGTTAATTTATGTTTTTTTCTAGATGATGATAATATGCATACTAGGCAAGTGACGAACTTTTCATTTTGAATTAAAAGCAATGCCAATTAAAAAAAAAAAATCTGATCTCTGTTGTTATCATTCACTTTCAAGACTTGATAAAGGTTGAAGACCAAGGAACAGAGCATGGTTTTTTTACGTGTGAGTTGTCTGAAATCCAACAGGGAACATCTATTTTGGCAAATTTGCTTGGTGCGTTTGTTTCCTACAACTCTGCTTTACTGCGGTCTTTTCCTGAACAGATAACAGATTTTTGCCTTTGCAGCAGAAGTCCTATGTAATTTTATGATATAGCTGGCCTGTATTTTGTTTGTCCTATTTTCCTCATACGCACGCATTATTTTATTTCTGTTAAACAGATTCCAGTATTTCTTTGGTTCATAGCAACAGCCTGAATCAAACTATGCTTTCTGACTTTCAGATGACAGGTGTGGTAGGTAGACAGTGGTGAAGAACACATTTTCTGGCCTTGCCACTGGCTCTTCTGACCTTGGCAAGTCAAAATATTCACCATTGTTTTCTGTAGCAGTAAAACATGTTTCTAGATAGCTTACAAGGTTTGGGTTTATTTCCTGGTTTGATTCCTTTTCGCTGCTATTGAAGATGCAAAATGCTTAATCAGTTTATTTCTAACCAATATTGAGAGGAAATTTCTCATGACAGTATTTGAATAGTTTTGAAAAGTAGTAAAATAGAAGGCTTTTGCTCTTCTATATTTGTTATATTCTATGAAATGACTTAAAGAACTGTGATGTGCTGTTTATTAAAATGTAACATTTTTTTCAGTCTATTACATAGTCTAAGTAAAAAGAAGTACAATAGCTAAGTTTAAAACGTTTAGAATACAGTATTGCAGCAAATCTGTGAAAATATTAAAATTCAATAGCATGCATGAAAGTAACGCTCTATCTACTCATTACAGCTTTTTGTATCAAAGTCAAAATCTCCTTAAAAGTGTGTCTGTGATTAAGGAACAAATTTCAACTACATTACTTGTTTTCAGCTATGTGAAGCAGGAAGCCTTCTTTAAAAAGTGTGTGAAAATTATCTGCCTTTAAGAATACTAAGGAGTATATAATTCAAGTTTTGGGTGAACTGATCATAGAATGGTTTAATTTTTTGAAGATATTTAAATAGCTTCAGATGCTCCCTATAGTGTTTCTTCTCTTACTATGATAAATAATTAACTTCATCCTTAGTAGAGATGTGTTAATAACACAGGAGAATGAGATTGCAATTCTTGTGTCTCAGGGTTCTTTTTCTTCTGCTTAATGAGTCTGATTGCAAACAAAGCTTCCTTCCCAAAAGTAATTGTTATCCAATATAATGTGAGTAATATGCTTGATAAACTCCAGGTATTCTTCCAAGTGAAAACGTTTGAGGAAGGAAATTTTGGTGAATCAAATGGCGTCTATGAAGTGCACTGTGTGTGGTGAGGGCTTAATTATTAAAAAGCTCAGCAGTTCACGTTTAACTGTGCTGGTGATAATTTAAGATTGAGTACTGTAACGCAGAAATACTGTCTTGGAGAATGCTCTTAGTGAAAATTAGTTGCAGTTTGCGATTGTAGGGGCTGGGGACCGGGTGCAGTTGTTGGCTGTGCAGTATATTAATGATGTCATGGGTTCTGTGCAGATACCTGTATGGAATTCTTTGGACTTCCCTTTTGGTCCTATAACACAAATATCAACATGGAATGGAACTCAGGAAACAGAGGCTAAAAATTTCTTTATCTTATTTTTCATGTATTTGAGTTCTAACTTGCCATTCACCAAATTCAGCAGGAACTTTTTTTTTTTTGTTCAGTTTATTCATGTCATTGAGCACTGACCCTCAGACCAGAGCCAGAGGTTGGTGTGCTTCGGTCAAGGCCATAAACAAAATCAAAGAGCTTGTTTATAAAATTCTCTAATGTCAGTTCTGTTCCTATGGAACATTACTACATTATAGATCAGTGGTTCTTGTTGGAAGTTTGGGATTCCAAAGTTTTATTTAGAAGGACTACCTGAAAGGACTTTGGAAGAACCTGCAAGTACCTTTTTTTTCTTCTTTTTTTTTAAAAAAAGCCCACCTGCGCAAAAAACAGCAACAATGACAAAATCACTTGAAACTTCTTGTATCTTGCCTATTTCAATTTCACTTCCCGATTTAGTCATTCCTCCAACTTAAATATACTGAGGGTCATGATTAAGTAAGCCTTCTCAGGGCACTAAATCTAATTGTATGCACTGATTTCTTGTAAAGACATTAAAATAACTTTTTAAGTTTTAAAACATGTGTTTAAACAGAATTTTCTATCAAAGTATGTTAAAACATTTTGTCTTATACCAAGACTGTAGCATGGCTGGTAGTTAATGTGTTCTTGCCTGATGTTTTAGTCTACAGTTTTGACATGTTAATTTCCCTATGTATTTTACTACAAAGGATTACGCTATTTCATATAAGCACAGATAACATGTTTTAGAAATAAAATTTGTCTGCAACTCATTCTAGGGAAACATTTAAATGTGCAAACTTGTTTTTCTGGTTTTCTGTTTCCATGGAGTTGCAGAGCTCTCATTGATGATTACCTTAAAGATATTACACAGTACCTATTTTTATTCTTTTGTTACAGCTGAATTTTGGGGTTTTTTGTTACCTTACTGAATCTGCCTGTGCACTGTGTTACCCTTTACACTGTATTGCTGTATTGGATGCTTGAACTACAGCTGTATCTGGCTTCTCTTTTCATCGAATGCGTAACGTGTCAGTGCCCACCATACCTAGTTTTGGTCTGAGTACAAATTAGCACATGCTTGTGTTTTCCAGATGCATTTGTCTCCCAAATTTTGTCCCAGAAAGTCGGTTGTATCTTAACAGTATGCTGCTTGTTCTAAAAGAGCTGTACCCCGACACAAATCTCCTATGCTGTGCAGATTAACTGCATGCACACTAGATGCTAGATTTCTGGCCAGTTTTTGTTTGCAGTGAGAAGCAAATGCTTTCAAGGGATGTTGAAATGCATTCTTCAAATCAGCCCAGGTAACCTTATTTACACTCACTGGCGTTTTCAAATGAGTTTAAATGAAATATAGCTGTATGATTGGAATTCCCCTGAAGAACCTGCAAAAATTGTGTAATTCTTGACATTCCCTCAGTACTCACCATGGCCATTAAGATAATTAAGACCAACTGGGTAAGGTTCGTCTATTTACATTACTGCCTTGGGAACAGCTATGATTGCAGTGAGACTGCATCTTACCACATAAAGTAAAAAGCATCCAATTACATCTTGGGTAAAGAAGGCATAGGGAGGCCTGTGTTGGCTCACTTGCAGCACTTACAGTCTCAGCTGAACTAGACGCAAATATTAGTTGTTTCTACCAGGTTTGAAGATTATTGGGTTCCAAAACTTTTAATATATGTTCCTAAAGCCAAGTCTGCGAAGAAAAGTGTTCTTGTTTTTAGAAGTTGTGCTCACTTTTTAAGAATGCTCAGAAGTACAAAGTCTGTCAAAGAATGTCCACGTTTATTTTGGTAGCCCTGTAAGCTGAACTCTGTTTGGAAACTTGGTTTATTTGCTTTGTGCATTTAAACCAAACAATAGTGTACTGCAATCTGATATTTTGCAGTCTAGCACAGGAGACTTTAAAGAATTGAGTCATATTGGAACCGAGACCAAGTTTTTCATTATGCTAATGAACTTGCTACTGTTTTTCAAAGTATTTCTTGTAGTTACTCTTTCACATCAAATGCTTGCTTGCTTCAAAATTAGTTTAAAAAGCTTTGAAACTTCCTACTCATTTTAAAAGAAGTTCTTCTTGTAAATGGCACAAACTGTTCTTACCTTGCCTTTTGCTTTCCTGTGTATTTAAAACCTGCCCCCCCTTATTGTAAGTTTTCTCAGTGCCACATACATGATGTATGTTTTATCCTATAGGTCTGAATTTTAGGGCCAGAATGATGATTCAAGAGTGGCTAGCCCTTAGTTAGCAAAAATGTCTCTTTGTTACTTTAGCGTCACTCAAGTTGGTTTTTGGTAACCCTGAAGGTTTAGTACACTCTAGTTCTGGAAACTAGACAAAGATGCTGTAATATTCATTTTAAGAAACAAAATGCTCTTTTTATTTTTTTCTGACATAGTGAAGCACAGGGTCGATTTATTATATGTATGTAGTTTAAATGTTATAAGATAGGTAGTTTAAAATATATTGTTGGGTTTAGTCTATTAATTAATGAAATACCACTTTGTGCATTTTCGTTTTAAGGTCCCTAATCCTAAATTATATGGCAATCTTTTTCAAATTACTTAGTTTAACTGAAAGTTTGAACTATTAACTCAATAATCGAAACTATTAGGAAAAAAAAAACAAAACACAAGGCAAGCATGTTTATAGATTACGTGGAATTTTTAGCCGCAGTTTTAGTCAGTTGATTTGAGTGTTCTGCTCTCGTGTTCTGTTTTTACTTCTGAATAATTTTTTCATTTATGCATTCAATGTTTTTCCATATAAAAGCTACAGATCTCCTTAGTATCTTCTATTAATACGGATGTGCATACTACTAAGGCTTGTTCATTTTTAGATTTAGCTTAACCTGTTGTGTTTTGGCATGCCATGCTGATATAGCTTACATAACCAGAAGATGGCAGTGTAGGCTAAAAAAAAAAATAAATCTGTGTTCGGTTAGTAAAACCTTTCTCATTTATAAATGGATGAGGTTTTTTTTTTAATTCCTCCCCCCAACGACTTAATTTCGTGATAACTTCTAAATTATTTTAAGGCTTGCTCATCCTCGATAGAAGCAATGGTTAGGATTCTCTATTATTGTACCATCAGTACAGCTTGTCTGTATGTTTATCATACGTGTCTTGTTTTAGATCTGATACAACTTCAAAATATTTTTCTCTACTGACTGTATTATTTTTTTTTAATTTGGCAAACTCTCACTCCACTAAATCCAATAAGTAGGCATCCAGTAAGCATTTTGCATAACAAAATTCTGCACTTTTTAAATGTCGCTTCTCTTAAGCTACTCTTTCACTTTCTACGACTTTTCTGCACTGCTTTTTGAATATGGTAGCAACTTAAACATTCCAATGGCCAGATCACTGTACTACATTAAAATATTTAGAACTGTAGTTTTGTGTTTATATGATGCATAAAACCTATGTATGTCACAGCAGCTGCTCTTTCTCTCTGCGTCACACAAGAACCAAGCAATGAAGAGATTAAATTAATTTAAGACATTAGAAAATGCAGTTTACTTTTCAGACTGGCACTGGGAAACTTTCCTAAACAGTATTTTTGTACACTTCAGCCTAAAATGAGAGCACTTCCAGTGTTCAGGTAACTCAAATGTGACAGAAAACTCAGTGCTTTCTTCTCAGTCTTTCACCTCCCTCCTACTTTTCTTCCCAAACTCTTGAAGTCATTTAGGCATTATTTGTATTAGATTATTTAATTAGAGGGAGAGGATTAGGGCAGGAATTATGTATCTTGATAAGGATTTCCCTTTTTATTTATTTATTTCTGTTCAGAATGAGCAAAGAGAAGATGTAGCCAATTCACGAAGTGAGCATGTGAAGGATATAATACAAAACTAGCTTGATGGATTTGGTGGTAAGTAGGTGAATTGTTGTGGGATGATGCTTTTCAAAATAGAGTTTATTTTATTTTGGTTTGTAACAGTCATTAGTGAAACTCTTCAGAAAAGCAATTCTATTAATTTGTTCAAAACACAAGTGACTACATTACTAATCTAAAAAGTACACCACAAACCCCACCATTTCTAAAACATTTTATTTGCTGTGATTTGCTTTGCTTTGTAATACAATTTTTATGCTTAAGCATATTTATCTGAGCAGTTTTATTACCTATAATTCTGGTTTTATATATTTTTACATATTGATGTATGTGTGATTGCCAAATAACTTGGGTTTTCATAACAAGGTTGCTGTTACAATATTTTTCACAAAAACATTTGCAGATGTGTCCTTAAGGGATAGGCTAATATGATGTTTGACATTTATATAAGGGAGGGTGAAATTAGTAGTGGATTCTTTTACTATAAAACTCCAATGTAAAATGCCTGGGGATACACCAGAGACTCACTCATCTTTTCTAGCCAGTCGATTAAAGTCTGACTTCTGTGGCCTGCAGAGCACATTAAATGCCCGACTGAGTAGCCAGGTCCTGCATTTCCAGGCATATTGTGCAGCTGAATGTGATTTTTTTTTTTTTTTTTTTTTTTTCTTTTCTTATTAGTAAGCTTAATAGCAGGTGGGGAGCTTAACTGCCATTGCTGTTTCTAGGGAAAGCTTTTTTGTAGGTACTATAGTAAAGTAGTAAATAATAAATCACAAATTGCATAGCATATACTATTCTATATATTCTTTCTGCTGTTGATGATGAACTGCTGATATGATAATGTATATTGTCTCACAGTGTATTTGGTCTCTTACATTAAATAGTACTAGAAAATATAAAATGCAGTGCAAGAAATAGTTACAAATTTAAGTTCAGTTACCATTACTTACATTAAGTAAACACCAAGTATGGTGTTTAGATTATATACATACAGCTGTTTATAATCTAAAGAAAGGGAAATTCTAGTTGTTAGACACATTAATGATATCCAACTTAATTCTGTACCCAACTGAAGAATAACTTACTATAGAAATTGAAAGTTCTGAATTCACTTGGTTTGGCTAATGCTGTGTTAATAGTAGTCTATGTGTATGGTTAAAGCTAACTAGAGTGGCTATAATGATTGCCTGTGTGGATATCCGATTAACACAAATGGATCCGTGGCTCTGTCCTGTGAAATCTGTAAGTTTGTGCAACAAAGCATGGAATTTGCAACTTCTATAATTAAGTTTGCCTTGATTGTGGGCTTTTTTCTTGTCCCTCTTCTGTCCCTCTTCTGTCCCTCTTCTGTCCCTCTTCTGTCCCTCTTCTGTCCCTCTTCTGTCCCTCTTCTGTCCCTCTTCTGTCCCTCTTCTGTCCCTCTTCTTTCTTTTCCTGTTTTTTTCTTTTTACTACAGGCTTTTCTTCATCTTTGCATGTGTCATCCCTTTTGTAACGGTGCTCTTTGATGACATAAAGTTTACATTTATGGTGTTTTCTAATTATTTGATGACCTGTTTAAGGTTTAATGAAGTTGGAATCAACTACCAATGTAATTTTAATATGGATTTAGTGCATAAGAAGTTTTGCTGTACGGGTGTAGTGTTTTGAATGTGTCTCAGAACTGAGTCCATACAGCTAGGAGTGGGGGTGAAGTTACAATTTATCGTTTCAGCTAAATTATTCTTAATTGCATTTTTATTAGTGTGGCAAGTACTTGAAAATCCTGAAAGATCTTTCACAATGAATAAAAGTAATCCAGTGGTTTTAAATATCTACCTGTCATAAGAGAGGGAAATTAAAAAAAATAAACAAGCTGACAGAGATTCGGTTATATCAGGGACTTTATCTGGTCAGAAGAAAACCAACTGTAACTTAGTATGGCTTATTTTCTAACTCAGTATTTCACACTAAGTACTAGTCTGTGAAAAGAGGTTCGTAAAATGTCTGACCATTCTCTTTTTTATAATTAAATCAGTTTAATTCCTTTTGAAAATGCTGATATTACTGTACAATGCAAGGGCTGGATATTGCCTGAAGGGAACAAATTACCCGGTTATTGAATTGGAAGAGAACGTGGCTGTTTAAGGAAGAATTTCTATTCTTTTCTACGTAAGAAAAATTGTTGGAGTCTACTGCTGGCTTCCAAAGCTTGGTTCCGTAGAGAAGTCTTTCTGTTATTCTTCGTTAAGTCTCTGATTCTGATTGCCTGTACACAGGCTGCACTTAAATGATCAATTTCAGATGTTACAATCCTCCCACAGTATTACTTGATATTTTAATTTCTTTTGAAATAGTGATTCAGCTAATCTCGTCTGATTATTTTTTTTTTGTGAGCATGTGGTGGTTGTTGCTTTTAGGAATGAGCCTGTGATGGTAAGTGTCAGTTGCAGAACATTCATAACAACTTGGCGAAGTTGTTTGTCTGATTTTTGCAAAGCTGTGTGGCAACGCAGCATACATTCTTTTGTTGTATTACATGAGAGATTAATTTTAATCATAAACTTTTCTGTATAATTGATGAGCATGTGTGGCTGCCTAGGCTGAATTGCAGACACAGATTCTTGAAGTCCATTGAACACCAGAAACAATTTCTTGAAATTCGGTTTCTACTGACAGCAGACTGTTTCAAAGAACAGTACATTTAGCAGCAAATGTGATTTGAGCAGAGAGTACCAAGTTCTCCGTTCTAGAGATACTCCATTACAATACTAAATGCAGCCTGTTGCCCTAAAGATACAAAGACTACCATCGCCACAGTTATTTTTATCCCAGTTTCCATCATGGAAATCTGAAAAAAAGAAAAAACAAAACAAAAATCCACAAAAAACCCAAAACAAAAACCCAGCAACTTGCATGATAGCTTCATTTGGTAAAGAAACCTAACTTTGCCTATTTAGCAATGTAGCTAATAGTTTCCATTGAAAGGAAGTCTCTCAGAAATACTGTCTTCTGTGTAATCTTGGCCTTTTCAAAGATAAGGTTATGAGGGAAAAAAAAAAATCAGCAGAAAATGATGCTGATACTGTGATATGACTAAGGCATATAAGTACTACCTTTCAATAAAGGAAGTAATGCATTTGTACAGAGATCTTGAGAATTTTTTATTTTCAGAGAAGTCTAAAGCCAAAATTTCAGGCTAGTATTTACTTCTGATTTTCTTCGTGGATTTTCCTGTATGGCTTGTCTTGTTCTTTTTCCTATGTAAATTTTCAAAGTAAAGTTTATTGTTGTAAAGCCTCATTACAGTTCGAACTGTTTATTAGGTCACAGAACAATTTTGATTATTCTAGAAAAGCCAGTCATATAGTGTCATAAATTTGGTTATTTTGAAGTGTCTACATTTTTCAGGTACATACAAATCTATGCTTGAATATTCCATGGGATTTTTTTTTTTTGTAATTTGCAGAAGACAGACAGTATTACGATATTGTTGATGTGAGATATGTGAAATTCTCCAGCTTAGCCACTTCTCTGTATTCAACCTTCTGTAATTGCTCGCTAGTTTGTTTACTATTTTCTGTTTGTGATAATAACGTGCACTAGCCTTTCATCCTTACAAATTTGCTAAATGTATTGGTGAGATTTTGTTTTACAGTAAATAACAAACCAGTAATGCTGTTCTTCAAACATGGGTTCATCTGAGAGATGGGAGGGACAGGAAATCAATTCTTCTTATCTTTACCATTTTATTTTAGGAGATAAGAATCTCTTTGGGTTGACGTAGATTAATTATACAGATTATATCAGTTGTCTTCATCAGAATCCCATAATACTAAATCAGTTAACTAAAATGGTTAATGTACCAGCTCTTCAAGTGATTCATAACTTTTCTGACAGAATTCTATTTAATTTTTCTCTTCTTTCTTTTACTTTCTTTTCTCCTTGTTTTTTTATTTTGGTATTAGAAGTTTTTGAAAAGCAGGTCCATTAAAAAATGCAAAATCAACGCTGACATTAGATCTTCCAGATTCATTTTAGGAAGAACGTGAAAAAGCTACTGATATTGTGTGATCCTATAATTTCAAAATTCCCTATAGCTGTTTGTTGTAATATGGGCCGGACTGGCCGTTCCTCCCCGCAGGTGGGACCGCTCTACGCTTTTCTGCTTCCGACCCTCCAAAGGGGCAAGTAACCAATTCAGCTGGCCTTGGGTGTTAGAGCAGTAAGCGTAAGCAAGAGCCTCTCTGCATAACACGCTGTGGCATCAACTATAAACATAGGTCTGGTCACTCTGAGAGTGAACAGTTTCTGCGCAATATGCTGTTAATTAGTTAGAAGAGGCCCAGCTGCAAAGTAAAATTACTGAACAGAAGATTGGTTCTGTTTTACCTCAAACCAGGACACTGTTCTTTAAAGATTTTGTTTTATTTAGGCATATATGTGCATTCATGGAAATGTGCAGCTGCCTTAATTCTCCCTAATTCTTAAATGTGCCGTTTTCTGGATTATTTCTGTAATAGTCGTCGTCTTGAAATTTCTTTTTGTGTTAGTCCTAATTTAAGTCTTCCATACTTAATAGTTGGTAAATGTTAACAACAAAAAAAATGTATCTTGGTTTCTATATAGTGGTGGCGAAAAACTTGAAAATAAAATGCAAGCAGTAATAAATGCATAAAATGCCACAGCGGGTAAAAAAAGGAAAAGTCTCTTATTGTTTCAGTTTATATGATTTGGAGAGTTACTGACTTAGTATTAAACAGTAACATTAATTTCCCAAATGATCACACAGAGAGAAAAATGGAGGGCTCTTGGTCCTTCCCTTTTATATACTGACTTGATTTATGCTGGTATCCAGTTTACCATAGTGCCCTTCCTGCTAACATACATTTTGGCAGCAGGGAGCTATATGGTTGTCCTGAATAGACACTTATCCTTGCTTTCACAGGTAATCGATTGGTTGGCTAGAAAATGAAATATTCAGTACAAGAGGACTGTTATCTAGTGACCAGCAGTTCTGAAAGATTAATACATCTTCTGATTTCTTTGGGAATAGATGATCTTGTCTTGTCATCTGTTCTGATCTCTGACAAGGACTTCAGGTTAGGCTTTCTTCAGTGCCTGCTGTTGAACAGCGTTGCTATTTGTACATTTAGTTCCTTCCTATTTGCGTTGTTGATAGATTTCAAGTGTTTGTTAAAGATATGGAACAAATGTTTTCATGAAGAGGGTGCACGGATGAGTGTGAAGGAGCTTAGATGTAGACTGTGATAGTATCGATAAGAGTATCTTTTAACAGTGTACTAGATCCTTTTTGGCCATCTTTAAGGTGCTGTCATTTATCTGGATGCTGGAAATAATTTCTGTGGCAACTATAACACTGTACTGGTTTATTTGACACATTAGAGTACCAATGATTTTTAAAAAATCTTTTATTTATTTTAAGATGCTGTAAAATGGAATCTTGCTTTCGGTATAAATGGTTTTCTTATGAGGGAAAGGTCAAACACCTTCAGTGTTTTATAGAATATGGTGGATTTTTTAATGAAGAATACATTTTTTTAATGTTTTCACACGTACATTATTCCAGACATATAATGCTGATTTATCTTCAATTGGAAGCAGAAAAAGAAATGGACTAATGGTGAGCCTCTGCCTTGAATTTTTTTTTCAAAGTGTCCAATGACTCTTTTAGCCTTCTGATCTTAGAATTTCCTCGAATAGCCTATAAAGTCCTGTAGAAAGCTATCTGGACTACTTAATGCTTTTTCATGATATTTTTAATCCCAAATAAGACAGCTGCATGACAATTCTGTGTGATAGGGAAGCTGTTGATAGTCAAAGGCATTTGAAACTTCATACAGATACCAGGATCTTCTGGGAATATTAGGGGAAAAAACCTTTCCGCTCAGTTTGCCTTAATGTAACACGGACAGTTAAGAGATCACTTACAATATTGGGCATGATCACTACAGAATCTTGGTGTTGGTCTCAATCATAGTTGCAAAAATACTAGTGCAGTGTGATGAAGGATATTCCTTTGGCCTTGGCAATTGGACAACCATATGTATGTTCCAGTAATTTACTTCTCTTTTAAGGTGCTCATGTAGTCATGTACAACCACACTTCTCTTAAATCATGGGGGCATTATGGGTGCCTCATTTATGTTATTTTTCCTGCATGGGAATATGCAGCTGCTTAGTGTGGAAAGGTATTTACCATCTCACTGCTTGATTAGTGTAGAGCGTTCACGTGTTCTCACCCTGAAGATCATGAGGTACTATTCATCTGTTGCAAACGCAGAGGAAGAAATGTGAGGGACATTTCCAAGGAGCTTTGAGCTCTTAAATCTTGCCCATATTTTGCTTTTATGTGAAACGTTCTTATGACTGGCTTTCAGTTTTTGTATGACTGCATTGTAGACAGGGTTCTCCTTTCATCATGCTATTTGTGCTGTGATAGGTAGCAGAGGGCTGCGTGTCACCAAGTAAACTATTCTCAACTCTGAAATGCTTTCACGTTTTAAAAAAGAAAAGAAAAGAGAAAACAAAAGCTCAAACTGCTGAGCTTCAATATTGTCTGCAAAATTACTTATTTCAATGTGGGGAATATGATGGTTATAGGAGCTGGTTGAGGAAAAGAAGTGTATTTATTGTGAGTATGCAGGGGTTTTTTTGGTAGTAAATTTCATTCCTATGCATTGGAGCCAACAAAGTCTGAATGATATATAGATAGATAGTTTTAAAAAAATCCCAAACTTTATTTTTAAAGTTTAATTAACTTTTTGCTCTAAATAAAGTTCTCCTATGTGTGAGTTTTCACCTTCTGTCTTTGATAAATTGATGAGACGTGCATAGTTCCAGATAAAGCGTGCAAAAATACTTAATTGCATGGAAGAAAGAAAACAATATTTTCATCCTCTGTTTTTCCCCTTATAGAGCACCAACTTAATATGGTATAACTGTAATTTTACTGACTAATTCAATTTAGAAAGCATCATGTTGAGGGGAAAAAAGGGTTCATAAGTTTAATTTTTATGTTTTTTTAGTAGGGAAGTATCTAAGCAAGCTTATTTTGATAGGTATTATATACAGTTTGCATATCACACTCTCAACTGATGTTAATGTACACGTGTAGTAGTACATATATTTACACGAACAAAAATTTTAGCCCTCTAGATGCTGGAAATAAACACCAAGACTGAGGTAAGAGGGGCTAAAAGTGTTTTCATTTTTTTGGTGTCTGTTAATAAAGCATAAAATATGGGGAATGTTGTTTTCTAATGATTCCCTATATAAACTACAAAGTCCAAAAATGCATTTAGTTCTTTGCTGATTATAATACTGTACTAAATCAAAAATGACTGCATAAAAAAAACTTTCATAAAGCCAGCTCAGTCTTTTTAAATGATGGTCTAGCAGACGAGAGCGCCTTTATTCTTTTCCCCCCTTGTTTTTCCTTGGGGTAATGAAAAATGAAAAATGTTGTGTAAATGTCAAAAACATCGTAAAGAATAAATCCTAGGGGTTGGTTAATGAAACCTTTCTGCCTGGTGGCAAGCAGCAGGCCCTCATCACTACAACAATTGGCACCAGGATGCTTTGAGCAGTAATATCTCAAGAACTGTGTACCACATTCCATCACTGATTCCTAATGTACTTAAAATCTCCTAGGCACCTGGCTTAAACAGAAACAAAAAGCAATGAAGCTGCTGTAGCATCTTCCCCACCACTACCACCATATTTTTAGCTGTGTGTACCATGGGGATTTACCATCTACTGTCCATATATTAAAAAAACCCCATAAGATTGCATGACTTACAAATACTATTTGTTCTCTACTACAGTTTCATTATTGATTGGGTTATATAAACAACATGTGTTATATGTTACACATTAAAGTGAGATTTTTGTTTGCTTTTATGATTTCAGACACGCAATCTGTGCTGTCACTGTTGCAGTGGTATGCAGTTTACGTTAATGGTATAAAAATAACAAGAAACTGAACTGAAAAGTGAAAAATAAAGTTGTGGAACAACAAAAACAGGACAGTCAATAGCTCATTAAAATTCCTGTTTTCTGTTGTAAAATTGAAAGTACTTGTGTTCGGAATTACGTCCCTAATGATAAAATGAAAGTTTCTCCTGAAAATCTTGAGTGGTTCAGAGATACGTGCATGTGTTCACTTGTTTTGCAAGGCAGATAATGAATTCTAACCAATTCTAACCAATGAACAAATGAAGAAATGGTCACTCCTGAAAACATTTGCTTTCTGGTAAATATATTTGTCATACAGACTTTCTGCAGTATTTACACAAAACTCTGCTAGTCAAGGCAGCATAGAGATCCGATACTATTTTCAGTTTTGTAGTCTGAGCATCTACCGGGAGTATCTCCTCTGCCTGTTGCCAGACTGAGCCTTTCTGAAAAGGACCTAGATGTTTGCCTTGACCTGGTTGTGCAGGTAGAGTTACAATGTCTCTCTTGCTCTAAAAAAGGGGCCCCCAGGAAACCGGTGAGGACAAGGCAAGACGTGTCTCAGTAAGCTTGTTATCGAGTGCCTCATTGGCATATGTTATATGTTCTCAATGTGCAGAAGTTAATGAGAGAAATTTTGTCACACCTATTTGAGTATACATATATGGGGGGGGGGGGGGGGTACATAGATTTAAAGAATGGAATTGCATGATTTATTTAGGAAAAAAATTATATTTGTGGTTTATTTATTAAGTTTGTGCCCAGCAAGTGAAAAGAGAAGTGGGAATTGCTATCTGCCATTCTGTCTGCAAACAGATTTAGGTTTTTCAGGCACTGTGGCTTGGCCAGTCACTACGAGAGAAAAAAAATACTTTGGAACTGGTTAAGACAGTGAAAGCAGTTGAAAGACTTCTGAATGACTTAACAGTGCTCTTTGTTTATCGAAGATTTCCTGGACTATGCTAAAGTATATTGCTAGGGGTATATGAACAGTTTTTAGGATGAAATTGGGAGGTTTGCAGTTAGCTTTCAGGAAGAGTCTTAAAGAATATGCATTGTTTTCAAAGCAGAAGATACCGGGTTTCTAAATCAGAAATCTCTTATGTTGCTGACGTCTCCATACAGATGATTGTCTTGGTTTCCTCAAGCACTGTTGACTGAGCTGTACCCTTCCCCTGTTGTGAGTTTTTTCACGGCAAGAGTGTTTTGTTGAGGATTCTTGATACTTTCATCAAAGCAGCTCAGTGAAACAGTTGCATTTCTCTTTTCTGTCATCTCAAAGGGAAAAAAAGAAAAGAGGGATAGGCTTCATTCTAAAGCTAGAAACCTACACTTTATTCCTTCCTTCTAGCAAATGGTAATCTCTCTTGATTGCAGCATTAGATTTTTTGCAAAGATTATTTTCAAGCCTAAGTATCCAGTATATTATCTTTGTTCCTCAGTTTATACAGAATTCCTACCTCTATATTACTGACAAAGCTGAGAATTTCATTAAATACTACATTGGCTGATGATGATCTCTTATTTTCTTGGATGACCTATTCTCTGTTCCTCCTTTTAGCTGGTTGATACAATCAAAGTCCCTGGAGCAATGTCATCAATTAAAAGAATTCTTTCTTAATTTTTCAGTACCTTTTTAGCAAAGGAGAATCTCTTTTGATTCCACATTAAAAAAAACACAGTTTATGAGTGCAGAATTACTGTACGCTGGGTGGTTCCAATGTCAACACCTATTAAAATTTGTTGTCATTATCCAAGTAGAAGGAGTATATTTATGAAAAACTATTTGAACCTTCTTATTGTCTCTGCAGCTTTCTGTACATAGTATACCATACCACATCTGGAAAGTCACCTGAATTACTAAAATTTATTTCTTTTAAATCTTGTCAGACCACATTTTCTGCATCTTGCACGTGTTCCATCATCTATTTTTCTTTTCTATTTTTCTTTCTTATTGGTATAGAAACATCTTGTCCTGTTACTGGTGAAGGAAAGTGTCAGATGGAGACTTTCTATTTGGTAAGAGGCTTTCTTCCTGCTGCTAGATGAGGAAAGTAGTTTCATAGTTGCTTAAATTTATTTTCTCAAACTTTGGTATACCAGTAGCAATAAGGTTACATGCTTCTTGTTTGTCTATAGATAAAGGAAAACAAGTCCTGGCATATACAGCAGCACAAGATATGAATGATAGTTGTTGAAAGTGACCTAGAATATCTCCAGTCTTTGTTATTTTCTTTGCTTAATTTAATCAGATTGTCTGTAACCACTTCTGACTATACCCTAGCTAGCTATTCTCATTATTGGCATACCTATCTTTTAAATAATGGGTAGGTTTTGACCTTGTCTGTTCTTAAATATCTTTGGTTTATGGGCTTACTGTAATTTTGGTTTAAAAATCAAACAAACCCTAAACTACTAGATTCCAGTCGAGCTTCCTTTAGCCTCTTAGCATTAAGTGGCAATGGGAAAGTGGATTCCCATTTCTGGTATACTGATAGTCAGTCACCAAATTGGAAACAATGGTGCGGTGAATCAGTTGCTCACAGTGTTGCTAGGTTCTCTATCTAAAGGTGTCTATAGTGTTTCTAACTTTGCAAGATTTCTCCGTGAATAGCTTACTAGGTGTATGTGTAATTTATTATGTTTTGGCATGTTAATATCGATTACGTGTGAGTTTTTAGGAGCATAGGGTTACGTAAAGCCAGAAGTAATATTTCAGCTGCTTGATAGACAATTTGGAGCTCAGCAATGGTCTTTATATTGGCATCTTTTGTATGGGTGCGTGGTGTTTGTTTTTGTTAAAATGGCAAAAAGCCAGATTGGCTGGAGAACAAAATATGATAAATGGAAATTCAGAGAACGCATTTTTAAATAAGTCAATTTAGTAATTACAAGTTGGTGTACCAGTAGATTTTCACAGCAGGGAGGACAGCAGGGAAAGCAGAGAGTGCTAATTTTCTTTTAATTAAGCTTTTCTGTTAATCAGGATCAGAGGATTCTGCCACTAAGTGGGAAAGGAGGAGCAGTATGATGTTATAGACTTGCTCCACACTTGACTCTGTCAAGTGGTATCCATTTTACTGTGGTTATAGTATGAAGTGTTTTCAAGTATTACTGAAGGAGCTATTCAAATTGAAAGTGAGCATACAAGTAATAGGATGCAGCTCGCTTGATCTCTCTTTAGTCCTGTTGCTTATATAAGTTTCAACAAGCTCACAGGGCTACCACTCTTTCTCTCATAATGAGAAAAAAATCGGTAGATAGAACAAGAGTCCTGTTTAGAGGGTAAGTGTAGAAAACAGATTGTTTTTAATTCTGATCATTAGAACTCTGCGCTGAAACTATGACTTGCATCATGACATAATTAGTGCCTTGTGGGAAAACAGTCACCATGATTTGACATGAAAATCTTCAAATCCTCTGTAGTTGCTAGGTCCTCTTAAGTCATGGTTGTGATTAGTAATTAAGCAGAGCTGTTTGCTTTGTATGAATAAGGATTTCTTACATATTTGGACTATTTAAAAAACCAAAATCCAGTTTTGTTGTAGAAAACAGCTTGTTTACATAACTGTGATTCAGCTGTCTCATATAAACATGCATAAACTTAAGTATAAACATTCAAACTGAATAGCGCCCCCGGTAATGTGCCTTTTCAAAGCTGACACCACTGTCCCACTTATATCAACATATTCCTTTCACAGAGGTACAAAATAAAACATTGGCCCTAATTTTACTTTGGGTTTGCAGCGTGCCTGTGGTCTCCTGATCCATGTCCTGGCAGGCTCACTTAAACTGATCAAGATTAATAGTAAGGTCTATGTTTGGTTTTTTTTAGTAGAACTCCTAAAGAAGTATTATATTCCAGGAACTAGGTGTGGGCTTACTGTTCTCTTCTTAAATTTTCTGAACTGCCTTACCAAATACTTCAAATGATAAGAATAGTAAAGCTATTATCTGATAATTACCTGCTGCAGTCTGACTACTTATTTGCATGTTCTGATTCTAGCTTTGCATTATATAATCTTAGTCTTTTGTTAATATCCCAGTTATGAAGGGACTTTGCTTTATTCTATTAACTACATTATCAAAGTGCTACTGCAAGAAAAATTCTAGATCAAAATGGTAACGATTGGTCAAAATATGCCAGGGAACACCTAGGTTTCGTATCCCAAGCTGAGCTTGTAACTCTAGCGCTCAAAGTCATTTTGAACTGGAGTTGACCTGTAATCAGTGAACTCGGAATGAAAAAGAAATGTCAGAATCCTATTTTGGCAGATTCTGTAACCATTGAGAAACTTGAACAAGGCAACGGTAGGGCTTCTTTATTAAGTTACTCGGAAACAATGCTGATTGAAAACATAAAGTCAGAGGCTTTATAGCTGGGATGTAGCTTTGTTAACAATTAATTAATTAATCAGTTGTAATGTGAGCCTGTCCCAGAGTTTTCTAGGCTGCCTTCTAGACTGGGTACTTAGGCTTTATTCAGATAGTTCTATGTGTCTTTCTCTCCCTCCCATATCATATCTCAGGAAGTCAGGTGGGCCACTTAATCCTTCGTTTTCATGAGCCATGTAAGGTAGTTGTGTTTCAGGTTCACATGTTCATGATTTCATTTCTTGTTAGGGTAGTTTGTTCAGAGGTTTTAGTTTGTGTGTAAGAGTATCATTACATCAGATAATTCTGCACAGATAATTCATTTCCATGATTTAGGATGTTCTTAATTGCTTTACAGAAGGGAGATTGAGCACCTTTTAACCAAACAGCTGAACGATTTGCTATGACAATTCTGCCACTGTGCATTCACTTAATTTCCAATTAATCAAACATTCAATAAATCATTAGTATAATTACACCTGCTCAAATATTCCTACCCCAGCGCATTAGCTATGCTCAGGCTGACTCTTTTACCAGCTGTATGAGTGGATTCATTTGTCTGACCCAGTTGGTTGCACGTCCTTGCTTCTTATGAGCCTTGAGAAATGATAGGGCAGAAATTTTAATTATTTATAATGCCACAAATTCCTTTGATTCTGTGTTCATGCTTCTCACTTGGATGCTCCTATAGCAACTTAAAACAAACATCAGTGGAATAGTGACTGGTTAATTTCTGAAAATTTTTAAATCATTTTTATTCCCCTACTGTGCCACTTTTCTAATTACACTGTCTCCCCAGGTGCGCAATAATTCCCTCATCACCATACATCTCAAGCACAAATTATTAAAATAGTATAGCCTGTGTCATATAAATGTAAACGAGAGTATCCTAAGGGTGCTTTATTGAAAGCCAATAAATTTGTTCAACAAACTAACATTTTAGGACCTTGTTTTTAAAAGATTGCACAAGTAGAAATCCACTGACACGGCTTCAAAATACCAGTGTAATTATTTTTAGCATCTGAGTAAGACAGAAATTTGAGGCAACTCTCCAAGTATTGAAGAACTTAACTTTGAAACACCTGTGGTACAGGTATGTATTGTTTATCTGCTCCCTCCATATAGATGAGAAATCTGAAACCGGGTGAAGTGCCTCAGGATCTACAGCAGGCTCGTGGTACAAGTGGGATTACTTGGTGTTTGTATCTACTGATTCATAGTCTCTTGTTGTAAGCTTTAAATCATACTTAATGTGTCTTTGTTGTTAGACTCAAAGTAAACAAACCAGGACATGCAATCTCAGTCTCCGTAATGTTTTAAGTATGAAGCTCTTACGTCAGTATAGACACGTTTTAAATCTTGCAGCTTGGGTTCTGTTGCTTCAAAAATAGATTTACTGGTTACAACTTGCCTGTATTTTGTCTTTGAGCGATGAATTGGAGGAGGTTCATAATACTTTAATCCCTTAATACAAATAGGTAAGATTTTTTTTTTTTTTTTAATTAACCGAAGGTGTAATGATCCTTCCAGACAGTTAAATAGTTTAGTTTTCCCCTGGCAACCCATTCCATATTCTGTTTATACTTTATTTTCTTTTTACCAAATAGGCTTTGTGTAGTACTAAAGGGAAGTTCTTTAACCTAAAGGGAAAAGACATCAAAGAATCTATTTGAAAAAAAAGGGAGATAGAGAAAGATACACTAATTGGACATTATTTTAATTACTTACACATTTGTCAAGTTTCTTTCTTGTCTGTTAAAAAGATTACTGGTAAAGTGCATCAGCTCTAACCCTTTCAATCTGTTAGAGGACTGAGTAAGACTGAATCTTCTCTGGATTAATACTTCTTGGCTCACCATGGCACAGGGTCTTACTACTGTTGCTGACAGAAATTTTGTAGCGTGTAGAAGACAGGAAGATTTATTTATCAACTAAGCTACATTTGTTTCTGGATACTCTACCTAGTGTTTTTGAATAGGAGCTTTCCTAATTGTTTATTTACATTTCTAATAGTGGCTCAGCATATGATGTATACAGTTTTACTGCATCTGCATAACTCTGGTTGAATGTAGTCCAGAATTCTTGCTATAAGATGTAGTTTGAGCATTCTGTGGAATGCATGGGATCCTGACTGTAAGTTTTAATGTCCGGTTTATTTTTTTCGTGCATTTTTTGGGTAGTACAATGCAGTAACATCACCAGATACACATCCCTATCTTTACAACCTTAAGATTCTCTTGCTTCAGTCCTGAAAACTTTGAATCAAAAATATATTCTCAAAATTTCACTACAGCCGTACTTATTTTATAGTCAATCATGACATTTACTTTTACAATTTTCACCCTCTAAAGCTGCCATGATTCTCTGTCTAGCCATTTTATTTCAGTTCCCCTCACCCAGATCCTTTTCACACCTTCAAAATGTCTTCCCAAGTCTGAACTCATTTTGCTTTACTGAAGTTCGGTGTAAATAATTTATTACCTTGAATCATAAAAGCCTAGGAAATTAATCATCATAAACAACAATGCAGCTTTTAGTTGCCTGCGGAGAGGTTCATAGTCTGAACAGAATCCTCTTCACCGGTTGAAACATGGATGTAAAACTCCACTTCACTTGTCATCACGATGTCCTCTTCAGGAGTTTCCTTTAAGACTTACCTTTGTTTCTTTTCTGGCTTATCAAGTACAACGTAACATACGGGTTTTTTTTTTTTAAAGTTCTTCAGCAATTTAGTTAAAAATAGGCTTTATTTTTTAAAATTGCCAGGGGTTTTAGGCCAATACTGTGTAACAGACCTTCTCTTCCAAAATGGGTCTTGTCCCTCTGGATCTGGAGGAGGACAGTTTCATTCCTGCTTCACGTTTTCAGAAAGACCTTGTCTTTTGTTGATATGTGTGTTACATGCTAAAAGTATTACCTGTGCAACTGGTTTGAGATACAAAACCAACCTCCGGTATACGCAAACTTTAATTAAACAGCCAAAAGAATTTTGGCACCCTTGCCTGGGTACCACAGGCGTGGAAAATTGGCTCGGTGGGCAGCTGCTTTGCCCAGGCACTGACCTTCCCCTCGCACTTTACTGTTGTCAGATGGGGCAAATTTATAACTGGTAGATACTGGAAATCTAGTGGCGGTGGTAAGGTCTGTGTCTCTCCATGCCTCAAAGGCAATGCAATCTAAGGACGTACAGTCAGCATAAGAAAGTGAAAGGTGAGGTGATTGGTCCAAAGCCTCATTGTAAATCTCTGGCAAATTCTGTAGCTGATCTCTGGATTGTCCTGAACCTTGATCAGAAGCGTGTCTATTTCCAATCACAGAAGACGCAATACACTAGCTTGATTTCATCGTTACCTGTACAAATATCTTCAAATTTCAGTTTTTACTCCACCTTTGTTCTGTCTTATAGTGTGGGCTAACTTTATAGTATAAAATAACTAACACAAAAGTATAATATAAAAGTATAACAGGTAAGAATATAGTCAACACTTGAAGTTGACAAGGCTAAATTAAAAAAAAAATCAGGAAATGTGCATTTAGCAGAAACCTCATCACTTTAACTCTACAATACCATTTAAAAGTATCATCTTGATGAGGGCAAATCGGTGTCTGTCATCCCAAACTGGATTTGAAATAGCAGATCATTTTTCCACTCTTCATTATGCAGAAAAATTGAATTAATGTTGTTAGAATTTTCTAACAGCAGTTAGAAATATGCAGCTAGCAGTTAGACAGCTAAACCATGCCCCTGCATGGACAAATCCATTTAATGCTGTCTGTAATGTAAGATTTATTTCAAATGAAGGGGAATTAGCTTCCAAAATTGTCAGATTTATTTTTATGGACAATCTCAACAGGTAGAACAAAAAGTGTAAGCAGGCATCTAGAAGATGGAAGACTCAAAGGAGAATTAAAGTGCCTCTCCGTGCACGCATTTGTCCCCCAGATACCTTCCTCCCTCTCTAACGCCCCATGATAGCTGATGGCAGATACCTCATACCTATAAAGACTTTCCAGAAGCTTTTAGAGAAGAGCAATGTTATGCCTTTTGTAAACGGCAAAGGAAAAGTATGAACATGTAAGACTACTGTTTGTATGGGCTGAGGAAGAATTACCAGGGCTGGTATTTGTATTATAATTTCTCCCATCTCTTTATTTTGAAATCTACAACAATTACGGGTTTTTTTAAATTTATTTGATGTCAGATTCTAATACCAGTCAGATAATATTTTTTTGGTCATGTTATGGTAAGTCCGCTTTTTAAGATAGACTTCTGTTTAAGCTTGTATTATTTTCAATATTCTAAATAAATATTCTGTCTGAAGCTGGAAAAGATGTGCATAACGCCTTCCAAAGCGTGTCCTTTTTGACGACAAAAAGGAGCAAAGTGGGTACCACTGAAATCATGATTTATATTGTGTGGATGATAGTCTGAGAAACGAGTAGAATTTTTTGAGGACTGTCTGCCCCTTCTGATATATTATCAGTAAGGAATGTTGTATGAGGTACTTAGAAGACCTACTTATTTCATATTAACAGTTGGTTAAACTTAATAATACAGTGAGTATCATATCAAAGCAGATAATTGTGAAGTGCTTTGCCTTTTGAAGCCTGAAGCAGTTTCTGTGGTGATAACTTTAGAGGCTTATAAATATTTTTATGTATTTGTCTCAGATTAATAAAATGTTTGCTATATTTGTTCTGTGTTTGGATAGTCTATAATTACATGACTTTTATGAGCAATCTAAATTAAAGGCCATAGTCATCAATACAGAGTGAATTACGTGGTCAGGATTTCAGTTGTGCGTTGGTTTTGTGTGTCCAGATGGGTGTTTTGGCTTACCACATTCATCAGCAAGGAATTTCAAAGCATTCTAACATCTGTGTGAGGCTTGAGCACACGTTTGATTACCTCCAAACTGCAATGAACAGCCTAGTTTTCTCTCATGGAAAGAGATGATGATCTTTTTGCACTTCATTTGTGAAGGAAGAGGTAGCTTCACTTAGGGCAGAATGGATGGGAATCTGTTGGTTGTATTGCAGAATGTGAGAAGTAACCGTTTCCTCTGGTGACCTGACACTGCAGGTTCTTACGGCTTAAAACCATCTGTCGTTTCAGAGGGGTTTTGAAAAAGTGCAGGTATAGGTTATAGGGCAACTTTATCTGCTAGCATAAAGTTAATTTTCATCCCAAAGGGCAAAACTCTGTGCAGTGATCAGTAGATACTGCTTCTACAATTGTAGCACTAGTCCTAAAGGACATTATCAACAAAATTTAATAGGATTTTGAACAAATCATGAGCTGTATTACTTTGTGATACTCCAGGAAGGGCATAAAGGATCTCAAACTGAGGAAGAAAGCAGGATTTCTTTGCATTGCCTATAAATCAGTGCAATAAATACCAAGCAGACTGCAGAAAATAGGCAGATTTGATGTTGAGAGAAAGGATGTTTGTGCTAAGTAGTTTGGGAAGTTATTGAAGCATATTTCATCCTGGTAGAAATGCACCCATAGTGCTGGCAAGGTCAGGTCCCAGCTTAGCAAGGCAAAGCTGAATGCCACCTATGTACCAGTTGTACAAGCTAGTCCTGCTGTGGCTTAGGTTGAACAACTGATGTTTTAAAGAGATTCTTTGCTACGTTTGGCTTTCCAGTCCCTTCACCTCATTCATTTTTGCATCCATACACATTCTTCTGAACAGCTTCTCTTTCATTGTTATCAATTCACAAAGCCTTTTCAATCCTTACCATAATTTTTGCCAACAAATGTTGATTTTTGTGCAACTGTTGTCTAAAAGTAGTTTTTAAAAATAGTCATATTGTATACTTTTTAAGTATAAAATCTTATTAGTATTTTGCAAAGTTGTTGTAACCTATTTACTTCCTATTTATGTTTTGATGGTAGTTTTCTTTTTTTTTATTACAAGTTAAATTTTGCATGGGCTATTTTTATTACGTTTTAAAATGAAGTAATACATAGGGTCAGTTGGTATTTTCTTATTTTTGTGAGTAATCACTGTTTATTTAAAATCTTGAAAAATAAGGGATCATAAGCAAAAGCAGAATTGGACAGACCCCCACCCCCTCACAAAACTAAAAAACAACCCAAACCAGGGAAAAAAACCCTACAAAAAAAACCGGAAAACCCCAAAACCAAACAAGCCAAAGACAGACACGCACACACACCCCCCTCCAGCTTGACTTAAATAAATCAATCAATCAATCCTCATGCTCTTTAGGACAGAGTTTTCCCTTTGGCAAATAAGATACAGCATCTCTCTTCTGATGAAGGTAAATGTGATGCTTTCTAAGACTTTGTGTTTTCCATTACAGCATCGCATAGTATTTTTCTGGTGTTCACAAAACTATTATACCATTTTGCTGTATAACAGATACAGTTAAGGACGATCCTAAGGAAATAATCTAATTAAGTTCTTAGCTCCTGTGTTGAACTTGGTGGCTTTTAACTTCCAGCAGCGATCTATTGTCATCACCCATTCTGCCAACTTTATATATGGATGGAGTTTCTGTATTAACTGATAAAAAGGACATCATCTGTGCAATTTTGTGACTGAGTTTAGAGAAAATATAACTTTGTTTTACCAGTCCAGGAGAGGGCAGTAAATTTCTTTTTATTGTTACTGGAAGCAAGTACAACATTCTCTTCACCGTGAGAGGCTCTGCTCTTAAAAATAGCTTTTTTTAATAAGAAACCAACATCTTTACTCCATGATTTCTTATCACTTTCATTGTTTTTAACTATCCCTTCCTGACAGTCTTTTTTTAAAATAGAAAATTATCAAAACCTTCAAAATCAGTCATTTGTATCTTTGATCTTCAGTATGTTCAAAATAATCTGTAATGAGATAGGCATTTTAACTATTAAAATGTCATATATAATTTATTCCATTCCTTTATCAGTTTTGTTGCAAATATTCTTTTTTCAAAGAGCACTGATGAAATGGAGCAGAATTCCTGGAACTCTGTGCTTAATTCATCATGTTTTCTTCTCAATTCTAACCCCAATATTCATGTACATGTGTATACAGAGGAATCAAGCTGATGTTAAATACATGCTCCCAAATTGTACGTTTGCATTTCTCGGTGTATTACAGTGAAGATTGAATGAATAGAAGACAAAACATACAGTTTGTATGAGCGCACATAATTTTTGGATCGTTTTTATGATTCCAGGTTATTTTTCTTGCTTGGCTTGGAGGTAAAATGAAAATGATTATTGACTATGAAAAGGAGAAGAAAGAAGTACAGATCTAGTGCGTGTGACATTCATTGTAGGAGGACAGTAAGCTTTTCCAGTCAGTTGATTCTTTGGAATTTTGTTTTTGCTCTTGGGCAAAGTTATTAGCATGACATTTCAGGTACAATTAAAGTGGCCTCATGATTCCACACAACCTACTTGAAAGTTTTCACTGTTCATAATTGCTGTAACTCAAGAATTTTGTAGTAAAACATCCCACAAAACATGAGTGGTAATAATCATAGTCAATCCAAAAGTTCATCTTGGAGGGAGTGGGAATAGTACTTTTTGCCTTGATTCTGCTCAAATGGGATGCTTTTCATAAGGTCTCTTAAGGTGTTTTGTTGTTGTTATTAATATTATTTTAGGGCTACATTACTCAGAAATTATCTAGGTGCTTTGTAAAGCCCTGACTACGGTGTTCCATTACACCTAAGCGATTGAAATGTTCCACTCAGTGCTATCGTAGTGAATGATTTGTGCCATTATTGGGAAGTTGTTTAGCATACCCTGGGAACACAAAACAGTCTTACATCTGGTACAGAAAGTGTCCCGCAGAAATACTTGCAGTTTATTTGGTGGATGAGCCTGTTGAAATGTTTCCCAAAACAACTTTTTTTCTTTAAAGCCTTGTAATTTCTCTATTTAAAATGTGTGCAGTTTCTGGTTCATGATCCATGGTGCACCACAAACAGTAACAGTTTATTTCTTCTCAAGCACAAACGGCTGTTGCAAAATTTCTAAGCTGCTGTTTGCCTTTCAATGCAGTTATTTATCTTCTATCACTATTATGCACTATAATGATTATTTTGTGGAAAAAAACCCCACAACTGTATCTTCTTAATGCTATTTCTTGAGGCAGAGGGCTAGATGGAAAAAAACTATTTCATATGGAAATGTTCTGAAATAAATTCTATCCTGGAAATTTAAAATAGGAGTGGGCTGGCAGGATGTGGGAGAAGCTGTGTAACTAAGTGACTTCAATGCAGTATAGATTTTGAATAACTGCTAACTGTATTGGATACAATAGCTCTTTGTAGAGCTAAAAGTCTCAGACCAAAGTTACCAAAATTGCGTGCCTAAAGTTGCATACCTAAATGTAAGTTATTTGATTTCCAGAGTGGGAGTCAACCACGACTGGTGATGGGAGTTGATGGAAATTGCTTATGCTTCACAGCCATTAAAAAATAGGTTGCTTGTGGGTATTTTAACATTTCTCAACAGATTATAGCAGTCTGGCCCAATTGTGTGATGGGTCTTAAGTAATCACATTCATTGATGAAAATTAAAACCAGAGTTTATTGCCAAAATAATGTTGTCCTACGGTGGTTTTTTGCCTTTTGATGATGTAAGACTTCAGTGACATTCATCCTCCCCCCCCCCCCCCCCCCCCCTTTTTTTTTTAAGTTTAAAGAACATACATACACATTAGTGATTCCAAGCACTTGGTCACTTTGCCTCTAATTTAGGAAAACAATAATATATGTTATATAATAATGTTATAGAATACTTACATATAATATATAATAAATAAAATAGTTCTTGCCTGTGTTTCCTCAAAAGAGAAGGAAAAAATCTAGAGTAGCACAGATGGCTTTTAGCTAACTATTTATAGGTATCCCACAACATAGTTATTTAAGCTTAATTTAGGAGGTGCTTCAGTTCAATAGCGAAGCATATTCCTTTGAGCAATCCTATTTGTATGACTAGTGAAGAACTCTTGATTTCTCTGTGCGTGTATTTTCTAGTTTATTAAACATACACCTGTGCAGAAGGAGAAACTGGTTTGATGAATACAGTTTTCTCTTTTGCGGTCCACAAACATTTAGGGTGTTAAGTGTTACCAAGGTAGTGAAGGGACAACACCAGTTTTGAGAGCCATTACTTGATCACCGTGTTGCATACAAAGAGAAAGCTGGTCAAATATGTCAGCTGTAAAGTAAGGCTTGTATGTTACTATCTCTTGCTCAAATGACCACTGACATGGATGACTAACAACGAAGACATAGCAAATTTCAAGGCGGTCTAGAATATCACTATAGCCTGAAGATCACTTGGTACAAAAGCAGATTCTACTGTGTTCTGCTATACTATAGGCAAAAAACATGAGGACCATCCTCCCTGTGCTTGTTGCTGCCTGGAATCCAGAGCCAGGGATCTAATGGTCTGTCTATGCCGCCTTGTATTTAACGATCCTGAACTGGCAAGAAAAATTAATGAAGCTGGGTTATACATATTAGGAGATGTATAGCTTTACCATTCCATATGCATTTTCTTTACTCTTTAGAAATGTTGTATCCTTAAGCAGCAATACTACTGAAGCTATTTTTAAATCGCTATTGAGAATTGTTACATACCGATATTATGCATTTTTCATTAATTTAATCTTTTCAAGATTTTTTTTTTTAATTCTTTGTTCTACGCTGAACCGATACTTGACCTGAAATGTTCCCTACTACATTTTCTATGTTGAATCACTAGTACTGTTTTACTACCGCTGACTGGAGGTACGTGATGGTACTAGAATATAAATGGCATTCATCACAACTTGGAAAATTCAATAATCAAAGCGGGGAAATGAGCTTAAGCACAAACTCATCAAAGATGAACTTGAATCCATTTTTCTCTTTTATAGCTTAGTGTTAAAAAGAAATAAAGATACTGCTTTCTGAAACAGTGATACACAGCAAATAGCCTGTGATTTTCAAAACAATATGCAATTATTCAATATTAAAAAAGGTAGCTTTTAGATGCTTCTGTCTTCATAAGCTTCCTAACTATAGCTAATGTCTAATATTGATTCTGAATAATTTAAATGGCAATAAAATTGGGTTTTCATGACAGTCAATCAGAGACATTTTATATTTAATGTTCATTTAAAGAAACATAGTGCCTTCTTACCTTCTGAATTTCAAAGCCATTAAAGTAATTGCAGGTCATTAAGCTAAATTTCTTTGAATAATCAGGACAGTTAATCTAATTCATACACCATTCAAACCAATGGACAGGAAAGATGCCAGGCATGGATTTTCGAAAGATTCACCAAATGGATCTTCAGATGTGCTTACCAGCATTTCCTCAGAAACAATCGCCCCCACACTCCAAATTGTTGGAACTTGGAATTGCGTTCCACTTTTGTATTTTTAAAATTACTATTTAAATTATTTTAAGATTTATTTTGAAATTAAAATTAAAATTTATTCTCATACGATGTGTTATGATTTAATGTGAAGGAAGTCTGAATGAAAATGCCTTAAAGTATCTGGGTCTTATCTGGAGAATGGATACATGTCATCTCTTAACATTATTGCTTACATATTTGGAAGTTGAAAATGTAAGGTGATCCTTCAGAGAGTCTGGATAAGACAATGAGTTGGTAGTGTAAAACACCTAGAGTACCTAAGTGTCCAGACAAGGGCAGTGTGTGCGTGTGTCTTTCTCTGTCAGTCTCTGTCCAGCTCTCTTGAGTGCTCTCTTTCTCACACACCCCCACCCCACCACCAACATGATGCAAGGACAGAGCAAAAATATTGTCTCTTTTTAAATGACCAGTTCGTTAATATGCATGAAACTAAGAGACGAGAAACAAAGATTTTTAGAATCTTGAGTAATTGGTACACTGGTGTGTTTTAAGGAGGACAATATGTTTGATCCCTGTACTTTGAGGCATGCTAAATGAAGGCAATTCATGTGTTGAACAAAAGAGAAAAAAAAACAATGCTCCTGAAGGCAAAAAAGGGATAGCATGGGCCTTATTTGTGCAAATTCATGTACAGTTCTGCCAACAGCCCTGCTCTGGAATGAAGATAGCATGTACTTTAAATAAAGAAGAAAATTCCATCCGTTTCAGTCTTAGCAAGAAAACAAATGCTGCTTTGCAGTTTACTCGTCGGTGGGACCAGTTCCTGCTGCATCAAACACCGCCTTGGAGCTGCCCGTTCAGCCTTGGCTGCTGCGGTTATGCAGAGGGACTAACAGTTGTCTGCGGCCCCAGAGCTGCCAAGCAGCGCCTCTTGTATTGTTATTGTTGCAGCATTCTCTCTTTGTCTCTCTGTCTCTTTTCTCTCTCAATATACTGTCTAAATTGCTGTCTTTGTAACCACTAGATGTCTTGGATCTGCCTACACCTTTGCAGCAGTGTTTCATAATTGGAGATTTATACCAAAAATGGAAATTACATCAAATACTCAAATACACACTGCTTTAAATAAGTCCCAATTTTCATAACAATAGGCTTTAATAAAATTAAAATTTTATATTACCTAAGGAAAACCATAAAGCAGCTGTGTTATTTTTATTCTTCACAGGAATTATAATGTACTTTTTTTAAAAAAAAAAAAGCTCCCACATAGATTTAAAAAAAATAAATAATACACCTTTTCATACCCAAGGCACAAAGTGAGGAAACATTTTAATTTCAATGTTGGTCAGGCCTGTTTCCGCTCTCTGAAGTTCATGAAGATTATTCTTCGTGGGAGATTTTCAGTCGACATGACACTGGTAGTTTAGACTTCATTTTGGTTCGATGTTACCTGGTAATTTCTTCAGAATAGTAGCAAATGGACTTTACCATTTCAATCTTTTTTTTAAATCCCCCAGATTCCTTGTTACTGTTCTTAAAGAGTCTAAATATTTCTTAGAAACCGAGATAATTTCCCCAGATGTCATGTGTGCTCTAAAAAGAACTGATAAGTGACCATGCTTTGGTCTTTCAGTGTATGTAAGTTAGGTCCTTATGTTCCCAAAAATATAAGTCTTGAACTTCAGTTCAAACTACTAAGATTTTGCAATCTGAGGACTGAACTTTCCTGTGGGATTCACGTTGTTTCTTAAGCCTGACTCAAGATACATACATTTGATTTTGTTTAGTGATTAAGTGAATAGGTAAGGTAACCTCAGTGAAATCAATGGGAATTAGTTCTCATCTTATGCAAGATTTACAGCACAGATTTTAATGGAATTGGCTATTTTTACATTATGCTAAATGAGATTTGAATTGATTTTTTGAAGTTTAAAAATGAACACAAATTAATCATAAGACCTCCTGGTTTGGATTGCTTTTATTTTTTAATAAATTTTGAGGACTACAGTTCTTGGTAGAGTGTTTTGAAGCTTCTGTTATGTCTTTAGAATGTGAGATAATGCACTTGGAAAATGAATGTTGTAATTTTTGTTCTAATATTAATTATTTTTAAATTGTTTCAATTTTTGTGTTATAAACTTACCGTTATTGATATGTCTGAAATACACTCAATTGTATGTTACAGCACTCTGCTTAACAATCTTTATTTGACCACTTAAATGAGGCAGAATATTTTCTTGCTCTTCTATGTCTTGTCAGTTAGAATACACTTTACTGCTTCAATCTTGAAAGAAAAAAAATGTTCTTCCTTTACAAAGATACTAGTTCAAGAAAACTCATGAGCATGGGATTGACCCCATCCCTCTTCAGAACTGCATACAAGGCTTTAGTTGAGCTAAATGCATGTAGGGTAGGTGAAGAAAATGTATAAATTATTCCCTACGGTTAAATAATGGATATGTTTATGACCATGTTATGCAAGTGCCACTGTTCGTCTAGTGTGTATGTGGCGTTCTTTTGAAAATGGCGTTGATAAGCTATGCAAGCATATACATTTTAGGTGTGCCTTTTGAATTCTTAGGAGTCCATTCCACATTTCTTACCTTGCTCAAAGCTAATGAACATTTTTTTCAACTGACTTGACTCACTGACCTGTTCCTTCTTGTTTTAACTTCAAAATTATGTTAATTTTTCAAATTCTTCTTGAATTTCCCCTGGTTTCAGTGACCAATTGCCTCCAAGTTTCATTTAACAAAAAATAATAATTACATTTCATTATGCTCAGTGTATAACCTTTTTAATCTGCATATTTCTTGCAGGCTATGCTGGCTTATTTCCACTGTAATACATTAGAATGGAAAAGTATTAGAAATATTGATTTATCATTTATAATACCAAAGTGATATATTGAAGTGAAATTTGGATGCTGTCCAGCCCTCAGATAACATTGGCATTATTGGATGAAACTGAATGATCTCATTCTAATTAATATGCTAGTTCCATGTGAAAAGCACAGAGAAAATAGACCTGAGAGTTGGTCAAAAATAGGAGTTCAATACTGAAGACTACTGAGGTTTATAATTGTTAAAATATGCCACCTTAAATATTTAGTATTCCATATACAGAGAAATCATCACTTTGCTTTCTTTCCCCTCCATCTCTTGCCCCCCTCCCCCTTTTTTTTCCTTCCTCTGGCTTAACATTATCTTGGTATGAACCTGTTTACATGTAAGGTGTATTAGCGCATATATACAGTTCTGTATTGATTAGGGTTTACATCCTGCAGTGCGCTTGGTTACAACCAAGCTTCTTTTGATCAGGTGAAGCTGGGATCAAGGGAATTCAAAACATTTGTCTTAACCTTAAAGTGTTGTTCTTATTCTAAATCTGTGATCCTCACCTTCTGCATTTCAGCACATACACATTGTAGCACCTCTTGTAACATAGACACTTCAGAAAATAAAGGTATTTTCAATTAGCATGTATGTCCCCTGTATATAGGGTGGTGTTTGTATTCATTGATTTTAGTCTTTATTCATCTCTTTGACTTTTTCTTCCCTTCTACCAATCAATGTAATAGCCATTGAACTAGCAGACTTGGTTTCCATATTGGCTTTTTTTTTTAAATGCTCTGTCTTCTTGTCTATTAGACTTCTAAAACATACCTTCCTCTTTGGGGTGTGTGTGTGTGTGTGTGTGTAGAAGTTAGTGGAGGAAAACTGCCTGTCATCAGATCTGTGCAGAGTTGAGAGTGAGCGAATGCTGCCATCACTGAAGTTGCCGTCTGTTTCACGTTGATTGAGCTTCCTGGGCTTGAGGGATTTTTGAGGGGCTGGGTTTTTATGGTTGATATGTTTTTGGTCATTTGTCATAAAATCATTCCAACCAAGCTGTTTACTGGTCTGAATACTTAATTAACTGCAGTAGCAGGGAATGGCATAAGCTTTAGTTTTTACTGAATATTCATGTAGAAATAGGAAGTAGTTGGTGTTTCTCTTTTCTTTTTGTAAGGATTTTACCTATAAACATCCGTTTTCTTTTTTTAAATGACTACCAGAAGATGGGGGTTTTTAATCCTAGTATATGGTATAATAATTTTATAGTCCTAATGCGTATTTCAAAATTGGATTGATGTCCTTTTATTTCTAATGGTCATCTGCACATAGCATGTTTTAGAGACTGTCTGACATCAGTGATAAAAGCTTTTAAAAGGATTTAACAATTCTTTGTCATCTTTAAAAGATATATAAACAAGCTGAAATAAGTCAGTATAATTTGTTTATGGTTAAAAGAAAATAATTTAAAATACTTATAGAATTGTAAATGTCATACATATTTTTTTTTTTAAATGCTTAAAATCTTTATGAAGGGGCTTATTTTATTTTTAGGCTATTATTAAAAAAAAATCCCACATATTTTTATTTTTATACTCCTCACATTGTCCCTTCCTATTCAGTTGCTTCTTGAGGAGAAAAAGAGTTGGATGGAAAAGCAAAACTTGTTTTTGATTTGGTGTTAGATTTTTTTAATATATTATATAATATTTTATCTTGCGGTGTGCTTCTCCATTTCTGTCTAAAAGCATTTTACTTTTCAGATGTAAGTCTGTTACGAGCATGGATGTATACGTTTTATCATAGAGATCCATAAAAGCAGGAAGTTAATCTTTTAATGCTAAGGTAATTTGTCAGTGTAACCTTAAAAATTTGCTACCAATTTGATGTTTCCTTTATCTTTGAATCAGCAGGGCTTTTTGTTATTTCTATTTTTCATTATGCCGTAATGCAGCCCATTTAGATTCACTCTAAAGACCTCTTTTTGGAAAAAAAAGTGACGTCTTTATTGTAAACAGGAAATTGCACTATTAACTGTTGTAGTTTTCTTTTATTTTGCCAAAGGACCTTTTTTTTTATCTTTTGCCCCTATTTTAAGTTCTCATGCTTAACGTGATCTGGGTTCCTTCAGGGCTGCCAAAAGGTGAAATTGACTTTTTGAGAACGTGTTGCTGGAAACTGCAGCCTGTGCACTTTTTCAGGTGGAAAACTCCTGTGTGCTAAGACAGGAAAGGGACAATTTAGTGCCAGCTGTGAGCTGTTAGTGAAGCCTAGGAGCAAAAGATATTCACTTCCCCAGTCCCATCAGCCTCTGATCAGAGTTTTCGCACCTAGGCATTGTTTCTGTATGTTAGGGACAGTTTGGAATGTAGATGTTTTCTTTACGATGTAAAACATTGTAGCAGTACTGCAAGGGCAAATGCAAGAAATACAACGTGGTGATCTTTTTGTTAATGTCGACTCCCTTTACTTGCACTCAGGTGAACTGGCTTTAAATATTCTACAGGAGTTTCTATTGCAAAAATAACCAACCATTTATCATGAAAAGCAACTGACTCAGGTAATGAAAAAAAAGGTTAAAAATCCACATGTTGCAAGTTACAGTGTAGAGAAGTAAAAGAATGTTTTTGGAATTTAGGGGAAAATGAGGTCAAAAGGCTTTGCAAACTATAGTATGATAGTGTGACTTATCAAGTATAGTACTACGATGTTTAAAAAAAATGGGCAAACGCAGATTTGTATGCTATGCTAATAGAAGCTAGATTCAACAAATTACAGTGAAACAGTGTATTGTAGTTACACAGCATACTAGCACCGATTAATTGACATGAAAGCAGTCTACCCTAGTCTGACATCATTTCAAACAATTTTAAGTGAGTCAATGTAATATAGAATATATTAATGCTAGGACAGGGCTCTGAATAAATCCGTGTTTCAGATGCTCTTACTGCATCACATGCTTTAAACATGCTAATCGCATGCTAATAAGAAAAATAACAAAATCCAATAGTTACACTAAAAAAATTAATTTTGAGCATTCCCAGGTGAGTAGTTTACTTCTAATGTGCTAAGAGCGTTATTTTATATGTCCATGATAAAATTGTGTCCTAGCTAAACTTTTGACCAGTTGTCATGAAAGGTAATTTCAAATTCTAAACCTTCTGCTCGGAGTCTGTCCATATCCACTGATTATATTCAGAATTGAGAGTAATGCGTTTCTTAACGGGATATGCTCACACTGTGTGCATTACCCGTCAGCATGCAGGGTTGCGAGACAGGTGTACCACTCCCCAAGTAACTTCAAATTTAATTACAAAATTAGTCCTATAGTGAAGCTTTGTGAGTGTTTTTCATGATTTACAAGTATGTCATAAATGTTACTACTGTACCTTTATAAAATAACATGTTTGACAGCCCACTCACTGCTTTTCAGCTGATTGCTGTTAGAAACGGCAGCCAAGTGACTGAATTCAGGACAGAGGTCGCTTGTTGTGCAGGGGGTCCTTGTGAACTTTTTATCTAGTCTTCCCCAAAAGCCCAAAACATGTTAATCCTCAGTGGTTTTCATTGCCACAGGGTTGGCACTGATAATTTGCGGTACGTATTTATGTTTAATTGTTTAAATGTACAGAGCCTTGGGTTGCAATGTGGTTGCATGATATGTCGGCTATTTCAATAGCAGAACTGCGTTACAAGGTTCTGGCCTTCTGTTGCTTGTTTTTCCAGTCCTTATTTGGGTTGACTCAACTAGTTGAGGGTTTGTGTCTTAAGTTGTGTTAGTGACCTGGCTTAAAAAGAATTGCAAGATAATTTTACTGATGCATCTTCCAAAGGAGTACTGCAGTCAGTCAGGTGGGAGGAGTTTAGACAGAGTAGGAGGCAAAGCAAAAAAACTGGGAATCTTTTAGGAAGCTTCACTAAGAGGATTTCACTTTCAAGGCTATGTGTCTGGTCTTCCAGTAGTCACCTAACAACAAGCGGCAAGGCTGATAACTAGATATTTTCCAAGAGTAAGTACAGATGGTGGAGAAGCTGGAAAAGATTGTCTATGTATGATCTGAAAGTAAGGGCATGTGAAGCAGAATAGCTATAGGATGTGTCACTCTAATTGCATAAAGAACTTAATCCAAAATGATTGTCCTGTGCAACTGAAAACCAGAGTGAGGACATCGAAGGTCTGGTGATCGGGATTTTACTCTGTCATGCAGATGAGAGGTTATTACTTTCTAGGTTCCAACCCAAACTGCATAATGTGAATATAGACCATTGAGGAAAATTTAGGTACCTAAAAATAGAATGTGTGATTATTCTTCTTTCCTCCCATTTGTTTTACTCTTCCGCCTATTCCTCCTTCCATCTCGGAAGATGGGTGTTCATGGTAGCACTAGGTAGTGTTGCCTACAGCAATGCTATTCCGAGGCTTAACAGATCATACCTGGTCTGGTGAGAGGTGTCCCTGCCTATGGCAGGGGGTTGGAACTTGATGATCTTCAAGGTCCCTTCCAACCTAAACCATTCTATGATTCTATGATACTTGCTGAGAAGCTAGTTACTGTGAAGAAGAGACACGTGAAAGCTCATAGGAATTTGGTGTTACTCAGTCCCCATTTAACGGAAACCTCTGAATTGTACAGTCTACCTGAACTCACAACAGAGCTTGCTAAATCCAGCAAGTTAGAATAACTAAAAAACTAAAGAGATTTTCAAGAAATGCATGGAGGCGTGGCAACATGAAACCATTTCTGTTGATCTGAAGAAATAGTAAAAAAATGTTCTTGTTTCTTATTTTTACTTAAAAATGAGAAGTGCGCTTTATGTCTTAGATTCAGCTAAAACTCTGAAGTAGCAGCTCTTTCAAGACAAAAAGCCCACTCTGCTCTTATGAATATCATGTAACTTTCTGTTCTTTCCTTGATCTTTTCCCTTGATCTTTTTCCCTTTCCTACTAAAACTCTTAACTACTTGCTCTGTCTTGTCATAAACTGAACCCATACCAACGCTTAAGCATTGCCTACTTATTTTGGTGTATAGGAAATAAATGGCTTTCAATTATCATTACTTCTACTTTCAAGTCAGCTTTGCCATATCTGCCAGACACTGTTGCTCTGAACAAAAAGGAAGGCTATTTTTATTGTTCAGGAGAAAGTATTCCATATGCAATGTATAATTTAGAAGTTTTTATGAATATTTTCCAAGCAAAAGTGTCCCCTATTGCATGGGGAATTCGGTGTGCAACTTCTGTTGGTGCTAATGGGATGTAATTTCCTGGCACTGAGCTGAAAATCCATCTGTTGCTATCTGAAAGGCCAGGCTAGGTAAACCTGAAGCCAGCTAGCTTTTGGAAGAATATATCATCTTACGAGAAATGTACAGTTTGGGCTGCACAATTTATGTTGCAGTGTGGAATGGCAGAGAAAACTTTGTCACCTATTGCAGTAATGCTGAAAGCTTTTCAATGAGAAGTCTTGCCACAGGGCTATCACAACATTGAGTGTAATTCTCATGCTTGTCTAATATTACAAATTAGGTCATTTATTATTTTGGCACAGGGCTTTTAACACATTTTTAAATTGTTCATGTATTTATTGCATGAGGAGTGAGATATAATAGATATTTGATAATTGTGTTCATTTTCTTATAGTAATGAAAGAAGCAGTGTCTCTGTTGTCAATCTCTATCATTGCCCCACACCTGTAATATCTCAAAATGCTGAAACTTACCCAGATCTGGAATTCATATTAAAAAAACCGTACTCTTGTAAGAATACCGAAGTTAAGCTAATGAGAATTTCCGTACTACCAAGTTCTGAATGAATGGGTAATGTTATGAACCTAACTTTTTTTGTGGTACCTTGTCGTGTTCTAGAGAAATTACAGAGATGACTTGTCCTGGTTTGAGGTAAAACAGGACCAATTTTGTTCAGTAACTTTGCTTCTTATCTGGGCTTCCTCTAACTACTGAAATTAATAGCATATTGTGCAGACATTGTTCACTCTCTGAGTGGTATGACCAATCATCGAATCACTTCATCAAATCACTTAGGTTGGAAAAGACCTTTAAGATCATCCAGTCCAACCGTAAACCTAACACTGCCAAGTCCACTGCTAAACCATGTCTCGAAGCGCCACGTCTACACGTCTTTTCAATACCCCCCCGGTAGAAACAGAGATGCCGAGACCGAAGCTTCCTGGCCACGGGACAGCGTGATCCCTGCAGACACGCTCCGTTCCCATGTCATCCCCCTGCGGGCTACGCCAGGTGTGCAGGTTTACAAATCCCCGGTACTGGACTTCCCCAGTGCCAGCCGGTGTCGAGATTGTCGTCCTGGGAGCTTGATACGGTTTTGGATATATTTCATTATTTCCTTTTATTTCATTATTAATACTGCGTTAAAGTAGTTTAGTTCCTTCTAAACTCATAAGTCTCTTTTTCCCTCCTCTGCCTCTCTCTTTGAAGAGGGGTAGAGGGGAGCATCTGTCAGTCCCATCTGGGGTGCCTCACGTCCCCAGTGGCCGATTAGGCCTAAATCATGACAGCCTCTACTTGATAATCTAGATTCAAGTAAAATCAACTTGTAAAGTATATCAACTCCTGTTGAATAAGTGACTGTTTAGCCTAAACCATGGCACTTGTGATTGCAGAAATTTTAGTTTAGAAACTGAGATGAATATTTGCAGTGTTTGAACTCAAAATTGGACTTATACTGTGGTGTAAATGGGTGTTTTTTTCATATCCAATGTGTGATGAAGCTGAAAAACAAAAATATCATGTATTAGTTCCAGGCAGTTATTGAAGATGACTTTCTATAGTTTTCCTTCCTTTTAATTAGAGAATTTGCTTTTTTCTCTGTATGTTGGAAGATGCTGCTGCTCCTTATTTCTGGTTGGGTTACTATCTCTTACCATTTTCCTCTTTGTTGACTTCTGATTTTTATCTCCATTTGGGAAATCATCCTCCTTTCCTCACTTTCCATATGAAAACTTGTTGAATAGATACTGATGGACCAAGCTTTTGTTAAAAAATACATGTATTTTATACATACATTTATATAGAGAGTGCTGATTTACATAGGGTAATTGTCTTGTGTGGAGTTGAATTTCTTGAACGGAGCGGTCGGTCACTGTCCAGGTGGTGAATAGAATCCACATTGCGAGTGTACTTGTAATAGCATCTTCAGCTGGGTAGAATGCAACTATAAAACAATTTTACTGTCTTAATTGAGTTCAGAGGATTCCTGTGTGCCCATTCTTGCATCTCCAGGAGCAGTTGTTATTGGCTATTTCACATTCTCTACCTGTACAATACACTATAGCTTCAGTAGGCATTCTCAGGCATTGCTTGTATTTTGATCTTCAGAATGATATAACCAGAGAATAATTCAAATTGAGTGGGATGAAAGGAGGCCTTTAGCCCAATGTCTTGCTCAACCATGGAGTTCATGCACAGTTTCCATGCATTTGCACATGAAATTGCATGCTCTCTTGTAGTCTTCCTGCTAACGTACTTTTCTCTGCTTTCCATTAGTTTCAGTAAAAATCTGAAGTACAAATAAGGTACGTTATCAGACAGCATTTCCTGTGCAGCTCAGTGCATTTTGAAATAATCAAGATATTTAAGGAGAGACAAATTCTAAGAGGAGTACAGGATTACAAATCACAATGTAATTTTAAAGTTGTAATGAGAGTAAGTTGCACAGGAAGGTCTCTTTACAATTATTGTCATGAGAATGAAGTAACACAGTGTTAATGTTTCATGTATTCTGTGAAAGATGATAATAAACTGTACTGCTTTGACCTTACTAATGTTCTATAATTTGACTTGCTGGCAATTTGCATTTTTCTTTGGCTACAGCCTTAGTAACCTGTGAAGAAGAGGTGGAACTGACAGTGAATCTAAACATAACTGAATACTGAAAAGGTCAAAAATATCAAGAACGATAATTCTGATACCTCCTTCTCATGACAAAGGTTGTAGCAAAAAGGCGCAACATGAATCTGTTGAAATAACAAAGGTTGTTACAAAAATGTTTCTGTATTTATTGAGAAATGTAAACAAAAGCACACTTTCCTTGTGGCTCCTGGAATACTCCAGTAATGTTTGTTTTTCACCCCTTTGTAAATGAGTATGTACACTGCTCCCCTTTCATTTTCTTATTTTGCCCTAGCAATAATAATCTTTTATACTAAAGGGGCCCCCTGCTAACGCGTTAGCGACTGAATTTTGCACTCTGCTGAAGCTTTTCCAGTTCCACAGGCCAGACACAGTTCTTAGAAAATATTTTGGCTCTGTAATTGAATACATTTTCAAAAATACTGTAGTCTGTAACCAGCATGAAAGGTTTAGGTTTTTTCTCTAAAACAAAAGCTTCAGATTTTCCAGGAATTTACAGAACAAAGTTGTGGCATTGAATGGGAAAGCTAAAGGTCTGATTAACATCTTAACAACATTCTTTGATTTCTACTTACTTGACTGAACACTGAATCAGGCAAGTACTTTGTGATACTCAGCAATGTCATTGATCAATTTATTCCTGCATCACTGCAGAGTGAAAGAAGGAGTCAAACCACCTGAAAGAGATATGCTTTGTTCTTGGGGTGTTTTTGAGGTATATGTTGCATGTTAATGGAGATAAAGAGTACATAATATGTATCTTAATTTCCATGCGCAAATGCATGCATACATAAAGTCAACTAAATTATTTTTCTTTTAAGTCTTTCGCTTGTTCGAGTTTTGGGATAAGGAAGTGAAATATTTTGTAGTTTCCTGTTATTTGTGAACCTAAATCTTGTTCAGTTCCTTTCTCATTCCAGCATATTTATAAATGTAAAATGAAGGAAGCTGCTCAAAATTGTATATCGTGATGTTTGTAACAATTATTCGTATACTTCTTCTAATTAATTTTCTTAGCATAGATACGTATTACATTTAAAGGGATCAGTTTTCTTCTTTCAGGTGTGCTTCAGGGGTTTACCTTTCAAGGCAACAGAACATTGTTTTCCCAAGAATGCACTTTAATTTCAAATTTGATCATTTCAGAATCTTAAAATACATTTGACAGCCGTAGTCTGAAAAGCAACAACAGCAACAAGGAAACATCATTCACTATCTGCCATGGATTAACCCAGTGAAGGAAGGTGGCAGAATTATCTTCCCTACCTGTTGGGTATCCTTTACCTGTCTTTCATTTAATGCAAGGATAAATTGTACAGTAGGAGTACAAGCAAACAACTTCAAGCCTGTCCGTTCTTTCAGCAGTATCTTTGTCTTTACAGTAGCACAGTTAGGTTCAAGTTACTCATACCTGTGGCGTTGCTACATCTCTTTGGCTTCTTGATCTGGGCAGTAGTGAATGTCACCTGAAGCTGGAAGGGGATTGTACTTAGAGTGTTGTAGGTTTGCATTGCAGTGGCAGGTGAATTTAGAAGGTGGATTGGAACAACGTACAGATTAATGGTGACAGTGGGGATGCAGTGTAGAATTCTCTTGGATCCAAGAGTTTTGCTTATAATTTTAAGTTATATTTGGATTATTTCTGTGACACCTCTTCAATTGTAGGATAAGCTTTTTTCTGGAAGTGTGTGTGAATGAGGGACTTAGCAGAGCAATCTCAAAGAGTAATTTCATGAGTCCTTCTCATTGAAAATTCAATTCATGAAAGAAAGCCAAGACAAATTTCCGTGGAAGCTGAGAAGTTTACATTATTTTGCCAAGTAAGCGGAGCAGTACCTACATAGTTTCTTCTCCAATAGATGGATGCTTGGTAAGCCAAGCATAGCTTTAGAAATTGCCTTAAAAAAATCCTTAGATGTCAAAGGTTTCGGTTTCAGCAATATTTAATGAACTTATCTGTATAGCCTGCATGGGATCAAAGTCTTCAGGCCATTCCTGATGTATTAAACTTAAGCAAATTTGTACATAGCAGTGAAATGGCTACCTGTTCATGTCTTTAGAGGATGGTTAAATTTTTCTTTTGTTTTCTGTCACTATGGAGCATTTGGAGAGGTTTATTTTACTTGGGACCATGTTGAAATTCTTTCCTGTGTCATATTTCATACTTTTTATGACTTCTGAGTAGCTATGTAACATGGTAGTAAAGAATACCAATACACTAGAAGATTCACCAAAAAAAGTAAAGACTAGTGGTTAAAAATTACTCAAAATACTACTTTATATAAAGGTTTACCATTTTGTAGAAGGCAGAGAGTACATTCATGCTTGGAAGTGATTAACCAAAGGTCCTGGCAAATACAAATATTCTGAGCTTAGGAGGTGGTGTCAGAATGCTGTCGTATGGAAAGGATTCCAGTGCTTTTGTACTGATGAACCACACATTCAGTTGGACAAATAGTTGCAGCTTTCTGCTCTAGAATGCACAACTTTCTAGTATTTGCCAAAATTTATTTTTAACGCAACTTTATGTGGTGTCATAAAAAGGCATTTTCAGACTTTATTTTGCACTTAGAAGTGCTGCTTTTCATGCTTTTGGCTTCACAACTCCCCATGTGTTTCATCTCATTCTCAATTTATGCCAAACATACATCTAGCCCACACAAAAGAGCAGTTAGGTCATTTTTCTTATTATACACAATTTACATCTAAATGCTGAATCTAACAACTGAGGCTACAGAAAATTTTGTATATGCTAAAGAATCATAGAATGATGGAATGGTTGGAGTTGGAAGGGACCTTAAAGATCATCTCGTTCCAAGCCCCTGCCATGGGCAGGGACACCTCCCGCCAGCCCAGGGTGCTCCAAGCCCCGTCCAACCTGGCCTTGGACACCTCCAGGGATGGGGCAGCCACAGCTTCTCGGGGCAACCTGGGCCAGGGGCTCACCACCCTCAGAGTAAAGAATTTCTGCCTAACAGCTAATCTAAATCTCCCCTCTTTCAGTTTAAACCCATTACCCCTCGTCCTATCACTATACTCCCTGATAAAAACTCTCTCCCCATCTTGCCTCTAGGCCCCTTTAGGTACTGGGAGGGGCTATGAGGTCTCCCTGGAGCCTTCTCTTCTCCAGGCTGAACAGCCCAAACTCTCTCAGCCTGTCTGAAGACATAGGAGAGGTTCTCCAGCCCTCTGATCATTTTCATGACCTCCTCTGGACCTGCTCCAACATGTCCATGTCCTTCTTATGTTGGGGGCCCCAGAGCTGGACACAGTACTCCAGGTGGGGTCTCACAAGAGTGGAGTAGGGGGGCAGAATCACCTCCCTTGCCCTGCTGGCTATGCTTCTTTTAATGCAGCCCAGGATACGGTTGGCTTTCTGGGTTGCAAGTGCACATTGCTGGCTCATGTTGAGCTTCTCATCCACCCCAAGTCCTTCTCCTCAGGGCTGCTCTCAATCCATTCTAATTAAAATTAACCCAGCATCAGTTTAAGATTTCTCACATAGCTGGTGCTTTATCAGCCCTCATTTTGAGTCTTGGCAGGATGGGGTGTGTCTCTTGCTGCTGTGAAGTTTACTGCTAACTCCATGTATCTGCCTCTCACAGCTTGGAAGATGGACCCTGAGAGTGAATTGAAATATGTGAGGAAGATACATGTTGGAAAAGTAGAGGAAAGTTAACTGACTCTTAAAATATTTTTACCAAAACAGTCTGCAATTCACTTTCACTGAGTTGTATGCTACTGTGGTTACTGTGCTGTTGTCATTTGTTCTGTATGCCTTATAAATTCTTAATTTGGAATAGTGTGATGAGGCTTCAGTTATCTAAATATGTATTACAACAATTTTCTAGGATGTCTTGCTTGGCAGCTACTGTTGTTTTGTACAGCATTCACATGACAAATTAGATTACCACATAAATTATACCATTAGTTTGTTATTAGTTTGTAATTAAAAATGACTTAATCTGTACATTATGGATTTTACAGGTGGAAAAATATAGACTCGGTGAGAGCCTACTCTAGTCGCATAGAAATGGGTTTTGAACACAGCAGAAGAGCAACAGGGTTGATAAATGAATTTAATACCAATGTACATAGCTGTGATTGCTGGTATTTGTGAACAGCCAAGCTGTTGACACAGCTCAGTGCACAGGAACACATTGATGCTAATTCCAACATTTCATGAGGTTATATTGCAAGATTTTGTATTTTTATCTTGTATTCTTCAGAGAATGTATTTGTAAATCAAACAGGAATGTTAGGGTTTATGTCAAATATTACACAATGCGTATTCCATAGGGAATTCTCACCCCACTTTGAAACTAAAGTTATTAACCGCTGCTGCATTTTGATGTTAGACTGGGTAAGTAGGAGCTCATCTAACACGTTTATTCATAAATACTCTTTATGTGAGTGCAGTATAGGTCCTAAAAACTGTCAAGAATGTGTTTAATGAAGGAGATGAAGGGAACTAAAAGGAATGCGGTAGATATTTAAAGCTCACTGGCATTCATAAAATAGATACAGGTGGGACATAAACTGCAGAAGTAGATTCGTGAGGAAATTGCTTATAAAGTCAAAATGTGCATTATAGTGCTGGACCTGAAAAGTTTGAACAGCGGCTTCTAAAGATAAAGCTAAATTCCAAGAATGTTCTTTGATTTAGTGTACATTATAAACATATTTAATCCAAGAAATACATTGTCTCTGTTTTTGTTTGAGAGATGTACTGGCAGGGAAGTGAGGTGCTGAAGTATGTCCTAATAAATCTTCCTTTTATTTGACAAAAGGTCTTAGTGGATCCTTAAGGAAACTAGACTGTCTTAAGGGAGACATTATCTTGAGCATTTTTCCTTTTGAGCTTTTAGTAGCTGATCAGACTTTTAAAGAATGTGCTATTTAAAAATGCTTTGTTCACCAGAATATTGGATTATGCATACATTATGGAGAGATTTTCAGAAATAAAAATGTTAGATGTTCAACTGAAAGCTGGGAAGTTTCTTAATAGCCATTGAAAAATCACTTTGTCAGTTGGAAGTTTTTGTGATGTTGAATAGTAGTTGCATACAAGCACTTGTTTTTCTTGTTCTCGCCCATGTTGACCAGTAGAAGCTGTTCCAAGTGACTGCACTAGAAATTCCTTCTTTTTAAAATGATTTTTTACCAGTCTGAAACACAAAGTTGACAAATATAATCCTTTTTAGGGCAGGACTGCCTTTGCAGCAGCCCCTCTGCTTCAGATCAGTCCACTCCAGCAGCTCCTTTTCATGAATTGGTAGTGCTCCATCTGATCCCTGATGCGTAGCGCAGCTGGCGGGAGAGAGGTGGTGTGCTGTTCCGCTGGAATCTATTCCTGCCGGTCTGTCCCTGCACATCCGCACAAGAGATCGCATACTGTCACCAGTCTGTACCACACGGTATTCTGGTCCATGATGCGGTGCGCCGGCACCTTATAGCATATTGTGTAATTTGTGGGATGTTGAGGTCAGAATATAGGCAAACTGGAGAGCCTGGAGGATCTCTTCAGATGATGGTGGGTTTTTAGGGTTTCTCTGCTGAAAGCAGCTCAAGCATTGCTGGTAATACCGAACTAAAATGGTAAAATACATGATCATTGGTTCTTTCTTTTCAAACTTCACTTGGCAAACATTGTATTAGTATTATAATAGTCAAAAACAAATGATGATGATACTTACCTTTTACTCTTTTAAGTCTGTGAGCATTACGCAGCTACTATGGGCATTCCTACATTCGTATTATTTTACCTTTGTTACTTAGGCGGAGGATAGCTCTTCAGTGTCTGAGCATCTTTCTGTGTTCACTTAATACCTTACATCAGTTAAAAAATACTTTACAACTACAATGGATATGGTGTTTAAGTTTGCTTTGACAGATCTGAACAATGAACATAGCCTGGAGAGGGTTAACCGCAGCTGTTGTTTAAACAGAAATGTGTCTGTCTGCTGCCAGAGCTCATCAATAAAACCCCCTATGTGCACACTAGAAAAACTGTAAGAGATCACATGGCTTCAGTAGCATAGGCTTCCATTTTCCTGAGGGTAAGACCTCATATCAGTGCTTTAAACTTTAAAGTTCTATTAACTTTATTAACTATTAACTTCATCGATGGAATTAAATTCTCCTAGAGCAGAAGCAGGCTGGTTGGGAACTTTGTGTCGTGTCTTATTTTTAATAGTCATTAGAGCGGCAGACCAGGCCTGGAGTAGACAATAGCTGACCCTAGTAGGGAAGAACTGTTGTGTTCAAACAACCGGCTACCTGAATGCTCTGTCATACATACCTGGATTTCTTATACTTCAGAGGTGTCTAAGAACCCTCCGTTAAATTGCAGTCGTCATTTCAAAGTTGGAGAGTAGAAGCCTGTGTTCATGGCAGACATGGGGTGGGTTGAAACACTCTTCAGCTTATTTGGCAAAGGAAGCCACTTACGAATTCTCTGTTTCAAGTACTGGGGTAAAATACATTTTTCTGTGTCATTTAGTTAATCGCATACTCCTGGCGTTATAAGACATGATTATGGAATCATTATCAGACACGATTATGGAATTACGGAAATGCAAACTGATCACCTTGCAGTATTCCAATGAACTGGTTCTAGGAATTTGCATGTGTGTTTGGAAATATCCAACGTAAAAAAATCAGAGATAGCCAGTAGTAATTGCTTAATACTGTAATTTTTCAGCAATGCAATTTATTGTACTTCAGAAATAAATCTGATCAAAGGTCATCATCTGGGCACCTGGCAGAAATACCAGGAGCCTAAACATGGCTGGCATTTGTCATAAAAATTTAAGATTGAGTTTGAAGCTTACACTGACTGCAAGGCTCATATAAATTAGAGGTGTCCTAAAGATTTTTTTTTTTTAATTAATATGGTTTATGGCATTTCTTATCATTAGCATTACATGATTAGTGTACAACCCATAGGCACTTTCAGACATGGAAAAGTTAAAATAATATTTAAAAACATAAATAAGTCTGTTAAACACATTTAGTGAAAAAAGAGGGAGTCCCAAGGTAATTTACATGGCTGTAATTTAGTTGCTAAAAATGAATGGGAACTTGAAGCTTGCATCTTCCTGAAAGCGAGACTAAGATTGCATATCACATAATCAGTGCCTTGAAAATGTAATTGTAATAGATGGGAAAAGTCATTAGGCTGAAGTTTAGAGGAGTTTGAGGAGGGAGGGGAAGGGGTTGGTTTTAGGAATTCTTTGTCACTAGATTTTAATTCTTGAAAAAAATTTAAAAATTGCATCGCTTCCCTAGAAGTTGAAAGCAATTCTGCTTGTAATCATGTATAACTGAAAAATGTATAACTTTAGGACAAGAGTAAACTGTGGTTTATGTGGGTTATGATTTGACAAATATTAGAGAATTCATGGTATAAGATGCACTGTGGTCACTAGCTTCAGGCTGTTTGTTGAGAACTGTAGACTCCTTTTACTCTTGCTTTTGCTGGTGTTTGCAGCAGCCTTACAGAAGGAGCTACAGAATGTTAGCTGCTACTGTAAGTTTGATTTTGTTGTTTTTCTCTTTTTTGTTGCTTTCTCTTAACTTTGCTCCTGTTTCTTGAACTGTTTGTTTTTGTTGTAATGATGTGATCTGACTATGCAAAATGTATGGCTAATGTTTCTGCGAAGACTTCTAATTTAATGCAAAACATCTGTTGCCCTTTCAACTGGATTTGTGGCAAGGTTATTTCATTCATAAGATGCGAAGGTATACCAAAAATGAACTTTGCACTACTACAGCATTATATTCTCATAGCTACAAGCATTAACATTATTTAACTTGTAAGCCCACTTTCTCGTCCCTTTAGTGAAAGGGAGACCTTCGTTCGTCCTTTGAATTTTAAATAATTACTGCATTTTTGAGCTGTTACCTATTTACACTGAAAAAAAAAAAAAACATGAATTCCTGAGCTGTTACAGAAGTTAGAAATAACGTGAAAATATTATCTTGTCATTTACTGTATTGTTGTATATTGTGAAACCTCCTTTGTAATGTTACAACCTTTATTCCTTTAATGGCTGCATATTTGAATTTCATGTCTGCTAGAGAAAATGGTTCCTAATGGAAGTTAGGGCTTCAGCCTGTACGTTTCATGGTATTGTGGCATTTCTCCACTCAAAAGGGTAAGGCCTAAATGATTCAGACAGCTTTAATTTCATTTTCAAAAAGTGATTTGAGACACATTTGGTTTGTACAATATAACCTAGTGCAGAGGTCCTTGCAATTACACTGAACCAAACTGGTTTTGTGGTTGGTTTTCAGAATAGCTTTGTCAGTACAACAGTATAGTTAACACAGCTGTATTGCTCTCCAGTGTCTATGAAAGCATCTTTGCAAGTATTTTTGGTGTATCGTGGCTAATTTTGGGATTTTTAGCTCCAGGGTGTAATCTGGATGTACCGTTTACTTTGTAAGTATTTTCAAGGGGAACTAAGTTTATGCCAGTGTTGAAACTGAGATTAAAATTAGGTGTGTCATAATACTGTATGAAGCAATGCCTAAATACCTTTTAGAATTGTTTCTTAAAAAAATTAAGTGTATATATACAAATACATAGTATAGATTGGTAAACATTAGGTGCATATAATATGTATATATACACATCTGTATCTCTCACTCAGTATATACATATATATTAAAAATATATATTAAAAATTTTACACGAGAAATTGTCTCTTACATGCAAGCTTTAAGTGAGAACTATCTGTCTGTCACTGAGGCATTCCGTTACTTGTAATGAGACTAGCAGTAGGGTATGTGAATTAAAAACATCTTTCAGCTAGGGTCTCAAGGAAAAAGCCTTCAGCCTGAGAGAAAAGGTAAGAGCTACATAGGCTGCTAAAAGCCTACATAATTAGTGTAGGAAATAAAAAAGAAGCCTAGAGTTTTGTTATAGAAGCCTCTGTGGGCTATTTTGTGATACGCATTCCTGTATGGGGCTGTAGACCCTAACGTCTGTTTTGTATTCCTCTCAGATGATAAAATAGTGTAGTGTAATGGCAAATTCACATGTTATTCAACAAAAAGAAATCCAGTTTCTTGGGCTGACAGTTTCTTAAAGCTATGAACCTTTATGTTTTAATCTCATGCATTTTGATAGTGCTCGATATTCATAACTGGTAGGTTTGATAAATTTTTAACAAGGAGGTTGAAGATGATGAGAAAACACAAGGGGAGCTTTGCATTTCGCATCTTGTACTCAAGCCTTCAGATTTAATTTTCACTCTTTGCACCAAGCACGTTCCTTGGAGGAAGGCTGACTGGATCACATGTTGCCCTAATCTGGCTTTAATCCATAAAAACAAAACAAGAGAAACCCCAAAGAACCCAAAACCAACCAACCAACCAACCAAAAGACCTGCAGAGTTAGCATTCCAAAACCCCAATTGTAGTGAAGGCGACAATATCAGTACTTGAGAGTCAGAAGAGATCCGTTTAAGACCAAGATAAATATATGTTTTTACTCATAACCTACAGGATAATTTTGTAATTTCTGTATAAGTGAAATAACAAATATCTCAAGATTGGAATACAGTTTAAATATATGCATGTCCTAGTTGCATTATGGAAAGAAAATGTCGTAAAGTAGCTTGAAAGAGAAGGCCAATAAAAAATTAAACGGAGACACCAGCTTGGAAACACAATTCAACTTATTTTAATCTGTAGTATTATAAATATTTTATTTATCATTCAGAGAATTATATTAATATGAGATTGGCGTTCCCAAGTTGTTTTTGAAGCAAAACCATTAGCTTTCTTTGTGCGATTGTAATAATTTTCCCTGTTGCATGAACCTATTTCAATTAAAATATATATATATTCACTGTCACACAAGTATCACAATTGAAAGTGTGCTACGTGTCATTGTATCTACTCATGTGCGTGTGGGTTCTAACACTTTCGTTTCCTTAAGTATAAATTAGAACTAGAGATTGTAGAATAATGACATTAATTGCTCAGGAGAGAGATAGTAGTGATAACTCACGTTGGATTTGCTGCATTAATGAGAGGGAAGGAGGAGGAAGCAGCAGAATGGCCATCTCTAGTCTAATAATGTCTCGCATATAGTGTGTGTATAGAATTCTGTTGCTATGTGTAATGCCACTGACTTCAATTCACTCAGTGTAATACTGGAACGTTTACATAACTTTATATAAACAGGTCTGAATGACCTGCAGAATTCTGTTGCTGCCACATTTTCTCATTATTAAGAATGTCACTGATATTAGTGTAATGTTTCTCAGACTTTTTCACAGCTTGTGAAGGGGTTTTAATTGAAATACTACCATGCTATTTTTAGCAGCTTGAATCCCCTGTGAAAGACCTGTGCCAGGAAACTCATGATGTTCGGACGTGGTAACATGTTGAATGTTCTTACAAATGCTTATGAAGGCAGCTGGTGCATGGAAACATTACAGTTTAAAAGAGCTAAGGCATACCCAATTTCCAGTTACTTCTTTTGTGTGAGCTATTCTTGAAGAAACTGTATGTTGAAGAAAGGATTTCATAAGCAGTCTAAGCTGTGGTCGATGTTATTTGGGAGTTCCTGCTGTTTCCCATCTGTGTATTTGCACTTCTTTAAATATATTGCTATTTAATAAGATGCAATTACAAATGAATAGCGTGCTTTTAAAGGGACATAATGCCTTTTTTTTTTTTAATTCCTGATGTATAAAATGCTAGTAATTAAAATTCCATTCCTACACATAAAATTAAAAGAAAAGAGCCTGTCTAAAGAGTTAAGAATTTTGACATTTTAAAAAAAAAAAGAACATGCAAGCATTTTGGGGGTGCATATTGTTAGAGTTGCTATTATCTGCTGTCATTACATGTTTTGTTGCTTCAGTTATTTCAGGGACCATCGTTTGGTATATCAGACATGCACAATTTGTAGTGAAAATCTTATGGTTTAAAGAACAGCTTCAGGACTGGCTCAGTGATAGTCAGTTAGGTTTCTTGTTTGAAGAACACTATGAGTCTGGCAAGGTATTCGTGCATGTGTGGCCATGTCGGAGCGCTGGCCCAAAATTTGTCCACTAGGCTAAAATGAGACTTAGGAAACATTTGAGAGAAGAATGCACGTCTGTTTAGTCTATTGGAATCTCTTGAAAGAGAATAAATTGTAAATATAAAACCCACAGTTTTGTAAAAAACATTGTGATTGCTAAGGATTCCCCTGCTTCTGGAGCATCTTTAAAATGTTTTGGTACCCTTCTTTCTACATAACATAGTGGGCAACCTGTTTTGTGTTACTGTTTCGTTTTTATTTTAAATCGACCATCTCTTGTAGAGTTACTTCCAAATGTGTGAACAGTTTCAAATAAATAGATCTGTTTCAGGACCTTATTTGTAGAATGGAGATGATACTTCCTGTAATGAATATGTTAACAAAGTGCTTTGAGGCATATACAGAAACTTTCATGGAAGTGGAAGTAGAGTTCTCAGATAAATGTTTTGTGTATAAAAAAACCCCAGATCGTAATGATGAGGTGCAAGTTTTTGTTGTTTCTTGACTCTCCCTTCACATCTGGACCAAACGAAAGTAATTCAGGAAGCACAGATTTCCTTCCTTGAGATATGTTTCTGGATGTTTTCTCTCTTTGGAAATTCAAAGTATAATGGTATATAACACTTTCTTGAAATGAATTGGGTGCAACTGATAAAGATTTTCTTTTGATTTCCATTTAAACTATTGGACAGAAGCGGGGGCTATTTTATGTTGCAATGTTGATGGAATGGTGTGTGGTTGTGATGGATGAAATATATAGACAGTTATTTAAAAAATATGCAGAGAAAGTGAGGCACATAGATACATGTTTCCCTTGCTGTCTTATCAATCGTTGCAATATTTTTTGTAACTTTGAAGCATACTAAAATTAATTCATGGTATCAGTAGAATTTGTTCTGAGTTAAAGTAATATTTCCTAGAGAGCAATTTAAGGTTGCACCCTGGACTTTAATGTTTGGGTGTTAATACGTATATTCTAATGGCTCCTAAGAATGCTATTCAGAATTCTTAGATGTTAGGTGTTAACCTGTTACTGTAATATAATGTAAGTTACTTCAATAGAATCACGTTGGCGGTACCATTCTGTCTTAACTAAATGTTAACAGCTAAACGTTTGTGTGCTGTGTCAGAGATGAAAAAAACCATTACCCTGTCTTTGGTGGCTACAGATTGCTTTTGATTTTATATATAATAAGTATGGAAAGATGTGTGGCCTCTTAGCTTAATAGACTAGTTTTTGGATGCTTGACATTCCTTTCTGGTCCTGCTTTGTCTTTCGCCAGATAATACTGCTTTTTTGGTGCTTCAGATTCTACTTCTGCAGAAGTGTGACATAATTTATCAGGCATTTTTCAATGGCTTTGGAGACTTTTTCCTTGAGGGTTTGTTTTTTTTTTTTCTTGCAAGACACTTTTCCAGTAATACTTTGTGTTTTGTGTTGTTTTGGGGGGGTGGTGGTGGTGCATTATTCCTTTCTGAATACATTTTCTTCAGTTATAATTATCTTTTCTCTCCCAGTTTTGCCATAAACACTTCTCTTTCTGTAGCTTTCAGGTAGTAATATAGGGGTGGTGACCCAATCTCAAGTCCGAATCAAATTTTAAAAGTCCGATCCCCCATGCTCAGTTATTTTAGTGGTTGTGTTAAAAATAAATAAAGTTACCCAAAGACCCATGTAAGTTGGAGACCTTCCAGTTTGTTTTCATTGATGGAAGCATGTGATGTTTTACTTCTGCCTTTACTCTCCATTTAATTCATTAAAACCAGAATATACTTAAAGGAAGAGAAAAATAAGTTTTGTGAAAAAATACGTGTGCATGCTGACTTCAAAATTTAGAGAAGTTTAGCAATATTTGCATTGGCAGCTCACAAATAATTTATTTCATTGCTATTCACAATAAAAATATTCCTAAAAGGGACTACTAACATGTTATAAAGACAACTGCTATATTTTGGCCTTCTGAAGTGCATTTTGAGGAGCAGTGTTGCAGTCATTCAGACAACTTCTTGGACATGCAAAATTCCAAGATTTTAGCATGGCTTGATGAAGACAGGAAACTTATCATGAAGTATTGTAGCAAATTGGCCTGTAAAAATTTATGTTCCTTGAGGAACATATCCATGAAGGCTTTCTTTCTCATTCAAAAGGCATGGCCAACTTTTTTTTTTATTGTGTGTTCTTGGGTGAACAATAGCCCTAAACCTGAAATACAAGCCCTGTTAGTACTGATGTCTGGGAGTTCATTTTGCCAGGTAGGCTCTCACTTCATCTGTCAAGAATAATACGATATTCTCTTTCCTCGTGGAACAATGAAGAAATAGATCTGCTTTCCTGTTAGCGAACTTGTGATCTGGATAAGACAGTTCGCACCACCAGTAGCAACTTCCACCGATCGGTAAAGTACACTTATAATTAGCTTGTGGTTTTCATATTAAACTACACACTTATTAAATGGCATATTAAACGACAACATATTAAACTACACACTTGACTCAGCTTTGTTCTCATTTATGTTTATTCCAATGTATGTGAGCATTCTGAGTCTGCGTATTTCTTAGTGAGCCAATTTGAGAGAAACGTGACACAGTTTTTCAATATTTTATTACTGCACTTCAGACAATCAAACTCTTAATGTAGACTAGGAAAGATAAATCTTACGTTCTCATAAAAATAGATAAATATGAACTTTCTAGTAATCTCTTCAGTTATTTCATCCTGTAAAATCTCCTTTCTTCTGGTATCAGCTGACTATTTGGAGTGCATTTGAGTAACTGTGTTAAAGACCGAATTACGTTCAATATGGCAATATGAGTATTATGTTGATGACAAGCTTCTGTTGGCTTCATTGGAAGTAAACCTGTAATTCTGAAAGATAGTACTGTACTGCTGTCTAGCTCTGATCAATTCCTGATCAATTCAGTTGCTGATGGGAAATATATGTGGTAAGATAGTATATTGAATAGAATAGGAAATAATACTATTCAGCATGAAGGAAAACTTAGATTAAAAAAGTGAACTGAAAATAATTAAATACACGGAAACAGAATAATTCTCTTTTTAGCAATACTGTTCATTTAAGATATTACATTAAATGTAAAATTTAAATTAGTTTCTATGGGGTATTATTAGAATTTGTGGATGGGAGAAGACAATCTGTAAAAATACTAGTATTGGTATTGCTGCTGGGGATAGTTTTAAAAATAGGATACAAAGCATTTTTCTCTCTCCTGAGAAATAGGATGGGGGGAAAAAATAACACAGTGAAATAAAAATGAGAAAAGGAGAATACTAAGAATGGTATATGATTCAATAACACTCCTGAATTGCTTTGTTGGCTAGCTAATGAAGCATGGTGCCAAATTTCAATGCTGACATAAGTCAGCATATTGCCGGTTAGCATTTACAAGAACAGGGTTACAAGTCCAGGGAAGGGGGACTGTTAACTAGTAAATATGCTTCAAAAAAGGGGAAGGATCCAAGCGCATTAGTTTCTGTTCTCTGTAAATACCAGGTTTCACAATTGCTGCTGCATATGTTACATTTGTTACGCTGTCTGTGGGGGATTTGATATATCATTTGTTACAAATACATGAACACAGACTTCACCAAAAATAGTTTTTAAAAGATAACATTTCTATTTCTGTGACAATACTTTACTTAATAAACCTATGATATTCCAAAACTTACAAAACCAGAATTATTCCCGTTTTCTTATTTGGAATATTTCTGGTTTAAATTCTCAATAGTGCAGTTTAATTTGTTCCATGTGTCATAATTACCTTGCTTTCCTCACAGGTTTCTTTATGAGGAAATTTGCATATCCATTTAATATCATTATCCTAATGACCCCATATGGTCATTGTTTCAGTTGCTAATTATTTTAAACAGGTAATGTATAAACGTGTCACTAGGTTTAAAAAAATATACCTATTTTTAACACACCTTATAGCCAAACTACTTAACTACTAATTTTGCTAAATTTTGCCATGGGATGTTTGAGATTATCATTATGAGATTTCAGTCTTAAATTTTTATTTTTTTTAAATTGAAACTGGTGAGTAAGTGTATGAGAAGGATTTGGTAGCTATAAATGATAGGTAGAAGAAAACAAACATCTAACTTAATCCAATTTGAGAATAAATGGAATGTTTTTCTGTTTACCAGTCCTGGAGAAAATACATAAATCCATATTTTGCTTTGACACCAACAATACCACAGAGACCATGTGTAATGAGAGAGATGTTTCTCTTCTTGGTCTTCACTAGTAAATATATTAGACTTTTTAATTCCTCAAATTATCCTCTATCATGAAGAAAAAAAGAGATGAGAAAAGACATAGGCTTAACTAGGTTGTATTTAACTAATCTGGCAACTATCCGTCCAGTCCATTCTTTTGGCTCATGAGGAGCTAGCAGTTCTCAGTTGCTTCATGGCTAGAAAAGTCTGTTGCCTGTCATTTTAAAGAGGTTTAACAGGATCGAGGTGTGAAGAGCAGTGGCAGTCTTCCTGGCTGCAAAAAGCAATCATAAGCGTTAAGAATTGACTAAACAAAAATCTGATTTTGCAGTGATCACCAGGAGCGTTTTTACAGTTCTTAGATTTGATGAAGGAAATGAATGTCAGCGTCTTTCAAACTACATGACTCACTGTAATTCTTTTTTTGCCCTTTCCTTTTCTATATCCATAAGGATATTATTTCACCTTCAGTGAAATAATTAGGGAGTAGCAATCTTCAAGAGTCCTCTCTCCTCTACTGATCTCGGTGACTTCCTCCTCAGCGGTCAGGTTACCAGGGCATGTATTCCAGCAATTACCGCAGGAGTGATACTGCTTAGTTAATTTTGTAACCAAGGCAAAATTCAGAATGCGCTCCTGTATCTTGCAAACTCAAAGGCGAAAAAAATAATCCTCCGAATAAATTTCTTTCATCAAATTAATGCATCTGATTTAGCTAGATGATTTTCTTGACAACCTTTTACGGGACAGACTATTGAAAGTTTCTGTGAAAACGAATGGTTTTCTTTCTTTGCAAGCATAACTACTTAGTTTGGTTTTCATTAGATAATTTTAAATAATTAATAATTTAATAATTTTAAAGTCAGGTTTTCTAGGTGACCTAGCATATTTATATGGATAAAATGATGAAAATAATCAATGGAGAATGGTAAGAGTAGAGTAAAAAAATAAACTAGATTTACTAGCACAATATGTTATTGACCTGGTGAGATTAGCTTGTCTTCCCTATTGCACTTCAGGGAGCATAATCCAATCTGTGCTCACTTGCAGTGGCTTAAAACACTCTTCTGGTTCTTAATATACCAACTATCTATTAAAATTGCTTCCCATCCTTTAAAGCTGGGCCTTTTTAGAAGGGGCATCTACAGCAAGTCCTTTTCAGTTTCAGAGTGGGTGTGTGGATGAATCCAGTTCCTACGTGTTACCACACAGCCATAGAAGAATTCACTAAGTAGAACCTCTGGAAGTGATCAAGTCTAATTTTGTGCTCAAAGTGGCACTAATGCCAGCACTAAGTCCGGTCAGCCGTGGATTTGTCTAGCAAAGTCTTGAAAATCGCCAAAGATGGAATTTATATAATCTCTGTGATGCACTACCCACCTGGTAAAAAGCTTTTTCTTAGTATCCAGACTCAACCTACCAAACTAAAGTTTGTTACGTTACCTTGGGCTGCTGAAAAGAGTTTGACTATGTCGTCTTGCAGCTACTCTTCAAGTAATGGTAGGCTGCAGTTAGGTTGCCTCTTAGCCTCTTCTTTGCCAGACTGTGCAAGCCTGTTCCGTCTACCTCTCCTCAGAGATTATGTGCTGTAGTCCCTTTATCGCCATGGCACCCTTCTTCAGTTTTACATCATCCCTTTTAAACTGGAGGAGAACCTAACTGGGGTGGTTATAATCTGTCACTTTCTGAGAGAAAACTAGCTAAATAGCTGGTTTAAAAGACCAATTACTCATGAGAAACCTTGAAAATATCTGCCGATATAAATTACCTTTTTATACCAGCTCTGCTGTTTCTGGTATTCCTGTCAAGTATTAACACTAGATACATGAAAAGGATTTAGAGCTATAGGCTTTTTGCATTAATCAGTAATATTAAATTAGTTGGCTAAATATTGCTGTGTTGGCAGAAACTCAGGACGGTCTGAAAAGGAGGCAAAAACTGATCTCAGCTCGGATAAAGATGCTGGTCTGGGTTCCCATGAGGGGATCTTTAATGAGGAGGCAACTCTAAGGAAGTGAAGCACTTTTTGTGGAGAATATTGGCAAATATACTGGGTCGGGCAAATTTGTAGACTCTGTATCAGAGCTGTCATATCTGCTTTGGGAATGGTCTTGAGAACATTTTCAGGTATCCTTTAATAAGAAATTTTCTTTCCTGGTTTGCTTGTATTGGGATAGCACTTAAGAAAAGGGCCAGAAAAAAAGCTATTTCTCATACAGATACTCTAGGGAGATGTATTTTAAATCTTGGGATTTAACTTGTTTGCCTGTGTTTGAAACAAAGTATTGATTGGCACTGTAATCAAAGAAAGATTTTATCGGTTCTCACAACTACTTTCACCTATAACTTTCCAAGTAAACAAGGCAAGTGTTAGAGAAATTACTTTCCATGCTAGCACAGGAGTCATATTTATTGATGCTTCCCAGAGTCATCTGGACTTTGTGTGGGATAAAGGCCCTTCTCAATTGCATTTCATTATGGAGTGGCTTTATGTGACTAATGATTTTGAAATGTATAGGTTAAAACTAATATTGTATATTACTTAAATGTTTACATATATGCAGTTATAAAGATATAAAGTATAAAGATTTTTAACCGTGAGTCAATGACCATCCCAGAATTACTTGGCTTATTTTAATTTTTAATTGTTCGTTTTCAAGTGTTTAAATCTTTCATTAAGTCCTTTCATGCATGTTTATTCCCATTAGATTTTCAGTCCTGGTTTTATTCAGATATTGGACAAATATCTGAATCACAGAAGTATAATTATCTTGTATCTGTAAACTAAGTAATAAACTAGGTCTCAAGAAGCCCTTTCTTTCCAGAGATTCTTTAATGCGTGTACTTCAGAGTGACAGAACTGGTCTTTCACCTGAAAAGTCTTCGTCTTAGACTGTGTTATATGACTGACCCTGGTCAGCAAGTAAGCACCCACCAGCCACTGGGTCACTCCACCCCAGTGGCATTGGGAGAGAAATGGAAGAGCAGAAGTGAGAAAAAGTCATGGGTCAAAAAAAAGACAGTATAATGAGTGACAGAAGGAGAAGAAAAAAATACAAGTGATACAAAGGCAGTCACTCGCCTCCCACCAGCAGACCAATGCCCAACCAGTCCCTGAGCAATGGCTGCTTTGGAAAGACTACCCCCATCTGCACCCCCTGCTTTTATTGCTGAGCATGATGTTATGCGGCACGGAATATGCCTTGGGACAGCTTGGGTCAGCTGTCCCGGCTGTGTTCCCTCCCAGCCTCTTGTCCACACCTACCCTGCTCGCTGCGGGGCAGCGTGAGGAACAGAGAAAGCCTGGACCCTGTGCTAGCGCTGGTCGGCAATAGCTAAAACACTGGTGTGATGCAAACGCTGTGCTGGTCACTCCTCTAAAGCACAGCAGTGTATGGGCTGCTGTAAAGAAAATTAACTCCATCCCATCCAGACCCAGTACATGAACGTGTTTGTCTTTATTGAGGCTGCAGGGACTGATGCAGTTCCATACCTGAACAGCACTACCTCAGGTGGGATTATAATTACTCAGTCAGGCAGCAGTGTTTGTTATCAGGTTTTGCTCAGGTTGATAATAGTGGATCAGAAGCACAAAGGCCAGATCAACTGTTTTCCTTAATCAACAAATCCATCTCTGAATTTGTTTTAGGGTAAATCATATTTATAGACTGAAAATCAAGAGCAGAACTTGCTTGTAGTTTACTCAATAATTATTGAGATTATTGTATACAGCAGTGTTAATATTGCCTTGCCACTTCTGGGTGCTACTTTTTATTTCACCTACTGAAATCTATATTTGTGTGAAATAGCACTCTGTGTTGTAGAAAGAGTGCTCCTTCTAATGCCAGACTTCTGAGCATTACAGCAATATTATGGTCTTTGTAAGGCTAAGCTCGCATGCCAGTGTTTTGTGTTATTATCCGTATAACTTGGCTAATAACGGTCAGTCCTTTTGACTCATGAAATATCAGATGTTTTATATGGGAATTTCTTTTCTGTGATGTATTTCACTTTAAGGAAATGATATTTTAGCAGCAAGTCGTTTGCCTGAATTCACACTATTGGTTATTGCGGCTTTTGTGACAGTACGGAATTGCATTATGCTTTATGACTTTTCATCTTCTTGAATAATGACATTTCTGTTTAACACACAAACCATGACAGAACTTCAATCAAAAACGCGGACTACAATATACACTAGAGGGTTAAACAGAAATTCCTGAGAGATACTAAAGCATACACATTTTTACATTTATGGATGCTGAACCAAATCCATTTTTTTAATGGTATGGATTTTTTTTTCTTTATTAAACAATGGAGCTGGCCATATATATTCTTGTCATTAATCAATAATTTCTATTCTTTTTAATTTTATGTTATGAAGGGCTAGAAAGCACAGCTGACTTAAAGAATACTGACTTGACTAAGGTAAATGATTGCCAAGGGATGGTGATTTATTATGAAATCTGGGAAAGATCAGAGTGAATCTTCCCACCCAACCCTTTTTTTATCAAACAGAGTCAGATTTGCAAGTAATGAAAACAAAAGGCCTCCGCTTAAGTCAATTATTTCAATCTCAATTAAAAATAATGTTCTTGTCAGAAAGTATTTAATGTAAGTAGTTCTGCTGGACTGAGTCTAGTGCTTCGTCAACTAAACGCCTATCTTAACTTTCAGTGGTATTAATTATATAAGACTGAATATACATGGGCAAGGCATAAATCTGTAGGATCAGAGTCCCATCTGGTACTTACTGCTGTGTAGTAAAGCTGTCTGCTGGGCTGGCTACGAGTTAAACTGTACCCTCTCTCATGTGATACTCCAGACTAGGAGAAATGTTAATGTGTATTTTTCTTAGTACCAAAGACAACTATTATTATGAAATTCTCCTTTTTATTGATAAATATATTTTTACTTTGGTAGCAAAGGCATGCTATATTGTAGAGGTATCTTATGTTTTGATTTGATCGCTCAGCAATAAATGTAACATATTTACCACATTCAAGACTGCTTTTTTTTATACAATTTTCTGTTTATTTTTTTTTGTTTGTATTTGGGTATGTGTCATTTATGAGGTCATTTATTTAAGTGGTAGTCATTGGTGTGGGAATACGATAAATAATAATGATTCCTAGTAAAGTGTTAAAAACAAACTTGAGAATCAAAATAGCAGTGCTTGGCAAAAAACAGGCACAAGTTGAAAATTATCATCTGTCCAAAAAGACTGAAGATCAGTTAAATAAAAACATTGAAGGTTCCCTAATTGAGCTCTGTTTGTCACATTTCCATCTTTTAAAGATCTATGTAGTAAAAATAATTCAATAAATAAAGAACGAAACCCCCACACATTTATTTTTCTAGCTGTTTTAAAACAGTGACGGTAAATTTCTTATGTATAGCAGATTTGTAATGTTGGTTTTCGTAACTAGAATTTGCTTGATTTCTTGAAACTTTAAAAGACAGAACCTGTGTGAAACAACGATGTTGGTATTGAGGGTTTCTGGTGATTTTGTTTCAATTTTTTTAATTTCTTCTGAACTTTAACTGCTAAAAATTTACTGCTATCTTATTTTCCTGAAATCATTAATTCTTGGCTATGTTAATACCTTATTTTAAAAAAACTTCATCTCTGAGATACAAACAGAGGCTGGAAGTTGGTTACTGGTTGTTTTTCTTTATGTGTGTTATACACTGATAAACTTTTTAATTTCATTGTGCTTAAAGGTAATGAGTAAGAGTAATCTGGTTAGTTGCACTAAACTGAAAGTTATCAGCTCTGTAGAAATAGAATAGCTTTGTCATCGGGCTCTGGAACTTCACAGAGATTGAACCACTAACATATTCCTACACCTGTTGAGTAGAAGGAAAGATATAACCAAGGAGTACTATACAAGATGAAAATTCAGGCAATTCAGTGGAATGAAAGGTAAATGAAAAGGGAACCTAGTAAATCCTAGTTTATGTGCATAGCAAGTGTTGGTTAAGCTTTAGATTAGGGTTTCAGTCACACTTTCCCTTCAGTGTGACTATTTCTGGGCTTTAATGTGAGCATGAGAATAAGCGTTACCAGATCTGGGCAAATGCGCCTATCAACTTCAATTTATGGAATGGATTACATGCTTCAGCATGGTGTGTTACATTGGAAAGTAATGAACCAAAGCACTTCAGCTTTAGCTGTAGCTAAGCAGAACTCTTAATGATGTTGCTGGCTGGCTGCATCTGGATTCTTGACTGCGCAGACTGTTTTGTTTTGGTTTTAATCTCAAAATCGGGATGGGACCCCCTGGGAAACTGCCCTTGGGGAGAAAGGAGCAGAAGAGAGAAGTCAGCTACTTAAAGATGTTCTGACAGCACAAGAGCTCGATTCCCATGTGTAAGAAATGGGGCAGGGAAGGCAGGAGACCAGCATGGCTGAGTAAGGACCTCCTGGTCAAACTGGAGTGTAAGAGGAAATGCACAGGCAGTGGAACCAAGGACACGTGTCCTGGGAAGAATATAGGGACGCTACCAGCATGTGTAGGGATGGGATCAGGAAAGCTATGGCACAGTTGCCATTTGGAATTAGGCAAGGAATTTGAAGAATGGTAAGAAGGGCTTTTACAGGTACGTGGGTCAGAAAAAGAAGATTGAAGACAGTGTGCCCCCCCCCCCCCCCCCATTAAATAAGATGGGAAATGTAGTGACAAGTGACATGGAGAAGGCTGAGGTGCTTAACAAATTTTTTTGCCTCAGTTTTCACTGGCAGTCGCTCTTCCCACATGTTTCAAGTCCCTGAACCTCAAGGCAGGGACTGGGTGAGCCAAATTCCTCCCATTGTAGGAGAAGATCAGGTTTGAGACCACCTGAGGAACCTGGACCTACACAAGTCCATGGGACCTGAAGAAATGCATCCCAGGGTCCCGAGGGAATTGGCAGATGTAGTTGCTAAGCCAATCTCCATCATATCCAAAAAGTCATGGCAGTCAGGCGAAGTCGCCAGTGACTGGAGAAAAGATTATTGTACTTGTTTTTACAAAGGGTAATAAGGAGTTTCGATGGTTCAGAGATGCTTGATTTGGCGAATTTGAGGAAATATTTTCCATATAAAATAATCAATGCATCCTAACAGGAAGTTTTGATAGATTTTTTTTTCTTTGTCAATTCAGAAAGTGTGCTATAGGATGCTGTTTCTCAAGAACTTGAATTTACTCAGGCAGATAAAATGGTATGCATTTCCACTGAAGGCTTTTTTGTTACTATTTCACGTACAAATACCTCAGTGCAGCTCTTGGTGACCATACCTTTAAAACCTAAAACATCGGGTAAATATGTAAACGTGATTCTGTGCCTTGGCTGGTCATTTTCCACTGATCAGTCTCATGCAAGTTATCGGAAGCATGTAACTTTTGTTTACAGGACAAGGGTTTTTTTAGCATATTCTTAGGCCCCACCCTGCATAAAATGTCTTGTGTTTGGCTCTTGATGAGGCAGCTGTGTATGAAAATAAAAAGAACAGCAGGCCGGGGAGAACATGGTCAGCCCACCGTGCAGTATTGTAGAGCGCATAGGTATGTTAAAAACTTTAGCAGTACCAAATACTTTGTTGGTGTTTGAATATTTGTGTTGTATACATTCTAAAAGCTTTTTAGTATACCTTATAAATAGATAAGTGTGTATGTGTGGACTACATTGTTACATTTTAAAGTGTGTTTATATCAGGCTGTATACAGAGCCCTTTTTGTGTGTGCTTTAGTACTGTAAAACATAAAAAGCCGTTTTGTTGTCTTCCCTATAGGCAGTAGTCTGGATAGGTATTTACAGATAGATATATTCAAATACTTAACTCATCTTCTTATAAATCATCATAAAAAGGTAGCAACTTTCTGAAAGTAAAATCAATACAAATTGCATATGGGTCATGGAATAGACTTCATAAACTTTTTTTTTTTGGTAGTAACATAAACATCTATGAATATTAAGCCACTTTTTTGCAATGTAGTTTTAATCTTTCAAATATAGAACAGGGACTTTTTTCCTCACTATGTAATTTCAGTTCCCTTTTTTGCTGACGGTATTTATGATTGTAAATAGAGTTAGTAAAAAAAAAATAGAGACACAAAATTTGCTGGAGTGATTTACTGAGGAGGCTGAATGTACATAAGTAAAAAGACGCTTAAGTAAAATTAGAACTTTAGAAAATATTCTCCTTGATTTCCTTGATCCTTTCTGCAATGAGGATTATGAAACTTTACTTGATTGTAGCAAATATAAGTGAGACTGTGATCCTGGCACACATTTCATTTGTATTCTTTCTGTCATTTGGGGCTTCATGAAATAATCAGTCCATAAGTGATGTAAAATTAGAAACGATTTAGGAACTCCTACTGTAAAGTGCTTAATTCTTGTAAGAATTTGTCTAGTGGGATTTCTTGGTTTTCATTACTGATTTTACAGTTTGCTGGTTGTGTGGTCCTGTACATTCAAATCTATCTGTCGTATGGGAAGGGAAAGTATGTGGCCCGTAGTTATAGTCATTGCTTGCAACCAGTATTTTAGAGAATGTTTGAAAAACAGTTATGGTGGAGTAACAGTGATTTCAGTACCAGCAGAGAGAGTAAATTTCAGGTGTTTGTCAGAAAACAAGTTTCAAGAGTGCAATCTGTAGCAAGCTAATATTGCTGAAATATTTATAAATTAATTTCCTAGTAAAAAGGGTGAATGAATGTGTTAAACTTGTTCTAACTTTTGTGCCATTTTGTTTACAGTATAACTTCATTGCGGCTAACTCTGTATTTGTGCAGTTTGGCTGAGGCTCCTGAAGGCCATTAATTTGCTTGCAGAGTTTCTGCATGTTTAAATTACCCAATGAACGGAGCTGCCCATTAATCATAAGATGAAGAGCCACTACTCAGAGTGACAATAAGGCTATGTGTCTTAGTCAAGAATTTTACACCAGTCGAAGTGGCTAGAATAAAATAATTTCAGAAGATAAAACACAGAGGGCTCTAACCTTATTAAAACATGTCAGTAAATAATAGTTGTTTGTTACTGGTTTAATTTCCAAAATTTCTGAGGTATTTAGTTAAACACTTAACGGGGACTAATTGTAAATGATATATACTCGTTGTTACTTTGGTTAATAAAAATGGTAATACCTGTGCAAAACTGAACTGCTTTCAATGCCATAATGTAATTACATCATGGAAACAGCAGAATAAAGCAAGAACAAAGCCCTAGGTATATGTAATTTCAGTTTAAACTTCCTTTGGAATGAAAAATACTGCCTGGCTGTGGGGACTGCTTTAAAACTGGGCAGGAAAACAATCTTACTGTACTGTTCACTTGGATTAATTAAATCAGTGTGTAAAATTGTACCAAACTGTTCTATGTGAACGAGTTGATAGAAAATATTGTCGTTTTCCTCTGATAAGTGCTCTTCTTCACAAAAGAGAGGCTTGGACTGCAGATGGACATAAAACTTTCTTTTCAAAATCTCTGAGTATGGCTGTGGTTATCCAGGTGTCTTAGATTGGAGATGTCTATCCAAGAAAGAGAACTTAAAGTTTCTGTCCTGATCGTTTTCCTGTCTTTTCACACTGGTAGAGCAGCTGTTAATTGCCCAGGCCAATGTGTCATTGCAGTGAATCTCAGCCTTTGGTTCTGGAGAAAAATAGAAATGGATATCCAAAAAGAAAAAGTTGCAGACATGACGAAAGCAAGGAAATTTTCTAGTTTGCTTCAGAACTATTCTTTCCATCTTTACTGCAGGTCTCTGTCAGTAAAGAGTGTTTTTGTTCTTTGGCCTTCTCTGCATGCTCCATGTTGTGAGGAGCTGAACTAGGAGATGGGGGGGATGATCATCGCAACAGGGAATCAAACTGTGCATGTATTGTTGATTTCTATTTGAAGAATGTAAATTTGGCTCCATTAAGCTCCATACTGGTGGAGTTGTTTTTCATCCTGAGAGAAATCATTTATTGTTAGGTTAGGGATCTTTAATTTACACTGCAGTGTACAGGGCATTTAGATCAGCAGAGAGAGATTGGATTTAATCTCTTTGACAAACCCACTCATTTTGCTCATTTCAACAGTTTGGTCTCTATGGCGTAAGGAATGATGTGTAAATTCAGCCCTAAAATACATCCATTTGCCAATACAACCACAGTGCTTATTTGGTATTGTTAATTGTACATCCATTTTATTAGACTGTCTGTTTAGAGGGTAAATGCAAGATTTATAACAGCCTTACATGTCCTATTCAGTTATTTTCTGGATACTAACCCTCCTTTTGTGAACTCCTAAACGCTAGAGAACAGTTTAGCTCTGTCAGGGCTTTATGAACAATAGGACAGAGTGAGACTCTTTTTTTTTTTTTCCCCCATCACTTATCCAGAAATTTTGGGATGGGGTAGGAAAAAACCCACTCTAAAACTGATGTGGGATTTAACAGAAACATAAGAGCCACCGAACCCAAATGAATTCTTTTAATTGCATTTCTCTTACTGGAGTTAAGCAGCACAGAATATGACCTGAAGTTTCCATAATGTGAATGATTCGCCATTCTAAGACATTGTACTACAATGTTTATGTGGTGTCTTCTAGTTCTACTGTTGAAATTAATCCCAGTCTTTTAGCATAACAGGTGCCAGAAAACCTCTTTTGACATACAGGATGAAGTAGCAGGAGTGCTCATAGTTTCCTAAGCATTTACTGTGAAATAACGAAACACAAATCATACTTCATCCTTAATGTTCCAAAGAGATGTTTAAAGTTAAGTTTAATTGAAATGAAAATTCATTCTAATCCCAATAGTTTGATCTCCACAGTGAAGAATCTCCACAGCTGTGAGGAAAAATTAGTTGATATAAACGATTACCTCTCTTTTGAGCAACCGCTTTAATAACAACTCAAGTATGATACTGAGAATGGATACTACGGTTTACCATTAAAGTTATCCATGCTTTAATTAAAAAGTTGAAACTTAATGCAAAAAAGTATACAGTACAAATAATAAAATTGTGATTGAATGTCCATTGGAAGCATATTAATAGAATAGCAAATTAAGGGGAAAGGTCGTCGTGTGGGCCTTTTTTGGTTTTTTTGACACCTTTTTCAGTTTTACAGGTATATTGGGTTTGTGCGGCAAGGTTTTGGTAGTGGGGGGGCTACAGGGGTGGCTTCTGTGAGAAGGTGCTAGAAGCTTCCCTTATGACCGACAGAGCCAATGCCAACTGGCTCCGAGATGGACCCACCGCTGGCCAAGGCCGAGCCCATCAGCGATGGTGGTAGCACCTCTGGGATAACATAGTTAAGACAGGGGGAAAAAACCCTGCACAGCAGCAGCCAGAAGAGAGGAGTTGAGTGTGTGAGAGCAACAACTCTGCAGACACCAAGGTCAGAGAAGAAGGAGGGGGAGGAGGCGCTGCAGGCACCAGAGCAGAGATTCCTCTGCAGCCCGTGATGAAGACCACGGTGAGGCAGGCTGGCCCCTGCAGCCCATAGAGGTTAACGGTGGAGCACGTACCCACGTGCAGCCTGTGGAGGACCCCAGGCTGGAGCAGGTGGATGCCCAAAGGAGGCGGTGACCCTGTGGGAAGCCCACACTGGAGCAGCCTCCTGGCAGGACCTGTGGCCCTGCAGAGAGAGGAGCCCACGCTGGAGCAGGTTTGCTGGCAGGGTTTGTGACCCTGGGGAGGACCCACGCTGGAGCACTCTGTTCCTGAAGGACTGCACCCCATGGAAAGGACCCACGCTGGAGCAATTAATGAAGAACTGCAGCCCATGGGAAAGGACTCACCTTGGAGAAGCTCGTGGAGGACTGTCTTCTGTGGGAGAGACCCCACGCTGGAGCGGGTGAAGAGTGTGAGGAGTCTTTGCCCTGAGGAGTGACAGAAACAATGTGTGATGAACTGGCCACAACCCCTGCTCCCCATCCTCCTGCGCCGCTTGCGGGGGACGTAGAGAAATCAGGAGGGAAGTTGAGCCTGGGAAGAAGGGAGGGGTGGGGAGAAGGTGTTTTTAGTTTTTACTTCTCATTATCCTACTCTGATTGGATTGGTAATAAATTAGATTAATTTTCCCCAAGTTGAGTCTGTTTTGCCCGAGACTGTAATTGCTGAGTGATCTTCCTGTCCTTACCTTGGCCCACGAGCATTTTGTTGTATTGTCTCTGCCCTGTGCCGTTGAGGAGGGGAGCGGTAGAGGAGCTTTGGTGGGCACCGGGCGTCCAGCCAGGGTCAACCCACCACAGCAGGGAAAATCAGCTTTGAAGTGTGCACAGTAAAGTGCCCATAAACTGTGTTCCACATATAAAATTCCAAGTACTTTCAAATGCAGATAATGTTAATCTTAAATTATGGGGAAGTAGGCAATTTCTATTTCGTGGACAATAAATAATTTATTTAGTAGAATGTTTAGAAATTGGTGGCTGATTCTGAGACTTTGGGAGAAGGAAAGGGAGTTCTTTATAACAAATTAAAATAAACTTGACCAGTGTTCAGTTAGAATATGTATAGTAGAATGGCTCTATGTAATAGAGGATGGCAGCCCTCACCCAGATCTTCACAAACTAAAATCAGATTTTTAAGCTGCTTCTGAAACTATAGTTACTTCTGAGTTACATGTCTGTACTGATTATTCATATCCTGGGTAAATCAAAACAAAATTGCAGCAGAGCTAGCTACAGATGTCATTATCTACCCTGGAACATATTGTGTCATACTTACAGCTTTATATACTTACGTTCAGGACTAGAAAAAAGTTGTGGAGCCAGAAAATATTTTCATCTTTGACGTTCGTGTTTGAATTTAAAGAAGGGGTAGGAGAGAATCTTTAGAAATAATCAGAACCCAATGGTCATCTTCATGAACTGACTAGTTATATTTCTCTTTCCTGTTTTAGTCTGGTTTCATAAGGAACTAAGCTCATGTGATTGCACAGCGTGGCCTGCTGGTTGTCCAATATGTTCACATACTGAAATTTTAATCTGGGATGTATACCTGTGTGAAACCTCTTGTATGTCATTTATTTTCACTCTATAGACAGACTTTTGCTCTGTTAACATTGCCGTTGAATAGTTGTGGGCATGGTATTCATGTTTATTGATGTTATATGCCTGTATTTGCAGGCCATTGTCATCATTTTTTTGTGATAAATATAAATAATGTGTCTCTTAATATGAGCAGAGCACATTTTGCTCATTTAGCCACGTGCTTACGTGGTGTTTGGGCATAACAGTCAAGAGCATTATTTCAAAGGATCTTCACCATTTTCTAACTGTTGTGGAAGTAGAAGAAAATATAGGAAAAAATTAGTTAAACGTAGTTGCATTAAATGCTGTACTTGAGAGACACTAGCTCAGCTCTCTACAGAAGTGGTTTGTTTTTTTTTTCCCTACAGGATGAAAATGTAGCACTCAGGAAACATGGATAATGCAGCTATCAAGTAAGACACAAAATAGTAGCAAATGAAACAAATTCCCACTTTAAAGTCCCAAGACAAAGTCATAATCCTTTGGGGTAGATCCTAATAGATTCAGTTCCTTCATAAAAGTCCATAAATGGGAAAAGGGAATGATTTCAAAATAATTTTGATCCTGACAGTTTCCCAAAATGGAGGCTCTGGATGATAACTTTGTATTAGCAAATGTTTGTTTTCCAGAGTAGAAGTTTACTTGTCCTTCGCTGTCTCAGGAAGGACTGCTCCGCTCCATTCTCTGACAGCTCAGTTAATATGTATGTAATCTGGCTGTGGCAGACCCTGCAGGGTTACAGTGTACTTTCATACTTACATCACTGTGAATCCATAAAAAAAGCTAGTGAGGTTGATCTTTTGGGGAAAAATCTAAATGTGAGTAACTAGTAATTAGTGCTAATTCTATGCAAATAGATATTATGATAGATTTATCTAATATTGTACAGTATGTTCATGGTGCAACCTCACTGCCAGACGTTCTGTCTGATTTAGTACAGTTTTGATCAAGCTGTCTCTGTAGCAAAAACTTGGCGTAGGTGTTGTCTAATAGTTTATTTTTTCACTGTCTGCTCACAAGTGTATGTGTAAGAAGTATGCAGCAGGTTCCAAGAGGTCTTAGAAATTCTTATGAGTTAAAAAACAGAGATGTGTAGTAGGAAGTCAAAAGTTCTAAGTATTTTTCTCAATACTACGCACTGGAAAAAGCATTAAGTTAACAGGAGATCTGTGATCTTTCCAAAATAACATCACTTATTTCAGAAGTTTCCCTGTCTTTGCAAACCAAACCCAGGATGTTTTGTAGCTGTAACAAATGAGGTAAGAAATGCTACCTGTACACTTTGGTGTTGTGCTTTTGCAGTGAAGCTTACCTTGGTACGGGAGCAGAGACCACCTCGGCCATTAACATTCTACTCAAGGTTTCACCCTGGTGTAACAGAAGGTTGACTTTTGATCTGTCTGTAATGATGCGACAAAGTGACTCAGTTTCCTCAAAGGTCCATAGGTATTATGTCCTACACGCAATAGACATTTACCTGTAACGAATTGGAAAATGTTATCAAATAGTTACAAGGTCAGAGACCAGAATAACAGGAAAGCGTTTGGCCAGCAAGCACATAGATGAAATTTTGGTGAAATGTTAATAGTGAAAAAAGTAATTAATAATCATGTACACAAAGCTGATTAAATATATCTACTGCAAATACTTAATTGAGAAAACAAGTGTACAAATTGACTGTGAGTAGTATGCAAAAACCATTTGAGGTTGGATTCCTATTGTTACCTGGTTTACGTTTTGTATGCTTCTCTAATTTGAGTCCATGCAGGGCATAGAACCTGCAGTGGTTGCCTTCCCGCTCTTTCCGTCTGCCGCAGGACGGGGGACTTAAAGGAGAAGGGCTCAGCATTTGGGAGAATGTAAAGGAAAAGCTTTCATTATTGTTCAAAGCCCCATTCTTTCGGTATGGGTTCTGGAGACAAATTTCTGCATCTGGATTCAAACCCACTGATTCCAGTGACTCATCATTTGCATGGGCCTATAACAAGTTTGAGCCCTGATTTTAACATACATGCTTATATATGTGTTGGGCCCTGATTTCTTTTGTAAATATATAAGTGATTAATGCTATTGCTGATTATTAGGCAGGGAAGGGAAGAACAAAATCCAGTGTTCATAGCTTTAGCTAAACATGTGTCTCTAAAAACGTACAACCATGCTAACTCTGAAGTTGGGCTACCTGAATGAAGTTTATTATGTTTACTTAAGATGAAACATATTGATGTATTTTCAGTTTCAGAAATCTCACAAAAACATAGAGTTTTCATAAGAAACTTCAGTTTATGATTTGCAGCGTCTTTGTTGGGATGAGTAGTTCGTCCTGTTTACTGGTAGCAAACCCAGTCTTTTACAGGTGAACATAAATTTTCAAACGTTAAGAACTTTGTAGCTTTGAAATGTTTACGTAGTTTTGAGTGATTTCTCAGGTGCCTTGTTTGTAGACAGAAAACTAGTCTGATTTTCAAGTCTTACATTTATGGATCATCGATCATTATGGTCATCAGTAATATGTTTGTCATTTGGTTAAAGGTATTTCAAATTAAATCTTCTGACTCATCCATCTAATACTCTTCTGAAGCTCTAACGCAGTGATCAGTAAATTGAGATTTCCCTTTATAATAACCAACAGGGAACTGCTGCTCTGAGCTGTAAGAGAGTTGTACAGTCTTTTAACGAGTTTTTATTTTGGCCTTCTTTCTAATATGCTAAAATATTGCAACATTAAAGAAGTTCTCTAAACCTCAACTTCCACATGAATGAATGTAAAAGATTTTACGTGGTCCTGTTTGCACTGCCAGAAATTTCTCTTAAAAGGCATTATGTCTGTACATATAAACATAATTGTGATTTTGATCACGCTGCAGCTACAGCAAAGTGTGTGACGTACTCTTGACCTTGCAAATGAGTGATCCACAGTATCATTCATTCCTTTTAGCTCTTGTGGTCAATCCGGATTTCACAAGTAAATGTAATAAGGAAAAAGCATATTATCTGTGTCCCTTCATTGGCATGAGACTAATTACTTTAAGTATGATAAAGTTTATGTCCTATTCCCTCCTCAGTTTGCACCCTGTAGTCATCAAATTGTGGTCCTGTAAACTGCAAGTCTTTATCTGATATCCTGCTAATTAACTTCACAGCACCCCAGTTGGGAAAGTGCATCAGGCATTCGGAGAAATGGAAGCACACTTCTTACGTTCACACTTTTAACAGTTTATGAGCCTATCCCACAATTTGTGAGTGCAGTGTAACTGTACCTTAATCTGGGCCATAAGGGAATACCCAGTGTATTTCCAGTAAGATATATATGGGAATGTAGATAATTAGGTGGAAATTAATTTCTCCCAGGTATGTAGCAATAGGAGTGAAATGAGTATATAACTTAATTTCTTTTAAAATTAAAAGTCATCTGTTTGCATGAAATCATATTTTTCATGTGTATGTTCTACTAAATTCACCACTACCTGTCTGCTGAGTATAGCAGAGTTACTACTGGTATAAATTCAGGCAGCAGATTAAAAAAAAAAAAACCACAAAAAGAAACCCACAAAACCAAAAAAACACACAAACAAAAACACCAAAAAAAGCTCCCACACCACAAAGGAATATATAATTGAGAAAGCCCTGGTTTTGGCCTGGTATAATAGAAGCTGAGTTTGAACCTAAAGAAGTTGTATTGGTTTTGCATGAGCTGGAAAACATGCTGCAGCTTAGGGAATTGATGTTTAAACTCTATTTCTCATCTCTCAGGTTGAAAATAGAGTGTGCTGTGGTCATATAGAAGCACTTCAATTGAATGTTGTGGGCTTTATTCTACACTGTATATGCTATGTTTATCATTACTGTTATCTGCTTTTCTACTTTTGAGGTTTTCTTTCTGATGCTATTTTGCTCATGTAGCTTTAACGGACAACAGCAAACTAACACCATTATAGCAATGTTTTTGCAATCAATGCACTTTTTCTGAAAATATGATGGAATACTAGAACATAGGCTTTTGTATTGTAAAAGCATGCTTTTTAACATCGGGTTTGCAATACTCTCTGGTAAGTTCGTATTTCTGTTTAGAGTAACCCTTGAAACTTTTGCGCCCACATGAGTGTTTCAACTCTGAATATTGCATTCTGTTGAAACAGCAGTGCACATGGATCTCAGATTTCCGCTGTTCTTGCTCTGCCATGGGTTTGCACACAGCTTCTAATCCATAGTCTGCAGTCTTCTGAAGGGAGAAGACCACCCCTTGTCTGTACATATAAGTAATTGGCATTAGAATTGGTGTGTGCTATCACATGCATATTGTGACATATATTGTGACAATATAAGTTATGAGTTGATTTCTGGTGTGATTGTTGGGGGTCTCTCACAAAGAGCATCTGTCTAAGCCAAAGATGGTAAGCAAGGGGAAACAAATATAGTGGAGGTTATGTTTTCAAATACTGAAAATATTCAACAGCTTTTATTTTTGAATGAGAAGGAATGTCCCAAGAATATTCAAAGCTCTGTAAGGTGTGTTTGGCAGCCTGTATCTTCGCGTCTATTACATCAACAATATATTAATACAGGCATGTTTCAGCCTGGTGTTATGGGTGTTACTTAGGTATGATGGTTTTCAGTTTTCCCTTTTTAATTTTAGGCATATATCAATGATTATAAATTTATTTTGTCTGCTATTAGTTAGGTGCTCTGTAGATAATAATCAGAGAACCATTTTTTGTGCTAATCCAATCATTTATTATAGTAGTTATATTAACAATTTCATTGAGTGTGGGGTTTTTTAATGTGATAAAGCTTACCTATAGAAATGAGACTAAGATCTCTAATTCCATTACCCCTCCCTGGATAAATATAGCAGCCCCATTAAAGCGTCGAGAAATGTGAGATCACTAATGAATCAACCTTACATTTTGTTTCATTATTGATAGTTCCAGGTATCTCCATCGTGTGTTTTTCTCAATCATGGCAAATAAACCTACCTCTTGAATGGTCATAAAGTATGTGAAAGAAGAAATAAATAAGCAGCACAATATATGAGCACCATGCAATCACTCCTTGCAAAATATCATCTAACTACCACAGGGAAATCACCACTTAGTACTGTGAAGAACTATGAGTTGACTAATAAGTCAGCATGTCTGTAAGATGATGAAAGCTTCTTGAAAAGATCACGTGCAAAGTTGTCTTTTTATGTAGATTTTGTATAATAGATTATTTAAAATTCAGCTGTAAATTATACTTCCACCAGATTTCACATAAATTCCCCTACTGCCACACATACAGAGTAAATACTGCGCAGACAGAGACTGTACCACACAGCATGCAAGTTATTTTGCTCAGGATCATTTTTATTTTAATGACGATGTCTATTGGAAATTTACTATGCTGCAAGAATAGCTTTATGTGAAATCTTGTAGATTTGGAATATTAATGTAAGATAAATTACTTTTAAATTGAATTTCTAGAATGCAATTGATTGTGTTTGCCTGGGATGTGTAAGGAATTATCCACACTGTTATCTAAAACTTAGATATGCTGCTTCAGAGCAAGTCGGAGAATAATTTAGGAATATTTCTGATAAAGTGCAGTGTATTTCACATTGCCTTAGATTACTTGAAAAACAGAAAAGCAATGTTTTGGTAAAGTACATCTTTAAACCATCTTTTATAGGTAAGGTAAAGGTTGAATTTTCAATTTAGTAAAAGCAGAAGTATCAAAAACTTTCTACCTTCATCTCTGAGACTATTTTCTTCTTGAAATCTTTGCGTATCTTTAAAAGGCTTTTTTATTTGTTGCAACTTGTTGGCTTTTTCTATGACAGCATAGATTTAAATTTGCTATATTCCTTAGAACGTTGCTCCAGTGTACATTATTGACCGGCATTTTCCAATGGTTATGAAAACCAAAAGGATCATAAGACATAAAAATGGATAGATGGCTTGATTTAGCTATAAAAGCTTTTCTCCATTTGTCAACAGGGAAATCATTCTTGCGAATTCTGCAGTGGCAGACCTTAGTAGCAGGTAAAATCCATGCGAGGGGGGCAAGAACAGTGGAAGCTCTCTTTATTAGCTTCTAATTTACAGTGAAAATGCATTGTTTATTATTCATGAGTAACTTGTAACCTGACATGGTGTTACTCACTTGAAAAAATAATTTTGTTTTGATTGCAAAGGAATCCACTGCTTTCTGAATGCCAAGTTAACAATGAATGTCGTGCTTATGAAGCAGAAATTTACTTCTTCATCTAATGAGTGAAGAAAGAAACTCAAATGAATACAATAAACAGGATTTTCTGAAAAAAAAAGCAACACAGTTGGATTTGATTTAAAAAGAGCAATAGCAGGCATATGTCATGTGTCATTATAGGAGAGAACTGGCGACAATATTATTCATTATGTGGTTTCAGAGTGCCCTAAATTGGAGTATAAGATTATTGGAAGGGGATGATTTCCCCAGATTACTGCTTAATAGTGACTAAAGGGCCCACATTACTCATATTTGCAATGAAAATAGCACCAAAAAACAGCAGTAGTTGACTGGAATGAAATGTGGAGCCCTCAGGGTTTTAGCTTGAGATGCAGCTTAATTGTGTGTCTCTTGCTTAATACAAATGTCCCTGAGTCTCTGAGGCTGGTGTGCTTTCAGCACTTGCAAATTGATCCAGCAGTTTCCGAAGTATTTACGGGTTTTTTTCTTCACTGCTTTCTAAACAAATTATTATAATGACTTTGCAGACTGAAGTAGGTTCCCCTGCTTCTGACTTTTTATAATTACCAAATGCTATGTTCTTTCAGCTTCCTGTCAGCTTTTGTTTATTGCCTTTATCTGCTTAAAATTCTATAATGACGTGGTTGGAAGAGTGGTAGGGTCTGAATTATCGTGAATGGAACCTTCCTTCTGCACTTCTAGAAAAATGGATATGTAAGAGTGATCCAACTGGGACTGGTGTACTTTTTCTGTAATACAGCTAATGTGTTGGTTGCTCTTGTGAATGAAATACAAGTTTTGTGAATTACTTTTAAACAAAAGTAATGAATATTTTCAAGCAGATTTATGACAGTACTTTTAGGAAGAATTTAAACTGTGAGATTTCTTATACTTTTAGGGGCATACATTAGCCCTACTTGGATGATTTTTTGCTGAGTTGGTTGTAGGGTATGCATAGAGCATTCTTGTAGAACAACTAAATTAGGAACAACCTGAAATGTACAGAAATTTGACAAAAAAAATCATGTTGTATTTCTTTCTTGTTATTTAGAATTTGTCTCTGCCACATCCCTTGAGATGAAGCAAAAATATTGCATTACTGTGAAAGAAAATTATTTTGTTGTGTGAAGGTGCTGGACTGAAGTGCAGAAGAATGAGTTTTAATTCAGCGCTGTGTTGAATTCCTGGTACGCCAAACTCAGACAAGGCTTAATGGCTGTGGTTCTGTTCCCTGCTCGTAAAATGGAAACAAAAGTACCTGCTTTTTGCCCATTGAAAATTTAAGGTCTAAGTAGCAAATACAAACTTTTACATAGAAAATGCCTTGGGAAAGGACCTTAAGAAGTCATCCTGTCCATCTACTTTAAAAAGCAAGGCGTGGAACTAAAGTATTTAAATGTTCTATTAGAAATCAGGAGATGAGCAGTGGAAGAAATTATTCCTATATTGTATCCTGTCTGGGGAAGATCATGATTTCTACCTTGCCCTGCAATACCTCGTAAATTTGAGTAAGGTATAAAAGAAACCCCAGATTCTGAAAACGATGCTTACAGTCTTTGAATTCAGAGGGATCACGAAGTCTTTTTGGGTCAGCATGGTTTACTCAGTTAGACAGTAACTGGGATTAATTGGTAGAATCTATAAATAGTAGCTGATTAGAAACAAGATCTTAAATATGTATTCAAAATAAACTGAACTGTTAGACCTTCTGAGTTCACTGATCCCTGAGTAGTACATCTCTTAATGTTGATCTTGTGACTGTGTTCTTCAAACAGGAAATTACTGGTGAGAATTTTAAATTGTTATTATTTCCTTTAGCTTAGAAGATTAAGTAGCTGTTTTACAGTGCTCAGCAAAATTTCCAATGAACCTTTATTACTTTTGTAGATCAGTCTTTTTTTAATATTTGTTAGAGATGTTGCTGCCCGAATTCAGCCACTTGTACAAATGAAGTTATTTATTACATTGTATTAATTGCAAATTTATACCTTTCAGAAATTGCTTTTGCAGTTCATATTTCTGCAATACAATAAAATAATAGCTGTGCAACAAGAAGCATGATACTGGGGAATCCCTGAGGTGTTATGCAATTAATACAAAGGATGAATATCAGTAAAGGGGTCTGGGGTGATTTGAGATGATCGTTTTTAATATATAGGAGAACTTAAGGATGAAGAATAAAATTTATCTAGTTCATGCTAAGGAGAGAACTCAAAATTTGGAAACAATTTTTTTAGAAGGAGAAAACCTTTATGAAAAGTCAAAATGACATTTGAAAAACAGAAGGAAATTCTTTTTATAATAGTTAGGGCAAACACACATGAATGATCACATAAGAATGTTTTGTGATCATTATTTGTATCTCATAAATTTTTGAGATCAGTTATTAGGGGATGAAAGCTACATTCCATCGTTCTGTGTAAAACCTCACTGAAATGATGATATTCCTTCCATTTCCATGTAGCAAAAGCTCATCTTATTTCAAGATGGTGTTTTTTTCCCCTGTATAGTCTGATACTGTTCTTCCACCTCTTGGGGAAAGAAAGGACATCTTTGGTTATATCAGGTTTCCCTAAATCAAAAAATACTTTCACTGTGTCAGATTACAGGTGAACAAGTGGGAAAACCTTGTTCCTCAGTAGGGGTTTAGCTAGATACAAGGTTTGGTCTGACAGAGTTTGCATAATGTCATTCCTGCAATATAGGACATGCTGAGGAGAAGAGGACTTCTGTTGTGTTCTGACATTTCAGGTTAGACTAGCTGGTTGTGAATAGACACTTACTGGCTCGAAATCTCTGGATCAGACTCCCTTCCTTCAGTCCTTGCTTTCATTGCTTCTGAGGAATGTTGCATTGCTCTCGATGTCCTGAGAATACTTGCAGCTCTGTGTTAACACAATATTTTTCAAAGTATACACAAAGAATATATATCTCCAGCTCTCTTAAGACGGAATGTGATTCTCTAGTCTATTTGCCAGTAAGGGCAAGGGGGCTTGTTGCTTTTTATTTTCTCTGAAGCATCAAAGAATAGACCCAGCTCGAAATAGATAAGCGTGAAAATACCTCAGGTGTCTAGCTGCTATGTCTTGTTCCTATGCCAATGTTAATAACAGTTGACCAAATATAGGACAGAAATGTATTTTTTTTCTCAGATCATCTGGGGCCTTTATTTTTTCTTTGGGCCTTGTCTGCAGCAAGGCAAATAATTTGTCCTCTGGTATCGGCTGGACATGTATCATATAATCAACTCCCTGCCATTTTGGGAATGGTGTTTGTTATTTGCCCTGCTCTGGGTCTCTGCCTTTTTACTTTCTTCCACCTCTTCTCCTGCCCTCTCCAAGGTACACTGGGCCTGATTTAATGGCCTGTGGACTGAATGTCAGACCAGATGATTTGATCCCTTCTGTTTTGATTTCTGTGAAAGCTCTAAAGTACGGATGTTCTCAGTCTGACTCCGCTAGTTAGTTACTGTTACATGAATCACTTCTGTGCCTTGTGCCTCAGTATTCCCGTCTGGAAAACTTGGATATTATTTAGCAGCTTCAGACATCATACATATTAAATAATTGGAAAAAAAATTGAACGTTTAGTCTAATTAAAATACTCATCTCAAGAAAACAAACAATTTGGACTTGATCTTCCTCATATTAGAGCAAGACTGGAACTCAGACCAGATATTAATTGCTATACAAATGTTTCATGTTTTTTGTTGCATGACTAGGTACCATTAGTCTGTACAGTTGCGCAGTTGGTTGTCTCATCCGTGTAATATTCTGCTGCTGCTTCCTTTCATGGCCAAAAGATGTGCTGCTTTACCCACTACAGTTTCTGTAAGCTTGATGCTGTTAACATTCATATCTATTAAAGAGTGTCCCAAAATGCAAAGTATACAAGGGAATGCTAATTGAAATTACTGTATTTATTTCTCTCTGAGGAAAAGTATCAATGTAGTATAATAGTATGTCTCAGGGCTAGAGATCTTGGCATTCACATTCATAATAACAGCAATCTACTTTGTGCTAAAGATAATGGGACTCAGTACTTTGCTAGAAGCAGTATCTTTCATGTGTCTTCTGTGGTATGAAGCCGAAGCCTAAGGCAGTTAGATAACACACATTAATAGGGACAAAACTTTCATAATATTCAGGGAGTAAATATTCACCACTTCTGTGTTAATCTGGAAACACAACACCGTGGCTGTTGGGTATAAAACCAAATGGAAAAGCATCTGCTTCTCTGGAGATGGAATCTTTGAAAATAGAAATGACTAGACAGCATCAAATAGGCAAGCCAGCAGCACAGTCTGCGCGTGGAGCTGCGCAAAGTGAAGTTCATCTCTCTCTACTTTTTCACACACTGCCTGCACCTCTGACAATGACTGTAAAACCTCAATTGCATATGGCTCTGGAAAGAATCTGTACTTTCCCTCTATTTTCCATAAAAATATAGTTAATCTGTATTTCAGATTAACTGGGTTCCCAGATTAACGGAAAGCTGCCCGGCAGCAAAGGCCCTGGGGGCGTTGGTGGGCAGCCGGCTGAACATGAGCCAGCAGTGTGCCCAGGTGGCCAAGAAGGCCAACAGCATCCTGGCCTGGATCAGGAACAGTGTGGCCAGCAGGACTAGGGAAGTGATCGTCCCCCTGTACTCGGCACTGGTGAGGCCCCCCCTCGAGTACTGCGTTCAGTTTTGGGCCCCTCACTACAAGAAGGACATTGAGGTGTTGGAGCGTGTCCAGAGAAGGGCTACCAGGCTGGTGAGGGGTCTGGAGGACAAATCTTACGAGAAACGACTGAGGGAACTGGGGTTGTTTAGCCTGGAGAAGAGGAGGCTGAGGGGAGACCCTATCGCTCTCTACAGCTGCCTGAAAGGAGGGTGTAGCCAGGTGGGGGTCGGTCTCTTCTCCCAAGTGACAAGTGACAGGACAAGAGGAAAAGGCCTCAAGTTTCGCCAGGGAAGGTTTAGATTGGATATTAGGAAAAATTTTTCAGTGAAAGGGTTGTCAAGCGTTGGAACAGGCTGCCCAGGGAAGTGGTGGAGTCACAGTCCCTGGAGGTATCTAAAAGACGTGTAGGCATTGTCCATAGGGAGATGGTTTAGTGGTGGGCTTGACAGTGTTAGGTTGATGGTTGGACTGGATGATCTTAAAGGTACCTTCTGAACTAGACGATTCCCTGATTCTTTGATTCAAGTTCACAGCAGGAGGTTTCTGCTTAGTCTTTGCATAACCTTTGCATGCACAGTGTTCTCAATGCCTGTTTATTCTGTTGGCTGAAAAATAAACCTTTTCAAAGAAGTAGAAACTTGCTTTCTTTCCCTAACTGATACTGCATCCCTCTCATTATTGTCTGCCTTCATCAGTATATCACTTTAATGAAGTAATGAGCTTGGTTTGTCATGACAGGAGACAAACCTGTGAAGAGCTTTATTTTCATTTCACAGAGCTGCGCCACTGTACATTTAGTGTAGTTGTAAGCTAAATGCTTCATCATTTAATTATGTCACCATTAACAGCCGCTTATGATAATAAAAACTTTTTGTGAGTTTTACTCCTCTTGAAAGGTACGATATGCACTGTACGCTTTTGCTCTCAGTGAGACGGTCACTGTAGCATGTGAAGGGCGGCTTTGTGTCAGGGCGTGGACGACGGGCCAGCTGCAGGGGAAGCAGCTGTTTTGCTCAAGCATCATATAGATTTTAGACTGAAGAATGAAATTGTGTTCTCATGATGTTTAGTTAAGCTCTAATAGTGATCTTGATGTGATCTGTTGTTGCCAACATATTGGTTTGAATGTTTTATAATTTGTAGAACAGCTCAAATCTCATTCTTAGTTTAAATTTATGTGGTATTACATAATCAAAGATACCGTCTGAAGTAGTGTTGATTTACAAGTCTGTATGTGTTTGGTGCAGAGCTGTGCCCACTGACAGTAACTTTTGCTAAAAGTTTTGGGAATGTATTTTAGCAATATGTAATATCTATTTACATGTTTTAATGCAGTTGCACATAAAGTATGTGGTTTTTATTTAAGAAGTCTCTTGGAAAATTTTGTGGATGAGGCTTTGTCTAGAAAATTGCAATCCCAAATGCTTCTCTATTTTGTGAGAAAATAATTTTATTCATTTGAAAGACAATGTGAAGGACTCCAAATGAAAAGATTTTAAATAATCATTCTAAATATTCCACGCAGCTGAAGCCCAGAGACGATGTCTTTCCCTCCTCAGCAAACTGCCTACTCATGTTAAGCATCCCGGATTAAAAGCCCTCAGTATTGCACAGATTGAGGTGACAGATGTGATACACTTTTCTTTCTAGGACTAAAGTGGCTATCACTCTAAATGGCCAAAGTTATTAAAAGCAACAGATATTTCTATTTTTCATCCACAACAGATAATTGGACACATAATTTTTATGGACTTTAAAAATGTTATAATTGTACTGAGATAAATATTTAAAATTTTGAAATATTAGCAGATGGGCTAAAACACAAAACTGACTTCGTATTGTGTAAGAAAAAGTTTACTTTTAATTAAAGCGTCTCTTTATCGTGTCATTTAAGGGACTGTTAAAAGATTGTGTGGATATAAAGAAATATTCAAGCATAGTTAAAAAGACCTTTTTAGCAAATACATTTCCCCCAAAAAACCCTGTAGAGCTTTCAGGGTGAAAACAGCTTTTTTCATTCAAGAAATTCTGCTGAAGTGTGTTTACATCTAATGTTGTATTTAATGTTTCTATACTATTTAAAGCTACGTGCACACCCGCAGAATCAGAGCCAGTGATAGTAAAATGAAATACCAGTAACCTTTAACAAAATATGCATGGAGCATGATTCAGTTTTGAAATCCATCTCAGTTACACAAAGCACAAAGTAGGTATGTTCAGCTGTCAAGCTCATACTGCTTATTTTTTTGCATAAATAATAATAGCAGCATGACGTGGGGGTACCGATATTTTAAAATCGTCTGGTTTTAGTATGAGTTCACTTGTGTGAAGTATGAGGAATAATTTTTGAAAGATGGTGGTAAAAAAGGTCCTTCCCTGTGGAAAGAATATAGAGTGAAATTCTCCCTCACAGTAAACTTGCAGCAGTGTGTCTGAGGTTATACTGGATGGATGGACAGGAGGACTCTGGGTAGCTGTTAAATCCCAGCGTTGTCGAACATCCGTTCGGATAAACAGGTCTTTGGGAGTTTCCGTTACTTTTCATTTAGGGGGATTTTAATATAAATTGACTTTGAACTCCAGAAAGATGTTTTCAGTCTGAAGCAGAAGACTGGTGAGAACATGGCTCTTGGATGAACTGATCAAAGCAGTTGAGTGGTAGCTCTTCCTGGTTTGATTTTCTTACTAACCATTTTACTGAGGTGCCCTTCTGTAAGACTGCTACTGCACTTTGAAAAGGCTGAGTAGGAAAGATATAAAAATAGTATTTCTTCTGTGCAAATTAAACAATTACGAAGAGTAATTAAAATGGAGAAATGTAGAGAGAAAATGTATTAAGGATTACCAGGCATTTCGGTGAGAATGTAACTGTGAAGATATCAAAATCATATTTGCAATTAACATTTAAATAGCTCTCACCCCAAATCTGTTGCAAAATCATTGCAGTTATTAGGCTTACATTGAGTTTGGTCATAACAATCAGTGCAATATATAGGTTTGTTTATGGGATATATCCTATATAGCATAAGTATTCAAGAGAAGAAATGTGAGAAATGCTCCAAATGAGGCAGCAGTGGATTGAGCCCTGGCTTGTAATATTTTTGATTTCCAGGTTTTGTTACTGGTTATCAACGTGACTTTCATCATTTCCTCTTTTGTAGTATCAGGAGCTGGGCTCAGTAAGACATCCAGTAAGATGCAGTGAGAAATATTGATGAAAAAACATGGAAAAATGAAAAGCCACATATTGTTGTATTGTTTACATTTCTAACATGAAAAGCAGCAGCTCATAGTGCATATGATTCTGACTGTACTTTTGCCTGACTGCTCCTCCAGTATCAAAACCTTAAAACCCCGCAATAATTTTATTCCATTTTCTACTCAGTTCACTATAAGACTAAAAGGATTTTAATTAGACCTACTTCACAAGCTGTACTGAGACCATCAGCGGTGCCTGTACATGAAATGAAAAAGTAAATGAAGCAAAAAGATGCTCTAGTTTCAGGCACATTTTCTTGGGGTTGACAATGTAACTTATTTAGTAGGAAGGAAGTACTCTTTTCAGTGCTTGAATTACTAGAGGATTTCTGTGGTCTGTGGCACACTGAAGGTTGCATTAAAATATCATAAATAGTCTGTCTTACCCTTTAAAGTTTTTATTAAGAGCTATTTTGGCTAGCACAGAGGTTGCATATAAAATGCACTGTTTTCTTTCCTCTTCCTTTTCCCCTTCAGGTTGGAATAATAGATGCCATTTAGAGCAATGTTATCAACGTGGCATTCACAAACCTGTACGCCATTGTGTAGTATTAAATTGTTCAACTTATTTTCAGGGTTTTCAGAGGGAACAATCAAGCTCTTTTAAAAATGATTTGAATTTCTCAACTATGAATACATCTGGTTAAAATACATTTAAATATCCAGATCTAGTGAGAACTGGGTATATGGCTGTAATGTAGCAAATAGAACAAGAACTGCAGTCATTACAGCTCTGAAATACTTTGTACAAATCTATTGCGCCTCATTTTGTAATTCACTAAATTGATATTCAAATTCTGTTTGATATTGTTCCTTCAGTACCGCCTACTTAAATTAACAGTACTGAAATTCTAACCTAATACACCTTTCACCCACACTTGGATTTCTCAGAAAATATTAAAAATGAAAACATTTATTATTTATTAAAACATTATTGTGTATTTTCTCTGATCTGTAAGCAAAACTCTGTGACAGTAATAAGATCTAGAAAATGACAGCTGAGGTTTTTGTCAAGTCATTGTTTCCCAACACTTAATATTTGTTTAAAGTCTTTGTTTAAAGCCAAGCAAACTTTTAAAATTTATTTTTAACTTTATTCTTATCCTCAACATAACTGCCTGTTTTACTTGCCGAGCATGTTGAGAGAGGCTGCTGTATGTAGCTCGTGGACTGAGGCACACGCTGGCCTAAAAATAGGGCGTAACATGGGACTAAACTTGAATTTGCTCATTCCTATTTGCAGTATCTTAACTGACAAACTGTTTCCTATTCATTTGAATGGGACTAGCGATGGATCATGTTCTTGCGTAAGGAGACATACTGAATAGGTCTGTGGGTCTAAGAGGGATGGCATATTTGTCACAGATCGTATGGTGAGTTATAGATGATACCTGCTGTCTTTTGTGCTCAGTAATCCCGTTATACTCCAGGAGTATGCAATATGAAGGAGAGCAGATGGTTCTGTCTCTGCTGCCTGCCTTCTGAGTTTCTGTCCTGGCCGTACTGCCGGAGACACATTGAATAGGTGCATTTCTCTGCTCTTCTTCATTTCTATGTGGGTCTTAGATGGTGTTTGTCTGAGAGCAAAGTCTGTGGTCGTTATGTGAGGCGGAACTTTACAGTGGCTGGTTCCTTAATCCATTTTTTTAATCACACTTGCTTTTTGTAGTTCTGGGATGGTCTAATGTAGTGCATGTTCACTGGTCAAAACTTAGAAAATGCATTTTGCTTTCTTCTTCCCCCCTCTTTCCGTGGAATCAGCTGGGTATTATGTTACTTGTTCTCTCCAGGGCACAAGAGGTAACGTTCCCTACTTGGTTAAAATGGATTTGGCTGAGGAAGCTTAGCTTGATTCTTCTCCCAAGATGACAGTTATTAACAAAAGACAATATTTTCTTTCACTTAGCTCATCCTTCCCCAGAAAGTAACACGTGAAGATGCCCCTCAAACTTTCTGAAGTTTTTATCGCTATCAGTTATTGCAATCTAGTATTTAAGCGAGGAAACTTGTAGCTATCGCAAGACATTTCACGCATACTTTTCCCAAGTAGAATATTGTGTGGGCAGTGTAATACTTTATTGCAATTAATAGGTTTTGACTTTTTAGAGTGGCAGGGGGAAGTGTGAAAGGACTTTATTTCAAGCATTGTTTGCTTTTATTGGAGAAGGCCACTGAATAAATTAATTTAGCTATTAAAACAAGCTATGGTTTCATTTGGTGTTTTGTTCCCCCATCTCTAATTGTCTCCCAGTCCCTAAACAGACACAGTTTACCTTCATGCTTAGGACAACTGGCATTGTTAACCTCTGCTTTAATCCTGGAGATTCAGATATCTCCTGGGAGAAAAGGTTTGCAGCCCTCAACTTGATATTCCACAACAACTGATATAGGAAACAGTGTACTGTGTGTGTTTTATTTCTTTTTTTTATGCCGTGCAACTTATTGGAAAACAAGTGAAAAGAGTATGAGTGCAGGCTTTTGGTATGGGATACAATGAAATAGCGAGAATTGGTTTATGCATGGAAATTTGGCATTGTTACAGTAAAGCAGAGATCCCAAGGTCAGATGGTGGGAGAGTCTGAACGTTGCACTGATTTGATTGCTAAGGTTCAAATTATTAGTATCTCCTGGCTCTGGATCAGTATTTCCCAGCTTCTAAAATTCATATATTGGCTTGTACAATTCATTACTTCTTGGGGAGTGCTTTATACTAGTACAATAAGATGTGTTACGCCCATGATTGAAGGAATATGCAGGTAAATACTTGGTGAGTTGGAGTGGAGCAATGTTCAGTCAGCAGCTGTACAATGGTTGGTTTGTTTATTTTTTTAAATGCAGATAAAGGTGCAGCACAGAAATTATAGAACTTGGAATTTTGTGTCTGTAATCACAGGAGTTCAATATATCAACTGAAGATTAGGGAACTGTTTCTACAGCATTCCTTCTTTTTGATGATTGAATCCTACCTAGGTTTTAGAAACGGCAGCCTACCTCTCTTGAAGATGGTGTGGGCTTTATGTTGCAGATTAAAAAGTAAAGCTTTCAAATGGACCTTTGAACACTAGAAATAATAACTTGCTTGCCATAAGTGCCTGAAATGTCACTGACTATTTCGAATTTTGGGCATTCAGGAGGCCTGAAAAAAAAAAAAAGTAGTGGTTTAGGTGAATGAAAATAATTTGAGGTGAATAGTTTTAAGGGGAAAGATGAAAACTGCCTGGGACTGAAGCCTGTGCCAGAATAGGCACAGTTTCCTAATACCAAATGCCCAGAGCTTGTTCTTCACATACATTAATTTGTTTGCATCTCTTTTGGGACTATCACAGGTATCTTTTTTAAAGGAAAGGAACACAGATGGGAGACTAACTCAAGTGTTTTAAACACATCCTTTGCTGCCACAGAGTGATTAGATTCTTTGGCACCATTAACCCCATTGACTCAGTCACTGCACAATGGCTGAAACTGCACTTCTGAAACACTCTGGCATGGAAACATTGACAGACTCGAGAAACGGGCTGAAGTGTAACGTGCTGCTGCTGCTGCCTATTGAACAGCTCTGGGCACAAATAGCTTCCTTTTAATATGGACAGCAAGACTAAGTGAAATTTTAATCAAACAAAAAAGGCTGGCTGAGAATACTGAAATGCCAGACCTTGTGGTATTTTGACAATATTGGATTTGTCTTCCCTGCACTCTTGTAACTGTTTCAATTAGCTTTTGTCTCTGTTTTGACTTAATTTTTTCTTCTTGTTTAAATTCAGCTTAGTTTGCTGGTATATTGCATACTTATTTGTCTTTTAAATTCACATTAATAATGTCTCCAACCATCAAAAGCATAATCTATGCTTTGTTTTCAGACACAACATGAATTTAATGTAGTATATGAATGTTGCTATATTTTTATTCCCTTTGTTTTGTTGTTGTGGTGGTGGTTTTCTCTTTAAATATATCTTTTATTTATAAAATACCACATACTCTTCTTATTTAGAAGCGCTTAATAAGAGAAAGGATCTTGTGTATGTATCACTTCTAAGTTTCAAAGAGCTCGGCTTTAGTGTTATGCTGATATATACCTAAACAAACAATTTTCGATGTATATTTTGGTCCTGCCAGCTGAGCGAAGTGTAGAAACTCACCTTTTTATTGATTCTTCAGTGTGTTTGGGACAATTGCTCAATTACCTTGAAACAACAGAAAAGCCTTATATTAGATATGGATTTAGAGATAGGTTTTTTTAGAGGTGCCTTTTGTATCAAGTGAATTATGTAAGTAATCTGATTTTAAGAAAGTGGTTTCCTTTTTTCCCCTTCTTACTTGGTGGTAGCTTAAACTCCCTGATGTTTGTATAGCAAAATACTTCAATATTTGTGATACAAATGTTTACAAAAGACAAATACAGATATACCCTACATTAAAAACAAATCACAGGGAGGTTATTCAGCACACCTGTGCCACTGATCACAGGCAGAATCATTCTACTCATGTTGCATGCTGCTCTTAATATGCATTTTCCTGAAGCAGGGTTGGATAGGCTCTGTTTGACATACATTGCTAATGCTGGCATCAAATTGATTGCCACCGCTTAGGACTTCCTTCCCGCATTTTTGCATTGAGAATTTATTATAGAAGATGGATCAATTTCTCACAAAAGCTTCTTTTTTTGTTTGTTTTGGAGGTTTTTCTGGTTTTGGGTAGGTTGTTTTTTGTTTGTTTGTTTGTTTTATTTTAGTGGCCAAAATAAACCCGCCAAAAACAAACCTGTTCTAGAGATTAATTTTATGCTATTGTCGGTTCAAAATACATTTATCCTCCCTATTGTTAATGATTTCTTTTTGTTGCTGTTGTTGTAACTGAGGAAATAACTAAATGTCAGTAAAAATTTATATCAAGTGATGTAAAAGTAATGGTCTTAGTATTAGTTCATATATTCTGGAGAAGTGCAGAGGACAAACTAATCATAATATGGCTGATAAAAAGGCAGGAAATTTGCTGGTACTCGGTAGAAGTCAGTTGGAAATAGGACTGCTTAGGATCTGTGCTTGGGATGGGTCTTAACTTTGCATATTGCTTGCAGATAAAAAATTATGAAAGACGACCCTTTTTCAAAATGAAATACTTTCTCTTTTTTGTGTGTTTAAGATATTTTTCCCTTTTGAAACCTGTTTTGTGCTGAGCAGTTTCTTTGAAACTGGACCAATGATGCTAAACTAATAACTTAAGATGTTCAAAAAAAATCCTTAAGTTTCATTTAACAGATTGGAGGCTTTCATTAGCAAAATCTAGCCTTTTCAATCTTAATTAAAACTTCATTTTGTATTGTAGAGTTATCAGTTGGAAAGGATGGTGTATGGCAGTAGAGGTAGAAAAGGAGAATGTGCACGCTACTGAACATCCAAGGGATGTTATTTTCTTCAGTGTACAGTAGTGCTAGCTTGAATTTCACGTCCATAGGCAATGTGAAATGAAAAGAAGACTGATTCTCAGGGAAGAGAAAAAAGTTTTGTGTTCACAGGAGATTATGTCAAAAATTATGTCAGTTAATTTGAAGGAAGGGGAAAAACTATAGTCTGAGGTAGGAGCAGGAGAGGAATGTCAAGAATTTGTGGTAATAATTAGTGAACGATGAGATATAGTTGCAGTGAGAGGTCAGTTTCAGAAATAATCTTGTTTTAAGGGATATTTACTTAGAAGTATGTGTATAAACTATAAACGAACCTGCTCAGCCTCCACCTAAACTTGATCTAGAACTAATTACATTATTTTAGAATATGTTGTAAAACAGGAATTGTAACAATTACGGCTGTCATAAGGACCGTAGGTTATACCCTTCAGCCCACAGATACACTCAGGGTAAGCAGTAATTATTATCCAACTATTTCTTGAAAGGAGAGAGGAAATCTGAGAGGTATAAAGCTTCTGTAGATTCTAGGAAAATACATCCATAGCTGAAGAATATGAGAACTCCGCTTGCCCCAAAGCACTTCTGACTACAGTCTCCTTTGTAGAAGAGAGAGATAAGATCCTTAGTTGCCAGATCTGCACTTTCTGTATTGTTGAATCAATTCTGTTTTTCTGTCTCAAACTCAGTTATTTCCTAGAGTCACTGCACAACTATTTCTTAATTTCCAGTCTAGAAGGATTTGCTGATTGCTGGTAATTCTTTGATCACTTCTTCAAACAACTGATCATAATAATGATAATGCTCTTATTTAATGAGGCAGCGCTCCTCTAAAGACTAAGCAAATATTATTTATGACTCAACTTATTCAGGTAAAGAGAAGTTTAAATCATCATGTAGTACCCAAGGGAGGGCTGCGCTATTTTTGTCTAAGATTTCTCGAAAGAAATATGAGTGCCTGCATCCTATAAGATTTCCTTAGTAGATCTGATGCTTCTCAAATTGTGCAACTTTTTGTGCATAAATACGAGGACATTGCATAGATCTTTGCTGTGATATATTCAGTTCTTTACAAACAAACAGTTCCTCCAAAATGTACTACAAAGTATTTGTTCTTATATTCTTCAGTCTGGAATCTTTTATACGTTTCAGCTCAAGTGTCTCCTCTTCCTCTATTCACAAAAAGAACCTATATAAAGTTTGTGGGTAGGGACAACAGTATTTTCAAGGCCTTGGTTGCATCTTCCCTTCCAAATTACAGCCATCCTAAATTATTTACTAAAATACCTATGCCAGCACAAAGCCCTAGTAGTGACACAGTTATGTAAGGATTGGCCTTTGGCAAGAAATAGCTCATTTTGTTCAAAAAGTGTGTTAAACCACACCAGAAAGTTTTGTGCTGTTGACCTAAGTTATAACTTCAGCCAGCAAGATGCAGATTGCTCTCTCATGATTTTCACGCAAGAGTGTTTGAATTAACGTATTCTATGTGTAGCTTCGTAGGATTGTCCGCTTCAGCTTTAGCTCCCATATGTGGCTGCCATTGCACAAGTGGAGCTAAATTCAAGCTAATGCTTACAGTGGGTAGGGATAATGTGGAAAAGTATGCAAGGAAATGCTTTAGTCACAATTAATATTTAGAATGCTGAATAAAAGTAAAGCTATACTAAGGTTAGCGAAGTGACTTTGTGTGCTTTCCTTTTTATTCCCCCCAAACCCTATCTTTGAGATTTCATGAGGGGCCTCTGAAACGATGCTGGGAAGTGCTTTATCAAAATGGTAATAGAACATTTGATGTAAGTATACTCCAGAGGCTCTGTATGCCAGCCAACGAAAATGAAAAGAATTGCCAGCATCTCTTCCAAAAACAACCAGCTAATTATGTTAGCAAACTACATATACATAGTGAGGTCAGCCTTGCTATCCTTGGTCTCTGAAAACATTACCATCCATGAAATTTTATTTGCTAGTTGTCAGTCCATGGAGTCTCAACTGGTTCTTCCATACATGATTCATAAGGGCAAAGGTCTTTAAAAATTTCCACATCATCCTGACTGATTCTGTCTCTCATAATCTGCTGCTGCTTCCTCTATTACACCATGCTTCTTTCCTTTGCACCACACGGTTCTCCAACGTTACTGTTTGTTTCCCTTGCATATTACCCTTATTTTCTTTTTCCTCATTTAATCTGCATTTCTTGGTACATAGAGTGGAGTTTGATCTGTTTCTTTCTTATGTGTGTCTTGGAATCAGAGACTAGCCGAATATGACAAGAATTTATACCAGGGACAGATTTTGTTCATTTCAAATAGGAGTGACCTATGGGGAAAAGGATTTATTGAAAGGTAATGACATTTGCTGCTCGTTGAAAACTGAAGGGAGCTACAGGGTCAGTCAGTTCAGTGAAAGGGGCAAAAAATTTAAAATGGATGGAGTAGATTAAGACCATTGTGTTCAAATACCTGTTTTCCACTTGAAGCAAGGAAAATTCTAGTAACAGGACTGAAGGGAAAAAAAAAGCACAACCAGAAGGGTAGAATGCGTAATAGTATCTTCAAAGCTACTAAATGAAGAGAAAACAAAATGGGGATGGCAAATGTTACAAAAAATATTATGCAATGTTTTCTAGCAACCAAGTAAATAAATAATTCACTTGGTTTTATTTTTAAGTGCAACAGAATAATATTGAAGATAATCAACTGAAGAGAAATAACTGCTGTTGTACAAGCAATATTCTCGGTCTCTTTGAATGTGTGTATCATTTTCTAAATGTAGTATCATGAATGGATATACTTTTAGATTCCAGCACCAGAGATGCCAATTTCCCGTTGAGGGTATCCTCCTCAAATTGACAAAGTAATGATGGAGTTATTTTTCTATTATGATTGCTTGAATTACTTTGTTTTATGTAAATTGAAGGATGCACCTACTGAATTTTCTGGGAATTATTTATGCTGAAGTCTTACCTGTTTCCTTCTGAAACAGAGAAGTTTTAAGATTTTATGCTTGGATGTCAGCGACTGTGTTTACTTGCTTGAATAAATATGTTTTGTAGGATGATTATAAACAGGATTCTAAATGGCTAATGTAGCTGTATTCTGAATGAGCAGTCAGTGCCATCTACAAGATGACGTTGTTCCTTAACAGCAATACACATTCTTTTTGGCTTAGAGAACCCCCCCGCCTTAGAAGGCTCTTTTTTATTTTGAACCAAAGCACTTAAACATTTTTATTTACAATATTTTGTTTCATACGGTTGTCTTTCTCCATATAGACATTAGTTGCATTTGTTCCAGTAAAATATATCCTCCTGTAAAAAGCAGGCCTTTTGTCTTCCTGGAGATCCATCATTGGATCTTACGCTTGTTCTTTAGGTTGTCTCCCTCTGTGGTATCCAGTAGCTTAATGGCAAGGAAACTGTTTCCTGGTGTTCGCAATTACATGGAAATGGAACTATGTTAGCCAGATCCTGAATAATGACATTAGCTGTTCTAACTGTTGATTTATTTAAAGACCATTTAATGACAGAATTTGTTATTCATGTAATGACATTGAAAACTACTTTTTTTTATTATTTTTGGCCTGGTAATCCTAATCTTCAATAGTGTGGGTTAGTTGTATTTTGTATGCTCAAAACATTGGGGAAATTTCCTACCAAGTATCGCTTATTTTGTATTTTAAACTACATTTACTTTTTTTTTTACCTTCCAAGCACTATGAAAACTTACAGCTTTGTTTTTCTGGAGGCTAAAGTGATTAGTTAATATAATATTTAGAGATCTATCAGTCTTCAATATGATTACCTTAAGGAACAGAAAATAAGGGTTTTTAAAAACACTTTTCAAAAACTATAGTATACCCTAGGACACTTGAGACTGATGATAAGGTCACCAATAAAAGAACAAGCTTTATATTAATATATTAATTTAAATGAGGCATCAGAATCCTGTTTTCCAAAAGCACATAACGCCCATTTTTCAAAATAACGAAAGCCTAAGGGCCCACCTTCGAGTCTCATGCAAAAAAAAAAAAAGAGATGGCTTAAAGTGGAACAAAAATTAAATGAGGTGCTGCAGTTGCAAAATAAAAATGTGCAGCTGTCCAGGTATCCCGTTGCACAGCTGGGCAACTCCGTGCACTTTCTGCCAAAGGGGCACTTTCAGCTCTGCCCCCAGGGTCCAGTGGATGGTCCCTGAGCGTATCTGCTGGCTGCGTTCCACATGCAGCACACCAGTTACGCGAGCTTTGCTTTAAAAAGGCGACCACAGGAGGAAGTCACTGTGGTGGGGCTTATCTTGTGTGTAATAACACAATCATGGGAGTAATCACCCGGCATTAATTTATTTTTCAACATGGGCAGATTCAAGCACATTTTCTATTTTGTAAGACAAAGCCCTACTTGCCTGGTTCTGTTATTCTGCTGCTCCTGTGGACGCCAGAGCCAGAGGAGAAGAAGCAGGAGTTCTCGTCTGTGTGCATAGTTTTGTGTATTATAGGAAAAAATCTCGGTCTTTTTTTAAATACCTCTTCTTAAGCAAAGGAAGTAGTGATTTGAAATGTAAAATTAAATTCTCAGTAGATACTGACAACAGCAAGCATTTGAAATTGTTCACCTAGGATTTTCAGAATTAGTTGAACACATGTTCCCTCTAAAGCCAATAATTAAAATCTAAAAAAAAATCCAGGAAATTGCTGATTTTGAAGAATTTCACCAGTAAAAACATATGCAATTACCTGGAATTTTATGGACTTTTTTAATATTACTTTTGATTAACAGGTTCCTTCTCCTTTGAAATAGACTTAAATTATTTTCACCAAAATCAAACTACTCCTAATAAACTGCTAAAAACATAGAGTTTGAACTTAAAGTTGGTGTTGCAACCAGTGAAACAGTGGAGAGTAGCCTAGTTTCTGTAGTGTTCTGTAATTTTCTAAATGAGGCTGAATGTGGTTATGATCTTATTAAATCAGTACAATGATAATGTGAATAATTTACTACTGTGAGGTAATCATAAGGGTACATTTTTGAAAAAATAATTACTTTTACCTCCACTGAGAATTGCTTGGAGTATTTAGGCTACGTTTCATGGTTCAGTAATTTGAGAAATCATAAAAATTATTACGATTAAGGAAGTGGTTAATAATGTATATCTTGTTTAGTTGTATTATGGAAACCAAAGTAATTCCTGTTTTAATTGTAAAAATGTTAAATTTATATAGTGGCAGGCAAATGAGTCATGTGGTGATTAATCACGTGATCAGATAGTGGAGCTGGCTTGCTTCTGGACAAGAAGGCCTTTTTTATTATTCTTGCAGGATGTTGGAATACGTGCCTAGTGCCATGCTGCCTGAACTCAGGGGTCTCTTTCTCCCTTTCTGTGTTCCCGTACAGGTAACTGCAGACACACGGTGCTTTTGGGCTTCAGAATAGAATCTTGCTTAACCTGTTTATCATCAGCGTGATTCTATGTGGAGTGCAAGAGCTGTGTAGTTTGGCAGCAGGGTTGCCAGGGAATTGGAGGGATTGGTAGGGGCCATTCTCCATTTCACCTCTGTAAAGCTGACCAGAAACAAGGGAAGGTGAGCATCGCATTGTGTGAAGTGTTACTTGTTTTTCATCCGATACAAATACCAAAATGACGGCCTGTGCAGGTCAGCTTAGGTCAGGGTGTAGGGGAGAGGCTGTGTTCAGAAGGGGAGTCGCCTCGAGTGCCGGGTTTCCAATGGGACCAGCGTATAATACTGACCCGCCCGTTTAATTTGCTTGGAACAGTCGCTAGGCATTTATCTTTACAAGCTCTGTTGGCATGGTCATCGTTGTCCACAGCACAGAACAAATTTAAAAAAGCTATTTCCAAAAGGCATAGTTTCTCTTTGAATGATGCGTTGTCCCAGGAGAGTGAGCTGGAGAAAGTAACCGTATAGTAGTATTGAAACAAAGAAACAAGAAGGGAAGGGGGAAGGGAGAAAATACACTGCAATTGCAGAAAGAGTTAAGCCATTTTTCTATTTACACGCTTTATTTCACAAGTGTCTGACTCATTGGGCATAACCAGCACAGTTAAATTACAAAATTACTATTTGGTTCTTTTTTATTGACTACAATTCAAAGCTGCTTCAAGCCTTCCAAATTTAATCCCCCCAGCTCTTTGCCAAGAACATTACCTTTTATTTTCAGCATTAAACTGTGTAAGATACCCCTAAGGCTACATGTGAGCTCACCCTCCATGATAGGAGCTAACAGAGTGTATCAATTGTTCATGATTTCCTATTCTCCTGTAAATTGGGAGAGGCGGGAGGAGCACTGGAATGCGAATTTTGTACTGTCAGCAGTTCTTTTGCAGGCTCTAGCTCAAGCAGTGCATGTCGAGGTAATTAATTGTGGAATGTTTTCAGCTCTTCACTCTGAGTTACCGTTTAGCAACCTGTCAAAACTGAACTAATAAGCCCATTGCATGTATTTTGATATGCTTACTTTACTTTAACTGTTGGGATACTATTTCTCTTTCCCCCTTTTTGGTTCAGATGAAGTTAAGAAACTACCATGAGACAGTTAACATGGAAGGAAAGGCCATTTCACAGAGACATAATACACCCTTTCAGTGAAGTTTTATATTGCTTTGTCTCCTGGCAAATTCATTTGTTTTAAAGTATCAGAGATTTTTACGAGTGTATTTTGTGAATTTGCTCTCCATATGCTCCACCTCCTGTTCCCAAACGAGGAGTTTTCTTATTAGTTGATTGTATTGCAGGTGTGAAATGATTATTTATTACTGTAATTGCTTAATAATAGTGTCTTTTATTTGTGGAAATTAGCACTGCACTTTATAAATTTTAACATGTGACTTATGTATATTTTGAAAGTCAAATATTAAATCTATTTTTAATGGAATTAGATTTTGAAATGTCTGAGTCTGCTTCCTCTAATGTTGAAAAATCAGTGTTTAACAACAAAAATATTCAAATGAAAATATTTTAAAATCTGTTGATTTCTCTTTATTTCTAAAAGAACCTGTGATTTTTAACATCTTTCCCCAACATTTCTTCTATTTTGTTGAATAAATATAGAAGTTACTGTCCGAAATTGCCTACAAGACAATTACAAACTTTCACTTTTCTAGTGGTTTAAAAGATAATTTTCCTGTACATTTTGTTTTTGTAGCAGGTTCAAGACAAAGATCGGGATGAGAACATGGCTATGAGGAAATACGTGTGTGAATATATGCAAATGGCTTGTTTTTTCTGTCTCGTAAAAATGTGGATAGTCTCTGCAGATACATATAGTATGTGTGGATGTTACCTATCATGCATACAGTAATACAGTTTATTGAAAACTTCATGGTTGCTCACCAACTTTTTCAATGATAAAATCTGTTCAATTTGTATTCTAAACTATTCATAGTTGCGTGGAGAAAGACCACTGTCATGTGTATAGTAAGTCAGTGTGTTGCAAAATGAGTATAAGAGATAGTGTGCATACGCTGACAGTAACTTATGCCAGTGTAAAAATATGCATGTATATATGTACATGTGAGTATACAAGTTTACATTCCATCATTACAACTTAACCTGCGACTGAATTCCTGCCTGATGCAAGGTGGACATGGTGGCATTTGTTTCAAGTTGTGAATGTAGCTGGAATGATGCAATTGAGAAAGTGGAACTACTTTGTCTTCTGGAAGAAATACATTGGCCAATTTGGTGATATATATGATGGGTTTCAAGGTTGCTGATGGTGCTATATTCTAATATACTTATCTAGATTTAACTTTACTCCACTTGAGAAATTTGCAGTTTGTGAAACTTATATTTTAGGTATTTGTTTTGTTCTCTCCCCCCCCATTTTTTATTAATAACACTGAAGGTTTTGTCTTTGCACAAATGAAGTGACCTGTAGCAGCGTGGGATGGAAGGGCACTAGGTATTGAATGTATTGAAAACACAAATTAAATCTTTGCTAAAAATATCCTTCTGCCAATATATTGCAAACATCAGTTGTGAAGAACCCCATTATCCACAACAAGTGACCTTTCTGACCATCAAGATTTGCTTTATGTTTTGTTTTTTCTTTTAATTTATCCCTGCCAAAAATCATCGATCTGCATTTCTTTGGACTGAATTCAAATTTGTCTTGAGAGCAAATTAATACTGACAAAAAGTGTTCAAGTTGTCTTAAATTTGTCCTGTCTGTTGATCACATGAAATATTGTAGTATAGGCAATTTGGCAATAGAAGTTGGACAAATGAGAAAGGCAATTCAGCTTCAGGAGATGCTTAAATTCAAATATGAAAGGCAAAAGAAAGAGTAAAAGCCCAAAATGGTTTGATTTTATTTTTGCTAGATGAAAAACAGAAACTGGGAAAGGTATATTTGCTGGTTTGGAGAAATTAAGAGTGTACCTGAAAACAAGGACAGTGGTACGGCACTAGAAGCAGGAATTGCTGAAGAACGGAGGAAACAAGAAGTACTTTAGTTTTTGTGTTTCAGAAAATTGCATTAGGAGCATGATTTAGGGATAGCCCCTCTCACGCTGGTGGAAAGTTGAAGCCTGAGTATATAGACAAACATAATTGCCTTGCTTGTGCTGTTGATTGATTCACAGGCTGAACAGGTTCATGGCTGGACTTCTGTTTTGTTGGTCACAATCTGAGGTGAAAGATAGTGTTAATTTATGTTACAGTGCCTCATTTTGTTGGTGATCAAATGCTTTTGGCATTTTTTTTCATACAGATGTCTCAGTTGCTTTGCTTTCTCCTTCAGTGTGTGGAAAGTGCGTTCTGAATATTAGGCACACATAAATCTGTATTGGTAGAACACTTAGATACAAGAATTTTTCACTGTTACACTTTGAAAATGTGTGACTAGCTAGTTTGCAAAATTTTTTTCTTAGAGGTACACAAACACCTGTGAAGCAATTAGAAGTTCTGTTGTTCACAGTTTAACATGTTTTTTTTTCATCGGCACATTCTTGAAGCCTAAACTGTGAGATTTTTGTGTTGGTAAAATCTTAATGATAATATTTGATAATATTCCTGGAATAATACATTGAAGTCTTCTTTCCTCTCTTTAGAAACTTAAAAATTGGTTGTATATGTGTCAAAAGAGTCATATTAATTGCATCAAGAACAAGACTTTCATGCTTGTATGTGTTCCGAATTTTACAATATTCGCACGTATTTACTTTCTAATGTTTTCTTCCCTCTGTCCTACCACCTAGATTTTAAAATGTGTAAATATCAATATGGAAGAGTCTTCTCGTTTTCAACACTTGCATTGTTCTAGTGACTATGGAAGGAATTTACCCACGTTTGTTATAAAACTGATGCTAGTGTCCTCTCTTATGACATTTTGGGCATATGTGTTTTAGGGGAGTTCTTTTGTTTGTTTGTTTTGGGGGATTTTAGTGGGGTTTTCCTTAGCAGTGAGGTCATTTGTCATCCTGACAGTACCCTCCCAGCTAACATAGTGATGTTTGCTGACTTTCCAAAAGCTAATAAGTCTTTGCGAGTTGTCAAGATAAAGGTTAGCGGTACACAAATAATGGGGTAAGTGTTTACTACCAGCAGAAATTACTGTATTTACAGTTGGTATAGTGTTTCTGAAGAGCACCATAAATAAGTAAAGCTGTGTACATCTGAGCAATAATCATGGATTTTTTTTGTAAGTATTGAGGTTTGGATTACAGGTTGATACATGACAGTGTGTTCAGTACCTGGGTTTGCTGGAGAACTGATAAATTGGCATTTGATGTGATTATAAAAAATATATATAAATAAGGTTTCCATTCTTGGGATTTTAGGAAATTCTTTAAAAAAAAAAAAATCTCAAAGCCTCGCTGCAGGGAAAAGCTCCAAAAGTAAAGCAACGGGAGGGAAAAAGAAATGAGATCATGTGGTTCAGATGCTGGTCTCAGGACATCTGATTGTTTTCCAGTTCTGATACAGCTTTTTGGTAAGTTCTTTTTCCATCCAAAGCAGTCAAAGGCTCAAATCTACAATTTGCTTACTAGCAGAGAAATCCACAGTGCCTTCTCCACGTCCTTGCCTTCTAGCTGAGTTTAAGGGAACCGCTCCTTTCTCTGAACAGACCATTGAAAGAGTTGGGTCTATTTTTGAATATTAAATTTCAGATTCCCAAAATACATCATATTAATAACTTGCATTGTTGTGCAAGACTTCAGTAGTTTTGAACTAAAAAAAGGTAAAACGTATTTACCAGAAAAGCTATTTTAATATAATTTACTTAATATTTTGAGAAATGCTGTTTGATTGTTGGCTACAAAGAAATGTAAATAAGTCATTAAATTGTGTTAGATGTTGACACACTTTAACAATACATGAATCTGCAGATTCTTTCAATCGCCATTTGTAAAGCTTTTAAGAGTGAAACCCCAACCCAAGTGCTGCATCCAGTTGTCTCATAGATAACACTTGTCTTTCATTGTTTAACAGATAATCACAAGCTATAAAGTTGTCATTTTTAACCATGTTTCCTGTCATTGCTTTGTTTAATCATTTGTCTTTTCCAATTTTACTTGTGAATTGAAAGGGAAGGGGCAGTGAGAATTTTTGAGATTGAGTCTTTGGAAGAAGAAATGCTGAGGAGGTTCTGTGGTTGGTGACTGACGCGAATCGAACCGTTATTCAGTATGCACTTAGGAAGCACACTGCTATCAGGCAGACTTCTGTAACCCTGGCATTCTAGCTAACTCCCAAACTTAAAATGGCTTTGTCTCTCAATTTCATTAAAAAACAGTCCTTTTCTGAAATATTTATAACTGAATAAAAGCTCTCTGAAGTTTGTTACTGAGCACAGTTGACGATCGTTGCTGTTTGGGTTACTCTCTGGCGTTGTGCAAGTTGCCTTTCAGGCTGACAGACTTGTGGGGGAGTAGTGACCTGCAGCATGGCTCAGCGGCTGACTAGCTGGCTGCATCGTGCCTCGTCTATCAGGGACTCATAGATCATCTCATAGATCCTGAGATGGGAAAATACAGTCTAATGAAGAGGGCTCAGAAGAAAAGGTCTTTAGCGCAAAGGCTCTCCTTGATAGCTCTCTGGAGCCTAACAAAATAGAACAGGGTAAATATTTGCCTCCCACTAACCTTATCGAGCGAAATAGACACTTTGGTAGACCTTTAAAAGTAAAGGAACTTGGAGTGCAATTTGTACACTTTTGTTTTCCAGCAGCATTTATTTTTTGCATAATACAGCTGATAGATAAGATTAGTGTTCGTTATGATAAATGAATAGCAAGTGATGACAGACTTTCTGGTAAAGCCTAATAAATTTTAAGCCATTAGAGTTTCTTTGGCATATTTTGCAGTTTCCTCTTATTTCACGAGAATGATAGCTTGCCAGTGCTTGAAAACTGGGACGTGGCCACTTTCTTGCCTTAGTTCAGAGTGGAAGATGGTCTTCTGCACAAATGTAAGCAAAAAGCAAGTAGATGTGGAAGAAATCATACCTCTCTCTGATTGTGTGAACTGTGAGAAAATAGTGTCCAAATAGTTGGTGTATAAGATGAAAATTTGTAAGTTCATGCCACTGAGGTTACCTTGTGCGTCTCTGTGATGTTTTGTTTGTAACAGTTGAAGAATTATTAAGTTTGGAATTTTTTTTCCTAAGTTACTACGTGATGAGCAGATTTTCATCTAGAGAAAGCAGTCTTGACTTCTGTATCTTAGGTTTCCAGTGCATAAATACTTCTGAATGGTATTTATGTAGAACTCTACTTGTTTATTCCATTGTTATGCTTTTACAGGTTTGGGGGTTATTTTTTGCCTTTCTTCATCCTGTGCGTATGCATATTCAGACCTACATTATCTCTTTGCTAACAAAGTAATTTATTTTGAACAAGTGGAAAAAATTTTGGTTAACAAGGACAGTGGTCTGATGACCCTCTTGTGATGTGAGGCCCTGATCAACGATATTGTACATAACTGGATGACTAGGAAGTGGTTGTGATCGGAATCAGACCCAATGAAATAACTATGTTTTTAGCAAGTTAACTAGGAACCTTGATACTGATTCGTGCCACCTTTATGCTCTTACTGCAGCTTTATGCTCACTTTGGACAGAGCATACATGACAAAGCATAAATGTAGAGTGCTATGGATAGACAATACCCGAGCTGCTGTATAGCCCATCAATGAAAAGTTCCTTTGAGCAAATCTGAAGCAGAACACGTTTATACAAAATCAGTACTTTTCATCTTGTGGTCATTGTGGTGCTGATATGGTGCAAGGAAACCTTGTGGTCGATTGTGGTGCCTTATGGTCGATTTAGTACTGCCAAACCACAGCCTTAGAATCTGGGGATGGATTGGCTTTTAGACTTGTTAAAGTGTGTGGAAGAGAAATAGCAAAACAGAAAAGATGAGGGAACACTGTGAGGATAAGTACACAGAGGTAAGGTTAAGGGCCAGAGAAAAATAAGCGTAAGAAAATTTCCTGGCTTAAGTGTTGGCAGGGCAGAAAGTGACTTAGAGAACAATCAAAGAAACTGTTTCCTTCTGTGTTTCAAGAAACGAGACTGCCTGCCTGCCTTATAAATGGGGAACGAAAAGGAAATAATGTGTAAAGAGGGGACTTGGTTAGACCCTAAATCTATCAAAAAGAAATTCTGTTAATTTAATACACAGGTATAATTTAAAGTAAAAAGTAATCTTTTTGCTTGGTTTTGTTACTGCCATAGATGCTGCAATAATCCAAGCTTGTGTAACACAAATATTCCAGAAGGGCATCACACTTTTATTTGAAAATATCAAAAGCAGATAATCCACCATTTTTCTTTAAAGCTTAGTTCAATACTTACTTGTTCATATTGCTAGATTTTTATTTTATCTGGCTTACAGATTCTTTCTGTGGTCTAGTTAATTGCATAAGAGCAAGCCTATTAAAGGAAATAACTTGGTACTGATTTATCTGAGAGTTTAGATGAAGAAATGAGGTTACACCAGGGATCAAATCCAGCTTAGGAAAAAAATCTTTACTGCTATCAGTGATGGGCAAAAAGGAGAAGAAACCAATTTGACTTTCAAATCCCAGGTTGAGATTGAACTCAAAGTTAAAAAAAAAAACAACAACAACAGTTTCAACTTGCAAACACTTTTGGTAAAGAAATCTTTGAGGGAAAATAAATATGATACCCTAGGATACTAGGGGTATTATTCTGATTTTACAGAATCATTCTTTGAGTTGAACCAAGTTATGATATGATCTGGTGTGAAATAATTATGAGATATGAATTGTCATTTTAAATTCATGTTTGGTAAGGGGATCCTTTTGCTTCCATCAGTTTTCTGTAATATTTGGAGGTGGCCAGAACATCGGCAGGGTTTCCCAATTTCAAATAAGGGACCCTACTTTAAACACCTTTTAAGCTAAGCACAGTAAGCAGCTTGTAGTTCAGAATTGAGAATTATATTTAAGCATTGTTTATGCAGAAAATCATGCAGCTTTTAAGCCTGTATTCATATCTGCATACAATAAATAAGCATGCGTTTCAGAGTTTTACTTAACTGCTAAAGTACTTTCCTCAGTGGGTTTCTTTACCTGGCTCAAGCCCTTCATGCCTTGAAGTGCTCATTAGCTGCCTATTGATTCTGTTAAGAGACTGCGGTCTTCCTGGGCTTATCCAAACAATGATGAAATCACACCTGACAGTTCCCTTCTCTGTGTTATTGGGCGCTGGCTGCTTATGCTATTGACAAAGCTGTTATTTGAAGAGAAATAAAGTAAATGCTAAGCTTGCATTTGTAGGCTGTGATACGGTTAAAAGTCACCTTTGTCATGAGAACAGCTTCATTTCTCTGATTGTATTGTGACTATAGGGCAAAGGTGTCAAACGTTCTTCAACAAAACTTCTCTATGTTTTTGTTGGAATCGTGCCTTTTCAGTCTTGGCCTGAAATTAATCATTGAAGATAGATATGCCATTAAGCCTATTTATTCCTTTCTTGGATTTTCTAATCTGAAGCAATGACCAGTTGTGCTACTTTGGGTGTTTCATATGTACAGTTTCTACAAGATGGGTTTATATTACAAGATTATAAACACATATATTTAATTTTACTGATTTTAAAACTCTAATCTGCATATCTTCACCGGGAAATGCATATTCTGCTTTTGAAAAGTCTGAACACAAAGAATATAATAAGGACGAGTATGTGTAATTTTAAATCATCCTGGAATTTACAGTCAATAAAAAAAATCACTTTTGACAGATTAGATTTACATACCCAGTAATTTATAATAAAATAAGAACATAAAATAAATCTGTTAGTTAATAATTTTTTCATCTTTGTAGTAAAAGTACTTGAAAATTTTAAGTTGTTCAAGATCAAGTTCCTTTAGTATTACTGAGAAGAATAACCTACCCAAACAGATAGGTTGCATTTGCAGTAGAGTTTATCTGAGAAGACTTTGTAATCTTAGAATACAGTTTTGAATTATTAGTCCACAATTTATACATATCGGTAGGCGCAATCATCACAAGGATTTTTAGGTGATGGGATTGTATTAAAAATCTAGCAAGAAGATTCTTTGAATTTATTCTTTCTGTAATCAGAGTAAGTGGGGGAAGATTAAGGTGAAAAAGGAAAGTGGTAAGACATCAGTAAACATGGATCTGCTGTTAGATCAAATCCCTGAGTTCTTGCATCAAGATCCTCCAGGGCATTAACCATATGCAGGTGGGAGATCAGATTCACTTCAAGTACTCAGATGAGTAAAATGCTTTGTAACACAGACTCACTAGAAGTCTTCACTAAAAAAATTCTGGAAAAATAAATGGATGAAATGACAAAAACTATATTGTTCCTTAAGTAGAATTACATATTACTTAATCTCCTTCAGAATTGTTTTTCTAACGTGTATAAATAATTTATTTATTGTGGTTATTCCATATTTTTTTGTGTAGTCTTTCCATATATAAATGTTAACTTCCAGCTCAGGGGCTCTGAAAACAGGTAAAAAATATTCCTGGTAATTCACATGTTCATGTTCAGCAACCTTTTGAATCATTTGAACTTAGAGACTTAAGATACTGTGAACTCTGAGCATTTATATAGCTTCAAATTCTTTTTAGATTTCTCAATATAGAAATTTAAGTCTCCAGGACAACTAATCTGGGCATAGTTCAGATCTAGACAGTGCCCTCCCCCAGCATAGCAACAAGTAGGTATCAACAATGTAATTGGAACTAAGGTTCACATTAAGGAAAGGCTGCTAATTCCAGTTGTGACTTTCTGTATGTATTTTTGAGTGTGGGAATGCCTTTATAGGCAAATCAAATTACTACTTTTTCTTTTTAAACAAAAAACATTATCAGAAAGAACAAAATCTATTTCAGTCTAAGCCAAAGCACCCCTCCGTACCTCCTTTTTTCAAACAGCAGTAAAGAAACCTGAATGAGGATAGAATAACTGAAGAATACTTTTTCCATGTTAAACTGTATGTTTATAGTCCCCCTTCATCAGCACTGATAAGGAAAACATTGTTTGGAACCTGAAGTCTAATTTGAGATGGCACTGATAAAGCATCCCAACGTGACTTTGAATTTTTATTATTTCACCTGTTCAAAGTTTAATTTAAAATCTGTCTTAAGGTTTTTAAAATATCCCTTTATCTGGGTATATTTTTAAAATCTCTCAAATGTAAGACTCTTGGTAGATTATATGGTGAAGATGAATCGCTCTTGAATCATATACATCATGTACTACATCTTTTATATAACTTGAAACAATGAATGTAACGTTGGCTGAGAGTCATATTTTTACTTTCACATTTCAATAACAAGTCTCATAATGTAGAATTTTAAAAAGGAAGAAAAGGAAATTGTGTGAATATTGTTATGGGATTTTTTTTATACAGCACAGTTTAATTATTTGGTTCAGTAATGTTCAATAATTATTTCAATGTGGCAAGCCTTTACAATCCCATCCCTTCAAAAACTAAATGGTTTCATTACCAGTAACTAATTTACAAGGCAATTTCAAAATCTCATGATTCCTTGTCTGTCTGAGATTTACAGACTAATAAAAGTCCCTGGCTAGGAGATATGAATTAACAACTCATTAAAATGAGAACACGTATTCAGTACCTTCATTTTCTGTCCTCTCTCTGCATACTGGCTAACAGCCCTGTCTACTCATTCACCTGTTAAGGGGGACAGCGACGTGATTCTGAAACACTTTTGGCATCTCATGTAAAAGTGGTTTGGAGTACAATCCCATGGCAAGGTTTGGTTTGGTTCTTTAATGTCCTGAAATAGTTCATATTCCAGAATGCTTTCCATGGGGACGAAACTCATGTTTCTGTTTGATGGGCCTCAGGGGCTGAGGACTAAATCTTTCTCCTTCCTGAATGTAAGCTACTTCAAGATTTTTTGGTCCTAGGAAGATGATTTCCCCCTGCCCCGAGACTGGTTCTGGCCTTTGGGATTTGATGTGTTTCTTCCTTAAGGGACTGAATACTCTTTTTGGAGACCCAGGATCTGTTTCTGACTTCAGGTGTAACTTTATTTATATAGTTAATTATTTTGTCCTTTGGAAGGGATCTAAAATCAAATTTCTGACTGCTTCAGCAGCAATCTTTTTTGAACTTAAAAAATGGAAATAGTATCCCTGGTATTTTTGCTCTGTTCCAATGTTCAAGTAATATATTCTGTCTACCTCTGCAATTTTGTCTCAGTTTTAACCAGACCAAAATTTTGTTATGCTCTTCTTAGCAAAACTGCAGTAATATTGTGACCTTTAATCCCTTTTGAATCCCAAAATCCTTCTACCTTATTATTTGTCACTTAAAAAAAAAACCCAAACCTCCCCTAGTTTGATCTTTTAAGTTATTAATCAGTTCTCAATGATTCTAAATTTCTATTTCATTTGCCTTTGGGAGAATATGTCCCATGGGAATACCTTCAAAGGTATAACAGACCAATATCTTTGTTGGGCTTTATTGTGTGGATTGAAAACTGTCTGAACAGCTGAATCTGGGGGTCTTGATGGACCCCAAGTTGAACATGAGCCAGCAATGTGCCCTTGCCACATAGAATGCGAATGGTACCCTGGCCTGCATGAGGACAAGTGTTGCCAGCAGGTCAAGGGAGGTGATCTCTTCCATCTACTCAGCATTGGTGAGGCCACAGCTTGAGTGCTGTGTCTATTTCTTAGGAAACGCAAGAACTGGTTACCCGGGACAGAGACAGAGCTGAGGTACTCAATGACTGTTTTGCGTCAGTCTTCACGGACAAGGACAGCAGCCGCACTGCCCAAGACGCAGATTGCAAAGGAGAAGATTGGGAAAATGGAGCACCGCCCACTGTAGATGAAGATCAAGTGAGAGACCACCTGAGAAACCTGAAGGTGCACAAGTCCATGGGACCTGATGAGATACATCTGCGGGTCCTAAGGGAACTGGCAGATCAAGTCGCGAAGCCACTAGCCATCATATTTGAGAAGTCGTGGCAGTCTGGCGAGGTTCCTGCCGACTGGAAAAGGGGAAACATAACCCCTATTTTCAGAAAGGGAAACAAGGAAGACCCGGGGAACTACAGGCCAGTCAGTCTCACCTCTGTGCCTGGCAAGGTCATGGAGCAGATCCTGCTGGAAACTCTGCTGAGGCACACAGAAAACAAGGAGGTGATTGGCGAGAGCCAACATGGCTTCACCAAGGGCAAGTCATGCCTGACAAATTTGGTGGCCTTCTATGAAGGGGTTACAGCGGCAGTGGACAAGGGAAGATCTAGTGATGTCATCTACCTGGACTTGTACAAAGCGTTTGACACTGTCCCACACGATATCCTGGTCTCTAAATTGAAGAGACATGGATTCGATAAATGGACCACTCAGTGGATAAAGAACTGGCTGGATGGTCGCACTCAAAGGGTTGCGGTCAACGGCTCGGTGTCCAAGTGGAGAGCAGTGACGAGTGGCGTTCCTCAGGGGTCGGTACTGGGACCTGTACTGTTCAACATCTTTGTTAGCGACACGGACAGTGGGGTAGAGTGCACCCTCAGCAAGTTTGCTGATGATACCAAGCTGTTTGGCGAGGCAGACACGCTGGAGGGGAGGGATGCCATCCAGAGGGACCTGGACAGGCTGGAGAGGTGGGCCCAAGCCAACCTCATGCAGTTCAACAAGGCCAAGTGCAAGGTCCTACATCTGGGTCGGGGCAATCCCAAGCACAAATACAGTCTGGGCGGGGAGTGGCTGGAGAGCAGCCCTGTGGAGAAGGACCTGGGGGTGCTGATTGACGAGAAGCTCGACATGAGCCAGCAATGTGCGATGGCAGCCCAGAAGGCCAACTGTATCCTGGGCTGCATCAAAAGAAGTGTGGCCAGCAGGTCAAGGGAGGTGATTCTGCCCCTCTACTCCGCTCTCGTGAGATCCCACCTGGAGTACTGCATCCAGCTGTGGAGTCCCCAACATAAGAAGGACATGGACCTGCTGGAGCGTGTCCAGAGGAGAGCCACGAGGATGATCCGAGGGCTGGAGCACCTCTCCTATGAGGAGAGGCTGAGGGAGTTGGGGCTGTTCAGCCTGGAGAAGAGAAGGCTCCGGGGAGATCTTATTGCGGCCTTCCAGTCCCTAAAGGGGGCCTACAGGAGAGCTGGGGAAGGACTTTTTACACGGGCATGGAGTGATAGGACGAGGGGGAACGGCTTTAAGCTGGAAGAGGGCAGGTTTAGATTAAACATTAGGGAGAAGTTTTTCACTTTAAGGGTGGTGAGGCACTGGCCCAGGTTGCCCAGAGAGGTTGTTGAAGCTCCATCCCTGGAGGTGTTCAAGGCCAGGCTGGACGTGGCCTTGGGCAACCTGGGCTGGTGGGAGGTGTCCCTGCCTGTGGCAGGGGGGTTGGAACTCGATGATCTTCAAGGTCCCTTCCAGCCTAAACCATTCTATGATTCTTATTTTAATTTCTAACATTGTTTCAGTAAATTGCCTCCTCCCATGTTACCAAAATGTGGAATTAACAGAACTGTAACCATAGGGTACTTCTCTTCTGCTCTGCCTATTCCACCAATACTTTAAAGGTGCTTTCATACCCCTCCCTAGTATGTGAATGAACAAACTTGCCAGAAAATTGCTCTATTCATATGTTTTAAATCAAATAGAATCAAAGCTATTTATTGATTTAACAAAACCTAGTTAACTGACAGTGAACGGTACATTCGGGATCAAGATCAGTAGTACAACAGAGAAACCAGAACACTAGTCATTTACAAAACATTAATAAACACCTACAAATTTTTAAAAATCCTTCTATAACTAATGTCAGAAAATTCCACACACCCCTTACACGTGCACACCTTCACCATCACACACACCTCGCCTCTGGGAGGTGGCGGGGCTGTCGTTTTGTGTGTACCCGTGCTGCTTCCCACAGCCCAGTGACCCACGTGCCACCCCAGCTCAGCTCCGCGACCGTGCCCCCCCAGCCCTGCTGCGCACCCCTGCGCTGCAGGTCGCTCCCAGCTGCGCTCTGCACTCTCAGCCCAGCACCTGGAGTGCAGTCCTCCTTACATGCTTCTTTTCAAGTCAACTCCCTTGTTTCTCTAAAATGTTCTCTTAATTTCCTGGGTTACTGTTACATGGCAGGTGGTTGCTTTAACCAAACTGCGTAATTGTTGAGTTCCTCTTTAGTGATACCAGTTTCTGGGCAAAGGTGCGCTCAGACACTTTTGGCTGTCCTGTTTGCATACAGTGATGACACGTTCCCATTCTGTCTGTGGATGGTAACTGGGCCATATACCCCAAAAGAAGTCGTGTGAATCCCTGCCCACACTCACATACATAGTTTGTCTGCGTCTTAACTTAGAGTTATGCCTGAACTGAAGAGCAGCTGTATTAACCCACTATCTGTTGTGATTAATTTAAGGATACTTGCACAGCTACACAAATCAACTGGAAAAACACACTACTGGAGGAGTAATGGGTTTTTTTGTTTCTCAGATAGCTCTTTGCTTTTGACATTACCACATGCAAGTGAGAACAATGACAGCCCAGCAGTCAGTTTCTTTGACTTTCAGAAGGGGAAATTTGTGAGCATGCTTGGCAATTTGTTCTTGCTACCATTCAGTAAATTGTCATATTTACGCGGAGATATCTGAAGTATCTGGAACAATAATAATAAACAAGTATCAGCTCTCTTTACGTGCTAATGGAAGATGACTTTTAACTTGTTTGTGCACACCAACAAAACATCAAACATCTTCATCCCCTCAAACTGACCAAAAGATGAATTTCAAACCCATAATGGCATTAAAATGCATCAGAAATGAAAACAACATGAGGATTCATCGTAAGTCAGAAACAAAAGTGCTTTTAAGCTATCAAGAGCAGAGTATATGCTATTCTAATTTTTTTCCACTTCAAGTTTCTGAAATATTTATTAAGGAATAATCTGTAGAATAATGAATATTGCTCTCATATAGAAGTACAGAATGCATGCTGTATTTCTGCTATAGTGTCTTATTAAATATGGATGTTGCGAGTTTTAGTCACTTTGGTGCCAGCTACTGACTGCTCTGTCTTGGCAAACAATGCTAGTTCAGTTAAGGTAAAAAAACCAAGGCCATCAGTTTAGTGATGGTTCCTTAAAACCAAAACAAAAATCTTTTCTACGATTTGATTGTTTGGGGATATTAGAAAGCTATGTATCCAATAGGGTAGTTAAGCACTTTAATATTGCATATATTCCACGAATTTAGTGCATCTCACTGTCCAAATAAAAGATAGATTTAATGTTTGAAAATATTAAATGTTTAAGCAGAAAGATCTTGTGGTACTTTCAATAATTAAGGATATTATCCCTTAATACATAAAAAATAAAATTCAAGAATGATAAACGAAAGCATCTAGGATGTGTTCAGATAGTATAAAAGCAAATTTAATGAGCATCACTAAATTTCTCACTGCAAAATTGTGGTAGTAGCTACTTCAAAATAAGAGAAAAAAAGTGAATGTTTGTTGTGTAGCTGGGTGTTTGTCTTTCTCATATCCTCCAAAGGAGACACATTCTTCTCCAAGGAGGTAAAGGGTGAAGTAACCCAAATGAAATAAACATGCTTTAAAATAAGTGATTTTATGCAGCTGCTATTGATCATCTGACAAGCCACACCTCTTTATTATTTTAATTCACTCTATTGTTTCTAGGTTGCCAGTTGGCAATCATAAGGTCATTTAAGGGCATAATTAGAATACATTAAAAGCCACTGGTCCTCAGGATGGTTGAGGACAGTTGGAAGCTGGATCAGGGGGCATAGAAGCTCTGGCTCTGGCTCTCAAAGGCGGCGTGACCACATCAGGCGGCATGGTAGGCTGCATTTACAAAAACACGTTATTCAGTCTGTAGCTGGGGAAAATCCTATATCTTGCACCATAAATTAATGAATACTTTTATTTTGAAATAAATTATATGAACAAAAGGAATGGTTCTTGGAAATGCAGTAGTCCATCTGTGCCAGGCGCGTGACGTGTGTTGTCCTGCCTTTCCAGTGGCTGGTACAAAGCGCTCTTCCCTTCCGAGCCGTGTGGAAGCACGGGCCGGTTGTTGCCATGCATAAAGTGACTCTCTACTGGGATTATTGTTGACTTTGAGGAAGGAAATCACAAGATCTGTGAGTGTGCAACATTTTTGCTCTGTCTTCACAGGATTGTTTTCTTAGCTAGCCCCTCCGCTGTTTGCACTCCCGCCTGAGAGGGTGTCAGGGTTCTCCTGACGGGAGGTGGTTACCTGTGCAGATGCCGCTGCTTCACTCCGTGGTCTCTGTGTTGTTTTAGGATCACTTTTGGGATCTTTAGCTGAACTAATTCTCACTCAGTTGCGCTTGGCAACCTTGAATATCACATTCAGGTTTCAGAAGGGTTAGTCTGTATATTGAAGTATTGCTTCCACGTGGATAAATCGAAGTTGTTTAGGTTCAATTTTGTGTTTTCCAAAATACTGAGGGGTGCAAAAGGCTACTAGCTTCTCTTGCTAGCCTCAGGGTTAGCCTTCTGAAGGATGATTGAACTCTGATTCTAGCCTTTGTCAGCTTATCAGGCATGTAGGAAAATACACACCATCTTTAGAGGCTGTCACAGCTCTACTTCCTTAGCTCACTAGCTAATAATTCTTGCTAGCATAGGCAGAAAATGTCTCCAGTGATTTCTGGGAACCAAAATATTTCCGTAGACATGTCAGTAAGGTCCATCTCCCCAGAGTCATAGCTATAGCTCTCAGTCTTCTGTTAGTAGTAAAATACAAAAAAAAGATATTGCTAGTTTGTTTTTTTTTTTAATTCTTGGATACCCTGGGCCTGTGTTGACTGACATTTGAAAATCTAAAATAAGTGTTTGCTTCTGCTTATGCTTTCAGATTTTCAGAATAATATACTTTGTTTTCTAAATGATAAACAGCTAAAGGAAGAAAGTCAGCAATATATTACCTTGTATTTTTAAATTAACAGAACAGGCTTATAGACAACCTTATTAATGATGTAATTGATACGAGTAGATGCAATATCCATCACATAGATCATTACTGCAGAGATGGGGATTTTGCTGTTTATATTAAAGGTTCATTTCAGATCTGTGCCAAGGTATTTTTAGCTGCATGGTTTTATATTGCTAAATTGGGGAAACACAAATTTAGTATCTCTTTTTTGACCCTTTTTTTTTTCCTTAACCAAATGCAGGTGTCTGGTACTTTGGAAAATCTGAATTAATGGCCCTGGTTTATCTACATATACAGTGGGAACATTGTAATTTAAAGCTGATTATGTTAAATCACTGTGTTATTCTCGTGACAAATGCAGTTAGTTAAAGGGTATACTTCTATCAGTGCAAAATCTTCACTTAGTGTTATTATTCAAGGCACTCTTTAAATTGCCTTCATAAATATCTAGCTGTAAGAATTCCAGCATCTAAGTGTGATATATAGATAAGGACAGCTTCTGAAAATGGCTCGTAGCTGATATCTAAACTTTGCTATAAATAATTCTCTGAACAGCATTTCCCCCCACAATATTTACAGCACTAACTGGGAATTTCTGCATTTACTGGCTATTTAAAAAAATAAAAGTTGTAATCTCTCCTCTGGTTTTTATAAGCAGTACACAGAGGAAGCCAGGAGTTCAATTATAGTCCAAATCTTTAGTTTTGCAGTACTGTAAAAATATCTTTTTTTTTTTTTTTTTTTAAATAATTCTTAGGGCTAAGGCACACTATCAGAGTGGAAAGACCTATAAGAATGAATGGGAGGGAGGTTTGCTTTTCGATATTAAAGCATAGAACTGGAATGGTTCTCTTGCATCATCTACCAGCTGAAGAGGGCCATGTCAAATAATCTGATTATTTTCTACATGAGAGTTTTACATGAATGTTCCTGAAGCAAGAATTAACTATTTTATAATATTTCAGAGGAAGGACAAAGTTGCCTATTCAGAATTTGAACATACAGATAAATTCCTTTCATCTTTGTGTGATCCTTTAGTAATTCTGACTCTTTCTTCACCGTTCTTTTTTCTCCCATTGCACTTACTAAGTTCATTTTCCAATAGAAAAACTTCTCCTTGGTAGTCTGTAAGTTCTTTTAATCTACTAATTCAGTAGTACTTTCTTGCTAGCTTTCTGTTGCTTCCACTAAAATGGTGATGGTGACTTTCTTCCAAACCTGCTGTGCTGTTTTTTTATCAAATTTTCAGTCTAGTCTTTTTAGTCTTGGGGGTTTTTTTTGTTTGGTTTTTTTTTTTTTGGGTCTTCACACCAGTAAATTAGCAATGTGTGCATCAAGGAGAGAGCAAGAGCAAGCCAAGAATTCATTTGAGAATGAAATTAATTGTTTCTGTATGTCAGAATGAAAGCTGCAGTGATAAGGCTGAGCTTTGAATAATTTCAGTATTTTAAAAGTAAATTTGAAATTTAGTTTATCTTTTGCCATATTAAGCAAAACTGTGAAACAAGCGCTACTGATTATTCTGTGCAGATTGTTTCTTGCTTTTCTTGCTGTAAAATGTTAGGTACAGCCCTCTTCTATCTGAAGAGCAACTGCCAGGATATTTAGAATGATCTGCAGCTTTGTATGAGTAGTCAAGTTGATCGAGCAAACACTGTAGTCAGTGACAGAACATTACACAAATCTTCTTGCTGTTGCAGGCCAGTGTTTGCAGAACCTGGAGGCAGAAACAGACTGGAGAAGATTTGACAGTAAAGTAAATGAATAATAAAAAAAGTAAACTTATCTGCTTGTCTTTGGTATATGAGAGATCAAACTGGATTGTCTAATGGTATTTCCTGACCTAAGAATTTGTGAACTAGTCCTACACAAGATTTTATTCCTGGATTCTACTTTGTAATGCTGTGAAATTCTACTAAAAGGGTATGTCCAGGAGATGAACTTGGACTAAATCCTTTTGGTTAATTTACCTTGGTAACAGACTGTAAATGCACTGCCACTATGTAAAAAAAACCAAAAAACAAAACGCTAATTTAGTTTATCTTGAACTACAGACCTGGATGTAAGCAATGGTGAATTAGGGAGCTTTTGAAATATTTAGTATGTCCTTATCTAAACCATTCTATATTTAGTCTGGTCCTACATCTAAGTTTACCATTCTCATAGCTTCTGGGCAGTTTATAGATGGTAGTGTCTCACACTATTTGATTTTAGATGATACACTGAAGTGTGTTTATGCATCAAACTGATCCTTTGCGTTATGTCTTGTATTCAGCTGTTGAGAAATGAGAGTAAAAGAAAGATTGCTTGAAGTCATTTTGAGGTACTCGGTGATAATTTTGGTTTGGGGGATTTTTTCTTTTTTCTTAGAGCTAATAGGATGAAAGCTAATTTTTTATTTAGCTTTAAATTGTCATAAAGCCTTAAAATGAAAATTAGTGTCATGTTTCTGCCAAAAGACTGGATATGGCTTATTGAACTGCCAGGATACATCTTGATTTTTGTAATACTTCTGTGTTTAGGTCTAATATGATTTAAAGTCTTGTTTCAAATTACAAAAATCTGCCTTTCTAGTTTTCTCTAAAAAGTGTACATAAATCAAGACCACAAAAGACTTTGTTATGTAATGCTGCCAAGATTACAATTGTTTGATGAAATATCACTGAGAAGTTGATTTCTTGAGTATTGAATTTTATAAGGAAGAAATTTGCAGCTAGAGAATGGTTTTGAAGTAGGTTCTTAAATTAGTGATAGATTTTTTCATTATGGCGGTTGTCATTTGTGCTTTCTGTAATATTGAAAAGAATGTTTCGTTTTCTTTATAGTACTACTAGCTCAAGTGCAACACTGCTCTGTGAGACTTCAGGGAGAGGTGGGAATCTGTACTCTGACCAGGGCACTTTGGAAAAGCGAGTTTTAGTGCCTGTTTACGTTTTGTACTTGTCGAAGGTAGTTGCTTCTGTGACTTAATTCGTTCCACTTGGCAGTAGTCACTTGATTTGTAGAAATCACAGTCCGCTCCAGATTTGGAAGGTGCACCTGGTGGAAATTGGCTACACAGGTAGGACGGAATACTGGTAGAGAAGAAGCGATGCACCTAGCGTTTCATTCTGACTAGCTGAGGGGGTTCATTCATCACTCATATCTATTGCTATCTTAAGAATTAAACTTGATTAATTTTAGCACGTATTGGCTATTCAAGTCTCACTGGACTGTTTGTTTTACGTTGTGTCCAGGTAGAAAGTTTGCAGATCAGTATAATTAAATTACACACGAGCTGATGCCTGTGCTATTGATTCTACAAAGAGGCTGAGGTATGAATGGACCCGGGTGTTCTGCTTTTCTGCCTGTTGCTTGTCTTCACGCAGGAAACAGGGACTGTGCTGCTCCTGCTCGATGAGATGTCCAGCTCATACTTTTTACAAATACTAGGCACCAATTATTTTAACATTAGTTTGTCAGCTGTACACATACATGCAGAGATACAGCTTTACGATTCTATTGTACTGTCAACAAATACATAAAGCTGACTCTTAGAATAAGAGGCAAACATCAATGGTAATAGATTTTGACATCGTTTAGCATGGTTACAGGAAATACAAATTATAAATGGGAATCAATCTACCTTTTTTGGTGGTTTTGAAAGAATCAAATTCAATTGTGTAATGTTATTTCATTAGGCTTCCTTTTCTGTTTTCAAATAACGGTTATTTTCAAATTTCTGTTCAATTTCTCTTTCTTATGAAACAATTTTGTCTCCGTACGGTTTCCATCTCCGCTGCTTATCCCAAGTGTAAAATGTAGAAAATATCTTATTGCTTCATTTCTCCTTGTAAACAAGTACATTTTTTTCTGGTAAACGTCTGTCTAATACGAGCAAATTACTTATTTGTCTTATCCTAATTATTACAGCAAGAAATAGACACAAATACATAAGAGAAAGGGAGAAATTTTGTGTTACCGTGATCCACACCATACTCTGTTTAGCTCAAAAGTAGTACTTTGTTGTAGCTCTCTTTGCCTTTGCCTCGGACTAACACTCTGTAGTGACTACCACTTATGACGATACACATGCAAACATCTATAAAGATGCAAGATTGTTTTGTATTATGACTTGAATAGAATGGCAGTGTAGATGTTATGTTCCTAGAGAGGAAAAAAGGCCTCACACTGAAGTTGGAATATTCAGAAGTCTCTCAGAACAGCAAAGAACTTGGGGTTGTCCTCTCTTGCTTATTGAAATTTTATTGTTTTTCCTCACTGAGTTGCTACAAATCTGCTGAGATTAAGGTATAATTAATCTTATTCCTGGCTGAATTGAAAAGCTGTTTTTCAAGTTTTAGCTATGCTGGCATAGGGAAACAGCATATCAACATCTCATTTGTTGTGTCTTAAAAATATCAGTGTCATGGAGAAGACAGAAGCAAGGCTGTATCAAATTGGACTTACATCTAGGAGGGTGCCTGTATGATCTACTGAGGCTTCTGGGTATTTAACTCTACTCCACCTCCATTTCCTCCTGCACGCTCCTTATTGCTGGAAAGGTTGTCCTTCACCCTTTTGCTGCAGAAGCCTCCAAGAGCAAACCTGTGTCTCAGAGCACCTTGTTAACTAGGCTTGGAATGCGGAAAATGGCTGGAGACTGAAGTACATGGTTGATATTGCCACACCTGTATTAAAGGAACATGCTAACGATGAACCTTCTAATATATGTTCAAAGGGGATATATAGCCAAAAAAAAAAGATGTTACATAAGGGAAGATAAGGAGTGATACCAGGGAAGTCTACTTTTGGCAGCTGCATGTATCAGGATGAGAAGTTTTCTCCCACTTCCCAAATCGTGAATGAAGCCAGGCCCATAGGAATAAGGTGAATATTCAAAAAGCGAGAACTGTCAATCACCTTTCTCAATGGACTCCAGCGCTTTTTGCCTTCTTGGAAGGATCACAGGGGAGCCTCTCAAACGAGTAAAATGGGATTCATTCTTCCCTGTGAGTAGTGGTATGTAAGCATCATAAGGCTCACAGACTTCTTCCAGTTAGTTATATATTCAAAAGTATCAATGCTTGTCTTAAAGTTCTCTTAAGCACACGTGTAGAGAAAGTGTGTCAAGGGATTTCCATATATCTGATTCAATTGATCAGATGCGAGCTTCAGATGTTTGCCACGGGTTTCTCTTATCCCTGCCCAGTCCAAATGCTGATGAACAGGTATAACAAGCGAGATTGCTCATTTTGACAAGGTGGGGGGAAAAAAGGTAAAAAATCCAAAGGAAACAGAAAAAGGAGAACAAAAAGTTTTCAGTTGAAAACAAATTGCCTGGAGATTTCAATACTCTCTTCAGGTGGATTTTTGCTTTGAAAAATATTTAAAGCTTTGTAAAGGTTAGTTTAAGAACGCTCGCAACTGAGCAGAGCTATGTGTACGTGCGTGTGTTTTATGTTACGTTAGCAATCTTTTTGTTCCTCTGGACTCAGTCTCCTAGCCACTGTTAGTGACCCCAGACCTAAAAACCTAAGATCTTGCCAAGATGCTGACCGAACTGCGATGTTTTACCACTGTTTTTGGCTTTAAGCAGGAGAGTGCAGGACTGTCTGTCGGGGTTGGAAAGGTTTTTGAATACTTTGCAGAAGCAAAGCCACTATTGAGAATGAGGAATTTTCTAAATATAGACAAGTCTTTGAAAAGAGAGAGAGAGGAAAAGTGGTCCCTATAGCTTTCTATAATATAAAAATATGGAGTGAGATAAGAGGGAAAAAAAAATGGCATTAAAGTGTAGAATTCAGTGTCTGAATTTTCCATAAAATGTCACTGAGCATTCAGGAGAAAACCATTTAGTAAATATTGGAGCGAGTAGAAAGAGTTCCCTTCAAAGACTTATTTTCATGTGTTTTTTAAATACCTACTGAGATGAATAATGTGCCAGGGATGACAAAAGTGGAGAAGAAGGGAGATTAAATGCTATTATGACCTGTTGACATCAGCTTTTTCATGGTGATATCCCAAGATCAAATTTGAGCTTGGAGTTCCCTGTGATTATTACAGCTTGTTGTCTTGGGAACAGTGCAAGAGTTAATGTGTAACTAGCCTAGCTCTTATAAAGTGACTCTTGATTTCAAACATTTATTGAGAAGAAATATATGTGGTATAAGGAGAATAACTTTCTAAAGTGGTTGCTAGTGTCATCTAAAGTATTGAATGTTGCCATTTAGCTTATGAGTACAACTTTAGCCAAATTCCTGATGGTACAAATTGATGTTTCTTTACTTAATTCAAGAAAGTGATAGCAGTTTTAGCATATAACAAATTGGATAGAAACCTGATTCATTTTTCTTCATGGTACTCTTTTATACTCACATTAATAATCGTTAGAACACAGTTATTACTCAGCTCTTTTTCCCTTGCTCAAGTAAAACAAAAGTAGTCTCTCTTATTTGTTCTATTTCACAGAGTGAATATAGAGTGAATATTGCCTGTAAAAATGCTGTTAGGTTGGCAGCGTTTTGAAATGAAGTTCTCTATCCAGATTAAAAGATGGGCTATATAAAGATACAAGCCTTTCTGATGTTGTTTAGCTCATGAAGGCTCATCTGTCCAAGAAGCCCTGTGTTCTGCAGTCCTAAGGCTCACTGGTTTTTGGACAGACTGTTGAGACTACTAATAAAAATACATTTGCAAAACATTGTACACAGATGAATCCATAAAATTAACACTAGTGATAACAGATAGCGTGGCGTAATAGAAACTAGACTATTTCCAAGTCAAGCAAACTTCCAAAGAATCATTTTGTATTAACAAATTTTTATTCTTTTGATTTGGATCAGATTCGTGCTGCACCGCCTCTGACTGAAGTTCTTTAGATGTTCTGTTACCACCTCCACTGTGGATAAGTTGGGGCATAAAGATACACCCTGAAGCGTAGGGAACCTTTCAGCATCAGGTAACTGTGGTGGGCAGAACAGTTCTGGCATCCGTTATACTGGGGAACAGTTTATACTGTCTGCAGCTCGGAGTTTGATTGGTTTTCCTTCTCTAATGCTATGTTTCTTGTAATTTAATGAAAAATAAGAAAAGTTTGTTTCCTTAGGTATCTTATTCAGATCTTTAAGCGTCAGTGATGCAGATTTGTTGTTTTGCTTGTTTTAAATGAGTATCTTAGGATAAGATAACCTCACTTACTGGTGATTAGTGAGTTTTAGCATCCTACGCCATTTTGTCTTGTCTATCTGCAGGCCATCATACTTTTATCTTTCCCCATAGGAAAGACTAGTAAATTCGTTACGTTTGCTCACTGGATTGAAAATTTTAAAAAAAAAAAAAAAGCCACCAAAACCCAGGCAAAACAGCTCATATTTCTCTATTAGTCAAAAAGCACACTGTAAGTACTGCTTGAAACTGAGTTGAATTAGAAGAGAACTTATTCTGATTCCATGTTGGGCTTGAACATAAACAAATTAGAGTTGTTAATTTTGTGAGAAGTTTCATCTGGATTAGGCTTTACCTTGAACTCCCGCTTTCGTATTCCCTAGGCCCACAGAACAATAATTTGCTGTATAAACACTAACAGTAGGGACTAAGTCTCTCTGGATGCCCGCACCTGGCAGAGGAAATCTGGTTGTTAGCATATCAAAAGACTCCAGTGAGTTTTGCCGGTTTATATACAGTCTTAAATTAATAGAACTGTAAAACTTTCTACTATTCCTAGGGTTTTTTTACTTAAATAGGAATCCTATAACATTTATTGGAGACAGTGGTTTTTTTGCTTTTAAAAATTGAGAGGAAAATCTCTAGCCTCCTTTTCTTTATGTACAGAATATTTAATTTCTTAGAAACAAAATCCCCAACTCTCCTGTTTTCAAGTCACGGCTTTCTCTATGAAGGTAAATTCGCACCCGAGGCTGGATGTTGCTTTCTTGCTGCAGTTAAAAACACTCTCAGAATCCCTCATGGTAGTTTTTTGTTTCTTTGCATAAGAAAACCATTTCGGCCAAATTATCCATTATCTTGAAGCACCAAAAAATAACACAGTGTTCAGCATATTAAAATCCTTGTTTATGTTCTGAAACTCCACCTGATTTGAGGTCTACTACCTGTGTTACTGAAGCTTTCATAAAAGCACGTGGTTGGGGGAAAGGGTTTGTTGTTTGCTCCCCCCACCCCCATACAGTATTCGGGGTCTGTTCACCGGTACGACGTGTTGGCTCCACATCACTGTTCTTCATAGCCATCAGCTGCACATACATTCCCTCGGTGTCGTAGGCCAGGTTAGGTTTCTGTCCCCAGAAATAAGGCGAACAAATTTCCTCTTCAGTGACGCTTTTGCTCAGTATTACCTGGGAAATGAAAGGAAGATAATTCCTGGAAATACCAGGGTTAAACTGATATGTATTTATTCCATTGTGTTTGTTTGCGCTTTTTTCCCTTCTTTTTCTCCTCTCCTTTTGTTGAGTTAAGTCTCTGTTTTCTTTGATTCATTGAAAAAGGATAAAGCACACCAAAAAACCCCCATTTTTGGTTGCTATTATATATGGGAAGAAGAGGCAAGGTTTTCAATAAAAATGGGTTGCCAAATATTTTCAATGAAGTATTTGAGAGTGTTTTGTACGAGCACTTGTGCCTCAACAGAAAGTACATACTGCAAAAGGTTTCCCGCTGTCATGTGGTACATAAGAATTAAATATTTATACCTACTCACTAGGATAATAAAACTGTATTCACTTATGTTGTAGAGACTACCAAATTATTGTTGAGACCTCTAATAATGTTGCAACTCATAAAATACAGAGTATAAACAATACATGAGAAAACGTTATGGGAAAATAGTCTTTGGTCCATAGAATTTGCTTGTTTGTTAAAAGAATTATTAAGACAGTTGTCGAAGGCCGTCGTAAGTCTGTGGTAGTGATAAACGTGAATTTCAAATGGTGATGGTGATCTCAAAAGCTGTAATGGTCTGGGGGTGCATAATGAAGCACGGTTGTCCCTCATGATGAGCCCAAGCCTTACAAACTCAGGAATGCAACAAGAGCTGTCGTCTTCTTTAGCCGGGATAATGTAATAAAAATCTCAATTATCCCCTTTCTTCCTAAATATAAGTCCTGAGTCCTTTCACAGCGGGACTCTGCAACACCGGTACGTTTCTCGCAGTCCCTTGCCAGTTAAGCAAGAACACTATGGAGGCCTGAGTTTGCTAGAGCCCACTTAGGACACTGTATTGTGGTTATGACTTTGATTCAGTAAGGTAATTTGCACCAGTCTGCATTTAGACGTGAGACATCTCATTGGCTTCAGCACATAACTTGCTTAGCACCTTCGTCGGAGCCTGCCCGTAGTCTGGAACACAAAGAAGCAGCCTCTTTTGTTCAAGCATCTTTCCTTGCAGGTTTGTAATTCCACTTAGACTTGTTCACTGCAGGCATATCTTTGTTGGAAATTCTTCCCTTTATTTCTTCTGGGACTGTTCTGTTTAACTTTGTCAGCCAAGGAGCTCCAGCTGTGTTGTGACAATTTTGTAATTAGCTATTGCTAGCAATAACTTTGCTTTCAGGTGGAAGAGCATTATTAACCCTTGCTTTTTTCCCTCGTGCCATATTTTCTTTTTCTTATCTCTGAGAAGGTGGTGTGCGCTTCTTTGCAAGCGGTCGTAACCATTAGTAATCAAAACTCAACTGAGCACAGCATTAGTTAGAAATCCTATTGCTTCCAAACTGTTGCTGTGAATGAGTCCATTCCTATGTGAGTATGATTATTTTAAAAGCCTTCTCAGAGGAACTGGAATTATTTTCGCATTTCCTCTCAGTAAATGGATCCATTGAGTCTTAATAACGTCACAGTTGTTCTGCTAATTGTCATGTTTCCATTATTAAGTTAAAAAATACGCCATCAGATAGTCAGGTGTGTGTTGCATCGGTATGATTTAAATGCATCAAACTATTTTGAAATAGCAGCAATAAATTTTGGCAAATAAACAGAAATGTTTTCCTACTTTTGTTAGTCAACATCCTAAAGTAAATGGAGAAAATGGGAAAATATCAGCATTGCCTATCATCTGGGCTACACGCCAGTATTGATTAAAAAACAATTGAAAGATAAGTGTTTAAAAACAAACTATAAGCCTAGTCAAAGAAAAAATCAAAACCAAGCATGAATGGTATGCATAATATTACTTTTTATCCTTAGGAGCTCAGAAGAGTCAATACTTAATGTGACATACTGCTTCTTGTGAGACCCTGATGTTTCTTAATTTTGAATTAGTATACAGTCGGACTGTATCATGTCTTCTTTTTTTGTAACTTTTTTTCCTCTGTTTTTCATAATTACCCTGGTAAAATAGTTACTCCCCCCCCCCCCCCCCCCCCCATGTAAAAAGTGCTGTAAAAAGATACAGTTGACATTTGGGAGGATTATGAAGTTACTGGCCTGAAAATGCTATACAATGAAAGTTTATCAGAAATGTTACTTTATAAGATGCGTTCATAGCGTGTGGCAAAAATGTTTAGTGCCTTTTCTAGGCTTGTTGATGAAATGAGAGGAAGTCATATTTATGAATTAAGCTAGTCTGAAATGGGCTGGCATTTTATTTTATATTTATGGGTTTAATTTATATGTAAGTACTTCAAATTTCTATTTATAAGCACAACTTTGGATTTATCCCTCACGCTGCCCTTTTCTAGATTGGTTTGTAAATGTTAGCATGCATTGTAAGATAAACATCTATCTTAGAAATAAAACTTTTGGAATTATCCATTTTTAGACATTGCGGTGCTGGAGCGTGTCCAGAGAAGGGCAAGGACGCTGGTGAGGGGTGTGGAGCACGCGTCTGCTGAGGAGCGGCTGAGGGACCTGGGGGTGTTCAGCCTGGGGAAAAGGAGGCTGAGGGGAGACCCTATCGCTCCCTACAGCTGCCTGAAAGGAGGGTGTAGCCAGGTGGGGGTCGGTCTCTTCTCCCAAGTGACAAGTGACAGGACAAGGGGAAACAGCCTCGAGTTTTGCCAGGAAAGGTTTAGATTGGATATTAGGAAAAACTTTTCAGTGAAAGGGTTGTCAAGCGTTGGAGCAGGCTGCCCAGGGAAGTGGTGGAGTCACCATCCCTGGCAGTATTTAAGGAAAGTCTAGATGTGGTGCCGAGGGACATGGTTTAGTGGTGGGCTTGGCAGTGCTAGGTTAAGGGTTGGACTTGATAACCTTAAAGGTCTTTTCCAAGCAAAATGATTCTATGATTCTTGTTATGTTGTTCATCAGTTTATGCATATAATTTCTATGATGTCTGAGTAAGAAAAAAATCAGATGATCTTTAATGTCAGACGCTTTATTGGGCATAGATTACAGAGTTTTGCTAGCAGGGGCCTGCAGCGGTGTCTATGTAGAAGGAGGCCATGAAAGTGCGCTGTGCCAGTCACAGCCAGGGCCCAGCTGGCTCTGAAACCAGTGTAACCCCCACCACATGCCAAGGCTTCAGCCAGAGAGATGCACATAACGTCTCTGTTCAGACACGTTCAAGAAACTGGCAGTCCTTAGGGGAGGAGAAATATGCAAGTATGCAAGGAGACGTTGTTGAGGGCATGGCTAAAGACCTCTTGGAGTGAGGCGCTCTGTGTCAAGAGGAGGTCCCTCTGAGGGGCTGTGACCCATGCAGGACCCACATCAGGGCAAGGACGCCCCTGAAGAACTGTGGCCTGCAGTTGATCCACACCGGGGCAGGGGCACCCCTGAAGGGACTGCAGCACATGAAGGACACACACTGAAGCAGAAGAACATGAGTAAGTAGCAAAGACTGTCAGAAAGAAACCATTACACAGCCCCCAGCTCCTGCACCACACATCACCTCACTGAAAGAATTGGGATGAAGCATAATGTGGTGAAAACAAGGGAATGTGAGGCGAGGAAGGGGGAGGAAAAGTGTTTGGCTGAAGTTGAGCATGGCAAAGAGCGTTTACTTAAGTGTTCATTTAATTGTTCATATTTTCTTTTTCTCAATACCCAAATCAGTGATTAGAATTTTGTGTTAATTGACAATAAATTAAGTAAAATTCCCCAAGTACGGAATGTTTTGCATGCAACATGTACTCTTTTCATGATGCCTGAGTAACAAACTCCCACAAAATTTTTTACGTTGGATATTTTTTCCAGTGCCTCACTTTAAATCAAATCAGTGTTTGAATGAGAGGAAGGTGTTTCAGGGAGACAGAAAAGACCGTGTTAAAGAGGTTTACTGTGACATGAGAAACACATTTGTCATTTGTTCTGCTTACCATATATCTAGGAAGACTTTTATTGTAATATTTTGTTATTTTGCATTAACAATAGCATGTTCTTCCCTAGATTGAGACTATTACTAGTAGGAAGCATTTCAGCTACCTTTAAGAAGCAGCCATCTCAATGAAGCCAGCTGTGGAATAATAAACAAAAACGCTACAAAACACTTGAGATCAAAAGTGCGGCTTATCATTCATTTTAAAGCAATCTGTTGTTAGAAAATTACAAATGTTATAATTACTCAGAAATGCATTGTATGTCAACACCCGGCAGGATCCTTGAGTGCTTTACCAATTGTGACCCTCAACCTGCTAATTTTGCTCAGTTTATTTTACTAACTGTTACATGGAAATTCCATCGTCCCACTTGAGCCCTGTGAAGTAGATATTTCAGGCAGCTGTAATATGAGACAGGGGATCTGTCCTCCTCAGGTTGGGTGAGTGAGCACTGATGTAAATCTGTGCTATTGGTGTGTTAGCCAGGACAGCCATCTTTTGGGTTTGGGGGGTTTTTTACCCTTATATGCTGAGATGAGAAACTTGTTTCCACTCTCTGTGATGAACATGGGTGATGAAGCTCAGGGAAATATACCATCCTTTTCCCCCATGTCTTTCACCAAAGGACAGACACAATTGCCACTGCTCTGTGCAAATAAGCCCAGATTTGGACCTGCTACATATAAAAAAGAAGCCAGCTAGCAGAACTAATTAATCCAGTGGTAGAAAAGAGGAAGAAATGGACATTTTTCCCCTGCTTTTTTACCTCTCTGCTCTTTCCTTTTTTATTCATTACTTCTTTTCCCCACAATAAGCAATTGAATGTTTGAAGCTCTTTAACAGATGTTTTCTTATTTTACTCAGGTGGGATATTTATGATGCATTAGTCTCTTTTATGTCATTTTATTTTGGCAGCTACATTCTGAACTAATTAGCACACTAGAGACATCTCCAAATAGGAAGTACATGGGCAACCAGTGGTTAAGTATTTGATAGCATATTGCAGAGTCCATCGTGACTGAAATATGAGACTGCGACATGCTTGCAATCACTGCATGTGGCATAATTGCATTTCTGAAACACTGAGCTGTCAGTGCTCTGAAGTTTTTGTTTGTGCAACTTTATAAAGGAAACACCAAAGACCTCGTAAATTGTTGTGGATTACAATTTTGAATAAATTACACTATGCTGGCTAACTAAAGTATATATTATCTAGTGAGTGTGCTTTGTCAAAAATAACTGCAAGCATTTAAGTAAGTGTGGGTACATAGTTATATGTGTGTGTGTGTGTGCTTGCTGTGTGACTAAGATTCTGACTTTAACACAGCTGAAATGACTAGAATTACATTTTACATGATGCTGGTAAGGATGAAACAAACCAATTTCAAATTTATACTAGTAGGTGATTTTCTACTAGAGCATTTTGTATTAACTTATTCCTATCGAGCATTTATAGCATTACGTCGGCAGTATTCGTCTTCCAAAAAGCATAAAGTTTACTGTCATACTAAAAGCTAGAGTGTCTGTCTGATCACTTTTTTAGCTATCCTGATCCATATTCCACCCGGTTGACTGTTAACGGTAGCTGAAGATACCAGAAGTAAGACTGAAATATTTACTTGTATTTTTCACCAGGAAGATGCGTCAGTATGAGACAAAGAGTTAGTGAAAGAGAAAGAGCAGAATGATTAAGGAAACAGCCAAGATGTAGGAGACCCAGAGTCCGCAGCTGTTCTGCCGCTTTTGAAGTAATTAGTTTTTAAAACTGAAAAAGCTCAGCAAAGGTGTCCCACTTTTCCAGCTCCAGCTGCATGTTTCTTCAGCAGTTTCTTCTGCCATGAGCCTTCTCGAGTGTCGCCCGGCCTGTTTCCCCCCATGTGGCTCCTTCCCTAGCAGCTCATGCTCTTTCGGGATGCCTCTGAGCCGAAGCGCTACGTGCTTCTGTGACTAGCTGAAGTTCTGGCACATGCTGACTTGCTTACACTGGTGTCAGAGCTGTTTGGAGCCACCTGTGACTGGCTACCTAAACCCTTCAATGTATGGCCAACACATATGTTAACTGATTGGGTGCCCAGGCATGAACTAATTGGGCGTTCATGCATAAGCTACCTGGGCATTCATACATAAATTATTTGGGCACCCACGTATGCACTAATTAAACACTTACACAAGAGCTAATAGGGTGCTCATATGTGAACTAATTGGGGACTCAAACTTGAACTGCTTGGGCACTCGTGTAAATTAATTAGATGCACATGCACAGATGTGGTAAACCAGGCAGTTTATGCCCAGTACCCATGATAATTATTTCTGAAGTTCTGTTGTATCTCGTTCCTCTGATTTTTCCTCGAAACTGAACTACCTTCCAAATTAGGCCTAGGCAAGAAGACTGAAGGTCTGCTGCTGAACATGTGCGTGTGCACACTTACTTATATATGGAAGAGGACTGGAGAAGAGAGTTGGCTCTCTGTCTGCCAAAAGAAAGCATACAATTCTGTCCTGCCTGACAAGGGCCTACTGGGCCATTATCTTTGTAATGTTCTGTTAACTACCAAAACCCTATTGAGGGATTGATTGTTTACCAGTATCAGTCTCTAAACTGTGGCATTAATAGAATGATTAAGGACAGTTCTGTTGCATCCTTTTATGGAATTAAGGTTTCTGTTTGTCTTCAGGGTTTGAAGTGAGCTACATCACCCAAGTAAGAGCTGAATCATCTGAAATAAGAATTTGTAAAACAGGAAGAAGTAACAAATATGAAACAAAAACTTTTCTTTCATTTTTTGACAATGCGTAATGGATTTCTCAGAAGCCTTATTAGAGAAGTAGAAGTACACAACCACTCAAAAAAAAAAATATTCCATTTGAACACAGGAATTTGAGTCGCATCAGCATTCTGTCTATCTAGCTGTTTATCTTTTGACACGTAGCAATTGCTGTTTATAGATGAAGATACAAAGCAAAAGTAACACAATCTCTCTACAGGAAAAGTAACTCCTTTGTCTTCTTAGAAATTCATTAATGATTTGGCAAGAGGATTTGTACTTCTTCTAGACTCTTTGTGCCAAAGTGTTATATGACTCTAACCTTGAATGCCATTAAAATAGGGTGCAGCCATCACTTTGCCCTGTTTGAATTAGTTCTATTCAGAGATCTGTTTTTAATTAGATTAGATAATTCTGAAAGAACCCAAGCCAAATCATGGTATGTCTGAACTGCAGCATAAAAGCAAAATTAAGTTCAATACAGTTTTGTTGGTAGCAATTCTCTGACTGTGAGAAGTACGTGAGATGTTTGAACTCAAGGACTGAATTCGGTAGAAATATCAAGAGACCATCTTGTATAATCTGGGAAAGATTTTAAAATCCACCATGTAATTTCTTCTTTTCCTCACTGAAATGTATGTTGACTCGCTCTTGAATAGGGCAAGAGACTGACTCCCCCCCCACCCCCCCCAGCTTTTTACTATAGATCAGTGCCACTTCATACTAGGCCATTGACATATGCTTAGTAAAAGATGCAAGAGAACAAGTTTTTCTTTATTAATCATAGTGAAATCAGAGAAGCTTTCCACCCCAGTCATGAGAGTTGTGTAACTAAAAGACAGCAGGTGTCTTCACACTCTGCAGCTTCTAACACACTCCAGAGTTATTTAATATATCAGTGTCAACCTTGAACTATTCTCTCCAGGGATATTATCATTATCTTTATAAAGTGCAACTGGATGGTGTTTGTCTCAAGTGACAAAATTTAATCTCAGTTTTGCAAGAATTTTTTATATACTTGTGCAGCCAGCTCCCCCATTCAATAAATGATTTGTTTCCTGATGTTCTGTTATTTTCACATGAAAGTTACACCTTTGTGTTTGGTTGGGTTTGTGTTAAGGCTTTTGTTCTGTTCTGAATGCAGCACAGCTTTTGGGGGAGATGAGGCTTACAAAATCATTACTTACTATTTCTTCTATGTCTGTATGGGTATACCTGTGGACTGGGCAGGTGTGGTGACAGGAGGTTTCAGACATTTTTAATAATTTTTATGGTTCAAATTCTAGCAGATTTCAGGAAACACGTAGCCATAGTGCTAAGAATTACCCTGTAAGTCCATCAAATTGCAGGTAAGCTTGCAGTGTGATCTTACACTTCAGTAAGTATCAAATAATACATATGGGGACATATATATCAGCAATTTATAGTCCCAGAAAAGTTTCACAAACTGCTTATTCCTTCCAAGATACACAGGTCAAGCAAAACCAAATCTAATTCATAGGTTACCAGATCTCCTTTGTTCCTAAAGTTAGTAAATACTTAGGTTACTTTCTGTGTCTTCTTAGCCCATAAATTGGTATGTTGTTGGAGACGAGGCAGAGGAGTTTCAGTCTGAGTCTGTCAAGCAAAAATATTATTTTGGACTTAGTGATCAATTTCTGCACTCAAGCTTTCTCTCAACTAAGGGACTCACCCGGTTGCTGTATGTAGGAAATGTACTGGGGTGGAGGAGACAACATGATGAAGGAAGCCAACTGATGGACACGGACAGATGCTCTGCTGGACCTCACACTCACGAACAAGGGGATCTAAAAGTCAAAGGTGTCCTTGGCTGCAGTGACCATGAGAAGGTGGAGTTTGGTATCCTGAGAGGAGGGAGCAGGGCAAAAAGCCAGATAAACACTCTGGACTTCAGCAGAACAGACTTTGGCCTCTTCCAGAGAAGGATCTGCTTGGAAGAGTCCCATGGAAGAGTCCGTGGAGGGAGGAGGGGCCAGGAAAGATGTCTAATATAAAAGGATCACCTCATCCAATCCTAATAGCAGTCCATCCCAATGAGCAGGGAGTAATGCAAAGATGCCAGGAGGCTTGCAGGATGAACAAGGAGCTCCTGGCGAAGGAAGTATAGAGAAGGTGAAAGCAGGGATTTTATATATAAATATGAAGTGTGTATTTATATATTAAGTTTTTATATAAAGTTTATTTATTATAAATATATTTATTATATTATTTATATGAAGTTTGAATATAAACACATATATATAAATACATATATGTTCGCAGGACTATAACCTGGGAATAATGCAGAGTCACTCTCCAGGCATGCATAGATATGGTTAGGAAAGCCAAAGCCCACCTGGAGTTGAATCTGGCAAGGGATGTCAAAGGCAACAAGAAGGGCTTCTGTAAGTACCAAAGTGGCAAAAGGAAGACTAGGGAAAGTGTGGGGCCACAGGTGAATGGGGCAGGAGCCCTGGTGACATGGGACATGGAGAAGGCTGAGGTGCCGAATGCCTTCTTCACTGGTAAGACCAGTCCTCAGGAATCCAAGGCCCCCGAAGCTGCAAGGAAAATCTACACCGTTGGTGGAAGAGGATCAGGTTAGAGAATGCTTAAGCAAACTGGACATACATAAGTCCGTGGGCCCTGATGTGACGCACTCATGTGCTGAGGGAACTAGCTGATGTCATTGCAAGGCCATTCTCTATAATCTTTGAACAATAGTGGCAAATGGGAGAGGTGCCTGAAGACTGGAGGAAAGCAAATGTGACTCCTGTCTTCAAAAAAGGCAAGAAGAAGGAGCCAGGGAAGTACAGGCTGGTCAGCCTCACCTGATCCCTGGGAAGGTGATGGGGCAAATAATCCTGGGAACCGTTTCCAGGCACACGAAGGACAAGACAGTCAATGGGAGTAGTTGGCATGGATTCACCAAGAGGATTCCCAGTCATGCTTAACCAACCTGATGATTTGTAGACAAGGGAGGAGCAGTAAATACTGCTTACCTTGACTTCAGGAAGATTTTTAATCTGTCTGTCATCAGATCCTCATAGGAAAGCTCATGAAGTATGGGCTGGGTGAGCAGACAGCTTGAAAACCAGTGGCATGACTGGTGTTAGAGGGTGGTGGTGAGTGGCATGAAGTCTAGTGTTGTATCCCAGGGGTCGATACTGGGTCCAAGTCTGTTTAACATCTTCATTAATGATTTGGTTGAGGGACAAAGTGTACCCTCAGCAAGTTTGCTGATGACACAAAACTGGAAGGAGTGGCTGATATGCCAGAGGGTCATGCTCCCAGTCCACAGAGACCTTGACAGGCTGGAGAAATAGACTGACAGGAATCTCATGAAGTTCAGTAAAGGGAAGTACAAAGTCCCACACCTGGGGAGGAACAATTCAAAAGCCATCTGGATGTGGTGCTGGGCAACTGCTTCTACATGTCCCTGCCTTAGCAGGTGGGTTGGACCAGATGACTTCCAGGGTCCCTTTCAACCTCAGCCATTCTGTGACGTTGATAATGCATCCTCTGAGATGTAAAGCAACTTCAAATTGTATAATGGTTTTGTAATATTACAGCTACATAAAACTAATATAAAAAGATATGGTTGCTTTACATCGGTAAAAGCAATGCACGTTAAGTGCTTGCTGGGGTTTTAAAAGGCTTTGTGGCAGTCTGCTGCACAGAGAGCTGCTCTTCAGATTCTGCTGGTCTCTAGCATGTGAAATTGCCAGCTGAAGGAATATAAGTACTAAATCTAAAACTGGATGCATTTGCTGTTTTGACACTTAAATTATGCTTTTTATCACATGAGTCCATTTAACACTGAGGTTATTCATTAGGGTAGGCTTCACCTTCCTTCTCCATTTCCTGAATGATGGAGATAATGGGATTGATTCTAAAGTTATTTAAGTGTTGTTATAAGTCAGAGGTGTGTCAAGTGGAGGTAATGATGTTACATTCATGCAAGTGAAGTGAAAATCAGTAAATTGAGTATAGGAAAAATGCAGTAGGCTAGGAGAGCAAAGACTGAAAAGTAGGCTAAATCTTGGTAGTGAGAATGTAAAATTAAGAAAATGTATCATGTGGAAGGGAATATCACACGAGCTAGCTCCTCTGGTTTGGCTTCTTCCTAACAATTCTCAGTATCTCTCTCCTGGCTAAACTTTACTGTGCACTGCGTACCACACCAGACTAAGTTAAGATGTACTGTTTTTAAAAATGTATTTTAAAATGTTTTTATGAAGTATATATAGGGAAATTGTAACAAACTGGGCTTTCAAAGCTATTCGTCTCACATCTTTGAATATTATTTTTGCCAGTGTTTGTTCAAAATTCCCACTGCTATACCTTTTTATAACTAGGCATGTAAACAGTGAACGTATTAAAGAAATTACATTGCTGGAAAAAAAGAAAAAAATCAAAATATAGTTTAAAATTATGTCTGCACATCATTATAGTATTTGCATTAGTTGAGTCTGGTCAAGGATCAATGAATAATAACCTCATTTCCAGAAGATCACTGTTGTTGTTTTGTGTTTTAGTGTCTTATCAGTTCTCCATGTTAGCAGGTTTTCTCATCTTCCTCTCCAAGGCACGATTGCTCTCCTTCATTATTTCTCCCTTCTGTTAGGTTTTTGCTCTGCTTTTTATACACCTGTTAAGTCATTTCCCACTCTCACAATTAACGCTTAATTATCTGACTCCTAAAAAGGACAATAAGATGCATTCATAGTGTGCAAACTAATATTTGAACTTGTTCTGCCAATTGCATGCATAAAAATAACATCTGGCTGCTTCGTTGCTGAGAGAACTTGAAGCAATTTGTTCCTCTTTAAACATGCTATGCCACTTACATGTTTCAGTTACAGTAAATCTTGTTTCATTCATAGTTTTCAAATATATGCGTAAAAAGCAATAGCTATTCTTCAGTTACTTATAACTACCTATCAAATAAATACTGTGCAAGTCTCTTCATTGTATTTGTTTCAAATTTCAACTTTGCACATAGTAAAGTGTTAATTCTTTGTGTATTTGGAGAATGGTGGTAATTCTTTTAGTTACTTTGGAAAATGAAAGTATGGATGTTATATTATGAAACTACATAATCATACAGATACGTTGCTAACACTTTAGTAAGATTATTTCCTAGCTGAGAATTTTAGACCGGTTTCCCAATGTGACTAAGGTAAAGGATGACGGGAAATGATGGACACGGGAGACTGAAGTCCTTTAAGAACTCCAGTACATAATTTGGGGGTGGTTGGTTTTGGGTTGTGGTATTTTTGAGTGTCTGTGCATACTTAGTGGTGGAAGCTCCCTTTTGCTTTACATGCTGCCAAGTTTTGGATTCTGGGAGAAAATAGGACTGTAAGTTTGTTTGAGTGAACGGAGGCTTCTGTGCTGCTGTAGGCGTGAACCTGTGTGGATGCTGACAGGGACTGTGAACTGGCAGGTTCCCTGACAGCCCTGTGACTGTGTGACAGCCTGTCAGGTGGTATCCGAGAGCGTGTGGACCTGTCTTTAATGCCTGAGGAGGAAATTTAAGATTCAGCATTAGCTCTAAGCCCTAGGTCTGGTAGGAGGTTCCTGAGACAGAGCCATGCTTTTAGCCGTGGTGGGATCATTCAGTGGATCTTTTGGATGAAGTGGAATATACTGCTTTGGTGCTAGTAGGGTTTCGGTCTAGTGGCAGACCTGCGTTTTGCAGCTAGAATGGGTAGCACTAATGAAAGAATCAAGACAAATAAAGGTAGTTTGTTTAAGAAGAACCGTAAAAAAAAGGTTGAGAGTTTTTGAGTCCAATTTTCTGAAGTTGTGAAATTCTCTTTTAATATAAGCTTGGTGGACTGATCTCATCAGGTTTTATAATTTAACCTGAGATATTTCGGTAGGAATTGTCTAAGGAAAACTCCAGAGATGCAGCAAATGACATTCAGTTGTGGTATCATTTGGTATGTCTTACCATGACTTTGGGCTAGACGTGAAATTAAAGGTACGTCCATGAATACAGCTTTCAAAGGAAGCAGCAGTGTGACGCTTAGCACCGCCACCAGTTCCCACCAAGGATAACGGCATTCCTAATAGCCGCCTTTCCTATATTCACCTTTTGTGATTTTTGTGTTGTCTGTTGTACTATTACATTTTATATCTCAACATCATATATTCTTTAAAATATCTAATGGGATGTAGTTATCAGAAAGAAATAGAAACTTTTGGTAGCATTGCATTGTAATTATCGAAAAGGTATCCAAATCACCTGCTTGAAGTACACGAAGTGTAAGGTAAATATATCTAATAGTTAATATTGACTTTCTAATGACCTTGTTTCCCCAGGCACATAAAATTTTCCATGAAAAAAAAGAGAAAAGTACAGATTTTCAGGGAAATTATTTTTCACATTTGGGAATCTAGTGTGGGTGAGACAGTTTCTCTTTTACAGTCTCTATTTAAAATTAAGTCACTCATAATTATTTATAGAAGCATACTAAATTACCTTGCCAGATTATGAAAAAGTATTCTGGGTAGAAATCTGTAATAAAAAAATAAATAGATGGTTACTTGTGAGAAGAAACATTTTTATGATGTTAGATTAAAAGAATAATGGTTTTGTATTCTGAACAGTTTTGTAAACTGTTTCACTTGCAAAACATGCTTTTTTCTTTTTTAGAAGGTTTAAAAAGCTAGTGATGAGGGGAAAATGACTGCAAAGCATCAAAATAATTTAATTTTTCCTTAGAAAACAAAGTGCTATCCACTTCAACTTTTCTCATATTTAGAGGACCTTGTAGCCTGCTTGCATAACTAGTGCATGAAAAAATACAATACAGTTGGTTCTTTTTTCTTTTAAATTATTCATTATTTATGAAGTGCAGAGAAAAAATAGTTACAAATGATTGTTTCAGGGGATTTCCTGTAGCTGTACTATTTTGTTCAAAGGATTTACTCATACTGGTTGAATTCCAATATGGAAAGTTAAGGCTTCTCTTGTCCTGACCTACATTTTAAAAAAAAAATACTACATGCCTTAAATGTATATACATATATATATAGGACAAGTATATTGGTTGAAAAAATGCCCTATTTGTTTAATATTAGCTTATGATATGTGCCAAACATTTGTTATCTTGGCAATATTTTCTTATTTCACCTTTATTGTTGCTTGAATGCACATGAACTGTGTTGCAGCAGATAATTCTGTACACTAAATGTGCTGTGTTTGATGTACGCTCCGTAAGGTATTTCTCTAGCAAGTGCTGGTTACGTGAAGAGGTGGCTGTGTTTGATAGCCTAAGTGACTCCTCGGCGTTGTTTCATGCCGTTTAGACAGACTGTTTTATGTGAGCAAGCGTTACAAGTGAAAAGGCTTGCCACTTCTGCGCCCAAAAGTGTGTCTTTGCAAATGTGCCTAATAATATAAGTTTCTGAAGACAGATTTTGTATTCTGTATTTTTCAGTCCATTAAGAAGAAAAAAATAATTCCTATCCCTAGGGAAGAGTTAGGTGTGGGAGTCCCTGCTCCACTGTCTTGCAAAGTGCTGGAAAAGTATCATTCTGGCTCTGGGATTTTGCAGTAGGAGACGCTACATTGAGTCCCAAAATGACTACTGTTCCATATAAAGCACAAAATTCAACTGCTTTGAACGGTTAAAATTTTATACCCTGTAACTGGTTTTAGTTTTCAAGTGTTATTTATATAGCAGATGTTCTTTATGCCAGTCGTAGTATAAGTTGGGAGTACAGTGAATAGAAATTCCGCTACGTGTTTCAACTTAAAAAGAATTCCTCTATAAATTGGACTTCCAAGTCCCATTTGTGGCCTTAAAAGTCATTTTGTAAGTAAGCAAGAATATCTTTTTCTCCCCATCTTCTGAAGCCAGGGAAAAAAAAATTGCCTTCACGAAATTTTTTAGGAATGTTAAGGGACTTTTTAAATACATGAAGCCAGAGACTTAACTTGCTGCTCAGGACAGATTTTCTCTGGCTATAGAAGTTTTTCTTCCAGTTGCAGTATGTTCCAGAGTAAAATGGGCCAGCTAGGAAACTGCAGGAACAAAATATGAACTGAGTTTGTCAGGGAGGCAGTAGTTTGATTATATTGAGACTTAACTTTAGTAGCTGACAGGTACAGCAGTTGCATTATACCTGAATATGGAGCCTGAGAAACCACTGGGTACATGTGTAAGCGCCGTGCAGCCAGGCTGAGCTGGAACACGTGCTCAGGTCACACCTTTTGCCCAGTCTGCAGACAAAATGCCCTCCACAGATTCAACAGGGTTAAATACTTCTTTCAGGAGACAGCCTAAAAAAGTAGGGAACGAGGTGTTTATCCAAGGGATAAGTTAGCCTTATATTTAACTGAAATGTAACATACTACAAAATATCTAGTTCTTGTGCATGTTGAAAGGAAACATTTAATTTGGTGCTGACAACTGTCAGAAAGAAATACGTATGTAAAGTTGGAAAAATCCTGTCCTGACTTAAATAGACTGGTATATAAAACTAGGATGAAGTCAGAAAGATTAACTCCAATCAAAATTGTTGCTGTGTTGGAAGAATCTTTTTTCTTTTTCTGAAGCCGTGTAGCAGTAGTAGAAATCTGACAGTCAATCTTTTTTCAGTGACACTTCAATATGGTTTACACTACATTAGCAGCAGACCTTTGCAATATGTTTCCTACCCCGGGGCGGGGCAAAATTTCCCTCTTCTCCACCAAGAGGGATCCTTGCCGTTTTTATTTTATCTACAAATAAAATAGTCAGAAGAGTTGGGATACTCTCCGGAAGGTTAATGCAGTTTGTCTTGCAGGCTTCTGAAACCAGGCTTCTGACCTGCAGACAACTGGTTTGGGGGATTTTGCTTGTTTTTGTTGGAAACAGCAAAGTAAGATTCTCACTTTGCTTCATTCACCAAAATTTTAACAATGTTTGGTGTTTGGAGATACAATCTATATATCAAACTGAGAATTGTCCTGCTTACTTGAGAATTAATTAATCTGTTCCAATATTGCATGTATATCCTCAATGTTGCAATAAATGCTGACAGGCCGATTGGTTTTCCCATTCTATTTTGCTCTTTTTTGGCTGTCTATTAGTAACATGATTATACCCTTACATAATGAGACCCTGAGTCACCTGGATCTTTTCAGTGGATTTAAATAGACCTTCTTCTTATAGAGCACTCCCCAAAGAAAGCTAAAAGGCTTTGTACATGTTTTAAATTACAGGTTCTATTAGAACTGAAACTAGAACACTTAAGTTTTTAAACAGAAGAGCAAATAAGTAATAAGTAAGTTGTTTATATACAACTCTTCTCCCGCCTACTGTGTCCTTAGAGGCAGGTCCTTCCTTACAGACCTGGTTTCAGCCGGTGACTTTCTAAGTTGTAGCAAACTCTGCCGTGTTCCCTTTAGCCCCTGTGAAGTTCTCTGTTCCCCACAGAGACCCTTCTGGCTGCTCCCTACTCATCGTTCTGTTGTTTCTAACTATTTGCGTGACCGGTTCCCTGCTGTCATCTTGTGCCTACTCGTTCTGAACTTGGGAACCATCTCCCCAGTGATCATACTTGGTAGCGCCCAAAGGAAGGACCACTCTTTCTGCAGGGAGCTTCCACCTAATCCCATGACTCTTTTTAGAGTAACATAAATTGTAAACCACAACATAGATTCTGTCACAACATTTTTCTTTCTGTACTTTTAAAATCAAGACCTACCCTGAAAAGCATACTGTATTTTCCATGTTAAAGTGAACACCATTTCAATATCAGTGGAGGTCCGACTCAATGAGTGTTCTCACAACTGCAATCCTTAGATGGTGTGTTCATGTTACACAGTCATATTTTCAGGGGGTTAAAATTGACCAAGCTATCTTTATTTTAAACTTTGCATGCTGATTTGTATTGAGGCTTTGGCTGCTGTTTGTTAGTATTGTCATATAAAAGCGGAAGAGCTGAACCCAGCTCTTCGGGCTAACCTGCTTTTTAATTTCCATGGTGTACCAATGGGACCTTTATCATGTGTAAGAAGTCTCTGATTGTATCAATAGGATACATTTCAAAGACTTCAAAAGTTCTTCACTTCCTTTTCTCAGATCAGGCGTAGTGGTGCTGTGCCCTGTTAAAACTGCCCTGTTCCCCTCAGAAAACATTCTTTCATGGGTAGATTAAATGTTTCACAACACATAATTTGTATATCAGTTTTTTAAGTATATTGGTCTCCTCTGGGGAGAAGAGAACTGTATAACTATTAGGTGATACTATGAAGTTGCTTTTGTAACTCGCAAAAATTCACAGAATCAATGTAATACAATGAAATTTGTTAGTAACAACTGCCACTGGTACTTCATTTTTATTTAACTTTCTGACAGAAGTCATTCTTCATTCACTTTTACTTATGCAAGCATAAAAGAAAACAAAATGGATAAAAAGCTGTTGGATGAAAAAGGGCAATTTTAGTGGGGCTAGTGAAAAGGCACTATATAATCTATTAAATATCAGCCTGTCATATACTTTTCTGTAAGCAGTTTGAAGAATGGATCAAGACATGAAGATTGGCATAAAACGTTAACTTCTTGCAATGCACAGAGTTTTCGTTTGAAAAAGCAAGACAAAACAGAAAAAAAAAGAATTGGTGTGGTGCTTACTTTATGGTTACAAAGGGCCCTTCGTGGGGAGACATGCCGACTGGGAGGGGAGGCAATATCCGTACTCTCTCCACTGCGAAGAAAGCGGGGTTGCCTTGGGCTCGCCGTACTGTGCTGTGCGACACAAAGGAGGAGAACGCTCCCCCTCCCCCTTGTTCCTCAGAGGCGCGGTGCGCTGCCAGCGGAACTGCTCAACCTTGGCCCTCTGTAGCTGATAAGAGGTAAGTTTTTCTTTGGCCATGTGGAGATATATGTGCCATGTGGCACATAGCCGTATATGACATGCGTGGCCGTTTTGTTGTGTCTTCTCACTGACCACAGACTTACTTTCTTCTGAGTAATTTAACATAGTTCGAGACCCTTAACACGAAATTCATATTAAAGTTCTTTACTTCCGTCAAATGAAATAGTTTATCCTCATTTTGTTCACATAGGTAAGGTTATATTGAGTTCTGGATGATGTAGTCTCATCAATGGAGAGATTCCTATTTTGATATGAATAGCATCACTGAATCCCCCCAGCATATTGATTCGCTACAACGTAGGATTTTATCTTTCTGCAGTGAGAATTACCTCAGATACAGCGTTTTCCTCATCATTTATATCACCAGCTCAGCTTTTAGCTTTGTTTAGAAAATGTTTTCCTTACTCTGCTTAAAGAAGATGGGATCATTTTGGACTCTTAACCAGTTTCCAGTCTTTTCTGTGGCTGATTTATTTATTTTGCCATTGCTGGGCTTCCTTGCTGTTGTGAAGAAAATAGAACCTAAGTTCAATGGGAAAAATAATTTACTGTTTGTAAGTCTGTCAGAGTTATAACATGTTCTTAGGATAGTTTCCCAAATCTCCTGTGAAATTTTGCTAGTGTTACTGTGTAGAACTCACAGGTGTACTGTGAGAGTAGATTGTACATGTCCAAGGCTTGGTCTTGTCTTCTGGAAATGTTAACCATGCAACAGCAGTATCTCGTAAATGGTTTGTTGGGACATTACTGTCGGTTGGCAGAGGAATCCTGTCTTCCACAAACGGTAACTATTTAACATTAGATCTGATCTGCGACCATAAAAACTATGCTCTTACGTCACTGATGGAGCAAACAGATGTTACAGTCACCTGGTTAATTTGCCATTCTTGTTTCCAGGATCATCTGCGTCTCCATTGCAGGTACAGGTACACTTCTGCACAGTTCCTAACCGCCTGCGTTACAGGCTCATCGCTGTGCTTACGGTGCATGCCACAGGAATGTTCCCAGAAGAACTGCATTTTAAAATGTGGTCCTCCTACACTTACACTGTACAAAAAATAGAACTGTTACTGTCAGATGTCTGCTTTAGATTTGCATGCAAACTGAACTGAATGGTAATACAAAACTCCACATTTCTGGTCACCAGTGACTTTACAGTTTTCAATGACCCTGTAATATCTTCTCCTGAAAAAAAACCAAAACCAAGCAAACCAACCAACCCACTCCCCCCAAAAAATGAAAACAAATAAAAAAAAGGCAAACAAAAAACCACAAACAAGCCCAACATATTACTGCTTTTCTGTCAGTGTTCATGTAGTCCTAAGAGTTCTCGTATGTGTCTTGGGTGTCCGTGTCCGGGTGTTGGCAGCGGGGAGCTGCGGGGGTGGCCTCTGGGGAGGGAGGTCAGGGGCTGCATGCGTTGGCCCCACGGCAGGACACAGCAAAGCCCAAGGCCAGGGAAGATGTGCTCCAGCTGCCGGAGCAGGGATTCGCCCGTGCCGCATGGGGAGCCGATGGTGGAGCGGGTATTTCCCTGCAGCCCATGGAGGACCTCACGGCAGAACAGACAGATATTTCCCAAAAGAACTATGGCCTGTGGGGAGCCCACACTGAAATCGAATTTTCCTTACCGGAGCCACAGCCCGTGAAGAGCCATGCAGGAGCAGAGTTTGTTCCCTGAAGGACTGCATCCCATGGGAAGCGCCCACGCTGGAGCAGGGGTATAATGTGAGGAGGAAGGAGCAGCAGAGAAGACTGACCACAACCCCCCATTCCCCATCTCCTTGTGCTGCTCAGGGTGGGCAGAGGAGCCAGGAATGAAGGAATACAGTTGAGCCTGGAAGGGCAGGGGGAAAGGAAAGCATTGTTTTAATATTGGTTTTGTTTGTTTGTCACTATCCAAATCTATTTTAATTGGCAATAAATTGAATTTATTTTCCCCGAGTCTGTTTGGTGTGTGACTGCAACTGGTAAGTGATCTCCCTGTCTTTATCTCGACCCACGAGCTTCTCCATCTTATCTTCTTCCTTTTTCTTGTTAAGGAGGAGAGAGTGAGTGACAGGGTGGGTGTTTGGCTGCCGGCCAAGGTTAACCCATCATCATATGCTCTCAAAGCATTTGAATTCAGGAGTAGGAGAAGATACAGGAGACGAGTCAGACTCCATTACTAGTTTGTGTGTGTGTATAAATATATATACATATATCTCAAAGTATGTCCTTTTCTTTCTACAGAAAAGGAGCTTTGCTAACCATTATTGCAGGGTACTTCTCGTTTGTTTCCAGCTCTCTTAAGAACTCTCCTTATAGTGATATGTGTTCTGATAAAGGAATCGGTGAATCCTTCAAGGTGGGAATGTATGTATACGCATATGCTTTTTTTTAGTCTATTCTAATATAAATAAATGAGACATTTGTCTTTAGTTTCTCTGTAATCTCTGTGAAGGGCTTTTGTTTTGTCCCAGAAGTAATTTTTCACTCAACCAACAGATGTCAGTAACATCACTGCAGGCAGCAGAGCATCCTTTGCCCTGGAGGCCTAACAGAGACATTAGGTTTTTTCAGGTAGTTCAGATTCAAAGTGGAGCATGGGTGATCAATGTTTCAACCATGTTTTTATCATTAAAGTCATTTACATTTAAGAAGACAATCTCTCCCTCAGCTATTAATAATTTATCACAAGGAGACAGTGTACTGGAGTATTGATTACATATCTACAAGCTTTTGTGTAGTAAATATCCCTCTGGATTTAGCTGAAAAATCTCAGTATGAACTTTTCACGGAAAGTTTGGCAGTTATACTTCTCTCCTCCCCATCTTCACCCAGTCTTATTTTTTTTTATAGTGTTAATACACAGAGAATCCACGCAACTGAGTAGCATGTGTCATTCTTCACTAATTTGATTGAACAGATTGCTACCTGTATTTTCTACATGCACAAAGACTCTCTGGGTCTGAGGCTTGCTTTAACAATTTGAAAAATAAAACAAAAATGGTAGAACAACAGTTGTATGTTCCCAGAAGTCATGGTAGACAAAATATAAGCAGTCAAAGAAATCTTCATGGAAAGGTGGGAGATAGGTTGTAAGATATAAATATCAAGCTGCATAATAATTTACTAGCTATTAATGACTTCTGTGTCCTAAATGCAGTATGTAATCAAATGTCTTGCTGTAATGAGACAGTAAAAATTACTTTTGTCATGATTAAAGTTTGCATAATTTGTTTACCTGGCATTTATGATATAAATGTATAGGCATATAACTATGCCTTGTCTTCTGATTTTAGCAATTCCTATTAGAATATTTTTAATTACTAATTCATTATTATCTGACACACATAATGGATATCTCTATATTGATTTACATGATAGGGATTTTTTTTTTTTAATTATGCAGGTAGAACCTACTGTAGTTAACATTTGTTAATATCTTGTTAATCTTATTTGTCCCAGGTGCCATTTAAGCGTTTTTTTGGATCACTTGTAGCAATAGAAAATGTCTTCTATACAATTCTCTCTCTTCTTTTGATTCCACCCAAAGAAAAGTTGTCTTTTGAAAATAATGTGCAATTATTTTAGCCCAGACAGAAGAACTGTACAATCAGAAATACTCTGCTTTTGTATTCTCATAAATAAGTTGTGGCTTAGAACCCAATAACACATTTTAAACTCCTATTTTGTAAAGCAGGTGACATAGTAAGTATGAAAAATAACTTTCCAGGAAACAGATTTAGAAAAACGGGAGTATCTCAGATTTTTTTATCTATATATACAGTGTTTGTAAATTCTAAGTTAATTTAAGATGTAGTTTGCAAAGGTGCTAGATCCAAACTTAAACGAAAACTCTTTGTGAAATGCGAATGTGTTACTGCTCAGCGTTACAGGTTAGTAGTGTGTGCTCAGTATCATATTGAGCATACTAATTTGACTGTATAAATATGTAGTTGGGCTCTTCAAAGTTGTACAAATATGCATGCATACATAAGAATAAAACTTAGCTGTTAAATGTTGTTTATCATGTGCTGAATATCTTAAAAATTATTATCTTTACTGTATTTTTATATGTTTTCAACGAAAATATCCTTGAGTGTTCTGCTCCATGGTGTTTGTCATATTGTTCAGGTGAGACTGAATGGAAAAGTTGTGAAAGAACTACAAGATTCTTCAAGTTCACTTCAAACTTCACCATCTGCAGACATTGTGTCTGTGTCAGTGGATTACTGGAATGTTAACAGAAGGTGAACATAAATGGGGCAAATAGCAAAGAGAGATTAGTGTTATTTAATCGTAGAATGAAGATGTTTAAGTGTGCAAAACTTTTTATGTAATTTCACCCATCATATCCATAATACATATCACGTAAGCTAAACAGCTGTCACCTAGCAATATTCTTACTCTAGACAGGGAGTTCCACAGAAACTGTTCATTTCTTCAGAGTATTTTTTTGTTTCTTTTTAATCCTATCTTTTTTTCTCAGTGTACTATGGGCATTCATATGGAATGAAGAAGAAATAATTAATCTGGGTATTCCTGTGGCTGCTCAGGACCTGGCTGAATTGATATTTCATGCAAACCTGGTTCAGTTCTCTTCAATCATCTTCTGCATTAAGGTTGTCTCCCAGGGGTACAATGGAACCATACCTTGATCTGAAAATGGCCGTGCAGGGTCTTTGTTGCATATCTTCCATATTCACAAGAAACGTGTCTGCTCTTGTGGAAACCATGGTAGAATAAAAGAATTTCATTTCTTTCCTCTAGTAGTACATTACTCCTCCTCGGTCTTATTGCAGGGTTGTCTAAGGCCAAGCTAACCTATTTGTTCCTGATGTGAAGTGAGGAAATTTGAAAAAAAGAATACTTGTGAGGTAGATAACTTTTCAATGTGCTCAACACCACATTTTTCCCTTTCAACTATGTCATTAGCTTTGTTGGTTTTGTGGGTATGTTGAAATTCTTAGAATAGGAATTGGCTGTGCAAATGCATAATCTGCCTTGTATATTTTTTAGCTTTTATCCATTTGGTTCCTGGTGTTTATAATAATAATATGTATGTCGATATATAATGTAAATTTTTCATTCTCATTTTTCAAAGATACCTGTTTTTTGTCACATACACTTGAATTTCGTGTCCTACTTTGATGCAGGATCTGCTGCCTCCTTAAAATATATTTTTACACAATGATGCACCCCTAAAACAACAAATATTTTGGGAAAAACGCTTCTTTTCATGTGGTGTTAGCAGGAAAGTTTACTGTAATTAAAGAAACTCTAGATTTGATTGTTAATAGCAATGTTATAGTCAGCTATACAACTAGGCAAATACCTGTAATTCCTGTGAAAAACAGGTAAGTACGGGCTGACACCAACACTGATTTAGTGTTGGCTTTTAGTAGTTAATGTTAACATTTTAATTCTCTTTTATCCTTTCTCCTATTCACATGATCCAATGAACTCTGTATTTTGGTACAATACAGTTAAAAGCAGATGAAATATTTTTTCCAGTGAAGTGCATACAGTATGTGTATTAGCATACAATATTTGTATTAACCAAATTAACATGCAAGTAGCTGCCTTAGCGTAAAGGTTGCCTTTCGCTTCTTCAGTAGATAAATAACGTTTTTCTTTCTCAAAGTAACCTCTTTGACATAAGTATACCAGAGCATAAGTTCTAGTTGATCATTGTCAAATATTTCACTCGTGCATTTGCTTCTTTGAATTCCTAAAAGATGTCATCCTAAGTAGAAGCAGATTTAGGTCATGACCAGAGACCTAGCAATAAAGCAAACTTTGAACAAGCCTTCGTATAAACTTGCCTAAAAATGAAGACTAGTTTAGAGGCATTATTTGTATTGTTGCTGTTTGTCTCTGAATAGTGTCAATTAAATTACCTTGAAATATTTTTAGAATTTTGCTATGTACAGCTTAGTTACGGGCAGGCTTTGTCATCATGGGTTCCTACAGTTGCTGGAGCATAAAGGGACAATAGTAAAATTGCATGGCAGTTCCCAGCAAAGGACATCAAAGCATTTTTCAAACTTAATTAAACTAAATCAAGCTAAAATAGATGGTGAAATTAAGCAAGGTTGAAATGGAACCATTTTCAAATTGCTAGAAAGCACTAGAAAAGGAGAAGGAATAAGAATATGTATTTTCTATACAGCTTCAGCAACATCGGCTACTCCAGTTTGTGAATTAACTTTCTATTCAACATTTTGTCATGTACATTAGGTGTTATAATGCATGAAATGAATACATAGTCACATACCAGTAGCTGCAGTTCCAAGTAATGATCGACAATACTGCCTCTAGCTAGCTAACAGTTTTTCCTATGAAATATTTTCTGCATGGCCACATCACATGGCAGCAGGCAGCAATGGAATTTATGAACTAGCTGGAGCCATCAGTGCTAGTGAGGAAGCAATAGAGAAAGATGTATGTTAAAAAAAAAAAAGGGGGGGGGGGGGGGGGGGGCAGGGGAGGGAGAAGGCTAAAGAAAAATAGCCAGCCAGAAAAAAGTTGTCAATATGTCACATAATCATTTTAAACTAGCGGCTTAATGGCAGTGCAAATTCATGTCTGTGTCCTATTTTTTAAATTTTCAGCTTTTCCTAAATATAGCTTCCAGTTGAGCGTGTTCCTATTAGCTATAAATAACTCAAAAAAAACTGACACAGAATGAAAATTTCAGCTTTATATCAGGTTAGAACCATGATTTGTTTGCATGACTGGGACTTAGGAGCATTCAGATTCTTATCAGGCCAAGTTTTTTGCTGAAGTCAAGTCAATAAGTATGATTCTTTTACAGAAAGAGACCTCAACATTTCTCTCAAGTTGCAGTGGTCTTTTTCCTCCCATGAGTATTCATCTAGCTGTTCTCCCCCCACTGCTGCAATACTTCAGCACCATATGTAGAAGTGGATTGCAGATGAGGTTCCTTAGATATATTGATTGAAAAACAGTCAGAAAAACGTAATTTTTTTTTCAGGCCTCCGTACATGTGTCGCTATCATGATGTTTGAGACTGTTATTCTTCAAAGCAAGAGAGTTATATTATTCCAGTCATTTTTAGATTTACAGAACCCAAGTCAATGGACCACGTGCTAGTGAGATGAAGTCAAGACTTAACACAAGCAAGAGGCAGCAGGAATGTAATCCTTAATACTGTAGGGACCAACTGTAAACTGTCTTGGTTTGTTAATCTCACTACATGTTAGGTAATGCAGGGAATATAGACAAATAAATACAGCAAAAAATAATAATATAGACATTCCCAGCTATCTTATGTGCATTGCCCTGTTTTTAAGTTTTGTATACAACAAAAATAACTTAGAAACACATGTCCAGGTTACAGTACACTATTTCTATAAAGCAGTTGCATGGCTGCAATTTCTAAGTGGCATTATTGTGGAAAATTAGAAAGAAACTTAGTGTTTCTGGGCCAAAATTTAGAATTGGTGTTAAATGCAACTTCTGTGAGATAACTTAACATGTAGGTACTAAGCAACTTGTATCTCTCTGTTTTTATACAAAGACCCTGGTCGCTGTACCAGAGACTGACTGGCTGGGGAGTAGATTGGCTTGAAAAGGACCTAGAGGTCTTGGTGGGTGGCAAGCTAAACATGAGCAAGTACTGTGCTCTGGCAACGAAGCGCGCCTGCAGTATCCTGAGCAGTATTATCAGGAGCATAGCCAGTATCACAGAATGCTTGAGGTTGGAAGGGACCTCTGGAGGTCATCTGCTCCAGCTCCCCTGCTCGAGCAGGGGTATCCTAGAGTAGGCTGCTCAGGACTATGTCCGTGCAGCTTTTGAATATCTTCAAGGATGAAGATTTCGCAACCTGTCTGGGAAATCTGTTCCAGTGGTCAGTCACCCTGACAGTAAAGAAGTCAAGGTCCCTCTGGATGGCAGCATGACCCTCTGGCATATCAGGCACTCGTCCCAGTTTTGTGTCATCACCAGACTTGCTGATGGTGCAGTCTGCCCCTCATCCAGGGTGCATCAGCAGGATTTTGTCATCAATACACTCCAGGAACCTCCTGGATTGCTTATGCCCTGCTATGTTGTCTGTAATTTTGTAGGCATTTCCTTGCTTTTACATGGGCACGCTTGAGGAGACTCCAGTTGAGCCCTGTTTTGTTGATTTTGTGTTCCCTTTTGTTGACATCACCTCAGGCCCTGTCCATAACTCCCTCACAGAGGTGCTGGTAACCTCTCTGCCTCCCTGCTGTAGTCTCTTTTGGTAGCCTCCAAATTGCCCTGGCAGTATCATCGGTGCCCAGATAGGAAAACAGGTGGAGATAATAGAGTGGGACAATCTTTAGCACCTGGCAGCCCAGGTGCTTTGCTTTAAGATAGATTGGGGAAGCGGGTTTTATTCCACTCTACTCAGCACTCATTATACCTCATCTAGAAGACTGTCTCTAGTTTTGGGCTCCTCAAAACTCTAAAGAAGGTAATAGCTGATGCAGAGGGCTACTCGAGATGGTCAGGGCTACAGCACATACCCTGTGAGGAGCTGCTGAAGGAGCAGGACTTCTTCAGCTTGGAGAGCAGAAGGCTTTGGGGGAACCGAAGTGCAGCCGCTAAATACCTATGAGGAGATCAGGAGGTGGAGCACAGCTCTTCACAGAGGTGTATGGCAAGAGGATGAGAGACGCAAGTTAAAACAAGGTAGGTTCAAACTGGATATAGGGCAAACCTTTTCACTGTGAGTAGTAAAGCTTTAGAAGTTTGCTCAGAGAGGGAGCTGTGCGATCTCTGCTCTTAGAGATTTTCAGAGAGCATCTGGATCAAACCCTGAGCAGCCTCAGTGTGAACTCATAGCTGACTGTGCTTAAATCGGGAGTTTGGGCTTGAAACCTTGAGGTCCCTTCCAACCTGTGTTACTGTGTGATATGATTTTCATGACCAAAACGCAAGCAATAGCTGAGAACTCCAACTGATTGTATAAGGTAAACTGAAATTCTTTAAATCCCTTTTTGGACACAATTGGACTTAATAAAAGTAGTAAAGTATTCACTGGGGTTGAACTTGCACTCTAATATCTCAGATGAGTGCCTTGCCCATCTACGTGTGGCTTGAGTGCTTCCTGCCTCAAAGACTTGAAGTTTCTGATGGAAAGCTGCAGGGCTCAGCCATGGGGCTGGGTGAATACTCAGCGCAGCTGAGGTGGTTGGGGCACTCGGCTGCAGGCGGCACGTTCGTGTTCAAATCCGCCTTCTGTTTGATTGCTATTTTCCTTGCTATTTTGTTTGTTTGACCTCTGCTCAAAAAATGTAGTTGAACATTCAAAGGCACGTACATAAAAAAGAGCGTTAGGTTGGAATGCAGGCGGCATGTACTATAAATATAATAAAGGCAAATATTATTTCCAGATAATAGCCCTTTTGTAACTGCCATGGTTTCCCATGCTTATCCTTTTCCTGTTGTTTTGTAGAAATTAGTAAAAGCAGCAGAATTCAATGAAAACATGGATTTGAATAACTAAATCGAAGTAAGTTTCTAAAAGTACTCAGAATAGCTGTAGAGGATTAAAAATAAACCTCGGTTTATGTTCTGGCCCATTATATTAAGATAGCTTTGGCTAAGTCAGCCAAGTCTTACAAAAGAAATTTCAAGTGGGTCACGCTGTTGCTAGGTTATGTGAATCTGAGCTAACTTTGGCTTGTCTCATTTTAATATGCTTGATCCAAACAGAGATAATTAAAAAAAAAAATCTGAAGTTCCCTGATATCATTTAATATCACATCTATACTTGTCATATAAATACAATGCCTGTCTCATTTTTATTCAAATTGCGATCTATCAAAATTGTCTTTTGACAGGATTTTGACTACTACTTATAGTAATAACTAATAGTTCTTTTTTACTATTTCCCGGGGGGGGAAGAAGTATGTATGTGTGCAGAGGGGGAGACAGATAGAAATACTAAAAATAGTTTCCATTTTTACCCTTAAAATGACTCAGGAATTTTATCTCTCTTAATTTTCAGATAAGACAGCAATCTGAAAGGGCCATTCTGTTTTTCTTTTATTCTGTTTGTGTTTAGTTAAAGGAAAGTGAAGGGGCACTTTGAAAAATAAAGGTGAACCTTTAATTGCTACTTGTAATAAATCTTTTAAGAATAGATGAAATTATTGATATACATTGCACTCAAAGGGCTTTTCATATTTTTGCGCACAAGTGATAATGGGTGGAAAAAAAAGGGGTTGAAAAGACTGATTGCAAAACTAACAGTAAATCAATCAAATGGTTCTGGTAATATGTCTCATATCCACGGTGTGTGATGCTTAGTTTATGACATCTTAAGATCTCCAAAGCTGATTTATTCTTCCAGTAATCAGTGTTCTGATCCATTAGTTTTTATAATGTAGAGAGATGTCACTGGTTGGTTTTTTTTTTCATGAATGATTTGTATTTTGAAATTACACATCTGTCAATCAAGACAAAGCCAAGGATTTTTAAAAAATTAATACCTTGACTGTAGGTCTATCCCTGTACGCTGGTGCTGGTAGACATTATTATTCAGTGAAATTCTTCATTACACTTTCTAGTTTGGGATTTTTTGTCTCGTATGTAGCCTAAACAATTTATTATTCACCTATGATATTCATTTTACTACTCCCTGTGTTAGTATTTTAACAGAACACAATAGAGCCAGATATACACCACCCCAAACACATCCTAGCACTGAGGCCAAATGTATCTTTTATGAAGTGTAATTCCTTAGATATTTATAGTAGCTATCAGCATATCAGAAATGATCATAAAAGATTGCATCAGAGTGTTAATACAAACAACTTTGAAGCTAAAAGGAGTTACATCATTGAACTTGGTAATACTGTGTTTTCATCTGTCATTTCTTGAATTGAGATTATTGCTAAATCACTGAATTCAAGTACATAAAAAAATTTAAAAAGTCCAAACCAAAACACTTGTGTGTACTTTCAGATTCTGCCTTCACAGTTCAGGGAAAAAGAGTAAAAATATATGGGTTATGGCTCTTTTTTTTTTTTTATGGTAATCAATGTAAAAATTATCATTCTGGTTTTGTTAACCATTTGTGAGGTAGTAAATTCTAACACTGAGAGCCTCTCCTAAGGTTGCCTAGTTTCTCGGCATTAAAATGTAAGGTCTGGGAGCTTGGGTGTCCGGCGGGATACTAGCAGTCCTTGTCACGTGCGAGGGTGGGTCGGGCTCTCTGAGGGCAAAGCGGTGAAGGAGGTGCAGCTCAAGGGAGAAGCTGGTGCTCTGCGCCTCCCTGGGAAGCGAGCGGGATGTTTGTGAAGTTGTGGTATGCCCTGACCGTTGCCTGCTTGTCATGAATTGCATGCCATGCTCTCTGTTGGTGTCTGAAACCTGTTCTTTCTCAAGCCATAACCTCAGGGAATGAGTGCAGGAAAGTTTGGAGCTAAAAACATGGTAGTTGTGTGCTTGAAGCTTCACTGATTATTAAATTAGCATTGAGCAAAGACGTTATTCTAGGAGTGTAGATGCAAACTGATGTGTAACTTTTTTGTATCCATTCAAAACCCAGAGATAAAGACAACTTAGATCTGTGAAATTATGTTAATTACAACTGATAATTATCTCATATTAACTTTTACTTGTCTCCAGTCTCATATTTTCTCCTGCACTTTGATACGGTTTTGCTGCCATCTCCGTCTACTGTCCATACCCCCAGGTCGATAAACCCAGCTCTCAGGCAGTCAGGGAGCTGCAAAATAGCATATAATGCGGTTGTAGGCTTTTGCGCTGTGCGTCCGCGTTGTCGCCCCTCCCTTCCTTCCCCGAGCCCTGTTGGGAGGGAAGGCGGGGATGCGGAGCTGGGGCCAGGTTTGGAAGAGCAGCACAGGGCTGGGGAGGGCTGGGGCGGCCGGGGTGTGCCGTCCCGCTTGGACCCGGGGACGTGGAGCCGCCTTGGCCTGCTTGAAACCTGGTTCTGATGCTGGCGTGGCACCTGAAGGTGGTTTTCTGTAGCTTTTTCTTAATTCTGGTTACGTTGTGTAGAGTATTGTGTAACTCTACATGTATATTGATACCTTTTTGATTATTTGGTTTTTCTTGGCTACTTTAATAAGTAGGCACAGACTTACACCAAAGTGGGAATGCTGTGCTGTTTTGAGGCCTAGAGTGAAAGGAGAGTTTTCTCTATCAAACTGATTCTTGTTAATGAAACGTTTGGAAGCTAGAAATCCGTTTATATTCTAAAAATATAATTATTGCTTTGGTTTTGGTTTGGCTACTGGCTTCATGTGAAACTGAAATTAGCAGAAAAATAAAAAGGAAGAAATTAGTAATTGGTTTCGTACAAGTGAAATGTGATTGGGGTTTCTTACAGTTGCGTTCCAGTTTCCTTGGGTGTTTGCCTTTTGGTTTTGCTTTTTAATAATTTGGTCTTAACATAGTGAGAAAGAGTCAGTAATGGTTCAGGTAGGAGGGGTGTTCTTTTGGCAGGATTAAAAAAAAAAGTGTAAAAAGGGAAAGTTAACTTTCTATGGAAAGCTACAAAAGTAGTACCACAGCATTTTTTCCAGTAAGCTTGGCACTCTTTGCTGAGTTTTGCACTATACAGCCATTAGCAGGCTGGTCAATGCATTGCTTTATGAGGCAATTATTTCAGCATACTCTATTCAAAATACACATTAGAACTTAACCTTCTGAATCCTGAAGTAGCATTTTTATCACCCAACATTAGAAAAGAGTTGGAGTCAGCAATTTCCCCTTTCTTTTTATGATCTGGTATCATTAATAAAGCATTGGGCTGGTACCTTCTTACAATTCTCCAGGATAATTTGTGACACAAAAGGTGCGGTTGTGGTACAGTTGTCTGTTTACTTATTCAATAGCAGGGGAAACATAGAAATCGCGTAAAAATAAAAATGAGTAAGCGGGGGAAAGAGCTCTGAGATGTAGGACTGTAGGACACAGCATATTAGGCCTGCTGCTATTGGATATGCACAAGTAGAATGGGAAGTTAATATGGAATTTCTAATTAGGGTCACATGCTAATGAACTCCCTCTTCATGTTAGTTTTATGCCGCTTCAGAAATTTTTTATCATATGCTTAAAAATTTATGGCTAGAAACATTAATGAAAATGAAGCGTGAATTGGAAATTGTGCTATTATGGAGATGAGTATGGCCATGGCTAGGCTGATTTCTAAGGAGGGATCCTTTTATTGCCATTTTTTTGAGGGATGAGAAATGATACAAGTAAAATTAATGACTAGACATATTCTCTGCCCTGGCTTGGCTGGTGTTATTATATTTAAAGTTATAAAAGCTGGATTTAATAAAATTTTGAATTAATTATAAGGGGAATTTTAATCATAATTGGCAGTCTTCTATAAGAATAAAACCTGTAAATCAGCAAAAGTGTGAAATTAACATAGTGAAGTGCATATGTTTCTATACACCTATACATGTGTGCATATATAATACACAGCTTTGTATAGAAATACAGACGCGGCCATACACACATATAGGTATAGTGAACATTTTTATACTGCCTTTGCTGAAGGCTATCTGCTTTTCATGCCATTTGACAGCACAATTGCTCTTAAGTTCTGTGGATGAATGCTTGGGTGTAAATTTTCCAGAACTGGCATTTTTGTCTCAGGTATCTTATAAAAATCAATTGGGCTTGCTGTTTAAAATGTCAAACCCCAAAACACTACCTGTTGTATTGTTTCTTTCGGTCCCACTAAAATTATCATGCAATCTTGTATAAAATATATTGAAAACATCTGGTAGTCTGTCTCGTTGGAATTGCCTTTGGAAATAGTCTAGTAACTTTTGACAGCTTGGCTTTACAAGGATATTGATTTCTCTGTGGCTTTATCATGGAAAACTGATGAATGGTCAAAAGCTGAAAGTGATGTAAAACCCGGTTTATAGGTTTTATATGAAATGCATGTAATAAAATAAAGTAGGTTTATAAAACATAGTAAGGTATGCCCTTGTGAAAATGGCAGAGTTAAAGAATTTGGCAGCATTTTCATGTTGTGGATTACTTGGCCTAGGGACACTAAAAACATCTCTAGGCTTGCTAGAGATGGACAAAGAAAGGAGCGTACTTACTAAAAACAATACCATACATTGCTAATAATTATGGGATATTTGTGAGAAGATAAGCTTGCATAGATTACTGCTTTATAATTTCATAAATGTTTCCTTTTGAAATAGGCTATCAATACTGTACAGAAACGAATATGGGGGAAAGAATTGTTTCCTTATTTCAGTAAAAAGGAAAAGTAGACAGCAGGAACACAAATAACTGAAGGGCCGTGTAACATAGGGAAACAGGAACTGCAGCTGGGATGGAGAAATATCTTTTCTGAAGAACTGAATAGGAAGAATTAGAAACAACATTGGCCATCTGTATTGCACTGGCCGCAATAAAAGAAAGTAAGGAAAATATAGGAAACTAAATTGATTTCTTTCTGGAGGAAGTAATTACTTCCCTGGTCAATTAAATATAAACACAATGAGAAAGTGTTGAAGTAGAAACACTTGTGTCAGTTCAGCAGAACAGTGCATTGCTGTGTGCCTAAAATCCCCTAAGGGCTTGAGGTACGTGTTAATCTACAGTCCAGTTGGGTCCTGGTCTGCAAGGGGGGTGAGAGACACGCTGCAGGGTTCTCTCCGCAGCCCAGGAAGAGTGGCCTGAAACAAATGGCTCGAAAAATGGCTGACTTACTGAGATGGAGTAAAAAGAGGAATAGAGATAGTGAGTAAATGAGATATCCCTTCCCTTGGCCAGAGCCCCACGTTTGCGTAGCGTAGGGTGGACCCCGGCTGGGGGTCCCACAACGTGTTGCACAGATCCTGTCTATGGAGGGTGTTGCCTCCTTTTTTGGTCATTCAAGTTATTGTGTCATTTTCTTACAAAACCCACCTGTATTCCTAAACAGGGTGTTTGCACGAGGGGTTCTTGCTGCACTGGTAGCTGAAGGCAAGGCCAGGCCAGGCAGGCGGCTCCCGCTGCGCTCGTCCTGCGGCCCGGGGGCTGTGCGGCACAGCACCGCCCGAAGGTCCCGCTGGACCTGCAGCCCAGCCCAGGCCTGCGCCCGCTCCCCTGACCCGCTCCGTGGCTCGCCAGTGCCTCCGTGTGCAATGGGCACCAGATCAGGGTCACGGTGTTGGAAACAGACTGCATAAAGGCAAACATTGGCCTCGGAGAGCTCTCCTTGAGTGCTGAATTACTGCAAGACAGACGCAATGATAGGAGACCAAGCTGCTTCTGAAGATTCAGCCGGCACTGCTCACTCACCAGTCCTTCAGAACAGGAGATGTCATGTCCCTTAAGATATAAAGATATATCGCCAACTCAAACTATTACGGGGGGGGGGAGAAAAATGAAGGAAAAATTTGCAGTTAGGAAATGCTGTGGCGTAGCCTGGATTAGTGAAGACTGAATTAGAACTGGCAACTGGGGATTTTATTAAAAAAAAAAAGAAAAAGTTTTGTACAATTCTCTAAGTCTTGTTTTTTCATTGTGCAAAAAAAGCATTGTCAACTTTGGTCAAGATACCTTGAGGCTATCATGTCGATTAGCATCCAGGCTTGGGTGCCATGCTCAAGAAAGGTGTGGGCCCACTGGAGAGAATTCAGAGAAGCACAGAGGGTCAGCAGAGCGTATCCTCCAAAATGGGATGGGGAGGAAAAAGTGAACCAGTTACTGTCATCAGTAGTTTTATCATGCCTCCCTTCATGCCTGTCTTACAGGCAAAGTGATTATTTGCTGTTCGGTATTCCCTTTTATAAGAACTGCTCCATACCTTTAGTTAGCCTTACTGCTTCTGATTTGCCTTTTTTTTTAAACAGATATAATTGTAAATGGAAAAAGGAACAGAACATGAAATCTCTTGCAACCTCCTCTCCTTCTGTTGCTATTTTTGACTCATAGGGTCCTCTCTGAGCAGTCGCGTGGATAGAGCCATGAGGTATTAAATCAGGAAAGATAATTGAAGCTAACAAATTACTCTGAGGTTTGTTTGAGCTGTTGCAGGAATACAGGAAAAGATACCCACTTGTTTGTAGGTAATCATGTTTCCAGGCTACAGCATAACAGAATGTGGTATGGACTGCAGTGCTCCGCAGTGAAGGCGTTTCGTCTCAACCTTCATTCTTTTGGCATTACAAGTAAGCTACAGTTCTCAGGCTGGTGACTGTCACTTGCAAGAGGTCTGCGCTGCACTTTTCCCTTCTTGGAAAGTCTAATGGTGCTTTAATAGTGTCCAGTTCTTTGATTCTTGAAGTGTAAGACTTGTATTTGGGTACAGGAGCAGGCAGACTGCTGGGATAATTGTCTTGCAATTTGTAGCTTTGCAGGCACGTGACCTTTACCCGGCTAGGAGTTCTGACAATCTGATTAGTTCCTTTTAAAAGCCCTGATTATGATGAAAAGAGAAAGATAAACCTGCAAGGATCAAAATATTTCAAATTTAGTACAGAAGTAAAGGAAGTATGGGGCTTTGTGGAAAGTAACGTGTACAAGAAGTTCCTGCTGTGGCTTTATTTATTAAGAATCGGAAGTATTGGATACTTGCCATGCAGGAGAAAAATGGAAGAATATATATCCTGAAACATATTGAAAGAGAAATATTAAGAGATTGGAGGCTAGCATGTAATACGATTGAAAATTATGAAATGCTGAAATGTTTGGCAAAGGATATTGCATCTTGATTTTAAGACAATGGTTGAGAAAAGATAAATTTCCCATTCAATTTTTATTAATCATTTGACACTCACTGTAATTAACAATGGGATAATTGAATAAGCCAAATATATTTTATTAAGCATACGTGATCCTGACTTAGTGTACTGTAAGAAGTACCGTAGCTGTATGACTATTAACCACTTGAACTTTGAAAAACTAAGATGTTGCCTGATATGTCTCACAAATAATGTTTTATCCTGCATTCAGCTTTTGGATGAATATTTCTTCGCAGCATTTTAGAGCTATGGTCATTTGAAACCTTGAAGCATGTGATAACTGTGATGTACGTAATGAAGTGCGTTGAGTTTGGGTTTGTAATTGGCAGTGAGAAGCATTCCAGTGACCCTTCCGCGCACAGAGGGGCCCTGGAGCAGGCTACCGCAATGCGGGTGCCGCACTCGGGCAAATGAAGAAATGTTAACTCACCCTAACAGAAGTGAATTAACAGAATTGCAATTTGGGATTCTCACTCTCAACTGTGAGAAGAATCTCACACTAGACTGTAAACTTATTGCTCTGCACCCTATTAGGAACTCCAGCCCTTCTTCTACTTAATGTTGTTCAACATTGCTAGCATGAACTGATTTTTGCAAAGATACTTTTGTAATTTAACTTGATATTTTTTTTTTACATTGCTTCTGTTTTTCTGTTCTCCGTTAAGAAATTGTTGCTCATATATTCCAAAAAATAGTTCTGAACTTTTGCAATCTGAGACATTTGTGAATGCTACAACGTAAAAGCTAAAGAAAGTTGATGTGAAAACATTACAGCGCATCACTTGTGAGGTAACTTAATAGGATTGCTACTAGCAAGCGTACTCTTAATGGCTTTTACAGACTGGTTTATTATATCAAACTGCTGCTATAAAAAGTAAGGAATTAAAGAAAATACACGAGACATAAAGGGGAAAAAAGAAAAAACTTACAAGCCTGTCTGGGGTTTATTTTGCATGTTTTAATTTTGTTAGTAGGATAAATTAATTGCAAAGTTTTAAGTTGTATACAAGTTTGTAACATAAAAATATTAAAAAAGAAATAGTGCGACTTTAAAATGTAGTCATCGGCTGTAAATGCAGTCATTAATCAACTCCTCTCACTACATAACTGATGCGATTTGACGTTTTGCAAACTGTGAAGTCATACTGAAGCTCTGCTGCTCTGTGAAGCAGAGGTCAGGCGGGAGCGTGGCCAGCCCAGGTGAGCTTGCGCGTTGTGCGGATTTGGTGATGGCCCAGAACCGGTGCTCATGCTGTTGCAGGTAGCTGAGATGAATGGCCCAGCTCCTTCGCGCTTTACTGCGTTTTGCAGAGGTGCAGACATACTGCAGTTTTGATTTTGCAGCGTGAGTCCCCAGTACCAGTAGAAGACACACCTTGAGACATCCCAGTATTTTCTTTTAGTGTTAATTTTTTCTCTGTTATTGTCTTAGCTTGTGACAGGTCTATAAGATAGAGAAATTGCCTTTTTCAGAGCTTAAGCTAACCAAGCCGTGTTGGGGAGGAGTGAAGAGTTAGTAGCCCTAAGTTAGCATCAGTATCACATGACAGCCATGATTATGGGGTCCACAGTCCCTACAGTGTATTTTTTTCCCCAAAGCCATCTATCTATGAAGTAAAAAAGGCGTTTTATGAGTTAACTTGTTTTGAGTCGTTACGATTTCCAGTAGCTGAGAACTGATGGGATAAAATGTGTTGGATTTTTTAAATGAATTTGTCTTTCACTTGGGAACTTTAAGAAGTGATACCTGAGAAGCTTTGAAATAACCAGCAGTTTGAGCTGAAAATATTTGAAATACAAACCATTTCTAACCTAAGGCTCATCATCTATTGCTGTACTCTTTTAGCAGCTGACGCACATATGTGTGTGTGCATAGATCTCTATACCTATATATAGTCACATAAAATATACATTTAAAAAATATTGAAGTAGAACAGCTTGTTGGCTGAACAAATGTTATGCTTGATTGAAACATACAAAGGACATTTTAAGTATATGCTGGGCTACATCGCTACAGGCTCAAAGACACCGCATACTGTGTTACTCGGTCTTTTCTAATTCAAAATCAAGCTACTGTACTGGACCAATACGTTTTTAGGCTCATATTAAATAATGAATTTTCACAGTACATGCCATAAAATGAATTGGCAGATTTTGTGAGTGATTGGACTGTAAATCTGAAATGAGACTCCCTTCGTCACAGTTTCGGTTCTTCCCACTGACTGTTCAGATGCCTCAGGTGCCAGAACGGATTAGAAAACCCTGTGAGAAAGGATGGCAGTTCTGCTGATGATAGTGAAAATGCAACACTATTTTCTCTGCTTTTAACCGAACACAGTGAGCACAGTGTGAAGCTTTACATTTTACAGTCTTAGCCTGGGTCATAAGAAAATTCTATTACAATGCATCAGCTACCTTTATGTTTATAATCAGAGCTAATGCTATAAAGTTATATCCTGCAGGTATTTAACCCTGTTTTCAAGCATTTCTTTCTGTTATGTGTTAAGATATGAAACATAACTGACTAGTACACAGTGACAGAAAAAAAATCAAAGTTGTAGTATGCCTTTAAAATTACATTTTCATGACTATCTGATACTAGCACAATTTCACAATAATACAGTCATGTTTTAAAAAATCCTCCCATTGTTAGTCATAAAATGAGTTTATGTTCCTGAAGACATTGTAGGAAACAGCTGTCGTTAAATTCGAAGTGCGCAGCAGGAGGCAGTTGACAGTGCCTCTTTTAATCATGTAATCCGAGGACATAATGCTGTTAATATGCTTCAGTTAATAATGGAAGCTACCACCAACTCTGTTAGGGTTCCGTTTGCCCCCAAAGTTTAAGCTTTCTTAACAAAGTGTGTTTGGTGTTCTGAAGGAACTCGAAGCAAAGCAGCCTCCATCGTAAACCGAGCATCAGCTCCAGCAAGATTCCCCATGCTATTGCTAATTTTCAAAAGTAAGGAAGAGCAGTTTTACTGGGAATTGGTGGTTTTAGATACAAACTGTTTAATCTTTCTGCCCGAGCCTGAATAAGACTAACAAAATGCCTTGGCCCAGGAAAGCCACAGATCTTGCTTTTATGAGGAAGGTACAGGTTTAGTATTAACTTCATGCAAAAATCAAACCAACGCAATCAAACTCTTTCATTTTGTTAAACACTATCGTGATTACACTACTGCCCAGACTGATTTATTTATTTATTTATTTATTTATTTATTTTCTTGTGGTTCTGGTGGCTTTCAGGTGAATCAGGCGCTGGCTCTTTCCATAGATCAGGGTTAAATGGCTTTCTCTGAGTATTGGAATAGACGTGGCAGCCAAGAAAAATCACAGCAGCACAGCACACTCGAGTTTCTCCGTAGCTGGGTCACTCTTCCATTTGGTTGGAGAACCCTTTCCCTCATAAATAAATCTGGCGTGCCCTGTGTGTGCTCACGCAATGCCGTAGTTTCGCTTCTCTTCAGCAAGGGTAATAGGTAATGTTTGTACATAAAGAGATGGATTTGATGTATTTTTAGCTCGATAAATGAGAAGTTACTTAGCAGCTCAGGTAGGAGGCATGGTAACAATAAAAGGGATTTTAAAATTTTTTTTATTTAAGTAAAGATTTGTCTTAAGAAAGTAAAAGTAGGATGCATTATGTATTATATGTTGTGCACATATCTTTATATATTTCATTATTTTAAAAAGTAAAACTTGATATAAACTCCTACAGGAAAATATATCATCCAGAGCCAACAACCCCAGAGGTGAGGCTGTTGCCACACCGTATCCCCAGGTTCAACCAGTAGCAAGGCTGAAGATTTATTCCAACAGGCACACATGCGCTACATGCATATGTATATAGTATATACACAGTCAGCCGCACAGATCGCAGACAGATACTTGGAGCACCCAAATGAACATAGACAGCACCAATGGCCTCATCCTGCCCCCGGTCTGGATGGACAGTATGGCATTTCGCCAGGGAGTGTGCACAAGGCGGATCCCTCCAGCAGCTGGGCTCAGACACGTACGCACACCGAGATCTCTTTTGAAGTCTAATTTGGATATTGGTGAGCTCTGTCTATTGCATCATCCTATCGGAGGTGATTTTACTCTTTGTGGGAAGCTTTGTAACTTACCCAGTAATGCTGTCATCCTGTTTGCCTAATTACCAGACAAAGCACTAATCAGGCCTAACCTCAAACAAATAGATTTTACGTTGTCTGAAGTGTATAAATCAAAAGTTAAACCAGAGTTCTTCTGAAGAAAGAACTAACAATGATGAAGAGCTACCTTTTTTCTCTTGTACCTTTCAATTGGTTGTAGGACTGCATGGTGTGATTGATTAAAACCAATAATTTAGAAACTGACAAAACAATACATTATAGAAAGGGTGAGAGTCAGCATGACAACAAAATGATACAAATGATCCTGACTGATATTTAAGCCTTTTAAAACATAACACCTTTCCACTTTTTTTTTCCCGTCTTCCCAAAAATCTCAGCATTGTAAGCAAAGTAATCTGTATCAGGTTTTCAGCTATGGGGAGGAGAGCGTAAATCATTTCAAGAGTTTAAGAACAGGAAATAAGGGAAGAGAGAAGAGGTACAAATGTCAGGAAAGGGGAGAGTAGAGACAAATACATGATAAAGTGCTAATTAACATATTTTTTTCTATATGTAAAAAAGGGTTTACTCCGCATCTCTTTGGCTACATAATAATCTTTCATCATGAATTCACTGATACGTTATCACTTTTTCAAGGAACAGAGTGCTTTAGTTTACAACCTACACCAGTACTGAAAAGCACCTTAATGAATATTCATTTTGTTAAATTTTAGTTGTTTAACTACTCGGTGTATGTTTCTTATATTGTTTGGTAGTTTATTGTTACTGCTCTTTGCTTATTGGTATGGCTCTAAAGCCAAGGATATCTAGCCATGTGTTAAAGACCCCTTGTAATGCAAGCTGAAGAGTCCAAAATTAAAATATGATCTTTGCTCAACGAATTTCATTTTGAAGACACTGGGAAGAAGGGAATACAAGGAAATAATAAAGCATCGTAGTATTTAACACCGATTCAGGATACCAGTTTGTCAAGTTTTGGTAGCCACCACAGCAAAGTGAAGCAAAGAGAGATTGAGGAGGGGGAAAATTGTAGAATCAGAGAATGGTTTGAGTTGGAAGGGACCTTAAAGATCACCTCGTTCCAACCCCCTGTCCTGGGCAGGGACCCCTCCCACCAGCCCAGGGTGCTCCAAGCCCCGTCCAACCTGGCCTTGAACACCTCCAGGGATGGGGCAGCCACAGCTTCTCTGGGCAACCTGGGCCAGGGGCTCACCGCCCTCGCAGGAAAGAATTTCTTCCTAATTTCTAATCTAAATCTACCCAGCTCAGCAAATGTAAGGGGCAGCAGGAAAGAAAAGCAAAAAAGCATATATCTGAAAATGTTAGAAATAAGCAATGGACATTTGAAAGCGGAAAACTGATACTTCTGGTCATGAGGCATGTGGAAAGAGGTAGGACTGTCTGAGGGAATAGAGAGGGAAGATGTAAAAAAGATGGCTGAAATGGTCTAAACAACAGTTTCACACAATTGCATGTGCAGCAGCGTCCAAAAGGTTGTGAGACAAACAGCCAAGGTGGAAGAAAACGTTACTTGTATAAAAGGTGTGATGAAGTGTCAGGTGAGAGTTTTAAGTTCTCTGAATGGATATGAAGTGCTAGATCTTAGAAATGTTACGCGGAAAAAAATCTGGAAGTTTTGCCAGGAGTTCAGGATGCTAAATTTGTGGAAGATTGAAAAAGAAGGCCTGGGAGCCAATGGGCGATAGGAAAAAATAAGGTTCTGTTTTGAACTTGAAGCAGTTGTCAGATATCCATGAGGAGATGTGATAAAGAGAAGTTAAGATTTCGTTCAAATATGTAAATTAGAGAGATGACTCTGAGTCGTATGAAAACGCCTTTGTAGGTGATAAATGGCCAAAGGTAAGGTGTGTAGGAAAAAGAGCGGGAAAGCAAGGACAGGCATCTCTTAGAGCACCTAAAAAAAGCTGACGGTAGACAAGAAGATGACATAGATAATGAGGAAGGGTAATTACATGAGGAATTATGATCAGCTGTCTGGCTGATGTTGTAGAAAGTGGTTTACAGATTAGATGAGTATGAACATGAAGTACTAGCTTTTAGCCTTGGCTTAGGAAACGTTCATTAGAAGGCTTTGCCAACCACATATCCTGAAACAGATGGATTGCATGGGAGAGCAGAATGAGAACTGTTGAAGGGAAACTCCATGATACGATCACAAACACTGCATTCAGCAAGTTTAAAGAGGTTATGGAACATAGAAACGCAGCAAGCAGAATTTTTTTGTCTCTGTCTTATGATGGGAGTAAGGAGCAGGAGCGGAGCGAGTGATTAGAGACGTATAAAGAAAGGAAACTAATGTCAAAAAGTGAAAAGAGGAAGTAATCTGACAAGAGACATCAGAGGCCTTAAGTCTTTCCCTTAAGAAGGGCAAGGGCTTTCTTGAAATAACAAAAGAAGGGGAACAAGGATCGCTTTAAGCATGATTTAAAAACCCTGCTAGGTACCTGTGAACTGCATTCTGCTACAAAGCCAACCAAGACAGTTTAAAACTAGCCTGTGTCTGTCGTGGTGCCGCGTTACGCAGTGTGGACAGGTGCCTTGTTAACAAGGATGAGCATTTCTACTTTCTCTTTGTGGAAGAAGGTGTTGCTTAAATATGGGAAATAAATACCCAGCTTCAAAATATTAAAAAATGAATTTTGGTGAAATTAACATCTGGGAAAGTCTGAATTCAGTCTTATGGTGACATAATATCTAGGTTGTATGATTGCAGGGGAGATAACAGCAGCTGTGATTGTATGAGACAGCCTTATGGGTAAGGCTGAGAATGGCTTACTGTTTAACGGCCAGGAGTTCTAACGAGTGTCTAGAAACAAAAAAGGTTTGAACAGTTTTCACAAAAAAACAGTAAACACACAGTATATTCTCACTTTTATAATGGAATGAAGTGTTAGAATAAAAATATACAGTAGCACAAAACCTGTTGCCTTTAGTAGTCTGAAATGTGTCTGTCTTACCTTCATACTTTCTTGTCTGAAAGAGAAAACTATTAATTTTCCTAATGAGGCATTCTAGGGTGGCGTTGCTTTATATAATGCTAATCTTATTCTCCTAGTTTTCCTTCATTTGCTTTTAATAATACTTATAGAATAACTCAGTCTGCAGGTGTAACCAAAGCTGAGCCTTCAGGCTATTCCAGTCACACAGTTAGTATGTAATTATTATAAAGAGGGAAGTTATTGTTATACCTGATTATAGTTAGAAGAGAAGATAATTGAATTGAAACAAAACAAGAGTTCACAGAAAACTCTTCTATTTTTCAATGCTTTTTTGATCACGTTTCACTTCAGTGTTTTACAATATTTATTATTTGCTTATTTTCTGACTATTAAATTTACTAACTGCCTATCTTAGTTTGAGACAGAATTTCTTTCTTTCCCTCTGTGCTAATCTACTGAAATACAGTTATGCATAATAATGACGTATTAATAATTGCTCAAAGTCCTTGGTGTGTTATGACTATTTTTTGCCTTTTTTGAATAGTTCTAGGGCAGTTTTTAGGGAGCAAGTGTGCTCATTTATAATGAGCAACTTTCACACTAGCAATAACAAAATAAAAACAAAGGTGCTAAGTAAAATACGAGTCAAGTATTTTAGAATTCAAGTTATCCATATGATTTTGGTTAGTTGTCTTTGCTTGTATGTTATATATCTTTATACTCTAAAACACCTTAACAAGTGTCTTACAGATGCTATATTGCATACCACAAGCTATGAGGAGTACAGAACAGCAAAAGGAAGAATGTTCTCTTGTGGTACAGGGTCTGGATTGAGACAAAAGCAGGTTAATTCTGAAATAACGACAGGTCCCTCGGTGCATAGAAATATAAATTCTGTCATCTCTCTCTCCTCATGCCTCTTCGCCATCTCTTGCCAGAAGCAAGAAACAATTTAGTCCTCTTTCTGCTATGCCTCCTTCTGCTAATACCTTTTATCCCAAGCAAAAGGTGAAGAAGGGTGAGAAAATAAAGATGACAGGCATAAGGTAAATGAGAGCCAAAACCCTCAGTGTTAGCGTGTTCAGCTAAATATTTCCGCTTCCGGAAACATTTCTACCTTCCTACTTGCAGTATCAGCCCTTTTTGTGCTGCTGATTTTCAGTAGAAAGTGTAGTAAGGACTAGAATTAGTGAAAACATTGTTAAATATGACATACAGGTGAAGGATCAGAATGATTTAAAAAAAAAAGAAAAAGTTATGACTTTCAAAGCTATTAATGCTGATTGAAATGGGTTTCCAAAAGACATTTGTTGAAGTCCCTTGTGAAAGGCTCCGAAGAAATGATGCAGCCTTGTGATCAAGTAGAAGGTCCTCACGTAGACAAAAATCATGGTTAAAGATGAAAAGGAGAAAACAATCGATGGTCAATGTTCACAGTGGTGTAAGGTTACCTACTGCATGCAATTCAATGTACTCATTGAAAGAGACTGTGACAAGGTTTCTTGGTGCTACTAAGTTGTTTAGAACATTTAAGATAAAGTTCAACTAAAAAATTGCAGAAGGACTTTGAGACCGAGAATGTAGATAAATTAAATTGAAGCACGACGAAAAAAGCAAGCCAAACTTCACATGTAAAATGATGAAAATGAGCTGAGTAGAAATAGAAAACCTGAAAAAGAAAAATATGATAAGGAAATATGAGAGAGGTCTATAAAATCACGGGTGATGAGGAAAAGATGGACAAAGACTGATTTGGGCTTGTTGGTTGTTGATGTGGTTTGTTTTTTTTTTTCCTTTGTTCCTTCCACTGCCAATAAAGAACATCAAATGATGGTAGCAGGTGTCAGGTTCAGACAGAACAAAAGGCGGCGATACTTCTGCAACGTCTACAGGTGTAGACGTTCTTGCAACAGGATGTTGAAAATGCTGCATGTTTACTTGGGTCCAAGGGAAGACACAAGAATTTGATGGAAAAGAAATCCATCAGGAAATACTAAATACAAAAATGTACCAAAAACCTTCAAAACCACAAACTGTTGGAGACTGGGAAGGCATTCAGGGGAATACTTATTGCTCCTTTGCCCTCCTGCAAATCAGGAAATCTAAAACTACTAATAGTCGAAAGAGAAGACATGGGAAAGAGAAGTTTCCTTTAAATGGAAGAGTTATCTCAGTTGCTACTCCAGTGGTTATGAAAAGACTACCCAGAGGAGAAGGAAAAAAAGGAGAAGGGCAGATGGAATGAAGCTGTTGTCCTAAAAGTAATATTAAAAAACTCAGACTAATTATTTCTGATCTGAAGCTGCCTGCCTTAGTCATTTACCTACCCAGCCTGCAGTACCAGCTATATGAATTAGTAGTAACCTAATTATCATCATTAAGCAGGTGTATCCACTTGTTTTTTCTTGCGTTGGATTTTTTTTTCTGTTTGCAAATCTTCACGGCATCCAGAAGTAAAATGTAAAAAAGATCGACAACAATTAGGTATACCAAGAAAAAATACCAGAAAAAAGACATTTGGAATAATTATCTGTTTGCTGTGCAAAGTCAGCAGTTCTTGCAAACTTTTAAAATAAGATTATAAAAGATGAAACAGAAAAGCTTACTTCAGCTTTTAAAAAGGATGTAAGCGATTTTAAACTGTACTTTTTCCCCAGGGAGAGTTTGAAAATATTTCTAATGAATTAAAGTATAATAGAAGTATTTGCTGGATGATAACATTTTTCCTATTAATTTCTAGAATGTTTAATTGTAGATCCCAGGGGTGTGAGGTTAAGGCAGTGTATTTCCATGCTGAAAGTATGCACTCTCTCCCATTTTTTTCAGTGGTGGTTTTTTTTTTTAGAAAGAAGCTTTTTTTCTTTCTTTCCTCCAAATTTTTGAGAAATCAGAAGGCTGCTTGTACATTAATGTGGAGTGCACAAGCTGGCTTCGTGTCAGTAAAAACTTACTCAAGCACTCTGAGGAAATATAATCTGCTTTGAGATAACTCTCCTTTCAATTAGTTCTGAAAGAAATACAAGTCCCCAAGTGAAAAATTTTTCAAGTTCATTCAGGGAAAAAGGGGTTGGTCCCCTAAACAGTCGGTTACTTCTTTCCCTCCCCAAAACCATTTTGTAAGTGGCAAAAGGACAGTGAAGTCCATTCACATGTTTTATTTTGTATTGCTCCGAACGTTCTCATTTGTCTGAATATAATCCATGCTCCTGCCCGATCCCGATGGGACAATAGAAAGCATTTATGAGAGTAATGTCCATGAAATTGTTTGTTTTTAAGAGATGACTGAGGAATAGATCACGGCTTTCAAACAGTGCCAAAAAAAAAGCAAACCAGTGAGTTTTGGTGGGAGTAATCAGCAGCTGCCTCTTCGGCTGCAGGTTGGGCTCCTAAGAAAGCTGAGGCACAAGGCGAGTCAAGGGGGCTGACTCTTAGGAAGTTGTGGAGCTGAAAGGTAAATATCATCTGGTTAAGCAGTTCCTGAAAAGGGAATGGTACAAAGTCCAAAATGCATTTCTGGGAAATAACTTCAAGTTAGTGAAATAGTCGCTGGTATAAATGGCAGTGGTTCAGACTTTCTTCTGCAATTAGAAGGATGAGACTCCATTCAAGTTAACCTTGTAAACTTGAAGGGTTATTGGTTATAAAATGAATAGTTATATTTTCTCCATTTTTTTTTGTGCTGAATCTGTAATTGATGTTACCAATTTAAACTAGGAAGTAGCTTTAGTCAATGAGAAATAATGTGTTTTAAAGGAATGCAAATCGCATATAAAACACTTGAAGCATTATTTTTTCCTAGAGTTTAGTAGCTTCACGGCATTACAGAATGATGACCTCTTGGTACCTAGAACTTTTTTTTTTCTGTAGTTGAAAACATTCCTGTACACGTTGTGACTGTTTGAATCGTAACATATTCTAGGTCGCAGGAGAACCTGTGAAGTACAACAGCCTTTCCCACCACATTTAGGTAATAAAGCAATAGCTCTCACCCCTGAACAAAAAAATGTGTAAAATAGAAATAAAGAAGGAAGGAAAGGGAATGGTCCTTTCAAATCTTAAATATGTGAGGCTATGCAAGTATATTAGGAGGGGGAGCAAAATGTGTGAAACAAATCTTTGGGAATCCGAATTAGTGAGAGCATCCAGAGGCAGGGCGCTGGCAGAGTCTGCTGCCCGTCGGAACCTCTGTGCCGCTGCGAGTGTTCAGTCTTTCCCACAACTTCGCTATTTCATCTCATTCTGCCTGCGGTTGCTCACGGGCGCTCCTCTCCTCAGTGTCTGCAAAAGCTGGAACCGCGCCCCGACGACAACGGTTTTCATCGTGCCTTCACAGGGAAAAAGAACCCAAATAGACAGTACAACACAATCTAAATTAGAATTGGTTAATCAGAAAATTGTAAGTGATACTAATTTTAAAATGGAGAGAAAGGCTTTCTAATTAGTTCACTACTTTAAAAATTAAATACATATAATAGTGCACAGAACTTTTGTTTGTCTGATAGATTATGTTTTTGCAGTTGCAGCAAAATAATCCAATTAAATCTTGGATGTTATATTTTTTTCTCACTTCCCAAGTTAGCCTACCACGTTAGTAATCTGTGTGCGTACCAATTTTCTTATTGTTACTGTTACAAATATAATTTTGATTGCAAATGGCACATTGTTTGGTGTACATACTGATAGCTTCCCAATGCATTGCATGCTTAGGATTTATGAAGCATATAATACGTTTTTTGTTGTTGACGTTTCGAAGTCCTCAGTTTCACAGTTACATGTTAGGGACTTGGTTTATATATTGGCTTATAAATTAAAATTGCAATAGTATATCCTTAAAAATGAAGCATAACCTCATTTCAGAATTCTTTTTATATCCCCTTTCTGCCAAAAATTGAGAGCTTTATCCTGTCTTACTTCTCTGAAGACAAAACTAAATCCTTGCAATTCACTAACAGGAAGATGTGCGAGTTAAAAGGCAAGATACAAATACAAGTGAAAGATGTTACTTTGAAGTCCATATCTGTAAATGAGAACCCTCGTTAATGCTTCTTTCCAATCCTAATTTCCCTCTCCATAGCGAGGCACGAGGGGTATTTGAACATATGGAAAGCTTGAGCTTAATTGTTCAGATTCTGTGCAACCATTCCAAATCGTCAGTGTGATTTGCGCTATTTAGCATTTGTGTGCATTAGGTAATATATTTAGTGTTTCCCGTTTCAGTCCAATTTATGTATGTTTGGCTGCAGACCAGAGCTGTGGGCACACAGTATGGAATTGTCATAAATCTGCCTGTGCTGACTCTAAGTGCTGTGTTGCCACAGTTGATAGCGTGCTTGCATGAACATTTCAGAATGCTTGCAGAGCAATACCGCCTATTCCCAGCAAATCTCCCAGGGACTAAATTAATGTATCTCATATTGTATTGATTGTAGCCAATAAGTGCCTAAATGATTTGATGCGAGGCAGAGGGATTATGAAGGAAAGAGGGACGACGCAGCTTGAAAGAAATATGCGGTTTAATTACAGGATGAATTTCGCCAATCTACCTCCCCCTAGGAATTTAACAAATAGGCCTAAGTGCACTTAGCTGTTCTTGACATCTGTTGAAATGATATCTGCCCGCGATGAGGGAATCATGGGAATTGGTCTAAGGGTATTGTCAGGATCAGTGAGCCACGGGAAACTGCTTTTCTGTCTGCAAAATTAGACGAAAGAAAAGCCTACATTAGCAGTTTCAGGTTAAGCTGTAATGAGTACGATTTCGGTAACAGAATTCTGCTCTCTGATTTAATGACACTGGCTCTGTCTTTAGAAAGTTAAGTAAATATTAAAAATGGTGTCGAAACCTAAGCAATGAAATATAAATTTAAGCTGGAATCAAAAACTAGTCATGGGGCTGCTGTTGGTGGAAACTTGATCTATGCCTTTTGAGAAACATCCAGGTTTATACCTTTTTTATGATGTGTTATGATGTTATGAAACTCAGAATCTCTTAGGTAAACAATGGAGGCAGCACAAAACCCAGGGAACATAGAAGCTGGAGCTTCGGCTTAAATTCTGTAGGAAGACAAGCATGGTGAAGACTGTTGTATATTTGCTCATTTTGATTGCATCTATAATTCAGAAGGAAGTATAGATTACTTAATGCTTTCTGCTGCATTTTATGGTATTTATACTATACCTCTGCAAAAGAAAACCTGGCAATACCTTTAAAGTCCTGGGAGACATAAGTTTCTCTGCATTATTTGAAAGCTGTGTTTTCCCGTGCTTGGAGCATTTATGTGTGTTACCTCATAAATTACTTGTAAGTTGTCTCCTCTGAAAAAGTGATAAACGTTTTATTTCGGGAGGTAGAAACAGAAGGCGAGACTGTGTGTGCTATTATCTAAGCGGCATGTGTGTGCGTTCTGACTATGTGTTTTGCCTATGCAAGGACTAAAAAACCCACAAGATTAGGCCGGGGTGTGTGTGTGTGTGTTTCTTTTGTATATAATGCAAATTCTTCTGCCTGCAGTATTCTTCTCGTATGATTTCCATAGACAATTTGAAAGCAAAAAGATAAGGTTAATTTTATTCTACTGTAAAAGGCAAGTTAGGATTTATGGCTATAGAAGATGTTTATTGCTAGTTTTGTTTACAAGTACAGTAATTGAGGACAGAATTTCAGTTTGTGTAACTGTGCAATGTTTTCTTGGAAGTGACTGTTTGAATTCCCATCCATCTAAATTGCTGGTTCACTCCACTGTTTTAGTGATTTCTCAAAGACTGCAATGCTGGTAAAGGGGCAAGCATGTGACAAAGATGATGAATCATAGCAAAGCTAAAAATTTAGTATTTCGAGGTTTTTTTCCTGCTATTTTCCTGAAAACATACATAGAAATATGTTTACAGAAGTGATACAAAAAATACAGGGAGCAAGGAAGACACACGCTTTAGGAGTCACGCTCTGTTTTAGAGACCGCCTTAAAACCAGTGGTTTCCGTGGTTTGGGGCTTGGCCTCTCAGTGTTCTCACTGAGGGTTTTCATAGAGTTCAGCTGCGCTGTGCGGGTGTACATAAAGAGATCTGTGCAGTAGCAACAGGCATGTGGAGCCCATAGTTTCTTGCAAAAGGAATTAGTTAAGAAACCCAGAAGATTGTGTCTGAAAGGCTAACGAGACTACAATAGGCTACACTGATGTCAAAACCAAAACATTTTAGCATAAATTTTGCCCAGCATCAACTAAGTGAATATTTGGTGAAAATATAGAAAAAAAGAACACAGCTGATTCCCTCTTGAAGGTGTGAAAAATAAAGGACAAGAAAGTTTGAGAAAGCACGTCAGTTTTAACAGGTAGCTTTTTTATAGCAGAGATGTTTTCCTCTAACAATGGACTCTAGTTAACATTAAAAATTTCATTTTTAATCTTTTAATTGCAAAATTTGGGATTACTGTCCAAATGTCTGTGAAATAGTGCAATGTAAATTAAAGCCAAAGTATCTGAGATATGGAAAACTATTTTTTACAAACACACCATCATTATTATTTGATTTCTAGGAATGTCTTTATGTGGTACCTCATTGCTCAGTTTCCTGAAACATAACACAACTTTCTGTGTATAGTGTAAATCTTCCTGTAATAGAATTAAATAGAATGGTATTTATTTCCCTTTGCAGCTATAAATACTGTAGTCTTTTTAATGGGAAAAAAAAAATGGGATTTTTTGCTCCATAAGCACCCAACGCATTAAATTGTAATATACGTGTAATTATCAGGGTGGGGGGTTTTCACTTTTACCTGAATGTGAGCGATCTGCCATTGTGTGTCATATCTTAAGGCAACTTCAAAACAACTGTGATGTCATATATATACTGATTTAGGCTAAAATTTTGAGTTCGTTACAATCTTGCACCCATAATTAGGCATCTAAATATAATGGCCTGATTTTTTAAAGATGTGAGCACATTTAGGTACGGAACTTGCGAACGTTTGCTGTGCTCTGCATTTCTGAAAACCAGGCCATGTATGTAGGTAGCCTAAATATAGATTCATGAACTAATTTAAGACTTAAAATAGGCTTTAAATTATCGGGCATGTTTCTCAGTTCAAGTTATTCTTAAAGGAGAAAAACAATGATTCCTGGCAGTGATCCTGGTGTGCCTGGCACTGATGACAGAGCCCCCACACTTCAGTGGGAAAGGATTGCTCCCTGATTTCAAAAATACTTTTGAAAACTATATAACAGTTCAATGTTGTGTTATGTTATCCCAGTTTCAGGCACAAGCTCTGTCTTTTATATTCCAAATTTACTAGAAAACTTAATGGAAAATTGTTTAGGTAGAGCACTTTCGGTGGAACTGAATTATGTATGGATAATCTAAAATGCCTGCTTTCTTCAAAGCCAGTAGGTTTAGGGAAACACGTTACTTGCTTTGAATAAAACACATTTTATATTTAATAGAGCATTTACGACTGTCAAACAGTGTGTTTCTTTTTCGTCTTTTATCAGTGGTATTTTCAGGGCTTACCAGAAAACTGTTTCGAGGTTGTTTTGCTCTTCTAATTGGAACAGATTCTAATGATTTTAGTTATTACTGTTTTTATCTATAGACTTAGATTCTTAAAAAAAAAAAAGGTATTTAAAAATGTGGTATCACTGTCACAAAATCACAGTGTAGTTGTCATTGCTAATACCTTGTCATTGTCACCAGTACTGGTATTGGCAACTGGACGAGAAGGACTGATGAAAAAAAGCAATTATTCTTCATTTAATGAGGGCATTCTCTGTGTAATGTGCAAACCGGTCCGGACAGTCCAAACTCATAGTCTGAGTGTATTCATTATAATTCTTCACCCTTTGTCCAAGTTTCAGTTCATTCATTCTCTTATATTTAAATTTTGCATCATTTGTTAATTGAGGCTCCTCATAATGCATATCAGGCTAGGATGTAGATGAATAGATAGAACCACAATAGTGCACTAGCATTAACGCTGCTCCTTTCAAGCTTTAGTTGTTTGGCTGTGGGTTGTTGATGGTTTTTTGGGTTTTTTTGTTGGGTTTTTTTTTTTTTTTTTTTTCAAAAACACATAAATTATTTTTTGGTGGACAATAAAAAAAAAAACAGTTATGGCTCTGGATACATTCTGTAGTACCCAGGGAAAAGACATTTAAAAATACTCATAAGTTTTACAGCAGTGCACTTTTGTGCATAGGCTATGTTTTATTAGAAAATGGCAGTAACTCAATATTATTCTCTGTAGAGAAAATTTTCAAATGTGGATAATTATGCTTGTGGCCTAGGGTGACAAAAGAGTGGTATAAAGCAAATACCGTGGCTCTCTATTTCCCCCAATGTCACATCATTTCATTCTCATGGAGAGAGATTTTCCTGCAAATTTATCTACCCTTTGGAAGAAGAGTACGTTTTCAAAACTTATTATAATTATCACAGTGAGATAGAAAAATATTAACAATCAAGTTATTAACATATTTGCACACTTCGTGGACATGCTGGCATGTCTAAACAAGGAATGAAAATAGCTGCAGTCTTACGAAATCTCCGCATTTCCTTGGAAGTTCAGTGTATTGAAATGCAAAATTCAGCTATCAGACTGGTGGTTACTGAGCCAACCAAGAGTGTGAGGTTTTTTTTTTTAAAAAAAAAAAAAACAAAACAAAACAAAACCAAAACTTTCCAATGATGAATTTAGTGACTTTCTTGCTCCCTTGTTTTTTTCATGTGACACGAGTAATTCATAAACATTTTGTGGTTTAGGCAGCAAGGTGGGAGCAGAAGTATCTAAAAACAATCCCAAGAAAATCTGTAGCCAGAATGACAAATCCTTAGGCACAGCTATAAAACAGAGATCAGTAGCACAGAGCCATAAGAATATATTGACTGTGGCCCAAACTCATCAGAAGATTGATCAATCCAGCTGACTTGCATTAATTGTGAAATAGAAAGAACGATGCGATCAATGATAGGCATGAAAGTGCAGCGGTAATGATGCCACGTCTAGCTAATCCAATAATGGCGAACCTGATGTATAGCATATTGGAATTCCACTGGTCGGGCCTCTGTCACAATAAAGTATATCCTGCAATTATGGGGAAAAATTGAGCAGGCAGCAGTTGAGCCAGCCTAATCGGCCAGTGCCACACTAGTTTTCCTGATTAAATGTAAAGTGGCACTCAAACACTGCAACTTGTCTGCATTATAAAAGATAATCCTGAAATTAATGTGAAACTTTGTGTTTTAATCAAAGCAAACTATGAATATTAAGATGTGTGCAAGATACCCAGTTAACTGTGAACATTTTAACAATTTATAAAGTGGTCTCTCACTGTAGGCTACAAGGAGAAGGATCACGTGCTGAATTGAGAGCCACCAGTTTCCCATGCTGAAAATCAATCAGACTTTATACAGGCTTAAAGACCTGATGGGAAAAATAATATACTTAACGGACCCGTAGAGAATTCAAATTTAGTCAACTTCTGTAAATGTTTCTCTCTGGCCACTGGTCTGCTCAGTGCTACGTGTTGATTGGGGGAAGAATATATTTTTAGAAAATTGTAATACAAGTACAGCCAGACCTACAGCTAACGTTAGGAAACAGTGGTCATCTGCCTACTACAATAACAACCAAAATCCTTTCCAAAATAATAGCATTAATAAGAACTAAAAGACTTTTAGTTTGTTAAAGTATTGACTTTTCTACTATTACTTTAATGATGATATTTAATTTTTATTGCGAAGTTTACCCCTTTGAGCCTAGCCATTGTCATTTTGCCCTGACTTTGTGGTTGGCTTGACCTTTTGATTAAGACACAGCCTGGCGTGGGGGGTGCTGCGAGCCCGCACGGACCAAGCAGGAGCACCGCGCGGTCTGGGCTTCAGGAAGGCTTCTCGGTCCTGCCCTCCCCCTGGGCTGCGGTGTCTGGGGAGCTGGCTTCTTTCTGCTGTGTTTGGAAGGCTGGAGCCATGGACACCCTTTATTTCACCTTATCCCTTGTCAACAGTGTTTATCAATTTTATTTTTTTGGGGGAGGAGAAAGGGGGGAGACAAATGACTGGTCTCGGAGCCGCTCAGCGTTCAGGAGTACACAGGCGGTTGTTTGTGTGTGGGTTTGGGCAATTACAGAACGGGAAATGGACGGCTGCCTGCCCGCCGAGGAAGCGCCTAAACCGAGCTGTAGATCATTCTGCTTTGCCTTCTGGAAATCATTGACTGCTTTAATTCCAGTACTGGATGGGTATTGTTATGTTTCAACTACGTAAATTTACCCCTTTTCAGTGGTAATTTTACACAAATGTTTGTGTATAAATTGAACTGTTTTTGACACTACATAGTTCTTGAGGCTCTTCAGTAGAACCTGGCACCGTTTCTACATGGAAATGTAGAGTGTTTTTCATGAACAAAGCAACTTTGCTACTCTTGCTGTGCTTTTCTTCTGCTGGGGCAGAGAAGCTTGAGGACGATTATTTAAGGAAATAGCAAACAAAAAGATTTACATTCCAACGTGTTAAAGTGTATTGGTGGCAACTCCTGTGACAGATGAGGAGCTCTGCACATCTCGCTTAAGCATCTTGGATTCTGGAGCAGTGAGGGCCAGAAGCTGGACGGGCCTGTGTGATCAGTGCTTTTCCAGCCATCTCAGTTTAATGCCCTAGTGCAGAAAAGCCAACGCTTTCAGGCTTCAGCTCACATCTTCTATTTCCTTTTCGATGCAGTGTAATTTTCTCAGTCTTGTCGGGAAACTCTATCAGCCGGTATTTGCACAGGGCTTTTCTTCTTCCCCTCTGAAGTTGATTACACCTGTGGGGAATAAAATGACTAAAGAAACAAGATTCCTCGCGTGGTTACAGTGGGAATGCAGGGCTGAGATTGAGGAGATAATTTATCCTAAAGCTTCTAGATATTTCAAAGTGTTTGTTTTCAATATAAAAATCTAATTAAAAATGAGATTAATAAGTGATTATTAAGTCCCGAAATTGGTTTCAGGCTGCTTAAGTGAGCTGACAGCAAAGACTGTATGTTTTTGTTTCTTTGCAAGAAGAAAATAGAATTAATGTTCTTCAGGTTTTTTCCTTCAAAAATACTGCAGTATAACAAAAAAAAAAACCAAAAAAAAAAACACCAAAAAAACCCACAACCAAACAAAAAAAAAACACACAACCCCCCCCCCCAAACAAACAAACAAAAACAAAACAAAAAAAACCACAGAAGAAAAGGTGACCAAGTTGTGAATGTAATACTACCATACAAGATTTTAGTAGCATCTGTTTCTGTGAGAAATGCATGGTACGGTGTATATATTCTAAACCTGTTTTGATTGCATGAAGTGTTAACAGTTAGCTTTACACCTCCCATCATAAAGGTAATAATAAAAGAGAAGGAGAGTTGAAACTCCGTGATGGTAAGTAATTGCTGTGGAACAAACCCTTGGCTTCCCCGAGCCTGCGTTCATTTCTTTTTGCCACTGGGGAATTCTTTTAATACATGAAAACTGTATTCAAGTTATGTTCCAGCAGTAAATGAGATCTACCAGACCTTGCTTCTTTCCAGGACAATTAATTTCAAGCCAGCCTATGTTAAAGTAAGTACCGAGCAGTGTGTTTTATAATTGCTGGACAGCTGTACATGCAATATTAGAATAGAAATACTGGGTTTCAGTTCAAGTTTTGAGTAATCCCAGTAGGCTTGCATGCTGCTATGTATAATTCTGTAAAATCTAAGTGAAAGAGTTCAGATATTTTTACGTTACTGCAGTTATTTGAGGCAAGAAGTCGAAACACCTCAACACTAAGGAAAATGAAGACACTTTCTGTTAAGACCGAAGTGGTAATGGATAGCCTAAAGGCAGCAACCTGAACCAACAAACTGACTCCAGCAGTGCCGCTTTAATGCGTTTTCTCTGTCAAAGAAGTTGCTAGATGCTGGCAGTCATCTGTGACGTTAACAACACAGTATCTTCATAACAGAAGAACTTATGCAAATGCTTAACTTTGCTGCTGGTCATTTAATAGAATCCAACAGGTGTGTATATCTTTGTAGAACATTCCTTAATAATGGAATGGCCTTACTTGTGGTACCTTAATTTGAAGTATCTTAAGGCCTGTGTTATATGCCACTTTCTTGTGTTGTTATTTTGGTATTTTTTAATTATTTTTCATATATAGCTAAAAACTTAGTGCATAGCAATAGGACTGGGGAGGTGAAGAAGGGAATCTGGTTGTTTCATGGAACTGCACTGACAAGATATTGTTTCTTCTTCTTGCCATACACAGTATCGTTACCATTGGTAATTTCTATGTTGTACTCTTGAAATAAAATGTGTAACAGGGAGGGTGACCCTAGGTTTTACAGGCTTGCAAGTACTTGAAAAGAAGGTGTTAATGTTTTTCCCCAGGAAAAGAGAGAGGAATTTTACCCTCCCCCAAAGTATTGTTTCATCTGTAATTAGCAGAGGCAAGATCATCCACATACAGAAATCAGTGAGCTAATTGAGATAGTCAAGCAATGAGGGACTCTACTGGGATCAATTAACATGATCTGGATATTAAAGCAAAAGCAGAATATTTCCTCTTTTTCCCCCCTCCTATGATTTGCCACATTTGTCTCTTAAATACAGACTCTTGAAAGCAAGAAAAGAAAGGGCTTTTCTTTTAACATTTCCAGAGCAATAAAAGTCATCAAAATGATCTTCAGTTGTGCTGACAACCTGCTTGTTTCTGTTACAGTCCCGACAAAGAGCCGTGTACGTCTGGGTACCATCGGGAGGGACTGTTGACTGGTGGTCCAACTTTTTTGCTATTTAACAGCAGAATTGCTCTCATGTTGAAACTTAGGCTCTGATTCTTAATCTCAATACACTATATTATATATTTATGGGGTTTCTGTACTATTTATTCCTATCATGGGATGTCGTTAGAACTGAATACAGGTGGTTAAAGTATCTTCACTGGTATTCTATATCGTAATACTGTATTACGACATATATGTGACTACATTTTACTGGTGGTCACAGGGGACAAATTTTCAGCTTTTTGAGATTTGTACAGTAAACGCAGGGAAATAATGTCAAGACTGTCAACAATATATTAATATTTTAAATGTTCTGTGTTCTTTTTTCCATCTATCTGGTCACACAAGTGGCATTTCTCAGCTGCCCCGGATGCGGGTTTCTGAAGCATGTAAGAGCTAGCATGTTAGCCCATAAATTTAGTTCACCAGTGTGCATCAGCAACGATGATTACTCTAAATGTACTGAGGATGGACTGGACCGCTTTTTAACATACAAGTTGAGAGTGCTCATTAAGGGAGAAAAGATGATATTTAAAGCACCTAGTACTCGGCTTAAAATCATTCCGGATCCCCCTAGAACGCACTATTTTCTATTCCACACAGAATCAGTTTAGTAGCTCTTGTTGGTAGTGTCAGGATGCTAACTTTCAGTCAGGAAAACATTTACTACTATTAGGAAGTTTTAATCGGTGTTATCCTGATCCAAGTTGAGAGTTTCTAGCTTAGTAAGAGCTGACTGCCAAAGCGAAGGCGGGAGGGGAATTTCTAGCATGTCTGGGAAAGCACTGCTCATGTGTTCCTCAGCGCCTCTAAACAACGGAGGAAAAAATAGGTTTTGAAACTTGGTTATTGGGCACTACAAGGAGTAAAATGCAGTGAAAATGGACTGCAGTATTCTTTTTTATTTTTAGAAAATAATTTTAGACATCGGAGAGAGACTTCATATAACCTCGTAATGAAACGTAGTTCTCTTCCTGTTCCCTGGGCCCCAGGCGTTCCACGTTTCTGAAGTTGGAACATGACATGTACAACAAGAATGTATGAAATCTTTAAGAATTTTTTTTAATACCCAGATAACTGGTGAACTTATTTCCTTCTCAGAAAGAAGAGACTATAGATCTACTTCTTGTATAATCAGTTCAGAACTATCAGATAAAACCAAAAGTGACTCTCGTCCTCCCTCCCCTCTCTCCCTGACCCCCTGTGAAATGCCGCATTTGTCTATCTTGCGCTTTGTGGAGATGGATATTTAGAGAATGATAGCAAAGCTATTTAAAATGCAGAACTTCTCATTCCTTGGTTTATTTCATGTTTCACTTAATCCATTTTCCATTATAATGCTTATGAACTTGGATTTCCACCCCCCCATTTTGCTTATGCTTTTGAGTTGTTTTGAAAATTTTTTTTTTCTTTTTTTTTTCTAAAGACAGATGGTGACAACACTGTTCTCTCTATATGAAAAAGAAAACAGCTGGTAAGGTGCAAGGCGAGACTCGACCAGCAGTGCATGTCTGTTTCCAGTGTTGCAAAATCTCCCTTGGTTTTTCAGAGGAGTTGGTACATAAAGTAAGCATACGGTTATCTCCCCCCAGACTGTAACAGGAGGGGAAAAAAAAATAAATCACAAATAAACTAAATTTATGGTATAGCATAGATTCAGTACCTTTCCGCCCTGGCTTGCATATTTAAATCCAGACTTGACTTAAGAAAAATTTATTGCAGTCTAATAACTATGAAATACTAAGAGGAAATAAAATCAATGTTGGCCCAAATCTTAGAATGCAAACCACACGCACACCATAAAATGTGGTGGAATACTGCTTAGTCAGTAGATTCAGCTCTAGGAATCAAACAGAACTGAGAATGACTATAAAAAATATGCAGGAAATTAAAAAAATCTGTTTAATAGATGCCTGCAAATTGTTGTTTTCATAAGATCAAGGCATTTTTTATTCCCTTCAGGTAAAAAGAATTCTCAGTATTGATGTATATCTGACTTTGACAGATGAAAGGTGGTTGGTTGGGGTTTTTTTCCTTCTTTGCAGTAGTCAGAAGTCTCCAGGCTGCTAAACGTACACATATGAATTACAGGAATCAAGTGAAAGGATTTGGGAAAAGAGCAAGACATTTTCATGATGTATTTTAAGTCTGGCTTTACTTACTAAAGAATGCTGTACTTCAACGAATTATTGAACCTTACTAGAATGCTAAACATACACTGAGGAAGAAGTATGCTTCTCTTGCCAGTCTACATCTGTAACCTGTCATACTTACGCACAGTTGTGAAGGTTAGATGCTAGAAGGTTTCCTCTTTTTTTACAAGAGGGCTTTATCTTCATCAAGAGCCAGACACAGGGACAGTGAGAGCTGAGACTGAAGAAAAGGGGAAAAAAAGGAAAAGGGAAAAAAATATCAGTTTTATGAAAAAATGATATTTCAAAATAGATTTTGCATTTATTGAGAATGAAAGTGTTTGGGTTTTTTCATAACCCTTTAAAAAATGGACAGAGCTTTATCTTGTGGTTGCTCTAGAGGCGCAGAATCTCTGGCTTGGGGTCTCCAGCTCTAACGCAGTCCCTTGGCAATGATGCTCAGCAGCAGCAGGTGCTGGGAGCCTTAGTGAGGTGCCTGCATTGCGTGGAAAGCTCAGCTCCCTAAAAACCTGCCACATCAGCGTCTCGGTGACTGAAGGCGAGGGGAATGAGCTCAGAGGAAGCTGTCAGGGTGTTATTAAGTTGAACACTCTCTGCAGAACTTTCCGTTGTTGTTGATCTGGCAAATCTAACGAACAAATGTCTTTCTCACCCTGTTCGTAACCAGCTCTAGGTATGCAACAGTACCTTTTTAGTTGCCTATTTGGTCACTGAAATAAGATTTTTGCCGTTTCTGAACCTTTGCGGATTTTGACTGAAGCTCTTGTTGTATGTCACCTGTTCTCAGTTTTGTCTGTACTGCTTGGTGTTAGGAAGCAGCACGCTGTTTCCCTGCTGTGTTCTCCACTTCCCTAGTTGTTCCTTGGCTTTCAGGACTATCCCGCTGTCTTCCTAAACTTTAGAAATTCCGCGACCTTCATGTCCTGCAGCAGGTGTAAGGCAAAGGCTGCATTTTAACTAGAGGTGCTTAGTTCCTGCAAGATTCACTACTTTATGTGATGCTGGGTGTCAGATACCAGAAATGCCATAGTTTAGACTTATTTGTCCATGATCGACATTACAGTATAATTGAGCCCAGGTAAGAATTCTTAAGCAAAAGTATCTTTTCACAATGGAAATTAATTAATTTTTTTAATGGTATATGCCTATTTGGGGCACATTAGGAATTTTTATCTAGGAAATAAGAGGCAGCCCTGTCTCAGAATAAGCATAACAGAGATGTAAAAGGCCTGAATTCAAGTCTTTAGACACAATTAGAAATCAAAACAATTGCTATGATATACTGAAAAATGAGACAAGTAACCTAATGCAGAGAAGCATTCCCTACCCTTTTAATTGCTGCTTATCCTGTCTCAGTAAGTGAGGTAATTGATGTTTTCCTCTCAAAATTGATCTCAGTGTTTCAGGTAGTTAACAGACTAGAATGGCTTTTACATCATAACACTAAAAATTGATTCCTCTCATAAACTAATCCCAGGCTTGAAAACTTGCTAAACCCTGAAGACTACCTAGCTTAAAAATGATGAGTTTGTTTGGATCTCGAATCCACTGGACTAGATGGTGATTAATCTGATTTAACCGCACAGAATATGACAACACTGTTCCTGCTCTTTAAAATTCTCCTGTTCTCGTTTTCCCACAGGGCCACGTACATCAGAGCTTTGAGGAACTCCAAATTATTTCTGTGCGATACTTTGTTTATTCCCGTTGAAATGAAAGTAATTGTTTAGTATCGCAGCAGACACTGAAATGTCAGTTTGAACAACTTGACCCAACGCCTCTCTGGGAATGTGCATCCTCTTGCAGTTGTGGGACTTACCTCGGGGCTTTGGTTTTACTTTGCGGCTTGGCGGTATATGCAAATAGCATTTCTGGAAGTAAAAGGGAGGGGAAAAAAAGAAATAAACTGCAGACCAAAATGACTTTGAGTAATTTTTCATATTTATCTCATTGCAAAATTTAGTAAAGTAAATTCTACAAAATCTGTTTGGGTGTAAAAGCAGCAAAGAATTGTTACAAACATTGGAAACAAAGTGAATGAAACATGGTGGGTTAAATGACAACTTGCTTGAGGCTATGGCTATACTGTATTGAATACGCAGGCTGTACCGCCGCACTGTGAGCGTTACTCGCATGCAAATGAGGATGAAATGTACCTTTTGAATTGTGCATGCTAATTATTATAGTAAACATGTATATTATTATGTGATGTTGAAATTAGTTATTAATGTAGTCATGTGATTTATACTGTACTGCAATGAAAACATGTAGATGCATATACAGGTAGGAGAGATGCTTGCCTCTCTCTCCCCATCTCCCTTCTGTATAGAGCTATACAGAGAGATCTAGAAGAAAACTTGTAGATGGAACTCTTTGTCCTCGATGACTTTCAATCTGGGTTAAGATACGGCAGGAGAGTGAAGATATGTAGAGCTATATGAAGAATAGAGGTTATATTTATTGTAAAGAGATGATATTTAGATCTTTCATGTATATGTAGCAAAAAATTGCTGTCTTCTAAACTGACAAGGTTTCAGGTCGCAGTTTACTTTACCTCAGGGTAGCTCATCACAAAGTGGTTTTTTTAGGGATGCTGGGATCAGCACTTCCACGCATAAGGATCATGTGCAATGCGTCATTAAAATTATTTCAAAAGGTATAGATACAATAGAATTTTGAAGCTACAATTTCAAGCTTGTTACCATGGAGGTCATTGCAGAACATGACATTGAGTTTGTAAAACGAGTATGGGTGTGCATACATGTGCACGCACATACACATGTTTAAATGTTTCCTTCTATCTTTCTGTTTTTAGGATGGCAAGGCCATTGCTGTAGTCTCATTAAAAGGTGAAAGAAAATATTTAACTTTGTCAGATGCACCTGATTTTTGCCAATGATTGTTCATTTTCTTAATAGAAAAGCAAAGAACATTTTAAATGAGGCTGACTTGTTCAAGGTAACCTTACCACTTCTAAGTGAGAAGAATATACTGCCCTAATGGATGCTCTTATATGACAATCTCTAGATGCCTTCCATTATTAAGTGTCAAAGCTTTCTTCAGGAAAGCGTCAGAAATTCTTGGGAGAAATGTTTCATTGCAGCAAGCTGTAGCACTGCCACTAAAAATATATTGCTAATTAAAGTTTATTGACAGTCTTTATAATGCGTTCTTAGAACAAGTAAAAGCACCGAGTAGTTATTGAACGTGAGGCACTGCATCTTCTGTAGTTAGTTAAGCTGTTTAGGAGAGGAGATTAAGGTACTGTGCCCTTCCTTTCCCTATGTAGTTATTGGATTTGAGTATTGTGCAGAATAAAACACTTCCCCTCAGGATACGATGCTGCAAATACTCTAAGAAATTTTGGGGTTGTCCCTCACATTTTACTTGCTAGCCATGGACAAATTGGGAGGTAAGTTAAATACTTCTGCGGCCTAAAAAGTACATCTCCCCACGAAGGAAAGCAATTTTGGCTATTGAGAAAACAATTCCTTCAAGGGACAGGTCCTAAGCTGAGCAAGAGCATCCAGAATTACTCCAGGGGCGTGTGAATATAAATACTGAATTTGCACATCATACCTCTGCAGAGTTCCTGTTGTGGGACACCTCTCACTAACAGACTTGCACACGTTTAGCCCCGTTCACCTATGGCACAACATTACTGTTGGCGAGCAATAGCATCCGTGTTTCTAATGTATCAAGCGGCGTGGTCCGTGCTGGGGGGGAGGGGAAGCTCCTGAAGCACTGCTCTCCCCCGCTGCCGGATGGGATTCCTGGTTTTGTATATTCTACTTGAGCCCGACATATACTGCAGATGCAGGGTTCCTCTGAAGCAGTGTGGTTGCGGCGCTGTGGAACACCGTACACTCCCCCAGGAGAGTGAGAGAGTGGCACAGAGGGGTTACTGCCACGGGGTAAAGGGTGCAGACTTTACCAGGCCGCCATCTTTCCAGAGGAGCAGGCAGGCAGCGATCACGAATTGCAGAGCACGTCTCAGAGGACGAACTTTAGGAACCCTAGAAAAATTCTTAGAAAAATTTGGAGCAGTGTGAAGACATATTATCCCATTGAGAAGAATTGGTATTATCCCATTGGTATTATCCCATTGAGAAGAAGCCTGGCAAACTATAATTTGAATCTATCTCCTGTTAGTGGCAGCATGTGAGGCTAAATATAGCCAGTGTTATTACAAGGTAATTCATGCTCACTTTGTTCTCATTTACTAGTGTATTTTGTTTTCAATACTGCTGTATTTGGCGCTACAATTACCTTGGTATTTTCTTCTTTTAAATGAATATTAAAAGCTAGACAACTGTTAATTGATAACTCATTTTAATAATGCAGAAAATAGTAAAAAAGATTACTGATTTTGCTTATATTACTATTTAGAATCATAGAATAGTTTGGCTTGGAAGGGACCTTTAAAGGTCATCTAATCCAAATTGAAATCTGTGATTTCTTACTGACGTCGTGACACCTTGAAAACTGTTGCAAGTGATTCCATAATGATCTTTTAGGTGCAAGCAGAAGTGTTTGCAGTGTCTCACCCCATCTCTGGAGTGGTCTGAACCACAGTGAATCTATCACCGTTTCTGTAAGCGCAAGAACCGGAGTTACTCTTTGTAACAGACTTTTACCCTTCTTTGTCTCTATCCCTAAAATTACTTGTTTCAGTGGAGTTCCTCTGCATTTCTGTTGCTTTAAGCCTTCAATATGTAAGATTTACAGTACAAATCAGAAACAAATGAGGATTTTCACGTGTTGTATCAACAGCTTTGAGAAGTGATTGTTTTGTCACTCTAAGAGCCAAAGGTTCTGCCTGCTTGTACAACCTACAGTTTCACCGAATGATGTTATCTGAGTTGTAAAAAATTATGTAAAGTTCCTTATGGCATGTTCGGTCTTACAGCTCATTAAGTATCTGTCTGCAGTTTCTTCTGACTCAAGCTTCTTGCACTTGCAGCAGTCATCAGGTGAATTGCATAACGAGGTGGGGGTGTCAATCCTAATGCAGAGCCCGGGTCACGCTCATGCCGTAAGAGTAAGAACAGCCCTAGTGGTGGACGTGCACATTTTTTTCTCTCTGGAATAAATTCATGCATTCGAAAAGAAAGAAAACACGCTTCTGTTATTGGGTGTATTTACTGAGTATCACACATAAGATGTGGAGTTCTCTCTCTGAACTTCATGACGGTATAATTCCTGCATGTCTTTGAGCACAGAAGTATCACCTGAGGGGTTCACGATTTGATAAATTAGTGCAGTAAGGGCAACCTCTGCTTTGCTCAAAAGATCTATTATAAAATGAACTGATAGTGCAACAAAGGGTACCATAATTGTGTTTAGATTTGTGATTTTGGTGTGTGTGTGTGCAAGCGTAGAACTTACATTGCATTTCCTGTGCAAAACAGAAAGGGATAATTTAAAAGACATTAATGACATTTAGATGCCTGCTTCCTATTGAAAACATCTGTGGATTCTAGGGATTAATTTGCATCTTGCATTTATGTTCTCCCAAGAGCTAAAGATAAGTAGCACTTACATGTTTCAGAAATATTGAAGTCATCCACCAAAATTTCAAGCTTGAGGTAGTGGTACATAAAACCCACATTTTTAATGAATTTAGTTCATGGTGTGTTTTGTTTTTTTTTTTTTGATCAAATTTTACGGACAAGAGTATCTGTTTAAAGTACGTGTAATCGTATAGGCATGGATTATTTCTTAGTAAGAAGGTTTAAAATTGGCACACAAATCCTACTTATGCCAGAAGTTCTTACCTGTTTAAGAAACAAAACCCAAAACAACAAAACAAAAAAAAAAAAGGGGAAAAAAGAATGCCAATAGCATGACCAGCCAACTAAATTAAGCTATAGCATAATACTGTTCATTAACTCAGTTAAAAAAAATTGTAGAATTTAAATTGTTGTTAATGTTAAAAATTCTAAGGATTTCCTATTGTATCTACAGATGAATAAAGTAAGTTTTTCAAATAAATTTACTGAGGATAGATTTATTAGGTTAATACTGCAGAATGACATTTTAGTATGTTTTGCATCCCTTCATATAAATTAAACTATTTAATAATATATATAAAATACAGATAGATACTCTATCACTTTAGAGTAACTTTTTAATTAGAAAAAGAGTAACTCTGAGGAAGGGGACAAATCAGAGTTTGGATATCTGTCAGTTCATTGGCTTCTTGCTGTCCTGGCAGTCTCTCGTTTCTCAGACCAATTCCTTCTATAATGGCCTCTTCAGCCAGTCATGTGGACCTGCCAGATAAAAGCTGGTTTGGGATTTTTTGTAATTCGTTAAGCATTGGTGACTGAATGAACTTGACTTATTTTTATCAGCACAGAAGCACAGCAAGTAGCCTTCCAGATGTTTGCGGATAACACGCAGGCAGTGTCTATAGTAGCAATTTGTAACATAACCAGCTTTGGTAATTGTCTGAAAATCCATGCCTGTCTCCAGTGATGTCCTTATTGTCACTTTGTATTCTCTCCTTTGCCGTGAAGTGTCTTTCTGAGTTGTGATTTGCAGGTAGTACAACTGGCACCTTAGCAGACTAGTATAGTAATTTTCTGTTCAAAAATGTAAGAAACCATGCTATGTAAAATGGAGTTTGTACTTAAACCTGTCTTAATTTCATTATATGTTGGTGGCCTATAGTTTTTAGTCATTGTCTCTGGAAATTATCTCATTTTCAAAAAATCTACTATGCGCCGTATCAGATTTTTTGCTTGCTTTATGTAATGCAGACCATTAGAATTCATTTCAGAAGCTGGTGGCAGTACCCGATACTCAGATACTAATTAATATATCCGATTTCTTCATTCTATATTTACACTAGCGTCAGACTTTATCACTTAATTGGTATTCATGCCATTATCTGCATTAATTTTTCTTCTGGATAGAGACTTCAAGGAAAGAGACTAAACATCCGTTTTCCAAAAGTTACAGGTTTTTACAAGAGTAAATTCTTGTAATAACTATGCTTATGAAACAAAAATGATTTATGCTGCAGTAAACAGTGTAATATGCTAGGCTTGGTGTGGTAGTGTTTGCGTTCTCAGACAACTTATTTTTAATTCTATACTGGTTGTTGCTTTAACATCACAGTATTTTTAATTACATTTTTCATAGTGTCCATTTATTCTTTTTAGTACAGTGCCTTTGCCTTCTGATTATTCCATATAATACTTACTGTGTTATGCACGGAAATTAAATAAAATGCACTATAGCTAGTCTTTTATGTATAAAAGCAGTTTGTATTTGAATACTAAGTATAGATAAAGTTTGTCATGGGATTGTTCCACGCAGAATTTTAATAGAAGCAGAACATGCATGCAGAATTTAATTTTGAGGCTTTACCACACAAGTGTTTTTTTCTAGAATGGTACTTGCAAAAAATATTTTCTTGGAGACCTTTTTCCTAGTTTATGTTAAAGTATATAGCAAAGTAGTTACCAATATAAATGTACCAGTGCCTTAATGTTCAAGGGTTAGTCTCACAGTATAGATGCAAAATAAATGTACACCAATTTTTGTATTCATGGTACTTTTCAAAAAGGCATAGCAGAGACCCACAGTTCCTAAACTTTTAATGAAGAAACAGGGAAATACTTATCTAATAGGATACGATGTGGGAGAACGGGAAAAGCTGCGGTGCTGGCTGGTGTTATGCCACCTTGCAGGTCTGTTACTTAAAGGGGTGTCAGAAAATGCAGAGCTTCCAGGCTATGCTGCAGCACCACAAGGTTCCTTAAATACGCGCTGGGAGCCAGAGGCAAATTCAGGGACATGGGTATTCTTTGTGATCTGCAGCATGCTTTGGGCGTAGAACTAAGGCTATTTAAAACAAAACAGGAAATTTAAAAAAAAAAACCAAAACAAAACACCACAACCCACCTACACCCCTTACCCCCCCAAACTGTATTTATCAGGTAACAGTGTTGGCCAAGCATTATAGATAATCTTGCTGAAAAAACATACCTTAGCATGGAGCCAAGAAAAGGTGAAGATTGGACTTTGGGATTTCTCAATTGATTAAAGGAGCCATTGTACACAAGGAAATAATTGCCTACAAACTGTTTTGATATATCTTTTTTCTTTTCTTTACAGTGTTTCTATTTTATTTTTGGGCATTTTCTCCTTTTTTGTCTCAATAAAATTATCCTGTTTCAAATAATTTTGCAAATTTGAGGATAAGAAGACAAGGAGAGGGAGGAATGCCTATAAAACCACAGATTATTTTTTATGGAAGATGAGATGGTCCCCATTTGCATTTACAGCTTTACAAGGATTGTAGCACTAGGCTCTTCCTTTTTTTTTTGATGGAAATGCTTAATCTGAGCTCAATGGGCCATAATAATTGCCTGTTTCTTCCCGTAGAAATAAACCCACTTGTATGTGACACTTGAAACCTTAACTCTGCTTAGTATTATGCACAGAATTGTAGACAGTTCTTCACCCAAAGATATTTATGACAGCAGCGCGAGTCGATATACAATACCAAGCCAAGGGCATTTGAGAATAAATCAGTCCCTCTAGCTACTGCTATAGCACAATAACTTATGATTGTAATAAAACTCCATGAAATTAAAATTCTGTGCATGCAAACACACATACCTAGCCAAGAGAAACCCAAAGCTCTCTGTTCTGGAAAAATTTGCCTATGCGTCGACATATACACTCTGTACCTCTTTGTATTAGTAATGCAATAGTCTATAGGTTGTCAGAACTGTATCTCATTAGACTCTCTTCAACATTTGGGGGCTTTCAGGAGTTGTATGTACAAAAAAATGTAAGCAGCTCATAGAAGAAGAGGATGGTCTCAGTTACTCCTTGAGGAAGAAGTATTGTTTGAAAGCCTGTTGGTGACGCTGTAAGTCCCTACCAATGGCTCCGGAAACCCCACTTCCAGTTCAAATCATCCTATATGTTTGTGCAGTTACATTTTAATGAGTCTTCTGTGTTTGAGCACCTCTGGCTCTACTTTGTGACATTGAGCTTTTGGAACGGACATAGTTTCTTCATTTGTGTTTTGGGTTTTCACATGAAGTACTGAGAAGCCATTTTAAATTAATGTACAACATTATTTATACATTTATTTACAAGCGCATACTCTCTCCACGTATTAAATAACTTGAAGCGTCATTTCTTCTGAATTCTGTAGGGCAACGAGATAATGAAAACTAACATGTAATAAAATTATGGAAGGGAAGTGACTTTTTCCACATGAAATACACTAGACAGCAGTGTATGGTGTATCTCCTTGTGCAGTGCAGCACTTTTGTGTAAAATGACAAGGCAAAACCCAAGCATTTAATTTTTGAGAGAAGATGACTTCTACTATCAGATGAGTATCTAATGAGAGAAAACACTGACATATTTTTGCAAATAGCATGAAATGGTATGGACTGTCTCACAGTATCTAGTGAAATAAAACTAGTGCAACTGTGATGGACTAATCTACAGTTTTATATCAGCTATTTAATCTATGAATGAATGAGGAGAAATACGAGACCATAATTGGCTAAATAAGCAATTACTAATTGTGAAGCTACGTTCTGGTAAAAGCATTGTGACCGTGATTGGTACCAAGTCTTTCGCATCTGACTCTCGTGCTCCACAGTTCCTATGTAGGTATTAACTGTAACCTGTCCTTTCCTAATGAAAACAGGCATATTGTTACAATTCAGGTAGTCGTATTTACATTGTCTTTTTTGAGGTGTAAGAGGAAAGACAAAAATGTTGTAGGGCCTTTCCTGGACGTACTCTTTGAGTCGATATCTTAAGCTGCACAGAAAATCATGGATAAGCAGTTCCAGTGTGACAGGATGGCTTTATATACGTTTTGTTCAGAACACAGGCTAAGTCCATTCCCGGGTCAAGAAGGACAGGGGACTGTTGGAGAGGGTTCAGCAGAGGGCTACAAAGATGATGAGGGGATTGGAACATCTTTCTTACGAGGAAAGGCTGAGGGCCTTGGGTCTTTTTAGTCTGGAGAAAAGAAGACTCAGGGGGGATCTTGTCAATGCTTATAAATACTTAAGGGGAGGGTGCCAGGGGGATGGGAACAGTCTTTTTTTCAGTGGTGCCCAGTGACAGGACTAGAGGTAATGGGCTCAAACTTGAGCATAGGAAGTTCCATCTTAACATGAGGAGGAACTTCTTTACTCTGAGGGTGGCAGAGCAGTGGCACAGCTGCCCAGAGAGGTTGTGGAGTCTCCCACACTGGAGCCATCCCAAACCCTCCTGGACGCCGTCCTGTGCCACTGCTGTAGGTGTCCCTGCTGTGGCAGGGGGGTTGGACTTAGATGATCTCCAGAGGGCCCTTCCAACCCTGACGATACTGTCATACTGTGATTTACCACAAATGTTTGGTTATGGTAAACATCTAGAACATAAAAGATGTTCACTGGTTATCTTTCAACTACTGGGACCGTGCTCCATTTCAAATGACCTTCTCAATCCTGAAAGTATTTTGAATTTCTAAATGAAAACAAATACTTTGGAATATTGTACTGTAACAAAAATATTCTTTCTTTTACATTTGAAGCACAGTCTTTCTGTAAATAGCTCTGTCACTATCATGCTCTCTTTCCCCCATCAATTAAACCCCTTCTTTAAAATGACACTTTAAAAACTCGGCAGCAAAAAACCTACCCGGGTGGGCTGTTGGTATTCCTTATCAACTTGAGTAATACTGTTGCTCTCTCAATCTGTGCATTGCATCCATAGATGGGTCCTATTTTCTATTTGTGTTTCAGTTTCTTCCTAGGGCTTGCTTTCTACTACATTTTTTAAATGGTAGTGTAAGTACCAAAATGTTGGTAGTCTTCTCAGTACATTTGTGGTGGCAACCACTGATTTAACTGTTATGCAGTTTCATAGTAACTTTAATAATTCTTTAGTTTTGGATTGGACAGGCTGTGATGCGTATCTGTATGGTTGCACCTTGTGTAACAGATTTTGAGGTGGCCTGAAAATGTCCAAATCTGCATGAGGGAAACATTCCCAAGCACATGCAGTGCTGTACTGAAAAAGGTGTAGTCTTAGCTAGTCCTATAATGTCTGGATTTGCATGTCCTTATGAAGAGTGGATGACTGATAAATACATTTAAAAGATTTTAAGTCTCCTGCCCGCTACTGTTATTTAAAGAAAACAAAGCATACTTCCTTGTTGTATTTGTGTTTGTGAACTCACCAGAGAATGACACCAGCAGGTCTTTTCTTGTTTAAAATGGAGGCTGACAGCATGAGTGTCTTACAAGACTATTGTCTTATAAAAAGACCTGTAGTCTTGAACTGTTGTTCAAGTTCTTTAAAAATGTTTCTTTGATGAAATCCTTTAAAGAGAATCAATATTTTAGGCATTCTTCCACTAAACTCTAGTATGTGAGAGCTTGACATAATGACACTCAACATATTGACCAGGTTCTTCATGCAGTCTTGAACTAAAGGAAATAAATAGTTCATTGCATATGGTTCAATCCAGAGACATAACAAAGTAAATTTAGGATTGAGAAGCACTGTATTTAAAATTGCAGGATGTGCACAAGGTTTGCTTCTAAGGTCTCTTGGTCATTAATTAAATATGTTATGGCTTTCAGTTTTTCTCGTTTATCTGTACAGGTTTACATATTGTAAATGCATTATTCATGTTTTTCCTTAAGTGCTTAGTACTGCCAGGATGTTTCTCTTAAACTGGCACAGATAGCAAAAAAGACAAAATCGGACAGCAAATTTGGCACTGGTCAGTAAGCCAGTTGTGCCCAAATGAGCCTTTCCCAGATGTATTTTAATAAACTTGAACTACTAAATAGAGAGACAGATGGCATCATTGTTTAAACTATGAAAAATATTTTTTCATTAAAGTGAATTTGGTTTGTTTCATTTTTTTCCTTTTACTCTCATCCTAATAATGCATTATCATTGAGCCTTCCTGCTTTTGTTCTGGACAGCTTCTAGCGTGAAGGGTGATGAGGGAGCGATCTACACGGAAGTTCAGTCTCTGAGGGAAGCTATCACTGAAATGGATTTTGTTCTTGTAGCTTAAACATACAGTTTGGAATCAGTCATTCCCTGAACTTTGAACAAAGGAAATTGCCACCATTGGTGTGTCCTGCATGTCGCCCCTGTTGTCTTCCTCCATTTCTTTTTGTAAACAGAATGCCATGGATGTGGTAGATTGCGTGAAAATATATTTTAAAATACAACTCTCATATTTATATGAAAGCTGTTGGTTGTTTTTTTTTTTTAATAAATGTTATTCTATTTGTTTTGCTGGTAGATGTGGTGTAGCAGTTGGATGCTAAGACACAGTCGCCCCCTCCTGACTTGTACATCTTTGTTCTTATTCACTCTGGCTCTCTATTGTATTCTCCCACTGTTCATAAAGACTTCTTTTCAATCTTAAATAACATTTCCTCTTCTGGTCTCTGTGGTGTTAGATACTTGGCAATTTTATGTTTACAGTGACAGTAGCAGATAGCCTTATAGATGACTAAGTAAACCACAGAATTAATTATCTGCTTAAATAGTCAATAACCCTTGCACCACTGTACAAATGTTTGATACACTTTTTTGTTTGTTTTTTGACAAATTTTGCCTTTCTTCCATTCTGAAATTCCCTCCTCCCCATCACCACCTTTGGTTTCCAAATAGCCAGTGATATTGGAAGCTTGCATGTTTGTATTATTAGCGTACATGAAAACCAGCTGTTCGGAGTCAGACCGGAGCTCTGTAAGTCCAAGAAACCATCTTTATGCATGCCTATGGAAGAGGAGAACGCAGCAAGCTCCTCCAGAACTTTTTTGCAGCATCCTGGAATTCTGTGTGGCAAAGCTGTTGTCTGTGCACTTAAGAATACTCTGTAAGTTGGGGGTTTTGGTTTTTTGTTTTGTTTTGTTTTTCATCCACAGCACCTACTCCTTTATTTACACATTGTATGAACAATCATCTTTTTACTTAGTTTGGTGTGAACTGGCCACCTGTTATTTTCATTTGTTGCCATCTAGTTGTTTTTTTTTAGAAGACATAAGCAATCGCCCTAGCTTTTCCATCTCCATGTTACATTTGATTTCATAGACACCTACTCCCAGCCATCTCTCTTCCAGGCTGAAGTATTCTGGCCTTCCTGCTTGTTCCTGTCTAGACAGAATTCCTTATCTTTTAACCACCTTTGTCATCTTTCTGTCTGAAGACAAGAATGCCTGTAAATCTGTGCAGCTAATGTTAAAGGCACAATCCGAATATATTTTTCCCCTATATCTAATAAAATAGGAAATAAAATAGTAAATATAAATTTCAGAAAGCCTTTCCAAAAGACTCTTCACAATCATCTCAAAAGAGCCTAAACTAACACCATAGAATAGCTTGCAGCTGCTGTGGAATAAACAAAGCATCTTCATAGTTTACCTAAACATGCAGTCAGCATGTCCAGCCCCACCAACGTGATATAGCAGATGACATGGGAAGAATTCTTAATCTCTCCTTGTTTATGTCATAATTTTGTCAGAGAGACTAAACTTGTGAGCCATGTATTGGCTGTGCAGGTCAAAGGTAAGAAAAACAGAGGATAAAGACATTACAGATGAGATGGAAGGATTCTCTAATTCCATTCCCATGGCAGGAAAGCAAATGTAAATCTCATGGGTTTTGTTTCTTAAGTAACAATGCAATTGTTATTAATTTATTATTATTACTTTTTCTATTTTTTATTCTATTGTTGCATTTTGACTAGCCCTTATCTCCCATTGATTTCTATACTGAACATCTTTTCTACAAGATTTTTGGCTTCTTCTGAAGCTTTAATAAAAATTATTAGTAGTACTACTGCTGAAGTATTAATAGTACTTAATACCTACAAAGATTACAGTTCTACTATGTTCTGCAGGGAAGTTATTAAAAAATAGCCCTGTTGCAAAAGTTGTTCTCTCTAGGCATCAACTGGAGAAAACAGACAAATTTGACAAGAGATTGTAAAGAAAGGTTGAGAAAATGATACTGAATTAAATAAAAAGCAATCGCAATATTCCAGCATTCTGTAATGCGTTGCATGTTCTATTATATGCTCCTTTTTTCCCTTTGTTTTCTTCAATTAATCACCATGTTGCACATTCAGTTTTCTTTTTCTTTTTTTTTAATGCCTGAAGAGTACCCTGAGAAATACTGGAATTAATGGTAGAGGTTGAACTCTTCTAGAAAAATAGCTGGTACATCTAGAACACAAATTATGGCATGTAAGACTGGCAGCCTTATCCAAAGAAGCTGACCAGTGAAATATTATATAGACAAATCATTCTGGATGTTGTTCAATTTGCTAAGTGGAGCTCATGTGCTGTTAGTTTGGCAAATGACTTTCTTCATTTCTTTATGCACCCATTTATCTATGAAAAATCATAGCGGTATCTGTCTTGTGTTACAACTGCTCAAGACAAAACTGAGTCAGGTAACAGTACTGTTGTTAGCTTTGTAGAATAGATGGTACAAACAGTCAAAGAGCGGGTAACTTCAGATGGTTATGATTTTAAACTTGCTTGATTCTATGTGTGTAGTACCATTGTCTAAAGTACAACTATTCACATTTCAGCTAATTTTTTTTTCTGAAAATTGGAGTTAAAATCTCTGGTGTGGAGGCTTACAGAGAAAAACCTACATAATAATAGTAAAAAATCCAAACTCATTTCAAATTTGTTGTTTATATTTTCTTAACGTGAACAGATAGATGCATCTAGAGCAGATTCAATCTAAAATTAACTCTTGAGACTTAACGTAAGTACACTTACAATGCAGATTAATATAATCTTAAAGTAATTTATCAACGGGTGTGAAGGCATGAACTTTGAAAAATGCAATCATTAGTCTGCAAGAGATAGTCACTTTAGCTGTGCTTAATTTACTCTTTGGGGAAGGCTGTAAATAGACCTAAGCTGAATTCCTTTACCTTTTGTTCCCTGCTAGAGAACTTTGTGGCGTTATCAGAAGAGCATTTTTTGCTGTTAGATCTGTATTTTTTACAGTGACTTTGCTGTAAAAGTTCTGCTATATATATAGAAGGTTTAGCTTGTAACTTCTTTATTAGGACTCATTTTTCTGTGTTGAAAAATGGGCTGGCAGTTTTATTCATTTGTAGGTAACTGTAACCTAACTTTGCCTGATAAGTTCCCCTTTCCATTATCACAAGAGTAAAAATGTCTCATAAAAATGGATATTGGTTCATGTTTTAACTTTTTGTAAGTGCAAAGTAGTGAAAAGGGTACTTTGAACCTGTGAAAATATCCTTAGAAAACATTTCATCGGATTTCTTTTTCATGTTTTGTGAATCATGTTTGGCATGTACGTTAATTACAGAAATGGCAACACTAACGATACTCACTAATAATTCTAAAAGTATTCTAAAATACTTTAAAAACAAACCAAAACCCAACCAAACAAAAATCCTCTCACCACAGGTTGGACAAATGAACATCTGAGTGCCTTCCTGAGCACCTGAGTAGAGCTTTCAAAATTTTGTTTGAGAGGTGGCAGGATTGTTAGAAGCCAGGGAGCTAGAAGGCAAAGTAGGAATTGGGCGTACCAGTGCTGCTGTTCACTTTCTTGAGCTCTTCCTACAGGAGGCTCTTTCTTTTTGGCAGAGTGGTGACTTCACAAATTGTGCTGCCATTGACTGATGACTCACATCTGCTGTTACTTGGTAGTGAGGTCTTGCTCAGCAACCAGCTCTCACACTCCGAGTGTTTCTCGTAAACCTGGCAGAACATAAAGACAGCAGTATGGAAAAAAATATGCATTGGAATCAAGTCATCTTCAGAGGTTTTTTTTATACCAGATCAGAACTGGAAGTAGTCATAGAAATAGTTTTATCGCTTCTTGAAGCTTCTATATCTTTATTTCTAAGGTGTGCTGTGAATACATCTCATGGTATCGTAGTAGTGAGATATTCAGAAATATAACAGAGACTTGTGATAGAACAGAAAAAGTGAAAAGTTTCTTCCTGAACTGAACTGTCCATGAGATCTTCAAAATCTCAGAAATGCTTTCGTACTTCAGACTTGTGGTGGGTTCTGGTGTTAATTTCCTTTTGACCTTTGTAAATTTAAAAAATACTCCTTTTTTTGCAATAATGATTCTGGCTGGATCCATGATACAATCTTGTGTTTAGACTCATGGCTGTGTTTCCAATATTTATTCGTGTAAGATACGCAGACCTATCAGCTTTGTTGTGGCAGGAATGCTATGCTTTCAAAGTTGTTTTTTGTTTTTTCTTTTTTCCTCTTGTAGAGTTCACAGCCACAGATGAGTTGTGAAAGAGAACAACTAAGGGTAAGTGCAATGATATGCAAAATGTTCTGTTTCTTTAAAACATAAGCAGAATCTAGTTTGTGCCATTGACAGATGGATTACTTTATTTAAGAGGAACATATTTAGCTCATTTGTTGCTTGTTGGTAAATATTGTACATATCTCAGTATAAAACAGTTACAGTAGAAACAGGTTTTCCTTCCATAATTTAGTGAGGTTTGGCAGTAAACGCCTCTTTACAGGAGCTCTCTTGACATTCAGCGTGCTCTTCCTATGCACCATGTGAAGATTTAGTAGTAGTAAAGGTCACTATGTTTCTCAGACTTTCTCCACGACTAGATTGTTTCAAACAAGAAGACACTGTCCTTTGGATTTTTTACAGTATGTGTGCTTTCAGAAAGAAATCAGTGCTAAGAACATGAGGGAACTGGCAGAAAAGGTCCAAGTATTTTAGGGTGTATACTGGTTGTGTACAATCTGTGAACAAGAGTTCCTGAACCCAAGTTGCTGACCTTTTGTTTTCCCCTTTTCCTATGTTAAAGTGACAGTGTTTTAAACGGGTTTTAGTCCCTGCTCCCTTTAAATGTTGCATATGCTACATATCTCTGCAGGTGCTTTTTCATCATGAGTATTTCCTTGTTCAACTGATTGATTCTAGTACTTGTTTGGAAAGGCATAAGAGTTTTCATTAAGTAAAAAAAAAAAAGCTTTTGAGTCATCCAAGTGTTGCTTAATAGACCTGTATTTATTGATACCAAATTATGGGTATTTTCTTGAAATCCCATATGCAAGTAGAGAGGAGGCAGGCCTGAAGGAAGTGTAGGTTTTTATGCAAACGAAAATATTATTGGAAATGGAAAAAGCAGCATTTTTTTGTTTGCAGTTTACTAAGCATCAGCAGTGCCTGCATGACTGCAAGTATAAAGAATATACTCTAGTCTTAAAATAAGTTGTGCCGTGTTCTTAAACATTTATCCATTCATTAGATTAGCCTCATAGAAGTATCTAGGTGCTTCCGCTGGTCTTCACCATATTTGCAATAGGTTTTTCGTAAACAAGTTATGCAAGAATGATGCATCACATATTGCCCTTGATTCTTCTCTTGCTGATATGTGACTGCATTGCTATTGTACTGAAGCTGGAGAGACAAAGCTTTGTTTTATCAGCAGTAATGTCTCAACAGAGCAGCTGTCAAAGTCAAAATATTGCTACAGTACCTTAAGGACAATCTTTTCGAGAGGTAGCAGTGCCATGAGAACAAAGGAAGTTTTCATTTGGTTTTGTTGTTTTTATTAAGCTTTCTGCTTTGAATGAAGAAAAACATTGTTTTGAAATATAATGGGAGGAGAACCCCAGCTATTTCTTCAAGTAAATATGTGTGCTTTTTCTAAGCAGTGGATAAAACGTGATGCAGTAAAAGTTTATGTATCTTCCTATTCCAGTATTACACATTTACTTCTAACAGTGAGCTCAGTGCTTATGATGCCTTTGTATCATATCAAAATGTGACTTTTCATGACAACTTAGGAAAAAAACACGTCTAACCTACTAAGATTAGGTACATCTCCTTCCTGTACTGCTGTGATGTTCCTGTTACATTAAATATAGTTATCAGTGTAAACTCTGTTCCTGGGACTGGGGTTCAATGAAAGCAGTACACCGTCGCACAGAGTTTGTGGCTGTAGTACAGGAAGCACAGCCACCAAGGAGACTCACGCAGACAGATACAGCGAGAGCAACAATGGCAGTGCTGAGCACGGTAGAGCTGTTCCTTTCCCCTGCCTGGTCTTCAAATGCCCAAACCTTTACGGATACCCAGACTCCATTCTCGTTTACAACAGCTTATCTGCTGCGACAAAAGGTGCCAGTGAAATTTCGGTATGCTGTGTGGAGATGTCATGGTTCAGTACTGGCACCTTTGGCCCTCTCTAGTTATGCTGTGGACATCCCCCCACTGCCATTTTCTGCACCTTCAATGCTCTCAAGGTGTAACTTGACCATTCTGTAGCTTCTAGGTTGGCTCCCTAACTGAGTTAGATTTTTCAGGCCTGCAGGATTTTCTTTGGGGTTTGTGACCTACCATGAATACTTGGATGCGAGGCAGTCTCTTCAAAACAAAATATTGTTTCATCCCAACTGAAATAATTGAAATATAACAAGAGAACAGGATTAAAACAACAAAATACCAACATCCATTTGTGTGTGTTAAACTGAGTTAAAACTAGATTATTATTAGATGATGTCAGAATATAATAAAACAGACAGGTTATCTCCCACCTTCCTTGCTAAGTCTAAGATGACAATGTGTCTGCCACTCTGCTTTTTTGATTCCCTAGCCATTCCTTATTCCACAAGTCCTAAAGAAGTTCCAAAGAAAGGCACTTTAAGAAAAGCTTGTTTAAAGCATATTAGTGCCCATAAATTATTAGACATTGCGTGGCTACAGAAAGAAATATCTGAATCTTACTATTATCATTTATTCAGACAAGATTTCTCACTGCTTATATATTTCATTGACTTTTAAATGCTAAATGCAAAGCAGAGACTCCTGTCTTGGAATAAAGCATTTAGAGTAATGAAACTTACTCATATTGGAGCCTCTGCGCATTATATGTTATATTTACAATGAAGGATAATTCTAATAATTAAGCAAGTGTGTATATTTTAACCCTTTTCTGTACAAGCTGTGAAAATGACAGTGACTGCAAGTTGGTAAGTTATTCGCCTTGCCAACCTGGTATAATTCGCAGCTAGACATTAATGTCTATACCTGAATTATTTAAATGAGAATTCATACAGAAACGATGGGAATTTTATCTCTAGTGCAGCCGGTTGGTTTTTGGTTGGGTTTTTTCCCATTTGGATATATAACACTAGCTGACTCTGGTATATTTCCATCCGATTAAAAAAAAATAATTAAAAAGCATTAACACCATTTTTTATGTTTTCCTTTGTCTTGGAAATTATTTTAATTACATGTGCTGCCTTGAATATTTTTTTTCATATTTCTGTAATTTCTTTTCTTTTTGCTTTCTAATCTGGCTTCATTTAAATCAAGTTGTGCTAAAAAACTAATGTGTCTTTGAAGGGAAATTGATGTATCAGTATCGGTCTCTCCAGCCCAATCCACAAACTGCTCTTTGTTGGTATTTCCTTTAAAGAAAACAGTGATACTGTTTAGTCCTTGTTCTGTTTTGTGTTCTCCAGTCCTGTTTTATAAATCCCTTCTTGGACAGATACAGCCTATGCTATTCTCTGACTCTTTCCTACTGCCACTTGCTGGTTTATGAGTCGCTGTCTGGAGCTTAATGTAATTGCCATTCTGATGCATTATAAATGACCTGTAAAGACACAGAACTCACAGCTTGCTCCAAATCACTTAAAAACACTTTTCTTCTTATATTTGGGCCTGAAAAACAGACTTTGAAACATGAATGGTACACATCATTTAAGGCTGTGAAGAAAATCAGGATGCCAGCCCTAGGTAGAAATAAGCTGTAATACATAAAGTTATAAAAAAGTGTAGCGACAGCCTCAGAAATCCATCTGCTGCTTCCACTGAACCTTCCTTGCTGTTCTGACTTTAACCTGGGATTATATTTTTTTCATCATAGCCTAGGGACATTTTTAAACTTAGAGGCTAACTTAAACCTCACCGAGCTTTACCCAACCTTCCTTTCAACTAAGAAACTATTATTTTGCAATATCAACTCAACGTTAATTGTTTAAAGTCAACTTCTGTGTCTGTATTTACATGCATGAGTTTTGCCATGTAAGCTAATGCTTTTGGTCCTTATGCAGCAATACTTGATGAGCTCTCTCAGGTGGGCATAGAGCAATTTTGAACTCTAATGTTAGGAAGGTTTATAAATGTTCCTGTGAATACCAATGAGGTCTAATGGTAAATGGTGTGATTAACTTCCTTGATCTGAAATTTTAAGTGACCTAGTTGTTGCTCTAATTAACAGCTTCTTTCACATTCATTTATTATCAAGATGCGTTCTATGCAGCTGGAGTTCCTTCTCTGGTCTGAAACATGGGAAGGGCAGGGCCTTACGATCATCTTGTATTTAGTATCAACTTACATTTTTCATAGTACTCTGATTTTCAAGGAGACAAAAGGAAGTGTTGCATTCAATATCATTCTATTTGTCTTGTTGTTTATACGGTAAATGAATAAGCTGCAACATGCAGCCAAAAATGTATTAAAGTTATGCCAGGTAGAGGGAAGACAAAAGCAAATGCATTTATGTCCAGCATCATTTTTAAGCAACCACAATCCTGCCATGATTAGCTTTCTTCATGTCTTTGTTCAGTGCATTAATTCATCAGACTGTAGGGTGCTGAGCTGTGTAGATGGGGTTTTTTTGGAAACTTTTTAAAGAAAAATTTTGAAGCTCATCATTGTGGCATTAGCTTTCTCCAGTGATCTAAGAATAATCCACTGACAATTTCTGTGTACAATGTTGCTCTGGTGCACTAAGGAGGTAAATTGTGATTCAGTGGCAGATGCCGATTTTTAAATCTGTTTGAACTGAGGGGGGAAAAACCCCATAAAATGACAGTAAAGCGGAAGAGAATCAGAGTGGAAGTGATTTGTGAAGTAGATGTTATTTTTGAGCACTTTCTGAAATTAATTTACTGTGGTGATAGCATAGCAGAACTTATGTGATGGCTGGCTAAAGAACCCGTGCTTTCAATCTCTGCTTTTTCCCACACTGGACTGGAGAAAAGGAAAGGTATATGAGCTTGTTTTATGAGTCAGCGATGTCTTAACTTGTTACCAGAAAGCAACACAATAATTCATAGCGTTTCTGCAAAACCGGGCACCTAGTTCTGGCCATTAGTAAAAATTTCACTGTTTTTTCTCTTCCTTCTGAAAATCTCTTGGTATGCATTTGCAAACAATGTGCATACATTTTGCCTGGAAGAGTAGTCTGGAACTACCTAGTATTATACATCCCTCTCTCAAAGCAAAAAGGGTTAAAAGGGGAAACGCTGAGCCATGCTAGTAGAGTTGGATTGCTCCGATGCATGTTTACTACCCCTCCCTTTTTTAGGAATTCATGTAGGTTCTGCTGCATTTTGACATGCTAGACAAGTAGCTTAAAATGATCCTCCTTTAATTTCTGTAGTTATTCTTGCAGTGAGCTGTGTGTCATCGTCTATGTAGGTGTATGGTGAAGATCCAGGTAGGTGACATTAATAAGAAGGCATCGTATTTTTGGTTCCTGGTGTGTATTACACATTGACATGGAATGAAATTAGAGTAAGCTTACTCGCCATCTTACAAACTACGTTTGCAGTGGTTCCAATAAAGAGTAATTCACAGCACAGTTTGGAAAAAAATTGCTGGAACTAAGATCTAAAAAAGAATAAAAGGATTGTAAATAGTCCACCAAACTTTCGGGGAGGGAAGTTAATTGTAGGGATGTGATTTCATTTAAATTTTCAACTAGCTTGAATTTAATGTGTGCAAAAAAAAAAAAAAAGGGCAACCAAAGAAATGCGGTAAAATCAATTTCAGTCCTGCTGGCAGCTCTGGTATGCTTTAGGAGCCTTCCTAAGCATAGTAACTTTATTAAGATAACACTGGCCTCCAATTTGTTGTTTAATAACCATGATGATTATTAAAAAAGTAACAATGGCTAGGTAATGAAAATTGTTATGGTTCATGTTTAAAGCGAGGATGCTGTTATCCTCTGAAAACGCCAACTGCTAATAATATGCTCCTTTGCTCAAGAGAAGAAGTTTGCAGCACTTCCCTCTCTTGAATAGTGATGGTGCCAGTCACATCAGGTTTCTTCAAATTCAGGAATAGTAAAGAAGCCTTTAGGTATTTTCCTTGTCTCTGCTGCTGATGGAATGCCATTCAGAAAACCTTCCGTTCCTTTCCTGATGTTTTGGCATATCTCTCTGAGAACAGTAGGCAGAGGATTTTCTGTTGTTCAAGTGCCACTTTCTCTTGAATTCAACTTTGATTTTTGCACAGTCAAGTATTTTCTCAGTATGGTGCTTCGTAATTGCTGAAACTGAAGAGTTACAGTAATACTTGGTGAGGCTGAAACAATGTTTTCAGTAACCACCTGTCCATTTAGTGTGACAGACAGATTCTGTCTGGAGCTGCAGCACACTATATGGAATTTGGCAGCTACTCGATGTATATTTGAAGTCATTTTTGTATACAGATAGTCAAGGATAGGCATTTGGTTTGTGAGGCAGTTCACTAAATGTAATCAAAGTTCAGGAAGTGGCAAACTTCTGAAGGGAGAGAAGAAAATAGATTTAGATAGTATAGAGGCTACTGAACCAATACTCAACCTTAATTCAATATCCTGGTCCTCTCTTCGTCCCATTACAGAAACATTAGCAATACACAGTACTGGATCCACACTGTATTTGGGAACAGCTTTTGCATTCCGAACAGCAACTTTTGGTTCAAACTTTCTACAATGACTGCAGCTTCTTTTGCAGAACACTCACTGTGATCAGTGTTGCTGTCCCAGAAAAGAAGATTTTCTTGCTTATTTTGTATTTGTTGAGAAGGAGGTCTTTTTTCACATAGCTTTTATAATTTCTCTTTGATCACCTTGAAAGCAGACCGCTAAGTGCACAGCTTTAACAGTGTTTATAGTATCTTGACTTACTATTTCAACCTCCACTGTTGCTTACTCAATTTGACTAGCAAAGATCATAGTCCTCTTTAATGTCACATCTACTTCAAGAGGAAACGCTATCTAGTTTACAGTGGAGTTTTGGGGTTTGGTTGGTTGGTTTGGTTTTTTTGCAGGGATTTTTTTGGTTGGTTTTGCGTTTTTCCCCAGGATGTTTCCACAAGTCCTTTCTGGCTTGGGTGGGGGATTGTGTGGTTTTGGCTGGCTGGTGCTGTTGGCTCGTATTATGTACTTTTTTTCACTTAGAGTCAAGTGTAAAACCTGAAAAAGCTTTTCAGTTGCAGGTAGATCGGCTGGATTTTTAACATACTGTTTGATCCTTCTGTGTGGTCGATTTCTGTTCCCATTTACTTATATATCAAGTAACGGACTGAGCAACTAGATTTTTAAGGGGAACAAGACAGGCACTGAGAGTATTATAATAACTGAAAAAAATAATTTACATCAACAATGCAAACGATGTAGTGCTATAAAGATGTGTACTCATTGTGTCACACTGACTCCTTGAACCAGTGTTGTTTAAAGTAGAGAGAATGAAGGAATATTGATTACAATATGGGCATCGTGTTCTAGTATTGATGGTAATGGCCTTTTATGTTCTGTAAAATCTTCCTAAACCTTGCTTGTTTAAACTGGTCAGGTTTACTTCTCTACTAAACCATTAAATTATGCTTTTTTAAGTAGCTGCCAAATTTTTTTAAAGCAGTAAAGTTACAAGGAGGTAAGTTAATCCTCAACAAAAAGGCAGATGCATACATCAATATTAGTGTGTATATATATACACATACAAACACATATATCTGTATTATATATGTATAAAAAATATAGTTTAAGGATCCAGTCCTACTGACTTGTACTTGACATGAGACAGAGCATGTACACCATACTGTTTATAGAAAGGGTAAAATCTTGGCTGCAGGTAGACCAGGATATATATACTATTTCTTAGTCTCCTGAATTTTTTTTAGAGTAAGAGAACCTGGACAGTAATTGTGTTCTGTTCTATTCTGCAGCAAAATCCCAAGTTTCTCTAAAAATGAAGTCTTTCTGTGTGTTCAACAGAATGGTTCTCTTAGTACGGAATCCCAAGCTACTGTATATAATTTCCGGGAAGCAGGATAGAGAAATAAAAATAAGCTCTGCTAAACAAACAATTATGTTTTATCAAGCTGACATTAGTTTTGAGCTATTCCTGTTATTGGAAGACAAATCAAGATAAGTACAGAATTGAAAACACACCCTTAGTTCTGCTAATTTTTCTCCCGTTCACAAAGCCTTGCAGCAAAAATTTCTGTAGAAAAAGCTGTACTAACCAACAGTTCCACGCTTTTCATTGTGTTTGCAGAAGCTGTTGGGACGGTATGATCAGCAAATAAACATCCCTGCTATTATATTATTATATTATCTGTTTGATGCTTTCCTAATGTATCCTAGTAAAGAGCAGTCATGGAGACCATAACCAGTTTGGAAACTGGTATATTTAAACATCAAAGCCTGAATTGTATCTTCTGATTATTAAAGTGAAATAAACTCCCACAACATGCTGCTGTGCTAAGACCAGATGTATGAATTGCTCAGAATTCCACCTTTTTGCAGTCTTGAGAAACAGCTTTGGAAAAAGTTACTTAAAAAAAAAAAAAGAGACGGCGGCCATAATCTATCATTGTTACTCACATTTGGGATTTATTTTACCCCTTTATTTGTCCTGTTCATTTAAACAGGGGCAAAATACTTCTGTAAAAGTACATAGACATATGCAAGTTGAGAAGTTGAGAAGTTATTGTTATTACCTTTAACTACCTTCATATTGTAAAGAACCTTTTTAATATTAAAGTTAAATTGACAAACCACCACATAATAGGTAGAGAAAATATGAATGTAAAGACATAAAGTGAAAGTATGAATGAAAATACAATGAAAGTACGTGCTAGTTGTACCTGGAGAAAAAAGTCAATCCTACTGCTTGTTTATAAAACCTTGATAATCTCCCCAAAGGTACAGAGCAGATGGATATTTTTGAATGTATTTAATCTGTACCAAGTATGGAGAGGTAAGTTTGTCAAGTTACACTGGCAGTTCATCAACAGAGCAACACATGACAATTATGTCAATACACGTGGACTGCCCAGAGAAAAAAAACATTCTAAGTCGAACTAAAAATTAAAAGTTGAAATAACAGCTGTAAGGTACTGATGATGAAATCCCTGCAAATCACCATCCTAATATCCTCAGTCTTTGTCACTGAAGTTGGGTAACTCCCCTGCTCAATCTATTGAATGAGTGCCTGAGGGAGATCTTGTGGTTTAGATCCCACAGTCTTCCAAGGCAAAAGAGAGAATAAAACCATACAGGTTGTAGGTCCTAAAAGATCATGATGAGATCGTGATGAGAAAGGAGTAGGGTCTCTACTGGGACCAGTACTATTAAATATCTTCCTCAATGACATGGTGGGGTCGAGTGCACCCTCACCAGGTTTTTGGATGACACCAAGCTGAATGGCGCTGTTGATAAACTAGGGGAAGGGATGCCATCCAGAAGGACCTTGACAGTCTTGAGGACTGGTGCCTGGTGAACCTCATAAAATTCAAGAAAGCGAAGTGCAAGGTCCAAGCACCTGGGTTGCAGCAATCACCAACATCAGTACAGACTGGGGGGTGAATTGATTGAGATGGAAGAAATAGTAAAGCAGGCATTTTTGTATTTGTCGCATGATACCTAGAAGATCTATTTTATAAACCAGGAAATTGTGAAAGGTAAAAATGTTTTGCTGATTTGTAACATCTTTGTTGTTTCTCACCCCTGGGAGAAGCTGACCTTGACTTAGGAATGTTTTCTCCCCCACATCTGTTTGCTGTTGTGTATTTTGAAGCGTTGATCACGTCTGTTATCTTTAAAGACAATATGGCTTAGACAGGGAGAGGGAGACATAAAAACCAAGTATAGCATATCATAGGCATTTTTCATGTTCCACTAATATTGGAAATTTAAGCCCTTATGTAAAGGGGTGGCTACAGATGTATTCCAAATACGTAACCAAATGCCATGTAGACTGTTATTCCATAGGTAATGGGCAAAAATACAGATATAATCTGTGCTCACAGGTTCACTGGGGCAATTTATAGCATTTCTCTTTCATACACTAGTTGTCTCTTCCTTTGGATTCTTAACATCTCTTTGAGAACAATACTGAAAGTAAAGAAGTGGCCTTCATCTCAAGGTCACTTTCCTACTTGATAGTACCTGCCCTCCAAAGAGCACATAATTAATAGTTTTGTTACCTTGATTTAGTCATTTCGTTTGGTTGGTTTTCCCTACGTGCTATAGATTACTTCATGTGCTGTCAGCTCATTTCTCATTTTTTTCCCCGTTCTCTAAACTACTCTTTGTACAACTGTTTTCATCGTTGTTAAAAATCATTTATATAGCATCATAAATTACAGGTACTTTACAAGCACAGAGTAAGATACCACCTTTGCCCCAAATAGTTTATGGTTCAGATACATCCTTGATTTCTGGTGTGCCTTTTTTACTTAACATAATGGCCTGGGAATTTTAAGGTATATTGCATTAATCTCCTGTGTTATTCCCAGAGTTTTTCATGATCAAATGATGGCGATCACACCTGTATGCCTCAATCTGTGATGCAGATAACTAATCATTTGTTTGCTATTCAGCATGAAGATATTGTAAACACTTCTGCTTACTAAGAATTTCAGGCACACGTTTTTGTGCATATACATTTGCAACTAAAAGCTGCAGGTGCTGGAAGAAAAATCCAGACTTTTGGTCATTTAGCTCTCACACCTCCCACACTGCTCCCCCCTTCCCAGTTCTTTTTTCTTGATACTGTAACTGGCATTTCTATTTTTTGTAATGAAAACTCCTAGGAATTTTGATGCACTATTGCCACAGCACCCAAGACAGCATGTTCTGTAATGATGCCTTTGAAAAGGTAGTTTATTTTTTGGAGTTTAGCTCATTTGCTGGGCTCCCAACTCAATGATATCTTATACCTGGTCTATTTTCTGATATTTCCCTGAAAAGTAGCAATCCAAAATACAGCAAAGGAATGTCACTGTAATTATTTACTATTCTTCCTTCACCTTAAAATATAGATTAAAAAAAACCAAAAACAAACAAACAAAAAAAAACCAAACCCAAAGAAGTCTGTAAATATAGGAAAGACTACAAACTCACTTACCAACTTAATTTACCCTAAGCCCTTGAAATGTCCAGGTCTTGGGTGCTTGTCATCTTCCTAGTCATATACTAAGATGGAAACGTGGAGCCTAGTATAGGATTGTGGGATTTTCTTTCAGTCGTGGTAATCTTGTATCCAGAGTATCTATTTTACAGGGAGAGACAGGAAAATCTTTTGAATGTTCATCAGTGACTAAAAGAGAACGAATATTTTCTAATCCTGTATGTATCCAAACTTATTTTTTTCATGTGTTGACATCAGAGTAGAGCGACCATGGTGTGCTGACAAAGCCATGCAGTTCTTTGTTTTCAAAACAGTAAATAATGCTTACTATACAGTTTTCAGATCTAATGGCTGCAGAAAAAGAATAGTTTGCATGCGCTATTCAGCACATTAAAATAATGACTGACACAAAATAACAAAAAAATTTTTTTCACTGATTTCTTGTTCTGAAAAGATATTAGAGACTTATCCTAAATAATACATAATGGTATTAGGGTTACATTTAACTATCAGAAAGACTTTTACCATTTTTAGAGGACTTTGTGACTTACAGCATATGAATTATATAATGATATGAAAAACATCAGCTTTTGTTTGGATTCACAGAAGTTTTCTGATGGTTTTTAACTTTCTCTCTACAGTAAATATGTGCTCCGTGTTAGGATAGGTAAGCAAAACCTATAAAGCTCACCAAAAATAACCCATTTGACCTCACTGTAATAAACACATCCCTCTCATATTTCTTCTGAAATCTTGAACTTCAAGATTATCTGTTGTTGCTGGGCTTTTTTTTTTTTCATTTCCTACTTAACTCTCCAGGAAGTATAGCTAAGAATAATAGAAAATTACTATATAGACCAGAAATGATTTATGGAGATGAAACCAGAGGTGACATGAAAAAGCTATAGTGTTCAGGAATGAGTGAACAGCAGTCAGTTCAAAGGCTGATAAAAATAATTATAAATAAATTCTACTAAAATGCCCCTGGGATAAATTCTTCATTGCATTAGTTAGATCTTCACTATCTCCCAGCTACTCCTTTGTGCTCCTGATGGCACTGAACACTCTCCTTCAGTAGCCACACACTTGAAGGACTGGGAAGAGAAAAACGGAACCATGTGGAAATCTTTGGGAGACAGGTGAAGTGAAATCAAGTCTCTTGACAGCCTCCATGAGTAGTAATTGTGGGGAATGAGAAACTTGCTATGAAAAGACGCTCCTCCACCAAAGCCAAAGGCCAATGATAACAGAGGCATCTGAAAACCTTAATAAAATCAGTCAACAGAGTTCTTTTTAGTCCCGTGCAAACAAAACCTCAGTAACCTACCATAGTAACACAGAGAGGTAGACTGAGATGCATCTAACATACAATAATTAATGGTTGAAATTGTAAAAGCAAAAAAAGTTTCTGGAAATCTTATTAATGCTTCTGTACTTACTTACTTATTTCAAAAGTTATATCAGTGACATAGTTAGTTGTAGTTAGTCAAGTTCTCAGAAAAATGTTCAAGAATTTTTAAAAATTGTTAATAAATGTATGCATAGAAAACAGCGTTGTAAAAATCACAGCTAAGCAGTCAAACACAACTCTCTTCTGAGTACTCGTATTCAGAAGAGCAAAGATACATGGTGTATGTAGTCAGGGGTGTTAAAGATCTCACCTGGGTATAACCACGTAGCCAGCTGTGAGCAGAAAGCTTCGTTGTTATTGAACATTCTCCCAGAAGACTGTCTGCGAACCACCAGCTGGAATCATAAATACAACTGGTCTGAAAAGAGAGTATTCTGTACCCTATTCAGATATTATCCAGGATGTTGTCATTCCTAATCTGAAGAATCGTAGAACTGCCCAGGTTGGAAGGGACCTCAAAAGATCATCTGGTCCAACCTTTAGAAAAGGCTGAAAGAAAAAAAAAAAAAATAAAAAAAAAAAATTCAAACTGTTTAATGAAACAGTATTTCCGCATTTGATTCAGAATCATCCAAGCTTTATTTTGAAAGCATTGGAAAACGATGAAGTTATTAAAAATATAAAAAAATTTATTAAGTATGCAGCTGTAATCATACTACAATTAGTATGACAACATAATGTGGAGAAAACTCAGTCGAAACGAACAGTTTTGACATTATTACAGTAAATAGCAAAAGCAGATTTATGTTTGTGCATGTTTTTCTAAACTGAATTCCACCCAAATGCTTACCAGGTTCCCGCGTTGCTTATTTTGCTCTCTTGCTGAAACTAAAGCACAGTATTGATGCGTTGCTCTGCACTTTCAGTGCATGATATGGAGCGCTCAGTTGTACGGCTTGGCCTTTTGCCTGCTTAGATTAGTGCTGGAGGCACAGGGAGCGCACGCTTGTTCCTTTGCCAGTTGGTGTAAAGAATGAAACAGTATTGGAATTTGTAACATAGAAATAGTGTTAAAAGTTTTATCTTAGACTAAGAAAATTTTAGCATATATTTAATTAGGTGTTCATGCACTCTGACTTGCATGTTTGAATATCCATAATCATGGAAGACCTTCATTCAGAACAGTTAGCTAATGTGAAGACTCACTTATTGTATAGAGAGCATCTGAGTTTAATGCTCAGAGGGAAACAACGCCAAGTATCACCACTGAGCGGCCATATGGGTTTTATGCAATCTGATACTGCAGTCCAGGAGTCTCTCTGCCTGTAAAGAATGAGCATTAATGAGCTCTACTAATTTAGAATTTCCTTTTTGTGAAGTGCGGGTCATAATGGAAAACTAGCCTTGCTAGTTACCACTTGGCTCTGTGTAACATGTACTTTGGATACATTAACGAAATAGAAGCAGAGTACACGTTTCTGAATGGTTTTTGCAGTTTTTTTCCATATTGGCACACTAAATTTCATACGTCAAAAAATCAAAGTATCTTTTGAAATGCTTTAATATTGTTTATTTGTAATGATCACTTTGCAAAGATACTGTGGTTTAGCAAGGTCTCGCTCAGTGAAAAGCAGTAAGAGACTCTGATGCCTTTGATCAGCATTTTGCAATTTACTCTGCATGTGGAGCCCAACTGAGACTAATGTAGTTCCAGAGAGAAGTGATAGTGATATTGTTACCTAAGAGATGCTGCTCCTTTTTCTTATGTGCATAGTTTTCTTTGAAGACAAAAGCAGCAGATGTTTGCTCTACCACTTGCTGATTCTCTCTTTTAGTCCCACTCAAAGTATCAACAGCCTTTTGTCACGGGGAGTGCTTCAGAACTGCGGCGTGATCTCAGGCTGCATCAAATGTTGCCACCACGTTAGTGATTTGTCTATGATGAAAGATGGTAGTGTAAAGTGAAGAACAGTCACTCCTTGTGACGCTACCGGAGAATTTCCCTCCTGATGAAAAAAGTTAATCTCAGTTTTCACACATAGTCCAAAGTGAGTGTTTCCAGTCTATACTATCAGAAGAATCTACATTTTTATTTGAGACTGAGATTGTATTTCTAGAATTTTACTGTTTTCAGAATAAGGTGTAATTTGTTTAGTTTTGTTTCTGTGTTGGTACATGTGCATTTGCTGTTGGAAATAGTTAACTTTGCATTTTGTTGCTGGGAAAGAAGTATCCAACTGATGTGAACCATGAACCCCTTAGGAAAACAGAAAATACATAGATTCGGAGCATCTCAGAACTCAAATTAAATATTTAGAGCACAGGCTGGATCTCTCCTAATGGAGAGAGTCTGAGGTAAGCGTGGTATCTCTAATGTACAGTCAATTTAAAAACTGAAAGAATGGGCAGCTAATGTAAGGAGACAATATGGTGAATATTTTTATTTCAGACAAAAGAGAATTGCGTGATAACTGAACATTATAATTGTGAGAATGGATGGTCAGGAAATCCAACCTTGCTTTGCTGAAGGCATTTCTGATAGTACCAGAAGCCAGTGGGGTGGACTGAAGTATGCACAGGTTGGTTTGCTTATTGGCTAGTTTATTGGCCTTTTGGTGGCTGTGCAAGTGGGTATAGAATCAGTGGATTGTCCTGTTTCGTAATGCTTGATACGCACAGGCAAAAGTACTCCAAATTTGACCTGTTGCAATAAGCTCCACGCTCCCAAAGTTTTTAAGCCCAGGAAAAAAAAATCGTTCCTACTATGGAGATGTTGGAAGCGGTGTAGTGACCAAGTTATTATCTGCTAGCACTGTGGGGGAAGCAATGCAGAAGTCTGTTGTCTCAGTGTGTTCCTTGGAGCAACGTTGTGTGCTTTTACCTGCAGTATGGATTTACAGCTACTTAACTATGCAGTACTACTGTAAATACAAGTACTTCTTTACAGGTAGTTGCATGTTGCACTTAACTTTCTTTTAGAAATACTTGTTCTTCAAGAAGAACTGTGTCCTGTTTAAAGAAATTCTAAATCTAGAGATGAGTCTTTGTACTGTCAAGCATTCAGTGTGAAGAGAACAAACTGTGGATAACCGCGTGCAGGTCCGTTCACAGATACGTTATACTCCAAGACGACAGGAAGACATTCCCTCTACCAGACTCCCAACAGGCATTCTTCATCGCTTTTTGTCTTTTGACATTCCCTGGGTTCCCTCACGTAGTTCGGACTGATGGGCAGAACTTTCCCAATATATTTGGAAATAATTTGGTATCACTTCTGCAAATCAGAACGATTTCAGCATACATGTACATATAGCACATTGCACATATTAAGAGAACACTGATGCAGCCTTAACTATTGCCTCACTATTTACTTGTCATTAATACACAAATGGTTCCAGTAAACATCAAGGGTTTCTGGAAGAACATGATCCGAGACCTATTACAGGGGAATGTTCAGTGGGTCTCAAGGTGGAAGCCAAAAAAAAAGAAAAGGATATGGAGAATATATGCAGACATAAAGATGATGGAGAGAGTCCTACAAGACACAAAATGAAAGGCAGGCCAAGATGCCCAGAGTGTTTTTGTGGTCTGGAAGGCAGCCAAAGAAGCATTGATTTATTAAAGAGCAGCGTCACAGCTTCCTTTTCTCAATGTGATGGTGCCATTAGAGCTCCTGGAGCAGTCTCTGATTTCCTTGAGAATGAGGAATAGGAATTTCAAACAAACATCAAAAAAAGATTCTGAAGCCAGTTATTTCCCAGACCTATGCCACTGCCAGACCATTGCTTCAGCTGTGTACCTCATTGGAAAATTCAGTATGTAAGGTATCTCTTGGGGATTGCACATGAGTTCCCTGCTTACTAAACACAGTGCCTACTGGTGTAAAAAGTACCCTAGCAATTGTGCACATAAGTTTTTGCACTCTTCAGTCATGATGTGATATACAAAAACTCGCTTTAATGAGACAGATAATCTAGAAATTGTGAGTCGCCAGTTAAAAATGATAGCTGTTTTGTTAATTGAGTTAACTCAGTGCTGTTCTTGCAGACTTGTGATGTATCTACTGGGAGTGACTAGCATCTGTAGCGTCATGTATTTTTCTATCTCTGTAGATATCTGAATTCTCTTACATCATTTCTTTTCTCTTCCACATTTCTCTCTGAATGTCCATGTCTTCGAGTTTTGTACTTTTCCATTTGCTTCCCCCCTGCAGTGCCTCCCTAAAGTAATGCCTCCTATGCCTACATGTTTGTCACTTTACATGCCTGGAGATGCGCAATACCTACCTCCACCAGGACTTTGTTGTAGAGGACTTTCTGATATGGTGAGGAAAATGGTGGAGATCCTGGGCAGCCTAATGGCAGGGCTAATTCTGGCACTCTTCCCAAGAAGAAAAGATTTCAGGTGACAGAGGAGCAGATTGCCGCCTTGCTCTCATGGCTCTTGTAACAGTGCTGCTGACATCAGCACTGGCCCTGTTGGCAGCCTCAGAGGAGGCGGTGTGCTCTTGGCACACACTGTCCTGTAGATACGCATGCCCCTCACTAAACCCAAACAATGATATAACTAACCCTCGGTTACGAGGCTGTTCTCACCTTGTTAAAAAACAAGTGTGACAAGGAGACAGAGCATGAATTTGTTTTGTCAGAGATACAGTCAGAAATAACAACCGATAGGTTTGCTGTGATAAGTTCTATATGATGGCTTTGCAGAAAGGTAGGCTGTTTCATGATTTACTGAACTATTATAAGTGATACAACTGATCCATTTGTTATCATCCAGTGCATAAAGATTTCAGGATTTAAGGAGTCTGCACTAAATAACAAAGAAATTTATAAACTCATAAACTGAAAATTACAGGGAAGTAGTCCTTAAGTCATTGGTAATAGTAACCTTTTATCATATTAGTGATGATTATCAGATATTAACCCCTACTCCCCTTTTTAAAACAAAATCTTACCTTAGGAAAATAAAGAAGTCATGAACATAACTTTGTATTAATTTATTGTGCAAGTGAGGCAAGTTTTATTTATTTATCTGGTTGTCTTCCCTTCCCCCTCGCCCCATCAGGTCCCTATATCAACCGACGTGAACTGATTTATGCTTCTGCTAGCAGTACCATGTTGGCTGATGTTAGCTGAAGAACGATAGTTGGCTCTACGATTGGGTAAAAGATCTTAATCCAAAGCAAATTTGAGTATAGTGTCTTGAAAATAGAATCTTCCTGTGTTTCAATAAACAGCTAATAGTTAGCAATAGTTGGTTTCAGATTATCCTGTCCTAAGGAGAATATAATTATGTGTCCTACTGTGAAAATGGAAATACCCTGTACTGGATTTTAAAAAATGCATTGTGCTTATAAAACTGTAAGTGTTCTCTGTATTATCTTGAATCAAAGATTGTATGGGCAGTGGAAAGACGATGTTGCCTAGAGCTAAGCAAACATTTGCCTGGAGATAATTTTTCTGATTACATTAGTTTCTTTTTCTGCTCCAAGAGTATGCTGAGTTAATTAATTCATTCAATTTTATTCAACCAATATAAGTTCTCAAGGAATAGGCAAATTGAGAGCCACTTGTTACCAGTACTCAATATTTGATGACCAGCTTGCTTTGTTTCAGTGTGAATGATTACATGCTGAAACAGTTTTGTTTCTTTTTGTTATCTGTATAAGCATCATCTCTAAAATCAAGATGAAGATTTGCAAAAATACCTGGGCATTATCTAGGAGAAGAAAATTGGAGAAACACACTAACATTTCAGGAAATTTAGTTAAAACAACATTTTCAGAGCCACTAAATTCTGATCCCACTGTCCTTGGGTTAATTCTCTGGGAAAGGATTTTGTAAGCGATTATTTGCCTTTCACAGACCTTATTCTAAAAACAAGTCAAGTCCATCATCATCCTATAGTGACACCCTCCCTGATCAGGACTGAAGCTGGAGCCTGGTTATGACATCTTACAAATGGGAGAGAGTACGTGAGGTTTTCCTGTGGCTGCCGGGTTTTCCTTGTCAGAACTATTGGCTGAGTCTGTCCTCACTAAAAGCAGTGGAGAAGCAGCAACAATATGGCACCTGTCATTTAAATTGGGGATGAGGGATTGTTACCAATCAGACAATGATCATTAATAACTTGACTTAATTATAGTTTGTTAGTTACCCTAAGAGTCTTGTCAGGACAGAACGTTTGAATGTTGGGAGAAATAAGCAGCTCACTTCGTTCCAGAAGCAGCACAAATGAACTGTACGCACCAGACAAAGGGTCAGACACCTCACATTTTTTTCCCATCACCTTGCTATGCTAAGAAGAGGGAAAAGCAAATTTCATATTCCTGGTTCTAAGGGAAACTATGAACTGTGTAAATCCCATGCATGTGTCTCAGTCTAGGATCAGAGGAAGGTCCCATCTGTCTCCACCCTGCTAGTTGCTCCTTAGACTATACACTGAACACAAGTCATCAGACAGCCAAGAAATCCTGACTTGATGCTTTAAATTGTGGTGATGTGTAATGACCAAATTGTTGGCTGGTTGTTCCTCAGGCTTTCCTGGGACGATATTAGGACCTTGCTATACAGCAAATGAACACAGAAACTAATTTCTTGCATCAAAAGCAACAGAAAGGCCAAAGTATTAGAAATTAATTAAAAAAGGGGGAGGGGGAGAGTATGTGTGGTAAAAACACAGAAGTTTATAAACCAGCTGAAGTATACATTAAGTTGGACTTCAATTGTTCTTCTACATTTATGCTGAAATCCAAAAAGCAAAAGCCAAAAAAACAGCAACAGCAACAACCCCCTTAAAACTGCAGTGAGTTGAGCAGATTAAGGGCTTGTTTTGTTACCGTACCTCCTAAACATTTGCAGTTTTTCATTTCATAAATAGCCATGATAGGCGAGGCTGTGAGGTGTGGAAATTATGCGCAAACACAGATATTTCTAGCTCTCTAAATGTTTCAAATTATTTTTGGTACTCTGTGTAAATTACATGAGATTTTAGTGTTGTTGCAGCTCAGATATCATGTGCCTGGTTGGTATCTTTTCTTGGTGGAGAAGCCTAAGTGAAAAAAACCCAGGTCATCACAGTAATATCAGCATGATCATTACCATCGCATTCCCTCCCTCCTTTATTAAGCATTTTCAAAAAATATTATTACCCCTATGCCACAGTTTAAATTCTAAAGTACAGAGAATTTAGTTGAAAACATGGACTCTATATTAAAGTCAATATAAGTTTTGTCTTTGCAATCCGTGAGTCAAATTTGTGATTTCAATATCCTTCTATTTATTTATATAACACCTAGCAAAACAGGAATTGTACCATTTAGCAGAGATTAATACTCTTGCAGTTGCTAGGAATCTTACAAACCCTGTAAGATGAGAAACTTAGTCTGCATTTTCTTATCTTCCAATGCAGTAAGCAGCAATATCGATGCCATTTCCAATCTTCTGTGTCATTAATAAATATGCCAAGATATGTTCATGACATGCCCCTTTAATAAGTTAATGGAACTCCTAGAATCTAGAGCTTGATTTTTTTTTTTCCAATATCTGAGTTGTTTAGGTGCCAATAAGAATGTGCTGATCATATATATAACTGATCTTGATTAATTATGATTACACTATTTTAATTTTTGCTATTATCAACCAATTTTTCTCTCTACCTTCTTAATATCTCACCAATCACTTGTGATTCTATAGGCAAAATATTTGATACTCAGATTGATTATAAGAGTTCAGGCCGTGGTACGAGCTGGTGCAGAAACGCCATGCTCTGAAGCTAGAATACCTGTCAATGCCCCTACAGAAGAGCCTCATATGAACATTTTTGGCAGCATCAGAGAAAATGGGCCATCCTTTCACAGCAAACAGCATATACTCATATTTGGAACAGAGTTTCTGATTGCCTGTTCTTTAAAAGAACAGCAAGATTCTTGTTGATTTCAATAACCTTTGACCTGAACCCCGTGTCATTGCCCTGGGACCAGCCCTTGTTAAAATTACCGTGATCAGTACCTTCCATTTAGTTTCTTTGACACTGCTTGCAAATCCAGAACATGTAAGAACTAACCTTAGCAAAAATGGTTTGGTTTAAACTTTCATCATAGGTGCAAAAACCAGAGCAATACACCTGTTTTTAGTCCTCTTTTTATCCACATTTTTCTACCTGTGCAGAAACTACAGATTGATCTAACGAACAAAGCATTTAATAATAGTTGTACTAAAAATAAAACACTTCAAATGAATGGTTTAGTGTAGCAGCATTAGAAATTGTTCCACTTGTTTGAAGGAATAAGATGTGAAGAATTGATTGAGCAACCAATTTAATAATGAAGAGAATTTAGAATACAGAAAGATTAGTTGAGAGCCTTGGGACACAATTCACTGAAGTTTTATATGCTGCCTATGCTCAAAAACAGGGAAATTTTGATATAAAATTGATTTATAGGCAATAGCTGTGCACAGTCTTTTATCATATTAATAAAATCTTTAACCAGTCTTTGAAAATTCTAGAGCCTCCTGCGTTCAGTTCAGATGCGCAAATCAGAAAGAACTGCTGGCTGGCAGATGTGCAGATACATTATCAGAAAATGTATTTTCAGCTTAACCAGTGTGATCTAATTCATTCTAACGTGGTAATTCAAGTTTATTATAGTGTAATTGAATACAGAAGAATACGGTGCACTATACAGTAGACAAAATGAGGTGAAAGCGTACAGCTTAAAGGTGACCCGGTTAGGCCTGTTAAATTGCTGAACGTTGGAGGTTAAATTGGCAGATGATTTAAATAACCCAAAACTGTAAACAAAAGGCTGTTCTTTTCCTTTTGAAGACTACCTTTGTGAAGTAAGTGGCTTTACTTTTTGAAATTGCACTAAACTTATTTAAAATTACATTGTCCTTGCACATTACTGTAAAAGTTACCACTTTAGTAATTGATACGTTAACTATTTCTCTTCTGCCTCCACTAAAACAGGCAACAACCTTTTACCTGGACATAGTATTTAGTGGATCAAACTTAAATAGCCCTGTGTGTATATGTATCTGTTTATCTGCATAAATTTCTCTATGTAAATCTTAGCGTTGTCTCCTATTTTCTATGTTAAATCAGCTTTGAAATGTTAGTCGTATAGCAGGTATTTTTATTTTGAATTAACCCCAGTGGCAGGAGTCTTTAAGACTCTCCTGATTACCATTTTTTTTAACGGTATGGATTTTAGTTTTCTTCCCCCAATCGTGCTTTGCTATTATGTTTCCTTGTTATAGGCTGTTTCAGCAGGTGCCTATCCATTTGCCACCTGCCCTGGTGCAGTGAATGATTATGCAATTTAGCTAATGCATTTTAATTATTTAGGTGACATTTTACCTTGTATGGTTAGGCTGGATAGGTATATTGACTGGAGTCTTTAGTTAAAAAGAATGACAATTTTTTTGTCTGAAGGAGTGCACAGTCTGTGACCAAAGATAATGAATAAGGAATCAAACATAAAAATAAGACAAAAGTTTTGATTAATCTCATTCCCATGGCTATTTTTATACCTTCTCTTTTTATTTATTCATTGATATATAATCATTATGTATATAGTATGGTAGTTGATGCACTTAATAGACAGACTGTTTGTAGTTTTCTATATCAATACACAAATCATGTTATGGTAATAGCGTGATATGCTGCCTGTTCACAAGGTCAGGCATGATTTTCAAGGCCAGTAATACAGCCTAAAAAGTGACCAAGGCTTGTCTCCTTTACATTGTAAAATTGTTTCTCACCTGAGAATGCTGTTGATTGGTTTACTAAATATATTGTGTGTTACAATGAGACAGGTTAAATAAGTTAAAAACGCTTCCTTATAGGAAATTATAAAAGTCTAAGCTGCAATCAGAAAATACCGAGTCCCTTGCATACTTACTCATTTGCATAAAGTACCTTCAACTTAACAAAAAAAAAAAAAAAACAAAAACCAAATCTACTTCTCTTTATTAGCCTTTGCTAAATATATAAATTACAATTCTTTCTAATTTTCATTCTAAAATATATTATTATGGCAAGATGAAAAAAACCCTACCAAAAAAAATTAAATTAGCACAAACACTTTTATTATTGTCTGATTTACTGTTTGTATTTCCCTGTTCCTCATATTGGCAGTTATCTCCCAGCGCTGCTAACAGCAGCGGCAATAACACCATGAAGTCAGTAGATGGCTGTAGAAAAGTATGTTGAACACTCTTGTGTTAGCGTAATAAGATTGGGAAAGGCCTTGACCTGACTGGATGCGGCTTTTATCTGAAGTACATTTAAAGAGATAAAGGAGAAGCAGGGTGCAGTACATGTTCCTTTCTTTTCTGTAGGAGCTTTGCTTTGAGTTTAAAAATTTCTCAAATGCAGGATTTGTGAACTGGGTCCTTTAGCAAGGGGAGGTAATGGCTTGAGTGCTACTGGAGTCACCTGCTATTCTCTGATGATTTTTTTTTTTTTCCCTCCCGCTCAAGACGTCTTAGAAATCCTCCTATAAATTCCTACAGAGGGGGCGTCTGTAGATCCCATAATAACAATCAGGAAGTGGTATATTCCCATTTATTTATTTATTATTACTATTTTTTCTTTTTTTTTTTGCTTTCTCTCCAATGTAGTTGGCTGCCTTTAGTGCACGGACCTGCTCATTAAATAGATACACCAAGAATTGTTACCTAAGCAAGCTTGACAGTAAAGAAAGGACAGACTGAGTTAGGGAGAAAAAGGGAAGAAAAAAGACAGCCTGAAGCAAGTCACTTCACACGCAGAAAGAGCCACTGAACGAATGCTATTCTCATAAACAAACCAAAAAAAATACCTTGTATAAGAAAAGAAGAGAACTGTGAGGACTTGACAGAAAAAGGCAAGATTTTCTACCCACTGGTTTCAGTTTTCCTTCCAGACACACTTGGTGAAGTAAGGAGACTTCTGTTTGCTGACAGAGAGCCCTTGATTTCTTTCAAGATGATGATGTATTTGTGGGTAGGTAGTGTCTCTCTCCATGTCAATCTTTTATTAATAAATTGACTTTGGGACTGTAGATTTTAGCCTATAGTTACAGCATGTTTTCTAATATGTAAAGGTGTGTGTACTGCAGGATAGCTTAGCGTAGCTAGTGTACAGTACATGTGCTTGCATTTCCAGTGGGAGTTTAAACAAACTGGTTCATTAACATTAAGCTCCAATGTATTTTCAGGGTTTGCAAGATGTGGTATAGTGCACTGCTTTCTTTTCATTGCCTTAGAAAATGCTACAATTGTATCTGTAAGGTTCACTGTGTGGTTCAGTCGTAAAACGAATGCTGCATCACTTGTGGCTGTTCAGAATTTGCTTTCTGTGTAAAAAATGAAACAATTTAATGTGATTAAAACTTCTAATTTGTGTTACTTGACCTAGTTGTGTTTATATTAGTTGTCACAGTCTTTCTTGGCTTTTGAAATTTTTGGTAATTGACAACCGCAGATAAGGAAACAGATAAAATGTACTTATTCCTGTGATTTTTATATTCAGCATTGTTCAGATTCCTTGCAGCAAAATCTGCTCACCTTGAAAATAACACGGTGCTGAGAGATGTATATTGTGAATTAGTGAAACTATTAACCTGTTAATTCATCCAGATTTAGATATGAAACATTTTTTCTTAAAAACAAAAATTAAAAAAAAAGAAACAGAACCCACAAATCAGCGAATGAATATGCATACTTAAAAAGCATTTCTGTATTCCTCTTCAAAGCCTTTACATCTTCTGGGAAAATATTTTGAACTAATCTCGTTTGACAATCTATTTATTTATTTAATTTAAATGCATGTAAAAACAGACAGGCTTGCAGCTAATCTGGGCCACCTCTGCAAAACAGGCTGCATACAAGCAACATTTAAATCTTAGAGATATTATCAGTAAATCACTACTGCTCTTTTAAATTGCTTGTAGTTCGTGCTCTAAATCTGCCTTTATGGTTCGTTCTAATTTCTGTTGACCCTCCAAGGTACTGTAGTAACTTTTGTCATCTGTGCAAAAGGCACTGTATGCAGACTTTTAAGTTTCTTATTTCAGTTCTTTGACCTGTGCTATCATTTCAGGAGCTCACCAATCACTGAGCCATATGATTTTGTCTTTTTCTTTTTTTTTTTCTTTCCCTGTGTTCTGTAGTACAAGTCACTTCAATTTTCACATGCAAGTATCTGTGCATGTAACAGCAACCCCGATTGCTGCTTATTTATAACCCTTACCATGATTCTTTATTAAAGCTGTATTTTTGCTGATGTAAGGATTAATTTCTATTAATTCTATTTTTAGATATATAAATCATATCACTTAACTGCAGTAGTCTATTTTTTCATTCAACACTCCTGTATTCTGCTGTTGTAATTATCATCCAAAGGAGGAATACAGTAAATATTTGAGGGTAAACCCTTTTTTCTGACATGTACAATAAGGTGAAAGGATATGTATTATTCTATTTCTTTGTGGCACTAGCTCAAAAGGTTTAAAAGCTAGGGATTCCCCCCCTCCTCCCCGTTTCGCCCCCCAGCCTATGAATCTTTGTTAACTGGAAAACTTAAAGAAATGTATTTTCTTACAGGTAGCTATGCAGATTTTTATTACCCTTAAGTGTGTTGGATTTTATATTATTTATGAAATTTTCTAGTTATTCCTTTTAGATAGATATATATGCGCTTTAAGCAAAAAATACAGTAATAAGTACTTTCTGATAGTACAACTTCCTGGTTTTCAAAGCTTCCAGTAATTAATATTTGAGATTTAAAAGTCTATTTTTTCTATTTTTATTTTGTCCTTTTTACTTATATTTTATGATTTCTCATTTTGGTTTTTGTTTGGTGGTTTTTTTTGGTGTATTTGTTGTTTGTTGTGTTGTTTGGCTGTTTTATTAGCAGAATTCATTAAACAGGAGAATGCCTGTCTCTCTTTTGGCACTCACACACCTTAGTTATTAAGCATTCTTCCCATTTTTAATTTAGCTTTCCTAGTCTAAATGATTTGCATAAAATCTCAAAATAAGATTAGAAGGAGGAAGCAGAGAAAGAACTTTTTTTTTATTTTAGCAGAACATTATTACTTTCTTTTGTTCTTGAAATAAAGATGAGTTGTATTTATAGAAAACTTATTTCTGAAGTTGTATGATTTTTAAGCTCTGTACATTAAGTGTACATGTAAAACATGCAGTATGTAAACAAGAGGCTTTTAATATATGCAGGTGCAATGTATAAACTCACAGCAGCATTTGAAATGCTTTCTCCTGGCATCACATCAGTATTGTATAAAAGCTCCTCAGCAATATTATTAAAATTTAAAGTAGCCAACTTGGGTGAAAATGTAGTCTTCCCTTTTTTTAAATGGTGTGCAAAATAAATTTATTTCCTTTCATTGATAGAGATTTTTTCATACCATTCACTCCTTTATATGACAGTGCTTACCCATAGTTTCATTCCACATATAATGTAGAAATATTTTGCAATATTTACAAATACAAAGAAAACTGCTGTTTCTTTGCCTTTTCTAATGTCTTACTAACTAGTATCCTGTGACAGGGTGGGGTTTTTTGAAATTCTACTGCTGCTACTGTCAAGTTCCTTGTATGGGAAGCAAACTGTGAACATGTTCAGCTAACTAAATCAAAACATTCTGCAGGAATGCAGTACACAGCCAGTAATTTGCTCTGTTGAATGGAACAGTCTTGATTAGTTGTTGTTTTTAAATACTTATTTCAAGATTTCGGAAAGTAAAGAAAGATTTTAGTACTGTCAACACTGTCAAAGGAAAACCTGTATTTATTGACAGCCCAAGCAATTTAATGATGCTTATACTCTCCTTCTTCCCTAGAAAAAGGAGAACTTTTCTTGGTCTGGTACTTTTATGTACAGACACCTGTGCTGAAGGATGTTCATCAACATCCGATTTCATATTGACCAATAAACTTTGAGGAATTTCAGGTATTACTGATTTAGGGACTACAGCTAAATCCTGAAGTCAAAAGGACCTATATCCTCTCTAACTTTAAAGGGTAGACCCTCTTATATCCTAATTCTGCTGCAGTGTAATACACCCTTCTATCCAACACAAGATTGATGTGGTGATGATGCAAGGTGTTCTTGATCACTGCAGATTATCATTCACATTTTATAGTGCACCTCACCTCCCAAGAGATGTTGTGATTTTCCCAGAACATAACATGTAAGTGAAATTTTTTTCAGTTAGAGGGCTGTAAAGTTGCTGACCTCCACTGACCTTGGAAATAGAAGCATAACTATCAGTGGGTGAAACGAATGTTGATGGTTGGAAGCTGAGACTGCTCAGAATCTTTCATGGAATCTACGCTTTTCTAAACCTGCTCTTTCTGTATAGTATTCCTCCTATTCTTTTAAATATTTAGGAAAATAAGCATAGTTTGCCTACTTGACAGCACAAGCAACTGCTTGTCTCAGAAGCAAACAGTTCCACAATCGCTTATTTTCCAGCTGGTCGTTCAGACTGGACTATTTTGACTTCTCATAGACCTCATGTTCAACTTGCATAGTCTGAGTCAGAAGATGAGAGTTTATTTAAAGTTGCTGCATCTCATTAAAAAGTTAGTCATACACAATTAAATACTGTTGTAAGAAAAACCGGAACAAAATCATTGGTAAATGCATTTTAAAATACAAAATTATTGGTTGTCCATCTTCTGTTATATGCTATGAAAATGCTGAACTAAAATTACTTTAATATACCATCATAAAATTTTATAAATTTTATAAACAGCTACTTAATGTCTGTTTAGTCAGAAATGTGCTTCATTCCTGTTGGTCTGCTATTCTTTATAATAATAGGGAACGAGTCTTCTGAAATTTGGTGTATATTTAGCAGAGATTTTCAGTAGCAGCTTCAGAATTATACTTGATTGAGTAAGGCAGAAAGCATGTCAGCAAACAAAGTTTGTTTTTGCCCAAAACTAGAGTAGGCAGATGCAGAGAAACAAATTGAAGAAAATTATATGCAATAGCAACAAGATAATTTCTTTTGGCAACAGAACATTGTTTTGACAGCTCTGAAGAATAAAGCTTTTGGGTCCAATAGAGAGAACTGTCTATTGTACTTGCCTGCATTAGCAAAACATACCTCAGATGAACATTTGGGGAGAAGACTGGAGGAACAGGGATAAATAGAAAGACTGTATCAGAAACTTAATCTGGATAAATATTTAGGAGTTTAAACGACTTTATGGTTGCATTTCTGGTGCTATTGTCAGTACGCTTCTCCTGTTTAGAGACATCTTAATACACATATAGGAGTCTGTGTCAGTTCACATATTCAAAGGCAGATGGTATTTCATTCAGCTGAACAAAAGTTTCACTCGTTCTTATGCACTACCAAATATATGCAGGCATAGAGTATGCCTTTCTCCTGAATTAGGGAAGTGTGTAATTTCAAACCTAGCGTGTGTTCTTTGTGTACTGAGTGCTACAGGACAAGTTTCAAAGTGAAGCAATACAAAGGCTTTTTATCTAAAGGAAATGAGAACCCTAAATGGATGTGAAGATTACTAAAAAGACAAAATAAACAAAATAAATCTTAGGATTTTTAAAACTGGAGTAAGGAGCTACAGTATCCTTTGGGCAGTACAATTCTCATTTTTTTGAGTAACTTAGTAAGTAAAGTATTTTGCAGCATTGACATTGTGTGCATTGAGCAAGGTATTTCTCTCTTAAATGAGGGCTTCCCAATAACATCAGAGACTAAGACAAAAACGCGCTACTCACTGTGTTCAAAGAGCTACAGGCAGTTAAGATACAATATGAACTAAATTGAAAGACTAAATGAGTATGTTGAGAACATTACCAGTGGAACATTTCAGCAATATATTTTGTTGCACAGAATTATTGAGTAATCAAAATATTTAGATCTTTTAGTTAAGAAAAATCAAACATATTAGCTGAAAAGCTGCAGGTACCTTCAGTCAAAATGATCCTCATGCTGCTTTCCACTGAGACCTTGAATAAAACATGTAGCTTCATACTCTGTATCTGACTGCCTGACCGCTGATGTTGAATAAATATGTACCTTTTATTATTAACACAGAAAAATACAAAATGATTTAATAATAGAGTATGCTGATATGAATATTAAGGATCTTCAAGGGTATCTGACTCAATAAACCTGAATAATGAAGTATTACAATTTATAAATCTGCAGTCTTGATGGCTGGAATTAAAGGACTGATAGAGATGCTGAATGAAAACAGGATTAAAATTAATTAAGGTAGAATCTAAGACAATTCTCAGCAAGTTATCTTTTTCTATTGGCATATTCACAAAAGTTGGTTTAAAAATCATACATATAATAATTCATTTTGGAATGACAGAAGCTAAAAATCCCACAACGTTCAAGGCTTGAAAAGATTCTGCAAAATCTCCTTTTTTTTAATATGAAGAGGAGAAATGAAATAGAAGAGAAAGGTAATTTCAGTTGACAATATTTGACAGCAACATTTGTTCATCCAATACATTCAGTCTTGAAGGGTTTTTTGACCTGCTACAGTCTTTTGTTAAACAAGATTCTATTAATTATATAGGGTAACAATATGAACGAGAGAACAAATCAGTATTATGCTCCATTGTATCCAGTGTTGCATAATGGTGGCTTAAGCAAGCAAGGCAGTTTTGGTTTCTAACAATATGCATCCCTTCAGAAACAAACACACATACACGTAAGTGCTAATGTGAACTCAATGAAATAGAGTTTAAGTAGGACATTAAGAATGTATGTATTGTTACTAATGTTTTCAGTAGAATTTGTGCATTTTGTATAAAGCTATATGATACTTACTCTGTTCTTTTCTGAAGTTGCATTATATGCGCTATATACTTTAATTACTGAACCTATTTCCCCCACTTACTTTAGCCAGAAGTTACATTTGTCCAATTAACCTTATCTTCCTCTTGTCCCTCTTAATAGCACTGGTTTCTATCACAGCTTTGAATGAGCTGTGTGGATGTCTTTTTATCAGTCCAGGAATGTTTATGTGAGGAAGGAATTGAACAAAGACTGCATGAAATGTGGCTGGGTGAGCAGGCTAGAGTTCTCCTGTCGTCCTGCTATGATTATCTCTTAGTGGAAATCCTTTCTAAATACCATTTCTGTGACAATCTGGGGAGTTTGTGTGCAACTACACGTACAATTGTAGAATCTTAGCTACTGTTTTGAATGGTCTTGGTTGGTGAGTCTGAAGGATGAACGAGTCCTGAAGGCTTTTCTGGGCAGTTGAAAAACCTTGTTCATGTCTTGAGATTAATTTCTTGACTGGTTGGTTTTGGATATTTATTGCAGTGACGTATGCCTGTTTGAGAAGCTGAACAAGACTGTGGTAGTCTCTAAGCCAAGATTTTGTTTATGGTTTCTCACTTATATGTGCAAATGCTATCAGACTTGATTTACTGTGTATAGCTAGTTTGACTGTCTCACAGTTTAATCAACAAAAGGGGAAGTTTAGTAATGGAAGTCTGGGTATCTGTTCCCGTCTTCATTAGATCTTGAACTTCTTTTTCTGCCTTTCCGTATTGGCTTCCTGTTTCCCTTCTGCTCCTGGATTGATATTCCTTCCTTGCCAAACAGAAGAATCTGTGTTTAGATCCTTCTAATAGTTTAGTATGCAAACACACCTGTTCTTAACTGCAATCAGAAAACTGAAGTCCAACATATCTGCAGAAGTGACTGCTTTCCACATATGTATATAATACGCTATATAACCTTTCTGCTCCAGAATTGTAACTGTGTTGTGGGTTGGCCCCAGGTAGCAGCCAAACTCCCACCTATCTGCCTGCTCACTCCCTGCCTCAGTGGGACGGGGAGGGAGGAGAAAATAGGAAGAACACGAGTGAGAAAGCTCATGGGTCATCATAAAGACGGGGAGATCACTTACTGATTACTGTCACAGACAAAATAGACTTGCCTTGGAGGAAATGAAATTATTTCTTGCCAATTATAATTTCTGTCAATTAAATTTGCCAATTTAATTTCTGAGTCAGGTAGCGGGAAACAAAAACAACAATCCCTCTTGTTATCACCACAAGTAAACTCACTTCCTTCAATGAGGCAATGGGTGGATTGCAGTCAGGACAACGGTAGTTTCTCTCTGCAGCTCCTTCCTTCTCACTATTTTCCTGTGCTCCAGTGTGAGTTCTTCCATGGGCTCCAGTCCCCTCGGGGGTGTACTTGCTCCACCGTGACGCGCATCCTTCTCTGACTTTGGCGTCTCCTCAGGTGTAGCTTTTTGTTTCCTTCTCCTCTCTCTTTCCAACATTTCTGCCCTTTCTTTAAGTATGTTTTCACAGCTGCATCACCAAACTGGCTGATGGGCTTGGCTGTGGCCTGTGGTGAGTCCATTGGCCAAGCCATCTGGAACCAGCTGTGTCTGGCACAGGGCAGCCCCCTGTCCTCCTCCCACAGAGACCACCCTGGCAGTCCCCTAGCTACCAAAACCTTGCCAGCTCCATCCAATACAGATTTTAAGTCAGCTAAACGTGTTAAACCGAGTCTGATTATTGACATTTCATGTTTTCTTCATATTGTTCTGTGTTTGACTGTCTTGGCCTTTTATTTGATAAGTCGTGTTTTGTAAATTTAATTTTTGTGCTGTATATATAATACAGTTAAGTACTCCTTTTATCAAGGAAAAGCTGATATATATTTGAATTTTACTTTTCAGTTAGCTTCTCCTCAAATATAATTACAGGAATTCAAGGAAGAATAAAATGTGACAACATATTTATGAATCACGAGATTTAGCAGAGACCAAAGTAGATCTTATTATTGATGTGCTTACTGCTTCATTAAATTCCCCTTAAGGTTTGCAGCATGGATATGGATCATTTGCAATAATAATTATGCAGTGATCGATTGATTGTGTCTGACATTGTACTTGTCACCTTGAAATGCAAAAACCATTTATTTTCAACTGTATGAACATTTTTCTCTAGTGTTAGGCACCAGCATGCAATGGTGTATTTTATAGAGTAGTGCATTTTATAAAGTTGGAAACTTAATGTTAACCTTTCTCTAAAAATGAAGTAGCACTTGTCATTTTACAAAAATGAAAACTGCCCAACCAGCAATGTTTTGAGATTAGAAAACATGGTCTTATTTCAAGAAGACTCTTCCAATTAGAATGTATGTTATTTCAGTTGATTCATGCATGTGTATTACATTTTTTGATAGGTCTGAGATACAGTGTAATGAGCATACTTGATAAAATTTCAAGCTTAAGATCTCCGCTTTTCAAACCAGTGTGTGGTCTTTGGAAAGTCTGTCTCCCTTCCCCACTGAGGCTTTGGGATTCATGGCAGTATTAGATAATTGGAAAATCAGTATAAAATGTTTTGACTTTAGTCATTCTTTGAGTTAAATACTGTACATTTCATGTTTTGCATGGTGTAATTGTCATGACAATTAAACTTTTAAATTTAACTTCTATGAAGAATTTTTATAGTAATGAATGAAACACTATTCTTGTTTGTTTGGACTTTCAGAATTTTGAACAAAATGTTGCTATTGAAATTCTAGTCAAATGGCTGGTTTGGGGCTGCAGTTAAGTGCATCTATGCTTTCTGAACTAACATAAAAACAACAGGCAAAAGAAATGTTGCGTTTGTAGGTACTCCACTTGGAGCTTTTGCTGAGCATTCATTGTTACGGAATTGGAAGTGAAGACTAGAGCTATGTCTGGCAAGATGTGATTTGATTCAAAAGTGACTTTTCCAAAGCTAAACCCGACTTTAGGTTATATCAGACCAAGTATTTATAATTACTTTTATTCAATATTTGAACTTCTATTCTAAGCTCTATTTTTTGGAGGTTTTGTTTGTTTTAATCAGTATTTTGAAAATATACACGTTTCTTTTATTCAAAAAGCAAATTTTAAAATCGTTCATGTTCTTTACGGTGAAATGTTCTGTGTAGATGATTATTTCTTTTCTCCAAGGGTGGGCATAGGTAAGTGTATATGTTTGTTGAAATGGTTAATACGTTCGTGCTCGTAAAATCCATTTGAAGAGTAACTTGCAGCTTATTTGAAGAGTAACTGCAGTGGTGACACTGCTACTATTAAAGTGGCAAAGCTAATTGTACTGTTGGTTTCAAAATTAGCAACCTATGTAGTTTTTACTACAGCATGAATACTGAATAAAGCTTACAAAACTGCTTTAAAAATGTGACATGAGCAAAAAATTACAGAATTTTTAAAAGCAACTGTTTTTTATCAGCACACATGAAGATATCTGAAATACCTAACCTGAAAAAAAAGACTGTTACTGATTGTGCCTTACTGTTTTCAGCAGTTGCGCTGTTTTGGCTTGCAAGTTTTCAGAAAATATCCCAGGTTGATGGTATTAAGTTGTAGAAGGATCCCAGATAAATTACACCATGTGGGAATATACCCAACATATCATCACATTCTTGTGAATTAAGTTTTAATTGTCATATTATATTACTTTATTCTTTTCAGGTATGTGATTCTGATGTTAACCTACATAGCCATGACAAACTCCTAATTTTCAGCGCAAAGCCCAGTTATATTTTTTTACGTACCTCTCATGTTCACTATTCAGTGAAAGTGTTGTGAGAACGGAAGTAACTTCCTGTTGTGAAGTAACAGTCACAAAGGCCACACGATTGTTTTTCCAGTTGTACCTGCATACTCCAATCTTGGTTGCAATGTCCGGTAAATGCTACTTTCCAGTAACAACAGGAACAATGTAGGAAAAAGGATAAAACAAGATGTGTCACTGAAAGGGAAGGAAAATGAAGAAGAGAGAGGTGAAAAGGCTGAGATGAAAGGAGTATATTTAAGATCAGAACAGTCAATGCCATTTTCAGTTAAATGTGAAGAAATCACGTCCTCCTCACATCACTAAGGTCTACTCTTAAAGCAACTCCCAGGGTGAACTTCATTTTTTTTCTTCATTATTTGAAACTGTATTTACTGCCACGGTATCTAAGGGCAGCACAAAACATACAACAATGGGAAACTTGAGATACTTGAGCATTTGTTTCTACCTAGAGTAACTTGGTAGTTATGCTAATAACACCACCCTTACTTTGCTATGCTTTGGTTGACACATGTAAATGTCTAAGGCATTACCCTCTCAAATAGGAAAAATTAATTCCAACAGAGAGCATTCATAAAAAACATCTTTAGTTTTTTTAGGGTGATTGTGGCTGAAAGGCAATTAAAAATTTGCTTTAGAGAAGAGTCTAATTTACCTTCCTGGTATGACTTTACCTGCAATTCTTTGAATTGGACAGTTAAGAGTCAGAGTACTTTTGCTGCAATTTTTTTTCTGCTGCAAAGTGGTAATAATATATGGTAGTCAGTCTTCAAAGCATAAGAACAGCTATGTTAACTCAGAAGTATTCACACTTGGGGGTATGTGTACCAACTTGCCTGCCGAACACTTCATAGTGTGTGACTTCCACATCCCTCCATAATCTGCATGCATTAGCAAATCTCTTATTTTGTTCTACCTATGTTCAGTGTTAGTACATCTTAAGATACTCAAGACTTGTCTTCTAAAAATGCAAAAAAAGAAATACAGGTGGTAACTGCATACTAATGTTCATCAAGAAAGGTAGAGCCTATTGTATTATTCATAAAAACCTTCAGTACTTGATGCTATAGACAAAGTGGTTGGATCATTTTCTTACAGCATTAGTTATTTACATTTACAGCATTTGGACATTCATATTACGACCATATTAGAGCTAAATAATACCCAGAAAAGAATCTCACACAGCAGTGATATAACCATGCGTTATCAAAAAGAGGTGTTATGTCAGAAAAGGCATCAATAAGCTCTAGTCTAGCAATGTATTTGACTCTATGAGCAACAACAAAATAATAATAGGATGCAAATTTTGATTTGTGTATTGGGTAATTCCTCCTCATAGCTAGGAAGAGTAGAAGAGTTTACTCACAAACAGAAGAAGAAAGCTGATCTAACAGGAAGACAAAATTACAAACGCTATACAAAAAAATAAGATGGAGACAAATGGGCAATGTGGAATTAAGACCTGTAAAGACTCGGAAGAAAATTTGGTAATATCTACAGACCTATCTGGGGTTCATTCCACCACTCACGTGCACGTAAGGAATCCTGTGGTATGATGTGGTGACATATGTTATTGGCACTTGCAAAAGTTCCACATGCATTTCTGTTACTTATTATTCACTATTAATCTGTTTGTTTAGCATTTGTTACTCTCTTATTTTAGAAGGTCATCATATGCTATTGATGCAAAACAACACAGTGCAACCTAAGATAACAATCCTGTTTTAAGTTAATATATGGATGTTCACAGCCTATGAACAAATTCTTAATTTAAATTGGTTTATGAAAAGCAATTATAAACAGACAAGTCAAATTTATCTCTTAGCGATAAAACACATGCAAGTGAGCCACATGTCTAATCAGAGTCTTTGCTGCTGAAGAACAAGCCTGTTTATGTCTTATTCAGTTGGACATGAAGAAACAAGTATTTACTCATGTTTTGCAACAGCCTTTTACACACTGAAATTTTTTTTTCACTACACTACTGAAGTAACATGACTACTTCAGTAGTCTTAAATAAAGTGACTTAGCAAATTAATTAGCTGGCTAAATGTTTTAGCTCAGGTTTCCCTGTAAAAAAGTCAGCGTACGCAGCTTCACATATGCTAGTATGTACTTTAATCAGTCCTTTCAATCATGTTACACTGACTTAGTTCAATTCAAAAACACCATTTCTCACAGGAAGACGGGTCTGTGGAATGATTATGTACCAGACTATTGACTCTGTTATTGCTAGTTATTGAGTGGCTTGAATGGTATCTAAAAATGCATCATCAAAAGTAGTAGTAAGGAGGAAAGGAGAGAGGAGAGAGTTAATAAATGATTCCTGGAGGGATTATATGGTTCTGTCTTGATATTCATGGGATGAGTTGTTTTCTATATTATTTGTTATACGGGAATCTTAAATTTGTTATTTCTATATTATTTGTTATACGGGAATCTTGCTATCATATAGATTTTATACACATTAATAGCTCAGTTAATGTGGAACTGTTTCATGCTGTTACTTGTCAGATGAGTACCTCTGACAGAATAGTCTCTCAACAGTAGAGTTTATTGGCATTTAATTGGGGCAACTATAGGAATTACAGTTACTTTGCTCAATAGTTTATCACTGAATTATGATTGTGTATTTGAAAAATTACTGGACCATGTGACAAGGAGTGGTAGTACAGGCTTGAATGAGAAGAATGATTTCTTAGGGTCATATGATCACAGTAGGGTATGACTTAGTATGTTGTTTTCATCACTGATCATTTACTGTGAATTGCTGATTTTTGAAAAAAACCCTACCAAATGGCTACCCTAAAGAAACAGAATGTGTAACAAAAGATACTTGCATAACATAGGAGGAGTTGCCTCTTGGACAACCCATTAGGAAATCACATTGAAGGAAGGTTACAGTTGATTTCTTTAAATCTCCCTTACCTCTGCTCAAGAAGCATTTCAGCTAAAAAACTTAAATCCCTGTGTGGGGTCCCCTAGCTGTGATGGAGTTAATTTTCTTCATAGAAGCCATATGGTGCTGTGTTTTAGATTTGAGAATCTAGAACACTAGAACAGTGCAGATAACACACATGTATTTTGGCTACTGCTGAACAGTGCTGGCACAGCATCAAGGCTTTCTCTTTTTCCCACTCTGCCTCCCCTAGTGAGTAAGCTGGAGATGGGCAAGACAGTAGGAGTGGACACAGCCTGGACACAGCTGATCCGAACTGACCAAAGGTATATTTTTGCTTAGCAGTAAAAACAGAGGGAAGGTGTTTTTTGCATAAGTTGCTGTTGCTTGGAGACTGGCTGGTCTGCTTCTGAGAGGTGGCGAGTGATTACCTTTGCACCACTGCTGGGATATGCTGCAAGTTACTGGCTTCCAACTAGACTTCACACTACTGTTCACCACCTTCTGGGGTGAGTCATGCCGCCAGTTTTTTCAATCCACTTCACTGTGATGGGAGACAGTGTTGAAAACCTTCCTGAAGTCAAGGTAGGCAATATTTACTGCTCTTGCCATGTCTACCAAGCTAGTCCTTTCATTATAGAAAGACATCAGGTTGGCTAAGCATGACTGGAGGTTAGTTAAGCATGACTGGGAATCCTCTTGGTGAATCCATGCCAACTACTCCCATTGACTGTCTTGTCCTTCGTGTGCCTGGAAACAGTTCCCAGGATTATTTGCCCCATCACCTTCCCAGGGATCAGGTGAGGCTGACCAGCCTGTACTTCCCTGGCTCCTTCTTCTTGCCTTTTTTGAAGACAGGAGTCACATTTGCTTTCCTCCAGTCTTCAGGCACCTCTCCCATTTGCCACTATTGTTCAAAGATTATAGAGAATGGCCTTGCAATGACATCAGCTAGTTCCCTCAGCACATGAGTGCATCCCATCAGGGCCCACGGACTTATGTATGTCCAGTTTGCTTAAGTGTTCTCTAACTTGATCCTCTTCCACCAATGTCGTGTCTTCCTTGCTCTAGACTTTCCCCGCAGCTTCTGGGGCCTTGGATTCCTGAGGACTGGTCTTACCAGTGAAGACAGCATTTGGTGCCTCAGCCTCTGGGGTTAAATTCCTGCTGTGACATGTAAATGTTGTAGGTCATAAATGATTCAAGAGATTATTTTAAAAATATTTTTCTATTCTATTGTCGACATGCTATTCTTGGTTTCTTGCACTGGAGAATGGTCAACTTGCACAACAGGAGTTGCATTCTGAGTTCTTGTGTAAAAACAGTACACTAGGTATATGATGGGATCATCTGCTCACATTCTACCTCAATTTCCATTTATACAGCACAAAGAGGAGCAGCAGATTAAGTTTTCTAAAATACCTGTCCTTTTTTGTTGTTGTTCTGATTCCCTTTATTGTCTACTATTTCAAGCTGTTAAATACAAAAGCTTGTTGATAATTGAACCTGGTTTGTTGGGTTTTTTAATGAGGTGCTGTGGTTTTCCAGAGACACTTTGCCATGTTTTGAAATGCTGTTAGAAAGAGATGCCAGCAGAAAAAGGAAATCTAAAAATAAAATCGAGTTAAATTAGGTTTAAGATAATAAGATAGTATTTCTGTGTGTATTATGAGTTAATTAATCCTTTAATTCTCTGAACTTGGAGTAGGAGAAATGAGTTTGTAAAGCAAATATCAACAATCTAGTCAGTACTGCTGCAGGTTTTTTCCAAATAATTCCAGGAACAGCAACAAGAACATTCCCAACCAGCATCACTGTGCTAGAAGGACTGCCAATCCAGACACTCAAAACAGCTTGTCCCTTCAAAACAGCAAATTTCTAGAAGGGTGTTCTTTTTATTCTAGGTTGCAAATCTTCAGTGCTTGCAGTGGATGGGGCTAATACTTAATGTAAAAGCTGATGCTAAAGCACCTAATAATCCTGGGGTTTTAAGTAACATACTGCTACTTCTGAGATTATTATTACAGATTTTCAGTGCAGGGTGAAGCACAGACAGCACTCACGTAACAAAATTCTAAGCAATTCTTAGTTTTTAACACTCTGAACAATGTTTGAGAACTATTACTGAATATAGTGACTGTGTTGCTTCTCATAGCTGTCCATCCTGTTCGGGCAGCTCACTGTGAATCATCAGAAGTCTGTTAATGTTCTTCAATGTTGCAATATTGGCAGGGTGACAGTGAAAGCATATGTAGTCATCAAGAAGTCTGAATATGAGAAAGATCATTACAGACTATTATAGTGGCTTCTAGAGAGCTCAGGAACAATGGCAAATACTGTCCATTTGCCACAAACTCCTTAGGCAAAAAGCACTCTAAGTTATGGGAGCCTGTTAGAAGCTATGATTCCATCTCACAAGATGGTTTCCCTCGTGTTCTCCCTGATAAGGAGAGAACCTAGAATATACAGAATCTGCAGGGTTGTAGAGCTTCATACTATCAGTACCCCGATGAAATGGAATCCAAAATCCCATCACCCAAGTATTGCTTCAAAAAGGGAGATTCAAAGAACGTAATCTTGTGCAATCTTGAAGGGGAGTCATGGGAGAATAAGAAAAAAGTCTTCCTTGACCAATTGGGAAAAGAATGAACTGATGCAAGGATCAATCCATCAAGTTTAAGATCAAAACAATACAGGGTCGCTTTGTTTTATTCTGATAAAGTCTACACAGAATCTTTACCTTATTAGCTAGCAAACCAATTCTTCCACCCTTCTTGTAGTCATTTTCTTTTCCGATTTTGAGATTCTGCTAGGTGATTACTCGCATCCTCTTCAGTTTCTCAGGGGGTCTCCCCAGTGTTTCCAGTTCAACCTGATGATTTTATTATTTTGGTATTCATATCCAGTTTCTCTGTCAGGATGCCAGACTTCTTCCTGAGACGTTTAGGTCACAAATGGGGAAAAATAGTTTCAAGTTGGTTACATCCTTGACACATCTAAATGAAATGTATTCTAATGTAAGTAAAGATTGGCATTAAAGCATGTAAAGTTTGTGGAATTTCTTATATGTTTCAAAGAACTCTTTCAAGTAATAGAGGTAGCTCTTCCAAAATTCAAAATGCAAAGTGCTTAAAATGGATAGTACTCAGCCATGTGAATAAGGGAATTCTTTGTAATAATGTATTGTGTTTGTCCCTTGTAGATTAGAACACAGTTTAGAATAATGATTTCTATATTCATTAATACATCTAGATTTGCTATTGTAATTGTTAAGTTACATGTAGTACTTCATGAAAATAAATATTTCATTGCCAAGTGTCAGACTTATGATCTAATTAACATTTCAGGAAAGATAATAGTGCCATTAGCTCTACTCATAGAACTACGAAGAGTGTTGTTCGTCACTACTCTTGTGGAATTTCCACAATGGAACTGAATAGACAGGCTTATTAACAGTTAAATGTTGGTTTTGAATGAGAGGAGTCCAATTTATGATGACATTGCAGAAGACAAAGAAAATTCCATAAAGTCAGTTCAGGGACTTACAGGGTCCAAGCAACCAGCGGTGTTTATGTGGGGAGTCACTGAATGGCAAGAGCATTTTTCAGTCCAATTAGCAAAATTATATCTGACCTCATTTCAGTGACAAGGAAGAACTCTGGTAGCGAATGAGATGTTTGAGTGTCAGCTTATGTTAAATGGATTATCTTTCGAGGAAAGGGCTTGCAACTAAAGCATCAGTGGTCTATCTCCAAAAGCACAATACTTCCAAGTTTAAATATTTAATGCTTGTTTTTCAGCATTCACTGTGCTTGCTTATATGTTTGCTTACAGCCAGCTAGTGTTGCAGTAAGTTTCTAAGAAGGATTGAGGGGAAAAATATGTGGGAGAAAAAAGCAGACACAAAAATTCAGGGCTTGAATTCCAGCAGAAAGTTGGCTTTCTAACTCCAAATCAAAGTGCAAGGTAGCAATATTTTTTACCTGCTGTCTCCTATGAGACAGGTGTACAAGCCATTTGACAATATAAAGCATCTGGCTAAACTGTTTAATGATTGATTTGGACAGTATAGCATCCAACGTGGTTGTTAAGGCAAAAATACCTACACCAGTGAAATATACGAAGTGAAAGGCTGCAGACTATCAGGCCCTTCTTAGAGAATTGAACTAAGTTGTGTGATTTATCCTTAAATTGGGGAAAAAAGGAGCTCAAAATGAAACTTTATCTGAGAACTTAAGCTTTTTATTTGACCATAACACAAAGTATCTGAAATGCTTATCACCGATCATTGAAAAGGGTTAAAGTATTTGCAGCCTAAACCTGCATTATGCAAAATAATTTATTAATTTACATGTATTTATGTGATAACAGGCTATTGAGGCATATTTCTCTGATGTACAGTGCATAATAAGAATATGAAATATATATTCCACAGTGCCTTTGGACTTCACAGTAATAGTCCCATTTTGAAATATTGTGGCTAATCTAAAACTATACAGCTGAATAGAAAAACAAAACCAGTTCCAAATATGAATAAATGATCTGCTACTTAATATGTCAGTGTATTTGTCAGGTTGATAACATTAGGCTCAGCTGCATTCAATTCTAAACCCTGCAATATCTGAGGTTTGGTATTGTGCCTCACTAAATTTAATACATGGACCTCAGTAATAGAGGAAATCACTTTAGCACTTGGCAGTTTGTTACGCTGTATAAAATTGACTGCCCTGCAAACACAATAGTGATAATAAAAATTGTGGTCAATAGGGGGGTGTAATGCATTTTCTACCTTCAGCAAAGGTCCAGATGAGATTTATTGAGATTTTCCCGTTTGGGTGAAGATCAATACAGCTTCGTTAATAATTTGTTGTAAGGGCACCCTTCAGGGATATGACATTTTACTTTAAAACTTTGGTAATTTTGAAAGCATGCCTAGTGATAACAATGTCAAGTCCCTCTGTTTCACAAGCATGGATTTTTACATTCAACTTGTGGGAGCATTTACTTTTGCAGCAGTTACATTTTAAATCATTCGATATATGATGCAGTCCAGTATTGATAACAAGATTCCACATACTCTGTAAGAGTTCTAATGCAACTCTTAAGAAAGAATCCCAAACACGTTCTTAAGTCCTCCATTTTCTCTGTTTTCTTCTCTAATCGAAGAACTTCCATTTAAACGTCAGTCTGTAATTTCCTACTGGTATATTGTTTTCGTGAATGATCTGGAACTACATTTTTATTTTCATGACTGTAGAATTAGGAGGTTTCATAAGAAACTTATCCCTGTATCTTCCTATTGCCAGTAGCACTTTGCATAATAACTATTAGGTTGACTTCAATATCTGTATTTTTTTTATATTTTCATAAAAGAAACTTCACTTTATGTGCTAAGCAAGCCGTCCTTTTCTGCCACCAAAAGTTGATGGACATTACTGACTGTTTGTAAGGAAAAAGAAATTTGTCAGCACTTTGCAGTTCGAACACAGGGACTACGTACAGCAGAACAATTTATTTTCAATGAGCATGCACAAAGTAAGATTTATGACTTTTGCAGCTCAGATGACATTCCCTACATAGTTGCCGAGCTACAGCAAATTAAAGGGATCCATGAATACTAAGGGGTGTGTTTTTGTAATGAGGGAGAAGAGACAGAAGCAATAAGAAGATAATTAAGGTAACAACTTGTGAAAAATTAAAGCGTTTCTGTCTTTCATTTTTGAATCTCTGAGCATAAACTTTGTAGTTGTTAATTTAATTGCTGATGTTCTCTGTATCCCTGAAGAATATTAAGGATTAATCATCTGGTTCATTCCAACAAGAGATAAGGCCTAAGTGAATTGAAATTTTACCAATTTAACCCTGTCTTCCTCCTAATATGACATGATTAACATTCTTCAATTAACTACACATAATTATTCTAAAGGCCTCATTGCACTTACTCCATTTTTCAGTTTTAGGTTGCCCTTTGCAGGTATTTCAAAACTGAATAAAAGGACAGCTATATTTTTGTTCTGTGTTATCAGTCACCAAAGTACAAGAATTTAGATTTTTAACTTCTACTCCTTTTTGTTGCTAATAATCTCTATGTGTACATCCTCAAAAATGGTTCTGATTAGCTAAACATTTTTTTAACCCCTCTTTAAGGACAGACAAGTATTTCTTTTCCAACCTGTGTCAATCTGTATAAATTTTCTTAATTATTTGTGGTTGAACACTGATTTACAGAACTAGCAAATTCATTGAGCGCTAGAATGCATAGCTGTTCATCTAAATATTAATGCATAATGTATTGTTTCATTTTAGAATAAAAGATAATTAAATGTTTTACATTCGTAAGAGACTTTGGTTTAGAGCTACACTCAATAAAAAATGCAGCACCTTTTTTCTGTATCCTGATTATTTACAGAAGTGCTTTCCTAGTATCTTTCTCTGGGCAAATAGTACGTAGTTGCCTTTGTATCTCATGGATAATCAAGTAGCTGTTAATGGGAAAGCATTAATTTATGGTAAACGGAGAGAAAATGAAATAAAACTAGATATGACTAAAATACACCTGTTTTTCTTCTGAAACTAGGAGGTAACTGAAGTTTGATGATTTGTAGTTTTAAAAGGAAAACAGTAGCATTTCTTTATCTCGTGCTTAAAACATTCCATATTTCTTACTAATTTTCTTCTAGGTCACTGCAACTTTTAAAGAACAATTATCTTCCATTAGAATGTTTATAATTATACAGATTGAAGTATCTATATACAAGGCTAAAATTTGGGCTGTGTAGCTTAAATTGATATGAGACTGCCTTAAAATTGCATGGGATTATTTTGAGAGAACAGATCCTTAGTTGGACAGCATCCTACTGTGAGGCCTACAGTCAGGCCACCACTGTAGAGATCTATTGGGGCATCTCTACAACCAGGTATCTGTCTGGGTTCCATCAGGGCTTTTCAGCCAGCAGTCCTCTAAAGATCACCTGGTACTAGATACAGGAAGCTCCACCTGTTTGAGACCTGAGCAATTCTGCGCTTATGAGGCATAACCATGGACACGTAGAATATATTATAGAGATTCTGGTAAGGAGCATGTTAGTTGTTACCTCCATTTTCAAAGCTAGAATAGTCAGTGAATGTTACCTTTTCCTTGCGTGCCAATTAGGTCATTAATCTGTATGAAAGGTTTTGAACACGGAGATGCATTGTGGCTATAGAAAGCACTATTTTCATATCCGATTTTTGGAACAGCAGTAATCATTTCTGCTTTGTAGGAAACAATCTTAAATCAATGTTACTTCATCTTTTAGATACAAGAAGGTACTATTTAATTTTCAACTTTAGCAATTAAGTACATCTTGTGACATGTATTCTAATTTCACTAGACTCAACATATTTTTCTGTGTAGTAATTTTGTCTCATTGGTAAAAGAGGAATTTGGCCATTTGTCCAGAATTTTCCACCAGGCTGCGAAGAGGGCCACTCTGTGTTCACAGGTTTATTTTATAGCCATTGTAAAGTCAGCTTGTTGTGAGCGTTATTGTGTAGCAGATGCACAGTAACCATGAATATTCCTGATGCCTATGTAATTGTCAGGGTTCTGTCTTATGAAAATCCAGGAGGTCTAGTATTTTCTTTGTTTTTTATCTTTGTTTCTGGATAACATTAAAAGATTTCAGAGGAAAGTTCAGTGATAGTTGACAATTACTTTGTATTTGTGTAGGGCATACTAGCTTAAAGAATCTGCATAGTGCTGATGGCTTTCTAAAGAATGTCCAGTGAATTACATTTTGGCAAATGGTAAAGCATGTTTTTCCAACTGAATTATGATGACGTTGTTAGCAAATTTCAAATAGGATGAAATTGTGCCTGTCTTCTCAGAATCTAAGATTTTCTTCAGGATTACTGGATATTTACAATTAAATTTATTTGAAAGGCAGTGCTATTACTTTGATTACTGTAGTTTGAACCAACAGAAACTTCCTAGCTAATGCAGAATATTTTCTCATCATTTGGAGTCTTTCACACGTCCTGATTATATGGGTGTTGCTTTAGCCTTGGCTACTTTAAAAACATGGATTAGTGAGAAATGCATTAATTTATTAGCATAATATTAATGAGGCCTTTTGGGTTGTCTTTCTAATGGCACTTCTACCTAATGGCTGTGGGCTGTCTCACAGTGGGCCTGGCATTTTGTGAAAGGCAGAAAGATTCACTGAAGTTAAAGTAGCAACGTTTGAGGACAAACTGAACATTTAGAAATCTACAGGACCTGAGGAGATGCACCCCAGAGTCCTGAGGGAACTGGCTGATGTAGTTGCCAAGCCACTCTCCATGATATCTGAAAACTCATGGCAGTCAGGTGAAGTTCCCGGTGACTGGAAAAAGGGAAACATCGCACCCATTTTTAAAAAGGTAGAAAGGAGGACCCTGGGAGCTACGGACCTGTCAGCCTCACCTCTGTGCCTGGCAAGATCGTGGAACAGATCCTCCTAGAAGCTATGCTGAGGCACATGGAGAACAGGGTGCACTTTTGAGGAGATAAAAGATTTTTTCCCCCCCATAGGAAAGGGAGAAGATTCTCTTGCGTGTTTCTAAGGAATACCAAGTAAAGATTGCTGCTGAAATTAGGAGGGTAGTACCAGATGAACCATAAATTATTGGCTTGGTCGAGTTTGATAGTTCCATTGCAAACTAGATATGTAAATGTATAGGACCAGCAATTCTGAACATTAAATTACCTGGATTTAATTTTAAGAAACTAAAGAAAAAGAAAGAAACAAAGAAAAACGAAAGAATTGGTAAAAAATATTCCATGTCCCCCCATAATGAGTACACTGTAAGACTGGACATCTCCGGTTGTCAATATGTCACCAAATACCAACCTAAAGTGACAACTCTTCCTACATCAAACAAAAATTGCATTAGGGAAGAAATGAATCAGGGCCTTTCATGCAATAAAGTTGCACGGCTTTATTGAAAACTACTTAAATCAACTATGATATATAGGGCTACAGAAACATGAGAAATCTTGCTAGAAAATATGATCACGTATGATCGATATTTGTAGCTACATGATCAGGGAGATGTGTTTGTGTGTGTACGGATACATATATGTTTTTATATATGTGTACATATACACTTAAAAGATGTACAGGTTTTCGTCTTTGGGAAACAAACAAAAAATCAGCCTCCCAACTTTCACAAAAAGGAGACTGACATCAATAGGAAACAGAAATGTGGTATCTTTTCATGGGTCAGAAAAATTGTTTCTTTTCACAACAATTAAATATACTTGTTATTTTTATTATTTCTTGAAGTTCCTGTTCATTTGATGATCATGTCAGGTGGGCAAAAGAAGGATGGCCACAGACAACAATGGTTCTCTCCAATACTGCATTTTTAAAAATGTGTCAGGGCTGAATTGTTTGAAATTTTGCTGAAGAGGAAAAATACTATCAATGAAATAATCAGCAAGTTAAATGACTTCAACCCCAGGCACTACCTGTTCTTTGTAAATTTCCACCCTGGGTCCATCCTTCCAGCAGGCAGGCAGGAGTCTTATAATATTAATGTTAAATGGAAGAAGTGCCTTAGACACTTGTTCATGCATCTGTGCATGCAGTTGTGCTTTCTGAGATTAGCTGCCTGTTCACTAAGCTTGGCTGAGAAGCACAGCCTGAGCACTATTAGCATTTTGGGAAATACTTTAAATCAGGATGGCAATTGAGACCTATACAACAATCATCTTGTCCCATTTCCTTCTCCTTTTGTGATGGATGCATTTTCTTTACCACAACACAAAGTCACCTTTCTTTCTATTTCTTTCACCTATATTCTGCATTAGTCACTTTTTTGGGGCTCATCACCTGTTTATCCCCTTGCTTAAGAAGCACTGATGAGCACCATTTCCTAATATGCTCACTGGAGATGCCAGTAAAACTCTTCTGGAGGTTTCAAAACCTTCTTCAGAATGTCTACCTCTTTTCATCACCTAATCTTCTCCACAGTTTAACCAAATCTGCTCTTTGGAATTAGCAAAGGATTTATTTTTTTTCTCTATACAACACCGAAAACAATTCTTTGTTTCTGCAAAGCATGGCAAACAGAAATGTTTCACTGATTTTGACAGCTGTGATACACTAGTATGTGACTATTCAAGGCAATCATACTGTATTTTAAAATTAGCCAATATTATAGAAGTAGCTAGGATGAAAGAGAGCTCATTAGTTAGGATGAGTTAGTAGGAAGAATGAGATACGAGGAAGGAAATTCTGTCATTCTGTAACATTTGAGCACTGATGATGTGCACAAGGAGAAATAACTTCTGATTTTTTTGTTTACTTGTTACGTAGGTGGGTGTAGTTTCAGATTTATCAATGAAAAATCATAGGAAGACCACTAAATCACAGACTTAATTGCAGTATCTTCCTTTCTTAGCTTTTGGGGAGCCAGCTGCTCTGTGGTGTAAGTAATACTGAATACATTCATTAGCAAGACAGCTGAGGTGAAGCATCTCAGAAGGCTGCCACTGGCCTGCAGCTTCCACTAAGACCTACAGCATTAGCTCCATAGCATTAGATAATTTACACTGGTACAAAAATCTAGGACTAGTCTTTCCTATTTACTGTAATACTTATTATGAATGTGACTTGCTCTGGGAGGACTGCTGAAAATTTTCATCATAGAAGCAACCTCTGAGATTTGGTTTAATTTATTCTGAGAAACTCTACAGAGAAATCAACAAGTTAGTGAAAAAAATCAGTTATTGTATGCTCTGTAATGTACTGTGTGCTGGGGGAAAAGAGTGGGGAAAAAACCTGTACTGTTCAACTGTTCAGCTACTTTAAAAAAGAGAAATGAGAAAACAAGGTAGATGATTTGAATGTGTAATTCCTTGAGATAAAAGCCTCTAATGTTGTTCTGTATGTCTCTCAGCATATTTCCTCAGTCTTAATCACTTATCTCTGCTGAAACTATCTCTGCAGTGCCAAAAATTGTATTTAGGCTCCTGGACTTTGGTAAGCTTATTTGTGGTAACATTTATTGTGTGGGGTAAAAATAAGCATAAGACTGTAATATTCAGCTGAATTACAGGTTGTCAAACCCTTAAAAATTCAGGGCTTCGTTGGCCACTGCCCTCTCTAGATGTACTGTGTACAGAACATCCATGTGACCATATAACAGGATGTACTGTGTGTGAAGAGTGTATCCTTAGCACTGACAGCCTTGAGATGTAAATCTTTCACAGTTCACTGCCTGCAGAGCTATTCATAGCAGCAGTTTAGGATGAATGTAATCTACTTCTATGATAAGTTTGGATACTAGTACAATTTATTCCAAAAGTTTGGAATATATAGTGACTGAAAAAAATGAACTACTTTCCCCCCCTCAAGCGTCAGGCTCACATCCATGTTTGATCTGGATGGGGGAGACTTTTTATGAAACTTGTGTTGTTATGGAATCATGGAATGGTTTCGGTTGGAAGGGACCTTGAAGATCATCTAGTTCCAACCCCCCTGCCATGGGCAATGACACCTCCCACCAGACCAGGTTGCTCAAAGCCCCGTCCAACCTGGCCTTGAGCACTTCTAGGGATGGGGCAGCCACAGCTTCTCTGGGCAGCCTGGGCCAGGGGCTCACCACCCTCACAGTAAAGAATTTCTGCCTAGTATCTAACCTAAATCTACCCTCTTCCAGTTTGAAACCATTACCCCTCATCCTATCACTACTTGTAAAAAGTCCCTCTCCAGCTTTCTTTTCTTGTAGGCCCCCTTCAGATACTGGAACGCTGCTGTAAGATCTCCCTGGAGCTTTCGTGGCTGAACAACCCCAACTATCTCAGCCTGTCTTCCTAGGAGAGGTGCTCCAGCCCTCTCATCATCTTCATGGCCTCCTCTGGACCCTCTCCAACAGGTCCGTGTCCTTCTTGTGCTGAGGACTGCAAAGCTGGCTGCAGCACTCCAGGTGGGGTCTCATGAGAGCAGAGTAGAGGAGGAGAATCGCCTCCCTTGACCTGCTGGTCAGGGCTATGCTTCTTTTGATGCAGCCTAGGATGCAGCTGGTTTTCTGGGCTGCAAGTGTGTATTGCTGGCTGATGTTGACCTTCTCATCTACCAACACCACCAAGTCCTTCTCAGGCTCTTCTCAACCCATTCTCCACACAGCCTGTATTTGTGTTTGGGATTGCCAATTGTAATCTACCCACAGGAAAGGAAACATTTAAACAGCTAATTCCAGATTAATGCAGAGAATTTATCAGAGTCTTTTATTGCTTTTCTTTCTCTATGCTTACCTTTGTTTATTGTCTTCTGTAGTTACTTATCAGTACAATATTCTTGCTTTGGAACATCACTTTTCTCCAGGTAAGTACTGAAACCCATACTCGCTGAATGTGATTACAATTAAGTATGCACTTAAATTTAAATATGCACTGACTGTGATTTCCTCTATGCAGACAGACCTCTACACATCTGAAGTACTTTCTTCAATAGGACTTTAAAGCTAGTATAATTCCAAATAAGACTAATGCAACATTAAGCTACTGACATACAGAATTTAAGTAAATCCCAGGTTTACTTTGTTATTTTGATGTCTGTGAACTGTGACCTTTCCATGCGCTCCTAAATTTAGAGGGGTTTATATTAAATCAGTAATAAATTATGGTTTATACATATTTTTTTCCTTCTTTTGTCCCTGGCAAGACCTGCTAAACACAATTCCCTGCTGCTGGTAGGTTTATACCTTCATATCCACACAAAACACAACTGAATATAGCTACAGAAACTGCCTGACTCATTCCACAGGTGAAACAGTAAAACTCACTCATATACCATGTGCTATGAAAAGTATCTGGTAAACAGGTTGAAAGATGACATTTCTTCTCTAGCACCTTTCTCTAAGGATGATTCCGTATGTAACTTAAAAAGAATAACGAATAATAAAATAACCCAAGGTTAGTGTGGTAATTATGATGCAGATATGTTTTAAAGTTTATGTGATAAAAGTTTGTTCTTACTTTCTTAAGGATTTATCAGTAGGTAATTTACCCATTGTTATTATTCATCTTGCTTTTAGACATCCATGAGAAATCAGGGTCAGTATTTTTAAAACATTGCTTGTAGTAGCATGAGCCTTGCAGTCCTAGGATACTTAGTGACAGAGTGTGGATATGTATTGAATATGTTGCATTCAATTTTAAAGCAGTATTCATCATTTTTAACTCACTCACAGTAACAGAGTAGATGTCGGTAACCTCTGGATTGGTTCTCAAACAATTTACTGAATGATGTGCAGGCTATTGAATTTTAATTAGCAAGTAAAAATTGCATTTTCATCAATTTGTGGGAAATACTGGTTAACAGATGACACATGCATCCTGTATTACATTAAGCTGCTGCTGTTTTATTTCTTTTGAAATCATCCAGAAATCCAGTCTTACACTGACAAAAGGACAGATATGTGAAACTCAAATTTTCAGCAGCAGGCATACTGTTTGCTGGATGTTTAGTAATACAACAAGCTAATACGCTGGGCCAAAGAGATTATTGCTTCGGCCGCCTGCCTTTCCAGAGCAAAAGGTTACTACTAAAGGTGACAAAAAAAGGACATAGGCTTACTCATTAGTTACTAACATTCACAATCTGGCATATTAGCTTGAACAAAAATTATGGCTGTTGAACTTAATATGCTATGCCATTAGTGTGGTCCAGCAGAGACCAGGTCATGTTCAGTTCTGCCCCAGCCCACAGCAGGGGTGGTATGCTTCAGTAAGGGCTTTGGCAAAAAACCATAGTGTCTATAACAACTGCTATTAAATGTAACAAAGTCTGTCTACAGACCTTTTAGACTGTGGGAGCCATTCCAGGTCATTTATGTTGCTCAGATTCCTTAATTGTTAGACTACAGAGCAAGCAAGCTTTGAGGTAAGAATGATTTATTTGTCAAATGCATACTGCTAGCTAGATTTAATTATTTGTCAGATAAAAGATTAGTAAATTTCTCTCTAGTAATTAATATGCATTTCTAAAGGAGTTTATTATCTTGCATAAAACAGTGGTGCATATAGTTCAAAAGCATATCAACAGTAATAGTTGTTTCAGCTGACCAACAATGTGCATAAATACATTAAAATGGCAATGGAAAAAAAAAAAGAGCATGAAAATAAAAAGCATTCTGTGAATGCTGGAAAACATAACATAGTATTCAATTCATGTGCTTGCCTTACAAAATTATCTTTTTCCCCACTTAACATGGTAACTCATGTTTTGAATGGAAATTAAGGTCTGCAGTTCTGGGTTTTGAATCTACTGTCTATAGGGTTTTATTTAATTTATTTTTTTTTAACCAATTCAGGTATAAGAATTCTGTCTTTACTTTTGGCCAGGGTCTTTTTTATAAAAGTTTCAAAGTCATCAAGATAAGAAGCAGCAATTTTATATTGATTCTAATTTAGATTTTCACTGCAATAGGCAACCAGCATTGTAAAAAAAAAAAAAAAAACCTCAATGATGTCAGAGAAAAAAATCCAGTAAAATCTTTGTCACAGATAAGTCAGTAACCAAACTAATAATATCACTGCATGAATACACATAACTATGACAAAGTTAACTAACAAGAAAGGAAATGAAATACACACCAAAGTCATTAAATGCTCATTGATGAGCGATTGTAAAAAAGTAGAAAAATACTTTTGAAGTAGGAATGCTATAGAAACATTATCTTATCCCTGTTTATAGATATATGACCCAGGTTGCTACAGCATGCACAATATAACAATGTGGCGAAAAGCTGTACTCACTGGCAGTGAATCCATAAAACTGAACTAATTCTTTTGACTTACTTGTGCTGTATTTGGATTGAGTAACTTAGTAGCATTGTGTTGAACTGAGTGATCACATCACTGCAATGATGAAATAGCTGCAAGATTATTCACTCATCTACGTCTACGTTTTTTTAAATGTCTAAATTTTTGGCTTTCATCTGCCAAATCCAGAGTTAGGTACCTACATTCATTGAACAATGCATAATTAAAACTATGTTGCTCAACACACAGAATTTTGTGTGATGAACAATGTCAGCTGTGTTTAATAACAGTAAACATGAAGGGTGTCTGAAGTTCTGTCTCTATAGCTTAAAGATTAATTAGGAGCACTTAAAGTCTGTGGTCAATCCAGAGGTAAGAATTTGTTCCTGAGGATAGAAGCCTTTATGTCATCTTTAAAAATTATGAGCCGTACTCGTTCTTTTCAAGGTATAGCCACTGGATTCCAAGAGAGTAATCCAGAGACCTTTTTGCTGTCTTTCTGGCTTACACTGTTTTAACATGCCTCCTCTTTAATAGGTCATGCAGAATAGCCTACAGGTCTTCTTTTGGGAGGTAGGAGACAAGGTTTTTAACTTAGAATAAGAAAGTTCATATAATTAAAAAAGGTACACAGCGTACTTTAGCTGTCTAATTCATTGCCATAGAATATTGTGGATGTCAAAAGCTTAGTCTAAAATCAATTTGATAAACATTGAAAATAAATTCGTAATGGATTATTTAAGCAGAAGTGCTTGACACAGTTCAGAGAAGGTAAAAGAGCATAGCAGGGAAGTTGCCTAATTTCTCTTTCGCCAAACTTTCCAACGTTCAGACAACTCTGCAGACAGAATCTCGGGGCAGACAGATGTTTGATACAAGCTAGTACAACTGCTCATATCTTACGTTCTTGCATTTCTGAAAGGTATCTTCTATCAGTTTTTACTAGGAGACTGACCAGAAGAAGAAACTTCGGGAGCTCTGGGAAATACTACCTATTTCTGGTACTATGAGCTTGCTATGCAGGGAGCTTTCAGATCAAAAAGGGAGATGCTGTGGTATCTTTTTTGATTTCATCATTAAACCTTTACTGTGGTATATTTTTAACATCAAGTTAGTAAACCTAAAATGAAGAATGAGTTACTAGCCAATCAACTGCATTATAGAACTACACCATCCCTCTAAGCACAGCTGATGCTTACTAGCACAAATAGCATATCTTCACAATTACTGAAGAACATCATCACGCTCCTATGTTGGTCTGGAAAGACTTATGGAAAGTGGTGGTGCAGCTTTATGCTTAACATTAAAAATACAACCTATCAAACATAAATGGATTCCACATCAACCCATTTAATCTGTTTCAAATAATCTGCCTTCCAGAATCTTAAGGGCAAAGAGGACAGAATCTGAATTGGTCACAAAACCAGGAGTCATTAACCTTGAACACTGAGTCACTGAACTTCTTATGGAGAGCAGTACTACTTAATAACCCATAATCTAACAGATTCTGTCTTGGCAGTATCTGGAGGTGATTTCCCCAAACACCAATGAAGCCATGAAGAAAAGTATTGCAAAAAAAGAGATAAGGCAGAAAGATACAGGAATCAAATCTTGTCTTGCTGATATGCACAGCTTTTACATCTAACACTAGTTCATTTCTAAAACACACCACAATGATTCACTTGTGATAAATTAAGAATAGATTCAAGAATCAGGTTCGTGGTTCTGAAGTGCAATCCGTATTTATTCTAGCTATGCTGGTCAGTGCTAATAAATACATAAAATACCTACTATTGTGGAAAGATAATTTGAACAGCAAGCAGTTATGTTTAACAAGAAAAACATTTATACCTAAAAATACATATATACTGGGTGATATACATTTATAAATATATGTGGAGTCAGTTTTTCAGAATGATTTCTCAGAATACTGAACGTGATCTGTAATTCAAAGCTGTACAAGAAGAAAAAGAGCCAAATAGTATTCTGGTGAAAATCACTAATACCCCCAAATAAAATGCACATTAATATGTTTTATCATACAAGCATCTTTTCTGCAAAGTCAAAATGTCTTTACCTTTTAGAGACAGCAGAGAAATCTAGGTGTATTGTCATGTAGTTCATAGTTCAAAAATACAAACTGTGTTTATACCAGAACTGCAGGGCATATTTTTCTGGCAAACTATGTGTGCATTAGGTCATACAATGATACAGCTTGTTTATACCTAGCTGCAACACTGTTCTAAATACAGAGAAATTCAAAGCAAGTCCTTGCGTTCAGTATTACTACAGTTGATTATACACTAAATATTCAGAGGCTTCAGTGTCATTAAGAGTCTATAACTGAAATGACATGGGCAGTATTATTCTCATCAGTATAGGTTAATGGAAGGAAAGTCATCTGATCGTCTTTTCAGCAGTAGTCTTATATGTTGAAAAGCTTTTCCTCATGCATATGCACAATGTGACAGACTGCTCTGAAGAGGACTGGGCTCTGGAAATGGAAAGCTGGACCATATGCTTAGTTATTAAATACATTCATAGGACAAACTCTATCACTGAAAACATGTGTAGTACAAGATACCATTTCAATTTGAAAATGAATTTAGGGTAAATAGAAGGTTGTATCCCATGCACAATATTGTTATAATATGGTGTTGCTATGGAATCAAAAGAAATTTTATGCAAACTGCTAGATGGTATTTTCTTTCAGAGTACTTGTACGTTGCATTTTTGTTAGGGATGGTAAAATCATGCTGAATGTGAATGAACCCAAATGGCAGGGATTCACAGCACTTCTGCCAAACTGAGATCAGATGGAAATTTATGGGACTCCTACATCTTACCATTAATGTCATGCACCTGATCTAGAATAAGAACAAAAACTTACAATGCATGTTTTTCCATTAAGGATGTGTATCTTTAGAAATATCTTTCTACCTGGAAGAAATGGTTGTGTGAATGAATCCATACTCACACTTTGCCATGTACCATGTTAAACCTTCTTAAATAGTGTTTTTATTCTTTTAACATGTGTTTTAAGCATGGATATTTATGTTGTCTGAAAGGTAAATGCATCTAAGAGCTCCTTCAGTGCTCGTCTCAATGAAATACCATTGGAAGAGATTAAATTCAATCTATATTTTAAGTGAAATTTGGTAGCATTTAAAATGTTGTATCTTATGTTCCTCTTTGAGCTTGGGCCTTTTTCTACTCCATTATTTATGCCAACAAGTCACGCGCTTTTTTTTAATTTTCAAAGCTTGCATGAAGTGTAAGTAGGGACAGTACAAAGTATAATCCATTTCCTTCATTCTCTATAGCTCAAAGTAACATAACAGTGTCTCATGTTCTATACCGATACTTCAAGATTATGAAGTACTTCAGCCCTAACTACTTCATCTTACAAAGTAACTGTGATAGAACTTGAGCGGGAATTACTTTGTCTTTCACAAGACGAGCAAACCCAGAGATATAAAGACTTTCACCCTCTATATTTTGCTAAAAATAAAATGGGATAGCACTTTAAACACGGAAAAACAAGATGAAACACAAAAATTATCAACCATTTACCTGAGAGCTACTGCCCGGCGGCGGGGTCTCTCACGGCGGCGGGGTCTCTCACGGCGGCGGGGTCTCTCACGGCGGCGGGGACGGCGCCGGCGGGCGCCTCCCCCCCTCACCCTCCCTCCTGAGGCCGCCCGCGCGCTTCCCGCCCGGCGGGGGCGCCGCGCCCAGCCCCTTCCAGAACGTTCTGCGGCAGCCGCCTCAAGCGGGCGCGGGCTCACGCCCGCTATTCCGGCTGAGGGGCGCTGAGGTGAGCGTCGGCCCGCGCCTTCTGTCTCTCACACACACACACAGAAATATACAAATATATATGCACACACAGCGTATATAAATAGAACTTTGAAATTTACAGTACCCACACGGTAAGCTGTGAATGAAAAAAAATCAGCCATAAACTGGCTAGGTTCTCACAGTAACGGTGGTGTGTTTGAACTCCTGGGTAAGTCTGACTGCAATGTAATCAATAACATTAAGAAGAGGGGGTTTGTGAAGTGTAATTGGAATCTGGTAGGAAACGACAAAAAATAACGAAAGCAAAATGGCTCAAACTGCTGTGCCTTGGGTTAAAGCTCCTCAGTGCTCCCTCAACTGTCAGAAGGGCCGCCCTATTTTTAAAAGCTACAGATGCTTACAAAATAACAATACCTGTTGGTCAACAGTGACTTAACTGTTCATTTTGACTTAAAAAACAATTAACTTAATTTTCAGTATTAGTCTATTATATAGCTTAATAGAGATGTTCAAATTATTTCATGACACATGACTAAAGCTGGATTTTTACTATGTGTTGAATAATTAAGATTTTTACTGTTTGCATCTAATGATACACGTTAATTTTCTTCTCTTTAAACCTAGTTACTGCATTTAGGTGTATGAATTCTAAGTTTTTTTTTAAAAAAAGTGAAAATCCAGCTATCTCAGTGTTTGGCACACATAGACGCATTACAGGAACGCTTTCTATTGCTGTTCAGTGAAAGAACACCAGAGAATTGTTACCTCTGTAATGCGATTTGAGCAAGGACAGATTAACCAGCTGTCAAACAACCAAAATTTTTATTGAGTGCATTGCGGAAATAATTTGCGGATATGGCAGTGTTTCAGGACTCCTCTTTTTGTCATGTGATGAGGCTTGACCATATTTTGGTTGTCTATTGCTTAGCTTTGTTAACAGCCAGAAAGTAGGTCTCTAGCTTTTCTTCTGCCTTACTAGAAATTACTTTAGACTGTGTTGTGTTTAAGAATGTCTTTTAAGATTGCACATAGCTGGTTTGGGGTTTTTTTTAAATTGTTTTGAATGGTAAAGAATAATGTTTCTTTTGTAAGAGCGGCAGGGGAATTTCTGTTTTGTGGTCTAGTGGAAAAAGAATTTGATGTGATATACTTTATAGTAGGCAAAAGTGGTGAAAGTAAAATATTTGCATATAGGGGACAGTTTAGAGGAGGTGCCTAAATTCATAGCAGGTAGTAGTTAATGTGGCTCAAGTCCATTTTTTAGTCAATTTATATTACATGTAACATTTGTGAGGAGTCTGAGTTGGTAAGTGTTTCTGCGGATCATCACTGTCTGTTGCATTTCCTAAAAAGCTATCAACTACTTCATTCAAATGGTACCACTGTCATTTATTCTCATTAGAAATAATAAGACTTTTGGAGTCCCGTCCTGTGGTTGAGCCATCCCATTCTTGTGAGGTGAAACTGATAATACCTGTTAATAACTGAAACTGATGCCATTATTCTAGGTGAAGCTGATAACAGCTGTTTTACACTATCAGCTAGATTTGGTTGCTTAAAACATTGTCTGATGTTAACTGTTCATGTTGAAAATTTACATGTTAGGTATCTGCCTTAGAGGCCTATGTATCTGTTTTTTCCTTGCAAATGGCAGCTGTGAGAACTGAAACACCTATGAAACTGAGCATAGGAAAAATACTGGTTTCTCTCTAGTAAAATTTCTCATAGTCATTTTAGGAAACACTCTTATTTCATATGCTTTGGAATAGTAACCTGAAAGAGAGGTTGGCTTTTGTCACAGTGCATCAAAGGATGTGTCTTCGTCAGACGGTAGGCCTTTTGAGTATTTGGGTTTTGTGCATGTTTGTCAAAGTTTTGGTACAGCTCTGCACCTGAATTCCTAAACAAATGTTGCTAAAATGAGTACCTTGTAGCCCAGGAATGTGCAGAACATTACTTGCAGCTGGGGCTTTTAGTTAATGTAGACTGCCAGCAGCTGGGTCTAAGAGCTGGATCTTGGAGCTCCTTTGGTTTCTTTAAATATCTTCTTTGCTTTACACCAGCAAATTTGGTGGAAGGAGGTAGTCTGTCCAATACAGATGGGACTGTATATTGTATATGTGTACTGATTATGTGGCCAGTATAATGGTGTGGGTAGAGTTCACTATTAATACAATGAGTCTGAAGTGAAGAAAGGGAATTTTGTCAAAAGAAAATTGGAGAGCCGACTGGGATAAATTGTGCCTGAGTAAGGCAAAATGGAGCTCCGCAGAGGATAATTTAACATTTTTTTTTTTTTCTCTAAATACATCAGTATGCTCCAGGCATTCCTGGATGCAGGAATTTACAGATATTTATTTTTAAAAAAAAAAAAAAGTTTTCCACATCCTAAAATTTAAGTCTTAGTTTTGCAAGTAAGTACTTTGTCTATGCCAATGCGTACAAATTTCTTTTTTGTGCTATCCCCATGCCTGATTTCTTGGCTTTAAAAGAACAACTTCTGTTAAAATTCAGTAGGTACATATTTGTTTATACGTTTTAGAAATGTTACCGTCTATGTGTGTATGTACGTATGCTGGGTGGAAGAAAAAGACAATGCATCAAAATTACTCTAGGACCTAAGCTTTTTTGTGCTTTGCTTTCTGTTCTAACATTTCCTATAGTTGTTTTTTCCTTTCCAAAGCAATTCAAAAAAGTTGGTAAGTCTCAGCTACCTATTTGAACACTTTAATAATGGTAAGGGAGAAACTCAGCCTAGCTGTTTTGGCAGTAACGGGCAGTTATAAGATGCTGCAAAATCTCCCTTAGATTTTGTACCTGTGACAGCCAATTAAATGAGTTAATTCTGCCCTGTAGGTGTTGGACATTCTTACATACACAAATCAATTTGTTATAGTACTGTATCAGTAATTAGAAAATACTTTATTGTATACAGTCTTTATAGTACTGTGCTTAAAAGCCACAGCACTATTCTGTTACTTCCAGAAGCTGAGGGAGTATATTGCAGTGCCCTACAACACCCAAGGAGTTTATCAAACAGATGCTCCCGTTATTCTGTGTTGAAAAATCAGTTTAAAAGATAAAATGCAGATACTGTTTGGGTGTGGTTTTTTTCTAGAACTAGGTATACAAATTTCTTCTGATTTGTCAGAACAAGAAAAGCTATGAGCTGCACTTTCCACAGAGTACTTCACTGAGCAAAGCTAAAAGCAGTGGAGTTTGAGGAATAAGCCCTGTTGAAATTTCGCTGCTGTCAATATGAGTAGATAGATCATTGTCTTGGTTTTCCAATATTAAAGCTATGCTGCTGTTTTTTGATGTACATATTGCCTTGGAAGAAAGGAGATGACTTTTTATTTAAGTAGGTTAATAGGTCCCACGGTTTCCAAAGCTGAATTTGTTTGGGTTTGAGTGGTGAACTTGTAAAGGCTTACTTGTTTCAACAGCATAGCAGGCTAGACAGGTTTTCCCAATGGCGCTGACATTTTCTATAACTTGTATGTGTGTATCTATCTTACAGCTTCGGGGTTCTGTTCACCAGAGTTCAGCTCTGCTAAATGAGCCCTCTAGGTTTGATTGGAAGGCTTGGGATATTGTGGGTATACACTTGCTTGGCTGAAGGTAAAAATCTAATGAGAGACAGAGAGGATTGTGTGTCTGTGTGTATGTAGAAAATTTAGATTTGAGAGCTTTTCTGCTTTATCTGGGAAAATGTGTTTTTCTTCAAAGCCCACATGAAAACTGGAACTGATTGTTTCATATGCACAGGTTGTTGACTATGTGATCTTGTTCTCTCACAACAAATGAGATAGTAGGCTTTCTTCTAGATTTTACAAACCATGCTCAAATTCCTATGTGTACGTACTTACACAACATTTTATGTGTGCTAAGCTTTTAAAAACAATAGAGAAAAATGCTCTGCCCTTCATTTATTACATGCACTAGGTAGGCAGATGGCGTGTATGTAATGGGAGGCAAAGTTTGTATTTAGACAGGTGTATGCATGAGTACAAATTTATTATTGATTGCAGGTGTTTTATGTTGCTACTATGTATCTTTCTGATACATTGGTATCTGATATCTTTGCATTTTAGTGGTTATGAGCCATTTTTATATGCAAAAAGTTCAGTAGTTCTCAGCATTGTACGTTGTTGAAACAGTAATATTCTCTGTGTACTTTCAGAAATAGTATAATGGGAGTGATTTATAAAAGTATTTGAGAAAGAAACTCAGTTTGTGTCTACAAACTGCAAATTACTTCTGACTAGAGTTTTGATATAGTGAGATTCATTAAGGTTCAGAGAAAATGGAATGTCAATATTAAGATACAGAAAAGGTTTATTATGAAAACTTGGAATTTCTTATGTCATTTTGTTGTCCCAGTTTCAGTAGTGATGTAATGATTTTTTTTTTTTTGTTAACTCTTTAATACTCTGTTTTTAGAACCTGGACCATGTCTACATTACATTTCTTTAAAATGAAATTAAAGCTTCAGTTTTCTCTTTGGTAATGTTTTAGGGTAGTGTTTGGATTGAGCAATTAGTTTAAAAGATGATAAGAACTAGAACAGCATCCAAAAGTGCTTCTGCTACACTACGGATTTAAAGACAATGCCTCTAATACCATGCTTTAACTTTTGGTCAGCCCTGAGTTGGTCAGTCAGTTAGATTGATGATCATTCTAGGTTTCCTTCCAACTGAAAAATTCCATTCCATTCCATTCCATTCCATTCCATTCCATTCCATTCCATTCCATTCCATTCCATGACCTGCCAGAAGTTCTGTTTTGCTTGTTTTTACTATTTGCACAGAGGAGTAAGTGTGCTCCATAGCTTGAAATTATTGAGGCTAAGGGGTAGCAATTGAACATTTGACTTGCTATAGAAAAACATGTTTGTGTCGTTATAATAGTTATGCTGCTGCTTATTGCAGTTTATCCCATTAACAAACTGGATGTTTCTTTGAGGAGAGCTACTTTCAGTTGCTAAAATGAAACCAGACACCTCTCCATCGCTGGCCAAGCAAGGAAAAGCAGAATAAATTAAGAAAATAATGAGTCCTTTATTTTTCTGAAAGCAAAGCAACTTTTTTTTTTACTGTTCTGTAAAGAAAAGTGTCATGATTGATTTCAAAATAAAACAAGTCGGGTCTTTTGACTGGTGTATTTGGGAGCAATTAATTGAGAGCTCAGAGGTCAAATGCAAAGGGGTTTGGAACTTAAAGAAAGAAGTTGTGCAATGGCCACAGCTTTGAAACACCGCCCTGCTGAATTTGTAAAATTTACAGGAGCCTGGTTCCATATGTCCGTTTGTTAAGGATCTCTGACAACAACAGTGCTGTCACATGTTTTCAACTCTCCTTCTGTTCCATGCCTATCAGCATCATATTCGGAAAGCTATGAAGCAGGTTTAGATCCAAGTCTCCAGATTTCTTGTTAGCCTGTCTGGAAAGCAGCAAAGGTTGAGGGAGCATTTAAAATAATCCATCTCTGGATGACAGGAGAATAAAGAGATTGAATGAGTAGGGAAAGGTATAGGTTAAAGGAGGACAGTAATATGGCACTTGGAAAGTGGAGGTGAGACGATAGGATGAGAAAGAAAGGAAAGAGGGAATAAAAGCAAAACAAAACAGGGTATGTCAGATTTAAGAATAGAAAACGTTGCAGGAACAGGGGGAATGTACAGAAATTTACATTGGAAAAAGAAGTAGGAAGTGTTACAGTTTTCCTTGTATCTCCTTGCTGAAAAAATGAAAATGACACAGCATTTCTGTACACACACAAAAAAGCTGTATCTGCTGCAACTGGATTCTGTCCCCAACTTTCCCTTTTGAATGAGCACTGGGAGGTGAACAGAATGTAGAAAGGAAGAGGGCATTACTTCTCTAATGAGGGAGAAAATGGTTTTTGGAAATCCTTGCTCTTCTACCTCACCTTCATGTGTCAAACTTTTTATTTCTGTTATTCTCCAAGGAGCTTCCATGGAGTTTTGCTTCTGTATAATAAATGTTCTCTTTGTTAATTTTAAAAGTTGAATGGTGGAGATTGGAAAATTGGATGATAGGAATAGTATTTTACTTAGTCTCCATGCATTTACTCTTACTATTCTTTAACTACTTCCGAGAATAAAGAGCAGTATTTTTAAAAGCATTGACATTAGTGATCCTTGTTAATACAGGATATATGTTTGCCACATAGTTGGAGTTAATACTGTGCTTTGTAAAAATCTAAGTTTGGAATCAGATCAGGAGTATATTTTCAGTTGTGCTGTAAGTCTCAGGTCACTTCTTTAGATCTCTTATCATTTTAAGTAAGGTGATTTGTTTGTAGTGTAGTTTGCAGTTTTTGTAAGGTATCTTGAGGTTCTAAGATAACAAACATAATACTGGGGAATTTTGATTTTTCTTTCCCTTCTAGCTGGAATCCATACATTCACCTCAGTAATTCCTTGGAAAGGTAACCTGAAAATACTTACGTCCAAATTTAACCTGCATATTAAAGAAAAGGTCTGCACTATGACAGGGCTAGCATTTTCCAGTAAATTACTTAACATTACTAACAGCAAGCAAAGGTGCTGTTATATTAGCTGCAATACAAATATAAAAGGATCAAAGATAATAACAGCTGTTTATCTTTTTGTGATGTTAATGCATAATGTGACTGGGGCCAGATAAACAAGACCAAATATCAGTACTGTGCATCAGATTCTTCACACAAGAATTAAAAAAATCCAAGAGCACAGAAGATGGAAAGATCAACACTGCAGATCGTGTCAAATATATGTATTACTAAGATCTCATCACAAACCTTTCCTAAGGTTTTCCTCTGGCATCTCCTGATTAAAATACTACTGAGAATTGGAGATATTCAGGCATCTCGAAGATATTTAGGTTTGTATTCTTTATGTATATCAGAATTCATTACTTCTTAAAAAAAAAATCAATTTGTCTCTTTCTGTTGGCAGCTTTATAGTTTTGAGATTTACTTGCTAACCTTATTTTTCAACATAGTTCCTAAGAGAACTTAAAATCAAGCCTGTGTATTTTCAGCTTGGTTTTTTGAACATACTGAAAATGTGCAGTTGTTCAAATCATAATTACAAGTTTGCTGTGGTATCATTTAGGTGTGCTTGTTTAAAAATGCGGATATGTATTTTATATGTGACAATACTTGCTTATGAAATGGCATGCTGGAGTGTACTGGGATTTGAAAGTCTGTCCCAGCACAAAAGGAATAGTTTCATATTTGGCTAGGAATAGAAAATATTACCAAGAACCAATATTACGCATTTTGGTTTAGAGTAGATAAAGGACGTTTTCTTTTCTTTCATAGTTTGAAAATTAAAAATCCCTTGGAATATTTTAAAACATTAACTGTGGTTAGGGGATTAAATGAAGCAAAATGGTTTGCTGTATGTTGAATCAATCAGAATTAAGGTTCATTTGTAAGTGACAGGTTTTCTATGCGCAGCAACTTTCTTTTAATACCTCTGGTGTAAATGACTCTTCTTTTTAATATGCCATGTTACCTGTGTTTAATGAAGTGATTTAGGTATTCTGGGTAGGTTATTTGTGAATTTGAATTCTAAATAAGATGAAAATTGCTTTTCAGTAGTAGGGCTAGCTTTCCCAAGATGAGCTAGGTGGCACAATTGACTAAGAAAGTGGTGCTTAGTTATTCCGTAAGCTCTGAATGCCAGTTTGCTCACTGAATCAGGTAAAGTGCAGTCCATTTTGACTTTTTACCTTACGAAAAGGAATTATCTGTTTATATAAAATACATTTTGTAATATTTTATGCAGAATACCTTAAAGCAGGTGTATGCTAATTTCTGAAAAGCTAAAGGCTCTCAGTCAGATGGGAGAATGCAGCTTGTTTTGCAAATCCAATATGGTTATTTAACAGTTCTAGTGATATAATTATTTTTCATGTGTATTACACAATGCAAGGTCTACAGAAGGATTTTGCTGATAGCATATTTCCCTGAGGTTCTCTGCACTGCCTGCCCAAGTTTGACTGCTTTATACGCTCAATTTTTACTGAGGACAAAGGTGAAGAGTGGATAGGAAAACAAGGATGACAGATGTTTGTCATTACTGTTTAATGCTTTACCAGTCAGTTCTTGGATACTAAGATGGAGAGCGTGGTGTGAAAACAGACAAAGTAAGAAATAGGTTTTTAACATAAATATTGTTGAGTCAGTGGCTTTAAATACAAGTATGTAGCTGTTAAATACGAAGTAGTGGTTTACTTGCAGTTTTGAACGTCAATGAAAGAAGGTGTGTTTTCCATGAAGCATTCTTACTGGCAATTGTGTAGGCTTTAATCTAGGGAAGACATCACATCATAACTCCCTTCAGGTCCATCTTTTTCAAATAGACTAAAAAGGACTCTGGTTTTGTTATATTAGTGGAAGACTGGTCAGAAAATACATTCTGGCTTTTCTTTTCCTTTTTTTATTTTTTTTTAACCTATCACCCATCTCTTTGCCTTAATCTCTTTCTGGTGCAGTAACATAGCTTTGAAGGCACATGGAGATAATGTTGCCTGGAGGACTGAGTATGCATAGCTGGGAAACAGGAACTCATGGAGTTTTTACCTCTACTGCTCAATTGTTACATTTTATTACATTTGTTGAGTCACTCAAGTTCTAACTCATTTTTCTTTACACAGAGTTGATGATAATAAGTGGTGATGGTGATAGGTGGTGATAATAGTCATTGTTACTGTACTGGCTCATTAATCTTTTTGTAAGATTCTGTTCTGTGAAGGACTGTTTTAGCACACAGACTACCTGATGTAGTCTGTGTATCTGTGAGAGCCCATACATCAAACACGTGGTACAATTCATTCTAGAATACCAGTTTCAGTCTATGATAGCAAACGGGATAAAGAAGAAATAAATACAATAATTAAAAGAAAGTTAATTAATTAAAAGATAGATGATGGTAAACCAGAATGTGTATTGTTCTTCATCCAGAAGGCCTAAAAGGAAGTACCAGGTAGAGTGACTGAGCGTGGATTGCTAAACAGAATAACCTTTGTGAAGCAGCAGCCTTTTCATCAACCTCTCTTCTTAAAGGGCTTATTTGAAGATAATCTAACTCTGCATAAGCATGAAGATTTATTGTTATTAGGATGCTGTTATGGAATCAGTATAAGACCTAGAACAGAGATTACAAAGTGCTTCCAGTCTGAATTCCAGAATTTAAATTACCTGATACAGAGTTTCAGCATTCATTTGCAAATGTATGTTCTGTTACTGAAGTAATACAGGGTGCTTAATGGAATTTGCTTTCCAATAAAAGGGAAACAGTATTGAATTTATTAATCTGAGAGTTATTCCAAGAAAGAATCTTGCTTTATACAAATGTCTTGCTAGGAAATAATTGTTACCTTGCTCACTTTGGGTATAATCTCCATTAGTCAATATGTGCTTTTAAGATTAAATTTGCAGTTGTACTGTATTTTGTCCCTGCTTTAAAAGTACAGGTGTATTTCTGTTCTTTCTGTTCTGTACAGTATGCTTGTTGAACACAGAGCTTCATTCCCTATGATCATGACCCAATTATGTTGAGTTTACTAACTTGGTTAATAAGACTATAAATAATAATTCATAGTCTTATTTAGTAGTTAGCAGTAGTAGCCTATTATAATTTTCTTTGGCAGCGCATATGGTGGGTAATAAACTAACTAATAAAAGTGCCACATGGAGCATAGGTCTGCTTTTATTTTTTTATGACTGTTTCTTTCATCTGATACATAATTAATGTGCAAGGTTCAAAATTGTTTTGTCTGTGATTTTGGCTTCTGCTGATGTATTTTGAGCTGTAAATGGTGGGTGAAAACAATGATTCCCTGACTTAATTGACTGGATTTCTTCAATGACCATTGTATAAAAACAGCAAATTAGGTTGTCAAAACACTTTTTAAAGGATTTTTGTATTCACTCTTTAAGTCTTAATACTAATTCTTTTAACTGAAATTTAAAGAAACAGTAAATTCCACAATAGGTCTTCTAGCCAAGCAAATGCATCAACTTTGTTTTCTTTCATTTGCTGTTCAGAAGTTCATGCTCTTTAGTTGGCTTTTTAGTCCCATCTTTACGAAAGATGAGATGCATCTTGCAGTCTTCTGCTTGTAAGTTGGCTTTTTCCAGTGTCTCTGCTTTAGTAGAAGCAACTGCAGCTCTTCTGCTAGTTTGAGAACTTCAGTGGAACTCCAGGTTGACCTTGGACAAAGATGAGAAAAGGGACATCCATTTTGTATGTCCCATTTATTCTCTCTTCTGTCATGGAAAGAAATCTTTGGAGTGGTATTGCTTCACATTAAAGTGATATAACTTCCCCCCCCCCCCCAACCCTCGTCTTGTAAATCTGATACTGTACAGTGCCTCAAGTGAAAATAGGTGACAGAGTACATCCCAGATTGCATTTGTAGCATTTCAGCCTTTCATCTTAATCAGAATATATCTGTATTATAGTCAGCATGTTAATGCTAATTTTTTGAGGCTGCTAGTGTATCACTTTTGTCCCCTTCCACAATTAAGTAAATCTATGTTTCTTAAGTCAAACTTCGCATGTACAAACCCTTTTGTTGTGTAGTTTCAAAATTCTTGTAGTCTAGAGACAGCTGTATAGGTATGCAACCACTATATCAAAGAGAAATCTTCAGCTTCACTACAAATACTCATTATGTATTTGGTACAATGTAGGGAGTCTTAATGAACAAACTCTGCCAGGCGCTAACCTACTGCTTGCTGTTGTCTTTTGAATTATACCAGGCTGGATTTAGGTGGATCAGTTGTTGCGAGATAGATTCAGTTATTTTTCAGCAAAATTTCTTCTGAAGGAAGTGCATTTCCAGATTTACAAGGAGAAGTTCTTGAACTTTTAATGTTTTCTCTTTTCTCCTTTTGCTTCCAGCTTGTTTGTTGTCCATAGTTTTGTTCTCTGGGTGTAAGACCTTCTGCTTGGAAACTGCCATCCAGCTGAATAGATACCACTGCTTAGAAAAACCTCCATTTCCTAAATGGTTGTTCAGTATGAACAACCATTCAGAACACTTAGTGAGCAGGTATCTGTAGTGATGCAACAGGTTTAGAGAGTCTTCGCGGTACATTTTTTTTCCCTCTGTATGAGTAATTAGGGAATACATGCTGGATTTCAGTGAGAGAGCTGAGCATGAGGTTTGCCATTATTGTCTGCCACTTACTTACCTGAAAGAAAACAAATTCCCACCAATTTGTCACCACATTTTCATTGAATGATTTAGATTTCAATTTTGGAGTTAGAATTAAGTAGTGTTAAATATGAACATACATATTTATGTATACTGTCAAATACTCTGACTGGCTTAAAGGTGTTAATTTTTTCTTTTGTAATCATACTTCAAAATATGCCATTCTTGAACACTTTAGCCCCCAGAAAAGCTTCCTTAAGAAAATAATCAGCCTGTCTTATGACGAGAAGGGAAGAGTAGTGAATGTTCAGTACCTTGATTTTATCAAGCCTTTTAGCACATTCTGCCCTGGTATTCTTACAGGCATATTGGTGAGATGTGGAATGGATAAATGGAAGGATGGTAAATCAGCTGAAAAACTGGCTGGACTGCTGGATTTAAAGGGCTGTGATCAGTCGTTCAGAGATCACTTGGTGGCTCATTAGTGGTCACATGCCTCGGGGTTTGATACAAGGGGCAATAATGTTTAATAACAATGTGAAGAGTGGGGTGAAGTGCACTGTCAGGAAGTTTGTGGATGATACCAAACTGGAGGAAGCAGTATGTATAGTGAAAGACAGGGCTGCTCTTCAGAGGGACTTGGATAAGTTGGAAAAGTGGGTTCACAGAATCATGAAATTGTTGTGGGTGGAAGGGACTCTGGAGGTCATCTGGTCGAACCCCACTGCTAAAGCAGGGACCCCTAGAGGCAGTTGCCCAGCACCAAGTCCAGAGGGCCTTTGAATACCTCCAAGGTGGGAGGCTCCACAACTTCCCTGGACAACCTGTGCCAGTGCTTAGTCACCCTCACAGTGAAAAAGCGTATCCTCATGTTCAGAGGGAAACTCTTGTGTTTCAGATTGTGCCCATTGCCTCTGGTCCTGTCACTGGACACCACTGAAAAGAGCCTGGCTCCGTCTTCTTTTCAGCCTCCCTTCAGGTATTTGTACACATTGACAAGATCCACCTGAGCCTTCTCTTCTCTAGGCTGAAAAGGTCCAGCTCTCTCAGCCTTTCCTTACATGAGAGATGTGCCAGTCCCTTGATCATCTTAGTGGCCCCTGGTTAGACTCTCTCCAGTATGTCCGTGTCTTTCTTGTACTGGGTATATTAATCAAATTGCTAAGTATTAATAATGTAATTTCCCCCCCCTTTGATTTCTTTAGAGTACATTGGGTGTTTTAGAGTAGGGGATTCTTCAGTGAATACTTTATCTTCTGAACTGTTTAGCTGTAGACTTTGGGGCCGAGCTGTATTTTCTTACTTTTCTTTTGTTGCCTTCTTTGACACAGAGCCAGGATATTCACAGTTAATAGTGCATTTATGTCCAAATCATACATATGTGTAATTACTCTGTCCATTTTATAGAAAGATGCCTAAAGAAAAGATCTAAGTTGTTGTCCTGGTTCCAGCAGGGGTGGGGTACATTTCCCCAAGGATGGGGAGGGGACACAGGTATCCCATGCCATGTGAGCCATGCCCAGGCGGTAGGGGGGAGCTGCCGGGGGAGGGGGCAGGAAGTCGCTCAGCGCCGGCGGCGGTGGTGCGGGTCCGGTCGGTGAGCGGCGGTGCCGTAATCGCGTTTGTATATTCCTTTATCGGTGTTATTGTTACTGTTTTTCTCTTCCCTTTACTGTTCTGTTAAACTGCCTTTATCTCAACCCATGAGTTTTGCCTTTTTCTTCCCATTTCCCCCCATGGCTGTGCGGGGTTGAGCGAGCGGCCGCGTGGTTCTTTGTTGCCGGCTGAGGCCAAACCACGACAGTTGTTGATGGAGAAGGGTATTGGACTTGAGTGACCTGAGGTGTAGGACTGTGCCATTAGCCATGCAGACTTGTTACAAATAATCCTTACATGGTAAAGTTTGCAGAGACAAAGCACTATAACGGAAAAAAAAATAGTGCTAGGATTGTGAATCTGAAGGTTTAGACATTTTGTGCTTCATGAGCAATAGCAATTTCCCTTCCTGGGGAAAAAATATAAAAATTAAAAAAAACTGATGAGCTTTTTGGTTCTTCAGCGATCTTGAAATATTTTTTTTTTTTTAAAATGTTACTGTCTTAATAATGAAAGGCAACTTCATGGAATTATGACAAATTTAAAAATCTGTTTTGCTTCCTTTGGCAATGCAATAATTGGTTGATAAATTACTTGGTTCTTTATGTTGTTCAAATGCTTGTGGACACAACGTTAACATAAGGAAAACTAAACTGAAAGCAATTTTATGCAGCTTTTTTTACTATACCCTTGAGCATTTTCTAAGTTTGCATTTAATCACAGAATCTTGGCCATGATATTTCTGACAGGTAATTTCCTTAATGCAGTTGACAGAGATGGATTACATGGAAGCCTATTGGATCCAATGCTTTTGTGTGCAAGTGATAAGACTAGATTAGGGTTATCTTGCTCTGAGTGCCTGGAAAGATACAGCCACCTAATAATTCCCCTGGTAATATGGATGGTTTTGTAGGAGCAGAAATTCATGGCTAGGTACTGGCCTGCAAACGTATTGCCAGATTTTATTGCACCTTGAGAACATCTGGGGTGATGTGTATTTTTCTGTTACATGATATCAAAATTATATGTCAGAGAAAGACAAATGTATTAAATGTTTGGCAGATTGGACAAGTGATAAGGCAAGAGGCAGGCATATACCTTAGAAACATTAATGGGATTTAAAAATAAAATTGTTTGCTGTAGCCATGAATATTATTCTTATTTTGCTAAGAAATAACAAAATAAGTAGCATTTAGCTTTTTAGCTGCTGTAAAGATTCATGTAAGAAAATGCTGTTGTCTTGCTGCCTTATTAGAAGACCCTAAGCCTGAATGTTCATAACCAGGATGCTTTTTGAAACAGGATTTAATTATAAATAGTGAAGTCTGAATAAATTTTAGATCTCAATAATATTCTTTTGCAGTCAAGACTTTTTGAACACTTGAGTAGGAGGTACAAAAACTTGGCTGAAATAATTAAGAGCCATCAACGTATAGCTTATTTTTATTTGCTTATAACATTCATTCGTTTCAGTTGAAACAGGATTTTTTCAGTGATCTCCAAGATCATGACAATTTTATAACTTTTTCAAACTTACTAGACTAAGAAAATAATTTTGATGGGGTAGTAGCTAACAATAGTGCAGTCAAAGCATCAGTCTCATTTGGAAACAACCTTGTTGGAAAGATGAAGGTTGGAGAAAAGAGCGGGTGGTGTTCATAAAACATAGACGCCTGACAATCCCTCTATGGTCAGTAAAGAAGAGAGATGCGCCTTCAGGAGGTAGTTCAGAGTAAAAATCTAATTTAGATGGTCTGAGGCACATACTGTGGGATCCTCTTTGTATCTCTCAGCTGATTAACAAGAGGGCTAAAATGAGCAACTTCCCTAAGCTGAAGTTAGCTTTTGTGAATATTTTTTGGAATAGAGTTGCATAGATTCAAGATACAGAATGGTTTTCCAGGTTTTACAGCTTTCTAGGAATAGAGTTTTGCTACGCTGTCTATATAAAACGTTCAGAGGCTTTTTGATGGGGACTGGGGGGGGGGGGGGTACACATGCTGTATTTGTTGGCTTCATGGCTTTTAGCTTCTTTCTAAATAGTGGTGTAAATACTGTTGTCATATGTTATTTCTGGAAAACACAGCAAGTAGAAAAGACCATCCCTAGATTGCAGTTAAAAAGAGAAAAGAAAGAAAAACCAAAACAGCCCCAGACCACTGGAGAATATTTGGGTTTGGTGTGGTGGGGAAGCTTTGGGTCCTTCATGTCCTGAAAGATTCTTTACCTTACGTCTTGTCCCATTAAAATTTATTACTTATCTTTTCCTTGTTTTATTTCCAAAGAAAAAAAGGCATTTTATACTGTGTCATGAAAAAGGATCATGTACGTGTTTAATATATGCTGTGATGAGTAATTTTGGTCATGGTACATCAGAAAGCCATTTCCCCCCACCTTCTTTCTAATAAGAATTTTAATCCATTGATGACAAAACCTCTAAAGTATTTCCTTGCTGCATTGTAATACACTGTGACGAATTATGTCTCAGGAGTTGTAAAATTTTCTCATAGCTTGTAATACCTCATTTAATGAATTGATCACACTGAAATGTAAAGATGAAGCAGCATTTATTTTGTATGTTATATTGCATATAATTTTTAGACTTGACATTTATAGCTATGGAAGCTGTTATTTTACATACCATTTTCAAACCGTATCAGCCTTAAACACATTTAAATTTAATAAGCAAGTAGATTAGATTTGCTTTTAAGCTAGGCATATCATTATGGTTTGTGTTCCCTTCAGTAGGGCACATGCTTACTATTAAATGCAGTATTTAGTTGTCTTTTAAAACCTAACAATAATAAAAAGGGATGTATTTACAAAAGTAAATGAATATACAGCTGCTTTTGGGGACAGTGCCCGAGTCATGATTTTTGTAGCATGTAGATGTTAAAGTGGTTTTTGGGTTTTTATTAAAAATTGCCCTGTTTTGAGGAAATATTAATGTAGGAGCTATATGTGTTCCAGTTATGAAATACCAAATCTGTCATAGTAACATATGGGCTGATCATCATCTCCTGCAGAAAAAAATCCATGGGAGGGGAGAGCTTATTTGGAAACTCTGCATGATTTACCAGGCAGATTTTCTGATGCCTCATCTTTCTCATCAGAAAGAATTTGTAGCTAAGGAGGTGGATTCTTACAGCCTTCTAACTATTTAAATGCCTTACCATCCATGAAAAACATGTTGTTAGTAGTGGGGGAAAAAAGGCAGCCCTTCTTTATTCAATCCTGGTTTCTTTCACCACTAAAGAAACTTTACAGAACATCATTGCTGTCATTGTGATCTGTTCGTGACTCCTACCTTGGAATCTTGGTGGATGTAGAAGCAGCTGAGAGAAACCTAATGAAAATCTGGACTTTTAAAAATCCCAGTGGACTCATCTCTGGAGATTAAATTGCTTTTAGTAGTGTATCTGCTAAAAGATAGTTCCAGCATTGTACTTGTTACTGTGGCACAAAAGTAGACAGGATGCAAATAAGAGGCTTTTCGTGTTAACTTAGTCAGAGGGAAGAATGATTTTTCTTCATATTTTTTCATTCTTTTTTAAAGATCAGTTTGGAAATAGGGGACTGAGCTTTCCAGACTTTATGAGAGTATTTTACACTTTTTATCAAAATAAGGCTGATGCCTGTTTTCCAAAGTCCTTTTGCTAAAGTGGAAAACTTAAACAGAAGACCTCATCTTAGAACCTGTCTTTGAAGAATATAATTTTAAAATTATGTTTTGAGGGTTTTGGTTGGGAGGTTTTGTTGTGGTTCCTCCCTTCTCCCCTTAAATACGTTGTTTCCCATTGTGTTAATGTTCAGAGAGTAGTTCCTTGGGTTTTATGTAGCTTTTGGCTTTTCTGGTTTACTTACGTTCATAGGTTTACTCAGCAAAGTAATAGACCTGATAGATCTTCCCAAATCTAAACCTCTTCTTATATATTTCTCTAGCGAATTGTATTGTCTATGAGCCATGTAAGACAATATTTAATGAACTGGAGTACACCAGACAAGCTGAAACATACAGTCTGGTTCAAGTATAAATTGCTGTGTCGTAGCTTCACATAAAACCAACCCCAGACTCCCTCCTGTTCTTTGTAGAATTGATTAATGGAAGGGAAATCAGATGGATTGCACCAACACTAGTGAGGGAAAAAAAAAAAAGGAAAAGAAAAAAAAAAGGCAAAACGTGAGACAGACCAAAGATTTGGGCATGTTGCTTCATTCTTAACATGCAATGTGGCATGCTTTTAGCCTAAGCCAAATAGTAGTGCCTGTCAGGCCCTGGCATGCTTCTAGGGATGGCAGATGCCAGCAGCTTTTCCAAACCAGTGAACAGAACAAAACTACCAGTCCTGGTGAGGTAGTGTTTTGTTCAGGGGGATATGGACTGTAGTGCCATGAAACAGGTACATGTTCTGATTGTTGCATAGCCGTGAAGACCACCATTCATAATGGGATGATGGTACAAAATAGGCAGAATCCTTATAACCAAGGAACGATGTCTAACAGAACTTAAAGAGAACTGCTAAATCTCGTGTCTTGGCTGTTCCTCTTATTTTGTGCCTTGTCCATGAAGTTGGTAAAAGGTTTAAAGGATCTATCACTGTATTGAACTTGAGTGTGTGGGGCAAAGGAGGGGAAAATGTTTCTTAAGTTAAACCATCTCACTCAGTTAACTATTATTTACTATTTAGGTAAAGCCCTTGCATATAAATACATGGCTATCCACATTGTCAAAACTAAGGTATAATGAAAGCCGATTTTACAGCCACATTAGAAGATGGACGAGGTGACTGCAGAAGGCTAAGGATTAGTTAGCTGATAAGCTTTAAAGGAAGTACAAAATGTGGTAATCAACAGGGCAACACAGAAGAGGCATCAGAAGAATTATTTCTTTGCCGTGGGGTTTATAAGAGTGTTAAGAGTGTTATTTAAAAATTAGGTACATAGTTATTGTTCATACTAATGCATCTAAATCTCTGTAGATTTCATTCTATGTATTTCACTAGATGATGTGATCTTTGAACTGTTGTTGATAATTTTTTAGTATAGAATCATGCGATCGCAGCCCAGAATGCCAACCATATCCTGGGCTGCATCAAAAGAAGTGTGGCCAGCAGGTCAAGGGAGGTGATTCTGCCCCTCTACTCCGCTCTCGTGAGACCCCACCTGGAGTACTACATCCAGCTCTGGAGTCCCCAACATAAGAAGGACATGGACCTGCTTGAGCGTGTCCAGAGGAGAGCCACGAGGATGATCCGAGGGCTGGAGCACCTCTCCTACGAGAAGAGGCTGAGAGAGTTGGGGCTGTTCAGCCTGGAGAAGAGAAGGCTCCGGGGAGATCTTATTGCGGCCTTCCAGTCCCTAAAGGGGGCCTACAGGAGAGCTGGGGAAGGACTTTTTACACGGGCATGGAGTGATAGGACGAAGGGGAATGGCTTTAAGCTGGAAGAGGGCAGGTTTAGATTAAACATTAGGGAGAAGTTTTTCACTTTAAGGGTGGTGAGGCACTGGCACAGGTTGCCCAGAGAGGTTGTTGAAGCCCCATCCCTGGAGGTGTTCAAGGCCAGGCTGGACGTGGCCTTGGGCAACCTGGGCTGGTGGGACGTGTCCCTGCCTGTGGCAGGGGGGTTGGAACTCGATGATCTTCAAGGTCCCTTCCAACCTAAACCATTCTATGATTCTATGAATCATAGAATCATAGAATTGCTGAGGTTGGAGGGGACCTTTTGAAATCATCAAGTCCAACCATTAACCTACCCTGACAAAATCCACTTCTAAACCGTGTCCCTAAGTACCACATCTACCCTTTTTTTAAACACCTCCAGAGATGGTGAATCCACCACCTCCCTGGACAGCCTATTCCAATGTTTAATAACCCTTTCAGTGAAAAAATGTTTCCTAATATCCAGTCTAAACCTCCCCTGACATAACTTAAACCCATTTCCTCTTGTCCTTTCACTTGTCACCCGGGAGAAGAGGTCAGCCCCCACCTCTCTACAACTTTCTTTCAGGTAGTTGTAGAGGGTGATAAGGTCTCCCCTCAGCCTCCTCTTCTCCAGGCTGAACAACCCCAGTTCCCTCAGTCATTTCTCGTAAGATTTGTCCTCCAGACCCCTCACCAGCCTTGTAGCCCTTCTCTGGACACGCTCCAACACCTCAATGTCCTTCTTGTAGTGAGGGGCGCAAAACTGAACGCAGTACTCGAGGGGGGGCCTCACCAGTGCCGAGTACAGGGGGACGATCACTTCCCTCATCCGGCTCACCACACTGCTCCTGATGCAGGCCAGGATGCTGTTGGCCTTCTTGGCCACCTGGGCACGCTGCTGGCTCATATTCAGCCGGCTGCCCACCAACGCCCCCAGGGCCTTTGCTGCCGGGCAGCTTTCGAGCCACTCCGCTCCAATCCTGTAGCGCTGCATGGGGTTGTTGTGACCCAAATGCAAGACCGGGCACTTGGCCTTGTTGAACCTCATACCAATGGCCTCAGCCCATCGGTCCAGTCTGTCCAGATCCCTCTGCAGGGCCAGCCGACCCTCAAGCACATCAACACGCCCGCCTAGTTTAGCGTCATCTGCGAACTTACTGAGGGTGCATTCGATCCCCTCATCCAGGTCATTGATAAAGATATTAAAGAGAACCGGCCCCAGCACCGAGCCCTGGGGGACACCGCATGTGACCAGACACCAGCTGGATTTAGCTCCATGTACCACCACTCTCTGGGCACGGCCATCCAGCCAGTTTTTTACCCAGTGAAGAGTCCACCTGTCCAGGCCATGAGCAGCCGGTTTGTCCAGGAGAATACTGTGGGAGACAGTGTCAAAAGCTTTGCAAAAATCCAGGTAGACAACATCCACAGCTTTTCCCTCATCCACCAAGTGAGTCACCTTATCATAGAAGGAGATCAGGTTTGTCAGGCATGACCTGCCTTTCACAAACCCGTGCTGACTGGGCCTGATCACCCTGTTCTCCTGCATGTGCTGTGTAATGGCACTGAGGATGATCTGTTCCATCACCTTCCCAGGCACCGAGGCCAGACTGACCGGCCTGTAGTTCCCCGGATCCTCTTTCTGGCCCTTCTTGTGGATAGGTGTCACATTTGCCAACCTCCAGTCGGCTGGGACCTCCCCGGTTAGCCAGGACTGCTCATAAATTATGCAGAGTGGCCTGGTGAGCACTTCCGCTAGCTCCTTCAGTACCCTTGGGTGGGTCCCATCTGGCCCCATAGATTCGTGCACCTCCAGGTGCTGAAGCAGGTCCCTCACCATTTCCCTTTGGATTCCAGGGGCTTCATTCTGCTCCCCATGACGGTCTGCTAGCTCAGGGGTCTGGGTACTCAGGGAACAACTGGTCCAGAGATTAGATAGAAGATTGGCAATGTATGGTGTCAGCACAATATGTCACATAGTCATGAGGCGTAACTGAAGAACTGAATAATTTGTATCGTGTCTTGCTCACAAGGATAATTACATGGAATAGCATATAAGTTGATGGAACTACAGGAGTGACCACTGGATAAAGAACTGTCCCCCAGGTATTTTTGGTAAAATAATCATCAATATTTTGTTAATTTCTCCCCCTTGTAAGTGTGTGTTTTAATATGCTTATTTTTCCTAGTCCTTTTGGCAGGAATAACTTAATTACAGGGAATAGAAAATAATTCTAAAACAAAATCATTTAAATAAGAAATCATATATTTGTGGAATCTAAGATGTTGTATCTTTCATTTAAATACAACTTATTTGTTCTTTTATTCAAAGAAAATGTGCTGCACAGTGAAATTACCCTTAACATCAAAAAGTAGGTTAAAAAAAAACACCCTAATTTCTGAAGGTTTGTAGCAATGCATCCTTAAGTTTACTTCAGCATTGAAGGGGCCATTTAAAAAGATAAGAGCTTAATCCAGACATCAATGATGATGATTTCCTTCAATATGATAATAAATATACCAAAGTACCCTTTTATCTTTAATAATTCAGGATTCATCGAGCATTTAAAGGTTTTCCAGTTCTGTCATTTAAGGAATCTGATAGCAATTTGTTAAAAATAATGAGAGACTTGTCTTGGCAATAGACAAAAAAATTGTACAATATGTAAGGGATGCAATTTCAAAATGGAAGTTGGTGCTCTTTACAGCACTTGCATAAAGGTTTAAAGATTCTTCACCTTAGTTGCATATCTTCTTGAAAACTGTAATCATTAGGATGGCTTCCCATAAATTATTTGGAGAATATCCCATAAATCAGTTATTTTATAAGAAACTCCTCAACCCTTCCCTTGAAATTATGTATAAGGAGTCTACAAAGGAAGCTTTGTACAAAAGTAATATATGTTTCTATGCTTTATCAGGAAAAAATATCAGAATAACTGTTTCTGAACAATAACGTGCTTCTCAGCTGAGATTTACAATTTGTACCACCATGGTTTTCCAGAAGGTATGCATTTGTGTTTGTAGTACATTTAACAGAATTGATAATGATTTTAAGCTAATTGTAGCATTTACACATTGTATTCAGTTTCTCCTTAAATGTGAAGCACAGAATATAATTCTTTATAATTGGAACTTTTTTTTATTATTTTTGCCCTGAAGCCTATGGTTTTTAAGCTGAACATTATTTTATTTTTCATAGTCAAAACATTCTTAGGCAAGTTACTCCGTTATAGATTGTTGTGTTAGTCTTGAGTACGTTCTCTTATCTTTAGAGACCAATATGGATACGAACTATGAGAGCAAAGATGCCTCCTGTAATCTGAGGGCAGAATCTGAATTGAAATTTCACACTTTGAAGAAAAAACGAATACGTGGCTGAAACTGAATGAATTAAATATGCATATTCAGTAATTATGATGTTAATGAAAACTAGTTAAAGATTACACAGTGGACTTCATTTAAGAACTCCAAAAATCCAGGTCCTGTTGCTGACTAGTAAATGACGTAATGTGTCCCTGCAAAGCCAAATAATATTGAAGCAGCACAGTAATTTCTGAGATTTCTTAGGCATTAGCTTCAGTTTCAGGGGCTTGGTTAGAAATATTCTCAGAGTTCTAGGATTTCTGTTTGTGGAAGATAATTTTTTGCAGTGGATGAGCAGAGAGCTAAGCATTGGATCTGAGTTAGGTGTTGCACTATCCTAAGTTGCTACTGGTTGTCATGGTAACATTTTTAAATGGTGGTGGCTGTGGCTTGACATCAGAACATTTTCTGTTAAGTGAAGATTTTTCTGAGATTGTAATGGAGTGTTTTAAGTGAGTGGACCTTTTGTACTCAATAAAATATTTAGTAGGTTGTAGTAAATATTAATTTGTCCTCACTTCAAGATAATACAACATGCTGTGTGTTTACAGTTCTACGCTAATAGAATGGTATTCCTGGAAAAGAGTTAATCCATTCTTAAGAGTCAAACCTGCTAAAAATAAATTTTCTAATAATGCTTTAAATAGTAATTGTTGAAGTTGTTTCACTCTATCCTTTCAAAATGCTGTGTGGCAGATAGGTCAAATTTGCTTGAGCTTTTTTATGCATTTGGTGTAGTAATGATTTTAGTACTCATTTGTATTTAAAGCTGAACTTAAACATCATTATGCTGGGACTTTCTTGTTTTGAGTGACTGAAAATGTGTTTACAATAGCTTATATTTTGGGAGGGCAGTGGTAGAAATGGCTTAACTGAAAAGCTGGGAATGGAACATCTCCCTGTCAATCATATGTTAACGTACTTTGTTACTGACCATATTGTATTTGAGATGAAGCAATGTGAATGCTGTCTTATCCCTCAGTTAGATAAGCTTTCAAAGGTGATCTCCAAATCATGTCTGCCACAGAGCAAGGATTTGCTGAGAGTGACAAACACATGCCCACTACTTTTCCTGTATGCTTTTCAATAACTGAATTCCAAGGCTCCTTACAGAAAGGAAATGTCTTAGAAAACTCTCAATAGTACACCTCAATACAGCAGGATACATCGAGTGAAAAGCAGAACTGTTTTTGCAAGTCAGGATTTATAAACTTTAATAATACACTTATCAGGAAGAAACGGAAATTCAGTTTAGAGTGTTTGGAGAAATCATCTTGACGGGTAATACTAATTCATTTCTTCTTGCTATTGCACTGCTTCATTGATAGTTCACACGGTTTGATGGCCTTTTGGAGCCAATTTAGCCCTTTGTGGCTCATCATAATCTCATCCTTCATCCCTGTGATTTCAGAGGCTTTATGGAAATACCATGCAGCTGTGTATGTGCTTTAGCACGGCTGATAACAGTGTCTTAGATAACCCCATCAATCTTAATGACATTTTCTACTAATCAGCAAGAGGCTTGCAATTTATTTTTCTTTTTAGCTTTTTCATTGCCTTTCCCTCTATCTATCTATCTATCTATCTATCTATCTATCTATCTATCAAAAAAAAAATAATCAAACAGTGCTTTAGCCTTGCCATGCTAAACTCAGTCTCCTACATACCCACCAAGTATTTTTTAACTGTGTGCAGTTTTGCTTCTTCATGGTCATTCAGCTGTTTTTCTCATAGTTACTCTTTGCTGATTTAATTGCTTTGTTCCTACTATTTCCCTATACAAGGTTAATACATGAGGGGTTGCCCTGCAGACACCACATAGATTTAAAAGTTGCAAGACACTCAGAGAAACGTACTTTAAAGCACACCTTTCAACATCACCTTTCTTGGAGTTAGATGGAGGATCCTCAGAAGACAAATGACATAAGAAAAGGAAAATTAGAACAATTTTTATACATGTAGGGAAATACAGAATTTTTCTTTACCTGTGATTGGTGTATAATAATTGACTGCTTTATTCTTTTTGTTTTGCCATTAACAATATGAATTTGGAATTTTGCAACAATGACTGGCTTTCCTAACTCGAGCAGCTCGTACTTTAAGTTTTTCTCACGTTAATGTTATTTCAAAAGGACCCTGCAATGCATACTTCTATTGAGCAATAAGAATTAATCTTTCCAATGAAACAGTAAGATTGGACGTATTTATTTTTGTTTCTGCTTTTTAAAAAATGTCATTTATGGAGAAGCATCTTTGAGTTTTAGAAAGCAATTTTCGTTCTATCGAAGTGAGCCATAGACTCTCAATGGATTAGGATTTTACGCAAAGCAGGGAGAACATAGTATTTTTAACTGTATCATCATGAAGAGTGGCCATGAAACACTATGTGAAGTTAGAGGGAATACAAGGAACAGAATGATAATAGAACGTAGCATGTGAAAATATATCAACAAGTTATGTTCAACTGCTTTTTAGACGTTTTACTTTTTAATGTCTTAAAAAGCCACAAGGAATACAACTCTTGATTTAGTCCAAAGCACTGTACATAACAGTTCAAGATGTAAGAAAGAATCAGTTTTTACTGTAACAATTGAGGATCTCTGTGGGGAAGAAAAATACAAAATAACAGGAATGTTAATCTACAGATACAATGTATACGAACTGTTCTTAGAGAAAAAAAATCCTGGAATTTTATTCTCATCTGATGTGATTATTTGTAATCTTGCCTGATTGTTGTCTGAATACAAAATACTTTTGCTTTTTCCTCTGTGAAAGCTGACTCTCAACCTGGCCAGCCAACTTCTGTGGTGGCATAGAAGCCTCTTTATTTTCAGCTGTGTGTAAATACTTTGTTGTTGCATCGTGCTGTAGTTTTTGTTTTCATACCTTCCTTGCATCATATGTTGTTCATCTCAGTGCTGATATGGTTCTGGTGCAGCATAGCATACTTCAGTTCTTTGGAGGTGTAGATGCCATTCTGTCAAATCACAGGCCTTTCTTTCACCTGACTCAGTGAGGTTAAAGCTCCCCCTTCTTTTTTGACTTAAGATATTCATTTCAGTTGATTTTTTTAAAAAATTTTTTTTAAACCCATGCCATGGAATATGCTTGGCCAAACATACCTACTATTGACAGCAAAGAAGGGCTAATGCAGTTAGCTCATTACTGTCTTTTCACTGAGAAAAGCATTAAGCAACCATTCTGGGGTAAAAAACTTAATGGGATAGGCACAGCCCCCCACCTCCATCCCCAGGTCTGATTTCGAAGTATACTTTGAAACGTGTTTAACTCTTTTTTGCAGTTCCTTTTCTCCATTCTGACAGGAGTACCTACTACAACACTATGCTAGGCTGCTTTCCATTTTGGGACAGTTTTGGAGTTTGGCACAGTGAGCTTAGATCTGCCTTTAAAAGTCAGTGCAGAGGTATTTCAGTAGCAAGATTCTGCCTTGCAAGGTCCAATAAGCAAGTATGGTGCTGCTTCTTCGGAAATATAGCTCAGATAAGTCTATTGTACATGGATACAAAACATCTTGTTAAAAAAAAAAAAAAACCAAAAAAAGCCCCCAAAAAACCCCAACCAACAAAATGCTGTACTGCAAGAGTAACTTAAAATAGCTTTCTGTGAAAGTGGCTGAATGTTTTGGGAACAATTTTACAAAATACTGTTTTAGGAATACTACCAAGTATTTTGATTAATAACATGAATGGTGGAATACAAAATATACTTTTAAAATTTCCAGAGAATGTCAATCTGAAAGGACCTGCAAGCATATCTTTAGAATTAAAAATTACTTTGATGAGTTGGCGACTGAACAGAATGCAGCTTACAAAGGGCAAATTAAAAGGTCTACACTTAAAAATACTCAGCTGTGAAAATAGAAATGCATAATGACTGCGTAGGTAATTTACACTACAGTGATTTTAACTTCTAGTAAATGAGAAGTAGAACGTATTAAAGATATGCTATTGCAAAAAAGGCATACGAATGCCATACTTTTTATATAAAAACAGAATAAACATTAATAAGGTCTATGAAACTGTACTCCTGAAAAATTCAGTATTTGTAAAGCTTCAGCTGCAAGGCAGTATTCTGGGAACAATGCTTCAAGAAGAAAGTGGCTTAATCAGTGGAAGTACTGAGGAGAGCAATATGAAGCATCAGAACTCTGGAAACTGTGACCTGTAGGAAGAAGCTGGGGAAGAGACGCTTGAGCAAGGACTTGATAATAGTCCTCACTTACATAAAAAGCAGCTGCAAATAAGGAAGCGATCAATCTCTGTATTCACTGTGCAGTAGCCTTACTTTGCTGCAATGTCAGTTTAGGATCAGCAGCAGGAAAAACTTACTAAAGGAAGAGCAGTTAAAAACTGGACAAAGTTGCTTAAAAAGGCAGTGAAATCTCTAGTGCTAAAAGTTTACAGAAACATTTTAGACAAAAGTTGTGTGTATAGCTTATCCTGGCAGCTGATGTAGAGAAAGGCATTGAGGAGTGAGAGAGGCAGCCAAATGGTCTGTCTAGATCAATTGTATTTCTCTATTATTTGCATACCTAGCTCACATTGAGGACACTGATGATTTTTAAGTGCTCTTGAGAAAGTGGTGTTCTTGTGCTTGATAACCTTATTTTATTTTGTCTATTGCTAACAGATTTTGGAATAAATAAAAATAACCTGAAGTGATCTCTTTTCAAATACAGTAGCAATTATTTGCTTTTATCACATATGTTTCTTTCAATTTAGAAACTGAAAGGTAAAAAGCTTATTTAGAGGTCTGGTCATTTAATACAGTATGTTAATTTATTAATAACAAGCAAGAAGGTGTATGAGTTATTGGAACCAGAATCAGAATCCCAACTTGGAAGCAGTGTGTCATAGGCATGAACTGTTTAGTCCCTAGGGCACACTTGCAGATGGTCTTTATTCATTTAGCACTTCCTGTTGGCTCATTCCCAAAATCCAGAGTACTTTGTTCTCCTTCCCTCCAAGTTGGAAATAAAATGTTATGGTCGTAGTTGAGGAGGGGGTATGGCACAGTACAAGTAGGCACAACTTAGTACGCATGTGTCCAAATACAGGGTATTACTGTAGCCTTTTAGACCTGTGGGAGCTTAACAGCCAGTGCCAGATGCATCCCAGTTATGCACCATTGAAGATGTCATTTTGGAAGGAAAACAGGAGTGGATGTGAGAAGCGAGAGAGAGGTGTCTGCCCAAATTAAAATGTGTAATCTTAGCACAATAATTCAAATGCACTAGAAGTAATATTCCTTTATAGTGCTGATGTCCATGTAGCATATATTGAACAGAACGTACATCACTGTTTAAACCTTTTTTCTATCTCTGTAGGAGGAAAAGTGGCATGGGCATGTTGTGCATGAATGACGTTATTCTGAATGACTGAGTAATACTGAGGCTTTGCTTTCACTCAGCCTTGGTGACCAGATCGATCTGCAGCTATGTGCTAACTTTGATTCCAGCCCACTGCTCGCTAACATGATGAATATGAACTAGCTTTGAATGCTTTCCAGTCTGTACAGTACCACAGCTAATACTAACGTTGACTGTGTTCTAGGACTGGGAAGTGTGGTGTCTGTGTACCTATTGCCCACAGTCCAGTGTTGGACCGTGGAATTAGATTAGTATGTACAACATTTTTTGTCACTGACCAAGATACAAACATAATACCACAAACTGAAGTTTGTAGATGGTAAAAAGAGCAGAGAAGGGGAAATATTGGAGAAGTGACTGAGTCGTAACAAACTGAATCACTTAGCTGCAAGCAAGTAACTTTTTTTAAAAAATTATCATTTAAAATCATCTACGTAGCAAAAAAGAATATAGCCTATCAGGGGGGACTTCTACCATTTCAACAGAGCCTTGGAATATGAGTTCCATGTAATGTGGTCCAGAAGGCATAATGCAGTCCTTGGATGTGTAAGCAACTGGCTTCTTACATAGAGTTGCTTTATTCAGAATGCTTGACTTCTATTGGGTAGTGTGTCCAGTTGTCATACATGAAAGTTCGAGAAGAAAGTTTATAACTTGCAAAGTTAGAGAAACTTCATGAAAGTGACCAGTAGGTTGGGAAATCATAGAATGGTTTAGGTTGGAAGACCTTGAAGATCATCTAGTTCCAACCCCCCTGCCCTGGGCAGGGCCACCTCCCCCCAGCCCAGGTTGCTCCAAGCCCCGTCCAACCTGGCCTTGAACACCTCCAGGGATGGGGCAGCCACCGCTTCTCTGGGCAACCTGGGCCAGGGGCTCACCACCCTCAGAGTGAAAAATCTCTTCCTAATATCTAATCTAAATCTATCTTTTTCCAGTTTGAAGCCCTTATCCCTCATCCTGGATCTACATGTGTACTTGACAGTGAAAGATGTAGAGACGTCATACAACTTAGAGAAAAGAAAGCTTTTAGATTGACTTGACCAGAGTAGTAAGTAGTGATTTGTTCCCAATCCATACATATTTACCGAGGAACATAACTGTGATAACAGAGGTTCCTTCAGTTGAACCAACAAAAGTGTAACAACAGCCAATACTCAGAAATCAAAATGAAACAAATTAAGGTTACAATATTTTGGCACTGAGAGAAATTAAGATTTGATGCAACTTTCTGGAGAGTTACGTCTGCCTTTTTGAGAATTTTGGGGTCTTGTTTATCCCAAAGCATGTGCTCTATTTTGAACAAGAGTTGATGTAGAAATACCTTGTCTTTTATATTATACATGAAATCAAATGGTCATTTTAGTCTTACAAGCTCTGGAGGTACACAGTTGTGGATATTTAGTGTAATTATTATATGTTATTGAAAAAAATTTGGTAAGTCTGATGGTATGTGGGAATAGGCAAGCTGTATGGAGTTCCTTTTTTCTTTTAGGATGTTTTTGTTTGGTTTAAATTGGGGTAGAACATAAGGAAACAAAGTCTAACTGTGTATAACTGAAAAGTGTAGAAATGCATTAACTGTATGAGAATACTTATGTGCCAGCTGCTGAACATAAAACATTCTTCACTGAAGTATAAAATCTGACAGGGAAGTGTAGCTGCTGACAAAGAGCATTTTATCTGTGTGACAGTGAAAAAATTATCCATATGGAAGAGAAAAAAATACCCATCAGCTACCTTTGGTATATAAGCTTTGATGTTTTGATGAATTCTGGCTAAAATGACCATAAATCCATTTTTTAAACAGTTTCCCTTCTCTCCCTCACACAGGCTTTCCATTAGGTATGCATTTCTTCTAAAACTTCCATGTAGTGTATTTTACCGTTTCTAATTAGTATCAACATAATCAAATTTCCAAGAAATTGTACAGCCCTGTTTCTTAATTCAAAATCATTATTTTATACAGAATTAACAAATAACTACACAGGAAATTCAGGGGGAATAGCTACCACTGCATGGTACGCTCTTGAGATGTCAGCTATTTCTAGGGAGAAATAGGAGCAAGTGCCTCATTTTAAGACCTGTTTTCAAAACTCACTCTTAAAATGATATTGCTGCAGCCAGCTATCACAGTTCTATAGAAGAAATGCAGTTAGGGTGCAAACTTTTCCAGAGTATTTCTTTTATTCCCAAATCTTGTTTCAGTTATAGAATAGTGGATGTGGCTGTTCAATTGTGTTCTAATAGTCCAAGTTTAATTTCTGTATTTCTTTGCAAAACTACTTCCTGATGAAGTTGAGGAGTAATAATGTAGAAAATGTTTCGTGATGCATTCTTGCCATAGCTTTTCCAAACTGACTGGAAGCAAGAAATTATGAGAGTTGAAGAGTTCAGTGTCAGTTTTATGGCAGTAAGTGCAAAGAAATATGGTAGTTATAAACTACTTTGGAACTTACAAAGGAGGGGGACTTAACAACCAGACAGGAAGGGATGAAGAAATGCCTAAAGACAAGGTTGTTGGGAACAGAGGAAAACATAGACTTGCCCAGCAGTGAAGTACATGTCAAATAATGGGAGGGGTATAAGCAGATCTGTAGCACTAAGCAGGAGTCTAAAAATGGTTTCTTGAGTCCAAGTGAGAAGAGAAGGAGGATCCTGAGAGGACTGACTTGAAGAATTGAAGCCAGGAATGGGTTTGAGTTGAAGAGAGTATGGGAGGAGTCAGTTAAAACTTGTTGGAAGAGGAGAAAGGGGAGCAAAGATTAAGAGAAACTGAGTGAGGAGAAAGCAATGACAGCAGGGAGTTAGTGATGCTAGACGAGTGCATTACAAGAAGGAAAGATGGAGAGGTCAAATGTGTAAAGAAGGAAAAAATGGAGAATAAGAAAGCATAAGTACAAGAAGACTTAATCTGTTAGTTCTGCTAGGCTACACTATTTCATTCATACAAGCAAACATTGAATCATAGTATTTCTGAGGAGACTCAAGTATGGAAGGAGGTACATAAAGAAATTTATTTAATAAAAGTATGAATACCTTGTGGTTTGGGAGTGTCCTGTTGGTCCAACTATCAGGCCATGTAGATGCACAGGAAGATGCAGTCTGTGTACTAGCAAACTTCTAGCCAAAGAAGAATAACATAATAATATAATAGATATTGGGAAAGTAGAAGAGGAATGTAGAACGAAACTGGCAAAAGAGAGATGTTCTAAGGCTCAACAGGATGTCTGGATTTAGAGTTAAACAAGCAAGACAATTTGGCGCCTGCAGTTCTTTCTCACCTCTCTCAGTGGATGGTAGGTCTTCTGACAAGTGGTTACCTTCTTTCGTTGGTGGCAAGACCATTTGACAGGGAGTAGGCATATTTGTTCCAGTTTGCAAAATCACCGTAAGGTGTATGCTCCCCTAGAGTGAATGTCCCTCTTGTCCTGTCCTTGTTGTTGTCCTAGCTAGAATCATTTGAAGGATGAATGCTTTCAACATAGAGACAAATTTCTTTTTTGTTTGTTGTGTTAGGTTTAAGCCTACTGTAGGAAGCATTTTTCAATACGTTTTTCACAGTATCACAGTATCGTCAGGGTTGGAAGGGACCTCTGGAGATCATTTAAGTCCAACCCCCCTGCCACAGCAGGGACACCTACAGCACATTGCACAGTCTCTTTTTATTACTTGGTCTCACTGCAAAATACTGATTTAAGGATATCCCAAATAATTTATAGGTAGAGAAGTATAGAAGGATAGGGACTAGATCATAAATTGGAATGTAAATTCAGTTGTTTGTGGGAGCTTTTTGTGGGTTTTTTTTTTTGGTGTTTTTTTTTGTGTGTTCTGCTTGGGGGAGGATGTGTTGATTTTTTTAAATCCTTTAAATACAGGTATTAGCAATGTGAATTTTTTTATCAATCAGAAGAGGTCTGGGGTGAGAAACAAGCAACTGCATCTGTGACTTTTGTCTGTAGCATTTGCAGCCTCAATGGCAGCTTGAAAGCTTCCCTAGCTGTAATTTCCTAGACTGTGAGATGCAATTCCAAGAATGTAAGATGGGAACTTCTTAATATATTTCATTTATAGTTTGTTACACTTTGCATTTCTTCAAATAGGGAATTGTGCTTAGCATTTCAGAATTTCCAGAAAGAAGTGGGTTATCATACACATTATTTGTTACCTAAGTCTCCATCTCCAGGCAGTCTCCCCAGTGCAGTTAAATTCTGTGTGATGTATCTGAAGTCACTGAGATCTGACTGAGGGTTTGTTGGTTTGGGGTTGTTTTTTTTTTTTTGTTTGGTTTGGGTTTTGGGGTTTTATTGGTTTGGGTTTTTTTTGGGGGGGGGGGGGGGGGCAGGAAAGGAGGGAGAAAAGCTAGGTGTCACTCTTTTACCAACCTTTGTAGTTAGTAAAAAGAAACAAGCTGAAGGCACCCAGAATTTCATGTGGACACTGTCTGGTTTTGTTGTGGTAGTGGTAGTTTTGTCTTTTTACAAAAACCCAGTGTTTAGTGAGTATGAAGCAGTGAGTGATTTCTGTACACTTGGGATGAGATCAGTAAATGATCTGAAAATGGTCCTAGGAGCAAAACTATTTTAGCTGGACAAGAGGTCCTTCTCTCATTCTTTGTGTCCTGTGAAGTTATAGTGTTTCCAGATCCGTTATCTGTGCATTGTGTGGAGATTTATGTACTTTCAACAGCAAAGTTGATTGTGTTCATTTCAGTAAGTGCTTGATTTAGAGGGTATCTGAAAGGGATAAGGAGGAAAAAAGCTGCTTTTTGAAATAAATATTATATTCTGACCATTGCTAGCCTTCATTATCCACTCTATATAAACTGGAGTTTGCTGGCTTTTTGTCAGCCTCATTGCAAAGCTTTGCTAATACACCACCATGAAAATGAAAGTTTCATACACATTGACATAATTAATGAAGAGGCAGGCAGCATGCTCTACCAATTAACACCACAGGGAAAAGTAAAATTGGCTTTCTTTTTGCATGTTGTGCCAAAGTTAAGAACTGTAACACACAGCAAATAAGTAGAGATCCTTTTAATGAGCTGCAAGATCGAGCTGAATAACTCTGGAAGGATGTTGTGTAAACATTGCCAACTATTTAGAGTGTTAAGAGTAATTGATGAGCTTAGTTAGAATTTGGGGGGTGGGGGAAGCCTGTCAAAGAATGGAAGTAGTGCCTGCTAATAAATAAATTTTATTTTCAATGCAGCTATTAGGCATGTTAAAGAATATAACAAGCACTTTAGAACAAATGTGAGAAAAAGAAACCATTTAGTGCTTGCTACTCGACGAACAAGTTTGTCAGAATTGATTTTTTTCAGCTGAATGTTTCTGTATTTAGTGTTTACTCATAATGAAAACTTGACTAACTGTTCTCTGATGCTGGTTCTCAGTAGCCCAACCATCTGGCAACATAAGACATCACTCAACCTTGATTTTTGTCCAACTGTCCCAGAAATCCTAATATTAACAATGACAGGGAAGTAAACAGGTGAAGTTTCTCTGTGATTTATGTGAAGCATTCTGTTTATCTTGAGACATATATGTAGAAAATTCAGAGCACTTCAGGTTAAAAATCTTTTAAAAATTATTTTCATTAACCAGAATTGTCTTAAAAACCTTATTAGTAAGATTGAGTTTTCAAAACATACAAAAATCCGAACCTGTTTGTTGGAGAAAAAATTAATGGGTACTGGAAGTTAGGAGGCCTGATTCCGAGCCTGCATCATCTAGTTAATAATAGACCACAGTGTATATGCAATAACAGAAATGTGACTTTGAGTGTTCAGTGGCACCGGCTAACTTAATCTAGCTTTTTAAGCAAATAAAACATCTCCTTCACTTTCTGCCCATTTTAAATAATTTAAATTTATGTTGATAATCAGTTTGTACAATTTTATTTTAGCCCAAGTAGTGTATTTGGTCAGATACAGCTTAGCACTTCATGTTGTATACAAGCAAGTCACCAAGATTGCTGATGTGTGAGCATCTGCACCTTGGCATCTTAAATAAATCTTCAAATATGTCAAAATTCTAATTAGGGATGCAAAACATAGTAAAGCTAAAAGCAGTAATTAGAAGCTAATAAAGATTATGCTAGACTTGCTAAACAATTGACCTTCTAAATGGTTATATCTTCTGTTAGAGTAATCTCCACAACAGAATTACATGTCCCTTCACTTGGTACGTTAAAGGTGATACCAGAGGTATCCAATAACTGTACACCTACAAATATTAATATGCAAACACAATTGGAGACAATTTATTGATTGTGGTGAAGTGGTACTATATGTTAAGAAACATGTATTGCTGACTAGTTAACTACTATTTACAAAAGGAAGATTAAAAGACATAATAAATGTCAGAGTATTGTAAGACTCAAAAATAATGTTGAACCTCCAAAATTTATGTCATTAGAAAATAAGAGTGTTAATGAAAAACTGTTATTCACCCACCACCACCATGAAGATTTCTCACTAAATCTTGTGTGAGCTGCTGGACGACTGAATTTTTACTACCTAATCACTTACCTGGTGAGGAAGATGCGTTTCTGAATATTTTTCTTCTTTGAGGAATTTTTATTTTTGTTTCATGTCCTCATTAAGTGGTCAGCTTTATTTCAACCGTATAATCAACATTTTTTTCCATTTGCCATCCTTTTACTAGTTCAACTCTGAATCTCTTGTTTTTGTCTTCAGCCTCTCACATACCAACCTTGAGTCATTCTTGTGTAGTCTCCTTACATACCTTTATATTGTCTAATTTTTTTCTAACCTAGATTTTGTCTTAACTTCCCATGAATTAGTAAAAGGTCTTCTCCTCTTCTGCCTTCTAAATTCTAGTTGCTCCATTTTTGTCCCTTTGAACAGTTGTCCTGCTTATGTCCTTTAAAATGTTTAATGGAATCTGTTCTGTCCTTAGCGATGGGCCAAGTCTCTGTTGTGATGGTGTTCAAGACTTCTTGGCTGTTCTCAGTTAATCTGATGGCTGTCATCCTTTCTTCTCAGCCAGCTGGCTGTAACTCTGTCTCTACTCTGGCTGTTGCTACCACTAGCATACCAGTGTCTCTTCTTTCCCAAGGGTCTGAATATTCTGATTCCTCTCTTTTGACATCATGTACATCTTTCTGCCTTTCTGCAGCTCTTTCCATGGTCCCTACTGCCTTCTTCTGCAGCACAGTAGAATAACTTCTAGCAGGTTTATAAACCACAACAGCAACCACTGAGTTCCAGCAGGGGAGATAAGCATGGGTGTAGTAGGAGAGAGTATAAAGGACAAAAGCCTTCATAAGGAGGAAAATACTTTATTGACTTATTTTTGTGAGGATTCTGTGTACAATTGTATCTTTGACTTCTGCTTCAGAAAACGGTTTACTGTCTTTAATGCTTATTTTTTCTGCATATGTAAAGAGACAGACTATTACTTAAGTAGGTTAATTAATTTGTTTGTCTTCAGGTTGTACGAATTTCCTTTGTTGAAACTGGCCAAGGATAAAATATAATTAACAACTCATTAATACTTGTCAATAAAGTTTAAAGTATAATAAGCATGTTAAAGACTGATGATCATAATTTCTATTATAGAAAACTGGAATGATGCAGAGATCTTCAATGCTGAAATCCATGCATTCACATCTTGTATAGCAAGCGTATTTCTGGCCACCCGTATGTCCAATAGGTGGAAACAGAGAAGGTACTGAGACAGAAGGTGACAAGAGTAACAAGAAGTACAAAATAGCTTCTATTGGATGAAAGCTTAAATAGGTTAGGATTCTGGAGCTTGGAATAATGACAGCTAAGTGAAAAGAGAGGCCTACACAATCAGCAATGCTTCAGAGGAGATGGAATGTTTTCACAGTACAAGAATTAGTACTCGATATTGTCAGTCAGCAGGTTCAATATTAGCAAAGCAAGGTACTTTTCTTCATGTGGACTATAGTTGCGGAACTTACAGTTTATTTGGGCTCAAGCAGTATGGATCAAATAGCGGCTGGTATATACATATATATATATACATACACTATGTATATATATCTCTATCTCTGTGTACAAGTTCTAGCTCAGGAGGCTCAGAGCCACTGACAGCAGGATTATATTTTGAGGACAGGTGCTGTGTTCAACATAGCATTTCTTAACGTTCGGTCCTAGCTGTTTGCTACTACAATTCTGGACTAGATGAGCCTTTTTTGCAGTATGGCAATTCTGATGTATTAAAAATATGTATGAACTAGAGGTTGTTGTTACAAAACTGTCATGATCAATAAGGGCTAATTAAACAATTGCAAAGTTCAAAATCCAATGAAAGAACATCTTTGTGTGTTTTACGTTTGTATGCCGTGAATTAAGTTTCTCCAAATAAATACGAGGTACTTAGGGTGGACAGGTTAGAGCTTATTAATTACCTAGCTTTGTACATATAAGCAATATATGTGCCAGCTCTGATCACTAATAAATCCATCAGCTTTGAGGGTTTTCCTGTTCATTTCTACTGAACTGTTAGTGTATGTGACAGGCCATGGTTCTGTCAGAACGAATTGTCCCCCTTGAAAAGCTGGCAGCACAGGGAAGTGACAACTTAATGGAAGCTAAAGCACTCTAATGGCAGTGCCTGGTGAAAGCCCGGGAAAGTCATCCATAGTATTTGCCCTGGCTTTTGAAAATGTCTCTTTGCATTTCTGGTTGCGTGCAAGATATTGGAGCTTTACGGAAGTCACATTTACAGGTATTATTAAATGAAATACAATTCAGTAAAACACTTGTTTGTTGATAGACTTTATTGCACTGAGGTCAGCCTGTCTAACGTGATCATATTGCATGTGCTCTGAAGTACTGCGGTATTACTCATTTTAAAATCCTTAATTTTAGGTATTGCATAAACCCATTTCATATACATAACATGTATAAAAATGTAAGCATTTTATCCTACTGTCCACATGAGTGCGTAAATATTTTTATTTAGATATGAATGGAGTATGTGTTTAGTCGAATGGATGAAAACAATGCACTTTTTTAAAATATACTTGTTTACATATGAACAATGTACAGATAGTTTCTAGTGCCTTTTACTAGTACTCTGAATTAAAAGTTGTGTTGAGCTGATGGATAAAATTATTATACCAAGATTAATTTATGTTGTTTTAATCTGTTTTTCAGTGACATTGGTGTATGCTAACGTATTTATTTATAAACAAACAAAAGCAAGTCATTTACGTACATTACATTTGTGAACTGTGTTATAAATACTCAGTGAGTACATTTAAATATTTTAATTACATTTTAATATTTTAATAACTTTTTATATATTAAACAGTGGATATTCCATTTGAATTATTGCCTTCTTTCAAGGGTTACTTGCAAATAATTGCCTTGTTTCAGTTTTCTTGGTGGCTTTTGAGCACAACCAGAATAGTGGTGGCTTTCAGTAGAATAGTATTTCTTCATCTTTTAATAAAATAGCACGTATGTTTTTACAGGTTGTAGTTAGCAAGGTAGATTTTTTTAAAAGAAAGTGATGTCCATTAATATCATTACTAAGATTTAGTAAAACTAATCAATACTATACCATTTATCCAAGTTCACAGAACAGGAGAGAGCAGACCAAAGAGGATTTCAGAATTAAAAAAGAGAAAGCCAAGTGACTGATTTAAATTAAAAAAAAACAGCCAAAACAAAACAAGCAAAATTATGTATGCTTATTTTCATGATGATTTGATTTACAGTTGGGACTTTCACATTGTTGAGTGTGTAACAATTATTTTTGTGAAGAAAAGGTGAATGATATAAACAGACAATATTTTTTTAATGTTGTTCTTAACAACAGTCTGTTTCATTTCCTCCTTCCGCTCTTTTCAGCTGTCTTAGGAGACATACACTGACCTTACAAAGCTCTGCATTCTATGTTCAGTGAAAGATATTTGGGTTTGCTGCATGCTCTTAACTAATGCTATTAATGGACTAAAAATGGAGCTCTAAAACTTTTTCTAAATTGCTTACGTATCGTTTCTGAAGTATACCTTCAGCAGCTCTGTGGGTACAGAAGATAACTGAGGTATCATTCCTTCATTTGTAAGCACCAGAATCCAAAGGTGAAGTTGCTGATAAAGGCATTTCTTGTAGTGTTATTGTGGATAATTATATTCAGTTATTTGCTTGTATCTTAGATAAATTTATGCTTCACAATGCAATTGGAGCTAAGCACTAAAGAGTCCAGTGCTACGATTTGTCGTTCTGAAGTGGGGGAAAAATAGGTAGGTATTGTCATGTGATATTTTGCATCTTAGTTCGTACAGAAACGTTTACAAATGGTGGCATATTTAGAGGACATGCTTGCTTGGTTCACAGTTGTCAGTGGGATTGTGGACTACAGGATCCTTGATGTAACTAACCAAGTTTAAAGGCAAGAAGAGACAAATATGTCATTGAAAGAATTTCAGAATTGGAAAAGGTCAGTAGAGCAAGGAGAAGAGAGGGGATAGCAGAACATAAAGGAGAAAAGAATGGGGAGATTATAGAAGTCTACAATATAGATAGATACTGAGAATGGAAATCAAGAAAGATACATGCCTTATAAGGATAAGGTGCCACAAGTAGATTCTGCTAACATAGAATGCCTTGAACTGCACCAAGTACCTATAAATCGTAGACATTTTCTTCATACCCCAGAGAAGTTATAATTCCCTTTAAAAGGCTAGATATTTAAAACATTCCTCCTTTTAGATACTTAAAACATTCCTCCTTTTAAAAGGAGAATATTGTCTTTTTGTCAGGTAACATACTCTATCTGCTTTGCCCTCTCTAAATTAATGCTTCATGTCAGATGAAGAAACAAATTTTTTTTATTTTTAATGATCTTCCTGATATTCTCTTTATCTTGAGTGGTCATCCAAAATTTCTCAAGGTGTTATGTTTTTACTTTCATTAGGAGATAAATTGAAAATAGAGACATTTGCTTCTTTGACTTTTTCCTGTTTATTAACAAAAAAGGTACAAAGTCATATTTTGATGAAAACAAGAGGAATCAAAAATTATCAAAGGATAATTTCTTTGTTCACAGATGGTGGCTCCTTACAGGCAACCCTCAGCCCACAATCCTGTCTTTACCTTTTTCCAGGGATAAAATTTCTAAAATTAACTTTTCTTTTTGGCATTTCCTTGTCTCCTCCTCTTGCAGGTTCTCTGTGATTTTTGCCTCCCCCCCCCCCCCCCAATACCACACAGTAACAAAACAGTTCTAGCAGAACCCCTTTGCTTACCTTTATTTTGGTATTGACAATTACCTATGTTTGGGTTCAGACTATCCTTGTTTTGGGTCTATTGCATTAAGGAGTTTTGGTATTTTTAAGGATTTTCTTGAGTTAAGTGTGAAGTTATGGCTTATAGTTACTATCAACTAGATAGTTTATAATAACTGATATTAACATATTTTTGCTATGAAATGGCTTTCAAAATGGCTTATTCTCACTTATATATTCTCATGGAGTAAGTACCGCTAAGTATACTTGAAGTAGAGAAGCTTCATTTCTCTCTATATTCAGTGACTGTAGTTTTTATATTATATAATACATTACTTTTCAGTTTCTTAACAGAAGTGTTCTCTATTAGAAATTGTTTCCTTAACACACAGAGCTCATACAACCTTTGCTTCACTTAAATTTGAATTTTCAAGCCTGTTGTACTTTGTAGTGCAGCTCTCTGTTGCAAGTTCATGCATTTTTAATCTTCAGTGGTGACCACAGGATCTGCATAATGCACAGGTTTTGACAGTTTTGCATTTATTGTTTTCAAACATTAAGGAACACTGTCAAGGTTGATGGTCCAAAGTTAGAACGTCCTTTTAGAAAAAAATCAAATAGAAGTCTTTTATGCTGTCATTGAACAAATTCTTTGATTTAACTAAATAATGATCAACTCAAACACGAAAGCATTACATTGCGAGCTCTTCAGGCGGTGGTATGGTATCACCATCCCTGTTGCATCTTCCCCCACAAATGGAAGGAGGTTAGTTTTGCGTTTCACCTGTAAGAGTGCGCATGTAGTAGTGGCCTTTTATGTCATCTGACATGCTTTCTTCATAGGAGAAAGCAAGGTATTTGAAGAGAGACTTGTTTATTTCAAGCACATTGCTCTACACAGAACATGACTGTCATGCACCAGACCCCAAAACAGAGCTGATGACAGAGAAGGATGATATTATGAGCTCACCTACAAGTAGTTGCAGTGAGTTTGTTGCACTTATACTGATGGCAGGTCACCTTAGGTAAGAAAGAGTTGGTCTAATAAAATAGTACCATCTAGTTTTATACACACTTGATATTTTTTCAAGATGTGTTGGAGACTAGAGTAATTTCATAACAGAGGAGATGTTTTGACAACTTATTTTGCTTTGAAATGATCAGGTCTTCAATACTGAGTGAAATATTGTCATAAGTGATAAATTATTGAGCACAATTTTTTCTTCAGGTAAGAATTTCATCTTCCAGTAGGTGGATGTATCTCCCATCTTACACTGGGTGCGCCTAGCTCCTTTAAGAGCCAAAGGTTCAGAAGATGTGTTTTGCCACTTTTACAGAATCACAGACTTGGAAGGGACCTCTGGAGATCATCTAAGTCCAACCCCCTGCCACAGCAGGGTCACCTACAGCAGTTGCACAGGACGGCGTCCAGGCGGGTTTGGAATGTCTCCAGTGTGGGAGACTCCGCAACCTCTCTGGGCAGCCTGTGCCACTGCTCTGCCACCCGCACAGGAAAGAAGTTCCTCCTCCTGTTCAGATGGAACTTCTGTGCTCAAGTTTATGCCCATTACCTCTAGTCCTATCACTGGGCCCAACTGAAAAAAGACTGTTCCCATCTACCTGGCACCCTTCCTTTAAGTATTTGTAAGCGTTGATAAGATCCCCCTCAGTCTTCTCTTCTCTAGACTAAAAAGCCCCAAGTCCCTGAGCCTTTCCTCATAAGAAAGATGCTCCAATCCCCTAACCATCTTTGTAGCCCGTTGCTGGACCCTCTCCAGCAGTTCTCTGTCCCTCTTGACCCGGGGAGCCCAGAACTGCACACAGTGCTCCAGCTGCAGCCTCCCCAGGGCAGAGCAGAGGGGGAGGATGCCCTCCCTCGCCCTGCTGGCCACACTCTGCTGGATGCACCCCAGGGTGCCATTGGCCTTCTTGGCCACCAGGGCACAATGCTGGCTCATGGTCACCCTGTTGTCCACCAGGACTCCCAGGTCCCTTTCCCCAGAGCTGCTCTCCAGGAGGTCAGCCCCCAACCTGTACTGATGCATGGGGTTATTCCTCCCCAGATGCAGTACCCTACACTCGCCCTTGTTGAATTTCATAAAGTTTCTCTCTCTGCCCAACTCTCCAGCCTGTCCAGGTCACGCTGTATGGCGGCACAGCCTTCCGGTGTGTCAGCCACCCCTCCCAGTTTTGTGTCATCAGCAAACTTGCTGATATTGCATATATACTGCATATATATGATATGAAACTCAATCCATCCAGGTCATTGATGAATATATTGAGCAGGACTGGACCCAGTACTGACCCCTGGGGAACACCACTTGTTATTGGCCTCCAACTGGACTCTGCACCACTAACCACAACCCTCTGAGCTCTATCGTTCAGCCACTGTTCAATCCACCCCACTGTCCATTCATCCAACCCACACTTCCTAAGCTTGCCTGTGAGGATGATGTGGGAGACAATGTCCAAAGCCTTGCTGAAGTCCAGGTAGACAACATCCACTGCCCTCCCCTCATCCACCCATCCAGTCATGTCATTGTAGAAGGCTATCGGATTACTCAGACGTGACTTCCCTTTCGTTTTGCAGTTGCTTTAAATATTCAGTTTCCTCCTTTTAAGTACTTCTTTTGACTGAATTGGTAGTATTAGAGAAAATACAGATTGAATATAACTTTATTTTCCCCTAAACTTAACCAGACTTAATTGTGGATTTACAGAATTATATTTACACATACATATATTTCTTTGAGTACTTGGCTATATACATATTTTTTTCCTTTTAAAGCTAATGGAGAATGCACTGTATTAATGAGCTTTATCTTGTCAGCTGAATATTAATTATCGTATGTCAATGATATTTTATTTTAATTTCTTTTAACTGACTGAAGGCAGTAAACGATGATCTTCACTATTTCCATTTCTGGAAAGCTACTGATTGATGTAAAGGTTTTTTTTTTTCATTCATACATGTATACATACATATGTTAGTCTCCAAATCCATTTCCAAATTAATCGTTAATTTTACATATTTTTAATTGACAAAATTTATATTCTGTGAAATAGTACCAAGTTCACATGCCCACAAAAAGTGGAATATTTGTCTGCATGCTGCGGTTCAAGTAAGAATAGGATTTTTCTGTTCACACCTACAGCTCTTTCCCTCATACCTATGTTGTCCTACCTTTAAGAAGCAGCTTGCCTTCAATTTATGCAGTATAAATACTGTGCCTCATGTGTGGAATATATTTGCACGTGTAGAAGAGACTTTTTTAATTTGGGCAAAGTGTATAATATATCACACATTTTTGCTAAACTGTAAGAATTTTAAATCACTTCAGGAAAAATCTGGACTCTGGAGAGGTATCAAATTTTGTTGGAACTGGGACAGAAGTGAAGTGTACACAATAATTATTTAGTTCATCTCTGGGCTACTTTTTAGATGTTGTGAAGGAAAAAAGCAAGAGGAGGTATAGTTGCAGTTAGAGGTCAATGTTAAGAAGTCCAGGTAAACCAAAATGATTCTACACTATAACTAAATTGCTCCTCTCCCTTTGCCTTGTCCTTCTCCCCCGCTCCCTGGTTTGTGTTGGCCCTACCACTAATCTTTTCATACCTTCTTCACTTATTTCTGGCGTTGTTAATCCAAGGTAACCAAGTGTAGTTTAGCATGTATAAATATCAGGCATAAATGCTTAAGCTGGAAAAGTCTGATGGAAGTTTACAGTGTTGTACAGCTTCTTCCTTGTCTCCAAAATTCTGTAAGGCAGATAAAACATCAGAAATCTCTTGGTAAGGTTTGCATAGGGTCTGTAAGAATTGCTGTAACAATTGCAAAGGTGATGTGATACCAACCTAACTTGCACATGTAATCAGGAGACTGTTTGGACAGGAACCTGCCAGTGTCAATAGTATGCCTCATTCTGTTTACATGAAACAAATTTGGAATTTACACAGAAAACTAATGGAGTCTCTGGTGTCTTGCAGATTTCCTTGGCTTTATCTCCTATGTATAATTAATGTAAGCAAGAGAGTGAATGAGCACTTTTCTGTAGGAGTCAATAGGCAAGTATGTTTGGAAAATGAATGAACTGCTAAGATTAATTGCAAGGCTACCCACCTGAATATCCTGTTGAGAGACTCAGAAGGAAGTGCCAACCCTTTTATATCCAAAAGATTTCTTTATTAAAAGTTGTTAATAACCTAAATAACATTAGGTATCAGATTGGACTGAAGATAATGCTTTATTGTGACGGTACTAGTGTTAACAACTGAAAGCTATTAATTACTGTAAGAGAACATTTCATATGAATATTGATCTTAATCTACTCACCTAGCTTGTTAGTATTCTGCATAATGATGGCCAATTCCAAAACAATTAGAAAAATGAGTTTTCTAAAATCTACAGTGGTTGAATATTCAGCAGAAAGATCTAAATGAAAGTTTTGTGTAAACTACTTTTTGGGAAAAAACCCGAAAATTTCTTAGATGGGAACATGATACAGTTAAGGACTTTTGGTTTTGTTTTGCATTTTTCTGGTCATTTTAGAGATCATACATCTTTTGAGTCTAGATTTTTATTTCTGTTTATTTTAGCAAAGTGCTGCGTATTAGTATTTTGCTAGTATTTAAAAATGGATTTCCTGAAGGGAAAGAAAAGGGAAGAAATAGTATGAGGTGTTTGGGGTTTTTTTCTGGCTAAATTTTAGGAATATTTTGAGTCTATTGGTTAATTCTGTCTGCAGAGCTCTTGTTGTTTTGACTGCCACTAATGTAACAGATGACAACATTGATCTAAATTGTGAAGCCGGTCTTATGAATGGTAGATAGAAACAAGGAAGTGCAAGAAGGAAAATCCTGACTACTCAAAGGAAAGAAGTTTTCAGCGCGTACTGTGTTAAAGTTCAGACAGGGGTTTTTTTCTTTACCATTTTAGTATGAAATCAACGGGGAATGCATAATTTTTTAGATGTGTCTGAGACAGCACAGCAAATGGTCACCAATAAGATTCTCAGCTGCCACACAATCTGGCATAGCTGCTTTCTGCTCCACAGCTCCCAGTTGCATTCAGCCCATTGTCGATGTGATGCCACTTTTTGGCTCCTTGCCCATCTGTTTTAGTAAATACTGTCATATAAACTGATATTTCTAAACTAGAAACCATGTTGTTGTGAGATAAGCCCATTGGAGTTACCTTTGTGATGTGTTAAAGCAGTTTATTGACTTGTTACTTTAAAATACAAATTATCAACATTTCCTGCAGTATACAGAGAAGGATACAATGATTTTTTGAACATAAGACAAGGGATTATAATGAAATACAATCAAATTTTGAAAATTCTTCCTTTTTGTCATTGTAACAGTACTTTCAAAGTCTTAATTGGTTTTTTGGTGTTTTTTTTAAGATCACAAAAGAAAGTAGTGTCCTTGAATAATGTATTTGTATTAATAAGTTTTGGCAGACATAATTTTTTAAGTGTAAAATATACAAAGAAATGGTTTGCCCTATCCAAATTATCCATTAGCACAACAGGACTATCCCAAATTACATCATTACGTATGTCAGCTAAAGTACAAAGATTCAGGAGGATGAAGAGCAGCTTTATTCTTACAGAAATTGAATAGAATCAAAGATGAGTTAAAAGAAATGCGGTATCCAGGAACAGACAACATCCTATCATCAACTTAACCTATTAACAAACCCAGAGGCAATGGCAAAGAAGCCAACACAAATGTCAGTGGAGTGTGCCAAAGAGCCAGATGCCATCACTGGAAAATGACTTCCACAGCTTGGCATCTGTGCCTTCTGCTGGTCAGCCAAAGAGAAAGAAAAGCTGTGAAGTATGATTATTTTGGGGTGTGTATGGAGCATGTTTCCCTCTCTTCCCATTACCTCTCTTCATAGCAGTGGTCTTGGCTAACTTACACCAGGAATAGTAGTGACAGGTTTAGAAAGGACACAGGCATATCTGTACACATATATGTATGTATAAAGATGCGTATGCTTGCTTTTGGGCATTTGGGTAGGATGGAACAGAAAAAGAGGGAGACCAGGGAAGAAGGCAGAAGAATACAGAGCAAAGTAAAATCAGAGCAACACATAATAGGATTATGAAAATAAATGTTTACCTTTCATACTTCTTACGGTGTTTGTTTATTTTAGTATTTTCAATAGTGAAACTTCAATAGTTTCTCTAACTTTTCCTAAGTCAGATCTCCTCTGTAAATCAAACAAATTTTTGATACGTTCTCTTTGCAATGACATTCCTCATAGCAGATTCAAAGAAGTAATACTTGCAAATTTTTTACAATTTAAATTGAATTATTTTATGTGATTATTCATATCATTCTATTATACCTGGATAATATATCTATATATAATCCAAACTCAAATATTGTTTGATTGCTTCTTTTTAAATTGTAAGAATAATTTCTGTCCGTGTTATTAGTAGTCAGACTTTTCCTAGTAGGCCTAACCATTCTAAACTATTAGAAAAAAGTGCCTGCAATAATTTGAGTGGCCTCCAGTGATAGCGGGGCCACTAGAAAGTGTATACTGTAGCTAGTAACTGGTAGTCTTTCATGGTTGGCTAGTAGCTAACTGTATATGTATAAAAGGTGCATTATCATATTCAAATGGCCGCATGTGTATGAATTGGGTGAGGAGATAAACACTGTGACTTCGGATAATTTTCACCTCTTCTATTTTCAAGTCTATATGTTCTGTGGAAACATTTGTGGGAAACATCTTGTGAACAGTCAAAATCCTTTTTTTCAAAAGTGAAAATACAACAGTAGTAAATATGAAATAAAAATGTTAATTAGTTCAGGGAAAACTCTTTAAAGTTATATTGATCAGAAAGAGACAATTTGAGGTGAACTGTAGAGTTAAAATATTACTTTCCAAAGCTTAAAAAAGCTCACAGAAGATTGGTTTTATGATTCAGCTGTCAAACATGGTTGCAAAGACCCAATTTAAGGCATACAAGAAAGGTTCTTGATGAACACTCATTCGATATGCTACCCCATTGACAGAGCAAGCCTTCTTTTTTGTGTGATAGTGCTGGATTCTGAAATGAAACACTGTAGGTAGGAGGAAGTTGAAAAGACTTCAGAAGCTATCACCTGTCTCGGAACGAAAGGATTTTTTCCCCACTTCAAGTTTCAGTATCCTATGTCTTTCATGTGTTCACTACACATGTTAAAGCTGTTAAAAAGATACCAGCGTCATAGCATGAGGAATTATGAGTAAGAGCAAAGTTGTGGTTAGAGCTGGTCTGGATGACAGAGGGTTATTGCTTTCTGAGTTCTTATTTAAAACTTTCAGGTCCATTTTTTTAGGTTCAGTAATCGTTGCTGAGGACAAGAACTAACAAGATGTAATTATCAATATCATTTACATTGTAGTAGCACTGGAGTTTCAAAATTTTTAATAAATTATAAAGATAAGGACGATAGAATTGGCACTATGCAATATAAGATTTTTCTGTCGTAAGAGATCCATATGCATAGATCTTTATACTTCTTTCAGAGTTAAATCTTTAGATGCCTTATCCTAGAATAAAGTCTTTATCATTCGGATTTGAGGTTCCACATGTGTCATCACTGAAGTATATTAGCTTGCTAGTATTACATTTAACTTCATTCCTTCTTCACTGCTTGTTCTTCTTAGACCATTGTAGATGGTCTAAATTTTTTTCACTTCACCTTTTTACACTTCAGTGCTTCACAGGCTTTGCTACCAAACCTTGCCACATAAACTCAATACACTTTTTCCTTTTAATTTTTCTTGATGCTTTTATATATATGTATTTTAATTAACTTATAACAACATAGGCAGGTGCAGGTTCTGACTATCAGGAGCAATTCTGATATTCTGAATCTTAATCTGAATTCTGAATCTTACTCTGAATTCTGATATTACTGAATTCTTAAAGATTTAAAAGCAGCACACCACAGAGGCTTGAATAATTTGATATGTGTTTGGCAATTTATAAAAGGTAAGGGGCTGGTTATTCCAATGCTCAGTAAAAGATTCAGGGTTTTAATATTATGGAATCACAGAATGATGGAGGTTGGAAGGGACCTCTGGAGATTGTTGGATCCACCCCGCTGCACAAAGCAGGACCAGCTACATCGAATAGCAGGTAAATAGGGGCCAGGGTTTGGGTATCTCCAAAAACAGAGACTCCGCAACCTGTGTGGAAACACTGTTCCAATGTTTGATACATCCTCCTCCCAGTAAAAAAGGTTTTCTTATGTTTAAATGTGCAGGGATGTCCTGTTTGTCTGTCTGTGCCCATTGCCTGGACAGCAGTGAGACGTGTCTGGCTTCATCTTCTTTATTCTCTTCCATCAGGTATTTATGCACATTGGTAAGGTCCCCCGAGCCTTGTCTTATCATGGCTAAACAATCTCAGTTCTCTCAGCCTCTCCATGTACATCAGATGCTCCATTCCCTTAATCATCTTTCTGACCCTTTGCTGGACTTGCTCCAGCATGTCCATCTCTCTTGTACTCGGGAGCACAGAAGTGGACACAGGACTCCAGGTGTGGCCTTACCAATGCTGAGTTAAAGGGGAAGGATCACCTCCTTTGTGGTCTGCTCACCAGGCCCCTTCTAACACAACGCGGGATGCTGGAGACCTAGTTTGCTGCAAGGACCCATTGCTGGCTTGTGTTCAACTTGTCCTGGTCTTCCATGTCCTTCCTTTTCTCTAAAGCTGCTTTTCACCCAGTTGTTCCCCAGCCTGTGCTTGCGCACGGGGCTGTTCCTCCCCAGATGCAGGACTCAGCGTTCCTCAGTGTACTGTTTTCCTCATCTTCATTACCAGGCTTCGTCACTTTGCTTGCATTTATTGTAGTAGTAGTTTTTGTATTGCTTTGAGTAATGGATAAAGTCTGATTTTCAGGTTTTTGTTCTTCCAACCCGTTGAACTGTATTCTGTGAGTCATAAATCTTATGGATATTTTGCAGTTTGAAGTTCACAGAAAACATTGTTCAAACATCTTATTACTGTTTCATTAAAACCTTTTTCTTTATGCTACAACACAAAAATGTTTTGAATTTTGAGTTATCATGGGCAATGGTGTTTTATTGTATGCTGAACTCAAGCTATGTTGTTTAAATGTTTTTTCTTTCCTTTTGCTTTTCATTTCTCTCTTATCTGAGACATTTAATATCCTCAGATTTTTTTTGTTAGTGGCTATTTGGAAATCAACACATTACTTGTATGGCTCAACTGTTGCCACTGACATAGTCACATTACAGTTAAAGCTTTTAAAGGTGACTTTTTAGAAAATTACTGAGAACTCAATGCCTTGAATTTCAGTGAGTCCATTGCCTTATTATTCTTTGAAAACCCCAATACAAAAACTTTAGGTGGTTACATTTAAATTATACATGTTAATGAGTTGGAGGAAGAATGAACCAAGGAGGTACAAAGCTTCTGAGTCATAAAAAAAAAAAAGTTTAAAAGTACTTTTAACTACGGAAAACATTAGTGATCTTTTTTTGGAATTTGCAGTGCTCTATTTCTGTGGCTGTAGGTTGGAAACAGATTGGATGTCAGACTGATTGTCAGCATTTGTGTTAGTCGTTTTATATGGGGGTGTTTTCTCAAGTAAAGAATTTTGCATTTATTGTAAAAGCTAGTAAGGCAACTTTCCTATAGCTAGCTAGGTATTAAAATACAGAAGATGTAATTAATGTGTAACAAGAATTTGAAAACTTACCTTATGTTTCAAAGAAAAGAGACTCCTGAAACATAATTCACTACTAACATTGAACCAAAAAATTGAAAATACAGTTTTTGGTTTGTGCTGAAAGGATTTGACATGATAAGTTTTAAGTAGCTTCAGACTTTCTATTTTCTTTCTGTTGCTTTTATCACAAGAAAGACTAATTTCTGTGTGCTTGAATAAACATCCACTGAATTAATATGTCTGCATTTTTACACCTATATCTATAGCAGATGGTGGTGTATTATCTTAGTTGGTTATATACTTTATCTTATTGATCTAGCCTATCATCACACTTTGGAATATTACTCAAAAATCTGAGTTCTGTCTCACTATAACATTTTGAGCACATAATTTACTACTTCACAAAAAGTAGAATTGAAATGGTTCTTTTATGTCAGATGACTAAGACCTCTGCTTGACCAGTTCTGTGACTTCTGGTGTCAAGAAAACAGTCCAGTGTTTTCAATACTATCGTCTATGTGGTCAGATCTCTAGGGATACATTACTCCCTCTATACTTACTGCCCCATTCTTAGTCATCTGAAACCTTTTTGCCATGAGCAGAACAATAAGTTGTTAAATGCCTAAACTTCGTATAAAGTCATACTAAGAGGTGTGTCACAGCTACCAGCAAACACCATTCCCCTCTGCCTTATTGCCAGAAACTCCTTGATACCACACAGAAAAAGTGATGGGTTAGAAATGTTCTGTAATAACAATATAGAATTGTTCTTATTTGTCCTGTATGTTGAACCAGTCCTGTTATGTAGTCAGGCAAATCTTACAATATCATTTATATTTGTTTACCGGCTAATATGCTTTTAAATCAGTGCAACTTTGCAGGTAGTTGTTTATTTGGTTAAAGATTTTTGTTTGTTTGTTCTGCTTAATTTATTTAAGTAGAACAAGAAAATCAAATCATAGGTTTGAAACACTAGGTAGGTTTATACTACATTAACAAATGTGGCTATCAAGTAAAAGTTGGTTTTGTTAAATTGGTACACAGACCAGCATGACAGGAGGAAGACTTGAGCTGGAGCTGTTTATTCTGTGATGTTTTGAATGCTTGGTATCTTTAGCTGCACTGGTGCAAAGTAAAAAAGGTTACTGTGAGAAAGATTTGATGGCTATACTCAGAATAGTTGGCAGAACAAGAGAGTGAAAGTGGACAAGTGGAAAATTTCAAGCTGAAGAAGTATGAAAAATGTTTGTGGCTTGGTAGATGCAGTAATGGCTAACAGTAGCATTTTAGGCTTAATGCTGAAAAAAAAATATATAAGAAACCCAGAAAGAGAGTCATTGCCCTGGTTAAGGAAAGAGGTAAGCACAGTGTAGCCTATGTTTTAAGAGTTAGGTAAAAGAACAAATTTTGGTGATGACAGAAAAAAGTCATTATTTGAACTTTTTCTTTTTGAGACCACTTGAAATAGTAGAATTTATACAATTTGGAAAACAAGGAAATATGTTCTTGTACATGTATATTTGTATGGTGAAGGTTTGTATGTATTTTTAGAGGAAAAGTATGCAAAAAATCTTTTGAAGGGCTGTGTATATTTTTTTGTGTGAAATAACTTCCTTTTTAACTATTGGCTGTTCTATAGGCTAATTGTGTTCTGTAGCATGATTAATTCAGATAAAAATATCTTTATGCAGCTTTAACATTTATCTAAATGGTATGAAACCAAGCTTTTCTACTACATTTCTTTGGGTCTGGATTTTGTTTAGTTTGATGATCCTGTGAGGGTAAGTTTTCTCAGGTATCTCCAGTTCTGTGGGAATTCAGATTGCTCATCAGTTAATATATAACAAAACAAATGTACCACACAGTATAAAGCTAAGATGACAAAAACGCAGCTGAAATTCAGAGACATATAGAGACAGGGCAAAATATGAACTAACAAATCCTGCATGAAAGCATCTAAATACTTAATTTTACTTGTGTAAAGCTTTTGTTTTGCCATGAAAGGTCTAAAATATATGGCACTTTTGTATGTCTAGAATATAAATAATCTGATGACAGCATCATTCTAAAGTTCATGCATGTTTTTAAAATGATTTAGTGTTCTCCTATAGTTCTTAATTTTATCCAGATAACTTATTCAGTTACACCAGAAGCACATTACTGAACATTTTCTTTATCACTGTATAAGTCTTAATTCCCTTGCAGGTTAGAACTGTACTATTTTCAGTTGAGCGACATATCACACCTGTTTGGAAAAAGGTAAAGATTAAGGTGTTTTTATGTTTCAGTCTAAGATTTCTGAGGATGTTTTTTCTTGAAATAGACTCAACAAAACAGAGTAGTAGGCTTCCCGCAGAATTTCCTGCTCGCTACATGCGATTAATGATTAATTCTTTCTTTATCTACTGGATTACTGATATTAGCATATCCACTGCTCCGATCTATTGGTATCAAGGGAATTTGCTTCTAAATTTTATTTGTTTAAACAAAATATGAAAATAACCCCCAAAGCTGTAACGAATTTGTAATTCCTGTGTAGAGCAGTCATTTGTCTTCTTTTGGAAAAACTTTTCCTCATTACAGAGTTTGCATGGGATAGAGGAATTGAATGAATGAAGGAAGGTTTTCCTTCAAAATTTACTTTCTTTAACATGAGCGATTCTTTCAAGAATTCAGTAGGTCGGACACTTCTATGCAAATAGATGATGTGGCAGAATGTTGAGTGTGTGGGTACTGGGTTGTGGACAATGCTCCAGGTTTCTAATCATTTTCCGTCTTAGAATGTTTTCTTAGAGGTAATTATCCCCAATAAACCTGGTCAAGGTCCTGCTTGGGTAATTAAAATATTTTCTTCATAACTATTTGTTTGAAAGAGGATTTTTTTTTTCATAATTTTAGATCTTAAGACTAATTATTGTTTTAGTTTTGAAATTGCAAGGGGCCGGCATTTCAGTGGAAGAAGTAATTATCTTCAAGTGTATTTTCTAGTGTGTTAAAACCTTGTCGTGCTTTAAGATGAAAGCAAGGGGTAAGTTTACATATTTAAGCATGTAACATTTTTGAGATAATTTGTAACTGGAGATAACTGCCATTTTTTACTTACGATTTCCTTGCAGAATGATCAAAAGCTCTCATTGACAAACAAATCTATTTCCGTGTAGTGAATCTGAATGCAAGTATCAATAACATAGCTGTTCCACCAGCAGAAGATTCTATCTGTCTATTACATTATCACCATTGCATGAACTTTCAGTACTGCATACACTTGAGATACAGCCAGGTGACTATGTGTTTTTTGCTTTCAGTTGGGCTAAAGTGGTCTTGCCTGTTACTTTATATCCCTTCAGGTACCTGCCTGAAAAGGAAATGAGCAAGTGATATTTTTTTAATTCCTCTATAATGAGTCACTTAAAAACAAATTTTAGGCAAGTTATAAATGATGGATTTTGCACTCTCTCCAGCTCCTTGTGTTTCTCCAGATTCACAGTAAATTAGGTACCTTAAAAAATGTGACTTCTATGTGCAATGATTTTGAGTTGGTATCTCATATCTTTGTTTGCATTCACATAATCAATACCAAGAGTTAGAAGGCCTAGCTTTTAGTAACGATGCATGAATCAATATTTCACAGCTTACTTTTGAAAAGAAACTATCATTTTCTTTTTCAGAATTCACCTTCACAATGAAGGCAGCACAAGCTGCTTCACACAAACAAGCTGCCATTTGGAGTGTAGTATTTTAGAGATAAAGCAATTTTTTGTGGTCTCTTTTCCAACCTCTTATGTATTAATGTAAAATCAAATCTTAGTCCATGTAACTTGCTGCTGTGTTGTTTAACTGAATGTAATTTCATACCCTCTGCAAGATTTTTGTAAGATTTTAACATTTCCCCAATAAGAATCTATTAATGAAAGATGACCATTTGGGATTTGGTGTACAAAATCGACTCAGGTTGTGAGCACTGACATGTTATTCAGCTTGAATCTGTTACTATTTTTTTCTTCAGTCTTTTTGTATGTCAAGGGAAAAAAATTGCTGTAGCATGTTATGAAATACTGTGCCACATGCACGTAAAAATATATCATAGTTGGCATATCTGTAATTTAGTTGTAAGTATGAAATTCCTATTAGAAATCTATATATCATATTAGCAAAACAGTATCCATCCTGTACTATATTATTTTGGTAACATGATAGCTAGATTTGAAATGGAATCCAAAGGTCATAGTTAGCATCATATTGAGAATTACCTAATCACATTTTCCTTCCTGTCACTGACCTCATCTCTCTCCAGCCCTAACTACAACTGTCTACATTGCAGCAGGTGTGGAAACCCTCTAATATGTTTGTGCGAGTGCATTTTTTAAACCTGTAGTGAAGAAAGTAGTTTTCAGACTGCATATCAGCTCTTTTGTGGTGGCGGTACTGAAATAATCAAGTATTTGGTTATTTGGGATCAGTAAATTCATTATCTTAAATGTATTTGTCACTTTTATTTTTCAGATTGTATCTCGCAATTATTGAAACTATATTAGCAAATACTACATTTACCAAAACAACAGATAAGAACAACAATAAAGTACAATCCTCATCCCCTAAAAAGCCTGTTATTCACTGCATTGCACTTCCTCACTGCCAGTAGCAAACTTGTGTTTGTAAACTTACTTTGAGTAAGTTACATAGCCATGTCCTATTTAACAATAAAGCAACATAAAAATTATGTGTAAGGGTCAGGTGTGCTGAGCATTTGAATCTTTCTTGTGCTGAAGAACAGAAATTCCTAAATTTAAACTGAACTGCTCTTTTTCTCCAAGCATGTGACTTGGACTTTTTACTGGAGTTAAAGTTAAAATTAAATGGGACATAACTCAAGTAAAGTTGGGTTTAATTTGACAAAGGCTATGCATAACCAAAATTAACTTATGATAGTGATAGCACACAAAAAATACTGTGTAACTAAGTAAACATTGGCACAGTATGCTTGGGATATTTGTGAGTACTGAAGGGAAAAGAAGTTTCTACTGACTGATTTTTTCGTTTCAAAACAAAAGAACGTAACAATTTTCTGTGATATAAGAAATACAATCAAGAATGGAGCTTTTTGAATGCATTTGAGGTTTTGTGTGGTTTTTATTGTAAGGAGCAAACATCCTTTGAAAGAGTATAAACTCATCAGAAAAACAGTGTGGAGAGTTGAGTTCAAGCACAGAGACAAAGAATGACATTGTGAAATGTACCTTCTGGTCATGTGTACTTTAAGGAATAATGTTTCCTTTGGTAAAACATGGGAAAAAAAAAGTTTTTCACATACGGCTGTGTACTGCAGATCTGAAGAATAATTTATTTTAGAGAGGTTCCAGGTTCCCAGTTCTTATAAAGAAATGTCTTGCTACCCATATTTCTAATATCTAATAGTAAGCATAATTGATAATTTCATGAGCCCATCATTGGTAATTTCAGGAATGCTTAGACGATTCTAAATTACAGAAGTTTATTCATGTAATAAAGTATTTAAAATTTTGTTTAGTAAAATGCACAGTCTCCTAAGTTGTGCAAAATTAAGTGTCAGTGAATTTATTTTTACTTCGTATTTGTTAAATTTTATAATGTGATATATTTATAATAGAATGCATTTGTTATGTTAATCTAAATGTATATATGTTAGAAATAAAATTTATTATGTCATACTTCCTGACAACATCTTGTTACTTTTTCACTAAGTCAAGCTTTCATTTAGAGAAATAAATTCCTGTTTGGTGCTGTTACTCCACTCCTCCTCTGCAGGCCAGCAGGTATTCAGCCCAATTTTTTTCCACTTGTAATATGAGGCTTACAGATTTTTTTATGAACATTTAAATATTATTGAGGGGAATGAGAACTAGTTTGCCTGTAAGTTGGTACTTGGTATTTAATTTTGCTCCCTGCTGCTCCTCTTTGAGGTTTTTTTTCCTACTTGTGTTCTTGGTTTGGAATGGCAGCTTCAATCTGATCTTCAGCCATCCTTCTGTTGTGGCTTAGAGCATCAAGAACATCATCAAGACATAGGGGAGCACAAAACTGGGACTGTCGCTCACCTTTTATAATTATTACCAGTTTTATAATTATTACCAGTCCAGGATAACTCTTGAGATGTGTAACAGCTTTTAGAAGTAGTTAAAACTTTTGGGGAGAGAGGATACCTGAGAAAGGAAAGCAAGCCACTCTCTTACTCCAGATACGCTTCCAGCCAACAGAGGCTCATAATCTGAAGGTTTCTTATAATCATTGTTAGCAGACTAAGCAAATAGAAGAGAATCACAGACTATATTGACAATGCTGCATGATTTTTACTGTAATGAATAATAATAATAATATATATGTGTATGTATGTATCTCGCAGGATAATTTTTTTATTTAATATATATAATTATATTTTGTATATGTGTGTGTATATATGTGTACACACAAACACAAAAGTATTTGACAACTGGAATTTGATGGATTTCTAAATGCTGTTAAGAGTGCCAGGGCTGTGTAAATTCTGGGAATAACAACGCAGAGGAAAATCATTTCAGATTACCTTTTGGTTCAGTGTTGTGTTTCAGAAATCCCTGAGAGTGTTTTTTGATGCCATGCAATAAGGGGTTACATCATGCTTTCCCCAGTCTATCTGCCTTGGTACCAAATGTATATTGGAAAAAAAATACTGAGTTGTTGTTTTGTTTTGTTTTAAATAGCTATAAAAGGTATACAACAACTGATATTATAGAAACTGGGTATTAAGTTTCTCCTATGTGATCCTTTTAGTTGATTTCCATGTGAACAGAAATCTTGCATCATAAAGATTAAAGTTCAAGGCTTCTTTCTTGGCAGCAAGGTCTGTCAACAAGAAAGGCATTCATTATTAATAATGAAAAAAAGTCATAGCATTTTTCATCTTATACAGGGAGGAAAAGGACAAAGAGACATCAACACATTAAACTGTGTAGCTAACCCATTCTGTCCTCCCTAAGCCACAGTAATGAATGTGATATATTCAGGCAGAGACAATGTACACTGCCAAAACATGTATATTTGTCATGCAATACAGCTTTCCTTTTTGGTTATCCTAGTGAGAGGCAATATTTGTTTAAACAGGAAAATGAATGTATTTTCCAGCTGTGAATTTTGTGTCAGGGCACCCATTTTCAGCGAATTTCATCTCGGTTCCTGGGTGTTTTCTTCATAATTAGATAGATAATGTGTCATTTTTGCATTTGAGGTTAGTTAGATAATCTGAATTTGGAGTTCCTATACAGATGAGTTATTTCAGTCCAGGTTAAGTATCTGGATTTGTAGTTAATGAATACAATTGGAATGCCTCACCTCTGTGCTGAACTACAATAGGATTATATAAATACATAAATAGATTTATTTTTATTTAGAGGAAAATACTCAGATTTATAGGTGTACTAAAAAAAAAGCACCAGGATGCTTTTTTGTTTTGTTTTGTTTTTGATTTTTAACTTGGTAGCTTTTGTTTAATTATGTGTAAGCAGGTTCCCAATTACATAGAGGGTATTTAGGGGGAAACATTATGCTTCCCAGAAACATTTCTAGGAGATACAATCAAAAGCAAATTGTATATTGCTCCAAAATATACATTCCAGATCTTTTGAAATGAAATAAATAAAAATACCTAAAGTTCTGGAAAGCAACTAAATGTCATGTAGTTAACATGTTCAAGAAAAAATAATTGATACTTACAGTATATTACCACTGTTACTCCTATACAGAATTTCTTAAGGGACACAACCATCAATGTTTTCTAAAAAAAAAAGTCAACTGTTATGAAGTAAGAAGCAAAACATTCTAGTGAAATTAAAACTGAAGTACAAGAATAAAATGTTAAACTAATAGTAAAAAACCCCAAACAACCATTAATACCATTAATATTCAGCTTTATAAATTCTGTACCTACGGATACATTACTCAGGAAGAATTCACTTCATACCGTGGTCTTCATTTTGCACAATGTTCTAAAGTACTTTTGTTAAATGCATACTATTTGACTGTACAGGCAAAGAAAACATACACAGTGAGAATGACATTAAGTGGGAGTGTGTATCTTTACATGCAAAGCTCATTTGATGTAACTGTGACGATGAATGAGAAGCTGTTTGGAGTGTAGGTGAGGGACACGTCCCCGGTGGTGTCATAGAAGGGGTAACAAGAATTATGGAGGGCTGAGTATAGATTCAGGACTGCTGCTTCACTCTATGTGAAGGTATCTGCTGTGGGTTTTTTGAAGCCTGAGCCCTTCCAATTCTTAACCTATTTCATATTGGTGCGTGCCTATGACTAAGGGTCTATCAGTCTAATATCATATCTTTACCTGTGAGAAATGACCTTTGGTCTTCTAGTCACAATGATTTATTGCCTGTTGGGACAAAAACCTTGCTACAAAGAAAGCCGATGTCTTTTCTGGTGTTACTTTCTTCTGGTTTTATGTTATGAATGAGTAGTAGAGCCTTACGTGCTGAAGGTTTCTCTGCTCTCAAAACCAAGTGAGTCTTGTGAAATCCACTGCATATTTTGACAAAAGTGAGGTATGATAAACTTTGCAAGGGGGCAGGCAAGACGCATCAGCCTTTGAGACCCGTAGCTGGACAGAGCTGAGCTAGGGGTAGTCCAGCTGTCTCTTTTTCACACCAATCAAATAGTGAGGGATCTGCAACACTATTAGATTGTGTCCAGAAATGTGAAATTCATCTTCAAGATTAACTTGATATATTTAAACTTTTTGGAATGAAATATTTGAGTTCACACAGTTACCCTATACATTCTTCTTAGGAAGCATGAACCGGTTTTTCAGCTATGTGAGAAAACAGCTTAAGAAATGGAATATTTGTGTTGTGGGTTTTTTTTTAATAAAAAAAGGAAAAGAAGAAAAAATCTTAATAGATTCTAGCAGTCTTTGATAGGTGGCCAGAGGATGGCAGGACTTTTTTTCATGAACATGACTTTGGCCCTTTAAAATCAGTCTGAATTCCTGCTCAAATTTGGCTGAGTAACACCTGTTAAATAACTCTCAGAAGTTAATGGTTAAAATCTCAAGGTTTTGCCCCTTCCGAGCATCTCACTTATCCTGGTACAGATCAGGCTGTGTGTGGAAGTCCTGTAAGAACAGCTGACTTCTGCCCCTGGCTCACAGTTTCCAAGGCATCTGACAGAACTGTACGTGGACTGTCCCAGTGAATCTGACTATCTAAGTCCACTGGCCTGCAAGCTTGTTTTTGTAAGGGATTTTGGGCCAGACTGAAGCAGGGCACTGGAGCACAGAAACGCCAGTTCTCTCTTTGGTTCCCTCCTGCTGTCATTGAGGCTTTGTAGAGGACAGAAGTGTCTGATTTTGTTGGAGCAGGGGTGAATGCTAGACTAGAGAACAAAGAGAATGAATGAAAATGGGAACCAAAGGTTTCTTATTTTGTGATTCAGTCGTTCCAGTGGGACATACTATGTTAATTTGACTCTACCCTACATTGACTGAGAGAGGGTCAAGGTGTGTGGAGGAAAGATGGATGTAATAAAATAGTCAGGATGTGTGAATCCACATTACACAGAAAAACTTAGTTCTGGTGTTTCATAGACTTTATGTGTTTAGTTCACAATCTTAGTGATGTATATAATGTACTTTTGTCAGTATACGTTATATGGGAATGTGTCAGTAGATAAAAATCATTTATGGGAGAGCATGTATGAAAAAAGTAAAAATAGTAAAAAATTGAAGTTTCTCCAGTAGTTAGGACTAACGCTGTGTGTACAACTCCATTTTGTTGATCAAATTTTTGTTTTTAGCTTGAATGGAATAAATGAGATCTAGAGTAATCTCAGCATTGAGCAAATACTTCGTGTGTAATATTTTTCAATGAAGGTAAATGCTAAGGAGAACCTGTTAACTCAGATCAGTTTTCTATGTGAAGTATTAGCATTTGCAGTATGTTTATGATTTCAGGGGAGGGGTATAGGTTTTCTTTATATTAGTATCATATGCCATTACAGAGGCCATAGGGTGGATTTTGGTTTATTGTTTTATCAGTTGGTAATACATCTTATAAATCCCTAACTAGCAATGATTTTTCTTAAGCATTCTTTAAAAGCATTTCTGTAAAGAACCTGATACTCATAAACAGGATTAAAATGGCTAATGAATTATGCAGAAAGGCTGTCTTGTTCCTTGACTAAGTCTATTTTATGGCAATTGATTATTTTTTTTTTACAAGATTTAGGTAAATAAGATTGCTAAAGTTTGCTTTTTTCAAATGTATTTATTTCCATATTATTGCAGTTTTGAAAAATCATGTTGGCTTTACAGCAATAGATTCTGAAATATTTAAGTAAGAATGATGAGTAAATGAAAGCACACCTGTACTTTGTGTTGAGACTTTTTTTGGGGGGGATTGGTGGTGTGAATCGGGTGTAAATGATTATCTGGTCCTCGTATTGCCTTTTAGTGTAGTAATACTTTATTGCAGAAACTAATAAGATGAGAATTTTTTCATGTATTTTAACTTGAAAAGGGTCACCAAATCCTTGAGAAAAATGTTCCTGCTAACTTATCTGCAGCACTGCGGGTGTTTTGTGTTCTGAGAGCCCAGGACTGCATTCAAGGAGTGTTCAGACTTAGAATCATAGAATTGCTGAGGTTGGAAGGGACCTTTAAAATCATCAAGTCCAACCATTAACCTACCCTGACAAAATCCACTTCTAAACCATGTCCCTAAGTACCACATCTACCCTTTTTTTAAACACCTCCAGAGATGGTGAATCCACCACCTCCCTGGACAGCCTATTCCAATGTTTAATAGCCCTTTCCGTGAAAAAGTGTTTCCTAATATCCAGTCTAAACCTCCCCTGACATAACTTAAACCCGTTTTCTCTTGTCCTTTCACTTGTCACCCGGGAGAAGAGGTCAGCCCCCACCTCTCTACAACCTTCTTTCAGGTAGTTGTAGAGGGTGATAAGGTCTCCCCTCAGCCTCCTCTTCTCCAGGCTAAACAACCCCAGTTCCCTCAGTCGTTCCTCGTAAGATTTGTCCTCCAGACCCCTCACCAGCCTGGTAGCCCTTCTCTGGACACGCTCCAACACCTCAATGTCCTTCTTGTAGTGAGGGGCCCAAAACTGAACGCAGTACTCGAGGGGGGGCCTCACCAGTGCCGAGTACAGGGGGACGATCACTTCCCTCGTCCGGCTCACCACACTGTTCCTGACGCAGGCCAGGATGCTGTTGGCCTTCTTGGCCACCTGGGCACGCTGCTGGCTCATATTCAGCCGGCTGCCCACCAACACCCCCAGGGTCAGCTGCCAGGCAGCTTTCTAGTTAAGTTTTCTAGCTTTCTAGGCTTCTTCTAGTTTCGTTGAATTTGGCTCACAATAAATGGAGAATGGAATAGATTTTTTACTATTTTTTTTTTCTAGTCTAGCTGCTGATTTTAGTTAATCTTGCTTTTGGTTTTTTTCCTGTTCTGTTTATCTGTGAGATCATGAAGTTGCTGTGTCTGGAGATTACTAGTGAGCCGTTGCATCTAATTGTGTTCTTAACTATTCTGTATTCCAGGGGAGACAGTTCAGATATTTGATATTTTACCTTTTTATTGATATGTAAGATTCTTACGCCCCAGCGATGTTTCTTGGCAGAATTAGGGAATGCAATTTTGGTACCAGTAATAACGGCTTCTAGTAAAAATTCAAGATCCAATTCTAAAACTGCATCTGTTATACACATAACGTAGCTGATACAGTAAGCTATGTGCTACATCTTAATAAGAGTTGAGATTGTCTCTGGAGCGGGGAGGTTATTATGTACACAGTGAGGTATGGTCTGGCTCTTTAGAGTTCCCTTTCAGGTAACTGGATGGCACTAAACACTTGTAATTAGATGTGAAAGCCTTTGTGTGTAGGTCACCTGGCTTATGTTGACTGAGACCTGATGTTAGCACCTGATGACTGTTTAGTGGCCTGGATGAAATTCACGGCTGGTCTCAATTAGTCTTCTGCAGCAGAGTTATCTTCATCACAATTGGCACCTGTGATGGCAGGCTCAGGAGGGAGGCCAAAGGTTTGAACAGGCATGCAGAATGATCTAAGGAGTCATTCTGAGAGGCATTGCTTACAGGTCAGAGCTGATGCAAATGCATGGAAGCATTGGAACTTGCACTATGCTGTGTTAAGGAAGAAGAGGTATGTTGGTATCTGATGTGAATAATTTGGCATTTTTCATTTAGTTAATTTAAATTTTAGCTTTCCTCTTTAATGATGCACAAGATATGTACAGGATGGTGCGTTTTATTTGGTATGTGTGCTTTGTGGATACAGGGACATAATTTAAAGAAAAAGTGAGTTACTTGTGAAGTCTTGGCTTTGTATTGCTTTGAATGACGGTTTCAAAAACGGATTAGTATCTATGCTTGTCAGTCCCCATTTAAATACAGTATTTGCTAATTAATAAGGTTATATGTTTGATGCATTCTTTTCTGCCTTGTTTGAATGGAAATTGTGCATGTGTTTTGGAGAAGATCAGTGGTTTACTGTCTCCTAGCTATTTATGGAAACACGTATATGCTCTGTCAGCACCACTGAGAGGGAGGCACAAGCTTACCCATGCTAGCTTTAACTTAGCTGTCTGGTCTAATAATAGTAACGTTTCTCCTCCTTTTATGTTCTTGTGACATGGATGTAGAGGCCTTCCATAGCTGAGAAGTTTGGTTTGGTGGGTGAAGCTGGAAAATGCTAGGCTGGAGATTTAAGTTAGGATAAAATGCCTTCTCTGTGTATATAAGCAATTAGATACTATACTGGGAAGCACTACAAGCCATAATAGTTTGTATGCTTGCATATTGTTTTTGAGAATGCATTTAGTGCCTTATATCAAGGCACTTTATAAATATGTGTTATCTGACCTCACCGACGTATTCTCTAACTCTTTTGGAGCTTTTGAGTAGCTGAATTTCATGTATCACTCAGGTTTACAAAAAAGAGTGTATTCAAATAACCTCCTTTTAGATCTTCTTCCTGTGATTCCTGTGGTTGTTTTTGTTTTATTCTATGTAGTTTTAATGAAAAATATTTAATATAAATCATGCCGTATAGATATCGTATTGAGATGTGGCAAAGCAAGGTATACTTACCTGAAAAGATAACAGCTATGAGAGGATACCTTCTTAGGCTTTAATATAATCAGAATTAAGCCAAAAACTAACCTTTCTGATTATTGTCTTTCAGATTTATGATTTAATCTGAGGGTCTTTGGACGTACTGTGTAAAACCAAGTTAGAAACTACAAAACCAATTCAGAGCCACTAAAAATAAGTTAAAATTCAAGAGTAATTTATTTTCATTTTTCTGTGATGGTTTATTTAATTCAAATATTTGTAATAATTAATTTTTACCACTAAAATTAAAAATAATGTTGCTATTTTTATCTTGAAATTATTTTGAATTTCGTAGCCAAATTATAAAACTTAAAGGAATAGATACACCCACAGTGTCTTAACTGTATAACTAGTTTCAGTAGGACTCATGTAATTCAAGAAAAACAATGAGAAAGTGTTACTTATGTGCATAAAAACACTTCAGAGAATTTTGCTAAAATGTTATTTTTTCTTCGAAGTACATGAATATGAATGGATTTGTAGGAAGGGGAGGCTTTGTGAGTATCAAGTGAAAAGGAAAAATGTGAACTGGTCTCTCTGAGGTTTTGTTACTTGTAATTTGAGGCAAACATTCTCTCATTTTAAAACAACTGCAGTCTAGACCTTTTAAGACTGACATAAGCATAGTTAGAATGAACAAGCTTTAATGTGTATGTTTTCTTTCTATTTGTGAGGATATTTGTGTCTATCATGACTGGAAGATTCGTGGGAGTAAGGGGAAAGCTGGACAACGTGCAAGTACTGCTGCTTATGCTTGTGGTCATGCTTAACAGCAGATGTAGAATACCTGTTTCTCTTAAGTGTGTCCAGTCTATTTCTGGTACAAAATGTTGAGCATTACACTTTGTACATTATATTGTGCATGTGCAGCATGACTTCTATGTTTTGAGTTATCTTTCTTGGAAATGTTCATATTTCAAAGGATGTAAAGGAGATGAAGGTCCTATCCAACGTGAAAGGTTGTTTGATGCATGAAGAGAGCATAGGGGAGTCTGGCTGTAGATGTGTGAGAGAGAATATTGAAAGGGGTCCTAGAGAAAGTAAGGAATGTCAGGTAATCCATGTGTAAATGTTTGACAGGAGTAGATTTCAATGCCAGGTCTTGAATGGTCTGAATCCTGGAGGATGAGAAACTTGAACTTTATGCAGAAAGCAAAAGAAGTGGTGATAGTGCCAAAAAGCAGCAGAGGGGAAAAGGGGAGTGAATTCAGTGTTACCAGTGTGGATTTCATTGAATAAAAGAAGATCAGAGAGGAAGGAATTACAAGTAGGGGGGGGGTGAAGGATGCAAGGGTTATATAGACCCAAAATTCTTAAGTCTAAAAAAACCCTCCCCAACCACGCCTCACCCCCCCCCCCCCCCCCCCCCCCCCCCCCCCCCCCCAAAAAAAAAATCCAACAAAAACCTCAAACCAAAGCAACTAACCCTTCTCCTAATATATTCTGGCATAGGAGTGAAGCTGGATCGTGGCATCTGCTGGAACGGTCTTTTGGAGAGTGTATAGTTGGCTACTTTGGAAAGCCTTGGTAGTGTTTCAGCATAAACTAGAGCTCAAAGCTACAAAACCCTCCATTGGAATTCTCCTGAGCTGCATCTTGATCTCTTTGGATGAAGATGGGTATTTAACTAGAACCCTTCAGGCTTGGCCGTAAGAATTTTAAGATGTTTTAGTTGACAGATTGAAAGCCACAAAAAAGAATTAGAGATGAAGGGCTAGATTTTGAACAGTCATTGAGCTAAATTTAGAGCTGACTTAGCCCATCTTATGGGGTAGTTTCAAAATTATGAGGAATATTTTGAGGTTTACTGGTAGATGATAATAAATGAAGTCCTCAAGGGAGCTTTGAAGGTATTGCTCATTGGACTGGAGAGATCACATACTCACAGGGAGTGCTCAGGCTGTAAACTGTAAGCAAAGGACAAGGCAAGAGGAGACAGAGATCCGGCTGCAGTTAATGGAGGATTCATTGGTTTTATACATAAGCATGGCAATATTTAGCTGTTATACATTAAAATGAGCTGCTGCGTGGTGGACTAAGTCTGGTGGATTTAGTTTCGGGCAAAATATACAAGAGATGCCCAGCTGTAGACGGAACAGTAAAAGGAGAAGTGGTTTCATTGTAGAAAGAAACTGTTAATTTCATTCCTACAGAGGAAAAGATACAACCTTTACATAATAGTACAGTTAGTCTATCATTTATTCTCCTTTTGAGATTTTACACTTAATTTCGTTGGTTAAGAGATTAATGATCTTTCACAAAAACCTAAAACTGTAGCAACGTGTGTTCATACTGCCCTACTATATATACTTATAATTGCATTGGGTTTGTTTTTTTTTTAAAACTTTTATTACTATCACATCAAAACAAGCTCTAAATTTAAGTGCTTCTGCTGCTTATTTTGCACTCCAAGTTAAATTCTTTCCTTGTGATTTCATAACAGCAGCAAAGCGTGAGATGTGATGGTTGCAAATCAAGGAGCAAAAAATGGAGGTATACTTTTTTTGATTAATGAATTTGTGTGAACATTTTAGTTTAAAATAAGTGTATTCGATGTGAACAAAATAGCGATGGTAGTATTGCAAATGACTTGTGTCTGTATAAAATAAGAAAATAGAATTTTGCATGAAAATAAATTTGGGTGAAATATATATAGTGTGTCCTTACTATTCAAATGCTCTCTTTCTCCTATGTGATACTTAAAAAACAGGCCACAGTGGCAGCAGGCAAAAGTAAGCTTCATCACTTTAGGTAAAACTGTAGGCATTTTTGAGTAGTTTGTAGTCCTCCAATCCTGCATACTGAAGCTTTAAGCTGCGTAACAAGTTGTACACAGTTTTCGGTGATTAATACTCACTAGTTTTGTATATTACGTTTTTAACAAAAACTAAAAAAAAAAAAAACCTGACTTTTGTGATTTACTTTTGAGTTAATTTTCGAAGGGTCACATTGTTATGTCTTGTCACCGGGAACTTTGGAAAGAATATTGTAGGGCACCACTACACGTGCCATACTGATGTCGTCTTGCTAATAACAACCTAAATTGTAACTCTTATAGCTGGACACTTCTGTCAAAGTGGTTCTTTTGTGAAGCAGGCTTGTACCAGTGTGTCAGATTTAAAGAATCTCTGTGTATGTCTGTTTGAAAAAGTTTATTTGGTGGTGTGACAGTGGTGCATGGTGGGTGAGAGTGCTGTGAAGCTTCAGAAGCTTCCTGTGCTTCTGAAGATGAAGCGTTGAAGTGTCTGTGCTAGCTTAGTGCTGGGTGAGGTGGAGTGGGATTGACAAAAGATTTTACTGCCCCGATGCCTATTTCACCTTCTTGGTCTATTTCCCTGCTTCTTGAGTCTGTACTCAGAAGGTAACAGTTTAGATAAAGCTGCCCCCCCCCCCCCCCCCCCCCCCCCCCCGCAATGTGTAATTGCACATCAAAGCTTTCCTAAATCAAGGCTGCTGTGCTCTTTGCTTCCTCCTCTGCATAGTGCAGTCCTTCCTTTGTTCTGGCAATGATGCTTGTGCCATTAGGTGACGAGTACTTTCTGAAAGCATTTGCTACTTCAGTTATCAGCCATACTGTCTTTCCAATTGTCTGGCAACTGAGTCATTTGTGCTAGTGCTAGCATAAAAAGTGGATGGGAACATCCAGAAGAGAGCAAGGGCGATGGCGATCCCAAAGTAATTTAAGGTGCTTTGGAACCTCATTCTGTGTCTTCAGTGCACTATTGTGGTTAGGCATATGTTTTTGAGACACAAGTCTCCTGATAAAATATTTTTTTCTTTGCCCTTCGTTTACTATGTAAATTGCGTAGCAGATTCAATTACACCATCAAAAATCGGGTACAGCTCATTGTATTTGAGTAACTGGTTTAAGCTGAGGTTGATATAACCTGCGTCTCCACTAGATGGAGTTCCTGGTATAGCTCTTCAAGGAGCGCCGGAAAAGAAAACCCTCCGAGTGGAGACTGGGTCTCGGGTGCGAGGGAACAAAGAGGACTCAGAGTTGGATGCTAACCTTGCTTTCTACAGTGAAAAATCGCGAGTAAATCTACTGGGTTTTAGAGATACGCTGGTGTAAACTCGCATAAAAGTGAATCAGGATCAGGTTGTTAGGCCTGTCTTCTTTCCATATCCCCCCCCCCCCCCAGCCCTTGCTTTCTACAGAATATCTAGATACTGTAGGCCAGAAAAATTAGACTTGTGTAGGAAAATATGTCTGTTTGGAAGTGTCCCTAACTCTTTTTAAGGGCTGAACCTTTTTTCTTTTTTCTTTTGTCTTTTGGTTTTTTTTTAAGTTTTATTTATTTTGTTACCTTCCCCGCCCCAAACCCATTGGTGGGAAAAGGGGCTCTTGGCTTCTCATGTTGTGAAAAATCAAGATGGTTAATGTTGAATGCTTGCAAAATATGTATTAAGTGGTGGTGAAGAGGTTAACTGTACTACAGAGTCTTTGTAGACATTGCGTATGAAATACTGGAGAAGTCAATGGACATAACACAGTGCTTAAGAATCACTGATTTTCTGTTTCTATTATTTGCCTGAGGTAAGAATGAGCCTCTGTAGTGTCTTGATCTTTGTGCAAAGACCTAGTAAGAAGAGCAATCTTAACAGAAACCTGAAATTAGAAAAAGAGATTTTCATGACAAGAAGATATCACTGGAAGGATGAGATGTCGCCCATTAATTGAAAAGAATAGAGGGAAGCACTTCTATTTAGTCTTTCTTTTTTGACAAAACAAATTATTTAAAAACACCAGTGATTTTTCCCTAGTTTATTAAAAAAAAGCACACATATAAGAAAATAGAATACTATGTGGAATAAAGGCAAAGATATTAATGATTGCTAGTAATTTGTCAAAATATATCAATAAAGTATTCTATTCTTAAGCTCATAATATGCTGCATTTCCTGGTTTGAAGTCCTGGGAGCTATTTTTTTCATGTGGTGTTAGAAAAGGGTTGTTTAGAGAAAGGGCTGCACTACTATTAGCTTCTATACCACTTGCCTGCATTATTTTTATACCACATCAACCATTTTATAAAGTGGAGAAGTATCCATTTTTCACATGGATAATGTAATATGCAGTTGTGATGTTTTGGGTTTTTTTAATGCTTGACAGCTGGACACATACAATCTATGATAATACTGTATGTGTAAACTTGTTAGTGTAGGGTACTACTGAGACAAGTTTGAAGTGTAAAATGGTACATGGTCTTGCAGGTGATCTCTTTCAGATCTTTTCCTTCATCTAAAAGGTTTGACTGATTGGGCAGTCTGCTGTGATAACTCTAAAACTTTTAGGCTGAATGTTTGTAAAAGTGAAATTTGAACTTCAGTTTTGAAAGTAGAAGTTGACCACCAGATCATAACAAATTGAGTAGATGATTTTAAATTGAACATGTTACAGTAAATTAACAAATGCATTGTAAATGAAAGAGTTTTTGTATTTGAATGTCAGCTGTGTCAGAAATGCTGTTGGTTGTTTTTGCTTTGTTTCAGAGATTCTTTGATTTCATGGTTTTATTTGCATATTCAAGATTGATCAACACTTCACTGGTAGTATCTTTTAAATGGTACTGTGGAAGAAGTTTTTATTTCTGCATTTCTAATTGAACTCTGGCAGAGACTGATTTAGTTGTGTAGATTGGTAGCTGCCTTTTGTTTTGAAAAAGGTTTGTAGTTGTTGTTAATTGATATCTAATTGATAATACCAGCAACTGAGTGTGGGTTAACTGAGTTCAGTTACTGACCCAACAGAGCAGCGCTGAGGCAACTGGAAGATGTCATATCCTGTAGGTAAAACAGGCTTTGGAATTGCATATATGGGGTTTTGTAGAATAAGGGGAAAATCAAGTTGTTAATAATTTGCAGATGAGATATTGGTGGGGCATATGCTGTTCTGTGAAATTGCATAGTAGTTATAGTCATACTGTCACTATGCGTGAGGATAGAAGGTCAGATTGTGTACAGTCATTCATGTACCTTTGGCAAATTTGTGGTGGTACTTACTGTATATATAGCCATAACTTGGAATGTGGTTGTGATTGATGGGTTGGGTTTGGTAGAAGACTGTGTATAAACAAGGAAATGGCTTTAAAGAAGAGACATTGATTTTATTTTTATAAAAATAAAACACACTTTGTTACCTTTTTTCTTTTTAGACATAATGACAAGTTTTCCTTGGAGGGGATGAAAATTGGTAATGACTTTCCCCTGCATCTCTTGAAGCAGCGTATATCAGGCTAAAGAATTCTGTTTCTTTTTTAGGTCTCTTACACTACTGAATTATATATGTTTATCTATTATTTCTCTATGTATAGATGATTTGGATAGTTAAAACATTGATGTTCTTGTTTTAATAACATGAATATACAAATTAAAGGTATTCATGGTATTTGTGGGTTATATTTTTCTTACTTTGAAACGTGTAAAAACTAAGGATAAAAGACCAATGAGCAATTAATATTAGCTACATTTAAACTACTAAATTCTCTTGAAGTAATTGTTCAACACAGAGCTTTTAAGAGTTTAATCTGTTTTATGGATGTCCTTTGAGCTGTAAAATAGTGCAATAAACAGAAGAAACTTTGACCATCACCGTGTTCCAGAACCTCACTTTGGGAAATTGCATAGACTTAGATAGTTCCAAACTGTTTGGCTAGGAAGCGTGCTGCCTTTGATTTTGACATTATGTGGAACGAGTTGGTTATTTGCCTCCTTACATAACGTATTTGTTTTTCATTAAACATTCTGATAAGGTCTTATTAAAGTACCATGTATTATTTATGGTATTTCATATGAAAATGAGCTGAAGGGAAAATTCTATCAGCTTAGGGCATTTGCAGAATAGCAGCCTTTCTGTGCTAGGGGAAAAGAAAAAAAAAAGAAAAAAGCATGACATACTCCTGTCAGAACAGGAGACTGCTTAAGGCAGAGAGAAAGAATGAAAAAAGGAGAAAGGGCATAGAAGAGAGTTGATTTCTCCTCCTTCACGCTCTCACTTGCTCTGTGGTGTGTGTGGCTTTTTGTTGGTGGCTTGGTTTTGTTTTTTTGTGGTGTTTAGGTTGGGTGTTTGGGGTTGATTTTTTTTTTTTTTTTTTTTGTGTGTGTGATAATCTGTGCTGTTCTATATCTGGGCTGTTCTAGATGATCTGTCCATGATAAACTGCAAAAGCATGGATGTTTCCTAAGCCAAAACCAATCCCTGTCGTGTAAGTTTGTGCATGATTGTTTTGGTGTTGATTGCTGAGTTCTAAATACATTGGTTTTGTTGCGTTGACTGCTTTTGAAAAAGAAAATTATGTAATAACTGATTCTGCTGGAAAATTTTCGGTTTTGCATGAAGAAGACTTAATGGATCTAAATCAGTCCCTGAAGCTTGTGTGGGTGCAGGTATGTGTGCACACATGTAGAATGAAAAAGGATATTAATTTTTTTATAATACAGCACCTGAGTTGCAGTGACATGTTTTGTGTCTGTTTCCAGTTAAGTGGGGACTATTATTTGTTTTTCAGAGTGCTCTTAATATCAAAACAGTTGCGCTGATGGTGAAATAGACTTTTGTTTGTGGGTTGTTTATTTATTGTTGTTAACTTTAAACTCTTGATCTAAGATGTATTTTTGTGAGAGTTAGATTTCCTACAAAATAGGTAATTTTAAAATCTTCTGCAGAGGCTTTTTAAAAGGAACCCCTTCAAAACCTCAGGTGTTGCTCTGAGGTTTGACCTTCTTTCGTGAAGAATTAATACTTAATTCATTTGTCAAATTCTAATTAAAAATAGTAGTATCTTCTGTTATACTTGAGTTGTATCTAAGAAAAAAAGAGAGCTGTAATATAGGACCTCAAGGACAAGCTGTAATATAAATTATTTGATTTGCAGGTCACATCCTACTTTATTACATAAAGACTAACTAGATCTACTAATGAATAATTATTACTCCATAAAGGGGGGGGGGGGGGGCATGGGGGGGGGAGAAAAAGCCTGCAAGAGGGGAATACTAATTTGAGGTATCACTCCCAAAGTAAAATGTAAACATTAAATTCTGAAAATTGCAAATGTAATTTTTCCATGTAACCTGATAGGGCAGTCCTTTATAATAGATTGACTAGCTGTCAGATAAATTTGTAATTTGAGATGAGATGGGTTTTAGACCAATTCTAAGGTACAGTCTTTATCCAAGCCTGCTCCCCTCCCCCCAGCAAGTAGACACAGTGTGCCATAGACTTTTGTTTCATTCCTAGTGTTGCTGCTGCAGTGGTTACACAAATATTTCATAGTTTCGCTGTAACGCTTTTATGGGCTTCTCTGGGAAACTAGACGGTGAATGAAACGTAAATGTCAAATTAATTTGTATTTAAAAAACCCTCATTTACTGATAGCACTGTATATTTGCTGGAATCCTCTTGACTAGCCAAGATTCTTTCCCTTCCCCACTTTGTGCTTCATACTTTTGTTCTTAGAAGGGGAAAGCCCTTTTTATGTCAGGTGTGAGTTCTGGGAGGGGAAAAAAAAAAAGTGTGTGTGTGAGTGTGTATGCGTGCATGCAGAATCATAACAGGCATTCAGTCCCAGCTGGGCAATGACACTAATTGCCCAGATCTCATGGATGCCTGTGATGCAGCACGCTCACTTTCTCTCCTTCCCTTTCCTCTCCAGGGATTTTTAAAATGCAGTATTTGAATTTTGGTGAGTGGTAAAGACCCTGCCCTAGGACCCATTTGACAAATGAGAAGCTGTGCAGCATCAGCACCAGCCGACTGAGCCTCACTGAGTCAATCTCTCTCTCTACTAGTCAGCAGCTACTGTTGTGAGACAAGCTTCAGCTCTCTCTGTCATTGAGGAAGTTCCATTTGCTCATCAATAGGCTGCAGGCTGTGTCTTCTTTTTTTTCTCTCTGTTAAAAATTCGTAGTTTAAATCTACCAAGTTGCCTTAGCTGACAAATGAATGTAGGGATCTAGTGCTGGGGAAAAAAGGCATTCAAGAAATACTGTTCCTCACTTAAATAAGCAAAAGGAAAAAAACGTAGTGACAAGATAGGGCAAACGTGCTTGCATGCAAGCCCCCTCACTTGTTCTACGTAGACTTCAGAGCAACACCATGCAGCATCCCCTTACGGGTGCAACCTGCGTGGCACTGCCGAATGTGGGCATGTGTCCCCAGCTCTCCTGTGCCTTGACTTTTATGTACTTACAGCAGGTAAGTTTGCTTAACTTTTTCTTTTCCTATAGTGCCTGCTTTGTCAGCATCGTTTGGGGGATTTGTAATCTTGGAGATATTTTTTGTGTGAATAGACTGTATAAATGTCTCTCTCTGTGTGGAGTGAATGTTGTGCCTGCACTTAAGCATGGTGAGAGTGAGTAGAAAATGTTTTAACAGAGCATCAAGCCTTTGCATATCTTCCCCTCCCAATGTCTTTATTGATGCTGTTTATAGATATTTAACAGAGTACTTTGACTGCATTTTTTTGTGAATACTGTAGCAGAGTTTCAGCCATAAAGGACTGCTCTTTATTCACTTGCAGGCATAAATTATACTTCTAATGTAAATGTGCCCAATGGCAATTTTGTTTAAGCCTTCTTTGAAGCCAGGAATTTTAAGTCTGTGTTGAAACATACTGCTGATTAAAATCAAGCTGATTTCTAGTTCACCGAAGAAAAAAACCCCAGATTTATACAGCTATATTTGTGTAGGATTAATACTTCTATCACTGAAGTATATTGGAATGGGTTTTAAAAACTGTTCTGATATCAGCAAAATGATACCAATTTCTAGTCCATTTTTAAGATTATTTTTTCATTAATTTCATATAATTTTTGCATCTAGCTTTTTCTAAGTATTTCCACCCTTCTCCCTGCCCAAATTATTTACTAGTTGGTACCCTCTTGCTGTTATAACATTAAATAAATAGCTGGATAACAACACATTATTTTTAAACTAGTATTTTGGAATTGTCATTGTATACTACCTCTCTATTTTATAAGTCAGTCCACTGTTACAGAGAGTCATCTAGTAAGTAGGTAGAGCCAAGACAGAAATATGTTATCATGCAATAAATGATTAATCCTGTTTATTCTGTTACTTTCTGCTGAAACTTCAGGGGAAAAAAATCCTTGTGCCTACTGTAGCAAATAGGGGCATTTCTTCCAACTTCCACTACAATAGTTTATACGCATATTGACTTTCATGAAACAGTCTCTAACTTTATTTCTGTATTTACAAATGCCTGACAGATGTTTTATAGTATTTCCTTTTGTTCCTAAAGATTAAATAAAATAGATTTAAAGCTTATTTTTATTTCAGAATATTTGTTTTCTGTTACTGCTGAAAGAACAGAACTTAAGTATTTGCAGGATATAAACCCTTCTGTAGCTTTTTTTTCTTGAATAGTGTAGTATAAACCATTTCTGACTTACAGTATAGAAGTGCATAATAAAAGATTCTTGTATACGCCCTAGATTATACATGTATGTGGGAGGGATTCATATGTCTGCAATTTAAATTTGCCTCAGATAAATATGATGTATTTAATATTTAAATAAATTGCATGTCATAATTAAAATGTATGTCCTTAGTAGTTCTGTATTCTGGATACGTTTTGGAAATGACATTTATAGATCAGCTTTAATGATCCAGTGTGACTTGTGCACTTACTGGTTGTATACAAAATGTACTCCTGTATTTTGTTGGATTTCGTCCTTTGAGTTTGCGAAAAACCAATCTGTATGTTAAAGATCCAGCTTTTGAAAGGAAAAATGTGAATTAAGGTGAGAGGTCAACATGGCCACATAGGGAGCTGATAAAGAATAATATAAAGATGAGGTTAGGTGCTATAATAACCTTCCTGTGTGAGCTATTGCAGTATCATTATGCAAACGCATGTATAGTATGGCACTGCTTTAAGGTTTAAGAAACTGTGCAACCATAATGATTGCTTTAAAATAGCGAATTCAATTCCATCTATTCCATTTGAGAGAAAGATGAGAAGTGATTGCTAATGCACTTTACAAAGTGCTATATCTAGTGGATAATTTTTAACTCTTTAAGAGGATTAACTGCCACAATGAAAGTATCTGGTTTTTTAAGTGTTGGCTTTATCATCTGGCTAATCCTATTGTCAGTTTAGAATTGTTCTGCCTCTACTAATCACAATTACATATAAGTTAAAAAGTCATCTGAATTCCTGATTATAATTGTGGCAGGTTCAAAATTCTGTGCTTGTTGCTTCTTTTGATTGCTGGTTGGCATTTTATTTAGTCTGGATTCCTAGAGAGTCAGATAATTACCATCTTAATTCAGATATGATTTATTATTTTATGTATTTGGTTAAGTGTTTATTTAGGAACAATGTTACTTTATCTCAAAATTATTCAGGCAGAAAGATATTGCTCTGGTGACATTACTTACAAAGCTAACGTAGCATCATTCTGGTTTTAAATAGGAAAGGATAAGAAGTGTTTTCTATTTTTGAAAACATTAATAAACTTTTACCATGACAGTCCACTTGGAGGTTTTTTCCCTATTTTTCCCATATCTGATAATTTCTAGCAAACCTACAAAAATACCTGTGTTTTGTGTGTTTATTGCAAATATTACTATTTCAGTGAAACTGTAGATGTTTTTCTCACTCTATAAAGTTGTCTATTGATCTTAAATACTGGTAACCTAAAAGCTTTGTGTGGCAACTTAATAACTAGTGATTCCCCCCTGCCTGTGGACCCTGTGACCAGCAGTATATAGACATTATGTGAACCTATCGAGTAAAATATTTTTTTTTCCTTGAAAAATTGCACCTCAGATATGTCTGCTCACTTGTACCTCAATTAAAATGAATTCAGACATCTGTATTACAGCTGAGCTCTCTCTCAGTTGTTAAACTTTACTATCTGTTTAGAATCTATGAAAAAATTATTCTCTATTTTTGTGTCTATCTGCTAAATATGCTAATATTCTGTTACATTTAAGTTTTATAATTGGATGTATGTTTTTCCTGAAAGACTATAAAAGGCGTTACGTTCTTCTCAAGCTGGGCGAACCAGTCTTCCTGTCAATAAATATTTGTGTAGGCATGAGGATGGTGGTTTTCTGTGGAGCTGTATTAATCATTTGGGAAAATCTGTGTTTTGGTAGTCACTTATAATTGGCCATTATTTATTTGCTAAACTAAAACCGCTTGCTCAGTTTGTTTAGTATAAATGGATAGAATGTTTTCCACAGCATACCCACAGAAGTGCTCTACTACTTTATTCAGTGTTAGAAACTTAAGTATTTGCTCTGATATCTTCCAGATTATGCACATATATAATGTTTTAAGAGCTAAGTGAGGAACTGAATTTTTTTAAAACAGTTTGTGCATACAGGATGCTTTACCTAAAAACATGTAAAGCCTCACTGTTGAAAATACAGTTGAAGATAAATAAAGCACAGAGGCCTAGTTCACATTATAGATTAACTGTCAGTAAGATATTCACTTGAAAAAGTCAACAAAAACTGAAGGATGCTTCCAAGTTAGTTAAGCTATTAGAAATGGTCTGAAATTATTTGGATGTTCTCTAATGCTTCTAACTGTAGAAATCCAGAAAGAGTTTGCAAACAACATTAAAACCAAAATGACAGTATCAGTGGCGGCAATGAACAGAAGGAGGATATACGGTTTTGATTTGGAAGTTTATACTGCATCATTAAAAAGACAGGAACGGTTGGGAAAAGTGTAGGTGCATTTGGATTAGAATTTTACCTAGTGTCAATATTTAAAGATACGGTAAAAGGCAACTCGGATTCATAGTGTGCCCTATTATTTAGTAATATTTTATGGTGTTAGAAACAGCTAGATACATCTATTTTCTCTTCTCCTCTTTAATATAACACATCAATGCAACAAATAATTTCTGACCACAAGCTTACATCAAATGCTAGCACGAAGTAATATTTGCAGCAAAATTTTGACCGCCTGTAAATTGGGTTTTACCCTATATTAATGGAGGCTTAGTTCTGTTAACTGGTACTTCTGTATGATTTATGTTTGCCTGGACATAGGGTTATTTAGTCGGTATTTTCTGACTAAAGTAACAAAGTCAACTGTTGTTTTGAAACATCACATAATATTCCATGTCATAGTATACAGTGCTGCTGTCATTATTTTAAAATTGGTAATTTTTTTTAATGTTTAATGATGATAGATGTGCTTTGTTTTAAATAGTGAAGTGGCTTGTACAAAGGGTAATTCCTCTTAAATGGAGCAATTGCTCATAGTGGACATTCACAGATCGAAAACAATTGAACTGAAACTTCAATATCAACCTTTTCTGTCTTTAACAAGAAAGTAGATCACGGTAGAGCTCTTGTATCAATGATGAAAAGAATCCACCATGAAAACAAAACAACCCAACAAACCCTCCATCTCTACCCCAGCTATTCCATTAGTGCTTACATGGTAAATTAGTGTAATTTTATTTGGGCCTTAAGCATTATGACTATGGAGAAAAGCTGCATTCCCCACTCAGTTACTTGTGTCATACTTCTGGATCTGATGATTTATAGGAGTCTGAAAGACTTCTTATCGCATTCTTTTTTCATGGCTTAATTCAACATTGATTTATTTGGTGGCATTTTCAATTGATGTAGTCAATAGTGTCAATAATGGAATACGGATTAGAGCAGATTATCTTTGTGCTAAAATTGTGTAAAGAATTAAAACAGATGAACAATTCCTGGATACAGTTTACCTTTTTTTGTAGAGCACAAGCACATCAATTTCTGAATGCCACCATTGCAGTTACAGTTCTCAGCATGTGTCTTGTCTTCTGCATTTTATACTTTAGTGAGTCTTCAGAGGATCAGGTATGGTAGTTGAATTCTGTAACTGATGTTTTACGATGACACTGTTTAAACCTATCATGAGAACACTGCCTTTCTTTACCTAGTCCATTTATGGTACTTCCTCACTCTGTAAAACTTCCTCTCCTGTAAAATCAGTTAATCTGACTTTAGCTCATGAAAATTTTAAGCATGTTAGCTTACAAATTGGAGTCTTTGCACAATTTTATTCCTCAGTCTGCTATTTCATGGCAGTTTTCATGTGAGAACATACAACCTCTGCTTATGACTGCATGAGTGAAAAGAAGCCCACGTTACTAATGCTCACTCACCATCTGTTTTTCTTACAGCTGGGCCTTGAATAATTGTCCAGTAGCTGATGGACTGAGGGCAGGCAATCTTTTCAGGGTTTTCTGATTCATTTAACCAGTTTCGCTGCCCCAAGAGAAACATAGTGCTTATTTATTCATATGTGTAGGGTAAAAACCCGTATTTTACCAGATAAATTATAGTACTCTGTTAAAACAAAAAAAAAAAAAAAGGAATTACCGTGTTACGACCAATATCATGTGGATGCATTTGCTAGGGGGGCAGTGTGGCAGTCCTAGGGAATTTTTGTATATGAGTGAAACCGACCTCAAAAGGTGGGAGTGTAATTGTTGCATCCAGAAAGAAGGAATGATGTCTTGATGTGCTGTTTATCTTAATTAGGGTAAATAATGTCATTTGCTATTCACCAATGAACTTCGAAGCTGGTATTTGAGACTCCACCTCTGATTCAGGACAAATTTAGATGTTTACATATCTTTTGTCTCACAAGAGCTGTTTTGTTGTTTTCCAGAGACTAATGAGAAGTGGCTTAGAGATCAAGTGCTATAGCAGTACTCATTCTGAATAAGAGCTAGTTTGGGGCATTTAACTACAGCGTTGTCAAACAAGGTCAGTCTCTTCTCACAATAGCGAGAGGAGGTGCTTTAGTTAAGTACTCCCCTCTTTCAATACTAGAAGAAAAAAAACCAAGAACCAACAACAACAAAAAGAAAAAAAAAGAAACACCAAAAACCAACCCCAAACACAAAAGACCCCCAGCCAACCAAAATCAGTTAAGAAGGTTACTTGCTGCTTTGGAATATAAGAGCAAGAGCAGTTGCAGAGGAGCTTTCGTGTGGCAGAAGCAGGTGAATATTTTTGGCTTAGAATCATTGTTTTTATAACTGGGCTCTTTGAACGTTTTAAAACACTTCATCTGAGAAGTGATGGCTGGATTTTCTGTTGTGAGCTATTCGTAAGTTGTCACTTGATATTTGCTAGATATGTATATGCATGGTTATTATCTAAAAAAAAGATGTGGTGTGGTATTTTATGCCAAGGAAAGTGTGTTGGTTATTTAAGCAGGGTTTTTTTCTCAGGGCAACTAGTATATACTTCATTCAGTTTGCTTAGATTTTTTTGACCAGTAGCTGTGCAATACTAGACTATGAAGTTTTCTGTTTTTTCAATGTGTGTATTTCTGAACTGGTAAATACTATCATGGTGTTAACATTAATTCTGTTTAAAATATTTTTGAAGTATTTAATAGGTAGTATAAATGAAAGTGATGAAAATTGTGACACTAGAATTTATCACTTTGCTTTATAGAGTTAGAATAATATTGATGGAAAGGAGAAGTAATCACCTTCTAAGAATCCTTCAAGCTTTCCTGCCTTTTAAAGGTGTATGTGCGATTGATTTATAAGTTTTAAAGTGTGACATGTTGTACAAGAGCTCTCCTGAGGAGCTCCTGTCATTTCTTTGCTGGCATTGCTCATTTACTTCTGAGTTGCCTAGTGCAGCGCCATTGACTTCTTTTACATTTTGCTTCTCCTCCTACTCTGTCAGTGCAGCAGCCCAGTGAATTTAATTAGAGAAAATAGCATATCTAATGCCTATAGTATCCTGACTAGTTGTAGTTGGGCCTTTGGTCTTTTGCAGTATAGCAGGCTCCAGCTGTGGAGAGATCTCGCTGTGTTTTGATCCTGCTCTTTTTCGTTGTGTTGAACACATGCAGAATCAAAATTAGGTACTGTAGTAAGAAATGAAGCGTTCAGCAAATTATCTTTCGTTCACAGTGAGTCCCTGATTGTATTTTTTTCCCCCAGATACGGAAAGAAAGTGTGTGGTACTTTAGAATTGAAATAGATGTTCAGATGCTCAGGAATAAGAATGCAAGTGCTTTCATCTTAGACCGTTTTTTAAATTTACCTTTTGACCTTTTGTATCAAAACACACCAAAAATTGTTGGTCTTCCGATCTGTAACATCTTGAATATGCCTTTTTTGTAACTGCGTAAATTTAATAGTATAATCTCAAATGTGTTTGTGAGGTGTGTATATACTTACGTTATGCCTTGCCTCAATTCCTGACTGACTTGCACTAACGTTTGTTGTTATTATTATGTAGTTTTGAAGGCTGCTTCGTTAGTTTTGCTTCCCGTGGCCTCTTCTTTTATAGCTGTCTTCATTATCTCTACTGTGGCCAGTAAGCCTTCTAAAATTAAATAGTTAATTACAGGTATCGATTATGGCCATGGAACTTTCTTCACAAACAAGGAGTGATAAGGAGTTTTAAAATAAAGCTTATGTTTTCATAATGGCACCGTCTTTCACAAGACAGTGTTGAATCTAAAGTATTTGTTTGAAGTAAGTTTCAGTAGGCATTACAGAGGGAAACAAAAAAACCTGTTAAAAGTTCTCCCAAGAATAAGATCTTGTCAGAACAGAGCTAGTGTGAAAATTTGGGGGTGAAAAGAAGTCAGGCAGCCCATATATTCAGTGAGTGTCCCCTCCTTTCTTAAGCTTTTTTTCCTTGTCATGTATTACTCCTATCTCTGGGATGTTACATGGCTGCATAGCTCAATTAATGCTCTATGGCAGGAGGAGGAAAAAAATGTCTCTCTCTTGTCAGAAGCGAAGTTATTTACTTTCAAAAGCTGACAGAATAGCACTGCAGGGGCTTCATTTATTTCCGTTCAGAATGTCATTATTGTGTAATGCAGAGGGACTTCTGCATGCATTGCAGGCTTATTCCTGTAATCTTTAGTCTGTCGGATGGCTACAGAAGTGTAAAATGGCACACTGCAATGTTTCCCTATTCTGACTTTAGCTCATTCACTTTTGCAAAACTGCATTCCAAGTGTCTTAAATATTACTGTTTAGATGGTGATAAATTCGTTTGGTGGTGGTGATGATGCTCGATACATTTGGAATCGAGCTCTGGCCTAGCTGAAAGACTGATTGCATCCTTAGTTACCTTTATAATGTGTGTCATTTTTCCTGATGGGTAGCGTATGGTTTGAGACTGCTTTTTCAGCATTACTCTCTTTTTCATACTCTAGGTTTTCTAAATCTAGCCCCAAAAAGAGTATGTCAGTGCATCATGTTTTATAAAGACTATTTGCTATTTTATTTCAAAGTTTGAGGAAAACATTCAACTTTGTTGTTTTGCGTGTACTTCAGAGACAAGTAGATAAGATAAGTAGTTTTGATGTTCCCTATCCAAGTTCAGTGTGTTTTGTTGCAAGAATACAGGAGTGTTCAGAAATTGCAATTCCAAGAGTTCTGGTTTATTTGTCCTTTCCTATTGCTGCCATCTTTTCCAGCTCCACGTAGAATACCACACTTAGCACATGCACATGAACCTGCCTGTTGCTCTGTGGAAAGATTTTTGATACACTTAAAGTAAAAACACTGATACAGCTAACTTCGGGAGTTCCTTGTGCGCTTCCTTCTGCCTGCTCTTAAAAAAAAAAAAATTAAAATAAATGCTCCAGTGGAAAATTACTCCATTTGGCGAGGAGTCACCTTTTCAGTGATAGTTGATTTTTTTAATTTTATTTTGTTTTATTAAGACAGTGGGCTTTTTCAGTTTCTTTTTCAGTTTAAAGTGGTAAACTAAACATTTGAAAAATTAAAATTTTATTCATTAGTATTAGATTTTTTTTGAACACAACCTGTCTTTAGGTGAAGGGACAAGGATTCTGCTTCTAAATGGGCTTTCTTGCTTCTTGCCTTCCTTGCCTTTTCTCTTCCTTTATTTGCAGACATAAAATCCAATAAATTTCTATTGCAGTTGCTGGGCTTGGGGGAGAAAAAGGAAAGGAAAAGTACAAAGCTATTGGGAAGCGTCAAACACGGAGAATGATGAAGTACATTTCATAGCAGCCAATTCCAATCCCAAAATCCCTGTTGTGCAGGAAGGCTTTCCAGCTCACACAGGAAATTCAGCCATTGCACAGCATAGTATTAATGATTTATACATACCGCACCACTGCTTTTGTTCACTAGCAGAGCCAGGTTGTGTTAATAAAGGAATTTCGGGGAAAAGGGTCCCGGCATGCTGAGTTGTTTTGCTCAGTGCGGTGGATGCTGCCTTCATAAATCAAAGGAATTTAGTGCTTTACAACCTTTCAGAGCGGCTGAGGGTGGTGGGTTTTTTTTCTTTTTTTTAATCTGATTCACCTAGGAATATTTTTATTTCTTTTTTATAAAGAACGAATGAACTACTGGATGAGATCTATCTCGGCTGTTTTAGGGATGATTGGTTTGCTCCACAGTGGCATTATACTTCCATTTGTTTTCCATTTGGTATTTATGCTTTATGGTGTTGTCTATGGAAAGAGGCTAGCATGATTTTATTAACATAAAGAGATGCAGATCACATTATATTCTGTCTCGTTTCTTAAAAGTAACTAAATAAAGTGTAAAGGCAACGTATATTTGCAGTAAACAAAGCATTTTTTAATTTTTTAATCTAAAATAAAAAAAATTAAATAACACTTATTAAAGCAGTTATCATTTTAAAATCATGATTATTTTTTATTAGCAAAAATATGCTTCCATGTTCTTTTGCAATAAATGTGAGTGTTAATTTTCAAAGTTTCTTTTCTTTATCTGGAAACTTTGTTTCCTAATAGCAACTGCAGGATTGGGTACTTAATTTTGTATAAATTCATATAACGATTCTTTTCAAATAGTGGATGTATGTTGGTATTGCTAAAGAAAATACATATCTACATTTGATTACAGGAAGAAAGATAAAGAAGGATGGTTGTTAAAAAAAGCTCTCAAATTCTGATATGAGAGTATTAAACAATGTTATGGGACATCTAGAAAATAAAGACTTGGTTTGGTACTTATGAAATCTAATCTTTACTTTATATTACTGTTTTACAAAAGGGGCGGTGTTGTAGAAAATAATTACAGGGAATGTGTTTTGCAGTTAAAGGAAATCTGGCTTTCCAGGGGAATCTTAAGACTTTGTATTACACAGCAGGCGCAGTGTTTGTAGTCTATTTGGATCATTCAGTCTCATTGATTCATGTAGCTTTTGCTTACAGAAAATGTGACTGCCCTGTCCTGGCTTTGTTACATTAGAAAATATGGTTCCCTCCTAGCTTTATGAAAATCAGCGATGTGGGAATCAGTACTGCGGAAGTTAAACCTACTTACTACTGATAGGAATTTTTTGTTTGCAGTTTGTTCTGTAGTCTGAAGGCAGATAAATACCTTCTTTTCCATTTTAATCACTGGTTTAAATATCACAGATTAATATAAGACAGGTGCCCAGTAAATGAAGTTTATGTTTATAGAGTACTATTTTTGTATTTGTTTGTCCTCTATTATTTGGGTGCATGAGTGTTTCATTGTATTTAATTATGTCTGTGAGGCATGAGACAACAGTCAACATCTGCTCTATTGTTTCCTTGGTTTACAGATAGCTTTGATGGGTTATTAAACAATCTATTTTTCAAACAGAAAACAGGGAAACAAGCTGCACCCATATTATGTAATTTTGTAAAGGTACATTATGTAATTAGTTGTCTAGTATTTGCACAGTAATCTTTTTTTGGTTGAATAAATGCTACTCCATTTAAAAAAATGTTATGATCTTGCGTAGTTTTTATTTAATAGTTCATTTCTGGTTTATAATACACAGGTTAAGGTGATTTTGCCACTACTAAATTGATTTCACCATACATTTTATATTTAAATAATGCTTTTGACTTGGAATGCTAATACAAAAAATTAGAAATGTGTATTAACTTTCACTTATTACTGAAACAGCTACTGATGAGCTCTTGCTGATTACAGAAAAAGTATTAATTAACTTGAATTATTTTTAAGTAAAAGTTTACACTGTTACCAAAGTATCATTTGGGGAAGACAATGCTCAAACTGCTTTTACTCTGAGATCTTACCGAGGGCTGTTCTGCCCTGACTACTCCCCTGTCATGAGAAGTAGTACTGTGTGAGCAGGGAGGCAACACTGTAGAACTTGACTCTTCTACAAATGGATTTCCTGTTGGAAGAGTGCTTGTTTCATTTTTGGGTTTGAATTTTTTTTGTTTTGTTTTTAATGTACCTGTCAGCTGTTTTAAGTTTCTTTATGTAACACTGATGTCCACTATACTCTGGATGGATGAAGGTAAATCACTGAAAAATTCCATCTACACAACACGTGATTGGTTTTGCCTCAAAAATAAAATGTAGAAGAAAATTTTCCAGACACTAATGATGAACAAATACCAAAATTAGGCCTTCTGCAGCTTTTATCATTGCAGAAATTCACCTATTTAAAAACATTTAAGGAAGAACATGAGTTTATAGTGTTTTCATGGCTATTGAGCTGCCACTGTACACTGTTGTAGAGATATAGCTATGTATAGCTGTTTCTTACATTGTGTACATTTGAAGCCTTTGAAATGGTGTTAATGTAATACGGTGGGTTTCTGTACACAGGTTTTCCATTGAAATGAAGTTGATCAATATCATTTTACCATGAACTAAACTACCCCTTGTATATACATAAAGAACTGAATTCAAAGGGGAAAAAAAAGTATTATAAGCATAGTTACTCAGACAAGTATGCATTATTAACTCACATAGGGCTTACATTCCAGATGCTTGTTTAAATGTCATTTTGCAAAATGGCATTCAATTTTTAGGAACGAATGAAAATACCCCCCTTTTTTGTGCCAAGGGCTTGTTAGAAGTACTTAATAATCTCCCTCTCACCTGTCCATGTGCATCAGCAGCAAAAGATATAAACATAAAACAGGGATTTCAAATCTGTTCCTTCAAGTGTCAGTAAATGCTCCTCAATAGATTTGGAGGATTACACTTGCAGTTTTGACTCTCCACAAACATGTGACAAATGGAAACTCAAACAGAAACTTGTAAATACAGTTTTCTAAAAAAACGAAGGAATGCCAGGGTAATGCTGTTTGTAGGGAACTTTGTTTTCAAGGTGTTTCCAGAAACCCACTGTGCAGTGATGGGTTTTATTTGTTTGGGTTTTTTCCATAATGTTTTTTTGCTGAATGGTTTGCTAGGGGGTGTCTCTCAGGAACTGCTCACTATAAACAAACATATGTTTTTTTATACAACCAAACAGACCATGCAGGTGTCTTCAAATACATGTATGGGAATGGAGCATTTACAGGCTTTTCTCTGGTATCCAATGCAGAGTTCGAGTTTAATGGGAGAGAAAATCAGGATCAGAATTTCTGCTGGGGTAGATCAACACAGTTTATTGACTTCCAGTAAGGATGTTATCCTTGCTTTGCTGTAGAATTAATGCATTGTACAGTTTATGTGCATTTTCTCTCATCATCATATTCTTGCTTGAGAATAGTTTTAAGTGCTCACTTACACGAAAATTACGCAAGTGGTCTGTGCCCTTTTCCAGCAGAAAATGAACTTAAACTGCTTTATGGAAACTTAAAACTGAAAGCGTTATTTTCACGGATTTATGAAGGAAGCTGAGTTACAGCAGGCAGCATCTGATCTGTGATAGTGGTGGACAATGGTTGTTTGCATAGCTTCATGAGGAATTAGGGCTATGGAACACAAAACTTTTCAGTTTTGTTTGTATGATCTTAAAGAGCCTATCAGGGATGAACAGTAGAGGATAAGAATTCAGGAAATTTGGCTCTTTTACTAGTACCCCAAATGGCTAAATTTACTAGATCAGTAGACAACAGCAAAGGTTGTTAACTTCCATTGCTTATGCAGTAGTACTAGATTACACAGGCATCTAAGGAAGCAGGCTGTGAAGGAGAACTATCCTTAAGAAAAAATTTGAGGGAATTATAAAAACCTTTGAAAATAATTTCTATAAGAATTAACTAGTCGCAGTTGACTGTAATTATCCTGAAATCTGACAGTTCTGTAGAAGCAGTTATGTAGCGCTTTTCTGTCACTGCAATACCGGAGAGATAAGAGTTCCAATAAGAGCATTTATAATCCAGATGCGCAAGACTTATGTCTGTGGGAACAAGAGGATATGAACTTTCAGTGCAGTTCATGTTTGTTGAGCAACACAAGTCAAAAATTTATAGGGCAATACTACATTTCTTATTTTCATTTGTTCCTGGTGTTCAGTAACATGCATTTTGATGTTTTGCTTTTTTACTAAACAATATCATGGGTTGCATTTCTTCTGGCTAGGAACAGATCAGTATTGAAAAACTTTGAGAAAAAGTAAGGTGCTCTCAGTTCAAAGAGTTTGAGTTAATTTTTTTGTGCCTGATCCTCCTATGTTGCGCTGCAGGAGAATTAGGCACATCGTGGGTCTTAGAAGGGGACTACTTACTCTGTAAGAAAGGCTGAGCAAATTGGGTCTTTTTAGTCTGGAGAAGACTGAGGGGGGATCTTACCAATACTTATGAATACTTAAGGGGAGGGTGCCAGGGGGATGGGAACACTCTTTTTTCAGTTGTGCCCAGTGACAGGACAAGAGGTACTGGGCACAAACTGGAGCACAGGAAGTTCCATCTTAACATGAGGAGGAACTTCTTTCCTGTGCGGGTGGCAGAGCCCTGGCACAGCTGCCCAGAGAGGTGGGGGAGTCTCCCACTCTGGAGCCATCCCAAACCCGCCTGGACGCCGTCCTGTGCCACTGCTGGAGGTGCCCCTGCTGTGGCAGGGGGTTGGACTGGGGGAGCTCCAGAGGTCCCTTCCAACCCTGACCATTCTGTGATTTGTCTTATTTCCTGCAGCAATAAAATCTTACTTGTATTCAGCTTATAACCTCAGTATCAGCTAAAGTCCTGATTCCAATAGAAATAATCCTCTTCTGTTGTCCTTCTCTACACAAATTTATACCAGTCCTTTGCTGGTGCACTCCAAGGGAACTGGCAAACGTTTATTAAAACAGAAATGAAGGTGAGATTGAAAAGGCCATCCTTTCTGTATTCCTCAAACCGGGACACCTTCTGATATCAAAGGAAGTAACCAAAAGTAGGAAAGTTGGTAAGTGGATGACAGGAAAGGCTCTTACCATCTGGCACTGATATAACGGTGTTAGGGTTTTCTGTTCTTTGGTGCTTATTCTATCCTCTTCTGTTATTCTGATCAGTAGCATGATCCCCATAGGTTTACATTGTCCTGAGGAAGTTGTCGTGAGAGATAACATTAGAAATCAAGTATCCACATGAATTCACTGTCCACTGTGGTTGCTGAAGAAAATCACCTGTTTAGTAGAATAGTTACTTAGGACTGGAATGTATAATGAATAAGTAGAATATTGTCTAAGAGGTCTTGGGGGAGGGGAGGAAAGAAAACACATGATGTGATTGTTTAAAGTGAGATCTATTTACTGTATTACCAGGAAGTTTTGTTGAAACTTAATCCAGGGAACTTTATTCTTTCAAAGTAGTTTTCCCTTTATTAGCTGTTTACATGAAGGTGCCTGCAGAGAGTATCAAAGCAATTCCGCTCCCGTTGACGTGGCCTCAGTCCGAGGCCCTCAGACTGTGTGCAGAAGAGCTCTGCCTGGTCTCAGGAAAAGGCAGGTACTCCTGGGCTATGTCAGCTGTTGGCTGGGTGGGCCGTGCACAGCAGCTACCTGTAAAAATCAGACTGTCTTTAGGAGTGCTGGCTGAATTGCTCAACTAAGTGTGTCTCCCAGACAGTTTGTATTAAGAGATAACCTATGAGACTGAATTGACTTCAGACGTAAAGTAGCAATAAAGTTGAAAAAGCTTTCTTAACTTTGTAGTATTCAGATTTGGAGGCAAACTTCGTATCAACTGTGCTTTCAGCCAAATCCTGCCTGCCTCAGATGTAGCTTGTAGTTTTTGGCTAAACTTCCATACTTAAAAACTGTTGCTGATGTCTTGAATAGGCTGAATTATAGCTAGCGTTATATCTCATGCCTTCAAGTCTTGATATTTCATCTCTGGAGAATATGAAACTTGTCAGTTCTGAACAGAAATTCCCTCTGATCCCTTTAAAGACCTGTAGGGTCTTTTATTATTTGGGGGTTTGAATAGGTTATTTCTCCAAGGCACCCTGCTCGCTTAGGATATCTACCCTATGGTGGTTTCTGCAATCAAACCACGGCACTTGGCATAGTAGGGTGCTTGAATGGTGTATTTATACAGGCAGGAGGCATAATTTAATACCATCTCATGATTCACCATGCAGTCCTATTAATATGAACTTTACTCAGGGGAATGAGTTGCAGTTACTTGTCAGCAAATCCCGTGGGTATTAAGGGGCTGAAGTTGTACTGAAAGATCCTCACAGTGATACTCTGCTGTTTCCAAGGGAAGCGAATGAAAGCTGTAATTTGATGAATAATTAATGTGCTAATTGGGGTCAAGAAGAAGTCATAGCTTCCTGTGATACAGTAGTCAGAGTAGCCTGACTACAGAAATAGAGAAGTCTGTAACCAGATTTGGCAATAAAAATACGTGGCTGTCTATCATCTCCACACAACCAAACCCTGATGGATGACAGTGACAGGCAGGTGGCTTATTTGTTTTAAAATGCACTGTGATATTCCTGAGATTCCGTTTCACGCACGTCGGTGTCAACAAGAAGAGGGCCGTGAACTAATACTGAGTGAGACTGGTTGTGTGCTCAAGTATTGGCAAAAAACCTGCGTTGAATGGATGATGACCTATCATGCCATTGTTTGGGTATATCAATAGGATTCATTAAGAGTGGATATTGATTAGAAGTCAGTCTGTTCCTGATTTGCGAGGAAAAATACATTTTATTGCTACTGGTCTGTATTTGCAAACGCATGTACCCCAAGGGGAAGATTACGGCTTGCTCCTACCTGTTGGCAAAATACATGCAAAAATACGTATTTCTTGGGCATTTTATATCTAGCACACTAAGGAGAAGAATAAATGAATGAAGTTAAGGAAGATACGTGAAAGTATGGTAGTAATACGTATTTTGTGAAATACATGTATATATAGCCTAACTATTTTAAAATAAAGATATATGTGATGCTGCTTATCATTTATGCCACTGGAAGATGTGTCATTTTGAGTAGTTTGGCTATGTAACTGCACGATGTCAAACATGCATGAGATCTTCAAAGTGTCTGTTATACATTCCATTTTCAAAAATTTTCAAAACTGCTTAGCTTCACATAGATTGGAGGCTAATCTGAACTTTTTAAGAAATGGCAGATAAACTCAAGAGCAGAGTAGTGGAAGATATCTGAAGAGCCTGGAGATGGGAAAGAGTTTGTTCTCTAAGAAGCCAGCAGTGAAAATACAGCTGATTTGGTACACTGTCCAGCCAATAGGAATTATGTAATAAAAGCCAGTATGGAAGTCTGTAAGAAAAGGAAAACAATGCCATGCTCATTAAGACATAAGAAACATAGTGAAGACCTTTGCAACACATCTTCGGTATTAGGAATAAGTAGTAATGTACGCATGTCAAAATCAACTTTGTTGTAGTAATAGTATTTTCCTTCAGTTCTGCAGCTAACGTTTCTGAGTGATCCCGGACAATAGGAGTCAAACAGAGAAACCCCCTTCACAAATAAAATTGTACAGGGCCGTGGGAGCTGTTGATTGAAGGAGCTGCCCTACAAATGGCTTGCATCACCAGACATGCTGCACCACTTTTTGTAGCTTTAGAAGATGATTTTCTGTGTGACTTCTTGCATGGCCTGGTGTTATCCTTCTTCCTAGTTCAGTGCTCAGCACATTAAATGACTGAAATTCCCAGAATCATCCTGGTTTAATTTTGACAAGAATGCTGGCACAAAAAGACAAATCTGGTTGTGATTCAGCATTCTTCTGATTCATACCAAAACACAGACACTCAAAACTATTTGTTTGGGGTTTTTTTTCAGGGAGTAGTGGTTCACTGATTGTTCTCCAGTTTTGTGCCATGATGTGTGTGGATGATGACAGATCCTTATGTTTCTATGGTAGCCAAAGGGAAGTCCTGCCACAGAGGCATCCCTTAACTCTGTTTTTTTTTAACCTGCTTCCTCTCTCTAGCATACACGTTCACTGCCTATGCAAGTGAGTGTGTTTTGTGACTCACTGAAGGGTAAATCTTTCTATCTGCTATCAGGAGACAAATATATATCTCTAGCAATCTAGTCTAAGCAGGAGCTGAGGTTTCTGCAGATGTAGAAGAGGGTGAGCCATTTATGTAAAAATCTCTGCCGTCGCATGTTCCTGAAAAAGTGACGCTAAGTAGATGTGTACCTTATGCATGTGTGTTCTTTCATTTTATTGTCATAGGTGACGATCTCCTTGTACCAGACACAGGTGTCTTCAAAAGGAATGTACAGTCTAAGATGGATACAAAAATATATCTGACTTGCAGAGGAACAGAGATATTTGGTCAGGATGCTATTCAGCAGTCAGTTCATTCCCCCCTCAATGTTTTTTGGCAGCATTCTGGCAAGAGGAGGTTTTATGGGCTAAAAGAGAACATTCATAGATGTTTATAAGGAAGTTCTTACCTGGTATCGGGAAATTATAGGAGAAAGCATCGGTGCCATTTTGAGTGTGTTAGGAGGTGAAGGAGCCTAATATTCAAGTCAATATGAAGAAGATATTAATCTTTCAGTTGTTCACAGTAGTAGCTAGGGTAGGAACAGGCTGAAGTGAGCCCTTGAAGGTGACAACAAGTACCATATAGTTGCTGAGGGAGTAAAAGGATGCGTTGTGGGGCAATGCGAGGGGGGGAAACAAGTGATCTTTATGGGAGCATTCGGAAAGAAACACAAAGTAAATGTATCACAGTTTAGCTTGTGGGATACTAGAGCAGCAGGTGAATCAGTGCACAGTACTGACAACAAAAAAGAAAGCTTGGAGTTAGTCAAACTGAAGAACGAGGATTGGCCATGTACTCAGAGACCAACATTTGCTGAGATGCAACATTTCAAATAATGTAAGACCAGTTGGCCTATAATGTGAGAGCCTTCATTTTTCTGGGGCTACAAAGCATTTCCCAAATATGCTTCCTAAGTTTTTGCAAGAGATGATTCTGTCTGAAGCTCAGCAGGACTATAATCATTTATGTTCGAAATTTCTAAGTTTGCCACCATTGTACATTTAAAAGAAAAAGGCTAGAAAGTTGAATGTCAGTGGAACTGAAACGTTGGTTTCTGATTGAAAGAATCAGCTAGGTTCATCTTGAACTGCAGCTAGTTTTTAATTTGCACCTAAGAGCTAATTTAATTTTCAAATAGAAACTTTAAGTTCAGAAGAAAAATGTGCTGTATCCCACAAGCGTTCCACATACTTGAAAAAGGTGGGCTCTCCCAGCTGTAAACAGTTTCTATATCCTTGCCCTATACACTAGTGTAAACTGAGGTGCTTAATAAACTCAGTGAACTCTGATGGCATCTGCCATACTTGTACAGATATGAGATCAGTAAGTACCTTTGATTTGTACATGTGATATTTTCTACTTTAAAAGTCACTAAAATATCCATGTTGTATTTTGGTCCTACTGTTAAGTATAATAGGAGTTGGCTGGGGAAGCGATACTTGGCACGAACAGCTCCTACATGTACTTAAAGCTTTGCTTACAAGAGTGGAATAGAGTCAGGTGAGGACAGGGGTCAAGACTGGATAGTGCTTCTGATGCCCTTGGTCCCAAATGGCTTTTGCAAAAAAGTGAAAATAGTCTTTGAAAGACAAGTGTAGTAGGGATAAAAGTGGCAGCAGTCACGGTTGAGAGTGTGGGGGAGGACATGCAGGACAGCTTTTTCTATGCACCAATATTTCATTTAATGTTTGGATCTGCTTTCCTCACGCAATACTAGTGAATGGCAGCTCACCTTCTGTTTTGGGGCATGCATGATACTGGTCTGATAATACTTTTTTAGGGGCTATAATCTGAAGTTGCTGTGGATGATGGAAACTACCAGGTGACTTGGAAGCTACTTCGTCCTCTCAGTTCCTGGGTTTTCCTGTACCAGAAAACACGGAGAAAACCTAAAGAGAAAATTGAGAGCGTCTGGAGAATAAGAAAGGTGGCCAGAAAATGGGAGGTTTGAAGAAGAGCTTAAAGGAATCAAATATGACATAGCATAATCTATGAAGAGGGTGCCAAAGTGGTACCTGAATTATTTATGATCTATGAGATGGGAAAGTTAGGCCGTAGTTGGAAGGAAGTAGAAATTATTTGAAGTTTGGTGTTGTGTAGATTTTGGAAGAACCATTGTTTGTGGTGTTTTGAACTAGATACAGGTATTAAGAAGAATTAATTATTTGGCAGAAAGATGATCTAAATATATTACTTCTGTCAGGGTCTGATTAGAGGATATATCATTGATTGGCTGATGACTGCATTGCAGGGATCTGCCTTTTCCGGGCAGTGTGGCTCCAGGGAAGATGCTAAAGTCATTTTTACCTTGAACCACAGCAAAACTAGGCATCTGCTTTTGCCTGGGGGAATGTTTTGGTCATTGTTTAATGCGCCGTTTAGGTATTACATGCAGGTGGGATCAGAACCTTGACCCTTCTTGCATAATTTTCATTTTTCTTGTTCTGCCTGAATGTGTAACCCAATTTTTGGGCATACTTCTGTCTATTTCTTTCTGTGTGCATCTGTACTGTATAGTGGTCTCCATTTCCTTCCCATTTCAAATGACTTTTTAGCAAGTCTGCAGTGAAATCACTATTAGAGCGCTCCTGTCATTAGCTTCAGTTCTGTGCTAAAACATAAGATTATGGCATTAGACTGCTGGACTGAAATATGTATTTTGTGATCTTCCACTGCCATCTTAGCTTGCTTAACCTATGCTGTTCACCTTTAAACCCAGCTTCTTTCTATGAGGCAAGTTCATAACAGGACTACCCTGTCAGATTTTGGAAGTTCGATTGTTCAGTCAATTTCTGTGTAGAATATTTTTATTCTATATTTGTAGAATATTCTTACATTAACCAGTTCAAATAATGCATTGTATTATTGGTGCAAAACTAGTCTTTAATTAACAAATTTTAAAAAGGTGTGTATTGTACGAGCTTCTTAGCTGTGATTCAGGTAGTATTGCTTGGGACTTTTCAGTCCAATGTGACTAAATTCTTATATTGTTGTTAATTTTTAAAACTGCAGATTCATTTTTGTAAATAATGCATGCCTTTTAGCAAAATTCTGCAGAAATGAAACATAAGATTGTGTATTTCATTTGTGTGCATATATTATATATAAAACTAGTGTTCATCTGCTTTCTTGTTCTTTTATTTTGTCTTTAATTTTTAAAATCAGTTTTCAGTTTCAGAAAATCCTTGAAAATTTTTAATAATAAAAAAAAGGGCTTTGGAAACAGCTGAAAGAAACGTGCACTCCATTAGCATATTGAAAATAGCTTAGCATGTCATTTTTTTTCGAATGGCTTTATAATGTTCTAGAATGTAATGGAAGTGAAACTGTATAGTTGTTTAAGATAGATGATCTCCCCTTTTCCACCCACACACATACTTAATTTTTTTTGCAGGGAGTAACGCTCCTGGAGTAGGCAGGAAGTAAGTACTGTCACCATCAGTGGCTTCAGACAGGTGATTGATGTGCATAGTACTGACCATTCTGGCTTTGTCATAGCAAAAACATTTAGGCTCATGCTTAACCTTAATCATACTAGAGGTCCTGCTAAAGTGAAACAGAATGATTAGCGTATTTAATACTCTTCTGGCTTCTTCTCTGAGTCTTCAACACTCTATGGTCAAATTTTATGTATTCAATATAGTCTTGCAGAACAGGAGTGACTGTTAATGCTAACTAATGGTGAACTGTGAAACAAGACAAATTTCCTTTTACTGTGGCTGGGAGGGAGAACGAATATGTTGGTATAAACTGGTGAAGCTGATGTCATTGAATTGGCGTAAGTTCAGAATTTGGCACGGGGTGGAGATGCAAGTAAAGCTGTATTGTACTTCTGTGGTTTTGATTCACAGAGGTTTGTGCGAACTTAGGTAGCTGGTGCACACATGGGACATCAACAAAGAGCCCAACCAGAAAGTCAGAGCTTGGATTTGGAGTGCCATACGGCTATACATTTAGAAGCATGTTGTTATAGTGAGGCAAGCAAAGCATCCTTTCATTAAAACAGGTAACTACAGCTTATTTTCAAAGTTTATTTTTATATATTACAATCTGCAATGTAGTAAATATAAATGCTTTTTAGATGTTTGATATTTTCATTATTCTGGAATGGTTATACTGCTTGCAAAGGACTGGAGGGGTCCTCCTATAAGTTGCTGAGTTCAGACTACCACTACTATTGGCATAATTTAATTTTCTTTCCTAAGCTATCCTTTTTTGTTACTATGGATTTGGAAGGTTGTTCTAAACCCTCACTTAGTCAACACCAAAATACTTTTAAAAAATAACTTGAAAAAATATTTTCAACCCAAGTTTATTCATAACTAGTTTTTCCTTGATTTTTAGTGTCAGGATTGTCCTTAGCTTAAACAGTCTCTTCCTCCTACTGTTTTTTTCCCTACTCACAGATTGCTGTGCTAGGATTAAAAAAATCAAACTTTCTTAGGTTCCTGTTATGACATAGTTGCTCCATTGCCCTGAACAATACACAAAGGACTTTCTGTACACTTGTCGTTGCTGAATTTCACTTTTTTTTTTTCTAGTGGGGATGAAGAGAACTGTATGCTATTGGAAGTACCTTTAAGAAATTATTTGATAAATGAAATTACGAAATACTGATAATTTGCCTTTTCACATTTGCATCGCACTAGCAGCTCAAATTCCTTGAACAGATGCAAAAGGGTCCTGCTTTTCTTCCTCCTGAGTTTAGAACTGAAGTTTCTGTTATTAGCAGAAGCATGACCTTACATTTTGTATTGTTGAATTTCATCCTGTTTCTGTTATTGCAGACTGTAAGGCTGAGCAATTCTTTCTATATAATATTCTTATCCTTCTCAGTCTTGACAGTACTTTCCAACTTTGTCATCAGGAATTTCATCAGCATGTTTCCTTGTGTCAAAATAACTTGTGAAAATATTAAGCAAAAACTGTCCCAAAACACATCACAGAAAAGCTTCCCTTGAGCCTGTGCTTTCCTGTACAAATCATCTTGCTCTTTAGGTTTTCTAACATCTTATCAAGTACATACATGCTGAAACAAAAACCGACTGGGTATTTTACAGAGCAATTTAACAGTCCTTATGTATGTCGGTTGTCCCGCTGGAGTCGTTTGAGTAAAGCTTGCAGAATCCATTTTATAATCTCCATTCCTAGGTGAAAGAGATCTTCTTTCTCTTCAAATGCAGCTCACTGTTAGACCAAACAAAGAGGTAATAGTTAAAATGAATTTTTTTTTAGAAATGAGATACTTTTAAATGAGCTGCAATGGCAATTCACTTTCTCATATATACCTTTTGTTTATGTATTTCCATGTGGAAGTTAATAACTGGTTTTGTATTGGAATTTATGAAGATCTTTTGGCAAAACCCACGATGTGTCAGCCTACTGTGTACTTACTAATTAAACTGCAGGGTTCTGTTCCTTAATAAGAAAAGAGCAAGAAATATGATTAATAGCTAAGCATAGTCAGATAACCAGTGTGAACAGCATTATCCCCAGCAGAAAAGTGAAGCGATTCTGTAACAGGAGAAGGAACTAGGTAAGCATCGCTTCATCATGTGACAATTGCTGTCCTCATTGGCAGTCCCTCAAAAGAGCATCATAGAGGGTCACAACTCAACATCTAAAGTTAGAAACGGTATAAGGCTGATAGTAGCAAGGGCCAACATGCAGCTGCGAAGGCAGATCTCTAAATCATGCAACACAGCTGCCTTGATACATGAGAATCAATTACTGAAAACCTTTCACGATGGTCAAAATGTGACATTAAATAATTGAGTATCGCATCAAATCTTGTCTGCAATTAGTTATCTGGGAAAGTAATTATGCAACAAAATCAAGTAGCCAAAATTAGTGATGTGAAGCACCCTGGTTATTCAAAGACTGTAGGAGAGGATTTTTTTTTTTTTTTACCTTGTAATGTGAAGTTTTAAGACCTAACTAATTCTTTATTGAATTAAAAATATGTTGCACAGTTGTAATTCTTTTTATTAGTCATATCTGCAATAGAAGATACATTGCACATGAAACAGGTGTTAATGACTAGGTTTGTTTTGTCTAAAGTAAGAATGATTAGTAGTGGAAGAGAATGTCTTGCAAGTAGTAGGTTAAAAAGCAAATCTGTTTTGTTTAGAGGGGAAAACAGCCTAAAATTTGCTCTTTTGTCTCTTACACTAAGACTGGAAGTTTAACTGAAGAACAGATATGAAATACTCTAAAGATCAAATTCATTCTTTTTAAAAAAAAAAAAAGCTATGATAAATGTAACAACGTAGATGTTGTGAAAGGTTAGAAAAGCTGTTAGAATATAATTATGCTAATAGAACTAGTTAGCTTGCATTGGTTAGCTCAAATATTCAAACTAAGCAACAAAAATATGATGAATCAAACCAGAAATATGTATCCTATGTAACAGACTTAAGTTTAAACTCTCACATGAATATTGTTTCAAAGCTTATAAATACAGGGAAACATTTATTTACGCAATCAGGATAAGCCTGATTATTTTTTAAATGGCTTCTGATAGTAACTGTTGTCATGTATATGCCAGAACTGATAGGAAAATTAATTCTAATTGGTAGATTTGTACAGAATTTGATCTGTATGTGTATAGTACTTAAAAATCTGAACTGATAAAGAGTAGTTGGTTAGTCATGTTACTTAAGCTGATCCCAAAATAGCACCTTCCTTTTTTGGTAGAGTTAGGTTTGCAGCTGTTGTCTCTATCTGTTGTCTCTGAAGAAAATTTAACATTAAGAGTTGCTGACGTCAATTTTTTTCTTTTTTTTACAGCTGATGTGGGCTTTGCCCCTGACAGAAGTTATTTGGTTCTAGCTCTGAGTTTGGAAGAAGTTGGTATATAGATTTTCCCCTAACTTTCAATTGATGTGTTTAGCTTTAGTGGGAGTAATACTATCACTTAAACCATGTTGTCGTCTCAAGGAGTTTTGCTACATCCATATGGAGTGCCAATGATTCTGCCGGCAGCACCATACTTCGCTGGACTTGTTCAGGTAATGCAAGGCCGCTTCCAACAAGCAACTTAACTCTAGTGCACTTAGAGTAATAATTGGAATTTTTATGGTTGAGAAAGCAAACACTTTTAATACAGGCAAAAGCTCTCATGTAGTCAGTGAGAAGACAGTAGGAAATCAAAAAGATGGATCACCCTAATCTGTGTATTGACATCTCTCATGGCTGAATAAATGGTGTAGTTGAGCTATATTTGCTTGTATTGATTTGTCTGCTGTTTAACATTCATGCCTTTGCTTCACGAGGTTGACCACAGGGCAGAGGATTTGCTATCCATTCTAGGTTTCTGAGGGAGTCAGCATTCCCACGGCAGGTCATAAGACAAAGTAACTTACCATGATGTGTTTAGGTTAAGTGTTTTAGCACAGCGAATATAGTGTTAAATATGCATTAATTCATATGTTATGCATCACACTGAATGAAAAAGGGTTTGTGTTTTTGTGTGCATAGAAATATACCACCTTCACAGAATATTTATGGACATCATATTAATTCTTCTGAGCCCTGAAAGTGTAAGATCTTGCTTCAGGGCAGGAGTTCTGTGGTTTAGAAGTTAACTGGCAATTGCTAGATTTAGTTGTTGTTGTTGTGTTGTCTGGTTTTGATTTTATTTTATTTTTATCAAGAAGTGGTACTACTGAATTTTCTGCTGTTAGGATTTTGAATAGATCATGCTGATGCTAATAAAGCAAAAAGTATTTGTTCTTTGCAGTACTAGAAGACGTTAAGAAAGAGTATAAGTAATGTTTCAAAGCATTGACAAAAAACCTCAGTGTATCCTATAAATGGTAGTAGATAAATATTATGCACTAACAGGGTCAAGAGAGACACATGTCTATTACAGCATTTCTGTGTCATGCTAGTGATCAGTCAAATTAACTGTGGAGGAGAGGCAAATTTTCATTACGCTGCTTTACTACAACAGTTAGCTGGAGTAGAGGGGCAATCACAGCATGAAACAGTTCTTTTCCCATATAGGTCCATTTGGTAATCGAAGACTGTGAGTTGTGTTCTGCACTTTAGGTTTAATATTAGACACATGTCTAAAACAGAAATATAGCATTGCACAGTGGCCATTATCAGGTATTGAAAAACCGTGTCTTCTGGGACATGCAAGCTGATGCTATTTTTTTATGCAGTGAGACACGGTAGCACACTTGAACACATCAAGCAGGCCTTCATATCCATTAGAATTTGGGGGTGAAGGTCGGACGCTAGAGCTCAGTCAGACCCTGTGCCATCCTGTCCAATAAATAATTACAAGCAAATCGTGCCTTTCACTCTATGCTGATTGATGTTGAAATTGCTTTTGAAAGTTCTCATAAGTTCCTGTTATAGATTAAGTGCCGGTGTAGGAAAAATAACTGCACCCAACTGAAATGGGTGAATGTAATCAGGTTTAATGGACTCGAGAGCTTGTTGGGAATTAAATAACTATTGATTTGTTGGAAAGTTGCTGTCATTACAAAATGCCACTCTGGACACATTATCCAAGCAGATAGATTAGAAGAAAGGGCCCTTTGAAAATACAGGATACCTTATTTCAATCTTTTTTCTTTTCTTTCTTTCCTTAGAAAGATATATCCAGACCTATGCTACTCCATTAGCATAGGTCTAAAATAGTCAAGCAATAAGAATTGTTCGACAAAAAAATAGGTATGTTTACAGGTACAAATGAAAAATGTTCTTTGTATGGATACTTCTCTAGTCTTCTCTTCTCTCCCTCTCCCTAATGACATACCTGAAAATTGCATTTTGGAAACAAAACAAATAATTGAGTTATTGTCTTAGTGGGTAAACTAGAACATTAAATGGTTTAACCACTTTATCACCCCAAGTTTTTATCTGCATTTGCAGAATCTGCAGTCATTTTATGATAGTAAAAAGCTTAATGTTTGTCTCTTAAAGTAAACCTAAGTAAAGTATCCAAAATAAATAATGCAAAGGACACTTGATAGACATATTTATATCATCCACTTCTAAGCAGTGATTACATAATGTTCAGAACTTTCATGGAAATTTTCTTCAAAAATATGCCTTGATAAACTGATTATGCAAACGTTTATACTGGATTGCAGGTTCAGAGCCACAACCCTGAAGTATTTTCAAATACAAGGCTGTTTTAATATTTTAGAAGTTTATAAGATTGCAATTTATTTATTTGCATGGATTTCTACAGAAAGTAGATGTATTTCTGATTAGGGATTCCCCATGGTTTCCCATTGGATTTACACCAAGATTACATATGAAAACAGTGTAGAGTATTGTGTAGAGATTTGGGGGACTATTTTATAGGGGTTTTTTTCATGTTTTGTGTTGCGTGGTTGAGCAAGAGAGAGCTCAGATCTCGGTGGAGGACTGTTAGTCTTCAGGGGTTCCGCACCTTCAAGCACTGTCTATTATTTTACTTTACACTGTGTACGTGCAGCCTTTTTTAGTCTCTCCTAAATTCATCAGTAAACTCTATCCTACATCCTCTGGCTGCTTTTGTCACACCCTCTTCTTACAGACTACTGGCATGTGTGAAACTTGGGACAAAACATAAAGGGCAGATATTGTAGATATATCTCTGGAAACACTTTAGATAAATAGCCAGGTGTGTTTTCCCGCTTGCATGTATTATTCTATTATGAAGATTTGTATTCCTCTTACCGAGATCGTATGTTTGAGTGACATGATGAAAAATTGAATACGTTCTTGAAGAGAGAGAAGGTAGTTGTTCCGAGTTACAGATATATCAAAATCTGTCAAATTATGTTAAATATACCCGCAAACTTAGTGTTATTTTTTCAATAAATAGATATACCTTCAAACAAACTTATCAGAATGATGGTATTATTATTCCCTATGATTTCTTAACACATTTAAAAATAAGCAAAATAAAATATCTTTTCCTCTCCCTTCTTCCTCCTGGGTGAAATTGTAGGAGGAAAAAATCACATGAAAGTACAAATGATGCATAAATAGCATTACGCCTCATGTGGGTGGAGAGGTGTTTTCAGACTTGGCACAAAAGATGTACTGGCGCCTTCGCAGGCTGTCACAATTACGCTGCCATGAGGACCAGAGAGGTACTGCAATCCAGCAACTGCATATGCTGTGGACAGCAGGGCCTGCTTTGTGTCAGAACTGTCATGCTGTTTATCTTGGCAGGTGAGTTAAAAAGATGCCATAGAGGATTAAGTGGCAATCCAGTAAAAGACTTCTTATCCTGCCCTTGGTTCATGTCCCAGTTTTGTCTTTGGATTCCCATGGGGGAACCCTTATGTCCAGATAAGCAGTGAGGTCAGTAGGGCCGCACATGGAAAATGCCCATCTGCATTGGCTGGGGTGTGGGACCATTGCCCTACTGTCAGGAAATGTGGCTGTGTGCTACTGTACCGTGTTACATGTTCTCAGAATAAACATGTGAAACAAGGTTCTGTTTATCACTATAATTACGAAGTGCAGCATCAAAAAAACCACCTATTTTACAATTCATAGAAGAGTGGTTTGTTTTGTAGAGTAAGAAGTTAAATGTCTCAATTAGCTTCATCTTTCGTGTGTTTGAGCGTCGCGATCTTTGTAATTGCTCTGGATGCTTGGAATGTTAGGATTATGATAAAATACTTTAAAATCATGGAATCATAGAATGGTTAGAGTTGGAAGGGACCTTAAAGATCACCTAGTCCCAACCCCCTGCCCTGGGCAGGGCCACCTCCCCCCAGCCCAGGCTGCTCCAAGCCCGTCCAACCTGGCCTTGAACACCTCCAGGGATGGGGCAGCCACAGCTTCCCTGGGCAACCTGGGCCAGGGGCTCGCTGCCCTCACAGCAAAGAATTTCTTCCTAATAGCTAATCTAAATCTCCCCACTTTCAGTTTAAAACCATTGCCCCTCATCCCACCAGAAAGTGCACAAGTGATACATGCAATATGTGACATTTTAATGATGGATGCAAAATTATTTATTACATGGGTGGTTTAGGTGGCTCAGTTTCCATTTAGCAAAGAAAGAGGAGTTCATATGCATTATTATAAAAAATATTAAAATTGAAATTACTTAGAATAGTCAGTAAACTACTGGAAAATTCTAAATAGAGAGACAGTTCTGTTTTAATACAAAATGCGCTATTAAATTTAAGAGTAAAAAGTTGGGGTTTTTTTCAGAATATGGTCAGGTTTTTTTAAAGTATGCTTTTATTTTAGCCTAGTGATCAGAAAAGCTCTAAGAGTTCTGAGGGTTTTAAGCTTATGTTCATTGTTAAAGGCTTCAGACAGCTAAGCTAAAACCTTTTCTTCTGCTTTGGTTTGCTTATTTATTTGTGTGGTGGTAAAGGGGGGGGGGGTAGAAGAAAAGCGGGAAATGAGTGGCTGTTGATTAACTGTTTTGATGAACTGGGAAGTACTGTACTTTTAAGTACATCATTCTTAAGGTTAAATTATTATTAAGATATTTTGATTAAATCTGTACATCTGATTTTCCATAACTAGTTAACTAGTGTGTTTGACTGACAACTGGAAAAGCGGTAATCTGGAGACACTTCCATTTTATTTTAGGGCTAAGTGAGAGAACTGCCTAGAATATGCTGTGAAAAGTAGTGGTGCCGGCTTCTTCACAGTTCCATCGTTATCCGTCTGTAAAAATCCTTGTTTTAGTGCAGTATTGGGAAGTGCTAGCAGTGAATACATTCAGAATACTTGCAGATGCTAGTGTGTTAGGCTACCTGCAAAATCACACTGACTTTCTGGCAGTCCAGTTTTGGAAAATATTGTGGATATGTTGTGTTACCTTACATTAAAAAGGCTTTTGTAATTCAGTAGTTTTTATTTGAATAATGCGTTTGAAATAGAAATTGAGAGGTTTTAATTCTTTCCATGTTGCCTGAAGTGGCGTTACTGTTTTAGTTGTTTTTAGATTACAATCTAGTGGAATGCAGTGCATAATTTCAGTTTGCCTCGGCCAAATTGTCTATTTGAAATGCAGTAAATAGATGATTTACCTTAGGTGCAGATTTATTCTGGCTTGATTTTGTTTTTCTGTCTTTGCAAGTGAGAAGGGTCTCCTGTTACTGGTACTATACTCCCTGCACTTTGAGTGGAGGACTAACATGTTTTACTACCGCAATCACTTTTCATATGAGAGCGTATTTTGTTCTGTTTTTGAAAGAGTATATCTAAAATTTCTTCTGTCTGTAAGAGTTGCAAAGGTTTTCTCCTTTCTGTATCGCAAGTGCTTTCAATGAGATATAAGGTGGTGATGATAGTGATGGATGTGTGGTCTTTATTACTTTGTTTACAAACGTTTTCAGTTATCAGTGTTTAAACCTCTGGAAATACAGCTTCAGATTTTTTTTCTTTTTTCTTTTTGATGCATGGATAAAGCCATGTAGCCAACACGCATTCTCTATGAAACCTGTTATTTGCTCAAGAGGCTACAGACAGCTTGAAAGTATTTTTTTTTCATTGCTATTGCAAGAATTTATTTTCTTTTAACCTGCTTTTGTTTCATGCTAATAAATGCAGATATCATAAAATACCTGCAGAGGCAGGGGCAATGACACAGAATGTCTTTAGCTTTGACCAAAAATACTTTTTTAGTGAGAAGGATAGCCTACCTAAATAGTTTAGTTTGACTAAGAAACAAGTGGTTATTCTCTCCTCCTGTCTGCATAATTTTGTCTTGCTAGCCTTTATTTCAGAAATCGCTGGATATTGTCTGAATGAGTCGGGCATTACCTCTTATTCTATCAGCTTGGTCAGTGTTCTGCTATAGTCGAGGCTTCTTTCTGAGCTTAGCAAAAAAGCAAAAGGTTTCATATGATGCCCAACAGACACAGAATTTTTACCTGTCCCACTTTTGCGTCTATTAGTGAATTTTAGACATGATGATATATAATTATGGTCACTAGCTTGTGCATTGGATAATACGCTTCAATGGAGTGTTTTAGTATGGCAGGAAACTGGGTAAATCAGGGGCCTTCATGTCTGTAGTTTCTGCAGTGTATTTTAAGTGGAATAAATAAAAGGATATATGAGTTTGTATGAACAGCATAGTTTTTATAGATAAAACAACTTTCATTAGGACAGGTTCTATTTATTTGTTCATCCCCTAAATAAGACAAAACTTTTAAGATCTGGATTCACTGTAAAAGCAGATTGTTGAATTTGGCTTCCCTAACTAGAAGCCAGCAAGCTGATATGGCTGTTTCCAAGGATCGCAAATTTCAGCTGATTTTGTTTGTTTGTTTTCCTTGATTCATGCATAATTATCAGTAATAAAAATTCTGATGGCCGGGAGATACAACTTTGAAGTTTTGTTGCTTTCAGTAGAATGATACACAACTGATATCAAAATATGCTTGTATATCTAAATATAGAACATTATAGAATTATTTTTATAGACTTGGCTTGAATATTTTTACGTCTTGACCCTCTGATAAGTTACTTTGTGTTACATGAGCTAAAGTTAGAAACCCAGTTGAAATACATCTTTTGTTTTATTTGGTGTGTTTGCTTGCTTGCTTTTTTAACTGAGGTATGCAGGTAACTGTTTTCTCAGTCCTGGTTTCAAAGAGGGTGATGTAAAAACATATGAAATGTCTATTTCAGTAGACTGGGTTGTGGGAAAAAATATCATAAGGACATAATAATTTAAACTATAAATACTTTCAGCTGAAGTAATTGGGGATTGCATTTGAACTGCTCTAATACTAGGTGAGACTGATGGAATCGCACCTGGCTAAATATTTGCCAGCTAGATATCACAGCTGTCTTTAAGTTTATGAGCATGAGAAGGGTTCACAGATAGTTTGAAAAACAAAAAAAAAAAAAAAAAAGAGGTTCTTATTAGTGTAGTGGCAGGTAAAGACTGTAAATAGACAATAGGAATTTGATCCAGGTACGTTTTTTGTGTCAGAGTTTCCGCTTGTGTTCCATGAGATTCAGGTTATTGTGGATTAGGGTGAATTCTGCTACCCCGGTTCCTTCGCTTTGTCTAGTGGCCAGAGATACGTGAGCTAGATAGCTTGGAAGATGACTTAATTCTCTTTAATTCTGATGGGTTTATTAAATCAGTAAAGAATGTCTATATTTTTTTCATCTATGTATTGTTTTATTGCTGATCAAGCTGAGAAGAAAGTAAAAGTCTCTTGCCTATATATTCAAGAGTCAGAATGGTTCATATTCTGCCTTTTTAAGATTTTGTTTGAGGCCTTTGAATTAAATAAAGCAAATTGTGCATTTCAAGGAAATGGGATTCAGACTTCATTGGAAAGTATCTTTACGTAAAAGCAACTTACTTATTAGGATAAAGCTAAAAATACTCATAAAGCAGTGAACTGAACTATGCTATTTTTTAATTTTTTTTTAATTCTGAGATTAAAAATCTGGTGAAAGGATCATTCACCTAGTGCTTTTTCCATCTTGTAGGGCTAGAAGTACACTTCTGTTATGTCTCTGTCCTTATTTGCCATACTATTTCAAAAGCATGTAATGCTCTCTTGTGTGCTAATTAGTAAAATTTAAAATGTAACGGAGGAGAAAATGGTAGGTTGTTTATATATTGTTTTACTATGTAAATGTCTATGACACCTTACATTCTCTGTAACATTTGAATATCTAGGAAATACAGTAAAATGCATCTCCATCCATGTAAACTGCAAAACATCTAACCCACATAAAAGAGTTGCTGCCAAAATGCAAATACATAGATTTCTCTGAAAGTTACCAGCAACTGTGCAGGCATGCATCAGCTGTCTTCATTTTTACTGACAGCGGTACCATGTACAAGTATGTTTCAACACTTTGAGAACAAATCACATTAACACTTGTAAGCAAGAAAAAGCAAAAAGTGAATTTCCAAACATTTTACTCGTCTTCCATCCTAGAGAAAAATCTTGGAATTATATTAAATGAGAACCTTGAGCATAGGTGAGAATTCCAGAGAGTGATAAGAACAGTTTAAAAAGACCCAAAACCAACCACAAAACCAACACTGTCATGCTTTTTAAAAGATATACCCATGTAGTTGGTATAAAGCAAGAAAAATGATGTTTAGTTGAGAAAGAAGAGGTGACTAGAGGTGAGGGAAAGCATCTTTGAATGATCTTGTAGATAATAATACAGAATGAATCATTCTTTTTTTTCCCTACTAGCCTCAGTGTGATGCTTTAAGTGAATTAGTAAACCTGAGACACATCCTTCCTAACTCCCTAGAGATAAAACTTTTCTCTGTAAGTGCGGCTCAGGTGATTAGGCTCAGTTGGATGCTGAACTGAGTGCTTAAGATGGGACCTACTTCAGTTATCCAAAAGAAAGTTTGAAGATGTATGCTCGCTTGCGCAAACAGTTCTTTATCTCTAAGTGTTGGATATTATGCGTACCGGGTTTTGTTTTATTTTATTTTTAGGAGAGTGGGTTTAGTGCTTGATGAGCTTTTTAGTATATTGTTTTTTGTTTCTTTGATGTATTAGATCTTGTCTGTGCAAAGAGAGGTTAGAGATAATTTTTTTAATCTTTTGAGATAAATTGTTAATATTTGGAGAAATACAGTAAAGCCCATTTTTAATGAAATAAGGTCACATTTTCTAGGTTCTCCTTGTCTTCAGATTGTTCTGAAAAACATTATTTGAATAAATTTTAATAAAAGTGATTTGTTCTTGGTAACATTTGAGGTGCAGAGAGGAAGTAAACATCTACAACTGTATTTCAGTGCCCTGGTAGAATGAAAATATTTTAACTTAAGTAATTAAACAAAAACCAAAAAAGCAAACACAAAAAAACCCACAAACCAATAAAACACAAACAACCCAAAACATAAATGCTATTTAGAGCCATCTAAAACCAGGATGTAAGAGAATGCTGATTGATTGTATACAAAACAGAAAATACAAATTTTTAAGAAAGCCATGAGGATAGTTTAACAGAGTCTCAACAAAGTTTCATTCTATAGAGCCTGAACCATACTGGAAAAGGTTTGCTCCTCAGTATCTTAAATAATTTATATTTTGTTATGCATTCGTAATAACGAATTAGTACTAAGTGGTTTTTAAGTTTGCGGTACCTGGAAACCGTCCTATATTGGAAAGCTGTTTATTCAGGTAGAAGCTACAGAGTATGGTTTCACTGTTGGATCTCTGTTCCAATGAATGTTACTTTCAGAAGTCCAGCAATCTTTTCTACCCTGTCCTGAGACAGACCAAGGAGAGTGAACTATCTAGAATGTTCTGTTGTGATAAGCCATGCAAGAGTCTGTTCTGAGATGAACGTGGAAAAGATGGCACAAGTTTTCCTTTTGCTAACAGAAATTAAATGTAATTGGACCACACACACCCCCTTCTGGAACACAGGAATAAATTATGCTTTTGATTATTACTTTTTTAAAATCTTGTTCTTTCCCCTATCAAATCAGTTCTTATGTTTGCCGATCATTTTTAAAAAGTCTGCTGTTGCAGAAATGGCTTTGTGTACTTCCATGGTTTTTTATTCATTCAGAATCTTAAATATAAAATGAAAAAAATATTGTGTGTAAGGATTTACTTCAAAGTACCTCTAAAGGTTACCTAAAGTTCGTGATGATTCAAAGAAATTTTTCAAAACTAATTTGGTAAGAAAATAAATAGATGGATTGGTTTTATTACAGCATTAGTCAATGTGTACTGGGAAACTGTCTTCCTTGGCTCCAGTGGTGACTTATTTTGTAGACTTAAGTTGTTAAAACACATTCGAGCCTTTTGAACACTGCTGTTATAGGAAATGAAATAAATCCATTGCAGGATTCTCAGAGTACCATTTTTAACTGACATACTCACTTCAGTCAGTCCAGCACAGTACATGGTCTTTTTACGGCAGAAATGAATGCTTTGATTTTTATGCCTTCCTCCATGAAGGAACAGTTAAAATCAGGCATAGGGAAACGTAACAGATGTTCATACACATTTCCCATCTGAAAATGCCTTCCACTGGCCAAGACGATTGTTAGGCACAATTAAGCCCAGTATATACATCCTGTACTGTGAGCCAAGTCTGCTGAATGTGTTCTCAACAGGGAAGCACAGATTTGGAAAGAAGGCAGTTTATATGAACTTTCATCTTTAGTAGATTTTTGAGAGTCACTGTGTGACAAACATAAGGAGACCTGACTGACAGCTCTGAGTCTGTGTCCCAATGCGGTACGCTGTAAACTGTATCTTTAAGAGAAACTTTCAATCCATGAGAAAATTTCATATGCATTTCAGGGATGCTAACACTTGAAATCTGATTTCTGAGTGGCATGTGGTATTATGTTGCCAACTGACTTAAAAAGCTTGTGATATTATGCCTTGTTATGTTCCACATTCAGTCTAATTGTCACTGTAATCAGCTTTACGATGGCAACTCTTCATGATGACTGCAGGGATATATTTTCCTCTTTTTTGCATATCATGTCTGAAATGTGAGTTACTTTTTGATTTCAGAGGCATGCTGGTAGTGGAGGGAGGGAAGACACTGTAGACCTGCAAACTTTTAAAATCACATATGACATGTTTATGCACAGAGGGGGATTTGTCATTTCCAATTATATGATAGCATCTACTGTTGAAAAAGATGCGGAGAACCACACACTCTTACATTTTGTGGTATGTATTGTAACTGAACGCGTTATAGTTGACCATTCCAGAGAAGCATGCCTTCCTGGTGTCTAAAAAAATTGCAGTGACTGACTATTTTTATTGTATCAGAATATCACATAGATGCTATGAAAGTGTGTTGACCTAAAAATGTCAGTGGGTGTTTCGTATCAGTTGTCTTCTGTATTTTTCTTTTTTTTTTGCGGGGGGGGGGGAAGGGGGAGGGGAGGGGCACAGACAAAAATGCAAGTCAGACATTGCTTTCCTCTTGAGTAATGCCTGTCTCTTAATAAGGGAAAAAACTGTGTGCCAGGTCCTTAAAAAGAATCTAAGTTGCTGGGCAGTCAGTAAGTCTTTTCTCTGAAACATGCAAGAGAGTTCTAAAACCTGTCTGCTATTCTAGTATTACTTTTCTGTAATAAGACACAAATCTGCAAATACTTATTCGCTGTTTTTCTTTGGCCCTAGTTCTCTGCATAATGCTCTTGTTAAGTTCCTCTTCAGATGGATATAAGTAAGGTTCAGTATTTCATGTTATCTTTACTCGTGGCAGAAATTGGGAGAAAGTTAGCCTGTAGTCTCACATGCAGATGATGATATACGGTTAACTGTATTCCATAAAGGCAAGAAAGTGAGACTCTTCTGGTCTTCTCAAAAATATGCTTTGTTCCTGTGAGAGAGAATGTCTTAAGTATTTTTTTGTTAGTCCTCTGGAACTGGGGGACTTTTGAGGAGTACCTAGACTGTTGCTGGGCAATGTATGGCCTTTACATGGGCCTAAAAATGATTCTGTGCATGTTAACTCAGGTGGTGGCTATGTGTTTATTTCTGATACTTGTCCACAAGAAGCATTGTCTTGCTTAAGTGTCTGTGAAGTGTACTTTTTATATGCCCTTTTGCAGTCATCTTGAGGTCATTGTATTCCTGGGGGAAGGTTTCTGGCTGCAAATTTATCTTTCGCATTATTAGTGGCTGATTATTGCAGAACTGCACAAAATAATTTTTTAATAAAAGCCAGAATAATAGAAGAATCCTGATAAAGGTATTTTTATTCTTTTGGTTCCCGTAAGAAATAGGAGATCAAGAAGAGAAGAGGTAGTCCAGTGATTCTTTTTTGAATCTTATTTAACGTGGGAGAGATTCTTTCAAAATATTAATAAATATGTAGTATTGTGCTTCTGGATAGATGGCATGACACTTTTTGTTTTACATTTTCAGTTTGTTAGTTGAATTCATGGTAGAGATTTTTCTTCCCTGAGTTCAAGAAATTAAAATCGAGTACCTGAAGTACTTAAAAGTAGTTCTGGGTCAGAGTCAGACTACACAGTTATTTAAGCCCGTATTTCATAGTTTTATTCTTTTTCTGTTTGTTTCTGAGCACTTCTTTTCTGACACAGCAAATAATCTGCCCGGTGCTTCATTTTCTTGATACCATTCTATAAGATTGTTGTAATATTACAGTTTTTACCCCATGTTTCTCGCTTCCTGTGTTCTATATGCCTCTGTTGTTTATCTCACCTTGTTGCTTTAGTAAAGTTTTCTTTTTTTATGTAACATGGAAGACTTCTCTGTTACTAGAATGGCATAACCTTTTTTTTGCATTTCATTAATTAAAATTTTCTTCTGAGCACCATTCTTCAGTTCCATTCAAAAAAAAAAAAACCCCAAGCATCAAAAACCATAAGGCATCCGCACTATAAAAAATTGTGAGTTGGGAATCAGACATTTTCAGAAACAGATCCAAGGCATACTTTTAGGGAACACTGTATACTGGTAAGCATTTAAAGTATTTGTGGAAGTATGTCTTGAGAATGATGAGGTGATTCTCAGATGCTGTCCATTTTACTACTACCTCACTAACCTAATGACTAGAACTAAAGAATTAATTTGTCTGTGGATATCCTGTATACTGATACTATTGCATTGTTAATGTTTGTTACCTTTACCGCGTTGTTCTTTTCTATATATACATAATTCCACTTAAGCAGCATGTTTCCTTGCAGGGAAGGATAAAAGTTATAAATTTAAGTAAAACTTATTTATTGGTTTTTGTGGGGTTTGTTAAATAGCAGTTGTGTTTCACAAATAAGATGACGTAGTTAGTGTTAATTACCCTCCATGCCTTTTGGGGGAAAAAACAGTGTATGTACTTTGCGGCTTTGTTTAATAGTTAGCTTTTGTTCTCTAACAGGAAAGAAGAGTTTGAATATATATTAACCTGCTGCAGAAATAGAAAAATCAAGTCAAATGTGTAATGGTTCTTTTTCTCTCTGTCTCAGGACAGAATGTTTTTCTTAAAAATTGATTCCATGCTCTGTGAGGAAAACAATTTCTCTAATGTAATAAAACCAAATTTTTTTTTTTGTTTTAGTCTTCTCCCCCCCCCCCGAATCAGAACGTGAATATATACATTTAGATAAGAAAGTTTTTTTGCTGTGAAGAGGAATTTCCAATTCACAGATTCAAAGATGTTCAAGCCAGGAAGGATCATTATGATAATTCAGACTGTCCTCTTGAATATACACGCTACAGAATTTCTCTCAGAGGTGGGCTTAAAGCAGACCTTTTGGAAGATATTTAATCTTGTTTTAAATGTCCAAGTAATTTTGATTCCATCAGTTTCATTGATACCCTACTGAACTGTTTGAATGTTTAATTACCCTTGCAGTTAGGACATTGCGAGGCTCTATTTCTCTTTATTTCTGCTTCTAGCCTGTGGTTTCTGCTGGGTTTTTTGTCTGCAAGATTGAAAATGCAAAATACCCACAAACAAATGAGGAAGCTCTTGAAGTGTACCACTTCCTAGAAGAGGTGTATATCACAGACATGGAGAAAAATAGGGAAGGGATGCACCTTGTGGGATCGTGTAAACTACTTCTCTGCCTGAAGGCAAGATCAACTTTGCCTGTGTCATTCCTGACAGATGTTTGTCAAGCCTGTTCTTAAGATCTTGAACACTTAAGGGAGGCTTTAACCTCTCCAGGCATTTTACACTTGTACTAGAGGCGGTTTTTTTCCCCACTGTCTGAGTTAAAATCTTCCATTTTGTAATTTAACCTCCCACTGTTGTTTTATGCAGAGTGGGTATAGAAAATTATTTCCATCCCTTTTCATAGGGGGCCGTTATCTACTTAAAGACAGTGATGTCGACCTCAGCCTTCTCTTCTTGTGCAATCCTCATTCCTTCAGTCTTTCCTTCTAGAGTTTTCCTTAGCCTCCTACAGTTGCAGGGCATAATGGGTAAGTTTTTTAGATCCACAGAATTATTTAGGTATCTAATTTTTCTTTTTGGGAAGGACATAATGTAGTGTATGAAGCATAACTTTCCTTCAGATACCTGAAATCGGAGTAGGAGCTAATGAAATTTTGCTAGTAGATACAGATGTACAGTGGGGAGGAGAGGTGAGAGATAACACTAAATCATGAGACACAGAGCACTGTGAAGGATGAGTTTATTTTGCTGTTATTAAAAATTTCATTTCAGGATAATCCCTCTGAGATTTAACACGTTATTTTAAGAAAAGCTTCCTAGAGCAGCAGTAAACAAGATACAGTACAGTAGGTTCAAACGATTCATAAATGTTTGGATTTTTTTGAACATCCCATTTATTGAGTCTATTTCTGATACAGTGTTGAAAGAAACAGCAATCATGCTGCCTATGCGTTTGCAAAGTGACATTTGTGAAGTAATCTATTTAAATAATCAGCACTCTGAAGCCTTGTCTGCAGTTTTTGGCTGTCAAATTTTGTGAAGTAGGAGGAAAAACGTTTAAAGCACAAGCTAGCTCTTTATTGATTTTTGCGTATCCCTTCTTCATCAGCAACTCAGCTGAGTCTTAATTTGGAGGTGCTGCTGTATGTGTGGCAGTATCAGTTTCTGTGCATGGCTTTGTGAAAGCACGTACTCTGTGCCTCTGAATGTCCAGAGAACAGGAGCATCAGATCCTTCCATCTGGGTATGTTTATGTACATCAGTGTCACGATGCCCCACCCAATCCCCGTTACTACAGAAATGTGTGAAGAAACCTCATTGTAGTGTATGGTATTTACATTGACATAGGACATACCAAACTACTGCAGTGCACAGGGGCGGCTTTTTGTACTAGCATGACACGAGATCACTTTCTGTTACACCCACTGTTTGAGTGGATACCATTGTGGAAATTGCAGCAGAAGAGTCACAGACTATTTAGATATAAGAAAAGCACGGTCTTGTCTTAAGCAAAAGTGAAACCTCAACGCAGTGGGTAAATGGTAATTATGTGTGTTATTGGTAGGGATAACTAATTACATTAATGGCAAAACAGTCAACAAAATGCACATATACTACCGTTGTGTTACCCACAGTTAATTTTCCCTTGATCGTCATCACTGTATTTTAGAGAATTATATCTTAAATCTTCGATTTCTCCTTTTTTTTTTTTTTTTAAGTTTGTAAAGATAGGTGACAAAACATGATGTATGAATACACATACTCTTCTGGTCTTTTAAAGCCACAGTGCTGTAAAGTCACGTGTTACAAATAGTAATCAATCCATATTTCATTTGACAGCCTCCAGTAAAAGAAGGCATTTTGGCATGTGTTTAGGACCATTCCTGTTCAAGAAGGCCCTGAAATTACAGTAAAGCACGTGCTGAAGTGCTTTCCTGGATTAGGATCTGAGTACTCGAGAAGTATAATCAGATTTCCTGAAGTTTTCCCCTAGTGTTAATATTGACGATAGGATCTGAAACTCAGAGGTGTGGATCAAGAATAGTCTGTGATCTGGAAAAGGCAGATAAATGGTCATGGAAAAGCAGAAAGATTAAGAAACACAGACAAGTAAAGCAAAATAAATGAGCCTTAGCAAAGTGGGATTTATTTGCCAGTTTTTATTTGTATCACTTTACACAAAGTGACTCAAAAAACCCCCCATATGTATGACATTTCTGCTTTAAGGAGTCTTCTTGGCCTGACTTGCTTTTTTTCTTTAGTTATTCACGAGAGTGTTAATGCATTGAGGTGTGTGCAGCAGAAATAAATGCAGTTAGAAAATCAGGGCTTAGCGAGTGAGGTAAGTGTGGTGGAACCTCACAGCCCTTCTTGAGGGCCTCCAGATGACCATTGCCAAGTCTTGTTCCTGTAGAATTTACTGTGTAATCTCAGAGAAGAATGAGAGCTTTCTCCCCTCTTACTGACTGGCCCTGGGGAGGGCTTGTAAAGGGTCCAAATGTGATAAGAAATGTATAAAGATGAAATAGTGCCTTTATGACTCGCTCCCAGACACAAAATGCAGATAATAGAGCAACTTCTAAAGAAATATTTATATATAATTTTCCATTTATATCACGAAGGAACAGAGGGGGATATAATAATAAGGTTATGATTTCTTCTGCTTAAGCTTCATAACGATGAACAAGATGTTAGTAAATTAAAGCTATCATATTATCAGTATAATTTTTCTTCAATTTCTTTTTTTCACTGCAATTTGCCATTCTCCCCTCTCCTCTGGTTTATGCATCAACGCCTGCATAAATAGGAAGTGATCCTTGTGATGTGGACAAAATCTTGAGTGTAAGCCTGGAAATTCCTTTCAGTCTGCTTAATATGGTTTATGCTTTGTCTCATGTATATATCTAAGGGTGCATGCCTATTTAATTATATGAGAACGGTTTCTGTCTGGAGCATGTGAGGAGAGATCTGTTTCTCATGTAGCCTAACTTGGATCATGTATTTTCATTTCATGAAACTTGTCACAGCTGATTTGATCTTTTCAAGGGACAGATTTTTAGGTAGTTGCATACATTATCAAATTAAAATACCTCAACAGTGGTGTTCTTTGGGAGACTTGTACAAAGGACTTGTGTATAATTTAAAATTCTGTGGACTTGTTGGAATGCAGCACTGTTTTCTAAGGTTGTATCTAGATTATGAGTTATTTTGTATGAACATTTCTGTGAAATGTAAATATCACCAGGAACCAGATAAACAGATGAAATGCTTCTAAAGGTAATAAATATTTGAAGATTGTACTGAAATTTCGCAGTAAGGTGGAGTTTACAATGTTTTTTAGATTAGCAAAGTTTCGCCATGTGCTTAAAAACTATCAGTTCTCTTTATTTCAGTTGGTGTAGCCATACTTTTTTTTCAATTGCTCTGTTTAGTATCACCACGATGTGCTTAAGTCATGCTTTGTACTCAGTGAAGCTATGTTGAAGAATGTCAGTCAATGCTTGCAAAGGTGTCAAGCACTTTTCCGTAAGGTGAATTTACAGAGGTACCTCAAGAAGAAATTAATGAAGTCTTGTTTCGCTGCACATGTGTAGCCATTTTTAATAAACTTCTAGTGCAATTGCATTTTTCTCTGGATTACAAAATGGGTAAAGGCTTCACTAGCCTTTGCAGAATGAGGGGAATTGCAGTTTACAATTTTTTGTGACAAACATTCACTTTAGGTTGGTGATATGTGAATTTATTCGCTTATTTATTATACCAGTGATAGATTATTCTCACTTCTACTTAAATTTGACAAGCTGCGCAGTGCTAAACCCTGCTAAAATGGTGCAAAGACCCAATTACAGAAACTACAAAGGCATGCGAGAGTAAGCAAAGAAAAAACATATAAAAGGATTAAAGATCAAAAATAGAACGATTCCACTGAAACTGCATTAGGACACATCAGGCAGGAAAACATGAAAGAATTAGAGTATGAAGAACAAAGCTTTATAAAGCTGCTGAAAACTGACAAACATATTTTAAAAATTATTTCTGTTAACTCTCTTTATTAGAATGGAAATAACTTATTGAAAAAGTACATATTTTCCAATGTTTTAATAAACTAAACACCTGAATTGTGTTCTTCCTACATCTTATTTATGGAGTTTGAGCTTCCTTTGCAGAGTAGTGGTAGCTGGCTTTAACCGAAGATTTAAAAAGTAAATTGTATCATAAATTTTAGATAGCATTTTATTTTAAATTAAAGAAGAATTGCAGGTTGGATTTACCCTAGTGTGTGCTTACCCATGCTAACCATTTTATTTTTTCTGTAGCTTTAAACACTATCTTTCTAGCTAATCGTTTTTTCCTTATACAGTAGACACAGTGTTGCACTGTATCTAGAGCGCTGACAAAATTGTGGTGCAGTTGGGAATGAAAATGGCATTTGACCCTTACTTTTCTTCGTACAAATGACTGTTGTGTAGAATTCATTTTCTTTGCACGGGGGACTGGGAGAATGGGATAAATTAAAAAATAACCCGTCTAGGAATAAGGCTTAACTCACTGCGATTATTCCATGTTCCTTGGAAGAACTAGGCAAAGTACAGACTTTCACAGTATTGCTAAAAGGATTTCTGTATTTCCCCCATACAGGGTTTCTGCTGAAGTTGAGAGAACCTGTTCAGATACTAATACAGGTCCCAGTCACAGTAGCTCCTGAATATCTTTTAACATCTAATTGACGATTGCAAGAGGGCTTTCTTTAGACAAGTCTGTAAAATACTCCAGAACCTTTGTATAAATAAATCCATACTTGCTGTATATTTTTGGTCAGCGTGGAACCACATTGCTGTAGCAGTTCATCTGAACCTGTTTTTCAGGTTTCCCTTTCCACCTTCTGGACCTACTGAGGGTATCGGTTTGGGAGTGGATGAGAGAAGTGTTGTGATTTTTCTAAAATTTCTGTAGAAGCATTGCCTACTGGTTGAGGTGCTGCGTAGACAGTCACTGGCTCTTCTCTGGGGTTGTTCTCCACGTAGCTATTGCAGAATGGTTGAAGCCTGGGAGGGATACGAAGCAAGACAGATGGTTTCCCACAGACTTCCCCTCTAGCTCTTTCATCTTTCATCTAACTATTAATTCATCTGTTTGGATGGATACATTCACGCATGGAACCAAGATGAATAATAATGAGATTTTTAATAACTCCCTACATTTGCATTCCTTGTAACTCTTTACATGGTTCTAGCTGATTAAAATGAATCATTTACATAATTAACATATGGTTATAGTGTTGGCTTTAATATGCTGATTATCTCAGTACTTTTGTCTAGAGTCAATTGGATTCAAACTGTAACAATTGTTTGAAGTGAGAATAGTTTATTCCTGTGAGGGTTGGTGAATATTTGCCATGGGGCCTGATTAGAAATAGCACAACTGTCCAAGAAATTCTTTAATGTAAAGCATGTATTAAAAAAATTAAAAAATATCTGTTACATGTGCTGTGTTTAGGTCAGGCTTTACAAATGGCTTTCTGTGGTTAGGAAGACTTCTGCCATTAGTTCCTTAGTGAGATACAAATAAACTACCAGGCACGATATTAAGAATGAATCAAGACAACCAATTCAGGTCTAATTGTTTCTTAATTTTTAAAGACTTTTTTTGTCTCTTTTCTGTCAATCAAGTTTAGAAATAATAATAATATTTTTTGTAAATTACATTAAGATAGACTTAAGAAAATTTTCCTTTTTCTTATTACACAAAATGTGTTTCAGTATTTTTATATTCACTGGATTACCCTACTCTTAAGATTGAGGAGTATTTTTCGTATTTGTTACTTTGCTTGTTTCCTTCTAGCATGTATGTGTAGCAAGGAACACTGAAGCAATCATATTTTAAGCATTGGTAGAATATTTTTCTAATCTTGCTATCACCCTTGATGGTGTACTTACCTTCCTAATGCAGAGGCTGCATGAAAACAGAAGAGGAAAGAATTGTCAGTTTTTGTGGTTAGGTAACGTTAACACTTGTGTCAATGAATGCTTTTTGAACGTTCATGAATATTTGAAGCAAATTTGTGTTAATTGCACTACTGTTGTCCACAATTAGTCTGTGGTAGACATGATTAATTGTAAAGAGCCCTGACATTTATGCATAAAAGGCTTGAGGTCAAACAGAAATGGAGAAAAATGGTTGCTGCAGCATTGGCAGATGGAATGCTAATGCCTTTTGACTCGTACTGAGAATAATGATATTTCTACATCAATAGCAAATAATTGTTTTAGAACTGTGGAATATTCTTCTCCTCTCCTTTGCTTTTTTTTCTCTGTTTAACTTTCTACCCTCCCACCCCAGGATGCCACAGTCACTAGTTATTTTTACAATGTAGTCTTTAATTGGCTTGAATGTTTTCAACTTTGTCAAATGCTTTACTGGAAACCTACACCAAACCGCTAGCTGGGAAAGGCCTATATTGATTTGCTTCTCTTAGGAAGACTGTATTGGAAAAATATTCTGATGATAATTATGCATGCATTTTGAAGGAGGTCTCTTGAATCTGTGTTGGTATATATCCTATCACTAAATGAACTTCCTGCATTCCCAGGACACAGGCTTTAATAACATCTTAGCATGCTTATCATGTTGAGTAGTAAATAATTCAGCAGACAGAATCTCAGTGTTTTAATTTCTGTCTTAATAATGAACAGACCGTGTTCATATTGTCATTACCAGCTTATGAATGTGATCCATAACTATTTGGGTCCTTTTCCACCACAACAAACACCATGTTAACAGTACACTGTCGCTCTCTCTCATTCTCACTGTCCGGAGTGACCAGTACGCTGCAGTGCTCTCAATGGGTGGAACTGTAGGGCTACAGCATTCTTCATGGGTTGCTGGTCCTAAGCCGTAGAACTTTTTAAAAATAAAGAAGCCCTGATGGATCTTCCTTTTTAGAAAGTTAGAAGTATGGTTGATTCAGTGAATGTAGCATCACGTAAACCTGAAACTGGCTGTGTACACATGGTGCACAACAGTCAAAGTAAATGTATGTGTACCTGGGGCAGAGGGAGTCATCTTTTCAGTGCTTGGGAGTTGACTGATAAGTTTCATTTGTTAAAATTGACGTTAATCAATCTAAATCTTTATAAGCTATTGATGGATTTATTAGTTGAGTGAAATTCTGCTGGTTTAGATCCTGGGTGAACGTAGTCCTTAGTGTAAAGGCTGAATGGGTAAGACTTTCCCATGAATTGTCAATATTAGGAGAAAAAAAAAAAGATGACTCTCTTAAGCAAGCAGAATTCTCTGCCTTCATTTCTTGCATTTTAATAAGTTTCAGGTTGTCATACTTTTACTGATGTAGCATCCATGGAAGGTATATGAAAACTTTCCACTAATCTTTTACGTAAACAAATAAAAACTTACAAAGTTTGCTGCAAGATACAGAATTTTATACTACTTAATAGGTCCTATCTGAAGTGCAAGGAAATTACATTTTCTATCTGTTCTCAAACAAAATGGTTTTTTAAGTGAAACCACCACAACCAATTTTAAAAGTTTGGTTTTCTATTTTTTTATAATTCTTGTATAACTGTGTTCATAATTTTTTTTACAAATCAAAGATCAATTTTTCATCATAAAAAGGCAAGGTGTTACTAGTTTTACCTTATGTTTTAGAATCTACAAAAAATAACCTAAATGAGAGAAATCATTTATATATGTAATCCAAAGGATATGGTTCTAGAAAGTAAATGAAATATTGTGTTCTTTCATTGAGTATTTCTTGAATTGCTCGGTGACACTTGGTTACGTGGCCTCATTTTCAGGTATGGCGTTCTTTCAAGGCAGAATATATGGTACTAATCTCTAGCTCTCCTGTAATAAATGCTGGACTGTGGACAGGAGATGGCCAAAAGAGACTGCCTGGGCAAACCTTAATCTTTAATAAGGTGCAGAACTAGTCTATAACTGTCAAGGAATGACAGAAGAGCAGTGCTTTCAGCTTGCCTGCTCAGAATAGAAAATGGGGTCCTCTGACAGGCAAGAAAGGCTACTTTATTCTTTATTGGGTTTGGGGCTGTTATTGTGCCTGTGTTATTTAGTTATTTGACATTTGTGAGTTGTTGGGGCAAAAGGAAGTCCAGTTATTAATGTGAAAACAAAATTTGAAATGGATTTTTATGCTGAACTTGCATTGAAACCTCTCACACTTGGAACCAAAGCTATACCTGGTGCTAAATGGATGCTGTTTAGAGATATTAAGGCATTTTTGTATTAAAACAAAAAGCAACTATTAGAGATAAAGAGAAAAACAAGCAGACATTCAATAGTTTTCAGCTTCAACTGGATGTTCAATGTAGATGCTGGGTGTGTTGATTCTTTGAACCACTACTTGCCTTCTAGAATTCTTGATAATAGCTTTTTCTGTGCAGTCTGAAGTATTTTCACAAGCTTCGGCTAGACATGTGACACTTTTTTGTAACTTTAATGCCAGCTGTGGTTGTGTGCCACCAGTCATCGGTCTGGGAGTATGCAAAGGGCTCGTGAGTAATGCTTTTATCAGATTTGTGACAGATTCAGCTTCTGCTGCCTAAGTTATGTGATTTGGATGCCTTCTGTGGTTCAGAGCTTCTTAGTCCATGAAGCAGTGTGTGCTGCCATCTTTTTGCAACAATTTTTTGAGAAACTAGGCGTTTTCAGAACTTGAAGAGTCTTGGGGATAATATTTTCTCTGCTGTTTTACAATGCAATCATCAGGGCATTTATATACAAATACGTGGCATTTAATTTGCAGGAATATTGGAGACTTCAGAAGGTGTGTATTTTTTGGGAGTCTGGTTTTGGATAGGGTAGTGAAATTAGGATTGTTTAGAAATTTTTTTGTCTGAAGGTTCAGAAATTTTGAGTTTACGAAAATCAATATGGAGTTGCATATGAGTAAGTTTAGACAAAATATTTGTCTAGAGACATAAGAATATGCATTCTTCAAATATATAGCAAATTCCAAATTCTTACAAAACAAATATTTCCTTATTTGTTCATTTGTTTTGAGTTAAGTGTGTTTGCAAGCTAATTGCATAGGAGTTAAAAGTTCTTAAACCTTAAAATAGCATTGCTTTTATTGTTGTCAATTTGTCTTTCTAAAGGTGTAATTTAGATCAAATCATAACTGCGATTGGTGGCGATTGTGGTGTTTGGGTGGTGTGACCTTTCATTCTAGATTTGAACCTCTAAAACCTTTGAAATCTCTAAAAAGACCCACTAAAATGTGAAGTTTAGCCATTGTAGGAGTGAACCAATGGAAAAAACATTGGTTTCCTCTAGACTGAACATTTGTACGTTGATTTTTCAGCCAAATAGAAATTTTGTCTGATTTTTCTTAAATTATCTCTGTTTATTGTCTCAGAGATACATATGAATAGTCATAAGCATGCTGAGCAAAATGCTGACCAAAATAAAGCTTGCTCAAAACTGCATTTACTTCTGTAGAACACCCTACTCCTCTATAGTATTTATTTTAAAGTGGTCACACTGGGAACGTGTAGCTGTCTGGGAGGTTTTTTAGAGCAGTTTCTAGTAGGAAACTGGTTGCTAGTTTCTAGTCTTAGCGTTCATGCTCAGATTTGCAGTTTCTCAGCCTACATAACTTTCCAGGAAGACCCATGCAGAAAAGGGCAGCACCTCACAAGTGACAGATATCCAGAGCATGTACAGCTGTGGTCTGGTTCTGGTATTGCAAAATGATACAAATGTAAGACACGTTTTAGTGCTTTTAAATTCACAGTCATTCTTGTTCTGCAGGAATGACTGGCAAGATTATATGCAATGAAAGCAATTTGCAATAATTCTACTAAAAAGTGAGCAATAGGTACTGTTAAGAAGAGATGTTTCTATATCCTAGGCAAAAATTCACAAGTACCATTGACTCAGAAGTAACTTTGCTCAGTTGTGCTTTACTGTGAAACACTGCACTACAAGAAGAGGGAGGAACATACAACTTTTTCACTTCTGAATCATCTTAATCTTTAGCTGTTCTTTTTATGTGTTCTTTAATAGAAATCATAGTTTCAAGTTTTGAAAGAAAAGGCAGATACTGGGTAAATCTTTCCAAGCAAGATTTTTAGGAAATATCCAGATGACTTTGAAAACTTATTTTTGTTTATTTGCTGCATCCATATTACTGGGTTTTGTCTTAAAACATTTGTTTTCTCTGAGAAAAGTATCTTGCAAACATGGTAAGTTTATTCTCTTAAGAGTGATTTTGGACATATTGTTGTGTATGTAGCTGTCAGTGGACTTTTCATCTAATCTCATCATCATATTATTCAGTTAGGGTCATAGCAATTTAAGTATGGCACTGTGCCATCCCAGACAGATGGGCATGGGCTGCCAGCCAAGAATGCATGTTAAGGGCAGAAGACTTTTCAGCAGCCTTGTTTGAAAGTGTGAGTATCTTGGCTCACATGTAGCGTGACTGTGCATACCTGATCCATTTTTTCGTCACTTCTGCAGCACTGTAAAGGCAACATTTTGTCTTAGAAGAGTCTAGGATGACCCTCAGATAAAACTGTGCAAAGATCTCTTAGCTTTTCTCAGAAGACAGTGGTAGTCCCAAAGAAGTCTCCATAGCTTAGGGAAGTAGTGGGCAAGTTGTCTTTTTTTATTTGCCTCAGTTGAGTTTAGTCAATTTACACAAGAAGGTTATTTAAATCAGCATAAATTAAAAAAAAAAAATAATCAAGATCGTTAAAAAACTAAATATAGCACATTAAACTGGTTTATTGTCTGGTTGGTTTTTTTAACATGGAAATTATAATGATGTTATTTCTTATTTCATAGAGGACAAAAAAATCTGTATATTAGCCACTGATTTCTTGTCCTGAATGGGCATTAACATTTCTTAACTCAGCCTTAGTTAAAGTTTATTTTCCTTACTCTTGTTTAATAACTACAGCAAGCTGCTTTAAGGGAAACATTTTAATACTGTGTAACATGGCATAATTTAACAGCATTTAAGGGATGTGTGTTTGTGGTCTGAACAAATTACTAGTCAGCTAAGTTTAGTTGAGCAGCCAGGCGTGATTTGCATTTTAAATATGTCACTGTTAGTCACAGACACTAAAAGTTTGGTAACAACTGTTTTAATCATTTAGTTATTGTGAGGGTTGTTGCTTTATTTGAAAATCAGTAATCTGTATCATGTTGCATGTGTAAGTGAAAGTAGTTTAAAGTAATATCTGAAGGTGGGACTGCATTGTGAGATTTGCTTATGGCTAAAACTGCAAGTACACTAATAATTACAGATCTAGCTTTTAGATGTCTGTGTTGCTGTATTAGCTGTGAGTTTTCTTTCTGTAGAGGCACATATGTAACTGCAGTTGCTTTTTCCCTCGGTCTTATGCTCATGTATGAGTCTGATTCATCCTCAGTAATACTGGCTTGAAAACAGTGGGTAAAAAAGGGAGTAGAGTCATGCGATTGATGACTGTACAGTGGAAAGCGTGAACTGTGCCTGAAGAAAAGCTTTTAAAGTAATTGTATTACTTCCTCTTCTACACACAAGTTGCATTACCCAGAGAATTGCACGTTTTCTTGAGTCCCTTCCTCTATCACTTAGTATCTCTTCTTGGGTTTTGTATCTTTTAATATAGTCAAAGTTCAGAGGAGAAAAGAAAATCATATTTAAGTCTTCTGGTTATTTAAGAGCTTTGGTGATACTGTGGCATATCTTTCATTACACTGAATTTCATTGTACAATTCAGTTCACAGAAAATGGGATTCTTTGAGCAATTCTGTTTTAACAGTTATTAAAAGCTGAATCAGTTCCTTTCATAATCTTAAAGCGTATGAATACAGAATAAATTCCAGATAAGAGATGTGATTTAAGTGTAGCTCAACTGTTTTCTGTAAAATACATAGGCTAGAAGTCCAGAAGGGGTTACTGTAATCAAGTTTGACCTTCGACCTGTAATAACATTATGGAGTCCATCTGTTTTGTTCCAGCAGCTGATATCAGTTGAGTGCTGGAACTGAGCTAATGAACTGCTTAGTACGTGTTTCTTGGTGTGTGTATTGTGTGCAGATTTATGGACAAAGAAGCACACTTCCCTGAAGTGTGGTTTGGTTGTATTATTATTACTATGTTTGTTACAATAAAATAAATATAAATGTGTATTATTGGAAAAAATATAAGAATGTATTTTCACTATATGTGATTTCTGTTTGACTAAATTGAAGAAATTAATGTTTTGTTAGTGTTGTATCAGCATCCACTTTCATATGTATTCGTATAATTAGACATCTTGTGGTCTAGCGTGTAACAATTTGGGTTGTTCAAGCCAGAAAGTAAATCATCGTCACTAATGGAAGTGTCATAACAGAGTGTGACACTGAAACTACTGTTACACTGTATTGAATAGATTCCATGCAGGAACATCCTACAGTTCTATCAGCTTAGGTAGTATTTTACCTGTGATTTACTGCCGGATTTGTGGTTGGAAACTCACCCTTCCTTCCTCCACCAAACTAAAGAATGAAAGCAAAACTGAAAACAGATTGTAGTGTACTTGGGCACAGTTAAGAAGTGGTCTTTGTTTGCATGAGCAGGTTCCCGCAGTTTAGTTTTGCCATCATTGCGTCACCTTTTTGTTACAAGATTATGTTACGTGGGATAATACGTAACTGGATTTGCTACTAAGTCAAAAGGCTATTCCTAATGCAGAAACTTCAGGTTTCCGTAATTCACTGATCTACTCAAATAATTCCCTCGAGGTGATCCTGTCTTCTCTGTACCTCTGAGTCCTAAATTTTAGGTTTGGTTTCCTGAGGGTTCAAAGTTGTTCTTCCCACACAGACAAAATGTTTGTGTTGACAGGCTGCCTAAGATAGATTATGTAGGTGATCTGTTTTAAGAAGCAGAATGTTTTACTCCTGGGGGAGAGAGACATACTTGTTCTCCAACAAGTGGGTGCACGTGCTGAGAGTGCAGGTGGAGCTTGCTAAGGTGGTAAGAATTTTTCCCCAAAACTATTAAAACTTTTTTCTTTACATTGAAAACAAAAAAAACCAAACCCAAACAAACAAAAAAAACCCAAAAGAATTTTGAAAGTGGTTTTGTAATTGTCAGATGAATATTTTGTACAGCTGAGCCTCTGGATTTTTTGCAAAGATTCATTGTAACTATCTTTGTAACTATCTTGTTCCGTTCTCAACTCTTAAGAGGAATTTTAGCCTTGCCTTCACTTCTGGCACAACACAGAAGTTCAGCTGGTTCTGGCACCATAAAATATACAAACCCAGTAGGTTCTTGGGGACAGAGATGTGAGAAGCTCACTTGACTGTTGTAGCCTTAAACGAATGGTGAAATTCTGCCCCTTAGGGGGTGGTCATACTCAGAGAGGGGAATGGAGCAGTGTTAGTAACTAGTGCTAGTGCTGTATTTGCTTTGTAGTGACTCCTAGCCAGGCTTGGTTTTCCTTTTCACACTTTCAATAGACGGAAAGTGAGTCTCTCCATCAGTCACTTTTTCTGGCCGCTTCTATGTCATTATGTTCTGACGGTTGGATACTCTGATACTACATCCTTATCCCTGTGCAGCTCCATAAGGAAAAAGAAGCATTTTTTTTTTCCTTTCCTTCTCTCTCTTATAGATAACAAGTAAAGCTTTGTTGAGTTAGTGCTCCTAGTAGCACCTGGGGATTAGTGTTATCTCTAGAATTGTAATGTATGGGCCAGTATTGTATCACATCCTCTCTAACAGATAACTGTAAAGGGAATTCCATCATCCTGTGTAGTTTCTAGTGACTTCAGCGTTTTTGCTATGAATATCCAAAGCCCACTGTATTTTCCTTTAGAGGGTGGAGGAGTGAGATGAGGTGAATGAGTGCCTATAAGAAATTATGTGTACAAAACCATAAACATCAGTTTAGTCTGCAGTTTCATGCAAACCATATAGTAAACAGTCAAGTGTAATAACTAGAAATGAGACAGAAAGCTTTTTCTGTGCTCAGTGTTCATGTTTAAGAATCTTTTAGCTTCATAGCCAGTTCTCAGAATAACTTACTACTTAGTTAATATATTTGACCTAATGACCGAATGTGGCAACTATATGAATTATGTATCAGTCTCTTGAGTACCAAAGTGTGTGCTTGGGTTTTATTAAATCATCTCTGATTTGATTATCTTCATTATATCATACAGCAAGTTCATTTCTTTTGAAATTATTGTTTGGACTTTACAATTAAAAGATGCAAATTAAATTGTATAGTTCCCCTCCTGTCTTCATTATGATATTGATGAGTAATGTACTGATTTTTAGAATTCCATATACTACTATAATGTAGCTTCCTTGTAATCTAACAGTAGAAGGTCAGTATAATACTTCGCATTATTAGTTTCTGGGCCCTGCGTTATCTGTTCAGAAGAAGCATATTTCCAGACTCAGTAACATCAGCAGCGGTAGTGCATGAGGTGTTTTTATATATTTCAACTTGCCAATTAGTAATAAAGCGGATGGTTTTCTAAGATACATAAATCGCAACACTGCCCACTTTCCTAATGGGAATGTGACAACTCACTTAACGTAGCAGCATCGTGATATTTGAAAAAAGCTAAAGTTTGGCACGTTGGCTGTTCTGAAGTGAGAATGGCTTTTAGTTTTCAATGTCATCTGGGAGGTGAATGTCTGAGGTTAGTGAGATACAACTGGGAAACACTGACAAATACATGGAAAGTGAAGGCTTAGTATGACTCTTATGTTTCTTGTGACCCTCAGAGCTCAGTTGTCTATGTTATTGTTCAGTCCAAACCATCACCATAAATACTCTAACTGAACCCAAGTACAAGCTGTATTTCTTATATTCTCATAATTATTATGAATTCCTGGTTAAAGTGCTATGTGTAAGTCAGTATGTCTGGGAGATATAAAAAGTGGGAGAGCTCATCTCTTTTGTGATGGACTTGCCGTATTTCAATTTAGGAACTGTTTGAAGCTTGACTATAGAATAGGCCAAACTCTGCAATCCAGAATGCGAAATAGCTCCCACTTATGCAAGAATACTGTTCCAAAAAAAAGGAAAATTAAATTATAAATGGCATGTGTTATACTAATGCCTGAGGCTTCTCAGTATGCTGCAGCAGAGGGTTTCCCCTTTTGGAGTGTTTATTTAAAGTAAAATTAAATTTGGTCCATTCATAACTTTTTTTGTTGTATTAACTGAAAAATATATCTAATTGCTTTGCAAGACTTTCACTTCACTGTATTCCTCCTGCTCCTATCTTTGTGTTACCACAATTTTTATTTATTTTGTTTGTGTGTGTGTTCAGTGGTTACAAAAGGTTAATTTCTTGGGCCTTTGGATTCTAGTTTAAATACATTCATATTGCTTGATTGGAAGAATATTCCCATTCTTAATAGAGAAAATTCAGATTTACCATGTTCTTGAAAAAGATGGATAAAACATTTTCTTTCTATTCCTTGAGCTGTCTTCAGAAACGTAGAATTACCATTAAGTAGTTTTCTGGTTGTGAAGTGATACTTAATCTATAAAAGGATAGTTAAGTGTTATTTTTTTATTTTTACAGGAATAAAATTAGAACCTGACCTTACAATGGATATGTTTATGGTTCAAAAGTAAATATTATTGAGACACGCATTCCTCTTCTTAATTTTGCGTCAGTCTGGTGAAAGCCTTGATTTAGGACAGCAGCACAGGATTTTCTGAGTAATGAAGTAGTTGCTGAATAGAAAGACAAAATTTGTTACAAACTCTTAAATTTGGCAGAGGTAAACAATGAATGGACTTCTGCAATTTGAGTAGTTGCCATTTCAGTTGAATCCGTGGAGTTGCACTAGTGTAAATTAAATCTATGTATTCAAGATTACGTTCCTGAATACTTAGGGTTTTCCCGTTTTCTTCATATTTATCATAGATGTACTCTTGGAAGAAGCAGAAAAGTTTTATGCTCCATGTATTATTTTCTGTTATGCAGGCTAAAATATTACAATTCCTTCTTCAAAGAGAACAATATATTTGAATGAGAACTAATTACCTCTTTTTTTATTCCAACTGACAAAAGCTAATATATCACACTTAGCCACTATAAGAACTCCAGTTCAGTAAACTAATTAAACTAATCCTATCTCTACTCATTATTCTCAGTTCTGCTAAATATTTTAACAGCATAGATTTATTTCATTACATAAATTATATCATACTTAAAGAAAACGGTTTGCATAATAGCGTATTTGCATTCCCGAGAGTTTATTTTTGGTTTTTGAATTCAGACTTCAAGTTTCACTTGAAATAATATTATTTGCCTTATTTAGGGTGGTAATTCTTCTTAATTATTACTAATTATCTAGAATGATGTATAGCTTTAATTAAATGTAAGTGCTTGGCATTCTTGTTAACATATATTAAACAGTGACAGTTCTCCTGTATACAGATAATATAATGTTAGAAAGTTGTGATATTTCCTACATTTTACAGCCTGAAATTTCATAACACAATAGTTGATTAATTTACCAGTCATGGGGAGAAAAAGTTGCTTTTTGATTGTTCATGATTGTGAAATTAAAAGATCGCGTGCTTACTGGACATTTTGTAAGCTACATAATTAAAATGAAAACGTGTACATCACTTTTTCAACTGAAATTATAAAACCAGAATATGTTGAATGTGAAGAATTTAACAGCAGTGTTGCTGAGAAGCTGCAAAGGAAAAATGCGTAAGTCCCACTTCAGACTAAATTGCTTTCTACTTATAGACATGTAACACAATTAAATCAAGAAGCTGTAAGCCTCACAAATCTCCTAAATTTAGTTTAGGTATTTGTACTTAAAATACCTGCTGCAGAGCTTTCAAAAATGATAAAACAAAGACAATACAGACAATAAATAATTAATCAGAATGAATTTACAGTATGTGATTCATATGAGCTGTACAGAGGAGTCATACTTTTATTGGTTTTGATAAACTACTTATATCACAGAAGTGTAATGATTTTCTAATTTTAATGCCAGTTTTCATACTATTAGCTGGACTTTAATTTCTGTCACTGTTTCTAGCTTGTAAGAGTGCTTGACACTGGGTGAATCATGAGTTCTTTAGGAAATTCACACAGAAAGCGAATTAATTGTGGTTGGTGCTAGCTAAGGATCCTGAATGATTTCTTAAAGAATGGAAGACAGACAGACGACAGACAGACAACTGACGGACAATTTGTAAATTGCTTTATCCTGAGTGCTGTGGGTTACGGTCCCTCAGCTCAACACGTCATGAAAGCTATCTCACTATTATGCTTGCAAAGTCCAATCTGCCAACTTGAATTAATAGAACTGTAATTCATCTTCCAGGTATCAAGCAAGCATCGATACATGCTTGTCAGTGACACTTTACCCTGCTTTGCACCTCAGTTGCTTCTTGAATGCAACAACGAGAATTACTCTCATATTTTGCTCATCAAGAATCAAAACCTTTCATTCATGTACTAAGTGTACATATATATGCTGTTGTTTTGGCCACCTTTCAAGTATTTGTGCCTAATTTGTTACAAAAGGCCATGATAATTTTATTTCTGTAACCTGTGCTGTTCCTTTTCTGACCTATACCAAAAAAAGTAAATCAGCATGCAGGTTTTTTTTAAAACCTGAGGTTCCTTTTATTCATCTAATTTGCAAAGGTGTTACCTACAAACAAGTTTCAGATGTGATTAACAGAGGTTAGCATAATGATGTAATCTGGTCATATTTATATTTAAAATGTTAAATATATTGCAAATGTTTTTTGAATGCCAGAAATTATTAGGAGGAAAACAGGAAATGGAGCACATGACATGATTTCTTTATCCTTCTCTAATACATCTGTCTCCTTAACATTTTTGAGAATGTCAAGCAAAATTTTGAAGAACAAAGGTAACTGCTTTGAATAACAGTTCTTAGTAACATGATTCAAAATACTGTATGAACCATTCACTCTTAAAAACTAGGGTAAAATGACTAATTTTTCTTGTGAAGAATATGTAGATTTCAATAGTATTTTTTAAAAAAAAAGTTAATAGAAGATTATAAATAGTCCAAAAACAATAAGCACATATTGCGTGTTATATTTTCACTTTGTTTCCTAAAATAATACTGCATTGCAGTGACAAAGGTGTTTAATAAGGGAAAAGTGATAGCTTCACAACTTCATTGTGCTTCTTCAGTTTTGAGCTCCATCAATAGTGACTGAAAACTGGTAGCGCTGATGCACACTCAGTGACCCCTATGTAGTAAGCTTGCTCTTCATGCAAAAGTTGCTGGTGACTTGCATCTAAAAAGCTGTCACAGCATGTAGCAATCTTGTAGTGTGGCAGGACACTCAAAAGTTTGAATGGGTCTGGAAACCTTGGACCTTTGTGTGGGTATTCTGGTCTGGTCAAACTTAGGAGCTTACTAATGTGTATGAAAAAGCCTCAAGTTGTATGTGTTTGGAAAATGCATGTGAAAACTTCTGGAAATTGTCCTGTGGTTTTAAGTGCTTACCAGGTGTTCTAGATGTTACTGTGCGTTTGTCTTGTTCATGCAAACCTCTGTGCACTGCTGTGAGAAGCAGAGTTGAGGCTACTTCTGTTGAAATCAGAGAAGAATGGAAGGTACGCAGAACTGGCTAAAAATGAGGCTGTAGAGGCTGGAGTGAAAAGTGCATGAGTAGACTTGGAGCTGGTAGGTGCTCGAAAGATCAGTGAAAACCAAAGTTTTTTTGAAGCTCTGGAATCTCAGTTTTGGTGGACTTAGAGTACTCTGTTTTGCTAAAGTGGCTAGCAAGAAAGATTTAAAAAAAAAGAAAAACAAAAACAAACCAAACCAAAACAAAACAAAAACCCCAAAAAACAAACAGACAAACAAAAAAACCAAACACCACAAAAACCAACCAAAACCCACAAACCACTAAAAAACTCCCACAAAAACTGTGAATGGCTTATGGTGTATGATAAATAAGGGGTTGGGAGAATAATAGCCTTGTCATCATGAAGTTACCAGTTTTATTGACACAAGATGTAAGCAGAGAGAAAAGGACTTTCTACTGTGAAATATTTGGTATTCGTTTCCCAAGTGTCTTTATTTACTGTTTATGTATCTTTCTCAGTGTCTTTTGGTTACGGAAGGACATTGTTCAGCGTTAGTTGTCATTATCAGTAAAATAAGTTCCAAATTTCAGTTGCTAGATAGGATAATACCTAATAAAATCAGTTGTACTCTTCAAAGTATGTTGTGCCTGAGTAAAATATGAAGTGTGTATGTAGCTTCAGTATGCTTGCCTAGCTTTTGACAGTCAGCTATGTATTCTACTTGAGGGATATATGTAATTACTTACATTTTTCATAGGTCTGCATATCTGATAATCGTCTGTAAGACGACGTAGTACCTTTAGATGTCAAGTTTATCTGATAATCTTTTAAATTTCAAATTCCAGTGTTAAAATTTCTTGAAGTACCTCGTGCATACATATGTATTTGTCTGCTTATACAGAACTTATCTGTATGATTTTTACATTAAGAAATACCTGTGTGTTGATGTAGTGTAAAGTATACTTAAATTATGGTTATATAATTTTTTTTTACACTAGGTTTGTTGATCAATCCTCTCTTTTTGTGTCTATTTGCATTAATTATTGAGTGCCAGCCTGTAAAATGTGCCTGTAAACAAAGAGTTATTTTGGAAATAGAAGAAAATAAGATTTTTACTTACGCTTTTCTCTCAGGCACATTTATTTAACAGTGAGTCTTTTCTTACCCTCTTTTACAGTTTACAGTAACTTGCATACTTATAGTACTTAATTAATTGGCATGTAAGGAACACCAGTTAAACACTCATACATATCCCTCCTGAATAATGCAATAAGCTAAATGTGCTTGAAATTTGATGTGGTTTCATATTGGTAAATGAGATGTATTTGTGGATCATGTTGCTCATATATTAGCTGTGTTTCATGATAAATTTATGTTAAATACCTCATTGGTCAAAAGATCTATGGGTAATGTAGGTATTTTATGGAACTGTCAGAAACTTAAAACTCTTAAGGTGATGAAAATCACTTTGAATTTTTGGAAAGAGTTGGTAGACCACAAACTTCACGTCAATTTGGTTTTCAGTTCTAGTAGTATAGTATTTTGACAAGGGACAACATTTTATACAGTCTGAAGACCAGATCTTTCACTTTTGTAAGACATTACAGCTCAACTGAAGTTATTCCTCTTGAGGACCTGACCTCAAGTGCTAAATATATCAATTCTGTCTTTTGCTAGGCAAAGAAGATGATGACAGTATATTCCCATGCACTCACAGCAGCAGTTTCATATATTTGATGCGCTCACATTCACAAGACATCACCATATCCTGTAGTATACAGCCAGGTGGACCAGACATAACATAGTCCATAGTGAGTAAATAGTCCTACATTATATTAAGCTATATATCCGTTACCTTCTAGAACTGTGATGACTGGCTTTTGGTGGTGGGGTGAGGGTGTAGTATTAGGAAATATTCCTGATTGATTAATCCAATAAAATGCTTTCTCTTTCTGTCATGTTCTACTATCCTACCATATGTTCTGACAACTTCATCCTAAAGCGGCCATCTAACAAAGACAATATCACTATAATGTTCGTTGTAGAATGGTAAAAACATCTAAAGAAACTCCAGTGTGTTCATTAAAAAATAATTTGTCTATAATTACTGCTGGTCATGATAATAGAGAGGTATTTAGAAAGAAAATTAGCAAAAGTTGAGCAAATAGCTCCCTAGACATAACATATGGGTATGAACAAATGCTTAAAAGAATATTCTCAAACTGTTTAAGCAGCCTTTACATACTATGATCACAGAACCTGTTATTAAAATGACAGATATTATTTTTTTTTTTTATTTCTTGTTACTAGCATAATACTTAAAATTCTGAAATTAAAGTATAATACTTAAAATATTGAAAACAAAGGCTGATCACACTGATAAAACTGATCTGTAACAGATGTGTACATTTAAAAACCGCTGGTTTTGCATGAACAGGCCATATAGCCTAACTTCAAATCTGGACTATTGGCCTAGTGGTTTTGTGCTTGATCCCCCCTTACCTGTGTTCAAGGAGTTTGCAGCTATGGTGTTATCATTAAACACTATAATAGCTCCAAAATATTAAAGCTAATATTACGAATTATATATCCCAAACTCAAAAACACAACTAGTTCAAAGTCTAAAGGTATATACAAGACTTCTAAGTACATGTAATGTCTTCAACCAGATGATGCAGTTGGATCACAACAGGTGGACAAAGTGGAAGAGGTGCGGATAAGAGCTATTAGGATGGGGGGAATAGAGAAATGATCATATTAGAAAAGGGGTAGGCATGTTAAGTCAGGTAAAGAAAAGGACTGAGAAGAGGATGTCATTACTCTCTGTGAATACTTTGAAGTAAATAACAGGGATATGGACATCATTTTAAGCTAAAAGGCACAAAGATAAATAGGTATACGCTGTCCGTAGTAATTTATGGAGAGATATAAAAGAACCTTTAAATAGTCAATCAGGGAGTTTCTGAAACAGGATTCCAGTTTGAGCATGGGCTAGGGGAGGTGAAAAAGTTACCAAATTTTAAGACATAGTTTCTTCGGTTTCTTAACAAAAATTACATCATGTGGCTTCCTAGCAGGTGACTGGATTCACTGACTCAGGAGTTATCTTCCAGTTCTGCTTTTTTTTCCAAGAAAAGTCAAAGTCACAGATGCTCTGGCATTTTCAACTGCCAAAATCCCTGCAGTTGACAGGATTAACCTGCTAATTTGTCCATGAAAAATAGAAAATCTGTGTTTTTTCATCCATGTTCAGTAATTCGCACGTGTTACTACTATATTCGATAGTGCTGCTTTTCCTAAACCTTGTCTTTTATACATGGAAACAACAGAAAATTTATACTTTGAAATTTATGATGTTTGGACAATCAGTTGCTTCCATGGAGGGTCTCTTTGGCTTCATAAAGTCTTCAGGGCCATGCCAGTCTGTTCCATGATGTTGATTGCAAGTTTTGGGGTTCTACATAAATTTAAATAGCCCATCTTATTATGTGATAAAGCAATTATGATTTGTATCAGTATCAAAGAAAATGAAGTGTAGACTGTGTCAAGTTACCTTATTTCTGGGGAAGGTTAATTGGAAATGCAGTTCACACAATGTATGATCAGGTGGAAAAAAATAACAGAAGTGACCACAGTCAATGCATATAGCCCACGTGCTTACCATTTTTCCATTTTCTTAAGCATTTATGAACAATTTAACTGACACAGTGTGCAACAAATGGATAGTTTCCACATCTTTCTGTGCATGCTGTCAAATTCATATATTTTTAAAATTACTATTAGTAAGTGCGGAGAAAGAAAAAAAATATTTGTTTTGAAACTATACTAAATGTCAAATGTAGTAACTACACTGTGGCTGAAGACCTAGTTCTGATGCTTGCACAATCAACTACTTAAACGTTTCACTTGTAAAATCTTACTTGCAATTTACTTTTCAAGAACACATATTTTGTGCAAAACTTAATTTCAGAGTTAAAGTCTCAGCGAAGGGATGCCTCACTGCTTCTTTTGTCAGTGGAGTTAAATCTTGTACAGCTGTGTGATTACACTTTTAATGCATGCATCATTAAATTAATACTATTTTGAAAGATTAATGACAGCACAGTACCTGCACTAAAAATTAAACTCCAGGCCAAATAGAAGTTGTAGTGTTATGTGTATGTAGACGTTGTCATTACTGCTGTGAGAAATAAATTAGGATAAAGTCCAACTTCACTCTGCGTGATCTTCAAGATTCTGTGGGACCACATCTGATAATATTCTTTCACAGAAGTCTCTTCATGGTTTTAAATAAGGTTCTAGTGAGTAAGAACTCCAGGACTTAGCCTTGTGTAAATATATATTCGTATCTTCCTGACTGTTATGTTTAGGGTGCCTGAAGTTATCTTATATGCCAGATCCTCTCCCAATTTCATTTTACGCATAGCTGTCTGTATAGTTGTTGTTGTTGTTCCAGCTGCACCAGCTTACACCTTATTATATAGTCTCTTTATATTTTTATTGAGAATCATCACTAAACCAAAAAGAAAATTGTCCTTTCCTTTTCAGGGTAGGTAGAAGTATTTTTATTCCACCTGTTTTATCAGATTTAAACCTTTCATGGCAATCTTAAATAATAATATTTTCCCGCCTTGCCTTTTTGAACATTTCTTCATGTTAAGCAGTTGGCTAAATAAGCATTTTAAACTGTCACCCAAGTTACTTCATGTACTACCAATGTATACCTTGATAATTTCATATGAACAGAATGTATTCTATCAATTTTTCATTATTATATCTAGATATATGCTTATTATAGAAGTGAGGTGAGGAGCCATTTGCATGTGTGCATGTATTGATACATATGTAGGCATACAAACAAAAGATGGAAATACAGGTAGGAGAATATGCAGGAATTAATATTTGCTCTTTTTCTGGCCTTTTCAAATTAGGGACATGTGCTGGTATTTTGAGTGATTCTGTGGTAATAGCTCACTTCAACCACTTTAAAGACTTAAATTAATTCTAGTTTTTAAATTAATTTAAAACCCCAACAAATTTCTATGGATGATATCAAACTGTGGAACTGTGAAAGAACAGGTAGTAAGGAAAGACTGTAGAGCAAAAAAGGTGTAGTAGAATTAGTAACAAGCAGATTGGTCTGTGCTGGTGGTTTTCTTAGCTGAATGTTACATGCTGAGAGAGTACAACATCTTGGACAAGAAATAAAGTCTTGGCTGTTTTGCTCATTTAACAACTTCCTGCAGCTGATTAGTCCAACTCCATTATTTCTGGAGGAAACACTCTGCCGGTTGCATTCTTTTTTGAGCTGTTATGCATGGGTGTTTCTTTTGCAGAATATATTTGGATCTCAGAGGCAGTTATAGTCTAGTGGTAAGTGAAGTAATCCCTGTTTCTGGATTTTACCAACATTTAACTGAATTTAACTGAACTCAGCATTTAAATGAGTAAGATAGAGGTGATCAAAGGTTGTTGATCACAACCTTTTGATTAATCTTGAATTTCCCTAGGGTAGTCCTGCAGAATTTGTAGTGTGGTGCGGCAGCCAAGTAAGCCTTTAAGATTTTAATTGTTAAGCTCAGTTAAAGTATAAATTCAGGTTTTAGTAAATGGCTTTTTGGGTAAATCAGCATGTAGTATTATCCTCTTTAATATCATAACTTTTTTGAGAAATGTATCCCTCAGTAAAAAAGGCCGCTTAGCCAATTCAGTGTTTTTATAACCAATGTAAGACACATGGGAATAGAATAAAGTAACCTCTCACAGCAAAGGAACAAAGTGACCGTTTAGCCATATAAAGTTGGATCAGATTCATGCACTAACAGAGGTGTACGAAAAATGCTAAGGTGGTCTAGCATCTCCTGAGAGCTGGGAAAGAGCATATAACTGCAGGTAAAGTGGTCAGATAAATGCACGCTGCAGAAAGATCGAGTTTGATATCATACAACAGATGACAAATGTTGGATGCCTTTGTAGTATTAGTATAACTGAAATGTATATGATAACTTAATTTTTAAACTCATTTATGATGTTTAGTTGTGGTTGAAAAGTAAGGATGTGAGATAGGATTAAAAAGAATCTCAGAAAGAAATACACAATTAATTTCAAATCCATTGGAACTCCATTAAGACATAACAGAGTGAAGGCTCTGAATGAAGGATTGTATAGCAGGATTGCAAAATGACAGTGCCTCTTTCTCATACCTACTTAATTTAGCATTATTGCATAAGAAGAAATCAGATGTGTATTTTTTGAGCACTCTGTCTATCAGGCTGAAGTAAAGATTTGCTATCAAGTGGATAAATTATAATTTCCGTTATCTAAATGCTGTCCATTTAACTTCTGACAAGCCTCTTGCCACTGGACCCTCTTGGTTTTTTTTTAAATTTCTGAGAAGGTAGAGACCAAAGGCACAGTGCTGTAGTCATGGAAAATCTGTTTTATTGTGTGGTGCTTAAAACCATTGCCACCTTTTCTCCAACTCATTCACTTACGCTTGAGGAAGCGTGGCAGTGTTCACACAAGTTCAGCAGGTATGTAAAATGTAGTCACTGTGTCTTAGAATATCACGCTGAATGAAATCAGTAGTATATATCGCTGACTACATGGAAAATACGTATGTACCAGTTGAAATTAACATCAGATTGTCGTGTGATGTCTTTTCAGTTAGTTCTGAAGGATTATTTGAATTTGGTTTATTTTCTAGTATTAGTGTTTTAATCTAATGCATCTTTCACCTTCAATCCCAGCTTTTTTTACCAGTGCCACATGAAATCCATAATTTCTTTTTTTTCTTATAAAACTGAATCTGAATTTTAAAAGTATTAGCTATGAATTCTTATGTCCTCACAAATTGTGGTGCCCAATTAACCAATTATTAGAGAACTTAAGAATGGCACTACAGTTTTAAGTACTTCTGTAATTGTTTTAAACTTGGTGCAAAATAAGTTACTACTTACAAAAAATATTAGTGCCAAGAAAATGTACAGAGAAAATGCAGTGGAGGCAAATGTTATGTTGCTTTCCCTGAAGTATTCTGTAACAACATGAAAAAATTATGTTGGCATAAGAAGGTCATTCAGACATTAAGCAAAAATCAGCTTTTGTCCTTTGCCATAGAGATTTCCAAGTATATATCAACTGCTCCAGATAGGAATTCCCCACCTGATTTGATGTGTGTGATATATAGGTAAAATCCTAGTAGATTTTCCTTCCTGGAGATACAAATGATTTAGATAGTTACCTAGTAAACTGATAAAGCCATTTTTGCAAAGCCCACCGCTTAAAGTACGATTTATATCAACAAAGACTATTTTGTTATTAGTAGGGATTTTCACATATACGTATACTTGTTGGAATATTCCAAAGAGTTACAGATACAAAATGAAGCTACTTATTGATCAGAAATGGGTTTTTTCCCTTGATTGCCTGTTCTATCTGTAAAGTAAAGGTGCTGACTGCCGCACACTGCTGATTGCAGATTTTTTTGACAGCAAGGACCTGACTCTTCCCTAATCCGTGTAGCTGCATTGTACGAATTACAAAGCTGACGTGACAGACCTGCTCTGTATTCCAAGAACTGCAACATACCTGTCATCAGAGAGAAGCAAGAACGCACAAGTCATCACTTTACTTTGGAAGCAGAACAGATGATTGAAATTATTTCTTACTACTAACTAATTCCCCGTTTAGTAGAGATAAGCTGCTTTGTTCAGCTGTAAATGAAACATTAGGGTATTAGCTGTCAAGCCAGAAGTATTGGAGAAGCTAAGATTTTATCAGCAGTAGTAACATTTTGGGCAATAAATTGTTTTGTTGGGCAGAATACTAATCTCCAGAGTTACAAAGAAACAAAGCTCATTAAGGTAAATGCTTACAGCACATGCAAAAACGGCAAAGACAAAGGCTTATTACCTTTGTTTTGGGAATAGATAAAACACTTGCACTTTTTTGTCTGTGTAGCATTGAAGAATTATGTGGTACTGTTATTAAAAAGATGCATTTGTAGACTTGTAGAAGGCTTTCTGAATATATCCAAGGGACAAATGCATTTCTGAAATATCAACAGAGAGCTGTAGTAAGTGATGGGTTTTTGAAAATTGTTTTGTTTCCCTCCAGGTAAAATTAGGTATCTGCACATTGTCCTGTACTTAGCATTCATCAGATTAATAGGCTACCATTATTAAATGAATGTTTGAAATAGAGAAGAATGGATGTCTGAGTTACACTAAATATTTTTACCAGCGTATGTACCTAAATTAAATTCATAAGGGTTTGTAGTGTAAAGTAATAAGATGATGGGAGGAGAGGAACTGTGTTGCTGTTAGGGTCTGCAGGTAAAGAAAAACATATTTGGAATGTGATGTAGTAATTACAGCTCTTTAAACCAAGGATGGACATAAACTTGCTATCAGAAACAATTAAATAGGAAGTAAAATACGTTGAAGGAGTCTGTGTGTGTGTGAGCTAAAAGCCAGAGTACAGCCTGCAAGTAGCCAGAGGCAGGCGTTTGCCATCATTACTTGTTTGAAGTAGCATTTTAGAAAACTGTAAAACAGGAGTAAGTTTAAAACATAATACAAAGAACAAAATCATGCAGCTGAAAAATTGCACGGAAGATTCTGTTAATAGCTGACACAAATGTCTTAAAAATTTTCTCTGTGCAACGTCTAGGATTTTGAAACACTGAAAGGAGACAGCTTTGCAATTAATTGTGTAATCTACAAAAGAGTCAAAAAAGATGCTTTAGAAAGAATCAAGCAAAAATGAGTAAGTTAGAAGACAGTTGACCAAAACATGGGTAACTTACTTATGGCTTTCTGTAGATGGGAAACCACAGGCACCTTTTGGGGTGAAATCCTACATAGATAACAACAAAAAGTACTGAAGTCTGCTCGTTCTATTGTAACAAGGACAAAATGTTGTTTAAATACTGCTGTTGGTCACTGGATCATTGTTCAGTGATGTACAAATATTTTCTGATCAGCAGCTTTGTTTTCCTTCTCTATGAAACAGAGATTATAATATTGGCCCACCAGTATAATCTGCTTGATTGTATGGGAATAAGTGCAAGAATAGTCAACTTTGTTTATTATTGGCTAATACTGAAATTAATGACGTTTTCATTTCTTCATTTGGGGTAATTGTGCTCATCTGAGGGAAAAAGTATTAAGGTTTGGTGAGGGGGGATTCAGTGGTACTTTATTTTACCATCTTAGGTTATGTTGTTAGCTATAAAGAATATCAATATTTTATACAAGTGCTTTATATGCAACCCCCTAACTGTAAAAGAATATAAACTTGATTTTAGAATTCAGATTTAATCTGAGGAATTCCTATTTTAGGAGTATAGATCTGCTGGATGCTGGCATGTTCCTTGTTCAGTCCTAGTTTCACTGTAGCGACCTGGAACAGCAGGAACCTTTAGGCTGTTGTTTTACTCCAAATACTGCATCAAATCAAATTCAGCCTAGTTTTATTTTAGCACTTACTGAAGGGCTGCTTTCTAATCTGAAAATAGTGCCAAGTCAGAATTCTTGTACAATTGCTGAAGTTGCATGGGAACATGAGAAGTCTGAAGGTAAACTGTCAGAAGACCAAAGTATGAGGACTTCTGGCTTTTAGTACAAGCTTTACTATGCTTCCCTTATCTTTGGCGGTCTGTTTTCTTAGAAGTCTCAGCAGTTGGATGCCAGATTTTAGACACACAGGCTTCGTTTTAAGAGATGGTGCCTGCTTCAGAAAAGACAATCAATCCACAGCAATTTAAGTAATATTTGAAAATGTTGATTTCGACCTATCCTTATATTTCTTTGCTTGTAAAATAGCATTGATAGAGAAAATGCACTGTGTAAGAGTAGTGTATTATTGCTGGTTTTATTAAAATAAGATTGGAGTCTCTTGCATTGTGGACTCATCCCCAGGGTACTCTCAGTCACAGTTATACATGAGGTAGATTTTGTCTCATTAAGAGAAAAAAAAATCTCCAGTTTTTCAATTATGATCAGCAAATGAACAAGACCTTGACTATAATTTTCTAAAACGCATGGATTGGCTTTTAAGTGCTGTAGACTGTAACACCACACTGTGACTTCGTCAAAGCTGAGCTGTGGTATACAAGTCCAAAGTGTTAATGGAACAGCAGCTTGAAGGTTCAGTCATATTAGGGATCAAATCCTGTCACTTGTGTTAGTTGAGCAAGTTGATGTTTCTTTATTTTATAAATCATTTTCCAAAGCAGCTTGTTTTCAGAGGTATGTACCAGTATGGAAAGGCCTATCATGAAGATCAGTGAATAGAGCTATTGTTAAGAAGCCAGTAAATAACAAGTTAATTACTTGAAATAATTGATGTAATTCAAGTATGTAGGATTTCAATTATTGTTATACTTTGATGTTCTATATTAACAAAGAGTACTAAATACATATATATTAATATCTATATAGTTCCATTACTCTTAGGGAAGCAATCGTGTAGGCTGAGCAGAAGCCTTGAGCTTCTGAAGCTAGGTGGATGTAAGCAAGATGACAAGGCAAATGTACAGACATCTAGAAAACATTTGAGAATTTCCCCACTGCCCAGCAGTGAGATGGAAACTCTTTCTGTGAGCAAAGGCTGTGGAAACCATAGATTTCAATGGTTCCTGTTTTTGCAGTTACGAAGCGAATTAATTCTTGACAAAACGTTATGAAAGCCAGTGTAGTGTACCTACACTAGGCTACAATCCTTGTCCTTTACTTTCGTATGAGCTGGAGAACAGAAATGGCAAGTCTGTATGAAATCCATAAATAAAGAAGATTCCTTCCTGGATTACTTCACATTAAACAGTATTTCTAGAGTTGCAGAACACTGTTTTTGAATGTATTTAAAAGATAATAGTAGAAATTTGCTGTGTCCTAGATTGATCCTATGTGTTCTTGACACTGTAGTCAGTGCATCCAGCATGCTTTTAGGGCTGTAGCAGTTCAAGAGTATTTGGATGAAGGCAGAAGTGTATTGGAAGTGGACATTAGTAGCATAAGAAACCTATGTTTCAACCTGGACCATAAGCATGTTCCTGATTCTGAAACATAAGGAGAAAAGGTCTACTCTAATTTTTAGCTGGTATTCTAAAGTAATTTTAATTATACTTTTATGTTGTTTCAAAGCATAAATTTAGTTTTAAATATACACTTCTTTTGGAATAATGATTCACAATTACTGAAATATTCAGACAGCTGGATTGTTTTGCATGTTTAAAGGTGGCTTGTTTTTATCTGACATCTGGTTAAGCTTTGGGTACATTACTGCCATGAATCATCAGGAAATAAAACCAAAAAAACAGGAGTTGAAATCTCTTTCTTTGTTCCTTTCTACCTTTGGAGCTCATGGAGCAGCTTGAAAGTGGATAGACCTCTGAAAAAAAACAAGATTTGTCTTTGTTGTTAAAGTGAAGGAGGAGAGTTTTCTGTGACTATTAAGTTCCAAAAATTGGTGAATTTTGATAGCAAATATATGGGGTATGGCAGGAAGTCTGGCTATTAGGATTTTTAGTACTGCATCAGGAATGCCATGCTAACAGGGTACAAGGTGCTGATCTGATAGAAATTTTGACAGGCTCTCTTTGTACTGACAGGTCTAACCCAAATCAGGCGTGCTCTTGCTGTGTCACTCTAACTTTATGCAAGATCAGGTATTTCTGTCTTCTCCCAGCTTTCATAAAGCCAGCACAACCCCCCTCTGAACCATGTGTTCTAGTTTATTGGGTAGAAATATGGCTATACCTAATTTGCTAAGGTTCGTACTGCAGGTAATCCAACAATGTACAGATCTGGTAGCACTGACAGGAGAATCATAGCAGCCTAAGAGACAAGTTGGGGAAACCTCTGAGGATGCGTGCTTTTGCCAGTACTTTAAACTGGCAGAAGCTGGCACCACTGCTGTAAAAGCAGTAGTAGTCCCTCAGCCAGGTTGCTTTGCAGTACCGGCTGCCCTGGGCTGGGAGGAGCTGCAGCACAGTGCTCTTACGGAGGGTTAGGACATTACTGTGTAATGTTACTATAACATGCCAGTAATGTTGGTACTTTCATGAAGTGGTACACAGAGAACATGAAAAAATAACATCCTGTTGACCACTTAATCAAGTTCTAACTCATGTGGTTAAAGAAAAATACATTTTTTGGACCTTTGAGAAATAAGACTCAGAAACTTAAGAAGCCAAATGTATCTTCATATATATTTTTACTGGCAAAAATCAGTATCTTAAATTTGATTTCTGGAACTGTACTGATTTTTGACATTGATCAGAATTAGTCAATTAAAACTAATGCAAATACAGTGCAGAATTTGGCTCTTGACTATGTTGGCAAGGGTTGCAGCAGGAGGCTAAAATTTCCTGTTTGGCACATCAGTGCAGTTGTCTTGAGCAGTAAGAAAGGGAGAGATAAAAGTTAGTAAAATTATACACCTAACCTGTCAGACAACTCCTTGAAGTAGTAGAAACTTTTATAATCTGTACAAAATACACTGCATTTCGTAAAATTGCTTACTGCAGTAGTTACTGATAAAGTGTTTTTTACTTACTCACATCCATATTTTCATTTGTATAATGTTTTTTTTTTAGTGTCAACCCTTTGCCTTAACTGTTTGGGTTTATATCTCAAGGCAGAAATTATAACTGAAGAAAACAGTAATGATACTTAGCTGAGAAATCGTATTTTGGTTGCTGCTGGGGCCAGATATTGCAGATTGTGCTTGGATCTTGTGGATTTGATACTCTACAGTATAATCCACTGGCATACTTTCAGTGCCAAACTTAAAAAGAATTTTTCAAGTCCACTGTAGTCCTCTATGTTCCTTATCCATTTGCATCCTTTGTATAATTTTAATTTCAGTGAAAACCTCATCATCTTTTCTATGTCAGCGGTTTTTTTCATTTGTATTGTGGTTTAGAGACCTAACTTTTCTTGCTAGGAAAGAGAATAATGGAGGGGTAGTACTGAAAAAAATCTGATTTTGTTCTGTTTATGTGGCTTCTGGATAAATCCTTAAATTACTGTATTGAAGATGCTTGAAATTTTACAGTCTTTGCTGACAGGAAAACTAGGAGAATCTATCAGCATTGCCCAGTGGATGAGCCACATTCCTCAAATAATCCAGTCAATTAAAAATTGATTTTTGTTCTAGGCAGCATGGTGGTAATGTAGTGGGGAGACAGTGTATGCATTACCAACAGAGCTCACATCAGTTAAGTGATATTTAGGTGATCTTCTGTCATGGGAGAAAGCAGTGCAGTTGATGATCTTTGCTACTGAAGAAGCTAAATTGAAGTGTCAGATACCAGAATTGCATTTTATTTCTAATATGTTGGCCTGCCAGCCTGGGAAAAGCTATGTGAAGTCTGTGAATACAAAGGGACAAAAGTGCTAAATCTAGCAGAAACTGAATGGTTTGGGGAAGATTAAACTATAACATGGCTTTTAGAGCCTTCAAGTAAATGCATTTAAAGAAATTGAATCTTGAACTCCAGTTGCTGGACCTTTTGTCTACTACCTTTCTCCCTTTTCCCTGACAGCAGATCTAAAGTAAACGGAAGATATGCATGATCTAGAATGCACCAATCTTCTTTATTAAGAGAAATAGAGGTTATAATGCCACTGCAAAGTTAGGGGAAAACCCTTTTCTTATAGTAGTTGAAGCGAGAACATAAGAAGCCTAAAACTGTTCATTGAAAAATGTATTTATCTCGGATCAGCAAGAGTCTGAGCTACAGAATGTAAAGAGGTATCTAATATCAGAAACGTGGAAATGTGCAGTCATGCAGGTTGGACTGTATCCTCAATATGGATTGTGAGCCTGTGCAGTGTTTATTTTGGAGAGACACATAGTACCAGCTCACAAATCTAAACTTAGACTGGTCTTCTCTGGATTCATTAAAGCATATAATGTTAACAATAGCTTTGCAAACTTTCTGACAGAATGGAAAACATGCAAAAAGGTTTATCTGTAGGTCTTAGTAATGACAGGATGCTGAAGTCTCATCTCCTTTTGGTCATGAGACATCACAGTCAAACACCACAACACTAAAGGTGTAACTTAGAAAATTTTTTTAACGGGATTCAGGTTTTCCCCTTCATTTTCTGTCAAAGGCAGTTGTAGGATGTCCTGGTGTGTCTGTGCTTCTCCTGAAAGGTGGTGGCATGAAAGTGATGGGTTAGGTGATACACATTACCCTTCATCAGCCCTCTCAGAGGTTTTGTGAGGTTCAGTTTCTTAATGTCTGTGAAGTGCTTTAGAGTGCTCAGGTGAAAGGCAGTAGAGAGAATGTAAGTGGTCATGTTGTTTAAAGTTTAGATGCTAATTTTAAATGTATAGTGTTATGTCTATGCTTGCCAGAAAATTCCATGTCAGGGTAATATTTTAGTAATCTATTGACATGCATCTCACATCTTGTATTACCTTTCAGCATACAGTATTACCTGTTTGTAAAATGAATATATCAAAGAGAGACTGGAATGATGAGCAATGGTCCGCAAGGTATTTCAGAACATGTGGTTGTGAAGTAATCTCGTGCTGTATTTCTGAACACCGTTTGCCAACTCGAAGCCAAATTATGAAGGGAACAGTGTGTTTATAAACTTAAAAATCCAAAATTGTTTTCAATAGAAGAGATTGGTACAAAAAGCATGAATTTTGGTCTTCAGTACAGTTACATTTTAACATAAATTTCAACAAGGTAAAAGTCTTCCGTAAAAGATGTTCTCAGCTGTATTAGGAGTTTTCTTCATTAATTTATTCTGAGACTGTATAAAGAGAAAACAAATGAAGTCACAAATAGTTTATAAAGGTGGTGGTTGGGGTAAAATGCTGCTGGGTTTTAGTGCTTTGGTAGTGGGGAGAAAAAAAAATATGTTTCTGGGCTTCAAAACTCTTCAACGTGATTTGAATACAAGAGGCTAACTGTGATAAGTATGTTAGGCTCCCTTCTGTTAATGACAAGATTTTAAATGAGACTAATTTGACAGCCATTGGCTCATATTATGCTAATATTTCCTATAGTACTACTTTGAGAAGTCCCCTTCCCCCCCCATGTGAATACTTTTTGATAAGACATTATAATTTTAGAAGCTTTGCACCATGAGCAGATACTATCTAATTACCTACGAGTTCTCTGTTTAGTTTGAATGATTACTCTCTGCTAATGATGAAAGGTTTTACCAGTCATTGACAGAGGCAAGTACAACATGTGGTCAGATACTTTCTCTAAAATGTCTTTAAAAACGTGTGTTATTTCATTGTAACTTTTTTTGTGTAGAGATGTCAGTTTAGTTGATCTGTTGCTGTGAGTGACAGTTAATTTATTGTATATATGAAACCTTGTCTTTCCTCCAGGTTGTAATAAATGGATTGCATTTTTTGATTTTTGTTTACTGTTCTTTTTTCACTAGAGTAGTGCAAAACAAGCGGACTACTAATCTCAAGACTAAAGCTAGATATTGTAGTTACTGTAATACAGTGTTTGATGTTACAAAAATACCCATTGATGTTTTGTGGAGTACAAGAAATTATCTATTTTCCTGTTAACTTGAAGTTCGTGCTTAATGAATAGTTAAAGTAACTTCATCAGAAGTATTTGTACAAAAAAAAATTTGTACAATTTGTACATCAGAAGTATTTGTAGTAACTTTTATGTTATTATTGTAGTTTTATCCAAATTCCACCAGGTGCTGCCAAAGAACATACAGCCAAAGCAAAGTTTACAGCTTAAGTGGAAGTTGCTTAGAACATGTGTGCACGCTTTCATGAATACAGCTGTTGAAACCTTTTCAGAAGCAGGAGCATCTTCCCTACACGTTTAAGAGCATACCTCTTTTCTTTGTAACTAAGCACTAGGAATCAAACAATTTGATGCGGGAGTGACATTGTTTATTGGTATCACGTCCTTAAAAATTGCACTTTTTCTTACAACACAAAGGTACTCATTCACAGGCTATAGGTGAATAATACACCGTTTTAACAAGTAGTTATAGACTTCTGTAAATACTCCACTATGCTGCTGTCTTAATTTTGAGTGATGTGATTTTTTTTTTAGTGAGTTGTTCAAATTAGTAAAGATAGTGTATTTGGTACTTTGGTTTTGGTTTGGGTTTTTTTCATTCCAATAAGCAAAGCTGCTATTGCCACTTTATTCCTACTAACTTTGGTAAAGATGTTTTCTTTCCTTTTGTTTGCTTTTTGTCTTGCTGAGTCAGGAGTTTTGCCTGTCGCAAGCCAGTTCTGTTTCAGGTTTTGTCTCGTTCTGGGAAGAAAATGTGCTTCCAAAAGGCAAGGTTTGCTAGAGCTAATAAGAGCCCCAAACTTGTGACTGCTCACAGCAGTGCAGTGGAAAATGCTCAGGCAAACAGCACTCGTAGCAGCAGGAGTCAGTTCAGAGACTTGGCGCAGAGCAGTTTCTATCCTGCCTCCCTGGTGAGTTTAGCCATTGTGCTTATGACATAAAAAGCAATGTGCGTTTTAATTGCTATACTTATTTTTGAACTGTTGCTCAAGCATTGGTATGGTTTAAGTCAAAAAGGCTGGATCATGGACAATGCGCTATCGGTTGCCAGAAAAGGTGTGATCAGAGTCTGCTAGTGTTGGTGATGCAAAAAAACCTCTTAGCTACTGCATTGGGCAAGGAACTTTAAGGGATTAGCTTCGTAGCAAGTAATCACTAATCACTGGAATGGTAGCATTACATTCTAGAAATGCTGTGTTGTTTTCTTTTGTGTTTTACTTAATTGAAGCCTTGAGTTTATTGTCGTGCACAAATGGTTTATATATGAATGTTTATTGAATGTTCAACAGCAAAAATGAAACAAAAAGAGTCTTTGGGGTAGTCTGGCATAATCAGCGTGGATTGCAAAGGTAAATGTGGTTAAGGGAAAAGGAAGGAAGAGATTGAAATGTAGCTCTTCAAGCAGAAATATATTCAGAAATGTGACTGTAGCTAGGTCTGCACAAAGAAACTCCTTGCTTGTAAGAAATCCATTGCAGTGACTTCACCTGGCAGTAATTAATTAATTAATTAATTATTGAGCATTATGTTTGCCTTCCCTTGAGATATGATCTTCCTTGTGTCTTCCTTCTCCCACCAAAAATTGTCAACTAATTACTTGAATATAGAATCTTTTAATTACTTTAGATCTCAAAAAATGTTATTATGTAAGTACTTGGTTTCTCTTCATAACTATATGTGTACAGCAGATAGCTCAACATTACCCTAGGTTTCCTGGGTTCCCATTTTATTGCCATCTTAACAGAGAGAGGAAAGGAAAAAGAGGAAACTTAAATTATCCTACTGATGTAAGATTAGATCAACATTTAAGCTAGAAGGTGTAATACAGATGCTGTGATCAGGTGCTCAGAGCCAAAATTCTCACAGTCCTTGTGCTGTTCTAATCAAAGGTACTGAAGATTGAGCAGTCCTCTGATGTGGTCTTATCAGTTTGAGTATAATGTAAATCCTGTTACAGCAGCTTTGTCCGATCTGCCTGTAGCTTTGTTCTGAACCTTTCAGTAACAGTTCACTGAAGCAGAAAGAGCCCTGTGAATTGATATTATAAACCTGCATGGTTGCTTTATTCATTGTTGAAGCAACAGAATATAACAGAAGTATTTATTTCAGTGGATTGAAGATACTTTTTTTTCTTGTTCTCTTTTATTCTAACAGTGTGAGCAGGGGAGAAATGTTCTAAATGCAAAAGAGGAAAAGCTAATACTATAATCATATCCATACCCATTCAGAGCACAATCCCATTGAAAGATAATGCAGAATACTATATGTTTAATTTATTTTACACATCCAGAGAGATTGTTAAAATCCCGAAGTGTTGTTATTTCCTGCTGGTGTATAAAAAAAAAAATCATGTGACACTATTATAATCAGGAAATAATAGTCATGTGAAATAAAAGCTTCTCATAATGCACTTAGTCTTCCCAGACATCTGTATTTTTCTAAGCACCACCTACCTGCTCAGAAATTCAAGATTGTATTGTATTCACTTTCTTGCTGTTGGGCATTCCTTACTGAAGTTCAAGAGTGTGAAATTTCTCTTTAGTCTCACTGCTTTGATATGGTATTTGCCTAATAATCAGCCAAATTAAAGTGTGGAAAAAAAAGTTGATAAAACTGCAATATCTTAAAATTAAGAGGCTGAAATATTAAATTGAGTTCCTCTTAATAATGCTGTGGTACCATGTTGACCCTTATTCTTGAAAATCAGTTTTTATGTAGTGCATCAATAAGAAATATAACTTTGGGAATTTGAAAGAAGATACACGCTATTTGAACTTTTGAAGTGTCATGTAATTAAAAATTCTGGCTTCATACTTTAAAGATCTTCTGGAGAGATTTAATTGACACTTGTGAATTATGCAGAGATGGAAGCCCAACTTTATTTGTAGATGTTTGTACACGCTGTCAACGAGTTCTGCTACTTAAGACATGTTTTCTCTCTTGTGTGTGGATAGGAAGATTTACAAAGTCTTTTCCATTACTACTAAAAAGTATTTCAAATGGAAATCTCTCTAAGATGAGAGTTATTGAAGATAGAAATGTTTTTGTACACTGCTCTTAAAACTGCATGTTCAGTTTTTAAAAAAGCTCTGATTGGAAAGTTAGGGTAGTGAATGCCCGATATTTTTTTTTAATGTTAAATATTGTAAATATCTAAGAAAAAAAGCTATACTAAAATCTTACTCTTAATTATGGAAAAAAATTAAGCTTGTCACCTCTTCATTGAAATTAATAGGGGTAAGAATTACTTTTGAGGAGAAGTCATGTATTTAGATTTCATAATTGTCTTTCAGTTAATTTCACATAGCATTTCACCAAAAGACAGACTTCATTTTGATCTGAAAACCAGAGGTACCTGCCTATCTTCAAAATAAAAACAAAAGTTATCCAATGCAGAGTCCTGCATCCAGACCCCCATTGGGGGAATCCTGTTCCTGTTTGGAGCACCTGAGTGAAGAGTAGAGCTTCTGTAACTCAGTGGAGAGCGGGATGTGCTACATGCCAGTCCTATCTCAGAACCTGCAAGTAAAGTAAGGCTGAAAGCTCTGAAAGAGCTAAATTGTAATCAAAGGGAGGTGAATGGTTTTGTTTAAATGATGAGAATTGTATGCCCTCAATGCTGCTTTATGTGTAGAGTAAGGTGTTTCCACGTAGCAGCAGAAATCAGAAACAGTTTGGGTGGATGCAAAACAATGTCTGAGATGTCTGAATATGTGACATACAAGATGTAGCTGCCTTATGGGATGAAAAGTGAGTGATTTGTTTTGTTTTTTTAATTTTTTTTCGGCCAGGTAGAATACTAAGAAAGGAAAAACATTTTTGGTTAATTTCACATATTTAAACAATTTTAGTGTGACAGGAATGCTGCTGATTTTTCATATGTAGCCATTCCTCTACGTATCACATGAGCTGTATGAGCTTTCATGGGATGGGTGTTGTTATTAATCCTTGACAAAGGTCCCAGAGGTTTCAGTGAGAAACTCTGAAACAGTAGGCAGTGCTGATGTAAACTGGGTAGCAAACACAGTGATCTGTGAATCTCAGGAGGTTATTAATTGCTTCATTCTCACTTTAAATTCTGGCTAAATAAGTTCAACAGGTGTCAATGCAGTAAAATGTAAAAAGGAATAAATGGACTTAATTTTGCAGAATACTAACTTTTTGGTATGTACCCACAACACTCATCAGTCCAGATGTTTTGTGTATTGACCACAAGACACTCGCATCCTTAGGTTATGAAAACATACCTGTTTGTATTAGCAAGATGAATGTTTAACTAATTTAGTAGTCAGGCCTTCTGTCTGTGATCACTGTAAACATTTGCATTGATTAGAAGGGAAAACAAGGCCTGTTTGCAAGGCCAGAATGTTGAATTGTGTTAATTTTTTTATTTGCTTGTTTTGCATCATTTACATGCTTATTATTATTATTATTATTATGCTTTTTTCTTCCAAAATAAATTTTAGGCATTTCTGAAAGGATTGTGGAAAAATAAGGTGTATACATCATGTTACGTTTTTATGTATCTGTGTCTTCTGAAGTTTGTGGAATTCTTGCAGATCTGTTTTTGTATTAAATCTTCCCTCTGAAACAGTTCTTCCCATTTGGTACTCTATAGAGCTGTAATATTTGTCCAACGATGAGCTGCATTCAACATTTTGTTAACTGAAATGGGAAGTGACAGACTGACTAAAAGAAAATCTCCGTGCCAAAGAGACAGATATTACTTCTTTCTCACAGATTGCTGTATGCCTGGACACTGAAGACTCTGAGATTGCAGGCGCACTAAGGTTTCATATTGATCCATGTTAGACTAATTTGATCAGAATAGAGACTTCTGTATCATGTTATTTTCTCCTATAGTGTTTGATTGAGATGATCAGACATTGAGACTATTTTGCAGGAAAAGGAGGGATTAGAAAAGAGAGACGTTCAAAAAAATAGTACAGATTTGTTAGGTATATTTTGTTTGCATTGATTTTCACTATGGATATATATCTTTTGATGGCAGCTGTCTTCAGAGTAATAGCATAATAGATAATACTCTGCCACATAATTTTGTATTTTTATTACTTCTTTTCACTGGGGTTTGTAGAATAATTTAATCATGGAAGTTGGTCAGTACCTGCATACTCCGCAAAGATGTTTTTCTTTATTGCGTTTTGAATGTTTTTTGGCAAAATATGAGAAAGCCATAGTTATCATGCAAGAATATGAAGTTGAAAAGTGTCTGAAGAACTGTCGAGGAGATCCTGCAACATGGGCATGAGCAAGTATAAATTACATTCTAGTCTTGCAGAAGTAGATCTCAAGCTGCAGGGAATGCTCCATCCCACGGAAGACAGCCTACTGTCTGGTTTTCAGTTCAGGTTTATCAGACTGTAACTTGACAGGTCAGAGTCAGTGGTGATTGTGCTGGTTTGAGGAGTCCCCGTCCTTGGTGGTTTGTTTCCATGCTACAAGAAAGGGAGGAGGATAGGGGATTATAAAGTACTGGGAAATTATCGCAATTTCAGATGTTCCTTTGTCACATTTGTTTTGGAAGAGTAGGGAGCCTTTAAAAATCAACACGTGATAGTAATTCAGAGCCTCTTATGCATAGGGAGAAGGGAGGTTAGGGTGCTTATGTCTGACAGCGTCTGCTGTTTTCCAGGTCCTTCACCATCTCACTAGTTGAGACAACAAACACTATCTACTAATGGGCGTTCATCTCTCCCAGCTTTCCCAGACTTTCTACAAGCTTGAATGCGGAGGTGTGCCCTGCTCTCCCTTTACTTAGCTGTAGCAGGCGGCATGCATTTTATATGAAGAGTCACCACTTTAGGGAGATACAGCTTGGCTAAACTGGAAGAAGTCCAGTGGGATTTTTTGTACCGATCTTTACTTATGTAAAAGGAAACAGTTGATCTGAAAAATATGTTGTCTAAAAGTTTAAGAAATGGGAAACCATTAGCTCGCTGTCATTCCGTGCCTAATGTTATCCTACTTTTGTTACTGAACTTGGATATTTTCTGTCCAGTTGAACAAAAATTAGACCAAAGGCATCCATTTTGTATAAACTGAAAAAAAAGACTGGTTTTATTTTTACTTGCAGTTGTAGCTCAGGACAGGGAAAGTGTTGTATATTGCTTTCTTTTCCCCCTTTTTTTGACTTGTGAGATAGCATGCTTTGCCACCAGTGCATTTGTTAGTCTCACTGTCATATTTATACTAAAGACATAACAGGATCCTACTGCACTATGAATTGCTTTTCATTACCCTCATCTCTGCTTGCAAAGGTCATCACCTGGCATGTGAATCGAATTTGGAGAAGAGTGTTTTCTTTAGAGGTGGAATTGTAGTCTGAATAAAAAGGCAATGCTGTTTGAGAAAGTTAATATAACGTATTCTTGAGTAGCTCCCTTTTACCTCTTACATAAAGTTAATTCAGCACCTTGGTGTGGGCAGATTGTATTCTTCCCTGTCAGAGTTGCAGTTGCTTTTGTTTTGTTTCACATTTGAATAATACATTTGATTACCATGGCAAATGTTGCAGTGTATGCATGCCTGACTGTAGTGCCTAATTAACTGATGATAACAAGGCAGGATTGCCCTCTTCTCTTTCATAAGCAATCATATACATGACAGCTCTTTTATCTTTCTTCAAAATTGACTTGCTCTCCTGACCCTTAAGCAGCTCCTGTTTTGTGTGTTTACCTCTGATGTCTTTGCAAGACTGTTAATTTTCTGTGGCATATCCTATCTGGTTGTAATTAACACATCGAACAGCAAAAAAATAGTTCTGCTTGCAGATGCCTAATGGAGGAATGCTTTCTTCCAGTAATTATACAGCTTCATTTTGCTGATTTGCATTGACCTACAAGGATTTTTGGTTTTTTTAGAACATCTACAGTGGTATAGTCCTATTTAGGTAGGGAAAACAAACTAAAAAATTAGGTTAATTTGCCATAGTTTACCTACACACATAAAGTAAACGTAGAAGCAGGCAGTGGTACGTTTGGTTAAGGTTTGCGTTTAGCAAAGTTAAATTGGAGGTAGACAGTGCTGTCTTCTTGCATGTATTTAATCCTGAAGTTGCAGGCCTGTTCTTATAATTAGAAACTTCAAGAAGCACTTGACCTATTTTAAGGAAGCATTAAAGTCACATGTATATAAAGCAAATATTTTCCAGCATTGTGTCTTAAAAAACCTGAACTTATATTTCAAATAAATGAGACTAGGATTTCTATTTATCGTTTTATAGCTAGACTGAGATTAAAGCCATAATGAATACAAGTTCAAAGAGAGGAAGGTATAAGAGAAAAGGTTGGTAGTTACAGCAATAAAAACAGGGGCAAAAAGAACAGCTTTTCTGAAGGACTCAGGCTGGAATAATAATGATAGAATTGTCTAAATCGATATATCTCTTGTCAGCCTCACGTCTGATGTTTGAATCAGTCAGGCCTTTTCTGCAAGAGCTTTCCTCAGGAATATTGAATTATTTATTATTTGTATCTTTTTTCCTTCCCTTTCTGATGATTTTTTTTCTTTTCTTTTTTTTTTTCCCCTGACTTAGTAAAATTTGTTTTTTATGCTGCCAGGTTCAATGTTGTCTGCTGTTTGATAAATAGCAGTAATTGGGTGTATAGCAGAAGTCGTGTAAAAATGTATGACTTCAATTACATCTAGAACAATTTTTTCTTTATATTGATCTTTTTTTCTGTATAAGATCTGCTCTTCATAGCCTGCAGTGCTGAGTTTTTAAAAAATTACTCTATGTCCATATGTTGGCATGCACTTTTGAACCCATGCATCTTTTTTGAAAAAAATGGAATGCGCTCTCGAATCAGTTCTGCCTGAGCAGTAAGTGAAAAATTAGTGTCATTCAAATAGTGAAATATTCATATTGTATTCTAGTCAGATGACGGATTGCATTACTTTAAAATTACAATGCCTACTTACGGTCCCTGTTTCTCTTGTCTGAGATAATGAAATGAGGGTACTGGCCAATTAATGAAAACATCTTTCATTAACAATTATAATCCAGATAAAATTAAAATATGTGTTTTGAAAGTCACTTCAGTGCGCTAAAGCTTTGCTCATTTAAATCTACAGTTGTACGCCACAGTGTTTAGCCTTGTAAATATTATCAAAGGTGCTAATGTAATAGAAACGTACTGTCTGTAATTTCAAATACTATGTCAGAATTCTCATTGTGTTCCAGCTGTGATGTTTTTAAATTGTTTCTTTTTGCTTTATGTCAGTGCACAAGGTGATAAATAATTTCATCCAAATGTTTGATGGTGATTTATGATAAAATAAGTTAGTGTATTTGCCCTGAAATGTCTTTCTAGGTCAGAACAAAAGATAGGCTGAATTTCACGTTTGGACTGGGATTATGGTTTTCCCTGGTATGGGGTGATGGGCTGGTTAGAAGTTTAGGTCTGAATCCAGGCTTTAACAGCGTTCAAGGCTGTCAGCATTGGGGTTTTGTATAGGATGCTGCTGTGGTCTGTCATGCACGTTGGTTTTCACTGTGTGAATTTTTGAGGGAAATACAGTGGAATATTGCCTTGTCCTTATTAAGTATATTTTATGTTCATTACATAAGTCTTTGCTTGCCGTGCTTCATGTTTCAAACTCTTCTAAAGTGCAATTCAAAGTAAAGGGTTATATAAACAGTCATATTTATGCCATCCAGTGGTGGATCAAAGGGAATATTCCTCACAATTGTGATTAATTCATGTCATTTGAAAATGTAATTACCTCGCGATTATTGCCTGCTTTATATAGTCCTATTTTGTGCTTTTAAAAAGCAGTCCTGCTCGAGGTTGCTAGTGGACAGGAGTGCTAAACAGACTGGCTATAACCTAAATCCTACACTTTTTTCTCTGGAACGTGCCCTGGTGTCATTACAGAGAGGGGGGTAAGCGCAAGCAGGAATTGCAAATTTTGCTTCAATAGTTGTAATAATTTAGTGAATTGGTAGAGATTCTCCTGTTCTAATGTTAATTCTCAGAATATGTTTCAGGCTGTTAATTATGTGTATCTTTCAGAATGTGTATATTGGCAAAGAAATACCTTCTGTCTCTAAAGTGTTTTTTTTTGGGGAAACCCCAACTTTAAAATAATCCTTCAGAAACAGCTGTATAACGTAATTTATTTGAGGACTGTCAATAAATCTTGAATTTTTCTGTGGCTCGTCAGATGAAGCTAGCGTTAAATAGATAAAAAGAAGTTGGTGGTGTTTTTACCCGAAGTCTTGTTTAAGCCTCACTAGTCTTCTGTTTTTTCCTGTAGCAGTTTGACAAAATTGCCTTTCCTACCAGCAGCCTGTTAGGTGCTGTGCACAGAGACAAAACCCTATTGTTTTAGATTTTCTTTCATATCATGTAGGTGTCTGTGCCATACCACCCACACAGTAAAGCAAGTGAGCTGTGAAATATATTCATTGTTAGAGTACAGGGGAAATGGAGGCAGGCAATCGGCAGTAATAATGTACGACAGCAAGGGGAGGCTGCCAACATTACCTGCATTATTTCGGTTGCCTTTTTCATTATAGGTTCGGGAAATAGGCAGCAATTCGATTATGGCATGATTTGGGATGGAATTGCTTGCCGTTCACTGACCCTGTCACAAGGGGATCAAATGAGAAGTCAGCTCAAATAAAGTTTATAGTGCATTAACTGGACCAAGCATTGCCTAGCCTGGGAGCATGATTTTTCATCTTCCAGGGTTTTGTAACTGCTTCTCAGATATATTTGTACCTTAAGGCGGGGGGGGGGGGGGAGGGGGGGGAGGAGGATGGAAGGAAGAAAAAATGAAAAAAAAGGAGGATTGGCTGAGATGTATAGGAATGAGCTAGTTGGCCAATAGTGTACATTCCCCTCCCCTCCCATGTGCAAATCTCAGCTCCTCTCTAGCTTGTGAGAAGCAGCATGATTAATAACACTGAGGGAACCTGCCTGTTGGATTATTAATTTTCCATCCTTTTTCCCTTCTCTTACGCATACCCCTGACGCTTTGCCTTTTTTTTAAAAAAAAGCTTTTCTTTTTCTTTCTTCCCCTCTTTTTTTTTTCTTTGTTTTTTTATTTTTTTTCCCCCATGGAGCTAACCACTAGCCACTAACGTTCTCGTGGCTATCCAACCTTGCAAGGGCTTACTTCACAGTGGGGTGAGTTTGTATATTAAAATAGAGGATTCTGCAAGGAAGCAGCAACAACAAACAAACAAACAAAAAAAAGGCAAAACGATCCCTGTGCTGCTTGATTACAGTGCAGTTGCCTTTAGCTACAACTGCTAAAACTAGAGTTAATGCTGACCTGGAAGGCAAGAAATGTGTTGCAGTGTCTGCCTGTTAGTTGTAGAGAGTACTGCACTGCGTGGACAGATAAACATTGTTTCTTGTTATTCAAACTAATTAGAATTGGCCCTTTAGAAACCTTGATTGCATAGAGAAGGGTGCAAATGGATAGAAAATGGAAGTTAATGGTAGGTAATTGGACAAGCTGCGGTTTTTGTTGGTGATGCTCGTGGGTTGTTTTTTTTTTTTCCCTTTTTTTAAAAGGCTATTACAGGACTCGTAATGAAAATATTTTTTGTTTGTTTTGCAATCACAAATATTTAATTGTTCAGTTTTGGGATTTCTGCGGAATAATCATGATAAAATCTCGTTTACAGAGGAGTGATGTTTGTGGTGGGGGAGCCTCATGCCAGCTGAGGACGGTTTAGCACAAATTTGATACAATGGGTGCTGATAATGTTTACACGTGCGTGTGATACTGTGGGGTTCTCTCTTTTGATTCGCTGACCAGGTCATGTGTCCAGTCTATATAAAGGCAATATGTGATGTAGGCGTTCCATTTTGATTTCAGATGTCTAGATTTGATTAGTTTTATGGAGTTGTTATGTTAGAATACTGTGCAATGTATTTTATTATTTCAAATGAAGGTAGCAGGATTAAGAAATTTGCTTTTTGTTAATTCACAGTATAATACAGTGAAATACCAAGAATTTTGTGTCTTGAAGCACATTACAGAATATATAAACTTCGTAATTAAAATTAAAAAAAGCTATATGTTGTTAAACTAATACCAAGCAATTTTTATAAATGTATATATGTACGTACAATTCTTAGTTCTGTTTGTGAAAGGAGCAGATGAGATAGTGCATCAAGAAAGCACTGTTCATGTGTTTTTACTGAAGGTAGAATTGGTTGGTGTACTTTTATTTGTTAATTTTTTTAACCTATGCAGTACTTCTTAAGTGATAAGGAAACAAGGAATATAATACGGCTGTTTTGTATTTATGTAACATATGCATTGCAACTGGTTTTAATTTTAATTTTTGTCCTGAACTTGTGCATTCGTATTTTGTCTTTTGATTTAAAACCATTGATACAAGAAAGACAAAAGATTTCCTACCTAATACCAACATAGATAGTATATGTACAGGCATTCTGCACGTTATATCATAGAATATCTCAAGTAGGAAGGGACCCACAAGGATCATCGAGTCCATATCCCAAATACATATATCTGTCTTCAATATATATGTATTGAAGATATATGCGTCTCATATATCTGTCTTTGAGCATTTAGCTGAAAGCAAATATTTTATAAACTTAAGGTATTCTTTTTCTTTTCGGTCTTTAAAAATACGTACTGTAAACAAGCTGGTATAACATAGTCTCAGTATTCAGTGTATCTTGGTATTGGTTTAATAATATTCCAAATAATGACATCTTTCTATGTGGTGCAGATGTTGGCATTCTTAATTTTCAGTTACTCTTTTTTAGGAATTCTTACCTTACTGTGGAAGGACCTGTTTCATTCCTGGAATGCAGTTTATAATGTCGTTATAACAATACTGTTTCCAGGTCAAGTTTGAGATGCACCGGGGGCAGTGCTTTTTTGTTTGGCTTATTTATTTCTTTATTTTGGTTGCCTGTGAGATTATCAGTACATTAGTAGAAGGAATTGTCATTGATTGATTACTGAGCCCTAACTGGTTTTTATTCTTTTTCCCTATATTATTGTTAGTGATACCAAGTTTGGATATGCATGAACACTGTGACATACAGTGCAACAAAAACACTGAAACTATTGTAGCTTCTTATTCTTAGAAGAGTATTGATGGTAATACATTTTGTATTTAAAGGTGTGTTTTGATTTTATAATACAACTGCTCCTCTATAATGCTGAAACATACTTAAACATGAAAATAATAAATGTGTTTGTGAGTCCAGTCTCGTTCTGACATTTACGTGTTGTATGTTTTCAGCTACTCTCGATGAGCAGTAGCCTGATGTACGTGTATCAAGTTATGCCTTATTTTGACAGTTAGCTAGTGTGTTACTAGTAGCTTTGAAAAATGTCTTCTGCTGAAACATAGTATTTATTTTTTTTTTAGTACGGCTACGCATTCATTAATTTGTTCTTTTTGACACTAAGAAATTAGGTCATGTAAAACAATAGCAGGAAATGTAATTTTTGATTGAGCAGTCGATCTTGCAATTTAGACTACAAAGGCAGAATAAAACTTTGTGATCTCTAACATGATATCACTTATTGAGCATGTTGATTTTTAGACCCCAACGATTATACATCTGTCAGGTGTTACGGAGCTAGTGCTTGTAGTCTTTATTGAATTTTATAATATAATGCAGGGTTATGATACATAAAAAATAAAGTTGTTATCTAAAAGACTGTCTCCAAATTAAATAGTAAGTGTTTGCATTTTTCATTTTGTTTGTATTTTTTACTAAAAGTAAAATTAACTGGGAATCAAGTTATTGACAGGGAATTGTGTAACATGAATGTCAGAACCGCTTGAAAATATGTAATGGGTAGAATCTCTTTCACTGTTCATATGTGGAACAGTATTGAAATAGTACGGGTATTTTCCTCACACTGTAACTGACAGATTTGGTTTTAATACTGCCTCCAAACCATGCAAGTCTTAGTTTATCTCAGTTTGCAGTCTCAATGTTGACACACATGTATCATAATCTCAGTAATCTGAAGAATGTACAGGATTGTTGAACACAAATTACTTATTTTTTCAGCCTTCATTTCTTTTATTATCTATATACTTAGCTCTTCTATCTATCCGTCTGTCACGATCATATATTTCGTGGTAAAAAGAGATTCCTTAATCTCTGTAGGTCGGTACTTACGATGTGTCTACTCTTCTGAAGACTACTGTTAGTAGTTCCTAAAGCTCTTAGAGAAGTGATTAGGGAGTCATGATTGCTCACAAATTGAGTCTTTTTTCTGCTTGACACTGATCCTGTGATAGTCTCCCCACTTAATCCTCACTAGCAATTTGCCTATAGTTGCAGCTAACAGGAGGTGATTAGAGGGGAGTTGCCCACTGCCTTTTTACTTCTGTTGTAGTGGCATGTTAGACAGAGGCTAGTGAATCAAAGCTGTTTTCCTATTAACTCAACACCTCCTAATGCATTAGAGCCACTTTTATCTAATAACAGTGTTCAGCTTCTAGCGTTATTTTAATGTTATTTGGTATTCCTTTCAAAACATCACAATGAGCATTTTTAAAATTGGAGAACAAAAAGCGTAAAGCAGAATACCCAAAGATGAAAGCAAAATAATGAAACTAACAGGTCTCATCTTTTATCAGCACATGCATGTAACCCCGATTAAAATTACAGAGAATTTTCTCCCTGCATCAATAGGCAAATAGACTCCACTTTCTCTAAACATTACTTTAATTGCAGTCCTGGTGACAGGTAACTGATGTAATACTTTTGAAGTGATAATGGCGTACATTTACGAGTGAGAACAGCACCGATGAAAGGGCGATAATGAAGAGTTAACTTTTCCGAGCATTAGTTACAATGAAGTTACAATTAGTTACAATGAATTAGTTATATGAAGGGCCTGAGTGAAAATTTCAAAATATTTACTACTTTTTATTTTGACCCACCCGTAAAACATATCAAGTGGGCATTTATTATTTTACTGATATGATACCGAATCTTCACCGTGAAGCCTATGTTCTCTGGTTTTTATAAGTTTTATTTTTGAAAAAATAACACTGTTTTATACTTTACTACTTCATTGAGAGTTCTTAATTATTTTAATGAGTTTGTCTTAAAGAAACTCTAGTCATGGATTTAAAAGAGCTCTGTAGTGATATACCATTTGAGAAGTGCCCAACAGCAAGCTGACTTGGGTTTGGTTTTTGAGGTCAGTGAATAAATGTCCTTTTTCAAGATTCATAGCACACATCACATACAGTGCATATATGTAAAGATTTAATCACAATGTCTTGGCTTTACAGAATCTACCACTGGGCTAGCAAGTTAAGTGTATGTTTTGTATTACAGGGACTATAACTAAGGTTACCATCCAAATTAAAATAGCAAGTTCAAGTGCAAAAATACAAAGGTGGCAGTTAGCAAGAACATCTCCCTAACAGGCAGATTGGTTGAGATGCAAGAGGTGGCATCTCTAGCTATTTCACGGTTTAGCTGACAATCTCTGTTTATCATTTAAACTTCTTTATTTCGCTTCTATTCTTGAGGTTCATTTTGCTGATGATAAAGGTCTATTTCAGGAACGCCTTAGTGAATATATTTTAATTTATGTGCTTTAGAGTATATAATATGAGCAAGTTATATTTTAACATGCGTTAACAATTTGAAGTAGACTGCTAAAATGTAGGAAAACACTATTAGCTAGGTGTTGGCTTGGACTCAGCTAGCTCATCCCATTGAGACACAGAAACCTCAAAAGTGTCACCTGTAATCACAATTCCCTATTTAATTTGATCCTACAGGACAAAAACAAACAGAACTGGACAAAGTTTTCTGCCTTTAGATTGTTGAAAGATTATTTTATATGCAGTGCACACACATGTATGGATAGCTAAATGTATGCATCTATCTGTCCTGAAATCATAAAAAGTGTCGCAGCTTCTCAATTTGTTACAGATCTATCGTGTATTTTTTCACTACATCTTAAAGCACACATCTTCTCTAAAAACAATAAACATTATTTTTTCTCTGTGTCAGAATGCTATTTTCAAGCTCAGGCTTTTGTTATTTAAGAGAAGTACAAAGTATGGAAAAATCCTAGAGCCAGCGCCTCTTTTCATTTGCCTGGCAAAAGCAGATAGAGCAGTAACAATAGTCTAAATCAGGATACTCCAAAATCACTGTTCCTCATTTTTTGTTTCACACACTGCTGTTGTCCTGTCTGGAGCTGTCAACTATATAGAAAAAACATCCCTGTTATAAGGTGTGCCAGTCCAAAAATTCTTACCTTGCGTTAAGTCCTTGGAAGCATGAGGTTGGATCATTGGGGAATCAAAGATGTAACCGAATTCTGTTATGGAACCCATTTTGCAGGAAACGTTTTGATCAGGAACTGTGTTATCCTTTAGTCCTTATATTTTGTCTTCAATTATACATTGTGTTTCTCATTTTTAACATGGCTGCAAAAGTGTGTCCCAAAAATTTGCATGAGGAAGCCAGGTAATAACTCCTATCATTTATCTTCTTTTGTTGGAAATGGAAGACAGATGAATAAACTGTTTTCTGTTGTATATTCATTTGTGTTTTTTCTTTGTGGCAAATACTAAACATTAAAAATGACATAAATTCTATTATATAGAAGCTGCTGAGCTTCTAGTATTATAAAGCCATAAGCAAAAAAGCCTTTTGGAACTATTTCTGAATTGTTTTTCATGCTTTTTGAAGGTACTAAATGCAGAACCATAGAAAATGTATGTAGTCCCTTCACAAGACACATTGCTGTAAACTGCTGCCTGACAGGGCATCTGTCTTCCAGAGCTGTAGGACTGCTTAATATCCAGGACTTGAAAGTCTGTTTCGTTTATTTAAGTAATAAGCGTGCCTTGGTTGTAAGGCGAAATACTGCCAATTCATTTTTTAGAGGATACTGAAGAACAGCTTTTGGTTCCTATACTTCTGTGCCATTTTCATAAAGAAAAGAGGCGCTCTGATTCTTCTGAAGCGCTGCTGGAATTTTCAATTTCCAGAGTTATGCAGGCAAAACCTATTTTTGGTCATGGAAGTTCTTAATTGTGATAGGACAAAGCATTATTTTTGCAATTTTTTTAACTTAGATAATGGATTTATGTAAAAAGTAGATTTCTATATCATATTAACAGACTTTGTAACTTTGTTAGTTAAACTTTTCTGTCCATCTTTTCTTTTTTGGAGGGCTTGAGGTAATGGAGGGTTGTAGCAGAAAGGTAAAACAGTTTTTAGTTGGTGATTGCAGCCCGGAAACGTACAAAGCCTATACAGATATATGGAAGTGCATGAAGTCACTACCTGAAAGGAACAGGACAATTAGTGGTGCTAGTTAAGGTGAAAAAAATAGTGAGATGGATGAAATCTGAATGCATTCAGATTTTTTGATATTAACAGCTTGCTCTACTTTACATAGCAGTGAATTGTAAAATTGGACGTTGCAGGATTTTATTCTTTCATCGTCAAGGTCTTTCATGCCCTACCTAGTCTAATGTAATATAGCATTTCTTCTGAGGCATGCTGTGGTATCCCACGTTGAAGTTGTGGCTAGAAGTGATTTCCAATTCCAAGTAAACGCTCAGGACACATTGTGAGTCTGTCAGGGTAAAAAACTGTATGCATACAGTCTCCTGTTCAGCTGTCTCTGGAAGGAAAACCCAGGTGCATCAAGTAGAAAGGGACAAGGAATGCAGTTTTTCAGAATGCACCTACCTTACAACGTGTCCAGAACCAGAGTGAATCATACCCGAAGCACAACTCTATTTATGGTTGCAGACACTCCAAGTTCCCGAGATGGATGGTATTGGCATGCAGTTCCTATTCCATGTCTTTCAGTGAATCATCTGTTAGCACATTGATGTTCTGGTTCCTTCAAAGTGCAGTTCCTTGCTTCACAGTGACTGTTTAAATACCATTCAGATGTCCTGTTTGCCTGGTCTGTGATTTTAGGCTAAAAATGGGAAAATTGGTAAGGGGGGAAATAGCCTGCTTTGATGATTTCCACAGGAGAAAATTCGGTTTGGTCTCCAAGAGTAAAATTGAATTGCATTGTACTGAAGTATCATGAGTAATACAGACATGGAACATCAAACAGTGCCCTTTAGTGTTACTTGTGCTTCTTTTTCCTTTAATTGTCATTTAATTATCCTTTAGTGTACCTGATTGAACTTGGTGGTCTGGTATTTTTAGAGTCTCATTTCTGACAAAAGGCTTTTAAAAATCGCAATGCAATGGCAGTTCTGTTATTGAGGCCCAGACTGTACCTCAGCAAAGTCAGGTCTGTAACGTTCGTGTTACGATTTTAGGGGTGGGGAGGGAGGACTGGCTTCAATGATAAAAATAAATGATATGATACATCTCTGAATAACTAAGGCTGATATTTGGACTGATACTGTGGAATCTTTATAATCAGCTTGTAGAGAATTACCACTTTTTTGAGCATATATTAAAAATTATAGCAAGCCACAGCATTTCTAGCAACTTTTCTGTCTGTGGTCTACAAAGGACAATCAGCAAAAGGCTGATTGAATCTTCTTCTTTTGCACCTCCCATTACTCTCTCGGATAGAGGGTTGCTTCTGACAGAGTGGGAAAATATGGCTCCAGACACCTCACTGCAAATGAATAAGGAAGTCCTGCCCTTCCTTGGACCCGTGTGTTTGTGCAGCTATTCGTTGAACCAATTCATGAAACTCGTTTGGGTGAAGCTAACCAATTTGCTTTGGGTTAATTTAGCCTAAGTCAGATTACCAGTCTTGTTCACCCATATTCATACACAAATTTGGGTCAGTACATGTGAGAGGGCACTGCAGAGGTCAGTGTAGGCCATTAGAAGCTGCAAGGCTGGCACCAACTATTGGAAACAGTCTCTTCTTCTGCAAGCTTGTCACTGAACTATGGCATTATTAGAGAAAGGAAAGAAGACAAAGAAGTACGAGGGATCGGGTAGTTTCAGGAATGTTTTTGTGTTTCCTGTGACCATACAAAATATTTAAAAATACCTCCTGTGCTAGTATAAATTCGAATCAGGACAGCTCAGAACTGCATTCGGAACCTCAAATGTCCTGGATGGGACATTCTAAGTCCTTTCTTAGTTAAACGGCAAACATGATGTGTTTGGGCAATGGCCGGTGCTATGGAGATGGGGTCTCAGCCTTGAAACTTTCTAATCCAGCTGTTAGCCTATGAGCTTTTTCTGTTTGGTTGGGTTTTCTTTTTATCAATAGCGCTAAAGGTTTACCTTTTTTTTTTTTAAATTTAAATAAGTTAGGGTGCAGAATTGAGTACATTATTCAGTTGGTTCTTTCTTATTCCTTAAAGTGTCTATGTTTTGTTTACGGAAGTAAGTATATGTAAAAATAAAACCAAAACCTTATATAAGCAAAGAACGTTGACAATCTAAGGCAGAACTTATTTTGGTGACTGATTTGCTCGTATTTTCTTATTTGAATTTTGTGGTATAGTTTAAAAACTAGAAAGTTTATGGCATTTTTTTCTGGGAATTAGTTCTTTAATGTTAAATAGTAGCAACCCCATTGCTAATATTTTAGGGCATATCTTTTGTTCTTTGGTCAAGCATTCTTCCTCAAAACTGATTGGTGTCAGATGTTTCAGGGGCAAAGACCAAGTAATAAGTAGATGAGAGGTAATGTGCCTTTTGCAAAGATTTTTATCTTAATCCTCTGCAGGCAGATGTTGATGTAAAATGTAATATCTGTATAGATATCTGGAAGTTTTTTCTTTTAAAAAGTGTAACTGTTTATCGACTTCAGCCACTCTGCTCCTTGCTAAGTTCTTTCTCTAAAAACGTCTAAATGCTTTGATGACTTTTGAATTTTCATATATGTAAGACCCCCTGTTCACTAAGTTTTCCTATCTGACAATCCATTTTTACCTCTTCCCTGACAGGTGGACACACAACCTGTTTGCTCTTCAGTGTCGAAGAGAGAGGGGGAAACACATATTTACTGCTTAGAATTTTACTTCATTAAGAAGTCCCAGACACAATGTATTGTTAAGCAGGGATTACCTTGTGAAGAACTGGTCTAAGAAAACAGCAACATTTGTTCAGTCAGCATGGCTATGCTAATAACTTTGTTCACAGAGGCATCAAAATCTCAATTTCCTGACAGCAATGAGTCTTTCTTTACAACAATAGAAAACACCAGATTACACTGGGATATCAAAGTGGGAGATAATCGCATCTAAAAATGCTTGCTGTCTTTCTTTTACACCTTGAAAAAGTTACTTGGTTTCAGTGATTCTAATAGTATATATGCTTCTTTATACAGAATAGTAAAAATTTAGGATTTTTGCCCTCTCTTGCATCAGTTTTGTTGCTTTCCTGAGGTACTTTTATGGTTACCATTTTTGTTGTGGCAAATTTTAGGGATTTGGCAGAGTGAAAGTTATGGGCAAAGATTGTTTTTCAGCCTCATCCTTTGAGGGCTACCTAAAGGTAGCAGAACTTTGTGGGTATATATTCATCTGTAAGATTGATAGAAAGAGTTTTTGCTTCTGTGATTGGCTGAACAGAAGTCTCTTGAATAGCCAGAATAACAGCCACATGAGAAATGTGTTGATCTAAACCAAAATAAATTTGGTTTCCAAACAGAGCCAACAATCTTTGGAGAACTGGTGTAACACGTGCCCAGTGAATGATATTTCAAGTAAACAAGTAGTCATGTTTTTAATTTTCTGTTCCTGAATGTTTTTGCACTAAACCTAGATGGCAAACAATGTAATACAGTTTATACGTGCTACAAACGGACAATGCAGTGAGGATGTGCAGTTCAGAAATAAAAAAAAAATACTTGTATTGGATCTACACAGTGCATTAAGAAAAGTCTTTTGGCTTCTGAGAGCCATCATGAACTCGAAATTCCATCTGAAGTATTCCTGATACAGCAGCTGGCTGACACTCAGTCTAGAAGAGAGGTAATCTCAGGGGATTGTGGGAAACACCCACAGGAGATTGTATGCCTCAGTAGTGAGTATATCTGAAGCCCAATATAACTTCTTCCGTTACTGTGACAGTATATACTGTAGCTTGTATAAAAAATATTTGCACCACCAGCTGTCTTATTGCTCTAAAAAACATAAAACCAGTATCCACTTCAGAAACATAATAATGACAGCCTTCTGCTCCTGTCTGCTTCGCTACAGTGTTTTAATCAGGCTTATTTCTAACATTGCAAAACTCAAGATAAAAGCAGCAAGGGTTACTAAATGCACAGAGCACGCATTCCTTTCAGGACATCTGTAAGTTAAACAGCGTAGGAGGCTGGAAAGTTTTTTGAGAAATGTCATATAGTTTTGCTTTCTTTCCAGATTCTTCACCAATTTTACAGTCAAAATCTAGTTATGGAGAAAAAGGATAAGCAACTTGAACATAAACCCAAGAATTTATTACTAATGTAATTGAAATCTTTAATCAAAGATTTATTAATGGTACAGGTTTAGTTTTTACAAAAAGAGAAATAAAAAGAAAATAAACTATTACAGAGCAAGTCTCTATAATGATAATGCAATTAAAATTGGCGGAGCAGTTTATGTCCTCCATTTAGCAAATGGGGACATACAAGGTTTTTTTGTGACACGTAGCAGGATTGTGTCAACAAATGTAACCTTTTCAGAGACGTGAAAGGAGCTCGGAGACATTATCATCATAGAAGTATGCAAAATTGTGTGATAGTACTACCTGTTATTTCATAGATACATTAGTGGTCATGCAGTAAATACCTTATGGAAGTCTGTTCTGCTTAGTATGCTGTAATGTGCAAAATACATTATATTCTATAGCAGCTTAGTTTGACCAGTGGCAGTATTGAAAGTGACGTGCATATTTTTGTAAGCATGTATGTCCAACGTAGAAACTTAAGGATTGCCTTTTCCTTCTGTTTTGACTTCCAGAGCTTCTTTTCTGTATGTAAAAAAAACTCATACCAGCTTTTAGTGCTTTAATCTCCTACTTGTTTTTCTCATCAAGATATTAATGTTGATTCTTTCTGCACAGAGATAGGAAGGCAGTAATGTTTAGAGTTGTCTGTTACATAGAGGCATTGCAGAAATAATACATACTATCAAATGCCTTATTTATATTTCATCAAAACTACTTGTTCTGGGATCAGCTTTGACAATAAATGAAAAAGTCTTTTCTGTTAAAGCGAAGTATTATTTAGTAATATATTGAAGTTGGAATGGACATATGCTATATGTTCCGTGACTCCTCCGCCTTGATTTCTATTGTCCACAGCATTCGGGTAACACAGTTAGATTTCCATTAAACAGCAAGAAAAGTCTGTGAGTTGATGAAAAGCAAAACTGTATTATCTCAGCCGTCTGTTCATTATGGGGAATGATAGCATGGTAAGTAAGTACTAAAAGTAACAAATAGCTGTGCTGTCTGATTTGTCAGAGGATATGTTTAATTTGCTTTGTGTATGAGTGTTTGAATTTTCCAAGTTCATGAGCTTGGAAAGCACCTCACCATAAACTATCCAGAAGTTTAATTATCTTATTCTGTTAGGTTAAATTACTAAACAGCTTCTTCAAAGATGCTGTTCTGTGTTTGAATAAATATAATATGCAAAAATGTGAAAATTGCTCCTAGTATGATACCCAAGTGGGATATGGTGGCTTTGTGGTGTCATATTTTGAGAAATTATTTAAAGACACACAAAAGGACACTGTCACTCTGTTATTAATGTAAAAAATTGTTGATGCTCTGTGCAGTGTGTTTTTCTAATTAGAGGAAAGCTGTAGAGTACCATTTCCATAATCGACATGGGAACAGAAACTCAGCAAAATTTCATGTATTTGCAGTGAAACTGCTCCTCAGCAACATAAAAATGGCTTTTATAACATAAAGACTGTAATTAGAATAAGTCAAATCAGTTGGAAACGATTAAAGCCAGAACAGGCTAAGCTGCCTTCTAAATATTTGTCTGGAGATTAGCCCTACTCTTACAGCCCCCGAGAAGCATCTTTGATTTACTTATAATGCTTGACGTGGCAAAGATAATCCTGCAGAAGGCAAATGAACACAAATTTAGATGTGCTGTTAGGCTCTCTTTGTTGATTTGACAGGAGGCAGCATATTGGAAGTGATGTTGGAGAAATGAGTATAGGGTCACATTAGACAAATTGCTTAACCTCCACCCCACCGCCCCCCTCCCCCTGGCTCTGATCATCAATTTAAATTCTTTTAAAAACGTACTCATTCTTTGAAGCTTTTAGGATGCACTTTAGAAGTCCATGTGGAATAATTTTCCACATGTCTATGCGACAGCTGATGTGAGTCTTATTGTATTTAAAATTATAGTCCTCACATGGAACTTTCTGCTTGTTGCTTGTCTGACATCAGCTATTAAAACACAAGTAAAGCTTGGCAGGTATAAATTTGAAGAAGAAAAGAGATTATGTAAGAAGATCAAAATTGTTAATATTAATCAGCTACTTGTGGAAGAATGGTTATGTACTCTGTAGAAGAGTTCTGTTGGAAGAACAAACAAACAAACCAACCAACCAGACGTTGGGTAGTCAGTTACTTACTGGCGCCCCTTTACTGCACTTTTGATAGCTGGAAAGGAAAAGAGATATAGAACCACTGCGAATGATAGTTTGTAAACAGGGACTGGCTGTTGTGCTGGCTTGTACATTTAATGTCATTAGCAAAAAGTAACTGTTATGAAAGTCAACCTGTATTTTAGGATGATGAACCTCTATGTTATTGTTAACCCTTGACTACACATGGTATAATGGTACAGAATGGTGAAAAACTGTTAAGTACATAGAGCTGGATGATTTGAAATGAATTTGAAACGTTAGTCGACTTCTTGGTGTAGATCAAATTTGTACTTTGCGTAGTTTTCCTCTCATTTATAATCTCCACAGCATCCCAAACTTTTTGTTTAGCTGGTGAAAATATAATCAGTCTAACGTATTCTCTTGCTGAATTTTAAACAAGACCATTAAAACTCCTTTAACGTGCTAAAGTAAGCTTCAGAGAGGGTTTCCATTTCATCTTTATTGAACTGAGGCTATAGCACTCCTTCCCTTTGCACCACAGTGAGAGGCTGTCAATAATTCAATAGCCATGGCCTTGATGGGCCAAGGCCTAACTTAGACTTTAAACAGAGCCAAGCAGCTTGTCAAAGTGTGATGTGCTGTCAATGCCTGACTGATCTATACTGCATGAATTCTCCCTCAGCTCTTGATGTATCCCTGAGAATAAAAAGAAAGCAATTTTAGAAGTAGACCTAGTGTGAGGCACCTGTTTGTTTGGAATTTTTAATAAGGGAAAGTTGTGTTAGTAATGAAGCTCAATGAAGTCATTGCATTTTTGCTTAGAGGACCCACGCTAAATTCCTGTCTAATAGCATAGGTGCGTTTCCAGCATCTTCAGGAAAAGATGTCACGATATTTGTAAATACGTTAGTGCCTTAGAGCAAGTTCACTTGGAGCAATACTTAATAACTAATGACAGGTAACTTTGCTTAATCCAAAATTACCAATTTACATCTTTCAGTTTTATTGATACTGTACTATTAACACTCAGTGTTGTAGTTATGAAACTTTTTCATAGCTATTTGTTTTCAATTTTTCCCCACGCAGTAACTGACATATATGGTGCATTTATATTCATTCTAAATGCTCTATGTAGAATTTGCTTATATTTTGTAGTGTACTTGGAATCTGAAAAATTGCTTGTTTTTCTAAGAACATAGTTTAGAAAAAAATGAGCTAATGTGGTAACTAGTTGTATTCTAGTTCTTTTACACTTTATAGGTAAATGTAAAAGCAGAGTTATATCTAAGGTGCCTTTGAAAGGTATAGGAAAGCTTAAATAGGACTTTACAATATTTGTCTAAAAACCAAAAAGCTAGCATTATTAAATGTGTACTTAGTTATATCTTAAAGCATTTGAATTTCAGTCTTTGTGTTGCTAAGCTTCTCGTATGATAAGATTTATTGGTATTTAAAAGAGAAAAGTAACATTGCTATTCTCACTGTAAAGGCGTTTGTTTTGTCACTGTTTTCTTTACAAATCCATGTTTTTTGAAGTTTCCATATCTGCAGAAAGTTTCATGAGACATGTAGGTTCTCAGCCTTCAGGTAGTTTTTTAAGAGAGACACAAGAGACTAATAGAAAAATAAATGAGGCCCTTTTAGTGTTTTAGAAATGCTGAAACCTTGTGCTAGTGGATTTGATAAAGTAATTTTTATTTTTTTTAAAGCTTGTTATGTGTTTAATTTTAAATAGCCTACTCCCTAAATTCTCATTTTTCAGAAAACTTGAATTTCAATATTTGGTCTGTGTTGATGATATTGTAGCTTTTGTCCTTTGCACAGGGAAGCAGAGGAAACATAGCATAAAACACGGTTGAGAATGTTTCTCAACTAAGATTTTATTTTAGTGGTGTGGGTGCCTCATACTCCAGAATGTAACTAGTTGAAATCCCCACTGAAGACTGTTGAATGGAGAGATAGTCAGAATTTCACTAAAATCAAAACAATTGATAAAGGTACTGTTCTTTTCCAATTTGCTAAGTTGTTCCTTAAACCACCCATTAAATGGTCCTATGCCATTCTAGGGCAAAGAAAGACTGATTTGCTTAACCTGCAGCTGAGAATTGTGTGTAGGACTGTTGATCTGTGCTGATGTTTGTGTTGATACTAGAGTAAGTAATACTGTGTATGGAGCAATTCGGCAATGATCTTTGCATGAAACAAACTTCACACTCCATCAGTTTACCTATGTTGCATAAGGTGCTGTATGCTTATTGCACTTGACAATGTGGTAATTATATTGGTGCAACACTTTTTGTGGCAATAATCCTTTTGTTAAAAAAAATTGTGCATGGCAGACTTCATAGTCTTTGGCAGTGTCACAGATCATGACTAAAATTCGTGTTTGGGCTTGTGATCTTCCAAATAATTAATCCTTACAGATTAATTAATTGCTTTTGACTCTCTGTGTATTTGTACGGAAGTAAACAAAGCAAAATAATCAGTTTTTAAAATTTGACTTTGAAAAATGCTGTAGGCCTTGATGCTGTGTTGCTTTGAGTGATGGGCGTGGAGGTGAATGAGATTGTTACACACCATCATATGAGCAGAGAACGGGCTTGTCAAGAATAAGAACGTATCCTGTATGTAGTGCTGTGTATAGAGGGCAAGCAAGGTGAAAATACATGATTGAATATTAACATGCTTGCAAAAATACAGGTTTAAAGACACTCCTCTGAGACTGGAGTGAGACGAGGGGCTTCTTCGCTCTGACAGTTGTTTAACTGTCACGTTGTTTAACCTGACTTTACTGCTTAACTGGGCAAGTAGAATTTGGTTGGTTTTCAACTGATGGTCTGTAGAAGACACTGTGTGTCGTGTCTAGACTGTTCTTTGCAACAAGACACTCCTCAGATGTATAATACGTTATCTGGGCAGACAGCTATATCTGAATAGTTGTGCCATGCATGCGACAGTAACGTTTGTTAGAATTAAGCTCTTCTAAGACCAGTTTTAGCAATTGATTTTTTGAGATTGTATCCCCGTGAAGCTTTCCTCCTCCCCTGTGCAGAAACAGATACTGCTGTAGCACTCACTAGCTTTTGTCGTCAGGGGTCTAGGGGTGGAAATCCACTCTGTGTTGACCTTTATAGTTCTCTTTGTGGACCTTATAGTTCTTTGTTATGTGACAAAAGTAAAGAAGCTTTTGTAATCACCCTGGGATATTTTGATCACCAACCTCCAGTACTGTATCTACCATGATCTACGTGTATCTAACCATGATTTTCAAATTCTATTGTCTGAATGTAGGCATTTGAAATTGGGATACTTTTTATGTACCTAACTTTAGACGTGTAATTTAGAAGGTATTAGCAAGGTTTCTCAGCTAGCACTGATAGGAAAAGTAAGGATTGTCGTACGTAGGGACTTTAGGAAATGACGGACAAGGTGAACAGCATACAACAAAAAAATTAATTTAATCAATATTTATTATGACACAGACTCTAAGAAGAAGAAAGGAAATCCTTGCTGGTTTTTTTTCTCCCTTTTTCCTTGGTGTTTTTTTTGCTTTTCCCCCTCCTTGGGTATTTTAGGTACCTCAGGTGCTAAAATTGCCGCATGAAATACCAAATGCATCCCTACATGAATGAGTTCTCAGGCATATGTATCTACTAGCCTTAATCCTGCACATCTCGATTTCTCTTTGGATTTTAGCATGTGTTTGATAGTTGTTACTCATAGGTACCTTTTGCTAATGTATTCAGAAGAGAATCCACTAGGTTTTCTGATACTACCTTTCAGTATAGAACCATCTAAGCCTTACAAATGAGCAGAACTATGTTAGCTTTAGTGTACAGAAGGAACTGCATTTGTGGAACCCTGGGTGTAGCGTAAGCTTGGAAACAGCCTTGCTTATTGTACAAAATCATTAGAAGCTCTGTATCTGGGAAACACAAGAAACTCGAATGGCTAGGTGAAAGTGAATAAAAATGAGGAGGCTCGCAAACTGCTTTTGCTCCAGGGCTAGTTTTAATGAGCTTGTCCCTAATGAGTTGTCCCTGCAACTAGCTTCAGGCCTAAACAGATGAGGCAGGGGTTCTGCTAAATTTTTGATGGGATTTGCACTGGTTTTATGAGAAAGCAAGCAGTAGAGAGTGCAAAGTTGTGTCATGAATCTTTTACAAGACTGGATTGTTGTCCGTCTTGTCAATAGGGATTGTAAGACCTGATAGCTAATGGAAGACATGCCACATGCTTGTTGTACTGACAAACTTGAATAAATAAGGTAGCATATGTGTTAAGGGAAGATTTGGTTTTTCAGGAGCAAGGACTCAATGACCAATATATGATGCTTTTTAAAAATTACTGTCATCATATGTTATTAAATGATTACGGAATGGTGGTGTTTGCAACCAGGGGTAGTCATTTACAGAAACAGGGGGCAGTAAGGCTTACCATGGACCACTTTGTATTTGTTCTAATGCAAAGATGGATTTAAAAAATCTGTAATCATTTGATGTTTTTATGTTCCAAGACTTGTATTAGTAGTTCAATTTTATTTTTAATTATATGGATTTTTGTTTGCGCTTTATTAGCAGTTTGTTCAAGAGATTCTTTTTGATGTTTCCAATACATCTATTGTTAATATAAAGAACTATCAACAAAACTATTTCTTAGGTTTCACTTATCCAACACTGGTGCTTAAGTGGTTGCAAAAATGCATGTTAGCAGCCTTTATTGCGCGTAGAAGAGTGTTCTTTACCTCCGTGCGTGGCACCTGTGTTTCATTGCACCTAGTCTGATCATGTTACAGATGTAACTGCTACTTATTTCTCCCATGCTTATTTTTGCTGCTTCTCTCACCTAACCTAACTCCATTATTTCTTTTTCTAATACTTGATCTTTATACGGTAGATAGAATTGAGGATAGACTATGTTCACATGAGCAAAAGCTGTACAGAGAGTGGCTAAAATGTCTTGTCAGAAGTAGTGGGGAGGACAGCAGAACTTGCCAACATAAACCTGTGTAGTATTACAGGGGAGAAAATGAGTCAAAATATTTGCAATGACTATGCATGACTAAAACAAGCTTTAATAAATGAAGAGGTTCGTAAAAGTGAACTCCTTAAAAGATGTTTGATACAGTATCAAGTAGAAATGACATGTCCATGAATGAAATGAGATGATGAACACCTGAATCAAAATGTAAAATTATTTCTTTCCAGTGTTAGCAATGTATTGTTTTCTCTTTGTGGAATACCAGAGTACTCCACAAACAATTTTTCTTATCAACACCCTAGTGAACACCGTTTTGCTGTCACCATCACATTATAGATCCTAAGTCAAGTAGCAAACTTTCAAAAGTGTTATTTCCAGGTATTATAATAGGTAACATTGTTTTGTTTAATTGTTCTTCCTCAGATATCCTGAATACTTTGCAATTCTTCAACCTATTTTATCACAGCTCTTTTCTCCTTGCCTCTTGCTGTATCTGCATTTGTTTTTCTTCCAGCTAGAAATTAAACCAAACAATTTCCGCTGAATTTGCCATGTATATGCAGTACTATAAACAGGAACTGAATTGAGGAGGTTTAGGGAAAACACCGTTTTATTCATTCAGATAGATAATATAACTACTCTGACTGAAGGGAAAGTCTGTATCTCATTTTAAAACTTAGAATTTTCAGCTCTGTCTCCAAATCAATGTTTGAAAAGCCTTGTGGGAATAAACGTCTTTTAAATTTTCTCTAGTTCAAAAGCAAAACAGCAGGGAGAGGTAGGTGTCGTCACAGATTTATTTAACACTCTCTTCAGAGACAAAAGTAAATTCTTTTAGATTAAAAAAAATCCAAAGTTAGGTCTTCTGCTGGTCAGGTCGTTTCTGAAGAAGACAAAAATAATAAGCTTCTATTGCTAATTTTGGTTAATGTAATTTTCTGTGTTTTCAATTACTGCTACTAGTCAGTCCAAGCACAGAGGAAGTGTTCAGTACGTTCTCCAGGGGAGCATAATGTCAGCTGCTCTGAAGGACACAGATTGTAACCATACTTCAAGGAAAAAAAGTTCTTCATTTACATTTTGGAGGGGTTGAGTGAAGAAGGAAAGCCACTTTGATGGTCTGTTCATTCTAGTTGCATTGTTGCTTAATTTCATACGCATAGATTCATAGTCAGAATGTTGTGAAATTCCCATTGCTTTCAGTACTGTGTGCGTTTGCCTGTGAGACGGACAAGTTTCTGTTCCCTTACTGGAGTAGATTGTTCCTAAGTATTTGTGTTTTTCCTGAGATCTGTGGGTTTCACTTTTGGGTGGATGTGTATCAGGTTTTCATTCCAGAATCTGCACTTTCATCGGGAAGAATGTATGTGAAGCTTTTGTTGAAGCTAGTGATATGGAACATACCCTATTATTTTCAGTATCAAAAAGTAAGTCTCTTCTCTTCCTTAAGAGTTTTCATAAAGCCAAATTTAGATACTAAAATAAAATACTAAAATAAATAGCCAAATTTTCAGAAGAGTTGATGATTGTGAGGGATCCTGGTACTTCTAGAAAAAGTTTACTTTTCCAGGTCCTAAACAGAAACTAGAAACTAAGCTATTTTTTGAAGCCTGGCCTTTATTTTGAGACTGAATGAATGGGAATGGGTTTGCTTATTCCCAACTAAGATAGGAACCAGGTTGACAAACTGGAGACTGTTTTCTCCAGTTGCTTGAATTTTCGACAAGAAAGGCAAAAAGGAGGATCCAGGAAACTATAGACCTGTCAGTCTACCCTCGATACCAGGGAGGGTCATGGAGCAGGTCATCTTGAGCGCCATCAAAACCCACATAATGGGCAACCAGGGGATCAGGCCTAGTCAGCATGGGTTTATGGAAGGCAGGTCCTGCCAGACGAACCTGATCTCCTTCTATGACAAGATAACCAGGTTATTGGACGAGGGAAAGGCTGTTGATACTGTATACCTGGACTTTTGAAAAGCATTCCATACTGTCCCCCATACAATTCTCGTGGAAAAACTGGCTTCACATGGCCTGGATGAGCATACGATCTGCTGGATCAAGCAATGGTTGACTGGAACATCCCAAAGAGTGGTCCTCAATGGATTTAAATCCAGCTGGCGGCCGGTCACAAGTGGTGTGCTTCAGGGCTCAGTGTTAGGACCACTTCTGTTTAACGTCTTTGTTGATGATCTCGATAAGGACATAGAATCATAGAATGGTTTAAGTTGGAAGGGACCTTGAAGATCATCGAGTTCCAACCCCCCTGCCATAGGCAGGGACACCTCTCACCAGACCAGGTTGCCCAAGGCCACGTCCAGCCTGGCCTTGAACACCTCCAGGGACGGGGCTTCAACAACCTCTCTGGGCAACCTGTTCCAGTGCCTCACCACCCTTAAAGTGAAAAACTTCTTCCTAATGTTTAATCTAAACCTGCCCTCTTCCAGCTTAGGGTGTATCATCAGCAAGTTCGCAGATGACACCAAGTTAAGCAGGAGTGCTGATTCCCAGGAGGATAGGGAAGCTCTACAGGGAGACTTAGACAGATTGGATCATTGGGCCACCATCAATGGTATGAGTTTCAACAAGGGCAAGTGCCAGGCCCTGCACTTGGGCCACAGTAACCCCATGCAGCGCTACAGGCTTGGGGAAGTGTGGCTGGAAAGCTGCCTGGCAGAAAGAGACCTGGGGGTTCTAATTGACAAGCGGCTGAGTATGAGCTGGCAGTGTGCCCAGGTGGCCAAGAAAGCCAACGGCATCCTGGCTTGTATTAGAAATAGCGTGGCCAGCAGAAGTAAGGAGGTGATTGTGCCCCTGTACTCAGCACTGGTGAGGCCACACCTCGAGTATTGTGTCCAGTTTTAGGCCCCTCAATACAAGAGAGATATCGAGGTGCTGGAGTGAGTGCAGAGGAGGGCAACGAAGCTGGTGAAGGGCCTAGAAAACAAATCATAGGAAGAGTGGTTGAAGGAGCTGGGACTGTTTAGTTTGAGGAAGAGGAGGCTGAGGGCAGACCTCATCACTCTCTACAACTACTTGAAAGGACACTGTAGAGAGGTTGGTGCTGGTCTCTTCTCACAGGTAATTAATGACAGAACGAGAGAGAATAGCTTCAAGCTCCGACAGGGTAGATTTAGACTGAACATTAGGAAAGAATTTTTTACAGAAAGAGTGGTCGGGCATTGGAATAGGCTGCCCAGAGAGGTGGCTGAGTCACCATCCCTGCACGTGTTTAAGAGCCGTTTAGATGTGGTGTTGGGGGATGTGGTGTAGGGGAGAACTTTATGTAGAGTAGGGTAGATGGTTGGACTCGATGATCCCAAGGGTCTCTTCCAGCCTAGACAATTCTATGATTCTATGTTTTGGTTTTCCATTTGTGCCATATGAGAAATGAATTGTCTTTGCCTTTTTCCATTCTGTCCCAAGATGTGGCTGTCATCAAGACAGCAGGAGAAATTAGTACTTTGCGTGCAGTTCTAGTTATTTTACTCCATTCTTTAACTAATTTTGACAATAGAAAGTACGGGTTTCTGTAAGTTGCCATAATGTATGTGGTTGAGGGGTGCGATATAAGGCAATGATTTTGCATTCTAAGAACTAAGTAGATTTAGTTTTGGCGTTTTGATGAACTTCCTTTTCAGTCAGCAGGAAAAACTAACTCTTTACGTGTTAAGTTGGGGACTGGAAAAATGACAGTAACTTCTGAACTTTTCTCCCTTGCTGCAGTAAGTCTGTACCCATTGGCCTTTCAGGTACACAACAAGACTTCCTCTGTTCTCCTGATCAGGACAGAGTTGAGGAAAAGGTAGAGCAGGTGCTTTCTTAAAAACACGTGAAAATACTTTGTATGACCTATATGAATGCCAAATGTACATAGTCTTACAGTAACTTTTCATGTATCTATTACCCTTCTTTCATATATTTTGTCCCTCAGTTTTAGTATTTTTTAAATACTGCATGCCTAGAGGATTTTCTTAAATAATAGACTAAATAAATACATGTGTGTGCAAGGTTGTGTTCTAGCTCATATTAAATTTAAAGCAATATAACTTTGCTGAAGTCATAAAAGATTTATTTCACATGTGAAGATTTTCATGCTGTAGTTTTCTTTTGTAGTTTTAAAATGGCTCATGATAAACTCTTGGACTGACAACATAGAAACATTGCTTGTATATCAAGTAGATTGGCCCAGAGTGAGTTGTTGTTCTCCAAACCAGCTTAGTTCAGTGTTCTCACAGGACCTCTTCAGTTAATCCCATTACGCTACACTCGGTTGCTGGTGTTTCTACTCAGAGAAATGCACAGAGGAATTGGAAATTTATATGTATTTTTAGTGTCTTAAGGTATGGATAGCAGTCATCAGCCTCCTTCGGAAATACCAAAAAGCTGTTTTATTCACTTGATAGTCTGACTGGAGCAAGAACATAGGTAAATTTGAATTACGGATCTGAGTTTCTCTTGGTGACTGCTGTTTCCAGCCTTATTCCTTGGAAGGTGTCAGTTTTATCACGAGGTATTCAAATAACCCAGTTATTTGAATAGTAGTAAAAAAGGGTGTTGTAATACTGATAATGCAATTAGGTTTATTGACTTTATTAGCTAATTTCCTTTCTTCCTTAGAACAGGCTCACTGAGCAGTGCATTGTAAGCATGCTATATACTCCATCACAGCCATACGCGGGCTGTACCAAATACTTATCTTTTTCAGCTGAGACCACTGGCCAGACCTCCTCCTCACCTCCCAATTCCCTAATCTAATCTAACTCTGTGGGGTTTATGGGGGTTCATTTAAGCAGCAGAAGCTGTGCTATAATTGTTACATGTGCCAGCAGCGATTTGTACCATCTGGGTATGAAAAAAAGAGGCTAGTACTACCATGGAGAAAGATCTTTATTCTATTACTAAGCCAATATAATTCAAGAGCGGCTGCAGAGCAATTGGAAACTGAGAAATGGGCAGCTATGTAGTTATAGTGAAATGTCAAAGTATAATGAAACAAGGGAAATGTACTGCTTCATGATATGAGCCAAGTTACAAGCAGGTGGCAGCAGTAAATATGTATATAAATAACAATATGGATGAAATGTCAAGTTTCCAGCTGGCTTTGTAAAGGCATTTCAGGAATATTATACTTAGAGTAACAATATAGTTTGACAATTTAATACAAATATGTATAACTTCAAAATGCATATATTTATATTAAGGCCTTAGGTATCCTAAGGTTTCACACTTAAATTTTAGCTTCTTGGCCCTACAGAATCACAGAATGGTAGGGGTTGGAAGGGACCTTTGGAGATCATCTAGTCCAACGCCCCTGCCAAAGCAGCCTAATAGTTTGTGAAATCTCAAACCATACTGTGTGTTTTATGGGAGACTTGCTTCCATCTAACACCTTGTTATTTCACATAATGAAACCTGCAATGTTTCTACTGTACAACTTTGAAAATTAATATAGACTAACACAACTTGTCTATAGTGTTACAGAACTATATATGGAGACCTGTTTCCATGCCAAGCCTGTAAACTTACATGTGATGAAAAATGCAGTCAGGGTCTTTGCTGGCTATGAAAGAGGATCATACAGACAGACCTTTCAAACTGGAGAGCTAAAAATTTTCAGGGCACTCTTTAGGATGTTTCAGTCTGCAGCCTAAAGTTCTAGCTTCCACTATCAATTCAATAACATTATTAGCTTTGAAGAAAGAAGTTCTCTATGATCAACATTATAAAAGTTTCACAATAGAGAGCATCAAAGAAAGAAGAAAAAGCATTTTAAAATAGATATATTTTTTTTGTATTTAACATGTGACAGCTCATACCACCTTCTCTGAAAGAGTTCTGTCAGAGGAGAAACAACTCTGACATACGTTTCACAAATGTTCAATCCAAGTATTCATAGTTAAGTTGCACTAGCCAGGAAGTCATAAATTGATTAGACAAGTAGATAATATTGAAAATGACCTCTTAAAAAGTCTCTAAAGCCAAATAGAGTAACAGTTGTTAAACAAAGCTTGTATTTTATTTGCTGAGTAGATCCTTTAGAGAGCAAGCACTAGCACTCCCTTGGCTTCATCGTTTTCACCTCGATTCTGTGTCCTGAAGATAAAGAAACTGATTGCATTTACATTCCAGCATTGTGGAAGCATGAGATGAACACAAGTTAAACTGTTTTAAACATTGTGATATTATAGGGATAAATTAATAGATTTATGACGAGAACTAGGGCATTTTGCTCCAACTCTAATACTTTTATCAGTCTAGATACTTTTGAAAGCCAAACAGTGAAATCATGAAGTCCTTAGAACTAGAGATTACCAATCCGCTAACAGTAATTAATACAGTAGGTGCTGATGGGTTTTGGACAAAATCAACTTAAAACCGGTTACTGAGGTTTTGTAACCAAAGTAAATCACCTTATAATGCATAGTCACTTAAGCACATCTGTTACGTTGATGTATCACTAGTTTTATGGACCTGGATTAATTCCAGAGTAAACAGTGAGCACTCTGCTGAAAGGCTGTAAACATAGATACAAGTCATTCATCTAGAAATCCCCAAGGATAGTTTGCCAAAGGGCTAAGTGCCTTAAGTATTTTATCCTTTTTGATGTAGCAAGATGCTAATATTCTCCATGCTGTAATAGTGAGGATGACAGGGGGGAGAAGTGGTAGGGTTTTTTTCTTTCATCACTTATGGCTAAATTTGCTTCCCTCTAATATTGAAGTACCATCAATCCTAAAGTTGTCCCACAAATTTATGAAATGCTATGAATTTACTAACAGTGAAATCTACAGTTTTCCAAAATGAAAGTCGTCCAATGTCTGGGTACCCAGCCAGGTATAGATATATCTTCTAAAATTAACTACCATACTTGTAGCTCCTTTTCAAAATCAGATGTGAGGCCATAGATCAAAAGGATCACAGGGTCTAAAGCCATTAATTACATTCCAGCTGTATTTATCTGATTTTTAGAGTCTTTCTAGCCATCTCAAAATATTTGAACTATTTGGTTTTTTAATTGAACCTTTCACCGTCCTTTCTTTTGTTTCATCTTGTGGCCTTTGCTTCGACACAGACAAGATTTTGCGTATTGCTTTCAGTTAGCAATACCTTGCTCTTTTGGTTGTGGTATTGTTAAGACAGTTATGAAGAGAGTAGATTTTTTGTTCAGAAATTCACACACTGGGAACAAGTTCAAAACTGCAAAATGAAATTTTGGGGTTTTTTGGTTATTTAATGCATGGTGATACTGAAAGTATATCCTGAGATGTGGAAATGGCTACATCTTAATGCTGTCAACTCTATTAAATTGTGGTAGGTAAGCCCTTTTGTTGTGCTCCTTTTTTCAGTGTTCAGCGAGTTCATAAAACATTGCTGGGGTTTGAACTCTTTTAGTCCAAACAACTGCAATTTCATTTGCCACTGGTACCTATCAAATACAAGAGTGGGGAACTTTCTGTCTTCTTTATTCAGGCCCCTAAATGATAACAAAGAACAGCTGTGCAATAAATGTTTTCAACAGGTCAATGCTACTGCATGGAGAATGTAACTGATATTACAGAAAAGTTTTAAGCTGTTTGATACTAAAGATGCATAAAAATCTTGCTTGTGTAGAAATCTTAGATATAAGAGATGAAACAACAGACAATTACTACTGAGAACAAAAGGCAAATCCAAGTGAATTCCTAGAGGAGCTTATTTTGGCAGTCCTGATAGAAATTTAAAAGACTAACCTTTTACATATTGAAACAAATCACTGTATCGTCATAGGCAATGTAAAGGTGGCCAAGTGGGAAAGAGAATATAATTCTTATTAGGTCAGGTGACTTCTATAGAACTAAGGTGAGGAAGATCTTGGAAATTATACAAATTAATATGTAACAATTTCAAGAGTTCGTTTCCGGGTGGCAACCTTAAGATGAAAAGGAATTGGTGTAGGAGAAAGCTAACTCCAGTTTGTTTAGTGTCATATGGGAATTATTCTATCTTGGGTAAATGCAGGCTAAAAATTGTGAGTTCAGCCTAGCAAAAATGAGGAATAAGTAATTTAGGTTTAATTATAATGGCATTCTCATCTGTTGTTAAAATAATCAGAACAAATTTATTGTGCAGCTTCCCATGACTTCTTAACTTGTATCTAACATCTAAATGTAATAGTACTGGATCCGTGCCTAAGAAGAAGAAAAGGATAATATCTTGTGTAGAGATCAGTTTGGGTATTTTAGGCTAGCGGTGGATGCAGACTATAACCTTGCACCCACGCAATGGAAAAATTCAGAAATGTTTTCAATTTAGAATCTGAATTTGGAATCTGAATCTTCTCAGTGCTAGGTAGAATAATCCTCAGGGATCTAAAGAAGGTGAATTAGGAAAATTTGAATCATTATCTTAAGTCCACATGTCTGTTACATTATTTGTAATAGCTGTAGATCATGAAATATTAAAGGAATTTTAATTTTTTTAAGAATGAATTTATTTTTAGGTTTATGTAACTTTGATATTAGTGATCACTATTTTAAATTGTCCCAAATCTTGTCCTAGAGGAGGTTTCTTGTCTTGCGGTCTGAGGAGGAAGAGTTAATTTATCTTTTCTGGAATTTATCGCAGGTCTGCAAAACCTAAAATTATTCTTAGCAACTCAGAATTAATTGCAATGCAGTAAATAGGCAGATTTTTGTCCAGTTCTTAATGGACATATATTAATCAATTGGGAGTGTCGTTATCTTCAATAACCTACAAAAGAGGTTTTGTGGATGACTCTGATAAAATCTCTGCTTTTATATACTCAAATTTAGCTTTGTAGGTTTCTGTATATCATACCTATATATCATTTACATGGATAGTTAACATTATACTGTGACAAATGCAGAAATGGCGATGGGGCACTTCTGCTTTTGCCTTGGCAGATATGGTATTTAGGGTATAAATAATAGATAAATAGCGCGGTTATATTTAGCTGATATATACAGTACTTGCTACTTACTAGTGCAAATTTTGTAGTACATTAGAACCTACTTCTGACATCTTTCAAAGTTACCAACTGAATACAGCTGCTAATATAAAATAAATGGAGTGGAGATTTCTGAGTGTCATGAATTTTTATCTGTTTATATGGTATTTTTATAACTAAGTATTAAATAAGACACTGACACTTGGAATTCAGTTTAAATGAGTGCAACATACAGATCAAAAGGGAAAATGCTCTCCTTAAAGGACAGGTCATTGCTTTTTCCTAGGAAGTGATCAAAGCTTGCTTCATTGAAACAGTGGTTAAACACTGCTGCATCATGCCGATGCTTAGGTTTCTTTTCTTTTCCATGTCATTTTGCTGTACCCCCTACAAGGACAGTGAAGGTAGACAGCTGAAGGACCTCCTAGAAGAAAGGACAGCATGTGTGGCAGAATTCCCCATGAGGTTCCATCACATTTGGTTTAAACATTTCATATGCATATTGAGTCTCTTTTATGCTGATTATACCTAGAGGCCATTAAATGTTATCAGATACTTTATATTTGCAATTTTGAATGCAATGCATGGTATGAAATTCTTTTAAAGGGATGTGTTTGACATGGAGCGTGAACGTATTAAAGCGAATGTACTTTTGTAAACTCACAGAGGTTGAGGGTGTCTTTTTTTGCTCTTTTAACTCTCAACTGCTGGATATAGCTTATGATTCTGAGGTAGGGAAGATGAGGTAGATTTTAAAATATCCATTGCTGTGACTTTTGCTTTTGCTGTTTTGAATTACAAAACCATAAAGGTTCGTACAGATGATCATGTTTGTTCAGGCAGTCCAAAATATGTTTTTAAGGAGTATGCTTGGAGATCTACATCTGATGTTCTGTTCTATTACATTCCCCATAACTAATTAAGTTAACATATTGGCGATATGAAGTTAAAATAGAAAGGAGTACTGAACAGAGTTTGAAGTGAATAGACCGGTGTGGTTTACTGAGCTTTCACTGGATGAAGATCTTGGGCTGTTCACGTATAAGATAAAATTTCTTCTGCGGAGACAGAGAACAGCGTGTTTGGAGTATATGTGAAAGAAAAACTAAATTAGGAGAATTTTAATTTTCAAAGCAGGAGCTGTAATCCTGACAACATACATGACAGAGATGTAGGTAACCAATCTAATCCCTTTTTCTTCAAGGAGAAGAAAACAGGGATGTGCTCTTGGCAGTGCAGTGGATCAGTGCCAGAAACAGTCTGAAAATTCTGGAGTCCTTTCTTTGTTCCATGCCTATATGATGAGGACCAGCCCTTCTTTAAAGTGAAGGAAAGGAAAGAATATGCAGATACTCAAATATATTATTTTCAGGTTGTTCTGCAGCACAAATAAAATAAAAATGGTCCAAAGGTTATTTCTGTTATGTGGGTAGCGTACACCATTAAACAAAGTGATCATTTGGATGAGAATTGCTAGTGTGCTAACCAATTCTGTTTCGAATTTAAGAAGTGCTAAAGCAAGACCTAAGCAGATGAAAACCTCGGGAAGCTTTTTCAGCTTTTCATTTCATAGCATTCCATTTTCATAGCATTCCACAAGTTATACTGTTTCAAAATATTTTTAGTAACTTTTGAAATCCTATTCTTTAATACTGAGAATACTTATGGCATTGAACATTCTGGGGTGCAAATGTTACTTCTATCCTATAGTCAAATGTCTGTAAGTGGGTATTACTGGATCCTACTTTCATTTGCAGCCTTGGACAAATTGTGAAACCTCTCCATGCTTCATTTTCCCATCTTTGAAATGGGTATAATATAATTTATTTTTTAAAAATTAAGGATTCTCGGCAAAATTAACACATAATCAAAGTCTGAGTGATCAGCTCTTGCAACCCATGTAGAGATAATTTAAGACATTTTCTGCTTCTGACTTTGTGACCTACCTATCTGCCAAAAATTACTGCCACCACCTTCACACCCCACCCCACCCCCAGTTGATAGAATAGGCAGTATACACACTGTTTAACAGTGTGGTTTATATCCTTGGAGTAGTAAAACGATGGCAGCTTAAGTTAACTTTGGTTGAGTAGTGGGCACATGACCTATTTTTCCAAATCTGCTTTGGAATTAGTTACTCTCCAAGCAGAGAAGTTGGTCAGACTGCGGGGAGCAGCAGGCTCGTAAATCTCTCCGGTGCGAAACTGGAGAATGTAAGAGTCAGCGCTGTCAGCTCCCTGTGTTCTGCAGCGAAGGCAAATGCACTCCAGCGGCTCTGACAGAAGTTATGTCGTTGTGATAGCTGACTGCTAAACAATTTGATAATTTCAGGTCTAGTGAAAGTTGAGTAAAAGGTGGGGTATTTTTGTTTTGCTGTAAAATGGTGTAAGTGTAGCACACTTCAGTTGTCATTGAAGAGATTTTCTCGTGCTCTTCCTATAAACGACAAGATACACTTGATGAATATTCACCAACCAGGAAAAAGAAACATGCAAAACATAAATCTGTTACAGAGTCGGAATCTAAACCAGAAATACTGTAATTGTATCCTTCTTATAAATGAGCTCTTCTTGAAAACTTTTGCAGACAGCCATAGGCATAGAAGAACATCTTTTATATTACTAAGGCCAGCAGGAACCACTTTAAATCATACATAATTATCTCAATAAAATACTAAAGTAGTGATACAACAGTACTCTTTTGTAAAATATGTAAGATATAGGGCATTTGGTGTGGGTATTTGCAATAGCGTTATATTCAGAATATATATATATGGTGGTGTATGGTGGCAGTGTGATCTAATAGAGAAGCGGGTTTACTTTTCACTTGTGTGCAGGTGTTTAAGTTGTGGGGGAGAAGGATTTTAAGCTTTTAAAAGTGAAGGCTCAGAAATCTAAGTTTTTCTACTTTCAAAGTTTAAAATCAGAAGTGATATTCTTTGAAAAACAAGGCAAACATCATTAAGCAAGATTTTGGTACCAATGCTGTTTTAACTTAGTCTTGTGAATATTCTTCTGCTCTATTTGTGCCTTTGTATGCAAAATAGATTTGTGGGAATTGAATACGCAAAAGAATTCTTTTCTTTTAACTCAAACTCTATCAAGGAGCACAAAAATGCAATAGTGCTGTTACCACCTACCAACCTGAATCTTTGCATGACAGATTCTATTGGTCTATTTCACTTTTTGAGAATCTATCATTTTTCCTGCTTGCTGTATGCACACCGCTCCTTTACATTCAAGGATTATTGACTTTAGACATGTTCCTAACTGATGTCTTCCCTAGGTGTAAGAGTTTGCAGTTCTCACAGGTGTAGTACTTTGCATGTAAAGGTAGACAGATAACATCCTGTCACACCAACTTGGTTTTTGGAGATTGTCTTTGGAAGTGGTTAGGGACTTAATTCTGATTGTTTAAGTGCTGCATTTACTACAGTCTGAAGTGCTGCATACAACTGAAAGCTTGTGGGCCCCTTATTTTTACCTCTATTTCCTTTCATTTTCTTCATAAATTCCCTTCCCAAAGGTATCTTGGCGCACTTTCTAACAGATCTTTGTTTCTCTGGTGGCTGATGCATCTCCAAGGCACCACCTTTATATTCATTTGAAGTCTCCGGCTCCACCCTTAAATCTTGTATGGCCATTCTCAAATATGCCTTCCAGATGCAGAAATGCCAAACAAGTTGAATGGCTCATTGATGGAGATAGCATCTCTCCCTCTGTATGAATGGTGGGACTTCTCCATTTCCGTTAATTTCTCAGCTTGATTTCTGAGACTAACAGCAGCGGCCAACATCAGTGTTGATTTTCCAATATGAAAGACAGCCATCTCCTGAACAAAACCAGATTCAGATAAGTAATTTTGCCATACCATGTGTCAGCAAGAATCTGTGTTGCATTCAGACCAATGACCCTGGCATACTGCTTTTCTGTTTCATTTAACCACCATTTCTTGCAGGAAGTGTCTTAATAATAAAGCATGCATTTTATTTATGATCTAATCTAGGAGAATGTTACCCTTTATAAAATTTGGTAATATTTGCAATGAAAACTTAGTATGCTACTTTTTCTACCATGTTGTATATAGCTCTTCTCTTTGCAACCCCAAGTTATTACAACAGCATAAACCTTTGAACTGCTAACAAGAATTCCACCTAACTAGCTTAAAATATCTTTTTGTTAGGTTTTACCTTTCCCAAGCTGACCTAGTTTAGTCTCAGTCTCATAAATACATCACAAAACTGTGTTGAAGTGGAAAGAAGGTAACAAGCTGTGTCTGAAAGCTCTAGGATTAAGCACATCCAGCAAAAATACTTGACAGATCCTTTGAACGTACTGTTGAACGATAAAAAGAATGAAAATATCCCATCTTCTGTACCCTGCTTTCTACTGTCATAGATACGTGAAAGAATACACATTTTGCAAATAAACTGAAATAAGATCTTGTGACCTACCTTAATTCTAAACCAAGTATTTTGATTTAAATGGTTGACAGTATGCCAGAAGACTTGCTTGCAAGTCTTCTAAAAAGGAAATAATTATTTTTTATTTTTCCATACCTTTATATAAAAATTAAATGTCAAGTCTCACAGCATCTATATCAACTTATAATCATTGTAGCATCTATTAGTCTCTTGTAGCCATTTACATTTTATTTTAACCCAGAAAGAGGGCTGTTTTTTAAGTACTACATTTTGACTTAAATTGTGCTGATTGATATCCTACAGGATCTGTCTGGAAAAAATGTGCCTGTAGATGGAACAGCATGAATTCTTAGTTACGTTAGTGCCAATAGTCTGCTCTGGAACGGTCATTTAACCAGTCAGCAGTCTGTAGGCCAATCCCTTTCCCGTTTCTTCTCAGTAACACAGCTCAGTTAACTGAGAGGAAGCATCTTTCCTTCTTTAGCCTGGAGATAGCGTTAGCAGTGTTGTCGCTACTAATATGTTTGCGGTTGTTTTACTTCTAATCTCTGTAGGATTACAGTTTTCTAGTAGATCCACATGGCAGCAAATCTGCCTGCAGTACTGATTCATACTGTAAAGGTAATGTGTTCTGCAGAAATTATGCATTCCCTCTTCACACTCTCATTCCAACAGAATGCCACAATAGCTAATGGCACTTTAGAGAAAGAAGCAGTATATTAGAAAACAACTACTTATTATCTGACCCAGTGACTCTTTTGCAGGATTTGTTCTTGCGAGGACCAAGATAGCCCTAGACTGACTGACTGCTTCACTGCTGTCATTGTCACGATCCAGATTTTTATTCTAATTTTCATACTGCTTTTGAAGTCAGTGTACTTCACAGAACAAACCCATGGATTCTCCAGACTGAGAACCACAGATAAATTATGTAGATATAGACTTTATAGTTGCTGAAGTAAAAAGGGAAAAGGAAACATGAAGGCTGCATAGAAGGAATGACGGTAAATATTCAAATATAATGGAATCATTGCAAGTAAGGTCAGTGGCCTTACAGTCTGTTTTAAACTGGGTTTGGTTTGGTTTTGTTTCAGGGTTTTTTTTGTGGTTTTTTTTGTTGTTTGTTTGCTTTTCATTTATTTGAAGTCATAGTTTACCTTCATCAGTCTTCAGTTGCTTAGTTTTACATACTAGTTCATCCATTTTTGCTCAATAATCAAACAACGTGTAAACGAGAAGAGTTACTCTTTGTGTATTTGGTTTGTGAATAAAGATGTTCCTAAGAGTAGCAATAAAAATGTTTAATTGCAAAGTGAAAATACAGTTCAAGCTGGTGACCTTGTCCTGTTGAAAATCAAGCCCTTTATAACTTTATTTATTTAATATTAAGTTTGTGAATAATCCATTACTGAATAATATCTTGAGAACCCACAGTCAGATATATTTAAATCAGATAGACACGACAAGAAATCCAAACATACTTGCTTATTTATAGAGGATACTGTGAAGCATGGAGACAGTAAGGAATTACACCACAAATGTGACAGAATGGAATAAGGGTGAATGTCATAGCTTTTTCAGTGAAGAAAAATTTTTATTTAATATTTATGAATGAAGACAGTCATCAAACTTTGGATTGTTTATGGTGATTAACTAATTCTGTGTGCCCCCCTGGAACTGCTTGAATGTCAGATTTATTTCACAGCAGTTGAACAAACAGGCCAGCAAATATATTTCACTGTAGTTGAACAAACACACGTGAGAAGATCTAAGATTTGTGTTTAGTCAGCAGTAGATCATGTATGATACCTCTGTAGAAAAACTGTTCTGTTTAATGTGTGTCTGTCTTAGTACTTTTGCTTTTGTGCCTGGTTGTGGGTTTGTGGTATGTTTCCTAAAACTTGTCATGACATGATCATGGGAGATGCTACAGCATCTGCTTATGTTTCTTCCCGCAGCCCATGTGAGAAAAAGAACTAGACAAAAGGCTTTTTAATTGGGAATTGTTACTGACTACTTCTTGAAGTTAGGATGAGATATTACTAATGCTCCTAGAAGTTTCTGTAGGATACTGTGAAGTGAGAGCTAAAAGCGTAAGAAGGATTTTAATTTTTTTAAAAGAAACTTTTTTTAAAGCTGTTGGTTGTGCCTAGCCAAAGGTTTACCCTTTTGTGGCGCTTGTGGTGTACATTATTGTCTTTGAAGATTCTTTTTTTTAAAAAAAATCATAAAATTAGGCAAAACATTATTTTGATTTTAAATAAAAAAGTTACAATCTCAACACGAGTGAAAAATATTTTAGAATATATTTTAAAATGATTTAACGGTTATTACTGGAAACAAAATAAGTGGTCTATTACAATAAATGTTATGATCTGAAGATATTCAGCTGAAACACTTGTAAGATAAAAGTCTTTTGTTCCTGATGTTTGAACTAGGCACGTGTGATTTACTGTGAGAGATTGCATCTTTCTAAAAAAAAAAAAAAAATAACTTCTGGGCTGAGATACCATAAGTCTAAACAGGAAATTGCTTCATTGCAAAATAGAAGGATTTTTAATCATTGTGTTTTGGGCACAGCAAATATTCAGACCTTAGGCTTTGTTTAGGCTGCTGGGGTGCTGCTTTGTTCTGTAAAGGACATACTAGTGGCACTTGCAGGTGTTTCCTAAATCTAAGTTTCAACTAAGCTGTCCACATTATTATGATGGAGCAATGGTGGATCTGAAAACCAAAGAATGAGGAACGAGTGTTTCTTATCAATAGTCATGCCTCCCTGGGGGCTTCATCAGTCAGGCTTTGCTTGACTGGAAATGGTGACCTGTCCCTCATGGGTGGAAGACTTCAGTGGAGCACAGATTTGACCATACCACAGCCTCCCTTTGTGGAACTGAAGCCAGTAAATTACACGTCCCGGTGCTGCTTTGAATGAACCTGTCTCCTGCTGTGTACTATTTATAATTTGTTTGGGTATGCACTCACAAATATTTTTCTGTGACCTAATAATAGCTGTTACTGATAGCTTAAATGATTTCAGCTGTTGAATTGGTTTATTATTAAACAATAGTGTACTGTGGCAGGGGGGTTGGAACTCGATGATCTTCAAGGTCCCTTCCAACCTAAACCATTCTATGATTCTATGATTCTTGACCTGTAGTAAGTCCACGACCTCCAAAATCTGCTATGGTGGCTATATTTCTCAGTCAAGCTAAAGTGATTTAGCTGGGGAAAACCTGCTAAAATACATAGAAAATATGTATCTGAAAATAAGAAACAATTTAAACAAAAGGCTTTTGTTTACCATTTTATTTTTTTTTTTTTAATTAGGAGGTAAAGATATATTGTTTACTATGATTTGCTGATGAGGTTCCCAGTAGCCTTTCCTACCCTGGTCACCCAGGTCAGTGTAGCTTTCTTTGCTTACTTTGTATACACAATTACCTTGAATTCGCTGGATGTATCTGTAGATGTCACTTAAAGTATTCAAAGAAATAGTCTTTCCAGTGCAAAATGTCATTTCTAAAGAGTATTTATCAGGACATCCCTAAAAGAAGTGGTTTAAACTGGAAGTAATTCTGCAAAATAGCAATGCAGTGCAAGTTCATCTTGTTGGACCATGAGGCAAAATTTGGCTTGTTGCCTAAAAAATAGGGGAATGCTGAAAAACGAGCTATTTTACTCATTCACCTTAAAGTTTAATCAAATTAATCCTGTAGTACAATCAGTTACTTCTCTCGTGCTCTACCTTCCCCCTCTCCCGCCTGGTATGGACCACTGCGTATGGTGCCAGCAAGCTGTGTTGCCTTTCACAATTGCATAGTCCTTTCCTCTCAGGGTGGTCATGTGGCAAGCAATGTAACCGTTTATCAAGAAAAATGGCATCATGTCTTTTTTTGTTTTCCCGTTTTCAGCTCAGTCTTTTATAGTGAATAAGCAGAGGGGAAACAAGGAGAGGAGCCAGCTCCAGGTGACTGGCCAGCTGCCTGTGGATCAGCACCAGAAAGTGCTCCACAGATTGCAATTTGAAACCCATTAATATAATGGATAAAGTCTATGAAGCATTTTAAAACCTCCCTTGCTTATAGTGCTGCATTTTATAAGCTAGGTGACATCAAAAGAATTGGTTCTGGCTCAGACCAACTAATAAAAATGGATAAGGCTTATTTTTATGCTGAATATCAGTAAAAGCATGTGCAGAAGATTACATTTAACATTCTGGCTTTTTCCCAGAGCACAACAAAGTCTATCTTATCCCCATCCATCAGAACAGAATTTGATAGGTTTGGAGACCCCAGATTTTTGTGTCCTTCTGTTGAAGCATGAAGAAGTAGGTTGGACTTGCATGTAGATCATATGAACATGACATTGCTCACTTTTACTGTTATGTTTCCTGAACAAGTATGAAAAAGGTTGTATAACGGTGCACATAATTTAAATAGGGTATTTTAAATTATCAATACTTAAAAGCTGATATAAAGCATTAAATGCGTTACTGTACAAGGACTAATTAAAAGAAATGGAAAGTCTGTCTGATTCCTGAAGTCAGAGAGAGAACAGCGCCTTTCAGAGCCCAGTAAAAATCACACGTTGTTGATTTTGTGCCTATACAGCTTTAATTATTGTTAATTTTTCTAGTCAAGCACATGTTTATTTAAAACTGATTTTTTTGGTTCAGTAGTCCAGCCTGTACCAGCATTACCCTCCAGATCTCAACAGCATCCTGTTTATTCTGATCTAGCTTGCCTGACTGACTCCCCAAAGATAAAATTCACTAAGTGAACTTGACAGATTCCAGGCTGTCTCCATATGGCAGGGACTGGGCTGCAGCTTTGGAATCTGCCTGGGATTTAAAAGCTGCTCTCACCTTATTAAGATGGCAGCAGTTACATGCAAGTCAAGTTTGCAGGGGCTTGTTTAAATTCTTTTGGCCTCTGCTTGAGGCCAATCCATACCATTTTTTTGTGTATGTGAATTAGAGCAGGACCAGAAGGATGACCTTTCTTTTCCAAACAGTACTTACACCGGCAAGAGATCAGAACTGAAAATGAATCTGTACTTCAGTTGTTGACAATTTTTTAAGAGGAGTGTATACTGTTCAGGCTAAACAGGTGCTAAACGGACCGGACCGCAAGAGATTTCTGAAAAAAGTGGTGGAGTGTGAATTTACGTATTGTTGTGTCTTTCTTCCCTTTTGTCTTTGTGTATTAATTGCTTATCTGCAGTTTGTTTTTTAAGCTATTAAAAAATGAGTATTATTTTCCTATATTAAAAATGCGAAACCTATATTCTGGCAAAATAAAAACACTGAGCTTTCCAAACTGAATTGCAGGGAGCATTTCTGAGAATTCAGACCAGCTAAGGGTCTTTCCCTGCATGTTCAAATCCATGCTGTGTGTGGCAGAGAGCCAAAAACAGTCACAAAAAAGAGGTTCTCGTAAAGTGGCTGAATACTAGTGAAACAAAATACTGGTGGAAACACATATGCGCTATGTATAAAATAAAATATTAGTATTTGTTGTCTTAATCAGCTTTACTCAAAAGCTTATCATTATAAGATTTAAAAAAAATCTTAGTGTTAGATCTAGTCTTTTTTTTGAGTGAGTGCACAGGATTAAAGTAATTTACTCAGGTAGGTTTAAACAGATAATCATTAAAGTTACAATATTAGCAAAAAGAATTTAGAAAAAGTACACAGAGTGCTTGTTCTATAAAATATAGACATTGCAAAAATAGTTTATTAAGAAATAAGTTCAAATTAGAGTTGCTGTATTTGGATTGATGCAATTGTAGAAATAGTTATATTTTTCTCAGAAAATGTAAGTAGAACTAGAGATTTCCTCGGCTGCTCCGGTTCCTGCCTTTTGTTTATCAGTAACAAATGCATACTTGAAAGAGAGGTCGAGAATGAACAACCCTTCCAAATTTGCTGTGTTGTATCTTCCCTGTCTGCTTTTCGTAGTCCAAAAGTGGAAGGTGATGATCTGATGTGGTACTTTCAAATTTAAAAGAAAAAAAAATAAGAATTTAGACTTTTGTAAGTTAAACTTTCTATTGAAATTAAAGGTGAATGAGTTGACTATAAAATAAGCAATGACATGTCATAATCTCTCCCTGTTGATTTTGTCCTTTCTTTGAGAAATAGTGATATTTATTCCCACCCCCCCGCCCCCTGACGATTACTGGCGTTAGATTTGGGAGTTTAGTTTTTATAGAGGCACTGAATCAAGCAACAGGGTTTTCTGTTTGTCTGTGGTTATCTACGGCTCTTGCCCTTGCATCCTTTTCATAGCAGGAAGTGAGGATCTTCTGTTGGGACCGTTTAATCAGTGCTACAGTCTTACCTTTTCTGGAAAGAGCAGCTGTTGAGGAACCCTGTTCAGCACCTTGGTACTTTCTGTTTTATCTGAAGCTGTGGGAATCAGGTTGTAAAAACTGTGATTTTTTTCTCTTGGATATGTTACATGTTTAGTTCTTGAGAATCATCTGTGTCTTCCAGAATGTAATTTGTAATGTTTTTTAATCTTCATTTAATTTGCATTTACCTACAGATTAGTTTGCAGCATTAACTAACTCCTCATTTGCTTTCTGAGGAGGACTCGCTGTTATTTTCTGTATGGTATAATGGAGACCTGTGCCAAAAAGTACCAATAGGCCTAATAGTAGTTAAGCTGGGAACAACAGGACTGCATCATTACTGTGTTTATCACAATGTATGTATGGGTCTTGTGAGCACATATAGAAGAAATGTCAACTGAGTCATTATTATGGTGGATGTTCTTACAGCAGATATTTTAAAAGCAAAACTTCAAGTCTCTGAATAAAAAGAGGCCAAATTCCCACTCAAGGATTTATAATAAGCAAATAGGTTCTACTTTTATCTTAGATCTAGCACAATTATTTCTTTCATGACATCCTACTTTCCTTCTGTATGTATTACGTGAAGGAAGTTTTCCAGTCTAGCTGAAGCACCAGATACGCGGTGTATTAGTGTGTAGGGAGTATCTTTGAGGAAGGCGCCTTTAACGTTGTATATTTGCATAAGAAAGCAGTAGGTTTGATTTTTAATGATACGCTGCAGTCATGTTGTTAAGTCTATTACAAAATTCACAGCCGTCTGCCTTTTAGAGCAATTGTAGCAGATAAATGCAGTGCCTCTTACAGGCTCATGTTTTATTTTACCCAAACCTGGTTTAGAATTAAAAACCATAGAGGTACCTTTTGCTTTTGCTTTTGCATGTCTTTTGTGTGTCATTGATGTTTTTTCAGATGAATCGTTTGGTACTGCATTTATACATCTCTTGCATTTGTGAAGTGGGCATCTTTTTATTGTTAATTTTCTGTTGTATGGACTAGGCAGTAGCATTTCCTAACGCCACTGACTTAATGGTAAATTGAAATACAGTATTTGACTGAACAATTAAATGACTTCTCCACTAAACCTGGATGTTAATCACCATGGAACCAAATACAATGAAATGATCAGGACCGGCAGCTCAAGCTCACTCTGTAAACATGTAGATTGGCTGAAGTGCGGAGGTCTATATTTACAGCAGAGCTGGCAGAAGGAAGGGTGGAAGTGTTTTTCATCTGCATCAGGGCACAGTTGTAGTTTAAGTTGCTGATAAAGAAGTTAGAAGTAATCTTGCATTTTTTTCACTGAAGCTTATGAATGTTCTGGCACTTAAAGGATCACGTGGTTATACTGATCTTGAACCGATGTTAGCAATGCACAGCAGAGAGCAAAAAGGCCTAAAAGGTCTTCAGCACCTCCAGGTTAATCTGGAAAATGAGATCTGACCACAGCTTTGAGGGTTTTTTTCCTTGTAGAAAGGTGGTTTGGGTTTGTTTTTTTTTTTTGTGTGTGTGTATTTGTTTGTTTGTTTGTTTTTTAATTTATTATTATTTTTACCTGGCTGGTAATTTTTTATCGTGAGGTAGTAATAGTCAGAAATAGAATAGGTTGGTCAGTTCTTCAAACACTTGGGAGACTTTTTTTCTCTGGTTTCAACACTGATCTCCCCAACATTATTGCAGGATGCAGCATGATTGAACTACAAAACACGTGTAATTGAGATGACCATTTGTTTATCACAGTACTTTGTAAGATCCTGGTATATTTAATTCCCCTGCTTTTTCCATTATATGTGATTTTTAGAACATGGTAACTTTGAATAACAATCAGTTTATGTCCCTTCACTTTAAATTGAAGTGGTGCATCTTTTATGTAATAATGATATACCAAATACATAAGAAAATTATCAGATTGTAAGGAACTGGTTAGTAACAGAACACACAGGTTTAGGTTATGGTTTATTTTATTGCCATAGTTTGTGAATGCAATTACCTCTAAATGTTACTTTGGCATGTAATAATTAGGAGAAGGGAACATTTTTATATTTTAGGATGGTATAGGATTTGCACCTGTGTCTGAAACACAAACTTTATAAAAAATTTACAATCAATATTGTATAGGATTATTTGAAAGCTGGGGTTCATTTTCACAGGAAAGGAGCTTCATGAGTTATGTTAACATGACACTGATTTAAGTGAACTGATTTAATTATTCTGAGTTTATATGGTCATTGTTTGCTCCAAAGTAAGAGCAGGTTGGGTGAGGGGGATTGCTTAGCGTGTGCTCCATCCCACAGATGGTATCCTTACTGTGAAGGATCTGTCATATACAAGGTGACATTCTTTCTATTAATACAATGCTGCTTTTCAGCAGCCATTAGCTGGGGTCCTTGAAGGGATGTTGTCTGAGTTTGAACTGTCTTCCAGGAGCGGTCAACATGTTAATTGTACAAGTAGAAATAATCCTTTTCCAGGGGAAATCCATTTATCTGTTTCATGTGTAAAAGAAAAGAGAGAGAAATAAATCCCCATATTAATAGCCTCCTTTTAGAGTTGTGCAAGTGTATATTGTCTGAGTTTGGCTAACACAGAGGAAATGCAAAAAATACACCAACTCCTGTCGTTAATTAAAAAAAATTGATAAGGGAGTAAATGATAGTAGCATTTTTAGATTGTGTAGTATGGTTTGCTAAATTTAGGACAGAAAGACCCAAGGATACTGATAGGGAACCTTCAGAGTGTTTAAAGAAGCCCAAGTTGTTTGTGCACACTGTACTAACATCTAATAGAATACATAGAGAATGTGGAGCAAAAGTGTCCAGATGAGAGCTGTCACTGCTTTGTTGGATACCATTGTACTCATAGGTGCAGCAGAAAACGCTTAACAAATTGGCTTTTGACATAATCTGAGAGTCCTGCCTGTATGTGCTGCTATCCGGCAGAAGAAAGCAGTTCCTCATAAAAGTAGATTGGACCAGATTGTGAGTTTATGAAAACTAGAAGAGCCTCCCTAGAATCAGTGTAGTTGGTGGATGACTACATCATGCAAAGATGGGCTCTGGAGCCTCCATGACCATTTCTTTTGAAAATGGTAACAGTGTCTAATTTCCTAGCCAAGTGCATGAGTCACTTTGGTCTGCTCAGTTTGAAAGGAAGAGGGCAGTTTCATGCAGTGCTTCAGTGTCTGTTGCTTGAAAAATCAGGCTTTCATGTTGTCTTCTGCAGAGTAATTTTTTGCAGGCTAGTAATCTCAAATTGGCTCGAAAGAGGAATTTAGTCTCTCCCAGTAAGGTAAGGAACTGTATTTACACATTTCCAGTGAGCAGTGGATTAAAGACAAGCGCTATGCACAGGAAACTAGCCCAGGTTGCCTTCTGTTTGACATTTTTACTTCAGTTTTCTCTTCTGTAGAGATATTAACAAAACTGTTCGCTATATTTGGAATGCTAATGGCAGTCAAGTTACTTCAAAAGAAGGATCTATTATTAAATTGACAGAATGTCAGTGGCAGAAATCAGCTATAACTTGTTCTGCATGTCATTAGCCGGAAAAATCACATGCAAATTTTTAACATTGATCAAAATTCCATTTCTCGTTGATTTTTGCTGTGCTAGGCCTAGGACAGAATAAGAAATTATGCTTGGGTGTAGTTTGGTACGCGACAGAAATTGCAGTGCACGAAGCCAATTTTTACCTCATGAGTAGTTTATGCATTCATTTCTCCCTTAGAAATAATGTTTACCTAAGTTAGTGAAACCTGGGTGAAGTCTTTTTACATTTAAAAGAGATTTCCCACATATCTGTGTTTGATTGTCATACCCTTCAGTGTGCTTGTCCAAATCCTACCCACATGCCACTATGCAAATGAGGCACTCCCACATAGTGAATGTTCTACACAGAAATCATGAAACGCCTAAGCAGCCTTTTTTTCCTTTTAATAAAGAGAGTCCTAAAAAAATATTCTAAAGAAAGTACAATTCTGCCCACCAACTGAGGATAAAGCAGGGGCACCTTTAAAGTGTATTGTTATGTAAGCTTATAGGAAAAATGGCAAACTTTTGCTGCAGCTTTAGAAAGTTGCAGGCTGCTTCCGATGGAAAATAAAGTAATTTAATTCACTTAAGCTACCGATTATATTTAGGTCAATAATAAACTGACACAAACTTAGCTGGAAAACCCCTACATCCTTGACTGAAGAAAACGGCAACGATGAGACCAGGGTAAGAATCATTTGCTCTTAACACTTCTCCAAAGCATCAGCTATAGTTACGTTGTTGGAGGTGATGCTTTTCACAGTAGTAGTAGAACTGGTGTGTTGATTGTTCTTTGATTTGCAGTTTGATATAGTTTTAATTTGCTTTGCCAGGCTAGAAAAGTGAGCTCTGCTATGTTGGCCAGTCCCAGGAATGACCAGCGTAGCTCTGTCACACCTTCCTTGCTACCTGCACAGTGTATTCTTTTGCTGTCTTCTGACAAAAACTTTTGTCGATTGATCCATTTGTGATTGGTTTTTGTGTCCTGTTTTGAGAGCAGCTTTGTTTCAGAGGAAGCTCCAGGAGCTCCTATGTTCATGTTCACAAGGGAATTTATAATCTTTGTGGGTTTAAGGTGGTAGATGAGGATTAAAATCTACATACATCACAAATTGTTATTTTCTATAAAAATTCATACACTTAAAACAAAAACTAAATCAGTGCTATGAACAAAATCTAATATCATAGCTCAAACAAATACTTTTTGAATCTTCCTTGTTCGGTTGCGATTTAAACTAAAGCAGTCAGAAGCTGGGTTCTTTTATTTGTGTTGTATCTTATATTTTGTTCTTATTAGTCAAAATTAATTAAAAATTACTGAGTTTGCTGTTTGATTCTTCATAGGTCAGTGATTGGTTTCCATATGTTGAAATAAGCAACTATTCAAAGCCATCTGTTTCCTTTGGAATTAAAAGTAATAGTATTTTCATTACTGTTGAGCATTTGACTGATACTTACATAAATTTAGGCTAAACTTAAGTTGATCTTTTTTGACCTTATTCAAATAACAATATATGTTCTATTTTAAAAGCTAGAGGTCTTTTTTACTGTTAATATTTGAGGTATTATTTGTGTTGGGAAATCACCTAACTATTATTAAAAATAAGACCGATGCACAAAATTGAACAAGAAAGCCTCACCCTAATTAACTGAGTTGGGATGTCAGCAATGTATAGGCCTTATTCAGGTCTTTTGTATAAAGGTAAATTTATACAATGAATGTGCTGACTAGAAAACAAATTTATATTTCCATTTTAACATAGCTAAAAATTAGGAAAACATTTACTTTATCAGTTGAATCAGAAGGTCTCCCTGCTCCTCACTTTTGCTCGTGACAGTGCAATTTCACTGCTAAGTTTTGGATGTTACTGATACCATCAGATTGTTCCTGGGAAAGCCATAAAATCCCGAGTCAGGTCACTTGGCAGTCAAGTGGAAGAGAAAACTGCTTTTCAGCTATATTGTATTGCTTTAAATTGCAAATGTCTTTGTATTTGCTTCAGGTTTTTTTCATTTTGTTTTGATTTTAATCCTGCTGCTGTACTCTCTGTGTTAGAATCTAAGATTTATATTTCTTTGACTGTTTAATGTTTCCTTTCATCGCCTTCATAAATAGTAATGACTAGCTTATGTATGTCCGGGAAGTAAGGCAAAAAGCCCTTGAGTATGCCAAGTCTGAAAAAATTTAAATTAGTGTATCAAATGTTAGAAGAAGAGGAATTAAGGCTTTTATCAGATAACCATAAGCCAAGAATCTTTTAAATTCTAACAATGGTTTGGTAGATACAGCTAAATCTAGCTTTACTTACGAAAGACAATGGCAGGCGTGTGGTTCAAAGTAAAAGGTTTCAGCTTAATGAAAGCTATTTAACATGTTATTCTAAATCCACAGAAAGGCAAGTCTTTATTCCAAGGTGTAGATCATTTCTGTTAGGGGAATCCCACAATTTTTAATGAACAATTTTCTTTTTCTCATTTCTAATTAGCTTCAGCACTTAGATTCCAGAATGCTGGCCTTCAACACTGAGATTTCTAATGGTAATAAAGCACTTGAGGTGGTATTTAATTAAAGTAGAGTGGTGATAGGAAAGACCTGAGCAGGGCTGAAATACTAATCCTTTTGCATTGCTCAGTGTCCCCTTGTGATTGTGATTGATGAGTTGATTTCTCTTTACAACTTCATTTGCATCATGTGGTAATACCCGCAGGCAGAGGTGCTGTGTGTTTCTGGATGAGAGCTCACCATTAGTACAAGCTAATTTGTTAAATGGGGTAGAGGTAGGGTGAAGAGCTCTCTTAGCTCTTAAGCAACCTATTAAATAACTGGCTTATGGTGGGTGATGTGACTCCCCGTGTAAATGCTAGTGCTTACAATATCTTTATCTACTTTTACCTTGAAAATACGCATTCCCCCACCCCCTGTCTGTCCTACCCTTTCCTTCTTCTATTTATCTCGCTTATTGTGTTAAAATGATCATATTAGGTGTTGGCTGCTATGAGGAAAGGCTATAGAGCTTTCTTTAATTCTTAGAGGCAAAATAGATTGGTCAGGACTTTCTTAAAAAATAGGTACTTTCCTTATTACTAGAATTCCTTGTTACTGAAATTCTGACTCCAGCTTGAAACTTCTGTAATGGCAGAGCTGTTTCTCATTTGGAACCAAGAGGTTTGTAAGGGGACTATCCAAGCTTCTTATGTTGTCAGTCTGCTTGCGTAGAAGGATATATTCATGACCACTTTGCCCATCAAAATTGGCTTTTCTGTAAGCAGTTCTGACCTGCTCACATCTGAACAGATCTCCATGTCAGTGTGTAAAGTAAGCATTTCCACTAGCGAATTTCTACTGGATCAGTATAGTCATATTAGTATAATATATTTGCTCTGGCAACAGAGGAAGCTAGACGGTATCCTGGGTTGTGTAAACAGTAGCATAGGCAGTAAGTTGATGGAAGTGATTATCAGCCTTTACCTGGTACTTGTTAAATCGCATCTAAGATACTTGGCCCACTTTGGGGCCCTCCAATACAAGATAGATGTTGAGCAACTGAAGTACGTTCAGCAGAGGGCCCCCAAGATGTTTGTGCGCTTGAGCACATGCCATGTGGTAAAAGGATGAGGGAACTGTACTTGTTCAGCCTGGAGAAGAGGAGGCTCCGGTATGACCTAATAGCAGCCCTTCAGTGCCTTCAAGGAGGTTTTCAAGAAGATGGAGTTCGTTTCTTCACAGAAGTGCACGGTGGGAGGATAAGAGGCAACACGCATAAATTAGAATGAGAGGTTCCAACGAGACATGAGGAAAAACTTTGCTTGTGAGGACAGTTTAGCATTGCAACAGGTTGCCTGGAGAGTTTGCACAGTCTCCGTCCTTGGTGGTTTTCAAAAAATGTCTGGATCCAGCCCTGGGCCCCTGGGTCTGATGGCACAGCTAACCCAGCTTTCAGCAGGAGGTTGGGCTAGAGACCATAGGATGAAGAGAGTAGTTAAATGCTCTTAACTTCCATAGCCAGATACTTTTTTTTTTTTTCCCCCCACAGCTGATACATGTTGCCTAAAACACAATTTAAAACTGATTTCTTACTGTTTAAATTAGATAATCCAATGTAGTATGAATGTGCAAATTCTTAAAATATTGTCTATATCTTCTGGGCTGTACTACCTATCGCTGCTCTGTCACTTCAGGGATAGAATTGGTCTAGCTGCCACTTTCTACTTACCGTTTCTGTCCTGTCTCTTTGGTGAGTAGAATGCTCTGACAGCCTTTTAGGTTTTAGATCAAGCTATTATTGAACCTAAACAGAAGGGAAGAAATATTTTAAATCTATGTAAAATAGCAATCTTACATGTGCACTTGTATGACCTAAAGGGTTACCGTCCCTTCTGTTGAGATTTTAGGCAGATTTCTGTTTTCCAGTCACCGCTAATCTTGCAGGTCAAGTATTTATTCTTTTGCAGTCTTTCTCCTCATGTGAGTGAATGTGTGTTTTTAAACTAGCAAGGGTATTTGTTCTGATTTCAGAAGCGTAGACTTTTTCTAAATCTAGTTGTCTCAGCTCACATTCAAAAAGAAATTGGCAAAATGAATGGTTCTTGCAAAAAGGATAGTTATTGCATCTTTTCCTGAGTACTGGTGAAGGGATATTCTTGAATCATTGTTCCTTATCTTGCTTGTTTTTCCAGAAGCCTGCTGTTAAATGGAAGGAGCACCCAGACAGATCATTGCAGGAATAACTGTGGTGCTTTAAGAAGCTCTGTAGCTGGAGGCTCACAGTCCCCTGGTTGATACAGCAAAAACACTTTATGTGCCCAGGCTTCATCTGATTCAGTGGAGAACTGGGTTGTGTGTACTGAACCATTTTTGAAGTCCAAAAAGCCAAACCAGCTGATAGCGCAAATGCATGTAAGAAGCTCCCAAATGTCTTCTGAGCTTGCAGCTGGTGATGTGTTGGGCATTGTCATTTTCTCGCTGATCATCTGACTGCAAAGTGCAGTGTATTAATAAAAACAGTACACATCCCAAAATTTAATCTAACATAGTATCTCAGTAACTCGGTCAGGCTTACTGCACCATAACTATGCTTCTACTTCACTGTTCTTGCTCAGTTCAGTAGGTAAGATTTAAAAAGCTGTAACAATTTCTGCAAAGCAAAAGCACGGATATGTGAAACGAAAAAATAAGTTCAGCAGAGTATCTTCATGGAGCACAGGTATCTCTTAAAAAGGAAATGCAGCCTTGCGCAAAGAGTCTGCGCAAATTGCCCCTATTACTTCCAAATACTTTCAATGCTTTGTCATTTACAGCAACATGCAAAAAGTTTGGATTATATTCGAATATAAAAAGTTTGGGTTCTGCTGAACTTCTAATCCTAGTGAACTGTTGTTCAGGGGAAAGGACTTCCTTGTTGGAGACCAAGCTCTGGGTCTCCAGTTTAGCTAGTTAATTTATTGAAAACATCTCAAATTCCTCTGTTGCTTCCATGGTCACTAATAAAATGTTGCCGTTTCTGTAGAGAGGTAGTTCTGTTTGTCAGAGATGGTCCTGCACAATAAAGTTTCCTGAGAAGTAGAAGTTTCATACATGAAAAAAGAGATTAGTTTAAAATAATTATTTATGAATATTCGTATCTTTTCTACTGCTGGTTTTCGGAAAGCTATTTTGATGACAGTTAGCCACGTTAACTGGATTGAGTAGACTGGAAGTGAAAAACAGCAAAATACATACTTATGAATATCTTCACCCGCTTCTGATTATTTTTATATTTATGGCAGATATTTTTTGTGCTCTCAAAAGCATATGTGAAAGCTAATTTTCATATGAATTCTATGAAATTATACAACTATTATTAAAGAATCCATTTTAAACATTGAACTTTTTTGTTACTACATAAAGTCAGTTGACGAGCAGTGAACCCTTCATGGTTATTTATACAGGGTGGTTAATACACTTACCACTTCAAGACCAACAAATGGGAAGTGCCATAGTTGTGTCAAGTTCCAAAATATCTTCATCCTCCAAATCCTGGATCAATTGGCTACAATGGTGTCTAGAATAAATGGGAGCGGGTGGAAAAAAAAATAAATCTCTGAATTGTACTAGTCCTGTAGCCTCAGATTTCTGCTCAGAATGGTGCACAATTATGTAAGGTATTTTGCATGAAAGTTAAGGTATGTATATGAAGGTCATCCATTTCTTTTCACATTCCGACTTACACGTAGTTATTGTGTTAGCATGTCAATCAGATAGCATTTTGCATCTACTGTGCTCGCAATTGTTGCAACAACTATTAAATGGGAGAATCAGATTTTTGCAAGTAGGTGTAGGAAGAGGATGCAGAGGAAGTAATAAAGAAGGAGCGTATGAAAGACTGAGGGAGGCAGAGAGGGGTTTAGAAGATAGGGAAAAATAAATCAGGATATGAATGAGAAGAGAGGAGAATTCACTAAAAAGCTTTGCAAAATAAACTCGGTACATTTGTAGAGGTAGACTTCTGCCTTTTAGGTCCCTATTTTGAGCCTCAATGCTATTCGTACAATCTTTGTCTTCTGAGGTGGATTGAGTCTGCCAAAGTACATGCTTGACATATGTGCCACTTAACAGTTTTGGTTACTTTCCCAGAATAAAATTCATGTTTCTACATTTTTGTTGTTCTATTTAGTCGCTGGCAGCTGAAAAGTGGTTTATTTCTGATGGATTATATAGTGATCATTTTTCATTGTTGTTTGGATAAGCCATTAAAGATATGTAGAAAAAACCATATTTCAGTAAAAGCCTATCAAGTTTCTGTGTTGCATTGCTCGAACACCTTTTCTGAAGCACAGTCCTGCACGTACCTGATTCTACTAAGTCTGACAAAAATCAGTAGGCATTAGTGAGCTCGTAAATTATTGTTCCTTTTTAAATGTGCTCTTAACTAGTAGAAGGCAGATGATGTTGCTTTACTTTCAAGAAAATTAGCAACACTCTCATTATACCTATTGCTGCTTCAAGGAAAATGTCTTTCCTTTTACATAGGCAGACTTCAGAAGAACACAAGTAATTGACAGTACACATTATACTGTAAGTATGAGTTCAGGCGTACTGGATGTGCATTAAAAAGACAATGGAATAGATTAGTTTGAGGGTATAATACACATCAAAACTGTTCTATACAGGTATCAGAATATTAAATAAAAGGAAAAGGCTTCGTAAAGTTTCATATAATCCCTCTTGGCGTGGGTATATAAGTAGGTATTCAGGTTTTTTTCCTCTAAGTACGCTGATATGATTAAATTTGACACAAGTGATGTACTATACCATGTGATGGTAATATTTAAAAGAAAAAACACTTTTCTGATTGAATACCTACTAGCTATCAATTTCTGTGTAGCAATATCTAATCTGAATTTCTTTTGCAGATAGAATGCTAACACATTTGCTGTATTCTCCATCTCGCTAGGTGTGCACTCAGCAAATACTGAACTGTTTCAATATTTTTAGATATCTTATTTAATCTAGTGTTCCTACTATAAAAGACAGCCAGTTCACTTAACGTGGATTAAAAGCAGTTTTCAGGCTATAACTCTTCTCTCCCAAGTTAGTCTACGTAGATGCTTGTTTTCACTAATTCTAGAGTTTGGATGCTGTGGCTGTTATACATGCTGCTGCACTGTATAAGCACAAATGCTGTTGGATGGGGTTGGTGTAAATCAGCCGTATGCTTCTGGTAAATATGCCAAAGTTTTTCTCAAAGCTGTGTCAGTTTTGGAAATACCTTTCCTTCTACCAACCCTCCCTTCCTTACACACAGAGGCACAAAATAAAACTGTAAGCTGAGAAAAATCATTTGTACCTAGTTCCACAGTCTATATTATTTTAAAATAATGTATTGTTCAAAGCAATGGTTTTTAAGCTTACCAGGGTTAAGCACCTGTGGCATACGGCAGAGGCCAGATTTATAGCAAGATTTATGACCATATGTATATGTTCAGTCTTGTGAAGAAGGGCTAGTAAAAAGGAATAAATCTCTAGGGAAGATATGCAGGGAGAAGCAATATAGTTCTGCAGATTTGAGATGGGGAAATTAAAATACAAAGACAAATTGTCCGTTCCTTCCAGAATAACAGAAGCTTTTTAGCGATATAACAAAGTAGAACTTACCGATCAGCATAGTCGGTGAAAGTCTTTCCAATGCTATAGGAACCATTAAAGGATTTTGTTCATTTTCTTCATAACTGCAGATTCATTGTAGCACTCTATTAATATAGATTTTTATTTCTTTTCAGCCAGTTGTGCCATTCAGCAGTGTTTAGAAATGTATTTTGCGTTGCATAGGCAAATCTTATTGCCATTTTTATCTCATCTGTGAGAAGAGCTTTACCTTTCTTCAGTATTGTGGCTTAGTTTGCTAATGACAAACACTGGAGTAAACAGTTACTTGTTAATGCTGTAACAGCTTCTTAATACAAACATTAACTGAAATGCACACATGATCTCCATGGTAAACACGCATAGCGACGTGTAGGTGGGCAGGAAGCTAACCTGTCTGTTCCTTGTGCCCAATGATATTTTGATAGTCATTTTAATCTTAGAAGTAAATAACATTGGAGATCACGTTCCATCATTTCATTGTGGTGCCAAAACATGAATGCTGCTTTAACTGGTATTAAACAAGACAGCATTGCTGTGTTAGTTGGTCATTGCAGCTCCGGTCATGTATGTTCCATCAGAAATAACAAAATGATGGGAACTTTAAAGTTAAAACAGAGATGAGAAGTAGGCATTCTCTGTGGTAATATGGTTAATTTCTAGTTTTTTTATATTATTAGTTTTTCTGAAAATTTAAAGACGAGAGACAGAATAATAGTGAATTTCTTAATTATAAAACTATATTCAGCTCTGTTGAAATACCTTCATTTCAATCAAAAGTTTATGGGCGTGAAGATCACGGTTCTTGTTTCTTGGAACTGATAAGTATGAATTGTGGATGTATTGAATTCATGAATATTCTGCCAAATTTTTCAAAATACTGGGGTTGGGCATTTAAAACCAAAAACTCTGCCTGCTCAAAAATTACAGGTAAAATGCAGAATAGATGCAATTTCCACATACATTTGGATGGCATTGCATGGGATCTCCATGAACAATACGCAGGTGAGTTGGGTTTTTTTATGGGAGAAAAAAAGGAAATAATAGAATTTCATTTGCAATTTAGAAGATTTATAGTCTCTGAACAATCTGCTTCTAAGGGAAAACAACAAGGCACTTACTGTTTAATATAGATTGCGTTTCTGTGTTTTAATACCTTTATTATATACAGACTAAAACTGAAAGGGGTTCAGTGTGCGATGAACTTCATTTCCTCAGACTGTTATTCTGTGATGCCTATGGTGCAGACCTTTGCACTTTTCTGTGTTGAACTGCGTAAGGATTCTGATTCCCTAGTCCTCAGGTTTATCAAGGTGTCCCTGGGTTGAGACTCCATAGTTTAGCATTATCTGCAAATTTGCTGAGGATGTACTCCTTGTCATTCTCCAAGTCGTTGAACAGCGTGAGATCCAATATTGACCCTAAGCTATTCAACTTACTACTGCTCATGACTTAGACATTAAGCCATTGATCTTGGAGCCTGACAGTCCAGCCAATTTTTCACCCATTTGACAGTCCAGCCCTTCTTTCCTAAGCTCTCAATTGGGAATGCTATAGGAGACAGCATTAAAAGCTCTATTGAAGTCAAGGTAGATTGTATCTGGTACTCTAACTTTGTCAATGTAGCCAGTTGCTTTTGTTTTTTGAAGCCAGCTGGGTTGATCAAGTGCTATTTCCCCCTGAAACATCTATGCTGACCACTTCAAATTACCTAAGTCTCCTTTGCGTGCTTGGAAATGGATTCCAAAAGGATGTGCTCCATGATCTTTCCAGGGCCCGAAATGAGGGTGGGTGGTCAGTAGTTCCCTGAATCATCCTCCTTGGCTTTTTAAAAGGCAGGAGTAATGTTAGCTTTTTGAGTCTTCTGGGACTTTCACTATCACTATAATTTTTCATAGTTAGGCATTGATCATTAGGCCCATGATCACTGTGATCTGCTCCTTTGGCACCTTCTGTTTAATACCTTAAGGCTTCAAACATGTAAATACATCCAGCTTTGCTAAGCGCTCCCTAACTTGTTGCATCTCCACTGTTCACTGTCCCTCTCCTTCGTTACCCATGCTGTCCGTGATTTGGGTGCAATGATTTAGGATCAGACTTTACCTGAAACAAAAAAGACGTGAAGTACTTCATTATATTATGATGACTTTTTCATCACAAGGCTGTCTCCTCCTTGTATCAACATTTTCTGTGAACTTTCTTTTGCAACAAGGAGACCTGGTATGTAAAATCCTTTCCTGTCACCCTTAATGTTTTCACTAGTCTTCGTTCCAGCTAGGCTGGACAAAAAGTCTTCCAGATTTTGTCCTCAAATACCTGAGCAATACTTTTATACTCCTCTTTTGTTGCTAAGCCTTGATTCCATTGCTTGTATGCTCCTTTTTTGTCTCTGTCTTCATTGAGAAACTTTCCGCTTAGCCATGTGGGCCTTCTGCTAAGTATCTTCCTTCTTAACGGATGGTTTGTTCTTACACGCTGAAGTTCTCTTAATCAATCGCTCAATCAGTCAGGCAGCTGCCTTGGACCGTTTCCTCTTGTGGGTGAACCTCAGGGATTCCTGACAATTCCCTGGATAAGCTGAAGTCTCTCTTCCTGAAGCCCCATTTTTGAACTGCTGCTTATCTTCCTGGTCTTTTTTCAAATTCCCAAACTCAATCATGTCGTTGTCTTTATGGAGCTTCCCACATAAATCGAACTCTGAAATTTACCTGGTTTAAACAAATAAAACAAAACAATGCCCACTAGTTCATTTGGGACAATTTTGCAGTAACCATTAGTGAACTAGCTTGTAAAGCAGCTCTGTATACTGTGATGTTTGCAAACACAAAGCTGGGGAGGTACGAGCTTCAGTCAGCTTTGCTGCTTAAGGCAGCTTATGGCATTACATTCTCCTTTCCCTCACTTAGCTGACTCTGTTCCTCATTTTATTTCAGTAGACTCAAGTAATGATCTTCCCATTTCTGATATTGAAACTTGGACCCATTTGACATATAGTGGATGAACTGTGGTTATTGTGGTACTGCCTTAGAAAATGATTCAGCATGAGGGATTATGAAGAGAAATGTCCCCGTTCTTTTCTGAGGCTAAATCACAGCTCATCAGTGAAAGATTGTGTCCCTGGTTAAAAGAGGTCGTTCAAAGTGTTCCGTTCAAAGAGTTGGCATGCCAGTTTGCACTCAAGTAACTGCTGCTGCCCTTCAGTCATCTTGTGTAACGTTGTTCCCTCTGTCCCTGTAGCCTTGTTTTACTCTGAATACTTAGGGCAAGCAGCATTTTGATGCAGTAACTTCAGTGGCAGTTTTGTGAAGCAGACAAAAGTCTGCTAGGCGGAACAGTGAAAACACTGTGCCTGTTTACAGTTCTGTTTCCTTGGTTCTCTGTGTGTAATACTTGTGACACACATCACTCATTCTGCCTAGTATTTTTTTAATAAAAAATCATTTGTTTGTACATGAAAAATAACTAATTAGGTACCCATGAAGCTATGATATGGTTTCTCCAGAAAAAATGACCTTCAAACATGTTTCTGCACGTGACTGTAGCTTCACCACTTTCTACAGTGAACAAAGTGGTACGTCCATTAGGAAACCAACTGAAAAAGCAGTTCATTTGATATACTCTGGATGAGGCAGCATCTGTAAATTGGGAATAACTTTGTGTAACTACTAAGCTTAGCTAGATTAAATTATCTGATTTAGACACTTTTAAAAAACACAGCTGTATCCAATCCCAATCTCCTGAGAAATTCAGCTAGGGTTTTTTTTTTGAGTAAATTGCAAGTCAGATGTTGAATTCTACTTACAACAAATCTTAAATGAATTATTTTAGCTATGTTACAAGAATTTCTCAGATTTCTAGAAATTGTCTAGCTGTCAAAAACCATACACCTGCAACTGGATTTGATTGCTGTTGAGTTCCCCTCTGCAGACTCTAATCGTTTGCCATGTTCAATCTTTCACCAATAAGGTGGCACTTGGAGAAATTTTTCGTCTCAAATTCTGTAAATACTTATGCTTGTGTGTAAGTTACAAAGTAGGAGTAGTCTCAGTGGAGTCTGGAAGAAAGGCTTACAAAGCATGATGCAGGGTTGTGCCAAGACCAGACATAGCCTTGCTGCATAAGCATGGTTTGTTACCCGGGCTGGTATATCTGTCTTCTCAGAAGTGCTAATACATCCTAGTGAAATAGTCTTGCCGGCACAGCTCTATTGCTTCCATTGCTTGAGCTATGAATAATATTTTTGTCTGTAGCTATAAAAGAAGCCCAATGGTTCTTGCTTTGCAGACCTGCAGGCTACATGGTTGCAGCACGTTTCTTCTCGTGCACAACTTGAGTTGTGGTAGCTCTGAGATCTGTGTTAGCTAGATTATAAGAACAGATTGATGTTTTTACTGTTTCCTGTAAAGGACTGTAATTTACCACTTTGTCTATGTTGCTTTTGTTCTTGCAAATTGAAGACTTGAAATTATTAAGGAATGGTTTCTCAGGACAAAATCTTTTATGTTAATATAGCACAATATATGTCTGCTGCTTTGTCCTCTCTCTGCAACTCCCATTGATGATTTCTTCAGAACCTCTGGCTTCTCTTGTCACAGTTGCTTGCGAACTTATTTCAGAACTGATCCAGCTTTAAACATCCCATATCTTCAATCACTATTGCAGTAAAAAAAAAAAAAAATTAAAAATTTGGCTTTTTCAACCATTTTCTCAGATTCTGAAAAATAAAAAAAATTGACATACTAGCTTTACTACAATTCAACTTTGGGAGGTGGCAGTGATTTTCATAGAATGGTTTAGGTTGGAAGGGACCTTAAAGATCATCGAGTTCCAACCCCCTGCCACAGGCAGGGACACCTCCCACCAGCCCAGGTTGCTCCAAGCCCCGTCCAGCCTGGCCTTGAACACCTCCAGGGATGGGGCATCCATAGCTTCTCTGGGCAACTTGTTCCAGTGTCTCACGACACTCACAGTGAATAATTTCTTCCTAATATCTATTCTAAATCTACTCTCTTCCAGTTTAAAACCGTTACCCCTCGTCCTATCACTACATGCCCTGTAAAAAGTCCCTCTCCAGCTTTCTTGTAGTCCTGCTTCAGATACTGGAAGGCTGCTATAAGGTCTCCCCAGACCCTTGTCTTCTCCAAGCTGAACACCCCCAACTCTCTCAGCCTGTCTTCCTAGGAGAGGTGCTCCAGCCCTCCCATCATCTTTGTGGCCCTCCTCTGGACCCGCTCCAACAGGTCCATAGCCCTCAGCACAAGACAGACATGGACTGTTGGAGCGGGTCCAGAGGAGGGCCACAAAGATGATGGGAGGGCTGGAGCACCTCTCCTAGGAAGACAGGCTGAGAGAGTTGGGGGTGTTCAGCCTTTCAATAAATTAATATATGAAGTAGAATAAAATTTCATTTTGGTAGAAAAATTGCAGGTAAAATTAGAAAGCTTACATGCCTGTAGTAATTATTTTAGAGGTGATGCAGAAGGCAGAGAAAAATACTCCTTTGTAGGGACATGTAGAAGTCAAGGCAGCATTCCTCTACATATGATGAAAATGGTGACATTGAGCAGAAAATAAGATCTGTCATAATTCACAATATTAATTTGCATTGTTTGGGGAAACTATTGTTGTCTTGCATGTACTATAGTGATTGCTACTTTCATACTGCTCTGGCTGTGGATTAAACAAATGTAAATATATCTTTCTAAGAAAGCATTTCAAATCCATCTCAAAGAATTGAGATACCATTTCTTGAGGAGAGAAAGCAGCCTAGAAGTTGTAGCTAGTTTCTTCCTTGTCAGTAAGCCTTCTATGAGGAAAGTCGTCAAATAAGATAAAAGTATAAAATCCATTTTGAAGTTGTTCTGCTACTGTTGAAACCACATGGAATCATCGAATAATTTAGTTGGAAGGGAACTTCAAAGGCCACCCAATCCCAACATGCTTTTTAAATCAGGAGTGACTACACAGATGAGGTTGCTCAGGGGCTTGTCCCTTTTGAGAGTCTCCAAAATGCCACAACGTCTCAGAGCAGCATGTTCCTGTGCTTAACCTCACTCAGATTTTGTTATTTTATTCTTTATAGCCAACCAGAATTTGGCTTTCTGCAACTTTGGACTGTTGCTTCTTGTTCTTTCACTCTGTACCTCTGAGAAAGGTCTGGTTCTGTCTCTGTAACCATCCAATAAGTCAGAGACGATGCAATTAAGTTGTCTGTTAGCGTTCTCTTCTGCAGGCTAAACTGGCTCCCTCAGCCTCTTCCTGTGTGTCAAGTGCTCCAGCCCTCCAGCCGTCTCAGCAACGCACCACTGGACCCTCCAGTTTGCAAATATGTCTCCTGTCCTAGGGGACTCCAGACTGGACACAGTGTTCCAGATGCTGTCCCACAAGTGCTGTGCAGAGAGGAATGTTCTCTTTCCTCCACCCGCTGAATATCCTTTTGCTAAGGCAGCCACTATGCAGTTCACCTTTTTTGCCTCAGAGGCAGACTGCTGATTTGTACCTAACTTACTGTTCACCAGGATTCTCACACGTCCTTTTCTGCCGAGCTCCTCCCTCACGGGTCAGTCCACAGCCTGCACCAATACATGGGGTTTTTCCGTCCCAAGAGCAGGACTTTGATCAGGTTCTTGTTAGCCCATTCCTCTAGCTTCTCAAGACCCCTATAACCACTCCCCATATTTGTTTTCGTGTGTGAGCTTGCATTCTGACACTTCATACAAGTCTTTTATGAGGATGTTCAACAGTGTCGGACCTGGTCTTGATGCCCAACGGATGGCGCTTATTGCTGACTGACGGTTAGACTTCTAAATGTTGACTGCTACTCTCTTTAAAAGCCAGCGCTCCAGGCAGCTTTTTATACACCTTGTATGTTGACAATCCAATCCTTTTTTCTTTTTCTTTTTATTCTTTTCTTTCTTCTTCTATTTGGGTACAAGGATCGTGCATCATCTTCTTCAGTATGGTCCAGTAAAGGTGTAAAATAAGATTAGGTGTACTTTCCTATATTGACTTGTGGGAAAGGACAAGCTCCTTTTATACCTTTCTTTTGAAATGTTTTAAGAATCAATTATCATTGTGAAAATGAATTGTAATACACCTGCTGAATACTCCGGATTCTCTTACTATATAAGTCTTCAGGCAATTTTGGAGATTTGTCTTTTCAAAATGTGATGTAAAAATCTTTCTGTGTACTTAGAAAAGGAAAATACTGGTTCACTGAATAGAAGGTTGAGCTGTGGTTGAAAAGACCGGTGTAAAATACCTGAGTTGGAGTTGGAGAAAGTGAGGGACAGGCAGGAAACTGAAGTTAAAAAAACCAATAAGATTTAGGTGGTAATGTGGAAGTAAAACAAATCAACGTGACAGAATCATGTCCATTTGGGCCACTGAAAATAGCAAGAGAAAGAATTTTCATGTAGGACGAGGAAAGCTAGTGTAATAAATCACAGCATCATAAAAGTAGCAGAAAGTTTCAGCAGTCAAACCTGGAAAGAATGAAGGTGTCAGAGGGAATGCTTTCTGCGTATGTACCTGTACATCCATAATACTATGTGGTCTCGAATGCAGGCAGGAATTCAGACTAGGATTTACTTTTGGGTAAGTTATTTGCTGCCTTCTGTTAAATGTAAGCAAACGTATATAACCTTACTTTGTAGGGTGTTGTGATGTTTCATTAGTTAGTCTGTTCCATACTTCAGGCACTGACAACAAATGAACATTTCTGTTTTGAACGTATACACAGCAGTAGCAAGAGCGCAGACTTTACTGGAATATAGGATGTTATATGTGAAGAGGACCAAACGTAAATGGTTCTCTGTAATGGGAGACAGGGTACTTTCTTGCTAAGGTAGTAAAGAAATTCTCTTTTGCTTTCTTTGCATTACATTTTCCCCCTATGCTCTCTGAAAAAAAATTATTTTGCATTAACTTTCTTACTTTTGAGGAGACCCTTCTTTTGGAACGAGATTGTTTTTTAAATGAAATCTGAGTTTGGCTCTGTACTGAACCTTCCAAAAAAGAGAGGTGGCTGGAGAATTCATTTTGTATGATTGCGGAAGCAAATGATCTGAGTCAAGTGGCCTGGTCAGATAATTAAGCTACAGCAGAGAAGGCTTGCAGAGTCAGTCAGTTGTGATTATCGGTCCAGTGTGGTTGGATGTCTGATTCCTTCTGAAAAATTCGAAGTGGCTGCTCTTATTATCATTAATAGGGGAGTGCCAGCAACAAATCTGGAAGAATTACACTGCCACTTTAAAGAAATCCAATCTATTTCAGTTGGAATATAAGTTTAACGAATAATTGATGGCTGTTTATCTGCTGTTCTGCCCACCCCTTAGAGTTTGAACATTTTTAAGAATAATTCCCATGTTGTCTGCCCTGTTTGTGAATTCTTGTGTCTGTAGCTAGTCCATGACAGAGTGGCAATAAAAGTGTATTCTTTGGGGTTGTCTGTATCTTCTTAGGTTGTTTTTTCTTCTTTATTATGTGATTTAATTAGAAATTCAATCATTTTAAAACTACCTCCGCAGCATCGAGGAAAGTTCATTTAATAGTGAAGCATTAAGTTGCTCAAAGTGCCTCACAGAACTAAACCTTGGAAGCATTTCTGAAATATTTCCCCTGCTAAGCAAGAGGGATGTCATGAAATGAAACAAAAAAGGAAACAATATTTCATTTGTGTGGAAGGATAAAGTACATTTAATCTAAAACAGGCTCATTCAGTATTGATGGTTTACTTGTGGAGTTCAGCAATTTTAAAATAGAAATCTTATTGGTATTAACTCTACCACATGTAGGATGAATTAATCACATAGACATGCACATGTGTTACTGTACATCGTAGCTATCAAAAAGCCAAAGCACTGGAAGTTTAGGGGGCTTTGTTACTTTGAATACAGCCATCTTAATTTTAAAACAAAAATGTTCAGCTTCTGGCAACTTAGATAGTAGCATTTCTAATGTTTTTTAAACAGCTATTAATGTAGTCAAGCTGTGTTTTTTCTTCTTCTGTGTGTAATCATCTGCTCAGTGGTGCACTCTATAACTAGTAGCAGGAGACAGAGGAGTGGCCTGCTGTGATTGATGGGGCGAGGCCCAGCAAACTGAAAGAGTCCCATCTGGATTAGGTTTTGGGAGCAGTCAGATGTTGAGAGGGAGGTCACTAAGCCTTGCATTAGCTCCCCCTCCTTCAACACCCCGATCATCCACACTCATGCACACATTTACATTGCTCACACGCCCTCATCCATAATTGATGCTTGCTTTGGGCAGATGCTGTATGGCCTGGGACTAGAGCAGCTGCTAAATTTATGGAGAATAAAGGGAGCAGGATGGTACAGCAGGTATTTTCACTTTTATTTTCACTTGAAACTCTTGATTTTAGTCAAGTCGGGGCATTTCTTATAACCAGCTGCACCACTGCATGCAAGACTTCTAATACATGTTTTGTTGCTTAAGTCTGAAGGAGGGCAAACTGCGGCCGTGATTATGTATCTCTGCTGTGCTCGATACATCTAACTGAGCTGTTCTTATAACCAGCAGGTTTACAGAGTAATGTTGCATTTTTCTTCTTCGTTTCCGTGCCCGAAGGATATGATGCAGTTTGGCTCATTTAACTACAGTATGAGAGGCTTTCTCTAAATGTGAAATATCTCTTGCCAAAGAAACAAAACGCACCAAACAGAAAATAGAGTAAAACAAACAATAAACTGTTAGTTAGACTTTAAAATGCAGGCAAGCAGAAAGGTTTTCATTGAATACATTTTTATGCTGCAAATGTGTTTTTAAAAAGGAACACTGCATAAGTAATGTTTTCTGTGCTCTGTCTTTAGTGTACAAACATAACAAGCTTGCTTTATTACATTTTGACACTTTTCATGCGTTTCTTAATTATGAAATCCTTTCAGAGCAGAGGATGCTGAAAAAGCATGTTAAGATCTGAGATGCTAGCAGCATTTTAAATTCTAAGCTTTTCTTCAAATGGAGTAATATATATGGAATAGGAGCAACTTCACTTACCTGCATCATCGGAATGCTTTCTTTTTTTTGTTCTTTAGAGTTCAACATTTAACCAGAAAGCGATAAATTTGATTTTATACACTGCCACGTAAAGCATATTTTTCAGTTGAAATGTGGTTTTCATTAAAACTCAGGCCAGAACATTTAGCAGAGCCTGACTGTCTGCCATCCTTTGTTCTTCTTTCTGTTGCCAACAACTACTTTATTAAAAACCATGCACAAAGTGAGCATTAAGGGGTCATTTAATCTTAAAAATACTTGGAACCGAGTCTAAAGGGACAACTTCTGTTTAGCCTCTCATGCCTAGGTTGTATTAAGCGCTGTCTGTGTACTGTCATCTGCAGTTTTGAGATTGCTCTAATACCTGAGTTCATAGGCTAATTTAGGATCAATATTTCCTGTTGCTTTTAGGGCCATTTCATGTTTTCAACTTAATGCATTAGATCTATTATTTACCTTATTCATTTTAGTTCACTGTATATTAAAGGGTACAATAAAGGGACATTTCAGGTGATTGTACTCAAAGAATTTCTGGTTCTTTAAAATCTATTCGAATGTACCTGACTTCTGTGTAGTCTGGGGTTTTCATCACCCACACGTATATACAAATGTGTGTTAGTTGACAATGCATTGTTCTTCATATAAATACATATTCTAAACAATAAAGTATTGGCTTGACACCCATATAAGTAGTAAAGAACATGTTTATACATACATGCTTTTATACTACATTGTAATACTGTGTTTATTGAATTAGTTGTGAATCATAAAATCACACTAATTTGAAAGGCTAGGAAAGGCTACAGTAGGCACCTATTTTAAGAAAACAAACCCCTGAGCCTTCGTTGTTTACCTACTAATGTGGTCTTGGTTCTAAATAAGTGATCTAGACCTCAGCTTAACAAGTCTAATGGAAGAGGTAGAAGAGTCTCAGCAGCACAAAGGTGCTGGAATTGCCAGTGCAGTTTGCCATTTTATGGTAAATCTAAAAAGTGAATCATTTGGAGTTGCTGGTAAAAATAATGTAAAAGTTGAACCCTCTTAATTAAATATTAGCTGTAATTAGCACTAAGTATGAATGCTTTGAATATTAATTAGGGTCTTATGGAACTGCTGTCATGTTAATGAGAAACAGTGGGGGTCTCAGCAACATCTGGTTTAGGACTCGAGGTAGTATAAAAACCTTTAGATCAAATGCACCTGGACATTAGCCCTTGGTCCCTTTGTTGCCATTATTGTTCTTTTTTAACAGCTGCTGACTCTAATGCCATGTTTAGCATCTGACATGAAGGAATAGCTTAAGGACCAGCAGTTACTGGCTACTGTGTTTCAAAGCCAGCGCAGTGAAAATGCTTATATAGGCAGAAGTTTGATTTGCTGTTGTTCATTCTTACCACTTGCTGAAGTCTTTCCTGAAACAGTTCATTAAAAAAATTAAGGTTCCCTGCCTCCCCCACTTCTTTAACACTTAATAATGTCTCTGGTGTAATTCAGTCATTGTTGGGTTTTACTTCATCAGAGTTTATTTTTTCTTTAATAGTGAAAATATTAGGTAAAAGAAATAAGAAAGAGACCTTACCATTTTAATATAAGAGGGTATAAGTGTACATTTACAAGAGTTTTTAACCTCCACTGAAATTTAAACAGGGCAAGTTTCCGTGCAGCAGTAACCTTGGAATGATTGTAGATACATGCAAATGAAACTTACTGACTTAACCCCGTGAAGTAGGTAAATAGCTCTGTTCTCGTTTGACGGTTGAACGAGGCAATGTAAACTACTTGCTCAAGGCCATACACTAAAATAGTAGCAAAGACGGGATTAAAATTAGGGAGGGTTTGATTGCTGATGTAAAGTTTTGGTTTTTTTATGGTATACTGAATGCCTTTTACAATGGAAAAATTTATTTTCCCTTATAAGCCTACGTTGTAGCAAGGCTTGTTCCCGTGCTGTGATATTGCAAATTCTTAAAAGTTTAGGACCAGTTCAGGTCAGAGAACTGATGTCTGAATTAGTTGAAATTGGCTGGAAATGTCCTTAGGTACAAAGTGCAAAAGAATGTCTTTTATTCATCCAGCCTATTTTGAAATTAGGAAGTCAAGGACTGATAAGTACAAATAAGCAAAATCCCTACAATAGTTGTGTGCAGGTATTTGTACACGCTTTGGTGGGAAAATGACAGTGTATTTTAAAAGCTAAAGTTTTGCTCAAATATTCATTTTTATATTGCTTGATATTTAGAGGCATAACTTTATCTTGTAAATCAGCTCATCTGAGTTTGGGATAGCCCCTGTATTAATGGCCTGTAATGCTGTGTCATCTGTAGCATCGTGTTTTGGACATCTGTTATGTAGGTTCTGAAAGATTGTTCTGTACATTTCCTCCCCTAGAATTAATACTGTTTGTTATGAGCAGAGCATTTAGTCTGAAGTCTCTAATTGATAAATAGTTAATTTTGACTATTTCAACAATTATTGACTATCCTTTATTATATCAAACATAAAGATGGATCTATCTAAAAAGAGACGAGGGGGCATTTGTTTTTAATTATGTAGGCTTATTGTAATACGGAAATGAAATACTGTTGTCTTCAAGTTTAAAGCCTTTAAAGTTCTTAAATGTATTTCTTTTGACAGCCTACAACATAGACTTTTTCTTTTATGTTAAGATTTTGAACCGATGCATTTTTAGATTCAAATGTTTAATAGTTTGATTGTATGTCTTTTTTTTTTCTTCATTTGTGGCATGCAGTTGTTCAAAATAGTGTACCTCAAAGTATTTCTGAAAATCTCATAAAGCATTATTTCATATAAATATTTTCAGTGTATGGTTATGATAACAGCATGCACCCAAATTGTGTTCTGCAAATTGTAAGTCAGAATGGGTCACAGACCATCGGCTAACCTTACGTGAGCTCTGTATTGGCAGTTGTGCTCAGCAGCCGTTAGAATAAACTGAGCTTTGTCCCTCTTCACTGTCTGAGTTGAGGCATTAGTTCAGGTAGATTTCACTGACCTTTCCCAGTTAAAGAATAGTCTACAGTTATCCAGAGAACAGCAGATTTGTTTGTCTAATTATAGTAAGATTTAATAGGGTTAGCAAAATGGATTTAATTCAGATAAGAAATTTTCTCCTCAAGAAACAAACATTGTGCCCTTTTCAGGCCAGCAATCTTAGCAGAATGCTGTCATCGCTTTCTGTGTTACATGTGTGGGATCATCACTTAATTTATCTTACGCCACATTTCTTCTTCCTTTATTTCTTTGATTTTTACAGGGTAATCAGGAAGCTACAGCACCTCCTGACACAATGGCACAGCCTTACGCCTCAGCCCAGTTTGCTCCACCTCAGAATGGTATCCCTGCAGAATACACAGCCCCACATCCTCATCCAGCTCCAGACTACACAGGCCAAACCACTGTTCCAGAGCACACGTTAAACATGTACCCTCCTGCTCAGACACACTCTGAACAGAGTGCAGCTGACACAAATGCACAAACTGTCTCCGGCACAGCCACAGTAAGTCAAGGTTTCAGCTATTTCTACAGCAATACGTTTCAAGTTACATGTGTATTTATTGATAACATTTATTCTTATGTTACACTTAATAGTTTTGGGCTTCATTTGGGTTCAGATTACTCACCATTTTGAGGTTGAAAGTCAGTCAAAGTTTATCGTTGAACTTGGAGACTATAATTTCACTGCTTTTGGAGCCTCTTAGTAAGTGTTGGGAGCTTTGTAGAATCTGTAGTTTCCTTTTTCACAGTATTAGACAGACAAAATGATTAATAGCAAGCCCGTGAATCACATAATAAAGTTGGACTAAGTCCAATATGGAAAAACATTGCAAAAGAGTTGTTTGTAAGCATTCATTTGGAAAAAAAAAAAACCCAACCCTAAACCGGACTGATCTTGTTACTTTTAGTGACCTCTGTATTTTTGACACTTACGAGTAGTTTTTCATAGAAGTCTTCATTGAATGATACTGTATTGAAATTACTTGCAGAACTGTGTGAATGAGTATTGTGAAGAGCATGTCTGTAATACTGTGTTTCTAGAGAGCTTGTTTGTGCAGCCATTACCAAAGTTGTGCATGGATCTGTGCTCAACAGAGCAGAAATGATAGACTTTCCTTCTATTTGGTTTATATATGACATTATGAAGTGTCATGAATTACGCAAGAGACTCCTTGGATGGCCCTAGCTTGTAATTTAAGTCACAAATTTCACACATTGATAGTTTAGTGCTTCTGTCTTAATTCTGGATTGGGACCCCATATATACAGTGCCAACAGCTGGCAGATTTCTGAGCCGTCAACCACCTGCTTTATAGAACAGACTGCAATTTGAGCGTGCACTCGAAGCATCTCTACTAGCTGTCCTCATCCTTGCTGCAACCATGCTCCATATCTCATCTTACCTGCCCTTCCTTCCCTGGCATATATCCAACCTGAAAAGTTTCATCCATTAGGGCAAGAGGAGAGGGAAAGCGTGTTCGCTTAAAGGAGTTGTTTTGAAGATTTGTATTTATTGCTGTATTACTAATTTCTTTATATGGGTATGAACAAGAGAGAAAAGCAATAGCAGTAGCAAAAGGATATTCCTTGGCATTATCATGGAGATGTCCTTGTGAAGTAATTACAGTTTTGTGGTTTATGCAGTAAAATGTTTCAGTCCTTTTATTTTTGACTTGGTAACTTTTTATTGCCCTGATTGGTCCTTTGCTATAGTAGTGTGAGAAAGTTTAAGTTGAAGAGTATCCTATTTATGTGTATCTCGTAGCATTCTATGCAGCTCTACAAAGAGCTGGCCCCTTTTATTCATCTCTTTGCTAAGTTAACTTCCTGGTTCTTTCCTGCTTTTCACATTTTCTTTCATAACCATTTTTGATTGTTGTTGAACTCTTGTCATATGTGACTATCATTGGTTTAGAGCCAGAACCCTAAGCTGAATAGATACTCCAGAAGAGATTGGCTATTGACTGAAAATGTAGTCTTCCTTACCGTCCCTGTCTCATTCTTTTTATATTCTACTGTTTTGCTTGCTCCTCTGGCCACAGCTGCGCACTGAACAGTCCACTGTGATGTCCAGCTCAGCCTTTTTGTATTTTGAAACTGTTGGTCTTTTTGGCATTCAGTTCTGAAGTAAAAGACTGTCAGGGCTAAAATCAATGGTAAAACACCTGTCGATGCAAGTGGTACAGGAGCTCATCCCTCATCATTTATTGCTTTCAATTTATTGTGTTTCCTCGCCCCTTTTTGATTTTTCAGTTTGAAGAAGTTAGTCTCTTTATCAGAAAAGTCAGGTATGCGTTTTTCCAACATCTTCCATGACAAAGGCTGATGAAAAATAATTTGGATTGTCTTTTCTTTTTCAAGTGCTCTGTTCAGTCCCAACACTAGCAAATTCAATGATTCCCTTGAAAGTTTCCTGCTTCTGATGTACTAATAGGCTTTATTGTTGTTTGGTTTTGCACCCTTGACTATCTGCTCTTCTTATTTCTTTTTGCCTTCCTCATACCCAACTTATATTTTACCTGTCATGCACTTTCTCCCATCTGGTTCCACTTGGAGTGAATTTCCATTCTCTGAAGAGTAACACTTCAATTCCACTAACCTTGTGTATTTGGGGACTGTAGTATCGTTATTTGCTCTTTTTATTATGGATCCTTTTCTTGCCTTCCTGTTCCCTTTCTTACAGAGGAACACACATAACTTTTTGAAGTAGCTCCCATGCTGTTTATAAAGAATTAGATTTCCTTAGTTTTGACTTTAGGGTATCTTTGAGAAAGCTTTTTTTGTTTGTTCTTTTCAAAAGATATTTTTTCTAAATTGCAATGTTATATTAAAAGTTGTGGATACTATCCCTTTCCCTGGAGAACAATGCACTGAAAATACAAGTTTTCAAGAAGTGTGTGTCTGTGGATCTACATTGTTGAAAGTAGCCTTGACATTTAACGTATTACTCACCAGTTAGTTTTACAAGTTTACAGCCAAATATTGTTTGCACAACTTAATTATGGGTACCTAGATCAAAAATCTGTTATGCATTAATCTCATTAGCATTGCACTTAACACAGTGTAGAGACATTATAAATAGGTATATGCATATGGATCCCAGGCAGATTTGACATGGACTTTGTAATATTATGAAGATCCAGCTGTGTACATCTCTCGGTAGGTTTAATAATATATGTTTTTTACTGTGTACATTTCTTGGTAGGTTTAATAATATATGGTTTTTTTATCGTGAAATAGAGTTTCAATAGCACTGTGTCAACATTGTAACTCCATGTCGTCTTTATTGTTGAAGGAAAAAAATTGTGTCTTTCCAGTTTCTGGTAGCTTTCTGAATAGTTGGTTTCCAGTCTTAAAGAATTTTAAGTGGAGTTGATGCGAGGACATGGTGGCATTTGTTTGGTAGGTTCTAATATTTTTACATAGCTTCCTTTCAGGAAGCTGTATTATATGCAATTAAAAGAAGAATAATCAATTGATCAATCATTCTCAAAAGAATACTGTTGTGATTAATGTAGATTAGACAGGCTATTGGAGGGAAGACCAATTTTTGAATTTTCTTATTCACATGCGTATTTATGTATATGTGAAGCTGGATATACCACTAAAAATGGATCTTAAAATTTTGAAATGTGAAGCTAATAAACAGCAGGGCAATTACGGAATTTGTAGAACTACTACCAGAAATGACTTAACCTCATCCATGAAGGACTTAATCTATGCTGAGGCTGGGAACATACCCTGGCTTTCTCTGTGTGTCCCAGTTTCTTTTTGTCTGAAAGAATCATATGCTGAAGCTACGGCTCACATTAGCTTTAGTGCAACCTAACCCCCAATAAAGATATAAATAATAAAGATAAAAATTAAAAGGTTCCATGCAACTTCTCTTGAATCCTTTACTGCAACAGAGAGTGTGATCCTGGCCTGGCTGGAACCTCTATCAGTATCCCCGTTTGCTGCAAATTGAACAAGATTCCAATCATTAGTTTTATCACAGGTTTGCAATTTTGTGCACAGTAGAGTGCTATTAATATAGAAAGTCTGTAAACTTGATTTCCTTATGAGTAGAATCCATAGTAAAGGTGTCCTGTGTTGTCTTTGGTCATTCAGAGCCTTTTCAAATGGGTGTAAAGTACTACCAAAGCCAAAAAAGCTTTAAACTGCCTTTGAGTTTGTGTGGGACATTAATGACTACAACCTTACAGAATATACAGTATTTTCTATATGCTGTGAAAGCAAACAAATCTGATCAGAAGAGAATGTATGCTTTTCTTTGATTAAAACTAAAATACGCTGTTGAGAACTTAATATGAAGGGATCCTTTTTTTCCTCTTGGATTTTACTTTTTATAACAGAACGTTGCATGAACACTTTCATACCTTGAGCTTCTCCAGGGAGCACACGTAATACCTAAATGTAACGCTCTGAGTATCTTTTGTCATTTGTAGCACTGACTTTCTGTGGACTTCCAACTGGCCATCTACCCTGTCAAAAACCATAGTGTTTTCCTTACACTTCTCTCTTAGTTTAATTTCAAAGTTCTTTTCAGTTAAGAAAGAACATTTTCGTGCTTGCTTTTGCTCGAATTGACTAACAAGCACTTTGAAAACTGCGGTTAAGGAGTACGGAATGTTCTGATGTTGAGATTTTACTTCTCTGCATGTTATGCTTAACTAATTCAAATATACTTTAATGGACATTCATTTAGCAGTCGAGGTGTGGGATTAGAAATGCTCTTGTATTTCCAAAAAGTGTATTTCGTAGTGACAATTTTAATTATTATTTTGATAAAATAGTACAAAACAGTATTCTGTTAGGGTAAGTATTGGTCATACGAGGTGCTTAAACTGTACCTCTAGGGATTACTAACTTTGTATTTTGATGCTATGAAACAGAAAATGGATAGAATGAAAGGGAAGTTAATGTTTAAAGATGGGATGATTTGGCTGAAATAATATAAAATCATCTGTACGTAATATAGTACTGTCAAAAGGTACTTTGATGCTTCTCTGAATAATACAGTTTTCATCTTTTTGGATCAATATATTTGTTTAACTTTAATCAAGGAAGTAGTCCGTCTGCGTATATGCATAATCAATACTCATCCAGTACTGGGTTATTTAAGTGCTGGTAGACTTTTGGAATTGCATAGCATCAAACGTGCTTTTAGTAATTAAAAAAAATAATAAATTGCTTCTTTCCAGAAGGATGGTTCAATAAGTGTGTTACAAAGTTATGGTAAAAGTAACATGTCCAATGATTTTGCACAGTGTGTTTGAGTGTTATACCAAATAGTTACATATTTTAAAAGATTTTTAAGTTAGACATTTGATCATTTTATGAAATATGAAATCACCTTTTACCCGTGTACATATATATATGCAAAAATATTGTATGTATATAGTTCTAAGTTCTTGTTCAATTTTTGCCTGTGGTTTTTATGCTGACTTCTGTTCATGTCAGTGGGAGATGAGTACATAAATACGAAGGGCATTAACTGGGCATGTATAGGAAACCAGATAATAGTAGAGTAAGTGTGGTTTCTCTGGTGTGTCCTGTTGTAAGTGTAATATACTAATAATGGAAGTAAATACCAAGGTCTGGTAAAAACAGAGTTTGTAATAAATGGTCTGGTTTTTATGTATGTGTGTGCTCTGCTCTAAACTTAATTCTGCTTTTGTATTAGAGAAAATTTGAGATCTTTGTGCGGTCTTTCTGCCTGGGACTGTGACTTCAGCAGATTTCACAAGCTGAAAAGCTTTAAGTTGTGTGCTTGGGTAGGAGTCCTTGAGGGAAAATGCAGTTTAGCTGGAGGAGTTTTGGTGATTCAGTGCATAGTGCTTTTCTGTCTAAGGTGGTTCAGAGTCAATACCCAGCATGGCATTAGGGGATGTGGTGCTGCTTGAAGTCCTGTAGACGACATGTAGTGCAGAGGTGTGGGTTGTCTGTGATCATTGAAGATAATGAGGTATTTTTCACATAACTCCTCTGTTACAACTAAGTTCCAGCTTGGTTACTGCCAAAATTCCTCCTTGTAGGATCCACTGAACTTGACACGCTTCTGTGTGAAAATAATTGTTATATTAGATACTAGATGTCTGTTGTTACAGTTGCCCTGCTTTACCTTAAAGTTTTGTGTGTTCTTTGAGATGTAATTGTGTAATTGTGTAATTTTGAGATGTATTGTGAGTTCAATAGTTGGTTTTTTTTGGTGTTAACTCTGTCCAGGTTTGTGCATTCTTTAGTCATGTTGCAGAGGCCATATCTTCATCTAGGAGTTTGGGAAGGCTTAGTGATACTCTGAACTGAAAAATTATTTACCATATTGAACTTGGTTGTTTTGGGGAAGAGAAAGGTGTAGAACCTTTGTTGATTTTTCTTGTACTGATTTCTCTGTTGCACTTTTTAATTTAGGTAAGAAAACTGGCAGTAGCAAGCATTTATAGTGAAGTCCTTTAGTGCATTGTCTAAGCCTGCAGATGGGTAGACTGTTACTACAGTTTTCTGCAGCATATTTCTATTTTTTACTAGCTCTTTTTCCAGTTATTGGGGTGAGTTGTTTTTGTTTTTTCCCCTTTCTTTCTTTTCTCCCTAATGTTTCATACTTCTCCTTTTCTCCTGCTATTTTATTCCTGGTCTGTCTATCTGCTGGGGGTGTTGGGATACATTAGCTGTTTCAAGAAATTATATTCAATATTAAACAGTGGGGCTACATCCCATTTGGTTTAGAGGCATCCATCAATTATTCTTACAACAGTGTGTCGTTGAAGAAGAGATGTTTAAACCAAAGTTATCTGTCATGTGCTGGTTCATCACGTAACTGTGGTTGTGCTTGTTAGCCTTGAGGTAAACTTCCTTGAAGTCCAGCATACCAAGTATATGCATAGTGAGTGGGACACTTTTTACTGCTGCTGAGCTTAGCTGGTGTTATCCTTGTCTCTGAATATTCTGCTTTTCTCTAGGAGCTTTTCATAGCGCACCTGGAACGTGGATCCTGGAACTGCCTCTTGTGGCTTGGCAATAAAAGTGACTGGCTTGCCTCTGTGTGTAGTTCTGTCTGGAAAGCATGCAGAGCAGAATTACAGTGCAGATAACCATGTCAATCATTTCTCTAAATAGTGGCACTCGGAGGACTGTGCTCCCCCTGCGGAGGAGCGAGGAACGTTTCACCATGAAGCAGCTGTCTTGCAAGTCAGATTTCCCCATGGATATTTTTTATTCCCAACTGCTATCAGTGACCCATTTTTTATTCTATTTCAATTCCATATTTTTGTCTATAGAAGTTTGCCACCAGTGTGCCAGGTAGTTGATAATACTTTGACAATTGTTACAGCAGTGTTTATTCATCTAAATCATACCCTGCTGGTGCAGGCTATTGTATCAGCGTGGTATACTATTTCATTTATACTACTTATTATATTTGGTCCCACCTGCTACTTGAAAATATTTCAAGGAGCTTTTTTCAAGACCCCGAGCGCTTCAGAGCTGCAAAACCGAGCAACCTGGTCCAGCTCTTACTCTATAGTGAAGAGATCAAAACTGACATCCCAAATAGATAACGTAATGCTGTGCTAGTTTGGTGAGGCACAGTAATGACTTGTGATCGTAGGCATTATTACTTCTAAGAGGCTTCCATGCTGAGAGCCCTGCATGTAAACTTTGTAACTATGCCCCATGTGTGCTTCTTTGCTTATGCTAAAGAATAGCGGGAACATATTGCTCACTTTGGCAGCTGTATGTGTCAGTGCATGCTCTAAAATAGATTCTTCTCAAGGATACACAGAACCTTAAAGCGAGTGTTCTCTCCGGTACTGTTTATAAAGCTCTGTTTGTGTACTTAGTTGTTTTGCTTGGTGAGAAGATAACCGCCTTTTTTCCTGTGTTGCTGAGTTAACTTAGGCTTTGCTCCCACAGAGTACTTGGCGTTCTGCGAGAGGGTATGGGGTGTGAGGCGAGCAGCCCTTACACTGCCAGCTAGCTGTGCCACTGCATGCTTATCAGCATGTCGTGTGTTCTTTTGAAATCTCAGTAACTGACCCTTCTGATTTAGATATCACCTCAGCTTCTTTTTCCTTTTGATTCTTATAGCAAGAAGGGATTGCAAATATGATACTGAAACAGAAGACATAAAAATGATTATTCTGGTTTGTGTTTTTTTTTTTTAATATATTGTGACTTTAACTTCCTTTCATGATTTTTGAGTGCTTGAAACTAGTGAAGTAATAAAGCTAAAGCTCTTCTCCCAAATGAAAAAAAACCCCACCCAGGGATAGGACAGCAATGACGCTCTGTCATCTCTAGTTGCATTTGCTCAAATAAATTAGCTGAATACCATCGAATACCCCTCTGAATGTTCACTGTGGGGCAGGCTAACTTAGATCACTTGAGCTGGTAATTCCAGCCAACTCTAAGGCAGATTTAAAGCACAAAACTGTGCAGAAGTCTTTTCAGTCACATTGTCAACCAGAGATATAGTCATGTCACTCCAACTTGAAAAGTTTCTTCAAAAAAGCATTACCAATTAATTTCTGATCTGCCAAGTTTAATTGACCAATTAAATAATTTAAGATTTTCTTCCTGCTTGGCCTTGAAAGGCTAAACAATATTGGGGTTTTGAGTTTTCTAGTACTTTGTATTGTGTCTTGGGCTCTTTACTTCTCCATACCAATTCTTTTATATGTTACATTATTGACTTTTTCTTCTCTCTATGCAGTCTCAGTAGCCATGGCATCCAAATGCTTTGGCTGTGCTTCGGGTTCTGATGCAGTGAGAAAAACATTTGTTGCACATTTTGCTGAATAAACTGAGCATAAATTTCAAAGGGGATCTTGGTATGATGAAATAGCTAATTACAACTTACTTTGTATTTGACCTTCTGCATCTTTGCTTCACGTTATAATATGGTAATTAAAATTGATCCTTATGGGGGGGATTTTTTTTCGTGAAAATTAGCTCTCATTTTCATTAAATACAGGAGTGGCTGTGCTAGGTTAGGTAAGACTAATGATGTTTTCCATTCTCTTGTAATTGCCATGCAAATGATAGTTAATGGTTTGCAACTTTATCAGAAGTTGTCGATTCTTTCTTGCACCAACTCTGTGTAATTGCAATATAAACTTGTATATTGCCGGGAGTACTTTGTGCAATGGTATGAGGGGAATAAGTTTGTAAGTTCTTGGTTAAGCAGCAACATTTAGGTCCTTCTTTGCAAGGAACCGGCTCTGCATTTAGAGAGGCCAGAATGGCCAGGTGGCACAGGTAGATGGAAAACTAACAAGGTTTGTAGTTGAAAGCTATGAAGATCATTCGGACAGGCTTCCTCTCTTCTTCCTTAAATTGTAAGGCTGAATTTCTATTAACCTGACAGTCTTTGCCCAGGGTTACACAAACGGTAAACTTCCGCTCCTGCATTGACTACATGTGGGTCTCAGCTAAGGATGGCTTAATGGTGTATTAACCCCCAACCCAACCCTGAAAATGTTTTTTTTTTTTCAGATCCTGTTTATACTCCCAAGCTTCCATTCTTCTCCCACACACCTATCTCTTCAGCTTTCCCACACACCCACCTACCTACCCACAGAATTACTTTAATTAAATGTTACTCATGTGTGGGCTTGCTTACCACTTCTCCCTGCTTAATCTGTTCCCTTTCTAGGGTCAGTATGAAAGAGTGACTCGATTCAAACATTTAGCTTTGCTATCCATCAATGTTACAAAGACATTAGCAAGCACGTCCATCTGTCTTGGCTCAACCTGCAAGCAGTTGAATCCATGTGTAAGTTTGAAGCTGCTTTATAGTCTAGCAGTGCTGTGACAGGGTGAAATACACATCACAGGCAGAAGTATACAGAAGACAATTTTCTTATTAGCTAGATACGCATTCAGGAATCAGTTGGAAGTTCTTCCCTTCAGACTATGCCGGAAAAGGAATTAGATGGAGCTAATAGTCTAGCATGCGTGTATTGCTGTGTTGGTCTTTCTGTGACACGCAGAAAGATTTGGGGGGTCATTTTAAATTGCACAGATCCAGACATTAAATGGCCAATAATTAATTAATTGTAGAAATAGGTAGAAATTCCAGATGGAAGGATAAGTGAGTTAACCTGTTTTTGTTCTGACTTGAATTAATCCTACATATTTATGGCAATTTCTTTACAAAAATGTGGCATTGAAATAGTAATCTACATGTCAAGATACTTGCTGTAATTTGAGGAAGACCAGAATAGTGTGGGTTTTTTTCTGTCCTGGTGCTACTGGCAGATAAGACTGCAGCTAGGGGTCCATTCAGGCCGCTAGGCTATAGGAGATGACTTAGGCTATGAAAGCATGCATACCTTTGTACTGTAAACTGCAGGTAACTTGTCTTTAAAACTACTGATAGGAACATAAGATAACTGCCTTAGTGAATCTGAAGTTCTTAGTACATAATTTTCTGATTTTAATATGAGCGTCACTTTTTAAAGAAAACTATTTCTACTATTTTTCAACATGAGCCAGCAATGTGCGATGGCAGCCCAGAAGGCCACCCGTGTCCTGGGCTGCATCAAAAGAAGTGTGGCCAGCAGGTCAAGGGAGGTGATTCTGCCCCTCTACTCCGCTCTCGTGAGACCCCACCTGGAGTACTGCATCCAGCTCTGGAGTCCCCAACATAAGAAGGACATGGACCTGCTGGAGCGCGTCCAGAGGAGAGCCACGAGGATGATCCGAGGGCTGGAGCACCTCTCCTATGAGGAGAGGCTGAGGGATTTGGGGCTGTTCAGCCTGGAGAAGAGAAGGCTCCGGGGAGATCTTATTGCGGCCTTCCAGTCCCTAAAGGGGGCCTACAGGAGAGCTGGGGAAGGACTTTTTACACGGGCATGGAGTGATAGGACGAGGGGGAATGGCTTTAAGCTGGAAGAGGGCAGGTTTAGATTAAACATTAGGAAGAAGTTTTTCACTTTAAGGGTGGTGAGGCACTGGAACAGGTTGCCCAGAGAGGTTGTTGAAGCTCTGTCCCTGGAGGTGTTCAAGGCCAGGCTGGACGTGGCCTTGGGCAACCTGGGCTGGTGGGAGGTGTCCCTGCCTATGGTAGGGGGGTTGGAACTCAGTGATCTTCAAGGTCCCTTCCAACCTAAACCATTCTATGATTCTTATTATTCTTATTACTATGCTTTTCTGATTTCTATTTTAAAAAGTGCTTTAAAATATAGCATCAATAGAGTAATAATACATACACAGATTAGTATCTTTATTTTAAAAATTCAGGTCCTCTTGAAACTACTCTTGCTGTCACAGGTTTTATTCCCAGTTAAGACAGTTTATACTTTACATGTGCATCTTGTAGCTAGACACTATTTAATATCATGTACACATTTGATAATTAATTTATTAACATATGCATTTACAGTAGAATGTCTCTGCCAAAATGTTACATGCAGTTCTCCCACAGCAAAGGCAACCCCCTGTTCTGTTTCTCTTTATGTGAAACCTACTTAGTTGCTCTGTATAACAGTGAGTTTCTTTCACGTTGATACATGAGCAGTTGTTAACTTCAAAAAAGATAGTGTCAGCTGATTAAAGTATAACTTGATCTTATTGGAGGTGTTTTTGAGATGTGAGTAGTTGCTGTGTGGTTTGTGCTTTTTACTTATGTGGTTAAAGGTGAACAATTAGTTACTCTGTTGGCACTACAGGGTTAGAGAGTAAATATTTCCTAATATATCGAGAAGTTTTTGAATACGTATATAAAATAATTGCTAATTTTAAAAAAAGAATTGCCTGATTGCAAAATCTGCCTCTCCTTTTGCTTGCTTCTTGCCCGCTTTTAATTTTTGTGTGCATTTTAGTTGTTTTGTCTTCCTTTTCATCTTTACAACACTCTATTCCCTTTTTGTAATCTTCATCTGGTTTTCTTTTTATGGCATTTTTCGATATGTCTGCTTTGTCTCTACTTCCTGCTTCTTCCCAGTTTTTGCTCATTCCCAGATTATCTAGTTGTTTACTTTATCCCTCCCCTCCCCGGAGTTACAAAGCCAGCTACCATTGATTTTAATTTGGCACAGAGAGAACATGTAATCTTCTGAAGGGAAGAACATACACAAATTCTCTGGTATTTCTGTATCTAGATTGCTGCATCTCACTGGTTCTAGATGCTTTTTCAGATGGTATCCCATGCATTTGTGTTGCAGTATCAGCATATCATGCTGCCTTTTTTGATTTAGAAAAGCCTTTCAAGGGCTTTCGAAGAGGGACCCCTCAGGCCATCTACTGCTCTTGCACAAAGGGGCTTGCTGCGTTTGCTTTTCCAGCAGAGACCTCTTTAAATCTCACCCATTGAAACAGTTGCCACTGCCATTGATCTTCTCTTCCCTCTCTGGGAACTGCCTCTGAACTACAGTCAGAGTCACCCCAGTATACAAATTCTGAGATGCCCATTTAAAATCCATCTCTGAATAGCAGGAGAATGTGTAAGTACTCTTCAGGTCCTTCACAGCTGCAGCAATCAGTTCTGTAAAAATGCTGGTGAGGAGGAGGGGATTACAGAGCGTCCGCGTGGCAGCTTCTCATCAGCCTCTGCCACAAGGTCTAATAACACCTCCGGGTGTGGTAAGCAAGGAACATGAAACTATTGATGGAAGAGAGAACTTCAAAGACTGTTTGCCATTGAGGATATCTCGATCTTTATATACTGACAGATTGTAATACGACAGGCACTGCCTCCCAGCTTCCCTATACCTTGAAAAGTGAGAATGGAGGGTTTCTCTTGCTGTGTGTTTTCTTTGGATTGTAATAAAAATACTTTTATTCCCTGATTTATAAAAGAAAAAAAAAAGCAGCAGAAAGCCTTCTGATCCAATCAAAAGAGAAGAGGAAAGCGTGATCACAATTGTCAAGTCTTTTCTATGCCTGTGTTTTTTTTGTCGCTGTTATAAAAAGTGCGTCAAAAGATGCCAACTATTTAATTTAATAAGGACTTGCATAAGTTCCAGCTGTTCCAGAATAGTACCTAAATATTTGATTTGAAAACAATGTGTGTACCAACACTGCAACGTACTGCAGGCCTGATCACCCAGCTATCCAGAAAGACCTAACTCTGTCTGTGCTAATTAGTGTTTGCAGATGAAGCTTCTGTAGTACGTTCAGTTAATAAAAGACCTTGTGGGTTATAAGCACATAACGGGAGAGATAAGAGATGTCTACAAAACTGAATGGAAATTATGTAAATTTACTATTTTCAAGGTACAATAATGCTGCGAGACCTAATTTTGCTTTTCATAATGACGTGATATATTTTGTAATTTGTTCGTATTACAGAAAATGTTACCTTATTGCTGCCATTATTTAAAGAGATTTATTGCCAAAAATATAGTTATAACATGTCAATTCACTAAAAATATTTGAAATTATTAATCTTAACATGAAGTGGTATTCAAAAAGAAATTCTGTGGTTATTCATTTACATCAAGGAAAAATTAAGAGTTTAGGCCAGAGATGTTTGCTTTTAACTTGTGCGTTTACTTGCAAATGTAGCAATTCTCTTGCTTATTTGCTCAGAGTCCTTATTCTTTTGGGTTTAGTGGTATGGCAATACTTGGGTTGTGCTGAGAAAAAAGGTTTCTCGTGGACACATTTTCCCCCTTCATTTCCTGTCTTACATAGTTTTCAAGTACAGTGTTACCAAATTTAGTGAAACAGATGCTGAGTGTCACCTCTGAATATTTGAATTTTCCTGTTCTCATACATAAGCTCTTCCTTTTTTTCTTTAAAGAAAAACTGGCAAGGACAGGTGGCAAACTGTCCTAACCTGGACCAGCAGAAATAGTGGAGATTTGTTGTTTCTATATGAATACAACTTTTTTTCTCTTTTTAATACAGAATGTATTCTAGTTTTGACAGTGTGTTTGGTAAAAAATAATAGATGGTGTTAAAAACTAAAGGATATAAAAGATCAGATAAAAAGATAGGTTTTAAGCAAACTGAAAAACGTATATTTTAGAGTAGTCCCTTAAAGTGGTAAGATTAAAATCCATTAAAATTACGGGGGTTTAGGGGGAGCTTGCTTAAATTTCTGGGTTTTTAAAATTGCTTTCTGATTTACCAAATCAAAAAGTTAAAAGTTGGAGGAGTAAACGTGTTTGTAAGGTAGACAGTGAACCATTTCTAATGCGTGAACATTGATACTCATGAGCGGGTGATACTATATCCCGGTAAATTTGCACCATGGTACACAGTACTTCAGTGACAAAATACTGTTTTCACCTCAGAGAGAAGTCTTGTAAGCACTTGTAACTGAAGGGGTTGTGTGCTGGTGTTCATAATAATCAAATAGAACTGCTTACAAAGTTACTAGATTTGGGGATAGATACCTGCATAGTGGGGTCCTGAGTTTATGCAGAGCTGCTGGGTAGTTGTGTTTGAATACACTTGTGTTATAAGCTTTTGTGTTTAATGCAAGCTGATGGGTGACATTTTGAGTTGTACACATGAACTGAGACATCAAGCTTCTGCTGAAATCTCAGTACTGCTGGTATGCACAAAAATATCCAATACTGGTTACTATGAGGGCTTTTCAAAATTTTGTTTTAATGGTAATCTTTACCATATACTTGTAGTTAGAAAGCTTTGGAACACTGCAGGCTCCACTCATTGTAGAATTGCTGAAGTTAGCATGCAGACTGGCAGTATATGTACTTGTGAAATGGCTCACGCATGCAATAAAAGCACTTTCACACCAGCATAAAATGTTGCTATTGGATCCTTCCTGTCTCCAGCAAGCATTTCCAATTTTAGAAGTTTCTTCCTCTCATTTTTGAGCTAGGCTCCCTCTTCTTTTTTCCCTGCTGAGTTGAAAGTGTTGCAGATCCATTCCTTTTATCTCTCTGCTCTTTCTCAAAAGAAACTTGCAGCCGTTTCCCATGTTACTTCTCTTTTCACGTGTACAGCAAAGTCAACCTTCCAACGATTGTAATGTGTTTCATCGACCAAACATGTTCAATCAAAGGTACTAGTGTCTGAATCACTGGTTCTGTTCTGTGCTTTCTAATGGAAAGAGCCAAAGTTTTTCTCGTTTTATTATTACTGTTACAGCAAGAGATACTTCTGTTTTCAATACAGGTGTAGTTTTTTGGTTTGGTTTTGTTTTTTTTTTCAAATATGTACTTCCAGGACAGCAAATTTACTATATCCCATGTGTCCACCTTAGCCCAATGTGTCTAATTTTTCTGCCTTGAACTTTTATCCAGATGCAATTTGAGGACTTGGCAGGTTTGTCTGGGGTTTTTCAAAGCTAAGATTCCCAAATAGACTATTACATGCCTAAATTTGTAACGTATACTCACTGTGTGCCAGATGATATAGATGATGTTAATAATCCTAACTATGCATGTGTAGCAAGTCTTCTCTATGGTAAAGATAGAGGAAAAAGTAATTTTGTATGTTGCATTTCTGATTGAGAAATGTGGTGGCCCTACTAATCAAGTATGCCCTGGCCACCCACTATATAAAATTGCTTTCTACTATCATCTCATCAGCTGTTCAATATCTCTGTAGACAATCTTTTCATGTAGCAAACTGAATCTAGTCTCAGTGTCTCCAGTTTCCTCAACCTAAACACTCATAATGTATTGGCCCAAATTTGAGTAGCTTTCTAATTAATTGAATTATTGGTTTGACATGCTGATTTGACATATTTCAGATACTGATCGTTTAGACCTGCTAAGTTTAGAACCAGCTAGCTACCATAATTTAGGAGCCTGGTATTTTTTATTTTGATTGAACTTACTGTGTCCTATGCTTTTAAGCCTTTTTCCTTCAGCAGGAAGGAAGGAGGGCTCATATTCCTGAATATTCAAGTTTTGTATTTTCATCTGTCTATTTGTCTGTCTATCTGTTTTCTTCCATGAAGAATGGTATTTTTTTTTAATTACAAGTAAAAGGAGACTTTCTGATTCAACATAAAATTACTCATTTTCTTAATACATTCACAGGAAGGTTACTGCATGTATAGCGTAGTCATTCCACAGGTATCGGAGTAATCGTCTGAGTTTAGACTAGACCCGAATCTGGTTTACAGTTTAATGAGTATTACAAGCATAATCCATTCTCGGCTGGAAAGCTGTGCCCTCAGGTGTGCATGTTCTTGCTGCTGGGACTAAAAAAAAGGGAAGGAGGCTGGCTGCTGGTATGTTTGTCAAAGTTTGTTGTCCCTGTGACAAATTGTGCATTTACTACAAGGAATTGTTCCTGATCATACTCTTCAGGTGAAGAAATGGGAATTAACTAGGAAATCCCCGAGATTTAGTTGAAAGTACTGATCCTTTGGGGACGCTTTGTAACACCTTGCCTGACTGATGAAATTCAGCAATCAAATGTGGTATTTGCTCAGCAGTTTTCAGTAAGAGTAAATACTTCATGCCAAATGTTATTTACGTTATTTACAGGTGGGCTTTTTGGTAAACTGAATAGGGCCCAGGTGAGAAACTTGTTGCTCTCACATTTGCTAAAATACCTTTGTACCTTGACCACCTTCTGACAAGGTTTTATGAAAATAATATTCTAGTGCATCTTTAGGCTGATGCTATCACTAAAAGCAAGGGCTTTTTGTGCTATGAGGGCTTGAAGAGGTTTTTTTTTTTCCTTTGTTTGCTTCACTCTTATCTCTGTAGTCATGAATTCACTGTCTGCTTTCCTGTATAGTAAAGGCTGAGTGGGAAATACGCAAAATATCTGAGGCTGATGTTAATGCTGCAGGAATATAACATGGGGGTTCAGTGTTGCGCTGTACAAGCTTGTTGGTGCTGATGAATTACCTTGTCACAGAGATGTAACCAATGTTGTGAAGTCTTGCTGTGTTTTTTTCCCTCATAGAGATGTCACAGTGACTGAAGGAGGATGTATGGCATGCTGTGTTACTGCCTTAGGACCAGAATGTGTTGTCTGCTTTGGTGCAGCTGAGGGACTAGGGGGTTTATGTTACTAGCAGCTTGTCAGGGCACAAGGCAATCTATTGGGGCATTACTGGGCTGCTGTGATCTGATTTTGAATGCAAGGCAACCCTTCTTTTTTTTCCTCTAAAATTTCTGACATTTTACCAGGTAGTGGTTCCTTACATGAGGGAAGCTGAATTGCGTTTCCTACCACTCTTATGGGGTAGCACAAAACAATTTGAGATAGAGACCTTACAAGCTTGTTACCCCAAATAATAAAGGTATTTCTTTATACTCAAGAGTTCTTTGGATTTGGGAATGAACTATAAGACTGAGATATTTCTGAATATAATGCTACTGCTTTAATCTAGTGTGATTATTTCTTTCTTGTTGAGTTTAGAGGATGATCCCCTCCAAGCATCTCATGAAAAGATTGATTCCATCCTGTGACCATTTTGTGAGATTTTGCTGAATTACAATTATTGTGTTTTCCAATTCTGCTGAGGAGGAACCAGAGTACAAGTAGTTTAAATAACCCGCCAGAGGCAAATCTGTGCCAAAATCGATTGCAGAAGCTGGCTGTCCCGAGCCCAAGTCTAGACCGAGAAATAGCCTTTTTCCCATAACAACAGAATGCTATTGCTGAATTTCGTTTTGAATTGATGTGTGCTTTTAGAGCATTGAGCGTTGAATAGATCACAGCCTAAGTTTCATTTGTGTGAATGCTACGTTTCAGGTGTATGTATAAGGAAAAAAGTTGGTAAGATACTCTGTTACTTAGGAAATGTATGGGTTTTTTTTTTTTTTAAAAAGGCAAAAGTCTGCAGCTTGGTTTAACTTTCAGATATACCGTGCAGACCATGTGACGTTAACACCTCGTCGTCCACCTGCCACTCCCCCCGCAGTCCCTCATCATTTGATGAGATGCTACCACACACAATGACAAGATGCATCTGCTCCTTTGCTTTGGCATAGGTTCCAGCTCTCTTCTACACAGGAATGGGGTTAAGGAGTCAGAAATTAGGCATGAAATGATATGAGGAACATGACTGCTGCCGAACTCATAGCAAAGGTCAGGTGACAGGGGTCTAAAATTCCCTGTAGCATGCTAAATATGAAGGTGTTCTGCTGTGTTGTTTAGCTCTACAAATACAGGGACCTGTGGCTGTCAAGAGAGAGGGAGACTGAAAACTGGCCTTTGGCTTACTGGGTTGTTGAGTTTAACACCTACACTGCAAAGTCTTGAGAACGCTGCGAGAAGGGTGGCAGGAGATCGCAATACGGACAAGTACCATGACCAGAAGGAGGGTCAACTGGCAGCATCTTCTTGGAGGAGGGCATTCTAGAGAGCAAAGCACCTCAGCAACTCAATCTATTGCATCCGTAACAAACTTGTTTGTTTGGGGTTTTTCCCTGCAGTAAATGCAGCGGGTAAGGCCAATCTGCATCTCAGTATGATTGCCAGCAAGCAGAAATCCCTCAGAGATTGAGACTGAGTTCTTGTTCTTTCAAATATTGTCCCTGCGTAAGTGTGCAGAAGATGGTAACACAGCAGCAGATACCCTTTTTTCCTTCCTGTGGCATTTTTCCCTATGGTCTTCCTTTCCTTTTCTCTCTCTTTTTTTTTTTTTTTTTTTTTTTCCCTTCCCTTTTAGCCATCGCTGAGGTGCCTGTGGATAGGAGTATAATGCCTTACCCTGCCTCACACCCCCGACAGAGAGTAAAGAAACGACAGGTTTAGACAGGCATTGTTTCTCTTGGAGATATGCTCAGCTTATGCAGCGGTGTTTGTTAGCCATAAATTTTATGAGAATGTTTGTAAGCTTACAATTTTTGCCTGGCTCATGGTAGGTTTCAATACCTCACATTTCATACTGATTTGCCAGGAAAAATATTTGCAAGCACCACTGTATTTGTGCAATATTTCTACAAGACATTAATCAGCTGCTGTTTTTTTCTCAAATGTGGCTATGCATGTGGCATGGGGACATTTAACACAGCATACGTACTGCCTGAATTACTGTAGTTTGTGGTTTTGGGGTGTTTTTTTGTTGTTTTTGTTTTAAATACAGAGCATGACGTGTAGTTGGAGAATCTGACTTCAGTAATTGCAATGATTCTGGTACCTGGCGTACTTCTGTGTATTGTTTTGCTACGATACACTGTTGAATATTGCAGAAAGCGTAACAAAAATATTTTTTGTTTCTAAAAAATTCTCACTTCATTTTAGAATAAAATTTGCACGAGAAGGTTTTCTGCACTTTGGCATGAGACAATATTTGAGGCATTTGGCAATTTTGTGTCTAACGATTTTCACGGATAGTGGAAAAATAGTTTTACTTTGCATTAGTGTGTTTGTTAAAATTATGGACTGTATACCTAAGTGATTCTAAATTCAGGCAAAAAGAAATTATAAATGTTCCTAAACAATGATAGCTAAAATACAGTGCTGTATATGAGCTTTCAGTTTGATAAATACTTACTTATGAGGTCATAAATACTTGAGGTACAAAAGGTTAATGTAGTGTGAAAGGCTGTAAAACACAGCGAGCAACCTGCTAGATCATAATGATGCATTAGTAGCTTTCAGTATGAATGCTAGTGGTTATAAAATCTTTGGGTTGAATTTATTCTGTAATACGAGAATGTAAAGCCAAAGTATCTTCACTGTGTAGTTGTACTTATCTTTTTATATTTATTTCTCTTCATAAAAAAAAGCTCTCATCTGCTCATAAGTGCCCACTGACTGAAATTGATAAAAAATCCTCTTTTTGACTAATAGAATTTCTGAGGAGCATATGTCAGGTGTTGTCTGTGTACTCGAAGTACATAATAAAATAAAGTAATACTCAGTGATTTTTTGCCTTCTGTGTATTAATAAGTTTCCGTCAGATAAAGTAAGCAATAATGCATAAAGGAAACAAAAGTGGTGTAAATTCTGTAAAGCAGTAATGTAATTTACCTTTGAGGAGAAAGAAATACAGCGCTAAATTCACAAAGTGAGCATTTACTGAATGATAAAATTGACTTTATCATAATAAACTATGGTACTTCTCAGTCTTAAGTCTTCTGCAGTTTATAGTTGTCTCCGATATGCTGATACAGCTAATATTTCTCATTTAATATCTACCTCTGTGAAGTGTTAATTTTCATGCTTTGGTGATCATTGCTTTTTACTGAAGCAAATTACTTCCTCTTATTCCTATATCAGAGCTTATGACAGATTAGGATAACTTTACTGTAATTAATCTTTTGAGTCAGTTCCACTCTTTTCAATGAAGTGCCATGTCTTGGCCAAGCTAAATTGAAGCAGTTAATAAAATCTGGAATAAAATATGAAAACCTTCTATTTGCGGACTGTTGATACTTGCTTTCAGCCTTCTCTGCTTTCTGGTTACAAAAAAAATACTTTCAATTTATTCTCTCAGTGAATTACACCTGTATCTGGAGGATATTGAATAGTCTTGGGGAATTAAACAAGAAAAATGTCCACGGGAAAATATTTTATATAGATACATCCATCTTTTTTATTATTATTTTAGGATGTTGAAAATCAACACATACTGTTCTTATTAAGATACAATTTAAAAGTTGATAGTGTTTGAGTTGTGCAAATACATCTTTAGTAAATCTCTGTAGATTATTACTTTTAGTTTAAATGATATTTAAATTTGTAAGCACACTGCGGGCAGCTTCTGCTCTGACAGAATTAGCACCGAATACCGGTGAGAAAACAGAAAGCGAAATACTCATCTTGTAAAAGCCTCCGTAGCGTCTCTGAGAAGAATGTATTTCTTAACAAATTTTTGAGATGGCTTATTTTATTTTGGGACAATTGGTCAAGCTAGAAATCCAAATAACAAAACCCCGGCAGGCCAGCATATCAAGTTACAGATCTATGACTCATATTGTCAAGTGCCGCTTTCTATTACAAAATACAGGATTTTGATGATAACACAAAAAAGTATTATGTATTACCAACTCATACTTGTATATTAGGTTATGAGGCTTTCTGTATCATACTTCTGGGCAGAAACTTTGTTTATTTCATTTGTTAGGGATTTTTTTGCTATATTCTCAGTGTCTGGGTTACATTAAAGCAGCCACAGCTGTTCAGTCGTTCTGATTGACTAACTGTATATTTCTTTCTTTTTTTCTTTTTTTTGAATTAAATATCCTCCTCATGCTACAGTAATCGTGGATATTCTTAATAGAATTGCATGGGGGAACTTAATTACCTGTTCTTCCTTTTTATTTAAAGGAAATTTGAAAAATTCAATGGCATGGTTTCTAATTTAATGCATGCACCCCACAACGTCTATTAGAGGCTCTTCACATGAGTAAGTCAGGTGAGACAGAACTGCTCATCTTTAGCTCACAATTCATTTTCTTTCAGCTGAAATGTTCACCTGACATTCTAATCAGGGAAGACTAAAAGTCCTGAGTATATGTATTAATAAATATATATTCTTCATGAATTTATATAATCTCATAACTGCAGTCATTGAAACATATTGGATGGTTATGCAAATAACTGAAGGAATTTCAAATTGTAACTACCATTTGTGAGTCTCATTTTTTGACCTGCTTGTCTGTCTTTCATTTTGTAAATAATACTTAAAAATGCTTGTGATACTTTTTCTGTAGGTGTTGAGCAGTCAAGAGATGCATGGTGTTCTGGAGCAGATGAATTCTTTACCAAGATTGAAATGAGCAGGCAGTAAAGTTTATAATTTACAATTTCAGTTGTAAAACCATTTCCAGAAATCCGACAAAGAGCAGTTTTGACAGTATTTCCTTTAGAAGTAGAGGAAAGGGAAGGTGTTACAAAAGTAGATGATACTAAATGTAAATGCAATTCATGCCATATTTCTCTAAGCTATTATTTTATCTTTCTTTGGATGAAGTCAATTTAAGTATTCTCACTTTATTATGTTTCTAAATAAGTTTTACTACCAATAGCTGTTAATTATTGCCGTAACTTCCCCTCTTAAAAGTTCTATACACAAAAAGAAGATCCTTAGCTCATCCTGAATAAAGTCTATAGATTAAAAAAACCCTGTGAATTCCTCCCAGTCCTGAAGTACTGTATATATAGTGTAAGCTTGGTTGTCAAACTGAATGTCCAAATTCTTTTTTCCTTAAAAAGCGGTAAGTGCAGTAAGAGTATAAAGTGGAATGAAAATTCCGTACCTAGAAAAGAACAAAAAAGAACCATGAAATGGTTTCTTTTGATTATATGTCAGATTATCAAATGTTTTCTATGACAGCGTTGAAGCGAAATGTAGTCCCTAAATTGCTGAAGAAACTAAAAATCTGTTTGGCTGAGATTTTATTTAAGTTAGGGAGACGTGCTTAGGTTCAGAAGCAGGTTTAAAAAAAATAACTGAAAAAAATATTTTGTTCCCCCTTTTCCAGTTTCAGTCCACGAACTTACATAGATTGCTGACTTGTAAAGATTGGGGGGGGCTTTCTTTTGCAGTGGAGGTTTGAAATACAATGAAAAAATTGGAAAAAATAATTCTGGAAGTTTAATGAAAGACTGGCTTTGGGATATCAAAAACTGGCATTATTGCTACAGAGGGTGGTGGCTGATAAGCTAACTGTGTGATGGACATCTGGTAATAGTATTCTTTTGTCAGTTTTCCTTAAGGTATGTTCCTTTTTCCTTTCAATTGGCAAGAAACAATAAAGCCAACTTCAGTTGTAGTTCAAGGAATCTGGTGAGCATTACAGCTTACAGTTAGTAATACGTGAAACGCAGTGTGTATAGAGAGACTTTAATGATGTTATGCAAGTTCAGGATAAATGGTGGAAAGGACATCGTAATGCAGAAAGGAATAAAAATCCTAAGAACTAACAGACAGACAATGTAGTAATCATGATTGCACAATAAAGAATATAGAAATATTTGATTTATATATTTATTTATTTAGATAGTTATACCATTACACTGCATACTCCATATATGTAAAGAGAATGTGCAAGAGAGGGATATGAGAATCTTAGATATACAAGTGAGATTTAAAGGGAAAATAGTCTAACTGTGTAAATCAATGCACAATGAGGAAAGTGATTATGCTGGAGTGCCTTGCTGTAGCATATTAATCCTTCCTCTCTTCAGAGTGTCTTATTTATTTGGGTTATGGCCATCAGATGCTAGATGTTGGAGAGCAGGGATGGGAAAAGATTTACAGTTGACATTTGCCAGCAGTGTGTTTACATAATGTTTATTCTACTGCAATTTGAAGCAAAGGTGTGAATGCTTGCATTTTTCTCTAAGAGTTTGTTTCTGTTTTGCACAAAGTAATTGAAAACATGGTTCTCAGTGTATATGGAATATTTTGTATACCTCAGAAAGTATCTGGGCACACTTAGTACATCTGTAATATTCCTGCAAGATCATCGTGTAGATTAACAAGCTGTATAAATTTTGACCACTTTTTAGTGTTGTGAGGGTTTTCATGAAGCTCTAAGCATGAGAGTAGAAGAGGAAAAATGGATGTCCTGGTTTTATTTTTTTTGTAATTTTTTTAAAATGCAGTGCACGCAAGACCCCCTAACAGATGAGGTGAAGAGTGTTGTGGAAGCTATGTGTTAGTTAAGTACTCTTATGAAATAACATATGTTTGGCATTTGTGGTGGAGGAAGGAATGAAAAGCCATGTCTTTACAAATGCATAAATATATGTAGCATAAAACCAAATAGGAATTAACTGAATAATAACCATCCCTGTACTTAGAAAAGGATATACAGAATATTTTAAGGGGTAATACTGGCATGTTTCAGAAGGATCACATTCCCACTTGGGGTAATGGAGAGAACTTTTTTTTGAGGGGGGAGCTTTGCTGAATAGTTGCCTTTCTAGAGGGTTTCTTGCATCTTTTGAAGTAAACATCAGATACTGGATCAGGATAATTTGTGAAGCCTGGTATTTGAAACAATACTTTTTCAGGAGAAACAGTGTGTGCAGAGAATGCAAGATTGGCCCAGATAATTGCAATGAGCAGCTCGGGAGTTGTTGCTGATATTTTTATAATTTTTTGTTATGTGGGTTGTTTCATATAAGTAACAGCTAAACTAATTTTTTTTTTCTCACTTGTTTAGACTGAAGTTCTGTTTGAAAAGTAACTCCAAATCTTATCATTATTGTATTCCATTATTAAAGCATCAATGATATCAATAGCAAGTATGTTCGGTTAGTAAAGTAGTTTTTCTGCAGGTGATGTGGCTTAGAGGCTACATGTTGTATTCTTTTTCTTCATATGCACCTGCAACAGATTTGTGAACCAAGTCAGGTTAATTTGAGCAGCATTCTCAATACTGCGAGGCTGGACAGGTGCAAATGAAGAATAATCAAAAGAAAGTGGATTTACATCATTGAGTTGGAGGGCATAAATTTCGTCTGCAGAAACTTTATTGTTGATGACAGCATTCAAAATAAAAGAATCCACTTAATGCAGCACTGTTAAATTAAAAACAAAAGCATATTGATTAAAGTGAGCAACTATGAGTCAGAAAAGGACAGCCAGTCTGCTATGTAAGAATAAAATGCATTTATGTACATAATTTGCAGAGCACGAGCACTAATTTGTCAAGCAGGAAATTTTCACCCATGCAAATAAAGACTTTTTCCCACTCTCTTTTTAGATCTTCTTCCTTTGCAGGTTGTATTCTTATGCTGTTCCAGCATCAGCTTTTATGAATTGATCCTTGCCAGGGCTGTGAGGGCACTACTAGACCTTACTGGCCCCTGCTCAGCCTCCCCTTGGCTTCCCAGCACGCTCCCAGCCGCAGCCCAGGAGCTGCAGCTCAGCCCTGCCCTGCCCTGCCGGGCCATGGGACCTGCTGGACTGGGCTCTGACCTGCTGATTGATGTCCCGTTCTGACCTTGGTCCTGCCCCATCACTGTGTACCTGCCGGACGATCACTGGGCTATGTCCAAGCCCCATTATCATCACTGGACCTGGTCTTGATTTGCAGACAAATCTAGCAGGATCAACTAGAGTAGGTTGCTCAGGACTGTGTCCAGTCAGGTGTTGAATACCTCCAAGAATGCAGCTCCACGAGCTCTCTTGGAAATTTGATTTAGTGTTAGGTCACTCTTCACAGGAATTTTTTTCCCAGGATCTAAACAGAATGTTCTGTACTTCAGTTTTTGCTCATTGCCTCTTGTCTTGTCAGTGGGCATCATTAACGAGAATCTACGTCCTTCATTTGACTCCCTCCCATCGTTTATGCACATTGATAAGACCCCTCTGTCTTCTCTTTTCCAGGCTGAACAATACCAGCTCTCTCATTCTCTCTTTGTTTGTCAGATACTTGTATCCCTTGCACGTTGCTAACTCATATTCCATTTATCTTCCAGCGCTCCTATGTCTTTTTCTGTAGAGCTGCTTTTCAGCTAGTCACTCCTCTGCGCATGGGGTTGTTCCTCCCCAAGTGCAGGACTTTGCACTTTCCCTTTGTTGAACTTCATGAGGTTCCTGTTGGCCTATTTCTATAGCCTGCTGAGGTCCCTCAGCATGGCAGCACAACCCTCCGGGATACCAGTCACTCCACCCAGTTTTGTCTCATCTGCAAACAACATGAGACTGACTCCCGCTTCTGAGAATTCAAGAGAAGATGAAACTCTGTAATAATGGCTGAGGGAGCATGGCTGTAACATCCTGTACTGATTCCTGAAGTGAACTACAGATCGCAAAACTCCTTGAGACTATTGTGGCTAATGGCTTTTCTGTACAGATGTTAGATGAAAGTAGGTATATCTTGACTGAGGAATTTCTGGTTGCTGTGCTTGAGAATGAACAAAGGGAAGAGGTTTATTGGCAAGCTCGTTGTGGGAAATAGGGAAAGATAGGAGATAGCTTTAAACTCTCTGTGCCAACTCTTCCGATTCAAGGGTTGCTATTAGAGAATGTTTTCTTTGCCCTCTTTCCTGAGAACTTTTCCAGGAAAGGAAAGCTCAGTTTCAAGGGGATCTGAATTCTGTTTCCACTTCTTCAATAGATGTTTCCTTAAACTTGAGTATCAGTAATCAAAATTGTTGCCCAATTCTGCCGTATAAGCTGCTTTGGTGAAGCTCTGTAACAAGTGGCATTTGTGTGATCAGGCAGAATTCACCATAAGATTAGCATTCACGGCTAGATTTGAATTGGTGGCTTAAACCCTTTACAAATTCATTGAACCATCCACTAGTCTGTAGATTTTTCTGTTTTTTAAGTGGGAGAGGGGAAGGAAGAAGGGATATTTTCTAAAACTTTAAATTGTGTTCCACATTAATGAAGTGTTGGATGAGCTTGAAGAGAAGGATGAAAAAGTCTGCTTCTGGTTTGCCTAAAGCATAATGTTCCAAGATGTGGACTTCTCTGACTTTGGTTGGGCTAGTGGAAAACTTCGGGCACGTTCCGTTGACGGTGATAGTTCATCTAATATCCTATAGAAAGGACAGCATCAGAGAATGACAGACACGGACATGCTTTTCCATTCAAAGCATTGTATTTCTTTTGAAATGCTGCTTGCGTGTGGTTGCAACATCCTAAGATATGAGAGTACCAAACATAACCAATAAGAAAAATAAATGCAGCTATTTTTTTCATGGAATGGTGGTTAACTAAGTTTGAAAAATTACTATCCTGCCTAGGAACCGAACTGCTGGTTAAGTTGATATATACCTCAGTATAAAAAGAGCAATGTGATTTAGAAAGCATCTTTTTGTGACATGGAGAACCCTCAAATTCTATGTTTCAGAGGGTTCAAGAATTGACTCCTTCGGCTAAAACATGCAAGTGAGCAAATGGAAAGTCACAGCAGGAATTCAGGAATAGGTGAGGGGTCAAACAATGAAAACCTTTTATCATGCTGTCACGTTTTCTTTCTTTTCATGAGCTTGCACTGTAGCAATCAACCATCCTCTCTCAGCGTGAAACTCTGCTCACACAAGTTCACTCAGCAGTTGGTTGTGTCAACACAACTCTTACAAAAAGGGACTTTACATGCATGACAATAAGTCTAGTTCAGGGGGGGAATTCCAGGAGCTAGAGTACATTGATTCCAGCTGAGGGTAAACATTGCTTTGTAAACAACTCTTCATAGCCAAACCTGCAAATGTTCCATCTAAAGACACTTCTTCCCTTTCTTTTAAGGAAAGTAATCTCCTTTGAAGCTGTGTAGCATAGTATTTCATTAACGATTTTTCATTTGGACAAATATCGTTAAACGTCACAGTATTGTACAAGGTAGTTACAGACTTGAAAAGATATTATTGTCTAGATGGAGCCTGCTGCCCAAACAAAAAATTAGAAAAGCTTTATTGCAGCCTTTTATAATGTTGACTTATGAGAGAGAATACTTGCAAGAATTTTTAAGATAATTTCAACATTTTAAGAAAAGAAGGTCATTCTATTGTATAACAGTGATGCTTGTGCATGAATGAATGACCACAGGTAAAAGTATAGTTGCTTTACTGTGTGTTAAATTATGTTGTTTTATGAATAATTTTTTCAGATATTAAGGTAATAATGAAGTTGGATAGGAAAACTTATTTAGGGAGAATGAGTGGATTCCCAGTAACCAAGTTATTGCCACAAGTTTTGCATCAGTCAGAAAGTATTGGTCTCGAGCATTGTGTCCTGATTTATTGCCAGTATGGGATTGCCTTCCAAAGTGTAACTTAGAAGAAGGTGTTTTAGAACTGCCATAACTATTAGGCATATTTACCTGTAAGCTTTACAAAACATTTCTGTATTTCTTCATCTATTTTACCCCTCTTACCTCCCATTTAAACTTTGTTACTTACACATTTTTAGATGGCAGATCTGTATTTTTTGGTATTTAGAACATATCATATCTGTTCCCCATTAATACTTTTAGAGGAAACATTTCAACTCCTGTTTTGTATAACTTATCCATATAAATCTGTAATCCCTGAAGTGTTGCTCTGTGGTCAGGGTAAGTGGCAGTTTCCAAACTGAGCTAAGGCTGTGTTGCCATAGAAAGGAATAGGCCCATCCTTCAGCTTTCTCTTACCCATATATCATCTACGTTTATGTCCCTTTCTTCAGCTGTGAGTTGGCTCAGCTCACAAACTCGTTTAATGAGGATCAGTGGGTCTGGACCAACATTCATCTCTACAAGCACTGGAGTAAACACAAGGCGGGCTGGCAGCAACCCGAGTCCCAAGGTGGCACAGAAGGCAGGACTTTGTGTTAGGTGTGGTGTTGAGGCTTTAGTTGATTGTGAACCCCCACCCTTAGTATGATGTTTCTTTTTAGGCATGTAAGAGGAAACAAGCTCCACTGTGAGAGAAATAAGAGATGAATTTAGGATGTAACTGTGTTGAGTAATTTGTGGGAAAAAATGACATGAGGAAGTAATTTTTTAGTGCTGAGGATACTGATAGCTTTTTGTTCTTGTAATACTTTGAGGGATTTATCAAACAAGCCTGCGCAGTGTGAAGCTAGAGCTCCCATTCCAATGAGAAAAAACTTTTAATCAACTCTAATCAAGATTTCTATATTTATTTTCATCGTATTTTTTTGATAAGTTTTCATTTGTTGCCTGTCTGGATTTTACATGAGTCTTTCAAGTATTGAAGCAAAGTTATTTTTAAACACTTCATTCCTGCTATTAAAGTTCTTTGAAAGAGCAACAAGAATTACATCAGAAATAAGTCTTCTGACTAACAGATGAAAGAGGGGTAACAAAATTAATTGAATATTTCTTTGTGTCTATGTATCACCGCTTAAGATATTTCATTTAGATTAAATTAATTTTTTTGTCCTTTGACCAGTAAAATGTTTCCTAGTGTGTCTGCTTAATTTTTTTTTTTTTTTTAAGGAAAACCCCAAGAAATTTATTTTTAAATTATCCTGTGAAAATACCACAATAATTTAGTTTTTGTAGATGTAGAGTGAACTTCTAAAAATGTGCACAGAGTGTATGCTTTTCCTTCCTGGCTAATGGAGCCAGGATGCAGCTGATTAGAGAACAGTTTTGTTAATTGTTGTTGTGATATTCATGGATGGGTTCAGTAGGTGGTCAGAAATAGTTATTGAATCAATGCAAACAATAAATAATGCATTAAGGCAACCTACTATAATGCCTTCTCCCATTTCAAGTTATTGATATGCTGATGTCAATTGGATGTCCTTAACTGAACTTGGCAACTGCTTAGTTACTCAAAACTCTATTAAAACCTATCATGAATATTCTTCTAAAAAACAGATGTGCTCTTTATACGGGCAAATTTTGCCTAAGTTTTGAGACAATATGTTCAGAATCCAAAACATTTATGGTTTCTGGTGATTCTACTCCAAACATGATTGATATTCTATTCCCTGATATCCTGCTGACTATTTAGAAGAAAAATGATGAGCCAGCAATGGCGACGTAAAGCACAATGTAAGGGCTACATTCCATATTGTTAAGGAAGATAGATTGGGGAAATAATTAATGTAGCCAAGTAATTAATAACTCTTTGGTTGCCCTGCAGTACCAGAAGCCCAAGAAACCTATCTTATTGCTCCTATCTGTCCTCAAAATTAATGATCTCTTATTTAGGCTGCTAGCTTTCTATGCATAAGCTATCGCAATAATAGCAGTACTTTCCTGTAGCCTGTGGTATCAGCATCCAGAATGCATCCATCTGGAAATAAAAGAAATAATCAGTAGTGCTTTAAAGTCCTCAACCTGGAACAATATGCAGTATGTTGAAGCCCTGAAGCATGTTCAATAGCAGGAACCATAGAAACTGCTGAAGCAAAGCACAAAGTTATTCAGGTTCTTTTTCATTCGCCTGTAAATTGGATTAAGGGATTCTACTGGGGTATGCCTGTGTGTTGCCATATATTTGAAATAAATGTCCCAGTCAGAGTCAACCAACCACCTTACCTTGTCTTCCTGGTAGTAAATTGTATTCATCCAACTGATCAAGGACCTCTAACATAAAATATTCCGGAGGGGAGGTGGTTGTCTCTTCTCCCTTAAAAAAGGTGCACTGACACCCTGCCCCTTGACAGAGGTCAGCAATGTAGGCAGGCTGCCAACACCCTGCCTCTGCCCGACATCAGCAGCGTAGGCAGCGTGCTGCCCACCTTACTCATGCGAGGTATCATTCTCTCAAACCACGCAGCTGCTGCTGGTGTCGAGGGGTGGCATGGCTCTTGCCCACATTCAGAAGGCATTTGCACCGTTGGTTGTTGCTGCCAGATGACCTGGACACACAGTGTCCCTGGCAGCCCACCGGGGTCGTGGCATCGCTTACAATCCAGTGTTTGCTGTTGGTGATAGGGTGAGTTACTGTATGGGTGCGTAGTTGATCATCTTTCTTACTGCCTCAATAAAGCTGTGTTGTCAGGCTCCATTACTCCTCAGACCACGTGGATTTATGTTGAATGTAGTATCAGACATGTGGAACTGGAGTTGTGTAGGGGCTATTCTGGTCCCCTATGTCTGGGAGAAAAGAAAGGTGAACTTCCTTGTCTGATATGAAACTTATTTAAGGCAAATACTTTAATTAGGTGGTTAGAATTTTGGACTAGCTCATACAGAAGAGCAGCCACTTTTCCTTGCCTTTGTTTCTAAATGCTTCTACATGAAGCAGTTGCTTTCTTGTAAAGCACAATGTTATGAATAAATCTCTTCTGCCTGTACAAGAGAGTCAGGCTTGCTAGTTTGTCCAGCTTCATCACTTGGGTCACCAAAATGACGTGCAGCTTGCAAGCTAAGTGTACATGTCTTGCATTTCATCTCAACTTTGAAAGGTGTATATTATTAATAGGAATAATAGACACAAGTGAACTTCTAACATACTTTTGCCAGTAGTGAAATGGAAGGGAGGACTGCTGTTACGCACTAACGGGCTGGACAGTAGCCAGTGTGACAGCTCCGTGCTTTAGAGACGGGAGAAGATGGCCTTGCGGAACAGGGACTTGGCTGCTCTAGATGTTTCTTTCCACAACTGTCATAGGGTACGGTGACAAAGTAATTGCTTTGGTTTGTTTTCATTTGGTGCTTTGGATAGTAAAATATTTTTGTGAAGGATATGAAAACAGGAACGTTATACCTTTTGTAAGCTGGGAAACTGGGTGAAATTAATGGGAATGGTGAAATTATTTTGTCGAGTGGGTATAATATTGGGGTGAAGTTCTGGCCCAGCTGAAATCAAAGGGAATTTTACCACTGAACACAAGAGGGTCAGGGTTTCCCCTGCAGGGTTTAGTCTCAGTATCTCTGAAGCAAAGCATTCCTAGAGTATGAAATATTCACAGTTACACTGCAAATTTAGTAACATTATCAAATGCAGTCGTGGTTATATTATTATCTTTCTTTGTGCATAATGGCAAGTCCCACATCTATGTGCACTTTGCAGTCGATCAGTGCAAAGAACAGTGCACATTGTCTTCAGAAATGGATTCTTAAGGGTATAAATTGATGTGGCATGACCTGCATGCCTTGCAGTATAAGACACTTAAATATTTTTATCTTTAGATACTTTAGATACTTTTTATCTTTAGAACTAATTTAAAAAAATAATCTAACCTTGTAATATCCTGAAAGCGATGAGACTTTTCTATTGATCTTTACTCCTGAGAAAAGGATAACAGAGGTGCAGTTGACAAGAAAAGTCACTGATGCTTCTGGTAATGTTTATCACAGTGGTAAAAAAGCAGAGTGATAGAATTTATTTCATGTGTACACCTTTGTGTAAACATTTAAGTACAAACAGATGTATCTGTGTAGATAACTCCTTTTCCTCTCTGTTGTTATGCTTCTGGGAAGCACACTGCAGGCCTGAGACTTTTCAGAATATAAATTTATCAAAACCAGTATGATTAATTAATCAGTCAATCTACTTAAGAAAACAGGAAAGGTACAAGGCCATCGCATTTGTCAGTACACTCTTCGCAGTATATTTGGGAAACAGTATTTTCAGAAAGTCCCAAACTCAGTTTTAAATTATTATCTTTGCTTACTTTTTAATGGAAAGGTAACTTTCCGGAATCTAGACCCTTTCTAAATGGAAAATGTGCAATATTATCTAAGGGAAGTATGAAGTTGATTTACTATGCATGATTTTTTCAGTTCTTTGTACACATTCCGTATGGTTACATTTTTGCTCAGGACGCATATATCTTTTTTTCTGCTGAACTTTTCTCGATTGCTTTTTTATCAGGTTTACAAATCAAATCAAACAGGTATATTGCAGAGCTCTCTGATATTATTTTCTGTGCTTATAGCACAATGTATTGAATTATGCTTGCTCATGTACTGCTGCTGCTATTCTCTCCAGATTGAGAGAGAATGACTGTGGGGGCTGTAAATTCACTTGGCTTCCAGCACCGCTGGTTAAATCAAGAGCCCTATTCAGGCTAGAGAAGAGACAGAGCAAGTGTTCATTACACAAATCAATTTGGTCAAAAGTACAGCACAGTGGGTACTCAACCATTGCTCACATAATATTGTCAACTTAATCAAATAATGCCTAGAAGACATTCACAAGCTCTTTCGCTCTGAGAAATAACTTGATTGGTGCAGCAGGAAAAAACAGGTGCTGTTTTGAGTTTTGTGAGGTTTTTTTTAATTTAATGAGCTTTCTTTTTTTTTTTTTAGATTTAAAATTCTAAGGATCTTTACCCTTATTGTGGGTATGTATACGTGAGGAACTCAGTGTAGCACCAAGCTTGCTATTGAGTATTTTTCTAAAATAAAAATAAAATTAAAAAAAAATCTATTGCTTTGCTTCTCTTTCTTTTCTTCCTGTAAATATTTTACAGGTTATTCCTACTAGAATTAGGCCGTTCTGCCTCTAGACTTGGTGTGGGTTTAAAAAATATGCAACTGCTTTGAATTTGTTTACGGATTATAGAAGAATGATCAAGACTTGGTAAAGCTTTTTCAAGTAATTCTAATACAATATATTTTCCATTTGCCCGGGAAGACATAATAGGTTTAGTTCAATTTTAGGCATTCCTACTGTTTATGTTCCATTTACTCTTTAAAATCTGAGATTGAGGACAGTGGTGGTGGTGTAGTGGCATGCAAACAGCTATTCTGTGACAGCATTTCATTACATTTAAAGCAGGGTTTGAGGGTGAAAGATTTTGTCTACACCACCCTTGTTTTGTAGAAAATGAAAGAGATTAGTCAATGAAAAAGAATGGAGGGAAAGTGCAGCACTCACAATTCCAGTGTAAGAAACGTTATGGGGCCGACTGTCTTCAGTAACAGACAGAAAGGGATACAGAAAATTAGTATTTGCTGGGAAGGAGGATGGTAAAGTTTTTTCTGCCCAAACAGTGTGCACAAGGCCCTCTCTGATTTCAGGTTCACTGAACATTCTGTTTTATTGCATGTGGTGCCTTTGCCACAAGTGCTAAAAATGGGAGATGACACTCCTGTGTCCAGTCAGGAGTAACCTGGGAAATGGGTTTGTAGAAGAGCTGCATAAAGGTTTTAAAGCCCCCCACTCACACCCAACCCCAAGAATGTATTTTTGGGTGAAATATATTGCAAATTTGGATTAGTAAGGTCTTAAAAAAAGGCAGGGGAAGATAATATTTCCTCCAAATAGGAAATTTTAAAATTTATTTTACCCAGAAGAACATCTCGTTTAGCACTTTTCTTCACTTTTATAAATTTTTTAAATTCTTGGGAAAAAGCTAGAAAATGAAAACAAAAAAATTATTTGCTGAAATAGTTTAGAAAATGGTTCTTTTCAGTTAAATTATTACTTTTTTTTTTTTGTAAATTACAGTAGTTTCTTCTGATGTCCAAAATTTGTAGTGCACGTCCATCCTGAGGCAGCACACTGGATCATGCGATCTTTGGTTGTGAGATGGAATGATCTAAGACTCTTCATGGCTCCCAAAAGGAGTCTCTTAAAGGACTAAAGATGCTCAGCAGGTGCTTCAGGAATACAGCGCAGGCCACTGCCTGTATTTGTATAATCACTACAAAATATATTTTATTAAGAATAATGTGTGCCTGTTGCCAGTTGTTAGAAGGAACTTTTTCCACCACTAAGGTTCTATAAACTTGCAGCATAACTAGCACTCCTTATTTTTCATCGCATTTAACCTGCTCTCAGTGAAAATGGAAGAGTTGGTTATAATGACAGTTGTGGAAAAAACTAAGCTGGCCAAAATAAATAGTGTTTTAAATTGAGTTTAAGAACTTGAGTGAGGTCTTTTAAGAGTAGAAGATTTCTGAGTTCAGGACACAAAAAAAATTAGTATTTTGGTAAAGAATTTATTTACAAAATATTAATTTTTTTCAGTTGTCCTGATGATGGATTTGGTTAAAAAGTATACCACATATTTATACTGAAAGTATCTTATATGAAATATAAAATAATTTTCTGAAACACCCTTGTTGGTTTAGGTTTACTTACCTATAAGAATGGTTTCAATTTTGATTTATTCTAACACCTACACCTTCAGCAGCTCACTGAAGTAACGAAAGTTAATGTCAATTTATTTCTGTGTACATGAAAATGTGGTCTTCTATTTCTGTATTCTGTATTTGTAACTCTCATAAGTTTCAAGACTATCATATATTAAGATTCTTTAGTATTTTATAGTTGCGAGTACATGGTGGAATGGGAACCAAAAGCAGTATGTGTGATTTGGCCAGAAAAGGCAAGGAGCATGACAGCCGTAGGTAGTGATGTATTGAAAGACAGAGAAGAGCAAATCAGTAAAAACTAATTCCTGTAAAATATGTATAAATATTGAAGACAGCTGAGACTCAAAGAGAAGTTTTATATCAGATTTAACTTGCATTAGTTTCAGTAACAATGTTTTCTGAATGCAGGCTAGTGAAGGATTTTCTTTTCTATGTAATTTTTTCCTGAGTGTATTTTGAACTGGCAGAGAATTACGTCAGATACTGTAATGAAACATCATATACAAGGGCATCTGATTTTAGTATTAGTTTTCTTAAAATCTTTGTTATTATCATTTACACCTACACACACTTGTGGTAGCTGATTTGATAATTTCAGTGATGAATATTAATATGATTCTATACTTAGGCAATATTATGAACATATCTATTTCATTTAAATTGGCTTGCTCAAGAAGTCAGTTTCACGAGGTTTATTTCTCTAAGGGGTTAGATATAGTTCTTCATTTTTTGTGTTAAATAGTTTCTCTTCAATATTTATGAGATAACAATGCAAAACATTTTTATTAAAATGGAGGTATGTATGTATTGAATAAGACTGGACAAAGGTCAGGAGAACAGTGAACTATAAAGAGAACTATCAATGAATACTAATAGCATGACACAGGGTCTTAAGATAGAAATATTTATTCTTTGAAATGATAAATTAAAATTGACATATGAAGACATATTTCTGCGTAGGCATGTAGGCATGCCTCACAAGATTTTTCTCTGAATGTTGTCCATACCTAAATTAAATTTCACCAAGATTAAACTTGTTTAGCTCGTATAGATCAATTGAGTTAGAAATTATTATGGAAAATTGAGCATCTCAATTCTGTATGAAGTGCCTGCAAATGCAATCAACAGTCGTTAAAGGATTCAAGTTTCAGCAACTTATTTTAACATTTATAACACAAAATGGTGCTAGAAACTTGCAGTTGTGTGCAATTGTGTATTAATAAATTTCCATAGCAAATGTTTTTTACGTAAATAAGACTTTGTAGCAGTGTCTGTCATTTTATAGTCAATAGGATGCCAAAGTTTTCATCCTGTGGTTCCCTCCAGGCAATACTCATCAATAATCTGCTAAAATATGTAACTGTTTATTAGGTTTTTTAAATTAGAAATACGTTCTCAGTGGAACCAGAAAAAAAGTCATGCAGCAAATCAGTGGAAATGACCTTTCGGTGAAGATGACAAATGACATCTTAAACCTCAGAGCTACAAACTAACCTGATGCAGTGCTGACTTACATGCATAGGAAAAAAACCAATCTGTAGTAATTTTCAAGCTGAGGACCTGCAGTTACTGTTGATTTCTTATAGCACCGAGGGTCTGTATTACCAGTGCTTTCAGCTCCCAGTGCACTCATAGCTTTACTTCTTGGTCTACCTGTTTAGAAAAACAGCTTCTTTTAAAATTACTTGAACTATCACATGCTGGATATTTTTTTTTTTAGTACCTTTAACAGTTATGAAGCATGATGTGGGATTTTAGAAATGTTTAGGAACTTCACAGTCTCATAGAAATGCCATACCTCAGGCTTTGCAAATGGAAGCAGTTTGGTTTGAGGTACTTACTGATGCCTTGTAATGAACATTGTACCAACTGTGTCCACGCCTGCGGTGTACTTTGTGACCACACTGGACCCCATCGTACTGACACGATGCTGTTGTGACCAATTATGTCACAACAGAAGGGCATAAAGTGCACTAAAAAAAAATCAGAATTGTGTTCAAAGTTCATACCTGCAAAAACTATATGCTGTTGAAAATAAAGTTGTAAGCGTTGATTTAGAAGAGCAGACAGGAAAGGAATTGTTCCCTTGTAATTTAAGGGGGTGCCTTATCCAGGGTCAAAATTGTAGAAGGAGAGAGACCCTTAAAGGCCTCTGCATAACTATTAGAGGAACAAAGGACCTCTTTGTTCTGAAAAATATCATAGCCATTCAGCTGGTAAGATTCAGTGGATCAGATCTTTAGTAGGCAACCAGAGGTACAGTACTAAAGTTATGAATAATAGGGATTTCAGGTGATTTGATGCTTCCTGCAGCCAGACTGTCAACTGAGATTGCTATTGGAATGTGCTGGTGCCAAGTTCTGCAACTGAGCGTACAAAAGGCAGCCAGGAGAGGGGTGGTTCTAGAGGGGATTCGAGCCAGGATGGAGAGACTGATAGTTAATGCCAGGCTAGAGGAAATCTTTGAGAGTGAGTATGAAATGCAATCCTGGGAAGAAGGGTAAGAGAACCTTTCTTTTTTGCATGACTCCTCACTGTAGAGTTCAGCCTCAGCTGGGTGATGATTGCGATAATTTCCCAACTGTCAGAAAAAGTTGTTGGTCTCAAAGAGGGAAGAAACCAATTAAAGAATATTCAGGTAAGTTAGGTGTGGTGTTTTTTTTTTTTCAGTTAACCATTTCTAATAAGCTCCGTTCCAAGGTACTTAAAGATTAAACTGATAGTATTTTGGAGCCATTAGTGTCTGTGTCTGTTACCTTGTGGAGAATGAGTAGAGGTACTGCAGAACTGGAGTAGAGTAGGCATAATACTGGTTTTTAAAGAGGAGGGAGAGAGAAATGTTGGTTGTATAGGGAAAATACTGGAACAGGTAAATGCGCGCTGAAAGTACAAGGAGAATAGCCATCAGCAGGGATTTGTCAAAAAGATAGTCTTTTACTTCTACAGTGGCCTTGTGGACCCAGGAAAAGCCTTGACTGTTATGTTTTGCTTTTCATAAAGCTTTGACGCTTTCACACAAGATGTGCTTTTAAGCAAGCTGGGAAATACGGTAAACATGCAACTACAATAGGCTGGGTGCAGAACTGGAAACTCTGTTTAAGAAGTAACTCACTATCAAAATGAAGAGATTTATTAAAGGGAGTTCTGCAGGGATTTGTGGTGACTCAGTGTTTTTCAGTATTTTCATTAATGATCTGAATGATGGAATAGAGTGTACACTTATTAAATTTACAACAATACCAAGCTGGGAAGGACTGCAAGTACATTGCAGGGCAGGATTAGAATTCAAAATAATCTTGATAAATTGCTGGTATCATCTGGAAAAATAAGATGCTATTCAACATCATCAAATGCAAGGTGTTCGCACAGCAATAACAAACAGCACAAATACAGCATGGAAAATCACTGGTTAGAGAGCAGTTCCATAAACAAGATTATAATGGATTAGAAGTTGTATGTGAATTTATGTTGCCATCTTCTATAGGGAAAAACCCCAATAAACATATGGAAAAGCAAATACCACCAGATAGCAGATAATTCCAAGGGTAAAATTTGTTGAATAGTTGGTTTATGAATTGTGATCTCTTTACAAAGTTAAATTCATGACTTTTTGATACGTGAAGGTAACTCTGATACTGCTTTGTACTCAAAAAATTAGGTCATGTGAAAAAACATACAGTCTGTACTCCCTTTTATGTAATTTCTGTTTAATGACAACGCTTGGGGGGGTTATTTATTTATTTGTTTTGCATAAACCATACTAATTTACTTGATTGAGTCAGGAGAGGCTATTGAAAGAGGCCAAACCCATAATAGGTCAGGACTTGTACTGATTGCATGCTAGACTGCGGGGATGTAGCGAGGCTAATATCATATACCAACTTCAATTGATTTTTAAAGAAATATCAAACACTGGTCTTTAGATCCTCTAGCAATGAAAATATTCTCTCGAAATGTATTATTTATGTGTAAGGTAAATTGTATTCTAGCTGTTTGAGTCCACAGGGCTTTGAAACTTTCCTTTCTGGGATTTCACTAAATCCAGCCTGTCCCCTGTCCTATGTGTATTTTACCTCCTTGGTGTTACTTGGAAATTTCTGTATAAGCTTCACATTCCAATTTCAATTTGCAGTTATCCTTCTCCAGATCTCCTAGGCTCATCCGTAGATTTCTGGATCGTTATGTGCTTTGTAAAGACACTGTTATATTGTCAAGCCTTTAATATGTTTTAAATTGTTAGCTCTGTTAATTCTGCCATACACTTCTTTAAGGGCATTTACAGGTATGAATCTTTGATGAGAGTGACTTTCTGGCTTCTGATTTTCAGTTCGCACTGCCCCAACTCTGAGACATTCTTTGCTGAAACTGTAAATTTCACGCTTTTGTGAACAAAAGTGGTAAAATAAAAAAGAAATACCCAGGAAATAACAGTACCTGTATTTACCTACTTCACCCATAATTTGTAGCTCCTTCATTTTAGCATCACCTTCAGAAACCTCACTGGCTTTTTGTTGGCAACGTGTGCATTCAGCTTCTTCATACAGAAGTTGCTCCTAATGTTTTGGTATGCTAATAGTGCACGGTTCAACCCTCCTACTCCTGGTTTCTCAGCATTTATATTAATACAATGAACAGAAATTACTTTTTCCAATTTGCCTTGATACATATGCTGATTATATAATTTCTTCCGGGGGCACCCTTTGTTCCTGAAGCTGAATAGCACCTTCAGAATTTTTTAATTCTCTTCAGATTAATCCAATCGACCTTAAATTCTTCTGGAGTGTTGTACTTCAAGAGTTTCCAGGCCCTGATCCCCCACCTGCTCTCATATACCAAATTTCCTTCATATTTCTCTCCTTTTAAAGCCTGAAGGTAGAGAGTAATCTCTGTGGTGTTTATGGATGGAACAGTTGCCTAAAATCTGAATTTTGAATTTTTGAGTTGGTTTTAGACAGCAAGAGATTAGCATGGAACATGTTTTTGTGTCTTAACAGCTGTATACCATGTTTAGTATTTAAATCACTAGAAAATTGTAAAGATTAACTATTTCCTTTGTGGGGCCCTGCCTGTGAGTTCAGGGGGTAGCAGATGAAGACGTGGTGGCACTGGCTCAGTTTTAGGTTTACACTTGAGCTGTTCCAAGTTCCTTGTTTGGATCACTTGAAAATCCTTCTCTAGTGCACGCAAAAGTTTGTATTTGTGTATGATTAGCATTGTATCCAATGAAATGTATACTCTGCTGATGAACTGATGCTTCTGCAGAAATGATAAGGACCTTTGTTTGTAAAGTGTTCTTAGCACAGGAGTATAGGCAATACAGGAAATTGTAATGTTTGTGCTTTGAGAACATTTGCATTTACTGGGGAAGATGATGTTGCATTTAACTTGCTAGAATCAAATTTATATGTAGTTATTGCTAATGTAAATTATGCATTCTGTTTGAGTTCTTTTGCTTCCTCCTTAACAGGCTTATTAGTACTAAAACTGTGTGGTAAGGTTTATTTTATTTAACCATTTTGATTTTGCTTAAAACTGTTGTCTCTTAAAAGAAATTTGATAGCAGGAAATGGGACATTTCTTTTTTCTTTTTCTGTTTTTTTTAATGAAAAAAGTCAGAAAGACAAGCTGAACTATAACATTAGAATATACGAGAAAAAATGAATACTTGGAAGATGAGTATGTTGAGAAGAAAGAGGAAGGACCGAGAAAATAGACGATCCTTGTAGTTTCATTCAACTATTTTCTTTCCTCCTCTTTTTTTCCAAATCCCTTCTACCAGTGCAAAAGTAAATAATTGTTGTTTTTATGTACACATGCAAAATTTTTTTCTAGTGAATGTGTGCTGTACACAGAATGATTAACTAGGCGCTGTATAATATCTTTAAAGAACACAGCTCAGACACTTCTATAAGATATTGATAGACCATTGGTAAGTTTTAATTTTTGGATGAAGAACATTGATTTTTTTTTTCCTAATCTCTGTAGGAGTTTATAATTAAGTTTGTTTGTTGAATTGTAATACACAGCAATGTCCTTCAATGATAATATAGCATTTCAAAACTAGGAAATATTATCCCCGTAAGAAGTACCATGACATGATCTTATTTTGGCGAGAAAGAAAATCTGTAAAACTTTGTTTCCGCATCTCACTTTTATGTCAGGCAACCTTCACCACTGATTATACTTCTGTTCCCTTTTACAGCTCAAGGCCTTTTCCATAATGGTGACCATTTATCTAGACAAAATGACCCTCTAGTGCCCATTAGCACTGCTTATGAAATGGCAACTAGGATGTGATGTGTTACCTGCCTCCTGTGTAGAAGTCCCAGTGGCCTCTGAATGAAAGTACTATTCTTATTTGAAAGTGTATAGCTTGCTTCTGCAAGTAGGCTGTTATTTGGACATGGAGATTCAGGTTTTTCTATTGGCAAACACTGATGAGGTTAAAGGGGTTTCAACTGTCTTATAATGTAGGGAGACATATTTACTCATTATTTAAAAATAGCTAAGAAAATCAACAAATAATAATCTTCCAATTTTCCGGTTTATTCCAAATACATATTAAAAATATCACTGAAAACATAGACAGTTGAGACAGATACAGAAACGGATTTGATTTTCATGTATTTCAACTTCTGGTATTCTTCAGTACCTTTCAGTGGATTTAACTCCTTTTCAGTCCTTTTTTTTTTTTTTTTTTTTTTTTTTTCCCTTTCAGAATTTAAGGCCACCACTTTATATTGAAAATGGCAGAAATACTTACAGTGTGCTTGAATTTGTTTTGCTTTATCCTTTTAGCAGACAGACGATGCAGCACAGACTGATGGCCAGCAACAGACACAATCTTCTGAAAACACAGAAAACAAATCACAGCCAAAACGGCTTCACGTCTCAAATATACCATTCAGATTCCGGGATCCAGATCTTAGACAAATGTTTGGTGTAAGTACTCGTACTTTATTTATGCTTTTTTTATATTTGCATTAAAATAGCTATTTTATATTATGGGCAACCATGAAAGCAGTATCTCTGATTTAGGCTGTTTAAACATTTTCAGTCAAGATTCTCTTTTCGTTTGTTTATAACCAAACTTGATTTGCCAGTCGCAATTGGGAAAAGAAACTCTACTGATTCTCCTGTATGTGATACATATGAGCGTACCCTATGTGTTGTGCTGGTTTGTGTTACATTCAAAAAAAGCTACTTACACTGGCTTAAAATATTGAATGCATATGTGTATCTGCTGTACACATCTGGATTTATATGCCTGTATTTATTGATTTTTTTGGAAAGCATGATGTAAAATAGTCAATGCTTGACCTCATGAGCAAGGGACCCAAATCTGTAGAAGTAAGACATGGGCTGAATTTAAGCAGGAAGTCCCGGAGTAGGAATCCTCACCTGTCTCCACAGGTATTGAAGGTCTGTAAGCTTCTGAAGACTTTGCCAGTATTTTTCTATATGACTCTCAATTTTTGCTTTTGCCTAGGCCATTAGCTACCTTCCTGTGCATTGGCTGTGTTCCACATGTCTCGTACGTGCCATCAATTCTAGGCTCATACCCATGAGAGGTTAGACCTGGTTTCTTCTCCCTGCTCCAAGAACTCTTAGGTTTATTTTGAAATGTCACTAAATAAAATCTAGAAGTAGTACTTGACCAGCTATTGGAACCCAGCTTTTCCTTTTTCAAGTTGGTACACTTAAGTATTCGTATTCCTTTTGCTTTCTTCTTTCTGACTCGCTAAAACTTAATTCTCTTCTGTGATACAGTTTGTTATACAGTGCAGCATCAAGGCACTATACTTCTCTCCATCTTTCATGTTCAGTTCAGATTTTTAAGTTCTTCTAATATCTTTGTATGTGAGTTAAGACATTGGTTTTTTCAGTATTTATGTATGTGAAGTGAAGGAAACAGTTGCTGGGAAAAGAATCCTGGTACAGTATCGGGAAATGAGAGTGACTGTTTTGCTGTATCTGATTTGCTACAAGTAACCTCCCCTAAATGCAGCTTACAGCACATCAGCAAAATAGCAGAAGCAATAATAATTAACGCTCTAGGGGAAAATATGCAAATTTATTTATATTAAACAAACAATTTAAAATAGATGGATTTTATTTGAAAGTATCACAGTATCGTCAGGGTTGGAAGGGACCTCTGGAGATCATCTAAGTCCAACCCCCTGCCACAGCAGGGACACCTCCAGCAGTGGCACAGGACGGCGTCCAGGCGGGTTTGGAATGTCTCCAGAGTGGGAGACTCCACAACCTCTCTGGGCAGCTGTGCCACTGCTCTGCCACCCTCAGAGTAAAGAAATTCCTCCTCATGTTCAGATGGAACTTCCTGTGCTCCAGTTTGTGCCCGTTCCCTCTAGTCCTATCACTGGGCACAACTCAAAAAAGACTGTTCCCATCCCCCTGGCACCCTCCCCTTAAGTATTTATAAGTATTGATAAGATCGCCCCCCCAGTCTTCTCTTCTCCACACTAAAAAGCCCCAAGTCCCTGAGCCTTTCCTCATAAGAAAGATGCTCCAATCCCCTAACCATCTTTGTAGCCCTCTGCTGGACCCTCTCCAGCAGTTCCCTGTCCTTCTTGACCCGGGCAGCCCAGAACTGCACACAGTACTCCGGCTGCGGCCTCCCCAGGGCAGAGCAGAGGGGGAGGATGCCCTCCCTCGCCCTGCTGGCCACACTCTGCTGGGTGCACCCCAGGATGCCATTGGCCTTCTTGGCCACCAGGGCACATTGCTGGCTCATGGTCACCCTGTTGTCCACCAGGACTCCCAGGTCCCTTTCCACAGAGCTGCTTACATTAAGTAAGTACATTAAATGAAAAGGGTTGGGGTTTTTTTTTTGAGGGAATGTAGTATTTTATAAGTGAATAAAAACTATGTTTCTTTTCAGTATTTCTAAGTCTTAGAGCTCAAAAGCCTAATGCTGGAGAATTGCTAGAGGTTTCCAGCTATAGAATGACTTGGTACCAGTAAACTTTTAGCTTCTGAATTGATAGAAAAGTGAAATTTCTGCAAGTGTGAGTTGAAGTATTTGATGTGAAATATGGTAACACTGCGTCATGACCATGTTATACGCATAGCAGATGACCTGTTTCCATGGACGTACAGCAGAGGAGGATTGCTTAAACATTAAGTCAATGCTTATAGGCTAAAGTTGCAGTTCAAACATTAATTAGATGGTGAATGCAGGAACATAAAATAAGCCAAGGGATAACAAATGGTTAATTTTCAGAACCAAGTTGAAACACTTTAATAAGCTGGAGAAGGAATACTGTCCTTTCTGGCCTGTAATTGTTTAGTATATATTAAATTACTGTAGTATAGGCTCATTTCTGCAGTTCCTTGGACTACTGTTAGATTACTCTTCATTTGCCTGCCTCTAATTTCTGCCTTTTTGTTTAATATATTGTGTCACTTATCAGTGTTAACACTAATCCATACTGCATGTTAATGAGAGATGAAATAACAGAAATGACCCACTGATACATTACAGTGTCACATCACAAAATGTGTGATATCAGAAAGTGTTCTAACTAAACGCTGCCCGAGTGAAACATTTATTCTCTTACTAAGCCAAGTCCAATATAACCTTTTTCTTTGGAATAGCAACTGTGGTCAAATTTTTTGTGTGTGAACAATGCCTAGATGATGGTGAGTGCTATTATAAGGTCAATTAGTTACTACTAATATTATAATAAACATACAATTCTGAGCAGGGAAAAATCCCCAGCAAGTCAGTATCCACTCTTGTTTTCAAAATTATACTCTAGTAAGACAAGAATTGCTTATGGAGTAATGGTTATCCATTTTTAGCAAGGGTGGAGAGAAATCCTCACTCCTTGAGGCCAGTGACAAAACTCTCAGCTGGTTTAATCTTATTCCTGTAAAGCACAATTAACCAAACTCCTTTACCTGTCCTGGAAAGCAAAAAGTCTCTGAGACAAAGGTTCTTCAGAGGGAAGGATGACCAGAGGGTGACAATGTTCACGCAGCTGTTTATCCTGTCTTGTTAGTGATGTTCATCACACTCCAAACAAATTAACTGGTAGCATATTACATGTGAAAAAAACAGTGATGGCAGCTGGCCTCGATGGATCACAAGGAAGTAACCTACTATGTGCAAAGACAAAATAAAATTAAAAAAAAAAAAAAAAAGAAGAAATTTGGGACTTTCACTTCCCTGTGATCACAGTTTAATGATGATTTCCTCTTTGTCAGGTGGTTTCACAGAACTAAAGTTCATAAATGCAGATGTGGAATGATAGTGACAAGTGTAATGATACATGTGATTTATTTGTAATATTGATCTGGCTCCTCTTCACTGTCTTTTTTGGTGCTTGACTATCTTTGATTTTATACTCTTTAACTTTTTTATGTGGCGCACCATTTTCTGAAACAAACGTTTGTACTGTATATGATAGAAGTGTTGAAGTTATCTTATTTTCATGTACCTTTTCTATTTCTTTGCAGCAATTTGGTAAAATCTTAGATGTTGAAATTATTTTTAATGAGCGAGGCTCAAAGGTAAGCAGTTTAATTCACCCATGGAATTTTTAAAATTTGTTTAAAGTATTTGTATGAGTAAAAGGAAACAACTGCACTGCTGTAAAAAATAATGTCTGAAATTCCATGTTAGCAAAAACATCTTCTGAGCTGTCATTCAGTTTTCTAAGCAGTATGAAAATCATTGGACTCATTTTATATCTTTTAAAGGGGGTAATTTTAGCTACTCTAAACTGTCATCTGTTTTATGGGAATGTTGATTTCTGCTGTCTGTATTCTTCAATGGTAATTATCTTGTTTATTTTACAAGATGAGTCCATACTTCCAGATATTTGTAGGCAGGTTTGTATTAGTACAGGTATTTTTTTTTCCCCTATTGAAATGAAAGATGATAATGATACCTAATAACTATCCTCTTTAGTAATTAGCTGAGAAAATATGTGATTGCTCTAGATTATCTAAGTGCAGATGTTTTCCTCTTTAGTTAAAGCTTCAGTACACCAACCCTTTGAAAACAATCTATTTTAACATTTATTTGACTAAAAGAGTTCTTATTGTATTTCAAACATTTAATTTTTTTCTGAAAATTACTTTGCCTTAAATGCATACTTCAATTTATTCAATATTTAAGAAATAAAGCAAGATAGAATGGCTATGACTGCACTAGCATCGTTAGCTGCTGCAAAACTGTAGCCCAGTATGCTTCACCTATGATATCAGCTACATTATAAGGGTTTATGTGTGTCATATGCATGATATCTTTTTCCTTGTCCTCCCATGTCAGACACACTAGAATGTTTATCCACCAATGCTTCAGTCTTCCCGTAACTCTCATATATGATTTATTATTAATGATGGAATTCTTTTCCTGTTACAGACAGTCATCTGTAATTTTTTAAGAATCAGATATATAATAAATCTCTCTTAAATCAGATATATTTTAATTTTGTTAATTTTGCCCTTAATGTGTTTATACCTATATACTAAATTTAAAGCCATCACTTTTTTTTTAATAAAATAGCTGAAATTTCCTGGTTATTTAAAAAAGTTATTCTGACATTCATTAATTAGTATCCTTCCCTGCTAGCCTAAACCCAATTGGAACATTTACTGCTTTTTCAGTTAAAAAACCAAAATATATGGAATTTGGTGGCTTAGGACCTCCTGCTCTGGCTGAATTTATTAGCATTAAATTATGACTGTTCAGTAGTCTTTGCAAAAGACGTTGATTGTCCAGAACGTCCTTCTGCTGGATAGTATTATAAATTTCAATAGACAGTCCCACACTTGCCACCTTTGGTTCTGTTGAAATGGAGTGGAACTGAGTACACTTGTCGTGGTGGTGGTGTACACGTTTGTTTAGCCATTAAATCTTACATATGTAGGACTTTAAACCACCACGTCTGCATCAGTCTGCATAAGTATAAGGCTTTTCTAAAAGATTTGTGGGGGGTGGGGTGAGGAGGTATTTTTTTAATAGTGATCTTCCAGTAGTGAAAACATCCTTGTGCTGAAAACAAGCTCCTAGAAAGGGTTTTGCAAGGGAGAGGTTTTTCTGGGTAGGCTTGTAATGTCACTACCTCAGATACACCCTCTGTGTTAGAGACTCTAAGACCTCCTATTAAATACTTCTGCGCTATCCAGTGCTCTGTTGGTGCATCCACTCTGGCTCTGAGTAAGCTGCTCAAGATAATTAAAGCCATTCTGCGATGCATCTCACCGCTTATGTATGCTGCTTCTCATCTTTTTTAATTTCAGGCATAGCTATGTAGCATTTTGATTTGCAGAAGTACCTTTAGATTCTCACGATTAAATAAAAAGTTAAAAAACAGGATTAGGAATAAGAGGAACATCTTTTATTTATTTTTTTTTTAATCTGATCATTTCATGTCCATTCTGTAGGATTTAAGATGCACCAGATTAAAGTCCCATTCCTGGCAGTGCTTATCTATGTTTTCATAAAATCCCACTGAAACTGAAAGGACTACTAGAGTGGTCTCAAACTGTGTACAGGTAAAAAAGTTTGCAGGATCAAAATTCCCGTTTGTTTCTAGCTGCACTTTGGCATAAACGAATTGCTAGATAATTTTTGTTTCTGTTTTTGTTTATTTCTTTTTATTCCAATAATTAATGTTTAAAAATATTCTTGCAAAACCAACAGAATTAAGCTCATTTTCATACCATAATAGTTAAGAAAAATGGAATTGCAGATTCAAAAAACATAACCCTGCAGCACCACCATGAAGTATAAAATAATTTTGTAAAAGGGAGTCTTTCCATAAAAGGAACCCTAAAATAATACAAGTTTCATACTACAAATTTCTGTTTGCTTGGGGGCATAGTAATAATTAAGGTAACTTTTGCTAGACTAGTACAGCAGCACTGATGACATTTGAAACTCTTTTTATCAGAATTGCAAGAATGTCAGTGTTTGTTTTGGTGTAGATCTTTCTTACAACCTGTGTTAAATAAGCAAGGCTTACCTTTGCCAATTCTTGAAGCTGTTGATTAAAGTAACATTGAAAACTGCTGGTAACTTGCCTTTCTCTGTGTCTACCACTCATCTTGGAAGGACAATTTGAAATATAGCTTCCATTACTGTGCCTATTTTAATGGTACTGTGCCTATTTTAATGGTACTCTGCTGTTTTAGCACTGAAGCTCTCCATGGAGCTGCAAATGGCTTTTTGTCTCAGCCACAGTTGCAAGGCTGCAAAGATACAGGAACATCAACAAGTACCATTCTTTTTACAGTTGTAAATTAATCCTCTATAAAGCTATATCCTATGTATATACTTTCATAAATATCTTTGTGTGTATTTATATTAATATATATCATATTAACATATATTTCTTCAAATAAGAAGAGCTCCAAAGCACCTCCCAAATTAAAACAGAATCTGCTCACATACTAACTTGGCTATTATTAAATCATTTGACAGACTTTAAAAATAAAATGCAGAAATTTACATTACTGGTTAATAAAATGCAGAGTATGTTAAGCTAAAGTAGCTGTTGAATCAGCTGCATATAAAATTAACGTTAACATGTTTGTGTAGATGTTTGGATGTGTGATGAATGAATCTATGTTCTGTGATTGAGTTTTTGTGTCAGCTAGGTAAAATTAAAGATTTGCATAAATAATAAGAGCTTAATTGAAATAGTGTTAATATGTGTAAAATGTAAGAAATTAAAAAATTACAATGAGTATTCTTTTCAGAATCTTTGAAGTTCCTGTCATATCTTGGCTTGTGGCTCCACTTTATATCTTTTTCTAATTTTTTAATATAATTAGGTTTTTTATCTTTCCCTTCAGTCGTTTGAAAAAAATTAACTAGTAGTGCTGTGAGCTAAGAAGACGGATTCCAATTTTTGACTCAACAAAATGAGAGGTCGTTGAAGCCCCATCCCTGGAGGTGTTCAAGGCCAGGCTGGACGTGGCCTTGGGCAACCTGGGCTGGTGGGAGGTGTCCCTGCCTGTGGCAGGGGGGTTGGAACTCGATCATCTTCAAGGTCCCTTCCAACCTAAACCATTCTATGATTCTATGATGTTTTCTGCTGTGAAATTTTCTTGATTTCATCTTAAATTATGAGCCTTGGGGATTTTTTTACGGAACCTTTACAAGATGAGAGGGAGCAGTTGAAGAAGAAATAAAGGTTTAAAGTGGAGCATGGGTTTAGGTGTAAGAAAAGGCTCTGCAGGCATCTGAACCGTAGGGATTAGTACTGAGGGGCGGGATTGACTTTCTCGCGAGCGTTCCTGGTGCTTTGGGGAAAAGAGAGTTACAACCTCAGTGTCTTGTGACAAAGGAGGTCGTGGCTTTGGGCTACAGTTGTGGAGGGTAGAATGGAGAAAAAGTGTGGAACCAGGTGTTCTGAGAATGGCTTCAGTTAGAAGCGGAGCTGCTGATAGAGCATTTCTGAGCTCGGGCTTCAGTGTGCCTTTAGAAGAGAGGAAAAAAAGGCAACAGACAATGTGTTTAAGCTACTTTGAAGAGAACGGAATATAAACTGCTACTGTATATAAATTGTGTTATAAACTGGCATAAATAAATGTGTCCTTTGAGTAGGTAAAACAACGCAAAAAACTCACATAATGATCCTGATAGTTTCTTAACTCTTTTTGCCGATTAATTAATTTTGTAGTTCATATCCATTGCTTTTCTCAATGTTTGGTGTCAGTTTTGCCTTAGTTTCATATTTGGTCTCTTCTTTGTATAAAACGTATAAATATCTTCACTTCCTTTTTTTTTTTCCCTTTTTTTCCTTTTTTTTTTTATTTTAATCGTTCACTATGTACATAATAGGAAGAACTGCAGAGAGTAAGTGGGTGAATACTGACCACAAAACTTAGCGAATGGACTGGAGAATGAGGAGAGATGATGCATGGCTTATTGCTGAGGAACAGCACAGAGGGAAGCTTTAACTCCATAGCTCAAGCTAAAGTAACAGTAAAGAAAAAGGTTGTAGTAGGACGTCAAATATGTGCAGCAATGCCTATTCTTTATAAAGTGGCTGTGTGTAACTTGCTCATGTTTCTTGTTACGAAACACCAAGTATGTAGAAGCTTATTTGTTTGGATGACTTTGGGAAAGCACGCAAAGGCTTTGCAGTGTTAATGTAAGAATTACTTCAAAGGGTTGGTGTATGTTTCTAAAAGGCTTTTTTGATGTCTGATATTTACCATTGTAAACAGTGTTTAATTTAACTTAGCACAATGAAAAGAATTTTAGTAGGATTGGAAATGTTTGTTTAACGTAGCATTATAAAGCGAAACCTTTGTTGTAGGCAGAATTTCATATTTGTCGAGTATTCTCCTGTCCCAGGAGATTCTGGAGTTTTACCAGTTGCATGTTCTATATGTGGAAAGTAATATACATAAATAGTAAATGAACCAGTTAAACTTATTCGAAACGTTTGCATTTTTATTCCTTTATCAGAGTTTCTTTTTCTATTCACATCATGTGATTTTATTTGATCTGTTAATAAGAGAAAGTTTATACTTTGTTCTAAAGGTACTTTTGTTTTGTTGGTGGTTTTCTTTTCTTTTTTTTCTTTTATAAAAAAATAAGTAAAGGCTGTATAGTTTGACAAAAGTTTAAGTTACCCTAGTGTTGCATGGGAACAATGTTTCTTATGATCACAACAGCATGATTAAGTAGGCAATGTTTTAGAGTATATTGACATTCAGTGTTGAATTTTGTGCACATGTTTTTTATTTCATTGATATATCTGCATGTCATTAAAACGTGGTTCATTTTCTTTTCTCATTAGTTCATTTTTTTCTATGTGAAGACACTAATTTATTTTAATTTCATTTTCTTATTGTTAGATTTATTTTCCTCTGTAGTGACATGTAGAAAGGTATTTTTGGTATCATTCTTTGAATTTCTCAGAGGGTATTATCTAACTGATGACAGAAAAAATTTGTTCACATTTGTCGCTTATTTATTGCACATCTCAATACGATTATAATTTTTCTAATTTGCATGTTACAGAAATGAAGCAAGGACAAGAAAATATTAAATTAAAGAGAGAGAACATAAGCAAACAAGTGGTCATTGACTGAAATAATAATGTGCATGTTGTTTTCCCCCCTTCTCCCTCCTGCATGCAGGGATTTGGTTTCGTAACTTTCGAAAATAGTGCTGATGCGGACAGGGCGAGGGAGAAATTACACGGCACCGTGGTAGAGGGCCGTAAAATCGAGGTGCATGTTCAAAATATTTTCCTTTTCATCTTTTTTATAAATGTCTGCTTCACTCTCATTTGTTGTTTCAGATGCATCATTGGTGTCTTCTGTGTGCTCCCCTTTCCCCTTCCCATTGTTTATATATAAATTTATATATAAAGAGAGAGAATTGGCCTTACTTGGGTTTTTTATTATTATTTCTTTTGTAATTATTATTATTATTATCATTATTGCTGAAAGGTGGATGACAGAATTGAGAAAAAAAAAAAAAGAAAGCTTTAATCTTTTGAAGTTATCATTTTGGATGTTTTGTAAATCAATGGGTGCAGTAGATTCCAAAAACCAGCCAACAAAAAAATAAAAAAAAAATTAAGAACAACAAAAAAAAAAGTGTGACAGACAAAACAAAAACAAACAAAAAGTTGGTTTTTTATTTTGGTTTTTTTTTGTTTGTTTGTTTGGGTTTTTTTTGGTTTTTTTTTTTGTTTTTTTTTGCTGCAGGGTTGATGTGGGATCCACAGTGGCTCTCAAAAAATTCAGATTGGGAAAGAAGCATCCAAAAGATGTACCAGAAAAAGAGACAAAGCCAGACTAGAGACCGACCAATCTTAACATCTAATTTTTAATGAAACCCTCAGGCTACCTTGGCTGGATGGCCTGAGCCATTCATATCTAATAAAAAAACAACACAAATGGGCTTTAGTACCACTGGATCCCCTTCAATACTGCCTCAGTCGTATTTGTTAGAATAAAAAAAAATACCAATTGAAAATGCTGTCGTCTTTTGAGTAAGATGTTGCATATTTTGCCTTTTCATTTTCCCCCTTCGACGGTAGCGCTTAGGGCCCTCACCAAACTCTCAGTAACCATGGTAACTGTATACATACCCATGCTGGCGATGGTGCTGAATGGTAAGTGGAGAAGTCCATCTGCCGTTTCACGTATTTAGCGCTGATATACCACGTGAATTTTTTTGACTTGTTGTATTAAGTTTTCTTGATGCTACATTTTTTTCTATATTGGTACGCCTGTAATTGAGTGTACGTTTTAAGCAAGCCTGGGAGGCACTGATTGGATTGAGGATATGACTTCGTGCACATCTTACTCAGATTGTTAACTCCATATTGTGTTAAATAATGCACCCTCTTTTTATCCTTTTGTTAGCTGTGATTTTAAAGCTTGAATGATTTTGTTAATTCTTGCAATGAAAAAGGCTCTTGTTCCAAGTGTTGAATGCTAGATGTTGCTTTTCCAATGGTACTTCTCTTCTAAAGGGTTATGTTGCACACTGCTAAAATCGTTTGTCCCTTTTTTTGACATTTTCTTTGTTTCCTTGTACCTTGTCTCTTTCCCTTCTACTCCACTGCATGTTCCTTCATATGATCTTTTTTTTCTGTTTTGAGTATTTATTGTATCAGTGTTATCATGGAATACAAGCATGCTCTTAAGTCTTAAATTATGCAGTACCTTTTAATTTGCTTTTAATGTCTTTTTATTAAAGTTTAAATGATATGATGTTGCTTTATTGAAATGATTTGTAAGTTAAAATGGTTATGAAAGTAAATGTAATTATAAATAGTATGATTTTGTTATGCACCTGTTGCCTTCTATAAATTAAATTGCATTTTATTTTTACATGACTAATAGCAGTAATAATGCATGCATTTAATAGTAACATGAACCCTCCCTGTAACCCTTTCTAATCCAGTGTTCTATGTGCTTAGGTAAATAATGCAACAGCACGTGTAATGACAAATAAAAAGACCGTCAACCCTTACACGAATGGTAAGTGCATGAGATCTCAGTGCTTTGTTTTACTGTCAATGCATGTGAAACCTCACGCTTCTGCTGAATGGGCGGACTCATCTACTCACGAAGTGCTGTAGTCTTCATCTCCTTTGCCTCAGGCTTTGTCCAGCGACCTAAAACGTGATATGACTGGGCATAAATTCCATCTGTGTAGAGTTCAGCTAATTCACAGCCATGTGGGCATAGCATGCATCATTTTGCCTGGTTGGAATTTGAGTGTTTAACCGCAGTGGCTTTTGTATAGGAAAATACACCTGATAGGAGTGGTATTCTCTTCTAGCTTTGTGCAGTGTTAATGTTGTGATGAATGAACTAATTGGAGGGTTCAGTTTTGCTTGGACGAGGGAGGTAGGGAGACCACCAAAAAGAATGTCTCAGGCAGGAATGAGAGAGTTTTTAGTACCAAGACATGCATCGAGTCAAAGATAATTTTCTGTGTCTTCCATTCACAGTTTGTTAGAAGTAAAGGGCAAACTGTAGCTGAGTGCTGCTTCCAGCTGCTTTGCCCTGGGAAAAAAATCTAAATTTCAAGCTATCTAAAAAAATTCATTCTAATACTGACCAAAGTTGGTATAACGTTGTACCTTAATGGTAGAAAAATAATTCATAGATATTTAAGGGGTTTGGAAGCAATACATTTTTAAAATGTTTCCTTTGGCAGTGTTTGATCATGTTGCTTGAGTTGTTTGCCTTTCCTAGTTCAGAAAATTCTAACAAGTTCCTAACTCTACGACATCAAACAATAACACATTGATTGAAGTTAATTGCAATTACGTGTTCCAGTTTTACTAGACTGTGTAGTTATAATTATTTGCTTTTCAATTTAATTAAGTTTTTCCCATCCAGTAGAAAGCAGATGAAATCTGCACATACATCAGTAAAGGTTTCCATAGGTAGATTAGACTCTTTTCCATTTAGAAATATAAAGGATCTGATTTTCTATATCTGAGGTCTCATTAGTGAGGTTTTACTAAAACCCAGGCCACACAGTGGCTTTATTTTTTTATGAAAATGTCATAATTTTTTCCTACCACAGTAAAAATAAAATAAAGTGATGGTTTTCATTTGGCATGCGATAATTGAGCTACTTAAAATGATCTGGAGAAGAAGAGTCTGAAATTCCTCATGCTTTCTCAGAAACTGTTTTCCTCCTTGTTTTGTATGTAAATGTGGAACTTGGCAAAAGATGCAGATGGGAAAATTTCAGTTTTTACTGTCTTTAAAACATCTCAGTGAATCTAAGGAAAGAGACACAAAGCTTGACTGGATCACATAACAAGATTTTGTTGCAATAAGAAGCTAAATTAACTATATGCATACGCTACTGTGAACTTTGTTTGCTGTACTGTAGTGATAAAAGGATAAAAGTAGGTTTTTTTTTAAATGATGATATATATTTTCTATTCATATTATCCTAGGGCTACAAAACTGTTAATTAGCAAACAAGACGTTACATATCACCATATCTAGTGCTGAAGTAAAGGAATGCTGGAAATAGAGATGAGATTTTTAGGAATCTGGTTTTAGAAGTACTTCATCTGTGTGTCCTGCGCTGAAGGATTACTTAGGTCACACATTATCATTTATTAATATCCAAAACTAGAATGATGACAATCTGCTGTTAAGTGTTTCCCACTTGAAGTGTTCTGTGTCTGTCATTTTCCATCCTGTTCCATCTGGATCTCACCAAAAGTATGAAACATCCTGTTTAGTGCATAAAAATTAGCACTTATGTTTGTTAATCCATACATCCAAGGTGTTGCATGCAGGGTGGTCTTTTGCGCACCTTTTGATGGGTATCCACCAAGGCAAACTCTGGTTGTAGTTCATACATTTTGATTTTTTTAACTTTTTTTTAAATATCTGAGATCCCCTACAGTAAACACACACAGAGAATCATGTTGTTCTTGCATAATCATTACAAGTGACAAGGAATGAAGTGTAGACGTGCAAGGTGCTTTGTTTAGTTTAATCAGTGCTTCTATTATCAGTCATCCTGACATTGTATGATTCTAGTTCTTTATCACTTTGTCAAGAATTAACCAGTGCTTTAGCTGATTCTTAAGGATTATTGTTGTCTAAAGTAAAGGTCTCTTCTTTCAAATAACGTGTAAGGTTAGTTTTTCTGTGTTCTTCTACAAGCGTGTTAACATTTGCAAGATGCTTCTGATGCAGATAGCCAGGACCTTTTTGTTTGCACATGCCTATCTCTTCAAAACAACTCCTTTTTTAATGTGTGGCTTTATTTTTCAAGGAGTATGTGGTGACTGACATGTTATTGGCAGGTATTCAAAAGGTAGTTGGGGCACCTGGCACCTGTTCTATTATATGAAAACATCAGGCACTAATATTTACTGTAATTTATAAATAAGATACACTCACTTTTGTCTTTCATTCTTGAATACTGCTGGTTGTTGATAACAGGGCTCATGTTGTAAATATGGTGGCAAACATCAGTAGAACTTAAAGCACAAAAACCTAGACCTTTTTTTTTTTTTTAAGATATGCAGCTTCATTCAAATAAGTGGTTTACTTTTGTGTCCTAGATGGTTTTTGAAATAAGTATGCTTTCCAGTGACTTTTGACGATTCATGAAACAAGCAGTTAATAAATGCTCAGTTGCTAGGAGAGCTCTTTCTGTGCAGGCTTGTTATCAGACACGATGATTTTGATGGCTGACCTTATGTGCTTTGGAGATAGAACTACCTTTTCTTTGCAAAGAAATTCATTGTCAGGAGTTCTACTTGTTGGCAAAAATATCTTGGAGACATTTTTAGATGTTCCAACCTATCCTGTTCACAGTTACATACTTTCTTCTAATACCCATATTGCAATTCAGGGTGCTCGTCCAAGTGTTGTGGGGAACAGAGAATCATGCGCAAGTAGATTCAAAGAACCACAGCAATGGCTGAGGAACACAACACAGTGATCAGTGGAGGGATACATATGCTTTAAAGTTTATACTTGCAGTGTCTTGAATTTGAGCCTTCTGTTGATCTAAACTGAGTTTCAAATTCACAGCAAGTGACTATTATGTACATTAAATTCCCTCCCTCTCCCCTTTCCTCCTCTCTGTTTGCAAACAGGAGGAAAACAAACAGTGTCCCAGGGCTTCTTTCCCGCTAGAGCATTCTTCCAGCCACGAGTGCCTGTCTGGCCTATGAAGTGAAAATAATCCTCTGCATCGCTGTGCCCCGCTTTCCACCAAAGCTTGTTACGCTGTGCAGTGTGATTATTTCCTTCCCTTCAGCATGCTTAACCTGTATTTATTTTGATGACTGTACAAGGTGGGGGTTTGGGGCAGGCAAAGGAATTGTTTGTTTCCTTGTTTGGTTTTTAAGTTTTGAGCTTTTATAGTTTCAACTTGAGGTGGAGATTAGTATTGTGACAGTGAGAAAAATGCACAAAATTACACCCACTGCAGAGAATGTGCCTCCTCCAGCTGTTGATGCTCACTTGAATACATCAACTCCTATCACACTTGATTAACCCACAGAGCTATGGGCCAGCACATTGCTAGCTGACAAGATAAAGTTAAGTTTAATTACTGTTATTTTCACGATGAATGAAGTATTTCCTGTATAAGCTCCAAAAAGTTAGATGAGACAGCCATCACTGTGGGAGAGGTAAGGAACTGAAAGATGAGCGTGGCTTTCAGCTGTGAAAGAGCAGTCTGCGTCTTCCAACATTGTTTCTTTCTCTCAGACAAGTTGTGGTGCTCTTAGTGTAACTTAGAAGCTGAGAGATGTGTATCAGTTTCTTTGACAGCAAAAGCTGACAGATCTGAAATTCAGTCCAGTCTTTCATTTTGGATGGTGTTGATCAATGGTCTTTTGAGGAAGTAATGAGTTTGAAATATTAAATATCCCCGAAGCTATAAAAAGTTAGATTTTTACTGAAAGTCTCAAAATGTGGATGATTTCCCATCACACAAAATTTGGCTAAGAGTATTTGTTATACCATGAGATTCCTGAGTATAAACCTGTAGTATGTAAAATAGAAGGGTCATACAAAAATCCTGTCTTATTTTCATGAATAAAGTAATTTTAACCCCCATTGGTTGGCCATTTTTCAGCTTCCATAGTTGTCTTTTAGGTACATATATCAACCACAGTTGCTTCGGCAGAGCAACTGCATGCAATGCTGCTCGTTACTCTGTTTGAACTTATGAATGAGTTGCATTTCAAAAACACCCCTCACCTCTGTTAGCGAACAGTTAATTACTGGTGAATAGATACTGTGCATCGGATAGACATAGGAGTATTTTTAAAAGGTGGGAACAGTTTTCTTTTGTGTTGTTATTGAGATTTTGTATTACACTTTTTCAGTCGTTTTATGCATTAATGGTTTTATGATCTTCTGCTGTCCTTTTGCATTACATGATATGGCCAAGGCAGAAACAAGCCTCAATACAGTTTGCATTTAAATTCTTCTAACCTTAGCTCTTCTGATTTTGAAAAGCCTTATTGTCCCTGTCTTGTGATTGTACTTTGTTTCCAGCAGCATAGTTACAGGATCTATTTAAAGTAGTGTAGTTCTTGAGTTTGAGATGCTTTTGCTCAGGTTTTTTCTTTCTTTATTCCCATTTATAAATGGTGCTTCCCACTCCTCTGATTCAAGTGTGCTTTTGGAAAACCCCTAATTTTTCAGTCCCAGTAGTTCAAATAATTGTTCAAACACTTAAAAAAAAGAAGTGTGGATGGGGGGATGTTCTGTGGAGTTTGGAGTTAACTGGGAGTGTGGATCTACCTGTGGCTGAACAAAACACAGTAATTGGCACTTTACCGCAGCTGAGAATGCTAAGGAATTTGCCAGTGTTTTCTCCAGCTGCTCTGTTACCCCTTCCCCTTCAGTTCCTTCAGTGTTGCTCTCTCTAGCATCACATATGCTGTAAACACAGTCCCTGCTTCTGCAGCAAGCCTGTGCACTCCGGGCTTACCTGGTAACGCTGCATCGGGTGTAAGGGCACAACAGTGATTAGCTGGAGTTTGGCCAGAACACACGATACAGATCTGTTGGTTCTGCACTTTGATTTCATGCCAGCTGTGGCAGGACAGTGATTCTTTAAGACAAAGGCAGTGGCTGAATGTGTACCACTTCAGAGCTTTGCAGAATGTGACTGCAGCATTTTCTTACGTGCCAGGTACTTTATAGCAATAAGCTAACAGCATTTATCAGCTGTAAGTGCAGGCGGTACAGTCACTTCTGGTACCTGCCTGTAATTGTCCCATTTCAGTGCAGACAGTCTGATGTACAAATGCAAATGGAAAATAGTCTGGAATTTGACTGGGGTCCCACAGTGCACAATTCTCTTTCATGTCACAATAGGCATGTCCAGACAGTGTCTACGCTTTCATTTTTCCCAGAGTAGAATAAAAATGCTCAGATTATTTGATTGCCTTGTAACCTACACTAACACATGCTTATCAGAAATGTTTATGTCCAGCAAATGAATTGTTTTGGCCTTTCTGGCTTGTAACCAGAGAGTTAAAGCAATGAGAAAGAACTGATCTACTCTGGTGCTATGTGATACAGAGATACCTGAACTAGTTCTGACTTAATTCCATAATTTAAGGGAATAAGTCCATGGCAACTGTGCATTGCAGTCAAAGTAATTCACCTGATAATTTACTCCAGTACTACATGTCCAGAGAATGCTGTGTTTCATTACTTATTTCCATACCTCAGAGTCTGATACTAAAGATCAGTAATCTAAGATGACTATTAAACGTTCATGAAAATGACCTTTTTTGAAGCCATTTTATCTGTGTACCTTTATATAAGAACAAAATTAAAAAATCTTTATTATCACTAATTGCAATATTAACTCCATTATGTTTTTATGTTTGCTGCAGGCTGGAAATTAAATCCAGTTGTTGGTGCAGTTTATAGTCCAGAATTCTATGCAGGTAAGGATTATGCTATAGTTGTCCATGCCATATTTTATTTTAGTATTCTTTAAAACATACAAAAGTACACAATATGCATTTGGTGTGAGGTTTGGTTTCTTTGTTTGGTTCACGTTATCTGCAAGTCATTTACAGATTTGTGATGCAGGATTTTAAGTTACCTGGGCATACTAAAGTTTATATAGAAGATATATGAATATCTTTTTATTGGAAAGTAGATAGTATAACATGAAATGTACTGCAGTATCCCAATCTTACATGAGATTTTATTTTATTTATATTTTATTTTATATTTCAGTGCAGTCACTTTCCTCCAGGAATTATTTAAGCGTAGTGAGCAACAACAACAAAACTATCAGTATATATTTTGTGTATATACATGTACATAAACAAAACACACATAGGTATTGAGTATCTGTGTTACAATTTTTTTCTTTAATTAAATTAAAACTTTTGTATTTTAAATCTATATTATCACTTGAGCCTTCACTGAGACTGAATTCTGGTCCTGGTTACAATTTGGAGTTCATGAGATACAGTCTTTTTCTACTGGAAGTCAGTCATGGCTAGCAACAGTTTCTAAAGGTACTTTAGCAACAATAGTATTGAAAACAAACATGGTTGTACTCCAGAACCCGGTTGTTTTCAGAGGAATTTGAATCCTGCCCGTAAACATAATCACTAGCAAGTCCAAAAAAGCCTTTTTTTTTGAAAGCTAATAATTTACATCTAAGAAATAATCACTGTAAATCCAAATGCTTCTAATAGGTAATAAAGTTGCCTTCCTTTTTTAGGTTCCAAAATCATATATGAGTCTTCCATGACTTTCATGGAAAACTCTGGGAATTTTAGCATTTTCCATTTGGATCTGTTTTTCAGTTGTCTGGGTGTGTATATACTGGATACAAATGCCTAATCATGTTTTAAAAACCAAAAATATTTATCCATTGTCACACACTTAGGTAATGAAGGATAAAGAGGTACTTGTAGAATACATTTTTTACAGCAAGTAAAGAACAGGTATAAGGACAGCATTTTTCACAATGGTGGTTAAGCATGGGAAGAGGTTGCTCATAGAAGCTGGGGAATCTCCGTTCATGGAGATATTCAAGTCTCAACTAGACAAAGCTGAAAAATTTTCGTTCGTTCAAGGGACTTCAAGAGACAGAAAATGTTAAATAGGAGTAATGTTACAGATATTTATTTAAAAAAAAAGCTGCCTGTAATACATCCCGTGCCATCTGCTGAGACAGATGAAAATGCTCCAGTCAGGGTAAAAGTGGCACAGTACAATAAAAATACTAAGTTGGCATTCATGGAATTGCAATATTTAGTGTAGGCAGAATTTATTTCCTTCCTTGATGTATGCCTGCATTGACAGCAGGAATTTAACATTGATCTCGTTTGAGTAGTTAGTGAACCAACCCTGAACCTGCATAAATTAGAAAGTAAGAGTTATTAGTCATTTTATATAAATGACTTTGTGTTAATGACAAATATAATAATATTCCCATAGTACAGTAATCAATTTTCTAATACATATGCAGAATTAACAATCTGACTTATAATTGTCTCATGAAGTAGGGCATGAAGAGTTCACATAGTTTGTAAATTAAAATCAATATTTTCAATCTCTCCTGAAGGTAATTTTCCTAATTTAGTGGACTTTTCCCTAACATTTATTTTGTCTTTTAATTATAAAATGGCAGGTTATTGATTTTTTTGTATAACCTCCTAAAGTCCTGAGTGTATTTTTATTGCCAACACAAGGGAGGTGTTTGCCCTTCTAATGAGAATCTTTAATTACCATTAGAAGGGTATTAATTTAATTTTATGAATTATGACATGCATTCCACTACACCTAAGAAAAAGTTATATCAAGATACTTCATGTATTTCAGATTTTTTTTCTGTTTATACATGAAGGCAGTCTTGGGCTTTTTTTAAAATGCGTATCATGCATATTTTCTGTATTGATTAAAAGATAATTTTTTCTCAGACATTTAAACTTTCTTTTAAGTAATTTATTTAAAAACAAAAGAGCTCTGTGCAGATCTCTTGAAGTCATTAGAAAATGAAACAGTAAAAGAGCAATGCAGTTCTTGCATGTTGTAATAGAATACTGCAACATAGCTTCCTTTTTGGGTTCCCCCTGCCACCTTACTTGGAGAAGAAGTAATTGTGCTTTGGAATATTATAAAATTAGAAATGTGATTTTTAAGAGAGTCAAAGTTCTTCTTATTTGGTTTAATTATTGTCTCCAATACCGTCATGTTAAAATTGTACCAACTCTTTCATAGTCAGTGCAAGAAGTTCCTCTACCTCCTAATAAATGATGAAAAATTTGGCCACTTCTGAAATAAAGATGATACATTTGCAGAGAAACTGTTGATTTAAAGTACCTTTAATCTTCATAAATAAGTAAAAAAACAGCAGGTTATACAAAGCTGTCAGGATGGCACTGATGAATGGCAAATTCACCCATTTCTCAATTGCCGGTGGAGACACACGCCGCAAGGCTTAACCGTATTGTACATCATATCTGCCAACTCATTTCTGTGATTAAATATTCCATCAGTGCGGGCTATAAGGCGGTAAAGCTTAACAAGATTCATAAGATGCACCACTTGAATACACATAACTCACTTCCTTGGATAGAGAGCACCCCGCATGCAAAAGAAAATTAGAATTGAGTTAAATTACTCCATAAGACAAGATCAATAGAGAAAGGAAAAGATCCCCTAATGCAATGCAAATCTACGATATAGTTATGTCCTGACAACTTGAAGCAGACAATTAAAGTCAAATAGGGAGGAACGCAATGTAAATCAACCCTAAAACCTTGAAGGTAATGGTAAACAGTAGGACCAGTGACATGATTGTTATAGCTTTGCTTTTTTTCTGAGTGTACACTTCTGTAAAAGAAAACCTTTATTGAGGAAACGCATGACAGCTAAAAACGCAGAGTGTAAGATACATAGTGGAGGCACAACAGACACTATGTAAGTAAAGTATTACTTGGGGTCTAGAAGATACTATATATTTACAAAACTGTAGATTTTTATTCCTGAGTAGCCCTTCTAAGACTGGTTTTCTGACTTGGAAATGCTCATGCTGTAGTAAATTAGAATGCTCCAGAAATATGGCTATTTAGGTCACGTGGTAGCATTAATACAGATTTCCAGTGAAATGTTCACGGAGTGCGATGTGAAGACTGCTGTTGTAATCCTGAGGCCTAGCAATGCTCCCTAACAGCTGCTGACTGCGGGCGTGCTGGTGAGCACGCGAACTGGCGCACCTCCTGCCCTTCCCACAGGTCAGCTGGGAAGCCCTAAAATGACATTTCATAGGGAAAAAAAAAAAAAGACAACAGTGATTTTTTTTCATTTATCATTTTCTGCATTTCACAAAATTCCCCTTTAGATATATCATAATTGATAGGTAATTTTTAAAAATTTACTTCTGTCCACATAGTCTCTTTCTAGTAAATAAAGTTACAGTATTTAAGGCACTTTTCCTCCTTAGGAGAAGGAAATGCTTAATAAAGTTATCATTTCCATTTTAGCTTATCTTTTCCAGTAAACTATTTATCAAGTCCTTAGGCAGGTCCTCATGAAGAAATCTGTAAGAAGCACTGTGTGACTGGTCTCACAAAGTCTTCAAGTGAACTGGGACAAATTTTTCATTTATTTGTATATGCATCCAATTTTAAAACTATCTCATAGTGACCCTTAATTTTGCTATGTTAAGCTAGAGTCTGTTGTCTTCCCCCATACACTCATCTATGGCTGGCAAAATACAGATTGGCAGTTTGGTTTCTTTACTAGGAGTACTCTGGTACTTTCTTACCATAAGCTGCTGCATTCTTTGTTTCCGTGGCTTGTTATAATTTTTACCTGCTTATTTATTTTTATATATTGTATACTTTATCTCTAATACCTAGCCTTCCTTTCAGCCTCAGGCAGTCTGAAAGCAAAGTTCCATGTTGTTCCTTTCAGTTATTGCAGTGATTTCTATTTTCTTCTCTTTTGGTTTTTTGGATTGATGAATTTTTGAGCAATCTTTTTCACTCTCCTTAATGGAATGTAGAGTATTGTTGCCCCCATATTACTACAATAGATCAGTCCTTTGAAGCTGGTAGCTTGAGACACAGTAAGGCCAATTTAAAAGACTTTGTCCTTGTAAGTGGCAGAAAATATCTTTTAGGGCACCTACCTGTTGGAGAGACTTCTTTTTGACAGTTCCAGTATGCAAGGTGGGGGGAAAGATGTTACAGAAACTACCTGGAAATCCGGTGAATCTTCTTTCAGTGTAAAGTTGAATTCACAGTGACCCACATGAGAAAATATTCTTATCTATTCATAACCAGCAAACAATATTTCAAAACTTTTAAAGTTTCAGTTGGCAGTGAAAACAGAAAGGATTTAAGACTAGTGAAGAAGAACCATTAGAACAAGTCATGGAGCACAGCTCTATTACTTGTTATTAATAGAGATCCCGTTCTCCTTTTACTTAAGCGACTAGTTACATATTATTTTTCCTGAGTAGTCATGAAGTGCTAGAAGTTTTTCAGAAGCTAGTTTTAAGAGTCATCCTATGTAGGTGAGTAGTTGTATTCACTTCATAAATAGTCTTAACCCGGTGAGGACTACTGTAGGCACCCAGTTTCTTGGGCAGTTAGTAGTTATCATTCCAAGGTGGCTTGGACAATTTCCCCCATCAGTTAAAATGAAAGAAGGAGGAAGAGCTTGTGCTTTTGACTGGTTTTTTTATGCCCTCAGAAGACAGAGAAGTTTTAGATGCCTGGGGCTTTCTAGCCTGCTGTGGATTTGGAAGCTAGCAGTATCCTCCATACAGCAGATTGAGTAACAAACTTCATTTCACAAGTTTGTTTAAAACTTTGAAATATAATGTTTTATATCATTAAGAAGTGAAGAAATACTACAGTACTATATATATAAACATGCATTTAAGTAAGAGGAATTCAGGGGAAGAGAGGATTCCTGTATGTTTGCTAACGCTATTTCTCTTTGTTCATGTCCTAAAGCATCTATTTCTGGAGCGTAAGAGCACCTGGGATTCATTTCATCTTTCTAGTGTTTCTCTTTGAATTTAAATGACTCTTGCATAAGCTCAGCAAATACCCTAGAAACACTTCTCAGTGAAGGTGTTTGGAGTTTGTGAAGCTGAATTACATGCTTGCACAGCAATTCTAATCCTAGGGTAAAAGTTCACTGTACCGTATCTGTAAAGCATAATTTTGGTGAAAACCGGCTGTCACTGTATAGATCAATTCATTTCAGAATTTGATTACATACACTTAGATTTGAATTTAGCCATTGACAAAGCAGATATTCCTAAATAAATGTACTCAACATTGTTAGCTAAACAGTTTAAGTAATTTTCTAAGTACAGAAAAATTAAATAATTATTGTTTAATATTCCACCTGTTATATCTAGATGCTCCTTTTCAAAGCATAAAACAAAGCTGTAACTGTTGTTTCAGAAGTGATAATGTTAAAGTACCATCATACAAATGATGACATCGTACTTAGATTAACACCACTGATGACAGCTAATGCATTTTTAGAACTTCTGTGGAGCTGTTACAAGCCATTATAGTGGAAATACTGGTTTATGGAAGATTAATAAAGCCAGTAGAAAAATGGAATTCTGCATCTGCACTAGCTATTTACTCAAAAAAAAAAAATATCTTCCAGAATTAATTATGCCTTATGCTACATTATAATGTGTTTTTCATTAAAATGTATACCATCATGGAAACTAAACAAGGATTATTCAAAGAATAATGCCAATGACTTATTTCTTGAAAGATTAGTTTAGTTAATTATACATTCAAATCTGGAGCAAGGTTAATCGACCTATATTTATCATTGTATCGAAGTCTGCACATTTTAAAGAGAAAATTGCAGATACTGTCAGTATTCCCCTTTTAAAGATGTTTCTTCTGTTTGGATGTATATTTAATAATGCACTATACACTGGCGTGGAAAAAACATGTAGAAATGAAGTAATACATAAAAGAACAGAAAAAGTCTATTTAAATAGGAATTGAAAGGAAGGAAGTAGGGCCAATAAAAAGCAAAAGTTCTCTAGCCTCTGTTCCGCCTGTATTCCTTGCGTGTTTTTTACAAAGGAGTAAGATGCCTTTCGTCCTTCTGAGGTCCTAACTCAAAAACCTGCTTTTCCCTTTGAACTGCTAGGTAATAAATTTCCTCAGTGGTAGTTCTGCTGGGTAGCACTTGTGAAAATTTGTTTTCTTTAGGTAAACATGCTCCTCTTATAATGTCTGACCAAAGAGAAAGCAATGTGTATGAGGTAGGCTTGGAATGATAAATACCTGTGCGTACTTTTGATGATTTTGAAATTTTTTTTTTCTTTTAATTATACCCAACATGTCAAAATGCTACCCAAACGACGTCAGGATGGGTGAAACTCTAGGGGCAATATGAAGGTCCCACTCTTGCATTACAGTCAATGGCCACCAAGTTAAAGTATACAGATTACACCTTGACATTTAGCTTTGTAGTCAAATGTAATTCAGCTGAATTGCCAACTACTCAAGTAGTCCCACTCATCTCAGATACGTACCTTTGTTTAGTTTAAGGCTGCTTTTGTTTGAAGGAACATTGTTCTGTAGTCCTTCTCTTTTCCCCAGTGAGCTGGTATAATACATTTGAGCAGCCTCCCCCCCAGATCTAGCATAATCATTGTGGAATGCAGTGGCGATCATACTCTAATCTGGATATCTCACGCCCATGAAATAACATTTTTGACACTGGACCAGACACTTCTTAACATAATCATAGAAATGTGGGTTGGGACTGACCTCTGGAGGTCATGCAGGCCAACTTTCTTTTTGAAGCAGGACTAACACCAGCGCTCGATCAGGTGAGCCATGAATTTGTATACTGTACTGGAGGCTCCATGTGCGCGCTGACTGTCGTATGTCACGCAGATTGGCTTTTGGACAGCTTTGAACAGTGTGTGGTGGGGTTGTCTGCTTCAGGGGACAAGACAAACCTGGTCCAGAGTAAACTCTCCAGACTGTGTGTGATGTAGGTTTAGAGGCCGGATATAAAACCAGCTCTTTTATAGCTACTGCGACTGTCTCGCCAATTGCTTGACAATAGAGGTCAGCCTGATCGCGCGCTGTCTGGACCTGAGGTCTAGGCTACAATATGCATGGTGGTGGTTTGATAGAATAAAACTGAGACCATAATTCAGATACCAACTGTGGATATATGTAAAAAGCAATGGCTTAAGAATCTCTCAGAGGAAAATTTAAGACAAACTACAAGGTCATCACTAACACACTTGTTTGTTCAGGACTGGGTGGGATATTTGCAATGCTAGAGAAGTTAATAGCAGTTATGCAGAGGAATAAATTCCTCTGATTAGAAGAATAACAAAGTTAGGAAGATCCATCCGTTAGGATGGACAGTCAGGCAGACAAACTATTCTGAATTGTAAAGTAATAAAGTAATACATGAAATGTAAAGTTAATACAGTTAAGTGGAATGGAAAACAATTCCACTGTGTGTTAAACCTTGATTACATCTATAAATTAATGCTAAAGCAGTTTAAGATTATGTTGAATTGCATTCCAAACATATAGCTGATGTTTTCTGGTTTGTCTTCTGCATTTTTTTCCCGTTTTGGGCACTGGATGACAGAATCCCCAACACCTTTGCATTGTAGCTGCATTTCATAACACTTATTGAGTAAGTAAATTTCGAAATAGTGAGTTTCCATTCGTTTACTCATGTGTGGAGGTAGCTGAGATGAAGCTGTGCTTTACAATGGTACACAATCCCTGTGAGTTTTTTGCTCTCAGATTTTCTTTGTGAAAATTGTTTTGGGGTAAATCTCCAAGCACAGAACTGCTTCTAGTAAGAGTGAGTGGTTTGCAAAGTTTGGAAACATTGCATTACCATTTTTGTCATGTTTTTGCATGCTTCTGAAATTCTGGAATCTGAATGGGCTAGGGAGGAAATAGACTAACTAAAGCCAGGATTATGCATGATGATTCAATTTTTGCTCTTTTATATTCTCAGCTTGTCTTTCAGAATAGAATTTTATTTGTAAGTTAAAACCAACGTCCATTGGGGTAAGCAAATAGAACTGAGGGATTAGTAATTTGCATCTCTGCATCTAATTGCATTAGATTTCCATCTCTGTCTTATCTATTTACTGAAATAGGTAATTTACACAGAAAATAGTGTCTTGACACAATATGAGAGGATAAAGTAGAAACATATTTACTTGTAATCCCTCCAGGGCCATGGTGAAACCGTAGTGTTCGTGTTTGAGCAGAAAGGCTCCAGTTTCATTTATTCTGTGATTCTATTCATATTGCAGTCTTTATTCATCAGGCAGATGTATGAATGTGACCCATTTTAGTTCTCAGCAGAATATAAATGTATTTTTTATATTCTCAAGTATGGTGTTTCAAGAATAGTGTAATACCAGCTCAGTTTATTTTTATACTTAAGATTTCTCTCATGTTTGTTTCTCAGAGTTAGAAATGAACCAAGAGTAACCGTCATTTACATACCTTTTAGTCTGCTAGGAGGACCTAGAAAGATTTGGAATGAAGGTTTGCTTTTCAAAGGTCCTGAACAACTTCAGTGGGACACACCTCCCAGTGTAAGATAATGGCAATGAATATCACTGAATACCAATTTATGTGTACCTGAATTTGCATATATATATAGCATATGCTAAACATATTTTGTAGGAAAGTTACAGTTATGGGCAATACTGACAGTACCACTCCAATTTTTTACATGATTACATAGTGCGTTTCCAGTTTTAGATTTTTTGGTGACAGTATGTTAATAAGGATTTACACTTGGATGCCAGTGATAAAAATTCACTAACAAGCACAGGTAAACTCTCTAGGCTTGTTATGTATTTTGGTACAAGCAGCAGTTGAGTTTGTGTGACATAGTAATTTCATTTTGGTTACAAGACAAGGAATGTCTGTGGCTGGTTAATCATTTTTAAATTATATTTGGAAAGGGAGGTTTATTGCAACTGTTTCACATTGTGAATGGAAACATTACCTAAATCATTCCTGCGACATACAGCCTGTTTATGGTAAGGTTGGCATGCTAATGAAAATAGAAACAAGTCAGTCACACAGCATGTGTTTTTAAGCTGGCATTACTTTGCCGCATACCAGCAGTACCATGGCACAGCATGAATTTGCCACTAAAAACCAGTGATTATGCCATGCTGCATTGTCAAGCTATTCCTCCCAAAGCAATCTTTGAGAATTTTAGTGGATTAGTAGTGGATATACCTTTCAGCTTTTCATTGATGAAGTGGGTGAAGCTTTAAAGCAAGTCATCATGTTGTGAAAAGGGAAAAGGATGTTAGCATGGGAGCAAAGCTTAAAAGAACTTGCTGTTTCCCAGCTCCTGTGCTATCTGCATGGTCTTTCCCAGTCTAAGGCACCACGGTACATACTGGTAAGTAGTTTGATCAGTTGTGTATGGTGTGTCAGGTCCTGGAGAAGGAGAGCACCTTGTTGCCTTGTGATGACTTACATGCAGAAGGAAGAGGTGGGGAGAAGGTGAGTTAGGAGAAACTCATGCAAAGTTCTTACCCGAGCTGCAAACTTTGTAGCTCATCCAATTTTCACTTACATGATATAAACACCTACCGACCCTGGTATGCGACTCAGTATACTGGACACTGAACGTATGTAACGGGAGAGAGCTCTGTTTCCCAAAAGCCTGGAATGATATGACCAGCAAAGAGTAATTGGAAGGATTGCTTACAAATTGTGTGTTGTAACATGCATTGCTGTTCCCCGAGTCATTGGTCCCCTAGTCATTGTCTACATTCACCAAGTGTTTTGGTGACACTGAGAGGTGATAATAAAGAAACGTGCGCTATGCTTAAAAAGTGATGGAAGGAAAATTGGCAGTTTAGGGCACAGATTCTCACTACCAATAGAAAGTATACACAGGTTATTCAATAATGGAATGTATTTCAGATTTGCTGTCAGAAGGTAATATAGATACTGATTTGGGTTTCTGGAACTCACATTTGGACATCAACTGCTGCAGATTCTCCTCCCTACCATGCAATTCTCATGTTTAAGTGAAACTCCATGTACAATTTTGAGGGAATTAAATACAGGTTTTGTTTGTATTTTAACCTTGGAAGAAAGGAGGTGTTTATTTTTGGATGCTGCTCCTTTATTCCATGTTAATAATGGATTAAACAATTCAATGTGTCGACACAACTATCCATGAATGGTTGTGTTAAAATCTGAAAGAGTATTACTCCGTTCGTAGAAAGATTCCAAATAACTGAAGGCACTCAAGAAGCACTTTTTTATGAATTAACAGCATATTTAAAAGCATACGAAGGCCCCATAGTTTGTTATAGATAATGAAGGACAAAGAGAACACTTAACAACTATTAGGTATTCAAGATACTCTCTTTAAATTCCCTAGTCAGATGGGACAATAGAAGCTAACATACGCTATTATTGTACAACAGTGGCCTTTTAGTTAGGTCTTTCTGATCCATTTCTGTGACACATTTTGAAATAACCCATCATAGAACAATATTTCAGACCGGATCAGAGATAATGCTATTTCTGTGTGGAAATGCCAATATTAAATTACACTTTTAGAACAGCAAATCAAGAGCAGACATGGATTGTTTATGAGGATCTTTGATACACTAGCAAATCGCCTGATATGTTCATGAGAGATGCAGCCTTACAGTTTTCTTCATCCATTGTATATGGAAGAGGAATTAAGTATATAGGAATAATAGTTGCTGCAAAAGGCACAAAGGAAAACAATGATCAGAATGACTGAGACAAGATTAGGCTATGTAACGTCCAGCTGTATTGGGAGAAAGGGAAAATGAAGTAACAATCACTGAATTTAGTAAATAATGCAGCTTTTAGATTAGAGTAATAAAATAAAATTTTACAATAATATAGACAAAATGAGACACAAATATTTTTAGCTTTTGTTCACCCCTTCCTGTGGGTGGGTTTGGGGTTTTTTTGGTAAAGAGTATTATAGAATGTATGAACTGTTACTGAGTTGCCAAAAGCAGTAAGAGGCTCTTATTGGTAACACAGTAGAATACATACGTGTAAGGAAGAGCTGCTTTACCTTGGAAGCTAAGTGCTCAATGGATTAGAGTGCTGTAATCTTCCCTGAATCTGCTTGTATATATAGTAAGTTCCTTAGTTTCTATATTATAAACTCTGATTTTAGCTATGTGTACGCTAATACCGAATGCAGATGAGTCCTGGATATTGACTTGATTAATTTCTGCCACTGAAAATGCTTGTGTGATTACCCTCCTGTTATGTTGGAGGTAGTTGTGCCCTGTATAGAACTCTGTATCACTGTCATCTTCGGAGCTGTCTGAAGAGCTTTAAGTGGAGCTGTGATTTTTAGGATTCCCGGAGTGAAAGTAGGAAATCGTTTTTTCTCTTTTGTCTCACTTAGTAACTTGCTGGGGTTTTGCCCGGGAATGTGACAGAATAGCACGGTGCAACTTCTGTCCTCTTCCTTTTTGTAAATCCCCGGAAATCCTGGGGGAATAAGTAACAGCATAGTAAATTGGAAACTTTTTGTTCACGAGCAGAGGTACAAAAGCCATCTATACTGGAGGTGATACATTTTGAACTCAGGTTCTCGGGAATGGTATATCAGCTTTATACAGTTCTGGTAGTGAAGGTTTCTAAAAGTTTCATCTGCTTCCTGTGACAGGATAGCGCTATTCCCATGATCAGGGCCTTGCAACACTGATAATTTTACATCAGCAGTGCGATTTTAACCAATGATATGAATTTTTTTCTGCTGAAAATGTTTCAATTTCCATTTCCACAAAGGATGCCACAGGAGATTCCAACTAGTTGTGCAAACTCTTTTAAACTTATTCCAGATCTTTACTTTAAAGCTGTCTGTAGTGCTGGCTACACAGTGGTTATGGTTAGACCTAAAAGCTATTTTTAACAGAAGTCATTTAAAATCCTTTCTAATTGGAAAAGTTAATTTCTAATTGGACTGGAAAGTCCTCCTGTTGTTGATCCAGGGTACTACTTCTTATCTACCTCAGTATTTGATAAATACAATGAACTTCCTCATATGTCAGGTATGAGCCAGTGAGTAGTCTGTGCATCATCACTAGTACATTGGTATTTCCAGTTATGCTCTGTAGATTAATTTATATAAATCTTGTAAATAGGAACTATACAAAAAAATCCTTATTTTTGAAAGCATGAAAAAATTAAAAAACTACTTTTCATCAACTATCTTGGAGACACTGGGAACTGGATTTTCGGTGTTCTGAAAGTATTCATAACTTCACATCATTTTCCTCACAGCCCTGATTTTTTACTCAGAGTAATTATTTTCTCAAAATAACTATAGTGCTTCAACAAAGGACCTAATCAAACAGTACATTCCTAATCATGGACTGTAGGGGAAAACAGGAGGAAGAAGTAGTATGAGTGGGAATATTTTTTGATCTTGAAAAGTATGTTTTTGTGCTGCCAGCCTGTATGCCGAGGATGAGCGGTGGTGAATCAGTCGAGGGGGATCGCTGCAATTGTATGGCAGTGCTCAGCCCACACCACCGTGCCCTGCCACAGCATAGCAGCCTGTTGTGTGTGGCACAACCCACCGGCACGCTCAGCCACCCCAGGCTGTTCTCCTCCATTACACCCAGCAGCATGGCTGCCTCGGTTTCCCTTCTGCCACTGGCCGTCTAAAGCTCTCCTGTGTGCCTGTAGGGAATACACTCTTCAGATAGAGATGCTAATATTTTTCTGATCCTTTTGATGTAGTGAGTTGGGAGGGGCTTTCTGCTCATGATCTCCAAAATCCTGTATTGCTGGTCACCTCTCTCCTGTGACCAAACGAGTAGATGCTTGTATTGGAGAACAGCAAAGAGCATGCAGATTGTTCTTAATGAGAAAATATTAGACACTAAAGAATTAAAGATGAACTCTTGCATGACTGTAATTTTTTGAAGTTCATCAGCTTCATGATATTATTAAATTACAGTTTGAACAGACGTATCAAGAACTTTATATTAAAGTCTTCTTTCTTAAAAAAAACCCCACAACTGTATTCTGTCATACTAGAATTTAGTATTCTAGAGGAAGAATAATAATTTTTTCCCATTAAGGAACTTACAGATTGTTTCAATGTTCTGAAGTTTATCCAGAATATCTTATTGTAAATAATTTAATCTTTCCCTAGTTGTATTAATTACAATTTAAATATTTTTAATACCAAAATTAGATGCAGCAGAAACGATCTTTTCTCACAAAAGTAGATTAAAAAGTTCCATGTTTCTCTAACAAAATCTAATAGTAGTGTTTTAGGTATTAGTATTAATTTTATGTACAAATTCGAAGGCAGATTGTCAAAATATAATTAGAAAGCTCTATGCAACAAATTAAATACACTCTAGTAGCATGGATGAAAAAAGCATCTGTTTTGAAGTACTTTCATTAGAAATTATAAGACTTGAGTAGGGAAAATTGGATTTGTATGAGATGAAATTAGAAAAAATGTAAGAATGTTAGCTGCAAAGAATAGGAAAATACCTATGGACCACGGAACAAGCAAAGTGTCATCTAGAATTTATGTTGAATACTTTAAATAAACTATAATCTTTGATTTCTAAAAAACCTTTATCTTTATATATTTACTAAATATACTTGAAGTCGTTGTAGTTACATTATTCTTAAAACCTAATGAAAATTACTGACTGCACGAATTCCTTTCCTTTCCGCATTTCACTCAGCTGGATTAATGCCTCTTTGCCTTCAGCTCACTCTCATTTTCAGGCTTCTGTAGTAGCACAAGTTTTGCAGCATCCATGGTGTTCAATACATCTGTACTCCAATGTGCACGTTCCTAGTGCCAAGTGTGTTGATAGGTCCTGTTTGTCTACTGGCCTGAAGATGGTGCTTGCCATTAGGTTCTCAAGACATACATGTTTATTTAACAGCTTCCCATTGTGGATTTTCTTGGGAAGGCTGAGAGAGAGATATCAATATAGGCAACTATGTGCGATCTTAAAGTAAGGGGAAAAAAGGGGGTTTTAGCTTGTTTTATCTTTCAGATTACTAGTGGATGGCTGGAAAAAAGCAAGCCTCTCTGAATGCTCTTACTCAAGGGTGTGCTATTGTCTGGGAAGGGTAGCAGCATAATATTTCATGAGATTTCCAGTGCTCGCAGTCTTAGCTAAATTGCATAAATTACAAGAATTATTTTCCTTCAGTGTTTCCTGCATTTCCACTTCAGCTGATAGCTGCAAGCAATAATCAAAGAGCTGGTTAATGACAGAATTTTTTTAAACCATTTTTTGAAAGAACTCTGGTCTGGTAACTGAATGTAAGTTGAGAATTGCTCTTGTAATACTATATGGAAAACATGCCTACCGTTTGTAATTAATCTTATGCTTCCAAACATATTTGACTCAATTCTGTTGAAATACATTGCTATAAGTTAATGCACAACTTCTAAAGTCTCTCTTGTAAATGCAGTATTTTTGAAATTGCCCGATTCACAAATCCTGATGGCTTGAAATATGTCAGTGTATGTGTGTGTGTATATATATATAAAATTTTGTGCATGTGTATATACAGGTATATACACATATATCTGCAAAACAGATGTGTCACATCCTGTTCTTCCTGGTGAACTGTATTCCAGAAGTGCCGAAGTGTTTTTCCTAGTATGAAAGTATAGGTGTTTCTACCTCTAATCGATGTTCAATCTGTATTCAGCCAAGACTGCTAAAATATAATTTTAAGAAAGATGTTGAAATAGTAAGGCATTTTATTTAAGCTCATTTAAAAAAAAAAAAAGGGAAATAAGCCTAAACTTCTGTTATTTGTTCAAAATGAACATGATTGCAAAAGTGTTGTTTTAAGTTTATTTGGTTATTACTTTTACTTTATTTTTTTCTTTTTAAGAAAATGGTTTCATTTCTTTATTTGGTTCTGTTCTTAATCCTGAATTCAGCTTATATACTGGAAAGTAGCTTGTGTTTATGTATTTCTCATTTGAGCAAAATATCCTGAAATCTTCACGTGTATTAGTAATATTTCAGTTTCGCTGGTACCAGCATTAATTTAAGTGATATAACGGAGCTCAACTTGGCCTAACGCCTGTATATGGGAGCTTTGCAGTCCGATTCATATGCTGTGTTTGCTTGAGCAGGCGAAGGTGGGGAGATGAGTTAGCAGGTGGGTGGTGAGGGCGGGCTGGCGGCTCCCGTTGGCAGCAGAGCTAACTAGGCAGGTTCTGTTGCGGAGAGGCTGGGCTGAGAGGGAGAGAGGGCAGCTGGGCGAGGGACGGGGGAGCGCTCAGGGTGTCCACCAACTTCCCTAGGTGATCAACAGGGTGTTGGTGTTTCGGGGGATGTCTGTATTTTGCTTTTTCAAATGTAAAATTGTATGTGTTTATTGGGGCTCTTTCTGCTTTGAAGTCAAAGGACAAAAAGTGCCTCTGCTTCACCGCACTGCTCCAGTTATGACTTTACTTCTGTTTTGAGATAAAAATGGAGGTTTAGTTTGAGTGTTCCAAAACCAGATACCACTCTCTCTCTCTTTCTTGTAGGCAGGGTGCTGCTGTGCCAGGCAAACCAGGAGGGATCTCCCGTGTACAGTGCCCCCAGTTCACTAGTATACACATCCACAAGTAAGCTAGTGTTATGGCTCTTTTGTTGTTTTGTTTTGTGACAAAAGCACATTAATGTGAATTAAACCCCCTAAAACTGTAAACTTTCCCAATAGCTCTTGTAAATGTGATATTTATAAACATGTGTAAGTAATGCCAACAGATAATTCAGTGGTTTTAGTTGCATCTTTATACTCAAAGTAGATTTTATTAAAAAAAAAAAAAAAAAGACGGCCTATACTGCAGTGTTCTACAAAATTGGTCAAAAGTTCTACAGTAACACTGACATTTTTTGGAATCCAGTACTGTTGCACACTCTATATTTTGTGTGGAAGATGAAGTAGTGTTTCTTTTTCCTTCCTGGTCACAACTTTGATTTCATAAACAAAAAGTTTCGTATCATGCCACCATTTGATTGTATCAGAAATAGACATGAAGAAAGTAGATAGGAAGTCTTATTTTTTGAAAAGGAAAAAGACTGCATGCAAATGGGTATTTTGAATTATAAAAAGCTGCCCTAATAGAAATAGCAAAGAGAAGCTAAAACCATAGATGGCTATCAGCTGTTTTTCTGTACAAAATTTTGGAGTAGCAATGTCTCCTGTAAAATTCTGCAGCTGAAGCAGAACTGATTCTTCAGAGAGTATTTTAGATCGTATTGGTGGTACCACTGATGCCTGTTCTGAAATCTAGTCAGATGAAGAAGCCTCTAGCTGAACGAAATAGTAATTATTGCTGCTTGCTGAACTAGGCTGAACAGCAATATTTGCTATGTGTTCTTAGCAGTCCTCTGTGAAGCAAATATTTTATATTGTCTGATTTAACCACATTATCAAATGTGTTCTTTATGAAGATTGTATTCAATGTAGAATGCAATTCTGCTCTTTTAAAGCTTATCTAGACTACTAAAATAATTAATTTCTTGTATTCATTAAAACCAGGAATGAGGGCAAATGCATTCCATAGTGATCATCTCTGCAGTCTTGTAACTCTCTCATGTCAAAGGTTATGAATATCATCCCTAGAGCTGCTGCTTTTACAGCATAAATGTGGAACCTACTTTCAAATCAGAAGTCTACAAATACATAGTGAACTAACAAAATACATGAAGTGTTTTAACTTGGAAATGAAATTATCAATTAAATCTGCTTTTGCTTCCAGGTGCTCCAAGAATATTTTGTATGATTTCACCTTTCCCAAGCAGTAGGTCTTTTTAATCCTTGTAGTAACAGAAGAGATGAAATACTTACTGTCTAAATCAATGTTCCCTATAGTACATTTTTAGTGCACTATTCCTTTTGACTGAAATACTAGTCTTTGAGTGAAATTTTTTTCCTAGAAAATTATCCAAACATTTCATTCATCTCACTGCTAGGGAGCTTGTTTTGGAGGAGAAGGGGCAGTGTTAGTGTTTTATTTTCTGGAAATTACTCTAAATGAAGCCCTTCTTAAGTTTACCCTGTTGTTCCTATTATCTCACTGAGTTCTAACTGAGGACATTTATTTCTGGGGTTGCTGTTTATATTGTACAGTATTTTCACTATTATTAAATCCCTAGATAGTCATTGTATAGCTAGCTAAGCTCTATACTTCACTGTTTTCGTTATGTCTTGTGAGTCAATCCCTTTAAAAAACCTTATTTTGCAGTGGTGCTCCTTGAATAATGATATCCTAACAAACACCTGTTTGTTTTCAATTATGCCAAATGCATAAGTAAACAGACTTTGCCTATCTGCCTCCCACTGGGCAATGTGTAATACACAGTTTCCTAACAGAGATTGCTAGTAGCCCTTGCAGTAGAAATTGTTACACTTTCATTGAACCTGTGTGTCTGCAAGTTGTGATTTTTCTTTTATTATGTATAGTATTTCATATTGCCAAAATGTAGTTCCCCCACAGGGTCACAACTCCTAATAATACAAAATCACTATAATTACTAATGATTGTAATTAGGTTTTTTATTTCTTCTTATTACAAAACTTTCAATGAAGATGCAAAATAGTTCCATTTCTATAGGCAATTCTACTAAGAAGTTAATAGAAATGAAGCTCAAGTTTTGTTTCATTTTCTTTCTTTTATTATTTTAAAGATCTTCTCTACTCCATTTTTAATGCACATTTGTAATATTGAAATGATAACTGGTAAGTCAACATTAATGTCTGGGAGACTGATACTCTTACTATTATCATTCCACGTAGACAACAATATTGCAGCTTTCATCTTTGGAAAATTTGTTAATCATTTATTCTGTTACTGCCAGTATTGTAACTGTGTAATAATTCAGAACAGCTTACAATGTAAGAATTAAGAGGTTTTAAATTTGTGATTGTTTTAACAGACGGGAAAGAGTCAGCTGAGATTTTTAAAGCTGTCTGAGAGGTTTGGCGTTCATTCAGCTAAGGGCATTTAGGATTTTTCAGATACTTGGAAGAGGATAGTCTGCATTTTTAGAAATGTTGTCTTTAACTTGACTGTTTGGTTTTTGCCCCCGAATTATATTCTGTAAGGAATGAAGGACTGAAACATGGCTTTAAAATATATTTTTCTTAATTTGGCTAGCTTTATTTCTTGCTTAACTTTTTGACTTTTAATTGTATTGGTCCCTAGTAGTCTCTGATGACTGTGAATGCTTCTACCTCATGTTTTTGGCTAGTCAGAAAGAAGAGTGGATTTCTTGAAGCTGCTCTTTCCCTTCTGATGTTCTATTTCCCTAGGATATATTTTATGTATCACATTGTACATTTCCCAGTACAGTGATTAGTTACACCTCTGAATATGTCAGGAGATGGAAACATGGCTCTGCTTCCTTCCATCACTTCTGGCCCTTCGCATAATACAGAAAGAAATGAGCTGTTTCTTCTGCAAGCAGTGGAACAAATCAGTAGCAATAGTCTCTCATGCCTCATCTGTTCTCTTATGCTGAAGCAGAAGATGGGACCTGGATCAGTTTTTCATTTGCACATCTATTCTGGGAATAGATAATTTGTTACGTAGAAAGCATAGTGTCAGCGTGCAAATGTATCCACATCCCTTGGTGGGACGGATTCTTTGACTTATTGAGACAACCAACGTAAGGAAGCTCGTGGTCTTGTTTTTGCTGCTGTAGATTCCTATAGCATTGGCATCTCGAGGACAGATCTAACACAACTGATTTCAGTTAAATCCTTCATCATTATCCTAATGCAGAATGTAGGTAAGTATTGGAAGGAGATACATCCAGAAAGTACAGATTAGAGTACACCAAGTCCCAGTGCATGAGTAAGCATTCACTGGAAGCTTCCTGGAGGCCCATGATATCTCACTGAAACTTAGGGAATCCGTTTGGCTGCGCGTAAACTGAGAGTCTCTCTTTTGCCCCCACTCCTTTAGACTAATTGCTTCCACGAGAAATTTTAAAATAACTGAAGAAATTTGTATCTGCTGCTAAATAAGAAATGTTTCCAGAAAAATTTTGGAAGTTTTCAAATTGAAGCCACTCGAGAATAGGATCCATGAGAATATTAAGACCCTGCTGGACAAAAGGAAGATTCAAAAGAAGCAAAAATTTCTGTCACTGAGTATCTGTATCAGTGTTCTACAAAGGACAGTAATGTAGCTGGGTATGTGTGGTTAAAAAAGGCAAAAATACTAATCTGAATTTGTGCAAGGACTTTTAAAAACTGTTTAGTGCCTATTTTCCCCATTTCTCTATAATCTAAAAGTGCCTGAAAATGTGAATGAAGTAAAAGTTAATGGGAGCTAAAACACGTGAAAGAAGGAAGATGTGAAGTCATAGAATAATTCAGGTTGGAAGGACCAGGTTGCTCAGGGGACCTTTACGGATAGAGATTGCACAGCCTTTCTGGGTCATCTGTTCCAATGCTTGAATGTCCTAACAGTTGAAAACTCTCTTCTTTCAAGTTATGTTTGTTGTCCCTTGTCTTCCTACTGTGTGCCTCTGTGAAGAGCCTGGCTCCGTTTTCTTTATAACCTCCCCTGCCATGAAAGGGCAGGGGATGGAAAAGGAGGTGCACCTGCCAGTAAAGAAGGTCTTTGTGCTCTGGAATAGCTAATCAACATTCTCAGGCTCACTAAGCACTAGCTGGTGTAGCGAGGAAGCCAGCCTAAAGCTGTGCATCATATTTTTCAGAAAATTACAGTTGTATGTACCTAGGTCCCATGGAAGGCAATGAGAGAGAGATTACAAATTTTAATGGAAGTTCCAAGGCCAGCTAAATATTTTTTTACTCTCTAAATCAAAGCTTTGATCTTTGTAAATGTTAGGTTTTATTTTAGCTCCAAATAAACATAAAGATACTTGAGTTACCAGATAGGTAACTACTAGTAGATTTTTCTGAGCATGTATTAAAGGGACAGTTCACTGGACTGAATAACTAACATATAGGGTAAAATAGTAAATTGTGCATGCCTTTGTTCAGAATGATACGCAGATGAGTGCCTATATTTCCCAAATGTTTTGCATGCCCATAAAAGAGAATTTTGCCTTGACTTCAATGATTATATTTTAAACTGGTGTCAATGTTGGCTTACATTTTCTAAATGTTGGACTTGTTTCATCTTCAGTGAGCATGCTTATCAGTTCCAACATATACATGCTTTTTCCATAAATTTTCATTTTTGATTAAAAATAAATAAGTCTTGCCTGTTGAATAAAGTGATAGAATTAAAAGAAGAAAAAAATTAAAATGCAGAAATCAGATATTAATTTATTTTATTTTATCATACTGAAGGGCAAATGAAGTTGATGGCCCGTTTTTTAATTGACATATCGATTACAATTTTGTCAGAAGTGGTCGTGGAATTCATCAAAAGTGATTGAGGTGGTACAAATGCTTATAAATCTGTCCCACATTGTTCTTGTTCTTTAATTGTAATTGTCTGATAAAACTTCCATCAGTTTCTGTAATTAACCTAATGGTCTAAATGAATTTCCAGATCACTGGTTATTCGTTTCAATATAGAAAATGCCATTACATTGAGTTTAATTAATACAAAGTAAGTTCACAGCCCATTGTATCACTAGAATAGAATTTTACTCTTTTAACTGTTTCATTTATGAATCTTTTTTCCCGTTATTTTGTTTGTCCTATTTATGGAGTGTTCATTCTCTATTTATACTAAAATAGTATAAACCCTTTATAATTAAGATATTTAAAACCCAATGCTCTTCAAGTTCCCATCTTCAGAATATCAGTGTAGATTTTATTTATCATTTCAACTATTTTTAAACAGAATTCAGTCAGTGCCAAATTCATAATCCCATGATATGCCCTAGTACATCTTATTTGTCTTGATATTCCTTTCACAGAAGTACATATGACAGATAAGCACTCACCAGAGAATACTTTTGCTTTGCGTCAGACAGATATTAAAACAATAAACTATGTTGCCCTGGGATTTTAGCTTATGAGCAACCAGAAAACAACAAGGCAAAGATGAGATGTTTTTGAAAGGTGGGAAGGCAGCTCTTTCAGAAAATTCCCTGGAAACCTTTGGTCCTGTAATATTTTTGACAATAAATATTTTTAATGCTTAAGTTCTTTTAAAGCAAATCAGAAAGGTACATTCCATTACTTCAGACCAGGCATTAGGAATGTTGCTAAATTATCCTAATAATACTAGTGATCCAAATTTATGCGTTATATGCCAAGAGAGAAGGAAAATCTATAGCAGAAGCTTAAAGTATTAATTACATGATATGGAAATTTTGATTTCTATATATGTTATCTATTAAAAACTTGTCAATGCTTATGTATGATAGACATGTACTATTTTTAAGAAGATTTTTTGTTTCCTGTGGGTGTCATCTTTTGATTCATAGGTGAAGGATAGTTCAGGACTATGTTGATATGCATGGAATACATAAGGAAAATCATAAATGCTAAGTATAAATACCACATTCAGTAGTAGAATTTAGTCCATTTGAGGACTCATTGTACTACAGAAATTAAAATTAAGTAAAACCTGTCTATGCAATGTGTCTGTTAAATATCCTCGCTTAGAAGGAGGTTACTTGGTTTAGGAATATTAGTAAACTACCTAAAAAATGCCCTGTGAAACTGTTTTCATGTTTCTTTTTTCAGTGAAGCCATTCCAGGTTTTATTTTTCTGTGGCATTACTAATGGAATGAAGTAAGACTTTTGACATTTCTATTACATTCTGGGATATTTCCAGTATCGAGAAGATTACATGGGGAAAATACAAATTTTCAAAAGATTATTTAAAGTATGCTTCTGAGCAGAATAATTCTTGGAAACATTCAGTTTAGAAGCCTTGATTCAGTTGATTTTGTCAGGTTTAATCTGTTGCACACATGTAATTGCCTGAAAATTATATTGTAATGATGATAGTCTCCTCATAGTATTATCCTGTGACTTCAAGTAACTGAAGTGTAGGCTCCTGGCATTTGGTATATCCTTTTCTGGGGTTTGTATGTAAGACATGATTGACCGTATTCAATCCAAATGGACATATGCTTTATTGTAATGACATCAATGATTAATTTGTTCTGATTTTATTGTTGTAATTTTTCTTAATTTATTTGTTGTGATTTCACTGTTATTGGTAAGGGAGAGACTTTTGTAATCTTGCCATTTTGAATTGGTATATGGGTCAGGAATAGTTTAAAGAACGAGTTTTCGTATGATGTAAAATTGCCTATGTTACTCTATTTGCAAATTAAATGTAAAAAGGTTTCTGCAAACTAAATTTCTAATTGGTCTGTTTTCTGTTAAACTAAAATGGAGTGGTTGGTCACTTCATCACAATTGAAATATTTATCAGTAGATTGTATTTACATGTTTGTGGTTTTTTACGCTTTTTGTTGCTTCACAGAAAAAAGGTAGAGCAGCCCTGCAAAGGAGTTCTGTGATTAAGCCAATTTAACCATTGTAGGACTGAGATTCATGAATGAAACGGTGCAAAAATGCTGCCCAAAGGGAAATAGCCATACATTTGAGTAGACCAATCACACGTATCATTTCCAGGATACAAAAGCCTCATTACTGAACATTTAGGAGTCAAACTATCTTTTTAACGTCCTTCCTGAACTAATTAATTGCCTTTATTTATAAAGTAAAGAGAATCACTTGGTAGTAACCCAGAAATAATGTGAAAAATGCCCTTCCTTGTCTGCATGTTAAAATGCAGTCAGTTTACATGGAAGTTTAGATAAAGAAGATATCAATGTTAAGTAGAAAGGGAAGTTTACTAATGGCTTTCCATTATTCCATTCTTTTCCCCCTCATATATAGAGGTATAAAAGGTTGAAAAATCATGTATCACTTCAGAGAAAAACGAACTGTCTCTAGAGGGTTTTAAAACACTGGTTTTGCCCATTGTATTGGACCAGAGGGCATATTTTGAAAAAGTTACACAAATGTGAATGCAGGGTAAGCACTGTCTTCTGCGTCAGATAGTTATAAAGATAATACAAAATCAGCAAAATCGAGTAAAATTATATTCATATGTATTATGGTATATCGTTGATTTAAGGATCAACCTTTTTAAACTGTAAAGTGAACTTCTTTTGGGTTTTCTGCTAGCACTGCCTGAAATTCTTGTTAAAATCTTTTTGTGTTCTCTATCACTATATATTGTCCTTCTGTAACTATTTTCAGCATAACTGTCTTTTTACCTTCTGTCTATCAGTATTTTAAATGGTGAATAACAAGTCACCAGGAAGATGTGTTGTAGTTGCCCAGAATCTGTAAATATGGGTTTCATTTCACTCTTGCAAATCTGTTTTTAAGTGTCTTGCTGTTTATACTCATTCTTCTGTTAATCTGTTTAGTGATGGTGCAGTGTGTCTGAACTAGCATGCTTAAGAGTTTTATGAAGACAGATATATCCCGAATTGTGCGCTGCTGACTTTTTTTTTAACTTGAACACCATCCTACACCTGGGTAGTGGGAGATGACTGGAAATGTGTGCAAAATATTTTTAATAGTAAATTGTGGAGCGTATCTTTGTCCCTTAGTTCAAACAATAAAAATCACGTTTGACCAGGGACAGTGGGGCATTTCATGTGTCGTAACTTAGCGCTTTCCTGTTAATGGAGATACGGCACTTGGCCACTGGCAGAACTCGTGACTAACAGATGCGTTAGGACAATAGAATTGTTTCGACTTACTCCTCTCAGTATGCAGCTAAATAGTGAGAATTACATTTAGCATTCTTTTGCATCATGATCTATGATGTTACTGCACGTAGGATCCTTTGTGTAGAGTCCTGTATGCAGGCTACTGATGTTTCCTTAGCTTTGTATTCTAGGTGCTGTGTTATTCATTTTCAGTAGGTAGGCACATACAGATGACCATACACCTCAAGTCATTCTGTCTGGCTGTCAGATGTGAAGTTGTTAATTTTGTGGTTTTCAGCTTAGCCTGTAAGATTCGGTTTCAAGAAAAGACTTTACTGTCACTCTCCTTACATTGTGTGGCAGTTGTTACTAAATCGTGGCTCTTAAAACCATCTTGTATACAGCAAAATTCTTCAACCTGAATTTCACAAATAGTAAGTATTTTTGAGGGATTAACGTTTTTAGTATCTATATGAGTCTTTGCACAAGCTATTCTTAGTTTTGACAATTTTTTATGTTAGGGCTCGATTAGGTTTACTAGCTGGTTTTTTCCTCGGTCACTTCCTGCCTAAATTGTTCCCAACCCAACAACGTTCTGACGATATTCTTTTTTACAGTTTAATAATTCTGTTGAGTTTTAGTAATCCTTGTGTCATCCAGACAGAACGTCTTGTCACCACATAATTTACTTTCATAAACATTCAAATTACTAAATTTTGTCATCTCTTTATAGCAGTGCTACTCTTCATCTAGTTTTCCATAATGATGTCCTTTTTACTTTGTCTCAGAAATAGTGTTTAGCTAGACATGGGAATTTTTCCATTTACTTGGAACTTGTAGATGTCCAACAACCAGGAACATGAGACAGGTTATTGATCAGTTTGATCATCTATATTTGAAGATTGTTTTTTAATTTAAGATCAGATGTGGCTTCTCTGATCTCTGCTGTTTCTTTTCCTTTATGGCCTAGTTGCTTTGTTGTTTGTTTTTACCTACTGAGCTTTTTCTTGTTTGTTAGTCATTTCTTTGGTGGAAATTCAACTATTCTTTGTACATCAACTATTTCTATTCTTTCTAACATCAACTATGCAGTGCTCTTATTTTGTTATTAAGGACACCATAAGTAATTTGACCACCAATTATAGTACTTTCTTATTCAAAGCTGTAGGTTGATGTAATTACATAGGTTTACAAAAAAAAATTCTCAATCATCTTATCTGTTCTTTCTGCCTGTCTGCATCCTCCATCTTTTTCTTCTGCATCTTAAGAGAAATCTCTTGATGTCTGAGGGACTTGGGTGGCTGCGTGTACAGTCCTGTAAAAGAAGGATGAGATATATAGGAATTTCTGATAATCACAGAATCACCAAATGACTGAATCTCAGAATGGCTGAGGTTGAAAGGAACCTCTGGAGGTCACCTTGTCCACCCCCCCTGCTCAAGCAGTGTAACCTCGAGCAGGCTGCCCAGGACCATGTCCAAACAGCTGTTGGGTATCTCCAAGGATGGAGATTCCACAGCCTCTCTGGGTATCTGAACCAGTGTTCAGTCACCCTCACATTGAAAAAGTTTAGGCAAAAAGATGAGACATTTTCCAGGCTTTGGCATCAAGATTTTGCTCCAAAGGTTGTAAATTCCTGGCATATAATGGAATCAGTATACATAGAAACCAATGGTGGTTTGATTATTGGTATTTTAGAGGACGTGAAGCAAAGAAGGGTAGAAAAAATGAATAATTTTGTATATACTTAAAATAATTGTAATGAAATCTAAGTATGAATTCAGTATGTGTAAGTCATTGTTGAAATAAGAAATAAATCAGATCTGGAAACAAATTTAAGGTAAAGGTAACCAAATAGCAAGTTTTGTTGGAACAGTTAAGTGTCTTCCCTACGATTTAACATAATAATAAGCACATTAAATAGCAGGCTGCTTTTTACTGTAATTTGTTTTTTGAGTACGCTTGACTATGTTGGTGATTTGGTAAGGAAAAATCTTACAAATCTTATCTTTCATATGTCCGAGGATGAAATAGTTGAAAAGAGTGTCTTCAAGCAGCTGTCCTCTCTTTCTAGAAATATTTATGTACTCTTTCAGGGTACACCTTATTATAAAAAGTTTCACCAAATTTATGTAAAATTTTGTGCTAATTCGGATTTGACTGGAAACTTAATGCAGTAGTGTTGTGTAAAGGGATTCAATTACAGTGTGCAGTGTTTTGTAAGTAACTGTCTCACATAAAAAGTTAATTAATCAGAGCTGTGTCAATTTCCTTGTGCCATGTCAATTTGCAGCAAGGTAATTAATCACTAATCGCCCAGTGTGCAGCAAACTAAGGGACAATCCATGAGTCATTTATTGTTATTTTTTCAAAATAAATGGCACACAGAGCCATGAAGAAACACATCTTGCCTTTCATAGTATTTTTATCGACAGTTTTGCATGTTGTAATAGACTGCAGCAACAAGCAGCTGTAGTTCAATGGAATATGAATATTAAAGAAACAAATGAGAGCAGATTTATAGGCCATTGCTTTTCTGTTATGTCAGTTTTGAGATTACACTGAGCAAATGAACAGTGAAAAATTACTCTTCCATGTGGAGAATGGTGATTAGACTTGTACATTAATTAGAGATTTTTGTTTTCCTTTTCAATGCATTTCAAATGAGAATGTCCTAGAAGTAACGGTTTGTCCAAAATGCAGATTTATTCATCCCTAAACAACAGGGTTTAATACTGACATATATTTTTGTACAGTAGTAAGGAAATACTTGTTCTTCTAATTTTAAGATTGGGAATGAAATAAATAGAAGGGACCAGTTGCGACTATTTGACATATATGGCAAATTTCCTTTGAATTCAGCTAATTCACAACTAGATCACCATGGATAATTGTCTCACAGAAGTGACAGGTGAAAAAATGTATTTTCAGCTTGCTATTGTTAAACATTGTGAACTTTCTAAAGATTTTTTTTACTCTGAAATTTTAAGAATCCGTATATATAATTTAAAAGCCTTTTAATGTTAAAATCTGTAGTAAGAGAGCTTAAATTTTACTTGCAGTGTACTTTGGACTGTGTATTTAAATTCAAAGATCTGCATGCATCCCCTTTAAGGCAGTTTTTATAGTGCTTTTAAAGAATGCTAAGTAATACTACTTATTACTATTATGGTGAAGGGAAGACTCACTACACAGCATACATCGGGATGAACTCCTGATTCTCATCCTGAAATCTTAGATAATATCATCTAGAGTATTCTGCTTAGCCTTTCTCAGCATGTTACCCATTATATCTCTTTGTTTTTAATTTATTGTCCAGCACTTCTGAAGTGCTTCCTCAACAGGGATCCTCCTAAACTATGGGAGTAATGTAAATGTGTCTCCCTACCTTTCTAACAGTTAAACTGTGTTGCAGTAAATTAGCTATAAACTGATTCAGACATCACGTAGCATTAAAATTCTTCACCATAAAACATTTGAAAACATTTGAGAACTCTTGATGGCGGATGATCTGCTAGTTTGCGCAAAGAAGAGGAGATCGGGAGTGATGAGAGGTAGATTTGTTCATCCATTTTGATGGCACACCTTTCTTGAGGCATATGGCACTCTCATAGAAATTCAAACCACAGCAGAAATGCAAAGAATAATTGCCCATTAAAATGGCTGTGTATTTTTATGGCTTTGATACAAAATCTGCCCCCTGTTGTTTTTTGCATCTGCTGCTCTTCCATCCATCCCAAAGCTTTAAAACTTTAATACACAGTGTATAACCCTTAAGTATTTTTTACCAGGTTATATTCCTCCTTTTGGGAACTCAGACTTTGTCATTGTTCATTCAGCCTTTGTTTTCTAAGGCATATGTTGAGATATGGTGCCTAGAAAGTGCACCTACCTGTCGTGTTCGTTCAATAAAAAATGAATAAAAGCAATGCTTATATTACATCTTTTGGGAGAAGTTAAGATTTGATTAAATTTTATCTGTGAACACAAAGATTAAGTTCCTCTTCTTTTTCTCATGCTCATATTTGTTTTCTATATGAAATCATTAGTTACCTAAATTTGACTGATATACTAATATGAATTCTGTTAATTCCAAAGGCCTTTTTATTTGCTTACGTGTTACAATTTGCTGACCAGATTTCATGTTTGAGATCTAATCTTGAGTTGGGTGAAGGAGATAATCCTGACGGTGTTTCTGTGTTTACAAAGTGTATCCAGAAGAGAGAACTTTTTGGACAATGTTCATTGTAACAATGCTTTTTTTTTTTTAATGTATTATTTTATCCCTTTAAATGTAAAAATAGAACAGATAAGATTAAAGAAGGAATCTTGCCAACATGCTGTTCCTTAAAAAATTCATTTAGGCTGTAGTACAAGATGATTTGTATGCTTTTTTATAATTACATTAAGCAAAACCAACTACTTCCACAGCATATTTTTTTCACACTTCTTTTTTTAATTTGAAAAAATAAAATTGCAGATCCACTGTAGGAACTGATTTTTTGTTTGTTTGTTTGTTTTTTTGGTTTTTTTTGTTGCCGTTGTAGTCCCATTCATATTTGAATGGCTGAATTAATAACTACAGAACTGATAGGGCTATTAGACGAGAATGTAAATTGTTTCTTTGACTTGATATTTGATTATATATAGTCCTTAGAAAAGTTTTTCTTTGTCTTTAACCTCATATTACCACCTTATATCACTATTGCCTAAATGAAGAAATCTGCCTTTTCTGTATCACAGATCAGAAGAATTCCAGTCATCAAATTACTTTGATAAATTTAAGGTACTTTTGCTTAGAAGTGGACTCAGATGCTTCCCTGCTGAGAGTCAAATACATTTTCAACCCCTTTATAATAGCATTTTCACTGACTGAGTTTCAGCAGTTTGGCACTGAGGCACTAAGCATGGTTGACCTACAAACTGTAAGTCATTAAAATCTTTACCCCTCTTGGCTAGTATATTCATTACTTTTGGGGCTGGTTAATAGCACTTAATGCTTCCTGATGGGAGAGCCCTTTTCATAAAATTGTTTTTATGAAGTCCATTCTTCAGTTTGTTCTAATGGTGCCACTTCTGCTGGTTATTTTGGGGTGAGGATATTAAAAAGTTAGTAGGAAAATAAATTCTGTGGTTATTAAATATTCCTAACCATTTGATTTCCCAGCTGGGCTGAAGTAGCATCATTTTTTATTTTTTTTCTGAACTCAAATCTAGGGTGATGTGATCTTTTTGATCATTTTACATCTAATCTTAATCTGCAATATTACTACCTGGAAATAGAAGGCATGTTTTCAGATACTCTGATTTTCAGACTGACCTAAGTCAATTTTTTGGGATGGATATAATTCTGTGACATATAAGCTCTACTGTTACACCTCACTTGATCGTAAGTCCTTACAATGTTACTCTTAGTTCTGCATTTCTCAGGCTGTTCTGTCATGTCTTATCCTCTTCCTGACAGAACTCCAAGTCATTGCTCTACCTCCTGCTAATTGCTTCTACAAGCTTTTTTAGCATTTTATGCTTCATGATTTTATTAAGGAGACAATGCAAGGCAAGCACAGAAAAACAATTACATTATTTCAGGCTTTTCATTCTAACACATCCTTTGTGTTGCAGAGCCTTTGGAAATGATAGATATCACTGTCTTGTCGTAGTATCTCCTGTGAATGCTGAGTCTCCATTATGTGTTCTGGATTTCGTAAACTTATGACTCCTCCTGCCATCTCTATCTTTTAGCTTTTTCTCCTCTTTCATAAGAGAAAGTCTGCTTTCTCATAAAAGTGTAGTATTATTTTTTAAAATATTTTATGTTCTTTTTTACTTGTTCATCGATGGGGCAACTCTGCTTTTCCAGTGACGTTTCTTTGTAGACAGCCATTCACTGTCAAAGATTTAAGGTCAGTGTCCCTTCTTGTAATTCTTTCCAAGGTGTGACTGCCATGAACAAAAATGAGTGTTTAGGATAAATGCTCAATTATTGCAAAATATGTATTTGAATATGTCTGTGTGAAAACTGGATTGAATGGTACGATTCAAAGGAAAAAAATGCTCGCAAAGCACTTCAGGAGTTCACGCGTTCAGAGAGGTATATCCTCAGTGTCTCCCATACAACTTCTGCACAATTCCAGTTGGTTTTCATTAGACCTATATTTACTCATTTCTTCTGAAAATCAAGAGATAGGCTCGTTGTTCACACATGTGTATAAGGCATTTGGCTGGATGGAGGAATTGGTGAGTTAATTTCGAACAATATGTTTTACAGCAGAAGGATTGTTTAGGACCCTGAGTGTTTCACTGAAAGACGGCAACTGCTTTAAATATTGCCAAACGTAGATGTTAATGGCAAAGAATTAATTACTGAAACAGATCTTAGAGCAGGAGTTTAGACACTATGCATTGCAAGCCCACGACATTGGCAGATGCCTTGAGCTTAGACTTTTTTGAATTGATTTGGTTTTCTTTACCACTGCTTCTGTTTTTTCTTGTAGAAGCGTGTTCTCTATAAATATGTAGAGAACTACAAATGCATATGTAAGTGAAGAAGTTGTCCAAACTGCTTCAAGGTTGTCAGTCTTCATTAATTTTTTGCCAGTGGCTTTTAGGTCAGAGAAATGTCTCTTAATCTTGGTAGTTTGAGTGTCCCTAAAAGCTACTTTTTTTTTTTTTTTTTTTTTTTTTTAAAGCTAGCTACAGAATACCACCCTTCAGGTTTGTCATTTAAAATATTCAGCACTTCAGATATCAGTTTTCCTGGCCAGACTCGCCAGGTCCATTTTTCCCCATTTGCTTAAGCAAACTCTTCTTAGCACTGTTTTGTTGGGTTTGGTTTTATTTATTTGCATGATTTTTTAAAAAAGGCATAAATTAACTCTCAAATTGTTGGAGAAACTTACTTCTAGAAATGACCATCTACTAGATGGAAAGGAGTCATTTTTCTAATGCAGGCAGAATGCAGCTGAACATTACTCTGATAACAAAGATAATCGTACTGGGTTAGATTAGTTCTCCATCTAGTCCAATACCCTGTATTTGGAAAGGAGCAAAAGCTGGATGCCGAAAGAAAAGTTATAAGGCTGGAGTTAGCATGTAGGTGTATAGTTCTTTAAGCGTTCTCTAGCTTTCTACAATTTGAACTGGTTTTGTAAACCAGAGGTGATGTCTTAAATACTGTTGGTGTGCAGGGAAATTGTTCATCGTTTTCAATCATATAAACTTTTAAACTTTTAACATCCGTAACATCCAGTGGCAGAAAGTTCCATAGTGGCTTACTTAGAGATTGTGTGAGAAGACACTTTTCCCATATTTTCTCCATTATTCACAATTATGGAGCTTTGTCATAGCTCCCACAGGCACTTTTTTGTGGTGAAGAGTACTAGTCCACTCCATTGTTTCTCTTACAGAAGTAACAGATGTGATTATAGTTATGATAAGTGACCATTTAAAATGCATGTTGTGCGCATCACCTAGTTTACACCAAGACAGGGAGTCTTCAGCATGTGGCATTCACAAATACATTCTGTAAGGGACAGAAGTGAACGATGATGCCATGATGTCCAACCCTCCTATTTTTCTCATGTATTGCTAACTTCCATCTATGAAATTTTAGTAGAGCATTGCACCTTTTATTTGTCTGTGTCAGTATGGGGAGACAGTCCACTCTATCAGAGGAACTGCAACACAGCCTGTAGATATTTCTACTATAATGTTTTCTTATATCCTCAGTCCGCTGAAAATTATCTTTTACGCTTTCATATGCACATTGCAATAATTTGTATGCAAGGCTGTTAATGTTTACTTGGAAATAAAAAGAACAAAAGTTACATGGTCTGAGCAGCAGGTCGTGATTACTGTATTTATACTGTTCCATATTCAATGTTGTTGCATACGCAAAAGTACTTACAGCGTCCAAATTTTCCAAATATCACAGTATCACACAGTATCACAGTATCGTCAGGGTTGGAAGGGCCCTCTGGAGATCATCTAAGTCCAACCCCTGCCACAGCAGGGACACCTACAGCAGTTGCACAGGACGGCGTCCAGGCGGGTTTGGAATGTCTCCAGTGTGGGAGACTCCACAACCTCTCTGGGCAGCTGTGCCACTGCTCTGCCACCCTCAGAGTAAAGAAGTTCCTCCTCATGTTCAGATGGAACTTCCTGTGCTCCAGTTTGTGCCCGTTACCTCTTGTCCTATCACTGGGCACAACTGAAAAAAGGCTATTCTCATCTACCTGGCACCCTCCCCTTAAGTACTTATAAGTATTGATAAGATCCCCCTTCAGTCATCTTTTTTCTAGACTAAAAAGCCCCAAGTCCCTCAGCCTTTCCTCATAAGAAAGATGCTCCAGTCCCCTAATCATCTTTGTAGCCCTTTGCTGGACCCTCTCCAGCAGTTCCCTGTCCCTCCTGAACCGGGGAGCCCAGAACTGCACACAGTGCTCCGGCTGCGGCCTCCCCAGGGCAGAGCAGAGGGGGAGGATGACCTCCCTCGACCTGCTGGCCACACTCTTCTTGATACACCCCAGGATGCCATTGGCCTTCTTGGCCACCAGGGCACAATGCTGGCTCATGGTCACCCTGTTGTCCACCAGGACTCCCAGGTCCCTTTCTGCACAGCTGCTCCCCAGGAGGTCAGCCCCCGACCTGTACTGATGCATGGGGTTATTCCTCCCCAGATGCAGTATCCTACACTCGCCCTTGTTGAATTTCATCAGGTTTTTTTCTGCCCAACTCTCCAGCCTGTCCAGCTCATGCTGTAGGTGGCACAGCCTTCTGGCGTGTCAGCCACCCCTCCCAGTTTTGTGTCATCAGCAAACTTGCTGATGGAACACTCTATCCCTTCATCCAGGTCATTGATGTATACATTGAACAGGACTGGACCCAGTACTGACCCCTGAGGGACACCACTAGTTACTGGCCTCCAAATATATGATAAAAATATATGATGTAAATATTCATTTTTCCCCCTAAAAACTGCTTTCCATGACTCCATTTCTTTAAGCTCTCTTAAATGCAGTTGATTGCAAAGTTAGCGGTATATTGAGTTCTGTAAGTTCACCATTTTGATTTTGACACATATTTCTTTACAGAAAGAGGAATAAAAATATGGTATTTGCACTTACAAAAAGACTATTCTCATTTAATTGCATTGCCATAGAGTTGTTTTATGTTGTATCACAGACGTGTAAATCTTTGCAGAATTACTGTACAACCTTCTTGTCAGTGGGAAGAACCTAGCAGTAGTAAAGCAGTAATGCGCAAGTCACCATAATTACAGTATTTTCCTTCATCTGTTCAGCTGGAGATACAAGTTGTGAATTTTTCATTTTCTTTTTCAAATTCAAGGCTTCTTTGAAAAATTAATGCTAAAACAGATGAAAGACAAATGTGGATTGAAATCAGTTCGTATTTCAGACTTTAAAAACTTACTGGTTTACACATCATTACTTCCATTTGCTTGCTTCTTATTAGGGCTTTGCTAAGCAATATTTATTTCTTTTATCTCTTTATTTACATACTCAAAAAAATTCAACAAAGTGAAGCACAACTGAAATAACCTGAGTGCCAACAGAGCTGGATTTGATTTTCTCTGTGTTGCTGATGAATTCATTCCAAAAATACCTGTTCTAACATCAACCAGAAATATATGTACAAAGGAGAAATGAAATAATGAAGTACTGACTAAAAAATGGCAGAGAAAGTAAAGTGGAAAGTTTCCTTTTTATTTTTCAATTAAAAAGTTTATGAAGACAGAAGTTTTACAGACTTCTTATAGAAAACAAAACCCCTCTAAGTTGTACTGTATCACTGTTCAATTTCTGATTACAATATTTTAAGTCTCACATGGAACAGTAATTAATGTTTACACTTAGTTGCAATGACAATATAAACGTATCTGTGTTAATTTCTTTTTTATATGTATAAGTCTTTCTATTGGTTCTGAATATTATCTGAATTCATATAGATATTTCCAAACTATGCAACCCTTGACTTTGAAGGAATGATGGGTAATGTTACGAACGAAGTACACCCCTAAAATCAGAGAAAACTCTTGCTTAGTCTTTCTTTCCCTTGGTACAAAATTAAGACCCCGTTAATAATCAACTTTTGAACAAAAGTAAAGCTCTGTAAGATTGGTAAAATCGCTGGGTAATTTAGGTCACTGAAGGTCACCTGGTCTAAGATCTCAGCTCCACTCAGAGCAGGGCTGACTTCTGAAGGTAGATCAAATAATGTGATGGAAATGTCTCTGCCATTATACATTTCAGCCTGAACTGGGTGACTTGGACCCCAAGAGTCTCGTGGTAGCACTGTTGGCTAAACCAATCAACATTATTTTTAATAATGGATGTCTTCTAAGAGAATCAGAGCCACCTATGATACTGCCATCTACATTCCCAGTTTGCTGTCTCCTCCTTGCATACATTTTGTGTAAAAGATAAGGCCTCTGGTTAAAAGATTAATAATTTACTTATATAGCAACTCAACCAGTTATAGGCAAGCTCTGATATAAAACACTAGATTGATCTGAATATTTTTAATTCCTTTTTTTTTTTTTCCTTCCCAGTGCCAGGATTTCCCTACCCTGCTGCAACTGCAGCTGCTGCCTACAGAGGTGCACACCTAAGAGGCCGAGGTCGCACGGTGTACAACACGTTTCGGGCAGCAGCCCCCCCTCCTCCAATTCCAGCCTACGGCGGGTAAGGAGATCAGCTTCTTTTTACCTATTAGCATGGCTCTCCCCAGGCTACGAAGTGGTTGTGACTGTGGTGCATGCTGATCGTGTCTCAGCGCAGAAACAACGCAGCATGCAACCAATCCCAGCGCTGAAAGTGGTGCACCTTGCACGGAGTATTGAAAAATGACTGTAATTTGTACTGCCATGGTTGGTGGCCTTAAGCATTTCAGATGTCACATATTGTTATGTAAATGCTCTTAGAAACGGAATGCTTTGGAACAGAGAAATTGTTTCAGCTAAAGATATATTTTTGATGATTGCAAACATCTGGTTATTAAGGAGGTTGGATCAAGTTCTTTTTCTTCAAATCATCCACTGAAATTGTCACTGGACCTGACGGCTTAGTGATATTTTTTATTTTTTTTTTTTATTTTATTGCAGTTTGTTTAGTTTTTCTAATTGACATCTTTACCATGATGGGAATCTGGGGTGCTTCTCTCTTACTATTTGCTTAAATAACAACTTAAGATTTCACTGTCAATGACCCACATTTACTAAAACAGAGTAGTAAACTAAGGAAAAATAGAGAGAAGTTCATAGTAATAATTTATAGAAACTCAATAATCTCCTGTTACTTCAGAAAATTTTAATTTCTTCTTTATAGTTATATTTTTGAGGGAAAGAAGGAAGAAACAAATTCTCCTGTAGCTATGTGTAAATGCTGACACAGAAAGGTTTTGTATCCTGCATGTGATATTTAAGGGCCCTAGCATTGTCAAAAGATTTTCAGCTATTAAGAAATTGAGAAGTTTGGCAAATCAGAAAACGTAGCAGATCTCAGGCCAGAATAGGACTTTGTCATAAAAATTTGAAGTAGATATGCCACCACCTCTCTGTGGAGCAACCAGATCTTTCTGAGAAAGGGTCGGGAAGGGTTTGCAAAGTCTTTGAGTGAAGGTGATCTTTCTCTCTCTCTCTGCTCTCACTAAAATCCTGTTCAGCAGCTCGTCTGCTCTCACTGTGAATGTCCCCTTGGAAGGGAGCTTGCAGCACAAGACCCTGTACTCCTACTTCGTTATGGCAGAAGATGGGAGCCCTTCACTAGTTGCCTCAGTTTCTCATGAAGGCTTTGTTCTATTAAGCCAAAAGGCATGTCTTTTTCTAGAAAAGTTTGCTAATCTAGTCAATCGGCCATTGAGCTAGATTTGCAGGGATATTTAAGACAAACACTTTGGCCTTTCCTTCACATTGGGCAGTTATCACATCAGAGAAGTAAGATGTTCTGAAAATGATTATAAAAATGATGCTTGTGCTGGTTTGAGGTTATTTTGTAAAAGCGTATATTTTTTTTTTACTGTTTTGTATAGTTTAATAAGAAAAATAATATTAATTTAATAAGCAAAACAGTATTACCAGTACTGGAGGAAGACACCATGATTTTTGTAGATTGCCTGAGTTACCTTTGGACAAGGACGGTGTCCCACCAAAGTTAATCCTACTGTTGCCCAGACTCTCACTTAGAGTTAGTCCAGGTATTTGTACATGGCAATGATGGGAACAAATTTAGAATGCCCTACAAGAGCTGATTACAGTCTGAATGTTTCAGCTGCAAAATGGGTACTGCATATAAAGAAAGTGGACTCTTTCCATCTGTACTTAGTTTAAAAATAAATTCTTAAATTTTAACATAGTGTGCAATATGTAGTGAGGTAACAACATGGGTTATTACCAGTTTCATGGTGTCACAAACATAATACCTTAGTTTAATACAAAGTCATAAAGTTATATAAGAAAATATATACCAGCTACATGTGGTACAATTTTTGAATTGGATAATACTTTTTTTGTTATGTTTGCAAAAGCAGTAAATACTTTCAGACCAGTAAGTAACTTAAATTTGCTTTAATTTAAGGGGCCATGTGTGGATGCTCCGTGTGTGTATGTGTGTCTTATGTAAGTTTTTATAGTTTAGTTAGTACAGTGACTCAGCAGGAAGAATTACATTTCCAAGTGTAATACATGTATCTTCTCATGTAATTGTACTGCTGCCTTTCAGCATCTGTAGGTAGTAAGTTAGATGTATAAGCTTTGTGAACTCCTGTTGTAAGTTAATACAGAAGTTTTGCACTGCGGTCAGGTTCAGCAGTGTTTCGGAACTTGGTTCCAAGAGGTCAGCTCAGCGCTCATACGTTCTTCTGCAGGATGGTTTGACAGTTAGGTTGGACATATCTCGCCTGTTACCTTCATGACCTGTCCTTAAGGCTGAGTTCAGAGGGGGCCATGCATGGCATCATTAAGAAGTCACATCTTATTGTTCTGATGACTTCCAGCTGTCTGGTAATCTAGGGCTCACCTTGCCAGTCACAATTTGACTCTGCAAAAGTTTTCAATTAGTAAGCTTTGTCTTAATTTAGATAGGTTTATTTTTTTCTATCCACCTATGCTTCATAATAAAGCACTGCTTTCCGATGCACAAAACGAATTTCCAACTTCTGTAATTCATAGATCAGTGCAGAAATAATACATATCTCTGTTGCACTGATCCACAGTTGGATTAATAAAGCTTTATTTTGAAACAATTTCTTTGGCCTAGCGTATTAGATCTTGTGCTAGTAACTTCACTGATACAGTAGCACAATTTGGAGTTTCTTTGCAGTGCTTTATTCTGTGCTTCACCCATTATGTATTCTGACCCGTTACAGAGGCAAAAAGGAATTTTCGTCCGAATAAATCCTTAAACAATGAAAGTAAATTATAAAAATGTGATTCTCAGTCACAATGGGAGTAGGAGTCAAGAAAAATTACAGAGATAATAAAGAGATCACAGAGAATGAATCAACTTACAGAAAGAAGCAAACAACTTGGAATATCATTGTTGATAAGAAAAATGGAAAAAGCTTTGACTGCTATTTTGCAATTCATTTAGTAGGAATTTCCCTTTTTTTCACTCAAGGAGGAAGCCCAGCCTTAGAGTCAAGGAAACAGTTTCAAAATAAAATATTTTCAATCATTAAAAAAAAAAGACATTGATTTTGTATACTGACAGATATAATTTCAATTATAAATTTACATTAAATTCCAGCAATGTTTAGTTAGAAAAATATTACTTTTCTTTTTTCTACTACTGAAAAAGAAGCTACATGTAAGTGTAAAATATAAAGCTGAAGTTTGAAATGAACTTTTAAATTTTCTTTTATTTCATTAACCTTAGAAAGCTTATTACTAAAATAAAAAATAATACTTGATCTGAAATAATTTTCTTCACACTTACTTGTATATATTACAAAGTTTTGGAACTGAAAGTGAATCATTTTGCTTAAAACTTGGAAATCAACTGTAAAGCTAAGAACATGTGTTTCTTAGATTAGTCTGACATGCTGCTTACTAGTGTTTATCTTGTCAGCACTGTCTCAGGATTCCCTGCTCTGTAACAAAAGCCGCCTTTCTCTTCCATCTCCCTTGAACGTGTAGTTGTTCTTGTCCATGGGTGTCCTGTTAGAGACTGACTGTGACCTTTTCTTAGAAACTGTTTATCAACAAAGTTAAGAAATGGCGATGAGTACCAGGCCGTAAGGAAATCTAGAAGACCGTGTGGTCATTAGGTAAAACAAGAGGAGTGGCTGAGGGACTTGGGGTTGTTTAGTCTGAAGAAAAGGAGACTGAGGGGAGACCTTATTGCACTCTACAACTACCTGAAAGGAGGCTGTGGAGAGGTGGGCGGTGGTCTCTTTTCACAAGTTACAACTGATAGGACAAGAGGAAAAGGCGTCAAGTTGTGCCAGGGGAGGTTTAAGTTAGATATTAGGAGAAACTTCTACACTGAAAGGGTTATCAAAGACTGGAAGAAGCTGCCCAGGGAAGTCGTTGAGTCACCATCCTTGGATGTATTTAAAAGCCGTCTGGATATGGTGCTCAGGGACACGGTTTAGAAGTGGGCCTGGTAGAGTTGGATAACGGTTGGACTTGATGATCTTAAAGGTCTTTTCCAGCCATAACGATTCTATGATAGTATGAAGTTAGTGTGATTCATGTGGAAAGCTCTCATCTGCTGCGCCTCACAGTTAGTGGGAAACAGCAAATATGGCATGCTTCACTCCGTCTGAGGAAAACTGTTGATTATAGCCACGTTTAAGGCCATTGTTTTCTTATAAATCAAACAACAGCGCACATGCTTTAAAGTGTGTCATTTAAAAATGAAATCAGTGTTCATGAGATCTGTAGCACTACATAAATAATTAACGGATCCTTTACTTGCAAGTGATGCATTTCACTAATTCCTTGGGATAGCGTCTTGTTTATTAGTTCATGGAAAATACTTCATTTTTAGCATCTGTGGCATCATTTCTAATGCCTTGAATTCCTACAATGTGCAGCTTGCTCATAACTTGGTGTGTATAATTCATTTATGTACCATAAAAACTTACTGAAACTGAAATGAGGGAGTAAAGCTTCATTTGTGTGAGAAAACTGAATGCTGAGATTTAAAGAGTTTGGAGATCTATATTGCATGGAGAGCTTAGCTTCAGCACTATGCTGCAGGAGGAGGAGAAGCAAGAGATGGTCGTGTTGTGGATGGCATGAGAAGTGCATGGAGATCCGAGCCTGTCAGTATGGGAGGATATAGCTGTGGAGCTATGAGCTATAGCCCGCTTATCTCAGGGCGCTCTGCAGGAACTTCACAGCAAGATCGGTGACTTGGATGAGGAGCAAAGCAGTTACTATTTTAAGCTGACTAAATTCCTTTCATACCTTCTTTCTTGGGACAGCTTCCATGTGGGAGGATTTGAGCTTGCTGCTTCTTTGACCTTTCCTGCAGGCTTCTCTCTGGGTATTAGTGTTTTGTGCAGAATAATTTTTAGATGATAAAAAAAAAGACACAAGTGTAAAAATAAAAGTTGTCTTGGCTTTACCTGTATCTTTCTAGGATTCCCTATTTAATTGACCAAGTGCCTACGAATGGTGTAAGGAATGTCCTAATAAAGCAGAAACTACTAGTAAAGGTACTCTTATGACAGATATTGGGTGCAGTTGGCAGTACTTACGTTGCCAAAAGAAAGGAGAAAGAAGCAGTTTTTGTTGTCTTTTGCGAACTACCGAAAGCAGGTGATGTGATTTTTCATGCCTGTAACTGCTTTTGAACTCTGCAGCAATGAGTGCCTCAGCATTCTTGAAAAATCATTCGCCAAATAGTAAAGCATCATGAATATGATGTTCCATCTTTATACTGCTGTCAAGAAAAGCCAGTGTCACTGTATATCTGGTAGCATAGCAGATGCTAGTAGCAGATAGCAGTATTAGTAAGACTAAGAAGCCCTCTATTCCAGCATCATTTGCCTCAAGTTCTTCACGAGTTTAGCGTGGGATGACTTTGTCTTCACATTTCCCCTGCGCTCCTTCCAGTTCTGACGAAGCTAACAGAAAATTAGCTTTCAGTCCATATCTCCACTTCTGGTGTATTTCCTGGGAAAAGAGGGGATAGTGATATGCTTTTTTCTCTTTGAAAAGAATAAAATAAAAAAAAAACGTAAATAAAATTATGAAGTTGGGTAGGGTGGAGGAGAAGTAACAGAGACTAATCAGACACTGTTTCCTGTTGTTAAAATAATTGTTTTGAAGTGCTACATTGTAACTGATTCAAAGTGAAAAAGAAGCTTTAATTTTCAACACCTTATTCTGAATTTAAGAAAGAAGGATAACTATTATAAGCTACTACGTCTACTACGGTGGTTATGGCTTTTTCCAATATGTTTCTTTGGGCTCACAGAAACTTCCTCTTACTTTGGACTCTGAGCTTTGTATATACGTGCAATTGTTAGAACAAAAAGTGTGTTTTCCCAGTGCATAGTGATTTATGTCTTCCAGCTTTGTTCTCTGCAGCAATGCCCTCAATTAATTTTTCAAAGCAGATAATACAACTTTTTCATGGCAGCAAATGTTGAAACTAGGAAGACAAGAACCTGGAATTAGAGAACATTTTTAAAAGTTGAAACAGCCTCATACAAGAGTTTCAGTTCTATATTTACAATAGTGAAAGTTGTGTTATTAGAGTGTTGAAAGGTGTTACTTTAATTCTTAGTCTTTTCTTTGGTTTGTTTTGAATAAGGTTGTAGTTGCATCTCTTCTATTACTTGTTTCATCAAGGCTTTATATAAGAGGTGATTTCTAAGACCAAACCCAGGAAAATATGTGTAGGACAGTGAAAGCAACCCTACCAGCAATCAGGAAACTTTTGTTCCTCGGGTACTTTCTCTTAGTTGTGATGGAGGCAAAATAGCAAAGTATAACCGTGGTTCCTACTGCAATGAATGAAATCATGATTGTAATGCCTGTTTGTTACGCTGAATCAATCACTCCATGCACTTAATCTGCCTTAAGTTATTTATGTTAACTTGTGCAGATTGTGTGTATGGCTGAAGGCCATATATACTCAGCTGCTATGAAGTTACTGATCTAAGGTTTGTGCAGTCAAGAACTGCCTTCTTATGTCATTGACAGATTATTCAACCCAATTCTTTTGAAAGATGAGGATAGAAAAATGATAATGAAGACAGATGTAGTCCTCCCAGGATATTATAAAGGTGGAATCTAAACTAGTAAAGAGTTTATCTTAATATAGTTACAAAAAATTATTATAAGACACAGAGACTAAAATAAAACAGCTAAACCCATGCAAAGCAGATGTATAATAGTTGGTGAGAAAACAGTTTCATATTTATAGAAAAATAATTTCAGGAAATGATTGCTACATGTGATGTTATTTAGATGCACATTTTCTTATTAAATCAAGATTTTGCCTGTCTCTGAGTTTTCTGTAGCAGAATAAGATCGTAAAATACAACTGAATAAATCCCCCAAATTTGTTGCTTATTTTAATGCCTCCAGGTAGCGTATTAACATATCATCCGTTCCTGGGTGAAGTAATTCAGATGTCAGTAATGTGGCTACTTCCAGACCCTGTGTTGGTTTAAAACGAACTCAAGATTTATCTGTCTGCCAAGACAGTTTTTTGAGTATCAAGTGTAAAAGGAGCTGTGGTGAGACTGGTCCTTGTGTGATGCATTCAGTCTCTTCCCATGCTTGAGACTTATCTGTTTTCTGCCTACAGCTTCAGAGAGAGAAAAGGGGATGATAAGCCAAGCAAATTACCCTTTGGAAAATTATATACTGAAGGAAAGAAAAGCACAAGAGCAAAACGTAGCTTTTGGTGGTTTACACTTTGTCCTTCTGATGAAGGGTGCTGTTAGAAAAATACATTTGACTCCACTGGTAAGATTCATTCACAGGAGTCAACGAATGACAAGGACAGTGAATAGAGAAAATACTCTCTGAAAAATCTATGAAAATGTGAAGAATTACTTTTCTTCAAACTTCAAAAGAAGCAGAAGGTTTCATATTTAACATCACTTTCGTACTACAAGACCATATGGAGGAAATAAGATAAAAATCAGCTGATTCTTTTCATAGTGCATGTCCTGCTTGGAAGTGTTATAGTCATTTGTCTGATTCTGTTACTTTCTAATACTAATGATGCTTAATGATGGAGTCATGCATTCATGTCTCATTTGAGTGTTGGGTACTTCCTTTGGTATAATATTTATCAAGCAGTTGCATATTTAGAATTAAAAATAAGTTTCTGTCTGTACACGACTGAGCATTATATGTAAAAGCAAGGCCTAGGTGAGTGAAGTAATCTGTCCAAGATTGCAACCAGCTGCGCTTGGGAATTCAAAATGTATTAGCCCCTATTCATCTTGCGACATCTTCACTGTCTATCCACAGATCAGCAAGAGAAAGAAGAAAAAGGGTCCCCTTTCTGACGCGCATTCTCTCAAAAGCGTTGCTTGCTGAATAGTAATGTTTAATAACAATAGAGAGTGGTATGTTTTAAGGTACTGTGGTGGGTTGACCTTGGCTGGCTGCCAGACCCTCACCCAGCTGCGCTCTCCTTCCCCTTCTTAAGAGTATAGGGGGAGAAAGTAAGATGGAGAAGTTCTTGGGTTGAGATAAAGACAGGGAGATTGCTTACCAATTGCCATCACAGGCAAAACAGACTTGACTTGAAAATTAATTTAATCTATTGCCTATTAAAATGCAGTTGGATGGTTAGAAACAAAGACAGAACCTAAAACACCTTCCCCCCATCTCTGCCCCTTCTTCCTAGGCTCATCTTCACTCCTTCATTCCCAACTCCTCCACCTCCCAGCACGAGTGGCGCAGGGGTGTGAGGAACTGAGGGTTGTGGGGTCTCCACTTTCAGTAAACTTTGTGTCGTTTGTATATCATCTCATAAAACGTCTTCCCTGTTGTTCGCTATTGTGTACTTCTACCTCACTGTCATGTGGAGTGTTTTATTTCTTACATGCAAACAGGTATAAGAAAAACATGTAATGTTTTAAAATAATCAGAATATCAAAACCAAACCAAAGGTACCCTAAAATGTAAATAGCAAGCGCTCTGAAAGCTACTGATGTAGACCAGGCTTGGCATATTTTGCTCTGCAGACATAATAAATAGAAGAATACACGAGTAAAGGTCTGACCTTGCTGAAGCAAATGGCAGACACTCTGATTTAAGTGGAGCTGAGTTTTCACACATTATTATTCCATAGCAAACTTTTATCATCAGCGTGGTTTTATCAATGTGGTTTGTGTGCATGTATGCATATTTATGATTTTCTCAAGTGATTCTGGCTTAGACACATACCAGCTCAGCCCTGTGGGTTTTGGTCATTGACCTCAATAGATCAGTTATATTTCTGACATGAAAATTCTTGTTGGAATTGTAAAACAGCTTAGGCTAGCAACTTCGTAATAGCTATTATTCCCAGTATTCCTACACTGAAAATATTGTTGCAAAACCCCTATTATGTGCTCTCATATTTAGCTCTCGAAACAGCTTGTGTTGATTCTGATATTGGAAATACCCATTTTAAGTTGCAGAACTGCCAAATGGATGTAAAACTGCAGGACTTACGTAATGTGTGTAATTGGTAGGCCACTGTTGTGTAGTTCCAGTTTTATTTAGTGTAATCATTTAAACCATCTTTGTCATACTGTGTCATTTATCCTGAAGGGTTTAGAATCTAAAATTTGAACTATTTACACTCATGATTTATCGTAGCTGAAATGCAGCAGTCTCTGGGTAAACTGTTAACAGAGATATAACAATACTACATTTTTTCAGATAAGAAGTAGTAATGTATCCAACAAAAACTGCAGGGGAGCTCAGAACCATTGGCAAGTTAGCCAAAGCTGTAAAATGATAAAGTGAGGAAGGTTAATATTTTTCTTTTTTTTTTTTTGTTAATAAGAATACCATCGTGACATTCTTAACAGACTTGTTGTCGCTAGTGGAAATGTGTATCAAGCCAACAATGCAGTACCTATGAATACTTTCATCTCTGTGTACATAGAGGTATTGAGATTTGACCCAATGGGTAGAATACCACCAGCATAATTATTTCACACATTCCTCTCACCATATAAAGTTATGCTGTGTTTTGTTTTCCATCTAAGTAATGCAACTACTGCTTTGTTTCAGAGGGTTGACATAATTGCAGGACAAGAAAGTAATAGTTCAAGAGATAGCATTTTGTTAATGTATTTAAACTGATTGTAGGATTGGGCCACTGAATTTTTTTTATAGAAAAATTTCAGCCAATATGTGGTTTCTTAAATAAAGAAGAAAAAAACTCCCAAAACCTTATCAAAAGTATTTTCCAATCTTGCCATGCTTTGCCTCTCTTTGACTAAGCATTTGGCATACTTTTATAAGATGTTGGATTCGGTACAGTTTCACTTCTGATAATTACTACCAACCTCCTTAACCAATGTGAAGAGTGCCTTCCTTCCCCGTTCCCTCTGTTCTTGTGACAAGACTAACCTCCGCTGTGCAGGGGTTGGTGGCATTTGCATGTGGAAATGCACTAATATGGATGTTTTTCTTTGTGTGTGCATCCTTGCAGTGTTGTATACCAGGATGGATTTTATGGTGCAGACATTTATGTAAGTATTCATTGATGTGCATGCTGTCCTTGTACATTACCAGAGTCATTCTTTTTCCAAGTTTGCTGCCTAGCTTGACTCTGTTTTGTCTATTTACCATCCCTTGCCTGTCAGAAAGAATTGAGAAGAATATCTCTCACATTGGAAGACCTTTCTGTTCATTACATCTATCATTGTTCAGTGGAGCTGAATTAACTCTTCAATCAAATGCTGAATGAATGCAAAAAGATGTGAAAAATGTCTGTGCGTGTGTGGAGGGGTGTCTCCCTTCAAAATTGAAGTTCAAAGAAAAAATGAAAAGAAAGCAAGAACATTCTTCTCCAATCCCCAAAAGCTTGTTTTTAAAAAAATCAAGACAAGCTGAGTATTATTAATACCAGAAGTATGAAAATACTTTATGGAGAGATATAGATTTCCCAAATTCAGGCAACATTGGGTACACATAAGTGTCACGGTGATAGCAGAGCTTCATTACATAGTAGGTTTAAGATATGGCTATGTATTGTCTGTAATCTGAGTAGACTTCTATCTGCTCTTTTAAAACCCACTTACTTCAATTTAAATGAAATGGGTAGAGGCTGCTCATGATATAAGAAGTGGTTATATTTGTTAGTAAGGATTTATAGCCCTGGATCCATCATTACCTGGTTCACTTCGTTAGTAACGAATTTCCTTTCAAATAATAGTTTTTTAAGTTTCTTACTGATACTGAAGTTTTTACCTTGAATGTATACAAAGAGGATACTTATGCCTAAGTATGCAAGAAGTTTCAGGTGGTTGAGGCTGAATTTCACTCTTCTGAAATAGTTCATTCTTATACCCTATGTGTAGAAGTAAAATATTTTACTTATATTCCAGTAATCTTTCACATTTTGATAAAGCAATCTGGTCCTGATTTACAGGTATCTTCTTTATTTCACTAGACAACTTTCTCTAACCTACTTGAACTTCTGTTGTACTGTCTCTGTTGAGATACAAAGAGATGGATGAGTTGAAATTGTTATGAATATTAAAAATTCAATAGGTAGCGCTAGAAAATGTTCCTTGTATTCATTATCAGCAATCTTTTAGAACCACGTCCAAGGGAACCGATTTTTTTTAAATAAGTTCTATATAAAGAAGGAAAACAATTTGAATTTATGGATGAAGTAGGTTTTGTTTTTCTGATGAAGGCAGAAAGAAGCTGATACTTATCTGAAAATAATTTTGTGTAGATTAAAAATATATTTAAAATAAATTAGCATGGGTTAAAATTCTCTCCCTATGTACTTATATACTTAGTGATGTTATCCATAACACATTGTTTACAACACATGAGAATCACCCAAAGGCTTACTCAAGTGTAGTATGCTGCTCTAATCTCACATAAACACATGGCTGCTGAATTTTTGAGCTGTATAGTACAGTGTGGAATTTCTTCAAGTGTGGTTTCCAATTTTCATATTTCTTCACTGTCAAAAGAACATGACATCCATTTTGCTCAGTTTACCAACCCAAAAATCTGAAAGGCAACGAGATATCTTTCTCAGGATTGCTTAATATGATAATGGAGGAGGGAACTAAATGTTAATGTAACAGTTTGTAATTTTGGAACCCACTGCTGCTGAAAAACGGGAATATCTCTTTTGGTGATTGACTGTTATTTTTGGGTGGCTTCACACGCTCTCACAGGCTTGAACATTTTGTTCCCAATTGGGAACTGATTTCAATGAGGAAGATACTGAAGAAATTACTAATTTCTAGTATAGCCTTAATTTTGTTGTTTGGAGTAGTCAGGTGCATTAGAAAGTGGAATAACTATAGTGGTGCATTGGTTTTCCCTCGGTTGCAGCCTTGTATTTCTGATTGCATTTCTTAGTTCTCTTAATGCAGCAGAATGTTTGCCTTTACAGCAGTTGACAGAATTAAAACGCTCTTCTAGAACTTTGTTTGATTTATTTTTTTTATCATGTACAAAGCTTCTTATTTTATTATTCATTTTTCTTCATATTTGTTCTTTCTTGCATAGAAAAAATTTTGCAGGGGATGGAGAGAGAGATAGAAAGAACTGGCATAAATCAAAAGAAACCTTACAATTCACAGTGCATTAGTTCTTAGTGTATTAGTTTGCAGCGGACCAAGTTATTTATTAAATCCCAATTGATTGCGACATAGTTCTACTCAGCTTTTCGTTTTAAGTGCAGAGCTGAAGCTTTGTGAAAGAACAAATGCCCTGTGAAAAAAAAAAAAGGAGAAAAAAATTAAACAAAACAGGTTTTAATAGTGGATTGGAGAAAAAGGAACCTTAAAAATACCACATAAAGCAAAACCAAAGGAACACAGTACTGAAAAGCAAGACCAAAAATATGCTTTAACAAGTATATCAGAGTGGATTTCATTCTGATATGATTACACAGAGTATCAACAGTAACGTGGACCATGCTAATCTTTCCATAACTAGCTATCAATGTAGTTTTGGTGGCTAGAAATTGTGGAAAGGAAGGGAGGGAAGACACAGAAAGATACTGGTTGGGTGAAAACTGCAGGGTGAACCAAGAAGAGCAAATAGCCAGAGTTGCTTAATACTAATCAGAGGAATAGAAGAGAATAGGAATATAAAAATAGGTGGAAAGTACAGTCTAAAATGAAAAATCAACAGCCATGATTCCAGATGTAATGTAATATATTCTATATTTCATAAAAGTCTATATGGAATGTAATAATGCTTCTGAAATAGCTGAGCTATTGAATTCCTTTTTAAATGTGCCTTTGAGTAGGAAAAATAAAGGAGATGATTAGGAAGTAAGGAAGACCTTTTAAAATTAAGTATTGATTCACGAAGAGAAAAAGTCATTAAAAGAGAATTAAGGTTGCCTGCTAGCAAATATAGAAGTTCCTAGATGAAGATTGACACCTGTGAAAATAAGAAAATACACTCCACAAAATGAAGCAAAAATAGTAATAGACACAGAAGTATGCAGTTAGAATAATAGCTCTTTGCTATTCCTCTTCTTTATCTTAAATCCGTTACTTTTTACCATAGTCATAAACAATGTTTTCAGAACACGTCAGTCTTCAATTCACACCTAAAATGTGGGAAGGCTAAGAAATACGAGAAACTTGCAAACTCTGCCATCATCAGCTTCAGAAGGCCTTTGGGAATACGGTTTAAACATTGGTCAGTCTTATTGTTCACAGCAAGACTTTCTAACCCGGTCTCAGGATTCTGGACCTGTGATACTGCAACTGCTGAGAGTCCACAACAACATATAAGTACACAGGTCTCAGATTTTTTTTCAAGCTACCAATCAAGAATAGTAATGCTTTTATGATCAAGGGTATGGAACAAGATTATCAATAGCTACCGCAATTACCTTTAGCTCAAAGGTAGGATGGTATTGAGGATGGAGCGTGTATTTACTTCAGGAAAAAGCAGATATAATTATCTAAGCAACCTTCCTTTGATACTAGGTAGAAGTCCATCGATGCAATCAGATATCCTGGAAGGCGCTGTTCTAATGTGAAAAGCAAGGATATGCAATTAGCACTGAAGTCTTTCTTTTAAGTACCAAAGATTTTTGTATTTTGTAAATGGAAGGATGTGCCATTTGCAGTGATTCACAGAAACAGAACAAGAAGTGGAGAAATGACTTTTCCAAGGGCAAACGAATCCCCAAGGAGCAGTGGGTTGTTCCTCCTAGTGCTCTATGTGCTGGAACACTCCAGAATACCTTTTAAAAAGTTTTGAGATGTAGTGATGAAATGTCTTTTCACCTCTCTGATCTTTATTTGTGATATAAATGATACATTCAAAAAAATGCTAGATCAGTCCTAGTGATTGTTTGGTTGGCATTAGTACAGGTGGTGTCAGTTTGGATATATTACCAAGAGCTTCTCTGATGCAACAGCTACCTCTGAGAACACAATATAGAAATAACATGAACCTTTTACATTGGCCTGTTCCAGAAGTTGAGCCAGCACAAAGAGATGTTGTATATTTTATTTTTAATTCTCCTAGTTTTTCTCTGTGAGCAGCACAAATACTGTTTAAACTTCATATAAGTGGAGGAAGAGTAAATGACGACTACTACTTTCTATATTCTGCAGGGCTGGGAATAATTAATGCAATTTTTAATCCCATTCTCAACACTAGAGGAGGTTTTGAGCCTTGATTAATTTATGTTCACAGAATACTTTGAGATCCTGGAGTGAAAGGAAGTATAGGAAGTAAAAATTGAGGAAAAATAATTCTCAACATTCACATAGAATATGAAATAAGTTATTAAAAGGGAAAACTAACAAAAAAATACCAATTGTGAAGAGTCACTTAGTTTATCTGTATATACAATAATCACTGTCAGTACATCTGAGATCAAGACTAAAAAATTAACTTGGGTATTTTAGGAGGAGGTGCACACATGTATATATGGTTTTGTAATCTATAGATGTGCGTTTGCATAACTCATTTTTGTGGAAATTCTTACTACAGATATACGGACTTTAAAAATTCAGATGCATTTGATTTTCTGTTCATTTCCATTTAATCGTATCTTATCTAAAAATTCTGTGATTTCTTTCTAAAATTAAAGATTAAGATTTGCCTATAACAATTGGCTACTGATCTTTGATGGATCCCGCTGCTCTTTTTCAATTTGCCTGAGCCACAGAGATGTATAAAACATTAAAAGGAAAACTGTAATGAGTGGCTTTGGGGAACTTGTCTAAATTCCTTCCTTACATCTTTCTTTCCATCCTTCTTTACTTACTCATTCAAATCGTTACATTTCTGTTTCTTTATAGAGCAGTATTGCAAGAGCCTGTGTATGGCAATAAGTTACCACAGGTATGACATATGTCTGATGGAAAAAACTCACTATGCTGAATGTAGAGTCTTGTAAAATCATACTAATAAGTAATTATGTGAGAAAACGGATTCTATGTGTATAAATGATAAGAATAGTCTACCAGTTGCATTTTGCTTTCCAAATTCTATCACAAAATCACAGATATTCTTCATATCCCATGAAATACAATTATCATTGTTCTGATCCCTTTCAGTATTTTATGCCAGTGAGATATATCTCTACATTAGGACTGCGAGTGTATTGACTCTATACTTAATTTTTTAAGACAACATAAGCTGCTGTAGCATTGTGTTATCATTGTTTTGGAAGTAGCAAATACGGAAGCACAGTTAAGGCAGTAGACATTTTTCATTAATTTAGCTGAATTTATTATTTCAGCTGAATTTTCAAAATAATAATTTACAGCATAACAGTCAGGTACTTTCTGTTTGAATGTATGGAGTGAGGAGGGAAAAAAGCATTCCTAAAACATTTTTAAAACATAGGAAATGAAAATTGTTATTTATTATTATTCAACTATTACATAATTTTGTTCTAAATAATTTATTTTGCTGTATATTCTAATGTATGAAGATAAATATTTAATATATTACTCAATGTATATGTAGTGAATACTACTTGTGTATTCTTCATCTAAGATATCAGCCAAGTTCAAAATTAGAGAAAAATTGTAAAGTAGAACTTGTCACTGAAGTTTAGAGTTCAGGGGTTTGAATCAGATTCCCATCCTGATTCCCATTATGAAGTGTACCTTCAAGTATTTTGTTGCTGCAATGATAAGTCATCTGAAGTAACTGCAGTAAAACAATAAGAAAACAGTACAGCACCAAAACTGCAGAACACAAACCCCATAAAAATAATTTGCTTGAGGATGTTTTTATGTTTAATATAAGCTATATGATAGCATATATTAAAAATAAGAAATCATGACATGAGCTGGTAGGGAATTAGGATTTTCCTGATAACTAAATGCATCCTGCATTTTAGTTCTCCAAAGAATTCAGGCAGATTCAATAACTTCAACCTCTTTTTATTTTTATTGCTTTAGACTCAGTCTTTCCAGGGTGCTCACAAATGTCATACTGATTGTTGAACCCAAAGCATCTTAATAAAGTTCAGAGTTGAGCTTCATTTTTCAGCAGCAATTCGTTGATGAAAGCAAATCAAAATATAAGCATAAAAGGAATGTAACTCTTATATTAAGGGAGCAAGAAAGGGTCTGTCTTCACAGAGTGACCAATTTTAAGTGATAGTTAAATAAAGGAAAGAAAAACAATCCTCACAGAGCCTACCATCCGCAGATTTAAGACCAGCCAGTATGAGAACTATCCTGTCTCATTTTTGTCTGATTAAGAACACTGGAACATTGATACTTCTAGTGGTGGCCCATTCTTAATTCTGTACCGTGGTGGGAGTCATTAAGTGCGTAGTTGGATTGAAATGAAGTGGCTCTCACATTTAAATACAGGGTTTTAGAAACAGACTACAGGACAAGCAAAGGAGTCATACATGTGGCGAACAGACTCATGCTATACTGCAGAATGGCTGGCAGTCTGCCACACGTTTGCAGGACTGGATCATGAAAACAAGATTAATATCTTCTTTATTCTTTTACCATTTCTACTCCCACTCAGCACTCAGGAAAAAAAAAGAAGGAAAAAAAAAAAAAAGAAGGAAAAAAAAAAAGAAGGAAAAAAAAAAAAAGAAGGAAAAAAAAAAGCTGCTATGTTTAGCACTCAAAACCAGGAGGGAAGAACAGATACATTTGTATAATCTCTCACCTTTCTGCTTGTGGCAGAAGCCAGACCAAGTGTGCAGCTTGCATTATCATCTCTCAACCTCGCTGTTTACTGGCTCAGTTTGCACTTGGTGACATTATTTGACATCTGACTGCCTGTATGCGCATACCTGCAAGCAATATGTGCCTAGGATACATTTTTGACAGTAATAGCCTTCTATTGGTTTATAAAAATCAAATGATCTGAAATAAGAAAGTATTTCGTCTCAGTGATTCTGCGCTTGCAGAGAGAAGCAGCTTGCTGCCAAGGAGCGAGCATATATAGTACTTTGAGACCCCCTGTGTTGTCCCAGGGGTTGTGTGACACAATTGCTGCTGGCAGGGAGCTGACCAGGAGCGGAGAGGTAAATGTATTATTCTCTGTGTGAGCACTTGAAAAAATCAGAAAGAATGTTCCTCAAATAAGTTGACAATTCAAAGCCTGGAGTTTCTAATGAGCTGTCAGTATATGTAAAACATATGTTTATTCTTAGGGTGATGTGGTGTTACCAGCTGAATGATTGATTTCCGAAACTAACCTGGTGCAAATCTTCAAACCAACAAAGGTTTACATGTGTTAGGGATGAAAGCGATTCCGCCAAGTTGTAGAAGGGGAAATAGCTTGTAAAAGTAGTTGAAATTGCTTTTCTGAAAAGAGTGAACTTTTATTTGTAAAATCAAGATAGATACCCCACAAAAGTTCATGTAGTAACTATGTACTACTGTTACAGTAAAGGGTGACACATCATAGCCTATTCTTCATGTTCAGCATCATATCTCGTGTGAATGCAGCCTTCCAAAAAGAAAAAAAAAAAATCAATCCATTAAAGCAAACATGTTAGCAAAAGAGTGAATTTTATTCAAAGCTGAGCGATGTGATACTTTCTTATTCAACTCTTTGTTAAGGTGGGGGAAGGTGGGAAAGGAAATACAAAAGTCCCCTGTCCCAGAGGATTATGGGGTGATGAATTCTAATTGGGACATAAATCGTGTTTGTGTTATCTGTGGAGACTGGCCTGTGTTTGTTAATTGGCATGCTGAGATCATTTTGAAATGGTTGATATAACACCGTGGTCCATTGAACAGGAAGCTCTGCTGTTTTCACAGTTTGATAATCAATGCATCACTGCACACAATTCCTTTCAAATGTGTGTTTGTTTGTCCTGTTTGCTTAATTGAACAGCTGCAATTACTGTTACATACAACTGAATGTTAATTCATGGAAGAAGAGAATTTTGCTTCTTCATTATAATTTTATGTATAAATTGGAAGCGTATGTAACGTTAAGTGTTAATTGAGTGCACAAATTCATAAGTTTAATCAACCAGACATGATAAATCATATTTTATACAAAAACGTATTGATTGTTAGCTGAGTTTTTCTTTTAAGTTCAGCATTGCTTTATTAATATACATACACCTCATTCATAAGAACAATTACTACTTGAAAACTTGTGGAAGAATACCGTATTGCCTTGTAAAAAACCCCTGTGTTGATGAATACAGTTCATTGCTTTCTCCTGATCTCTGGGACAAATCTTAACAAGTAAAAGTTTGTGGTGCTGTGTTTTGCCTAACAATTCACTGCAATATTTCCTATGCATTTAGCCCCTTAACTGATCTTCCAGCATGACAGTACTCTTTCAGGTGTTGCTAAATTTTGCAAAATGTTTTTTAAGGTGCTGTAGCAATCCAGTTAGAGCGTGAGTTTGTGTTTCAGGGTGGTTATGCTGCCTACCGGTATGCCCAGCCTGCCACTGCCACTGCAGCTGCCTACAGTGACAGGTAAGACCTCATTTACTGCTAATAAATATTTGACCAGTGGAAGTTGAAGATGATTCTATCAATTTGCCTTGTTGAAGTCTCATAACTGTCTTGTTGCTCTGCAGATAATTGTGATACCTAAAGCAGGCTGTTTTATTATAATCCATGAATAGCCATAAATTGAGAGATTTTAGGCCTTAATTGAGAATCAGGCATGAGATGTGCACATTCCCAAGCTGTAGATCATCCAGTTAATGCCTGTGACCCTTGTACAATGTAGATAAATATATGTACAGCTTCATGATGGTCTGCTACTAAAGATCATTATTCGTCTTAGGAGTATTATTTCAGTTGATTTAGAACCTGAACCTATTGAGTGCCCTCAATTCTCATTGACGTTGTTTAAGTCAGTGGAAATTGAGAATGAATTGGTTCTAAGCTTGAGCTATCCAAGGCAAAACAATATTTTTTCCATTTGCTTTCTTTCCAGGCATCTGATTTTTTTGAAATGCTGAGAAAAAAAATCAGTTATTCTTCTTTTGCTCTGTAGTTTTATCCTCAAAATGTAAACTAATTTTGATAGAGATAATACCAGGAATAACAGATTCCTAAAATCTGTGTAAGAGAAACATGCAAAGACTTAACTTCTATAAGCTGAAAGCGGTGTCACATAAATTAACTTGTCCTGTTGCAAGATGAAAATTGGGACCCCTTTGAAGTCAATGTCTAAATTGCTATTGACTTCAGTAGGGATAGGATTTTGTCAAATTGCATAAAATTAAGTCTTTGCAGTGTGTGGACATGATTTTGTAATGAAAAGAAAGAATAGCCTATGTTTTCTTCATAAACTGTACCCTTAAAAAAAAAAATCTATGCTGTCTTTAACATTTTTCAAGTACTTGAAGAGTGTGCAGTCATAAAGGGAGGATGTACATTGTGAAAGACAGATACATGCATATATTTTGCATCACGATAGCAGCGAGAAGTAAGGTCACACTTCTCGGTTCCTGATAGAAGAAAATTTTCCCTTGGAATCATGGAGATAATTTCTTAAGTCTTGAATATGTATTGAAAAATGTCTTTAAAATTAGACATTGTTTTAAATGTTTCTGTTTCTTAAAGAAATCAGCAGATTAAGAAATTTCAGTGAACTATTTCTTAGATTGAAGTGCTGTTCATGGATTCTGTATTTTTAGAACAAAGTACCATGGTATGAATGTTACAATGCTATGCATGCATATTTGCCTTTCAAGTGCTTATTCTCGGTAATGAAGATAAATTTTTTAAAGTAATGTGAATAAAATAATTTGCATGTGTGGCTGAGGCATGCTGTGTCAGACAGGTAAGCAAGTTACTTTCTATTAATTTTGGGTCAGTAGTATCAACTAGATATGTGCTGTATGCACTTTGTTCGCGATGCACTATTTGTACTTAGGGTAACCTACGAAGGTAAAGTGCTACTCAGTAGTTTCATTTCATTTCCACAAAGGTGTGTTAGCATGTTGCAGCTCTAGTATTTTTCTGTGAGCTTATAATGAAAAACAGTTCCTGCTTCTAAAAACTTACTAAACCGAAAGGACAGAATTATAAATAACCTTCTGTGGTTAGTCATTTTTGCCAGATATCATTCAGGTGTCCCTCGATCATTTTATAGGGTGTTTATTCCTATGAATAAATGAATTTCTGAAAACCTATATGTTACATAGAGAAACTGAACACTATCAAGATGACTTTTAAATGCTTTAATTATGAATTAATGTACCTTCTCATAAAACAAATCAAATGCTGTAAGATAAAATGTCAGTTGGTCACATGTTCTGATATGGGTAGAGAGTCAACATCACTAAGAGTTATGCTGACAAAAAAAGTCAAGGATTTGTCTAAGAAGATAGTGCTCTTAAATGCTGTAAAGGAAGCTTGAGATGGCATCAGGAGTAATGCAGTTGTTACAACCCTTAATTATTTTTTTTAAAAAAACCCTCTAATTTTCAGATACACTTTGTGTATAATTAGAATTGTAATAACCTGTCTTTGCTTGCATAATTTTAAATATCTTAAATGAATTTTATATCTTTTGGGTTTTTTTTTAATTTAGCTTCTCTTTTTAAATGTGGTTAACCCTCATCTTCAATCTGCTTCCCCCAAATGAATATGGTTTCTTGTCTTAATTACAAATATTGTAACTGAATTTCTTTATGGAGAATCCTAAAACTAGCATAGAGAACAAAACAAATAACAATCTGCTCAAACATTTCTTTGCATATGGGAAACTATGTGCAAACATGGATACCTCTGATTACTCACAACAACAGTTTGCTTAATTTGATTAACTTTTCATTCATTTTTTAATGAATTTAATTTAGCAACTTTTGTGAGTTATTAATATTGAAGGTGCTGTAATATAGTTCAGTACAACTGCTTGTATCTTTTCTTCTTGATGTAGTAATCATCTGCTGTCCTCTGACAATATTGAAGATTCCACATCTCCTTATACACTACTCTTATTTACTGTTGATTTGAGACCCTATTTAATTTAATTACACATGAAATGTATTTACTGTTAATGTGCAAACAATGCCCAGAAAAATGAAGTGAGGACCAGTGAGTATGTACTATTGAAGCAGTGACATATTGTGGAAATACTACTTCATATTAATTTAAAAAATATAAAAAAACTTTATTTTTTTGATCACAGCTCATGTACATAATGAATAGCAATGTTCCATATTTTACATGCTTCTTAAGTCAGGAGATGGAAAGAGGAAATCTTTAGATTGGAGACATGTTTTGGTAAATTAAAAATAAAGGTTAACAGAAAGATTTGGGATTCTGGAATCAATACACCAAGTCAATGGATAACGATCACTGTAAGAGAACTCTATTGTGAAGAAATGCAATGGTATCCTTGTTTGTCACAGCTGGAAATACTGCTGGAAATAGGCAAAGAACAGATATATAGGGGAGAATCAGGTGGCAAGGAAATCTCATGAAACAAATCAACACAAAGCCCCAAGTATTTGTTAAGACAACTCATTTACTCCTAAAACCAATTTCACAACACAGGTAGTCCTTGCAGATTCCCCCAGTAATTTCTTAGAATTGTAAAACAAAAGAAACAAACAAAAAGGAACTTTTTGTTTTATTTATGAAGCAATATAATCACTGAATACCACTGCAAAAAATTTAGAATTGGATTTTTATACTGTGTGGTCTCTCATCATACTAAATTGAACTTAAAGATTTGAGGCTCTTTGCAGAGGTGGATCAAAACATCATGTTTGACTTTCCAACATTTAAAATATTTCTGATAAATTTTCCATTTCTTATAAGTGATAAATGGGGACCTACTGGTCTGTATGTGGTCTTCACGATTCTGGAGCTTTGCCTGCCAAACTCTTTAAACTGAGAGTGTTTGGAAAAATAATTGTAAGGATGTGCAAAATATACTAAATCAGATGTCAATAAAATGTTTGTACAGCTTTTATTCAGCTTTCATGTAATATTAAAAAATAAAAATAAAACTATAGTTGTTAGATTTCTGTCCAAGTCTGAAGTAAAAGAAACTAGCAAAGTCATCAAGTTTTATATTTATGAGGTAGAAAAAGTCAAAGCATGGCAGTGGGGCGTATTGTCATTTTGTCATTGCATGTTCACTTGATGTTGCTAGTATGTCTGTAATGCTGTATTGGATTTGACAGATCCATCACATAGCTCAGTGAATGGCTTGCTTGAATTAAGCCTATGGGCAGACTTATTCACATTGATTGGCTATTGGTTTTGTGTTTTATGATTTGATTATTGCATCTTCGATCGGAATAAGAAAAATGTTCCTTTCTTGCATATTAACTTTGTCAGCAGTATTTTTGAAAGTATGGTATAGTATGGTAGTATAATAAAACAACACCCCGATAATAGTAAACTAGCCTTGTCTGAAAGGCAGTCATTGCACTTGTACTGCTTGCTAACCCTGTTATACTTAATAATAATTTTGTGTGTTTATATATGTATGATTGTGTATTCATATATATACACACATTGCCCATCCATCACCCACCCACAAACACACACATGCACCTGCACACACGCGTGTGCGCGGACACACATACATATGTACAGAGGTATTTTGTTCTGAGCGTAATTCCCTTTTTCTAAGACAGTGTCAAATTTAAATCTCACTACAAACAAGGAAGATTCCCATTGACTTCTTTGTTGTCTGGATTAGATTCCTCATCACTGGAAGCTGAACTCTCCCACCCCATCTTTTTTAAAAGCAAATAAAGCATATTCCAAAATATTTTGTACATAACACTTTGCAGTATAAAATATTTAATTTTTTCTCTTCACTATCAGTTTGCATTACATGTTCTGTGGTCATACGTAGGATTTTGTATGAAATTTGAGACAGGAGGTTATTTTGTCTTATGGGAGTTGTTTATCTTCCAGATCTGAAATCTTACTCCTGTTAAAATCCTGATATTCTCATATTTTACATTTTTAACATGCCTATGTGGAGTATCCATTTTTGTCAAAGTATTAGGGTCTACAGAGATGTAATTTAATATATTTTCTGGTTCTCTTTGGGCAAGTAGTTGAGAGTAATACTTGATATTTGTGGCCAGATTATCTTAAAATAGAATAGGTACAGATTTGATTTAATTGGAAACACACTCATTAAAGAATGAAAAATTAAAATGAACAATAAAACCACACAAACTATAAAATGTGAGCTTCTGTAGATAGAGGTGATTTTTTTTTCATATTGTAGACTTTAAGATTTTATATTTTATGAATAAACCATGAAAACCGCTATAGTTTTATTCAAATTCTTTTCTCTCATTGAGGATCTTACTAGTGATACATACTAAAAATTAAGGGGTTTGAGAGCATATAAAATACAATAGCATCTTCAGTCAGAATTTACTTTTCCATTAAGTAATTTTATAGAAGGATACATATCTTAAAATGTAGTACTTCATTCATTTCATTATTGACCTTTTTAAGATTTAGGAAAAAGAGCTTCTACACACAGTTTTAACTTGTAGAGTAATCGGGTTGGAAAAGGAAAAGGAATAGAATATAGCAATAACTTTACTCTTCTACTCACAACAATTCAAACCTTTTTGAATTTTGCTGTACAAGTTGAATCTTAAAAAATTGAGAAGTTTGGGGGACAAGATGATACATAAGCAAGAATTGTATAGCCCGTATCCTGAGCTACTCAAATTTGGAGAATGAAAAGGATCAGTTAGCCTCTTGACCAGGTACAAAGGTTGTGTTTAGCTATTGTAACAGCAGTAATATAGCATATATTTAACACTTTTTTTCTTTGAACACTTAGGTTTGATGTGGTGATGTTTGATTGGTCTATTTTTTTCTGCATATCCCGTATGGTAGCTAAAGCTTGTTTATTCCCTAGTATTGCAAATAAAGATCAAATCATTCACTTTGCTGTTACAGAGAGATAATGGATTTGGGCATCTACCTGTTAGGCTTGTATGTCTCTATATGTCTGTCTGATCTGTGGCAAACTAAAGGATCACTGGCATCATGTTAATATTTCATAATCCATATTCATCACTCAGATCTCAGTTTTGGAAATGACTGGAGTATGTGTCTCATGTTATAGCCATAACAGTACCTTTTAGTGAAGGAATTAGAAAGTAAAAGTGGATGATTAGGAATAAAGATAATGTAGTAGAAAAAAAAGAATCAAAGAGTTTAAAACACTATGGACAGAGAGTTTCATGTACAGCAATCTGAAAGGAATTTCCAGAAATAGAAGTGTATTGCATAGAGTACTTTCTAGTGATTGAAACATGGTTCATTCTAAAATATTGTAGATATACCGCTTTTTCGGGGAGATACAGGGAGTCATATTAATGTAGGAAAACAATGGCAAACAATTACATTTCATAAAAATATAATCTCCTACCAAGTCTATAAAGCTACTTTATATACTTTGATGTTTTAATACATTCCTCTAATATTTGGTAGAATTAACGCGTTTTCTGATACTTTGAAGGCTTGATTCACCTGTGTGTAATATCAGTATTCATGGATTATCCATGTAACTCTTAAAACTACTCCACTAGTTCAAATCTGAGGTAATAGAGTAGTGAAAAATCTTAGGGTTCCTGGCCCAGAATGGTGGTAAACACTGATTATGAAACTTTTATCATGTCAGAGCTTGTATTCTTCATACCCTGCTTGTGCTTCTTTCCTGTACTTTCTATTCTCCTTCACTGTAATATCAAGGGTTCTTTCAAGAATCCCCACAGACAAGGAAAGGCTTGGCTATTACTGTAAAATTTGGTTTGGCATCCATGCTGGAAATCATGAAGAAAGACATTGAGAGAGAAGGTAGAGGAACACTAAATCCTGGATTTCCACACCTGGCTTCCTAAAGTGCTCCAGGTTTAAAGATGCTGAGTACTTTTGCTGCCAGTTTCTTCTTGAACATAGTGGGAGCTGTTAAATGCTTATCACTTAAAAAAAAAAAAAAAAAAAAAAAAATCAGTGCACCTATTCTGACATTTACATATCAACTTCAATATTCTTGCTTTCTTTTTGTTTAATACATCTAACCTACATCAGGTTATACAGCATGAGTTTTACCTTGTGAATTTCTTTATTTAAAATAAAAGTTCGTAATAAATAACTGTGATTATAAACATATTCCTTTGATGCATTGTCATGCATGCTTTTACTCTAAAAAATGAGGGGAAAAAAAGGACTGGTTAATATTTTTTAAGTAGGAATCATCTCTTTAATAGCTCATATGGGCTTCTTCACTCTTAGAGGATATTGAAAGAGTGACTTTAAAATTTTTAAGTGTGTTGTATTCAGGAGACCGAATAAATATGGAGTTAGGGAGTTACTAAAACATTGATTCCTAATCCAACAGACCAAAACTGTTACAGTCTGTTGGGTCAGTACCTGTGACATGATAGGCCATAACAGTTCCTTTGGACATGTCAGTGTCTAATTATACACTTTTTAGTTTTCAGATCATTGACTTGATAGACCACAAATAGGCAGATTAGAGCATGCTCTAAGTATTGTCAGCCTGAGTGCTTCCACTGCGAGTGCTTTACAAGCAAGAAGGAATTAAGAGCATTGTGAAGGAGTCAGAGAGAAGGTGAAGGAATGAAATGGTATTAATAAAATACAGAATGAACTGGATACAGTCTGTATGGATTAGCCATGTAATTTGCAACATGTTATAGGCAAGGTGAGGAAGTATTAGAACAAACTTAAAATAACTATGTAGACGAATTTAATCAAGAAAGAGGCAATTTACACTCTTGCATGTTTTTACTGTAGTGTTTCCCACCTCAAAGGAATCTAAATAATTTGATTCGGTATTTAAATAGAAATTTGTTTTCACATAACTTTGGGCTTGTCAAGTTTCTAATACTCTAGGAACACACCTGTGGCAAAACAGCAGTTTGTCAGAATACTGGACAGAGGAATGGGAGTAGAAAGTTTACCCATGTATCCTAAAGAACAACTTCTTTTATGAAAACTGCTATAGGATGTTTCATATACATGCAGAAAAAAAAAAAGGGTCTTTGTTTAAACCTAAGGTGTACCAGCCTCTAAACTCCATTTTGTTTTCCTTGAATGAATTCTTAAATAATCCTGGCAAGTTTTTCATATATACAGCATTTTAGTTATAATATAAAAAAAAAAAAACGTTGTAAAGTAGCTTGTAAAGTCATTAAAACGTTAAAATAATGTAAAGGGAAAGAATTTTTTTTATTGCTAAAGAAGTTTTATAATTATTCCTCTGTATACTAGGAGACTTTATTGTGGATAAAATGGTGGTTACTAGTAAACCATAGTAATCATAATGAAATCAGAAACAAAGTATGTTTTAATGAGACATTGTTTTAAAGATGGCATATACATAAAGAACAAATCCCCAAGAAAATATATACATATTTTGTTATGTATTTTACTGAATAAAATAGTGATTCTTTACACAAAACTGACTTGAAAAAGCTGTACTGTTTTCCCTAAAGAGAGTGAAAAAATGTCCAAAATATAGTAATTAAAAAAAATATTCAAATATATATGATAAAACTTCCAAAATAGCCTTAATTTTGCATTCCTGGATCATACTGACATCAGTTTACAATGCTGACATGGAGCACTTCTGAAGTACACTTACTGGATTCCTTCTTCAAGGATTTAGTTTAAGTGTGTAGATACTGTGTTAATCACAGTAAAAGGCAAATAATATTAGAGTAGTTGTGCCACTGACATCAGTATGGATCTACTATTGAATGATGTGGCATTCAGAATTTCACCTATTAGTTTTAGGTTTCACTTTAAAATGTTAATGATTAAAAATCATCTGTGTTCCTCTTGCAGATAAATATGCATATTTATACTATGTGTATTGTATTATCATTAATAAATACATTTATACTATATATAATATATTATGTAATACTTCATACATAGAAAAATTCCACTGATACAGCAGGTAATATGAATTAGAACTCAGTGTATTTGTATAGCTCTGATTTAAAAAATAAATAAATCAGGAAATAAAATATGTGTACATTTAAAATGTAGGTGAAAGGGCTACAGATTTTTCCACTGGTTGTTGGTTTTTTTCTTTCCTTTTCTTGAAGGTGTGCTTTTCACAATTGCAAAAGTGTTTTTTGGTATTAAAACTAATGATTCCTGTTCAAGAAGTTGTGTGACTGGTGGCAGGATAAAATTTAATGAGAGAGATTTCCTAAATTTTCTGTCTCCTCCTGTCTTTGGCAGTCTGAATTATGTTAGAGACATCATGTAATTGGCTAAATCATGCTGAAGTGTCCTGTATTGAGCACAAAGATGACTCAAATAAAAAGCAATGCAGAGGTGACTAACCTGGCAGTCAAATTAAGGGCTTGTTTAAGCCACCTGGAAGCAAGGATCTAGGGCCATGTGAGAAGACCGTGCAGGCAGAGGTGATGCTGGACCTTCTGGGGTGGCAGCTGAGTTCAGGCAGATGGATGAGCTGCCTTTGCTTGGGCATTCAAGATGAGCTTTAGTGTTTTCTGTGAGGTAGTATTTGCAAAAGTAGCTACATTAATTTATTTTGATGCAGGGTTTTACTCCATATGCTTCCAAGGCCTGCCTCAAAATTTCGGAAAAGACCATTTAATGAAATGATCAAGAACGATGGAGGTGGGAGATGCGTTATCTTTTGACAATGAAAGCAGAATACCTAAGTGAAAGATGAATATCTGCATCTTCCTCTTTGTCTTGGCATCATTATTAGTAGTCAGGTTGAACGAGCAATGCTGCAGAAGAAAAGAATCTGACACGGAAGAAATTAGTCTGAAAGTAAAATATACTTTCCTAATGCACATCAGATCAAACAAGTTACTGTTAGTGTTACTGAAGCTTGATACCACATGAATTACTTTCTACTTATAGTTTATTCTTACTTCATTTAATATATCTCATAGGTATGGCTGTAAAGTTGTTTAGTTGTCTTTGTGTTGTGATTCAAATGCTATAAGTATGATTATGTACTTTGATCTTACAGTAATGGGAACATAGAGCATGATGACAGCAAAATCAACCTTCTTATTATAGTTGTTATGCTAATATTAAAAAGTTTAAATTCTTTGATAGCCTTGATATTTAAATTTAGGACACCAGAAGGAGGGAGTTGGGGAGGACTTCATAAAATTATTTTAGAGGTAAACTCTGAAACTTTGTCCATACTTGGATATTACAGAAACTATTCAAGCAGCCAGCTATCAGCTATATTATAAGTCATAGCGAAAAAGCCCTCAACGTTAGAATCCAAACAAGAGCAATGAAGCCTTAAAGTTTAGAGCATGAAGGAAAAATAAAGTACCTTTAATAATATAATGATGCAATGTATAGATGTATCACATATAACACTTCCTGGAACAATCATTGCTGCACTATGTAGTTAGCACCAGGTCCTTGGAGAATACAGTTTGGAATAGCTCCAGTGAAGTCAGTGCTTTCAGTTAAGCTGCATCAATTTTACTGGCTGAAATCTAAATACTGACTGTATTTGTAAATCCCATGGTGCTCTTACCAGAAAAAGTCAACTGATTATGTATAGTTTAAATCTTCCCACTGTAGCTTCTGTTCAGTATTGTGTTTGCCTTCATCTTAATTTCCTGTGTTCTGGGGCTCTGCACTGTTTTCAGCAGTCACTGTATTTTTGGGAGGGAGGACTGCACCTCTGTGTTAAGCAAAATTATTTCTCTCTAGTTTTGTGAAGTTAGTAAGCAAAGTCCAAGAATTCTGGTGTATGAAACATTATCACTGTATGTTAATGGATTATAATTTTTTTTACATTTCAAATTTTCTAGAGTTAGTGTGATTGTTTTTAGGGAAGTCCTAATTTCTTAAAATACCACTTGATTTCTATTATGACTTCTATTTTATGGAAGCCCTGCATTGCCAAGAAGAGGGACTAAAAACTTCTGGGACTGCAGGGTGAAATTACATGCGTGTCAAAATTTTGTTCTCAATCACATGCTGTGTAAAGTATAGTGTTGAAAAGTCCACACTTCACCCAGCCTTTTAGAGAGAAGACAGGACACAGACAACACTTAGTAATTTGTCCCATGTGCCCTGCAAACATAGGTTCTTACTCCCACAATGATCTAAGTATATAAACTTCCCAGACACGGCTGTGAGTGCTTTTGTACAACTGCAGAACAGCAGGGCCGATGACTGCAGGAGGGAAAATGCGGTAGTAGGTTGATGGTTTTTTAGGAATATGTAGTAGAGCAAACAAAGAAAGAAGAACACGTCCTTTCCCAGGGTGGGGTGACTACATGGATACTTTTAGGGGGAGCACTCAGAGTAACAGTCTATCCTGAAATTATGTTGGAATTGTGCTTCATCGTGGTTAGATCCCTCAAGTCATAAAAAACAGCATCTGAGACCCATTCTCTGAATCTGTTCCTGTCTTCCACTTCCAGGTTCTGAATTTACCAACTGAAAGTAAAGTAGCCAAATCATGTACAGGTCAGGCAGGATCAGCGGTTAGGTCTGCACTGTACACCCAGACTCAGTTATAAGCTTCTGCTCTTTCTGAGCTCCATTCTACCTTAAAGTTGCCACTGACCTTTAAAATAAAGTCTATTTAGATGTAGAAAATGTGATAAAAGTTGCATGTATTTATGTGTGACTGAATTATCAGAATTTCAGTATTTAAGAAAACTTTCACTCCCTTTTCTCAATGAGGAGAAACTCCCAACTTTGCACATGTGAAGGGGCCTAAAGTTCAGATGGTATACAACAGAATTCCTCTCTCTGTTCTAGTATCTGTTTGACAGTCCAGTAGCTGAGATCATTGGTGTTAGCGTTTATGAGGATGGGAAACATTAAGGGAATTTTGTAAAAGTTTGAAGGAAAGTCATAAATGTTCATTAAACAAAAATGCTGTTAATACTCTAACTGAATTTTTCCTGATGGAGCATTTAAAATACATGTATGCTAAAAGCTAATCAACCTCACTGGAATATCAGGTGTCTCAAACTTGAAAGTAACTCTCAGAATATGTAGATTAAAAGAGAGTCAAGACTAGTGAAACATGCTTACAGAGCAGATTTCTGTAGAAATAAAAGCTAAAAATACTAAATAGTAATTACAAATTGTTGACACAGTTCTACTAAATTTCACATAAAAAGTCTTACCTAAGCTTAAATTCAGCATAGATATGCGCATAGCTTCTGTATTAGGTCAGTATGCTTTAGAATTATTGTACAGAAGTTTTTTCTGTACTGTTTGAGCACAGCTAAACGGCTTGTCAGAAACAAGACTAAAAAGACAGCTTTTCTGGGTAGATGCAACATTTTGGTAAGGGAAAGTACTGACAAAATATATTCATGAAATATCTTGGGCCTCTTAATTAACTTGTGGTAGTATAAACGTGCTGAAGAAATTAGGCTGTGTTATTTAAAAAAAATGATTAAACAAAATTGTCCAGTCCAGAAGGCCTAATTTCTGTAAGTACATAAAATTTACTGAAGTCATTTGTAATTAGTAATATTTTCCACTAAATAGTCTATATAATGAAAAGCCTTGGTCAAGCTTCACTTAAATTCCTGTTCTTAACTTGCTTAAATATTTTGGTTTAATACTTTAAAGTGTTAGAACAGGGTACTTTTAGTCAGGTGATAAAGTTGAACGTGAAAAGATTTTGAAAGAGCATCAAATCACTCACTGTTACTTTTGCTGTCCTCTCCCTCTGTTTCTGTCTGAATTCTGAAAGTACGTTGAATGTTTAAACATTTTTTCCCAACTTTAAAGATACCTTTATTACCATACTGGTAAAAATCTGTGGTAGTTTTCAATTAGCTAGAAGAAAGAAGAAATTGATACATAGGATTGAGAGAAGTAATAGTATGCAGAAGTGTTTGCCTTTGGGAAATAGGTGCTCACATGGAACACAACCATTTTAAGTCCCAGAAGTATGTTTTCATGACTCACACTACCTGGGTTTCCCTCAGAGAGCTCAGGCTGCCAAAGGATTGCACTTAGCCCAGGGTGTGAATATCGGGCAAGTTGAGTATATCCAATATCAATATATAACTGTACATCCAGACCAATGTATTTGTCACATTACTCTTTCAATTTGTTTTTCTGTTTATCTCCCTTACAACCAGTAACAACTTCTAAAATTTTAAAGGAAAAAAAGTTATCTGGATTTTAAATATATGGGATTTTACATCTGAAGTGTAAAACAATGAGCAGTAAAAATTTTGTTCTATACTTCCACTGTTGATGCACAAATTGAATTGATGGAAGCAATTCTGTATCTTAATAACTGAGCAGGACTTACTGTGTAGTCCACTTACGTTTTTTGTACCTTTTTGAATCAATAAAAAGTGTAGAAGTGATGAGGAACATGAAAACAGTCTAAAATGCATCACGAACTTTTACCACGCCTTACTTGTGAGTTTTTTAAGCCTTATACGCTCAATACAGTTACTGCATAATAGTGGTCTTTAAAGGGAAGAACCCTACGTTTTCAAAGGACTGAGTTAGGTTAGCTGCCCTTTTCCAGGTCAGCTTTTCATGTCCTTTGAGGCAGATAGAGTATGATGCACCACAGCATCACCTTAACTCAGAAGGACTTCTTTTGCAAACTTTTGTCCACACTAAGGAATAATACTTGCTTTGGACATCAGGTGTGATATATTTGTGTAGCGACACCTCTGATTATCAGTTCTCCCTCTAGGTCTCTGTAAACAATAGTACAGAATTTAGCTGAATAAAACCCTGCTGCTAAAAAAAACATTAAAGCCATCAAACTCCTAAATAATTCCTTGTCATTGTTACCAATAATACCTAATTAGTTATAAAAAATGGAACTGGCTTATTGAACTCCAGCATCTAGTCTTACTTTTTCATTCTCACATCCTCCTTACTTTTAAAATTGATTTATGCAGTTGTGAAATGAATTTTATGAAAGCTAAATACAGGGAAAATAGTATCTTCCTATGTAAATGGAAGCAGTATAGCAAGGAGTGTTTATGGTAGGTGTTTTCTAAATAGGTATCCATTCGAGTTAAATTTTTTTAAACTAATTTTCTATCAGTAATTAGAAAAGAGCTGGTAATAAAAAGTAAAATTTCGGAACAGTTTCAATAACATCTGTGGTTCCAAAAGACAAATAGCAGTTAGTGTTCTGGGGTCTTTCTGTAAGTAACTAAATCAGCATATTATTCTTGCAGATAACTTTGCACTTTGGCATCTGAAGATAAAGTATCTGTGGCTCAATGTTCCACAACAAGAAATGTTCTGAATAGAGATAAAGAAAAGGAGTTTCTCAGCTAGCCACTTTAGAGGCAGCTTTTAAGGAGAAGTGATCTTTTCATTTAGATGAGAGGGCAGTTTAATAACTTCATTGAAATGAATCAAAAAGATTTTCTGTAAAACAGTAGCTGGTACGTCTGCATTGCTACTGGGTGAATCCCTTTTAGGCAACCATCTACCTGTTTCTTTCTATATAATTATCACAAGAGGTGATAATAAAAGAGGTGATAGCAGTAAATACAGTGACAAATTACACTACCTATGAAATACAGAGTAGTTCTGTGTTTATATTGCTAAATTTATCCCCCTTCATTTTTTTTAAATTCATCTCTTTCGCATTACATGCTAGGTAGATCTCATTAGTTTGTGCAATTGCTGCAGATGACAAAATAAAGAGCAAAACTGCCAATCTGTACATCCAATTGAAAATGAAAGAATATACAGTTTGATCACTAAATTCATTCATACTAAAAGGCAGGTGTTAGTATCTCGGAGATAGGGCAGAGGCAATGATCATACTACTTTTGATCTTAATCAATTCTGTCTGTATAGTATGGATTACAGATTCCTTGTTTTGTTTTATTTTTTTTCCCAAAATGTGAACTTCTAAGTACCAAGTTTCACAGATTTCTAAATGAGCATTTCAAATTTGTTTAATACATTGGAGGTGAAGTAATAGAACTAGATTTAGTTCTGTTTAGAGGTTCTGTTACCCCTACGAGATGTTTGCTCCAAAACAGAATAGTTTTCAATAGGATCTTCAGAGCACTTAATGCTCGACAGAGCTTTCATCATCTTGCGGAGCTAAGTTTTCCAGGTAGTCCTCAGTACGAGCTAGAACTAGTTCCTTCTAGCTCCTGTTTGGGTAGACTCTTGCATTAAAGCTGTGCGAAACAGAACAACTCAGTTTTCACCATGCCTAGCGGTGCAGGCTGCAGCTACAAGTAATTTGGAGCAAAACAGCACCCGAGCATTAAAACTTGAGCCAGGTTCTTTATTAATCCCACACAACACAGAACTAATTCAAAGGAAGCTGTGTATATGCATATAATGGAATCATTTGATGTTAATCCTTAAACATGGTTTCCACTAACCCAAATCCTGTTTGCTTTGACTTCGGAAAGGACAAATCAGGATTTGTGCCGTAGTAAAGTTTTCTGCATTTTAAAATATTAGTGTATTTAGCATTTCTCTTTTTATGTTACCTGGTTTAAAAAAGAATTTTGCAAGAGAAGGTTTATGTTAAATTACTCATATCTCTAGTTTATTCTCCTAAGATTATGCAAAAGACTTTTGTATGTATTTGGATGACAGTATATGAGAATATACTATGTCATTTTTTTAATAAATAGCGGAAAATTAATTTTCTGATTGCAATCATATTAGACATATAAAAAGCAAAATATTTTACTTTCAATATCCTCCTTTCAGATGCACGAAGTAAATTGCAATTATTTTTTTCAAAAAATGCTTTTAACGTATTTTGCAGTAGTGCCCTATATCAATACAAATATTGTTTTATTTTTATTAGACTTCATAAATATATTGACATATCTGTAACACTAAACATGAAGCTTCCAATGCAAGAGTTTGTACATAGTCCATATCCAAATGTTGCCATTATTTCATTTAAAAGATCCCAGCATGTCTACCTCATGATCCTTATAAACTCTATAGTACTGAAATACGTCAACACTTTTTCTTGCTACATTCATTAAAATTAAGCACCCTTACCCTACCCCATCTGTAAACATTAAGTCAATTGGCAGCTAGCACATGTCCCAGTCAGCAAGCAGTATTGTGAATTTTATCTTCTCTTGCAGAAATCAATTCGTCTTCGTTGCAGCAGATGAAATTTCTTGTAACACCTCTGCAGGTAACAATCATTGATACTTCTTGATGCATCCATCCAGGTCTCAATATCCTTTTTCACATGCTGCATTCAATCGTAAGAGAAAGCATAGGAAAGTCCATAGTATAAATTTTTGGAGTAGTTTAATTAATTTATAGCTTGAGCCTATGGGTTCTGCCTGTAGGTATTTTATTTCCAGTTTAAATATCGTATGGCCTAGAAAAGTAAGGATATGTTAAACCTTCTAATAAATACTTACTGTGCAGTACAATCAAGATTGTGACTTTAAAAAAGCCAAAACAGAACAAATGAAAAGAGAAAAGTCTTAGATGTATGCAGGACATTGTAAGTGCTATAGATTTAACAATTTTCTTTTCAACTCTTTGGGGGCAAATATTGCCCACAATGGTACTGCAGACCCTAAAGCACTCACAAAGTCTATCCTATGGATAAGATAGTGGGAGAGAGGGTCTGTGCCTTCAGAGGATCGCTCTCTAGTAAGTAAAAAGTCTTAGCTGCTTTACTAATATACTATCATGTTGTAAGCCATGGGTACGGAAGAATGATCAATGTTTTTAAAAGGTAATGGTAATATATAAATATATTGAATATGTCAAGAGATTTTCTCTCGTAAGCAATAGGCTTTGAACAATCTTAGTCTTAATTCAGGTAAGGATGGTATTATGTCACTGCATAAGAAATCAAAACCCAAAATAAATAGTAACAGTGCTGGGACATATTCTGCCAATAATGCTATGCAAAAAATCTACTGAGTTCATAGAAGCTGCTTGTATTGAAGGATGAAAGGGTATCTAGTGTGACACAAAATGTTGGTATTAAGAAGTGTTTGTTTATAGAGTTTTGTGTTAGCAGAAATAAATGAAAGGTGAAGTGTGTTCTGTTTATGCCGTACTGTATGCTATCTGTAGCATTTTTGGTGGTAATCTGAAAAGTTCTTCTGTAACAAAACCTGATTTAACAAAGATTTTTCAAAGTCCTAAATCATTAAGAGAATACATTTTGAGAAGTCAACATTTGACACTTTCTTGATCTCATGAGACTTGGATTTTGGCTTTCATTATTTCACTTGTGCCTCCTGCTCAGCCCCAGATTAGAGTGAGCTGTAGTAGGGAGGCTACTAATTTACAAATCTAGGCCTTGCTAAGTAATAATAAATATAATTGTTTCAGCAGTTTTTTAACTTCTTGAGATGGACATGTGGTCTTTAATATTTTTTTTTGTCCTGAAAACAGTTTCCTGTTTTGTAGAGCAAACCCTTCTAAACAATAATTATTTCTCTAATAAAGATTTTTTTTTCCCTCAGCTCAGACACAATTTACGTGTCCAAGACTATATTATACATATTCTCTATATCACTACTTTGGAATTCCAGTCAGAAATATAGCACTCTTGTTTATCAGTAAATTCACATGAACTTTACACAGAAAGAAACGGATCTCTGTGTATATTTATTAAAACTTTTCAGTTTACCAGTTGATTACCTCTGTTGAATTGATTCAACAATAAGGTACTTTCGTTAGGTATGTTTTTGACCATATGATATCTTAGGTGACTGTAGGTACCTTTTTTGTAACATGATCTGAAGGAGAAAGCTAATGAAAGCCTGTGTCTTCTGTTTCTCGTATACCTAAGTTTTAGTCATAGACTTTAAAGGACTTTTGGCTTTATAAAAAAATAATTCTCTGGCCTGTATTGCTGGGGTACAACTTGCTAAAGTTGCGTTTGGTTTTTCAAATCTGTAAGTTGACTTTCAAGTAATTCATTATCTGATGTTTTGTGTTTTAGTACTTGGAGCTTATATAGAGATACATAAACTTTTAGAACCGAAGCTAACCTTCCTATGGTTTTTCAGATGCATGCAAAACACCTACAACTTTATAGTGCTTTTTTTAGTGCTCCTAAACTCAATTGCAGTAACTCAACTATGTTTGTAAAATTGATATAAAGTGAAGATACTGATAATATGCTCAATGTTTGAAATGTGAGTATATGTATGTTTGTATTGTTTCCTTGTAAAGAATGTGTGTGTGTTCGTAGATCTCAAATAAGAATATAACAAGTAAACTTTTGGTTAGAACTTTATCATCAAATGGAAGTGGGAGGTCTTGGGTGATTCTGCTGGTAACATTCATTCTTCTCTTCCTAATACTTTATCATTCCTGCCAGAGGATACTTAGCCCTCAGCCACATCACATCTTTTCTGATTTGGGAATAAAGTAATCTTGAATAAGTAAATGTGTTCATGAACGGATAGTGTGTCCATATACACATTTCTATTTATCTGTGTATCTGTTCTTGCATGCACATTATATAAAGAGAATGTAGTCAAGTATCTGACAGAGGGGGAAATTTAAAAATATTTCACTCTTGCTTGCATCCAGTGCATTCTGAGGCTAAAAATAATTACTCTTCAGAAGAGAAGTTCTGTGCTTCTGGGATAGATCGTCCCTGGCAGGCATGATTAAAGAGTCTGCAAACAGACCTGAACTAGAACAGAGGTAGGGAAACTACCTGAAACCTCCTATCAGTTTGATGATGGAATTTTAACAAGGATCTCTGAAGACTTTGCTCTAGCAAATCTCTGACAATGGGTACATTAGGGGGGAACTAATCCTGGGGTTCCTGGCTGATGGGGGCAATGGGCATCTTGCCCTTTCAGACTCCTAATAAATCAGAATGAGACCCAGAATAAACCCATGGTTTATTTATATGTTGGTTACAAAACATTGTACATTGTTCCTTTTGAATCTTTAGCATTTTTAATGAATTTTTCAAATCAGTGCTCAATATATTATTTTTTTTTTCCTTTTAGGTTTTCTAAGAGCAAAATTCATAGTTTGTAAAGAAAAAAGTTTTTTGTAGCAGCTTTTCCAAGTGCATTCTAGGATGTACCTGCATATTACATTTTGACTTTTGTGTAAATATGGGGCAGAATCATTATTCTATATTTATATCACTTTTTCTTTCTTCCTTCAGTTTTTAACTGTTATCCAACTTCCATTTACAAACAAAAAAATCCAGAGCAGTCGGATGCCTGGTATTATTTTTCTCCCAAGTGTATATGCAGTTTATGATTTTGAAATAACAGAGAGAGAGAGGCAAGTGTATATATAAACCTGAATTTGAAATGAAGTATGGTGGAAGTGGATATAACATCTGTCCAATTGTGACTGTATTTATTTACATATTTGAGCAGAATCATCCCCAGGAGGCGGGATTGTGCGTGTGCGCGTGCAAAAGAAATGCATTGTAAAGCTTTAGAAGTTGACAGTCCTAGATTAAGTTACTGACCTCCGTTTGGAGAAATATACAGTCTCCAAAACAGATTAAACGTTCTGAAAGGTTTAATGTTATAACTCTAGGAAAAATGTTTCTTAAAAGCAGGCAGCTTAAAGCAGCAAACATTGGAGTTTGTACTATTTGAAATAGTTTGAACACAACATTGGCAATTTTTAACCAATGCAATAGCTCAAGTCATTGCAATTTTTCTGTATACTATCATTAACCTCTCAACACTAACACTACCACAAATTTCACTAACGAAACAACAGCAAACATGGAGATACTTATTTAAAAGCAAATTAATATTTGACAAAGTGCTTAGAATGGTTAAGGTGCCTGTTGTGGTGCACCTCTGCTACGGTGCATAAATAATCGTAGCTGGTCAAAATTTTGCCATACATGTTTGCATACATCTCATTGACATTCACGTGTCTGATAGAAGATGTTGATCAGGTTATATTCTTTCAAAGGAATTTCTGAGAAGTACATGTAATCCAAACTGCTTTGGAAAAATGCAGTTTCAGGCTTTTCGAATTACTGTGGAAAGACAAACGTTCAGATGTGAGAGGATCTTCCCTTTGAGTATTGCTGCCTATGGGTTGGACTTTATTTCATGAAGCAATTTGACTGGGAAAATAACTATTTTCTATGAGATGCTTTTATTGTTATGTTATCTTCTTCTACTAATCAGATAAAATAAAAAATGAGGATGAAGGAGTATCTGTAAGGTCTTTGTGCTAGTATTTATTTAAGGCTATACTGCTTTTCCCTGTGAAAAATAGCAGATACTGAATTTTTTGCTCTGGAAAGGCTAGGGAATGTTGTGCTAATGCACATTATTGAACTTCTATAAATTCAAGTGTCCTTTATGTTGGCAGTTTAAACTTGCTTTTACTGCTGCTGTAAAGAGTTGCTTATGTGGAATTCTATTTGTTACCGCTTTTACTGCCTTTGGTAGTTGCGTGGTGAAGATGTTCAGCTATTGGGTCAGTTGATAAAAATCAGTAAACACTTTGATTACCCTCTGTTCTTCTTTCATGAAGTTTGATTAATTCCTTTTTCTCACCCAGTGAAAACACTGGCAGCCCTTTTTGGCATCTTTGTCGTTATCTCTTTGACAGCTTGCCTTCCCGGTGCTTACAGTTCTAGGTCAGTTCGCATGGCTAGTCAAATGTGACAACATGACAAGATTAAGTAAAGCTGAGGTTCTGTGATTTGTAAATGGAGGATTTGCAATGTGAAGCTCCTTTGATAACAGAAATAGTGAATAATCTGTGTTTGCCCTCAACAAGTGCGTATAAGCATGTGTGCCTCTTCTGTACTGTTCCTTTAATTAAGCAATCAGATTTTTTTTCTCTGATAGACTGAAAATAGTACACATGAAAGGTGGTTTGTATGTGTGCATGTATGTATACTTATATACAAGTACACTAAATAAACAAGGATTCAGTTTTAATATCTTGAGATTCTCATATTACATTTAAAATATTAAACAAAAAGTTAATAAAATTGCATACTATAGAACTTTACACACGACCACAAAAGACTGCTTTAAAATTTAATAAACAAAGTAGCCTGTATAATTACTATTGAACTAGATAAGAATTTATTCAAGGTTTATTGCCCCAAAACATAACAGCAATAGTAACAGGAAAATGCTTTACAGATTACAGAAATACTGGGTTTTCATTTTAATACAGCTGGGTTTAGGTATCATTTGGTGGCAAGCCTCAGTTTCCCCAGTTGCTTTTTTTAATGAAGTTTATATAAAGTCTGACTTTCTTGGACAGAGATGATACAGAAAGGTGTTGTTGGTAGCACAGAACTATGTTAAATTTTTAACTAGGCATCAAGTGAAATCCCCACAGCAAGACTGAAACTTGAGAGGAAGCTTTTAAGCTGAGGTCTGTCCCTGGAGTCGTTCCACAGCAGTTATTCAGCATCAGCACGGGAGGGAAGTCACCTGTGCTGCTGTTTGTTGCGCTTCTATATTTCTGCAAATTAACCAGTATCAATCATATTTATTTAAGTGTTTAACAAAGTGGCAGCTCAACTTTGGATGGCTGTAAACATCTAACAAACTTCAAAAGAAGCTGCAGGTTGGCATACAGAAATAAAAATTAAAATCAGGTCTGAGAATCAACAATAAAAATTTCTGCAAAACACGTCCATCAGTTAGCAAGAAAATTAACTGGCCAAATTCAGGTGTGACATAAATTAGTGAACAGTCAAGAATTTGAAATTCGTCTCTGCATATAGAAAATTCTGTATAGGCTTCTCAAGTTTCTTCTTGCTCCAACCTGCAGGAGAAAGTAAAGACTGCTTTTAGTATTTGATAAATGATGTATTTATGAAGATCCCTTCATGGAAATATTTTATTATCGCCCTATCCCTATGGTAGACTGTGGTCAAGTTTCTTCATCTCTGTGAAAACCTAGGGATGTTAATACTATACTAATAGGAAATCCCTCATGGCATTCAAGGTATACAGGAGTTCAGCACTGCAGTATACCTTGAGGTTTTTCACTGTTTCATTGTGCTGTCTGTCTCTGCTACATCTTCCCAGTTCTTTATCTGCTCCACATCACAAATCTGTAAAGCATTATCAGTTGTGGAAGAGGAAAATGATATGCAACAAAATATTTTATGGGTCCTCCCTTGCAGAATGATCTTAGTGTTTGATAATTGTGCATTTAAAACTTTGCGTAGGGGATTTTAGCATTCTTAACCTTTACAATCAAGAAAAATGACTAGAAACTGTTTTTATGAGCTGATTTCGATCATTTTTCTTGGTCTTAAGTAAAAACTTAGGATAGACATTTCCTCGTTGCCTTCTGAGATATATAGAGGAACTATTGCTCATTCAGGTGATTGAAATGCCTACAGTTGCTTGGTATTAATATCCAAAATTAAATAAATTGATTGGTTGCACATGCTTTGAGCACTGTAAGCAGATCCCATCCTACTCTAGTAAAGAATTTTAAGTTAAAGGACTACCACTGCTGCACAGTGTTGGTCCACTGAGGTTAAAATACTGCTGAGCAATGTGATGTGTAACTGGTGCGCATACGACAGAGCTCTGCTGCTCATGTCATCTGTCTTGGTATCATTGTAGTTATCTGACCAAGAGAGAGTGCAAGAAGTTATTTACTGGAATCATTTATCTGGATAAGGCCAGGTTAACCCTTGCTTTCCTTGTGTTCCTTTCAATTCTTTACTAAAATCTTCTATGTCTAAAATTTCAGTAAATTAAGGTTATTCTGCTTGAAGATTCAACACATATATGTCTGAAGAAGCAGCAGTTTTATTACCTGATTGTTCCATTATAATCAGAGCTAGTAAAGAATGGATAACATTGTAGAAAAGTTAGAAACATGAGCTTTCCAGCGACAGGTTCACTTTGCTTGTAATGCAGCAAGTAATGGGGGATTAGATCAGAGTTAGATTTAGCTGAGGTAGTACCAGATTTTTAACTTATCTTTTTATATTTCTTTAAACCGAGTCGTCATTATCTATAGTTCTTTTACCAATATGTAGATTTTAAAAAATGGGGGGAAATGATAATGATCAGAAATTATACAGGCATCAAATTCCTAAAAAATAAATTCATATTTAAAATTCTTCTATGTAGTTCTCAAATCACTTGAGGAAAATTTATTAACTTGGTTCATATTCTATACTGTGAATTCCTCCTTATTAATGTTGTTATTAAACCCTATAATATGTATATTATTAAGGAGCTTCCAAATGTCTCCAGTATCAGGGCTCTGCTGTCTGTCCTAGATGTGTATGGAAATACAGCCATAGTACCAAAGCACTTTTAAAAATCTAAAATGGTAATTACAATTAGAGAGGCACATACTTTCCCTGTTTTTACAGACTTCAGCAATACCTACTACTGATGATCTAAAGAGAGATTCAATTGCAGGGGCCCTACTAAAATAAGTCTCACAACCAATTACCATTTTTAAGTCTTCTTTATTTTTATTTGTGCAATGGACAACAAATTGTCCTTTTATATAGTATTTTAGCACTTTTAAACTCTGTACAGAAAATTATTGAAAAAATTGAGACACAGCATGGGTACAGAAGAACCTACAATACACTGAGCTTTTGGTGAATAGTTTACAGCTGCATTTACAGATGTTAGCATGGCTACACTGATTATTTTTTTTCTTAGTTATTTCCCAGTAAGATGTTAGTCCAACTACTTCAGAACCAGTGCCGGTATGGTAACAAAATGCTAGTAAACTTTTTTTTCCCCTGTTACGTCGTGAATACTTGTTCCAGATATACTGGAAAATAGTGGAACTTGCCTTGTTCTAATTAGTGGTGCATCAAAATTGCTCATCAGATGTGTTCTTAGAAAAGAATTTGTGAGTGCACATATTGGTTTTGATACATTGATTTAACGTTCTGTAAAATACACAGAAAATCGCATTGACTTTTAATTTATTCAAAATACTTTGCCATTTGCATGTCCTAAATTTTAGTAAATTGTTTACCTAGAATGATTATTTCCAGCGTAAATTATCCCAAAGCATTTAAATGCCACTAATTTTAATGAGAAATAAGCATGCTGGCATAATAGTGAATAAATGAACCAATGACTATGTGACTGAAGTAGCTTACTGATTTTCAGTGTGACAATATAGTTTAAATCCTTCTTACTATTTTCAGCATAGAAATCAGAATCTATTCTGCTAACCTTCTGAGCTTCTAAATTTGGTGTCATGCAAGGGCGTGTTTAAAAATTAGCATTTAAAAAGAAACCCACTTGCTTTAAGTTTAAGCTGACACTGTTCCTTTCCTCTGCGGAAATGAAATTTATTAATCATAATAAAACCATCATATTCTGAAGGTAGAGGTCACCCTGAGGAGAAAAAAAAAGTCTATTCATCACAGAGGAATTTCAATGCATTTTTTCCCAGATAATAATCTGAGCATGTATTCTCTCCCCTTTGGAAATATATTCTTCCATGTTTGTGCTTACATATGTCAAGTGTATTTCAGAGGGTGCAAGAATGAGAATTTTGCAATTAATTTTATATACTTTATTTTCTTTTACAGAAGATTTGGACGAATGCTTTTTACATTTTATTTTATTTTATGTTTACACTGCACACATTTGTTCAAGTGGAATTTCAATATCCTGTAAAAGAAAAGGAAGAAGTGTTTCTTATTTTAACAAGAATATAAGCGGTGCTAATTCTGAAATACCATTTTTATGTTAATATCACAGTATAAACTTCAGCATTATCATAATATAAATGTAAAACATTCTTTGTAAGGAGCAAGGATTGACTTAGGTCATAGTTTTCATGTTAGGATTACTTCACAACTTTCGTTTTAAGGAGAAACATGGTTTACACAGTAGGGTGAAAAAAATAATGTAAAACACTGAAAATAAGTTATTACTGCTTTGGCAGATTTACTCAGAAGTAAATACTGGGTTGAAGCAGTCATTTTTTTCTTTCTTTTGAAGTTGCTTAATTTTTTTAATCCATATTTTCTTAGTTGTCCAGATTTCTGTAAAACATTGATGTAATACTATTAGCAACATGTTTCATTAAATCATTGTTGTAAGCTTGCTAGTTACTTCAGTAGTTGGGTTAATAATTTAATAATGCCTGAGCACTATGTATCCAGGCTTGTTCCTTCCTTACAAGTGGCCCTTGCGTTTAGGCCACTTAATCCGCTGCCATGGGTGACCCATTAGAGTTTCAGTTTTGTTGGGGCACCGTGAAGTAGTCAGGGATCCTGCAGGAATGGGATGCGGTATGGAGTTAAAATGCAGCCCTACCACAGGCAATGGATCCGAGCAGTGGAAACAAGAAGCTCGCAAAGTCCCCCTGTAGTTAGTAGTTTACACTGAACCAAAACTAATGTAGTTCTTACAGATCTAAATTTACAGTCCTTGCTCAGTATTGCAGTAATACCAGTTAATCAGAAAAAAAAAAAACCAAACCAAAACCAAACCCACATTTGAAAATATACCGATTCCCATTGCCCAAATAATAGTCATGACATTAAAGCATGTATAATAATAGTATATGCAATTCCTCCACCATGTTACTAGGGACATGAGGGAAATTTATAGTGCTGGAAACAAGTCTAGCTTTAAATTAATCATTTTCCCTTTCTAGATGTTTTCTTACTGTTTGAATGAGATTTGGCTTGAGAGAATTAAAATTATGATGTTTAAAATGGAATCTCAGACTTTAAAAATGGGCATACAGTGGAAAATAAGGTATTGTCTTCACTTCAGTGTAGATGAACAAGACATACAAGGTTCTGTTGTGGCTGCTATCAAAGCTAAGTATTTTAAATTTCTAAATATTATAATGTTTGCATCCTAATGCAGAGGGTTACCAAGGCTGAGGTTTATGGAAGTTCTTCCAACAAAGAGGCTCCAGAGAATGGGGTCAGTGTCAAACCTGCTCGAAGAACTCTTATGCCTCCGTTCCAATTCAAAGGATCACCAAGTGTCATTTACCAAGCATAGGCCGATCTGAGCTATTCTTCCTTTGATTTTTTTCAGTGGGAACTGCCTGGTTTCTTTGTTGTTAACTGCCTTGGATAATTTCCAAAGACCTGGATACCAAGTATTTAAATGGAATTGATATATAAATTTAATCCTGCACTCATCAATATATTGGATGCAAAAGAAGAATTAATATGTTTTATAGAAGTCTTTTACACATATTTTTCTAAGTTTAAGACCATGAGATAGAAGGTGATTGCCCAATACGCTGCTTCCCTTGGATATTCATGTGTATCTTTGATAGCTATGAGGACCTGTCTGCCCAAATCTAAAGTAAACATAGCATATAGAGCCCACATTCATGAACTTGTAGTACCTTCATAGTTTTAATGGATTAATGTAGTATCCCTTAACAGAAAGTCAAATTTCCTAAGTAAACAAGACAGTACAACTGAAGGCATTCAGCTAGTATGGTTGTACTTCGTAGTGAAACATCCAGATTTTGCCATAGAATACTTTGTAAGAACATAGGTACACTTTACATTTGCTCAAAATGCCAGACTGTTGCTGGAAAAAAATTACTTATTCACAATACCGAGTATCACCCAATGTGCACTTTGAAGTTTGTACTTACTGAACTTTTTCCTACTTTTTTTGCATCAAGATGTTTGGTTATATATCCTCGGAAAAGGAAAAGCATATAACTTCTGCAAATCTGTGACGCTAGGCTTGGTGAGAGAGTAAGAGACATTTGTGTAAAGTCTCTGCCTGTTCAGTGCTGAACCCTTTTGCCTTTAGATGGTATGGTCGTCCCAGGAGGTGGTTTACTGGGATTTCCATACACAATGAATCCCTCATACTCTTGCATATGTTGGCTCAGTGAAATGCAGTGAGGACGACTATCTTGTCTATTGTAATTTCTGCTCCTTCCTTGAAGATGTCACTGGGTAGGTAGGAATGTCTAGTTCAGATCATTTGGACCTCTTCTCAACCTCACATCCAGGACCCACAATAGTGGCTGGTGAAGGATTGCATATGCCGTGGAAACATTCCTTTCGCAGCTTTCCCTCAGCTGATTATCTAGGAATCGGCTAATCAGATTGCACTTGTGGAGGAGCAAATACAGGATAATAAAACAGGACAACTGTCCTCTTTTCAAAAACAGTGTAAGTTTGTATTTGTATCTAAAAAATAAGGTAGTTAAATAGAATGAGATCAGTCTGGGGTTATTGTTCACATAAGGCTAAAAAATCAGGATTTTTTTCCAAGAGATATCAAGAGCGTTATTAAAACTTAACTTCTTTACTACATTAGCCCTCATATG